>CM053150.1:10015000-14920000 GCA_028571685.1 Heterohyrax brucei
CTCTGTTTATCATGATGTTGCTTACTATTTCAGTTGTGAGGATTTTTGTTTTCTTGATGTTGAGGTATAATCTATACTCAAGGCTGTGGTCTCTGATCTTCATCAGAAAGTGCTTCAAGTTCTCTTCATTTCCAGCAAGCAGGGTGGTGTCATCTGCACAATGCAGGGTTCAGCAGTTTTCCTCCAATCCTGATGCAACATTCTTCTCCATATAATCCAGCTTCTGAGGTTACTTGCTCAGCACACAGATTGAATAGTTCCGGTGAAACGATACAACCCTGACACACACCTTGCCTGACTTTAAACCACACAGTATCCCCTTATTCTTCTCGAACAAATGCCTCCTTTTCTATATAGAGGTTTAAGACGAGCAGAATTAAGCTTACTGAAATTCCCATTCTTTGAAATGTTATCCATAGTTTGTTATGATCCACACAGTCAGACGCCTTTGCACAGTCTGTAAAACACAGGTAAACATCTTTCTGATGCTCTCTCCTTTCAACCTGGATGTATCTGCCATCGGCAATGATATCCCTGGTTCCGTGCCCTCTTCTTAATCCAGCCAGAAATATAGAACACTATGAGGATGAGCTATGAATGTCATCCATGGTCATAATAGGTCTCTGGGCAGTGAAAAATGTTTGCTCTCCGCTGCTAATGTTGGTTCAAACCCATCCAGTGACACCAGGAAGAAAGGTCTGGTGATCTGTTCCCATAAAGATTACAGCCAGGATACCACTAGGGAGCAGTTCTACCCTGTAGCACACATGGCCTCAGTGAGTAGGGATTTTAACAGACTAGACAATAACAACAATAAACAATGTTAAAATAAATATGACTCCCACCAGAGTAAGCACACTGGAAATGTAGGAAGAAAGAAGTAGTTGGCATGCATTGGCTGTATATATGGTAAGAAAGAAAAAGAGTTAACTTTTCCTATATATATATATCTAAATAACCACATACATACAAAAAGAAATCATTCATTCCTACAGTTAAGACTAGGGAGCATTGTTTTGTTTGTTATGCCTCAATTAAAACAAAACTGCTATCTAGGCTTCCATCTCAGATACGAAAAAAAAAACAAAAAACCCAGCAACATTGCTACTGAGTCGATTTCAGCTCATAGTGGCACCATAGGACAGAGTAGAACTGCCCCATAGAGTCTCCAAGGAGCACCTGCTGGATTTGGACTGCTGACCATTGGGTTAGCAGCTGTAGCCCTTAACCACTAGGCCATCAGGGTTTCCACCACCTACGGTGGCAAACTCAAACGCCCAGCAGGCCTAGGCCAGAAGCTTCTGTGAGTGAAATGGTCTGGATGCCAGTGAATAGGAAACGTCGGGACCCAGAAACCTGAAGCACAGACTCCTCTGAAGTGGACTGCCTGTGATGGATTGAATTGTGTCCCCCCGCCCCAAAGGTGTGCAGCTATTCGGCTAGGCCCAGATTCCTGGTACGATGTGATGTTGCACGGTCCAGATTCCTGGTATGGTGTGTGTTCCTGTGTGCTGTAAACCCTGCCTCTGTGATGTTCTTGAGAGAGAACAGCGGCAGTTGTGTTGGTGGGCAGGACTCAAGGGCAAGATTGCATTGTGCCTTGAGGCAATCTCCTGGGATGGAAAGGAAAGCAAGCCGAGTTAGGTACCTGATATCACCAGAAAACCTGCTGGGAGTAGAGTGCCTCCTCTGGACCTGGGTCCCTCCCCCTCAGGAACTCCTAGTCCAGGGCAAGTTTGACAACAGGCGTTTCCTCCAGAGCCAGCAGAGAAAGCCTTCCCCTGGAGCTGACACCCTGAATTTGGACTTGTGTTCTGCTTGGATTGTGAAAGAGTAGCATTTCTCTTTTTAAAGCTGTCCACTTGTGGTATTTCTGTTATAGCAGCACTAGGTGACTGAAACACCTGCACTTCATCGTAGAAAACATTAGCTGAATCTAAATTGAAGGACATTCTACAAAAGACCTGTCACTCTTCAAAAGGATCAAAATCACGAGTGACAAAGACTGAGATACACACCCAATTCAAGTGGACTGTGGAGATGTGACAACTAATCAGAATGTCACACCGCAGGTAGGATCCTCGTTCAGAAAAGAAACCTTCATGGAACTGGCAAAGTAGGGATAAAGTCTATCGATGAGCTAATAGTATTATATCAATGTAATACTCATCTTCCAGCATCATAATCAAATGATACTCTGTTACAACCCACAGGGATTTCACTTGGTATTTTTCAGGAGTAGATTGTCAGGCCTTTCTTCCTCGCCTGTCTTAATCTGGAAGTTCTGCTGAGACCTGACCACCACAGGTGACCCTGTAGGTGTCTGAAATATCAATAGCATAACTTCCAGCATCAGGGCACCGGTCACCATAGTATTGCAAATTGACAGACGGGTGATGGCTGAATACTGTACCTAGCTATAAATCAGGGGCTTTACTGAGAAAGGGAAGGATGGGTAATAGACTCCCTAACTCAAGGACTTTCAAATGCTAGACCTAAGACTGAGATGCAGAAGTGCCTGGGATGACTGGGAAACCGACAGGGCTCTGTATCGGGGTTCATCTGCACTGACACTCAAAAGCAGGTGGCAAATATTAAAGCAACAGCAGGAAGAAAGTTAACTATTCTAAGGACAGAATTTATGACTTTCTCTCCATAAATGAAAATCTGGTGTCTAATAGCTAAGGGACCAGAACGAAGGGACCTCCATGGCAGAGTAGTTCAGCATTGGGCTGCTATCAAAAAAGTCAGCAGCTGGAACCCACCAGAAGCTTCTTGGAAATCCTATGGGGCAGTTCTACTCTGTCCTATAACGCTGCTGAGTTGGAATTGATCTGATGGCAAAACATTTTGAGTGGTGCAGTGCTTAAGTGCTCAGATGCTAATCAGAAGTTTGGGGGGTTGAACCCATGAGCTGCTCGACAGGAGAAAGATTGGCAGTCTTTATCCACAAAGATTACAGCCTTGGCAACCCTATGGGGGAAGTTCTTCTCTGTCCTATAGTGTTGCTATGGCAAAGAACAAACCAATAAGCTTTAAGAAAAATCATGTTTATTCATTTGTTAGACATGTGTCACAAGCTTATTGAGAACATGGCCAATGACCCAATAATGGCAATGAGTTTTTTTTTTTTGTAATGGATTAAGATACACAGCTACAGCAGAAAACTGTGCTAGTCTTGAAGCCAGGAAAAGCTGGTTTGGCAACGGCACAGTATTTCAGTTAGTACAAATAAATATTTGCTGAGGGAATTTAGCGGAATAGCAAGAGGGAGGCAGAACGGAGATGTTTCATTTTTTTCTGTGTCTTATATTTACATTTACTAAACCACAGGCAAGTGCTTTGGGATTTTAGGACACACTTCTCTAAAACCATAAAAATTAGAAAGTGAGACTTAAATAAAGCCACCGCTGTCAGCTTCAAATGTCTGTTGACAAACAGAGTATTTTTTTAGATTGCCTCCTACATGATCACGGCACGAACCATTGCATGTTTTAGCTTAGCCACATAAGATAATGAAGATAATGAATTCAAACAATATCACTAACAGACTTTGAAATAAAAGCCATGCCCCCTACAAACACTGAAACATATACATTTCACTTGCCAGCCACCTTCCATCTTCGGGGAAGGAAACACTATTTCACATCTTTCTAACAGTTGTGTGACTTCAGTGAGGACACTGAGGTGCTTGAATATTAATATTCCACCTGAGCTCAGAGTCATGGAGGCAGGGTGCAATTGATTAAATAGCTCAGCTGCTAACTAGAAGGTGGATGAGTTGAGTCTACTCAGTGCCTTGGAAGAAAGGCCTGGCTGTCAGTTTCTGAACAATCAGCCACTGAAAACTTTAGGCAGCCCAGTTCTACTCTGACACACACAGGAACTGCATTTTGCTTTCTGGATTTTTTTTTTTAACCTTAACTAAAGCTGTTGCACGTGCAAAACCTGTTGTTCTCTGGTTTTTTGGCAATGTTCCTAGTAAGCTTGTGACACATGTCAAACAAATGCATAGACATGATGTTTCTTAAAGCTTATTGGTTTGTTCTTCGCCACAGCTGCATCAGAGGAACAGGGTTAATTCTGAAACCCTCATTTCCTTTCCTGTAAACCTGAGTGACTCCTGCTGGCCTTCAGCGTATCCTTTCCTCTGCAGGAAGTTGCATGAGAGAAAAAAACAAAACCAAGCAAGTGTTATTTTTAGCTTCCCTATGATTTGGGTATTGCTACCACCCTTAGTATTTCTCAAGGTGACTGTCATAACTCTTCAGGGGAGGAACACGAGGCCAAGGGGAGCAGTAGGGAATCGTGACCAAGGACATAGGGCACGGTTATGGCTGAGAAGCTGAGTTTCCAGTTTCCAAGCAGCGGGGAGATCCTCTGCTCAGCTCCCACAAAGAGGTGCTCCTACCACCACTGACAAACCCAACCCACTGCTGTTGAGTCGATTCCAACTCATAGCGACCCTACAGAGAGAGTAGGACTGTCTCATAGAGTTTCCAAGGAGCACCTGGCAGATTTGAACAGCTGATCTTCTGGTTTGCAGCCAGCATTTAACCACTGTACTACTAGGTTTTCCCCTACCACCACACAAAGACTCAAAAACTGACCTGGTGCTGTCAAGTTGGCTCTGAGTCATGGTGCAAACGATTGATGATCTTGGCTGCTAAGTGAAAGGTGGGAGTTTTGAGCCCACCAGAGGTGCCCTAGAAGAAAGCTCTGGCAATCTGCTTCTGAAAAATCAGCCACTGAGAACCCCGGGGAGACCCTGGTGTGGTAGTAGCTAGGTGCTACAGCTGCTAACCAAAAGGACAGCAGTTTAACTCCATCAGGCACTCCTTGAAAACTCTATGGAGCAGTTCCACCCTGTTCTCCAGGGTCACTATGAGTCAGAATTGACTTGATGACAGTGGATTTGGTTTGGAGTTTTGGAGAACCCTGTGAAGCACAGTCCTCTGACACACGTGAGGTCACCAGAAACTTTGAAACAACCCATTGCCTTTGAGGCGTCCTCATAGTGAGCCTACAGGACAGAGCAGAAATGCCCTGTATGATTTCCAAGGAGCACCCAGTGAATTAGTTAGCAGCTGTAAGACTTAACCACTATACCACCAGGGTTTCCAGGAAGATCCAAGTGCTATGTAGATTGGGTCTCGTAAGGCCAGGCATCAGTGCCTTGGAGAAATAGTTAAATCTCCTCAGCTTCATTCCTTCCTGGGAATATCAGTGCAGTGGTAACTGTGCCACCTAACACTTCGGGAACAGATGTTGCTGTAACGGTGAATGGTTTGCAAACTGAGTTTGAAACAATAAGGAGAATCTATTTTTGCAGAAGGTCCATGTTATTATCGCAGAGCAGGAGTCGCAAACTGTAGCCCACTGTCCCTTTTCGCACAGCTCAGAAAGTCGGAGGGTTTTTACTTTTTTAGTAGATTGAAAAAAATTATGAGAATATTATTTCATGTCATGTGGCAATAATGTGAAATTCAAATTTCAAAGTTTGTGGAAGTTTATTTTCTTTCTCTCTTACAAGGATCTATATATCATCCATTTTGTCTCCTGGGCTGTAAAGCCTAAGATACTTACTATCTGGCCTGTTACTGAGAAAGTTTGGTTTATAACAGTGTGGGATTTGGTGCCAGGCAGATTCAGATTGAGTCCTAGGACTGCCACTTCCTGACTATATGACCTTGGGCAAGTTATTTAACCTTCCTAAGCCTCAGTTTCCAATTCAAAAAAGTGGGTACACAGACAGTATTTTTCTCAAAATGTGAAATGAAATAATGCATTTAAGGTATTCAGCATGATACTTAAGAGACGGCAAGAACTCAACACACTATGGCTTTGGATTTTAGAGAAAACAACTACAAAGCCTCGCCCAAAACAGAGCAGACAAAATTCTCTGATAACGAAAGTACAAAGAGCCTTCTGTTTTATATCCAGAGAGAGCTGAGCTTGCCAGCTTTCTATCAGAATACATCAAACTTGTCACTATTTCTGTTGCATGCTGGCTAAGTCTTCCCAGTGACTGAATTCAGCATCCATGGCCAGATATCGTGCTAAAAATACGGAAACAGAGACCAAAGGAAAAGTTGGATCAAGCTGCAGTTTTTACAGCATGTCTATGAATGGATTACTGTCCCTAGGTGGCACAAAAGTTTGCTCAAATACTAACCTAAAGGTTAGCTGTTCGAATCCACCCAGCAGTTCCTTGGAGGAAACCCCTGACAATCTGCTTCTGTAAAGATTACAGCCAGGAAAACATTAGGGACAGTTGTACCCTGTTGCACATGGGCTCGCCGTGAGCTGGAATTAAGCAGACAGCAACAAGTTTTTATTTTATTTTATTTTAAATTAATGGCTTAATCTGGGAATTGTCACACACAGGTTCTGGCTTGACTCTGCCCAGACAACTGCCGACGGCAGTAACTGAAGGCAGGGTTTCTCTGCAAACGCACACTGGTATTAGCCACCATGTGATGCCCAGATGTGCCTTAACTTTTCTTTTCTTCATTACCAGCTTTATTAAGAAATATTTTACACGTCACACAATTCACCTACTTGAAGTATACCATTCAGTGGTTTCCAGTACCTATATTCGGAGTTGGCGTATCATCATCACAATCAACTTGAGAACTTTTCACCCTAAAGTGAAACCCTGTACCATCAGCAGTCACGCTTCACACTGCACTGCTCCTAGCCCCCACCAGCGACTAATCTGCTTTTTGTCTCCATGGATTTGCTTATTCTGAATATTTCACATAAATGGAGTTATACAATATGTGGTCTTTTATGAGTGGCTTCTTTCACGTAAGTGGTCCCAGGGTGATGCACTCGACTGGTAACAAGGATTCGAGTCCACCCAGAGGTGCCTCAGAAGAAAGACCTGGAGATCTACTTCTGAACAATCAGCCGATGAAAACCCAAAGCGGCACAGTTCCATTCTGACTCACATGGAGTCGCTGTGATTGTGAGTCAACTTGATGGCAATTGGTTTTATATAGCATTATAAAATAGAAAAAAAATCAATAATCCTCACTTCTTCGTATTCAAGTCAATTGGATTGTTACAGCCTTCCATGCTTTCCCCTACGAATTCAAAAAGCACTTTGAATGAGACTAAAAAAAAAAAGGCCAAACTGAAAGGTCAGGATACCCGCACCTGTTTCCACGCTAGCCTCTACTCTGCCGACATCCCCGCAGCCGCTCAGTCAGCGGCGACAAACGCCGTTTCGGTGCACGCGGCTTCCGGCGCCCTGAAGGCCCCGCCCCTTCCCCCTCCGGTTCGGGAGCCACGCCCCGGGACGGGAGGCCCAGACTTCCCTAGGGGGCGTGGCTACGCGGGCCAGACCCGCCTCAGCCCGAGCGCAGGTAGTCCCGGCGGGACTGGGTGGAGCTACGCGTCGCGGCGTGATGACGTTTTGGAGCCCGGCACGGCGGGCTCCCCTGCGCTGCTACGGGGTGGGTGTTTTGGTTCCGGCTTCCTTCCGGCTCCTAAGTTGTGAAGGAGGCGTGCAGTAGGCCGAGATGCTACAGGCTCGTGGCGCTGAGGATGAGGAAGAGGAGCAAGCGGAGGAGGACTGTCCCGAATTGGTTCCCATTGAGGCGGCACTTAGAGAGGAGGAAGAACAGTCCGGTCCCGGCGCCAAGATCCCAGTCACAATTATCACTGGGTATTTAGGTAACTAACCATCCCGCTCAGGAAGGGCGCCGGGATTTTTGGAGCGGACGGTGCCGCCTCTCAGGCTTTGGGGACGCCGGGCCGCGAACAGGTGTCTCTGCGGTCGGGGGCTGGGCCGCGTGCCCCCCCAGTGTTAACTCTTCGCGGGGTTAGTGGTGTTCAGACCGCACTGCCCGCGGTGCCCATTGCGCAAGTTGAGACTGAAAACGAGTCTGGAAGTCGGTCCTGGCTTAGAAGTCAGACGCCAGACCCGCCCCCTGTGCCCGCGTGACGCCTGGCAAATTAGGTCACCTTTCTGAATTTCCCTGTCTTCACGGGAAAGTGGGAGCAATACCGGTCACCTGTCTGAGCTTGTTTTCTCAGTGGCTAAATGGAGCAGGAAACACCTGCCTTACAAACCTTTTATCACTGAAGGGTGGCCCTGGGTGTTTCACATTCCCAAATGCGTGACGGGAGCGTCTCAGCAGAGCCGCTTCCCCACGAGCCAAGACCTACCTACCAGCTGTTTGTGGAAAGGACTTTTTCTCAGTTTTGGAATTTTGCAAAGCACTGTGAGAGAATATGGGAGTGAAATCTCAGTCCTCCGAGACTGTGTTTCTCACACTGAGGCTGTGCAGAGATTGATTCCAGACCTTGTCTCATTGCCTTAAGGACAGGTAGACGTTTGCACTCTGAGTGCTTCAGTGGGGACGTTTCAGATCCATTGTTTGAAAATCTTACACTTAAATACAAAAGCTAGAATAAATACAGGACCGTATTAAAAGGTGGGGAAAAATTAAAATGTAAATAAAGTGCTGTGAGTTTGGAGAAATAGTAGCATTCTTACATTCTACTGGAACCAAGTACAGACGATGCACCGAAGGGCTTTTTTGTAGATTCTACGTATATTTCTCAGTTTAACTCAGGACTAAGTACAAAAAGAAATTAATTTTTGGTGATTCTCGCTGTTGTTCGGAGGCTACTGAGAAGTTGCTGTATCTCTTGTCCTGAAAAATGTCCTTCAGACCTTCCCCTCTGCTTTCTCCATTTGCTCAGTGTTAGGTCGCTCCTAGAGGAAAGGTTCACAGTTTGAATCCATCCAGAAGTGCCTCAGAAGACAGTTATGAAGATCTGCTTCTAAGAGGTTCTGGCCATTGATAACCTTGCGGAGTATTTGTAATTGTGGACATGTGGATTCACTATAAGTGAGAACTGATTCACAACAAACAACATCAGTGAGCTTTGGGGGCAGTGGGGCAAAGCTCAGGAGTGAGGCATAGAGACAGTATCCCTCAGGGTGCTGAATCTGGGGGCTATTTTCGTACCTTCTTGACCATCTTTGCTTTTATTTGTTTTAAATTATGGTTTAGGTGAAAGTATACAGAGCAAATTTGTTTCTCATTCAAATACACCAAATTGTTTTGTGACGTTGGTTGCTAACCCTGGCTTGAGCCAACACTCTCCCCTTGTCTCTCCCAGATTCCCTGTTTCTGTTTGTCCCAGTTCCCTATCCCTTCCCGCCTTCTACCTTTGCTTTGGGGCTGGTGTGTCCATGAGTGCTAATGTGCATGGTTGAGCTGTGAAGCACATGCTTTAGCCACTATTGCTTTTGTTGACACACTCTTTCATTGGTGTCTGTTTTATCTGTCTCGTGATTTTTCCACCTATTTCTCTGGCTTCTTCTTTTTAGGGTTCCCCCCATGCCCACCCTTTGGGAACCCTGGTAACGTAGTGGTTTAAGTACTATATCTGCTAATGAGAAGGTTGGCAGTTCACCTCTGCCAGGTGCTCCGTGGAAGCTCTGTGGAGCAGTTGTGCTCTGTCTTGTAGGGTTGCTGTGAGTCAGAATTGACTCCACGTTTCCATCTGTTAGCTACGTACTCCAGGAATACTTGTCTCTGCTGATGCCTTTACTTCAGTGGCCAGCAGACGAGCTAACAAGTCTGACTTCACAGGTTACTGTCCTCTGTAACCCTGCTGCTCCTGTGATCTTGTGTTAGTTGCTGTTGTGTTCATTCAGACTCCTAGCAATCCCAGGTGTGCAGCGTAAAACTGTGCTCCATAGGGTGTTCAAGGCTGTGACCTTTCAGAAGCCGACCACTAGGTCTGTCACCCGAGGCACCTCTCAGTGGGTTTGAACTGCCAGCCTTCCACCCAGGGACTCCTGATATATTAACTACCTGGAATTCTCCAGAAGCTGCTAGGCAGCCTGGAGTCTTATTGTCCTTTGCTGTGTCCTCTGTATTGTCGGCATCATGCTCTTTATACGTGTCTGTCTGGTTGTGTCACACCCCTCAGTGACTTCCATTTTGGTTAAAACTTGAATTCCTTGCAGGAATTACAAGGCGCTATAAGCTGGCTTTTCACTACCCCTTCAGCCTACCAATGTCTGTGGCCCAGGCACATCAAATGAATTTTACTTCTAAAAGGTGCCGAGTATTTTACCCCTGAGATGCTTTTCTTCTGGCTGTCACTCCTCTGGCTAGCTGTCCCTCTTAGGTGCTCCATGGCATCTTTTTTTCTTTTCTTACTATGTTTTAAGTGGAAGTTTACAATTTTAGTTTCTCTTATACAAATGCACACACATTTTTCTTTGTGACCCTAGCTGCTCTCCCTGCAGTGTGACAGCACACTCCTCCCCTCCGCATTGTATGTCCTGTGCCCCTTTACGCAGCTTATGTCCCCTTCTGTCTTACCTCGCCTGTGGACAGGAGCTACCCAGTTAGTCTCCTCTGTATCAACTCAAGGCAGGAAGCACCCTCTTCACCAGTATCATTTTATGTCTTATAGACCTGGTCAGTCTTTGACTGAGGAATTGGCTCCCGGACTGGTTTCAGTTCGGGGCTAGCAGAGCTGGAGTTCAGGGGCCATGCCCTTGGGGAACCTCCAATCTGGTCTTACTAGAGCACGCATCCTGCACCCGATGTTTCTGCTGCTCCATCAGGGACTCTTTGTTGCGTTCCCTGTGAGGGCAGTCTTTTGGGTAGCTGGGCCTCGTCTAGTTCTTTGGTCTCATATTGATGTCTCTGGTTTATGTAGTCCTTTCTGTCTCTGAGGCTCACACTTTTCTTGTGTATTTGTGCTCTTCTTTCTCCGTTGCTCCAGGTGGATTGAGACCAGTTGATGCTTCTTAGATGACCGCTCACTAACTTTTAACACCCCAGACACCACTCACCAAAGTGGGATGCAGGACATTTTAGTAAACTTTGTTACATTGTTTGATCATGAAACCATGGTCCCCAGACCCCCAACACTGTGGCTTTGTCCCTTGAAGTGTTTGATTTTATTTAGAATACTTCTAAGCTTTGGGTTTAGTCCATTTGTGCTGACTTCTCTACTGTGTGTTGTCTCTCCCTTCATCTAAAATAATTCTTGTCAGTTATCTAATTAGTGAATATCCCTCTCCCACCCCCTGTAACCATCAAAGAATGTTTTCTTCTGTGGTTAAACCTATTCTGGAGAATTTATAATAGTGGTCTCATATAATATTTGTCTTTTTACAATTGACTAATCTCGCTCAGCATAATACCTTCCAGATTCTTTGCTCCCTGGCATTTTGTGTATCTTGTGTGAGCTGTATTGCCCTGTGGCATAGGTGTCCCTTTTTTCACCTCAGTCCCCTACTTTCCCCAATGATAACATTGCCTCTAAGCCCCACAGTGGCCCAGGTGTTGGTCTCCCTCTTATAAAGCCCTGTAGGAGGTCTGGGTCACAGGTACTTTTGAATGAATGAACTCTCTCTTAAAGTCGTTTTCTCCATCATGTAGTCAGCTGTAAAGCCCAAGTAATAATTTTTCTGCAGGTAGCCTCTGACTACAGCTGACCCCATTTTCAGTTCTAATGAACGTAAAATACCTCTCTTTTTTAGTTTCATTACCTTTTAATAACAGGGACAGTTCTACTGTGCCCTCTAGGGTTGCCATGAGTTGGAATCAACTAAACAACAATAGATTTGGTTGTTTGGTTTATGATCAGTATCTGTAAATCATGACATGAACATCTGAGATTGATAACATTGGCAAATTATGCGGCACACATTGTATGTAGTGCGTATTACTAACAATACGATGTTTAGGAAAAAAAATGTGATGTTGTAACTTGAATATGTTAAGTCGGTGATACCTATATTAGGTCTCTTACAGGTATGCCTTCTTTTTGATTTCCATTGCCACCACTCTGTGTCACATCCATGTTGAAGACCTCTTTGTCTCAGACTTGGCCTGGTTTTAAGTCCCTTCCATTCTGTATGCATTTGTGGTGCTTAGCTTCCTGAATCATGCAAAACATCAGTCTTTCTTCTAAAGCTTTTAAAAGAATATTATCTAGAAATGTTAAAGCTTTTTGTACTCTAGTTTTCTCTTAGTCATATGCCGTCAGAAACTTCCAGGTGTTCTCCAAGAGATGTGTACAGGCTGACATGTTTGTAAACACCATTTGTAATAGCAAAACACTTGAAACAGCCCAGATGTCCACCAGTAGAAAAAAACGCATAAAGAGATAAATGCCTTTTTCAGCCACATAACTGACATACACTGCTATGCAGTTACCGTTTTTTGGTCTATGAACTTGATTGTGTGTTGGTCAAAATCAAGGCCTGTTTTTCTTCTTGAGATGAACATGTTAGGTTTGATATGCCACCTACTGGATGAAATTAGTGTCACAGTGTGAATTTATCTTTCTAAACACTATGTTGTCCTTTTCTCCGGTGTTAGCACTTCCTGCATGAACCCTTAGCTTCTCAAATGTATACTCAGTTTTAGAGCTTGTTTTAAGTGTACTAAAAATACCCAGTCTGAACTTGTATCTGGTTAATGTTGGATCTTGAAATAAAACGTAGGTCTTGATATGTAAATTTTGGAGATCGTGTGTTCTTGGGCAAGAAGCTGTCGTCATGTAAAGGAAACGGTATATTTTATAAACTATGTGAATGTCTTATTTCTTGTAACCTTTCAGTTCATTACTTCTTTATTTTGCTAGAAAATTCAGGTGGCCTCAGTTTACATAGTGTTGTCATTATTTTTGCCATATGAGGTTGAATGAAACCTGATCAGACTTGTAGGAGTATTTAGAGATTTTTACTTCTGCGTAAGACATTCTGTAACACTTTCACAGAATGCTTTAATATTTTCCTGTAGAACCTTCTGTACTATAAAGCAGACCTACTGTCGTGGAGTCAATTCCGAGTCATAGCGACTCTGTAGGACAGAGTAGAACTGCCCCATAGGGTTTCTAAGGAGTGACTGGTAGATTTGAACTGTCAACCTTTTGTTTGCAGCTGAACTCTCAACTTGTGCCACCGGTGTACATTTTGAAAAATGGCACAAAAATTTAACACTAAGGCTCTTTATATGCTTTTAAAATTAATCTTTGAATTTTGTCATTTAAAAAACATATTTTCTAGGTGCTGGGAAGACAACGCTGCTCAACTATATTTTGACAGAGCAACATAGTAAAAGAATAGCTGTTATTTTGAATGAATTTGGGGAAGGTGAGTAAAAGTTAGTGAATGCTGGGCTGCAGCAATTGACTGGAGAGTTGTTTCTGCTTATGAATTGATATTCCATACTGAAAACTGGAAACACAGATTTTTATGTGGTAGACACATGAAGACACAAAGCTTTATTTTATACTTTGGAACCCTGAAAGCAGATAATTTCTACAAAGTTGTATTTTGTATCATTTTGGAATAGATCCCAAGAGAATTTTATTTTTATGTGAAATATGTTTAACTATAGAAGTAAAAATCTAGACATGAAAGGAAGTGTTTTTTGCTTTTTATTTTTAACTGATTCAAGTCCGTTGCCACTGAGTCAGTTCTACCTCATCGTGACCCCATAGGACTGAGTAGAACAGCCACATAGGATTTCCAGATCTGTAAGGAAGCCGACTGTCACCTCTTTCTCCCGTGGAGCACCTGGTGGGTTCCAGTTACTGACCTTTTGGTTAGCAGTTGAGTGTTTAACCACTGCCCCGCCAGGACTCCTCCTGCAGAGCAGAAGTAGACAGAATGAGTGGCTTTTCTAGAGGTTTTCTGCTCAGGTATCAATTTTTATAAAAGCTCACTTTTAGCCTAGAAAGTATAATTTATGTTAGGGTGTTTTTTAAAGTATACCGAAATTTCAGTTGTAGAAAGCTGCTAAAGGAGATGGCATTGTGAATAGGATGAGAAGCCTGTTGGTTAAACTGGGTAACTGGTTTGCTTCCCTTCCCCTTTTTCTGTGAACTTAGAGAAGTCTTGTGAAATGAAAGCTCTGTGGCATCCAGTCTTTCGTCTGTAGTTCCTGATTGACTGACCTTCTGTTGGGCCCTGTGATGAGTCCTGCTGATATTTATGATTATTTCTCCCTGGTTTTGTTCTTTTTGGGTCCTTTACACAGGCTTGACCTTCACAGCATTCTGAATACTTTCCTTTACAGTTTACTTTCTCTGCACCCTAAATGCTGTAGCAGTCCCTTTTAAAGCTTGTCTCCACCTAGCTAAAATATGGAAAAATAAGTGAATTAATTAAAAAAATAACTGAAAAGAAAATTTTTTCCCAGTTTGCTTTACTGAACATACAGAACTCTTGCCTGGCTTCAGTATATTACTTTATGTAGGAAAACAAGGTATTTTTATTGGTTTTATATAATAACACATCAGAATCTCAAATACCTTTTATCCTTTCTCAGATAAGCATTATTAGGCAACTTATGGGTATCTGATGGAAGTTTAAGTTTTGGATGAGACAATCCCTCAAGAGGCTGAAGGGCATATAGCTGAGAACTCAGGTAGGAAGCATACTAGTTCATCTAGAAGGTTAACCAGGAACAAGAAAGAGCACCTTCCCATAAACGGTTGCCATAGGAAATGGCATGGGCATGTCAGAGGCCTAAAGAGGAGACAGGTAAGGGCTGTAATTTTGGACTTGCCTTTTTCAGGGCGTAAGTCTTACTCATTTTAAAGAAAGAATAGTGAACATAATCTAGAGTTGTGTAATTCAAGTACTGCGATTGCATGATTAGGATGAAAGAAGGATGCAATGTCCTTTTCTGACTTGAGCTCTACTGCCCTGTTGGGGATGCTCTCTGTGTCTGTGTTTCGCTGTTGACCAGGATCTGAGCAATGCTGCTTGTGGACTCTTGCAGGAAGCGCGGTGGAGAAGTCCTTAGCCGTCAGCCAGGGCGGAGAACTCTACGAAGAGTGGCTAGAGCTTGGGAACGGCTGCCTCTGCTGCTCAGTCAAGTAAGGGGCTCGCTGACTGTTTCCTGCTGGCTTTTCTCATGCCTTTTAACTGGATCTGCAAAGTTGGCTTTATTCACTGTGTTTTCAAATAGAAAATAGACTTCTTAAATATGTCCTCTTAAAAGTATTTCTTGCTCTTCTGTTTATTTTTTTCTACCAGCTGTAATGCTTTGTTGCTTTTACCAAGCTTTTTTATTGTTCTGATGTCAAGGTTTATTAAATAAAGACTTATAATCTCTGCATGCATGACATTTCATTTCATACATGAAAGTGGTTGTTCTATATTAGATCAATCACCAGTCTTAATTTCTTCAAAGTATGTAACGTCCCTCAAAGGAAAAATAAATGACTATCACGAAGAAAAAGCTTATTTATGCCCCACTAGCGACGTAGGCTTTCCACAGGCAGTGTCTCTTCTGTTCACTGGTGTAGGCAGTCCCAGGTTATGAGTGTCGGACTCAAGGACAACTCATTCTTGAGAGTGGACTGCCCCAAAGCCAATAACATTAAAAAATTGTGTTAAATACAGTGATTCATAATAATGAAAGTATACACTTTGTGATGCTTATGGAAACAGTGCAGTTTGGAAGTGTTTCATGTGCATTAAAAAAAAACCCAAACTCACTGCTGTGGAGTCATTTCTGACTTACGTGATTGTATAGGGCAGGGCGGAACTGCTCCATAGGGTTTCGAAGGAGCAGCAGGTGGATTCAGACTGCCAGCCTTTTGGTTAGCAGCTGATCTCTGAGCCAGCATACTGTGAGGGCTCCTTAATGAACACAGGAAGGTAAAATACATACTGTGTGCTGAGACAAACATCTGACTAACTGCCGCGCAATTAAAACCACACGTTCCTGACTGACTGACAAATTTGACTTAGAAACAAACTTGGGAATGTATCTCATTCATAACCCAGGGACTATGTGTATATCCACAGATCCTAGTAGAGTACTTAACACATTGTAGCTAAGTGTTTGATGGATGAACTTTGAAAATTAGTACCCATACTGTTCATTTTGTGTATTGTGCTGAGATTAAATGCCTTTGACATCATTTCCTAGCTTGACTGTGTGAATCAAGTATTAGCAAGGCTAAAATCCTAACAGCCTTTCAAAAAAATTTTTCATTGAGATATACTTCACATACCATGTAATTTCCGCCATTTGAGTCACATGCTTCTGGGATTTTTGTAGCATATTCCGTGCAGCCACCACTGCCATCCGTTTCAGAGCCTGTGGTCACTCCGGAAAGAAATCCCATATCCAGTACCAGTCACTTCCCACTTTCCCCCAATCTTGCACCCCTAACGCTGACAGCCAACAATTCTGTTTTCTGTCTCTATGAATTTGCCTGTTCTGGACGTTTCCTATAAATAGAAACACTGTACATCGCTTTGGGTGTCTGTCTTCTGTCATCTGTCCTGATGTTCCCACTCTTCATCCATGTTGGAGCATGTGTCAGTACTTCATTCCTTTGGTGGCTGGATAACATTCCATTGATAGGGTATACATTTCATTTATCCATTTATTGGTTGATGGACATTTGGGTGGTTTTTGCTTTTTAGCCATTACGAATACTTAAAAAAAAAGTTTCAAATGTAAGATGAAGTTTTTTTTTCTACCTCTTGTGAGGCTTTGTTGGTTTTACTGAGCTTTATGTTTTTTTTAAAAAAGATTTTATTATGATTGAGTGAAAGTGTACAGTTCAAGTCAATTTTGCATGCTTGCCTGTCTGCAACGCTGCCTGCTCTCCCCACCCTATCATAGCACATACCTCGTTTTCGCTCTTTACTCCCAGTATCCTCTTAATGAACACCTGTCTCCTCCTCTCCACCCTTTCCTCTCCCCTCTGGAAAGAAACCAGTAGGACAGCCTCCTGTAAATGTATTGTTTTTGATGTTAGGTTTGATTAAATTTATAATCTTTGGGTCAGATAGGATTTCCAAGTTTTCACTTTTGGAGGAACCCACCAAACTGTTTTCCACAGTGGTTGCACCGTTTTCCATCCCTCCCAGTAAAGGTTGGGTACTCCAATCTCTGTGTCTCTACTGACACACTAGTTCCTTTCTGTCTTTTTGGTTCTAGCCATCATGATGAGTGTTAAGTGATGTGTCATTATAGTTCAGATTTGCATTTTCCTAATGACTGATGAGGTTGCAGGTCATTTTATGTACTCATTGGTCACTGGTATGTCTTTGGAGATTTGTCTGCTCAAGTCCTTTGTCTTTTTTTAAATTGCCTTGTTGTCTTTTTGTGGTGAGTTACGAGAGGTCTGTATGTATTCTCAATACTGGACCCTCTGAATGGACTCAACAGCAGCTAACAGCAATCACATTAGTGCCCTTTGATGCACAAAGGTTTTAATTTGATGAAGCCCAATGCTGTGTTTTTTCTTTTGCCACATGTGCTTTGTCAGTTACCAGTTTGTCACTGCTTAATAGAAGGTGTCAGAGACCTACCCCTCCATTCTTCTTAGAGTTTTAACTTCTGAATTTTTTCTTTTGATCAGATTTTGAATTACTTTTTATATATTGTGTGAGTAAGAGTCTCACTTCACTCTGTATGTGGATATCCAGCTGTCCAGCACCACTTGTTGCAAAGACTATTCTTTGTCTTGTTGAATGGTCTTGACCCTCTTATAACAAACAGGCTGTCTTGAAGAACCAAAAAGCAGTCCATTAAGTATTTTCTTTCACTTGACACTCTTCAAAGGAAAAAGGGATATTAAATCTAGTTCCCTAATTCAGAATAAAATTGGGTGGCATTTAATGACAGTGCCCTCTTACCTATTACGGTGAACTACTATAATTTATAAATTATATCATTGTTTTGGATGTTTTTTTTTTTTTTCCTTCATCAGGCTATTAAAGTAACAGGCACTAACTGAAGTAAATTAAATTTCCTCCGTCTTTAGTTTTAGTAAAATTACAGTATTAACTCGTCACATGGGATCTCTTTTCACTTGTCAGTGTATGTGAATCTGCCTTTTTCCCCCCTTTGGAAAAGACAGGAAGGACATTTAGTTTGAAGTTCAGTAAGTTCAGCTTTCACACACCCAAAGAAAATTTTGTCTTGAGTTACTGAATATATTTGTAATGGTCACTTTAAAATATTCAGGTAATCAATGATATATCATGTTTTGGTATTTTTCCAGAGACAGTGGCCTTAGAGCTATTGAGAATTTGATGCAGAAGAAGGGGAAATTTGATTATATATTGCTGGAAACCACTGGATTGGCAGATCCTGGTGAGAAATTTTATTATTAATAACCAGAATATGATTCTGACATTTAAAAGTAAACATGTTAGAGAAGTATCAAAGATGCGTATGTATTAAAGCTTTACTTTAGATTTTAAAAATACGTTTTGGCTCAAAACAGGGAAAGTACTAGGTTGTCATTTTTTCTTTGGCAAATGATGATAAAAGCACTTTTTAGTTAATAGAATTTGATTGATTTAGAGTTACTGGTGAGAACAAAAGTTGTTTAAATGGAGGAGCTTCAGGAAAAAATAAGATATTATATTTCTAAGTATTGGTTATACCATATAGAGTTTACTTTCTAATCTTACTTAGAAGGGCAGTTAGAGGCATTTAAAGCCTTTTGTTTTATAATCTCACCAGTACTTACTCCTGTTCAAGTCATGTGAATAAGTAAAGTAAATAGCATCTTGGTTTTCGACTACTAAATTAGAATTGATGATATTAAAATAAAAAAAGAAGAAAAGCATATTGAATGGAAATAGTAAAGGCTTTCATAAGATATCAGAGAGTATACAGGTCTGTCACCTCCACTGCTCTTTTTCCTGGTGTGGAATGTGTGACGTTTTTCACCTGTAAATGAAATGACATGGGAACTTTGCCATTGAAAACTACACAAAATCTGCCTGTTTCTAACAATTGGTGTCTGCTACCTTCTAATTAAATTTTTAATTAAGTCTGCTTGTTTTTCCCCCAAACCATTTATGTTACACTTGCATCCCTAGTTTGCAAGACATTTAGTATTCGTTCTATGAGTCTGACCCATGCCATTACTTCTGTTTTGATCTGGACCTGTGACATTGGGCTGATTTGCCAAACTGTAGTAATGTACGCTTTGAAGATAGTTTATTGAAAGGGTTGTAGTGATCCAGAAGAAATCTACTGAGTCAGAATGTCTCAAAGCGAGGTGCCAAAATCTGGGTTTTAACAAACTCTCAAGGTGATTCTCATGCTTGTATGAGCTCAGGAAGCCCTGTACTGTGGACTTATGAAAGCTCTCTAAATACACAGTAATAGTTTTATAAAAATGGGATCACATTCTCTGTGTTCTTTTAAATAATTGTGAGTCTTCTAACAGAAGAAGAACCTGAAGGGTGAGTGAAGGGATGGCCAAACCTTGGATATGTGGCACATCAGTGCAAAGGAAAAGATAACAGAAAGATTATAAAGAGCACAAAGAAATCAGAGAAGTTATTTTTTAAACTGCACATCTCCGTTTGTTAGGGTAGTATCTGTTCAATCCGTGGCATAAAAGATTAGGGAATAAGCACTTAGACTTTCTGTCACCTCTGGTTTTTCTTGATTGTGTTAATTATTTGGTATGTTGTCAAGGTTTCTGATGTTTTCTTGTGTCATTGTTCCCTTAGTTCCGTGTTTAAATAGCATCTAGTGTAGCTAACCAGTCCATTTGCTGTGGGTTCTCCATTTCTGCTTTGCTCAGTCACTTGATGGAATCTTGCTGCTAGGTACTCTAAAGTTGTAGGTACTGTATTCCCTGAGTTTTGGCACACTTCATTGCTTGATAATTTTTGTCTCGTGTTTTTGTACTTGATGGATTACTCGTCTAGGTGTAGAGTTTGTGGGTTATAGTTTCTTTCCTTCAGAAGGTGCCAGATGTTGCTCTCTGGTCTCCCGGTGTTGTTGACTGGCTAGGTCACCTTGCCCAGTGTTCATACTTCGGTCTCATCAGTCTGGGTGCTGTACTCCTTGAATTTAACCCTTGTTTCCTTCTGTGATGAAGAATGTCTGGCTCTTGAGTTCATTCCTGAAAATCAAGTTGGCAGGAGGTAGTGTATTTCGAGACCACTTTCATTAGAACTTTTGGGGTCAGTATTTGATTCTGCCCAGGCTGGTTTCCACAGAGGCTGTACCATTTTGCAGCCGTTTCCGAGTTGCAGTGTTTCCGTGCCCTCACCATCACTATCCTCACCCAGTACCGTCGAGTCCAGTGTGCCTCAGTGACCCTGTAGGACAAAGTAGACCTACTCCACAGGGCTTCCAAGGAGTGGCTGGTGGATGCCGACTGTGGGCCTTTTAGTTAGTGATGAGATGCTTACTTAACCTCTGCACCCTCTGGACTCCTCAGCAGTCTTGGAGGGCTGAAGGAGTGCGTGGCTGCACTTATGATTTGTGCCTTCTGGAGCTCTGGGGGTGCAGTGGGTGAGCATGGCTAGCTGAAAGGTTGACACTTCAAACCCGTTAACAGCTGCAATTGAGGAAAGCCCAGGCAGCCTGCTTCTGTGAAGATGGCAGTCTGGGAAACCCTCCGGGCAGTCCCACTCTGTCCTGCAGGGTCGCTGCCAGTTGGAATCGACTCAGTGGTGCACAACAGCAACACCGGCCAGTGTTAATATCTTGTGCACTGTTTCTCTACACCCTCACGATGGAGGTGAGGGGAGATTGAGCAGCTGTGAGTGACACTGAACTGCCCGTTTCTCTTTTGACAGTCCGTTTTTGAGAATTACAGCAGGAGGTTGTATGCCTTTTTGTATTTGGCTGCTGCTGGCAAAGTTTTCTCTCTTTCTTTAGTTGTATTAGGTTTTGAAGAAGGTAGATTTCATAACCAACCTGAGGGTTTCTCAACCCTGGAACAAGTGGCACTTTGGGTTGGATCATTCCCTGCTGTGAGGGGCTGTCCTGTGCATTGTAGGGGCTTTAGCAGCGTCTCTGGTCTCCACCCACCAGATGGCAGTATGCACACCCAGCTGAGACAACCCAAAACACCTGATGTTGTCTAGGAGGCAAAGTGGTCCCAGACTGAGAACCACTGGTGGGCTTCCTTCTCTCCGACTTGTTCTGCTAAACCTCTGCACCCATGCTTTGAATCCTTCCGGTGCATTCTGGTGATTGTTATACCAAAGATACACATCAGACTGAGAATAAAAGTCCTTGAGGTTCCAGGTCATGATAGATAAATGTTGACTGTGGCTCTTAAAAGCTATGTATCTGAACAGGAATAGGTGAACTTCAAAAAATGATTAAATGGTTTATGTACAGTGTTAGGTCATTTACTGAATGATGGAAATTAATGCCTTTCATGACTTACTGTTGGCAGTGATGACTTTATGTAGATTTACTTTTTTCATCACCTCATTCATTAAATCATGTTTTTAGCCAAGAAAGTCAGGGAAATTCTTATTGGCAATTCCCTTGTTTCCTGTTTGGGAGAGCATGCTTTCCAGTTGTAAGCTAAATTATGTCGTGGTAAAGTAATTTCCTTGAAGAGGACTGACATCGATTCAGCCCCTGTTACTCACAAATCCTATTTCACTCAAATTGGAAAACTGTTAAGTTTTTGGGAAAAAATCAATAGGTATCAGGAACCCATTAGATCTCGCGGCCTTGCTATATCTTGCATGAGTAATCACTGTGAACAGCTGACAGGTATTTCGGAGCTGACGCAGAGTGATGCTGGGGACCACATCCCCTCAGGGCAGGCAGAGCACTTCCGGTGCTGGGATGAGCTCCGTCCTCCTTGTTTGGCCCTGAGCTTCATTCTCATGGACAGCCCTGTTACCAACGAGACCCAGGATGCTTTCAGCAATCAAGTTTGTCCCTTGTAAAACGAAAAAAAAACTGTCCTTGCTGTCCGTTTTCTCTTGTGTGTGTTAAGGCAGACTAATCAGGGTGTGTGGTTTGGTGCTGAACCAGTGGCTAACAAAATCAAGGCTTAGTATTTAGAAGTACTAAGTACTCAATCCCCAGTTTTTTGCCAGTAGCAAGTAGGGTAAGGAATTAATTAGTCCTATTGTACACTCTTTCATTTTATTTCTCATGTTTTAAGTGTGTGTGTTCGTTTGTTGAGTAAAACTGTCCCACAGGTTTCCAAGGCTGTCGTCGTCACAGATGGATCGCACATCTTTGTCTCGTGGAGCAGCCAGTGGCTTCAAACTGCTGACCTTTTGGTTAGCAGCTGAGAGCTTTAACCACTGTGCCACCAGGGCTCCTTGTACACAGCAAAACGTATCCCACTCAGCAGTTTCTGCATGTGTGATTCAGCGACATTGATGACATTTTCACCCTCCTCTTCAAGTTGTTCTCCCCCACGACCATGAATTCACTGTTATTTTAGTTCTTAACCTTTTTCTTCTACGAAAGTGACAGGTGAATTTCATTCTGGCAAGTGATTTTGGAATTGCATGTTTTGTCTTGCTTTTCTTTTGGACGTTGATTCGTTATTTGTGAGCCACAGTAATTGTTGTATTCAGGAGAGGAAAAATTAGAAATAAGCCCTTTCTGTGTCCCCACAGCTGTGCTCCTGGTTACTATGGCAAGAGTGGAAGTTTGCTGTGTAACTTGTATATGGTAAAAGGCGGTCCTTTGGTCCTTTAGGGTTTTTTTGAGGAACTGGGAACAGTGAGGAAAAATTACATGTAAGTGGTGAAAAATGCTGCCACTGAAATTCCCATAGGAAGACTGGAAACCCTTAGTGAATCTGTGTCTTTGCTTGTCGGCTCAACAGAATCATATTCTTCACTTGAAGGAAATATTTTTCCTGAAGGAATATTATCATATATTTTCAGGGGCTGTGGCATCCATGTTTTGGGTTGATGCTGAATTAGGGAGTGATATTTATCTTGATGGTAAGTTAAGAACTAATTTTCTTCTCTTTTCAAGTAAAAATTTATTTTTATGGTTACGATAATTTTTGTTCATTCTAATTATAATTTTGATCCCTTGCACTGTTCCTGGCAAACTTGTGTGGTTTGATTCTGCCCTAAGCCTTTGCTGATAGTGATTTGAAAGCCTCGGAGGTGGTAGAGCTCGGTGTCAGATCTGATCTTAGCCCCCAGGATCCTCTGGTGCTTGGTCTGTGCACCGAGCGTCATCTTAACTTTATTGGACAGACAACAGGAGGGTTTGGTTTACCGTGAAGGTAAATGAAGCCCCTCCTTCTTCCCACCCCAGCCTTTCTCAACCTTAATTCTTTTGGGCCAGTTTATTTGTAGATTTCATTGAAGACATTTTGGTAACTTTATTAAGAGCTATGTCTGTCCACCCCGGCCCCCATTTACTTCTCTTTAAACCAGGTCTTTGATAGACCAAGGGTGAAGTTTAAGAACCCCTGAAGGCTGTTACTAGGCAGTCATCACATAAGGGCCTCCTTACAGGCCCTAATGTGTATGACAGGTTCCCTTGGACACTGTCAGACACAGTCTGCTGTTACCCTCTGGGAAAAAAAAAAAAGATTGCTATAATAATTGGTTGTTTAGAAATTTGAGTATATGTTATGTAAAACATTCATAATAGTAAGATTTAGTCAGAAATATTAGGAACAAGATATCCTAAATCATCTTGGACTTGCTAAACAATAATTTTAATGTTAAGAAAAATCTTAATTTTACATTGTGTAAAAATACACAGAAAATAACCATAAATCATATATCATGTTTCTCTTACTGTATTTAAAAGGAAACTTTTGAAAGGCCCAGCAGATCTTATTTTCTGACTCATTTAGATATCACTTGTTTAACTTTGTTGATGTAAGATCCTCTCTGGTCCTTGTAAACTGTGCTTGGCAGTAGGCCCTCGGGTTGTGCTGGGAAAGTGTTGACTTACCAGTGGAGTTGAATTAGATTGTGGTGGTGACAGGAGAAGAAACAGTTCCTTAGTTAACGTTTGCAAACTGAAGTAGTAGATCCATTTTAATTTGCTAAGTATGATTACACAATAATAGCAATCACCCTTTTCCAAAAAAGGGTAATTAAAATGTTTATTCCTTTATAGGTATCATAACGATTGTGGATTCAAAATATGGATTAAAAGTAAGTTGAAAGATTGTCATTATGACCTGTTCATGGTTTGACAGCAAATGAGTGCATGGGAGTACGTGAGGACGTTAGCATCTCTGCTTTTGTATCTGTTTGAAATTTTCCTTAGCAAAAAGTTCTTTTAAAAAAGTATCTCAATAGTAAGTGAATGTCTGGGTGTTTTTAAAGAATTATTTTGCAGAGTTTTTTAATGTAAGTATTTCCTTTCCATTCGTCTTGTTTCATATGAAGGGACACTTTTGAATTGTAGAATTTTGTTAAAAAGGTTGGGGTCAGGATGACGTTGTGGTGTGGGGAGTCCTCTCTGGCTCTGTCATGGTGAAGTTTCCTGATGGAGACACAACTAGGAGCTTGGAAAAGCCTACAGGATCATGTTTTTCCTGTTAACCTGTTATCAGACACAGGCTGGGGATAGCTGAGTTTTTAAAAAAGACTGCTTTACCTTACTTTGAGGAAAGCAGGTGTTATATATGGGACTACAGGGAGAGGGTCTCTTGCTGTCCGTGTGCTTCTAACTGCCAGGATCCCCCAGTGCTTTTAAAATGGATAAAATTTATAAAATGTGTCTGGTAAGGATTTTAAAGGCATGCTGTTACGTAAAGCAAAATAGTGTCTCAGCTTTCCAAGTTAATTATTAGAGGGCAGAAACCTAGGATCCATATACATATATATATATATATGTAGACTCACAGTAATTATTTCTAAGATGTGTGATATTTAGAAATTCATGTTGGTTTTATATTCTAGCCCATTAAAAAATCTGAGTTGATTTAATTCTTTAATTTGTTTTTTTTCTAAATCTTGAATAAAATTAGGCTCTAGAAGGATATGCCCAAGCCGCACCCACTGCTGTCAAGTCTGTTCTGACTCACCATAATCCTACAGAGTAGAACTGCTCCGTAGAGTTTCCAGTGAGCCCCTGGTGGATTTGAACTGCCAGCCTTTTGGTTAGCAGACATAGCACTTAACTACTACACCACCAGGGTTTCCAGAGGATGTGCCATGTTTACCAGATGGCTACCAAAGCCTCCTTGACTGGCCCTGCTGCCCCTCAGGGAGAAGAAACGTACTGCTATTCAGTTTGATTCCAACTCTCTGTAGGACAGAGTAGAACTGCCTCACGTGGTCCCCAAGGCTGTAGTGTGTACAGAAGCAGACTGCCACATCTTTGTCCTGTGGAACAGCTGACAGGTCCCAGCCACAGACCTCCCAGTTAGTAGCCAGCTGTTTAACCACTGTGCCAGCAGGGCTTCCTCCCTTAGAGATGGAGCCGCTCAGTTTGGAAAGTCTGGAAGATGGTTCGTGTTTAGATTTTTTTATCCAAATTTATTAATGATTTTAGGAATCAATGAAAGAACTCAAATACTACAATTTTATTCAGAAACATTTCAAAGGGTGTTCTGAAATCATGATACTTCTATCATTGTTTATGGAGGTGGCCAAATTGGGGTGGGGGGGATCATGTTCTTCATTCTAAATACTTAATACAGGCATGTGTGAGTCTGTCTCCTCTGAATTTATCATTAAATTTAGGGTATCTGTAGGATAGATTATAGCTAGGGTGTTTTGTTTGTCTGTGTGTGTGTGTTTTGTGATGGACTTTAAATGCCATACCCAAAGTCAGAAGTCTTTAGTAGTCCATGTATCTTATGATTGTAGGAATAACTTTATATGTATATTTGGATGAGGAGAGGCTTTAAGCAGAATCTATTATCAGTGTGAAGGAGACAAAAAAAAACAACACAGTTACATTCTGAATAATGCAAACATAGGAAACGTTTAACCCTCTGCTACCTTGATAAAACCTCTTAAATTATTAAATCAATATACCTACACAAAACTGACATACTGTCAGGATAATGGAAACTTTAGATTTTCTGAGTCAGGTGCCAGATAAATAACTTTTCCGTTATATAAAGAATTTGCCCACTTGTCCAATTCCTCTGGTTGCGGGGCTCGACCCTGGTGGTTGCTTGTGATTCAGAGAATTCGGAGGCAGCACAAGTAATGACAGTTGGATAATGGGCAGCAATTTAAGGGGGTCATGCTTCACAGAGCCAGCCCATCACAGGAAACGCTGAGAAATGGCACCCTGTGGCCGGCCAGCTAAATTGAAACTGAAGTGGTAATTGATATCATGGGCTATCACTCTAATGGGATTGTCACCCATTGATCTGAAATATTCATTTTTTAATCACGGGCAAAGAATTGGACACCTTAAGATGACAGCTCTGTCTACTCAGGACTTGACACCCTTGCTGCTGACGCCATTCTCTTCAGGTCCACAAATGTGACAGCATTTAATGCCGGAGAATCAATGAACGAAGTTACACGGGAAAGGTCGAGCCAGGGCGCTCCTTTTGGTTCCCCTGTTAGATTTCCCAAGCCATTGAAACAATTCCCTCAAAAACAGTTTGACTTGGAAAAGGCCAGAAAAGTAAATAGACTGGGCTTATGTAATAAAGATACATTTTAAGGTAACATAGTCCTTGATCTCTCACAAACCTATTTAAAAGAAATAAGTGCTGCTGTTTTTTTTAGATGACACCTGACATCTTTGATACTAGATTTATTTCTACTCTGGTCTCAAATTCTGTTCTTTTGCAGCCAGTGAGCTTCAAGATCATATTTTATTTTGTTAGGCAAGCTTGTTCTTCTGTTTTTGCAGATAAGGATACCCTGTTGTTCATTCTTGTGGAAAGTTGTGTCTACAGTGTCTTTTTTTTCAAAAGGATCCCTCTGTTTTCTTTGGATACCCTGGTGGTGCAGTGATTGAGTGCTATGTTTGCTGACCGAAAGGTGGGTGGTTCAGATCTCCCGGGCACTCCTCGGAAACTCTGTGGGGCAGCTCTACTGTGTCCTCTAGGATTACTACTAGTCGGCGCTGACTCAGTGACACTGCGTTTGGTTTTTTGGTTTTTGTTTTCTTATGACAGGCTAAGTTGGGAGGCTGAACCTTATCCTTTTAAATATCTTGGATTAATAAGTACAAAAATTATTTTTGTCTTTTTGATATATGAGCGGAAACCACAGTCTCTAAGCAAGTATGAGAATCTTTGGGTCATGTATAGGATCTGACTCGATGGCAGTTGGCTGGCATAGAATCTAAAACGTTTGCAGTTTTTTTCTCCTGCCTGTGCAGGTAGCTCAGCACGTCCACCAGCGGCATGGTAACTGAAATGCTTTCAGCAGGCACTCATGGAGCCTGTGTGATGGGCACTGTAAAAAGGACGTGGCGGTGCCCCAACCTCCTTATCTGTAACTTAGGAAGAGACAGCATCACCATCGACATCAGTGCCGGGCAGATTCCGTGGGGCAGAGGTCAGACATGCCTCCACTCTCCAGTGTCTTTCCCGATTCTCACGTGAGCCATCCCTCCCACTGCGTGCTCTACTTCTCTGCTGGGTTCCATAATTGGTTGCAGTGGCCACGGGGAGCTCACAGACCATATTCGCAGTTATGAAAGTGGCAGGTTATAATTGAGCATCAGGAACAACTGAGGACACGGTTGTTTGGTTAAGGCAGGCTCCTCTCAGTGGTGACCGCAGGCTTGTTTGTCTCTGGCTCTTGGCCCCTCAGTCCTCAGCCTGGCTTCTGCTTTGTGCAGACAAGTGTTAGAAAGCTCTTTAGCTCAGGCTGACAGCAACCTGGAGGCTCCCTTCTCTGCCAGCAGGCGTCCTTCCAGAAGACACTCAGCCCTTCTGCTCCAGGGGTCAGTGCACTGGTGGTAGCTGCTTCGTTTGTGGGCAGGAAAGCTCTGTGCCATCTCACGCCGTGCTTCTAGTTCTGCTGCCACTGTTCCTCTCCCACCACTTCCCATTGGCTGTCATTGTCTCTGATGTTACAGCTCTCAATCTGTCTCCTCTGTCTAGGAGGTTCTCATCTCAGAAACCCTGGGTCCAAGTGACGTGCTCCAGTGCCGGCTCCTCTTTCTTGATGGTAGTGAAGTCCTCTTTTCCCACCTCTGGGGTAGCTCCTAGTGGGATGGCAAAGCTGGTCTGCTTGTTAGGGTCTGTACGTCTTATTTGTGTGGTCCCATCTCCCCTAGGGTGGCGTGCACTGTATTTGTTTTGCTGACAGGCTGTCCAGCCCACTTCGGGAGCGACAACACCTTATTTGTGTAGTCCCGCCCAGCCATTCTGTGGGGAGGGCCACATTGAGTAACCCACTGCCCTGCAGGCCCTGTGTCAGGCTTTGGTAGCAGTCTTATTAGTCTCTAGACCTGGAGGACGTAATCAGAGTTATTGTAGCCTCAGGCTAAGAATAGTTGTGAAAACTTGACTAAACTCGGCCTTCTGGCCTGCAGTAATTTTTGGTACATTATCTCTTAAATTCTGCAATTTCCATAATTTGCTTAGTGTGTCTGCAGTTGAAGTTACAAGATTGGGCTCCAAGTCAGTTGAAGTTATAAGACTCGGCTCCAAGTGGAAGTCAGTATATCATTACTGTAGTTTTAGTTTAGTCTTATTTTTCACAAAATAGAATTTGGTAAACTTTTGGAAGAAAAAAAATTCCCTCTTAAAAAAAAAAAAAGAAAATTCCCGCTATAGGCTTAAGGAGTCCTGGTGGTGCAGTGGGTGAAGGGGTCAGCTGCTAAGTGAAGGGTCAGCTGTTCTGAGCCACCAGTGGCTTAATGGGAGAGGATGCGAGGGACCACTTCTACAGAGATTTAGAGCCTCGGAAACCCTCCGGGGTTGTTGTGAGTCAGTCGACTTGAAGGCAGTGAATTTTGGGTTTTGGACTATAGACTTAATTGAGATGATTAACTAAGTTGTTATCCACTTAGATTTACCTCCCACATCCCCCGGATTTGGTGAAATAACCAGGGTTATTAATGGAGCATCTTGTGCTGGTGAGGGTGTTAAATTTAGCTGCTTCTGCTCTTCTTACAAGGAGAGCAGCCGTTTCAGTCATTATGAGGCCTAAATAAGATTATGTACTTACAGAGATTCATAGTGTATGAAGTTTGATTCAAATAGGAAGCATATTACTGTGTCATCTGTTAACTTGCCTTGGAAGCAGTAGGCAGCTTTTTATTGTAACAGGGAAACTACCTGCTCTGGATTTGCTGATAAGGCTGACAACTTGCCTTTCCAGAAAAAAACCTTTTGTGATTGATGACATAGAGGTATAAATAGGATCATGGGGGAGGGGCATCTGCCCCCACAGAAATGAAAACTACTTCACGGGCCTTTTCACCCGGTAACTCGTTGCTCTAAGTCCCTTCCGACTCACAGTGAGCCTGTAGGACAGAGTAGAGCTGCCCCAGAGGGTTTGCAAGGCTGTAATCTTTGCAGAAGCAGAGATTCTTTCTCATGCAGCTGGTGGGGTCAAACCACCAGCCACTGTGTGACCAGGGCGCCCTTTTTATGGGCGTTTTAGTCAGTCAAAGTTTTTTTTTTCCAGCTAGGCTGACCTCTCCATAGTCAGCAAAACAAACAGTTGCACTGACAGGCCAGATCACTCAGGTGTTGATTTCTAAATGACAAAGTGCTTTTAGGCTGAGATTAGGGCTGACTTGTTTCTAGGCGGAAACCAGGTAGCTTAGTGGTTAAGTGCTACAGCTGCTAATCAGAAGGTCATCCTCCAGGCACTTCTTAGCAACTCTATTGGCAGTTCTACTCCGTAGGGTCGCTGTGAGTTGGGATCAAATCAACAGCAGTGGGCTTGGGTTTGGGTTTGTTTCTAAGCCAGCTGAGGGGTCCAGCACTGAGTTTATTCTGTGTGTTTCAGATTTTGGGTGGATGGAATGAAGGTGAAGAAGCAAACCATATTTGATTTTAAGAAAAGTGGAATTTCAGTGGACATCCCTTTTTTATAAGTGTGGAAACTCCTAGTGGTATAGTGGTTTAAGTGCAGTGCTGCTAACCAGAAGGTCAGCAGTTCAAATCCGCCAGATGCTTCTTGGAAACGCTACGGGGCAGTTCTGTTCTGTGGTCTGGAGTCACTGTGAGTCAGCATCAACTTGACAGCAGTGGGTTTTGGTGAATACTTAGAACAAGAACAATTAAAAAAAAATGAAAATACCTAAAATCTGAATTTTAGGTGTCTGTGTTTTTATGAGAAAGCAAAGGGCAAAAGGGGTGAAATCCTAAGGCTCCCCTTTGCCCAGAAAATAAAACCTCACAGGTTCAAGGTAGAGACAAAATTGCGTAAGACAGAAATGTGAGTTCTAAATGTGAGTATCGGTAAAGGAGCGTGTTGACATCTTTATCAGAGGCAGGAAAGTGGTGTCAGACTCCTTTGTGTTGACATTAGATTTTGTGTTACCTGTCAGTAACGTGTCTCTAATTTTTTTTTTTAGCATTTAGCAGAAGAAAAAGCTGATGGCCTCATCAATGAAGCCACTAGGTATTCATATTTAAAGTATATATTGATTGCTGACTAATTGGATACAGAAAATCAGTAATAGGAGAACTAAAAGCAAACTAAGAAATAGGAAAACTGTAGGCAAGGAAAGTGTATGTTCTGTTTTCCCCACAGTTCAATTATTTCCAGTAATCCATTATACTCTAACTAAAATTCTATTTAAAACTGTTTTTTATTAAGTCATAAAGTAAGTGCTGGGCATGGGAGTTCCTTAACTGAGAGGGGCTTTTGAAGTGCTAATGTTTAAAATATTTCTTGTTCCAGTGCAGTTCCTTTGGGATCAAAAATGATTGTAAGAGTAGGCTCACTGCCTGCCTCCTGTAACTGTCCGCGTCATCCAGAGCAGCAGAGACCCCAGCAATGAATTGTTTTCAACTGGACATTTAAAACACTATGTTTTATTTAAATACCATCATGTTCCTAATTGCTTTATCTTTAGACTTATAAATATTTAAATTGGTTTGCCTCTGTGAAGCACACTCTTGATCCTGAGCTAAAGGTTTGCAGAGTGATGACACTCACTGCACACGCCGTTAGTTGTGAGAGGGAGCCCGGGGGATTTCCTGCAGAAGGTCCTGGCCACAGCATCCGTCCTAAAGCGGGAGGCGGCAGGTGGCCTCCTGTCATTTGGGAGCGTGGTGCTCTCTTGTCTCAGTCCCGCCGAAATCCTGTGTTTGGTGTACAGTTAGGGTGGGTGTGAACGGGAACCTCAGTGGCTTCATAAAAACACAGTGGCTTTATAATACGCAGGTGTATTATAGAAAGTGTAAATACACGAGATGGAAAATAGCAAAATGTCATGAAGTCAAAAAGACAGACAGAGTAGTACTTCAGTCCAGAGATTATCACTGTTTTGCAATGCAAACAGCCTTTACTCATACAAAATTTGCTTGAAAATTGGATTGTGTAGTACATACTGTTGAAACTCGCTGTTTCGCTGAACAAAAGTTAGTTCTGAGATTGTGGTTGCCTTCATTGGACGTAAGGGTTGGGAGCAGAGAGTCTAGTGATGACACGTTCCTGAAGAGTGTTTTACAGGAAACTGTAAAAACATCCTCCACTTTTCTATTAACACGAAAAAAAATTCTGTTACTATAGAACTTCTAGTTAAATTGTTATCCATTATCCTGCCAGCTGGATTCTTTAAATTTTATTTCAGTGCATCTGTTTTACAAGAATAGTGTTTTATCTCTGGTGATTAAGAAGGTTTTGTGCAAGATCCTGAAATACTTTTTAAAAACCTGTTTAATGTAGGGATATTGTTAACTGAGTGTGTTCTCTATACTTCTTTGAAAGTTATCAAAACTATGAAATAGAGTATTTGAATAGGCTATCACTTCTACCATATTGGCTGTTTGAATTTTTTGCATTTCTTTACAAAGAAAATCATGAGTTGAAACTACCATCCTTCTGATGCCAAGTGCTTTGAGCCTTGTCTTTGTGTCTCCAGAGTGCCTTGTAAGCAGGAGCACTCAGTAACCATTTTTGCTTGAATAATGGGAAATGTGGGTTCACACAGTGATGACTTGACCCAGCCTTACGTGTGATGAATGATGTAGAAGTAAGCTCAGTGTCGTGGAGCATCAGTTCTCAGTGGATAAAACTCACCTGAGGGAGGTGGTTCAGTTTGTATTGAAGTTCTTAGCATTTCTCTTCTGACTTCTGCTCTTTGTTTCCTGTTTAGACAGGTTGCTTTGGCAGATCTCATCATCATCAATAAGACAGACTTGATTCCAGAAGAAGATTTAAGCCAATTAAGGACAACCATTAGGTATAGAATTATGAATGGGTTAAATACTTGTAAGTTCAAAGTGTGCTACACAAAGTATCTTTATGTGACTGTTACCTGAGAAACTAAAGGTTTAAAGTTGGCATACGTCAAACAGAAAGTCAAACGTAGAAGAAGACCTCCAAGTCAGAGGTCACCACTGTTTTGGGATACATAATTTAGTCCTCATTCATATAAACTGACTTTAAAATGGGGAGGTGTTGTGCCTGCTGTTGAAAAAGCTGTTACTGTTGGGTGCTGGCTAGTTGACTTCAACTTGTAGTGACCCCACAGGACAGGATAGAACTGCCCCACAGAGTTTCCTAGGATGTAATCTTTATGGGAGCAAAAAGCCAGGTGTTCTCCCTGCGGAGGTTTGAACTGCCAACCTTTCGGTTAGCAGCAGACCATTGTACCACAAGAGCTCCTTGCCAGGTGCGATCAGGAGACCACACTTTTGGTCGTTAGCTACCTGACTTTTAACTGTCTGCTTACAGAAGATGGTTCAGACCTCACAGACTGGTGCTCAGGTCCTCTGAGATGGTACCCCTCCTCTCGTCTGCTCTAACTCTTTCCCTACATGGAGCTCCTGACCACGACCACACCAGTTCGCTTATTGCCCCCTGGGTGTGACGTCAGAACTCCTTGTTCTCTCATGATATGTTCAATGCCAAGCCCTGAATGCCTTCATCTTCTCTTTTTAAAACATTGTTTTTGGTTCTCTAGTATTCATGTCAAACATATACATATCTGATTGTCTGCTCTGTGCAGTTTGCCCAGACTCGGGGGTCTCACTTTTCTCTGAAGCCTTCTTGCTTGGACGTCTTCACTGTCCGTGACCTAAGACATCAGGACAGGACAGTGTGAGCTCAGACACGTTAAGATGATCCAGCTATTGTTTTACTGACAATTCTGGAGACTCTTCCTTTTAAACCAGGATGGACTTTCCAAATGAGGTTACAGTTCAGGGCTTTGTTTTCAACGGCTTTGTAAGGCCTGGGCAAACAAACCTGTCACTGTCAGGCGCCCTCACTGGGCGCAGGGCTGGGTGCAGCATGGCTTGGATTTGCCGTTTCTGGTTTTTATAGCTTCTGCTGACATCAGATTTTGAATCTCTCAGTACCAGCTAATATACTGTGAGTTATATAAGTTGAATCAATAAAGATAAGCCTCACTAGGAGATTGTTGTAGAGATTAATGATTGTGTTAGAAAGACACATTTTTTACATATTTGGTCTTATTTAAATAGCAGTATTCTTAAACTTGGCTATAAAAAACTGTAATGCTGTCTCCAGTGTGGAGGCAGAACTTACTTAGCCTTTTTAAGTCTCACTGTAAAGTCGGAATAATGCCTACCTCATAAATTTGCTTTGCTGTTACGAGTGAACTTTACACAGGGCCTGGCACATAAACTCCTCTGTCAGCTGTTGCAAATGTAAGTGGAGAATACTTGGTTTGTGGTTTGAAAGAAAAGAATAAACTATGAAAACATAGAAGTTTTGCTTTTCTAATTTTCTAGCTCCAGATATGTTTGTGTATGCTTGTTTTTCTCTTTTAGAAATGATGTATCTTCTGTGCTTTTTAAAAAAATTTAATTTGTACTTGTTCTGCATCTTTTATTTCAGATCAATAAATGGACTAGGAAAAATTATAGAGACACAAAGATCAAGGTACTTTTCAAAAATAACTATTACTGGTATTGATACTAAATAGTACTGCTTATTAATAATGAATGTTAAGTAATTGATTTGAATACGCTTGATTTTGAATATAAAAAAGATACAGGTGCATTATTTAAAAATGGGACCCCAAGGATTGTTCTTAATACTTCTTATAAAGAGTTTGGTATATTTAGTTATCCCATTTGCATCTCTTGTGACTAAGACTGGGAGTCAGAGTCACGCTGTGTCGCTGGGTATTGGCTAAATGAGAAAGAAGACCCCTTCTGCTCAGTACAGCTTCCAGCCACTCGAGAAGGTAACTAGTATGGGAGCCTGAAGCTTAAGTTGAAGTATTTCAGTGGTTTCTTAACATTGCAAAATATTTTAAAAACCTTCTTAATGTTTCATAGTTGCCAAGAAATCTGTCGTGTGCAAATCTGTGGTGCCTTTACCTTTAAGTTATAGGTGTAGTCCTTGATTTCAGTTTCCACTTGGTGTAGATTCTTCCCTCTTGTGTTTGTTATAAAGTAGTTATGACTGTGAAGCACCTGTAACTTGAGGGATTTGGTAAGTGGTGTCTTTAGGGACCGTGGCCCGGCCGCCAGCAGCGCTGCCGCCCCAGTGCGGGGGCTCACGACCAGCTGGGATCCTCCCGCCAGTGCCATGGGGACCTCCCCCGAGGGGCGGGCTGCGAGCGCGGGGTGGGAGGTGCCAGCAGGCTGTCACGGCCCTGGGGCCCCCCGCGGCGGCCGGAGGCCTCAGCTGGTATGCGCCCTCAGAAGCCGTTTGTCTGTGGGCCCAGGTGTCGGCAGACCAGCCTGGTGTAGGCCGTCTGGATGGGGAAGCAGACGCCCAGTGTGCCCCTGTTTCTCGCTGTGACCTCATCTCCACGAGCCTGTCCTCAGGAGACACCCCTGCGCCCTGTCTGTCACTTTCACCCCGCCAGCCCGTCTCAGCAAACCCCTGGTGTGTCCCCCGACTGTAACCTCAGCCCCCACCAGCCTGTCTCAGCAAACCCCCAGTGTGTCCCCCCGACTGTAACCTCAGCCCCCCCGGTGTGCCCTGCCTGTTACTGTCCCCTCACCCTCCAGGAGCCTGTCCTCAGCAGCTCTCTTCCTCCTCAAGCATTGGCCCGTCTCCTCGCCGTGCTCTGTCTGCTTCGCAGAGTGGTAGGCAGTGGTAGGCAGCTGCCCGACTGCTGCACGGGCACCTAGGCGAGAGCACGGGCAGCCGTGGACTTGGGGTCGCAGTGCTCTTTAATGTCTGTCCATAGTTACGAATGTCTTACATCAGTTTTTTTTAAGCTTGCTGGATTTATCTTGCATCACTTGTTGTTGGCTTTAATTTTGGAAGTATCCATGACCTGCTTCAAGATTTTGTCCTGAATGTTTGTTTTGAATAGTTTATGTGATAATCAGGAACACTTGTTATATAGCAGGCTCACATGCAGTGATTAATTTTTGTTACTTAGAAATGGCTCAAAACAAGTGAATACAATCTCTTTCCTCTGTGACTCCAGTGTTTGCTGTGTTTTCCAGCATGTCTGTAAATCTTGGAGGTTCTGGAACAGTGCTTCCATGCTGTGAGGACTCCAGTCGGATCCTTTTCAGGAAGGATCAGACTTCTGCGGTGGAATTCTCACTGCTGGGTCAAGACTCATGTTAAATATTTCCCTGCATTCCTTGAGCTGCTCGGGCTGGCAGCTAGACGTTTGGTTCTTCCCACGGTGGGTGAATGTCCCTCTGTGGAAGTTGTGTTTTATTTTAACCCCGGTAGTTGTCTGCGGTCGTGAGGGACCTGACAATAGTAAAAACAACTGTAAGCGTGGATAGAAAAAGGCTCCCCGTGAGTGTGCAAGGCCGAGGCCTCGGGCTGGCGCACGCTGCCACCTGGTTGGTTAGACTTCAGTTGCTGACAGTGATGGGAAATACTAGGGGCCTTAAGAACAAGGAGACAGGGAAGACTCTTCAGCTCCTTTTGATGGAGAGCTGGGAAAATTTTGACAGGGACGATGATCTTGACCAGAGGCCTGAAGAATGGTTTTTCAGGACCGGAGCAGAGAGACTTTCCAGGTATAAAGAAACAAGTGTGTGCAGAGGTGCTGCGTCCTGGGACCCTGTGGTTGGGGAAAATCACTGTTGTCACTTAGGTTGGCCCTGAAGGTGCAGAGTAGAACTGTGCTCTCTGGGGTCTTCCATGGCTGATTTTTTTTTTTTGGCAGATTACCAGCCCTTTCTTCCAGGGCTCTTGTGGGCAGACGTGAACTGCCAGCCTTTCAGTTCACAGCCGAGTGCAGTCACTGCTGGCATTACCAGGGCCCCCAGAGTGGCTGGGACCCAGGGGTTACCCAGCAGAGACAAGAGGTATGGCCAGGGAGATGGAGAAGTGATCACAGGTCATCTTTGATGCCAAGATACAGAGTTTGGATTTTCTCTTGTAGGCAGTGAGAAATTGGTGAAGGAGTTTCAAAGCAGCGTGATTCTTCGGGGGTGAGTTGAGTGTGATTGTTCTCAGAGCTAGGATGTACAGGGAGGAGGAGCAAGTGTGTGTGAGAGAGAGAGAATGTGAGCACAGGTTTGTAAAAAGTGGTTAGTTTGCTCCTGTGAGCCCTGAGGTTTGAGGTGCCTCTGAGCGGGGTGTCCGTGTAGTTAGTACTAGGCCCGGGAAGGAGCTGTTGGACCACACCTGCAGGCTCTGGGGCAGGGCTGGTTCAGCAGACTCACTGGGGAACGATGACACAGAGCCCCGACGTGTGGCTGAGCCCCATCCGCACCCTGGCAGCCCAGAGCCTCTCCCCCCAGCCCCTGGGTCGGTCTGTAGGCAGAGGGCCACTGAAAGGAGCTCCTCAAGGGAACAGACTGCCAGAAACCAGGGGAAAGAGGACCTTTTGAATTTTTCTTCCCTCTTATTGTTTCCTTCATTCCCTTTTTCAGTTTTTAAACAATGCTAGTCTCCCCTTCCTGCTGCATTTTAATGTTTTAGGAAAGATCTGATGTTTTTACCTCTGATGCTTAGAAGCCAGTTTGCTCGTCGCAGGCTGTGGGCTAGTAAAGGGGAGAAATGCTTTCTCATGGCTGTGCCAGATTTGAGAAAAGCTCTTGAAGCCTTCATCTGGAACGCTCTTCCTCCGCCCCTTCTGGAGAATGCAGCGAGGCGCAGTGAGGCGCGGTGACTGAGGCTGATGCTTTCTTGCTTTTTGTGGAGACTGACTGACTGTTGAGAGCTGCTGTCTCTCTCCTGCTCTATTGGAAGAACTGACAGCCTTGGTCTCTGATAGAGAATTATCCCTAAATCTGTGACATGCAGTCGAGGCCACTTTTACAGAGACACTCGTTGCTTTAGAAGCTGGGGTTTCAAAGCTGGGGTTTGGTCCTCACACCGTGAGTGTGTGCCAACTTGATGTACCTTACAGCTGTTTCCCCGGCCCTGTCACTGTTCACGTTTGCTCACCTGTGCCCTGAGAGGGAACGGTGTTCAGTGGCCAGGCTGTGGTCTCTCAGTGCAGATTAATATTTAGCAGTTCTGTCCTGGAACTCTTGCTTGTCTGCCTGATGCTTTTCCTGATGCTGGGCATCTCGAATGCGTAGAACCTGAGACGTCATTACAGCCTGTCAGCACAGGACGTCGGGGCTGTTTCTTTGAGTGCAGTGGAATTCTCTCGCTCCAGGAGAAGCGCTCAGAATCGGGGGGAGGGGTTGCTGGCACGGGTGTCAGTGTGCGGCTGATGGTGAGGAACAAACAGGGTGGCCACAGCTGGTCAGGGCAGCACTGACAGAGGTGTCTTACCTTTTCCGCTTGTGCATTTCTAGAGACCCTCGAACTTGACTACGTTCTGTTTCCCCTGTGAGAAAATTGAATAGATGTTTGATAAGCTCTTGCAGTCTCTATTTAAAATTCAATTATTCTGCTGTCATTTTCCTTAGATACTCCTCATTCCAGCATTGATGATGGAGGAGGCACTGACCTTTGCTATTTTGTAGCCTTGTATTAAAATTGGCGTTCAGTCACCAGCTTTTAGAAGATTCCTTAAGCACAACGTCATGCCAATTGCAGTGTGCTATTCTTGTCCTGTTTGAATCTCTGCATCTTAGTGAGGTTCTCTACGCCAAGTAGTCCTAGCAAAAATAATGGCTTTGCAGATAGGGCGCTAACTGAGAAGTCTCTGTCTTTGTGCAGCCCCATTCTGAATGCAAGATGATCAAACCCCACTCACTGGATGCAGCTAAGGGCCCGTGAGCAAGCTAATATTTAGACATCGCTGGTTGACACTTCCTGTCGTACTGTTACCTGGTGTACGTCATGGGGTGAGGGAACCAGTTCCCAAGGTGGTGCGCCTGCGCTCTCTGTTCCTTGTTGGTTCCTTTTCCCTCATCTCATCTTTGAGTCGGTAATTGCTGCATGGAGCAATTTCAGTTCTGTAAAAAGCATTTTTTATTTTTTTGTGCCATACACATATATTTGAAAAGCTCTAGTTTCAGGATTGAAAAGACAATTGAAAATGGAGGGAAAAAAAACCTATGGTTTGTCAAAGTAACAAACAAGTAATTTTCTGCCTTGATCTTAAGGCTACTCAGTCACTTTTACAAAGTCTGTGTAAAAAATACTTGTTTATTAAGGCTTTTTGTTTCTTGTATATAGTTTTTATGTGTTTCCAAAAACAGTGTATAATATGCTGACTGATCTTTATGTGTGCATTTTTTAGCCCAAGATTCTTACAGGGTGTTGCTGTTGTTGGATCGTTTCCATGTCACAGAAGGTCACCCTCATCCCCCTGGTTTTCTTCCTTTCAGAGTCAATCTCTCTGATGTGTTAGACCTTCACGCCTTTGATGGCCTCTCGGGAGTCAGGTGGGTTCTCTGCACCGTGGTCGCTTTCACTGTAATAAAGCTTTCATTCCCCAGCGCCAGGACTGATTTACACAGCTGTCCACTTGATTTAAACTTCTGTCATCCCTTTGGCCTACAGGACAGTTTTTCAGCGTTTTGTCATTTGGAAATCAAAGTGCATTTGCTTAGAGAAATTCAAGTATAGATTATTGTTAATTTATAGGCTAATTGTTACTACCTCTATAGCAAGCATGAGTCATACTCTTTCTCTGGAAAAAATGCACTAAGCATGCAGGAAGCTTGAACAAACACCTCCTTTCCTCTGAGTGGTGGCTTCCTTGCCTGCCACTTTCTCAGGTGTGTCTTTTTGATGTGACAGGGAAGAGAGATGAGTTACTGCTGGCCAGCAATAGCTGTTGTGACAGCTGTCTGAGCCTCACCTGTGTGTCCGTAGGATGACACACGGGTCCCCCTGAGGATGGGTGGTTTTTATCAGAGACTGTTAATGCATATTCAGATATATATGTACAGGTCTAACTTTGCCTGAGCCTTGCTTTCAAAAACAAATACTGTTTTTAAACTCATCATTGACATTTAAAACAGCACCTAAGGTGGCCCGTGAGTGTGAATGATCAGTGGTATCTCTTGGGTCTCTTTTGCCTTGTAAATTTGTATATTTAAATTCATGTTTAGGTTGTGAAAAAGAAACAAAACCTTGTGGGGGTTGTGTCAGTGTGTAGATAGCTGCGGGGGCAGACAGGATGGCTACCTCCTCCTCCTTCATTTGGAAACCCAGATTCAGAGCTAGTGTGGAAGTGATGTCATTCTCAGAGGCACAGTGTTTCTCTCTGTGCAGTGATCTTTGCTCTGCCTGTAGGCTCTGAGTTTGGCCAACCACTTCTCAGAGAAAAGAAATAGTAGGTTAAACTTCCAAAGAGTTCTGGGGCACCTTGGCACAATTAGCATTTGTCTCTCTGGTTCCAGTTGCTAGACGGTCAGGAAAGTTGGATACACCTGAATTGCATGTGACATGACTCCTGTTTGTTTTGTTATTTATTCCCCCCAAATTATATAAAAGTCAGAGTGCCTATTTCTTGGCTTGATGGCAAAAACAGTTGTATTCTGATCAGGCACTCTTGTATAGGGCTGTGGGATCTCCCTTAGCACCCTGAGTCCTTCTCCCTCACTCCTGTCTGGAGGACCTGCTGTTGTATACTTGGTGACCATTGAAGGTTCAGTGGTAAACTCATTCCGAACTACACCGAGTGCTTCCTGCCAAAGAGATAAGAAGAGTGTTAACACAGAGGACCGAAGAACCACGTGAACACGAGCCTCTGCCAGCCCACACCCCGCTGAGCTAAATGGTACCTGGTTGCTATCACTGACTGCTTTGACAGCAATCACAGCAGGAGTTCGAGGTAGGGTGGGAGGAAAATGTGGGGCAAAATTCAAAATTCATATTCACATACACACACAAAAGACAAGATTTACTGGTCTGACAGAGACTGGAGGAATCCCTGAGTCTGTGACCCCTGGACATCCTGCTAACATAGAACTGAAGCTGCTCCCCAAGCTCACCTTTTATCTGAAGATGAGACAGACCTATAAAAGTCAGTAACACGTGAAGCATGTGCTTTTTAAGTTCAATCAAGTATACGAGGACGGATGGGCAACTCTTAACCAAACACAGGACTAGAAGGCAGGCATGTGATCCAGAGACTGCATCAGTGTGACACCAGAACTAGATGGTGCCTGGCCACCGCCAGTGACTGCTCTGACAGGGAACACAATGTAAAATCTCTCACGTAGCATCAGCAAAATGGTTGTGCAGAACTAGAATGCTACAGAAACACCAGACTTGATGGTCCAACAGACTGGAGGGTCCTCTGAGGCCATGGCTCCCAGATTCTGCAAGCCCAGAGCTGAAACCAGTACCGAACTCAACTCTTCAGACATAGTGTGGTCCTGGCAAAGAATGTGCTTCTTGACTTCAGTACATACCTGAGGCTGTCAGAGCAGCTCATGTCCAGAGGCGAGTGAGAAGGTGGAGGGGGACAAGAGTTGGCTGAACAGATGCAGGAAATACAGGGTGGGAAGGAGCAGTGTGTCCCCACAGGGCAGGGAGGGCAGTGATATAGCAGTGCAGGCACGGCGTTTTATCTGGCAAATTCACCTCAAGTGTAAACTTTCACTTAAAGCACAAGAAAACATTTTTTAAACAAAATTAGAAGGCAAGAGGGACAGGAACTGGACAAATGGACACATGTACCCCGAGTGGAAAGTGGGATTGTGTCATCACTTTGTGGGGATTGCAGCCAGTGCTACAAAAAATACGTGAATAAATTTTTGAATGAGAAACTAAGGAGCTATGAACTTGCACCTAAAGCACAATAAAATTAACAGCAGCAACATTGTTGTAACTGAAAGCCATAATCTCTACTTCACATCTTGAAAGCAGGTTAACAACATACAGATTGTTAAGAAGAAAGAATGAAGTACACCAGGTGTTTTCCTGTGAAGATTTTTCATTTCTAATTTCCAAGGAAAGACTTGGCCCTCCTGAGCAAACATGACCTCAAATACCAAGGGCCTTTTCCCCATTGTAGTTCTGGCTTGACTGGGGAGGTTGGCTGAGGCTGTCACCTAATTCTAGGGGCCACAGGGAGCAGAGAGAAAACTTGTGTTTTGTCACCCACTTCTGAAATGTCCTGAAGTCCAGCCCTTCCTAATCGTGATCCTGCTGTGTTCCTTGTCTTCTTTTGAGTCCAAGCCTCCCGTAGGTCTGAGTGTTTAGTGCTGCTTTTTTTTCTCACTTTCCGCATCTGGCTTATCCAACCAAAGCCACTGCTACTGAGTTGATTCCCACTCGTAGCGAACCTGTAGGTCAAAGTAGAACTGCCCCATAGAGTTTCCAAGGAGCGTCTGGCGGATTCGAACTGCCAGATTTTTGCTCCCAGCAGCCATATCACTTAACCACTGTGCCACCAGGGAACAGTGTGTGACGTTGCAATAACTGAAGGTCTCTCCCGGTTTCATTTTGTGTCTCCTAAGTCGAGAGTAAGGTTGGGACAGGGGCCCCTTGACCTCTGAGCTGATAGTCCATTGTTCTCAGTTTGCAGAAGAAACTCCAGCATGTGTCGGCCACCCAGCCTCACCTTGATCAGGTAAAAAGCACTTAAAACCTTTTTTTGTTTAATTTTCTTTAGTTAAGTTGACAGTGTTTACAGTGTTTAAAACTGTCTAGAAATGTAGTTTTGAACTGTTCATGCATTTTAGAATTGTGAATGCATTCAAGATCTTGCCTAGTGACATATGATGGGAATCCATCAAACCAGAGTAGTCTGGGTAGACAAGGAGTTTGGGTGTTATTTGTACTTGATTCTCAGTGAAAGAAGAAAATAATGTCGTTTTGCCTAAATACATTATAGTACCTTATGCTTATAAAAACAAACAGTTTAAGAGGAGAGGACACCTACACCTCACTCATCAGTTGTCTCCTTAGCCTGCATTTTGTGTTCACACACCATACCCACAAGACACCTGGGGAAGAGCTGCCTCCTCAAAGCTGCCTCCTCAGAGAGTCGGCCCCAATGATGTGGGGGCAGAATGAGAAGAAACAGCTGCAAACATCCGTTAAAGCTGGAACGTGAAATGTACAGAGTACGAATCTAGGAAAATTGGAAGTCATCAAAAATGAAATGGAACATATAAATATTGATGTCCTGAGTGTCAGTGAGCTGAAAGGGCCTGGTATTGGCCTTTCTGAGTTGGACAGTCATGTGGTTACGGTGCTGGGAATGAAAGCTGGAAGAGGAGGGATGTTGCATTCACTGTCACAAAGAACATTTCAGGAACTGCCCTGAGGTGTAGTGTTGTCAGAGGTAGGATAATATCCACCTGCCTACAAGGAAAGCCAGTTACTATGACTACTATTCAGATTCACCCACCAACCACTAAGGCCAAAGATGAAGCAATTAAGACTTTTACCAGCTTCTGCAGTCTGAAATTGATCGAACATGCAATCAGTATGTACTGATAATTACCAGTGATTGGAATGCAAAAGTTGGAAACAATGTAGAAAATACAGCCTTGTGATAGAAATGATGCTGGAGATTGCATGATAAAATTTTGCCAGTCCAAAATATCTTTTTTTTCATTCTTCATGGAAAATACCTTTTTTTCACCAACATAACTGGCAACTGTACATATCAACCTTGCCAGATGGAATACGCAGGAATCATATCAGCTGTATCTCTGGAAAGAGACCATGGAAAAGCTCCCACATCAGCAGTCAGAACAAGACCAGGTGCTGACTGCGTCACAGACCATCAGTTGCTCATATGCAAGTTCAAGTTGAAATTGAAGAAAATTAGAACAAGTCCATGGGAGCCAAAGTACGACCTTGAGTATATCCCACCTGAGTTCAGAGACCATCTCAGAAACAGACTTGATGTGTTTAACACTAATGACCAAAGACCGGAAGGGTTCTCGAATGACATCAAAGATAATCATCCATGAAGAAAGCAAGAGGTCATTGCAATGACAAAAAAGAAAGAAGACCAAGTTCGATATTAGAAGAGACTCTAACACTTGCTCTTTTTCTTTTTCTTTTTATTTATTTATTTAACATAACTGAGCGAAAATGTACATTCACGTGAAAATTTACATGCCCCCCTATATGCAGCTTCCACTGCTCTCCCTGTCCGGTGACTGCACACTATTCCTCTCTGCTCCATACATGTCTCATCCTCCCAACAGTCTCCTTTCCCCTCCTCTCCATCCACTCCCCTTCCTCCAGCCAGAGGTCAGCAAGATGATATCCTATAGATGTATAGAACAATAAAGTGCTTCCAACATATGGAAGTCCATTCCGTTCCTGTCCAAAGAGTGGACGTTTCTTATAATTTATGGTAACGGGCAGCATCAGGGCCGGGGGCCATGCTCTCAGAGGAACCCCAAAACCGCTGGACCATCAATTGAGGTCTTTTAGTGGAGATCTCATGATGCACCTCTTTTTATTCTTGTGTTGCCAGTGAGGCTCCTCTCTGTGAGCTCCGTCATGGCTATCACTGGTGGTGGCCGGGCACCATCCGGTTCTTCCGGTCCCAGGTCGATGTAGGCACCCACTCTTGTGGCTCTCTCTGTCTTCTCGGTTGTCTTTACCGCATGCCATTTTGGCCCTCGGTGAGCATCCGTTCCTGCTGAGTTGGGACCCTTTACTGATCTAACACTTGCTCTTGAACATCGGGTAGCTAAAACAGAAGGAAACAGTGGTGAAGTACAAGACCTGAACAGAAGATTCCAAAAGGCAGCTCGGGAAGGCAAAGTATTGTAATGACATATGCAAAGAGCTGGAGATAGAAAACCAAAAAAGGGGAGAACGCATTATGCACTTCTCAAGCCGAAAGAGCTGACAAAAAAATTCAAGCCTTGTTTTGCAATAGTGAAGGATTCTACAGGGACAATATTAAGTGACTCAGGGAGCGTCAAAAGAAGATGGAAGGAACACACAGCATTATTATACCAGGAAGAACTGGTCAGTGTTCAGCCATGTGAAGAGGTAGCATGTGGCCGGGAACCGACAGTACTGAAAGAGGAAGGTGAGGCTGCATGGAAGGCGCTGGTGAAAAACAAGGCTCCAGGAGCTGATGGGATATCAGCGGAGAGATCTCAACAGGTGGATGCAGCACTGCAAGTGCTCACTTGTCTTTGCCAGTAAATTTGCAGGCCAGCTACCTGGCTACCGACTGGAGGAGATCCATATTTATGCCCATTCCCAAGAACGGTGGCCCAACTAAATGTGAAAATTATTGAACAGTATCTTAATATCACACACAAGTAAAATTTTGCTGAAGATTATTCAAAAGTGACTGCAATGTTATATTGACAGGGAACTTTGAGAAATTCAAGTCGGATTCAGAAGAGGATGTGGAACTAGGGGTATCATTGCTATGTCACATGGATCTTGGCTGAAAGCAGGGAATACCAGGAGGATATCTACCTGTGTTTTATTGACATTGCAAAGCCATTCAACTGTGTGGATCATAACCAGTTGTGGATAACATTGTAGAAAATGGGAATTCTGGAACACTTAATTGTGCCCGTGAGGAATTTGTACATAGGTCAAGAGGAAGTCATGCGCATAGAACAAGGGGACACCACGTGGTTTAAAGTCAGGAAGGGTGTGTGTCAGCGTTGTATCATCTTCACTACACTTTTTCAATCTGAGTGCTGAGCAAGAATCTGAGAGGCCGCACTACATGAAGAAGACAGGCATCAGAATTGGAGGACAACTTATTAATAACCTGCATTATGCAGATGACACAACCTGCTTGCTAGAAGGAAGAGGATTTTCCTGATGAAGATCAAGGACCACAGCCTTCAGTATCGATTGCACCTCAGCATCAAGAAAACACAGATCCTTACAGCTAGACCAGTAAGCAACATCATGATCAACAGAGAAAGGATTGAGGTGGTCAAGGGTTTCGTTTTACTTAGGTTCACAGTCAACACCTATGGAAGCAGTAGTCAAGAAATCAAAAAATGCATTGCACTGGGAAAATCTGTTGCAAAGGACCTCTTTAAACTATTGAAAAGGAAAGCTGTCACCTTGAAGACTAAGATGTGCCTGAGCCAAGCCATGATATTTTCAGTCACAACACTTGCATGTGAAAACTGGACAGTGACTAAGGAAGGCAGAAGAATGGATGCTTTTGAGCTCTGATGGTGGGAAAGACTAATGAGTGTACCATGGGCCAAGAGAGCAAACAGCTGTTCTGGAGGGAGCACAGCTAGAGTGCTCCATGGAAGCAAGGATGGCAGGATGGCATCTTACCTACTGTGAACATGTCACGAGGGATCAGTCCCTGGAGAAGGACGTCATGCTTGGAAGAGTGGGGGATCAGCGAAAAAGAGGAAGACCGTCAACAAGCTGGAGTGACACAGTGGCTGCAGTGGTGGGCTTACACATAAACGTGATGATAGGCATGGTGTGGGACCAGGCAGTGTTTCTTCCTGTTGTGTATGGGGGTCACTGGGAGTCAGAACCAACTCAACAGCAGCAACAACACAATAAAAATGTCTACTGTCTGACTGTTGTGTGCATTAATGACTTGCATCTGGCAGTGACAGATGCTGAGTTGGGAGGCAAGAATAGTGTTGTCTGTGATGGCTGAAGTTGTAATCATGTAATGATGTAACTTGGTAGTTATGTGATGATGTGCTTGTCCTCTATTTTGTGGTGTGACCAAGTCTTTGGAGCCTGACCATGTTGGTAAGTAAGAAGTAGGAATATGTCTTTTTAAGATTTCAAAATAAATCCTTCTAGTTATGTGACATTTTAAAGTCCATGCTGAGACTTACTTGTTTTTAGTTGGCTCACACTTCTGATATTGGAGCAAGAAAACACTTCCTGTTTCTAGCAGCAGTGTTGACCAAGGGTCATTGTATTTCGTGCTGAAATTGGCCTTTGATACTTGCCTGTATCTATTTAAGTGCATTTGAGAGAAAAATAGTTCAGGTCTTTTTATGTTTTCTGTCCTGTTATGTCACTCCTTGTGTGTTTTCATCATGAGGGCTGAAACTTGGGGTTGCAGCAGCTGGTGGAGGTGTGGTTTTAATGTCATGACCAGTCAGAGGACATGTGTGATTTCTGCTTCTGTGGATGGTGCCATCACTGTCCCATCTCTCGGACTCTTCTCTCGTGGCACAGCCCCGGTGATGGTAAACTGGATCTTTCGCTTCCATTTGTTTTTCTAAGAGAATAGAATGCTTTTGATGTTGAGGCTTACTCCTGGGGGAGTCTGCTTTTCTGAGCCTCACCTGTGGGAGGTTATAAACTGGAAATAAAGTCATGTGCCCTGCACGATCGGTGACAAGAGAGAATGAACAGCGAAGATGAGGGGACTGAGTGACCGTCCTCACTTAGCGTCCCGTCGGTGTTGCCTCCTGACTGGTCGCCGAGGGTCCTGGGACGACTGAGTCTCATGAGGCACCCCTGTGGCCCTCTGAGAAGGGCTGTCTCTGTGAAAACGAAATCCTTGATTACCTCTGCAGAATGTAGAAATGGGGGTGCAGGCACAGTGGACAAAAGGTGACACCCCGCCTGTCTGGCAGCAGAGTCACCTGTTCCTTCCTCTTCGTAAAAAGAAGTGTTTTCCTGCTCAGATACGAGAAGTGTGAGCCAACTAAAAACAAGTCTCAACTTGTAATTAAAAAATATACATTGATGTTATTGTAAAAAATCACTATCCTGTCTCTTGATTTGCAGAATATTATTACAGTCACATTTGAAGTACCAGGAAATGCAAAGGAAGAAAGTCTGAATGTGTTTTTTCAGGTGAGTGCCATTTGTAAGCATTAAAGATATGTCGGCTGTTTCATTACGTTGTTGTCGCTATGAGCAATGCTTAGTCTCATTAAATGATGCCACTTGACACAGAACCTGCTGTGGGAGAAGACTGTCAGAGACAAGGACGGCCACTGCATGGAGGTCATCCGACTAAAGGTGGGTGTGCCCTTTATACACACGTATACTGTCGGGCAGAGAAGGCGCCTGTCTAGGGGCTCTCTCAGCCATGCCTCGTGTCCTGTCCCCTGAACTGTCCGTGGAGCCATGGTGTCTCAGTGGTGAAGAGCTCAGGCTGCTCACCAGAAGGCTGGCAGTTCAAATCCACTAGCCTCTCTTTGGATATCATACGGGGCAGTCCTCCTCTGAGTTGGAATTGACTGGACGACAGTGGATTTGGCTTTGGTTGTTGGAAGTCGTCCTCAAACCAAACAGTAGCTTACCTTGACTGGGGCGGAATGTCTGCTGGAAGCATCCTGCTCATTTAAGAACCATCTACTTGGGATGAGACTGACAGTAGCAGCTGGACTGGTGAGATAGGAACCTCGCAGGTGGTGAGCTTATGCCGGTGAGGGAGGAACAGTTCAGAAAAGGGCGGTGAGAATGGCTGCCTGGCTCCCTGAAGGTAGTCAGTGTCGCTGCGTTGTATGTGGAGAAGCTGTTGGATTCATTTGTGTTGTGCTGTGTGTATGCTCAACAACAGAACAACAATGCACACGATACTTGGTTTTCATACAAGTGCCCTTTGTCTTCAATTTTCTTTATCGTCATTGCTGCCTGGGAGCTCTGGAAATCACTGTGTAAGGCAGGGTGACTGGTGTGTTTCATGTAACACTGAGTAAAGAAGCCTGGGGCTCTGACAGGTCACCTCATCGTCAGCTCATGGTTTATGGGCCGTTGTCAGGCTGATGAACTTGACTTGTGAAACTCTCCCCCTCAGCACATGCTGGCCAGTTAGAGAAAACCGGGCCTCCCTTGACTTCAGTTTTCCAGGGCAGTGTCGTTAACAGAGAGATCAAGTCAGAAGGCTTGCTGTGCCTGAGCCTTCCGTTTCGTTTCTGGGTGCACCTGACAGACACTTAACATTTGTCCCATTCTGAACAAGCTCAGAGTCGGTGTACTGGCCATTTGGTCCTGGGGCAGCAGTTGATGGCTCTGCACTAACTCATCGGCAGTACAGGAGCGCCCACTCTGCTGCAGGAAGTTTTGTTATCACTGTTTCTTGTTAGTAATGATTGATCCTCATCCCAGCTAGTGACAACTTCTTGGGGTCCTTAAAAGTACAGAGATGGAGACTGCTGAGAAGGTTTGGGGGTCAGATCTCTTCACCCGCGTGCTGGCACTTGTTTAGTTGGCTCTGCAGAGCCCCTGGTGAGTCTGGTTCCCTTCAGGTCACATCCCCAGAGGACTAAACCTCTTCCTGCTGCTGCTTGATGACAGTAGCCCCCTCCATGCCCTGGTCCTCCCTGGCAGGTGTGTCTGGTTCTGTGGCTGGTTTTCCCCTGGTCCCCAGGGAGGGACATTTACGCTGTGCCCCTGCAGAGGGTCCCGGGACTCCTTTTTGCCATTCCAGTGTGTGGCTGTTGTCCTTAGGCTTATGACACTTGTTTGGCAGTTGTCCTCTGGCCTTCCTCTCCCCACAGCAAGCAACCCCGGGTTCTAGAACCAAACAGCTCGTACCTTCCTGGCATTTCTTTGGTGCCCTGCTACAGACGACCCCTCCTCTAATCATCAGCCTACTCATGGTGGTCACAGCTAATGCTCCTGAGTCTACACAGGCAACACAGAATCGATGCTTCAGTAATTATTTCCAGAGAGTTTGCTGTTACAGATTCAAATTCACATTTAAAAAGTAGACAACAAAACTGAGCACAGGCAAAAAGCTAGGGAAAAAAGGCACCACAATTTTAATAGGAGTCGTCTTTGTGTGGTAAGAGTGACTTCATAGTCATTTGTCTCTCTTTTTAACGTATTTCTTAACATTTTAACACATATATGAAAAATTTTTTTTTTATTGTGATTGAATGAAAATGTACATTCCATATAAATTTGCATGTCCACCTATATGCAGCTCCCACTGCTCTCCCTGCTTGGTGACAACACACTCTTCCTCTCTGCTCCATACATGTCATAACCTCCCAACAATCTCCTGTCCCCTCCTCTCCACCCACTCCCCTGCCTCCAGTGAGAGGTCAGCAGGACAACATCCTATAGATGCACAGAACCATAAAGTGTACACATGATATGGTCACTCTGTGTTGCCAGGTCCAATCCATTCCTGTCTGAAGAGTTGACCTTCATTATGATTTATGGACAGGGGCAGCATCAGGGCCAGGGGCCATGCTCCCAGGGCAATTCCGAGGCCCCTGGACCAACAGTTGCTGTCTTTTAGTGGAGACCTCAGGGTGCACCCCTTTTTGTTCTTGTGTTGCCAGCGAGACTGAACTTTGTAAGCTCCATCGCGGCTACCACTGGTGGTGGCCGGGCACCACCCGGTTCTTTGGGTCACAAGTCGATACAGTCACCCACTCACGTGGGTCTCTCTGTCTTCCGGGTCCTCTTTCCCCTATGTCATTTCGGCCCTTGGTGATCATCTGTTCCTGCTGAGGTGGGACCGTTTGCTGTACCCTCAGATGGCAGCTTGACAGCTTTTAAGACCCCAGACACCACTCACCAATGTGGGGTACAGAAGGCTCTCTTAGCAAAACACTAGTTGTGCCAGCTGACCTGGATTTCCTCTGACAGCATGGTCCCCGACCCCCGGCCCCAGCTATTCTGTCCTCGCAATGTTGGGTTAAGATGGGAGGAGTAATCATGTTAATGTTGAAATCTAGTTAATGTTGAACTTCTTTCTAATGTGTGCTGCCACAGATTTCACCCAACCAAACTTCTGTGAACTGTCTAATCTAAACCCCCCCTAATCTAATCTCCACCCCCACCTGTGCAGCCGTCAGAGTCGTCTTTTCTCCTATGCATGAATCTGTTTTTAAGTTCTTATCGTAGGGGTCTCATACAATATTTGTCCTTTTGTTGCTGACTGCTTTCACTCAGCATAATGTCCTCCAATTGAAACCAGGTTATGAGATGTTTCCTGCAATCATCGTTTTTCTTTATCATTGCATAGTGTTCTGTTGAGTATATATACCGTAGTTTACCTATCCATTCCTCTGTTGTTGGGCATCTGGGTTGAATCCGTCTTTTTACTATTGTGGACTGTGCTGCAGTAAACATTCGTGTGCATGTATCAGTTGGTGTATGAAGACATTTTATAGTGGAATTAATTTCATTCCCACTGGAGCCAGTTTATCAGATAATTTGCTTCTCATTTCTGCAAATGAATATTAAGTTAGCTTTTAGGCACAGAAGTCTGTTGGGTTTTCTTTATGTGTGCCCACTCCATTTTCTGTAGCTGGTTTGAAAAACAGCATACCTAACTGTAGCCAGAATCTTTTAACATCTCCAAGTTTCCCAAAAAACTGTGAAATAAGTATAAAACCTTAGAAGTGGGAGAGTAATCAGTGGAACCTGATACATGACACATTTTGTCATTTTGTCATTTCCATTTTTTGTTGTGATCGATAGCACTGAGAGATCACCAGTGCATGTATTAATTTTATAATTAGAAATTAGTGTGAGCTGAAGTCTTTTAAAAAAGTTGGCCTCCAGGTTTTAAGAATATTTCTGTAATGCACAAATAATTGAAATTAATCTTCTTTATGAATCTGTGTTTTAAAAAGGAATAAGAATAATGGTCACCAGTTAACTGTATAAGAAAAATGGGAATGTAAAGGCGGCTGAGAAACTAGATTAATGAGAATGAAAGAAGCAGGTGGAGTATCGAGAAGGGTCACGGGCGGTGGAGAAAGTCACCAGTCTCACTGAACAGTTTGTGTTGCAGTTGCTGGATGGGAACCTGAATTGCTGGGTAAACCTCCACTGAAAACACAGTAAAAAAAAATATTATTAAAAAAGAAAAACTCGATGGAGCACAGCTCTGCACACACGTGGGGTCAGCTAGGAGTTGGAGTCAACTTGATAGCAGCTGTATTTCTTTTTCTCGACATGTTTGATTATAAATGTTTTCCAATTTGAAAAGAGAAAAGGAACAGGAGTAATTCTTCCATTTACACGGATGCCGAGTTTCTGCTTTTAAATGACAACTGAGGCCGACTGACCTTCTCTCGGAGCAGGGGCTGGTGTCCATCAAAGACAGAGCCCGGCAGGTGATCGTCCAGGGTGTACATGAGCTCTACGACCTGGAGGAGACCCCCATGAGCTGGGACGACGATGCCCAGCGGACAAACAGGCTGGTCTTCATTGGTAGGTTACAGAGGGTTAACACTGCAGCAAAGGGAAAACAGAGCAGCCGGGCTGCGTGTGCGCTGAGGGGCTGCGTGTGCGCTGAGGGGCTGCATGTGCGCTGAGGGCCTGCGTGTGCGCTGAGGGGCTGCGTGTGCGCTGAGGGGCCCGCACCAGTCAGCGTGCCCTCTGCGGGCCTCGCCAGGCTGCCCGCCCTGGACTTGGTGTCCTCACGTGGTAGCCTGAAGAAGCATGTGCGAGACCTTGGTCTCTTTTTCAACAATTTTAGAGAAGTGATTAATCCAAGTGCCGGTTTGGTTCTGAGAGCTTCAACTCGCTGGTTAAGAAAGGAGCCACATGTCACTCAGTCACCACTGTATTTGTAGATGTATGAAAATCATTCAGCATTCTGCGATCTCAGTTTGGTAAATAAACTCTATCGTACGTATGTATAAAGTACTTCTCTTTTGTTCTGTTTGCAGGCAAGAATTTAGACAAAGATGTCCTCAAACAGCTGTTTATGGCAGCGGTGACAGAGACAGGGAAGCAGTGGACCGCACATCGCAAGGAAGGTCACGTTTGTCTGTGATGAGGACAGCAGCTTTTCTCACCAAGAGGACTGGGCCATGTGAAGGGGACGCACTCCCACCTGCTGGTGTTCCTTCCTTCTGTCGTGAGCCCGGGGTGCTGCTTTTATATGCTGTGCCAGCTGCAATCAGGACTGTGGGACATGTCACATCCACTTCAGTGGAGTGGAGCATCTTCAGAAGCCTTTTGTCTGTTTCCTTTTAAGACGGGCGTCTCGCAGCAGTCGTCTTCCAGGACGGGCTTTGGAGGGCCTGTACGCTCCAGTCCTCGCCTGCGGGCGTGGTTGATAATCATGGTCAGACCCACCTCAGCACCGGCCTTTTTATTTAGAACTAGAACTGACTGTGTAGACACAATACTTGTATGGTTATTAATAAATATATTTTTAAATGATTAAATAGTATAATTATTTGTATTAAGTAAAAAGGTGGTTGTGGCTGGCAGCTTGTTAAGTGAAAGAAAGATGAGTCACAGAAATTACACGGTCTTTTAGTCCCTGCTGGGCGTCATCACGCTCGGGGGACAGGAAGCTGCAGCCATTCCTTCTCGGGCACATGCAGAACATCCCAGTTCTAGAGCTTTTAAGTAAATTTTATTATTGGTACTGAATTTGTCTTGGTGCTTTTGAACTTCTTCAATTTTCAGTGTTGTCTAAAACAAAGTGGAAGGTAGACGACATCAGATATATCTGCAGGTAGCATCTGAGAGCTGAGCCATCTTGTACCCACAGTCAGCGTGTAAGTACGCCGTTTCTGCTGCTCTCCTCTTCCTGTTGAGATCCAGGGTGGTGTCGGCCACTCAGGTGGCAGCAGACAAGGTGTAGGAGTGAATCTAAAGATGAGCTGGTCCAGGTCGATGGCTTATTAAGTGTCAGATATGGCTATCATACTGGCTTTGGGGATTTCTTTTTCAAAATTTTAAATAAAGGAGCTACACTTGTGGGTCTTAAATGGCTCCAGTGCTTGGAGGCAGAAAGCTGTGATTAAATTAACTCAGGTTGGTTCTGTGTTTGATCTTTGAGGTCTGCCAGTGAGGTTGATGACCCTGTGCTCCTTTCCCTGCCCTTCCGTGTTTTAACTTCCCTTGTCCTCTTCCGGAAACTCTGGTGGCATAGTGGTTAAGGGCTAACTGCATCTGCTAACCAAAGATCGGCAGTTCAGATCCGCCAGGTGCTCCTTGGAAGCTCTGTGGGGCATTCTGTTCTGTTCTTGAGGGTTGCTATGAGCCAGCATCGACTCGATGGCAGTGGGCTTGGCACTTTTTTATCCTCATCTGGTCACTTGAGGAGCCCACTCTCGCTGCTCCTGACTTGACAAGTGAGAGAACAAGCTCCTTTTGTGGGGCAACTTTGCCCAGCAGAAAAACCAAACTCATTGCTGTCGAGTCGCTTCTGACTCCTAGCAACCTGAGAGAAGGGCCTGGTGGATTTGACCTGTCCAGCCACTGGTGAGCAGGCATAGCACTGAGCCACTCTCCCCCAGAGTTTCTGCCTAGCAGAAAGGCTGCTGGATTTTGAGGCATTCTGGGCTGCCGTAGCAGTCGAGGCATTGTTTCGCTGTGCAGTGAAGCGTTGGCTCTAAGGTGTGTGTCTTCGTCTGTGATGCTGACAGTGACGGCTGAGCGGTTTGTAACATGCCCACTGCAGCTCCCTGCACACAGCAGAACCTAGTACACTGCTTTCTTAGAATTGTAATTTGCTATGTTCAGTAAAACCGTGGTGCTGCAGTGTTTCAGGTGCTGGCCTGCGAATCGAAAGGCTGGCCGTCTGAAACCACCGTGCGCTCACAGCAGACAGAGCTGCCTGCTTCTGCGGACATTCACCGCCTTGGGAACCGTCTGGGGTCACTGTGTCTGAATCAACCCCATGGAAGTGGCTGACTTTGATTTTGATTTAGTAAAATCTGTGAAAACCAGAAGCTGTGTAAGGTAGGAACTTGTCAGGGAAGGAGAACTCAAATGTTTTCCATTAAAATGAGCAATGGGAACGTGATTTAAAAAAAAACACTCAACGGCAGAAAACTTCTGAGATTGAGGAAAAAAAGGCAGTCCCATCAGGGCTCCCACAGGTGTCACTGAAATCGGTGTGGTCACGGTGCAATAATGTCTGGCAAAATAATAAGTATCTAGGTCTTTTCTAATCATAAACAAGTTCTTATGATCATTGTTGTGGGAAAAATGTTTAATACGAATCTGAACTCTTAAAGATAGGTATTTATAAAGCTCAGATATTTGCTTGTCCTTAAAAATGTGTTCAGTTCATCTCTAAGTATCTTTCATTACATAAGCAACACACAAACACATTTGTATTGTAGAAACGCAGAGGTTACAGATGAAGTTGGTCTCTATGGCCCTCCTTCAGTCCCTGTCCCTTCTTCATGGTAAGCTAATGGCAGTTGAGACTCTTATCATTTTAGATGTTTTCTTTGCACACACGTGTCACGTTCCCCAGAAGGAATTAGCTTCCGTCGTTTAGCCTGCTCTCCAGGGACTTGAGAACTTGCTGTGGGTACCAAGAGAAGCCTTGAGATGCAAAAACAAAGCTGGGCTATTCTTGTGCAGGGCTGAGTGATTTCACACTCAGAATGACCCCAGAGGACAGAATAGAATTGCTCCATAGGGTTTCCAAGGCTGTAATACTCATGGGAGCAGACTGTCCCCCTCTCCTGAAGAGGGGTCACAGGTGGGTTTGAACCCCCAACCTTTTAGGTAGCAGCCAAGGGCCCAACCACTGCATCACCAGGCGCCTTCTAGCGTGGTACAGTTGTCACAAGAGTAACAAACAGAGATGCATTATTATGACCTCGAGCCCCCAGTTTGTTCCAGTTTGCATAGTTTTTACCCCCTAGTCTTTCTCTGTCCCCAGATCCCTCCAGCACTCACATCACATCTGGCTGTCATCTCCTTAGGCTCTTCGTGATTGTGACAGCTCCTCAGGCCGTCCTTGTTCTTGATGACCTTGGCAGTTCTGAGGAGCCCCGGTCAGAGATTTTCTTAATGCCCTTCCATGGGGGTTTGCGTGTTTTCCTCATAAGCATGGGTCTTGTTTTTCGGGGAGGAGGGCTGCAGAGATGAAAGCTGTTTTCATCTCACGCCTGCCCTTACTGACCTGGATCCTGCCTGAAGCCTCTGGCCAGCTCACTCCCTTTGCAGACTGTCCCCCTGGGGTGATGGCACTGTCGTGCCCACATGTGGGGATGAGGGGAGGCCTGTCTCTCGGGGTGGAGAGTCTGCGTGGTTACCTCTCAGGTGTCTTCTGCCAGGAGGTTTATCCGCCCCTTTATGTCACTGTGGACTCTCAGACACTGATTTTGCACTTGGGCTGCTGTCAAGCACCACGCTGGTCTTTTTGTCCTCCGATGTGCCAGCCTGGCCCTCAGGAGTGCCTTGGCCCCTCTGAGCCCCGCCCCTCCAGGTTCCCACTGCAGTGTGTTTTGTTTGCTATTGTTTTTAGTGGACTTCCATAAATTCTATCCTTTCTTTGTTACATAATCCGATTGCCTAGAGAAGTGGATTCTAGGGAAGCTGATAGCACTCCCGTTCCCAGGGAGTGGGACCGCTGTGCTGATGGAAGCGCTGCCCCTGCCTACGGGTTGGGGGAAAGCCTCAGGCTGCAAAGTCAGCACCCATGCCCTGGCCTCCTGGGGCTAAGTGTCCTTTGCACAGTGGGGACTAGTCAGTGTGGGATTTCCCCCAGGTCTCAGGCCCCAAGCCTTCTATCTGTTTCTAGACACATGCAGCTGGGAAACTTGGAGGGTGAAGCCCCCAGGGGTGGAGGATAAGGCTTCAAAAGAAACCTTCACGAAAGCCATTTCCCAAGTCTTTCTAAACACTGGAGGTGCTAACTAAGAGAATGAGTTTTGCCCTTTTAGCTGACTTTTGATTTCTCACTGAAAATTCACTGTTGTCTTACAAACACAAATGGAAGATTTACTGTGTGGCAGTCAGTGGCCTAATGTCCTTCCACAACTGTATTTTTATTAGATGTCACCTCAAACTCTTTTTGGAAATAGGAGGGCTTTAGGTTATACACTTGGGTGAGTATGTGACCACGATTGCAGTTAGATGCCATCGAGTTGACACCAACTCATGGTGACCCTGTGTGTGCAGAGGAGACCTGCTCCAGGGTTTTCAAGGCCATGACCTTGTGGAAGCTGATTGCCAGGCCTTTCTTCCAAGGTGCCTTTAGGTGGATTCAAACAGCCAACCTTTTGGCTGTTAGGTGCCTAACCATTTTCATCAAGAGGAAGGAACATAATGGAATTTTTGTCACATCAGGGTCTAACTATGTCACATTGTTTCTCTGTGCTGCTGCTCTACCAGAAAAACCAGATGCATTGTGTGGAGTCGATTCTGCCTCCCAGCAACTCTATAGTCTCATGAGATTTAAGTGAAGACAGTCCAACATCTGGGGGCAGGGCTGGTGGGGGAGGGACTGAATAGCAGCTGTCGTAGCTCGCTGGCGGCGGGGGGCACTGTTCTCTCCTGCCCTGCCTGGTGGTGGAGTAGCAGACACTCCCTTTCCGTAATTAATTTCAATTATTTATTATTATAGTAAAAATGCTTAATTTTGGCTTTTCCAGAAAGGAAGGAGAGGAAGAAGAAAAAAAAGCTTTCAAAAGTGGTGCCTGTTCCCTTTGAGTTGTAGGGTCATATTGTGAAAAGAGGATTTTTCAGTCCATGGGTTCCCACCTGTTGGTATTTGGAGCAATCAGCATAGCTGGCTGTAGCTGTTACATTGCATATGGATACATCGGTAATTACTCAGTGTAAGTATGTCGTTTTGTGCAGCCCATTTTAGCTATGCCAGTCTGTGTGTGCAAGACCGTGGTATAAAAATACATCTTATGTTGTGGTTAACCGTTCCCAAAGTCTGGGAATCACCGCTGTCAGGGGCTTCCTGTCTTGCCTCCACCTTGAATTCCCACAACTTAAACATCAGGCCAGTTCAGCCTTTTTGTAAACTAGTCAGGTACAGGATTCAGGAGAGCTGAGGTGGAGGGTTGTAGGGACAACGTGATACCCCCCTGATTTCGGGATACAATGTGGAGGTCAAACTAGCTCATCCTGGACAAGGACAGAATCCATCAATGAAAACGAACGATTAACCAGCTATGAGACTCAGAACAATGCTGCTACCCTACCATGTGCTTTTCAACACCTCCTTCCAACTCCGGAAATCCTGGTGGCCTAAGTGTCTAAGCGCAAACCAAAAGGTGCACAGTGCAAAATACCCCAGGCGCTCCCTGGAAACTGTGGGGCAGTTATAGGGTCACTGTGAGTTGGCATTGACTCCATGGCCCTGGGCTTGGCTAGGGCTCCCATCGAAGAGGTATTCTCCAGGGGGGAAGGCCTGTGTAAGGGACTTGCCCACACTTTGCTAAATATCGTGTTTGCCGTGTGTGTGTGTGTGTGTGTGTGTGTGTGTGAGTGTGTAACTTAAAAAGTGTTAGCAGAGTCTGTGCCACTCCATGTGCTGATTGGCTGGCCAAGCCTAAGCCGTCTGTAGCGTCTACTTGGGTGGCAGGTGGCTGTGCAGAGGAGGCGGTGGTGGGGTGTTTGAGCAGCGAACCCTCATCGTTGGACTGCATGGAGGCGGGGAGCGCGTAGGGATAACGCCAGAGGAGGCGGGGGAAGAAGAGCATAAAGGGGGGAGTCCAACCCCGCAGGAGGGACACAAGGAGGCTTTAATAAAAGGCCAAGGGCATCTTTGTGGGACAGTGTCGGAAAGGAGAGGAAAACAGTAGAAGGAAAGAACACGCACAAGAGTAACCACGGCCGTGGGCGCTTCTCACTGACTTCTAGCGCATCCCCTCATTAAGCCAGGGGAGTGGTCGCCGCTTTGCCAGCATCTCCACGTCTGGTTCCTCCATGAACTTGCCAAGAGCCAAGAGCCTCCCAGACTCCGACGGGGAAGACGGAGAGGTGGACATTCTGGGGGCGGAGGAAGAGGCGGCTGAGGACCAGGACGAGGCCGAGGGGAGCCGGCCGTTTCCCTCGCAGCCGGCCTCGCCTCAGCCGCAGTGGGCGCGGCCCCGAAGCGCCTGCGACCCGGGAGGCGCCTCCGAATCTGGGAGCAAGTTCAAAGGCTCCGCTGGGCACACGGCAGCTTCTGGGGACGCCCTGATGCCGGCAAAGCCACCCTACTCGTACATCGCGCTCATCACCATGGCCATTCTGCAGAGCCCGCGCCAGCGCCTGACGCTGAGCGGCATCTGCGCCTTCATCCGCGGCCGCTTCCCCTACTACCGCCGCCGCTTCCCCGCCTGGCAGAACAGCATCCGCCACAACTTGTCGCTCAACGACTGCTTCGTCAAGATCCCCCGCGAGCCGGGCCACCCGGGCAAGGGCAGCTACTGGAGCCTGGACCCCGCCTCACAGGACATGTTCGACAACGGCAGCTTCCTGCGGCGCAGGAAGCGCTTCAAGCGCACGCAGCAGCCCCCTGAGGCCCGCCCGCCCTGCGCGCTGCCCACCACCCCGCACCGCCCGTCGCCGGGGCTCCCGCTCGCGCCCCTCGCCACGCCGCCGCCGCCGGGCCCCGGGCCCTACCCCTCTGCCGGGCGCCACCAGGGTGCTCTCCTGCACCCCTACCCTATCCGCTACCTGCTGCTCCCGGCCGCTGCCTGCGCCCTGACGCCGGGGAGCGCAGAGGGCGGAGACCTGGGAATCGCCAGCCCCCTCCCACCGTTGCAGCCTTCGTTGAGCTCCCGGACTTTGGCGGAGGGCAAGGTCTCGGCCGCGCGGCCAGGGGGCGGCGGCGTGTCTTTCAGCATCGAGAGTCTCTTGCAAGGGGTCCGGGCAGGGGGCGCGGGCGCCGCGCAGAGTCTGTCCCCTGCCCCGTGGAGCTACTGCCACCACCTTCTGCGTCCAGGCCCGCCGTGCCTGGTGCATCCCCAGGCCTCTGCGCCCTGGCTGCACGTGTCCAGCGCCACCGCTGCGCGGACAATTCTGCAACAAGACTGCTCCGGCTCTGGCTGCGCTCCTGCCAAAGGCGCGCTCTGTCACCTTTCTGCCACCGCGGCGCTGCTGGGGTGTCAGCCCGGGGCCGAGAGCTTGAGGTTGATGTCCCTGGGCGCCCCTGAGGATGTAGAAGGGACCTCGCAGGTTTTTTGAATAGCACCACACCCAGCCCTGGGGCGCACCTTGAGAGAGTCAAGTGAGAGGGGGGCTCGGCTGAGGTCACATCCTCTCTCTGCCCTCAGCTGTGTGCTCCCTCTGCACTGCCTGGACCACAGTTTCTGTTAGCTGCAAAATATTTACAACGAAAAGTTGGGTTTTGTCCCCTGGAGGACCACCTGATTGGTGATCAACTTCCGAAGGCGTCCAGAGCCGTCTTCTTTCCCTGCCTCCGGTTGGGACCCCCACAGCTTCTGCTGTTTGCGCATTTCCCGAGGAGCTAGCTGTGAGCGTGAGTGGGGTGCTCTGGTATTCAAAGAAAAACCAAACGCAACGCTGAATATGTAATACATCTCCCCGTCTTCGCTCGCTTGGAATTGCAAGTATGATTCCCAAGTCCCGTGTGAAATGCTTACGCCCTCTGTACCTTCCAGAAATGATATGTAATGTAAGTAGAACAATGAATCTCGGAACGCTCGTTTCTTATCTGTGTATCTGAAGTGATGTCTTCCATGGAGAGAAGGGACTCGCAATAAACCTAGTAAAAGAGACTAAATAAACGTGATAAAGCACTAAGCTACCTAGTTTATTCTCTACTCCTTCACATTATTCTCTTTCTAAACGAAACTTTTGCATTACATTCTTTCTGTGATTTAAACAATTTATTTTTACAATTCAGAGTCCTTATGGAAATCAGAAAAAAAATCCTGTTCCATAAGGCTAACAAAATTCCAAATATTTGAAGTTGATTCAGCTGTGCCTTTTAAAATATGTGATTTCGTATTGATGAAGCCTCTAAAAGAAAGAATTGGCTGAAATATAACTATATCTTCCACTTATTTCCCACCTTTGTAAATGTGTTCGTTTTTCTCCTTAGTAAGATGGAGGAAGGCAAATTGATATCAATGTAGCCAGTAATTATTTGAAGAAAACAAAAATTAACGTGTTTTAGAAATCATTCTACTTTTCAAAACGAGACCCAGATAAAAGAGAAGCAAAGAGAAATAATATCAGAGGAATTGTTCCCTCTTGGGACTGCCCAATTTTAAAAATTCCTTCCCGGCAGGTGCATTCTAGAGACCCCCATTCTCTCTTTAGAACAGTGGTGACTCCCCCCACAACACCCCCCTCAAAAAAGTGAATTTCTCAAAGGACCTTGTAACCCTAAAGGTTTCATCATGCTCAGCTTAAGTGCCAGGACTGTAGGGGAAACAGCAAAGAGGCCAATCACGGGTCCTCCCTGCAAAGAAAGCAGCTTTCTTGAGAGCCTGTGACCCCCTTTCCTTGAACGGAGTTCCAGTATTCAAAGAATTGCATTCTGTGATGCTTTATGGGGAGTCATTCTGTGCCAGTGAGAAAACGTCTCCTCTCCCCTGTTCCCAACAGGCCCCTATTACCCAATAGACAAGGTACGCACTGTTTTACCATGTGTATTTACTACTCTGCAGTGAATAATCTCACCTGTTTCTCATAACATCAAAAAGTGGTGAAACTCGTGTGACGTTGTTCACTACAGGTTAGTAAACAAACACGAGCCTGTTGGGCACTTCACTTTGTATAAACCAGCAGGTACTTTGCTTTATGTACCTTGCTTCCTGGTCAATCCACTCATGGCATTTCTGGAGGCAGAAAAAACACATAGTCACAGGTATACAGCCACTTAACTGGTCAGTTTCAGTGCCAGCTTCTCATCTCTATCTTGCAAACAATTTCGGCACCCTGTCACCCTGTTTCTTTGGCACACCTGCCTGTGATCCTCGTCTTCTTCAGGCTTGCAATTGTGAGTTTCTGGGCCCATTCTGGAAAGTTCCTGGGTACAATGCTACAGTCCCCTCCCCAAGGTGTCCCCTGTAACACCAGCAGTTGCTCACATAATCTACTACCGTCACACTATAATGAGCAAACTCCGGTCTCCCCTGCGTCCTTCATCCTAACTTCTTTTCCTGAGGCTTTGCCTGATTAGGAGTCTCCTGTCTCACTCTCAGCACCCCGAAACTGGAAGATGGCCCCTCCCCTCAGCTCTAAAAAGCCAAGGCAAGTGCCGTCGAGTCAGATCCGACTCAGCTCTAAGGTAGCCCTAAGTGTCTCGGTGGGCCAAATGATTTCTCTTGACTACTATAATAGAGTCACTGTGAGCTGGAATCCACTTGAACCCAGCCAGTTACACCACGAGGCAAGGCCTGGTGATCTGTGTCCCTAACAGTTACATCCAAGAAAACCCCATCGAGCATTTCTACTGAACTGCAGTGGGGTTTCCGTTTGGTTTAGGGCCGTCCTTGACATTGGATGTAAATCCCAGTGACCGCAGGCGATGGAGTGGAACTGTCCCACAGAGTTTTCAAGCTGCAGTCCTCTCGAGAGCAGACCCCCAGATCTTTCTCCTGCAGAACCACTGGGCAGTTGGAACTCTCAATTGTTCCCTTAGCAGCGGAGCACCTGATGCCTAAGGATTTGGAAATAAACTCAGAATGGGTGGAGAGGGGCTATTTCACGCCTCATTCTAGTCAGTTCAGCTCAATTTCCCGGTTGCCCTTTTTGCAAAAATGCGTGCAGGCAGGTGTTAGGTTCCTGCTTTGGTTCAGTCAACAAACCCTGTAGGAGTGCCTAGGACCTGCAGTGGCAGAGCCTGGAGACTGTCCTTCTTCTGTTCTCCAGACCAGACAGCCAGGAGCTGAGCTGGCTGAGTGTCACCCAGCCAGAGCCAGCCCCACAGCTCCCCAAGTTTGCCCCGTGAAACCGTATCAAACCTGAAACTTTCAAAGAAAACATCGATTCAGGGCCAGAGTAAATTACAATTTATTTTCTGCTAACGTAAAGGCTGGCGTTGGAACCCATTCAGTGATACCACGGAAAGAAGGCCTGGCAATCTGCTTGGGTAGAGATGACCAAACCTATTGCCATCCACTTGATTCTGAGTCGTTGCTACCGTTTTAAGACAGAGTAGAACAGCTGCAGAGGCTTTCTAAGGCCATAAATCTTTCCGGAAGCAGATGGCTACATCTTTCTCCTAAGAGTGGCTGGTGGGTTAGCAGCCCAGCGCTTTAACCACTGCACCAGTCAGGTCCCTTCTGTAAAGACTGCAGTCAAGAAACGCCGATGGAGCCATCCCGTTCTGTAACCCACCGGGTCGCCGTGAATCGGATTCAGTTCGGTAACAAAGGGTTTGGCGTCCACGCGGAGACCTACGGACCTCGTGGGTCCTCTGCCCTGCTCGCTAACGGACTGATGCGTCAACCTCAGTAACCGCTTCAACGACGACGAGCATCGCTGGGACCGGCTGCTGGCCGATCCTGAGCCTTCCCAGCTTTGCGGCGATGGGAATGCGCAGAGGACTCGCCCCGAAGCGTCATGCTGCGAGGGGTGACCAGGTCTGGCCGCGTTCTGACCACGCAGGGCTCCGGGCCCGCTGGCTCCCAGACCTTCTCCCCGGGGCGGCTCTGCGCTACGTGGCCCCGGCACCTCTGGGATCCCTGCTCCTATCTGCCCCACTGGGAGAGACCAAAAATGTGCGTCCCACTTACTGGCGCCAAGGGACCATGGGTTGGGTCGTCTTAGACTCACAAGATCACTTTTTGTTGGGCTGGGTGCCCGGCAGCCCGGGATGCGGAGCTGGAAGACTGAGGAAAACCCGGGAAAAGCGGCTGCTGCGCCTCGGGCCGCTCAGCTGGTAATAATAGTGGCAGTACCGAGTTCTCAGCCCTGGCAACATCCCGTACACGGGGTGGAACTGGTCCACAGATTTCCAAGGCTACGAAGGAAGCAAATCTCTAGGCCTTTCCTTCCAGGTGCTCCTGGGTGGATTTGGATCACCAACTTTGGGCTAATCATCAAGCTCTTAACCCTTTGCCTCCCATGGTCTCCTGAAAGAATCCCCATTATACAGATTCAGCAACTCAGAGAAGCGAGGAGCCCCACCTCGGGGCCCTCCAGCGCGCTGCCCGCGAGGGGTCTGACTCTCAGCGGCACTGGCCTCCGAGGCCCTCCTTCCTGGACCCTCTGCTTCTGCGCCCCCGCTCTCACTCCCAGTCTCCTCCCCTGGTCCACCGACCCCTGCCCCCTCCTTCCTGGGTCCCCTGCCCCCGGCTTCCTACCTCCACTCCCCCTCCTTCCGGAGTCCCCTTCTCCCTCAGAAGGCCCCCTCCCTCCGGATGCCTTCCGTCCTAGGCCTCCTCCGACACGGGTCGCAGAGGCCGAGGCGTCCGTCCGCCTCCCACCCTCCCTCCCGTCCGACCGCGCAGGCTCTGGTGTCCCTGAGAACGCCGCGGAGCCACGGAAAGGTGGCTGCCCGGACAGGACAGGACCTCCCCCCAGGTTCGGACTCCAGGGTCCGATTCCCTGGCCAGCCTGCACGCTCATCCGTTCCAGCGTGTTGGTGTTTCTGTTTCCCTGTGGAGTCTGCGAGAACCCCGGCACCACTCCGGGCCCGGGGAGAGAGACCCGCCGGCGACAGGGAAGCAGGTGGGGAGGGAGGGCTAGTCCTGAGTGCGCCTCAGGTGATACTGGTCACTTTCTGAGAGATGGTCAACGTCTTCGGAGCCCTGATGGCGGTGGTTAAACTCTGGGCTGGAAGACTGGTGGCTGGAAACGCGCAGCAGCTAAGGGGAGGGAAGGGCTGACGATCTGCTTCCATGAGGACTAAAACCTACCAACCAACTCACCCACCCACCCACCCCCAAACCCATTGCTATTGAGTTAATTTCGGCAGAGCAGAACAGTCCCAAGGAGTGGCTATTGAGTTAACCAGTTCTGCGCCCTCACACAAAACCCTAAAAAATCCAAACCCACTGTCCTTGAGTCGGGTCCCACTCATAGTGACCCTATAGGGCAGAGTAGAACTGCCTGATAGAGTTTCCAAGGAGCACCTGTTGTATTCGAAATGCCCACCTTCATCTGCTCCCATATAGATCTGAGCCTTGGAAAAGTCGTGGGGACAGTTCTGCTGTGTCCAGTGGGGTCGCTACGACTGGGTATCCGTTGGATGGCAGTGCATTTGGGGGTTTATTCATGGGCTAGGTTGAACGTTTCATCGTAACGCCTTGCCACCCACAGCTCTCCCCACTGGATTATTTTCAATGAAATCCCAGATATCCTGTCATTTTAGCCACAAACACTTTTGAATATTTGTCTAAAATACAAGAACGCTAACAACAGATCTGCAAGACCGTCTTCACACCTAAAGCACTTCATTAAAAGCATTGATTATTCAAGGCAAGGCTTAAGTAATCTCACAATTGTCTCAAAAATGTTTTTGTTTAGTTGATTTGCTGACTCAGAATACACACGTGGGCCACACAGAGCATCTGGCTGAGATCGTGGTAGGTTTCCTTAAGTCTCCTTTTTGATCATGGAAATTTTGCTGTTTGAAGAAACTGGAGTGCTTGTCTTGAAAAATTTTGACCTTTTGGATTTTGCTAATTTTTTTTTCTGGTAAAATATCCATAGATAAAGTCATTTATTTAACCTTTTGAATGCTGGCAAATAGTACTGTTTGTAGAGAAGCAGGAAGTAGTCAAGACACCATGAAGACTTAACTGTTGAGAAAATACATTTTTATTAGGGCAAGTGTGGGTCTAGGAAGCTTCTGTGAAATTTTCCTAAATGTATACATAACTTTTTCTTGTATCGATTAAAAACAGATGACTAATTTTCGTGTTATCTTTAGTTATCTAGCATTCTTACAACAGAAATGCCACAATGGAGTGGTCTTAATAAACAAATTTACATTTCCATAGTTTAAACTGACCAAAGCTCACTGCCATCAAGTCAATTCCAACTCATAGTGGCCCTATAGGACAGAGCAGAACTGCCCCTGAGAGTTTCCAAGGAGCAACTGGTGGACTTGAACTGCCGACCTTTTGGTTAGCAGCTGTGGCATTTCGCCAACGTGCCACCAGGGTTTCCTCCCACAGTTTGGGAGGCTGGAAGTCCAAAGGCAAGGAGCTGGCTCTAGGGGGAACGCTCTGTCTCTCTGTCCCCTCTGGAGAAAACTCCTTGTCCCTAACTCACTTCTGTTTAGAGGTTCTGTAGTGATTTTCCGGTGGTGGCATCTGTCTTTCCTCATCTCTGCTTCTTCGACCTGCTCTTTTATATCTCAAAAGACATTGATTTAAGACACATCTTATATATACTGTCTTAAAGTAAAAAAGAAACCCTACTCGCACATGGGATTATAATGATGGGTATAATACGATCTACATGTTTTTAGGGGACACGATTCAATCCATGACACATATATCTATAAACATACATGTATACACACCCCCCCACACCCCCAAACTGTTGCTGTTGAGTCAATTCTGGCTCATAATGACCCTATAGGCAGAGTGGGACTGACCCTTAGGGATTCTAAGGAGCAGCTAGGAGATTTGAACTGCTAGTCTTTGGGTTGGCACCCAAGTTCTTAACCACTGTACCACTAGGGCTCCAAAACTATGAAAGTCCATTCAGATAGTTCATCTAAAAACGTAAATCTCTAGTTCATCTTCCTGGCATGGGTCTGCTCCCCCCACCCACAGCTTCTCCGGCTCCTGTTCCATCTTCTCCTTCAGTTTTTGTGCCACCCCGTGGCATGGGCATTAGCTTAGTCTTGAGGCCACTTGTCATGGTTTGAATTGTGTCCCCCCAAAAATGTGTGCAGCCACGTGGCTTGGATATGGTTCCCAGTATCTTGGGACTGTCCTCCATTGTGTGGTTTTGCTAACCTGTATGTTAAAGGATTAGGGTGGGGCTGTGAATTCCTGCTATGGGGGAAGTTTCCCTGGAGTATGGCTTGCCCCACCCTTAATGCTTTTAGCTTGCAAGGAATAAAAGGAAAAAGAACCAAGGACAATTTGAGAACCTCGCTACCATCAAGCAAGCAGCACTGGGAGCAGAGCGCGTCCTTCAGACCAGAGGTTCTTGCGTGAGGACGCTCCCAGAAACAAAGACTGATGCAATACCGGACTTTCCTCCAGAGCCGACAAGGGGAAGGTCTTTCCCTGGAGCGGACACCCTGAATATGGACTTGCAACCTACCAGACTGTGTAAGAATAAATCTTTCTTTGTTAAAGCCATCCACTCTGTGGTATTTCTGTTAGAGCAGCCTAGCTGACTAAAACACCACTGTCATCCATGAGATTGACGCAGAGAGAGACAGACATGTGGTGTTCCATTTGGGGTACACAACAACCACCGACATTGACTATCTGGCAGTTAGTGCATCAGCAGTTTCTGTTCTCTGTCAGTTTCATTGATGGACAAGAAGGGCAACCCCAAATAATAGCCATTAGACAAAGGGAGAGTCTTAGCTACCTAAACTAGCAAACAAACCAAAGAACTAAACCAGCTATCGCTGAGTCAGTTCTACCTCCTGAAGACCCCATGTGTTGCGGAGTAGTAGTATGTTCATGGGGTTTTCAAGGCTGTGATCTTTGGGAAGTGCACAGCCATGTCTTTCTTCCGAGGCACCTCTGGTGAGTTTGAATTGCCAGCCTTTCCCTTAGGAGTTGAGTATTTACCCATTAGTACCATCCAGGGGCTCCAGAAGTTATCTGGTGCTGCTGCTGCAACAGGAACACCACAAGTGGGTGTTTTGATAGGACAGATGTTTATTTTCTTATAGTCTGGAGGCTGGAAGTCCAAATCAGGGTCTCTGCTTGTTGATCCTTTCCCCATCGATAACCTCGGGTATTCCTTGGTGCTTCTTGGTTTGTAGATGATTCTCACGTGTTGTCCATCTTTGTCTGTGTGTGTATGTGTGTATCTGTGTCTACTCCAGTCTTTCCCCCTCCCTGCCCACTTTTGGCTTTTAATTATGCAATAGTCAATATCTGAAAAATGCTGGGTTTTGGTATGAAGATTCTTCATTGCTATACAAAATGAAATAAATAATAATTAGGCAATTTCCCCAGTTCTAACCCAAGAATCACTTCAGAGCTTTGATTTTTTTCTCACTGTACTTTAGATGCAGGTTTACAGAACAAACTAGTTTCTCAGTAATATATATATTGTTTTGTGACATTGGTCGTCAACCCCATGATGTGTCAACGCTCTCCCCTTCTTGACCTTAGGTTCCCTGTTGCCACCTTTCCTGTCCCCACCTGCCTTGTAATCGTTACCTCCAGGCTAATGTGCCTGTTTGGTCTCATTTTGTTTTATGGGCCTGTCTAGTCTTTGGCTGAGGGGGGAACCTCAGGAGTGACTTCATTACCAAGCTGAAAGGGTGTCTGGGACCATACTTTCAGGATTTCTCCACTCTCTGTCAGGTTAGTAAGGGTGGTCTTTTTTTGAGAGTTAGAATTTTGTTCTGCATCTTTTTCCAGCTGTGTCCAGGGCCCTCCATTGTGATCTCTGCCAGAGCAGTCAGTGGCAGCAGCCGGGCACCATCTAGTTGTGCCGGACTCAGTCTGGTGGAGGCTGTGGGTGCTGTGGTCCATTAGTTCTCAGGATTAGACTTTCCCTTGTGTCTTTGGTTTTCTTCCTTCTCCCTTGCAAGATCCAGATGCTACTCACTGAAGTTACTCAGGTCTTTTTTCTTTTCTTTTCTTCATAATTCAGAAGTGATTACATTTAGAATTTATGCTATACTGGTATAACTTCATTAACATAACCAAAGAAAGTCCTATTTCCAAATAGGATCACTTCCAAAGGTACCAATGACCAACTAGCCCCTGCTATGAAGTTAATTTTTATACAAAGTGACCCATAGGACAGAGCAGAGCTGTCCTATAGAGTTTCCAAGGAGTGCCAGGTGTATTTGAACTACCAGTCTTTCAGTTAGCAGCTGTAGCTTTTAACCACTACACCACCAGTGTTTCTCTACAGATACGGAGACCAAGAATTCAAAGTATACTTTGAGGGCATGCAATTCAGTCTGTAACATGGAACGGTGAGTCTGGTGGGTAAGAATACCAGCTGAGTGGTCTTGTAATCTGTTATCCAAATGAAGACAGTATGGGGGAGTAAAAGCAAACCCCAACCCAAACCCACTGTCACTGAGTTGATTCTGACTCATGGGGACACTCTAGGACAGGGTAGAACTGCCCTATAAGATTTCTAAGGAGCGTTTAGTGGATTCAGACTACTGACTTGAATTGCTGGGATTGCCACATTCAAAAGGCAAAGGTTATAACCAGAAAGAGCAGAGAGGAAGACCAGAAATTGTTCATGAACACCCAGGTCATCTGTGCTCAGAGGAAGCAGTGAAACATAGAAGGCATGAGAGAGAGTGACTAACAAGGGGAGGGTTGGTAGGGCACCCCAAGGTGGCGAGGGGTCTTGAAGTGCATTCACTGGGTACTCAGTACACAGGTGGGAGGGTAAGGTTGTCCACACAGTGTGTGCTGAGGCCCAGAGCCAAGAGAGCACAGAGAGCAATTCTGAGCACAGCGCACGTGGCCGGCTGGTAGGAAAGGAGATGAGAAACAAGGCGATCGTAACACTGCTGTGTTGTTAGCAGCTGTGGGCTGGCCCTGCCTCATGACAACCCCACACACAGCGGAGAGAAACACTGTCTGGTCTGCATTATTCCCGTGGTTGGTTTTAGATTAGACTGCTGTGCTCTATAGGGTCATTATCGGCTGAGTTTTGGAAGCAGATAGCTTTTCTTCCGGGTTTGTCTTAGCTTGGAAGCTTGGCTGAAACTGGTCCACTGTGGGTAACCTGGCTGGTATTTGACATACCAGTGGTATAAATTTCAGCATCACAATGACACAGACGCCACCACAGTAGAATGAATTGACAGTTGGGTGGCATTATTGAAGACAGGAGAAGCTTAAACTTGTTACTGTGTTGAATATATGGAAGAGCCCTTCAATGGAGAGAAAGATTCCTGACTGACAGCAAGTAGTGGGTGTGCCGACTCCCAGGGAATGGGATCTGGGGTACAGGTGCACGGATCAGCCGTGCGCAGAAGTGAGGGTGGTGGTACAGATGTCGATATGTGGGGATGCAGTGGACAAGAAGCCGAGCGGGACAGAGCATGACAGCATATAGCTCCCTGCATATTGGAGGTGCTTGGTGTGGAAATCAAGAGCAGATGTTGGCATGAGCAGCTGAAACAGCAGCTCCTGGCCAAGCCCTGCTTGTGAGCAGAGGATTAGTTAGGGATCTCAGCCCTGGGAACCCCTGAGAGGAGGGGCATCTGCTCCTGCCAGTTAAGAGAAGCAGTTTCAGCATCTGCCTGGAGAACGTCGTTGGAGGCCAGAGAGAAACCCTGCCTGCAGCCCCGCCAGGTGGCCCCTGGCCTGGAGACCAAGTCTTTATACAGCAGTCAGGCTGTCCTCTATGTAGCTGTGCAAGACAGTGACAATCTGGAAGACACAGATGGACAGGGGAGGGGCAAGGAACACAGGAAAGGACTGATTGTTAGGGAGTTAAAAAAAAAGTCAAGGTGTTACATATAGAGATACATAAAAACATAGGCATATATATATATGTGCTTTATAGAGAGAGAGAGAGAAAGGGAGATACAGAAAAATCTATGTACCTGCATAGAGACAAAGATATTAGCAACAACAAAAGCCTATTGCTGTTGAGTTGATTCTGACTCATGGTGACCCTGCAGGATACAGTAGAATTGCCCCATAGGGTTTTCAAGCAGTGCCTGGTGGATTCAAACTGCTTACCTTTGGGTTAATAGCCAGACTCTTAAGCAGTGTACCACCAGAGTTTCTGAAGATATTCATCCATCCATCCATCCATCCATCCAACCATCCATCCATCCATCATCCAGCCAGCCATCTGTCCATCCATCTATCTATCTTCCTACCATCTGTCCACCATGGTGGTGTGTATAGATATATGTACATATATATGTATATGTACACACACACACACACACATCTGTCAGTTTGTCCTACCACAGTGAGTTCAGTGTTGTTTGGATGCTGGAAGCTATGCCACTGGTATTTCAAATACCAGTAGGGCCACCCAAGGTGGACAGGAGTTTCTAGACAAAGACAAATGAGGAAGGAGGACCTGGTGATCTAGCACTAAAAACATTGTGCGGTGAAAATCTCACAGCAACAGGACCTTGTCTGGTATACACAGGAAGGTGAGCCCCTCAAGTTGGAAGGCACCAAAGAGCTGCCTCCTCACAGTAGCATTGACCTTAATGACATGGAGCAAAGCTTCTGGAACCTTCATTTGTTGATGTGGCTCAAATGGGAAGAAGCAGCTGCAAACATCCACTGATAATCAGAACAAGGAATGCATGAAGTACAAATCTAGGAAAATTGGAAGTTGTCAAAAAATGAAATGGAATGCTTGATGATTGATACCCTAGGCATGGAGGAGCTGAGATGTCTGGTACTGGCCGTGTTGGATCAGGCAATTATATGATTTGCTATGTAGGTGATGACAGACTGAAGAAGAATGGCATCACATTCACTGTGAAAAAGAATATTTCAAGGTCTATCCTGAGTTATGCCGCCAGTGATAGGATAATATCCATGCATCTACAAAGAAGACCGGTTAATATAACTATTAATCAAATTTAAACACCAATCACTAAGGCCAAAGATGAAGAAATTGAAGACTTTTACCAACTTCTGCAGTCTGAAATTAACCAAACATGAAATCAAGATGCATTGATAATTACTGGTGATTGGAATGCAAAAGCTGGAAACAAAGAAGAAGCCTAAATAGTTGGAAAATGTGCCCTTGGTGATAGAAATGATATTGGATATTGCATGATATAATTTTGCAAGACCATCGATTTCTTCACTGGAAAACCTTTTTGCCAGTAACATGAACTGCGACTCTACCCATGAAGCTCACCAGATGGAATACACAGGAATCAAGTAGACTACATCTGTAGACAGGGATGATGGAAAAGCTCAATGCCATCCCTCAAGAACAAGGCCAGGGGCCAATGGTGGTACAGACGCATGCAAGTTCAAGTTGAAGCTGAAGAAAGACAAGCCTATGAGAATCAAAGTGCAACTTTGTTTACATCCTACCTGAATTTAGAGACTATCTCAAGAATAGATGTGATGCATTGGACACTAATGACCAAAGATCAGGAAGACGTCAAGAACAAGAACATCACACACACAAAAAGGAAAAGGTCATTAAAAATACAGGAAAGAGGAAAGACTAAAACAGATGTCAAGAGATTATGAAACTTGCTCCTGAATCTACAGCAGCTAAAGGGACTGGAAGAAACGATGAAGTAAAAAGAGCCAAGCAGAGGATTTCGAAGGGTGGCTCCAGAAGACAGAGTATTATAATGAAATGTGCAAAGAGCTGGAGATGGAACACCAAAAGGGAAGAACTCACTCACCATCCCTCAAGCGGAAAGAACAAGAAAAAATTCAAGCCTCGGGTTGCAATAGTGATGGATTCTATGAGGAAAATTTGTATTAATATGTGGTATTAAATGATACAGGAGGCATCAAAAGAAGATGGGTGGAATACGCAGAGTCAGTGTACCAAAAATAATTGGTTGATGTTCAACCATTTCAAGAGGAAGCGTATGATCCAGAACAAACAGTACTGACAAGGTCCAAGTTGCCCTAAAGGCATTGGAAAATGACAAGTCTTCAGCAATCCACAGAGTAGCAGTCGTACCAAATTGTTAGCAACATTTCAAAGAATGGGAATTCCAGACACATTGTGAGCATGTGGTTTTATGCATTTGCAGGAGGCAGTTTAAATCTGCCAGGTGCTCCTTGGAAACTGTAGGGGACAGTTCTACTCTGACCTCTAGGGTCGCCGTGAGTCAGATCGGACTTGACCGCAGTGGGTTTTGGGTCCTACTGGTTTCTTTCTAGAGGAGAGAGTGGAGAGAAGGAGACAAGTGTTCGCTAAGAGAACACTAGACATGAAGAGTGCAAAGGAGGAGTGTGCTGTCCCCAGATGAAAAGAGCAGGTGGAGCTGCAGATAGACAGGTATGCCAAATTGACTTCGATTGTATACCTTCACTCAACCACAATGGGAAAAAAAAAGAATGGGAATTCCAGAACACTGAATTTTGCTCCTGAGGAAACTGTACATGGATCAAGAGGCAGCTGTTTGAACAGAACAAGAGGATGGTTTCAAGCTAAGGAAGGTGGGCATCCTTTGCCCACAGTTATTCAAACTTACACTGAACAAATAGTCCAGGAAGCTGGGCTTTATGAAGAAGACCATGGCGGCAGGACTGGAGGATGACTCGTTAACAACCTGTGCTATGCTGGTGACACAGCGTCGATTGCTGAAATGGAAGAGGACTTGAACCACTTATTGATGAAGATCCAAGACATTAGGATTCACATATCAACATGAAGAAAACAAAAATCCTCACAACTGGACCAACAAGCAACACCTTGAAAAATGGAGAAAAGATTGAGGTTGTCAAAGATTTCGTTTCACTTAGACCCGAAATCAACACCCATGGAAGCATCTGCCAAGAAATCAAAAGACTCATTGCATTGGGCAAATCCGCTGCAAAAAATCTCTTTAAAGTGTTAGGAAAAACAAACAGATATGTCACTTTAAGGACTAAGGTGCAGCTGATTGAAGCCACAGTGTTTTCAATTGCGTCATATGTATGTAAAAACTGGACGATGAATAAGGAAGACTGAAGAAGAATTGATGCCTTTAAATTATAGTGCTGGCGAAGAATATTGAATATATCACTGACTGCCAAAAGATCAAACAAATCTGTCTTGGAGGAAGTACAGCCAGAGTGCTCACTACCAGCAAGCATGGCGAGACTTCACCTCCCTTACTTTGGACATCTTAACAAGACGGATCAGTCCCTAGAAAAGGACATGATGCTTGGCAAAATAGAGAATCAACGAAAAAGAGGAAGGCTCTCTAGGAGATGGATTGACACAGCAAAAATGGGCTCAAGTCTGACAATGATTGTGAGGATGGTGTTGGTGACAGTGGCACCGGTGGGCAGGAGCTGAGGTTCCGTGAGCGGGAAAGGGAACTAGCCCCCAGCACAGGCTCTGGTTTGGGGTGAGAGGATCAGGGGGACCAGTTGGACCTAAGGAAAGATGCCAAAGTGTAAACTGTACAACAAAAAAGGCATTGGTAATACAACTGCAGAATTTCACGCAAAGAGGGACGGGAGATGGAGAACATGATGTCGACTGGCCTCTAACTCATGTCAAGCCCATGTACCACAGAACGAGACGTTGCCTGGTCCTATACCATCCTCATGATCTAGAAGGAAGATGTTCTTTCTCTGTTGGCTCCAAAGGATGGCAGTGTCCTTCCAGCTTCTGTTTCCGTCCCTTGGATCGCACTTGGCATGACGTCTCCCGTCTCCATCTCTGCTTGTCTGCTTTCGTGCTTAATCAGCTCTTTTTATATCTCAAAAGGGACTCAAAACACTAGTACTGCCTCCTAAACAGACCAGAAAATGTTTTCAAATGGCGTTATAAATAGAAGAATATATTTTAAAAGAAAGCCATTGCAGCTGTGTTCATTCAGACTCAGAGTGATCCTGCAGGACACAGCAGAACTGTCCCACAGGGTTTCCAAGACTGTGGTGGCACAGTGGTTTAAATGCTCACCTGATAACCATAACCCCCCAGCTGCTCTGCAGGAGAAAGGTGTGACAGTCTGCTTCTGGAAATATTTACAGGCTTCTAAACATTTGTCTTGGGAGAAGTACAGCCAGAATGCTCCCTGGAAGCGAACTTGATGAGACCTCATCCCAGGTACTTTGGGCGTGTGGTCAGGAGGGACCAGTCCCTGCAGAAGGACATTATGCTTGGTAAAGTGGATGGTCCTCAAAGGAGAAGAAGACCCTTGGCAAGGTTGACTAACACAGCGGCTGCAACAATGGTCTCAAGTGTAACAAGGACCGGACAGCGTCTTGTTCTGCAATACACAGGGTCTGCGAGTCACAATGGACTTGATGGCAGTGGATGTGGCTTTTTGGGGAATCTTTTTGGAAGATATTTAACTATCCTATCTACCTCTTATGCTGGCATGTACCTCTTATGGGACAGGTGGTGGGTTTGAACCACTGACCTCTCAGCAGCTGAGCACTCACCACTGTACCACCAGGCTCCTGACCACAGGTGTCGCCATTAGGAATTGCAGTGGATATTTTGAGAGACACAACTCAATCCATGCTACAAGTGGCAATTGACTCGATGGCGCACAACGTGACAACAGTACCTGGCACAGTGTCAACAGTTAGTAAGTGGTCGTTCTTTTTACGGTTTCATTACTGAAAGCTTGTCAAGTGCTGATCCTAGAATCTTGAAGCCTAGGAAAATATTTAAAGCTTGGAATCTTGTATTTATCACTTTATAGGTACAGCTGATTGACAAAAATGGTTGCATATAGTTCGAAAGATTATAGCAGCAAATCAGCCCAAAGGAGCATTCTCTTCATCTCCCATGTGCATGTGGGAGATACACACTTCAGTTTGTGTTATCATGTGAGCCAAATTCCCGTTTCATAGGTGCTGATGGGAGTTAACCTCCCGGAAGAGAGAGCTGTGTTTAGGATCTGCCAAAGGATTTGGGAACGGTAAGGAAATGGAACACTTGGATGAGCAGCTTGACTTTGCTTTTTTATTTTTTTCATTTTGATTTAAGACTTCTGTATTCCAAGACTGATATAGCTTCTTTTATTTTTAAAATATTTTTCCACAGGATGGAAAGGCTGTGTCACACACGATGGAGAGGTATCTCTTTTGGAACCTAGCTTTTTTGGTGTAAATTTCATTAAAAAGAGCTGAGAAACTGCCAGGAAACCAAGGAACAAGCTCTTTTTTCTTCTTAAAGGTGTCACCTGTAATCAACAGCAAACAAATATGTGTGTGGTTACGCAAATGTGAATATGAGCGTGCATATGTGTGAATGTGAATATGTGGGCACATATGTGTGCACAGATATAGGAATATGCAGACATACAGGTATGTGTATGCGTGTATGTATGTGTGTGTATATGTGGTCTGACACGTTTGCGAACTCATCCTGGAAACAGTGCCACACACGTCATCGCTGAAAATCAGGATGGTCACCTTCAAAGCACTCCCCCTGGGAAGCTATGGACCAACCTCAGAGCCTCGTCCAACCTTCAAAGCAATTTTGGAACTCTTTTTCTGGAATGACCATGAGAGCTGTTGTCATGTTACCTTTGATGTCCTGAATGTCATCAAAATGTCTTCCTTTGAATATTTCCTTTATCTTTAGGTAGAAAATAAAGTCATGGGGGCCAGATCAGGTGAGTAGGAAGGGTGTTCCAATACAGTTAATTTGTTTACTGGCTAAAAACTCCCTCACAGACAACTCTACTGTTAAGCTTACAAACTTGCCATGGTGCCAGTGTGCACAATGGCCATTCCAGAGAGTTCCAATATGGCTTTGAAGGGTGACTAGGCGCTGGCATTTGTACTTAGCTTCCCAAGGGGAGTACTTCAAAAGTGGCTGTAGAGATATTCAGCAATGAGGCATGTAGCACTTAGAATAGTTAAGTTCTCAGACTTCATTGTCAGACAGTGTGTGTGTGTCTGTGTGTATGTGTGTGTGTACACTTCACATATACACACACACCCATTGCTGTTGACTTGGTTTTTTGACTCACAGCAACCCTATAGGACAGAATAAAACTTCCCATAAAGTTTCTAAGGAGTGTCTAGTGGATTTGAATTGCTGATTTTTTTTTTTAAGCAGGCATAGCTCTTAACCACTATGCAATTAGGGTTTCCATATATCTATACATATATATATATATATAACCAAAAAAACCCATACCCACTGCCCTTGAGTTGGTTCGACTCGTAGTGACACTAGAGGTCAGGGTAGAACAGCTCCACAGTTTCCGTGGAACACCTGGAGGATTTGAATTGCTGACCTTTCTGTTAATAGATGTAGCCCTTAATGTACTATGCCACCAGGGTTTTCATATATATATATAGAATGCAGATATATATGTATATCTGCATTCCATATATCTATATGTATCTATATCTGTATATGCAGATATCTATATCTACATTCTGTGTATCTATATACTCCATACATAGATACATGGAGTATTGATATAGATATAGATATAAAGAATATATAGATATAATAAAACACACAGGTGACACAGTAACGGACACTCCTTAGATGTAACCAAACATCTCGTGAGATCAGTTTTCTGGGTTTGAAGACTGAGGACCATATTCTTGTGGAAGAACTCTGTTAACTGGCATATGAACTAGAGTTCATAAAGTGTATGTTCTACATTCCGTTTTGATGACTAGTGTCTCGAATGCCAAAAGCTTGTGAGAGGCTATCTAAGATACATCTATTGGTCTCTATTCACAGATAAAAGAGAAAGAAGGAAACCAAAGACTCAAAGAAGTACTAGTCCACAGGAGTAATAGCCCACAGAAACCACAACCTCATCTGAGACCAGAAGAACTAGATGGTGCCCAGCTACCACTGCCAACTATTCTGATGAGAGCCATAATAGATGGATCCTGAGATCCTGATGGAATGGGAGAAAAATGTGGAACAGAGCTCACATCCTTAAAAGGTCCCGACTTACTGGACCAGTGGAGACTAGAGGACACCCTGACACTGTCACCCTGAGGCACTCCATAACCTTGAACTAAAAGACCCCGAGGGCAGATTTTAGCTGATTGCCTGTTTCATCAAATAAAGAGCATCACCTGTGAGGAAGCAGCTCCTTTAGAAAATCATCTCTAGGAGACCAAATGGCCAAGATTACTCTAACACAAGGATGAGAGGCAAGGGGGCAGGAAAATTGGAATCTTGGATACAGCAGCACAATGAGACAGGAATGAATGAACGGGGACGACGACACCCTGCGAAACGTGTAATCAGTATCACTGCGCGGTTTGGGAACCTAATGTGCTGGGCAGACTTTCACCTGAAAAGCAGTAAAATACTATTTAAAAAAATGAAGACACCTGTAATGCCAGCCCACCAGCGCGGCCAAGGGAACGGAAAGGGATTTGTTACATCTAGAAAGCTGGGTTACGTGCACGGCGCTAACTGCCGCCCATGTTCCTGCTCCGTCCTGAACGCTGGGACTCAAGGGCACACTGATTTCAGCCTGAGAACCAGATGTGCACAGGCGGCTTTTCACGCGGTGAAACGTGCTGGGGGCCCCTTGGCTACACACAGTGCGTGCTACATGGGTAGGTCTTCACGGTGGGGGACCGAGAGTGACAATGAGGAAATAAAAAAAGAAGATTTATAGTGTAACGCCTTTAAGAGTTGGAATCGATTAACAACGTCACTTAAAGGTCCTTAAGTGTTGCAAACTGCTGGCACCCCTCTGCTAGCCAGAAGCTTGGCAGCTCGAACTGCTTCTTTTAAGTTGACAGCCCGGAAAACCCTGTGGAACAGTTCTGCCCTGTTCTATAGGGATCGTTATGAGTTGGAACTGACTTAACAGCAAACAGCCACAGCCATGTGTCACTTAAAACCATTTCTGTGCATGAAACAACCTCACCTATTTTTACAGAGATAAATGCATATTTAAGGACTTATATCAAACATGTTGGAGCCCAAGTGGCTCAGTGGTTAAAGCACTCTGCTGCTAACTAAAAGATCAGCAGTTGGAATCCACCAGCTGCTGCTTGGAAATCCTGGGGGACAGTTCTACTCTGTCCTAAAGGGTCGCTCTGAGTCGGAATCCACTTAAAGGCAGTGGGCTTTTTTATTCGTTTTGTTTATTGAACTTAATGGTGTAGTTGTCTGTGGTGTGGAAGAGATGGGTGTGGGGATCACGGATGAAGAGAAAAGATGAAATGAGGGGGCTTTGCCGGGGATGGTGATGCTAAGTGTCAGGACTTAAGGAGTATGGTTTCAAAAAACGGACATTGTCAGTGACCGGTCTTTCCTTTGTGCACCATTAATCTGACTCCGAGACAGAACTTTCAGGCAAACACGGGCGTCTCAGTGGTGACAGAGTTTCAAGGCGACTCTTCAGAGCAGCTTGGGGCTGTTTCCCGGTTTCGGCCACGGTGAAGCCGAGCCTCCGCGGGCGGGTGAACGCCAGGGGGCGCTGTTCACCCAGACACGGCGCCGCGCACCCTGCCGGCACCCTCAGGCTGGTGCTCTGGGGACTTTTCCAGGGACTGCATCTCAGGCCACCTTTACAATTTATGTTTAGACCTTGTCGTGGTGGAAGAATGATCTCATGAGGATGAAAACGAGCCAGCTGAAGAAGCAACCTCCTGGCTTTCTTTATTGAGAGAAATATAAATATATAAGAGCGTAGAGGAAATATCTTAAATTTTCGTAACTGAGATCTTCTTACAGAACGCTGTTGCAACAGTAGTTAAGTGCTTGGGTGTCAACTGGAGAGTTGGTGGCTCAAACCCACCCAGCATCTCCACTGGAAAAAGACCTGGTGTTCTGCTTCCGTAGAGACTTCAGCCTAGGATACCTTAGAGGGCGGTTCTACTCTGTCCCATAGGGTCGCTAGGAGTCAGAATCGACTTGATGGCCACGTTTTATTGGGAGGTGGGGTGGGAGAAGTTTAACAGCGACCCAATTTAAAAGAAAAATATGAATTAAGAATAGGTGGACTGGTGTAGCAAATTTATAAAGGCAATGAGTAACCCTTGATTTTTGAGATAGCTGAGTCAGATCTTAGGTTATTTATGGGGCAGGCATTGCATAGCACTCCTGTGTTGGGTTGCAGAAGTCATTATTACTCAAAATATCTTTACTAAGTACCCACTTTGTGCACTGGCCCAGTTGTGGGGTGCTGCAAAGGGTTAACACACTTGGCTGCTAACAGCAAGGTTGGAGGTTCGCGTCCACCCAGAGGCACCTTGAAAGAAAGGCCTGGTGATCTACGTTTGAAAAATCAGCCATCTTGGAAAGCCCATGGAGCACCGTCCTACTCTGACGCCCGTGAGATTGATGTAAATTGTAGTCAGCTTGATGGCAGTTGTATGCTTTGTGCGGAGCCCTAGTGGCACAGTGGTTAAGCTTAGCTGTTAATTGAAAAGGACTGTGGGTTCGAGCCTACCAGCCACTCCGTGGGAGAAAGATGTGGCATTCTGCTCCTGTAAAGATTATGGTCTTGGAAGTACTGTGGGGAAGATCGACTCTGTCCTTTAGGGTGGCTATGAGTCGAAATCATCTCAGTGGCAATGGGCTTTTTGATTTTGAACCAAGAAGGAAGGAGCGATGGTGGCACAGATGGCTTAGTGCCAACACATGAGGAGCTGCTAACCTAAAGTTCAAGGATTCAAATCCACCCAGTGCTCTGCAGAAGAAAGACCTGGTGACCTGTGCCTGTAGACATCACAGTCTAGAAAACCCTACAGAGCAGTTCTCCTCTGCCACACAGGGTTGCTGTGAATTGGAACTGACTCAACGGCACCCAACACCAACCCAAACAAGGATCCCAAAGGAGCGTGGACGCCTGGTGGCATTGTACTCTACTTGGAAAAGAAACAGATTGTGGCTTGGAGTATAACAGTCCCCAAGGGAATTGACTTTTTGTTGTATTTCTTTGACCTGGAGACACTGATAACAAGCTAGCTTAAAGTTCAAAGAGGCAGTTCCTAAATTCTGGGTTTGTCGGAGAGTTTTGGGAGAATTCTTAATTACAGAGGAAAAGAAAATATTTATATTTGCTGTCACTAGTTGTGGAAACCCTGGTGGCATAGCGGTTAAGTGCTACATCTGCTAACCAGAAAGTCAGCAGTTCAAATCCTCCAGGTGCTTCTTGGAAACTCTAAGGGGCAGTGCTACTGCGTTCTATAGGGTCGCTATGCATTGGAATCGATACGATGGCACTGGGTTTGGTTTTATTTTTTGGTTTGGTCACCTTTGTTGGGTTGACTCTGACTCATGGTGACCCCATGACCAGCAGAAAGCAATGTCTCCTGGTTCCGCTCCAAATCCACATCACTGGTGTGCTTGAGTGTGTTGTTGCGGCTGCTGTGTACTCTGAGTGTCTTCCAAACTGGGTGGCTCATCTTTCTGTACCCTAGAGTTGTGATGCATAGGGTTTTCACTGCCTGATTTTCAGAAGTAGACTGCCAGGCCTTTCTTCCTGGTCTTCCTAGGATGTAAAGCAGGATTCCCTAGGCCATCTTTCTAGGCCCTTGTCTCACTCAGGGGTTATTCATCACCATTCAGCGAGGCACCACGTGAACACTCTGCCCAGTATTGTTCACATCTGCATACTCCCTTGATGTAGTGACAATCTAATTGCACTGGCTTCCTGTCCCCGTTGTGGTCTGTCTGCAGCAGCCAGGGGTGCGGTGGGGTCGGCAGGACTGGGGCGTGAGCAGGGGGAGCAAAAGTGGGTGGTCTCGGGGGATCTTTGTTGACATGGGTCAGCTCTGTTGCAGTTCTCACTTCCTATTGTAGGTGGCGCTCTTGGACCATTTTATTCTTTCACCATCTCAGGAGCAGCAGAGGAAGCTTTCAGGGGACGAGGAGGAAGAGGATCGCTCGTTTGATTCGCAGGACCAACTTGGTTCTTCACAGGACAGCTCCAGCTGCTGAGACACGGAGGCGGCGCATCCTCCTTGTAGCTGGCAGTCGAGATTTCTCTCAGCTGGGTGAAGCAGGAACTGACTCAGTACAAGCATTGCGGGGTGGCCGCTGGGTCCTGTCTCTGTTCAAACCCGACCCCTAAGGGAGAGAAAGTGCGCATGCCCAGTAGCTGTCGTCGCTGCAGGCAGGGTGGCTAACTTGCTGGGGAGTCCCTGGAGTCGCTGGGGTCTATAGTTACAGAATGAATAGGTGGGTTATATAGAAAAGTCACAAGAAGAAGGCTCCCTGAAGAGCACAGGAGAACGAAGAAAAGCAGGATTTCCCTTTATTGGCCAGGAGAGACCATTGTGCACGCATTACATGGGAGACATTATTGAAGTTTGTAGACATTTGTACGTATGTACAGATATGAGTTATTGTTAGTTGTCATAAGGTCGACTCTGACTCATGCCGACAGCACGTACAGCAGAACAAAACATCACCCAGTCATTCGCCACTGTCACTGTCGCTCCAGTCCAGCCTTACTGCCGCTGTGTTTTGAGTGCAGTCCAACTTAGGGGGCTCGTCTTCCAGCACTGTAGTAAGTGGACCTTATTCTGCTGTGATCCATAGGGTTTTGGTGGGCTAATTTTAGGAAATGGATCCCCAGGCCTTTGTTCTTAGTCTGTCTTAGTCTGGCAGCTACACTGAAACCTGTCCACTGTGTGTATTTAAAACGCTAGTGATATATCTTCCAGCATCAACGCACAAGCCACCACAGTATGACAACTGATGGGTGGTAGACAGCAGTGTGTCTAATTTTTATGATCAGCAATTGCGTTCACTTCCTTTTCTCTAGTGGTCTTCTTCCTGAGGTCACTGTCCCACCTTGGCTCTGAGTAGTTATGCAACGCAAACAGGTGACTCACAGCTTAGAGAAAGTGTGTCACATTTTCACACTGTGACTGCCTGGTATGTTGCAGAATAAGCAGCTTGGAGAGGACCCCGGTTGGCACATACAGTTTGCCCTTGATTATTAACCAGAGCTTAGTGATTCAAACCCAACCTTCAGTGCCTTGGAAGAAAGGTCTGGCAATCAGTTTCTACAGAAGATTACAGCCAAGAAAATCCTAAGAAGCACAGTTCTACTCTGTAACACATGAGTCACCAGGAGTTGGAGATGAGTTGATGGCAGCGGGTTTGGATTTTTGTTTTTTTCCGTGGCATTAACTATTGTTCTTTTTCATGCAGGAAGGAGTTCAGGGGCTGATGTTATTGATAAAGTTACTTTCCTTCCACTGACATCTGCCAAATTTCAAGGACACCAGTAAGAGGGTGAAACTGGACCAAATTCCTGCATAGTCTATGTGGACTGTTTTCCTAGAATGAACCTGCCATAGCTTTAGGCTGGGGCAATCCGGCAGGAGAGGGCTGGTGTCAGCAGTTTCCTTCTGTTGTGTTTTTTGTGAAACGAATTAGACTTTTAGATCAGGGAATTCCGGGAGATGAGCTAGATCTTTACACAAAAGAAGCAGTGGATTCCCAGCTGGTTGGGGATGGGATGTGGAAGCTTCTTGCTAAATCCCAGGCTGGCAGAATGGCACTCTCCTGCAGGTTTGCCTGCTGCATGAGCGATCTGTGAGGTGTCCGTGGGGCAGAGAGGCAGGAAGTATGAAGGAGATCTTGCCTGTGGGTGCCTGGGTGCATCATATGTTTTTCATTAGCTGGCTGTGGGCTTCCTCAAGTGAAATGACAGCAACAGTTTTAACAGCAGAGCTTTCTGGATCCCAGTCTCCTGTGTCTGGACACACTTTGTTAGAGCACCAGATTGTAGCAGAAAGCATTGCTAACTGGTTGACGATGCACAACCGAAACCCTATGGAAGGAACAGGAAAGCTGGAGAAGTAGTTACAGCATGCACTTCAACTCATCACTTAGAGGCTGTTGATTTTAGGACATGCCCAGACAAACAAAGGCACTGGCTGTGGGTGAAAACGTTGTCTCACCTTGCAATTACAGAGAAACGCTAAGACGGACACAACAGCATGTTTTCCCAGCTGGTGAGTGGTTTTTCTAGTTGTGTAAACAATCTCCAAATTATCAGGCAACCAGTGGAGTCAGGAACAAATACTGTGTACCATGTTGAGTCAGTTACCAGCTCTTCCCAAGGTAAGGGTTGACCTCTCCTTTCCGTCTATCTTGTCATTACTGTTTGTTGGGTATACAGTGGCTGTTTAAATGTTCTTCTGCCAAATTTTAGTCATGCGCTTGTGAGGAACGTGTACTTAGACAAGAGGCAATTGTCTGAACAGAACAAGAGGACATTGCATGGTTTAAAGTCAGGAAAGGTGTGCATCGGGGTTGTATCCTTTCACCACACTTATTCATCCTGTGTGCTGAGCAAATCATCTGAGAAGCTGGACTGTATGGCAAAGAAAGTGGAAACAGGATTGGAGAACGACTCATTAACGACTTGTATTATGCAGATAATACAACCTTGCTTGCTGCAAATGAAGAGACTTGAAGCACTTACTGATGAAGGTCAAAGACTACAGCCCTCAGTATGGATTATACCTTCACATCAAGAAAACAAAAATCCACAGAGTTGGGCCAATAAACAAGGTCATGATAAATGGAGAAAACACTGAACTTGTCAAGGATTTCCTTTTACTTGGATCCATAGTCTACAGAAGCAACAGTCAAGAAATCAGATGACTTACTGGGCAAATTTGCTGCAAGAGACCTTTTCAAAGTCTTAAAAAGCAAAGGGGTCATTTTAGCGACCAAGGTACTGCTGATTCAACATGGTGTTTTCTGTTACCTATTATGCATGAGAAACCTGGACAATGAATGAGGAAGACTGAAGAAGAATCAATGCCTTTGCATTATGGCATTGATGAAAAACATTGAATGTACCATAGACTTCCAGAAGAACAAACAAACCTGTCTTGAAAGAAGTACAACTAGAATGCTCATTAGAGGCAAGAATGGCTAGACTATGTCTTATATACTTTGGGTATGTTAGCGGGAGGGACCAGTCCCTGGAGAAGGACATCATGTTTAGTAGAGCAGAAGCTCAGCCAAAAAGAAGACTTTCAGCAAGATGGATTGGCACAGTGGGTGCAACAATGGGTTTAAGCATTGCAGGGCTTGTGGGGATGGCTCAGGACCAGGCAGCATTTAGATCTCATGGGCACAAAGTCTCTGTGAGTTGGAACTGACTTAACAGCACCTAGTAACAATAACAGGCTTCTGTTGGCTCCCTGAGTTAGTCCCAGTGTAACTCGAATGAAACTCTTATCATCCTTCTCAGACATAAGCATAGTTTTGCTCAATGTCACTGGAACCATGCTTCTTGTATCTGGATATCTTTTGCACCTGGGACTTTCATGTCAGAGAGCTGGATGTCATTGCATTAAAGTCTTTGCTAGATGGAAAACTTGAGTCTTGAGGGCTGTACGAGCTGCCTAACATTTCTGTAACCGTGCATTTGGGTGAAATTCAAAGTCAAGGGGCTGGCAGGGTCATGCTCTCTCTGAAGCTTCTAGGGAAGCTCATTCCTTGCCTCTTCCTGGCTCCTGGTGGTTCCTGGTGATCCTTGGCATTTCTTGGCTTGTAGATGCATCTTTCCAACCTCTGCTTCCACCTTCATGTGGCCGTCTTTCCTCTGGGCCTGTCTCTGTGTCTCTTCTCTTTTTCTAAGGACACTGCTCCTATTGGATTAGGATACTTCCTACTTTTGAATAACTTAATGTTAATTAATAATAGTTTTAAAGCCCCAGTTTCCAAACAAGGTTATGCTCACAGTACAAGAGTGAGGAATTCAACATGTCTTTTTTTGAGGAGACACAATGGAAGCTAGAAGACGGGGTTTGCTCGAGACTTATGATATGTACTGGGCAAGTGTTACAGTAGGATATCCTGCTGTACTCAGAATGTTCAGATTAGTTTAGTTTAGCTTCCAGGCTAGGACCAACTGGGAAGGTCTGTCAATCTATTGTTCGTTGCTGTGCCGTTGGTGCTGACTCACAGCGACCCCTTGTACAACAGAGTGAATGTCATTCAGTCCTGGGCCATTTTCACAATGATTGGTGTGCTCTAGTCCGTTTATTGCAGCCACTGTGCATTCTGAGTGCATTTGAACCTGAGGAGAAACCCTGGTGGCACAGTAGCTAAGAGCTACAGCTGCTAACCGAAAGGTCAGCTGTTCGAATCCACCAGGTGCTGCTGCAAACTCTATGGGACAGTTTTACTCTGTTCTGTAGGGTCGATGTTAGTTGGAATTGACTCAGCAATGGGTTTGGTTTCTAATTTTTCCAGCCTAGGGGCTCTTCTATGAGCACTGTATCAGACAGTGTTCTGTTGTGATCCATTGGGTTTTCCCTGGCTAATTTTCAGAAGTAGATCACCAGGCCTTTTTTGCTAGTGTGCCTCAGTCGGGGAAGCTTGGCTGAAACCTGCCCACTGTGGGGGTTCTGCTGGTATTTAGACTGCCAGTGGCTTAGCTTCCGGGGTCATAATGAGCTGCTCTAATAGAATGATTGGATGGGTGATGGCTCCTTTATTAACCTGGGTTAATTTTCAAAATAACATGCCAACTTCACTCAGCTGTGCTCTCAGGGAATGAACAAAAGACAAGAGGTTTCTGTGGGGAAACTCGTCCATGGAGAAGATGAGCTTGTTGGCATGGTGGTTCCCGGAAACCTGGGCAGCTGGTGAGTGAAACCTGAGTCAGGCAGGGCTGCCTGGGGTGCCAGAAGGAGCGGCTGGAATCTGCTCACTGTCCTCAGACAGACTCTTGTTGTTAGGTGCTGTTGAATTGGTTCTGACTCACAGTGACCCTGTGTACAACAGAACGAAATGTCACCTGGTCCTGCACCGCCGCAGCAAACACTGTCACGCTTGAGACTATTGTTGCAGCCACTGTGTCACTCCGTCTTGTTGAGGGTCTTCCTCTTTTTTGAGGACCCTTTACTTTACCAAGCACGATGTCCTTCTCCAGGGACTGGAATGAACTTGAATGCACGAGAGCCCATTCTCAGTCATGCAAAGTCACCCAGATGTTACAGTTGGGTGGGGGGAACAGAACTCAGAGCGTGGGAATATGGGCTTGTATATTTGCTCCATAACACAGATGGATATAAAAGAGTTTTTAGAAATCAACTTTACATGAGAATGTTAAAATATTTACAAAGAGATTAGTCATATACTGAGATGCTCTCCTAAAACCAACGGAGAAAATTCTATACAGGCTGAGACTGCAAATGATTAATGGAAGGTAATTTAAGTTAAATGTGGAAAATACATTTCCTTTTTTATAAAGATCTAAATTGTGTTTCTTTCAGAAGACTAAAGAAACAAAGGGTCAACTGTTAAGATGAGTATAGAGATCATTTGAGAAAAGTAAACTTTTTGGTCTTATTTTAAACTTTAAAAATTGGATATGAATATTTTAGAAGTTTCTTATAATCTGTTACTGGATATTATTGATCTTTCTAGTGTTAAAAATGATCAAACTTCACTGGATTTGGAACAGTTATTCTGAGCAGTTATTCTGTGTGCATTTAGGAGGCCAGTGTAATTCTAGTAAAGCGAATGGCGCAGAGAAGCTGGGTGCAAAGGAGCTTAGAACGACAAGAGGTGGGAGAAATAGAGAAGATCAACCACTGGCTAATCGTAACGTGATTGACAGAACTCTCCTGCATGCCTTTACGGAAATTAAGGGCTATCGGGTCTGCAGATGGCATCTGCCCTTCCAGCCAGCCATATCTTTTGAGATTCCAGTTTTAATAACTCTAACTTCAGAACCTTGGTGGTGCAGTGGTTAAGAGCTTGGCTGTTAACCAAAAGGTCAGCAGTTCAAATCCACCAGGTACTCCTTGGAAACCCTCTGGTGCAGTTCTACTCTGTCCTACAGGGTGACTATGAGCCAGAATCGACTGGATGGCAACCAGTTTGATTTTGATTGAACCTGGCTTCAAACAGGAAAGAAAGAAGCTGCGACTTTGAGAGAAAGGCAAACCACTGACATATTAATTTTGGCCAGAGATTTCTTTAAAGTATATATATATTTATTTAGTTCTGTGGGTAAGAAAACGCCAGAACGAAAGCAAGACATCTGCTATCAATTCTCCGACACCAGGTACTGCAGGGGAGAATCTGCAAACTGGATCTCCATCCTTGGCCAGCGAATCAGAGACCTAGTCTGTCTCCTTTCTCTTTTTGTAGAAAAAAGTTGAGTTAGAATGAAATCTTTTGCTTTTCCAAACACACAGTTTTTAAAAATTAGTCAGCTAATAAATACTTTCTTTAAAAGTAGCAGCCAGTGCCTGCAGGAGCAGGGGACTGCACTGTATTTTTTCTGCCCATCACTGAAGTGTATCACCTCAGAAGACTCAGTGACAGTGTGGCCATCTTTTAGGCATCCCATGGCTACCTCTTGAACCCCACTCCAGAGCAACTGGATTATTCCTTTTGCACAGGTAGCTGGCAAGAATTTACAGATCCGTAAAAATAGTTTTATCATCCTTAACAATGTTGTTGTTATGCACCTCGAATCAGTTCTGACTCATAGTGACTCTATGCCCAGTGGAATGAAACGCAGCCCGGCCCTGTACCATGCACATTGTTGCAGCCACTGTGTCAGTCCATCTCCTTGAGGGTCTTCCTCTTTTTGCTGACCCTCCGTTCTACCAAGCATGATGTCCTTCTCCAGGGACTGATCCCTCCTGACAACATGTCCCAAGTATGTGAGACCGTCTCAGCATTGCTGCTTCCCAGGAGCACTCTGGTTGTACTTCTTCCGGAACAGATCTGTTTGTTCTTTTGGTGGTCCATGGTACACTCAATATTCTTCTCCAGCCCCACAACCCAAAGGCATCAGTTCTTCTTTTGTCTTCCTCATTCATTGTTCAGCTTTCACATGCATATGACGCAATTGAAGATACCATGGCTTGTGTCAGGCTCACCTTAGTCTTCAGGGTGACTACTTTGTAACACTTTAAAGAGGTGCTTTGTGGTGGATTTTCCCAATTGCAATGAATCCTTTGATTTCTTGACTGATGCTTCTATGGGCATTGATTGTAGAGCCAAGTAAAAACCTCAGTCCCTTCTCCATTTATCATGATGTTGCTTACTGGTCCAGTTGTGTTAATTTTTGTTTTCTTGATGTTGAGGTGCAAACCACACTGAAGGCTGTGGTCTTTGAACTTCATCAGTAAGTGTTTCAAATTCTCTTCACTTTCAGTAAGCACAGTTGTGTCATCCTCGCTATGCAGGTTGTTAATGAGTCGTTCTCCAATCCTGATGCCTCATTGTTCTTCATCTAGCCCACCTTCTCAGATTATTTGCTTGGCATACAGATTGAAAAGGTATGGTGAAAGGATACAGTCCTGATGCACACCTTTTCTGACATTAAACTGTGCAGTGTCCCCTTGTTCAGTTTGCACAGCTGCCTCTTGATTCACATACAGATTTCTCATGAACACAATTAAGTGTTCTGTAATTCCCATTTTATACAATGTTAGCCGTAACTTGTTATGATCCATACAGTTGAATGCCTTTGCATAGTCAATGAAACACAGGTAAACATCTTTCTGGTATTCTCTGCTTTCAGCCCAGATCCGCCTGACATCAGCAATGATATCCCTGGGTCCACTTCCTCTTCTGAATCTGGCTTGAATTTCTGGCAGTTGCCTGTCAGTATACTGTTGTAATTGCTTTTCAATGAAGTTTTGCAAAATTTTACTTGTATGTGATATGAATGATATTATTTGGTCATTTCTACATTTGGTTGGGTTACCTTTCTTGGGGGTAGCCATAAATATGGACCTTTTCCAGGCAGTTGTCCAGGTAGCCATCTTCCAAATTTCTTTACATAGATGACGGAACACTTTCAGCGTTGTGTCCTAGATACTGTGCCCCAAAGGTTAGACTCAGGGTCTGGTGGCATTAGTGGCTGTGAAGTTGATTCTAACTCATGGTTCCGGTCTGCCCTCAAGGAGAATACTGTCTGATAGAGAGAAAACCTGGTACCACCGAATTGATCTAGACTCATGGCGACTCTATAAGTCAGAGTAGAAATGCCCCAGAGGGTTTCCAAGGAATAGCTGGTAGGTTTCAACTGCTAACCTTTTGGTCGGCAGCCATAGCACTTAACCATTGGGCTACCAGCGCTCCCTCTGATACAGAGGCTAATAACTATTATTATAGTAATATTAGTTATATTAATAACAATCATAATAAGAGTTATCTTAATCATGATCACTATCGTAGCAATGATAATAATTATTAGAGTAATAGTAATAAGTAATACAAGTCCCTAGGTGATGCAGGTGGTCAAAAGTACTGGCACTGACTATGAGGCTGCCAGTTCAAATCCACCCACAAGCTTCTTGAAAGAAAGGTCTGGTGCTCTACTTCTGAAAAAGTAGCCATTGAAATCCCTTTGGACACAGCTCTACAGACAAGAGATGTCTTGAATTCTAGTTGACTCTGTAATGACTTGTTTTTAAATAGTCACCATAATTGCATTAGGCATTTATTAATCCTTATTACGTGCGAGGCAGCATGCTAAGGAACTTTTACAGAGTAACTCTTTAATACTCTCATTAAACTTATGAGGTGGGTAGCATTATGTCCATTTCACAAATGCAGAAACTGAGGCATAGAAAGGGTACGCAACTAGTCTAAAGCCACACAGTGGTTTCTGGTAAAGGTGGGAGACAAAGAATTGAAGGCTGGGATACGGGATGCAGAGATGTTTATTGACACACATGTTACAGATGCGTTTACATTGTTTGAACATGTGGTGGCCTTAGGGGAAGGAATGAGAGAAGCTCAAAGTCCTGCTGGAATCTCTGCCATTTTGTTCTCTGGGGAACAGAAGGCTCAGCAGAAGGTGGTATTTTAGGAGCGGCTGGAAATATCTAGTTGGATTTCCCTCCTTAGAGAGAGGACTGCTCAAAGCATTTCCCACCTGATTCTCTCTTTGCTTTGGGGGTGCCTTCTGGTCTGAGTCAGCGAGTCACCATGTTATCAGCACCCCTTGTGAGCACAGAGGGTTCCTGCATGGTGTGAGCAATTTTTATTCACCAGAAAGTTCAAGGTTTGAGTCTATTCAGAGGTGCCACAGAAGAAAGGTGTGACAATCTACTCCTGGGGGAGACCCAGCCATTGAGAACCCCACGGAGACAGTTCTGTTCATCGGCAACTGGTACTGTAATGCTCGGAGGTGAACCCTGGCTCCATAGGGGGATGGAACTGCCGTGGGCCAAACGGATGTGCACCTGCCTGCCAGCCAGAGGATGGAAGTGAGGTTGGGGAGGGTGGGGTAAGAGAGCATTAAAATGTAATCTGTGCAAACCGGCAGTCCACTGTTAGGAATGAGATCTGTTCTTAACTGTGTCTTTAAGTCAAATTTGTAGGTTAGCTGGAAGAGGGGCAAAAAACTCCCCCAAACAAACAAACCACTGTTGTGAAGTCAATTCCAACTCATAGCGACCCTATAGACACAGAGTAGAATTGCACTACAGTTTCCAAGGAGCATCCAGTGGATTTGAACTGCCAACCTTGAGACCAACAACTGTTGCACCTAACCATTACGCCACCAGCATTTCTGGAACAGGTGCATGTGTTTCCTATTAGCTTTAGTTCGGTGGAGCTGGAAACCCCGAGGGCGTAGTGGTCAAGTGCCACACCTGCCGAGTGAAAGGTAGGCAGTTCAAATCTGCTAGGTGCTCCTTGGAAACTTCTGGGGGCAGTTCTACTCCTTTCCTACAGTGTCACTATGAGTCAGAATCAACTCAACTGCAATTTTTTTTTAAAGTGGAGTCCTGGTGGCCCAGTAGTTAAAAGCTCAGTTGCTAACCAAAAGGTCAACAGTTCGAATCCATCAGCTGCTACGTGGAACCTCTGTGGGGCAACTCTACTCCGTGGGGTCTCTAGGAGTCAAAACGGGCTCTACAGCAACAGGTTTTGGTTTCAGTGCCAGAAAGGCTCTGAAGGCTTTTCAGTGATTTAAAAGTTACAGGTGCAGCAAGTGAAAGTGACTGTAATGAAGGACTTGTTGTGGGACTGGCTCAGTTGTTCTAGAGTGAGGGCAAATTTATATACCAGGAAAGGGCAGGTACTAGTTGTTGGGGAGTCAGGTGGTCCTAACTCAAGGACTGTCCCCGTGAAGAATTCAGTTTAAGTCTCACAATCGAGATGAGTTTTTAAAAAGTTGGACAATGTGTACCTGCCAGTTTTTGCATATTCTAACAGATTCCTGAATGAAAGTGCAAATGCTATAAACTATTAAGCGCTCAGTTAATTACTGAATGAAAAGTTGATGGTTGGAACTCATCCACAGGCATCTCAGAAAAAAGCCCTGGCAGTCTGCCTCCCAAAGGTCACAGCTTTGGAAACCTTGTAGAGCCATTCTACGTGGGGGTCACAGCTGACCCAAGGCCAGCAGCAGCAAACAACAGGTAGAAAAGACAATGACAGAGTAGGTGACTGGAGGGACCTGGAGATCTCCAGTGTTTCGTGGAATGTTAGTACGCTGGATCTGCTAATAGGTGTTTTGGAAAATGTCTCCAAGGCCAGGTTAAATAACACTACCTAGATTTCTTTCCTGCGGGACCTCTAAGTCTTAAATACACTGATAGGCTCAGTGAATCTACAAGAGGGAGGCGAGGCAGCAAGTGTTTCTACATGTACCAGACCCCAGGCCTCACTTCTGGGAAATGCTGGTTTAGCTGAGCCAGACTGTATGTTCTGTACGTGAAGATGTCGTGACATCTTTTCTCCATCAAGGACATCCCCGGGGAAAGAGTGCTCTCAGCACTTCTCTTCCCTGCCAGGACTTCTCCAGGAGATGCCTTGCCATAGAGGCTCAGAGAAGGCCACAAAGACCTCAGGCAAACAGAGCTGCTCCCGCTGTGATCCCCGCTGTGACCCCCGCTGTGACCCCCGCTGTGATCCCCACTGTGACCCCTGCTGTGACCCCCGCTGCAGAAGTGTTCCAAGCTGAGCACAAAGTGGAATCAGACACATGCAGTGACCCTTGACCTAGCGGGAGGAGGGCAAGCCGGAAGGGTAGGGGTACCAGTGGTGGCTACCAAGCTAGTCCTAGTCTCTCTCCCTGGGTGGTACAAGTGGCTGAAGACTGGAGATTTCATCCACACAGAGGGGCCTCAGAAGAAAGACTTGGCAGTGCACTTCTAAAACCACAGCCAGTGAAAACCCCACAGAGCACAGATCTGCTTGGACACACACAAGGGGCAACCGTGGGGCAGACTCACCTAGATGGCAACTGGTTTGGCTTTCTTATCCAAAGGCTCTTTATGTACAATGATGACCTGTTGTTGTTGTTGAGCATCGTGTGCTGGAGTAGAGCTGCCCCAAAGGGTCTTCTAGGCTGTGATCCAGGCCTTTCTCCTGCGTAGCTCCTGTAAGTCCAGTTCACAGCCTTTCAGTTAGGACAGCCAAGCACCTCACTGCGGTGCCGAGACAGAAGCTGTGGCTCTGGCCTTGTAGGAGGGGAACGCCAGGACCAAAGTGCTGCTGACAGCATGGACTGAACGGCTCACACTTAGCGAGTGCCTTCCGGCTCACCAGGCGCAGGGCACAGCTCTTTAATTAGCCCCAAAGTTAACGAGGCCAGGATGAGAAGAATTCTCATTTTTGGAGAAGACAGTGAGCCTAGGAGCAGTTAAGGAATTGTTTCAGGGTCACATACAGCCAGAGAAGAAAAGACAGCCGTAGAAAGGCATGTCAGCCTGTGACACACTTCAGAGGACTGATACCGAGGGCTACAGGAAGTCAGAGAGAAGTATTTTTTTCAAAACAAGTGGTCAGTAGAAGTGCCTCACGTGTTGTGCACAATCACTGTTTTCTCACTCAGCTCATTTTTCTTTGAGAATAAACAAACAAACAAACAAAAAAACCCAAACCCTGTGTCTTTGAGTCAATTGCTTCTCATAGTGACCCTCCATAGGGTTTCCAATAGTGGCTGGTGGATTCAAACTGCTGACCTCTTGGTTAGCAGCTGGGTTCTTAACCACTGCACCACCAGGGCTCCTCTTTGGAGAATACATCCGTTGCTGTCAAGTCAATTCCAACCCTATGGGACAGAGTAGAACTGCCCCATTGGGTTTCCAAGCAGACCCTGGTGGATTTGAACTGCTGACATTTTGGTTAGTAGCCACAACACTTAACCACTATGTCACCAGGATTTCCTTTGGGAGAACAGCACCTTCTTGTTTTGGAGACACTCTTCCCCCCCAACTCCCACTGTGAGGTTGCTGACTGGGTATAGGGACTCCTGTGGGACCCAGCAAAGTATTTGGAAATTTGGGATTTTAAAAAAAAAGAACCAAGGGAAATGGCTTTCCTCTTGCGTGGTAAAGCTGTAAAATCTAGTTTGGTATAGGACACTTTGTCTTCTGCCCCATGGAAGGAGAGCACAGTGGTGATGGGAAGCCAGAGGCAGGCACTGAGGGTGGAGACACGGAGGTCTGGTGGTGTTCCAGTCATCACTGAGGCCTGGGGCTTCTGTCCTGGTCTTCTTACTGGGTGATGTAGATAGAATTATGCCCCTCCCCAAAATACATGCTGAAATTCTAACCTTTGAACTTGAAAATATGAACCTGTTTGGAAATAGGATTTTCCTTCTGTTATATGTCGTGGTTTCTTAGTGCTGCTGTAACAAAAATACTACATATAGTGGTTTTCAAGAACAGAAATTAATTTTCTCACAGTTTAGGAGGCAAGAAGTCCAAATTCAGGGCATCCGCTCTAGGGGAAGGCCATCTCTGCTCTGGGGACAAATGCTCACCTCAGCTTCTCTAGCGTCTTCTCAGCTTTCCTTAGAAATCTCAGCTTGGCACCTATCTTTCCCACATTTGTGCTTTCTTTTCCCTGTGTCTATTCAGCCCTTTTTATGCCTTGGGACGATGAGGCCTAAGACACCCTACACTGACAGGACCTCAGGAGCGTAATAAAGACTGCCTTGTTTTCATAGGGATCACACCAACATGAAGACCACCTTGCTTTTATAGAGATCACAGCCATAGTTACAGAGGCTGGGATTTCAACACATGTTTTGGGGGAGCAGAATTCAATCCATAATGTGACATTAATGAGGTCAGACCCCAGTAGGGTGCACCGTAAATCCAGTCACTTCTCAGCTGTTGCTGCTGCTAGGTGCCATTGAGTCAGTCCCAACTCTTGGTCACCCCGTGTACAACAAAACAAAACACTGCCCAGTCTTGCGCTGTGCCCCCAGTTGCCATGCTTGAGCTTACTGTTGCAGCCGCTGTGTCAATCCATCTCGTTGAGGGGCTTCGCTTCTTTGCTGACCCTTTACCTCACCTTCTACCTGTCCTTCTCCAGGGGCTGGTGCCTCCTGGGAACACGTCCAAAGTACGTGAGACAAAGCTGTGCCATCCTTGTTTCTAAGGGGCATTCTGGCTGTACTCCTTCCCAGACAGACGTGTCCATCATGGTCCGTGATTTGAGCAGTGTTGTATAAAAGGGCAGTGTGGTGGTCAGGATTATGTCAACTTGGCTACTCCATATTTGGCGGCTGTATTAAGTGGCAGGGCGGGGTTTGTGGTGGCTCCCTGCCCCTCGGTTCTTATCTCCCGACCTTCCACTACTACTGCTGGTCTGCTCACATAACCAGGAGCTCCTGCTCTCTTCTTCCGGTGTCTGGTTCCGGGACTTGAACTAGCAGCTGTTGGATTCATCAGTCCTTACAGTCGGCACTTGGGAGTCCTGCTCCGTGACCTGCCAATCCCGGGTTCACCAGCCTCTGCCACTTCTGCTCCCTGACCTGCCCACCCTGGGTTCGCCAGCCTCTGTTGCTTCATCTTGCCACCAGCTTGGGATCCACTGACCTACACAACTGGTGATCTAGAACTCTGGTCTCTGACCTGCTGACCTTGGGTTCCTCAGCTTCCGTGGCCACGTGAGGCTTGTGCCAGAACTTGGGACATTCAGCTTCTGTGATTACGTGAGCTGTTTCCTGTATCTGTATCTATCTATCTATCTATATATTATAAATCTTTCCTTGTACCTACATGTGTTACTGGTTTTGCTTCCCTAGAAAACCCAGCCTAAGACAGGCAGGATAGACACAGAAACATCTGCAGACAGACAGACAGCATGTGACAGTTTGTTACCAGTTTGGGAATGCCAAGCACCATCTGGGGCTACAGAAGCAGAAGCAGTCGTTTCCCTTGGTTCCATTTCCAGAGTCCCAAGCACTCTGACTGATCCCATGTGAGGCAAGATGACCAATTAAGGACTTTATTTTTGAGTAGACACCAAGAGAGTCTAATATCCAAAAACCAACTACCATCCAGTCACCTCTGACTCATAGCAACCCTATGGACAGAGTAGAACTGCCCTGTAGAGTTTCCAAGGAGCACCTGGTGCATTTGAACTGCCAACCTTCTGGTTAGCCATCATGGCACTTAACCACTATGTCACCAGGGTTTCCCGGAGATACCCTAGCCCTACTTCTGTCCTAAACCCACACCTCAAGCCTCTGCACCTATGAGAAATAGAAGTTCTGTTCTTTAAATTCTGGTGGCTTGAGTACCTTGTGGCGTTTTCTGTTATGGCAGTACTAGATAACGAAGACACAGGGAAAAGGACCTACCACTTGACTGTCTTTGGAGTATGATGGTGTCCTTCCTTGCAAAATGAAATGTCATTGGAAAGTGATTTTAAAGACTCTACACTGTAGAGATGGGTACAGACCCTCAGGCATGTTGAGGTTGTGACTATTCTGCGCTCAGCTAGTTGGCTCTACACTTGAAGCCGGGAACTTGGCATGGAACGGGCTCCTGGAAGCCAAGGAGAGGACAGGGGCAAAACGACACTTAGCAAAGTGGCTGGCAGTCCAGGCAGGCTTCAGCTGATGCCTTCAGTGGCTGCCCATTTACACTTGGGCCGTGCAAATCAGAAGTATCGGGACATTACAAGAATCTGGACTGACTGCAGGTGCCACCTCAGTCACTTCTTGGACCCTGCAGAAAGCCTCTGTTTCCTCTTCTGTAAAATGGGGGAAGACATATATAGCATTCCTACTTTTTTTTAAAGTTGTTCTGAGCCTCCAAGGAGGCATCAGAAGCAAAGCCCTTTCTCCACGGCCGAGCAGTGGTCCAGCATGAATCAGTGCTTCCACTTGCCTTGCTATGAGTGAACACTCTAGAAACTCACAAACGTGTCTGCTATTTGAGGCTGGAGATGAAGCAGATTCTGGACAGTAGTCTGCATAGGGGCAAAGATGCTGTACAGGTGATAGGAGACAGAAGCAAAAACGAGAAGTTTCTTCTCTTTGGGGTCTTATCCTGTTGGTCTGTTCTCTCTCCACTCCTGTTTTCTATGCGATATTCAAGGTCTGACAATGAAGTTCAAACCAATCCTAGAAAAAGTGCTACTTACTTCACTGCTGCATATCACTACGGTCACCTTTAGAAGTACCCCCCCCCCGGGAAGGTATGCCCCTAAAAATGTGTGTAGCAATTTGGCTAGGTCAGGATTCCTGGTGCTATGTCATTTTCCTGTAGGTTGTAAATCCTGCCTCTATGATGTTGATGAGGGGGGATGGGTGGTAGTTGTGTTGGTGGGGCGGGACTGGATGTGTAAGACATTATTGTGCCTTGAGGCAATCTCTTGGGGTATAAAGGAAAGGGACACTAGAGTTGGGGACCTCATACCATCAGGAGAGAAGCAGTGCCCAGAGCAGAAACATCCTGTGGACATGGGGTCCCTATATCTCAGAAGCTCCCAGTTTAGAAGAAGATGGATGACAAGGACCTTTCTTCATAGACAATAGAGTAAGCCTTGCCCTGAGGCTGATGTGCTCAATTTGGACTTCTAGCCTGCTTTTCTGAGAGAAAATAAATATCTCTTTTTTAAAGCCATCCACTCGCGGTATTTCGTTTATAGCAGCATTACATGACTAAGACACTGGGTAAAGTAGACAGTCATCGAAAAAGAGGAAAAAACTTGTCATCTACTGCTGCTATAACAGAAATACTACATGTGGATGGCTTCAACAAAGAGAAATTTATTGTCGCTTAGTCCAGTAGGCTAGAAGTCCAAAGCCAGGGCGCCGACTTCCGCGGCAAGCTTTCTATCTCCGTCAGCTCTGGAGGAAGGTCCTTGTTGTCAGTCTTGCCTTGATCTGAGAGCATCTCAGCACAGGAAACTTAGGTCCAAAGGACACCCTCTGCTCCCAGTGCTGCTTTCCTGGTAGTATAAGGTTCTGATGTCTCTCTGTACACTTCTCTTTTTCGTATCTCAAGAGACATTGGCTTAAGACACTATCCATTCTTGTAGACCTCATTGGCATAAGTGCTGCTAATCCATCTTATTAAGTCATAGTGGTAGAATGTACAATGCACAGGAAAATCCCATCAAAGGACAGAATGGTCAATGATCAGACAATAATGGGGATCATGGCCCAGCCAAATGGATACACACTTTTTGGGGGGAGCATAATTCAATCCATGACAACCCTCAGTAAGATGGATTGACACAGTGGCTGCAACAATGGGCTCAAATGTGGCAATGACCGTGAGGATGGCACAGGACGGGGCAGTGTTTCCTTCTGTTGTACACGAGGTCACCATGAGTTGGTACCAGCCAGATGGCACCTAACAATAACATAATTCAGTGACACTGGTTATGTTCATCTCGTTGTATGACCAGTATCAGTAGCCTTTTCAAATTTTTCCTTCACCATTAAGGTAAATATACCATGGAGTGTTTCTTAGTTTGGGATTCCAAGTGGGTTTTAGGGAATCCTTGGGTGCTGCAGAAAGGGCCTGAGTGACTTAAGTGGTTTTGCAATCAATCGCGCATGTTGCTTTGCGGAAGGAAGGCCTGGCAACCTGCCCCATAAAGACGACAGCTGAGAACAGAGTGGTCTTGTTTAGTAACACTCGAGTCTCTGTTAGTTGGATCTGACTCCACAGCAAAGGGTTTGGTTTGGGTTTTGGTAGTGTAAGCGGTTAGCACCCTTGGCTGATAACCACAGCTGGAGTTCTGGGTCTACCCAGAGGTGCTTCGGAAGACAACGGAAACAAAAGCATCAAATCCATGGCTTGGGAGTTGATTCTGACTCACAGCGACCCTGTAGAACAGAGTAGAATGGCCCCATAGGGTTTCCAAGGCTGTAAACCTTTACTGATGTGATTGCCACATGGTCCTCCTGACCTTGCATGAAAGGCCTGGCTATTTATTTCTGCAAAAATCAGCCACTGAGGTGTCTGGGGTCTTAAAAGCTAGCAAGCTGCCATCTGAGGTACACCAAATGGTCCCAGTTCAGCTGGAATAGAAGATCACCAAGGACAAAAATGACATGGGGGAAGGAGAACTGAGAAGATAGAAAGACCCCTGTGAATAGGTAGGTGACCACATCAACATGTGACCAGAAGAACTAGATGGTGTAGCCACCAATGACAGCTGTGATGAGGCTTACAGTGTTGAGTCACAGTGGCAACATGAGAAAAAAAAGGGGTGCGCCCGGAGTACTCCCCTAAAAGACCACAAGTGATGGTCCAAACACCTAGGGGTTCCCCTGGAAGCATGGACCTTAGACTTGATGCTGCCCCTGATCATAAGTCGTTGCTGAGGTCGACTCTTCGGCCAGGAATGGATTGGACTCAGGGACACAGAGTGACCATATCGTGTGTGCACTTTATGGTTCTATGCATCTATAGGATGTCATCCAACTGGCCTCTTACTAGAGGGGAGTGGAGAAGGTGGAAAGGAGGGGACAGGAGATTGTTACGTATGACATGTATAGAATGGAAAGAGGAGTGTTCTGTCACCGGGCAAGGAGAGCAGAAGGAGCTGCAGATAGGTGGGCATGCAAATTTAAACTGGATTGTACACTTTCACTCAATCACAATTAAAACAAACAAACAAACACAAAAAACAGCCACTGGTAATCCCGTGCGGCACAGTTCTATCCTGACCCACATGGGGCTGCCAGCGACAATTGGTTGGTTGGTTTTGGTTAAGGAAAACCCAAGCCAAACCCAGTTGCTTCTGATTCATAGTTACCCTATAGGACAGTGTACAAGTGCCCCATAGGATTTCCAAGGAGCATCTGGTAGATTTAACTGCTGACCTTTTGGTTTGCAGACGTAGCACTTAACCACTACACCACCAGGATTTCCTTTTAAGGAAAGAAGGCAGGAACTCTGCAGCCCTAGAGAAGAGGAGGAAGCAAGCGGGAGCCTCAACCCAGTACCTGCTTTCCAGTCCTTTTTAAGTCTGGGCTTGTTGATTCCTTCCTGGTAGGACATTAAAAAAGACTTTGTTGTTGTTTTAGATGCCATGGAGTCAATTCCAAGTCACAGTCACACCATACGGCAGAAAAGAACTGCTCCATAGAGCTTCCTAGCTGTAGTTCTGAAGGAAGCAGATAGGTTTTTCTCTATGGAAGAGATTGTCACCAGCCTTTTGGTCAGTGCTTAGCAGCCAGTGCTTAACCATTTCAGCACCAGGGATCCTTACAAGGGACTTTAACCACAAACCAAAGAAAACTCTTTGTCATCGAGTCAATTCCAACTCACAGCAACCCTATAGGACAGAGTAGAACTAACCTATAGGATTTCCAAAGAGCACCTGAGGGATTCAAACTGTCAGCCTTTTGATTAGCAGCTGTAGCCTTAACCAACATGCCACCAGGATTTCATCACCAAAGCACACTGCCTTCCAGTTGATTCCAACCCATAGCTACCCTGTAAACAGAGTAGAACTGCCCCATAGAGTTTCCAAAGAACATTTAGCAGATTTGAACTGCTGACTTTGTAGGGATCCTTAAAAAGGACTTTGGGAAACACTGGTGGCCTAGTGGCTAAATGCTATGTGTATTAACCAAAAGGTCGGCAGTTCAAATCCACCAGGCACTCTTTGGAAACTCTATGGGGCAGTTCTACTCTGTCCTATAGGGTCGCTATGAGCTGGAATTGACTGGACAGCATTGGGCTCTTTTTTTTTCTTCCTTTTTTTGTACAAAGGACTTAAAAAAAAAAAAGGGACAGAGTATAGCTGCCCCATGGGGTATCCAAGGAGAAGCTGTTGGATTCAAACTGCTGAGTTTTTGGTTAGCAGCATGTGCTTAACCACTTGCCACCAGGGCCCCCAAAAGGACTTTAGCCTCCTACTGAAAGTGATTTATCCGGGGTAGGAGTTCAACAGTGCAGACAAATTCCGAACCTCAAACCCACTGTCATCGTGTGGGCTCCGATTCATAGAGACCCCATAAGATAGAACAGCACTGCCCCATAGAGTTTCCAAGGAGCACCTGATGGATTCCAACAGCCAGCCTTGATGGTTAGCAGACGTAGCACTTACCCACTAGGCCACCAGGGTTTCTCTGTGTAAGTACAAGGTGGGTCAGATCCGTTTCTAAGCAGGAGCCGGGTTAGAGAGCTGAAGAAGCAAACGAAGACAGGGAAGGAAGTGTGTCTGTTGCTGCTGTTGCAGCCGTCGTAACAAACAAGTAAGCAAAACTAAATCATCTTAATATTTTTTTCCTTACTGAAACTTGTGCCTCCATGAGCAAGCTACGGAAGTGAGATGGCCTGGGTGGGTCCCGCTGCTCCGAATGGCCTGACAGTCCCTGATTCCCAGCAACAAATGGTGGCACAGGGCGTGTGCGCACACACAGACACACACGCAGCCCTGGCCTCAGATTTCAGCTCTGGCAGAAGATAACAATTCCCAGCTCGCCTTTCCAGGGTTATTTTTGGCCGGGGCTGTTCTCCGATGGCAAAAGGTTTCAGACCCCTCCCATCTGCCTCCCTGTCCTGCTTGAAGAGAGAAACTTAGTGCGTGCAAACTGCTCATTCCTAGGGCGCCCGAGAGAGACGGCTGAGGGTGGGGTGGGGGTGGGGGAAGAGGTCTAGGAGAGCTGGAAGGACCCCCGCACCCTGCTTAAACGGTCATCGTTATTTTCTGGCGGAGGGTGCTCCTTGGAAGGAAAAGGGCGCCAGAAAAGCCTTGGGGCAGGGCATGGGAAGAGGTAGCTTGCACTGAGATCCCGCTTTGGGGGCACCCGGAAAGTAAGTGCAGCTAGGGGAAAACTGAGGACACTTGGAGCGGTCGGAAGGGAGAGGAAGCAGGGCAGGGGAGCGCTGTCTTGGCGCGGGACTCTGTCGGCCTGCGAGGACGCGCAGACGGAGGGTCGCCACGGGAGGGCGCAGGGCGCGGGCTCGCGCGCAGGGCGTAGGGTGCGGGCGCTCAGAGGCCCCGCAGGGCGGTGTTGAGCTCGCAGAGGAGGGTCGCCGTCCCCGCGGGAGGGCGCAGGGCGCGGGCCGGGAGTGAGGGCGGCCGCTCCAGGACCCGGCGGGGCGGAGCCGAGCGCGGGCCAGCCAGCGGGGCCCGGCGCCGCCCGCACAGTCGCTCGGCCGGCGGAGCCCCGGCCAGGAGGCGCCATGGAGGGGAGCCCCATCCCCGTGCTGACCGTGCCCACGGCGCCCTACGAGGACCAGCGGCCGACGGGCGGCGGGGGCCTGCGGCGGCCCACGGGGCTGTTCGAGGGTCAGCGCAACTACCTGCCCAACTTCGTCCAGAGTGTGCTGTCGTCCATCGACCTGCGCGACCGCCAGGGCTGCACCATGGTGGTGGGCAGCGACGGCAGGTACTTCAGCCGCACGGCCACGGAGATCGTGGTGCAGATGGCCGCGGCCAACGGGGTGAGTGACCGCGAGCCCCTGTGTCCCACTGCGCCGCCGCCACCCCTCTCCTTTCCCAGGCCTCCCTCTGCCCACCTGTCCTGTTGGAGAGGCCCCCTCGTCGTGGCCGCTCTCCCGGTTCCCTTGTTTGGCAGCGTCGGCGTCCCACTACCGCCGCTCTCGGCAGCTCCCTGGCCACCCCGGAGACCTGGGTCCCAATAGCTCCCGCTGCCCCGAGAATCCCTGGAGGTCCCCACCCTTCTTCAAGCCCTGCCGGGCACCCGGAACCTGCCGTCTGCCTGAACTCTGTCTCACCTGCCGCACTAGCTTGTGCTTCTTTCCGGAGTTTTCTCCCCATCCCTCTTCATCCTCGGGCGGCTTCGCGTTTTGAATATTAGTTCCAGCCACAGTCTCTTACCCCGGCCACCCTGGCCATCCGCAGGGCCAACACAGTTTTTCTGTGCCCTGTTTTGCAGTCGTCTTCCCCCCTAAATCTTGGCTCTGCCGAAACTAGCAGTAGGGTTGTCTCGGAAAATGCGTGCACACACTCACATGTTGATACCTGGCTTATCTGGCAAGAGTGGACCCTGAAGGTTTTTATTACCCCAGATCCCTTAAGTCTGGAAACCCTGGAGGCATAGTGGGTTTGGTGCTACATCTGTTAACCAGAAGGTCGGCTGTTCAGATACACCAGGCGCTTCTTGGAAGCTCTATGGGGCAGTTCTACCCTGACCTATAGGGTCACTATGAGTTGGAATTGACTCAGCGGCAGTGAGTTTGGTTTTTTGTTTTGGTTCCTTAATTCTGTAATGATTAATCTGATTAGGGTGGGATGGGTGGCATCAGTTCACTGCTGTGTAACAGTCTAGGCTCTGGGACGCCCAGGCGGGTCTGTGAACGGTCCCAAATGAGATTTGTAGGGTGGCTAGCCCAAAGCAGCAACTCCAACTCCACTGCCATGCCTCTTGGCTCTGGATGACACTTCACACCCTTCCTCTTTGCTTCCGCTGTCCCCTTCTGTGGCCTCTGCACTCTTCTTTTGCAATGTGAGTTCTCAGACCTCTTGTCTTTCTTTCTCCCTGTCCTACAACTAGAGGGAGCTTTGGGTGTCTCCCTCCACCGTGATGGCCTCCTTCCCAAATTCTGCAACACCTCAGGGACCTCTGCAGGAGAGGTACTCACCTTCAGGGCTTGCTGACTTACCTGTGGGAAATGGATATAGTCATTTCGTCCTTGTTCAGCCAGAGGAAACCCAGATGGCATAGTGGGTTAAGTGCTGCTCTGCTAACCAAAAGGTCTGCAGTTCAAATCTGCCCAATGCTCCTTGGAAGCTCTATGGGCCAGTTCTGCTCCATTTTATAGGGTCGCTATGAGTTGGAATTGACTTGATGGCAGTGGGTTTAGGGTTTGGTATTTTTAGGCAGGCTCAGATAAAAGAATGTGACTGACCCACGAAAAAGAAGGAAACCCCAAAGGCATAGTGGCTGAAGTGCTTCGTCTGCTGACCCAAAGATCAGCAGTTGAAATCCACCAGGCACGTCTTGGAAACACTATGGTGCAGTTCTACTCCGACTTCTAGGGTCACTATGAGTGGGATCTGACTCTATGGCAGTATTTTGTTTTGTTTTGAACACAGGCAGAGGGTACCCTGGCAGCCCAACAGTTAAGAGCTTGGCTGCTAGCTGAAAGGTCTGAAAGTTGGTGATTGGAAACCACCAGCTGCTCCTGGGAGAAGGAGGAGGCAGTCTGCTTCTGTAAAGGTGACAGGCTGGAAAGCCTAGAGGGCAGCTCTACTGTGTCTACAGGGCCCTTATGACTCAGAACCAACTCAGTGGCACACAATAGCAGTGCAGTCTGACCCAGTATCGGTTGCAGATGTGTGAGTGAGTGGTGACATCCCTGAAAGTGAAACCAAACAATTATTTGGCCCTTGGCTGCTCTGCCTCCTCCCCATCACTCCCTGTTGTCTCCTGGGTTTTTACTAAATGCTTCACTCTTGTCCACTCGGAATCCCCATTCCAAGTGCTTCAGGCATGGGGAAAAGAGTTTTTGTTTGCTTTAAATAAACGAAGCAGTTGGTAAGAGCAGAGCTGGGTGGCCAGTGGTAGTTTTGGACCCCAGCAGACAAAGATGTTGGGATATAGGACTCATGTTTCTTGCTGGCTCCTTACTTGGGATTTGATGGGAACTGGCCTGAATCAGGGAGTCAGGGAGAGGCTGACAATTCATCTCTTCCTCTTGTGTGACAAAGTTGTTCCCAGGGAATGATGGGGAATAATGAGCCTTGGGAGAACTAGGACAGCTTCCATATCCCTTCCTGGGCCAACTTTTCTAGGGAGTGAGAGAAATACAGCCTGTCCAGCGTCTCTTGTGGGTCAGGATGTTTCTGCAGCTACAGTTGTCGTGTTGGCAGGGCTGTTCTGATTAGGCGTCCCTGTTTCTTGCCACGCTTTATCGTCAGGATGCTTCTGTCTCTTACTCTAGTGGGTCTTCTCCAATAAACAATTTTTATTAACTTTCCCAGTGGAGTTATGTTTTGTTGTGTTTTTAGGAAATGAACCTATTACTATTGACTTGATTCTGACTCATAGCAACCCCTTAAGATAGAGTAGAACTGGCCCATGGGGTTTCCAAGGAGTGGCTGGTGGATTCATACAGCCAATGCTTTGCTTAGCAGCTGAGCTTTTAATCATTATTCTGCCAGGGTGTACATACACTGCGTTGGACAGCTTATGAACTGTTCTATCTGTCCTGCAGCGTCACTGTGAGTCTGCCTTAACTAGATGGCAATGAGTTGGGTTTTTTTGTCTTTTTTGGTTTGGGGGGTAGTGTTGTTTTTACATGCTGTCGAGTCCATTCTGACTCATAATGACCCTATGTGCAACAGAAGGAACCACTGCCCAGCCCTGTGCCATGCCCACAGTTATTTTTATGCTTCAGTCCATTGCTGTAGCTGCTGTATGAGTCCATCTTGTGGAGGGTGTGGAGGGTCTTTCTTTTTATTGCTGACCCTCTATTTTACCAAGCATGATGTCCTTCTGCAGGGATCGATCTTTCCTGATGCCACATCCAAAGTCTGTCGGACATAATCTTGCCATCCTTGATCCCAAGGAGCACCCTGGTTGTATTCTTCCAACACTGAACTCTTTGTTCTTTTGGTGGTCCGTGGTACATTCAGTATTTTTCTCCAGCCCTACATCCCAAAGGCATCAGTTCTTCTTCTGTCTACCTTATTCATCATTCAGCTTTTGCGTCAATGTGATGTGACTGGTTTTGGTAAACTACCTTTAATATGAACAAATCTGTCTTGAAAGGAGTAAAGCCAGAATGCTTCTTGGAAGCAAAGGTGGTAAGACTTCATCTCACATCCTTTGGCCATGCTGTCAGGAGAGATCAGGCCCTGGAAAGGACGTCGTGCTTGGTCAGGCGGGGGTGAGCAAGGAACAGGAAGACCCTCAACAAGATGGATTGCCAGTGACTGCAACAGTGGGTTCAGACACACATGGCCATGATTTAGAGCGTGGCACAGGAGTGGGCACTGTTTTGCGGGGTCGCTGTGAGTCAGAACTGGCTCTGTCGTACCTAACAGCAACAGCAGCGACCTTTCCTACTGGACAGATGTCAGCATGTTTTCTGCCTGAGATGTTTCTCACACCCGCTTTCTCTGGAGTGGTCACTCTAGGACAACACTGTCCAGTAGACCTTTTCTTTGACAATGCGTATGTTCCAGAATGAGTGCTGTGCCTGCCACTAGCCACATGTGACTGGTGAGCACTTGAGATGTAGCAAGTATAAACGAAGAACTGAATTTTAAATTTTATTTAATTTTAGTCAAGTTAAATTTCAATATCCATCTGTGGCTAGTAGCTACCATACTGGACAGTATAGTTCTATACTTTAGCATTTAAAATCTGTTTTCATTTTTAGTTTTTAAATGGAGCTATGCCTACAGCCCAAAGTAATCACTGTTTAAATACAGGTAAAAACAACCAAACAAACGAAAACCTGTTGCTATCAAGTCAAAGCTTGACTCACAGTAAACTTTATAGGACGGAATAGGACTGCCCCCCACAGTTTTCCAGGAGCAGCTGGTGGATTTGAACTGCTGGCATTTTGGTTAGCAGCAAAGCTCTTAACCACTGTACCCCAGGGCCCCCCCATAAAGGTAGATCACCACATACTGCAAACACACAGGTGGTGAACTCAAGCCAGTTAAACACTGGTGGTGTAGTGGTTAGGTGCTATGGCTGCTGACCAAAAGGTTGGTAGTTCAAATCCACTACGTGCTCCTTGGAAACTGTATAGGGCAATCCTCTGTCCTATAGGATTGCTGTGAGTTAGAACTGACTTGACAGCAATTGGTTTAGTTTTTTTTCTTTTCTTTTGGCTTTAGCCTTGGAGGCAGTGAGCTGTGGGAAGGTATTTCTCTCCAGCTGCTGGGAGGCTCTTGTTTTTTTCCAGCTCTGCCGTACAAGTTATGGGACAAATGCTTTACCTCTTGAGATGCCGAGAAGCCTCTTTCTTGGTCTTCTACAAACTGAGTGTGATGGCATCACAGAATTATCCTGAAAATCAAATGAAGCACTTGGAAAGCACTTTGTCACAGGGCCAAGACATGCAAGGGATGGTTATTGTTTAGGGTCACCTGAATATGTCATAGTAGTTCCTCTATGCTGCTATAAAGGAACATCTCAAGCGTCTGGCTTTCACGGAGATATTCCTTCTCACACAGCTATAGTGTTGCGCTGTGTCCTGCTGAGTTGATCACCTGGTAGTGTGTCCTTGGCTGTCGTCATTAGGGAAGCCAGGCCCACAGCCACCGTGCCTCCAGGGCTCCCTTGGCCACAGTTCAAAACCCCAGACCCACGTGCATTACCGCTGACCCCATTCCGACTCATAGCGACCTTTCAGGACAGAGCAGAAGTGCCCCCCAGAGTTTCCAAGAAGTGGCTGATGGATTCCAACTACTGAACTTTTGGTTAGCAGCTGTGTCTCTTAACCGCGGTGTGACCAGGGCTTCCTGCCTCAGTTCACCAGGTTAGGAGTCTGATTTTGGGACACTGGCTCTAGGAGAAAGCTCTATTTGCTATGTGTGTGTTTGCGGGGGTGGAATACCCTTTTCTCAGCATCTCTGGAGGCCTCCTCGGAGATCTGTGAGTGGCTTCTGTCTTTCTCGCATTTGTGTGCCTTTGCTTCTGTACCTAATCTGCTCGGTTTATAACTCAGATGTGATTGGTTTAAAACATACTCTATTAAATGATACTTATGGCCTCCTTAGCAGAACAAAGAAAACCCTGTTCTCAAATGGGATTATATCCCCAGGTATACTCCTGGCATTGGAATGGATTCTGACTCATGGTGACCCTGAAGGAAGGGTTAAGACTCCCCCATCAGGTTTCCCAGGCCATCAGTCTTGCTGGAAGCGGGCTGCTATGTTTTTTCTCTGCATTTCCTGCAGGTGTTCACGTCAGAACAGGGAATTGGGGGAGACACCAAGACCTAGAGATCAGGAAGGGCCGGTGTGGCTGTCCGTTGCTGTTGTCGGCCGCCGGAGCATCAGCCCCCAGCTCATGGTGACCCAGTGCGCAGTGGAACAGGATGCCGCCCGGTCCCGTACCGTTTCCACAGTCAGTTGTGGATCGGACTGCTGTGACCCATGGAGTTTTCACAGGCTTCTTTTCAGAAGTAGGCAGGCAGGTCTTTCTTCCTAGTCTGTCTTAGTCGAGAAGCTCCCCCGAACCCTGCTCAGTGTCAGGGCCTGTGCGCACTGCCCCATACCCACAAATGGGTGTGTGCGGGATGCTCTGGCTGGGACTTGAACCCAGGTCTCCCCCGCGGAAGGTGAGAATTCTACCATTGAGCCTCCACCGCCTAATGAAGAGAACCCTAAAGTATCTTCAGTAACCACCTCCTGCTTCCCTTTCCATCTGCCCACACTGAGTTGTAGGATTGGGAATACATTAAGTGAGCAATGGGAAACTTTAGACGCCCTAGGACACCACCTGTTTTCCTGTTTGATCAGCTCCTGGTTGATGCTTTGAACGTTTAGTCTTCAGACCCTCTTGATGGGAAGGTAAAGAGAGTGAAGGATCCCTGGTGGTGCAGTGATGAAGCACTCAGCTGCTAACTGAAAAGTCCTTGGTTAAACCTACCAGCCACTCTAGGGGAGGTGCAGCCCACTTCCGTAAAGATTTACCGCTGCGGAAACCTTATGGGGCAGTTCCATTCTGTCCTAAAGGGTCTTTAAGGAGTCAGAACCTACTTGATGGCAGTGGGTAGAGGGTGTGTGGAGGTTTTGACAACAGCTGGGCCCTCCCAGTTGCCGGGGTGGGTTATTTTAAGCTTTGTTGAAAGTGTGCAGAGCCCCAGATGGCATTTTTGACTAAGCTGCTTTATTCAGTCCTGTGATAAAGCATCGTGGTGTTTATTCAAAGAACAGACACGCAGGGCTGACACTGTGTGTGGATGTTCTCTGAAGAATTTCTTCTGTAGCATCTCTTCTCCTCCAGCCCTCTGTGAACTGGGCATGTTTTCTATGTTCTGTGCAGACTTGAAGGCGTAGAGGCTGGAGCTCAGGGCTGGAGGAGTCCCCACTTACGAGGCCTGACAGTTAAGTTCACAAACTCCTGCTAGAAAAAGTGCTACATACCTCGTTGCTGGCTATCACTGTGGTTACCTTTCAAGTACTCCCCTTGGGAAGTTATGCACTGACGCCGGCGCTTAGTCTGCCTGTTTTACTCAGCTAGCGCTGCTCCGACAGAAATACCGTGAGTGGATGGCTTTATCCGGACTAGCTGTATTCTTACACAGTGTAGGCTGCGAGTCCAAATTCAGGATGTCCGCTCCAGGGGAGGGCTTTCCCCCTCGTCGGCTCTGGAGGAAAGTCCGGTATCGCATTAGTCTTTGTCCAGGGAGCATCTTGGCGCGGGGACCTCAGGTCTGAGGGATGCTCTTTCCTCCTGGTGCTGCTTTCTTGATGGTGTGAGGTTCCTAATTCTCTGCTTGCTTCTCTTTCCTTTTATCTCTTGTAGGATGAAAGGATTAAGGGTGGGGCAAGGCATACTCCAGGGAAATTCCCTGTACAGTGGAGCAGGGAGGTGATCCTATGAAGGGATTTACAGTCCCACACTAATCCTTTAACATACAGCATAGGAAAATCACAAAATGGAGGACAATCGCAGAATACAGGGAGTCATGGCTCAGGCAAATTACTACGCATTTTGGGGGGGACACAATTCAGTGCATGACACTGCCCTTCAAAGCAATCTTAGAGCTCTTTCTAGAATGGACTATTACCGCTGATGTCAAAATGTCTTCTTTGCAATATTTTCTTTATCTTTGGGCAAAGAAAAAAGTCATTGGTGGCCAGAACAGGTGAGTAGGGAGGGTGTTTCGATACAGTTATTTATTTACTGGCTAAAAACTCCCTCCCAGGCAACTATATAATTAAGTTTGCAAACTTGCCACCTTGCCACCATGTACAATGGCCATTCTAGAAAGAGTTCTAAAGTGGCTTTGAAGGATGGGCTAGGTACTGGTGCTAGTGCATAGGTTCCCAAGGGGAGGACTTCGAAGGTGACTGTAGTGATATTCAGCAGTGCGGTGCGCAGCGCTTGGACCAGTTAAGTTTGCGGACCGAATTGTGGGATCTCATAGGTGTTGGATTCCTGACTTTTACTGTTGTCTTTTAGGTCTCAGCTGCCCTGTATTAGACATCAGAAACAGGAACCAGCACTGTAATAAGATTTGAACAGGGTTATCTGGGAATAGGAATCTTTGGAATCTTTGGGTGATGCGAAAGATTAAAGCACTCGGCTACTAATTGAAACACTGGAGGTTTAATCTATCCAGAGGCAATGCTGAAGAAAGGCCTGGTGAACTGCTTCTGAAAATCAGCTGTTGGAAACCCTGGAGCACAGCTCTGCTCTGCTACACATGGGGTTGCTGTGAGTTGGAGCTGAATTGATGGCAACTGGTGTTTTCATACTTGAGAATAAGAGTCAGAAAAGAAATAGGCCCCAGTGGTTCAGAGGTGCTTAATTTGAAGGCTGACAACAAGTGCCCTCACATCTTGGACGAGTCTTGAGTCTTGAGAGTTGATTTGCAGACACCCAACCTATGGTTAATATGCCTTTTTTGTCCATACTTGCATAGCTGATGGAAAATTTTTATCTCATTGGACTCTCATTAGTTACGAGTAAGGTGGTGTTTAGAATACATACAGGCTTTTATTTTTTAAATCTGGGGCCTGGGAGGTACAGTGATTAAGTGGTTGGCTGCTAATCCAAAGGTTGGCAGTTTGAATCCACCATTCCCTCCTTGGAAGCTTTGTGGGCAGTTCTGCTCCCTCTGTAGGGTTGCTATGAGTGGGAGCTGATTCGATGGCAAGGAGTTTTTAAGTCCCCATTTCTGCATCTTTAAATAGTTTTCATCTGGTATGTTTTCAGTGGTGTCAACTTTGGGAGTCATGGTATCTGTATGATGAGAAAGTTAGGGGACATTAGGCCATTTGGGGGGGGTGCTAAAAAATCAGAGAAACCTTTGACCTATTATCTCCCTATGAAATTGTTTACTTTGTTCAGCTATAATGTTTTTCTCTAATAAATTATACATATTTGGTCTTCTAGTTAGGGATTAGTTCAAAGAGAAAGGAATTTGAAGTCAGACTAGAGCTCATCCTGTTTGGCAAAAGACTATAAAATACTGGGAGGAGAATTTTACAACGAGTGATCAATAGCTACAATATGTAGAAAGCTCTTCTAAATCAATAAGAAATTTCAAACAGTTTAGTAAAAATACTGTCTACAATACCAACAAACACAGGAAAAGGTGATCAACGTCATTACTAACTGAAGAACTATAAACAAAAACTCTGTTAATTAGAAAAAAGAATTAAAAATACACAGCACTGGAAAATTGCCTTGGTTGCAGACTGTCAGATGCTGAATTGATACAGTTTTGCATTAGACAGTTTGGCAGTATATACTTATATTCAGAGTGCTGACCCAATAACCCAGGAATCCCTCAGGCTGGGAGCCTGTCCTGCTGGTTTTCTAGTTCAGGTGTCTAAGTATCTATGTACAAGAATGCTCACAGCTGTATGCTGTTAAAGAGAAAGTTGGAAACAGTGTATTTGTTCAACAATCCAGAACAGGGACATGGTTTGTGACACAGTCACACAATGGACACCATTAAAATCCAAAAATAAAGAAGGTAGACCTATGTGTGTACATAGAAAGTGTAGTGTCAATGTGTCTACACTCGTTGTAAAATTCTCCTCCCAGTATTTTATAGTCTTTTGCCAATGTGTCAATGTGTCTACATAGAAAGACCTGTGTGTATAGCATAAGAAAGCTGTGAATGACAGCTTGGTAATAAAACAGCAGCAAAATTAAAGAAATGTGATCCCACTTTTGTGTATGTAATATAGGCATAGAAAACAGAGTTGGAAGAACACGCCCCAAAGAGTTAACAGTGGATCTATCTGGGGTGTGTGTGTGTGTGTGTGTATGTGGGTGGGAGGGAAATCATATACTGTTTGTAAAGTAAAATTATTCATGTATATGCATTACTTTCATAATTATAACACATCAGTCAAGCATAATGCAAAGGAGAAGATCAAAATTTGAGTCAAGGTTGTCTGTTGGCTTCTTGTATGAACGTGGGGAGGTCGCCCAGTCTCCTGGGGGTTGTTTCCTCATTTATTAAACTAGGCAGAGTCCCAGTATTTGCTCCCATGTGTCCCAGGGCCACTGGGGGACTGACAATGGTGGTGGCTTTATTACTGATTACTGTATTTACTGGTGTGACGCGGTCATTGCCAAAATACTTTGCCTCGATTAAAATAAAGGAAGCACACGTGTGTGCTTTTCTGTGTGTATGTCTTTTCTGTTGGAAGGCATGTGTTGATGTGGTGGTCACAGCTGCTTGGGTGACGTGTCCTCTGCACTTCTGGCATTCCTACACGCGGCTGGCAAATCTTAGGCGGCTGCTGCTGTAGTCATGATACTGTTACACACGCATGCACACATTTGCACATGCACACATTTATGTGCACACAGGAACTCAGGTATGTACACACAAGCCCACACAATACTCATGCACACGGAATCATACACACACCCAAGCCCGCATTCATGAACACACACACATGCTCATCCACAAAAGCACATTCACATTCATACACATTCATGCACACGTATTTGCTAAAAGCATGTACTCATACACAAGCACCAACATATATGCAGACACAGACACAGACACACACACAGAAGCTTACACAATGACACACATAATCACACACTCATTCATAGCGTACACACATGCCCGCTATCATGGACACTTGCATATATTTGCTCTCTCCCTCTCACACACACGCACACACACACTCTGCTGTGATACTTGAGGTGCCTGCAGCTGCTCTGGTCTGAGACCTGAACTCAAAAAGACCTTTTCTGCACAGCCTGTGCATTATTCCCCACTAAGAATTCGCTGAATCAGGGCCATTTTTCCACCTTCAACCTCCCTGAGGGTCGGGTTGTGTTGGGGACAGGGCTCCCCTGCCCACTGCACCCTGCTGAAGCCGTAAGTGGCCTATTCCGTGTTTCTGCGCCTGGCGGACAGGCTATGTGAGCAGTGATGGCGGGGAACAGACCAGGAGAGGCTCGGAGACGCCATGGCAATCTGAGGGGCACAGCTGCCTGGCCCACCACATGGCAAAGCCCTGTCCTTGCAGCCCTGATCAGTGGGGGCTAGAAGGCAGGGTCTTTTTTTGGAGAGCTCCTCCCAGTGTAAAAAGTGGCGGGTGCTGCTGTGGCACACCATCCAGGAGACCCAGCCCAGCTGCCATGTGTAGCAGGAAATCACTGCATTAGGGATCCCTGTAAATCTGAGATGCCAGAGGCTGCTGGCTCACCAGGACATCACTAGATAGTTGTCACTTCTCACCAGGACATCACTAGATAGTTGTCACTTCTAGCTAGGCAGAACTATGTCATATAGAATCTGTTTAAAAGTCTATTTAAACACAAATATGCTTTCGTTGATAGTTGTTGATTGTGAAAACTAGTCTGAGAAAATATAGCCCTAAGGAGACTGTGTTGTTTGTAAGATTCTATATAGGTGTATAGTATAAAACCCCAAACACCCAAAACCATAGCTGTGGTCAGTTCCAACGCACAGCAACCCTACAGGACAGAGTAGAACTGCCCATAAGGTTTCCAAGGAGTGCCTGGCAGATTCAAACTGCCCACCAATTGGTTGGCACCTGAGTCTTTGACCACTGTGCCTCCGAGGCTCCTTATGATATAACATGACGTGACAGATCATGACATGACAGATTGTGACGTAATGTGATGTGGCACGATGCAATGTGGCGCAATGGGTCATAGTGCCATGTGACATGACATAGTGTCCAACAGTAGAAAAGAGGCTGGTGGCACACGGTGTACGAGCTCAGCTGCCGATCAGTAAGTTCGCAGTTGGAATCCACAGCTACACCTTTGAAACCCAACAGGGCAGTTCTGCTCTGTCCTATAGGGTTGCTATGAGTCGACTTGAAGGCAATCATGGAGCCCTGGTGGCACAGTGGTTAAAGTGTTGCTAAAATAAGTGAAAGATGTGGCCGTCGGCTGCTAAAATAAGTGAAAGATGTGGCCGTCGGCTTCTGTAAAGATTCCCAGTGCTGGAAACCCCATGGGGCAGTTCTGCACTGTCCTATAGGGTTGTTATAAGTGGAAACTGATGGCAATGGGTTATTACCGTAACTCCAAACTTACTGCCACTGAGTCGATTCTGACTCATAACAACCTACTCCCACCCACTGCTGTCGAGTCGATTCTGACTCACAGTGACCTTACAGAGCAGGGTAGAGCTGCCCCATAGCGTTCTTAAGTCTGTAAATCTTTGTGTAAGGGGAAAGTCACATCCCTATTCTGCAGAATGACTTACGAGTTCAAACTGCTGCCTTTCAGTTAGCAGCTGAGCGCTCTAACCACAGCAGCACCAGGCTCGTTTTTACTCTACCGTATGTACCGTACTATATTACATGACACAGCTGTTGTTGTTAGGGGCTGTTGCGTCAGTTCCCTTTCGCAGAGACCCTATGTAGAAAAGCAGCAGACCCTGCCTGGTCCGGCGCCGTGACAGTCCTTGTGCATGAGCCCGTTGCTGCAGCCCCTGTGTCTGTCCATCTCCTTGGGGGACTTCCTCTGTGTCACCGACACTCTACTACCAAGCACGATAGCCTTCATACGTGAGATGAAGTCTTACCATTTTTCCTTCTAAGGGGCGGTCTGGCTGTGCTTTTCCAAGACAGGTTTTCTTGCCCTTCTGGCGGTCCATGCTATACCGTATTCTTTGCTAACACCATAGTTTAAAGGTATCAGTTCTTTTCCAGTATTTGTCATCCATTGCCCAGCTTTCTCATGCATATGAGATGACTGAAACACCGGCTTGTGTCAGGTGCACTTTAGACCTCAAAGTGACGTCTTTGCTTTTTAACACCTTAAAGAGATCTTTTGGAGCAGATTTGCCCAATGCAATGTGGCATTTTATTTCTTCACTGCTGTTCCCGTGGGTGCTGATTGTCAATCCAAGTAGAACGAAATTCTTGACACCTTCCGTCCTTTCTCCATTGATTGTGATGTTGCTTATTGTGAGGATTTTTGCTTTCTTGATGTTGTGAAAGCTGTGGTCTTTGATCTTCATCAGTAAGTGTTTCAGGTTCTCTTCACATTCAGCAAGCAGATTTGTGTCATCTGCACATCACAGGTTGTTAATGAGTCTTTCTCAGATCCAGATGCCACGTTCTTCTCATAATCCAGCTTTTCTGATTATTTGCTCAGCATACACATCAAATAAGTATGGTGAAAGGATATCACCCTGATACACACCTTTCCTGTTTTTAAACCACACTGTATCCACTTATTCTGTTCAAATGACTGCCTCTTGGTCTATATATGGGTTTCTCATGAGCACAATGAAGTGTTCTGGAATTCCCGTTCTATGCAATGTTATATATCATTCTTTGTGATCCACAGTCAAATGCCTTTGAGTAGTCAGTGAAACACGGGTAAACATCTTGGTGTTTTCTGCTTTTAGCCAGGATCCATCTGACGTTGTTCTATGTGCTCTTCTGAATCCAGCTTGAATTTCTGGCAGTTTCCTTTTGTGGTCCTGCTTCAGCTACTTTTGAATAATCTTCAGCTAAATGTTACTTGTGTGGGATTTTGGCAATATTGTTTGGTAGTTTCTGCATTCTGTTGGGTCACCTTGCTTTGGAATGGCTACAAATACAGGTCTCTTCCAGTTGGTTGGCCCAGGGAGCTGTCTTCCAAATTTCTTGGCATACATGAGTGAACAATTCTAATATTGCATCTGTCTGTTGAAACATCTCATTTGGTATTCTGACAGTTCCTGGAATCCTGTTTTTCATGAATGCTTTCCGTGTTGTTTGGACTTCTTCTTTCAATGTCATTACCGTTGGTTATTGTTCATGGGCCACCTCCTAAAACGGCTTAACGTTGACCAGTTCTCTTTGGTACAGTGACTGTGTATGTTCCTTCTGTTTTCTTTTGATGTTTCCTGTGTCATTCGATATTTCACCCATAGAATTCTTCAATATTTCAACTTAGGGCTTGGATTTTTTCCTGACTTTTGTCTATTCTTGATTGTCTAGTGCTGTTATAACAAAAGTACCACAGGTTGATGGCTTCAACAAAGAAGTTTGTTTATGGTCCAGCAGACTACAAGTCCAAATCCACGATGCGGACTCTAGGGGTACAGTTACCCTCTAGAGTTTTCAAGGCTGTAATCTTTAGGAAAGCCAACTGCCACGTCTTTCTCTCGTGGAACAACTGGTAGTTTTGAACGGCCAGCCTTGCAGTTACCACCAGGGGTCTTAATGCATTTGTTAGAATAGTTTTTTCCCTGCTACCACTTGTACAGTGAAAGAATACGTGCACGAAAAAGGAGACACCTTAAGGAGATCATGTATGTGAAAGAAAATAACATTGTGTCTAGTGTATCATGGAGTATGTGATAAATAAATGGTAGAGTAGTTTTTTAACTACAGAACTGACTGCAGAAGTTAGTAAAAAATGCTTCTCCTTTGTTTTCCATTAAGTCCCAGCGCATTTACTCAAGGAGTACCCTTGTGTAAGGAGTACATAAGGCTTTACATATTGACGTAGTTGTAGCTTGAAGCTCTTCAGTAATACTTGGCTGTAAGCGTAACAGAAGCAGGTTGCCAGGCTTTTCTTTCGCAGTACCACTGAGTAGGTTCAAACCGCCAACCTTTAGGTTAGTAGAAAACAAACAAAAAACCCCAAACCCGTAGAGTTGATGCTGACTCATCATGACCTCATGGGGTTTTGAAGGCTATAAATCTTCGTGGAAACAGACTGCTACGTCATTCTCCCAAGGGGATGTTGTTGGTTTTGAACCATTAACCTTTTGGAGAGCAGTCAGTTTTTTTTAACCCCTGCATTACCAGGGTTCCTGACCTTAGTAGTTAGGTTCAAAGCATTTGTACCACCCTGGGACCTCAGCAGGAGGGACATGAGTAACAAAATACAAACCTTCAAAAGTCAGAACCTATGTAAGGGGCGACCTGTCAGAGGGAAAACTCCAATGTGTTACATTAATCCCAATAGAAATGTAGTAAGGCTGCACAGTCCTGATGAGTTCTGAGTCTCATAGGTTTCCCTGTATTTTCATCCTTCCATTCCCAATTTTGTACCAGAAAACTAGATTTTAAAACATAGAAAACTCGATTTCCTGATCTTCTCATGGACAGCTTGAGTACTGGCAGACTGATGGAAGAGGATTCTGCCCAAGGCCTCGGTGGCTGTGACTTTTCTGCACTTGTTCAGATGCTCAGAATTGAACGTGAACTCCACCTCTCCCTCCAGCACGTGCGTGTGTGTGAAAAGGCTTCCAGGGGAACAGGAAGTGGAAGACGAGTTCTCTCGCTCCCATCTGGCCTCCGTGTAACCAAGCATTTAACTGCACGGCTCTCCGTGTGCCGACAGAGAAGCCCGTGGACACTTGTGTAAACGCATCCACGCTGTGTACTTGCTGTCCACACAGCAGCCTCCCCCTGCCCCGCATGGGCTGGTGCCCACCTCCAACAGCTGTAACTGAGATTTGGATCACCACCACCACAGCTGCTTAGCCTTGGGCTTCCTTCTCAGATTTTTTTTTTAAACCAAGAAGAGAGGAAACAGAGCTCTTTGTTTGTGTCTGTGCTTTTCCCCAGGACGGTGTCGGTGGAGCTGGTGGTGACTGTCTGCTCTTACAGAACATGTTCTTTCTGCAACCCACTGAGGGCGTTTCTGTTTGGGCCTGTCTCTGCTCTCTCTTTGGTCTGGGGATTAGAAAGGTATGTCAGGGAACAGGAAACCCTGGTGGCCCAGTGGTTCTGAGCTTGGCTGTTAATTAAAAAGCTGGCCCTCTGAATCTACCGAGTGCTCCTTGAAAACCCCGTGGGGCAGTTCTCCTGGGTTCTGCAGGGCTGTTGTGAGTCAGCATCGACTCAGCAATGGTGGGGTTTTGGGTTTTGTCATGGTAAGGGGGAATATTGAGGAATGCCATGCTTACTTCCTGTTTTCTCTCTTTCGGATTGCCCTGCTTCCCCCTTATTTAAGAGCTAAAAGGCAGTTATATTTAAGAGAGTTCACACCTGAAAAAAAATTCCAGAATTCACTGGTGTTACGTTGTTGTAGTGTTAGATGTTTCGAGTTGATCCTGACTCTTAGTGATCCCATGTGACACAGTAGCACTGTCCCGCAGGCTGTGATCTTTACAGGAGCAGATGACCAGGACTGTCTTCCACAGAACCAGTGGCTGGCTTCAGCCCACAACCTTTAGGTTGGCAGGCGAGCAGTTAACTGTTGCAGTACCAGGACAGCTCACCTGCTTTCGTTAGCATCATGCTGTTTGGGGAAAACTCCTCTGGGTGCCCAAACTCTGAATCTACTCTGCGATTCTAGCCTGGGAGTTGAAATTGTCCATCTCTGCTCTCTAGGGCTTCTTTTGTGCTATTGGAAACTGAAATCAGGCTCTGTCTAGTTTAGAAGGGTAGTCGTCAGCTTTCTGAAAAAAGAGACATCTGAAATAAAGTCATCAAACCAAATCAAAGTAAAGCATCAAGAAACGTGGTTGTATACGGCACCTTGTGTAAAGGTGTGGAAGTGTGGGGAGAAAGCTGTGTGTAATCACGTTTCCTATTGATCAGGATGCTTGTCTGCGGCACATATATGAATTCTCTTGTCCTAGACGGGTGTCGTTGACTCACTCTCAACTGATGGTGACCCCGTGTGACAGAGCCATAGGGCTTTCTAGGCTGTCATGTATGGGATCACCAGGTCTTTCTTCCTCAGAGCAGCTCAGTGGGTTCCCACTGCCTACTGTTTGGTTAGCAGAGCCTTTAAACGTTCTACCAGCAGGGCTCCTGACAAATGCCTTCAGTGCCCAGCACGTCCATCTGTGCTTAGGGAAAATAACTATACAGCCTTAGTGAGGTTTAGAGTTTGTGGAAGGTGTTGTCATCATGTTAGAAGGACAGACACAGATCCCAGGAGGAATCGTGTCATGGGACATGACGGTCAGTGCATACCACTCCCTGTACCTCTTCCCCCCTCATCTGCACACACGTCAGGTCTGGGCAGGAAGAGTTGCATGCTATGTCTGTGTGTCTCACGTCTGTGTCTGCGGGAGCCTGTGTCGTAGGGTTTATGTCAGCCTGTGGGTCTTGGGGTCTGTGTCTGTTTATCTCTACGTGCGTGTTCTGTCTGTGGATAGTTCTGTGGTGCTGCAAACAGGTAAGTGCTCAGCTTCTAACTGACAGTTTGGAGTTTTGAATCCACCTAGAGGCAAGTTGGAAATCCTGGTGGTACAGTGGGTTAAGTGCTGTGTCTGCTAACCAGAAGGTCGGCAGTTCAAATGTGCCAGGCGCTCCTTGGAAACTCGATGTGGCTGTTCAACTCTGACCTCTAGGGTTGCTATGAGTTGGACACAACTCGATGGCAGTAGGTTAGGGGCACTGTGGAAGAAAGGCCTGGTTATCTGCTTCTGAAATTCAGCTGCTAAAAATGCTGTTGAGCAGTTCTACTCTGACACATGTGGTCCACTGAGAGTCAGAGTCGACTCGATGGCAACTGTTTTTCTCTTCGTGGGTGACAAGGCACTGGGGTCTGCCTTGTTCCCCTTTCCAGGTGGGAACTTACAGAAAAGCCCCACAGTTCCCAGTGAAGCCCATGTAGGTTCATGCGTCTTCCTCAGGGCAGTCTGGGGTTCCCCTTCTTCTATCCAAGTATGAGGGTGGCACCCCTGTTGGGGTCCCTTTGAGATGGTCAGTGAGGGTGTGGCAGAATGCTCTGACTGGGACTCCCAAGGCTGTATGTGTCATTTAGAAATAAAATTAGATGTCACAGCCCCATTGCAGTGAATAAGGCCAAGCCAGGTGTTCTGGTGGACCCCGTTTTCCTTGCGATGTGGCATTTGGCTACATTGACCAAAAAACAAAACGAAACAAGAAAACACCAAGCCGATTGCCTGTGAGTCATTTGGGACTCTTGGCATCCCTGTGTGCTGCAGAGTGGAACTGCTCCATGGCATTTCCAAGGCTGTGACTTGATCGCCAGACCTGCCTTCTCAGGTGCCTCTTGGGGGGGTTGAACTGACAGTCTTCTAGTTAGTAGCCGAGTGCTAAACCGTCTGTGCCCCCTTCATGCTAGTTAGCATCTTGTGTGATAACTAGTTACCTGGCCATACCTCGAAGCAGGGGTGGGCAGGAGGATGGTGCCCTAGCTGAGAAGCGGCTTCTCAGTGACACTTCTGTATCATGGAAGGGGGTCACGGACTTCTGTGGTCTCCTAACCAAGTCTCGGAGCTCTGGTGGTGCGGTGGTTAAGAGCTCAGCTGCTAACTGAAAGGTCGGCAGTTCGAATCTACGAGCTGCTCCTTGGAAAAGCTGCGGGGCAGTCCTGCTCTCTTCTATAGAAGTCACTGTGAGTTGATTTGATAGCAGTGTTTGTTTTCAAACAAGTGTCACACGGCTCCACAGTCTCCACGACTATCCTTTTCAGTTGATGTGGAAGACTCCATCAGCTGATGCATCACACTTGACCCAACAAGCTCTTCGTTGTTAGATATTTATTTAGATGTTTGATACATCTTTGCTTTTAATGAACGTGACTGTCAGGAATACCTGCATAGATAGAACTCTCCACCTCTGAAGGATGATTCTTTGCAGAATACTTCTGAAAAGTAAGAGAGAGGAGATTACGAACAGAAGTTGTAAGTATTTTCTTGGGTTCTTGAAGCTACAGGCTTTCTCCTTGAGTACACTGTCCACAGTGTCTGCAGCGCCCTCTCCAGGGCCTGCTTCTTGGTAGATACCCAATAACAGAAGTTGAATGATGAAATAAATTTCAGCGTGAGCATGTGGGACATAATTTATCACAGTTCTGGATAATGAGAGGAGTGTAATTCTTTTCGTGTGTCTTCCCTGTCGTGCTAGATGGCACAACTATCCATCCAGTTACTAGAGGTACAAGCTTGGAGTTCATTTTCACTCCTTCCTTTCGTCTTTTCCTTTATTGTACTTTATTTATTTTTTTAAGTATTTAAAAATATAGAACACTTCACGAATTTGTGTGTCATCCTTGTGTGGGGGCCATGCTAATCTTTTCTGTACTGCTCTGATCATAGCGTATGTGCTGCTGAAGCGAGCACTTTATTGTACTTTAGACAGATTTACAGAGCAAACTAGTTTTGTATTAAGCAATTAATACACATATTGTTTTGTGACATTGTTTAAGAACCCTATGACATGTCAACACTCACCCTTCTCCTTCTTGGCTTCTTTTTTTTTTTTAATTTATTATGATTGAATGAAAATGTACATTCTGATACAAATTTCCATGCCCACCTATATGTGGCTCCTATTGCTCTCCCTGCCTGGTGACAGCACAGCCCTCCTCTCTGCTCCATACATGTCCTATCCTCCCAACAATCTCCTATCCCCTAAGAGATCAGCAGGACAACATCCTCTAGATGCATGGAACCATAAAGTGTACACATGATATGGCCACTCTGTGTCACCAGGTCCAATCCATTCCTGTCTGAAGAGTTGACCTCCATTATGATTTATGGATAGGGGCAGCATCAGGGCCAAGGGCCACGCTCCCATGGAACTTCAAGGCCCCTGGACCATGAATTGTGGTCTTTTAATGGAGATCTCAGTGTACACCCCTTTTTATTCTTGTGTTGCCAGTGAAACTTAACTTTGTGAGCTCCATCACAGCTATCATTGGTGGTGGCCAGCCACCATCTGGTTCTTCTGGTCACAAGTTGATGTAGTCACCCACTCACGTGGCTCTCTCTGCATTCTGGGTTTCCTTTCCCTCGTGTCGTTTTGGTCCCTGGTGATTATCCATTCCTGTTGAGTTGGGACCATTTGCTGTACCCTCAGATGGCAGCTTGGCAGCTTTTAAGACCCCAGATGCCACTCACCAATGTGGAGTACAGAGGACTCTCTTAGCAAAACGCTAGTTGTGAAATTGGCTTTGACTTCCCCTAAGAGCATGGTCCCCCGCCTCTCACCCCAGCTACTCTGTCCTTGTAATAGTGGATTAAGATGGGAGGAGTCATCATGCTATGTTGAAGTCCAGTTAATATTGATCTTCTTTCTAATGTGCGCTATCACAGATTTCACCCAACTAAATTTCTATCAGCTATCTAATCTAAACCCTGCCCTCCGGCTGTCCCTTCCTCTCCACCCTTGTGGCCATCAAAGAGTCTTTTCTTCTATGCATGAGTCTGTTTTTAAGTTTTTATCGTAGGGGGTCTTGTACAATATTTGTCCTTTTGTTGCTGACTACTTTCATTCAACATAATGTCCTCCAGTTGAAACCAGGTTATGAGATAGTTCCTAAAATCATCATTGTCCTTTATCATTGCATAGTGTTCTATTGAGTGTATGTACCGTAGTTTATCTATCCATTCCTCTGTTGTTGAGCACCTGGGTTGATTCCATCTTTTTGCTGTTGTGGACTGTGCTGCGATAAACATTCGTGTGCATATATCAGTTAGTGTGAATAGCCTTGATTCTGTAGGATATATTCCGAGCAGTGGAGTTACTGGATCAAATGGTTTATCTATATCTAGCTTTTTAAGGAAGTGCCAGATTGCTTTCCAAAGAAGTTGAACCATTTTGCAATCACACCAACAGTGTAGGAGAGTTCCAGTTTTTCCACAGCCTCTCTAGCCTTTGTTTTGCATTTTTTGGATCATGGCCAACCTTGTTGCGGTGAGATGATATCTCATTATAGTTTTGATTTGAATTTCTTTAATAGCTAATGATTGTGAGCATGTCTGCACGTGTTTTTTGGCTGCCTGGATCTCTTTTTTAGAGAAGTGTCTTCCCATCTCCTTTGCCCATTGCTTAATTGGATTATTTATCTTTTTCTTATTGATATTTTTAGTATCTTATAGAGATTATGGAGATCAGGCATTGGTCTGATGCATAGTTGCCAAATATTTTTTCCCATTCTGTAGGTGGCCTTTTAATTCTATTAATAAAGTCTTTGAATGACCAAAAGTGTTTGACTCTTAATAGTTCCCATTTATCTATTTTCTCTTCTGTTGTTTTTGGTTTATTTAACAGGTTTTCAAGTCTGTCTACACTGTGTATTAAAACTTCCATTGTTGTTCCTACTTTTTCGTGGATGAGTTTTATTGTTTTAGATTTGGTATTTAGGTCTTTTATCCAGTTTGGGTTGTTTTTTGTATAAGGTGTAAGATATGAGTCTTGTTTCAATCTTTTGCTGATGGATATCCAATTTTGCCAGCACCATTTGTTGACGAGATCGTTTTTACCCCAGTTTAATGTCCTAGCGCCTTTGTCAAATATCATCTGTTCATAGGAAGATGGTGTCATCTCTTGGGTCTCAATTCTGTTCCATTGATCTAGCTCTCTCTTTTTATACCAGTGCCACGATGTTTTGACTACTGTGGCAGTGTAATACGTTCTAAAGCCAAGTAGTGAGAGGCCTCCCAGTGTGTTCTTTGTCTTCAGTAGTGCTTTACTTATCCAGGGCTTCTTCCCTTTCCAAGCAAAGTTGGTACTTTGTTTCTCCATCTCATTAAAAATTGTCACTGGAATTTGTATTGGGATTGCATTATGTAAATAGATTGTTTTGGGCAAAATAGACATTTTCACAAAGTTAAGTCTTCCTATCCATGAGCAGGGTAGATTTCTCCAGTTACGTAGGTCTCTCTTGGTTTCCTGTAGTGAGGACTTGTAGTTCTCTTTGTAAAGGTCTGTTATTTATCTGGTTAGATTTATTCCTAGGTACTTTATCTTCTTAGGGGCTATAGTAAATGGTATTGATTTGGTGATTTGTTCCTTAATAATCTCTTTGTTGGTATAAAGGAATCCTATTGATTTACTTATGTTTATCTTGTATCCTGAGACTTTGCCGAACTCTTCAATCAGTTTGAGTAGTTTTCTTATGGATTCTTTAGGATTCTCTGTGTATACAATCATGTCATCTGCAGATAGGGAGATTTTTACTTCTTCTTTGCCGGTGCAGATGCCCTTTATTTCTTAGTCTTGTCTAATTGCTCTGGCTAGAACTTCTAGTACAATGTTGAATAGGAGAGGTGAGAGTGGGCATCCTTGTCTAGTTTCTGTTCTCAAGGGAAAACTGTTTCAGTCTCTCCCCGTTCAGGATGATATGGGCAGTTGACTTTATATAAATGGCCCTTATTGCATTGAGGAATTTGCTGTCTATTCCTATTTTGCTGAGAGTTTTAAGCATGCATGGGTGTTGGACTTTATCAAATGCCTTTTCTGCATCAGTGGCCAAAATGAAGTGATTCTTATCTTTTGTGTTATTTGTGTGGTTGATCACATTAAGTGTTTTCTGAAGTTGCACCAGCCTTGCATCTCTGGTATGAATCCAACTTGGTCATGATGGATTGTTTTCTTGATATGTTGTTGTATTCTGTTGGCAAGTTTTGTTGAAGATTTATGCATCTAGATTCATGAGTAATACTGGTCTGTAATTCTCCTTTTCGGTTGGGTCTTTCCCTGGCTTTGCTGCCAGGGTTATACTGGCTTCATAGAATGAATATGGAAGTGTTCCATCTGTTTCTATACTGTGAAATAGTCTCAGTAGTACTGGAGATAACGCTTCTCTAAAAGCTTGGTAGAATTCTGCGGTGAAGCCATCTGAGCCAGGACGTTTTTTCTTTGGTAGTTTTTGGATGACTTTTTCAATTTGTTCCTTTGTGATGGGTTTATTAAATTGTTCTGCTTCAGCTCATGATAATTTTGATAGGTGATATGAATCAAGGAATTTGTCTATTTCCTCTAGGTTTTCAAATTTGTTAGAGTACAGTCTTTCATAGTATTCTGTTATGATATTTTTGATTTCTGTTGGATCTGTTATGATAACTCCCCTCTCATTTCTTATTTGGGTTATTTATTTACTGTTTTTCTTTAGGAAGTTTAGCCAGTGGTTTGTCAATTTTGTTGATCTTTTCAAAAAACCAGTTTTTGGTCTTTCAATTTTTTCAGTGGTTCTTCTATTCTCCAATTTGTTTAGTTCTGCTCTAATCTTTGTGATCTGTTTTCTTCTGGTATCTGAGGAGTTCCTCTGTTGTTCTTTCTCTACTTGTTCAAGCTGTAGGGTTAGTTCTTTGATTTGGTTTCTTCCTTCCAGATGTGTGCATTTATGGAGATAAACTGACCTTTGAGCACTGCTTTGTCTATATCCCATAGGTTCTGGTAGGAAGTGTTTTCATTCTCATTGGAATCCATAAACTTCTTTATTTCATCCTTGATTTCTTCTATAACCTATGGATTTTTGAGCAAGATGTTCAGTTTCCATGACTTCCACTTTCTATGTTTTTTCTGCTATTGATTTCGACTTTTATGGCTTTATGATCTGAGAAGATGCTTTGCATTAATTCAATGGTATGGATTTTGTTGGGAATTGCTTTATGTTCTAACACCTGGTCTATTCTAGAGAATGTTCCCTGTGCACTGAAGAAGGTGAAGGTGTCCACTGATGGATAGAAAGTTCTGTATATGTCAATGAGCTGTAGTTGGTTAATTGTGGCAATAAGGTCTTCTGTGTCTTTATTGAACTTTTTTCTAGATGATCTGTCCAATATTGAGAGTGATGTGTTGAAGTCTCCCACTATAATTGGGGAGTGATCGATCTCATTATCGAGTGTAGTCAGTGTTTCTTTGATGTATTTAGGTGCTCTAATATTAGGTGCATAAATATTTAATATTGTTACATCCTGTTTGTGTATTGAAACTTTCAGCAATAAATAGTGTCCATCCTTGTCCATTATGGTGGATTTTACATTAAAATCTATTTTATTTGAGATTAGAATTGCCACACCTGCTCTTCTTTGTTCATTGTTAGCTTGATATATATTCTTCCATCCTTTAATTTTCAGTTTGTTTATAACTTTAAGTCTAAGCTAAGTTTGTTTTAGGCAACATATGGATGGATTATGTCTTTTGATCCAAGATGTCACTCAATGTCTCTTTACTGGAGCATTAAGTCCATTCACATTCAATGTAATTATTGATAGGTATGTGTTCAGTGCTGCCATTGTGGTACATTTATTTTTGTGTTGATATTTTCTCTGTTGTTCTTATTAAAGTGTTCTGGGACATTCTTCTTTGTGAGTTGATTTTTCACCTTTTTCAGGGTTGGTTTTGTGGTTGTTGAGACTCCTGTATTACATTTCTTGATTTGATATGTTGCATCTTTATTGTGCTTTCTGGCTGCCCCTATGATGCCCCTTAATAAGCTATGTATAAACCCAATTTCAATTACTGCCATTCTTATCAACTTCCTCTCCATCTGGAAGGACAATAACAACTGTAGTACATACATCTTTTCAATATGATGACATCATAGTTTTCATGACATGATCACTGTATTATTTCTTTCACTATTATAGCTTTCATTGAGTTTGGAGCCTACCCTAACTGAGTAGGATTCTGGGTGATGTGTCCTATATTTTCTTCTAAAATATAAAGTTAGTGGTTTTGTTCTTCTAAGCCAAGAGATTCTTTTAGTATTTCTTGTAGCTTTGGTTTGGTTTTTACAAAGTCTCAGGGTTTCTGTTTATCTGTAAATGTCTTCATTTCATTTTTATATTTGAAAGCTAGTTTTGCAGGATGTATAATTCTTGGTTGAAAGTTCTTCTCCTTCAAGGCTTTAAATGTGTCATGCCGCTGTCTCTGTGTCATCATCGTTTTGCTGAGAAATCTGATGAAAGCCTACAGGGTTTCCCTCTAAATGTTAGCTTTGCCTTGAGTCTTCCTGCCTTTAAGAGTTTCTGCTTATGTTTCATTTTGTTAAGCTTGATTATAATATGTCTTGGAGTCCTTTTTTTGAGATCTATATTGAGTGGCATTCAATATATATCTTGGATGTCTATATTTTCTTCTTTCATAACTTCTGGGAAGTTTTCTGTCAGCAGCTCAACAATAATACTCTCTGTGTTCTCAGGAGTCTCACCCTATTCAGGAACTCCAATTAATTGTAGATTGTTCCTTTTAATAGAGTCCCACATGCTTCTAAATGCTTCTTCATTTTTTTTGTTTCTTTTTTCTGATTTCTCCTTATAGATGCTGGAGTCAGTAACTCTGGCTTCCAAATCAGAAAATCTGTTTTCTGTTTGTTCCATTCTGTTTTCTAGGCTTTGAATTGAAGTTTTTATGTCTTTGATTTTGTTCTTGATCTGTTGGATTTCGGAGTACTGGTGTTCCATCAGATTGAACAGATTGCTTAATTTTTCATTTTACTCTGCTGCATTTTGTATAAGACCTAGGAGGGCTCTCTATATAATCCTTTTGTATTCACCTTCCAAAAGTTTCAGAAAAGCTTCTTCATCTGGGAAGTTTTGAGGTACTTTCCTGGAGGGCCTTCTGAAGCCATGGGTGATTTCCTGGTTACATTTTTCTCCAGAGTTTGTTGCTTTTTGGACATCATGTGAGTCAGTAGAGACTGGGAGAGATGTTGTGAGTATGGACTGCAGTTGTTTCTCTAGGCCATTTTAAAATGAGAGGTAAAAAGTATCTGACAACTTCCAAAGTCAGTCAGGTTTTCAGGTGTGTAGGTCCCTCTTCCCAGCTGGCAAAGTAAGCACCTCTATATCCAACCCCAGATGTTATAAACTAGCTCAAAATACAGAAAGGCTACTGCCCTGCTGGCTTCTGCTGTTGGTCCCCAGCTGTATGCAACGCTGTGTAAAATACTGCTTTTCTGCTGCAAAAGCACTCTCCCCTGGGCAGGCGCTGCCTCCCAGCATAGGAACTAAGTCTAGCTGGGGCCTCTGTATGAGTGTATCCACCTACCTATGTATCTAGATGGCATCCCGCACAAGCTTGCCACCTGCCTCAGTACCTGTTACTATATGGCAGAGGTGGGAAGAGAGGCCAAAGGTGCTGAGATGCACAGAGTTCAAAGTCACTTGCCGATCCCATGAGCAGTGTGTCTGAGATCAGCGGCCAGTCAAGTCCCAGCTCTAACCACCGGCTAAGACAGAGGAGAAAAAATCAAAGCGGTAAGTTACCTTTGATCCATGCAAGCCCATGCTTGCCTAGAGTGAGGTCTGCAAAAGAGAGGACGTTTTCCATTCAGTGGTATGAAGTCCAAATTAACAGCCCTATGCTGCATCGTAGGGCTCATTAGGTGTCCAGAAGGCTCTATTTAATTATCAATTCAAGTTGTAGTTTCCAGAGGAATTTGGGGTGACATGTGTTTAGTCCACCATCTTGACTCCACCCCCCATCTTGACTTCCTTATTACCAGCTTTCCTGTCCCCTCCTGTCTTTGCACCCTTGTCCCTGCACTGGTGTGCCCCTTTAGTCTCATTCTAATCTTTGGCCAAAGGGCGAACCTCAGGAGTGACTTCAGTACTGAGCTCTAAAGATATCTGCAGGCCATGCTCTTGGGGTTTCTCCAGTTGTACGTTTTTCTTCAACTCTGTCTGGGAACCTTCATTGTGATCCCTGCTGAAGCACTTGGTGGTGGTATCCAGGTACCATCTAGCTGTGTTGGACTCAGCCTGGTGGAGGCCATGGTAGTTGTGGTCCATCAGTCCTTTGGACTAATCTTTCCCTGTGTGTAATTTTCTTCATTCTCCCTTGCTGCAGAGTGAGACCAGTGAGGTGTTGTCAGTGGCCACTTACAAGTTGCTGATTGAGTACATATGGGATGGAAATGCACACCGTTAGCAGGAGGTCAAACCAGAATGAACCAGTTCCAAGTCCTGGTGCTGACTTGGCCTTGGATGGGACATTCCTTGCATTTCTGCCCAGGTGATGCCCATACTGCTGGACCTTTGACCACTTGTTTTTAAGTTTGACTGACATTTCAGTCACCTATGGAAACCCTGGTGGTGTAGTGATTAAGTGCTATGACTGCTAACCAAAAGGTCAGCAGCTCAAATCCTCCAGGCTCACCTTGGAAACTCTATGGGACAGTTCTACTCTGTCCTCTGGGGTCTCTATGAGTTGGAATCAACTCAACCACAGTAGATTTTTGGTTATGGGGTGCTTAAAACCAGTGACTGCCTGGATTCCTCCCTCAGACCTTCTGTTTTAATCTGTCTGGGATGTTGGCGTATTGGAATTTTAAGAGCTTCCTAAGTAATTCCAACTTGTAGCAACATTTGAGAATCACTGGGTCCGGTGGCACTGGGCTTATTTTAAAGTGAATGCTGTAGATGATTCTCTTAGGACTCTGTGGCTGCTTCTTCTGTTGGTTGTTTAATTGTGCTTTAGGTGAAAGTTTACAGAGCATATTAGTTTATCATTCAATGATTTATACATCAACTGTTTTGTGACATTCCTTGCAATTTCTACATGGTGTTAACACTCTCTGCTTCTCCACCCTACTGCCTTCTTTTCGAAAAGTGAGTTTGTAGCTCTAGAAAGAGTCACCATACCCATGGATGACCTCCATACTTCTGCCTAGTGGGACTGGATTGTTTCTCTAGAGTCCCTTGTACATGTTGTCTCATAGTGGTGGAAAGAGAATTCCCACCCTTAGGAGAACTGTTGTTTGGAGTACAGTAGCATTAGGCCTGCAGACACATGTCTGCTAGCGTTGAGGGTGGAGGAGATACTTTGGTCCCAGACTGTGTATGCTCGTACAGGTGGTTATCAAGGGGGAGGCAGGGACACTTGCTGTTCATGTTTTCTCGAAATTTCTGATGCATAGCTTGTCGGCTGGTACCAACTCAGAACCCCTGTATGGTTCCGCTACCCTGTTAGTCACCAAAAGCAGATACTTCAAACTACTGAAAACCCACAAGAGAGATCCAGTTGACAGGTTCATGACTGACCACCAGATGCAGCTACCGAAAATGGAAACATCGGGCAAGAGAAAAACTCCAGACAAATACCCATCCAGGCTCCTTGAAACCCAAACAAGAAAGTTCTCTTGGGGTCCCCAGGTGGTGTAAATGGTTAACACACTCGGCTGCTAAGCAAAGGGCACCCAGAGGTGCCTCCAAAGAGAGACCTGGAAATTTACTTCTGAAAAACCAGCCATTGAAAACTTTATGTAGCACAGTTCTTTCTACTTTGACACGCACAGGGTCACTGGTAATCGGAATTGACTAAGTATCAACCGGTTTATACTGCAAAAAAAAAATGCACATATGAGGTCTGCCAGTTAAGTCCACAAACTCATCCTAGAAAAAGTGCTACATACCTCATTGATAAATATCACTATGGGCACCTTCGAGGTATTCTCCTTGGGAAGCTCTGCACCGATGCCAGCACCTAGTCCACCCTTTAAAGCAATTTTGCTGCAATGGCCATCAGAGCTGTTGTCGTATGACCCTTGATGTCCTGAATGTCATCAAAATGTCTTCCTTTCAATATTTTCTTATCTTCAGGTAAAGAAGAAAGTCATTGGGGGCTAGATCAGGTGAGTAGGGAGGGTGTTCCAATACAGTAATTTGTTTACTGGCTAAAAACTCCCTCACAGACAACTCTACAGTTAAGTTTGTGAACTTGCTACTGTGCCACTGTATACAATGTCCGTTCCTGAAATAGTTCTAGAATTGCTTTGAAGGGTGGACTAGGCCCCGGCGTTGGTACATAGCTTCCCACAGGGAGTACCTTGAAGGTGACTGTAGTGAGAGTCAGCAATGAACAATTAAGAACAATTAGAACAATTAAGTTTGTGGACTTGTCAGATCTCATATTACTGGGTGGACGGTGCTTTCTAGTGTTTCCCTGGTTATCATTTTTATGGAAGGAGATTGCCAGGCATTTCTTGCATGGAAGCCCCTGAATGGGTTCCATCTGCCAGCCTTTAGGTTAGCAGCTGTTTGCAGACCAATTCCGCCACCCAGCCCACCCAGTTTGTTTGCCAGGTGATTTACTTTGTTTTAACAGAATCTAGGGCACTTTCTCATGGAAGTACCTTCAGTCTCCTGTATGTGGATTGAGTTTGGTTTGTTTTTCTCTGGCGTTCTAGATTGGGCGACTGATTATTGGACAGAACGGCATCCTGTCGACCCCGGCTGTCTCCTGCATTATTAGAAAGATCAAGGCGGCCGGAGGGATCATCCTCACAGCCAGCCACTGCCCTGGAGGCCCAGGGGGAGAGTTTGGAGTTAAGTTTAATGTTGCCAACGGAGGTATGTGGTTTAGAATATGCCTTGATAATCATGATTTCCTTTCTGTCGTCGTCGTCCTACAGCAACACTCAAGGTCCCTGGGTGGGAAATGATCTGTGCTTGAGCCCAGGTGGTGCAGTGGTTAAGTGTTTGGCTGTTAACCCAAAGGTCAGCAGTTTGAATCCACTAGCTGCACCTTGGAAACCCTACATAGGGCAGTTCTGTTCTGTAGGGTCGCTCTGAATTGGAACACAGTTGACAGCACCTAACAGCAACAAACGAACCTCAAGTGTGGCAGCTTGAACCCACCCGGTGGCTCCAGGGAAGAAAGAACTGGTGACATGCCCCCATGCAGATTACAGCCAAGAAAACCCCATGAAGCGGTTCTATTCTGTTTTGCTGTGTAACACATGAGGTTGCCATGATTTAGAACTGACTCAACAGCAGTTGGTACAATAGCCCTGAGAGAGTAGGCAAATGAGTGGAAGGGGATCAAGGGCCCAGAACGATCCAGTGAGCTGCCCAGGGTGATATGACAAGGAAGGGGCATGAAGGGAAGTGGCGAATCCTTTTGGTTTCTTGGTCTCCTGCACTCCTCAGCACAGAGAACTGTTCAACAACTGATGCCTGCCTGCAGTAACTCTGATGGGGTAGTAGTTAAGTGACTCATCTGCTAGCCACAAGGTGGGCAGTTCGAAGCCTCCCAGCTCTCCTTGGAAACTCTGGGGCAGTTCTACCCTGTCCTATAGGGCCACTGTGATTCAGAACTGACGCAACAGCAGCAAGGTTTTTTTTTTCATCTCAGTAAAGGAGCCCTGGTGGTGCAGTGGTTAAGTGTTTGGCTGCTAACCAAAAGTTCAGCAGTTCGAGTCCACCAGCTGCTCCTTGGAAACTCTATGGGGCAGTTCTACTCTGACCTGTGGGGTCGCTGTGAGTCCAGAACTGACTTGATAGCAATGGATTTGGTATTTTTTTGTTTTTTTGTTTTTAAATCTAAGAGGCCTTCTTCTCTTGCACCTGATGGAGTGGAGCTGTTGACAGAACTTCCCCTCTGCTGGGAGGCTGCACTGGTGCTGGGCTGCAGCAGAAATACATTGTGGGTCACATCCCTCGTCTAAAATTTTTTTAAAAAAGTAAACAGAGTCTGGAAACATTAATACTATGTATTTATTGAACCCAAATGGTCCAAAATGTTGTCATTTTAGCATGTCATTGGTATGCCATAGCAAAAAATCACACCTCTTGCCTTTGAATCAATTCTGCCTCCTAGTGAACCATCCCAGAGGATTTCCTAGGTTCAAATCCACCAGGAGGAGCTCCTTGGAAACTCTGCAGAACTGTCCCTCTCTGTCCTATGAGTGTCTCTGAGTCTATGAGTCCAAATTGACTCGATGGTAGTGGGTATTTGCCTAGTCTTTGTGGGAGCAGATGGGCAGGCCCGTCTCCTGCAGAGCCGCTGGCAGGTTGGAACCAGAGACCTTTCCATTAGCAGTTGAGCACTTTAACCCTTGTGCCACCAGAGTCAAACACCAACCTGTATCTAGCTATCATTTGTACTTCAGATCTTTCCATCTACTTCTTTGATTCCCATTGTTGTGAAAAGTCTCTAAGGTGTCTTGCACTGAGATAGACACATTTAAAGAAACGAAAGGTGGATGACTGTTGGTCTCATGTTTAATTCCTTTCCAGTCTGTTGCTTTTGTTGGGCCATGAGTCAGTTCTTACTGCTCCATAGCGTTTTCTTGGCTGCCATCTTTATGGAAGCTGATAGCCAGGACTTTCTTCTGAGATGCCAGTGCATGATTTGACCCTCCAGCCTTCCGGTTAGCGCCTGGGTGCCTAACCACTGCACCACCAGGCTCCTTATTTGACATCTATGACTACCTCACTGTCAACTTGATCTTGTGAGATTATTGTTTCTTGTTAAGCCTCATTTCAAAAACTTGGGAGTGAGCAGAACATGTTTGAGTTGGGGAGAAGACCTAACTTCCCCCATGAAGCTTGTACATCAACTAGCCAGCATTGCTGGGAGCAGACATCAGAACTTGTTTCTCTGTGGGTCTGTCTGGGAAGCCGCAGTGTTAGTCTGGAAACCCTCAGCTCTGTCAGACGTATCCTGTTTGCGGCTAACATCCTGCACAAAGCTGATTGCATAACCAGGTCTCCCAGGCAGGTGGGAAACTATTTTTAGGGAAGAGGCGTCACTGCTTAAACAGGGATTTAAAAAAAAAACAAACACACACCAAACATGTGGGTGATTAGCCTGCCTGGCACAGGTGATGCTGACCCAGCTTCCTCCTGGTGGATAAATACACCGAGGCTAATGGAACTCCGAACATTGTCCGTTGTTTATCAAACGAATCTTTCCCACCTGGAGACTGAGGAGGTAACACTTCTCCGACTGAAATTCTAGAGACTTTGCAAAAAAAAATTTTTTTGGTGATGCTTTCTTTTCAAATTTTAGGTCCCGCGCCAGATGTGGTCTCAGACAAAATCTATCAGATCAGCAAGACGATCGAGGAATATGCCATATGTCCTGACCTGCGAATTGACCTGTCCAGACTAGGACGCCAAGAGTTTGACCTGGAGAACAAATTCAAGCCGTTCAGAGGTAACAGAGTCCTTGCCTTTGGGAGAGGATGTCAGAGTGACTCTGAGCACAAGGGGTGTCCTTAGAGGAAGGCGTTCCTGAGAATGCCTGAGAGGTCAGACTCCTGATCAAGAGGAAGGGTCAGCATGGTACAGAAAAGAAGGAGGCCAGCCAGGGTACTCACAACTGGAAACTTCACAGATGAGTTTCCAAACACTGTATCACTTTCTTCTTCCTTTTACTGGTAATACTTTATTGTGTCTTCGGTGGAAGTTTGCACAGTGAATTAGGTTTCTGTTTTTCCATTTGGCAATGTCTATACAGGTTGTTTAGTGACATTAGTTACATTTCCACATGGGGCCACATTCCCTTTCTGTGCCTTCTAGTTGTTCCGTTTCCTGTACTCTAGTTTCCCTCTCTCTTGCCTTCTCATCTGGGCTTTAGAGTAAATGCCGACCTTTTGGTCTCCTATGGATGGCTTTCTCACAGTGTACCATACTCATAGGCAACGTCCTTTGTTTTGAGTGCCAGTGTGTTCTTTTGGCATAAGGTGACTTCAGGGGATAGTTGCAGTTTCAGACTTAAAGAGTATCTCAGAATCATAGTCTCAAAATTCCTTCCATCTCAACTGGTCCAGTAAGTCTGGGTTTTGTAAGAATTTGAATTCTTTTCTGCATTTTTTCTCCTTTTCTATCAGAGTCCTTCTGTTGTGGCCCTGATCAGAACAGTCAGTCATGGTAGCTAGGCACCATCTGTTTAATTTTCAATCAAGGTGCATTTCACTGCTGGTTCTTTCAGGGCATTCCAGGTAGAGGCTGCAAATTTGCCAGAAGGGGTCTTTGCTTTTTTAAGCTATTAAGGTGAAGATGCTAGAATACCTTAAGTAGTGTCATGGATTGCGTTGTATCCCCCCCCCCCCCCCCCAGGAATGTGCGTAGCATTTTGGCTAGGTCCTGATTCCTGGCGTTGTGTGATGCTCCTCTGTGTTGTAAATCCTGCCTCTGGGATGTTAATGGGTGGGGCAGGACTCAGGGTGTAAGATTGTACTGTGCCTTGGGGCAATCTCCCGAGATCTAAAGGAAAGAGAAGCAAGCAGAGAGTTGGGGACCTCATACCACCAAGAAAGCAGTGTCAGGAGTGGAAAGCTTCCTTTGACCCCAGGTTCCCTGTGTCTCAGAAGCTCCTAGTCCAGGGGAAGATTGGTAACAAGGCCAACAGAGAAAGCCTCGCTCCAACGCCAACAGAGAAAGCAACAGAGAAAGCCTTCTCCTGGAGCTGATGCCCTGAATATGGACTTGTGGCCCACTGGGCTGTTGCACAATAGATTTCTCTTTCTGAAGCCATCTACTTGTGGTGTTTCTGCTATAGTGAGGAAGACAGAGAGTTAGAAGACACTCAGCAGGAGGCCAGTTGCACCAGTTGTCACTGAGTTGATTCCAACTCGTGGTGATTTCACGTACATCAGAGTAGATTGATTTTGGTTGATTTTTCAGGAGTAGATCACCAAGCCTTTCATCAGGGGCATCTCTGTGTAGACTTGAACCTCACACCTATTGGTTACCTGCTTAGTACATTCTCTGTCTGAATACTCAGAGACCCCTGCACCAGGAGAGTGGAGTTGTTCAAATTCCTCATGGAAGGTGGAAGTTTTCTTTTCTGAGTCAGAACCATGCAAACCAAATCACACCTATTGCTGATGAGTTGATTCTGACTCGTAGTGACCCTATGGGTAGATTTGAACTGCTGACTTTTTGTCTAGCAGCTGTTTTAATTTAATGAAGATTATTAGTCACCTGCTCTATACCAAGCACTGTGTTAGGAGATTTACAAGGGAACTCAGCAAATACTAACTGTATTTAGCTCAGTGGTTCAAGAATTAAAGAACCAGAGAAGTTGCCCAAAATAGTTTACTGTGTTATAGAGGGACTAACATTTCTAAAGTTCTCAGGACAGAACTTTTCATTTTGTATGTTAATTTTGAACCATTGTAACAACTGCATTTATCCCATGTCTATGATCGTCATTTTCTCCCATGTTTTGCTGTATTGCTTTTGCCTCGAAGACACTCAGGCAGCAGTGCCAAGCCAAGTCCCGTCGAGTTGGATCCGACCCATGGTGACCCTAGGGCAGCAGTACAACTCTTTTTTGCTTCTTTGGTAACCCCATAAAGTTTAAATACAGTTTGTGTTAGATGAGATCCTTACTTTACAAATAATTTCACTTAGCTAAAAATGTGCAGTTCCTGGTTCATAGCTGCATGATATTTTAGGGACAGAGAAAACCTTAGAAGAGATGTTAGGAGAGTTACAGGGTTGAGGAAAACTACAAAAAAAAAAAAAAAAAGAAAACCCCAAACCAAAGCCACGGCTGTCAAGTCAATTCTGATTCATAGCAATGCTATAAAACAAATGAACAAACCAATCTGGAGCTGTTGAGTCGATGCTGACTCGTAGTGACCCTATGGGGCAGAGCAGAACACCCCATAGAGTTTCCAAGGAGCACCTGGTGAATTTGAACTGCTGACCTTTTGGTTAGCAACTGTAAGATTTAACCACTATTCCACAACGGTTTCCAGCAACCCTAAAGACAGTTGTAAAACTGCCCTATTGGGTGTCCAAGGAATGACTGGTAGATTCAAAATACCGACCTTCTGGTTAGCAGCCTAGTTCTTAACCACTGCACCACCAGGGCTTGAGGAAAATGCCACCAAGCTATTTAGTTTATTTTTCTTACCTTTATTAATTTTTTTGGTGAAGTATATATAATGACATACCAATTTGCCAATTTCTACACGTACAGTTCAGTGACAGTGGTTACATTCTTCAAGTTGTGCTACTATTCTCTCTGTATTTCTCCAAAGTATTCCACCACCATTATCTCAACTCTCTGCCGCCTAAGCTTCCCATCCAACCTTTTGAGTTACATTTGTCAATTTACTGTCACATAAATAATTCCTTAAAAGAGCACAACACTCAAAACCAATGTACTTGATAAGATAAGCAGTTTTTTGGTTTTAACAAAACTTCAGGGTATAGTTTTGGTTTAAGATTTAAAGTTGAAAGATTATTTCAAGCCTGTACTTTCAGGGGTTTATCTAGCCTCAGTGTCTCCAGAAATTCTGGATTCTATGGAGAATTTGGAATTCTATTCCACATTATTCCTCTGTTAATCAGGAGTTTTAAATAGAGTGTTTGATCAAAATGTTCAGTAATGATAGCAGGGTACCATCCAGTTCTTGTGGTCTGATGGCAAAGGAGGCATCCTCCTCCAGTTCCTGACTCTCCGTCTTCCTCTGTTGCTTCAGGTGAATGGAGACCAATTGTATTTTGATTGGCCTCTTACAAGCTTTTTGATCAATAGGGGGAAGTTGTGGAACAGAATTTCAAATTCTCAATGGAATCCAGAATTTCTAAAACCACTGAGGTTGGATAAACTCCTCAAGCTATATCCCCGAAATAATCTTTAAACTGGTCACTATGCAATGTACTAGGAGATAGAATCAAAGTACTGAGAAACATGGCTACAAAACTTCTTGAAAGGTTTTGAGTCCATTGTTTAGCTAGTGAAATCTATTGAAAGCCATGTAATGCTCGCTAGGAGGAAACTTGCTTTTAGTAATCTAATTGGGAACATGCCTATGCATGCACACCCCCCCCACTCTCCCCACTCACACCTCCCCATGCCCCCACTTGGACCCCCCTACCCACCACCCCCACAATGGTTTGACCACTTAAAGCAAAGGATATGTTATATGAAACAAAATGATTTAAATATGCTTGATACATGTATTTGGAAGGACTGGGTATAAGATGATTAATAAAACTAAGGTATCTCCATCAAGAAGAGGTTTATTTATTGTTGTTATTGTTACAACTTCTCTGGTTGTCTGAGAGACCCAGATAGGGACAGATGACTCGTAAGCAAGGTATGCTTGGGCTTCCTTGTGCTTTCTTACCCAGCTGCAGTACACAATTTTACCTGCTTTTCACTACATCAAAATTTGGTGCAACCTTTGTGAAGCTGGGCAGTATAGCTTAGTGAGTGAGCACAAGGAAGCTTGTGCTTACCTTATTTAATGATTAATTCACCCTGGACCCAGATCACTGGAAAGTTCAGGTTCAGGCTCATTGTTGAAGTCACGTGACTAGATTGATGAGGTTTCTAAGATGCTGCACATATCAGGAAAAGAGTGGAGGGATTCTGCTGGCTCCGAAAAAGAATTTGGAGATAATTATCTGGGTTAACTGATATCCTGTTTTTTTTTTTTTTAACCATTTCAAGGGTGGAGCAGGGCTTGAGTAACTAGAAGCAAACCATCTCCTGTAATTGACCTGCAAATGTCAATAACGTGAACTGTTTGATATGAACTTAGGATTTTCCCTGAGTTCTTGCTCCCCTCTTCCGTGTTTTGGTGAACTGTTGAAGTGCTAACTTTAAAGTTGGAGATTCAGACTCACCCAGAGGCACCTTGGGAGACAGACTGGGAGGTGCACTTACAAAAGATCACAGCTCTGAAAACTTGGTGGAGTGGTTCTACTCTGTACACACAGGGTTGCTGGGAGTTGGAATTGACTCAACAGCAACTAACAACAGCAATGCCAATGACAACAGCTGCAACAACAGTGACAACACTGTGTGTTATCACTATCACCTTCCACATATCAAAAAGAGAAATCAAAACCATCATTATTCTTTTAAAAATGATTGCATTACGTTTGAATGAGCACACATACTCCACTGATTTAACTGTAAGAAAATATACTTTTAGATGTTTATTTGACCAGATAAAGGAATAGTTTTATATTCCATATTAGAATCTCGGTGAAATACTGAATCTATATTTACTGAAAATTATTGAAGGTCCCATAATAATACCTTCATTGCAGGGTTATTTCAGGGGTTCAAAGTAGTATGTTTTTTGCAAAATTTGAAAAACACAATATGCAAGTTTCGATAATTTACTATGAACTGAAAAAAAAGGACTCTTGGACAAATTTTAGTGGCTTCAGAGTCAACTATTGGCTACTTCTAGGAAAAGCACTTTCTGGTATTAATTATAGATTGTTTACCGGGCTTGAAAACTGTGACATATTCTGGGTTTTGTGGATCTGTCAAATAAATGGGAACTGTATTTTGGTGCAGTCCCTGGGTGGCACAAAAGGTTAAGTACTGGGCTGCTAACTGAGAGGCTGGCAATTAAATCTATCCAGGGGCACCTCGGAAGAAAGGCCTGGCCACCTGCTTCTGAAGGTCGCAGCCATGCACACCCCACAGAACAGTCCTACTCTGAATGACATGGGTGACCAGGAGTTGGAGTCCATTGATGGGAACAGGTTCATAATGGCAGAGTCGCTGAGTGTGCTGGACGCTGAAGGAGAACATTTGTGCTTAATCAGGATGTCCAGATAGCTGGCATCCACTCTGAAAATGGGTGCTAAGCTGGGAATGCAAGAGACTTCATGCAAACTCAGTGTCTTAGTTGTCTGGTACTGTTGTAACAGAAATACTGTGAATGGATGGCTACAAAAAGAGAAATTTAATTTCCTCAGATGAAAGCAAGCTCAAAGTCCAAATTGAGGGCATCAGCTCCCGGGGAAGCCTTTTTCTATTGGCTCTGGACAAAGGTCCTTGTTGTCAGTCTTCCCCTGGATTGGGAGCTTCTGAGGCACAGGGACCCCAGGTCCTTTCCAAAGGACTCGCTGTGCTCCCAGCTCTTCTTCTTTCCTGATGGTAAAGGTCCCCAACTCTCTGCTTGCTTGCTTTCCAGTATGTCCCAAGAAATTGCTTCAGGGCTCAATACAGTCTTACCCATTGAATCCCTCACTAACACAACCACTCACTATCTTTCTTCATTAACGTCATAGAAGCAGGATTTACAAACTGTAGAAATGTCGCACAATACTGGGAATCATGGTGGAGACAAATCGCTACTCACATTTTTTCAGGGGGCACATTCAATCCATGATGTTCGGTAACAGGTCCTTTATTACCAAGCTGACGTTAGATCTGGTGGGCACAATGGCATTTGAAAGAGAGAGTTCGCTGCTGAGATCTCTCCTTGATTTGCTGCCTGCCGAATGGATCATTTCTTGGCCAACCCCCATAGGAGAGGTACGGGACAAGGTGCTTCTTAGCTTTGGGGTGTTCACAGTTTTGGGGAAGGAGGTTGCAGAACCTAGGGGGATAGGAATAATAGGCTATATTTTTATTTTCATGACTTTATTCTTGTGGTTCTTTTCTCATCCCAAAGAAGAATTTGTAACTTGATATTATTTGTATCCATCGTTCATCTGAAAAGTTGGTATCATCTTGACTGTGTTTTCATTTGTGATTCTGTCTACAGATGGGTAGTTTGATTCCTGTGGGAAGCATGGGATGACCTGGGACTGTGGTCAGAATTTCTTGCTTTCAGGGTAATAATTTGATCTTCGGCTTGTCAGCATCCTCCCGGGCGTGGTTGCTGACACTTGTCTTTGTCTCGTCCTCCTCAGTGGAGATAGTGGATCCAGTGGACATCTATCTTAACCTCCTCCGGACCATTTTTGACTTCAGCGCCATCAAGAGCTTGCTGACGGGCCCCGGCCAGCTGAAGATCCGCATTGACGCCATGCACGGAGGTGAGCTCCTGTTGTCCACCAGCCTGTGGGCGGGACGGGCTCAGCCCAGCTCTCCACCTGCTTGGTTTCTGGATTATGACAGTGGTTGGATTCCTAAACTTGTGTATGTTCAGATATTTGCAATGTTCTGGAAGACTTCAGGGTCTTCTCCCGCTCTCCTTCAAATTTTCTTTGTGTGTGTGTGTGTATGTGCACGTATTTTACTTGTGTATGTGAAATATGGAAACCCTGGTGGCGTAGTGGGTTAAGTGCTACATCTGCTTTCCAAAAGGTTGGCAGCTCAAATCTGCCAGGTGCTGCTTGGAAACTCTGTGGGGCAGTTCTACGTGGACCTCTAGGGTCTCTGTGAGTTAGACCTGACTCGACGGCAGTGCGTTTTTTTGGTTGTGTGAAATAGATGTAATAAAAGGAGCCTGGGTGGTACAAGTGGTTTGTGATGGCTGCCAATGCAAAGATTGGTTACTCAGACCTCCCCCGGGGCCCCTCAGAAGAAAGTCCCGGCACTCTTCTTCCATAAAGGTGACAGCCAGGAAAACCCTGTGGAGGAGCTCTCCTGTGTCAGACGTGGGGTCTCCATGAGTCAGGGTCTGACTCCACAGTGACCCCCCACAACATCCAACAGAGTGGCTGCCAGTCCAGCCATTTTTATACATCCAGTTAACTGATGTTAATTACGGCCAGTGTATCGAGCAGCCGTCGCTGCTTTTCAGGGATAACTCCCCGTCTCCCCTAATTTCTCTTTTATGATGAAAGTGAAAAGAAAGGTTGAACAAATGAGTTTGGGGCTGTGCCTGTGTTATGGATTGAGTGCTGTCCTCCGAAATATGTGTTGTGAATCCTAACCGTATGGTGTTATCATCCCTTTTGGGAATGGGTTGTCTTTGTTATGTTAATGAGACAGCAATCTCATTTGAGATATAAAAGGGCAATCTCTTTTGAGATATAAAAGAGATGAAAAGCAAGGTGATTCCTCCAGATTGCTTTGGGGCAGCTTCTCTTTTGGAACAGACTGAGCTGTATTTCTGGGTCTGAGCCTCATTGTCTTGCATCTGCCGTGTGTCCATCGCTGGACCAGTCACTGTAGTTGGGGGTGGAGGACACTCACTGTGAACTGGAACTGACACCACTGCACCTAACAACAACAGGTTACCTCCTGGCCTCGGGGAGATGCCACATGAGCTGGGACAGAGAAAGGAGTGATTCTCCAAAAGAAACTCCAAAAAGAGGAAGAAGGGACAGTGGATTCTGGGCAGGCAAAATCAAGAGCTGTCCCCTGTTTGACATTGACATTGGTGAAGAATAAACAGAAAGCAGTATTTCACAGTCACAGTGGCCAAACAGGAGTACACCCTGGCCCCTAAGTGTGCCCTGTATCCTACCTCAGGCTCTGTCTCTTGCTTGTCATGTCCCATCTGTTGAGGTGGCCTCTCCACTGCCCACGCCTGTCAAATTTATGCTCTGTCTTCAGGTCCCACCAGAACTGATGCCTCCTTTCTAAAGCCTGTCCTGAGGTTCCTCCCTGTCTTAAGCCATTGAATCTGATTATGTCATGTTTGTATTGAATAACAATAATCTATATTAAAAAAAAAAAAAACAGTTGCTGTTGGGTCACCTTTAACTCATGGTGACCCTGTGTGTGTCAGAGTAGAACTGTCTTCCACAGGATGTTCAATGGCTGATTTTCTTGAAGCAGATCACCAGGCCTTTCTTCTGAGGGGCTTTCGGGTGGACTTGAGCCTCTAACCTTTTGGTTAGCAGCCTAGCGCATTAACTGTTTGTCCACTGTGGGACTCTCTTTTGGTCTTACTGTGATGGCCACTCCCCTGTGAACTGCACCCAGCCCATAGCTAGATGAGCAGCCCACAAGTGGGTGCTCTGCTTCTCTGTGACCTCTGCAGGACCTCACAGGGAAATTCCATGTTAGGCACTCCAGAAGTGTGCACCGAACTGGAAATACAACCCCTTAGTGTGTATTTTGTGAAACATGTTTGGTTTTATATGCCTGGGTGGTTTAAAGTATTTCTTTATGTTCTTGGCAGAGTTCAAACAGTTACAGAAACAGAGAACAGTGCTAGGGCCTTTTAGTGCTTTTGTACATATTCGGATAAAGCTTTTAATGCATACAAGGCGTCAGTCAGTGGATCGTTATTAAGTAGTTCATTTCCTTCTGGAGACAGTTTAGGGATGTTTTGGGAGAAAACACTCAGGAAACTGGATTATTGAGTGTTGTTGTTGGGTGACATCCAGCTGATTTCAACTCACAGTGACCCCATGTCACAGAGTGGAACTGTCCCATTGGATTTTCTAGGCTGTAATGTTTTTCTTTTTAAAAATGCATTATGATTTGGATGAAAGTTTACAGTGAAAATTACTTTCTCACTCAAAAATGTGTATACAAATTGTTTTGTGACATTGGGTGCAATCTCTACAATGTGTGAGCGCTCTCCCTGTTTCCTTTTCCACCCTGGGTTCACAGTGCCCATAAGTCCAGTCTTCCTGTTCCTTCCTGTCTTCTTGTCTTTGCTTTCCGGTAGATGCTGCCCGTCGGGTCTCATACACGTGAATGAGCGGAGAAGTGTGTTCTTCACGTGTGTTGTTGTTTGTTTTATAGGCCTCTCTAATCTTTAGCTGAAAGGTGGGCTTCAGGAGTACCTGAGTTAGCAGGGTGTCTGGGGGTCACAGTCTCAGGGGTTTTCTCCAGTTACTGTCAGACCAGTAAGTGTGGTTTTTATTTTGTGTTTTTTCCCCTACATTTTTCTGTCATTCTGCACAGGGACCCTCTAGTGTGATCCATGTCAGAGCTATTGGGGATGTTGGCCAGGCACCCTCGAGTTCTTTCAGGGTCAGGCTAGTGGATGTTGTGGTTTATGCAGGCCAGTAGTCCTTGGACTGATATTTCCCTTGTGTCTTTTGTTTTCTTTATTTTCCTTTGCTCTGAACATGCCGGCACCAATAGATGTATTTAGATGACTGTTAGTACCCTGGACGCTACCCACCAAAGTAGGATGTAGACCACTGTTATGCAGATTGATTGAGATTTTCCCCAAGATCACGGTCCCTAGCACTCTGCCACAGGTAACCGAGTCTGCCGTCGAGGTGTTTGGATGTGTCTAAGAAGCATGTATTTCTTCACCTTGGTCAAATTGCACTGACTTCCCCTGTTCTGTGTGTTGGGCTTCCCTTGACCAAAGTTAACCCTTGTCTGCTATCTGGTTAGTGATTTTCCCTCCCCATTCTTCCCCTCTTCATAACCGTCAATGTTTTGTTTTCTTTATTTTTGTATATAAATCTTTTCTCAAGTTTTTCTAATAGTGGTCATACAATACTTGTCCTTTTGTGATTCACTTATCTCCCTCGGCATAATGCCTTCCAGGTTCTTCTGTACTGTGCGGTGTTTCATGGATTCATCTTTCTTCTTTACTGTTGTGTAGTATTCCATTGTGTGTATACACCATAGTTGGTTTATCCGTTCATTTGTTGATGGACGTGTAGGTTGTTTCCATCTTTTTGGTATTGTGAACAAAGCTGCCGTGGAGATGGGGGTGCATCTCTCTGTTTGTGTGATGGCTTTTGTTTCAACATCTATCCCAAAATACAACACTGTCAGTGATAGGATAATATCCATACACCTACCAGGAAAACCAGTGAATACAATTATTATTCAAACTTGTGCACCAATCACTAGTGCCAAAGATGAAGAAACTGGGAATTTTTGCCAATATATGCAGTCTGAAATTGATTACACATGAAGTCAAGATGCATTGATAGTTACTGATGACTGGAATGGAAAATTTGGAAACAAAGAACGATCGGTAGTGGGAAAATAGAATTTTGCAAGGCTAACGACTTCTTCATTGCAAATGTCTTTTTCCAGTAACATAAACAGTAACTATACATGTGGTCCTCACCAGATGGAAGACATAGGAATCAGATCAACTACATCCGTGGAAAGAGGCCAAGGAGAAGTTCAATATCATCAGTGAGAACCAGACCCGGGGCCAGCTATGGAACAGATCATCAGTTGCTCATACACAAGTTCAAGTAGAAACTGAAGAAAGTTAGAGCAAGTCCATGAAAGCCAGAGAATGACCTTGAATATGTTCCACCTGACTTTAGAGATCATGTCAAGAATAAATTTGACATGTGGAACACTAATGCCGGAAGACCAGACAAGTTATGGGATGACATTCATGACATCACACATGAAGAAAGCCAAAGGTCACTGAGAAGACAGGAAAGAAAGAAAAGGCTAAAATGATTGTCAGCAGTGACTCTGAAACTTGCTCTTGAATATTATGTAGCTAAAGTGAAAGCAAGAAATAATGAAGTAAAAGAGCTAAGAGAAGATTTCAAAGGGTGGCTCAGGAAGACAAAGGATTAAAATGACATTTGCAAAGACCTGGAGATAGAAAACCAAAAGAGCAGAACTTGCTCAAAGTTTCTCAAGCTGAAAGAGATGAAGAAAAAATTCAAGCCTCAAATTACAATATTAAAGGCCTCTGTGGGGAAACAAATGACACAGGAAGCGTCAAAAACAGATGGAAGGAATATAATCAGCATACGAAAAATAATTGGTTGATATTTAATCATTTGGGGAGGTAGCATGTGATCAGGACCCAGTGGTACTGAAGGCAGAGGTTCAAGCTGCACTGAAGGCATTGGTGAAAAACAAGGCTCCAGGAATGGATGGAATATCAACTGAAAAGTTACATCAAATGGACGCAGTACTAGAAGTGCCCGTTTGTCTGTGCCAAGAAATTTGGAAGACGGCTGCCTGGCCAACTAACTGGAAGAGATCCATATTTATGCTCACTCCCAACTGAGTGCATGTAGTATCATTAATACCATACACAAGTAAAATTTTGCTGAAGATCATTTAAAAATGATTACAACAGAATATTGACAGAGAACTGCCAGAAGTTCAAGCCAGATTCACAAGAGGATGTGGAACCAGGGATATCATCGCAAGCGTCAGATGGATCCTGGCTGAAAGCAGAGGATATCAGACGAGTGTTTAGATTTGTTATATTTGCCCTGTAAAGGCCTCTCACTCTGTGGATCATAACAAATTATGGATAACATAATGGAGATTGGGAATTCCAGCACATTTAATTGTGCTCATGAGGAACCTGTACACAGATCAAGAGGCAGTTGTTTAAATAGAACAGGGCAGTAGAGTGTGGTTTAAAGTCAGGAAGGATGTGCTTCAGGGTTGAATCTTTCAACATAGATATTCAGAATAGTCTGCATGCTGGGCAAATAATCCAAGAAGCTAGACTACATCAAGAAGAAGGTGGTATCAGATTTGGAGGAAGACTATTAACAACCTGCATTATGCAGATGACACAACCTTGCTTGCTGAAGGTGAAGAGAACTTGAAGATTTACTGATGAAGATGAGTGACTACAGCCTTCAGTATGGATTACACACCGACATCAAGAAAAACAAAAATCCTCACAACTGGACCAATACGCATTGGTCATGATAAAAGGAGAAAAGGTTGAAGTTGTAAAGGATTTCATTTTCCTCAGGTCCACAATCAACATCCATAGAAGCAGCGGTCAGGAAATCAAACCACACACTGCATTGGGCAAATTTGCTGCTAAAGATGTCTTTCAAGGGTTGAAACACAAAGATGGTTACCTTGAAGACTAAGGTGCGCCTGACCTAAGACCTGGTGTTTTCAACTGCCTCCTAGGTATGCAAAAGCTGGACGATAATTAAGGAAGACTGAATAAAAGCTGACTCCTTTGAATTGTGATGTTGATAAAGAATACTCAATACCCCATGGCCTGCCAGAAGAATGCACCAATCTGTCTTGGAAGAGTACAACTGGAATACTCCTTAGAAGCAAGGATGGCAAGATTTCATCTCACGTACCTTGCGCATGTTATGAGGAGGAATCTGTCCCTGGAGAAGGACATCATGCTTGGTGGTGTAGAGGGTTGCTGAAAAAGAGGAGGGCCATTAATGGCTGCAGTATTGGCTCAAGCCTAGTAATGATTGTGAGTGTGGCACAGGACCGGGCAGTGACTTATTCTGTTGTAAGTAAGGTCACTATGAGTTGTAAGAGATGGCACCTAACAACACCAATCTTTTCTTGTTGAGGTGGTCTATGTAGGGGATCATGTTATCTGTGAATAGGATAGTTTTGCTTCTTCCTTTCCATTTTGGATACCTTTCCTTCCTCCCTCTGTTCCTACCTCCATCCCTCCTCTCTCTCCACTCCCTCCTTTTCCCCTCCCCCCCTACCTCCCTCCCTTCTCCCTCTCTTCCTCTAGCTAGGCCTTACAACACAATGTTAAATAGGTAAGGTAATAAAGATCATTGTTGAGGTATTTTCACTCTCAGAAGGAATGTTTTCAGCCTGTCTCCATGGAGAATGATGTTAGCTGTTCATTTTTCATAAAACCAAAAAATAAATAGACAAATAAAAAAACCAAACCCACTGCTGTCAAGTTGATTCCGAATCATAGCGCCCCTAGAGGTCAGACTAGAACTGCCCCACAGAGTTTCGAAGGAGTGCCTGGAGGATTTGAATTGCTGACCTTTTGGTTGGCGATGGAACACTTAACCCAGTACATCATCAGGGTTTCGTAATTGAGAGTTTTTATTAGGAATGTGTGTGGACTTTGTCAAATGCTTTCTCTGTGTGTCAGTTGGGATTTTCATGGGATTCTCCTCTTTTGTTCCAATTAGGCAGTGGGTCACATTGCTTTTCTAATATTGGACCATCCTTGCGTATGTGGTATGAATCCCACTTGGTCATGACATTATCTTTTTGAAATGATGCTGAATTATATTTGTTAGAATTTTTTTTGAGTATTTTTGCATCTATATTCCTGAGTGATACTGGCCTGTAATTTTCTTTTTCTGTGATGTCTTTGCCTGGATTTGGTGTCCAGCTTATGCTGGCTTCCTAAGTGAATTTGGGAGTATACTTTCCTTTTCTATGCTCTGAAATAGTTTGAGTAGTACTGGTGTGTTTTTCTTGGAATATTTGTTAGAATTCTCCAGTGATGCCAACCCAGTCGAGGGCTTAGGCTGTAATCTTTATGGAAGCGGATGAGCATTTGTTTCTACCATGGAGCTGCTGGGTGGGTTTGAACCACTGACCTTGTGGTTAGCACCTGAGTGCTTAATTAACTGTTGTGCCACATGGCTCTGTTGGATTATTGAGTGCATCTGCTACACACTCAACACCTAGAAGGTGCCCAGTTAAGAGGGTTGATAGTGTGTATCAGTCCATGCTGTGCCTTGAAAAAGCCTGTGGGTCACTGGCCACTGTAATCTGGAATCGACTTGAGGGCAGTAGGTGGATTTCTTTTGGTACTGTTAAATGGCCTTTCTAGTGCTAACTAGAACAACACACAGAAATTTCACATTGCCTTCTATCTTGTTTTAGTTATGGGACCCTATGTGAGGAAAGTCCTGTGTGATGAGCTGGGGGCCCCAGCCAATTCTGCTATAAACTGTGTTCCCCTGGAAGACTTTGGAGGGCAGCACCCTGACCCAAACCTGACCTACGCAACAACCCTTCTGGAAACTATGAAGGGAGGGGAATATGGATTTGGAGCTGCGTTTGATGCTGATGGGGTAAGTAGGAAAGCCCTCTGCCTGCTGGCCCTTTTACCATACAGTGAGCCAAGCCTCCCAAACCAGAAAATTAATGAATGCATGTGAGGCTGACCTGTAGGGGGCATACAGACCCTAAATGCTCTACCTCTGCTCCTGTGATTGCTCAATATTGCAGTTAAATTGAAATAACTGCTATTTGGCCCAGATTAACATTGCGTTGGGAAGAGGCAGTTTCTCCTGTCCAACTTTTCATGCAGTAAGGCTCTATTTGAAAGCCCCGTGTTAATTAACTAGCTATTTCAGCATGAGTTGGATCCGACTCGACCACACTTGGCTTGGCTTTCAGCAAGTCTTTCTTCTCCCTTATTTTTGAGGGGAAAGAAGGAATTAATGATGTAGAGGCCACTGAACACTAAGGTTGTTGTTGTTAGTTGCTATTAAGTCAGCTGTGACCCATGATGACCTTAGTTATAACAGAAAAAAAAAAGTTGTCCTATCCTGCACCGTCTTCATGAACGTTGGTCTGTTTGAGTCCCTGGTTGTGGCTGTTGTGTCAGTCCGCCTCCTGGAGGGTGTCTTGTGTTTTTGCTGGCCCTCTACTTTACGAAACATGATGTCCTCTTCTAGTGATTGATCTTCCCCGACAATGTGTCCAAAGTAAGTGAGCTGAAGTCTCACCGTGCTTGTGTCTAAAGAACACTCTGGTTGTATCTCTCCGAAGAGTGATTTGTTCATTCTTCTGGCAGGCCATGGTGTACTCGGCAGGTGGAATCTAGCTCTTGACACGCTTTCAGTCCTGACAAGAAAGACTCTAGGTCCTGTAATTTCAGGGATGTAGGAGAAGATGTCTCGTGTCCCCTTTGGCCTCATTCCTGTTGCTTTAGGCTGTGTTGATATTGTGTGTCAGTAGCGTGGCTTCTGATGGCTGTGGGAGTGGGCTGATACCAAAGATGTGTCTGATAATTTTCATGCGTTTCTTCCCCTAGGACCGCTACATGATCCTAGGCCAAAACGGCTTCTTTGTGAGTCCTTCCGACTCCCTGGCCATCATCGCTGCCAACCTCTCTTGCATTCCGTATTTCCGTCAGATGGGCGTCCGAGGGTTTGGGAGGAGTATGCCAACCAGTACAGCCATAGACAGGTAAGAGAAATCTCATCATAGACCTCTGATGTCAGTGCCTGCTGTCTTCTGAGGCTGTTGTTCCTTCTTCCCTACTCTACTGGGAACTTGTTGAAAACTTGGAAATTCAGATACCGGGTATAGTATGGTGAGGAAGAGCCTGGATGCTGGAGTCAACTGGCCTGAGCTTGGTTCTTGGTCTTGCCACTCATTAGCTGTGAGAATGTGGGAGACTTCTTTAATCTCTCTGCCTCAGTTTTCTTTTCTGTAAAATGGGAACAGTAATAGCATCATCTTAATATGGATTGTTATAATGTATGAATGAGATGATTCATGTGCAACATTTAGTGGAGTGCCTGGCACATAGTTAATGTTTAATAAATAAAATGTACTAAATCCGAAAGTGTATCCAAGGGAGGTAGAAAAATGTGGGTTTTGTGTTAAAATGCTGGTTTTCACTCTCATTAAAAAACTAGCTGCCATTTATAGACTGCCACTTGTGGTGACCATGTGCATGTCAGAGTGGAACTGTGCTCCACAGCATTTTTGATGCCTTGTTTTTAAAAAGTGGATTGTCAGTTCTTTATTCCGAAGAACCTCTGGGTGGGCTTGAACTGCCAACCTTTTGGTTAGCAGTGGAGACTGATAACTGTTAACTGTATTACCTAGGGGTGCTTAACCTTATTATCTTTGTGAAAACGAGAGACAATACTTAATAGATTTATTGTGAGAATAAAATGAAGTGGTGTGTAGTTTGCGACTGTTTGTGATCAAGAGACCACTCACTCAGCTGGGGCTCAGATAATGTTAGGTTGAATTCTTCTTCCCCTACCCACCCCCATCATGTTTAATCTTGTCAGTGGATTTCACAGTCTAATATTTTCAAATAACCTGTGTTATTATAAAAGCAGTACATGTGTGTGGTAGAGAATTGGAACACAGCCCAACAAAAATAGGAAATTTAAACATCACATCCCTCTCCTTATCTATGTTAGTAAGTAAACACATATTCCCTACTCAGTCTCTTTCCATACATGTATAATATTCATGCTTGCCTTTCTTTAATATAAAAAAGCAATCAGAAACTATTTGGTAATGTACTTTTTCTTGTCCATCAACTATCTTCAACTTTCCATTAATAATTTTTAATCTCATCTACAAGGAAGCTATTCATGTTTTCCCTGGGCATCCCCCAAATGTCTCTTGTAGATGGCTTGTCCTAAGTAGTATCCCCTCCAAACCACCCATGCCATCTAGTTTTTATGTCCCTTGAATTTTGTCATCATCTGGCCTGATCCTTTCATTTTTTTCTTAAAGACCATGATTTTTCAAGAGACCTGTCCACTTGTCCTGCACACTGTCTGTCTTTCGGATTTTTGTGATTATCTCCTCATGGTGTTATTCATTCATTCATTCATTTGGTAAAGTTGACATACAGTGAAATTCATACACCTGAAGGGTATAGCTTGGTGAGTTTTGATAAATGAATATACTACCCACCAGATAAAGATGGACAATATTTTCCTCATCTCCCCCAAAGTGCTGCATTGCCTCCTAGTCAACTGCAGAGCTCTCTTCCTATAAGAACCCTTGTCCTGATATCTGGTCCTATATATTAGCTCCCCTTGTTTCTGGAATGTCACATGAATGGGATCACTACATATTTGATTGTGACTGGCTTTTTTCACTCCGTATAATATTTATATGTATATTCGTTTCCGCCAGCTTGCTGTGAATGTCAATAGTTTATTTCTATTACTGTGTAGTTTACCAATGCATACATATATCACTATTTATCTAATTTTCTGTTGATGGATAAGTTTTGAGTTTTTTTCAGCTATTATGCATTATGCTGCTAGGAGCATTCTCATTCAAGTCTTTTGGTGGACACTTCTTCATTTCTTCTGGAAATAAATGCTTAGGAGTAAAATGCTGATCCCAGTGTATCTGTATGCTTAATTTTGTAAGAAACCAACAAACTATTTCTCGTTCTACACTATGATTTGCAGTGGAGGTGAGTTTCATTTGCTTCATACCTTCATCAACATTTGGTATTATGAGTCTTTTTTAGTTTAACTGTTTTAAACTAAACAAAACCCATTGCTGTTGAGTTGATTCTGACTCATAGTGACCCTATGGGACAGAGTAGAGCTGCCCCGCAGAGTTTCCAAGGAGCCCCTGGTGGATTCACACTTTTGGTTAGCAGCTGTAGCACTTAACCACTATACCATTTTCTTAGCTGTTCTAGTGGGTACAAAATCATATTTCATGGTGGTTTAGATTAGCATCATCCTAATAACTCGTGATGCGGAGACCCTTGTCTTGTGCTTTTTGGCCTCTATATTTCTTCTTTGTAACGTACCCATTTCTATGTTTTGCCTGCTTTTTGGTTGTGTTGCTTGTCTTTTTGCTATTGATTTGTAGCAGTTCCATATGTAGTCTGAAAAGAAGTCCTTTTTGGATATCTGTATTGCAAGTGTTTTCCTTCTGTTTGCATTTTTATTTTCTTAATAATATCTTTAAATTTTTTAAAATAGCTTTATTAAGAGTTCACTATTTTAAGTGTGCAGTTGAGTGATTTTAGTCTAGGTCCAGTGCTGTGCAAGCATCTCCACCACCCAGTGTTAGCGTATTCCCATCATTCCAACCAGCATCTCTTTCCAGTGGCGGTTAATCTCCACTACCAGTCCCAGGGGACCAGTGACCTGCTTCTGTCTCTCCTAAGTTGCCTTTTCTTGAGATTTTATATAAATTTAACCATGTCTTTTGATGAGCAGATGTTCTTGATTTTGGCAAAGTCCAGTTTATTTTTTCATTGTATGCTTAGTTTATACTTTTTATTCTTTGATAAGGCAAGCCTTTTCCTTATCCACCCCAACCTCAGAAAGGTTTTTTAAACCTATTTTCTAGACTTTTTATAGATTTTAAGACTTCTTTTATGTTTATATGCTTTCTGTTTTTACATGTAAGTCTATGCTTGAGTTTGAATTAATGTTTGTGAGTGGCATGAGGTATTTAGTGGTCAAGGTCCATTTTTTTTCCTTGTGATGCAATTGGTCCAATATTATTTATCAGAAAGAATTTCCTCTCCCCTAAATAGCCTTGTTACCTTTTTTGGAAATCAGTTGACCATATACATGAGTTTATTTTAGGATTCTGTTCTGTTAAGTCAATTTATTTGTCTGTCTTTATGCCAGTATCACACTGTTTTAAATGCTGAATGTCTACAGTAAGTCTTGAAATTAGATAAATTCTCCAAGTCTTCTTTTCTTCTTTGTTAAGTTAAAGAAAAAAAAATATGTATTACCTAGGACTGTCTGCCTTTCCATATGCATTTTAGAATCGGTTTATCAGTTTTCACCAAAAACCTTTCGGGATTTTAATCGGGCTTGTGTTGAATCTTTCAAATTCTTTTGGAAGAATTGCATTTTAATAACATTGAGGCTTTAATCCATGGATGTGATATGTCTGTCCATTTACTTTGGTTTTGAAAACAATCCTCTCACTCGTGTTTTTTATATTTTTTACTATAGAGGTCTCATGATTTTAAAAGAATTATGGAGTATTTTACACATTTTGATGCTGTTATAAATGGAATAGTTTTATAAATCTAATCTTCTAATAGTTTACTGCTGATAATCAGAAATACAACTGATTTTTGTAAATTAACCTTGTATCTGTTGGCCAAATGGGAGAAAAATCCTATAACTGCTAGATGGTCCTGAAGTGATATTGATATCAATTCCATGATGAAATAACCTCAGTTTAAGATTATTGTCTGGCAGTACCAAAAACTAGGATACATATTCTCATGGTTCCCTCCACTTGCTTTTACTTATAGCCTTCCATTAAAAAAAAAAAACAAAAAAAAACCTCAATAGAACTATAAAAAACAAGGCAAAATTGGGACCACCCCTAGAAACTGATAACTCAGAATAATAGAATCTTGAGTGCTGAGTAGGTGATTTAATATTATGGGAACTTGTTTGACAATCACACCTTTTGTTATAGAAAGAAGTTTTGTGCATGTGACACACTTGGTCTTTGCAATCACTGACTGGGGCACTGGCAGTACACGTGGCGTTAGCTGCTATTGTGTCAGCCCCCAACTCAGGGTCACCCCATGAACAACGCAGCAAAGCACTGCCTCATCCTGTGCCATCCCGTGCCTGGGTGTAGACAGGGACCACTGTTATCCCTGTCGATCTTTCTTCCTAGTGGTCTTAGTCTCCAAGCCCTGCTGGGACCTGCCTGGCGTCATGGCATCGTGCCAGCCTTCCCTGGCAGAGGGGTGGTGATTGTGTGCGAGCTGTGTTGTCCTGGAAGCTGGCCAGGTCTCCCACCGGAAGGGGAGAATTTGAGCACTCAACTGCCACAGCCTCCAGGATAAAATGATTATCTTCGTGTTGAAGGCAGTGAACAAGTTCGCAGAGAAGGGATTGGAGCCGAGTCACACAGCTAATGAGACATCGACTCCAGATTAGAAACTAGGTCTTCTGATTTCATTTGCTGCTCATCTGCTCAAGAACCCAAATTCGGTCAGGACAGTCCCTGAGAAACCACAGGAGAATACTGCCCAGTGCTCCAGTGAGTGTGGTGGGGGGCAGCCAGCAAGTTCCCATCCCCTGGGCAGGGGACAAGACTTTCATTCTGGCAACAAAATCCATTTGTCCCCTTTTCTCATGGAAATTTCCCAGGTAGTCCTAGATTTTACTTTATCCAGCTTTCCCTCTAAATCTCTATTTCAGTCAGAAATCAGAGGCTTTGCTTAGAAATTTCACAAAGGACCCCTTTTGATATGTGTGGGACTGTTTAAAAGGATTATCGCCCTTGCTGGCTGGGATAGAGAATTCCGTGGGCTCTCTGATGCGGTGGTTTGTTTGGAGGGTTGGACTTGCTGGCTGGCTTCCATGTGATTTCTCAGGATTGATACTTTGGAAAAGTCTTTCCCTACTAGGTTAAACAAAGGCGGGTTCAAAATTTCCACCAAGACAGTGGTTTCCCTCGTAGGATATTATTGCTTTTCAACTAATAAAATTGCAGAAAGGTGCCCATCAATGCCAGGCCTGATAGGAATCATACTGGAGCTGTCAAGGGACATTTGCTGACTGGCACAATTTCCTCAACTCCTGGGTTTCTGGGACAATCCCCACCTTCCCACCTGTGCAACTGGTGAATTCTTCAGACAAACTTCTGTTGTTCACAGATAATTGTTGTTTTCCCTGGTGAGATTTGCTGCAGCTCCAATTTCTGCTGTGACTCTGTCACCGAAAAAAGGTTTCCATTTACCCTGGAATAATGCAGTTTGGAAAGGGTGTTCTCTGCAGGCCTTGTCACGCTGAATGTACCTGACTTGTGGTTATAGATAGGTTTGTCTATTGAAAACATTTTGATTTGACTGCTTTGAGAAGTGAAGGACATTCACAGTGCATTTGTGGCCCAGGGTCAGTCTCTGCCCCACGCAGGGTCTACTCACCACTCCCCTGTGGAGTTGTCCTATAATATTCAAGAAGCGTACATCTGTACTCATGGTGGTCCCCAACACTGTGCAGGACGAGGCAAACACATGCAGACTGAAGCTGTGTTTATGAGAGAGATTCAAAAATGTGAAGGTGTCTGATCTGAAAAGTATGTTTGACTATAAGGATGGCCATATAAGGTGCCTTCAAGTCACATCTGACTCAAAGTAACCCTATAGGACAGAGTAAAACTGCCACCCAGGATTTCCAGGGCTGTAATCTTATGGAGTCACACGGCCTCATCTTTCTCCTCTGGAGCAGTGGGTGGGTTTCAACTGCCAACGTTCTGGTTAGCAGCTGAGTCATCTAACCACTGCCCCACCGGGGCTCTTCCTATAAGGTCTAGCACCTGTGAATATGATGGTGGAATGAGGAAGGGCTTTGGACCACCAACTTATGGCTGCCTTGCTCACCGTGTATCCACTCATGAGACACTTAGTAAGACTCTTCTGTGTCCCAGCTGTGGGAGTTGTGGCAGTTGAGTGGTAGAATTCTCACCTTCCGTGTAGGACGCCTGGGTTCAATTCCCGGCTGAGGCACTGTGTGTGCGGCTACTACCCATTTGTTAGTAGAGACTGTGTGTTGTTATGATGCTGAACAGGTTTTAGTGGAACTTGCAAATTGAGACAGATTAGGAGGAAAGGCCTGGCAATCTAATTCGAAAAATCACCCAATGAAAACCCTACAGATCATAACATCCTCTGACCCATCATGGGGATGGGGCAGGACTGAGCAGCACTTTGTCCCCTTGTGCATGGGCTGGCTGTGAGTTAAGGGGAGCCTGGATGGACCACTGCTAACACCACTACCACCTATGGCCTGGATGGCCCGCTGGGGCTTACACCTAACAGGCCAGACACCTAATGAACAAGTGAGTGGATCCACGCTTGAGGGCATGAACGAGTGCAGTCATGGAGAATAACTGGTGAATGTCAGGCATTCTGCTTCCACAGGATAATCAGGGAAGGCTTCTCTGAGGAGGTGATGGGTAGGACCAAAGATCAGACATACAGCTGGACCTGGCAGCTGTGTTGGGATTAGAACTGGCCAACAGCACATGTGGAAATACTCACTATTTGGGGTGTAGTTCGTAGCTGCTCCTTGCCAAACCACAGTCTACACTATGCCCCTGTAGCTTTATCTTGAACAGACTTCAGTGGCTTTTAGAATCCAGATGGTGTTAATCCTGCAAGTGTCTACTGATCTGTGATGACTCTGGTGCTTACAGACCTTTGGTCTGTGTTTTATCTCCATGTTTGGTCATGAGAGATGAAAAGTGGTGGGCAAGGCTGTGGAGTGAGCCAGTACCTCAAGGGTGCTTCCATCTCCTAGAAGGATGTGGGTTATTATTTTCCTCCACAGATGAATGTGTTCAGGTTTCTCTTATAAAAGGGAAAGATCTTTCATCACACTGGTTGTTATTGTGAGGATAACACGGCAGGACCAGGCAGTGTTGTGTTGTGTTGTGTGCAAGGTTGCCATGAGGCAGAGCCCACTCCCCGGAGCTGGACAGCAACTTCCTGGAGACGCTCCATAACTGGTTCACTGGGGTCAGGACGGGAAACAGATGGTGGACTCCAAAGGCGTTTACTAATGAGAAGTTAATCACAGTACTGGAATAATCTGGTCCACAGGGATAGGGGTGAAGTTAAACAAACCCAAGGAATCAAGAAAGGGTGAAGGGTGGTGGCACTCAGGAGTAGCAATAGCAGGAAGCTGTCAATACCTCTAGGAGCAGAGGGTCAGGCGCGGAGTCACAGGTCTAGGGGTGGAGTTAGGGTAACAACTGGGTGGTCAGGGCCGATGTTGTGAACTGCGGGCTGTCAAATGGGAGCTGAACTTGTCTGGGAGGTAGAAGTAGCCCAGCTTCTCTCTTCTCCCAGCCTCTAGTCTGCTGGTCAAACTCAACCAGAAACCAGAGGGCAGGGGAGCCTCGCTGATGGGGCTGTGTGTTCGGCCTCTGAGGGTAGATAACCAGGTAGAGGAGGGGACCCCAAGATGGAAGGAGAACCCCAGGATGGAAGGAGGACCCCAGGACAGAAGGAGGGCCCCAGGAGGGAAGGGAGCACACAGAGGACAATCAGTGCTGTGGTCCGGCTCATCGACCTGATCTCACAGCCTATGTTCTCACCCTCTGTTTCTAACCTTCAAGCATAATCTAGCTCATCCCTGCAAAACCGTCTTGTAACTGGTGCAGATGGAAGGATTGTGTCTGATTACTTCAAAACAATCAACTGCATCCTTTTTTACTGGGTGACGCAAACGGTGACCCAGCTTGGCTGCTCACCAAAAGGCTGGAGTTCGGGTCCATCCAGAGGCACCTCAGGAGAAAGGCCTGGTGCTGTGCTTTCAGAAAATCCGCCACTGAAGGCCCTCTGGATCTAAACACTGGGGCCTGCAAGCAGTCGTGAGGGCAGGGCTGTCCTTGGTTCCACCATGCGTGGGGTCGCCATGCGTCGGGGACTGACTGGTGGTGGCTGTTAACAGTGACACTACCCGGGCTAGTGAGGGAGGTACACGCAAATGGCGTGACAAGTGAATGACAAGTGAGTGCGTCATCTTCTGTAGGTCGCATACGACTGCCTGCCTGATGGCTTTCCCTGGCAAGTGAGTGAATTTGTAGGAGTTTTGGTAATATCTGGTTACTGAGGCCCTTAGCACGTGTGACTTAATCAGGGTGAGATAAAAGGACGCAGCCATGTACCAGTGATGCCCTTTTCAACAATTAAAACAACCAAAACCATCCTATTGCCCTTGAGTGAATTCTGACACATAGCAACCCTGTAGAACAGAGTACAGCTGCCTCATATAGTTTCCAAGGAGCACCTGGTGGATTCGAACTGCCGACCGTTTGGTTAGCAGCTGTAGCACTTAGCCAGTATGTCACCAGGGTTTCCCAACAATTAAACAGTGTTTTTTTCTGTCTTGTTCTGCTGAGTAGGGTGAGTGACAGGCTCCTTCCTGGCCACCAAAGGAGCGCCTGCCTCTATTTCTCTCCGTGGTGTTTGTGTCCACTGGTTGGAAAGGACCTTGGGAATGACTTGGGTTTGTGTTCAGTATTTCTAAGGGCTGACATCTGAGGAGGGGGGGATCACCTGCCTGTACTAGGAAGGCGTTTGTGCATGGACTGGCTAGACTGAAAAGAATACGCTAACATTTGAGACTAGAAGCTATAAGAGCTTTAGAAACGTTGGCCTGACTAGCTTTTGTTCAACTGTTGAGAGCCAGCTTGGGTTTCTGCTGTCTGAGTGAGTTGCTACTGGGGAAACATTAAGTGACCTGAATTCAAAAACATACAGTTGTCATTGCCCTCTTACATGAAGTGGAGGATGTATCGTATTTGTAAGGCAGCTCCCTCCAGATTCCTGTATTTACAGGGACACCTTGCGTCTTCTAGATTTTGTTTGTGGAAGGGTGTCATCATCACTGGGGTGTCCAGTGTCCTGTTCTCAACCCGGTCATTGCTGGTCCATCTTTGGCAATTGGCGGGTCACCACGGTGGATTCACTTGGAGTGCAAAGAAGCCCCTTGACACCACCCTGTGTGGATGGGATCAAGGACCATTTTAAGCAGGGGCTTCCACATATGTAGAGTGGTTTAACTGGTGCACATTAAAGGAACCGTGGTGGCAGAATGGTTAAGCACTTGGCTGCTAGTTGGAAGGTTGACAGTTCAAATCCACCCAGCAGCTCAGTAGAAAAAAAGGCCTGATGATCTCGTCCTGTAAAGATCACGGCTTAGAAAACCCTGTGGGGCAGTTGTGCTCCGTCACATGGTGTCACTGAGAGTTGGAAGTTGACAGCGTGGCACCCAACAACAGCAAACAGCAGTGCGTATTAAGTGACCTGCTGTTGTGCTCCAGTGGGAGCCTTGTTTGTAGCCAGTATTTATTTATAATCTCAGGTTCAGTTTTTGGAAGGTCTCTTGGCTTAAATAGCCTCCCTCCTTTTGCTTGCGATTTGAAATATTTGCCCAATTTAAAAATCAGTCCTGTGGGCTCTTGCAAAAGGGGGTGGGTGAACTGTTGGGGCTGATGAGGGTGCTGGAGATGGCGATGATAGTTCCATGATCCAAAATAGACTCAAGACCCATGGAACTGTCTGCTTAAAATGGGTGTTTTAAATGAATTTTAGTGTGATAAAAATGTGTATCTATATATTTGCTGTTTTATCAGTTTTAGATAAAATTTGGTGACATTAGCCACATGTCCCGTGCTGTGCACCCAGCATCACAGTTCACTTCCGACTGTTTGGGTTACTCTGAACAGAAAATCCGTGCCCCTTTGGTGATAGCTCCACACTCTCCCTCCTGCCAGCTCTTGGGAACCCTAATCAACTTTGACCTCAGGACATTTGTCTGTTCCAGATAGTTCATCTCAGTGGGATCATACCAAATGCATCAGTCTGCATATGGTGAAGTATGCTCCAGTGCGTGAATACAGCACCTTCTGTGTATCCATTCACCTGTTGATGGACACTTAGGTTGTTTCTACTTTTGGCTGTTGGCAATCGGGCTGCAGATGGGCGCTAGTGGAATAAAGGGTAGAAGGAAAGTACGTTAGCCCAGCCTAACCCTGCCAGATGCTTTGCCAAGCTTCCAGAGAAGTTTAGTGCTTAACATGCCTTTGGATGGAGGACATTAAGTCAGCTCAGGACTGAAGAAACTTCCAGAAAAAGAGAGCATGTACATTTTGAGTGAATCTCACATTTTGAAATGTATACATCTTGCTGAAGAAAGAAAACTTTAAATTGGGCTTTAAACCCCAACTTTAGAGGCTAGTGTTAAGCTAGACCTGGTGGAGTGCCACTTCGGTGACTGAAAATGTCCTTCGCATCACTTTTCCTGTCAGGCTGAGTGGAGATGGTATCTAGGATGGACACACAGGGTGACTCAGGAAGCTTCACAGATGTTTGGCCTGCTCAGTGAAGAGGAAGAGGGTGAATGTATTTTTATTTACAGCTGTTTTAGTCAGCTGGTGCTGCTTTAAGAGAAATGCCACAGGTGGATGGCTTTAAAAAGAAGAATTTTATTTTGTCACAGTCCAGTAGGCTCAAAGTCCAAATTTGGGGTGTCAGTTTCAGCTGAAGGCTTTCTTTGCTGGCACTAGAAGAAGGCCCTTGTCAATCTTTCCCTGGACTGGAAGCTTTTGAGGTGCAAGGATCCTGGTCCTTTCCAAAGGATGTGCCCAGGTCCTGGCATTGCTTTTTGGTGGTAGGAGGTCCCCAAATCTCTCTACTAGATCCTGTCTCTTATACCTCAAGAGACTGCCCAGAGGCACAGAACAATCTCACACATGAGTCCTACTCCACCTACAGGACAGCACCCGTGTACCCTCATTAACATCACAGAGGCAAGAATTGCAGCAGGGGGAAGAACATCTTACAACACTAGGAATTGGGGCCCAGCCAAACTGCTATAGATTTTCTAGGGAACACAATTTAATGCATGACAACAGCAAATGCTATTGCTGCATCTTTTTTGAATTTTCACGTAAACACTAAAAATCAAACAGCTACCGTGAACTCAGCTCCAGACGGCGGCAGCCGCACCTGCGCCAGAGGAAAACCGAGTCCATCGAGTTTTCAGTGGCTGGTGTTTCGGAAGCAGGTTGCCAGGGCTTTGTTCCCAGGTGCCTCTGCATGGACTTGAATCTACAAACTTTCGGTTAGCAATGAGGACACTAACCTTCTGGACCACCCAGGGACTTCAGGTACAGGTAGTCTCCGATTTATGATGAGGTTCCATCCTGATGTCTCCATCCTAAGTCAGTCCTGACATTAAGGTGAATACCTCATTATTATTATTAGTGTTCATTATTATTGGCTTTGGTGACTGGTATCTTTATAAATTGGGTCTTTATCTTTGGGGGGGTTGAAATCGTTACATGTAAACATCTTCAAGCCAACATCTGAGAATAACAGCACCAAATTACACACTGCAACATTGTATGTGGCACGTGTTACTAACTAGAAGATACATTTAAAAAAAACCAAACCAAACCAAACAGAACAAAACCCCCAAAAGAGGGTCCTCATGTAGCTGAACCCAAAGCAAGTTCCTTCCGCCTGTCACTGCAGCCAAATTCAGAGATGAGGAAAAGGTTCAAGTACGCTTTGTTAACAGAGAAGCGTGAGAATCTGGGGGACAGTGAGAACGGTTTCTCCAAGACTGCCGTGCTTGGGTTACAATTCCAGTGGCTTTTCTAGCCAGATTACAAAGAGATTTGCATCTGGAAAATGTCAAACCTTGTCACGGTATAGAACAGGGAGTCACAAGATTCCTCTACATCTTATCAATCAATGTAAATCACCCAAAATATCATTACCTCCCTGAGGTTTTGGAATAATCCAATGACTGACTAACCTGGAAACAGGGAAAAGAATGCAGGTCTGAAGATCTAGTTTAGCAGTCTAGGTGACCTTTATCCATTAACAGTCAGAGCGGCTTGTGACTTGAATATGTTGTAAGTTGGAGACTACCTGTGGTTTGTTGTTGCTGCTAGGTGCCCCTAAGGTGGTGCCAGTGCGTAGTGAACAAAAGACCTGGTCCTGTGCCATTCTCACAATTATGGTTTAACTGGAGCTCATTACTGCAGCCACTCTGAGCCAGTCTGTCTTATTGAAGATCTTCCTCTTTTTCAAAGACTTCTCACTTTACCAAGTGTGAAGTCCTTCTCCAGGGACTGATCCCTCCTGATCACATGTCCGTAACATGTGCGTGAGATGAAGTCTTGCCATCCTTACTTCCAAAGAGCACTCCAGCTGTACTTCTTCCGAGACACGCATGTTTGTTCTTTTGGCAGTCTGTGATATATTCCGTATTCTTTGCCAACACCAAAATTCAAAGGTGTCAGTAGTTCTTCAGTCTTCCTTATTTATTGTCCAGCTTTTGCATGCATGTGAGAAGTTTGCAAACACCATGGCTTGAGTCCAATGCACCTTAGTCTTCAAGGTGATGTCTTTCTTTTTAGTACTTTAAAGACATCTTTTGCAGCAGATTTACCCAAGGCAATGTGTTGTTTGATTTCTTGACTGTTGCTTCCCTGGATGTTGATTGTGGGTCCTGTGAGAATGAAATCCTTGACAACTTCAGTCTTTTCTCCATTTATAATGGTGTTGCTGATATTGGTTCAGTTGTGAGAACTTTAGTTTTCTTGATGTCCAGGTGCAATCCATACTGAAGGTGGTGGTCTTTGATCTTCATCATTAAGTGTTTAAAATCATCTTCAGTTGCAGCAAGCAAATTTGTGTCATCCACATAATGTAGGTTGTTAATGAGTCTCCAATCCTGATGTCCTGTTCGTCTTCCTATAGTCCACCTTCTTGGATTATTGGCTCAGCATACAGATTGAATAAGTATGGTGAAGGGATACAACTCTGAACATCACTACTCTTTTTAATAAATTTCTGCATGAAGCGGGTTCTGTCTTGAACTTCCAGGAAAATGTCGACTGACATTCAAGGTAAGGTTTGAATATGATACCCGGGTCTCAAGAGCTGCTCGAGTGGTGGGATCCTTACCATCTGATGCCCCAGCGAGGCTTCCTCAGGTTTCAGCTTTTCTGTGTCACATTCTATGTAAAGTGGGTTAAACAGATACGATTCTTTCTTTCTAAGAGTTTATAAACAGAGACAGGCAACACAGATGCCCAGTAACACAATGGGTTCTTTAGCAGTTGGGTGTAAGATGTCCCTGCTTAGAAAACAAAGAAGGGAACAAATCTTGTTGGGCCCCTATCTCTACACCGTGTACAGGCGAGGGTGCAAGCCATGCCTGGGGACCCAGTGATCTGCTGTCTGATCAGGTGGGAGCCTGAGGTTTAGGAATTTCAAGCCACAGATTGCATGGCTGGTTTATATTCCCACCTGAAGGGAACCCTTGTTGAGCAGGCAGTTGTATTTAAGAATGCCAGATCTTCTTCAGGACGCAGGAGAGATTGGATCAGTGAGTATCTTTGTGCTGCAAATGAGAGCAAGTGAGCTGAAGGGGAATGTGTTGGCCCATGTAATCCATGCCGGGCCAGCCTCAGGTGAACCTGGACCCAGTAGCGATGATGCTGCCCTTGGACCCGGATGGTCCAGCGATGAAGCTGCCCTTGGACCTGGATGGTCCAGCGATGATGCTGCCCTTGGACCTGGATGGCCCAGCGATGAAGCTGCCCTTGGACCTGGATGGTCCAGCGATGATGCTGCCCTTGGACCTGGATGGTCCAGCGATGAAGCTGCCCTTGGACCTGGATGGTCCAGAGATAATGCTGCCCTTGGACCTGGATGGTCCAGCGATGAAGCTGCCCTTGGACCTGGATGGTCCAGAGATGATGCTGCCCTTGGACCTGGATGGTCCAGCGATGAAGCTGCCCTTGGACCTGGATGGTCCAGAGATGATGCTGCCCTTGGACCTGGATGGTCCAGCGATGAAGCTGCCCTTGGACCTGGATGGTCCAGCGATGAAGCTGCCCTTGGACCTGGATGGTCCCTTTCTGTCTGTTCTGCCTTGGAGTGCCCCGGCCCGCGGAACAAATCAACGAAGGAATGAGGGAGAGCCTGTGAAAGTAAAGCAGGAAAGGCGGAAAAATGGAAGGCAAGACAAAATTCTGATCAAGCCCCAATTTTATTATCAAAATGAGGTATATTTATAGAGGTAGGAATAAAGGGAGGGATCAAGTGACGTAGGGATGGAGTGACATTTGGAGTGAGGTAGTTGTTGGCTGGGGATTGGATATACATAGGACCAAGGCAGTGACATCAGGCAGGAAGTTTTTCCCACGCGCGGGCCTTTTGAATTTCGCGGGCGCGGGCTTTTTCAAGCTTGGCACGCGCGGGCTTTTTCAGCCCTACAAGCTTCCTGTATGTCGGGGCCTGGGGGCTCACCCACGGCTCCCGACATCTCCTCCCTTTTGTTTTAATTAATGGGAGGTGGGCTTTAACTGGGCGAGGGGGTATTGACCAAGGCTCCTCCGTGTAGAACTTATGGCTCTTGGTATCTTTTGAGGCGGAGAGGCAGAGCCGTTTTGATGTTGAGATAGATACCAACCTCTATGCAAGCCAGGTGTGCCCCAGGGAAACGTAGAGGAGTTAGTGTTAACTTTCCCTTGCAATGCTTTGCTTCGCACTCGCACCAGTACCCATATCTCTCTTGCCAGATTGGTAAGGAGGTAAGCATGCCTCTACTTTTCATGCTGTCCCTGTGGGGAGGAAGCTAGGGTACCCCATTTCAATGGCATAAGCTTCTTCAACTGCCAGGCGATGGTAGTGAACTTGAATAGGTTTAGCTTGTACATCATCTATTTGTTGTTTGATGAGGTTTGTTATTCTTCTGAATGCCCAAGGGCTGAAGGTCAGGAACAGTAATATTTCTAAAACAGGGCCAGCAAAACTGAGAAGTAGATTAGTAAGCCATGAAGTTCCGGTAAAGTTAAAATCAAGCGGTCCTGAGCTGCCTCCCCATTCTCGTTGTCTTTGATTTAATCGCTCTCTGAGGTTAGTTATAGTGTCCTTAATGATCCCTGAATGATCTGTCTTTGTTACATGGTTTAGAGGAACTAAATCTTTCATTTTTATCATAATACTTAGTAAAGGAGAAACTTAAGAGGTCTGAAGAAGGTGTGGACCATTTCCAATTTCCATCACTTGAGGTAACGCAACTCCATTTGGCGCAGAAGTAGGAATCGGTTGTCCTACAGTGAGCGCCTTTATTATAGTTGGGGCAAACATAAAGCCCGAAGTTGCACACGTGTTTAGAGGCGTATTCTTTTATGCGTGGGATGACATCTTTAAGGCAAAAGGAAAGGTCAGGCCACCAAGTGTTTAAGGGTTTGGTGTCACTAACATTATAGAGTATGGAATTATCATTTAGGTTTATAACAGCCCATTTAAGGCTAAAAGGAGCATGGGGGTTGGTAGGGGCAAATCCTTCATATGTAAGAAAAATGATTAACAAGAAGGTTAAAAAGCTTATCTGTGATGGATTGTTGACTTCCATATCGCAGAGTTTCCTCAGCATTTCACTCCAGCAATGCCGGACACAGGCGGCCTTCACAGCCTACAAAAGAGGAGAAGGCTTCTCAGGGGTATTTTCCCTGGAAGTGGGGTTATCATTGATGGGCTTAACAAGACGTTCAGGTAGCCACCGAGGGGCCCCTTCTGCAGTATCATACACACATGCGTGGCCTCTTCCCCAGATAAGAACCGGATCAGGACCGTGCCATTTGTGGGTTATGGGATTTTTCCACATAACCTTGGCATATTGATTTTTAGTCTCTTGAAGCCAAAGACGATCTGCCGCAGATTTTTCATTAAGATCTAATTGTAGGAAATTAAGGATGAACAATGCATGATTTAGGAGGTTACGAGGGGAACCTTTAGTGGAATAAACAGTGTTTGTCTTAAGTTTGGATATGGTATACTTAAGGGTCTGGTGGGCTCACTCTATTATGCCCTGTCCCTGAGGATTATAGGGAATGCCAGTTACATGTTTGATCTGGAATTGACCACAGAAATTTTTAAAGGTTTGTGATGTATATCCTGGTCCATTGTCGGTTTTGATTTGTTGGGGCTTCCCCATGATGGCAATACATTGGAGAACATGTGCTATAACATTTTTAGAGGCCTCACCACTGTGGAGGGTGGCATGGAGGAACCCACTATAGGTATCAATGGTCACATGGGCATATTTGAGGTTACCAAACTCAGGAATATGGGTAACATCCATTTGCCAGATTTCATTGGGGAGCAGGCCCCTTGGGTTAACTCCTAGGTGGGGGAGAGGCAGAAGAGTTACGCATGCAGGACAGTTTTTAACAATTTGTCTCGCCTGTTCTCTGGTAATTTTAAACATAAGGCGGAGTGTACGAGCATTGAGGTGGTGGAGAGCATGAGCCTGTTGGGCTTTGGTAATGGGCTCTAGGGTAGCTGAGAGGACCAAGTGTGTTTGTTTATCTGCAAGGCTGTTGCCTTCGGAGAGGGGTCCTGGAAGGTCAGTATGGGCACGCAAGTGTCCGATAAAAAAGGGGTGTTGTCTTTTTAGGATGAATGCCTGAAGTTGTTGAAAAAGAAGCACAGCGTTAGAAGATGATTTGATATAAGGAACAGTTTCCAACACTGGGACTGAGAGAGCTATGTAAGCACTGTCGGTGTAAAGATTGAAGGGAACATCATGTAGTATTGTGAAGACCTGTAAGATAGCGAAAAGCTCTACAAGCTGGGCAGACCTGTAAGGAGACTGGACACTGTTTTCCTGTGAGTCTATAACCCACGCGGCAATACCAGAGGAAGATCCATCTGAAAAAACCAGGGAGGCTCCTTTCAAGGGCTGAGTAGATGTTATTTTGGGGAAGATGAAGGGGTGCCTCTGGGCAAACTGGAGGAGTTTGTGTGAAGGATAATGGTTATCTATAGTACCCTGGAATGTGACTAGGGTAATTGCCCAGTCATCATCATTTTGAGAGAGCCAGTCTGTTTGTTCCTTGGTGTAAGGAAGGATAAGCTGATCAGGGTCCCTGCCGAAATGCTGGCGGCTTTTTTCTCGGCCTAGTCTTATAAGTTTGGCCACCAGGGAGGGATAGGTGAGGAGAACTTTAGTCGGGGTGGAGGATAGGTGTATCCACAGGAGAGGGCCATTCTGCCACAAAACCCCCGTGGGTGTATGTAGTGTGGCACAGACAATAAGGGCAAAGGGCTGTTCATAAGTTATGAAGGTAACCTGTTGTTGCTGTATGGCCTCTTCAACAATGCGAAGGGCCCTTTTTGCCTCCGGATTGAGGTAGCGGGGAGAGAGGGGGCTGGCATCTCCATGTAGAGTATCAAACAATGGTTTTAATTCCTCAGTTGTAAGTTTGAGGTATGGTCGGAGCCAATTAATATCTCCCAGGAACTTTTGGAAATCATTAAGTGTGTGTAGATGAGAGGTTTTTAAGTGAAGCTTTTGAGTGGTGATTTGATTATTATTCAATTCGAAACCGAGGTAATAATAAGGGTCAGCAAGTTGTATTTTGTTCGGGGCAATTTGAAGTCCAAGGGAAGTTAGTTGGCAAGTTAGGTCCTGACTGCACCTAAGTACCTCTAAGCTGGAGGCCCCCGCCAGTAAAATATCATCCATGTAATGAATGATATAAATGGAAGACCACCGACGCCTGAGAGGGTCTACAGCCTGAGCAACAAATTTTTGACACAGAGTGGGACTATTGGCCATGCCCTGAGGGAGAACTTTCCACTGATAGCGCTGCATTGGTCCTTTAAAATTAATAACTGGGAGGCTAAACGCAAAGCGTTCTCTATCAAGTGGGTGAAGAGGGATAGTGAAGAAGCAATCTTTGAGATCAATAATGATTTTAAAGTAATTAGCTGGAATGGCGACGGGGGAGGGGAGTCCAGGTTGGAGAGCCCCCATTGTAAACATGGTTTTATTAATTTCTCTGAGGTCCTGAAGGAGTCGCCATGACCCATTTTTCTTTTTTATCACAAATATAGGAGTATTCCAAGGAGAGGTAGTTGGTTCTAAATGTCCAGCAGCCAGCTGTTCCTGCACTAACTCTGTGGCAGCTGCGAGTTTTTGCTCAGTCAAGGGCCATTGATCTACCCACACTGGAGACTCAGATCTCCACTTAATTTTATCAGCGTGGGGTACAGGGAAGTCAATGGCCACTACGAAAAATTTTCGCTTCCCAAGCCTGAACGATTATTTTTAGGCGTTATAAGAAGAGGCTGCTTCATGCCTTGATTATTCTTTCCCAATCCCTGTCCCGGTAGGAAGCCCAGATTAAGCATCTGTTGGGTAACTATTTCATTTGGGCTACACATGATGACCCCCAGCTGGGATAAGACATCACGACCCCACAGATTAACAGGCAAATCCGGAACTATGTAAGGTTGAACTTGTCCTGAGTTACCCTCAGAGTCCTTCCAAGTAAGAATTTTTGAGCTTTGCTTAGGATTGACAGACTGACCAATGCCTTCAAGATGAGTTATTGAGGTCTCACAGGGCCAGTTGGAAGGCCAATATTTAGCTGAAATTACTGTAGCATCAGCTCCTGTGTCCATTATTCCTTCAAAGGCTTTGCCATCTAACTGGAGAGTAAGTTTTGGTCTATTGGGTGTGACTGGTTGTATCCAATATGCATCTGAGGACCCGAAGGCAACGTCAGGCCGCCGGGGAACTAAATGCCTATGGGGTGTAGGTAATAAAGGGAGCAACAAGATTTGAGCTATTCTTTGACCTGCATGTATGGATACCGGCCCTGAGGGGGCAGAAGCTAAAAGAGATATCTGTCCTGTATAATCATTGTCAATGACTCCTGGGAGGATCTGAAGACCGGCCAAAGAGGAACTGCCACGCCCTATTATCAATCCAAACGTTTCTGGGGGTAATGGTCCTCGGACCTCTGTAGGAATGACCTGAATGCCCTGTTCAGGGGTTAGTATTGCACTGATGGCAGATCGTACGTCCAACCCTGCACTTCCAGGGGTGGCGCGACAGAGGGAGCTGAAACCTGTCTCTGTGTCTGCTTTTGGGGAACAAACCTGATTGCCCCTAGGTTCTGTTCCAAGGGTGGGGCCAGGGGCTGGCCCCGCTGGGAGTTTCCCTGTTTCGGGGGGAGAGGCTGACCGTTGATGTCAGTTTCGGAATAACAATCTACAGCCCAATGCTTGCCTCTTTTGCATCGGGGGCACACCGAGGTGGGAGGCCCACGATTTTGTTTTCCCAGGGAACATTCGCGCACAAAATGGCCAGGCTGCTTGCAATTAAAACAAGTTTTTTGTAATGAGCTGGGGTTCAAGCCCTTAAGCGCTGCTCCTATGGCAACGCCGATAGCATGAGAGGCTCCAATACCCGAACAAAGTCGGACATAATCGGAGAGATCTCCTCTGCGATGAGGTCGTAGGGCTTCTTGGCAAGAGGGGTTAGCATTTTCAAAGGCAAGGTGTTTGATAAAGGCACTGCCAGTCTCACCTTCTCCCACTAGCCTTTCGGCAGCATCGGTTAATCTGCTGACGAACTCACTATACGGCTCATCGGGTCCCTGGCGGATGTTAGCCAATGAGGTGGTGGCTGCGCCCTTGGGGGGGAGACGTTTCCAGGCTCTAAGGCCGGCGTTTTGTATTTGTGATAATAAACCAGGGGGAAAATTTGCCTGTTTCTCATTGGTGTCATATGGAGCCCTCCCCAAGAGTTTATCTCTCGTCCAGGTGCGGGAGGTCCGGCTTTCTCCGTTACGCTGGGCCGTCTCCCGGCACAGTTCAGCAAATTCGGTACGCCAGAGAACAAAGTCTCCCCCTGATAAACAGGCCCGAGCCAAGAAATGCCAATCATTAGGTGTAAGCCATCGGTCACTAAGGCTCTCAAGCAATGCTATACTGTAAGGGGCTGTCGGGCCGTAGTTATTGACAGCCGCTTTTAAGTCTTTAACATGTTTCACATTTAAGCGGCGATATTTCTGGGGGCTAAGGCTGTCAGGTTGGACAGCATCTATATCAGGATTCTCAGTTTTTTCCTCTTCTATCTCAGGGCTTTCCTGCTCTTCTTCACTCTCTATTTCAGTCTCTATCTGCCCGTGCTGGCTACGAGTTACCGGAAAGGTGAGGAGAGTCCTAGGACGGCCTGGGGCACCTTTTGACACATTGTTCCCGGATCGAGTTTTAGGATCCTGGGCTAGGCAGAGTGAGTTAAGCTCTTGCTCAAGGGCTTGGAGCTCCTTTTGGAGATCTAACTGTCTGTGTCTGCGAGCTACAAGTTTTTCTAGCGTTGATATATCCTGATCAAGGGAGTTTTCAGTCGATCGGGGAGGACAGCTGGGTTCCAGGCCAAGGGGTGGGGCGGTCAGGTTAGGAGGGTCTGGAGGATGAGGAGGTCTCTGAAAGGCAGGGGCCGTAAAGGTATAGGGGTAGGCATTCTCATGGTAATGAGCAGCATTTTCTTCAAGAGTGGTCTGACCCTCAGGGGACAATGTGTTAGAATCGGGTTTATCAATGAAAGCTCTCAGGGACGGATGAAGCCCCTCGGGGGGATCAGTATGACTCCCTTGCGGGGGTGTGTGTGTTCCAAAGGCTTGAGGTTTTTCTGGAATATCAAGAGAAACTGAGGGGGGACGGGACTGTTCTTTCATAACCTTTTCTCCCATCTGGGCTAGATGTTGAACATCAGGAGCATTATGAGAACTCTGGAGGACATCATTTATCAAATTCCAATAAGAAAAACAAGTGACTGGGACCTTCTCGGGTCCGAAAGTTTTATAATAGTCATTCAGACAATCTCCAACCCGTTTCCAGATTTGCGGGCTAATGTTGCCTTCCTGTGAAAACCACGGACAAATGTCTGATAGGAACATAAAAAACTGAGCTAAGTCTTTCTTTTTCGCCTTAATTTTCCGCCTATCCAATGATTTTTCAATGCCGGTAAGAAACAAGTCATGCGAACTTAATTCCTGTCCCATGTCTACCAACCACCACTTACCTCTGAGATCGACTCGCAGGGCGGCTACTCCCGCGGTGATCAGGACAAGTTTGACTCACGGGCAGCTTTTCCCGTGGAAACTTAAGTCGAGCGAGCTCACACCCGGTGCGGTCGCTCAGGACGCCTGGCCAGGACTTCCTTCTCCGTGGTGGGTTTCTTTCAGCAGCTCCGTACCTCGGGCCCCACGTTGAGGCGCCAGTTTTGCCCCGGCCCGCGGAACAAATCAACGAAGGAACGAGGGAGAGCCTGTGAAAGTAAGCAGGAAAGGCGGAAAAATGGAAGGCAAGACAAGAATCTGATCAAGCCTCAATTTTATTATAAAAATGAGGTATATTTATAGAGGTAGGATAAAGGGAGGGATCAAGTGACGTAGGGATGGAGTGACATTTGGAGTGAGGTAGTTGTCGGCTGGGGATTGGATATACATAGGACCAAGGCAGTGACATCAGGCAGGAAGTTTTTCCCACGCGCGGGCTTTTTGAATTTCGCGGGCGCGGGCTTTTTCAAGCTTGGCGCGCGCGGGCTTTTTCAGCCCTACAAGCTTCCTGTATGTCGGGGCCTGGGGGCTCACCCACGGCTCCCGACATTGGAGGGCATGTCAAGATATTCCAAGCCCAAACCAAAACTGAAACCTACTGCCATCGAGTCGATTACAATTCATAGCAACCCTATAAGACAGAGTAGAACTGCCCTGTAGAGTTTCTAAGGAGCACCTGGTGGATATGAATTGCCAGCCTTTTGGTTAGCAGATGTAGCACTTAACCACCACACTGTTAGGGTTTCCAAGCCCAGAAAAAATAAACGATATAGGCTTTATTCAAGCAGTTCATCTCTGTAAACACTGGGAGACAATTCTGTTCCAAAAACAAAGATAAAAAAATGAGAGTACTCAAATAGGTTACAGTTGTTCAAAGTATTCAAAACCCAATAAAAATTGGACATAGAGTTTATTCTAAGCAGTTCTGATTAGGTTAACCAAACCAAACATAGGGCCATCAAGTGGATTCTGACTCGTCACAACCCTAGAGGACAAAGCAGAACTGCCTCATACGGTTTGCAAGGAGTGGCTGGTAGATTTGAACTGCTGATCCTTTGGTCAGCAGCTGTAGTTCTTAACCATTGCACCCTGTGGATCCATAAAGACAAGGAAACCCATTTCTGTTGAGTCACTTCTAAACTGGCTTGTTTGGGTGGCACAGTAGTTAAAGTGATGGATGGCTAACGAAAAGGCCAGCAGTTTGAAACCACTAGCCACTTGAGGGAGAAGGATGTGACAGTCTTGGATACCTTGTGGGGTTGCTATGAGTCGGAAATGACTTGATGGCAGTAGGTTATCAGTATATGATTATTTGGGCATGTCTTCACTGTGTTGCCTTTGTTCCTCTTTATCTGTCCTGGAGTGCATTCCACGCTGGGCAGTGATCTTTGAGAAATTTCTCATGTACTCAGAGGAATCTGTTGTCTGGGCCTCTGTTTCTTTTCATCAACGGGTATCATGCAGGATACCTGCCTCTGTCTCTCCAGGCTCCCTCTTGGGCTAGCAGGTGTCTGCAGGAACCCCAGACCTCACCCCCTCACACTGCCCCATCTATGGGAAGGAGGGAAAACCTTTTCTTTCCTGTAAGCTACTGAAGGTGCCTCTCCGAGTCTTGCTTTGGGTGGGTTTGTCCGTCTGGGACCTGGCTCACCACCAGGCCCTGGGGGAGGGTGGGCGGGCAGCCCTAATACAGTGAGGTCCCTCCTGCTCACTCCGTGGGGCTGGACATGGGCTCATTCTTCCCAAAGCCAATGCCTGAGAATGGGGGTGGCCATTCCCCAATCCGAGATCTCGCTGTTCTTATCTGGGGAGGAGTAGCTGAAGCAAAGGGGGAATGGCAAAAGGGGGTGGCTAGGTGGCTGCCTTGGGGTAGGGTGAATTTGACCCTGGGGGAGCAATTCAAGGATAACCTTTCAGTTCCTGGATGAAGTGTTCCCCACTTCCTGAAGCAGGAGAAGTTGCCGAATTCCGCGCCCCCTCTACCCCAGGGGCTGGGTTTTGTTAATGGATGAAATGATAAAGTTATCCTTTGTTGATGTGACCTTCTGTGGAAAGTCCTAGATCTTCTCAGGGCTCACCCTGAGGTGAGTAGGTGGTTTTAAGTCAGCAGTATTAGCGGGCGTGGCAGCCACGTGTCAGAGACCATATTTTTCCCCCACCCGACCCCAGGGCTATTTCCTCTGTCATCTCTTTTTATGGGCCTGTGTGCCATGCCCAGAAGCCCTGGTGGTACAGTGATTAAAGCGCTCAGCTGTTGACTGAAAGCTTGGTGGTTTGAACCCATCAGCCAGCTGTTCCTCAGGAGACGGATGTAGCAACTGGCTTCTGCAGACTGCAGCCTTAGAAACCCTAGGGGACTGTTCTATTATATCCTATAGGGTCACTGAGATGGAGATGACTCGATGGCAGTGGGTTTGGGTTTTGAACTGGTGACATGTCCCGTTTATAAGAACATGGGTTTCTGGAGTATGTTAAGTTGTTTAGGGGTAACTGACCTCAGCAAGAGAACAACGAGGTTACAGAAAAATCTTGTTACATGGAGGTCTCGGTGTTGTATGTGGCTTGAAAAGATTGAGGATGCCGATGTGCTCTCTGGGGAGAGAGTTACAATTTGACAGGAAACATCTGGTTTAATCGCCTCCAACATCAACAAGATAGATGTCATTGGAGACTTGCTGTCGGTGCATGGAGTACTTTCTCAAGCCAGGGCTTGGCTCGAGATGAGATTGTTTGGACAAGCAGCACAAGGTGGTCCTGCTCTTCAGAATATGGGTGTCACAGGCAGCATTACTGGAGCGCATCCTGGGGCTCATTCAGTGCTCAAAACAAGCAGACAGAAAAACCCTGAAACAAGCCCGTTGCCTTCCAGTTGACCCTGACTCGTGGTGACCTCATGTGTGCCAGAGTAGAACTGTGCTCCTGAGAGTTTTCAATAGCTGATGTTTTAGAAGTAGATAGCCAGGCCTTTCTCCTGAGGCACCTCTGGGTGGACTGGACCCATTGACCTCTTGGTTAAGAGCGCTGCCCAGGGATTTCTCTCTATGTGTTCATCTTGTTCGTCAGTGAATTCTGACGCATGGCGACCTCACATGACGGAGGAGAGCTGCCTGCTCCAGGGGATCTCTGGGGCTGCAATCTTCAGAGGAGCAGGTTGCCAGGCCTTTCTACCACAGAGCCTCTGGATGGGCTGGGACTACCAAACTTTCAGTTAGCAGCTGAGCCCTTCCCTGTTGCGTTACCAGGCCTGCTCCCTCTTTACGGGAAGCCACTTTCCTTTGAAGCCTGCCTGCCTCTGTCTTTGTTTCACCCTGTGACATCCCTCTGGATTTTGTCGCTTTTAGCACATTTGCATTCTGGGCTTCATTTGTGAGTGTTGGTGTTTCAACCTTAATTCCGCTGTGTCCTCTCTCATGACTGGGAAGGCTCCCTGTGCGAGTGACTCTCTGAGAAAGAGCATTCTCCCCAAGGGTACTAAAATACCCCTGAAACAAGGCTGCACACACACACACACACTCTCTCTCTCTCTCTCTCTCTGTCTGTTTCTCTGTCATTCACTCTCACACACAAAACCCTGGAGATGGTTCTGTATCCCTCAAGGCTATGCCTGCCTTCTTGCTGCCCCACTTTTGGAATCACTTACAAACCACTTGCTGTTGAGTCAGTTCTGATTTATGGTGCCCCAGGTGTGTCGGGTAGAACTGCGCTCCGTAGGGTTACCAGTGGTGGACTTTGCAGAAGCAGATCACCTGGGCTTTCTTCTGAGGCACCTCTGGGGGGGACTTGAACCTCCAACCTTTTTGTTAGTGGGCACCTGTGTTCACCCTTTGCATCCCTTGGGACTGTCGAAGGAGGGACTTCTAAATATGGTCCCATCACTGTGTGTTCTTGACATGGAAACCTTTTCTCATGGGGCCCATCTCTAAACCTAATTTAAAAGCTGTGCCTGCGTTATCCTGCTTATGACAGATCGTCTCCGAGACACCCAGCAGGTCTGTATCAGATGAAGAAGGTCAGCACACCCGTCCTCCACTCCTCTGCTTATCTTATCAGGGCGGGAAAGCTTGCCCGGTCTTCACACCCCTGTCTGGTATTTGATCCCAGTGGCCCTGCCCACCTGCGCACTCCAAGAGGAAAAAATAAATCTGTCAGCATCCAGAGCTGAGGAGGAAATCACATTTTTGAGATAAAATTCTCTGGGTGGCAGATGTGTATTTTATTAACTTTATCAAGTATCTTTCTTCCACAGAGTGCCACAGATTTCATGAAGTAACAAAATCACACATAATCATGAAAACTGGAAACACTCTTTTGAGATTTTCTGCCTAAAAGGGGCCCAAGAGAAATACTGAGGGCTGGCACATTTCTGAGTCAGACCACTGCTCGTAGCAAAGCTGCTCTGTGAGCCTTCACTGCTTTTCTTTGTTGTTCTTAGTGTGTGCCATGGAGTCAATTCTGACTCTTAGTGACCCTACAGGATAAGTAGACGTGCCCCAGAGGTTTCCAAGGCTGTATTATTTACGGAAGCAGACTGCCACCCATATCTTCCTCCATCAGATTGGTTGTTGGGTTCTAACTGCCCACCAACCTTTTGGTTAACACCTGCAAGCTTTAACTACTGTACCAAGAGTTAAGCTCCATCAACTATTCTTTAAAACCCAAACCAAACCCATTGCTGGCGAGTTGATCCCGACTCATAGCGATGCTCTAGGACAGAGTAGAACTGACTCATAGAATCTCCAAGGAGCTCCTGGTGGATTTGAACTGCTGGCCGTTTGATGAGCAGATGTAGGCACTTAACCACTATGCCACCAGGGTTTCCATCAGCCAGGCACAAATAGTTGGATCAGCCTAAAAATCTTATTACCATTGGGTTGATTCTGACTCATATGACCCTGTAGGACAGAATATTACTGTCCCATAGGGTTTCCAAGGAGCAGCTGGTGGATTTGAACTGCTGATATTTTGGTTAGCAGCTGTAGCTCTTAACCACGGAGCCACCAGGATTCCTGGATCTGCATAAACCAAACCAAACCTGTTATCATCAAATCAATTCTGACTCATGGTAACCCTATATCATTAGGGGAAATTGTTGGAGCCTTAAAATATATTCAGACCAAACAAGAAGAGAATAAATACACCTTGTGTCTTAGTCTGGGCTCTTCAAGAGCAGACTCTGAAACTAGGATTCAAGTGCAAGCAGATTTGTTGGGGCTGGGGGGAAGGGTGAAGAGAATATGTGTGAGAAAGCAAGATTGTAAGATATAGAAGGGAAGTGAGCTAACAAAGACCACGGCTCAAGCCAGCTGCCTCAGTAGGTGACTGCAGTTCAATCTTGCATGGAAACTCTGGGGGTCTGTGTGCACATGGGCCTCAGGATTTCCCAAGTGGTGAGGACACTGGGGTGTTTGTGTCCTGAGCCTCATCAGGCGCTGGGAAGTGTGCTGACGAGGGGTGTTGGTTTCTGTGGTCTGAATGGAAGGGGGCCAGGGGGCTTCAGCAGGCAAAGAAACACCAGGGTTGGCACTGGAAAGTCCAGCACGTGAAGTCAGGCAGGCCACTGAAGCTTCTAGTCCATGTGTCAGCTGTCAACACGACAAAAGGTAGAATTGGAAACGGGCTTAGAAGGCATCTAAGAAGTCTTCCACGGTGCGGGAATCCCACACAGCTGCCTGTAACTTCTTTTTTGGCCTTTTAAAACTCATTGTCAAAATTCCTGACACAACAGCTGCCAGTGCATGTCTTTCACGTGTACCCTTGTATACTTCAGTGACACCCATTCCATCGGTCACAATGAATAACTATCACCAGTATCCAATGGCACATTTCCCGTCACCATCGACAGAAACACCACAATGACTCCGCCTTTGTTCCCCCTCCTGCCCCTGGTATCTCATTGCTGTGGAGTTGATTCTGACTCATAGCGACCCTATACGGCAAGTAGAACTGCCCCAGGTTTCCAAGACTGTGATCTTTTGTAGCAGCTGATTGCCACATCTTTCTTCCGTGGACCCTCAGCCTGTTGGTTAGCAGCCAAATGCTTAACCATTGTACCAGTACCAGAGAGTTTCTTGTGTTTGTGTATACCGTGTTGAAAATAGCATCCCTGGGCAGGACAAATGGTTAGTGCACTTGTTTGCTCATCAAAACATTGAAGGTTGGTATCTCCCTGGAAGAAAGGGCTGGTGATCTACTTCCAAAAAGTCAGCCCCTGAAACCTAGAGGGAGCACAATTCTACTCTGACATATATGGGGTTGTCATGAGTCGGAGTCAACTTGATAGCAGCTGGTGGTAGTGGTCCTGACATTCATGCCTGGCGTGGCCTTGCGATTCTCCTTTCTGTCCAGTAGGTAGGCTTGTATTCTCCTATTTAACCTGCAACACATTTTTTAAATGCCTCTTCCTCCCTGAAGCCTTCTATGCTCTGCACCTACCAGCTCTGAGCAAAGTTGATTCTTGGTCCCTTTGCTTCATGGATGAGCCATGAAGCCACTGTCTCTGTAGTTATTGGGCTGTGATGTTCTCGAAGGCATGTCTTGTTGTGTCCACATGGGCCTTCTCTCCACTAGAACCTGGTCTGGGGCAGTGGGACACCCGCCTGAGCAGAGCATAGCCTGTTGGGAAAGAGAAAGGAAATGAGTTGGGTCACATCGGGTGATGGCAGCAGGGGATCACACAGGTGGTCAATCGCTAGATAAGAAGTAGAAGGGAAAGAAGACAAAGTGAAGGGATACTGTTTCCCATTGTCTTTGATGTGTATCGATCGCAGCAATCCAGCTGCTCTGTAGGGTTACTAAGCATCAGAATCAACTCAGTGGCCACGGGTTTGGTTGTTTTTGTTTTTGGTGGTCTGCGTAGACTCTTCTGATAAAATTCACCTCACCTGTGCCAGAATGGATGAAGAAGGACCTTGATTTTATCTGAATGTGCCGTGTTTTCTCATTTAGACTATCAGCTGTGTGGCACAAGAATTAAGTGCTCTGATGCAAATTGAAAGGTCAGCAGTTCCAAGCCACACAGTGGCTCTCTGGGACAAAGACCTGATTATTTGCTCCTGTTAAAATCACAGCCTAGGAAACCCTGTAGGATATTTCTGCTCACTCCTGTAAGGTCGCAGGGCGGTGGGATCTACCTGACAGCACCCAACAACAATGGCACCAACAACAATCTCTTTGTAGGTTACACCTGGCAATCTGCAGCCCTAAAGATCATGGCCCAGAAAGCCCCATGGGGCAGTTCCGCTCTGTCACATGAGTTTGCTCTGAGTCAGAAGCGCTTCTATGAGACCCAACAACAACAGTCGCCTTAATAGTTGTTCACAGTGCTTAGGATGTCACGGGCACTCAAATTTCAGACTGATCGTAGGGTAGTGGAGATAATAATGGAAATTCAGTTCCATGGATCTATACCGCTCACTTTAGTCACAGTGGGATAATTTTTAAATGGTTGGTGTCACAGATGCACTGGTATGATGAAAATGCTTTGAATTCTTTGAATTCATTGTCACCATGAAGTTTGCAGCTCACTCTGAGTTCCCTGTGAAGCCCAGAGGAACTTGGGGAAGAAGCTGTGAGAGTCAGAGAACAGCGGTGTGCTCTCCGGGCCCAAGAAAGTGGGCGGGCACTGCCTGTTGTACCTCAATTCACCGGGAATTCCATTCATGGGAAACTGAGTTGTCCTCTCTTTTCCATCATACAGGGTGATATAAAAAATATAGGACAGGCATTTTTAACCACAGAGTTGTGCTAAGAAGTGAAGTTAGTGCAGGAAAATGCTACATTGCAGATGGTTTCAAGTAAGACAGAGGAAAACAAAAAATAAACAAGAAAAAACAGTTGCTATTCAGTCAATCTAAATCATGGTGACCCCAGGCGTGTCAGAGTAGAACTGTGGTCCTCAGGGTTTTCACTGGCTGATATATAAATTTTTTCATTTCTTTCTTTAAAATTATGATTAAGTGAAAGCATACAACGTGAATCAATTCCACATGCCCACCTATCTGCCGCTCCATCTGCTCCCCTCACCCTGTGACAGCACATTCCTCCTATTCACTCTATACTTTCAGTATCCTCTTAATAAGCACCTGTCCCCTCCTCTCCACCCACTTCTCTCCCATCTAGAAAGAATAGGACAGCCTCTTATAAATGTATAAAACTGTAAAGTACAGTCACTGTCTGCTCATGCTGTGTCACTGAGTCCAGTTCATTCTTGTCTGAAGAGTTGACCTCAGTACTGGTTTCTGGTCATGGCCAGCAGCAAGTCTAGGGGCCATGTTCCCAGGGGACCCTCCAGGTTGTTGGACCACCAGTTCTGGTCTTTTAGAGGAGTTATTGAGCCACACACCTATTTCTCTTGTGTCACCTCAGGGACTCTATATTGTGTTCCCCATCATGGCTGTCATTGGCTGAGTTTTCAGAAGTAGACCACCAGGCCTTTCTTCTTAGGGACCCCTAGGTGAACTTGAACCACCAACTTTTTTAGCAGCCGAGGGCCTTAACTGTTTGTGCCACCCAGGGATTCCTAGGAAGAAGGTTGTGTGCTGTCCAGTCGCTTCTGACTCACAGTGACCGTGTATGACAGTAGGTACCCCCCATAGGATGTCCTAGGCTGTTATCTTTGTGGGAAGGAGACCTAGTGGTTAAGCATCTGGCTGCTCACTGACAGGTTGGCAGTTTAAAGCTACCACACAAAACAACAATAATATTATTTATGGAAGCAGATCGCCAGGGTTTTTCTCCTGCGGAACCCCTGGCTGGGTTCCAACAGCTGACTTTTCTGTTGGGTGTGGAGTGTTTTCATCAACAAATCAGCAGGGCACCTCAAGAAGAAGCTAGCAAGTATATAACTGCTGGTGAGCTCTGGGTAAACACGTGGCGTCAGACTCATTCACTTCAGCTGCGTGTGGAAGCCGGACACTGATTCCTTTCTCCTTCTCCCAGCTCTCCTTTAAGTTCTTCCTACCATGTTGTCCCCCTACCACCCCCGGCGTCCGTGGAATGTGATGGCACATGCTGGGCCTTGGAGCCTCGTCGCTCAGCGTCAAGTGGACCGTGCCTTCCCCTTTGCGTTCCTTCAATTTCACATCCTATGTTATGGAAATCTTCAGCACTGGAGGAGCTATTACTGCCTTGGCTTACGTGGTGCTTGAATACACAGCTGTCCCAAAGCCTGCTCTGATGCCACTAGGGGACAGAGAAATGAATTCTTTTGCCTTTGATTTTTGTTTTTTGCGCTGTTTTCTGTCCTGGCAAGAAGCAGAGGTGTTCCTCGGGCCATCTAGATCTTTCTCTCCATCATGCCCCTGGAGTAGTCTTCTTCCCATCACCTGCGAGCAGGGCTGCAGGCTGATTTGGACCCAAGCATCTTAAGTTCATGTGAATGGCAGGGTCACTGTCTCTGAAGGCTTCTTTGCACCTGGCTGCCAAACCAAAGAGCCCACTTAACTGTGCAAATCAAGCAGCCATTTTCTGTATTGTGAACAGGGGAGCACAGCTCCTCTGAGGGTCTGCCCATGGGAAGTGCAGGCCTCCTCATGCCTCGTGCTCATCCTGCCCTTGGCCTCTGCGTTCCCAGTGCTCAGATGTAGACAAGTGGTATTTCTAGCTCAAAGACCCTTCCTTAACATCCTGCAGCTTTAAGGGTGTGAGAGAGAAGGCCTTTTGGAAATCAGATCCTGTCACTGACTGCTCCCGTCCTCCACCAAAAAGGTGCCACAGATGCCGCAGAACGGCTGCTGCGGGGCACTGGCTTCCTGGGGTTTCTCCCTCAGCCTCTCCCCAGCTGCAGGAGCAGCCCCACTGCTGGGCTCTTAGCTCACTTGCTTTGGCAGGCGCTGCCGTGTTGGGGATGGCACCCACTTAATTGTGTCTGAGCCGAGGGGAGCCTGTTTCATCAGCAGGTGTGGGGGGCAGGGGACAACCAGCTCCCCTGCTGAGTTCCCCTACTTTCTTTCTGGAGCCGACTGGCCAAGCCACGACCCAAACACAGTCCTCTCACCCTACCCTGTGGGTCTGGATGACGGGCAGGAGGGAGAGAAGAGGTGTTGGGAGATGAAGTTCAGAGGGTAAAGTGATACCGCGTGGGGCCTGGTCTTATGGGAGCTGTAGGGCTGATGGAAAAAAGAGAAGATGCCAGCTTCAGGGGCCGACTTTAGGAAGGCTGTATTCCCACTTAGTACTTCCCCAGATCTCCCCTTCTCCCCCTGCCGAATGTGTACATAGAAGTCCGGCTGAGTGTTAAAATTTTGACACTTAGGGACCCTGTGGTACAGTGGTGAAAAGCTCAGCTGCTAACCCAAAGTGAGGCAGTTTGAATCCACCAGGCACTTCTTGGAAACCCTACAGGACAGTTCTACTCTGTCCTATAAGGTCGCTATGAGTAGGGATCGACTGGATAGCAGTGGATTTAGGTTTTGGTTTACCTTAGAACTGGGTAACTATGTTTTGAGTGGATCTGCTAGAAGAGTTAATTAAAGCAAGTGGTTTAGCCAAATCTGAGATACAACATTCTGGAGCAGCATGTTTTTACAAGCTGGGGTAACAACAGCCTTTGTCCTTAAAACCTGTTTTTAGAGTAACTAGCCAGGTGTTTTATAGGCCCCGAGTTTGCCAGGTCTTGGCTTGGATATAATAAAATGAAGTAAGATCATTATCATCATGCAATAAACATGAGTGAAATAGAAACCCAAGCTTGTGTTCATGGAGAGCAGGCTGAAAGGGACTGCATATTCAAGTCTATCTATAATTTTTACATATGATTACCACATTTTTTATTTAAATAATGCATGCTTGTTCTCTTTTTTTTTGGCCATCTATGCCCTTTCCACTCTAGGTATTTTCATACATGTACTATACTAAGTATCTTTTACAACAATGTATTAAAACTTGTGGGGGAGTGAGGGAAGGTCTGGCTGGGGAAAAAAGTAGAGTACATGTGTCTTTTTCATAGAAGTGCAGTAATTACAGTTCTCATTGGTGTGTTCTCTTATTTGCATTCCTCTTTGTCTTTACTATATCAACTGCCATTCCCCAGTTTGTTCATCACACAGGAGTCCAGGGTGGTTCTACGTGGCCTGTGTTGTGCTATGTGATTGATAGGATTTCCAATTCCAAGAGATAGTTGGAACAGCATGTGAAGAATTCTTTGGTTCTTAGAAAGTTAATCAAAGAATTGGAGCTGTCATGGCTCCACATTTGTGCTTTGGTCCCTCAGATCCTGGCATTTCATATGTGCAGAGACTTGGGAACATCTGTACTGAGTCCAGTGGCAACTCTTGACATGGTTTATGTTACCCACATTTAGAATGGAAATAAGCAGGAAGAACCTCTGGCTTGAATTGTCTGTGCACCAGCCTCTCATAGTAGCTGTGTGAGCATAACATTACTCCTTACCTTACCTTAAACTGTCACATGCTGATCTGGAGTTGGTTTGAAGCGTAAGACAGGTAGATCCCCGAAGAGCTAGATGGTACCCGGCTAGCACAACTGACTGCTTTGATAGGGATCACAACTGAGAGTTTCAGACATAGTGGGAGAAAAATGTACAACAAAATTCAGATTCATAAAAAGAGCTGAGACTTACTGGTCTGTTACAGAGACTGAAAGGACAGTGAGCCTGTGGGCTCCGGTCACTGTGCTCATTCAGACCTGAAACCACTCTCGCAGTCTGATTTTCAGACAAGGTTAGACAGATGTACGACACAATAACACACGTGAGGGATGTGCTTCTCAGGTCAATCAAATATACGAGACCCAATGAGTAACGCCTCACTTCTACACAAAAGCAAGATGAGAAGGAGGTAAGTGACAGAACTGGACAGACAAATGGACGCAGGGAACCCAGGGTGAAAAGTGGAAGTGTGCCGTCCGTTGTGGGGATGGCAGCCAATGTCACAAAACAACATGTGTGTAAATTTCTGAATGAGAAACTAACCAGAGCTGTAAACTTTCACCTAAAGTGCAATAAAATTTGAAAAGACCAAAAATAAAGCTGGTAGCTATGTGTTTATATATAGTAAGTACAAACCACAAATAGAATTAAGAATGAGATGTGTTTCTTACAAATCACTGAAAAAAATAAAAGCAATAAAACTGAATCTCTGGCAGTAGACGTGGAACTCTGTTGGCCCAGTGGCTAAGACCTCGTGTGCTAACCAAAAGGTCAGCAGCTGGAATCCATCAGCTGTTCCTTTGAAACCCCATGGGACAGTTCTACTGTATCCTATAAGGTAGCTCTGAGTAGGAATCCACTTCATGGCAATGTTTTTTTTTTTTTTAATTGAATTGTGCTCCCCTCCACCCCCCAAATGTGTGTAGCACTATGGCTGGATCCTTATTCCTGGTATTGTGTGATGTTCCTGTATGTTATAAACCCTGCCTCTATGATGCTAATGAGGGAAGATGAATGGCAGTTAGGTTGGTGGGGCAGCACTCAGTGTTTAAGACAGTGCTGTGCCTTGAGGCAGTCCCTTAGAAGATTAAGGAAAGGGAGGCAAGCAAAGAGGTGGGGACCTCATACCATCAAGAAAGCAGTGCTAGGAGCAAAGTGCATCCTTTGGAAAGGACCCCAGGTCCCTGTACTTCAGAAACTCCCAGTCCTGGGGAGGACTGATGACAAGGACCTTCAGAGCCAACAGAGAAAGACTTCCTCTGGAGCTAATGCCCTCAATTTGGACTTGTAGTCTACTGGACTGTACAAAATAAATTTCTCTTTGTTACAGCCATCTACTTGGAGTATTTTCTGTTGTAGCAGCACTGGATGTCTAAGACACAGCAGTACGCAATAAGGATCCCCAGTGGTGCAATGGTGACCCCACTGTTGACTCAAGATCAGCAGTTGAAACCTACCAGCAGCTCTGCGGCATTCAAGACCCAGTGATCAGTTCTCATAAGGATTGTTGCCATTGTTAGGTGTTGGTTCTGACTCATAGAGGCTGTGTGTAACAAAACAAAACACCACACAGTCTTGTGCCATCCTGATAAGATTATAAGATTATAGGCTATGAAGCCCTACCGGGCAGTTCTACTCCATTGTGTGGGGTTACTATGAGTCCAAATCAACTTGATGGCACCCAACAATGTCAGCAGACTGAATCAGCAAGGAAGGTACAGAGAAAAATGAAAGAACGAAGTCATTTGTTTGTGTATATGCATGGGTGTATACCAAAAAAAAAAACAAATCAAACAAACGAAAAACCCATTGCCATTGAGTTGATTCCAACTCACAGTGGCCCTATAGGACAGAGTAGAAGTACCCCATAGGGTTGAGTGTGTATATGATAATGTAAATGAATTAAAATCCCTTCATCCCAAATCCAAATTCAGTGCCATCAAGTTGATGCTGACTCATAGCAACCCTATAGGACAGAGTAGAACTGCCTCATTGAGTTTTCAAGGAGCACCTGGTGGATTCAAACTGCCTACCTTTTGGTTGACGGCCATAGCATTTAACCACTATGCCACATAGAGAAAAAAGACTTTTGGAATTGGGTTTAAAATATTTTAACTTTATGCTGCTTAAAATGATGCATCTATAACAAAGGAATTAAAAAAGTGGTCACAAGTCTTAAGTGAGGCAAGATATATTCAAAAACTATGAACAAAAATAAAGCAAGAAATCAAAGAACATGCTACCTTACTGATGTTTGTAACAGTCATGAATATTTATCAAATAGCAGCATGAAAATAGACAAAGACATTACTCTTTAATTATAATGCAAATATTCAAGGAACTCTATAGTGATAAGTTGAAATCCTGGTGGTGTAGTGATTAAGTGCTACATCTGCTAACCAAAAGGCTGGGGGTTCATATCTGCCAGGTGCTCCTTGCAGACTCAGTGGAGCAATTCTCCTCTGTCCTATGGGGTCGCTACAAGTCAAAACTGACTCAGTGGCAATGGATTTGGTTTTTTGGTATTTATAGTAATAAGTGGAAACCCTGGTGGTGTAGTGGTTAAGTGCTACATCTGCTAAACAAAGGTTGGTAGTTCAAGTCTACCAGGTGCTCCTTGGAAACTCTATGGAGCAGTTCTACTCTGTCTGTAGGGCCACTATGAGTCAGACTTCACTGGCTTCAGTTCTCCCAACCTTAGCGAGATCCTGTAAGAGGAAAATTTTCTAATAACAGTAAAATGATTATCATGACCTGAAAACTGTATTTAATGTCCTTGCTTTGCCAGGTATGCACTTACAGGCAGGTAACTTTTAACTTGGTACTCAACCTGTGTTTAAGAAAATCTTGGTTCATGAGTCACTCACAAAAATTCACCATCTACCAGAGTGCCAGATCTCGTTAGTTTCTCAACGTGTGAAATTTTTATGTGCAGATGTCTCTGCCGCTGGATCCCTGGCCAAAATCAGAAGCAGATGCTATCTAATGGCATTTCTCATCTAATTTGACGTTGGAATGCCTCCTTTCTCTCCTTTTCCAGATCTACCTTTCAGAGACCTCTGAAACTGTCTACCTTGAGGAGTTGTTGAGAAAACCTGAGCTGCTGAGTACAGATAAGACTCAGCTTTGTGCTGCCCATGAAGGATTTCCGGGAACATCACTTCTGAAAAATGCTAAGAAATGATCCAAGATGAGGTGGGGTGTGCGGTGGAGGCTCCATGGATAAAATTAACTTGGGAAAGGATAAAATAAAAAAAGACAAAGCCAGTTTCTTAATTTTTTAACTTTTCACATCCTTTTACAAGTGGTTGTGATTCTCCAATGAAAGACTACACAATACAGTGTTTCCTAAACTTATTTGATTAAAGAACCCCCAACTCAAGTGTACATATTAACATCTCTTAGGCCTGAAGGTCTAAGGACCCCGGGTGGTACAAACAGTTTGAACCCAACTACTAACCCAAAAGTTGGCTGTTTGAACACATCCAGTGGCACCATGAAGAAAGGCCTAGTGGTCTGCCCCCATAAAGTTTATAGCCTTGAAAACCATATGGAACAGTTCTACTCTGTAACATGTGGGGATTCCGTGAGTTGAAATAAACTCAACAGCAGTGGGTTTTTTTTTTTTTATTTTTATTTTTTTTTAGTATTTCTAGTATTCCTTGGCAGTCAGCTTCTGTAAAGATGACAGCCTTGGAAATCCTCAGGGACAGTTCTGCTCTGTGCTTTTAGGGTCACCCTGAGTTGGAATTGAGTGGATGGCAGTGGGTGTTTATGGTTAGTGTTCCTTGGAAATCACTTGGAAGAAGTCTTAAGCTGTCAAATGGAAGAGTAATGGGGTTTATTCAGTATTTAATCAGAGGTTGCTTTAGTCATCTGGTACTGCTCTAATGGAAATACCACAAGTGGATGGCTTTAACAAAGAAAAGTTTTATTCTTACAGTGTCAGGTAGGCTGCAAGTCCAAATTCAGGATGTCCAGTCCAGGAGAGAGGTTTCCCTTTGTCTACTCTGGAGGAAAGTCCTTGAGTTGCTTCAGTTTTTGGTCAGGGAGCATCTTGGCTCAGGAGCCTTGGATGTGAAGGACATGCTGTACTCCCAGTGCTGCTTTCTTGATGGGGTGAGGTTCCCAGTTCTCTTTTTGCTTCCCTTTCGTTTTGTCTCTTGTAAGGTAAAAGGAGGTACAAGCCACACTCCAGGGAAATTCTCTTTACAGTGGAGCAGGGAGGTGATCTTATGAAGGGATTTATAGTCCCACCCTAATTGTTTTAGTGAGCTAGGGCTGCTGTAACAGAAATACCACAGAGTGGATGGCTTTAACAAAGGAAGATTTATTCTTACACAGTCCAGTAGGCTACAAGTCCATATTCAGGGTGTGTGCTCCAGGGGAAGGCTTTCCCCTTGTTGACTCAGGAGGAAAGTCCTGTATTGCATCAGTCTTTGTCCAGGGAGCAAGTTGGCGCAGGAACCTCAGGTCTGAGGGCTGTGCTCTTCTCCCGTTGCAGCTTTCTTGATGATGCGAGGTTCCCAATTCTCTGCTTGCTTCTCTTTCCTTTTATCTCTTGCAGGATGAAAGGATTAAGGGTGGGGCAAGCCATACTCCAGGGAAACTGCCTTTACAGGGGAGCAGGGAGGTGACCGTATAAAGGGATTTACAGTACCACCTTAATCCTTTAACATACAGCTTAGGAAAACCACCAAATGGAAGATACTGGGAATCATGGCCCAGCCACATGGCTACACATATTTTTGGGGGGACAGAATTCAATCCATTAAACTAATCCTCTAACGTACAGCATAGGAAAATCACAAAGTGGAGGACAATCCTAAACTATTGGGAATTGTGGCCCAGCCACATTGCTACAGCTATATGATTTCAAAGACTCTTTCCAAAATCTGACCCAATGATGTCAAGTTGCTTTCTCTACTCAGGCTTATCTTTGATGTCCACAACTGACCTTCTTCTTGTTTACCTGTAATTAAGGTAATTATGGGATTAAACAATTTCCTAATAAGCTGTAATTGGGGCAACCCTCCAGCTATTCATTTGTGTTTGAAAAATGATGTTTTGTATTCCAAATAAACAGCTAATTTGAGAATCATAGTCAGAGACCTGTTTGGAAGGTTTTCAGCGTGCTTTTCTATTCCAGGTTGTCTCATCCTTCCCTTATGTCCCTGGGCAGGCAAAAAGAGCCCTGGTGGCATAGTGGTTAACAGCTACGGCTGTAACCGAAAGGTCAGCCATTCAAATCCATCCACCAGTCCTTAGAAGCCATACGGGGCAGTTCTGCTCTGTCCTATATGGTTGCTGTGCGTTGGAATTGACAGAAACAATTGTTTTTTTGGGGGGGTGGTTTGGCAGGCAGAAAGATAAGTTTAGAAGAAAATTTCTACAAAAGGGAGAAAAAAGGGCAAGAGGAAGACAAGAAGGGCAACTCCTTTGATGAGACGGTGGGAGCCTTCGGACGGCTGAAAGGTGAGAGGATTTGAGAAGGTTGTGGGCAAGGCTCATGGTGGAAGTGCCCTATCTGGCTGGTGACATCGAAACAGCCCAATCCAGCATGAAAAGGGAAGAGGGTGGCTTAGGTTAGGGTAATGGATATTCCAATGTGTTGTTGCTTGGTAACTGATGCATTTGGAGTATGGTGTTGGTGAAGGATGCTGAGTATACCATGGGCTGCCAGAACAGCATACAGACCTGTCTTGGAGGAAGTATAGCTAGAATGCCCGTTAGACTCAAGAATGGCAAGATGCTGTCTTGTGTACTTTGGACATGTTATCGGGGGGACCAGTTCCTGGAGAAGGACACCGTGCTTGGTCAAACAGAGGGTCAGTGCCGGAGAAGAAGACTCCCAGTGAGGTGAATGGACTGAGACAGTGGTTGCCACAGTGAGCTCAGGATGACACAGGCCCAGGCAGTGTTTTGTTCTGTTGTGCATAAAGTCATGATGAGTTGGAACCAACTTGGTGGTACCTAAGAAAAATAACAGCAGTCGTTGGTAATAGAAAACTAAACCCACTGCCATCGAGCCAATTCCAACTCACAGAGACCCTGTAGGACAGAGTGGAACTGCTCCATGGAGTTTCCAAGCAGTGTCTGGTAGATCTGAGCTGTTAACCTTATGGTTGGCAAATGTAGCACTGAACCAATATGTCACTAGCATAATGGGGAGCTGTACAACCAAAAAGCCAAATCCATTGGTCTGGAGTCCAGTCTGACTCTTGGCGACTTCACGTGTTACAGAGCATAACTTCTCTATCGGAGTTCCTTGGCTATAACCTTTACAGTGTCAGATCCTCAGGCTTCTCCGTTGCAGTGCCACTAGGTTTCAACTGCAGCTTTTGGATTGATCACAAACCATTTGTGCCACCAAGGGACCTTTAGAGGCCCTAGGGGGATGTAGAGATGCTCAATTATTTATGCATCTCAGAGGAAGTGGACTTGAACTTCCTCATGCATATATGTTTACATTTTATTCCTTATATCGAAACTCTGGTGGTAGAGTGGGTTAAGTGGTATGCCTGCTAACCAAGAGGTCAGCAGTACAGATCCGCTAAATGCTCCTTGGAAACTCTATGGGGCAGTTCTGCTCTGATCCCTAGGGTCACTATGAGTCATACTTGAATCGACAGCAGTAGGTTTTTTGGGTTATTCCTCATAACATACATAACGGAAAGAAAAACCAAAAAAGGACAGCCATGGGATGTTGGGATTGGATCTTACCCTTTCCTAAGCATTTCCCTGTTTTGCAGCTCAGAGAGCTAAATTCCAGAAACATCTTTAGTCCAGAATAGACCATACCCTGGGCTTTCTGGGCAATTGATTTTGTGCTTGCTGTTTGGGAAGGAAACCACCTTGCAGTCTTATGTAGAACAGAATGAAGCGTTGCCCAGTCTAGCATCATCTTCACGGTCATTAGCATGTTTGAATCGATTGTGGCGGTGGTTGTGTAGTGCCTTCTCACCCAGGGGACTCCTCTTCCAGCACCATATTGCACAGTAATTGTATTATGATCCATGAGATTTTCATTGGCTAATTTTCAAGTGTAAGTCACCAGGCCTTTCTTCCTAGTCTGCCTTAGTCTGGAAGCTCCACTGAAACCCACTCATCATGGGTGAACCTGCTGATATGTGAAATGCCAGTGACATAGTTTCTAACATGGCAGTGACTTGCAAGCCCCCGGAGTACAGAAGACTGATGGATGAGTTGAGATTGAGCCAAGGGTCGGTGAAGGACAGGAGACCCTCATTGGGGTGAATTGACGCAATGAAAACCAAAGCAAAGCAAAGCAAACAAAGCAAGCCAAACAACACCCATAACCATCTGTCCAGTGATTCCGACTCAGTGACTCTGTAGGACAGAGCAGAACTGCCCCACAGGGTTTCCAAGGCTGTCATCTTCATGGAAGCAGACTGTCACATCTTTCTCCCAAAGAGTGGCTGATGGATTTGAACTACCAACCTTTCTGTTAGCAGCTGAATGCTTTAACCACTGCATCACCAGAGCCCCTTGGTGATCCACAGCCTCAACACATTGGCAGATGGGTGATGGAGGAAGTTCCTTACATATTCTTATAATTATTTTAGCTCCTTTCAGATCTTTGTTCACATAGAGTATGATTCTGATTACAGTGCCCGACCCAAATTTGTGTTCTGCGTTCTGTTTCTCACACTGTAGCAGTTCTCTGACTGACCAGCTCGTTCCCTGTGGTGGGCACCAAAGTGGTTTACAGTTGCTCGCTAGGGTGATAGTGAAGTCGTGACCATCTTCGTCCACTGAGGCTTCTTCCTTTTCTTGACACATTTCTCTGGGCAAGGTTCTGGGGGAGAGGTCACTCAGTCAAAATGAGTCAGCATTTAAAAAAAAAAAACATTATTATTTTTTTATTGTAATTAAGTGAAAGTTTACAATCTAAGTCAATTTGCCGTATAAAACCCTGAGCACCCACCTCCATGCAACTCTGTTTGTCCTCCTCGCGCTGACAGCACACTCTTCCTTTCCGCTCGTTACTTCCGGTATCCACGTCGTCAACATGAATCAGCATCTTTACTGTGTACTTCCCCCTTCATCCAGGTAACCCTGCCCACCTTTGGTCACTTACCTAGAACATCACTGAGCTCTTGAATGCCATCTGAAAGTCAGTCAGCAAGAGTCAGAACCCACGTTTTGGTGGCCAGATTTCCACCTTTGCTGTTGTTAGTGGTTGTGGCTTTGGCCCTGACTCGTGATGACCCTATGTGCAACGGAACAAGATGCTGTCCAGTCCTGCATGCCCCCATGATCCATTGCAGATTGGACAGTTGTGGTCTGTAAGGTTTTCCTTGACTAATTATCAGGAGTAGATTGCCAGGCCTTTCTTCCTAGTCCATCTTAGTCTGGAAGCTCAGCCGAAAGCTGTGCAGCATCCTAGCAACACACAAGCCTCTACTGAACACTGCGTTGACTGGGAATGGAACCCACGTATCCTCAGTGAGGGTGAGAATTTGACCTCTGAACCGCCAGTTTTCATCTTGAGGCTCTATCAGAGCCTTCAGCCACGAGGCCTCCTACCACGTTGTATGCTCCTCCAGGGCAGACTGTCACTTTGAATCTTAGTGTGGCCTGGCCTGGGACAAGAGCTCAGTGAATGACTGTGAATTGGAAATAAACTGAAAGATAGCTAACGCAGGACAGGCCCCTTAACATCACCTGACTTGTCAAAACCCTGGTTCACCATAGAGTTATTAAAAATGCCTGAAACTGGTGCTGGAACCTGGTGACCGGGGTCACCCTCTTGCCCTTTCAAGCTGAGCCCCACTGGCGGTGAAAGGCCTTAGTCTTCAGTTTCTTCTTCGTAAATTCTTTTTAAAAAATATTTCATTGCATTTCAAGTCAAAGTTTACATAGCAAGTGAGGTTCCCACTGAACAATTTCAGCACAAATTATTCAGTGATGTCGGTTACATTTTTCATGATGTGTCGCTGGTCTGATTCATTCCCTGGTTGTACCATTTCCAGTTGTTGAGATTCCCTGCCCCCTACTCCTCATCTCTGCATTAGAGTCATTTTTTTTTTTTTAAATTGTGATGGAGTGAAAGTGTACAATCCAGTTTAAATTTGCGTGCCCACCTATATGCAGCTCCCTCTGCTCTCCTTGCCTGGTGACAGCACATTCCTCCTTTCCATTCCATACACGTCGTAACCTCTTAACAATCTCCTGTCCCCTCCTCTTCACTGTCAGTAGGACAGCATCCTATAGATGTATAGAACCATAAAGTACACACACAGTATGGTCACTCTGTGTTCACGAGTCCAATGCATTCCTCTCCGAAGAGTTGACCTTTGTAATGATTTATGATCAGGGTAGCATTGGATCTAGGGAGCATGCTCCCAGGGGAACACCCCAGGCCTTTGGACTATTAATTGCTGTCTTTTAGTGAAGTTCCTAGGGTGTACCCCTTTTTTGTCTCATCTTGCCACTGGGACTCAGCTTTGTGAGCCCCATCATGGCTGTCACTGGTGATGGACAAGCACAATCTGGTTCTCCCAGCCACATGTTGATATAGTCACTCATTCACATGTGTCTTTATGTCTTCTGGCTTCTTTTACACTCATGTTGTTGTTGTCCTTGGTGCTCATCTGTTCCAGCTGAGTTGGGACCTTTGGTGTACCTCACATGGCAGCTTGCTAGCTTTTAAGACCCCAGATGCCACTCACCAGTAAAGGGTGCAGAAGACTCTCTTAGCTGTAGGCTAGTTGTGACAATTGGCCTCCATGTCCCCTGAGAACATAGACCCCAGACACTCGCTCCTGCTGCTCTGTCCTAGCAATATTGGGTTAAGATTGGAAGAATTTTCAGATAATGTTGAAGTCCAATTAAATTGATCTTCTTTGTAATGTGTGCTGTCACTGATTTCACCCAGTCAAATTTCTATCAACTATCTAATCTATAACCAGCCCTCCCCCTCTCTTCCTCCCCTCCCTTGAAGCCATCAAAGAGTCTTTTCCTCTATAAATGAGTCAGTTCTTAAGTCCTTATGGCAGGGGTCTCATACGATATTTGTCCTTGTGCCGCTGACTGATTTCACTCAACATAAAGTCTTTCAATTGAAACCAGGTTATGAGATGCTTCCTAAAAATCATCATTATTCTTTATCATTGTATAGTGTTTCTGCATTAGGGTCATTTTTGACCCTTTGGTCTCCTATAGATGATTTTTAAAATATATATTTGTATTTTAAATTATACTTTAAATGAAAGTTTACAGAGCAAACTAGCTTCTCTTTAAACACTGCACACACTATTACATGATCTTGGCTAATAATCTGACATGTCTACACTGTTCCTTCATGACCTTGTATCCCTCATTACCAGCTTTCCTGTCCCCTCCTGCCTTCTAGTCCTTGCCCCTGGGCTGGTGTGCCCCTTAGGCTCATTTTGTTTGATGGGCCCGTGTCATCTTTGCCCGAAGGGTGAACTTGAGGAACAACTTCATTACTGTGCTAAAAGGATGTATACAGTTTCTCTAGTCTCTGTCAGGCCAATAAGTCTGGTCTTGTTGTGTGAGTTAGAATTCTGTTCTGCGTTTTTCTCCAGCTGTCTCTGGGACCTGCTATTGTGATCCCTGTTGGAGCAGTCAGTAGTGGTAGCCAGGCACCATCTGGTTATGTTGGGCTCGGTCAGTTGGAGGCTGTAGTATTTGTAGTACATTAGTCGTTTGGACTCATCTTTCCCTTGAGTTATAGCAGTGGTCTCAAACAACATGTGTCCTTTTGAGATTGACTTATTTCACTCAGCATCATGTCATGAGATGCTTCCCAGACTCATCATTGGTCTTTATTGTTGTGTTTGTGTATCCATTCATCTGTTGATGTGCATCTATGTTGTTTCCATCTTTTTGCTGTTGTGAACATGGCTGTGCATATGCGTGTTTTGTAATAACTCATTTCTCTAGGATATATTCCTGCGAGTGGGATTGCAGGATCATGTTATATTTCTATTTCCAGCTTTCTAAGGAACAACCATGTCATTTTCCAAGGTGGTTGTATCATTTTGCATTCCCGCCAACAGTGTATAAGAGTTCCAGGCTCCCCGCAGTCTGACCAACATTTGTTATTTTCTGTTTCTTGGATTTGCGTCAGTAATGCTGGGGTGAGATGGTATCTCCTGGTGGTTTTGATTTGCGTTGCTCTAATGGCTAGTGATCATGAGCATTTTCTTATGTATCTGTCAGCCACTTGAATGTCCTTTTGGTTAAGTGTCTGTTCATTTCTTTTGCATGTTTTTAATTGGATTATTTGTCTTTTTGTTGTAGAGGTGTTGAGTTTTCTTGTAGATTTTAGAGATTAGACATCTGTCTGATTTTTAATAGCCAGTTTTTATTTTCCTAGTCTGTAGGTTCTCTTTTCAGTCTTTTGGTGAAGTCTTATGATGAGCCAAAATGTTTAATTTTTAGAAGGTCCTAGTTATTTAGCTTGTATTCTGGAGTTTGTATGTTGTCAGTTAAGATTTATATCCTGTTAATACCATGTATTAGGGCCTCTAGTCTTTCTCCTATTTTTTCTACTGTGATCTTTAGAGTGTTCGGCTTTATATTTAGTCTTTGACCCATATTGAAATAGTTTTTGTGTATGGTGTGAGGTATGGGTTCTGTTTCTTTTTTTTTTTTTCCTATAGATAGATATCTAGTTTTGGCAGCATCATTTGTTAAAAAGACTGTCTTTTCCCCTTTTGTTGGACTTTGGGTCTTTGTTGAAGATCAGGTGATTGTAGGTGTAAAGATTTGTGTCTGAGTGCTCAATTCTGTTCCATTTTTCAATGTACCTGTTATTGTACCAGTGCCAGGCTGTTCTGACTGTAGCTGTATAGTAGGTTCTGAGGTCAGGTAGGGTGGGTCTTCTATGTTCTTCTTCTTCTTCAGTTGTGCTTTACTTATCTGAGGCATCGTTCTTTTCCATAAAGTTAGTGATTATGCTTTCCATCTCTAAAGCATACTGTTGGTATTTGGATTGGGATTACATTATATTTGTAAATTTTGAGGAGTAGAATTGTCATTTTCACAATGTTGAGTCTACCTGTCTGTAAGCTTGTTTTTCCATTTATGTGTCTCTCTTTTGGTTTCTCGCAGTAGTGTTTTGTAGTTTCCTTTATGTAGGTCTTTTACATCCCTGTTTAGATTTATTCCTAAGTATTTTATTTTTTTAGGGGCTATTATAGATGGTATTTGTTTTCCTGATTTCCTTTCTGTCTTTTTATTAGTGTATAGGAATCCTGTATGTTTATCTTATATCCTGTTACTCTGTGGAATCTTTCTATTAGATCCAGTAGCATTCTTGTGGAGCCTTTTGGAATTTCTATACATTTTTTGAAATATATAGTGTCATATCTCCTAGGAATGATTTTTGAGATATTCATTACTCATGGGGGATAAAAGCCGAGTGCTCTTTGTTTTATGATTCAATCTTCTTTTTAGCTAAAAAGCGACTTCAAGGGATGATTTCAGTTTAAGGTTTAGAGTATATTTTAGGGCTGTAGTCTCAGGAGCCCTCTTGTCTCAAGCAGCCCGGTAAGTCTGCAGTTTTTAAGAGTGTGAGTTCTGTTCCATGTTTTTCTCCTTTTCTGCCAGGATCCGTCTGTTGAGTGTCTGATTAGAAATCTTGGCAAATCCTTTGAGAAGTGGGTCGAGGGTGGAGGAGCTGACCTGAGTGATATAATGTGATTTCAGGAAATGGTCAGGCTCTGTTGGAATGTTTTTACCATCCACCCATGGGTATCTGTCACTCCATAAAAAGATCTTGTTAGGAGGTGGCAATGATGGAGAGGACCTTGCTTGGCTGTTTGCTAACCTCTTCCTGTCAAAGAGCTGTAGTCCCTCCGCTAAGAGGCAGGACGTGAGAAGAGAATCTCCATGACATAGCAGGGGTGGGAGCATTTCCAAATCCCTATGGAGCAGCAGATCCCTGCTTGAGCCTCTCCTGCATCATAAGGCCACCTGCTGTGGGCAGGGTCTCTGGGGGCTCTCTGGCCTACTATGGAAAGTTCCAGGCCCTGGGTCTTTGATTCATGTATGTGTGACTCCTTGTATCAGGCTTGCCTGTTGCTGGAAAACTTTGATAAAAGGTCACTGAATCTGAACAAACAGTTTAGAGAAGGGGTGTAGAAAGCTTTCTTTGGCTTCAGAATCTGGGTTGTTTTTGCAGTGAGTACCTCAGGAGCCTATGTGACTTACTGAAGGCTGGCCAGAAACCAATCCCAGGTCTACAGTGAAGTCTCTCTGAGTATTGGTTTCGTGTGAACTCTAAGGACAGAGATTGTCAAAGAGAGCAGGCTTCTATTTACTGTTGTACTCTGTGGAAACCTTCAGCAATCAGGACACTTTTTCCAGGCTTTGGATTGTTTTGTGTTGAATGTCATGCTATTGAGCAATGAACTCGGAGTTCTTCATTAGCTCCGACGCTCTAACTTTCCTTTTAGAGTACTCTTGCTGAGCTTTCCAAATTTGGCTTGAAAATCCATGCATGGTGGTACAGTCATCTGTCCAGCTCAGTAAACATGAGTGTAGTTGAATTTACATACAGATGATACTCAACTGGGTAATATTTATTGTTTGCTTTCATTTGGAATAGTAGGTTATCGTGGGCCTGAGATTGCTACTTAACCAGTCAATGACCATTTGTAGGACCAGGGCACTTTTCTATGTTTCAGATACAGCATAATGAGCTGCATGTTTGAAGCCAGTTGGAAGCTGGATCTAACACTATTTTTTTGCCTGGGATGTTGGTTGTGATTTCATAGGTGCACACAGTTATTGGTTTGGGACGTGTTTGATGTAGTTTTGGGCCCCTGGTCATGGTGGGCAATGGTTAAGCATTTGGCTGCTAACCAAAAGGTTGGTGGTTTGAATCCACTAGCCTCTCCTTGGAAACCTGTGGGGCAGTTCTTTTCTGTCCTGTAGGGTTGCTATGAGTTGGAGTCTACTTGATGAAAACTTTTTTTTTTGTAGGAAATCCTATGAATCAGTTCTGTTCTGTCTTATAAGGTCTCTGTGAGTCAGAACCAGTTGACTTGATGGCACACAACAATAGCAATAGATGATTTGGGGTCCTTGGGAAACCCTGGTGATGTAGTGGGTTAAGAGCTACATCTGCCAGATGCTCCTTGGAAACTCTGTGGGACACTTCTACTCTGACCTATAGGGTCACAATGAGTTAGACCCAACTTGACAGCAGTGGGTTTGGTTTTTTGGGTATCATAAGTGATTTTGAGTATCATACGTGATTTATGATCTAAAAGTTGACTCTTTGAACCTAACTGTAGGTGCTGTAGTAGGCAGCTCTGGCAATATGTTTCCGTAAAGACTACAGCCAAGAAAATCCTATAACATACGGGGTTGGCATGTGTTGGGATTGGTTAAATGGCATTTTTGTTTTTATGATTTAATTTTCAATATTATATTGAGTGTGTAAATTCTTTTCATTTCAGCTCCTATTTCAGAAAGGCCTGTGTAAATATTTTTCATTTGCTCTCTTGACTGGCTTGCAGGCACAGATGCTAATGTTTGTTGCCCCCAAGTCAAAATCATGTCTTGTGTTTTGGCTGCAAGCTAATAACCTGTCAGGGGTCTGGGAATCTTACCAGGAGTCTGTCCCTCTGCGTGGAATCTGGGCTTCCAGGAGGGCCTGCTGGAGGGAACTCTGTTCCGGGCCTCTCACTTCCTAATGGTGATGAATTCAAAGCAGCTCCAGAAAACCCAACTTTCTTAGGATGTTGTTGTCTCTGTTTTTCATGTCCTGCACTTGCATATGCCTGTGTTTGATGAAACATCTTCAGTTTCTGGGAACATGTGTCTTTTGGAGAAAACTTCCCCTCCTCAGATTTCATGTGCAGAGTCGTTGCCATCTAACTGGGGAGGTGGTATTGACGGGGCAGGGCTGCGTTTAAATGCTTACTAGACAGGTGACCTTGGGCACATACTCTAACTTCTCTGTCCTTCGACTTCCTCATTTGAAAAGTGGATGTATGATTGTCTTGGTTTGGGTTCTTCCAGTGGGGCAGGGGTTATGGGTGGAGGGCTGATAGTATCTGCTGGCTTGATAACCAGTTGTTCTCCAGTCAGCTCCAGCTCACGGCATCCCCATGAATGTAAGGCTAGAGAGAGCTGTGCTCCACATGATTTTCAATGGCAGATTTTTTGACAGTAGATCACCAGGGCTTTCTTTTGCAACACCTGAAGGTGAACTCAAACCTCTAACCTTTGGGTTAGCAGCTCAGTGCACTAATCATGTGTATCCCCTGGGACTCCACTCTGACTGTAGCACCTAGTTGTAAGGACTGTGTCTGATTAGGAGGGTTGCATGAAGTAATACATGAAACCATTTAGCATAGTGCCTAGCCCATAATAAGCTTCTAATAGGCATTATCTATCATTACTAATATGTATCTCAAGAAAATATTGATTCTCCACCTCAGATGTGACACAAACCTCTGAGTAAACTAGATGCAAGTCTAACTGGAGGAGGTTTCTTCTTCTTCTTCTTTTTTTTGCATTTTAAGAGTAGTAAATACAAAGAAATATTTTTTAAAAAGCAAGCAAGCAACCAAGAAATCAATCCAGATGCTCAGGTGGAAGCGTCTTAATTGTACTCACTACTTAACACAAAACTCATTAAACATAAACCAAATACCAAAGAGTCAATCTAGTCAGCCAAGTGCCAAGTGCCATCGAGTCGGAATCTAAATGCTCAGTAAATACTGTGTATTCAAGAAGTGTCTGTTGCTCTTGATATCCCCAATCGTTAAGAGCTTGGCTGCTGACTAAAATGTTGGCTGTTCACATCTACCAGGTACTTGGAAATGCTATGGAGCAGTTCTGCTCTGATCTACTGGAACGCCAGGAGTCAGAGATGACTCAGTGGCAGTGGGTACATCCTGTAAGAGATAAAACTGACTGCCTGACGGTTGTCTTTGTTGGTATTTTTGGAAGTCACGTGGAACAAGTATATTCTGGAGGGATATAGTGTGATATGAGGACTCTTTCCTTGAACAACAGCCATTTATGGACTTGAAGTTCTCTGTGGTGCAGAGAAGAATGCCAGTGACCTTGAACAAGACTCAGATTTTGTGTTTCTTAGAGCAGGAGCGGTATCTGGGTGTCTGAGGTTGGTTATTTTCTGCTCTATGTTCTTAACACCTGTGGGCTTTACCTGAAATGCAAAACCTAATTTTAAAAAGTTCTGTTATCTTGAGATGTATTATTTGAAATGTAGAAACTGATAAAAATAAGCATACACTGTTGCAATAAAAAAGAAGAAAAGAAAAACCTGGACACCTTTTTAAGTCAGTCTTGGAGGCACTACTGACCATTTACCCTTCAGCCAAAGATATGACAGGTCTGCAGAGCCAGTGGTAACACACGTGAGGGACATGCTTCACGGCTCAGTCAGTCACGTGTATGTGACCAATGGGCACACCCGCCCAAAGGCACGGACAAGAATGCAGGAAGGGGCAGGAAAACTGGATGAATGGACACAGGGAACACGAGGTGGAGGAAAGGACAGTGTTGACACATTGCATGGGCAACCAGTGTCACAAAACAACTTGTGTATTCACTGTTGAATGAGAACCTAATTTGCTCTGTGAGCTTTTCCTTAAACCATAAAAAAACAAAATAAAAAGTTGCCGTCAAGTTGATTCTGACTCACGCCACCTTATAGGATGTAGAAGAACTGCCCTATAGGTTTTCCAAGACGTAGTTGGTGGTTTCAAACTGTTTATCTTTTGATTATCAGCTGTAGCCCTTTTAATAAACCAGAAACCAAACCCATTGCCGCGGAGTTGATTCTGACTCATAGTGACTCCATAGGACGGAGTAGAACTGCTCCACAGAGGTTCCAAGGAATACCTGATGGATTCAAAGTACCAGCCTTTTGGCTGGCAGATAGCACTTCACCACCACACCAACAGCTATTACACTCAAAAATAAATACTTTTAGAAATGCAGTGAACCTGCAAAAGCTGGAAACCGTGTCAAGTAGAAATCTGCCAGAGAAGGAAGATAGAATAATAATAATAGAATAGTGAATAATAGAAATAGAATAATAGAAAGAATAATAGAATAATAATAATAAATAATAAATAAATAAATAATAAATAATAAATAAATAAAAAATAATAATAATAAAAGAATAATAGAAAAGTGGTAAGTAAAACTCTACACGTCAAAGGTGGAAAACTACAGAGACCTAGAAAAACCACGCGGTCCTGTGGAGTGCCAGCTCTCACAGGTTACACTGCGTGTGGTTGCCTTCTCTCCTCTTAGGGGTCCCTGGGTGGCCTGGTTAGATGCTTGACTACTACTACTGGCAGTTCAAACCCATCCACATGCTGTTGTAGTCCACCCAGTAGATTCCAAGTCCTAGCAACCCTCTCGGTCAGAGTAGAACTGCTCCCCTGGGTTTCCTGCTCTGCCGTGGTTATGGGAGCAGATCACCCTCACAGCCGCTGGTGGGTTTGAACCATTACAGACAAGCATCTAACCACTGGACCACCAGGGGTCACTGAACTCACCAGAGGTGCCCAGAAAGACCTGGTTATCTGTTTCTGAAAGATTGGAGCCTTGCAAACTCTGTGGAGTCACTAAGAGTCAGAATCCACTTACTATCATCTGGTGGCTTTAATCTCTTCTTTACTTGCTTAAAGTTTAGCTTTGGGGTGTTTGTCACCATTGTATAGGCAGGGTTTTGCAGCCTCTAGAGCGGCTGTTCTGTTTATTTCTCAGGTCTTGCCCCTGCAGTAGGTGCACTTGAGCTATGTATGATCTTGGGTCCAAATGTCTCAAGGTCTCATGGAGAACTGAGTGAAGAGATCTCCTGCTTTTCTTCCATTAAAATAAATACTACTCAAACAGACTGTCCTTGTTTGCAATGACAGTATTATAGTGTTGATGTAAAATTTAAATATTTCCAGGAAAATTAGAAAAACTCTGCACTTCCCTCATGGGCTTCACATTCTCCTATTTCTTTCCAAAGTGAACCCTGATTTTCTGTAGCGCTGAGGACACATATACATCTTCACACATACATCTGCTTTTCTGGACTCACATTCCCTGGGATATTGTTTCTAACTTACAGTCTTACAGCCATTTTTTTCCCAGATGTAAAAGTGGCATTAAGCCTCTCCAGATACTTTTTCCTGCATCTTGAAGAATCGGTACTTAGGTTTTCCATACCTTGTCATTTTTGTGGTAAGAAACAAAATATATAGGAAGTGTGAAACTTTGGGGTGACTGCTCTTTCTTAATTAGAAGTTTGGCTACTCCAGCTTCAAAAGACAAAGAACTTAAGTGAAAGAGTTAAATGAGAAAATAATCTAACTAGGAAAGAACCGGCACCTGAAAGTTTTCAAACTTTCTATGTATACAGATAGAAACTTAGTGTGTATACATTATTATCATGATGTACATTTAATATGAAATTTTTCTCCATAACTAGCCCTGCAGCCAGCATTACACCTTAGTTTGTTTTAAAGACACTTTTATGGGTGTCATATTACTTCTTTTCTGTAGAATAAATTATAATCTGAATAAATCCTAGAGTCTTAAACAACCAGGTCCCAAGGTGTTGTTCTTGTGCTGTTGAGCCGGTTCTGACTCACATAGTGATCCTGTAGGACAGAGTAGAACTGCCCTAGAGGGTTTCCAAGGGGTGTCTGGTGGACTTGAACTGCCAACCTTTTGGCTAGCAGCTGTACTCATAGCTCTTAAAACTACAGAGCCTCCAGGGCTCTAAGGCAGTGTTCGTCAAATCAATAATCTAAAATAAATGAAAAGTGGCACTAAATTTTACTTACAGCTCTGAGGACTCCTTACTCAAAACTAAACCAAACCTATTGCCGTCGAGTCGATTCTGATTCATGGTGGCCCTATAGGACAGAGTAGAACTGCCCCACAGAGTTTCCAAGGAGCACCTGGTGGATTCCAACTGCTGACCTTTCGGTTAGCAGCTGTGGCACTTAGCCACTGTGCCACCAGGGTTTCCAGGACACCTTACAGGTGGTCCAGTTTATAGACCTTTGCTTTGGATTCTCGTTGCCTACTCTTCCATTTCCTCAGTGCTGGAGCCCACCGAGACCCCTCACTTGCCACTCTTCTCTCTATTTCTGACTACTAAAACAAGTTGCCGTGGAGTCAGCTTCAATCTTGTGTGTGTGTCAGGGTAGAACTGTATTCCATCGTGTTTTTGATGGCTGGTGTTTTGGAAGCAGATCTCTGAAAGTTTCTTCTGAGGCACTTTGGGTGGATTTCAACTTCTAGTCTTCCGGTTAGCAATCAAGTATGTCAGCTGTTTGCACACCCAAGGACTCTTTTTTTTCCTTTGACCTCTTGGATCCTGTCTTTCTAGTTTAATCTGCTGCTTCTCATTCTCCTGATTCGGTATTAAAGAAATCTAAGAATCAAGCTGGCAAAAGAAAGTCTCTTCAGAGAACAGTTGAAGGGAAGAAGCTGAGCAGGCAACAGCAAAGTGATTTTACTAGGGAGTAAAATGCTTCAGCGTTTCAGAGTGAGCCTGGATACATTCATAAATTCTCCTGCTGTCACAAAAGCATTTTTTAAAAAGGACACAAAGATTTAATGTTGCTTTTAAAGCTCTTGCTTTTCTTAGCTCAAGTGAAGTTTTCCAAAAGAGGCAAGCTGTTTGCAGTTCTCAAGCCCAGGGCCGGAGTATGTGCTCAGAGCAACCTCAGATAATAAATTTCCGATCTTCCTCTAGAATTATAACAGTTGCTGGTTGCTGTCAGGGCGGCTCCAGTTCTCGGTTGTCTGCTCACACACCTCTTTACCAGCACTGATAGGCTGGAGTCCATTGCTGCGGCTGCTGGGTATCACAGGTGCCTTCCAACCTAAGGGGCTCATCGGCCGGCTCTGTACTGAACGCTATTAGTTTGTGCTCCACGGGAGTTTCATTGACCGATTTTCAGAAGTAGATCATTAGGCCTTTCTTCGTCATCTGTCTTAGTCTGAAAGTGCCACTGGAACCTATCCACCACGGGTGACCCTGCTGGTGCATAGCTTCCGGTACAGCAGTATGCAAGCCACTGTAGTATGACAAACTAACAGACGAGTGATTGTTAGGACAGTTACAGGGACAAGTTAGATTCTTAAGTCTGAGTCTCTCCATCTCTAGAGGGTAGGTTTCTGAAGACTCTCTTGTGGGTGGTGTTGTTGGGTGCTGTTGAGTCAGTTCCAACACACAGCAACCGTATGCACAGCAGAACAAAACACTGCCTGGTCTTGCACCGTAATCGTTTTTATGCTGAAGCCCATCACTGCAGCCACTGTGTCAATCCATCATTGAAGGTCTTCTTCTTTTTCTCTGACCCCTTTCTCTACCAAGCATGATGTCCTTTTCCAGGGACTGAGCCCTCCTGACAACATGTCCAAAGTATGTAAGACACAGTCTCGCCATCTTTGTTTCCAAGGAGCACTCTGGTTGGACTTCTTCCAGAGCACATCTGTTTATACTTTTGGCGGTCCATGGGACCTTCGGTATTCTCCAACACAACACTTCAAAGATGCCGGTTCTTCTTCTGTCTTCCTTATTCATTGGTCTGGTTTTCACACGCATGGGATGCCAATGAAAATACTACGGCTTGGGTCAGGCACACTATAGTCTTTGAAGGGACGTCCTTACTTTTCAACACTTGAGTCCTTTGCAGCAGAATCCTAGGACTCTAGCTGCGGTGTTCCACAATTTTCCTGTAGGAGTAGCTAAAGGAGCTGGTCGGAGAGGGGATGCTGGGGAGATTAAAACTTGGGTTTGAATGGCACTTAGTGTATAATGGAAAGAAGGTCAGCTTTCCACTCCTGTGGGGCCAAAGCCTTCCTAGGCAACCACTCCTGGGGGCCTACTACTCAGGTGCTAGCTGTCTGCAGATCAGAGGCCTCTCTGGCATGTGGTAGCCTCAGGAAACTTGGTGTTTTATTCTTCCTGTAGACTTCTTTTGTTGTGTTGTTTCTTGTTCCGAAAATCCCTCACTCTATAGAAACCACTGGAAACCCTGGTGGCATAGTAGTTAAGTGCCGCAGCCGCTAACCATGAAGTTGTCTGTTCAAACCCGCCAGGTGCTCCTTGGAAACTCTATGAGGCAGTTCTACTCTGACCTCTAGGGGCGCTATGAGTCGGAATGGACTTGACAGCAGTGCCTTTGATACCAAGCGCTATTAACAGCCGCGGTTGGTTCTGTGTCATTTCTTGCGCCCGTGCGCACGCTCACCCGTGCGTGCATTGTTGTAGATAAACACGAAAATGAGCTCATGTGAGCCCTTTGCTCTGAAGTTTGCTTCTCTCACTCTACAGGTCTCCATGAACCTCTTTCCACATTAGGATGTTGAACTAGACCTTGTGTTCTCGAGCAGCTACCTTCATGCACTGCCGAGGAAGGACTGTTGGCCTCGGCTCCAGCGAGTCCTGGATGTGTGGGTGGAGTCCGCTTTTGATCCCTCCACGATGCAGTGACTATTCTGGCGTTTATTGCTCTTTTATTTTGCCAATACTGATTCCCAACGTTGGGTATTCTGGGACAAATGAAGTATGCTTTCAGACGTGTGATTGCTGCTGCCTATTAGCCGTCCCTCCCCCCAAGAAGCCCAGATTCCAATGTGGGTTGTGCTACAGCTGCCCAGCTGTGCATTTGAGGGGTGTCCTTTCTGTCCCCTCTGTTTTGGCTTCCTTGTCTGTGAACTGAGGATGGCGGAGCAGACCCAGCTTCTTTGAGCTGCAGCGCTCTACAGAGCTCTACAAATCTTGACGTTTGCAAATTGACTCCAGGCAATTTCAGAGACTTACTTCTTACTTAGGACTGTAGCAAACCACAAGACCTGGTGGCACAGTGATGAAGATCTTGCCTGTTAACAGAAGGTCGACACTTCGAATCTACCAGCTGTTTCTTGAACGCCTCATGGGGCAGTTCTACTGTGTCCTGTAAGTTCCCTTTGAGTTGTAATTGACTTGACGGTAACACATTTGACTTTTTTTTTTTTGGTAGCAAACCAGTGTGAAAATCTGTTTGATGGACTGCTGAAGGCAGAGCTAATTGAAGTTGTTTCTGACTTAGTTTCAGCTAAGAAACAAGTGGAATCCCTGAGTCCTACTGATGAGGACTGGCCTGCTTGGCTGTTAACCAAAGGGTGAGAGGTTTGAGTACACCCAGAGGCATGTTGGAAGAAAGGCCTGGTGACCTAGTTCCACAAAACTAGCCACTGGAAACCCAGTGGAGCACAGTTCTACTCTGATACATGTGGCATTGCATTGCCATGACTCAGAGTCAACTCAACAACAACTAGAAGAGAACAGGAAAACAAATCTGCTGCCATTGAGTCAATTCTGACTTGTAGCAACCCTAGACAGGACAAAGTAGAATTGCCCGGTAAGGTTTCCAAGGAACACATGGTGGATTTGAACCACTGATCTTCTGGTTAGTACCTCAGCTCTTTTTAATTTTTATTTTTCCCCCTTTAAACATTCCATTGTGCTCTAAGTGAAAGCCCACAATCTAATCAGTCATATACAGCCTGGTATGCAAACAGCCAGGGAACTCCAGCTGCACTCTGCACCCTGTGACAGCACACGCCTACCTTTCACCCTGCACTCCCCATGTCCATCCAGTCAGCTCCTGTCCCCCTCCACCCTCTTATCTCAGCTGTGGACAGGAGCTGCTCAGTCACTTTCATGCATGTACTCAAGTCAAGAAGCATGCTCTTTGCCAGATCATTTTGTGTCTTATGGTCTAGTCCAGTCTTTGTCAGAAGAGTTGGCTTCAAGAGTGGTTTCAGCTCCGGGCTAGGAGAGGGTCTGGGGGCCACATCCTCCAGGCACCTTCCAGTCTGTCAGACCTCCGAGCCTGGGCTGTTGGTAGACTTCTAGTTCTGCACACTCCTTTTTCTCCCCCTGCATCAGGGACTCTAGGTTGCATTCTCTGTCAGAGTAGTCACCGCTAGTGCTGGGCACCATCTAGTTCTTCTGGCCTCATGAGCAGCTGGTCTCCTAATCACTGCCACACCAAAGCCCCAACTAGTCCAGCCCTAATAAACAAGTCTTTTCATAACCATTTGGGGGAGTCTTGTGAGGCACTGTGAGTCTTTCCTTTTGAGCTTTTTGAAAGCTAAGAGACGCTACTTTGCAGATTCCTAAGGCGGCCTGATTGTGTTGACTTTGTCCAGTTCCAGTCTGTTTGATGGCTGTGTGTTCATAAATGTTCCCAGTGCTTGGAAGGGGCACATTGAATCTGTTGACCTCTGAACAGATTCCTTCTTTGGTTTTAATCAAGTTCTAGGTCAAACCTAGTGCTCATATGATAGCAGTCTTCCTCTTAAAGGCCATGCTTTGCTCACTGAGCCTTGTAAATATCAAACATATAGAGAAAATGAAGAGGATGAGAAATATTTGGATTTGTTTGTGTCAGCCTTCTGCTTATTGAGGGCTCAGGGCCAAAGGAAGGGAAAGAGAAGGATAGAGAGACTGTGCTCTTTACTTATCTTAACAGAACAAGGTTGCAGAGACCAGAAACCATCCTCTATGAAACAGTTTTTGCCAGTTTTCATTTCATTCAAGTGAAGATTTGAAATCCATACAAAGCAGTGTGGGTCTGGGTTAGAGCTCTGCCTTCATAAGCTAGTTTTAAGTCTATTGTGCAAAAGATGATTTGTAAATAATTTTGTGTGATGGCTAATCAAAGGTGTAAAAGTTGGTGACAGTGGACCCCGGCCAGGGGGACAGCGTCACAGATCATTACCAGTTACAGTTAAGGAGCCCAGGTAACTCAATTAGTTCAAGCTCTTCGGTGAAGGTTCGAATATGTCAGCAGTTCTGTGGAAGAAAAACCTGCCGATCTGCTCCTGTAAAGATTACAATCTGAGGAAACCCTGTGGGGCCATTCTGTTCTGTCCTATAGGGTTGCTATGAGTTGCAGTGACTCTGTGGCAGTAGGTTTGGTTTAGGTTTGGGACTCCTGGGGGAAGAGACCCTCATGACACAGTGTTTAAGCTCTTAGTTGCTGACCAAGTCAGTGGTTGGAACCCACCAGCAGCTGACAGCAACCCCACGTGATGGAGTAAAACTGTCCTGTAGTATTTCCCGGGCTGTCATCTTCATGGGAACCAGGTGTTGACTCCCGCCGGGTATTGACTCCCACCGGATGTTGACTCTCACAGCGGGGCTGGTGGCTTGGAATCACTGACCTTTCAGTTGGCAGCTGAGTGCTTAACTGTTGTGCCACCAGGTTGGACCAGCTATCCTCTGAGATCACTCTGTCTCTCTCTCTTTTTGTTTTCTTGCTGCAAATGCTAAGAGAAGTGTGCTTTAGGGCCAAGACTGTGATTGTACGTCTGAGCTGGGGATGGGACTGTGTGACATTCCGCAGGCATGTTTTGGGTGCTTGCAGCAGAGGCTCCCAAATTTCAGAGAGCTGGAGGCTCTCTGGGGCTTTGGGTGGGTGGGAAGGTGCTTGTAGGGCTGCAGCATCTGGGTCCCCCGCGCCACAGCTTCCAGTTCAGCTGTTCTGTGTGGTACCCAAGAGGCTGTGTATGAAACAAGACTGCCGGGTCACTCTGATGGAGGTGTCGAAGCCTATAAGCTTGCTGCTGTTGGGTTCTGGAGACTCCTTGATGTCATTAGGTGTCATTTGCATACCCTCACAAGTTCCCTTCTAGGTCTGCTGCAGGAGTCCCTGGGTGGCACAAATGATTACATGCTGAGTTATTAGGCAAAGTGTTGACAGTTTGAGTCTACCCAGAAGTGCTTCAGAAGAAAAGCCTGGTGATCTGTTTCAGAGAAATCAGCCACTGAAAGCCCTACAGAGCACAGTTCTCCACTGACACATGTGGGGTCTCCGTGAGTTGACACTGACTCTGTGACTCCAGCTTTGAGTCCTCTGGACAGTGTGAGGACGCCAGAAATGCAGTGGAAGCCAGAGTAGCCAGAGGCTCCATAGCCTACATATTGGGACCCAGGGACCCAAGAATCTTGTATTTTCTGCTCATACCTGCTCACTCTTTCTGCCTCGAATGTCACACCACTCAGCAAAGCTGTGGGATACACAGTGAGCTGTAATCAATGGAGTGCTTTCCTTGTTGTTTAGCTATATGAAGATCTTAAATAGAACCTTTTGAGGTGAGGACATGTGTTTGGGGTCAGCAAGGTCTGACTTAGTAAATGTCTAGTTTTCGGCAGGTGAATCCCTGGGCCACCCTTTCTCATTCAATACACCTCATTTGGTGAGCTTACTTTGGTGGAAGTGTCGCCCACTGTTGTCATGATAGATGTCATTTGGACTGGCTTCTCTGTCTGGGAACCTCCAGGTGCTTTTTCAAAGTGCTGTTCACATCAAGATTCTCCTAGCACACATGTGATCTGCACAGCGGTGAAGGAATAGGTTTTATGTGTATGGAACCATTAAAATTCTCTCTGTCGGCTGGCTTGTATGGTGTATCATTAAAATACATGTATGGTGGCTGGCAAAGGGTTCCTTGGTTTTTCGAAGCAGGAGAGATATTAACAGATAAGTGACACGTAGTAGATATATAGATAAATAGATGATTAATAGATAATAGCTAGATAGATGACAGCAGATGGGAGAAGATTAATACATGATAGATAGTAGATAGATGATTATCAGATGATAGATGGATAGATGCCTGACAATGGATAGATGATAGATGATCAATAGATGATAGATGGTAGATAAATGATTGCTAGATAGGCAGGTAGGTAGGTAGATGGACAGGTAGATTCTATTGAGTGAACTCCGGCCCGTGGCAACCCTAATACAACAGAACAGAATGGTGCTCAGCCCTGCATCCCTCTCGTGATTGCTGACAAGCTTGAGTCTGTTGTTGCAGCTATTGCACTGTCCCTGTCCCTGGGGGTATCACATGTTCTTCATGAGCATCTCCTTCACCAAACGTGGTGTCTTTCTCTAGCGACTGATCCTTCCAGATGTGCCATTGTGATCTGTAAAGTTTTCACTGGCTAAATTTTGGACCCAGATCTTCAGGCCTTCCTTCTTCCTCTGTTTGAGTCTGGAAGCCCCACTGAGACCTGTCCACCGTGGATGGCCCTGCTGGTATTGGAAATAGCAGGGACTCCTCTTCCAGCATCATGAGCACAGTGCCAGCTCCCACAGGGTGACGTTCTGACAGACAAGAGGTACAGGAAGCGTGAGATAATGGTGAATTGTCTGGCCCAGGATCCCAGATAAATTCAGAGTCCTGGCCAAATGAAAGTGAATTATCACAAGGGTGGAAGTAGTTTTAGTAATGGCATAACTTGGTTACGTCCAAGAAACCTATTTGTGCATTAGATATGAATAATAAACAGTAATTTAAAAACGAATGATTTGAGGAGGACATCACTGCACTGTTTAAGATAACTGGGACTCTTACATGATTTGTAGTGCAGAAAGTGCCTTCCCTTATCTTCTCATTTGTTCCTCTGTCTTGTCTTTATTGGTCCCAATCTTAGGAGAGAGATTGGAGGGGAAGAGTTAGTCTCCAGTCTCTAAAAACAGAGCTAAACCTCTTTACAGATAGGAGCTCTTTGTTGCTGTTCAGGCCTCCGGCCCATTTCTGGAGTAGGTTTAAAATAAAATCATCCTTTCTCTTTAGACACTTGACTGTGTGTGTATGTGTGTGTATTGTTAGTTGCCATCGAGTCAATTCCAACTCTGGGCCCCCCCGTGCATGTAGAGTAGGATGTTGTATAGGGTTTTCAAGGCTGTGACCTTTCAGAAACAGACTGTGAGGTCTTCCTGTGGGTTTGAACCCCCAACCTTTCGGCTAGGAGTCTTGCACTTGTGTTTAATGGAGAAACAGAGTCTGGAGTGAGGGTGCGGTGAATTCATGAAGGATGAACCTGGTAGGTTTTTACTCTAGCTGATTTTTATTTTCTCTGGTACTTGGTGAGGCAGTTCTGCGGATTGTTTGGCTTCATAAAATGCTGAGATTTGGAGAAGAGAACAGAGGTATTTCTTCTTCAGAGTTAAAACAAAACCAAAGAAAAAACAAAAACAACCCAGGAACTCAGCACGTCTGCACTCTGTTGCTCTTTGTCTTGTGAGGTGCTTGCCAACAAGATGAGCCTTCTGTTGCCCCTGCTCTGGTGAATCTCCCCACATCTCCCTGTCACCGTGCCCCCTCCTCTGTGTCGTAAATTGAGGGGAGGTGCCTTTCGGACACTTGGCCATATAAGGGGGGAGAGAGGCCAGCGTTGCTGAGTCCTGCCCCCCATCTGGACTGTGCATACTTCTGAAGCCTTTTAAGGGAAGGTGGTGCGTGCAGGGGCGCGTGGCCAGGCAGCCTGCGTGTTGTGCCCCTGCTGCTGTGGAGCAGGGCCCGTAGCTCTGGAGGACTCCGAGCATAAATCGTCGGGGCTGCTGGCACCAGAAGAAAGGCAGAAAGTCTCAGAGGACGAGGCTAGCTTCCGATGCTGCTAGCCTCTTCTTTCTCCCTCTCCCACCGTGGCCTGCAACTGTTAGGGACTTAACTTCCCGATATTTCCCTGGACACCAGCCCCTGTTGTAAGTTACAAGACAGCGGCAGTGAATGTTCCTGACTCCTCAAGGGCCGGGATTCATCTTATTTGCCCGACATGCTTGTTTCTGTGCCCTGAGGACTCTGATCTCTGAGGTCACTGAGTTGCAGAGCTCCCTCTTTCTTGCTCGGAGACTTTGGGCAGATCATAGTACCTCTCTGAGCATGTATGTCCTCATCTGAAAGGCACAGGCGAAATATAACAACATTTCTTTAAAGCCTTTAGTGCGGTACGCAGTGCAGAACTAGGAACCAACTGCCGCCAAGTTGCCTCTGACTTTTGGTGCCCCATGTGAGCCAGAGTGGAGCTGCGCTCCCTAGGGTTGCTAGTGGCTGGTTTTACAGAAGCAGACCACCAGGCCTTTCTTCTGAGGCATTACTGGGAGGACTCAAGCCTCCAACCTTTCACTTAACCACTTGTACCATCCGGGACTCCACTTGGCACTGGCTACCAAGCCAAACCTGTTGCCGTCCTATTGATTCTGACTCATAACCATCCTATGACAGACTAAGTGTTGGATTCTAACTGCCAACCTTTCAGTTAGCAGCTATAGGTCTTAGCCACTGCACCACCAGGGCTCCGAGTGCATCCTAAACATTGCTTATGACGGTTCCTGTTGCTGCCAGAGGAGCGCCCTTGTTTTGGTCCTAATGGGACATGTTCCTGGAATTCCCCTGCTCTGCTCTCTGTTCACGTGGATTGCCTTGTGAACAGGTTTTCCTTCAGGCAGAATGCACCCAGAAATATTCTTAGAGGTCCCGAAGGGTGTCCTGGTACCATTCAGTGTAAAGAAAGTGGATTTGAGGTCACGTGGGCCTGGGTCTGAATACCCTGTGTCTACTTTTTCTTTTTTTAAATTTTTTATAGTGTGATTAAATGAGAGTTTACAATCAAAGTCAATCTTCCATACCGGCTGCTCTTTTCATTTGCTCTCTTCACCCTGTGACAGCACATTTGTCTTGTTCACTCTTTACTTCCAGCATGCACACAACCAACACTTATCCTCTCCTTTCCAACCTCTCCTCTCCTCTCTAAAAAGAGATCAGCTGGGCAGCCTCATATGTATTAAACCACAAAGTACACACGCTACCTGTGTCACCCTGTGTCCCCAAGTCCAGTCCAATCTTTGTCTGAAGTGTTGGCTTCAGTACTGGTTTCAGCTCTGTGCTGGCAGCACGTCCAGGGGCCGTGTTCTCAGGGGACCTGCCAGATTGTCAGACCATCAGTTCTGGCTTTTTAATAGAGTTCTAGGTCTGCACACTTTTTCCTGTGTGACTTCAGGGGCTCTGCACTATGTCCCCCATCAGGACTGTCTTTGGTGGTGGCAGGGAACCATCTGGTTCTTCTGGTCTCGTGCTGATGCAGTCTCCCAATCCTATGGGTCTGTCTGTCTCCTGGGCTCATTTTTCGTCGTGTTTTTGTTGTTCTCAGATGTCATCTGTTCCAGGTGGGTGGGGGCCAATCGATGTTCCTCAGATGGCAGCCTGCTGACTTTTAAGACCCCAGGCATGTGGCCACTTTTTATTTCATAGTGTCAGAAGAACTGTTGAATCCCTTGGTACCTCTACTTTGTAGTCTGTACACTGAGGGTGGTTATTTCATTTTAGGTACATGGGTTGCCGAAGACAGAAACCATATAACATGCACCTCAAAACTCAGCAATTAACATTTTGAATATTCTTTCTAAGTCTGAGTGTGTCTACATATCTGTGAACAACCTGTGATATACAGACAATGCAAATTGTTATGTGGCCAGCTGCGACCTGAAAGGTCAGTGCTTTCAACCTACCACCCCCTCTTCTAGAAAGAGCTGGTCGTCTGTTTCCGTAACAGTTACAGCCCAGAAACCCTATGGGGCGGTCTCACTGTGTCATATGTTGTTGATTAGCACCTAACAACATCAATATATATGCACAAGTATGCATACACACACAGGCAAACATCATGTGCATACGTGTGGTTGATAGGTTAATTGATCATTGCATTTGCATAGAGTTGTCATAACTCAGTTTCACAAATTTTCCTGCAAATAAGAATCACTTGCAGCTACTTGTTACGAATACAGACATCTGGGCTGTAGCCAAGGACGCTGAATTGGGATATTTTAGTAGAAAAGCCAAAAAACCAAACCCATTGCCATTGAGTCGACACTGACGTATATTGACTCGAAGGACAGAGGAGAGCTGCCTTGTAGGGTTTGCAAGGAGGACCTGGTGGATTTGAGTAGCTGATCTTTTGTTGAGCAGTTGAGCTCTTCACACCTGCAACACCAGTGCTCTGTTCTAGTGGAGGAGCCCAGAGATGAAATAAATAAAATGTGGTACATGCATACAATGGTGCATTACTCAGCCATAAAGAGAAATGAAGTCCTGATATGTATTGCAACAGAGATGAAACTTGAAGACATTATGCTGATTTTGAAACAAGTCCGACCCAAAAGGACATATACTGTATGATCCCACTTACATGAACCATCTAAAATAGGCAAGAGCCTAGAGACCAGAGTTTATCAGAGTTTACCAGAGGTTAGTGGGAGGGAAGGAAAAGAGGGGTTGAAGGGGCACTGAGCTTCTGTCAGGGGTGATGGCAGAAACGGAAGCAGATCATGGTGACGGTTGAGCAACGTGATAGATGTAAGTAATGTCACTCAATTGTGCACGTGCACACTGTTGAAATGGCAAATGATGTTTTTGGTGCATGTATTTACCACAGTAAAAAAGGTACCCCAGGTGATTGTGAGTACCAGGAAAACATGAGCAGCAGTGGTGTCTCCTGAGAGAGAGTAACTAAGTGCCTCCAATTTCCCTGGAAGATAGGTAGAGTGTTTTCCATCAGACAAAAGAAGAGGGAAACCTGGTCCAAGCTTGTTTGTGATGCTTGGCTTAAGGATGCTGTCTTAAGACTCCACAGTTGTAATCTTACTGTTCATTTATGACAGTTTACAACAGATGGACTCATTTGGCTACTTTTATGTTGGATTGAATGTGCACATTTGCTCATATTTCATGCAGCTTGGAAATGTGGTAAGAGAAGGGTCATTTCTTCTTCTGCTTCTCAGAATGTTGTGTGCATGTATCATGTGAAACAGACTCCATGGCCTCGGCTGGATTTGTGTGCTGTGGTCTTCTGTGTCCATGTGTGACATTCCAGATGGGCACAATTAAGTTTGCCAGATACTGGCGGGGAAAACATGAACTGGCTGAGAGAATTCTGGGATGGAATGTTCAGAAATCCATTTGTAGGACTTCTGAAAATAAGTCTCGTGTAGGCTGACAGCCGTGGGACTGGATGGAGGAGGAGACACAGCATTCTCCCCAAAACCTTATCTCACAAGAGACTACAGCAGCCTTCTCAGGCCTCCCACACATACCCATACATGCACATACACACACACACACACATGGTCATATACACACAGGTACCCCCCCGCATGTGTACACATGCACATATGGTCATATACACACATGGGTACACAGAGACACACACATGCATACATGTACCATACATGGTCATATACAGAGACTGACAACTAAGTTCACAAACTCATCCTAGAAGAAGTGCTGCCTACCTCACTGCTGACTCTCACGACAGTCACCTTTGGAATGCTCCCCTTGAGAAGCCAGGCACCGACACCAGCACCTCGTCCACCCATCAAAGCAATTTTGGAACTCTTTTTCCGGCTATCAGACCTGTTGTCCTGAATGTCATCAAAATGTCTTCTTTTCAATATTTCCTTTATCTTTGGATAAAGAAAAAAGTCACTGGGGGCCAGATCAGGTGAGTAGGGAGTGTGTTCCAATACAGTTGTTTGTTTCCTGGCTAAAAACTCCCTCACAGACAACTGTACAATTAAGTTTGCAAACTTGCCACCATGTCACCATGTGCAATGGCCATTCCAGAAAGAGTTCCAAAATTGCTATGAAGGGTGGACTGGGTGCTGGTATCAGTGAATAGCTTCGCAAGAGGAGGACTTTCAAGGTGGCTGTAGTGATATTCAGCAATGAGATATGAAGCCAGCCAAACCAAGCCAAGTGCCGTCGAGTTGGATCTAAGAACAGTTAAGTTCACAGACTTGATTATCAGACGTCATTTACTCTCAGTCCCATGCTTAGAACCTACAAAAATACTGAAAACTTGAAAACAGTTCTTAGCTCTGAAGTGAAGAAAAGGAAGCCACCACATCCAAATGATTCATTGTTAACTGAATGTATGCAAAATGCACCATACTGTCACTTCATTAATTATTACACGTAGATTCAAGAAATCATAACACTTGAAAATAATTTGTAAAGATAAATACTTTCCCATTTTGAAAGAATCCCCAGGTGACCAATATCATTGCCCCTAGTTAGTTAAAAAGAATAACTTATAGTCTCATCATTTCAAGCGCAAAACGACAAAAATCCTTTCAAGACGCTTTTAGAGCAAACAGTAGATTTGGATGTGAGATGTGGGTACATTTAATGTATGTTGTGCTGTGGGGGAAACCCTGGTGGTGTAGTGGGTCAGTGGTATGTCTACTAATCAAAAGGTCAGCAGTTCCTATCTGCCAGATATTCCTTGGAAACTCTTTGATGCAGTTCTTCTCTGACCTATCGAGTCTCTATAAGTTGGAACTGACTTGACCCAGTGCCTTTGGCTCTGGCTTCTGATATGCAGCGGGGTTGGAAAGTAAGAATGCTTAGATGTTAACAGTGGTACACACATGTACACAATTCACAGAAATCTACCAAGGTTCATGAATGCACAGATACACATGCGTGTATACAGATATATTCCTGTGCACATGTGTTTATATGCACATATATGAACAAAACCACACAGATACACATATACACACATGTGCACAGATACAAACGCAAGTATACTCATAGATATATGCAAATGCACACATATGCATACACTCATACAGCAACATACAGAAACACAAACACCAACACATGTGGATACACACAAACCTGCATGCACACACATGTGTAGACACATAAATACACACAGATGCACTCACACACGTGTATACACATGAATACGGATACACATAAATACACACAGATGCACACACATGTACGCAGAGTTAACTACCCCTGAATGCTGTCGGGCAGGGGGTCAGCGTTGTGAGGTGCCATGAGGTCAGTTCTGACTCACAGCGGCTCCACGTGGCAGAGCAGAAGTGCCCCATAGGTTGTGAGGGCTGTAACCTTAATGGAAGCAGACCGCCAGGTGTTCCTCCTGCAGAGCTGCTCAGTGGCTTTGAACTGCCAGCCGTCCAGTTGGCAGCAGGCACTTAGCCATCGTGCCACAGGGCAGGGCACACTGTTGGAGAAACAATGGAATGTGCCACTCAAAGTTGTGCTTCCACAGCTCAGAGACTGTGAAGGGCTTGTAGGTCCTGCCTCATGCTGTGACCGTCTGGGAAGGACGTGGTGCCTCTCCTGCCACCCCAGGCCTGTCCACACGGGACTGGAGAGCAGCAACTGCTGCTCCTCTGAGCTCAGTCAAGGCTGAGGGAGCCTGCTGTGTCTGGTTGTACAGGTTGTGCACTGAGCAAGGGCACAACATACCAAGGGGCGTGTGTCCCAAGAAGGCCATCCCAGACTTGAGTATTTACTGTGACAGTGTTTTAGTGGATACCATCAGAGTGCTGCATTCTAAGAAAACCAGTGTATTACTGCACTTTCTAAGGACTCTGGTGGCCCAGTGGTGAAGCACTCAACTGGTGAGAGGTTGGTGGTTCAGATCCACCCAGTGGCCCTTTGGGAAGAAAGACCTGGGAAATTACTCCCATAAACATAACAGCCTAGAACACTCGACGGGGCAGCTCTACCCTATCATGTGGGGTTACTACAAGTTGGCATTGACTCGAAGGCACCTAACAGCAACAGCAACCAGAAGTTGGGTCTGGAAGCTGGGCTCCTGCTGTCTTTGACCTTATCATCCCTTCCCCGATCAGGCTTCAGGACAGGGCCGACTCCGCTCCAGGCTCTGAGGTCCTGACTTCCACAGAACAGCTTCTCCTACAACAGACTGTGTCCTTGCAGTGGGCCTCAGAGTCCCAGGGGCAGGTGGGCCTCCTGTTGGCCTGTCCAGCCTGCCCTCTGCCATTCTGCCTTTGGCAGAATCACTTGATTTGCGGAAGCTGGTTCTCAAAATGAAAGCAGCCTGCCCTTCTTCCGCCAGGGAGTGAGCACCTGAGCAGCACAGTTAAGGCCCTGGGTGCTAGCTGAAGGTTTGGTAGTTTGAATCTACCCAGAGGTACCTTGGAAGAAAGGGCTGGCAATCTGCTTCTGAAAAACCAGGTACTAGAAACCCTGTGGGTCACAGCTCTACTCTGACACACGTGGGGTTCCCATAAGTTAAAGGTGATTCGATAGCAGTTGTGTTTTTTTTTTTAACAGATTGAACTGTGTCTCCCAAAAAGATATGTAGAAGTCCCAAGCCCTGTACATGTGTTTGGAAGTGGAGTCTTTGAGGATGTTATCAGTTAACATGAGGTCATATGGGGCGATACCAGAGAAGGCTGGGTCCTAACCCTCTATAGCTGGGGTCGTTATGCAAACGGAGAAGAGACGTAGAGACAAGGAGAGCGAGGGAGGACACCATGTAACACTGTAGCCTGGAGAGGCTGAGAGAGAGGTTTAAACACTCCCTCTCTTAGAGGCTTTGAGAGGAATCTACACTGCAAACACCTTGATTTGGATGTCTGGTCTCCAGAAGTTTGAGACAATACATGTTCTATTCTTCTAGGCTCCCTACTTTTGTGGGATTTTGTTGCACAGCTTAGGGAAAGCAAGACAGCCCCCAGTTAGACCAGCAGTGGTATCCACACAGATAGACACTGTCCATGCCTCTAAAGGGCAGAGGGGCAGCTGAGCTTTGTTTCCCTTGGGAGTCTCTGCTGCTCCACTTCATTTCAGGAACTGTGTGTTCTCGCCAATTTACTTATGCCTGCATTTCCCAGGGAGTGACTGAGTTCTCTGGAAGCTGTTCTATCTCAGATGATACTGGCATTGTGCACATCACCCCCAGTGCAGATGGCTGCTTCTTTCCCACCTCCTTCCCCTCACCCACTGACTTCCTCCCCAGGAGCTGTATCCCAGGGCCACATTGCTCAAGGGACTGGAGCAAGCACTCGGATATCCAAGCAGGCATGTTGTTATTCTGTTTCACAGATGAAACTGCTGGGCTGAAGGGTTGAAGGAGCTGAGCACAGACTGCACAGGCACCCAGGGGTGGAGCTGGGTGGGGACCAAGCAGCCAGAGTCTTTAAATGTCTTTGTGTCTGCCTTCTTTTGGGCTGTTAATGGATTGAATTGTGTTCCCCCCAAAATATGTGTTGTAAATCCTAAACTCCCATATCTCTGTGTGCAACCCATTTGGGAAAGGATTTTGTTATGTTAATGCGATCCGTGTCAGTATAGGGTATGTCTTTAGCTAGTCACCTTTGAGACCTAAATAGAACAGCTTAGGTACAGAGGAGCAAGCAAAGACAAACTGAGGGAAATTGATGCCATTTGGAGATGACTAAGGAACTAAGGAACATAGACCAGGACCTTCCCTTGGAGCTGATCCAGAGAGAAAGCTTTCCCCTACAGCCTGCGTCCCGAATTTGGACTTCTAACCCCCGAACTGTGAAAAAATACATTGGGTTTGTTAAGCTGCCCACTTAGGGTGTTGCTGTGATAGCAAGAATGATGAAGAGGACTTGAAACACTAAAGAAGAGTAAAGACCACAGCCTTCAGTATGGGTGACACCTGAGCACAGAGACAGAAATCCTCACAACTCAAACAATAAGCAACATCATGATAAATGGAGAAAAGACTAAAGCTGTCAAAGATTTCCTTTTACTTGGATCCACCATTGACACCCATGGAAGCCAAAGTCAAGATGTCAAACGACCCATTGCATTGGGCAAATCTGCTAGAAAAGACCTCTTTAAAGTCTTATAAAGCAAAGACGTCATTTGAGGACTAAGGTGTGCCTGAGCCAAGCCATGATATTTTCAGTCACTTCATATGCATGCACAAGCTGGACAATGAATAAGGAAGATTGAAGAAGAATTGAAACTTTTGAATAGTGGCACTGGTGAAAAATGTCTCACATACTGCCCAAAGAACAAACAAATATGTCTCAGAAGAAACACAGTGAGAATGCTCCTTAAAAGTGAGGATGGCAAGACTTTGTTCCATGCACTTTGGACGTGTTATCAGGAGGAACTAGTTCTTGGAGAAAGACATCATGCTTGGTGATGGGTTGGAACAGTTTGCTACATCAGTGAGCTCAAACACAGGAATAGGACTGGGCAGTGTTTCAGTTTGTTGTGCATAGGGGTCACTGTGAGTCAGAACCAACGTGGTAACACCTAACAACAGCAATAATAATAATAGATTACTAAGATAGAGGTCTACTCTAAACTCTAAATCTCACTCTCAGTGTCCTCTCTTAGCTGCATCCACACAACACTTCTTCCTCGGACCCTGACCACCAGAGCTTGATCAGACCTCACAAGTGAAAGGGCACAGTCCAGACTTCTAAGTCTGTCCCCAAGACTTCAGAGGTCAGCCATAAACTCAGAGGTGTCCAGTGACCTCCTTACTTGTAACCTGCTAGCTACACACTGGGGGTTCCTATCACCCATAAATGAAATGGAACACATAAGCATAGGCATTCTAGGCATTATTGAGCTGAAATGGACTGGTACTGGCTATTTTGAATCAGACAATCATGTGGTCTACTATGCTGGGAATGAAAACTTGAGGAGGAATGGTGTTGCATTCATTGTTAAAATGAGCATTTCAAGATCTGTCCTGAAGTACAATGCTGTCAGTGATAGGATAATGTCCATATGCCCACAATGAAGGCCAGTTAATAACAACTGTTATACAAATTTATCCACCAAACACCAAGACCAAAAATGAAGAAATTGAAGACTTTTACCTGCTTCTGCAATCTGAAATTGATCAATCATGCAATCAGGATGCACTGGTAATTACTGGTGGTTGGAATGCAAAAGTTGGAAACAAAGAAGAATGGCTCGTAGTTTGAAAACATGCCCTTGGTGACAGGAATGATAGTGCAAAGCCAGTGACTTCTTCCTTGCAAATACCTTTTTCAGCAACATAAACCGCAGGTAAACACATGGACCTCACCAGATGGAATACACAGGAATCAAACTGACTACATCTGTGGAAAGAGACCATGGAAAAGCTCTGTATCAGCAGTCAGAACAAGACCAGATGCTGACTGTGGTGCAGACCACCAACTGCTCACATGCAAGTTCAAATTAAAACTGAAGAAAATTTGCACAAGTTCAAGAGAGCCAATGTATGACCATAAGTATAGCCCAGCTGACTTTAGAGACCAACTCAAGAACAGATTTGATGTGTTGAACACTGATGACTGAAGGCCAGATGAACAGTGGCATGACATCAAAGACATCATACATGAAGAAAGCAAGAGGTCATTGAAAAAACGGGAAAGAAAGAAAACACCGAATTGGATGTCAGAAGAGACTCTGAAACTTGCTCTTCAATGTTGAGCAGCTAAAGCAAAAGGAAGGAATAACAATATAAAAAAACTGAATGAAAGATTTCGAAGGACAGCTCAAGAAGACAAAATAAAGTATTATAATGACATGTGCAAACAGCTGGAAATAGATACCCAGTCTGCATTTCTCAAGCTGAAAGAACTGAAGAAAATATTCAAGCCTCAAGTTGCAATAGCTGAAGATTCTACAGGGGAAATATTAAAAGACTCAGGAAGCATCAAACAAAGATGGGAGGAATACACAGAGTCATTATACCAGAAAGAACTGATTGATGTTCAGCTATTTGAAGAGGTAGCATATGATGAAGAACTGGTACTGAAGGAAGAAGTTGAAGCTGCTTTGAAAGCGTGGGTCAAAAACAAGGCTCCAGGAATTGATGGAATATCAACTGAGATATTTCAACAAATGGATGCAGTGCTGGAATTGCTCACTTGTCTATGCTAGGAAATTTGGAGGACAGCTACCTGGCCAACTGACTGGAAGAGTTCCATACTTATGCCCATTCCCAAGAAAAGTGGTCCAACCAAATGTAGAAATTACCAGACAATATCATTAATATCACACACAAGTAAAATTTTGTTAAAGATCATTCAAAAGCAACTACAGAAGAGGACTTAGAATCAGAGTTATCACTGCTGATGTAACTGAAAGCAGAGAATACCAGGAAGATGTTTACCTGTGTTTCATTGAATGCAGAGGCATTCAACTGTGTGGGTTGTAATAAATTTTGTGTAACGTTGTGAAGAACGGGAATTCCAAAGCACTTACTTGTGCTCATGAGGACTCTGTACATGGATCAACAGGCAGTCATGCAAACAGAACAAGGGGACACAGCACAGTTTAAAGTCAAGAAAAATGTGTGTCTGAGTTGTATCCTTTCACCATTCCTTTTCAATCTGCTTGCTGAGCAAATAATCTGAGAAGCTGGACTATATGAAGAAGAATGAGGCATCAGGATTGGAGGAAGACTGCTAACAACCTGTGCTATGCAGGTGACACAACCCTGAAGAGGATTTGAAACACTTACTGATGAAGATTGAAGAGTATGAGTTGTATCTCACCATCAAGAAAACAAAAATCCTCACAATTGGCCCAGCAAGCAACATCTTGATAAATGGGGTAAAGATTGAAATTGTCAAGGATTTCATTTTATTTGGCTTCACAAGCAATGCCTATAGAAGTAGCAGTCAAGAAGTTAAGACACATTGCATTGGGAAAATCTGCCACAAAGGACCTCCTTAAAGTGTTAAAAAGTAAAGATGTCATCTTGAAGACTAAGGTGCACCTGACCCAAGACATAGTATTTTCGGTTTCATCATAAGCACGCAAAAGCTGGGCAATGAGTAAGCAAGAGAGAAGAATTGATGCCTTTGAATTGTGGTGCTGGAGAATATAGAACGTACCGTGGACTGCCAAAAGAACCAACAGATCTGTTCTGGAAGAAGTACAACCAGAGTGCTCCCTGGAAGCAGGGATGGTGAGATTGTGTCTCATGTAGTTTGGGCATGTTGTCAGGAGGGATCAGTCCCTGGAGAGGGACATCATGCTTGGTAGAGTGGAGGGTCAGCGAAAAAGAGGAAGACCCTCAACAGGATGGGTTGACACAGTGGCTGCAATACTGGGTTTATGTCAAATGAAGGAGCAAATCAATCTTAGAAGAAATACAACCACAATGTTCCTTAGAAGTGAAGATAGGTGAGACTTCCACTTGCTTACTTTGGTCACATTGTCTAGAAAGACCAGTTGCTAGAAGAGGACATCATGGTTGGTAAAGTAGAGGGTCAGTGAAAACAGGGGTAACCAAGAGTGAGATGGATTGACCCTATAACCAAAACAAAAAACTCAAACATTCCAACGGTCATGAAGATGTTCTGTTGTCCACAAGGTCTCCATGAGTCAGTGTCGGCTCAATGACAACTAACAAGAAGAAGATAATATTGCAAGACAAAGAAAAGACACACTTTCTTCCTTGTGGCTCTTCTGCGTTTGACATTGTGGACCATGGCGATTTATTTACCACCACAAATAAACCACTGCTTGTCTGTTTTCATACTGGAGGGTAGTCAGGTTTCTTCTGATTTTGCTTTCTGTTTCACAAATAGCACTGCAATAGACATTCTTGTGCATAGGCGTGCCAGTTTTTCAAGAACAGATACTGAAAGGTAAACTTGCTGGGTCAGAGGCCATGGTCAAGTCTACTAAGAATTCTCAAGCTGATTTTGAAAAGGAGTGTAGTCATTTACAACCCTACTGTCAATATTTGAGTTTTTGTTTTCTCCTTACATTCTCACCAACTCTTGGTGTTGCTACAGTTTTTTTTTTTTTTCTTAAATTTTCCTAACATACCAAAATCCAAACCAAACCAAACACATGGCTGTCAAGTCAATCCTGACTGATAGCAACCCTACAGACAGAGTAGAACAGCCCTGAAGAGTTTCCAAGGAGTGCTTGGTGGATTTGAACTGCCAACCTTCTGGTTAGCAGCTGTAGCACTTAACCACATACCATCAGCATTTCCTTTCCTAACATAATGGGTGTAAAACCATAGATGGCTGTTGTTTTAATTTTAATCTCTCTGATTTACCATATACTTTCACGTTGGCTGGTTGGTCTTTTTTCTCTGTGAATTGCTTGGGTCATTGTTTTAATTACTGGGTTATAGACCTTCTTTATTTATGTTGGCTACTAATCCTTTAGTTTTATGCATTGTAAATATCTCCTCTCAATCCATGCCTTACCCCCTTTTTGATGCCTTTAACAAATAAAGCCAAAAGCCAAGTGCCGTCGAGTCGGATCCGACTCAAAAGTTTTTATAATTTTTAATGTGAGTAATGTTGTTGTTGAGTACTGTTGTTTTGATTCTGACTCATAGTGACCCCTTGTGACAAAGTAGAACTGCCCTATAGGGTTTTCTAGGCTATGATTTTTATGGGTATAGATCACCAGCTCCTTCTCCTGCAGAGGCACTGGGTGGGTTCCAACTGCTAATCTTTCAGTTACCACCTACCTGGGCTCCTAAATCAATCCGTATTTTTCTTGTATTCAGATTCAATTTGTGGAATATTCTACCCATTCTTCTTTATTTTTCCTCAAAATCTTACTCTAATTTACCCATGCAGGGTGGATTGCTGAGACTCTTGTGTCAAATTTTAGACCCCTAGAAGGGTTAAATTAACCATGTCAGCAGTCAGAATTAGGCTTTTAGAATCCTGAGGATAAACACTGAGGTCCCTGTCGCACTGGTAAATCTGAATCCAATATGAAACACCAGAAGGTGAAACAGATGTTTTCTCTGGGAAAACTGCCAGGACTACATACCTCTGTCTCTTGGTGTTATTTCACAGCATGGCGATGCAACGTGATACAAATATTAGCTTTTTCTGGGCTTTGTTCTCCCGTTAGAATAGGTATCCATTTATCATCTCTCTATATTCATTTGGAAACCCTGGTGGTGCAGTGGTTAAGAGCTACACCTGGTAACCAAAAGGCCAGCGGTTCAAATCTACCAGCTGCTCCTTGGAAACTCTATGAGGTAGTTCTACTCTGAGCTAGTTCTACTGTGACCTGTAGAGCCACTATGAGTTGGAATCCACTTGACAGCAGTGGGTTTGGTTGGTTTTTTTGGTATATATTAATTTGGATCCCTGGTGGTATAGGGGTCAGCAATTCAAATCTACCCACCGCTCCTTGGAAACTCTATAGGGCAGTTCTGCTCCATTGTGTAGGGTCACTATGAATTGGAATCGACTTGACGGCAGTGTTCATGTAGTCATTTATTGAATACATTATTATATAGTCACCTATTGTTTTTTGCCTCTGCTTAAAACATAGCTACAGTAAAATTTTCATAATATTTTCTAGGAAACTAAGCAACCAACCAACCCCCCCCCCCGCAAAAGACCTGAAACTTGTTGCTGTGAGGTTGATTCCAGTCCATAGCAACCCTAGAAGACACGGTAGAACAGCTCCGTATGGTTTCCAGAGAATGCCTGATAGATTCCAACTGCCATTCTGTCATGGATTGAATCATGTCCCCCCAAAATATGTGTAGCAATTTGGCTAGGCCATGATTCCAGGTGTTGTATGATGTTTTTATGGGTTGTAAACCCTGTCTCTGTGATGTTAATTAGGGGGAATTGGTGACAGTTGTATTGGTGGGGCAGGGTAAGATTATATTATGTCTTGAGACAGTCTCTTCGGATATAGAGGAAGGGAAAGCAAGCAGAGTGGTGGAGATCTTAAGTCATCAAGGAGTAGGGCTGTGAGCAGAGTGCATCCTTTGTAAAGGCCCCGGAGTTTCTGTGCCTCAGAAGCTCCCAGTCCATGGGAAGACTGAGGACAAGGACCTTTCTCTACAGCCAACAGAGAAAGACTTCCTTTCCCTGGAACTGACGCTCTGAATTTGGACTTGCAGCCTGCTGGCCAGTAACAGAATAAGATTTCTCCTTTTATGTCCATCTACTTGTGGTATTTGTGTTATAGCAGCACTAGATGACTAAGACACAACATTTTGGTTAGCAGCCAAGCTCTTAACCACTATTTCACCAGATGCTGATTTAACTGAGAAAATAAACCAAAGCAAAAAGGTTTTAAGACACAGAAGATTTTTTTAAACAAAATATTTTGTCTTCTGGATTTGAGCTGTCCTGTTAGTTGGTACAGTTTTTAGTCTCTATTGATTCTAAATTTTATGAAGTTTGCATAACTGAAAAAAACATAAAGGCAAACAAAAAGCCAAGACTCATTGCTATTATGGATGGCAGTTCATGGAAATCAGAAGGGCAGCTGACAGTTGCCTCTTGATGATCTTTCAGTTTACTCAGAAGACTTACTTGACTTAACATTCTCCAGTCCCATGCCTTCACGATTCTTCTTTCAAAAATAAATGGGGCCAGGAACAGTTCTCATCAAAGTGCTCAAGCTTTGAGACTGTAAACATAGACGTTTGTAAATTTCCCAGATGTTGGGCTCCAGATTGTTTACTAGTTTCAGAGAGTACACCTGTGATTATTTTGACTTTGTGTATTTTCCTCTTGAATTCCTGGTAGACTTCCCAAAGTCAATTTTGTTTCCTTCCAAATAAAGTCAGGATTTTTAGAAAATTGTCTTACATTCCTGACCAGAATTAAAAATCTCATGAAGAAGGGTTCTCTTCTTTTCCCCACGATGCCTATATAAAGTGAAAGTGCAGAAGCTTCTAGCTAAAGCAGCAAGGGTCCATGGATTTGGGGTTCACCTTTGCCTTACAATTGGCCCAAATCCTGAAGTTTAGAGGGAGTAGGGAGCATGCAACAGTTATCCTTTGCTTTTTCTTTTAAAAACCAAGCCAAGAAACCCACCGTCCTTGAGTCAATTCTGGCTCATAGCAACCCTATAGCACACAGTAGAGTTGCCCCATAGAGTTTCCAAGGAGCACCTAGTAGATTTGAACTGCCAACCTTTTGGCTAGCAGCTGTAGTAGTTAACCACTACACCACCAGGGTTTCCATTTCAAACTGTAGTTTAAATGATGTGTCCAATCCCCACTGGGTTAAGCAAAAGGCTCAATATGGAAAACAGAGACAGTATGCTAATTCTGTAGGCACTTGTCAGAGTTCATAATATACTATCCCATTTGATCCTTAAACCAAACCAGTTAATGTGGAATCAATTCTGACTCATGGTAACCTCCTGTGTCAAGAGTAGGATTGCGCTATAGAGCTTTCTTGGCTATAATCTTTATAGGAACAGGTCACCAGGCCTTTCTTCCATGGCGCCTGAGAATGGGCTTAGATGGCCAACCTTCCTGTTAGGGTTTGAGCATAAACCATTTGGTCCTACCTAATATGACAAGCAAGGAAGGCATTACTTAAATTGAATTTTGAGGTTTAGGCCACGTAAGATAACATGGGCCCCAGCATCAAGCAGCTGTCTGCTAAAGTTTATGTGGTTGAACTGAAACTTTTGTAGCCATCTTATTATGATATCTGACTGCTTTATGTTTATTTCACCCAAACGTGTGAGTTGGCCCACCCCCTCCCAAATGTATTTAAGAGTAAATTTTAAGTCACTGCTAAAAAAGGAATCTTAGGTGAACTCAGTCTGACTCAGATTACAAACTGGGTAGGCTTCCTTCACAAGACTGTGAGATATCAAGCCCATGTCAAGTTTTTGAGCTCTGAGCAATCCCAGCCAGGCAGGCCAGACATCAAAGAAAAGGCCTGGGCTGGGCTGGTGGACGTGCCAAAGAGTCAACACGTTGAAGGAGCGCTGCTTTGAGGGCTCCTCTGCTAATGTCTGCCAGACACTAACCAGCAGCATGGCCAGGATGCTGTTCCCCTCCGTCACCGTCAGTTTATTGCTTGGAATCATGTAGCTATGACTAATTCAAACACGTGCTTAAGTCAAATACTGCAGAAGCCTTTTCCTCTAAAACCAAATCCAAACCCAACCCACTGCTGTCGAGTTGATTCCAGCTCATAGTGACCCAACAGGAGGGGGCAGAAGAGCCCCATAGAGTTTCCGAGGAGTGCCTGGTGGGTTCAGACTGCTGACATTTTGATGAGCAGATGTAGCACTTTACTTCTACACCACCAGGGTTCAACTTTGGCTGAAAGTATAACATGCATATAGAAAAGGCACAACTTGTATGTGTAATTGTTGTTGTTAGCTGCCATCTAGTCAGCCCCCGACTCAGCTGAAGAAAATACTGCCCGGTTTCATACCATAGCCAAGGTCCACGGCCGCTGGGACTGCTGGGATCTGTGGGGCTTCACCGGCTTATCTTCAGAAGCAGATCACCAGGTTCTTCTCGATTCGTCTCAGACTTGAAGCTCCAGTAAAACCTGTCCATGGGGGACCCTGAGGTATTGGAAATACTGGGGACACAGCTTCCAGCATCATAGCAATGTGCCACCACTGTAAGACACACTGATGGGCCTACCGATGTAACGCTTGGAGAAGTTCTCTTTGATCATATGACCCATTGAAATCAATGTGAAGAAATGACATTAATTCTATTTTTTAAAGACACTACAAAATAAAATAAAGATGCTTAGCTCCTTGATCTACAGCGTCTCGTAAGTAATACTTTGTTGTTGTTGGGTGCTGTCAAGTTGATTTTAACTCCTGGTGACTCCTGGTGATGCCATGTGACAGAGTAGAACTGCCCTACATGGTTCCTGGGCTGATCCCAGAGGAGCAGCTGATGGGTTTGAACCTCCTACCTCTCAGCAGGCAGGACTTAACTATGGTACCACCAGTGCTCCTTATAATAGATATTAGTCCTGTTCACTGAATAGGAAGTCTGGTGAAGTACTGTATTCATTCAGACACTGAAGATGCTATAAATAGGGTGAAATCCTTTCTCTCAGAGACCTCATGACACGTTAGTGGTGGTCATATTGTCTGTGTATGCGGGGATATGTAAAGGAAGTATATAATATGTATAGCTGTAATGTGGCAGTCAAGACCTGTACCAAGTGACAGGAAGTGTAGTTTTGCTGATTGATGGTTGACTCTGCTCCCAATAGTGACTCAGAAGTGCCGATCCTTCTACCTGGTGGGCCAGGCTTCTTCAATGTGGGGCTTCCAAGATTTCTGGGCTGCTCTTTGTCACACCAGCGGGCCAGAAGGAACATGGTGGTGGAGAACTTCAGAACCAGGTCTGAAAGTGGTAGATATCATTTCTACTCAGATTCCATTGTCTTGGTCTCACAGGGCCAAAGCTACTGCAAAGAGGTTGGGAAATGTCATCTAGCTGTGAGCCCAGGAGAAAGAGACAGGCGTGTTGGCCATCCAGCTGTCTTCATCAGGGCTGTTGTGACAATAGGGCCTTTAAGTTAGTCGTGAAGCAGCTTGAAGTATTGACAGACTGGAACGGAGGCTTAATGTAAGAGAAGTGAACAGCGTAAAGACAGACTTGGAGGTTGTCATGGATTCCATTGCATCCCACTCAAAATAGATGTTGGAGTCCTAACCCCTATGCCTGTGGGGCAACCCTGCTAACCTAAAGGTCAGCAGTTCTGATCCGCCAGCTGCTCCTGGAAGACCCTAATGTGCACAGCTCTACTCTGTCCTGTAGGGTCAGAATTGGAATCAACTTGATGGCAATGGTTTTGAGTCGGGATCAGCTTGATGGCAATGGTTTTGATTTGGTTTTACACCTGTGGATGGAGCTCTCCTTGGGAGCAGGATTGTATTTGTTGTATTGATGAGTCCATACCAGTGTAGGCTGTGTCTGAAACCTAAAGACTTTAGAGAGATGAAAAGAGTAGGTCAGCCGCAGAGAGAAGCAAGTGAAACGGGGGAAGACAGATCCTGTGACGATCTCCACAGAACCAGGGAGCTAGGAACGCTGGACTGGAGAAGGGAGACAGGACCCTCCCCCAGAGCCGACAGAGTGAGCCTTTGCCTAGAGCCGGTGTCCTGAATTCAGACTGCTCGCCCCCTGAACTGTGAGGAAGCAAATGTCTGTCCTTGGAAACAACCTGCATGGGGTCTTTGTGACAGCAGCAGTGAGAAATGAAGACCGAGGTCAACGGTGACAGCACAGTGCCAACAGTCCAGCTTATCAGGAGCATGGAACACGCAGGGAACAGTTTACAGAAATTTTAGAAAGCTAGGTTGGGGCTATTTCCAACCCGAGGCCAGTTTGGGGGCTTTAAGGTCAAGACTAAGGAGCGGGTATCCAGCATGTTCTTGCAGGGGACCCGGGGTCAGAAGAGGTTTCTTTCCTTTCCTTTGGGCACTGGTTGTTGCTATCAATGTGGGTTCTCAAGTTCAGCCCTTGGGGGAAGAGAAGGGTGCAGACGCACTCAAGCCACTTCATTCTGAGCGTCAGCACTAGGGGGTTCCAAGAACTCTTGCCAAAGCATGGTATCTGCTGCTGAAGACTGGGTTTGGGATGGATCCAAGTACAGGAGGGGGAGAGGGATGGCGAGAATTTCTCTCTGACCCTAGGACATAATCAGCACATGCTTAGGATCCTGGAATTTTGTTACACATGCTATTATCTTAGCTTGCATAGCTGTGGCTGCGACTCATAGTTATAAAAGTATCTGGTCCTTTATATCCGGCCACAGCCTTCAGCTGGTTGGCCTCCTGATGAATTGGGAAGGGTGGGAGCTGGAGAAATCCTTTACCCAACCTGCCAACTTGGCTTTGAACCTTCAAGAATGTTCTGGCCCAAGAGTATCATCCGCACACCCTGGATGCCATCATTTCCACCCCATGTTGCACATTCTACTTGGTAATCATACATTCATGCTTGTTAAATTCACGTTGTCCCTTGGTGGGGGGCGATTCTGCAGGAGTACCCCTCATTTCTTGAGCTTCTGATCGTGAAATGAATGGCTCTGAAAATTGACCTTTGTGCTACAATTTGGGGAAAGTTGCCTTCATTGTTCTACTAAGGCGTGATTGTATATCTTTGTTAAACCACTGAAAAAGAGAGAAAATGGAACCTTTGAAGTAAGGTTCCAACATATAAAAGAATCTTGTTTTCCAAGCAAACTTGAGACTTCAAACACTGCTTGTGAGCTTCTGGACACGTCAGCTCTATCGGGATTTCTTAGGAAGGAAGGTGTTTAATTTCCTGTGGCAAGGGTTGTGAGTTGGCCACAAACAAATTCAAAGGAGTCAGCATTGTGTTGTGTAGCGTGTACTCTGTGCATCTTTCCTCTTCAGCAGGATGCCCTTACTGGTCCCTGTCCACAGCCACTTTCTGCCCCTGTGGCTTTCAGGGAGCTAAACCTTGCTGGTAAGAGCTTGCATCTAGGAATAAAATAATTAAGACGAAACTCTTTTAGGGCTTTGAACCTGTTTGTTCTGATTTCAGCTCCTGCTGAGGATTTGTATTTCCACCTCCACATATACTGAATCGGAATCTATAGTTTAACAAGATTCTCAGCTGATTCTTATGTATAATACGTTGTGAGACCCACTGCTCTACTAGTGGTTCTCAGAACTGGTCCTTAACCAGCAGCCTGACCTGGGGACTGGCTAGAAATGCACGTTCTCAGCAGGGGTTTGAAGCTGAGTGAACCAACTGGAAACTCTGACCAGTTCAGGCTAGTGCCTCTGCTATGAGCTCATTCTCCAGAATGCTTTGATGTCTGATGTCCATCTGAAGCAATACAACAACAGCACGGTGTAGTGGCATGGAACGGGAGCAGAAAGTAAGCAGGTCTGGGTTCTGGTTCCAGCTTTGCTTCTTCCCTTCGTGGGACCATGAATGAAGTCTGGGTCTTGAGCCTCTGAGCCTGAACTGTCATAGCACCGAACTAGTTTGGGCCATTTTTGAATTTTATCTAAACGGAATAGTACAGTGTATGAGGTCTGACACTTTAGTCCTTGAACTTAATTGCTCTAAGTGCTACATACCTCATTGCCGACTATCACTGTGGTCACCTTCAAAATACTCTCCTTGGGAAGCTGTGCACTGACGTCAGTGCCTAGTCTACCCCTCGAAGCAATTTTGGAACCCTTTCTGAAATGGCCATTGTGCATGGTGGCAAGGTGGCAAGGTTGCGAACTTAATTGTGTAGTTGCGTGTGAAGGAGTTTTTAGTCAGTAAACAAATAACTGTATTGGGACACCCTCCCTACTCACCTGATCTAGCCCGCAAGGACTTTTTTCTTTACCTGAAGAGAAAGTAAATATTGAAAGGAAAACATTTTGATGACCTTCAGGATATTAGGTATAATATGACAGCTCTGCTGACCATGAAAGAAAAGGAGTTCCAGCATTGCTTTGAAAGGTAGATGAGGTGCTGGAGTCAGTGTGTGGCTTCCCAGGGGGAGTACTTGGAAGGTGACCATAGTGGTGTTCAGCAATGGGGTATGGAGCACTATTTTTAGGATGAGTGTGCAAGCTTAATTGTCAGACCTCCTATATTCCCTTCTTACTCGCTTATTTTACTAAATATTATGCTTGTGAGATTCATTCAAGTTGTTTCATATGGCAGTAATTTGTTCAATGAGATTTATGACAGTTTATTCTATGGATCAAATTACTTGTCCATTCTCCTTCGGTGGACATTTGGCTTGTTTTGTTTATTACAAGTAGTAGGTTAATGATCATTCTTGTATATATACTGTTGGGTCATATCACAGGCTAGCTTCCACAGAAAGTAGTCCTGAGAGAGATTTGCTTGCAGGAAGCTCATTATTTCTTGCCTTCAAGATCAAAGTTGCCTTCTAGACTAACTCCTGTGGGGGTGAGGAAAGGGGATTGGACAGAGAGAGGTGTTGGGCTGCAGTGCATTCACAATGAAGAAATCAGCCAACTTATAGGGAGGTCTTGGGCTGAGCTGGTCCTACAGAGTCCTGCCAGATCGAGGCAAGGAAGTTGGACTTTTGTTCAAGTCTCACTGACCCGTCATTTGGTCCATATTAAGCCATGAAAGAGAGTGTAATTTTGTGTGAGACCTCCTTCTTCAGCAGAGAGTACCTGCAAGGAGGAGAAGCTGCCAGCCAGCAACACTCCCAGCAGGCAGAAGAACGTCTTCCCATCCTAAAATATGTGTGTTCTGTGTAAGAGGTTGTTTTAGTCAGCTAGGGCTGCTCTAATAGAAATACCACAGAGTGAATGGTTTAACAAAGGAAGGTTTATTCTTACACAGTCTGGTAGGCTACAAGTCCAAATTCATGATGTCCACCCCAGGGGAAAGCTTTCCCCTAGTTGGCTCTGGAGGAAAGTCCGGTATTGCGTCAGTGTTTGTCCAGGGAGCATCTTGGTGCAGAAACCTCAGGTCTGAAGGACAAGCTCTTCTCCTGGTGCCGCTTGCTTGATGGTGTGAGGTTCCCAATTCTCAGCCTGCTTCCCTTTCCTTTTATCTGTTGCAGGATGAAAGGATTAAGGGTGGGGCAAGCCAAACCCCAGGGAAGCTCCCTTTACAGTGGAGCAGGGAGGTGATCTTATAAAGGGATTTACAGTCCCACCCTAATCCTTTAACATGCAACATAGGAAAACCACAAAATGGAAGAGAGTCAGAAGATACTGGGAATCATGGACCAGCCACGTGGCTACACTTATTTTTGGGGGGACACAATTCAATCCATGACAGAGGTGATGAACTTGAGTAACATGCCACAGTACCCACTACAGATCATTGTCATTTCTGGTCTATAAGACATGGGTAGGGGTCCTGATGGTGCACTGGTTAAGAACTATGGCAAGCTATGGCTGCCTACCATAAGGGCAGTTCAAATCCACTGGAGGCATCCTGGAAGTCCTATGGGCAGTTCTACTCTGTCCTATAGAGTTACTCTAAGTTCGAGTCAGCTTGACGGCAGTGGGTTTAAGATATGTGTGTGGGAGCACAGGTATCACAGTGGTTAGTGCTGGCCTGCTTACCCAGAGGTTAGTGATTTGAACCCACTAGCCATTCCAAGGGAGAAAGATGTAGTAGTCTGCTTCCCTGAAGGTTTATAACCTTGGAAACTATATGGAGAATGTACTACTCTGTCCATTAGGACCACTGTGGATTGGAATCAACTCAATGGTAATAAGCTTGGCTTTTGGGTTTTAAGCTATGTGTCAGAGTCCCCAGGTGGTACAGTTAACGCACTAGGCGGCTCACTGAGAGGTGGGAGGTGTGCATTCCCATAGAACTGCCGCAGAAGAAAGGCCTGGAGATCTATTTCTGTAAAATGAGTCGCTGAGCACCCTATGAAGCAGAGTTTTACTCTGACACACATGGGGTCACTAGGAATTGGAGGTGACTCCACAGCAAATGATGGTGGTAGTCAGATATGTGTGTGTCTTTATCTTTGTTACGTACTCTCAGACAGTATTCCCAAGTGGTTGTACCTACATAGATCTTAATTTGGACTTCAAGATCTTACCCCTAACAATAAAGAACAGTTGATAGGAAGGAAACTTAAATGTGAGAATGTGATATACATTAACTTAGTATTTTCTGTGTTGTGGGGAGAGGATAATGGAGAGACATTGGGATGACTGTTTATATTCTTTATCTTAAGGCTTGACATTGTATGTCAGCGCGGTTCAGAATGTCCTGAAATCTGATTGTGGAATTAGTAGATTCTGAATATCTACTTCAGTGCTGAGGAAAGAAAACAAAGGGAGAATATGAATTGATGCCTCAAATTTCATTTTTCAGGGTGGCCAAATCAATGAAGGTTCCAGTATATGAGACTCCAGCTGGATGGAGATTCTTCTCCAATCTGATGGACTCAGGACGGTGCTCTCTGTGTGGAGAAGAGAGCTTTGGCACTGGTAAGTCTCCTTGGGTTGATGTTACTATGGAGGGTGGTAGGGCTAGTCCTTTGCGGCTCTCAGTGACCCCAAGTTTGGAGATCTGTGCAGCTTCTGTAAATCAAATGCTGGGAGGAGAGTTAGTTAGAAGCAAAAAGAATCAGAGAAACTTCTTGGGATGTATGCTGTGATTCATTTACCTCATTTGCCCATTTCTTTTTTTTTATTTCCGTTAACTATTTTTTTTAATTCTGGAAATTTTCAGAATTTTATGAGAGAATATCATACTGAATCCTTAGGTACTCACTAATCATTTTCAACCTTCATCAGCTTGTGGTCACTCTTGTTTTATCTCCACTGTAACCCACCAAGAAATCCTCTTCCATGCTTATTTTGAAGCAATTTCTTGCAGTTTATCATTTTGACCATAAGTATTTCAGTGTGAATCTTTAAAAGGTGAGGAGACTTTAATCTAAGATACTCCAAGGTCTCACCCACCTGGAGAAAGGAGAATGAAGAAAACCAAAGACACATGGGAAGATTAGTCCATAGGACTAAGGGACCACAGCTAGCACAGTGTCCACCAGACTAAGTCCAATACAACTAGATAGTTCCCTGGCCACCAACACCAGCTGCTGTGACAGGGATCAAAATAGAGGGTGCTGGACAGAGCAAGAGAAAAGGGTAGAAGAAAATTCTGACTCACAAACACGCAAAAAAACGGGACTTAATGGCCCCCAGACACCTTTTTAATTCAGTAATGAAGTCACTCCTGAGGTTCATCCTTTAGCCAAAGATTAGACAGGCTCATAAAACAAAACAAGACTAAAGAGGCATGCCATCCCAGGGACAAGGACTAGAAGGTAGGAGGGGACAGGAAAGCCAGAAATAGGGAATCCAGGATCAAGAAGGGGAGAGTGTTGGTGTGTCACGGGACTGGTAACCAATGTCAAAAAACAATATGTATTACTTATTGCTTAAGGAGAAGCTAGTTTGTTCTGCAGAAACCCTGGTGGTGTAGTGGTTAAGAGCTATGCGAAAAGGCTGGCAGTTGTAATTTACTAGGCATTCCATGGCAATCCTAAGGGGTGGTTCTACTCTGCCGTTTAGGGTCAATATGAGTCAAAATCAACTTGAAGGAATGGTTTTGGTTTTAGTTTGTTCTGTAAACATTCATCTGAAGTACAATAATAAAAATAAGTGAAAAAAAAAGATGAGAGGCCCTTGGGGGAATATATAATCACAGGGCTATTATTACATATAAAGTTTTAAAAGTCATTTCTTCTTTCACAGTACTTCAAAGATCTCATTCTATTACATTTTGGCTTGCATAGTTTCTGAGAAATTTGCTGTAGTTCTTATCTTTGTTCCTTTGTGTTTAATTTCTCCCTTGTGGATGGTTTTAAGATTTTTAAAAATTTTTGGTTTTTAGCAATTATAATGTGGCAAAGTATGTCTATTTTTTCTTTAACTTGCTTGAGATTCTCTGGGCTTTTTGGATATGTTGTGTGTTGTTTTTCATTAATTTAGAAAATTCTCAGCTATGTCTTTTCAGATATTCCTCTTTCTGCATCCTCTATCTCTGCTTCAGGGACTCCAGTTATACATGTGTTAGAATGTTAGACAATTTTTTTTTTATCATAGTTGTTGTCTCATAGTTCTTACATGCTCTGCTAGGTTTTCTTTCACAATTTTTCCTTCTTTGTGTTTCCGTTGAGATAACATCTATTGACGTATCTTTAAGTTTGTTGATTTTTCCTTGGCTGTGTCTAGTCTGCTGATAAGTCTGTTAAGAGAGTTTTTATCTCTGATTTTGCATTTTTTTACTTGTAACATTTTCCTTTGACTCTTTTTTACAGTTTCCACCTCTCTGATGAAATTCCCCATCTGCTTATGTATGTTGTCTATCTGTCATATTATTTATGTACTAAACATAGTTATTTTAAGATACCTGTTTGATAATTCCAATGTTGATTTATCTCTGACTCTATCAATTGCTTTATCTCTTTGACATGGATTATTTCTGTTTTGTGGTTCTCCTCATTTTTTTGATTGAATTCAGGACAATATGTGTATAAGCACAGTAGAGACTGACATAAACAGTATTTATGCCCAGTAACGAGCACAGATCTTCTTCTGTCAGGTCATTAGTGTGGGACGTTAAGCTAATCTAGTGAAAAGTTAAGCTGGGTTTGTGTTCTGTCTCTCTGCGGGGGCTACTCTGCAGAATTTACTTGACTTTATTGCGTTATGTCTTCATTTCTCTGATAAGTCTAAGAAAAGTTATGATCATGTAGATTTTCTGGTTTTTCTTACTGATAGGTTGGAGTGACCTTTTGTAGATTTCTACATCTTTAACAGAAATGGCATACCAAAAGTAATTTCATTTTTTTTACGTCTATTTCTAAGTCCTGACCCTGTTCTCCTACCCACTGTAACCTTGAGGAGGGCAAAAAGGAGGAAACTTGTGCTTATGTGCTTGAAGATTAAATACTGTTTTCTTTTTGAAACTGCATTATGGAGGAGGTATGGGGGTACGGTACATGCAAGGGTCTCAGGGAAATTCAAGTGGATGGGTGGAAAGAAGGAAAAACTGCATTCATTTCAGAAAAAAAATGAAGTGTTAAAGTTTTAAACAAAATAACATTTTTGTAGCTTTTCACTATAAACTTTAAACATACACAAAAATGAGCAGAATAGCATAATATAACCACCAAGTACTAATTGCTCTGGGTAAACAGTCATTAATTCATGCAAATTCTAATCCATTTCTTTTGTTTGTGTATTATAAAAAAAAACTATTGTGCTTTAGATGAAAGTTTACAGTTCAAGTTAATTTCTCATTCAAAAGCCTACACACATATTGTTTTGTGACATTGGTTGTGATCCCCGCAACGTGACAGCCAACATCCTTTTCCACCCTGGATTCCCTGTGCCCATGTCATCATTTCTTGTCCCTTCTCAACCTGCTTTTGGGTAGGAGCTGCCCACTAGGTCTTGCGTATTTGAATGAACTAAGAAACATATTCCTCAAGTGTATTTATGGTTTGTTTTATAGTCCTATCCAGTCTTGGTCAGAAGAGTGGGCTTCAGGAATGGTTTCAGTTCTGGGTTAGCAGAATATCCAGGGGCCATAGTTCTGGGATTCCTCCAGTCTCTGTCAAACTATTAAGTCAGGTCTTTTTACATGAAAGTGAACTCCATTCTGCCTTTTCACTCCTGCTCTATCTAGGACTCTCTGTTGTGCTCCCTGTCAGGGAGGTTGGTCATTGGTGGTAGCTGGCACCATCTAGTTCTTCTGGTCTCTGGCTGGTGAAGTCTACGGGTCATTTGGCCCTTTAGTTCTTTGGGCTAGTATTTTCCTTGTGTCTTTGATTTTCTTCATTCTTCTTTGTTCTGAGTGGGATAGAACCATTAGATCTACATCAGATGTAAGAGTGATATCTTTGTCTTAGTCATCTGGTACTGTTCTAACAGAAATACCACAAGTGAGGCTTGAACAAAGAAAAGTTTACTGTCATACAGTCTAGTAAGTTGGAAGTCTAAATTCAGGGTGCCAGTTCCAGGGAAATGCATTCTGTGTCTGTTACCTCGGGAGGAAGGTACTTGTGTTGCATCAGTATTTGTTTAGTCTGAGAGCATCTTGGTGCAGGAACCTCTGGTTTGAAGGCTGTGCTCTGTCCCTGGTGCTGCTTCTTGGTGGTATAAGCTTCCCAAGTCTCTGCTTGCTTCTCTTTCCTTTTATCTCTTGTAGGATGAGAGAGTAAAAGAAAGTACAAGCCACACTCTAGGAAAACTCTCTTTACACTGGAGCAGGGAGGTGACTTTAGAAAGGGTGTTACAATCCCACCCTGATCACCTTTAACATAATCCACTCTGTTAACCACAGACAGAGATTAGGATTTAGAGCAGAGGAAAATCACAAAATGGAAGGCAATCACACAGTAGTGGAAATTATGGCCCTGCCAAATCATTCAATACATTCCTGGGGGGACACAATTCAGTTCATGACAGTCTTGCTGTTGTTAGGTGCTGCCGAGGCATTTCTAACTCATAGCGACCCCATGTATGACAGAACCGTCCTGTGCCATCCTCACAATTGTTAAGCTTGAGCCCATTGTTGCAGCCACTGCGTCAATCCATCTTGTTGGGTGTCTTCCTCTTTTTTATTGGCCTCTGTGTCCCATCTAATACTTCATCAGTGTTAATATTTCCCTTATACTGCTCAACATCAATGAGATTGGTTTCAGTTTTGCCCTCTTCCACCCAGGCCAGCCCCGCTCAGTGAGGAGCACCTGGGAAGCAGCCAGACCTACTCAGAAGGAGGGTCCTTGGCTCTTCCCAGCCCATGACCCCAAGGAAATTCGTACCATAAGGGGGACTATTTTTTCCCTTACCAATAACATCACTGTGTCCCCTCTACCCAAATTAAACTTTGAGTTTTCTAGGCTTTAGAATCACCTTACTTTAGCTCAGAAGCACGCCAGTGAGTACATTTACTTCACAAAAGCAAAGGGAGAATTAAGGGAAGCACCCAGTCACCCCCAAGGGATGTTCTTCCAATGGAATTCCCAGAGTGGAGACAACTCAGGAAGCCGTGCTCACCTTGCTAACAGGCTAGGTCATCGTGGCTGAACTCAGATCAGGGAGTTCTGAGTTTGGCAATCAGGAGAAGAGAAATAATGCTTGCTGACCCCACGCTGTGACAGTGGCTAGACGTTCTCAGTCCTGGCTGTACGCCAGTCACCTAAGAAAGAGCAAGGAACCCTGGTGGCACGGTGATAAAGCACTCGGCTGTGCACTGAAGGATCGGAGTTTCTAGTTGATCGGCTCCCGTGAAGATTGCGCCCTAGAAAACCCTACCAGGTGGCTCTGCTCTGTCACGTGAGGTCACTATGAATCAGAACACTCTCAAAAGAACTAATAATGGTGGCAGGGTAGGGCCTGAGAATCTGCTTTTTAGATATTTGTTCTTCCATGATTCTGATGTATATCTGGAAGGCCAGCCAAGCCAAGAGCCAACGAGTTGGGTCCGGGAAGAGCCAGCATCAAACCACTTGCTGTTGAGTTGGCTTTGATTCCTGATGAATAAAACTGTCCCCAGTAAGGTTTTCAGTGGCTAATTTTTCAGAAGCAGAAAGCCAGTCCTTTCTTTCAAGGCACTCCTGGATGAATTCGAACCTTCATCCTTATGGTTAGCAGCCAAGTGGATTAATAGTTTGTACCCTCCAGGAACTTCATAGCTTTAGTGAAAACAAGTATTTGTGTTTTTCACCAGGAACGGTGGCAGGAGTGTGTCTGAGAGGTCATACCCGGTTTGGTCAGGGCAGGAGAGAGGCATCGGGATGTGAGGTTGATGATCCACCTTGAAGATCCTCTCCTGCCATTTATGGACAAGCCCCTTGGCCTCCCTGACCTTTAGCTCCAGCCTGTCATAGTCAGCTGACCACAGTAGCTTCCTGTCTGCCGTGGGATACAGTTTTTAGAGTCAAAGGAGCTAGTTTGGGGGCACGTGGAGATGTAGAAACTTTCTAGCCCTTAGTCTGAGTGGTGCAAATGGATAATGAGCTAAGCTGCTAACCAAAAGTTTGGAGGTTCAAGTCCACCAAGGGACCTGGCATTCTCCTTCTGAAAGGTCGTAGCCTTGAAAGCCTGTGGAGCACAGTTCTACTTGAGCACACACAGGGTCACCACTTGTCAGAATCAACTCCTTAGCAGCTGGGTTTGGTTAGCCCTGAGCCTGGGGAGAAGCTTCTAAAATGTATCCAGGGCTTATCCAAGAGGAGGGCTTTCCAGAGTCCCTGGGGCATGGAGCTGTGTACCAACCAGGAATGTACAGTTCAGTGCCAAGAAAGCGTGAAAATATGGATCGACCTTGGGTTCAAGAATGCCAAGCCTTTGCCTAGGGCGAGGTCCAAGAGGAGCAAGATGTATGCGAGTGGAAATTTCCATGCTGGCATCTTGGAGTGTTGCCAGGGTAATAGGCTGGTGATGGATGCTGTGTCCGGCTTCTCGCCTGTGGAGAGCTCTGGGTCCAGACAACGGGAAAGCCGCATTTAGGGCTCTGCCAGAGGACCAAGGTCTGCGATGAAGCCAAATGGTCTTTTGTGTTGGGACCAGGTATTCATCCACTTCCTGGGAAACATCTGGGGCAGCTGCTTTACAGAGAGAAAGATAAGCTTTTATAAAATTCTCAGATTTAAATAGAAGAAAACTGCTCATCTAAATGGCATCCCTGCTACTTCTCTGAAGTTCCAAATTTACAGGAATCTGAATTTGTTCCCATACATGAAGGGGATGTTCTAAAATACTGAAAAGACCTAAGAAACCAACACGCTGAGGTTTCTTGGGGCCTGTATTGAAGACGTTCTGCTGGTTTCTATCATTGTCTTCCATTTTTGAAGAAGCCATATCCTTTTGGGGTGCATGATTGTTACAGCCCAGAGCTTGTCTTTTTATAGGTCAGGCTGAAGAACTGTTCTATTTGTCAGTGCTCAGAAAAGAGTCACACTTGAGACCATCTTGAGTAATACTATTACTTCCATTATGCATTTTCTGTATTCATGTCAACAGCATGAAAATTTGCCAAATAAAATCAAGCAAACCATGTGTTTTTGCTTCAAGGACATACTGTTTGTTGTCTTTCACCGTGACAATGGCTCTTTTGTTCAGCTCTGCTTCTTTCATATGGTAGGCTCAGAGTAAGGGTTTGTAGGGTGCCTGGATGGATGGACAGATGGACAGAAGTAAAGAAGGATGGCTGAAATGATGGAAAGATGCATGGAAGACAGGAAGGAGAAAGGAATGCAGGCAGAAGGAGAGGCAGAAAAGATTGCTCTCTTGGTATTTGTTCTTTCCAGTACCAACAGTTACATATATATTTTGTCATTCTTCAGTTGGATGTATTTCTGGAAATCTAGGCATTTTGCAAACCCTGGCGGCATAGTGGCTAATAGCTACTGTCGACAGTGCCTAATAGGTACTACTGCTAACCAAAACATGGGTAGCTCACATCCTCATGGTGCTCCTTGGAAACATGATGGGGCAGCTCTACTCTGTCCTAAAGGGTCAGAATTGACTCAACGGCAGTGGGTTTAGGTTTTGTTTTGCTTTGTTTGGGGGCCTTTTGGTGTATCCCAAGATTTGGGAAGATTCATAAAAACAAAACCCTACAAACGTAGACCAGTTAGAAGGGCAGAGTGTAGGGTGTTCTGAATTATGATAACACCAGAATCATATACAATTTTAGAATAAAGTTTTGATATTTTCAGTCACCATTTGATTAGTCTCCCAAATTACCAGCAAACTAACAAAGTGCTTCTGACCCCAAATCTGTGTTAATGAACAGGTTTAAAAGTACTTTCAATTAGCTTATATGCCAGCCAAGCCAAGTGCCGTCGAGTCGCAGTGTTAAATTAACTTTTTGTTTTTCTTCTCTGTCTGTGGTTGCTGTCAGTTACCTGGTGCCACATGGAAGAGTGGCGAGGCTCAGGTGTTAGCCGTCCTTCACGTGTACTAATTCTTGTAGCCCTCTGCTAGACGCTGTGTTCTGTGTTGGCTGGGGGTTATATTATCAACTTTTCCTCCTGTTGCTTTGTGAATAAGCATTTTCTCTTCCCCAACTGTAATACAATTTGTATGTCTTCCAGGTGTGGTGCCTGCTGCCTCTGCATTTACATTTCACCCATGAACTCTGGACATCCTAGCTCAGGACTGGGCTTGTCCTAATGCTGTTACACAAATATGGAATGGGTCTGTTGGTAGTGCAGTGGTTAAGAGCTCAGCTACTAACCAGAAGGTCAGCAGTTTGAATCCACCAGCCACTCCTGGAAAACCCTATGGGGCAGTTCTGTTCTGTCATATAGGGTTGCTATGAATTGGAATCAACTTGACAGCAACAGATTTTTTTTCTCCCCAAAAAAGATTAAAGAAAGGAAAGCTCAAGTCCACTCACTGTCTGGCGAACTGTTCACACTGCGTCTGTGAATTTCAGATAGTGGCTGTTCTGCTAGGTTTCTTTTCCTTCCTTGTGATCAGTCTGTGTTGTTTGGCTGGGCTGCAGTCGTGGGTGAGGGGCTGTGATGACAGCATTATCAGAGCTGGGAAAGCAGTTTTCCCCGATGGGCAGTTGGACATAGGCCGTGTGCACGAGTGCAATTCAATCCAGGCTGGGCCGGAGCAGGGCCAGAGTGCAGCCGGCTGTGTGATTGATGCCCCCAAAGCCCTCTTGTCACTGCTGAAAACGGAAACTCCCTCAAGGCCCTCTGTAAACACTCACCCCCTGCTTTAGGGAGCAGAGCTCCCACTCAGGGTGGGGAGGCATCTCTGTCACATAACCCCTTTCCTCGGCATCTCCATGGTTCCAGTTCTAATGACCATTCTCTGTTAATCCTCCAAGCTGATGACAGCTGGTGAGAGGGGGTCTTCTGTGACACCTAAGAGTGGAAGAGAAGCCACAAACGGGGATACTAGGCCATGCCTACACTCACTAGTGCCTTCTAGGGCTGGCAATCCTGGGAGATTATGGGCTGTTGGCCACATGCCGGAGTCCCTGGGTGATGAAAAAAAGCCCAGCTGCTAGCCAAAAGATTGGAGGTTTAAGGTTGACCTTTGTCTTAGCAGCTCTTAACCACTATGCCCGTAGGGTTTCCAAATCAGCAATAATCCACGTAAATGCTACAGGAGAAGCTTTTTTCCCCTGGGCCCTCATGTTCTGAACACAGGACAGATGTGAACATTGGAAATGCGGAAGACAACAGAGATCCTATTTGCTTTTATTTGAAGTCACCATTTAACTGTTGAGAGAATAGAAGCTGGGCTTTTGCCTGGGAGGAAGGAGGGAAATACAAGTAGGATGACTCCTGTCCACATTGTTAGCAACAGGAGAAATGGCTACTGGGTGGTTGGTGCAAGTTTATGCCTTGTCCTCAGTAGAGGGGCATGCTTGTGAGGCCAGCTGACTCTGATTCCCCACCCCAATCTCCCCCAAGGCCAATGTTGACCCCCCCCCTTCTGCCTCCTCCATACTTCCTTCAGGTAATGAACTCTTATGAGGCATCGCTGGTCTCACGCCAAGATCTGTGAGAATTATGGGAATTACGGGAATTATGGCTGCTGAGGGAGTCCCAAGGTGGTACAGACGTCCAGTGTGCTCAGTAAAAGAAAGGCTAGAGTTTTGAGCTAGGGCTTCAAACCAGTCTGAACCTGTTCAGTCAGGGCAGAGGAAGCAAAACTGGAATAGACCCAAAGTTTTGGAATTTGAGTGATCAGGAAAAATTGTCAGTCAAAGCCCTGGGATGGGAGACAAGGAAGAGGTGCAGTGAGCATTTTCAGGAGCCTGCTGCATGAGATTGGGTATTGCCAGGGCTGTGGAGAGTGACACACATTCCAAGTGATGTGGTCAGCTGCCATCTTTGAGTGGGGCAGTGCTGTTTCAGACTGCACAGAATCCAGTGTGCAGGAGACTTGGTTACTATGCAACATGTATGCTGCCCTTGTTTTCTAAGAGGGAGTTTAAATGTTTGGCAGAGTTTTGACTTGTAGTTTTTCCCATTTGAGCTACCACTCTGGTTTACCCAGCTTCTAAAAATTGGGATCTGTTCTGGTGTCCCTTCCTTGCTTGTGATTGAACTGGGAAGAACTGGTTCAAAGCCCTGAATTGAGCCCAATAAGAGGATGCTTAGAAGAAAAGCCAGGTGATCTGCTTCCAAAAATCAGCCATCGAAACCTTCCAAAAATCAGCCATCAAAACCTTCCTGTTATAGGGAGGACAGTTCTGCTCTGTCAGGTGTGAGGGCACAGTGAGTTGGAGTCAATTCAGTGGCTTTATTTTTTCTTTAAATGTTCTAGAAAGTTAGTACTGAATATAGGAAATGGGTGATCAGTAGAGAATTCATCACCTGCTCATAGGTACTATTGATCACTTTAATATCTCAGCTGTTATTGTGGTTAGGTGCCATCATGTTGGTTCTGACTCATAATGGCCCTGTGTACAAACAACAAGACACTGCCAGGTTTTGTGCCATCCTCACATTGTTATACTCGAGTCCATTGTTCCAACCACTGTTTCAGTCCATCTCATTGAGTGTCTTCCTGGCTTTCACTGACACTCAACTTTGCCAAGCATGATGTCCTTCTGTAAGGGCTGGTCCCTCCTGATAATGTGTCCAAAGTATTTGAGACAAAGTCCTGCCATCCTTGCTTCTAACGGGCATTCTGGCTGTACTTCTTCCAAAACAGATATATTCATTCTGCTGGTGATCCATGGTATATTCAGTATTCTTCACCAACACCCTAATTCAGAGTCATCAGTTCTTCTTTGGTCTTCCCTATTCACCGACCAGCTTTTGCATCCATACGAGGCAATTAGAAACAGCATGACTTGGATCAGGTGTGTCTTCTTCCTCAAAGTGACCTCTTTGCTTTTTAACACAGTGAAGTAGTCTCTTGCAACAATTTGCCAAGTGTAATGTTGGCAATGTGTCATTGAATTCTTGACTGCTGCTTTCGTGGGTGTTGATTCTGAATCTAAGTAAAATGAAATCTTTGACAACTTCAGTGTTTTCTTTTTTATCATGACATTGCTTACTGGTCCAACTGTGAGGACTTTTGTTTTCTTGATGTTGAGGTGTAATCTATACTGAAGGCTGTGGTCTTTGATTTATCAGTAAGTGCTTCCAGTCCTCTCACTTTCAAGCAAGCAAAGTTGTGTCATCTGCGTAACTCAGGTTGTTAACAAGTCTTCCTCCAATCCTGACATCCAGTTCTTCTTCCAGTCTGTGAGATCACTTGCTCAGCACATGGACTGAATAAGAAGTACGATGAAAGGATACAACCCTGATGCATACTTTTCCTGGCCTTAAACCATGCAGTGTCCCATTGTTGTTCAAATGACTGTCTCTTTTCCTAAATACGTGTTTCTCGTGAGCACAATGAAGGGTTCTGGAATTCCTATTCTCTGCAATGTTACCCATAACTTGTTATGGTCCACACAATTGAATGCCTTTGCATAGTCAGTGAAGCACAGGTAAACATCTTTTGGTATTCTGTGCTTTCAGCCATGATTCATCTGACATCAGGACTGATATCCCTTGTTCTACATCCGCTTCTGAATCCTGCTTGAACTTTGGGCCATTCCCTGTTGATATACAGCCACAACTGCTTTTGAATGACCTTCAGCAAAATTTTACTTGTGTGTGGTATTAATGATATTGTTTGATGATTTCCACATTCTGTTGGATCACCTTTCTTTGGAATTGATATCGATATGATCTCTTCCAGTCAGTTGGCCGTGTAGCTGTCTTCCAAATTCCTTAGCATAGCATCATAAGCACTTCCAGCTCTGTGTCAGTTTGTTGAAACACCACAGTTGGTGTTCAGTCAGTTCCTAGAGCCTTGTTTTTTGCCAATGCCTTTGCTGCACCTTGGAGCTCTTCCTTCAGGAACCAATACCGTTGGTTCCTGATCAAATGCTACCTTCTGAAAATGGTTGAATGCCAACCACTTCTTTTTGGTGTAGTGATTTTGTGTATTCTTTCTATCTTCTTTTGAGGCTTCCTGCACCTCTCAATATTTTCCCTATAAAATTCCAGCTAGCTTTTGATAACTAGTGTTTGATTTAATGCTTTCAAATGTGAATTTCTACACAAACATTAAAAACTTTGAATTTTTTTCTTATTATGAAAATAATACATACTATTTTGGAACGTATGGCAAAGGAAAAGGTGAGAAGCAAAAAGAAGAAAAACACCGCCAACCCTACCACTTCAGAGACTGTCATTATTAATGGTTTGTTATGTTATCTTTCTGTGCACATGCGTGTATGCATAAGTACCTACATTTTTCAACAGAAACGTATTTAATACTCTTTTTTGGTAAACTGCTTTCACCCCGTTTATTAAAATTGAATGTGAACCTTTCCAGGTTACTAAAGGTTTGTATGCAACACTTTGTCTGTACGACTCACTTTTGTATGGATTTTCCATAGTAACCCTGTGTTTTTCACTCTTTTTGGAGCTACTTCGGTGACTGTCCTTGTGACTGATGAAAGGCTGGAAAGTAGAACAGCTGGATTAAAAGCTAGGTGGATTGTTAAGACACCTGATCATCATTGTGAAATTATTCTGTGCACTATGCACAGTTTCCCTGGCACTTTGCTGGTATGAGGTGGTCCCCTTCGTCTATCAACCTTTGCCAGATTGACAGGCCCTGAAGGATTCCATGTTGGTGGGCTTTTCTTTGACTGTGGTGAGACTGACGATTTTCTCAAATGTGTTAATATAATTCTCTTGAAAACTGATGGTTTGTGTCCTCCCATATGGCTTTGTATTGGGGTGTTGCTCCTCTTTTTTCTTATTGATTTATGAAAATGTTTGACATGTGTATTGTGTATTGAACCAGTTGATGTTAAGTCAGTCCCAGCTCACGGGAACCCCATGTATGTTAAAGTTGAACTGCACTTCAGAAGGTTTTCAGTGGGTGATTTTTCAGAATTAGGTAGCCAGGCCTTTCCTCTAAGGTGCTTCTAGGCAAACTCAGCAAACCTCCAACTTTCAGGGGAGCAGCTGAATACATTAACCATTTGCACTACCTGGAGACTATAAAGTCTGTTAGTCCTGTTACACGTAGTGATCATTCCTCCTCCTCTCTGTTTTTACTCTTTATAGTGGAATTTTAGCCAAACATTGAATATCTTTGTGTTTTCTGCTTTTCTTGTGTAATTGCTGGCCACTGATACCAGCATTATCCTTCACTTTCTTGTGCTCTTAAAAAGAGCTGTATTCCCAGTATCCTTTCCAAAGCACACTGTGATCGTCCAGTGGAAACATCCTTGTATTGGCAACCAGATCGACATCTCTACCCCAGCCTCAAAGAGCTACAGAGGAACACAGTTCATTTTACTGGATCCCTCGGCCCCTTATGAATCTTGGCAAATGTACTTGTAGGGAAGGACAGCCAAGCCAACTCCAATTTACCATACATTTGGGTACAAAAGTTTGAGATGGATTTTTTTTTTTCTGGTCCAGCGTAAAGAACTTGATACCTTTCTGTCACTGAATTATGACTTCTTATCTCCCAGACTCAACAGCATCTAATGGTTCTGTGTCCGTGTAATGTCACCCAGCAGGAGGTCCAACACGTGCAAAACCCATGCTTTAGAACAAAAAGGTATTCTGCTCTGGCCAGTAAATAAAAGTGATTTTTTTTTTTTTTTTTTTTGTCAGCTATAAAAGGACAAAAGAGTTTGAAATTCTCCTGCTGGGCAGGGTTTCCTAGACTTGTTTTTCTGGCTCTTGGCCATGACGCTAATGCTGCGTCTTCCAGATTTCTTCCATTTTTGTAGCCATGTAACGAGTTTGCTGGATGAGGCTGGAATCGCTCCACGGCGCAGTGATCCAAGCCCAGGGCCCCCCAAACCTGCCTGAGCTCCAGCTGCGGCCCTGGATCTGCAGCTGTCGTTGGCAGCCCGTTTATCAACGTAGGGAGAGCTCTTGGGACCTGATCCTTGTGCCTTTTAAGTTCCTGTACAGGCCCCACAGAGCTGTTTTCTTACTTGAAGCAAAACATTGAACATTTAATGCTGAAAATGTAAGAAAGGGGTAGATGGCTCGTTGCTTCAGTTGTCAAAGGTGTTTCAGTGCAAGTCTTTGACTACTTTCAAGGTTGAAAACGATGAACTATTAAAAACTTGTAACCATTTTCCAGGTTTATACAGCTCAGTGACATTGGGATGGAGCCCTGGTGTCTCAAATGATTAAGTGCTCGGCTGCTAACTGAAAGGTTGTGTGTTTAAACCCATCCAGCCACTCTGTGCCAGAGAGACCTGCTTGTACAAGGGTTACAGTCAAGAAAACCCTAGGGGGACAGTGCTGTCCTGTCACATGAGGTCACAGTGAGTCACCATCAACTCAACTTCCCCTAACAACACCACCAGCAACACGACACTGAGTCTTCCTTGCTGACTGTATTTGATGGCATAGTCCTGTAACTCAAGAGTACTGCTCTCCATTTTCATTAGATTGTTGTACAAGAAGACACAGCCTACCCCTAGGTCCCAGGTGCCTTTCTTAGGGTACTGCTGTGGCCAGAGGGAAACCACTTGCTGTCAAGTCAGTTCGAACTCCCGGTGACCGCATGTGGGTCAGAGAGTAACTGTGCTCCATAAAGCTTTCAGTGGTGGATTATTTGGAAGTAGATCACCAGGTCTTTCTTGACAAGGCACCTCTGAATGCATTCAGACTTCCAACCTTTCAGTTAATAGTCGGGTACAATGGCCATTTGCACCACCCAGAGACTGCATTGCTGGGGAAAGAGAAGGAGATTTCACAATACCAGAGCAATGTGCCTCAGGTGTGTCTTGAGGAATTAAAACTGTGCTTGGTGTTCTATTGAAAAAAACTCACTGCCAGCCAGTCGATTCCAGCTTGTAGCAACCCTATAGGACAGAGCAGAACTGCCTCATAGAGTTTCCAAGGAGCTCCTGGAGGATCTGCACTGCTGACCTTTTGGTTAGCAACCATAGCCCTTAACCACTATGCCACCAGGGTTTCCAAGTCTTATTACTACCACTCAAATCAACAGCAGTAACTTCTGACATCCCACCCATTGTTCTAAATACCAGGGCGTACTGATTTGCTTCATCTTGACAGCAGCTGCATGGGACAGGGGCAGTTACTATCCCCATGTTTCAGATGAGGATAGTAAGTGACCTAAAGGTAAGTGGCTGAGCCAGGATATGGGCATGTATGATCTGACTCTAGAACCTACCGTCTTCTCTTGACTAACACTGATGGGGCAGCTCAGCCACGTTGGCAAAGGCTTCTCTATATTACAGATGAGAAGCCGAGGACCAGCAACGTCTCACACATTTGAGAAATGGCTGAGTTTGGTGATGAACCTTAATTCCAAAGCCTGCCAACCCTCTAAAACCCCAAAAGACCCTAAACCAGTTGATATCTAATTGAGTCGATTTGATTCCAACTCATGGAAACTCCTGTGTCTGTTCCAGGGTTTTCAAGACTGTGACCTTTTGGACGCAGTGCCTTTAGGTAGGTTAGAATCACCAGCCTTTAGTGACTGGTCATGCACTGAGCCGTTGGTGGCCCCTGCCTTGCCCCTACCCTTCCCCTTATGCCATGTCACACTCTACCACATTCTGTTGTGCTCATGGCCATATTCACCTGAGAAAGTTTAGTTAGTCTGTATTGTTATTGTGTGCCATTGAGTTATTCCAACTCGTAAGTGATCTCCTGTGACAGGATAGAACTGCCCAGTAAGGTTTCTGAGGCTGTAATCTTCATGGAAGGAGCCCTTGCGTTCCAGTAGTTAAGCAAACGCTCTGCTGCTAACCAAAAGGTAGGTGGTGTGAACCTGCCAGCCGCTCTGTGGAAGAAGGATGTGGCAGTCTGCTTCTTGGAAGTGCTGGTGGCAGTTGGACTCTGCCCCATAGGTTCACTTTGAGTTGAAATCAACTCCACGGCAATGGATTTCAGTTTTTAAATTTACATGTGAGCAGATCCGTAAGTCTTTCCTCCCTTAGAGTCACTGCATAGGTTCAAACTGCTCACCTTTTGGTTAGCATCCTGGCCCTTAACCACTGCACCACCAACGTTCCTAGTTGGCCAACAGACAGGCTCTTAAATGGGCTTCAACCCATTCTTTCTTCTGTCTCCTACTGTGTTCTAATGGCACACAAAGCAACCCATTTAGACAACACTCCAGATTTGGACAAATGCCCCTTAGAGGAATTGGTCCTAGCTCTAGAAATAGCTCTGAGATTTAGCTTCCCAGCTCGTTTCTGCCTCAGGGCCTTTGCATCTACTGGCCACCAGCTTGGAGCATTTTGTTTCCAGATCTTGTCTTCCTCACTTGGCTGGGGCAAACCTTGACTGCTCCCAGGTAAAGTGGCCAGTGCGGTTATGCTCTATGACACCATCACTCACGTTTATTGTTTCCTTCTTAATGCTTGTCATGAATGGCTGTATCTTGTGCTACTGTCTGTCTACTTTTCTGCTGCTTGTCTCTGCCTGCCTGAACTCAAGATTCTTGAGTACAGAGGTGTTGCTCATTACCGTATTGCCTGTATCTTGGGCAGCGCTTGGCACATGGCAGGGGCTCACAAACGAGGTTCTGTTCTTGGTCAGAGCACCTCATGGTGGTCACTGCTCATCCTTCGGTAGAGACTTGCTTGTTTCTATGATGTTCAAGAGGCTTCAGTGGAGCTTCCAGGCTAAGACAGACTAGGAAAAAAAACCTGGTGAGCCACTTCCAAACATCAACCAATGAAAACTCTGTGGGTCATGATAGTCCAATCAGCAGCTGATCAATGAGGACGGAGCAGAACCAAGTGGTGTTTCATTCTGTTGTGAATGGGGTCACCATGAGGTCGGGGCCAACTCAATGCCAGCAAAAAAAAAACTGAGACCCCAGCCAAATATCTACTGAATGAATGAGTGATGCCACTGAGCAGATGTGATGTCAGCCGGGCTTGTTCTCAGGATAGAAATCCTTCTGATAGTACTTTACTTGAATTTCAGTTGCCTGTCATAGGGTCACTGTGAGTCAGAATTGACTTGACAACAACAGATTTTTTTTTTAATTTTTGAAAATATATATGCATCCTGGGGGCCTATACTTAACACAATAGATAAATATAGCTAATTGTTTCAATTAAAACTCGATTTTAAATATGAAACTGGTCATCTTTGTTCGTCAAACTTTTCATTGCCCCCAGGAACCCCCCTTCAGCCGTGTTTCTGTCTCCCTCAGGCTCCGACCACCTCCGGGAGAAGGACGGCCTCTGGGCAGTCTTGGTCTGGCTCTCCATCCTCGCTGCCCGGAAGCAGAGTGTGGAGGAGATTGTCCGAGATCACTGGGCCAAGTTTGGCCGCCACTACTACTGCAGGTGAGGAGAAGGGTGGAGTCTCTGTGTGGACCCTGGGAATGAGGCTTAGTGAAGGGTTCTGAAACCTGGGAGTGAGAGCCTCCAGAGGCCGGCCTGGTGCAGGAGACCCAGGTTTGAGTCTTGGCTAAGGCCCCTCATCTTCAGCCACCATCCATCTGTCAGTGGAGGCTTGGGGATTGTTGCGATGCTCACAAGGTTTCGGAAGAGCTTCTAGACTAAGACAGATGAAGAAGAAAAGCCTGGTGATCTACCGCCAAAACTCAGCTCCTGAAAACCCTGTGGTTCACCATGGTCTACTCTGTGACTGATCCAGAATTCAGCCCATGAAAACCCTATGGTTCCCCGTGGTTGATCTGTGACAGATCACGGCACAGGACCGGCATCATTTTGTTCCTGTGTGCGCGGGGACACCATGAGTCAGGTGCTGACTTCACAACAGCTAGCAACAACAAGAACATTAAAAATTTGGGGGAGATTTGAGGGACACAGAGGCTTAACCAGATGACTTCTGATAGGGGATGTCCAGGGGGTATCCAGGGACATATGGTGACTGCCAATTAAGTTTGCGAACTCATGCTAGAAAAAGTGCTACATAGCTCATTGCTGAGCATCACTGTGGTCACCTTCGAAGTACTTCCCTTGGGAAGCTGAGCACCAAGCAGCACCCAGTTCACCCTTCAAAGCAATTTTGGAATTCTTTTTTCTGGAATGGCCATCAGAGATGTTGTCATCTTACCCTTGATGTCCTGAATGTCATCCAAATGTCTTCCTTTCAATATTTCCTTTGTCTTTGAGTAATGAAAAAAGTCATTGGGGCCATATCAGGTGAGCAGGGAGGGTGTTCCAATGCAATTGTTTGTTTACTGGATAAAATCTCCGTCACAGACAACTGTATAATTAAGTTCATGAACTTGCCACCTTGCCACCACATGCAACAGCCGTTCTAGAAAGAGTTCTAAAATTGTTTGAAGGGTGGGCTAGGCACTGGTGTCTGTTCATAGCTTTAAGGTATGATGTGGTGTCCCTGGGAACCATGTGGCCAGACCAGAGACTTTCTGCCTGTTCTGCACCCACTCAGTCAAGGACGAGGGCAGAACACTGTTGTAGCAGTAGTCTGGGTGCATTCATTATGCCCTTCCTGCCTTTTTACCTCTCATCACTGGCCTGAACCATCTCCATGATGCCCAAGCTGGCACTCTGTAAAGGACCCAGTGGCTCAGGAGCTCCAGATTTTGCTAGAGGTTTGGTCCCGAGAAAGGAGGTACTCAAAATGGAAATGTTTCCCTGGAAGGAGTAGGGGAGATGGTCAGTCAGTAAGAGGGCAGAGGTGCAGTTCCTGTCACATTCTTGTTGTTGCTGTGGGGTGGGGACAAGTCTGCTGGCATGTGTGTGCCTGCTAGGTGTGAGTGCTAAGATGTGCTAGGGATGTGTACCAAGGTGTGCTGGGTGTGTATACCAAGTGTGCACACCAAAGTGTGCTGGGTGTGCACACCAAGGTGTGCTGGCTGTGTGTACCAGGTGTTCTGGGTGTTCTAGGTGTGCATACAAAGTCACAGCGGGTGTGTGTACCAAGGTGTGCTGTGTATGCATGCCAAGATATGCTATGTGTGTATTTCAGTGTGTGCTACCAAGGTGTATTAGGTGTATCACCTAATACCAAGCTTGGCTTCAGGCATGTGAGTGTTAGAAAAGATGTTAGCTGTGGAGAATGTGGAGGTGTGGGAATTCTTGGACAGTCGCAGAATCTGCAAATCAAAAACAAGGAGACTGTAGCTCATTTTGCTTGGTCTCCCCTCTTCTGGTAACACCCATACCCACTTATGCATAGTTTAGCACTTGGGATATTTGGTTGAGTTTCAAGAGCTTGAGAGCAGGAAGGAAGCTGTAGACTTCCCCAGCAGGGGAATTTTTCTGGCTGTAAAAGGCCACTGACTTAGATAAGCATCAAGGAAGCCTGTGACACTGCTCATTAAAATCAGAGACTGCCACACTCTGAGAAGCGCACACAGCACTGTCCTATTTTGGGGTCCTGCTTAGTCCAGAAGGCTGGGGGTGTGCTGTCCAGCAAATCACCTCCGATTTTTCGTCACATCACAAAGTAAAGACTCACCAGCAGGTCAGAACTTGTTTTACTCATTAGTATTTCTCACAAACACACAAATCCTCTGATTCTTGGGGTCCTTTCTGGATGATCACATCCTTCTCTTGCACAAAGCCATTCCAAACCCTGCAGCCTGCTAACACCTCTCATGACTGCCAGCCTCTGTTTAGGGAGAGCTCTCGGGAGTCAGGGATGTATGCATTCCTCACAATCATGGAATGATTACCTAGGTTTCTGCCAGAGTTTTGAAGAAATGGTGTTATGATTAGTGTATTTATAATAGAGTTCTCTGTCTCTGTCTTTTTTTTTTAGGCCAAGAGCTTACATGATAATTATTTTTCCCCCCCAAAACACATGCCATATTAGAGAATAATATGTAATGGAGATTTAAATTCTTGTAGGACATGGAATTATGCCTTGGATTTCTGTCCAGAAAGATCACAGAGGTAAAGAAGTAGGTAGAATGTAAGATTAACTTTTCCTTCAGCCCTCAACACACAGCAAGTGGACGGGTGCTTGTGAAATAACATGATTTCTGGCAGAAGTCTTGGTGGGAGGGAGCAATAAAATGCATTCAGTTTAACTGATTCCAACCCTTGAGAAAATTTGTCTTCCTCCTACAAGTGGACCCAGGAAGAGTTCTCCATAGGAAGTCATCTTCCCTGGACAACGAGGGATGGTAGTTAGCAGGGGGAGCTTAAAGTAGCAAGTTTGGGAAGGTGGTGCCAGGACCTGAGTGTGTATGAAGATAGCTGTTGGGGCAGGCTGGTCCCATGACCTCACCTATAGACTGGACATGATTTCCTTACATTTGTGCATTTTCACAGTCTGAAGTGTCTTCATCTCCTAGTGGACTCCTGTCTTAGGCCCGGGTGTCTAAAGAAGCAAAATCAGTAAAGTGTGTAATTATATGAGAGAGAGACTGCTATGTCAGAGAAATGGCTCATGTGCTTATGGATGCTGGAGTGTCCCAAGTCTGTGGATTAGGGTAGAGGCTTCTCCTGTGTCATATAGCTGCAGGGGCTGGAGAACATAGATTGGCAGGTCAAAGAGTAGGGCTCTTGTTCACATGCTGGAAAAGACTGATGAACCCCAAGATCAGAGGCAAGATGACAAGGCATCTCCCAGTTCACATAGCTGCAAGAGCCAGTGAATCCAAGATCAGTAGGTCAGAGCTCAGGGCTTTTGCTCATAGGCTGTGAAGAGTGATGAACCCCAAGATGGACAGAAAAGGTGTAGGCTCAAGTCCCGAGAACTGGAGGTTGAGTGAACAGGACACAGCTGTGGGATCCAGAGCAGGCAAAAGCCAGAAAGTCTGTTAATATTTGGGTGCAGACCATATGAACAAGGAAACTTCCTTTCAGCTGATTGGCTACTCACAGCAGATCCCATCATGGGAGTGATTACATATAAACACAGAATTGTGACCTACTGAAGTTGACACACAATCTTAACCATTACAACTCCCTTTTTCCATTCTTATGGGCTGGAAAGTCATCTTCCCAGAATGACTATCCTTCCTTTCATGGCCTGATTATCTTCTGCTTTGAACTTTTTGTTGATATAATGTTTTCTCATTAATGGCATGCATGAAGAGTCACTGAGTGTGACTAGTTTTTGGTAGATGGTATGGATTTTGATACATATTATGTAGGACTCACAGGTCCCTGTGGACTCTGGGGATAGCACATCGGATACACTACATTTTGTCTGATTGCTCTGCATCTCATGCTGGTGCTTGAAAATGAGATACTCCTGTGAACACGGAATCATCATAGGAAACACAACTTCCGAATAACATGCAGGAAACTGGAAATACACTTCCAAGGCTTGTCTTGCCATCCAAAAGCAAAAGAGATAGAAGTTTTGCACAATCGTGTATACAGGATGCACCACCTCACCCAATACCCTGTAAAAGCACTAAGTTGGCGCATATGCCCTTTTGTTCTGTTTCAAACAATTATATAGGTTTTCACGTTGCATCGTCATGTACTTACTACAAATGGGAAAGCAGTTTCCCAAGAAACCTCAGATGCAGAAAATATAGGTGGGTGACCTCTGTCCTATAGGTCACGAAAGGGTTATTAAAGAGATGGAGTCTCTGGGTGGCACAAATGTTTAAGTGCTTGACTACTAACTAAAAGATTGGTGGTCAAATTCACCCAGAGGGTCGTCAGAAGACCAGGTTGAGATCAACTTCTGAAAGGTCACAAGTTTGAAAATCGTGTGAAGCAGTTCTTCTCTGCACATGTAGAGTCACGTGAGGTCAGAACAATCTGTAGAGCAGCTAACAACAACAAAGAGAACCTCATCCCAGCATGCACCCACTGCTGAGAAAGAATGTCTTGAGGGAGTTTCCTGATATTTTGTTTCTGAAGCTGGAGAGGTGGTGGGAGGATATAAGAAAGGGTTATGGATGCGGGGACCCATGGCTAGTCGTGGTCGTATTCCATGTCCCCCATTTTAGCTGACTGTTGTTGATTGCCATCAGATTGGCTGCAACTCATGGTAACCTCACGTACAGCAGAACAACATGTTGCCTGGTCCTGAACCATCCTTACAACTGTTGATGTGCTTGAGTCCATTGTTGCGACTGCTGTGTGTTCTGAGTGCCTTCCAACCTGCAGGGTGTGTCTTCTAGCACTAAACTAGACAAACTAAAACCATTATCACCTAGTTGTTTCTGACTCACAATGACCCTTTAGGACAGAGCAAAACTGCCCATATTCTGTTGTTATCCATAGGAGTTTCATTGGCTAATTTTTGGAAGTAGATCTCCAGGCCTTTCTTCCTAGTCTGTGTGAGTCTGGAAGCTCTGCTGCAACTGTCCTCCATGGGTCGCTGTGCTCGTACTTGAAATACCAGTGGCACAGCTTCAGCATCACGGCCATGCACTAGCGACCCCACTTTGACAAACTGATGGGTAGATGGTGGGCTTTGGCCAAGACCCTTACATCAACTGGAAGTCTTAAAAGCCTTTAGGTGGAAATAAGTAGTTATAATTATTCAGAACTTTCTTCTGCAGAGAATTCACACCCTTCTCTGCCATGTTGTTGTTGTTGTTAGGTACCACTGAGTCAGTTTTGACTCCTAGTGAACCTGTGAACAGCAGAACGAAACACCTCCAGGTCTTGCAACAAGCCCACAGTTGTTTTTATGTTTACGCCCATTGTTATGGCCACTGTGTTGACACATCTCGTGGAGGGTCTTCCTCTTTTTCCTGACTCTGCGCTCTACTAAGCATGATGTCCTTCTCCAAAGGTGTGTTCGCTCCCCAGCCCCGGGGCATGGCTGTCCCTCCTGGCTTCCTTCTTGAGCTGACTCTCCTAGGCTGTCCTGGACGTGCCATTAGGTCTCCCTGTGGGCCTTGACAGCCATGGTGAACAGACATGATGAGCATGGAGAACTGAGCCACCCTGTGAGCTCTAGAACTGCGTTCAGACCTCACCACCGCAACCAGACAGCTGCTGTTTCTAGTCACTTTTTTATAGATTAGAAAACTGAGGTTCACAGCAGGTGGAGAACTGTCCTGTCTCACACAGCTAGTACCTGCAGTGCTAGCTTCAAACCAAGGCAGCCCAGCCCTAAAGGCTGCCCTTTTGTCGCTCCCAGCCCATTGCTCCGTTTGATGTTTTTGGCCTGGAGATTTTAAAATTTTTTTTTTAATGGAACAAAATTATGACGTCTTCCAAGTTCCCGAGAGTTGTAGGGTGTGTTGAACTCCCTCCCCCGTCTTTTTCCCTATTTCTTTCCTCTCCATCCCTCCCTCCCTCCCTCCCTCCCTCCCTGCCTCCACCCCTCCACCCCTCCCCCTCCCTCCTTTTCCTTCTCCACCTCCCTCTTCTCGCTTCACTCCTCACCACTTATATGACACTCAGTATGAGTCAGAAGCTGCAGTGAGCAAGAAGGGCAAAGTCTCTGGCCTCCTGGAGCTCACTTTCCCTGGGAAAAAGACAGACAACAAACAAACAAACAGATAAACACAAAAGAGAAAGGCAGATTGAAAAGAAAATGGAAAGGGTGATGAGGGGAGAAGAGGATGGTCAGAGAAGGTTGCTTTCTGGATTTCAAACACCCCAGTTTGCAAACTGAAAAAGAGCTGTCAGAATAGCTGGGGGAAGGGAGTGAAGAGAATCAGGTAGAGGGAGCAGACGCAGGGACGAAGACCGGGAGAGAGGCGGGGCACTGCTAAGTGTCTTTGAGGACCAGGAATGAGGCTGGTGTGGTTAGAATGCAATGGGACAGGGGACAGTGGAGCAAAGTCAAGTCAGAAAGGTGAAAGGGCGAGATCCTATGGTGCTTTGTAGACTGTGGTGGGAGTTCTGGGTTTTGTTCTCTGTGTGATGAGTGGCCACTGGAGACAAGGGGAAAGCAATGATGTGATTTGATTTTTTCTGAGGTCACTCTGGCTCCTGGTGGAGAAAGGATTAGCAGGGCCAGGTGGGAGTGTGAAGATCCTTTAGGGGTGCTTATCAGAAAAGTTCTTCCATGAAGACCAAACCAATGATTGGATGACCTTCAGTGGCCCACCCATTTACCGGTTCTCTGGTTGAGTTTTTGTTCATCCTGCATCTTGCCCTTGCCACCAGGTTTGACTATGAAGGGCTGGAGCCTAAGACAACGTATTACATCATGAGGGACCTGGAGGCCCTAATCACAGACAAGTCCTTCGTCGGCCAGCAGTTTGCTGTGGGGAGCCATGTCTACAGTGTGGCGAAGACAGATAGCTTCGAATATGTGGACCCCGTGGATGGCACCGTGACCAAGAAACAGGTAGGGAGTCACCAAGCAGGTTATCATGTAGAACCGACAGGGCCAAGTATCCTGGAGCTGTGAGGCCTTTGCGGGTAGAGAGTGTCTCTTCTGAGCCCCTAGTCTTGCAGATGAGAATCCTACAGCCTCTGTGGAAGGTCGCAGAGGTAGGTAGTGACAGAGAGTAGATTAGAATGTGGGGCCCCTTCATCTAGCATTCCTTCCCCTTAGTGGAAGTAGCAGTGGTCCAGTATCTCCAGTCAACAGAGACCCAACATTTTCATGCATCCTGCAGGCTCTCTGATACTGTGGCCATTAGTGACGAGATTCAGAAGAGTTGACAAGAGTAAAACGTCTCTGTCCTGGGGACCCCAGGTACAGATGGATTTCCCTTTATATCACTGAGGAACCCCAAGAACTTAGGTCAATGGGTTTATTACTCCTGATAGGGGAAAAAGTTGGCAAATTTGCTACAGTCTCCAAAAGAAAGGTTTACAGTTATGAACTATTACTATAGATAAGTGGTAAAGTCAGCTGTAACTTCTGTCATGGCCTCTTCTTTGTGAATTGTGTTAGAGAAATTGAAAGCTATTATGTGTTGCCTTTCTTTGTTTATTTATTGGCTATGATGAACAGTGACCCCTCTGTAATGCTTATAATAAGACACCCCAAGTAATGTTAAGAGAAGTTCTGTTCTAAAACCACAAAATTCTTATTTCCTTGTATTTTGTTTATCAAGTACAGACAACAAAAAAAGCTGTAAACTGCAGTTCCTTTCATGCTATGGAGCCCTGGCAGTGTAGTGGTTAAATCAAAAGGTCAGCAATTCAAATCCACCAGCTGCTGCTTGGAAGCCCTGTGGGAAAGTTCTACTCTCCACATGTGCATTTGCCATGAGTCAGAGTCAACCTGACTCATGACAGTGGAGCTTACCATTGACCAGGGCTGTTTGGAGTTCTGATGACAACTGGCATTTCCTTCAGCCTCCATTGGAAACCGTAGTGGTGCAGCGGATAAAAGCTATGGCTGCTACCCAAGGGGTCAGTGGTTCAAATCCACCAGGTGCTCCTTGGAAACTCTATGGGGCCATTCTACTCCGTCTTACAGAGTTGCTATGAGTTGGAATTGACTTAACAGCAGTGAGTTTGGTTTGGGGGGACTAGATATTTTGGTGGTGATGTTGTTGTTAGTCATTGTCAGGTTGGCTCTTGACACAATAGGAGACTTACGTGTAATGGAAGGAAATGCTGCTTGGTCCTGGGTCATCGTCGTGATCAGTGCTTTGCTTGAGTCCATTGTTACAGCTGTTGTGTCAGTTCACCTTATGGAGGGTATCCCCTCTCTTTACTGACCCACAATTTATCAACCGTGATAACTTTTTCTACTGATGAGTCTTCTCTGATGACGAGTCTGAAGTCTATGAGCCAAAGTCTTGCCATCTTTGCTTCTAAGGAACATTCTAGTTGTATTTCTTCCATGACAGCTTTGCCCGTTCTCCTGAAAGTCCGTGGTACGTTCGTATTCTTCACCAACATTGCAGTTTGAATGCCAGCTGTCAGGGTAGTATGACTGTTTTTGTGTTTACTAACATTGCATACATACTCCCTGAATAGCAGATGTTCCAAAGGCCGATGCCATATTGTCTTTATGTTGATATTTTCCTGATGTTTTAGTTCTATCAACATTTTAGTCTTTCATTTTAGAGGGAATTCTGTGGGCTGACACTCTGATTATAACTTTACTTAGGAAGGATGTAGGGTAATGGAGAAAATAGTGACTACGAAGTAGGAAGGCCTGGGGTCAAATCCCACCTCTGCCACGTAGTAGCTGTGAGACTTTGGGGCAATTGTTTATTTTCTTGGATTGGCGTTTTCTTCCTCATCTGTGGAATATCTGTTTTACAGATTATTTTAAAAAATGGAATGAAATAAAAACACAGAAGAGCTCCTCATTAACTTCCTATGGATTGTGTGCAGTAGATTTTTTGTAGCTGTGTTTTATTTCGGAAACTCTGGTGGAATACTGGTTAAGTGCTATGTCTGCTAACCGAAAGGTCCATGGTTCAAATCTGCCTGTTGCTTCATGGAGACTGTGGAGTAGTTCTACTCTGTCTTGTAGGGTCACTATGAGTCAGACTCTACTTGACGGCAGTGGGTTTTGGCTTTGGTGTTGGGTTTCAATCTAGGATACTTTTTTATAGACAGGGCTGAATACTCCCTGAAATAGCACCAGCAAACCCACTGGTGATGGGGGACTCAGAGCTGGTGTCATTGAGCACTTGTTATCAGATAAGTCTTTTCCAGTTTTGTATAGCATTCATTCTTCCATTTTACACAGACACCTCAGTAGGGGGAAAAAATAGCCAAATTCATGTCACATGTTGTTTTTTTTTACTGTAAAAACCGAAAAGCATAAGATCTGTGTGCTTTCTAGGGTATTCCAGAGACTCTTTTTCCACCGATAAGGGAGGCTTGGAAATTCGTGTCTTGATGGGATTGGTCTGGTAGACACGAGGGTCTGGATTTTGTCTGTGCACAGGAGCTTGACTGGGGAGCCTGTTTGTTCAACTCTTAAACCCAGTGTCTTTGCTCTGCTTCCTCCTCTGCACACTCAATGTCTGGATAGTTTTCCTTCTCTGTTCTCCGACACCCTCACCGCAGGCTCATTCCTCAGTTGGAGCTCAAGTTCTGACATCTATTCCTTCCATATCCCCCCCTGTGAATCCTGAGTATCGGTTTCCATTTTCACTTTGGAATCTATCACTTTTTTCCCCCAATTTCTTCCATCTGAGCTCAAATGTGGCCATATGCAGAGAAATGTTACCAGGACTGGTTCCTGGGGGTATTACAGGAAAAAAAGGAGGATGATTGCTGTCCATGTTCCCAGACTGTGGGACCGAGGGGCAGTGTTCTTGGCTGAGTGGCACTGGAGCTCTTGGAGTCTGGGTTTGGCTTGGTGGGGGACATGAGAGAGCAGTTATCATGCAGCGTCACCCCGTGTTGCTGGTCACCACCACCGGTCCTACTGGCATCTTGGGAAATGTCTGCAGAGTGGGCTGAAGCCAGACTCTCACCCTGGTGCTGTAAACAGAGCTCTCTTGGGATGTCAGGTGATACTGGCCATTGATTCTGGAAAAAGTGGCAATATTGTAATATTTTACAACAATGCTGTAGAATAAGCCATCTTTTCACACTGTAGACTCCTAAGAGATGTATTTGTGTTTAAGTCAACTAGTATTGGTTTTTATGGGTCTCCTAGGTGGCCCTCGTGGTGTAGTGGTTAGGTGTTATGGCTACTAACTAGAAGGTCTGTGGATCAAATCTACCAGGCGCTCCTCAGAAACTCTATGCAGCAGTTCTACTCTGTCTGTAGGGTTGTTTTTAGTCAGAATTGACTCAATGGCAGTGGGCTTGGGTGGCACAAATGTTAAGCACTTTATTACTAACCCAAAAGTTGGTGGTTTGAACCCACCCAGAGGTACCTTGGAAGAAATGCCTGACAGTCGGCCTCCGAAAGGTCACAGCCTTCAAAACCCTGTGGATCCTCGGTTTATCCTGACACACAGGAGTTAGAATCAACTCTGTGGCAAGCAGTTTGTTTGTTTTAAAAAAACTAGTTGTAAAGTCCTTAGGTGCTTTCATTCACTAGATGTTTACTGGGAACTTATGAAACTTATAATACTGTTGTTTTTTTGTTATGGTGTAGTTTTCAAGAAATAAATATATAGCATAATTATATATATATATAGTATAATTCACATACCCCACTACCTACCCATTGAAAGTGTGCTATCCAGTAGCCTTCATTATATTTGCGGAAGTATGTCGTCATCACCCAAACCAATTTAGAACCTTCTCGTCATCCCCAAAGATACCTCGCGTTCTCTCACAGCTGCCTCCCTGCCCTGTGCCTCCGCCACCCGGCGGCCACTCGTCTACATTCTACAGCCTGTCATCGTAGGTTTGCCTGTCCCAGGTATTTCATGTGAGGGGAATCAGATGATGTGCCTGCCCTTTTATGCCTGGCTTCCTTCCTTCATAGAATGTCTCCAAGGTTCTGTGTGGTAGCAGGTATCAGGGCTCTGTTCCTTTTCATGGCTGTGGGTCCAGAAGGGAGGGTGGACCTGAGTGGTGCACCGCAGTCTCTGCCTGCAGCTCACTGGCAGTTACTAGATGTTGAGTTGGAGCCTTGGTGGCACAGCGGTTAAGAGCTGGGCTGTTAACCCAAACACGTTGGCAGGTCACTGGATCGTCAGGTGTGTGTAGGGGCCCCTGGATGGTACCGACAGTTAATGTACTTGGTTGCCAACCAGAAAGTTGGAGGTTCGAGCCTACTGAGGGGCACCTCAGAAGAAGGATCTGATGAACTATTGGTTAAAAAAAAAATCAGCCATTGAAAATGTTCTGGCACAGGGGACAGAGTTACAGATGCTTCTTAGCTGTCACCTAACACCTCGTGAGGCTGGTTTTCTGTGTTTGAAAGGTCAGAACAATAATCTCGTGAGACGTTTTTGTCAACTGGCATAATATAGTTCGTCGAGTGATGTTGTACACCCTAGTTTGGTTAGCAGTGTCTGGGGTCTGCAAAGCTTGCAAGTGGACATCTAAGATATGACTATTGGTCTCTACTCACGGAGTGCAAAAGAAAAAGAAGGAAACCAAAGACTCAGAGAGAACCCTAAGGACACTGGTCTACTCTGACACAAACAAGATCACCCATCATGGGTCAGAGCTGACTGAAAGGCTGGTTACTGGTTATCTCATGTAACCACAAAGAGAATCACTGTTGACAGTATCTGGAAAGTCCTGGCACACAATAAACACCAGAAAATGCTGAACTGAAATGGATTGAGTCAGAAGAGCATTTAATTCCAGAGGAAGAAAGATTGATGGTATTTAATGAGTCACATTGATAAAAAAGGCAGAGGAACAACTTTCCAGGATACCTTACAGAGACACAGGGAGGCTCTTTAGTTTCTGAGTCATCTGCCAAGTGATTCAGACTCATGTTTCTTCCCCCAACCCCTTCAGAAAGCAAAAGGTTCCTTTAGGCTGATCAGACACCACTACATCCTTGATGTGGCATCGAGTCAGAAAACAGAGCATGGGAAAGGCCTATTTCACTGAAATCCCAAGCGATAAGGAAGAAGAGCTTCTCCTTCCAAGACGAACTTAGCATCCTGTTCTGGTGATACACTGCTACCCCGGCCCTATTCTCCTGGGAATAGATGTTCAGCACAGTCTGTGCTCCCTCTGAGACCTTGTGGGACATTCAAGAAACAAGAAGGAACACCCTACCGTCTGAGGACCTGCCCTTGACATGAGTTCCCAGAGGCCTCCCTGTGTCCTGTCAGGCTCCGTGGGATTAATGACTGCTGCCTGCACATTTCTAATATTTTGTGACCTTAGGTGACAAGAGAACAGTTTGCATGCGACTTCCACTTAACAGGGCCGAGAGGGACCCTGTTGGATTTGGAAATTGCGGTGTAACGAGACATGGCCCAGCAACTGCCCTTCTGTCTTCTGCCCTCCCACGAGGCTATGTCACTGTCTATTTTAAGGTAAAATCTAGTCACGTGAGTGACACATGCTGGCTTCTTCCCTTGTAAGCAGAAAAAGAAGCCAGTAGCAGCTAGCAGAGTGGGAGAGCAATTTGTATAATAATCGCTATCTAATGGAAGAGCTTCCTAACTCACGCCTTGTGAACAGATGGGTAGTCCCTGAGCGGGACAGGTGGTTAAGAGCTTAACTATCAAACAAAGGCTGGCAGTTGGGATCCACCAGGAGGCCCCTTGGAAGAAGGGCCTGGCAACCTGCTTCCAGAAGGTCCCCACCACTGAAAACCGCTCAGAGCCCAGTTCTGTTCTGAAACTCATGGCATTGTCGTGAGTCAGAGCCGATTTGATGGTAACTGGTTTGGGTCTTGTTTTGAAAGAGGAGAGTAAGATAAGGGAAGATTGGGTGACCCCACAAAGTCTCGGGGGTCAATTCCTCGGCAAACGTCAAAAGACACTGTGAGAGCTTCTGGGTTCTCTGGTGGCCCTTTCACTTTGTCACTGGTATCAAAGAGAACATTATCAGTACCCAGATTGTCTCCTCCTGTTCTCTCGGTTCCTCTTGTCGTTGTTAGCTGATGTGACGTCAAGCCTGCCTTACTGTGACCCTGTGCACAACAGAATGAAACACTGCCCAGTTCTACCTCCTCGTCCTCCTCAATCGTGAATTGATCCCTTATAACCCAAGGGCTTTCACTGGCTGATTTTCAGAAGTGGGATGCCAGACGTTTCTTCCTGAAGCCCCAGGTGTGGGATCTCCCTCCCCACTCCAGAGCTGAGAGACTCTCCTGGGGCTGATGAGCAGGAACACTCCAGTCCTAGCTTTGTGAAGGAAAGAGAACATGATAAAAATGGCAGCAGTACGGTGGATGGCATGTCGCTACTAAAAACCCGTTGTAGTTGAATTGATTCCGACTCATACCAACCCTACAGGACAGGGTACAACTGCCCGATAGAGTTTCCAAGTGGTGCTTGGTGGATCCAAACAGATGAGCTCTTGGGCAGCAGCTGTAGTGCTTAACCACTGTGCCACCTACTGTAGCAGACATCAATACTGGACTATGCTTCATAGTTGGAAAGTTAGCTTTGAAATGGCAATCTGTGGCACTTCAGGAGCAAAATGGAAGTGAACTGAGCCTCTGATGACTCATCTAACCCCTGTGTTTCTATTCAATATTAACAAGTGCAAAATTGTGCAAGTTTCCAAGGCTGGGGTCATTAGCAAGTAGTGGTTCAGTTGAATTAAAAAACCTGGTGTAAATAAATGCATGCCAGTTCATTGGCATGACAACCAAACCCCCTTTTGATCACATCTGTTCGCTCTGAGGCATTAATGCCTCTTCTAGTTACACAGGCTCTGGGGAAACCTTTTGATGTTGTCTTCGATGGGAAGAAAGAATCACTGAAATTAGCTCTAGACAAAGCACTTCTTGAAGATAGATTCTGAAGACACTTTGCTTCTAGTGTTTAATTTGCAGGGAGATAGCGCAGTTTTGAATTTCAGCATTTAGAAATATTTAAAAAAGTGAATGGGTGATCTTAAAATCACATTTTACTTCTAGTGTGTGGAGCTTTAATGTATGCTTTGGTGCTTGGGTGGTGCAAGTGGTTAATGCGCTCGACTTAAGGTTGCAGGTTCAAGTCTACCCAGAAGTAGACCCGAACTGTTTCTGAAATGTGTACTCGAACCACTACCTGACCTACAAACAAAAACCCACTGCTGTCAAGTCAATTCTGACTCATAGGGACGCTATAGGACAGAGTAGAGCTGCCCCACAGTGTTTCCAAGAAGCTCCTGGTAGATCTGAACTGCCATCCTTTTGGTTAGCAGACATAGCACTTAACCTCTACACCACCAGGATTTCTACTACTTGATCTATTTCCGAAAAAGCCCTGGTCACTGAAAACCCTGTGGATCACAGGTCCACTCTGAGACATGGGGGGACCACGGGGCAGAGTCCAGTTGTGCTGACTGGATGGTACCAACCCATGGTTAGCAGAGATGGGGGTGCTGATGGAGGCCAAGTACCGGTAGTAATACGTGAAGACAACTGGGCAGTGTTAACAAGAGAGTCACCCCAGGACTGAGTTCTTCTGCCCTCCAAGTTCCTGAGTCATAATGAGGCCTACAGCCTTCAATATGGGCCACATTCTAACTAACGACTTTCTAATGGATGGTGGTATAACAACTTCTCATCCCTGCAATGTATCATTTGCTGGTGTGTAGTTTGTGTAACTAGAAGGAAAATTTGAGAAATAATTTGTCATACTAATTAACCCACCTATAGAATTTGAGGAAATCCTGATGGTGTAGTGGTTAAGTGCTAACCAGATGGTTGGCAGTTCAGATCCACTGGGTGTACCTCAGAAGCCCTGTGGAGCCATTCTACTCTGTCCTATAGGGTCACTGTGAGTCCGAATTAACGGCAATGCTTTTGGTTCCTTTTTAAATAGAATTTGGTAAGGCTGTGGTGAAGCCCTTGGCTGCTAACCTTTTAGCATTTAGAACCTGCCCAGCTGTTCTTCAGGACAAGGACCTGGGGATCTTCTCCCCCAGATATTATGGCCACGACAACTCTATGGGCCAGGTCTACTCTGTTACATGGGGTCGCTCTGAACTGGAGTTGACAGTACAGAACAACAATGGGATTTGGTTAATTCTGAAAATCAGCACCTGCAGATAGTCTCCTTGTGTTGTGTAACAAAAATATTGAGGGAATGGGTATTATCATTACATGTAGATTGTCACTATGCCAGGGTTTAAAAAATCCTTTCTGTGTTGCAGATGGTATTGAAAAAAGTCTCTGTGATAAATAGGTTGATGGTAGAGTGGTTAAGGCACTCAACTGCTAACGGAAAGGCTGCCAGTTGGAAATCACCAGTGGTTCCACGGAAGAAAGACCTGGCAATCTGCTTCTGTACAGACTGATGGCCTTGGGAACCCTGTGGGGTCACTAGAAGTTGACTCAAAGGCAGTGGGTTTGATTGATATTTCTACCATGTTAGTACAAAAATGGCAAAGGTAGTTGAGGTCTGACTTGTTTATTCACTGATTATTTACCAAGCACCCACTATAAACGGTTTTCACTGAGGATGGTGGGGTTCCTGTGCTGCGAACAGCCCAGGAGGGCAGAGAAACTGATGTTGAACAGGGAGTTGCTATAGTTTGCTAAACAGTGTTCCACCTGAAGGACATAGTTGAAAGTACACAGCTGAGTCAACTGATCTAGGCTTGTCACTTTTGTGAGCTGCCGTCAAGCTGGCCTCCAACTCCCGGTGAACCCATGTACAAAAGAATGAAATACTGCTGGATCCTGTGCCGTCTCCGTGATTGGTTATGTATCATAGTATTGGAACCCTTCACTTTTCATTGACTGATCTTTGGAAGGAAATCCTGGTAGCATAGTGGTTAAGACCTACAGGCTGCTACCCAGGAGGTCAAAGTTCAAATCCACCAAGCACTGCTTGGAAACCCTCTGGAGCAGTTCTAGTCTGTCCTATAGTGTTGCTATGAGTTGGAATGAACTAAAGGACAGTGGGTCTGGTTTGGGTTTAGGCAAGAAAAAGCTAGAAGCCTTTTCCATGATTTAAAAGCCACAGGTACAGCAAGTCAGGGTGATGGTGATGAAGACTTTGTTGCAAGTCAGGGTTGGTTCTGTCCTTTCAGTGGGAGAGCAAATCAGCCTAATGCTAAAGGGCAAGGTGAACCAAAACAAAAAAAACACCAAACCCACTGCTGTCGACTCAGGTCTGACACATGACAACCCTATAGGACAGAGGAGAACAGCCCCATAGAGTTTCCAAGGAGCACCTGGGGGATTTGAACTGTTGACCTTTTGGTTAGCAGACATAGAACTTATCCAGTTATGCCACCAGGGTTTCCAAGGGCAAGGTAAAAGTATCCCTAAATGGGATGTTATTAACCTGGACTTGTAGTCTACTGGATCGTGTAAAAATACACTTTCCTTTGTTAAAGCCATTCGCCCGTGATATTTCTGTTGGAGCAGCACTAGCTGACTGCAGCAGAATTTCATGCTGTGAGAATGGGGTGCTGCTCTAATAAATACCTACAATGTGGAAGCAGTTTTGAAACTATAACTGGATAGAAGACTCAGAAGGAACTGAGAACTGTTAACACTGAAGAAGGTGCAGATGGTGAGAATTGAGCAGCAGAAGAGTGGCAGCAGCAGCAGAACCAGAGGCAGTGCTGGAGCCAAGCCATGGAGCAAGAGAGTTAATTGCCTGTGCACAGAGGTTTCTTCATGGAATGGGGTGCCTCCGGGCACTTGAATTGGTGGAGCTAGCCTTGCTGACCCCCAGAGTGAGAGAGCTGAGTGCTTTTGTGCAGGATGCTTTCCAGCAAGAGTGGGGTGCCTCTGGGCACTTGAATCAGTGGGGCTACAGAGCTTTGGAACACTTGCCTGGCAGGGCAGATGTGGGCCTGTGGCCCGGGCCACGCGGCCATAGGAAGCAGAAGCTGAAGAGACAAACAGCATGAGAAGCTGAGCTGCCTCAGTCTCAAAAGGTATGGCCATGACCTCAGGGGTTTGAAAGGGTGGAACCATGGCGTGCTGTGTTTGTAAGGGTGGAATTGCCACTCATTTGGGCTTAGGGTGCTCCTAAAGCCTATGGGGCAGAGTTTCTGTCCAAGGGGGCCTTGAAGACAGAGTTGTAGTACAGGGCTGGGGGTCTCCACTCCAAATCCAGAGAGTCTAGCCAATACCTAAGAGTCTGGAGGGCAGAGCTGTTGTGTAAAATGTCTCAGAAAATGGAAGATTATTTTCAAAGCTTTGAGGGCTGATGTAACGAGTTCTGCTGACTTGCTTGTTGCCTGTTAATGACCTTCTGTTGCTGGAGTTCCTCCCATTTGTAATATAGTGTCTAACTTGGGCCTGTTCTGCCGTTGTACCTTTGGAAGCGGATAGCTTGTGTTCTAGGCTTCATAGATGTAAAAGAATTTTTAAGTTTTAGACTTAGAACTGATTTGAGATGTCTGTCATATGAGATGGACTTGATTTTGCTATGATGAAATGAATGTGTTACGTTTCAACGATGTGATTTTTTTAGGGTGCCAAATGGTGGGATGTCATGGATTGAATTGTGTCCCCCCCAAAAACAGGTGTAGCCATGTGGTCATGATTCCTTGTATTCTATGATTGTCCTCCATTTTGTGATTTTGCTGTGCTGTATGTTAAAGGATTAGGGTGGGACTGTAAATCCTTTCATAAGATCACCTTCCTGCTCTACTGTAAAGGGAGTTTCCCTGGAGTGTGGCTTGCTCCACCCCGAATCCTTTCATCCAACAATAGATAAAAGGAAAATGAAGCAGGCAGAGAACTGGGAACCTCACACCATCAAGAAAGTAGCACCGGGAGAAGGGCACCTCCTTGAGACCTGAGGTTCCTGCACCAAGATGCTCCCTGGACCAAGACTGATACAATACTGGACTTTCCTCCAGAGCCGACAAGGCAGAAAGCCTTCTCCTGGAGCAGACATTCTGATTGTGGACTTGTAGCCTACAGGACTATGTAAGAATAAACCTTCTTTTGTTAAAGCCATCCACGCGTGGTATTTCTGTTAGAGCAGCGCTAGCTGACTAAAACACCCGGGGACTGTCTGTAACAGTTTTTAGTCTTTGCGCTGCAGGGGTGCTCTTGTGACATAGGAGGGTCCTGGGGTAGTTAGCACCCAACAGCTAAACCAAAGGATAAACACTCAGATTCACAGAGGCGCCTCAGAAGACAGGCCTGGTGATCAAAACTTCTGAAGGTCACAGCCTTGGGAAATCCATGGAGCACAGTTCTGCTCTGTCCACAGGGATCACCATGAATTGAAACCAAATGGACTGCAAATGACAGCAATAACTCATCACCTAATGTGACTTTGGTTAGATGGGTGCTTAGAACGAGTGTTGAAAATGTCGTCTCACCTGGATGTCCAACAGAGTTCTTGGTCATTGTTGGTGCTTTGGGGCCTAAGAAAGGCTAGACGGGAGTGGCACAGAGTGGGGCCAGTGAGTCTGGCTGCACACTGAGCACACTGCTCAGAGCAGAGCTTTGAGAAAGTTCGCAGGAAGTTCTACGTGAGAATGAACTGGGAATCTCCATAAAATGTAGATTCTGATTCAGTACATCTAGGGGGCATGGTGCTGGTCAGAAAAGCAAATTCTCTGCAGGGGTTCAAACCCTGATGAATTGGTTCAAAGCCCTGGCCCAAAGGCATGCATTCTACTGCGGGAGGGGAATGGAAGCCTGGACAAGCCAGGAGGACAGATGTGTTTCTGCAATGTCAGTGTTTACACAGAGGAGGCGCTTTTTGTCATTCCAACAGGAGTGCTGTATGTATGGATTAACTGCTGCCCTGACCAACGGCTTTTGAACTCTTGCTTCCAGCTCTTTGCTATAAAGGAAGAGCAAGGATCACTGTAGGTCGTTCTTTTTCACAGCGTGATGTACCCGTTCCATCCAAGTCTCTTTCTCTACTAGACTGAGTTTCTTCTGTAAAATGTGGGGCAGATGTTGTGCAGCCATATTTTCTCCTTGAAACTTTCCAGATAAGCCACTGGGATTTCCCACAGGAGATAACATCTGATTAGGCTCATGCTGTCTCTCTTTCCCAAGACTGTCCTGTCTCCAGATTCCCATGCCTGGTATGGCCAAGTGGCTGTGTGCAGGACATTACACCGGACTGCAGGGCCATATGCTGTTTCTCCTGGAATTCATCCAACGTCGGTATTTGAGCGGCTGAGACTCTGCCAGGGAACTGTTGGTAACGTCCAGTTCCTCCGTCACCACCTGGCTGCAACATGTTCTCTGGTCTCCAAGCCAACATCTGGCCGTTCTGCCTGCATTTAGCAGCTTGTAGGTTTCTCTGCATGGATTTACACAAAGACTTGAAAAAAAACACTCAGTGTTCATCTATTATACATTTATTGGGTACCTGCTGTGTGTGTGGCACTGTGCCAACTTTGGGGACCAGAGTCAGAAGACGTGGTGCTGTCACTTACTGGCCTTGTCACCTTGGTTATGCTTTTCTGTCATCCCCTTTGTTGTCAGTGAAAGAAGGATGTGTCTGGATGATTCCAAGATCCATCCTTAAGGAATTCAAGGGGCCCCATGGGCTGACTTGGGAGTATTTTATTGACAGGGGAGCCAGTTTAGTAGGAAGTTTGGAGAAAATTAATGGAATGGTAAAACCTGCAAAAGTGAGAACCTGTGTCAGGCAGAGACCTGTCACAGAAGGAAAATGGAAATATTTTCCACTAAAATGAATGACCAAAAAGTGGCAGGACTGCCCCCTGTCAAAGGTGGAAAATGTGTGAGACCTAGAAAAGCAAGGCAGCCCCCCTGAGTTCCGGATCACACAGGTTTCACTGTAACGTAACCATACACTTGGCACTGATTTCAGAGGACCTACTTAGAGTCCCAGGTGGCGCAAATAGTTAATACAATTGGTGGCTAACTGAAAGGTTGGAAGTTCAAGTCCACTCAGAGGCACTCAGAAGAAAGGCCTGGCCACCTGATTCTGAAAAAAAACAGCCACTGAAAACCCTATGGAGCACAGCTCTGCTCTGACACACACAGGGTCACCATGTGTCAGGGTTGGCTTGGCAGCAACTGCCTTTTTTTAAAAAAAAAAGTTCTTAAAATAAAACTAATCTTAATTCTGCCTAACTTAAAAAAATAGGTAAGTATGCACCATTGAAGAAACGCTGGTTTCGTAGTGGTTAAATGCAACGTCTACTAACCAAAAAGTCATCAGTTCAAATCTGCCAGGTGCTGCTTGGAAACTACTGTGACCTACCCGGTTGCTATGAGTTAGAATCAACGCGACAGCAGCGGCCAGCACCACTGAACTGTGAACACCCTGCATCGTATGTAGCGATTGTTTGTAAAATCTCAATGGTTGGAAAACCCGACCAGAGTACCACTGTCACTAAAAATAATAGTAAAATTTATGTGGGGACATGCAATTAGTTGCCAAGTGATTTACATTTTTCAAAGTGCTTTTCAAAAACCTCTTCAGATCTGATGCTCACAACAACCCAAGAAGCTAGGCTTTAGCAAACTAAGGCTTAGAGACGGTTCAGCGGTTGAATGGTGGTGTTGGAAATGGTTAGTGTCAGAACTCTCAAGCCGGGTATCACTAATGGTTGTGCTGCTCACGAGGTACCAGGAAGGGATTCAGGACTCAGCAGTGAGCTTTATTAGTGCCCCCTCTTGTTACATCCCCACTAAGATCCCAGCCAATAGAAGTGTGTTCAGAAAACCCCGGACCCAGAGGAGGTCTTCCTTATGACCGCCCATGCAGTCCAGTCCAGTCACTTGGTGGATGAGGACGGCACAGACAGAAGAGGCTAAGATGTGGTTCCTGTCTCTGTCTGCACGTCAGAATCCCTGAAGACCTCTAAACATCCCCACGTCCTCATTCTACCCCATACCAATTAGACTGCCACGTGGGGTCTGCACGAAGTGGGTGGAAGCAAACATCAACACCTTGTAGAGATCTCTGGCTAATTCCAGGGTGCAGTGAAGTTTGCAAATTAAAGGCTGATGTCTTGCCCCAAGATCACCCAGCTAGGGACAGGAGCTGTGGTTTAGCTGCATTATTTTCAGCTACAGCTGACCCTTGTTCTGACCAGGAGGGAGCAGATGCAATAGAATAGCTTCATAATGACCATGTGCCAGGAGACTTCTGTTTATTTATCTTTGAGGACCACTCTTCAGGGTGGGTGCCTAAGCCCCAGCTCACAGATGCGGAATCTGAGTGTTCATCTGGCCTGAGGAAACAGTTGCCATGGAGATGACTCTGACCCCTGGTGACCCCTTGTGGGTCAGTGTAGATCTGTGCTCCATGAGGTTTTCAAGCATTGCTTTTTCAGGAGTAGATTGCCAGGCCTTTCTTCTGAGGTAGACTGGAACCCCCAGCCTTTTAGATAGCAGCCAAGTGTGTTTGCACCAGACGGACTCTTCCCTCCCACAGAAACCAAACCAAACCAGTTGCCATGAAGTTGACTGACTCATGACAACTGTCTGTGTGTTGGAGTAGAACTAGTGGTGATTCTAGAAGGCTCACTCCAGTTGGTAGACACACAGGAATGTTCTTTCTTGGAAGAGCCTATTGTGTGCCAGGCCTTATTCTAGGATGTGTAGGCAGGAGGATGTCCTTGTGTGGTCTCAGGGGTTAATGCACTTAGCTGCTAACCAGAAGGCTGGAAGTTCAAATCCACCCAGAGGTGCCTTGGAAGAAAGGTCTGGTGATCTACTTCTGAAAAATCAGCCACTGAAACCCTATGGAGCACAGTTTGATATGTGTAAGGGTGTCCTGAGTCACAGTTAACATCTAGCTACTGGTATGTGGATAAGGTGATGGGCTATGTCTGGGTTCTCTAGAGAAGCAAACGCACGGAAGCATGTATGTACGAGGTCTCACCATTAAGTTCAGGAACTCGTCCTAGACAAAGCGCTACGTATCTCACTGCTGAGTATCACTACAGTCGCCTTCGAAGTACTCCCCTTGGGAAGCTATGCATCGATGCCAGTGCTTAGTGCACCCTTCCGAGCAAGTTTGAAACTCGTTTTCTGGAATGGCCATTGCCCACGGTAGCACGGAGGCAAGTTCGTGAACTTAATTGTGTAGTTGTTTCTAGCCAGTAAACAAGGAACTGTGTCGGAACACCCTCCCTGCTCACCTGATCTGACCCCAGTGACTTTTTTGCTTTACCTGAAGATAAAGGAAGTATTCAAAGGAAGACCTTTTGATGACACTCAGGACACCAAGGGTGACACGATGACAGCTCTGATGGCCATTCCAGAAAAAGAGTTCCAAATGGCTTTGAAGGGTGGACTAGGCACTGGCATCGCTGCATAGCTTCCCACAGGGAGTATTTCAAAGGTGACTGCAGTGACATCCAGCAATGTGGTCTGTAGCACTTGGCACAATTAAATTTGCAGACTTAATTGTCAGACCTTGTATGTGTTTTATAGAGAGAGGTTCACATCAAATAAATGGCTCACCGAGTTGTAGAGGCAGAGAAGTCCCAAGTCTGTGATTCAGGCATCAGGCTTGAAGCTTCTCCTGACTCACGCACCTGCAGGGGTTGCAAACCCAAGACTGACAGGTCAGATGGCAGGCTGCTGGCTCCAGTCCCAAGAACCAGAGGCCAGATGATGATGAGCTAAGTGCAGGATCCAGGGCGGAGCAAAAGCCAGAGAGTTTGGCTTGAAAGTCTGTGTATATTAGATGCACATCCCCTAAGGAAACTCCGTTTCAGCTGATTGGCTGCTCACGGCAGGCCTCATCATGGAGGTGATTCCAGCATTACATAGCTACCAAACTATATGTACCCGCCAAACCACCGAGAGTCACAACCCAGCTGTGCTGACATACGACTTTAACCATGATGCTGGTCAACAATGCTTATACGACACTACCCTTGCTGATGAATGGCCCAAGGAGAGAGCCTGATGGTTGCACCATGTTAGGGTTAAGTCTGTGATGGGCTCTTTCTTTCTTCATCTGCACTGGGCCTTGTTCCTTCAAGAGGATTTGTGCAGTGCCGACATACATAAGGAAGTTGTCAGAATGTGAGTAAGAAACAGAAGTTAAGACAAGGAAAGAAGCTCTGCTATGCAAATCGTAAGGACCCACTTGTGCTGAACCTCAGATTTGGTGTAGGGTGCCTTGGCAGCCATATGGGAACGGCAAGTGCGTGAGTTACAAAGTTCTCGTGGTCAGGGCCAAAGCAACAAACAAAAGAAAAGCCGTTCCTGAGGGAAGAAAAGGCTTCCTTAAAGCTCAGCTCTTAAGGAAATGTCTCCCCTGGAGCTTCATATGGGGACAGTGTTCCTAGAGTGACTGCAAAAGTAGATTTTCTGGAAGTGGTGGCTTGAGCCAGGATTTGAAATTAAAATGCGGTTCAGTCCAGTCATTTCCATCAGGTTTAGGTGGGCAGAAGTAGGTAGGTCTGGGCCCCGTAGAGTCCAGGGTGTCCCTGGAGTTAGAGCCTGGTGTACCTCGGGGAGTAGGTAATCGTACACCCTTATTACAGTCCTCATAAGCAGAATTTCTCTCTCCTGGGCTTTTGATGAGGCTGATAGCATTATTTTCCATTTTCTAGTGCAGACCTGAAAGAGTAAGAATTCTACACTGTGGACAAAGGGTTGTTTTATACCAGAGGTTAGCAAACTTTGTCTGTAGGTAGGCAAATAGTAAATATTTTAGGATTTGAAGGCTGGTCATCTGTGTCACAATTATTCAGTTCTACCCTTGTGGCACAAAAGCAGACATAGACAGTATGTAAGCGAATGGACATGGACATGTTCCCACAAAACTTGATTCATAAAGCAGGAGGTAGGCCAGGTTTAGCCCATGGCTTGTAGTTTGCCTGTCCCTGGTTTAACTTTAAAAAAAACAAAAAAGGCAAAGTGATGATACCCTCTGGAGAGAATGTGGCTTATGCTAGGGTTGCAGATTGGATACATTCTTTCAGGGAATGTGCAGACACAGAAGCTAGCTGACATAGCTGCTCACACTGCTCAGTGACAGCCAGCATACAGGACTCTGGGATGCTACAGTGCAGAATCGGGCAGGGTCTGCAAACCTTCCACGCCGTGGTTGCACAAAAAGAGATCCTGAAGTTCCTCATCTGGAAGATTCTTGCAAAGCCATGTGGGCTCTGTTATGATTTCCTGGTCGCTTCCCAGCAGGGGAGAATTAGCTAATAGGCAAGGTAAGCACAGTGCTTACCTTGCTTGCCAGATCACCTGTAGAGAATTGTTTCACATTTTTTCACTACATCTAAGACTCTACTGTAGGTGTGGCTGGCATCTGTCTCTCTCCCAATTCCACCTCTCCTTCCCACAGACTCAAAGCATCTTTTGAAATTCACAGTCCCTAACAGGAACAGATGACCCAGTAAGTAAGGAGAAACCCATGTGAAATTGTTCACTGGAGATTAGTAAGTAAACACAAGGACGTCCGTGCTTACCTTGGCTATGGGCTAATCTGCCCTTGCTTCCCAGGAAAGACAGAAGAGGATGTTGGATTGTTTCCAGTGGACCAGTGTGTGCTAGTGACTTCTTTGCTGTTGTTGAAGTGCACAGTGTATTGCAGGCCAGCTGGTGTGGCTTCTGATCCATCTCTGTGAGCACAGCCTGCAGGACAGCCGGAGACAAGGCCCTTCTCTGGGAAATGTAACACAGTTTCATAGTAAAACAGTTCACGCTTCCACTACCAACTAAAAGGTGAGTGGTTCAAACTCGTCCAGAGGTACCTTGGAAGACAGTCCTAGTGATCAGCCTCTGAAAGATCATGGCCTTGGGAACCCTGTGAGCAGTCTACTCTGCACACATGGGGTCTCCATGAACCCTCAGTGGAAATGAACAACAGGAACCGCACGAGCAGACACCACCTGTGGATGGTTTGTTGTGAGCCGCATCCTTCAGTGCCTCTCATCGATGGTAACGTAATCCAGGAAGCCAGCTGTGCAACAGCAGCTACCTTAAAGGGTTGAGTCTGGGAGGCCTTCAGTGACATCTGAAGAGGTGGCTCTAAGGGTCCTGAAATCTGCTGCAGCAGGTGGTTCAGAGCCTCAGACAAGTTACAGATGACCCCAGAGTCCTGAGTGCCCTTGAGGTGCACGCTGTGTGATCCGTGTAGAGTGACAGAGGGGATGTCGGCTTCAACAGAGACAGCAGCTCCAAAAGAGTTTGCACAAAGCCTGCCTGGGAATATGCAGCTGCGTCTTCTCGGGGCCTCAACTGTCAGTTCGAACCCTGTTCTGTGTTCGGTACTTTCTGGGAAATCAGTAGCTGGGGCATTTGTTCCTTCTAGATTGGGGGACTGTTGACCTCACCTGCAGTGTAAGGTGGTTGAGAGTCTCTGTTCATTGTACTCGTCCTCTCCTGGCTTCCGGGGGTGAGTCCTGTGTGTCTTCATCTTCAGCTTCATCTTCAACTTCTCAAGGCTTAGCTCAGTCCCTGGCCTAGGGGTCCTTCTAAAATGTTTGCCCATTGAAGGAATTCTGGAAAATACACTGTAAAATACTGTTACTTATATAACACACACACACACACACACACACACACGCACACACATATGCGTATGTATACTACTTATATGTATGCTAAGCGGATAATCTGAGAAGCTGGACTATATGAAAAAGGATGAGTCGTCAGGATGGGAAGAAGACTCGTTAACGGCCTGCCTTATGCAGATGACACAACCGTACTCACTGGAAGTGAAGAGAATTTGAACCAAATACTGATAAAGGTCAAAGATCACAGCCTTCATTATGGATTGCACTTCAGCATCAAGAAAACAAAAGTCCTTACAACTGGACCGGTAAGTAACATTGTGAAGGATTGAGATTATCAAGGATTTTATTTTAATTGACTTCACAGTCAACACCGACAGAGGCAGCAGTCAAAAAATCAAAAGACATATTGCACTGGAGAAGTCTCTGCAAAGGACCTTTTTAAAGTATTGAAAAGTAAAGCTGTCACCTTGAAGACTAAGGTACACCTGACTAAGCCATGGCATTTTCAATTGCACTGTATGCATGTGAAAGCTGGACAATGAATAAGGAAGACAAAAGAACTGACACTTTGGAACTGTGGTGTTGGAGAAGACTACTGAGTGGACTCCCAAAAGAACAAACAGATCTGCTCTGGAAGAGGTAAAACCACAGTTCTCCTTTGAAGCCAAGATAGTGAGACTGCATCTCATGCACTTCAGACGTGTTGTCAAGAGGGATGGACCCCTGGAAAAGGACATCAGACTTAGTGGAGGGGAGGGCCAGTGAAAAGGAGGAAGACCCTTGACGAGATGGGCTGACACAGTGGCTGCAACAATGGGCTTAAGCATAAAAACGATTGTGGGCATGGTGCAGGATGGTTCAGTGTTTTGTTCTGTTGTGCACAGGGTTGCTGTGAGTCGGAACTGACTCTGACGGACCAAACAATAACAATACTGTTTATATAGTAATATGTATTTAATAAGCAGCCTTGGTGGCCCAGTGGTTAAAGTGCTTGGCTGCTAACCGACAGGTTCACAGTTTAACTCCACTGGCCACTCCATAGGAGAAAGATGTGGCAGTCGGCTGTGAAGATTACAGCCTCAGAAACTCTGGTAGGCAGCCCTACTCTGCCCTACAGGGTGGCTTGGGGTGGAATTGGCTGACAGTAATGGGTTTGTTTTTTTCATTTTATTTTTTAATATAATGCTATTATATGATATTTATATAGCAAATATATTTAATAATATTCTATATAACATTTATATAGTAATGTATATTTAATAGGGTTGCTATGAGTCGGACCCAACTCAATGGCACTGGGTTAATTTTATATAGCAACATATATTTCATATGTGTAACATGTTGAGGTCTGGTGGTGTAGTGGTTAAGAGCTCAGCTGCTGATTCATTTTGCCGGTTGGACTGTACTGTCAATTTTATATGTGTATAGTATATACCAAAGAGACAGAACAGACACCCTGGTGGTGTAGTGGTTAAGTGCTATGGCTGCTAACCAAAAGGTCAGAAGTTCAAATCTGCTAGGTGCTCCTTGGAAACTCTGTGGGGCAGCTCTGCTGTGCCCTATGGGGGCGCTATGAGTTGAAATAGACTCAACGGCAATGGGTTTGGGTTTTGGGGTTTTAATATATACATATATATGTACATAATATAGACATGCTATATAAATAAATGTATATATTGCTATGTAGATACAATACATATTATGTTACATATGTATCTCATGTAAATATTACATACCCATTGCCACTAAATTGATTGCCTCTCATAGGCACCCTGTAGGACAGAGTAGAACTGCCCCACAGAGTTTCCAAGGAGCACTTGGCAGATTTCAACTGCCAGCCTTTTGGTTAGCAGCCGTAGCTCTTAACTACCACACCACCAGGGTTTCCGTGTTGTCTCTTTGGTATATATTATACATACATAAAATTGACAGTATAGTCAAACCTGTGAAAGCTGGAATGTGTCTAAGGCAGAAACCTGTCAGAGAAGAAAACTCAAATATTTTCTAGTGATAGTGATAGAAAAATGGTGAGCTGCACCCTGTCAATGGTGGAAAACCTGTGCGATACAGAAAAACAAAGCAATCTCATCAACTTCCAGCCCTCTCAATTGTTGCTGTGATATAAAATCCTGTCGTCAGAGCCAGAATCCTCACCAATGCTTGCCTGTAAGGGAGATGTCTCCCTTTTGTTAAGTAAATCATGGCAGACATTGAACAGACAAAAGCTTTGTGTTTGGGGATTTGACCAAAATGCTTCTGTTGTTGACAGGGGCAGCCAAGTCTGTTCCAACTCATAGTGGCCCTTTGTGCAACAGAACAAAACACTGCCCAGGCCTGGGCCATCCTGAGAATTGTTGCTGTGCTTGAGCCCACTCCTGCGGGCACTGTGTCACTCCATCTCTTTGAGAGTTTTCCTCTTTTTCGATGACCCTCTGTTTGACCAAGCATGACATCTTTTGGCGAGGACCAGTCCTTCCTAGTATCATAGCCAAAGTTTGTGAGATGAAGTCTCACCATCCTTGCTTCTAGGGAGCATTCTGGCTGTACTTCCAAGAGAGATTTGTTTCTTCTTCTGCCACTTCACAGTATATTCAATATTCTTTGCCAACACCACAATTCAAAGCCATCAATTCTTTAGTCTTCCTTATTCATTGTCCAGCTTTTGCATGTATATGAGGTGATTGAACTTACCATGGCTTGGGTCAGGTCCCCATTAGTGTTCAAGGTGATATCTTTGCTTTTCAACACTTTAAACAGGTCTTTTGCAGCACATTTTCCCAATGCAATGCGTGGTTTGATTTCTTGACTGCTGCTTCCATGGGCGTTGATTGCGGATTCAAGTACAATGAAATCTGTGACAACTTCAATCTTTTCTCCATTTGCCCTGATGTTGCTTGTTGGTCCAGTTGTAAGGATTTTTGTTTTCTTGATGTTGAAGTACATCCATACTGAAAGCTGTGGTCCTTAATCTCCTTCAGTAAGTGCCTCAAGTCCTCTTCACTTTCAGCAAGCAACACTGTATCATCTGCATAATGCGGGTTGTTAATGAGTCTTCCTGCAATCTTGATGCCACACAGTCGTTAAGAGTTCTGTCTGCTAACCAAAACGTTGGCAGTTCAAATCCATCAGTTCAAATCCCTGGAAACTCTGTGGGGTGTTTCTATGCTGTCCTGTAGGGCTGCTGTGAGTCGGATCTCCAGGTCCTTCTTCCTAGTCTTAGTCTGAAAGCTCGGCTGAAGCCTCTCCACCATGGGTGAACCTGCTGGCATTTGGCATACCAGTGGTGTGGTTCCCAGCAGCACAGCAGCACTCCAGTCTCCAGACTATGCCAACTGACAGGTTTCCACAGCAGGAAGCCACTGGTGGGCTTCCATGTTCACTGATCCGTTCTGGATGTTCTTGATTACAGGGCCTGAGGATCATTTTCTCGGACGCGTCACGGCTCATCTTCCGGCTCAGCTCATCCAGTGGTGTGCGGGCCACTATCCGGCTGTATGCAGAGAGCTACGAGCGGGACCCCAGCAGCCACGACCAGGAGCCACAGGTACCAAAGTAGAGCAGGCCTCACAGCTCTGTGTGACTCATTGCGCCAGCAACTTAGAGAGCTCCTGTGGGCCCTGGTGGCTCAGTGGTTAAGAATTCAGCTGGAAGGTCGGCAGTTCAAATCTACTGGCAGCTCCTTGAAAACTCTGTGTGGCAGTTCTGCTCTGTCTTGTAGGGTCACTAGGAATTGGAATTGACTCAGTGGGAATGCATTTGCTTTTTATTGTCCTGAATGTTCTAGAAAAGCATATTTGCACATCCCTCTGAAGGACAATCTTAGAGTGAAGATGAGCAAATTCCGTATATTCATTACAGCATTCGAAACAAAATTTGCTCTCTAGGGTTTAATGAGTTTAAATCTGCATCTCCCAAAGCACTTGCCACTCTTGACTGTCCTGTATTTTGTTAATTAGGGTGACATTGAGATATACATGTGTGATAAGGAAATTTGTAGGTAAACTGAGTTAAGCTGGTCATACTCCTTGGAACCTTAAATATGCCGGCAGACATCACGAATGTGCAGATGTCTGGGAAACTCTGGGATGGATCATGGGCATTGAGACGCCAAAGCAGACACTACTCTAGGATTCCTCTCTGAGATGGGGGCAGAACCCACCCTGAGGGGAGGCGCTACCGTGGCCTGAATTGTGGATTAAGGGAAGACCCTTGCAAGGTTAGGCTTGCTTGTATTAGCTGCCTTCATGTTTTCAACAATGTCTATAATTAAGAGGAAACCCTGGTGGCATAGTGGTTAAGTGCTATGTCTGCTAACCAAAAGGTTTGCAGTTCAAATCCACCAGATGCTCCTTGGAAACGCCTTGGGGAAGTTGTATTCTGACCTATAGGGTTTCTGTGAGTCTGAGTTGACTCAACGGCACTAGGCTGGGATAAGTAAGAACACATTTTGATTGGTTGATAGTGTCCATCAAGTAGGCCCTGACTCATGGCCACACCGTTCACTACAGGACTGGACTGTGATGACCCACTGTGGGTTTCATTGGCTGATTTTCAGAAGTAGACCACCAGGTCTTTCTTCCTAACAGTGTTAGTGTGGACGCTCTGCTGAAACCCACTCAGCATCCTAGCAATACACAAGCACCCACTGACAGATAGGTGGACACTATGCATGAGGTGCACTGGTCGGGAATTGAACCTGGGTCTCCTGTGTGGAAAGCAAGACATACCCCCAAGCCACCATTAGAAGACACCAAATAGCACACCTGTGAACCTTCCTCTCCCCATAGATGTTACAACTTCAACACTAATTAGACCAGAAAGGACCCACCATGGTGATGTCAGGTACTTCCAACTAGACCACCGGCTTCCCTGTCTCTTCATTCTTCCTGAGGTCTGGGTTTAGAAGAAGGGTCCTTGATGAGAGATTCCTGGAGACGAAAACACTGAAAGCATCTGCTGCGCTTCTTTGGGGGAGAAGTAGGGAAGCAGAGGGGGCAGTGGTGGCTCAGCGGTACAGTTCTCACCTTCTGTGACGGAGGCCCGGGTTCAATCCCCAGCCGGTGCAACTCACGCCCAGCCACCACCATCATCAGTGGAGGCTTCTGTGTTGCTGTGATGCTCAACAGGTTTCAGTGGGCCTTCCAGATGAAGACAGACTAGGAAGAAAGGCCTGGCGAGCTACTTCCAAGTATCAGCCAATGCAAACAAACACTTTGGACTGAGAGGATCTGACCCACAACCAGTCGTGGAGATGACAGAGGACCAGGCAGTGTTTTCTTCCATTGTGTACGGGGTCACCACAAATCGGGGCTGGCTCTGCGATGGTAATGACAACCAGAGAAGAAAGGATGTCCTTGCTGCTTCTCATCTCTGAGCTGCTCGCAGTGCCCGGCTGTGGTTTGCCGTGGCCATGCCCTGGAGGGACTAGGAGACCAGGGTGGAATCTCTCTGTCAGATGGTGTCTTTCTTTGGAGAGTCTCTAAGAACTTTATAAAATGCTGACCTGGACCCTCAACCCCGACTCTGTAACCAGAAGACCCAGATGGAGTAATATCATCACGGGTGGGGAACTAGAAGCCTGGGAGGGTCACCGAGGTGTGGGGGATGCAGAGGGCACGGTGTCTTTATCTCGGGATTGCAGGGAGGGACCCCGCTTTGCCAACACAGCCAGGTAGTGAGCACCTGGCACAAGATAATAGTAAATCATGCAAGACCAAGAGGCTTACCCTCTCTTTCCCTATAAAACTGGCTCCACCGCTGTCTTGTTGGGCAGCAGATGAAAGAACAGGCGTGAAGGTCTAGTGCTCTGTACAGGGAGAGGGATGACAGCCTGGCTCCCAGCAGTGACTCACTTCAGCTCCAGGCTGTTTCTTCCCCTGACACTTTCCCCCTATTTGCATGAGGCAAGCGCCAATGGATTTGCCTACTTTTATTTACCTGCCATGCCGACTGCAGGAGTGAGGTGCCTGGGCCCTCGGGCATGTGTGACAACAGCCTCTTAGTTGTGAGTCTCTCTCGGTAAACTGATTTGGAAAGGCTAAGTGGGCCCACCTTTTTTTCATAAGTTTTCCTTTAAAGCTGAAAAAACCTCCATTAAATAAAAAAAAAAAAGCTGCAGTCAAGTTGCCTCCAACTCAGGGTGACCCCATGTGTGTGTCACGGTTACACTGTTTTCAGTGGTTTTTCTTTCTTTTTTTTTGCCTTTAGATTGCCAGGTCTTTCTTCTGAGGTACCTCCAGGTAGGCAGGAACCCCCATCCTCTGAATGAGCAGCCAAGTACCCTAGGTAACTGCACCAGGCAAGGACTCCACAAATCTCCCTGGACCTGCTCTTTGAGTGTCAGGCATATACAGCAGTTCAAGGTGAAAGAAAACCTGAATAATGTGTTTAACTCCTGCTGCTACCTGCTTCCCGTCTTGTTAGTTTAAAGGTTTGCCCAGTGGAGTGAGTGCAGAATCCCGGCCTTGGCCTCGTGCTCCGAGCACTGATACTGCTTCTCCTCCGCATCACAAGTGAGGACCACCTACACCTGGCTGACCCTCAGAGCTTTTAGCGTGTGATCTAGCTAATATTTTACGTATGAGAATAGACCAGCTACCCGTTGCCATTAAGCCAGTCCTGACTTACGATGACCCCGGGTGTCAGAGTAGAACAATGCTCCACTGGTTTTTTTAGAAGTAGATTGCCAGGCCTGTCTTCTGAGGCACTTTGAAGTAGACTCAAACTTTCAACCTTTCAGTTAGCTGCTGAGCTTGTTAACTGCTTGCACTCCCCAGGGGCTCCACTGAACTAGAAGGCCTATTAAAATCCCATGCACAGTTAACAGAACTCCTATTAAAATCCCATGCACGGTTGTCTCACCAAGGTAAGCCCCATCACCTAGTACGTCTAAGTCAGGAGATAATTTAGAGAAGGCTTTTCATAGAAATCTGTCACACAAGGAAAGGAGGGAGACCCCTCAACAGCCGCCCATCTCTGTGGCTACTGAGCTGTCCCTTTGTGTCCCAGGGTCATTGGCTTCTGTGTGCCAACAGCTCTGGAAGGCAAAGCCTTCGGTTACCTGTTAACAGATCAAAGACAAGGTCTTCGCCTCCAGGTGGCTGGTGTTATTTGAGACCCAGGGCCTGGCACACAAAGACCTGCCTGAGTTGCTCTCTCGGCTCCAGAGAGAAGCTTTTCCACCGTTTTGTTGTTGTTAGGAGACACTGAGCTGGTGCCAACTCATAGGGAAACTGTGTCCAACAGAACAAAACACTGTCTGGTTCTGGACCATCATCACCATGGGCCATTGTCACCAATGGTATTATGCTTGAGCCAGAGGGGCTCACCTTCCGGCACTGTGTCAGATGATCTGCTGCTGCTGTTTGTAAGGTTTTCACTGGTTCATTCTTTTCAGAAGTAGATCACCAGGTCCTTCTTCCTAGTCTTTCTTGGTCTGTAAGTGCAGCAGAAACCTGTCTGCCACGGGTGACCCTGCTGGTATCTGAATACCAGTGGCATAGCCTCAGCATCACAGCAACATGAGGACTCCACCTTTTTAGCTACTTTTCCCTCCTGCAGGGCAGTAGGGGCTCAGAGGCACAATTCTTGCTTTCTGTGTAGGAGACCCACGTTCCGTTCCTGGCCAGTGCACCTCACTTGCAGCCGCTACTGGTCCCTCAGTGGAGGCTTGTATGTTGCCGTGAGGACGAAGTGGTTTCAGGGGAGCATCCAGACAAAGAAAGGCTAGGAGGAAAGTCCTGGCAATCTACTTCCTAATATCAGTCCTTGAAAACCATAGGGATCACAAAGGTCTGACCCACAGCTGGTTGTGTGGATGGGGCTGGACAGCGCAGTGTTTGGTCCCGCTGTGCACGGGGTCGTCACAACTCAGGGGCTGATTCAATGGCAGCTGACCGTAATTCACAGCCCGGAAGACAGAGACTTCCCTTCCGCACACATAAACACTCATGCACCCATTAAAGTATCTCTATAATCTGAGGAAGACCCTCTGGGGGATGGGCTGACCCAGAGGCTGCGACAGCGGGCTCAAGCAGAGGAGTGATTGTGAAGATAGCATAGGAAAGGGCAGTTGGTGTTCTGTCGCACACAAGGTTGGAACTGACTTACTCGACAGCACCTAACAACAACACAACTTGTGGAGAATCTGTTGATGACCTCATCCCAGTTCCATAGGTATTTGTTAAGTGTTTTACCCACTCTAAACTCAACACCTATCTGCATCAAGTTGTTTTGGAAGAGGGCCAGAGAGAGTCCCCTTCAATTGGGAGATCACCATGTAGTGATTTCACTTGGCACATGGCTTCTGTCTTTTCTAGGTGTTTTAGACACGTGTGAACAGGGTGTGTTGTAGACATTGATGCTGTAGTCACCTGGTGGAGCTATTTGGAACTATCCCAGCGACATAACCAGGAGAAGGTATAATGCGTTTTATAGAGCCTGCCACTCTCTGCTGCCACAAGTAGATTCCTTGGGATGCTTTTCTGTAACAATGGCTGTGCCCTTGGTTTTAAATTGATGTAAGATGGTTGTTCTTGTTTTTTTAATCTACCTTGGAGAATAACCTCTAGAGAATGTTATCCAGGGGAGCCCAGGTGTGCATGAGAGTGGGTGACACAGGGAGGAAGTGAGGGGCCTCATGAGATGAGAAGGTTCTTGCCCTGAGCTTGCTCTTGTTTCCTTGGTGAATCAAGAAGAAAACCACCAAAGGCCCATTTCTGGAGGTTGACATGGTTGTAAAGGTGGAGGATGGCTTTAATTTTACTGGCATTCTGTAGGCCTTCAAGGAGCGCCCACAGCAGCTGGCAGTGATTTGCAGAGGGCGGCTGTGCCCAGGGGATTTACATTCACAGGCAAGTGGACAAGGCGCTGCCCAGTGGTCCTATTTGCTTCCCCACCCAATGCATTGCCAGGGCTGCTAACTTCATTTACCTTCTTTCCTACTTCCTCTGAGCCCTTGGGTGGAGTAGCTGATAATAAAAGTCTGAAAGGAAAAGGCAGGAAGTCCTGTTGAAGGCTGGACTAATCACTGACTGATAATCTGCTGTGGCCTATCACAGTTGGCTTTGGCAATTTCATGCAGAATGTAACCATACCCACCCACCCCAATTCCTAGGGGGAGCCTGGCTTCCTGAAACCTTCCTTCCTGTTAAAGAAGTCTGTATTTCGGTGTCTGTATTTCTGATACACTGTGCCTTGCCAACTCTAAGACTAATACCTAATACCAGGAGTTCCTCTGCTTTTGATTCACTGGTCAGATTGGTGTCTCATTTTGTTCTGCCTTCGTATTATAGTAGCCCAGTGGTTAAGATCTAGTCTGTAAACCAAAAGGTCAGCAGTTTGGATCCACCAGACACTCCTCAGAAACTCTATGGGGCAGTTCTGTTCTGTCCTGTAGGGTCGCTATGAGTTGGAATCGACTGGACGGCAGTGGGTGTTTTGGGTTGGTTCTTATTATGGGACCTCTCATGGCTCACCAGTTAGAGTGATGGACAGCTAATGGAAAGGTCAGCAGTTCAAACCCACCAGGGGCTCCAAGGGAGACAGGTGTGTCCGTCAGGTGCTGTAGAGATTTACAGCCTTGGAAACTATGGGGTCACTAGGAGTTGGGTATGACCTTGGAACTGTAGGTTTGGTTTTGATTGGTTCCCATTATAAGGACCCCTAGTGTTGCAGTGGTTAAACGCTCAGCTGATGACTTGAAGGTCAGCTGTTTGAACCCACCAGCCACTCTGTGGGAGAAAGATGTGGTGGTCTGCTTCTAAAAAGATTTACAGTCTAGGAAACTGTGGAGCACTGCTACTCAGTCCTACAGGCTTGCTGTGATTCTGAAGTGACTTGTCGGCAATGGGTTTGATGGTGGGTTCTTAGTATGAGGAGCCTTGGTAGTGCAGTGGTTAAGTGCTCCATGGGAGAAAGATGTGGCAGTCTGCTTCCTTAAAGATTACAGCCTTGGAAATCCTATGGGGCAGTTCTACTCCATCCTACAGGGTCGTTATGAGTTGGAATTAACTCGACAGTAACAGGTTTGTTCCTTTTTATGGAATCCCTGGATGGTGCACATGGTGAAACCATTCAACTGCTAACTGAAAGGTTCCACCCAGAGGTGCCTTGGAAGAAAGGCCTGGTAATATGCATTCCAAAAAATCTGCCATTGGAAAAATTCCTGTGGAGCACAGTTCCAGTGTAACATACATGCGGATGCTGTGAGTCACAGTAGACTAGGCGGCAACTGGTCAGTACTTGCTTTGTTTTTATAATCCAGAAATGTCAAGTACAGGGCCATTGCCTGTTTTAAGTAGGCGGATATACAATTTACGTGAAAACCAGAGTGCCTACAATGGGGAGAGAGGGCAGTGTTAGTAATGATGTCAGGATTGCCCCCAGGAAACCAAGACACGTGGTCACTCTAGTACATACCTCCCCTTGTCCTAGGAATGCATGCCTCTCTAGAGATGGGTTTCCTTGAGCACTAGCAATGTAACCCCGCACGGTAACACCTGTGAGAGCTGGAACCTGATGGGACTGTCTGGTTTTTCCAGGGTCTCGCAAGTTCTGTACCTTTGACAGGGCACAGTCTCACTGTTTTTCTGTTTCTCTCTACTAGTGGGAAATTTGCTGTTTCCTTCTCTGACAGTTTTCTGCCTTACACAGGTTCTGGCTTCACAGGCTTTATCGGTAAGTGGTAAGGAGGGACTAGAACCCTAGAGGCTCAGTGGGTAAGAGATCAGGTTGCTAACCTGGAGGTCGGCAGTTTGAATCCACCAGCCACTCCTTGGAAACTCTATGGAGCAGTTCTGCTCTATCCTATTGAATAGCTATGAATCAGAATGGGCTTGATAGCGATGGGTTTGCTCTGGTTTCTAAGGAGGGACCGTGTCAGGAGTGAAGTTAGATCAATGGTTTTCAGCTCTAGCTGTGCATTAGAATCAACTGGGATGCTTAAGAGATGCCAGCCCTGGCTCAAGCCAGTTAAAGTAGAATCTCTGAGTGAGGGACCTGAGTGCTGCGTTTCAGCAAGCTTACCGAGGAGTTTTATGTGCCTCCTGGATCTGGGCCACTGAGTTAGATGACAGTGCTCAAACACTGATACGCACACAAGTTACTGGGGGCTTGTCGCCTGCAGACTCTGATGCAGGCCTGAGGAGGCCTGCAGAGCTCCCAGGGGTGCTGGGTTACTGGGCCCAGCTGGACCGCGCTTCCAACAGCAAAGAGCTGAATGGACTGTGAAGCTCAATTGGCAGAGCCCTGGACCCTTTCAGATCATGGAAACACGAGCGCCCTCCCGAGTGTGCCCCTCCCACCCCTAGACTTGGGTCTCTAGTGGTCTGTTGGACGCTGCCGTGAGGAAGCCTTATGCTGTTGTTTTTTATCTGCCTTTGAACTGTCCCTAACTCATGGCAGCCCCACACACGATGGAATGAAACCCTGCCTGGTCTGCTTCACCCCCATCATTGATGGCAGATCAGACCATCATGATCCACAGAGTTTGCCCTGACTGGTTTTTGGAAGTAGAACACCAGGCCTTGCTTCCTAGTCTTAGTGTAGAAGCTCTGCTGAAACCTGCTGAGCATCAGAGCAACGTGCAAGCCTCCACCAACAGATAAGCGGTGGCCGCACAGGGGGTGCATCGGCCGGGAGTTGAACCTGAGTCTCCTACCTAAAACCACTGCTGTTACGTCGGTTCTGACTCACAGTGACCCTATAGGACAGAGCAGAACTCTTCCACAGGTTTCCAAGGAGCGCCTGGTGGATTTGAACTGCTGACCTTTGGGTTAATAGCCATAGCTCTCAAACACCATCCCACTAGAGTTAAAGTAAGGCTAAACAGAAATTTTAAGAACTTTTTTCTGATTTTCCTTTTTGGTCTCAAAGATACACTTAGGAATGTTTCTTGTTCTCAAACCAGGGATGGCTTGTATTTGAAACAGGGCTTCAAATGTACAGAATCAAAATCTACATTTGAACAAGATCCCCAGGTGATTCTTACATATAGTAAATCCTGAGAACTTATTCCTAACGGGCAGCATTGGCCTCACCTGGGTGGTACAGATTCTGGAGGGTGTTTGGACCAGAATAGGTTTGAAGCCTGGGGTTGAAAAAAACATCTGTGATTTGGAAGAAGTTGGAAACAGCATTGAAATAAAAAATGATGCTTAAATGAGCATTTATTTAGGGAGGACAGGATGAAAATGTGTCTCTCTATGAAGACTATAAGGAGCACTGGCAGTGCAGTGATTAAGTGCTCAGCTGCTAACCACAAGGTTGGAAGTTCAACTCCATTAGCTGCTCTGCATGGGAAAGATGTGGCAGTCTGCTTCCTTAAAGACTTAATGAACTTGGAAACCCTATTCTATAGGGTCACTGTGAGTTGGAATTGATGGCAATTGGTTTGGTTTTGGGTGTGTGTGTCTAAGACTAGACTAGGACATGGCAGTCCTTGGGTGGTGCCGGTGGTTAAGCTGCGATTGCTCCCCTAAAGGTTGGTTGTTTGAGCCCACTCAGCGAAGAGAGGCCTGGCAGTCTGCTTCCACAGAGATCACAGCCGAGAAAACCCTATAGAACAGGTCTGCTTGGCACACACGGGGCTGCTGTGAGTGGGAATTGACTTGACAGCAACTAAATAAAGCACAGTTTTGGAATCACTGTAGACAAATGCGTATCAAAAGTGTGTTGTCTTTAAACGGAAAACCTAGACCAGGATATAGACATAGCCGTATAGGTAAGGGAAGACATGTGGAAATAGGCTACCTTTGTCTTTTCTGCTCAGATTTTAGTCTGTGATATTCCCATATTGTGTAAGTAACAGGCAAGCGGGTGATAGGAAGAGAGCTGAGAGAAGATACATGGAGTTGGAGGGCTGGATCATAGAAACTGCATGGGTGAAGCGGAGGAGGCTGGCTCAGTTTGCTGGGAAGAGAGCCGTGACCTGGAATCATCAGAAATATAGAGACTGATACAATGCAGGAAAAAGACGGCCATCTGTTCTCCATAAATAATGAATATGTAATTTGAGGAAATAAACTCAAGCTGAGTTAGAAGGGATTCAGATGGACTGTTTCTCAACTCTGGTGGCTTCCATCCACTTAGGATAGCTGGGTTTCACTTTCCAGAAATCTGTAACCAGAGATCAAAACAATTTAAATACATGCAAGTGTGGAGAGGAATGAGTAATGTCTTCAAGTAGGCTTCAGTTGTCAAATTTTGTTTCTGTAATTAGCAAAATGCATACAAAAGCTGGAAAATGAATAAAGAAGACAGAAGAAGAACTGATGCCTTTGAACTGTGGTGTTGGAGAAGAATGGTGACTATACCATGAACTGCCAAAAGAACAAACAGGTCTGTTCTGGAAGAATTACAACCACAATGCTCCTCAACATCAGGGATGGCGAAACTATGTCTGACACACTTGGGAGATGTTGTCAGAAGAGATCAGCCCCTGGAGAAGGACGTCATGCTTGGTAAAGTAGGGGCTCAGCAAAAAAGAGGAAGCCCCTCAAGGAGATGGATCGACACAGTGGCTGTAACAATGGGCTTAAGCATAAAAGCAATTGTGGGCATGGTGCGGGCAGTGCTTTGTTCTTTGGTACATGGCATTGCTATGAGTTGGAGTTGACTCAGTGGCACATAACGATATCAAAAATTGTTAAGAAGGAAAGACTAGAAGAAAGGGAGAGAGGGGCAGAAAGAGAATGAGAGGAGAGAAAGAAAAAAGGAGAAAAGAGAAAAGAACAGACAGGTTATGGTCAGGTGGGTTAGATTTCCCCCTAGTGGTGCAGGAAGGAATTTCGTCCTAAATTCAGCAGTGTTTTGACAGGCACATCTTGGTTTCGCATTGTCCCAAGTGCTTGGCTGCTGACAGCAAGGTTGGTGGCTTGAAGCCACGAGCCGCGCACAAGGACAAAGTTGTGGCAGTCTGCTTCCATAAACATTGCAGCCTTGGAAACCCTACGGGGCAGCCCTCCTCTGATCTGTAGGGCCTCTATGTTCGACAGATCAGTCCCTGGAGTGGAATTAGAGCAGGAGGAGAAGCCAGCATGTGCACGGTTTCTGTATTTCTGCTTGTTTAGGTGAATTATCTGATGAAAAAGCAGGAGGCAGATGGTTCTTCTCCTTGCTTAGGTATTAGAATCTAGGCGAACTCTCCGGCATCAGGTGGATGGTTTTCTCAGCAGCTGGGATGGGGGCAAACACCAGTGAGCAGTTTGATGGGAAGCCATGTGACACTGTTCACTATTGATTAGTGTGTAAGCACAAGTGAGCCCATGTTTCCCTTGCTCACTGGGTGCTCCGTCGAGGACTTCTTGTCGAGTTCCCTGTAAGGGAAGGGGGTAGCTAGCCCACCATCTAGTTTTTTTTCCTGTCTTGTTGATGTAGTCTCTAGAAGAAGAACCTTTGATGTGGTGAAAAAATGTGAAACTGTTTCCTACAGATATAATCTGGTAAGCAAGGTAAGCACCGTGCTTACCTAGTCTATTAGAGTGTCTGCCCCTGAGTTGAGCTGAATTGGGAATTTGGCAGGTGTTTCGAAGGCGCTAGTGCCTGTCACAGACCCCTGGGTGGTGCAAATGTTAAGCGCTTGACTAGAGTCAGAAGGTTTGTGGGTCAAACCCACCCAGAGGCACCTCAGAAGACAGGGCAGGTGATGAGCTCTGACGGGTCACAGGCTTGAAAACCCCATGGAGCAGTTCCACTCTGCGTGCGTGCATTTGCCGGAGTCCGAGTCATCTTGATGGCAAGTCACTGTGGAGCTTATCACAGACCGCGGCTGTTTGGAGTTCAGATGACAACAGGCGTATTCTTCGGCCTCCACTGGAAACCCTGGTAGTGCAGTGGTTAAACCCAGTGGCTGCTAACCGAAACGCTGGCCATTCAAACCTTTCAGGTGTTCCTTGGAAGCTTTAAGGAGCAGACTGTGTGGGGTCACTGTGAGTCAGAGTCAACACAATGGCAGTGTTTTTTTTCCACTCCCCCCACCTCCCCCAGCCCCACTGGGATAAGAAGACCTTCAGGGTATTGCGTGTGAGAGCACCAAGCTGGGACCCGCACTGTCTGCCCTCCAGGGCGTGTAGGAATGTGTGTGTCGTAATGACAGTTGACCGCCACTGCATACCACTCATGCCCATCTCCAATCCCTGTTTTGGCAGTTTGTGCAACACACAGCTGCCATCGAGTTGACTGGGTCTCATAGCAACACCATGTGAGTCAGTGTAGAATGGTTCTCCATGAGGGTCTCAGGAGTTGATTCTGGGAAGGTAGATAGATCACCAGGTCTTTCTTCTGAGGTACTTGTGGCTGAACTCACACTGCCACCCTTTCAGTTAACAGCCAAGCACATAAATCATTTGCACCACTAGAGACCACAGTATATACAAAAGAGACCTGTATTTCAGATCTGTAAGTTGGCCTTGTCAGTTTACCCCAATAGGCCGAGTGGCCTTGAGGATTAGAACACTGATTGAAGAGCTAAATGTTGTGTTTTGACCCTGCTTTTAGATTAATCAAGTTTGGATTAACATCTAGCCAAAAGTCAACCCACTGCTGCTGAGTTGATTCTGACTCATAGTGACCCTACAGGACACAGGAGAACTGCCCCATGGGGTTTCCAACGCTGTCACTCTTATGGAAGCAGACTGCCGCATCTTTCTTCTGTGGAGTGAGTTCAAATACCAGTCTTTTGGTTAGAAGCTGATATGCTTAACCACTGTGCCACCAGGAAATGGTAAATATCAGCCTCACTAAAAGAAGTCTTTGTATTAGTGGCCATGTCGGTGTCTAAAGCTCCTGCTAGGCCTACTGTGTGCTAACTGGCACTGCTTATGTCCGCCAGTCCCTGGGGCTTGCTCACTCTGCCTATAAAGCCAACATGAACAGATCTGAGTGTCCCTAGGGTCACACTAGGTCACAAGATCTGCCGTCAGAGCTCCTGTTGTCTGATGAATGGGCTTGACAAGCTGTGCCCAGCACTGTCCAGCCTTCCCAGCCTCCTCTTGGTGACCACCTAGATGCACAGTGTGACCAGTTTCTGTGTGTTTCGATAGGAAGCTACCCAGGCCCCTTCTTCTGTCAAGACTAAATCACTCACCTTGTTTATAAGAGTGCCTATGGGTAAATCAATCCCGATGGCAAATCTAGAGATGGGCAGTAACCTCCAGAAGAAAGTTCTTGATTTGTCTGCATAGCCAGCAGGCATCTGGGGGAGTCTGCACTGACCCCTCTCCCCCACAGGGAAGCCGGATCCAGGAGTGGAGGGGCTGGGGAGTGGGGAGCCTGTCTCAGCTCCTCTCTGCTCTGGGCGGATTTTAGCTCTGCTCCTAATCCCAGAGCGAGAAGCCCATTTATAGGACAGATGAAGGACTTCCCAGCCATAAGTTTCTCTCCCAGAAATGCTGGCAGGAATGACACATTCCAGGAGAGAAGGATTTCAGTACCCAAAGACTTAAGGCTTCCAGGAGAAGGGAACAAAGGGAAGGCTTATGAAACTCTTGTTTTAGGTTTTTATGTCTTTTGCATTTCTGGGTGTTTGGGGTGGCAGAAATCCTCTGAGAGGCATCAATGGGTAGGTTGGGGGCCTGCATCCCCTAAACTTTATGACAAGGGGATGTGATATCAACCAGGCAGTAGAGAACAAGACACAACCACAGTCACCTTTTTAGGGGACTGATATTAGTTGGGAGTGTTGACATTTTGCTTCTTCACACAACAGTGGACAATGGCTGGCACGTACCTAAGGGCACAAAACAGTGTTCACTGTCATCAGTACTGTTGATCTTGCTGGTATTTTGTGTTAATGAATACATAGGCCAGTTTCCTGATCATACAATCCTCAAAGATTCTCAGAATAATTAGCAACTTGTGCCATGATGGAATTAATCTGTCTAGTCTGTTCTGCTCCTGTTAGTTTCTCTATCAGCCCACTAGATGTCCCAAGAGAATTGACATCTTCCTAAGAGACAGGTCTTAAAGGAGGGCTGCTAGGACTTGACAGTTCCTGGCAGTGCAGTGGTTAAAGAGCTCAGCTGCTAACCAAAAGGTCAGCAGTTCGAACCCACCAGCCACTCAGCAGGAGAAAGATGGGGCCATTGGCCTCTGTACAGATTACAGCCTTGGAAGCCATAAGGGCAGTGCTACTCTGGCCTTACACGGTGACTGTGAGTTGGAATGGACTTGACAGCAGACAACAGCAACAGCCAGGACCCCCGTGACCTGGAGTTACAGACACACCAGACTATGTTGAAGGTTCAAATCAAGCTGTCTATCCATCCTCCCATCCTGCCTCCATTCCCCCATCCACTGGAGTTCACAGCGTGTGTCTGTGGAGGTCCTGGAACACATGAGCCTCCTACCTGGCTCGGAGCTGGAGATGCTGAGTTAGGTGTCGGTTCCAAAATCCTGAGCCAAGATACGGTGCGGTTTGCTGACTGTTCCCAGCTCATTTATCAGAGGGAAAGGATCTGAAGATGAGTGAATGTGAGATGAAGGGTAAATTCATCAAAGAAAGGATTTCTAGAGTTCCCCTGTGGTTGTTGCCTTCAAAGAGTTAAAACAGAGCTTCGAACCAGTTCGGTCTGGTTTGGAGCTCTACTGAGCCTTTGTGTTTCTAGCAGCTTCCCAGGCAATGCTAATGCTGCTGGTTAGGGACCAGTTCTGAGAACCACTAGCCAAGCAGTGGGTCTCACAATGTATTATGCATAAGAATCACCTAGGAGTCCTGTTAAAATGTAGATCTGATTCATTATCTCTAGGGGGGGAAAGCACACATTCTCTGCAGGGTTTTGAACTGTAATGAGATGGTTTGAAGCCCCGTGTTAAACACAAAAATAGGCCCCTTTGAGCAGAGCTTAGCAAGCATTTTCTATGAAGGCCTAGAAGGTAAATGGTTTAAGCTTAATGAGTCATGAAGTCTGGTCTGTGCAGCAACTCCCCAGCACAGAAGTAGCCCCAGGCACTTCGGAAACAGAGGGTGGGCAATGTTTGAATAAAGCTTTACTTACAGATGCTGAATTTAAATTTCATATAACTTTCCTGTCCCCAAATATTCCTCTTCTAATTTTTTATCAGCCAGGTAAAAATAACCTTTGGGATCCTGGTTTCCACCTCTGCTTAGCAGGCTTCACTTCCATTCGAGATTCACAATCCCTCTAGTGCCAAACTACTGGAATGCTTTTATAGGGATAGGAGCCTTGGTGGCATAATCGTTAAGAGCTTAGCTGCAAACCAAAAGGTTGGCAGTTGGAGCCCACCTTCTGCCCCAGGACAAAGATGCGGACTGGACAGTCTGCCTCTGTAAAGATTACAGCCTTGGAAATCCTAGAGGGCGGTAATCCTCTGTCCTGTAGAATTGTGGTGAGTTCGAATTGACTCGACGGCAATGAGTGTGTAGCTCCTGCTATTCCTTCCTCTTTCTGGAAAATTCCAAAAAGTGCAGAAAATAATGCAGACAAATGTGCCAGGACCCTGTAAGAACTGCTTCTGCTTCTCAAGACAAGAAAAATGAGAAGGTGAACCAGATTCCCTTTGCATCTCAGTAGAGCCCTGCCTCGTGTCCACACAACAGCATTAACCTGTGCTGTCTTCACACAGGTGTGCTAGGTGGGCACAGAAGTTCAAATTCAACCATGAGTGTAGGTAGAAAAAAAAAATCTCTGTTTCTGTCTTTATATCTATCTATATTCTATTTTGGTGTCACCAAGATGCAAAACTGAGCTAAAATTGTGGGAAGACAGCCCAGCACACCTTCAGGGCCTGGGAAAGGTCGGTGGTTTAAAATGCTTCCTGGTTATGTAAGTCCTCAAAAGAACAAGTTCTCTTGTCTAAGGGGGAGGAAACTCTTAGTCACTGCACTCATGAAATATCTAGTCACTGTCCATAATTCCACCAAGTGTCTTCATATTGCTGGGACGACTGTTCCTTTAAAGGGCTTGTTTTTATCTGCTTAGTGCCTGGGAGGCACAGGTGGTTTATGCTTCATTCTCACATAAAAATTGGCAATTCAAACTGCCCCATGGTGCTGCGGAAGGAAGGCCTGGCGATCTGCTTCCATGACATTACAGCCAAGAGAACCCCATGGTGAAGTTCTGCGCTGTAGTTGATTTGATGGCGGTGCAGAATGCCTGTTGTTAATGACTGGAGTCCTTAGGTTGACGTGCTCGGCTGCTCACCAAAACGTTGCTGGTTCAAGTTCACCAGAGGTGCCTCAGAAGAAAGACCTGGCAATCTACTGAAAAAGAAACATCCATTGAAAACTCTGTGGATCAGTTCTACTCTGACATACCTGAGGTCACCCTGAGTCAGAATTGACGTCACAGCAGTTGGTTTGGCCGTTGGCCACTGTGCTGAGCTGCCCCCGCTCTGAGAACGTGGACAGCCTCACAGTAGACGCTTGCGTTTCTTCCCACTTTGCATCACTGCTCCTGCTGTGTGGGACAGTCCTCGTGAACGGCTGCAGACCCCCTGCTCCCTGAGGCCTGAATTCCAAATGCTGTGACAGCTGTAGCTTCTCTGCCCAGCACTGTCTTACCCAGCAGCCACCTGACTGCATTCCTTCTGGAAGGATCCATGGGGCTCCAGCACGCTCGACGAGAAAGGCATGTGGGCTTTCCTGGGGCAGCGAGGGGCTCATTGGCCCACATGACACGGGCCGTCTGATTGGATAATCTCTGGGTGTCCATCATCCAGAGTGCCGAGAGTGCTCTGATATTCTTCATCTCGTTTTATCTCACCATCCATCTGAAAAGACAACACCAGCTTTATTCCATGGCCAGGAAGCTGAAGCCCGAGGTTTGTTGTCTACCTGCCACAGGTAGGCCCATTGAGGTAGGGGTGAGTGCCCCTTACTCCCAGTCCCCGGCGCTGGTGGGCCCATGCTGCTGCTCCCACGGTGACAGGCATAACTGTTCTTTCACCTGGCTGTGTGTTTAAGTGTGTTAGACCTCATTCTCACCACCATCCAGTGTAACACATGCTAGTGCCAACTACCCATGTTCCAGAAATGAGAAAAGGTTGCTCTTGAGAATTAAATCCTCTCCTTCCATGCAGGTGACCCAGTTCCCGGCCAGTGTGCGTCCTGCACCGCCACTGCTTGTCTGTCATTGGCAGCTGGTGAGCAGCCACTATGCCGACGGGGGTCTCAGCAGAGCTGCCCGACGACGAGGGTCCAGGGCCTAGTAACCTCGTGCTGACTCTGTGACCTCAGCAGTCTTCACGGGGAGGGCGCAGGCCTGGGCAGTGTTTCACACTGTTGTGTGTGGGTTGCCGTGTGTCCGGGGTGATTTGGTAGCAGGGAGCAGTACCCGCAGTGGGCTTGGCGAGGCGCCGCCAGCTGTGTACTTCCACTCCTAGCAGTGTCACGCTTGCCACTCAGCTCTGCTGTTCACTAGCTGTGTTACTTCTAGCAAGTTATGTGATGATGCTGAATCTCAGTTTCCCCATCTGTAAATCGGGATAACAGCACCTGCCTCAGGGCCTGTTGTGGAGCTGAGCCTGAGCCACACGTTTGGAATCCTTCTTGGCACATAGCCGGTGTTTGGTGACTGTCGGGTAGCTATTAAAAATTAACTGCTAAAAGTTAACTGCTAAAAATTGTTGAGGAAGAATTCCAACTCCAGCACCCAAGGCACAAGCCACTGATGAGGACCAGAGGAAGCGTTTGGTCCTCCTGAGAATTCGGCAAACTGGCAACTCAGTTCTTGTCTTGCTGCAGAGTCAATTCTATCATCTGAGACCTTGGCCAAGCCAGGGAACGTAATGTGTTCTGGCTTCCAAGGCTGCTTGGGGCAGAGCAGAGGTGTATTTGAAGGTCATATGTACATGCTGTGTGTTTGCCAGGGTGAAGCCTTCTGATGGCCTTCAGTGACAAGGCCATGGACTTGGGCTGGGTACACTGCTGGAGCTATGCTGTGTCTCCATCTGCCTGCCTGGCACGGCTGTGTGACCCAGCTCATAGAAGCTGTCGTCAGCTGTGGAAGGGATAGCCAGAGAGGGCCCCCTGCCATGTGATGACAAGAAGCAGTCCCTTCTCCTGTGCTCATTAGTACTTATTTGCAAAAGCAGCTCTGAGATGTGGCTTCATGGCAGCAGAAGGCAGACAGGGCATGACCCTGAGGTTGGGATTCTAATCATGGGTCTGCAGGGACGGGAGCCAGCCAGACTCATTCTGGGTCTGAGAGTTGTCCAGATGCCTGTAAAGTAGGCCATGAAATTGTCATGCCTTAAAACTGAGTGGGAACATTTCATAGTAATACGATTGTTGTTGTTAGCTGGCTGCTGTTGCGTCAGTCCCAGCTCATGGCCACCTGCACAACAGAACAAAATCCTGCCCAGTCCTGTGCCATCCTCACGACTGGTTGTGGATTAGACTGTTGTGATCCATAGAGTGTTCATTGGCTAACTGGTGGAAGAAGATCGCTAGGCCCGTCTTCCTGTTTCATCTTAGGCTGAAAGTTCTGCTGAAGCCTCTTCAGCATCCTAGCAGCACACACATGAAGTACAGTGGCTAGGAATAGAACATTGATCTCCTGCACAGGAGGCGAAAATGCTACTGCTGAGCTACTGCCTTGTATAACAAGAGCAAACATGAATGTATCTTTCCTGTGTGCCGGGCACTGCTCTGAGCACTTACCATTCTCGAGCGCATTTGCCCCTCACAACAGCTACTTGAGGTGAGGACTGCCTGTCTGTTTCATGTTCGGAAAATCTAGGCTGTGGGAGGTAAGGCGCTGTCATGGGTTGAATTGTGTCCTCCCCAAAATGTGTATGTTGATTTGATTCGGCTAGGAGTCCCAATATGGTTTCCTTCCTCCCATGTGTTCTGAATGATGCCTCTGTGATACTGATGATGGAAAGTGGGCGGCAGTTGTGTTAGTGAGGAAAGACTCAAGCTGCAAGCTTGCGGGGTATAAGGGAGAGAAGTGGGCAGTGGAAGTTGGGAACCTCCTACCACGAAGAGAGCAGCCTGACCAAGGCATGTCCTTTGGACCTGAGGTTCCTGTGCTGAGATGCTCTCCTTGAATTTGGACTCAGCCCACCGGACTTTGATAACTTCTCTTGTTGAATGGATTTGTAACTTATGAATGGATTCGTGGCTTACTGGACTGTGACAATAAAAGTTTCTCTTCATGAGGGCTTTCATTTGTGGTATTTTCTGTTAAAGCAGTACCAGGTGACTCAGACAGTGTTTAACCAAGGTTGTCCCATTTCCAAAGGCTGGAGCCAAGCTTTGATCCCAAAAAGCTTGGCTTCAGTGTTCATGCTTTTTTTTTTTTTAACTACTTATTTGCTTTTGTTGTTGAGAACATACACCACTTCAACAGTTTCTGCAAGTACACACTCAGTGACACTGATTATCTGCTTCAAGCTGTAATACCATTCTCACCCTCTTTTCACATTGTTCCTCTTTCATTAACATAAACTCATTGTTGGGGCTTTGAAATGGGTTGCTGTGGCTTGAACTCCTGCTGAGATTTTACATTTCCACCCCAGATAATCTGAATGGGAATCTACAGTTAATAAGCTCCCCAGCTGATTCTTATGTATAATAAACTTTGAGACCCACTGCTCTTCTAGTGGCTCTCCGAACTTGTCCCTAACCAACAAGATTAGCACCGCCTGGGAACTCGTTAGAAATGCAAACTCTCAGCAGGGAGTTGAACCAGAAGAACTGGTTCAAAGCCCTGTTCACTATGCACTAAGATTCCTGTCCAGTCTTTTCAAGTGGCTGTTGTCACTTTGATCCCATATAAATACCCACTGCCATCCAGTTGAGTCCGACTCCTAGTGACCCTAGAAGTCAGAGTAGAACTGCCCCATAGAATTTCCAAGGAGCACCTGGCAGATTTGAACTGCTGACCTTTTGGTTAGCAGATGTAGCACTTAACCCACTAAGTCACTAGGGTTTCTGTGATGCCGCACGGGCAAATCTTAAAAGAGCACAGCGCTGAACGCTTTCTTTATTCAGTCTGTGCTTTTAACCACCCTTCTCGACTGCTGCTTCTAGAATAAAAAGCCCTGGTTGTGCAATGTTTAAGTACTCAGCTGCTAACCCAAAGGCTGGCAGCTGGAAGCCACCCAGCGTGGATTTGGGCCTGTAAAGGTTACAGCCTAGAAGACCCAGCGGGGCACTTCTACATCCCATTTGGAGTCGCTGTGAATCAAAAATTTGACTCAGCAGCACCCAAGCACACCACTGCTAGAGTAAGTCACACACCCTCTCGGAAGAGCATGCCCAGGATCCCTTTGGGAGTTTGTCAGAGCTGTCCTTCCACCACCTGGCCCTAGACTCATTCAAACAGCGCCTCTGGCTCTGGGGCCCACGGCAGTATCTCAGGTGATTCTTGCCTCACCTTTAGGTGGCAGTTGGCTGTGGCTTCTCTTCTAAAGACTTCCTTTCTCGTTGCAGCCGGGAGTTGCTGATGCTTTTCATTGGTCTCTAAGGAGGAAGGGGGGACTAGCAGTGGTTCAGTGGTAGAATTCTTGTCTTCTTTGCAGGGGACCTGGGTTTCATTCCCGGCCAATGCACCTTAATTACAGGCACTACCAGTCTGTTAGTGGGGGCTTGTAGGTGACCCCGATGCTGAGGAGGGTTCAACAGAGCTTCCAGGCTAAGCTAGACGAGGAAGAAGGACCGGTGATGTGTGCCCGCTAACCAGCCAGTGAAAACCAGATCAACACAACAGTCTGATCTGCAGCCGATCACGGGGTGTCACAGGACAGGGCAGTGTTTTGTTGTCTTGCGCTGGGGGTCACTGTGAATTGGGGCTGACCTCACTGCAGCCGACAGTAGAGAAGCAAGTCTTCGTGGGATCACAGGCAGAGAGCTGAGCAAAGTCACATTGTTTTTGCAATCATCTTGTTCCGTTGAGTCCGTTCCAACTCATAGTGACACCATAGGACACAGTACAACTGCCCCATAGGGTTTCCAAGGGGTGGTTGATGGATTCAAACTGCCAACCTCTGGTTAATAGGCATAGCTCTTAACCACTGTGCCACCAGGCCTCCATTCCAATCATAGGAAACCAATTAAAAAATATATATATATTAAAAACAACAATGAGGACCCATAAGGCTTATGAAGAGTGCCCACTGAGCACCATGCCCACAGACTAGACAGACAGGTGCCTTTGTTTTCTGTAACCTCTTGTTTCAATCTTGCTTCCCTATTTCTGCAAACAGTTTTGTAACTGGGTTGGGGGGGCACTCTAGTTTCCCCATAACCCAGCAAGGGTACTGGATATTACCCAAAGCAGATAGGTGGGAAGACCTCAGGAGACATTACTGGGGGTAGGCTTGGGACAGAGATGGTGTAATCTGAACCAATTATTAACTTCCCATCCTTCTGCTGTGTTTTGGGGGGCTGGATGGGTATCTTGGTTCTCTGTTGCTGCTATGACAGAAATAACATAACTGGGTGGCTTTGGTGCACAGAAATTTATTTTCTCACGTCTTAGGAGGCTAGAAGTCTGGATTCAGGGTCCAGGCTGTAAAGGAAGGCTTTGTGTCTGCTCTGATCTGGGTCGGGGTCTGAGAGTCTTTGTCTAAGCTTTCCCAGTGCTCTTCTACAGATGTTCCTTGAAGATCTACACGTGTCTTGTCTCTCCCCCACGTGTGCTAGCATGTGCTGTATCTCATCTGCTGTTTTTATAAACTTCAAAAGCAGTTAGGTTTAAGACACACCCTACACTAATATGGGCTCATTAACATAACGAAGAAAACCTCTATTCCAAAGGGATTACACCCATGGGTATGAACCTAAAATCAAACCCACTGCCATCCAGTCAATTCTTATGCATAGCAACCCCATATGACAGTGTGGAACTACCCCACAGGGTTTCCAAGGCTGTAACCTTTATGGAAACAGATTGCCACAGCTTTCTCCTGTGGTGAGCTCACAGGTTCAAACCACCAGTCTTTCAGTTAACAACCAAATATTTTAACCACTGTGCCACTGGGACTCCTTATCTGCAGATATACCAAAGAACAACAACCACCAAAAGCCTAAACCCATAGCCATCAAGTTGATTCTGATTCATAACAGCCCTATAGGACAGAATAGACCCAACCCATAGGGCTTCCAAGGAGTATTCTTCCAAGGAGTGGCTGGTGGATTTGAACTGCCAACCTTTTGGTTCGCAACCAAGCTCTTAACTGCTACACCATCAGTGCTCCTCCACAGGCATAGAGTTTAGGATTTACAGGCCTATCTTGGGTCTAGGAGCACGATTCAGTCCAGAAGAAGGAGATTGGGAAGAAAGAGGAAAGGACAACGGAAGCAGGGAATTGGGAGGCCAAATCAAAACACAAAAGTCCAACCCACTGTTACCGAGTCAGTTCTGACTCATGGTGGTCCTATATGACAGAGTAAAACTGCCCTATAGAGTTTCCAAGGAGCACTTGGTGGATTTGAACTGCCAGCCTTTTGATCAGCAGCCATAGCACTTAACCACTATATCACCAGGGAGGCAGTTCCACTAAGTTTAACTTGTGAACTCTTGCGGTTGGCTGATGTTTATGCTACGAGACAGTGACAAGGTACAGACTCTGCTTAATGCCTTTCAGCTGTTCCTGGGAGGTTTTGCCAGCGTGTTCTGTCTCCTCCTTCTCCTTTCTACTCCATTCTTCTGCACATTTGAATACAGAGTAAAATTGGCCTGATGACTTCTTCTGGGTTTGCAATCTACAAGCCACCCTTTACCTCCCAAGGTCCAAACTAACTGCAAAGTGGGAAAGGTGGCTGAGAAGCCAGGCCAGGGGCCTGTCTGGTCTCTGTCAGGCATGTCATTGGGATTGCAAGACACTCGTTTGCTTTTTGTTTTGATTAAACTTATTTGGGAGTGTTTCATCCACTTATGACTTGGAATGGCTTTTCCCCCCACTGGGGTAAGCTTTGAGGAAGATTGTTTTCTGACATTGGAAAAATAAGTTCTCTCATGTTGGGATCCAGAATTATCTTTGGTTATTTTTCACAAGTGGATTATTTTGGTGAATTTTGGCCACATTTTGGATCAAGATAGGTAGATTTATTACATCAAGAGGAGATTAGAGCCAGAAACGCGGTTGTGTGTCCTATAAGGAAGGGCAAAATATCTGTAATGTTATAGCATTTTCATTTCATTTTTGTTAGGAGGAATATATTTGTTTTCTGCAATAATGTCTATAGGCTCCAGAGTGGATTTTAGCTAACAAAACCAAAATGAAACCCACTACCATCAGTCAATTCTGACTCCTAGTGACCCCGTAGACAAAGTAGAACTAACTGCTCCATAGACTTTCCAAGGAGCGCCTGGCGAATTTGAACTGGCGACCTTTTGGTTAGCAGACAGAGCACTGAACTACCACGCCGCCAGGATTTCCTTAAGATAGCTAATGATCTTAAAAACAAAAAAGGAAACCTGTTGCCATCAAGACTATTCTGACTCTTAGCAACCCTGTAAGACAGAGTAGAACTGCCTTAAAGTATTTCCAAGGAGCGGCTGGTGAATCTGAATTGTCCTCCTTTCGGTTTGCAGCCCACCTCTTAACCGGTGCATCGCTAGGACGGCAGCTAGAGATCTTGACACCTAAAATTTATTGTTGTCAGCCAGGAAAACCCTGTGGAGCACGTTTGGTTATGGAACACATGGGCTTGCCTTGAGTCAGAATAGACTTGACAGCAACGGATTTGGCTTGGCTGTATTGACTAACTGCACCCATTCTTTCATTCCTTTCCCTTTATGATCCCAGTTACATCCAAGTCCTGGAGAGAAACAACCTGATTAGCTGGCTCTAGTTTTTGCCCTGGGTAACGTGATAGGCTATTGGCCAGCCCATCAGTCAGGAGCCCATTTCTCGTCCAATCAATGGCCAAAGGGGTGGGATCAGGGACTTCGTGGTTACAGCGGCCGGCGCACTTGGCGCACTGGCTCTCGAAGGTTGATCTGAGACCAGTTAACGTCAGCATCACTTGGGAACTTGCTAGAAATGTAGATTTTCAGCTCCCCTTCCAGACCTACTGAACTGGAAATGCTAAGGACGGAACCCAGCAATCTGTTTTAACAGACCCTTCGTATGATTGCAACACACTCCATGGTTCGAGAACCACTTGCCTTAGTCTAAAACAACCGTGGTGACTCAGTGTTTAAGCGCTTAGCTGTCAGCTGAAAGATCAGTGGTTCAAACCCACCAGTGGTTCCAAAGGAGAAGGATGTGGCAGTTAGTGTCCATGAGGATTTACAGCCACGGAAACCCTATGGGGGGACAGTTCTACCTCGTCCTATACGGTCCCTGTGAGTCAGAACTGACTCAATGGCAGTATTGCCTTAGACTAAGCAAACAGCACACTGACGAAAACAGCATGTTTGAATGAAATAACAGTTGAGAGAAAGGAAGCTATTTGGGAGTCAGTTAAACTAGCTAAAGGTTTGCAGTTTTAACTCACCCAGAGTTATGTCAGAAGACATAACTGAGTTTTTGGATTGGTAATCTGCTACCAAAAGCTCACAGCATTGAAAACGCAATGGAGCACAGTTCTACTCTGCACACGAGGGGTCGTCAGGAGTCAGAATCAGCTCGATGGCCACCACCACCACCACCACCACCGAGGCGTTCGTTTCGTGCTCAGTAGTGACCCCTAGGACAGAGCAGAACTGCCCATAGGGTTTCCAGGGTACAGCTGGTGGATTTGAGCTGTCGACTTTTGGGTTAGCATCTCAGGTCTTGACAGCTCCATGACCAGGGCTCGTGGGTTGTATTACCTGTCCCCCAAACAAGAACTAGGATAAGTTCCACACTCCACTCCCACCCTCCTCCTCCCCTTCCGGCCCTTGGAGACCAGCCGAGTGCTGGGATTCCTCCGCGGGTGTGGGCAAATCTTGCTTAATAAGTGATTGTGTTTCTGGTTAGGATTTTGGTTTTCTCCTCCAAAATCAGTTAAGTATTTACTTTAAGTCTTGTGACATTTGAACCATTTACACCTCCCCTGTGTGTTGGTGATTCAGTTTGTTAGTTTTTGGGTTTTTTTTTAATGACTCTAGTTTGTATGGGCATGGATTAAAAAGTCAAGAGATAAGAAGACAGAAAATGTCTAGTTATCTAGCACTATTATAACAGAAATACCACAAGTGGGTGATCTTGACAAACTTGTTTTCTCACCGTTTTAGGAGGCTAGAAGTCCAAATTCAAGACCCCAGACCTAGAAGAAGCTTTTCTCTCTCTGTTGGCTCTGGGATGAGGTCTCTTAGCCACTGCACCACTGGGGCTCCAACCACAGGAATAGAGAGGTTAGAATTTACAAAATAGTTTTTGGAGCTTTACTTTCATAAGAGAAAGTAAAAGGAGAAATCTTCCTGTTCTTGTGGAGACTATGAACAGGTTAATACCTATAATAGGAATAAGACCAGGACGCAAATTAAGGGCAAGCCAAAACTAAAATTAAAATTCAATGTTTTTTTAAAATCAAAATCAATGCAAAAATTTATGATGAACTGTCAAAATTTTAAACAGAGACAGGATCCAGTTGCCTCTTTAGGGTGGTACGCTTGATAACTTGAGGTGACAGCTAGCATCCATCAAACCTGCCGTGGTGGAGGAAGGACTCTGGAACCTCATGTTGAGAGAACCACTGACTGGGACTGGATTGACATTCACTGTTTCATGCTCTTGATTGCAGAAAAGCTATGTCAAGCCCTCCAGGAAGCACTGGCATTAGAAATAACATTATTTTCTCTATTCCTAACATAATTGATTCAAATCTCTATTGCTAGATTTCCCTTGTTTATGAAGAATCCATTTGGAACTTCTAGTACATTCATAAGCCCTGGTGGCAGAGTGTTTAGACTGCTAACCAAAAGATCAGTGGTTCAAAACCACCAGTGGCTCCTCAGGAGAAAGATGGAGTAGTCTTCTTCCATCAAGATTTATAGCCTGAAAATTCTTAAGAAGTTGCTATGAGTTGGAATCAACTCGATGGCATTGGTTTTCAGAAGTTTGTTGACATAATTGGTAATCTGTTCTCCCCACTATCCTCTTGTTCTTGGTTGGTGAGGATGGCTGATTGTTCTGTCCAATACCTTCATTTGATGTAGTCCTAATCCCATCATTTTCCCTCTTCTCCCCTTAGGCTCATTTTGTCTTCCCTATTTTTTTCTTGTCACAGGTTTTGTCTTCAGAATTATATTATGGAAAGAACTATAGATGAGGAATCACTAAGTTCTCACCCAGTTCAGCCACTAAATGGAAGCATGACCCTGAGCTAATCACCTCTCCTCTCCAGGCTGTAATTTCCTCATGTGTGACATGAAAGAATCAAACTAGATCATTACCTATTCCTTTCCACTTCTTAAATTCTTTGCTTATTATTCCTTGGTCAAATCATAAGAGTTTCTAATATATTGGGACAAAGACAAAACAAATAACAAGATGGTATATTTAAACCCTACCTTACAGATAATTACATTAAATATAAATGGTCTAACCACCCTAGTTAAAAGACAGAGATTGTTGGACTGAATAAAAAAGCAAGACCTAACTATGTCGCCATGAGTCGGATCCGACTCGACGGCACTTGGCTGACCTAACTATGTGCTGTCTATAAGAAGCATGTTTTAAATCTAGACCTAGATACATTGAAAGATAAATAGAAAAAATATAATAAGCAAACACCAGTAAGTGAACAATACCAAAATGTGGAATTTCCAAAAATGTGTTTCCTTCTCTTTGGTTTGCACAATTACCACTGAAGCCCTCTTTTCAGACATGATCAGGAGAAGTGCTTGGTTCATTAATCCAGAAAGATTGTTAAAAACAGGTAAAGAAGTGCATATATATCTTGACCATTGTGTTTTAGCAGTTGTGTCTTTTATTTATTTTTTTTAATACAGGTTCAAGATGTTTTCTCGAAGTATGGATTGGCCTTGTGATTATCCTTCTTCATAAGACTCTAGCCATAAGTAATCATGCTTAAGGCCACCTGGAAATTCTCTGCAGTGCACTAGGAACTTTAAGATACTAGTAAAGCAATCCAAGGAAATTTCACTCTCTCTGTTTTCATTTAACCTCTGACTAGCACTGCCATGCGAATCCTCTTCCACATGTTGCTGTTAAAAAAGAAGGCACAGCTTGTGTCTTAGTCATCTGGTACTGCTCTAACAGAAAATACCGTGAGTGGAAGGCTTCATAATGAGAAACTTTATTGACACAGTGTGGTAAGCTGCAAATCCATTTATAAATTGTAAGTCCATTTAGTCAGAGAATTTGTCACAGTCCCATAGGCTGAGTGCAAATCCAGTGAGAGCATCTTGGCACAGGAACCTCAGGTCCAAAGGACGTGCTCTGCTCTTGATGCTGCTTTCTTGGTGGTGTGAGTCTCCCAACTTCCTCTGCTCACTTCTTTCCCTTATATCCCACAAGCTTGTAGCTTGAGTCTTGCCTCATTAACACAGTTGTTGCCCATTCTCCATCATCAACTATCACAGAGGCAGGATTCACAACTCATGGGAGGAATGGCACCATACTGGGACTCCCAGACAAGTCAAATCAACACACACATTTCTGGGGACAGACAATTCAATCCGTGACAGCATGCTTATGAGAATACCTTTCCAGGTGGTGGGGAAACTGGCAGACAAATGCAGAAAGTGCATGCTATTTGCATAAAAATATAGTAACACCTTTACCTAATGAACTGACTTTATAACTCACCCTGGCATCTAGGTTGCGACACACAAGGCTTGCTTGCTTATCTCTCAGGACTGTCTTATGTCACCACTCCATTTAGGACATGCCTGCTGCTTTCTTGTGCTCTGGGCGTTTGCTCGTTGCACTTGTCTGACTTACCCTCCCTTCATCCCAACATCTGCTGGGAATAGGTTCAGGTTGCAGTAACAGACTCTCCCCTCCTTCCCTCCCAACTCAATAAGGATTTCACTTTTCCAAATAATGGGATCCTTATTTCTTCCCTTATCCCTGTGTTTCTCAAACTTGTTTTCCTCCAGAAATGAGGATTTTATTTTTCTGAATTACAGGAACTTTGTTTCCTCTCTTATCTCAGCATTTCCCAACATGTTTTCCCAAAAAAGTAAAGATTTTTATTTTTTTAATTATGAGATTCTTGCTTCCTGCCTTCCCCTGGTATTTCCCAAGCTTTTCTGTCAGTATCACCTTATTATGTTTGTCTTTAAATGGATTCACTTTATTTTTACTTAAGTCTGTGTGTTTTTTATGAAAAATTTCTGTCAGTGCTTTACATGGGGAAAAAAAACAGTATTGCTTGATAAATAGAAAACAAGCAAAAACACACATATACAAAACTTGTTGCCATCTAGTCAATTCCAACTCATAGTGACCCTCTAAGACAGAGCAGAACTGCCCCATAGGGTTTCTAAGGAGCAACTGGTAAGTTGAAACTGCTGACCTCTGGCAAGCAGCTGAGTGCTTAAACTTTGGACTACTAGGGTCTCCAAATACAAGCTCACTGTGTAAATACAAGCCCACCATAAAAACTCCTCACTTAAAAAGCTGACAGTGACATTACATTCTAGCTAGGTGACTCTTGCCTGAGGCATGTTCTGTCTTGGTTCATGTTAAAGGTTGGCACCAAACCGTTTCTTTTTGATGAAATCAGAAAGCTGCAAAAGGAATTGAGAGTAGACAGATTTTCTCATTGGTTTAGAACAAATGCCGCATTCATGTGCTACCTAAAAGCATCTCTGTGCCATCAAGATCATCTCAAGTGGTAGGTGTTCACGCTTTGGAACACAGCACCTTCATCCTGTGCAGTTAGAAGCTGTTAAACGGCAAGAGATAATTCTTCTCATCATGTCCTTTTTTATCCACAAATCTGTTTCTTAGCTCGCTGTTAATTTTCCTAGTGTCCCTGCAACACAAATACCACAAGTGGTTGGCTTTTGATAAAGAACAGAAATTTACTGTCTCACAATCCAGGAGGCTCAGCTTGAAGGGAAGGTCCTTCCTTGTCTATTGCAGCTTCTAGCATCTGTCCACAATTGTTGGTGTTCCTTGCCTTATGCATCTCTCTGCTTCTGCTGTCTTCAGATGGTCTAGTTGTTCCTACTGTGTCTGCTTGTCTCTGAGTCTGTGCTGATCTTTATACAGTGGAGCCGTGAGAGGCAGAACCCAACCGGACTGCCTTGTTTTTCTGTGTCTCATGAGTTTTCTACCTTTAACAGGGGGCAGTTTTATCACTTTTCCATTGCTCTCTATTGTTGTTAGGTACCACAGAGTTGGTTCTGACTCATAGCAACCCTGTGAACAACAGAATGAAACACTGCCTGGTCTTGCACCACGTCCACAATCGTCTATGCTTAAGCCCATTGTTGCAGCTACGGTGTCAATCCATCTCATCAAGGATCTTCCTCTTTTTCGCTGACCCTCCACTCTACCAAGCATGATGCCCTTCTCCATTGCTCTCTACTAGCGGGAAGTATTTGCAGTTTCCGTCTCTAGCAGGTTTCTGCTTTACGCAGGTGCTTTTTTGAAAGGTTTTACCATCACTCAGAAGTGATTGAATTTAGGACCGTGCTGCACTGATAAGGAAACCCTGGTGGCATAGTGGTCAGGTGCCACAGCTGATAATCAAAAGATCAGCAGTACGAGTCCAGCAGGTGTTCCTTGGAAACTCTATGGGGCAATCCTATTCTGTTCATAGGGTTGCTGTGGGTAAGAATCGACTTGAGAGCAGTGGGTTTGTTTTTGGATTTTTTTCACTGATAGGGTCTTCATTAACATAACAAAGGGAACCTTATTTCCAGACAGGGTTACATACACAGGTGTAGGGATTAGGATCCCACCACAATTTTGGGAGGAGGGGAGGTGGTACACAATTCAACCTATAAAACTAGAAACCAAACCCATTACTATCTAGTTGATTCTGACTTATACTGACCCTGTAGGACGGGGTAGAACTGCGTCATAGAGTTTCCAAGGAGTGCCTGTTGGATTTGAACTGCCAATCGTTCAGGTAGCAGCCAAACTCTTAGCCACTATACCCCCAGGGTTTCCATTCAATCCCTAAGACCCCTTAAACCCACCTCCTCTTAGAGAATCTGCAGTTTCTCATGAGTCACAGCATTTTGCTGCAGGGAAGAAAAGAGAGTGGTTTCTGTAGCATTTGCCGGAGGACCAGCCTGTCTCCTCCGAAACACCAGGACTGTGAGCTCTTCAGCCTCACCGTCTTAGGATAGACAGAGGGCTTCATCCTCAAGCTGTGTACGTACACGCGCATGTGTGTGTGGACGCACATGTGTGGCAGAGGGAGATGTTGAGTTTTTCTGAACTTCCTTAATTCACAGTGGTATGTTCATGAAATGCTCAGGAGTTGGGTTGTGCAGTTTCCTATCTTAGATGATGGGTTTCGGGGAGCTGCCTGAGACTAGGGGGACCGTGTTCTCCCCACAATCCACTCCCAGCCTCCTCCACTCTCATTGTACAGAGGAGAAGCAAAGGTGCAGAGAAGACAGTCCACTAGCTTTGCTGACTGCAGTGAATTAGAATTTGGATCCGGGTGCTTGCTGTAGAAACCCATCATAACGCCCTCCCCTAATGCCCTCCCCCTGGCTTCCTTGATTTGTGCACAGACAACTCAAGAGCCTTCTCCTCCTTCTTTTCCAGGCTGTGCTGAGTCCTCTCATAGCCATTGCACTGAAGATATCCCAGATCCACGAGAGAACTGGCAGGAGGGGACCCACAGTCATCACCTGAAGAACAGCAGGCAGGTGGCTCCCCCAGGACCAGCGAGCACTGGTGGAGACATGCCACTGATGCCTTCTTGCTACCTGTTTGTGCCTTCTATGACTTTGAAAAAAAAAAAAAAAAAGCTGTTGGGGGCTGGGGGTGGGGAAAAAATCTGTTTTGTTTGGGCTTGGATTATTTTCTCCAAATGTCACTGAGTCTTTAGTTGCCTTTCAAGCTGCACTATCACCTGAAATCTGTATTTTGTCACACAAAGGAGGCCAAGCTTGTGGGAGAGAGGAAGCAGGCTGGGAATCTCAAAGGCATAGGTACCCTGGGCAGGCTTAATGAGACACTCCCTGTATTAGAGAAGGATTTAGCTTTTCATCCTAAGCCAGGTTCTACAATGGAGGAAAGTTCTAGAACTCCTGACAGTCCACTCGCCCCACTTCCAACCCCCATCCCTCATCTCCTGATGGTCCCTCTGCCCAGCCTGCCCTATCTTGTCCCTAGCCTCCCCTCTGCCACCTACTCTCACGTGTCTCCCAAAGCTCTCTACAAATCACAATGGCATACTATCAACAAAACATATCAAAGGTGTTGTCCTCTCTTATTTTGTAAATAATACTGTTTTAGCTGTTAAGCTAGCTGCATTCCTTCAAATCCAGCCATTCATTATGCAGGTGAGAAGGTAATTTCTTAACGGGACATTTGGAAGGAATGCTTTAAATTCTTCCTTGGGTACATCCTATATGGCGAGACACCGGTTAAACGAATTGCTCCTAGGAAGACCGAATGCTGCCATGTTCACCCTGTCTTAGACTTTCCCAATAAAGAACCATTTAGGGCACTGGAGGAGTCCCTGGTTGGTGCACGTGGTTAAGTGCTTGGCCTCTAACTGAAAGACTGGCTGCTTGAACTCACCCAGAAGCATCTCGGAAGAAAGGCCTGGAGATCTGTTTTTTTAAGAAAAGAGCCATTGGCAGCCCTATGGAGCATAGTTCTACTCTGACACACATGAGGGCGCTATGAGTGGAGGAAGTCTCGATGGCATAGCATTAATGCCCTTGACTGGATCCAGTCCTGATCTTATTTGCAGTGGTTGTGCGAGGAGAGAAGGAAATGCACTAAGAGGAGAGAATGAGGCAGATGCAGGAAGAAAGCTTTCCTGGCGGTGCACTGTGGGACAGATGAGAAAGGAGTCAGGTGGGGATCCCTGCAGAGATGCACCCTAGCTGTCTCTGCCTGGGAAGGGCTGCTGAGTCTCCAGCCTCCTCTTCAGCAGTCAGCCAGAACCCTCGGTGCCCGGGACCGTTTGCATCTGCTTTGCTGCCTTGGTAACAGCCTGCTCACTTTCTGCATGATTTGTGTCATTTGCAGGGGATGACTAGGTGCACTGTGACTGTTAAGCAATGCCTGATAGCTGTCCTCAAGGTTAAGGCAAGCAAAGAAACCTTCCCAGAAGGCACAGGTTTCCATTTTCTGTCTCTGCTTCTGTCAGAAACCTGCTGGGAAGAAAGTAATTCTTTACTTCAACTTTCTCCAGGGCTGGTTGCAGTTTTGTGTTGATCTGTTTTGTTAGTTTGTTTCATCGTTTGAGAAGCTGCAGTTGAGTTCACCTATCCTGACAAAGCAGCCTTTCAGGACACTTGCAAGGGCTTGGTTTCCTTATTATAACCCAAGATGCTAATTAAGATGAACAGAAGAGGCACATGTTCCAAACCACCTCCGGAGGTCAGCGGCAGCGGAGATGGCATCTAGTCTGTCATTCTAACTGTCTTCATTTCAGAATGGTAAGAGGGTAGCTTGGAAACTCGGGTGGCATCGTGCTTAAATGCCACAAATGCTAACCAAAAGACTGGCTGTTCAGATCTACCAGGTGTACCTTGGAAACTATGGGACAATTCTACTCTGTCCTATAGGGTCACTATGAGAGGAATTGACTCTGGTCTTTTTTGGTCTTGGAGCTGAGATTCTAAAGAAACAATTAGGAAGTTTATCAGCAGTGGAGTAGTGCGTCCCGTATAGCACCTGTTCTCACCATCTTTAAAGGGGAGGTTCCGTGATGGTCATCAGGTATTTGTTGCTTCTCCTCTGGGTGGTCCCTCAGCTACATTCTTAAGCTTAATCAGCTCTAGGTAAGAAAATACAGTTCCTCAAGTTGGTGAACTTTGTATCACCTGTAACTTTCAAGGTCAGATGTAAATTGCTCATCACTGAAAAATTCTGTTTCTTCATGTCACTCTAGAAACTTGTATTCCCAGGAGCCCAAGTCCGAGTCCATCCATTCATCCATCAGCTCATTCGTTCTTTCAGCCAGCATTTGGGGAGCAATACTCTATGACGGACCCTGGTTTAGGTGCTGCAGTGGAGTGTGTCAAGTATTACTCCTCTGATGAGTTTCTGGAGCCTTGGTGGCACAGTGGTGAGGTATTTGGCTGTTAACTAAAAGGTTATTGGTTGAGATCCACCAGCAGCTCCTTGGAAACCCTATGGGGCCATTCTGCTCTGTCCTGTAGGGTCACTGTGAGTTAGAATTGACTCAGTGGCAATGGGTTTGATTTTGTGAGTCTGTGATTTGGAAACGGGAGCTGTGACAGCCACATACACAGATAATCAGGTAGACACAAACGTTCTGCTAGGGAACATGGAATGTGCTTTGCAATCACACAGCAAGGCAAGATTGTCTCAGCGGGGGCTCACTTGGGGAGGTGAAGGATTTCCCAAAGACTGGTGTTGCTTGGGATTTGTAACCACTCTGTCATTTTACCAGCGGTGAGTGGAGCAAGAACAAGGCCAGGAACTGGAAGAGAATGTGACCAGAGGCGGGGCTTACTGTCGGTCTCGTGAGACGCTCATCCAGGTGGGTCTTGGTGGCAGCAGGCAGAGGGCTGTGAATACCAGGCAGGGGGCCACCAGGCCCAGCTGTGGAAACACAGCCACACAGCTGCCTGTTATATCAGTGCCTCTTCTCAGTGCTGGCCCAAGGTCACAGCCACCCTCCACAGCCTTCTCAGTTCTGTGTGTGCGGTTGCCACCACGTTGGTGCTGACTCGTGGTGACCTTGTGTGTGCAAAGTAGAATTGCTCCATGGGGTTTTCAGAGCCGTGACCTTTCAGAAGCAGATCGTTAGGCATGTCTTCCAAGGTGCCTCCAGGTGGGTTCGAGCTCCCAGCCTGAGCAGTGGAGTGCCGACCAGCCAACCAAACAACCAAACCTGTTGTCGTTGAGTTGATTCTGACTCACAGTGTCTCTATAAAACAGAGCAGAACTGCAGCACAGAGCTTCCAAGGGCCACCTGGTGGATTTGAACTGCTGACCCTTTGGTTAGCAGCCATGTCACCTAACCACTACACCACCAGGGAGTTTCTGGCCACCCACCAAAACCGCAGATCCACTAACGTTGAGTCAGTGCCAGCTCATAGGGTCCTATAGGACAGAGTAGAGCTGGCCCCTAGAGTTTCCAAGGAGTCCCTGGTAGATTTGAACTGCCACTCTTTTGGTTAGCAGCTGTAGCATTTAACCACTCCATCACCAAGGGGTTTCTGGCCACCCACCAAAACCTAAAACCCACTGCCGTTGAGTCGATACCAACTCGTAGGACCCTATGGGACAGAGTAGAACTGCCCCATAGAGCTTCCTAGGAGCACCTGGTAGATTCGAACTGGTTAGCAGCCAGTAGCATTTGATCACTACACCATCAGTGTTGCTTGCCACCCAGGGACTCCAAATTCATTTCACCCAGGTGTTACTTCTGCCCAAGGTAAGATTCCAGTCTATGACCCTTATTCCCAGGAGAGGTGAAAGACTGAAAAGTGGTTCTTTTCTACTCGGGATGTCCTTAGGGATGGCTTCCACCCTGTGTTAAGGGGGTGTTAAGGGTGCATGATGTCAGAGGCCTAGGACGTGGTGGGGAGCCACAGGACTCAAGCACAGAAGAGACAATGGACCGAGTGTGGAAACTGTCAGGGCCATTCTTAGGCTTTGTCATACCAAGGGCCACCCACGTCACACCATGTAGCTCCAGGAAAGGGCCACAGCAGTGTAAAATGCAACTGCTCAGACAGGGATCACAACAGAGGGTCCTGGACAGGGCAGGAGAAAAATGGAAACAAAATTTAAATTCAAAAAACAGAAAGACCAGACTTGCTGGTGGAGGAAGGGGCCTCTGAGATTGCGGCCCCCAGACGCCTTCTTAATTCAGAGCTGGAGCTAGTTCTGAAGTCTGCTTTCCGGCCAGAGATCACTGTGTTGTTAGGTGCCATCAAGTTGGTACCGACTCATAGCGACCCCTTAAGTCAGAATAAACTATCTCATAGAGTTCCCAAGGAGCACCTGCTGGATTTGAACTGCCGACCTCTTGGTTAACAACTGTAGCACTTCACCACTATCTACCAGGATTTCCAGCCAAAGATTAGGTGGGCCTACAAACAGACAATGACGCATAAGGACACCGTGCTTCTTAGTTTAATCAAGTAAACGGAAACAACTGGGTGACTCTCACCCAGCAGCAAACATGAGAAGGCAGGAAAGGGCAGGAAACTGGACACATGGACACAGGGAATCGGAGGTGGAAAGGGGGAGAATGCCATTACATTGTAGGGATTGCTACCAATGTCACAGAACAATTTGTGTATAAATAATATTTGAATGAGAAACTAATTTGCGCTGTAAACTTTCACCTAAAGCACAATAAAACAGCAATAATAAAATGTAAAATGCAGTGGTTCTCACCCAGCACTTGCCTGGGGGTTGGGGCTGGGGCTGGAACTGTGGTGGTATGTGTGACAAAACCCAAACCCAACTGACTGCTTTGAGTCGGTTCTGCCTCGTAGCAGCCTCATAGGGCAGAGGAAAATCGCCCCACTGGATTTCCAAGGCTGTCATCTTCAAAGGAACAGACTGCCACGTCTTTCTCCTGTGGAATGGCTGGGGGGTTTGAGCCACTGACCTTTGGCCTAACAGCCAAACACTTAACCACTGCCCCACCAGCTCTCCTTTCTTAGGTGCCTGGAAGGACTGATGGCATTTAGGAGCCAAGGGTACTAACGTCCTAGTGGATGTCAGACTGTCCCCCATCCCGAGTGTTGTTTGCCTCCCCCAGGGTTTGTATCAACTGTCATCAACCACGGGTTGGACAGCTGTCATGGAGTCAATTAACTCATGGTGACGCACACACAACAGAACAAAATATCACTCAACCCTGTATCATCCTCACGATCACCAGCATGTTCGAGTCTATCAGTGCAGCCCCTGTCCCACTCTATCTCATCGAGTGCCTCCCTCACGCTCTCTGGCCCTCCTTCACCAAACATGATGTCCTCCTGGTGACACGTTCAAAGCAAGTGAGTCAGACAGTGTTCTATTGTGATCCGAAAGACTTTCACTGGCTAAGTTTTGGGGTAGATCTTCAGGCCTTTCTTCATAGTCTCAGTCTAGAAACTGTGCTGAAGCCTGCCCACCGCGGATGACCCTGCCTGGTGGATTTGAACTGCCTACCTTTTGGTTAGCAGCCGCTGCACTTGAGCACTATGCCACCAGGGTGAAAATGAGTAGTGGTTATTATTACAATGAAAACATCAATCAAGACTTGTTGCTCAGAAGCACAGCCTATTCGCACCCCCTGTGCTGGGGGGACCAGGAGTGTTGCACAATGTTACAGCCTGAAATGTGTCGACCTGGAGACTATCTGCGCAGGAAGCATCGAGATTGATGCCCAGTCTCACGGTGCCGTGTTGGGCTGACAGCTGGCTACCCTGAGCCTGTGCTGTCTGCCGGTAACACAAGCTATGACAGAGATAGGGACATGGTGACTTGGAATTAGCCCTGTGTGGGTCAGAGTGAAGCACAGGGCTTACTTTGGCTGGGAGACCCATTAGTCGTGGCAGGTGTGGGGAAGTGACAGTGACGTGGTAAGATGACTCTACTCCATGGTAGGATGACACTTCTGGGATTCTTGAAACACGTGAGTGCTGACATCCCGGAGACCTGCCTGGAGGTGCTTTATATTCCTAAACAGAGAAGTGTGTGAGAGATCACGCCTTCGGGGATGACATCACTGCCAGGAAATCAGTCTTGGGCTCTTCAACAATTACAAACTGTGAGAGATTATCTGAGGCAGCAGAGCTTAGTGAGATAGCCAAATGCCTGCTCCTCTCCAAGCAGCTGGAGCTCTCATCAGTGCAAACAACTCAGAGACTGGGCAGCCCACTTGGAGTGTGAACCGACGGGCCCAGGTTGTCATGGAACTTTAGACAACGTAGGGAAGGTGTTGGCAGCAGAGCCATGTCTTCATCGCCTTTCCAGGTCTTTCTGTGCTTGGTATGTTCAGACCCACCCAGGGACACCTTGGAAGACAGGCCTGGTGCTCTGCGTCTCGGAGGTCACAGCCTTGAAAACTCTTTGGAGCAGTTCCAGTCTGCACACACAGGCTGACCATGTCAGAATCAACTCAACGGCCACTAACAACCACAACCACAACACATGTCTGTGAATTTCTGGGAGGTATGAGCGGGTAATGTGCTAGGCTGCTAACCCAGGGGTGCCTGGGAAGAAAGGCCTGGAGATCTATTTCCAAAAACCCAGCCGTTGAGAACCCCTTGGAAAACGGTAGAACCAGAATGATGATATTGAAAATATTCATGCATTGCCAAAAATATAACCAACATCACTGAATACTTTGTGTGGAAATGTTTGAATGGGAACATAAACCTTCCCAGAAACCACAACAAAATATTACTTTAAAAAAGAAAACCCTACAGACTACAGTTCTGCTTGGACCCTAGGAGTCGGGATCAGCTTAATGTCAACCGGTGAGCTGGAGAGCTGCCTCACCAGCAACGGCATGGTAAGTAGAATCTGGACGGTTGGACAGATGTGTCAGCGAAAGCATTTGTGAGCTTTTGAGTAGAGGGGGCCGAAATGCACCCACCCCACGTAGGCTGAAAGATGGCATATGCTTTATATGAATACCTCGTCATGCTCACCTGGGAGGAGTGAGTATTCAGACTTGCCATGGAGACCTGCTAATGGACTGAAACGCACCAACGACGGCGAGGCTGGTGCAGGAGCAGGCAGCATTTCATTCCGTTACGTGTCACGAGTGTGCCATGAGTCTGAGTTAACTAGACAGCTGTTAACAGCAACGTTTGAGTGGACATCATTAAAATGCTGGAGGGCTGACCCTTCGGAGAATGTCCTTGTTCGCTAACTCTTGAGCCTACCAGCCACACCGAGGAGAGGAGATGAGCAAAGCCTCTCTACCATGGAGGTTTTCTTCTTTTTCACTTCCTGGTCTTTTAGGAGCTCTCCCTGCCATTCCCACCATTAGGGGTCCCAATCTACCAGCACTAATTTTTTAAAGTATGAGAAACATAGAGACGACAAAACATTTGCCAGTTCAACAATTCCTACATGTATGATTGAGTGATGTTGTGTTCATCATGGTGTACAGCTGTCACCACTGGCCTTTTCCAGACTGTTCCCCCACCAGGCACAGAGGTCTGAGCAATGACTCCTGTCTCCTATCCCCCGCTCACCCTTGGGTTTCTTGTATACCTTTGCCTATTCTAGGTGCATTATAGAGGTGGGATCAGACTATATTTGTCCTTCTGTATCTATTTCACTCAGCAGAATGCAAAAGTTGGACAATGGATATGGAAGGGCAAAGAAGAATTTATAACTTTGAATTATGGTGCTGGTGAAGAATGTGGACTACACCACAGACTGCCAGGAGAATGAATAAACCTGTCCTGGAAGAAGTACATGCAGACTGCTCCTTAGAAGTGTGGATAGCTAGACTTCATTTCATGTACTCTGGACATATTATCAAAAGGGATTAGTCTTTGGACAAGGACAGCATGTTTGGTCAAGTACCGAAAAAAACCAAACCCAAACCCAGTGCTGTCGAGCTAATTCCTAGTCACAGTGACCCTGTAGGGCAAAGTAAAGCTGCACCATAGAGTTTCCAAGGAGCACCTGGTGGATTCGAACTGCCCACCTTTTGATTAGCAGATGTAGCACTTAAACACTAAGCCACCAGGGTCAAGCCCAGGGTCAGTGAAAAAGAGAAAGCCCCTCAAGGAGATGGACTGACACAGTGGCTGCAACAGTGGGCTCTAACTTATCAGTGACTGAGGATGGCCCATAACTGGGCAGTTGGAGTAAGAATTGACTCTGTGGCACCCAACAACAACCATGCTTTCCAGGCTCATCCAGGTCGTAGCATACATAGAACTTCATTTCTCTTTGTGGCTAAATAACATTGCATTGTATGCATAACCCACATTTAGTTTGTCCAACTCACCTGTTGATGGATGTTTAGGTTGTTTCCACATTTTGGCTAGTACTGAAATGAACATGGCTTCAGGGATTTATCATGAACTTGAGGGAGCAGAAGAAATACACTGTCTACATCTCCTGAATAAATCCTCCAGGGTGTGGCCAAAGGTGGCAGCAGGACACTTTTGTCTGACTTTCTCAATGGACTTACTCAGTGCTGGACCATTTGACAGTAGGATTTGTTTGGGGCAGTGTATGTATTCTTGATGTAGTACCCAATGACAGTAACAATAGGCCACGACACCAAACCCCTTGTTGTCAAGTTGATACCTGCTCAGAGTGACCCTGTAGACTGAGTGGGACTTCCCCCTAGGGTTTCCAAGGCTATAATCTTTATGGAAGCAGATATGGCCACGGCTTTCTTCAGCTCAGCCACTGGTGGGCTCGATCTGGTAACTTCTTGATGAGCAGCTAAACCTGTAACCACTGAACCATCAGGCTTCTTTGATTCAGAGTACTTCTTTTTTTAAAGTACAAAGTTCCTATTCAAAAAGCTCCCAGTTTACTCCTATTTTCTGAACCACCAGCCAGTGCTCAGTGATGTTAGGATTTGCAATCAGGTGACCAAAACGAAACTGGGTGCTGTTAGTCTCAAGCGGAAAAGAAAGCTTTGACTAATGTTTCACAATTTTTTTTCTGACACCAAAAAAAAAAAAAAAGAGGCTATAAAAGAATGTTTAAGTACAAAAGTTATTGCAGTGAAGAGATCAAAACAATTTCTCATGTAAAACAAGATGACCATTTTATATGTCTACCGGTGGGTGGAAAATCATATCTTACAAATGCAAACCCTGGATAAAAGGCCAATGGCAGAGCTTGCTTGGGTCGGCATGGGTGTTCAGATCCCCAGGGAAAACTTCAGGGTAGCTATCCTGGTTGATGGATAGAAAGAGATGATGAAGAGAAGAGTGATGGATTGTATTGCCAATTGATGACCAGTCAATGGGAGTGACCATCCAATCCCGTTATGTCAAAGAGTCCAATCAAATTCCCAAAGAGATGCTTCACATGAAGGCACCAGAATTTCTTTTTTGTATTAGGTGTGATCACTCTTTTTTTTTCTTTAATTGTGGTGAAAATACACACATAGCAAAATATACACCAATTCAGCAATTTCTACACGTATAATTCAGTGACATTGATTACATTCTTCAAGTTGCATAACTATTCTCTGTATACTTTTCTGAAGTATTCCACCACCATGGACATAAATTCAGGACCCTCTAAGCAAAACTTGCTCACACCCCTCCATCTGATCCCTGGTAACCTCTATGAATCCTTGGTTTCTGCAGAGTTTCTTACTTCATATAAGTGAGATCATGCAGTATCTGCCCTTTTGCAACTGAATTATTTCATTCAGCATGTTTTCAAGGTTCATTTCTGTTGTGGCATACATCAGGACTTTCTCTTTATGGCTGCATAATATTCCATTGTATGGACGGATCACCAGTCATCAGTTGAGGGACATTTTGGTGGTTTCTACCTTTGGGCTATTGGGATGCAAAGTGCAGCAGAAACTGTTGGTCGACCTGGGTTTCCTTTCACATGGCTTCCTGTGTATGAGGCAGGACTGGCTTCATCTGTCCCTCCAGCAATGCCAGCAAAGAGAAGGCCCCCTCCCATCCCTTTAACCCTCTTCGCCTTGAAGCATCCACACCTTCCCTCTGACTGTCCAAGCCCTTTCATGACAAGGGCGCCATCTTTCTTTATCAAGAGAATGTTCAGATTGAGGTACCTTGCACTGTGAGGCACCTAGACAGAAAATACAAAGGGCTTTTGATCTTTTGAAAGAGAAGCTTGACCCCAACACAGCCTCTACAGCCTCTTTCTGCAGCAGAAGTTACATTTCTGCATCAGGCCCAATTTCCTAAGGTGGAGTGAGAACCTCCCTGGGAGAAGGAAGTTAGACAGCCCAGCACAGACCTTTGGAAGGGTCTTTACATCCCTTTCTGGATGCTCCTCTCTCTTGGAAGTCACTATATTACATTGGACAAGTTTATTCATTTCTTTGAGCCTCAGTTTTATGAATCTGTAAAATGGGAACCATCGTGGCACCTATCTCTTAAGGATTCAGTGAGGGCTCAAAATAACATGCACAGAAGTTTGTAGCATGGAGCCTGCCACCTAAAAGGCATTCTGTAACCACTGTGTAGTGAGGCCAATATATACTCTTCATCTGGCAGTGGAGGAAACGGAAGCCCAGAGACAGGAGGTTCTTTGCCCAGGCTCAAAAGCTTCAGGCTATATAACTTCCCACCACCCCCTAACTTGCCTTCTGTGTGAAAGAAAGATCGTAAAAAATAACAGTACCAAGGAGGCACCACTATTTCTTCAGATAAATGTCCTGAGGCCAAAACTGTGCAGATCTGTACCTTGAGACTCAAGGAAGTTTTCACATATGATCAAGTTACTTCACTAGAGCTGCCTAGTTTCTAAATTCTAGAATTACAAGGGGGTTCTTTGAAATACATATCCACGTATATGAAATACGTACACATACATACATAGCGAGAGAGACAGTACATATACATAGGGTCTATGGGTGGCACAAATGGTTAAGCACTCCACTGGTAACCAACAGGTTGATGATTCAGTTTTACCCAGAGGCACCTAGGAAGAAAGGCCTGGTGATCTGCTTCTGAAAGTTCATAGCCAGTGAAAATACTATGCAGCACGGATCCCTCTGACAGACGCGGGGTTGCTGTCAGTCAAAATCAAAGTCAACTTGACAGCAACAACTTTTTTACTATATATATGTAAATTATGTATACACATATATAAACTGTATATATATAAATTGTCAGGATTTGGATCAGATTCTGTGTTAAAAAAATGCATGGCTAGCCCAAATTCTTTTTTCCCCAGAGTTCTGTGTCTAATAACATTGTAAACGTGCTGTTTGAAATCCAAAACCAAACCCACAATTGTCGAGTCGATTCTGACTCATAGCGACCCAACAGGTCAGAGTAGCAGTGTCCCATAGAGTTTCCAAGGAGTGCCTGGTGGTTTTGAACTGTCACCTTTTGGTTGCTATTTGAGGATCTGCTGATATTAGGATGCCACTGTATTCAGACAATCTTGAGGGGAAATATTACAGACAGAAGTGAAATAGGTGAGTTACAGTGTAATCCCCTAAAAAGGACACTCTGGGATTCCAGGCAGCCCTCCTGCGGTGTGAGACCCACGTGGCTCTGCTAACATTGCCCACAACTGAGACTAGGAGCCTGTTGACAAGGCATGGGGCACCACCGATGAAATGACAGTGACCCTCACTGCTGGCGAATGTCCGTCTTTTGTTAGGCAAGACAGCATCTAAACCACAGGCCGTCCCAGCTGACCAGTGGCTTCCTTTCTCTCTGTTTGGGGTCTTGGCAGAGACAGGGGACTTGAGAGGGCGTGCAAGTCGGTGTTCACAGAGCCAGCGTCTCTGCAGCAGGCAGGAGCATCCTGCTTGGGCGCGGTGGCAATCCCTTAAAACACCACGCAGCCTGCTGACCGCCGCCACCCGGGGCCCAGCTGCCCGGCCACCTCCAAGCACGTCTGTGGAGTGTGCCTGCTGTCCCAGAGTGCCCCCGCCGCTGCTGCAGCACAGCCCACTGACCCGGCGGTTCTTCCACGGCCCCTCAACTGTGGTCACCGCCAGCAGCCGGTCGCGGCGAAGGTGCGCCCCAGGGGGACCTTCCCAGGCTTCAGCATCCGGGACTCTGCCCCTCAGCACCCGGCGACATGACTGCAGCCTCCACGTCTGTTATGGATTCCCGGTAGGGTGGAGGGGCCTCTGGCTGGGCCTCACCGTCCCCACCGATGTCGAAGTCCACCTCCAAGTACAGCGGCGGGGGGATCTCCACGTCCCCGGTGTGACAGGCCTTCTTGTACGCGTGGAGGCTCTCTTCATAGGCCGGAGGGTAGAAATCTGGCCTGGACCCAAGCATAGCACAAACACACCAGCGTTACCGAGCGGTTCCTGCCCAACAGGCATCTGTCTGTCTCGGGTCACACCTGTGCTGAGTGAAACTTAAGAAACGTCCTAAAACTGTATACAATTCTTCCCTGCAACTGCTAGTTGTTTCTTAATGCGCTGCTGCTTTTCTGGTGCAGCCCTGTTTTTCGGCTCTACATACGTGTCTCCAGCCCTATCTTCCCCAGGCTAATCCTGATTTTCTGGAAGAAAGGCCTGGCGATCTCCTCCCAAAAATCAATCCATGAAAACCCTAGGGAATGACAGTGGTCTCATCCTATGGTGCCCGGGGTCGCCATGAGTCGGGGACTGACTGATGGCGGCTGACAACAACATTCCTTGTTTTCTGTCACTTATCTTTCAGTCCGTTGTTCTGTGGTGGCTTGTGTGCTGTTACTGGAAGTTATGCCACTGGTATTTCAAACGCTAGCAGGGTCACCCAGGTTTCAGCGGACTGACATAGCATGACTAAGGAGAAAGGCCTGTTGATCTAGTTCTGAAAAATTGCCCACTACTGCTGAGTCAGGTCAGACTCACAGCGTCCCCAGGGAACAGAGTAGAACTGCCCTTTGGGAAAGTTCTCCAAGCCTGTTATCTTTACAGAAGCAGACTGCCACATCTTTCTCCAGCAGAGTGGCTAGTGGATTAGAACTGCCAACCTTTTGATTAGCAGCTGAGAACTTGAACCACTGTGCAGTGGAAACCCTATGGATTATAAGAATATCTTCTGGTACCGTGCAGGAAGCTGAGCCTCTGGGTTGAAAGCACTCAAAACACATGGTGGCTGCACCAGTGAACTCCAGTGTATCAGTGATTGTGTACTTCGGGGCTGAGTGACATCATGTTCTGTTGTGCATGACTGGGGTCATCATTATCAGCTGACTTGGCAACTGACCAAGTGACCAAAACCAAACCCATTGCCATCAAGCCGATTCTAACTCATAGTGATCCTATAGGGCAGAGTAGAACTGCTCCGCAGAGTTTCCAAGGAGTGCCTGGTGGATATGAACTGCCGATCTTTTGGTTAGCAGCTGTGCACTTCCAGCAGTAAATAGGTCAGCAGGATTTCCCAGCAACTGACCACCACAACAAATCCCTACTTCTAGGCTACTTCCTGTAGAACCAGGAGCATTCAGTGTGAGGCTCTTACCAGGGTTAGCAGACACAAGGGCCCGAACTGGAGGGCTTCTGTCTATGCAGCTCTTTAGTCCATTCTCATTGTCAACTCCATTCCACATGTCACCGTCTGTCTACTCAGCTGCAAGGCAGCCTAGGACCCTCGCCGGCACCAAGAGAATGAACGGACGCCACCTGCAGGCAGGTCCTTAAACTACACTACTCGGCTTGACTCTCCGTGGGGCCCCTCACAGCCAATGAGAGCCTGGACGGACGCCACCTGCAGGCAAGTCCCTGAACTACACTACACAGCTGCACTTGCTCTCTGGGCCCCTCCAGCCAAAGAGAATGAATGCAAGCCACGTGCAGGCAGGTCTCTAAACTGCACCAGATGCTCCTCATTCCCACACTCTTCCCAGTGTGAACCTACAACCGTACTCACTTCCCAAACCATTTCAATGGCAGCTTCCCGCAGATTTCACTCAGAGCCTTTGCTATGCCAACAGGTCAACCACAGAGGGGCTGTTCACTTAGAACTGATGTCCTCACTGGTAACCTTGCCCAGCACAGCTGACTGCCGAATCCCTGGGCTTCTGCGTCATAAGCAGGGTTGGGGGTGGGGTGGAGGCAGGGAAGAAGGAGGAAGTGAGCTCCACGGAGTTGTGTATTTATAGAGCGAGTGCTGCCGGTAGCTTCGGGGACTGTTATGGTGAGTAACCACAACAGAGCAGGGGCTGCCTGCCACTGTAGCCACAAATGTCACCAGGCCCAAAGCCAAACAGCCAGAGGAGCTGTTTACTGGACAGCACAAATCTGAGGCTTCATCACAACAGACGAGGTTGCGTCACCAGGCAACGAGGAAAGATGCTGCAGCGGAAGGGTGCGATTTGGGAGGCTCCAGGCTGCCTGTTGCCCTCGCCCGCTCCCTCTTCCCGCCACTGCCACTGACATTTCCAGGGCCCTAAGTCTACCGTTGGAGGTTTATTTGTTTGGATATCTCAACGTAGGAGCCCGTTTTGGATGCAAATAAAACCAAACCATATCTGTTCCACAGAGCCTATTCCAACGAGTAGTGAAGCCGTGAGTTACAGAGTAGAACCGAGCTCCATAGTGTTTTCTTGGCTGTAACCTCTTTATAGAAGCAGATCACCCGGTTTTCTTCTGTGGCACTGCTGGATGGGTTCAGCACAAGTCATTTCTACCACATAGGGACTATAGATGTAAAACTCACTGCCTTCAAATTCATTCCCACTTGTAGAGATCTTACAGGACAGAGCACAACTGCTCCAAAGAATTTCTAAGGCTGTGATCTTTACAGAAGTAGACTGCTTTGTCTTTCTCCTGGTGGGTTCAAATCACTGATCTTCAGTTGGCAAATGAGCACATAAGCCACAGCTCCACTATGTATGTGTGTATACATATTTCTATACATACATACGTATATGTATATATATAACCCATTGCTACCGAGTCAATTCTGACTCATAGCGACCCTATAAGACAGGGTAGAACTGCCCCACAGAGTTTCCAAAGAGTTCCTGGTGGGTTTGAACTGCTGACCTTATGTGTGTACATGTGTATGTGTATGTGTGCCTGTGTATGTGCATATGTGTAGATCTGTGTATGTGTATATGCGTGTATGTATGTATATATGTCTATGTCTATGTGTGTCTATGCATATATATTCTTTTAAGCTGAAAAATGTGGCATTCCAGAAAAATGTAAACACTCCAAGGACATGTGACTTCCCACCTTCTCTGACTTACTAATTATTAAAATTACTATCGATAAATCCTTAATTAATAATTGTTCCTGTCATTGTTAGTAGCCATCAAGTGGATTCTGATCCTGTGAGTGTTGAGCAGGACTGCACCACAGGGTGTTCAAAGCTGCGACCTTTCAGAAGCAGACTGCCCAGCCTGTCTTCCCAGGGACCTCTGGGTGGGTAATCAGAACCCCTTAAAAGATCCGTAAGCCTACCCAAAGGTTGCAGGACTGATTTAATGCCTGTAAGTTGGTCTGTCCCGCATGGCGGGATTTGAGCTGGGACTTAGTTTCCTTACAACATGGCAGTCAAGTTACAGAAAACAACTAAGCATCGCTTATCTCTAACTAGTGACAGCTTTCATGACGTCACAAACAACCTGAGAGTCATCAGGCCTCTTATATTGGCTTAGGTAGGTCTCCCTCAGTAGGCATACTGATTTCCCTAAGATAAATTTCTTCTCTTGTGAGCTGCCATCAACTTGGCCCCAACTCATGGCAACCCTATGTACCTGAGTTGTACTGCCCCATAAGGGTTTTCTTGGCCGTCATCTTTAGGGAAGCAGTTCATCGGGACTTTCTTCTGTGGAGCTGCTAGGTTGGTTTGAACTGCCAGCCTTTAGGTCAGCAGCCTGTTGTCAGCCATTTGTACCACTCAGGTTCCTTGATTCTCACCACTTCGTGGCTTTTCCAAAAGGCAGCACCGTTCTTCCTAACGACGAGTGCTTCACTGATTTCTCAGAAATGCAACTTGTGTTCTAGATGTTTGGTGAGGGATCTCTGGTAGGTCAGTGGTTAAGCACGTGGCTGCTAACTGAAGGGTCAGTAGTTCAAATCCACCAGCTGCTCCACAGGAGAAAATAAATGGCTCGGCGAATCTATTCCCATGAAGATTACAGCCTAGGATACCCTGTGGGGTAGTAGCATTCTGTCTTCCCTTAAAGGGTCAGTAGGAGCCTGACTCAACTCTCCAGCACACAACAGCAGATCTACAGCCCCCCCCGGGTTAAGAATGTTGTGGCCCCACAGTGGGACAAGAAGTCACCCTATGACTCCAGTCCGTGACTCGGCCGCAGACTGAGCTCTTCTGTCTTCGGCCTCCCCCAGCATACCTGTCCACCGTGGCCAGGGCCGGATGCCCCTGCACAAGGTGCTGTCTGAGCATCCTTGTACCTTTGCTCGCCTGGCAGTAGATGCTCCAGAAAGTTCCACTCAGCAGGATCACAAAGCCCGAAGGTAGTAGCAGATAAGCCCCAATCAGGTTCCCTTGGCAGTTTAACAAGGAGCCTGAGGAGATAAAGAAGGCCCCCAGGCAGATGACCAGGAAGCCCGCGAGGACTGAGAGGGCGCAGAGCACCAAGCTGCTCTGGTGCTGCATTCCTGCTCCTTTGGGACCCAGCGCCCTGACCCGGCCACTCTGCTCCTTCCTGCCCGCTAAGAGAGAATGCCCTCATTATCCAGCTCACAGCTTTATACACTCAGGGACCAGTGGCCTTTGGACAATTAAATGAAGCAGGCACTTAGGAGCTGTTTATTAACTGTCAGGAGGAATCATAATAGCCTCAGAGGATTAACCTAAAAGCTAGCAAGCATGGAGCCTGAAAGAGTGGCTTCTTCCAGCTGCTATGCTCTTCTAAGCTGGGGAGGACCCCCAGCTGATCCCAGGGATGTGAGGGGAGGCCCCCAGCCCTTGGTTAGAAAGACACTGGTCTCTTAATTGCCATGGTGGCTAATACCCTCCCTAGAAGCCAGAGAAATGAGTGTTTGTTAATCAGCTGTCTGCTTTGTGTTTGGTGAAGGGTTCTTTCCCTTTTGCTGCTTTATTTTCTGTACTAAGCAGACATTTCTTTAAGGCTTTCTAACGTTTCCATCCTGGTCCCCTCAATGACTCATCCTTCATTGCCCTGTACCGTGGCATTGGAAAGGAGCCTGCATGGGGCAAACGGCTTGCACTCTGCTTACCTAAAGGTGGGTAGTTTGAATCTACCCAACAGTGACGTGGAAGGAAGGGCTGGCGATTCGCTTCCATTTCCTCCAAAACCAAATCCACTGCCATTGAGTCCAACTCATAGTAACCCTATAGGACAGAGTAGAACTGCCCTATAGGGTTTCCAAGTCATGCCTGGTGGATTTGAACTGCCAACCTTTTGGCTAACAGCCGTAGGTCTTAAGCACTACACCACTAGAGTTTTCATTAAGTTTAACCAAAAGCCAAACCTGTTGCTGTCGAGTTAATTCCAACACATTGTGAGCAAATTCTGTCTTGGAAGAAGTACAGCCAGAGTGTACCTTACAAGTAAGGATGGTGAGACACTTTGGACTTGTTGTTGAGACAGACCAGACCTAGTCAGAAAGATGAAGTTGCTCCACAATGTGGAAAGACACAGTGGCTGCAGCATGGGCTCAAAAGTATCAGTGATTATGAGGACAGGGCATGTTTCGTTCCGTTGTACATGGGGTCGCTTTGAATCTGAACAGCTTGACAGCACCTAACAGCAACAGGACAGAACCGAATTGCCCTGTACGGTTTCTAAGGCCACAAATCTCTACAGAAGCAGATTGCCACAAGTTTCTCCCGTGGAGCCCCTCATTGGGTTTGAACCCCCTACCCTTTGATTAGCAGCCAAACACGTAACCACCGCACACAGCTAGGAACATTCTATGGGGCAGTTAGACTCTGTAACTCATGGGATGGCCATCAGTTAGAATCAACACAAGGGCAACTCACAAGAACAGCAGCGTGGTACTGGACAAATCACCAGGGAAAAGGCCACAGCGAACTCCCCAGTTCCTTCTTCTCTGTGGACAAGCAGGTGAACTTCAGTATGGGGGTGGAGTGTGTCAGAGAGAAGAGCTGCAATAGTCTGTGCCTTGGGAGTTTGGGGAGATTTCTTGGGATGGCAGTAAAGGGTGATAGTCTGGGCTGCTTCTGCTCTGATTCTGGTTTTGAAGCTCTCTGACTGTGGGAGCCAAATACGGAGATGGCTGGATTTCTCCATGGTCAACACAAGGAGATTGATACAGTTGGTCCACTTGTAGTTCTACCCCTCTTGCACTCTTAGTCCTGGCTCATTAGAAACTTTGTAATCAGTTCGAGTCTCCCTCCTGCCTGTAGCCAGGCCACGTTGTTCCCTTGATAGAAAAGCGTTCCCAAAGCATATAGATGTTATCAGTCTGTGCAAAACAAGTGCATCTGAGAAGTGCTGCTTGTTAAGTCCCCACCCTTGCACTCTGTCACTTTTTCTCTCTCTCTCTCTCTCACACACACATACACACTCATACACACTTTTCAAAGCAATTTTGGAACTCTTTCTGGAATGGCCCCTGTGCACGGTCTCATTAATGGTGGCAAGTTCACCAACTTAATTGTATAGTTGTCTGTGAGGGAGTTTTTAGCCAGTAAACAAATAACTGTGTTGGAACATCCTCCCTACTCACTTGATCTGGCCCCGAAGGACTTTTTCCTTTACCTGAAGAGAAAGGAAATATGGAAAGAAAGACATTTGCATGACATTCAGAACATCAAGGGTAACACAACGACAGCCCTGATGCTCGTCTAGAAACAGAGTTCCCAGATTGCTTTGAAGGGTGGACAAGGCGCTGGCATTCGTGGATAGCTTCCCAAAGGGAGTACTTTAAAGATGACCATAGTGATATTGAGCAATGACACATGTCTTAGTCACCTGGTACTGCTCCAGCAGAAAATACCACAGTGGAAGGCTTCACGAATAGAAATTTTTATTGTCACAGTCTGGTAAGCCACAAATCCATGAACAAATTACAATTCCACTTAATGAGAGAAGTTATCACAGTCTGGTGGGCTGAGTCCAAATTCAAGGAGAGGATCTCAGCACAGGAACTTCAGGTCCAAAGGACATGCTCTGTTCTCGGTGCTGCTTTCTTGGTGGTATGAGATTCCCCACTTCCTCTGCTCACTCTCTCTCTTATATCCCACAGCTGGTAACTTGAGTCCTGCCTCACCTACACAACTGCAACACATTCTCCATCATCGATATCACAGATGCAGGATTCACAACACATGGGAGGAGTGGCACCATACTGGGACTCCCAGACAAGTCAAATCAACACATACATTTTGGGGGGGGGACACAATTCTACCCATGACAGCATACGTAGCACTTTTTCTAGAATGAGTTTCCAGACTTCATTGGAAGTGCTGGTAGTTCTCTCCTCTGGTCTTCATATTACCCTTTTCATCTTTTATTTTTTAAATATTTCATTGGGTTCTCAGTGAAGATTTACAAAGTGGTTTAGGTCCCCATTCAGCGGCTTCCATACAAGTTGACCAGTGACACCAGTGACAGTCTTCACAATGCATGAACATTCTCATTATTTCCCGCTGGCTGTTATGTTCCCATTTGCCTCATTCCCTGCCCCTCACTTTGTCATCTTTGTTTTAAAGTAATTGCTGACCGTTTAGTCTCATGCAGGTGATTTCTTAAAGGAGACCTGGCGACAGTCATTGTTTTTTGAGCTAATTCGTTATTTTGCAGCAAGGTGACCTCAGGGGTCAGTTTTGGTGCCAGGTTTGAAGAATATTTCAGGACAAGTAGGCTCAGGGAGTTCTCCAGTCTCAACCAGTCCAGTAGGTCTACATTATATTTATTTGTTTTCTAAGGAATTTGAGGTTCTGTTCCATATCTTCCTCTCATTTTATCAAGGTGCCTCTACTGAAGCCCTGATTAGAATGGTTGGTAGTGGTAGTCGGGCACCGTCTAGTTCTTCTGGTCTCGGGAACATGAGGCCATGCTATGTGCTGACATTTGTCCTTGTACACTAGTTTCTTCTTTGAGTCTTTGGTTGCCTTCTTTTTCTTTTGTTCCAGGGGAGTAGAGACCAATAGTTGTCTCTTAGATGTTTGCTCATAGACTTGTAAGATCCCCATACTTTGTAATCAAGGAACCCTGGTGGTGCAGTGCTTAAAGTGCTCAGCTGCAAACTGAAAGATCAGCAGTTTGAATCCTCCCATCAGCTGAGACAAAGACGTGGCAATCTCCTTCCCTAAAAGATTTAAGAGCCTTGGAAATCCTATGGGACAGTTTTATTCTGTCCTGTAGGGTTACTATGAGTAGAAAAGGACTCAGTAGGAGCAGGTATGTATCCTTTTCATCTTAAAGCAGTCTTTTCTCTTTCGTTCTCCAACTGGGTCTTATGGTAAGTAGATTTCTAAGATGACCCCCAACAATTCCAAGCTCCTGGTACTATGGTCCTGTGTAATCTTGACAAGGTTAGCTAGAAAGCCCAGTCACCACCTCTTGAGGCTTGGGAGGGGTAATCACGGACAAGGTAGTGCCTTCCTGACAGTTGTAATACAGATGCAACAATTCTCCTGGCTATGGGAACGTGGCCACACATACAAAAGGATGACCTAGAAGTGACCTATCTGGTATTTCCATCCTGTCTCCACATCATTGTCATACTCTCCGGAAGGGGACCCATCATGTAGTTGCCGCTGTACGGCCCAGAACTCAGAACCAGAAACCAAGTCAGTAACTCCTCTCCTATCTATGACATCTCCCCTTGTTTTTGCCAAGAAAAGAGATCCCCAAAATCTGTACAGCGTTTTTCTCCACTCAGAGACTGACTCCTTCCCTCTGTGGAACATACTTTCACTTAATAAAACTTTGCTGCCGAGATGGTTGCATGATCCTGGTTAGCAGACCATCAGGAGAGCAGACTTGATAGCCCGGTCTCCGGAACCCTAACCAGGTCACTTGGGGTTTCATCAGTTACAGGGTCTCAACAGTCTCCCCTTTTGATTGTGGCTGGGACCTGGAGACTAAACAGTGGAATGCAGCAGAGGTGAGAGGATGTCACTTCCACGATCAGATGACATAAGGTGGTGACTTTCACCTTGCTGGCAGGCCCTCTCCTGCCTTCTTGGCAAGTGTGCTTTGAAGAAGCAAGCTACCAGAGTCGGAGAGGTCCCCGTGTCCAGAAACTAAGGGTGGCCTCTGGTCAACAGCCAAAGAAGAACCAAAGACTTCATTCTGTCAACCCTCGAGGAATGTGAACTTACAGTCAAAGCCTGTCCTAGGCGCAGGTGAGGTGACCACACCCCAACCAACACCTTGATCATCGACAGGGTCAGTTCCTGAGGCAGGCTAGATGCTCAAAGCTGGGAAGAGCAGAAGAGAAACCAATGAAAATCCAGTCAAACACCCAACAATGGTCTTCAATGGTCAATTTCAGACCTGTTAACCTTAGACTGGGCTTCCTTGGAGCGCTGATGGAGGAGTGGTTCAGAGGTCAGCTACTGTTTTAGTCAGCTAGTGCGGTGCTAACAGAAATACCACAGAGTGGATGGCTTTAACAAAGGAAAGTTTATTCTTACACAGTCTGGTATGCTGCAAGTCCAAATTCAGGATGTTGGCTCCAGGAGAAAGTTTTCCCCTTTGTCAGCTTTGAAGGAAAGTCCAGTATTGCATCAGTCTTTGTCCAGGGAGCTTCTTGGCACAGGAACCTCAGGTCTGAAGGACGTGCTCTTCTCTTGGTGATGCTTTCTTGATGGTGTGATGTTCCAATTCTCTGCTCACTTCCCTTTCCTTTTATCTCTTGCAGGATGAAAGGATTAAGGGTGGTGCAAGCCTTACTCCAGGGAAAGGACCTTTACAGTGGGGCAAGGAAGTGACACTTTGAAGGGATTTTCAGCCCCACCCTAATCCTTTAACATACAGCATAGGAAAATTACAAAACGGAGGACAATCACAAAATACTGGGAATCCTGAGCCAGCTTCATGGCTACACATATTTTTGGGAGGGGACACACTTCAATCCATGACATTTCCTAACCAAAAGGTTGGCCATTTGAATCCACCAGGCACTCCTTGAAAACTCTATGGGGCAACTCTACTGTCCTATATAGTCACTAAGAGTCAGAATTGACTCAATGGCAATTTTGGTTTGGGCTTCCTTAGACGTCACCCTGCCCTCAGGGTACACCTCTCCTCCAGACACTCACCTATTCTTGGTCACCTTGCCACTCCGTAGCCCTCCCATGCCACTCTACTTAAAGATGGCAATATGGAAGGAGAGAAGCTTGGTGACCCCCTACACTCAGAAAGACAGCGTAGGTCTCATGGGAAAATGGACACCCTGGAAGGAGGACAGACAGTGGTCTACTCTTCTACAAAGTACTGGCACCTGGAAGAAGCCAAGCCAAAACCCTCCTGTCCCAATGCCTACCTCCTCCACCAGAGATCCCCCTAAGAAATGATGCCTGGCTTTTTATTTATTTATTTTTAGTATTTCATTTTTGGTGGCAGTGTGTACAACCACACACACTTCTATTTACAATTTCTCCGTGAAAAATTCTGTGACATTGCCGACGTATTTATGCTGTGTCACCATGCTTACTGTCTCTACCCCAACTGTGTCATCCCCATGAAGGCAGTCTCTGCCCCTGAAGTTGTCACCTGGGCTCAGGTGGACTGTTGCCACTCTGCACTCTTACAGACAATTCCTTACAGAGCGATGCTCAAGGAAAACATTCTTTATTAATTGGGCTAAATGCCTGTGTGATTTAACAATGTCTTCAGAGATAGTTTTTGTTCAATGTTCAAAGACTGTATTTCTGGGCATTGGATTCAAGGTTTTCTCCAGTTATCAATGGATCCAGTGAGTATGGTTTCCATAGAAATTTGTTAATCTCTTCTGTTTTTTCCTTTTTTGATCAAGATCCATTTATTAAATTCTTGATTAAAATGTTCCATAATGGTAGCAAGAAATAAAGCTTTTGGAAATAATACTTTTAAAACGGCTTAAAAAAAACAAAACAAAACAACTTTATTCTTAAAAATTCACCAATCAGCAAAAGTGTCTGACTGAGGAGTAGACAGTAACACATTATTTGGTTGACAGCCAAACTGTCTTCAGACACAGTCACACTTTCAACATGCTGTTCCTTTGAGCGTTACAGACACATGGGGGTTGTCCTGAACATTGAGGCCAGCAGGGCTCCAAGGACAGCCTTGCAGTTTTGTTCACGTCAGAGCTCCCTGAAACCTCACCCCTTCTCGCAAACTCTCCCATGAGACACGTACTCACCTCAAAACTTCCAGGCCAATGGACTTGAGTTGTTATTTGCTGGGGTCATGGACCACTCCCCTTCTCTTGAAAACAGGAAGAACGTACTGCTGTGAATGAGAAAGTGACAGGGACTTTGGAAGAAAAGCAATGGTGTGTAGAAGACGGGCATGGGGGGGAATTGGGCCAGGAGTTGGGGCACGGTGGCCAGGTTCCAGGAGGTCACTTTGGCTTAGGAAGTGAGGCTCTGTGGGAGGTGGGAAGGAGATTACGTGCATAACAAGAGACGTCACTGGGTCGATTTCATGGTGGTGATTCCTGAGTGATTTCTGGATTAGTTTTTCACACTTTGGGTTCATTGAGCACTGGTTACTTCCTCCTCCTTCTCATTTTTGTTTGCTTTGCTTGCAAACTTTCCCCTACCATACTTCCCTCTTTTCCTTAGCACAGTGGGTTTCTACCTATGATGTAGGGCCAACAGAAACCGGTTTGCTGTCTTTTTAGGGGTTAGATGGTATTCCTCCAAAACATATGGTGGAACCCTAACCCCTATACCTACAGAAGGAATCCCTGGGTAATACAAATGGTTAGACTCTCAACTGCTACTGAAAGGCTGGTGATTTGAACTCATTCAGAGGTGCCTCAGGAGAAAGACCTGGTGATCTGCTTCTGAGAAGTCACAGCCCTTAAAACTCAGTGGAACAAAGTTCTACCCTGCAACACAACAGGAGAGCATGAATCAGAATGGACACAATGACCATGAGTATCCAAAGAGTACACATTACTTAAAAGAATTGTTTTAATTATTTAAACAAGTACATAGTCAAGTAGGAAACCCTGGTGGCATAGTGCTTAAATGCTACATCTGCTAACTAAAAGATCAGCAGTTCAAATCCGCTAGGGACTCCTTGGAAACACTGTGGAACAGTTCTACTCTACTATTGGGTCGCTGTAATGTAATGCAATCAACCAGTCAGTTGAGTTCATACCAGTGCAGGATGGATCCTAAATCTAATCACTTCAGAGTGACACAAAGAACAGCATGAACACAGAGACGGAAGACAGATGATCCGTGAGGATCACCAAAGAAGCAGGGAGGGCCAGGGGCTACTAACAAGCAAGGAATTGATACAGAGAAGGCCCTAGTTTGGACTTCAGCATCCAGATCTGTAAGATAATAAATAAATTAAAAAATATGGTAAGCAAAACTAACGACATCTTGCTTGCTTTGGACTTTTTATCAGAAGGGGCAGATCCCTGGAGAAGGGCACTGGGCCTGGTGAAGTGCTTTCCTAGTATTGCTTGACAGAAATACCACGTGTGGGTCACTCTGTTGTTGATGTTGTTGGGCGCAGTCGAGTTGGTTCCCACTCTCAGTGCCAACAGAGCAAAGCATGGCCTCATTCGGCGCCATCCCCGCAGTCCCTGCCGTGTTTGAGCCCGTCGTTGCAGCCACTGTGTCAGTCCGTGTCTTGGAGGGTCTCTCCTTTTCACTGACCCTCCACTTGACCAAGCATGGTGTCCTTCTCGAAGAACTGCTGGCTCTGCCAGCGTGTCCAAGGTGTGTAAGATACAGTCTCACTATCCTTGCTTCTAAGGATCGTTCTGGCTGTACTTCTTCCAGGACAGATTTGTTCATTTTTCCAGGCAGTTTGCAGTATACTCAATACAAAGGCTGATGATGAAGTTCTCAAAATCGTCCTAGAAAAAGTGCTACATACCTCAGTTGCTGAATACCACTACAGTCACCTTCGAAGTCCTCCCCTTGGGAACCATCACCAGTGCTACTGTCTAGTCCACCCTTCGAAGCAATATTGGAACTCTTCTTCTGGAATGGCTATCAGAGCTGTCACAATATTACCTTTGATGTCCTGAATGTCATCCGAATGTCTTGCTTTCAAAATTTTCTTTATCTTTGGGTAAAGAAAAAAGTCATTGGAGGTCAAATCAGGTGAGTAGGGAGGATGATCCAATACAGTGATTTGTTCACTGGCTAAAAACTCCCTCACCGCCAACTATACAATTAAGTTTGCAAACTTGCCACCATGCCACCATGCACAATGGCCATTGTCAAGCATGGGATCCTTAATAATGCTTATTATCAGTTTAGTCATAGAATAATGTGGGCTAGAGCTATAAACTGCTTAACTAGAATATTTCTTAGATTACGTAAATATTAACAACTGTTTTGTAAGATCTTTCTACACTGAATTGCAACATTATTAAATTTATTACTAACTGAGCAAAAGACCGTTGTATTTTCCTTTAATTACTACTTCATTCTGAAAAATTTTTTTGACATAGGTTCATAAATACTAACTACCATAATAAAAGAAACAAACCCACTGTTGTGGAGTAGATTCTGACTCACAGCAATCCTACAGGAAAGAGTAGAAATGCCCCATAGAGTTTCCAAGGAACATCTGGTAGATTTGAACTACTGACTTTTTAGCTAGCAGATGAAGCACTTAACCTCTATGCCACCATGGTTTCCATTACCATAATATTGTAGCTAAAATGCCGGGAAATTTGCCACAAAAAGAACTTGAGCTTGCAGAGCATGTGTGAGTCTAAGTGCCACTGTAATTGGGTCATAACAACAGCTCTGGAGTGAATTACTGGAAGGTTCAAAAAATCAGTCAGCATAGAGTTTTAGCCTTGTAAGTATGTTGATGCATGTACTACGGCCTTAGGAAAAAAACTGTTGTTATGACTAGCTACAGGGATGTTTTTATTAAAAAATAGTACATATCTGCTGAAACATTGCACAGGAATTTTATAGACTGTCATTTTGGTGTCACCCTTCTAACAGTGTCACCCAGCATGGCATGAACCCTTCCCAACTGCCTAGTGACATCACTGCTACTGGTGGAATGCCTCTTAGATTCATGGCTTTAGGCAGTTTGGAGGCTTTCACAAGGGAGAAACACCACTCTGTTGAGCTTCAGCATGGGAGGGAGATGTAAGGATCACAAATGCCTTAGCAGTTCATCATACAGCCCTTTAATCTATTATAGATGATTATTAATTATTAAAGAAGGCTTATTAACAGCCTGCTGCTTGCAGACGACACAACCTCACTTGATGAAAGTAAAGAGGGCTTGAAACACTTACTAATGATCAAGGACTACAGCCTTCAGTATGCATCACACCTAAATATCAAGAAAACAAAAATCCTCACAGCTGGTCTGATTGGCAACATCATGATAAATGGGGAAAATATTGACGTTGTCAAGGATTTTGTTTCACTTGAATCCACAATGAATGCCCATGGAAGCAATAGTCAAGAAAATAAAAGATGCATTGCATCTGGCAAATCTGTTGCAAAAGACCTCTTCGAAGTGTTGAAAAACAAAGATGTTATCATCAGGACTAAGGTGCACCTGATCCAAGCCATATGTCAAGAATTAAATCATGTCCTCAAAAAATGTGTGTATTACTTTGGTTGGTCCATGATTCCCACCATTGTGTGACTAATTTTTTATTTGGTGATTGTAATTCTCTTGTAGGTTGTGAGTCTTAATTTTTGACTGTGGTCATGGAGCAAGACTGGATTATGTTCAAGAGGCTTAGGGAATGTCATACCCCTGATCCAATGTGAAGAGAGTTTCCTTGGGGTGTGGCCTACACCACCTTTTATCTTACAAGAGATAAAAGGAAAGGGAAGCAAACAGAGGGTTGGGAGATTTCATATCACCAAAAAAGTAGCACCAGGATCAGACTGTATCCTTTGGATCTGAGGTTTCGGTGCTGAGATGCTGCCAGACCAAGGGAAGATGAATGATTAGGACCTTCCTCCACAGCCGACAGAGAGAAAGCCCCAGGAGCTACAGCCCTGAATTTGGATTTCTAGCCTCCTTCTCTAAGTGTTCCTGATCCATTCTGGGTTTTTTTTTTTCCAGGTGAGGTCCGTGGCAGAGACTTGGGGTGGAGGAGGAGTGATGTAGGGAGAAGTTTGAGTTGGGGACAGCAGAAGAGTAAATATGTATATTCTTGTCTATTGACCAAATTACCCACTCCTACTTTTTCACTGAAGGTGCCCTGGTCGGTGGCATCAATGGTTAAGCACTTGGCTGCTAACTGAAAGGCTGACAGTTCAAACCCACCTATTGGCTCCATGGAAGAAAGCCTGGCAATCTACTCCCGTAAAAATTATGGTCTAGAAAACTCTCTGGGGCAGTTCTATTACAACACACAGGGCCACTGTGACTCAGAATTGATAGGGCAGCTCTGAACCACCACAACAACTAACCTTAAGGCTGTGGGTTCCAACCTACTCAGTGGCAACACCTTGGAAAGACCTGTCAATCTCCTTCTGTGAAGGTTATAGCCTAGACAACTTCATGGGGCACAATTCTACTCTGTACACATAGGGTCGCCAGGAGTCAGAAATGACTTACAGCAGTTAACAACAATACTAACTTAAAGGTTGGCAGTTCAAACCCACCCAACGGTGGCACAGGAAAACCCACCCCTGGTGATCTGCTCCTGTAAAGATCACAACCTAGAGAGCTCTTTGGGGCTGTTCTATTCTTCCATGTGGAGTTACTATGAGTTGAAATTGAATTGACAGCATCTATCAGCAACAATGGAAACCTTGGTGGTGTACTGGGTAAGTCCTATGGCTGCTAACCAAAAGGTTGGCAGTTCAAATCTATTGGGCACTCCTTAGAAACTCTGGGGCAGTTCTACTCTGACCTATGTGATCGCTATGAGTTTGAGTCGACTTCGTGGTGGTGTGTTTGGGTTAACAACAAACAGTAACAACAACTTCTTTGGTGCTGTTACAGAAATAGATCCTTCATTGGATGGGAAAAATTGTTGTGAAGAGATCATCCTCTTTCTCCCTAAAGCACTGGAAACAAAAGCTCTCTTTGGAACACAGTGTTTCTTCCAGAAACTATCACAATGTATATGAAATATTTTCTCGGGAATGTATTTCTAAGTTATAAGTATATTAAGAAGTTTAAAGACGGTGTTGGTTTACCCAGGTTGCTATTCATGGCCTCAAAGGAATGAGTCACTTGTGCTTGTTTGCGGCGAGGGATTGAAGCCCCAGTCTGCAAACCCAGAGTGGAATCACATATTCAAACACGCCGCAACATTTAACTAGAAACTGTCATGGGATCCAGGCGTTTCTTTAGGAGCACTGAGAAGAACAGATCGCTGTACTTGACCGGCATTTGTAATTGAAACAAGAAGCCAACCGACATTAAATCCCTGGAGAAGACTGACCATTCTCAAGAAACTTTTCAAACCTGAGGTCAGTTTAAAAATATTATGAATATAATTGAAAGCCTCCAAAGCTTATCATTCTCATTTTCTACCCACAAAAGTTGAAAAACAAATCCTGAGCCATATTTATTTTTTTCTGTTTTTGTCTTTCCTCTTTTCAGTGTGTCTGACGGGTTGGCTGTGAGTCACCACAGCCTAGCACAGCGAGGAGCTGAAACGTTCATTAGAAGTCTTCCTTTCTCAGAACAAGAAAGTGGGATGTAAACATAAATGACTTTCACATATAGCAATTTCATGAGATTTTTTAAACTATAGATAAGGTGCAGTTTTATTAGTTTTTGGAAGGGGAGTTAAAGAACAGTGTGACAAGGGGCTGTCGATACTCAGAGAAAAGCTACCGTATTTCCCATCACCTCAGATGCGTGCGACAGCTGGACAATGAATAAAGAAGCCTAGAGAATAAGCGATGCCTTTGAACTATGATGCTGATGAAGAAGACTGAATATGCCACAGACTGCAAAAGAACAAAGAGATCTGTCTTGGAGAAGTACAGCCAGAATGCTCCTTAGAAGCAAAGATGGTGAGGCTACATCTTACACACTTCAGACAGGTTGTCAGGAGAGATCAGTCCCTGGAGAAGGACATTCTCATGGACTGCATTTTGTCCCCTAGAATGTGTGTATTGACTTGACTTGGCTATGAGTCCCAGTATGGTGCAGTTCCTCCCATGTGTTGTGGATCCTGCCTGTGTGATACTGATGATGGAGAATGGGCATCAGTTGTGCTGGTGAGGCAGTACTCCAGTTACCAGCTGTGGGATATGAGGGAGAGAAGTGAGCAGAGAGAGTTGGGAACCTCAGACCACCAAGAAGAGGCACCGAGAACAGAGCACGTTCTTTGGACCTGAGGTTCCTGTGCCAAGATGCTCTCACTGGACTTGGACTCAGTCTACCGGACTATGATAAATTATCTTACTGAATGGACTTAGAATTGATAAATGGATTTGTGGGCTACCGGACTGTGTGAAATAAAGTTTCTCTTCATCAAGCCTTCCACTCATGGTATTCTCTGTTGGAGCAGTACCAGATGACTAGAACAGACATTGTGCTTGGTAAAGTAGAGGGTCAGCAAGAAAGGAAGACCCCCGATGAGATGGGTTGACACAGTGGCCGCGACGATGGGCTCAAGTACGACAGCTGTTGTGAGAATGGCGCAGGGCTGGGCAGTGTTTTTTGTTTGACATGGGTCAGAGCTGACTTGATGGCACCTAGTAACAGTGGCACAAATACCGTGGTTTAAACTGAAATAGGTATAATTTCTTATGGTTCTTATATCTCCCATGGTCAAAGGTGGGAGAATATATCTAAAACAATTATAATAATAATTTATTTAAATATATAATAAATAATATAATACTACAAATGTTATAATCATACATTTGTATAAATATAAATTTATATAAATAAATATAATAATAATAATTTATTGAAGGCTACCTCGCACCAGGCCCCTTTCATCTATGATAAAAATACAACGATATGGCAAAGTAGGTATCATCTCCAATGGAATTTCAAGAACAACCATTCAGAAAGCACCAGTGACACCCCCAAGAGTCAGTTTGCAAACCCACACCCCACTGGTTCTTCTGAAAGGTATTTTGTCTCCTGTAACATTTTGTCTCAGGTTTGCTTCTCCAATCTCACAACCAAATTTGCTGTTTTTCTCTGAAATGTCCCTAGACCTTCCTTGTGTCTCTCATAGGCTGATAGCTCAAACACTGAACAGAACTCATTACATGAGACCTTGTCCCAGTGTTTAATATTTGCTAGGGTAGAGTTGGGAGTAGGTTAGTAACCTGACAGTCCCTATGTGGGCAAATTCTGTTATGAAGTCTGCAATCCTGTGGACTCAGGAAAATGACTATACTAAACAAACAAAAGTCCATAAAGTAAAACCTAAAACCCCACCCAGAACTGCTGAAGAATACAGACCTCTCTAGCAGCCAAGCAAGCCAATCTTAAACTGCCGTGTCACACCTCGTAGGAACAAGACCATCTGAAGGAAGGATACTAATGACTTGGCTGGTCACAGCTGGAAGATTGCCTAGTGTCTATCAAAGCAGCATTCTGCCTCTGTAAAAACGGCTGGGGGTGGGGAGGGGAGGTGATGCCTGATCTCCTCTAACTTTACAAGTGGGAAGAAAATTCAAGATTATCACCCCGAGGCCAGTTCCTACGAGGTGCAATCAGTCAGTCACACCTCCTCTCTCCACCACCTTTATTAATTCTGACAGCGACTGTCCTTCCCACACGCTCTTTACTTCTCTGCTGAACTTGGCAAGTCGTTGTAACGGCCACATAGAACTTGCAGACTATGTGAATGTTGGGTTCGTTAGGGGGTAACGGTTGTAATTTAGGCTCAAGGTCACTCAGGATACAGTTCTTCCATCGTGAGGACAGCCTCTTCCCAGCTGTGCTGGCAGACACGCCTCTCCCTGGTGCTCAGTCTCAGTTCTCTCTCACTGGGGGCCAGGCAGCTCACCGCACCTTCTCCCACCGCCAGGTCTCTGCTTCCTTGGTGGTGCTGGTGGGCTCTTCCTCTCTGCTCTGGAATTGGCTCTTTTTAAAGGCAAAACTGACCAATCCACGTGGTAGGCCACAGTTATCCTATCACACAGTCACCTGGGTGGGACTTACAAGACCACAACTAGAAAGACCACACACAAAACTACTCTCACTGCAGCTTCCTTCTGCAGAAAATGAAAAAGGACCAGTTAGCAAAGCAGACGTGACACCCTGGGATTTGGGACAGATGAATAGGTACAAGAGACAGGACAAAGAGAAGAGCAAGGTAAGGCAATATGGCGGCCGCTTCTCCCATTGGAGTTTGATGCAAACCCTCCAGGGATCCTAGTAACACCCAGATGCTGATACAGCAGGTCTGGGTGGAGCTTGGAATTCTGTGTCTGTAACAGTTTCCCAGCTGGTGCCTATTCTGCTGGTTCCTGGCCTACACTCTGAGCAGCAACAAGCCTAGGCCACAGCTTCTCTTAGCCCTCTCTTCACAGCTTCCCTTCCTTTACACAGCTGTTCAGGTGCCTGCCTGACCTTGTGCTCAGGGAGAGGAATTCCTTTCCAGTCCCACTGGGTGAGATGCTAACTAGCCTAAGCCAGCCATGACGATTCTACTCCCTTGGTGAGTGTTGATTTGCTCCTAGCTGGTGACCAGTCTTTCAAGGATACAAAAGGGAAGACTATTGGGGTTGTTAGGAAGAAGTTCTTTGCTCTTATAAAGGCACTCAAAGTGGACATCTGCCCCTTCCTGGCTTTGAAGGTTATCTGGTGAAGGTGTCATCCTCAGAGCTGATCCCTTCTGTCCTCCTCTCAATCTCTTTTTTTTTTTTTGGCTTCAATGTAGGCAACGCTTCCTTAGCTGACCCCTAGAGAATGGAATTTCTCAGCGATCTATTTTTAGGATCCTTTTGTCTCATTCTGCATTTGTCAAACTAGGCTATTTCCAACTATGGGTAGCAACTCATTGATGGACCATTAAATCAGTGATGAAGGTTGTAGCGATCACCGGGAGACAAATAGAGTATCAGAGAACATCATACATGATAAGGGTAAGAATCATTCTGGGTAACTTTTGTTCCTGCGGTGTGTATGTGTGTATGTCTGTGTGACGTAAAATACATTTACTACTGTAGAGTCTCATCTACAAAGCTTATGAACCACAAACACAGTGGTCTTATTTATGGCTGTGACTCTCGAATCTTTGTGTCGCCATTCACAGACTCCTGTCTTCAACTTGGTGTGCCCACTCAGAAATCTCAGAGCAATTAAAAATCAAACGTGGACTCACTACTACATCTTCCAGGCCTGCCCAGCTCTCCGCCTACTGCCCACTCCAAACCTGGTCCTCTGCCTGTGTTTCTTACATCAGCAGATGAGAATTCGAATCCACCCAGCACTCCTTGGAAACTCTATGGAGCTGTCCTACTACTCTGTCCTGCAGGGTCCCTACCAGTTGTAATCAACTTAAAGACAGCAGGTTAGGTAGGCCAACTGGAACCCTGAAGTCATTCTTGGCCTTCCCCTCTCCTGCACACCCAACATTCTCTATCTCCAATTCCTTTTTTTTTTTAATTTCACCCCCTGCATATTTTCAAGTATGCTTATGTCTCTCAATTGCATGCTACCATCCTGATCCAAGACATTCCCATCTGTCTCCTGGATACGGGGATTGGCTCCTCACTCACCTCTCTACATTGTCTTCTGTGCCTTTTGATCTATTCTGTCTGCCCTCAGTGGAGTCTGTTCGTCCTATCACTTCCCTACTTGTACCTAAGAGCAAATCACAAAGCCAAGCCTTTTGTCCCACTGGTTCTGACCATCTCTCCTGTCTACCCCTCATGGCTTCTCATCTGAGTCTGCTCTCAGCTTTTTGCATGTGCTATACATTTTCATTGCCTTGGCCGACTCTGCTACAAAGCAAAGATGTCACCTTGAGAACTAAGGGGCTCCTGAGCCAATTCGTGGTATTTTCGGTTGCCTTATATGCATGGAAAAGCTGGATAATAAACAAAGAAGATGGATCAATTGATGTGTTTGAATTAGGATGATTACAAGGAACACTGAAGCATACTACAGAAGAATGAACAGATGTGTTTTCGAAAAAGTACAGCCAGAATGCTCCTGAGAAAGAAGGACAACGAGACTTAATCTCACATATTTGGGTGTGTTATCAGGAGGGTCCAGTGCCTGAAGAAGGGAACCATGCTTGGTAAAGAGGAAGACTCTCGATGAGATGGATTGACACAGTGGCTCCAACCCTGGACTCAAGCACAGCAGTGATTGTGTGATAACGCAGGACTGAGCAGTGTCTTGTTCTGTTTTATGTAGGGTTCCTTCAAGGTGGAGCCAACTCAACAACACCTAACAACAACAAGGCTTTCTCATAGTTGGGTCTTTGTAGACTTTTCTTTCCATGAACTCGCTTCCCCATCATCTCATCAAGCATTCAACTCTCCCTTCTTCTCTGAAGTCTCAGAAGGCTGTTACCTCCTGGGTGAATGCGTAGGGGGTCTTTTTTGGCTCAGGAATAAGATTGGATGTCTCCAGTCTGACACACAATGCAATCATTATTGCTTATTTATTCTAAGACTTAGATTTCCTATGAGGCAAGAAGCTCTAGCAAGGGAGGGACTGCATCTGTCGCCATGGTACCCAGTACACCAAGCCTAAGGTCTGACACGTAGTCACAGCACAATCAGTATTTATTTAATAGATAAATGGAGGAACCTGTGTTCAAGTCATTTCTTAAAAATTGCTATGGTGGCCGATGGTGATTTCATATATTTAAAAGAATGCCTGATTACCAAACAGTCAACAATTAGTTTAAAATAAAGATAAGAATGTAGCAGGTCAGGGAAACTAGATTAACAGAAACAGAACAACCAGAAGGGAAATGAGGAAAACACTGACACACTGTGACGAATGCAATCAATGTCACTGAACAACTTGTGTAGAAATTGTTGAATGGGAACATGAATACTGTGCAAACTTTCACCCCAAACCCTGTAAATTATTATTTTTTAAAAAATGAACACTGATTGCCTGAAAATGAAATGCTAACATTTGAAAATATTTACAAGTAAAAAATAATAATATTTATACTTGTTAAACAGACCCAACAAGGACTGTGAGCTCCAGATGGTGTCCTGTGTTTAACAGAACCACCTATGTTCCCAGGGAGTCTGAGGTTGCCCTTATCCCTCAGTAGAAGCCTCCCGAATCAGACTCACTCAACAGTTCTGTCCCAGTTAGACTTCTCTCTCTCTCTGTTATTCTTGATACACATTTATAGATGTGATTCAGCACTGTGGGTTGAATTGTGTCCTCCCCAACATGATGCTGAAGCCCTCAGCTTTGTACCAGTAAAGACGATGCTGTTTAGAAATAGGGGATTGTTCAGTTAGGTCAACGTGGCCACACCAGAGTAGGGCAGGTCCCAAACAGAATCCTACCTGCATGTAGTCTTAGAAAAAGGGCAGATAGACATGGGCAGGCTTGAGAGGACAGATGCCACGTGAAGTTGCAGTTTACAAGCAGCTAAGAAACTCCAACAAATATCTGGGGCTACAGATGCCAAGGAGACGAGAGCAGATTTCTGTTCTTTCAAACCCCTCACTTATGGTGCTTTTGTCACAGTCACATTGGGCAACTAAGCCACTCAGTATCACATGAACTGGTGGGGCCCTCTCTGCACTTCTACCACCATTCATTGATTCCCTATTTCTTCTGTTCCCAGCCAATGCCAGCCCCACAATCCTCCAGGAGCCAACAGGGCCGCTGACCCCTGGTAAGAGACAGGCCGAGTGAGATACTTTTGGTTTTCATGCCCTTTAACATGTTATTCTTCAGTGTGTCTCCAGGGGGCACCACAGTTATCCCCTTGGCCTTGGCCTTGACCTCTATTGGCAGTTGAAAATTGGTTTCTCCAGTTGCTTTTAAGTAATATAGTTAAATATTACAATGTGGTTGACCCCCATCTTCCAGGGTCCACCTTTTGACGTGATTCTGACTCACACTGGCCATCCTGCTGACCTGACAAATGCTGGTGAGCTGTGGTAGGCAGTGGCAAGAAAAGGGATGTGTTATACTTTAGTAATAATAGTTTTAAAAAGGCAATTTCGGGTTTTTTTTTTTTTTCTCATGCAGTTGGTGGTGAAAGCAGAGAAGGAAGCACTGGCCCCTTCCAAAACTGAAACCAAAGAGAAGCAAAGGGCTTTGAAGGCCAAGAAGGCAGTGCTAGAAAGCATCCACAGCCATATATACATGTGTATGCACGCATGCGTGAACACACACACGCAGGAGGCCCACACATAACCTACACTTTGAGGGCCCAAGACAGTGCACTCTGAAGGCAGCCCAAATATCCTCAGAAGGGCGATCTCAGGTAAAACAAGCTTGGTCACTACCTCATCATCAAGTTGACCCTGAGCACTGAGTCAGCCATGGAGAAGATGAAGACAACACCACACTTGTGTCCATGATGGGTGGGCATCAAGATCAATAAACACCCAATCAAACAGGTCGTGAAGAGCCCTATGACGGGAACGTGGCCAGGTCAACAGCTGATCAGATCTGGTGGAGAACAAAAGGCGTACGTTCACCTGAACCTGACTATGGATGGCTGTGGCTGTTGCCAACAAAACTGGGATTATTATGATGAATGGAGAAGGAATGGAGTTTACCAACAATTTCTTTTTACTTGGATCTACAATGAATGCACATGAAAGCTCCAGTCAAGAAATCAAATGACGTACTGTGTTGGGTGTACCTGCTGCAAAAGATCTTTCAGCTATAAAGCGGAGTCATCTTGAGGACTGTGGCGTGTCTGACCAAAGCCATGCTGTCTTCAGTCACTTCCTATGCTTGCAGAAGCTGGACAATGAATAAGGAAGACCAAAGAAGAACTGGGGTTGGTGAAGTCTATTGAATACATCAGGGACTGCCCAAAGAACAGACACACTGAAGGCATTGTGGTTAAGAAGTTAAGACTGCTAACCAAAAGATCAGCAGTTTGAATCCACTAGGCTCTCCTTGGAAGCTCTATGGGGCAGTTCTGCTCTGACCTATAGGGTTGCTGTGAATTGAGGTCAACTTGACAGCAACAGATTTGTTTTTTCTTTTCTTCTTTTTATGGCCAAAAGAATGAACAAATCTGTCTTGGAAGAACTCCAACCAGAATGCTCTGTAACAGTAAAGATGGGAAGACTTCATCTTGCTTAAACCCTGGATGTGTTATCAGGAGGGATCAGCCCCTGGAGAAGGACATCATACTTGGTAAAGTAGAGGATCACCGAAAAAGAGGAGAAGCCTCAACAAGATGGGCTGATACAGTGGCTGCAGCAATAGGCTGACACAAGCCTGCTGGTGTGAGGATGGCATTTGGCAGGGCAGCGTTTCCTTGTATTGTACATGGGGTCTCTATGAGTCAGAACCGAGTCCATGGCACCCAACGACAGTCCGAGCCCAGCCAGCTAGTTCTAAATATACATCTTTTCCACCACATGCACATATACAAAGGAACATTTCATCTTCTTGAAAGAATGATCTTGGGACAGGCTGTGGGGTTCATAAGCTCCAATCTGTGGAACCCACAATGATGAAACCTCCCCAGGCCTGGCTTCCCTTCTCCACCCATCCCCATCAGTGTGATCCACCAAGTACTGCAAGTTCATTCCTGCTACCTGCACTCCTGGTTCTCCTTTGCAGCTGAGCTGGATTGTGTCAGAGAGGGACGGAGGCTGGGCTCCCCAAGACCCAGATGCTGTCAGCACCTTGTCACTTGTAACCAAAGCACTGCTCACTCTCGACGGAGCACAGGCCACTTGGCGACTTTTCCACGCTATTGGTCAGATGCAGCTGCAAAACACTCCCTGTTAAGCCACGTGGCATCTGCTGGTGGAGCAAGCCACATTTGATGCAAGTTAGGAGACTACAAACAGTGAAAGAGTGGACACTGAGGTCACTGTGGGACAAAGCCTCCACCTCGGGGACTGGGTGAATGAGGGGGAACCTGGGGTTGATCAGTGCTGAAACACTCAAAGGATGGTTCCTGGGGGGCTGGGATTTGGACCTCTGAGGCTAGGGAGCAACAGCTGGTCCTCTGATGGGACTCAATAAGGGAGAGCTGAAGCTGCAACCAGTGGAGACTGCGGGGTGAAGGAAATTGCTGAGGCGATGCTAACAGTTCCCACAAGCAAATAAAAACCAAACCCAACCCAGTGCCATCAAGTCAATGCTGACTCATAGTGACCCTATAGGTCCAAGTAGAACTGCCCCGTAAAATTTCCAAGGAGCATCTGGTGGATTAGAACTGCAGACCTTTTTGTTATCAGGCTTAGCACCTAACCAGTATACCACCAGGGTTTCTGCAAGCATGTAAGAGTGAGTCCTTTTTCCCCTGTGTCTGCCCTCCAGCTTTCCTTTAGGGCCCCCACTGGGGAAACCTACAGATAGGTAGTTGACAAAGCAGACAGGGATCCCCGCCTTCATCACTAAACTGAGTGCGAAAGACCAGATGCTGGCTTCATGACAGGCACATCTGGCAATTCTATGCCCACTGTCTTGCAAGGGTGATGACCAGCAGAGCTACATACCAGCTAAAGGAGCCCTGGTGATGCAGTGGTTAAGCGCTCTGCTGCAAACCCTAAGGTTGGCCATTGAAACCCACCAGCTGTCCTGCAGGAGACAGATGTGGCAGTCCGCTTTGGTCAAGATTACAGTTCTACTCAGTTCAAAAGGGTCGCTATAGGATTGCTTGAGTCAGAATGGCCCTGATGGCACTGGGTTGGGTTTTTAGCTCACCTGCCAGGCTCATGAAGAGGGCCAAAGCCCTCCCGCAGTTCACTCAGCCTCCACGTGGCCAGCCCCACTCATCGACCTTCCCAGGGTGAGTGCTGGTTTGCTGCCCCTGAACTGAAAGCTTGTTTCCCCAAAAGGAACGAGCACGGGGTTAAATACTGAAAGTGTGGTAGCAGCCACTATAGCCCCATGTTGTTGTTTGCACTCGCTGCTGTCCGGCCCTGACTCGTCAGGACCCCAGGCACGATAGGACAATGCCATTTTGATCCATAAGATTTTCATTGACTGATTTTTGCTAGCAGATTGCCAGGTCATTTTTCCTAGTCTGTTTTAGTCTGGAAGCTCTGCCCAGCCCTGTTCAGCACCATAGCAACATGCAGGATTCCACTGACAAATGGGTGGTGGCTACCAGAGGTGGGAATCGAACTGTGGTCTCCAGTGTGGAAAGCAAGAATTCTACCACCGGACCGGGACTGCCACTGATATTGTTTCTAGTGGGACTAGAATTCCTCCTCCTTTCAGTTTCTTGCCATGGCTTTTGAGCCAAGGGGCTTCCCATCCCTGATCTGTCTGGAGCTCAGTGACATTGGTCCTCTGCAGCACTGGGTCTTGGCCTAGTCAGTCAAGCTCCTGTGTTGTTTTTACTGTCATGACGCATCCCCTTTGGTGATGTCACCTGCAGAGGTCAGCTCATTTTCCATAGCGTGAAGCACTGTCTCACACAACCCAAATTCTCTTGAGACAGAACTTGGCCCCAAGTGGAACTGTTTTCTCTTTCTATGGGTGTGTTGACTGGATTATTGATGCAATCAGAGCTTGGCAAGAAAGCCCCATTTTTCTGTTTGTCTAAGAAAGGCTATAAACATATTATCAAATTAGCAGATAGTGCTGAAGACAATAACGGTTTCGCAAGTGAAGATCCTGGGGCTCAGGCCGTGGGAATGTGGGTCATAGGTCACAGGTCATAGGTCTCCAGGCCTCTAGCTGACAGAGCCTGGGGTGGGCAGGTTGAGGAGAGGGAGCAGCTGAAGCAGAGGTTGGGCAGATCTTGACGGCTGGAGAGGCTGGGGTGGGAAGTGGGGAGGCTCTCGGGTCCTGAGCCTGGTTGACACTCCCGGTTATGGGCTGTGGGCATGGGTCTGCCACCCAAAGGTCCAGTGTCCTTACCCAGGAGTGAGAGGGGCTGGGTTCTGGCCTTTCCTGCATTTTCCTACAATTCTGCTGTTGTCAGCTGCTGAATCATCCCAACTCATGGCACCCCATGCACAAAGAAATGAAAGTAAACCCCACCCAGTTCTGTGTCATCCCCAGGGTCCCCTACAGATTGGATCATTGTAACCATAGGGTTTTCACTGGTGGATTTTCAGTAGCTCTCCAGGCCTTTCTTCCTATTCTCAGTCCGGAAGTTCTGCTGAAACCTGTTTAGACACATGTATACCTCTCTTGACAGACAGGTGCAATGACCAGGAATCGAACCCAGGTCTCCCGCATGGAAAGAGAGGATTCCACTTCTGAACCTCTGCTGTCTCCTCCTCTAGCTTTACGATTACTAAATGTGCAGTCTCCTAGCACCGGTCGGATCCCCGGATATTAGCTGACTCCTGACATCACCAGTGGCCAAACACCTCCACCTGGTCACTGTGGCACATGAGTCATTGTTGCCCTCACCCACCCTGACTGTTGATCTCCTAGAACAAAGCAAGAGTGTCGGGGAGGCCAGAGACACAGCGCAGAGCTGGGGTAGCTGGCACACCTGTCCTCTGCACTCAACAGGAACTGTGATAACAAGGACCTGCTGAGTGATTACTGTGAGTTGGGCTCCATGTATGGGTCACATCTACACCTCTGATGTTTCCTCATCTCAGAAAATTTGGTCTTGGGTCAGTTAGGTAGCAAGGAGCAAGGAAGGGACATAGGTTTGAAAACCAGATGATACGATGAGAGAGTTGTTATACTGAAAAATCTTTCCATCCTTATGACTGTGCTGAGGAGAAAGTTGCACTCTGGTATTGATATAGATGCTTTGTTCATCTTTTAAATATTTGGTTGTGTCTTTTCCTTTTGCTTTGTTTGTTCTTCATACCTTGGTTTAAATGTATTTTTAATCCTCTGTAACGTATGCCTCTTTCCTCTCCCTGTTTCCCTTCCCTCTTCTCTCTTCTCCTGCTCCTCTTTCCTCCCCCAGCTTTCTGTCATTCTCTCCTTCTCTCCCTCTCTCTTTGTTAGCCTCAGACATGGCCAGTGACAGACTCCAGCTAGAGTTTAATGCCATTGTTTCGCATTCATGGTGCTCATTTTTGTAGTTACCTTCTATTTATGGCAAAGGACACCGAGTTTCCATTTGTGGGAGAGATATCATCAAGTTCTCTTTTAAAATAAACTTCAGTTAAAAAAAATTAATAACCCAGGCGAGCTAAAAGAAAATGAAGTGCTGAGAGCTGAGGGGTGCTTGGCAAACATCAAGAAGAAACGACCTTGGCTAAGGGTTCCTAAGTGGCCTCCATTTGTCAGAGAAGGATAGGTGAGCCAGAATCGGCTCAGTGGCAGAGAGTTCGGACTTGAACTTTACAAGGCTGTTGTGAACATGACACAGGCTGAGCTTTGCCATGAAGTAAAGCGCTACCTGAACACGGTAAGTGCTGCATAGCTGCCAGTACTGGTGTCACTATGCAAATATGTGGTGTTTAGAAAAGGTTTTCACCTCATTCCTGTGTGCCTCCTGAAGAAAGGCAGACAGACTGGGCCACCAAGGCAAGACAACCGAGGCCATCCGACTTCTTGCACCTTGAGTAGTTGCTAGTTGGATTGCTAAAAGCTATTCCTAATTTCATATTTTGGAGTCCTTGGGGGGTGCAAACAGTTAAGTGCTTGGCTACCGACCCAAAGGCTGGAGGTTCAGAGGTTTGTGTTGACCCTGAGGCACTCAGAAGAAAGGTCTGGCAATCTTCTGAAAAAATCAGCCATTGAAAACTCCATGGGACACGGTTCTGCTCTGACACACATGGGGCCGCCATGGGTCAGCTGACTCAGTGACAGATGTTTTGGGGTTTTTTTCTCCTTTCTTTTTCTTTTTTTGGTTTAGGAAGAATTTAAGGGTCCCTTTGGGAACTGGGTGCTTTTTATAACATTCTTTCTATGGGAAAAAGCAATCAAAGTACCAGTTGAAAATGAAACCTGTAGGACACAGCCTTGTCCTGGCTGGAAGTCTATTGGAAATGATTTCTGCAGGTATACTGATTACTTTGAGATTCTGAAGAAACAAAGACAAAGATGTCTCTAACATAAATAAACAGAACAAGAAAAAAGCATGCATTGATTCTGGAAAACTTCTGTCTTGGTGAAATTCAAAAAGAGAGTGTTTATATTTCAGAAATGAAGCTTTTTTCTTTTTTTTATTGCAATTAAGGGAAAGTAGACAATCCAAATTAAATTTGCATGCCCACTTACCTGCAGCTCCTTTTGCACTCCTTGCCCGGTGACAGCACACTCCTCCTTTTCGTTCTGTACATGTCATATCCTCTTAACAATCTCCTGTATTCCCCTCTTGTCCACCTTCTCCTCTCCCTTCTAGTAAGAGGCCAGTAGGATAGCATCCTATAGATGCATAGAACCATGAAGTACACACAGCATATGGTCACATTGTGTCCCCAAGAGAAATGAAGTTTTTTAAGGGCAATATTTATCATTACATTTGCCAGTCCCTAGGCTAAGGCTCTGGGTTTGTGACCCCATAGAGTCCTCACAGGAACCCTCTGAAGTGATGTTGGAAGGCCTGGGCCCCGTTTCTGATGGCTGACTGCTGACAGTGCTCAAAGTCCATCCCCCCGGTGCCTTCTCTGCACTACCAGGCACGCTGAGGGAAGCCATAGGGCCTCCTTTCCGGCTCTGACACCAGCCGGAAGTCCAGGCCATGCCAGCCCCAGCTAGAGGGGAAACCACCTCAGCTCAGTCCTTCAAAACCCAAACCAAACCCGTGGTGACCCATGTGTGCAGAGTAGAGCTGCTCCGTAGGGTTGTTGAGGCTGCGACCTTTGGGAAGCAAACACCCGACCTTTCTTCCAAAGTGCTTCTGGGGGTTTGAACTGCCAACTTTTTAGTTAGTAGTCAAGCACTTAACTCCTTGTACCAGCCAGGTACTTGCTGAGGTTAGTTTTCATTGAATCACTTCCCTCTTATGGTGACCCCGTGAATGCAGAAAACACCTGCTCTGTAGAGGTTTCAAGGCCATGGCGTTTTAGAAGCAGATCACTAGGCTTTTCTTCCAAGGTACCTCCAGGTGGGTTTGAACTGCTGTAACTGTTCGCACCACTCAGGGCCTCCTTAGCCACCACAAGACCTCAAGTCAGTCTCCTTTCCTTGCTGCCTTAAGCCATTCTAGGACCTGCTTGGACACTCTCTTTATTCTCCCCAGAAAGCATCTTCATTTAAGTTATAAACCATTTTGTCCCCCTTGGAATCTGTAAGGCACTGTAAGTTGAAGATATGCATCTCCCAAACCCAAGACCAAATTTTGGGTGAAGGACCCAGCCCATCTCTCTGAGGTGGCCACAGTAGATGGGTATAGTGTTTTCTCATTTACAGGTCAGGACACTGAGGCTCAGAAGATTAAGTTACTTTTCAGAGTCATAAAGCTAGACCATAGCATCGTCTTAACCACTCTGCTCTGTCTCTGCTTCACAGCAGGTGAATTTCATCTTTCAAAAATTAGGCTATACAATTACATTAAGAGCTTCCACCTCTTGAAAAACACTTAACATGCATCAAGTACCTATTCTTTTTTGATTCCTCTGCATGCATTAACTCAAGTTATGTAAGTTATATAACACAATACTCTATCAACTCTGGAGTGGTGTACCATTATTACTCCCATTCTCAGAGATGAGGAAACCAGGAAACAGAAAAACCAAATAACTTGCATAGGATCACTCAGCCAATTAATAGCAGAGCTGGGATTTGAACTCAGGGAGTCTGGCTGAGAATCAATACTGTCAGCCACGGGGCTGTAATGCCTCTTGCATGGAATATGAACAAAGAAGCTGATTAGCCCAGTTTGCATGCACAGTATTCTTACCACTGCTTAATTGGACAGCACATGTTGAAACAAATTCCACATGAATGTCACACTCACTGGTTTCATTAGGGCTCTTACGTTCATCCACGTGTATTCCACTCAATACCATGAACTCACGTCTTTCACGTAGTCTCTTCTCCCAACTGTGAGTTGCTTTGTAGACAATGAAGGCTTAAAAAGTATTATCCGAATGGGTGAAACTCAGTCCCTGTTGGAAGGCAGAAGGGAATAAGGCAGCTGGACAAATGGAAAAAGGGGACCCATGACCGAGAAAGGGACAATGTTAACATGTCATGAGGTTGACAACCAACGTCACGAAACAATATATGCGTTATTTGTTTAATGAGAAACAAATTTGATTTGTAAACCTTCACTTAAAGCACAATAAAAAATAAGTAAATAAAAATGTAAAAACCAAAAAAACCTACCCAACTTTCAGTGCCTTAGAAGGCAAGGAAGACTCAGTGCTTAGGGGCCACCGAGCTTTCTGCCAAGGGTGATGGACAAAACTGGAAACAGATAAGGGTAATGGTTGAGTAACATGAGGAACATAATTAATATCACTTAACTGTCTGTGTGAAAGATGTTGAAATGCCAAGTGTTTTATCACACGTATATTTACCATAGTAAGAACTCATGCCGTCACTTGAAAAAACTAAAAGGAAACAACACAATCGTTAGTCTGAGTCGCAGAAGGACTTCCTAGAATCCCTCCCTGGCCCGAGGGCTGCAGGAGGCCATCAGGAACAGATTACGGCTTTCCAGAAATCACCATGGAAACCCTAGATGTCTGGATGCTGGTCTTGCTCCATCTATCTGGCTAAAGATCCATTGAGGAAATTCATGATCTGTAATTTCTCAGAGGAAATGATTCCAAATTCAGCAGGATAGAATATCTATTTTCAACATCTGCTTTCCCTTCTAGCTTTCCAGCAGTTTCTCTGCAGCTAATAAATAAAATTCCATTGTGATTCCCAATGCCGGGATCACCACCTGTGGTTACGGACTCTAGAAACCCAGGGTTTTGGAAGGCTGAGATTAAACAACCTCAAAAAGCTACACATCAAAGAAAATCAACATGAATAGCAGCACGAACTGCTGGACCCAGTGTTAGAGCTAGTCTCTCATTTCAAGAGAGAGTACCAGAGGCAAGGACGACCGCTGTCATGTCTTGGTTCTACTTGTTTCCCTCAAAAAATGTTGGGGCAGATAGATGCCAAGTTTGCCATGAACAAAGCCAGCTTAATAATGGCTTCCATGCAGAGCTTCCAGAAGATAAAAGAGCCAATGGAGGGTTTTGAGGAATAAAATTTGACAGAATTGTCAAATAGAATCATTCCTTCTAGGAAATAGATCAAAGCAGGAGGAGGCTGAGATGCTGGAGTTGGGAAGAACTCCAGTGCAGGGGTTTCAGTCGGTGTCCTGAGGAGCTGCTGGACACCAGCCCATTTCCATCTGGAGCTGGAAGAGGTGACAGGCGGGTCTCAGAACTCTCTGGAGCCACCAGCCTGACTCCAAGAGCCTCTCTGGGGTTTCCTGATTTTCTTTGGAGGAGTATCGAAATTGATTTTAAGAAAGGATTGCCTCATTGTAAAGCAGCTTGATAATCACCACTGTGATCTCATGTGATCCTTTTATTTCCACTTTGCTTCTCCCTCCAGGATGGGTACTGCTGGGTACCGTCTAGTCCATTCCAACTCCACTCCTACAGAGTAGAGCTGCTCCCTGGAATTTGCAAGCTGTGACCTTTTGGAAGCTGCTTGCCAGGCCTGGCTTCCACAAACCACCAAACATGACTATGGCTGCTAACCAAAAGCTCAGCAGTTTGAATCTACCAGGTGCTCCTTGGAAACTCTATGGGGCAGTTCTGTTCTATAGGGTTGCTGTGAGTTGGAATTGACTCCACAGCAATGAGTATGGGCATCTATAAGATAAATGCTCAGCTGTGGCTCTTTATATCACTTTTGGCTTTGCCGTAGTCTAGCTGTACCATCTTACACCAGTCATTTCACCTGCCTGGTCCCAGTTTCCTCCCATCTAAAAGTCAGAAGTTAGACTGTTATTCCTTCCAGTGTCAAATTCAAACTCAGACCCCAATTCTCTTCAAGGTACAAAGGGACTTTTTCCATTACAGATTCATTTCCTTTGTAGTGCCCCCCAAAGGACAATAGATATACCTTATAAGAAGCAACTGATTTTAAACCCCAAGTTGGTAACAGGTTTTATTTTGATCAAGTGACATGAACACATTGCTTGGTGGCCATATCTGGATGTAACCAAGAGAGGACTTTTAAAGTCTGAATGGAAAGCGTGGACAGGTTAGGTCTTCAGCTGCTACTTAGCCAAGCGTCTTGTCCTTCAGCTATTCCTAGTCATGCCTTTGAACTCTGTTCTCTGTGTTTACTCAGCTACCCCCTGCTTTCAACCCTGTCAACTGGCGGGGTAAGCGAGGTAGCCTCCTGCCTTGCTGGAGGTCGAGTCTTAATTCTGATCATTGTGGTAGATGGAACTACTGAGAGGTGGGTGCTCAGAAAGAGGAAAAAGGTGGTTGGGAAAGAAGAGTCTTAGAATAGTTCTCAAGGCACCAGCCAGGTCTACAGAAATAATCTGGGCTGCCTGGTAATCCGCTTTTGTAAAGATTACAGCCAAAGAAAACCCAGTGGAGCTATTCTACATCCTCCTCATAATCACTGCTGGGTGTGATCCCACTGGTGTAGCCACTGCATCGATCTGTCTCCTTGAGGGTCTTCTTTATCACTGACCCTGTACTTGACCTAACCGTGATGTTCTTCTCCAAGGACTGATCCCTCCTGATAACATGTCCAAACTATGTGAGATGAAGTCTTGTCATTCTTGCTTCTGATAAGCATTCTCGCTGTACTTTAAGACAGATTTGTTCATACTTCTAACAATCTATGGTATCATTCAACATTCTTCACCAACACGGTAATTCCAAGACATCAATTCTTCTGTCTTCCTTATTCATTTTCTAGCTTTTGCAAGCACATGAGGTCATTGAAAATACTATGGCTTGAGTCAGACACACCTTAGTTCTCAAAGTGATATCTTGGCTTTTTTTTAACACTTGGAAGAGGCCCTTTGAGGCAGATTTGCCTGTTACAAAGTGTCGTTCGATTCCTAGACTGCTGCTTCTATGGGTATTAGTTGTGCACCCAATAAAAATGAAATTGTTGACAACTTCAACTGTTTTTTCTTTTAGCCTGACTAGTCCAGTTGGGAGGCCTTTGGTTTTCTTGACACTGAACTCCAATCCATACTGAAGACTGTAGTTTTTTTATATTCATCAGTAAGTGCTTCAAGTCCTCTTCACTTTCAGCAAGCAAGGTTGTGCCATCTGTGTATCACAAATTGTTGATGAGTCTTCCTCTAACCCTAATGCCACATTCTTCTTCATATAGTCTGAATTCTTGAATTATTTGCCCAGCACACAGATTGAATAAAACAAACAAACAAACTCATTGCCATCAAGTCAATTCCAACTCACAGCAACTTATAGCACAGAGTAGAACTTCCCCATGGAGTTTCCAAGGAGTGCCTGGTGGATTTGAACTGCTGACCTTTTGGTTAGCAGCTGCAGCATTTAACCACTACACCATCAGACTTTGAATCAATGTGATGGAAGGATATAACCCTGGTGCACACTTTTCCTTACCTTAAACCATGCAGCATCTACTCGTTCTGTTTGAGCAACTGCCTCTTGGTCTATGTACAGGTTCTTCATGAGCACATTGAAGTGTTCTGGAATTCCCTATTCTTCTTAATATCATCTATGTCTGGTAATACCCACACAGTTGAATGCCTTTACTTAGTGTATAAACCTTTTCATGAGGTTTTACATTAGTGATCTCATACTAGTACTTGTCTTTTCGTGAATGACTTATGTCACTCAGCATAATGCCTTCCAGTTTCCTTCATGTTATGAGATGCTTCACAGATTCATTACTGTTCCTGAATACCTTTGCATAGTCCATAACACACAAGTGAACCTCTTTCTAGTATTCTCTGCTTTCAGCAAAGGTCTATTGGACATCAACACTGATATCCTTCATTCCACATCCTCTGGTGAATCAAGCTTGAATATTTGGCAGTTCCCCATGGATGTACTGCTGCAACTGCTTTGGAATGATCTTCAGCAAAGAGACAAGTTTACACAGAGCCAACTAGTTGACTTTGGTAGCAAAGATAACTGCTGTTTGAAAAGTGGAGGGAGTGGTGGGAGTGGTGGGCAATGTGGGAATCAGAAACTGCAGATAACCTACCTGAATTTGTGATTTCTTCCTTTCTTGAGATCCCACTTGCAGCCGCACTGTTGGTGGAAGATTGTTGCTGGAGTGGGGCTCCAATCACAAGTTCATGACAGATCGCCCTCAGAGAGGAGCAGCTCTTATTGCTGTTGTTGGTGGTGACTGTCATTGGTTCCAATGCATGGTGACCCCATGTATAAGAGAAGGAAATATTGCCTAGTTCTTTGTCATCTTCATGGTTACTGGTGTGGATGAGTCCACTGTTGTGGCCTTTTGCCAGTCCAACTTGTTGATGGTTTCCTTGTTTTTGCTGACCTTCTCCTTTGCAAAACATGATGTCTGTTTCTAGTGGTTACTCTTTCCTGATGATGTTCCTAGGTCAGTGAGCTGAAGTCTCAGCATCTTCCTCACTTCTAATGAGTGCTCTAGTAATATTTCTTCTAAGACTGATTTGTTCATTCTTCTAACAGTCCACAGGATATTTAATTCTCATTAAGACTTCATTTTGAAGGCATCAATTTGTATCATGCCTTTCTTTCCCATTGTCCAGATTTCATAGGCCAGGTCAATTTTAACAACATAATTGAACCACATGCTACGGGTTGATGGAGGAGAGGGGCAATGCTCCGGAAAATCTGAGGAAGTCTCTCTTTGCATCCTTTGGATGATCCTGTAAAATGGGCTTGACTCCGACCTTGAGACTGCTTGACCATAACTGTAAGATGAGCTTGACCATGACTATAAGACTGTTTGACCTTGACTTGATCATGACTGTGAGGTTGCTGACTACGAGCTCTAAAAAGGTTGCTGCTGTTGTCTTCATTTTGCCAGCACGATGACTGTCATAGATTGAAATTTTTCACCCAAAAGTAAGTGTACCAGTTTGGCTGGGCCAAGAGTCCCAGTATTGTCTATGTTCTCTATGTTGTAAATCCTGCCTCCAAGATGTTAATGATGGAGGACAGACAGCAGTTGTGTTGACAAGGCAGGACTCTGTCTGTCTTGAGGCAGTCTGTATTGAGCCTTGAGGCGATCTCTTGAGATATAAAGGTCCCGCATATAGCTGGGGACTGCACAACACCAAGCAGCAGCGCTGGGTAGTATAACACATTCTTTGGATCCAGGGTTCCTGTACCTCAGCAGCTCACAGTCCAGGGACAGATGGATAACAAGGACCTCCCTTCAGAGCCAACAGAGAAAGCCTTCCCCTGGATTAATACCCTGACTGGACTGTGACAAAATAAAATTTCTCTTTGTTTAAGCCATCTACTGGTAGTATTTCTGTGGGAGTAGCACTAGATGACTAAGACAATGACAATGGGAAGTGCTCCCCTAGGCCAGAGGCAGGGAATTCACTCATACAGAGACAATAGCTAGGCGAGGATGGACTCAAATACTTGTGGCTCTCCTACAAACATCAACATTTCTAAATGTATAGAAAGTCTTTTTAGAAAGTCACTCACATGTTTTCTCTTGACCTTTCAACACAGAGAATGATTCTAACTCTACTAACCCATGGTTTTCTTAGAACCAGAGATTTTTATCACAAGGATTTCAACCTGCCACCTTGTCCCACATCACTGTCCTCCAATGCAAAAAAAAAAAAAAAAAAAAGGCAGAGCACAGGACTCAATGAATGGTTGATGAATTAAGTCATTTTTTGGTTCTAGTTTTTATACATATAGGTTGGGCTATAGAATCTCAAAATTCCCCCAGTGATGGAACATCACTGTGGTTAAAACTCAGATATAATAATGGTCTAGATTAGCATTTCCAAACCACAAAAAACTGTCCAAGTTTATGGCCATGGCTTCTATTTCTGCTTCCTTTCAAGGGCACATCAAGGATCAGATCAATTCTTGTCTTACTCAATCCCTCAACTCAGTGTGCATCTGTCCCCCGAAATGGACTTGTGATCACATATAGGCCTCTGGATTCCAATAGGGTGGACAGGAAATGGGCGGGTTCTCTTCTGTAGCATTACAGCACCTGACCCTTCCAGAACTCATTTATTCTGTACTTGCAATGACTGGAACCATGGTTTTCGTTTGCGGTAATAGTCTAAAACACGTAAAATTTGGGTAGCAAAGCCTGTATACCAGGATCTTATTTGGGGGCATGATTTCTATGACAATTTCTAGAGCAATATGTGATTGTTCCTTAGACTCAAATATTTCTACTACAGAACCACCCATATTTGGGTGTCTTAACAAGGACAGGACCCCTGGTAGTGCACTGATTGAGTCCTATAGCTGCTAACCAAAATGTCAGCAGTTCAAATCCACCAGCAGCAACTTGGAAACTCTATGGGGCAGTTCTGCTCTGTCCTATAACATCGCTATGAATTGAAATGAAGTCAACGACAACAGTTCTGGTTTATTTTGTTCATTTGTTTTAATAAATACATGAGGTAGTGGTGACTCAGTGGTAGAATTCTTACCTTCCATATGGGTGACCCGGGTTTGATTTCCAGCCAGTGACTCTCATGCATAGCTACCACCTACCTGTCAGTGGAGCTTCCAGACTAAAATGGACTAGGAAGAAAATCCTGGTGATCTACTCCTGAAAACCAGTCACTCAAATACCTGTGGGTCACGGCGGTCTGATCTGTAACCAATTGTGGGGATGGTGCAGCACTGGGCAGTGTTCTGTTTCATTGAGAACCAGGTCACCATGCATCGGCAGCTGACCTGACAGCAGCTTACAATGACAAGGACACTAGAGAGAAAATTGTCTTTATTTGGGCTTAACTCCCACAACAGACAAACACAAAACTTCTTCTAAGTAACTTTAGGCATTTCAACTAAAATAAACATGAAGAGGCCATTCTGTCTTTAATCTTTACCACCTCTCCCAGGGCAGGAGCTGCGATGGCTAAGGTTGTACATCAGCTTGGCTGGGCCAAGCTAGTTGGCAGTTACGATGTAGTTTGGCAATTGTATATTAATGTAATCACATCCATGATGAGATGTGCTCTGAGTAGCCAATCAGTTCAAAGGGAATTTCCTCAGAGGTGTAGCCTGTACCTCAGATACATGGACATTCTGGCAAAGCTCGCTGGCTTTTGCTCACCCTGGATTCTGCATACACCTCATCACCGTCTGAACTAGAGAGTTCCTGGGATTTAAGCCAGTGGCCTGCCATATTGCCTTCCAGTCTTGGGATCTGATGGCCACTGCAGCCCGTAAGCCAGCAGCCTGCTGTCTGACTAGTCAATCTTAAGTTTGTCAGCCCTTGCAACTGCATTGGAAACTATGGGGGCTTAGTGGTTAAGTGCTAAGGCTGCTAACTAAAAGATCGGCAGTTCAAATCCACTAGGTGCTCCTTGTAAACTCTGTGGAGCATTTTTCCTCTGTCCTATAGGTCACTATGAGTCAGAATTGACTCAATGGCAATAGTTTTTATTGTTACTTTTGCAGCTTTATGAATCAGAAGAAGCCTCCAGCCTGACAACCTGACCCATGGACTTGCAAAGTTCTAGCCTCTACAAATGCATGGGAAATTTCATGGAGATAAAACTCTCTCCATATGTATGAGTGTATATACATATACATGCTTCACTGGTTTTGTTCCTCTAAGAGGACTGAGCCTAAGACAGTAGATGACATTGTATTTCTCTGTTCATGAATGTAGATATAACATATACACGTATACACATGTGTTTCACTGGTTTTGCTTCTCTAAAGGACCCAGGCTGAGTGATAACATTGTACTTCTCTCTTCATGAGAGGCCAGGATAGAGCCAACCACTTAGTTTGAGTTTGGGATTTTCATATGTCTGTACCTTTTCTTCTTTACCCTGTGACAGCCTGACTGCCGTGAAAACAGCCTCACGTGCTCCACTGGCACTGCTGCCAACACGCTGCTCCTCTCAGGCTGCTCACACGTCTTTCTGTTCCCTTCCTTTGCCCACGGTCCCCTTCTCACACTGCCCCATGGTCTTCCAGGGTCCTTTTTTTACTTTTGTCATGGACTTACTAGTGATGGCTCTTGGACCATTTGAGATCCTGTCCGTTTTGCGGCAACGTCCTTTACCTTACTGGCCGTGTCTGTCTTTCCTTTGGATCACTCTTGTCACGCCACTGGCTACTCCATTTCCTTGGATGGTCTGACTTCGGGAACACATTAAGTTGTGCTCTGGGAGACACTGAGAGGGTCTGTGTGGCTATTTCCATGTCCTGATGTGGAAAAATCCGCTCTTTTGCCAACTCAGGTTTCTCAAAGTCTACCCCACAAAACACTAGGTGTTTGGGATGCAATGACTATTGGCCAAAACCAGATGTCCTCTGGGTTACAGTTTGCCCTGAAGGAGGAGTCCTTATGGTACAGGAGTGTAATAGCAGAGTGGGTGTAGTGTCTGACCTCCAACCCCACAAGTTGAAAGGAGAACCAAAATCAACAGCCCCAGGTCATCTCCCATGAGGCAGAGACCAGACCTATCTCCTCTCTCCACCATCTTTGCCAATTCTGACACCAACTCTCTCTCCCACAGCTTTCTCTACTTCTCTCCTGGGTTTCATAGCTCGGCACAATGGCCATACAGAACTTGAAGACCATACTCAGGACTATTGGGTTTATTACAAGGGAAATAACAGTTACAGTTCAGATTCAGGAACACTCAAGATACCATTCTTCCTTCAAGATAGCCTCTCCCCAGCTGTGCTCACAGACAGGGCTCTTGATGGCCCTCAGTCTCTGCCTGAAGGAACACAGCTGTCTGTCTCCATGGGCCAGGAAGCCTACCGCCATCTCCTACTGCCAGGTCTCTCCTGTTGGTCTCTCTTTTCTCAGTGATGGTAAAACCTTACTCTCTGCTCTGGAATTGACTCTAAAATCCTGGTGTGTAGTGATTAAGTGGTATATCTCCTAACCAAAAGATTGGCAGTTCGAATCCACCAGGCCCTCCTTGGAAACTCTATGGAGCAGTTCTACTCTGTCTTATAAGGTCACTATGAGTCGGAATCAACTCAACAGCAGTGGGTTTGATTTGGGCTTATTGGTTGCCTATTGATAAGGAGGATAACAGCTTCAAGTGAGGAGAGTAAAGACCGAGTGAGCAGCCCCCACTTCTCTGCCAGTGGAGGCTTGCTTGTTTCTGTGATGTGCAAAGCTATGCCACTGGTATTTAGGTACCAGTGGGTTACCCGTGGTAGACAAGTTTCAGCTGAGTTTCAGACTAAGACTAGGAAGAAGGACCCGGCAGTCTACTTCTGAAAGGAATTAGCCAGGGAAAACCTCATGAATAGCAGCAAAACACTGTCAGATGTGGTGCCGGAAAGTGAACCCCACAGGTTGGAAGGCACTGGAAGACAACTAGGGAAGAGCTGCCTCCCCGAAGTAGGGTCAACCTTAATGACACTGATGGAGTAAAGCCTTTGGAATCTTTGTTCGCTGATGTGGCCCGACTCAAAATGAAAGTAAACAGCTGCAAATCCATTAATAACAGGAACACGGAATTATAAACTAAGAATCTAGGAAAATTGGAAATCATCAAAAATGAAATGGAACACCTAAATATCACTATCCTAGGCATTAGTGAGCTGACATGGACTGGTTTTGGCCGTTTTGAATCTGGCAATCATACGCTCTACTATGTTGGGAATGAAGACTTGAAGAGGAATGGTGTTGTGTTCATCATCAAAAAGAATATTTCAAGATCTGTCCTGAAGTACAATGCTGTCAATGATAGGATAATATCCATATGCCTACAAGGAAGGCTAGTTGATATGACTATTATTCAGATTTACTTTTCAACCACTAAGGCCGAAAATGAGGAGACTGATGATTTTCACTGGCTACTACAGTCTGAAATAGACCGAACATGCAATCAGGACACATTGATAATTGTGGGTGACTGGAATATAAAAGTTGGAAAAAAAGAAGAAGGATCAGCAATTAGAAAATATGGCCTTTCCGATAGAAATAACGCCAGAGATAGCATGATAGGATTTTGCAAGACCAGTGACTTCTGCATTACAAATACCTTTTATTTTAGTTTTAAAATACGTATTTATTCACTTATTACATATAAATACTTTTTAAACCAACACAAACAGCGACTGCACACATGGACCTCACCAGACGGAAAACACAGGAACGCAATCGACTACGTCTGTGGAAAAAGACAATGGAAAATCTACATATCAGCAGTCAGAGCAAGACCAGGTGCTGACTGTGGAACAGGTCATCAATTGTTCATAGGCAAATTCAAATTGAAATTGAAGAAAATTAGAACAAGTCCACGAGAACCAAAGTATGACCTGAGTATATCCCTCCCGAGTTTAAAGACCATCTCAAGAACAGATTTGATGTGCTGGTCACTGATGACTGAAGACCAGATGAATTGTGGAACGACATCAAAGACATCATCCATGAAGAGAGCAAGAGGTCATTAAAAAGACAGGAAAGAAAGGAAAGACCAAATTGGATGTCAGAAGAGACTCTGAAACTTGCTCTCAAACATCGAGCAGCTAAAGCAAAAGGAAGGAATGGTGAAACAATGCCAACTTTGTGGTTAAACAGTAATAGCTAACATTTGCTGCCTGTGATGAGTACTTCCTGTGTTCTCCTTTTTTCCTCCATGTAACCCTGCCTGGTAGAAACCATGGCAGACTGCATCAGGGGAGGGGGGTGGGTGCGAGTCAGGTGTCTGTCTATCGCACAGCTAACTGTGGCAGGACCACCCTGAACCTAGGTCTGTCTGATCAGACCCCCAGCCACTCCTTAGAAACCCTGTGGGGCAGTTCTACTTTACTTTATAGGGTCGCTATGAGTTGGAATTGATTCAATGGTAATGCTTTTTCTTTATTTGGTTTGATCAGTGCAGTTCAGTGGTAGAAGTCTTGCTTTCCATGCAGGCAACCAGTGTTCGATCCCCAACCAGGACACGTTATGAGCAGGAGGCTTGTTTGCTGCTAGGATGCTAAAGAGGTTTCAGTAGAGCTTCAGGGCTCAGACTAGGAAGAAAGGCCTGGCAATCTTCTTCTAAAAATCAGCCAGTGAAAACCCTGTGGATCACAACAGTCTGATCGTGGGGAGGGCACAGGACCAGGAAGTGTTCTGTGCCCTATGTGTGGGGTCACCACTGTACGTGGAGTAGGGGGCTGACTCCATGGCAACTCACAGCAGCAACAGTGTCTGATCTGAGTTCAAGCCCTTGATTACTACCTTCCACCAGCAAAATCTAAACCCTGGCGGTCTAGTAGTTAAGTGCCACAACTGCTAACCAAAGGGTCAGCAGTTTGAATCCTCCAAATGTTCCTTGGAAACGCTATGGAGCAGTAGGGTCACTATGAGTCACCACTGACTTGATGGCGGTGGGGGTGGTTACCAAGAAAATCTGGCAAATGTTTTAGTGCCTTCAGAGTTATACCCCCTCCCCTCTCTGGGGTGTTCCTTTCATTCCTGATGTCTGACAAATAGGGGCAACATTGTAATTCTTAGACTGGAGGTCATTAGACATAGTGTAATGTATCAGGATAAATAGAATAGTTAGAAAGGGCATTTAATAAAAAAGGCATTTGATTAAACCATCCTAAAGGAATGAATAGATGATATGTGTTTCCAGCTGCCTCCTACGCATGTGAAAGCTGGGTGATGAATAGAGATTGCAGAAGAATTGACGCCTTTGAATCGTGGTGTTAGACAAGAATATCGAATGTACCACCGACTGCCCAAAGAAAGAATGAATCTGTCCCGGAAGAAGTACAGCCAGAGTGCTCTTTGGAAACAAGGATGGTGAGACTACATCTCGCGCACTTTGAACAAGCTGTCACGAGGGATCAGTCCCTGGAGAAGGACATCATGCTTGGTAAGCAGAGGGTCAGTGAAGAAGACCTTCAACAAGACAGGCTGACACAGTGGCGGCAACAGTGGGCTTATGCGTGACGATGACCACAAGGATGGCACAGGACCAGGCAGTGTTTCGTTCTGCTGTGTGTGGGGTCTCAATGAGATGGAACCAGCTGGCTGGTACCTGACAAGAACACCACAGCAGAGGGATGAGTGCTGATTCACTTCTGCATTTAAGAAATGACTGAAGGAGAAAAAAAAAAGCACAAGCTCTGGCAGAAGGAATATTTCTCGTTTGTCTTGCCGTCTTCTAGTTGCTTCTCTGTGGCTCCCAATTTCTGCCATTTCAGAAATTCAGAGCCTCCTCCTGCCTTCCAAAGGGGATGTGAAGAAGGGTGAGCTTCTCAAGACAGGTGCCAGCTAGCTGCCAAATTGTTGTTGGCAGTCCCTGGCCCATGGTGACCCTTTGTACAAAATGCTACCTAGTCCTACACCACCACCATGCTCGTTTGCAGACCACACTGCTGTGATCTGCAGGTTTTCAACGGCTGATTTTCAGAAGTAGACTGCCAGGTCTTTCTTCCTGGTCTGTCACAGCTTGGATGATCTGCTGAAACCTGTTCTGTATCCTAACCAAAAACCAAACCCATCAATGTTGCCTTGATTCCACTCGTAGCAACCCTATAGGACAGAGTTTCCAAGGAGCACCTGGTGGATTTGAACTGCTGACCTTCTGGTTAGCAGACATAGCACTTACCCACTACACCACCAGGGTTTTCTTCAGCGTCCTAAACCAAAAACCAAACCCACTGCTGTCAAGTCAATTCCTGTCTCATAGAGAACCTATAGGATAGAGTAGAACTGCCCCATAGAGTTTCCAAGGAGCATCTGGTGGGTTTGAACCGACAACCTTTTGGTTAGCAGCTGCAGCTCTTAACTACTACCCCACCTGGGTTTACCAGCTTGCAAATCATCCAATAAAACATGACATGGCCACTAGACAGAAGCAGTGAGGCCCTGAAGCTCCACTGTCCATGAGATTCTGACTGTGATAGTTGATAACTTGTCATCATAAAGATGCTTTCATCTAGGACATACTTTTTTTTCATAGCATTCAGCTGTTATTTTCTTTTTTATGACTGAGTGAAAATGTACATTCCCACATAAATTTGCATGCCCACCTATATGCAGCTTCCACTGCTCTCCCTGCCCGGTGACAGCACACTATTCCTCTCTGCTCCATACATGTCTCATGCTCCCAACAGTCTCCTCTCCACCCAGTCCCTTTACTCCAGCCAGAGGTCAGCAAGATGGTATCCTATAGATGCACAGAACCATAAAGTGCAACCAACATATGGTCTGTCTGCGTTGCTAAGTCCAATCCATTCCTGTGCAAAGAGTGGACCTTCATTATGATTTATGGGCAAGGGCAGCATCAGGGCCAGAGGCCATGCTCCTAGGGGAACCCTGAAGCCACTGGACCATCAATTGTGGAGATCTCAGGGTGCACCCCTTTGTATTCTTGTGTTGCCAGTGAGACTCAACTTTATGAGCTCCATCATGACTATCACTGGTGGTGGTCAGGCACCATCTGGTTCTTCCAGTCCCAAGTCGATGCAGGCACCCACTCATGTGGGTCTCTCTGTTTTCCAGGTTGTCTTTCCCCTACATCGTTTTGGTCCTCGGTGAGTATCCATTCCTGCCGAATTGAGACTATTTGCTGTGCCCTCAGATGGCAGCTTGGCAGCTTTTAAGACCCCAGATGCCACTCACCAATGTGAGGTTCAGAGAGCCCTCTTAGCAGAATGCTAGTTGTGCCAATAGGCCAGGATTTCACCTAAGAGCATGGTCTCCTGCCCCTTGTCCCAGCTACTCTGTCCTTGCAATATTAGGTTAAGATGGAAGGAGTATTCAAGTTATGTTGAAGTCCACTTAATATTGTTCTTGTTTCTAATGTGTGCTATCACTGATTTCACCCAACCAAATTTCTACCAACTATCTAACCTAAACCCTCCCCCCCGCCCCGCTCGCCTCCCTGCCTCCTCTCCCTTGCAGCCGTCAAAGAGTCTTTTCTTCTATGGATAAGTCTGTTTTTTGAGCTCTTATAATAGGAGTTTCATACAATATTTGTTCTTTTGTTGCTGACTATTTTCACTCAACATAATGTCTTCCAGTTGAAACCAGGTTATGAGATGTTTCCTGTAATCATCACTGTTCTTTATCATTGCATAGTGCTCCACTGAGTATATATACCATAGTTTACCTATCCATTCCTCTGTTGTTGGGCATCTGGGTTGATTCTATCTTTTTGCTGTCATAGACTGTGCTGCTATAAACATTCTTGTGCATGTTTTGGTGTGAATGGTCTTGATTCTGTAGGATATATTCCAAGAAGTAGAATTACTGGATCAAATGCTACATCTATATCCATTTTTTTTTTTTAAGGAAGCGCCAGATTGCTTTCCAAAGAGGCTGGATCATTTTGCCACCCCACCAACAGTGTACGAGAGTTCCACTTTCTCCACAGCCTCTCCAGCATTTGTTGTTTTGTATTTTTTGGATCATGGCCAACCTTGTTGGGCTGAGATGGTATCTCATTGTAGTTTTGATTTGAATTTCTTTAATAACTGAAGATCATGAACATGTCCGCATGTGTGTTTTGGCTGCCTGGATCTTCTCTTTAGAGAAATGTATGTCCATTTCCTTTGCCCAATGCTTAATTGGATGATTTATCTTCTTCTTACCGATATTTTGTAGTATCTTATAGATTATGGAGATCAGGCATCGGTCTGATATAGAGTTGCCAAATATTTTTTCCCATTCTGTAGGTGGCTTTTTAATTCTATTAATAAAGTCTTTGGATGAGCAAAAGTGTTTGATTCTTAATAGTTCCCATTTATCTATTTTTTTCTTCTGTTGACTGTGGTTTATTTGACAGTTTGAAGTCTGTCTATGTTGTGTATTAAAGCTTCCATTGTTGTTTACTTTTCCTCGGATGAGCTTTATCATTTTAAATTTGATATTTAGGTCTTTTATCCAGTTTCAGTTGGTTTTTGTATAAGGTGTAAGATACAGATCTTGTTTCAGTTTATTGCAGATGGATATCCAATTTTTCAGCACCATTTGTTGAAGATATTGTTTTTACCCCAGTTTAATGTCTTACGGCCTTTGTCAAATATCAGCTGTTCATAGGCAGATAGTGTCATCTCTGGGGTCTCAATTCTGTTCCATTGATCGATCTGTCCTTGTACCAGTACCAGGCTATTTTGACCACTGTGACAGTGTAATATGTTTTAAGGTCAGGTAATGAGACGCCTCCCAGTGTTTTCTTCTTCTTTAGTAGTACTTGACTTATCCGGGGCTTCTTCCCTTTCCAAACAAAATTGGTGATTTGTTTCTAGGAGACATGCTTTATACTTAGTGTATACACTCCAGAGGCCTGTGTGCACTTTAACTTAGGACGGGGCACACTGCAACTCCATATTCCCGCCTCATCAGGGACTCTTTGGTGTCCATGGGTACTCTTGTGGAGACCTCAGTTAGAGATGACCTAGCAGAAAAGGTATTTTCTTCTCTGCTCAGTCTACTTGTGAAATTTTGCAGGACATAGTAAACCCATTAAAATTTGCTCAGTTTCAAGGCTGCACGTGGATCACAAATAATTGCAAATAATAATAATAATTCTTTCATTTCTTTTTGAGGCAGTTGGCACTAACGCAGAACACACAAGGGCTACGAAACAACAACCAGTGGCTGACAGCTATGACTCATGGACACCGTGTGTGTGGCAGAGCAGAACTGTAGTCCTTCAAGTTTTCAGTGGCGGATGTTGGGCAGGAGACCACCGGTCCTTTTTTCTGAGACACCTACGGGTGATCTTGAGCTTCCAACTTCTCAGTTAGTAGTCTAGAAGTTAATCGTTCACACTAACAGGGACTCTAAACAAAGGCTGCAGGAGGAGCTAAGTCCAGGTCCAGGCAGAAGTAGCCATGCATCCCCAAAAGGGTCATCTTCATCTTGCAGGAACTACATCACCTAATAGCGCCACCTACAGACCCTTCTAGAAAGCTGCAATCGGCTCCACCGGGGTTGAACTTGGCGAGTTCTGCAGTTAATAGAAGGACAATAACGATTACAGTGTCGCTATGAGTCAGAATCCACTCAACAGCAATGGGTTTGTTTTTTAAGTGATTACTCAGAGATCCATTTTTCAAGTGCCCTCTTTTTCCATGTGGCTAAGAATACTTCCTTTGATTGGGTGCCTGAGGTTATCCTTCAAGCAGAAGTGGGAGACAGGATAAGGTTTAAGATGCTCTCCAACGTGGCGTAACAAGCAACCAGTTACAATGATTTCAAGGCGGAGCCTATTGGTGCAGAAAGACAGTCGCAACATATTGTTAACGCTTTTTTCAAGTAGGTTCTAAAGTGGTTTCTGAGCTCATTTGTGTAATTTATATTTACATGCATATTCTAAAGGATGTCTGAATGACACTGACACTATAACTGTCTCTGGTGCTGGAATTATAAGTGATTTTTTTCTCAAATTTTCCACTCAACCATGTATTCGACGTTCAATTTTTAGAAAGTTTAACAAAACGGGCACTTTGTGTCTTTTACATTTCCAGGGTTGATTTGTAAAGTTGTCTGATCCTTTCTAGTAGGATATTCCCTCTGTTTTTACTAGCCTGTTCTCACTCGGGAGCCCTGGTGGTACAGTGGGTAAGTGTTATGACTGCTATTCAAAAAGGCCACCAGTTTGAATCCACCAGCTGCTCCCTAGAAACCCTATGGGGCAGTTCTACTCTTGCCGTAGGGCCACTATGAATCGGAATCAACTCAGTGGCAATGGGTTTAGTTCTTATTCTAGATTCCCAGGCTCAATAAAGAATCCACTCACTGCTGTCAAGTCAATTCCAACTCATAGTGACCTTACAGGACAGGGCAGAACTGCCCCATAGAGTTTCCAAGGAGCACCTGGTGGACTTGAACTGCTGATTTTTTGGTTAGCAGCCATAGCTCTTAAGCACTAGGCAACCAGGATTTCCCGATAGAGAACTGACAGGCAGAATCTGTTTCTACATGGTGTTGTGCTGGTTCCTTTTGCTTTCAGAATAAGATCCCAGGTCTCATCTCCGTCCCTGCTTGAGCATCCTCTTTCCCCTATACGTCTCCACCGTCTTCACTTTCCATCTTACTCTACTTCCCAAGCTCTGTTCTTAGCCAGACTGAACTTTTCCTCTTCCTGTGATCATCACTGTATGTGCTTATAACACCCACCAGTTGGTATACCATCTCCTCTGGTCCCGCCTGGCAAAGTTCTGTCTGTCCCTCAAGGCCCGTTTCAAATGTGTCATCGCTCCTGGCCCCTTCTGACACCTGAGAGTCTAAGCTTTTCACTATTCCAACTCACAGGAGGGAATCACAAAGCCAGATGGTGGCACCTGTGGTCCCTCCTTTGCCCCAGGATGCCCTGGAGTCCTCATCAACACTGACCATGTCAGCCAAGAGCCAGCACCCTACCCCCACCCCGCTGCTCCATCGGTGGCTGCAGAGTCAATTCTAACTCATGGTGGCCCCGTGTGTGTCAGAGTAGAATAGTGCTCCATAGAATTTTCTGTGGTTGATTTGGGGGATGTGGATCACCATGTCTTTTTTCTGACATGTCTGTGGGTAGACTTGAACCTCTAAGTTTTCGGGTAGGAGCTGAGCATTTTAACTTTTTGCATTACCATGCCTCCCCCCCGCCCCCCCCTCAGGTACAGTGGGCTTTTGTGAGATCAAGTAACATATTTGAGCCACAAATAATGCAAAAACAAAACTGGCCTAATATAAACACATTTTCGGGTGCTGTCTAGTTGATTTGTGACTCGTAGCAACCCCGTATGACAGAGGAGAATTGCCCCCATAAGGTTTTCTCACTTGTAAGTCAAAATTGGCTTGATGATAACAGGTTTCTTCTGGGGTTTGGTGATCTTCAGAGGAACAAATCACTGGGCCTTTTTTCCCCTGGAGCTTCTGGGTGGGTTCAAACTATTAAACTTTCAGTTAACAGCCAAGTACTTAACCATTGCACCACCAGGACTCCTTACAGAGCAGAACCACCCTGTGGAGTTTTCTTGGAGAAAACCCTTGTAGTGTAGCAGTTTAGTGCTATGGCTTCTAACCAAAACATCAGCAGTTCACAATCCACCAGGTGCTCCTTAGAAACTCTATGAGGCAGTGCTACTCTCTTGCGTAGGGTAGCTGTGAGTTGGAATCAATTAGACAGCAATGATCAACGGTCTGGTTTTCTATTTGTTGTTGTTGGTTTTTTTAATCCTTATGGAAACAGAGTCATCATCATGGTGTAAAGAAGAAATTAGGGACTCAGGTGCCAATTTACAGAAATTCCTTTAGACTTTATTCAATCCACAGCCTTTTTTTGTTTTCAGTTGTGTTTGAGTGAAACTTTACGATACAATTCACATTTGCATGCCCGCCTATCTGCAGCTCCCTGTGTTTTCCTTGCCTGGTGACAGCACACTCCTCCTTTCTCTTCTATACATGTCACACTCTTAACAATTTCCCGTCCCCTCCTCTCTACCCTCTCCACTCCCCTCTAGTAAGAGGCCAGCTGGATGACATCTTACAGATGCAGAGAACCATAGAGTGTACACAATATTGTCACTCTTCGTCCCCAAGTCCAATCCATTCCTATCCGAAGAGTTGACCTCACTAATGATCTATGATCAGGGCAGCATGAGATATAGGGACCAGGCTCCCAGGGGAACTCTCTGGCCTTCAGACCATCAACTATGGTCTTTTAATGGAGTTCTTAGGGTGGACCCTCCCTTTCTTGTTGTTTTTGCATCTACAGCATTTTAAATGAGCCTCAAGGTCTAGACACGTCATGTTTGCAGGTTTCAATTGGTACTTGGAACAGTGGGAGGCATCAGTGATGACAGGCTCCTTTGCAACAAACTTGGGTAACGAAAGGACATCTAGAAATGTTTGAGGAGCAATTAGCCATTCCATAAATAGGTTGGAATTGCAATGGGAAAAGTTAAAGTTAACATTGAGAGATTAAAAATAGTTGAGGATTATTTTGCAAGAATGTCTTGTGTACTTTTTTTTGCTAGAAGTACATTTGACAGCCTTCTATGATATCTCAAGGAAAAAGCAAACACATTTTGTTTTCCAAACACTTACACCCCGTACATGTAGGCTTTAGACTTTTGTCCAAGGAAACATGGCTCTTTCCTAAGGAAAGAGTATTTAAGATGTAGTCTGACTGTCTGGAAGAAAACAAACAAACAAAAAAAAAATTGAATTTTATGTTTCCTTTTCCATTCAGTGATGGGAAAGGATTTTCTTAGCATGTTTGCCTTGAAACCACGGACACAGCATGAAAATAAAGGAACGCGGCTGCCCTGGGATTTGGTATGCACATGTTAGTGTGAAAGAATAAACAGACATATCCAACATGCCTCCATGTATACCCTCCCTTGCAAGATAGATGTGAAACCCATCCGTCCTGAAGCCTATTGGAGTCGCAGGGTCATGGAGCGCCCTCTGGTGGCTGATCTTTTTAAATGGCTTCACCGGAGTGGAAACGCTGGTGCTTAGTGGTTAAGTGCTGTGGCTGCCAACAAAAAGTTCAGTAGTTCCAATTAACCAGGCGCTCCTTAGAAATTCTATTGGGGTAGTTCTACTCTGACCTATAGGGTTGCTATGAGTCAGAAGTGACTCAGTGGCACTTTTTTTGTTGTTGTTGTCATCAGCTGACAACTAGTTACCACCTCAACTAAGAAGACCTTCTCTGTGGGGCAGCTTTCTAGGGACAGCTGGTTGCCATGGAGTCAACTCTGACAGCAACCTCACGTGCGTCAGAGCAGAACGGTGCCCCCCACAGGGTTTTCAGTGGCTGATTTTTTGGAACTAGATCACCAGATCTTTCTCTTGAGGCACCTCTAGGTAGACTCCAACCTCCAACCTTTCGGTTTATAGCCAAGTGCATTATTTCTACAGCCAAAGTCCCGGAAATGACACCAGGTCATGGTTATTGCTGTGATTTCACAAGGGAAGGGAAGTTTGGATGTGTACACTGTGGAATCATAAGTGCTTTCTCAAGAGGACATTCTGCAGGCATGTGACCTTGTACCTGTGGTCATCTGGCAGGTCAGAAAGCGTCTCTGAGGAGGTGGGCGACCCCAGGCTGCCAAAGCCTTCTGAGGCTTGTTAGGGAGTTTAGACTGAACACTAACGGCAGTAGAGGGCAGCTGAAGGGTTTTAAGTGAGGGGAGGGATCAGATTAAGGGTCACTGTGACTGAACTTGAGAAGAATGGATGATAGTATGCAAACACTTGGAGGCAGCAGAGCCATTGGAAGGCTGTTCCAGAAGACCAGGAGCAATGGTGGCAGCCTGGACCAGGGTGATGGAGATGGAGATGGAGAGAAGAGGATGGTTTCCTGGAAGAGTCTAGAAGGCAGCCTCACAGATAACTCGGCTGTTGATTAGATGAGGGGAGGAAGGGGTGAAGAGTAAGAAGAGGGAGTGGAGAAAGCTTCCTGGGTTATTGGCTTGGATACCTGGGTAGATGATGGTGGATTTCACTGAGACAGGAATTCTGGAGGAGACACAAGTTTGGGGGAACAGGCAAAGAATTCAGCTTAGGACATGTTGATCTGGAGGCATCTCCAATTGAAGATGCCAGTTCATCAGTTCTGATCTGGGGTCAAGGGCTCTTTCTTTTCTGCAACAGTGGCCTCCTTCTTCAGAGATGATGCAGTCAGAGACCTGTAAACCAAAATCAAGCCTGTTGACATTGAGTCAATTCCAACTCATAGAAACCCTATTGTCGCTGGCATATACTGTCCCATGTGTTTGGGCTTGGATACCCCACTTGGTGTTAGGAGAGTGCCGTGGACTGAACTGGGTGGCCTAAGATCTGTGTAGCAATTTAGCTAAGCCAGGATTCCTGGTATTGTGTGAGGTTCCTCCATGTTGTAAATCCTGCCTCTACAATGTTAATGAAGGTGGATGGGCAGCAGTTGTGTTGGTGGGGCAGGACTCAGTCTGTAAGATTGTTTTGTACCCTGTAGCAGTCTCTTGAGATATAAAGGAAAGAAGGTAGCAGAGACATCTGGGGACATCTTAACACTAAGAAAGAAAGCAGTGCCTGGAGCTGATTTTGTCTTTGGAAAGGACTGGGGTCCCTGTGCCTCAGAAGCCTCCAGTTCAGGGGAAGATGGACAACAAGGAGAAGGCCTTCTCCCAGGGCTGACGCCCTGAATTTGGACTTTTAGCCTATTGCACTGTGACAAAATTATTCTTATTAAAGTCATCCATTTGTAGTATTTCTGCTAAAGCAGCACTAGATGACTAAGACAGAAAGCAATAAGAGGAGAGTCATAGAGGAAACCTCAATATTCCAATTTTTTATGAAAGCATCTGTCTGCCTTAGTAATACTGTAATTGATTTAGGCCAGAATAGTCAACATTGCTAGAATCAGTTTGTGAAGAATCTGCTTACCCAGGCTAAAATGATCTCCCTGGAGGTTATTCAACCCGACAAAGGGGAAAACATTACCTGTACAGTGAGGAAATCTGTGAGACACCACTAGTGCCTCCCCAAAGATGCATATTGATCATAAAGGGAGAACGATTCCCTCACAGTGGGGAAACCACTTAGATGCCACTTTAACCAAGTGATCAAAGTAGATTTCATCAATAGTAGGACATTACTGTATTCTTCAAAAGTGTCAATATCGTATGAGATAATGTTCTACAGTCTAATTTGGTAAGTAGAATCTCTGGTCTTAAAAGCCAGTGAGCAGTCATCTAGGATCCTCCACTGGTCTCACTCCTTCAGGAACAAGGAAGATTGAAGAAAACTAAAGATACAAGAGAAAGGTTAGTCCAAAGGACTAGTGGACAATAGCTATCATTGCTGCTGCCAGGCTGAGTCCAGCACAACTAAGTGATAACTGGCTACCACCACCGACTGTTGTGGCAGAGATGACCGGGGAGGGTTCCAGACAGAGCTGGAGGGAAATGTTGAACAAAATTCTAACTCAAAAAGAAAGATCAGACTTGCTGTCCCGACAGAGACCGGCAACGCCCTGAGACAGTATAGTTGCAGGACGCCCTTTAGGCTCAGTAAGGAAGGCAGTCCTGAGGTTCACCCTTCAGCCAAAGATTAGACAGGCCCATAATACAAAACAATACTAAATGGGTGCACCAGCCCAGGGGCAAGGACTAGAAGGCAAGAAGCAACAGCAAAGCTGGTAACAGGGAACCCAAGGTTGAGATGAGGAGAGTACTGACATGTCAGGAGGTTGTTAACCAATGTTATAAAACAATGTGTGTACTAACTGTTTAATGAGAAACTAGTTTGTTCTAAACATTCATCTAAAGTGCAATTAAAAAGAAAAGTCAATCGGTGGGGCTGAGATGGCAGAGTGGTTGGATGTTTCCTGCGACCCCTTTAAGAACAAAGTCCTCAAAAAACAAATTAATTGATTATATATGAAATTCTTGGAGCCCTGAACATCAAATGGAAAGTTGAGAAATCAAACAGCATCAGGGAAGGGAGAGTCAGTCCAGAAGTACCTAGCTGGCCAGACCTGACCCTGCAGGCAGATTGGTTGTTGTGAGCTTGGTGAGTGGAGGGCTGGCTTTCAGAGGATGTCTTCCTCAGTGACAGATGCTAAGTGGTGGAGGATCAACTCATGCCTCCAGAATCAGTGAAAGATGGCATTTGAGCATCAAACCTAAGTAGATTGCACCTGACCTACAGGGCAAGGATTGAAATCTTTCCTTTGGGATAAACTTCTTCCCCCTTTCCCACACCTCCTTTCTTTCTCTCTCTCCCTTCTATTCACTACACCAGGCTCCAGAGCCTGATGTGATTACCTGGGCTGGAAATAGGACTCTTTTCATGCTCTTTGAGCCATTCTGCTAGTCTTGGAGAGGAAACAATTCAACAAACAAGGTAGAAAAATAAATAAAATAATTTTCCAGCTTTCCTAAGCCAGGAATTTAGGGCAGAAATAATTCTTTTGCCTAGGCTCAGGCATAAGGGGACATGCCTTCCTCATATTCACCCACTGGTGGCTGACAGCCTCCTTCCTTTCTCAGGAGAGCCTGTACCACACACTTGGTGATTGACTATCTGGTCATCTGAACTGAATTCATACAAGAAAAATAAGTGGATGCCTGGGCTAACCTGCCTAGTAACATCTGTAACCATCTGGTGACATTGGCCTCAAAGGTGCGAATGATCAAACTAATTCACATGACCAGCCTATTTTGGCACTTCAAAACAAAACAAGAAGCTAGAACACAGTAAGCAAACATAAAAAAAAAAAAAAAAATACTGCAGCTTACTAATGGCCCGAGACAACAGTCCATATCAAATCACATAAAGGACAGACCAGGGTGGCTTCAGAAAGCTCTCTAAACAAAGAATCAAGAAATTTTCCATATGAAGAGAACTTCCTGCAATGATCAGAGGTACAATACAAAAGATGAATATTCAGATCTTTTGAAGAGACCAGGAAGGAAATCAGGCAAAATGCAGCAGAGCATGACAAACTGAATAGGCTGCAAGAAAGCATAGAGAAGCAGAATGTAAAAATTTAGAAGATTAATAATAAAATTGCAAAATTGGACAACTCTGTATAAAGCCAAAGGAGCAGAACTCAGGCAATGCAAGCCAGAATTAGTGAGGGCGAAGATAAAACACTTGACACCAACATATTTGAGGAAAGATCAGATAGAAGAATTTTTAAGAAATGAAGAAACACTAAGAATTGTGTGGGAATCTAACAAGTGAAAGAATCTACTAATGACTGGAGTACTAGAACTGGGTGGGTGGGGTTAATAAAATGTATAGAGAACTGTTGAAGATTTGTTAACTGAAAACTTCCCTCATGTCATGAAAGAAGAGAAGATATCTATCCAAGATCCTCTTCAAACACTACATAAGGAAAGACGCTAAGACATATTATAATCAAACTTGTCAAAGCTAAAGATAAGAAGAGAATTTTAAAGGTGGCTAGAGATAAAGAAAAATAATCTGCAAAGGAGAGCCAATAAGACTAAGTTTAGACTACTCAGAAGAAACCATGCAGTCAAGAGGGCAATGGGATGACATATACAAAATCTTGAAGGAAAAAAATACGTATCCAGGAAAACTCTCCGATGTGATGATGAAATTAGGACATTTCCAGATAAACAGAAATTTAGAGAATTTGCAAAAAACAAAAATTACAAGAAATAGTAAAGGAAATTCTTTGGTTAGAAAATCAATAACATCAGATAGCAACCTAAAGCTAGAATGCAGGACAGAGCAACCAGATATCAACCCATACATAAAAATCATTAAAATAAATCAAAGCTAAAACACTGAAAATAGGGAAACAGAAATGCCATCATGTAAAAGATGACAATATTGTAACCATAAAAGAAACTAAAAAGTGTAGTCATAGATCTGCCATATGTAGAGAAAGTCAAGATGATGCAATGAGATTAAAGACAGATTTAAGTATAGAAAAACTAAGGGTAAGTATTAAAGTAGCCACAAAGGAAACTAAAAATCCTATATAAAAAATAAAAAACAAGAAAAACATGAAGTTTCAGCAAATACAAAAGCAACAACAGTGGAAAAGATGGAGAGAAAACACAAAGAAAAATGACTCCACACAAAAAATTAAGTGGAACAAAGAAATTGTCTTCAATGCACAAAAAAGAATCAAAATAGCAGCACTAAACCCATAACTATCAATAATTACACTGACTGTAAAAGTCTTAAATGCAGCAATAAAGAGCCAGAGAGTGTAAGAGTGGATAAGAAAACATGACTCATCTATAAGCTGCCTATAGGAGACATACCTTAGACTTAAAGACATGAACAAACTGAAACTCAAAGGATGGAAATAATGTATATATATCAAGCAAACAATGTTCAAAAGTAGTAAGAGTAGTAATATAAATTTCTGACAAAACAGACTTTAAAGTACAATCCACCACAATGGATAAGGAAGGATGCTATAAAATGATCAAACAGTCAATATGCCAGGAGGGCATAACTATGTTAAATACTTAACACACCCAGTGATAAGGCCCCTAAGTACATAAAACGAACTCTAACAACACTGAAGGGAGAAATAGACAATTCCACAACAATAGGAGGAGATTTCAAAACACCACTTTCAGTGAAGGACAGAATTTCTGGAAAGGTGATCAGTAAAGGCACAGATCTAAATGCCACATTCAACCAATTTGAACTTATATACAGAACACTCCACTCAGCAGTAGCCAAGTATATTTTCCTCTCCAATGCACACAGAACATTCGTCAGAATAGACCACATAAAAGGCCATAAAGCCAGCCTTAACAAAATCCAAAGTACCAAACCAAAGGATCTTTTCAGACCATAAAGCCATAAAAGTAGAAATCAATAACAGAAAAAGTGTCATGGACTGAATTGTGTCCCCCCAAATATATGTGTAGCCATGTGACTGGGCCATGATTCCCAATATTTTGTGATTTTCCTCCATTGTGTGATTTTCATCTGCTGTATGTTAAAGGATTAGGGTGAGACCGTAAATGCCTTTGTAGGATCACCACCCTGCTCCACTGTAAAGGGAGCTTCCCTGCAGTGTGGCTTGCACCACCCTTAATCCTTTCATTCTACAAGAAATAAAAGGAAAAGAAAGCAAGCAGAGAATTGGGAACCTTATGCCATCAAGAAAACAGAACCAGTGCATCCTTCTAGACCTCAGGTTCCTGCGCCAAGATGCTCCCTGAACAAAGACTGATGCAACACAAGGACTTTCCTCCAGAGCCAACAAGGGGAAAGCCTTCCCCTGGAGCGGACATCCTGAATTTGGACTTTTAGCCTATCAGACTATGCAAGAATAAACTTGCCTTTGCTAAAGCCATCCACTCTGTGGTATTTCTGCTGGAGAAGCGCTAGCTGACTAAAATAGCAAGGAAAAAAAAATCAAACACAAATGGAGTAATACCTTGCTTAAAAACTATTGAGTTATAGCAGAAATCAAGGATGGAATAAAGAAATTCACAGAATGAAAACACATCCTATCAGTAACTTTGGGGAAGAGCAAAAGCAGTGCTTAGAGGTCAATTTATGTCCAAAAAGAGGAAAGGGCTCAAATCAGAGCATTAACCCTACAACTGCAACAAGTAGAAAGAAGACAGCAAAAGAACCCCTTGGGCACCAGAAGAAAGCATATAATAAAATTAGAGCAGAACTAACTGAATTAGAGAACAGAAAAATGACTGAGTTAACAAGACCAAATGCTAATTCTGTGAAAATATCAACAAAATCAATAAACCATTGGCCAAACTGACAAAATAAAAACAGATAATAAGAAATGAGATGGGTGATATACCAATAGACCCAACTGAAATTTAAAAAATCATAACAATACTATGAAAAATTATACTCTAGCGGAAATGGGCAAAATTTTAGAAACACATCACCTACCTAAAACTAACACAATCAGAGATAAGGCAGTTGAATAAACCTGTAACATAAAAAAAGAGATTGAAAAGGTCATTAAAACAACAACAGCAACAACACCACCCAATCAAAAAAAAAACCCTGGCTCTGACGGCTTCACCAGGGAATATTCTATCAAACTTTTAGAGAAGAGGTAACAACAGTATTACTAAAGGTATCTCAGAGAATAGAAAAGGATGGAACACTCCCAAACACATTCTAAGAAGCCATCATAACCCTGATACTACAACCAGGTTATAAAAGCACACAAAAAGAAAATTACAGACCTATCTCTAATGAACTTAGAACTAGTAAGTAGAACTCAACAACATAGAAAAAATAATTCACCATGACCAAGTGGGATTCATATCAGGCAGGCAAGGGTAGTTCAATACTAGAAAAATGATCAATGCAATCAACCACATAAATAAAACAAAGGACAGGAAACCCACTTGACTTTATCAATTGATGCAGAAGAGGCATCTGACAGAGTCCAACACTCATTCATGTTAAAGGCTCTCAGCAAAATAGGAATAGAAAGGAAATTCCTCAACTAATGAAGGGTATTTATATAAAGCCGACAGCCAACATCATCCTACACGGAGAGAGTCTGAAAGCATTCTCTTTGAGAACGAGAACCAGACAGGGGTGCCCATTGTCACCACTTTTATTCAACATTGTCCTGGAGTTTCTAGCTGGAGCAGTCAGGTTAGAAAAAGAAATAAAGGGCATCCAAATTGTTAAGGAAAAAGTTGAAGTATCTCTATTTGCAGATGATATGATTCTGTACACAGAAAACCCTAAAGAATCCACAAAAAACCTAAAGTAATAGAAGAGTTCAGCAAAGCATCAGGATACAAGATAAACAGAAAAATCAGGTGGATTCCTCTACCCAAACCAAGAGAAAATCAAAGAGGAAATCACCAAATCAACAGCATTTACAATAGCCTCCAAGAAGATGCAATACTTAGGAATAAATCTAAACAGAGATTGTAAAAGACCTATGTAAACAAAACTCTCTAAGACATTACTTCAGATAACCAAAGGTGACCTACATAAGTGGAGAAATCTACCTGGCTGTTGGATAGGAAACGACTGTTCTACCTGAAGTGATCTATAGATACAATGCAATCCATATCCAAATTCTAATGGCATTTTTTTAATGAGGTAGAGAAACAAATTACTGACTTCATATGAAAAGCGGAAAAGCCTTGGAAAGTCAAAACATTACTGAAGAACCAAATGGGAGGCATCATGTCACCTGACATTAGAACCTGTTATGCTACCATGGTAGTCAAAAGAGCCTGGTACTGGTACAACAGATATTAGGTCCAAAAATTAAGTCCAGGAACTTAATTGTTCTAAGTGCTACATACCTCACTGCTGAATATCACTACAATCACCTTGAAAGTACTCCCCTTGGGAAGCTATGTACCCATGCCAGTGCCTAGTCCACCCTTCAAAGTGATTTTGGAACTCTTTCTGGAATGGCCATTGCATACAGTGGCATGATGTCAAGTTGACGAACTTGTATAGTTGTCTGTGAGGGACTTTTTAGCCAGTAAACAAATAACTGTATTGGAATACCCTTCCCAATCACCTGATCTGGTCCCCAATGACTTTTTCTTTTACCCTAAGATAAAGGATATATTGAAAGGAGGACATTTTGATGACATTCAGGACATCAAGTATAATATGACAGCTCTGATGGCCATTTCAGAAAAAGAGTGCCAAAATTGCTTTGAAGAGGTGGGTTAGGGCTGATGTCAGTGCATAGCTTCCCAAGGGGAGTACTTTGAAGATGATTAAAGGGATATTCATCAATGAGTTATGTAGCACTTTTTCTAGGATGAGTTCACAAACTTAATTGGCCATCATTGTATGCAGACTAATGAAACAGAATTAAGAATCCAGATATACAATCATCTACCCATGAGCATCTGATATTTGACAAAGGCCCAAAGTCCATAAACTGGTAAAAAGACAGTCTCTTAACAAACAGTGTTGGCATAACTGGATGTCCATCTACAAAAAATGAAACAAGGCCCATGTCTCACATCATGGACAAAAACTATTTCAAAATGGATCAAAGAGATAAATATAGAATCTGTAACAATAAAGATCATGGAAGGAAAAATACGGACAATGCTGGGATCCCTGAAACAGCACAAACAGAATATAAAAAATTACTAACAGTGCACAAACGCCCAAAGAAAAAATTGGTAACTGGGAACTCCTAAAAATGAAACACTTAGGCTCATCCAAAGACTTCACCAAAAGAGTAAAAAGACAACCTATGGACTGAGGAAGAAAAAAAAAAGGGGGGGGGGGGTACAAAAGAAACAACCAGTGACCAATCTCCAAAATCTACAAGACACTGCAAAGCCTCAAGAACGAAAAAGAAAATATCCCAATTAAAAAACAGGCAAAGAATATGAACAGACACTTCATCAAAGATGACATTCAGGTGACTAACAGGTATATGAGGAAATGCTCATGATCATTAGCTATTAGAGAAATGCAAATAAAAAATACAATGAAAACCCATCTCCAACCCAGCAAGGCTGTCATTAATTAAAAAAAAAAAAGTTGGAGAGGCTGTGGAGAGACTGGAACACTTATATAAACGCTGCTGCTGTTGGTATTGTAAAATGGTACAACTACGTTGGAAATCAATTTGGCACTTTCTTAAAAAGCTTAAAAGTATAAATTTAAAAAGCTTAAAAATATGAATGCCATAGGCTCCAGCAATCCCACTTCTTGGAATATATTCTAGAAAAATAAGAGCAGCCACACAAATAGAGACATGTATACAGTGTTTACTGCAGCAGTGTCCACAATAGCAAAAACATGGAATCAACTGGAGTTCTCATCAATGGATAAATGAATAAACAAACTATGGTATACAATGGAATATGTGGTCTGATAATTAAGTCCATGAACTTAGTTGTTCTAAGGGCTACATACCTGACTGCTGAGTATCACTATAGTCACCTTTGAAATACTCCCTTTGGTAAGCTATGTACCAATGCCAGTGCCTAGTCCACCCTTCAAAGCAATTTTGGAACTCTTTCTGAAATGGCTGTTGTGCGCAGCAGCCAACTCACAAACTTAATTGCATAGTTGTCTGTGACAGAACTTTTAGCCAGTGAACAAATAGCTGTATTGGAACAACCCTACCTACTCACTTGATCTGGACCTCAGTTACTGTTTTCTGTACCAAAAGATAAAGAAAATATTGAAAGGAAAGCATTTTGAAGCCATTCAGGACCTCAAGGTTAGTGCAACGACAGCTCTAGTGGCCATTCCAAAAAAAGAGTTTCAAAATTTCTTCAAAGGGTGATCTAGGTGCTGGCATCAGTGCATAGCTTCCCAAGATGAGTACATCAAAGGTGGCTGTAGCGATATTCAAGACTGAGATACGTAGCACTTTTTCTAGGATGAGTCTGGGAACTTAGTTTGAAGTCCTTGTATTATAAAATAATAAAGAAGAATGACGAATTTGGAAAACATTGCCAAAGGGCAAATATTGTATGAGACCACTATTACAAGGACTACAAGAAAAAAGAAAAATAAACACAGAAGAAAATAGTCTTCTATAGTCTGGAGGGTGAGGGAGGAGGGAAAGGGGCATTTACTACTTTAATACTAGACAGGAATTATTTTAAGTGAAGGAAGGGCCAACACACTGTAGAGGAGAAGTCAACACAACTGGACTAACCCAAAAGATAAGAAGTTTCCTAAATACAACTGAATACTTAGTGGGACAGAGAAGCAGAGACAGGAGTCTTGGGACCATGGTTCTGGGACATATAGGTCAACTGGCATAACAAACTTTATTAGGAAAATTCTCTGCATCCCACTCTGGGGAGTGTTGTTTGGAGTCTTAAAAGCCATTAAGTGGCCATCTAGGAAGCATTAATTGGTCCCAACCCACTTGGAGTGAAAAAGAAAGGACATCAAAGACATAAGGAAAATATGAGCCCAAGAGGCAGAAAGGGCCTCATAAACCAGAGACTACATCAGCATGAGATCAGAAGAACTAGATAATGCCCAACTACCATCAGTGAATCCCGTTACAGGGAACTTGATGAGGAGTCCCTGATGGAGTAGAAGAAATGTGAAGTGGAGAACACAAACTCGAGTAAAAAGACCAGACTTGATGGCCCAGCAGACATGACCCTCAAGCTCTCTGTTAGCCTGGAACTGAAACCACTCCAGAAGGCAACAACTCAAACAAAGACTGAACTGATCCGTAAGACATACAGTGATACTGGTGAAGAGTGTGCTTCTTGGCTTAGGTAGATACCGGAGACTAAATAGGGAGCTCCAATCTGGAGGTGAGATGAGAAGAAAGAAGGGGACAGGAACTGATAGAATGTACACGGGAATTCAGGGTAGAAGGGAGGAGTATGCCGTGACAGTGCGGGAAGAACAGCTAACATCACTTAAGAAAGCGTATGCAAGTTTTTGTATGAGAAATTGACTAGAAGTCAAGGTAAATTTTCACCTAAAACAGAGAGAGAAGGACAGAGACAGAGAGACAGAGTCAATATCACAGAAGACAGAGGTTGAGGAAGTATTTTGAAATACAAGAGACTACAGGAACACGAGGAGCCTGGCAGGGGTGGATTAACCAGCAAACACGCTATGTGTTGGTCTGCACAGAGCAATGTACACACAAGTTGAACTGTATTTACGTGTTCATCTGTGGTGAACAATTTCACATGGCCACACTGGAAAACCTGGTGACGTAGTGGTTACATGCTATGGCTACTAACTTAGAGGTCAGCAGTTCAAATCCATGAGGTGTTCCTTGAAAGCTCCGTGGGCAGTCCTCCTGTGTCTTTACAGGGTCACTATCAGTCAGAATCAACTGGACAGCAATAGGTTGGGTTTTTGGTTTGGTTTCACTACATCTTTGATGGGGTGGAGGACAGGTGAAACCGTGAGTGAATTAACCAGCAAGCACGGCAGCTAGGGGGGAAGGCCCCACTGGGCCCACGGGTACCTTGCTCATTGGGTGACATTGCCCTGAGTCCTGGTGGCACACAGTTAAGTGCTCAGTTGCTATATGAAAGATCACTGTTTGGATCCCCCAGCTGCTCAGTGGGAGAAACAAGTGGTAGTCTTCTTCCATAAAGATTAGAGACCTGGTGATCCTATGAGGCAGATCAGCTCTGTCCTATATGGTCACTAGGAGCTAGGATCGACTAGATGGCAATGGGTTTTATGCAAACATGACAGGTAAGTGTAATGTGCAGTCAGTAGCAATAAAGAACATTGTTGGGAAAACTGGCCAAGCAGGACTACAGTTGTGCTCCATTAGAGTATTACATCAGTGTTAGACTTCCTAAATGTGATCTTTGTACTGTGGCCTTGTCCTCTGCAGACACCTGCTGGACGTATTTGTGTGGGAAGGGTCATGATGTCCACAACTTGTCCTCAAGGAGTGTTGAACAACAACAATAATAATGATAACATTTAAATATGAATATGTTGTTTTGGGGTGCCATGGAGTCAACTCTGACTCATAGCAACCCTACAGAACAGTATAGAACTGCCCCAGAAGGTTTCCAAGGCTGGGATTTTTATGGGAACTGATCATTGGGTCTTTTTTCTTGAGGAGCTGATGGTGGGTTTGATGCATGGGCCATTCAGTTAGCTGCCAGGCACTAACCACTGTGATACCAGACCAAAAAACCAAACCCATTGCCCTTAAGTCTAGTCTGACTCATAGTGAACCTATGGGACACAATAGAACTGTCTCCATAAGTTTCCCAAGGCTGTCACCTGTACAGGAGCAGACAGTCACATCTTTCTCGTTCAGAGGGCCTGGTGATTTCCAGTTGCTGACCTTTTGGTTATTAGCTAAGCATTTAATTAGCCAAGGTTTAATTGCCGTGTCACCAAGAGTCCTTAAATCTGCCTATATAAAGATGGAGTAAGGGTGGCCAGATGTCACTGATTGCCAAATGCAGGTGAAGAATATACAGGTTTCTGAGGATCTTCTTTGCAACTTTTCTGTTCTATATCCCCCTCTTCCCCCCAAGACAAAAAGAAGAAAAAAAATTCCCCTCAGGTCTTCCCAGGCAGAGGGAATTCAGAACACTGTCAAATCAAACATTCTTTAAGGTCAAATATAATCTGTTCTAGCCATAGCATTCTATCTTGGTGAAAAGCCAACAAGGGTTGCAAGGGGAGAAGTCGTTTCCTGTCTCTTGCAGACCCTTTAGTGGGACCAGTCCTTGCTGTCAACTTAAAACCTACAGTTTAGAGAGGGGTTTGTTGCCTTTTATAATCCAGGCAGAAAGCTGAAAGTGCTCCAGGTCTACAGTGAGAATTCCATGGCACTGCTAGAACAAGAACTGCACCTGCAGGCTCACCTGCTCATGTGTTAGTTTCCAGCGGAACCAGGCAGGTGCAAGCCTGTTGGGGGGCGGGTGGGCAGGGAGCCATCTGGATGCTCCTGTTTGTAGGACATCCTCAGTGATGTTCTTACTGCACAGGTGAGCACTAAGCCGGAAGTCAGGGAATCAGGTGCCGAGCTGGCTCTTGGAAGGCACCAAGTCTGACATCCTGCCCTCGCCTCCCACTTGTGGCTTTGATCTCCTCTGCAGGTTGTAGCGTATTACTCAAGCCAAACCTGTCTTGGGACACAGCCAGTGGACAAAACTCCTGGAGCTGCCATCCATTTATCAGCTGCTGAATTCACTTGAACAAGATTTCTTTTAAGAAAAGGTACCACCATATGGTTTGTGTACTCTATAGTATTATACATTTATAGGAGGCCGTCCTACTGGTTTCTTTCTAGATGGATGGGGAAAAGATGGAGAGGAGGGGACAGGTGCCCGTTAACAGGAACCTAGAAGTAAAGCGTGAAGAGGAGGAATGTGCTGTCACCAGGTGAGGAAAGCAGATGGAGCTGCAGACAGGTGGGCATGCAAAATTGATTTGGATTGCACACTTTCACTTAATCACAATAAAAAAAAGAAGAAACTTAAAAACAAACAAACAAACAAAAAGAACAGGTAGAAGAACAAAATGTCTGCTCCCATTTTTCAAGACATCTAAATTAATTTATTAATTAAGAGATGCCACCGTCCTCCTATGAACAGCTGATATTTGACAAAGGTCCTAAGATTCTGAACTGGGGTAAGAACAGTCTCTTTAACAAATGGTGCTTGCATAACTGGATATCCATCTGCAAAAAATTGAAACAAGACCCGTATCTCACACCTTATACAAAAATCAACTCAAATTGGATAAAAGACCTAAATATAAAAGCTAAAATGATAAAGCTCATCCAAGATAAAATAGGGTCAACAATGGATGTTTTGGTACACAATATAGACAGACTTCAAAATCTGACAAACAAAACACATTCTTCAGAAGAGAAAATAGATAAATGGGAATTAATAAGAATCAAACACTTCTGCTCATTCAAAGATTTCATCAAAAGAATTAAAAGACCACCTATAGAATGGGAAAAAATATTTGACAACTCTATGTCAGACCAACGCTTGATCTCCGTAATCTATAAGATTCTACAAAATATCAGTAAGAAAAAGACAAATCATCCAATTAAGTGATGGGCAAAGGAGATGGACAGACACTTCTCTAAAGCGGAGATCTAGGCAGCCCAAAACACATGCAGACACGCTCATGATCATTAATTATTAAAGAAATTCAAAGCAAAACGTCAATGAGATACCACCTCACCCCAACAAAATTGGCCATGATCCAAAAAAAGCAAAACACTAAATGTTGTAGAGGATGTGAAGAGATTGGAACTCTCCCACACTGTTGGTGGGATTGCAGAATGGTGCAATTTGGTGTTACCTTAAAATAATGGATATAGATATACCATTTGACCCAGTAATTCTTCTGGTTAAAATATATCCTACAAAATCAAGGCCATTCACACCAACTGATACATGCACACGAATGTTCATTGCAGCACAGTCCACAATAGCAAAAGGTTGGAATCAACCCAGATGCCCAATAACAGAAGAATGGATAGGTAAACTTTGGTATATGTACTCAATGGAGTATTGTACATTGATAAAGAACAATGATGATAGCAGGAAACATGTCTCAATTTGGTCTCAACTGGAGGACATTATGTTGAGTGAATCTATTCGGTGACAGAAGGACAATTATTATATATGAGACCCCTATGATAAAAACTCAAAAGCAGACTCATACATAACAGAAAAGACTCTTTGATGGCTACAAGGGTGGAGAGGGTGGGAGGAAAAGAGGGTGAGAAGACAGGAGGGCCAGGGGTGAGGGTTTAGATTGGATAGTTGTTAGAAATTTGGTTGGGTGAAATTGGTGACAATACACATTAGTAAGAAGATCAATATTAATGGGACTTTGACACAACTTGTGTACTCCTCCTGTCTTAATCCAATATTGTAGACACAGAGTATGTACACTTTCATTTTTTATTTAATAAAAAAATAAAATAAAATAAAACCCAAGATGAAACAAAAAAAAGAAAATGCCAAAACAGTTCAACTAAAATTGTAGAACACTTTGAATATTTAGGGTCAGGAATTAATTGTATGACTGTCTTTACTTCAGAGCCTCCAGCAGGGTATCATTTGAAAGCCAAGAGAGATTTATATTTAAGTGTCCTTCTCATTTATCACTTCCCTGAGATATATGCCTATTTAAAAAAAGAAATGCTGCCGAGTCAGTTCTGGCTTGTGGCAGCCCCACGTGTGCCAGAGTGTAACGTGGTCCATAGGGTTTTCTGTAGCTGATTCTTCAGAAGTGGGCATCATGCCTGCCTTCCAAGGCTCCGCTGGACTAGAACCTTCAGCCTCCGGGTTGGCAGGAGTGCTTGACTGTTTGTACCACCAGCGATTCCTAGGGAGGTTCATAGCATGGTTATATTTTTAAAATAAAATAATATTATGAAAAAGGCCTGCACACATGCAACATGCATGACTCTACATGCAGATACTGTTTGTGAGTCTATGTAACATACATGAGTAACCATACAGATACTGTGTTTTCATGTACATATGACATATATGAATATCCATGCAGATACTGTGTTTGGCTGTGCATATGATACACAAGGGTATCCATGCAGATGCTGTGTTTGTGTGTTCATGTAACATATGTGAGTATCCATGTGGATATTGTGTGGGCACACGACATACATAATTATCCATGCAGCTGTTGTGTTTGTGTGTGCATGTAACACGCATGGGTATCCATGTAGATGCTGTATTCGCTTGTGCATGTAGCATGTATGAGAATCCATGCAGCTACTGTGTTTGCATGTGCACATAGGATACATGAATGTCCACACTGACATGGGATCTGTGTATCCACTGAAAGGGAACCAGGAGAGCAGACCGGGATTTCTTCCAGGGAGTGGGTCGGGCCGAGGAGAAGTGAGGACAGGAGAGAGAGGATGGCTTTTACTTTCCATCTTAGATGCGCTGCTGTTGTTTGAATTCTTAAGCATGTGCTATTTTCAGAATTTAAACATTCCCCCCAAAATTTAAAAATAAAGAAAAGACAAGAAAAAGAAATCACAGAACTGGAGCCCAAATTCAGTTGCCTGGAGTTTCCATCTCATATGATGCTCTGGGCCACTCGGCATCAGGCCCCTGCTCCTCCTGGTAGGTGGCAGTGCTCAGCGTACTGATGGTGGTTTCTGGGGTGCTAGTCTCCCACCCAAGCTCCGTGTTCCATAGTCCTCTGGCTGTCTCTCCTTTGACACAGTTTGACGTCTCCAGACACCCAGTCACCCTCCACAGAGCTAGAGCTTGTTGGGCAGACTCAGAGACCCTCCACTCGAGTTCAAGATTCAGTCAGCAAGACCCTGGTACCCAGTGTTCTTCATTGACTTAGCTTAGCTTTGTGGTGGTCTCCAGATCTGTATGCAATGGGTGCATCAAACAAACAAACAAACACCCCAACTTGTTGCTGTTGAATCGATTCCAACTCATAACAACCATGTAAACCAGTTTACAATAGCCCCATAGGGTTTCCAACTAGCATCTGGTTGATTTAAACTGCCTATCTTTGGGTTAGCAGCTACAGCTCTTAACCACTGTGCTACCAGCCTTCCTAAATGGCTGCTTCAGAGACATATAAGAACAGGTCTGCAGGGTCCCCAGCCAGGGTACCATCAGCTCTGTCACACACACAAAACCCCACACCTGCCTTGGAGTTCACTCAGACTCACAGTGACCACGTGAGCGTCAGAGAAGAGCTGTGCATCATGGAGCTTTCAAGAGTTGGTTTTCCGCACACTGACCACCAGGCCTTTACTCCAAGACATCTCTGGGTGGACTCCAACCTCCAACCTTTTGGTCATCAGCTGAGTGCATTGACCGTTTGGGCCTCCCGGGGACTCTGTGGGCTCTCACAGCACCTGGCTGCCTTACATGGGATAGACTGCTAGGGCTTGTAGAGAACCCATGTCACAGCTCCACGTTTCTTTATCACGAGGGGGACCATAGCTCTTGATTTTCCCAGCTCAATCTTGGTTTAATGTCAATTGTCCTTTGCATAACTATGAATAAGGCCCTCTTTGGTGGCTCGGTAGTTAAGAGCTCAGCTGCTAACCAAAAATGTTGGTACCAGCCACTCTGTGAAAACCCTTTGGGGTAGTTCCACTCTGCCCTGCAGAGCTTCTGTGAGTTGAAATACAGTCAATCGCAAGGAGTTTGTGTGTGTGTCTGTGTCTTTCTCTCTCTCTGTGTATATGAGTGTGTGAGTTCACTCTTACAGGAACCCTCGTGGTGCAGAGCTTAAAGCAATCTACTGCCAATCATTTGGCACCAGTCTCTCTGCAGAAGAAAGATGTGGTATCTCATTTCCCTGGGGATTTACAGTCTTGAAAGCCTATTAGGGTCGTGTGAGTTGGTACTGACTCCGCCGGGGGCTTTGGTTTCCCTTTAACAGAGCTCTGGAGTGGATGATGAGATACACTGTCACTCTATTTCCCACACTGAGCAACAACACATCTCTTACCTGCAGAAATGCCTTTAGCCTTAAAAAGAAATAATCACTGATACATCAGTGTCCAGGGAGTCCTGGTGGCACAGTGGTTAAAGTGCTCAGCTGCTAATCAAAAGTTGGATGTTCTAATCCACCAGCTGCTCCTCAGGAGGAAGAGGCGGCAGTTTGCTTCTGTAAAAATGACATCCTTGGAAAATCCTGTGGGACAGTTCTACTCTATCCTGTAGGGCTGCTATGAGTTGGAATCTACTAGATGGCAATGGGTTTGGTATCATACACCAATGTTCCCTGCAGTTTCTAAAACACCAAGAATTTATCAACAAATGACAAGATGTAGTACATCTACCCAATGGAACATTATTCAGCCACGAAGAGAAAGGAAATTCTGATATATGGATGAACCTTGAAAACATTACACTGAGTGAAGTAAGCCAGACACAGAAGGGCAAATACTCCATGATCCCACTTATGTGAAGTATCTAGAATATGCAAACACACAGCGTATTAGTGGTGACAGGAGCAGGTAGGAGGGGACTGGGCACTGAGCTTCTGCCAAGGGTGAGGGAAAAATTGGGGAATGGATAGAGGTGATGGTTGCATAACGCAGTGAGTTTGATCAGTGTCACTCCACTGGGCACACGAAAGTGATTCAGATGACAACTATTTTCTTATATGTCTCTTTTTACTACAATAAAAAGAGACATTTATCCCTGGCTCTTGATGAATCCAAAGCATTTCTGAATGCTTCAGATCCAGAGAGGCCAAATAGCCAAGGAAGAGACAGAGCCGTGAGATGGGTTTTCCTCCTGAAGTTGCGTGACTGTCCTTCAGCTAGAAGCCCCCAAAACCTCTTCCCGGGAAGTCAGGAAGGAGATGTCCTTCAGACAGCTGATGTCCACCATGTCTTAATGCTAGCAGGGCAGCCAGGGTGCACTGTGGCTTTCCCACACCACACAGTGATGAATGTTCCCTTGAAACCCCATCCTCAACTCTCCCACTCCACCAAAAGGGTATACTCCTCTAAGAATCAGAAAACGAATGTACGAAATCTGACAATTAAGTTCATGAACTCATCCTAGAAAATGTGCTATGTACCTCATTGCTGAATATCACTAGGGTCATCTTCAAAGTACTCCCTGTGGGAACGTATGGACCAACTGTAGCACTTAGTCCATCCTTCAAAGCAATTTTGGAACTCTTTTTCCAGAATGGCTGTCAGAGCTGTTGTCATATTACCCTTGATGTCCTGAATGTCATCAAAATCTCTTCCTCTCAATATTTCTTTTGTCTTCTGGTAAAGATAAGGCACTGGGGGCCATATCAGATAAGTAGGAAGGGTGTTCCAATATAGTGATTTGTTTACTGGCTGAAAACTATCTCACTAACAGTGCTGTGTGTACTGGTACATTGTTGTGATACAAGAGCCGTGAGTGGTGGTTCCTTGTCATCTAACATTTTTATGCAGCCTTTTCAGGGCTTCCAAATAGTAAACTTGGTTAACAGTTTGTCTAGTAGGTACAAATTCATAATGAACAATCGCTATGATATCAAAAAAGATTAGCAACATTGTTTTGACTCTTGATTTGGACTGAAGGAACTTTCTTTGGTCATGGAGAATTGGCTGACTTTCGTTGTGCACTTTAATGTTTTGTTTCTGTGTCATATTGGCACACTTATGTTTCATCCCCAGTGATAACACAACCCAAAGCATCATCTTGCCTCCTTGAAAATTCTTGGCAAACTTTGACTCTTCTTTGCTTTTGTTCATTGGTGAGCGTCTTTGGGATCGTTTTTACACACACCTGTCTCGTGTCAAGATTTTCAGCTGAGATTTTTATAACTATTTCTCTACTGATGTCTACCTGGTCTGCCACGCTTCTCATAGTCAGCTGATGATTTTGCTGTGCAGTTTGACAAATTTCTGTAATGTCTTTGGCAGATCTGCTCCCCATTAGCCACCTTGACCTCTCTTCATCAGTGATGCTTTCTCCTTTCCAAAAAAGTATTAAATCCATTTGTACACTGCCATTTTCTTTATGACTTTATCCCCATAAACTTGAACTAATATGTCCCTGATTTCATTTTTACTCTTGACAAGTTTAACAAGAAATGTAATGTTTGTTCATTGCTCTTATTCAAACTCAGGTATTCCCTCAACAGCACACACAAACATGCAACAATAATGAACACCACTCAGAAAGACACTGCCACATGTTGACACAAACACAGCTGTGAGACACTGGTATGCCAAGATTATAAAACTTTACTGAGAGGGCAGAGTCAATATGGTGGACTAAATACACATTTCCCTAAATCCCTATGGAAACCAAGAACTGAACTGATAACTAAACAGAGCCTTCTGAACACCTAGTGAGCCCTAGGACACAGCATAGGGTTGTTAATTTAAACTTCATACCACTGAACAGAAAACTGTCTTTTGCTGACCCACGCTCTTGGTGAGTGCTGATTTCATGGATCAAGGGTAATTTTCCATTTTAACTTTTTTGCTCTGTCTTGGCCAGTGGGCGGAACTGGGACCTGACTGGCAGCCGGTCGTGGGTGCACTGCTGGTGGGATCGGCAGGCGAAATTGTCACACTTTGAGAGCCTGGCTTTGGACTCTGTGCATCTCGACACGTTTGGCCTCTCTTTCTGCCTCCGTCATTGAGTGGCCTGTACCGTGGCAGGCAGGGAGCTTTTGCAAGACACCATCTTGTCCCATTGGAAGGTGGATATACTATTCATACGGAGGCCTCAGCTGGATCTAATTCCTAGGCTGAGAGGCAGAGCCTTCCCAGAGAATTCTAGACAGTGTCACCTATAGCTGGGGTCCGGCAGCAGAGGCCAGGAGGGCAGTAATCTTTCTCTATTTTGAACTAGTTTGTAACATTTGGGGTTAGATATAGAGGTGCTTACTTTGCCAGCTGGGAAGAGGGATTTGCACACCTGAAAACTTGACCAACTTTGGAAGTTTGCAGATACCTTTTACCTTTCATTTAAGATGGCCTAGTGAAACAACTGCAGTCCATCCTCACAACATCTCTCCCAGCATTTATCGACTCACATGGTGCCCCAAAAGCAACAAACGCTGGAGAAACTGTAACCAAGAAATCACTCATGCCTTCAAAAGGCCCCCAAGAGAATGAACCAAAGAACTTCCCAGACGTAGAAACCTTTCTAAAACTATTGGAAGGTGAATACAAAAGGATTATATAGAGAGCCCTCCTAGACCTTATACAAACTGCAGCAGAGCAAAATGAAAAACTAAGCAAGCTGTTCGATCTGATGGAACATCAGTACTCTAAAATCCAGTAGATCAAGAACAAAATCAAAGAGATAGAAACTTCAGTTCAAAGCCAAGAAAACAGAATGGAACAAATGGAAAATAGAATTTCTGACTTGGAAGACAGAGCTACTGATTCCAGCAGCTATGAGGAGAAATCAGAAAAAAGAAACAAGAAAAACTAAGAAGCATTAAGAAGCATGTGAGACTCTATTAAGAAGAAAAATCTACAGTTAATTGGAGTTCCTGAACAGGGTGAGACACCTAAGAACACAAAGAGTATTGTTGCTAAGCTGCTGACAGAAAACTTCCTAGAAATTATGGAATAAGAGAATATAGATATCCAAGGTACATACTGAATGCCACTCAATATAGATCTCAAGAGAAAGACTCCAAGACATATTATAATCAAGCTTAACAAAACAAAACGTAAGCAGAAACTCTTAAAGGCAGCAAGACTCAAACCAAAGCTAACATTCAGAGGGAAACTCTGTATGCTTCCATTGGATTTCTCAGCAGAAACAATGCTGGCATGGAGACAGCAGCATGACACATTCAAAGCCTTGGAGGAGAAGAACTTCCAACCAAGAACTTTATGTCCTGCAAAACTGTATTTCAAATATGAAAATGAAGTTAAGACATTCTCAGATAAACAGAAACTCAGAGACTTTGTACAAACCAAACCAAAGGTACAAGAAATACTGAATCTCTTGGCTTAGAAGAACAAAACCACTAACTTTGTATTTTAGAAGCAAACACAAGACACATCACCCAGAAAAGGCTCCAAACTCAATCAAAGCTATAACAGTGAAAGAAATGATCAAGTGATCATATCATGAAAACTATGATGTCATGATATTAAAAAGAGAGGTGTACTACTATAGTCCTTCCAGACAGAGAGGAAGTTAGTAAGACTGGTAGTAATTAAAATCTGGTTTATACATAGTTTATTAAAAGGAATCATAGGTGCAGCCATAAAGCACAATAAAGATGCAATGTATCAAATCAAGAAATGTGATACAGGAGTCTCAACAACCACAAAACCAATCCTGAAAAAGGTGAAAAATCAACTCACAAAGAAGAATGTCCTGGAACAGATTAATAAGAACAAAAGAGAAAAACATCAACACAAAAATAAACATATCACAATGACAACACTAAACACATACCTATCAATAGTTACATTGAATGTGAATGGACTGAATGCCCCAGTAAAGAGACATCGAGTGACATCTTGAATCAAAAGACATGACCCATCTGTATGTTGCCTACAGGAAACTCACCTCAGACTTAAAGATAGGAACAAATTGAAAATTAAAGAATGAAAGAATATATATCAAGCTAACAATGAACAAAGAAGAGCATGTGTGGCAATTCTGATCTCAGATAAAATCGATTTTAGTGTAAAACCTGTCATCATGGAAAAGGATGGACACTATTTCATGCTGAGAGGTTCAAAACACAAGCAAGACTTAACAATATTAAATATTTATGCATATAATATTAGAGCACATAAATACATCAAAGAAACACGGGCTACACTTAAAAATGATGTCGATCACTCTACACTGATAGTGGGAGACTTCAACACTCCACTCTCAATATTAGACAGATCATCTCAAAAAAAGCTCAATAAAGACACAGAAGACCTATTTCCACAATTAACCAACTAGACCTCAGTGAATACATATGCATATGTATGTACATATGTATACAGAACACACACATATACATATACAGAACTTTCTATCCATCAGTGGACAACTATACCTTCTTCAATGATAAAGAACAACGATGATTTTAGGAAACATCTCATAACATGCTTTCAATCTGAGGACACTATACTGAGTGAAAGTGGTCAGCAACAGAAGGACAAATATTGTATGAGACCCCTACTATAAGAACTTAAAAATAGACTCATGTATAGAAGAAAAGACTCTTTGATGGCTGCAAAGGAGAGGAGGGAGGGAGGGCAAGGGGGTAGGGTTTAGATTAGACAGTTGATAGAAATTTGGTTGGATGAAATCAGTGACAGCACACATTAGAAAGAAGAACAATATTAAGTGGACTTCAGCATAACTTGAGTACTCCTTCCATCTTAACCCAATATTTCAAGGACAGAGTAGCTGAGGTGGGGCACAGGGACCATGCCCAGAGGCAAAATTGAAGTCAATCGGCACAACTAGTGTTTTGCTAAGAGGGCTCTCTGCACCCCACATTGGTGAGTGGCATCTGGGGTCTTAAAGGCTGCCAAGCTGCCATCTGAGGGTACAGCAAACAGTCCCAACTCAGCAGGAATGAATGATCATCGAGGACCAAAATGACATGGGGGAAAGAGAACCCAGAGGACAGAGAGACCCACCTGAGTGGGTGTCTACATCGACTCGTGACTGGAGGAATCGGATTGTACCTGGCTACCACAAGTGATAGCTGTGATGGAGCTCACAAAGTTGAGTCTCGCTGGCAACACAAGAATAAAAAGTGGTGCACCCTGAGATCTCCACTAAAAGACTACAGCTGATGATGTGTGGGCCTCAGGGTTGCCCTGGGAGCGTGGCCCCTGGGCCTGATGCTGCCCCTGTCCATAAATCATACTGGAGGTCAACTGTCGGACAGGAAAGGTTTGAACTTGGCGACACAGAGCAACCATATGATGTGCACACTTTATGGTTCTGTGCATCTAGAGGAAGTCATCCGGCTGACCTTTTACTGGAGGCAGGGGAGCGGGTGGAGAGAAGAGGATAGGAGATTGCTGGGAGGATAAGACACGTATGGAGCAGAGAGGAAGAGTGTGCTGTCACCAGGCAAGGAGAGCAGCAGGAGCTGCACATAGGTGGGCATGCAAATTTATATGGGAATGTACATTTTCACTCAATCATAAAAAAAGAACCTTACTGCGTTATTCTCACAGTGCTGCCCACGTAGGTGCACAGTGGCAAGTTCACGAACTTAATTGCCAGACCTCGTACGCTAACTCTAGTGCAGAACTGAGAGGAGAGCTCATTGCAGAGTGATCAGAACACAGACTCTGCCACTTACTAGACCTGTGACTTGAGCAGATTTCTTAACCCCTCTGTGCCTTAGTTTTCCTATCTGCAAAATGGGAATGAGATTGACCTCTCCCTCACAGATTTAATAGAAACCCTAAAAACAAACCCATTGCTGTCAAATCGATTTGCTCCATAGTGATCCAACAGGACAGAGTAGAGCTGTTTCATAGGGTTTCCAAGGAGTGGCTGGCAGATTGAAACTACTGACTGATCTTTTGGTTAGCAGCCTTAGGTCTTAACCACTATGTCACCAGAGCTCTATCTGGTTAATAGGAAGTTTAAATGAGTTATTATTTGATAACAGTGCCTGAAGTATGAGATGTGCTGTATAAGCATCTGACAAACAAAAAATAACTAAGGTCATTTGCCTTGATTTCACAGTTCTTACTGAAATGGTCAGAGGAAAGAATATAAACAAGAGGTGTATGGGGGGAGGGGCTAGGGAGGGCTCTGCTCAGCAGATCAGAGGATTAGACAGGCCATATTTAGGACACAATCAAAGAGCAGGACTCTCAACCGAAGCCTATCACCTGCTGCAAACACAGAGTGACCCATCCTTTCATAGGCAGGTGCTCTGGACACCTGCTGGCTTCCCGTTTCCTCCTTCTCAATCAAGGCAAAGATTAGACCCGTCTCCTTAGCACCAGGGTGACATGACGCGTTCAATGGCTGCCACCTAAATCTAGTTCAAAGGTGCCATCCCTGGGGGAAAAAGCACCACTGTTTCTGGATTGCCCACTCCTCAGTTAACAGGCGACCCCTCAGAATTGATCTGGGGCACGTGACTGGAGTACCTTTCTCTCTTATTTTCTCACTGGATGCCTTGCCACCTAGAGAAGAAAATGCAGAGAAGGGTGCTCCAGTCGTAATGGTTACCATGCTCAGCTGTTAAGGTCAGAGGTTTCAGTCCATTCAGAGGCACTCAGAAGAAAGGCCTGGCCATCGACATCTGAAAAACCAGCCACTGAAGACCCTGTGGAGAACAGCTCCACTCGGACACACACAGGACTCCAGGAGTTGACCTGACCAGACGGCAACAGGTTTGTTATGTAGCAATAACTGATATGTCTGTAAACTTGTACCTCCTTCAAATACATGGCTTTTCTTCTTGTTGTGGGCTGTAATGCTGATTCCAACTCACCCTGAACCCATATGACAAAGTAGAACTGCCCCGTAATGTCTTAAGGATGTAGCCTTTAAGGGAGCAGATCACCAGGTCTTTGCTCCCGTGGAGCCCCCACGTGGGTTCAAACCATAGCGCCGAGAGCTTTTAATTGTTGGGCCATGGGGCTTCTTCCTCTTATTGTCAGCCAGGGAGAATTTCGGTAGCTGGAAAGAGCTCTTCTAGCTAGAGGTCACTTGAAGGACTAAGGTGCGCCTCACCCAGGACCTGTTGATTTCCATCGCCTCACGTGCATGCAAGAGCTGCATGCTGAATAAGGAAGAGGAAAGAAGAACTGATGCCTTTCAATCATGGTGTTAGTGAAGAATATTGAAGATACCACGGATGGCCAGAAGAACAAACAGATCCGTTCTGGAACACAACCAGAGCAAGAACGGCAAGACTAGATCTGACCTACTTTAGACATGTTGCCAGGATGAACCAGTCCCTGGAGAAGGCCATCATGCTTGGTAAAGCAGAGTGTCAGCAAGAAAGAAGAAGACTCTCAATGAGATGTATTGACACAATGGCTGCAACATTGGGCTCAAGCGTAACAATTGTGGGCATGGCACAGGAATGGGCAGTGTTTTGTTCTGTTTCATATAGGGTTACTGTGAGTCAGAACTGATGTGAGGGCACCTAACAACACCAACCAGATAAATGTGCCTCATTTTATAATCTACTTAATTGAACATCTTTCTATACTGATAAATTAGTAAAGAAAAAAGGCCTACCAATGCCCCTCTGACCCCTCAGCCCAAATCAGCTCCATCCTGAGGACATGGCCGTTGGCCACGGTGCCATCCTTGGGTAGAGCTGGATTTGCTGTGGTGTGGTATGTCATTCTACAGGTCATGCTAAATGACAGAGACCTGGAGGTTCCACCACTTGAGCCCAGTCTGCCCCAGGAATGTCATGTCTGCCTGCTGGCTGCACAGTGGGACTCCTAAGAAGCTGCTTGCTACGTTAGTCAGAAGCACAACTGGCTTTTGTTTTAGTCTGGCAGAGAGCTGTTGCCGGTTGGTGGAATTTGGAAGCATTCTCCTGGTAGGAGGCAGACTAAGAAGCCTGACTGCTAAGACTCTTTTGGAAGCTTACAAGAATTAGAATATTTATTCTAGCCCTTGTAGCTACGACACAGCAGGGGATGGAGTCCAGCATTCCCTGTTACGAGGCGTAATTGGACTGCCAACCTCTGGGGCACCTCATTCAGGATCTGCTCTGGGGGCCATCCTACCTGCTCACACACCTGCCAGTGTATGAACATTCCACAGAACAGTACTTACCACCTGACCTAAGGACGCCAGGTTCCCCACCTCCACCCTTGGACAATAGAGCCTTGTTCCACCTGTCATCACCTGCAGACACAGCTGTGCACAGACTGCTACCCCAATTCTACCTTCAATAAGATCTATAAAGCAGTGCAGAAGAGAAAAAGATCAGAATTTAAAGAGGGGAGCTAAAAAATTAAGTGATTAAGTCTCAGTTATTATTATTATTATTGGCTTCATGGAGGTTGAAAAAGATTCAAGAACAGTCCTCTTAACACGTACTTACAAACGCACAAAATTGTGTAAAGTCACCACAGAAGTCAAAGCCAATGTCAGCACTCACTGTGTGTTGGAACAATGGAAGCCCGAAAGGGTGCTGCCATTGTCTGAACACCCCCTGCGGTCAAGGGTGAGCTAGATGCTGTACTTTGGTTACCACATCACTGCAGACTCCTCTCCAGCACAGAGTCCTTGGGAGGTGCAAATGGTTAGGGCACTCGGCCCCTGACCCATGGAGGTTCGAGTCCACCCGGAAGCGCCTTGGAAGAAAGCTCTGGCAATTTACTTTCCCCCCAAATCAGCCACTGATAACCCTAGGGAGCACAGTTCTACTCTGCCACACGTGGGGTTGCCACAAATTAGAAGTGACTACGCGGCAGATGGTTTTTACTCTTCTACATAGGTGATTTTATGGGTATTTTACAAATGGGGAAACCAGGGCATCGAGAATTTCGGTGATTTGGGCAGCAGTAACTCATGTCTGAGAGCACAGAACAGTGTCCGACTCTCAGCTCCATGACTGACCAGGAGGGTGACGTCAGGCAAACTACTTAACCTCACCAAACCTAGATTTTGTCATCTTGAAACCTCGAGACACCTCAAGACACCGGCCAAGAGGGTCCCAGATGGAGCCTATTAACACACAGCTGTGCAGCTGGAGTAACAGGTCTCCGTGCACTTGGCTGAATCACCACGTTCCTCTTTTGCATAAGACAAAAGAGCCACCTGGGATTGCAGAAGCCCCAGAAACACTGTTAAATCAGGGCTTCCAACTGGTTCATCCCAGTTGGAACCTCTACTGAGAATTTGCATTTCTAACAAGTTCTCCAGCAATGCTAATATTGCTGGTTAGGGACCCATTTCAAAAACCATTCATAGAGCCAAACCAAACCAGACCCGTTGCCGTCTGTCGACTCTGACTCATACCAACTCTATGAGGCAGAGCAGAAGAGCCCCGTAGGGTTTTTCATGGAGTGGCTAGTGGATAGGAACTGCTGATCTTTTGGTTAGCAGCTGAGCCCCTAACCACTGCACCACCAGGGCTCCCCTTGTAGATAGACCCCAAAACCACTAAACCCACTGCCATCTAGTCGATTTAGACAATAGCAGCCTGGTAGCATTCCTAAGGCTATAAATCTCTCCTGCAGCTGAATGCCTTGTCTTTTTCCCAAGAAGCTGAGGGTGGTTTTGAACCACCAACCTTTTGGTTAAACAGTCAAACACTCTAGCCACTGCACCATTAGTGCTCCTTACTAGTAGAGCAGTGGTTCTCAAAATTTACTGTATGTGAGATTCACCTGGGGATTTTGTTAAAATGTAAATTCTGGTTCAGTTGTTTGGGGTGGAAATGCAAATTCTTAACAGGGCTTCAAACCAGAAAAAAGTGGTTGGAAGGGCTGGTTTATATGCATGGAGGAGGGCTTTGTTGACTTCATGGGTAATGACCCGACATTCTTCTGGGAAAGTGATGCAGTAGACATCAGACTACTGGTAATGATCATCACTAGACAGTGAACTATCCTGCACCCCTCCTCTGTGTTGGCGCATTAACTCAGAGCCCTTGCCATCGCTCTGTGAGATGCTTATTGTGAATTTCCTTACATGTCTGAGGTGCCAAGGCACAGAGAGGACTGGCATCTACCTAGAGCCACACAGCCAGAAGTACAGAGGCAGGACTTGAACACAGATTGGCCTGATTCCAAGTGTTCATTAAACAACTGCTGCCAAGTCTACCTCAGTTCATACTAACTCTGTGTGCATCAGAGCAAAACTGCTCAACTGGGTTTCCAGTGGCTGATTTTTTGGAAGAAAGTCATCCGGGTTTTCTTCCCCAGGCATCTGTGGGTGGATTCAAACCTTTTGAGTTAGCAACTAAACTTGTTTACTGCAGGGCGTGGAACCACATCGATCATGACCGATGAAATGAAACCAGAACATACTCCTGTTTTTAAAATTTGGATGATTCAAAGCTATAACCAGAATGAGAAAAAACAATCATGGGTTGAAGCCCTGAAGTGGAAGAGATGCAGTGAGCCCTATCAGGAGCCTGATGTGGAAAAGGGGATTATTGCCAGACCTAAGGAAAGTGACGCACGTCTTTGAGAGGGGCACCACGATTTCTCACTCTGAGCCAAAGAGATTTGGTTGCTATGCAACACACATGAGGACTGCCAATTAAGTTCACGAACTCATCCTAGAAAAAGTGCCACATACCTCACCCCTGAACATCACTATGGTCACCTTCGAGATACTTCTCTTGGGAAGCTACGCACGGATGCCATTGCCTAGTCCATTCTTCAAAGCAATTTTGGAACTCTTTCTCTGGAACGGCTATCAGAGCCGTCGTATTACCCTTGACGTCCTAAATCTCATCAAAATATCTTCCTTGCCATATTTCCTTTATCTTTGGATAAAGAGAAGAGTCACTGGGGGCCAGATTAGGAGAGTAGTGGGATGTTCCAATACAGTTCTTTGTCTACTGGCTAAAAATTCCCTCACTGACAACTATACCATTAAGTTCATGAACTTGCCACCACGTGCAGGGCAATACACAAAGTCCCCAGGAGGGATTGCTGTGCTGTTAGTTGCCGCTGAGCTGATCCTGACTCTGGGTGACTCTCTGTGTACAGAGTAGAACTGCCGTCTACGGTTTTTCAGGGCTATGACCTTTTGGAGTAGTAAGAAATAACACTGAATGTGCTTGCAGTATTATTTTGAAAAAAAAAACAATGTACAATATGTGTAGTTACTCATCAGATTTGAAAAACAGCCATCAGATAAAGCAAATACTAATCCTTGTGCAGGTGGCGGACCCCAGCTTCCCACCCAGGGTGCTTTGGTCCCAGGCTTACACTTGGGAGGTCCTCAGCGATCAGCACTTCAGGGGGAGACATGAGGTCATAAAATAAGCCAGAACATAGGGCCGAGGACATGAGTTACGATCCCAGTCCTGCCCCAAACTAGCTCAGTGCCTGTTAAGGGTTCAGTAGTGTACTTCAACAGTATGTGTTATGTAGCAGGGTATCTTTGTTTTGCTAATGAGACTGTGCCAGCATGGGTATGTCTTGGGTCAGTCACTTCTGCGACAGAAAAGGAACAGTTTAGGCATAAAAGTACACACAAACAGGAAAAAGTGAGTGAGCAGAGATCACCAGAAACCCAGGGGGGAAGTGGGAAGAGACAAAGGTTTTCTCCCTGAGAGAAGGAAGAGAGAATTTGGACTTCCAGCCTCCTAAACAGAGAGAAAATAAATGTACATTTGCTAAAGCCACCCACTTTTGTAGTATTTTTTAGCACAATGGAACTAAGACAAGGACCCTGAAACTGAATCTGCTAATCTATAGGACAAACCCCAAACCAACCCCACTGCTGTCGAGTCGATTTTGACCCACAGCAACCCTATAGGACAGAACAGAACTGCTCCATAGGGTTTCCAAGGAGCACCTGGTGGATTGGAACTGCTGACCTTTTGGTTAGCAGCTCAGCTCTTCACCACTGTGCCACCAGGACTGCAATCTATAGGAATAATAAAATGGGAATCTAAGCTTCACCTTGGCCTTACTTCACAAGGTGCTGGTGGCGATGAAAAGATGGAATACATGTACATGTAAGAAACTTCAAAAAGAGCTTTATTTCCCAGAAAATCAAAACCAAACCCACTGCCATCGAGTAGATTCCAACTCTAAGCAACCCTGTAGACAGAGTAGAACTGTCCCATAGTTTCCAAGGAGCACCAGGTGGGTTTGAACAGCTGACCTTCTGGTTAGCAGCTGTAGCACTTTACTATGCTGTCAGGGTTTCCTTGTTTCTCAGAGGGCTATGAAAAATTGGAAGGGGCTGTCTCGGAAGGGTGAGTGCCTAGGGATGACTATTTTGAAGATGAGGAAGCTATGGAATCTCCCAGATCCTGGGAACCTTAACCTGATCAGTTCTCAAATGATGGTGGGTAACAACCACGTTGGAATTCCTGGAGGTAAATAGTGGGATGCAAAACCCTGTCCAGCTTTGCGTTCAAATGTCTCCTGTTCAGGGAAAGCAGCCTTACTCCTTGTCTCCCTGTGAGCTTTGCCAGCTCCCTCCTCTGCTTGCCTCTTCACCCCTCATGAATGATACTCCCTGGAGGCTGGGTAGCACCATGGTCAAGAGCCAAGGTCAGGATTGGAGTTCCTCCTGTTGGGATGAATTTCTTCACCACTTTAACCCTTTCAGTCTCCTTAGCAGAAAAAAAAAGCAGAACACGATTGTATCCACCTTACAGAGTTCCCAGAGTCACTAGGAGGTGTAATCAGTTAACACTTGGCTGCTAACCAAAAGGAGGTATGTTTTAGTACAGCTAGAGGTGTCATGTAAGAAAGGCCTGGCAATCTACTTATAAAAAATCAGCCACTGAACATTATATGGAACAGTTTTCCCAACACATGTGGGCTTGTCCTGAGTTGGGCTGACTTGGCGACTGGTTGGTAAATATTTAAATTAGGTAATTCTTGTGTCATGGATTGAATTCTGTTCCCCACCCAAAAATGTGTGCATCCATCCACTTATCTGGGCCATGATTCCCAGCATTGTGTGATTGTAATTTTTGTGTATGTTATAAATCCTAATCTCCACCTGCGGTGAACTGGGCAAGGCTGAATTATGTTAGAGAGGATCAGGCTGGGACTGGAACACCCTTACAGAGGTCACATCTCTGATCCTGGGCTGTGGCCTGCACCCTGGTACCTCTCAAGAGCTAAAAAGAAAAGGGAACTGAGCACAGTGCTTCCAGGGCTGCTTGGATCTCACCCTTCACTGTCATCAGTTCTTGATCATATGCGACCCCCCTGAAATGACAGAATGTTGACCAGCTCTTCTTGGTACACTGATTCTGTGTATTCCTTCCATCTTCATTTGATGCTTCTGGTATCATTTAGTATTTTCCCCATAGAACCCTTCAATATTGCACCTTGATGATTGAATTTTTTCTTCAGCTCTTTCAGTCTGAGAAATGCTGAGTCTACTCTTCCCTCTTGGTTTTTTATCTTGAAGTCTTTGCACATTTTCTTTAAAATACTTTGTCTTCTCCAGCCATGCACTGAAACCTTCTGTTCAGCTCTTTGACATCGACACTTCTTGTTTTTCTATTTAGCTACTTGACTTTCAAGAGCAAATTTCAGACTTTCTTCTAACATCCATTTTGGTCTTTTCTTTCTTTCCTAGTTTTTGAAAGACTTCTTGTTTTCTTCATGTCTGATGCCCTTTTACAGCTCACCAGTCTTTGATCTTCAGTGTTCAGTGGCTCAAATTTTAATCTTGAGACTGTTTCTAGATTCAGGTGGGATATACTCGAGATTGTATTTTGGCTCTTTTGGATTTGTTCTGATTTTTTTCAGTTTGAACTCACGTGTGAACAACTGACGGTTTCTCCCAAAGTTGGCCCTGACCTTATTCTGACTGATGGCATGGAGCTTTCCCACTGTCTCTTTCCACACATGTAGTCAGTTTGGTTTCTATGTGTTCTGTCTGGTGAGGTCCATGTGGATAGTCAATGTTTACGTTGTCGAAAAAATGTATTTGCAATGGAGAAGTCATTGGTCTTGTAAAATTCTATCATGCAACTCATGGTGCCATTTCTGTTACCACGACCGTATTTCCAACCATTTCCTTCTTTGTTTCCAATGTTCCCACTCTAATCACCATTAATTATCAATGTTTCTTGATTATATGTTTGATTAATTTCAGACTCACCCCCATCTGTCAGTTTCGTATGGTGGAGGCTTAGTATTGCTCTGATCCTGGAAACTATGCCACTGGTATTCAAACATGAGCAGGTCCAGTTGTGGTGGACAGATTTCAGCTGAGCTTCCAGACTAAGACAGGCTAAGAAGAACTGGCAGTCTAACTCTTTGAAAGAGAGAGAGAGAGAGAGAGAGAGAGACAGAGGCCTGTGAAAACCTTACAAATTGCAGTAGAAAAATGAATGATAGGCAAAGAAAATCCATATATGAAAAGAACACAACATAGGAAATTAAAGAGATCGTTATTAAGAAAAAGTACTTCTACTAACCAAAAGGTCGGCAGTTCACATCTGCCAAGTGCTCCTCAGAAACTCTATGGGGCAGTTCTGCTCTGACCTCTAGGGTTGCTGTGAGTCAGATCCGACTCTACGGCAGTGGGTTTGGGTTTTATAGCAAAATTGCAGCAGTGAAATCGTACCTATCAATAATCAGATTGAATGTAAATGCATTAAATGCACCAGCCAAGGGGCAGAAAGGCAGAATGGATTTTTTAAAAAATGACCCATCAGTATGTTGCCTATAGGAGACATATCTTAGATACTAAGACATAAATAGGTTAGAAATCAGAATGGAAAAAAGTATCTTAAGCAAGCAATAACAAAAGAGAGCAAGAGTGGCAACAAAAATTTCCGATAAAGTAGACTTTTAGTCAAAATCCATTATATGAGACAAAGAAGTATTTAATGATTAAAGAGTCAATTCACTCAGAAGACATAAAAATAATAAATATTTGTGTAGCCAATGACAGAGCTCTAAAATGCATCATTATCTCTTTAACTAACTTCACGGTCCATAGGTTTACAGAAGGTTTTCCTCTGGAGGGTGTAGACAGCTGGAAGAAGGAAGACTAAGAATCATTTTTCAGGTTTTTAGAAGTAGTGATGGAAAATCCCCACCAGAGTCTTCTGTTCTCTTTGGAAAAACAGTCCTTGGGAGTTTCCCAGAGATCCCCAGTCGACGTCAACTGTTCCATCACCCCTTTGACTGGGGAGTCACCAGAGCTTGAAGAAGATGAAGTACATTCATGAGCTTATCCTGGTAACTTCTAGCCAAAGACCAAATTTCACTAAGGTTGACTCAGAATGGCTGAAGACCACCTCTTGGAAAAAATGTGGGGGCAGTCGTTTTGTCCTAAGGAAGCCTGTCAGATCCAATGTAAAATAAATTTGGCACTTCTTGGTTGCTGTGAGGAAACCCTGGTGGCATAGTGATTAAGAGATACAGCTGCTAACCGAAAAGTCGGCCATTTGAATCCACTAGGCACTCCTTAAAACCATACGGGGCAGTCCTACTCTGCCCTGTAGAGCTGCTGTGAGTCAGAATTGATCTGACCACAGCAGGTTTTTGCTTGCACAGAGATAAGCTGACCTATAACATTAAATAAGCTATGATTCTCGGTGGTTTGGTAGACACTAGACTGGTCACTCTCCCATAATGTAATATAATGTAATCCCTTTCCACGTTGCACTCTGCTGTAAGCAGCCAATCACTTGAAAAGGGAATTTCCTTTGAGGTATGTCCTGCCTCCAATATACGAACGGCTGTCTGGCAGAGCTCTCTGTCCCTGTTCCTGGTATGGTCCCTCTCCCTGCTTTCAGTAGTCCACCACACTGCCTTACAGCACAGGATGTCGGCATGTTCTTCCCTCTAGGGTCCTTGGGTGGTGCAAATAGTTTGTGCTGTACCACCAATTAAGTTGTCTGCAGTTCACAGCCACCCAGCCAGCACCATGGCAGAAAGGTCTGGTGACACATTTCTGTAAAAGCACAGCCAAGAAAACCCTATGGAACAGTTTTGCAAGTCTAAGACACGTGGAGTCACTGTGAGTCCAAATGGACCTGGTTCTGGTTTTCTCTCTGTCTACAGGGCTTCCTCTTAAGTTCCACCTCCTCCATCTCAGCGATCTGACCTCTATTTATCCTGATTTCAGCTGGAAAAAAAGTTTCTTAGTCAAGTTTTTCTTTTTCGTTCCCTTCTCTCCACCAATCTAGAACAGGTTCTTTTGTTTTGTGCCTCCCCAGAACTAAATTCTTTTTTTTTTGTTTGTTTGTTTGTTTGAATTTCTTTTTTTTATTTTTGTTTATTTAATATGACTGAGTGAAAATGTACATTCTCGTATAAATTTACATGCCCACCTATATGCAGCTTCCACTGCTCTCCCTGCCCAGTGACAGCACACTATTCCTCTCTGCTCGGTACATGTTTCATCCTCCCAACAGTCTCCTTTCCCCTCCTCTCCATCCTCCAGCCAGAGTTCAGCAGGATGACATCCTATAGGACGTTACCCTGTGGAACTAAATTCTTTTGATTCAGTATACTTACCATGAGTCGGATCTGAATCGACAGCACTGGGTTGTTTTTTTATACTTATCATAGGTTTAGTAATTAGATCTTCACTACTCTCTCCCTGTTAGATTTAAGCTTCATCAAAGTGTAAACACAAAACAAGCCCATCACCAAATCAATTTCTACTCACAGAGACTCTATAGGACAGAGTAGAACCACCCCACAGGGCTTCCTAAGTTGTAATCTTCATAGACGCAGGTGACTACATCTTTCTCCCGTGGAGCAGCTGATGGGATTGACCTTTTGGTTAGCAGCTGAGGGCTTCACCATTGTATTGTCAGGGCTCTTCCATGAAAACATGGAGTATACACTTATTTTTATTCAATATTTTATTCCCATTATCTGTCATGGTCCTTGGTTTAAAAAAAAAAACAACAAAAAAACCCCACACTCTTTGCTATCAAGTTGATTCTAATGCTTACAGACTCTACATACCAGAGTAGAACTGTCCCATAGGGTTTCCAAGGAGGAGTTGGTAGATTTGAACTGCTGACCTTTGGGTTAAGCAGCCAAACTCTTAACCACTGTACCACCAGGGCTTTGTAACCCTTGGTATGTATTACCAATTACCAGCTGCTGTTGAGTTGATTCTGACTCACGGTGACTCCACGTGTGCTCCATTGAGCTTTAAGTGGCTGATGTTTTCTGCAAGTATAGTGCTAGGTCTTTCCTCCCAGGTGTCTTGGGGTGGCCTTGAACCTCCAGCTTTTCTGTTAGCAGCCGAGCGTTCTAGCTCTGCACCACCAGGGACTATGTGGTATATGTTAGCTGATAATAAAAATCAGAGCCTTTGTGGCACAGTGGTGAAGAACCCAAACTGCTGACCCAAAGGTTAGCAGTTTGAATCCATCAGCCACTCCATGATAGCCCTACATGGCAGTTCTACTCTGTCCTATGGGGTGACTCAGAGTCAGAATTGACCCAACTGACTCACAGCAACTCTGTACATGCAGAGAAGTGTTCCATATGGTTTTCTAGGCTATGACCTTTCAGAAGCAGATCACCAGGCCTTTCTTCCAAGATTCTTCTGGGTGATTTTGCATCACCAACCCTTCAGCAGTAGTCCAGCACGGAACCACTTGAGCCACACTGGGACTCCCTCAGTCTCTTAGCCCGGTGAGTCTCAAACCTGAGTGCCCTTCAGGATTGCTGGAGGGCTTGGGGAAACCTGTGTTTCTGGGTCCCATGCCCCAATTGCTGACTCGGAAGGTTTGGAGCAGAGAGAGAAGTCTGCACTGCTAAAGATCTACCCCCCACCTGCCAGCCGGTGCTGATGTAGGAGGTTCAGGAAAGCTTTGCAAACCACTGGGGTCTGCAGATCCTCTAGCTCTGGGTAAAAGACTTCTTTCTTTAAAAGCTCCCAGCTGTGTGGATAGTTTCACTGCTTTGTACTTTAACAGGTCCCTGGCAGAGCTGGCTTAGGACGGGATAGTAACTGTGACTTTTCTGAGCACACTGAGCCTTTGCATCTCTGTGGGTGATGTAGAAGGAGGGATACCGACTGGAATGGAGGTCACTGGACTGCAGTGCTGCTTGCTCAGCCTTCAGCCTGCCCTTATCCTCAGGCTGTGAGGGCAGCAGCCGCATCTGGGCATCAGCCAGTGGACGTTCTGGGTTTCAGTTTCTGTTCAGTAGCTCCACCAGCCCAGGTAGGTGGGTACTGGTCCCCAAAACACAATGGCATGAAGAAAGCAGGGTGCCATCTCTGAGTCTGTCATAACCCACAACTACTTTAAGAGCTATCAAGCTCTTAAAGTAGATTTATTTCCTTCCTAGAAACCCTGATGGCATAGTGGTTAAGTGCTCCAGCTGCTAACCAAAAGGTTGGTGGTTCAAATCCACCAGGCACTCCTTGGAAACTCTATGGGGCAGTTCTACTCTGTCCTATGTGTCACTAGGAACCAGAACTGATTCCATAGATTGGTTTTTGGGTTAGTCTGATACCAAATCTAACACAGAAGTGAGTAGATCACACCCTACTCTGACATTGCCTCATTGACGTAACTAAAGAAAAACCCTGTTTCAAGTGGTATCCCATCCGCGGGGGGTGCGGTAACCAGAAACTGCCACAGAGTCCATTCCAACTCCTGTTTACCCCACGTGCATCAGAGTAGAACTGCTCTGTAGGGTTTTCAAGGCTGTGACCTTTCGGGAGTAGATCACCAGGACTTTCTTCCACGGTGCTTCTAATTGATTTAAATGGTCAGTTGGTTAGTAGTCAAGTGCTCAGCAGGGACTCCTGTAAAGGTTAGAATTCTAGCACAGACATCTGGGGGACATGGTTCAATCCTCAATGACTACTCTTGGCCACCTTAACATGTGACTATCTTAGGACTTTCTCCCACCAGGATGCTCCCTGTTGTTTTCAACTTAGCCTTGTTCTTTACGGTTGTTCCTAAGTCCCATTTTGGATGCTAACCTGGCTGGTTCTGAAGGCAAGATTGCTTTGTAATTTGACCTTGTGGATGAAAGGCTGTTCGTCATTACAGGCTGTACTTAAAACATGGCAAAGTTGCTTAAAGTCTTCAGGCTGTAATTACTTGCTTGCCATGTAACATGCTGGCGACAACAAATTTTGAAAATCTTTGTCCTGGGATAATGGTTTTTCCATTTTTTAAAAATTTCTAAGCACCGAGAGATTATTACACTCTTCGCAGAATGGCAAGAAATACTGATACATCCATCACCCTCACAGGATAATTGTAACAAAGTTGTCACTGGACCGGAAAAGAGGTGAACTGAATTTGAGATCTGGGAAATTCCTTAAAGAGACAGAGACACTGAGGCTTCCAGAAAAGCAAATATCTTACAACATAAGCTCTGAGTAGGCCTTTGCATCTTCTCAGATACATACAGCGTGCTTGACAAATCAAGCATATGGTTTTTCTGTGAATGTAAGTTTCCTACCCATTTATTGGCAGTAGCCAGCATGCAATGGTAGGCAAACTAGTGTTATAAAAGCCATGTAGGAGAAAAATTTTTAATTGTGAAAACCTAGCCTCATTAACTAAGAGATTTCTGTACATTAGAGACTATTGTTAGATGCCGTCATGGTGGTTCCTACTCATAGCAACCCTGCGTACGACGGAACGAAACAGTGCCCAGTCCCGGGCACTCTTCCATCATTACCGTTATGCCTAAGAGCACTGTTACAGACACTGTGTCAATCCATCTTGTTGAGAGTCTCCCTCTTTTCGGCTGACCCTCTATTTTACCAAGCATGATGTCCTTCTCCAGGGACTGATCCCTCCTGACATGTCCTAAGTATGTGAGATGTAGTCTCACCATCCTTGCTTCTAAGGAGCAGTCTGGCTGTAGCTCTAAGACAGCTTTTTTTTTTTCCTAAATTTTTATTGTGATTAAGTGAAAGTTTACAATCCAAGTCAATTTTCCATATAAAACTCCAAGTACCTGCCTCTATGCAACTCTCTGTGTTCTCCTCCCCCTGTGACAGCACACTCTTCCTTTCCACTCTTTACTTCCAGTATCCACTCAGCCAACACTTGTCCCCTGCTCTCCCTTCTAAAAAGAAACTAGTAGGACAGCCTCATACATATATATATATATATAAAACCATAAAGTACACACACCACATGCATTACTCTGAGTCCTCAAGTGCAGCCCATTCTTTGTCTGAAGTATTGGCTTCCGTACTGGTTTCAGCCCTAGACTAGCAGCAAGTCCAGGGGCCATGCGTTCAGCAGACCCTCCAGTTTGTCAGACCATTGAGTCTGCTCTTTTAGTGGAGTTCTAGATCTGCACATCTCTTTTTCTCATGCTACATCAGTCTCCACATTATGTCCCCTACCAGGGTTGTCTTTAGTGGTGACCAGGCACCATCTGGTTCTTCTGGTCTCATGTTGATGCAGTACCCCAATCACACGGGTCCTTCTGTTTCCCAGGCTCATTTTCCTTCCTGTCTTTGATGTTCTTGGTTGTCATCCGTTTCAGGTGTGTTGGGACCAACTGATATTCCTCCGATGGCAGCTTGCTGGCTTTTAAGACCCCAGATGGCACTCACCATTATGGGGTGCAGAAGACTGTCTTGAAAAAAGACTGGTTAGGCCAATTGACCTCAGTGTCCCCTGAAAACATGGTCCCTAGACCCCTGTCCCTATTACTCTGATCTTTGAACTATTGGGTTAAATTTAGAAACCCTTTTAGGTTGTAGTATAGTCCAGTGACGCTGACGGGCTTTCTACTTCATGCCGTTACTCTTTTCATTTAATGGAATTCCTGTGATTGTCTATGAATAACCCTCTCCCTCCTTCCCGACACTTGTGACCATCAAAGAGTATTTTCTTCTGTGTATAAATCCTTTCTTAAGTCCTTATAACAATGGTCTTATAGAATATTTGTCCTGACTGATTTCACTCAACATAATGTCTTCCAGTTGATACAGGTTTATGAGATGTTTCCTAAAATTATCATTGTTCTTTACCATTAGTGTTCCGTTGTGTATATAATCCATAGTTTGTTTATCTGTTCATCTGTTGATGTGTATTCAGGTTGATTCCATTTTTTTGCTATTGTGGAGAGTGCTGCAATAAACATTTGTGTGTATGTGTCTCTTCATGTGACACCTCTTATTTCTGTAGGACAAATTCCAGGCAGTGGAATTTCTAGATCACATGATATTTCTATTTCTAGCTTTTTAAGAATGTGCCAAATCGCTTTCCGAAAAGGTTGTACCATTTGACATTCCCACCACCAGTGTAAAAGAGTTCCAGTCTCTCCATATTCTCTCCAACACTTATTGTTTTGAGGGGCCAACCTTGTTGGGGTGAGATGGTGTCTATAGTTTTGATTCAGAGTCCTCTGATGGCTAATGATTGTGAGCATTTCTTCAAGGGTCTTTGGACTGCCTGGATGTCTTCTTTGGAAAGGTATCTATCCATATCCTTTGCCTGTTGTTTAATTGATTTATTTGTCTTGTTAGTATTTTGTAGTACCTTGTAGATTATCAAAATTAGATGTTGATGAGAGATGTGGCTGTCATATTTTTTCCCATTCTGTAGGCAGTCTTTTTACTTTCTTGATAAAGTCTTTGGATGAGCATAAGTGTTTGATTTTTAGTAGTTCTCATTTATCTATTTTCTCTTCTGCTGTCTGTGCGTTGTTAGTAAAATTCTATAGTCTGTTTAAGCCACGTATTGGAACCTCCAGTGTTGGCCCTATTTTTTCTCCCATGATCTTTATGGTTTTAGATTTGATATTTAGGTCTTTGATACATTTTGAGTTAGTTTTTGTGTAAAGTGTGAGATATGGGTCTTGTTTAAGTTTTCTGCAGATGGATATCCAGTTCTGCCAACACTATTTGTTAAAGACACTGTTCTTTCCCAAGTAAGACAGATTTATTTAGCTGGTAGAACATATAGGCTCAGCTCTTGTGAAGAGTTTATTCCCTTCGGAATTAAAGTTTTTTTTTTTCCTGCTTTTTATAGAATATATATATGTTGTCATCAAAAACTCATCCTTATGATTTGCCATTGTTCCAAAATAAAATTTTAAAATAATCTTTAAAAAACAGATTTGCAATAATTCACAGGTCAAAGCCTAAACACTGATAGAAATTAGAATGTATTTACACTTGAATAAAATGACTATATGATTTGCAGGATAGACAGTCTTACAAAACAAAGAAGAAATGTCATAAAAATGAGCTGATCCCAACTCAAGAAGCTGGGAGGGGACAGGATGGAGTAAACCCAGAGAGAGGCCATGTGATAGAAAAAGAACAGAAATGAATGACATTGACAAGAGAAAGGGTTGCAGAGGGGGCAGTCAGTGAAATCCTGTTGTCTCCCAAACGTGAGCCCATTGGCAGATAGGCAAGGAAACGGTGGAGGTCTCCTTAGCACCTGTGCAGATGCTCATACATTAGAGGATGGGGTTCTCCTCCTGCCTGCCCTCCTTTTGTGTGCTCCAGAAACTTCCCACTGGAAAGAAGCAGAGGCCCTCACCCAGGGCTGGTTCCCACACCGAGCTGGAGGGTGGAAAGAGATCCATTTCCCCCTGCTCAGGAGTTGTGAAGGAGCCCTGGTGGTGCAGTGGTTAAGCTCTCAGTCACTAATCCAAAGGTCGGTGGTTCCAACCTAGTAGCTGCTGCTCCTTGGGAGAAAGATGTGGTAGTCTGTTCCCATAAAGATGACAGCCTTAAAAACCCTCCAGGGCAGTTCTACTCTTACAGAGTTCTCATGAATTGGAATTCACTGGATGGCAGTGGGTTTATCCAAAAACAAAGGAGCCCTGGTGGTGCAACGGTTAAATGCTCAGCTGCTAACTGAAAGGTCGACAGTTCAAGCCCACCAATGACTCCACAGGAGAAAGACTTGGTGACCTGTTGCCATAATGATCACAGCCCTGAAATCCCAAAGAGTGGTTCTCCTCTGTCACATAGGGTCTATATGAATTGAAATGGACCTGATGGCACCCTACCAGGGCAGGAATTTTGATAGTTTACATCATCCCAATGATGAAATGGAGCCTTGGTGGAGCAGCGTGTAATAGCTAGGGCCGCTACCCAGAAAAATCAGCAGCTCAAATCCACCAGCCGCTCCTTGGAAGCACCATGGGGCAGTTCTACTCTGTCTTACAGAGTTGCTAACAGTTGGAACTGACTTGACAGAGGTGGGTTTGTTTGTTTGTTTTAAAATCAAGAAATAGGTTCATTTCTTTCTCCTTCAGGCATATCTGATACATTTTTGTTGGATGAATAAATAAACAAATTGTTACAATGCTGTACTGAATTTTAGCTGAAGGCAATAAAGACCTTGGTATTTGGTATACAACGCTTTTAGTTCAGACGGAATACTGAGCCTAAAATTAATCATGTTTAACCAGCAGAAGACAGAGTTCCAAGGAAAGCCAAATGAAAACTGGTCTGCTTGTAAGCCCACTGCTCTTAAGGTGTCATTTATCGGACCACCTAAATTTTTCTCAAGGATAAATTTCTTCTCTAGGGAGGAACAATTCTATTTTCCTTTGCTTTTTGGAGTTTGCTTTGATAATATTTTACTTTCTTTGCATAAAACATTCAAAGGGAGGAGGACAGGCTGGAAAAATATTATTTCTTCACTTAATGGCAGAATAGTCTGGGTGATTTCTGCACATGCTTAACAACCGTTATATTAAAGGGAATGGCAATATTAATAAAAATTGGAGAGGCTGAGACAATAGACCTATAATCACAGTCAGTTCATATGGGACCACTGCTTGGTGCTGCTGCGCCAAGCAGCCCCACGCAATTTGACCAACCCAGATGGAAGAAAGGTTCTAACAGAGACCTCTGTCATTTCTTGTCATGTCCTATAGTCCTTCCAGGGGCCTGGCCACCCTGTGGATTTCACCCTGTCATTGTCTGGGAAGCTGACAGGAATAGATGAGCACATCTTCTTAGGGTGGGATTCAAGGGGAGAGAAGAAAGGGATGAAGAAGACTTTCTCTTCCCAAAGGTCGAAATTGTCCTACTAAATCATTTACACTTTACTCTGAATTAATTTATCTTAGAAAGCTCAGACAACCAACATTCTCCTAGGAGCAAGCTTGGAAAGACTGTCTCACGTACCTTGGGCATGTTATCATCAGGGACTCAGTCCTTGGAGAAGGACATACTACTTAGGAAGGTTCGGAATCAGCCAAAAAGAGGAAGACCCTCAACAAAATGGGCTGACGCATAGTTGCGATGCTGGGCTCCAGCATAGCTGTGAGTATCAGGATGGCACAGGACCCAGAAGGTTCTGTACTGTTCTGCGTGGTGTCACCACGAGTCAGAACTGAGTCAACAGTACCTCAAAAGAAGAAAAAGCTGAAAGGAAGGAGCTCATCCAGGGAGAGGTGGGGAAGAGACCAGCCAATGTGGAGGCGGTGCTGTGCTCAACTGTTCGGAGTCCCAGAGCTAGGAAGCAACACAGAGATTTCCATCAAACCCAAAGTAAAACCTTTTGCCACTGAGCTGGTTTCGACTCAAGAGACCCTGTAGGACGGAGCAGAGCTGCCCCATGGGGATTCCAAGGAGTGCCTGCTGGATGCGACCTGCTGGCCTTGTGGTCAGCTGCCTAAGTTCTTAACCAGGATGTCTACCAAGTGCCTTTAAATTCAAAGATCACAGTCTTCTTTGTGTGTAGCAGAAAAGGACATTGAAGGGAGCCCTGAAGGTATCTCTACTACCTAAGATATTATCACCCTAAGAAATAGTTGAAAATAAATTTCTGTGTGGGGATCTGACTTAATTCTTAAAGGGTGTACATTCTTATGTGCTTGGCTGCTAACTGGTTCAAATTTACCCAGAGATGCATTAAAAGAGAGTTCTAGCCATCTGCTTCTGAAAGGTCACAGCCTTGAAAACCCTGTGGAGCAGTTCAAGTCTGCGTATATGGAGTGGCTGTGAATCAGAACTGACTCATTTACCTTTTTCTTAAACTCCATTTTTGAGAACTAGCGGAAGAGAATGCATGGCTTGACTCAAGGATAAAACAGAGCATGTCTGAAAAATTCTTGAGAGCTGTTTTCTAATAATTCCCATTTGTTTTCTCTCAAAACAAGACTCAGAGGTGGAATCTCTCATTATACATTACTGTTCAACACTGCATACTTCAAATGCCTGTTCATGATGCAAGTTGTTCTGTGTGCAAGCTGACACCTCAAAGGGATCTCAACTGGTTATACTGGGTTCTGAAAAAGCTGATGCCAGTTCGAGGCGTGTATGAAAGTTTCCAAACTTCTTAAAAAAGGCCAGCCGCACATACTACAATCAAACCCCCAACTATCATTACCTATTTTGTCCTGTTGGTACCAGCAAGAATGAGATAAGATAAAATGCACTCTGTGCCATTTATTCTCAATAGAGAGAAGGGCTGGCATGGAATTTACTATGGGAAGTGGTCCACCACGATGGGTTCTATTGTTGCCTTGCTTTTACACTGAGAATGCTTCCCAGAATCCCCTGCCTGTACGATTCTGAGATAACCTGGCCAAAGGAGACCTTGCCCAGGATTTGGGGAGGAAAATGAAGCAGCAGCCATTACTTGGAAAGTGCTGAGAGAGACAGCTGAAACTCCATTGCGAGAAGTCTAATCCCTTTTTAACATGTTACAACCCATAGCTGCTGTGTCGGTTCCAAACTCATAGTGTCTCTATAGGACAGAGTAGAACTGCCCTGTAGAGTTTCCAAGGAACTTCTGCTTTTGGTTAATAGCAGTAGCACTTAACCACTATGCTCCCAGGATTTCATTGAACATATTAGTACCATTCTTTCCTGGTAGGCATGCAGATTACAAAGAGCTGTTTCAGAGATGGCATAGACTGTTACAAAGCACACCACTAGATGAAGCAGAATTCAAATCTGATTATTGCCCTTTTTTTGATGCCAGTCATCCTAGTGGAGGTGATGTGGTATCTCATGGCAGTTTTGATTTGCATTTCCCTAATGACCAGTAGGAAACCCTGGTCATGTAGTAGTTAAGTGCTATCTCTGCTAACCGAAAGGTTGGCAGTTCAAATCTGCTAAGCGCTCCTTGGAAACCCTATGGGGCAGTTATAGTCTGTTTTATAGGGTTGCTATGAGTCAGAATCAACTTGATGGTAGTGGGTTTGGTTGGGTTTGGTTTGGTTTGGTTTGGAATGACAAATAAGAAGTCCCTGGGTGGTACAAATATTAACACGCTCAGCTTTGAACTGAAAGGTTGGCAGTTCAAGGCCACCCTGAAAGCCTCAGAAGAAACGCCCAGTAACATACTTCCAAAAAATCAGCCTCTGAAAAGCAGATAGGGCACAGTCCTACCTGGATGACATTTGGGGTCACCAGGAATTGGAATCATCTCAACCCCAACTATTGATTGTCACTGGTTAAGTGAAATTGGAATCAATGATCCTCTGGAAATAAGTGCAAAAAGTGTATCACTTGGGCACTTTTTTTTTTGTGGGAGAGAATGACAAAGCTTTCCTAAGATTCTCCGAAGTTCTCCCAAATTCAAAAAGGGTTAGGACCTCTGCCACAGTGCTGCCTCCTCACGTCACCAAGGGTGGTGCTACTTCTCTCAGGTCTAATGTCACCTCTCTCAGCCTGGGAAGCCGGGAGGAAGGGAGTCAGCATTCCCACATGCTCAGCAGGACAGGAGCCAGAACACAATGGGGACTGGTCTTCAGGGGCCAGGGCAGGAGTCTGAACTGCTGTCCCAGCTCTGTTCCATGACCGCTGCTTGTCCAAGGCTCATCAGGTATAAGTATGTGTATGTGTGTGTGAGGGCCTGTGTGTCAGTGTATGTGTGTGTAAGTGTGTGTGTGTGTGAGTGTGCATGTTGTATGCATATATGAGTAGGTGAGAGTGTGTGTGTTTTATGTCAAAAGGAACATGCATCGGGAAAAGAAGACATAATTCCTAGGAGACACCATGCTTCTGTTAAAAGATCTTGGTGGTGCAGTGGTTAAAGCACTTGGCTGCAAAGCCAAAGTTTGGCAGTTTGAACCCACTAGCTGCTCCATAGGAGAAAGATGTGGCAGTCTTCTTCCATAAAGATGACAGCTTTGGTAACCCTATGGGGGCAGTTCTACTCTGTCCTATAGGGTTGCTATGAGTAGGAATCAACTCGATGGCAATGGATTTGGTTTTTTTTTTTTTTTTTTTTTGGTTTGGGTGTCTGGGAAAATCTGGCAATAGTTATAAATGTCACAGTTGAACAACGTCAGGAATGTAAGTCAATGTCATTGAGCCGTGCATGTGAAGATTGTTGAACTGCAAACACTTCATTACCACGATGAAGAAATGAAGTAGATGAATCTCTGCCATGCTGGTTCCACCTTATCCAGAACAGTTGCTCACAGTGCTTGACAGTGACTTCAGGGATCCAGCAAAGTCTACAGGGTTGAGGACATACAAGAAGGGAGAGATACAGGCTTAGGCCCAGGCCAGACGACTGACTTCCAGAAAATCACTGGGCATCTTTCTTTGTGCCTGAGTTTCTCCTGAAGTGAGGAAAACAATCACCATTGCAACATCTCATTTGTAAATGCCAAGAGAAGTTGTAAGGAAGAAGGTTGGGCTGGACTGGGAGAGAGGCTTCTAGAAACACTGCAGGACATAACGGAGTGAAGAGAAAACAGTGGGTGTATGGTGTTAGGGAGAGGTTCAAGGTTGGTAGAAAAAGCACAGAACCCGAAGGCTGGAATCAGCCATGAAGGAAAGAGAATAAGAAGCCTGTGCCTGCTGTGGGAAAAGAGCTTCAGAACAGGAGTTTGTCAAACCGTGGTCAATGACCTCCAGGCATCTGCAGGCATATTCTTGAAGGGCTCTCAATTCTCAATAAGAATATTTTAGTGTTGTTTCTTCATGCTGACCACAAAAATATTTAAGCATATTCTGTATAAGACAGTGTCTGTATAATTGCTAAGGTCATCAGCCATCTGTCAGGAGTCAGCAAACTGATTCTGTAAAAGATCACAGAGTGAGTAATTTAGGCTCTGAAGGTTTCTAGGGCTAGATTTTGCAGATGAGTAAACCCAGTGAAACATGTATGTGTAAGTACATATGTAACCTGTTGCTGCCAAGTCAGTTCTGACTCAAAGCAAACCTATAATATGCAGTAGAACTGCCCTCTAATGTTTCAAAGAGTGGCTGGTAGATTTGAACTGTCAACCTTTTGGTAGCAGCTGAGCTCTTCCACCAGGGCTCCAAGTACATACCTATACAACCAAACCTGTTGTCACCAGCTGATTCCAACTCATAGCAACCCTATAGGACAGAATAGAACTGCCCCCATAGAGTTTCCAAGGAGTACCTGGTGGATCTGAACTGCTGACCTTTCGGTTAGCAGCTGTAGCACTTAACACCTATGCCACCAGTATTACCAAGTATCTGTGTAAATAGATTTATAGCAAGGAAATGGCTCATGGTGGAGGCTGGCAAACCCCAAATTCATGGTACAGGCAACGGGCTGGAGGCTTATCCTGACTCATGTGGTAGGAGGGGCTGCTGGTCTAAACTAGCAGGTCAGGCTGCTGGCTTATGTCCCAAGAACTGTAGGTCGGAGGATGATGAGTTGAATGCAGGATCCAGAGAATGAGCTTTCCCAGAACATCTATGTGTATTGGATACAGGCCATGCCCCTGAGGAAACCACCGTTCGATTCGATTGGCTGCTCACATCAGATCACACAATGAAAGATGATTACATAATATCTGTCAAACCACCGAGAAACCTGTGCTAGCCAAAGTAACACATAATAACATCAACCGTCGCAGTAGACATCTAGTCAGCCTGCTATTAAGCACCAAAGCAGCTGCAGACATATGAACAAGCATGGTGGTATTCTGATAAATCCTCATTTACAAGAGTAGGTAGCCTGGTTCTGGCCAACAGGCTCTCATTTGCTGATCCCTGCCCAGGGTGCCTGATGCCTAGGTGGGGACATATGGTCCCTGAAGGTATGGCAAATTCCAGTCCGTCTAGCAGCCACCCTAACTGAAAACAGATCTGGGGTTGAAGCCAAGTCTTGGTGACAGCCAGTAGGTGTGTGCACAGGAAACAGCACTGCAAGGGATGGTGGGGCACCAGCACAAACCTGAACATGAAGGGAGTCAAGGAGCCAGAGGTGAGGGCGAGCCTGGGAGAGAAGTGAGGGGTGAGGGGGGGACACTAGAGAGTCTGCTTCCTATAACAGAGCATTTGCAGCTTCTGCAGCTTCCTCATTGTTTCCAACCTGTTGTGAGGACAAAGCTGACAAGGTGGACACAGCTGTGATCTCTATAGATGTCTGCCAGGCATTAATGAGGCTGTCATTGTTCCATTTCAGTAAATCACTCCTTCCAGCAGAGTCTTCAGAACACGGTGTAAAACCTGCCCCCGCCCTCTCCAGCAAGGCTGGCGTTCACAAGAGCAACCAGAATAGCATGCAGGGTCCTGGCGGCTCTTCCAGCAGTGGGACTGAATAAGTACGCTGCGGCTATTCTGAGTCTCAGTCTGCTGCGTGCGCGAACAGTAACACATGCCATCGTGCTGGGAGGTTCACCGAGACAAGGGGCCTGCAGAGAGGGGCAGGCACACTCTGTCACCTTGCAGACTTTTCCAGCCTTAGCATCATTCCTTCATCACTGAAACCCACCCCTGGTTTCCTGTTATCCTCGCTGTGTTTGGTGGCTCTGACACGAAGAAAGTGAATCCCAGCTGAGAAGGACATTCAGAGGACAGGCAACATGGGTTTGGGGGGCTATGGCAGCTTTGTGTCATGATATCAGCTCAGTTTACCTCCACAGTGTTTGGGAAACAATGTGCTTTCTCAGGAGCTGAAATCCAGGCAATCTCATGCAGAATGAAAGAAATGAATGAGACGGCAGTAGCCCCAACCTATGAGGGAACTACAAGCCAGCAAATCACATGCCTGACTTGGCACCTCCAGCCGTCTGCTTCTGGGAGCACTACAAACCAGACTCGGACCCTCTCTGCTGCTTTGACCTGTTGGTGTTGTCCTGTTGGTTTCGTCCTTACTGTCTCATCACTTCTACCTCCACTGCCAGCTGCTGACTCTTTGTTTCTAGCACCCTTGTTCAAACTCCTTATGAGAAAAAATGTGATTAAGATGAGGATCTTAAAAGCTTGCAAGGGCCATCCATGGTGCACCCATTGGTCTCTGTTGCCTGGAGCAACAGAAGAAGAAAGAGAATAACGAGTAGGAGAAGATGAGATGCGGCCACTAATTGCTTCCAAGAACAACTGCACCCTTTGCCGTGAGACCCGAAGACAGGGATGGTTCCCGGCTACCATTTCTGAATGTTTTCATCAAGGATTCTGTAGAAGAATCCTCATTGGGAGAGAGGCAGGATGTGGGAATATGGAATCTGATTTCAGATTGTCATGGAATAGACACTTTCTGGAGCCATTGAGGCTAGATGAATTCCCCAAAATAATTGCCCTGAGAGATTACAGAATGGCTGTATGTTGTCCTGTACATATTTTCAACTATAACAAAAAAATACAAAATGAAGATAGTCTCAGGAAGAGCAGGACACAGATATGGGAGAACAGGGCAGGATTCTGGGTGGCAGGCCCACAGGTGACAATTTAGGGTCAGTTGTTCACCCTTGGTTCGGTCAGCGGAGGCTGGGCTACGGGAGTCAGTGAGTCAAGGACTCATGATGAGACTGCTTTCTTCCTAAACTCCTCTCTGTGACACAACTCGATACCATCTGTCTGAGTCTCTCAGTTACCTTTCGGTGCTTTAACAGAAATGCCACATGTGAGTGGCGTTAGTGAATAGGAAGTTATTCTCTCACAGCCTAGGAGGCTAGGGTGCTGGCTCCAAGGAAAGGCTTTCTGTCTCTGTTGACTCAAAGGAAAAGCTCTTGTCTGTGTGCAGCTTCTGTTCCTTGGCAGCTTGGAGGTTTCATGTGGCATAGCATCTCTCTCTGCTGGCTTGCTCAGTATCCTCTTTCACATGTCAATACAGACTGACTTAAGATGTACTCTGTAGGAGTGCTACCACACTAATATAACCAAGAAACCCCATTCCCAGGTGGTGTAGAGATTAGGATTGATATAGCACATCATAAACAGGGTTCTCTTCTTTCCTCTGTTTCTTTGAAGAATCAGAACCAGTGATCACATACACACACACTTACAGATATGCACGCGCACACACACACACAGACACACAGACACAGACAGACAGACAGACAGGCACACACCTCTATGGAGAAAGGAGCCTTCGTGGCACAATGGTTAAGTGCTCAAACTGTTAACCCAAAAATCAAAAGTTTAAATCTACTAGCCACTCCTTAGAAATCACATGGGTCAGCTTTACTGTGTCTTACAAGGTCACTAAGAGTCAGAAGCAACGCAGTCGCAATGAGTTTGCTTTGGTTCACAGAGAGAGAAACATTTACTTCAAGGGATGGGCTCACTCAGTTGTGGGGCTGGCAAGTCCCAAATCCATAGATCAATAGTTGGACTGGAGACTCTTGTAAGCTTGCCTCCCCAAGTCCATAGGTCACATGACAATAAAAATGAAGAGTAAACTGCTGCCAAGATATCTATTTATGTTCTGGAGGTAGACCATACCCCAAGGAAACTCCCTGTTTAAGATCAACTGATTATATGGCATTGATTACATTATGGAGGGGAATTACATTACCATTTACATCAGATTATGTTATGTAACAGCAACTTGACCAGCATTTGACTAATCAACTGAAAGCCATAGCTTAGCTGAGTTGACACACAAAATAAACCACCAACACCCGAGACCCAGTGTCTGACCTAGACACCAAGACACAAAACTCCTGAACCTGGGACAATGTCTCTGCCTTCATCCTGTACCCTCCTGGTCCCTGACTCCAAATTATCCTTTAGCCATGATTCTAATCTTTGCCACTTGATGTTTGTATCTGTCTCCTTGGCTTCTAACCCTTCCCTACCCTTCAAGGATGGTGACTCAGACTTATTCTGCTGACTCTACAAGTCCCATGACCTCAGAAGTCAGTCTTGGGGTGCAGGCCTAGTCATGGTAACACAGAGACACCAAAGTACAGAGGCTTGTAATTTATAGACATGAGTTTTTATCTTTCTAAGTAACTGCCTGGGGGTAAGTAACTTGGAATTCCCAAGACAGCCCTCCTAACACCAACACACAGCTTCCCTCTCTGGGTCCCAGGCAGCTGCACCAGTCAATGCCTCTCCCAGCTGGTGGGCAGACAGCATACACCCTTAGAAAAGGCAAAGCCCAGACATTGCTCCCCTTCCCTGCTCTCTGTGTTGACAAGACCTTACTCTTACGAACCCACCCAGCTGCCAAAAGATCAGGAAACCAACCAAGTTTCTAGATGGGCACCATGCAAGTCAAAAACATAGAGAAGAGGCAGGTTGTTGGACCAGTGAAAGGAACCAGGGAAGGTTGGATCCCATAGAACAAACAGGGCAGTCTCTCCCAGGGGCAGAACCAGACTTTGCAGGATACAGTTTGAATCCAGCAGGCCCTCTTTGGAAACACTATAGGGCAGTTTTACCCTGTCTTATAAGCTCACTATGAGTTGGAATCAACTCACTGGCAGCTGGTGTGGTCTTAATGCTTATGCAGAAGTCTTTGGTGAACTTAATTTTCACAAACAGAAGAGCATTTGTCTGCTCTACAAAACCAAAGGCACCCTGGAAGAAAGGACTGAAGATCCACCTTCCAAATCTCCGCCACTGAAAATTCCGTGGAGCGCAACTGGATGCACTTGTGTTTGCCGTGACTGGCATGGACTCAACAGCACCCAGTAATGGCACCAGTAAAGCTTCTGTGCCATCAGCCATCTGGGAGTATGCTGTACTGTGCAGGCTGGTGTGCTGCTGTGATGCCGGAAGCTATGCCAGGGTTTTGGATAACAGCAGGGTCACCTGAAGTGAAAGGGTATCAGCAGAGTTTCCAGACCAAGACAGAGGAGGGAGAAAGGCCTGGAGTTCTACTTCCCCAACTAAGCCCATGGAAACCCTGTGGATCACAACAACGTATTGTCTGACAGTGCAGGAAGAGGAGCCCCTAGGTCAGAAGTCAGTTAAGATACAGAGCTGCTGTAATGGACTTGAGCAGACAAGGTGTGACAATTAAGTTCACGAACTTGATTGTTCTAAGTGCTACCTACTTCATGGCTGAATCTCAGTATGGTCACCTTTGAAGTATCCCCTTGGGAAACTATGGCACAAGCCCACCCTTCAAAGCGATTTTGGAGCTCTTTCTGGAATGGCCATTGCACACGGTGGCACGGTAGCAAGTTTGTGAACTTAATGAGGTAGTTCTCTGTACACAAAAAACTGCATTGGAATACCCTCCTTACTCACCTGATCTGGCCCCCAGTGACTTTTTTCTTTACCAGAAGATAAAGGAAATATGAAAGGAAGACACTGAGATGACATTCAGGATATTAAGGGTAGTATGATGACAGCTCTGATGGTCGTTCCAGAAAGAGTTCCAAAACTTCTGTGAAGGGTGAACCAGGCACTGGTGCTGGAGCACAGCTTCCCAAGGAGAGTGCTTGGAAGGTGACCACAGCAATGTTCAGCAATGGGATACGTAGCACTTCTTGTAGGAGGAGTTTGCCAACTTAATTGACAGTCCTTGTACCAACCATCATGAAGATGGCACAACACTGAGCAATGTTTTGCTCTGTTGGATACAAAGTCACCAAGAATTGGAGACAACTCCATATCAGCTGACAACAACCTGATTTATGTAATTCCATGGTTCCTCTTTAAGATGTTGATGTTGTCATCGGTAGATGCCGCCGAGTTCGTCCTACTGCACAGTGACCCAGGTACCACAGTCCCGCACCATCCTCATACTGTTGCTGTGTTTGAGCCCATTGTTGCGGCCACTGTGTCCATACATTTTTTGAGGGTCTTCTCTTCCTCACTGACCCTCTGCTTTACCAAGCACGATGCCCTTCTCCAGGGACTGATCCCTCCCGATAACATCTTTAAACTACGTGAGACAAAGTCTCTGGATCCTTGCTTCTGAGGAGCATTCTGGCTGTACTTCCTCCAAGACAGATTTGTGCTTTCTTTTGGCAGTCCATGGTATATTCAATATTCTTCACCAAGACTGTAATTCAAAGGCATCAATGTTTCTTCAGTCTTCCTTATTCATTGTCCAGCTTCTGTATATATATGAGGTGACTGAAAATACCGTGGCTGAAATCGGGTGTACCTTAGTCTTTACAGTGACAGCTTTGCTCTTTAGCACTTTTAAGTGTTGCTGCCGAGTTGACTTCAGTTCATGGTGACTTCCCGTGTTTCAGAGGAGAACTGCTCTAAAGGGGTCTCAGTGGCTATATGGTTTCAGAGGAGCTTTGGTGCCACAGTGGTGAAGAGTTTGGCTGCTAATCAAAAGGCTGGTAGTTCAAAACTACCTTAGAAACCATCTGGGGCAGTTCTCCTCTGTCCTGTGGGGTCACTATGAGTCAGAATCAACTCGATGGCAATGAGTCTGAGTTTTTTAAATCTTTCAGAAGTTGGCCACCAGGCCTTTCCTCTGGGGCATCTCTGGGTGGACTCAAACTGCCAACCTTTGGGACAGTAGCCAAGAATTTGTCCATTTGCACCACCCAGGGACTCATTCAGCTTCGTGGTAAACCCGCTTCTGCTGAGGCCCACCCATCAATGTTCCAGGGAAGTGCTCCCAATAAGTGCTCAGTGGTGTTAAGACTTGGACACGGAATGGATTTTGTAGACCTTCAAGGCCACTGCTCAGCCTAATGGCAACATAGTGCGTTATGGTAGATGGAAAAAAAAACTTGTCTTAAATTCCCCTTCCCTGATGTTTTCACTGGAGTTCCTAACTGTGCTGTGTGGCATGCTGGCTCGCTGTCCTTAGCAAGAGCTGGGAGATACCTGCTGCTAACTGGGTAACCCTGGCGGTCAGCGGTTAAGAGTTACACCTGCTCACCAAAGATTGGCAGTTTGAATTCACAGCTGCTCCCAGGAAACTCTATGGGGGCAGTTCTACTTTGTCCTACAGGATCCTTAGGAATGGGAATCAACTCACTGGAAACAAGTTTTCAAGGGTGTAAATCGGGTGATAGTGACATAACCACTGCTGTCATTTCTCCTCCAGCAGTGCCTACCTCCTAGCCCTTGATTGGTGGAGAGACCTCCTTATTTCTGAACAACTATTCTGTGCAAACAAGCTAGCCGCACAAGCCCATGTGGCAGCTGTTTCATTTTCTTGCCAGTAAGCCCCCTCCCCAAAGGAAGGGAGGAACGCGCTGGGGACTGCGGTGCTATTCTGCACACACTCAATCAAGACCCGGCTAATTAGACTTTCCAGGTGCTCAGATCCTGCAGGGCTGCACATCACAGGAGCACACAGGCAAACACCGCTACCCACCAGGACCGACGAATTGCTACAGAAGGCTGCAAAATAAACCTTTAAAAAGGCTCCCACTCCCTTGTTTATGCACTTTCTCTTTTAGGGAACAGATTAAATTTCAATGCTGTTGAAATGCTAGGGCTTGGGAGTGACTGATGAGTTTCATGGGCCTCAGCGGAGACCCACTCCCCTGTTAGGAAACCTGAAGATATAGAGGCCTGAGGTTAAATGAATTCAAATCAATAAATAGCAGCACATTAAGGAAACTGTTCCAGAACAGTTTGCTATGAGGGTTAGTGGCTGATATTCACACCCGTGTTCACACCATCCCTCAATTGCATTCAATCTGACTTTTTAGCAGAGTTTTGTTTTATTTTGAATCATGTTTTTCATTCACAAAAGCTATGCCTGCTCCTGGCTATTGAGAAACCCCAGGTCTGATGGTAAGCCCTGGTGGTGCAGTGGTTAAGATCTCAGCTGCTAACCAAAAGGTCAGCTGTTCAAATCCCCCAGCCACTCTTTGGAAACCCTATGGGGCAGTTCTCTGTTCTCCAGGGTCACTCTGAGTCAGAATCCACTTTCTTCTGGCTTAGGTCTGGTAGTCGATGTGTCAGAATCCTTTTAGCTGTAGGGCATTAGCATCCATGGAGGCCGTGTGAACATGCCATCTGTGTAGACAGCGGCTGTAGGGAGGCCCTGCAAATGCCAAACACACTCAGTTGCTAACGGAGAGGTTGGGGGTTCAAGTTCACCTACAGGCACCTTGGAAGAAAGGCCTGTCGATCTACTAAAAATCCAGCTGTTGAAAACCCTGTGGGGTTCAGTTCTGCTGTGACGCACACGAGGTCACCATCAGTTGGGGTTGATTCCTGGGTAACCAGTTCAAGCAGCGCCATGACTTCCTGACTCCTTTCTCTGTGAAGACTAATATGTGGCACTTTACATCCCTTCCTTGCACAATTGTACAACTATTCCTTGGGACTGAGTCCCAACCCTCCGTGACCTCCTCTTTAATAGAACAGTCACATGTCTGCAGTTTTTTTCTGCTTTATCTACGGCTCAGAGAATCCCTGGGTGGGGCAAATAATCAGGCATTAGACTATTGGTAGAAAGGGTGGCTGTTGGAACTCCTGCAGAGGCACCTCGGAAGACAGGCCTGGCCATCTGCGTCCGGCAATTCACAGCCTGGAGAACCCAACGCAGTGGTCGTACTCACAGGTGTGGGGTCGCCATGAGTTGGAATCGACTTGACCACACCTAACAGCAACAACATCGTCAACTCAGTGCCTTTTCCTTCCAGAGCTTCAAATCAATTCTAACGAACATCTCTGCTTGAGCATAACATGGACACCCCAAAAGGTAAACTTCCCAAACCTGAGCGCCTCGCTCCCTTCCTGCACCTCAGTGGACGGCATTGTCATCCCAGCTCCGCATCTTCCACCTCCCAGCCGTATTTGACACCCCATCTCTCTTAGCCCCCTCTCTAGGCTCAGGCAGTCACTGGGTTGCGTTGATTTTACCCTACTAATTTATCAGACATCCATCCATCTCCTCCTCTGTCTCAGCTGCAGGGCCTTTTACTAGAGTGCCAGTATCTCTACATAAATTACCAAACAGCTTCTTGTCTCCCTGCTTCCTGCTACCACAATGATTTTTCTAAAGGCACAAGTTTGTTGTGTCTCTGCCTACTCTATACCCCTTCACCAACTCCCTGAGGCTTCTAGGCGGGACCCAGAGCTTCTCAGCACAGCCTATATAGCCCTGCATCTTCTGCTTTCTTGTTTGGCAAAATCAAATTACTCTGGTGTTCAGAAAACTTGGAGCTCTCTTCTCTGGAATTTGACCTGTGTTACCCTCCTTTGGAAACCCTTCTGGCATAGTGGTTAAGAGCTGCATCTGCCAGCCAAAAGGTTGACCATTCAAATCCTCCAGGTGCTCCCTGGAAACTCTATGGGGCAGTAAGTTCTACCCTGTCCTCTAGGGTTGCTAAGAGCTGGAATGGACTCAATGGCAGTAGGTGTTCTTTTTGATTTACCCTCCTTTGGGGAAAACCTGGTGATGTAGTGGTTAAGAGCTATGGCTGCTAACCCAAAGGTCTGCAGTTCAAATCTGCCGGGTGCTCCTTGGAAGCTCTGTGGAGCAGTTCTATTCTCTTCTGTAGGGTCGTTCTGAGTCAGAGTCAACATGACAGCCGTGGGTTGGGTTGGGTTTTTACCTCCTTTTGGAGCCCTGGGTAGGGTAAAACAGTTAACATGTTCAGCTAACCAAAGGGTTGGAGAGTTGAGTCCACCCCAGGATGCCTCGGAAGAAAGGCCTGGTGGTCCACTGCCCCCAAAGCAGCCACCAAAACCCTTACAGAACAGAGTTCTACTCTGACACACCCAGGGTCACTATGAGTCAGGGTGGATTCAACGGCAGCTGGTTTTACCAGCCTTTACTCAAAGTTGTCACTTTCCCCAAGAAGCTTCCTGTCATCTGTTGGCCACTGTGACCCTCCAGCTCACAAAGGGTTTGCCTCATTGTCGCAGAACATCTGCCTTACCAAACGGGATGTCCCTTCTGAGCAATCAGTCTTTCCTGAAGCTGTTCCTAAAGCAGGCACGTGGAGCCATCCTTGCTTCTGCGGAGCACTGTGGCGCAGCTTTTTCTAAGACTGATTTGTTCACTCTTCCGGCCCCTGGCCCACCTGTCAGTCCGTCATACTGTGGTGGCCAGCACGTCGCTGCGATGCTGCGGACTATGCCACCCGCACTTCAAATATCAGCAGGGTCTTCCTGGGTTTCCACCTGGTCTCGGCAGAGCTTCCAGGCTAAGACCGTCTGGGAAGAGAAGCCTGGCAATCTACTTCTGAAAGTCAGCTAATGGAGACCTAACCTTCCTCATCATGTGGTGGGGAACACAACGGGGGGCTCTGAGGAGCGCTTCCAGGCTGAAGATGGAGGGGTGGCCCAGGAGACAGCCTAGAACTCTGGGAAACAATGAAACCAAGAAAAAAGCCCCAGAGAAAGAGGCTGATCAAGACACAAGAAGGGACCAAGAAGAGAACCACAGCAAGAGAAACACAGAGTGGATGCAGCTGCTGGCTGCTTAGCAGTGATACAACCAAGAGACGCCTGACAACACACTGTGCCACAGCAGCGACTCCTGCTTTCAAATTTTATGGAAATTCTTGCTTGTCTGCAGCCTGTTTTGTGTGGAGTCCAGCGTCAGTTTTTCCAGGTGGCAGCTTTGTCTTAATATGCACGGACAGTTTATTTCCCAGAAGCAAAGCAGAACTATGAGATGATAGATCCAGTGCTTTCATTTTCCAATTCAGGAAGCAGGCCACAAGTAATCCAGTTTGCTAACAAATGCTCACTGTTAAATCAAAAGCTAAAGCCCCTACAGGGACTCGGCCTTTAGAGGGACAGTGATAACCAGTGGCACGCAAGAGCCGTCAGTTCTGTGGTTTGCCTTCTTGGTTGTTGGGGAACATTCCAAACAAATTCCCTGGTGTGAGCCACCGGAACCAATACCCAGCTGGGCATGCATGAAAAAATCAGCCATAGGTCATGTTGCACATAAAGAAATCAGTAATATTCCACAGAGCTCACATAATTAGTAATTATGCTACTGAAGCCCAACGGAAGGCAGCGTGATGAATCTCTGCATAGAAATACATCCATGCAAAATGCTAAGATTTTAAGAAATCCCAATTTATTAGGTATATACACACTGTCATGGAGTGAATTGTCTCCCCCTAAAAATGTGTGTAACAATTTGGCTGTAAATCCTAATCTCTGCATGTGGTTAATAGATAGGGTTGTGTTAAAAGAGAGGATTCGAGTGGGACTACCACACCCTTACTAAAGGAGTTTCCCTGGAGTGTGGCTTGCCCTACCTTTTGTCCTACAAGAGATAAAAGGAAAGGGAAGCAAGCAGAGAGCTGGGGACGTTACATCGTCAAGAAAGCAGCAAAGTGCATCTTTCAGACCTGGGGTTCCTGTGCCAAGATGATCTCAGACGAAAGAAAGACTGACATAGGATAAGGACCTTCCTCTAGAGCCAACAGAGAGTGTGTTTCCCTGGAGTGGGCACCCAAAATTCGGACTTCTGGTCTACTGGACTGTATGAGAGTAAACTTTTCTTTGCTAAAGCCATCCATTCATGGGATTTCTGTTAGAGCCACTGCAGCACTGTTCACAACAGCACAAAGATGGAAACAATGGAGATGCCCATCAGCAGACAAACGGATGAACAAACAACGGTGTGGTCACACGACGGAATGCTACACACTGATAAAGAACAGTGGGGAATCCACGAAACATCTCACAACACGGATAAATCCAGAAGGCATTGTGTTGAGTGAAACTTGTCAGTCACGAAAGGACAAATGTTCTGTGAGACCACCATTGTAAGAACTCCAAAAAGGTTTAAACAGAAAGGAAACCATTCTTGGATGGTTATGAGTGTAAGGAGGGAGGGAAAAAGAATTATTTCAGCCGAAGAGAAGAACAGCATACAATACATGAGAAGTCAACACCACTGGACTAAATCAAAAGCTAAGAAGTTTCCTGAATAGAACAAATACTTCAAGGGACAGAGTAACAGGGGTTGGGGTCTGGAGATTGTGCCTTTGAGGGACATCTGAGTCAACTGAAATAACAAAATGTATTAAGAAAATTTTCTGCATCTGGCTTTGGTGAGTGGTGTTTGTGGTCTTAAAAGCTAGTGAACAGCCATCTAAAAAGCATCAATTGGTCTCAACTAATCCAAAGTAAGTAAGAAAGAACACCAAAGACATAAGGAAAATATCACCCCAAGAGACGAATGGGCAGCATGAACCACAGACTCCATCAGCCTGAGACCAGAAAAATTGGATGGTACCCAGCTACCACCAATAGCTGCCCTGACAGAGTCCCTGATGGAGTGAGAGGACTCATATCCAGAGTTCATGGCCTAGGACTGGAGGAACCCCCAAAGACATGGCCCCCAGACTCTCCAGATTTGAGAGCATTCCCAAAGCCATCTCTTTAGGCAAAGATATGACTGGACTACAAAACATAAAATAATGCTCACGAAGTGTGTGCTTCTTAGTTCCAGCAGACATGCGACGTTAAACGGATGACTCCTGTCTGGAAGCAGGCTGAGAAGGCAGGAAGGGACACAGCATCTGGTTGGATAAACATAAGAAATCAAGGTTGGAAAAGAGCAGTGTTTTGTCATATTGCAGGGATTGCAACTAGTGTCACATAACGGTGTCTGTATAAAGTTTTGCATGAGAAATTGACTTGGCTGTAAACTTTCCTCTAAATCACAATTTAAAAAACAAAGAAAGGTAGAAAGGGAGGGAGTGAGGAAAGAAGGAAGGAAAAAAGAAAGGCGACCAGGGGGAGGGAGGGAGAGAGGGATGGAGAAGGACAGAAGGAATTCCAATTCATGTTAGAACACGCAGAGCAAACCTTTGTGTCACTTTAACTTTCATTTTTTAACGGTACGTGAATTGAACTCCCTCTCTAGGCACTATTCAGGGTGCTGGACACACAATAGTATTTAAGACAGATCCCTCCACATCTCAACTCCTAAACTACATATTAACCCATCCAGTGGTACAATGAAGGAAAGGCCTGGCTGTCTGCTTCTGTAAAGATTACAGCACAGAAAACCCTACGGAGCAGTCCTACTCTGTAATGGGGCTGCCATGGGTTGATACCTATCTAACGACAACAAGGTAGGTAGGGTACCCTCATGTCTTCAGGAAGCTTGCACTTGTATAAGGACAGCACTCATGTAAGAAACAAGCAAGAAAATAATAAAAAATGGCTTAATTTGCAATTAATTTTGTGACAGAAACAAAAAGCCAAACAGGAGGATGTTGGAAACTGCCTTAGTTGGGATGGTTGAAGTAGGGCCCCCTTCAGGAAGCGAATTCAAACTGGGACGTAAATATAAGAAAGATCTAACCCAGGGAGGGGTGGCATAAGCAGCTGGTACACAACTACTAACCTAAAGGCAGGTGGTACAAACTTACCAGTGGCACCCTGGTAGAAAAGACTGGCAGTCTGCTTCTCTGAATATTACAGTCAAGAAAACCCTATGAAGCTTCATTTTACTCTGTAACACACAGGATCACCAGGATTTGGAATCAACTCAACAGCAACAGGTTTGGGGACAGTGAGGAACAACATCCCAGGAAACAGTAACAGTACATTCTAAAAGCCTGCTTTGCAACCAAGGAAGAGACAGAAGGGAAGAAGGGCCAGGGAGGGCTTCACAAAGTATCCTGGTCAAGATTTTGAAGGTTTCTCTAAGTGAAAAGGGGGGAGTTTAAGTGGAGAGGGACATGGTTTAATGCTTGAACAAGTTTATAATTGCTTCTTGGAGGAGAATGGATTGGAATAAAGCCAACAGCATTAGTCACAGAGAAATGTAAATAAAATGAGATAACACATCAAGTCCACTAAGATGGCTATGATTCAAAAAATGGCAAACAGAAAGTGTTGGCAAGAACACAGATAAATAGAGATCCTCATCCACTGCTCGGGGGCTGCAAAACAGTACAGCCACCATGGAAAACAGTCTGGTGGTTTCTCAAAAGTGAACATAAGCGTAAAATTATCACATGATCCAGCAATACCACTCCTAGGTAGATACGCGAACACAAACAGATACTTGTAGGCCAGCAGTTCACTGCAGCACTCCTCACAGTAGCTTAAAGATGAAAACAATCTAAACACCCATCAGCAGGTGATGGATAAACACAATGTGGTATAGCTGTACAATGGTATATTATTCTACCATGAGGACAAGTGCAGGCCTGATGCACACTACCACACAGATGATCCTTAAAAGCATTACATGACATAACTGCCAACCAAAAAAAGTCCGGGCCCAGATGGCTTCACTGCAGAATTCTACCAAGCATTTAGAGAAGAGTTATCCCCAATACTACTGAGACTATTTCACAGTATAGAAAGGGATGGAGTACTCCCAAACTCATTCTATGAAGCCAGCATAACCCTGATACCTAAGCCAGGGAAAGACCTAACAAAGAAAGAGAACTACAGACCAATATCACTCATGAATCTAGATGCAAAAATCTTCAACAAAATTCTTGCCAATAGAATACAACAACATATCAAGAAAATAATCCATCATGACCAAGTGGGATTCATACCAGGGATGCAAGGCTGGTTCAACATCAGGAAAACAATTAATGTGATTAACCACATAAATAACACAAAAGACAAAGATCACCTGATTTTGTCCATTGATGCCGAAAAGGCATTTGATAAAGTCCAACACCCATTCATGCTAAAAACTCTTAGCAAAATGGGCATAGACGGCAAATTCCTCAACACAATAAGGGCCATTTATACAAAGCCAATTGCCCACATCATCCTGAATGGAGAGAGACTGAAAGACTTTCCCCTGAGATCAGGAACTAGACAAGGATGCCCACTGTCACCTCTCCTATTCAACATTGTGCTAGAAGTTCTAGCCAGAGCAATTAGACAAGACCAAGAAATAAAAGGCATTTGCTTCGGCAAAGAGGAAGTTAAAATCTCCCTGTTTGCAGATGATACGATTGTATATGCAGAGAACCCCAAGGAATCTATAAGTAAGCTACTCAAACTGATAGAAGAGTTCAGCAAAGTTTCAGGATACAAGATAAACATAAGTAAGTCAGTAGGTTTCCTTTATACCATCAATGAGACTGTTAAGGAGTAAATTATGAAATCAATACCATTTAAGATAGCCCCTAAGAAGATAAAGTACCTAGGAATTAATCTAACCAGAGAAACAACAGACCTTTACAAAAAGAACTACAAGCCCTTACTACAAGAAACTAAGAGAAACTTAGATAAATGGAAAAACCTACCCTACTCATGGATAGGAAGACTTAACATTGTGAAAATGTCTATTTTACCCAAAGCAATTTATATAATGCAATCCCAATACAAATTCCAGCGTCATTTTTTAACGAGATGGAGAAACAAATCACCAATTTTGTTTGGAAAGGGAAGAAGCCCTGGATAAGTAAGGTACTACTAAAGAAGAATAACACATTGGGAGGCCTCTCATTACCTGACCTTAGAACATACTACACTGCCACAGTGGTCAAAACAGCCTGGTACTGGTACAAGAACAGACAGATTGATCAATGGAACAGAATTGAGACCCCAGAGATGACACCATTTGCCTATGAACAGTTGATATTCGACAAAGGCCCTAAGACATTAAACTGGGGTAAAAACAGTATCTTCAACAAATGGTGCTGGCAAAATTGGTTATCCATCTGCAATAAATTGAATCAAGATCCATATCTTACACCTTATACAAAAACCAACTCCAACTGGATAAAAGACCTAAATATCAAACCTAAAACGATAAAGCTCATCCAAGAAAAGGTAGGAACAACAATGGAAGTTTTAATACACAATGAGGACAGACTCCAAAATCTGTCAAAGAAACCTCAATCAACAGAAGCGAAAATAGATAAATGGGAACTATTAAGAATCAAACACTTTTGCTCATCCAAAGACTTTATTAATAGAATTAAAAGAACACCCACAGAATGGGAAAAAACACTTGGCAACTCTATGTTAGACTGATGCCTGATCTCCATAATCTATAAGATACTACAAAATATCAATAAGAAGAAGATAAACCATCCAATTAAGCGATGGGCAAAGGAGATGGACAGACACTTCACTAAAGAGGAGATCCAGGCAGCCAAAAATCACATGCAGACACGTTCACGATCTTTAGTTATTAAAGAAATTCAAATCAAGACAACAATGAGATACCGTCTCACCCCAACAAGATTGGCCATGATCCAGAAAACACAAAACAACAAATGCTGGAGAGGCTGTGGAGAAAGTGGAACCCTCCTACACTGTTGGTGGGGTTGCAAAATGGTCCATCCTCTTTGGAAGGCAATCTGGTGCTTCCTTAAAAAAATGGATACTGATATACCATTTGACCCAGTAATTCCACTACTTGGAATATATCCTACAGATTCAAGGCCTTTCACACCAACGGACACATGCACCAGAGTGTTTATCGCAGCACAGTCCACAATAGCAAAAAGATGGAATCAACCCAGATGCCCAACAATAGAAGAATGGATAGGTAAACTGTGGTACATATACTCAATGGAGCACTACGCAATGATAAAGAATAACGATGATTCCAGGAAACATCTCCTAACCTGGTTTCAACTGGAAGACATTATGTTGAGTGAAAGTAGTAAGCGACAAAAGGACAAATGCTGTATGAGACCTCTACGATAAGATCTCAAAAACGGACTTGTGTATAGAAGAAAAGACTCTTTGACAGCTGCAAGGGAGGGGAGAGAGGAAGGGCGAGGTGGGGAGGGTTTAGTTTAGATAGTAACTAGCAATCTAGTTGGGAGAAAGCGGTGACAGCACACATTAGGAACAAGAACAACATTAAGTGGACTTCAGCATAACTTGAGTACTCCTTCCATCTTAACTCAATATTGCAAGGATAGAGTAGCTGGGGCGGGGGGCCGGGGACCATGCTCTTAGGCGAATTCCAGGCCAATTGGCACAACTAGCGTTTTGCTAAGAGAGCTCTCTGCACCCCACATTGGTGAGTGGCGTCTGGGGTCTTAAAAGCTGCCAAGCTGCCATCCGAGGACACAGCAAATGGTCCCAACTCAGCAGGAACGGATGCTCACCGAGGGCCGAAACGGCATGCGGTAAAGACAACCGAGAAGACAGAGAGACCCACAAGAGTGGGTGCCTACATCGACTTGGGACCGGAAGAACCGGATGGTGCCCGGCCACCACCAGTGATAGCCACGACGGAGCTCACAGAGAGGAGCCTCACCGGCAACACAAGAATAAAAAGTGGTGCATCATGAGATCTCCACTAAAAGACCTCAATTGATGGTCCAGCGGTTTTGGGGTTCCTCTGAGAGCATGGCCCCCTTCCTGATGCTGCCCTCTCCCATAAATTATAACAAAGGTCCACTCTTTGGACAGGAATGGATTGGACTTAGCAAGGCAGAGTGACCATATATTGGAAGCACTTTATGGTTCTATACATCTATAGGATATCATCTTGCTGACCTCTGGCTGGAGGAAGGGGAGTGGATGGAGAGGAGGGGAAAGGAGACTGTTGGGAGGATGAAACAGGTATGGAGCAGAGAGGAATAGTGTGCAGTCACCGGACAGGGAGAGTAGTGGAAGCTGCATATAGGGGGGCATGTAAATTTACATGTGAATGTACATTTTCACTCAGTTATGTTAAATAAAAAAAAAAAGCATTACATGACATAAATAAGTCACAAGAGGACAAATAGGATATAATTCCACTTAAATGAAATATCTAGAATAGACAAATATATAAGAGAACTATTTGTATTAGTGATTATCAGGGGTGGGCAAGAGGGGGTTGGGGGAGGCTTGTTGCCTAGGGGACACTGAGCTTCTGTCAAGAGTTATTGAAAACACTGGAAACTGGTGATGGTGCAACATGATGGAAGTCATTATGTCACTAATTGTACATGTGAAGAATGTTGAGTCAGCAGACATTCCATTCCATGTATATTTAACACAAGAAGGAGGAAGAGAAAGAGGGGGAGGAGAAGGAAGAAGGAGGAGACTAACACTAAAATGATGGCAGAAGGTAGGTCAGCCAGGAGCCTGTGGCAGGAGTCGAGGCAGGAGACCACCGTGGCCAAGACCGAAGGGGTGGTGATGGGAATACAGAGAAGACAGCAGCTTAACGATACACCTGGGAGCTGGAGCGGACAGGACATACTGATGAAGTGGGTGTGGAGTATGGCCGAAAGAGACGAAGCAAGGAAGGAAGAGTGGCCCCGGGACTCTGTCTTAATCAATTGGCTGCGTGGGGACACGGTTCACAGAGACGCAAGGTGCCAGTGCAGGCTGTAGGCAGCATGCTGCGCACACCCCCAGGAGACATCAAAAAGGCAGTTGGAGCAAATCTGGAGTTCAGAAGAAAAACCAGCCTAGGCACACTCATCCCTAACTAATGTCATGATTTTGGAAAGACGGAGTCCCTGCTGAAAATTTCGTTTCCAACTCATTTTCTTTGTATGCCTCTTTTGCAGAAGCAGTTTGTCTTTCCAAAGAAAATTTCCCCTCCAAGTTTAAGAACACAAGAACTCCATCATTATGTCCACAATGTCTGGAGGGACAAGAGTAATCTGTTATCAGACACAAAACAAGAGTTCCACATGGAATCCAGATAATGGCAAAACAATAACAAACCAAAAGACCACTGCCTCCAAGTTGATCTCACATGGTGAAGCTTTGTGGTACGGAGTAGAACCAAGTTCCACAGGCTTTTCTTGGCTCTCATCTCTACAAAAGCAGATTGCCAGGTCTTTCTTTGGTGGTGCCACTGACGGATGCAAACTACCAACTTTAGAAACTAAAGTAATGATGATCCCATTGTTGTATTGATTCCAACTCACAGGGACCCTGCAAGGTTTCCAGGGCTGTACATCTGTACGGGAGCAGCCCGCCATGTTTGTCTCCCGTGGAGCAGCTTGTGGGTTCAAGCTGCCAGCCTTCCACTTAGCGGTCGAGTGCTTTAACCACTACACCTTGAGATAAGGGCAGGTATGAACATACTTACTTTCCCATATATCACCTCGGCCCATGTGTATCAGCATTCTTCTCTCTCTGGTTTTCCTCCCTCATCTCTTTCCTCACTACCACATGTGTGTTTTTCTATCCCTGTCTATGGGACAGCTCAATTCTGTCCTATAGGGTCACTATAAGTTGGAATTGACTCGACAGCAGTGGGTTTGGTTTTGGTCTTGGTTCTTTGAGCCAGGCCCTATCATAGAGCCTCCTCTCTAGGAGTCACATGTCTCCGGAGGCTTGCTTTTCTCGATACTAGAGTGATTGTCCATACCAGGGCCTCTCAAACTTGATGCTCACACAAATCCCCCAGGATCCTGTTAAGATGCAGGTTCTGACCCAGCAGCTCTGCAGTGGGGCTTGAAAATCAGCATTTCTAACAAGCTCACAGGTGACCCTGAGGCTACTGGTACAGGGACCGCTTCTGCCCGTTGGGGTGGTTAGTTGGTGCTGGCTGAATGAGTGGATGAGCTTGGCATGGATGATGAGGTGGCCTGGTGACGTGGAGGCAGCTGGATCTAAGAGGTAGCCAGCCCTGGCCACCCGGGAGGCAGGGAACCTTTCCCTTTGCATATGCAGCATGGACATGGTGTCTCTCTGGAGAGCTGGAGTGAAGAGGGCAGATGACGGGTTGAAGCATCCAGCACTCAAATCAGACTTGGTAACTGGCTGGTGGTGGTGGTGGTTGCTAGGTTTCCTGAGTTGGTTCTGACTCCTGGTGAGCCTGTGTACAACGGGACAGAACCCTGACCAGTCCTGTGTCATCCTCCCGATTGTTGTTATGCTGGAGTCAGTCACTGCAGCCACTGTGTCCATCCAGGTCATTGGAAAAATTGGGCAAATGTTTTTATTGCCATCATTAAAGACTCATTACCGGGAGCCCTGGGCTGTCCTACATGCCTGAAGCCACAGAACTGGGTTTTCACCCTGCCTCCTTCCGCTGTCAGCTGGTCATTCATTTCCTGGCCCGGGGAGTTTCATTCACCTCTTGCCAAGCCCTGCCCACCCAGTATTCCATCCTTTGGACCCCTCAGCTTTCCTGTGTTCTTCCAGAGGAGCCAGATTGCTTGACCACTGTCTGCTGCTTAGCATCCCCTTTCCTTCTACCTCTGCTTTCTCATCTTTCAAGGTCAGCTGTCACTAATGAGGCAGTACAAGGTCCAACAGTTAAGTCCATGAACTTCGTTGTTCAAAACATTCCATACCTCATTGCTGAATATCACTACAGTTGCCTTCAAAATACTACCCTGTGTACCCAAACTAACGCCTAGTCCACTGTTTAAAGCAATTTTGGAACTCTTTCTGGAATGGCCATTGTGCACAGCGGCAAGTTCACAGACTTCAAGGTACACTCGTCTGTGAGGGAGTTTTCAGCCAGCAAACAAGTAACTGCAGTGGTACACCCTCCCCCCACTCACCTGATATGGCTCCCAGTGACTTTTTTCTCCCCTCAAAGATAAAGGATATTGGGATGACATTCAGGACATCAAGGTAAAAGGACAGCAGCTCTGATGGCCACTCCAGAGAAAGAGTTCCAAAATAGTGTGGACTAGGTGCTGGTGTTGGTGCATAGCTTCCCAAGCGGAGTACTTCGAAGGTGACCACAGTAACATTCAGCGGTGAGGACGTAGCACTTTTTCTAGGATGAGTTCATGAACTTAATTGCCAAAGCTTGTGTGTTCTGTGGTTCGGTGGTAGAGTTCTCGCCTGCCGTGCAGGGAACCTGGGTTTGATTCCTAGTGAATGACCTGATCCACAGCAATGCCATCTGTCAGTGGAGGTGTGTGTGTTTCTATCAGGCTACACAGGTTTCAGCAGGACTTCCAGACTGATAGGCACTTGGAAGAGAGGCCTGGAGATCAACTTCTGAAAATCAGTCATTGAAAACTCTGTGGATCACAACTGTCCTATTTGCAGCCACTGATGAGATGGCACAGGACCAGTGCTGGGGGCCGACTTGCGGCAGCTAACCACAGCAGCGTGGAGGGCCAGCATGTGAATCACGAACAAAAACAGGGAAGTGAACCCGCCACAGTCTCGCTTGTAACCAAAGGCGCGGCTGCAGGCTTCTGGGAGACTAAGATATTTTTAGCCTCAGTGACACTCTCTGTGGGGTTGAATCCTTTAGCTGTTTTTCAGATCCTTCCTCATAAAGCCATGTGTCACAGCCCAGAGTCACAGGTGCAAAACACTATGTCACTTCTGGGTAGGGACAGATTACCCAATAAGCAAGCACGCACAGGTCCACTGTGTTCATCTACCAGCCTAGTGCACCATTTCCCCATATTTTTGATTGGAAGGTGTGGTCAAACCTGTATGAAACTAAACACTCCAGGTGACTATAAGAAACGTCATTCAGCCCGTGCATACCTTGCTTGCGGTAAACCTTGTTTACTGCTTAATCCCCCACGCCCCTTTGGAGAAATCGAGGCATTCGTAGTTCTTCTGGTAAGTGTGAGTGTGAGTCACGCCTTAATCCATCTGAGGACAGCTAGCAGTCAATTGATTCGGTGTCCCTCATCTGCTCACAGTTAAATCCCTGATGAAAACTTATTTTGAAATATCTTCTTTACATGTCCTTTTGCAGGAACTGTCTGGCTTGAAAAAGAAAATTTCCTCTCCAAGTTTGGAATATGGAACCTAAGACATGGTGTTTAAAGAAATGGCACTTACGGTTTATCAAAACAGAGAAACTTTGCCAAATGGCTCAAGAGAAACACGCTGGGGGACTAACTCAGAGGTCAGGGATTTGAACTACCCTGAGGGGCCTCGGAAGAAAGGCCTGGCTGTCTGCTTCCAGAAAATCAGACCTCGGAAACTCTCTGGAGCAGAGTTCTATGCAGACACACATGGGGCCACTGTGAGGCAGAATCATCTTGGTGGCAGCTGGTGGTGGTGATTTGTGGGGTCATGAAGCTCAGGAGTGAAGTGGAAGAGAAATCATCCAGACAGCAATGTTACTGGGGAGTCTCACTTTCTTCTCTATCTCAGGATCCCTGGGGTGCTACAAAGTGGTCCTCCGCATGTTGTTGTTTCTCTGGGGATAGAGATTTGCCACTCGCCCAGCAAACAGATTTCTTTTCTCTTTAAAACAGGAATGGAAACACGGGGGCTGAGGCAAGAACATAAGAACTGGAGATAAAAATTAATTTTTTGGGGGGAGGATTTTCTTACTTTGCTCTCTAAATTTATAAGGGAGAGAAGTAGGGGAAGTAGGGGGGTGTTTACTCCTGAACTTATACTTTCATAAAAAGACCCCCACACAGTAATGTTATTAGTAAAAATTGGATGTAGTATATCATATTAATATTCACAATCAATGTTCACAATCAATATTCACAATCTAAGAGAGTAACTCTAAATCTGTAAATAAAAAGATAAAATAAAAACTAAAGTTGTTGCCGCCAAATCGATTGTGACACGAGGACCCCGTCTGTTACAGAGTAGGGCTGTTTCATACAGTTTTCTTGGCGGTAATCTTTACAGAAATGGATTGCCAGCCGTTTCTTGCACAGCACCACTGGGTAGATTTGAATCCCAGTCTTTAGGCCAGTTGATAGGCCCTAAAAATGTGTGGCAACGATTTCCACATCTCCAGTTTCTAGTCCTTGCGCATGCAGCTTCCGTCTCCAAACATGGTGGTGGATTCTTTCTTGTTCCCTGGCCCCTGCCTGCTTGTAAAGTACTTGTACAGTTGTTATTTTCTGTTGAGTTGACGCTGACTCATAGTGGCCCCAGGTGAGAAGAGTAGAGCTGCTCCAAGGCTGTGACCTTTCAGAAGCAGATTGCCAGGCCTTTCTTCCTAGCTGTCAGTTGGGTTTGAACAGTCAATTCTTTGGCTAGTAGTCAAGGTGTTCAAAAACTCATTTCTTTCCAGAGGGGTGGTTCTGAGGGTAATCTGAGTCAAGAGCACTCAGCATGGGAACTAGCTTGTGCTGTCTCCTAACTGTATGAGTAACAAATCCAGCCAGGGTGCAGGGCTAACCCCACTCTTTGAATCAATCCCTTAAATGCCTATGAAATACAGACTGCCTTTCATGGCTGGTCCTATTTGGATTTCATACATGATCTGTCAATACTTTATAAAAATGAAAACATTGTTCCTGGGGAAGATGGTAGATTGAATGTACCTAATTGCTCCATTCTAACTCTTCTCCTAAAACTCCAGGAAGGATATGGGATACACAGTTTCGGGAGCTTGAAGCTGATGGACTAGCAGTAACTGTGCCAGCCCCAGCCTAGCAGAGCACTGGGCAGGGTGACTCACTCTTACCCAGCCCTGACCTTGGCTGACCTCCACAATGCCACATGGAAGTCATGATTTACAGAGCCAGAGATAAAGAGGCCAGCAGCTGGTCATGTGGAGCAGGGTCCCTGGTGGAAGGACATCTGACAGACCTCCAGGAGCCTTTTCTTGGGCCTGTATATGTGTTCCGACCCCAAGAGGCAGGGATTTCCTGAAACTGTCAGGGGCATCTTCTTTCAAAAGCTGGTTAAATCTGGACCCAGAGATGACAATCTATAGCATGCCTGCAGACAGAGAGGAATTACCCGATATGCAAACTACACTCTGGCTTAGCTGTGCTGACTTACTAACAGTACCTCCCGCCCCCAACGCTCACCCAAGGTTTCACTTGCTGAGGTTTCAGTTACAGGGGGAGGTCAACCTCGTCCCCCAAAGTTAAATGACTCACATCTGAAATCTGGGACTTCCCACACTGTCCAGCCCAGGGACCGCAGTCATACAACTTTTGTTACAGTATATTGTTGTAATTGTTCTATTTTGTTATTAATTATTGTTGTTGATCTCTTGTTGCGTCTAATTTATAAATTAAACTATCATCAGTATATATGCACAGGCCAAAACATTATAAATACAGGGTTTGGGACCATTGGTCACTTCAGGCATCTGCAGGAGATCTTGGAACATGTTCCCCTGCGCATCAGGAAGGACTACTATAATTTACAGTGCACAGTTCTATAGGTTAATTTGCCTCTGCTGCAGAGGGTGGTCATTGATGTTTTGTGGGGTGTGTTAGCATGAGTCTTTTTGTGAAAAATAGTGATTTCTTATGGCTAAAGATAATACACAATCTTTTTTAAAAAATTCAGAGTATTTTTTGTATCTAGAAAGAAGAAATAAAAAAGAAAATTCCCAAGAATTCCACTACCCAGAGTTATTGGTCTTTATCTTTTAGTCTTTTTATCCATATCATATAATGTTTTTCTATTGACAATGGCTACTGAACACCTACCATGTGCCCAGATTTGTCCTAGGTGGTTGTTGGAACCTGATTCGGAGTTAGTTCCTGAAAAATGACCATCTCACGTGCAACAGAAAGAAAAAGAAAGTGCCTGTTCTTGTAATCGTTGGTTTGCTCAAGGCCATTGTTGCATTCTGAGCACCTTCCAACCGGTGGCGCTCATCCTTCAGCACTGTATAGTTCAGTGTTCTGATGTGATCCATCGGGTTTCCTTTGGCTAATTTTCAGAAGCAGATTGCCTGGCCTTTCTTCCTAGTTTATCTTAGTCTGAAAGCTCTGCTGAAACCTGTCCACCATGGGCAGCTGTGCTGGTATCTGAAATACAAATGGCATGGCTTGCAGCACCACAGCAACACACTGGCTGCCATAGTACAATGAACTGACAAACAGATGGTGGACATAGGGCAAGTGGCTACCTATTGGCAGCACTGGTCAAAGATATTATCATGACAGGAAGTTCTGTTAGACAGTGCTAGTGTCAGGTGTGGAAACTCTAGTTGGAAAGTAGTTAAGTGGTATGTCTACTAACCAAAAGGTCAGCAGTTCAAGTCCACCAGCTGCTCTTTGGAAACTCTATGGGACAATTCTACTCTGTCCTACAGGATGCTGTCAGTCAGTATCAACTCAACGGCAGTGACTTTGGCTTTGGCGTCAGGCATCCTAGAAACACAGATGACAGACCCTTCCTTCCGGACTGGGAGGTGAGGAGCGTCAGGAAAGAAAACCTGGACAAACTATTTACTTGGCTGAGACCTGAAGAAGGAGCCATTCGTCCTCAGTCGACTCTTGTGATGGGGCCCTCCTGATCAAGTGCTCAGCTGCCAAGAGAGGAGTCAGCAATTTGAACCCACCTCCATGGAAGCCACCTGGTGATCCGCCCCCATAAAGATTACAGCCTAGGAAACCCTATGGGACAGTTCTCTTTTGTCTTATGAGGCAGATATGAGACAGAACCAACTTGAGAGTCATGGGTTTTTACACTGCTGTGAGATGTCTTACGTCCCTATTGAATGAGTGAGGAAATGGACTTGCAAATAAAAGAAGGTGAGAGGACACATCTGCCCTCAGATCATCAGTCCGCAGTGCTGTGCTTGGAACACTTTCGTACTCAGCTGAATGTCCTCTTTGCAATGACACAGGTGGCAACTTTCACAAATATTTATTGAACACTCTGCTCTGAATTTCAAAGCACATTGCTAGGAAGTTGTGTGACACTGAGCAAAGGCCAAAGCCTCTCGCCACCTGGAGTTTGCCATCTGAATGAGAGATGAAGACGTGTGTCTGTGAAATGCTGGCAGAGCAGGCAAGTGGGATCTAACTGGCCCTCTCGAGTGCTACAGGGATTCCAGGAGGTGAAGGTAGTGTTCCATTAGGGCTCCTTGGAAGCAGCAGTTCGGGAGGGGGTGGAGGCTGCTGAGTGGTGCAAATGATGAATGCACTTGCCGCTAGCAGAAAGGTTGGTGGTTGAAGAGCCCTCAGAGACACCTCAGAAGAAAGACCTGGCAATCTATTTCTGAAAACTCAGCCACTCAGAAATCTATGGAGCACAGTTCTGCTGTGACACACACAGGGTTGACATGAGTCCAGCTGACTCCAAGGCCACTGGGTTTTGAAGGATGTAGGAGATGTGGACAGAAGGAGCATTCCAGCCAGGAGGAAAGGCTTGTAGGAGGGCTTCAGACAGAGACCGGCAAGTCCAATGTCAAGACAGGGAATCTATTAGCTTTAGGAGAGGGGTTCATTTACATCGGATGACTCAGTTATTTCTGTGAGCATGGACTTTCAACCCAAATCCTCTTAACCAATATTTATGGGTATGTCTTTAAACAGAGCCACACCCTATCCATCAGTGTGTCTTACTGCGATGGCTTTCATGTTGCTGTGATGTTGGAAGCTATGTCACCAGGATTTCAAATACCAGCAGGGTGACCAGTGGTAAACAAGTTTTAGCAGAGTGGTGTAACAGATAACAGCTACAGCTGGGAATCTACCAGGTGTTCCTTGGAAGCCACATAGGGCAATTCTATTGTGTCCTATAAGGTCGCTGTAAGGTGGGATCAACTTGACAGCCATGGGTGGTAGTATTTCTTTTTTGTTTGTTTCATCTAGACTGAGACAGGAAAGAAAGACCTGGAAGTCTATTTCTGAAGATTGTTGTTGTTGTTAGGTGCCATCATGTTGTTTCTGACTCACAGTGACCCTGTGCACAACAGAACGAAACAGTGCCCTGCCTCGCGCTATGTCCACAATCGTGTTTATGCTTAAGCACATCATTGTAGCCACTGTGTCGATCTATCTCGTTGAGGGTCTCCCTCTTTTTTCATGGATCCTCCACTCTACCAAGCATGATGTCCTTCTTCAGGAACTGGTCCCTCCTGACAACACATCCAAAGTATGTAAGATGCAGTCTCACCACCTTTGCTTCCAAGGAGCACCCCTGTTATGCTTCTTCCAGACCAGACATCTTCGTTCTTTCAGCAGTCCATGGTACATTCAATAAAAATCCTGGTGGCATAGTGGTTAAGAGCTACAGCCACTAACCAAAGATTGGCAGTGAGAATCTACCAGGTGCTCCCTGGAAACTCTATGGGACAGTTCTCCTCTGTCCTGTAGAGTCACTTTGAGTCATTTATGAAAATTAGTCAATGAAAACCCTATAGAGCACAAAAGAATACTGTCTGATAAAGTGCTGGAATAGGAGATCCCTGGGTTGAAAGGCACTCAGAATACTTAATGGCCTTGACGGTGGACTGGCGTGTACCAATAATCAGGAAGCTGGTACATGCCTGGACATGCTTTCCTTTTGTTGTACACGGGATTTTATAAGTTAGAGCTGGCTTCACAACAGCAGCAATAAGAACAATAAACAAGTCAGTTCAGAGAAGGGAAGGCACCCTTGAATTCCCCCTGATCTCAGGAAGTATTATCAAGATCACAACAGAGGTTGTCTGTTTCCACAGGAGAAGAATTAGAACCAGCACCAGAGTCCTCCAGGGCCTTACTGCTGTGTTTTCAGAGTGTGTCGTGGTCCTCACCTCGTGCCGCAGCACTCCACAAACCCTCCAATTTATCCCAGCTGCAGAGAGCCTGGGACTGATAAGAGTGCAAAGCAAATTTTTGGAATTTTATATCTATATGTTATTACATACTTAATTTTATGGAAACATAATCTAACTGAATTCACTTGTGAACCATGTGACGAGGACACAGTGATGCTGTGCATAAGGCTTGTGTTTAAGGGAGGAGCCCAGGTGGCTCAGGGGTTAAGAACCTGGCTGCTAACCAAAGGTCAGCAGTTCAAATCCACCACCTGCTCCTTGGAAACACCATGGGGCAGTTCTAGTCTGTCCTGCAGGGTCACTATGTGTCTGAATCCACTTGACAGAAAAAGGTTTAAGGATTTCCACGTTGTGAGTTTCACTCAACAGTACCTCCTGTCAATATAGGCACAAAACAAGACTTCTTTTTAGTGATAGTTTATAACATAATCAGTCCTCAGTTATTGGCTGTTGGGTTTATTGCTTGTCACTATCAAAAATGTTAATGCAATTGTTATTTACTTATTTATTAGAATATGAGGTCTGGTAATTAAGTCTGTGAAATTCACTGTCCTAAGTGCTGCATACTTCGTTGCTGAACGTCACGATGGTCACCTTTGAAGTACTCCCTTTGGAAAGCCATGCAGTAACACCAGCCCCTAGTCCACCCTGCTAAGCAATTTCAGAACTCTTTCTGGAATGGCTATTGCACGTGGTGGCATGGTGGCAAGTTCACAAACTTAACTGTATAATTGTCTGTGATGGAGTTTTTAGCCAGTAAACCACTTATTGGAATACCCTCCCTACTCACCTGATTGGGCCCCCAGTGACTTTTTTTTTTAGCTGAAGATAAAGGAAACATTGAAAGGAAGGCATTTCTGTGACATTCTGTGACATCAAGGGTAATGCAACGGCAGCTCTGATGGCTATTCCAGAAAAAGAGATCCAAAATTGCTTTGAAGGGTGGACTATGTGCTGACATCAGTGCATAGCTTCCCAAGAGGAGTACTTCAAAGGTGACTGTAGTGATGTTAGGTAATGAGGTATATAGCACTTTTTCTAGGATGAGTTCACAAACCTAACTGTCAGAACTCATATATCTCCCAAGGGAGGATGACTGGGCCATGCCAATATCCATCTGGTGTGTCTGTTTTGTTATAGCCCCCTCAACATTGGATTTGAATAATCACTTAGCTCTTGGTAGTTTAAGACACTGAAACCAGGGAGAATCTCAACTCTGTCAGCTTTGCGACCTGCCTTAGCCTCTTTGAGCTTCTGTGAATGTGGATAATCATAAGACTTACTTTTTGGGGTTGTCACAAGGATTGAATAAGATAGAGCAGGCAAAGCCCACAGCACTATGCCTGGTCCATGGCACAGACTCCGTCCCCTTCCAAAGGTGTGGCAAAGATGTCACTCTGATGAGGAAGGTGAGATTAACTCACACCATAGTGTTTTCAGTCACCTCATAAGTATGTGAAAGCTGGACAATAAGAAATGAAGATTGAAGGTCTTGTTGAAGAATATTGAATATACTCTGGACTACCAGAAGAATGGAAAACCTGGTGGCTCAGTGGTTAAGTGCTATGTCTGCTAACCAAAAGTTGGTGCTTCGAATCCACCCAGCACCGCTTGGAAACTCTGTGGAGAACTACTACTCTGTCCTGTAGGGTTACTATGAGTTAGAATCAACTTGACAGCACTGCATTTGGGATTTTTGGTTTTACCAGAAGAATGAACAAATCTGTTCTGGAGGAAGTACAACCAGAATACTCCTTAGAAGCAAGGATGCTGAGACGTTATCTTCCTTACTTTCCTTACAGGAAAGATCAGTTGCTAGAGGAGGACGTCATGTTTGGTAAATTCGAGAATCAGTGACACAGGGGCTACAACAATGGGTTTAAAAATATCAAGGATCGTGAGTATGGTGCTTCATTCTCTTATACACAGGGGCCTCACAAGCAGGAGTCGACTTGACAGCAGTTGACAACAGGAGTACCTTAGAGCCATTTCACTTTAGGTTTTCCTTCATTACTGCTGAGGCTAAGCATTTATTTCAGATGATGATTTCTTGCTGGAATATTCTTGCAAACTGTAACATCACTAGCCCTTTCTGCTCTAACCCTCAGGACGCCCTAATCTTGAACTAGACTTGCCCGTTTTCTACCCTCCACCATCAACCTCATCGTCATATCTTCACCATCAGCACCGTCCTCCTCCTCCTCCTCAGCACCATCAGTATCAGCATCAGCACCATCATCCTTATCACTGTTGGCATCCTCATCCTCATCCTCATCATGATCATCCTCAGCAACACCATAACCATCATCATCCGCATCCTCATCAATATCATCGTCGTCAACAGCGTTATCATCATCATCACCATCGTCGTAATTATCGCCATCACTTTCATCATTACCGTCATCATCAGCATCATCAACATTATCACCACAGCAACCAGACCCGAGATGCAGGACAAAAGAGGGGAGCAGAGTCTCCTGTGACACATTCAGAGGCCCAGAACCAGACTCTCCAAGTCAACAGGAATGTCCCCGTGGATTATTTGTCCAACATTTCCATGAGTCCTTGGTGGTGTCTCATCAGCAAAAGTGGCCTTCTCTTAATACTCATGATGTAATACTGATTGGGCAAATATGAAGAATGTAGTGTGAAGCTAGAATTCAGTCTTTGTTTACTGACTCCAAGCCAAACAAAGTCAACACTCTCATCTGGTAGAGCTGATTCTCAGATAACTGTATTATCATTTAGCCAAATTTTGCAATACCTTTATGAAATATTTTATTACATTTTTAATGTCATAGTTAAACAGAGTAAGTCACAGTCTTTTTTTGGTAGGATTCAGTATTTTACTAAATTTAACTTCTCCCATGTAGTTTATAGCCATGAGTATCTAAGGTCTATATCTCCTAGATGTCTTAAATCGGTAAGTCAAGAAATAGAGAGGTATGAGTATACTATTTAAAGTGATAAAATATTAGCTATTATAAAAGATGTTCAAAAACTGTGAGGCAGAAATGGGGAGAGGATGTAGGAGATAGTAAAAGAGTATTAATGTTCTCATCTTTCACAACAGATTATCAAAGATACTTCATAAAAATGATGGACAGATTAAGAGAACTATATATTACTGGAGCCCTGATGGCATAGTGGTTAATAGCTTGGCTGCTAGACAAAAGATTGACCATTTGAATCCACCAACTGTTCCCTGGGAATCCTATGGGGCAATTCTACTCTTACCTATAGGGTTGCTATGAATCAGAATCAACTCTATGACAATGGTTACACAGTTTGAAAGGACCCCTGGTGGTGCAATGGTTAAAACATTTGACTGCTAAACAAAAGATTGGTGGTTTGAATCCTCTACCCATAGGCAAAATATGTGGCAGTCTGTTTCATAAAGATGACAACCTTGGAAACTCAGTGGGACAGTTCCTCTAGTCATATAGGATTGCTATGAGTTGGAATTGACTCAAAAACAAAGGGTTATGCAATCTGAAATTTTCGTTCTTTGCACGTTACTTTTCTTTTCTTTTTGAAAACAACTGTATTGCAATATAACTCACCATAAATTCCCTCAAAGTATACAAGTCAACGTTTTTTGGTGTATAAACTTAAGCTGTATCTCCTAAGTGCATTTGGGCAACCATCACTAGTATGGATCCTATAACATTCTCATCAACTACTCCCCCAAATCCTGTATCAATTAGCAATCACTTTCTACTTCCTCCCAAGCTCTCCTCCCTCTAGCACTGGGCAACCACTAATCTAACTCCTGTCTCTATAGATCTGTCTATTCTAGATATATCAATGGAATCATACAGCATGTGGTCCTTGGTGACTGGCTTCATTCACTTAGTGTATTTTCAAAGTTTATCCACACTGTAGCATCTATCGGTACTTGTATGAATACACAAATTTTGTTTATCCATTTCACAGTTGGTGGATATTTGGGTTATTTCTACATTTTCAACTTTATGAATAGTGCTGTTGTGAATACTCACATGCAAGTTTTTGTGTAAATGCTGGTTTTTATTTCTCTTGAGTGAAGGAGCGAAATTGCTAGGAGGGTCATATGGTAACGCAATGTTTAACTTCCTGAGGAAGTACTAGACTGTTTTCCGTGATGGCTGCACCATTTTTCTTTCCTGCCTGCAATGTACGAGAGTTCTAATTTCTCCACATTCTTGTCACCACTTGTTATTATCTGTCTCTCTGATTATAGGTTCACTATAAGTGCTGGCGGCATAGTGGTTATATGCTACTTTGGCTAACAAAAAGGTCAGCAGTTCAGATCCGCCAGGCACTTCTTAGAAACTGCACAGAGCAGTTCTACTTTGTCATATAGGGTCTCTATGAACAAGAATCAGCTTGATGGCAGTGGATTTGGTTTTGGTTTTTATGAGTCCTATGAGTTGGAATTGACTCAACAGCAATGAGTTGTTTTTTTGTTTTAACAGGCATGAAGAGGTGTATCATTGTGCTTTTGATTGACAGTCCCCTAAAGACTAGTAATGTTGCGCATCTTTTGGGTGCTTAGTCACTGTCTGAACATCTTCTCTGGATAAATATCTATTCAGACACTTTGCCCTGTGACCAGGCTACTTAATCTACCTCCTCAGCCCTCAACAGAGTATAAAATGTTTGACAGCATAAAAAGCAAACACCAAAAGATGGCAATAGTGGTTTCTTAGTGAAGAAAATGAAGAATGATTTCTTTTTGCATTTATGAATTTTTCTATTAAAAGTAACTTTTTGTCATCTTCAAATTTTGTTAATATCTTCCTTGCCTTTTTTCTGTTATAGAAATATTCTGTAAATATTTATAATATTTCTGTTATAAAGTAGCCCAGAGAAGTATAAAGAAACAGATACAATATTAACCAGCCCTTGACAGACGTACACTTAGGAAACAGCAAATCCTAGCAGGATTTCGCTTGGTCCTTCGCTGCGTGATGTTCTTGCCACTTCTTCATACAGAGGGAAAAAATGGTGGGGAGAGAGACAGAGAAGAGAGAGGAATTTTGAGAGCAGTATGAGGAAACAGCAATTCTCTAATCTTTTTAAACTTGTATCATTACCTTGTGGCTTCACAATTTTGCAATTTGATATCAAGTATCTGTAAAAATCCAGATCGCTAGCAGCTCCATGTCTTTTCTTTAAAGGCTATTGTGTTAGAAAACAACGACACCCCTCTGACTTCCCTCATTCTATTTCTTTTCCTCCATAACCACCCCTTCTCCCCGAATCATCAGAGCCATCCAGGCAGGTGGGTTGCAGATACAGCTAAGACTTAACTTTTTTTCATCCTTGTCTTTTTCCCAGAGGCTCTGGAGTCCCCAGCTGCCGCAGCTTCATAAGTCATTGCCCAGATTTTCTTTTCTCCCTTGATGATTGTCATGGATTAATTGTGTCCCCCCGCCCCCAAGATATGTGTAGCCATGTGGCTGGGCCATGATTCCCAGTAGTTTGTGATTGTCCTCTATTTTGTGATTGTCCTATACTGTGTGTTAAAGGATTAGGGTGAGGCTGTATACTCTTTCAAAGATCACCTCCCTACTCCACAGTAAAGGGAGTTTCCCTGGAGGATGGCTTGCCTCACCCTTAATCCTTTCATCCTACAAGAGATGAAAGGAAAGGGAAGCAAGCAGAGAATTGGGAACCTCACACAATCAAGAAAGCAACACTGGGAGAAGAACACATCCTTCAGACCTGAGTTTCCTGCACTAGGATGCTCCCTGGACACAGATGGATGCAATACCGGCCTTTCCTCCAGATCCGACTAGAGGGAAAGCTTTCTCCCGGAGCAGACATCCTGAATTTGAATCTGTAGCCTACAGGACTGTGTAAGAGTAAACTTCCCTTTGTCAAAGCCAGCCACTCTGTGGTATTTCTGTTAGAGCAGCACCAGCTGACTAAAACAATGATGGCATCAATAGCACTTTTCCTCGTGGCCAGGACTCCAGAAGAGACTTCTCTTTACACTTGCTTCTAGTGTTCCCTTTTCTCTTAACAGCCAGGCAGCTGCCTCTCTGGGCTCCCGTGTTCGTCCACTAATGCTGACAGAATAGCCGAGCTGTGCAAACCCCCAAGCCAATGGGAGGCTGACACAAATCTGAATATCCCAGGAACACAGGGACGTAAGGACAGGAGGACAATCCCAGTCGCTGTCATACTCCCTCCTAAGTCTCCAATCATAGATGCTCAAGGAAAGATTTAAGATGAATACTCCTGCTGCTTTTTATTTTATTTAGATATTTTAGTAATTTTTGAAAAATTAGATGAGAGTGTACACAAGAAACCTTCACCAATTCAACACTTTTTACATGTACAAATCAGTGATGTGGATGACATTCTTCACGTCTTGTAACTATCTGTCATCCGGAAACCCTGGCAGCATGGTGGTTAAATGCTATGGCTGCTAACAAAAAGTTCAGCAGTTCAAGTCTGCCAGGTGCTCCTTGGAAACTCTATGGGGCAGTTCTACTCTGTCCTATAGGATCACTATGAGTAGGAATTGGTGGCAGCGGGTGGGTCTTAGTCATGCAGCACTACTAATGAGAAAAAGACCACCAGTGGATGGCTTTAATAAAAACCTATTTTGTCACAGTCTATTTAGTAGGCTACAAGTCCAAGTTTAGGGCATCAGCCCCGGGGTAAGTCTCTCTCTTTTGGTTCTGGAGGAAGGTCCTTGTTGTCAGTCTTTCTCAGAGCTAGGCACTTGTATGGCACAGGGACCCTGGGACTTTTCCAAAAGATGCACTTTGCTCCAGGCACCACTTCTTGGTGGTACCAGGTCCCCAGTTCTCTCCTTGCTTCCCTTTCTTTTATATCCCAAGAGACTGCCTCAAGGCACAATACAGTCTTACACGTTCAGTCCTGCCCCACCAACATGACGGCCACCCATCGTCCCTCATGACATCGTAAAGGCAGGATTTACAACATAGAGGAACATCATACAACACCGGGAAACATGGCCTACACACATTTGGGGAGAACACCATTCAGTCCATGACATTACCCTCCTAATTATTCTCATAATTTGACACATAACAAACATAAACTTAGCATCCCTAAGCCAGCAGCCCTCCTTTCCCCCTCCCTCTATCTCTGGCAACCCCTAGCAATCTTTGTTTTCTGTTTATTTTCTGGTTTTATGTAAGTGAGAATATACAGCATTTGTCCCTTTGTAATGACTTGTTGCGCTCATCAGCGTGCTCTGTAGGTTCATCCACAGTGTGACAAGCACCAGGGTCTCATTTCTCTCTGGGGTTGCGTGCTGTTCCACCATGTGTGTGTTCCATGTTGTGTCTATCTGTCCCCCTGCTGGTGGACACTTAGGTTGTTTCCACCTTTTGGCTGTTGCACAGAGTCCTGCAAAGAACATTGGTGCCCAGGTTTCTGCTCATCTTCCTGCTTTCACTTCTCGCTTGGACTGGGATTTTCAGGTTGTACAGCAGGAATGCAGTTCTCCTCTGCCCTGGAGGCTCACTATGAGTCAGTGTTGACAGCTCTGGCTGGGTTATAGCGTGAATGGTTGTGGTCAGTTAACTACTTTACATGTGGCCTTTCTAGTTGCACTCTTGTAACCTTGACCCAGGTGACTGGGTGGGACCATGTAACAGAGTACTGGTGGCCCATCAGGGGGATTGGTCAGTTTTGCCTTAAAAGGGAGGGAGTTCCAGGGCAGAGAGGAAGAACCCACCACCACCACCACCACCACCACAGAAGGAGAGGCCAGCAGGACACACTGAGCAGCAGAAGGCGGTGCAGTGAGCTTCCTTGCCCATGGAGATAGAAGGCTAGGGGACAGGGAAAGGTGTGCCAGCAAGCACAGCTGGGGAGATGCTAGCCTGAGGGAAGAACTGTATCCAGATTGTTCTTAGGCCTGAATTCTAATTGTTACTTCTCTTAGAGTAAATCCCGTAATCGACTATTGTCTGTGAGTTCTGGGTGGCCATTGCAATGAATTATCAAAACCAGTAGAGAAGCAGAGGACTGTGGGAGGGATGGTTGTGTCAAAATTGGTAAAGATGGCAGAGAAAGGAGGCGTGTCCGAGCGCCACCCCATAGGAATCTACCTTGGGCTGTTGATCTTGGTTCTCCCTCTCTCCTTCGGGTTTGGAAGAGGTCAGTCACTGTCCCCAAGTCCTATTTCACAAAGTTTTTTAATGCAGCATGTGGAACAGAGATGGAGTGCTCACAGTTGCCCCTGTCCTCCACTTTCTCTTGAGTTCAGTGCTTGTCTACATTGTCCCACACTCTTCATGCATAGGTGAGGCTGCGGGAGGTGGTCTGGCCTTCAGAATGTGGGTGGACATGGTGGCCATCTCCTCCATACCTGACACCTTTAACTTTTCATGCCCTTCTGGTTTAGCAGGCATCTCGGAGACCACTTGCTGAAGATGAGGTGCCACAAGATGCAAGCAACCAGAGACCTTGACTGACTCCCTGAAGCCACTCACCCATCTGACACCAAACCATGGAACAATGACACAGACAAGGAATGAGCCTTTGTTGCATTGGCCTGTGAGATCAGCAGGTTGCATATTAGGGTCAGTCTCCAAGCTTGATTGGCAAAGTTTCTTTATATAGTCCCTGTTCCAGCAAAATACTTAATGTTGCTGTCACACTCATTGGCAATGTCTTTAAAGAGGTTTCAAAATAGGAAGCCCCACTTTGTTAGCAAAGCATCCACATTCAAACACTGCCAGGAGGAGAGGCTTGCCACCGTGGTTCTGCCCAAGTGGTCTGACGTCAGGAGAGTCACTACGTGTTTTTGAGAAACGAAACCCCAAACCAAAACTGCCTTCCTGCTACACTCGCATGGTAAGGGGTCACGGCAGTCTTCCCCCAACAATAGTTAATGTTCATTTTTGCTCAACAGCTGTTTGTTGCATCCTTAGCACCATAGCGGCCACTGTCCTTCAGAAAACAAAGCTGCGAAGCACCAAGTCTTGCCTATGGAAGCTCGCCCTCCATCTAAGGTGGATGCCAGCCTCTCTCTAAGCACCTGAACACTTCTGGAAGTGGTTACGGGCAGGTGCCAGCCATGTGATGTCCTGGGAGGGCAGCTCTCTGCCTCTGTTTAAGAAGTTCAAGTTTTTTGGTTGCATTTATTGCCCTTCTATCTGGTGCAGCTTCGCAAATAGATGTCACAATTTATTGGTATTTTTTCTGGACCAGTCCCTCTTTTATTTTGACCTATGCGATGTCACTTGTGTTCACTACTGATGGGAAATTGGCTTTAATGTTCCAAGAGGATGGAAACTATCTGTACAATACAAGGAAGAAGGTTTGGGCTTGAAGACTCACAGAAGACTCTAGGGTACCTTCTGCCTATGCTGCCTCCTACTCTGGGGACTAACAGCAGCCCTGGGCTTCATTGCTGCTTCTTTAGATGATTTTCACGCAGTCGGGTGTATCGGTCCAGCAGCATCACCACGACACATTCTGTGGAGGGTATTGAGGAACACAGCTGTCTCCTTTCTGTCTTGTTCCCTTACCTCAAACTTTTCACCCAAAAAAGCCTTCCTACCCAAAAAGAAAGATTCTTTTCTCCCTTATAAATGACTTGACCTTCAGATTCCTTCAAGTCCAAGTTTAGATCTGACATGGAAAATGTGTGTCTGAATTTTTCATGCCTTCCGGATGCTTCTTGAAAGTGAGCTGGGTTCTTCTCTGTACCACCTTAGGTGTTCTCTGTTTGTCTTCCTTGCTTCTCCCCTCCATTGTGATGATCTCTCACCTCTTGTTCATGTTTTTAAAATCAACCACTGTGTCATGGATTCAATTGCGTTCCCCCCAAAATAGGTGTAGCCACATGGCTGGGCCATGATTTCCAGTATCTTGTGATTGTCCTCCATTTTGTGGTTTTCCTATTCTGTATGCTAAAGATTAGAGTGGGACTGTAAGTTACTTTATAAGATCACCTCTCCCTGCTGCACTATAAAGGGAGTTTCCCTGGAGTATATTTTTCCCCACCCTTAATCCTTTCATCCTTCAAGAGATAAAAGGAAAGGGAAGCAGGCTGAGAATTGGGAACCTCACACCATCAAGCAAGCAGCACCGGGAGAAAAGTGCATCCTTCAGACCTGAGGGTCCTGTGCCAAGATGCTCCCTGGACAAAGATCAGTGCAGTACTAAACTTTCCTCCAGAGCCGACAAGGGGAAAGCCTTCCCTGGAGTGGACACCCTGAATATGGACTTGTAGCCTACCGGTCCGTGTTAGAATAAACCTTCCTTTGTTAAAGCCATCTGCTCTGCGGTATTTCAGCTACAGCAGCCCTAGCTGACTAGAACACACTGTTAGATGTATGTTGTTTTTGTGACTTCTGGGCAGAATGACAACTCACCTGGTAAATGTGTGCATGTGACTCTGCAACCAGAAAAAGAGACACAATGGGGAAAGAGTGACTGAACAGTCACCACCCATCAGTCAGTCTGTCCTCTGTGGTCGCTCATACACTGCCATGAAACCAGAAGATGTGCCATCAGTATTTCAAATGCCAGCAGGGTCACCAACAGTGAACAGATTTCAGCAGAGCTTCCAGACTAAGAGAGATTAGGAAGAAAGATCTGGTGATCTACTTCTGAAAATTAACCAATGAAAATCTCGTGGATCACAATAGATTATTGTCCAAGACTGTGCTGGCAGATGAGTCCCTAGGCTGGAAGGCACTCGAAATATACGGTGGCCACCGTAGTGCACCTGAGCACACCAATGACCGTGAAGATGGTGCCTGACTATGCAGCGTTTCATTGTGTTGTCTGCAGGGTCACCACGAGGCAGAGTCACTCTGGTGGCAACAAACAACCAAACTCAACAGAAAATAGATGGTACAGGCGAGTGGAAATGAGACTTGTGATTTTAACGGCATAGCATATTTTTAATTATAAAAACATCTCTCTTTTTTTAATCTTAGAACTTCCCCGCCCTAAGAAGAGAACTTTACTTTTCAGTATTTTATTGTGCTTTAAGTGAAAGTTACAATCCAACCCAATTTGTCCTACAAAAACTAACATACACACTGCTCTTTAACTCGAGCTACAGTCCCACCCTGTGGCAGCACACTCTCCCTAACCATCCTGTATTTCCTGTGTCCATTCAATGACTTCCTCTCCCCTCTGACCTTTCATCTTGCCTTTGGAGAAGAGCTACACAGTTAGTCTCATGTATATACTTAAGCCAAGAAGCACACTCTTTGCCAGTATCATTTTATGACTTATAGACCAGCCCAGTCTTTGTCTGAGGTATTAGTTTCAGGAATAGTTTCAGATCTGAGCTAATAGAGTCCAGGGGGTAGGTTTCCTATGGACCCTCCAATCTGTTGGACCATCAGGTATGGTATTTTTCGATTGTTAGTAGAGTTTGAGTTCTGCACAGTCATTCCTCTCCTTCTAAGTCAGGGACTCAATGTTGTCTTGGGTTCCCTGTCTAAGCAGTCACTGGTGGTGGCTGGGCACCATCTAGTTCTTTTGGTCTCATTCTGATGTAGTCTCTGCATTATGTGGCCCTTACTGTCTCTTGGGCTCATATTTTCCTTGTTTTTGATGTCCTTCATTCTCCTCTACTCCCAGTGGATTGGGACAAACTGATGCCACTTAGATGGATCCTTGCTAGTTGTTAAGACCCAGACACCACTCACTCATCAAAGTAGGATGCAGAACATTTTCTAAGACAAGTTTTGATTGAAAGTGTCTCCCTTATAAGAGATGTACATGTGTGTGTATCTTTCACATAATTATAATCACAGGACATGTAATTTCATATTGGTTTCTGAATTTGTTAGGGAAAAGTTCCTTAGCGTATTTCCGTCTGATTAAAATGAGTTACCAGGTTAGATCTAGACAGCCAGCAACACCAGACCTCCTGTTTTCGTATTATTTCCAACTGAAACTCTGTCCTACAGGGTCACTAGGAGTCAGATGACACACAACAATAGGGCTTTAGCTGGTAGAGCTGTATGTTCCCACTTTAGACAAGTTTAGGAAGGAGAGTCTTAAGACATTGGGAGTAGCTTGAGAGGGGCTTAGACCCAGATACACCTTTTTTAGAGGGTTCTAATCCCTAACATCACTTCTGAGCTTTGTCATTGAAAGTGTCAGGACAAGCAGCTGTAGGTCACAGGACAATAGTTTCCTAAGGAACCTGTGAGAGCTTCTCACCTCATCCCTCTGCTGCGATGCAGAACAGGAGGCCGAGGCTCAGAGAGAAAGCAGAGCACAATGTTGCTGAAGCAGGATGTGAGGGGGAAACCGAGTCCCATCCTTTCCGTTCAACACTCCTTCCAATCCTGAAGGAAGAAGGAATAAAGAGATGGGTAGGGTTAAGAAAGGAGGCAACAGGAAAAAAAAAAAAGAAAAGCAAAACTAGAAGAGACAGAAGAGGATGGAGAGAAGAAGAGAAGAAGAGAAGGAGGGTGTCACAGGCGAACTGTGTCCCCCCAAGAATGTATGTTAGCTTGGCTAGGCCCAGTACACTGTAGCTGTCTACTATTTTCTGATTTGATGTGATTACACTTTTGTCATGATTGAATTGCGTTCCCCCCAAAATGTACACAACAATGTGTGTAGCGATTTGGCTAGACTGTGATTCCCAGTATTACTGATGTTTCTGTTTGTTGTAAACCCTGCCTCTATGATGTTAAAGAGGGAGGATGGACGGCAACTGTGTTCATGGGGCAGGACTCAATCTATAAAATTGTATTGTGTCTTGAGGCAGTCTCTTGGGATATAAAGGATAGTGAAGCCATCAGAGACTTGGAGAGACCTCAAATCATCAAGAAAGAAGCCTTGCTAGGAGTGGAGTACATCCTTTGGAAAGGACCCAGGGTCCCTGTGCCTCAGAACCTCCCACTTCTGGGGAAGATGATAACAAGGACCTTCATTCATAGCCAATAAAAAAGACTTCCCTGGAGCCGATGCCCTGAATTTGGACGTGTAGCCTACCGGACTGTGACAACAAAATTTCTCTTTGTTAAAGCCACCTGCTTGTAGCATTACTGTTACAGCCACACTAGATGACCAAGACCGCTCTGTGTTATAAATTCTGCTGTTATGATGTTAAATCAGGCAGGATTAGAGGCCATTAGGTTAATGAGATAGGACTCAATCTACAAGATCAGGTCACATTTTCAGTCCATCTCTTAAGACATAAAAGACAGAATCAAGCAGAAATACACGGGAGACATCATGTCACCAAGAAACAAGAACCAGGAACATAGCACATCCTCTGGACCTAGGGTCCCTGCAATGAGAAGCTCCTAGACCAGGAGAAGGTTGATGACAAGAACCTTCTCCCAGAAACCACAGAGATAGAAAGCACTCCCCAGGAGCTGGGCCCCTGAGTTTGGACTTGTGGCCTCCTGGTCTATGAGAGAATAAACCTCTGTTTGTTAAAGGCATCCCCTTGTGGTATTTCTGTCACAGTGGGACTACTTAACTAGGACAGAAGGGAAGAGAGGATGGGACTTTCAAACCTTTGCTAAACTTGACAGCACTTGGCTTGGCTGGCTAAACTTAAGACCAAATTTGAGAACATGTGGTACCTAAGTACACTAGTCCTCTGAAATAAGCACCTCAAGTTATGTATTGGACTCAGCTATGCAGTGCTTTTTGTATGCTCAGAAAAGAAGTTTCTAGAAAGAGAAAGCAACATGACAGAAATATGACCCCATAGGAGTTGTGAATGATACCGACTTTATTTTCTTACAACCTGGATGTATGTCCATGTCCATAGAAGCAATGCTTGCCCCTCACCTGGATCTTAAGGGATTTTTTTTCTAGTTGGATAATAAACAGTAGATGAACTGGTAGAAACACTGATAGCTGCTAACACCCTACCAATTCCCTCGGGTAGCTCTTTTTGAATAGTCACTGGATTTTGATTTGTTCCTGAGATACCACTAATGAAAACATTAAAAAGTATGAGCAACTTTACAGAAATTCAGCTTCTCTCATTTCATAGAAAGGCGTAGGAAGGATTTGTAAGTAACTCAAAGTCCCAAAGCTAAAGAATGTATCAGTGATCTAGTGTGGTGTAAAAACTGTCCTAAAATGTAGTGGCTGAGCTAGACCCTCCCTGGCTGCCGTCAAGTCCTTCATTTTAATACATACATGTGGCTGTGGTTAGGTGCCATAGACTCGATTCTGACTCATAGAGACCCCATATGTTACAGAGGAGAACTGTCCCTGTAGAGTTTTCTAGGTTGGGATCTTTATGGAAGCAGATTCCCAAGTTTTACCCCTGTAGTGCCACTTGGATGGGTTTGAACTACCGACCTTGTGATTAACAGCTGAGTGCTTAACCAGTGTGCCACCAGGGCACACTTACCAAAGAAAAGAAAGAAAGTAAACCAAATCTGTTGCCACTGAATTAATCCTGGCTCACAGTGACCCTATATCTTTGTGGAAGCAAATGGCCACATTTCTTTCCCTTAGAGCAGCTCGGTGCCTAAACACTGGGTCATCAGGGCTCCTCTCTGTAAAGATGACAGCCTTGGAAGCCCTATGGAACAGTTCTACTCTGCCCTATAGGGTCACTAGGAGTTGTAATCCACTTGATGGCAAGAGATTTGGGTTGTTTTTGGTTTAATCTTTACAGAAGCTGTCTGCCACATCCTTTTTCTAGGAAGCAGCCACAGGTTTCCAACTTCCAATCTTCAGGGTAGCAGATGAATGTTTAACCCCTGCACCACTGGAGCATCTTAAATCTAAAGGTGAATCTGGTTGGTCTTGTGACTTGCTTTGACCAGTAGAATGAAGAACATTCTGGAACTCCCAAATTCAATCCTTCACATGACCAGCAGTTTCTAGTTTCTCCCTTTTAGAGTCCAGCTGCCATGCTGGAAGTCTGACTTATCTGTGACCACAGGCTGTGAGGAAGCTTGAGTCAGCCGTGCAGGGAGAGCAGTCACATGGAGGAGGACTGAGGTGCCAGGCATGTGACTGGGGCCTTCGTAGACTGCCAGCCTCACCTGCCAGCCCAGAGAATCCTGAGACAACCAACGGTTGCTGCTTTGTGCTCCTACAATGGATTAAATTACTTCTCCAAAAACATGTATCTTGAAATTTTAACTAGTGTATGCTTGCTTCTGTTGTACATAGGGTCACCATGAGTCACAACTAACTTGACGGCACCTAACAACAACCTTGATGCCTGGTAAAGCAGAGGATCAGCAGAAAAAAGGGGAAGCCCTTCAGCAAGTAGAAATGACAGAGTGGCTATCAATGAAATAGATGCACACAGTGGCTGTAACAAGGGGCTGATGCATAATCACAGTCATGACAATGGCACAGGACCACCAGGCAGTGTTTCATTCTGTTGTACATGGGGTTGCTATCAGTTGGAACTGACTCAACAGCACCTAAAACAGCAATAATAGCCATATTTGGAAATAGAAGGTTTCTTTTGTTATATCAGTGAGGTCATACCCAAGCCAGATGGCTTCTAAACCCAATCCCCTCTGAGCTATAAAGAGAAGAGACACAGAGACACTCGCAGAGGAAGTGGAAGACAGAAGACATAGACAGGTGTACCTACAAGCCTAGCAACGCCAAGGATTGCTGCAGCTGCTAGAAGCTGAACAAGACAAGGAAGGAGCTTGCCCCCAGAAACATGTCCTGAATTTGAACTTCTAGCTTCCCGAACGGTGACAAAGTAAATTTCTGGTCTTGAAAGCCAACCACTTATGCAACTCATGGAATGAGAGCATTAGGTAACTAAGAAGATTCTAAGTTATGCAACAACAGGTAACTGAAGCGATGGCCTAAATCAAGTACCATTTGTTATTTTTCACAAGCCATGGGCCAGATGGATGACGCTGCAGAGCAGGACCATGCCTGGCTGGTCTCAGCCAGGCAAGCTGGGACGTCTGCAGTCGGCTGAGGGTTGGTTGGTTAAGTTCTGCCAGGCTGCGATGACTCCGCTCTGCTCTGCAGGGACTCACGAAGTCCGACAGGCTTGTTCTCCCAGAGATGGCCAATTTCAAGAGCAGAAGAGAAAGAAATATGCACAATTTTTCACGACTTTATTTGCATCCAGTTGCAGTAGTCCCTTTGAGAGAGTAACTGTACGGCTGAACCCAGAGTCAGGGAGGGAGGGGACCACAAAGGGAGAAATCAAAAATCTGGAGAAAGGGAGATCATAATTAGAGCCATTAACAGGACCCATCTACTCCGGGAACACAGGCTTGTCTCTGTTTGTAAACAAACAAACAAAGCTATCAACTTGACTCCAACTCACAATGACCTCCTGTGTGCCAGAGTAGAACTGTGCTTCACACGGTTTTCAAGCACTGATTTTTTCAACATAGATTGCCAGTCTTTCTCTCAAGGCATTCTGGGAAGACTTGAACTGCTAACCTTTCGGCTAACAGCTCAGTGCTTTAGGTCTTTGTGCCACACAGACACCTCTCTCTTAATAAAAAACAAAACAAAACCAAGTCCACTGCTGTCAAGTCGATTCTGACTCATAGTGACCCTATAGGTCAGAGTAGAACTGCCCCATAGAGTTTCCAAGGAGCACCTGGTGGGTCTGAACTGCTAGCTTTTTGGTTAGCAGATGTAGCACTTAACCACTACGCTGCCAGCGTTTCCTCTATCAGAAAGAGGGCTATTAAATGACATCATGAAGAAGAGTCTGCTGTCAAATTGGGAGTCAACTGGAGAAAGTACATTTGAAATTAAGATAATTAGACGAGAATTTTCTGATTTTTAAATAGGTTTCCAGATTCTACGGCCAAGTTCCTACTGTTGGGAATATTAGTGATGTTTTATTTCCAATAGAGGGCAACTTTCCCAAATCTCTGCTGACAGATTTAGAGAGAGGATGGGGCAGAAATATCAGTTCTCATATTTCATTTATTAAGTTACAAAAATGATGCGCCTGGGTTCCATTCCCGGCCCATCGATGCGCCTTGTGGGCAGCCACCACGGTCATGGAGGCTTGTCTGTTGCTGTGATGCTGAACAGGTTTTAGGGGAGCTTCTAGACTTACAGGGACTAGAAAGAAAGTCCTGGAGATCTACTTCCCAAAACCAGCCAGTGAAAATCTGTGGATCACAAAGATCTAATCCTATTGTAGCCCCATGGTGTAGCCACAAATGCTGGGGGCAAGGTTGCTGACTGGATGACAGCTAGCTGCACCAACAGTGAGGCAATCTTAGGGCTCTCAGTAGAGTTCCTTTCATTCCTGTTCACTCTGTAAACAGCCAGGGGGCACTCAGCTTAGTGACTTGCCTCTGCGTTTTACAGAAAGACATCAGTACCAATCTCTTAATGGGACAGACATCTCTGTAGCATGTAGAGCAACCGCTCCCAGTAAGTCTCCTGTGGTTTGGGTTGGTTTTTCTGTTTTCAACTCCCCTCTGTTACCAGGGTGGCATAGTGGTTTAGTGCTATCCAAATGGTTGGCCGTTCAAATCCACCGGGCGCTCCTTGGAAACTCTATGGAGTGATTCTACTCTGTCCTACAGGATAGCTATGAGTCAGAATTAACTTGACAGCAGTGGGCTTTAGGGGTTTTCTCTTACCTGGAAGGAACCCTGGTGGTACATTGGTTAAGCGCTTGGCTGCTAACTGAAATGTCAGCGATTTGAACTCATCACCTGCTCTGTGGGACAAAAGACCCGTGATCTTCTCCAGTAAAGATTACAGCCTTGGAAACCCGGTCAGGTAGTTTTAACGTGTCCTACAGGGTTACTGTAAGGGGGAAACAACCCCACAGCAATGGGTCTGATTTGGTTTTCGATTACCAGGAAATACCAGCACTGACCTTATATTCTCACTCATCACTTACATTGTCGCTGGGTGCAGCCAAGTGACCTGTGTGATGGAGTAGAATCGTCTCAAAGGGCTTCCTAGGTTGCAATCATTACGGGAGCAGATTGCCAGGTCTTTCTCCCGTGGCGCCACAGGGTGGAGTTGAACCGTCAACCTTTGCTCTTAGTCTTTGCGCCACTCTTAGTCTTCACGCCACTGGGGCTGTCACATAAAACATCGTCTTCTGGGAAGCAGGTTGTTTCCACTCCCTGGATTTCAGGGTAGGAATCTGAAGAGACAGGGATTGTTAATTCGGAGCCCATCTGCCTGTCGCTTCCTGTAATGCAATGCTGCCCCCTGCATGGTGTTTCCCAAGTTAGATGTCGCTTCTCTGATCTGCTCCTTCTCCCTCCACCATCCCACTACCCACTCCCAACTTCATTCTTGAACTTTGTTAATCCAGTGGCCCTGGCGTTGACTGCTCAGGAATTGGGAGTGGAGGAGTCTGTGTTCTGGTCTCTGGACCACTTAATATCTTTGTGTCAGGGTCTCCTCATCTATAAAACAAATCAGCTGTGCCAGATGTGTGCTCCAGCTCTGAGCTAAGAAGTCAGGATAAAATCAGATGTGAGTCACAGAGTCCTAAAAGAGTAGTGACTTCAAACTCCAAGGGCCGGGCAGACACGTCTGGAAGAAGCAGGCTAGGAAAGAAGACAGATACTTGTAGCTCTGAGGAATTACTGTGCTCTAGTAGTGGTTAAGTGCTTTGTCTGCTAACCAGAAGGGCAGCAGTTCAAATCTGCCAGGCGTTCCTTGAAAACTCTATGGGGCAGTTCTATTCTGTCTATAGGTTTGTTATGAGTCAGAATAGACTCAACAGCAGTGGGTTTCTTTTTTCAGTTGCTGTCAATCAGAAATGACTCGATGGCAATGGGTTTACTCCAGGATGATGTTAAACCATCAGAGACTCACAGAAAGTGGGATGGTCAGGATGAGGGGAGGTACGAAGAACTTTCAAAACTGAAGGGAGTCATTTATGTGTGCAGAACTGAGCAATTCATTTTTTGCTCACTAAGTCAGTGCTATCTGAGGGCAGATAAACAAAACCACATTGCAGTCAAGCTGATTCCAACTCCTGGTGCCCCCGCAGGACAGAGTAGAACTAGGGGGCGCACCATCCGGTTTGCTTGGCTGTAGTCTTTGTGGAAGGAGCCTTGCTCGCGCCGTGTGTAAGTGCTTAGCTGCTAACCCAAAGGTTGGCAGTTCAAACCTGCCAGCAGGCATGTAGGAGGATGATGTGTCAGTCTGCTCCCATGAAGGCTATAGCCCTGGAAACCCCATGGGGGTACTTCTACTCTATTCTATAGGATTGCTATGAGGTGGAATCAACTTGATGGCAATGGGTTTGGCTTTGGAATCTTCATAGCAGTTTGCCAGGCCTTTCTTGTGTGGTCCTACCTAGTGGGTTCCAACCAACAACCTATAGCACAAGCCATCTGTGCCACCCAGGCATATCTGAGGATGAAAACTACCAAATGTTGACCGTCCTCGGGCAGAACGTGTCCCATGCTTTCCATTAGTATTTGGGTTTAGAAGATGAGGGTAAGGCGGAAGGTGGTGAGGAGGCTGAAAACCACAACTTGCTCCTATTCACCAGGGAGACAGCTTTTGGTTTCTATGAAGTAAATTTAGTTAAAATCTCCATGACAGCATATTCCCAAAGGAATCCTACAGATCTGGTCCTCACTCACCCAGCCAGCATCTTACTCTGATACCAGTCTACAAGCGCCCCAATCACTCAAAGCCAGCAGATGGACTTGGCCCTTGCCCTGTCCCTCACGGTCCAGTCTCACTGGAAGTTCCCTAGCCTTCTGCCTCCTTGGACTCCCTGCCCAGACCACCCCTACCTGTTGGGTAGGTCTTACTTCTTGGGGACGCCCGCTGTCCTTGGAAAGAGAGAAACCCTTCCCTCGCAATCTTGGCCTGTCCCTTCCTAGTGAAGGTGGGCGTCCATGCGGGATTCCTCCCCTCAAGCAGAGTCCAGCCGGCTGCGACGAGGCGTGGCCGAGTTCCGCGGCCACTTGAAAGGGAAGTCCTAACCAAACACGGCGCTGCTCAGGGGGGGATTTAAACCTGAGGACTGCCGGGAGCCTCGGTCAACCCTGAAGTCTTGCACAACCCAGCCCTTCCCGCTCCCCGTCCTGGGCCCGCGGCGGCGACACGGGAGGGCGCGGTGTCTCCCCACAGCGACGCTGGCGCCCAGGCCGCCTGTAGCCCAGCTCCAGCCGCAGCGGCACGCCGGCCGGGCCTCCCCGCGGGCGCGGGCCGGCCGGGGGCGGAGAGAGGGCCGGGCCGGCGACGGGCGGGGCCTGAGCGGGGGCCGCGCCGCGCCGCTCTCTGCGCCTGGCTCTCCTGGGCGCGCACTGCGCCCGGCCCGCGCCCCGCGCCCCGCCCGCCGCCCGCGGCCGCCCTGACCCCGGCCCCGCGCCCAGCCAGGCCGCGCCGGCGTGCAGAGCGGCGTGAGCTCGGGGTCGGCGCTCCTCGAGCGGCCGGGGACGCCCAGCAAGGGGACACGCCGGGCCACGCTCGCCGCGGCGCGCACTGCACACGCGCCCTGCGCGCTCCCGCCGGCCGGCGCGCCCGGCGAGTTTGGCCCGCTGCTCGGGCCCGTCACCTGCCCGCCGGGCTCTCCCTTCGCCCCGGGGACGCAGCGACATCCCAGCAACTTGCAGACTGTGGCGCAACTGGTATCGCAGCTGCGGCGCCCGCAGGCTGCCGGGGAGGTAAGTTTCCTGCGCGCCCCCGGCCCTCGTCCCTCGACCCGCGGCTGCCTCGGGGTCCGGCGACCCTGGTGATTTTTGGCGCGCTCGCTCCCTTCCCATCTTGCTTGTCCGCGTTGTCCTGGGAGTAGGGTGCAGGGGGCGTGCTTGGCCACCGAAACGGGACCTGAGATCCGTGGGGGCCACCGCTGCCAGCTGCCGGCAGGCACCCACCCGGGTGCTCTACGCCCGCATCCCCGGGGCCGCAGTGACACTCTGGGATCACTCGGGATCACTTAATCCGTAACCCCTTCATCTTCGTATGGGGATCTGCAGAGTTGATCAGCAGCAAGAAGGCTCCCCACTACCCTCCCCGGGCGCTAACAGCGGCGAACTTGTGGGCACCCTCGGCTCTTCAGAGGGGCTTTCGAGTCGCTGTTTCTGGTCCTTTCTGGCGCTGGAGCCGGACTGAACAGGTGCGGTACAGTTCCAGCCTAATGCAGCGACTGACCTGTGCGTCTCCCCTGCTTCTCTCCCTAAGCCGGGTCAGTGTGACGTTTCAACATCTGGGGCGAGTGGTGGACGCGTGGGGGGCAGTGGGGAGGGATCGTGTCCGGGGTTTGGCTTGGCAGGCCAGCGCCAGGAGTCGCCCAAACGGAAGACAGCAAATGCCTGTTCATATCTCATCTGTGCAGACAAGCATGCTGTCATCTTAATCCCCCTGCCCCCTGCCCCCTGGTTCCTTGGGTTGGTGGAAATCTGTTCCTCCTGGACAAGTTGTTTGGACAAGCGGGTGCATCCTTGCCGGTCATCTGCTGAGATCAGGGCTTGGACCATGGCAATGACAGTTACTCTGATGCTTTGAAGGCAAAGGGTTGCAGACCCCAAATACAAAAACTCCTTCACCCTTGGCTTGGTGACGTGCTTCCCCAGCTGGAGGTCAATGACCCCTGACAGACCTCAGAATGTGTTAACTGGGTGCAAGGGGAAGCCTTCCAGTACCCAGGACTCCTGAGCTTCCCTTTGGGGGGTCCCCTACCTCTCTGGTAGAGAGTGTCCCCCACAGAGACTTCTCCCTCACTCTGAGGGGAGCAGAAGTATTCTACAGTTGTGAGGGTGGGAGAAACCCAACTGGTTTCCTGCAACTCCAGGGTGAGGAAGCAGGACTGTGTTGCTGGAAGTTGGCTTCAGAGCATTTCCCAGCTGACAGGAGACCCTGGAACAAACCTGTCCCAGGTGGATCCCACTCACTGGGAGTAAGGGTATGCATGACTGTGACCCTAAGCTGTGGGAAACGATGGGTTCTGTGTGCAGTCCTGTACCCAGACACTAGAAGACCTGAGGAGAAAGCTGGTGAGCCAGGCTGATGTGTTAGGACTTCTGACTGGAGAAGGCAAAGCAGAAAGCCCAGAAATGATACAATCACTTACCTTTTATATCCAAATCCTGGAGACTAGAGGGGCCAAATAAGAATACCTTATATTTGCATCATTGTCCTCCCATTTGTAAACCATTTCTCTTTGAATCCGGACGACTTCTGTGGAGGGCAGGACAAAGTGTCGGAGCCCAGATTTCACAGGGGGAACCTGACACCCACAGGTTCAGCGAGTCCCAGGGTGAGAGTGAGGTTCTCAGCCAGGCTTTCCAGCATAACCCTGTGCCATCCTGCGCTTGATCAGTGTTTTCCAGGTGGACAGAGTGCTTCTGCGTTTATCACGATCTGTGTGCCGTTTAGTTTACAGGTGAGGAGACTGAGGCTCAGACAAATGATAGGCATTCCCCATGGTGTCCTGTCTAACTCAGTGGAGTTGGTTTCATTAGGTTACTGCGAAAGTCGGATCTAACTCACGGCTGCTTTGTGTGTGACAGTGACATGGTACCCCATCCTGCAGCATCTTCATAATGTCTCTTGCGACAGTGTGTATTTTGGGTGCCTTCCGACCTAGGGGGTCATCTCCAGCACTATGTCAGACAATATTCTTTTGTGCCACACAAGGTCTTCATTGACGAGTTTTCAGAAGTAGATCACCAGACCTTTCTTCTTAGTCTAAGTCTGGAAACTCGACTGAAATCTGTCCACCATGGGTGCCCCTGCTAGTATTTGAAATGCTAGTGACATAACCTCCAGCATCATGGTATCATACCGGCTACCACGGTACAACATACTAGCAGACGGATGGTGGCAGTGGGGCTTACAAGACTAGAAATCTCCTGGGGTTTAGTCCATCGTGTGCTTTCGTATGCCTACTTCTCGTAGCATTGAGAACACATCGTGGATGCCGGGATATGCTGGGAGCCCTAGGTGAGCTACAGGTGTGTCGGGTTCTAGTTCCGGTGCTAATGCATTTGGCTATGTGACCTGGGCCCGGTCACAGCATCTCTGAGCCCCAAGTCTCCCAGAGAAAAGACCAGGGATTCGTATTCAGTATCTCTCTCTTGTCCAGTCTTAATGTTCTCTAATGTTTGCCAGTGTGTCTGTAATCCATTGCTATTTTCTATAGGGGGAAGAAGGCCTTTTAACTTATGTCATCTAAGGGATTTAGCGTGTTACCTCTTCCTCCTTCATCTGTACCACTTCCGGAAGGCAAAGAAAACTCCAAGTACACTGTAGTTTAGCATTTGTATCATTTACTGTTAATTGTGGTTTGGGAAAGACTGGGAGGGGATGAAGTACTCTGGAGCCCTGGTGGCAACATGGTTAAGAGCTGGGCTGCTAACCAGAAGGTTGGCAGTTGGCATCTACCAGTCACTCCTTGGAAACCCTATGGGACAGTGCTGCTCTGTCCTGTAGGGTTACTATGAGTCAGAATCAGCTTGACACCAACTAGTTAAGCACTCTAGGATGCATGTCAGAGTTGGTTGGGATATGAGACGGTCATTGCTTCCTTGTTCGTTTGTTTTTAGTATGGCGTTTTGCATGTAGTTAAAAAGCAAGCAAGAAAACCAAATGAGTTGCTGTAGCATCAACTCCAATGCACGAGGATCTCGTGTACATTGTAGCAGAACTGCACTCCGTTGGTTTTCAAAGGCTGGGATCTTTTGGAAGGAAATTGCCAGGCCTTTCTTCTGAGGTACCTCTGGGTGGATTCAAACTCCCAACTTTTTGATTAGCAGCACACTGCTTAACCATTTCCACCACCCAGGGACATCTTGAGTGTAGTAACCCACTGCCATTGAATCGATTCCCACTCACAGTGACTCTGTAGGACAGAGTAGAACCACTCCTCAGAGTTTCCACGGAGCACCTGGTGGATTTGAACTGCCAACATTTTGATTAGCAGACATAGGACTTGACCACTATGCCATTGGGTAGTAAGTACTCAATAAATCGCTTTTGAATGAACAAAAGACATGAATGAAACTGCTCATAAAGAAAACGTGTTCTGTAAAATGCAGAAAGCATCTCCCAGTACCAGGTTTCCAGCACCTGCAGACACAGGATATGATTCACCTGTCGGAGATGTGTCTCGCAAAGCTGGCAGCTGTCGCGGCCTGCTGCTCTCTTCCCTGGATACATACATGATGCTGCTCTGCTCCCTGGATACATACATGAAGAAGGGATTTCCCTCCCACAGGGGACTTATGTTATCTATGTCATGCTTTCTGGTCTCCTTTCCCTACCCCGCTTGTTGGTCTTCAGTGCTGTCCAGTGAGTTTGGACTCATAGTGGCACCATGTGACAGAGCAGAGCTGCCCCACAGAGTTGTCTTGGCCATTCTCTTTATGGGAGCTGATTGCCAGGTCTTTCTCCCCTGGAGCCACTGAGTGGGTTCCAGATGCCATCCTTATGGTTACCAGCTGAGCACTTAAACCATCACACTGCCGAGGTTTCTCCCCTCAGCCTCCTGAACTGTCACTAATGGGTCACTGGTTAAAAGGCACAACCCTAGAAATGCACTTGTGTCAATTTATCAATGAGCGCATGTTTTGAGATGGTGAAGCCAACCGCTTTGTTGTCTTTTTTATAGGATGTCATGTAAGTCTGAGCAGATGCTAATATTGGCTCCTGATTGCAGAGGGGCCATCTAATTAATCAGGCCACCCCAGTTTCTGTTCCCTCAAGGAAGCCTTCTCTTTGCACCCTTCTTTCCTGTACAGTCATGTTTTCAGTTTTAGAAGAATGGTGACAAAGAATGACAACATAATCTCAAATATTAGCAGATCTAGCCACTTAGGTTGGAAGTTAGGGTGAGCTTCTTTCTCATGAAGAGTTCCAGTGTTCACTAGTTTAGAGACTGACACCTGTTGCGGGTGAGAAAACAGACAGGTGGAGTGACTTGTTTGGGGTTACCCTGAAGGTTGCTGGAAGGACCAGGGCTGATGAGGACTTCATAAGAAGGTTCAACTTTTGTGGCAGGATTTCTATTTAAAAATGTATTTTCTGACTTTTAGAAATCATATAGGTTTATAGAAAACTTCTGCTTACTAGAAATTATTTGAGGAGTGGCACATTTTTAAATAGTTTAGCATTTGTACTTGTTTAAAAATTGTAGTAACAATATACTCAGCAAAATGTATACCATCTCGACAGTTGCTATGCATCTGTTTAAGTTTTCTAACCAATCTCATCTCCTTTTCCAACTGCCACCCCCATCCCATCCAGAGGAGCTCAGTGCCCCTAAGCAAAAACTCCCTCTTCCCCCCTCCTTCTGACCCCTGGTAAGCACTAATAATCTTTAGTTTCTGCGTTTATCTTTTTAAATTCTCTTGCCCAAGTTGATACCATACAGAGAATATTTCTTTTTTCATCCATTCACTGTGATTCTGTTGCTTGGTACTGAACGCTGTACTCAGAAGTAGAGCTGGCCCCCAGTCACTGCTCGAAGGGATGGGACTGTTTGAATAGGAACACAGGTGTGTGCTGGTCTTCCAAGGTTTCTTCCTGGTATATAAAACCAGAAGGCTGAGGTAGCCCTGTCAAACAGCTGGTAGAGTCATAAATATGTATACATTTCATTTGCATTCTCATTTTCCTTGTGACTTCTGTTCAACGGTGAGTCGGACGTTGAGTATCTTGGAAAGATCATTTTTCCCTATGGCTGGAGGCTTCTTTAGAGTTCCTCTGTGAAATATCAAGTCTTGCATGTATTTGTTGCAGAATCGTGTTCCCTTTGTAGCAAGTGCAGTGAGTGCAGTTGGAAGGAGTCCTTGCTTTATTATTTTTTTTCCAGAAGCTGCCTGGTTAGAAGTGTGCACTGTGTACCTCCTCTGTGCGGCTGTGGACTTATCTACAGAGCAGGCTGTGTTACTTTCTCCTGAATCTCAGGGAGATCAGTGAGGAGGAGGAAAGGAGAGTAATTAACCTAGCCTTTGGTTTTGTGAAGTATTTTCTTTTTTAAAATAATCTTTAAACTTCACGTAAGCTACTGACAGAATTTTTGAAGGCTGATTTGTAAACAATTGACAGCCCTTGAAAAAAGGGTTTGATTCAGGCAAGTCCCTTTCAATATAAACATTAGAGAGAGACAGAAACAGACAGGCAGACGGACAGATGAACAGATGATAGATAATTGATGATTGGTAAGTAATAGATGGTAGACAGACAGATGAGATAGGTAGGTTGATAGCTGATCAATAGATTCAGTGCGTATTTGAGTTCATCTTTGTGGCACTTTGGCAATCTATCACTCCAAGAATCCACACCCTTGTTGGTTTCTACTTCACCAAACACGATGTCCTCCTAAAGCAGCTGACCCCTCCTGATGTTGTGTCCAAAGCAAGTGAACTGAATAATGTTCTACTGTGCTCTGTAACCATTGCATTGGCTAACTTTCAAAAGTCAATCACCAGGCCTTGCTTCTTGGTCGGTCGTAGTGTGGCAGCTCGGTTCACACCTGCCCCCCATGAGTGAGCCTGCTAGTGCTGGCAACACTCCTAGTGTAGCTTCCTGCCTCACAGTAGCTGCCAAGAGGCCACAGCCAGACAAACGGACAGATGGGTGGTGAGATACAATGAAAGGGCAGGGAAAAGGGGCTTGATGTTGTATGTTCTGTTTGCAGTGGTATCTACTTCGGTGTAACTTTTTTCAGAGGCCTTTAAGGAAGATGAGAAAACAAGAAGATAGCCCAGTCCTGTCCAAATTAGGTTACTCTTGGGAAGATTTGAAACATAGTAATTAGAATGTGGTTACAGTGCCTTGATGTTATCATTGTAAGTTAAAAAAAAAAAAAGCAAAAGAAAAGACAACAAAAAAAACAGCACTTGAACCTGGGTGGTTTCTTTTTTGCAGCAAGACTTCTGTGTTGTTTACGAGGATGAATCGGTAATGAAAATACAGTCATTCCTGGGAGTTGACAATCAATTCTTGAGTCTTGTTTTCTCTTGCACTTTGAGGAGCTCAGTTGTGACATTGCAGTGACATCTAGAGACTTGCTGTTTGGTGTTGTTGCTGCCTTAAAAATGTGTGAGTGGAGGTGCCTGTGTCTCATTGTCCTCTAGGTTAGGCTTGCAGCTGCAATCGCTGTGGACCGAAGGAGTGTAATTACCTGGAATTGCAAGGAAGGTTTCAGAGACTGGAAAGTTCATCAGTTTTTGTAAGAAAAAGGTGATATTTACACCTTCGACTTGCAGTCCTGCTGAGCACAGGGGTTTTGGAGGAAGACAATTTTATAACAACAGCAACAAAAAAATGTGTTCGTGGCCACCATAGACAGGCTGGCACAAGAAATGTAGTAGATCCAACATGTTGAGTTGTGGGTTTTTAGCAGTTGGTACACACTTTTGTTTCTATCTCTGTCCGCTGTCATGATCTTTAGGTCTATGACATTTGGAAATAAAGTAAGAAGACAAAAACATTAATGACAATGAAACAAGTCTGACGGCCATAAGGGAGCTGTGAGCGTTTCTCAGATATTTAGCAAATATTTGTTAATGAAGAAGTCTAGGCAAAATGCTGTATTTACTTTTATATTTTTGGAACTTAGAATACCTGGCAAATGCTGACGGTTTAACAACAATTATGTATTGAATAATTTTTGCACTCAAGTGAATACGGTTCTTAAAAGTTTGAATCATTCCTTAATTATTCTAATAACTCCATTATTTTCCAAACCCTTTTAGACAGAAGCTGGTAGACAGTAATGTCAGTAACTTATAGTGGTCCTACATATATTTAAAAAAAAAATCATAACTGGCATTTATACACGAGACTGCCAAACATTTTTAACCAGCATGTTTAGGAGTCATTTTTTTTTTTTTCCCATCTTAAAGTAATCTAAATACAAACTGTGTTATTCTATTTTTTCTCTGAAAGAATCAGGTAAAGCTTTTTTTTCTAAAGCATTTGAAATGGGGTGGCCCAATGGTGTGTTTGACTTGGGGTATGTAGACAACAAGGGACTTGAAGTTTATCTAAGTTAGTCACCTTAAATATCACCTCCTCTTGGGGCCTTCCCTGATTATCTAACCTAATGGATCCCTTCTGCAATATATATTTTTTGCCTTATCTCTATGAATACTTATGCATTTATTTACTCCACTTGTTTCTCTGTGACCCCCAGACTCTATCACTTGTCTGTCAGTTTGCCCTGCTGTACTTTGGTGGTCTGGTGAATGCTGTAGTGATTTTACACGTTTTTGGATGTTGGAAGCTATGCCACCATTGTTTCAAAGACCAGCAAGGTCACCCGTGGCAGACAGGTTTCAGTGGAATTTCTAGAGTCACATGCACTAGGAGGAAAGGCCTGGTAACCTGTTTCTGAAAACCACCCAGTGGGAACCCCGTGGAGCACAACAGGGCATTGTTTGCTATAGGGTTGGAAGATGAACCCCGTAGGCTGGAAGGCACTCAAAACACACAGCCTACTAGTGATTGTGAAGATGGCATCAGATCAGAAAGGCTGGTGATTCAAACTCCCCCAGAGATAGCTCAGAGTAAATTTCTGGCAATCTCCTTCTGAAAAGTCAACCATTGGCCACGCCGGGGAGCACAGTTGTACTCTGAAACACACAGGTTGCCATGAGTCGGAATCGACTGGATGGCAATTGTTGAGTCCCCAGTATCCTCACAAAACAAGTTTTAGTGTTGGTCAGGAGGCATTGTGAAACTTGAAGAATAGGAACCTGGTGGAACTTGGACTTGGGAGAGAGTGACTCAGAAGGCTGCCTGATCTGTGGTCTAGGACAGATAAACCACAGTATCGAAACGTGAACTTTAAACTGGGAGCTGGCTATATATTTTTCTCACATACTACATGCTCTAACACTACCAATTATTTTAACAAGAACCTAAGTACTATAAGCAAAAAAAAAAAATTAAAAAAAAAACCTTCACTGTATTAAAAAAAGTCTCAAGAAGAATTTGCCAACGTATTTTTCTTTCTTTTGAAGTTCGTTGAGATCACAAGGTGCCCATTTGAATTGGCCATTCAAGCTTAAAGTGAAAAGGACTCAAAACAGGAAGCCTTAGGTTATCTAGAATCTTCGGGCTGTGTGTTTTTCTTCTGTAATGCATTTCCTGATGACTGAGGGCTTGCTAGCTTCTGTAAGCACTGAAATGTATTGGAGCCGATTTCTGGATAGAAAATTTTCCCCAGATTGTCACGTCTTTCTCTGATTCCTTTATTACACAGACAAAAGGTGTCATTTTTTAAAAAAAATAATAATATAAAAAACCCACTACCTTTGATTCAGTTTGGACTCACAGTGACCCTATCTAAGGTTATCATTTTTAGGACTGCGTCCTTGTTAGCTGCCTTTGAGTAGGTTCCAACTCATAGTGACTGTGTGGATGACAGAAGGAAGCCCTGTTCAGTCCTGCCTGTCGTCACCACGCGTCAGTCCGTCTCAGGAGGGTCTGCCTCTTTTCCTCTGACCCTGCACTTGGCCAAGCATGATGTCCTTCTCCAGGGACTGGTCCCACCTGACAATGTGTTCATACTATGTGGGATGAAGCCTTGTCGTCTTTGCTTCCGGACTATACTCTGCTAGGAGAAGGGAAAGGAGCCCTGGTGGTGCGGCTGGTTAAGTGCTCGGCTGCCAACCGAAAGCACGGCTGTTCCAGGCCACCCGGTGGCTCTGGGGGAGAAGACCTGACCATCTGCTCATGCCAAGATTATAGCCAAGAAAACCCCATGGTGCCATTATGGGGTCACTGTGAGTTAAAATTGACACGATGACACCTGACCACAGCATAGTAACGTGAGACCTTCAGCATCTCTTCTGGGATACAAGGTGCTCTGCCCCTGTACCAAAGGTCCCCACTTGGCCAGCTTGCCTGCCTTCTAGTAATTGACTTTTTTTGTTGGCCTTATTTCTGTGGCTTTCAGCAAGGACAGCCCCTTGCCTTGCTGCTGCCATTGAGAGGCAGTTGTGCTCTTGGCAACCAGCTAACACCCATATTGCTGGGATTGTGTTTCCCAAAGAGACTAGCCTTATTCACTGCACCTGAAATATTAAAAATGAGAAAAAAGTGGTTTATGGGGGTAAGCCCCAACAGAGTGGCATGTAAAGCAAGCAAGCTTCACTTCCTTTGAGTTCGTTTAATTTATTGGGCAATGCCAACCCAAGTGCCGTCGAGCAATAAGGAATATATTTTTCTTCTGGCCCATTTTTGGGGTCTTCCTTTGAGTAAAATTCTACATTTGTAGATGGAAGTATGCCATAGTATGTTTTTTATTTTTTCTGAAGCATCCATGAGGTGTTTGCTGCATCATGGCCTGTTGTAAGGTGCCATTTCACTGCACTGTAGAGTGGTGGCTTGTGGATACTTGCGTGACAGTTTCATTTCTGCTGTCTTTAGAGTTCTAGATTAGCAAAAGCATTTTTTCTTTCTTTGGAGAAATTGTATGGAAATTTTCTCCCAATGCTCCAGATTTCCATCTTCCAGTGGAAACCTTTCCTGTTGTGGCAGTTACATATTCCACTGGAAAATTTTATGTTATTACTGGTTGCTGTGGAATCCACTGCAATTCACAGCAAACCCATGACACTAAAGGGTTGCCTTGTCCTACGCCATCGTCACCGTCATTCCTGCTTTGGGGTCCATCATTCCTCCTCTAGCATAGTGTCTTCTAGCTGAGGGACTTCTCTTCCAGCCCTGTACTGGACAACGTTCAGTTGTGAGCTAGATGCTTTTCATTGGCTAATTTTCAGAAGTAGATCACCAGGCCTTTCTCCCTAGTCCGTTTTAATTGGGAAGATCTGCTAAAACCTGATGACTCTGCTGGTACAGGAAACACTGGTGGCAGAGCTTCCAGCATCACAGCAACACGCGAGTCACCACAGTGTGACCAAGTGACAGACGGATGGTAGGAAAACTTGAACACCGGCAATAAAATAATTCAGATGAATGATGGAAACTTAAGCTTATCTTTAAGGAGTGATAGGAACCAGCCTTTTCTTAGGCTGTAGACTCATACTGTTAACCAGAAAAGCTGTGGCCTCCGCACTTGGCTGGCCTTGTTTTTGCCAGTTCCATCTACGCTGTGCCCTTTTGTTGTGTTTCCAAAGATGTTTATTTTAGACAGAGTGGTGAAGATTTATGGAAAAGAAGGCAAGTGGGACATCAGGAAGTCCCTCATGCTAAGGGTTAAGAGCAAAATGTGACTTTTGTTTACAGAAAACAGAATGGAAATACGGCTCTTCAAGATTTGTGTATGTTTGGGCTCCTTTATGCAGTTTTGTAGTTTCTTGGAAACCCCATTTCCTCCGGGGCAGTGTGTAATGTAAATGCAATGTGGCATTTTGTCTTCTGCAAACTTGATGTAAGGAGCTGTCGTGTTCCATATGTGTTGAAGACTTCTGGAGGCATTTTAGAACTGACTGGTAAATATCCTGGGTGGATGCCTTTATTGCGTAGTGCTGCCCTAACAGAAATACCACAAGTGGCTGGCTTTCAGGACCAGAAATGTGCCTCCTTGTAGCCGACTGAGTCAGGATGCTAGAGGTCCCAGTCCAGGGGAAGGACATTCTTTGTCTGTTTTAGCTTCTAGTCAACCCAACCCAAACCAAGCCTGCTGCCACTGAGTCAATTCCACTCATACTGACCCTATCACCCTTGGCGTTGCTGGGCTTCTAGATGCATCTGGTTCTGTCATCTGTCTTCCTCGTAAGGAGCCCTGGTGGTGCAGTGCTTCAGTGCTCGCCTGCTAACCAAAAGGTCAGGAATCTGAACCATAGCTGCTCCCAGAAAACCCTGGTGGCATAGTGGCTAAGTGCTGTGGCTGCTAACTCCCAGGGGGAAAAAGGTACCAGTGAGCTTCCGTGAAGATTTATGACCTTAGGAACCTATGGGGCACTTCTTCTCTGTCCTATAGGATCACTATGAGTCCACATCCGCTCAGTAGCAATGGGTTTGATTGGGGTTTTTTGGGAGAGGCATGATCTCTGTCCGCTCTGCTCTTTTTCTAACTCAGAAGTGAGGAGGCCTAGGATCCACCCTGCACTGGTATGATCTCGGTAACAAAAGAAAAGCCCGTTTCACAATCCGGTTGTATTTACAGGCACAGGAGTTAGAAAGTCAGCATATTTTGGTTTGGTTTGGTGGAGGGTGGAGACAGTTCAGTTCCTAATCCCTCGTGACTTCAGGTGTGTCCATCAGGACTCTTGATGTGACCTTTTTGTTTCTTCATCTGCCCGGCTCCCTCACTGGAACAAAAGCTCCCAAGGGCAAGCACTCTGCTTTCTTCATTCCCTTGTCCTCAGATGCTAGAACAGAAGTCAACACAAACGTGACCTGAAAGGAACGTTTGTTAAGTAACTAAATGAATAGGTGAATGAATGAATAAACGAATGATTTTTATAAGCTACAAGAACTGCTGTTTAAGTCTGTGAACTCATCCTAGAAAAAGTGCTACATACCTCACTGTTGAATGTCAGTATGGTCACTTTTGAAGTATCCCCTTGGGAAGCTATGCACTGATGCCAGCGCGTAGTCCACCCTTCAAAGCAATTTTGGAACTCTTTCTGGAATGGCCATCAGAGCTGTCGATGTATTACCCTTGATATCCTGAATGTCATCAAAATGTCTTTCTTTCAATATTTCCTTTATCTATGAGTAAAGAAAAAAATTATTGGGGGCCAGATCAGGTGAGTAGGGAGGATATTACAATACCCTTGCAGACAACTATACAATTAAGTTTGTGGACTTGCCACTGTGTACAATGGCCATTCCAGAAAGAGTTCCAAAATTGCTTTAAAGGGTGGACTAGGCGCTGGCTTCAGTGCATAGCTTACCAAGTACTTCAAAAGTGACCATAGTGATATCAGCAGTGATGTATGTGGAGCAAATAAGTTCCTGATCTTAACAGTCAGACCTTGGGTATCTGTCTCCTCAGCTTCCCGGCTCCCTTTCCGTTTAGGACTTCCAGCAGCCTCAGCTCAAGCCTTCGGTGCTCTGCGTTCCATTGCCAGTGGACGGCTTCCTTCCCTGCAGGATCTCAGTCTGTTTTTGGGCTCGCGCTTTCTGACCTGTAGCACATGAAACAATGGAATGGCTTCGGGGCCCACTCTCTCTTAGCCTCTTACTCCATCCTGTGATCCTGACTCTTCCCTCTTTGCAGAGAGCCTCTGTCAGGGAACCTTACCTGGGCAGTCGCTCTTCTACAAGCTGAATTCGTATCCCTGTCAAAATCCTAAGTTTTTATCAAAGATAACCTCATTCTTTTTTACTCCCTAGTTTGGAGAACTTGGAAACCCTGGTGGTATAGTGGTTAAGTGCTATGGCTGCTAACAAAAAGGTTTGCAGTTCAAGTCCCTTGGGCACCCCTTGGAAACTCTGTAGGACAGTTCTGCTCTACCCTATAGGGTCCCTATGAGTCGGATGGGATGGCAATGGTTTTTTTTTTTAAAAAAGAAGATTTGGTTAATTTGGTGTCCGTGTGGCCACTGAGTAGTGAAGAATGTTATCCCAATATTTTTCTCTGGTCTTACTTCTGTCTGCCTAACTCCTTTTACCTGAGTTACAGTGACATCTTCTCCAGTAGCGTCCCTGTCTCCTAATCTACTGTTTAGTCAACTGTAATAACCCTGACCATGGCTATAAGGAGTCCTGGTGGTTCAGTGGTTAAGCTCTTAGCTATGAACTGAAGAGTCAATGGTTGGACCCTACCGATCTGCTTTCTGGGAAAAAAGACCTGGTGATCTGCTCCAATAAGGAGGAACAAACAATATGAAACAGAATAACCAGCTGCTTTTCCGTTGATTCTGACTCGAAGCAGTTAAGCCTAGGAAGCCCTATGAGGTGGTTCTTCTCTGTCACACGGGTTGCTGTGAGTCAGAATCAATTTGGTGGCACCCAACAGCAACAACCAGTAATTATCATTTCGTTATTGACATATTAAAAAATCCTCAAATATTAAAAAGATAAAAATAAAACTGCCAGCAAGTAGATGCTGCCTACTAGTGATCCTGTAGGACAGAGTGGAGTTGTCCCATCCAGTTCTCAAGGCTGTAATCTTTACAGAAGCAAACTGTGACTTGTTTCTCCTCTGAAGTGACTGACGGGTTTGAACTGTTGACTTTTCAGTTAGCGGCTGAATGCTGAACCAGTGTGCCACGAGGGCTCCTCTAAGATACTTCGCTTGGCCTGAAGTTTGGAGGTCTTGTTTGGGTTTTATTGGACCTTCCCCAGCTTGGCCTGGATTGACTGGCCACCATCATCACCGTCATTGTCACTGTCATCATTGGGACAACCATCATTTCTTCGATAGAGTATTGTATTTTAAGTGAAAGTGTGCCATCCAACTTGTTACACAAAACTTGCACATGCGCTGCTGTGTAACCCTAGCTGCTCTGCTCACCTTGTGACATACACCCCTCCTTTCCACCCTGTCTTTTCAGTGTCCATTCAACCGGCTCCTGTCCCCTCCACCATTTCATGTGACCTCTGGTCAGGAGCTGCCCAGTTAGCCTCATGTATCCACTTAAGCCTCGACACACACTCTTGGCCAGTATCATTTTCTGTCTTCTAGTCCAGTCCCATCTTTGTCAGAATCAGCTTTAGAAATGGTTTCCCTTCTGGGCAAACGGAAAGTCTGGGGGCTGTGACTTCCAGGCACCCTTCAATCTGTCAGACCTTCGAGTCTGGTCTTAATAGAGTTCAAATTCTGTACCCCAGTTTTTCCTGCTTTGTTGGGGACTGTTTGTTGAATTCCTTGTCAGGGCCGTCATTGGTCACTTGACACCAAGTGGGTCTGGTCTCATCCTGATGTAGTCTCTGGTTTACATGGTCCTTTCTGTCTCTTGGACTCATATTTTCCTTATGTCTATGACATCCTTTATTGTCCTCTGCTCCAGGTGGGTTGGGACAATTAGTGTACATTAGATAGCTGCTTGCTAGCTTTTTTTAAAATTTTATTTTAACTTTTTAAACCTTTTTATTGTGATTAGGTGAAATCGGATCCGACTCGACAGCACTTGGCTGGCTTGGCATACAACTAAATCAGTTTTACATGCCTGCCTATTTTCAGCACTGTCTTCTCTCCTCACCTGTTGACAGCACATTCCTCCTTTTCACTCCATACTTCTAGTATCCTCCTAACCAGCACCTGTCCCTTCTTCTCCACCATCTTCTCTCCCATCTAGAAAGAAACCAGTAGGACAGCCTCCTATCAATGTATAAACCCATAAAGTTTACACTGTATCCCCAAGTCCAGTCTATTCTTGTCTTAAGAGTTGACCGCAGTACTGGTTTCCAGTCGGGGACTGCAACAAGTGTAGGCACCGTGTCCCTAGAGGGGCCTCCAGGCTGTCAGACCATCAGTTGTGGTCTTTCAAAAGAGTTCTTGATTTGCATATTTCTTTTTCGTGTGTTGCCTCAGGGACTCTACACTGTGTACCCATTCACAGCTGCCTTTGGTGACGGCCAGGCGCCATCTGGTTCTTCTGGTCTCACGTTGCTACAGTCTCCCATTCATATAGGTCCTTCTGTCTCCTGGGCTCTTTTTTGCTCATATCTTTGTTGTTCTCAGTCATCATCTATTCTAGATGGGTTGGGACCATTTGTTGTGCCTTAGATGGTAGCTTGCTAGTTTTTAAGAACCAGACGTCACTCACCAATATGGAGTGCAGAAGACTATCTCAGCAGAAGACTAGTTATGCCAGTTGGCCTTGATGTCCCCTGAAAACATGGTCCCAAGCCCCTGTCCCTGCTACTCTATCTTTTGAAATATTGGGTTGAGTTTAGAAAACCTTTCAGTTTATGGTGTAGTCCATTTATGTTGATCTGCCCTCTACTGTGTGCTGTCATTGCTTTCACCTAACCAAATTCCTATTGACTATCTAATTTATGACCAACCTTGTCCCTCCCTCCCCACCCTTGTAGCCACCATAGAGTCTGTTCTTCTGTATATAAATCTATTTTTAAATCCTTATAGCAGAGGTCTCATATGATGCTTGTCCTTTTGCTTGCTAGCTGTTAAGACCCCAGATGCCTATTACCAAAGTGGGATGTGGAACCTTTTTTAAAAAAACTTTGTTATGCAGACAGGAATGGGTTGGACTTGGTGACACAGAGGGACCATATCATGTGTGCACTTTGTGGTTCTATGCATCTGTAGGATGTCATCCTGCTGACCTCTTACTAGAGGTAGGGGAGTGGGTGGAGAAGAGGGGACAGGAAATTGTTAGGAGGATAAGACATGTATGGAGCAGAGAGGAAGAGTGTGCTGTCACTGGGTGGGGAGAACAGTAGGAGTTGCATATAGGTGGGCATGCAATTTGTGTGGGAATGTACATTTTCATTCAGTCATAAAAAAAATCAACAACTTTGTTATGCCAGTTGATCTAGATGTCCCCTGAAACCATGGTTCCCAGGCCCCTGGCCCTACTATTCTGTCCTTCAAAGTGTTTAGTTATGTTTAGGAAACTTCCTAGGTGTTGGTTCAATCCAGCAACTACCATTTCCCACTCACACTCTGGGCCTGGCACAGTGCATACAAGGACATGAAATCATAAAGTGCCATAGAGTGTTTTTGGAGCTGTATGACATAGGTGTGCATAGGTGGTAGGCGACAAGACTTAGAAAGGAGTGTTGGGTCAGGCTATGGGCATTTTGTCAGCTGTGCTGAGGAGTTTGAGTTTTTCTTCTATTGGCAGTGAGGCGTCACCTAGAAGACTTTCATGGTCGGGTGATGAGCTGAAATTTTACTTTAGGTCAGTAGTATAGGCTGTAGTTTGGGAGATGAATTGTGAAGGAAAGAGATAAGATTTGGGGAAGGGCTACAGGGGAGACAGGGAGGGCTTACATTAAGGTAGCTGGGGTAGGGGAGAGCTAGCAGGTTTGGGATTTAGGGGGAAGAGCTGTAGGAATTGGAGAACAATTGTCTATGGATATTGAGGTGGCAGGGGAGTAGAAGGCCATTCTCTGGATTTTGGCTTGAGGGGTTGGGGAGACAAGGGAGTGATCCTCAACTGAGAGAGAACACCTGGAAGAGGCAGCGCATTTGTGGTAGCAGAGGTGAGTGGTGATGGTGGTAATGCCTCCAAGTTTGGACATATATATGAGATACTTGTGAGACCTTTAGAGGAAATATGGCTCTAAGGAGAGAGGTTGCTGGTTATGGTCATTGGTCTCCAGGCAGTGGTTATGGTCATTGGTCTCTGGGCATTGGTTAGAGCCACAGGGGTGGATGAGATTGAGCTGCCTCCAGGAAGAGAATCGAGAAGCAAGTTTTATACGAGTTAATGTGAAGAGAGACGTGGATTATGGGGATACAGTGTTATGATCCTTGATCTCTGGGCATGGTTAAAGTCACGGGGTAGATGAGACACCTATAGGACCTTCCAGTGAAAAGACTAGAAGGGAGTTGTATATAGGTGGATGGAAAGACAGAGATTCCAGACGGAGACAAAGTGTTATTGTCATTGGACTCTGGGCAGTGAGCAAAGCCATGGGTTAAATAAGATTTCCTTGCAAGGGTTTGCAGAATGAGAAGACAAGGTGGCTGACCCTAATTCAGTTTCATTTCTCCATACCATAGAAAACCCAAACCCATCGCCATCAAGTCAATTCCACCTCACAGCAAACAGATATAAGACAAAGTAGAGCTCCTGCATAGGGCGTCCAAGGCTGTAAATCTCTGTGGAAGCAGACTGCCTCATCTTTCTCCTGCAGAATGGCTGGCAGGTTCCAGCTGTTGGTTGACCTTTCAACCAAGTATCTTTCAACCGAGTACTTAACTGTTTTGCCACCAGGGTTCCTTCTCTGTACCTTGGCTTTTCGATTGAAGCCCCTGAACCTCCTTCATTTGGTTCTCTGTTTAAAGATGTGGCACTAGATTTTCATGAGACCACATACATCCTCCTGTTTGGAAACTTCGGACTCGTTGAGCCTGCTTCCCTTGAGGTGATTTCTTACATATTCATCTGTTTTGGCTTTCTTGTCCTCACGATGCCTTTGGAGCTGTCCCTTGGGACTCACTTGTCATTTGTCCTCAGCTTGTTTCCCCAGACAGACTTGATCTCTGATGGTAGGGACCTCTTCCAGGCTTCTGTCCCTGCCTATCCCAACAGGCCTAGTGCCTGCTCCCTCCCTCACTGCTCACATGACTTGGTTTTCTTTTTTTGAGAATTTTTTTAATCACAAAAATAAAACCAACACAGCGTTTGCAATTTAGCATTTTTTCAGGTTCATACTGCTTTTTATTGATTGTTTTTATTCTTCTTTAGAAGAGTTACATAAAAAGGTAAACAACTCAGAATATTAAAAGGGCATGTATCAGTTGATGTACCTTGAACTAAATCCAAAGTGCCTACTTAAGATGAGTTTGTAGCTAGAATGTTCTATTGATCACGAAAAAAGAAAAAGAAGTTGAATTAGCCAAAATGCCCACAAAACCGCTGCAGAGTTTTTGTCATTTGTCATTCTCACTGTGTTAAAATTTTAGCAGAAGAGACTGTATGCTCCTTGGCAGCTTTCCAATATCTGCCATGGCTCATTGAAAGCAGAGTTTATCTACTGGCTTCATTGGCTTGAATGTCTTCTGTTTTTAAGGACCATTTTGCATACATTTGCACAGGCTGACTCTGGGGACAGTGGGAGTGCTGATCCGAGAGGGACAATTGTGAGTATCCTTGTTCTTCTGATGATAGAAAATGACAGAATTAGGGGCTTTAGCTGAATATCCTCCAGTGAACTGGACGATGAAGAACAACATAAGCGTGTCTCCTGGCCTCATGGCACCTAAACATTGAAATCTGCCTACTTGGGGACAGCCTAGTTCCTGAACCAGGCAACCTGGATTCCAATGCTGGCCAACCCTCACCCCTGGGAATCTTGGCTTTGCCCCCTGGAGCCACGCCTTCCACACATGTACAGTGAGGCAAAGTTGTGACCTCTGGTCAAGTGGCTTTATCTCTTTGTGCCTTTCTTTCCTCCTCATCTGTGGAATGAGCCCTGTCATGGATTGAATTGTGTCCCCCAAAAATGTATGTGTTGATTTGACTTGGTTAGGAGTTCCAATATGGTGCCCTTCCTCCCATGTGTTGTGAATCCTGCCTCTGTGATACTGATGATGGAGAATGGTTTGCAGTTGTGTTAGTGAGGCAGGACTCAAGCTTGTGCAATATAAGGGAGAGAAGTGAGCTGAGGAAGTTGGGAGCCTCATACCATCGAGAGAGAAGCACCGAGAGCAGAGCTCGTCCTTTGGACCTGAGGTTCCTGTGTCGAGATGCTCTCACTGGATGTGGACTCAGCCTACCGGACTGTGATGGTTTCTTATTCTGAAAGGACTTGTAACTCATGAATGGATTTGTGGCTTACCGGACTGTGACAATAAAAGCTTCTCCTCATGAAACCTTCCACTTGTGGTATTTTCTGTTAGAGCAGTGCCAGGCAACTGAGATAAGCCCCTAAATGTTCAGTTCAGAAAGTAAGCTGGTTGTGCAGTGGTTAAGCACTCAGCTCCTAATTGAAAGGTCAGTGGTTTGAGCCCACTGGCACCTCCTGGGGAGAAGGATGTGGCAGTGTACTTCTGTAAAGATTATAGCCTTGGAAACCCAGTGGGTTCATTCTGTTCTATAGGGTCCTTATGAATGGGAATTGACTCAAGAGCAACGAATTGGGGCTGTAGTTCAGACACATGTTGCAAGGCCAAATGAAATGATGGTTTTTGAGGTCCCTAGACCAAAAGCCTCGTGCACACTGAAGAACTGATTATGAGAGAATTGTAGAGGGAGTCCAGGCTGTAGGCAGCCACCTTTTTAACTCCTGGGCAAATAGTTCTGAGGCAGGGAATGTGGCATCTTCTGTGGCAAGTCTGTGGCTTAGTGTCTTCATGTTACTGTAACACAAATACTATACGTGGGTGGCTTTTAAAGAACAGAAACTTATTTTTTTGTAGTTGAGGCTAGAAGCCTAAATTCATGTTCTGGGCTGCATCGATTTCTTCCTTGGTGATAGCCCTGGACATTCCTTGACTCACTAGTCGTGTTCCTTTTCTTCCAGATGCTCCTCAGGTGTATCTGTCTTCGTCCTGTGTGTGCTCTGTGTCTATTCTACATTTTTATTTTTAATTTGGTTGTTGAGAATATGTACAACAAGATCTACACCAATTCAATAGTTTCTCCCTGTACAGTTCAGAGACAGTGAAGTCATCCTTCCAGTTGTGCAGCCATTCTCACCCTCCCTTACTGAGTTGCTCTTCCCCCATTAAGATGAGCTCACTGCCCTATCTAAGAGACAGGTTCCTGTCTAATCTTCCGAGTTGCTGATGTCACTTTGATAGTTGTTAAAAGAATACAGTGCTCAAGGCAGACTATTTTTACTAATTAAGCTAAACTGTTGCTCAGTTTCCAGATGACTTCAGGGGATGCTTTTGGTTTAAGATTTAAAGACCATCTCAGGGTAATAGTTTCAGGGGTTCATCCAACTTTCCATGGCTCTGGAAACTCTAGACTACATGAGAAATTGAACTTCTATTCTGCATTTTCCCCCTTTTGATCGGGATTCTTCCATGAAATCGTTGATCAAAATGTTCAGTAATGGTAGTCAGGCACATCCAGTTCTTTTAGTCTCAGGGCAAAGGAGGCAGTTATTCATGCAGGCAGATAGCTCCACATTTCATCTCCTCCTTCTGTTCCTGACTCTCTGTCCTTCTTGGGTCCAGGTGACCAGAGACCAAACATGCCTTGAGTGGCAGCTTACAAACTTTTGGGACTGCAGGCATGGCACAATGACCTAGGAGGTAGGAAAGAAGCACTAAACACATTATTAGGCCAAGAAAACTGGGTTGTTCCAGGAAACCATGACCTAAGCCTCCTGAGGTATTTGAATGCAGCCTTGGCTACTGCTCCTTTTTTCACTTGTTGTTGCAAATAACACCATTTTGCTAGTTTAGTTTTTTTTTTTTTTACATAGGTGTACAACTCGTTGACAGCAATGACGGTGATCAGCTGTGCCTCTGTGGCCTTATTCGATGCATTAGCTCCCCTTATTCCTCTCTCCTGCCCCAATGACCACTAATCAATTCAGTCTCTACACATTTGCCTTTTCTTGTGAGGTCACACAATATTCATCCTTTTGTGTGTTCTGCTCTTTTTATGTCTCAGGTGTGATTAGGTTTGGGACCCACTCCGTACTGGTAAAGCCTTATTAGCATAACAAAGGAAAAACACATTTCCAAACAGGATCACATCCATAGGTTCAGAGGTGAGGATTTCAACATATGTATTTGTTGGACATGATTTAATTCGATTCACATCTAATAGCCCTCACCAAAGATCAGTTTACTGCCTCTATCCCCCAGGGCTAAGGACATGTGCAGGCCCTTCACTAAAGTCTGATCTGAGTTTTGAAATCCAGACATATCTACAACTTGTTTAAAGCCACTGAGTGCTAAGCAAATGTTGGTTCAAAACCACCTGTGACTCCACAGGAGGAAGATGTGGCTTCTGCAGTGATGACAGCCTTGGAAATAGTGGGGTCGTTATGAGTTGGAATCAACTCAGCAGCTTAGTCTTTTGTTTTGTATTTACACTATGGATAAGAAGAGTGGTGTGTTTTACTCTTGCAAAGGGGGTGGATCTTGAATGTGCAGAGTTTCTGAAAAAAGCAAAAAAGAATGCTATTGGTGCCACCAGTTCATACAATTGGGTGCAGCCTGGGACGTGGTGCTTCAAGTCTTCAGTAGGCTAATTGCTTGTTCTGTTCATTGGCGTTAAAATTGTGTTATAATAAATAAAATGGAGGTTTTTTCTAAAAAAAGCAATGAAATGAGAATATTCATGGGTGTATTAGTAGCCAGAATATATGCAGCAGATATACAACAATTTAACAACTAGTCTTTATTTGGATCAGTGACCAAAAGCTAGCTACTGTTACCTCAGGCGTGACTAAGCGGTACATATGTAATGATGTCATCACTAGTCTGTGTTTGTGTGAGTGACCGAAGGATAAGCTACCATACTTTTACACACGAGAAGGTACAACATGTGTGAAAAACTCCTCCACGGTAGTGATAAGAGAGACGCAGCCTGCCGTGACTGAGGTTAAAAATAAAAATAAAAAGATTAAATTCTGTTATTGGTTGTGATGTGCAGAATTAGAAATATTCTTGTATTATTGATAGCATTCAGATTGATACCTACTTGGTGAAGTGTTCTGGAAATATTTTACAAAAGGCCATTTCACTGAATATACCTTTGATCTGGTAGTCTGTCTTTTCCCAGGACATAAAGAAATCAAAGAAGAAAAAAATATTCATTGTAATAGTGAAAGACTAAAAACTAGAAATTGATTCCTGACATTTGGGGGCAGAATTAAACAGCTGGTGGTAACTCATGACAACAGAGTATTATTTGACAATAAAGTACTCTGGAAAACTTTAGGTATAGTAACTGAAGAAAATTAGACACATTTTTATGAAAGACTGTTTACAATATACACACTGATCAGGATCAGAAATTACAAGGTGCTTTTATATAACTGGGAAACCCTGGTGGTACAGTGGTTAAGTGCCATGGCTGCTAACCAAAAGGTCAGCAGTTCAAATCTGCGGGATGCTTCTTGGAAATTCTATGGGGCAGTCCTACTCTGTCCTGTATGGTCGCTGTGAGTCACAGTTGATTCGACAGCACTGCGTTTAGTTGATTTGGGTTTTACACAAGGGAGGAAACCCCGCCGGCGTGGCGGTTGACTACTACGGCTGCTAACCAAAAAAAGGCTGGCAGTTTGAATCTACCAGGTGCTCCTTGGAAACTTTATGAGGTAGTTCTGCTCTGTCCTATAGGGTCACTGCAAGTCGAAATCAACTGGTTGGCAGTGGGTTTGGTTTTATTTTATGGTTTTATACAATTTGCTTTGATGGTTTTATTTTTGTTGTGTATCTGTTTGCGTATGGATGTGATATGAAGAATAGAATGGAATGTAATTACCTAAAGAATTTTGAAAGATGTAGGAACTGGAGTCCCTGGGTGGTGCATATGGCTAAGTGTTTGACTTACTGCCAAAACTTTCAGTGGCTTGAACTCACTCAGAGGTGCCTCTGAAAAAAAGGCCTGGAGATCTGCTTCCAGACGGTCACAGCCTTGAGAACCCTCTGGAGCAGTTCTGTTCTTGTGCACATGGGATCGCTATGAGTCAGAATCAACCCAATAGTAACAGGGAACTGATACTGCTGATTGACAGAGTTTAGAGCAGGCTCTAGGAGATTAGAATAGGTAGTCAAAGAACTCTCCCCCAAGACCAGTGGAAATGAACATCAATTCTCTGCAGACAAGCTGAATCAGCAGATGAAATTTATTTGGGGATTAAAAAGTTACTTCAGGAAGGTTTTAGAACTGTGATCACAGCCTATATTCAGTTACAGTAGAAACATAATTAATACCCTATAAGAAAAAAGTCTTAATCTTTATCGTGCTTCAAGCAGTATCATATGCAGCTAAGTTCTAGAAAAACCGTTTGAACAAATCCACAGAAGTCGTTGTAATGGAATTTGACCTGTGCTCTAACTCATGAGGTTGTCACAGGAACAGGACCATAAATTCCAAGGAAATCATTGGGTCCTTAAATGGGTGGGTAGCCTCTACATAGACACGAAGATAAGTGCAGATCAACTAGGCTGGAGACAGAAAGAGTATCACTGGATTCTACAGTTGTTTTGGATTGTAAGACTTAAAGATGGTGCTCTAGCGTGTCTCCTCTTTTCAGAAGAAAAGATTATCCCTGAGACAGATGGGGCACTGGTCTCCTCATGGTGCTTGTTGAAAGCTGTGCCTACCCACTGGTCCTTTAATCATTAACAAGTAAACATGACTCCATAATCCCCACTGTTAAGGATGATTACCTTCAGCACAGCCTATAGATCCCTTTAAGGAACCCTGATGGCGCAGTGGTTAAGCTCTCGGCCGCTCATCCAAAGGTCAGTGATTTGAACTCCCCAGCCACCCTGTGAGAGGAAGACGTGGCAGTCTGCTCTCATAAAGATTATAGCCTTGGAAGTCCAACAGGGCAGTTCTGTCGTGTCCTGGTAGGGTTGCTAGGGTTTGGATGGACTCCTTCCAATATATGAGATACTTTGGTGTCTAAGTTCATGTGTTGGTTTCACCCACTGCTTTACCACATTAGACAGAATTCTAGAACTTTCAGTCTCTAACAAATGGAGCTTTTCAGTTTAACATGTGTTGATGAACAATGGTTCTTCCAGGATTATTCATGATGCTTCTGATGTTAACAGTGGGATTTATGTTTTGCAGGGAAAAGGAAGGAAAAGAGAGTCTGGCATTGCCTCATGCTCACTGGACAAGGCCAAGGTGCTCTAGCTCCTTGGTCTTCCCAGCAAAGAACAGCTTCTCAAATGGTCTGTTGTTTGTGCCTGTGGAGTTGACGCTGACTTGTCACGACCCCATCTGTGGGGTGCAGAATTATTCCATAGGATTGTCAAGGCTGTGACCTTTTCAAAGCAGGTCATCGCTCCTGTTTTCTGAGGTGCCTGTGGTGGGGTTTGAACCACAGGCCTTTTTGTTGGTGGTTGAGTGTGGTCTTCAGGTAGTGTGAATGGTTGAGCACCCAACTACTAGCTGAAGGGCTGACAATTCAAACCAGAGTCTCCTTGGAAGACCGCCTGGCAGTCCACCTGTAACAGGTAACAGCTTTGAAAACCCTATGGAGCAGTTTTACTCTGCACACCTAGGGCCTCCAAGAGTTGAAATCAATTAGATGGCACCTGCCAGTGACAACCACAAAATAAGCCAAGTGGTGCCACTTCAGTGACTTCTTGAGAGGATTAACTGAGTGAGAACTTGGGTCTAGGAATTAAGTAACTGCACTTCTCCTTTATGTTTTGCATGAAAAGCATTTTGTAAGGGGTGCTAAGGGGAAAACGAGTGACACTTAGAATGAGGGGTTGGGTGGGGAGTGGGGAGGCAGTTGTGGGAACCCATGGGTGGGCCTTGCCCCCAAAGAGTTTGTAACATGTTAAGGGAGTCCAGGAAATGCACTTGGGGAAGATAATGAAGAGAAGGTTGAAAGTGGCTAGAGTCAGTGTAAATCCCAACTTCTGGGGTCAAACCTTTGAGGTTGTAGGGTAGGATCCTTGTTCTGTCCAGGTCTGAGGATAGGCTGGTGCACAGGACAAATATCCAAATATCCAAACCCAACCCAACCAAACCCTGTAGGACAGAGTAGAACTGCTCCATAGAGTTTGTAAAGAGTGAGTGGTGACTTCAAACTGCCGACCTTTTGGTGAGTAGACACAGCACTTAACCACAACACCACCAAGATTTCCACAGGATGAATACGTGCTGTTAAATTACTCCTGAAGAGAAAGTTACACTTAAAACAGCAATAAAATGTCAGAATCTGCTCATTTGTTTTTGAAAATTACCTCTTTCTCCCTGTATTTCAGGAAGCATTTCATAATAAGCCGAATACTGCTTTTGAAAAAATGGGGATGATTGTTATGGAAAAGATTGGCAGTTCTTCAAAAAGTTACACATTGAATTACCATGTTGTTGTTGGGTGCTGTTGGGTTAATTCCTACTCATAGCAATCCTATAGGTCAGAGTAGAAGTGCCTATCAGGTTTCCTGGGCTGTAACCCTTATGGGAGCAGATCTCCAGATGTCTCTCCCGAGGAGCAATTGGTGGGTTCAAACTGCTGACCTTTGGTAAGCAGCTGAGTGCTTAATGTGTGTGCCATTGGCATTCCTTTGGAATTAATTACCTTAACCCACTGAGAACCCACTGCTGTCAACTCAGTTCAACTCATAGTGACTCTTTAGGGCAGAATAGAATGGTGTCGTAGTGGTTAAGTGCTATGACTGCTGACCCAAAGTAGGCAGTTCCAATCTGCCAGGTACTCCTTGGAAACTCTATGGGGTAGTTCTGCTCTGTTCTGTGTGGTCACTATGAGTCAGAATCGATGGCAGTGGGTTTGGTTTTGGATAAGGCTTCTAAGGAGCAGCTGGTGGATTTGAACCATCGACTTTTTGGTTAGCAGTCAAACACTTTACCACTGTGCCACCAGTGATTCCTTTGGAAAGTAGGATATAAACCAATACAAGTACACCAGTGTTGATTGCGGCATTGTTCACAATAGCCAAGAGGTGGAAACGACTGAAATATCTACCAACAGATGCCGACGTCAATGAAACATGGTACATATATACTATAGAATACTACCCAATGATAAAGAGAAGTCAAGTTCTGATACATGCTACAACATGGATGAACCTTGAAAACATTATGTGTCATGATGAAGTAAGTCAGAAACAAGAGGATAAATATTGTGTGATTTCACTTACATGAAATATCTAGATTATTTTTGTTAGATGCCTTGAATCTGTTCCTGTTCATGGTGACCCCAAGTACAACAGAACAACACACTGCCTGGTCCTGTGCCATCCTCACAGTTGTTATGCTTGGGTCCACTGATAGGACCACTATGCCAACCCATCCTGTTGAGGGTCTTCTCTTTTGCTGATCCTCTACTTTACCAAGCATGATGTCCATCTCCAGGGACTGATCCCTCCTGAGAACATGTCCAGAGTTTTATGAGACAAAGTCTTACGATCCTTGCTTCTAAGAAATATTCTGGCTGTACTTCTTCCAAGACAGATTTATTCCTTCTTCTGTCAGTGCATGGTATAGTCAACATTCTTTGCCAACACTGTGATTCAAATGCATCAGTTCTTCCTTGATTTTCCTCATTTCTTGTCCAGCTTTCACGTGCTAAGACCATTGAAAATACCAGTGGTTGGATCAGCTGCACCTTAGTCCTCAAAGTGACCTCTTCGCTTTTGAACACTTTAAAGAGCTGTTTTGCAGCAGATTTGCCCAATGTAATACGTTCTTTGATTTCTTGACTGCTGCTTCCATGGGCATTGGTTGTGGGTCCAAGTAAAATGAAATCAGTACTTTCTCTGTTTATGATGATTTGCTTATTGGTCCATCTGTGAAGATTTTCATTTTCTATAGTATATATGTACCAGGTGTAATCCATACTGAAGATATGGATAATATTTTATAGGCCAATATACAGACATTAGAGTTTATTAATGGCTGGCAGGAGTGGGTAAGAAGGGGGAGGGAGAGGTGTTGCTTACAGGACACTGACTTTCTGTTAAAAGCGATGGAAATATTGGAAATAGTTAGTGGTTGGTGAGAGTCATACAACATGGTGAACATAGTTAATGTCCCTGAGTTACACATACAAAAATAGTTAAAATACAAACATTTTGTTGTATATATTTTACCAGACTTTAGCAAAACAAAACAAAACACGGATGAAAGGAGGTATAGGAAGCGATGGAAATGACTTTCAGCCCTTCGCAGGCAGCTGTCGGTTTGCAAGAGCCCATGCCTCCGTCACAGCTCCCTTTATGTAAACAAGTGGAATTGCTGGCAGGTCCTGGAACCTTCCATGTGCCACTGACTAAATAGTGAAGTGGAGGAGCTAAACACTGCATGTACCTCTCTCTTGACAGCTTAGCGATGAGTCAGAACTGACTTGATGGCCGTGGGTCTGGTTTCTGTTTCTTGACATCTCGGGGGCCCTGGTGGTGTTGTAAGTGAACTCTTGGCTGCTAATCGAAAGGTGTGCAGTTCTGACCCATTCACCTAGCGTCACTAATTGAGAAGGATGTGTCACTAGTAGATGTGGCAATGGACTCTCATAAAGGTGACATCTAGGAAACTCTATGGGGCAGGTCTACTTTGTCACATGGGATTGCTATGAGTCCGAATCTACTGATCTACAATGGGTGTTTGGTTGGACAGCTTACCTCTTTCCAGCATAGAGAGATGATCGTTAGCTTAATCATATCAACAAAGACCCCTTTACCATGTAAGGAAGCCTACTTGAAGGCTCTGGGGGTGAGGACATGGACATCTTTGGGAATGGGGGTATTGTATGACCTATCCCAGTTGGTATTCTGTAGTTCACTGGACCATTCCTGTGGTTGGGTACTTAGCCAGTTTGGGGCTATTATGAAGCTCCTTTTAAAGATGTATTTGCTTACCTGGATTTGCTTTTTCTGTTTGAAGATGTCCCTGAAGACAGTGTAGGATTCCTGGAACAAAGGGTATTGACATCTGTGTTTATTCTCTAAATACATGGTTGTGTTATACTCATATCAGAATATGTGAGTGTGTCTGTTTCCTTATAACCTCACCGATGCTGCTTTTTGTCACTTTCCACAGTGTGTGACACAATGACGTCTCCATGTTGTGGTGGTAATTTTATTTCCACATCAGCTAGGTTGAACCTTGTTGGGGATGTGTGTTTGTTATGTCATTTGTATTTCAAGAATAGTGTATTGGCTTTGTCTTTCGGTTGTATTTGGAGCTAGAGGAAGAGACAGGCAGGCTGTTGCTTAAACGAGGGGCTAAGGTTGATGTCTGTAGACACCGCATATGAAACTACTTTGCTTTCACTTCTCCATCAAGGAAACCCTGGTGGTATAGTGGTTAGGCACTACAGATGCTAACCGTAAGGCTGACAGTTTGAATCCAGTAGGTGATCCTTGGAAACTGTATGGAGCATTTCTACTCTGCCTATAGCATTGCTGTGGGTCAGAATCGACTTGACAGCAGTGGCTTTGTTTTGGTTTTGGTTTTCCTCCATCAAGGAAAATGGTCTTCAAAATGAAAAGGACATTGTTATGAGGGATTCAGAAGACCATGAAAGAGCATCTGGATAACTTAAATGTGGTCATGTCTTGAGACCGCAGTAGGTCTTATCTCTGGCTGTTGAAGGAGTTATCAGACAGAATCTTTGACTCACTGCCAGTGGTGACTGAGTATGTTTTGGGGTGGGAGATGTTCCAGAAGACCAGGAACATGCAGACGTTCTTCCAAGTAACTTCTGACAAAGTTGAGTTCCTCAAGCTATCAATCCCTGAAACAAACCCTTGCAAAAACTCAGAATTGTCATCATATAAATGATCATGCTTGTAGGAGAGTTTCCCCTCACCTCTAGGAAAGACCATGAATTTCTTCGTGCATGGTGACTAAGTCATCACATGTCCCTATTATAATTTGGTTTCTGATTTGTTAGAGGAAGAGTGTGCCACAGACACCAAGGCATGTACTGGAAATTTCTGTTGCCCTACTTATGCACACAGTCAAGACGGAGGAAGGCAGAAGAGTTAAACAAAGTCATGGCTGATTCTGCTTTTGTGGCATGGCATGGTTCGTGGCTAAATGTAAGACAACCTGGGAGGAAGTTCCTAGCTGTAAGCTTTGGGTGTCTTCCTAAGCCCCAAGTTAAAAAAGATTCTTAGGACTTGGGTGGAAATCCAAAAAAATATTTATCTATTGTGTAGCTGATGACCCAAGTTGTAATACATTAGCTAAGCCTGTAGAATAAAGAGCTGCGGTATTACCAGTCATGAAAATGGGTCACAATCAGATAAATTTTACCAGTGTCTTAGTCATCTAGTGCTGCTATAACAGAAGGACCACAAATAGATGACTTTAACAGAGAGAAATTTATTTTCTTGTAGTCTAGTAAGCTTTTTGTTTGAATCCAAGCAAAAGCTTTCTCTCTCTGTTGGCTCTGGGGGAAGGTCCTTGTTGCTTTGCTGAGTCTCTTCCTAGGCAGTCAGGGTTATCTTCATGTGGATTTCCATCTCTCTTCCCCCATCTCTGCCAGTTCCTCCATCTCATTTCTATCTGAAGGGTGATTGGCTTAGAACACTGCCTACACTTTTGGGGCCTCTTAACATAACAAAGAAAATGGGTTCCCAAGTGGGATCAATGCCAAGGGGACAGAGGTTAGAATTTAGTACACATACTTTGGGGTAAGTGGGGCAGTGGGAATGGACAAAATTCAGTCCATGGCAACCAGATATAAGGAGAATTTTGAAAATTCAGTTGCATAGATGCAGACAGGGAGATACAGGCTGCTAGAGCACAGCACGTGAAAATACCAAGTCAGATTGACTGCAAACCTGACCTGAACAAAAAGCCAGGAGGTTGCAAAGAAAGCTGGCGCATTCTGTGGCATGATGAGAGTCGAGTCTGGGTCACCAGGATGGTGTTGTTGTTGGATGTCATCCTGTTGATTTCATGTGACAGAATAGGTTTTCTGGGCTGTCATCTTGGCAAGAGCCATTGCCAGGTCTTTTCTCCCGCCAGGCAGCTGGGCGGGTTTGAACTGCTAGCCTTTTGGTTAGCAGCCAAGTGCTTCACTGTTGTGTCCCCAGGACTCCTCACCCAGGCGATGGCAGTCCCGTTTTCTACTACCCTGCTGAGCGCAGCCGCAGCAGTCCGTTGGGTTCTGAACATGTTCAGTTCATTAAACCACCACCTCACACTGACTCATGAAGCCGGTCACACACAACCAGTACAGACAGCCCATTAATTGTGTCGTAGTGGCATTAAAAACAATCAGACAAACAAAACATTGCCCATGAGTTGATTCCAACTCATAGCCACCTTATAGAACAGAGTAGAACAGCCCAATGGAGTTTCCAAGGAGTGCCTGGTGGATTCAAACTGCTGACTACTTGGCTAACAGCTGTAACACTTAACTACTGCACTACTAAGGTTCTTGTTCCGTTGTTTGCCATCAAATATTCCTTCACCGAAAAGACTGAAAAGGGACACACATGTACCAAGACACCAGCTGGGGTTGCATTTAGACGTTGAAGCTGCAATTGAGTTTTTCCCTCTTTGGTGGGGGAGGCCTCCCTGAATTTCTCCAGTTAAAAATTAACTCCACTGTATGTTTTTAGTGACAACAGTCATTCAAAACTTAATTCATGTGTGATTGGAGAACGTTGGGTATAGTATGTAGCTGATACGTGAGCATGGAGGACAGTAAAAATGGCTGGGCTGGGAAGACGAGACCTCGGTGCTGGCCTTGGCACTGCCGTGAACTTGGGCGAGCTGTTGGTGCCACTGCTCTGGTGGGCCTGCTTTCCTACCTGAAGGAGGACAGTGGTGGGGGTGGGGTGGAGTAACCGCTTTGCTCCATGTCTGCTCTCATGTTCTGTCAGGCAGTTACAAGTTCATTCTCATCATCTTTGTTGAGTTTGGCCAAAGTAACAGACTAAATAGACCCTTCTGGATATTTCTAGATTAAAGAGGCTCTTTCTGTCCCTCTCTTGGGTCTATTTTTTTTTTTCTCTTTTCTGTGCAAGTTACTTCTTTACATCTCCCTCCTTGAAGGTCATATTTTTTTGAAGGTCACTTTTTAAAATGGCACTTTAGATGAAAGTTTACTTAACAAAGTAGTCTCTCATTAAACACTTAGTATACATTCTGTTTTATGACATTGGCTAACAACACCATAGCAGGTCAGTACGCTCTCTTCTGAGTTACCTATTACCTGCTTTCCTGTCCCTTTCTTCCAGTCCTTGCCCCTGGACTGGTGTGCCCCTTAAGTCTTGTGATGTATTATGGGCCTGTCCAGTCTTTGGCTGATGGGTGAACCTCAGGAATGACTTCAGTATTGAGCTGAATGGGTGTCCGGGAGCCATACTCTCAGGGTTTATCCAGTCTTGGTCAGACCAGCCAGTCTGGTCTTCCTTTTTAAGTTAGAATTTTATTCTCTATTTTTTCTTTCTCCGGCTCGGTCTGTGATGTGATCCCTGTTAGAGCAGTCAATGGTGGTAGCCGGGCACCATCTAGTTGTACTGGATTCAGCTTGTTGGAGGCTGTTGCAGACATGGTCCCTTAGTCCTTTGGACTAATCTTTCTCTGGTTTCTTTAGTTTTCTCCATTCTTCCTTGCTCCCCAGGGGATGGGATGACTGTCTTAGATGGCTGCTCACAGGCTTTTAAGACCCCAGAGGCTACTCACCAAAGTAGAATGTAGAACATTTTCTTTATAAGCTTTGTTATGCTGATTGAGCTAGGTGTTTCCTGAAATCCTGGTCCCCACAGCCCCTCAGTCTAGCAGTTCTGTCCCCCAGGGAGTCTGGATGTGTCTATGGAGCGTCCATGACCTTGTCTTGGACAAGTTGTGCTGACGTCCCCAGTATTGTGTGCTGTCTCACCCTTCATCCAAGTTACCACTTACAGTTTTTCCATTCCCATCCATCCCCTCCATCGTAACCATCAAAGATTGTTTCTTTTTTTTGTGTAAACCTTTTCACGAGTAGTGGTCACATTCAATACTTGTCCTCTTGTGAATGACTTGTGAAAGTCCTGTCATTATTGGTGTCAACTACCATCAACTCATGGAAACTCCACAACCTACAGAATGAAATGCTGCCTGGTCCTGGGCCATCCTTGTGATTGGTTGCAGATCAGACCAATCATGCTCTGTAGAGTTTCCATTGGCTGATTTTCCTAAGTGGGTTGCCTGGCCTTTCTTCCGAGTTCATCACAGTCTGGAAGCTTTACTGACACCTGTTCAGCATCGGAGCAGCACCCAAGCCTCCACTGACAGATGGGTAGCAGCTGAGCACGGGGTGTATTGGCCCACAGTCAAACCTGGGTCTTCTGCAGTGAAGACGACAGTTCTTCCACTGAGTCACTGCTATTTCCGAGGGCCCTATTAGACCATTGTTATATTCAATCCTTCCGTCCATGTTTAGTTAAGCTACGCATGTAAGGCACCTCTAATCTTAGAAAATCCTTGTGGCATAGTGGCTAAGTGCTGTGGTTGCTATCCGAAGGGTCAGCAGTTTAAATCCTGCCAGGCACTCCTTGGAAACTCTATGGGGCAGTTCTTCCCTGTCCCAGAGAGTAACTGTGAGTTGGAATTGGCTCGATGGCAATGGGTTTGGCTTTGCTTTTAATCTTGGGAAGTGCTTTGTCTTTTCTTACTGATTGCTCAGACCCACCGCTTGGAGTTTCTGGGTCAGACTAAAGCCCTTTTTAGTCCTAAAAGTTCTTTTGTGGCTTTGCCTGACGGGGATTAAATCCTCTGATGCCCACCGTTCTGGTTCTTGAGGACTTCCTTTAACCATCTGCATTCTTCCTCTCCCTACCCTGGACCACCCTGGTCACCCCTGCCCTGGATCACCGACTGTTCCTCTAGCTTTCTCCCCAACATCGCTCTTTTGTGTTAGGTGTAACCGTGATGTAAACCAAACCCACTGCCGTTGAGTTGATTCTGACTCATAGCAACCCAATAGCACAGAAGAGAACCACCCCATGGAGTTTCCAAAGCTGTAATCTTTATAGAAGCAGACTGCCACATCTTTCTTCCACGAAGCAGCTGGTGGATTTGAATTACTGATCTTTTGGTTAGCAGCTGAGCGTGTAACCACTGTACCATGAAGGCTTCTCCAGCACAGCCATAGTGGACGTTCCGTTGTTTAACGTGCTGTTTTGTTTGTCCACTTTGCGTTGTCATGTTATCATCCCTAAAGAGATTAAAAATATTTAGTTTACTCCTATCTAATTTAATTTTTCCTCATTGTAGCTATTGAGGAGCCACAGTGTCGCGATGGTTAAGAACTACATTGGCTAACCAAAAGGTTAGCAGTTCGAATCTGCCAGGCACTCCTTAGCATGCCCATGGGGCAGTTCTACTCTGTCCAGTAGGGTTGCCATGAGTCAGAATCACCTCGATGGCAGCTGAGTTTTTTTCTTTTTATGGTAGTTGTTAAATGTAATCAATTGTCTTTACTTTTGTTCTTGCAGAACACAAGATTTTACGCATCTGTTTGTTTCGTATCATTAGATGCAACTCTCAAGAGCTGGCAATCTCTAACTAAAGGGCACAAAAGTACGGCTCTTGATCCATTTTGGGGTGTCTTTATTTCAACTACCAGAATGAAGAAGAGAGATCCTTTCAACACACTGCATTCCTTCCTGAAAACTTTAAAACATTTATGAATTCTTCATTTATATTTTAACATCTAATTTCAGCTTCCTTCTTAAACCCCAGAAAATCAAACCCATTGCCATTGAGTCGATTCTGACTTGTGGCGACCCTGTGTGGTATGGAATAGAACTGCTCCGTAGAGTTTTCTTGGCTGCAGTCTTTATGGAGAAAGGTGGCCAGGACCTTCCTGTGCTGTGTTCCTGGGTGGGTGGGGACTGTCAACCCTCCAGTTAGCAGTCAAGTGCAAACCATTTGAGGCACCAGGGGTTTGTTTGGACAGGAAGGCAGTTCTGGTAAGAGGAGTAGTTAGTTGCCTGAGACACTGCGTATTAGGGTTCTTTGAAGCCTCTGCTCCTGTCTCAATTTCTCCTTGGGCACCTTCTGCTCTTGTTTTTCCCTGTCAGCTGTTCTGCGTGTTCAGTGTTTATCTTAGACACTCCCTGCTTGGTTGTACTTAGGCAGGCTGTAGGCTTTACCCCAAATCTAGGTGGGCAGCCTGCTCAGGCTGTGGGCTAGGTGGGTGGCTCCATTACCCAGGGGACTGATACAGCAGCCTGACCCTGCGTGTACCGGGCCTGCCGTGAGTGCCCCCAGAATTCACACATCACCCCCTTGGTTTAGCACATCAGACAGGAAATGAGCTTCCTGGTGTGGCTGTGGCCAGGGGGATAGTCTCTTTGCTTGTCTCAAAGACAGTTCATTGACTTCTCCACCTGCGGCCAGTCCTTCTCTGGGACTGTGTCCTTAGAGGCCAGCTCTCCATTCCTCACCTAGAGAGTGTTCCCAGCCCAGCCAGGAGATAAGCGGAGCTGAACAGGAAGCTGCTTCTTTGCAGCCCAGGTTCTGTGCCGGTGTTGGTATCAAAGGTCTAAATGTGTTCCTCGAAGAGTGAAAGGCATTAGTCTGTCTCCTTGTTGGGTTTCGATGGTGTTTTGTTCCCAGCAACGACAAACCATCCTTTGCTGTCGAGTCAATCCTGACTCATACTGACCCTATAGGACAGAGCAGAACAGCTCCATAGGGCTTCCCAGGCTGTAATCCCACCTAGCGAGTGGGTTCCAACTGCAGACCTTTTGATTAACAGCTAAGCATTTTAACCACAGTACTACTAAGGCCTATGGTTTATGCAGAAGAAACACTGAAAGCCTTTGGGACATGAGTGCTTTCAAGGAGCAGTTTTCAGTCCCTCTGATTTCTCTACACATATTTTTGGATTTGATAAGTGTCGAGCAGTTCTGGTACAGTGTGAAATGAGGGGATGGAAGCAAAGTGACTGTTATATGTGTAGTAACAGCAGTACTGCCACCAGTTACTATCAAGTCCCTTCTGTTTCACAGAGCCCTCTGTGAGTCAGAGCAGAACTGTGCTCTGTAGGGTTTTCAATGGTTGATTTTTTGGAAATAGGTAGCCAGGCCTTTCTTGCGAGGTGCCTCTGGGTGGACTTGAATGTCCAACCTTTTGCTTAGCAGTTAAGCGTGTTCAACACTTGCACCACTCATGGACTCAGCACTTTCCCCCTTTGCACCCTGAGTTCCCTGTGTGCATGCACCCAGTTCTTGCCCCTTCCTGCCCTCTCATCTTGCTTTTGGGCAGGAGTTACTCGTTAGGTGTCACATATTTGACTGAATGAAGAGGCGCATTCCTTATTCGTGTTGTCATTTGTTTTATAGGCCCATATAATCTTGGTTTGAAAAGTAGACTTGAGGAGTGACTTCACTTCTGAGTTAGCAGGGTGTCCGGAGGCCATAGTATATGGGGTGTCTCCAGTGTCTGTCAGTCTGGTCTTTGTCTGTGAATTTCGGTATTCTTGTCCATTTTGGAATATAGGTGTTTTTAAAGAGCTCCTTCAGTCTGCCTTGTTTCTCTACATGTGTTTTTGGACCTAGTAAGGGTAAGGGATTCTAACACAGCATGAAGCTAAGCAGCTGTCATTTGTTTCGTTAAAAACAGTGCTACCCCCACCAGTTACTCTGGAGTCAACCCCAGTGTACAGAGACCTCATGTGTATCAGAGTGGACATGTGCCCCATAGGGCTTTCAGTGTCTGATTTTTTTTTTTTAGTAGATGACCAGGCCTTTCTTCTGAACAGCCAGTGGACTTTGAACTCCAAGCTTTTGGTTAGCTGCTAAGTGGGTTAACTGTTTGTATAGCCTAGGGACTCAAGTAACAGAAGGCTGCCATTCCCGTCTATTCCCTGTCATCACAGAGATGCCCAGCAGCAGGACAGAGGTGCCTCTCAGATGCACATCCCCCATCCCTGGACGGTGTCGGAGGTGGGCTTCCGTGTGACGCAGTGCTTCCCGTTCTGCTGCTCTGATGATGTCAGCAGGACTGCTGTAGCAGCTGGCTTGTTAGTATGCCATAAAACTGTGATAGGGTTCTGGGCAAATATTTACCGAGCAAGAAGTGTAGGTGTGCACACAGGCCTGCTGCTTCCTGGTGGAGTGTTTCCTTGCAGTGTTCCTTGGGCCTGGTAATCAGAGGCTGGCTGATGTCGTGGGAACAGATGTGGAAGTTGGGAGGCCTGAGTCCCAGCCCCAGTTTGGTTCCTTGTCTGCTGGTTAGTTGTAAAATGTCAGGCTCATTAGTTACCCAATGGACCTGAGGTGCTTTCCCTACAAAACTAAAGGGAGAGATATTGGATCTGTTCTTTTTTAAAGTTCGGATCTACCAGCTGTTCCTTGAAAACCCTATGGGGTAGTTTTGCTCTGCCCTGTTGGGTTGCTGTGGGTGAAAATCAGCTTGATGGCAACAGGTGTACAATGGGTACACGAGGAGTCTTTGGTTTAATATCTGGAATCAAAAACCCGGTTGCTGCTAAGCTGATTCTGACTCATGACAACCTGTGATTGTCACAGCAGAACTCTGCTCCACAGGGTTTTCAATGACTGCTATCGTGCATGTTGATCACCAGGCCTTTCTTCTGAGGTGCCTGTGGTTAGACTCAAGCCTCTGATCTTTTGGTTAACAGCTGAGTGTATTAATGGTGGCCCCACCAGGGTTTCCTAACATTTCTAATTAGCATTTCCAAGTGCCATTTGGCCCCTTATTATATACTTGCTAACCACTTACCTGGTCTTGGAAAATATAGGTGAGTTTGAAAAAAATGCAGCCTGTTATTTCATGACCCCGATAAGATTATGGTTAGTGTTTCAGTCTGTCTCCTGCCAGCTGTTTTTTTCTAAGCACATGTATGTGTATGTGTAAAACATAGTTGTACATATGTTTTAAAACCACAAACACCATGCAGACAGCTTGTATAGAAAGATTTCACTTCTCTTAACGTTGTATCCTGAGCTTTTCCTCTGTCTTTTGAATTGTGCTTGGACTTCTTATGCAAAACCAGATTCTTTTGAAAGCTTTTTAGTTTCTTCTGGATTTTCCATACTGGAGACAGCATTATGGCCATCTCCCAAACTCAATACACTCCGTACTTGAGTGTTCTACAGGGACAAGCCTCCAGACAGTGCCATCCCAGAGGAAGAGTGAGGTGCTTAGGATCCTCTAGGGCCAGTTTCTGTCTTCCTGCTGCCTGTTGCAGGCAAGGCTACCCGTGGAGGGTGACAGGCAGGTCCTCTAATTGCATCAGCACATGACCCAGTAGTGCCCCTCGTGACCTCCACAAATCATGACTTCCTTGCTCAAACCCAGGAGAAATGGCCTAACCCTGGGCAAGTTGTAAAGGAGGGGACTTGTCCTTCTTTCTCTGCCCTAGTCCTCAGATTCGACCTTGCGCCTCCCTCCTTTGACACCCTCTTCCCCTCTCCCTGCCCCCATTATCTCTCTTTTCCCCCTGGGCTGGTTGCTTTTTGTTCATGCTGCTGATAAAGTCCTTATCATATGTTGTTAACTGGGAGCTGGGTGGCAGTTGTTGGGTGTGAGGAGGAACAGGGTAGGTGACATGGCCTTGCTGTTAAGAAATTGAGTCTTCCCTACTGTTTCCACCAGTGTGTTCTGAAGCCGGAGATGATCTTTGCTAAGATTACAGGAACATGGGAAGCTGAAATATTAGTGAACACTTGCAAACTAGTTTCTACTGTATATATGTGGATACACACACACTCGTGTGTGTGTGTGTGTGCACGCACGTGTGTGTGCACAGAGAGAGAGAGGATCTGATGGCCCAGTGGTTAAGAGCTTGGCTGCTAACCAAAAGGTTAGCAGTTCAAATCCATCAGCTACTTCTTGGAAATCCTATGGGGCAGTTCTGCTCTGTCCTATGGGGTCACCATGAGTGCAAATCAGCTCAGTTGCAGTGGGTTTAATGGGTTTTGAGGAGCTTACATTCCAGCTATGTGGTGGGTTAGATTGGTTTTGGTGGGCTTACTTGAACTGAATTGCTGGAGCGTTTGCAATAGGAAAACCTAACATTTAATGGGAAGTTTTCCGTCATCACTAGATAATCTCTCAGGACCCTTATGACTCTAAAGTTCTATGGTTTGTAGTGTTGTGTCTATGGGAAAATGCACTCCAAGTTCCAAACAACTGAGTTTTGGGTCATAATTAGTCTTAAGAATCGTGGATCAACCCATACATAGCGTCAACTTTAAATATGCGGATAAACCAAACCAAATCTATTGCCATCAGCTGATACTGACTCAGAGTGACTTCACTGGACAAGACAGGACTCTCCCATGGGGTTATCAAGGCTGTCATCTTCACGAAGCAGACTGCCACGTCTTTTCCCACAAAGCAGCTGGTGGGTTTCAACCACTGACCTCTCGATTAGCAGCTGAGCACTTAACCACTGCACCACCGGGACTGCTAACCATGCAGGTGATGTATGTACTTTAGGTACAGGTAGATGGGTGGCTGCCTCCCAGTTGAGTTCGACTCATGGTGACCTTATACACAGCACGACAAAACTTGCCTACTCCTGCATCGTCCTTTGTTCACCAGCATGATTGAGTCCCTCACTGTGGCCACTGTCCCAGCTCATGTCACCAAGAGTCACCTTCACCCTTGCTGACCTCTTCTTCTACAAACGTGATGTCTTCCTTCAGTGATTGATCCCTCCTGGTGACATATCCAAAGCAAGTGATCAGGCAATATTCTGTTGTGATCTGTAGTTTTTATTGATGAAATTTCAGAAGCAGATTGCCAGGCCTTTCTTCCTTGTCTGTCTTAGCCTGGAAGTTCCACTGAAACCTGCCCACTGTGGGTGACCCTGATGGTGTTTGAAATACTGACGGCATAGCTTCCAGTATCAACAGCAACACATCAGCCGCTAATGTGGGAAAAACTGACAGGTGGTGGGCTTTATCCGTAACCGTTGCCATAGAGTCAATTCTGCCCTGTAACGACCCTATGGGACAGAGTAGAACTGCCTCATAGAGTTTCTAAGGAGCGCCTGGCAGGCTTGAACCCCCACCCACCTTTTGGTTAGCAGCCGTAGCATGTAACTGCTCCAGCGCCAGGCTCCAGCTCTATCCACAGATAGCAGTGACAGCTCCCACAGCAACTGAGCGAGCACTCCTTGTGTGTCAGGCACCGTATCGACAGGCTTCCCACATTCATGTGAATTCTGGGTTGGACTTATTGTCTCAGTTTTCCCGATGAGGGAGCGGAGGCCCCTTACAGCTGAGCCAGGACTCCCGTCCCATCCAGCTCCAGCTCCAGCTCCTATCACTGAGCCCTGCTGGAGGCCGGTGCTTCGCAGCCTCATCCTGGCATGTCTTTCATTTTTCTGCCTTGCCCCCAAAGTTCCTTCCACGGAAGAGGTGACAGTCAATTCTTTTAAAATCTCTAGTGTAAAGCAGAGTTATTTTTTTCGAGAGATGGGGAATGTTGGTCCCTTTGATCTCGTCAGATGTGGTGAGGGGTCTCACTGTCGCCCAGGGATGTGAGTGAGCCCATGGTCCCAGGGGCCTGTAGACACAGTAGCTTCAGAGGAGGCAACATGGACCGAGAGCAGGCTTCTCTCTTTAAAAAAATATATATATATACTTAATCACAGTATCTCCATAAGGAGACCTTGGGTGGTACAAACAATTAAATGCTCAACTGTTAACTGTTAACTGAATCTATCCAAAGGTGCCTCAGAACAAAGGTCTGGCGTTCTCCTTTCAAAAGGTCACAGCCTGTAAAACCCTGTGGAGAAGCAGTGGTACTTGGCACACATGGGGTCCCCGTGAGTTGAAATGAACTCAGCGACAACAATAAGTGCCCCGCTATACCTGAGTGGTGTAAGTAGGTAGTGTGCTCAGCTGGCACCTAAAAAATTCGAGTCTACCCAGAGGGGCCCCGGAAGAGGGGTTGCTGTAGACGATGCTAGGTTTTCTTATTTGCAAAAGGCTCACCTGGTGGTGACAGCCAGGATGCTCAGCGGTGGTTCGTTCACTCATCAACATTAGATGTTTACCGAACCGTCTGCCAGGCATCTAAACCAAAAACCAAACCTGTGGCCATCGAGTTAAGCAAAAGTCATGAGATACAGGCTCTGCATCCCAGGAGCTCAGGACCCGGTGGGCGGCAGGTCCAGTCACCTTTAGGCCTTCCACTGTGTGATTTTGAAATAGTACAACTGCTGAAGTTCTAAAATTAAAACAAAAAGGAAAATTCTTTAGAAGTGATCCTGATTTCAGCTGAGCTCTCACAAGTAAGACTAGAGCCTGTGCGTAAGGAGGAGTATGTCTCCCTTGGTGCAGAGACGCGAAGCGATTCTTCCGGTTGCATGCGGACATGGTCAGTGTGTGCTGAGCGGCATGCGGACATGGTCAGTGTGTGCTGAGCGGCATGCGGACATGGTCAGTGTGTGCTGAGCGGCATGCGGACATGGTCAGTGTGTGCTGAGCGGCATGCGGACATGGTCAGTGTGTGCTGAGCGGCATGCGGACATGGTCAGTGTGTGCTGAGCGGCATGCGGACATGGTCAGTGTGTGCTGAGCGGCATGCGGACATGGTCAGTGTGTGCTGAGCGGCATGCGGACATGGTCAGTGTGTGCTGAGCGGCATGCGGACATGGTCAGTGTGTGCTGAGCGGCATGCGGACATGGTCAGTGTGTGCTGAGCGGCATGCGGACATGGTCAGTGTGTGCTGAGCGGCATGCGGACATGGTCAGTGTGTGCTGAGCGGCATGCGGACATGGTCAGTGTGTGCTGAGCGGCATGCGGACATGGTCAGTGTGTGCTGAGCGGCATGCGGACATGGTCAGTGTGTGCTGAGCGGCATGCGGACATGGTCAGTGTGTGCTGAGCGGCATGCGGACATGGTCAGTGTGTGCTGAGCGGCATGCGGACATGGTCAGTGTGTGCTGAGCGGCATGCGGACATGGTCAGTGTGTGCTGAGCTGCATGCGGACATGGTCAGTGTGTGCTGAGCGGCTGAGCCCCACTGCCATGAGCTGGCACCCAAATGGTTGACTTTTGCCTGTTTTGGCCCATGCACTGGTTCATCGAAGCTGACTTCTGTTTGACGTTTTGCTGCCGTGCGCACTGAGATTTGCTTTCTTGACACATAAAACAAGACACAGAGGCCTCCATGCTCTGATCGAGATGCCTGGGGGTTCCTTGATGAGCACGATTAAGGCTCTGGGTGCCATCAAAGAAGGCTCCAGTGGCTTCAGGTTGGGATGTCAGTGGGCCCATGTCATGAGGACCTGTCTGAGCAGAAGGGGTGGCGGCTCCTGGGAGCAGCAGTCAGTCCAGAATCTGGTCTGTGTCTCCGGAAGAGGAGGAGGAAGAGGAGGGTGCAGGGAACACAAGCCACTGACCCAGGTGAGTGGTCAGCCCAGCTGATTGCCTGCTGAAGGCTCTGTCCGCGTGGCTCATCAAAGGTTGGGGTGCATAGCGAGCTGAACCCAGAAACTGTGGTCGTGTTGATGTCCAAGCTGGGAACTGGTGGACCTCATTCTTGGAAAACGTGCCATGTGCTGTAGGGGGAGATCCTTTCTATGTGTAATCTGCTGCAAACAGATAGATTTCACAGAATGCCTTCCAAAACCAGCTTTATCTGGTCGGCCACACTCCCGTCAGTGGAAAGTATTTTCCCCGTCCTGGATGAAAACATCCTGTGACTATCCTGATTCCTCTTTGGTAATAAAATGTTCCGTTTTATTTATCCCCGAGCTTCACATGCCTAATGCCACGGAGTCCTCAAAGCTTCCACCTTTATTCATATTTGCAGCTGCTGCTCTCCCCCCAGGAGTCCTGGAGGTACAGTGGTTAGGCACATCATTGCTAACTGGAAGGTCAGTGGTTTGAACTCACCAGCTGCTCAGTGGGAGGAACACGTGGCAGCCTGCTTCTGTAAAGATTACAGCCTTGGAATTCCTGTGGGGAAAGACCTACTCTGCCCAGTTGGGTCACTGTGAGTGGAAATCAGCTCAATCGCAATGGGTTGCCCGTGGTGGCACAGTGGTTAATAATTTGACTGCTAGCCAAAAGGTCAGCAGTTTGAATCCACAAGCCACTCCTTGGAAACTCTATGTGGCAGTTCTGTTCTGTCGCTGTGAGTCAGAATCAACTCAGTAGCAACAGGTTTGATTTATTTTATTTGTACCTCCCCTTCCCTCGGCTCAGCCCTGTGATAGCCAGCAGGAGTACAGTTGGGGGCTTTCTTTGTTGGGAGACTCTCACTCATGGCCACTCCTCATCTGACCAAATAGAACTGTGCCTCACAGAGTTTTCAGTGGCTGATTTGGGGGAGTATATTGCCAGGCCTTTCTTCCTTGGCTCTGCTAGGTGGGTTTGAACTGCTACCCAGGGACCTCAGCCTGTCTCTTGTCCTTTGGATTTCTCAGGCAGCAGTCACAAGCGAGGGCTGGGTGATGCCCGTACTGCACAACTGAGGCCCATCCCCAGGCTGGAGGAGTGAGGAATGTACACTGCTTCCTCTTCCCATCAGTCTGCGGGCCGGACCGAACTACAGCCTCCCGGGTGCTTCCGGCACTGTCTCCTCTAGCGGCTGCCAGCCCGGTCCTTTCCTACCCTCCTTGAGTACGAGTTGGTATGCAGTAGGTTTGCTTTGGGGGCAGGCAACGTTCTTTGGATGAGAGGCTTGTGGTAGTTATTGTAGTTAGGTGCCACTGTTAGGTCATTGTGAGTCAGAATCGACTTGGTGGCGGTAGCTTTCTAGCTTTGCATGCCTGACACCATGTGAGAAGGGACTTAAGAACAGCGAAAATGCTTTTGGGCTCTGTCTGATGGAAACTTTCCATCTAAGTCTGGTACCTCCCTTTGGAATCTGTATTTTGTCTCAGTAGCTTACATGACACATCTTTTTTTTTTTTTTTAAATGGCCAATTGATCCTTTTTTTTAGCATGGGAAAATATATGTAACAACACATTTGCCATTTCAAGCATTCTTTGTGAACAATTCAGTATTATTAACTACATGCTCCATGTCGTGCAGCCATCAGAGCTGTCTGTTTCCAGATTTTTCCTCACTCTTGACAGAAACTCAGTCCCCTTTAAGCAGACTAAGTCAGAAAAGTTAGGTGTGAGGTCACCTTGGGGACTGGTGACAAGCTGGCGGAGAGCTCGGTCCACCTCTACCCCAGCCGTGCTGTCTGTCTGCCTCACCTGCGGTCCTTCCTCACATCTGTGGCCTGACTCAAAAACAAACAAAACTCCATAACAACAACAATAACAGCAGAAAACTCACTGCCATTGATTCTGACTTGTAGCACCCCTACAGGACAGAGTAGAACCACCCCAGCTCGCCCATGGGGCTTCCAAGCGGTGGCTGGTGAATTCAAGCTGTCAACCTTTTGGTTCACAGCTGAGATCCACCCCTGTGCTACCAGGGCTCCTGGAAGGGGCCTCAGCACAGCCTCCTTTTGGAATAAAAAGACAAGTGCCCAGTATCATCGGCTTCTCACAGTTCCCAGCAAAAGAATTCTGTCAACGTTCAGCTCCAGGTAAAGCAGAGCCTCACAGGTGACAAATCCCACCGGTTGCCATCCCTCCCCTCCTTGCCCTGCCCCTTATCTTTGATCCACAAAGCTAGAGGTTCTTGAGTCCCGTGAAGGTCTTGTCCCCCTGGGAGAGGTGGACTCTGGATTCTGAACGAAGGTGTTGGGCGTGAATTTGGCATGAATGTTGTTGCTGGGTACTGTTGGGTCGGTTCTGATGCCTAGCAACCCCGTGTGACAAAGTAGAACTGCCCCCATGGTCGCATAGCGGTTAAAGCATCCTGCTGCTAATCAGAAGGTCAGCGGTTTGAACCCACCAACTGCACCACACGAGAAAGTCATGGCCGTCTGCTTCCCTTACGACTTCCAGCCTTAGAAACCCTCTGAGGTAGTTCTCCTCTGACCTCTGGAGTTGTAGGAGTGAGAATGGACTTGATGGTAGTGGGTCTGTTTTTTGTTTTTTCTTTCTTTCTTTCTTTAATTTTTACCCAAGCAGATTGCCAGGCCTTCCTCCCACAGAGCCACTGGAGAGGTTTGAACCACCAGTCATTTGGCTAGCACTGAGTGCTTAACCTTCGTGCCACCACGGCTCCTTTAGGCTTGGCTGTTGCCTTGGGGGACCCTCAATGGTGCAGTGGTTAAGAGCTCAGGCTGCTAACTGAAAAGTCAGCAGCTTGAATCCACCAGCCGCTCATTGGAAGTCTGAAGGGGCAGTTCGACTCTGCCCTTCAGGGTTGCATGTTGAGTCAGCTGTGGGTTTGGTTTGGGTGTTGCTTATTGGCGGCATAAAGGTTAAAGCACGTGACGGCTAACCAGGTCAGTAGTTGGAGGAGGCAGATATGGCTATCTGCTTCTGGAAAGATTACATAGCCCTGGAAACCCTGTGGGACAATTCTGCTGTGTTCTGTAGGGTCACTGTGGGTTGTAATAGACTCGAGGGCAATGGGTTTGACTTTGGTCTAGCCTTATCTTTCCTGCTTCAGTGACTACTGTGAGCTGTTCTAACCTGGGCTGCAAGTAAGGGGGCTTCACATTCACAAAGACCCCTCAGGGCAGTTCAGAGACTTCAGGGTTTGGCCTGGTGGCCTTGCTTCAGGCGGCAGGGAGGCTTATCTCCTGGGAGCACATTCTTCTGGAGTGTGCTATCCGGCTCTTATCAAAGAGAAACTACCACAGTGGATGTTGATTGTTTAATTACTTTCTGTTGATTGTAAAGCAGTAGACTGCCAGTTTCCCTGGTTACTGATTCCTGCCCCGTCATCTCAAAAGTGGCCAATGCAGGAGGCAGCGTTTTCCCTTTGTGCTCTCTTTTTGGTGATTATATTTTTTGCCGTCACAGTTAAATGTCTTAGCATTTGAAATATACTTTGGAGTTAATAACATGTTTTCGTTTATCATCTCTCTGGACTCTGTTAAAGGGAAATGCAAGCAAATGACTTATTTTTGAGGACGGTAAAGTTTTTAATCCAGGCTGTTACTCTCCTATAAATTTTGGCTTATAACAGATCTGACAGCAAGTATTTGTTACTGCAGTAACAAAACTTAAAACAAACTTAGAAATTTGATGATTTGCAGTTCTTTCATCCATCTTGTCAAAGTCCAAAAAACAGTAGTAGAAGAGTGATTCTTTGCAGGGTCATGTAAGATGCATGATAACTTCATGGCAATGTAAGTGCTTAATAAATGCGAACTAGCTTAGCCCATGCAGCAGTGGTGGCCCAGTGGTAGGACTCTCACCTTCCATGTGGGAGACCCAGGTTCAGTTCCCGGTGGAGGCTTGCTTGTTGCTATGATGCTGAGCTTTCAGACTAAGACAGACAAGGAGGAAAGACCTGGAGATCTAATTGTAAAACATGAGCCAATGACAACTGTCTGAATCACAGCGGTCTAATTTCCCTGCGGGTGCCACAGGGCCTAATGGTGTTTATTACAAGGTCATGAGTCCATGTGAGCTGAGGACAGCTAATGACAGCAACCACTATGGCATTGTCAACCTGTACTTCACCATGCTACTTCGTTATGCTATTTTCTCTAGTTCCCGTTATAGAAATAATGAGTATTTTGTACCTTTTCCAAATAGTGATTTGTATTATAAAATCTGGAAAATCTGGTGGTATAGTGGTTAAGTGCTACATTGGCTAACCAAAAGGTCAGCAGTTCAAATCCACTAGGCACTCCTTTGAAACTCTATGGGGCTGTCCTACTCTGACCTATAGGATTGACATGAGTCAGGAGCGACTCGACGGCAGTAGACAGGCGCTATAAAATCCAATGTGTGATTTAAAATGGCATGCCCTTTCCTTCTTTGTCCCCTGAGTCCCCAATGCTGTACCGAAGAGTTGAGTTGTGGCTAGATCTGTATGCTGAGATCATCAGCCAGTTATGCTAATACAGCCTTCTCTTTCTATGCTTCCCTGGATGAACTGTTACCACAAGAAAAATCCCTTCCATCTGTCAGCAATGTCTCTATTATGCCATAATTACAGCTCTCTCCTCAGTGACGTAGCTGTCAAATTCACTTATGCATGTGACCATGTCTCCATTCGAATGTGTGAAATATTTAGCAGCGTTTAGCAGTTTTTGGTGAAACGTTAGAAAGTGTTTTGAATAGCTACCATCCTCTGCTTTCGTGAGGAAGAAGAATGTGCTAGGAGTGTGGTCTCTAAGAAGTGGGGACTTGGCGGTGAGCCAGACAAGGACCCCTGTTCTCGGTGAGCTTGCTTCCTGGCACAGACCAATAATAAACACAATAAATCAAGTGGTCGTGAGACTAGGACAAAACCAGTAGTCCAGGGTGAGAGGCTACCACCTGCCTGCAGTTTGTCTTGTGTGGACCTGCATGTTGCTGTGAGGCTGGAAGCAAAGATCTCCCACTAGTATCTCAGATACCAGTAGGGCCACCCATGGGGGACAGGTTTTGACAGAGCTTCCAGATGAAGACAGAGTAGGAACAAAGTCCTGGTGACTTCTGACAGTTAGCCGATGAAAACCTTCTGAATTCCCCTAGAATGTTGTCTAATACAGGACTGGCAGACGAAAGGCACTTGAAAGACACAGTGGTCTCAGTCCGTTGTGTGTGGTGACGATGGACATGAGCTGACCAACAGTTAAGAAGGTGGCGTAAGTCTGGACAACATTGTGTCCTCTTGTGTATGGGGTCACTGTGGTTCGGAGCTGACTTGAGGGCAGGTGACAGTGGCGCGGTGCGGGGAACTGGGTGTGCCCAGGAGGTGGGTTGTTGTATTTAACAGGGTGGGAAAAGTTTTTCAGTGTATTCAGAGGGATAAAGGAGGATGTCTTTGACGTGGATGCTAACAAGTGTAGCCCATGCTTCTGCGTGCGGCTGAGAGTTGAAATAGCTGTGACTTTCAAAGACGCTCAGCTTTCTGGTCCTTGCCCCCCAGCACCGCCTGGGAATGTCTTTCATAGTTAAGCCAAGTGGCTTTGGTTTATCCCCGCGACCGTGGGAATCCTTCCCGGTGGCTCAGGGTTCATAGTGGCAGTGTGGTCTCAGGAACAGTGTGCCTACCAGAGACAGGGATTGGCTTTTGTGTCAAACATGTCTTTATTAGAACTGAGCTCTCTCCTTAGGAAGTAAGGTGCCCTGGAAGTGCCACAGTCAAGCACTAGGCTGCTAACAGAAAGGTTGGCTGTTCTGGTTCACCCAGCAGTTCTGCGGGAAAAAGACCTGGCCTTCTGCTCACCTGAAGATACAGCCAAGGAAATCCCATGGGCCAGTTCTGCTGTGTCACGTGGGTTGCTGTGAGTAGCAGTTGGCTCCGATGCACTCAGTAACAACAAGGAGAAGAAGGACTATAACTCTAACATTAAGGGATTCCCCACGGGTGCTTAGCATTATTTCCTTCTGTTTGTCTTCTCTGGTACCTATGTCACTGCTGTCACACTGCACGTAGGGTTCGTGTGCCATCATTTACCTAGACATCGTACTCAGCTGTGTGTTTCCTAGATGTGGAGGACATAAGTAGGTAAACTTGGCTCTTGAGCTGTGGGACTCAGGAGTGCGAGGTGGTCTCTGCAGCCTTAGAGGTGCCCGGGCCCTGCTGGAGATAAAAGCCAGGATGACCTCAGCTCCATCCAACTGCTGGCTGTTAGGAGTCACTGACCCAGAAGTCCTCAGAAAGCTCTGGAAAGCAAGACTGAACTCATTCTGCCTGACCTTCGGAGGCTCAGGGTCACCTCACCAAAATGCTCCTATTCTCTGAAGCAACTGGGTGGCCTCTCAATGCTGGCCTCACTCTCTGAGGTGCCGTATAGACTTTGATGTGGCATCTTTGATCAGTCTCCCAACACGAGGATGTTAGGCCTCACAGAGCCACTGCTGTTGTGCACAAAGAAAAGCCTGCAGGTTGAGTTTGGAGAAACGGTCTTACCGCTAAGGCCAAATTCCAGGCATTTTTCAGGGCCTTTGGCCATAAATATTTTGTAAGGCTCTGCCTCTCTGTGTTGTGTATAAAACTGCAAAGGCCAGAACCTGTGTAAGGCTGAAAACCTGTCAGAGAAGGAAGACTCGACATATTTTCTGCTAAAATGAGCCCCAGAAAAGGGTAAGACAGCAATTTGTCAAAGGCAGAAAACTTATGGGACCTGGGAAAAACAAGGCAGTCCCATCAAATTCTGGCTTTTATGGGTTTTACTCTATAAAACCAAAAACCAAACCCACTAAGTCAGTTCTGACTCATAGTGACCCTATAGGACAGAGTAGAACTGCCCCATAGAGTTTCCAAGGAGCACCTGGCAGATTTGAACTGCCGACCTTTTGGATGGTAGCCATAGCACTTAACCACTAGGCCACCCGGGTTTCCTTTACTGTGTTGCTTCTAGAAATTTCTAGTGGATTCAGTTCCAAAACTAAGAAATGAGAGAGCTCAAGTTAGATATTTAATGCAAAGAGTGTGAATTGCTTGTCTGCTCTTTTTGTCAGCTTGCTGCAATTGTGGGGAAAAAATAGATATCTAAAAATGTGTAGAAGCTGCTACTGAGTCTGTACTCAGTCTGGGTTGATGGTTTTTATTTGCAGTGTCATCTGTAAATTCATAGACTGCCAATCAATACAGCAGATTGAGAAGAACAGTTTTACAACATCTGTTTGTCCTGATCATCCTTGGTATTCTGACTGATTAAAAATAAAAACAATTGGAAAATTGTTTTCTTCTGCTTTGACCTTGTTATGTAGTTTGAGGATTCTGATAATTTGCGCATATGTTCTGCCCATGTTTTCTCTCTAACTTCTACTGTAAACTAAACAAGTGTCTCATCTTTTTGCCTTTTTTTGTTTTCGAGAATGTTAGTTTAAAACACACATGTGGCCCAGTGGTTAAGGGCTCAGCTGCTAACAGAAAGGTCAGCAGTTTGGATCCATCAGCCGCTCCTTGGAAGCCCTTGATTCTTTCCTGCACGGTTGCTGTGAGTCAGAATTGATTCGACAGCAACAGGTTTGATTGGGGTTTCTTTTTCCCCAATTGATTCCACTAAAACAGACTGTCTGATAGAAATATGAGATCCACATAGGTAATTTTAATGTTTTTTAAGAAATAATATTTTGTTGAGCTTTCGGTGGAAGTTTACACAGCACGCTCAGTTCCAATTTGACTATTTACATGAAATATTTAGCAACATTAGTTACATTTCTCACAACCTGTTAACATCCTCTTTCTATTTTTTGAACAGTTTCTACATGTACAGCTTGGTGACATTGATGACAGTCGGACAAGCACTCTCACCCGACTTCTCAGAGTTGTTCCCCTCTCATTAATGTAAACTCACCACCCCCTAAGGGTCTGTCTCAGCAGCTTTTCATGTGTCAGGTGACCATTTAAATGTCCTCTTTGGTGAAAAGTCCATTCAAGTCCTTTGCCCATTTTACAGTGAGGTTATTTGTCTTTTTGTTGCTAAGTTGTCCACATTTTAAATGTATTTGGATTATTAGATTCTTGTCGGTAATTGAAAATATTCTTGTAGCTGCATTAAAAATGTAAACAGAAACAGGCAAAGCAATCCTAATGGTTGTATTTCATTTAACCCAACATAGTCATTTAACATGTAAACAATATAAAAATGTTAATGAGATACTTTATTCTTCTTCTCATATGAAATCTTCCTAATTCAGTGTATGTTTTAGACTTACGAAAACCAAACATGTCAATTCAGACACTAGGTTGTTATCAGAAATGCTTGATCTAGCGCTGATTGAATTTAGTTTAGTTGAAAAAGTAATTGCACACCTCCAAATTGTTCCAGACATACTAAATGTTTCCCAGGAACTGAAACAAGCATCAGTTTTTTAAATTCACATTTAAATTAATTAAAATCTAATAAAACAAAAAACTCACTTCCTTAGTTGCACTGGTCATGTTTCAAATGCTGAGTAGCCATAGATAGCTAAAGGCTGCTGTACTCTGCAGTCTTTTTCCTTGGTCACATGGGACGCTATGAGTAGGAAGGGGACTCCACAGCATCCAGCAACATCAGCTGAGTGTTATCCTGCTAGCCAGGCTCTGTTTGATGTCATCTAACCCATTCTAAAGAGGCTTTAAACATTTTTTTATTTGTTATTTTTTTAAAAAATGTCAAGACATTCTGAAGAGTTTTAATACTTAAATATTCCTGTTGACAGTTTCTACCTAACAGGATCTCCCACCCCGTGCCATGATCTCTACTCATAGGCACCTACAGGACACAGCAGAACTGCCCGCTGGTTCTCCTAGGATGTAGGCATTACGGAAGCAGTCAGCCATATCTTTCTCCCATGGAGCAACTGCTGCCCACTGCAAGGCAGCCGAGCACTTTAACTGCTGTGCTGCTGCAATTCCTGAGCTCATAGAAACACTTGCGAGGTCTGACAATTAAGTCCGCGATCTTAATTTTTCTAAATGCTACATATGTCGTTGCTGAATATCACTACAGTCACCTCTGTAGTACTCCCCTTGGGAAGGTGTACACTGACACCAGTGCCTAGTCCACCCTTCAGAGCAAGTTTGGGACTCTTTCTGGAATGGCCATTGTGCACAGTGGCACCCTGGCAAGTTTGTGAACTTCATTGTATAGTTGTCTGTGAGGGAGTTTTAGCCAGTGAATAAATAACTGTGTTGGAACACCCTCCCTACTCACCTGATCTGGCCCCCCCAGTAACTTTCTTCTTTACCTGAAGATAAAGGAAGTATTGAAAGGATGACATTTTGATGACACTGAGGACATGAAGGGTAGTATGACAACAGCTCTGGTGGCCATTCCAGAAAAAGAGTTCCCAAAGTGCTTCAAAGAGAGGACTAGGTGCTGACATTGGTGCCCAGCTTCCCGTGGGGGAGTACTTCACAGGTGATCATAGTGCTATTCAGCAATGAGACATGTAGCACTCTTTGTAGGATGAGTTGGTGAACTTAATTGGCCTCGTATGTCTTTCCTGACCAAGCTTGTGATCTAGCAGATAGCAGCCAATTTAGATTTCTTTTTTTTTTTTTTGTCCAGCATTGAAGGTGAGTTAATAGTATGGGAGAAACTTGGTGTGTGGTGTGGCACCTACCCAGGACCTTGTGGCCTAAATGTCTTCATGGGGGAATTAATTGTAGCAAATGGACCAGATGTTCTCTGTGGTCCCTCCTGGTCTCATAATATGGTGTGTGTCCTGAGTTATCTCAGCATGCCACATAAATATGAATGTATTGCAAGCCATTTCTGTAGATAGCAGGGAAGTGTTACATTCATAGTGTATAGCTTAGGTAAAGAAAACAAAAAGCCTAATTGGACCAGCAAGCAGCATCATGATAGATGGAGAAAAATTGAAGGTGTCACTGATTTCATTTGACTTGGACCCACGATCAATGCCCATGGAAAAAGCAGTCAAAAAATCAGTGGACATGTTGCGCTGGGCAAATCTGCTGCAAAAAACCTCTTCAAAGATTTGAAAAGCAAAGGTGTCGGTCACTTTGAGGACTCAGGTGTGCCTGACCCCAGCCGTAATATTTCCAGTCACCTCACATGCACGTGAAAACCAGACAATGAATCAGGAAGACCAAAGAAGAATCGGTGCCTTTGAATTACGGTGTTGGTCAAGAATATTGAATATACAGTGGACTCCCAGAAGACCTAGTAAGTATGTCTTGGAAGGAGTACCGCCAGAACACTCTGTAGAGGCAAAGATAGCAAGGCTTCTCTGTTATTTTGGACATGTCACCAGAAGGGACCAGTCCCTGGAGAAGGACATCATGCTGGGTAAAGTAGAGAGTCAGCGAAAAAGAGGAAGACCCTCGACAAGATGGGTTAACACAGTGGCCGCTGTAATGGGATGAAACATGGCAACGATTGGGAGGACGGTGCAGGGCTAGGCAGGGGTCCTTCTGTTGCAGGTGGGGTCACTGTGCGTTGGAAGTCCCTCTATAGCACTCACCTTACAGCAGTTTAGCTTGGGTGAGGAGAGAGAAGGGACCAGTCTACCAGATCCAGCTCTCTGCATGAGCTCTTGGCTTTCCTTTCTGGGAATGGATTGCTCACTTGCTTGTTACATGGTTCCATGCTTTAATATGTATTCCAGGAGTGATTTGTCTCTTAGGTAACATTGCTGCTGTGACAAATGATGACAGATTTAGTCGCTTCAAACAACCCACATTTAATAACTGGTACTTCCAGAGGTTAGAAATTGGAGCTTGGCCTCAGCGGGCTAAAATCTGTGTGTCAGCAGGCCTTTGTTCCTTCCGGAGGCCTGAGGGAAAATCCTGATTTCCTACCTTTTCCGTATTCCAGGAGCTCGCTGCATCCTGTGGCCTGTAGCAGCTTCCCCCTTAAAGCCAGCCATTCCTGGCTGAGCCTTTTGTAACCCATCACTCTGACACAGACTCTTCTGCCTTCCATTTACATAAGGAGCCTTGTGATTACATAAGGAGCCTTGTGATTATATAAGGAGCCCTGATGGTGTAGTAGTTAGGTGCTCAACTGCTAACACAAAGGTCTGACTGTGTGTGTGTGAACCCACCAGCTGCTCTGCAGGAGAAAGATGTAGCAGACTGCTGTGGAAACCTTGTTGGGCAGTTTTAGTGTCTCCTGCAGGATCGCTTGGAGTCAGAACTGACTTGATGTCTTGACAGCAGTGGGTTTTTGTGATTATAGGTGTTGGGCCTCTTCCTCTACCCCCACACAAGAAAATCCAGGATAATCTCTTTAAGGCCAAATGATGAGCCATCTCGTGTCCACCAGTACCCTTAATTCCCACTTACCGTGTCATGTGACAGCCCCAGAGAGGTTCTGAGGAGCTGCTGGTGCTTAGCAGCCTTGTGCTTAGCAGCCAGTTGCTGTAATTACTTCAGCACCAAGGCCCCAACATAGTCCCCCCCCCAAACTAAAGGCCTGCCATTGCTTCCAAATGATAGTGACCCTGGAGGACAGAGTAGAACTACCCCCTAGAGTTTCCAAGGAGCAGGTGGTGGATTCAAACTGCTGACGTTTTGTTTTGTAGTTGTAGCTCCTGGCCCCTGTGCCACCAGGTTTCCAACCTCGTCACAGAGCTCGGAATCCAAGCTTGGGACACTTTTGAGAGGTGATGCTTCTGTCTACCACGTTGCCATTTCCCTGAGGGCTTCATAGTTTTGACCAATAACATCAGTGATAGTAAACTTTGTCCCTCTGTTGCCTTGTCTCACTGTGAGTCAAGTGGTTGGCACTTGATAGAGGCAAGAGTCAATTGAAAGAATTAGGGTTGTGTGAGGGAGACTGGTGGCTCAGTGGTAGAGTCCTTGCCTTCCATGTGGGAGACCAGGGTTTGATTCCTGGCTATTGCTCCGCATGCATAACTACCACATATCTATCAGTGGAGGCTTGTTGGCTTAATACTGTTTACATGGAAAAATTTCTTTTACTCCAGGATAGTTTCCTTTCCATTGAAAGATAGAAACTATTTCCTTCTAAAAAAATAGAAAAGTACTGCCTAAGCTTAATGCGTTTTATCTCTAATCAGAGTTATCATCATGTTTGCCAGAGTTCAGTGTGTAGTTATTTTCCTTCTGCTGAGCAGGTGGTTGAAAAAGTGGTGGAATGTTGTTTTTCTGAATATAGAATCATAATGTCCTCGTGAACAGGCTCATTAAAATAGAAAAAAATTGGACTGCTCTGATTTGCATTTCAGTCCACACTTTTGGGAGAGATTTTTATATCTGGCTGTCAGTATAATTATTTGCATGCTGGTGGAAATGGCGCCTCCATTTATGGATTAATTATGCTGTTATCGAAGACTTAGAGGAACTCTTGAAAATTTGCTGTTAGCATTTAGAGAAAGAGGTACAAGAATCTACTACCAAAGACGTAAAGCCGAGATGCCGCAGGTGGCCTTCTACGCACTCACTGCCATGGAGTCAGTTCGGACTCATAGTGGCCCTGTAGTCAGAGTAGAAGTGCCCCGTAGAGTTTCCAAGGAACGCCTGTTGCATTTGAACTGCTGACCTTTTGTTTAGCAGCTGTAGTGCTTAACCACTATGCCACTGGGGTTTCCCTCTACTAAATGGCAAAGCTCACACTTGGCTTTAGGTTGACAGTGTTTCCTGGAGGGTGACAAATTGATGGGGGGGAGTGTTCAAGTTTAAACTCCATGGCGCTTGTATTGTGGAACTTAACCAGTTACTTAGGAGTGTGCTGGAGTGCATGCTCTGGGCCAGATTCCTTGGACCGCAGGGGGATGCAATCCTCAGAGCTGCTATCCACCTCCACGGTTTCCGATCACATCCCTCTGTCGTCTGTGTGAGCGGCGCCCCCTAGAGTTGTGTGGTGGAATGCTATGTGGCCATGTGCAGGGACCCTGCCATTCCCCACCAGAGGGTCCCTACGTAGCCTGGTAAACCCATTACTCTTGAGTTGATTTCCACTCACAGTGACCCTGTAAGACAGGAGAGCTGCCTTATAGAGCTGTAATCTTTACACAAGCAAACGCCCCTTCCTTCTTCCATGGAGTGGCTGATGGGTTTGAACTGCTGACCTTCGATGACTGTGTCACCAGAGTACTCTGTAGTCCAATAGGAAAGAGATTTATAAACAGATACGATTCTCAGGTGATGTCTGGGTAGTTAAAAAACAAAACAAAATGAAACAAAAAACCTTTGCCACTGAGTTGATTCCATTGCATGGCAATTTCATGTGTGTATCAGAGTAGGACCGTGTTCCCTAGTGTGTTCAATGGCTGCTTTTTTGGAATTAGATCAGCAGACATTTCTTTCAAGGTACCTCTGGGGGGGACTGGAACCTCCAGCATTTTGGTTAGTGGCCAAGCATGTTAGCCAGTTGCAGCACCCAGGAAATTGGACCACATCAGAGAGACCGTTAACTTTTCTTGGGATGGATCGGGCTATCTGGGGAGGTTTCTCACGGGAGGCTTAGTCTTAGCTGAATCTTGAAGGATCAGTAAGGAGATGATCAGATGAGAAAAAGCTGGACAATTTTCTGGGCAAAACCAGTAGGAGCAAAGGTGGGTAAAAGCATGCTACATTTGAAGATCCGCTAACATTTTAGTCTGACTTACACGAGAGACCCCGGGACGCGGTGGGGGGGGGGTGCGATGAGGCAAAGCCTCTCATCTTTCTGTGCCTTAGTCTCCCATTTTAGTGAAATAAAGAGAACAATTGTAGGTACCCAGTGAGTTCTGAGTTCCGAAGAAGAGCCCCAGTCAAATGCCTGACTTGTAAAAAGCACATAACTAATGTCAGCAGTTGTTGGTGACGATGTGATCACGGTCGGGACGTTACAGGAGGGTGAGAAAGTAGGCAAGAGCGGCATCGCTCTGCTGAGCTCTGGCGTAACACCACCAGTATGGGGAAGCTAGCGAAGGGTTTCATTTTATTTTTAATACGCTCTGCAGCTTTGTCGATTTCTGAGCTGTGTCATCATTTCCCAAGGCTGATTAGATCCTGGAAAATCGATGATGCTGCTCAGAGGCATCAGAGAGACTGATGAAGAAAAATGCCGTCTCATCACTTCACACTCAAAGTTGAAACCACTTGGCGTGCTGTGGTAATTGGGGAGGTGAGGTGGCTGTCTTCCTGGGACTTGGCGAAGCTCCGTGAACTCCTGTGATCATATCCAGTGCTTTTCTAAATAAGGATGAGAATTAAAAAAAAAAAAAAAAAATGAAACCACTGGCGATGAGTAGATTGCGACTCAGAATGGCACTGTGGGAATGACTGCTGCATGGGCTAATCTGACCAGATGATACCAGCCAGGGTATCAGGCTTGTTCACGTATGTGTCTGCCAGAGAGACGATTATCAGGACGTCCATCAGGACACATTCTTCTCCAAAGTGCCGGTGATGCTTTGCTAGTTGGTTCTCTTCTTTTGCAGCTATCCCTTTTAAGCCCCTCCCTTCTCTTATTTAAATGGTAAACCCTTGTTTCAGTGTACTTTTAAGACAGCTAGAATTTTTCTTAATTCTGTTTAAGTTTGGCTGCTCTTTGATAGTATTTGAGGCTTTACCTTCGCCTCAACAGTAAGCAGACCCCGTATGTTGGTGGTGGTGGGTGCTTCAGCTCGTGGTGACCTTAAGTAGCATAGAAGGAAGTATTCGCCTGGTCCTTTGCCATCTTGGTGATTGTTGGGATGTTGGGAGTCCATGGCTGAGACCACTGTGTCAGTCCGCCTCGCGGAGGGTCTTCCTCGTTCACTGACCCTCTGCTTTACCAACCAAGATGTCCTTTTCCAGTGACTGATCTTTCCTAGTGATGTGTCCAAGGCAACTGAGTCGTTGCCTGTCTGTCCTCGTGTCTAAGGAACATTCTGGTTGTGTTTCTTCTAAGACTGGTTTGTTCATTCTTTTGCCAGCCCATGGTATGTTCCGTATTCTTCGTCAGCCTGTTTGAATGTATCAGATCTTTTTCCTTCTTCCTTTTTTATTATCCAACTTCTGCATGCCTGTGAGGCATGTGAAAAGACCATGGCTTGCGTGAGGTGTGTCTCAGTTACCGAAGTGATGTCTCTACTTTTTAAAACTCTAAGGAGGCCTTCGGCAGCAGGTTTGCCCAATGCAGTACGTTTGCTTTTTTTGGCTGCTGCTTCCTTTGGAAGTTGGCTGTTGATCTAAGATCTGAGTGAAATCATTGACAACTTCAATATTTTTTTTTTTACTTTAAGATCATCTTTAAAATTTTTGTGCTTTAAGTGAAAGTTTACAGTCCAAGTCAATTTGTCACAGAAAAACTTAACACACATTGCTATGTAACTCTAGCTGCTCTCCCCACCTGGTGACAGCACGCTCCTTCTTTCCACCCTGAATTTCCCATGTCCGTTCAACCAGTCTCTATCCCCTCCCACCCTTTCATAGTTAACCTCTTATTTAATTAAGCCAAGAAGCACACTCATTTCCAATATCATTTTGTCGTGTAGTCTAGTTCAATCTTTGTCTGAAGAGTTGGCTTTAGGAATGGTTCTATTTCTGGGCAAGCAGAGAGTCTGAGGATCGTGTCTTCTGGGGATCCTTCAGTCTGTCTGACCACCAAGTTTGGTGTTTATTAAAGAGTTCAAGTTCTGCACCTCATTTTTGTCCTGCTATGTTAGGGACTCTTACGTTGATAACTAGTTTTTTGCCACTGATGGTAGTGTTGTTTAGTGTTCATTTACTCTTTGTATTTAGGAGCTAACCAGTGGGCGATTTTGAGGACTATTTAGTCGGTGAATTCCATCTACTGGGGGTGAATTCCTAGTGCTGCTAATTACACAAGATGCCATTTCTGCTTCTCATCTTCTTTTCCTGACCAGTGGCCTCTGATCATCTCTGACACTACACTTTGGAACCCATTCTACGGGGGAACTACAGCTGAATGAAAGAGAAAGATCTACTGGTCCACTTCTGCCAAGATTACAGTCTGAAAAACCCGATGGCACAGTTCTACTCTATCATATAGAGTTGCTGTGAGTTGGAATCAACTCTGTGGCACCCAGCCATAACACAGCTCAATGAAGGAGCCTTGATGGTGCAGTAGTTAAAGTACTTGACTGCTAACCTGAAGGTCTGCAGTTCAAACCCACAAGCTGCTCCACTGGACAAAGATGTGTCGGTCTGCTTCAGTAAAGATTTACGGGCTTGGAAATAGTTCTGCTCTGTCTTATAGTGTCACTGTGAGTTGGAATTGACTGGACAGCAGTGAGTGGAAGGGTATATGTCAGTGATTGAGTTGGGTGGATAAGTTTTGTCTTTGAAGTTACTGCTGTTTGTATGATAGTTAACATTCTTTTGTTAAGGTAAAATCAAAGGGCTATGGGCCCCTGGGGCTGCTTTAGACTTGGCCGTTGTCTTGGTTAGAAACCCTAGTGACCTAGTGATTAACTACTCCGGCTGTTAATTAAAAGGTTGGCGGTTTGAATCTGCCAGGCACTCCTTGGAAACTCTGTGGGGCAGTTCTACTCTGTCCCCAAGGGTCACAGGGTCACTGAGTCACAATAGGCTCAACAGCAATGAGTTTGGTTTTATTGGTCATTGCCCTGGTGGTACAGTGTTTAAAGCACTTAGCTGCTAACCAAAAGCTTGGCAGTTTGAATCCACCAGACTTGAAACCCTGCATCATAGTTCTCCTCTGTTCTGTAGGGTAGCTGTGAGTCAAAATCGACTTGACAGCTAAGGGTTTTTTTTTTTTCCTAGAAATAGGCCTCTAGGTTTGGAGTCCTTGTAGCACAGTGGTTAAGAGCTCACCTGCTAACCAAAACATTGGCAATTCAGATCCACCAGCTGCTCCTTGAAAAGCCTATAGGGCAGTTCTTCTCTGTGCTGTAGGGTTGGTATTGACTTGATGGCAATGAGTTAGAGATTATAAGCCTCTAGGTCCTTGGGAATCTACCACTAAGTGGTTAAGTAGAGGGTCAGTGACAAAGAGGAAGACCCTCAACAAGGTGTATTGATACAGTGGCTGCAACGGTGGGCTTAAGCATAAAAACGATTGTGGACATGGCACAAGACTGGGCAGTGTTTTGCTCTGTTGTGTATAAGATTGCTGTGAGTTGGAGCTGACTCAGTGGCATCCAACAGCAACAGCGGGTCCCTGGTCGGTACCTGACTAGTAACCTCAAGTTTGACAATTCAGACTTACCCAGCAGCACCACATAAGAAAATTCTGGCGATCTGTGTCCATAAAGACTACAGAAAAAGAAAGGAAGAAAGAAGAAGAACAGCCCTACAGAACGGCTCTATTCTGAAATGCATGGAGTCGCTATGAGTCAGAATCAACTTGATGACAACAGGTACTGTAGGCCTTAAAGCTTGACTATCTTTCTACTGAATAAGCATATAAACGTTTATTTTGCTGGGTTTTCATTAATCTATTATATAATCCTATAGTATTATATTATACCTATTATCAAACTTTGCAGAGTCAGGTAAGCGAGGCAATAATGTATCAAAACAAAATTAATAATGGTGGGAAAGTCAGAGAATTTAATCTTGTTATATATAATGATATAACGATAAAGTAAATCTTTTCTTCCCTTCAACTTTTGCATATCATCTCTTAATCATAAACTTTAATGTAGCCAACAGATGCAATTTTATGTTTGAACTTGAAACTGTTACTTTGATTCTTCTAATGATAGTTATTAAAAGCAACGGAGCACCTCACACATGTTAGGCACGTGCATTTGTTAATAAAACCAGAATTTTAAAAAAGTACAGGGGGGTCTGTGCAAATCTCCTGCCTCTTGAAGTGTAGATTCTGAATAATGTTTTCAAAGGCATGCTGCAGTCACTGCTCGTTATCTTAAATTCACTTGCAGGTCATTTGTTGTTCACTACTTTAAAAAAAAAAAAGTGAGCGTGCACCATGTTTTCGCTCCAAAGGAAATCAGGTGAAATTGTTCCTAATGAGTGCTTCTTTGAAATGAAAGCTCAGAGAAAATTCACGCCTGATTTTTAATGCTTGAGCATTACTGATGTTGGCACTGTGGGAAAGCCCGGCTTCCGCTTATCATCATGTTGTTGAGTTTGTTCCATGGAGCAATTAGAGATGAGATTTGGGGCTGTATCTGTGCTGTCTGGAACTCTGTGCTCTAGCAGAACATTTTATAATGGTGTCCTGGTACCAGTGACATCACTAGGGTTGATGGCACCACCCTGCAAACTAATTGATATTGTAGCTGAGGCACCAGAAAACTTGACAGAATCAGGGACTGTAAAAACACTAACGGCAACAGTATGTGCTTTTAGCGCATGCAAATGATGTCACGTGATTTTAAGCCTCATTATGATTGGGTAGTGATGACAGCTCTGACTGGAGCGCCTTAGAAGGTTCAGAAAGTCAATTAGCATAGAGTTCTAGCTTTGTAGGTATGTTGGTACACGTCAGCTGTGCTTACGAAAAATGTTTTTGTTGTTATAACTACAGGAATATTTTTATGAAGATACTAAATTTCTGCTGAAGCACTGCACAAAAATTTTGTAGACCATCATTCTGGTGTCACTCTCTCTAATGGTATCACTGTTGTGGTCTGCACCCCCCTAGTGACACCACTGCCTGGTACATATTTATATGAATATAGCATGGATAGTATGATTGTCCCATACTTGAAATAAACTTAAAGCAAAACTCCAGCCAGAGCTTCAGAGCTGTCTCTAAAAGCATAAAGTGTGTTGTTCCTTCCTTTTATTTCCAGCAAAATAGGAGGTAAGATTTAAGCAATAATAGAACATACTATGACTACTTTATGTATAGGTAAAAACAGACCATTAAAGCGATCAGCTAAGTTAATGTGAAGGGCCAAGAGGCATATGAAAAGAATGTTGAGCTTGTTAGCAATTTTAAAACTGGAAAGAAATATGCCAGTTTGGTTCCCTAAGTTTAAGAGGATTATACTATCTAAGGCTGACTTGGGTAAGGGGAGCCAGTCATACTGTTTGGAATGCTGGCTTCTATTGACTTTCACGAGGATGATGTCCTCATCAGAAGCCTTGAAGTCCTTATCCTCTGAGCTAAGAGCTCCTTCTTTGAGAATTTAGCCTTAGGGCTAGGGGACCAAAAAAATAAAAAAAGTAAAAGACAAGGGTCTTTATTGTCATGTTGTTTATAATGTAAAAACTTGGAAACACCTACAATATTCGTTAGTAGGTAATTCAGTTAGGATTCTTTGATACAGTGAATACTTTGTAGCTTTGTAGAATGACACCATGTAGGAAGAGATGGTACGGTCCAGTGAGTTGCCAACTGGTATATATAGTGTGGCCTCATTTATAGTAAAATAAAAAAGTATATCCACTGAGAATTAGTGTATAGATGGAACAAGATGTTAACTACATGCAGAAGAATCTTTTCTTTTTTTAACTCTTTGTTGATATTTTTAAATACAGGAAATATTTCTTATAAGTGAAAGCAAGCTTTGAAGTTTATCTATCTTTGACTTAGGAGGCTTCGTGCTGCAACAGTTAAGCCCTTGGGTGCTAACTGAAAGTTTAGCTGGGTGGTTTGATCACACCCACCAGCTGTGCAGGAGAAAGACCTGGCAATCTGTTCCTGTAAAGATTATAGCCTAGGAAACCCTGCAGGGGAGTTTACACTGTCACAGGGGATTGCTGTGTGTCAAAATAGACTCTGTGGCACCTAACAACATCTTTGACTTAGCACTTCTGCTTTTATCTGTCTCAGAAATGTAATTGGATGAGCATGAAAGGATTATGTTAAATAATGTTCCCTGTAGCATTGTTAAAAGCAGTAAAAATGAGTGAGTGACCCGCCTGCCTGTTCCCTGTTGTCAGGAATTTAAGTAAGAAGGTCATCCGACAGCCATGCTTCACAGCTGTTGAAAGTGAACGTGTAAATCTGTTTTTATTGATATGAGAAAGATGGTCACCATATAATATGGAAAAAGCAGATGAATAAGCCGGCTGCATGTGTATGTAGACAGGTAGGCAGGTATGTAGATAAATAAAAGTCTGGAATGTTTTACATGAGAATGCAGTAGTAGTTATTTCTGGGCAGTGAGACTTATGGCTAATTCCCAACTTTTTCTGTGTGTCTGTATTTTGGAAACCCTGGTGGTGTAGCAGGTTAAGTGCTACATCTGCTAACCAAAAGATTGGCGGTTCAAATCCTCCAGGTACTCCTTGGAAACTTTATGGGGCAGTTCTACCCTGACCTCTAGGGTCACTATGAGTCAGACCCCACTCAACGGCAGTGGGTTTGGTTTTTGGTTTTGATATTTGGGTTAACTTGGTTCAGTGAGTACAATTTATGACCAACAAAAGTAGACGTTGACAAAACTGAGGTCAAAAAGAAAAAATAACCAAAAACATATTGTCAGGTACTGTGGGAAACTCACTGCATATAGATGAAAACCGAAGCAAAGCACCCTCACCGCTATTGAGTCAATTCCAACTCTTAAGGATGCTGTAGGAGAGAGTACAACTGCCACGTCGGGTTTCCAAGAGGCACCTGCTGCATTCCAGCTGTTGACCTTTTGATTGGCAGCTGAGTTCTTCACCACTGTGCCAGCAGGGCTCCATGTAGAAGAAATAGGTGGTATTTCTAAGAACATTTATTAAATCAAAGTGGCCCCCCAAGAAGATGGAGTTTAAATCAGAAATGCTGGAAGAAATAGGGAAGTTATTGGAAGGTGCTCCCTAAATTCAAAGTGCTGGCCTCAGGTGGCCTCAATAAATTTCCCCAACATTCAAAGCTGTTAATCTACTTTTTTTTCTTTTTTGGTGATAGAAAGTGTACAATCCAGTTTCAATTTACATGCCCACCTATCTGCAGCTGGTTTTGCTCTCCTTACCCAGTGACAACACACTCCTCCTTTCTGTTCTGTACGTGTCATGTCCTCTTAACAATCTCCTGTTCCCTTCTCTCCACCCTCTCCACTCCCCTCTAGTAAGACAGTAGGATGGCATCCTGTAGATGCACACTCAATATAGTCACTCTGTGTCCTCAAGTCGAATCGATTCCTATTTAAAGAGTTGACCTCAGTAATGATTTATGATCAGGGCCAGGACCAGGTCTAGGGGCCACTCTCCCAGGGAAACCCCCAGGCCTTTGGACTATCAGTTGGGGTCTTTTATCGGAGTTCTTACGGTGCACCTTTTTTTTTTCTCTCATGTTGCCAGTGGGACTCAACATTGAGAGCCCCATCACGGGTTGTCATTGATTGTGGCTGGGCACCATCTGGTTCTTCTGGTCACATGTTGATATAGTCACCCATTCACCTGGGTCTTTTTATCTTCTGCGTTCTTTTTCCTTCATGTCTTTGTTGTCCTTGGTGATCATCTGTTCCAGCTGAGCTGGGATCTTTTGGTGTACCTCAGATTGCAGCTTGATAGCTTTTAAGATCCCGGGCACCACTCACCAATATGGGGTGCAGAACACTCTCTTAGCATAGGATAGTTATGCCAGTTGGCCTCAATGTCCCCTGAGAGCATGGTCCCTTGGCCCCCATCCCAGCTACTCTGTCCTTGCAATACTGGGTTAAGATTGGATAAGTTTTCAGGTTATGTTGAAGTCCAGTTAAATTGATCTTCTTTTTAGTGTGTGCTATCACTGATTTCACCCAACCAAATTTCTATCAGCTATGTAATCGATAACCAACCCTCTCCCTTACTCCCTCCCCTCCCTTGCATAGAGTCTTTTCTTCTGTACATGAGTCTGTTTTTAAGTCCTTATGGAAGGGGTCTCATACAATATTTGTCCTTGTGCTGCTGACTAATTTCACTCAACATAAAGTCTTCCAGTTGAAACCAGGTTATGAGATGCTCAAAGCTGTTGATATTCTTAGATAGGTTGATCGTATAATTTACTAAACCCATTGCCTTCTACCTGCTTCCAACTCTCGGAAACCCTATAGAACAGAGTAGAACTGCCCTATAGCATTTCTAAGGCTGTAGTCTTTATGGAAGCAGAATGCAGGCCTTTTCTGCAGAAAAGTTACTAGATAGGTTCAAACTGCTGACTTTTTGGTTAGCAGCCAAACACTTACTTAACCATTATACCTCAAGGCATCCTTTTTAATTTACTAAAACACAACCCACTGCTGTTGAGTCAATTCTGACTCATAGCAACCACATACGGCAGAGTAGAACTGCCTCTTAGAGTTTCCAAGGAGTGCCTGGAAGGGTAATCTTTTGATTAACAGATAAGCTACCAGAGTTTCCATAATTTACTAGAAGGGGCTTTAACTGGGCCACTAGGTATAAACGAGGACTCCCCTTGTAACCCTGGAGGAATATTCACACTTCTTCTTCAAGTGACTACAAGAAAAAGGCAAACTTCTAATTTTATTTTGTTAAGGATGCCAAGATGATCTTAATACCAAAATGTCACAAAGATAGCATGTGTGGACACATACCAGCATATACCCGCACACTATACAGATGAATCATGCTCATGAATATTGGTGCAAAGCCTTTCAGTAAAATAACATCAGTTAGAATTTAGTATTCCATTAGACAAATACCCTGACCTAGTGGAGTACATCGTAAGCATGTAAGCTAAGTTCCATGTTGGAAAAGCTAGTCTTCATGTAGGTAGGTCAAAGTAGAAACATCTATATGGTAATCTTAATAGATACTGGAAATGCTTTGCAAAATTTCGACATCCAATGACACACTGGTTGTGGCAGTCTTTATGAGACTGTATACATTTGTTGATACTAAACTATCTTTAACAGGCTAGATATTGTTGCATGTGTATTATGCCTCAGTAAACTTAACTTGAAGAATAAATCTATGGGATCAAATTGAGAGTAGCAACTAGAAAGTTTAGATAGGAAACTTAGGGGATAGTGAGTTTATGTGAATGAGGGAACAGTTTAGAAAAGAAGGGTGAAGATGGTTGTACAACTTGATGTAATGATGTTACTGAGTTGTACATGAAGAAGTTGTTGAATTGGTGTATGTTCTGCTCTCTGTACTTTCAACAACAACAAATTAATGAAAAAAGAATAAATAAAATTAGCCAAAGTTAACCAAAAAAAATCCTGTGTTCTCAATTAAAAAGAAAAATTAACTTAGTAAGATAAGAATTCAGTAGAATTTATTACTTTTATTATTTTAATTATTTACGTAATGTGACATCAAACCAGTCTCATATTTGGGGAAATACTAGAAGCATTCTCGTTTAATTGGATCCGTGATAATGAAGTATAGTTTCACGGAAACCATAAACCTTGCTTCAAAATTGCTAGCTAAGAGATAAGAGAAAGAAATAGTAGATGTAAAAGTCAGAGAAGTTGCAAACATCATTATTTGCAGATGCAGTGATTGCAGAAACAGGCCCGGAGGAAGACAGGTTATGTGCTGGGGTGCTAACTCAGAACCCACCTGGCAGCTCCCAGGAGAAAGACCTGGCTGTCTGCTGCGTTGCTTAAAGATTACAGCCCAGGAGAGGCCATGGAGCACCTGTACTCTGTCCTATAAGATTGCTGAGTCAGAACAGACCTGATAGCACCCAACAACAACACAATGACTGTGTATAGAGGAGTAGGAAATTAACTGAAAAATTATTTGAAACCAAAGAAGTCAGTCAGATGGGTGGCTGGTTATAATTGGGGTGGAGGAGAAGGAAAAGCTGGATGCATTCATAATCCACTGGGACAAGTTTCAAGGCATCAGGTCTGCGCTGACCAGTGGCTACCACCCACCTGGTTGGTCTTCGCAGATGTCACCCGGCCCTATGCCTGGCACGGCTGCTCGCTCGGTTACCTTTGAGAAACGGCTGCTGCTTTCTCTCAGGGAGCGTGAGGCCAGAACCAGGGGTTGGGTATAAATAAAAGTAACAGAGGGCTACACCGGAAGAGGGATCATCACACCGCCGAAGAGCAAGAACAGTACAGGGGAAAAGGGACAAACACTGTGTAATGAGATAGGACAATGGCTCGCAAGCTGGTGCCGCAGAGCCGAAGCAGTCTGTACCCTGTATACCCTTTGGTGGTCGTTGGTTGCTGCTCAGTCAGTTACTCCTGAGGACCTTATTTGAAAGACACTAAAACATTGCCCAGACTAGCACCAGGTTGACGATCCTTCCCGTGTTGAGCCCGTTGTGCTACTGTAGTGTCCTCTGTCCCACCGCGGGTTTCCTTGGTCTTCACTGACCCTCTGCTTTACCAAACATGACGTCCCTTCTCGCTGTTGGTCTTTGCCGATGATATGTGTTCAAGTAGGTGAGTGAAATCTTGCCACTTGCTGTGCTGGCTTCTGAATTTTTTTTTAGTTTACTGTTTACAAATGGCTAGAGGTCATATTTTCAATAGCTTGAATTTTCAACCTCTCTGGAGACACTGGAAGACCTGGCAATGTATCACACCCTCTTCTGAGTGCCTGTCATTCCCTGGGAGGCATTTTAATGGAGACTCTAGTGTTGATACTAAGTTACAACTACTGCACAAACTTCCTTGACCTGCTCCATAAAAGTGATGGAAGTGTGTGAACCAGTTATTAAAAGTTTGCTTTGTGGGACATAGAGCTTGTTTAGAGCCAGAAACCACCACCACTGGTTGCTGTGAAGCTGACTCCCATGCTTGGCGACCCCATGCATGTCAGAGGACTGTATCCATATGGTTTTCAGTGGCTGTGACCTTCTGGAAGCAGAAGGCCTGGCCTTCCTTCTGAGGAACTTTTGGGTGGACTCTAACCCCCAGCGTTTTTCCTGGCAGCTGAACACTTGAACTGTTTGCACTGCCCAGAGGCTTCTTATATCCCGCAATGCGTCTCTATACATTGAAATACAGCACTGGTGGTACAGTGGTTAGGTGCTACAGCTGCTAACCAAAAGGTTGGCAGCTTGAATCCACCAGGCTCTCCTTGAAAACTCTATGGGACAGTTTCTACTCTGTCCTATAAGGTCACCATGAGTCAGAATCGATGCTATGGCAGTGGATTTGTTTGTTTTTCTTTTGTTATTGTTGTTGTTTTTTAAATATATTGAAATGGAGCCCTGCTTGTTCAGTGGTTAAGTGATAAACCTGCTAACCCAAAGGTCAGCAGTTCAAATCCACTAGCTATTCCTTGAAAGCCCTACAGGGCAGTTTCTACTCTGTTATCTAGGGTGGCTATGGGTCAGGACCCTTGTGATACAGTGGTTAAGCTTTCAGCTGCTAACAAAGGGTCACTGGTTGGAACCCACCAGGTGCTCTGCAGGAGAAAGATGTAGCAGGCTGCTTCTGTAAAGATTTATGACCTTGGAAACTCCGTGGGGCAGTTCTGCTCAGTCCTTTAGAGTCACTGTGGGTTGGAATTGACTCAATGGCAATGGATTTGTTTTTTATTTGTATATATAAAAATCTAGATTAAAATATTTAATAAAATAAAAATGTTTTTAAGAGTGTAAAATTGTTATGTGCAAAATGAAAATAAAAGATTAAGGGCCATCTTTGTAGGGATCTGACCCTTGTCCCCATCATTACCCACTCCCCCCAGTATCTTCCATCCTGCAGAGTGCTTTGTGGCCCAGGGAAAGTCTTCTGTTCCTTAACACGTCGTTACGATGAACTGAGACTTTAGATTTTACATTTTCCAAAACTAAGTTAAGTAGGAAAAGAGACAGAGAGAGAGAGAGACTTTCCCTGTCACTTTTGCTATGCTTTTTCAAGCTTGTATTCTGTGCCTGATACAGGTGTGCTAGGTGTCCTAGAAGGGGTAATAGCATTACTTACATTTTCCCTTTATTTTTGGTAGAAAAAAAGGTGGCAGTTGTTCTATCTTCCGTGATGGAGCAGGTGAACATGGAATCACTCTGAAACCATAACTTGCTATTGTCTGTGATGAATAGAGGCTCTTAATTTCCTCTGAGGGGGTTATCTAAAGCTAAAGACCGTTTTAATGAACTTTAAATAAATATAACTTTTACCGTGTTTTTACCCAAATAACGCACAACTTCACCCAAATAGCACACACCTTCTCTGTTTAGTAACTGCACCCTCCCCCAGTGAAGTATTTTCTTAAGTGCTGCTGTGTCAGTTTTTTTCAAATGTTGCTGTAGAACAAATCATCGTAACACAGGAAAATACCTTGTAGGGGGAGAATGCAGTTGGCAAACAAACTTAAAAGGTGTAGTTGGCAAACAAACCTGGAAGGGCCATGTTCTTGGCCCCCTTGAGGACTGGGGGGGGGGGTCTCAGTGAGCCTTTCTTTGATCTCATCACTGCTTCTCTTATCACCAGTCACTTCTTGGGAAAGGAGAAAGTTTAAGAAAAACTTGTTGTTAAGAACCTTTGCATGACCCATCCTGTGAGTCCGTACAAGGTGCAGCTGAGTACCCAGCACTCAGTCTGAGCTGGAAAAATGTTTTCTAAACGTGAATCAGCCAAGTTTCTCACTGTCGGCTTACTGTGCAGCATGTGGAATCAGATTTTATATGCCCCCTAATCCCCCAGCGCCTCGATGACTAAGGTGCACCTGACCCAAGCCATCATGTTTGCAGTCACGTCGCATGCATGTGAGTGCTGGACAGTGAAAAACTGAGATAGAATAAGAATGGATGCCTTCGAGTTGTGCTGATGAAGAATGCTGAACACACCGTGGACAGCCAAAAAAATGGACAAAACTGCCTTGGAGGAAGTACAGCCAGAGTGCTCCTTAGAAGCAGGGATGGTGAGACTCTCTCACATGCTTTGGACATGTTCTCAGGAGGGACCAGTCCCTGGAGAAGGACATCATTCTTGGTAAAGTGGGTGGTCAGCAAAAAAAGAAGACCCTCAGCAAGGTGGGTTGACACAGTGGCTGCAACAGTGGGCTCAAACATAACAACAACTGTGCAGGTGGCACTGGACGGGGCTCTGTTTGGTTCTGTGGTCTCTGTGAGTGGGAACCCACTCAGCAGCACCTAACAAGAACAACTCCTGCAGGGAAAGAGAGAATTTGTATCTCTGAGCACTGCCCCCCTTCTAAATGGTTAATAGTTCAGTAAATCCTTGTGAGCTTTTGACTCTTGCACTCTCAACCTTCGGGGCACATCAGATTCACTTGGAGGATTTTGGAAAAAGTAGCAGCACAGATGCTCTTTGCCAGGCTTGCTGCCTGGAAATCTCTTTATTGAGGCTCTTTGTGCTGCTTCTTACCACTTCTCCAGGTGATTCCAGTGCCCACGAAAGGCCAAGGGTGAAAGTTCTGCCCTACTGTTATGATTGATAATGTGCACCTTCTCATCTTCCTGGTTTCCAGCTTCCTGACGGTCCTGTTCATCTTTATCACACCCCATAAGACCAGCCAGCTGTTGTCGAGTCACCTTTGACTCATGGCAATGATTTCATGTCGTCAGAGTCAGACTGTGCTCCATGGACTTCTCGGTGGCTGGTTTTTTGGAAAGTAGATCACCAGGCCTTTCTTCCAAGGCACCTGTGATTGGGCGAGAACATCCAACCTTTTGGTCCGTGACTGAGCGGGTTAACCATTTGCAGAAACCAACACCTTCATAATACCCTCTGCAGAGCTTTAATCATAACAGATTCTAAATGTTAGTGGAAGGAAGGGATTTGAAACTTTGAAGTTCCAACAGAAAAACTTTGGCACCAGTATTTGAACACTTTGGACTGAACTACTATGGTTCCAGTGCTCAGTAAACAGTGGGTGAGCACTTGGCGAGGTGGTTGCCACCCAGGAAAGATAAATGAGACAACAGTCTGGTTAAGTAAGACATATTGGTCATGGTTCTGAGGATCTGTCTGGAGCGGTACCGCATGTCTGGCTGTGTTCTCAGGACTTTGTGCTTACTGTCGTTGCAGCTATCTGCTGTAGAGCTGGTCCCCAACTCATGGCAAACCTGTGCACAACTGAACAGAAAGCTACCTGGTCCTGCACTGTTATTCATGTAAAAATATGGTATTTGCAGAAGCTCCCCTAAAACCTGTTTGGCCTCCCAGCCAACACACAAGTTGCCACTGACAGAGGGGGGTGGCTGCACGTGAGGGTGGTTAATTCTCACAATAGTTTGAAAAAGAGCTGTCATCCCCACCTTTTAGATAAGGACGCAGAATCTCAGAGATGATAAGTGACTTGCTCTCCAAGGCCCCACAGTTTGAGAGTTGGGAGTTAAACCCAGATTCTCTGAGTCCTGAACCCAAGTTCTCAAGCTCTGTGCTGTAACATTTTTTGTCCAAACAGGGCAGCACGTGGGTGTGATCTGGGGGACATCAGTATTGTTGTTAGTTGCTGCTGAGCTGCTTGCAACTGGTGGTGACTGTCCAAATAACAGAAAGAGGCCCTGGCAGCACAGAGGATCAGCTCCAGGCTGCGAACTGAAAGGCCGGCGGTTCAAACCCACCCAGCAGCTCTGCCAGAGAAAACACAGACAGTCTCCGCTCCTAAGGATTAAAAACAAAAAAAACAAACAGAAAGAGTAAAAACCAAACCCGATTCTACTGAGTCAGTTTTGACTCATAGCTACCTTATAGGACAGAGTAGATCTACCCCTATGATGTTTCCATTGAGTGGCTGGTGGATTTGAACTGCCATCCTTTTGGTTAACAGCCAACCACTTAACCACTGTACCATCAGGGTTCCATTAGAAAGGTGACAGCCTAGAAAACCCTATGGGGCAGGTTTTCTCTGCACATGGGGTTACTATGAGTTGTAATCAACAGTGGTAGCACTTAACAATAATAACACTGAGTAGCAGAACAAAATGTTGCCCATTCTGGGATGTCTCCTTGATACATTTGAGCCCATGGCAGAGGCTGTTGTGTTGGGGGCCACGTGCATCCTTTCACTCTGTCTGCCTTTGCAGCTCCCTTCCTCTCCATGGTCAGCCCACCCTCTTGACCTCTTTCCAAAACTTGAGCACTGTGACCCAGACACTGGGGCTCCAGAATGAACAAGACCCTGTGCCCCTCCTCAGACAGCAAGGAAAACAGGATTATTAGCCACCCTCTGAAATGGGAGGGTGCTTTGCTAGAGGCGTATATGGGAACAGAGCAAGTATCCATCGACTTTACCCTGGTGGGGGCAACCAAGACAGGCTTCCTGGAGGAAAGGACAGCTGAGAGGATGAGGTTGCAGACAGGGGCGAGAATGGGAGTTCCAAACAGAGGAAAGAGTGTGTGTAAAGCACAGCGGTGGGACAGCACTGGTGAACCCCTTGGCCAGACTGTGGAAGGGATCGGGGGACAGCATATGAAGGCCTGAGGGAACCCGATGTCATTTGTGGTGGCCAAAGTGTGGAGGGTATGGTGGGATACCATGTGGTCAGAGTGTAATGGGGATGGTGAAACAACGTATAAAGGCACTGGTGAACCCTGTGTTGTTTATCATGGCCAGAGTGTGACGGGGTGGTGGGACAGCGTATGAAGATGCTAGGGGACCCCATGTCATTTATACTGGTCAGAGTGTGGAGAAAATAGTGGGAGAGTGTTTGAAGGCACTGGGGAATGTGGTGTCATTTAATGTGGCTGCGGTGTGGAGGGGATGGCGAAGGGATGTTTAGCAAGAGGAAAGGAATGATTATGGGAGCTGAGTAGGATTGGACCTGCCTTAACACACTTGAGACTTGAGTGAAGCGATTGCAGTGTTTGGGGGCACAGAGAGAGAATGCTTTCGTAAATAGAGATGGGAAGGAAGAGAGGCCATTGTATGTTACCTGACACTTTGCCCTTGATTCCGACTCATAGTGACCCTATAGGACAGACAGAGTAAAACAGCTCCATAGGACTTCCAATGAGTGGCTGATGGAAATGAACTGCTGACCTTTTGGTTAGCAGCACAACTCAACCACTGTGCCTCCAGGGCTCTGCTGGACTTGAAACAGGTAGACTTGAAGGGACTTAATGATGGTTACAGGGAAAATATTCAATGACTCAGGGAGCATTGAAAGAAGATGGAAGGATTATGTAGAATCATCATATTAGGAAGAATTGGTCGATGTTCAGCTGTTTGAAGCCGTAGCATGTGATCAGGAACTGATGTTACTGAAGGAAGAAGTTGAAGCTGCATTGGTGAAAAACAAAGGCATTGGTGAAAAACAAGCTCTGGGAATTGATGAAGTATCAACTGAGATATTTCAAGAAATAGATGCAGCACTGGAAGTGCTCACTCATCTATGTCAAGAAATTTGGAGGACCGCTACCGGGCCAACTGACTGGAAGAGATCCATACTTATGCCCGTTCCAAAGAAAGGCAAAACTACTGAGTGTGGAAATTACTGAACAATATCATTAATATCACACACAAGTTAAATTTTGTTAAAGATCATTGAAAAGCAACCATAACAGTATATTGACAAGGAACTGCCAGAAATTCAAGCTGAATTCAGAGGAGGACGTGGAACTAGGGTTAGTGTTGCTGATGTCAGATGGGTCTTGACTGAAAGCAGAGAATACCAGAAAGATATTTACCTGTGTTTCATTGGTGATGTGAAGGCATTCGACTGTGTGGATCATAACAAATTATGGCTAACATTGAGTAAAATGGGGATTCCAGAACACTTAATTTTGCTCTTAAGGAATCTGTGCTGTTGGTGAAAAATAGTGAATGTATCATGGACTGCTAAAAAAAAAAAAATGAACCAATCCATCTTGGAAGAAGTACAACCAGAATTCTACTTAGAAGCAAAGACAGTGAGTCTGTGTCTCATATACTTTGGACATGTTATTAGGAAGGCTCAGTCCCTCGAGAAGGGTGTCATGCTAGGTAAAATAGAGGGTCAGTGGACAAGAAAAAGACCCCTAATGAGATGGGTTGATGCAGTGGTTGCCACAGTGAGCTCAGGCATCACAGTGGTGGTGAGGGTGGCGCAGGACTGTGCAGGGTTTTCTTCTTCTGTGAGTCGCAGCCAGCTCAGCGGCACCTAACAACAGTGATCGTTCAGGGGACCCTGCTTAAGCTCTCAGCTGCTAACCAGAGGCTGGCAGTTCGAACCCTCTAGCGGCTTTGTGGGCGAAAGACCTGGTAATCAGCTCCTGTAAAGATTATCGCCCCGGAAGCCCTGTAGGGCAGTTCTCGTCTGCCACATGGGATTGCTATGAGTTGGAATCATGGCTCCTGGCAACAACAGTCACAGCAGCAGACACACAGTGATGGATTAGAGAAGGGACCTGGAAGGAAGGCTGGATCTAGGGTAACTCTGGTCTCGACCTGGTTGTCTGCAGAGGCTGTCGTAGAATTCGCTCTCAGGAGAAGTGGTAGGTTTGGAATGGGGGTAAGTGAGTTCATGTGTAGATGGCTGTTGGAGGGGTCTGTGGACAGGTCTAGTAGTCAATTACCTGTGATGGTCTAGAGATGCAGCGGCTCTGCGCAGGCATAGAAGTCTGAGTGCTGCAGCACACTGATCTCAGTTAAAACATGGACGTGAATGCCCACTGCCAGAGAAAGAGCAGAAATCAGAAGGGGAACTCAGGGTTGGGCATTAGGGAACAGTCCCCACAGAGTAAGCAAAGCAGCCCAGCTCCTTCCCGGAGGCTTTTTCGACCTTGGAGAAATCCTTGCTCTCTTTGCACCAGTCTCCTTGCTGATAAATCCAGGGTTGGATTAGGTGATCGCTAAAGCCCTCCCGGACCTAATGTTCATTGGTTCTAATCCTTTTGAGTTCATTTTCCTGATTACTTTGAGACAAACAAAGCATTCAAGTATTGCTCAGTTATGTAACTCCACTGCCTTCTGCCAGCTGAGGCAATTACAAAGACCCCTCGTCGTGTTCTTCTGAGTAGAATGACCATTGCATGCCGGCCAGCTCCAGTAGCCGTCACAGGAGATGACCTGGAGTACCAGGGAAGGCATTTCACAAGAGGCGGTGCTGGCAGTGGGGATCTACAGCCAGACCCTGCGCTAGAGCCCTGGGCTCGAGCTCTTCGATCACTGCATTAGCTGTGTCACCTGGGACAAGCTACTTTCCCTCTAGGAGCCTCACTTGGCACATCTGTGAAATGAGGATAATATTGTAGGGATAGTGTAGAGTGTCAGAAACATATGTGCTCAGCAATAGCAGGATACTGTTGTATAAAGCCTGGTAGCATAGTGGTTAAGTGCTACAGCTGTGAACCAAATGGTCAGCAGTTCGAGTCCACCAGGTGCTCCTTGGAAACTCTGTGCAGCAGTTCTTCCCTGTCCTATGGGGTTGCTATGGGTTAGAACTGACTCAACAGCAATTTTTTTTTTTTATTGTATGATCAGAGCCCTGGTGGCATAGTGGTTAACAGCTAGGCAGCTAACCAAAAGGTCTTCAGTGTGACCCCCCCGGCCACCCTTTGGAAACCCTGAGGGGAAATTCTTCTCTGTCTTATAGGGTTGTTATAAGTTGGAATGGATTCAGTGGCGGTGGGTGTTTCTGGTTTTATTATGTTGTTGAAGCACCACCACCTGTGTGCCTGTCTTACTGTGGAGGCTTGTGTGCCACCCTGATGCTGACACTAGGCCACCAGTATTTCCAATACTAGCTGGCCACCTATGGTGGACAGGTTTCAGCAGAGCTTCCAGAATAAGACAGACTAGGAAAAAAGGCCTGGTGACCTACTTCCCAAAATTAGCCAGTGAAAACCCTTTGAATGACAGCAGAACATTGTCAGATAGAGTGCTGGAAGAGGAGCCCCCAGTTGGAAGGCCCTCAGAATAGACAGTGACCACAATAATGATGCATAGTGAAGATCAAGCTGATAGCCAGTACTGGGCAAGGTTTCCTTCTGTGTGTATAGCGTCACTGTGAATCAGTGCCAACTCTGTGGCATCTAGGGACAGTTATACACTGATAATACTGAGATAGTGAGGTCTGGTGGAAAGTTTCTTAATTATAAGGACTGGAGAGTCTGCTGTCTTAAATGCTTAGTTTTCAAAAGTGGAGTAAAGAAGAGAATTCTGAGCTGCTTCCTAATAAGCAGGAACTGGCAGAGGGCTGAATGCCACGGGTGGTCACAATTCCTTTCCAGATTGAGCGGCAGGTGAAAAGTCATCAGGCAGATCCCATCAGACAGAGTTACAGTTGTGTTCAGCTTATGCCTTAGTGATTTCACAGGAGACGGGACGGCGCCGGGGCCTTGCCGTGGGTACTCTCTGTTTTTGTGACACTCACTCAACACACTGAGCCGAAAGTCAAGCCCTGAGAAAGGAGCAGGAGCAGGACTGTCCGAGCCATACAGTAGCGTAAAGACATAAACCTAGTGACCTTAAGGCATCTTGGAAGTTAGTTTATTCTGGGCTGCACAGTTGTCACCTTCTGAAGTCAGCAAGCCGCCCTAAAGCATGTGCCTTCTGGGTCTTCAGAAACCTTGGTGGTGTAGTGGTTAAGTGCTCCAGCTGCTAACCACAAGGTTGGCAGTTCAAATGCTCCAGGTGCTCCTTGGAAACTCTGTGGGGCAGTTGTACTCTGTCTATAGGGTTGCTATGAGTTGGACTTGACTTGGTGGCAATGGGTTTGGTTTGGGAGTTTCTGGGTCTTTAGGTTTAGGGCAACAAATTCTCTGGAGCTTTCGACCAGCTCTTCAGAACATGTTGTTGTTCATTGCTGTTGAGTGGTTGCTGCATCCTGTGCCGTCTTCATCATCTTCCGTGTGTCTGTGTCTGCTGCTGTTTCCTTTGTGCCTTTCAGCCTAGGGGCTCATCCTCCAGCACTGTATCGGACAGGGTTCTGTTGTCGTTCCACTGGACTTTCATTGGCTGATTTTCAGAAATAGGCCTTTCCTCCTAATCTGTCTTCCTCTGGAAGCTCCGCTGAAACGTGGGTGACCAGCTTGCATTTGCAGTTCTGGTGGTGTAACTTCCAGCATCACAGCCACATGGAAGCCACCACAGTAAGAAAATTTGATAGGTGGTGATAGGCTCAAAACTCGTCTAACAGTTACATGGAGGAAAAGGCTCCTCGAGAAGCAGTCACCACTGAGACTTCTTGAATCCTTTGCTGGTTATTTCCCCTTTACTCTCATTTTGTCTGCCAGAGCCTGGGTTCCACCTGTTTGTCAGGAATGGCCGAATGCTTGTTGCTGTGGATTTTATTGCCTGCCAAGTCCAGTAGCATGGCAGTGGTAATTCAAAGCATGGGTTAAAATAAATACTTACAAATAAGCCTCTGGAATTCGTCTGAATTGAAACGTTCAGCATCACTAGGGCAGGGAGCCAGCGTTGCCACGGATTAACAAGCAGCTTGCAGCAGGGAACAGTATTCAGCCCAGTTACATTGCTAGTTTCTGATGGCCTCTCTGCCCTGTGATGTCCATCTCTTCCCAGACATTCAGACTCAGAACCCTGGCACCTTTGAAATAGGGTTTTCTTTATCTGTCTTTCTCAGAAACTGACCACCAAATTGCATCTTTTAATGGACATCTTTCAACCACACTCTGAAAATTACTACATTCTTTAATGGTGGTGGGAGAATCTGGAAAAAGATCGTGAGAATGCTTGTAGAACTTGAAGAATGTAATCTGTGTCACTGAATTGTACATGTAGAAATTGTTGAATTGATGTATGTTTTGCTGTGTATATATGCCCACCAATAAAATTGCCTTTTTAAAAATTACTTCTTTGAGTTCCTCCAAAAATGAAATATAAGATTACCATATGACCCAGCAATCTCAGTCTCGGGTATAGACTCAGAAGTCTTGGAAGCAGGGACACAGATACGTGTATACCAGTTCCTTTCCAGCACTATATACAGGAGCTGGAAGATGGTTCCCACCCAAGGGACCATCAGCAGCTGAGGGAATAAAACAAAATGTGGTTCTCGTGTACAGTGGAGTATTACTCAGCTGTAAAGAGAAGTCCTGAGGCATACTGCAGCACACATGAACCTTAGAAACTGTATGCTACGTGCAAGAAGCCAGGCACAAAAGGGCAAATACTGTATGATCTTATCTATATGGAAGAACAGGCAAATCCATAGAGTCCAAAGTAGATTAGTGGTTACCGGAGTTGTGGGAGAGATGGGTTTCTGTGTGCGATGATAGAAAGCTCTGGCCACAGACAGAGGCTTTGCAGCATGGTGAACCTAACTGGTTATATGGAATTGTGCGCTTACAGATGGTTAGAGCAGCAGATTTGTGTTATACCGATTTAACCACAAAAACAATGAAAACTAAACCAAAAAACCCACAATCTTGGGGCAGAAGATGGAGTCTTTTTTTGTATGGAATTAAATGGAAAGCAAGGTGGCCCCTGATGAGATTGTCACCAGAGAATGGGTGGAGGTTTGTTCTCTGATCATTGCTGTTAATTCACCCAAGCCACGCCTGCTGCTGTCTGGTTGATTCCAAATCACAGCGATCCCATAGGACAGAGTAGAACTGCCCCATAGAGTTTCCAAGGAGTGCCTGCTGGATTAGAAATGTTGACCTTTGGGTTAGCAGCTGAGGTCTTAACAGATGCACAACCAGGGCTCCCTCATTGTTGTTAAAAAGAAAAAAAAGAAGAAGCAAATCCACTGCTGTCAAGCTGATTCTGGCTCGTTGGTGCCCTGTGGGGCAATTCTGCTCCATCCTATAGTGTGGATGGACTTGACTGCAACATTTTTTTATTTTTATTTTTTATCTTTACAGAGATAGAGTACCAGGTCATTTTCCCAGAGCTGCTGGGTAGGCTCAAACCACCAAATGGTTCAATTAATAGCTGGGTGCTTAACTTCATGCCTCAGGCTCCTTTTTTGTAGTCCTGCCATTGAGTATCTTACTAAGAGACTTCGTTTGTACAGGACTTTTCCTGTAGACCTGCTGTGGGCATCATATCATTGGATCCTTACAGCAGAGAGGCTGTGTTCATACTTGATAAATGACAAACGGTGAAGCCCAGGGAGATGGAACCCTTGTTACAGTTAAAGTACTGGAGCAAAGTAGGAGCCTGCTTCCATGCTTAGGCTCCAGCCTAACAGTGACTGTGGACATGGTGCAGCACTGGGCTGTAAGTCAGATCCACTCGAAGGCACTTAGTAACAACAGCAGTTCTGCTGTGCGTGAGTAGGTTGAGTCTAGTGGAAGTTTCCCCCAAGTTCCACCCAACTGGAAGGCCTAACTGTTTAGGTCCTGCTAGAGTGATAGCATGTGCATGTTTTTAAGTGAACTTTATAGGCTATCCCTAAGGCTATCTTTGCCCATCCGCCACCAGCACCATCTTGCTTCATGGATGTCAGGAGTGAATCTGATTAATCTCTCAAGGAGGTGACAGCAGACTGGTAGGGATGAAGCACAGAGCCATAGACCAGGGACGTGGAGAGCTGATCATGTTGTGTTGTCAGCTGCTGTGGAATTGGTCCCTGACTCAGAGTGACACCATGCACTCGAGAATTACGTGCTGCCCAGTCCTGCACCATCCCCACGATTGATTGGGGCCCCGATGGTTGGATCCACATGACTTTTGTTGGATGAGGTTTAGAAATAGATATGCAGACCTTTTTTCCAACTCTGTCCTAGTCTGAAAGTCCTGCTGAAATGTGCTTGTCAACACAGGAACACGCAAGCCTCCCCTGACAGACAGCTAGTAGCTGTGTATGAGGTGCATTGGCCAGAATCAAACCTGAGCCTCCTGCATAGGAGGCGGGTGTTCTGCTACTGAACCACCACTGCACTCTGAACTGATCACACCCTTGGATTATGGCCTAGAAACAGTTAGATGCCAGACAGAGGACACTGAGAAAGGGACATTGTCTGAAATGTTTAAAATCACTTAGAAACAAGGAGTAGTGTCATTTTTCTGTTTTAGGTAGAAGACATAAGAGGGAGAAGTTCGGATAGTTTTGAGTAAATCTTCCCTGCTATCCCCCATGAAAAGACTGCAGAAAGGAATTACAATTCACGTTTATTTATTGATCTTTGATGAGGGCCTAGACTTTGAATGTCTTCCATCAAGTCCTGGAGGTCTTTTTCTTGCTGTTCACCTCCTCCACATGGCGAACATGACTCCATGTGAACACTCAGGGTGCTCAGCAGCTCCTTAGTAAGCTCCTAATCCTTGCTGTTGCTTTAAAGCTTTAAGAACTGTGTTGAGCAATTTGAGGGCAGAGATCACGAGCAGTATCTCTCTTTAGTACCAGTTGCTTCATGGATGTCAGGAGTGAACCTGATTAATCTCTCAAGGAGGTGACAGCAGACCGGTAGGGAGAAGCACAGAGCCATAGACCAGGGACGTGGAGAGCTGATCATGTTGTGTTGTCAGCTGCTGTGGAACTGCTCCCTGACTCAGAGTGACGCCATGCACTCGAGAATTATGTGCTGACTTGTGGGAGTGCCATGTGTCTTAGAGCAGAACTGCTCCATAGGATTTTCAGGGCTGTGCCTTTTCAGAAGCAGATCACCAAGCTTTTCTTCCAAGTTGCCTTCTGTTCAGTTTGAACTGCCAACCTTTTGTTAGTAGTCATATGCTTTCTTTATTACCTAGTGCTGCTGTAGCAGAAGTGCCACAAGTTAATGGCTTTAACAGATAGATTTATTCTCTCACTGTCTAGGAGTCTAAAACTCCAGACTGAAGGCATCGGCACCAGAGGAAGCCATTCTCTCTCTTCTGGCTCTTGAGGAAGCTCTTTGTACTCAATCTTCCCTGAGTCTAGGAGTTTCTCAACACAGGGTCCCTGGGTCCAAAGGATGCTCTCTGTTCCTGCCTGTTCTTTATTGGTGGTAGGAAGTCATCCTCTCGGCTGACTTCTCTCTTTTAGGTTTCAAAAGAGATTGACTCAAGATACAACCTAAATTCTGTAGATTGTGTCCTGCCTCATTAATGTAACTTCCTCTAATCATGCCTTTTATTAACATCACAGTGTTGTGATTACCTTGCTTTTGTGTGTGGTCTTTCTAGCCATGGTCTGCTAACTCCTACCCAGGTGACTGGGCAGGACCGTGTATAGAGTATAGAGTGTATAGAGTATTTAGTGTATAGAGTAATTGTGGTCCACCAAGGAGACTGGTCAGCTTTGCCCAAAAAAAGAGCCAATTCCAGTGCAAGGGGAGAATCCCATCACTGTCAGGGAAGAACAGCCAGTGATGGTACAATCTTTGGATCTGGAATCCGTGTGCTCGGAGGCTCCAAGGACCAGGAATCAGAGACGGAGTTAGCTGTATGTCTAAAGATGGTGAAAAGCAGTGGCAGCAGAGACTGGACAGCAGGAGATGGCATGGTAGGCTTTGTGGCCCATGGAGAGATAAAGCACAGTACATCTGGGCAGAGCGCAGGGCCAAGGACAGACATGCCAGTGAGCACAGCTGTGAAGAGTCTGTGCTAATGAAAGAACTTTATCCTTGAGTGCTCCTAAGCCTGAACTGTAAACTGTTACTTTTCTAATAAATCCTATTATTGTAAGTATGGCCTGTGAGCTCTGTGTGGCCACTGCAATGAATTACTGAACCCAGCAGAGAAGTAGAGAGTGCTGTGGGACAGTTGGTGTCAGAGTTGCTACAGGTGGTGGAGAGAAGGGGGTGTGTGTCTGACCCATGCCTCATAGGAATCAGCCTTGGGCTGCTGGTCTTGTTTCTCCTCCTACCTTGTGGGGTTGGAAGAGTTCAGACACTACCCCCTGCCATTGTTGTTACAACTTATAACACATGGGATAACCACATCAGATCATGAAATGGGAAGACAGCCACACAATACTGGGAATCTTGGCCTAGCCAAGTGGACATACATTTTGGGGGGGACACAATTCAATTCACAACAAGTGCTTATCTGTTGGCACCTCCCAGGGCCTCCTCTGCCAGTAGTAGAATCTCAGTGATTATTTGTGGGTGATTATAGAACGGTTGATAACAGCTTCTGAGATCATCAATGACATCATCTTTTCTCCCACTGTGATAAGAGAATAGACCCCGGATGCAAGAACCGTGTCCTTCAACACATCACCACTCTCCACTTGTGCTCCTACTGAGTCCCACTAATGCGCCTTTGACTCTGTTCCATTTTGTAAACGATAGTGGAAGGGTACCAGTGTGAAGGCAGTGGAGCCAGCTTTGATGGAGCAGCCTCTGCGGAGATTGCAGTTGAGAAAGTCACGGGCAATCCAAGGGGCTGCGTTTCCTCCTTGTTCCCTTCTTAGAAGTCACTAACTTGGAAGGCACTGCAGAGATGGGGCCAGGAAGAGCTGATGGTCCCCAGGATGGTCTGCAGTGAGACTCAGGTGCATCTCCAGTGCTTATGTGAGGGTGCTGGGGCCTCCTGGTGTTTAGAATCCTGATGAGATGGAGCTTGTGTGTGTGTGTGTGTGTTTCTGTTTCCTTCTGCTGTCAAGGCCAGCTAGCTCCTCTTCTGCTGACACTGTTGTCTATCAGATTTGGGAGTTTAGCATCCCAGCAGAGAGTTAGATTTATGGTTAGTGTTTGAACTTGAGCTTATTTCCAAATGATGTGACTTGCTAGGCATCTGTATCTCATTCAGTTTTAAAATTCTCCGTTTCAGGGGCCCTCATGGTGCAACAGAGCCCTGCTGGTGCAGTAGTTAAGAGCTTGGCTGCTAACCTGAAGGTCAGCACTTAGAATCCACCAGTCACTCCTTGGAAACCCTGTGGGGAAGTTCTGCTGTGTCCTGTCGGGTCTCTGTGAGTCAGAATCAACTTGATGGCAGTGGAGTTGGGCTGCCAACTGAAAGGCTTGTGGTTGCAACCCAGTGGCAGCTCAGTGGGAGGAAAGACCTGGCCGTCTGTTCTCATAAAGATTACAGCCCACGAGACCCTATGAACAGTTTGACTTGGTCCTATAGGGTCGCTCTGAGTTGAAATAGACTCATTGACACCCAACAGCAATTCTGCATTTATACTCAGGTTCCCATGAAGTTTTTCTGTATATTAACAACAGTTTTGAGTTCTAACTTGTAGACAGTATTCAGTTCAGTGAAGTTTTATATTTGCACACACCATGTAGCCAGCACCCGGATCAGGTTTGGAGCATTTCCTTGTTACCCCTCCCCAACTGACATTTGGTTGTCCCAAGAATGACCACTGTTTAGATGTCTCTTGTCTGTTCTTGAACTTTATGAAAATGGAGTCATAGAGTATGTACTTCTTGTGCCTGATTTCATCCATTTAACGTTACACCGTAATTCACCTCTGTTGTTGAGTGTAGAATTGCATGTATCATTTATTCTCCACTCTACTGGTTTGGACATTTGGGTTGTTTCTAGTTTTTGGCTGTTACCAGTTAGGCTACTAGGGATATTTTGGTATACATCATTTGGTGGACATAAGCAGCCATTTCTGTTGAGTGTATACCCGGAGCAGAATTGCTTAGTCATAGGGCATACCTATGCTTTCTTTTAGTGTTGTTTTCATTGCTGTTGTTGTGGGGTGCTGTCAAGTTGGCTCACACTCATAGGGACCCTGTGTACAACAAACAGAAACGCCGCTGGTCTCGTGCCATCCTCATAGTCCAAGCTGTGCTGGAGCCCTGTGTTGTAGTCGGTGTGTCAGTCCATCTCTTGAGGGTATTCCTCCTTTTCACCGACCATTGGTCGTACCAAGCATGATGGCCTTGTCCATTTTCCCAGTGTAGTTGTACCAGTAAACGCTCCTTTAGCTCTTATTCTTTCAAAGTGTAGTTCTCCTCTGTATGATTGTTGTTTTCGGCTGGTGATGCTGTTACTGTTGTATGTTGAGATATCTCACCAGTCCATTGCAGACTGCATGCATGCCGATTACACACACACACATTCATATTCCATATTCATTCACCTTGTGCCTATAAGTTGATATTTGCCTTGTCTTGTGCTTGGGGAATATTAAAGATACTGTGGACTGCCAGGAGAACAAATAAATCTATCTGGGAGAAATAGAGGCAGAACCCTCCTTAGAAACAAGGAGGGTGAGACATCCTCTTACTTAGTTTGGACATGCTTATTAGGAGGGACCAGTCCCTGGAGGACATTATACTTGGTAAAGTAGAAAGTAGGGGAAGAAGAGGAAGACCCTCAGTGAATTGGGTTGAGCCAGTGACTGCGACAATGGGCTCAAACACACCTACTTTGTGCTGATGGTGCAGGACCAGGCAACACTGCATTCTGTTGTATGTAGGGGCATTATGAGTCAGTGCCAGTACCATGGCCCTTGAGAACCACAGCATGCTTGGTGGTTTCATAGTGAATAGTTGCCTTTAGGGATTAAAAAGAAATTGTCTGTTACTTAAAAACAGCAAATATCGTTTGGAAAAGAGTTTAAATATTGAGTGCATGTCTGCTTTTGTGACTCAAGAATGTGCATGAATTCTTACTGTCAAAATGTGTTATTTAATTTACACTTGGACTGAAGCCAAAAGGCTGAATTGACTCTGGAAAGGTCCTCTGTTTTGGCCTCAGGCATCCATCATTTGCAACAAGCTGAAATGCATTTTCTGAATCCTCTTTTCTCTCACTTATCTTTAGTTTGTTTGAGAGGAAGCAGTAACTCAGTATATTAAACACTACTTTGTTTCCTTAGCTCTGAGCATTTTAATTCTGTCAGGCATGTCTTAGCCTGTGTTGAAAAATACTGGAAACCAGGGTTTCAGTTTCTTGGCTCCTGTAATAGGTATAACCTACCTGCATAGCCTGGAGAGCAGTAAAATTAACAATAGTAAAGACAATGTAAGTAAAAGAGTTACCCAAACAAGGATGACTTAGAGTTACCTAGAGAAGCCTGTATAGCCTAGATTTTCAAAGAACAGACTAAGTCTCTCTTCTTTTGGATAAAGCAACATTTGTCCACGCATTCCTTCATTCATTCACCAATCATTCCTTCATAGAATGGAATATTTCAATAGATATTTATTGAGTGTCAGACAGAAGGCAGGGATGGGTCAGTAGTAGAATCCCTGCCTTCAGTGTGTCAGACCTGTGTTCGATTCCCAGCCAATGTATATCTGCCACCCACCTGTCACTGCAGGCTTGGGAGTTGCTAGGATGCTAAACAGTTTTCATTGGAGCTTCCAGACTAAGATGGACTAGGAAGAAAGGCCTGGCAATCTACTGCTGAATATTAGCCAATGAAAACACTCTGGATCAGGGCGATGCAGTCCTGTTGTGCATGGTGTCCATGACTTAGGGGTACCCTGGATGGCCACTGTGCACAGCAATGTGAGATGTCTGACAATTAACTTCTTGAAGTCATCTTAGAAAAAGTGCTACATACCTCACTGCTGAATATCACGATAGTCACCTTCAAAGTACTCCCTTTGTGAAGCCGTGCACTCATGCCAGTGCCTAGTCCACCGTTCAAAGCAATTTTGGAACTCCTTTCAGAATGGCCATCAGAGCTGTTGCCATATGATGTCTGACAATTAAGTTCGCAAACTCATCCTAGAAAAAGTGCTTTGAGGGGTGGACTAGGCGCTGGCCTGGGTGCATAGCTTCCCAATGTGAGCACTTCAGAGGTGACCATAGTGACATTCAGCAGTGAGTACGTAGCACTTTTTCTAGAATGAATGCATGAAGTTAATTGTCAGATGTCACATGATGACAGCTCTGATGGCCATTCCAGAAGGAGTTCCAAAATTGCTTTGAAGGGGTGGACTATGTGCTGGTGCTGGTGCACAGCTTCCTCGGGGGAGGACTTAAAAGGTAACTGTAGTGATACTCAGCAAGGAGGTATGTAGCACTTTTTCTAAGCTGAGTTCACAACTTAATTGTCAGACCTCATAGGTCAGTGCTGTTTCAGGTACTAAGCACACACCGAGAATGAAGCACAGACTGGGCCTCACACTCACCTTCTGGCGGGGCTAAGAGGCAAGCAAACAGCAGGTCATGTGTGCAGGGGATGTTCTGGAGGCAGAGGTGGTGCTGCAGGCTCGGTGGGGTACCGCTGGCGCTGTTGACAAGGGAAGGCCGGGGACCACTCCCCCACAGCCAGTGACACTGGAGCAGGGCCGTGAAGGAATTCAACCCGAACCATACCCACTGTCACTCAGTCAACTGCTATTCATAGCAGCCCTATAGGACAGAGTAGAACTGTCATAAGCTGTAAGTCCTTATAGAAGCAGATTGCCCCATCTTTCTTCCACAGAGCAGCTGGTAGATTTCAGCTGCTGACCTTTAGGTTAGCAGTGGAGCGCTTAACCAGTGTGTAACCAGAGCTCTCTGGACAGGACTAAGCAGGGTGGATGTCTGGAAAAAGACTAATACATGTAGGCAGAGCATGCCTGATGCTTCTCTGGCTGGAGGAGAGTGGCTAGGGGGAACATAGCAGGAAGTGGGGTCAGACGGAGAGCATCGGCCCTGCTTAGCCAGGGCTCCCTAGGCCACTGTAGTGATCTCAGCTTTTTCTCTTGAGTAGGAACCCACATCAGAAGCTTTTGCCCAGAGAAGTGACTCAACGTTTTTTTAAAGGATTGCCTTGAAGTTTGAGTTGCAAAGACAGGGAGGAAGCAGGGAAGTTAGTTAAGTTCTCTAAAAGATGTATTTGGGCAAAAGCCAACTGCGGGGACGTTTCATTGCTGTGTGTTATTGATAATAAGAGCAGTAATTATGTTCTTGGAGACTTAGATATTTCATGTCTGACACATCCTAGTAGTAAGGTAATGATTCAGGCTGTTTGCTGACTAGTCGATTTCTTCAGCTGCAAAAACTGTGGGATCTACCACCTGAATGGGCGACTACGTCACCAGGTGACCAAAAGAACCAGATGGTGCCCGGACCCCACCAGTGACAGCTGTGATGGGACTCACAAAGTTGAGTCTCAGTGGCAACACAAGAATAAAAGAGGGGTACACCCTGAGAACTCCACTAAAAGACCACAATTGGTGGTCCAAAGGCCTTGGGGTTCCCATGGGAGCATGGCCCCTATACGTGTTGTTGCCCTTGTCCATAAATCATTACTGAGGTCAACTTCTCAGACAGGAATAGTTTGGACTCGGTGACACAGACTGACCATATCGTGTGTGCACTTTGTGGTCCCGTGCATCTATAGGATGTCGTCCTACTTGCCTCTTACTAGAAGGGAGTGGACAAAGTGGAGAAGAGGGGACAGGAGATTGTTAAGAGGATATGACATGTATAGAACAGAAAGGAGGAGTGTGCTGTCACTGGGCAAGGAGAGCAGTAGGAGCTGCACAGAGGCAGGCATGTAAATTTAAACTGGATTTTACACTGTCACTCAATCACAGTAAATAAATAAAATAAAAATTAAAAAACTATGGGGTCTGACAGGGAACACCATGGAGTCAGAGAAAAGTAGGGTGTAGAATTCACATTCTAGTTGGAAGACCAGACTTGATGGCCTGAGGGAGACTGAAGGGAGCCTGGAAGACATGGCTGCCAGATGCTCTGTTAACCCGGAAATAAAACCGTTCCTGAGGCCACCTCTCAAACCATGGACGGGACTGGAAGACATAAACTGATACTAGTGATGAGTGTGCTTCTTGGCTTAAGTAGATATATGAGGCTAACAGTGCAGCTCCTGTCTGGAGGTGAGATGAGAGCACAGAAGGGGACTGGAGCTGGTTGAATAGACACAGAAATATAGGGTGAGAGGAGGAGTGTGCTGTCCTGTTGTAGGGAGAGCAACTTTGTGTGACAAAAGTGAATTGTAAACTATCACTTAAAGCACCAAAAACAAACAAAAAACCCCAGCAAACTCTGGGGGCTGGGCAAAAGTCTCTAAGCTCTGCTCCAGTTAAGTAGCCATATGGATATCTAAAAGCCACTCCAACTCAACTAAGTAGAACTCTTGATTTCTAATCCTAAGTGCTTAACTACTAGGTGAATGATTGGTTGTTCGAACTTACCCTTGAAAGCCTATGCAACTATTCTGCTGTCTACATATTGGCGTCACCATGAGTCCCTGTCACCTTGAAAGCAGCGGATGTTGGTCGAGGCTGCCTGCTGGAGGGGCCTGGCAAGGGGCTTTTAGGACTGCCATTAAGAGCTTTAGTGACTTGAGTAAAGCCAATGCCCAGGAATCCCTGGGTGGGGCACATGGTTAAGCACTGAACTGCTGGCTGAACGGTTGGTGATTCAGACCCACCCAGAGGCTTCACTGAAGATGGGCCTGGTGATCTGCTTCCAAAAGGTCACAGCCTTGAAAACCCTGGGGAGCACAGTCTTACCCTGCACACACGGGAGTCACAATTGACTTGACGGCAGCAAGCAACAAAGTGGTTCAGTGTGTGGCACCACCGTCTTCTCAGTCTAAGTGAAACACTTATGAGTCACTGTCATCATCATCTAATTGAAATACCACGAGTGGAGGGCTTTAACAAATATAACTTTACGGTCTCATAGTCCAGGAGGCTAGGAGTCCAAATTCAGGGTGCCACCGTTGGCTCCAGAGCAACATCCTTATCACCAATCTTCCCTGGTCTGGGAGCTTCACGGCATGGGGACCATGAGTTCAAAGGATGCGCACTGATCCTGGCTCTGCTTTCTTGGTGGTGGGAGGTTTCTGTGTCTCTCTGCTTCTCTCTTTTCTAATTCGAAGGAGATCAACTCAAAATACAACCTAATCCTGTAGATTTTGCCCACCTTCATTAACATAACAGCCTCTAATCCTGCCTCGTTAACATCATAACACACAGGATGATGACATCAGGTGGCAAAATGGTGGACAATCACACAAAACTCGGAATCATGGCTAAGGCACGCTGACACGTATTTAGGGGGTCATAATTCAGCCCATGACAGTGCTGCTTCCCCCGCTTTCCCCCACCTCAGTAAATGGTGCCACCATCTTCACAGTCTGGGTATAACACTTATGAGTTCTTTGAATTCTCTTTCTCTAACCATCTAAATCTAGCTCATTGTTACATCCTTTAGGTTCTACTTCCAAAACATATCCTGAATCTACCTCTTTCTCCCTAGTTATGGCCCCGGTCCAGTAATCTCCTGTCTTTGCTTGTTGCTACCAGCTCCTAACCCATCTTTCTCCTTCCATTGTTGCCCCTTTCTCGTCTGTTTTCCTTTAAAACAAAGATCAGATAGTTATTCCCTGCTTTAAAACTCTCCAGTGGCTTCATGTCACATTTAGAACAAACTCCAAACTGCTGGGTGCTGACACCCACTGTCCGCTTAGGCTTTGGTGGCACTCTGCCCTTTTTCCTTTTCCTGCTATGTCACCAAACCCATGCCTGCCTTTGGGTGCTGTTCAGTTGATTTTCGACTTTTGGGGACCCCATGTGACAGCGTACAGCTTTCCCATAGGGTTTTTTAGGCTGTAATCTTGATACACACGATCCCGGTGGCAGAGTGGATAAGCACCTGGCTGCTAACTTGAAGGTCAACAGTTCAACTCACCAGTGGCTCTGTGGATGTAAAAGACCTGGCAATCTGTTCCCATAAAGATGACAGCCTTGGAAAACATATGTGGCAATTGTGCTCTGTCATATAGGGTCGATATGAGTTGGAATTGACTCTGTGGCAACGTTTTCCTGTTTTAACTTCATGGAAGCGGATCACCAGGCCTTTCTCCTGCCAAGCCACTTAATGAGTTTGAACAACCAGCCTTCAGTTAGCAGCTGAGCACTTACAGCATTGTACCACCAGGGTTCTTTCTTTGGACCTTAGCACTTGCTGTTCTGTCTGCTTGGAATACTCACCCCACCCTCCCAATGGCTACATGACTTGTTTCATATGGAGGTCTAAACCCAAACCCAAACCCATTGCTGTTGAGTTGATTCTGACTCATACTGACCCTAAAGCACAGAGTAGACAGACAGTTCTCAGCTCTATCTAACTGCCCCCTCCTTCAGTCAGTGGGGCTGTGGCACACTACCCTATTTTAGTTTTCCTGGCGTTTACCACTATCTGAAAATATCCTGTTTATTTATGCCCTCTCTTCCTCCTGTAGAAATTAAATGCCCTCATCCTCAGTCCCACTTCCTAACATAGACCATAGCACAGTAACCCTTCAGGAAAAAAAGGACTGACTGAATAAATATAAAGCCAGTTTAATGAGGTCAAAGTTGACAGGATTACATGAGCCAAGTGTGATATTTTTGTTTCAAAACTTTGGGGATTTATTGGCTTTACCTTCTTTTAACCCCTTGAGTGAACATTTGTTCTGGTTGTGTGCTGTTGAGTACGTTCTGACTCGTAGCGACATTATAGGACAGAGTAGAACAGCTCCATAGGGTTTCCGAGGCTGTAAGCTTGATTAGAAAGAGCCAGGGTGGTGCAGTGGCTAAGCGTTAGGCTGCTGAAAGAATGGCTGCTTGTTGAATCACCAGAAGCTGGTGGCAGGCAAATCCTGGCAGCCAGCTTCCATAACGTTTAGTCTTGGGAACCTATGGGGCAGTTCTGCTCTGTCCGCTAGGGCGGCTATGAGTCAGAATTGACAGAAGCAATGAGTTCATCTTTACAACAGTAGATCGCCCGGTATTTTCTTCTGGGGAGCCACTGATGAGTTCCCATCAAGACATTCCTTATAGCAGCTGATGGTGGTGGGCTTAACCATTACATCAGGAGCTCATATATGCTTATGGTGGACATAAGGCTACAAGTAGAGCAAGACTAATACACTAAGGTGTTTGTTTTTTTCTAGCCTCCTAAATAGTCCTCAGGTTTACAGTTTTCTCCAGCTCCCACACTGTTGCTGCTATTGTACAGTCGGGTTGTTTCCTCCTCAACTAAATTTGCATCGCTTCCTTTCTGGTCTATTTCCTGTCGAGCCTAATCTTCCAATAATCTGTTCGCCACACGGCAGCCAGTTAGCTTTCCATTCGCTCTTTTACCCGCGCTTGAAAACCTTCCGACGTTTCATTGTTCTCGGGATAAAACCCAGATCTGCTCTGGTCTGCCACCTCCGCCTGCCAGCCCTCACTCTTCACTCTATGCGTTCTCTCACCCTCGGCCTGGTCCCCGCCTGCCACCTGGCTCCCCGCCCTGACTTCCTGCTTCCTAGAAGGTTTCACCTCGCCTACTTCTTCGGAACGCGGGTGATTGCCCCCTCCTCAGAGAAGCCCTCCGTGATTAGATCAAACCCCGTCCCCCCCATCATACACTCTGAGGTCAAGAGCCGCTCCTTCGGAGCTCTTGTTTTATAAGTATACCCTCACGGATATGACTGCCTTATTAACATAGGTTAAAGAGAGCTGGCGCTCAGTGGCCGTTTGCGGAAGCAAGGCGCGGACGACATTCCGGCTCCCCCTTCCCCTTCTTCGGGGCGTGCGGCGCGGCGATTACGCATTAAGCCGGCGCCGCGGGGGCTGACGTCGCAAAGCGCTTGCGCGACGGGGCACGCATGCGCATAGGGTCAAGCCCGCTGACATTCTCGGTGGTGGCGGCGGCGGCGGTGGCCCTGGTCTGCGGGGCATGGGTGTCCCAGGGCCCTGACTGAGTACCGCCCCCGCCTCCCTACCCCCGATATGGCTCAGGAGAAGATGGAGCTGGACCTGGAGCTGCCTCCGGGTGCAGGCGGGAGCCCGGCAGAGGGCGGCGGCGGGGGCCTGCGAAGGTCTAACAGCGCCCCCCTGATCCACGGCCTCAGTGACACCTCGCCGGTGTTCCAGGCCGAGGCGCCGAGCGCCAGGCGGAACAGCACGACGTTCCCGAGCCGGCACGGCCTGCTGCTGCCCGCCTCGCCCGTCCGCATGCACAGCAGCCGCCTGCACCAGATCAAGCAGGAGGAGGGCATGGACCTCATCAACCGCGAGACGGTGCACGAGCGCGAGGTGCAGACCGCAATGCAGATAAGCCACTCCTGGGAGGAAAGTTTCAGCCTGAGTGACAATGACGTGGAGAAGTCAGCCTCTCCGAAGCGCATCGACTTCATCCCAGTGTCCCCGGCACCGTCGCCCACGCGGGGCATCGGGAAGCAGTGTTTTTCGCCGTCCTTGCAAAGTTTTGTGAGTAGCAACGGATTGCCTCCCAGCCCCATTCCTAGCCCGACCACCCGATTCACGACCCGGAGGAGCCAGAGCCCCATCAACTGCATCAGGCCAAGTGTTCTTGGACCTTTAAAAAGAAAATGTGACATGGAACCTGAGTATCAGCCAAAGAGATTTTTCCAGGGCATCACCAATATGCTTTCGTCTGACGCTGCGCAGCTGTCAGATCCCAGCGTCTGTGTGTCTTCGGATACCCTGGATGGCAACAGCAGCAGCGCCGGGTCATCCTGTAACTCGCCCGCGAAGGTCAGCACGACCACCGACTCTCCTTTGTCGCCTGCCCAAGCGGCCTCTCCATTTATCCCTGTCGACGAACTCTCATCCAAGTGATGCCCCAACCCCGAGACTTTTTTTGTTTTTTTGTTTTTTTTTCCTGCAGTGGGCAATGGGGGGAAAAAAAAAATCAAGTTGGAGCAAGCACTGAACTTTGTTGATTAATTTGAGGCTCTTTCTTAGCTGACCCTTTTCCTTTTTTGAACTTTCCTGAAATGTTATTCTAGAGAACTTGTATGTGCAGTTCCTGCATATGCCCTTGAATTCAGTTTAGTTATATTTTCAGACGTTTTTCCCAATAAGTGTGTGGAAGCATACATCTTTACGCTGCTAATATGTCTAAATACATGTTATTTCCTGATTTTTTAAAAAATAATTGAGAGCTCTATTTATTTATTAGATTATTAAGTTCTGATGGAAATGTAAGTGTTGAATTACCCAGCATAGTAAACATGTTTTAAAATTCTGTATTTCATGCCCACAGGATTTTTTAATGTTATTTTCAGTGATTGTTAATTTCCGGTTGATAAAGAACAATAACTGACCTATATTTAAACTTTTTTTTAAAAAGTGCTGGTTAGAGAGTATCAAGGCAGTGGTTGCCTCTTGCCCAGCAATCCTTGAGTATTTAAATTTTCTGAGTTCAGAAGTGGATGGGAGGGAGATGATACAAGAACAGAATATCAGATTTCGCAACAAACCTTTTAAAATTTAAGTATATAAAAGCAAATGTATTTAAGAAAAAGCATTTTCTAGTGAAATTTTATTAGTGATTCCTGTAAGGTCTGTAAATATCACTACTAGACAGAAAATAACATTTTCTCTTTTTTACCAGAAGGGTGGTACCCTCTTTGGATGTAATCCTAAAGTGAGATGGGACAGTGCCTTGCAGTTTTAGGTTCATGGAATCTCTGCGAACTTAAATGTTTTTAAATGTAAACAGTGTGTGGGAAGCTCCTTCGAACTTCAGCCGTGCACCTAGGCAGACAATACTCTCAGCTGTTCATAAACTTTCCAGTATCCAATTGTGCCTCAGTTCTGCAAATCCTTGCCAAGAAGGAGCCAGAGCAACTGTTGGCTGCTTGTCTGCTCTGCCCGTCTGTTACCTTCCTGGCTTTCCCTTGCTCAGGAAGGAAGCAGCTGTTTCCTTGCCAACAGGTCCTTCCTCTCCACCTCCTGCCAAACTAGGGCACCATCGGTCAGATGTGTGTCCAGCGTGACTTAGATTTGTGACGGGCGCAGCAGGACTGTGAAGTTGTGTCGGGAGCCTCTGGTTAAAGCTGCAGCAACCAGAGTTGGCCGCCTTTGGGGGATGCCAGTTGATTAAGCATCAAGGACTTTGCAAGAGAAAGATCAGGGGAGAGCCATGTAGGTAAATCATTGTGGAATTTAGGGTTCCTTAAAGGTAGAACTGTGGAATGTGCTTTTGTTTGCTTTTTCCAGTAAAAACAATATCAAGCTATTTAATAACAGATGTTTTATATGATACATTAATTAGATGGGTAGGTTAGAATGGCAGATGAAAGAGGAGGAGGGGTGGGAACAAAAGGCTGAAAGACCAAGACAGAAACTCCAGCTTATTTTTTTAGGTCATTGCCTACAGAGACTTTAACAATTATGTGGAATTTTTACAACTACGAGAATAAAAGGAACTGGTCACCTCTTGATAGCTGCCTCAAGGACTCTGAAATTTCACGGAGGGTCAGATGCTGTCCACAGGCTTCACATTCTTCTTCCTGGGTAACGATGTTCGCATGTTCTGGCCCTGACCTCATTCCTCACACGTAAACTGGCGCATCCCACTTCCCAGCCAGGCACGCTGACCTGGTGACCTGCTGCCAGAGGCCCTGCAGCCTTAGCATGTACAGAGCTGAATCTTCCCACGTGTCCTTTTGCATTACCCTACTGATCGCTGACCCCCGTTTCCTGACTAGAAACCAGGGCAACATCTTTGCCTTTCCCTTCCTTCCAGCTGCCACTCCAGCCTGGCCACTAAGTCCCTCCCCTGTCCTAAGACAACTCTCATAGGGCTCCTCTCTCTTGCGCTGCGCAGGACTTGGCTCTGCTCTTGAAGTAGTTGCTGTGGTGATCTCCCGGCCTGTCTTCTACCCCTCTTCTGGTTAATCTTCACTCTGCGTCTGGACTCAGAGAAACTTGATTCCTCTCTTGCCTGAAAGCTTTCCATGCTTCCCTGTCTCCTGGAGTTCTGGGGATGATTTCTTTGACGTGGTAGCTAAGGTCCTTTGGGATCGGACCCTACTGTGAGTAGGCTTAGTCCACTGCTGCTCGTCCTCCCCCGACTACATCTGCCTTCTTACTCGGCAAACACCAGCCTGCTCCATACTCTAAAGACGTCCTTGGCCTTGGATGTGGCCAAGTCTTTGGCTGTTACTTCCTCCTGATAAGCCCTCCTTCTCAGCCAGGCAAATGCGTTGTCCGTACTGCATGTGAATCTAACTATGAAAGGAGTGGGTACCTGCCTTTTGCTATGTGAAATCTGTCTTCCTTGCCGGTGGTAACCTTACATTGACCTTCCCTTTCCAGAGGTAGCCTCTGTTAACAGTCTGCTTACAAGGTGGGCTGCTCTGCTTTTTCATGTATGATAGGCCTGGTGGTGCAGTGGTTAAGCACTCAGCTTGTAACCAAAAGGTCAGTGGTTCGAACTCACCAGCTGCCATGTAGAGAGGAAAGATGTAGCATAAAAGACTCCATAAAAGATTACAGCTCTGAAATCCCTGTAGGGTCACTTCTGCCCTATCCTGTAGGGTCAATGCAGGAAACTTGCATGTCATTCTCCACACCTTTCTACCTTTTTTCCCCACATCTAACCTATGACCAAGTCCTGCTGATTTTTGCTTCTGGAATCTATCTCCTTACTTTATCTCTACTGCCCACCTGCTCCCTACCCGAGCCCAGCCTATGTCCTTTCCCTCCAAGGCTTCTGAAAAGTCTGCTGACACCCCGTTGTCTCCCATCACACTTGGGCCTGCAGCCTAGCTTATTCTCCATACAGCAACTAGAGGAGTGTTTGAAAATGGCAGATCAGAACCTTCTAGCTCTTGGCTTAGAACTTCCCTGTTGCTTCCTGTTGGTCTGGGGTGTACACAAGTGCATTAGTACTGGCCTGGGAGGCCCTCTGGGAACCGGCCAGCCTCTCCGACCCCTTCTTCCCCATGCTCCAGCCTCACTGGCTTCCTTTCTTCTTCCGTCTGCCAGGTCCTCTTCCTTGAAGGCCTAGAGAAGCTTTCATTCCTATAAGCTTGTTTTTCTGTATCGGTTGTAACTTTTCAATCAGATAAGAGTCTAAATTTTTGTGTGTGGAGGCTTTACGTTGTAGCACTTTTTATTGTTCATGACTGTAACCATTACTCTGTAGAGCATAAGGTCTTATGTAAGAGGTAGCCTTCAAGCACATTTTTTAAGGTATTAGTGTTGCTAACCTATCAACTTCCCAAAGTAGCGATCAACATTTAGTGATACCACCTTGTTGTATGTTACAAACCTCTTTGGTTTATTTTCTCTCATTGCATCTGTTACAAACAATACAAATGGGGAAAAAATTAAAGTCACAGATAGGAAGTGCTGGCTATCAGAGCCTTCAAGCCAACTTGAATGACTGCAAGTTCTGAGGTACCCGTAGAGAGGCCTGCCAGGGGTCCCCCTTCTGTGGCCCTGCCAGCTGGTCGCCTACTACAAGAGATGGTTCTGGAGGTTGTGGCGGAATAGGGGAAGGCTCAAGGCTTATGAGGAAACAGGACAGAGAACATTGTTTCCTGTAAGCCTGTTTCTAGATTAGTGGAAAAGCTGGAAGATCCAGACAGGAATTAAATGTTGGAATGACAAACTGAAGACAAGTCTAATCCAGGTTTACAGGATGGCATAAGGGAAATGAAGAAAGACTTGGCCTTGCGAGGGAGGTCTGGGAGCATTCTTCTTTGCTTCTGAACTGGAGGGAAAGAAAAGAGCCGGTGACACGTGCCAGGCAATATTGAACTCATCTACCTGCTGCAGGGGTGTGGGAGTGTGAGGTAGACAGAGAATGGGAAGGATTTATACTCAATCACTTCTGTCGTCTGGTGACTTAGGAGTCTTTGTTGTTGTTGTCAGGTGCCATCAAGTCAGTTCCGACTCACAGAGACGACTATACGAGGTATGAGAAGTGTGTAAACCTTCATTGTTCTAAGTACTGCATACCTCACTGCTGAATATCACCATGGTCACCTTCAAAGTACTCCCCTTGGAAAGCTATGGACCAACACAGTGCCTAGTCTGCCTTTCAAAGCAATTTTGAAACTTTCTGGAATGGCTGTTGCACACAGTGGCACAGCGGCAAGTGTGTGAACTTCATTATATAGTTGTCTGTGAGGAAGTTTTTAGCCAGTCAACAAATAATTGTACTGGAACACCCTCCCTGCTTGCCTGATCTGGCTCCCAGTGACTTTTTTCTTTACCTGAAGAGAAAGGAAATACTGGAGGGATGACATTTTGATGACATTCGGGACATCAAGGGTAATCTGATGATAGCTCTGATGGCCATTCCAGAAAGAGTTCCAAAACTGCTTTGATGAGTGGACCTAGGCACTGACGTCCAGGCACAGCTCCCCAAGGGGAGGACCTGGAAGGCGACCATAGTGATAGTCAGCAGTGAGGTAGGTAGCACTTTTCCTAGGATGAGTTCGTGAAGTTAATTGGCCGTCCTTGTAGATACATGAGAGCACGACACTGCCTGGTCTGGCACCGTCCTTACTGTCACAGTGCTGAAGCCCACTGCTGCAGCCACTGTGTCCAGCCATCTTTTTGAGGGTCCTTTGCTTTTTCACTGAGGGGTCGAGGGTGTTGGAAAGGAACCCTGGTAGTGCAATGGTTAAATGTATGGCTACTAACAAAGAGGTTAGTAGTTCCAACCCACTCAGTGGCTCCCAGGGAGAGAGACTTGGCTATCTCCTCCCATAAAGATAATAGCCTAGAAAACCCTATAGGACAGCTCTGCTGTGTCCCATGAGGTCACTATGACTCTAGCTCAACTAAATAGCACCCAGCAGAAACAACAGTATGATACCTGAGGATACGGGTGGGAGTAGATTTGGAAGCTTGAGTGAAATAAAGTCAGTGTTGCTTCTGTGTAGTCCTATTCGCTAGGCAGCAGAAGAGGTTAAGTGTATATGTAGCGGGTCACTGAGAGGCTGGCTGTTGGATCGTCCCCGGCACTGCGGAAGGAAGCCTGGTCATCTGCTTCTGAAAGATCACAGCCGTGGTGTACCCTGTGGAGCACAGTTCTGCTCTGACTGGGGTCACCAGGCGTGGGAACTGACGGCAACTGGCCTTTGTTTTCATTCTGTGAGAATCTAATGGAGAGACTTAGGATGAATAGGAGGCTTAGTAACATTCTTTGTTTTATGTGCTACTCTATTTCACTAAAAAATGATCTCAGGAGGTGATAAGCTTCCTACTATGTTTGTAAATTAATTAGTTATTTGAAACGATGAGCAATCTCCAAGTCACAGATCTGAGATGCTTGAAGTTGCATCTTCCTTAAACACACACGCACACACACACGCACGCACGCACACACACACGCACGCACGCACGCACGCACACACGCACGCACGCACGCACGCGCGCACACACACACACATACACACACTGTGTTGTATTTGATTTATACAGTGTACTTAGGTGGTCATTCCCAGGGAAACAAAGGCAAAAATCTGTTTGTCATTGCTCCCTGTACCCCCACCAACAAGTTAAAAATATTTCATTTCTTAGAGGAAAGAATAACAGCAGGATTAAAGAAATGATCCCAAACCTGTTATTACATGAATAATAAGCTGGCTTCTTTCTCTACGTGGGGCTCTCCCTAGAGACTAGAAATTTACACTCAGAGCAATCCCTGGGAGACCTTTTTATTATTTTCAACTTCATAAGAAATCACTTCACTGTTCAAGCCGAGTCCCAGAAGGAAAACCTCCTCTAGAATGGGCGCTTAGACACCAACACCCGCCCTGCCCTGTCCCGGAAGTAGTCACTCTGAAACAAACCGGCCAAAGCCACAGTCTGTTCCCAAAGGGTCATGTCACTTTTAGACCTTCAGTAAAGACTTAAAATCACTTCAAAAGTAACTTTTAGCTCTATATGTAGCTGGTTTGTGAAAAATAATTTGATACTAAATAAGGTTAAGTAGAAAACATCAAGTACAGATGATTTATGGTAGAATGTTTTAGGCATGTAGACATGCACACGTCCACATCTACATGTGTGCACACCTGTCGACCTTCTGAACCTTTCTCTGTGTACTTGGAGCCGGATTCAGCCTTTCTCCCCTTTTCTGTGCCCCATTTTTTTTTTATTTTTAAGTAAGTAGGTTGAACTTCACAAACTGTGTATGTATATGTATTATATATTCCAAGGAGCACCTGGTAGATATGAACCACTGAGCTTTTGGTCAGCAGATGCAGCCCTTAACTACTATGTCACGACTCATAGTGACCTTATGTCTCTCTCTATAAAGAGACTCATATATACACCTTATGAGGAAGTTCTCTGTACATATGTATATACAAGACGAGTGGAGAAACTGCCCACCTCCCCATCTCCATCCATATATATACATATCTATACACACACACACATATGCATGTATATGTATATGTTGATGTATAAAGAGATGGATTGACATGGTAATTGCAACAGTGGCTCAGAGTGATTGTGGGCATGGTGCAGGACTGGGAAGCGTTTCATTCTGTGGTCTCTGTGAGTCAGAATTGGCTCGATGGCACCTGATAACAACAACGAGAGGGGACTGTGTTCCTACACAAAAAAATGTACAAACTGCTGATGCGACTGTTTCGTGCTCTGATTTTTGAATTAACTGCTGCCGTGTACAAAAGAAAGAGAGCTTTCCTTTGCTAGCGGTACCTGGGCTCCCTTGTGTCTGATTTCCATTTCTCCTTGGATGTCTGGGCAAGTATTTGGGGAGAGGTGAAGCTCCCTCGTTCACAAGTCCAGAAGTGGCATGCTCCAGCTGGAGAAGAGGGCACCTGTTGCCATTACGTGTGGAGCTCGGCTCTGTACCGGTGCCCGAAGTCAGCCTGGCTCTTTTCCAGTCGCCTGCAGTGTCCCCCAAACCACACTCAACTCCAAGGCTTGGCTCATACCACCACACACTGTGAAAGAAGACAATAGAGAAAAGGTCTTTTGTGTCTTCCCGAAGTGAAATGCCTGTTGCCAGCAATCATGCCTGGGATTCAGGCAACCCCTCCCCCGCACTTGGAGGACAAAGAAAGGTTTTGCTCTTGTGTTGCCAAGCCGTCGGGAACTCCAGTGGGACTGGTAGCTATTGAGGGCAGGGGCCACTTGGAAAGAAAAACGTGATGTTGGGGGCTGGTGGGGAAGAGTTACAGCTGATAACCAAGAGGTCCGCAGTTCGAATCCATCAGCTGCTCCTTGAAATCCATAGGGGGGCATTTCTGCTCTGTCCTATAGGATCATCATGAGTTGGGATGAACTTGACAGTAGTGATTTGTTTTCTCTTTTTGGTGGTGGGGATCAGCTTTAGGATGAAGTGGGACTGCCCAGGATGAGTGAAGAAGCTGCCCACCTCCCCAACCCCTCTCTGCACGGCTTCAGCAGCACTGAGTGGCCTGCACAAGCTTCCTGTTCCCTCAGATCCTCATGCTTGCAGACAGTCTGCTTCCTCTGCTTCCGGTGTCCCTCCTTCCCCCACAGCCCTGCCCAGCCTGCTGTCCTTGATTCACCTCCTAAAGACTTAGCTCAAGCTCAGGGACAGCCTTTCCTGAAAGACCTTGCCTCTCTAGCCCTGGTCTGTTGGGAGGCTGGCTTCTGTGACCCTGTTATACCCAGAGCTCCTTCATCAAGACAGTTAACAGACTGAGTGGGTGGTCTTTGTTGGGTTTCTTATCTCTCTGCCCTGTGCAAAAGCAGGGCCTCCACCTTGTACTTCTGTCCCCAGTGGCTTGTGCATAGATAGTGCATTCTGTGTTCTCCTTGTATACTGAGTGGATGAGCTGATGGATGGGTGAATAGTGATGGAAGGACACAGAGCATTTTTAAGAGGCAGAAATGTCATTATATTGTTACTGGAACCAGTGCAGTCACAGGCATAGCTGGACTCTTTATGGCTTCCTAAGAGACTATCCCTCACCTGCTGGACTGGCTAGTTTCTTGGGATGCATCCATGCCCAAAGTGAAGACTTCTGTCCTTATTTGGCTTACATTCTAACAGGGAGGGTGGAGGGGGCAATGGTAAGTCTAACACCAACATTATGTACACAGTGCCTGCAGATAGATCTGGAGGCCTGGTGGCGTGGTGGTTAAAGCAACTGACTGCTAACTGAAAGGTCAGTGGTTCAAAGGCATTAGCAGCTCCGTAGGAGAAAGATGTGGAAGTCTGCGTCCACAGAGATTACAGCCTCAGAAACCCCGTGGGTTGAAATTGACTGGACAGCAGTGTTACAGATCGCACCGTGGGCTAGAGCACAGTTAGTGGAGGGAGGAATAGGTGGTGAGGGTTAGACAGGTGGGAGGCAGTGCTTCCGTGAACGCGGATGGCAGGGGAAAGACTCTTGGCTTTGATTTCCAGTGAGGTGGGGAGCCAAGGTGGAGATTTGAACAGTGGAGTAGTGTGATTTGCCTTGGGTTTTCAAAGGTGCTCTTGCTGTGTTGTTGTAGACCTGAGAGGTGGGGGTGGAAAGCAGGGACCAATTAGGAGTCCCTCTCAGCAATCCAAGTGAGAGGTGAAGGTGGCGTGAAGGAGGGCAGGAACAGCGGAGGTGGGAGAAGCATTTGAGGTCTGGGTGTATTTTGAAGGGCACCTTTCCTTGAGTTACACATAAGGTCCCTATGAGTCAGGGACCAGCAACAACAACTTTTTTTGAAGGTAGAACTGACACGTTTTAATGACACATAGAAGGTGGATATGAGAGAGAGAAGAAAGGAGAATTTTGAGGTTTGGGACAGGGGCAACCAGAAGGACAGAATTACCCTGCAGCTGAGAAGTGGAAGTCGGGGTGCAGTAGCGTTTGTTGGCTGGTGGGGGTGGCGGTGGGGGGATGAGCATCCATACCCACTTGTGACTTGTTAAGTGAGCAGTGCTAGGAAACATCCAAGTGAAGATGTGAACTAGGCAGTCAGTATTCGAGTCTGGAGTTCGGGGGTGGGGTGTGTGGCTGCAGTGTGCTTGGTGGGGACAGACGGGACCACTGAGAGATGAATGTAGGTAAAACCGGAAAAACCAAAGTGAACCTTGGAGTACTCGATAATTTGGAGAGCACCCAGGAAGGTCGGAAACTCAAGAATCTGCTGTCCTGAAACCTTGTGAAGAGAACTGATGAGAGGCAGCTGAGCGGTCAGCTCATCCGAGTCAGATGACGACTGATGGCCTGCCACTGGGTTGGCTGACATGGGAGGTACAGAACACCTAGGGAAAGTCGTTTTCCTGGAGTAGGGGAGACAAAAGAGTGGGTGAAGAGAGAATAACAGGAGCCCTGTTTAAGAGCCTAGCTGCTGACCTCAAGGCAGACAGATTGAACACCTCAAGGGAGCCCAAGGGAGAGAGACCTGGTGAGCTGCTATGAAGAAGGCTGGTGGCAGATGATGTCAGTTGGCTATGACTCACAGACTATGACCTATAGGTGAAAGTAGAATTGCCCATTACGGTTTCCCAGCCTGTAATCTTTCTGGAAGGAATTCTGGCGGCTCTTAACCATTGCATCACTAGGGCTCCTTCCAGAAATATGACAGCCTGGGAAACCCGAGGGGACAGAGTTCTCTGCTGTCACAAGGTGCTCATTGCTGTGAATTGAATCAGCTGGAGGCACCTACCAACAAGAGAGAGGAGGGTGGGAGCAACTGGAGACAGCCAGGTGGCTGAAGGAGATTAGGCTTTTGTGGTGCTTTGCAGCTGAAAAGACTGTAGTAACAGTCCATTCCCCTCTCCTTTTTATTGGTAAGTTTTTTAAAAGGATTTCACAAGATGTACACCTGCACATAAGGACTTCTGGTGGCAAAGTGGATAAAGCACCTGACTGCAAACCAAAAGATCAGCTGTTCAAACCCTCCAGCAGTCCCCCGGGGGAAAGATGTGGCAGCAGGCTGCTTCTGTACAGGTGACAGCTATGCAGAACTCCTGTGGGGCAGTTTTACTCTGTCCTAAGGGTCACCATGAGACCGAATCAACTGGACACCAGTGGGTTTTGTTGTTATTTCTTTACCCTTGTATGATAAGGGAGAAAATCAAGACCAGATGACCTGGTTTACCCCCCCCCTTTTTTTCCTGCATTATCATGTGGGAGAAACATCTATAAGTGTTGTACTCCAAACATGAGTTGGTTGTTCAAACTAAAGACACACTAATTCACTTCCTTCATGAATTTGCCTGGTTCGTTTTCTACCTTTGTCACCCGATTTCTCTTGATGGCCCTTTTCCAGTTAGAAACTTAGCTTTAGTTCCATGCCTGTGACACAATTATTTCTGTACGTTTGACCCAATTTACTCACCCAGAGACATTTTTCTCTTCAGTGCCACGGTGCCTTGTTCTCTTAGGTTTTATTCAAGAGTAAGCTTTTGTTCTCCCTGCTTCTTCTTTTTTCAAGTTATTGCTAAAGAGGAGGAGAGAACCAGTAATGCTAAGAAAGAATGTTTTCCCTGACTTTGAATTGCTGAGATTCCATTCTCTTCATAAAACATTCTCAGGTTCATTCTTGTGAGCTGGGCAGTCTGTCCAGATCCTTTATAGAGGAGGACTTGGGCCACCCTGGCCATATTGGCCCCGTAAGGGAAGAATGCCTTCTCTAGGAGTGACTTCTCTCTGCTGACATCGCATATCTGTCTTCCGAGGCGTCAGTCAAGTGTCGCTCCCTTCAGGGAGACTTCGCTGATTCTTCTGGCCCTAGGTAGTGTTGGATTTCCTCTGAGTCACTGTTGTATCAGTTGCCTGTCTCCCTTACTTTGTTGTTGCTGTGTTGTTGTTGGGGTTGGGGTTGAGGTTGTTTGTGTGTGTGTAGTGTGTTGGTATAAGCCTAGGCTCTGCAAATGAGTAGGAATATGTTCCAGACTCAGCAATTCTCCCCTCCCAGCTTGGTTGTTTTAGGCCAACTGCTTAACCTCAGTGTGCTTCTGTTTCTCACCTGCTAAGTGGAGTTCAAAAAACCCTGGTAGTGTAGTGGTTAAGTGTTACGGCTGCTGACCAAAAGATCGGCAGTTCACATCCACCAGGCACCCCTTGGAAACTCTGTGGAGCAGTTCTACTCTGTCCTATAGGGTTGCTATGAGTTAGAATCCTCTTGATGGCATTGGGTTTGCTTTGGGTTTAAATGGAGATCATGTGGTTCCTGCCTCAAAAGCAGTAAGGGTTGTAGGGGATGCTGCATGCAAAATTATTTATCAGAAAACTGCAGCTAGAAACCCAAAGATTCTGGATAACATATGAAATACTACGTAGTCTAGATGGTAGATTTCCTGAAGGAAAAGGGGCAGGGTTTATGTATCTTCTTTAGTGCCTATTCTTATCTGTAGAAAGAGCCCAGTGAGCATCACTAATGGTAGTAGACAGTGCTGGAAAACAGTATGGGATGTTTGCTTGTGGAAAGCAGCGAGCCAGATAGGCATGTCACAGTGTGTTTCATTGTGCCGCATGTGACTGTCTTAGGTTTTAGGACGTCATCCAGACTCAGATTCTTGCAAATAAACACACAGTCTGAAGAAGTGATATTGTAGCTTGGATGGTGTTTGACGTTAATGTACTTTTCTATTACTTTTCCTGACACTCTTAGGAAAATTTTAGGCTTTCTCCCACTTCTCATTTACATTTTCATAGTCCTGAATTTGGAAATCAGCTTTAATTTTAACCTTATCTATTAACTGTTTTTTATTAGAAGACCTTAAATGGCAGTTGCTTTTTTTTTGGCTTAAAACACCAAATATTTATTTTCTCCCTATTCTGAAGTCTTGAACTCCGGAAGCCAGGCGCTGCGGCACTGATTCCTTCTGAGGGCCCAGACCAAGGATCTGTTGTATGTCTGGCTAGTAGCCTTGTGTTATTTGGCTTGTAGGTATGTCGCTCTAGTCACTGCTTCTGTTGCCACATGGCTAATGACATTTACTTTTAAGTACTTTCTTAAGCCTTCAGAAGGAAAAAGCTAAATACAAGAAGGTACAAACTTTCGACATATTCACGTTATGACGAATCACGCTTAGCGAACATTTTGTGTGTGTGTGTGTGTGTGTGTGTGTGTACATCTCATCATTAGTGGCGTTATTGTTAGGGTGCCACTGAGTTGGTTCCAACTCATAACGATCCTGTGCACAACAGAATGAAACATTTCCTGGTCCTGCACAGTGGCCATAATTGTTTCTATGCTTAAGCCCATCGTTGCAGCCACTGTGCCAGTCCATCCTCGAGGGTCTTCCTTTTTCACTGACCCTCCACTCTACCACACACGATATCCTTCTTCAGGGACTGATTCCTCCTAACAACACGTCCAAAGTGTGTAAGGTGTCATTCCACCATGCACTCTGGTTGTACTTCTTCCAGGACAGATCAGTCTGTTCTTTTGGCAGTCCATGATACATTCAGTATTCTTCTCCAACACCACAATTCAAAGGCGTCAGTTATTCTGTCTTCTTTATTCATTGTCCAGCTTTTGCATGCTTATGATGCAATTGAAAATACCGTGGTTTGGGTCAGGCGCCCCTTAGTCTTCAAAGTGACGTCTTTACTTTTCAATGCTTTAAAGAGGTCCTTTGCAGCATATTTTCCCAGTGCAATTCGTCTTTTGATTTCTTGCCTGCTGCTTCCATGGGTGTTGATTGTGTAACCAAGTAAAATGAAATCCTTGACAACCTCAATACTCTCTCCATTTATCATGGGGTTGCTTACTGGTCCAGTTGTGAGGATTTTTGTTTTATTAATGTTGAAGTGCAGTCCATGTTGAAGTTGACTGTAGTGATATTCAGCAATGAGGTGTCCCAGTCACCCGGTACTGCTCTATCAGAAAACACCACGAGTGGAAGGTTTCGTGAGGAGAAGCTTTTATTGCCACAGTCCAGTAAGCCACAAATCCATTCCTAAGCTTCAAGTCCATTCAATATGAAAAATCATCACAGTCCAGTAGGCTGAGTCCACATCCAGTGAGAGCATCTCGGCACAGGAACCTCGGGTCCAAAGGACGTGCTCTGCTCTTGGTGCTTCTCTCTCGGTGGTATGAGGTTCCCAGCTTCCTCAGCTCACATCTCTCCCTTATATTCCACAAGCTTGTAGCTTGGGTCCTGCCTCACTAACACAACTGCAAACCATTCTCCATCATCAATATCACAGAGGCAGGATTCACAACACATGGGAGAAGGGCACCATATTAGAACTCCTAACCAAGTCATATGGACACAAACATTTTTGGGGGGACACAATTCAATCCATGACAGAGGTATGTAGCACTTTTTCTTTGATCTTCTTCTGTTAGTGTTTAAAATCCTCTTCACTTCCATCTGCATAACAGAGGTTGTTAGTGAGTCATCCTCCAATACTGATGCTTTGTTCTACACATGGTCCAGCTTCGATTATTTGCTCAGCATGCAGATTGAATAGATATGGTGACAGGATACAACTATGACATTCACCTTTTCTAACTTTAAATCACGCAGTGTACCCTTATTCTGTTTGTATAACTGCATCTTGATCCATACACAGATTCCTCACGAGCACGAATAAGTGTTCTGGAATTCTCATTCTCCACAAAGTTATCCATAACTTATTATGGTCCATGCAGTCAGATGCCTTTGTATAGTTAGTGAAACACAGATGACATCTTTCTAGCATTATCTGCTTCCAGCCAACATCCATCTGACGTCAGATGGTTCCATGTCCTTTTCTGAATCCAGCTTCAATTTCTGGCAGTTCCCTGTCAATCTGGTGGTACAGTTGTTTTTGAATAATCTTGAACAAAATTTTACTTCCCTGTGATATTAATTATATTGTTCAATAATTTCCGCATTCGGTTGGGTCACCTTTCTTGGGAACTGGCATAAGTATGGATCTCTTCCAGTCAGTTGTCCAGGTAGCTGCCTTCCAAACTTCTTGGCGTAGACAAGTGAGCAATTTCAGTGCTGCATCTGTTTTTGAAACATCTCAATTGATACTCCCTCAATCCCTGGAGCCTTGTTTTTCACCAATGCCTACAATGCAGCTTTGATTTTCCCTTCAGTACCATTGGTTCCTGATCATATGCTGCCTCTTAAAATAGTTGATCATCGACCCAATATAATGACTCTGTCTACTCCTTCCATCTTATTTTGATGCTCTCTGAGTCACTTAATATTTTCGTATAGAATCCTTCACCATTGCAACTCAAGGCTTGTCATTAGTAGCATATACTCTAGGCAGTGTTGCAGCACATAGGTGGCTAATAGTATTATTCTCACGTGGTCACGTGCAGATGTTCAAAGATTAGATTTACAAAGATGTTGATGATAAAAGGCAGTAATAATGAAAACTAAAAAACTGAGGTCCTGTATTTTTCCTCAAATGATGCATACTTTCACTTTCTGTTCATTTGCCAGCTGCACCCCTACACATGTTACAAGGACTGCCAATTAAGTTTGCGAACTCATCCTAGAGAAAATGCTACATGCCTCATTGCTGAATATCGCTACAGTCACCTTCAAAGTACTCTCCTTGGGAAGCTCTGTATTGACACTCATGCCTAGTCCACCCTTCAAAGGAATTTTGGAACTGTTTTTCTGGAATAACCATCAGAACTGTCATCATATTACCCTTGATGTCCTGAATGTCATCAAAATGTCTTCCTTTCAATATTTCTTTTATCTTTGCGTAAACAAGAAAGTTACTGAGGGAAGATCAGGTGACTAGGGAGGGTGTTCCAATAAGTTCTTTGTTTACTAGCCAAAAACTCCCTCACAGACAACTATACAACTAAGTTTGTAGACTTACCACCTTGCTGCCATACACAATGGCCATTCTAGAAAGAGTTCAAAAATTGCTTTGAATGATGGACTTAGGCACTGAGATCAGTACATAGCTTCCCAAGGAGAGTACTTGGAAGGTGACTGTAATCAGCAGTGAGGTATGTAACACTAGAACAATTAAATTGGTGAACTTAATTGTCAGACCTTGTATTTTCATGACGGGGGAGGGAACAGCTTGCAAACAGATTTGGAAGGTGTGCATTATTTGTGTAAAACTGATATTTGACTTACATCGGAACTGACTTGCGACAGAGTTACTGGAGTGCAGTCCTTTGGTAAGTTAAGCACTACCTGTAGACTGAATCCAGAAAATTCTACTTTCTTGTAAAAATAATGGAGCCCTGTTTGTGCAGTGGTTAAGTGCTTGCTGTTAGCTGGAAGACCAGTGGTTCTAACCCACCAGCTGCTCTGTAGGAGAAAGATGTGGCTGTCCGTCTTGAAGTCTGATCGAGCAGGTCTACTCTGTCCTATAGGGTCGCTATGGGGCTTCTATGAGTCAGAATCGACTCAAAGGCAATGTGTTTGAGAATTGGTAAAGATAAAATGATCAGATTCATTTTAGAAACCTAGAACATTTCAAAAAACCAAAAGAAGTACCTTCGTTGAGATGCACCTGTTTATGGCCTCATTTATGTACTTATCACATAGAGGCTTTTCTGTGATTAAATGCATATATGTGATTTTTATAGAAAAAAATGACATCGTACTATATGCATAGCCAACTCCATAAATGGCTTTTTTCCCCATGTAATATACAGTGAATGTCTTTAAATATACTTCTGCTTCATTTTCAACATTTCTTAGTGTTTTCTTTTATGGGTGTACCATATTATAGCTAACCAACTGTTACTGGCTCTCTAGGGTATGTGATGGTTAAGGATGTGTGTCACCATGGCTGGTCTGTGATTCTCGGTGGTTTGCCAGTTATGTAATGATGGAGTTTACTATGTAATGGTGTGATTCGGCAGTTATACAATGATGTAGTCATCCTTCACAATGTGAACTGATACAATCGGAAAAGAGTTGAAAGGGACATTTCCTTGGCAGTGAGGCCTGCATCTGATATATATACATAGACGTTCTGGCAAAACTTACTTGCTCTGGATACTGCATCTGGCTTGCGGTTGTCTGATTTTTGGTTTTTGGTTTTTGAGACTTGTGTGAGCAGCTGGCTGTGTTGCCTGACTGTCTTGGATTTGTCATTCTCTGTAGCACATAAGCCAGCCACCTGCTGTCTGATCTGCACATCTTAGTTTTGTCAGCCCCTGCAGCTATGAGTCAGGGGAGGAAGCCTCCGGCCTGACCTTGACCTACAGACTTAGGACTTGACAGCTTCTGCAAGTGCATGGGTGGTTTTCCTGAGAGAAATCTCTCTCTTTCTGTCTCTCTGTACGTATATGATGCATGTTTGACAGGTTTTGCTTCTCCAGAGAACCTAACCTAAGACATTTGGTGCCAAGAGTAGTTTTAAAGAGACAGAATCATAAGGATGAGTTTTATATGGCTGTCAAGTCTGACTCATCTTTCAGGCAGTGATGACTCTGCCTCCAGCAGTAGAGAAGGTGCTGCTAACCATGGCATTGAGGTGGCAATATTAGTAGGCAAAATATCACTGCCAGTAGATCAAGTATTGGTGAGAAGTGATCACATGTTTGATGCTTTTCTACAATTTTCTCAGAATGAGAAGCACAGAGAAGCTGGTTAATTGGTCCTACTTTGACTAAACAACTTGTTGAAAGAAAAAGATGGACTCAAGGCTTCAGAGTTGCAGATTAAGTACCATGTAACAGACCTCAGAGTTGACCCTTGTTTCCTAAAAGAAAGCCTTATTTCTTATGATAACAGAACTGAAAACCAAACCTAGTCTTATTTTAAGAGTAGCTGAATTACACTGTCAGTTGTCATCTATTAACAGTACAAACTAGTGAAAATCTTATGAATAACAGCAGCACTGTCTGGTTTAGTGCCAGAAGATGAGCCCTCGGATTGGAAGGCACTCCACATATGAGTGGTGAAGGGCTGCCCCCCAAAGCAGAGTCAACCTTAGTGATGTGGATGGACTCAAGCTTTTGGACCCTTCTTTTGTTGATGTGGCATGACGCAAAATGAGAACAAACAGCTGAAAACATCTATTAATAATCAAATATGGAATGTGTGAAATATTAGTCTAAGAATACTGGAAGTTGTCAAAAATGAAATGGAAGCATATACATTGATATCCTAGGCATTGCCTTTGATGCCTTTGAATTTTGGTATTGGTAAAGAATATTGAATATGCCATGGAATGCCAGAGGAATGAACAAATCTGTCTTAGAAGAAATATGGCCAGAGTGGTCTGTGGAAGCCAGGATGGTGAATCTCCATCTCACCTACTTTGGATGTATCATTAGAAGGGATCAGAATACAGCTGGATCTTTGAGAATGACAGCTGACTGTCTTTCTTGGCAAAGTAGAGAATCAACAAAAAAGAGGAAGACCCTTGATGAGCTGAATTAACACAGTGCAACAATGAGCTTGAATATAATAATTGTGAGGATGGTGTGGGACCAGGCAGTGTTTTGTTCTGTTGTACATAGGGTCGCTATTAGTCAGAATTGTCTTGACAGCACCTCACAACAACATATACCGCAATGGGGGACCCAGGTGGTACGGTGGTTAAGAGTTTAGCTGCTAATCTAAAGGGTGGCTGTTCAAATCCACCAGCTCCTCCTTGGAAACCCTGTGGGGCTGTTCTACTCTGTGGTATAGGATCACTATTAGTTGTAATTAACTTGACAGTGATGGGGAACTACAATGTGACTGATTGTACCCTGTGGTGGCAGGGACCTAGTGGTGGTACTCAATCAACAAAGACAAAGTGGGTATGGTTACCATAATGAACAATGGATTCAAAACAGTAAGCAATATAATCTGACTACTGTGGACTTGTCTTCGACTAATTAGTCGCTGTGTCCCTACAAGTGAAATGAATGGGAAAAGTACCAAATAATTACTTGATCTGTACAAGCAGAACAATTGTAGGTCAAATGAATGGTAGTCTACTGGGAATTAACAGGATAGGGGACCATGGCTCCTTACTCACTTCCCAAACTTCAGACAGTTTTCAGACCCATAATCTCTTGAATGAAGGGGAGGAAAGGTCACCTTGAGGAAGGAACCCAGTATATGGCTGTCATGGATTGAACTATGTGGCTGGGCCATAATTCCCAGTATTTTGTGATTATCCTCCATTTTGTGATTTTCCTGTGGCATATGATAAAGGATTGAGGTAGGGGTGTAAATCCGTTTAAAAAATCACCTCCCTGTTCCACTGTAAAGGGAGTTTCCCTGGAGTATGGCTTGTACTACCCTTGATCCTTTCACCCCACAAGAGATTAAAGGAAAGGGAAGCAAGTAGAAAATTGGGAACCACACACCATCAAGAAAGCAGCACCAGGAGAAGAGTGCGTCTTTCAGACTTGACCTTTCTGTGCCAAGATGCTCCCTGGATAAAGACTGTTACAATACCGGCCTTTCTTCCAGAGTCAACAAGGGGAAAAGCCTTTTCCTGGAGCAGACATCCTGAGTTTGAACTTGTAGCCTACTGGACTGTGTATGTATTCGACTCAGTGGCACTTGGCTTTGGCTTGGCTTACTTTGTTAAAGCCATCCACTCTGTCGTATTTCTGTTACAGCAGCCCTAGCTGACTAAAATAGTGGCCAAAAATTTATATCATTAATCTTTCTGCCAACTGTCCCCAAAGGTCTACAGCTTTTTGCAAGAGTGACTGTTCACTAGGGAAAATGAAATAATCAGACTTTTTGACAATTACTGGGTACTGGTTCTGAACTGACAGTAACTACTGGAGGCCCCAAATGTCACTGTGGGCCACCAGTTAAAATGGGGGTATATGGAGGTCAGGCTACTGATGGGATCTTAACTCAGGCTCATCTCACAGTGGGTCCTCTAACCTATCCTGTAGTGATTTCTCCAGTTTCAGAATGCGTAATTGGAGTAAATATACTCAGCAACCAGCAGAACCACATTGGATCCCTGAAAAATGGAGTAAGGGCTATTACAGTAGAACAAGCCAAGTGGAAGCATTAAAATTGCTTCTACCTTGGAAAATAGTAAACCAAAAGCAATGCCGCATTCCTGGAGGGACTGCAGAGATTACTGCCACCATCAAGGACTTGAAGGATGCAGGAGTAGTGATTCCCACTGTATCCCCATTCAACCCACTTACCCTCTGCAAAAAAAAAAAAAAAAAGAAGTGGACCTTGGAGAATGATAGTGGATTATCGAAAACTTAACAAGGTGGTGACTAAGTGCAGGGGCTATTCCAGATGTGGTTTCACTGCTCGAGCAAATCAATAAGTCTCCTGGTACCTCATATGTAGCTATTGGATCTGGCCAATGCCTTTGTCTCAATTCTGGTTTTGAAGGACTGCCAGAAGCAGTTTGTCTTCAGCTGACAAGGCTAACAATACATCTTCAGTGTCCTACCTCAGGGGTGTATCAACTCTCCAGCCGTGTTCCCCAGTTTAGTCTTAGTCTGTAGGAACCTTAATCATCTTTCTCTTTCACAAGATGTCACACTGGTCCATTAATTACATTGATGACATTGTTCTGATTGCACCTAGTAAGGAAGACGTGTTAGTGACTGTGGACTTATTGGTAAAACATTTGTGTCCTTAAACAGCAACAACAAACGTGCGTTGCTGTCTAGTCCATTGCAAGACACCATGGGACAGAGTAGAAATGCTCCCTAGAGTTTCAAAGGAGCAGCTGATAGATTCAAACCACTGACTTTTTGTTCAGCAGATGAGCTCTTAAACACTGTACTACCAAGGTTCCCTTTTCAGGCTAGGAGGTAGGATGTTAATCATACAAAAATTCTGGCACCTTCCACTTCAGCGAAATTTCTAGGGTCCAATGGTATGGGGCATGTCAAGATACTCCTCTGAAGTAAAGGATAAGTTGTTACATCTGGCCTCTGCTATAACTCAAAAGGAGGCACAATTCCTAGAAGGGCCTCTTTGGATTTGGGAGGCAGCATATCCTTTGATTGGATGTGCTACTCTGCCTATTTATCAAGTAACTTGAAAAGCTGCTAGCTCTGAGTGGTTCCCAAAACAAGGGAAGGCTGTGCAACAGGTTGAGGCTGCTGTGCAAACCACTCTGTTACTTGGGCCATATGGTCTGGCTGATCCAATGGTGCTTCAATTGCAGTGGCAGATGGAGACACTGTTGGGAGTCTTTGGCAGGCCCCTGTTGGTGAATCACGTCACAGACCCTTAGGATTTTGGAGCAAAGCCTTGCCTTACTCTGGAGATAACTATTCTCCTTTTGGAAAACAGCTTTTGGCTTGTTACTGAACCATAGTACAGGCTGAATGCTTAACCATGGACGCCAAGTCATCATGCATCCTGAGCTGCCCCTCGTCTCTGATCTGCAGTCATAGTGCTGGACGTGCACAGTGGCACTCCATCATTAAATGGAAGTGGCACATACAAGATTGGACCCAAGCATGACCTGAATGTACAAGTAAGATGTATGAGAAAATGACCCAAATGCCCATGGTCTCCATTCTTGTCCCATTAGCTTCCATTTCCCAGTCTGCACCTATGACCTCATGATCAGTTGACTAGAGAAGAGGAAATCTGTGCCTGGTTCACAGATGGCTCTGCTAGATACGTAGGTACCACTCAAAAGTGGACAGCAGCAGCTCTACCACCCCCTTCTGGGGCATCCCTGAAGGTGGGAAATAAAGGGAAATCCTCCCAGTGGGCAGAACTCTCAGCGGTGTACCCGGTTGTCCACTTTGTTTGGAAGGAGAAATGGCCAGAAGTGTGACTGTACACTGATTCATGGGCTGTGAATAGTGGTTTGTCTGAATGGTCAGAGACCTGGAATACAATTGGGAAATTGGAGACACGCATGTATGAGGAAGAAGTATGTGATTAGACCTCTCTGAATAGGCCAAAGAAGTGACGTTATTCATGTCTCAAGTGAATGCTCACCAAAGGATGACCTCAATAGAAGAAGATTTTAACAATAAAGTGGATAGGATGACTTCTTCTGTGGGTACCAGTCATCCTCTTTCCTCAGCCACTCTTATCATTGCCCATTGGGGTCATGACAAAGTGGCCATGGTGGTAGGGATGGAGGTTATGCATCAGCTGAGCAACAAGGACTTCTACCTACCAAGGCTGCCTTGGCAACAGCCACTGCTGAGTGTCCAGTCTTCCAGCAGCAGAGACCAGCGCTGAGTCCCTAATGTGGCACCATTCCTTGAGGTGATCAGCCAGCAACCTGGCGCCAGGTTCATCACATTGGACCACTTCTATCATGGAAAGGACAGCACTTTGTTCTTACTGAAAGAGACCCTTACACTGGATACAGATTTGCCTTCTCTGTACACAATGCTTCTGCCAAAACTACCATCTTAGTTTTGCTACCCACTGTCTTGGTATCTCACATAGCATTACCTCCATCAGGGGCCTCATTTCATAACAAGTGAAGTGTGGAAATGGACCCATACTCCTGGAATTCACTGGTCTTATCATGTTCCCCACCCATCCTGAAGTAACTGATTTGATAAAATGATGCAATGGCCTCCTTAAAACACAATTAGGGTGGCAGCGAGGTGGCAATACCTTACAGAGTTGTGGCATTGCTCTCCAGGAGACTGTATGTGGTCCCATTCAGTGTCCAGTTTATGGTGCTATTTCTCTCACAGCCAGGATTCATGGTTCCAAGAATCAAGGGGTAGAAATGAGAGGGGCACCACTCATTATTACTCTTAGTGACCTGTTCGAACAATTTTTGCTTTCTGTCCCTACACTCCTATGTTCTGTGGGTGTAGAGGTCTTAGTTCCAAAGAGAGGAATGTTCCCACCTGGAGACAAAACATGGATTTCACTGAAGTGTAAGAATGCCATATGGCCACTTTGGGCTCCTTATGCATCTGGATCAAAAGGCAAACAAGGGAGTTACCATATTGGCTGGTGTAATTGATCCTGACTACCAAGGGGAAATCAGATTCATATTACATAATTGAAGCAAAGAAGAGTATCCCTGGAGTGCAGACAGTCCCTTAGGGCATCTCTTAGTACTACCGTACCTCATGATTGAAGTCCATAGAAGACTACAGCAACCCAGTTCCAACACTGCTGATTGGTCCTAATCTTTCAGGAATGAAGGTTTGGGTCACACAGGCCAAGAACCATGATCAGCTGAGGTGCTTGCTTAGGGCAAAGGGAATATAGAATGGGTGGTGGAAGAAGGTAGTTTTAAATACTAGCTACAATTTCATGACCAGTTACGGAAATGAGAACTGTCATTGTTATGAGCATTTCATCCTTGTATGTAGGCATCCAGTATTTTTGTTTTCTTACAAAATACAAGAGGCAAATGGGGCTAATGCATTTTCAGTTGTATGCATCTTATTGTATCATGTTAGGTGCAAATATGACTTTATTATTGTCTTTATTTAGAGATTGTGTATGGTTTAAGGAGATATGTACAGGTGCCAGGTTGACAAAGGGTAGACTATAACCATTAAGGTTGTGTGGCAGCTTGGCTACACCATGATTCGCAGTGATTTGGCAGTAGTATAATGATGTAGTTTGGCAGTTATGAAATCACGTGGTTTGACAGTTATGTAATGATGTAGTTATCCTCCATGATGTGATCCGGTGTGGTCAATGATCAGTTGTAAGGGAAGTTTCGCTGGGAATGTGGCCTGCATCCAATATATATGGACGTTCTGGCAAAGACTGCTTGCTTGCTCTGGGTATTTCTTCTTCCTCCTCATCATCTGAACTTTGGTTTTTGGAACTTGAGCAGGTGGCCCACCAGCTCACCTGCTGAAGTTGGAATTTATTGGCTTCTGCAGCCTATGAGCCCACAGTGTGACATCTTATCTGCCATTCTTGGGTTCATCGGCCACTGCAGCTATGTGAGTCAGGAGAAACCTCTAGCCTGATGCCTGGCCCATGGACTTGGGACTCACAGCCTCCGAAATGATGTGAGTCATTTCCTTGAGACAAATCTGTGTGTGTATGTGTGTGTGTGAGTAGACTCCATGGGTTTTGTTTCTCTTGAGATCTCAGCTAAGACAATGTGTTTCCAGCTTTTTGCTTGGTTGCAGACAGCATTCTGATGTGTATCTGAGCAAATTTTTAAAACAGAAAGACCCCAAAGACTTCTTGGACTTGCCAATAGACAATAGCTGATGTTCAGTTTTCTCCACTCTTAAAGCAGTCCATTATAACTCAGTTTTGTTTTGTTTCTTCTTTAGTCTAGCTTAACTCCGGTTACTTATTTATTTATTTTGAGTTGTGATGATTATATAGGTGATAAAACACTTGTCTTTTGTACAAGTTATCACATGTAGTTTGATGATATTAACTGTGTTCATCATATGTTCAACGATCACCATTAACTATTTCTTAATACAAATAAGTTTTGAGGGATTTATTTGATTGTTATGTTTGAGCATTCTATGTTTGATTTAAAAAAAAAAAGTGTACTTCTGTGAAAATCATCTGTGTTTCAAAATGTCCATGAACCTCAGTCAGCCTTTTCTTCATTTGGTACAAACTAGAGTGCACCAATGATGCCATCAGCAAATATTGCTCAGAGATTTCCATCTCCTACCAGAGCTGTCTGTAGGCTAGGAGTAATGTGGTCCCAGGAGGTTGTTTGTCATTACTAGCCTGCCATTTCAGTGGGAGAAAGGCTGGAGTGTATGGAGGTGGGTAGTGGAGGAGGAGGCTAAGGTTATATTTCTGCCCCACGGAGATAGATCACCACCAGTTCCATCTTTCATCACTATGGCCACTTTAGATCCCACATGTTCGGGGTTCATCAAGATGTTGAACATGACCTCTAGGTTCCCACTCAGATACCTCTGAGGTTTTAGGATTATGACATTAAAACTAGCCTATCCCTGTTTCTTGTATCTAGGGATGACACAGAAATCCATTATCATACCATGTTTGTCAGTTTAGGGCTGTAAAGTGTTGTCACCATATTTACAGATCTTTGGAGAACAAATGATGCAAGTGACTTCGTTATTCCTTTTTGTGATAAATATTCTATAAGTACATACTGTGTACCAGGCTCTGTGGTATGGGCTTGGGTGATTAAGAGGAATGAGTGAGTTCTATGCACACAAACCTACATAAAACAAAAAACGTGACCTACAGTGATTTGCAGTTCTTTATTGTAATATACAATAGATATTTCCAAGGTGCTAGAAGGCCACATATGCAAAGTGCTTTACAGAGGAAACAATCCTTTAGCAGACTGTTAACTGAATAGGTGTTCCCCAAGGTGACAAATGATAGGCAACAGTTAGGTACAACATGTGTAAAGATCAGAGTATGCTCTAGGAATTCTAGGCTATTGGGAATTGCAGTGTTTATTTAAAATAAAGAAGAAGAATTAAGTCTTGGATTAAGGCTTGTCTTTCATTTGTTTAAACCCAACTGTTCATTCCTTTTTAGGAAATTATTAAGCCCTTTGATCCTACGAGGTTAGCATCCATTAGTTGAAATGGACATGACTTAATAAGATTACTTGTAATTCTAGGCAGTCCCCAAGAACCCTGGTGGCATAGTGGGTTAAGTGCTGTGTCTGTTAACCAAAAGTTTGGCAGTTCAAATCCATCACATGCTCCTTGGAAACTCTATGGGGCAGCTCTGCCCTGACCTACAGGATCACTGTGAGTCAGACACAACTCTATGGCAGTGGGTTTATAGACAGTCCCCAGGTTATGAATGTGTGATTTACATGCAGTCTGTAGTTACAAACCAATCTTCATAAGCCTATTATATTAAAAATTCAAAGTACATATGATAGTTTGTAATAACAAATGGTCGTTACTTTGCCGTGTGCATCAAAACCTTATTACTGTATTATAGTAAAGATATTTTATGTACCTGAAAGTGTTTCTTTCATGCTTTTTATACATAGGAAAGTATGCTATATACTAAGACGAACATCTTACTAACTGACGTTAGATGCAACCTATACCTAACTGTTCCAACTTACCTACAAATTAAACTTAAACTTAAAGACAGATTTAGGTGCAAGTGACTTAATCCAGGAACTGCCTGTACTACCTGCCTAACTCAGTGACTTTTCTTCCCTCACCTTGAAGCTAACTGCTTAGAAATTATGACTGCAGATTGACCGAGAGAAGGAAAGATAGGGTAGACTAATGTGTAGTTCCAATTTCCAGTAAATTTTTGTTGTTCTTAGTAATATGGCAAAGTGTGATAAAGGTTACTGCACATCTGTGGACTTTAGGACTAGAGAAGAAGCCTTAGGCTGTGCAGCAGGCATGACCTGTGGTTTCCTGGCTTGAGCATTAAATGAGATGAGATGTTGGAGGGGGCCGGGCTAGAGGTGTGTGAGTTCTTTAGAAATACGATGCTGAATATGTCGGTGAAGAATCCACAGAAAGGTGTCAGCTGCATATACAAGTTGAAAGCAAATCTAAAATTATGTTTGAGATAACTACACTGCCTGTCCGTATGCCAGACTTAATAGATTAGGTAGGAAGGGGCAAAAAACATTTGGAGAATAATTTGTACTACTGAAACTCACCATCTGTGTGTTGTGGGATTTCAAACAAAGTAGATTTATAGTGGAAAAGAACTAGAGATTTAGACTAAATAGATATATTGTAAGGGAGCCATAGTGATCTTATTTAAATATTTTCTGCATTAAACAAGGCACATAATACTGCTTTGTTGAGCCATAATTTTTTTTTTACATGAATGAATTTGCAGCCATGATAGTTTTTTTTTTTTTTTTCCTCATTCACTATGTAGCTTCACATAACAGCCAATGGGAAGACGTAAGAAAACAATAGGTTGGTGCTCGATTTGAATTAAACTTCCACAAAATGTAATGACTTCTTTCTTAAACTGAATGTGGTTCATAAGCAAAGAGTAGTTTTTTGTTTGTTTAGTTTGCTGTTAGGTGCTGTGTTTCTGAGTCAGAGTGCTGTTGTGTACAGTAGAATGAAACACAATTGCACCATACATGTTCCTGTGCCATCTTCATGGTTGTTCTTACGCTGGAGCCACCGTGTCAACCCATCTCCATGAGGATCTTCCTCTTTTTCACTGACCCTCTCCCTCTCCTTTGCCAAGCTCTCCGTCCTTCACCAGTGACTGATCCCTCCTGATAGCCTGTTCAAAATGTGTGAGGTGAAGATCAGGAAAGCTAACTAACAAAAAGCTGGAGAATGATAACAAGGCTGAATTTCCACATGATTATAACACAGTTCACATGGTTTATGAGCATCTCTGCGGGTATTTAACTGAGGGTATTTAACGTTATGTCTCGTTCCAACAGATAGATGCATTAAGCCCCTGGCTTCATGGAGTTTATATTACAATGGAGAAAATAATTAAGAACAGACTGACAAAGCCATCACCAGTTACAATCAGTGTTAGAAGAAATACACATGGGGCTGAGAACTGGATCCTTTGGGCCAGTGGTCAGAGGAAGTGCCACAGAGTGGTCAGTGGGCAGCATCCAGTCTTGGGACTTAGAAGCCTCATGAGTATAGGGGAGAATGGCGTGAGATGAGGCCGAATGCAAGGCAAATGACTGGTCTCATGAGTCGGATAGGCCAATAATGCTATTACTGGGTTGAGTGGTGTCTTAGGCTGGGGTCTCTAGAGAAGCAAAAACAGTGTCTATACATATACAGACAAGCATGTAGAAAGAGATTTATATCAAGGAAATGACTCACATGGTTGTAGAGGTTGGAAAGTCACAAGTCATTGAGTGGTTCAGGCTGCAGGTATCTCCTGACACACACAGCTGCAGGGGCTGACCAGCCAGAGATGGAAAGGTCAGATACAGGTCTCAGTCTCACATGCTTTGGGATGTTAACAAATCCCAAGATCATCAGGTAAACTGCTAGCTCAAGTCCCAAGAACTGGAGGTCAGATGAACAGGAGCCAGCAGCAGGATCCAGAGCCAGCAAAAGCCCTCAAGCCTTACCAGAAAGTCCACCTGTGTTGGATGCAGGCCACCCGCCCAAAGTTGCTGTATTTCAACTGGCTACTCACATCAGATCTCATCATGAAAGTGGTCACCATTACATCAGATCTCATGAGTAAGGCAATTACATTATACATCTGCCAAACTACATCATAATTGCCCAACCACTGAGAATAGTGGCCCAGCCAAGCTGACACACAGCCTAAACCATCACAGATCCTTTTCTAAATGCAACAGGCACTAAAGGTTTTACCCGAGGAACTAACGACTTCCTCCCTCAGACCATTCTTGCCTTGAGGAGAATGGAGTTGGGGAGGCCAGTGAGGAGACTATTATGCTAATCCAGGCAAAAGACTGTGGTGATGGAACTGAGGAGTTTGCAAACAGGATAGAGAGGACAATTTTGAGAAATTAACAGGACTTGGGGCAGGCATAGTGATGGGGAGAGGGAGCCATCAGAGACTTCTGGTTTTCTGGCTTGAGCATTAAACGAGATGCGGACATCAGAAGGAGTAGGGATGGAGGTGCTTGAGTTGTTTAGAAGTCACTGTGATGAATACGCTTCTGAAGAGAGAGGGCTCAGTGGAATGTGCAGGCCCAGAGCTAAGGAAAGGCCTGGCCTGTAGCTGGCACTGTGTTTGTGATTCCAAGGCTCCCATCGGTAGGCTGGGTTGAGTAGTCAGGAGTATAATTTCCTCTACCAAATCTCCCCCTGTCTCCAACTTTCCATCTCGCCAGCAGGGATGCGACACAGGATGTCTGCCCAGTTGTGAGAACAAATGAAGTCTCTCTTGGTGGCTCGAGAAGTCTCAGTGTGGCTCATGTGGTCAGGTGCTCAGTGACTAACCCAAAGCCTTGACTATCTTCTGAAAACTCAGCTTTGAAAACCCAGTGGAGTGCAGTTTTTCTCTACACGCCGGGGGATGTGGTGTGTCAGAGCTCACTTGAGGGTGACTGGCCTGGACTGGCTGCCACATGGATTGGAAAAAAAAAAGTTAGCATAAGAAGACTGATTTTTCAGAAGTAGATTGCCAGGCCTTCCATCTCAAGGGGAGACCTGGTGGTGCAGTGGTTAAGCTCTCGGTTTTTAACCAGAATGTCAGTGGTTTGAACCCACTGCTGGCAATCTGCTGCCGTAGAGATGACAGCTTTGAAACCCAATGGGGCAGTTCTGCTCTGTCCTGTAGAGTCGCTATGAGTCAGAGCTGAGTCAACAGCAGTGGGTTTTCTTCCAAGGTGCCTCTGGGTGGATGCAAACCTCCAACTTTTTGGTAAGTGGCAGAGGAAGTTAACTGGCGACACCACCCAGGGATTCCACCACATAGGTAGTTGGAGACATAGGTATTTTAAGCCATTGGATCTACTTCCAGACTCCTCTGCTTGCCTTCTGATGTGCCGGATTGAAGTTGTGTGAGGTGGGGAAAAGAGGAAAAAGAAGAAGCTGGGTGTTTGTTTTTGAACCAGACAATAAACCACGACAATCAGTTGCCTTCAAGTGGGCTCCAACTCATGGCGCCCCTGTGTGTTAGAGGAGAACTATGCTCCATAGGATTATCAGTAGGTGATTTTTTTTTAGAAACTAATTGCCAGGCCTTTCTTCTGAGTGGCCTCTGTGTGGACTTGAACCTACAACCTTCTAGTTAGCAACAGAACATGATGTTACCACCTGCCCACCCAGAGCCTCCTGATCCAGTGCCCAATCCTGTGTATTCTGATAAGACCCCCAGTTGGATCACCCCCACTTGGATAAGACCTCCTGTTGGATCACAAATCCCCATGCTGCTGCTAGCTGCTTGCTGGATTTCTTTTGGTTAGGCTGACTTTAGGAGTCCTGGGTGGACCCTGTTCCTTGATGCTGAGAAAAGCAAGTACATGGTGTGTTCAGTAGAGACCAATCAGCCCAGGGTGGGCTTTGAGGCAGCCTTCCAGGTGTGTGACATGGAAATATATCCCAAAGCCAAAGATTTAGATCCCCATCTGCCCCTCCCCCCTTTCAAAACCATAGGAATTGAAATAGTTTAATAATAAGATTAAGAAGTTGCTCCTGTGAATTTTTGTTGTGTGCTTTTTAAAAAAAATTATATTGTAAAAAATAGATAACACAGCATTTACCAACTGAACATTTTTCACACATGACATGCGGTGAGATGGATGACGTGAATCATATTAAATTTTTGCCAGGGTACACTAAGTCCTCATCTATCTGATATGTCGAAATCAGGCATTATTTTTCCACTTAGTGATAAGTTTGCTTTGTAGGTTGCAGTGCTTTAGATATACCTAGCAGAATTTAAGGAGCCGTGGTGGTGCGGTGGTTACAAACTCAGCTGTTAACCAAAAGATTGATAGTTTGAATCTACCAGCTGCTCCTTGGAAGCCCTACAGGGCAGTTCTCTGTCCTATACGGTCACTGTGAGTTGGAATCTGCATGACAGCAAGGGGTTTGGTTAGCAGGATGTGAAGGCAAAGGACAGACACTCTGAGGGAAGCCTCATCTCAGGCTGAAACCCCAAAACCCCCCTGCCGTTGAGTCAATTCCAACTCATAGTGACCCTATAGGACAGAGTAGAACTGCTCCACAGTTTCCAAGGAATGCCTGGTGGATTTGAACTGGTGACTTTTAGAGTAGCAGGTGTAGCACTTAACCACTATGCCATCAGAGTTTCCCAAATTCTTTCCTATTTAGAAAAATCGTTTGCAGGGCCTTCTTACTTAGTTTTGTCAATTCATGGTGACCCCATGTGTGTCAGAGTAGAACTGTGTGAGCTCTGATGGAGTGAGTGATGTAGGTTTGCCTGAGGTGCAACACTCTCTTGTGACATTCTGGACAGAGCGAGGAGGTGCAGAGCAAAGCCAGTGTGCAAACTTTGCAGAGGAGAGATCAGCAGAAGACGTCCCATGGGCTAAGCGATGGATGTCCCTTGGTGCTGAGATTGCTGGCAGTGTTCATTTTCTTTGCCACTTTCTCAATTTACCCAGCACTTCTGAAATGGATGTAAGTTACAATCATTAACAGAAGAGGAATGAACTTGTGTCAAATATACCTGGAAGAATTTGGAATGCTGAACTGATCACTGTCCAGCACTTTCACCTCATTTAATTAATCACTGTGAGAGCAGAACATTCGCCGTTACCCAGCTTTAGAAGGGAACAGCAAAGAACACGTCATTAAGCACCTACTTAACATGTAAGGACTGAAAACAAGCCATCTCCTCTTCACTCAACAGATTAAGTTGAATGACCAAAACTAAAATCAAACCCATTGCCATTGAGTTGATTCCAATTCACAGCAACCCTATAGGTGAGAGTAGAACTGCCCCATAGAGTTTCCAAGGAACGCCTGGCAGATTTGAACTGCTGACCTTCTGGTTAGCAGCTGTAGCACTTAACCACTGCGCCACCAGATGAATGACAGACACACTTGTATACCAGTAGCTGACCAGTCAATTCGGACTCATGGTGATTCTAGGTGTTGCAGAGTAGAACTGCAATCCATCGAGTTTTCAACAGCTGTAAACCTTCGAAAGCAGATTGCCAGGACTTTCTTCTGAGGCACCTCTGGTGGACTTGAATCAGCAGTCTCTCAGCTAGTAGCCACTCAGGGCCTTCTGTTTTTGTGGTGTGCCCTCAAGTCAATTCCAATTCATGGTTACCTTATAGGACAGAAGAGAACCACCCCATAGGGCTTCCAAGGCTGTGATCTTAGTGAAGCAGATCAGCAGGTCTGTCTCCTGCAGAGCTGCTGGTGGGTTCAAATCTCTGACCTTGCAGTTAGCAGTTCAGTGCTGTACCACTGGGCCATCTAAGGTCCTTATCAGTGACTCCTGCATGCACGTGTATGTGTTTATTAAACATCCAGCCTTTCAGTCTGTCCATGAGCCACACTCGGTGCCAGGTGCTGGGATTTACAGACTAGTATCTGGAGGCCTGGTGCCCTGGAGCAGCTAGTGATGGTGAGGAAGGGAAGACCTTTGAATGGATGAGTACAATCCATGTGTGGCACTACAGAAGTAGGTACAGGGCACTCCAAGGGCACTGAGGGAAGCCCTGCACCCTGACTTGGGGGCAGCAGGTGAACTCCTGGGAGGAACTGATGTCTCAGCTGCTTCTTGGAGGACAAAGAGCAGCAGGACAGAGATAGTGGAAAGTGGCATGTTGGCACTGGAGTGTGTACACAGGAGGGCCAGGGGACATAGGCCATTCTGGGAACTGTAGGCTATTCCTTGTAGCTGAGACTGTGCTGGGGTGAGCAGTGAGGAGGGGTGCTACCAATAATAATAATAATAACCCAAACAAACCACGGCTGTCGAGTCCATTCTGACTCATGACAAGTCTGTGTGACAGAGTGGAACTGCTCCATAGGGTTTCCATGGCTGTAATCTTCATGGGAACAGACTGCCGCATCTTTTTTTCTGGAAACAGTTGGTGGGTTCAAACTACTGACCTTCCAGTTAGCAGTTGAGCTAACCGCTGTACCATCAGGGCTGCTTCAATGCTGTGCAGACTTTGAATTTCATCCTGAAGCTGTGGAAGGCCTCTGGGGGACTTCCAAGGAGGAGGATGGCACGGGCAGCTTTTCGTCACAGCCAGACTGTGCTCCCGCCTCGTGGCCGAGAGCACATAGTCATCTACTCGAGAACAGAGAAAGTCTCAACTCAGGTAGTCGCAGGGAACATGCAGAGAGGGAACCAGACTCAAAGGACATTAAGGAGATTGATTAGGAAGAACCTGACTAATGGTTGTGGGATGGGCAGAGAAAGAGCTGGGGATGATTCCTTGATTTCTGGTTTGACTGAAAGTCCAAATCAGGCTCCCAGCAGTGTCAGTTCTTCCTAGGAGCCAGTCTCCTGGTCTCTGGGGTCTCCAGATCCTTGGTGTTCCTTGACATCTGTCTTCCTATATGTGTGCCTCTCTTCTGCTCTGTCTAGAACGCAGAAGTGACCAGAGAGCAACTCCCAGCCCTGTGACTCTTAACTCTGGACCGAGCCAAGAACATATGAAACACTCAGGAAGTTTAATGTTCGGTGATTACTAGCTGATTTATGGATGACTTAGTCTCGGTGATTTAATTTTCCTTTATCTTTTTGCTTTTTAATCTCTCATTGCATTTTTAAGAGCCTTCCAAATAAGCCTTCTGACTGTGATGATTGAATCCGTGTTGGAGGCCAAGCCAAGTAAGAGCCATCAGCTCCTAATTCTGCATGCGACTCACACACTTCCTTGTCTTTGGGTTTCGATTTTGCGTGCCTAGACGACGTGACTGTCTCACCCTGCTGTGCTCCCTAAAGCACTGGCCGTGGACATGTCCTAGGACAGATGTTTGAGCAAATCATTCCCCTTCCAATTGAGGAATACGTTGCAAGTTGTCATTCCGTTAGTGTTTTCGCTTTATTTAGGCATTTGTATTTGCTCCTGGTTTGAAACCACTTTTTTTCCTCCTTGTTCAGCACTCCTAGGATTAGCCCAGCACCACAGAAAGGCTTTGAAAGGCCTTGTGGTTGACGTCTTTGTCCCCTTGTACTTCCGTAACACAGATTTATTAGATGGATGATGATAACAAAAAGATAAGTTCATATTCTCACAGCTTTCGGAACTAAAAGGTCGAATCAGGTTCTCGGGGCATTAGTCCCTCCTTGTTGGTAGCCTTGGGCCGTCCTTGGTCTTAGGCTGGTGGCCGGCCCTCAGGTGGCCTCTGCCTGCCCTTGTATGTGCTCCCTTCTCTCTGTCCGCTCTGCTCTTTCGATAAGGTTTAGGGCACACCCTGCTCAGCTGCGGCCTGCTTAACATACGAAGACACTGTTTCTAAACAGGATCCTGTCCACAGTTATAGGCATTAAAATTCCAGCATGTATTTTGTTGTTAGGTGCCCTTGAGTCTCTTCCAACCCAGCGACCCTCATGTACCGCAGAACAAAACACTGCTGGGTCACGAACTGTCTTCGCAATCGCTACAGCAGCCACTGGGCCAGTCCATCTGCTTGAGGGTCTTCCTCTTTTTCGGTGACCCTCTACTTTACCAGGAAACCTTGGTGGTATGGTGGTTAAGTGCTACAACTACTAACCAAAAGGTTGGCAGTTCGAATCCACCTGCTGCTGCTTGGTAACTATGGGTAGTTCTATACTTTGTCCTGTAGGGTCGCTATGAGTCAGCATCCACTCCACCGCAGTGAGTTTTTCTACTTTACCAAGCATGATGTCCTTCCCCAGGGAGTGGTCCCTCCTGACATGTCCAAAGTATGTGAGACATAGGCTCATCATCCTTGCTTCCAAGAAGCATACTGGTCATACTTCTTGCAAGACAGATTTGCCATGTATTTTAGGGGGATGTAATTCAGTCCTTCACAGTTACACAAGCTGTGTTCTCTTCCCAGGTCTCTTCCTACCCTTAACAGCACCTCCGTCCCTTCCAACCAGTGAATTTGTCTTACGCCCTAGCTACCGCCTCCATGCTCCTCCAGATTCCCCGTGAACACTGGAGCCCCACGCGCTGGGTTGAGAGGATGCTCCTGGGAACACCCTGCCAGCTGTCGTGTTCCACGTGAGAGCTCTATTGCCTTGGTTTTCTGGGTGGAAGATAAAACGGACCCAGAAATGCACTGTAGACTGCTGCGGAGCAATGCGCCTGGATTCTGCTGCTTTACTGCTGACTTCATGCATTTTCCTATCAATCAAAAATGTCTTCATTCATATACTATTTACAACAAGTTATTGTAATAATCAAGTGGTTCCCAAGGCATGTGCTGTTGGGGTGAAAAGACAGAGAGAAATAGCTAAAAAGTTAAATGTGGACAGAAAGCACAATCCAGTGAATGAAAATGAATGTAATAAAGCTGTCATGTGAGGTCTGACAATTAAGTTCTCAAAGTCGCCCTAGAAAAAGTGCTACATACCTCATTGCTGAATATCACTCTGGTCACCTTTAAAGTACTCCCCTTGGGAAGCTATGCATCGATGCCAGTGCCTAGTCCACCCTTCAAAGCAATTTTGGAATTCTTTCTTTGGAATGACCATCAGAGCTGTCGTCGTATTACCGTTGATGTGCTTTCAATATTTCCTTTATCTCTGGGTAAAGAAAAAAGTCATTGGAAGTCAGATGAGGTGAATAGAGAGGGTATTCCAATACAGCTATTTGTTACTGGCTGAAAACTTACTGACAACCATACAATTAAGTTTGTGAACTTGCTACTGTGCCACCATGTGCAATGACCACTCCAGAAAGAGTTCCAAAAACTGCTCTGAAGGGTGGACTAGGTGCTGGCATCAGTGCCCAGCTTCCCAAGGGAAGGACTTCGAAGGTGACTGTAGTGATATTCACTAAGGAAGTGTGTAGCACTTACAACAATTAACTTGGCAGACTTAATTGTCAGACCTTGTAGTAAAAATTCTCATCTTCCGTGCAGGAGACCCAGGTTCAATTCCTGGCCAATGTGCCTCAGCCACAGCTACCACATGCCTGAGCCTGGAGGTTTACCTGTTGCTATGGTACTGAACAGGTTTCAATGGAGCTTCCTGACTGAGAAGGGCTGTGAAGAAAAGGAATACCCGTGGACCGCCTAAAGAACGAACAGATCTGTCTCGGAAGAAGTACAACTAGAACGCTTCTTGGAAGCAAGGATGGTGAAACTACGTCTTACATACTTTGGGCATGTTGTCAAGAGGGACCAGTCCCTGGAGCAAGACATCATGCTTGGTAAAGTGGAGGGTCAGCACAAAGGAGGAAGGCCCTCAACAGGATGGATGGATACCATGTCTGCAAGTAGGGACTCAAGCACAGCAATGATTGTGAGGATGGGCAAGGACTGGGCAGGGTGGCCTTCTGTTGTACGTGGGTCACTATGAGCCTGAACTGACTCAATGACACCTGACAACAAGAACAAGGAAGAAGGGGCTGGCGATCGACCTTCAAATGTTAACCCATGGAAACCCTATGGATCATAGTGGTTCAACCTACAAAGAGGCATGAGAATGCCACAGGACTGGGTGACATTCATTCCATTGTGGGGTGGGGGGAGGGGAGGTGTCAATGTGCAGCCGAGGCCCGTTCAACGGCTGCGACCACCCACCACCACCATTACCACCACAACTATATTGTGAAGTCTGCCAGATATCAAACATCTCAATGAAAACTCTTCGAAAAAACTTACTGCTACCAAGTCAGTTCCAACTCACAGTGACCGAAGAGGAGAAGTGCCCCATAGAGTTTCCAAGGAGCAGCTGATGGATTTGAATTAGCTAGAAACCCTGGTGGCATAGTGGTTAAGTGCTGCAGCTGCTAACCAAAAGGTTAGCAGCTCAAATTCCACCAAGCTCTCTCTGGAAACTCTATAGGAAAGTTCTACTCTGCCTATAGGGTCACCATGAGTCAGAGCCGATGTGCCAGCAGTGGGTTTGGTTTGGTTTTTTGACCTCTTGGTCAGCTCCCTTAGCTCTGAACCACTGTGTCACCAAAGTTTGCAGATAAAACCAGGGAAGAAAAAGTGTAAGTTGTACAGAGGCAAAAAGTCCAGCTGTGTGAGATTCTTAGCTGTTATCCCAGCTGTGTCTCAAAACAAATTAAGTAGCAGTGTTAGTTAAAGCTGCATAGATTTGCACACACACCTCCCCACGCCATTCCCCCTGTTCCATGGCCACATGGGAAGCCCAGGTATCATGGCCATATGTGTATTTACTTTCCTGGCTTTCAACTTTTCTCCCTCTGCCCTATCCTCACCTCAGTACTACTCCCACCCCCCAATGTCTTTGTGCGTTGAGAATGGAAGTTGCACCAGGAGAAGGCTGTGCAACCATGGTATTTTCATGAAAACGACGTGAATTCCCATAGTCTGATAGTCTCACATCCCACACTTGTTTTCAGGGACTACTTTCTTGTCTAATATTTGCAGTGAAGGCTCAGTTTGAAAGACACCCAAATTCTTTTCCGCACAGTCTTTGTTGGGAAAATGAATTACAAGTGGTTCGTTTTATGCCGAGCTTTTCATCCCAGCCATTTATAGCTCTCTGTTTATTCACTTTGAGAGAGCCATTCTGAGCGGATAAATGTGTTTCAGGAGTGAATGGAAGAGTCCGGCAATTTGTTTTGATTGGTCACCCTCTGGATTCACGGAGAGCAGGTGCGATCCTTTGTAACTGGTTTTGGGTTGGGCAGTGGCTTGGTTCTATAAACATTCTGTACACAAAATGAAACCTAATTTAAATAATTTCTATCAGTAAGAATGGAAGATCTTTAATTTGCATCTCAGAGCCCTGAGGTTCTGTACTTATGGCTCTGCAGATATGGACATGTGACATGTGTCTAAATAAACGTGTGTAAGTGCCCCTCATTGTGCAAATATTTCATATGCAGGCTTTGTGTATGTCTTGGAGAGTTTATGCAAATATTTGAAAAGAAATAATTCTCAGCCTGTGATTTCTTATTATAACAGAAATGGTTTCTGGTCTGAAAAAAAATAGAGGCATTTCTATTTTGGAAAATACATCAAGGATTATTTTCAGTTTGGAATATTTTTATTGCTTATGTTTCAGCCTTGGAAATGAGCCCATCACTCTTTTAAATCTTTGACTTTTCCTGTTGTTTTGTTGGTGGTAGGTTAGGCATGAAAACCCAAAGCAACCAAACCCTCTGCTGTCAAGTTGGGTCTAACTCATAGCAACCCTGTGGATAGAGTAGAAAACTGCCCCAGAGAGTTTCCAAGGAGCGCCTAGCAGATTTGAACTGCAGACCTTTTGATTAGCAGATAGAGCACTTGACCACTGTGCCACCAGGGTTTCCCTTGTCACCTAAACTGCATAAAAAGACTAGCTGAAAGGTTGAGGGTTCAAGCCCAGTCTAGATGTGTAAGGGGTCTTCACAAGTCAGGGCAGACTAGAAGACATCTACCTATGGGACAGGTCACACCCACTCATAATGACCATACCGTCGGGTCCCTTCCTCATTCCAAAAATGACTTGAAGTGAGACTCTACCTGAGAAACTAGGCAATGGAAAGAAACCAGAAGAGCGGTCCAGTGGAATCAGCACTGGTCCTGGTGAGACAGCTGTGGGCGGAGCCGAGGTCACACAGGGTTATAACAGAGACTGTATAAAACTCACACCTTCAGAGGCCTCCCCTGTGAGTCCTTGCTGCCTGTCTTCAGTGACATTTAATGAAGACATGTGGCTGATGTCCCTAACTTCTTGCCTCTGCAGGTCGGCCTACTTGGTCGAGTAATTTTGTAATTAGTTGTTTTCCCCTTGTTTGGCCTTGTGTTTGGTGCAAACTTGTCTATAGCAAATACTGCCTTATGGGGCCATAGCTGGAGAAACAGAGGTTGAGAAGGGTGCTGTGCATGGGACCCAGGGGCAATAGATCTGAAACTCACTACAATCACTCTATAGCTTCAAAAAGCTCCCCACCACCTGGTAAAATCAGAACTTCCCTCTGGGTTGAGACTCTGGAACATAGAACGAGTTTCACAGGAAATGATTATGTAAATTAACATTGTTGGGAAACCTTTTGATTCATGTACAAATTGAAAAAGACAGCAGACTTATTGTTCAGCCAACCTAATTGTTTTGTCAAGGACCTAGCAGAGAGGTGGTATGGTGGAAAGAGCAGTGGATTTGAAGCCGCATGTTTGTGCATCCTGTGCCAGTCCTACGTTCTCGAGGTTGGACCAGGAGAATTGTCCCAAGCTGGGGGCTCACTGCTCTCCCCCATTGTTCCACTTAACAGAGGGGCTGCAGTCAGTAGACTCTGGCTGTGTCCTAATGTAGGCTCTTTGCCGATTCCTGAGCTGGGAAACATATTAAAAATGCTGATTCCCCAGACCACACATCAGAAGTCGTGATTCAGTTGTTATGGTATGTGGGCCAAGCATCTGAATTGTAACAAAACTTCCCGACGTGTTTCTGATGCCTGTCGCTGCTGTCTTTGCTCGCTGCCTTCAAGTCAGCCTGTGACTTGTGGCAACGCCATGCACAATGGACAAAGCACTGCCCAGTTCCGCACCGTCCCCATGACTGGTTTTGGATCAGATTACTGTGATCCATAGGGTTTTCACTGGCTGGTTTTCAGAAGTAGATTGCTAGGCATTTCTTCCTAGTCCATCTTAACTTGGAAGCTCCACTGAAGCTTGTTCAACATTGTAACAGCATGAAGCCTCCATGTAGTGCATTGGCCAAGAGTCGAGCCTGAGTGGAAGGCAAGAATGCTACCACTCGGCCACCATTGTCCCCCTCACAGTGACAGAAAGAACAACGAAGCCAGGCTGAGATGCAGGTGCTGGGTGTGTTCACAAGATTCATTCACCAACTCAGGCACTGACGTCTACAAACCAACCTTATCACCCAAGAGAGCCCACCTCAGCAAAGTTAAAAACGGCTCCATTTCGCAACGAGTCCTGGTGGCCCAACAGCTAGGCATCTGGCTGTTGACAAAAAGTTTAGCGGTTTGAACCCAACCTGTGGCTGCCCAGGAGAAAGGTCTGATGATCTGTTTCCATTAAGATTAGATTCTAGGAGCCATTTGGGGCAGGTCTACTCTGTCATATGGGGTCACTGTGAGTCGAAATGGGCTCAGCAACTCCCAACAGCAACAAACAGCAGCATATTCCTCTTGTAGGACAGCCAGTCACAAGTATCGAAACAGCCAGTGCTAAAGTGAAGAACACCAGGGGATTACATGCAGCCCTAAACCACATCACGTATGCGGCAGCATCTCACACATACTAGTTGCTCAGTAAATGACTGTATGCTTTCTTCTCTCAAGTTGAGTCAAAGCATGGAAACATAGAAAGCCATCAAATAGTGTTAGCTATATGTTCTTTAAAGTAACAGAACCTAGATCCCAAATACCAGAAAGGGTAGATAAGCAATCAGATGGGGGGAAATAAAAAGAAGTGTCACTGCCTGGCTTGTATTAATGCTGGCTGAGCTCTGGTCTCCACAGCTGAACCCTCTGACACCGTGAGCTGTCTCTGTATGATATCAGACATAACTTCAGAAAATCATTTCTAACTGGGAGCCTCATGTCTGGCGACATGGGAATGTGTCTCTGAGGGAAATCTCAGCCTGAGATTCTGCCCTTACTTGGCAAGGGAGATTCTACATTCCAGGCTGTTGGCAGAGACTGTGAGTCAGCGCAGTCTGCTGTCTAACTCTTATCAAAAGCCCGGGTCTGAGACATCGTGTATCCAGCAGGATGTGCAGTTGTTCACTCCTTGTCTAGATAGCTGAGATTCTGTTCGTGCTTCAGTCAGGGCATCAGAGAGCTGCATGTTTGAAGATGCATGTTTGAGTGTCTTGTCATTTTCCCTGTACTGAGCAGGATTGGGGAAACAATCCTGGTGACGTAGTGGGTTAAGTGCTACGTCTCCTAACCAGAAGGTCGGCAGTTCAAATCCTCCAGGCGCTCCTGGGAAACTCTCTGGGGCAGTTCCACTCTGTCTGTAGTGTCACTGTGAATTGGAATTGACTCAATGGCAATGGGTTTGTTAGGGTTGGGTGGGATTAGTCAGAAGACACACACGTCCTTATGGAAGGGCTCCTGGGTGACACAAATGGTTAATGGTCCTGGCTGTTTGCCAAAAGATGGAAGACTGAAGTTTGAGGCCACCCAGAGGTGCCTCAGAAGAAAGGCCTGGTGATCAGTGTCTGAAATATAAGCTGCTGAAAACCTGTAGAATGCTGTTCTACTCTGACACATGCGGGAGTCACCATGAGTGGAAGTTAACTTGATTGTACTTGGTTTGGCTTTTGTCCTTCTTGAGTTTTTCAACTGTGTGTTCAGAGAAGAAGCTCAAGGGTTCCCAAGCAGAGAAGACGGTAGCTTACTGAGAAAGGAGGGTCAGGCCAACCTCACATCCCTCAGCTCTGAGCAGGGAGGCAAGCAAGGAGACGACGATAGGGTGTCTATGGGGAGATAGGAGAACAGGATTGTGAGCCCGGAATCCTATACCGACCAAGACGTCTGTTTCTATGAGGACAGAAGACAGGCGCTGCTGGACATGGGCTCCTCAGAGTGGACCCACCGTGCGCCATGTCTGAGGGACCCCTTGAGAAGTGCTCCCACGGGATGGTTCAGTCAGATGGAAGGTATCATGATGGGCAGGATTTAAAGCCCAGGAAACAGAGCCTTGGAAATCATGTGGCACTATCTGTGTAAATGATAAGAATGGGACGGTGAGCATTAAATGATGATTTCTTAAAAGATGAGACAGACTTACTGACTCAGAGCAGATATTTAATGGTTTGCAGTGAGCAGGTAGAGGCAGTAAAAACCTTCCGAGGTTCTCTGCCTGTGGAGGAGCGAGAGGAACAGAGGACACTGAAAGCAAAGGGTGGTATGGAATTTAGGGTGCAAGGTGATTCTTAGGGGTCAACCTGGTAGAGATGGGGTGGGGAGACAGGCCGAGGGAACAGTCCTGTGCAGTGCAGACAGACCCGCAGAGTTCCGATGTGTGCGGGGTCACTATGAGGAACTGACCCCACTGCACCTGACAATACCTATCTCCTGATTTTAACGTCACCTGGTGAACAACCTCAGTTTCCTCTGCAGTCTCAATACCTCTTTGTCACAGGGATTAGAAAATGGGCATCTTTGGAGATGGGAGGAGGCCACTCTTCTGCCCACCACGAGTAAAAGAAAACAAACAAAAACAACCCTTTGCCATCCAGTAGATTCAAACACATAGTGACCCCCTGTGTGACAGAGTAGACTTGTGCTCCATAGGGTTTTCAATGGCTCTGATCTTTGGGAAGTAGATTGCCCAGACTTTCTTCTGAGGCTGTTGTGGGTGGATTTGAACTGCCAATATTTTGGATAATAGTGCAGTGCAAACGATTGGTGCTACACAGGAACCTGCCGCCTGCCACAGCTCCCGTGGAACAGAACACTCAGGACAGGCAGTTACCTAACTATGCTTTTTGTTCTGATGGGTGCACTGTGCGCTCAGTGTGTGGATCGTTGAACGATGTGGCGCTTCCTCCCTAAGCAGCCCTGGTAGTGCGGCGGTTAAGTGCTTGGCTGCTAACGGAGAGATTGGTGGTTTGACTTAGTAGTAGCTCCTCAGGGGAAAGACCTGGCTGTCTGCTTAGCCCAGGAAACCCCATGGGGCAGTTCTCCTCCGTCACGTGGAGTTGCTGTGAGTCAAAACCGATGTGGCGGCCCCTCACAACAACATTGGTTCCCCAACACCGAAGCCTGAGAAAGACAGGGCAGCAGTGATCTCTGCGCACCCCTGGACTGACTGCTGCAGCCTTTGTGCAGAAGGGAACGTGGCATTAGTGCGTGGACTCACTTGTGAGCTCATCGTTTGGCCCGACAGTCCCACGTCTGGAATTCCTTCCCATCGCAGTGAAAGCACTGGGGCATCCAGCGTGTTTAAATAAGGCTGTTTGAGGCTGCTCTGCTTTTAGTAACCAAACCTGAGAACAATCTGAATGTTTATCCACACAGGCAAAATTGATTATAGGATTGCGCATCTGTTTGTGGAATAGTGTCAAGTTGCTTAAAAATGAGGTAGACAGGTAGATATGAATGGATATTTGAAACATACTGGCCAAAGACCAGTGGCAAAACTATGTGTGTGTGTGTGTGTGTTGAAGTGATCACAGAGAAAGTTTTTTGGAGAGTATACAACAAACTGTTAACATTGGCTATGTCAGAGAGAGATAAGAGTAGGAAATTAAAAAAAAAATTTGATGAAAGAATATAGAGCCACAAATGTGCCATTTCTACAGTTTCTGCCTGTGTAATTCCATGATAGTAATTACATTCTTCTAGTTCTGCTGACCTTTTTCAAAAGACTCTGCCACCATCATTTTTTTGGTTTTCTAATTCTCATTATTTATTTACTTCTTATTGTGTTTTAAGTGCAAGTTTATAATTTGAGTCAGTTTCTCATTCAAAAACTTTAACACACTATGTTACGTGACCCTAACTGCTCTGCCCATACTGTGACAACACATTCCTCACCTCCACCCCATATTTCCCATGTCCATTCAACCAGCACCTGTCCCCCTCTGTCTTCTCATCTCACCTCTGGACAGGAGCCACCCAGTTAGTCTCCTGTATCTACTTAACCCAAGAAGCACATTCTTTCCCATTACCATTTTGTGTCTTATAGACCAGTTCAGTCTTTGTCTAAGGAGTTGGCTTCAGGAATGGATTCAGTTCTGGACTAACGAAGAGTCCAGGGGCTATGTTTTCCAGGACCCCCCAGTCTGTCAGACCATTAGGTCTGGTCTTTTTACTCAAGTTTGAGTTCTGTACCCCACATTCTCCGGCTCCATCAGGGATTCTTGGTTGAGTTCCCTGTAAGGGCAGTCATTGATGGTAGCTGGGCACTGTCTGGTTCTTCTGGTCTCGTCTTGACATGGTCTCTGGTTTATGCAGCCCTTTTTATCTCTTGGGCTCTATTTTCCTTACATCTTTTGCTCCAGGTGGGTTCATATCAACTGATGCTCCTTAGAGGACCACTTGCTAGCTTTTAAGACCCCAGTTACCACTCAACAAAGTGGGATGTAGAACATTTTCTTACTAAACTTTGTCTTGCCAGTTGACATAGATGTCTCCTGAAACCATGATCCCCAGACCCGTATTCCTGCTACTCTGTCTCATGAAGTGTTTGAGTGTACTCAGGAAACTTGTTAGCTTTGGATTTAGTCCAGTTGTACTGACTTCTCCTTTACTTCACCAGTCTCAATGTAAACTCACTGCCTTCTAAGCTTCCCAGCCCACCTTTCATTTTTTTATTGTGCTTTTCTGTATTTTTGAAATTGATTTTAACAAGCATGTGTCTCTTCTGATAAAAAAAGTAATTATAGCAAAAGAGGCTGATTGAACTGTTCTCTAGAGTTCTGTTAACTGAATAAGGTGTATGAAAATCATAGTTTATCTTAGGGATAATAATGAAGAACTGTCCTCATTTAGCACAGGGTCTTATTTGTAAAGGCCTGTGGGAGATTACTCCTTCCTCTCATCAATGGCCAGATATTTCTGAGCAACAAGTTCACTTTCATCTTTTGGACATTGGGCATCTGGTAGTTGAGCATGTCCTCTTTTGCTGTGGCCACTAGTATTGGATTGGAAGCTGTACAGTTCACACAACAACTCTACAGGGACACGTAGCCAGTGTTCCTTTTATAGCTCCTGCTGCTGATGACATCTTGTTTTATGCCTTTTTATTCCCTCATATATTCCTTCTTACTTTAACTTATTACTGTGTGTGTATCTCTATAGCAACCACTGATCTTTTTTGGGGGGTGGGGCATAAGGAAAGACTATGAACAAATAATGACCAGTGATTTCTCTTCCAACAGGAACTAGGAAAGGAAAAGAATCTCAACAATGAATAGACCACTCTTCACTACCAACTACAGATGACTTGCCACTTTGTTTACAAAGGTAAGGAAATAGTTTATAGATTATTTGTTGTTGGGTGCCACTTAGTTCTGACTCTTAGTAGCCCTAAGTACCACAGAACTTAATGCTGACCGGGTCTGCACTGTCCCCATGATCGTTGCCATGCTTGAGCCCACTGTTGTATCCACTGTGTCAGTCCCTCTTCTTGAGGGTCTTCCCCTTTTTTACTGACTCTCCCCTTTACCAAGTATAACACCCTTCTCCAGGGACTAATCCCTCTTGATACCATGTCCAAAGTATGGGAGATGAAGTCTTTTCATCCTTGCTTCTAAGGAGGACTGTCACTGTACTACTTCAAGACTGATTTGTTTGTGCTTCTGGAAGTTGTTGGCATATTGAATATTCTTTGCCCGTACACTATAAATGAAAGTCATCGATTCTTCTTTGGTCTGCCTTTTTCCTTTTACACCTTTCACATCCATATGAGATGACTGAAAAGACCATGGCTTCAGTGAGGCACACTTTAGTCCTTAAAGTGGCATCTTTGCTTTTTAACACTCTAAGGAGGTCCTTGGCAGCATATTTGCCCAATGTCATGCATTGTTTGATTTCCTAACTGCTGTTTCCATGGGTGCTGATTATAGATCCAAGGGAAATGAAATCCTTGACAAGTTTGATATTTTCTCCATTTATCATGATGTTGCTTATTGGTCCAGTTGTAAATTGTGAATAATCTATATGGCTAGTGAATTCTACTGCCTTACTTACAGAGCTCTCACTTACTTCTTTTATTGTGTATTTACTTACAGAGATTCCAAAACATGATTCTAGCTCTAAACCTTTGACAGTACCTTAAAATTTAAAACAAACAAAAGAATAGAAACAGGAAATTTGTGTCACTAGCTATTGGCTTGCCTAAGAGGATGGAATGCAGAAGGTCTGATCTCATGGCTCTAATTGCTGCAGATGATTACATTATTTGCACAGTGTTAGTGCTTTCAGAATTCTTAAATATAGCACTGCTTACTGCTGAATAGAAACTCTGGTAGTGTAGTAGTTAAGTGCTACATCTGCTAACTAAAATGTCAGCAGTTCAAATCTGCCAGGTACTCCTTGGAAACTCTATAAGGCAGTTGTAGTTGGACCTACAGGGTCACTGTAAGTTGGAACTGACTCAGTGGCAGAGGTTGGCAAGGTCTGCTGCGGAGGATTTGGAGATGATAGCAAAACTTAAAAATGAAAACCCAGTGCCCTCATATACCATCACCTGGAGATGCTCACCAGCATGGCTGTAAATTTTCCTCCTCCTTCCTGGCTTCCTGGTATGAATCCATAGACAGATAGAAGATCATCATGTTGTTGAAAACAATGTCTGTAATCCATGCTTACCTTGGCATCCATAGTTACAAAGCATATACATAACAGGTGAGGAGACACAAGATGAGGAAGAAATAGAAATCTCTGCTGTGACGATTTTCACAACTATTTGTAGCTCACCGCTGTCTCCAAGCATCTCATTTCCTCCTACACAGAAGTCCTTGATTGACAGGAATTGGGTGACCTTGGTTAAGCATCGCTATGGAAAAGCCTTTGAGTCCAGGTGACCTGCTCGATGGCACTTGGCTTGGCTTGAAGAGAATTTAATTGTGTTGGCTTTGTAGTCATGAAGAATATTGGGTATGCTGTGGATGCCAAAAGAATAAGCAAAATCTATCTTGGAAGAAGTACAAGCAGGATGCTTCTTAGAAGCAAGGATGGTGAGACCATGTCTCACATACTTTCAATATGTCAGTCCCTGGAGAAGCACATCACACCTGATAAAGTAGAGGGACAGAAGAAAGAGGAAGACCCTCAGCGAGATGGGTTGACACAGTGGCTACACCACTGGACAGTGTTTCCGTCTGTCCTGTGGAGGGCCACTGTGTGTCAGAATCAACCTGATGACAACTACCAACAACAACAAACAGAGTTAAAAAATAAACAACACAGAGGTTTACCTAATTCTCCTCTCCTCTGTGGTGGAATCAAGGATGATTTACAGAGTAAAAAGAAAGAGTTGAGGGCCATCTCATCATCTGTCCTTTAATCCCGTGAGCCAGCCTTGCTGGGGTTGTCCTTTCAAGCACCCTTCGGAGTCACTTTTGGCATTTTTCAGTTTGAGAGCTGCATGGAACTGGAAATGCAATGCCTGGAATGCAGGCTTTAGAGAGTCCTGAGTCTGCCAGCTCTTTGAACAGTTCAAGGTTAAAAAAAGTGTGCCTCATTATTTTCATTAATACATGCTAAACTGAAGACACAAATATACTTTATGACAGATGGACTAAAGCTTTATACAATTTGCTAAAGAAATAGTGATAACCAAATAGGGATTAAAAAAAAAAGTCCATCCTTACGACTAATCAAATAAATGCAAAATAAAAAGATATTTCCCCTGTGTTTCACATTAGCAAGCTGATTTGTTTGACTTTGTGTGAAAAGGCTGGATGTGGTACAGGTTTAATGTGTATATGATATTTTAGCAGCACTCATCATCCCAGGAATTTCAGTAACATTCTGATTACACATTCTGTTGAGTAAACATGTGTAAGAACTTCAAGCTCAGTTTGATTTGTGGTAGATATCAACAGGGAACCTCCTAGCCACTGCTGTCCAGTCCATTCTGACTCACAGCGACCCTACAGGTCAAAGTAGAACTGCCCCATAGAGTTTCCAAGGAGCACCTGGCAGATTTGAATCAGTGACCTTTAGGTTAGCAGACACAGCACTTAACCACTACATTTCCAGGGAACCTCCTGGAGGTCCATTAACAAAGAAATGTTGAATTGTGATACAATCTGTCAGACAGCTGATAATGATTCTGAGTGATACTTAGTGATCTGGAAAATGTTCATGACATAAAGTAAAAAGGTCAGGTAACAAAACTCTGTACAATATAAAAATCCCAGTTTTGTAAATAACAAAAGAAAGAAGTGTCAGAAGATAAAGCCTTTTTTTTAAAAAAAAAAAAACAAAAAAACAGTATCATGCAGTTGATTCCAACTCATGGCAATGCCACGTGTGCCTGGGCATAACTGTGCTGTACAGGTTTTCAGTGGCTGATTGTTTAGCGCTACATGGCCAGGTCTTTCTTCTGAGTTACCTCTGAGTTGACTCGAACCTCCAACCTTTTAATTAGCAGCCAACTTGCACCACCTAGGTTCAGCCAAATTTAATGATTGTTGTTTCAGAGTAGCTGAATTAAAGGTGAATTTTTAAAATTTTCTTCTTTAGATTCTTTTTTATTGTGATTGAGTCAAAATGTGCAATCCAATTTAAATTTGCATGCCTGCCTATCTGCAGCTCCTTCTGCTCTCCTTGCCCAGTGACAGCACACTCCTTTCCATTCTATACATGTCATATCCTCTTAACAATCTCCTGTCCCCTCCTTTCTACCCTCTCCACTCCCCTCTAGTAAGAGGCCCATAGGATGATATCCTATAAATATATAGAACCATAAAATGCACGCAGGATACACTCACTCTGTGTCCCCAACTCCAGTCCCTAGACTGATGCTGCCCCTAGTCACAAATCATTACTGAGGTCTTCTTTAGATTGTTTAAATAAAATTATTTTACTTTCTTTAGGAAAAATATTATTTTTAAATTGTCAAATAATTGAAAATAATTAATAACTGCACCTTTTATTAAAGCAATCAAGGAATCTGCTTCATGTTTATCTAAACTTACATCATTCCAAATTATTTTTAGATAGTTTGGAGAACAGATGACGTCATATAAATGAAAATGTAGACTGTCCACTGGCATTGTGTATTTTTAAAATGTGGTGTGACTCCTACATGGAGATTATTTCCACTGAACTATCTACAGCCCGAAAGTTCTTGTTATTATGGAGAATGTTGTAAGACACTGGTTCCACGATACTTTTCCCACCCACTGTCTCAAGTCACCGTGCTGGTTTGAGAACTGGCATCAGTAGCTCTCGGGTCACTTCCGGCTCCTGGCAGCCGCACGTCAGGTCACTTCCGGCTCCTGGCAGCCGCACGTCAGGTCACTTCCGGCTCCTGGCACTCGCACGTCAGGTCACTTCCGGCTCCTGGCACGCGCTCGTGTGTCAGAGGCGAACGGTGCTCAGTAGCGTTGTCTGTGGTGGATTTTTTCAGAACTGTGTATCTGGGCCTTTCTTCTGAGGCCCCTCTGGGTGGGCTGAAACTGCCTGCCTGTCAGTTAGCAGCCAGAAGCGTTAAGCATTTGCACCAGCTGGAAACTCTGAGCTGAAAACAGAGACCTCTTTTTCTAGGAGTTTTGCTGCCAGAGAGACTAAAGACATGGGGAAGTGGAGGAGGGAGAAGGCCTTTTACTGGGATGGCACAGTGTTTGCTGGTAGGAATGAAACAGTGTTGGTTCGATGACCGAAATCACCAAACCCATTGCCGTTGAGTCAGTTCTGACTCATTGCGACCCCATAGGGTTTCCAAAGAGTGCCTGGTGGATTTGAACTGCGATCTTTTGGTTAGCAGCTGGAGCACTTAGCCAGTATGCCACCATGGTTTCTAAATTTGATGAGGAGGGAGAAATTACAGGAGTCATGCCCTTGGATAGAAGAAAAGGGGTGAGCTTTTCCCCCTTCGGATTAGCCTTCTGTGTGTTGGGATTCTTAACTTTGGTTATGTTAATTGCACATATTCTCTAGCTTGCTGCTTGTCTTTTACTTTATATATGACCCATGTTCTTAGAATTCTCAGCTCCCCCGTGAGAGATCTGGGCTGGATTCTTGGCCAATGCGTCTGATGTGCAGCCATCACTGCCTGTCAGGGGAGGCTTGTGTGGTGCGATGATGTTAAACAGGTTTCGGTGGAGCCTTCAGACTAAGAGTAGGAAGAAAGGCCTGGCAACCTACTTCTGAAAATCAGCCAGTGAAGACCCTATGGATCACAAAGATACAGTCCACAGCCAGTCAAGGAGACAGCACGAAAATGGGCAGGGTCTCCTTCCCTTGTGCTTGGGGTCCTTGTGAGTTGGGGACCTACTGGATGGTAGCTAACAACAATATTTTGACATTAAGAATGTGTAGCTTTTGGTTGTTGTTGTGTGCTGTGTAGTTGATTCTGACTCATAGTGACCCTTTAGGGCAGAGTAGAACTGCCTCATAGGGTTTTCAAGGAGCAGCTGGTAGATTCCAATCAGCCTGAGTTCTCAACGAATTCACTACCAGGGCTCTAACTTTGGGTAGTCAAATCAATTTTCTTCACATTATATTTCTTCTGATCCGACTCGACGGCACTTGGCTGGCTGGCTATAACTTTTAAGCTTATAAAATTATTTGGCAATTCAGAAATCAGGTATCAGATAAACTAAAAACAAAAAACTTTGCTGTTAAGTCAATTTTGACTCATAGTGACCCTATAGGACAGAGTTGAACTGCCCCATAGGGTTTCCAAGTATTGGCTGGGATACCTGAACTGCCAGCCTTTTGGTTAGCAGCTGAGACTCTTAACCACTGTACCAGTAGGGCCACATCAGATAAATACTCAGTTATATGTTCTCAAGGTGATGGTACAATGTGTGTTTTAGGGAAACAGGGTGGCATGTTAAAGGTTTTGGGTTCTCTAGCAGCAAGCTAGAGAATATGTGCAATTAACATAACCAAAGTTTTTTTTACCCTAAAGCTAGTATAATAAACTTTTCAGGCATTTTAATTTCCCTAGTATATTATTTGGAAACTCTAATGGCATAGCTGTTAAGTGCTATATGGCTCCTAACCAAAAGGTCAGCAGTTTGAATCCACCAAGTGCTCTTTGGAAACTCTGTGAGGCAGTTCTACTCGGTCCTTTAGGGTCCCTATGAATCAGAATCGACTCCACAGCAATGGCTTTGGTTTTGGTTTAGTATATTATTTGCAACCATCAATATCTTATTATAGGAGAGAGACTGGAAAAGTCAGTAGTTCCTTAATAGAGTGAGCAGATAGGGTGTGGGAAGTAGTGGTTTATGAAACTTTTGCCACTGAAGTGTCCATATTCTAATTGGTACAGATTTAATATCCACATATACAGCTGAAAAATTATCTAGGAGGCCAGTTTGGTTGGTGGACAGTACTAAGCATGGAGAGGACATGGGTGGTTCAGTGGTAGAATTCTCACATTCCATGTGGGAGACTGGGGTCACTTTCCAGCCTTGTACTTCGTGTGCAGCCACCCCTATCTATCAGTGGAGGCTTGTGTGTACTTGGATGCTGAACAAGCTTCATCAGAGCTTGCAGACCAAGAGAGGCTAGGAAGAAAGGCCTGCCAATAGATTTCCAGAAATCAGCCAATGCAAACCCTATGGAGCGTGGTGGTCCGCTTCACCCTCAGCCAGGGAGATGGTGCAGGACCTAGCAATGTTTAGTTTCTTAGTGCCGTAAGTCAGCTGACAGCAATAGTAGGAATGGTGACATTGGCCTGCCAGGGCCATTCTTTCATTTTTAGGATGTTTTCATCACATCAGGCTCATGGCAGTATGAGTAAACCCTGTGATTTATTTCCAGCTTGGAGAAATCCTTGGCAAATTCTGTTTACTTATTTATTTATTTGTTTATTGTGATTAAGTGAAAGTCTACAACCTAATTCAATTTTGCATGCCTTCCTGTCTGCAGCTCCGTCTGCTCTCCTCATCCAGTGACAGCACACTCTTTCACTCTGTACTTGTAGTATCCTCTTACGGAGGACCTGTCCCCTCCTCTCCACCCTCTTCTCTTCCCTCTCTCTAGTCGTGAAAGAAAGCTGTAGGACAGCCTCCTATAAATGTATAAAGTATGCACACCATATGTTCACACTATGTCCTACGTCCACTCCACTCTTGTTTGAAGAGTTGACGTCAGTACTGGACTGTGGTCAGGGCCCTGGCAAATTCTTAAGTTTGGTACACACTGTATTTATTTCCTTCATGAATTCAAATTGAAATGAGAATACTCTACCATTAATAAGGGAGTGGAACATGTGTTTGAACTCAGGATATCTCCCAATGAGAAGATACTTTTTATCTAAAGGCATTGGAAGAAATCACACACACACACAAAAAAGTCAATAGTATTGAGCACATAAAAATTTAATTTTTTTTCAATAATTAGAATGATGCTAACATACATATAACAACATGGGGGAATATTAATAGTATGCGTGGTAAAAGGCTGATAACCTTAATGTATAAAAATAAGTAATCCAAAACACCAAGATCCCAACAGATAAGTGGGTAAGACAGAAAAAGGGAAAATATATAAAGCTATGTACACGTGTTTCAAATCTTGAAACATGACAATGGTGTCCACCTCCACGAGTGATTTTAGAAGTTGCAAATTAAAACAAGGAAATTTTTTTCTTTTTTTTAACCTGTCAAGTTACCAAAGGTATTTAGAATAATAGTCGTTGCTAAGTGTGTTGTTAAATGGCTCCTACCCACTGCTGAGACTGGCGTGAGTGGGTGTATTCTACTTGGAAAGAAATGTAACAGTATATGGTTAGTGCTTTACATTTTTTAGTATGCTAGCATGACCTCAGGGTCCCTGGGGGGTCCAGTGGTTAAGAGGTCAGTTGCACACCAGAAGGTCAGCAGTTTGAAGCTACCAGCTACTCCTTATAAACCCAGTGGGGCAGATCTACTGTGTCGTAGTGGATCACTGTGAGTTGGAGTTGACTTGATGGCAAAGGGTTTGGTTTGGTTTGGTTTTTCAGTCTGATCCAGCACTTAGTGGTTAAGCACAATTGCTGCTAGGCAGAAGATTGGCAGTTCAAACCTGTCAGTGTGCTCTTGAGAGACAGAGACCTGGTCGTCTGCTTCTTTAACAGTGACTGGTGTTTTTCAGTCGAGTGGTTTTTCTGTAGAACTGTCACATAGGGCTTTCTGCGCTGTTATCTTTACACAAGCAGGTCACCTTGTTTTTCTCCCGAGGACTCGTTGATGGGTTTGAACTGACATTTCTTATAGCAGCCAAGCACTAACCACTGGACGACCAGAGCTCTTCCCATCTTTTTGTCACATAGGGTCAATATGAATCAAAAATTGACCCTAAGATACCTTACAACAACAGTTTGACCTAGTAATTTTAAGAACCTGTTCTAAGAAGACGTTAAAGTCAGACCAAAATATAAGCACAAAGTATTATTGCTGTACTATTGAATGATGCAAAAACTTGAACTACCACAACTGTCCTTCTGTATTGCCAGTATTAACTGACGGATTAATGTATACTGATGTTCACGTTTATTTGCCATATCTTGCAGTGTGAACCAATTATTTTTACAATGGTTTTCTTATTCTCACGGGGAAATGCTTATTATGTGAGTGTTTAGGGAAAAATACAGCATAACATTGAACTGTAATATTATTTTTAGTGTGAAAATGTCCAGAACAAAAGATAGAAACAAAGAAGACAAAATGTGAATAATGAAGTTGCCTGAGGGCAGCGGAATTATGTGTGAATTTTTGGTTCTTCTTCATATTTTCTGGTACTTTCCAACTTTTGTTTTTTTACAGTAAGCATTTATAGCCAAAAGTTAAACAACACCACAAAAGTGACTTTGCAGAGAGAAGTGTATACACACGCTCTCGGCTTGCATTCACATAGTGTCTTTCTTTAGAGGATCTGACAGAAGAAAAGTATAGAACAGAAAAGGATTTAGAAGTAAAGATTTATTTGGGAAGAACTGGGGAACACAACTTTTTCAGAAATGTCTTCCTTTCTTTAAAACGGCAGCTACAGCATTAAAAAGAAAATTATCATTAACCAAAATCAATCTTCTAGTTAACAGTACATCGCAGATGTGTTATTTTGTCTCTGACTTGAGCTATACGTTCCAATGGATACATTTTTCTCTCATAGATGTCGTCTGCTGTTGAAAGCGGAGACACAGTCCCAGGAAAACAAAGTGAAGAAAAAACCTATAAAAAGGTGAGTGAGCATTTTATTTCCTTGGCTAAGACAGGGGAATCCATGCACCTCGACTGTTTGGCGTGTCATTAATGTCGTTGGTCTTTCCTTCTCCAGCGCAGTTTTGTTTAAGTTGCTGTCTTAATTTCCTGCTGCTGCCGTGCCAAGAGGAGACCTTGGTGGCGTAGCGGGTTAAGTGCTAAGTCGGCTAACCAAAAGGTCCACATCAAATCTGCCAGGTGCTCCTTCAGAGCTCTATGGAGTAGTTCTCTAACTTAGAGGGTTGCTATGAGTTGTACCTGACTCAATGGCAGTGGGTTTGGCTTGGGTCACAGATTTGGTGGCTTAAACCAAGCAGATTTCTCCCCTGACAATTCTACAGGATAGATGTCTGAACAGGACTCCCAGGGCTGAGGTCAGGCATCCCTCCTGGAGGCCAGAGGGAAGAACCCTTTCCTGGTGTTTTTATTCGACTTCATACAAATAACCCCCAAACAACCAGCCACCAACTAGTAGAATCTGACAGATAATAACTGGTTGTGCTTTTATTACACTTTAGGTGAAGGACGCCCAAGCCGTGCTGCTCTGCTAACCAAAAGGCTGGCAAATTGTATCCACCAGGTGTTCATTGGAAACTCTGTGGGGCAGTTCTACTCTGTCCTGTAGGGTTGCTGTGAGTCGGAATTGACTCATAGCAATTGATGGCAAAAAGTTTTTGTTTTTTTTTTTAAGAAAGCTTCTAAGACTTTGCCTTGGTCAAGTTGTGCTAACTTCTCCTGTATTGTGTGTTGTTTCCCCCTTCACCAAAGGTGATGCTTATTTACTATCTGGTTAATGGTTTTCTTGCTCCAAACTTTCCTCCCTTGTATCCATCAAGAACTGTTCCTTTCTGTGTATAAATATTTTATTTGGTTTTTATAGTAGCAGTTTCATAATATTTGTCCCTTTTGTATTGTTTTATTTTCACTCAGCATAGTGCCCTCCAGATTCATCCATCTCATGAGGTGTTTTTTGGGTTCTTCATTGTTCTTTATCGTTATATACTAATTCCATTGTGTGTATGTACCGTCATTTTTTGTATCCATTCTTCAGTTGATGAGGGCTGTCTTAGTCAGCTAGTGCTGCTCTAACAGAATTGCCACAAAGTGGGTGGCTTTAACAAAGGTAAGTTTGTTCTTACGCAGTCCGGTAGGCTACGAGTCCAACTTAAGGATGTCCACTGCAGGGTAAGACTTTCCCCCTTGTTGGCTCTGGAGGAAAGTCCTTGGGTTGCATCAGTCTTTTTCCAGGGCGCATCTTGGCACCAGAACCTGGGGTCTGAAGGACACGCTTTTCCCCTGGTTTTCTTGATGGTGTGAAGTTCCCAAGTCTCTGCGTGCTTCCCTTTGTTTCTATCTCATGTAGGATAAAAAGATAAAGAGTGGTGCAAGCTACACTCCAGGGAAGCTCCCTTTTCAGTGGAGCAGGGAGGTGATCCTAGGAAGGGATTTACAGTCCCGTCCTAAGCCTTTAACGTCATCATCTTACCTGTTACCACAGGCAGAGGATAGGATATACAGAATCAGAAAGTCACAAAATGGAGCGCAGTCACAGAATACAGGGAATCCTGGCTAAGCCAAATTACTACGTGTATTTTTGCGGAGACACAATTCAGGCACTTAGGTCGCTTTTATCTTTTCACTATTGTGAATAATATTGTAGTGGGTAGAGACATGGGTATGCATGTCTCTGTGTGATGGCTCTTATTTCTCTAGGATGCATTCTTAGGAATGGGATTGCTGATCATCTTTCTGTCTCTAGCTCTTTAAGGGGGCGCAATATTGTTTTCCATAGTGATGGCACCATTCTGCATTCCAGCCATCCATGCATAAAAGTTCCGGGCTTCCTGCAGCCTGTCCAATCCATAGGGTTTTCAATGACTGATTTTTTTGGAAGTAGATCACCAGGCCTTACTTCCAAGGTATGTCTGGGTAGACTTGACCTCCAACCTTTTAATAGCAGCTAAGCGTGTTAACCATTTGCACTGTACAGATGGATGCACTGTAAAACAAAACAGAGTTATATTATGTGCTGTTGGGAACATCTCCCCATCCTTTTAGATCATCTTCTTTGGCAGCAAGTTCTGGTAGTGGTTTTAAGGGAGGAGCTACCCTAGCTAGCTAGCATGCCCCAACTGGAGGAACTGTGGTGGCTGCAGGTATGACCTCCCCACCTCAGAAAGAGAGTGGACCCCCTGAGGACTTGCCTACACGATCCATTTATTTGCCCCTCCTGGCTTCTAGAGGCCACTTGCAATTCTGGGCTCAGGGCCCACAGCCATCTTCACAGGCAGCAATGACCACTCAGGTCTTTCTTATGCTCCATTGCTCTGACCGTGGGAAGGGCTCTTGTGGTGTATGGAGCCTCCTTGGATGATCCAGGACGATCTCCTGATTGTCTCCATAGCGACTCTGCATTCAGGAGCAAGTTCCAGAGTCTATTCTGACCCCCTTTTGGTCTTTTTCCAATTTTTCTTTTTAATGACTTTTTGCTTTCTTCGTGTATGATATCCTTCATGTCATTCCACAGGTCATCTAGCCTTTGAACGTTAGTGGTCAGTGCGTCAAATCTATTCTTGAGACGATCTCTAAATTCAGGTGGGATGTCCTCAAAGTTGTGCTCTAGCTCTTGTGGACTCGTTCTCATTTTTTTCAGTCATTGATGATCTGTTGTATAGTCAGCCCCTAGTTTTGTTCTGAGTGATAATATGAGCTTCCTCATCATCTCTTTTCACGGATGTCATCAACATGTATTTGCATCTAGTGAGGTGGACATATACAGTTGAGTTTATGTTGTTCAAGAAAGGTATTTCCCATGAAGTGTATTCTGTCATGCAATCTCTTGCCTCACTTCTATCACCAAGACCATATTTTCCAACTACTGATTTTTCTTCTTTATTTCCAGCTTTCACTTTTTAATCACCAGTCATTATCAGTGCATCCTGATTTCATGTCTGAGCAATTTTGGGCTACAGAAGTTAGCCAAAAAATATTTTAATTTATTCGTCTTTGGCATTCACTAGTGGTTGGTGCGTAAGTCTGAGTATTTGTATTAATTGGTCTTTCTTGTAGGTGGCTGGATATTACCCTATCACTAACAGTAGTGTATTTCAGGGCAGGCCTTGAAATGTTATTTTTGGCAAAAAATACTAGGCCAGTCCTCTTCAGTTTGTGATTCCCAGCATAGAGACCATATAGTTGTCTAATTGAAAATGGCCAGTAGCAGTCCATTTCGCTCACTAATGTCTAGAGTAGGCAGAAAAGAGAAAGTAAAAGAGCTGAATAGAAGATTACAAAAGGTGGCTCAGGGAGACCACGTAAAGTATTATGATGGCCTGTGCAGACACCTGGAGATAGAAAGCAAAAGGGAAAAACATGCTTAGCCTTTCTCAAGCTAAAAGAATTCAATCAAAAGTGAAGCCTTGAGAGTTGAAAGATTCTACAGACAAAATACTAAATGACACAGGAAGCATCAGAAACAGATGGAAGGAATACACAGCGTCTCTGTACCACAAAGAATTGGTTGATGTTTAACCATTTCAGGAGGTAGCATATGATCTGGAACCAGTGGTTGTTGGAAGAAGTCTGAGCTCCTCTGAAGGCATTAGCAAAAAACAAGACTCCAAGAATTGATGGAATATCAACTGAGATGTTTCAACAAATGTGTCCAACACTGGAAGATATGCCAGTGTTGGAAGATATGCCAAGATATTTGGAAGACGGGAAGAAATCCATATTGTGGCCATTCCAGAGAAAGGTGATCGATCCAACAGAATGTGGATGTTATCAGTGTCATTAATGTCACACATAAAGTAAAATTTTGCTAAAGATCCTCCAAAAACAGTAACAGCAGTGCATCAGCATCAGCATTCCAGAAGTTCAAGCTGGATTTGGAAGAGGATGTAGAATGAGAGATATCATCACTGATGTCAAGTGGATCTTGGCTGAAAGCAGAGAATACCAGAAAGATGTTTAGCTGTGTTTTACTTTCTATGCAAAGGCATTCAACTGCATGGATCATAACCAGTTATAGACAACATTGTGAAGAATGCAATTCTAGAACCCTTAATTGTGCTCATGAAGAAGCTGAGGCCAAGAGGCAGTTGCTCAAACAGAACATGGAGATGCTAAGTAGTTGAAAATCAGGAAGGGTGTGTGGCAGGGTTGTATATTTCACTATACTTTTTCAATTTGTATGCTGAGCAAATAATCCCAGAAGCTGGATTGTTTGAAGAAGAACATGGCATCAGGATTGAAGGAAGACTCATTAACAACCAGTGATATGCAAAGTAAAGAGGATTTGAAGCACTTACTGTTGAAGATCAAAGACTGCTGCCTTCTGTATGGATTGTATCTCAACATAAAATAAAATCTTCACAACTGGACCAATAAGCCACATCATAATAAACAGAGAAAATATTTCATTTTACTTGAACTGATAATCCAAGTCCGTGAAAATGGCAGTCAAAAAATTAGCTGACATGTTGCATTGGGCAAATCTGCTTTAAAAGACCTCTTTCAAAGTGCTGAAAAGCAATGATTTCATTTTAAGGACTAAGGTAGGCCTGACCCAAGCCATGGGATTTTCATTCACATCATGTATGTGTTAAAGCTGGATAATGAATAAGGAAAACCAAAGAAGAATTAATGCCTTTGAATTATGTTGTTGGCAAAGAATACTGAATGTACCATAAAACACCAGACGAATGAACAGATCTGTCTTGGGAGAAGTACAGCCAGAATGCTCCTTAGCAGCAAAGACAGTGAGACTGTGTCTCATATGCTCTGGACATGGTATCAGGAGGGACCAGTGTCCGGAGAAGGACCTCATGCTTGGTAGAGGGTCACTGAAAAAGAGGAAGGCCCTCAATGCGACAGATTGATAACAGTGGTTGCAGTAGTGGGCTGAAGCGTTTCAGTGATTGTGAGGCTCAGAACTGGGCTGTTTTTTCTGACATGCATGATGTCCCTATGAATGACAAGGACTTAATAGCACCTACAACAACCATAAAATATTAAAAACAAAAATGTCTCCTTGAGAACTAAGGTACACTTGACCTAAACCGTGGTATTTTCAGTTGTCTCACGTGCATATGAAAGCTGGACATTGAATAAGACTGAAGAATTGATGCACTTGAGTGATGGTGTTGGTGTAGAATGGTGAGTATGTCGTGGACTGCCAGAGGAGTGAACAGATATGTCTTGGAAGTGTGACCAGAGTGCTCCTTAGAAGCAAGGGTGCTGAGACTTCATCTCACCTACTTCGGACACATTATCAAGAGGCACTAGTCCCTGGACATCATGCTTGGTAGAAGCCTAGTGAAAAAGAGGGAGACCCTCAGCAAGATGGATTGACACAGTGGCTGCAGCAGTGGACTGAAACACAGCAGTGATTGTGGGGATGGAGCAGGACCAGGCAGGGTTTCCTTCTGTTGTACTGGCGGTTGCTGTGAGTTGGTATTTGGATCTGACTCTGCCAACTCCTGACAATGACAATCTCTTTACTTTAAGGTAAGCTGATTAACAACTTTAATTTCCTCTGCAATCTAATGCTTGTTTTCTGTGAATTAGGTAGAACATGAACAGGTTTGGAGGGGAGTTACTCTGCCTATCACCAAAACTAGAAAACAGACCCACCGTGACCCTACATGTGACAGAGTAGACCTGTCCTCCATAGGGTTTTCAATGGCTCTGATCTTTTGGAAGTAGATTGTCAGGCCTTTCTTCTGAGTCTTCTCTGGGTGGATTTGAACCACCAATATTATGGATAATAGCTGAGTGCAAACCGTTGTGCTACCCATGAACCTGTCGCCTGCCACAGCTCCCGTGGAACAGAGCACTGAGGACAGGCAGTTACTTAACAGTGCTTCCTGTTGCTAAGAGAAGGCTCTGACAGGTGTGCAGTGCACCCAGTATGTAGATCCTTGAACAATATACTGCTTCCCACCTAAAGAGCCCTGGTGGTGCAGCGGTTAAGTGCTTGACTGCCAACAGAAACTCCTGTGTTTTGAACCCACTGGCAGCACCACAGAAGAAAGACCTGGGGATCTGCTCCTATAAAGATTACAACCTAGGACACCCTATGGGGCAGTTCTGCTCTGTTACGTGGGGTTGCTGGGGATTGAAATCGGCTCCAGGGCACCTAACAGCAACAGCAGTTTCCACCTGTTAAAATTGTAGCTGTCCCTCCTTGTACTTAAAAAGTAATTAAAGCACCAGATGCTCCTCCCCGCCCTCCAGGCCTCTTAAATTTCCTGTCTTCAGCCCATTTAATAAAAATCTTTTTTTCAGGCTTCCCAGGGCGCCCTGCCCTACCTCTGTGACTCTGATACATTCTGGGCTCCTAGCAACCAGGCTAATGCCGTAAACATGATGGAGCAAAATATGTTCCCAGGCACCACTCTGCACGATGTTTTCACTTCTAAAAGCCCTCACCCTCAGCTTCTGTTCAGGGTAGGAGATTTGCATATTGAAAGTTTATTGTATCTTAACTTTTCCTTCTGCCTTTTATTCTTTGATGGATAGCTAGCAAGATGTTTTCTCACAAAGTACAGGAATCATTTCATCTGACCACGTATTCAGATCATGGAGCTGATGTAATGTATTTCCTGCTCCATTTTCTTCTGGGAGAATATATGCCCTTTATTAGGGTATATTTTGTCTATCCGACTTCTCTCTCTTGAGCCTAATCTGGAAATACAAGTATAAGAGGTTGGCATTCAAAGTGATGGTGGAACGTTAGATGAAGATTCAAAGACTCACAAATGTCAGATTGTTGTTGTTGTTGCCAAAGCCAAGTCACGTGCCATCGAGTCGGATCCGACTCACAGTGACCCTAGTTGTTGTTGTTAGGTGCCATCAAATCAGTTTTGACTCACAATAACTGTTTGTACAACACAGTGAAACACTCAGTGGTCCTGTCCCATCCCCACACTCATTGTCCCGCTGGACCCCATTGTTGCGGCCACCGTGTCAGTCCATCTCGCTGAGGGTCTTCCTCTTTTCCACTGACCCTCTACTTTACCAAGCATGATGTCCTTCTACAGGCACTGGTCCTTTCTGCTAACACGTTCAAAGTACGTGAGACAAAGTCTCGCCATCGTTTCTTCCAAAGAGCATTCTGGCTGCACTTCTTCCAAGAGAGATTTTCCCCTCTTTTGGTAGTCCATGGTATATTCAGTGTCCTTTCTCAGCCTCATAATTCGAAGGCATCAGTTTCCCTCTGGCTTCCTTATTCATTGTCCAGCTTTCGCATGCATGTAAAGCAACTGAAAATACCATGGCTTGGGAGAAGGGCACCTCAGTCCTCAAAGTGACGTCTTTGCCTTTTAACAGCTTAAAAGAGGTCTCTTGCAGCAGATTTGCCCAGTGCAGTACATTGTCTGATTCCCTTTTTACTGTACTTTGGGGGAAGGTTTACAAGCTAAACTAATGTCTCAGTGAACAGTTTGTACACACATCATTTTATGACACTGGTTAACAACCTCACTTCATGTCAACTCTCTTCCTTCTCAACCTTGAGTTCCCTCTTAGCAGCTTTCCTGTCCCCTCCTGCATTCTATTCTTTGTCCTGGGTTGGTTTATCCCTTTAGTCTTGTTTTCTTTCGTGGGCCTGTCTAATCTTTGGACCAAGGGTCAATAAACCTCAGGAGTGACTTCATTACTGAACCAAAAAGGTGTGAGGAGGACTTACTCTTGGGGTTTCTTCAGTCTCTGTAAGATCAGTAAGTCTGATCTTTTTTTGTGAGTTAGGATTTTATTCTACCTTTTTTTCCCCACACTGTCTGGGACACTGTCTAGAGACCCCTGTGAGAGCAGTCAAGAGTGATATCTGGGCGCTATCTAGTTATACAGGCCTCAGTCTAGTGTAAGCGTGTCATATTGAATTCTTGACTACTGCTGCTTTTCCATGGGTGTTGATTGTGGATCTAAGTAAAAAGAAACCCCTGAAAATGTCAGTCTTTCCCCCGTTTGTATCATCATGTTGCTTGTTGGTCCAGTTGGGAGGATTTTGTCTTCTTTATGCTGAGGTGTTATCAGTGTTAAAGGCTGTGGTCTATGATCTCCCAAGTGCTTCACGTCCTCTTCACTTTCAGCAAGCGAAATTGTGTCATCTGCATATTGCAGGTTGTTAATAATATTATAATAAAATGCAGAAAGACATGGAATTAGAAAACCAAAAAGAAAAGCATACCGGCATTTCCCAAGCTGAAAGAACTCAAGCAAAAATTCAGGCACACTGTTTAGCACATTCAAAACCAAACCCATTGCTGTCGAATTGATTCCAACTCAGAGCAATGCCATAGTGCAGAGTAGAACTGCCCCGTAGGGTTTCCGTGGCGATAGAATCTATGGAAGCAGATTGCCACATCTTTCTCCCGTGGAGTGGCAAGTGGATTTGAACCCCTAACCCTTCAGTTATCAGCTGAGCGTTAAACACTATGCCCCCAGGACTTCTCCCCTAGTGCACAAGTGTGCAGTACACGTGCTGTTGATGTACAGTGCATGGAGCAGCGCCGTCACTCAGAGCAAGGGATGCTTTACTACAGGTGAAAGCTAGCTGAACCTTCAGTCTTATTTTTCTTAATGAAGCAGAAAGATCTGGAGAAGGTGTTAGCAGCAGAGACAGCTGAAGTGATCATAAGAGGCACATTACCAGTTGCCACTGAGTCTGTTCCAACCCACGGGGACCCCAGGTGTGTCAGAGTAGAACTGTGCTTCCATATGGTTTTCAGTGGTCAGTTTCTCAGAAGAAGATCACCAGGATGTTCCTCCGAGGGGCCTATGGGTGGCCTTGAATCTCCAAACTTTTGGTCAGCAGCCAAGCATGTTAAAGTTTTGTGCTACCCACAGACTCCAAAAGGCGTCTTTGGCTACTCAGATGTGTTTAAGTTTGGGTCCAGGTGAACCAGAGCTTAGTGAGAGAACTTGATACCAGACGAGGAGGGACACCTCTGAGTGTGAGCTTTGGAGAATGAGGAGAAAAGATGAGCTTTTCAAAGAGAGAAGGTAAACACATATTAAGCTGGGTTTTAAGAATAGGGAAAAAGGAATGTTGTAGGAACCAGACTGTGAGTAAGGCATTGTTCCAGGCGGAATTTGCACGTGGTTACAAAACATGCGGTTACAGAAGCAGCACGTGCCTTTTACAGACTGCTGAGACTCATCAGGCTCTGCTTGGCGGCGTCAGATCAGCCGCATTTCTGATTCTAAGCAAGTCATTTAAGCTAGGTGATAGGGAGAATGCTCAAGTTTAATGACTCATGAGTTAGAGGCACCTGGAGGACTTTGGGGCCATCCTCTCAGACAAGGTGGAGGAGTGTGGGTGAAATACTGTGATTGGGGTGCCTGCAGCAGGTTGGACTAATGCTCCCTGAAAATGGGTCTGTGCTCCCTGTTTGTTTTGTGTCTGCCAGCATGATGCTTGAGCTGACCTTGGAGAGCTTAACATCTTTTTTTCATGACCTCCATGAAAGCCTAAAAGATGTCCTTTGCAAATGCACAGATGACCATGCACTAGAGGTTACCATTAGCCAACTAGATGAGTGTCACCCAGGTCACCATGACTCCATCAGTTGTTGTCCCTTTTATAGCTACCTGAAAGTTAAACTGCTTTTCCAGCCTTGAGGCCCTGACCAAGGGGTCTGTACCTTTGAGAAGCTTTATGACCACTGTGCTTTGGCCAGGACTGAAGCCAGTCCCTAGACCTCAGCTTAAGGAAACTCCAAGTGGAGGATACCAAAGACGTGTATAATCAACCATCAAGATTCCTTCCCTATCCCCCTCGTGGGGTGGCAAGACAAGAAGACAGTTTTAGAACATAGTTGCCATGGAGTTGTATCTGACTCGTGGAGACCTGATGAATAACGAAAGTCCTGGTCCTGCGCCGTCTTGGTGGTCATTGGTCTGTTTGAGTCCACTGTTGTGGCTGTCGTGTCAGTCCATCTCAGTGAGGATTCTCTCATCTTCTCTGACCCTCTTCTTTACCAAACATGACATCCTTTTTTAGGATTTAGTCTTTTGTGATGACCTATATGCAGAAAGTGGGCTCAAGTGTCAGCACTCTCGCTTCAAAGGAACATACTGGTTATGTTTGGGCTGGCACTTTATGATCTATTAGTCTGTAACAAAATGTTGTTCGGAGGAAGAGGAACCAGGGGGTAAAGCAGCAGGCTCAGGCTGTCTGATTCAAGCCCCTGATTCACTGGGCAGCTGCCAGTGACGCTCAACATCATGAGTGCCACGGTGCCCACGTGTTTGTGGGAACATTTAGAGTTCATGGAACTATTTCACACTTGCTGCCTCTCAAATATTTGCATGTGATTCTCTAGGCCAGCTGCTCTGTGTTCTCCCAGTTTGCTGTCTGATCCGTCTTCAGTTCTTGGCAAGCCCAGGAAGACTAGCTGAAGTCAAGGGGTGAGGTTTATGTCTGCAGCTAATGGCGAAAGTAAGAATTTTTAATTCAGCTGCTTAAAGCAAGCATACCTCCCATTAAGCAGGCACTAAGGGCCGTCTAGCTGTGTTTATGGAGCTCTGGTGGTGCAGTGGTTAAGCACTCAAGTGACAACTGAAAGGTTGGTGGTGGGAACCCACTATCCACTCTCCGGGAGAAAGACATCACAGTTCCCTTTCCGTAAAGATTACAACTTTGGAAACTCTGTGGTCCAGGTGCAGAATTGCTATGAGTTGGAATTGACTCCATGGTGATGGGTTTGGTTTTATATTTATTTATTAATTTGGTTGTGTTTACAGAGTGGAAGTGCAGTGGGTAAGAACCTGGCTGCTTACCAAAAGATCAGTAGTTCGAATTTACTAGCTACTCTTTGGAAATCCTATGGAACAGTTCTACTCTGTCCTATAAGGGTCCCTATGAGTCAGAATTGACTTGATGGCCACAAGCTTGGGTTTTTTGTTTTTTTTATCTCTACAGAGTGCAGTTGTTTTTGTTCTCAGTGAGTCTTTTTCAAGAATTCTATGTCTCAGAGCCTTCTGGGGCCAGGCTGGGATGCCCTGGCAGACAGGAGAATATACGCCTATGTACACCTTCTTTAGAGGGGAAGCACAGGCCCAATGATAGAACTCTCGCCTTCCATGCAGGAGACCTGGGTTCCATTCCCGTCCAGTGCACCTCCTCACAGCCACCAACTCTCTGCCGCTGGAGGCTCATGGGTTGTTGTGATACTCATCAGGCTTCAGCAGCACTTCCAGACTAAGAGGGACTAGGAAGAAAGGCCTGGAGATCTGCCTTCCCAAACTCCACTGATGTCAGTCCAGGGATCACAGTGTTCGATCCTGTTGTATGTGGGGTCGCCGTGAGTCAGGGCTCAGCTCATCAGCTGATGACATTAAGAGACAGCAACCGGCTCCCAGCTCCCACTGACAGAGTGTCACGTGAATGTTGCCCATCAATGGCAGCTCTGCTGATTTTTCAAGAAACCAGACTTGTGAGTTTGGATGTGAAATCTCCCAAGTTTTAAACAATGAGTACAGATTCAAGTCTTTTTTTTAAATAAACACACTCTGGACAAAACAACACAAGTATAGACCCTATCTGTCCCACAGACTGACTGTCCATGATTTCTGAACCACTGTTGCTATAGAAAGTGACAGGAATGGGGACAAGGAAAGAAATACACCTGCAACCTGGTCTCTGCCTCCTGCGACCTTTCCATACACTGAGGAGAAGAACTGGACACACATGAGAAAATTAAACAGCATCCCAAGTCAGTCTTGAGGAAGTGCCATGACCGATGACATTTCACCTCTACCTCCATCTGGTCCTGATAGGCCTGGAGCTGTCACAGCCGTCTGTGACAAAGGCCCTCTCCAGCCCATGAGCTCATGAAGCTTTTGCTGAAATATGAGTTTCATGGATGTCTCATTGCTTTCTGTCATGACCAAAGTCCACTTCTCTGGAGATGGAGTCTTTTGAGTTCATTTGTCCCAGTGAGGGCAGTTCTGATGAGCAAAGACACAGACCGAGCGATGGGCATGAGTCATTGAGCAATGTCGAAGATTGGCCCAGCAGAGCTCAGTGTCAGAGTTCAGCAAAGTGGCAGACAGTTTTGGAAGCCTGGGCTTGATCTCAGTGACAGCTGGCTTCAGGTGCTGGCTTCAAGATTTGGGGTTTTGTGTACTACATCAGTGATCACCATTAGAGCTTTTTGCCTTAATGGATGTGTTCTATAATCTGTACTAATGCAAGAGCCACTAGCACTAAACAGCTATGGAGTGCTCCCGGAGTGGCTTTGAGTTTAAAGGTCTTCATGCTACCATGTTGGGCAGTGCCATGCAGACCAGAGAGGTGCCTTGAGGTTGTCTGGGAGTTGAATGGCATGGTGGATTGTCTCTGTAGACCTCACAGTTGTGTCTGAGACCACTGAGTCCCTGGTGGATGGGGCAGGCAGGCTTCTGTGATCACTGAGCAACAAAGCATGACGGTTGTTGTGAGAAAGGAAGGAGGAGCAGCTTTTGTGAAGAAAGTCACCTGGTGATTATATTCAGGAGACAGGAGCAAGGACAGCCAAGGCTGGCCTGAAAGCTTCCAGAATTTTCCTGCCATGGATGGGAGGAGCTAGAGAAGCTTGAGGAAAAAATAGATTTTAAGGTTATACGGGTAGTTCAGGGCCAACTGTGGCTTTGCAGGAGAAAGACCTGGCCATCTGCTTTATGGGACAGTTCTACTCTGTCACAGAGGGTCACTGTGAGTCAGAATCTACTCAGTGGCCCCCAAGAATAACAGCAACAACCAGAGACTCAGAAGGAAGCAGCAGGCAGGGCCTACCTACTGGGCTAAACCCATTTTGTTTCCAGAAGGAGAATGTGAACTGGGTAAGACACTGGCACCACTGAGAGAAGTCTATTGTATTTTATGGAGGAAGAAGTCACTCACACCGGCCCTCCCCAAATCAAAGAAACAGACAGACAGGTGTCAGGGTGGCTCCTATGATGAGGTGCATGCAGTCCATCTTTTGGGCCCTGATTCCTTTGACAGTTCGGCGGTGCCCCAGAACACCGACCATGGGGAACGGTCCACACTGAATCCAACTGCACCACTCTCTTCAGGAATGAAACCGCCATGACATCGTTGTCCCTGGGCTGACAGCAGGCCCAGAGGTTTCAGCCTGTCTGTGTTCAGCTGGGCGTCGGTGCTTCCTGTTGCCAGGGCGCACGGCTGCTTTCGTTTTCCAGTCAAAAGGCGTCATGCAAGCCGGGGTCTGCTCGCTGGCTGTTTCAGTCACCTAATGCGGCTTTAACAGAAATACCACCAGTGGATGGCTTTGAAAAGAGAAACTTTACTTTGGCACAGTCCGCTAAGCTACAAATCCAAAGTCAGTGTAAGAAATTATCCCAGTCCAAGCTCAGTTCGAGAACATGCAGGCACAGGAACCTCAGGTGGAAAGGATGTGCCCTGCCGTCGCTGGTGCTTCTGTCTTGGTGATGTGAGGTCCCAGATCTCGGCTTGCCTCCGTTTCTCATATATCCCAAGAGGCTGTCCTAAGCCACAACACAGTCCCACACATTAACCTCACTGCCACCCATCCATCTTATTAATATCATAGAGGCAGGGATTCTAACAAGGAGGAACATCATACTCTATGAGGAATCCTGGCCTAGCCAAATTGCTACTGGTTTTGTGGGGAACACAGTTCAATCCATGACACTGATCCCATTCAGCTCAGCCAGTGCAGTCTGCTCTGGCCGGCAGCTGCCTTGTCCCCAGACCCAGGGCTCTCCATCTTTGTCACCATCCCCCTAAATCCCTTCTTGGGAAGAGGGCAGAGAATTTTAAAAGTTAGCTCTTAAAGAGCTGCATAAGAACATGTTAGATCCTATAAAAGGCCAGCAACACATCAGAGCCTAGTCTTCTATATCCTTAAAATACACTAACACAGTATCTGTCACATGCTTGGGAGGCCACTGCTGCTGCTTAATATGCTTGGCTGCTAACTGAAAGGCTGGTGGTCCAAATCCAGCCACAGGCACCTGGAAGAAGGACCTGGCAGTCTACTGTCGAGACGATGAGCCAATAAAAACCTTACAGAGCATGGTTCTACTCTAACACGCGTGGGGTCCCAGAGAGTTGGAATCGATCATGAGGTCGCTGGAGTGGGAACCACCTCGATGGCAGCAGGTTTGGTTCAGTCTGGGTTTGACAGCAAGTGGTTCTTACCATGTGTCCATTAAGAATCTTTACCGCTTTCAGAACCAGAATAGCTGGCTGCTGAAGAACCTTGTCAGATGCCAGTGAGTTGATTCTAGCCAGAAACCCATGGTCTCAGTGCATAATGGTGTCTTGGATTGAGTTATGGTCCCCCCCAAAATGTATGTGTTAGATCATGATTCTTGTGATTGTGTGATCACCCACTAACTTGATGGAATTTTCCTTGATGGGATTTTCCTCTATGTTGTAAATTTCATCACTGTAGTTGAACAGGATGGATTAGCAGCAGTTATGTTGATGAGATCTGCAAGATTGGAAGACAGAAGAAGAACTGATGCCTTTGAATTGTGGTGTTGGAGAGGAATGTTGAATGCACCATGGAGCGCCAAAAGAACAAACAGATCTGTTCTGGAAGAAGTCCAACCAGAGTGCTCCTTGGAAGCAAAGACGTCTTACGTACTTTGGACATGTCGTCAGGAGGGGTCAGTCCATGGAGAAGGACATCATGCGTGGTAGAGTGGAGGGTCAGCAAAAAAGAGGAAGACCCTGGATGAGATGGAGTGACACAGTGACTGCAACAATGGACTTAAGCATAAAAATGGTTGTGGGTATGGTGCAGGACTGGCTAGTGTTTCATTCTGTTGTGTATGAGGTCACCATGAGTCAGCACTGACTTTATGACACCCAGCAACAACAAGAAGACTGGACAGTATGATAAGCCAGTCAGTCTACAGATATGAACGAGGGAGGTGAGCAGAGAGACATGGGGACCTCACGCCAAGAAAATAAGGCCAGGAGCACAGCACATCTCTTGGACCTGAGATTCCCGTGCTGAGGTGCTCCCAGACCAAAGAAAGACTGATGCAGCACAAGGACCTGTCTGCAGAGCTGACAGAGAGAGAAAGCCTGGAGCTGATGCCCTGAATTTGGACTTGTAGCCGACTGCACTGTAAATAAAGAAATTTCTCTTTGTTAAAGCCATCCACTTGTGGTGGTTGGATTTTAACTGCACTAGATGACTAAGACAGAGTGTGTAACCACTACCAATCAGAAACAATTTTGAAAGCTAAGCTAATAATAAAAGAGTTAATGTTTATTAGGGAGTCCTCCTGACACAGTGCTTAAGGACTTGGCTGCTAACTATGAAGTTGGCGGTTTGAATCCATCTGCTACTCCTGACAGAAACTCTGTGGGGCAGTTCTGCTTTTTCCTGTAGGGTTGCTGTGATTCAGAATCTACTCGACAGCAACAGATTTGGTTTTTGTTTATTTTAAGCTCTTTAGAATTATTAGCTCAATTAATCTTTGTAACAATTCTACTATACCCATTTTACAGATGAGACAACTGAGGCTCAGAGATGTTAAGAGCACACAGTAAGTGACAGAATAAAGCCACTTCTGTGTTCTCAGCTAAATCACTGTTCTGTAAACACTGTGGTTTCTAAAGCCGTGATGGGTAAGCACGGCAATAGTTAATTCTTAATTCTCTGTTAATGACAGTGTGGACCAGGGGCACAGAGAAACCCACTCACCTTTGAAAGGTGAGAAAATTAATAAAAGGAAATGACTTAAAAAGACACTTGCCTACTCCGGCAGTTCGGAAACAAACCTTCCCCCTTCATCCAAAGAGAGCTTCGTCTCTGAATCCAGAGTCGGAAGTAGATCTTCAAGTATATCTTTCTCTAGAAAAATACAGGAAGGGCATAATAACTTGGAAATGAAAATCAGGCTGTGAAGAACACTGGAAATAAGACAATGCCTAAGCTGGAAATTTTGAAAGCTATTCTTGGCGAAGAACCCGAGATTGGCAGTAAGGGGTGAGACTCACTTGGAGGGGGCTGTTGTTTGAACTTGCCAATTAGCAGAGACTGAAACGTGTTGCTGTGGAGTCTATTCAGATTCATGGTGACCCTGTAGGACACAGTAGAACTGCCCCATAGGATTTCCAAAGAGCAAGGGCGTGGATGTGAACTGCCGACTTTTGGTTAGCATCTGTAGCTCTTCACTAGGGCTCCTAACTGTCTGACCACCACAGAGAAGAAATAGCTCACTAAGAATTTGCTCAACAGTAAAAAACAAAAAAAGGTCTACGAAGCAAGCATTGGGGAAGTGTGTGAATATTGTGGAAGTTGTTTCCTCCTGTGAGAATCGAGCTACCTTAAATATATTGTGTCCTTAGCTGCTACCGAGTCGGCCTCTGACATGGCAACCCCATATACAGTAGAAGAAACCCTGCCCAGTCCTTCACCACCGCATGATCATTGTGTTGCTAGGATCTTCACTGCCTGATTTTCAGAAAGATTACCAGGCCTTTCTTCCTAGTAGTTCTGAGTTGGGAAGCCCTGCTGAAACCTGTTCAATATCACAGCAGCATATAAGCTCCATTGGCCAAGGGGTAGTGGATGCATAGGAGATGCATGGGCAGGACTTGAACCCAGGTGTCCTACATGGAATGCAGGGGTTCTCCATCTGAGCTACCACTTTCCCCTACCCCAAATGACATGCCTGTATTTTCTGGGGAGTTCTGTTCCCTCCCTATGGGTCTTGTGTAGGTGACTTTTACTTCACCATGGAAAAGAAAATAAAGTGGGTTCATTCTCTACCTGGTACTCGTTGCCCATGGAGACACACAGCAGGTTATTAACCAGGCAGGGACAAGGAGGTGGCTGTGGTCTCCATGGTCCCAGGACTGTAAAATGCAGGGTCTCAGTCCTTTTTCCTTTATTGTCCATTTCTTGATACATGTGTGTACCCAATCACATACAGAATTGGGTTCCATTAGAAGAGAAGTTTGTTTATAGAGTCTAAATGACCTTTAGGTCACCGGGCAGTGCAAACAGCTTGCACTCAGTGCTAACCTAAAAGTCAGCAGTTTGAACTCAGTGGTGCTGCAGAAGTAAGGCCTGGCTGTCTGCAGCAGTTCTACCGTGTACCACCGGGGGCGCCACAAGTCAGTATCACTAGATGACACCTAATAGCAACAGCTAGCTGAGCTTCATCCTCAGCAGAGAAGATTTGAACTGCTCTTAATCTTCTGTCCATCCTTTCTTCCCACCCAGAATATGACGCGTTCTGGATCCGGGACCCTGTGGTATACAGCCCAGCTCTGAAGTGGGCTCTCTGGGTGACGTTCTGTCTCTCTGGAGCTAAGTTTTCATGCTGTGACCTTGTTTTCTCTGGGTGTGGTGAGTGCGTGGCATCAAAGACATAACATCTGATTGTCATTCACTTATTCGTCTGACCACTATTAATTTAGCTTGACACTGGGCCAGACCTCAAGGACAGGATGAAAGCCAAGACGGACTTAGACATCGCCCTATTAATGTTTTCTTGGCACTGGTAGAGACAGACCCCAAAAGTGAACATGATGATTACTCCCTGGAATTGGGTATGCAGGAAGCAAACAGGGCTCAAGAGGCTGCCTGTTGGGTTCGACAGTTGGGAAGCCTCTTGAAGGAGGAACCCCAGAGCTGGCGCTGCCGGTGGTGGAGACAGGGGAAGGAAGAAGAACACTCTCAGCAGGATGAATGGTATCTGCCAAGTCCCTGGCACAGGAAGGAGCTTGGTGGATTCAGAGCACTGGAGGAGAGACCAAGGTGAACAAGTGGTGAACAGCCAGGAGGGCGAGAGCTGTGGTTCCCAGCTGGGGACAACTCTGTCCCCCAGGGGACACTTGGCAGTGTGGGGAGATGTTTTGGGTTGCTGCAGGTGGTGGGATAGTGGCAGTGGTTGCTACTGCTTTCCAGTAGACAGAGGCGAGGAATGCTGCTAAACACCCATAGTGCTTTGGACATTCCCCCACAACAAAGGGGTATGTATCCAGCCCCAAATGTCTTCATTGGCTAGATGAGAAACTGCAGACTAGAGATAGACAGTGGATAGGTTAAGGTAGTGGAGTCCTGGCTGCACAGTGGTTATCTCTTGGCTGCTCACCCACTCTCCACTCAGCGTGAGAAAGCTGTGGCAGTCTGCTTCCATAAAGATTGACAGCCTTGGGAACCTGACAGTTCTGCTGTGTCCTACAGGGCCACTATGAGTCAGAATGGATGTGGTGGCAGTGAGGTTTTAGGTGGACTGAAGTAGTGGGATGGGGAGACAGCAGGAAAGGATGGGGTCCAAGCTCCATTTCAGAATCCATACTGACTAGCCTGGATGTTGATGATGGATGGTGTGCGGTTGGGGCATGATGGGCGTCAGTGGTGATCCTTGGATTCTAACTTGAGCCATGGGTGTGTGTTGTGACCATTTAGCAGTGGTGTCATGGAAGGTTTGTGTAGGGATATCAAGTCTTCCAGCCAGGAAAGTCAGCCAGCCATGGTAGGGAGAATTAGTCAGTCGATGACAATGAGGGTCTGGAGCTCAGGGGAGGATTTGGAAATTGGCTTCAGGTTGTATAGTTTTAGATAACGTAGAGATTGGTGAAATAAATGAGAGATAGTCCTCCAGGTCTGGGGACATCAGCCTTTTGATGTTACCTCCTAACACTGTCCTGCACAGGAGCCCTAGTGATGGAACGGTTAAGTGCTTGGCTGCTAACTGAAAGGTCAGGAGTTCATACCCACCGGTAGCTCTGCAGGACGAAGACCTGGTGACCTGCTCCTGTAAAGATGACAGCCTGGAAAATCCCATGAGGCAGTTCGGCTGTGTCACATGGGGTTGCCATGAGGAGAAATCCGCTCGGTGGTACCTGACTACAGACCACTGCAGACCACCAGAATTACATTCCTAAAATCAACAGAGCCGGTCAAGTCATCCTTGTAGAATCTTCCACTGGCCTTCTGCTACCTGCAGGAAAAATCTGTGCTGCATAGATCAGGCTGTAAGTCCTTCATGCTCTGTCCCCAGTGGGTATGTTCTTCGTGACCCATCTCCTGCCATTGCCTTCCACACACCCCCACCTCCACCCTCACTGAAGGCTTTGTCTTCTGCTTGTGAACTTTTTCCTCCTTTCTGCACAGCTGACCCCCTAACAGCTCCATCACAGTCCGTCCCGGTCTCCCAGGTGGTGCCCAGCCTCTCTCTGCACTCCGAGCTGACCCCTGATATTTCACAGATGACTTTGTTTGGTCATAAGTGTCTGCCCTCCTGTCCTGCAGCCACCCCATGAGTTGGAGTGCCAGGGCCACATCCTGACATCCAGAGAGCCCACCCTGTCCCTGGCACATAGCGTTCAAGAGATGTGTCACTTTTTCCTTCTTAATTCTTAAATTGTTACCAACTCCCCAGAGAGCTATATCTTTGAGGCTGTAGTTCCGGATCTGCAATTAGAGGTGAGAGGTGTGTGGGTGTGTGTGTGTGTGTGTGCGCGCGCGCGAGGATGGAATTTGTGCTTTGAACTTTCAAATCACAGGAAGAATGCTTTGAAAGTGTTGAGTACTTTGAACACTTTGAAAGAGCTTAGTTCCATTCTTTTGGCTTCTCTGTTTCAAAGACGATAGCAGTGATCTGCGCCATAGGTCCTTCTGGGTGACTCAAAGCTGACTGTGTTGGTGACATGGCCTCTGTAAGTCCCCTTGTCTGTTGTCTACAGACTCCTTGTGATTACAAGCTCATGAAAGAGTTTCAGCAACAAAGAAGGCAGTCTCCCCAGGGCCGTCATCTAAAGGTTCTCTTCTTCCAGGATGATGGCCTGATTCAGTGCTACCCCTGGGTGCCATCGAGTTGACTCTGCTCTTGGTGACCCCGTGTGTGTCAGAGTAGAACTGAGTTCCGTAAGGTTTTCAGTGGCTGTGATCTTTCAGAAGTAGATTGCCAGGTTTTTCTTCCAAGGCCCCTCTGTATGAACTCGAACCACCAACCCATCAGTCAGCTGCTGAGCTTGCTAATCATTTGCCACCAGTGGGACCCAGTAACTAGACAGCTGTCGGGGGTGAGGGTCAAGGTGTGGGGTGGGGTGGGTGGCCCATTCCTCCAGTATGGAGCGGGAGGGGGCGCACAGTAAATATCCTTTTCTTTGTGCCAGGATCACTGATTGTGTTACCTTTTTGAAAGACAGTGAAAGGGACCAAGAATCTAGCAGTCTGAGAAGTGGCTGCATCCCCCACGAAATCATGTAGGTGGAGTGTAGACCTTGAAACTGCATGTGGGGCCCAGGACAGGCATTGAGGAAGCCAGATGGAACACTGGCCCTTTGGCTGTCCCTTCCTTCCTTGTCCAGCAGGGACTGTGGAACCAGGAGGTCATCAGGCCGGTTCTGCCACGTAGAAGCTTGGCCTTGTACCAGACCTGAGACAGTGTCTGAGCGTAGCAATGCACTGCATTGTGGGTTGAGTACTGAATCTTGTGGTATATGTGCGGGCACTTGGAACATGGTGATTGGCTGTACAAATGTCTGTTTCTGTCCAAGGTGTCTCTGGATGGTTTCGATGTGTCACCCTTCAGTTAGCTGCTGAGCGTGTTAACTGTTGGCACCAACCTTCCGGGTAGCAGGCAAGCGTGTTAACTTTGCACCAACCTTCCGGGTAGCCGGCAAGCATGTTAACTGTTTGCAGTGCCCATCAGCAGATAATATACAAGTAGCTGTTACACATAAAATAGGAAAGGGTATTCACATATGCTTCTCAACAAAGAAAGACAAATAAATAGAAATAATTTGAGAAAAATGGTCCATCTTACCACTAATAAAGAGGAATATAAAATGAAGTGAAAGTCAAGTATTTTCACCCACTCACATAACCGTGAGAAAACCCAAACCCACTGCCATCAAGTCGATCCTGATTCATAGTGACCCTAGAAGACAGAGTAGAACTGCCCCATAGCGTTCCCAAGGAATGCTTGGTAGATTTGAACTGCCAGGCCTTTTGCTGGCAGCTATAGCAGTTAACCACTATACCACCAGGGTTTCCGGTAGCAGAGATGTTGATAAGGGCTTAGGAAAACAGGAACTCACATGATTGGTTGGGGCCGGCAGGGGAAGGTCTATTTAAAGGTCTAAATAACCTTTAGAGGAGTTATTTAATAATAGTAGTTATTACTAGGTGCTATCAAGTTGATTCTAACTCCTGGCAACCACATACATGCAGAGTAGAACCATGTTTCATAGGGTTTTCAAGGCTGTGACTTTTCGGAACTGGATGGCCAGGCTTGTCTCCCTGGGTGGGTTCAAACTGCCAGTGCACTTAACTGGTGGCACGCAGGGACTCCTTTGTGCAAATACTAAATTCCTATTACTATGCCTGTCTCCTTGCCCACCCCTGCTCCCCAGGGGAGCAGGGACTAGACAGGCAAAGGAGAACCCTGCTCAGTGGAGGGACAAACATTGCTTCCACCTTCTCCAGGTTGGGACACTGCTCAAAGCCTGGAACTGCAAATAGCTTGGAATTTTTTCTTCCTCACTGCCAGTCCCTCCATGAGATTGTTTTCAGAAAGCAGTGGGACACTACAGCAGAAATTCACTGTGTGTGTGTGTGTGTCTACAAACTGCCTAGAAAGGGAGCATGTTTTCTGTGCTTTCCATCATATTAAATACAAATGTAAAGTTTTATGTGGAGCTTTGCCGTCTCTCAGTACCTGATTTAGCTGGGGGAAATGAATTCTGTTTCAGGAGTCCCTTTCTCTTCTTCCTTCTTGCTGTTTTCTCATTGGGCTGCTCTCTTCCTGAGCCCGCAGAACGCCCCCCCCCCCACCTCCCAGGGGACGATGAATGTAGCTCTCCAACAGAATGGGGTGAGGCTGTGTGGAGAAACAGGCCGGGTGCCTCCAACCTTTCAAGCTGGTGATTTACAGAAAATGATGAAAATTCTGAGCTGCACAGCCCCCTGCCCAAAGGCTATTTCCTTATTCTAAACTTAGAGACAAATCAGTGCCACCATATAGCCTCCTCTGTTCTGTGGGATATTTAATCTGGACATAGCTTTAAGACAGGAAGTTAAGGATGTCCTAGAGGGTCACTATGGGTCAGAATCAACTCAGTGGCAGTGGGTAAAAGTCACAGACTCAGAAGAGCTTTAGGACCAGGGAAGTTTCATTTGAGAAGAAAATCCAAAGGGCGGAGTTTCCTAGGAAATTCGGGTTGGTAAAAAGAAATCCTGTTTTTTTAAGGAAGGATTTGGTAATACAACTTCTTACATTGCTGTTCCTTGTGGAATTTGGGGTGTACCGACTGAAGCTGCATTGATGTTTATCTCCGTGCTTTTTACATATTTATTCATTGCTTAAGAAAAAAAAGTTATTTTTAGAATACTGGATGCTTTCCTTGACCCACTGTTTGTACCAGTTAGTCAACTCCTGCTGATGCGGCCCCTGCCTGCAACAGGACGCAACGTGGCTGCGTCTGCACGATCACAGTCACTGGTACACTGGGGTCCGTTGTTGAGGCGAGTTTGTGTTTCAAGTGCCTTCCAGCATGGAGAGCTCAGATGAACACTATTTTGTGATCTATGAGGTTATCGATGGTGGCATAGTATGTAAGCATTACATCTGCTAACCTAAAGGTCAGCAGGTCTGCCAGGCACTCCTTGGAAATTCTATGGAACAGTTCTACTCTGTCCCACAGGGTCGCTGTGAGTTGGAATCAACTTGATGGCAGTGGGTGGGAGGTTATCATTGGCTGATTTTAGGAAGTAGATCACCAGGCCTTTCTTCCTAAGCTTAGCCTGGAAGCTTCACTGAAACCTGGCTACCATAGGGAACTCTGGTGATATTCGAAGTACATACAGGTGGCCTTGTTTCCAGCACCACAGCAACACACAAGGCACCCCAGCACTGAAAACTGACAGTGGGAGTCAGGGAGACATGGACAGTCCTTTATTATCCCTTGATCATTTTGCTGTCAGTCTGTCTGGGACTCTCAAGAGACATTGTCTTTTTATCTGCATTTCTGTCTCTTCTTGTATCGAACACCCTCCCTCAGATCAATACACGCACCTCCTGTGCCTCAGGCTCCCTGGGATAAACTCACACAGATAAGAGATCATTTTATAGGGTGTCATCAGGAAGCCAGCCTCCTGACGCTCAGTCCCCAGGACTGAGGAGCAGATCCGGCTGAAGTTACTGCCGTGGCAGGAGGTGGTTGGTGCTGGGTCCCTGGATGGCCCCATTCGTTTATTTCCTGGAGGATTATTCCTCTCCACAGCACCATGTGCCCAGTTAGGGCATCTGTTTACAGAAGCAGCTCATGAGTGCCAAGCATGTCTGCAAGGACGAAATGATATATGGAAAATAACTACATGAGATACAGAGCCGAGCACCCCTCTGAACTGAGGGCTATAAACATGTCAGTGATTTCATGTGTACCCTGGGACTCATATGTTCTTTCAGGACTTAGTTTGGATAAACTTGGAAGGCTTTTCTGAAATAGTTCTTTGCACACAGAAAGCTAGCTGTCCACAGAGGTTTAACGTTGGGGGTGGGGGTGGGGAGGAGTAAGACCATCACCTCCCAAGTCTGGACTGGTCCTTTTTTCCTTGAAAGAAGTCGAGCCTCCCGTGTGTTTTTTGCAGTTTTCTGCTGAATTGTGACTAGCCACCGTCACCTGAAGTAGAGTTAGCAGCAGTGATTAATCTAGAACGGAGAGGAATGGCGGGCTGGGGACAAATGACATTTGTCAGCATTGTCCTCTCAGGGGCCTCTACTCTTAGAGTTGAAAGTGCCTCTGATATAAATTTTTATTAACGTATGAGAGGGAGAGAGAAAGACAAATAAGATAAAATGAAATAAAACAGTTGCCATCAAGTCGGTTCTGACTCATGGAGGGAGGCCCCATGGGTGCCACAGTAGAACTGGCCTCCCTAAGGTTTTCCATGCCTGTGACTTTTCAGAAGCCAGTCCCCAGGCCTTTGTTCTAAGACAGCTCTAGGTAGGTTTGAATCACCAACCTCTGGTTAGCAGCCCAGCACTTCACATATGAGGAAACAGACACACAAAGACTTGAAGTTCCCTGGCTAGGATTATGCCCAGTATAAGAATCAGAGCTGGATCTCAATTCCAAGCCTCGGATCTCCAGTCTTTCCTGGCCCTGCCCTCATCTCTAGCACATTCCAAAGCTTCACTAGGGTAAAAAGAACTGGGGCATCAGACTCACTGACGTCTTTCACATAGATAAACAAAATGTGGTGCACATACACCATGAAACATGGCTCAGCCATATAGAGAAATGAAGTCTTGATGCACGCCACAAAATGGGCAAATCTGGAAAATGTTATACTGTATGACAAACAAACAAGAAACCAAGTCCCACACCCTCCGTCGATTCCAGCTCACAGCAACCCTGTAGGACCGGGTAGAACTGCTTCACAGGGTTTCCAAGGTGCAGGTGGTCAGTTGCAATTGCTGACTGTCTTTTGAGTGGAGTAAGTCACTTGCAAATGGACAAATGCTGTATGAGCTCACTTTTTGGAAAACAGCAAATACGTAGAAACCAAAGATTATTAGTGGCTGTGAGGCGTGGGAGAGAGAGGGCAAAGGGGACGTGTTTTGCTTAAAGGACGATGAGTTCTTATTCATGGTGATAGAATGATTTGCAGAAGGACAGTGAGAAGAGGTATATACAGCTTGGGGAATATAATACATGTCCCAGGATTACACGTGTTGAAGTTGCTGAAAGGGCATATGTTTTGTCATTTCCCCTTTACTGTAGTTAAAAAAGGAATATAAAGAACCCGGATGCCTCACTTTATCCATTCTTTAGATGAACAGCCCCCTGCAGTAGCCCTGTTGCAGGTGAGAAGACTGGGCTTCCACGTGGTCACCTCAGAGAAGGAGCACCTTGGTGGCTGTGGATGAGAAAGCAGAGGTGTCCAGGAGGGCAGGAATGGGTAGGAGGCTAGAAAGCCTCGCGCGTGGGCTGTGTGCTGCACGCCGACCAGGTGTAGAAAAGATGATTTGTTCTTCCTAGTTCGTTTTTGAACTTTGAAAGAAAATTTCCAGGATTGCTTGGGGGTTTTCCCCGTTGCCTGCTGGTTAAATTCCAGACAGTGTGGTTCATTTCCAAACAGAAGTGTTTCCAGTCATGCTGAGTTTGTAGGGCTGATGGAGGGAAGGATCCTCTTCTGTGAAAACAACCCGCTTGACCGCCCACACCCATAAGTGCCATACCCTGTGCCTCCAGGGTGCCAATGACAGATGGGGGGTGGGCCGCTGGTGCTGCAAGGGAGGTGGAGTGTTGAGCACTGCTCTGGCCTTATCGGGGGCAGTGGTGGTTCTGTGGTAGAATTCTTCCATTCATGCGGGAGACCAGGGTTCAATTCCCAGCTGGTGCACCTCATCTATGGCCACCACCTGACTGTCAGTGGAGACTTGTGTGTGGCTGTGATGCTGGACAGGTTTCAGTGGATCTTCCAGACTGAGACAGACTAGGAAGAAAGGCCTGGTGATCTACTTCTGAAAATCAGCCAGTGAAGACCCTATGGATGACAATATCCAATCCTGTTGAACGTGGGTGGCCGCGAGTCAGGGAAGCTAATAACAACAAGAGTAGCAGCCCATATCACTATGCCTGGGGAGGGGAGAGGGGCAGTGGACAGGAAGTACGTTAGAGGAAACAGCAATAATAGGGGTCAGACAAGGTCAAGACTTGGCCAGGCCTTTTGTGCCAGAGATGCAGGAACAGTGTAAGAGAAGGTAACGAGAAACATATAGACAAATAACTACTTCCTATGTGCATCCTGAAAGGAGACTACTACGGAGCCTACATCAGGAGAAAACTGTGTCTTATGGGATATATCCATAGCCTCAAGGAGGCCTGGTGGTGCAGTGGTTAAGCACTCAGCTCCTAAGTGAAAGGTTCGATGGTGGTTGGAGTCCACCAGTTATTCCGCAGGAGGGCGATGAGGCCATGAGCTCCCGTCAAGTTTACAGCCCAGGAAACCTTACACAGGAGTTCTGCCCTCCCCTACAGGGTCCCTGTGAGTTGAAATCCACTTGAAAGCAGTGGGTTAGCCATGTTCCTGGGTGCCTTTGGCCTTGCTGTGCTCGAGCCTGTTATTGCAGCCACTGTGTCAGTCTGTCTCCTTGAGGGTCGCCCTCTTTCCACCGACTTTCGGGTCTGTCAAGCATAATGTCTGCCTCCAGGGACTGGTCCTTCCTAATGATATGTCCAAAGCATGTGAGACATTGTCTCGTCATCCTCGCTTCTAAGGTTCGTTCTGACTGTACTTCTGGGTAGCCACGGCCTCGTGGAATCTTAGTGCTGATTTTCTTTCAGAGCCTCCCAATGTCATTTACTCCGTCATTCAGCCAACACTGCCTTGCAAATTGAGCAAGTCACCGTGCTGAGATGGCAAATGATGCGTGTGGCTCAAGAAAGTGACAGTCAGGCTCCAGGAACTGATGGAATATCACCTGAGAGGTTTCAACAAACAGATGCAGCGCTGGATATGCTCACTTGTGTATGCCAAGAAATTTGGAGGACAGCTAGCTGGTCAGCCAACTGGAAGAGATCCATATGTGTACCCATTTCAAAAATAGGTGATCCAACAGAATGTAGAAATTGTTGAATAATATCATTAACATCATTAACATTACACTAAAGTAAAATTTTGTTGAAGATCATTCAAAAGCAGCTGCAGCTGTGTACCAAAAAAACTGTCAGAAATTCAAGCTGGATTCAGAAGAGCACATGAAACAAAGTGTATCATTGCTGATGTCAGATGGATCTTCGGTGAAACAGAATACCTGAGAGATGTTTGCCTTTGTTTTATTGACTCTGCAAAGGCATTCTACTGTGTGGTTATTGACAAATTCCAGATAACACGGTGGTGAATGGGAATCCCAGAACTTAATTGTGCCCATGAGGAACTTGCACACAAAGAGGCAGTCATTTGAACACAACAAGGGAATACTGTGTGGTTTAAAATCAGGAATGGTGGACATCAGGGTTGTATCCTTTCACCATACTTATTCAGTCTATATGCTGAGCAAATAATCTGAAAATGTGTACTGTATAAAGAAGAGTGTGACATAAGGATTGGAGGAAGGCTCATTAACAACCTGGGATATGCAAGTGACACAACTTTGCTGAAATTGAATTGGACATGAAGCACTTATTGATGAAGATCAAAGACTGTAGTCTAAAGAAAACAAAAATCCTCACAACTAGACCAAGAGGCAACGTGATGATAAATGGATAAAGCATTGAAGTTGTCAAGGTTGTTGTTTTCTTGGATCCACAATCAATGCCCATGGAAACAGCAGTCAGGAATTCAAGGGATGCATTGCACTTGGCAAAACTGCTGCAAAATGCCTCTTAGAAGTATTACAAATCAAAGATGTCACTTTAAGTACTAAGGTGTGCCTGACCCTAGCCATGGTGTTTCCAATTACTATATATCCATGCAAAAACTGGAAAATAAATAAAGAAGATGGAAGAAGAATTGATGTCTTTGAATTATGGTGTTGGCAAAGAATACCGAATACACCACAGACTGCCAGAAGAACAAACAGATTTGTCTTGGAAGTACAGTCAGAATGCTCCTTAGAAGCAGGGATGGCAAGATGTCACCTCACACCCTTTGGGCAAGTTATCAGGAAGGACTCATCCCTAGAGAAGGACATCTTGCTTGACAAAATAGAGGGTCAACAAAGGACAGAAAGACCCTCAATGAGATGGATTGACAGTGGCTGCAACAAGGGTCTCGGGTCTAAAAGGGTTGTGAAGATGGGGCAGAACTGGGCAGTGTTTTTTTCTAGGTAGGGTTGCTACAAGATGGACCCAATTCTAAGACAACTGTTAACAACAAAAACGTGACAAACACATGTGCAGAATAGAACTGCTCTGTTGAGTTTTCATGGCTGTGACCTTTCAGAAGCAGATTGTCAGGCCTGTCTTCTGAGGCAGTTCTGGATGGGTTCTAAATAGTAATACTGTCTCTGAAATAAACAGTGCCCTCAGCCTCTGCCCAAATTGGGCATGGCTGTAGAGAGCTGCTTCCTTCTGCTTCACTTGTGAGATGAATCTCCTGTCTTTTCTCATGATTAGTTTTACTTCAAGAGTAAATGCAAAAGGCAGTTACTTTCTCTTGTGTTTTTTAGTGGAGTTTCTTTCTCTCTTTCTTTTCCAATGTGTAACTGGAGTAGAGAAGGGGTGGGGTACTGTAGAGAAAATACCACATTGAATATGTTCACAAAACAAGAGACTGTGGACTTGTTACTACAAACACTGAAAAAAATAAATGAGATTGGAAGGTAGTTGCATAGAAATTTAGACATAGAAAAAATTTTGGCAAGCACCTGGATGTTTTATAGAGGAAGAAAGTTAGATGCAGGAAAACTGGACAGGCGAACATGGGGATCCCGAGGTGGGCGCGGAAAGTGGGAGAGTGTGGGGGATTGCACCTAATGTCACAAAACAACTTGTTTATAAATTTTTTGAATCAGAAACTAATTGGGCTATGAACTTTCACCTAAAACACCATAAAAAAAATATTACTACTGTAATGTGAAAAGATTCTGGCTAAAATTACTTGATGGTGTCTCTCTCAGAGAAGCCCATCCTAAAAGTCCTGTCTAACCCTATGGTGTCAGACTGTGAAGAGACAGGTTAAAATGAGTTGCTGTCTATTGAACTCTGACTCATGACAAGCCCCGGTGGGTGTCAGAGTAGAACTGAGTTCCACAAGGGTTTCAATGACTGATTTTTCAGAAGTAGATCAGCAAACTTTTCTTCCAAGGCACCTTTGGGTAGACATGAATCCCTATCCTGTGAGCTGGCAGCTGAGTTTGTTAACCATTTGTGCTACCCAACGACTGCATAAACATTGCATTCTTCCACCAAAACAGGGCTTCACATCTGTGTAGTATTTTAACTTTACGATTGACAACTGTCTTATCCAAAAACTAAACCCACCACCGTTGAATCGATTCTGACTCATAGGACAGAGTAGAAGCACCCCATAGAATTTCCAAGGAGCACTTGGTGGATTTGAGCTGCCAGCCTTTTGGTTAGCAGCTGCAGTACTTAACCAGTATGCCACAGGGTTTCCACCCCCTTATCAGGAAACCTAATACTCCATTTGCTGCTTTTGTGGATTCTAAAAGAGTTAAAGGAAAATAAATAAATAAGTTTTCTTATTTTTGTCCATTAGAACTAAATTTGTATTTGTATCAAATGAATACTATATTTTACTTGAATACATGGAACAAAATGATATCATGATATCATACTGTGCCACATTTATGATGAAGCTCCCAAATCTAAACCATACTAATTTCACAACCACTAATTTAGCAGCATTCACAATACGGGTCTGCTCTATATCCATTTCATCCATCACTGATGGCATCTCTTGTTTAAGAGCAATTACACGTGCATGATTTCCTACTGCCGTGTTTGTCAGTGAGCACCTTAACAGCACAGTATTCTTCTGCTGATGAGGACTGTTTGTTTGGTAGGCTCTTTCCTTCCAAGGAGAGAATGTGCTTCATTACCAGTTGTATAAGGAAGATGCGGATAGCTTCAGTGGAACCATGGAAATACCTATTTGTTCTTTGTTCTGTGTTTCCTGTCAAATCTTAAAGCAGCAAACCTTTAGTCAAAAAGTAGATACACTGGAATCTTGTTAAAAGGCTCCTTAGTGAAAAAAACCAAAACCAAAAAATCAAACCCACTGCCGTCAAATAGATTCCAACTCACAAGGACCCTATAGGACAGAGTAGAGCTGCCTAGCAGCCTTTCCTAGGCTGTAATCTTTATGGGAGAAGATCACCAGGTCTTGTCTCCCATGGAGCAGCTGGTGGATTTGAACCACTGATATTTCTCTCTGATTGCTTAACCACTGCTCCACCAGGGGAATTTAAACATTCAGTAGCTTGGTCATGGGCTGTGTCTGAAGTGGCTTAGTGCCTTCTGTGTCAGAGTGAGCTCCACGGCAAACACAAGGGAGGGCGTTGTTCTAATGATCCTTTCATGTTCTTAGTTTTGAAAATGTAGATGGCAGCTGAAAATGTATTAGGAAAGCACAGTGAAACCCGTGAGAGCTGGAACTCAGTGGGACTGCTTTGTTTTTTTGGGTCTTACAAGTTTTCCCCTACGGCCTTATCACTTTTCTATTGCTCATTTTAGTGGAAGATACTTACATTTTCCTTCTCTGACAGGTCTGCACCTTACACACATTTCGTCTTTCACAGATTTTGCTATAATTCCCATGAAAGCAATAGAATATCTCCCCAAATCAACTATGAATTGAGCCTTAAACCAAAAATAACTCCTGAGGTCTCAAACATTCCCCAAAACCCACTGCCGTTGAGTAGGGTCTGACTCATAGAGACTTTAGAGATGATAGGAGAACTTCTCCATAGAGTTTCCACAGAGTGCCTGGTGGATTTGAACTGCCAACCTTTTGGTTAGCAGACATAGCACTTAACCCACTACACCACCAGGGTTTCCTAAACCAATTAGTCCAGCTTAACTAGTAAGCATGTCTGCCTTTGAGCACTGTGCTCTTTTAAAGAACTGTGTATGTGGGATCAAATGGGCAACAGCGACTCCAAAGGTTAGGTAAGAAACTTAATGAGTTCACATTAACGGTGGAGGAACAAGTGAGAAAGGGAAGATGAGAATCTCTGTAAACTCAAAGAATGTCATCTGTGTCACTGATATTACATGTAGCAACTGTTGAATTGGTGTATGTTTTGCTGTATATGTTGTTAACAACAGCAGAAAAATTACTAAAAATTTCATCTGTAAGACCACTCAGACTTGGAGAAGGCAGTTAGTGTTTCTGCTGCTGATGAACAAAGACTTTAGGGCAGTGCTGTCAGTGGCGTAGTCCTGGTGGTACAGTGGTTAAGTGCTCAGCTGCTGACTCCAGGCCGGCCATTGGAGCCCGCTGGCTGCTCCGCTGGAGAAGGACCTGGTGGTCTGCTCCCATGACGATTATAGCCCAGAAACCTGTATGAAGAGTGCTAGTCTGTCCTGTGGGGTTGCTGCGAACTGGACTTCCCTTGATGTCACATGGCAACAAGAGTGGTAGAACACAACCCACCACTAAGGTTAAAGCACTTGCCTGGTAACCAAAAGGTTGGTGTCTCAAGTTCACTCAGTGGTACCTCAGAAAAATGTGCTGGTGATCTACTTGTGAAAAATCAGCCACTGAAAACCCCATGGAGCACAGATGTACTGTGACATACTTGAGGTCATCATGAGTCAGAGGTGACTCAGCAGCAATGATTTTTTTTTTGTATGTAAGCTGTTCCGTTTCCACATTTCTACAACCAGCTTTCTTCAATCTACCATACTTGCTTTTTTTTAAATTTTATCATTGGGACCAATCAGAAGTGTATGCCTTGGACTTGAGTGTGGGGTCAGAACCTAGGGCTGGACTTGGGCTGGTGGAAATGACCAAGGGTGTGGGAGTCGCCTTCCCAGACAGTGGTTGATCTCTGGCCGTCAGGAGATGCTGCTGAGCCATTTTCTACATGTCCTTGTCGAAGGCCCCGTCAGTGAACATCTCTCGTTTAGGATCTGACTCTGGACCTGAAATTTTGGGAAACCAGACCTTCTGACAAACCTGGAAAAGCAGTGGACCTTGTCCCTGGGAAAATGCACACAGACTGAAAATGTCATGGGCTGCTTTGGGAGGTTTCATGGATCTGTGAGATCTGTCACTCAAAGAGACACAGTATGTGTTTGCTGAAGCATTTATACTGGGACTGAGGAGTCAGTGGGAGGTGGGTGGCTGGAGAAATAAGAGAGCAAGGTGGATGTCCAATGTCAGGTTAACATGTTTGGAATTAATCCTGTGGTTTAGAATTAAATAGTACGGTAAGGTAGTAACATGATCACATCCATACATTTGAAGAAAGGCCCTCTGGCAGCGTGTGTATATTTAACATAATCCTGTAATTAGTTCATCAGATCATCTTAGGAGAAATAATACTGTTGGCAAGAAATGTTTCAGTGCTTCCTTTTAAAGCCAGTGATATCAGATGGCATATTAAGTGATCTAACTTCATAGACAGTGAGATATAGAAAGCAGTTTTCTGTAACCAATATACATACCATCACTAAAGTTTGACTATTGTCAGGATGGAATCCTGGTGGCACAGAGATTAAGAGCTACAGCTACTCACCAGAAGGTCAGCAGTTCAAATCTACCAGGTGCTCCTTGGAAGCCCAGTGGGGCACTTCTCCTACATCCTACAGGCTCACAATCAGTTGGAATTGATTCAGGGGCAGTGGATTGTCAGGATCATTGTTTTCTCCTAATAGTGGGCTTAGTTAGACTTTTAATCTTACCACTGCCCATTATCATACTGTTAGTCCAGTACTTTGGGGCAACATGAAGTTCTGCCTCCTACAGAGAAAACTCGGGAATCAGAGCAGGGTGCGATGCTGGAGGATTGAAGTGGAACCTTCTAGATGACCAGGGTGCCTCTCCTGGCTCTACCACACCCTAGCAATGGGGTAGACTGGAGCTGGTAGAAATGAGTGAGGCTGTGGGCATCTCCTACCCAGGTGGTGGTTGCTCTCTTGCTGTTTTTGGAGATGCTACTGAGATGTGTTCTGTATGGGGTCTGACAGTGAAGTCTATGAACTTAATTGTTCTAAGTGCTATATACTTCATTGCTGAATATCACTACAGTCACCTTCGAAGTACTCACCTTGGGATCTGTACACCGACACCAGCACCTAGTCCACCCTTCAAAGCAACTTTGGGACTCTTTCTGGAGTGGCCATTGCACATGGTGGCGCCTTGCCAAGTTCGTGAACTTAATTGTCTAGTTGTCTGGGGGGAAGTTTTTAGACAGTAAACAAATAACTGTATTGGAGCACCCTCCCTGTGCACCTGATCTGGCCTCCAGTGATTTTTTTCTTTACCCGAAGATAAAGGAAGACATTTGGATGGCATTCAGGACATCAAGGCTGATAGGGTGACAGCTCTGATGGCCATTTCAGAAAAAGAGTTCCAAAATTGCTCTGAAGGGTGGACTAGGCGCTGGGATGGGTGCATAGCTTCCCAAGGGGAGCGCTTCAAAGGTGACGTTTTAGCCAGCTAGGGCTGCTCTAACAGAAATACCACAAAGTGGATGGCTTTAACAAAGGAAGGTTTATTCTTACACAGTCCGGTAGGCTACAAGTCCATATGCAGGGTGTCTGCTCCAGGGGAAGGCTTTCCCCTTGTCGGCTCTGGAGGAAAGTCGAGTATTGCATCAGTCTTTGTCCAGGGAACATCTTGGCACAGGAACCTCAGGTCTGAAGGATGCACTCTTCTCCCAGTGCTGCTTACTTGATGGTACAGAGTTCCCAATTCTCTGCCTGCTTGTCTTTCCTTTTATCTCTTGCAGGATGAAAGGATTAAGGGTGGGACAAGCCATACTCCAGGGAAACTCCCTTTACAGTGGAGCAGGGAGGTGATCTGATGAAGGGATTTACAGCCCCACCCTAATCCTTTAGCATACAGCACAGGAAAACCACCAAATGGATGACAGCCACAAGATACTGGGAATCATGGTCCAGCCACATGGCTACACATATTTTGGGGGGACACAATTCCATCCATGACAGGTGACTGTAGTGATAATCAGCAATAAAGTATGTAGCACTTTTTCCGGAGTGAGTTTGTGGACATAGCTGGTAGTCCTTGTATGTAACATGAGCCACTGATGGGTCAATGGTGAAATTCTCATCTTCCGTGTGGGAGACTCAGCCAGGGTGCTGCCTGCACAGCCACCACTCGTCTGTCCATAACAGCTTGCGTTTACTGTGACGCTGAGCAGACTTCAGTAGAGGGTCAAGATTAAGAGAGACTAGGTAAAGAGGCCTGGCAATCGACTTCTGAAAATTCACCAGTTAAAGCCTCAGGGGTAACAATAGTTGCATCCACAGCTGATCACGGGGATGACACAGAACCAGTTAGCATCTGTCCCACTATAGGGTTACCACCAATCAGGGGCCAGTTCTATGGTGGCTAATGACAGCAGACACTTACCTAACAGGTGTGAGAGCTAGAGCTTTGAAAACTATGATACGTGACACAAACACAAACTAAAGCTCCTTTTCCTCTGGTGTTACCTTCCTGCCCGGGCCCGTTTGGGTCAGCAGAGAGGAATGAAACAGTGAACGTGTGTATGGTTTGCCTTTGTGATGTTACATCGCTCTGTTTTCTCAAAGTATCCAATGCTTTAGAGGTTTTTCCAGTACCTGGCAACACATTCCCTCTGTGTAGCCCTTGCAAAGTCCCGAATTAAAAATTGACAGTTTTGCTGAGCTCCAAACCTGTATGTTTTAAAGGAGTCAGAGGTGCCCCCGGGAGCTGGAAGAGACCATGCTGACGTCCTGGTGTTTGTGGGATGCGTGCAAGGTTCCACAGAGAAAATCGGCGGGCTGAGCCCGTGTGAAGCAGCAGACCCCCTACCGTCTAGGCAGTCTGCCAGTGTGTGTCCCAGAGAAGGGTGGGTAGCTGGTGGCTTGGAGATTTGGGGAGGAACTGCCGGGGTAGAGAGCACCCATGAGCACGCCACTCCAAGCATCTCTGTCCTCAGCGTTACTGACCTGCTCATCAGGGACACACTGAGTAGCTTTCCAAAGATGTCTCCCAGTTTTGAGGCACATCTTGCTCAGGTGATTGTGATAGGAAACACATTCTCATTCCCAGCGGGAAAAGTCAGGTGTTTAGGCCTTGACTACCATTGCCTGGAAATCCCAGGTACCATAGTGAACCCTATCGAACATTCTATGCAGCTGATGGGTTATGACTGTACCCAAATGCATCAGTGTTAAAGTGGCAAAGCGTTTACCTTAACCCAGCAGTGGGGAGGAGGCACTTTCCAGACATGACTTCAGCTGTGGTGGCAGAATATCCCCTTTGTTCATGACAGCCCTCATTACCATGGTGACAGGGATGATGGTGTCTATACTCGGTGATCAAGTGACCTACAGGCTTATCAATGTTTGGGTGTGATTCCAAAACGAAACCCAACAGATTGCCGTTGATTCCAACTCATAGCCACCCTATGGGTCAGGGTAGAACTACCCCGTAAGATTTCCAAGAAGTACCTGGTGGATCCGAACTGCTGACCTTTCCACTAGCAGCTGAGCACTTAACCAGTGTGCCACCAGGGTTTCCAGTAGAAGCAAATAACAAATATTTTATTCTCATTTCATTAAAAGGAATGGCTTTTGCAGAACTGGTGACTTTGCTGAGGACAAACATCTAAACAAAAGGGAATCCAAGCTTTGATTCGTGGGCTTGTTCTGAAAAAGATAGGAGGTGGCATAGGCTTTTCTGTCGGACTCTGCCACACAGCAGCAGTGAGACATCTCACCTCAGTGAGTCTTGTTGATCGGACTGTTGTGCTCCATGGGGTTTTCACTGGCTGACTTTCAGAAATAGATCTCTAGAATTTTCTTCCTAGTTTCTCTTAGTCTGAACCAATGTCAGCAGCAACAGAGAGGATGCCCTGTGACCTGAACTCAGAGCTGGCCTCCTGGGTGCAGATTCCACCTTCACCTCTTGACTAGCTGTGTGTCACCTCATGTGAGCACTAACACTTCCAGAGTTCCTAAAGTGAACTGACTCGTAGAATCTACCTCCTAGGGTCACTGTAAGGTTAAAATGAGTTGTTATAACTAAAACCACTTAGAATGGTGCCTCGTGGTTGTTGTTAGGTGCCACTCGGTTGGTTCCTGCTCACAGAGACCCTGTGCACAGCACAACGAAACCACCCAGTGCTCTGCCATCTTTCCAGTTGTCATTATGGTGGAGCCCATTGTTGCAGCCACTCAGTTCATCTCGTTGAGTGCAGGGCACGGTGCCTGGCATTTGGTAAACACAATGTAAACATGTGTTGATGAGCCATGATGGCGCAGCAGCCAGAGTGCTTGGCTGCTGACCCAGACATCAATGGTTTTGAACCTGCCGTCTGCTCCGTGGGAGAAAGACACGGCAGTCTGCTTCTGTGAAGATCTCCAGCCCTGGAAACTCTATGGGGCAGTTCTGTTCTGTCCTGTAGGGTCACTTTTAGTTGACATTCACTCACTAACAGTGGGTTGGGTTGGGTTGGATTTCATTTGGGCGTGACTAGGATAGATTATGATTATAATTATTGAGGAATATCCTTTCTGTGCCTATCTTGTTGAGTGTTTTTACCAGGAAAGGGTGTATTAGATTTTATCAAAAGCTTTTTCTGCATCAATTGAAGTGATCATGAGTCTGTTTTCCTCTGTTTTGTTAATGCAGTGTATCAACGCGGGTTGGCTTTCTAGTACTGAACTCTCCTTGGATTCCTGGAATAAATCCCACTTGGTGGCAGAGTATAATTTTCTTAATATGTTGTTGGATTCTGTTTGCTAGAATTTTGTTGAGAATTTTTGTGTCTATATTCATGAAGGATGTTGATCCATAATTTTCTTGTGATGTGTTTCTCTGGTTTCAGTATCAGGGTTAAGATTATGATTATAATGGTTATCCGTACAGCAAGTACCTGGTACAAATTAGTCAAAAGACTAGCTTTTATTACTGCTGCTATTTCTTCCCCCTGAGCCTTTACTTCCTCTCCCCCCACCCCAAAATCATGTTTTAGGAGCAAGTTTACATAGCAAGTTAGATTCCCATTTAACATTTTGATATAACTCTTTCCATGTCTTTGGTTACATTTTTCCTAATGAGTGGATGTTGTTCTTATTTCATTCTTTTTGTTCTGTTTCCATTAATCTGGCTTTCCTGTCCCTTGTTGGTGTCTCATCTTTGTTTTAGGGTAAACACTGAACATTTGGTCGTATATGGTTGCTTATTTTAAGGGAACATAATGTTCATGGATGATATCATTTATTTTATAAACAATGATGTTGCTTATTTTGATTAGAGGAGACCATCAGGAGTAGCTGTAACAGAAATATCCTAAGTGGGTGGCTATAATAAAGAAAAATTTATTTTTTTTACAGTAAAATAGGCTGTAAGTCCAAAATTACAGTGTTAGTTCCAGGGGAAGGTTTTCTCTGTTGGCTGGAGAAGGGTCCTTGTCATTGGTTGTCTCTGGACTGGGACCTTCTCAGCTGTAGGGACCCTGGGCCCAAAGGACACACTCTGCTGCCAGCGCTTCTTTCCTGATGGTATGAGGTCCTCGTGTCCCTATGCTCGTTTTTTCCTTTTATATCCCAAGAAACTGCCTCAACACAATCCAAGCTTGAAGATTGAGTCCCACCTCAGTAACAAAACCACCACCATCCTCCCCCATTAATATCATACAGGCAGGATTTGCAACATACAGGAAAATCACACAATACCAGGAATCATGGCCCAGCCTAATTGATACATATTTTGAGGGGCACACAGTGGAATTGCTGTATCATAAAGTATTTCTATTTCTAGCTCTTTGAAGAGGTCTATATTGTTTTCCAGAGTGGCTATACCATTTTACAATCCCACCAGCAATGTAGAAGAATTCCAGTCCCCACCGTCCCCAAGCCTCTCTGGCATTTGACATTTTCTGTTGTTTTGATCAGTGCCATTTTTTCAGGGTCAAAATTGTATTTCATTGTAGTTTTGATTTGCATCTTTCTAGTGGCTAATGGGAACCCTGGTGACATAGTGATTAAGAGCTCAGCTGCTAACCAAAAGGTTGGCAGTTTGAATCTACCGGGCACTCCTTGGAAACCCTATGGGGCAATTCTACTCAGTCCTATAGGGTCATTATGTGTCAGTATCCATGCATCCATGTCATGGCAGCAAGTTGTTTTGTTTTTTAATTCCTTTGGAAGTATTGTGAATGACACTGATTTCTTTTCAGAGTGTTCTTTTAATGTAGAGACAAGCTGACTTTTGTGGGTTGATCGTGTACCCTGCCACTCTACAGAGTTCTTCTACTAGTCCCAGTGACTTCCTTGTGGGGTCTCTGGGAGTTTGGACATATAGAGTCATGTCATCTGTGGATAAGGATTACTTATGTCCTCCTTTCCGATATCTGCAGCCCTGCTGGTGCAGTGATTTAGAGCTCAGCTGCTAACCAGAAGGTCGGCAGTTCAAATCCACCAGATGCTCCTTAGAAACCAGTGGAGCAGTTCTACTGTGTTGTATGGGGTCGTTATGAGTAGGAATCAACTTGATGGCAATAATTTTTTTTTCCTACCCATTTCGATATCCTTTTCTTCCCACCCTTGCCTTACTGCTCTAGTTAGAACTTCCCTGACAGTATTAAATAGGAATGATGATAATGGGCATCCTGTCTCATTCCTCTTCTCAGCGGGAGTGCTCACAGTCTTTCTCCATTGAGAATACTGTTGTTGGCTGTTGGTTGCACACACTGTTAGGTGCCATCAAGTCGGTTCCAGCTCCTGGTGACCCTGTGTACAGCAGAACAAAACACTGCCAGGTCCCACACCACTTTCACAAATACTGCTGTGTATGAGCTCGTTGTTGCAGCCACTGTATTAGTCCATCTTATTAAGAGTCTTCCTCTGTTTTGCTGACCCTGTAGCAAGCATAATGTCCTTCTGTAGGGACTGGGGCCTTCTGATAACATGTCCAAAGTATTTGAGACAAAGGCTGTTACCCTCACTTATAAGGTGTATCCTAGCTGTACTTTCTCCTAGATAGGTTGGTTTGTTCTTTTAGCTGTGCTTGTATATTGAATATTCTTGCCAACATCACAATTCAAAGGCATTAATTCTTCTTCTGTCTTCCTTATCCATTGTTCAGCTTTCCCAGGCAGAAGAGGAACAGGCACATCTTAGTTCTCAAAGTAGCATCTTTGCTTGGTTTTGCATTTATGAACTTAATTATGTTGAGGATTTGCCCTTGTATTCCAATGTTTCTGAGAGTTTTTATCAGGAAAGAGTATTGGATTTTATCCAGTGCCATTTTTGCATCGATTGAGTTGATCATGTGGTCCTTTATCTTTGTTTTATTTAATGGGGTGAATTATGTTTATTGATTTTGTAAAGTGGAACCATTCTTACATCCCTTGTATGAATCTCGTTTGATCATGATGTATTTATTTTTCAATATTCTTTTGAATTCTGTTGGCTAGAATTGTGTTGAGAATTTTTGCATCTATATTCATGAGAGATATTGGTCTATAATTTTCTTTGTTAGTGGTGCCCTTGCCTAGATTTTATATCAAGGTTATTCTGGCTACATAAAACAAATTAGGGAGTCTTCCCTCCTTTCCTGTGTTCTGGAGTAGTTTGAGCAGAATTGGGGTCAACTCATCGACTGTTTGGTAGAGTACTCCAGTGAAGCTATCCAGGCCGGGGCTTTGGCTGTTGTTGTCACTAGAAGTTTTTTTAAATTTAGTTCTTAATGGCATCTTCTATTTCTTCTTTCATTATGTTGTTGTTGTTGTCAGGTGGCACTGAGTCAGTTGTGACTCACAGTAACCCTGTGTGCAACAGAACAAAACACTGCCCAAGCCTGTACCATACCTACAGTCTTTTTTATGTTTAAGCCATTGTTGCAGCCAGTGTGTCAGTTCATCTTATTAAGGGTCTTCTGTTTCTCTGACTCTCTACTCGACCAAGCATGATGTCCTTCTGCAGGGACTGAACCATCCTGACAGTGTGTGCAAACTAATGTAAGATACCGTCTTGCCATCTTTGTTTCCAAGGAGCACTCAGAGAAAGTGTCTATATTACTTAAATGCATTTTAATTTATTGAGGCTTATCTTGTGGCCTATTATGTGGTCTGTTCTAGAGAATGGTCTGAGTATATTGGAGAAAAAAAAAGTGCTGTGCTTCTGTTGGGTGCATGTTTTGTTCATATTTATGAGACCTAGTTGATCAATTGTGTTATTTAGCTTTTCTCTATCTTTGCTGAGTTTTTTCCTAATTATTTTGTCCAGTGTTGAAAGTAGTTTGGTGAATTCTTCAACTATTATCATAGAACTGTCTATTTCTCTTTGTATTCTGTTGGAGTTTGTTTCACAAACTTCTTAGCTCTGTCATTGAGTACGTGAATATCTATTATGATTTTGTCCTCTCGGTGGATTGATTTTATGATCTTATATAATGCCCTGCCTTGGCTCTATGGATAGATTTCATTTAAAGTCTATTTCATCAGAGATTATTTTTGCCACTCCTCTCTCCTTTGGTTGCTCTGTCCTTGATTTACAGTTTTTACCACACTTTGATTTTAACCTGTTTATGTCTGCTTCTAAGATGTGTCTCCTGTAGGCAACATGTTGTTGGGTCATGTCTTTCAAACCTATTCTGGCACTCTCTATCTCTTGACTGGTGCTTTTAAGCTGTTTATATTCAATGTGATTATTACAGTCAGATCCCACTTGTCAGCACTTGGCTGGCCATTGATATTATTATTGCTGCTGTTTTGTTATGCTCTTATTGTTATGTAAATGATTTCTTTGTTCCACTTGATTTTCTGTGCAGCCTTCTTTTCGTTTATAGATTTTCTTTTTCATCCCTTTGTTGTTGCTGAGTTTATGTTTGCTGAGTCTTTTGGATTTTCTTTTTCTTTTTTTTTTTTTGGATGAGTGGGGTTTTATATGTTCTTTGTGGTTTCTCTGGAAATTGCCCTTCTCTTCCAAAGTTTGAAACAGTCTGCTGTGTCTCGAAACTGTCTTTAACTTGCTCTTTGTATGGAAATTCTGTAACTCTGCTGTTTATTCCTTCTTTTTGTTTTGAAGCTGTCCTCGTTTCTGGATTGAGCTCTCTGGTTGCCTGTTTTATTTTACATTGGAGAATTGTCTCGGTTGTAATCCAGTTAATCCTGTCATGTGTCTTGATCTCAGGTTGTTGTCTGATGTCTCTGGCTTTCTGTCCCAAGAATTCCCTTAAATATTTCTTATAAAGTTGGTCTAGTTTTTACAAAGTCTCTTACTATTTGTTTATCTGGGAATGTCCTAGCTTTGTCATCTTATTTGAAAGACAGTTTTGATTCTTGATTGGCATTTTTTTTTTCTTTTTAGAGTTTTATACATGTCATCTCACTGTCTTCTTACCTGCATATTTTCTGCTGAGAAATCAGCATTTAATCTTACTGATGCCCCTTTGCAGGTGCTATTTCATTTTTTGCAGGCTGCTCTCAGAATTCTTCATTTTTGTATTGAGTGAGTTTGATTATGATATATCGTGGTAGGTTTATTTGGGAGTTTATCCTGTGCAGGGTTTTTCAGCTTCTTGGATGAAAATCTTCTTATCTTTCATGATAATTAGGAACAGTTTCTTTTCAATAAATCTTCAAAAGTTTCTCTGTGCTTCCCCCTCCCTTTCTTTTTCTTCTGGAATTCTAATTATGCATAAATTCTTTCTCATAATAGTGTTCCACATAGCTCTTAAGTTTTCTTCACTTTTTCTTTCTATTCCTGATTGCTCCTCAAACAAATTAGTATCAGGGAAATCCTCTGTTTCACTGATTGTTTTCTCTATGGTTTTAATTCTACCTCTATGTCTTTCTGTTACCTATTTTTGATATTGTATTGTTAATGTCATGAATTTCTAGTTATTTTTGTATGGTTTCTATTTGCCTATTTACTTTGTCATCTCGTTCTTATATTGTTTTCCTGAATTCTTCTGTGGTTTTGTATGTGCTTTCCTTTGTCTCTTTGAAAACCTTGTATATAAGTCTTTTGAATTCTTCGTCAGGTAGTTCCATTACCATTTTTTTCTTCAGGGAAGTTTTCTGCCCCTTTATTTTGGTCCTTTATTTGAGCCATCTTCTTTTTTCTTTTTCTTTTTCCGTATGACTTGCTGTTGCTTGTTTTCTCTGAGACACTAGGCTGTCATTTTGTGGATTGATTGATTGCATATTTGTCATTTTATTCTGACTTTTTGTTTTGTTCTGATGTATCAGGGAGAATGGGTGAGACATGTTTAGCTGATCACCACCTATCACCATGTGGGCCCAGCATTGGTGGCTATGCCCAGCCCTTGTCAGTTTTCAGTGGGTGTGTAGAGCACTGGGGTTGGTTGGGTGGGTATTGGTAACCATATAGTGTCACTTCAGTGGCTTGTGGGTACCCACAGTTACTTGCTTAATGGTCAGGGTGGCAGCCACTAGGTGTGGCAGGTAGCCGGGAGTACCAGAGAGCTCTCCTGCTCCTTGCTGGGTCAGTAGGGAGCTGGTGCACTGGCAGGCAGGGGGACCAGAGAGCTCTCCTGCTACATTTCAGGTAAGCAGATGGGGGGTGGTTGGTGGGCAGCTGGGAATGATGGAGTGTTCCTGTGCTGACTGGCAGGTTGGTGGGTGGGGTGGCAGCTGTTTGGCTGGGTATGTCCAGGTGCTCTCACCACTGAGTGAGTCACAGAGCCCATGCATTTTGAGGGGCGTGAAAGGGGCATAATGTCGTTACAAAACCTTTTTTGGTCTGGTTTAACGAAACAGCTATGAATGGAGTCTTTTCCACAGTTTTATTCCTTCGGGGAGAATAGGAGTCCTGAATGTTAGGAGAGAGGTTTGTTTTAAGACTTCCTCCGAGCAGGAGCACAGAGCCCTCGTAGCCCAATGGGTAAGCACTCAGCTGCCACCTACAAGGCGCTCCGTGGGAGAGATGTGGCAGTCTGCTTCCATACGGATGACAGCCTTGGAAGCCTATGCGGCCATTTTACTGTGTCTTGTAGGGGCACTAGGAGTCAGAATCCACTCGATGGCGATGGGTTTGCGTAGAGCAGGAACAAGTTCTGGGCCTTCGCCATAGACTATCTGAATCATAAATTATGTGGTCTAACAGTAACCTTTTTATACCCCAGTGATTCTCATGCTCTGTGAAGTTTGAAAATGTTGAATATGGCCTACCCACAGTTTTGCTGTTGTTGGTAGGTGCTAGTGAGTTGTCTCCAACTCATGGCTACTACATGCATGACAGAACAAAATACGGCCTGGTTCTGCACCATCCTGACAATTGTTGCTACATTTGAGTCCACTGTTGGAGTCACTGTGTCAGCCCATCTTTTTGAGGGTCTTCTTTCCTTCGCTGACCCTCCACCAAGCACACTGACCATCTCCAGAAATTGTTCTCTCCTGACAACCTGTCCAGAGTACATGAGATGAATTCTCACCATCCTCGCTTCTAAGTAGTATTCCAGCTATACTTCCTTCAAAATATGTTTGTTCATTTTTCTGGTAGCCCATGTTGTATTCAGTATTCTTTGCTGGCACCATAATTCAAATACATCAATTCTTCTTCCAACACCTTCTGTTGCCAAGACAGGGTCAATGCATAATTGGCTTCTCCATCCATTTGATGGGCTGTTCCTGCCAAAGAAGTGGTAAATAACCGTAATCATGGTGATGACATGAATTATAGGAAGTATGTAGAAACATAGGTTTTTCTGGGAAGCCGAGTCAGGGATGGGACTTAAGGAGGGAAAGGCATTTGGAGAGCCTTTGTTGTTAGCCATGATCCAGAACACTGTGGGGTATTGGATCCTCTTGAAAGTGCTCATGTCACATCTCGTGCCACTCTGCTGAGTGATGGATGAGAGTAGAGATGCCATTTGAATTTTTGTGTGAGATTGAAATGAAAAAAATCCAGCCCAGCCTTCAGAAGTCAGAGAGACTGGTACAAAAGGTCACTGATGCCAGTCGGTGGCATTTCAAAGCTGCTATCTTGGAACAGGGAGTATTAAATAGAAAACTTAAAAAAAAAAAAACCAGAAACCAAAAGCTTCAATGCCCTGTGGGGTTGAGTCTTGATCTTTTTCCGTCTCATTGCCCTGGGATCTTAAGTCAAATGTCGTGTGAATAAAGAAAAACACAAGGACATATTTCCACCTTGTCAGGAGGGGAGAAGGTGTATTTGTCCTCAGACTAATGGTGATATAGTATTTATAGTGGCATAAGCTAAGTGATTGAATAATAACTCATTGCTAGTTGTACAGTGGGGCAACTACTTTGTACTGATTGGTCGTAGCCATTTTAGGGGAAATCAACAGATCTTTATTGAGGATCGTGCCCTAGTGGCACAATGACTAAGGAAATCTGCTTCCAAAGAGATTATAGCCAAGGAAATCCTAGGGTGCAGTTCTACTTTGGCATATAGGGTCACTATGAGCTGGAATCAGCTTCTTGGCACTCAACAACAGCAACAGCCCTGGGCCAAATGTGACTTTCTGAGATTCAAGCTGGAGTGACTGAAAGATTACAGTGCTTTGGGAAAGGAAGTCACCTTTTGGGGGGATTGGGAAGGCTAGGAGGGATTGTAAATTATTCGTTTGGTTCTGTATATACTAAGTTTATAATGCTACAACAGTAAGCAGATGGATATGTTGACAAAGTGTGGGGTCATCTCACAGAGACAGGATTTGAAGCCACTCAGAATGAGTTGATCACCTTGGTTACTCAGGAAATCTAGGGACCACACTGTAGAGATCCTAAAACTGTAGTTCCCAGAAGCCCTTTCACCTCAGTACTGAAGTCATTCTGAACTTCACTCCTCAGCCAAAGATTAGAAAGGCCCATGAAACAAAATGACACTAAAGAGGTGCACCAACCCAAAGACAAGGACTAGAAGGCAGGAGGGATAGGGAAGCTGGTAATAGGGAACCCAAGGTGGAGAAGGGAGCATGTGGACATGTCATGGGGTTGTTAACTAAAATCGTAAAATACTGTGTGTTAAATGTGTATGAGAATCTAGTTCTGGAAACCTTCATCTGAAGTACAGTTGATAAAAATTACAAAAGAGATCTAAGGATCAGCGCCCAACTTTGAGGGACACTGTGTTACAGCTGGTAGAATGTGAGAAGACTGTGAAGAAACAGGAGACGTCAGACAGGTGGAAGCGGTCCAGGCCCACATTCTGTCACAGACATCAAGAACAATTTTTTTCAAGAGAGTGATGTTCCTTAGTGTCAAAAGCTATGATTAAATAAAAATAATGAATAAATAAAGCAGTTGAGCAGAGTGAAAGTGCTAAATCAAACTGAAAGTTGTTTCTTCTTTTTTTTCCCCCCTCTAAAATAAATTATTATACATAAGTCAGGAATTCTCAGCCTTGGCAGTGGTGGCACTTGGGGTCAGATGATTTCTTGTTATGGGGAGGCTGTCCTGTGCATTGTAGGGTGTTTACCAGCGTCTCTGGTCACCACCCACTAGGTGCCAGAATCTCAACCCTCCCCCTGCCCCAGCTGTGATGACAAAAATGTTTTCAGATATTACCAAGTGTCCCTGGTTGTGAACTACTAACATAAATATCTGTTTAGCTACTTTTGTGTAGGTAACACTGCATTGGGCCCTAGAAGGTATGAAAATCCCTACATACTCACCATTAGGAAAATGGGATTCTAATTTCTCGAAACTGAGTTATTCCGTTATTTCTCCTATTATGTTGGATAAAACTGTGCAGACACACTTGTCAGTTGTTCCCTAAATTAACAATCTATCAAGAATGCATTGATATTGGGAAAGTAGTAAATTGCAGATATCCATGTTCCAGTGCTACGTGTTTTATCATAGAGTGGGATAGCCAATTTTGATGATGGATCCAGAGCAAAACTAGGAAGCAATTTCCAAATTAGATCCTTTGGGTACTCCAAAAACTTAAATTAGTGTTGCTGTCTCATTTCTTATGAAGATAAAATACTCTGGCCAATCCATAGATATGCTACAGAAATTCTGATTGTAAAAATCTGATGGTGGAAATTATAATGAACTGTATTACACATTTTCTGCTAAGTAAGTAATGAATAAAAAAAAGATGGAAATTTTGGGTGATAATTTGACCTTATAGAAAAGATTATTACGAAAAAACAATTTTGTAACAAGAAAGGCTCTTAATATTTTAAAAAAGAAGCAACAGTTCTCTCCATCTTAGTTTGCTGGGTACTGCCTAGTATATTGAAGACGGGAAGCACCCATCCAAATTACAATAATAGGTCTCTGTCCACCCAGAGCAACAGAGGAAAAAGGAGAATCAGGACTTGGAGAAGGAAACTGACTGTGTGTCCCATTATTTCCATAAACAACTGCCTCCTTTACCATGAGACCAAAAGAACTGGATGGTGCCCACTTGCTGTTACTGATCACTTTGGTCAAAGAGTCTATAGGTGAATCCTGATCAAAAGGTGGAAGAATTTGGAACAAAATTTTAAATTTCAAATGGAAGCTAGACTTCTTAGAGCTATTTACATGAGATGAATGCCTGACACTATTGCCCTGAAATAATCTTAGACCTTAAATCTTAAACTTAAAATATCTCCCAGAGTCTTCTTTGAAGCAAACCATAGTTTATCGTAATATGTAAAATATGCCTGCCTTGAGCATTATCTTCGTTTAAAGAACTGCCTATTTGAGATCAGGTTGACAGTAGCAACTTGAAATGTTAGGTAGGAAGCTTAGGGCCAATGAGTTTAAGTCGGTGGTGGTAGAACAATTCAGACAAGGGCAGTGAGAGTGTTTGCACAACTTGAAGAATGTAATTAGTGTCAGTGAATTGCACATGGAGAAATTGTTGCAATGGTGTATGACTGTGTATATTTTCACCGTAATAAATAAATAATAGATAGACAAACAAATAAATAGAATTGAGATTAACAAAAAGGAAACACAACAGACCTCAGCTTCCTTGTTGCTTAGGAACCAGAGAGATTTGTTTTCACACTCCTGTTTTGGATGTAGGTGACACTGAACCAGATCCTGACTATGGAGGCTAATGCTGAGACACTTGTTTTCTCTGCAGACTGCGTCATCTGCAATTAAAGGTGCTATTCAGCTGGGAATAGGATACACGGTGGGGAATCTTACTTCCAAGCCAGACCGAGATGTTCTTATGCAAGACTTTTATGTGGTGGAAAGTGTGTTCCTGCCCAGGTAAGAGCATTTTTATTTGTGATGATTTCCTTGCTAGAAAACCATCCTCACAGGGTCAACTTGGCAGAGGGCACTGACACCATCAACAAGCACTCGTGTGAGTGCTGGAGCCCTTGTCAGGACCAAAATCAGCCCAAATGGTGGTTTTTGTTGCAGTGGATGGCTTGCATCATTTTTCTTACATGGAGATAGTAGGTGGGTTTCATCCTAATTTGTTCTAAAGAATGTTGCGAAGACAGTATAGAAAAAGATTTTGATATTTAATAGGAGAGAGTGAGCTAATCAAGAGTAATGCTTGCCCTGGGTTTAGAAAGAGAAGGCTTCCAAGAAACACCCACTGTACAGAAGTGGAGGTGCAACTGGACCTCGCATCTGAATTCTGTCTTGCAGCTCCTGTTTCATGATGACTTTAACTTTACTCTCCTGCAGAAAATCTGAGATCCCTGCCATTTTGACACCGTATTTGCCAGAACATCAAAGTTACCCATACACCAAACCCACTGCCATCAAGATCGTTCTGACCCATAGTGACTGTAAAGGTCAGAGTAGAAGTGCTCCATGGTGTTTCCAAGGAGCACGTAGTGGATTTGAACTGCCAGCCTTTGGGTTAGCAGATGTAGCTCTTAACCCACTACACCACCAGGGTTTCCTACCCATACACATTGCCTCTAATTTTTGTCATCATTTGGAAAAAAATATTTTCAAACGAACAAATGAGGCTATCACCACCTTCCTCCATGCAGCTTCATTTTGCTTTACTGAGGAGGCTTACGTGTTGCTGTGATACTAGAAGCTATGACTCTAGAACTCAAACAACATTAAGAGCACCCATGGGGAATAGATTTCAGCTGAGCTTCCAGACTAAGACAAACCAGAAAATAGAATTGGCCGGTGAAAGCCTTATGACTAGCAGCAGAACGCCATCTGGTATAGTGCCAGAAGATGAGTCCCACCGCCTACATTGGAAGGCACTCAAAAGGCTACCAGAGAAGAGCTGCCTCCACAGAGTTGACCTTAATGGTGTAGATAGAATCAAGCTTTTCAGACCTTCATTTGCTGATGTGGCATGACTCAGAACGAGAAGAAACAGCTGTAAACTTCCATTATTATAATCAAATGACAGAAGGTATGAAGTAGGAATCTAGGAAATTGTAAGTTGTCAAAAATAAAAAGGAACATGTAAACACTGATTTCCTAGGCATTAGTGAAATGGACTGGTATTGGCCATTTTCAATCAGACAATCATGGTCTACTATTCTGAGAATGACAAATTGAAGAGGAATGGCATTACATTTATCATCAAAAAGAACATTTCAAGATCTGTCCTGAAGTACAGTGCTGTTTGTGATAGGATAATACCCATACACCTATAAGGAAGACCAGTTAATATGACTGTTATTCAAATCTGTGTACCAACCACTAAGGCCAAAGAAGAAGAAAATGAAGATTTTGTATCAGCTTCTGTAATCTGAAATTGATGAACATGCAGTCAGAATGCATTGATAATAACTGGTGATTGGAACATGAAAGTTGGAAATAAAGAAGCATTGGTAGTTGGGAAATATGGCCTTGATGATAGAAATGACCCTGGAGATCTCACGACAGAACTTTGTAAGACCAACAACTACTTCACTGCAAATATTTCTTTTTCAACAACATAAATGGTGACTATATATGTGGACCTCACTGGATGGAACACACAGGATCAGATCAACTACATCTGTGGAAAGAGATGATAGAAAAGGTCAATATCATCAGTCCAAACAAGGCCAGGGGCCAACCGTGGATCAGACCATCAGTTGCTTACATGCAGGTTCAAGTTGAAGTTGATGAAAATTAAAACAAGTCCATGAGAGCCAACTGAGAAGAACCTTGAGTGTGTTCCCTTTGAATTTAGTGACCATCTCAAGAATAAATTTGATGCTTTGAACAGTTATAACTGAACACCAGACAAGTTGTGGGATGACATCAAGAATGTCACACATGAAGGAAGCAAGAGGTAATTAAAATGACAGGAAAGAAAGAAAAGACCAAACAGATGTCAAAAGAGACTCTGCAACTTTCTCTTCAACATCCAACAGCTGAAGGAAATGGAAGAAATGATGAAGTAAAAGAGCTGAACAGAAAATTTCAAAGAATAGCTCAAGAGGACAAAGTATTGCTGTGACATGTGCAAAGACCTGGAGTTAAAAAACCAAAAGAGAAGAATATGCTCAGCATTTCTTAAACTGAAAGAACTGAAAAAGAGTTAGAATAGTGAAGGATTCTATGGGGAAAATACTCAACAGCACAGGAAGCATTGAAGGAAGAGGGAGGGAATACAGAGTCGCCGCATCAACAAGAATTGGCTGAAGTTCAGTCATTTCAAGAAGTGATATATGTTCAAGAAATGATGGCACTGAAGGAAGAAGTCCAAGAGGCACTGAAAACACTGGTAAAAAACAAGTCTCGAGGAACTGATGGAATACTAACCAAGATGTTTCAACAAATGGATGCAGTGCTGGAAATGTTCACTTGTCTATGTCTAGACATTTGGAAGACAGCAACCTGGCCTACTGACTGGAAGAGATCCAGATTTATGCCTAGTCCCAAGGAAGGTGGTTCAACTGAATGTGGAACTTATCAAACAATACCATTAATTTTAAATGCAAGTAAAATTGGGATGTCATTGGGGAAACTCAGAGGGTGGAGCCTAGCAGTCTGCTTTTCCAAGTCCCGAGTGATTCTTAGCAGGTACACAATTGTAGCACGTACAGCCAAATACTTAGAGTGGTAATCTCACTAGAAGATACCAAATTTTGATCTTGAGATCATTGCACGAGTCTTACAACTGATGAAACCCTAATGTTTCACTCTTTTAATATCTCAGACTTCAAAATTACATTTATAATTGCCTTATATGCATGTGAAAGCTGGACAGTAATTTAAAAAAGAAAACAAGTTGACTTATTTGAATTGTGGTGTTGGCAAGAATATCAACTATATATGAACAAATCAATATTTGAGAAATAAAATTGAGTTGCTCCTTACAAGCAACGATGGTGAGACATTGTGTGACTTTTGGACCCATCGTCAGGGAACACCCGCTGCTAGAAAATGACACTGTGTTTGGTAAAGAGTCCACAAAGATGAGGGAAACCCTCAGTACGGTGCATTGACACAATAGCCACAAAACTGGACTCCTGCGTCCCAGTGATCATGGAGATAGACGGTGTAGGACTGGCAGTATTGTGTCCTGTTGTGCGTGGGGTCACTGTGAGTCAGAGCTGATGCAATGACAGCTAACAACAACCAGGGTAACAGCAGTATCCAAATTATATATGACACCGTATCAGGAGCTTCTTTTTAGAAGCACGTAAACCAGGTGCTCATCAGAGAGGTGCTTTTACAGGCACCTTGATGTATCCCATTTTGTTTATGGGGCAATTTATTATAAACCTGACACATCATAACGATGAAGGCAAATGATGGCCTCTTCCGTCCACATCTGTCAGTGTGTCCTGTGGTGGCTTCTATGTTGCTCTGATGCCAGCAGCTAGGCCAGTGATACTTCGGATACTTACAGGATCATCCATGGTGGACAGGTTTCAAGCAGAGCTTCCAGATTAAGAAGGACTAGGAAGAAAGGCCTGGTGAATCTGCATCTGGAAATCAGCCAATGAAAACCCTGCGGGTCACGATAGAATTCTGATACAGTGGCAGAAGATGAGTCCCCTGTGATAGAAGGCACTTCTGACCACAGCACTAGACCCAAGCACAGCAATGATCATGAAGATGCCCAGAACTTGGTGAGGTTTTGTTCTATTGTATGCAGGGTCACCATGAGTGGAGCTGACTCAACAGCAGTGAACAACAGCAACAAGAGGAAGTCGCATCTGTAATTCCCGGCACGTGTGTCTTCTGCCTTCACTCTGTTATCCAAGGTGGCAGCTGGGGCGCAGGCGTTACTCTAGGGGAGGGATGCCCAGCTGACTCAGCCTTTTGGGAAACAGTCACTGTCACAATTAAAACATGCCATTTTAGGGTATTTACAGCCTTTAAATGTCAAGGTGACATTAAACCTTTGATGCAGATCGAGAATTGCTTTCAGCAAATACAACATTGTTTGTTTAAATAACATGCAGGCTCCAGATGTATTTAGATGAAAAGTATGACAGAAAGAACCGTATGTTGGCCATGACTCAGCTTGCTCATCTGGACTCAGTCTCTTTGTTGGCTGGGCACAGGGACTGGTCTGGGGTATACACAGGTCACAACATAACAAATTATGCATTTTATTATACGCCACTTACATCTCAATAAAGCTGCCCCAATGCTCCTACATATTTCAGAGCACTCTGGGGGAAACATGGAAAGGTGAGTAGAACCAGCCCTGGGCGTCAGCCCCCGGAACATTCTGAAGACTCTAGCAGCTTCAAGTGCAGCGCGTCTGTCTGGGTGCCAGAGTCCTTGGTAGTGCAAATGATTGACAGGCCCAGCTGCTGACCCAGAGGTGGAGGTGTGTGTCTACCCAGAGGCACCGTAAGAAAAGCCTGGTGATCTGTTTCCAAAATAATCAGGCACTGAAAGCCCAGCAGAGCACAGTTCTACTCTGACATGCGCAGAGTCACCATGAGGCAAAGTTGACGCCACAGCCAACGGTTTATTTGGGTCACAGAGGACTAATTGTTTGAGGTGACTGGTGGTGTTTTAATTGGCTGCTCGTGTGAAACTTGCAGAATCTGTTTCCCTTAGCAACAAGATGCACTATGTTGTTATTATTTTTTTTAAGATGCTCCAACTTATTTTTAGATATTATATATTTGCTCTAAGGTTGATTTCATTCTGTACCTGGAAAATACTCCGGCCCCTTTTTCAAGTTGTAAAGGATGATATAAAATCTCCTGGTTCTGTGGCCTTCCCCCAAATCACAAAGTAGATGAGCGAGAGAAGCCAGATCAAATCTCAATCTTTTGACTTGAAATTCCATACTGTGATGAAAATCTCAGGTTGCAGGTAAGACGGCAGCAGCTGACAGCGGTGACTAGGCTACTTCTCCATCCCCAACTCAGCTCCAACTCTGAGATGGTCTCCACCACTAATCTATCAGCAGACTGTAGTGTCACCTGTCCAGCCATATTGTCACCTGCCATATTGTCACTGTCTCCACACTAGGACAAAGCACTCTTTACTTATTCTGCCTCACAGGTATGTGGTCATTCTTGATGAACAAAAATTCAACTATTTAACATCCGTTAGTGAAACAAACTGCTGTCACAGAGGAGTTGCTATTTCCCTAGCCATGTCAAGAGTCTCCAAACCCACTGGACACTGGCATTGACAGTTTGAATAAAGGAAACTTAACCCAAATGATACCCCTAAAACACCAAAGTTCCACATCCCAGCTCCAGTGCTAGCCTCTAAAGCATCTTGAAGCCACCCAGCCAGTTTATCCCTGTTACTGATTATAGAAGCATTCTGCCCAGGGCCACCTTGTTTATCAGACTCTGAAGCCACATACTATCCCCCACCGCATACCAACACCCATCACCCAGTTTGCTGTGCTCTGCTGGCTTGTGTGTTGCTATAGCGCTTGAAGCTATCTCAAATACCAGTTGGGTCAAATGTGATGGACAGGTTTCAGCAGAGCTTTTGGACTAAGACTAGGAAGAAAGGGCAGACAGTCTTATTTCCAAAGGTTAGCCCATGAGAATAGTATGGATTGTAACAGAATATTGTCCAATAGAGTGCTGGAAGATACACCTGCTGGGCTGAAAGGTACTCAGGACACACCATGGCCCCAACAAGGAACTCGCTTATACCAACAATGATGCAGACAGGGCAGGACCAGCAATGTTTTGTAATGTCGTACATGGGGTGACCATGAATCCGAGCTGACTTGACAGTGACTATCAACAATAACAAAAACACAGAAACAGGACGTGTGTGTTCACAGTACCTGCAGCTAAGAAGGCCTCTGTAGCTAGTCACAGCATCTGTAAGAGAAATGATGGCTACTAGACCCCACCACGTGAGGCCCTCATGGAGAAGCATCTGGGATATCTGGATAGGGAGTCCCCTGAAATCTGTGACTGAATCCCGTAGAGGAAGAAAGAGTAACTGCTGTGACTTGTGGGAGTGTCACCTGTCCGGGCTTGTCTGGCTGCCTGAGACTGCTTTGCCATCCTACTGGGACTAATCTCCCCTTACTGTCTGTTCCTGGCCAGCTTAAGCCCTTACTTCCTCTTCCTGGACTTGAATTTCTTTATCTGCAAACTGGAAAATTCCAAATGGAGTCCAGGACTTCTTTATGCGTCCACGTTTGTATAATTTGAAATGTTGATTGGTAGAACGCAAGTGGCACAAGCAGTTAAATGTTAACTACTAGCCAAGAAGTAGGTGGTTTAAACTTGCCCATAGATGCCTGGGAAGACAGGAGTCACTGGGAGTCAAAACTGACTTGACAGCAGCTAACAGCAACAACAAATGTCTCTTGAGCTTAAGAAATTGTGCTTAGTATTTTCAGACTAAGATGAGTGTGATAGGTAAGTTGTGTGTCCACTTGGCTGGACCATGATTTTCAGTGGCTTGGCAGTTATGTAATGATGTAGTCATCTGCCGTGATGTGAGCTGATGTGATATAAAAATCAGTTGTGGGGGCGGAGTCAAGATGGCAGACTAAGCCCGCGTCTCCTTCTATCCCTCTGGAAACCAAGACCTGAAATGACAATCAAACAGAGCCTTCTGATCACCTAATCAGCCTCAGGACACGGTACAAAGCTGTTAATTGGGACCTCATACCACTCAGCGAAAAACCTCCTCTCTTTCGCTGACTCCCGCTCCTGGCTAGCCCCGGCTCTCACGGACGGAAGGTAAACGCACCAGTTTGACTTTCTTTTCCTCTGTCTCAGCCGGCGGGCGGAGCTGGGTCTTGCGTAGCGGCTGGACTCAGACGCACTGCTGGGGGGATAGGCAGGCGAAATTCCCATATTCTGAGACCCAGGCTTGGGACTCTGTTAATCTAGCCACTTTGAGCGTGTCGTTTTATATCTGCCTCAGCGGCGTTTGTATGGAGTTTCACGGTCAGTGTGCGGGACGCCATGTTGGATACAGAGTTTCTAGCAGGACCTCGTTCTTAGCCTGGGAGCCAGCACCTGCAAACAGGACAGCGCTTCTCCGACAGAAAAGCAGTAATTTACCTAGTGCCACCTGCTTTGGGGGTCCTGCAACAGAATCAGAGGAATCACTACCTCTCGGCACCTTTAGCCCCTCTATCTGCTATCTGTGTGGAGGACGCCATCTTGGATACGGTGGCCGCAGCTGGACCTAATTCTTAGCTTGGGAGCCAGAGCCTGCCCACAGGAGAGCGCTTTTCTATCAGAAAAGCAATACTCTATGCAGTGTCGTCTAAGGCTAGGCCCTGTCAGCAGAGGCCAACATGACAGTAGCATTGCTGTATTCTGAACTGGTTTGTTATCACTTGGGGTTGGTTATAGTGGTGCTTACTTTGTCAGATGAGAAGAGGGACCTGTGCACCTGAAAACCTAACTGACTTGTGAACTGGTCAGATACCTTTTGCTTTACATTTGAAGACAGCCTAGAGAAACATTTGCAATCCATCCTCACAGTCCCTCTTGCAGCCTCTACATACTCACATGGGTCCCAAAAAGCAACAGACACTTGTGGCATACAAGAAATCAGCCATGGCTTCAGAAGGCTCCCAAAGCAACCAATGAGTTTCCCAGATGAAGAAACTTTTATGAAAGCATCAGAATACAAAATGATTATATACAGAGCCCTTGTAGACCTTATGCAAAATGCAGCAGAACAAAATGAAAAATTAAGCAAGATGTTCGATCTGATGGAACACTAGTACTGTGAAATCCAACAGATCAAGAACAAAGTCAAAGACATAGAAACTTCAATGCAAAGCCAAGAAAACAGAATGGAATAAATAGAAAAAAGAATTTCTAACTTGGAAGACAGAGCTACTGAGGCCAGCATCTGTGAGCAGAAATCAGAAAAAAGAAACAAGAAAAATGAAGAAACATTAAGAAGCATGTGGGACTTTATTAAGAGGAACAACCTTCAATTAATTGGAGTCTCTGAATAGGGTGGGACATCTGAGAACACAGAGAGTATCGTTGCTGAGCTCCTGACAGAAAACTTCCCAGAAATCATGAAGGAAGAGAATATAGACATCTCAGATGCATATCGTACGCCACCCAATATAGATCTCAAAAGAAAGACTCCAAGACATAATTAATCTCAACAAAATGAAACATAAGCAGCAACTCTTAAAGGCAGCAAGACTCAAAGCAAAGCTAACATTCAGAGGGAAACCCTGTAGGCTCTTCAGATTTCTCAGCAGAAACCATGCTGGCATGGAGACAGTGGCATGACACATTCAAAGTCTTGAAGGAGAAGAACTTCCAACCAAGAATTATATATCCTGCAATACTATCTTTCAAATATGAAAGTGAAATGAAGACATTCCCAGATAAACAGAAACTCAGAGACTTTGTAAAAACCAAACCAAAACTACAAGAAATATTGAAAGAAGTTCTGGGCTCTGGCTTAGGAGGACAAAACCACTAACTTTATATTTTAGAATGACTTTCCTACTCAAAAGTCTACTGAGTTAGGGAAGGCTCCAAAGCCAATCACGGCTTTGATAAGGAAAGAAGCAATCCAGTGATCATCATGAAAACTATGGTGTCATCATATTAAAAAGAGGGATGTACTACAGTTGTTATAGTCCTTCCAGATGGAGAGGAAGATGACAAGACTGGTAGTAATTAAAATTGGGTTTATATATAGTTTATTAAGGGGGTTCATAGGGGCAGCTGTAAAGCACAACAAAGATGTATCATATCATTTCAAGAAATGTAACACAGGAGTCTCAACAACCACAAAACCAGCTCTGAAAAAGGTGAAAAATCAACTCACAAAAAAGAGTGTCCCAGAACAGACTAATAAGAACAACAGAGAAAACATCAACATAAAAATAAACACATTACAGTGGCAGCATTGAACACATACCTATCCATAATTACATTGAATGTCAATGGACTGAATGCTCCAGTAAAGAGACATCGAGTGACATCTTGGATCAAAAGACATGACCCATCCATATGTTGTCTACAAGAAACTCACTTGAGACCTAAAGATAGGAACAAACTGAAAATTAAAGGTTGGAAGAATATATATCAAGCTAACAATGAACAAAGAAGAGCAGGGGTGGCAATTCTAATCTCAGACAAAATCAATTTTAATGTCAAATCCACCATCGTGGACAAAGATGGACACTATTTATTGCTGAAAGGTTCAGTACACAAGCAAGACTTAACTATATTAAATATTTATGCACCTAATATCAGAGCACCTAAATACGTTGAAGAAACACTGACTACACTCAAAAGAGAGTTAGATGACTCCACCATAATAGTGGGAGACTTCAACACTCCACTCTCAATACTAGACAGATCATCTAGAAAAAAACTCAGTAAAGATACAGAAGACCTCATTGACACAATTAACCAACTGAACCTCATTGATATATACAGAACTTTCCACCCATCAGCAGACAACTACACCTTCTTCTCCAGTGTACATGGAACATTCTCCAGAATTGACCATGTGATAGGCCATAATGCAATGCTCAACAAAATCCATACCATTGAATTACTGCAAAGCATCTTCTCAGATCATAAAGCCATAAAAGTTGAAATCAATAGCAGAAAAAACATAGATAGAAAGTGGAACTCTTGGAAACTGAACAACATCTTGCTCAAAAAAAACATGGGTTATAGAAGAAATCAAGGATGAATTAATGAAATTCATGGATTCCAATGAGAACGAAAACACTTCCTACCAGAACCTATGGGATACAGCCAAAGAAGTGCTCAGAGGTCTGTTTATCTCCATAAATGCACACATCTGGAAGGAAGAAAGAAACCAAATCAAGGAACTAACCCTACAACTTGAACAAGTAGAAAGAGAAAAACAGAGGAACCCAGGCACCAGAAGAAACGAGATCATAAAGATTAGAGCAGAGCTAAATGAATCAGAGAATAGAAAAACAATTGAAAAAATTGAAAAGACCAAAAGCTGGTTTTTTGAGAAAATCAACAAAATTGACAAACCACTGGCTAAACTTACTAAAGAAAAGCAGGAAGGGAAACAAATAACACAAATTAGAAATGAGAGTGGGGTTGTCACCACAGATGCAACAGAAGTCAAAAATATCGTAACAGAATACTGTGAAAGACTGTACTCTAACAAATTTGAAAACCTAGGGGAAATGGACCAATTTCTTGACTCATACCACCTACCCAAATTATCACAACATGAAGCAGAACAACTTAATAAATCCATTACAAAGGAAGAGATTGAAAAGGTCATCAAAACACTGCCAACCCAAAAAAGTTCAGGTCCAGATGGCTTCACTGCAGAATTCTACCAAGCATTTAGGGAAGAGTTATCTCCAATACTACGGAGACTATTTCACAGTATAGAAAGGGATGGAGTACTCCCAAACTCACTCTATGAAGCCAGCATAACCCTGATACCTAAGCCAGGGAAAGATCCAACAAAGAAAGAGAACTACAGATCAATATCACTCATGAATCTAGATGCAAAAATCTTCAACAAAATTCTTGCCAATAGAATACAACAACATATCAAGAAAATAATCCATCATGACCAAGTGGGATTCATACCAGGGATGCAAGGCTGGTTCAACATCAGAAGAACAATTAATGTAATTAACCACATAAATAACACAAAAGACAAACGTCACCTGATTTTGTCCATCGATGCAGAAAAGGCATTTGATAAAGTCCAACACCCATTCATGCTAAAAACTCTTAGCAAAATGGGTATAGATGGCAAATTCCTCAACACAATAAGGGCCATTTATACAAAGCCAATTGCCCATGTCATCCTGAATGGAGAGAGACTGAAAGACTTTCCCTTGAGATCAGGAACTAGACAAGGATGCCCACTCTCACCTCTTCTATTCAACATTGTGCTAGAAGTTTTAGCCAGAGCAGTTAGGCAAGACCAAGAAATAAAGGGCATCTGCATTGTCAAAGAGGAAGTTAAAATCTCCCTGTTTGCAGATGATATGATTGTATATGCAGAGAATTGCAAGGAATCTATACATAAACTACTCAAACTGATAGAAGAGTTCAGCAAAGTCTCAGGATACAAGATAAACATAAGTAAATCAGTAGGATTCCTTTATACCAACAGCAAGACTGTTAAGGAAGAAATTACCAAATCAGTACCATTTACGATAGCCCCTAAGAAGGTAAAGTACCTAGGAATTAATCTAACCAGAGAAATAACAGACCTTTACAAAGAGAACTACAAGCCCTTACTATAAGAAACTAAGAGAGACTTAGATAAATGGAAAAACCTACCCTGCTCGTGGATAGGAAGACTTAACATTGTGAAAATGTCTATTTTACCCAAAGCAATCTATTTATATAATGCAATCCCAATACAAGTTCCAGTGACATTTTTTAATGAGATGGAGAAACAAATCACCAATTTTGTTTGGAAAGGGAAGAAGCCACAGTTAAGCAAGGTACTACTAAAGAAGAAGAACACACTGGGAGGCCTCTCATTACCTGACTTTAGAACACATTACACTGCTACAGTGGTCAAAACAGCCTGGTACTTGTATAAGAACAGACAGATCGATCAGTGGAACAGAACTGAGACCCCAGAGATGACACCATCGGCCTATGAACAGTTGATATTCGACAAAGGCCCTAAGACATTAAACTGGGGTAAAAACAGTATCATCAACAAATGGTGCTGGCAAAATTGGATATCCATCTGCAAGAAACTGAAACAAGATCCGTATCTTACACCTTATACAAAAACCAACTCCAACTGGATAAAAGACCTAAATATCAAACCTAAAACGATAAAGCTCATCCAAGAAAAGGTAGGAACAACAATGGAAGTTTTAATACACAATATGGACAGACTTCAAAATCTGTCAAACAAACCGCAATCATCAGAAGAGAAAATAGATAAATGGGATCTATTAAGAATTAAACACTTTTGCTCATCCAAAGACTTTATTAATAGAATTAAAAGAACACCTACAGAATGGGAAAAATTATTTGGAAACTCTATGTCAGACCGACGCCTGATTTCCATAATCTATAAGATACTATAAAATATCAACAAGAAGAAGATATATCATCCAGTTAAGCAATGGGCAAAGGAGATGGACAGACATTTCACTAAAGAAGAGATCCAGTCAGCCAAAAAACACATGCGGACATGTTCACGATTTTTAGTTATCAAAGAAGTTCAAATCAAGACGACAATGAGATACCATCTCACCCCAACATGATCCAAAAAACACAAAAAAACAAATGCTGGAGAGGCTGTGGGGAAAGTGGAACCCTCCTACACTGTTGGTGGGGTTGCAAAATGGTTCAGCCTCTTTGGAAAGCAATCTGGCGCTTCCTTAAAAAAATGGATATTGATATACCATTTGACCCAGTAATTCCACTACTTGGAATATATCCTACAGAATCAAGGCCTTTAACACCAACGGACACATGCACCAGAATGTTTATCGCAGCACAGTCCTCGAGAGCAAAAAGATGGAATCAACCCAGATGCCCAACAACAGAAGAATGGATAGGTAAACTATGGTATATATACTCAATGGAGCACTACCCAATGATAAATAACAACGATGACTTCAGGAAACATCTCATGACCTGGTTTCAACTGGAAGACATTATGCTGAGTGAAAGTAGTCAGCGACAAAAGGACAAATATTGTATGAGACCTCTACGATAAGATCTCAAAAACAGACTTGTGTATAGAAGAAAAGACTCTTTGACAGCTGCAAGGGAGGGGAGGGAGGGAGGGTGAGAGGGTTTAGATTAGATAGTTGCTAGGTAGCTGATTGGGTGAAATCGGTGATAGCACACATTAGAAACAAGAACAATATAAAGTGGACTTAAACATAACATGAGTACTCCTTCCATCTTAACCCAATATTGCAAGGATAGAGTAGCTGGGGCAGGGGATGGGGGACCATGCTCTTAGGCGAAAGCAAGGCCAATTGGCACAACTAGCATTTTGCTAAGAGGGCTCTCTGCACGCCACATTGGTGAGTGGCATCTGGGGTCTTAAAAGCTGCCAAGCTGCCATCCGAGGGCACAGCAGATGGTCCCAACTCAGCAGGAACAGATGCTCACCAAGGGCCAAAATCACATGGGGGAAAGACAATCCAGAAGACAAAGAGACCCACATCAGTGGGTGCCTACATCGACTTGGGACTGGAGGAACCGGATGGTGCCCTGCCACCACCAGTGATAGCCACGATGGAGCTCACTAAGTTGAGTCTCACTGGCAACACAAGAATAAAAAGAGGTACACCCTGAGATCCCCACTAAAAGACCTCAATTGATGGTCCAGTGGTTTTGGGGTTCCCCTGGGAGCATGGCCCCTGGCCCTGATGCTGTCCTTGACCATAAATCATAACGAAGGTCCACGCTTCGGACAGGAATGGATTGGACTTGGCAATGCAGTGACCATATATTGGATGCACTTTATGATTCTGTACATCTATAGAATGTCATCCTGCTGACCTCTGGATGGAGGAAGGAGAGTGGGTGGAGAGGAGGGAAAAAAGAGACTGTTGGGAGAACGAGACGTGTACTGAGCAGAGAGGAATAGTGTGCTGTCAGCGGGCAGGGAGAGCAGTGGAAGCTACATATAGGTGGGAATGTAAATTTATACAGGAATGTACATTTTCACTCAGTTATATTAAATAAAATGTTTTTGAAAAAAGAAAAAAAAATCAGTTGTAAGGGGTGCTTCCTTGGGGTATAGCCTGCATCCAGTGTACCTAGAGAAAGAGAACTAGATGGACATTCTGGCAAAGCTCACTCGCTTGTTCTGGATCCTGCCTCTGGCTCATCATCATCTGACTTCCAGATGGCAACGTGCCATATTGCTTGCCCATCTTGGAATGTATTAGCCTTGACAGCCTGTGAACAGCAGCCTCCTTTCTTACCTGATGATCTTGGGCTGTCAGCACCCATAGTTTGTGAGCCAGCAGCCTGCCGTCTTACTGCTAATCTTGAGTTCATCAGCCACTGCAGCTACGTGAGTGAGGAGAAGCCTAGATTCTGACCTCTGACCCATGGACTTGGGATTTGCCAGCCTTTACAACATTGTGAGCTATTTCCTTGAGCTGAATCTTTTTTCTCTTATTCTGTACACACAGATGCACATACACACTCACATGTATATCGGCTAGGTGCCATTGAGTCAATTCCAACCCACAGCAACTACATGTGCTACGGAACCAGACACTTCCTGGTCCTGTACCATCTTCAAAATTGTTGCTGTGTTTGAGCCCACTGCTGCAGCCACTGTGTCAGTCCGTCTTGTTGAGCACTGTCCTGTTTATCGCAGACCCTCTACTTTGCCAAGCATGATGTTCTTTCCCAGAGCTTGATCCCTCCTGGTAACATGTTCAGAGTATGTAAGATGCAGTAGTCTTGCTAACCACACTTCTAAGGAGTGTCTGGCTATACTTTTGAGACAGACTTGTTTGTTTTTCTGTAAGTCCGTTGTATCTTCAGTATCCTTCCTCAACACCATAGTTCAAAGGTATCAATTCTTCTTCAGTCTTCATTATCCATTGTCCAGCTTTTGCACGCACATGAGGCAATCGCACGCTATGGCTTGGGTCAGGTGCACCTTGAAGTGCCATCTTTGCTGTTTGACACTTTCAAGAGGTGTTTTGTAACAGATTTGCCCAAGGCAAAGTGCCATTTGATTTCTTGACCACTGCTTCCGTGAACATTTATTGTGGATCCAAGTAAAAGGAAATTCTTGACAACTTCAATCGTGTCTCCATTTATCATGATTTTTTTTTTATCAGAGGATTTTGGTTTTGTGTTAAGTTGTAGTCCACACTGTAGGATGTAGTGTCTTTGATTTTCATCAGTAAGAGCTTCAAGTCTTCTCCACTTTTAGCAAGCCAAGTTGTGTCATCTGCGTATTGCAGGTTAGTAGTGAGTTTTCCTCCAATCCTGATGCTGTCTTGTTCTTCAGACAGCCCAGCTTCTCAGATGATTTGCTCAGCATACAATCTGAATAACTGTGGTGAAAGGATACAACCCTGACACACACCTTTCCTGGCTTTAAACCATGCAGCATCTCCTTGGTCTGTCTGAATGACTGCCTCTTGTTCCATGTGCAGACTGCTCATGAGCACAGTGAAGTGTTCTGGAACTCTCATTCTCCCCACTTAACCATAATTTGTTATGATTCACACAGTCCACTGACTTGGCATAGTCAGTAAAACACCAGCAAACATCTTTCTGGTATTCTCTGCTTTCAGCCAGGATCCATCTGACATCAGCAGTGATATCACTGGTTCCATGTCCTTTTCTGAATCCAGCTTGAATTTCTGGCAGTTCCCTGTCAATGTACTGTTGCACCCACATATGTATGTATGTCCCCATTCCACCTCTTCGCCATCAAGTCACTTCTGACTCATAGTGTCTCCATGGGTTTTCCAAGGCTGTAAATCTCTATGGAAGTGGACTCCCAACCACATTTTTTCTCCCACTGAGCTGCTGGTGATTTCAAACCACCAACTTTTGGGGTAGCAGTTGATTGCTTTAACCATTGCAACACCAGTGCTCCTGTGTGCATGTATGTGTGTGTCTGACTGGTCTTGCTTCTTTACAACATCCAGCTTAAGACAAGGAGCAGTAGGGTAGGCATTTGAAGTTGAACTCTATGGAGAAGAGGTGAATGTCAGAATGCGTGTTCAGTCTCTGACTGACCTTGGTGAAATAAGTGGGAAAGGATGAGATAGAAAGAACAGTCCTTTCCACCTTTCTTAGAATTTCAAATATCACTTCTTTTTAAAGTGATAGTGACTGTGCTGTGTGTTTGCTTAATTGTTGAGGCTCTTACTTGGCAAAATAAAGTTAGACAACCTACATTGGCCTCCAAGCTTTTGATGTTGAAACATCCTGGCCAGTATAATCCCAGAGTTTACACACACTGCTCTAAACCTCACAGCAGAAAAGTACAAAGCCTTTATTTTATCCCCAGACAGCAGAGTAAGAGTTTCGTGCCACAAGCTATGTAAAAGCACAGAGGAAACAGGAGAAGTCTTAAAACGGGAGGAAGCCTGCCCTTGTGCAAGCTTCATTGCTGCTGAAGAAGTCTGGGCGCTGGCTTTTTCCCAGGCTCAGACAAAGAAAGCTGGGGGAGGCCTTCATGGGCCTCCTCCCATACACAGCTGACTGACGTTCACTGCAGTCCTTCTGTGGAACTGGCCGCCTGCTTTGCCATGGCCCAGGGTTTTTAAGCATTTTGTCTATGTGCTGAGGAAGCTGGGCTGTACACGCACCCGAGCACAGGAGGCCACTGGCGAGGGTCACGGGAAGCCAAGGCTGGAGTCTGCTGAACCTGGTGTTGGGTTCTCCTCTAGGATGCTGGGAGTCTTGGCAGATACTGAGGTTTTACGGTGCTGGCGGTCTGCCTGCTGCCGTTCGCTGCACTGAAGCTTCTTTCATGTCAAGCTGGTATTTGTTATTTACTAAGTCAACCCCCAAACCTGCTGCTGGTGAGTTGATTTTGATTCATAGCGACCCTATAGACAGAGTAGAACTGTCCCATAGAGTTTCCAAAGAGCATCTGGAGAATTTGAACTGCAGACCTTTTGGTTAGCAGATGTAGCACTTAACCATGATGCCACCAGTGTCATTCACTAAAGCAGGTTAAATATCCAGAGTTATGTTCAAAGGGACAGCTTTTAACCCTAACTTTTAAGATGTATTTAAAACTATTTCATTAAGCTTCCTTTGCCATGAGACCAGAAGACTTAGATGATGCCTGGTTGCCTTTACTGAATGTTTGGATCAAAGATTCTATAAATGAATCATGATCAAAGGGAGGAAAATTTGGGGACAGAATTATAAATTGTCATGGAATCCGGAATTTCTGCAGCCACTGAGGCTGGATGAATCCCTGAAACTGTTGCTCTGAGGTAATCTTTAAATCTTAAGCCTTAAGCAAAAAGTGTCCCCTGAAATCATCTTTAAACCAAACAATAGTTTAACTGGTAAAGAATGTCTGCCTTGACTTTTATGCTCTTTTAAAGAACTATCTGCATGGGATCAAACTGAGGACAGCACCTCGAAAGATCAACAGGAAACTTAGAGGGCAGTGAGTTTATGCTCTGAGGAAGAATTCAGAAAAGGAGCACTAGAAAGGTTGTACCAAAACGTTGTACAACTTGAAAAATGCCGTCAGCATCACTGAACTGTCCATGTAGAAATTACTGATACATATTTTGCTGTGTATATTTTCAACAATTCCCTAATATTTTAGAAAATCAAATGGACTTATGAAAACTGTTTCAGTAAAAGCCTTTAAAAAGAATTTTAAAGAAAAAAAATCTAATGAGAAGAAATTTTAGAAGCCTTGAAGTAAACCACAAACTGGGAGTCAATTTTCAAACATTTCTTTCAATAGGAAATAAAAAGAATTTGGTAATTACTTTGAGTTTGACAATGATTTTGGAGATGCTTTTGAAAGTGCTGTGTTGAATTATTCTCTTATGTTGGCCACATAGACACTGACTTTGTTAAAGCACTGGGAATGATGAATTAACTTCCTTAAACTCAGCAACATTGGAATAAAACAAAAGTTTCTCCCTAACATCTGAGCTAGGAATAATAGTAAGTATAAATCATAAACTATTTTTTGTACTTCTAAAAGTACACTGTGTAATGCAATAAATTACCTTCTTTGTTTTCAATTAAAAAAAAAAAAGCCTTTAAGCTTCCCCTGCAGTCTTCATAAAACCCAATAATAGTTTAGCCTTGCTACTAAAGAATAACTGCGTTGAGCACGGTGCTCTTCTAAGGTCTGTTTCTGTAGAATCAAACAACAGGAATTCAGAATCCTTCAAGGACTGTTTTAGGCACATACATGCCAACAAAATGCCTTTTTTCCTTTTTTTATATGAATGATGGCAAGCCATCTACAGCTTTCAGCATCTTGTTTCTTTCATGTCATTTTTCTTGGAGATCTTGGCTTATCATTGCATATAAATTTCTTTGTTCCTTTAAAAATAACCAGTAAAAGCCAGTTGTCGTTGACTCTGACTTACGGTGCCCCCGCATGTGACAGAGTAGAACTGTGCTCCCAAGGGTTTTCAGTGGGTAATTTTTCAGAAATAGATCCCCAGGCCTATCTCCCAGAATGCACCAGGGTGTACTTGAGCTTCTAACCATTTGTTCAGCAGCAGAGTGTATTAACCATTTGTACCACTTGGAGACTCTCTCTCTCTCTCTCTCTCTCTCTCTCTGTCTCTCTCTCTCTTTTAATATCCTGACAGTATTGCCCTGTGTGGCTGCTGAACTGTCTGGGGTGTCTAATTTGATCCCAGGGCTTTGTAATTGAGCAGTGCCCTTATGAATGACAGTGTGTCTATCTGTCATCCTGTACACAGGCAAGTCTTCTCTGAGGGATGGATTATAGACATGCATTTGCTGAATGGAAATGTATGTGTGTTTGTCATTTTGTTGGCATTTGGGGAAAGTCCTCCACAGGGAAAAGATGAATTTGCCTTCCCACTAGGACTGTCTGAGGTGGGGGGAGCCTTTTCCTCAGAGCAGTAGCAAAGTCTGCAGTTTTTGCCTTATGGGTCACAGTCCTCGTGGTGCTGTGGTTAAGAGCTCAGCCACAAACCAAAAGGTTAGCCGTTTGAATCCACCAGCTGCTCCTTGGAGACCCTGTCGGGTAGTCTACTCTGTACTGTAGGGTCGTTGTGAGTTGGAATCGACAGCAATAAATTTTTGGTTGTTTTATGTTGATGGTAGCGTCTGCTCTCCACATAAGAACCAATTCTATTGTGTTTACCGTAACCTTGAAAACTCATTCTTTCATCCAACAGACAGATGAATAAATTGAGTGTCTCCTATGTGCCTGACTGGTACACATGGTTAAGCACCCAGCTACTACCCATAGGGTTGGCAATACCAACCCACCCAGAGGGGCCATGGAAGGAGAGGCCTGGAGATCTGCTTCTGAAAGTCCACAGCCTTGAAAACTCTGTGAAACAGAGTATTGTTTTGCATACGTAGGGTTGCCATGGGTCGTAATTGACTCAACAGAAATGAACTTTTTGTTTACTGTGTGCCAGGCACTGATAGAAAAATCTGCCTGCCTTTGAGAAATGTTTTTGTAGTAGAAGCCAGGTGTGTCTGTTATTTTTTCACCCATGTGTTCCAAGCATTTTTATTTGCACATCTTATTTGTCTGTTTGGGGCCAGAAAATCCAATCACACTGCACTTCCATTAGAATGGCAGTGGTCAGACAATCAGAAAAAAACAACAGTCATTGGTGAGGTTGTGGAGAAACTGGAACCCTCATCCACTACTGGTTGGAAAGTAAAATGGTGCATCCACTGTGGGAAATAATATGGTGGTTCCTCAAAAAGTTGAACCTAGAACTGCCATGTGACCCAGGAATCACAATCGTGGGTCTCCCCCCTAGCAGGAGAAGTGAAAGCTGGAACACACACAGACAGCTGCGCTTCTCACGATGGCCACAGGGTGGAGATAGCTGCAATGCCCATCAACAGATGACTGGATCAACATGTGGTCTCTCCATACAAAGGAATATTACTCAGCCATGAAGAGAAATGAAGTCTCGATACATGCTACAGTATCAATGAACCTCACAATCACCATGCTGAGTGAAATAAGTCAGTTACAATAAGACATACTGTATGGTCTCACTTATATAAAATAGAAGCCAATGATTATTAGTGGTTGGCAGGGATAGGAGAGGTGAGGAAGGGAGAGTATGGTTGGCTGACATGGAGTGCATTTTGGTAGTGGTTAGAATGTTTTGGAAAACAATAGCAATAATGATGGTACAGCCCAGCAAATATGATCACTGTCACTGAGTTGTAAATGTGGATGTTGCTCCATATTGGCAAATAATTTGCTGTATGTACTTTCACCACACAATGGCAGAAAAAAAATCAAACCATGATGAAGTCACATAGTGCCTCTGTGTCATACCTGGAATGTAGCACAGAGAGATCATGAACCTTTGGGTAAGATCTTATTATTCTACTGCCTTGTTCTGATTTTTTACTATGAAAATTTTTAGTATTGAGTAGATTGCATGAAAAGATGCCTGATAGTACAGCAGTTAAGCACTCGACTGCTGAACGAAAGGTTGGCAGTTTGAAACCACTAGCTGCTCCAGGGGAGACAGATGTCTCAGTCTGCTTCCTTAAAGATTTACAGCCTTGGAAACCCCATGGGGGCTTTCCTGCTCTGTCCTATACAGTCGCTGTGAGTTGGAATGACCTACTGACAATGGGTGTGGGTTTTGTAGAGTAGGTGACTTGTCTGATGCCACGTTTAAATGTACTGCGATGTGTAGTCAGAGAATAAGATGCATGAAAAGGATAAACATGAACATTTAAGCTAGTGGCTACCTCTAGGGAGAAAGCGGTACACATCGTCCATACAAAGTACAGAGAGGATTCAACTATACAGATGATGGTTTATCTCTTAAGCAACATTTTGGGTTCCTGGATATTCATGATTCATTCTTTATGCTTTTTATGTTTCACAAATATTGCACAAACATTTTAAAATGTAAACCCAGAAAAGGGGGGGGGTGGATAATATATATTTGGGAACAGAAACCAGGTTTTAAAAATCCTTAAACTATTTATAGTCTCTAATGCTGCAGTGGTGTAAGAGCTTGAGTGTTAAGAAGTCAGCAGTTCAAATCCACCTGCTGCTCTGCAGGAGAAAGATGTGACAGTCTGCCGCCATAAAGATTACAGCCTTGAAAACCCCATGGGGTGGTTGTGCGACCCCTATAGGGTCGCCGTGAATCGCAGTTAACTCATCAGCCACAGTTTTTGTTTTCCCTGGGTGGCACAAAAGGGTAACATGTTCAACTGGTAATGGGAAAGTTGGAGGTTTGAGTCCACCTAGAGTGTCTATGGAAAAAAGCGCTGGCAATGGAAAGGATCTTTCAATGAGGATCTCCTATCTTTGACAGCTCATGGTGGTGATATTTATAAAGCTGTAGAGGCCATATTTGTCACGTTTTTTTGATTAGTCTTGACAAATAGCCAGGAAAAGTGACATGATTCCACAATGCATGGAAATTATTACAGTTTATCATCAAAATGGGTGTTCCCTTAGCCAGACATTCAGTGCATGCGTTAAGTGAAACGTACGATGGGCGTAATCGTCCCACCAAGAGAACAATTCTATGTTAAATTAAAAAAATTTGAGCCACCTGGGTCTGTTGCTGACCAAACAACACCTGTGCGTCAGCGAACCGCACCTTCCAATGGAGACATGGGCACCGTTTGTCAGAGTACACGCATGAGTCCGCCCCAGTTTCTCACAGAGCACAAGAACTAGGCCCTTCGTTGACCACAGTTTGGCAGATTTTACATCTGGACTTGAAGCTGTACCCTCACAGCATGGCTTTAACTCAAGAACTGAAGTCCAGTGGCCATAGATTGGGCTGTGTATTGGCTGACTGGGCTCTGGAGCCACTGGAAGTTGACCCTGCTTTTGGCCAAAGTATCGTCTTCAGCGACGAGGCCCATTTTGGGGTGAATGGTTTTGTTAACAAACAAAACTGTCCCATTTGGAGCAAAGAAAATCTAGTGGAGATTCAAAAATGTCTACTTCACCCCCCTGAAGTTACCGTTGCATGTGGGTTTGGGTCCAGAGGAATCAATGGCCCTTGTTTTTTCCAAGATGAATGAGGAGAGACTGTGACCGTCAGTGGCGAAAGATATGGGGCTGTGACAACTGATCATTTTTAGCCCCGTTTCGAAGGTGCTGTAGCAGCCATTTCCCTGAAGTTCTTTTGCACAGTGTACTCCAAAATAATAAAACAATTAAAACTGTATCATTTAGAGAACTTGATTTATTCAAGTTTAAAAATCAGACACCCTTATTGGAAGACCCTTTAATTCTGAAAAGTCACCCATTGAAAACTCTCGTGGAACATCGTTCTCCTCTGACATTCAGGGGGTCCCTGTAAGTCAGGTCAGTTCCACAGCAACTGGTTTTACTGATTTCCTGAAAACTTCTACCAGAAGAGAGAATTCAGAAATATGCTCCATCTACTTCTGTATGATGATACTCTCTGTTACTGGGATATTTTAAAAGCCATTTCGCCTAGTCTTAATTTAAAATTCATATCTGATATCCAAAATTTATGATACAGAACACATTTCATTTTTCTGGGAAATAGCTTCCCATACCAAGACCTCAGTCTTATGCTAGAAGCATGATCATTGTGTTTTCACGGGAGGATATGGGATGGTTTTCCCAGGTAGGAGGCATGGCAGGATGCCCCAGAATGTTTGGGATGGGCACACAGAGTGATTGGCAGGGACTGTGTACTTGGAGGTGGCTTGCTGAGTTGTCATCTGTTTTTCCCTGATGGCCATGTGGCCTTTGTGACATGAGTTTTGACAGAACCACCATCAGGGGATGGTTGATTCTAGAGAAGAAATTTCTCCCAGGACTCAGAGTGCTAGAGCGTAAAGCCAACGTTGTCTTTGCTCACGTTCTTTCTCTCTCTTCTTTTTATAACACCTCAACTTCAGTGAAGGGAGCAATCTGACGCCGGCCCATCATTATCCAGACTTCAGGTTTAAGACATACGCGCCACTAGCCTTCCGATACTTCAGAGAACTTTTTGGTATCAAGCCTGATGACTACCTGGTAAGGATGCGCAGGGGAAATGTGATGTCAACACCTGTCTCTTAGCAACAGTGATAAGTAAGACAGTCTAAGTCATTTTGGAAAGCTGGGGGGGGGGGCAGGTAGAAAAGCTCCAAGTTTTATGATTATAAGGTTAGTTTCAGGAAATGTGATTAGACTCTGCACTCTTATCTGACAGCTAGGGAGACTGATATTTAAATAACTGTGGGATTGCTTACACCTTTGGATGATTATAGGCAGCCCCTGGGTTTAGAAGGAAAGCCATTCCTGAGTGTGTCTTTAAGAATTTGTGGGTGAGTCAGCACTGATCCAAGAGGTTCTTAATTCACCTACCTTTTGAGCAAGAAATGGGGAAAGAGTGTGGCGGTCTGCCTTGGTAAAGATGACAGCCTTGAAAACCCCGTGGAGCAGTTCTCCTGTCCTCTAGTGGCACTGTGAGTCAAAATTGACTCAGTGGCAACAGGTGAAGGCTAATGGTTTAGTTCAACAGAGTCAAAGCTGTTTGCGCAGCAGGTGAAGGTTCTTGCGTGAAGAATCTGTTGCAAGTAGGGCTTGGTTCAAACATTCCAAGTGAGGGCAAATTTGTATAACATTAAAAGGAGCTTCAGTTCAAACCCACCAAATGCTCCTTGAAAACTCTATGGGCCAGATCTACTCTGTCTATAGGGTTGCTATAGAGTCTATAAGGTCTGTCTATAGTGTTGGAATCGACTCAACAGCAGTGGGCTTGGCAGCGGGTTTAGGAGTTGTCTGTGAGCAGTATGGATGTTTGTCCCTGGAGACTGCCTGTGTCGGAACTGATGTATTATAATTAGTTCTAAATACACCTGTGGATTCTGCTGATTGAAGTCTTTTTAAAAACCTCTCTATTTTAATTGCTTGTTTATACCATTCATCTCAAAGTCGCCTTGGCCCACAACCATGTTGCCCTTGAACTACGAGTTTGAATCCCAGTTTACACAGGCCGAAGAGTTTCGCTGCCCACACCGCCTTCACGCAGGCTCTTTTTCAAGCATTTTGATTTGGGACTGCGTATTTTATCTGTAGACTTGCCTTTCCTCTCTTATCTCCCTTCTGGCATCCAGGAAGTAAGAGCACAATAGCCTTTTTGTGAGGCTGTCTGATCTGACTTGGGAGTCGTACCTTGATGCCTGCTCACGGGGCCAGGAGGCTCCTTTTCTATTGTGAGTGGAGAATGGTTTGTTTCACAATTCAGTCACATTAACACCCTGGGGCCCTTCAAGATCGTTTCTCAAGAAGCAGATGGGAAGGAAGCCATCTGATATTTATTGTTCAGCCCTTCTGAATGCTCTCAATGAGACTTGAACCAGATCCCTGCAGTCACACTCTTCAGAGGCAGGCAAGCGTGTTTGGCACTTATCACAAAGAAGAGTATTTGCAGTGCATCTTAGAATCAGGGTAAAATGGAAGCAATTGAATTCAATGCTGGTTCTGTTCTGAGCTGACGAGAACCCAGGAAGGATGCTTTTCTTTCGCAAGGCACATGTGGCCTCTGTCTGATGGGTTAAGACTGATTCCTCCAAAACTGGATGCCTTGGAGTCATTTCTGACTCCTGGCATCCCTGTGTGTGTTGGAATAGAGCTGCTCCATGGGGTCTTCAGTAGCTGACTTTTTTTGGAAGTAAATTCCCACATCTTTCTTTGAAAGCACCCATAGGTGGCCTTGAACTTCCCATTTTTCGATGAACAGCCAAGTGTATGAGCCATTTTCACCCCCCAGGGACTCCTCAGGACACATTAGTGAGTCTCCCCAGAGCAGTGAGGGCGGAGTGGAAGTTCCCGGATGTCCTGCTGCCCTTAGCTGTGGACGCTCCTGTGGATCTCAGTCAGCACGGCCCTTAACTGAAATGTCAGGTAGCCCCACCGTCATGATGAACCTGAGTGCTGGGGTGCTCTAGGGGCAGCAATGTGGCAAGAGCCAGCAAGAGTGGGAGAGGTGCTGTACATGGCAGTGTCAGACGGAGACATCAAAGAAAGGAGAAGAGGGAAGAAAAGGAGATAGTGCATCAAGAACTGGCAGTGGAGGCAAGAACAATGGAAGCTGGTGTACAGGGCTAGGTAGGAGGGAAGAAGAGAAAGAAAAAGAAAACAAACGGCAGCCTGGAGGAATAGCGGTAGGAGAGACCCAGGGTCGGGTGGAAGAGGTGGACAGGTGATGTACGTAGCTCGGCAGAAAGGATAAAGAAAACAACTGTCTTGTAAGGCTGACCAGCATCATGAAATACAAGTCTGTGGCATCTTCTTGGCTGGTAGCTGCTCTGGGAAGTTGAGAAAAGCATACGTTCAAGTCTAATGTGTGGTCAAAGATGAGGAATTGATCTCAGCAGTGAACCCCACTGGGTTACCCAACATGTTTCCTGCATGACGGCCACCCTCAGTAATTACAGAATGGCCAAAGAACCAAAGGTTCTTCCCTAACACACACAGATCTAACATGCATTCAAAAGAGACCAGGTTAAAACACTGTCTAATCTTCTAGATCTCGTCAATATATCTGCCACTAATCCAGCTCATTACATCATCATAATAAGACAACACAGGGAAATCACATCCGAGGACAAAATGGTGCACAGTCATGCAGTCCTGAGAATCAGGACTCAGTCAAGTTGACAGATACTTTGGAGGACATAATTTAACCCAAGACACACATATACACACATAAGCAAACATACAAATATACATACATACGGATATATTCACATACACACATGTATACTCACAGAGCTATCTACACACGTGCACATACATGTACACGGACACACATGCTCACACATGTACATATACATACATGCACACACACATGCAGAATGAACATGTGTCTCAGTGGAGGGGGCAGTGTTACAGGTGGTAAGCGTGTGTCTCCACTGGGCTGCGTGCCACTGTATCTGCCCTCTAGCCTGCGTTACTGTCTCCATTCTCACCAGCCGACGTACCCACGTGCAGGCTGATTCCCAGTTCCTGTTGAATTCTGGTTATTTGGATTGTGGGACAGCTCCAGGGTGGTCGGTGCTTCTGTGAACGTTGTGGTACCAGCACCCTGCGCCTCCTGCTTATTCCTAGATGACCACAGCCCAAGGAGAGGCCAGAGCCTCAGAGCCTTGTCCAGCGTCTGCACCTGAGCAGCAAAGTGTTGGTGTGTTCCTTTTCCACCTGTGCTTGGGATTCCAGAACCCAGAGAAACTTCCATGGTGTCTCTTCAGGCTTACCTGAGCCAATAAGAAAGAGTAGAGTGAAGAGTTCCTGGACTGACACAAACAGTTAAGCACTCTACTACTAGCCAAAAGGCTGGCAGTTCAAACCCAGCCAGAGGTACCTTGGAAGATAGACTTGGAGATCTGCTTTGGAAGTTTGCAGCCTTGAAAACCCTATGTAGCACTGTTCTGCTCTGATACGTGAGGTGACCCTGAGCCAGAACTGACCTGACAGCAGCCAGCAGCAGTGAGGAAGAGAGTCTATGTGTTATGCTCCGGGGGGGGCATGGCAGAAAAGAGTCTCAGCTGCACTGGGCAAGTTCAAGGCAATGTGTATTAGCAGCACCTAGGTGGATTGTGCTTTGCTTTCTTTCTAGTGGGCGTAGCAGGGAGGCCCTGCAGGACACAGAAGCAAGAGAAATGAGTCAATGTTGAACACATCACACAGATGAAAGGAGTCTGAAAGTGCATAAACCCCAGGTGTGCACGCGAGCCTTGTTGATCGCAGCTAATTAAGATGCTCCCGTCTCTCCTCTTGATGTGCTGTTCAAAGGCAGCATCTCAAAGAAGCTTGCTTAGAAGAGAAGGTGTAACTCCATTGGAGGGTGAGAAGCAGTAGAACTACAGAGCGTGTCCAGTGTCACTGGCCAGTCGATGGAGCACTGACGCCATGCTAGTAGGGGCCTTCAGAGTTTTTCAGTTGGTAGAAACAGTTTATTCTACAATGGTTAACTGCTCAGCTGCTAACCAAAGGACTGGAAGTTCCAACCCTTCCACAGCTCCATGGAGAAAGACCTTGCAGTCTGCTTCCAGAAGGATCAAACCCAGGACTGTCAAGTCAGTTTCAATCATAGTGACCTGCTAGGACAGAGCAGAACTGGTCTGTACCTAGGGCTAGATGAGGGCCCTGTGCTTCCTCCGGGCTTAGTCTGCAGTCTGGTGGCTATTTGTGTTTTCCTAATTTGTTCCCAACTCATTCTAAAGAGCCTGAGCACCAGTGCTGACGAGCAAGAGCGTATCAAGATGCAAAGCTAGACATGTGAACCGTGGTCTCATCTCCCCTGAGACCAGAAGAACTAGATGGTACCCAGCTCCCACTGATGCCTGTTCTGATGAAGGCTGCAGCAGATGGATCCTGGCAGAATGGGAGGAAAATGTAGAATAGAACTCAAGTTCTCAAAAAGTCTGGACTTACTCCGCTAGTTGAGAGTAGAGGACTCCTTGAAACAGTCACCCTGGGATACACCATAAACCTTGAGCCCAAACCAACCCCTGAGTTCACTTTTAGCTAAATGATAGATCAGCTCATAAAATGAGGAATATTCTTTGGAAGCAAGGATAGTGAGACTATGTCTCACGTGCTTTCACATGTTGTCAGGAGGGCTTAGTCCCTGGAGAAGGACATCGTGCTTGGTAAAACAGAGGTCAGAGAAAAAAGAGGAAGACTCTCAAACTGATGGACTGGCCCAGCAACTGCAGCAATGGGCTCAGAGATAATGGTTGCGAGGGTGTGCAGGACTGGCAGTGCTGTGTTCTGTGGCCTGCAGGTCGCTGTTGGTTAGAATCTGCCTGACAGCTCCTGACAACAACGATGTGTCTTTACAGGATCATCTGTATGAGACCAGACGGTCACCAGTGACTCTAAAGCAACAGTGAGAGGATGGGGACAGGGAAGTGAGATGAGTGGAAGCAGAAGACCCAGAAGACAGCTAATGAGATTATGAAAAATACACCCAATGTCTTGGAAGGACTGTGTAATAATTGTTAAATGGGAACCTAATTTTCTTTACTCCAAACAATAAGCTATTATTTAAAAAGAAGAAGTAACAAGCCTGGAGGAAAGAGAAGGCAGACGTTGCTGTATGGCATCCGTGCCTCGCCCACCCCGCACTTGCCTCTCACACGGCCCTCTGCTTCCCTTTCAGTACTCCATCTGCAGCGAGCCTCTGATTGAGCTGTCCAACCCTGGGGCCAGCGGGTCCCTGTTCTTTGTGACCAGTGATGATGAATTCATCATCAAGACCGTGCAACATAAAGAAGCGGAGTTCCTTCAGAAGCTATTGCCCGGCTATTACATGGTAAGTCACTCATGTCATGGAAGCTCCTCCTCGGGTTTTAATTACCGTCTTCCAGTTGAGGACATACTAGCTTGTATTCAGAATGCTCCTGGGGTGTTTGCAGAGTGTCTCTCTAGCACGTTTCTTTCTTTTTGGTGAATTTTTGTTTTCAGGCTATGCTATGACTTCTTTGAATAGATGTTTAAAGTGAACTAGCATTGAGCAGTAAGGCATATTGAGTCCTGGGTTCACATCTTGGCTCTGCTATCAGCTAACCTATCAGCAGCATCTCTGTGTCTTCTTTTTTTTTTTTTTTAATGGTATGTTATTGTATTTAAAGTAAAAGTCTGCACAGCAAATTAGATTTTCCTTTAACAGCTTCTACACAAATGATTCAGTGACATTGGTCACATATTTTGCTGTGTGTCATAATCCTCATCTATTTCCTCCTGAGTGTACCAGTTCCAGTCCTCTAGTTGCCCTGCCCTCTGACTTCTCATTTTTGCATTAGAGCAACTTTTGACTACTTGGTCTCCTGTAGCTGATTGTTTTAAAGGAGCTTCTTACTCATCGATGCTGTTCTTTATTTTATGAGCTAATCTGCTGTTCAGCTAATCAGAGTCAGTCTTTAAAAGCTGGGAAATAAGCTGTCACACATGGTTGTGATAGGGAGAGGGTACAGACTGGAGGCTGGAGGAAGACCAGAGGAAGGTCCCCGCACCCAGTACCTAGTGATAATGAGAGCGCCTCACCCTGGCTGTGTGCTCGCTGGTCTCATGCGTGGCTTGTAGTCGTCTGCATGTGTGAACCCACTGAGTCCTCAGTGCAGCCTTTGTTCCTACAGCTGTGTTCGTCTTAGACGTGGGGAGGTGACGGCAATGGTCAGTTGAGCACCTGGTACAGGTTAGTCAGCTAGTGAGCTGCCAAGGTGGGGCTTGGACAGAGCTTCCCGAGATGGCATTGTTAACCCTGGCACTAAACCAAAACACCAAACCTGCTGCCATCAAGGCAGTTCCAACTCATAATGACCCTGTGCAGAGAGTCAGACAGCTGTCCCCATAGAGTTTCCAAGACTGTCATCTTTACAGAAGCAGGCTGCCGCATCTTTCTCCCACAGAGCAGCTGGTAGGTTTGAACCACTGACCTTTAGGCAGCGGCCGAGCACTTAGCTGTTGCACCACTAGGGTACTACTTTTTTTTTTTTTGGAAATTGCATGCCGACATAGGTAACACACACAAAACAATGCGCATAGCATGCCTAGAAAAATAACACGTGGGGCGGGGTGGTGCATGATGGGTAAAAACCTCCTGATCCGTCATCTAGCAGCTGAGTGTTCAGCCACCCTGCCACCAGGGTTCCTTCGCCAGTTTTTAGTTGGGGTTCTTTTTGGAATTGTGTCCACTTTCAGTTCAGCCACTTTTCACATCCTGAGTTTGGGTTGATGAAGTTGCTGTTCTACTGAGTATGAATAAATTAGAAGCAGCAATGTTCTAAGCAAAGACCATTAGTAAAGACAATCACATCCCAATTTGAATTACTGTATTGACATGGAAACACATTTCTCAGGGAGCATGCTTTTGTGAAAGCGGGAGATTGTAAGCGTTTTCTCCCCTTTTGTAAAAGCGGGAGAGCATCAACATTTTTTCCCCTTCTGCATTTTCAGAACTTAAACCAAAACCCAAGGACTCTTCTGCCCAAGTTCTATGGGCTGTACTGCATGCATTCGGGCGGGGTCAGCATCCGGATCGTGGTGATGAACAACGTCCTGCCCCGCGCCATGAGGATGCACTACACCTACGACTTGAAAGGTTCCACCTACAAGCGGCGAGCATCCCGGAAGGAGAGGGAGAAGTCGAATCCCACGTTCAAGGACCTGGATTTCCTGCAGGACATGCACGAGGGGCTGTATTTTGATACGGAAACATACAACGCGCTGATGAAAACGCTTCAGAGAGACTGCCGGGTAAGGAATGTCTCTGCTGCCATTCCCTTTGAAAGGTCACCCTGGGCCTCCGCTCATGAAAAGCATAGAAATAAGGAACGCCCAGTGTGGATGCGTGGGATCCCAGCCTTCCCAGTCCTGGTGCTTATCCCTCCCGTCTCCCAGGCTGCATTGCTAGATGACAAGAGAAGCATCTAGAGGCTCTTCACTTTCATGTCTGTTGATTTCACAAATAAGACCAGTTCGCTTCAGGGTCCTGGGGTGGTGCAAGCAGTTAACATGCTCAGCTTCTAACCAAAAGGTTGGAGTTCCCAGTCCATCCAGAAGCACCTCAGAAGAAAGGTCTGGTGATCTGCTTCTGAGATGCCAGCCACTGGAGGCCATTTGGCCACAGTCCCACTCTGCTGTGTTTAGGGTTGCCGTGTGTTGGAATTGGCTTGATGGCAACTGTTTTTGATTTTTTTTTTTTCTTTTAAGTCTGCGTCCTTTGATAAAGTGAGTCAAGAAAACTTTATTTTCTTTTCACGTTCCCTTTAGGGAAAGTAGCTAAGCAGAAGGAATAGAAATTTGGGTTTAATGTGGTGGTTGGCTGGAAATGCCATAGAGAAATCTCAGAAGAAGTAAGTTTCCAACAGGGGAGGGAAATTCAAGACAATACGCTCAGTAATATTAATACACGGGACCCCTCTATGAGTAGCTTGTATGCTGACGTTGTTTTATGTCATTGGAATGAAGGTGGTCATTGTCACTCCATGCAGACTTAGCCTGAGAGATTGTTGGAAAAAAACTCATGATCTGCATTTCTCAGGTTGCCATAATTTTTTTTTTAAAGGTAGTATATAGGCAAGAATTTTCCACCCTGATGCACTTATAGAATGTGGGTAAATGTATTTTTGGAGAAAAGATGAGACTGCAAGCCTAATGGCTTCTGAAGGATGATGGTCATTTGATTCAGAAATCCTCAGGACCCAACTTGACAGCAGTGGGTTTGATTTGGTTTTGGGTATTGTTGTATGATCTGGCTGCACTTGAGAGAAAAGTCTAGCCAGTCTGCTCAACTGGGCCTGCTAGAGGGGGCAGAGAGCCTGTTGGGTGGGGAGAGAGCATGGTCTAGGGGCAGAGATGGTGGCAGAGGGGTAGAGATGGTGGCGGAGGGGCAGAGAGCTCAAAAGGTCAGGGCTGTGCCCAAACCTGGCAGGACTTCCTGGAAGAGGCAATAGGGGCCCAGGGCTTGACCCAGGCCTAGCAGAGCTGTGTGGAAGAGGCTGTGGGGCTCACAGAGCTTGGCTTGGGGAAATATGCGCTGAATTTCTGACCCTTTGTGGTACGGTGGTGAGAGCAGTGTATCGCTAACTGAAATGTCTCTGGTTTGAACCCACCAGCGGCTCATTGGGAGAAGGATGTGGCAGTGAGCTTCCAGAGAGATTTTACAGCCTCCAAAGCCCTATGGTGCTGCTAGGGGTCAGAATCAATTGGAGGACTCTGGTTTGGTGGGCCTGGACAGGTGACCTAAATGGTCACAGGGGAGGGGATGCACATCTCTGCCCACCGCATCCCACTGAAGGTAAGGAAGACAGTATAACTCCCATCTAACGTACTGTTAAACCTACTGCTGTTGAGTTGATTGTGATTCAGAGAGGGGCTCTGTAAGACAGATTAGAACTGCCCCATAGGATTTCAAAGACTGTAGTCTTTATGGGGAAACCCTGGTGGTGCAGTGGCTAAGTGCTACGTCTGCTAACCAAAAGGTCAGTAGTTCGAATCCACTGGACACTCCTTGGAAACTCTCTAGGGAAGTTATGCCCAGTCCTGTAGGGTCACTATGAGTTGGAATCGACTTGACAGCAGTGGGTTTGGTTTGGGGGTTTTGATCTTTATGGAAGCAGACTACCACGTATTTCTCCCACAGAGCAGCTGGGGAGTTTCAGTTAGCAACTGAGCACATGAACCATTTGCACCACCACAGGCTCCTTGAGCAGCACATCCTGCAGTTTCTGGGGTTTTTCTTCTACCCATTATGACATACACAGGAATGCTCGAGAATGCATCGTTGGTGGCATCTTCTTTGTTGATGGAAATGTGATTTCACAGGCAACTTCCATTTCACGAGTCCTTACAGTGTGAGAAACCCTGGTAGCATAGTGGTTACCAGCTGCAGCTGCTGACCCAGAGGTTGGCGGTTCAAATCCACCAGGTGCTTCTTGGAAACCCTCTGGGGCAGTTCTCCTCTGTCCTGTAGAATTCCTGTGAGTAAGAATCGACTCAATGCAGAATGGGCTTGGTTTAGCTTTTATAGTGTACAAGGCTAGGTGAAACTTTTTTAGGGCATTGCTACTTTCCTTCTCCTCCTCACCCCTTTGAGGTCAGCACTCGTCACATCCCCGTTTCACTGGATGAGGAACTAGGCTCTCAGAGAGGCGAAAACTCCTGGTGCGGCATTCCTACCAGGTCAGCAGCAGAGCCCCCACTGTTCAGGACCCAACCGGGCTTTAACTGAAATTGACAGATTGGTGGTAAGGCTTTCAGGTTTTGTTTCGTATCCAAAGGCAAGGAAGGAAAAGTGGGAACCAAGCAAATTAAAAAAAAAAAAAAATTGTCCAGCAGAGCTGAATTGGGAGGGCGTGAGTCATTCTTGTGTTTCTTAAAAAACAAATAGAAAGAAAACAACTCACATTTTCCTAGAAACCCTTTTCCTGTGTTTTTTCTGCCCTTTCAGGATGTGGGTGAAAAATGACTGTCACCTCCCTAGAGAGCAGACCAAGCCTCCACTGTTTCAGACTTGCTCTGTGTGTGTGTGTGTGTGTGTGTGTGTGTGTGTGTGTGTCTTATCTCTTGAACACGAAGAGCCTCTTTCTGTCTTCTCCAGAACCACAGGCTGCAGAGTAGAACAAAAGGAAAGACGGGGCGCAAGTCCCCTACCCCCGGGGACGATCTGTTCACTCCTGCTTCCCGAGCCTAGACTGGTGGGTCGAGGGCATTCATTCGTCTTTATCAGAAATAAGAAGTTGAAGAGTTCCTTTTTTTTTCCCATTGTTTGTTTGTGATTCTAGAAATATACTGTTACAGGTCAGGTATAGAAGTATCCTGAGGCTGACTCCTTGTCATACGTTGCATCCAAACTTCTACAAGACATACCGCAAAAACAAACTAAGACTGTTGTCATGGCAACTCTGCAGGGCAAGAATAGAACTGCCCCATGGAGTCGCCGAGGCTGCTGTCTTTATGGGAGTAGACTGCTACATTTTTCTCCTATGGAGCGGCTGGTGGACCCTAGCTGCTGAGCTGTTGGTTGGCAAGTGGAGGCTTAACCACCGCACCACCAGGGCACCCTACAGTTGTCAGGGGCTGTTGAGTCGGTTCTGCTTCATTGTGGCCCAGAGTACAAGAGCAAGACACTACCTGGTCCTGCGCCGTCCCCACAATCATTACGGCTGAGCCCTGTGTTACGGCCACCATGTGAGTTCACCTCATTGGGGGTCTTCCTCTTTTTCCCTGCCCTTCCACTCTCCCAAGCATGATGTCCTTCTCCAGGGACTGGTCCTTTCTGATAACATGTCCAAATGCAAGATAAAGTCTCACCATCCTTGCTTCCAAGGAGCATTCTGGGTGTACTTCTTCCAAGACAAATTTTTTATTCCTCGGTCAGTGAGTGATCTATTCAGTATTCTTCAGCAACAGTATAATTCAAAAGACATCAGTTCTGTGGTCTTCCTCATTTATTTTTCAACTTTCCCATGCATATGAGGTGCTTGAGACACCGTGGCTTGGGTCAGGTGTGCCCTAGTCTTTGAAGGTGACTTCTTTGCTTTTCAACAAAGAGATCTTTTGCAGCAGATTTGCCCAGGCACTATGTCATTTGATGTTCCTTGACTGCTGCTTCTACTGATTGTGGGTCAAGTAAAATGAAATGCGTGGTGACTTCAATCTTTTCTCCATTTATCATGATGTTGCTTCATGATCCAGTTGTGACAGCTTTTGTTTTGTTTATTTTGTAATTCATACAGAGGCTGTGATCTTGGAACATCATCAGTAAGAGCTTTAAGTCCTTTTCACTTTAAACAAGCAAAACATCCAACCAAGAAAACCAAAACTGTTACCATCAAGTTGATTTTAACTCAGTGTCTGCATAGGACAGAGTGGAACTCCCCCACAGCATTTCCAGGAGTGCCTGGTGGATTCGAACTGTCGACCTTTTGGTTAGTAGCTGAGCTCTTAACTGCTGTGTCACTGGGGTTTCCCACCAAAACATACAAAAAAGAAAACCAAAACCTAGTGCCGTCGAGTCAATTCCAACTCATACCAACCTTACAGGATGCAGTAGAATTGTCCCCGTAGAGTTGCCAAGGAGCGCCTGGTAGATTTGAACTGAGGACCTTTTGGTTAGCAGCTGTAGCACTTAACCACTATGGCACCAGGGTTTCCAAGCAAAACACAGGGGATGAAAATTCACATTAGTGTATGTGCACTGGTTTTTTATGGTGGTATGTGGAGTCCTGGAGTACAAATGGTTAACATGCCCAGCTGCAAACTGAATGGTTAGTAGTTCAAACCCACCCAGAGGTGTCTCAGAAGAAAGACCTGGCAGTCTACTTCCAAAAAACACAACCATTGACAAGTACATAGAGCACAGTTCTACTGTGACACGCGTGGAGTTGACTCCATGGTAACTGGTGGATAAGGGCTAGAGAGGGTGACATCATAGCTTGACTTGAAGGATGGAGAAGTATTCTCCAGAGGCAAAGCAGTTTTGTTCTTAGGCAATGTCAAGGTGATTTCAACTTGTAACAACCCCTTGTGGCAGAGTAGAGTTGCCCCATGGGGTTTCCCTAGGCCGCCAGCTTCATAGGGTAGATCTCAGGTCTTTCTCCTGAGGAGATGATGGACGAGTTCAAACCACCAGCCTCTCGGTTAGCATCCAAGCACTTAACCATTGTGCATCCAGCCTCCTCAGACAGGCAATAGAAGCCTCTGTTTCTAGTAGAGAATAACAGATAATGTAACTGGACGTGACATAGCGTGATGTGTTCTAGCAATCACTGTTATTTGGTTTCAGGCAGCTAATAGAGGAGCATGCAAGGGCAGAGAGAGAAGCAGACAGTACAACAGTAAGCCAGAAGACCCTTTCTGGGGGTACTCCATCCTCTTAAGGGTTTGAAAGTAGCAAATCTGGTCCTTGGGGCATCAGCTTTGCTGTTGTCCTCAGACAGACACAGTAAGCCATCTTTGCCATTGTCCCCAGACAGGCACAACAAGCCAGCTTTTCCACCATCCCCAGACATGCACAGTGAGCCAGTTTGCTGTTATTCCCCCAGATAGGCACAGTGAGCCTGTTAACCTCTTGCTGACCCTCCCCCTGGCTTTCTCCTCACCCTGTCTTTTATATGTTGTCCTGACATCTCAGACCCAGGACCCCATTTCCCTGAGAATGACACCCAGGTGACTCTCATGGACCCAGACCCACCTGCCTCATCCCCTGCCTCCCTGGGTTCCCATCAGACCCTGCATGTGAGCCTCCTTGTCTCACAATGAGCCCTTGTGACAACCATTCCAGCTAACAGCACTGCGGCACCCCCGGTGTCCCCAGCCCAGCCTGGGGCCCTTGTGTCTCTGCCTGCCCTGTGACAGCTCATCCCTGGCCACCTCCTCTACATAAAGCGGTGTTCATTCTGAGCTCCTCTGAAAAACTGACCTTCCTCTGTGTGTCCCCACCTGCTCAGCCAATGCCTGTCAGGTTTCTAACACAGAAATCCTTCCCCAAGCAGGTCCAGACACACACAACAGTGCCCTATTTGCTGTTGTAGGGAAGGTGACCAGGTAAATAACTCATCCCTCTTGACCCCATCCCATGACCTGCTTACCTAATGTAGTACAGTCTACAACCATGGGGAGCTTGGCCCAGGGAAGGAGTGACATCACTAGTTGCTTGCTGTCAAAAAATGGGAAATATCGTTTATTCAGACCGTCCCCTGTGGTTCCCACGTGAAAAAGCAGCTGAGCTGCACTGTGTGAGGGAGCTGTGCGTCCCAGGCTCTCCATCGTCTTTCCCCAGCCCACTTGTCTGCTGTCTTCCTGGTCCAGGCAACGTCACCATCAGGCAGCCAGTCCCCAAATCGACATCCTCCCTTTGTTTCTGCTTTGTCCCAAACCAGACAAACTCATTGCTGGTGACTTGATTTCAACTCAGTGCTCTATAGGACCAACTAGAACTGCCCCATCGAGTTTTCTAGGCTGCTATCTTTGGGAAGCAGCAGACCCTCAGGTCTTTCTCCTCTGGAGCTTCTGGCTAGGTTCAAGCCACCAACCTTTCGGTTAGCACTTTAGTGCCAAATCACCATGCCACTGGGACTCCTTCCATCTAGTCTACTGTCTGAACACCTCTTGAATTCAGCCTCTCCCTATCTCTAGAGCATCGTCGTCATGGAGACTGTGGTTACCTGGAGTTTGGTGGGGACCTCCTAACTAGCCATCGGGGTCACTGCCTCCATCAAGCATTGCCTTGTCCTTGGACTATGCCAGAGTGATCCTCTACTCAGGAGATTGCGTGCCCCGTCAGGTCCTAGAACCAAGGCCCACCGCCCCACCCCACCCCCCACCAGTAACACCTTAGTTTAGAACACTGAGATCCCCTTAGCCCTGGTCCCTGCAGCCTTTTCCAGGTGCTTCTGTCACTGTCCTTTCTTAAGCCTTCTCTTCCCCTTCTCCCCTGAAGCATCCCCCAATCTCCAGCCCTACTGGTAGGTGGGCTCATTCTCTACAGTGCCTGGACCCTCCTTCTGTCTTCTGCATCCTGCTCTCAGTGACTCATCTCAGGACCACCCAGGGATGGCTTCCTCCCAGGCCACTGTGCTGTGGCACCCCAGCCTCCAGGTTCACCCCTTCTATGGGATTTCATGCAGCTGGTCACATGTGGACACTTTGGGTGGAGAGGGAGCCATGTCTGTCTTTGGACCTGCATTGCCGGTGCTTAGTAGGTGTTTCGTTAGCATTTATTGGGTTATGAACTTGAATAAAGGAACGGATGCAGTAAACTGATGGTGGAGGTTTCTGTATACCTCCCAAAAACCTCTCTTCGGTGACTTTAGTGTGCCTAGCTGTGTTTTAGGAGTCCCTGGAAACCCAAATGGTATAGTGGTTAAGTGCTACCTCTTCTAACTGAAAAGTCAGCGGTTTGAATCCACCAAGTACTCTGGAAACTCTGTGGAGCAGTTCTGTTGTGTCCTATAGGGTTGCTGTGAGTCAAAATAGACTCAACAGCAGTGGGTTTGGGTTTTTTGGTGCCAAGTGGTTAGAACACTCAGTTACTGACCAAAAAGTTGGAGGTTCAAGTTCCCCCAGGGGTGCCTCAGAAGAAAGGCCTGGCATTCTACTTCTGAAAAATCAGTCCTTGAAAACCCTATGGAACAGAGTTCTGCTCTGACACATAGGAGTCCGAATCAGCTCGGTGGTAACTGGCCAGATTCGCTGGGTTTCAGGTGCTAGTTTGAGAGGAAGTATCCAGTTTTGCTGCGATGCCTGACAGATTTAATAAGGGAGCTGATCTCCATTCTGAATGACGAGATTCTATTTAAAAACTGTTCTCGTTGTCGCCCTGTCAACAGTCTTTAAGAGTCCCTGAGGGGTGGTGCTAGAGGGTCATTATGAGTTGGAATCCACCTGGCAGCAGTGAATTTTGTGGGGGCTCAAGCCGTTAAGTTCTCCACTACCAACCCAAACATCAGCAGTTGAGACCCTCCCAACCATGCCAAGAAGAACGACCTGACCATCTGCTTCTGAGAGGTCCGAGCCTTGGAGACTCTATGGAGCACAGTCCTGCTCTGAAACACGTCGGTTACCAGGAGTCCAAATCAACTCAACAGCAACTAGTTTGATTTGGTTTTGTGTCACAAAAGTGTATTTGTATTTCAGTTCATCTATTTCCATGGAAGCAGTATGGGAAACAGCGGACAATTCGCTGACCCCTCTCTCCTGCAGACATAGATACTGTCTTCACTGCCAGATACTGGCAGAGACACAGCATCCTTCTTGCACTTCGGTAGCTATGGCACCTGGCTTCTTACATACAAGCAGTACATGTTGTGACAGTATGATAAAAACACTTTCCAACTGAAAATTTGTGTATTAATTTTGGAAAGAACAGTAAGAACCTATTGTTCCTAATTGTTGATTTTGAAATGAACTATAATTATTTCTTCTCTGATGTAACTTAGGGATGAGAAAGCTGAAAAGCCCTATAATAATTTGCTAAATTATTACATCCTGCCATATTTATGGATCACTGTTTGGGGAAACCAGATGAAGACAAAATGTATTATTTGAAGACTTATATTAAAAACTCACATGTTTCTTACTCCTTCAGGTATAAATTGTATTAGGGGTAGCCTTAATCATTAGCAGCTTAAATGACTGCTTTTACATTTATTGTCATTTTTTATTGAGCAGTAAAGTTATCAGTATGTAAGTAGTGTGGAACCAATTCTCTTTTTTCACATAAATGACTGTTACAAATATTAATAGGTTCTCAGACTTTCATGAAACTACTCTTTAAAAATAGTGCAACCTTTTGGGGTGCAGACTGGAAGCTTTCTTCTAATTATGTAGAGATTCTTATCACATATGGGCAGGTTTGCACCCATATTTTACATAATATTTCATTTAGCACTATGGCTAGTGCTAACCTCCCCAGCTATAGTTTTGTTTAGTAGTAAAATTTTTGCATTTACTTTACACAGGTTACTCTCTCTCTCTTTCTCTTTTTATTGGTTGCCTTCCTAGTTATCTTTGGGGAGGAAAAGTGCTTCAGACCTGTTGCCTGTCTCTTTTGTGACAATGCGTAAATTTAAAGTGTCCCCCGACTCGACGGCACTTGGCTTGGCCTTGTTATCAACAGTGAATTAGATTTTACATTTCACCTTAAACAAAGACATGAGAAGGGGACAGGGATATCATGGGTTCCATGCGTCTAGATCACACCTTAACAGATGACTTACAAAAGAAGGTGTAGTAGGTAAATTTGCTGTCTTTCAAATTATATTTTGCAAACACTGTGATCCCACGTTATCACTGGTTTGCTCTGTTGTTTTGTTACATTGTGCTTAGAAATCTACAACAGGAGTTCTTCAGTCCCCTGGGAATATAAGTGTAAAGCAAAGTTAAAATTGGTGAACAGATAAATAAATGAAACCAAGTTATAGAATCTACGATGTTTGAGCTAAAAGGAATCACAGGGCTCCCTGGAGAGAGGGGACCAGTGCCTCCCACACTCTGTTGTTTGTGTGGTGCCATTGAGTCACTTCCTGACTGCGTACAGCAACACGAAATGCTGCCTTGTCCTGCACCGTTCTCCCGATCCTTGTCATACCTGAGCCCACTGTTACGGCCACTGTGTCCGTCCGTCTCCTTGAGAGTCTTCCTGGTTTTTGTAGACCTTCTACCTTAGTGTGCATGATGTCCTTCTCCAGGAACTGGTCCTTCCTGATGACATGTCTAAAGTATGTGAGACAAAGTTTCACCATCCTCACTTCTAAGGAACAGTCTGGCAGTACGTCTTCTAAAACAAATTGGTTTGTTCTTCTGGCAGTTCATGGTATATTCAGTATTCTTCACCAATACCAGGGAAACCCTGGTAGCACACTGGGTTAAGTGGTACATTTGCTAACCAAAAGGTTGGCAGTTCAAATCTGCCAGGCGCTCCTTGGAATCTACATGGGGCAGTTCTACTCAGACCTCTAGGGTCTCTATGAGTCAACCCGACTAGACTGCAGTGTGTTGGTCTTTTGGTTTTCACCAATGCCGTCATTCAAATGTATCACTTCTTTGGTCATCCTTATTCATGGTCCAGCTTTCACATGCATATGATACGATTGAGAACACTGACTTGAGTCAAGAGCATCTTAGTCTTTCAGCCAAAGCCAAGTGCCGTCGAGTTGGGCAACCAAGTAACACTTCTTTTTTTTTTAACACTTTAAAGAGGTCTTTTGTAGTAGATTTGCCCAGTGCAATGAGTCAGATCTGCCTCGATGGCACTGGGCTTGGCTGGCTTAATGCCTCTTGATTTCCTGACTGTTGCTTCCCTGGGTTTTGACTGTAGATTCAACTAAAATGAAATCCTGGATAACCTCAGTACTTTTCCATTTATCATGCTCTCATATAAGAAGTTATTTTGAAAATAGGTGTTTCCACCCAGTCAAACCAGGGTTCCGTGTGGAAACAGAAATAAGGACAGTATCAAGGATTTTTAAAAAGTTGTACCTATAAAAGTCTGTTCTTTTAAACTCATTATTTTGAAATAACAGATTCATCTGCAGATACAAAAGTACAGGGAGATTATATTAGACTTCACATAACTTCTTGAAATACATGTTGCAAGATTCAGACAAAATGATTTTAAATGTCATATTTATGTGTCAATTTTGAAAAGAACAGTTAGAAACTATTTCTATAGGTATTATTCATTTTTTATTTATTTTAATTATTTTACCAAAACCCATTGCCGTCATCTTGATTTGACAGTGACAGGTTTGGTCTTTTTGTTTATAATTATTTCATGCTGCAGTATATATATATATGTATATATATACATATACACATATATATAAACAATATAGAAGCCATTTAGGGTATAAGAAAAATGTGGAGAAAAGTGACTCCAGAAAACTTACAGTTAAGTCTACTGACTGATGATGTGTCTGTGGGAATGGTACAGGTACAGTTACTCCTCAGAAAGACAGCACTGACGTACAGGACATTGGGATGTGTAATTTTATTAATAAGCATTTCTGTGACACTTCACGTGGCTTGCTGAAGGTGAAGAGGACTTGAAATACTTACTGTTGAAGGTCAAAGACTCCAGCCTACAGTATGGATTGTGTCTCAAGCATAAAGAAAATAAAAATCTTCACAACTGGACCAAAAAGCAACATCATGATAAATGGAGAAAAGATTAAGGCTTGTCAAGAATTTTATTTTACTTGGACCTATAATCAACACCTGTGGAAACAGCAGTCAAGAAACCAAACAGGGCACTGTAGGGGGCAAATATGAAGCAAAAGACCTCTTTCAAGTGTTAAAAAGCATAGAATGTCACCTTGAAGACTGAAGTGTGCCTGACTCCAGCCATGGGGTTTCAGTTGCCTCCCAGACATGTAAGAGCTGGACAACAAATAAACAGGACTGACGAATTGACACCTGTGAATTAGGGTGCCAGCAAAGAATATTGAATATTCCAGGGACTGCCAGGAGAATGAACACGTCTGTCTCAGAAGAAGGACAGCCAGAATGCTCCTCAGAAGCAAGGATGGCAGGACTCTGTCTCAAGTACTTTGGACATGTTTTCAGGGGGGATCAGACCCTGCCAAAGGATGTCATGCTTGGTAAAGTAGACAGTCAGCTAAAAAGACCCTTAGTGAGACAGACTGAGACAGTGGGTGCAGCAGTGGGCTGAAATGTAGGAACAACTGTGAGGATGGCAGAGGACTGGGCAGGGTTTCATTCTGTTGTACACGGGGTCGCTCTGAGTTGCATCTGACTCGACAGCATCTAACAACAGCAGTGGCCGCTGGCCTTTCTCCGTGTGTTGTAATCACTCAAGTACTTGCCTAATGTATGGGATGTCTTATTACCTAGCTCTGCTCTAAGAAGAAGTGCTGCAAGTGGATGGCCATAAAGAATAAGAATTTATTTCTTACAGTTCAGTGGGCTAACGTCAGAATTCAGGGTGCCAGCTCTAAGGGAGGGCCTTATTTGACTATTTCAGCTCCTAGTAAACAAACCCTGTGCCATCAAGTCGATTTTGACTCACCGCTACCCTAGAACAGAGTATAACTGCCCTAAAGAGTTTTCAAGGAATGCCTGGCAGATTTGAACGGCTGACGTTTTGGTTAGCAGACATAGTACTTAACTTCTATGCCATCAGGATTTCCTAGTAGCTGCAGGCAATTCTTGGTGTTCTTAGCCTGCCATGTGTGGCTCTTCACGTTGTGCCTTTCCCGCAGGTGTGGGTGTCTGTGTCCTTTCTTCTCTTTTCATAAGACACACTGTGAGAAGGGATTAGGTTAAAGCCCAGCTTACTCTGATAGTACATCATTAACACAGCAAAGGAGAGCCCTATTTCCAAACAGGATCATAGTTCCAGGTGCAAGGGTTATGACGTTTATTTTCTTTTAGGGAGATATGGTTGTATTCACAACACCTGCCTGCTAAAATCTCTCCAGGAGAGCAGAAATTGTGTGGCTTCCTTTTCTCACTTGTCAGCTCACTTAGCAGAATACGTTGTGTCTCAGTGCCAATCTTCTGATGAACCCTAAATGCACCGCCATGGGCCACTTGAGTGTGGCCTTTCTCACCATGGTCTTGTAACTCCCACCCTAGTGATTGGATGGGATTGTGAAAATAAGGTAATTGTGAGCAGTGGAAGAGTGGTTAAGAGCTATGGCTGCTAACCAAAAAAGGTCAGCAGTTCTAGTCCACCAGGAAACCCCGTGGGGCAGCTCTACTCTGTGCTATAAAGTTGCTGTGAGTTGCAACTGACTCAACAGCAGTAGGTTTGGGGTTTTTTCCCCCCATGGGGACTGGTCAGTTTTGTCTTCCCACATGCCAGAGGTGGAAAGAAATTTTACCGCCACTAAAGAAGAAGAGCCAAGAGCAGAATGTGACCTTTGAACCCAGGATCTCTGTGCTGAGAAACTGCTGGAACTAGAAGACAGAGAGAGAGAGGATGAGAAATTGAGAAAGAGATCAAGAGAGAGAGAGCTGAGTGCCTTCGGGAAGGAGGCTTGCTGGTGGAGTCGAGTGTCTCCAGGTGTGAGGTAGAGCTGGGTTTGCTGACCCCCACAGCTACAGCTGTGTGCTTTCTGGCCGGGGCTTACTGGCAGAGTGAAGTACCCAAGGGCACTTAGCAGCACAGCAAAGGGAGCTTTGTGACACTTGCCTGAGCAGGGCAAAGGCTGAGGGCCAGAGGGAGGCCTGCCTTCTTGCCTGCCCTGGGAAGAAGCCATCCTGATTAAAGAACTGTGCCTTGAGTGCTTCTGAGCCTGAACTGTAGTCTGTTACTTCCTTAGTGAACTCCTTAGCTGTGAGTAGAGCCTGAGTTCTGTGTATCATTGCAGTGCCTTAGGGAGCCCAGCAGAGAAGGAGAGAGTTCTCTGGGAGGGCCAGTTGGTGTCAGGATTGGTAAAGGTGGCAGAGAGAGGAGGTGTGGCTGACTTCAGTCTCGTGGGAGTCAGCCTCGGACTGCAGATCTTGATTTGCCTTCCCCTCCTCTTGTGAAGTCAGAGGTCAGACAAATTTTGAAGTGGATAACCTTACCTAATCAGTAAAATGTATTTAAAAAGAGCCTGATAATAGTCTGCACATGGTTGGCATGAAAGATAGCCAAAGGAAATCATGTCAACATTGTGAATTCGTGGATAGTTGTGTGGAGTAAATTTGTATTGATCGTTCGGCCAGTTTCTGTTAATGGGCAGTGAATTAGTAGATTGCAACTGTGCTGATTCCCTGTCCCAGTGGTCTGTTTATTGAGGGGTAATTGCAGTCCCTGTCAACACAACCGCTCATCCGTGTGAAGGGGGCGATGCTGCTCCAGGCGTCTGCCAGTCGCTGCGGTTCAGCTCCCGTGCAGGTAGATCATGAAAAGGGTCCTCCGGCCACAGGGAGAGAAGGAACAAGTTGGTCACTGCCAGAGAGTGGCCAGGCAGCTGTCATTATTGGCTGCCCTCGAGTCCACCCTGACTCGTGATGATTGTCTGGGTAACAGAACCCAACACTGCCTAGTCCTACACCATCGGCTGCAACTTTGAAAATGTGACGTGATCCTATAGACAGAGGCAGCCAGCGTGGGCTAGAAGCACCCCATGGCAGGTTCTCTGGGTCTGAGAGAGGCAGGTGTTGCCGGATTTAGGACAGGGCTCTATCAACGTAGAGAAGTCTGTTTTAGGTGGGGCAGTGAGTTAATTAAATCTTACCACCTACTTCAAGGAGGGAGGGATGCAGGAAGGGCAACATTGCCAAGCAACAGAGAAACACAAAGTAAAATTAGTAACCCAAACATTTTAAAATCTTAATGAAAAACACAGTCAAGCCCATGAACATGAGCCAGCTGTCCCCAGCACGCATGCGCATGAGATCCTGTTAACTCAAAAGCCAGACTTCTCTCCCAAGAAATAACACAGTCACAGTGGAGTTGATTGTTTCGGAAATCTTGTGAAGAGTGTGATCAGGGACTAGTCTGTGATGTTGAACCCCACATGAATGGTTTTTCAGCATTCTCATTAACTACAGAAATGGAAGTATTATCAAGCCAGGGCTTCTTTTTAGTTTTTTGTTTTTTTGTTTTTTTTTTAAGGGCACTCAAGTTCAAACCAAATGGGATATTTATAAAACTTTCTCCAGAAAAAATGAAAAAGTTTTCTTCTGCCCTGAGAAAAGAACTATTACTTAAAGATCAGAGGATTTGAGTATTTCCTGAGTTTGTTGTTATATTTCTAACTAGCCTTTATTTTTAAGTAACTAATCACACAGAAATTTAAATATACAATAATTCATCACACACAGGAATAAAGCCTTTGAGTTTATGCAGTGGAATGATACTGTATGGAGCCCATGAGGGTTTCCTGCTTTTGTGTGAAAAGAACCTACCTGTCTTTGATTTTGTCGATGACCTTAGTGTGATACAGCCCGGGGGAGGTCCCAGCTTGGAGAAGTATCTTCGGGGAGGGAACAAAGGAGAGGAAATGCCCCATGACGGTACACCCCTCCCAGTCGGGAGTGCCAGGGAAACCAGAGAGCCCAGCTATAGCAGGAAGTAGAAGTGGCCGCAGCAGGCAACACTAGCAACACTGGCTTTGCAGATGTCTCCGGGAAGCCTTTGAGGTTGGCTGGTGTGGATCCGGCTGTGGACTTTGCTGTTCAGCAGTCACCAGGTAATGACAACGTGAAGCAGCAGACCTGACAACACATAAAGCTGAGGAGACAGTGGGTGACAGATCCTAGCAAATTCCAAGGTGAGACTGAGGCTCCTCACCTTTGAAGAACCTTTTGGCATCCAGTGAGGAACCGAGTTACAGAGACAGAAGCAGTCTTTAGGAAAACCTAGGATATGCAAAGGTTCACCTGCTCAGCTGCTAGCCAAAAGGTTAAAGGTTCAAGTCCCCTCAGAGGTGCCTCAGAAGAAAGGCCTGGTGATCTGCTTCTGAAAAATCAGCCCTTGAAAACCCCATGGGGCACATTTGTACAGTACATAAGGTCACCATGACTCACAGTCAACAGCAACTGGTTTGGTTTTAAGGCATATTTAAGAGATTCTGCGGTGTGAGGATGGCTGCAACAATGAGCCAGAACACATGGCCATTGTCCCAGGACAGAGTAGTGTTTCCTTTTGTGGTATATAGGGTCATCGTGAATCAGAACTGATGCTACCAGCACCTAACACCAGGGTCCGAGGAAATGTTGCAAAGTTTATAGACCTGTTCAGAAACATGTCTTAGGGATATACCTGAGACCCCAGTGCACCTGCGAGACATGACCTTACCTTCCTCCCGGATGCTTTCAACCTGGACTACCAGGAGCCCTTTCAAAGGGAAGCATCAGTGTGACTTCACAGGGCTATATTTTATTCACTCAGCATCTAGGATGCGCTGACTGGGTACCCACAGTGCCACAGGGCTGAGTGCACGTGGCTGCCCTGTGAAAAGTGAGGTAGCCCTCAGGCTGCACGCTGGTCTAAGTCCTTTCAGCAGAGATTGGCACACACTGGCCTGAGATGCCTTGGCCCAGCTATGTGGCTCTTCATCCCTGTGGCACCGGTCAGCACTTTTTATCCGCCTCCCCCTCTACAAGTCAATACTTCCTTTGAAATCACCAAGCACCCTTCTTTAAAGAAATCTTTAAATTTTGTATTTTGATCCAATAAGCATAACTTTTCTCACTTTTGTCCCTCGATATACTGTGCTTCCCTAGGGTCCCATTAGCGGTCCCTGGGTGGTGCACATGGTTAATAAACTCAGCTTCTATCCAAAAAGTTGGGGGTTCAAGTCCACTCAGAGGCCCCTCAGAAGAAAGGCCTAGTGATCTGCTTCTAAAACGAGTCGTTGGAAACCCCGTCGAGCCCAGTTCTCCTCTGACACACGTGGGGTTGCTATGAATTGGACTTGAATATTCCTCGCTGTTCTCTGCTTTTCCGAACTCGGTGTCATTGTTAGGTGCTGATGAGTTGGTTCCGACCAACAGTGACCCGTGTACAACAGAATAAGACACTGCCGAGTCCCAAGCCACCTACACAATCAGTGCTGTTCCTGAGACTGCTGTCGCGGGCACTGTGTCAGTCAGGCTCATCTTGGGGCTTCCTCTTTTTTGCTGACCCTTTACCGTGGCAAGCATGGTGTCCTCCTCCAGGGTCTGGTCACTCTGACAGCAGTCTCCCCATCCTCACTTCCAAGGGGCACACTAGTTGTATTCCTTCCGAGACAGACTTGTTAGTTCTTCTGATAGTCCATGATATCTTCAGGATTCTTCACCAGCACTATAACTGAAAGGCATTAATTCTTCTTTAGTCTTCCTAATTCATTGTCCAGCTTCTGCAGGCATAGGAGGCGATTAAAAACACCATGGCTTGGGGTCGGGATCTCCTTAGTCTTCAAGGTGACAGCTTTGTTTTTCAACACTTTAAGGATATCTTTTGCAGCAGATTTGCCCAATGCAATAGCAGGTCATCACTGGATATCTTGTCTGTTGTTTCCATGAGAAACATGAGTCCAAGTAAAATACCAATCTTTGTCTTCATTCTTTTCCCTCTTTATCATGGTGTTGATAACAGCCCCAGTTGTCAGGATTTTTGTTTTCTTTATGTTAAGGTATAATCCCTACAGAAGCCTGTGGTCTTGCTTACCAATAAGATGCTTCTGGTTTAAACAATCCCTTGTGAGTGTTAATATTGTCCCTATTCAAAGTCAAAGGTCCTTTCAGGGCTGGTGTCAGTTGTGCCCTTCATATCTCTCCATCTTTTTAAGAAACACAGTCTCTGAATGTCACACTGAGACCAGAACATCACCAAGGTACTTCCGTTTACTTTCTTCTGCTTCCACCTCAAACTGTCACCCAGGCCATGTGGCATGGAGCCACCCTCTTAAACCTTTCAAATTTTGACCATATAGATAAGTTATTATTCAAAAAAATAAAATAGTTCAAGACACAGAGAACTAATTTCTGGTGATACCACTCTGGACATGTAATTAGAGGGAAGAAAAACAGTCTATACATAGACAGTGGGGATCCCAGCACTTCTTAAAATTCATCTTCTAGACACTTCTCAGTGTTTTCAAACTGTACACTTCTCAGTGTCGACAGTGAGTTTCCCAGGCACAAGGTCGTCATTGACCTGTGGAAGCCCTGACGATCAGGAGGATGGATTGGCCTGAGCTCTCTGGCCTCAGCTCTCCCCAGGAATCCAAACCCTGCCTCCCATGGATCCCACATCAATGACACGGCATTCGGCACTCAGCTTTGGAATTTTGCTGTACATAAGGCCCTGTGCTAAGACCTGGGCCAGGTCCAGAGAATGAACAGGATAGGGCCCTTGCCTCTAAGAAGCTTACTTTAAACTCTAAGCCCAGGCCATCCGGCTCAGTTTTTATCACAGACACTCTCTTCCAATTTTCTTACCACTTTTTTGCCTGTAAGAGTACCACAGGTGGATGTGGAATAATTTTCTCCTTTTCCCAGAGAGGCATTTCACCAGAGGAATGGGCCGTAGTGGGCAGTAATGGGAATTGCAGGATTTCACCTCATAGTTGAAGTGTATGTGGAGCCTGGGACCAAATATCGTCTCTGAGTCTCCCTGAGCAGGCCACTGTGCAGGCTGTCAGCTAAGTCCATCACCTAAGGTGCAGGTGCAGACACACAAGACAGAACCACCTGGAAGATAATTTTTATTACTTTTATAAAATATCGGCTCCGACTTGGCTTGGCTTTATAAAATATTAGAGATTACTTTTTAGTATGTTTATAAAATAATTTAAGACACTTTTATTGGTAGAAACAAAGTGTTTATACAGGAAAGAGAATCTCAACACTCACCAATATGGAAAGGTGATGAATATATGTATGTATGTATATTTGACAAGTCTGTCAGTTTGTCATATTCTGGACCCTTGTGTTTGGCTGTGACACTGGAAGCTATGCCATTGGCACTCAAATACCAGCAGGGTCACCCATGGTGGACAGGTTGCAGCCGAGCTCTAGACTAAGATTTGAAGGAAGGACCCAGCGGCCTGCTTACCCAATGGAAATCTTAGGAACAGTGGGATGTTGTCTGATACAGCACTTCAGTTTAGAAGGCACTCAAAATACAACTGGGGTAAAGCTGCCTCCTGAAAGTAGAGTTGACCTTAATGACATGGATGGACTCAAGCTTTCAGGACCTGCATTGGCTGATATGGCATGACTCCGAAGGAGAAGAAACAGTTGCAAACATCCATTAATAATTGGACAGTGGAATATATAAAGCGAGAATCTTGGAAAAATGAAAATTGTAAAAAAAAAAAAATGAAAAGGAACACACAGACGTTGTTATCTTCAGCATTAGTGAGCTGAAATGGACTGATACTGGCCATTCTAAACTAGACAATCACATGGTCTTATGTTGACACTGAGACCTTGAAGAGGAATGGCATTGCATTCATTGTCAAAGACATTTTAAGATCTGTTCTTAATGTACAACACTGTCAGTGATCAGATAATATTCCTATGTCTTTAAGGAAGATCAGTTAATATAACTATCATTCAAATTATGCAGGTGCCACTAAGACCAAAAATAAAGAAATTGAAGATTTTTACCAGCTTTGGCCGTCTGAAATTGATTTGAACATGCAGTCAGGGTGCATTGATAATTATTACAATTGGAATGCAAAAGTTGGAAACAAAGAAGAAGGATCAGTAGTTGAGAAACATGGCCGTGGTGATAGAAACCATACCAGAGATCACATAATAGAATTTTGCATGACCAACTTTCCCCTACAAATGTCTTTTTAAAACAACATAACAGCCTGCATTATGCTGATACAACCTTGTTTGCTGAAAATGAAGAGGACTTGAAGAGTTTACTCATAAAGATCAAACACCATAACCTTCAGTATGGATTACGTCTCAGCATAAAGAAAACAAAAACCCTCACAACTGGACCAGTAGGCGACATCATGGTAAACAGAGAAAAGACTGAAGTTTTCCAAGATTTCATTTTACTTGGATCGATAGTCAACACTCATGGAAGCAGCAGAAGTGAAGAAGTCAAAACACGCACTGCTGCTAATCTGCTGCAAAGACCTCTTTAAAGTGTTGAAAAGCAAAAAGGTCACCTTGATGACTAAGATGTACCTGACCCAAGCCATGGTATTTTCAGTCATATCACATGCATGTGAAAGCTGGGCAATGAATAAGGAAGACAAAAGAATCGACACCTTTGAATTGTGGTGTTGGTGATGAATACTGAATATACTACAGACAGCCAAAAAAACAAAAAAAACAAACCTACTACCACTGAGTTGATTCCAACTCATAGTGACCGTACAGACAGAACTGCCCCATGGAGTTTCCAAGGAGCACCTGGTGAGTTTGAACTGCTGACCTTCTGGTTAGCAACTGTAGCACTTAACCACTACGCTACCAGGCTTTCCTGGACCGGCAAAAGAATGAACAAATCTGTCTTGGAAGAAGTACAACCAGAGTGCTCCTTAGAAGCAAGGATGGTGAGACTATGTCTCACCTACTTTGGACATATTATCAGAAGGGATCAGTCCCTGGTGAATGACGTCATGCTTGGTAGAGGGTCAGTAAAAAAGAGGAAGACCCTCAAAGAGACAGATTGATACAATGGCTGCAACAATGGGCCTAAGCACCTAACAACAGCCAGCAACAACAATGTGTATGTATAAAGTTCTGGTGGCACAGTGGTTAAGAACTACAGCTACTAACCAAAGTCAGGAGTTCAATTCCAACACTGTTTCTTGGAAACTCTCTGAGGCAGTTTTATGCTATAGGGTTACTGTGAGCTGGAATTGACTTGATGGCAACAGGTTTGAGTTGATTTTTTAGTATTACATATATGTACATATACACACATTACATGTATGTGTTCCTGTGGATACACACACATGTATAGCATCACGGCTAAATGAAGTGCTGCCCAGTCATGTGCCATCCCCGTAATTGATTGCACATTGAACTATTCTGATCCATAAAGTTTTTATTGGCCGATTTTTCCAAAGTAGATCACCAGACCTTTCTTCCTACTCCGTCTTGGTCTGGAAGCTCTGCTGAAACCTGTTTAGCCTCACAGCAACACGCCAGCCTCCACTGACAGACAGGTGGTAGCCGAGCATGCAGTGCGTTGACTGGTACTTAAGGCTCAACCTAGGTCTCCCTCATGGGAGGGGAGAATTTCACCACGGAGCCACCGGGAAACTATTGCCGTTGAGTTGATTCTGCCTTACCAACCCCACAGGTCAGAGCAGAACTACCCCATAAAGTTTCCAAGGCTGAAATTTTTATGGAAGGAGACTGCCACATCTTTCTCCCAAGGAGCAGCTAGTGGATTAGAACCACTGATCTTTTGGTTAGCAGCTGAGTGCGTGACCGCTGTTGCTAGCAGGGCTCCTGACTGAGTCATCCATCTGTGTCTGTCTCTGTCTCCTTCTGTCTCTCCTCTCCCTACAGTCCTCCTTTTCTCTCCCCAGGGTTCAAAGTCTCTCCCATGGGCACTGTGACACACACATTGCCATAACTAGGCTAAGAACTGAAAATTTATTTCTGTCTGCTCTATCATCCAGAATTGCCTGGCTTGTCACAGCCTGTCTTTTCCCATTATTACACTAGCAGAGAACCCTCTGGGCTGTTTGGTGGAAATTAAATTAAATGAAAAAGGCAGCATTCTGCTCTAACTCAACTCATACAAGCAAGCAATTCAGGAGTTCTCCTGAAAGGGGCCTGCTTTGGCAGCATGGCAGGCAGGCTCCAGGAATCAGTTTCCCTAAACCAGAGTACCTGGGACCGTGCCATTACGCAACACCTCCAGGCTGCTGTTTTGAATTGCATGAATGTCTGTTTGCATGAAATCTCCAGGTTACTATTTTGAATATTATTTTGAATTATCTTATATTGTTGGATTAGCACAGATGTTTTTGCCAATCATTTGGGCCTTACTAAGGGACTGGATGATAAAACCAGAATCAAATCCATTGCCATCTAGGTGGTTCCAACTCACGGTGATCCCACATGTTACAGAGAACAATTGTCCTTGGCTGTAATCTCTAGGGAAGCTGATCACCAGGTCTTTCTTCCACTGTGCAGCTGGGTGGGTGTGAATCACCAACATTGGGGTTAGTAGTTGAGTGTAAGCCGTATATGTCATCCAGGGACTTGGGACTGGACCACAGGCCCAGGAGAGAATGTCACAGGGCCCTGGACACTGTTTCCCATCAGTGCTGTGTTGTGTTTTATTAACACTGCTGTCACAGAAAGAGCAGGAGGCCAGAGGACAGAGCACAGTCAACGTGCTGCTTTAGCTTGGTGAAGATCCCATGTCATTCATTTTTATTTTCCATCTGTGCCATCTCCAGCCTGTCATCAGCAGCGATTCGGGTGCATTCACTGTAAACGGGAGCACGAATGCCTTCCACCCGAGCATTTCACAGCACTCTATTGAATTTTGTTTTTGAAAGGTTCAACCATAAGCAGAAGTGGACAGCATATGATAAAGAATCACATGTACCCAGCACCCAACTTCAACGGTGAGCCCATCACAGACAGTCTGTGTCACTCCTTGTGCCCCCCACCCCCCACCATGTGATCTAACTGCATCACAGGCGCTGCTGGCACTGTTTTACCTCTGATTTGGTAGCAGTCTCTCAAAGCTAAGGGCTCCGTTAGAAACAAAACCACAAAACCACTATACTACTGTTATCATGCCACCCTCAAATTAACATTCTTGTTGCTTCATAAACAAGTTTGGTCAAAGTTTGGATCAGGATTTCAGGAAGGTCTACTTGGCAAATCCTCCGTCACCCTGAAATTTTGGTTTTTGGATATTTGTTGAAGAGATGGTGTTGTTTATCCTGGATTTTTGAAGACAGAATCCCATGGTTTGATTGGATGTGATGTGCTCTTCCCTCCTTTGTCTTTCCTGTAAATGGGCTGCTTCTTCTAGAGATTGAGTGACATTTAGATTTGACTTGATGTTTGCTGTTGCGTCCTTCCTTCAGGAGACACATCATGTCACAGTGCTTTGGTCTTTGTGATACCATCACTCTTTGATGGATCAATGACCAAGTCCATTAATCCGTCATCATTAGTGGGCATCAGGTCGGCTCCAGATCATGACATCCTTATGTATGAGAGGACAAAATGTTTTCCTTATCCTGTCTTGAACCACCTTCATGGTCATTGCTGTGTCTGAATCTGTCACTCTGCCAATTAGGCAACCTCTTCCAACCTGGGGAGCTTTTCTTCCAGCACTGCAGTGGACAGTAATCCACAGGCTTCTCAGTGGCTAATTTTCTGAAGTAGGTTACCAGGCACTTCTTCCTGGTCTGACCTAATCTGGAAGCTCCACCAAAGTCTGTCCACCATGGATGACCCTGATGGTATTTGAAATACTGGTGGTGTGGTTTCCAGCATTGTGAAAGCTACTACAATACTGTGTCACATGGGGCCATTAGGAGCAGGAATCAAATTTTACAGTCTTAGCCCCTAATGACAACAACGTTGTAGCCATCTGGCTCCTCCTCAGCACGACAAAAAACCATTTAAAGTTGTAGAAATGGTGTGGGGGTGGTGTCTGACCCCCTTTCGACCCACAACCAGGAAGGACACACAAGATCAGTAGCCTAAGGCTGATTCCTATGACGTGGTGGTCAGCCACGCCTGCTTTCTCTGCCATCTTTACCAATTCTGACACCCAGCATCCCTCCCACGGCCCTGTCAGCTGGATTCCGTAATTCACTGCAGTGGCCCACACAGAACTCACCAACCATGCTCACAATGATAGTGTGGGTCTATAAGGGAAGTAAGAGTTACAGTCAGGTTCCAGAACACTCAAGATATGGCTCTTCCTTCATGATAGCCTCCTTCCAGCTGTGCTCCCAGGCAAGCCTCTCCTTAGCCCTCAGTCTTGGCCAAGAGGCATTCCGTTTTCTCTGTCCTTGGGCCACGAAACCCACCACGCCATCACCTGCTGCCAGCTCTTTCCTGCTTGTCTTTCTTTCCTTGGTGATGGTAGGGCCCTCCTCTCTGGTCTGTAATTGGCCCTCTCTTAAAGCAAAACTGACCAATCCCCTTGTAGGCCACAGTTACCGTATCCCATGGTCCTGCCCATCACCTGGTTGATGAGATGACAGCAGGAAGGGCCACATGCAAATGGAAAGAGTCACAAGGCAGCTGTGATTTAGGGGGTGTGGCTCTGAAGAAGTAGGAGGGATCGGAGAAGTCAGCCCCTCTTGAGACCTTTGACTTGGAAGAGAAGGTAACAGTGCCTGTTCTCGTGGCCCAGTGGAAGATTTCCCACCTCCTGTGTGGGAGACCTCGGTTGGATTCCCAGCCAATACACTTCACGTAGTGTCGCCACCTGTCTGTCACTGGAGGCTTACAAGTTGCTATGATGTTGGACAGATTTCAATAGAGGTTCCAGACTAAGGCGGGCTGGAAAAACAACCTGATGGTCTACTTCAGAGAAAGCAGTGTTTGGTTCTGTTGTCGATGGGATCTCCGTGAGTTGAAGGTCACCTTGATGGCAGCTGACAACAACATCCTTATTCTGAGTTAGGGTCGCTTCCACGTTCTGTCCCCAAATCTGTAGAAACCTGAGCCTTGCTCACACATTATCCACCAGGAGAACCTGGAGAACACGTGTTTACTCCAGGAACAGGTGTGTTTGACCAATCTGCAGGGTGCTGTACCAGCCGCTCTGATGTTGACTGTTTCACGCTATTCCAGTATTAGTATCGATTTAAGATAGCCTTTAGCAGAGAACGGGAAAATATCCGGCTTTGTTAATAATACAAAGCATGGCAGTACTGCAGCTTGCTTCTGGCTTTAAGTAGCTCTCTGAATGTTGCTGTGGCCTTTTCCTGCATGTCAGATGTGGCGTTCTGGCCATGCCACATAGAAGGGGATCAGTGTTTGCAGTGTAGCCTGCAGTTTGAATAGCAAATGCCCAGATACAGAGTCCTCTGGGGAGGCCAGGCAGACATTCCAGAAACAGCTGTGCCTGCAGGAGACACCAGGCTGGTGGCCGTCACATTGCAAAATGTCAGACACCCTCCAACGCGGAGGCATGTTAAGTTTTTGACAGATTTATCGATTCATTTAATTCAAAGATTGGGCAGATAGGAGTAACAGCATTATCGTCATTCTCTCTCAGTGCAAGTCTTAAATACACCTGGCTAAAATCTGTTCCCACAGTGTTCGCTATGGAAGTTTCTTAATTTGATATGCATATATATTTATCTTTTTGTTCCTTGACATTTTATTAACTGATGTTGAGACTTTGCCTAAGCAAAAACCTGACTGTGGCTGTCAACTTCCAACAAAATAGAAATAGAATTTCCTTTTTAAGCTTTTCACTCTGAAAGTGGGAGCCCAGTGCCCTGAGGACAGCCTCTCTACCCTTCGGGGATCTGGACAATCCAATTGAATGGTGCAGGGAAAATGAGCCTTTTTAAAAAATTTTATTTATAGCTTTTTCTTAGTTCACTCTCTCAAAGTTTGTTCTTTTTCTTCTTAAGCCAGGACTCAGATTTGACCCCTTAAAGCTTCAGCACAGTTTCTTACTTTATCAGTGGTAGGTAGAGCTGGGTCACAGTCTGACTTCGTTATCACTTCTAAAACCTGGGATTCTCTTTGTCATGTCCTTGGGCAGGAAAAGATACCGCAAGTAAAAAAGCAAACAGTTCAGGTTCAATAAAAACCTAAAGCCAGACCCCTTGCTGTCGAGTTAATTCCAACTCACAGTGACTCTGTGGGATAGAACAGAAGTGTTTGCAAGGAGCAGCTGGTGGATTCAAACTTTCCACCTTTTGGTTCACAACCCATCCCTTAAAAACTGTGCCACGCAGGCTCCTCCGGTTGAACAGTACATTAAAAATATAAGAACAGATTTGGAGAACCCCCCAAATCTAATGCCCAGAAACAATCATTAAATCTTGAACTGAGGCTATCTCGAGAAGCCATCATCAAACTATAGTTTAGCCCAGTTCATAAAAAAGATTTACCTCGAGCACAGCACTCTTATAAAGAATGACCTCTGTGAGTGTCAACTGACGATAGCCCATCTAAGACCAGATGAGAACTTTAGGAGGACAGAGTTGACACTAAGGGTGATGAACAGTCTGGGGAGAGACAATGAGAATGGTGACATAATGCTGTATGTAACCAATGGCATGAACCTAGTCATGGAAAAATGGTGAATGGATGTATGTTTGCTTATACATATTGGCATCAAAAATGTTTTAAAACATATATATATATAAATAAATACCCACTCAGTCAGTGACTATCTCATTTTCTGAAAATTCATATTTACAACAGTAGAAAAAAAAATCTACCCTCTGACTGTTGCAGGTTAACAGTGTATGTATGGCAGTGAAGAATGCTGAGGTGCAGAGCAAGCGTAACCCTGGCTTTGGCGGTTAACATTATTTGTCAGTGCAGCTGGACCACAATTCTCAGTCATTTGGCAGTTATGACCTAATTTGGCAGTTATGTCATAATGTAATCATTCTCCATTTTGTGATTGGTTGTGGTCCTCTTCCATTTTCATATGACACCAGTTTTTTACATCACAACCTGGCTTTTGGAAACTCGCCCTGCCAACAAGTGAAGAAGGGGCATCTGTAAGACGTACAGCCAGAATGCTCCTTAGATGAGAAGATAGCAAGCCTTCGTCTCAAGTACTTTAGACAAGTTATCCGGAAATACTCTAACATTAGGGATGCCTTTCAGTCCGAGGGGCTCCCAACTCTCATAAGTGATTCTCAGTATCTTCCATATAGCAATGCCCACAACACCATCAGAGAATTCCACCAGAACTGGGCCACCAGAATTGGCTTTAGAAGCCAGTTCACTGCTTTGGAGGAAACATTTACAAACAGGTGGTCTGGGCTATGCCAGGCGCCAGCTGTTTACTCTCAGCTGAAAACACAACTGTCATCCCCTCAGACTGTGAGAAAATCACTTTCTTGCCATTGACCAGAGGGGCTGTGTTGGCAGGTGACCATTTCCTGTTGAACCTCCAGGGGACACAACTGGGTGTCCATGTACCCTGACCTTTTGAAGGAACCAGGACTTGCCAGACTGTCACTGGTGAGCAGGATGGAAAGGCAGTCATGTTTATTGGCTGTTAGTTTATTTTTGTTCTGTGACGGGTAAGTCTAGGGGGATTTACTTCAAGCTGACCCTGGTACCCTCTCACACTGTTGTTCGGGTGCGATTGACTTGGTTCTGACCCATGACAACCCCGTGCACAACGGAACAAAACACTGCCCAGTCGTGCACCATCCTCACAATTGCTGTTATGCATGAGATCCTTGTTGCAGCCGCTGTGTCGGTCCATCCGATTGAGGATCTTCCCCTTTGTTTGGCTCGCCCTCTACTTTATGAAGCACAATGTCCTTCTCCGGTGACTGGTTCCCCCTGATAACATGTCCAAACTAAGCAAGGCAAGTCTCACCATCTTTGCTTCTGAGGAGTTTGCTGGCTCTTAGACAGATTGGTTCGTTCTCCGGGTGGTCTGTGATGTATCCAACACCATCATTCAAAGATGTCGGTTCTTCAGGGTTTTTTCATGGCCCAGCTTTCACACTGAATGAGAAGAAGGAGTCACCGTGAATTCCCATCACCAAGAATCTAGCCAACTCTTAGCTGAGTGCTTAGTTTGTACCAGGAATCTTTCTAAGCTTATTGCCTGAGTTAACATATTTAATTTTAACAAGTACCTTATAAAGTAGGGAAACCCAGGTGGCATAATGGTTAAATGCTAAGGCTGCTAACCAAAAGGTCAGCAGTTCAGATCCTCCAGGGGCTCCTCAGAAACTCCATGAGACAGTTCTACACTGTCCCTTAGGATCGCTGTGAGTTGGCATTGACTCACTGGCAGTGGGTTTAGTTTTATTTTTTGAGTATGAAGTAGTATTGTCAGCATTTTACAGATGAGAAAACTGAAGCGCAGGGAGGTGATGGAACGTGCCTGTGCTCTCTGTGTGCCATGTTGTTATCCACTGGTCTCTCTCAGAAGGGAAGCTCTACGGCTGATAGTTGTGGAGAGAAGTCGGCATCTACTAGTGATAATCACCGTCAAGCATTCACGAAGCTGGGTGGTGCAATGGTTAGGCTCTTGGCTGCTAACTGAACTTGTTCTGACCCAGTAGCTGCACCATAGGAAAAAAGATCCAGTGATTAGCTACAGCCTACAGGACCCAGTGTGGCAGCTCCACCGTGTCCCATAGGGTCCCCATGAGTCCTGATTGGATTCAGCAGCACACAACAGCAGCAGCAACAGCGTGGTACTACTCCGAGCCCTAATTTCAATGTGTTTGAGAATCAGAAAGCACAGAGTCCTCTGTCACTGGTTTCCATCGGAAGAAAGCATCTGGGATCCACTAGTGTTCTTTCTAGAGGTCTGGCCCTTGGCACTCGTAATGTATGCCACCTTGTTTTCTTCCACACGTCTGTGCCCCTTTGTGGCAGGGACAGGGCACAGACGCGCCTCCGTGGAGAACTAGCTCATGGGTCTGACTGTCACACACTGGGTCAGCAGGGAGGATGCTCAGCTACCACCTATTCCTTCTCCAGTCTTGGCGTCACTCCTGTTCAGTTAAGAGAGACAGGGTCCATAGTGTCATCTAGGCCTTTCTCAGCTCTTGGGTAGGAAAATTCCATGGCTAGAACCAAACCCACTGCCATCAAGTCGGGTCCAAATCATAGCAACCCCAGAGGTCGGGGCAGAACTACCCCATGGAGTTTCTAAGGAACGCCTGGCGGATTTGAACTGCCGACCTTTTGGTTAGCAGATGTGGCACTTAACCCAGTACGTCACACCAGGGTTTCCTCCACAGCTAGAGCTTGTGATTAAGGATTCTACTTTCAGTTCTTGCCTGCCTTCTTTCTGAAAACTCAGCTGAGCACCTTGAAAGATGAAGGGTAAACGCTCTGGAATGACTGATGCGCACCCAGAGCCCTGGCAGCGGCAAGGACACAAGAGACCCAGGGGTAAACTTGTCTTCTGAAGGCCACTTGTGCAGTACCTCACAAAGCCTTTTGTCAAATGGCACCCATCAGATGGCAGCCACAGGTGTTTGAATCCTCAGTCTTGTCCCTCTCTTTACTGAAAAAATAATAGTAATAATTAGTTGCTGTTGAGTCAGCTGACTCATGCCAATGTCATCAGAGTAGAACTGGGCTCTGTAGGGTTTTCAGTGGCTGACTTCTTGGAAAAAAGATTGCCAGGACTTCCTTCTTAGGTACCTCTGGGTGGACTAGAATGCCAGCATTTTGTTTCACAGCCGAGCATGTTCACTGTTTGCTACACTCAGGGGCACTGACCCCTCTGTAGTATGTCATAAATGTGTGAGCAAAGAGCAGCTAGGCTGAAGCATGAGGAAGTTTGGATACTTGATTCCTGGTTAAGCAAAGTTATCTGTAGACTGTGATCCTCAGAGCTGTTTCCTGACTGGGCACGGTGACATTTCGTCCCAGGAGTTAGGAGACAGCAGTTATGCCAAGTAGGGTTGTTTTACACTCTGGTCCATTCTGATTGCTTAGGCATCTCTCAGTGAGAAATGCCTGTTGTAGAGAAGAACCATGTACACATGAGGGGAAAAGACCTCTGTCGGAGAGGAAAACGCCCGATTTTCAGGCTCATGCATCTGCCTGCGGCCCCTCATCTGGGAAGGGTTTGAGTACTGGGGCCCCCCCACACTCTGAAGCTATTTTCACTGAATCTTACTCGACTTAATAGGAGCCCTGATAGCTCAGTGGTTAAGTGCTTGGCTGCCAACCAAAAAGTGAGCGGTTCCAGCCGCCCCGCCACTCCACAGGAGGAAGATACGGAAAGGTATGGGAGTCTGCTCCTGTAAAGATGAAACCTGTCTCCAGTGAGTTGCTTCAGACTCACGGCCACCCTGTAAGAGCAGAACTGCCCCACGGCTGTTCCAGGGCTGTCAACTCTCTGGAGGTAAATCACGACAGAGCAGCTGGTGGGTTCCAACCACTGACTTCTCAGTTAGCAACTGGGCACTTAACCATTGCAGTACCAGGGCTCCTCCACAAAGAATATAGCCTGCAAAACTCGCTGGGGACCGACGCCTTCTGTCCTGCGGGGTCCCTGTGAGTTGGAATCCACTGGAAAGGAGTGGGTTTGGTTTTGCCTGTGTTTATTCACCTTACCTCCTGTCGCACTCCTGTCAGGAAAACCACGTCTCCTCCATCTGACTGCCTCTGGGCGCTTTTAATTCTGTCTCTTACCCACTGTTTGCTGAGCGCATAATTCAGTATTAAGCCCTTCATTAAAATCTCTCCTAGTTCCCATTAGCTGCTGTAGCGGAAACACCACGAGGAGTCAGCTTTACGAAACCGAAGCTTTTTCTCCACAATTCTGGAGGCTAACAGTCCACATCCAGATGTTGGCCATGTCTGTTCCTTCCTGCAGTAGACCTGGGCATTGCTCTTGGGTTGATGTGTGGACAGTGCTGATGTGGTGTCTGCCTTCACCCTTCAGGGTCTGCATGTCTCTGCCTCTAATCTGCTCTTTAAGTAACTTAGAAGTGATTAGTTCACCACTCCCCAAGTCTGCCTGTCAGCCAGAAGTGAGACCGGGCTATACAACAAATGGAAATACTGGTAGTGTGGCACTTAAGTGCTACCTCTGCTAACCAAAAGGCTAGCAGCTCGGATCAGCCAGATGTGTCTTGGAAACTCGAGGGGGCAGTTCTACTCTGTTTGTAGGGTCACCATGAGTTAGAATCAACTTGATGGCAGTGAGTTTGCCTTTTTTTTTTTTTAAGTGAAACAAAGAATTACACACGTGACGAATGTGCTTCTTAGTTCAATCAAGTATGTATATGAGACCATATGGGCAACACCTGCCCCAAATCAGGACACGGGGAACCTGAGGTGGAAGGGGAAAGGAGGAGACTGCAGACACGTGGTAGAGATTGCCGTCAATGTCACAGAACAATTTTTGTATACATCTTTGAATGTGAAACTGATTTCTGCTGTAAACTTTTACCTAAAACATAATTTAAAAAATATGTGATTAGATTTAGAACGTGATCTACTTGGGTGTGTTCTAATTAACCTAACAAAGAACACAGCATTTCCAAACAAGACATCACCCTCCTCACTTCCCCCCACCCCACTTCCCCCTACCCCACCCTCACTTCCCCCCACCCCACAGTTAGGACTCCCACACATATTTGAGGGGGGATGTGGAGGACACAGTTTACTCCACATCAGGGTCTTTTTTAAAAAGAGGTACTTCGGGGACCTGGATAACAACTTAGGGAGACAGACTGGAAAAGGAGACCACTAAACTGGATGGCATAGATGGCTAAGTGCTCAACTACTAGCTGAAAGATCGGCAGTTCAAACCCTCCCAGAGGCACCTGGGAACTCAGGGCTGGTGATGTGCTTCTCAAGGCTACAGCCTTGAAAACCCCATGCACCAGTTCTGGTCTACACACGTAGGGTCGCCATGAGTTGGAACTGTCTCACTGGCATCTAACAGCAACAAACTCCAGCCAGACTTCAGTGTGAGGACAGACGCTAGGCACAAGTGCATTCCAGCACCACTGCCATCTGAGGCACTGCTGAGCCTTTGTGCTGAGGATGTCACAAACTGGTGGTGATCACTGGCTGGTTTCTCTGCTATAAGGCTCAAGAGTACAGCCGCTGGAGTTGATGACTTGGGTTCAAACCTCGGCTCCACCACATACAAGCTGTGTGATACTGAGCAAACTGCCTCTTCCATGAGTGTCCCAGATGCTCCCTGTGTAAAGCAGAGATAATAATAATACAGTCAATTTTGATTTGATGGCTGTTAGAGTCTTCAGAGTTGCCGTACAGTTCTGCTCCCTCCTTTAGGGACACTGTGAGGTAGAATCACCTCAGCAGCAGTGGGTTTTCATTTTGGCTGAGCCATTGCCCAGGGAGGAAACACAGGATTGGATTACTGTGACTGTCTGGTCACCACATTTCACCAACTGATTTAATACAAAACCTTGTTTTATTTGTATTTCTGTTTAAAGACACCTTGTTTAAAGTCTGATCGATTCCTTAATGTGTACCTCACAGCTGTCGTGTCTTCTTTCTAAGGCCTGCCACAACCTTCTCTTAAAAACAGTCAACAGCACTTCAAGACTATGGGTGGGGCCATTCGAAACAGTGAAATCACCAACAAAAAGCCCAAAAATGCAAACATGTGACACTAAATAGAAAACCCGCTGCCATCAAGTCAGTTCCCACTCATAGCGACCCTGTAGGACAGAGAACTCCCCCACGGAGTTTCCAAGGAGCACCTGGTGAATTCGATCTGCCAGCGTTTTGGTTAGCAGATGTAGCACTTAACCCACTACACCACCAGGGTTTCCCATGACACTAAATAGACCACAGAAAGTACATTTATAGCCAGTGAGATGGAACAAGAAGACAGACTGTCACCTTGTCCAGCCTTTGCTGGGAATGTGTGCATCATCAGACAACTCAGGTTTTTTCTTTGGGCTGCTCTGTGCTTGTTGGCCAATAACCACAAAAGCAACACAAGTGTCCGTGCTGGGCTGCAAAAAACTTTAGCAAGTAGGCAAGTCTAGAAATAGAGAATCCACAAACAGTGAAGACCAACTGTGCCTACCTTATCGAGTTATTCTGGACGCTGACTCCCAGTGAACTTCTCAGTATCTGGAAAGCAGTCAACAACTGTTCTGAGTGAGAAACTCTTGGAAGGTTAAAAAAAGATGTCCTTGGTGTTGATTTGAATAAAAATCCCATCTCGGCCCCACAGGGATAACCCCTACTCCATGTGACCTTGAGTAGCTCCCAAGTCTTCCCTTTGGCTGCTATGATTCTTCCCTCATGTGCAAAGCAGGCAGAAGCTGTGTCTGCACCCCAAACTCTCTGGGGATGTGCATGTGAAGCTTGCAGACTGTTTTGGTTGAGCAGGAATCTGGTTCTTTTTCTTACTCAGGTGCTGGAGAGCTTCAAGATCATGGACTATAGCCTTCTACTGGGAATCCACATCCTGGACTACTCCCTCAGAGACAAAGAGGAAGACGCCTTACAAAATGTGCCTGATGCTAAGCGACCAGCGATACAAAAGGTCCTCTACTCCACAGCGATGGAGTCCATCCAGGGCTCAGGGAAATCGGGAGACGGGAGCATCACGGAGAACCCCGACACGTAAGTGCAGTGTCCAGCCACCTCACCCCCTTGACCGTGGCACCCTGAGTTGTCACGGAGTTAAGCGCCACTGCATTCGCCTCACAGTGGCACTTCTGGACTAAATTTCTGCTTAATGCTAAAATGAGTTCACCTTCCATGTCTTCATCTCTGCAAATGAGCTGAGTGGCAGTTGTCTGAGTTACTGTTACTCTTTTCACGGATGCTGTTTCCTTTTTCCAATGGCACCATCTTTTAACAATGGCAAAGATGTTTTTCTGCTCACTTCCCACATATTCAGAACACGCACCACAAGAGGAAGAATGAGCTTTGAATGTGAATAAACAGGTATTTAAGCAAATGCAAGATAGGAATCATGTTTGCAATTTAGAGCTTTTTATCTGCACTGAGAGGGTTCTGCTGTTCTATTCCCGGACCCTGGCCGATGTGGTGTCTCTCCTGAGCCAGATGTGATAGGAACTGTGGAGTTAGTTTGCATGTGTAAAGTACACCTTCACTAACAGAAACAGTGACAGCCCAAGTCAAATCGTGATAGGAGCTGAGCAAGGAGGCTGAGACGAAACCATGGTCCTTGACCATCAGCATCTGGCTTCCAGGACACTCCAACAATGACTGTCTAGCTTGTATAAAGGGAGTATCCTGGTCAGCTAGTGCTGCTTTAGCCGAAATACCACAAGTTGATGGCTTTAAAAAAAGAAATTTTATTTAGTCACAGTCTAGTAAACTCTAAGTCCAAATTCAGGGTGTCAGCTCCAGGGGATGACTTTCTCTGCCAGCACTGAGAGAAGGTCTTTGTCATCAGTCTTTCCCTGGACTGGAAGCTTCTGAGGCTCAGGGACCCTGGTCCTCTCCAGAGGATATGCTAAGCTCCCCTCACTGCTTCTTGTTGGTGTGACTTCCCCAAATCTGGCGTAGTTTCTTTCCTGTATGTTTCAAGAGACTGCCCCAAGGCAGAAAACATCCTACACATGAGTCCTGCCCAGCCAACACAACTGCTGCCCACCCACCCTCGTTAATGTCACAGAGACAGGATTTATGACATGGAGGACATCACAGGATACCAGGAATCATGGCCCAGCCAAACTGCTACACAGATTTTCTTAGGGTGCACAATTCAATCCATGACAGGCAGTTACCACATAGTAAGTCCTTTTTTTTGAGATTCTTGCTTGTAAATCCATCTAAATAGCCAGTAATTATTTAAATAAATTATTCTGCATCAGTATGGGGAAATACTGAATAGCCATTAAAAATACAAATAAGCACTGTATTGGTGCAAATACTCATCAGATTATAAAATTAATTAATTAATTAATCCCCTCATAAAAAATGTCTGTGTGTGTATTACCACCCCCCGGAGGAAAGTATTAAATGATAGCAGTTGTCTGCTATCACAGAAGTGGACTTTATGCTTTTTCTTTGTGCTTTTCTGTATTATATAAAAATGGTCACTGTGAATGTATATTATGTTTTTATTAGGAAAAACTACATTGCATTGTTTAAAAACAATATTTATAAATGTGTTCAAAGTCTCACTTGAAAATAGAAATAATTATTAAATTGAATTCTACTCAACTCTTAGAGTTAACAACTAAGGCAATATTCTCCTCTGTGGGGAAGTGCATCATTCTGGATTCCCAGGAAGACATTAACAGAAGGGAGTCCAAAGAGACAGAACAGAACCAAAATACCACTCAGATTCTGATCCTTCCAATAAACCAACCCAACCAAACCCATCGCCACTGACTCAATTCTGACTCATAGCGACCCTATGAGAGCAGAATACGAAGTAGAACGGAGTAGAACTGTCCCACAGAGTCTCCAAAGAGCACCTGGTGGGTCTGAACAGCCAGCCTTGTGGTTAGCAGCTGCAGTTCTTAGCCACTGTGCCACCAGGGTTTGCATACTTCCAGTGTCTGATGAAGTGTTTTCTCTTCTGCTCGACCATTAGGATGGGGGGTATCCCGGCTAAAAGCCATAAAGGAGAAAAGCTGCTTCTGTTTATGGGCATTATTGACATCCTGCAGTCGTACAGGTAAGGGACACTAGGTTATTTCAAAATTCATCAACAAAAGATTCTAGAAATTCCCCAAATGGGAGTGATTTTACCCTCTCACTTGTCTTTCTCTGTCTGTTTGCATTTAGGTTAATGAAGAAGCTAGAACATTCCTGGAAAGCTCTTGTTTATGATGGGGTGAGTGACTTTCGTGTTCCTTGTTAAATGTGCATACTTTTGATTTCTCAGAGACGTCGCAGTAACTAAGTCACTAGACTTCAACAGAGTCAAGAAAGGACTTGATAAATTTAGACTTCTGGGCCAGCAGGTGGGCTGCAGTCTGGCTAAGACAACATAAATTTGAACAGCTATTCCAACAGACATCATCCAACCTATTGGCCAGGTACCAAAACCCACTGCCTTAGAGTCAGTTCTAACTCATGACAACCCTATAGGACTGAGTAGAACTGCCCTGTAAGGTTTCCAAGGAACACCTGGTAGATTCGAACTGCCGACCTTTTGGTTAGCACTTAACCTCTACACCACCACAGTTGCTAGGTGGAGGCCAGGAAATAAATGACGCCTGCATCCGTGTGAAAGCTGGAGGGCCTGCTAAGTTTTCTCCAGTTGTGAACCCATTTCCAGAAAAAAGAGGTCCCAGTTTTCCTAAGCACAGAAAAAGACAGTTGAAATGAAGCTCTTGCAAGACCAAATGGCAGAGTGGTTGGGGCTCTGACTTTGGTGGCAAGCAAACCTAGACTTGAGCCCTGAGTTCAGCATGTGTCACTAGCCATGTCATCTGTGCACCTTGCTGGTTCCTTGGCCTCTCTAGCCCTTCATTTGTATCAAGGGATAGTGGTGGAACCTGTCACCCATCTGACTTGAGGATTAAACCAAAGAAAGCGTGTTGGTCTTCACCAGGGTGCCCGAGACACAATAAGCATGTAGGAAGAGAAAGTATTTAAACGGTATGAATTTATATGTGCCCAGGCCTGGTGGTGCAGTGGTTAAGAGTTCAGCTGCTAACCAAGAAGATCATCGGTTCAAATCCACCAGCCACTCCTTGGTAACCCTCTGGAGCAGTTCTCTGTCCTGCAGAGTCACTGTGAGGCAGAACTGACTCAGCAGCCATGACTTTTGGCAATGCCTGGTGGTGCAATGGTTAACCGCTTTGAGGGGAAACAATCCCTGGCGTTCTACTCCTGCAGAGACTGCAGCCTAGGAAACCCTGGAAGGCGGCTCTGCTGTTGAGTCACTGGGTTGAGTCACTGGGTTGAGTCACTGGGAGTCAGAACCGAGTCAATGGCCCCCAACAACAACCACAACAAAGTGATGATGGGGAACCCCTGAGTGCTGCAAATAAAGGGTTAACATGCTCACTGCTAACTGAAAGGTTGACAGTTCAAGTCCACCTAGAGGAGCCTCAGAAGAAAGGCCTGGTGATCTGCTGCAGAAAAACCAGGCATTAAAAACTCAGTGAAGCACTATCCCACTCTGACATCCGTGGGGTCACCATAACTTGGAGACGACTCAGTAGCAACTGTTTTTTTGTTTTGTTTTTTTTTCACTAGTAACAACAACTGACCCAAGGGTGTCTTTCAGACCTAGACTGATGTGATAAAACAATCAGATCAGAGAGCAGACTCTGTCTGGCCATCTCTTTGTCTTTCTTCTCATCCCCACACACACATTTCCACCTGGGTATGAGATTTGAACTTCCTGCCGTGGACAGAGCATTTATTTTTCTGAGGCTTCCTCAGTTAATAACTCTAAGTGGCCCTTTCAGAGAATACATTAGTCAAAGGTCAGGACACCACCTCTTTATAAGCTGCTAACAGATGCTTTCCTTTGAAAGAGAATGAATTATAGGTGCTCTTCTCCTTTCTTGGAAAAGAACACGAACTTTCTCTGTTCTGTGGGAGACTGTTAGCATTAAAGAGTCATGTGGTGTCCGCAGGCTGACGCCTGACGTCAGTCAAAAGGCCCACTCTTAAACAATAGTGTCTCCACCAGGTTTCCAAGAATTCGTCTCAGGCTCACTCACAGCCAGCAAACTTTCCCCGTGGGAAAAGGTCAAGATGTGTGGTTTATGTTGTTTTTCACAGACATTTAATCAGTGCAGAGATATTCTTGCCCCCTAGAAAAACCAAACACCAGAATACATGTTTTAAATAGATGGAGGTGGGGCTCCCCAGAATGATCCAGCTAATGTAAGACAAAGTTGGTCAGGAATCCTCTTAGGATGAGAAATCCTATTCAGTAACAGGAAAGTAAACTTCCCCTGGTAGTGCAGTGGTTAAGAGTTTGGCTGCTAACAAAGAGGTCAGCAGCTCAAATCCACCACCTGCTCTCTGGAGCAGTTCTACTCTGTCTTTTAAGCTCGCTTTGAATTGGAATCTACTCGAGGGCAACCAAGCCTACACAGGCAGCACCTTGCACTCTCAGAGGGGATGTACAGACACCCCTGTGAAACTCTGCTACACAAGTTGCCTCTGGCTTCATTCTGACTCAGGGCGACCCCATGTGTGTCTGTAGACACTGTGCACCATACGGTTTCCAATGGCTGGGTTTTGGGAAGCAGATCACCAGGCCTTTCTTCTGAGGTGTCTCTGAGTGGACCTGAACTGCCAACCTTTCAGTTAGCAGCGAAGCACATTACATTTGCACTCCCCCTAAAAAACAACACACACCCGTTGCCCTCAAGTTGATTCCAATTCATAGTGACCCTAAAGAACAGAGTAGAGTAGAACTTCTCCTATAGGCTTTCCAATGGGCGGCTGGTGGACTTGAGCTGCTGACCTTCAGGTTTGCAGCTGAGCTCCTACCCACTGCGCCACCAGCCAGCCAAGTGCCATCGAGTCGGATCCACCCAGCAGGAGAAGCTTAATTTCCTGTTACCAAATGAGATTTCTCATCTGAATATGCTTGACTTACATTATTAGCTGGATGCTTCTAAGGAGCTCCCACCTTCATCTATTTAAAACTTGTATTCTGGTTTTGGGTTTTTCTAGGGGCAGGATATCTCTGTGCTGATGATATATTTGTGAAATTATAGGCAACAATTAAGACATTTTCTTTATGAATTGCCTCTATTTTAAGAAAATCTCTTTATAGCAAAAAAAAAAAAAAAAGAGCACTTTGAAGGCCAAAGCTGCATCTTTATTATCCATGAACACAGCTCAGCCTCCTGCAGTCAAACAGTATCTCTGCGTTGCTGGACTGGTCATGAAAACGTGTCCACTTCATCCAGAAGGTGCTAGAACCCTGGAAACGTTAATTGTTAGACCAGTGGTAACGTCCTCCACCGCCACAGCCTCGCAGGTGGTCTCTTCCTTGTTAGCTGCTGTTGATAGGCTCTGGCTCATGGGGCCCGTCCATGTATCCGAATAAAATGCTGTCTTGCCCAGGCCTGGTCTAGCTTCACAATCATTGGTGTGTGTGAGTCCGCTGTTGCAGCTGTGTGTCAGTCCATCTCATGACAGGTTTACCTCATGTTCAGTGCCCTCTACTTTAGCAAACATGCTATCTTCTTGTAATGATTGTTCTTTCCTGATGATATGTCCAAAGTCTTGCCATCCTCGCTTTCAAGTTGCCTTTTGGTCCCACTTTTTCTGAGACTCATTTGTTCATTCTTCTGGAAGTCTGGAGAATCGTTACAACTTGGCCAAAGAGGATTCCTGCATCCTGCGTGCTTCGCAATACATACAGCAGTGGCAGAATCCCAGCCATGCCTCGTCTAATACACTCAGCCCACAGATGAAAAATGGAGACCCTTCTTGGTCCAGCAGCACACAGCCTTTCAAAGTCAGCACTATCCCCAGAACCAGGTCCACTTGTGTTTTTTCTTCAAATCTGTCTTAGTTATCTAGTGCTGCCATAACAGAAATACCCTAATTGGGTGGCTTTAACAAATTGAAATTTGTTCTGAGTCTCAGAAGCTAGAAGTCCGAATTCAGGGCATTAGCTTCCAGAGAAGGTTTTCTGTCTCTGTTTGGTGCTGGGGGAAGGTCCTTGTCATCAATCTTCCCCTAATCTGGGAACTTCTCGGCATAGGGACCCTGAGTCCAAAGGATATACTCTACTCCTGGCTCTTCTTTCCTTGGTGACATTTGATTCCTGTCTTCTATGCTCACTTCTGTCTTTTATATCTCAAAAAATACTGACTCAAAATACAACCCCAGTCCTGTAGATTGAGTCCTGCCTCATTAATATAACAGCCTCCAATCCTGCCTCATTAATGTCCTAGCAGTTAGGATTTACAACACAGAGGATAATCACATCACATCACAAAGTAGTGGACAGCCACATATTTCTGGGGCTTGTGGCTTAACCAAGTTGAGACACATTTGGGGGAGCCACAATTTAATATATAACAGAGTATCTGAACTTAACATTTTTGCGAGTGTCCCTATTGAAATACATAAACCCAAACTCAAATGGAGCATCACATACTCAAGTTTAGTAGTTACAGAAATGTACCACCTGGGTATTAAATAATGACTGCTGTCTTGATTTGCAACAGAAGAGCCTTTTTGCTCTCTCTCCTTGTTCCCCTCTCAAGGCTCCATTTCATCCTGAATGTCTAGGACCTTTGTTCTGATCAAGTAAGTGCCCTGTGCCCCAGCCCCAAATTTTGAACCTGAAAGGTGCCTGAGTGTTCTTCTCTTCTGGCTCTGGATGCCCACACCCTTTGGTTAAGGATGCTGGATAACAGAGAACCAATTCTTCTGAGTCGACATGAATTCTCTGAGAAATAAACCTGGGAAACTTGATTTGTCTTTTCAGGACACTGTTTCCGTTCACAGACCAAGTTTTTATGCAGACAGATTTCTAAAGTTCATGAATTCCAGAGTTTTCAAGAAAATTCAAGGTAAGATTTTTTTATGAAGTTTTTTTTTTTAAAAAAAAATGTTAACCACTTACTTGCTGACTTGACTGTCTGTATGTTTACAAGACTTTTACAGCAAGAATTGGAGCTATTTATTATTTCCCTATAATGGTAGTTACCTAGTGAGTATGGCTAAGATAACCAAACCCATTGCCTTTGAGTTGATTCCAACTCATACTGACCCTATAGGAGTTTTCAAGAAGCACCTGGCAGATCTGAACTGCCAACCCTTTGGTTAGCAACTGTAGCATGTAACTACTACGCCACCAGGGTTTCCATGGTTAAGACAGTCTGATCAAAAATTTATTCTTGGTATGAAGCCCTGGGTGGTTAAGAGCTATAGCTGCTAACCAAAACATCGGCAGTTTGAGTCCACCACCTGCTCCTTGGAAACCCTATGGGGCAGTTCTACTCTGTCCTACAGGGTCACTGTGAGTTGGAGTTGAGTTGATGGGAATGGGGCTTATAATCATTAGATTCTTATTTTATAGTAAAAAAAGATTAGATACTGCCTAAATGTCCAGTCTGACTCAACAGCACTTGGCTTTGGCTTTGGCTTTGGCTTAAATGTCCAGACATATAATGGTTAAGTATGTGATGGTATAAGCATATAAGGAATTAAGTATGCCACCAGTAAGAATAATATATTTAGAATACGTTTAGTTCTTATAGAGAGAAAAAGAGAGATGTGTCTATGTATATATAAAATTATTTATAATAAAGAGGTCACAGGAAGTTCCAAACAGAAGGGGAAGCATGCTGGCACGTTGAGGGGGGTTAGGCAGCTAGAACAGATAGAGGTGACAGTTCTGGGGGTTATATGGCAACATGATATAGATTGTACAATTGTTCTTAATTGATAATAAAAAGGAAAAATAAATAGAATAATGTTATTTATACAGACACATATGTACATGCACACCTATACTTTTATGTGTATAAGAGCAGTGGTGAGGAAGTGGTTAAGAGGTTGGCTGATAACTGAAAAGGTCAGTACTTGGAATCTACTGGCCATTTCTTGGAAACCGTGCGAGACGGTACTGCTGTGCCCTACAGTGTCACTAAGAGTCAGAATTCACTGTTTCGCAATGGGTTTTATTATACATATGATGTTATATGTTACATATTATTATATATATTATATAATAATTTTGCATATGAAATTATTCATCGGTATACTTAAATGCACAGCATAATTCTTGTGGGAAATATGTAAATTTACCTATTAGGCAATTATGTGGGATTTTATTCTGCTCTGTGTCAATATATATGAATTTTCCTACAACAACTTTATTTATGTACTACATTTTTATTATGTGAAAAAGGACAAAATAACACCATTATTAGGTATGTTGTTGTTATTAAACTATCTTGTTGGTCCAATCTCACAGCCCAAAAGAAGTCACTGCACGCGCACACACACACACACACACACACACACACACACACACACACACACACACACACACACACATACACACAACCACCCACCCACTCTGAAAAAGAAGAATGTTTTGTGTTTTATATTTACATAAGACACATTTTCTTATAACATTTATTGGCACTTTGTGCTACTAAAAGCCACAGTTTCGATGTAAAAATACTGGCAAGTACAAAAAACACAAAGGAAAACAGTAAAAATTACTTAAAACTGCACAACCCAGCGCTCTCCCCTACTGCTGTTTTAATAACTTCCTGCCCATTTTTTTCCTACGCTCTGTGCATTTTGATAGAGTGGATGGCATAGTGGTGTCAGTTTTATATACATGCCCTCTATTTGTCAGTTAAGGAGCCCTGGTGCACAGTGGCTAAGCCCCAGGCTGCTAATAGCAAGATTGGCAGTTGAAACCCACCAGCCACTACTCTGGAGAAAGCTGTGGCCATCAGCTTCCATAGAGATTTACAGCCTTGGAAACCTTGTGGGGCAGTTCTACTCTCTACCCTCTGAAGTCAGAACTGATTCAACATAGAGAAACAAGAACAACGTCTGGCTTCCTAGGAAACATCTGGAATTCCACATCGGCTCCTCAGTTCAGCCTGTGGTGATATTGCTGGTCATGTGGTATCTGGAAAACTCGATCATATACTCATGAAAGAAGAGAGAAAAAAACAATAGCATCTTCCTATTATTGTGAAGATAGTTTTGGCCTCACAGATACACTGAGTGGTGCCTGAGCTGCATTTGAGGTGCTCTGGTTTAGAAGTGTTAAAAGATGTCACTGAAACTCAGTACTGTATTCAAAGTGAATGGTGTATGGAAGCGAGCAGACAGCACGTGGAGGCAGCAGCCGGCATGGGCTTTACATTAATGAGCCACACATGCTGTGGATGACATGGGACGTAAGGAAAGCATGGTGGATGTGGCTGACTTACTGGTCATAAATATCAGTTTTGATCAGCTCTAAACATTCAAACTCTTCTCCCTCGGGGAAAGACAAATTCTACATGTATCTTTTTTTCAATCCTCACTTTAACCAAAACAGAGTGCCAGAGAGCTAGGAAACCATGTACCAGGCAGGCAACTTAACAACAAACTGAAAGACGCCCTCAGGAGCCATGCTGGCACCCCGCTTAAGCACTTGGCTGCTAACAGAAAATATGGATGGAGCAAGACAGGATGCTCTGCACCCATAGTTTCGAGAACACTGGGGGGCAGTTCTCCTCAGGTACATGGGCTCACTGGGAGTCAAACTCAGCAGTGCCACCAATAGCAACAAACTGGATTGGCATTTTCCTATTCAATCCATTTGTGTACTTTCTATGAGAAACACATTAATGATGGGTACATCAAATTATTTTGCATAAAATACTAGGTTTATTTTTAAAAAAGAAGAGAAAGACACTCAGGTTTAATGCTTTCTAGCTGTATGCTCTTGGGCCAGGCATAACCTTCACTAACTTTTCATCTCTGACCTTTAAGACAGCATCCCTCCCTCCAACAGTCACGTGGACAATTTGAGATAAGGAATGGGAAAAGTCCCTGTGTGGTAAAAACAGTTGACATGCCTGGCTGCTGAACAAAAGGCTGGCAGTTCAAGTTCACCCAGAGGTGCCTTGGAAGAAAGCCCTGGTGATCTGCTTCCCCAGAGTCAGCCACTGACAACGTTATGGAGCACACTTCTCCTCTGACACACACGGGGTCACTATGAGTCAGAGTCAACTCTGTGGCAGCTGGAATGGAACATGAATGTTGGCCTGCAAACTCAAAGACCAAGGAGGAACTTATTTTTTATTGTTGTTGTTGCTGGGTGCCATCAGCTCCATTGTGACTCATTGTGACCCCATGTAACAGAGCAGAACTGCCCCATAGGGTTTTCTTGGCTGTGATACTTATAGAAGCAGATCCCCAGGTCTTCTCTCCCACGGTGCTGCTGAGCGTGCTCCAACCACCAGCCTTTGGTTAGCAGGCTGGTGCTGAACCATAGTGCCATGAGGGTGCCCTTATTTATTATTAAAAACAAAAACCCAGTACTTTCAAGTCAATTCTGACTCATAGTGACCCTACAGGGCAGAACAGAACTGCTCCGTAGAGTTTCTGCAGAGCACCTGGCAGATTTGAACTGCCAACCTTTCAGTTAGCAGACATAGCACTTAACCCACTATGCTACCAGAGTTTCCACTTATTTATCATCAGGATTGTATTATTATTATTAGACTGCTTGAAAGACCCTTGAATAGGAGAGATCACTCTCTCTTCTTCATCTGAGAGTCCCAAAGTCCTTCTCCAAGTAAATTCTCACAGGCTGCCTGTGAGTAAGGCCTCAGAGGAAGAAAGTACTCTCAGCTCTGAGATTTCTAAGACTAAACACAGTTACTCTAATGCATCTGCTGTTGAGTTACCCCTTTCTGCAAACCTCCCAGCAAGTGGAATGCTGCCAAAAGCAGATTTGAGGAAAAACATCAACAAGCCTCAACTTACCTCTCCGCCTTCCCTCCAAGGAAATCTTACAATACTGAGGAGCCAAGAAGAATTATTACAACAGATAGAGAATTAAATGAGCTGGTCCAACTGTAGCTTGAGCAGCTCCTGCTGACCTTCTAGTGGTAAAACCATAGCCTTCAGTGAGGGAGACTGATGGTCAAGTTCATTTGCAATGCTTGAGTTTCCCAGCACACTTCTGTGTGTTGTGAGTGAACTAGACGTCTGACATAACCGTGACCTGGAGAAGACCCAAAGGGTAGAAAAATTCACTGGGAAGTCACTGGGGGGAAAAAAAAAAGAAGCAGCAACCAGAAGTAACTTCACTAAATTGGGTGACATGCGTATAAGATAAAACATGGGTTGTTTACAAATTGCCATTCCCAAGTGAATAAAACTCAGGGTCATGAGAATTCTACTTCTCTCCCACCCAAGATGACCAGCCCACCCACCCTCCTCCCAGCACTAGAAAAACATTGTCTGGACAAAGAAAAGCAATTATTGAGCCATGGGACATTTCAGCTGCACTTCAAACAAGACTTTAAAATCTGCTGAAACATTTCTACTGTCATTTATTCTGAGATAGTCTGATGTAAGTTATGTCAGCCAAATAAAATTACTGAAATGTAGATGACTTGGCTGTCTCCCTTTCCTTATGTCTGCAATCCCTGGGTGGTGCAAATGGTTAAGTGCTCAGCTGCTAACTGAAAGGTCAGTGGTTTGAGTTCACTCAGAGGGCCCTCAGAAGAAAGGCCTGGCAATCTACTTCTGAAAAATCAGCCCCTGAACACTCAGTAGCCCACAGTTCTCTTCTAACATGCATGGAGCCACCATAAGTCAGTTTGATGGCAGTTTGTATGGATTTTTTTTCCTCATCTATGTAAAATAAGGTTTCTTGAATTCTACTCAGATAATGACCAAAATGTTAATTAATAATAAATAAAATATTTATTCAACAAATTATGAATGTGGACTAATTGTTTTGATTAAAGAGTGTATAGAAGAATCCTGATCAAAAGGGGAGAAATGCAGAACAGAAATTAAAATTGCCAATGAGACCTAGACTTTCTGGAACCATTAAGGTTGAGTGAACCCCTGAAACTATTGCCCTGAGATCATCTTTCAAGTTTAAACCCTAAACCAAAACCATTCCCTGAAGTCTTATTTGAACTAAACAGGTTTATCTGATTAAGTAAAATATGTCTGTCTTGAGCATTGTGCATTGTCTGGGTGAGGTCAGATTGACAACAGCAACTCAGAAGGTTGAATGAGGAGCTTAGGGGACAGTGAGTTTAAGTCAGTGGTGAGGCAACAGTTCACAGACAGGTGGTGAGAACGTTGGTACAACTTGAAGGATGTGAGCGCCACTTAGTCGAATGTGTAGAAATTGCTGCGATAGTATATGGCTGTGTTCATTTCTATCAAAGGAACTATGAGTGTGCTTTTACAGGAAGAGTGTTGTTTCTCCTTTTTCCATCTTGCCTAGCTTTGAAGGCTTCCCCTTCTAAGAAAAGGTGCAATTCCATCGTCGCCCTGAAGGCAACCTCACAGGAGATCGTGTCCTCCATAAGCCAGGAATGGAAGGATGACAAGCATGACTTGCTGACAGAAGGGCAGAGTTTCAGCAGCCTCGATGATGAAGGTAAAGACATGTAACTTAAAAAAAAAGTTATGATTTATGTAAATAATGCAAATGAGCAATAGAAAAATGAGAAAATACAACAGTATCCAAAAAGACAAAATCTACAATCCTACCATCACACTGGGTGGTTTTGCTGCTAGACCTTATCCTGTGTAGGTATATGTGTGTGTATACCATGTATACGTGTGTGTACACATACATATGTATAGACACACATGCAGTGTAACAGGGAGTTACCTCTCCAGCTGTCTAGGTCTTCTCTCATGACTTTAAATAAATGTTTTTAACTTTCTCCTTACTTGTCAAGTAGTTTCTGTTAGACTGATTTCCTATAGAAATGTTGTTGTTACCTGTTGTCAAGTCAGCCCATGCTCACATCAACCCCGTGCTGAAGAGAGTGAGACACTGTCTTGTCCCGCACCATCCCCATGATGGGTTATGGACTGTTGTGATCCATGGGATTTTTGCTGGCTGATTTTCAGAAGTAGATTGTGAGGCCTTTCTTCCTGGTCTGTCTTGGTCTAGAAGTTCTTCTAAAACCTGTTTAGCATCATAATATACAAGTCACCACTGACAGGCGCGTGGCGGCTGACTTTGAGGTGCCTTGGTCAGAAATGGAATCCAGGTCCCCCAATATAGACAGATATGTGTGTGTGTAAATATATATATATTTACATATATGTGTATTTGCACTTGTGAACTGTATCTTTTTTAAGAGTTAGGTTTCCTGGTTGGTTGTTGCTCCTGCATAGACCTCAAGTATTTTCTTCCTTTCCTTCCTTCTTTCTTTCTCTCTTATTGACTGGCCAGGGCATTTGGTACAATGAGGAATAGAAGTGTTGACTGCAGACACTCTTGCCTTGTCCTCATTTTAGAGGGAATGCCTCTCGTGCTTCACTGTTGACAAAGGCACTGTGGAGTGTGATAGCCATTATCAGGTTAAGGAACTTCCTTTTTATTCCTGATACACTAAAAGATTTTATCAAGAATGAGTGTTGAATTTTATGGGATACTTTTCTCTGTATACGGAGTGGATCACTTGGTTTTTTTCTTTTAATCTGTCGCCATGAGTTGGATCTGACTCGATGGCACTTGGCTTGGCTTGACAATCTGATAAGGGGAAGTGACATTTTAGAATTTTCTAGTGGCGTACCAAGTCTGACAGTTAAGTCTACGAACTTACTTGTTCTAAGTGCTACATGCCTCACTGCTGAATATCACTATGGTCACCTTTGAAGCACTCTCCTTGGGAAGCTATGTGCTGATGCCACTGCCTAGTCCACACTTCAAAGCAATTTTGGAACTCTTTCTGGAATGCCCATTGCACATAGTGGCAAGGTGGCCGAGTTCGCAAACTTAATTGTCTAGTTGTCTGTGAAGGAGGTTTTAGCCTGTAAACAAATAACTGTATTGAAACACCCTCTCTACTCACCTGATCTGGCCCCCAATGACTTTTTTCTTTACCGGAAGACAAAGGAAGTTTTGAAAGGAAGATATTTGGATGACATTCAGGACATCAAGTTTAATACAAGGACAGCACTGATGGCCATTCCAGAGAAAGAGTCCCAGAACTGCTTTGAAAGGTGGGCTAGGTGCTGGCATCAGTGCAGTGCCCCAATGGGAGGACTTCGAGAGTCACTGTAGTGATATTCAGCAAGGAGGTGTGTAGCACTTTTTCTAGGATGAGTTTGTGAACTTTATCAGCAGTCCTCATATTCTTTTGAGGGTCTGCAGCGTTTCCCAAACTTTTTTTCTAGTTTCTACAGGAGATCTTCTCCAGAGGTTTTCTTGTTCTCAGTCTCTGTGACAGGCTGCCAGCCCTGTTCTCTCCGCACTTGTCCATTGTATGTGCCACGCTGGATTTCTTTCTTTCTCGTCATCCTGGAAACAAGCTTTTGCCCAGAATTTGTGACTTCGACACAAGAGTTAATGAATGGCCCGGGAGCCTCTCTCTGCCCACTCATGTGATGGCAGAGGTGAGTTAATGGCTCTGATTTTGTCAGGTTTTCTCTTGCTACACCAATCATCCCTCCACTGGCAACTCCTCTGCCACCCACCCAGCTTTCTGATTATTGTTATTGTTGTCATCTGCCTGCCTGTGGTCACTTCCAACCTCTGGCAGCCCCACATGGGCAGAATACAACTGCTCTGTTGGGTCTGCGAGGTTGTGACCTTTTGGAAGCAGACTACCAGGCCTTACTTCTGAGTCACCTCTGAGTGTGTTCAGACTTCCTGCCTTTCAGTAGCACACATAACGCTGCAAGGTATCTATGCAATCTAGGAAATAGGATGCACTTGTTTGTTAACTGTGTCAGTTACGTTTCAAATAAAAATTAAGTATGGCCTCTAACTTTAAAGGGCCCAATCATTAAGGGGGAGAGTGCTGAATAGAATAAATATATTAAATAGTAGCCACAGAGTCTGAAAACATGTTAAATAGGACACAAATTGTGCTTTTTTCTGAGAAACAATTGGACTCGTTGTTTTATGTTTAGAGATGCCCTGTTCTTGTGGTCTTTCCTTTTCATGGTCCACCAAGTTATTGCCAAATTTCCCCTCTACTTTTTAACCATTTGTTTTCTGAAGTTTTCAGTATTATTGCTTGCTTTTGTTTTCTCTTGCCACTTAGCAAGTTACCACAGATGCAGTGGCTCTAAATAACATCCGTTTCTTAGCTTGCAGCTCCGCAGGTCAGAAGCCTGGGCACGGTTTACCAAGGTTCTCTGCTCAGGATCTCAAAGGCTGAAGTCAGGGCGATGCCAGAGCTAAGCTCTCAGAGGTTTCAAAAAAGAACCCTGCTGCTACAACAGAATGTAATGTTATTAACATTAAAATTAGAAGATGTGTGTGGGCTCAAGCAAGGTGAGGGTGTCACAGGATGCTGGTCTATGAAGAACTTGTTTCTTAGTTTGTGAAGGTTCTGGGTTCTTTGATCTAAACTGGAAATCAAAGGACACATGTGTGTCTTTGGGAGGAGAGAGTTGGTCCCCGTGTTTCCGTGCTGGCCTGTCAGACTCTCCTGCTGAATCATCTCCTCAGGCTCTCAGGAGCTGTCTCTGCCATCTGCTGAAATACTAAATCACTCTATTAGGCTATTAAAAGAGCATTCATAATGTCATTTCCGTAAGCCATCTCGTGAATTAATGCAATTTCCTTTCTGTCTAACCTGTTTTCAAGAAGCTGTTTTACATTTCCACAACAGTTCTGAAGCACACAGTTAATTCATCATTTGATTTGCAGGCTATTATGTAATATGAGACCTTGGGCGAGTGTTACTGATTCTGGAGGCCTGTGGGACATGGATGCCGAGATTCACAAGCGTGTTGCCTTCCTTCCACAGCGCTAGGATCCCGACACCGACCAGACCTGGTGCCCAGCACCCCCTCGCTGTTTGAAGCTGCTTCCTTGGCGACCACAATTTCATCCTCTTCCTTGTACACCAATGAGCATTATCCACACGACAGGACCACGCTTTGTTCTAACAGGTAATGCTTACTGAGATCAGATTACCAATACGGCTGTTGCCACGTCAACCAGCTTCTCAGAGTGAGAACGTGCTGTCTCTAACAACCCAGATGCCCCGTCACCTGCCTTGTAAGTAAAGCCAGAGGACAGGCTTGATCTTTACTGTGGCAACAAGAACATTTGTGGCAACCTCTCATGGTTTTCACTGATCACTGTACCACACAGAAACTCTACCCTCAGCTCTGAGGAGGAAGACAGTATTTTGGGCATTTTTATTTGAGTAGTTTCTTATGAATGTGTTGTTTTTTAACAGGCATCATTTATTAATATTGGACAGGTAGACACATTCGTTTTTCCTGTCAGTGGTGTTATTCACTATGAGAGGCCCAATAATGGCCCCAGAGATGTCCAGGGCCCAGTCCCTGGATCCTGAGAATATGTTACCTGACAAGGCAAAGGGACTTTGTAGATGTAATTAGGTCAAGGACCCCAAACCAAAGAGACACAAATGGATTGCTGTCGAGTCAATTCTGACTCACAGTGACCCTAAAGGACAGAGTAGAACTGTTCCATAGGGTTTTCAAAGTGTAGCTGGTGAATTCAAACTGCCAGCCTTTGGTTTAACATCCATAAAAGACCCAGAGATGGGAAAATCATCCTGGATTATGTGGGTGGGCGCTAGTGGTATAATGGTTAAATGCTCATCTCTTAATTGAAAGGTTTGCGGTTCAAACCTGCTGTGAGAGAAAGGCTGAGGATCTGATTTTGTAAAGATTACAGCCCAGAAAACTCCAGGGGGCAGTTCTCATCACCTGGGGTCAGTCCGAGTCAAAATCCACCAGATGGCACCTAACAACACCAGTGCAGTCACAAGAGATTTTATAAGAATGAAGCTGAGGGTCACAGTCAGAGGAGGCCGCAGTGGGGGCGGCAAAGGCCAGAGAGAGAGAGATCTGAAGACGCTACACTACGGCTTTAACGAGGACAGGGCCATTGACCAGGGAATGCAGGCTGACTCTGTACCGCCAGACCCACTGCTGTCAAGTCGGTGACAACTCATGGTGATGCTGTGCGTGCAGAGTAGAACCATTCCATAGAGTTCGCAAGACTCTGACTTTTTGGAAATAGATCACCAGGCCTTTCTTCTGAGGCACCTCTGCTTGGCTTTAAACTGACCACTTTCAACCAGTCATTGCACCACACAGGGACTCTAGAAGTTGTAAGAAAAAACAAGAAAGAGTTTCTGTCTTAGAGTCCCTACAAAGGAACGCAGCCCAGTCAACAGCCTGAGTTTGGGACTGCTGACCTCCAGACCTGTAGGATACTAAATCTGCATTGTTTTAAGCCAGTAAATTGGTGCTGATTTGTTACAGCAGCAATAACAAACTAATACAGTGGCTCAAAAACACTTAATGTGTACTTAAGGATTGGGGTATATTCCTGGAACTTCTTAGGTATTAGGTACTTTTTACTTTTTAAATGAAATGTTGTCTAACTGGGCTAGACAGTGTGATCTTTTGCAAGCAATCACAACATTGTCTGTGGGATTAGTTGTTCTATTTTGTACTTTTATGTATGAAGTGTTGTCCCTAGTGTGTGTAGATGGACAGGCACTAAGACGTGTAGGCTGTCAATTGTTAACTATTGAACTTCCAACAAGTTCTTGTTGAAATCCCATTTTCGCGGGTATACAGTTTCTGCTGGGAGTCCTCTTCCTCCTCCAGGCTGGTAGCCGGGTTCACTTTCAGAAAGAGAAAGCAGTGTGATCAAGATTGACTCAGCTATCAGTTTTAGCTTGGCCAATGGTGAGTCCCAGCCCGGCTGGTGGGCCTTGGGTAGTAACTCTTTTTTACTGTTTCTGTTTCTTTCTCTCTTGCCTAGATACAAGCTTAGGTAGGAGCAAGTTAAGCAGCCACTGTAGATCTCAAGAGATAGTGCAAATGACAAGCCAAAACACAAGACTTCCCTGGGCCTCAGTTTGGATGGCTCTGCCCAACAAGTCAGCCTCCATCATAAAGTTATTCAACTCATGTGAACAAAGTTGCTTAACTTGGTTAAGGAGCCCAGGTGGCTCCTTAAAGCAGTCGATGGCTGACTGGTAGCTCAGCGGTTCTGAACCACCAGGTCCGCTGCAGGAAAGGATGAGCATCTGCTTCCATAAAGATTTCCAACCTTGGAAACCCTATAGAGCCCCACTGAGTCAGAACTGACCTGAGTTTTTAACTTGAATAATGTCCTTGGACTAGAGAAAGTTAAAGTGATGTATTATCTGTCTTGAATGTTCAGATTTGTTGTGTAAGCAAAGGAGACCAGCAACAGTTTTTTGTTTGTTTTTTTTTTCCTGTCTTTTTGGTGCAGCTGAAAAGTATAGGTAGCAGCTCAAAAGACAGCTGGCTTTGGATGAGAACAGCAAAAATGGTGACTTGTGACAACTATAATCTATGTCATTGAGTTGTAAGTGTGGAAGTTGGGTTGGCAGATGTTTGGATGTATAATCACTACAATAAGAAAAAGAGACAGGGGAAGAAAAGCTGAAAGGCCACAGGAAGCTGTTAGCAAAGTCAAAACAATCCTTATTGAATCTTGGTGGTTTCTCAGGGTTTGCTGCTGTTCTCATAATGAGGAATTCTAACTGGATTCATACATATTACATTATTTACTGAAATAGGAAGGAAATGAAAGGGTTTGGGTTTTTGGTTTAGGGCCTTTCTTGTCGTTAAGTATCCAGTCCCTTGACTGGAAGGTATAAAGTCATAGATATCCACAAGGTTCCCTCAGTGTGTGGCACTGATGCCCCCTGACTCCCAGTTCCTCCCGGCCCATTTGGGGGCTCCCTTTACCTGCACCTAGGGCTGTGCCCTAATCCTTGATCCTTTTGTGTATGTCGGCACTGGTATTATAAGCGCCCTTGGTGGTGCTGGAAGTAACCTGGCTGCTAATGGAAAGATCAGCGGTTCCAACCCGGCAGTGGCTCTGACCTGTCAGGAGCTCCACGGGCGAGAGACTTGGTGGTCTGACCCTGTAAAGATGCCAGCCTTAGAAGTCCCACTGGGCTTTTCAGCTTTGTCCTGGTGGGTCACTGTGAGGCAGAATTGACCCAACAGCAGACAACAGCAACTGGTATCGTATTTATTTGGAGGGGGAGAAAACCTAATGTTATCGGTGCTATCTTTCCCTTTCCCTATTGAAATGAACTGTTTCCAACAGACTTTCTTTTGCCTCCTATCTCCACGTCACCATCTGAGATCTTAAATTGCACTGTCATTCTGGGTTCTGTTGCAGGAACCAGAAATCGCTCTGTCTTAAGCAGAAAAAGATTCACTGCAGGAATTAGGTGTTTGCAAAGTTAGAGGGAACCTGAGAGATTGGGCCTCAGGCTGGATCTCAGGAAGTTACTTCAAGAACCTACTCACTAGTCATGCCTACCACATGCCTGCAGCCTTCGCCACAACCAAGCAGGCAGCCTGCAGGCAGGACACCCCCCAAGAGGCAAGCATTTCGGCTAACCCTGAATCTTCCCCAACAAAGCCACCATTTAAAAATCAAATAGTTTGACTAAATTATTATTTTTTTTATTGACATTGAGTGGATTGCAACCCATGGTGACCCCAGTGTGTCATAGTAGAGTGTGCTCTATAGGATTTCCAAGGAGTAATCTTTTTGAAATAGATCACCAGGCCTTTCTTCTGCATCACTCTGGGTTGACAGGAACCTGTAGGTGGCAGCTGAGTGCTTTTACTGTCGCACCCCCCAGGGACTCCAGATTCTTTCTAAAAATTGGTACCCACTTGGCTGGCATTTCCACCCACGTTTATCAGCTGGGGGGGGTGGTGGGCAGGGTACAGGTCTCACTGGTCCCCGTCACTCATCTGCTGCCAGCAGCTCCTGTAGGTGTTTCTGCTCTTAGCATTGATGTCAAAGAGAGGGAGAGAGCTGAGAGGCATACCAGGTCTTAGTCACTGCCTCAGGGAAATCATAAGGAAAAGAGACAGGAAGTGCTGCAGAACCCGGACAGGAAATTACAGCTGAGATCTGCTGGTAACCATTCTCCTTCTTGATCCTGCCCTCAAGGCCCAGCACCAGGTTGTGAGCTGAGAAAGCTCACCAGCAGAGCCAAAACAAAGCTGGCTTTGTTTTATTTCCATCATTTTGCCTAGTAGAACCTTCCTGGAAACCCTGGTGACTTACTGGTTAAGTGCTATGTCTGCTAACCAAAAGGTCAGCAGTTCAAGTCCACCTGGTGCTCCTTGGAAACTCTATGGGGCAGTTCTCCTCTGTCCTATAGGGTCACTATGAGTCAGAATTGACTTGAATGCAGTAAGTTTGTTGTTGTTGTTGTTTTTTAACAGAGCCCTCCTTGCCTGCTGGAGGCATAAACAGTTGGTATACTGACTCTTGTCTGATCTACTAAGTTTTAAAAGCCAGTCCCAATAACCTGGAAACAACACTGCATATTGATATTAGAATTCACATGTGAATTTTTTTCTCTCTCTGTACATCAGAAACTCTGGTGGCAGAGTGGGTAACTGTGACAGCTGCTAACCAGGAGGCTGGCAGTTTATATCCTCCGGGCGCTCACTGGACTCTCAGTGGGACAGTTCTGCACTGTCTGTAGGGTCACCGTGAGTTGGAATTGACTCGATGGCAGTGGGTTTTGTTTTTTCCATGAATCATTTTGCTGTTGGGCAGAGGGATCTGCTTTCCCACGCTGACTTTCGACCCCACATGTCTGCTGCAAAACAGCCTGTGAGTAGACACTTCAGCCAGCGCTCGTCCTTCCATCATCCCTCTTAGCGTTCCTGACTTGGCGTGATGTCAGTTGGCCACCCAGTGGTCCTGACAGCTGCTCTGTGCCTGTTCTTCCTGCTGTCGCCAGTGGCCGTCAAGTCGACTCCAGCTCATGGCAACTTCATGGGGGTCAGAGCGGAACTCCACAGGGTTTGCAGTGCCTGCTCTTTCAGAAGTAGACCACCAGGCCTTTCTTCTGATGCACCTGTGGGTGGACTCAAACTTCCAGCTTTGAGTTAACAGCCAAGCGTGTTGCCTGCTAGTACTGCCTGGGACCCTTTCGAAACTGGGGAGAGGAAGGGAACACTGGCTTCTGCCCACAAGACCCTCCCCACGGGTTTGTGACACAGTCCCATTTAAAATCATGCAAATAGTGCCCTCTGAAAGAAGGTTAGAGACCTGTTATCCTACAGATTTGTGTTACAAATAGGAAAACAACACCTTATGTGACATAGCCAAGGTCACCAAGCAAGTCGTAGGACTTCAGCTGGATCCCACATCTTGAGGGTCCAAGCTTCCTATTCCTTCTGTTGGCCCACCTTGGCATCACGGCCACCAGCTACCCCTGGGTCCTGCCCATGCTGGGTGCTGGCACAGAAGGTTGATTGCAAGGTTTTTTCCTAACCTGAGGTCTGACCCTGTGTTTGAGCCTTTTTTTTTTCCTTCTGTTTAATGACTAAAGTATTTTTGGTAGGCAAGCTGCTAGACATAGTAATGTCCACCTTAACCAAACAAAAGAAAGAAAGAAAGAAACCAAACCCACTACCATAAGGTCAATTCTGACTCATAGCAACCCTGTAGGACAAAGTAGAACTGCCCCATAGGATTTCCAAGGAACACCTGGCATATTCGAACTACTGACCTTTTGGTTAGTAGCCATAGCACTTAACCACTATGCCACCAGACTTTCAAGTGTCTACCTAGATCTCTTCAGTCTCACAAAGCAAAGGTGTTACTTTAAGGTGGTGCACATGACCTGGCTGTGATATGTCCCTTCACCTCATACACGTGTGAAAGCTGGACAGTAAATAAATAAGACTGAGGAAGAAATTGATGCATTTGAATTGTGGTGTTGGTGAAGACTATTAAATATACTATGGCCTTCCAGAAGAACAAGTCTGTCTTGGGAGAAGTACAACCAGAATGCTCCTTAGAAGCAAGGATGGTGAGACTTCGTCTCATGTACTTTGATGTTACCAGGAAGGAGCAGTCCCTGGAGAATGATAGCGTGCTTGGTAAAATATAATGTCACCTAAAAAGAGGAGGACCCCCCACAAGATGGACTGACACCACGGCTACAGCAATAGCCTTAAACATAGCAATGAGTGTGAGGATGGTGAAGGGCTGGAGGTATTGTTCTGTGGCTCATGGGCCCCTACAGTCAGAAATGACTCGGTGGCACCTAGCACCAGTAATGTCATGGTCCTTGGAAGCCCCTGGGAGTCCCCTCTCCGTCCTGACTTCTTGGTTTGTCCACATCATACACAGTAGCTGATTCCACTCTGGTTGGTGGTGGCGATCAAGTCAGCCAGCTCTTGGCCATCCCATGAGCCACCAAACGAGATGCTGCCTGGTCCTGCACTCTCTTCATGATTGTTAGTATGCTTGACTCCACTGTCATGGTCACTACAGAGAATTGTGAGAGCCTTCCAACCTAGGAAGCCACCCCGTACTATATAGGGTGATCCATAAGGTTCTCATTGGCTGATTTTCAGATGTAGACCACCAGGCCTTTCTTCCTAGTCTCTGCTCATCTGGAAGCTCCACTGAACACTGACCCCATAGTTGGCCTAGCTTCCAGCATCACAGCAACATGTAAGCCACCTCAGTACAACAGACTAAAAAGCAGGTGCTTCTCACTGTGGATAATTTCTGCCCGAGAGTCCTCAAATGGATGGCCTCCTACTTCCAGGCCTCCAGCTCCACTGGCCTCTCTTGAAAGTGCTTCCTTTGGGCCCAGCCATCTCATTCCCATTTGCCTTCTGAGTTGCCTTCAAAAATCAGCCAGTGAAGATCCTATGGGTCAGAACAGAACATTGTCCAAAGATGAGCCCTAGGCTGGAGGCACTCAGAATACACACTGACATAACCATGGGCTTTTAAGAGTAGTAGTGACTGAAGGAGCCTGAGACAGGGGCTAGGTGAATCTCTTCCAGGCTCATGTTCCCAGCTGTAGCCATCCCCCTGCCCACCAGGACCATCTGGTGAATACTTTGGCCAGAATTCCTGAGTTCACTTTTGTTTCTCTGAGAGACCAAAAATATACATGAGAAGAGGCAAGCATCTTCAAAGGCAAGAAGAATGTTGATTCCTGACATTCTACATTTAATCCTTCTGCTGTCTGGAATTCTCTCCCGGTAGCTGGCTTTATCTCCCTATAATTTAGATATTGTTTCTCTTGGAGAAGGAATTTCCCCATGGGAGCCCTTAAGCTGAATCAGCTGCTAAGGACTCAGCAACTTAGAGCACAGAAGCAACCGAGCCTCCCCACAGACAGACTTCGTCTACCACAATAGCCTTTTCCTTGAGCTCACGGTGGTGAGAGTGACCGGAAGTGAGGTTGTGTAGTGAGAGAATGGCTCACAGCTCATTTGAAAGAAGACAATGACCCTGGAAATAAAGGAAGACTCATCAACAACCGTCAGTGTGCTGATGACACAGCCTTGCTTGCTGAAAGGGAAGAGGACACTTGATGCACTTACTGGTGAAAATCAAAGACCACAGCCTTCAGTATGGATTGCACCTTGACAGAAAGAAAACAGAAATCCTCTCAACTGCAGGAATAAGCAACATCATGATAAAAGGAGAAAAGACTGAAGTTGTCAAAGATTCCATTTTACTTGGATTCACAATCAACGCCCGTGGAAGCAGAAGTCAAGAACTCAAACAGCCCATTGCACCGGGAAAATCTGCTGCAAAAGACCCCTTTAAAGTGCTAAGAAAAAGGAAACATGTCACTTTGAGGACTAAAATGTACCTGACCCAAGCCAGGATATTTTCAGTAACCTCATATGCATACGAAAGCTGGACGAGGAATACAGAAAGCCAAAGAAATGATGACTTTGAATGGTGCTGGTGAAAAATATTGAGCACACCATGGACTGCCAGATGACTGATCCAGTTTGTCTTGAAAGAAGTGCAGGTAGAGTATCCCTTAGAAGCAAGTTCTTCACCTCATATACTTTAGATATTTTATCAGGAGGGACCAGTCCCTGGTGAAGGCCATCATGCTTGGTAAAGTAAAGGGTCACTACAACAGAGGAAGACTCTCAAGAAGATGGATTGACACAGTAGCTGTAACATGGGCTAAAGCATAGCAGTGATTTTGACAGAGGCACAAGACTGGGTAGTATTTCATTTTGTTGTACATACAAGGACCAGCCGTTAAGTCCATGACCTTAATTGTTCTAAGTGCCACATACCTCACTGCTGAGTACCACCATGGTCACCTTCAAAGTCCTCCCCTTGGGAAGCTAGGCACTGTCACCAGTGCCCAGGCCACCCTTCAGGGCAGTTTTGGAACTCGTTTTGTAATGGCCATCGCACATGCTGGCACAGTGGCGAGTTCGTGAACTTAATTGTATAGTTATCTGTGAGGGAGTTTTGAGACACAAAACAAATAACTGTTAGAACACCCTCCCTAGTCACCTGATCTGGCCCCCAGTTACTTCTTTCTTTACCCAAAGAGAAATGAAATATTGAAAGGAAGACTTTTGGATGATATTCAGGACATCAAGGGTAATGGGATGGCAGCTCTGATGGCCATTCCAGAAAAAGAGCTCCAAAATTGCTTTGAAGCATGGACTAGGCTCTGGTGTTGGTGCACAGCTTCCCAAAGGGAGTATTTTGAGGGTGACCACAGTGATATTCAGCAATGAGGTATGTAGCATATTTTCTAGGGTGAGTTCACAAACTTAATTGTCAGACCACATATGGTCACTGTGAGTCAGCACTTAACACCAACAAGAGTGAGGAGGCAGTGATAAAACTCAACTCAGAATAATAGTAATCCAAAGTTTAATGGTGAATGAGCAGCTCTGAATGATAAAGTAATAAAGATCAAATATATTATGATGTAAAAGAACTCAGTATTTTTCAGGCCATCAGTGTTAAAAACTAGTGTTTGGAAGATCACAAATGAACTTGAAAATGAGCCAGACCCATTTTCTCACCGAAGTATTTAGTTAAAATAAAAATGTCATCCTCATTACTACTTAGAAAAATACATGTTAGAATCTCAGTCTTTCATTGCTTCATGTCACTGGAAAAGTGTTTCTGAGTATCTGAATTTTTAGTTTGGGATGTCTCTGAATGGACCTGCGTGCTGAGAAAGCTGAGATCACAGACTTGCCCAATCCTGTCTCGTCTGCGCAATGCGCTTTGGCAGGCCTGCTTCCACTGAGGAGGCTTTTGGTTTGAAGGAAAATGATCCTGTGGGTGGTATTTTAGCTGAAACAGTCTAAACCGTTATGTAAGAAGCAGAAAATCTGTTCATGAAGCAAAAACAATCCCAGCATTTTCCGTGCAGGCTGTGCCATGCAACAGCCACAGTTCCCAACTCAGAGAACTAAACCTCAATTTTGAGTCTAGGCATCACATGAAGATCAGAGCAGGTTAGCTTCTCCCTTGCTTCCTTGGCAGCTTGAAGTAGTCATGTGATCACTTCTGGCCCGTAGCTATTTAGAGGGGATGTTGCTGGAGGGGAGGGGCCATTGGGAAAACTCTCCCCTCCCCTCCCCTCCCCCAAATAAAGGAGTGGAGCCTTGCTGGGGAACTGCTTTTCTTTCTTTCTTTCTTTTTTCCTTTGGTCTTCTCTTTCCTTCCTGCATGAATTCCTGGAGTAAGGACATGATGTCTGACACTGTGGCAGCCACATTGTGACCATGAGGCAACAAACCAGAGAAGCCAAAAAGTATAAAGTGGAAGGTGATGGAAGAGAAAATTGGAAAGAGGTTGGATCTTGAGAATGTTGTTAGGTGGCTGGGCTCAACCTGGACTGGATGTTAAGTAAGTGATCAGTCTACTAAAAAAAAAAAAAAACTAGTTGTAGTCAAGTTGATTCTGACTTACAGCAATCTCATGTATATCAGAGTAGAATTGTGCCCCTTTTTATGACTTTCAGTGAAGGATTTTTGTAAGCTGATCACTAAGCCTTTCTTCCAAGGTGGACTAAAACCTCCTACCTTTTGGTTAGCAGTTGAGCCTGGTAACATTTTCACCACCTAAGAACTCTAACAGTCTACCAAACTAAAAAAAAAAAGGTGAAACCCACTGCTGTGAAATCAATTCTGACTCACAGCAACCCTATAGACAGAGTACAACTGCCCCATAGTTTCCAAGGAGAACCTGCTGGGTTTGAGCTGCCAAACTTTTGGTTGGCAGCCATGGCACTGAACCACCATGGCACCAGGGTTTCCACCAGTCCACCAGACAGGCCTCCGTCCTGTACATGGACAATACTAATTTGTCAGTCAGCTCTTAGGGTTGGAACAAAGACTTGTCTAGACATCCAAGTTGCAGATACTTTTGCTACCATGAGCCCTTTTCTCAGGAAGACACTGGAGGAGATGTTTCATGAAAACAAAGGAGTAAACCATGAAAGATTAAGATATGGCACGTGACAAACAGGAAAATAATAAGGCAGGGGGTGACTAGACTCCCCAGAATGATGGAGGGGTGACCCCAAGCTGACATACAAGCATCAAGCTCTAGAGGTCAACCAGTCCAGACTGGAAAAAGTCAGAAGGTTTGGGGGGAAGCTTCTCTAAGGCAATGAAATTAACACAAAGTAAGATGTATCTAATCTGTTAGAGTGTAAATTAAGACAATTAGCAGAGTTTAGGATTCCATTAGGGAACTAGTGAAACAAAAACTAATCACATAGACCCCCCAGATGCCCATTTAACTCTATACTAAAGTCACTTCTGAGGTTCCCCCTCCAGCCAAAGATCAAACAGGCTCATAAAACACAACAAGACTAAATGGCAAACTAGCCAAGGATGAGAAAGAAGGATAGACAGGAAAGCTGGTCCTGGGGAACCCAAGGTTGAGAAGGGGAGAGTCTGACATGTCCTGGGGTTGGCTACCAGTGTCACAAAATAATATGTATATTAACTGTTTAAGGAGAAACTAATTTGCTCTGTCAACCTTCATCTAAAGTACAACTTAAAGAAAAAACTAAGTAGAAGAATTAGTAAACAGAGGCAATAAAAAGTCATACAGGAAAGGAAATGTATATCATAGCACACTCAGCCCTAACCAAATGTCCAATATTGATTTAACCATAATCAAAATGTGACCATATTGGGAGTCAGAAAGTGTGAAGAGCTGGAGGGTGATGAGGGCACAGGTATGTGTGGTGGGTGTGGAGTGGGAAAAAAGGCTAAATCTTCTGCTGCAATAGAGGAGAGTCATTAGCTAATGCCTAAATCTGAAAGAAGACGACATCTTTCTAGATACAAAGGAGACCTGGTGGAGCAGTGGTTAAAGGCCTGGCTGGTGAATGAAGGCTAGACAGTTTGAACCACCCCCCACCCCCACTCCCAGCAGCTCCGGGGAGAAAGGCCTAGCAGTGTTCTTCCCTAAAAGATTGCATACTAGAAAAACCTATGGGGGCAGTTCTGCTGGGTCACCTGAGGTCACTGTGAGTTGGAATTGACGGGACAGCAACTAAGAAAACAACAACATCTACTTGTAAACATGTTTTTGGAGACATGGACTTGATAATCAAAAGAAACAGCTGAAGGAGTTGAAGGTGATGTGCTTGGGGACAGAAGGCTGTAAGGGAGGTGGATGAGGACCCGCTCTTTTTCCCAACACACTTTATACAACGGCTTTATTTTCAGCAATGATGCCCTTTAAAGGCAAGTCATTCTTCAAGGAATGTTATGGAGAACACCCCAGTCCCCTGACCAGCCCTGTTTCTTCCCCATTCGAGACAATCGCTGCCATTTCTTTTATCTGATTATTTGGCTATTTCTCTCCATGTCTCTGAATAAAATGCTCATGTTCTCCTGCATGATTTGTGTGTTGCTGGTCTCCCTTTGGTAAAGGGATGACGCAGCACCCTTCTGTCACGCTGCCTGCGTGCTAGTCCTTCTCCTCCCGTCTGCCCTCCTTCTGACTCTGCATCACACCTGAGTTAGTCGTTGGCTTTGTTATGTCATAAACACTGTTCACAGTTGGCCCAACATAAAGTCTCAGGACTTTTTCTTGTATCTTCCCCCCAAACAAATAATGTTCCTTTTTCTTCTTTTGTTCACTTGGTTTTCTAGGCATCAGCTCTTCCTGTGTCTAACAACTAGTCCTACCAAGTTGTGTGGGTATTACACCCCGTACCATCCACCTGAAGGAGCCTCCTGGCAGGGTTCTCACCTGATCCAGTCTCCTTGAGGCCTGGGGCACAGCTCCCTCCTGGGGGACTCCTCTGGACACTCTCTTTGTCTCCGATGCCAGCCCCCTGCTTCCTGGTATTCCTATCTCCCTCTCCTTGGTGTACTCCCTTGTTTTTGTGAGGCCCATCCCCTAGTAGCTTTTGGAGAAAACGATACATGGCAAGTAGATTCTCAAGATCTTATGTGTCTGAAAATGTCCTTATTGTAAGCTCACTCATAAGTGATAGTTTGGCAGGGTATCGAATTTTATTTTGAAAATCGTTTCCTTCAGGTTCTTGAAGGCATTGTTCCGTTGTCTTCTAGCTCCCCAAGACAATATTTGAGAAGTTCAGAGTCCCTCTGTTTCCTGGTCCTTTGCATCTGGCCTGTTTTCCTTCCCTCTGAAAGTTCAAAGATCTTCACTTTTTCCCGACAAAGTGCCCTGGCATGGGTCTTCTCTGTAGCCTTTGTAGGGCCTGCTCAGTAGGCCTTTTCAGTCTGAAGCTCACATCCTCCAGGCCTAGGAAATGTTCTTGATGACTTCCTCACCTCAGGCTGCTTCTTATCGTTTCCTTCATTTTTGTGAGTTTGCAGGGAAGGAAGCAAAAATAGAGGCCTGTGTTCACACCATATTAACCCAAACAGAGAGATATATTTCTCCTTGTTGTTACTCAAGACCATTGTAATATGTAATATTGAGACTACTCTTCCATTTACAATTTGGCTTCTCTAGAGAGAAGCAAATGTTTTGTGCAGAATCAAAAGACTTGGGGATTTCTCCCCAAACAAAGGAAAGAATATTATTTTCCATACACAAATAGAAAACTCGGTGCTGTTCAAACTCAGAGAGCCAGTTCAGTGCTTTCAAAATCATAAGGCTTCTAAGTAGCTGACTTCAGGTAAATAGACGAATAAACTTCCTTGTGAGTCATCAAGCATTTCTTCACCTTTCCAAGTGATTAAAGATCTCACATTCTGCCTTTCCTGACAGAACACATAGTGTTTCATTGTTGTTAATTTACTGGAGGAAATGAGAAGTTAAACATCTGCTTTTCCCACTCTTCTCTAGTGATTCTTTGATTTGGAAGGGGGCATTTGATTTCCAGGGGCTGAATCTGAAACTTCAGGTATTAAAACCCCGTGACCCCTGCTCTTGAGACCAGGCTGACTTAATTCCTCTTTCTGGAACCTTAAATGGCACCTGGAGTCCCGGATGGTACAAGCAGTTAACATGCTCAGCTACTAACCCAAAGTTCAGAAGTTCAGGTCCCAGCAGAGGCAGCTGTTGGAAATCTAATTCCAAAACCTCAGCCACGGAAACACTGTGGAGCACAGCTCTACTGTGACTGACACCCATGGAATCAACTCTGCAGAAACTGGCATCCAGTGACTATTTCTTAAATGCTTATCAGGTGGGTGAGTGAGTGAGGGAAACAGTCACAGTTACCAATACAGTTGTGTGAGATACTGACAACTTCAACACAATTCTGAAAAATCCTAGAAGACATGTGAATATAATACAACCTCAGACCAAACTCCTGCTTGTTCATCACTGTGATCGCTGACGCTGCCACAGTCTCTGAAACCTCATCCTTGCTTCTTAACCTAGAATGCCACTCTTCCTTTTTACGAGACCCTCTTCTCACTGCACTGATAGAGGACACTTATACTTGACTTAGACAACTGCGCACTGTCATTTAGTCTTTCTGCTGCATCACCAGCCTTTGTGACCGGCTACGTAATTTGTGGGTCCCAGTTGGAAAGCTTGGTGGCACAGTGAACAAGTGCTACGTCTGCTAACCAAGAGGATGGCAGTTTAAATCCACCAGCGCTCCTTGGAAACTCTCTGGAGCACTTCTACTCTCTCCCATAGGTTGCTGTGAGTTGTTATTGACTCAGTAACAATGGGTTTTGGTTTGGGGTTTGGGTGGAAGATAAAGGTGCAAAGTGTCATTGCTCACAGTGTATTAATGATTTCAAGACAGTGACCGCAGAGCTTTAATCCACACACAGGACCCTTTTGAGTGTGGGGACCCAGGCAACTGCATGGGCCACATACCCATAATGTCAGCCCTACAAACATTTGTAGAGGCAAGGCATCTGTGATGTTTCCTTGAATAATTATTTAGTTTTAGTTTGAGGGCATTAGGAGTCCACCTCTGGAATGCCAAACACAGTCACGTGCACAGCTACTAAGCAAAAGGAGAGTAACTTGAAACCACCCATCGGTACCTCAGAAGAAAGCCCTGGTCACCTGCTTCCAAAAAATCACAGCCATTGAAAACCCTAGGGAGTGCAGTTCTTCTCTAAAACACCAGGGGTCGCCATGAGCCAGAATCGACTCTGGCAGTGGGTAGAGCGCTTGGAGAATACTCCGAACTGCTCTTGTGCGTTTGTCATGTATTGGGGTCATATAAACCCCCAACTGTTCTTACTTGTTTGGTAATGGTTTTATTTTACAATAAACCCATTTGGTAGCAATAAGCATAACAAATGCAAGTTAAGCTCAGTGAAAACAAGTGAAAGTCAAGCTCTGATTTTTATCTCTGGTGGTGTGGTTCAGCTAATACAGCGACTAATACCTTTCCGGCTCTTCTTTCTGATGGGGACAAGAAGGGGCATTCATTGTACAGTTGTGGCACACAATGCCACACTTTTTAGTATAGCTTAGAGGTAAGCCACACAGCTGTTACACTTCAGACAGCAGGTCCCTTGGTGGTCACTGTCTGCCGTGGGCCATCAGCACTGGGCATTTGTCATGGTCAGGGGCTTTCTAGTCTGAAAGCAGCTTTCAGTGGGTCAGATTCTTCACGCCAAATTCAATGACAGGCTGCTAACCAAAAAGCTGGCAGTTTGAGTCCTCCAGGCACTCCTTGGAAACTCAATGGGGAAGCTCTGGTCTGTCCTGTAGGCCATTATGAGGTGGAATTGACTCGACAGCAACAGGTTTAGGTTGGAGTTTTGGTGAGAAATAGAGGTACTGAGTCCCATTGCTCATAACATATTAACAATTCAAGACAGTGACCACAGAGCATCAGACCACACACAGGACACTTGTAAGTGTGGAGGCAACCTAGACAACGGCACAGGTCACGTATCCATCATGCCAGCCCCAAGACCATATACAGTGGCAAGAATTTTTTTTTCCCCAAAGGAAAAAGAACTTGCCTGAAAGTTTATCTCCTATTTCTAAGCTCCTGGCAGACAATACAAAAAACAAACCAGTGCCATCAAGCCAATTCCAACTGCAAGAGACCCTAGAGGACCATATAGAATTGCCCCATAGGCTTTCCAAGGAGCTCCTAGTGGATTTGAACTGCCAGCCTTTTGGTTGGCAACCATAGCACTTACCTACTGCACCAGCAAGCTGTCCTCATTTTCCCCGTCTCACTGGCTTTTCTGCTCAGCCTAGCCAGGCACTTGCCCTTCATTTAAGAGGAGAACAAAATCAATAGCCCTTTTCTTCCCCAGTGGCAGTGTGTGAACTTCCTTCTCGTTTGCCAGTAAGCCATCCTTCCTCTTCAAGACTGCTTTTGTGTCCAGGCATGTCTAAGACCTCCTTGGCCGGTCTGCTGTAAACCTGGAATCTGATAGACACTTGGAGATGCACACGGTTGCTCCTTGAGCCACTGAGGCACGTTACAGGAATGCAGAGGACTGAAATGTCACGAGGCTTTACAGGAGGAGGGTGATGGTGCCATACGGAGGGGTGAAGGTCCCCAGGGAAGTGAAGAGCTTGTGTTTCTTCATGATAGTGAACATGTCGTGTCAGCTGTCTCAGGATGGGCCACATGTTAATCCACCAGCCTTGGAGTGTATTGGTGGCTTGGCCCTGTGGTTGCTGTGCTGTGAAGGATGACGCCCAGTCCGCTGCAGAATCAGCAGTGCCTGCCTGACCTGTAGCTTGGAGCCCCTGGGTGGCACAGGCTGACACACTCGACTGCTGACTGCACGGTCAGAGGGTCTGGTCCGCCCGGAGACACCTTAGAAGGCAGGCCTGGCGATCTACTTCCAAAAAAATCACTTACTGAGAACCCCACAGAGCAGAGCTCTGCTTTGACACACGTGAAGTCGCTGTGGGTCAGAGTCAACCCCATGGCAACAGGCTCTTTTGGACCCAGGGTTTACGTGGCTCCTTGTACAGCCCAGGAAGCTGATGAGGCCAGAAAAGGGAAGTAAGCGGAGAAGGCTTCCCACAGGAGAGTCAAACCCTGTGCTAGGAGATTACAAAGAGGCCTTGGAGGAGGAGGGGTTTAACCCTGGGGATAAAGAGGAAGTCGCTCCTCTCTGGAAGTGCTCAGCTGCCTCTCTGTGGAGAGGAAGGCTGGGTGGTGCAAGAGAAAGCCCTGTAGGGCCTCGGTAGTTGGAGTGTCTTAGGGGTCCTTGTATCCCTACAGATTGCTGTGGCTCTTGCTAACTCTAGGGGAGGATTACTGGAGTCCCGACACACGCAGAGCCTCGTGGGAGGGGGCGTATAGTGCACACCTGTAGCCTCTCTCTTCCTGTCCTGGTGAACGGAGGGACACCAAGCCTGCAAGTAGGTGGCCTTCCACAGACTTGAGCCTCATGCGGCCAAGACCTGGCACAGTGCGCTTACTTTGAGGAAACTGTAAGATGATGCCACTGTCTGCCCACCTCGGGCAGGTGACCTACCAGAGAGGCTTTTTAGTTAGAATGTCACTCGACTGGCCACCAGCTACCTTACTTGACCTTACTGCTCTCAGTCTCCACAAGGGAATAGGAATTTCTACCTCATGAGATTACTGTGAAGATCAAATAGAAAATGTATCTGACTGTGTCATATAGAAGGAGCCCTGATGGTGCAGTGCTTAAAGCACTCAGCTGTGAACCCATAGAGGTCAGTGGTTTGAACCCACCAGCGGCTCCTATAGGAAAAGATGGAGCAGTCTGTACCCATAAAGATTATAGCCTAGGAAACCCTGTCAGGTGATTCTGTCCTGCAGGGTCACTAGGAGTCAAAACTGACTTGATGACAACAGGCATATCCCAGACCATGCCTAGAATTTAGTACAGCTGATAATCATCATCCCTGCTTTCTATGTTTGCTCATTCATATGCTCACGAAACTGTATTTGTAACCCCAATGAGCAAAGAAGACAGAAGAATTGATGCCTTTGAATTGTGGTGTTGGAGATGAATGTCAAATGTACCATGGACCGCCAAAAGAGCAAAGAGATCTGTTCTGGAAGGAGTACAGCCAGAGTGCGCCTTGGAAGCAAAGATGGCAAGACTGTGTCGTACATACTTTGGACATGTTGTCAGGAAAGATGAGTCCCTGGAAAAGGACATCACTCTTGGTAGAGTGGAGGGTCAGCAAAAAAGAGGAAGACCCTTGATGAGATGGATCGACACAGTGGCCGCAACAATGGTCTTAAGCATAAAAACAATTGTGGACGTGGCACAAGACCAGGTGGTGTTTCACGCTGTTGCACATGGGGTCACTGTGAGTAGGAATCTACTCGATGGCACCTAATGACAACAACTGCTTCTCACCCGTGGGTCACCCTGCTCAAGATCAGATTCCTCCACGAGTCTGATGAGCCTAGGTCATCACGAGGAATAAGGAGAGAGAACTCCACAGAGGCCTAGTAGGCTGCTCTTACCAAAAGAAGAGAAAAGAATACTGGGTGGGCAGAATTGGAAACCCACTCAATTTAATATAATACCATGAAAAAGGGAAAGGAGGCCTCAGAGCCCACTGAGAATTCTGGCAGAAGCCGCTGAAATACAAATAAGCATAAGCCTGGCCAGTGTCTTAACTGCCTCCTGCTGTCATAGCAGAAATACCACGAGTGGATGGCATTAATAAACAGAAACTCCTTTTCTCAGTTTATGCTAGAAGTCTGAATTCAAAGCACTGGGTCTAGGAGAAGGCTTTCTCTGTCTGTCTGCTCAGGCAGGGGGAAGGTTCCTGTCTCCCTTCATCTTCTATTTCCTGTCTCTTTGATGAGCTTCCTATGGTATGTCATTTGTCTTTCCCCATCCCTCTGTGTTCTCGTTTGCTTGTGCAGTCTAATGTTTCAAAAAAGATGGACTCAAAACAGTCCCTCCACTAATCCTGCCTTATTAACGTAACAAGAAATGCCCATTCCCAGATGAGATTATGACCTCAGTCATAGAGGATAGGATCACAACAGGTATTTGGGGGACACAGTTCAACCCACAACCGCTGTGTTTCCATAACCTCTCTTAAAGTCCTTTTCCTCAAACCCTGTAAAGTGGGACTAAGACTCTTCATCTCATGGGATTATACTGATGTTGGAATTAGGATCATGTGAGGTATTAGGTCAAGAGCTTGGTATGATCATTGCTTAATAAATATTAGCTGTATTTTTGCAGCTGTGAAACATATATCACATGTACAGAAATGTTCTATGCTGTTTGACAAGTGTTCTTTCACTATATTCTGCCAGCATCTTTTTATCTGAATGTGGATACTATGTGTCTACTATGACACTTTCTGCAAGCGTTTCCTATAAAGCTTTGCTTGATGAAAGTCACATTATGGGGGAAAAAAAAATACGCCGGTTATCATCAAGTCAATTCTGACTCATAGTGACCTTGTAGGACATAGCAGAACTGCCCACAGTAGCCTGTCCTCTTCACAGAAGGAGATCACCAGGCCTTTCCTCTGCGGAGCTTCTGGTGATCTTGAACTGTTAACTTCTCAGTTAGCAACTGAGTGCTTTGTTGCTGTGCCACCACGACTCCTTGAGAGGAGGACCTTAGACAGCGTGTTGTCAGCAGAGGTGAGGAGCCCTGGCTGAGCCAGGTGAGGACCTCAGGATGACAGGCTAAGAAAGGTGAGAAGTCCCTCTTCTCCTCCACCTGCTCTCGGCCCCACCACCAGGGGGCGACCACGCGCCATGCAGAGGTTCCTGCAGCAGGCATGGCCACCCCCTCCTGAGTTCAGAAGATACCCAACATCCAAGCTTTGCCTGTGCCTGCAGAAACCTTCACATGGCGAATTCCTACAGGTTAAATGCAGAATCGCCCGGCATTTGAGTGAAGACAAAGGTGTACATCCATGAGCCCCTAAATTAATAGCCAATTTAAATAGTATGTGGCTTGATAGTGGAATTCACACTTTCCATGTAGGTGACTGGGTTCCATATCCAGCCAGTGCACCTCATGCCACCACCCATCTGTTGGTGGGCGTTTGTGTGTTGCTATGATGCTGAGCAGGTTTTAGCTGAGCTTCCAGACTAAGATGGGCTAGGAAGAAAGGCCTGGCAATCTGTGTCACAAAGAGCACATGAAAACCCTCAGTAGTCTGGCTGGAGCTGAAAACTGATGGTGAGGGAGACACAGGACTGTGCAGTGTTGTGTCCCATTGTTTATGGGGTCGCCATGAGTTAGGGGTTGACTCCAAGCAGCTAACAACAAGAAAGCAGACTCCTTATTTCAATGGTTAACACTGGTTATCATGTCACGATAAAGCTTTGCTTGATGAATGTCACATAAAGAAGAAAAAAACCAAGCTGATTCTCATCATGTCAATTCTGACTCATAGAGACCTTGTAGGACAAAGTAGAGCTGCAGTTTCCCTTCATCAACCACTCTCTACCTGCATTCTTTTGGCTTTTGTCATTGTCCCTGTTGCTGAAGGCACACTTAAGAGTCTCCTCACAAAGCTTACAACCCCAACCCCATTGCCGCTGAGTCGACAGAGCTCTGTGTTCCCTGCTGTCACGATGATGAAAGCATGTAACACGGCACTCTGTGTGATTCAGTGTAGCTCACAGCGTGGTCCCTGGACCAGGCCAATAGCCTCAGCGTCACCTGATGTAAACTCGTGCATCTCCCATGGACCTCTCAACTCAGGAGCTCTGGGGGTGGTAGTTGTTACTGGATGCCATCCAGCTGGTTCCAACTCCTGGTGACCCCATGTGACAGAGTAGAAATGCCCTGTGAGGTTTCCAAGTCCATAATCTTTACGGTTGCAGATCACTGGGTCATTTCTTCCAGAGAACTGCCAACCTTTCGGTTGGTGGCTGTGCTTAAACTTCTGGAGCCACTGGGACTCTCATGGGGCTCAAAACTGTGTTTAACCACTACCTAACTAAGCCTTTCAGGCCAAAAAATAGTAAAAAGAAAAGACCGGTCAGTGCTAAGGTGGTCATCTATAAATTGGCAGACTCTGGGCACCAAGCCAGGAGAACTTGACCAGCATGATGCGAACACCCAGAGTCAACGATAAGCAGCAGGCTTCTCAGTCCCCCACTCACAGGTGTGGGCCTCAAGATCACTTCTCAAAACTGCAGAGAAACAAGGAGCGAAAACACACTACAAATAGCACTCACACAGACACACAGAGTTGCCGTAGAGTTGATTCTGACTCATGGCGACCACAATCAGATTCTTTAACTCAAACGCTGTGTCTCCAGGTGTGACCTTATCTCCTCTGAGCGATATAAAAAAAATCTTTTCCTCCCCCAGAACCAGCCCCCTTAGCCTCTCTGGCCACAGTCGTGGAGGCTTCTGTGGACTCTGCTCTGGTGGCAGCATGCTCACGACCCTTGTTTGTTTTGCAGCAAAGGGTTAGCTTCCAGTTCAACGCTGACTTTGGAGGAGGGGACCATCTACCTAACATCTGAGCCAGATGCTCGGGAAACACAGGATGATAACGCCTCGGTGCTGGACGTCTACTTGGTAGGTGACTCGTCCTTTTCTCCCCTCCCCTCCTGCTTTACAGATGGGCATGGCCACGGCTTGTGCAAGAATGACATCTGGCCAACCAGGTCAGCCTGAGTTCTGGGAAAGTGATGACACCTTGTCACACCTACAAATAGCTTGCAATCCACTGCCAACATAAAGGTTGGTGGTTTGAGCCTAGTGGTTCTACAGAAGAAAGGACTGGCTGGACCCTTCTGTAAAGATTACAGCCAAGAAGACCTCATGCAGCCATTCTACTCTGTAACACATGTGGGGTGTCCTTAAGTCAGGGCCAACTGCATGGCCCCCGAACAACAACAGTCACTAAGAGCTGGCATGCAGACCCACAGGGACTGAGCCAGAGCCCACACCCTATTGCTGCCTGGCTTAGGGTCATGCTGCCTTGGCAGAACACACGAGAAGTTCAGTGACGAGCTCAAGTTCAGACAACAAGGTTGTGGCAAGAAAACCTTAGAAGATGCCGATCCAAGTCTGGGCTAAAGAACACTGGCTCCGTTAACCAGCCTCCAGGCATCATGGCACAAGGGAGATGGGGCGTTGTTGGCAGAACAGAGTGTTAAATGACAGTGATAACAGCTGCACTGAGCACATCGCACGTGCCCTGCACCGTGCCAGGGCTTGTCTTAGCACATCAAAGGGCAGATGTTATATCTGTGTCCACTTTGGCATTATTTTTAGTTGCTTTTCAGTCATTTCTGACTCATGAAATCCTCTATGTGCAGAGTAGAACTCTCCCCATACAGCTTCCAATGTCTCCTTTTTCAGCAGTAGGTTGCCAGGATTTACTTCAGAGGTGCCTCTTGCAGCGGGGGGACTCGAATCTGCAACCTTTTGGTTTGCAGATAAGCACATTAACTGTTTGTACCACTCAGGGTCTGTACCCACTTTACAGAGAAGCAACTTGAAGCTGAATTTACTCAGTTAAGGTGGTATCTTAGTTCTTTAGTGGGTGGCTTCAACGAATATTGTTTTCTCACAGCTTAGGAAGCTAGAAGTCTGAATTCAGGGCACTGGCTCTAGGCAAAGGCTTTCGGTGTCTCTCAGCTCCGGGGGAAGGTCCTTGTGTCTTTTCAGCTTCTGTTTCCTGGTTCCCTGGAGACCTCTGCTGTGTCAGCTGTCCTCCTGGGTCTCCGCTGGCTTCCTGCTTGCATCACCTACCCCTTTCTATCTCAGAAGAGATCGACTTTAAGACACACAATACACTTCTCCTGTCTCATTAACATAATAAAGAAAACCCATTCCCAAGTAGAATTCTAACCACAGGTATAAATCAGCCAACTAAAACCCCCTGCCATGCTGTCACCAACCAAAACCCCCTGTCATCTTGTTGGTGCCAATTCATAGGGACCGCGTAGAGTTTCCGAGGCTGTAAATCATGACAGAAGCCTGGTGCCACTTCTCTCTTCCACAGAGCCACTGGTGGTTTCAAACCTATGACCTTTCAGTTAGCACTTGATTGCACTAACCACTGTGAAACCAGGGCTCATATAACCACAGTATCGGGGGTAGGATTTACAGCACATATTTTGGGGGACACCGTTTAATCCACAGAGCCAAGATTCTAACCCTCTGTGTGCTCTCCTGTCTGAACCTGAAATTAGGTGGCAGCCTCCACCGCTGCTGTGGATCCTTGGTAGGAATCCCGGGTGCATCACCCTGGGATCTTGCTCCCTGGGAAGAGAGATGCGGGGACAGACAGGAGCAGGAGCTGTTATGCTGGAGAACGTGTATTTTAAATTCTTCTTTCATCGTTGTTTCCTTTCAGGTTGTTTTTTAAATGCTGGGCACAGCAGTTCTCCAGTGTTTTTATCCTGCGACCCCTTTACACTCTTAGAAAATGTTCAAGGATACCCAAGAGCTTTCATGTGTGAGTTATAGCTATCAATCTCCAGCGATTTCAAAATTGAGGAAGTTTAAAAATAGTTATTGGCTCACTTAATAACATCTACTGTGTGTTCATCTGAATAACATTTCAGTGAAAATAATAATACTCCAAAACTCAGATAAATTTAGCGAGAAGTGTAGCATTGTTTTGCAGTTTTGCTAAGCGCTAATTCAGAATGGACTTGACGGCAACAGGCTTTGGTTTGGTTCACGTCCAGCTTGACAGGAAAAGCTGGAATCTCCGGTCTGTGTCTGCAGCAGTCTGGTGCTGTATGACACGCTATGTAGCTGTTGGAAAACCATATTGTACATTCACTGCGGAATGAGAATGAAGACCAGTCACATCTTAGTTGTTGCCACAGTTCATATATACTTGGCTGGGCTGTGATTCTTAGTGTTTTGACAGTCGTGTGATGATGTGGTCATGTTACTGCAGACATCTGCGATCACTCCGGTGATGGGATCTGCTGTGAGTAGCCAATCAGAGGAAGGGGCGTTGCCTTGGAGGTGTGGCCTGCATGCAAATAGTAGCAGACGTTCTGCCTAAGCTCGCTAGCTTTTGCTAATTCTGGATCCTGGAGCTGGCTCCCGTTTGTCTCCAATGTCTCTGCCTCTTGGGACTTGAGCCAGCAGCCCACCTGTGGTCTTCCCTGCCAAGCTTGGGCTTCATCGGTTGTCGCAGCCTGGGAGCAAGAGTCCTGCTCTCTGAGCTGCCGATCTTGAGCTCTTCAGCCCCCGCGGCTGTGCTAATCAGGAGAAGCCTCTGTCCCGATCTGCGGACTTGAGACATGGCCACATATATAACCTCACGAGCCTTTTCATTGACATAACTCTCTCACACGTAATATATTTACACAGTTTGCTGGTTTTGCTTCTCTGGAGAATCCAGCCTAAGGTGGTAACGCTGTGGAAATAGACCTCATCGTCCACCTTCTCATGAAACCACACAGATGTTGCAGTATTTTAACTTAGCTTCCCCACCTGCTGCAAACCAAACAAGATACCATTTAGTCGTGTAGTTGATGCCATCTAAGTGTACACATAATACTGAAGTGGCAACTAGTGTGTTATTCCCACATTTTTAAGCAAATAATGTTTGTGTTAAAAAAAAAAACAAAACAAAAAAAGAGTCGGATCCGACTCAATGGCACTTGGCTGGCAATGTTTGTGTTACAATTTTTTTTTGTTAACCATGCCTTTCCCCCACAAGGTAATTTCTAAACATGCTGTGTGATTTATTTTTACATATTGTTGTAAAAAACTAACATAACGCACTTAGAAAAACACCTCACAGAGCGGAGGACACGGTTAGTAAAAAAAACATATAATAGGTGCTGTATTTGCGTAAAAAGATGGCATCTACTCTTAGAACAACAACAACAAAATGACATTAATGAAAACAAAACAAAATTAATGAGGCAGGAAAAGGACCTTGGATTCCACGCTATCCTCTCCCTCCCCAATTAATCACTGACCTTGAATTAAATCCTCTTCTGGCCTCAGATTTCTCATGTGTTGTTGTTGTTCTTAGTTGCCATGGGGTCATTTCAAACTCATGGTCACCCCATGTGTGTAGTATAGAACTGGACTCCCCAGGGTGGTCAAGGCTGTGACCTTTCAGAAGGACACCATTCGGCCTCTCTTCCCAGGTGCCTCTGGGTAGGGTTGAACAGTCAACCTTTCAGCTAGCAGCTGAGCGCTTAACCATTTGCTCCACCCAGGACAGATGGTATCGTCATAAGATGCACTATGAAATGATCTCTAAGCCGCTGTAGCCCTGGCAGGCTGTGACTTACTCTAAATTACAAGCAGTTGCAGAAGTACAGTTTATCCAGAGTGGCTACAGTTGATTCTCTGCAGATGGCTGTTTGATCATATCCTCTACTGTCAGCCTTGGCAGTATTTAAACTCAGATCTTATGGGAAAATGTCTAGAAAGTTCTGCACCATTCACTTATGATGTCATTTCACGCTGAGTCATTTGCGTGGTCTTGCCGATCGGGAAGGATGCCGTTTAGTGTTTCCACGGGCGTCTTCCCTGAAGGAGCGAATGGAAATGGGAAACTAAACCCATCTACACCTTTGTCTTCTCGACCTCATTTCAGTGCTCTCATACATAGCTGTCCTCACTTCGAGAGCAGGTGGAGGCTTCTGTCGTGATGTTCCACTCACTGTTGTCACCATCACTGTCTTGTGATCCTTTGCCCCGTTGTACGACACACCCTTTCTCTCTTGGCTAAAAACTAGTTGCCATGGAGTCAGCTCCAACTCATGGTGACCTCGTGTGTGTCAGGGTGGATCCGTGCCCCATACGGTTTTTCCTGACTGATTTTTCAGAAGCAAGTCACCAGGCTTTTCTTCCGAGGCACCTTGACTCAAACCGCCAGACTTTCATTTAGTAACCCAGGACATCAACCAGCTGTACTATCCAACGACTCTCCTCTAAAACACTTCCTCTGAGTTGATTGCGACTGACATCAAGCCCATGTGTTATGGAATAAAACTGCTCTGTAGAGTCTGTTGGCTGCCTTCTTTATGAAAGCAGATTGCCAGCACTTTCTTCTGTGACATCGCTAGGTGGCTTCCAACCAGCACCTGTTAGGTTAGAGGTCAAGCGCAAGCCAGCTGCACGACATGGGGACCTCTCTGTTGGTGGCTGAGACTTAGCTCCTGTGTCTGTGTTTGTACACAAGTGTGTGATACTGTCTATATGCTTTTAGATCATACATGTGTCTTAAACCCAAGTGATCTGTCATCAGCAGCTAACATTTAAAATTTCCTTTTAAGGGTCCACCCACACACTCTGTAGCCTGTAAATGCAGCCAGCTATCGCATTTTTTCCTGAGATTTGTCATGAAATAAAAAGGAAAGCTCACCCTGGGGGGCCCAAGTTGTCACGGCGTCCTTGCTCAAGCTGTTTCTTCTGCTCCCGTGCATGTCATTAGCCCACACTGCTTTTACAAAGCCCCACAGTGTCACACAGGAGAGTTCCAGGTCATCTGCTTCATTTGCAGGTATTGAAATCCAAAGACGTATCTTTTCAGATGCTTCTGCCCAGTAACCAAAGCCATGTTTTCCTTGGATTTGGGAGACAGTGACACTGATTGGGGTAGTTAAGACTACAACACAGCCGCTCCCACTGTTCTGACTTAAAATGGCCAATCACACTGGCTTCATCTAGAGCTGGATGGCACTCTGCACAGAGTCACAGACACTGGAAGGCAGGATGCAGTCATTTTGGCTGTTACTCTGGCTCCTGAGGCTCTTCTTTGCTTGTTGTCGAATAGGACTTGGTGCTAATGGGAAGAAGAAAGAGCAAGAAAGCCATTCCATTTCAGAAATGTCCCTTATGACTAGTGGATTGGACAGGACAGTGGCAGATGACAGGGCTGCTTCTTTAATAGGAAGGAGCCCTGGTGGTACAGTGGTTAAGGACCCAGTTGCTAAGCCATCAGCTTCCCTGAGGGATTTGATGAAGATGACAGCCTTGGAAAGCCAACGGGGCACTTCTCCCCTATCCTGTAGAGCCACAGTGAACCAGACCATCTCGGCAGCTACAGGCTTAGGTTTGGGGGCCATTTCTTTAATAATATATATGTTTGAAAGATGGCCACCCCCAAACCACAGCTTTCTAGTTTCTGTTATTCAGTCCCTAGGTTACATTCTCCCTGTTACACTTCCCATATTAACATCATCTCATTCGTAAGTCCTTTCATCTCTGCTTAAGTGGCTGGCTGTTTTAGTCATCCAGTGCTGCCCTCACAGAGGCACCACAGAGTGGACGGCATTAACAAGAAGAGTTTATTCTTACACAGTCCAGTAGGCTACAAGTCTGAATTTAGGGTGTCCGCACCAGGGGAAGGCTCCCCTCCTTTTCAGCTCTGGAGGACAGTCCCTGTGTTGCAATCAGTTTCTGTTCAGGAAGCGTCTTGGTGCAGGAACCACAGGTCTGAGGGACGCGCTCTACTCCTGGTGCTGCGTTCTTGATGGTGTAAGGTTCCCAATTCTCTCCTTGCTTCCGTCTCCTTTCGTTTCTTGTAGGATGAAAGTGTGAAGGGTGGTGCAAGCCCTACTCCAGGGAAGCTCTGTTCACAGTGGAGCAGGGAGGTGATCTTATGAAGGGATTTACAGTCCCACCCTGATCCTCTCTACCATAACCCACTCTGCTAACCACAGGCAGAGACAGGAGATACAGCATCAGAAAATCACAAAATGTAGGGTAATCAAAGAATACAAGGAATCCTGGCCTAGTCAAATTACTACACATATTTGGGGTGGGGACACAATTCAATCAGTGACACTGAAGTGCAGAATCACTGTAGGTGAAGGAGACAAGATAATCAAGGAATTTTCCCTAGAAGGGACCCTTAACCTGTGACAAGGGTCATACCAGATACGCCCTCACAAGGCTGCACCCTCAGCCCCTGGCAGTCTGGAGCTGGGACTCAGATAAGGATTATTTTTTTTGAACACTAAACCACTGAAAGAAGCCACTTGGAGCTTGGAGGTGGAGCTGTAACTATAAAGGTGAGTTGACCGCTCAGTACAGTGTGGCCCAGAGTCAGCAGTGGGTGCCAGCTGGTGAGGCTGAGGCAGGTGTTTTTTTGCTCTGACCTCACTTTGCAGTGAGTTGTGGCCTCACGGGCAGCTCCACCACAGTTTCTACAAGGTCCATCTGCTCTTCCGCTCACCACTGCATCCTAGGAACATGTAAAAGGCCCCCTTGCACGTGATTACAGCCATGGGGTACCATACATATAATTACAGTTATTGATACATGTGAGGACTGCCAACTAAGTTCGCGAACTCATCCTAGAAAAAGCGCTACACGCTTTATTGCTCAATATCACTACAGTCACCTTCCAAGTACTTCCCTGGGAAGGTGTGCACTGACTCCAGCGCCTAGTTCACCCTTCAAAGCAATTTTCAAACTCTTTTTCTGGAATGGTCATCAGAGCTGTCGTCATATTACTCTTGGTGTTCTGAATAGCATCAGAATGTTTTCTTTCAGTATTTTCTTTGAGTAAAGAAAAAAGCCATTGGGGACCAGATCAGGTGAGCAGGGAGAGTGTTCCAATACGGTTATTTGTTCACTGCTTAAAAATTCCCTGAAGACGACTACACAATTAAGTTTGCAAACTTGCCACCATGCCCTTGTGCACAATGGCCATTCCAGAAAGAGTTCTCATGTTGCTTTGAAGGGTGGAGTAGGCACTGGCATCAGTGTATAGCTTCCCAAGGGGAGTGCTTTGAAGGTCACCACAGCGATACTCAGCAATGAGGTATGTGGCACTTAGAACAGTTAAGTTCATGGCCTTAATTGTCAGACCTTGTATAATTACAGTTTTTGATACGTACTATAAAAGGGCACAATACATTTATCACACACCTGAATACATATAATAGTATACATGTATTTAATACATAAATACATGTAATGTAAACCCCAAAACCAAACACATCGCCGTCAAGTCAATTCTAACTCATAGGGAACTTACAGGACAGGGTAGAACTGCCCCATAGAGTTTCCAGGGAGCGCCTGGTGGGTTTAAACTGCACTTAAGTACTTCACTTAACTACTTACCTAGCACTTAACTACTTCACCAATAGATGTATTTATTATGTGCACTAATACATGTCATTACGGATATCGATACACATAATAGGATATATATACATGAGAGATGTAATACATTTAACTACATGCACTCACTCATACCTGTAGTAGGATAAACATTCTATCCTGTTACATATAATAGGACAAGTCACATTCTGCCATGTGTTTTCAGTCCTCCTATCCCCTCCAAGGCCTCCAGGGGTGCCCAGTTCTCTGACACTGCCCTCTCTCCTCCTCATCTGATCCCCTCCACATTCTCTCTGCTGCTTCTCTTTCTCTTTGCATCTGCCTCCTGGTCACAGAATCCAGTCTTTCTTTCCTGATCCCCTGAGTCTCTGCAGCTCTCAGAACAGCTTGTCTGAGGAAGACACACTTCCGGCGATAAACCTGGGTTGACCAGACCGTGTCTCTAATACAGAACTTGGGTCTGGTGGGCCATGTGTGTTGTGGTGAACGTGGGTGTAGTGAGCTGTGTCTCGATTGGTGAATATGGGTTCTACCAGGCCATGTCTCCAATGGGAATTTGAGGACTACCTAGTTGTGAGACTGTAGGAAACAAATTGCATACTGGAGACAGAAATTTGGGGGAAACATGTTTAAATCAAATCTACAGCCAAGTGAACAAGCCTGTCCTTATTCTTGACCTTCCTCCTCTGGAATATGATAGGTAATGGGGACATGTGGCAGGAAGGAAAAGCTTGAGGACTGCTCACTAAAGAACCCATATTGTACCCTACTCCCACCCCGGTTTGATGGATGGCGTGAACAGGGCCCAGGAGTGGGGTTCCATGGGTTCCCCGGCTGCCTACGCGGGGCCATACGGGGCTCCCTACCATGACAGCCCCATTCGCATCCACTTCCATCTCCCCAGCGGAGTCACTGTGAGGTTCGGTAGATGTTCCCAAGCTACTTTGGCTTCCCCGTACCGCCCTCGTACTATCCGGTTGTTCGGGTGAGTGTACTAACAGGTCCAGCCACGCGGTGGCGCTAAACATGCATGTTAGGAACAGAAGCCCGGGGATGAGCCGTACTTTGGTATTTCCCAAAGCTCCCCCACATCCAGGGCTCAGTTCCCTGAGTCTGTCTGTGGTGCCCTTCAGGGTGGAGGGTCCTAGGGTTCCGTGTTAGCTGTAGGGCTTGCTGTGCCCCAGTTTCCCCCCAGGGTTGGCGGGCCTGATAGCAGGAAGAACATTTTGATCCCGCTCCCAGCAAGTCCTCTGCCGCCACCTGCTGGTGGAAAGGCACCGACCGAGGGTGTGCCTGCAGCGGAGGCCCTGGAATGGAAACCTCGTTAAGAGCCAGTAGGCACCCCAGTGGGCTATGTCCCTGACCTGTGGGCTTTCAGGGCTGGCTGTGTCCATTCAGAGGGGGCACACCCTTCAGATCCCAAAAGCAGCTCGTTCTTTTTTTTTAAAATAAATTTTACTGCAGTTTGAATACAAGTTTGCATTCTATATCAACCACAGTGTAACAGCGGGAACCTTGACTGCTATTCGACTCTATTTTGCCCTCCCTTCCCCCACCTCCTGTGACAGCACACTCCCCCTTCTCATCCGGAACTTCCCGTCTGTCCTCTCTTACCCTATCTTCTCGCCTCCAGCGAGGAGCTTCTCGGACAGTCCCATGTGCATATTTGAGTCCCAAGTTTGTCCAGTGCTGTCCTCAGTCTGTGGTTTGTATAGTCCAGTTCAACCTTAGTCTGGGGTCTGGCTTTGGTGCTGGGTGTGGTTTGGGGTTAGGGAGTCTGGGGGCCACGCTCTCAGGGGATCCTGCAAACTGACAGGCCATCAGGTGTGGTCATTTGGTAGAGTTCTAGTTCTGCCAGCGAATCCTTCTCCGGCTGTATGAGGGGCTCCATAGGGGGCGCCCCATCTGGGCAGTCATTTGTGGTGGAAGGCAGCCCGCTCTAGAGAGACCACCATCTGCCACCTTCTACGGTGGACTGCAGGCTACTGTTACAATCGGTGCACAAAACAAAGGTGCTGACCTTCCCTTGGGCTCATGGGTGCTCTGGTCCATCAAGGTCAGTTCCACCTGAGCCTCTTTCACAGAGCACCTTGTCACTTGGGCAATTCAACAGAGAAAATGTTTCCATTGCTCTCTTGTCATTGTTAGCTGGCTTTGCATCAGCTCTGCCTCCTGGCGACCCAGTATGCAGCAGAAGGGACACTGTCCTGTCTTGTGCATCTGCAGGATCATTGGGCATCTCTGAGGGCACTGTTGTGGCCCTTGTTTCTGACCATCCGGTCAAGGGTCTCCCTCACCCTTGTCGGCCCTCTTCCTCACCAAAAATGATACCCTCCTCCAGGGACTGATCCCTCCCAATGATGTCCCCATAGGAAGTGAGTCAGACAGTGCAGACAGTGTCCTGTTGTGCTCCACAGGTTTTTCATTGGCTAATTTTTGGAAGTGAATCACCAGACCTTTCTTCCTAGTCTATCTCAGTCTGGAAGTTCCACTGAAACCTGTCCACCAGGGATGACCCTATGGTATAGCTGGTAGGACACAGCTTCCAGCATCCCAGCACAATGCAAGCCACCACAGGACAGCAACCCGACAGATGGGAAGTGGTTCATTGCTTAGGAGTCTCTGAAGTAAGCATCTGCAAACACGGGGTGAAAATCCCTTGTCTTTATTTTCAGTCTTTGGGGAGACATCGTTTACAGCCACTTAAACCCCAGATGACAGCCTTTAAAAGGTTCCCTCGTAGGAGGGCATGGATAAATAAATGCAAATTTGACATGTTATAGAAGGGAAAAAGTTCTTAAATCCAATGATGTCTACTGTTTACTGTTGTGGAGAAAAATGCTACTAAATAAAGTGCTGAGTGGGGAGAGGTGGGATGGAGGCACAGCCCCTGGTCCCCTTCAGACAGTATCTTGGCCTCTGGTGTCTGATGCCATCTTTCCATGTATATAAGAAGCAAGTCACACTGAAACCCAAACTGTATTTCTACCCTCATATTCCCTATCTGAGGCTGCAGCAGAGTTCAGACACATCCAGTTAGGGCCCTGGCACTGTACAATCCTTGAGATAGTAAGGTCACTGGGAGTCACTGGGGAGTGACAATTGTTTCAGTGGGACTTCCAGACTAATTGTCACTGGGAGTGACAATTAGCAGGAAGCACTTGGCTGCTGAATGGCCCCCTGGAGAGCATGAGCCCATGTAGACCATGGCCACCCTCAGCCCCTCTCGCCTCTTTGAGAAACAAATCAATGGGGCAGTGAGCAGTGGTCCGGTATCGCTGCCACACTAATGGTTTGAGAATGAGATGACATGATCAGAAATCCATCCCGTGAAGATCCAGGAGACAAACTAGCTGTCTCCCTTGGTCTCATCTCATCCTGTTGGTCATCTCCAATGTGTGTTCAGCTTCAAGGGGTCATTCGAGGTCAGTGGGATGCCTTCGTCTTCACACCATGCCTATGGCACCTCCGGATTCATTGACATCCCCTGCCTGTGATTGACACTTCCAGATCAGTAACATCCTACCACACTGGGCATGGAAACCCTGGTTGCCTAGTGGTTAAGAGCGACACCTTAGAAGCCCTATGGGACAGTCCTGTTCTGTTCTGTAAGGTCATATTGTTCTGTTTTGTTTTTTGTATGAAATGCAATGACTGTCCTCAATCCATACCACAGGCACCCTCAAGGACCAGGTCCAGTTTGTTCTTTTGAAGGAGGCTTCCTCTATTAAAGTCCTGTATCACTGGTCCCTGGAGAAGAGAAATGTCACTTCTCATGCCGATTCCAGGGCTTTCATTTGTTGGTTGGTTGCTTTGTTTAATTTCCAGGGTAGGCATTCTGGACCCAAGAATCCCTAAGGTTGCTTCCAGCAGTAAAAAGCTGTATCTTTGTGATTGTATCCATTCAGATTGTCCTATCCTGACTTCTGTAGTAGTAGCATAGAGAATATCAGGAGTCCTGGTTGTGTAGCAGTTACAGCACTCAGCTTTCAATCTAAAGGTCATTAGTTCAAACCTACTCGTTGCTTCTCGGGAGACAGATGTGGCAATGTGCTTCCTGAATTCCTATCATAGATCGATGTATGTCCTCCCAAAGGTATATGTACCAGTTTGTCTGGGCCATGATTCCATTATTGTGTGTTTGAATTCCATTTTGTGATTGTAATTTTATGTTAAAGAGGATTAGAGTAGGATTGTAACACGCATACAGAGATCACCTCACTGATCCAATGTAAAGGTAGTTTCCCTGGAGTGTGGCCTGCACCACCTTTTACCTCTCATGAGATAACAGGGAAGCGAGCAGAGATTTGGGGCCCATATTCCACCAAGAAGGCATCACTGAGAACAGAGCATGTCCTTTGGACTCAGGTTCCCTGTGCCTGGGAAGCCCCTTGACCAGGATACGAATGGCAGGAAGACCCTTCCTCCAGAACCACAGAGAGAGAAAGGCTTCCTTGGAGTTGATGCCATAAATCTGGACATTTACCTATTACACAGTGAGAAAATAAATTTCTCTTTGTGAGAACCACCCACTTACAGTATTTCTGTTATTGCAGCAGTAGGTAACTAAGAAAACCCTATGTGGCAGAGCTACTCTACTGGGGCATCACCATGAGTTTGAATGGACTCAGTGGCAGTGGGGTATGGGTAGCGTAGATATTTGCTTCACTGCCAAAGAAAATGATGAGATTTTAGATTTTCACTGCTTCGGGACAAGGAGTGCTTCATCACCCTATTGCATCATGAAGTCTCTGGGTGGCAAAACAGTCTGCACTGACTACTAACCTAAAGTTGACAGTCTGAATCCATCCAGGGAACCTCAGATAAAACGCCTAGTAATTTGCTTCCCTAAGGATTACAACCAAGAAACCCCTACGGAGCACAGTTCTCCTGTGTAACACATGGAGTACCCATGAGTCAGGATCAGTTAATCCCATGGCAACAGGTTTCTTTGTTTTGGTTTTTAATACTATCCCCATGTGACTGTGACTTGTGAAGTAACCCTCAATACAAGTTGTTGTTGTTTGCTGTCAGCTGTCATTGGGTTAGCCTGAATCATGGTGACCCCACGTACACTGGAGTGAAATGCTGCCTGGTCCTATGCCGTCACCATCATCATTTGCAGGATGGACTGGTGTGATCCATTGAGTTTTCACTGGCTGATTTTCATAAGTAGACCCCTAGGACTGTTCTCTTAGTCTAGCTTGGTCAGGCAGCTCTGCTGAAATCTGTTTCGCATCAGACTAACTCACGAGTCTCCACTGGTCGATAGGTGGAAACCTTGTATGAGGTGTGTTGGGAATCAAACCAGGTATGATGCCTGGAAGGCGAGAATTCTACCACTGAACCGCTACAGCCCTCAATATGGAATAGTTATAACAAACACAACTATAGAGCCTTAGTAAAAAAATACTCAAGACTTCTGAGAGCTGAATGGTGGCTAGTTTTTGTATGAAACTCAGGAATCTCTGAAAAAGCAACCAGATTTACTGGTCCACATTTAACCCAGCAATTCTGCTCCTGGGTGTAGGCTCCAGACACTTCAAATCAGGGACTCAAACAGATGCTTGTACACAAGTGTTCATTTTGGTGTTACTCACAATAGCCAAATGAGAGAAACAGCTCAAATGTCCATCGACAAATGTATGGACAAACAAAATATGGTCTATCCATACAATGGAATATTCCTCACCCATAAAGAGGACATTCTGATACGTGTCACAATGTGATGCCCCCAAAAACCTGCTGGGTGAAGTAAGCAAGAAGCAGCAGGACAACTGTTACAGGGTACCATGTCTGTGAACTGTCTCGACTAGGGAAATGCATTGTTGTTGTTGTCACTGAGTCGATTCTAACTCAGTCCAACTGCATGTGACAGAAGAACTGCCACCTAGGGTTTCCTACACTGTCATCTTTAAAAAGATAGAAAAGGCCAAATTGTCCATCAGAAGAGACTCTGAAACTTGCTCCTGAACATCGAGTAGCAAAAGCAAAAGGAAGAAATGAGGAAGTAAAAGAACTGAGCAGAAGATTTCAAAGGGAGGCTCAAAAAGACAAGGTATTATAGTGACATGTGCTGGAGACAGGAAACCAAAAAGAAAGAACTTGTTCTGCGTTTCTCAAACTGAAAGAACTGAAGAAAAAAACTTAAGCCTCAAGTTGCAATAGTGAAGGATTCTACAGGGAAAATATTAAATGACTCAGGAAGCTTGAAAAGATGAAACACAGAATCATTATACTAGAAAGAACTGGTTGACATTTGACCATTTGAAGAGGTAGCATATGATCAGAAACTGACAGTACTGAAGGAAGAAATCAAAGCTGCATTGACGGCACTGGCAAAAAACCAGGTGCCAGGAATTGATGGAGTATCAACTGAGATGTTTCAGCAAATGGCTGCAGCTCTGGAAGGGTTCACTTGCCTGGGCCAAAAAATGTGGAAGACAGCTACCTGGCCAACTGACTGGAGGAGGTCCATATTTATGCCTACTCCCAGGAAGGGTGATTCAACCAAATATGGAAAATACCAAACAATAAAACTGGTATCTCATGCAAGTAAAATTTTGCTCAGGATCATTCAAAGGTGACTGCAACAGTATATTGACAGGGAACTATGAGGAATTCAAACCAGATTCAGACGAGGAAGTGGAACTAGGGATATCATTCCTGATGTCAGATGGATCTTGGCTGAAAGCACAGAATACCAGAGAGATGTTGACTATGCAAAGGCATTTGACTGACTGTATCATTAACAAATTATGACTAATGCTGTAGAGAATGAGAATTCCAGATTGCTTAAGTGTGTTCATGAGGAATCTGTATGCGAACAGAACAAGGAGACACTGCGTGGTTTAAAGTTAAGAAAGGTGTGCATCAGGGTTGTATCCTCTCACCATCTCTGTTCAGTCTGTTTGCCAAGCAAATAATCTGAGAAGCTGGACTATATGAAGAAGAATGAGGTATCAGGACTGGATGCAGATGACATACTCTTGCTTGCTCGAAGTGAAAAAGATTTGAAACACTTACTGATGATGATCGAAGACCACAGCCTTCACTATGGATTGCACCTCAACATCAAGAAGACAAAAATCCTCCCAACTGGACCAGTAAGCAACATGATGATAAAAGGAGAAAGGATTGGGGTTTTCAAGGATTTCATTTTACTGGGTTCCACCACCGATGCCCATGGACACAGCAGTGAAAAAATCAAAAGACGTGTTGCATTGAGAACAGGTGCAGCAAAAGACCTCTTTAAAGCATTGAAAACTAAAGATCTCACCTTGAAGACTAAGATGAATCTGATCTAAGCCAAGGTAATTTTAATCACATCATATGCATGTGAAAGCTGGACAATGAATAAGGAAGACAGAAGAACTGACACCTTTAAATTGTGGTGTTTGAGAATACTGAAGATACCATGGACCGCCAAAAGAACCAACAGACCTATTCTGGAAGAAGCACAACGAGAGTGCTCCATGAAAGCAAGGATGGCGAGACTGCATCTTAAATACTTTGGACATGTTGTCAAGAGGGGTCAGTCCCAAGAGAAGGTCATCATCGTGCTTGGTAAAATAGAGGGTCAGCGAAAAAAAAGAAGATCCTGAAGGAGATGAATGGGCACAGTGGCTGCAACGATGGGCTTAAGCATAGAAACAATTGTGGGTATGGTTCAGGGCCGGGAAGTGCTTTGCTTTGTTGTTCATGGGAGTCGCTGTGAGTCAGAACCGACTCGATGACACCTAACAATGACAACAGCAATCTTTATGGGAGCAGATCACTAAGGTTTTTATCCAGCTAAACAGCTGGTGGGTTTGAACTGACAGCCTTTTGCTTAGCAGCCAAGAGCTTAACCACTGCGCCCCAAAAGTTCTCAGGCACATGCTTAGAGATCATAGTATATCACTGGTGACCAGGGGCTGATGGGAGGAAGACAGAAAGAGGTATTGCTGAAGAGGTACTCATTTCCCTTTGCTGTAATGAAAACATCTAGAGATGGATTGTGGTGATGACTGCACGACATGGTGAATGTCATTAATGTTTCTGAATTGTATTCAAAATGATAAATAAATATAAGAAACAAAGCATATAAACCTAATGTTCTACTTATTAAAAACAAAAGTGGAGGTGACCTGAGCTTAGGGTTGTGGAGTTTGGAAAAGCAACCTCTGGCATTTGGATATCTGGCCCACAGCTCTGAAAAGGGGGCTCAACTCTCTTGGTGGGAAGCCCACCTTGGTTGGATCCTAGTTCAAACCCTCCTGGGGATTATCTGGCCTTCCTGCAGGGCCCTGAGGCCTCAGGAGGGGCTTCTTGGTTAAAGAACAGATTGCATTTGGCTGGCTATGTTCGGTTATTTTCCTCTGTGTGTTCTAAATCATTTTAGGATGTTGACCACATGTGCATTCTGCTCTGCTTCTCCACATCTGTTGTTGGAACTCCCATAGGTTGAATTTGCTAGCTCCGACTTTCAATATTCACCGTTTTAGGTTAAGTAATTGCCAAACGTGTTTTTACTGCCTAGTCATGGGGATGTCGCACTTGGAAATGCTAGTGCTCAAGCTGATCTGATTGGCTTCTGGCCTGGCACCCCAGAACATACCTGCAACCCCTGTGCACTTGGAGGACATCAGTGTGTCTCAGACAGCATTGCCTCCCTCTGAGTCCTGGCCCAGAGAGGAGACGGAGGAGGGACCTGATAGGCTTTGGTGTAATTAACATGTCCATGTAATAGAAGTCCCCAGTCTTACAAACTGGTAAGCCAAGGGTGCCAGCAGAAAGGTCAGTGGTTCAAATCCACCCAGCAGCACCTCAAAAGCTAGACCTGGCGGTCTGCTTCCCAAAGTCACAGTTCTATTCTGTGCACTTGGGGTCCCTGTGAGTTAGAATTGATTTGACTCACAGCTCTGAAAAGGGGACCGCGACTCTCTGGGTTGGGAAGCCCACCTTGGTTGGACCTTATTCAAACCGCCTGGGGATTATCTGGCCTCCCCAAAGTGCCCTGGGGCCTCAGGAAGGGCTTCTTAGTTAATTAACAGACTGCTTTTGGTGTCTGTTTGTCTTCATTTTCCTCTGTGAATTTACACTGGTAATGAAATCCACCTGAAAATCATTGCAGAAGAATCCTGAGCCTAATCAATTCTACTTCTACCAGTACCTTCTCAAGATGTCAGTTGCGGAGAGAAATCCTGAGCTTCTGTCCCACTTACAGAATAGAGGTCTAAGATGAGGCCAAAATTTAGTCTCACCATTGCTTTCTCTTTGTCTTCTTCACAGTAAGTGAACATGATGGACTCCTAAGCTGATGGTGAGACATGGACACAATGTGGAAGAGAAGTGTCTCCACTCCAGAATTCCCAGAGGCACTTGGTCAACCCACCAGCTACAGAGTGCTGCTCTGCTGGAGGTCAAGTCTGCAAGACGGCAGGGGAGCTGTGGCCCAGGGACTGGTCTGCAGATGGGATCTGCAGAGACCACACAACTTGCTGTTGCTTGCTCAACTGTGAAGAACTGCATGAACTACATCCAAGCTGCTTTCTATACCATTGCCAATTACCTTTTTTTTTTTGGACTTGAACGTACTATTTTCTCCTTGACTCTCCTGTGTTTTGTTTTGCATGTAGCCAGTGATTATACATAAGCACCACACATAATCTGCTTATTTTTTGAGAAAATCCAGCCATGCACAATGGTGAATAAAGTGTAGATTCTGCTCTTCTTTGGACAAATTATAATCATAGCCCATATCACTGAAGCTTAAATTGGTTTTCTGTAAAGATCAGTATCATAGGTCTGCATATGCTTTATGGAAAGCTAGCTTCTACAAAGATTTTTTTCACTGTTTACTAGTGAAATGAGCAAAGCAGAGTTATTTATAAAAGGCCTTATGTCGTGTACATATATTGTCTTTGAAATATTTGTGATTTAGTTTATTGCCTGGAAAACAGAAATTATATAATTTATTCAGGAAATACTACTGTAAACTATAGTTTTATTGACAGAAATAAAATATTTTGTTCTCAGTTGTAGTAGGTCATTGATTTCAGTGGCTTCTAGTCCATTTATTTTAAGTCATATTTTTTTGTGTTTTTGTTGAAGGTTTATGCAGCAGTTGAGGTTACCATTCAACAATTTCTACATAGATTGTTCAGTGGCATTGTTTATATTCTTCACAGTATATAAATATTCTCATTATTTCTGTAGTGGTTGTTCAGTTTCCATTGATCTAGTTTCTCCCATACATTCTCATCCTTGTTTTGAAGTAACTTGAGAAATTTGAGGAGGTGGGATCAAGAGGGTGGAGACGATAGACGTTTCTCTGACCTGTTTGACCTGTGTAATAACAAGGACCCGAAAGAACAAATGAGTCAAGTATCTATGACATCCTAGGAGCCCTGAACATCAAAGGGAAAGCTGAGAAATTGGATTGAAAAATGAGGGAGGGAAAGTAGTGCCACTACCTAGGATTCTACAGACCTGACCTGCTGGGAAACAACTAGGCAGAGGTTGGTGGGCATCCTCCTCAGCCAAAGAAATCATCTGGAGGGTTCCCTTGCAACCTTGGAGCCTGTGAGAGGCAGCTCTGAATCATGGAAAGCTGTCTTTGCATGTGATCTGCTGCACCCACAGATCAAAATCTTCCCCAAAGGTAGGCCTCACCCACTTTTCCCAATATCCCCTCCTCTCTTCTCTGTCCTGCATCCTGCTCTGGAGTCTGACACCATTAACTGTGCTGGAAGTAGGACTTCTGAAGCCCACCCTAAGCCATTCTCCAGGACTAAAAGTGGAAACAACTTAACTAAGAGAGGGAAGGGGGAATAAATTCTGCTAACTCCCCTAAGCTGGAAAATCAGGTCAGCAACGGTTCTGTCACCTAGATTCAGATATAATGGCATACACCATCCTCCCAGACACTTGGGTACATCTTTTAGCCACCTGCCATTGTCAGCAGCTGCAGCCAGACTCCTGTGCCTACACCAATCACACCTGCCCATCTAAGACAGTAGGTGAAAGCCTGTACCACACACTTATGACTGACTATCTGGACACCTGTGCTGAATCCATATAAGAAAAATAAACGGACTCTTGGGCTTCCACATTTAACACCAACTATAATGACCTGGTGACAGGACATTAGAGTTTCAAAGACAACAATAACCAAGCTATTACACACAGCCAGTCTATTTAGACATTTCAAAACAATAAGCTAGAACACAGTAGGCAAATATAAAATAAATAAATAGAATTTACTGATGGCTGAAAGACAACAGTCAATTTCAAATCACTTAAAGAAGCAGGCCATGATCTCTTCAGAAAGCCCCCCAAATAATCAGATTTTCCAGTCAAAGGGAAATTCCTGAAATTATCAGAGGTAGAATATAAACAGAAACCCTGGTGGCATAGTGGTTAAATGCTACATCTGCTAATTAAAAGGTAGGCATTTCAAATCCTCCAGGTACTCATTGGAAACTCCATGAGGCAGTTCTACTCCAACCTATAGGGTCTCTATGAATTGGAATTGACTCAAAAGCAGTGGCTTTTCCTTTAGAATACAAAAATTAATATTTAGAATTCCAAGGGACAAGGAAGGAGATGAGGCAAAATGCAACAGACCAAATTGACAAGTTGAACAGGTTGCAAGAAAGCACAGAACAGCAAGAATTAGAAAATCAGAAAATTAATAATAAAATTACAGAATTATACAAATCAATAGAAAGTCAACGAGCACAACTGAGCCAATGGAAGACCAAATTAGTGAGAGTGAAGATAAAGCCCACAACATCAACACATCTGAGGAAGTATCAGACAAAAGAATTGTAAAAAATCAGGAACCCCTAAGAATTACATGGGACTTTGTGAAGAGGAATAATCTACAAGTGATTGAAGTACTAGAACGGGAAAGGATAACAGAAAATACAGAAACAATTGTCAGAAGATATCACAAAACAAGTGTCAAAAGATACCACAAAATATGAGAAGATTCCTACCCAAGATGCTCACTGAACTCCACACATGGTAGATCCCAAAAGAAAGACACCACAGGATATGATAATCAAACTTGGCAAAACTAAAGGACATACTCCTTGAAGTTGCTAGGGATAAACAAAGAAATAACCTACAAAGGAGAATCAATAAGACTTAAGCTCAGACTACTCAGCAGAAACCATACATGCAAGAAGGTAATGGTATGACATATACAAATCCTGAAGGAAAACAACTGCCAGCCAAGAATTATGTATCTAGTAAAAGTGTGTCTCAAACATGATGGTGAAATTAGGACATTTCCAGCTAAACAGAAATTTAGGAAATCTGCAAAAACCAAAAGAAAAGTATAAGAAATGTTAAAGTGAAGCTTTTGGTTAGAATATCAGTAATATGAGGTAACAACCCAAGACCAGACACAGAACAGAGCAGTTGGATATCAATCCAAATAAGGGAATCACAAAAATAAATCACAGGCAAAACACTGGAAATAAGGAAACATACCATTATGTAAACATTACAACAAAAAAGAGAGACCCAAAAGAAAAATATAGATCTTGCTTACACAGAGAAAGTCACAGTAATATACAGAAATTAAAAACTCACTTAAATTTACAAAAATAAGGGTAGATATTAAGGTAACTACAAAGCAAACTGTCAATCCTACATATCAAAAAAAGAAAAACATGAAGTCTCAGCAAATACAAAACCACTAACATCAAAAAAGACGAAAATACATGCAGAAAAAAAAAGCACAGACAATTAAGTGGAACAAAGGAACTGACTATAACACACACACACACCAAAAAGACAGCATTAAGCTCATACCTAATCCGACTCGACGGCACTTGGCTTGGCTATCAGCAATCACCCTAAATATATGGATGAAATGCACCAATAAAGAGATGGGAGTGGCAGATTGTATAAAAAGAACATGGCCCATCCATATGCTGCCTACAGGAGACATGCCTTAGACTCAAAGACATGAACAAACTAAAACTCAAAGGATGGGAAAAATATATCAAGCTAACAATGTTCAAGAAAGAGCTGGAGTGGCACTATTAATACATGTCAAAATAAACCTTACAGTAAAATCCACCACAGTGGATAAGGAAGGCCATTATATAATTAAAGGATCAATACTCCAGGAGGACATAACCATAATTATATATCTACACACCCAATAACAGGATTCCAAAATACATAAAACAAACACTAACTGCATTAAAAATAGAAATAGAGAGCTCCACAATAATAGAGACTTCAACATCACTTAGTGAAGGAGGAAACATCTAGGAAAAAAGTTCAATAAAGACATGGAAGATCTAAACAGTCAACCAACTTGACCTCATAGATGTATTCAGAACACTCCACCCAGCAGCAGCCAGGTATATGTTCTTTTCCAGTGCACACAGATTGCTATGCACATTTGGAGGGGGACACAATTCAGTCTGTGATACATATAGACACAGGAAATATAAACTGAGAAAATAAATAGTAAAGTTACAGAATTAGACAACTGAACAGAAAGTCAAAAGAACAGAACTGAGTCAACAGAAGGTCGAATTAGTGAGATTGAAGATAAAGCATGTGACACTAACACATTTGAGGAAGAATATAACAAAAGCACTTTAAAAAATCAGGAAGCACTAAGAACTATGTAAGACTATCAAAAGGAATAATCTGTGAGTGATAAAAGTACCAAATTGAGGGGGTGGGGGCAGAGGGGGAATAACAGAAAACATAGAGAAGTGTCAAGGATTTGTTGACAGAAAATTTCCCTCATATCATGAAAGCTGAGACAAAGTACCTAAGATGTTCAACAAACTCCACACAAGGTAGAACCCAACAGAAAGACACCATGGCATATCATTATCAAACTTGCCAAAATTAAACATAAGGAATCAATTTTAAAACTAGATACAGATAAACAAAAAATGATCTACAAAGGAGAGTCAATAAGACCAAGCTTGAGCAGAAACCTTACAGGCAAGAAGGCAATGCAATGACGTATACAAAGGTTTGAAGGAAAGTAACCGGCAGCCATAAATTACATATCCATCAAAGCAGTCTCTCAAATGTTGCTGTTAGGTGCCATCGAGCTAGTTGTGACTCATAGTGACCCTATGCAAACACAACAAAACACTACCAAGTCCTGTGTTATGTCCACAATCATTTTTATTCTTAAGCCCAGTGTCACAGCCACAGAAAGGACTGAGGTTGTCAAGGATTTTATTTTACTTTCGTCCACAATCAATGCTCATGGAAGCAGCCATCAGGAAATCAAAAGACACATCACATTGGGAAAATCTGCTGCAAAAAAACCTCTTTAAAGTAGTGAAAAGTAAAGAAGGCACCTTAAAGATTAAAATGTGCCTGACCCAAGTCATGGTCTTTTCAATTGTATAGTATACATGCAAAAGTTGGACAATGAACAAGAAGACAGAAGAACTGATGTCTTTGAACTGTGGTGTCGCAGAATATTGAATGTACCATAGATTGCCAAAAGAACAAACAGGTCTATTCTGGAAGAAGTACAACCAGAGTGTTCTTTGGAAGCAAAGATGTCAAGACTGCATCTTACAATAGTTTGAACATACTGTCAGGAGGGATTAGTCCCTGGAGAAAGACATCATGCTTGGTAGGGTGGAGGGTCAGTGAGAAAGAGGAAGACCCTCAACAAGATGGATTGACACAGTGGCTGCAACAATGGGCTTAAGCATAAAAACGACTGTGGACATGGTGCAAGACCAGGCAGTGTTTTGTTCTGTTGCGCACAGGGTCGCTGTGAGTCAGAACCGACTCAATGATGCCTAACAGCAACAACAAGGAAAGCCTGACCCAAGTCGTACAGTTTTCAATTGCCTCATATGCATAGGAAAGCTGGACAATGAATAAGGAGGACTGGAGAAAAACTGATGCCTTTGATTTGTGGTGCTGGCAAAGAATATTGAATATACTATGGATAGCCAAAAGAAAGAACAAATTTGTCTTGGAAGTAGTATAACTAGAATGCTGCTTAGAAGCAAGGATGGCGAGACTATGTCTTAAATACTTTGGACATGCTATCAGGAGGGATCAGTCCTTAGAGAAGGGCATTATTCTTAGTAACGTAGACGGTCAGCAAAAAGGAGAAAGACCCCTAATGAGACGGATTAGCACGATGGCTGCAACGATGGACTTGAGCATCAGGGTGACTGTGAGGACGGCACAGGACCAGGCAGTTTTTCATTCTGTGAGACACATAAGGTTGCTATGGTTTGGAACTGAATGGAGGGTACCTAACAACAACAACAGTTTAAAACAAATGTAAGATTGTATAATAGGGCTTATTATGTATGTAGGATATGTGTTATAAAAACAGCATAAAGAACAAAGGAGGTTAAACAGAATTTTTTTAATTGAGTTTGGAAAATTAATAGCACACACATAACTGGAATCCCTGAAGGGGCAAACGAAACATAAAACTTAAAAATTCAAATGAATGATAAAGTAAGCTACTTTTGTCCACTTGATTATGATTGGCATTTAAGGGTTGATGATCCTTTTATATGTCATAGCCAACACATACCTATGCTTTACTCACTTACCCTCTCTAAAATATCACATTTCCTTTATTTTCATGGAAAGGTACAACATTAGTGCATGGAATTCTGTTTGGAAGTTTGGCACTTTGGGATTTTATGGGCATAAATGCAAAGTTGTATGTTTAGACATAAAAGGTTAGTTGCCTGTTTACGTGAAGACAAAGATTGATTGGCTGACAGTTCATGCACCAAAAATGGGAATTTACACCAAGTGTAGACGCATATATATTTGCCATAATGTAAAAAGTAAAAAACACAACAGAGCAAAAAAAAAAAAAAACTGTCAAATCATCACTATCAGAACACTAAAAACTAGCAAAAAGTTTACAGCAACAAGGAGGATGCTTAATCAAAAAAAAAAAAAAGAAAGCTGTGGCTCAGCAGAAGAGCTTCGTGACACTTACCCTGGGCCCATACTCCAGACAGCTCCCCACTTCAGCAGCAACTTCGAATGCCTTCATCTGAATATAGGTTTCTAACTCTGGTGGGAGTAGAAAAGATCTTCCCAAAATAATTGCCTGTCTGGTAGCTCCCTCAATGCCTGGCTCAAGTGCTGCTCTTTATTTTGCCTAACAGAAGTCTTCCAGGGCGGAGGCAACTAACCAGGGCATTGGTAACTAACCAGGGCATTGGTCAAAAACATTTAAAGGTTAATGAGTTCAAGCCAGTAAACATTTGGTTAGCAGCCGAGTGCTGAACTGTTATGGTACCAGGGATCCTTTTATTTAATACATGTCTCGGTCACCTGGTACTGCTCCAACAGAAATACAAGTGGATGGCTTCAATAACAGGAATTTTATTGTCACAATCCACTAAGCTACACAAATCCAAATTCAATATGAGAAATTATCAGAGCGCAGTCAGTTAACAGTCCAAATTTGATATAAGAGCATCCTGGAACAAGAACCTCAGGTCCAAAGTACTCTCTGTTCTCAGGGCTGCTCTCCTAGTGGTATGAGGTTCCTGACTCTCTTCTCACTTCTCCCCTTTATATCCCACAAGCTTGTCACTTAAGTTCTGCCTCACCAACACAACTGCCGCCCATTCTCCTTCATCAACATCACAGAGGCAGCATTCACAATGCATGGGAAAAATCACACCACATTGGGACTCATGACTGGGCCAAACTGACACATTTTTAGGGAGGGACACAATGCAGCCCATAACACTATCCAAGTTGCAAGTTGGGTAGCATTTCCACTAACCCATTGATGGGGGACAGTCACAGTGCAGCTGCGTCATCATTAACCACTCTGCAGATAAAAGGTGTGGCAGTCTCCTTCCATAAAGATTATAACCTTCAAAACACTTTGGGGGCAGTCTTACAGGGTCTGTATGAGTCTGAACTGACTTGGCAATTTCTACTCAGCAACCCTAGAGAACAGAGTAGAACTACTCCATAGAATTTCCAAGGAGCATCTGGTGAATTTGAACGGCTGACTTTTTGTAGTTTTAACCACTATGCCATCAGAGTTTCCATATTTCAACGAGAGAGTCAAAAATGTTCCAAAATGGGAGACTCTTAAACCCCATTTTACCAGCTTTGCTATGGAAAAGGGGGCAGAAGAGCACTGATAAATAGTGTCGGGTCAGGAAGGATTTTATCCAACATTGTGTCGAAGATGTATAAGGGAACTGGAAAACACACACACACACACACACACAGACACACACAAAAGAGGCACCTGATATGGTCTGAAATGGCCAACTTGAGGACTGGGAGCAGTTCCCTGTTTAGTGGTCTCATTTTCACCCAATCAACCACTGTCTTTTGTGCTGTCTCTGAGAGAGGAATACCCGGTAACGTTAACTTATCTACACTGTGACACCCCCTCCCCCATCACATACTCTTGTAATTACCACACTGTAACCTATCTAAGAAAGATACTTGTATCTTTTTAAGCCACCTTTCTTAGGAACCTGCATTACAGAAAGTCCTGCCTTATGAATTCACATCACAGGAACTCCTACCTTACAATGATCTACTACCTACTAAGTAGTATCTTTTCATGATCTAAGTTTGTAAATACCAACGAACTAATGTGCTCTGTACCCTGTGTTTCTCTCTTATAAAATGACACTGCTGAGTTGCCATTTTGGATTACTGAATTCCAGCCCATGAATGTCAGACTCTGCCCTGTTCAAGCTGTTTCTTTTTTTTGCCCCCCAACAAATCTCTTGACTTTATATTAATCAGAGCACAGATGTTTACTATACAACATTTAATGGCACAGTCAATAGGATCCCAAAGGAATTTTGTTTTCTGCATTCCCAACAAGTCACAGAACTGGCTGACTATGGTACCTACAAGAGGCCCTTGTGCCCTAAACTTTCCCCTAGAATTCTCCAGCAAACCTGGAGAATTCACATCTCTGATAGAAGTGACAGCTTATTGCAAAGCTGCCTCTGAGACATTTCTTGATAGTCTTTTCTCTAACATTCATTTTTGACTTGTTTCCTAAGCATCTTGCTGAGTTTAGTACCAAATTAAGTTTGCTAGGGTTGTCATCTTGTGACCAGTAAGGTTTCCGTGTACATTTTGGTCTTTAATACTTGCATGTTTTTCCATTAGATGATAAATACCACTTTTAAGACTGAAGCAGTACCCTCTAAAAGAACTCCTGCCTATAGTATGACTAAGCATTATAGCCCCAGTTCAGTCTTGTATTTAGGCAGATGGCATGCACTTATGGAGACAAATCGAAAGGATCAGTGGCTACCGTGGGAGTCATTTGATTAACTAAACTGAATTTTCTGCACAGCAAACAGAAACTAAATAAAACTGCTAAATAAAGCAGGGGAGATATTTTGTTATCAGTATGTGGAACTTTCCCAAAGAAGCCATAATGATAAGTTCATCTCCTTACAGGAAACTATTTCAAAATATGCTACACAACTTAAAGAATTACAGTGTCAGAGGTCTGTAACCTCAATGACTACCTACCCAACAGCAGCCCCTATATTCTACCTTTCCCTAAATGACTTCCTTTCTGAAAGTGACTCCCTTTCCCCAAATGGCTTTCCTTCCCAACATGGTGAAGTCCCCATCATCTGTAGGTCAACCCAAGCTGCTGACATCCAGCTCCACTCTTTCCCTCTGCCTCCCTCAGAATTGGCTACTCTGTACCCCTCTTCTCCTTGATGCTCATTCAAAAGTGAATGCATCAGTATTTCTAGAAGGAATTGCCAGAAATTCAAGTTAGATTCAGAAGAGGTGGAACCAGGGATATCATTGCTGATGGCAGATGAAACCCAGCTGAAAGCAGAGAATATCAGAAAGAAGTTTACCTGTATTTTACTGACTATATTAGTGTTTGACTGTGTGGACTATAATAAATTACGGATAACATTGCAAAGAATGGGAAGTCCAGGACACTTAATTGTGCTTATGTGGAACTGGTACAAAGATCAAGAGGCAATTGTTAGGATGAAACAAGGGGATACTGAGTGGTTTTAAGCCAGGAAAGTGTGTGCGTCGAGGCTGTATCTTTTTACCATATTATTCAATTTGTATTCTGAGCAAATAATCTAAGAAGTTGGACTATAAAAAGAAGAATAGAGCATCTGGATTTCAGGAAGATTCATTAACAAACTGCACTGTGCAGATGACAAGACCTTGTTTGCTGAAAGTGAGTAAGACTTGAAGCACTTACTGATGAAGATCAAAGACCACAGTCTTCAGTATGGATTACATCTCAATATTAAGAAAACAAAAATATTCACAACTGGACCAATAACCAACACCATGGCAAGTGGAGAAAAGACAGAACTTGTCAAAGATTTCATTTTAGAGAGGCGGAGTCAAGGTGGTGGACCAGACACACATCTCCTTAATTCCCACTGAAAACTAAGGCCTTGATTGATAATTACAAGAGACTTATGGACACCCATTGAACCCTAGGACATGGCATAGGGCTATCAATTTGGACTACATGTCACTGAATGGGGAACTTCTCTTTCACTGACCCCTGCCCTTGTTGAATGGCCGGCTCTTGTGGACTGCAGGTAACTGGCATCATTAACTTTTTTTTTCTTTTCATTAGCCAGCAGCAATGATTGAGCTTAAATGGTAGCAAAACTCAGCCACACTGTTGACGTTATCAGCAGGTGGAATAGCTACACTTTGAGAGCCTGGCTCTGGACTTAGAACACCATAGCCCCTCCACCCTCTCCTTCTGAATCTCTACCATTGATTCAGCTGTTTCACAACAGGTGGGACAGCTTGTATGGGACTCCATCTTGTTTGACTGGGAGGCAGAGTTATCCAAACAGAGGCCTCAGCAGGGGCTAATTCCCAGGCTGGGAGGCAGTGCCAGCCTGGAGATCACTATTCCAGATGAAATGCTGTGTTTAGCACACTGTAGCCTTACAGATAGGGACCACCAGTGGATGACAGCAGGATAGTAGCCTTTCTGTACATTGAATTAGATCACAGCATCTGGGGACAGATATAGAGGTGTCTCCACTGCCAGCTGGAAGGAGAGACTTGCATACCTGACAGCCTGATTAATTTTGGAAGCTATCAGACAGCTTTTACCTTTCAAAATAAGACTACCTAAAGAAATAACTGCAGTGCAGCCTGACAGCATCTCTTCCAGCAGTTACTGACCCACAATATAGGGTCAGCTGACAGCCCCCCAGTGACTCCATAAGTAGGGCCATGTCTTTGCCAGACAGGAGGTGGAGCCTACTACCCCAGAGATTCCACTGGGCCCAGTCACTGGAGTAGATAGTGGTGACTGGTGATCAATTCTCTTCTCAGACTGTGCTTCAACTCCTCTTAAGGCAACACCAGAGAAACTAAACAACCTCTAGATGCCCAAAAAGCAACAAATCTTAACAGACACTTAAAGAAAAATCCACCCATGGCTCCAGAAAGCTCCTGGGGGGGATAAAAAAAAAAAAAACAAAGAACCTCCCAGATGAAGAAACTGTCCTGAAATTTCCAGAGGTTGAGCACAAAGGAACTATATACAGAGCCCTCCTAGACATTATACAAAATTCAGCAGAACAAAATGAAAAATTAAACAAGCTGTTCAAACTGATCAAACACCAGCATTCTGAAATCTGACAGATCAATAACAAAATTAAAGAATTGGAAAACACAATTCAAAGCCAAGAAAACAGAACTGAACAAATGGAAAACAGACTTTCTCACTTGGAAGACACAGCTACTGACACCAGAATTTATGTGGAGAAATCAGAGAAAAGAAAAAAGAAAAGTGAAGAAGCATTAAGAAACACGTGGGACTCTGTCAAAAGGAACAATTTACTATTAATTGGAGTTCCTGAACAGGTAGGGACACCTGAGAACACAGAGAGTATTGTTGCTAAGCTGCTGAGAGAAAACTTTCCTGAAATTATGAAAGAAGAGAACATAAATACCCAAGATGCATATCGAATACCACACAATGTAGACCCCAAAGACACCAAGACATAGTATAATCAAGATTAACAAAATGAAACATAAGCAGAAACTCTTAAACGCAGTGAGACTCAAACGAAAACTAACATTCAGAGGGAAGTCCTATAGACTTTCATCTGACTTCTCAGCGGAAACCATGTTGGTACAGAAGCAGCAGTATGACACATTTAAAGCCTTGATAGAAAAAGACTTTCAACCAAGAATTATATATCCTGCAAAACTGTCTTTCAATTGTGAAAATGAAATTAAGACCATTTCAGATAAACAGAAACTTAGAGACTTTGTAAAAACCAAATCAAGCCCACAAGAGATACCGAAAGAAGTTCTTGGCTTAGAAGAACAAAACCATTAACTCTGTATTTTAGGAGACAATACAGGACACATAATCTAGGAACCTTCTCAGTTAGGAAAGGCTCAAAACTCAATCAAAGCTATAATACTAAAAGAAGTGATGCAGTGATCATATCATGAAAACTATGATACCATCACATTAAAAAGAGGGATACACTACAGTAGTTATAATCCTTTCAGATGGAGAGGAAGTTAAAAAGGTATGTAGAAGTTAAAATTGGGTTTAAACACAGATTATTAAAGGGGATCATAGGAGTAGCTGCAAAGCACAATAAAGATACAACATATCAAAACAAGAAACACAATGCAGGAGTCTCAGCAAACACAAAACCAACACTGAAAAGGGTGAAAAATCAACCCATAAAGGAGAATGTCCCAGAACAGAATAGTAAGAGCAACAGAGAAAACATCAACACAAAAATAAATTCATCAAAATGACAGCACTAAGCACATGCCTATCAATAATTACATTGAATATAAGACCAAACACTCCAGTAAAGAGACAGTGAGTGGCATCTTGGATCAAAAGACATGACCCATCTATATGTTGCTTACAAGAAACTCATCTTCGACTTAAAGATGTGAACAAACTGAAAATTAAAGGATGGAAGAATATATACAAAGCTAACAATATACAAAGAGCAGGTGTAGCAATATTAATCTCAGATAAAATAGATTTTAATGTAAAATCCACCATCATGGACAGAGATAGACACTATTTATTGCTGAAAGGTTCAACAGGAAGACATTATGTTGAGTGAAATTAGTCAGTGGCACAAGGACAAATATTGCATGAGACTTCTACTATAAGGGCTTAAACAGACTCATGTACAGAAGAAAAGACTCCTTGACAGCTACAAGGAGGAGGAGTGAGGGAGAGACAAGGCTGGTTATAGATTAGATAGCTGATAGAAATTTGGTTGGGTGAAATCAGTGATAGCACACATTAGAAAGAAGATCAATTTAATTGGACTTCAACATAACCTGAAAACTTTTCCAATATTATCCCAATATTGCAAGGACAGAGTAGCAGGGATGGAGTCTGGGGACCGTGTTCTCAGGGGACATCAAGGCCAACTGGCATAACTAGCCTATTGCTAAGAGAGTCTTCTCCACCCCATATTGGTGAGTGGCACCTAGGGTATTAAAAGCTAGCAAGCTTCCGTCTGAGGTACACCAAATGGTTCCAACTCAGCAGGAACAGATGATCACCAAGGACAAAAACAACAAGGAGGAAAGAAAACCCAGAAGACATAAAACTCACATGAATGGGTAACTACATAATCATGCGACCAGAAGACAGTGCCTGGCCACCTCCAGTGACAGCCATGATGGGATTCACAAAGTTGAGTCCCACTGGCAATACGAGAATAAAAAGGGGTGCACCCTGAGAACTCCACTAAAAGACCACAATTGATGGGCTGAAGGCCTCAGTCCATCTGGGAGCATGGCCCCTAGACCTGTTGCTGCCCCTGATCATAAATCATTACTGAGGTCAACTCCTCGGACAGGAATGGGTTGGACTCAGCAACACGGAGTGAACATATCATGTGTGCACGTTATGGTTCTATGCATCTGTAGGATGTCGTCCTACTGGCCTCTTACTAGAGGGGAGTAGAGGGTGGAGAAGAGGGAACAGGAGATTGTTAAGAGGATATGACTTGCATAGAATAGAAAGGAGGAGTGTGCAGTCACCAGGGAAGGAAAGCAGTAGGAGCCGCACATAGGCAGGCATGTGAATTTAAACTGGATCGTACACTTTCACTCAATCACAAGAAAGAAAGAAAGAAAAAAGATTTGATTTTAGTTGGATCCACAATCAGCAGTCATGGAAGCACAAACCAAGAAATCAAAAGACACATTACATTGGGCAAATCTGCTTCAAAAGACTTCTTTAAAATGTTGAAAAGCAAAGACGTCACCTTGAAGGCTCAGGTGTGCCTGATTCAAACCATGATTTTTTTCAGTTGCCCCATGTGTACGAAAGCTGGACAATGAAGAAGGAAGACTAAAGAAGAACTGATGCCTTTGAACTGTGGTGTTGGCAAAGAATACTGAAAATACCATGGACTGCCAAAAGAGCAAACAAATCTGCCTTGGAAGAAGTACAGTCAGAGTGTTCCTTAGAAGCAAAGATGGCCAGACTGGTTCATATACTCTGGACATGATATCAGAAAGGACCAGTCCCTGCAGAAGGACATCATGCCTGGTAAATAGAAGGCCAGTGAAAACCAGGAAGACTCTCAACAAGACGGCCTGACACAGTGACGCAACAGTGGCCTCAGGTATAATAACAATGGTGAGGAGGGGCCAGGACTGGAAAGGGTTTCATTCTCTTACACATAGGGTCACTCTGAGATGACACCCAATGAAAACTTTGCTGTTTCCCCACTTCTGTCAGTTTGTCATATGGTGGTGGCTTGCATCCGCTATGCCACCAGTATTTCAAAAGGCTGCAGGATCATCCATGGTGCACAGGTTTGAATGGAGCTTCCAGACTAAAATAGACTAAGACCAAGAACTGGCAGTTTACTTTTGAAAACTTAGCCAGTGAAAACCTTATGAATAGCAACAGAATAGTGTCTGATATACTGCCTCAGTTTGGAAGGCACTCAAAAGCAGACTGAGGGACTACTGCCTCCTCAAATTAGTGTGGATCTTGATGAAATGGATGGAGTTAAGCTTCCAGGAGCTCCTTTTGCTGATGTGACATCACTCAAAAGGAGAAGAAACATCTGCAAACATCTGGGAAAACTGAAAGTTTTTAAAAAGGAACTAGAACACATAAACATACAGATCCTAGTCATTGGTGAGCTGAAATGGACTGGTACTGGCCCTTTTGAATGGGGCAATCAAATGGTCTACTATGCTGGGAATGACAAATTGAAAAAGAATGATGAAGCATTCATCCTCAAAAAGAGTACTTTGAGATCTAGTCTGAAGTGTAACAATGCTCTCCGTAAGAGAATGATATCCATGTCGTTACAAGGAAGCTCATTTAATACAACTGTTATTCAAATTTACTTACCAACTGTTAAAGACAAAGATTTAAAAATTACAGATTTTTTTGCTGGCGACTGAAATGCAAAACCTGGAAACAAAAAAAAAAAAAAGGAAGGACAATAGTTGGAAAATATGTCATCAGATACAGAATCAACACCAGAGATCTCATAATAGAATTTTGCAATACCAGTAACTTCCTTGTAAATACCCTTCTGCACCACCAGAAATGGCAATTATCCTCATGGATCTTGCCAGATAGAATACACAGGATCAAATCAACTACATCTGTGAAAAGAGATGATAGAAAAGCTCAGTATCATCAGTCAGAACAAGGCCAGGGGCCAGTTGCACCACAGACCAGCAATTGCTTATACACAAGTTCAAGTTGAAGGTGAAGTAAAAGAGAACAAGTCCATGACAGCCAAATTCAGACCTTGCATATACCCATCTGAATGGAGAGACCGTCTCAAGAACAGATTTGATGCACAACACTACTGATCGAAGACTAGAGAGTGATGGAATGACATTAATGACATCATTCATGAAGAAAGCAAGTGGTCATTGAAAGGACAACAAAGAGAGAAAAGACCAAATTGTGTGTCAGAAAAGACCCTGACACTTGCACTTTGAGATAGATTGGAAAAGTGAAAGAAAGCAAGAATGAAGGAAAAGATGAGAATGTAAGGGGCAGGGAAACTAGGTCAAGGGAAACTAATGGAAACAGAAGAAGCAGAACAGAAATAATGAGAATGGTCACTTACTGTGAAGAAAGTAGCCAGTATCACTGAATAACTTGTGCAGAAACTGTTAAATGGAAACCTAAGCCTTCATCAAAACACACAAAAATATTATTTTTTTCAAAAAAGTAGAAAAGGCCAGAAAACAATGGAATCAATGTATTATCACAAGTGAGCAGAAAATATTTCTTTCTCAATAAAACTGCAGTTCATAGAAGTATTTCCTGAATAAACTATATGATTTCTCTTTGGTAGGCCATGAGTTGGATCCGACTCGACGGCACTTGGCTTGGCTTGGCTTGGCAGGCAATAAAATAAATCATAAATACTTCAAAGACAATATGCACGCATGACATAAGGTCTTTTATAAATAACTTTGCTTTGCTCATTTCACTAGTAAACACTGAAAAGACCTTTAGAGATGGTCTCTGACCATAAATTATATGCAGACCTAAGACACTGACCTTTACAAGAAACCAATGTAAACTTTCAGTGACATGAGCCGTGATTATAATTTATCCAAAAAGAGCAGTTGCATGGATGAATTTTTTTTCTAGAAATGAGCAGACTGCCTGCAGAGCTCAAGTATAATCACCAGCTACAAGCAAAATGAAATGTCACAAGAGTCCATAAGAAAATAGTACTTCCAAGTCCAGAAAAGGGAAACTGGCAGTGGTATGGAAAGCAGCTTAGACACAGTTCATCCAGTTCTTCCAGTTCAGCAAGTAACACAGTTGTGTGGATTCTGCACATCTCATCGGCGGCTCCCCTTCCATCTTACCTCTTGAAAACTTGTCCCTCCAATAGAATAGGCTTCTGTGGGTGGTGGCCTGGGCCAAGCTCCTGTGCGGATTCTGGAGTGGAGACATTTCTTTCCCACACCCTGTCCATGTCTCATCATCCGCCTAGGGGTTCACCATGTTGGCTTACTGGGAAAGAAGAGAAAGACAGAAAGGAAAGGAAGGGAGGAGGGAGGGAAAAGAAGTAGAAAAGGAGGGAAGGGGAGGGGAAGGGAAAGGAAGGCAGGGGAGAAGGGTAGGGGAAGGGAGGAATGAGAGAGAGAAAAGGAGAGAAAGAGTAAGAGAGAGAGAGAAGGAAAGAAAAAGAGAAAGAAGAGAAAGAAAGAAAAGAAAAAAGACAGACTAGATTTAATTAACCAAGTAGCCCTTCCTGAGGCCCCAGGGCGCTGTGGGGAGGCCAGATAACCCCCAGTGGGAGTCTGAACAGGCACCCTCCCACGGTGGTCTTCCTAACTCAGAGAGCTGAGATCCCCTTTCCAGAGCCAGGGGCCAGACACCCAAATGCAAGAAGTTGCATTTCTAGTGTCTCCAATCCTAAGTTCAGGTCACCTCCCCTCACCTTTTTTTTTAAACTAAGCAGAATCTTAAGTTTATGCGCTTTGTTTCTTATATTTCTTGTTCTGAGTACAGTTCAGAGACATTAATGACATGCACATGCTCTGTGCCCATCACCACGATCCTTTTCCAGATGTTTTCAACACCGCCAATGGAAGCCAGTGTCCCTTCAGCAACACCTCTTCGTTTCCCCTCCCCTCAGCCCATGGTCACCACTGGTACATTTTGATCTCTGTGCATTTGATAATGAACCTCTGTGGTGCAGTAGTTAAGTGCTCAGATGCTAACCAGAAGTTTACCAGTTCAAACCCTCCAGCTACTCAACTGGAGAAATGACCTAGCAGTCCACTTCCACACAGATGACATCACAGGAAACCCTATGAGGCAGTTCTGCTCTGTTACATGAGATCGGAAGGAGGTGAAATTCACTCAGCAGCAGCAAACAACAATGCATTTGCCTAGTCCTGACATTCCATAGGATGATATCATACAATATTTCTCCTGTTGAGCCTGGCTTATTTCACTCAGCATGGGTCAAGGTTCACCATGTTGTGACACGTATCAGGGCTTCCTTTGTCCTTAATGGATGAGGAATATTCCATTGTACGAATAGACGATATTTTGTTATCCATCCACACGGTGTTGGGCACTTGGGCTCTTTCCATCACCTGGATATTGTGAATAATACCACAACGACCATTTGTGAATCTGAGTCCCTGATTTCCACATCTTGGTCTTTACTCAGGAGTGGAATTGCTGTGTTGCATGGTAACCAGCAAGCCTGTTTGCTTTTCAGAGATTCTTGAATTTCAAACAAAAAGTAGCCACCACGGGACTCTGGGAAGTTTTGATTCTATTTTTCTCCCTCTCCCCTTCCCTCCCTTCCTCTCTCCCTCCCTCTTTTCCTTTCTCTCTCTCGCTCTCCTTTTAATTAAGGCACTATACTTGCAGTTATTAGAACTACTCCATATTGGGGTTACGGTGGTTCCATGGTAGAATTCTTGCCTTCCCTGTGAGCAACCCAAGTTAGATCTCCAGCTGATGCGCCCACATGCACGTACACCACGCGTGGCCCAGTGGAGACCCACCTGTTGCTATGATGCTCCACAGGTTTCAGTGGTGCTTCAGGACTAAACCAGACTAGCAAGAAAGGCCTGGTGATCTATCTGTAAAAATCAGCCAATGACAGCCCTACAGATCACAACGATCCTACCTGTAACTGATGACAGTGATGGCACAGGACCAAGCAGTGTTTCGCTCCAGTGTGGACGGGGCGGCCAAGGGTCAGGGGCTGACTCAGCAGCAGCTACAGCAAGCAACAGCAACCTGCACTGAGGGTTACCCCACAGGGCACAGTCACGTGGAGATAAAATTAGAAACAAACTCCAAGAAACCTGTTGCCGTGGAATTGATTCTGAGTCATGGCAACTCCATGTGTTACAGAGTAGAACTGTGCTCTACAGGTTGCAATCTTCAGGGAAGCAGATAACCAGGCCTTTCATCTGAGGTGCCCCTGGGTGGGTTAAAATTGCCAACCTTTAGGTTAGTAGTCACTACAAGCCATCTGTGCCACCCAGAGACCTGGGAACAGAACAGAGGACTGGATTTCTCCTTGTCCAGAAGTAGTGAGACTCTAAATGCTCATCATTTTCTTTGGAAATGAAATGAATATTTATGTTACCTATATCCCATTGTTGTTTTGTCAATCCTGAGTCAAAGTGGCCCCACAGGACAGACCAAAACAGACCCATAGGGTTTTGTTTGAGTTACCTGTTAAAACAGAAATACCACAAGTGGATGATTTTAGCAAAGAGAAATTTACTCTCTTACATTCCAGTATGCTAAAAGCCCAAATTCAGGGCATCACTTTCAGGGGGAGGTATTCCCTCTCTGTTAGCTCTGGAGGAAAGTCCTTCTCATCAGTCCTTCCCTGGTACAGGAGCTTCTCAGGCCCAGAGACCCCAGGAACAAAGGATGTGCTCTGCTCCCGGTACCGTTTCCTGGGCATGAAGTCCCCAACTATCTGCTTGATTCCTTTTCCCGTTATCTCATGAGAGAGAAAAGGTGACGCAGGCCACACCCCAGGAAAATTCAACTCCTCTTACAGTGGATCAGGGATGTGACCGGGCTAAGGTTGTTACAATCCTACTCCAATCCTCTTTCACATAAAATTACAACCATAAAGTGGAGGACACTCACATAACAGTGGGAACCACGGTCCAGTCAGATTCATATACACATTTGTTGATACATATAACTCAATCCATGATAGATTTTCAAGAAGCAGACTACCACATCTTACTCCTGAAGAGCAGCTGGTAGGTTTGAACCACTAGACTTTTAGTTGGCAGCCGAGTGCTGTAAACCCGGTGCTACCAGAGTTCCTTACAGCATGTTTGCTACTGTACAGAAATCAGGATAGCATGGTCTGAACGATGTATGGTCACACAGATATGACATTTCACCCCTGGAAGCAACGTTAGAGATTCTTGGGTCCAGATTTTATAACCTTGAAATTAAAAACAAAAACCTCAAACACCTTGGGCTCAGAATGAGAGCTGAAGATCCTCTTTTTCAAGGAGCAGCGACAAGAAACTTGAACAGAAAAAGCCTGCTGCACAAGAGGTATTGAAGCTGGTCCTTGGAGGCTGTGTATGATTAGGAGGGTAACAACCTAGTAACTCTAATACCTTGCAATATGTTTTCTCCTTTTCAAAATAGGTAACTGAGAGACTGACGTAACTAACACCATAATAGCACTCTAAATATAAGGTCTGACAATTAAAGTTTATGAACTCATCCTAGAAAAGCTGCTACATAACTCACTGCTGAATATCACTACAGTCACCCTCGAGGTACTGTGCTTGGGAAGCTATGCACCAGCGCCAACACCTAATCCACCCTTCAATTTCAGAACTCTTTTTTGGGAATGGCCATCAGAGCTGTCATTGTATTACTCTTAATGTCCAGAGTATCATCCAAAAGTTTGCCTTTCAATATTTTCTTTATCTTCAGGTAAAGAAAAAAGTCATTGGAGGGGCAGATCAGGTGAGTAGGGAAGGTGTTCCAATACAGTGATTTGTTTACTGGCTAAACGTTCCCTCACAGACAACTATACAATTAAGTTCATGAACCTACCACAGTGCCACAGTGCACAATGGCCATTCCAGAAAGCGTTCTAAAGTTGCTTTGAAGGTGGACTAGGCACTAACGTTGGTGCATAGCTTCCCAAGAGGAGTACTACAGAGGTGACGGTAGTGACATTCAGCAATGGGGTATGTAGCACTTGGAATAACTAAGTTCATGGACTTAGTTGCCATGCTTTGTAAGAAGTTCAAGCTTCTTACGTTTAGGCATAGTTCACACATTCCATTCATATCTCCAAAATATCGAAACACAGTTCTTACATACATGAAGCTTACATTCTGGTGTGAGAAGACAGATGGTAAACATGCAGAAAAGTAAACCATACAGTATGTTAGTGGAGAGATACAAAGCAAGGTAAGGAAATAAACAGCCAACAAAATGGGAATTGAATCAAACCTCCTGGGTTCTGACACACAGTGACTGAGAGTTTCTTCTTAATTTTCTTCTGTGTCTGATGAGTATTATCCTTTCTTTACCAGGGTTTCCCTGATAAAATTCTGAGTAGGATTTATGCTCAACCCTATTTGAAAATGAGCTGCTTTTCAAAAAGACAAAGAAATTATGCCCAGCTATCTTGCATGGACCTTTTTTTAAAAAATCCCTATTGGTTAGTTAACTGAATGGGTCTAGTTTGCTAGTTAATTTAATGGCTGCCAGTGAAAAACAGGACAGAGCTGGGGGAATGGAGGAGCGAGAAGAAAGACAGAGAGTCAGACAGAGGACACAACGAGAACAGTGACAGTGTACAAGTGGTGATAACGTCACTGACAAGCTGGCACCACCCTGTGGCTCTGGCACAGGTTGACTCCTGAGGTGGCCTCTGACTGCCCCCTTGTGGCTGCTCATGTAACTTCCAAGCCAAACCAAAACCCCAAACCAGATGCAGCGGAGTGACTCATACAGACCCTAACAAGGCAACTAGACCTGCTCCCTACTGTTTCTTAGACTGTAAACTTTACAGAAGTACACGGCCGCATTGTTCTCCCACGGGGAAACTGGTGCATTCTAACTTCTGACCATTCACTTAGCATCTCTGCACTGTAACCACTGCAGCACTAGGGATTCTCCCAGTGTTCACACATAACAAGGTTCACACACACAAGCACACACACACACACATGTATGTATGCGTGTGTGTGCATATACACATGTGTATGTGTGCACATATATGTATGTGTGTGCATATACATGTGTGTATATGTACACATATATGTATATGTATGTATTGGAGCTCTGGTGGTAAAGTGGTTAAGAGCTCAGGTACTAATCAAAAGTTGCCAGTGTGAATCTACCAGCCATTCCTTGGCAACTCTGTAAGGCAGTCCTATTCTGTCCTACAGGGCCACTATTAGTCAGTACTGACTCACTGGCAAAGGGTTTTACATATATATGTATGTGTGTGTATATATACATATATATATATAAGGCTAAACATACAATGATTGCACTGTACTTTCCTGCCCACTTTCCTAACTTAGCAAATTATTCCACCATGCATGTCATGCTGGCGTTCCTAGAAGGTAAATAAATCCTCTAGGAGCTCCTTGGATTTGGCTATGGACACCATCATCTAAAATCTGTGATGCAAAGAACCAGATTTTCATCTAAGGTCCCTGTTTTACGCATCTATTGCTGCATTAACAGAAATACCACAGGCGGATAGCTTTAAACAGAGAATTTTTATTCCTTCGCGTCCCAGCAGCCTACTGGGACATGAAGGAATAAAATTTGTCTTTTTAAAGCTCCAGGGTAAGTCTTTCTCTGTTGGCTCTGGAGGAAGGTCCTTGTTGGCAGTGATCCCCCGGACTGGGACAGTCTGAGTTATGGAGCCCCAGGTCCTTCCCAAAGGATGCACTCTGTTCCCAACACTGCTTTCTTGGTAGTATGAGGTCCCCCAATCCCTCTGCTAGCTTCTTTCCTTTACATCTCAAGAAACTGCCTCAGGCACAATACAATCTTATGCACTGAGTCCTGCGCCACCAACACAACTGCTGCCCATCCTCCCTTATTAACATCCTAGAGGCAGGATTTACAGGATATAGAAACATCACACAATACCAAGAATCACAGCCTAGCCAAATGGCTACACAGATTTTGCGGGGAATACAATTCAATCCATGACAGTCTCTTACACCGGTACCCCTAAGTCTTTATTTTGAGACAGTATCTAAGTCTCTAGCCCCCAGCTGTCCAGGATTTTCTAAGGAAGTTTTGAACTGGTTTGGAAAGGTATCTGCACATTCTCTTGCTTTTAGGTACCTTAACATCAATGCAATACACAGGGATTAATTGCTGACATACGAGGGTACAGTTGGAAACAGAAGTTGTGTAATCCATTGTCCCATTAGACTTCAATTATGAAGTCATATGCTTAGACCACACTTACAAGTTCAAAGGTAAACTTATGGAGAAACTCAAGTCAATGACATCAGGGCATAAAACTGAATACAGGGCCCATCTAAGCACCCAGCATATCCCACTGCACAGGTCTCCTTCCCGTAAAGCCATTCTTGAATATCCTTCCAATTATGGGACTGTCTCATGCACATTTTTATCTGAAATACCAAGCTGAGGGCTTACACATAGTGCCAGCCAAGTAGGTGCTTAACATACATTGAGTTCTTACTTCAGGGGCAGTGCTGGTTTAGTGGTAGACTTTTCCTCCTCCATACGGGAGCCCAGGGTTCAGTTCCCAGCCATGTACCTCATGTGGTGTTTCACCCATTTGTCAGAGGAGGGTCTCTCAGTGGAGGCTTGTGTGTTGTTTCATACTGAACAAGTTGAAGCCAACTGGGAAGAAAGGCTTGGCAATATACTTTCAAAACTGAGCCAATAAAAATCGTATGGATCCCAGCGGTCTGATGCAAACCTGATTGTGGATACAAGACGGGGTAGCATTGTTCGGTTGTGCAGGAGGTCACCCTGAGTCAGAATCTTACTCTGCAGCAGCTATTGTCATGTGACAGGCATAGTTTGACATACTTAGCGATCACCAGTGAGCTTGTAGTGTGTTGGGAGTTAAGCTCCAGCTTCCAGTCCTCATCTCACTGAGCATCACTAACCATTCACAGCATTCCTTACTGGCTTTCTGGGAAGCCAAACCTCTTGGTTCTCCTCCCACCTTGATGACCATGCCTTCTCCTTTCCCTCCTCCTTGCATCTGCACCTCCCTGGAGTTCCCCTGGCTCTGACTGCAGACATCTCTTCTCCATCTATTCTCACCTTGTAGCAGACCTCATTCTGAATTGGTAAAAACCTGTTGTGGATGAGGGAGCTGCTGATCGGACAGATCCACCTCAACAACAACAGACACCACCTCAAGCTGACATCCCCAAAGTACAGTCCTTCACCCTTAACCCACTCAGTCTGATTGGCGGGCAGTTGCCCCACTTCTGCCAACAGCAGTCTAGGCTGTGCTCTGGCCGTAAACCTGAGAGTCAGCTCTTCTTTTTCTCCCCTTCACATAACATGACTGTGAGTTGGAACTGACTCAACAGCAACAGGTTTTGATAGGTTCTGGATGAATTCCTCTAGGAATGGATATAACATTTGTAAATTTGTCTACGATTAATTAAAGCAGATTACCTTCCATCGTGTAATTGGATCTCATCCAATCAGTTCAAGTCCATAGGAATAAAAACTGAGATTTCCCGGGGAGAATAAATTCAGCCCCAAACTATAATCTAGACAACTTGCCTGCCCCCTCAATTGCATGAATGAATCTCTTATTATTAATCTCATTCTCATTCTTCGACTCTTAATATTGTCCTCAGCCTTTCCCTAAAGGACCTATAGCCTTTTACCAGGGTGCCTGTGCTTTGCAGAACAGGAAGTAATAAGATTTTTAAGGGTAGTTGAAATTGGCTCTCAATTGACACTATTTTTGAAATTGAAAATGTCTCTATGTTTGATAGTCAAAATAGGGATTTATGGAGGTCAAGTGACCCATGAAGTTTTAGCTCAGGTCTGTCTATCTCATAGTATATTCGGTGGGTCTCTGAGTTTATCTTTTGGTTATTTCACCTGTTTTAGAATGTATAATTGAAATAGACATACTCAGAACATGGAGGAATTCCCACATTTGTTCACTGACCTGTGGAGTGAGGACTATTGTGGTAGAAAACACCAAGTGGAAGTCACTGTATTTGTCTCTACATGGAAATCAGAAAATCAATTCCTGAAGGAATGGAAGAAACTATCTCTAATATTAACAACTTTAAGCATGCAGGGGTGGTGATTCACACTGTCTTCCCATTCAAACCTATCTGACCTGTGGAGGAAAAAAAACTCCTGATGTGGTTTCATTTTTTATGCAAATTAACACATCTTCTGGGGCCTAGTATACAGTTACTGATGTGCCAAATGTTTTTTCGCAGTATCTGTTACTAAAAAAAACAGAAACAGTTTGTTTTTTAACCTGGCAAGGCCAGCGATACACCTCCAATGTCAGACTCCAAGGATATATCAACTCTCCAGCTCTATGTCATAATTTAGTCCTCAGTAACTTGATCATCTTGACCTTCCACAAGACATACTGGTTCATTCCAAGATAACATACTGATTGAATCTAGTGAGCAAGAAGTAGCAGCTACTCTAGACTTACTAGTGGGGCATTTACATGTAAGAAGGAGGGAAATACCTGAAAAAACTTCAAGTTCTTCTACCTATGTGAAATTTCCATAGTCCAGTGATGTGGGAGGAGTTCCTGGATGACACAGATGATTAAGTACCGCGTTTGGCTGTTCAAACTCATTCACTAGTGCCTTGGAAGTAAAGATTGGCAACTCGAATAGTCACAGCCTTGAAAAACTATAGGATAGAGTTCTACTGTGCATACTTGGCATCACTATGAGTCAGAATCTACTTGATGACAACTAACAACAAAAACAGCAGTGCTTCAATCAACAAAGACACAGAAGTCTTAAACATGATGCTGCAATTCATTCCCAATTTGCCACAAGAACTGAAAGCAACACTGTCCAAGAGGTAGCCATCCTTTAAGGCATCACATCCTTCCCCATGGGGAAATCAGCCAATCACATAGCTCGATTATGTTGTACTGTAGGTTGTAACAGAAAAAGAGTTTTCAAAACAAAAGTGAAAATAATAAAACAGTTATTACTCATCTGAGTGTTGAGAATATTCTCAATGACACATTTACTGATGTCCAAGTGACCCACTATTAGTACTTGAAAGATCATCATTAGTGTTTTCATTTTTCACCTGATAGTCTACCCATAAGAGTGATTTTTGTCTATTGTGTAGTTGTGGTCCCATTTCCCCTTGGTGATCAGGAACAGTCACCTCAGCCAGTACAGTTCCTTCTTTGTCTGTTGATTTGAAGTTTTGAAGAGCCCCAAATAACTGGGTAGTAGTTTTAATTTTCAGTTCAATGGAAAGACTGAGATGTCTCTGGATGGAAGCATTGCTGGCTTTGGCTAATAACTTCTAGATTGGTGGAATACAAGTTCCACTGGACAAGAAGTAAAAATTTTGCCAGTGAATAACTAGAATTAACAGTGAATGTTGCCCCTCTCATCTCCACCCCTTGATTCCTGAATACCATGAGCCTCAGCTAGGGAAGAAACAGCACCATATACTGGACACTGATTCAGAGCACACAGAGCATCATGAAGAATACTAACCCAGCTCCTCAAGGCATTGCCAACTAGTTGGTAATGTAATCGAGTCTTCAACAGACCATTCTACTCTTTTACCAAGCTAGCCTTAAGGCAATGGGAAACATAGTAATACTAGTAAACTATAAGAACAGAGTCCATTTCCACACTTCATTTTCTGTGCAGTGAGTTCCCTGATCAGAAGCAATGCTGCACCAATGCTATGATGGCTATTGAGGCACTCTGTAACTCCTCATGTGGTAATTGTAGAGAAGCAGTGCATGCAGGGGAGGTAAATCGACATCCAGAATAAGTATCTGTTCTAGTAAGAACAAAACACTGCCCTTTTCCTAGCTGATAATCACCCTGATGAATGGCGCCGTACTGGAAACTCTGTCTTGACCCTTGCTATTGGCAGACTGGGTGCTCAGCACAAGCTGTAACCAGGTCAGCCTGGGCGAGTGGAAGTCCATGTTGCTGAGCCAATGCATAGCCTCCATCCCTGCCACCATGGCCACTTTGTTCTTGAGCATATTGGGTAATGATAGGAGTAACTTTGGAAAGAGGCTGACTGGTATCCACAGAACTTGTCACCCCCTCCATTTAATTATTAAATTCCTTCCACGTGGCACAAAAGCACATTCATGGTTTTTTTTATCCCCCATTTACAAAGATATAGCCATACACTTCTTTTGCAGCCCTCCTCATCACTAATTATCAGTCATGATCCTCACTGCACCACTGGCCCGCCTGCACCTCATCTACCCAGATGGCTGCAAAGTAGAACATGAAATTTTATACAAGCTGCTGGGGTGCCAATGACCACGAGCAGACACATGAACAGCTTTAGTGTGGGTCTACTAATCATTCAGGATGTTCACAGCCAGAACACCAAGCACAGTTTCTCTTCACTCTGCAACCTAACGTTACAGGACTGGCACAGCAACCACCACTGCAATGCCTCCAGGGGCAATGCTTGCAGAAGATCAAGTTCAAGGTTTTAAGCCATCACTCACCTCCCCTGGCCACCCCTTGGACTACGCAGACACCGCCAGTATTAACTGGTACTGGTAGTCAGTGAGAACTCTACCTGAGTTAGTTTTGGCTTCAGGAGTAAAACCATTCCAGCACCAACGTGTCAACTCACCCAGGGCCCTAGCAGCTCATCTAGTTGAATTGTTTCCAGTAGGAAACCCTCTCAAGAAAAATGGAAACCTACATTTTATACAAGCCTTGGCACACGTCCACAGAGGAGCATTGGACACAGGACAGTGTTTGCTGCATTCAGTCACTAAGAACACAGACCAAAGATAGCTCATGCCCACGCTTCCAAGGATCATTCCAGAAAATTCCAAGCCAGTTACTCTCCTGCCCTCAACCTTCTCTGCTCAATTTGCTGTCTGTGGGTAGACATTACAAGTTACAATAACAAGTGACAGGTGCAGACATCTCAGGAGATCAAGGACCAGGTCTACAAGAGTGTAAATGCCCATTCCCCTCAGAGCTGCATAATGGGAAGGCCACCACCCCTAACCACCAAGCAAGGAGCTCACTAAACAGTATCACTGACACTCACCTTGATGTGGAACTCGCTTAACTTCTGGGCAGTGCCTGGCCCTTTCTTTTGTTATGGTTTTTCCCCCCCTTTTTTTTCCTTTTGAAATCACAAGGCAGCAGTAAGTCCACAGTGCCTTTCTCAAAGTCTCCAGCAGTTAGTATAGACCCTCACTGCAGGAGACAAGTAGATGAACTGGAGAACGGCGTTGTTATTTCTCAATTCAATCCGTCAAATGACTGCTCTCTCCCATGCTGAAGCTGCCCAGAGGGAAGAAACATCGGAGGGCAAGGAGGTAAGCAAGCCTATGTGGTAGCTCCTGTACACGTGGACACCCCCACTTCCTCAGTGGGAAGCTTCCGCTCCTCCACAGACTCCACCTCCTGGTTCTTCCGCTCAGAAAGCAAGGAAGCTCTGAACTGGCTCCCATCCGACCTGGAATTAGCTGCTAATGGAGAGCAGTTGAGACAGGAAGATGCTTTCTGCCTTCAACTGCCTCTCCCGACAAACACAAACCCTGAGTCCCCTTCCTGTCTGTCCACCAAGACTTGAGGTCCCAGTGGGTAGGTGGACCAAATGGCTTGGACAGAAATCAAAGCGTCTTCCATTATGACAGCTCCATGTGTCAAAGACCAACAGCGACTGTCAAGTGGATCCTGATTTCCATTTACCATGGAATAGATGTGTGACTTCAGAGGGGAAGGCTCTCTTGGTCTTCCAGGGACCTTTTTCCGATCCAGACTGGAATTGGAGCATTTCTGGGGCGTGGCACTTACTACAGGAGGGTGTACTTCTGGTGATCTAACTTAGGAACATATCTCCTTAAACCCTCAGCAGGGGGCCAGCCAGAACCCCAAAATCCTCAGAGTACAGTGCAGAGCACTGCAACGCAGCCCCTCGGTGCCCCCTGGGGTGGCGCCACCGAGAAGCCACCAGAGAGAGCAGTTGGGGTCTAGTCCATGGGCTCCCACCATCGTGGACACCTGAAAAAAGTGTCGGGCATGTGTAAGCGGCCCGGGCACCACTAGCTTGTGGCTGGCAGTTGGCTGCTGCCTCAGCGCCGAGAGAAGCCACCATGGAAGAAGCCACCACGGAGATACCCTGTGGCCACTTCTGTCATCGGGCGGTGGCACAGGAGTGCCCGTCGTAGTTTTTACAGCTCCTACGGCCACCTGTGAGGGTGAATCTGTGCCGCCGGCCGCCACCCCATCCTACAGCAGCTGTCACCACGGCGCTCCCTACTGGAAACTGCAGGCTCAGCTGTTAGTCCTCACCTGTCCCTCCACCCAGAGCAGCCGGCAGGACCTCTCCACCTCAGCCCAGTATTGCAACTGCAGGGGTGGGAGACCCCGCAAGTGACTTCCTCTCTCTTGGGTGAGGTGCTTATCCTAAGAGGACCTCAGGAGCCCCTAGTTGGTGCAAACAGTGTCCTTTTAGTCCCAGAGAGGACTGTCAGGCAAGAGCCCCTGCTGGGGATGGAATTGGGTCTCCAAAAATGTGTATCATAAATCTTAACCACTATGTCTGGGGTTCGGATGCCATTTGGGGATGGACTGTCTGTGATGCGTTAATGAGATAGAGTAAGCAAAGGGTATGTCTCAAGTCAAAAGTGTCCTGCTACGAAAAGAGCACACGAAGCCAGCTGTGGATGGGGGAGACACAGGGGAAGACACATGGAAACCTCCAGGCCACCAGGAAACAGGAGCTGAAGAGGCAAGTCATTCCCCGAGAGCCAGAACAGACAGAGAGCCTTCCCCTAGAACTGATGCCCTGAACTGGAGCTCCTGGCCTCCTAAGCTGTGGGAAAAAACCAATATGCTTGGAAGAAATGCAGCCAGTATGCTCCCTAGAAGCACAATGGCAAGACTTCATGTCCCATGCCTTTGACATGTTATCAGGAGGGACAGTCTGTGCAGAAGGACTTCATGCTTGGCAAAGCAGAGGATCACTAAGAGAGGAAGCCCCCTAACAAGATAGATTGACACAGTGGCTCCAAGGATGGGCACAAGCCTGGCAAAAATTGTGAGGATGGCACTGGACTGAGTGGGCAGTGTTTTGTTTTATTGTATGCAGGGTCACCAGGAGTTGGAAGCGACAGGATGGCACCTAATAACAAGTAATCATAAAGTGGTGGTGTGGGGGGGAGATACATTTCTGGTTGTCAAAGCCATCAGTTGATGTATTTGTGTTCCAGGAGCATCAGAGAACTGAGATAGCCCCTGGGATTCAACACCAGAGTGCGTGGTAGGAAGCAGTGGGGGCTCAGCACCCAAGCAAAACAGTGGGTACTGCCCTCTCCATGTGTCTGTGAGGGCCTCACAGAGTGGTCTAGCCCTTTTCTTCCTCCCCCATCCCCCAGAATAAGCCCTAGATGTACTGCCCTTGAGGCCCTCCTGTGACAGCCTCCTCCCTACCCTCCTCTCTGCCTTATGGTCTGATGAGAGTGATCTGCAACCCCCAGCAAGAGTTCGGGGTGAAGGCCCCTCGGGGTCCCCGGATGTCTTCAGCCCCGGTGTGGCAGGGGCAGGGATGGTCAGCTACACTCACTAGGCTACCGCAGCACACTTGAGCAGCCATGAAGGCAGGTCTGAGCCAGAGACACGAGACCTCTAGTTCAGCTCCAGGACTACCAGGGATCCTCCATGTGACACGTAGTGCTTGTCCTCAGAAATCCTTCTGCAGGATTGTGGTTACACCCCACATCTTTTGTTTACAAACTCGCCGTTACCCGTAGGTTCCTGACCTCAGTACGTGATCACCCCTTTCTCCGCACTGCAGCCTGCTCAGGTCAGCCACGAGAAACAATGGGGACAGTGTGTGTAGTTCATCTTTATGGCAGACACACAGCACACATGCCCGGGTGTATATGTGTGTGTGTGTGCGTGTGTGCGTGTGTGCATGTGCGCGTGTGTGCGTGTGTGCGTGTGCGCGTGTGCGCGTGTGCGCGTGTGCGCGTGCGTGCGTGTGTGTGTGTGTGTGTGTGTGTGTGTGTACTAACCCACTTATATTTTCTCTTCACTGAGGGCTGAGGAGACAGGCCCAGAAGCCTTCAGGAACACAGCACTGAATACTGTAGCTTGTTCTTGAGTTGCCCCCATTTCCCAGTTTCCAGAAAACAAGGCAGTGAGATTTGGCTCCCAGGGCCACCATAGTATTAAATTGATGTTCTGGTTCACGAATCCTGGATGTACAAGTCTAACGTTTGGTGGCTCAGGCCTGATGGTTCCCATCTTCCAGCGGACATGCTGCTCATCTTATCATAAGCAGCCCCCAACCATCCTAGTCTAGTCTGCAGGCCCCCCTTCATGTTCCCAGGAAGGAAAGCTTCCCCTTGGGACCTTTGATGGGAAGCTGGCTCTGAGCCTGGAACACACTCCTAGCTCACACAGGGGTGCACAAGTGGGTGGTTAGTGGCCACTGAGGGGAGATGAGGCCTGCAGGGTAGCCAGGAAGGTCAGGGTGCAAAGGGCATTGCCTCTCTGTGGGCATGTGTCAGTGCCAGAGGGACTCAGGCCAGGGCTAGGGGTGACCTGCAGGGACCCACCACCCACCAAAGCCTTTTGACTTCTCCCCTAGTCTTCTGTCACTCTCAGGCTCTGGATCACCTCCTCCATGCTCTCCCCGCCCTGACCTTACAGAGTCTGGTGGTTCAGGTCACCTGGGTGAGGATGGCAGCTTGGGGGCTAGAAACACAACGTACTTCCTGACTCTTCACATGTGGGTATCTCTTTTTACATCCACTGGGCAGTCTGCCAGCCAGGGCTTCCTTGAAGTCTTGCTCTTGATGCCTCCAAGGTTATAATCACCTGGGGATTCGCCTGCCGGTCCCATTCCTCCTCTCCCACAACGGGCTCTGTCCACACTTTCAACTGCTGCAATCCCCATACCTCGGCTGCCACCTGACGCCTGGGAGCCCTCACTCTCATTCCCATGCTGCCTCCTGGCCCTGGCGGCTGTCCCTTGGGCTCACCTGAGCCCTCTTATCTCTTTAAGGGTCTGCCTTCAACTGACCTGTGTCACCTCCTGTCTCTAACACTAGTGGGTTCTTCCTGACCCTGCCCTACTCCCCAGTACCTGCACCTGGGCTTCCAGACCCCTCCACTCTGAGCCCTCCCATCCTCATCCCTGAGACCTGGGCATCCTCCTGGTCAGCCCACCGCCTCCCAGTACCTGGGCTGCAACCCGGCCCCTCCCACAGGCTCGGTTCCCTCTCTCAGCAGCGTCTTGGCCCTTCGGACTTTCTTCACATACCTGGGCTTCTGACCCCTCCCACGTGCTTATTTCCCCAAAATAGGCTGCTGCGTCCTAACTCCTCCCAGCCCTCCTTACCCTGGCTGCTGTGATATCCTGCTCCCTCCCCATCAGCCGCTCACTGCTCACAACTGTGCCTCCTCCTCAACTCCCACCTCCTCACTGCCCTCTCTCTTCCTCAGTTCCCAAGACTGGGCGTCCTATGGCCCCCCAGGCCTCCCGATTACCCAGTCCAAAGCCTTCTCCGGGTCCTGCCTTCCTCCCCACCGCCCACACCTGGGCCTCCTCCTCGGCCCTCCCCCTCCCCTCCCGCTCCCTCCGCACTGGCCCGGCCAGCTCACCCCTGCAGGCGTGCCTGGGGGTGTTTCTCCCCCAGCTCACTTCACCCCAGTGCCCCCTGCGGTCCGTGTGCCGCCCACCTCCTTCCTCATTCCTCACCCGGGCGTCTGTGTCCCGCATTCCCCACACCTAGGCCACGCCGTAGTCCTTCACACCACCTCGGTCCCCACACCCAGAATGCTTCCCAGCCCTTCTCACACCGCTTCGGTCCCCACATCTGGGCTGCCTCCTGACCCCACACCTCCTCACTTGCCACACCTGGGCTGCCTCCTGGTCCTTTCCACCTCCTCCCTGGCCCCAGCTGTGCCTTCTCCTGACACTTCCCCTGCAACCCTTCAGCTGTCTGTCCACCCTTTCAACTCCACATTTCCCACACCCTGAGCTCCTCCCACGAACTCAGCACCTTCACACAGATGTTCTCTTGACCCCTGCTTTCTCCCCAGCTTCCTGTAATCTGACTGGTACCTGACTTTCCCAGCTCCTTCTTACCCATAACTTCGCCTTCTCCTGACTTACCCTCTTCCTCAGTTTCCAGTCCAGGCTCCCACCTTTGCACCGTCCACACCTGAGCTGCCTCTTGACTCTCTGACCTCAGCAACCACAACCGGACTTCAGCTGACTGCTCCAACCTCTTCACTCCCTACACTGTGTCTTCTGGTGACCCACTTTCCACCTTACTCTTGAGATTGCCACAGCTTCCTCACTGACACTGTCACTCCCCACACCTAGACTGTCACCAGCCCCTTTCCACCTCCTCTTTACCCACTCCCGGGATTGACCCTGTAGACAAGCCCTCAGACGAACACCTTTCCACAGATGTTCACAGCAGCACCACTCCTCCCAGTAGTCAATAGGTGGAACCAATCCGTATGTCCATCACCAGGTGGTGGCATGAACCAAGTATGGTCCACCCACACAGTGGGATGCCAGTGACTCTCAGAAGGAATTAGAAACAGACAAGTACTTCAATGCAGATGGACCTCTAATGCATGAAGCTGAGAAGGAAGACACACAAGGTCTCTTCTGTCTGCTGAGATAAGAAATCCAGAGCAGGTGAATGTACAGGCAAACAAAGCCAATCACTGACTGCCATAAGCATGTGGGAAGGGGCTCTGGGGACAGTATGGAAGGTTGTGCTGCTCAGACCTTTCTACTCCATACAGGCCTTCCCGCCAGGGACTAATTCAGCAGTAGTTATATAACTTGTGTATGACCTTGGGGCCCTGTATCTAGCGACTAGCCACTTTTGTTTAAAATCTGTATATAAGGTCACTGCACCAGGAGGCACTACTGCCTGCCTGCCCCCCGGCTGCCCGCAGAATGTGGTGCTTGCCTCCAGCTACTGCACCAATAAATCTGCCATGCCTGCACCTGCTGCACCTCCACTGTTGAGTCTGCCCGAGTCACAAACCTGCATTCCTGACCCTGAGTTCAGGACAGGGGCCTGCATTCAAACAGGGGCCCAAGCAGGGCTGCTCAAGGGTCCAGGGTTTCTATTTGTGGTGATGGCAGTGTTCTCAAGCAGATACTGGTGATGGTTCAGCAGGATTGTAGAAGTGCATGAAGCCACTGTATCATACTCATTAAGTCTATTCAATAACAATTTAATGAGAAATTTATCAGTTAAAATATTATAAAGTGAGCTGTAAATATACCATCAATAAACCACAGAAATACTCACTCAGATAAGGGTAAGAAAGAACCAGATCATGGAGCTGAAGCTTCCTGCCTGTGACTTAGGAGCTCTGGTGGAGTAAATGTGGACAGTAGCTTAGTCCCCGGTGCCCAGGCCAGAGCTGGAAATGAGGAAGGTGGAGATACTGAGCTCAGCTGTTTCTTCGTGAATAGGATTGAAAGTAGCCGGTTGTTCGAAAGCTGGTTCTAGAAGTGGCCCAGTATAAGAATCTAGCCTTCCAATAGCCTCTCTATCTGGTGGCTGGTCCTGAGCTGTAGCCAAAAGACATGGGTCTATCCTGAGCCCTGATGATCACACAGGACCAGGATCCACAAAATCAGGTCCTACAGGATCTTGTTCGGGAGGCGGTTCAGTTTGAAAACCTGGCATTTCAGTAGGTCCTTCATCAGGTGCCTGGAACACAACCAGCGACAAAGGATGTGTGGATACACTGAGCTCCAGGATTGCTCCTGGGGCAGGATCACCAACAGCTTGTTGTCCAGGGTCTAGTTTGGGATGTAGCCCGTGGACAGAAGCTGACTTTCCATCTGGCCCTTTGCCTGCAGCCCTAGCTGAAGCCGAGGATGGGGGACCTGGGCTCGTACAGAGCGCTGCTGTTGCTACGTGACTAGAATCATCAGCCAGTTGTGTGAACGCTGGTTCTGGAAGTGACCGAGCACAAGAATCCAGCATTTCTCTGAGCTCTTCATCTGAGATCTCTAAATGAAGGACCGGAAGCTACATACAACCTCAGTGTGGGTGCCGGGTGAAGAGCCACTTCACCTGGTGGTCCACCATCGAGTTCTGCAGGTGAATCAGGATTAGAATTTAGGATATCAGTAGTCTCTTCATCTGCCACCTGGGTCTGGGCTAGAGACGGAGGAGCTGGGGCTCCAGGGAGCTCCAGTGCTGCTGACCCAGGACTGACATGAGCCAGTGGTCCTGTAGTAGGTTCTGAAACTGACTCGGAATAAGAATTCCCATTTCGAGCAAGGCATTAGTCTGGAGACTGGTACAGTTGGAAGACACTGGGCTAGTGTGAGCCTTGCTGTTGGCAGATGAGGAAGTGGTTCTGGAGCATGTGCTTGGAAAGGCCTCATGTAATGTGGAGGTCCGCCATCAGCCTTGTAGACAAAGTCACGAACCCCTGTAAATGACGGGCTGAAGCATCTCACCTGTGACATGTTTTCTAGCCTACTGCCCTTGATATTATTTGGCTTTCTAATTAAATTTTCTTCAAAAAGATGCCCCCTCCTCTCCTGGCACAAGGATCAGGGGAGATGCCTTCTGAGAGGGGCCTTTTACTACCCCCTTGGTTTATGAAATGATATTGGGAAAACCTGTACAGGAATTTCTGGAGAAAAGAGCTCAGAGGAATGATTTCTAACACAGCCAGCTTGAGAGCAGCAAGGCCGGCCCAACCCCTGCTGACTTCTCCCAGCTGCTCACCCCTCCCTTCACGTGAGATTAGCAAGCTTGCAAGAAGGCCCTGAAGGGCTTTCCAGAGACAACTCTCCTTCCTCTCTTTCTCAGCTCTTAGATAGCAAACATCTTACTTCAGGAAAATAACTAGATTCCCAAGTTTATTACATTTGGTATCGGGCAAACAGACAAATACTAAAGAAATGCCTTTCTTAGAGTAGTTTAAGAGAAACTTAGAATAAGGGATGGTGGACACCATTGTCCTTACAGGAAGAGATAAGGAAGAGCAGAGAAGGAACAAATAGAGACTGTATAACCTTTGAGATGGGTTTGTCTTCTCTTCCTGCTTAGGTAAAGTTAATAGAAGTTCTAAGATCAGTTTTGCTCCAGCTGTTAATTATAAACCACAAATATGCCTGTCTCAGACCATTCTTTAGAGGACCCTAATGGTTAACATAAAAAGGAATAACAAAGTGTTTGCTTTTTACTAACTAACAGAGAAGACCCTAATAGTCAACAAGAAAAGAAGACCATTGTCTCTAACCATTGTTTAGAAGATCTTAATAGCTAACATGAAAAGAGACACTAGTCTCGAGCCATTATTCAGAAAATCTAGTGATTGACATAAAGAGACCACGAGGGGTCGGTTGTTGTTAACCAATAATGATGGGTCAGTTTCTTGTTAACCAATAGTCTATATGATGAAGAAAATAGGGTGAACACTACATCACCCCTGTTGTAAAAACAATAAAGACTGACAGCCTTCTCTCTTGCTCTCTGGGTCGGGCTGCCTTAAACCAGAAAAGTCTTTCCTGTCTCTCTTGATTCATTTCCCACCGCACCTCTCCCTCCCTCCGTGCGGGACCCCGAAAAGTGTTGGGACTGGCTCCCGGCAATGTAAGAATCTGGCTTTCTAACCAGCTCTTCATCTTCATCTGCCAGGTCTGGAGATGGAAGCCATGTGTCTTCACCAAGTCTTGGTTGTGATGCAAGAGACTCATCAACACCAGCCAGTGGACTGAGAGGTGGTTCTGAAGATGGAATAGGAGAAGACCCCTAGATTTTCTAAGGAGGCTTTTCCTATACTTGGAGAGCTATTTTTAAACCTGGTACCAGCCCTGTTGTGGAGGTGCAAGAGGAGAAAACTTCGCTTACCTGACTACCTTTTCTCTCGGCTTTCCAAGAAAGAAAACATCCCATTGCCATGAAGAGAAGCACAAGGCCAGATTTCTACTTCCAGAAGCCTTTCCAGAGTGTGGTCCACCACAGAAGGTCTGAGCTTAGCTGAGCTTGGTCTAAGCCTGCCCCTGGGGGGGGCCTTCTCTGTGCCCCTCCACGATGGTCCCCTCACAACCTTACGTGCAGGCAGACTCAGTCCTCCTCACCCTCTGGCTCTGCCTCAGTGGGTACCAGGTGATCCAGCTGGCCCCACCTTTGAGGTGCCCTGCGCTCTGATGAAGGGCCAGGCATGCTGACCGGCTCACAGTCCAGTAGCAGCTTCAGGACATAGGGGCTGGTCGAAGTCCTCTGGGTGTTTGTGCGTTCAGGACATGACATGGGGCTGGTGATGGGTGACAGAGAGCAGGGTCGGAGGCCTGGCTGTTCCCACCACACTGCCCTCCCAGGGCACCCCTGCAAAGGCCCAGTCCCTTTGTAAATGCTGTCCTTCCAAAAGCCAGGCCTTCCCTGCACCACACCCCCTAGCTGCCCTGGTGGTGGTCAGTCTGATCACTGGGCAAGGGTAACACAGAACCTTTGTCCCAGGGGGCTCCGCATCAATGCTGTGACCAAATTTCCCTCCTTGCGAACCTTGACTTGTGTCCCTTTCTGTCCTCTGACCCCAACTCTGCTGGACAGTTACCTGCGTTAAGGTAGGAAACAGTGTGTCTGTGTTTGCCTCACAGCCTAGCACAGAAATGCTCCAGGAATATCTGCAGCTGAGGACACACAGGGTCTGTCCCCTTTGACAACCTGCCCCTGAACTCGGGTCCCTCCGTTTAGACTTTGGGCATCATTGTGCTTCCTGCTTCTTTGCAGGCACATGAGGAACAGGGGCCCATCTTGCAGGTCAGACCCCCAGACAACCAAGCAGAATCAGGGAGCAGGTGTCCACACCTCTATCTCCTAAGCTGGTGCTGGGTCAGGAAGGGGACCACCAGAGTTGGGAGGGGATTGTGGTGGAGGGCAAATTTCCTCAGGGCATCCTGTAAGCCCCTAGCCTCCCTTCTACTCTGCAGGATGTCAAGGCTCCACACTCAGCTCCTTGTGATGGCTTTCCTCGTGCAGGGGCACCCTCGAACAAACTTCCCCAGGGGAACTAGATGTGTGTGTCCCAGCGTCAGCCCAACCCAGTCACAGACCACTTAAGACTCCAGGCTTTCCTGAAGACAAGATGCCCTCTCTCTCCAACCAAGGTTTCAGCTGGCCCTGGCGGGGGGGGGGGGGGGGCAACATCTCCAGTCGAAAGAGGGCAACTGACTCCATATCTAGAGGAGGAGTTGAGCATCACATCTAATGGACTGTGGACACTACCTGCTTAAGATGTCTAGTGCTCCCAGTTCACTCCCTGACTCAAGTGGAGGCCCAGGAGATCAGGGCTTCCTGTCTTCTTTGTTCACTGGAAAAATGCCAAGTGGATGGTACAGTATCTGCAACAGTGGATGCATCACAGATGGGTGTTGAATGCTGAACCCACCATCAGCCTCCCGGATGTCTCAGTGTCCTGGAACCCCACTTCCAACTCTCAGGATTCCTGTTCTGCCTATACCAAGGGCACGAGCCCAGTAAATCAGAAATAGGTTCACTGAAGAGCAAGCAGTAATTGAGGGGTAATGCCCATAGCTTCTTCATGGGGGAGACGAGATCAAAAAAGTCAACATCCCAGTACCTGCAGCAGATTATTCTATAGAACCGTGATCCTGTTGTTGGGTTGTAGTGTCACAGTGGTTAATGCCTTAACTGTGACCAAAAGATGGACAGTTCAAATCCACCAACTGCTCCTTGGAAACCCACAGGGCAATTCTCTGTTCTCTGGGGTCACTACGAAACAGAATCAACTCAGTTGCAACAGGGTGTTTGGGTGGGGCTCACGGTACACGCTTTTAACGGCTTGCTCATGAGGTCCTGACAATTTCCCAATCAAGTTGGGCCTCATACTGACCCACTTTTCAGAGGAGTAAACTGAGGCTGAGAGAGGTGAGTGACACCCCCCAGACTCCTAGCTGGTTAGAGGGCTGAGTGCCCACTGGACTGTGAATGGCGGGGTGCTCACCTTCGGAACAAAAGTTCTAGGACCTGCTAGGTGGGGACGAAGTTTCTATAGGTTCCCAGGAAGACGTCTATATAGGACAAGTCACCTTCCATGAAGGTGGGCACCAAGTTTGTCTATTGTGCCAGCCTTGACATTTCTTACAGTGTAGGACTCATCCAGGTCCCCGACCTTCCTGTTGGTTTACTGGGTTGCCTATGATGGAATGTCCCTCCTCTGTCTCATCTCAGTGCACATGTGGATCAAACCAGGACCTGCCCCTTGGTTTATCGAAAGTGACATGTTTGTTGAAACAGTTCAGTTGGTATTCTGTCAGTTCCTGGAGATTTGTTTCTCACCAATGTCTTCAGTACAGCTTGTACTTCTGTCAGGACCACGAGTTCTTAATAATACGCTATCTTGTGAAATAGTTGAACACCAACCAGTTCTTCTGGAACAGTGAACTGTGTATTGCTTCCATCATCTTTTGACACTTCTTGCATCATTACGTATTTTCCCCCGTAGAAACCTACAGTGTTGTAACTCACAATTCAAGGCTTAAACATTTTCTTTAGTTCTTTAGTGTTGAGATGTACTGAGCATGATCTTCTCTTTTGCTTTACTAGCTCCAGATCTTTGCACATACTTAGCTTTGTCTCCTCAAGTCAGTCACCCTTAGAAAACTTCTGTTCAGCTCTTTTACTTCATCATTTCTTCCTTCAGCTTTAGTCTTCAAGTGCAAGTTTCAGAGTGTCTCTGACATCTATTTTGGTCTTTTCTTTCTTTCCACTCTTTTCAATGAGTTCTTGCTTTCTTCATGTATGACTTCCTTGATGTCTTCCACAACTCACTGGATCATTAGTGAGTAGTGTTCAGTGCGTCAAACCTGGTCTTAAGATGGTCTCTAAATTCAGGTGGGAGATATCCAAGGTCATATTTTGGCTTTTATGGACTTATTTTAATTTTCTTCAGTTTCAGCTTGAACTTGCATATCAGCAATTGATCTGTTCCACAGTCAGCCTCTTGCTTTGCTCTGACTGATGATATTGAGGTTTTCCACAGATGTAGTCAGTTTAATTCCTGTGTGGTCCCTCTGTAGAAGTCCATGTTATGTTGCTGTTGTTGTTAGCACAGTCAGTTGGTTCTAACTCACTGCAATCCTGTGCATAACAGAGCTAACCAGTGCCTGGTCCTTGGCCATGCCCATATTCGTTTTGATGCTTAAGCCTTTTGTTGCAGCCACTATGTCAACCCATCTTGTCGAGGGTCTTCCTCGTTTTTGCTGACCTTCTACTTTACCAAGCATGAAGTTCTTCTCCAGGAATTGATCCCTCCTAACAACATGTCCAAGGTATGTAAGACGTAGTCTCACCATCTTTCCTTGGAAGTGCTCTGGTTGTATTTCTTACAGGACAGATCTCTTTGTTCTTTTCACAGTGTACTCATCATTAATGTGGGTGAAAAAAAGGTATTTGCAGTGAAGAGGTTGTTGGTGTTGCAAAATTCTATCATGTGGTCTCCAGTTTTATTACCGAGGCCATATTTTCCAAATATTGGTCCTTCTTCATTTCCAGTGTTCACGTTCTAATGACCAGGGATTATCAATACATCTCAATTGCATACTTGGTGAAATTCAGACTGCAGAAATTAGTAAAAGTCTTTGTTTCATTTCATCCTTAGTCTTTATGTTTGGTGCATAAATTTGAGTAATAGTCATGTTAACATGTTTGTCTTGTAGGCAAATGGAAATTACCTTATTGCAGATAGTTTTGTACTTCAGAATCTGTCTTGAAATTCTCTTTATGATGGTGAATGTGACAGCGTTCTTCTTCATCTTGTCACTGCCAGCAGAATAGACCATGGCATTGCCTGATGAAAAATGACCACTACCAGTCCATTTAAGTTCACTGATGCCTAGGGTATCTATGTTTATGCATTCCTTTTCAGTTTTGACACCTTCCAATTTTACTAGATTCCTAAGTCATACCATCTATATTCTGATTATAAATGGATCTTTTTACTGTTTCTTCTCTTTTTGAGTCATGCCATACAAATGAAGGTCCCAAAACTTTGACACCATGCTTGATTGAGGTCCACATTACTTGGAAGAGGGAGCTCTTCCTCGCTTTGTTTTGCATGCCTTCCAACATAAAGCACCATATCTGACAACGTTCTGCTGCTGTTCATAAGGTTGTCACTGGTTCAATTTTCAGTAGACTGCCAGGTTCATCTTCAAAGTCTGTCTTTGTCTCAGCTGAAACCCGTCCTCCATAGGTGACCTTGCTGGTATTTGAAATACCAGCGGCATATGTCCCAGAAAAACGTCAACACCCAAGCTTCCATAGTATGACAAACTGGCAGATGCATGGGGACCCAGCACAGAGGACACGTCCAAACAATGCTAGGTTCTGGTGGTGAGATCTTGGGAATGTCACTTCCCTTCTTGGCCTCATTTCTCATTCTTCGTTTGCAGAGGTTGGAATTACATAAAAATCAGGTGTCGTTGCTCTCTATGTGAAACTGCCAATAGCTTCCATTATATTTAGAATCTGACCCAGTGTGTCACTTTGGGCTAAGGTGTGGGCAACTTGTGCAATGGCCCCAGTGATCCTGCCTACTAGCCTCCAAATCCTGCATGATCCCATCCTGTTATTGTGAACTGGACTCAGGGACCTGCTTCTAAGAATCAGAAAGGACTTAGCAAAACAGAATGACCATATCGTGTGTACATTTTATGGTTCTATCCCTCTATAGGGTGTCATCTTACTAGCGTCCTACTAGAGTGGAGTGGAGAGGGTAGAAAATAAGGGACAGATTGTTAAGAGGACATGATATGTATAGAACAGAAAGGAAGAGTGTGCTGTCACAGGGTAAGAAGAGCAGTAGGAGCTGCACATAGGTGGGCATGCGAATTTAAACTGGATTGTACACTTTCACTCAATAAATATTTTTTAAAAAAAAAAAGAGAACTTGGCTCTTTTTCTCTGCCTCTTTCCGCTGCCTCTCTCTCCTCAGGAAGCAGCTGTGATGTATGACTTGCCCTATCAGGGCTGCATTACAAAGACCCGAGGCCCTGATCACCACAGAAGGACTCAAGATCCGAGACCGATAGCTCACAAGAGTCATGGCCGCAACACAGAATGCGCAGGGAATGGATCCTTCCCAGTCGAGACTCCTTTGAGATCACAGCCCAGCATTGTGAAAGAATTTGGGGCAAAGTCACCGGCTTAGCTGTGATGGCATTCCCCAGTCCACAGACTGTGACTTCATCGCTGTGTGCTGTTGTCAGTTGCTAGTTTGGGGGAGACATTATCACAGAGCTGGAGATAGCTCTTCCCGCCCTCCTCGTCCTGGACCCAGGCCTGCCCTCCTCTCTCCTCTCAAGGCAGACTAATCTCCTTTGGGAAACCCTAGTGGCATTGCAGTTAAGAGCTATGACTGCTAACGACAAGTACAGCAGTCAGATCCACCAAGGGCTCCTTGAAAACCCTATGGAACAACTTGATTCTGTTCTTTAGGGTTGCTGGGAGTCAGAATACATTCAACGACAATAGATTTGGTTTGGTTTTAGTCTCTGGACAAATGTATCTGCCTCTGAGTCTCTGCACCAGCTGAACCTTCTCCCTGGGACACTGACTCCAGACTGGGTTTGCCCCTCTTGTCCTTGTCACACAGAGAAGTCACCTGACTGAGGCTTTTGACTCCATGCAGTGGCTCCAGCTCTCTCTTGCTGCTCCCTGCTGCATTTTCTCTGTTGAGTGTGCTCTTTTCTATCCCTTTTATTTGTCCTCATGCTTTCAATCCTTTCTGTCCCCCGTGAGCTACAGGCTCAGGGACCATGTGGGTCATTTTCAGCTCCCAGCCAGGAATGAATGCAGACCTTGGGAGAGAATTCAGAAGACTATACTGAGTACTTCCCATCTCTGATCAGCTCAGAATGTGGATGTGGGTGGTAGCATTAGAAGGCACAACTCTGAGACAGGGATACAGCCAGAGCAAGACTGTCCTCTGGTGAAATTGCTCCAGCAAAGCCCGGAAGACACCACTGACCGTTGAGTCTGCTGCCTTCTACCGGCCCATACTAACACTACAGCCCCAGGCAGGAAAATCACAGCACACACATCTGTTCAGGTGTGCTGGCAGCAGCAGCTCTCCTTGGGCCCAGTGGGCCAAGGAACAGGACCTGCAGGCCTATGGATTGTGGGGGGGAGATCAAGAGACTTCTCTGCTCTCTCCTTGCATCCTCCAGCCCCACAGTGTCCAGCTCACTCAGAAATCTTCCTCCCCGTTTTCAGAGCAGACACTCAGGCCCCACTGCCTCAGGAGGACCCCAAGACTCCAATAAGGACTGGTCCTGACTCTGGACCAGGCCTTGAGGGCTAGTGCTGTGCCATGAGGTGTCCTATCACAACTACTCAGTCCCCCAAGCTTCTTGTGGGTCTAAAGTATCTCTAGCGGGTAGAAGGCATCTTCCAAGCTCCTTAGAGCACAGTGGGCCATGGATGAGAACTAAGCCAGCCCTTCTCTGAGCTTTGGAGCCCTGGGGCTTCACCTACTCTCACCACCTCAATTACAGACAATCAGGGCCTTGCCTCCTGCACCATCCTTCCTTCTGGATTTCATCCTAGTTCCAGGAGTACAGAGTGGTGACAGCAGGACTCAGCCCTGGTCTCTCATCCATCTCCATAGTGTGTTTCCCATCTGTATTACAGGCCATTGGATGTGTTAATAGGAGCTATCAGGAGCTATCCCACAGTACAGTGTTGTCAGTGATAGGATAGTATTTATATGTCTACAAAAAAGACTAAATAGTATGACTATTATTCAAATTTATACAGCAAACACTATGGATTCTTTAAGATTCTCCAAGTATATAATCATATTATCTGCAAATAGGGAGATTTTTACTTCTTTGCCCATGTGGATGCCCTTTATTTCTTTGTCTTGACTAATTGCTCTGGCCAGAACTTCTAGTACAATGTTGAATAGAAGTGGTGAGAGTGGGCATCCTTGTCTAGTTCCTCTTCTCAAGGAGGATTCTTTCGGTCTCTCTCCACTCAGGATGATATGGGCAGTTGGCTTTGCGAAGATGCCTCTTATTGCATTGGGGAATTTGTGTTCTATTCCTATTTTGCTGCAAATTTTTAGCATGAATGGGTGTTGGACTTTGTCAAATGCCTTTTCTGCATCAATTAACAAAATCAGGTGAATCTTAGCTTTTGTGTTATTTATGTGGTTGATCATATTAATTGTTTTTTCTCATACTGAACCAGACTTGCATCCCTGGCATGAATCCAACTTGGTCATGTTGAATTATTTTTTTTGATATATTGTTGAATTCTATGAGCAAGGATTTTGTTGAAGATTTTTGCATGTAGGTTCATGAGTGACAGTAATCTGTGATTTTCATTTTTTTGTGGCATCTTTCCCTGGCTTTGGTTTCAGAGTTATGCTAGCTTCATAGAATGACTTTGGGAATATTCCATCCCTTTCCATGCTATGAAATAGTCTCAGCAGTATTGGAGTTATCTCTTCTCTAAAAGTTCGGTAGAATTCTGTGGTGAAATCATCTGGGCCAGGGCTTATCTTCGTTGTCAGTCTTATGATGACTTTTTCAATCTCTTTCTTCATGATGAGTTTATTAGTCATTCTACTTTTCCTTGGGATAATTTTGGTAGGTGACATGAATCTAGGAGCTTGTGCATTTCCTCTAGGTTTTCAAATGTGTTAGAGTACAGTCTTTCATGATATTCCGTTATGATACTTTTGCTTTCAGTTGGGTCTATTGTGCCATCTGCCATCTGATTTCTTATTTTGGTTATGTGTTTCCTCTCCTGTCTTCCTTTTGTAAGTTAAGCCAATGGTTTGTCAATTTTGTTGATCTTTTCAAGACACTAGGATTTGGTTTTGTCAATTTTTTTAGTTGTTCGTCTGTTCTCTAATTCATTTAGTCCTGCTCTAATCTTTATAATATGTTTTCTTCTGGTGCCTGATTGGTTCCTCTGCTGCTGTCTTTCTACTTTTTGAAGCTACAGGATTAATTCTTTGGTTTGTGTCCTTCCTTCCAGGTGTGTGCATTTATAGAGATAAATTGACCTCTGAGCACTGCTTTGGCTGTATCCCATAGGTTCTGTTAGGATGGTTTTCATTTTCATTTAAATCCATAAATTTCTTTATTTTGTCCTTGATTTCTTCTATAACCCATGGCTGGGTGCTGTTCAGTTTCCATGAGTTCCAGTTTCTATCTATGCTTTTTCTGCTATTGATTTAGACTTTTATGGCTTTGTGATCTGAGAGAATGCTTTGCAATAATTCAATGGTTTGGATTTTGTTGAGATTTGCTTTATGTCCTAAACATGGTCTGTTCTGGAAAATATTCCATGTGCATTGGAATAGAAGGTGTAGTTATCTGTTGATGGATAAAAAGTTCTGTATATGTTGATGAGGTCTAATTAGTTTATTGTGGGAAAAAAAAAAAAAAGATCTTCTGTGTCTTTATTGAGCTTTATTCTAGAAGATCTGTCCAGTACTGAAAGTGGAGTGTTGAAGTCTCCCACTATTATCATGGAGTGATCTATCTCATTTTTCAATGTAGTCAGTGTTTGTTCAATGTATTTAGATGCTTTAGTATCGGGTGCATAAATATTTAATATTGTTAAGTTTGCTTGTGCATTGAACCTTTCAGCAATAAATAGTGACCATCCTTGTCCACGATGGTGGATTTTACATTAGTATTGCCACACCTGCTCTTCTTTGTATATTGTTATCTGGGTATATATTATTCCATCCTTTAATTTTTAGTTTGTTCATATCTTTAAGTCTAAGGTGAGTTTCTTGTAAGCAACATACGGACAGTCATGTCTTTTGATTCAATATGTCACTCGTCTCTTTACTGGACCATTCAGTCTGTTTATATTCAGTGTAATTATTGATAGGTGTGTGTTTAGTGCTGTCATTTTGATGTATTAGTTTTTTGTGTGTGTTTTCTCTGTTGCTCTTTATATTCTGCTCTGGGTCATTATTCTTTATGGGTTGACTTTTCATCCTTTTTAGTGTTGGTTTTGTGTTTGCTGAGCCTCTTGTATTATGTTTCTTGTTTTGATATGCTACATCTTCATCGTACGTTGCATCTACCCCATGATAACCCCTAGTAATCTAAGTTTAAACCCGATTTTAACTTCTACATATCTTATTCACTTCCTCTCCTCCTGGAAGGACAATAACTAATGGAATATATCTGTCTTTTTACTGTGATGGTATCTTAGGTTTCATGATATGATCACTGGATCCCTTCTTGTAATATTATGGCTTTGATTGAGTTTTGTGCCTTCCCTAAATGAATAGTCTCTGGATGTTGTGTCCCGCATTGCCTTCTGAAATGTACACATGATGGTTTTGTTTTACTGTAGAGCTTCTTTCACTGTTTCTTGCAGCTCTGGTTTGGTTTTTACAAAGTCTCTAAGTGTCTGTTTACCTGTGACCGTCTTAATTTCATCTTCATATTTGAAAGACAGTTTTGCAAAATATCTAATTCTTGGTTGGAAGTTTTCCTCCTTCAAGACTTTGAATGTGTCATCCCACTGCCTCTGTGCCAACATGTTTCTGCTGAGAAGTCAGATGAAAGCCTACAGGGCTTCCCTCTGAATGTTAGCTTTGCTTTGAGCTTCACTGCCTTTAAGAGTTTCTGCTTATGTTTCATTTTGTTAAGCTTGATGATGATGTGTTTTGATGTCTTTCTTTTGGGGTCTACTTTTTGTGGCATTTGATACACATCTTGGATATCTATGGTCTCTTCTTTCATAATTTCAGGGAAGTTTTCTGTCAGCAACTCAACAACAATTCTCTCTGTGTTTTCAGATATCCTTCCTGGTTCAGGAACTCCAGTTAATTGTAGATTATTCCTCTTGATAGAACTCAACATGCTTCTTAATTTTTCTTGTTTCTTTTCTCTGATTTCTCCTCATGAAAGCTCATGTCAGTAGCTCTGTCTTCAAGGTCAGTAAGTCTAATTTCCAGTTGTTCAGTTCTGCTCTTTTGGCTTTGAAATGAATTGTCTAATTTTGTAATTTTGTTATTGATCTGTTGAATTTCAGAATACTGGCACTCCATCAGCTTGAACAGCTTGCTTAATTTTTCATTTTGCTCTGCAGCATTTTGTGTAATGTCTAGGAGAGCTCTATGTATAATTCTTTTGTACTCAACCTCTGATAGTTTCAGAAAGGCTTCTTCTGGGAAGTTCTTCGATTATTTTGAGAGTTTTCTGGAGCCATAGTTGGATGTGTCTTTAAATGTTTGGCTAGGGTTTGTTGTTTTGGGGACATCTAGAGTCTATTTAGTTTCTCTGGTGTTACTTCAACAGGAGCTTAGGTGCAGTTCAGAGAAGGGAGTTGGTCACCAGCCACCTCAATGTACTCCAATGACTGCACTCAGTGGACTTCTGGGGTAGTAGGCTCCACCTCCTGGCTGGTAAAGACATGGCTTTACTTATGGAGTCACTGAGGGGCCATTAGCCAACCCTAAGATGTGAGTCAGTAAAGGCTGGAAGAGATGCTGTTGGGCTGCACTGCAATTATTTCTTCAGGCAGTCTTATTTTAAAAATTTAAAAGCTATCTGACAGCTTCCAGCATCAGTCAGGCTATCAGGTGGGGCAAGCCCCTCCTTCCAGCTGGTAACAGAAGCACCTCTTCAGCCATTCCCAGATGCTGTGATGTAGTTCAAAATAGGGACAGGCTACTGACCTTCTGTCACCCTCCATCAGGCTCCACTCATAAGGCTACAATTTGCTAAACACAGCTTTTCTGCTGGAAAAGTGCTCTTCAGGCTGACACCACCTCCCAGTCTGGGAATTAGCCCCTGCTGAGGCCTCCAGTTGTGTAACTCCACCTCCCAGTTAAACAAGATAGTTTCCCAGTCAAGCTGTCCTGCCTGCCATGAAATAGCCAAATCTAAGGCAGAGATCTGAAAAGAGAGAGTGGAGGGGCTCTGGTGTGGTGAGTCTGGAGCTGGGCTTTGAAAATGTGTCTATTCCACCCAGTGTTCACTTCAGTGCTGTGGCTCAGCATAGCTGCTAATTAAGGCCATCTCCCACCTGCCAGCCAACAAAAAGAAGAAAACATTAAAAATACCAGTTATCTTCAGTCCACAGGAGCCAACCATTTGACAAGAGCAGGGCTCAGTGAAAGAGAAGTTTCGTGTTCAGTGGCATGTAGGCCAAACTGACAGCCCTATGCCATGTCCTAGGACTCATTGGGTATCCAGAAATCTCATTTTAATTAGCAATCCACGCCTTCGTTTTCAGAGGGAATTAAGGAGACATGTGCCTAGTCCACTCTCTTGACTCTGCCTCTCAGTGTTTCTTGATATTTTGGGTTAATTTTGCAGATTCTCTAAACTTCGGCTTATCTGGAAATGTCTTAATTCTGCCATCACATTTGAGAGACAGTATTGATGGATACACAATTCTTGGCTGGTAGTTATTTTTCCTTCAAGGCTTTATATATGTCATCCCATCACCTTCTTGCCTGCATGGTTTCTGCTGAGTCTTCCAAGCTAGTCTTACTGACTCTGCTTTGTAAATGACTTTTCATTTACACTTAGCCACTCTTAAATTCTCCCTTTATCTTTGGTTTTGGCAAGTGCCTTTGTCATCCAGAGCTACTGTAACAGAAATGCCACAGGTGGATGGCTTTTACAAAAAGAAATTTATTGTCTCACAGAAAAGTAGGCTAAAACTCCAAATTTAGGACATCAGCTCCATAGGAAGTCTTTCTGTGTTGCCTCTGGAGGAAGGTCATTCTCACCAATCTTCCCCTTGACTGGACACTTCTGAGATGCAGGGACCCCTTGTCCAAAGGACATGTTGGGCTCCCAGCACAAGGAATTATGGCCTAGCCACACTGCTACATATATGTGGGGGGAGGAGGGACACAGATACAATTCAATCCATGACAACAAGTGATTATAATATCTCCTTGTGACTTTCTGTTGGGATTTGCCTTGTGTGGGGCTTGATAAGCATCTTAGATGGATATCTTCTCCTCTTTTATGATATCAGGGAAGTTTCCTCCAACAAATATTCAACAATTCTTTCTGTATCTTCTGTTTTAATCCTCTGTTCTGGTACTCCAGTCACTCGTAGGTTATTCCTCTTGACAGAGTACCACACAATTCTTAGGGTTTCTTCATTCTTTTTAATTGTTGTATTTGTTTTGTCCCAAACTATGTTGTTGTCAAATACTTTATCTTCAGTCTCATTAATATTCTCACTTCCAATGCCTCACTTTTTCTCCTATGACTGTCTATTGAGTTATCTAATTCTTAAATTTTGTAGTTAATTGTCTGGATTTCTGTTCGCTGTCTCTTTACGACTTCTTGTAGCCTAATTTGTCATTATTCTCTAATCTTTTTTTTTTTTTTTAAGTTCCTCAGTTGCTTCTGTTGTGTGCTGCTTGGCTTGTTCTGTGTTTTCACTGATCTCTTCTAGATCTCTTGATGAGTTCTGTATGCTAATTTTTTTGTGTCCTATTTCCAGTAATTCCAGGAGTTCTCTTCCTCTGGAAAATTTCTTGATTCTTTGTTTTGAGAACTTGCTAAAGCCATCATGGTCTGCCTGTTTATGCAATTTGATATTGACTGTTGTCTCCAACCTATTATTAAGTTAGTGTATATATTTATTTCCATTGCTTGCTGTGTCCCACTTGCTTACAAGAGCTAATTTAATCATCAGGACCTTTGAAGCTCTGACATCCTGTTACCAGGTGTTTAGAGTAGTAACCACTCACATGAGGCTGGGTATCCATTTATCCTTCTTGTGTAGATTCAACTCAGGTGTTCAGGTAGTTAGTCACCAAGTGTGTATACAGAATCTCACTCACAGTCCTAGACAGGAATCAATGATTGGTATAGGCTGCAGTAGTGGATCAGGTGCTGAGTAAGGTAAGAGGACTGACAGCTGCCCCTGAGTATCTGGAGGGAAAACGTATACACATTCCCTGGAGAGCTGGGGTGGGTGAGTTTTGTAGCTGGACTATGCAGCACCATGATGTTGGGTGTAAGGACTGAGAGACAAAGATTAGACTGGACTATAGGACAAAAAAAATGACACTTGTGAAAGGAATGCTTCTTAGCTCAAGTAGGTACACAAGACTAAATGGGTAGTTCCTGCCCAGAGGAGAGATGAGAAGCAAAAAGGGACAGAAACTGGTTGAATAGACACAGGAAATTTAGGTTGGGAAGGAGGAGTGTGCTGTCACGTTATAGGGAGAACAACTAGGGTCACATAACAATGTATGCATAAATTTTTATATGGGAAACTAACAAGCTATAAAATTTCACATACAGCCCAATTTTTTTAAAAAAAGAAATTAAATGAAGACTGAGGTTCAGTCTTCAGCGAAAAATCACATTGGGCTATAAAAATAAAATAAGACTAAAGGGACACATCAGATCAGAGGCAAGAAATAGAAGGCAGGAGAGAACAAGAAAACTGGTAATAAGAATGCAACTTCAAAAACAGAGAATGTTGACATGTTATGGGGTTGGTAACCAATGTAACAAAACAAAACATGTACTAATTGTTTAAGGAGAACCTAGTTCATTCCCTTCATTTTAAGTTGAAAAAGTTAAAGTTAAAATAAAAACAGAAAGAAAGTAATCAAATGACACATTGTATTGGGCAAATGTGCTGGAAAAGACCTCCTTAAAGTGTTGAAAAGAAAATATGTCATCTTGAAGACTTAGGTGCACCTGATTCAAGCCATGGTGTTTACAATAACTTCATATGCTTTCAAATGCTCTAGAATGAATAAAGAAGACCAGAGAAGAATTGATGCCTATGAGTTGTGGCGTTGGCAAACAATATTGAGTATATAACAGACAGCCAAAAGGAACAAACAAATCTGTTTGGAAGAAGTACAACCAGAATTCTCCCTAGAAGCAAGAATGGCTAGACTTCATCTCACATTCTTTGTACGTGTTATCAGGAAGGATCAGTTCCTGGAGAAGGACATCGTGCTTGGAAAAATCGAGGATCAGCAAAAAAAAAAAGAGGAAAACCCTCAATGAGATGGATTGGCACAGTGGCTGCTGTGATAGTATAACAAGTATAACAATTGTGAAGGTGGTGCAGGACTGAGCAGTGTTTCCTTCTATTGTACCTAGTGCCACTATGAGTTGGAACTGACTCAACCGTGCCTAACAACAACAATATCATAAAGGTGATTACATTGTTACATAAATGCCAAACCACTTAATCATGACACAGCCAACTTCACACACACTCTTAAGCATAACAATCAACTACTGCAATTATACCATTAATTAAAAAGACAAAAGAAGAGGTGGGGCTAAGATGGTGGAGTAGTTGGATACTTCCTGGAATCCCTCTAACAGCAAAGACCAAAGAAACAAACAAAAATAAAAGCCACAAATGAATTGATTATTTATGACACTCTAGAAGACCTGATTATTAAAAAGAAAGTGGAGAAATTGGACTGAGTGACAGAGAAGGGATAATAGGTCCAGAAACGTGTAAGACTGGCCAGACCTGACTCAACAGGAAATGGCACTGGCAGGTGGATTGGCAGCAGTGAGCATGATGAGTGTAGCAGTGGCTTTAAGAAAGTGTCTTCCTTAGCAGGAGAGACTGAGCAGCACAGAGCCTACTCATTCCTCCAGAATCAGTGAAAAATGGCATTCAATCATCAAAAGCTAAGTAGTCTGCTTCTGATCTACCACAAGAGGATCTGAAACTTTCCTCAGGGATAAACATCTCTCCCTTTTCCAAGCACTTCTCCCTCCTTTCTCTGTATTGAGCCTGGCTTGAGACTGACTAATTACCAGGGCCGAAAGCAGGAGTCTTTACTCATCCTGAGCCATTCTTCTAGATTTGGAGTGGAAACAATTTAATGAACAAGGAGGAGTGGGAATAAATAATAATCTACCAGCTCCCTAAGCCAGCAACTCAGGGCTGAAATAGTTCCTTTGCCAAGGCTCAGGCGTAAGAGCACACATCTTCCTCACAAACAGCTGTCAGCCTCCTGCCTTTCTTAGTGCATGAAGCCAGGTACCTGTGGCTATTCCAATCACCTCTACCCATCTAGGACTGCAGAGGAGAGCCTGCATCACGCACTTGAGCACCTGAACTAAATACTACCACAAAAGTTAATGGACGACTCGGCTCGCAAGCCTACTTACAACTCTGACTACTTGGTAACAGGATATTAGAGCCTCAGAATGTGGGAAAGGAGAATTCACTAATCTGATAAGAATAATTTTTAAAAAAACCTCTGCTGTCAAGTTGGTTTCAACTCATAGTAACCCTATAGTACATAGTAGAACTGCCCTATAGAGTTTCCAGGAAACCCTGGTAATGAAGTGGGTTAGTGTTACATCTGCTAACCAAATGTTTGACAGTTCAAATCCACCAGGTGCTCCTTGGAAACTCCATGGGGCAGATCAACTCGGACCTCTAGGGTTGCTATGAGTCAGACCCGACTCAACAGCAGTGGGTATAGAGTTCCCAAGGAACACCTAGTAGATTCAAACTGCTCACCTTTGGTTAGCAGCTGCAACTCTTAACCACTGTGCTGCTAAGGAATTGACTCAACAGCAGTGGGTGGTTTTAATTTCATAATAATCAAGAATTATTTAAGTGAAGGGAGAGACAGTGAGCACTAGAGGAGAAGTCAGCATATCTGGACTAAACCTAAAGCTAAGAAGTTTTCTAAACACAACCAAATGTTTTGAGGGATACAGTAGCAGCAACAGGAGTCTGGGGACCATGGTTTCAAGGGACATCTGGGTCAGTCAGCACAACAAATTTATTAAGAAAATGCTCTGCATCCCACTTTGGTGAATGACATCTAGGATTTTAAAAGCTAGCAAGTGGCCACCTAAGTAGCATCAGTTGATCTCAACCCAGCAGGAGCAGAGGAGAGTGAAAGACATCAAAGCATAAGGAAAATATAAAACCAAGAGACAGAAAAATTTGCATAAAGCAGAAACTACATCAACGTGAGACCAGAAGAACTAGGTGGTACCTGGCTACCACAAATGATGCTCCTTACAGGGAACTCAACAAAGAGTCCTGATGGAGCAGGAAGAATGTGGACTGCTGAACTTGAACTCTGATATAAAGACCAGACTTAGTGGTCTGACAGTTTGGAGGGTGCCCAGAAGATACGGTCCCTGGGCTCTCTGTTAGAGCAAAACTGAAACTACTCCAGAAGCCAGCTCCTCTGACAAAGATTGAAACTGGTCTAAAAGACATGTAATGATACTGGTGAAGAGTGTGCTTCTTGCTTAAGTAGATACAGGAGACTAACTGTACAGTTACTGTCTGGAGGTGAGATAAGAAGACAGAAGTGGGCAGGAGCTGGTTAAATGGACATGGGAAATAAGACATGGAAAGGAAGACTGTGATGTCAGTGTGGGGAGAGCAGCTAAAGTCACATAACAAAATGTGTGTAAGTTTTTGTATGAGAAACTGACCAGAATTGTAACCTTTCACTTAGAATACAATAAAAACTAATCTAAAAAAAAGACTTTTTAGCATTCACATATTTATTAACACAAATTTCAGTAATACCAAGACTATTTTCGTGCAGAACAATCAGAAATCCAAACAGTAGTAGTGCTTTGTCATATTTTAATTATCAGTGGTGTCTAAGAGAGCCATTTCTAAATATGTCATTGAGAAGACATGTGAATATTAGCTGAGCCCTACGTAATTAGGTCATCTTAGCACGTTCTTGCAAGTTGTCTCATGGTACATCCTTCCCTACAACACTTTGTAGTTATTGAAATAATCAGCTTTCTCTTTCGCGGGGGATATGTATCCAAGTCTAAAGTAGCTATATCTGCTTCTGAAGAGCTTTCGCCTGTTGTTTCCCTCATCGGGTTCATTGTACTAAGTTCTTCATTTGTAGTGTCTTGTGCTTCACTCAGCATTCTTGGGTTCACTGTACTAAGTTCTTCATTTGCAGTGTCTTGTGCTTCACTCAACATTCTTGGGTTCACTGTACTAAGTTCTTCATTTGTAGTGTCTTGTGCTTCACTCAGCATTCTTGGGTTCACTGTACTAAGTTCTTCATTTGTAGTGTCTTGTGCTTCACTCAGCATTCTTGGGTTCACGGTACTAAGTTCTTCATTTGCAGTGTCTTGTGCTTCACTCAGCATTCTTGGGTTCGTTGTACTAAGTTCTTCATTTTCCTTCTCCTCTACATTACCACTAGTGTGTTCTGATGACTCATTTTGAGTACAGTGTGGACTACCATCTGCAGAGTTAAATAAAATAGGGGAGAGAATATTTGTATCAAGGAACATAAGCAATATTATAAAAATTTTATAAGCAAAAAGGAAAGTACTGCCTCACTATAGTTGAACATCAAGACAGTATCAGCAAGCATCCTTGTACCTACACATTTTAACTGACTTCTGGTTTCACGGCTCAAAGCACTGTGACCTTCCCAAAGTATTGCTTTCTGCTGTCCTACCCATCTTGGGTCTCTTACCATGACCCCCTTAACACTTCTATCTCTTGACACTTTTGACACTTCCTGGCATTGTTTTGTCATCTCTCTGAAGTCATCCTAGCCACTGAAAACTGTTAGGATGATCATAGACAGATAGCTTTCACCACAGCAATTTTCTTCCTTTGCTAAGCAGCTCCTCAGTTATGTTGGTAATGCTCTCAACGTACGTTAATTATTTTAGGCTACCAAAAGCTCTATCAGGGTAAGTTACTGTTGAGAATAAAATTGAAAAGTAAAATTCCCAGTTCCATCTAGCTGACAGGCAGGAAGTACAAGCCTCTGAAGTAAAATTTAAAACATTTATTTAACAATTTCTCTTTCCCAAAGTTATTTCTTTCAAGTCAGTAGTACTCAACATGAAATAGAGAAAAGGGTTAAAAGAAAACTAACCTAACCAAAAATGACTGAGTTAAAAGAGGACTGGGTGTCTCATGCTGTGTGTGCCACCTGATATGCTGTGTATGGGGTTTGCCCAGTACTGTGGGTCACATTCTGTGCAACCTCTGCATAACCCAAATAAGGAATCTATTCTCAAAGAGCCTCCCAGGACGGGCAGACTAGGAGGTTGGAAAGTAGCCAAACCAACTCTCTGTCTCCTTTATAACCATTCATTCAGGTCAGTTGAATACTGATTAGCTTATGCCATGTCTCTGATCCGCCCAGCAGAAGAGATTGAAACAAACAAGCAGAAAACACGTTTCCTGCCTTCGAAAAACTGTTCAGGACTACACCATAAGCTGAAAAGTTTTCTACATTCAACCCAACATTTTGTAGGACAGAATATCAGGGACAAGAGTCTGGGGACCATGTTTTCAGGGGACATTGGGGTCAATTGGCATAACTAGTCTTGTTTAAGACAGTGTTCTACACTCCATGCTGGCGTGTGGTGCCTGAGGTCTTAGAAGCCAGCAAACTCCCATCTAAGGAACATTGATTTGTAACAACCCACAACAGAAAAAAATGGAGAACATCAAAGACATGAGGAAAACTGAGCCTAGGAGACAGAAAGACCCATACGATTGAGAGATTACATCAGCAGGAGAACAGAAGAACTAGATGGTGCCCGGCCACCACCAAAGACAGCCTGAAGGGAAACATTATGTAGAGTCCCTGGCATAGCACGAGAGAAAGCAGTGTGCAGGTCTAGAACTCTGTTAAAAGACCAGATGTGGGGGCGGAGTCAAGTTGGCAGACTCAGCCCACGTCTCCTTCTATCCCTCTGGAAACCAAGACCTGAATTGACAATCAAACAGAGCCTTCTGATCACCGAATCAGCCTCAGGACACAGCACAGAGCTGTTAATTCTGGCTAGCCCCGGCTCTCACGGAGGGAAGGTAAACGCACCAGTTTGACTTTTTTTTTCCTCTGTCTCGGCTGGCGGGCGGAGCTGGGTCTTGCCTGGCGGCTGGACTCAGACGCACTGCTGGGGGGATAGGCAGGCAAAATTCCCATATTCTGAGAGCCAGGCTTGGGACTCTGCTAATCTAGCCACGTTGAGCCTTTCGTTTTGTAGCTGCCTCAGCGGGGTTTGTGCGGAGCTCCGCGGTCAGGGTGCGGGACGCCGTGTTGGTACCGAGATTCTAGCGGGACCTCGTTCTTAGCCTGGGAGCCAGCGCCTGCAAACGGGACAGCGCTTCTCTGACAGAAAAGTAGTGATTTTGCACAGTGCTGCCTAAGGTGGGGGCCCTGCAACCACCAGTGATAGCCATGATGGAGCTCACAGAGAGGAGTCTCACTGGCAACACAAGAATAAAAAGGGGTGCATCATGAGATCTCCACTAAAAGACCTCAATTGATGGTCCAGCAGTTTGGGGGTTCCTCTGAGAGCATGGCCCCCGGCCCTGATGCTGCCCTTTCCTATAAATTATAACAAAGGTCCACTCTTTGGACAAGAATGGATTGGACTTGGCAATGCAGAGTGACCATATATTGGAAGCACTTTATTGTTCTATACATCTACAGGATATCATCTTGCTGACCTCTGGCTGGAGGAAGGGGAGTGGACGGAGAGGAGAGGAAAGGAGACTGTTGGGAGGATGAGACATGTATGGAGCAGAGAGGAATAGTGTGCAGTCACCAGACAGGGAGAGCAGTGGAAGCTGCATATAGGTGGGCATGTAAATTTATATGTGAATGTACGTTTTCACTCAGTTATGTTAAATAAAAATAAAAAAGACCAGACGTGGTGGTATGACAACCTAGAGAGTCCCCTGAGAACACGACCCCTAGGCTCACTGCCAGCCCAGAGCTGAAACCAGTACTGAAGCCAAAACTTCAGACAAAGAGTGCACTGGACTGGGGATCACAGAATAACGCAGGTGGTGTGTGTACTTTATGACTTAATATACATATGAGGCTGTCCTACTGGTTTTTTTTGAGAGGAGAGAGTAGAGGGGAGAGAGGAGGTGACAAGTGTTGGTTGAGTGGATACTGGAAGTGATGAGTGGAAAAGAAGAATACACTACCACAGGATCAGAAGAGCAGACATAGTTGCAGAGAGGAGGGTATGGAAAATTGAGTTGGATTGTAAACTTTCACTTAATCACAATAAAAAAACAATTTTAAAGTTCAGTCACATACTACTTCTCATCTTTTCTATACCACTGTCACAATTTTGAGAGTTTTTAACAGAAAAGAATTAGAAACACAGATGATATTTACATTCTATTGTAACTTGAATCACTTCTGGAAGGTCTTTTTAGTGGCAGCAAAGCTGATCTTTTCAGCTTATTAAGAAGGCTTTACTCACCAAATCGTGAAAACGATGAGGCAAGAAGAAGAACATACAAGTAATTCTAAATTCTTAAAATACACTTTTAAGATATTTCCAGATTTGAGCTGTACTCAGTTAACTCGGCTATGTGGCATTTAAACAAAATCCACTGCATTTTCCAAAAGCTTGAAAATGCCACATAGGCTAGTTATGAGGGTTTGGAGATTAGCTTCCCTGGACTCTGTCCTTTGGGTTTCTCTTGTAGACAACTGGCTCCTTTCTTCTTCTTCTACCACCTCTCCTCCAACTGAACTTTTCAGGAACCAGCTCATAGAGGTGAGAGGCAAGGCCTTCTCTTTGCTTTTGGTTAAAAAAGAAGGATGGTTTTACTGTCATAGGCCACAGCACAGCTTCTTTACAAATGAGAAAAGTAATTGACTCTAAGTTCCTTCCATGCCCACTGTATAAGAATCCTGATCAACCTCATGGTGCAACTCACTTGTCCTTTAGCATGCACATGTTTTTGACAACTACCTGACTGATTCCTCCATTCACATCTCAGTGTAAGATCCCCTATCCAGGGGCCTAAGATGCTGAAGTAGTCAGAAGGTAGAAGAGTAGTCAGACACTTTCTGACAACAAAGATCCAAAAGAACAAAGGAATCAATTGTATGTGACATTCTAGGGGCTGTTAACATCAAAGAGAAAATTGAGAAATCAGACAATGACAGGGAAGGGAGAATAGGCCCAGAAGTACCTAGAACTGACCAGATCTGACCTGGCAGGAACAGATACCCAACACAGAGATCAGTGATGCCTCGCATAGTGAGCAGAGTGGTGGCAGTCACAGAGCATCTTCTTCAGCAGGAAAGACTGAGCAGCCAAGCACTCTCTCACATCTTCAAAATCAGTGAAAAGTGGCACTGAGTGGTCAAAAGCTAAGTGGCTTATGTCTAACCTGCTGCATGAGGATCTGAAACTTTCCTTCAGGGTAAACATCTCTCCCTTTTCCCAGTGCTTCCCCCACCCTTCTCTGCACTGCATAGGACTCCATAATCTGACATACTACCTGGGCTAGAAGTAGGACCCCTTATGTGCTCCTTGAGCCATTCTCCCAGACTTTGGAGCGGGAACAATTTAACAAATGGGAGAGAAAAAAAAAAAAATCTTCTCTCTCCCCTAAGCTGAGAACTCAAGCCAGAAAGCGTTCCTTTGCCTAGATGCAATCATAACACATCTGTTGGCCTCAGAAACATTTCAGCACTGCAACCAGCATCAAGTGCACCCATTGTTCTGCAGGAAGAGCTATCTTCCTACTTGTATTCAAGAACAGGGAGAAGCCTTCCTTACAGATACTCATGGACAACTTTCAGACCCCTACTTTTCTCAATATGTGTAGGCAGTTACCAGTGCCTACACCAATCACTCCTGCCCATCTAAGACTGTAAGTGAGAGCCTGTACCACACATTTGGTGACTGACTACCTGGGCATTGGAGATGAATATATACACGAAAAGTAAATGGATACCTGGGCTCACGTGTCTAGTAAAAGCTCTAACAACCTGGTAACAGGATGTTAGAACTTATAAGGCACCAATAATCAAACTAACTCACACTACCAGGCTATTTGGGCATTTCAAAACAAAAGAAAAAAAGAAACTGGAACACAGTAAGAAAACACAAATAAGTTCAACAACTTATTGATGGCTCAGAGACAACAGTCAGTGTCAAATCACTTAAATAGCAAACCATGATGGCTTCAGAAAGCCCCCAAAGCAAAGGATCAAGAAATTTTTTAGATTAAGAGAACTTCCTGGCCTTATTGGAGGTAGACTATGAAAGATCAATATCTAGAACTCTTCAAGAGAACAGGAAGGAGAATAAACAGAACACAGCAGAACATAATGACAAATCAAATAGGCTGCAAGGAAGCATATAGAGACAGCAATTAGAAATTCAGCAGGTAAATAATAAAATTACAGAATTAGACAACTCAATACAAAATTAGTGGAGGAGAACCAAGGCAACAGAATGCAGAATTAGTGAAACTGAAAATAAAGCTATTGATATCAACATGTATGAGGAGAAATCAGATAGAACAATTTTTAAAAAATGAAGAAACACTAAGAAAGTCTAAGTGGGACTCAGTCAAGAGGAATAAGTTACTAATGTGATATTAAGTAGGACTCTATCAAGAGGAATAATTTACTAGTGTTGTAACACCAGAATGGTGGGGGGATAGAAAATACGGAGAGAATTGTTGAAAGTTTGTAGACAGAAAACCTCCCAGATGTCATGAAATATAAGAAGATATCTATCCAAGATGTACATCAAACTCCACACAAGGTTGCAGTCAAAAGAAAGTCACTAACTCGTATCATAATTAAACTTACCAAAAACTGAATATAAGAAAAGAATTGTAAAGCTGGCTACGGATAAACGAAAACAATCTACAAAGGAGAGTCAATAAGACTAAACTGGGACTGCTCAGCAGAAACCATGCAGGCAAGAAGGAAATGGGGAGACACATGAGGTCTCACAATTAAGTCCATGAACTTAATTATTCTAAGTGCTACATACCTCATTGCTGAATATCACTATGGTCACCTTCAAAGTGCTCCCCTTGGGGAGCTATGCACTGATGCCAGCACCTAGTACACCCTTCAAAGAAATTTTGGAACTCTTTCTGGAATGGCCATTGCACACAGCAGCAAGGTGGTAAGTGCATGAACATAAATGTATAGTTGTCTGTGAGGGAGTTTTCAGCCAGTAAACAAACAACTGTATTGGAACACCCTCCCTACTTATCTGATCAGGCCCCCAATGACTTTTTTCTTCACCCAAAGATAAAGGAAATACTGAAAGGAAGACATCAGGGTATTCCAATGACAGCTTTGATGGTCATTCCAGGAAAAGAGTTCCAAAATTGCTCTGATAGGTAGACAACACACTGTCATTGAAGTACTCCAAGGGGAGTATTTTGAAGGTGACAGTAATGATATTCAGCAATGAGGTATGTAGTACTTTTTTTAGCATGAGTTCATGAAATTAATTGGCAGTCCTTGCATAAAAAGCTTTGAAAGAAAATAATTGCCAGCCAAGAACACGCTATCTGGGAAAACTGTCTCTCAAATATGATGGCAAAATCAAGACATTCCCAGATAAACAGAAATTTGCAAAATACAACCCCAAATTACAAGGACTACTAAAAGAAGTCCTTCAGCTGAAAAATCAGTGATATCAGATGTCATGGTTGGAATTATGTCCCCCCCAAAATGTGTGCAGTCACGTGGCTGGGATATGGTTCCCAGTATCTTGGGACTGTCCTCCATTGTGTGGTTTTGCTAACCTGTATGTTGAAGGATTAGGGTGGGGCTGCAAATTCCTGCTGTAGGGGGAGTGTCCCTGGAGTATGGCTTGCCCCACCCTTAATGCTTTTAGCTTGCAAGGAATAAAAGGAAAAAGAAACAAAGGACAATTTAGAGAACCTCGCTACCATCAAGCAAGCAGCACCGGGAGCAGAACGCGTCCTTCAGACCAGAGGTTCTTGCGTGAAGACGCTCCCTGGACCAAGACTGATGCAATACCGGACTTTCCTCCAGAGCCCACAAAGGGAAAGTCTATCCCTGGAGCGGACACCCTGAATATGGACTTGCAACCTACCGGACTGTGTAAGAATAAATCTTTCTTTGTTAAAGCCATCCACTCTAAGACAACAATGTGATACCATCTCACCCCAACAAGATTGGCCATGATCCAGAAAACACAAAACAACAAATGCTGGAGAGGCTGTGGAGAAAGTGGAACCCTCCTACACTGTTGGTCGGGTTGCAAAATGGTCCAGCCTCTTTGGAAGGCAATCTGGCGCTTCCTTAAAAAAATGGATATAGATATACCATTTGACCCAGTAATTCCACTACTTGGAATTTATCCTACAGATTCAAGGCCTTTCACACCAACGGACACATGCACCAGAATGTTTATCGCAGCACAGTCCACGATAGCAAAACGATGGAATCAACCCAGATGCCCAACAATAGAAGAATGGATAGGTAAACTGTGGTACATATACTCAATGGAGCACTACGCAATGATAAAGAATAACGATGATTCCAGGAAACATCTCCTAACCTGGTTTCAACTGGAAGACATTATGTTGAGTGAAAGTAGTCAGCGACAAAAGGACAAATACTGTATGAGACCTCTACGATAAGATCTCAAAAACAGACTTGTGTATAGAAGAAAAGACTCTTTGACAGCTGCAAGGGAAGGGAGGGAGGGAGGGCGAGGGGGGAGGGTTTAGTTTAGATAGTTACTAGAAATCTAGTTGGGAGAAAGCGGTGACAGCACACATTAGGAACAAGAACAACATTAAGTGGACTTCAGCATAACTTGAGTACCCCTTCCATCTTAACTCAATACTGCAAGGATAGAGTAGCTGGGGCGGGGGGCGGGGGACCATGCTCTTAGGCGAATTCCAGGCCAATTGGCACAACTAGGGTTTTGCTAAGAGAGCTCTCTGCACCCCAAATTGGCAAGTGGCGTCTGGGGTCTTAAAAGCTGCCAAGCTGCCATCCGAGGACACAGCAAATGGTCCGAACTCAGCAGGAACGGATGCTCACCGAGGGCCAAAATGGCATGCGGTAAAGACAACCGAGAAGACAGAGAGACCCACAAGAGTGGGCGCCTACATCGACTTGGGACCGGAAGAACCGGATGGTGCCCGGCCACCACCAGTGACAGCCATGACGGAGCTCACAGAGAGGAGCCTCACTGGCAACACAAGAATAAAAAGAGGTGCATCATGAGATCTCCACTAAAAGACCTCAATTGATGGTCCAGCGGTTTTGGGGTTCCTCTGAGAGCATGACCCCCTGTCCTGATGCTGCCCTTTCCTATAAATTATAACAAAGGTCCACTCTTTGGACAGGAATGGATTGGACTTGGCAATGCAGAGTAACCATATATTGGAAGCACTTTATGGTTCTATACATCTATAGGATATCATCTTGCTTTCCTCTGGCTGGAGGAAGCGGAGTGGACGGAGAGGAGGGGAAAGGAGGCTGTTGGGAGGATGAGACATGTATGGAGCAGAGAGGAATAGTGTGCAGTCACCGGACAGGGAGAGCAGTGGAAGCTGCATGTGGGGGGCATGTAAATTTATATGTGAATGTACATTTTCACTCAGTTATGTTAAATAAAAATAAAAATTAAAAAAAAAAAAGCCATCCACTCTGTGGTATTTCTGTTAGAGCAGCCTAGCTGACTAAAACATCAGATAATAGCCCAAGACTGTAACATAGAACAGTACAAACAGATATCAAACCAGATAGGAAAACCACAAAAATAAATCAAAATTAAAACTTTCGAAGTAGGGAAATAAAACCCACTGCTGTCGAGTTGGGTCTGACTCATAGCAACCCTAGAGGTTAGAGTAGAACTGCCCCATGGAGTTTCCAAGGAGTGCCTGGTGAATTTGAACAGCCAGCCTTTTGGTTAGCAAACATAGCACTTAACCCACTACTCCACCAGGGTTTCCAGTAAGGAAATAGAGATGACAAGATAAAAAGGTGAAAACATTATAACAAAAAAGAGAAACTAGAAAAAGTGTAGTCAAAGATCTTTCATATGGTAAGGAAGACAAGACAATACAAAAAAATTAAAGACTAGCTTAAATTTAAAAAATAGGGATAAATATTCACGTAACCACAAAGGAAATTAACAATCTTACACATCAAAACAAGAAAAACACAAAGTTCAAGCAAATACAAAACAAACAATAATGAGAAAGATGAAAAGAAAACACATAAAGAAAATGACTAAGTACATGAGTCGGATCCGACTCGACGGCACTTGGCTTTTACAGGAAATTAAGGAGAACAAAGAAACAAAAGACAAAATAAGGCATCAAGGTGAGAGCAGTAAATTCACACCTATCAAAATTGTGCTGGATTCAGATGGATTAAATGCACCAAAAATAAAAGACAAATAGTGGCAGAATGAATTTAAAAAAATTTTTTTTTTAAAAAAAAAAAGCATGATTTGCCTGTGTGTTGCCTACAAGAGACGTACCTTAGACTTAAAGACACAAACTAAAACTCTTAGAATGGAAAAAGTATAAGCAAACAACATTAAAGAAGGAGCAGAGGTAGCAATATTAATTTCTTGATACAATAGACAAAGTGAGATCCACCACAGTGGACAAGGATGGACACTATATAATGATTAAATAGTCAATACATTAAAAGATGTTCCACTGCTATTCATAAAGCTTTCCTTGGCTAATACATTTCAGAAGTAGACTGCGAAGTCCTTATTCCTAGTCTGTCTCAGTACGGAAGCTCAACCAAAACCTGTCCACCACAAGTGACCCTGCTGGTATCTTAATATTGGTGGCATAACTTCTAGCATCACAGCAACATGCAAGCTCCCACAGTAAGACAAACTGACAGACAGAAGCCAAGAAATTTGAGGAACAGCTACCTGGCCAATTGACTAAAAAAGATCTATATTTATGCCTATTCCCAAGAAAGATGATCCGATTGAATGCAGAAACTGTTGAACAATATCATTGATATCATATGCAAGTAAAATTTTCCTCAAGATCATTCAAAAGCAACTGCAACAGTGTTTTGACAGGGAACTGCCAGAAATTGAAGTCAGATTCAGAAAAGGATGTGGAACGAGGGCTATCATTGCATATGTCACATGGATCTTGGCTGAAAGCAGAGAACACCAGAAAGACACCTTATCTGTGTTTCACTGGCTATGCAAAGGCATTCAACTATGCGGATTATAACAAATTATGCATGACATTACGGAGAGTGGGACTTCCAGAACACTTAATTCTGTGTATGAGGAATCTGTATACTGAGAGGCAGTCATGCCAACAGAACACGGTTTAAAGTCAAGAAAAATATGCACCAGGGTTGTACACTTTCACCATACTTTTCCAATCTGTGTGTCAAGCAAATAATCTGAGAAACCGAAATATATGAAGAGGAACAAGGCATCAGAGTTTCAAGAAGACTTGTTAATAAACTGTGTTATGTAGATGACAAGATGCTCACTGGAAGTGAAGAGGATTTGATACACATACTGATGAAGATCAAAGACGACAGCTTTCAGCATGGATTGCAATTCAACATTAAGAAAACAAAAACTCTCACAACTGGACCAGTAAGCAATATCACGACAAATGGAAAAAGGATTGAGGTTGTCAAGGATTTCATTCTACTTGGTTCCATAATTAACACCCATGGAAGCAGCAGTCAAGAAGTAAAAAAAAGCATTGCAGCGGGAAAATCTGCTGCAAAGGACCTCTTTAATGTATTGAAAAGTAAAGACATCACCTAGAAGACTAAAGTGAGCCTGACCCAAGACACAGTATTTTCAATACTATCAAATGCATGCAAAAGCTGGACAATGAATAAGGAAGGCAGAAGAATTGATGCCTTTGAATTGTGGAGTTGGAAAAGAATATTGAATATACCATGGACTGCTGAAAGAACAAACAGATCTATTCTGGAAGAAGTACAACCAGAGTGCTCCTGGGAAGCAAAAATGGTGAAGCTGCATCTCACATACGTTTGACATGTCTTCAGGAAAGATCAGTCGCTAGAGAAGGACACCATGCTTGGTTGAATAGAGGGTCAGTGAAAAAGAGGAAGACTCTCAACAAGATGGATTGCCACCGTAGCTGCAATGATGTGCTTAAGCGTAAAAACAATTGTGGGCATGGTGAAGGACCAGGTAGTGTTTTGTTCTGTTGTGCACAGGGTTTCTATGAGTCAGAGCCAACTCGACAGCACCTGATAACCACAACATTAGAAGAACATAACCATATGAAATATTTAGATACCCAATGGCAGGGACCCTAAATATGTAAAACAAACTCTAACAGCATTGAAATAGAAGTAAATAGCTCCACAATCACAACAGGAGACTTCAGCACACCACTTTCAGTGATGGACAAAACATCCAGAAAGAAGTTCAATAAAGACACAGAACATCTAAATGCCACATTCAACCAACTTGACTTCATAGATGTATGCACAACATTCAACTTGACAGCAGCCAAGGATGTTTTCTTTCCAATGCACGTGAAACACAGAATAGATCACATACCAGAATAAAAAGCAAACCTTAACAAAATCTAAAGCATCAAAATGTTACAAAGCATCTTTTCAGACCATAAAACCACAAAAGTAGAATAAAATATTAGGAAAAGCAAAGGGAAAAAATCAAACATGTGGACACTGAACAACGTCTTGATCAAAAACTACTGAGATATAGAAGGAACCAAGAACAGAATAAAGACATTCATAGAAACAAATGAGAAAGAAAGCACATCCTACTAGAACTTTTGGAGAACAACAAAATCAGTGCCCAGAGGTCAACTTATTTAAGTAAATGCACACATTCAAAAAGAAGAAAGGGCCCAAATTAAAGTATTAACCCTACAAGTAGAACAAGTAGAGAGCAGCAAATGAAGCTCTCAGGTATCACAAGAAAGGAATAATGAAAATTAGAGTAGAACTCAATGAATTAGAGACTAGAAAAACAATCGAAAGAGTTAACAAGACCAAAAGCTGGTTCTGGGAAAAGAACAACAAACTGACAAAAGAAAAATACGAGAGGAACTAAATAACCTGCATAAGAAACAAGACGGGAGATATCACAACAAACTCAGCTGAAATTAAACAAATCATTAAGAGACTACTGTGAAAAAATTGTATTCTAAAAAATTTGAAAATCTAGAGGAAATGGATAAATTTCTAGAAACATGCTACCTACCTAAACTAGCACAAACAGAAATAGAACAAAATAAACCTATAATAAAAAAAGAGAGAGAGAGAAAAAGTAATTTAAAAAACTTCCACCAAAACAAAAATCGCTGGCTCAGATGGCTTCACTGGAGAACTCTACCAAACTTTTGAGAAGAGTTAACACCACTGTTACTAAAAATATTTCAAAGCATAGAAAAAGAGGAAATACTCCGAAAGTCATTCTATGAAGCCAGCATAACCCTGATACCAAAACCAAGACAGCACACACACAAAAAGAAAATTACAGGCAAATGTTTCTCATCAACTTAGATGCAAAATCTTCATAAAAATTCTAGCCAATAGAATTCAACAACATATCAAAAAAAAAAAAAAAAAACCTCATCATTACCAAGTGGGATTCATACTGGGTATATAAGAATGGTTCAACATTAGAAAAACAATAAATGCAATTCTCAGTAAAATAGGAATAGAAGGGAAATCGTCAACATAATAAACGACATTTATGCAAAGACAACAGACAACACCATGCTAGATGGACATAGTCTGAAAGCATTCCCTTTGAAAATAGGAAACAGATAAGAATGCTTTTTGTCATACTTTTATTTGACACTGTGTTGGAATTTCTAACCAGAGCAATCAAGCTAGAAAAAGAAAGTGCATCTAAATTTGTAAGGAAGTAGTAAAAGTATCTCTATTTGCAGATGATATGATCTTATACAGAGGAAACCATAAAGAACCTAAAAAAAAAAAACCCTCTGGAACTAATAGAAGGGGTCAGCAAAGCATCAGTATACAAAATAAACATATGAAAATCAGTTGGATTCCTCTACACCAACAAAAAGAACATAAAAGAAGAAATCACCAAATCAATACCATTTACAACAGCCCCTAAGAAGGAAGAATACTTAGGAAGAACTCTTACCAGAGATGAAAAAAAAACTTGAAGAAAACTAAAAGACGCTACTGCAAAAAACCAAAAGAGATTTTACGTAAGTCAAGAAACCTACCTTGTTCAAGGATAGGAAGACTTAACATTGTGAAAATGTGTATTCCACCCCAAGCAATCTATAGATACAATGCAATCCTGATCCAAATTCTACTGGCATTTTTTTTAACAAGTTAGAGAAACAAATCACTAATTTTATACAGAAAGTGAAGAAGCGAGGAATAAGTAAAGCATTACTGAAAAAGAACAAGGAACAAAGCGAGAGGCCTCTCACTACCTGACTTTAGAACTTATTGCACTGCCATGGTAGTCAAAACAGCCTAGTACTAGAACAACAGACATATAAACTAACGGAACAGAGGTGGGAATCTAAACACAAAATTATCCACCTATGAGCAGCTCATATTTGACAAAAGCCAAAAGTTTATAAATTAGGGAAAAGACAGTTTCTTTAATAATGGTGATAGTATAACTAGACACCCATCTGCAAAAATATGAAGCATGATCCATGTCTCTTGCTATGCACAAAAACTGACTCAAAATGGATCAAAGACCTAAATATAAAATCTAAACTGATAAAGATCATTAAAGAGGAGACAGGGACAATGCTAGAAGCCCTAATAACACATAATACCAGAAGCCCTAACAACACATACACACCAGAAGGAAAAAATAGATAACTGGGAACTCCTAAAAATCAAACATTTCTGCTTATCTAAAGACTTTATGAAAAAAGTAAGAAAACAAACAAACAAAAAAACCTATAAACTGGGAAAAAAAATTCTTAGTCATGACAAATCCAATCAGCATCTAATCTCTAAACTCTACGAGATATTACCAAACCTCAACAACAAAATGACAAATAATCCAGATGAAAAATGGGCAAAGGATATGAACAAGCACTTCACCAAAGAAGACATTCAAGTGGCGAACATATATGAGAAAATGCTCACAATCTTAGCCATTACAGAAATGTAAATTAAAATTACAATGAGATACCATGTCACTCCAACAAGGCTGGCATTAATCCAAAAAAATACAAAATGATAAATGTTGTAGAGGCTGTGGAAAGACTGGAACACTTATGTATCTACTGCTAGGGGGATTGTAAAATGAAACAACAACTTTGGAAATCTATTTGATGTTTTCTTAAAAAGCTAGACATAGAAATATCATACAATCCAGCAATCCTATCTCTTGGAATATGTTCTAGAGAAATAAGAGCTGTCACAGAAATAGATACATGCATGCCAATATTTATTACAGCACTGTTCACAACAGTAAAGTGACGGAATCAACCTAGGTGCTCGTGAACAGAAGAATGGATAAACTATGTCGTATTCACACAATGGAACACCATAAAATGATAAAGAACAATGAATTTGGGAAACATAACATGGAAGAATCTAAAAGGCATTATGCTGTGTGAAATTAGCTGATTGCAAAAGGACAAATGTCATATGAGACCACTATAATAAGTAGACAAAAATAGGTTTGAACAGAAGAAACCATTCTTAAAGGCTATGAGGGTGGGGTGGGAGGGAGAGGGGTATTCACTAATTTGTATTATTTTAGGCATAAGGAGAGATGATACACAGTAGAGAAGAACTCAGCACAAATAGACTAAACCCCAAACTTAGAAGTACTGCAAATAAAACCAAACACTTCAAGGGACAGAATAGCAGGATCAGAAGTCTGGGGACTGTGATTTCAGGAGATATCTAAGTCAACTGTTCTGCATCCCACTTTGGTAAGTGGCATCTGGGGTCTCAAAAGCTAGCAAGCAGCCATCTAGATAGCATCAGTTGGTCCCAACATACCTGGAACAGAGGAGAACAAAAGATATCAAGGACAGAAGGAAAATATGAGTCCAAGAGACAGAAAGGGTCACATAATCCAGAAACTACGTCAACGTGAAATTGGAAGAACTAAATGTTGCCTGGCCATTATCAAAGACTGCCCTTACAGGGAACTCAACAAAGAGTTCTGATGAAGCAAGAGAAATGTGGGGTACAGAATTTGAACTCTAGGAAAAAGACCAGTCTTGATAGTCTGATAGACTGGAGGCCCCCTAGAAAACACAGCCCATGGACTCTCTGTTAGCCCAGAATTGAAACCATTCTGAAGCCAACTCCTTAAACAAAGACTGAGCTGGTCTGTAAAATGGTACTGCTGAAGAGTGTGCTTCTTGGCTTCAGTAGATACAGGTGACTAACTGCACAGCTCCTGTCCAGAAGTGAGATGAGAAGAAAGAGGGGGACAGGAACTGGTTAAACAGACGTGGGTAATACAGGGTGAAGGGAGGATAAATGTGTGCTGTCACGGTGTGGGGAGAGCAGCTAAGGTCATATAACAAAATATGTGTAAGTTTTTGTATGAGAAACTGACTGAAATTGTAAACTTTCATATAAAACAATGAAAAAATTAAAATTGAAAAAAAAAGAACACAGAAATTGAGAGATAAGAGCTATCTTATATTGATATCCAATCAAGTAGACATTAAGTGGCTAATGCCTAGAGTCTAGAAGGCAGAGCCATTGTGTAAATGTTCCCAGAGAACAGAAGGTTATTTTCAGGCTTTGGGGACTAACACGATGTGTTCTGGTGACTTGCTCAGTATCTATTATGCCTTCTTTTTCTCCAGTTTCTCCCATTTGTAATAAAACCATCTAGCTTTGCCTGCCTGTTACACCACTATACTTTTGGAAGCAGATAACTTACATTCTAGATTTCACAGATAAAGAAGAATTTTTGGAATTTAGATTTGGAACTGATTTAAAGCTTTTTCTATCATATGGGTTGAATATGTTTTTGCTATGATTTTTGCTTAGATGGGATGAATATGTTTTGCATGTTTCAAAGATATGATTTTGGGGGAGCCAAAGGGTGGAATGTCTTAGATTGAACTGCATCCTCTCCAAAAACGTGTGTAGCAAGAAGGCTAGGCCAGGATTCCTAGTATTGTAGGGTTGTCTTCCATTCTGCAATTTTCCTATGTTACAGATTTTCCTATGTTGTAAATCCTAATCTCTGCCTGTGGTTAATAGGGCAAGATTTGATTTGTTAAAGAGGACTATGGTGGGACTGCAACATCTCACTAAGGCCACCTCCCTGAAGCAATGTAAAGAGAGTTTCCCTTGGCTTACATCACCTTTTATCCTTTTGTCCCACTATAGATGAAAAGAAAGAGAAGGAAGCAGAGAGATGGAGACCTCGTCCCATCAAGAAAACAGCACTGAGATCAGAGTGCATGCTTCAGAACTGAGGTTCCTGCATTGAAATGCTCCCAAACCACAGAAAAACTGACGCAACACAGAGATGACAGAGAGCGTGTTCCCCTGGAGCCGGCACCATGAATTCAGACTTTTAGCCTACTGGATTATGACAACACGGAGTTTTCTTTGCTAAAGCCAAAAACAAAAGCAAAAACAAACAAACAAAAAAAAACCCTATCCACAGCCTCCATGTCCTAGAACCTGCCATTCAGCCTAAACTACTTTACCCTTGAATGCTAGGGTGGCCTCCACCTCCCATAAACTTAGCCAGCTTTAACCGCTGGTCACTTTCTCCTGCCTGCACCCAGTACCTGGGCAACCTGGCAATGAAGTGTCTCTGGCATCTATCAGGTGAGGCTTTTTAGCCATCCAGTTGGATACCCAATGAAATCAAGTTACATAGTCCAAAGTCAAACTTCTAGATATCAGAAGAACAACCAGCAGAGTTCAGGCACTAAGTATGGGCATCCATTGGTACCTGAAGTCTGGTCAGGAACTCTTACCTGCACCCAGGAGGCATTTTTCTGTTGGTTCATCCTTGCTGAAACCAATTCCAAAGTGCTTTCTGATGCAGACTTTCATTCGAGTGATGACTAATTCCTGGCCACATCGCTTCTGCACAGGGTCTGACCGCTTGGAGGAGAGCTCTCTGGGAAGCTGACTCAGCAACAGCAAGATTCCTAGCAGGTGGACCAAAAGCTGCGGCATCCTGGACCTGTTTTTCAGCTTTTGTCTAGGGAAGGTCTCTCCTTGGCTGCAGGCAACTTTCCCTGCCTGGATCTGCCGGGCTTTATAGCCCGTGGTCTTGCTCAGACCTGGAGTCCTAGCTCCCCAGCCTCACCCCTAGCCCCACCCCTTGCTCCACCCGCTCCTTGGAATTCCCCCATCTGCTACTGTTCACCCTCCCCACCTTCCTTCTATTGGCCCATTCTTCTGCTTTTTGGCATTTTCTTCTCTTACCCTCAAGCCATTTTGTAGGCTCACATAGTAAGGAATTATTTGAAGCTTTATCTTTTGTGTTTTGTTGCTGCTGTTGAGAATATACACAGCAGAATACTTACCAATTCAACTCCTTCTGCATGTAAAATTCAGTGATGTTGATTACATTCAAGGATGTAACCATTCTCATCCTCCTTCTTGAAACCTTATTTTTATTAGAAATATGGAAACTGCAAACAAAATGGAGACACTTATGTCAAGTCTGGAGAACACAGCTGATGCCTGGTTTCATAGAGCAAACATTTAAGATAATAAATAACAGGCTGCCTAAACTTCTAATCTAAACACAGCTTTAATTAGATTAATTAATATGTTGTCTGGTATATATCAATACATAAAAATAAAATGGGTGAATGGAAACATTGTAGAAAACAGTGGGAAAACGGATAACTTATATTTAGAATCTTTGTAAAAACATGAATATTAATAGCACTGAAAAGAGAAACTGGCAGTCCCACAATAACAGGAGGAGATTTCAACACAATGCTCTTGGTAAAGGACTGAACATCCAGAAGGAAAGTTCAACAAAGATAAAGTGCACAACTAGCCTGATAGACATAAATAAAACACTCATTCCAAAAGCTGTGAAGTATACATTCTTTTCCAAAGCACATGGAATGTTTCCCGGAATACACCACACCTCAGGCCACAGAGCAACCCTCAACAAAATGCAAAACCCTGAGATAATACAAAGCATCTTCTTGACCACAGCACCATCCAGGTAGAAATTAACAACAGGAAGAAAAGGGGAAAAAATTCCAATACAAGGAAACTGAATAACACACTGCTTAAAAGCCAGTGTGTAATAGTTTGAGTGATACTGTTAGTATCAGGTAAGGAATGGAATCAAGGGATTCCTAGAATCAGTACTGAAGGAGAAGACACAAGTTGACAGCTTTCAAGCAACTTGTGCACTGTCACTCTGGTTAACACGTGTGCCAGATGTGGCTTTCTACTGGCTCTGTATCTTTTAGTCAATTCTTATTAATTTCTCCAGTCTGTCAACATCCAGTCCTTAGGACATTCAGGGCTACACTAATTGGTTTTTGTTTTTCTATTTCTTCCATCATTTCATGGAATTTAGAGAAGGAGGAGAAGCCAAGTCTTCCTGAGTCAGATGTCAGTGCCGATTTCTGCACAGTGTTGACTTTATGTCTCAGAGATACCCTTAGAACTTTTCTAGGTGCTTGTCTGCCTTTCACTGCAGGTTATCAAAGAAGAATGAGAAGACCTGTGGAAAATCCCCAGGTCAGAGAGGAGAGAGTAGGTCTAGAAGTACCAGACTTGCCAAAGCAAGCCGACCTGAATCTGCACCCCACAGGAGGACCCTCTGTGCCAGCGTGGGGAAAAAAAATCATGATCAGAGAGAGCCTTTTTAAAGAAAGGAAGCTGAACTTCAGACAGACATGCCTACAGAATTGCAGCATTCTCCCATTTGAACATCAAAAGATAAATTCTTGCAGACATATATGGATCAAAACTTTTCCTTTGGGCACAAGCTTTCTCTCTCTGTCTCTTTTTCTTTCTCTCTCTCTCTGATGTTTCCCCTTTTCTTCTCTGTACTGAACCATTTGCTGGGTTCTCACACTTTACCTGAACCAGAAGTGGCAAACCCTTTCAAACGCCCTGAGCTATTTTCCTATACTTGGAGACACAGCAGTTTAACAAATGAGAAGAAAAAAAACCAGGGAGTCTTCCAGTGCCACTGTGATGGTAACTCAGGGCAAAAACAGGCTATTTCTCTAGCTGCAGGATCACTGGTCCCTTAACTTTCACAGTGTAGTCCACCCACCTTTCTCAGTGTACAGCCAGCAACCTGAGCCCACACTGATCAACATTACTCAGCAGGCATTGCACACTCGGGGACTGACTGACTGGCACCCTGTCTGAACACACACAAGTAAACTCATGCCAGGGCCCATGTGCCTAGCAAAATCTCTAACAACCTAGTGAGAGGACTTTGGAATTTCTGTTTCTTCCATAAACAGAATAGCTCACATGACCGGTCTACCTGGACACACACAAGCATGTAGACTGGTGCAGGCCTCTACAGGTTTTCAAGTATCTACACCTCTATTTGTCTGGAATGTACCAGTTAAAGATTTAAGGTGGTGGTTACAGATAAATCTAAAGAAACAGGCTAGTTGTTGCATTTAAAGTTTATGTTATTTATTATCTTAAGTGTTTGTTCTGTAAAACCAGGCATCAGGAGTGTTCTCCAGGCTTCACATAATTGTCTTCATTTTTTTTTTTCAGTTTCCACATTTCTAATAAAAATAAAACTTCAAAAAGAGGGATGAGAATAGTAGCATAACTTGAATGTAATCAATGTCACAATACACATAATATATATACAGGTTGAAACACAATAACCAAAATTAAATTACAACTATTTTATGATGGTTGGAAGGCAACCGTCCATTTCAAATCATTTAAAGAAGCAGAATACCATGGCTTCAGAAAACTCCCCAAACAAAGAACTACAAAATTTTTGAGTCAAAGAAGACTCGAAAGAGTAATGTTCATGGCTCTTCAGGACATCAGGAAAGAGATTGGGCAAAGTGCAGCAGAGCATACTGAAAAATGAAACAGGCTGCAGGAAATAGCTGAGCAACAGCAATCTGAAATTCAGCAGGTTAACAATAAAATTACAGAATTAGATAATTCACTAGAAAGCCAAAGGAGGAAAACTGAGGCAATGGGAATGTGGAATTAGTGACATTGAACATAAAGTAACTGACACCAGCATGTTTGAGAAAAAAACAGATAAAAGATTCTTTAAAAATGAAGAATCACTGAGACTTATGTGGGACTCTATCAAAAGGAGTAATTTACAAATGACTAGACTTTCAGAACCAGGGGAGGGGATAACAAAAAATACAGAGAGAACTATTGAAGATACGTTGACAGAAAGCTTTCCTCATACCATGAAATATGAGAGGATATCTCTCCGAGATACTCATCAAATTCCACACAAGGTAGATCCACACAAAGAAAGATACCAAGACAAAGTATACACGAATTTACTGAAACTAAAGAAAAGGCTTTTAAAGTCAGGTGGGGTTAAACAAAAAATAACCAAAAAAAGAGAGTCAGTAAGACTTATTTTGGACTACTCAGCAGAAACTGTGATTACAAAAGGGTAATGGGATATAAAAAGACTTCGAGGAATAAAACTGCCAGCCAAGAACTGTAAATCCTGCAATGTTTTCTCTCAGCTTTGATGGAAAGCTTAGGACATTCCCAGATAAACAAAAGTTTAGAGAATTTGCAGAAACAAAACTGAAATTACAAGAAACACTGAAGGAAGTTCTCCAGTCAGGTAGTCTATAACATTAGATATATGGTCACAGATACAAAGCAGTACAGAGCATCCATACATCAACACAAATAGGGAAACTACAAAAATAAATCAAAGCTAAAACATTAAAAAAAAAAAAGGAAGGCACAGATATCAGTGTGTAAATGATGACTGCATTGTAACAAAAGAAGGGACTAAATGTTGTATTCATGGAACTTTCATTTGGAGAGGAAGTCAAGACAATGCAAAGAAATTAAAGTCCAGTTTAAACTTAAAATGTTAGGGGTAAACATTAAAGTAATTACAAAGTAAATTAACAATTCTACACATCAAAATAACAAACAATATCATGTAGGGTCAGCTAATATAAAACCAACAATAAAGAAAAAAATGAAAACACGTAAAGAAGAATGACTCAGCACAAAACTTAAGTGGAATAAAAAAAAAAGTCAACAACAGACTGAAAAAGACACCAAAGTGACAGCATTAATTTTGTACCTATCAATAATTACTTTGAATGTAAATGGGCTAAAAGCACCTATAAGGAGACAAAGAGTAGCAGACTGGATAAAAAAACATGATCAGTCTATAAACTTCTTACAAAAGACAGAATTTACACTTAAAGATACAAACAAAAGGAAATTCAATGGATGGAAAATATATACCAAACAAACAACATTCAAAAAAGGTTGAGAGTGGCAATATTAATTTGAGATAAAATAGACTTTAAAGTAAAATCCACAAGAGTGTACAAGGAAGGTCAATATATACTGATTAAAGATTCTGTTCATCAGTAGGACATCACCATATTCAATATTTACACACCTAATGCCAGGCTGCTAAACAGATCAATCATAATCTAACAGCATTGAAAAGAAAAATAGACAGTTCCACAATAACAGTAGGAGATTTTCACACCACATTTGGTGATGGACAGAACATCAAGAAATAAGCTTAGTAAAGACACAAAAGATCTGAATGCCATGGTCAACCAACAGGACCTGATACATATATATAGAACAATTCACCCGACAGCAGATAAGTAATTCTAGCCAATGAAATTCAACAACATATCAAGACAGAAAAAATACACCGCACTCAAGTAGAATTCATACCAGGGATGCAGGGATGGCTCAGCATTAGAAAAAGAACTAATGTAGTCAACCACAGTAAATAAAACAAAAGACAAGAATCACTTGATCTTAACTGGTACAGAAAAGGGATTTGACATAGTCCAACATCGATTCATGTTAAAAACTCTCAGTATAATAGGAGTAGAAGGGAAATTCCTTGACATAATAAGGGGTGTCTACACAAAACCAACAGCCAGCATCATTCTAAATGAAGACAGTCTGAAAACATTCTCCTTGAGAAAGGGAACCAGACAAGAATGTCCATCGTCACCACTCTTATTCAACATTGTGCTGGAGGTTCTAGCCAAAGCCGTCAGACAAGATAAAGAAATAAAGGCCATCCAAATTGGTAATGAAGAAGTAAAATGATCTATTCATAGGTTATATGATCTCATATGCAGAAAACCCTAAAGAATCCACCAAAAATTACTGGAACGAATAGAAAAGTTCAGCAAATTATCAAGATAGAAGACAGACATATGTAATTCAATTGGATTCCTTTACGCCAACAAAGAGATCGTGAAAGAGTAAATCACTGAATAAGTATCATTTATAATAGCTCCCAAGAAGATAAAACACTTTGGAATAAATATAATCAGAGATGTTAAAGACCTACACAAAGAAAATTACAAGAAAGACTATACTGCAAGAAACCAAAAGAGACCTACATAAATGGAGAAACCTATCTTGCTCATGGATAAGGAGACTTAACATTACGAAACTATCTATTCTACCCGAAGCTGTCTATAGATACAATACCAATACAAATTCCAGCTCTGTTTTTCAATGAGATGGAGAAACAAATCACCAACTTGTTGTGGACAGAGATGAAGCCCCAGATAAGTAAAGCATTACTGAGGAAGAAGAACAAAGTAAGAGGCCTCATATTACCTGACTTTAGAACCTATCACACTGCCATGCTAATCCACAGCCTGTTACTGGTACAAAAGCAGATACATAAACTAATGCAACTGAATAGAAAGCCCAGATACAACAGCATCCACTTATGAGCAGCTGATATTTGACAAAGTCCCAATATTCACGAACTGGAGAATAAACCATATCTTCAACAAATGGTGTCGGCAAAACTGGGTGTACATCTGCAAAAAAATGAAACAAGACCCATGTGTCACTCTGAGTACAAAAACTAACTCAAAGTGTATCAAAGACCTCAATATAAAATCTAAAACAATAAAGACTATGGAAGAAAAGATAGGGACATCACTGGAAGTCCTAACACATGGCATAAACAGACTACTAAAAGCAGAAAAGAAAATAGACAATTGGTAACTCCTAAAAATCAAATACTTATGCTCATCCAAAGATTTCACCAAAAGAGTACCTTATAGACTCAGAAAACAATTTTGGAAACCATGTATCTGTGAGGTGTCTAATTTCCATAATTTACAAGGTGCTACAAAACTTCTACAAGAAAAAGACAACCCAATTAAAAAATGGGCAGGGGAGATGAATCGGCACTTTACTAAAGATAATTCTGTTTTAGTCACCTGGTACTGCTGTAACAGAAAATAGCACAAGTGAATGGTTTCATAAAGAGAAACTTTATTGTCACAGTCCAGTAAGCCACAAATCTGTTCACAAGTCATAAGTCCCCATTCAATAAGAGAAATTATCGTAGTTCAGTAGATTGAGTCTAAATTCAAGGACAGCATCATGGCACAGGAACCTCAGCTCCAACAGATGTGCTCTGCTCTTGGTGGCGCTTCTTAGTGTATGTGTTTCCCAGCTTACTCTGCTCACTCCTCTCCCTTATATCCCACAGCTGTTAACTGGAGTCCTGCCTTATCAGCACAACTGCTATCTGTTCTGTCATCAGTGTCACAGACGTAGGATTCACAACATGTGGGAGAAATGGCACCATACTGGGACTCATAACCAAGTTAAATCAATACATAAATTTTGGGTGGACACAACGCAGTCCATGACAACAAACATGATTTTAAATTTGCTTGTGTTTAATGAGATTAATAAATTAATTTACATATTAACTTGTAGCTTTCACATTTTGCCAGTCCTAAAGAATCTGAAAATAATTTTCCTAACTCTTCACAAACACTGCTCAAACACTTAACTAGCATAGCATCAATGGCATGGTGAAGCTTTAAAAAAATAGGTGACTCTATTGATAGTCAAGAAGTTTTATGACAGCACATTCTGACAGAATTGAGTGTCCCTCCCTTTTAAAATTCAACCTGATTATTCCCACTGCTTCAGTTAATACCAGTTGTCAAATATGATACTCCAGAAAGCTAATCTGATTCTATGCATTCTTTGTCTTTCCCCAGTAAGAATACACAAAAAGAACAAAATGAGTTTCCCTTTAGCAAGCTTTATTTTGCTTATGACAAGTAAAACGAATCAGAGGCAGTCTAAGGCCTCTCCAAAGTCCGAATGGACATGGCAAAAAAGATTGCAGGCTGTATAGTCCCAAGACTAAGCAGGAAGCTATGATTATTTAAGAGTTTTCCAAGAAAAAGTTACAGTTTTTAGAGAAGTAGGTGGAACAGGCTAATGAGGTTGCCTGTGCAGCTGGGCACTAAGATGGTTTCCACAGCAAGGATTTCTGGGACCCAGGGCAGGTCTCATTGTAGGTTGTTGAACTTGTGCAGTGTTTTGTTCCCTCTGTTCAAATCTCCAGCCTGGGTTGGAGTTCCCAGGTGCTCTCAGTGGAAAGTCATATAGCATTCAAGAAGTTTCCCTTTACACATGCTCAGCAAACTTGCTAGCTGATTGGCTGCTGCAAAAACAGCTCAAGAATACTGGTTAGCTACTCTAAGTAACTTCTTTTATCTTTCAAGGATGTGGCAGAGTCAAAACAGGGGTCTTGTTTCAAATGGTTATTATCCTGTCTCACATGGTTCACAGTACATCGGGGTGACTGCAGTCCTGCTGTCCCATCTTCCTAGGTCATTTTCTCCCTGAGGCATTGCACACTTATATCCTTATGAGGGAATAAGGACTGAAATTTACTTTTTCCATAGCTAATTCCTGCTGAGACGGGGCACTGGCATCCCTGCAATGAGTAGAAATCTCTCACTGCTTGTCCTAAAGGCTTTGAACCAATTGTTGACACAGTTGATAGCCCTACATTGCCAGGAGCTTAACTCGAATTTGTTGTAATCTGGAAGATATAAATTTTATCTCCCTTCAATTTTATTGCAGATGGGATAGTTAATAGGACCTGAAGAGGTTCTTCTCATTTTTCAAGAAAGTGATCTTCAGGGGGTCCCACTTTCCAAATTTTACGGAGAACAGTATCTCCTGGTTTAAAGAAAGCCTGGGAGACTCTCCTGGTGTGGATAACATGTTGTTACCTTATTTCCTTAAGGCTTCCTATATTTGTCCTAAACCTATAATGTGTTTAGGGACTTAATTCAGCTCAGGGTCAACCAGTAGGTCCATTGTCAGAAAGGGTCTTCCACGTAGTATTCCATATGGGCTGAGTCTCAAGTCTTCTCTTGTGGGAGCCCTAATCGTCATGAGAGTTATGGGCAGCAACTTAGCCGTGTGTGTGTGTGTGTGTGTGCGTGTGTGTGTGAACAGTGCCTTTTAATACTGAGAAACACCACGCGGAGTGATAGGATAAGACCAAACCTTCAAAGGGTAGTGCACAATGAGCTACTCACAGGACCCTAAAACTTGATCCAGTAACAGAATAAATCAATACATTTACATTTAGTTTTGCTCATGAGTCGGATCCAACTCGACGGCACTTGGCTGGCTAGAAACTCAAGGTGATCTGGTTTGGAGTTATCTAGTTTTCCATCCTCTGTCTCTTCCTACCTCCTTCTCAACTTTTTCGTTTCTCATTCTTCTTTCCTTTCTTCCTATTCTTCTTCGTCTTCACCTTCATTGTCTTCATCTTCTTCTTTGTCTTTGTCTTCATTGTCTTTGTCTTCTTCATTGTCTTTGTCTTCTTCATTGTCTTCATCTTCATCTTTGTCTTTGTCTTCTTCATCTCCTTCTGGTTTTTCTACTTCTTTTCCTTCTCTGCCTTTTCTTTTTCTTTTTGCATTTTCTCCTCTCTCTCACCAAATAGTTGCATAAGCATGAAGGATAAGTTATGCAATATTTGAACCTATTTTTATGTTTGAAATTTTTCTCTCTTCTCTGAGGAGATCTCATGTTAAAGCAATCAGTTCAGTCTTTTGCACTGATGTTCCTGCAGGTAGTGTTTTAGCTTCAGTGATATTATGCTGGCTTATTATAGCATAGCCTCCCCTCCAAATGCCGTTATATGAAGATACTCCCATTTGTGAACCATTCTGCTTCTGAATTTTTTTTTCCCTTTTTAAGGGATTGTCTTGGAGATCTGGGTGGCTCAGAAAAAAACTTCATTATTTCTATACAATCATATACAGATTTGTATTCTTGGAGGATAGGAAGAAAGGTAGCATGCTTTAGAGTTGGACAGATTTTAAAAGTTAAGTCTGGAGAACCTAGTAAAATGGCCTGGTATCAAACAGTTCTGCCACCTGATAGCCAGTGGTTTCTGTTTGCCTCCAAGACTGTCTATACCTAGAGAGGTGTGTATACTTTGAGGGACTGTCCCAGAGTAAACTTAGTAGCCTCTTTGACTGAGAGGACTGTAGCAGTGACCATCCTAAGACATCCCGGCCAACTTTCTGCTACAGAATCTGATTGTTTAGAGAAGTAGGCTACAGGTTGTGTGGCCAGTCCTATTTATTGGATAAAAATCCACAGTGCCCTTCACCACCTTTCATGAACATATAATGTGAAAGGCTACATAATGTCTGACAACCTCAAGGCCAGGGCTTGGTCAAGTTTGCTCTTTAACTATTTGAAAGTTTGATGGCACTTAGATGACCATTCTAGGGGTTGTGTCTCTTCTCAAATACATTAATTGTGCCTACTGGAAATGAGAACTAGTTTTTTTGGGAAACGTGGTATGTTATGAACTACTTTACAGATAAATACTTGCAGTCATCTATTGGTTTCTTTCTTGTAAAATAGAATTATAAGGTAGAGGAAAATAGCAATAGTGGGGAATGTATTTTTGAAAGTTTCAGTAAACATAGAACAGTAACAATAGGGAACATTCATTAAGTGCTATGATTTGCCAAACACTTATACGCATTGTCTCAGTTTTACCCTTCTCAGTATCTCTTTGAGCTTAGTAACATTAAAAAAAAAAAAAAAAAAAAACCTTTGCCATTGAGTTGATTTCAGGTCATAGTCACCCTGTTTGATGGAGTAGAGCTGCTCCATAAAGTTTCCAAGGAGAGGCTGGTGAATTCTAACTGCTGACATTTTGGTTACTAGCCATAGCACTTAACCACTAGTAACACCAGCATCCTCAAATAACAGGTGATCTGATGGAAGAACAGAGGTTCAATCACCTACCTGCAAGGGATTTCAAGCCAAGGATCCATGATCTTGCCTTGCACAAGTTGTGCTGGCTTCTCTAGTACCATGTAATTTCTTACCCTTCACTAGAGTTAGTACCTATTGTCTATTTAGTATTTCTCCATCCCCTGTTCTTGACAGCACTTGGCTTTGGTTCTCTCCTCCTTTGCCCATCAAGGGTTGTTTCTCTTTCATGAATTTTTATAGTACTAGTCTCATTCAGTATTTGTCCTTTTATGGTTGACTTATTTCACTCTGCATAATGCCCTCCAGATTCATCCATGTTGTGAGATGCTTCACAGATTCATCACTGTTCTTTATCATTGCATAGTACACTCCATTGTGCTTATGTACCGTAGTTTGTTGATCCGTTCATCTGTTGATGGGCACTTAGATTATTTCCATCTTTTTGCTGTTGTGACCAATGCTGCCATGAGCATAGATGGGCCTATGTCTATTCTTGTAACGGTTCTTCATTCTCTAGGATATATTTCTAGGAATAAGATTGCTGGATCACGTGTTATTTCTATTTCTACTTTTCCAAGGAAATGCTATATTATTGCCTAAAGTGGTGATACTATTTTGCATTCCCACCAGCAGTACTTAAGAGTGCCAATCTCCCCACAGCCCCACAGCCTTTTCAACATTTGATATTTTGTGGGGTTTTTTTTTTTAATTCATGCCATTAATGTAAGGGTGAGACAGTATCTCCTTGTGGTTTTGATGTGCATTTCTCTAGTAACTAGTGATTATGAACATTTCCTCATATGCCTGTTAGCCACATGAATATCTTCTTTGGTGAAGTGTCTGTTCACTTGCTTTGACCATTTTAAAACTTTAAAAACTGGGTTATTTGTCTTTTGGCTATAGAGGTGTTGAATTTTCCTGTAGATTTGAGATTAGACCTTTCATGGGTTTGTCATAGCCATTTTTTCCCCCAGTCTGTAGGTTCTCTTTTTACTCTTTCGGTAAAAATCTATTGACTAGTGTGTTTGATTTTTAGAGGGTCCCAGTTATCTAGCTTATCTTCTGGAGCTTGTGTGGTTAATTAGGGTTGGTATTCTGTTAATGCTGCATACTAGGGACTCTGGATTTGATTCTATTTTTTCTTCTGTGATCTTTACAGTTTTATATTTAGGTCTTTCATCTGTTTTGGATTAGTTTTTGAGTATGGTGTGAGGTATCATTCCTGTTTTATATTTTTACAGATGGACATCTAACTAGAGTTTTGCCAGCACTATTTGTTAAAAAGACTGCCTTTTTCTCATTTGATGGACTTTGGGCCCTCATCAAAAATCAGGCAACTTCAGGTGGATGGATTTACATCTGTGTTCTTAATTCTGTTCCACAGGCCAATGTCTCTGTCACTGTACTAGTATCAGGCTGTTTTGACTACCAAGGCTGTGTAGTAAGTTCTGAGGTCAGGCAGTGCCAGTTCTCCTACTTTATTCTTTTTCTTCAATAGTGCTTTGCTTATCCAGGGCCTCTTCCCTTTCCATATAAAATTAATGATTTTTTTTCTATCTCTTTAAAGAATGCTGTTGGTATTTGGATCAGGATTGCACTGTATCTGTAGGTTGCATTGGGTAGAATTGACATTTGCACAATGTTGAGCCCACCTACCTATAAGCACTGTGTTTTTTTGTCATTTCTGTAGACTCTTTTGGTGTCTTACAGTATTATTTTTGTAGTTTTCTACAAAACACTACTGCAAGTTTGTACAATTTCTGTTTCTGTGTTTTGTAGACTTCTCCATATGTGGTTAGATTTATTCCTAGGTATTTTATTTTTTAAGGGACTATTATAAATGGTATCATTTTCCTGATTTCTTTTTTATCTTTCTCTTTATTGATATATAGGAATCCAACTGATCTCTGTATGTTTCTTTTGTATCCTGCTACAGTGCTGTATCTTCTTGTTATTTCCAGTAGTTTTCTTGTGGAGTCTTTTTGGGTTTTCTACATACAGTGTCATATCAACTGCACATAGTGACAACTTAACTTCTTTACTACCAGTTTGGATGGCCTTTCTTTTTCTTGCCTTACTATTCTAGTTAGAAATTCCTACACAATATTAAATAGGAGTGGTGATAAAGTGCATCTTTGTCTTCTCCTTGTTCTCAAGGGGAATGTTTTCAACCTTTTTTCTATTAGGAATGATGCTGGTTGTCTGAGTCAGTTGACAGAAGCACCTTGCTGTTCCTCCACAGCAAAGACCCCAAACCCAAAGTAAAACAGAGACAAACATCAATCCTGGAACCCAGAGTGTAAAATGAAGAGATAAGGGACTCGGCCAAACATGGAATGGCATAAGAAACTGACAGAGAACAGAGAGGGAGCAGATACAAGCAAAAGCCTCCTACCAGCTAATACAGCATGATCTGCTATCTTGGACTTCTGTTGGAGATTGACAGATGGGGAGCTCAGGAAAGCAGCTTCGTGGATATCCCAGTGGGAGACAAAGTACCATGTAACCAGAGAGACATATCTCCCCTCATTCTTTCCCATTGCTCTACCTCCAACGCTTCCTGGCTAGCTGTGGTGGTTCCACTGGCCAGGAATTGCAGCACTCATGCTGCTTTGATTCACCCCACCCACATAGGGTCTCAGTGGTCTAATACTTAGAGCATCCAAAAGTTGAAGCAAAAAGCAGACAAAAATGAGGAAAAATAAAATTATGGATAAAGCAGACAAACTCATAAAATAATTCAGAAAACTATTACAGGATCAAAAATTCAAAATAAATTAACAACTAGGAAAATCAACAACTAGAAATCTAAAAGATAAACAATAAGATTTCAGAAAGGAGAGTGTCATAGAAGGGCTGAGGAGTGGGTTTGAAATGATGGAAAACAGAATCAGCAAAAGTGAAGACCAACACTTGGATATAACTCTGAGGAAAAAGAAGGAAAACTGAAGAAACCTTGAGAATTATGTAGGACACACTCAAAAGCAAAACTGTGCAAGTAATCAAAGTTCCAGAACAGGTGAGAAAACAGAAAACAACACAGAGAGGATCACTGAGGAATTGCTGGTAGAAAACTTCTGTAATGCTGTGAGTGATGAAAAGCTGACGATCCAAGAAATTCACAGACCCCATATAGGATAGACCCCAGAGAAAATCACCAAGCATAGCATAGTCATACTCACTAAAACCACAAAGAAAGAGTAGCTGTTCAAAAACAAAAAATCACGTACAGAGGAGCAACAATTATTTCTGATTATTTGGAAGAAGTCATACAGGCAAGAAGATGATAGGATAATATACATAAGACCTTGAAAGAAAAAATTGCCAACCAATGATAATATATGATGCAAAACTTTCATTCAAGTATGATGGTGAAATTAGGACATTTCCAGATAAATAGAAATTAAGGAAACATGTAAAAACCAAACCAAACTTACAAGAATTATTAAAGGGAGTTCTTCACTCTGAGAACAATGTCAGACTACAGCCTGAATGTAGGGCACAAGATTATTCCAGCCAGACACTAGCCTAGGAAGAGAATGCCCAAAGTCTACCCAAAACCAAAGGAATTACAACAGGGAAGCAGAGAGTTTAGTCTGTAAATGATGACAATGTCAGAACAACAAAATAAGGAATAAAATGTGTATGTATAGAACTTTCTAATGGAGTGAAAGGTAAAGTGACACCAAGTAATAATAGATTGCTCCATCTCTAGGAAGACAGAAGTTAATTTCAAGGTAACCACAGAGAAAGTTAACAAACCTTTATTTTAATGAATCATTAAAATAAAGAAGAACGGACAGTCTCGGTGAAAACAAAGTCTACAAAAACAAAACACAACACCCAAAATCCTGAAGATAAGCTAGATAATTAAGAGTAAAAAGAGAGCATACAGACTGGGACAAAATGTTTGTCTATTACAAATCAGACAAAGGTCTAATTTCTAAAATGTACAAGAAACTACAACACTTCCACAACAAGAAGACAAATATCCCAATTAAAAAAATAGGCAAAGGAAATGAACAGACACTTGACCAAAGATGATATTCAAGAGGCCAACAGACATGTGAAGAAACGCTCATTAGAGAAATGCAAATGAAAACCACAGTGAGATACCATCTGACCCTGACATTACTGTCATGAATCAAACACAAAATAACAAATGTTGGAGAGGCTGTGGGGAGATCGCATCTCTTACGCACCACTGGTGGGAATGCAAAATAATACAACCATTTTGAAAAACGATATGGCACTTCCTTAGAAGACTAGAATTGGAAATACTTGATCCAGTAATCCCACTCCTAGGAATGTCTTAGAGAAATGAGTCATCATATAACTAGACATGTGCACATCTGTGTTTGTTGCAGCATTATTCACAGTAAAAAAAGATGAAATCAACCTAACTGCTCATCAACAGAAGGATAAAGAAACTGTGACATACACATGCAGTGGGGTTTTATGTAACAATAATGAACAATGATGAATCTGTGAAGCATCTCCTAACGTGGAGGAAACTGGGGGGCATTACGCTGAATGATCACAAAAGGACAAACATTGTATGAAACCACTAATATAAAAACTCATGAAAAGGTTTATGTACAAAAAGAAACAATGTTTGATGATTAGGGGGAGGGGAGGGACGGGGTGAGGATGGAAAAAAAACTAAATAGACACTAGATAAGCGGTAAGTTTGGTGAAAGGTAAGACACTACACAGCACTGGGGAAGTCAACACAGCCTGTACAGGGCAAGGTCATGGAAGCTCTGTAGACACATCCAAACTCCCTAACGGACCAAATTGCTGGCTAAGAGCTGTGGGCACCATGGTCTAGGGCAACATCTAGCTCTATTGGCATAATATAGTCAAGAAAATGGAGATTCTACTTTCATGAGGAGCATCTGAGGTCTAAAAAGCCAGTGAGCAGACATCTAAGATACTGCACTGATCTCACCCCTGTGATGAAAATTGAAGATATAAGGGAAAGATTACTCTAAAGGACTAATGGACCACATCTACAAAGTTTGACAGTTTTAAGTCTAAGAACTTAATTGTTCTAAGTGCTACATAACTCACTGCTGAATAGCACTATGGTCGCCTTTGAAGTCCTCCCCCTGGGAAGCCATGCACTGTCCCCAGTGCCTAGTCTCCACTTTACAGAACTTTTGGAACTCTTTCTGGAATGTCCACTGCGCATGGCGGCACGGTGGCAATTTTGTGAACTTCTAGTTGTCGATGGGGGTTTTTTAGCCAGTAAACAAATAATGGTATTGAAATATCCTCCCTACTCACCTGATCTGCCCCCTAGTGACTTTTTTCTTTACCTGAAGACAAAGGAAATATAGAAAGGAAGCCATTTTGATGGTATTCAGGACATCGAGGGTAATATGACGACAGCTCTGCTGGCATTGCAAGGTTCCAAAATTGCTTTGAAGGGTGGACTAGGCGCTGGCATTGGTCCCTACCTTCTCAAGGGGCGTACTTTGAGGGTGACTGTGGTGATAACCAAGCAATGAGGTATGGAGCTCACTCTAGGATGAGTGACAGAACTTAACTGGTAGTCCTCAGTGGTCTGCACCAGAGTCTAGCACAACTAGAGGGTGCCCAGCTCTCACTACTGACTACTCTGACAGGGGTCACATCACAGGCTCCCAGACAGAGCTGGAGAAAAATGCAGAACAAAATTCTAACTCAAAAAATGAAGACCAGACTTTGCGGTCTGCCAGACTGGAGAAACCCTGAGAGTAGTGCTGTTGGCTACTCTTTCAGCTCAGTAATGAAGTCGCTTCTACAGTTCACACTTCAACCAGAGATTGGACAGGCCCATAAAACAACAGGAGACTAAAGGGCACACCGTCCCGGGGGCAAGGACTAGAATGCAGAAGGGGACAGGAAAGGTTGAGGAGGCTAGGTGTTGACATGTTGCAGTGTCGTCAACCAATGTCATAAAACAATATGTGTACTGTTTAATGAGAAACTGACTTGTTCTGTAAACCTTCACCTACAGTACAACAAAAGACTGAAAAAAAAAGAATAATGTTGGCTGCTGGTTTTGTATAGATATCCTTTTTTTATATTGAGGACTTTCCTTCTGTATCTATTTTATTGAGGGCTTTTTTTAAAATCAGGAATGGGTGTTAGACTTGTCTAACGACTTTTCTTTGTCGACTGAGATGATCATGTGATTCTTTTATTTATGTGGTGGATTCTGTTAATTAATTACTAATGTTGAACCATCTCTGTATACCTGGCATACCTCCAGTTGGTTGAGGTGTATTTTTTTTATATGACGCTGAATTCTATTGGCTAGAATTTTGCTGAAAAACTTTCATCTGTATTTCTGAGATACATTGGGCCGTAATTTTCTTTTTTGTGTAGTGTCTTTGCCTTGTTTTGGTATCAGGGTTATGCTGGCTTCATAGAATGAATTCAGAAGTATTCTCTTTTACCTTCTGAAATAGTCTGAGTAGTATTGGTGTAAGCTCTTCTCTGAATGCTTGGTAGAATTAACTAGTGAAGCCATCTGGACCAGAGGTTTTCTTTTTGTTGTTAGGAGTTTTTAAAATTATCTTTTCAGAGGAATGATCTTATTTCTGTCCACATCTTTTTACTCTCTTCCCCTCTACAGTTCCTGAATGCCTCACTAGAGCACCTTCCTTCTGCCTGGCATTCAGGGACCCTGCCTTCTCGTTCCCTGATGTAGGCAGTTCCTTCAACAGTTCCTGGCACAATGTTGTTAGATGCCATTGAGCTGACCCCCAACTCATGGCAATCTCAGCACAAGTGAACAAAACACTGCCCAGTCTTGTGCCACCCCCATAGTTGGTTGCAGATTGGACGATTGTGATCTGTAGGGTTGTCATTCCATCAACAAAGTAGTTGACCACAACTTTTTTCCTCATTCATCTTAATAGGTATCAATAAATATCTCTGGAATAAGTGTATCATGTGTACCATTTATACTTGGGAAGAGTGGGTTTGAATATGAGTATAGGGGCTATCCAAGGCAAGCAGTGAGTCTAAAAAAATAATCAGTGGGCATCCTAATTGGCCAGTCCCTACTTTCCACTTCTCTATATCAGCTCACTATTTGAATATCTTTACCTTTGATCTTTCACATCTGTCTGGCCATGCCAGCAATGAGGTGTGGCCTAACTTTATCAGTGCTGTTTCAGCACACACACACAGAAATCAAACTGTCTGGGTTTGAGCTAAGGCTCTGTGTCTGACATTGGACAAGTAATTCAACCCTTGTATGCCTCAGATTCCACATTCATCATACGTTATAGATCTCAAAGATTGCTGGGATGAGTACCAGCATTAATATACACAAGACACTCAGGGTAGTGCCTGGCCTTCACCTTCAGTCATGTGGGAACAGGACACAGGGACAAATCCAAATAATAGCATCTGTGGGAGATGAGTGTGATGGGAAAAATGTATCAGAGAAGTCAAAAAGGGAGATTTCATAGAATTCAAAACAATATAATTTATTAAGTTTGCACTTAGGTATTTGCAATACAAACACATACATAGCAAATCTGCAAGGTATTTAGAGTACTTCCATGATTTCCTGGTAAATGTTATAAATTTTATTTTAAAATAGTTTAACAAAATTCATCCTCCATTTTAATATTTTATCCAAAATTTCAATCATTAAAAAAAATTGTAAAAGCCATGATTTCAGGCCAACAATTTTATACTTTCAGAGTCAGTGGCTAAACATGATTTCACTTGTCTATGAAGAATTTACTCTGCTCCCTTCTGGCTTTTTCAAGGCTTTCAAAAGTGATCATTCCTCGTGGCAGCTCCAACCTAGAATTTTCTGTTTCCAGTATGTTCTCAGCTTCACCTTAAAGAAAGTAGAGAAATAGACAAGGTGACACAGAGCTCCTCATGGTTCTATTGAAAGGTCGGACTTCTATGTCCTAGGGACTCTCCAACAGTGCTTGGAGGCAGAACTCCAAATCTCACATGGATGTCACCCATCTTGTACCTCCCAAAGAAAACACAGCCGGGACCTCTGAAAATTTGGAGAGACAATCAGATGTCAGAGATTTTACTGCACAGAAGACAGCATGTTAAAATGCAGGAGAGAAAGAATACCAAGATAAGCTTTTATTTTTCCTTGGAGAGAAGTCAGGATAATTAGTAGAATTAGTTGTGTTTGGATGACTTTAGGGTAGAAGAGCCACATATAATCCTTCCTACTGAAATCCCCAGCCAACCCCCCTTTCCGTCCTTTACTTGTCTTGCTAACCACAAGCTTGTCTCCGAGCAGCTGGCGGCTCCACACACTACATCTGTTCAAACTAGACCTTCGAGCACGTGCAGAATCGCGTCCTTCGCCTGATAGGGGCTCAGTTATCACAGCAAAGGAAGATACTTCCCAGCCAATCTCTTCACCAGAGACCATCCAAGGAGCCAGGATGGAAGACGACGCAACATCCAGACCTCCAAATATGGACATGGGAGGGCTAAGGGGGACAGTTCCAGTACCAAACCCAACCCCTGGGTGCCACTGGAAACACAAAGCTCTTGAGGCCCCTGGGACGATGAGCATGTGGCGTTACGGTCACTAAGCCCCATGTTGTTCCTTGTCTGTGCAGACAATAAACTTGCCACTTTCTGCTTCCCTTGCAGTTGGTGCCCATCTTATTTTAATTGGCTAGTAAGACACGACAAGAATCTGAGTGGCATTTGGTTATGCTATGGCTCCTAAACATCATAAAGTGGAATGAAAGAAAATAAAGTTTACTGAAAGTTGTGAGTTAATCTTTCATCAGAAATCAACTAAGAAAAATGAGCCCAGGAGACAGAAGGACCCACATGAATAGGAGACTGCATCAGCATGAGACCAGAAGAACCAGATGGTGCCTGGCTACCACCAAAGGCAGTCATAATGAGGGACACAATGTAGAGTCCCTGAGGTGACATGAGAAAAAGAGGTGTGCAGTTCAAGAACTCTACTAAAAGACCATAAGTTATGGTCCAACAGCCTGGAGGGTACCCTGAGAACACAGCACCCAGACTGCTGCTGGCCCTGACCTGAAACCAGTAGTGTGGTCAACTCTTCAGACAAGAATGGACTGGACTCAGGGACACAGTGTAAGCATGTGGTTTATGTTCTTTAAGGTTTTATACATTTATAGGAGGCTGTCCTACTGGTTTCTTTCCAGACAGAAGAAGAGAGTGTGGAGAGCAGGGGACAGGTGTTAGTTAAGAGGATACTAGAAGAGTGAACAGGATGAGTGAGCTGTCACAGGGTGAGGAGGGTAGACGGAGCTGCAGATAGGTGGGCATGCTAAATTGATTTGGACTGTATATTTTCACCTATCATAATAAATTTAAAAAAAGAGATCAACTGGAAAACATTCCAAATAATACTACGTGTTCTTTAGTCTACATACACACTCACCTTTCTATAAATAATCTGTCTTTCAAGTAACAGCTGGATAATGCAGTATTTTCTTCAGACTAGTTACATTTCCCAGGTACAACTGCTGAAGACCCAGTGATGCTGTAATTAAGGCCTTGGCTGCTAACCAAAACGTCAAAAGTTTAAATCCACCAGCTATTCCTTGGAAACCCTATGGGACAATTTTACTCTGTCCTATAGGGTTGCTATGATTCAGAATCAACTTGATGTCAATGTTTATTTTTTAAAATATTGTTGAGTAATCTGTAAAAAAAAATTTTAATTACATTGTAATGCATGTTACTGATAGTCCACAAAAGTGCCTTGGGAAGGAAGGCAAATGTTTTCTTTGGGGACTTTTCTTTAGGATGCTCCTGTAATTCAGACTCCAAACAGCAAATCAATCTACAGTTTTCAAGTTACAAGAGTCCTTCAGCTATCTGCAAACATCATTTTTGTGTCAGTCTTAAATAGTAAGTACCAGTCATTATAAAAGTGCATGTAATTAGGCAGGCCATTAATGACAGATTGAATGTTTCCCATAAGAAACATCTGTGTGTGTTTATGGACAGCTGATGACACATCCATTCAACAGAGATTGTACGTTTGAGAGTCATCACTACTCAACAGGGGAAAAAAAGACAACCTAACTTTCCTAGTGTAATGAGTTTTACAGAAAATGCTCACAACATGCCTTAGGCATTTGAAATTGTATATTCTGTAGACTTAGATGTCCCTGTCATAAAATTACTTTTCAAGTATCAACATTTTCCTAGGAAATAAACTTGTTTTACATTACAAATACAGTCAAGTGGATGTGGTATAACAGGGCTGACATTTTGTTATAGAATTCTAACCTTCCTATACACAATAAGACACAGTTGAGCTCAGACCCATGAATTCCCGAGCAGGAGAATAATGGTGAGATGGAGCAAGTCACTGAAATAAATGTTAAGAACAGCAGATCAGTTTTAGGAGTTAGTTTCGAGCTAAGAATGAGTTTGTACTCCTGAAGTTAACTTGCATGTAGCTCCCTGTTTTCAAAACTGAAACACATTTCTCCAATCTAATAATGCAACGAATAAATTTTTAGGCTCTGAACAAAAGGCTGTTTTGACCAAAATATAGCTGAATTGTATTATGGGGGGCAGTAGTTAAGAGCTTGGGTATTAACAGAAATGTGTGCATTTCAAGTCAACCAGCTGCTCCCTGGAAATCCCATCGGGCAGTTCTACCCCGTGTTGCAGGGTCACTACAAGTTGGAACCGAATCAATCCCAACAGGTTTGGTTTACGACACCAATAACACCTGGCCCAAATGGACACTTTAACATAGGTTCTATGTGGCAAATGCATTCCCATTTTCAAATGGGAATTTTTAAGGGGGAACGCAACATCTTACACCCTATTTCCAACCCCGGAGAGGAGTCCACATTCCCTCCTTTCCTATCACTAACTATGACAACCAGTGCTGAAGCCCATCACCCACAAAGACCTCTGTGAGCAGAGCTACAAGCCTTTGTGATGGTGGGTGGATGCAGCTCAGCCCTGACATATTTCTGGCTATATATTTTTTCACCCCAATTAAACTCTCCCCCAAAATACCCCTTCATCTTCCTGCACAAGGACAAACGCCGGAAATGCCCAGCCCTGCTGACTTCCCTCAACTGCACATCCCCACCCATGTGAAAAGAATTATCCTTTTTAGAACAGCTTAAGAAAGGCATAGGGTGGGGGACGGTAGATGTTTACTGTCCCCGCAGGAGGAGATAAAATAAAGAGCAAAGTAGGAACAAATAGAGATCATAAACTTTAGAACCCTCCTCCTGTACCTTTTAACCTTGAGGTATGAGTAGGGCTGATTGAGCTCGAGGCATAACTTTGTTTTCAGTGTCAATTACACACCTGTTTCGGGCCATTATCTAGAAAGCCTTGACAATTAAAAGGATCACAAGGTTTCGGTTAGCTAATAGCTCATGTGGTCGGGGGGCAGGGTAAAAATTACATCACCTCAAGACCACGAGGTTTTGGTTTCAAATTAGCCAATCACGAGGTTTCGGTTTCAAATTAGCCAATAGATTGTGTGGTCAGTGGGCAGGGTAAAATTCACATCACTTTGACTATAAAAACAATAAAGACAGACAGCTCTCTCTCTTGCTCTCTGGGTTGGGCTGCCTTAAACCAGAAAAGTCTTTCCTGTCTTTCTTTATTCATTTCCTGCTGACGCCTCTCCCTCCCTCCGTGCGTGACCCTGAAAAGTGTCGGGGCTGGCCCCCGGCAAACCAGGTCTTCAGGGATAATGATGGGCTCTCATTGCCGGAAAGGATAGGACAGGATGCAGAGACAAAGGCTTGAGGAAGCACTGTTCCCAACATGCTACGGACTGAAGGCACAGGAGGGTCCTCATGACAGATGACAGTGCAGCTTCCAGAGAAGTGGTAAGATCTGGTGGGAAGGGTCGCCTACAGTACTGGATGACTCTAGCTCCCTGGGACAAGGGACGCTGCTGTGTGTGGCAGCAGCTTCATCTTCAGTGGCAGTAAGAGCCGGGCTACCGTGAGAGCAGTGGGCAGGTCAAGGCTTAACAACCAGATCAGCAAGGAATAGATGTACAGACCTTTATTAGGTAGGTAAGTGTTTTAGTGAGCTAGGCTGCTCTAACAGAAATACCACAGAGTGGATGGCTTTAACAAAGAAAGATTTATTCTTACACAGTCCGGTAGGTTGCAAGTCCATATTCAGGGTGTCTGCTCCAGGGAAAGACTTTCCCCTTGACGGCTCTGGAGGAAAGTCCGGTATTGCATCAGTCATTGTCCAGGGAGTGTCCTAACGCAAGAACCTCTGGTCTGAACGACGCGCTCTGCTCCCGGTGCTGCTTGCTTGATGGTAGCGAGGTTCTCAAATTGTCCTTGGTTCTTTTTCCTTTTATTCCTTGCAAGCTAAAAGCATTAAGGATGGGGCAAGCCATACTCCAGGGAAACTTCCCCATAGCAGGAATTCACAGCCCCACCCTAATCCTTCAACATACAGGTTAGCAAAACCACACAATGGAGGACAGTCCCAAGATACTGGGAACCATATACCAGCCACGTGGCTGCACACATTTTTGGGGGGACACAATTCAAACCATGACATCCCACCCTTTGACAACCCAAAAATCACATCACAAAAACATTTAACACATTCATCTCACCATAGCAAAATTATATCCATCCATATAACAGAAGTCTTAAATCAGTTCCAAGTCCAAAATACAAAAACTCTTCTACATCTGTGAAACTTAGAAGGCATTAACAGGCAACAGGCAAGTCAACAGAACACATTACATTAGCCCTCAAAGCTTTGGAAATACTCTTACATTTTCTGAGACATTCTACACAACAGCACTGCTCTCCAGATTCTAGGTATTGGCCACACTCTCTGGTTTCTGAGTGGAGACCTCCAGCCCCGTGCTACAACTCTGCCTTCAAGGCCCACTTGGACAGAAACTCTGTCCCATCGGCTTTAGGAGCACCCTAAGCCCAACTGAGTGGCAATTCCACCCTTACGAACACAGCACGCCATGGTTCCACCCTTTCAAACCCCTGAGGTCATGGCCATACCTCTTGAGACTGAGGCAGCTCAACTTCTCACGCTATCTGCCTCTTCAGCTTCAGCTTCCTATGGCCGCATGGCCTGGGCCTCAGGCCCACATCTGCCCTGCTGGGCAAGTGTTCCAAAGCTCTGTAGCTCCACTGGTTTAAGTGCCCGGAGGCACCCCACTCTTGCTGGAAAGCGTCCTGCCCAAAGGCACTCAACTCTCTCACTCCGTGGTTCAGCAAGGCCAGCTCACCGATTCAAGTGCCCAGAGGCACCCCGTTCCGCGAGGAAAACTCTGCGCAGGCACTGACCTCTCTCGCTCCACAGGTCAGCTCCAGCGCTGCCTCTGGTTCTGCTGCTGCCGCTGCTGCTGCTGCCAGTCCTCCGTTGTTTCTCACCATCTGCGCCTTCTTTGTTCCTTCTGAATCTTCTATCCATTCGCAGTTTCAAAGTGGCTTCCACATTTTAGGTATTTGCTAGAGCAGCACCCCACTCTCGGTACCAATTCTGTTTTAGTCAGCTAGGCTGCTCTAACAGAAATACCACAGAGTGGATGGCTTTAACAGAGTCATAAAGTTGGACGAGCACAGCAGCACTCCATCATTAAATGGAAGTGGTATATACGAGATCGGGCCCGTGCAGGACCTGAAGGCACAAGTAAATTGCATGAGGAAGTGGCCCAAAGGCCCATGGTCTCCACTCCTGTAACATTACCTCCTGTCTCCCAGTTTGCACCTATGGCCTCATGGGGGATTCCTTATGACCAGCTGACCGAGGCAGAGAAAACTCGTGCTTGGTTTACAGATGGTTCTGCGCGGTATGCCGGCACCACTCGAAAGTGGACAGCAGCAGCACTACAGCCCCTTTCTGGGACCTCCCTCAAGGACAGTGGTGAAAGCAAATCCTCCCAGTGGGCAGAACTTCGAGCAGTGCAAATGGTTGTTCACTTTGCTTGGAAGGAGAGGTGGCCAGATGTGCGGCTGTATACCGATTCATGGGCTGTGGCCAATGGCTTGGCCAGTTGTTCAGGGACTTGGAAGGAACATGACTGGAAGATTGGAGACAAGGATTTATGGGGGAGAGGTATGTGGATAGACCTCTCTGAATGGGCCAAAGAAGTGAAGATATTTGTGTCTCATGTGAATGCTCATCAAAGAGTAACCTCAGCAGAGGATGAGTTTAACAATCAAGTGGATAGGATGACCCGCTCTGTGGGAACCAATCATCCTCTTTCTCCGGCTACCTCTGTCATTGCTCAGTGGGCCCATGAACAAAGTGGTCATGGTGGCAGGGACAGTGGTTATGCATGGGCCCAGCAACATGGGCTCCCGCTCACCAAGGCTGACTTGGCTACAGCCACTGCTGAGTGCCCAATCTGCCAGCAGCAGAGACCAACACTGAGTCCTCGATATGGCACTGTTCCTCGAGGTGACCAGCCGGCAACCTGGTGGCAAGTTGATTACATTGGACCGCTTCCATCATGGAAAGGAAAGCGTTTTGTCCTTACTGGGATAGATACTTACTCTGGATATGGATTTGCCTACCCGGCACGACATGCTTCTGCCAAAACTACCATCCGTGGACTTACAGAATGCCTCATCCACCTTCATGGAATCCCACACAGCATTGCCTCTGACCAAGGGACTCACTTCACAGCAAATGAAGTGCGGCAGTGGGCCCATGCTCACGGAATTCACTGGTCTTACCATGTTCCCCATCATCCTGAAGCAGCTGGCTTGATAGAACGATGGAATGGTCTCCTGAAGACACAATTACGCTGCCAGCTAGGTGGCACTACCTTGCAGGGTTGGGGAAATGTTCTCCAGGAGGCTGTGTATGCTCTAAACCAGCGTCCAATATACGGTGCTGTTTCTCCTATTGCCAGGATTCATGGCTCCAGGAATCAAGGGGTGGAAACGGGAGTGGCACCACTCACTGTTACCCCTAGTGACCCACTTGCAAGATTTTTGCTTCCTGTCCCCATGACTTTATGTTCTGCAGGACTAAATGTCTTAGTTCCGAAGGGAGGAATGCTGCCGCCTGGAGACACATCAACGATTCCACTGAACTGGAAGCTAAAATTGCCACCAGGCCATTTTGGGCTCCTTGTACCTCTGGATCAACAGACAAAGAAGGGAGTTACAATACTGGCCGGTGTGACTGATCCTGACTATGAAGATGAAATTGGATTGACATTACATAACGGAAGTAAAGAAGAGTATGTTTGGAATGCAGGAGATCCCTTAGGACGCCTCCTAGTACTACCATGTCCTGTGATTAAGGTCAATGGAAAACTTCAGCAACCCAACTGCAAAATGAGTGATAATAGCCCAGACCCTTCAGGAATGAAGGTTTGGGTCACCTCACCAGGCAAGGAACCACAACCAGCTGAGGTACTTGCTGAGGGCAAAGGGAATACAGAATGGGTTGTAGAAGAAGGTAGTTCTAAATATCAGTTACGGCCACGCGACCAGTTGCAGAAACGAGGACTGTAATTGCTATGAGTATTCCTGCTTTGTATGTGTGTATTGGATATTTTGTTTACTTATGAAACGTAAGATGTAAATGGGTTAATGCATTTTCAGTTGTACATGTGTTAGTTATATCATGTTGACATAAGTATGCCTTTGTAACTGTACCCCTTCAGAGACTGTGCATGGTAAGGTGAGATGTGTGCAGATGCCAAGTTGACAAGGGGTGGATTGTGGTGGTCAGGATTATGTCAACTTGGCTACTACCTATTTGGCTGCTGTATTAAGTGGCAGGGCGGGGTTTCTGGTGACTCCCTGCCCCTCGGCTCTCATCTCGTGACACTGGACTACGGCTGCTGATTGCTCACGTGGCCAGGAGCTCCTGCTCTCTGGTTCCAGCATCTGGTTCTGGGACTTGGGCTAGCAGCTGTTGGGCTCATCAGTCCTTAAAGTTGGCACGCGAGAGTCCTGCTCCCTGACCTGCCAATCCTGCACTTGCCAGCCTCTGCCCAGTCCTGCTCCCTGACCTGCCGATCCTGGGTTCTCCAGCCTCTATCACTTCGTCTCACCACCAGCTTGGGATCCACTGACCTACACAACCGGTGATCTGCAACTCTGGTCTCTGACTTGCTGACCTTGGGTTCCTCAGCTTCCGTGGACACGTGAGGCTTGTGCCAGAGCTTGGGACATTCAGCTTCTGTGGTTACGTGAGCTGTTTCCTATATTTGTATCTATCTATCTGTCTATATATATATATTATAAATCTTTCCTTGTACCTACACGTGTTACTGGTTTTGCTTCCCTAGAAAACCCAGCCTAAGACAGTAAGTTATTACCAATTTTTCTGATACACAGCATACATAGCACACAATTCACAAACACTAATATGAACAATGGAAACCCTGGTAGTGTAGTGGTTAAGTGCTACAGCTGCTAACTAAAAGGCTGGCAGTTCAAATCTTCCAGGTGCTCCCGGGAAACTCTACAGGACAGTTGTACCCTGTCCTACAGGGTCGCTATGAGTCAGAATCAACTCACTGGCAATGGTTTTTTTTTTTTTAAATATGAACAACACACTTTATCATAAATTCCATATAGAAGATAGGTGATTCTCACAGAAGATGGCCCTTCATTTTTGATAAATTCTTGTGTTCATAGCTGAACTGAGGTCACAGTTGACAACAGTCCAGTTACAAAATGAATGCTGGCTGAATTTTTGCAAACACTGGTGAGTAAGTGGTGTAGTGGTTAAGTGCTATATCTGCTAGTCAAAAGATCATAGGTTCAAATCTCTCAGGTGCTCCTGGGAAACTCTATGGGGCAGTTCTACTCTGTTCTATAGGGTCGCTATGAGTCAAAATCGACCTGACAGCAGGACGATTGGTTTTTGGTTTTTAGTGAATAGGACAGAGGTGAAACAAGGAAGACATATGCTGGAACTTCACTGGTTTGAGAATGGTATCAATCTTTTTTTTTTTCTCAAAATCCAATTAAACGCCACATCCATTGCTACTGAGTAGATTCTGACTCATAGCAACTCTATAGGCCAGAACAGAACTGTCCCATGGGGTGGCCAGGTAGCACCTGGTAGATCTTGTGACCCTAATATCTTGCAACATGATCTCTCCTTTTCAAAATGAGTAACTGACAGCTTGACATAACTAACGTCATAAGGATACTCTAAGTATTTTTTATTGTATCAGCTCCACTGGCCTCTCCATTGGCCTCTTTTCAAAGTGATGCAAAGCCTCTTGGCTCCTGTAGCCTTGTTCTCCATCCTGTTCATTGTTTTCTCGAGGAATGGCTTCTAGCCTATGAGGCAGCAGCTAGCAAGGCTGCCTGGCATTCTTTGTATCTACAGCATTTTTTCTTGCTCCTTATCTCCGTCAGAGTGGACTCGGCAAGCCAGTTCCACTAGCTGAGGAATCCTTATGTAGCTTTTGTCTTTGCCCATTACAACCATTCAGATTAGAGTCCAGGCATCTGAAATACCTATCTGTGGTAGAGTTTCCTGTGGTTGTTTTGTGATGTATACAATCATCTGTGGGCTACGTGCTTAAAAACATGACGCACCAGAGACTTCCCCTAAGGAAGAATATCTTACTCCCATAGAAACTTAAAAAGTATTGTCACTTTTGAGATGGAGGACATCCTTCCAAAACACAGGTGACATTTCTTTCCCCATTTTGTATAGAGACATAGGGAGCGCTGGTGGCAAAATAGTTCAGAGCTCAGGCTTCCAAAATTATATATAAACTCTGATGTAAAATTGTCTTCTGATGATGGTCTGACACCCTGGAGGGTCCCCTGGGAACATGGCTCTGACTCTTGCTGCTAGCCCAGAGTTGAAACCAGTACTGAAGTCAACATTTCAGACAAAGGATTGACTGGACCAGAGGACACAGACTGATACAGGCAGTGTGTATACTTCATGGTTTAACATATATATGAGGCTGTTCTACTGGTTTCTTTTTAAGCGGGGAGAGGACAGGGTAAAGAGGAGGGGACAAGTGTTGGTCAAGTGGATACTGAAAGCCAAGAGTGGAAAAGAAGGGTGTGCTGTCACAGGGTGAGGAAAACAGATCAAGTTGAAGAGAGGTGGGTACTCAGGGTTTTTTATACTGCAAATTGTCTTAGATGGAAAACTTTTAAGTTAAACACAATTTTAAAGAAATGATAAGCAAACAAAAAAAGTCTTTTGAGACTCCAAGGAGAACAGCCTGTATTGCTGTTGAGTTTCTGGTGGTATCATACCTCCTAATACATCTTCTTCCTCACTCTGACTTAGAGTATGTTTCATGGGCTTGACTGCCCCACAGCATGACCAGGTACCTCTGACTTGCTGACCTTTTGGTTAGCAACCATAGCTCTTAACTACTATACCACTAGGATTTCCATTACAGTTACCAAATATCGGAAAAACAATTCCTAAATTTTTGTACTATCCACATACACACACATACACAAAGCTGTGATGACTACAGACACAACTCATTCTTAATTTAATCTGCACTTGCTCACCACTTCTTATGCCTAGACCATTGGTTGGTAGCCTTTCTTAACTGACCAGACAGTTAATATTTTTGGCTCTCAGTGTCTGACCGCTGCAGTGACTCAACCCTGTCACCATACTGTGAAAACAGCCACAGACAGTATGTAAAGGAACACTCATAGGTGTTTTAGGAAAACTTTATTTTCAAAAATGGGGCTGATCTGCAGGTTGCAATTTGCTGATCTCTGTCTCGACAATCAATAAAACAACACATTAAGCCCCAATTTGTAGTAATTTCAGATTTCCGTGGTATAAATATTTTCATCATGATCAATTTCAAGCTACCAACAAGAGGATATCCCTGAAGGCAGAGCTGTATATGGGGTTACAGCCACACATTGTAATTGTAGTTCTACCAGATAGATACAATAGACAAATAATCTGTGTAATTGGAAAATAATTAAAAACTCATGACTTCTGAGTATCATCTTTGTTTTTAATACAATAAAATTTCACATAAGTTCTCAACAACCGATTCAATTACAAGTTTATATAATTTAATATTTAGTAACGACTGCTATTAACAAAGAAACTCTAGTGGCGTGGTGGTTACATGCTACAAATGCTAGCAAAAAGGTCTGCAGTTCAAATCCACCAGACGCTCCTTGGGAACTCTAAAGGACAGTTCTACTCTGTCTTCAGGGACACTATGAGTTGGAAGCCACTTGATAGCAGTGCATTTGGTTTTGGTTTTGGCCATTAACAATCAGCTTACAAAATCTCTAAAAATTTAGCCATCAGTTCTCACAAGCTGGTATGAGCCAGCTACTACAGGAAACCACTCTCTGCAGAGGAAGGGCTGGTGATTAGGAGACTCAGGAAGGAGGTCTTTTCAGAATCTTCTTAAGTCAAGAGGTCAAAAGGAGGAAGGCCCTGTGTTGGGAGCTCATGGAGACTGCGCCACCAAAATGGCGCCGACCGGAAGGACCGCGCCCTGCCTTAAGCCCTCACCACGGCAGTGTCTGCCCAGCAACTAAGCCAGCTCATCGCCCATTGGACAGTACCCATCCTATCGGCGCCTCGCTCCCTTTGGTATAAAAGCAGTGGTAACAGGAAATAAAGTGTTCCGCTTCTCGTCTCCTGCTGAAACAGTGTCTCGGTCCTCTCCTTTGCGGGCAAAGGGGAACTTGGGCTGCGACATCTGGCGCCCGAACGTGGGGCCTGAAGCGACCCTCACCGCGGGGACGCCCGGACAGGTGAGCAGGCAGTTGCCTGGGACGGTATTTACCGGGTCGGTATTAACCGGAGGCTTGTAGATAGCCTGAAATCACATAGACATGGGGAATCAACCTTCTAGCCAGAAATTGGTACACTCCCTGAAAGGCTTGTTTAAATGCAAGGGAGTGGGGATAAAGTCAAGAACCATAGAGGCCTTCTTAAGAGCAGTAGAACAGGCGGCCCCGTGGTTCCTTGTTTCGGGCCACCTCACCTTGGGCGCCTGGAATAAATTGGGGGGAGACCTCACTAGAGAGGACGCTCAAGGCCGCCTCGCCCCTGGGGTGATGAGTGTCTGGATTCTGGTGTTAACCTGTTTGCAGGATGAGACTGGAATCTTCGAAAGGCTATTGACACAGGGACAGGATGCGTTTGAACAGGTACAGGAGGAGGCCTCGAGGAGAGGCGACTCTCCTCAAAACTCAGACAGCGATGAGTCTGGGAGCAGCACAGACAATGGCCCCGAAGATTATCACCCGCGAGATAGGAGCAACCGCTCACGGGGAGTTGAGGGAAAGACCCCTCCGGTTAAGGATAAACCCCCGGACGGGGACCCTGCCTCAGGTTTAGGGGAAGGACTATCAGGCCTGAGGCTCAATCTTCCCTGCCCCTCGCCTTCTGCCCCCCCCTTACAACCCCAACAATACTGACAATGGCAGCACCCCGCGGCGTAGCCTATTGGGGAAGAATTTCTGGCGAGGCTTTAACGCCGCCGCCTTCCCGGTTTTTATTGACGATCAGGGAGATCGCCATCACGAACCTCTAGACTTTAAATTAGTCAAAAACCTAGCAGATGGTGTAAGGGCCTATGGGGCCAGTTCCCCTTTTGTACTGGGTATGTTACGATCCCTGGCGGAGACCGCCCTGACGCCCAGTGATTGGACTAACTTGGCCCGTACCTGTCTGTCTCCGGGTCAATTCCTCGACTGGAGGTCTCTTATGTATGATTATGCCACTGAACAAGCAGCGAAGAACGCTAGTGTCCTTCGTCAGCCTGAATGGACGGTTGAAATGCTGATGGGGTATGGCCCATATGTGAACCAGCAAGCTGAATATCCCCCTCAGGTTTATGAGCAGGTAGGCAAGTTAGCAATAAGAGCTTGGCAGGCCCTCCCTCACAGGGGAGAAGGCGCTGGACAGCTTACAAAAATTTTTCAGAAACCCACAGAAACCTTCTCCGACTTCGTAGCACGTATGTCTGACTCTGTCCAAAAGGTCATGGGTGAATCCCCTAATACCACTGTTTTCTTGAAGCAGTTGGTTTTTGAGCAATGCTCAGAGGAGTGCAGGAAGATTATCACAGCCCATAAGAATAAGGGTTTAGAAGTGTGGCTCCGCCTCTGCCGAGATGTCAACCCTGCTAACTCTGGGTTGGTAGCCGCTGTGGTTGCGGCTATACAAGCCTCATCTACCGTCCCCTCCCGGGGGCCTCAAAAACCCTCGGGATGCTTTAATTGTGGGCAACCTGATCACTTCCGAAGAAACTGCCCCCTTAAGGGGCGCAAGCCACCGCCCGGGGAGGGGAGCCCTTCCTCGGACACTCCACTGTGCCCCCGCTGTGAACGGGGTCGCCACCTTGCTTCAGACTGCTATTCTAAAACTACCAAGGATGGGCGACCCCTACCCACCCCTGGTGGCCCAGGCGCCAGGCCAAAAAACCCCCAGAGGGGCCCTCCGCACCAGGGCCCCGCCCAAATTTGCGGTGCTCAACTAGTCCAGAAACCGAGGAAGGGACACCCCCTACCCATCACACCCCTAGAAGAGCGACAGCAGGAAGTGCAGGACTGGACCTCCGTACCACCACCAGACTCATACTAACCCCCGAGATGGGGGTCCAGGCATTGCCTTCTGACATGTCCGGTCCCCTCCCACAAGATACGGTGGGGATCGTCATGGGTCGCAGCAGTGCCACCATGAAGGGGCTAGTAATCCACCCGGGTGTGATTGACTCCGACTACACTGGCATAATTAGAATTATGGTTTCTTCCCCAAAAGGCATCGCTGCCCTCTGTCCAGGGGACCGGATAGCCCAATTACTTGTACTCCCTAGTTGCCATTCCCTGTTTCCGGCCAACTCTTGTTCTCGGGGAACCCAAGGCTTTGGATCTACGGGAAACACATTGGCCATGCTATCGCTAGAATTGGGAAAGCGTCCTGTCTACAGCCTTCAAGTAAATGGTCACAGTATGACTGGATTGCTTGACACCGGGGCCGATGTGAGTGTCATCTCCTTAAGGGATTGGCCTACAGCCTGGCCTTTAAGCTCCTCAACTGACCTGCTAAGGGGCCTCGGCTACGCCTCTACCCCTCAAAAAAGTGCTCAACAATTACACTGGGCAGATGCTGAGGGACATAATGGGATTTTTCAGCCATATGTCCTCGATACACCCATCACATTGTGGGGGAGAGAGGTCCTTAATTGCCTGGGTCTCCGGCTCACCAATGAAAACACAGATACGGGCTCAGCCCAGAGTGTGGCCCAACAGATTATGAAGAAATTTGGTTATTCTCCAGGGAAGGGTCTAGGAAAAACCCTCCAGGGAAAACCCGAGCCGATTGAGACCCAGGGTGTTGTAGGCAGAAAGGGTCTGGGTTTTCGGTAGGGGCCACTGAGCAGATAAAGATAAAGTGGATTACCACACAGCCGGTGTGGGTGGCTCAGTGGCCCCTTCCTAAAGAAAAGCTGGAAACTGCTCGCGTTCTGGTTGAGGAACAGGTCATGAAGGGCCATTTGCAGCCCTCCAATTCCCCTTGGAATACCCCAATTTTTGTTATTAGGAAGAAATCAGGAAAATGGAGACTATTACAAGACCTTCGTGCTGTCAATGCAGTTATGGAGGTCATGGGCCCCATTCAGCGTGGCCTGCCCAGCTTAGCGGCCATCCCCAAAGGATGGAAGATCATAGTGATGGATATTAAAGATTGCTTTTTCTCCATCCCACTGCATCCAGATGACTCATCACATTTTGCTTTTACCCTGCCGGCTGTAAATCATACCACCCCAGACCAGCGGTATGAATGGGTTGTGCTGCCGCAGGGCATGGCCAACAGCCCCACACTATGTCAACTGTTCGTTTACAAGGTCCTGTACCCAGTGCTCCTGAAATGGCCCCAAGTCACTTGCATCCATTATATGGATGATATTCTCCTTACCGCCGCTTCCATTGCTCCTTTGGAGCAATGTTTCATGGCCCTTTCTGAAGCGATGGCCTGTGCGGGGCTTCACCTTGCCCCAGAGAAGGTGCAGAGAGGAGATAAAGCAGACTTCTTGGGGGCGAAAATTTCACCTCAGGCTATTCAACCTCAAAAGGTCACCCTTAGAAAAGATTGCCTCAACACACTCAATGACTTTCAAAAACTCCTTGGAGATATTCAGTGGGTGCGGCCCTATTTACCGCTCGCAAACTTTGAACTTTCCCCGTTATATGACATTCTTAAGGGCGACCCCCACCTGTCCTCTCCTCGAGAGTTGACTCCTGAGGCAAGAGAGGCCCTGGAACGGGTGGAAAGTACCCTCTCCGTAGCCTCGCTCAGCCGTCGGGACCCTGCCCTCCCTCTTTTATTATGTATTATTCCAACTCAGCGCCAACCTACCGGGGTGTTATGGCAGGGTGGCCCCCTCCGCTGGATCCATCCCCGCCTGTCACCGCAGCGTAGTATTGAATGGTACCCTGGCGCTGTAGCCCGACTGGGCTTTATTGGATTGTCTGAAGCTATTCAATTCATGGGACACAGCCCCTCGCAGCTCATTGTCCCATATGATAAGACCCAAGTCCAGACCCTGGCCGCCACCTCTGATGACTGGGCCATCCTCCTATGCTCCTTCTCTGGAATCGTAGACAATCACTACCCAAAAGACCCATTTTTACAATTTTATTCTCGGCACCCAGTTATCTTCCCCAAGATAACCTCCAATAAACCAATCCCAAATGCCGTCTCCATCTATACTGATGGGTCTAGCTCTGGTCTAGGCAGTATTCATATCCCTGGCCAGTCCTCTCAGACCCACTTGTTCCCTAACTGTTCAGCTCAAATTGTAGAATTGAAGGCAGTTGAGTTGGTGTTCCAGCAAGTTCACCTCCCATTCAATTTAATCTCTGACTCTGCCTATGTAGTGCAAGCAGTGCTCTGTCTGGAGGCAGCTGGCTTAATTAACTCTGCCTCCCCCGCCGCAGCTGTTTTCCGTAACATTCAGGACCTCATTCATTCCCGCACTCATCCCTTTTTTATTGTTCAACATAGAGCTCACCAATCCCTTCCGGGTCCCATTACCGAAGGTAATGCTGCTGCAGACCGTTTGACCCGTGTTCCCCTTATCCTGTCTGCCCTAGAGCAAGCTCTGCAATTCCACAAACAATTCCACGTTAATTCTAAAACCCTTGCTAGTCATTTTCACATTTCTCGGGAGGCCGCGCGCGGCATCGTCCGCAACTGTACTGCTTGTGCCCCACATCTCCCGGCCTTGCCGATGGGGGTCAATCCAAGGGGCCTTCGCCCCTGTCACCTCTGGCAGATGGATGTCACACATATTGCTGAATTCGGCAGATTGAAATACGTGCATGTCTCTGTGGACACCTGTTCTGGGATCATTTTTGCCAGTGCCCATACAGGTGAAACCGCCCGGCATGTTATCTCCCATTGCCTTGCTGCTTGGGCAGCATGGGGAGCCCCTTCCACTCTTAAAACAGATAATGGTCCTGCTTACACTAGCCAAGCCTTCATGGCTTTCCTAGCTGCCATGCGTGTCCACTGCTCCCATGGCATCCCTTACAATCCTCAAGGCCAGGGCATAGTGGAACGAGCACATCACACTCTCAAGGCTTGCTTACTAAAACAAAAAGGGGGAATTGGTGAGGGCCATTCCCCACAGAACAGACTAGCCCTGGCCCTGTTCACATTAAATTTTCTTTCACTCGATCGGGAGGGGCAGTCGGCGGCAGAGCGCCATTCGGGGACAGAGACACATCGATCCCGCTTGGCAATGTGGAAGGATACCATTTCGGGAAAATGGTTGGGCCCTGCCCCCGTCATAACCGCCACCCGAGGGGCAGTCTGTATCTTCCCACAGGACGCTGACTGCCCTTTGTGGGTCCCGGAACGCCTCACTCGGACTATCAAGGATGGATCCGCAGCTACGCAACCCGTCAGTACTGCTGCTGATACTGTGGATCCCCCTCCTGGGAGCAACGGAGGGGGCAGATGAGTATTGGGGTTTACTAGACACCCTGCCCCTACCAATCCCTGTTCATCATACATCTCCGCTCCTACCCCGCTTCTTTACCACCAATTACTCTCTGCAACTTCCAGCCGTTCCTATGGATGAAAGTATTAGCCCAGAGCAGCGCCCCCTTAATGTCACCCTGAAAGGCCTGCTCTGCTTCACGGTATGCCGCAACTTATCGGACCTGACAACAGATGGCCACTCCTGTGTCACCTTTTACCTTCCCCCCCACTCCCGTATGTGTTCAACTCCCGTTCATGTTCCTGCTTCACAACGGTTCCCAAACAAGCTCTATTCAGTGCCGCAACAGCACTTGCTTTTACTCTCTTTGTTGGAATGCTACTCTCTTTCAGACGGCGATAGTCGCCAGACTGCCGAGATATGTCCCTTGGCCTGTGAAATCCCCGTCGCCAGCTGAACTGTGGAGATCCAAGCGTGATTTCGGCCTCACTGCGGCGATCGTAGCCGCCGTCACAGCCTCCGTAGCTGCAGCCGCTACTGCCGCTGTGGCCTTCACCCAAAATATTGAAACTGCCACCGTTGTTAATAGCATGGTGCAAAACACTGCTAATGCTCTCCAGACCCAGGCGGCTGTGAGCGACCACGTGTTGGGGGCTATCCATATCCTGAATCACCGTATAGACTTGGTACAAGAACAATTGGATTCTCTGGTTCAAATCACCCAGTTGGGGTGCGCATGGCGCCTCCCCTCCCTGTGTGTGACCTCGGTACATTTCGACAATATCTCCTAACCTATCTGCTAACCTATCCCGCCTCCTTTCGCATCAACTGTAAACCAATTGGTCTCAGCGCATGGAACTGCTCCTAACCCAGTTGCGTACAGAGATTGTACGGGTTAATTCCACCAGGGTAGATCTTGCCATGGCGACCTCGTTGCGTGATTGGTTGAAGGGTGCGCTCGGCTTCCTCCAGCAGTGGGCGGGCACCGGTCTTTTGGGGGCTGCTTTGCTGGCAAGCGTGTTATTTCTTGTTCTGTGGATAAGAAGACGGTCCCGACAACAAAGCGTCCGTTATAGTCTACTTGTTCAGGCATTTGCCCACACCGCCGAGCGCGATCCATCGGCTCAGGTGTGGCTGTCTCTATTGGATCGCTCCTAGCCTTGACCCCCTGAACAGAGGGAGGTGTAGCCAATGACGGGCAACCTCCTCTGGGAAAACTACCAACCTAAGACAGGGAGCACACCTTGCTGTGTACCACCCCCATGACGGGTAAGGAGTTCTTCCGCAGAGGATGACCTAAGACAGGCAGCCTCGCCTACCCTTACTAAAACAAAAGGGGGGAGATGTTGGGAGCTCATGGAGACTGCGCCACCAAAATGGCGCCGACCGGAAGGACCGCGCCCTGCCTTAAGCCCTCACCACGGCAGTGTCTGCCCAGCAACTAAGCCAGCTCATCGCCCATTGGACAGTACCCATCCTATCGGCGCCTCGCTCCCTTTGGTATAAAAGCAGTGGTAACAGGAAATAAAGTGTTCCGCTTCTCGTCTCCTGCTGAAACAGTGTCTCGGTCCTCTCCTTTGCGGGCAAAGGGGAACTTGGGCTGCGACAGCCCTGGGCCAGGAAATAATCTGGTTTATCAAAGACATACCTTTCATTCTTTGTAGAAGGGTTCCATAGCCCAAGTCATATTGGTAGATGAGAATAAAGCTTAACGGGACAATAGGCATGAGAAAGGCTGGCTTCTTCCTTTTGACTGCTCTGTTTCAAGGACAAAAAGGAACAATCCATGAATATATATCTTTAGCCGGTTGCTGTTTTTGCTGTCAAGTTGATTTCCACTCATACTAATCCTAATCCTACAGCACAGAGAAGAGCTGCCCCCACAGGGGTTCTGAGGACAGGCTGGTGGACTGAAACTGTGGACCTTTTGGTTAGCAGCCTCAGCTCTGAAGCATATTGCCACCAGAGCTCCAGATTTCTCTATACGAAATGGGGGACAAAAAAAAAATGACCTGTGTTTTGGAAGGATGTCCATCTCAGAAATGACTTAATACTTTTGAAGTTTCTATGGAAGAAGGATGGTCTTCCTTAGAGCCAGTCACCAGATTCTGGCGTTCTCAAGGGTAAGGTCTATGGCTTGTTCATCTCTGACTTTGAGGCTCAGTTTCCTCACTTTTAAATGTATAATGATTATAATCTACATCATAGATACTGTAGAGATAAACTTGCAGAGACCTCACCCTATTTGGATGACAACGAAGTCCTTGCTGTAACTTATATAATGGAGAAAAGGATAAAGAAACCTAAGAAACTAAAAACAGAATCAAATCCTATCACCCTGGTGGCATAGTAGTTAAGCGCTACAGCTACAAACCAAAAGGTCAGCAGTTCAAATCCACCAGGCACACCTTGGAAACTCCATAGGGCAGTTCTACTCTGTCCATAGGGTTGCTATGTGTCAGAATTGACTTGATGGCTGTGGGTTTGGTTTTGGTTGTCATGGTTGTAGAAATCTTGGTGGTGTAGTAGTTAAGTGCTACATCTGCTAACCAAAAGGTCAGCAGTTCAAACCAGGCACTAATTGGAAACTCTGACCTCTAGGGTTGCTATGAGTTGGAATAGACTCAATGACAATGGGTTTTTTTTTCGCTTACCATAGTTTTGGAAACCTAGTGGTATAGTGGTTACGTGCTATGTCTACTAACAAACAGGTTGGCAATTCTAATCCACTAAGCACTCCTTGGAAACTCTATGGAGCAGTTGCACTCTGCTCTGTAGAGTTGGAATTGACTCAGCAGCAACTAGTTTTTGGTACCATGGTTTTGCAGTACTCTAGAAGATCTATGGAAACCCTGGTGGTATAGTAGGTATGAGCTATGGCTCCTAACCAAAAGGTCAACAGTTTGAATCCACCAGTGGCTCCATGGAAACTCTATAGGCAGTTCTACTCTGTCCTCAAGTCAGAATCAATTCAGTGGCAGTGAGTTTTTGTTTGTTTGTTTGTTTAACAGGTCTCTGAGGGGTTACTTTGTTTTCTTATACTCTTTGTGGAACAAAATCCAGTCTTGGATTGATTTTCATTTTGAATATGAAAATGGCAAACACAAAAAAAGAAGGAAATTTTAAAGTAAATAGCAAACATACCCGGCTGTTAAAGAGATGGCTGCAAGGCCAAAAAAAGTTCCAAAATACTTGAGGAATTCCCGAGACCAAGCCACTTGCATGGCCATTTGTCTTTCTCTGATCTCATTCTGCATAATTAGTTGTCTTTCCAGCTGGGAATGGAACAAAAGACAAAGTGTGGTTACTCATCTTTGGAATCTGAACACAGAGCTAACAAACTGCTTCCTTTCCAGTAGATTTTCATTCTTCAATCACTTTGATTCACTTTTCTTTTTTTTTTATTTTAATTTCAATAGACTTTGACTAAAAGTCCTCAGGACAGTTCATTATCCTGTAAGTCTTCTCTTGAAAGTGAAATCTTTCTGAAGTAAGCACAGAACAGACATCAATTCTGTTTCTGCAGCCTTTGGTTTTGACTACATAAGCCCTGGCTTTTCTACCCAAGCCCAGATACAGGTCCAATCTTTTTTGATTACATGTGAAGGAAGATCTAAGGACATTTAAATGCAGACACATCACACTGGCCTTTACGAAAAAACCAAACAACCAAACTCAGTGTCATTGAGTCGAGTCTGACTCACAGTGACCCTACAGGGCAGAGAACTGCCCCACAGAGTTTCCAAGGAGCACCTGAATTGCCAACCTTTTGGGTAGCAGATGAAGCACTTAACCACTATTCCACCAGGGTTTCTGCACTGGCCCTTATTACCACTTAAATAGAAATCATTTTGAGGGGGGCAGAGACAAGATGGCCGAATAAGCCCATGTCTCCTTCTATTCCTCTGGAAACCAAGACCTGAATTGACAATCAAACAGAGCCTTCTGATCACCTAATCAGCCTCAGGACACGGCACAGGGCTGTTAATTGGGACTTCATACCACTCAGCGAAAAACCTCCTCTCTGTCGCTGACTCCCGCTCCTGGCTAGCCCCGGCTCTCACGGACGGAAGGTAAACGCACCATTTTGACTTTGTTTTTTTCCTCTGTCTCGGCTGGCGGGCAGAGCTGGGTCTTGCCTGGCAGCTGGACACATACGTGCTGCTGGGGAGATAGGCAGGCGAAATTCCCATATTCTGAGAGCCAGGCTCGGACTCTGTTAATCTAGCCACGTTGAGCCTTTCATTTCGTAGCTGCCTCAGCAGGGTTTGTGCGGAGCTTCGGGGTCAGTGTGCGGGACACCGTGTTGGTACCGAGATTTTAGCGGGACCTCATTCTTAGCCTGGGAGCCAGCGCCTGCAAACGGGACAGCACTTCTCCGACAGAAAAGTAGTGATTTTGCACAGTGCTGCCTAGGTTGGGGGCCCTGCAACAGAAGCAGAGGAATCACTACCTTTCGGCACCTTTAGCCCCTCTGTCTGCTGCCTGTGTGGAGGACGCCATCTTGGATATACAGTGGCTGCAGCTGGCCCTAATTCTTAGCTTGGGAGCCAGAGCCTGCCCACAGGAGAGTGCTTTCCTATCACAAAACCACTACTCGACGCAGTGTTGGCTAAGGCTAGGCCCTGTCAGCAGAGGCCAACAGGGCAGTAGCATTGCTGTATTCTGAACTAGTTTGTTATCATCTGGGGTTGGATATACTGGCGCTTACTTTGTCAGATGAGAAGAGGGACCTCTACACCTGAAAACCTAACTGACTTGTGAACTGGTCAGATACCTTTTGCTTTACATTTGAAGACAGCCTAGAGAAACATTTGCAATCCATCCTCACAGTACCTCTTCCAGCCTCTATGTACTCACATGGGACCCAAAAAGCAACAGACAATTGTGGCATACAAGCAATCACTCATGGCTTCAGAAGGCTCCCAAACAAAGCAACCAAGGAGTTTTCCAGATGAAGAAACTTTTATGAAAGCATCAGGAAGTGAATACAAATTGATTATATACAGAGCCCTTCTAGACCTTATACAAAATGCAGCAGAACAAAATGAAAAATTAAGCAAGTTGTTCGATCTGATGGAACACCAGTACTCTGAAATCCAACAGATCAAGAAGAAAATCAAAGACATAGATACTTCCATGCAAAGCCAAGAAAACAGAATGGAACAAATGGAAAAAAGAATTTCTGACATGGAAGACAGAGCTACTGATGCCAGCGTCTATGAGCAGAAATCATAAAAAAGAAACAAGAAAAATGAAGAAACATTAAGAAGCATGTGGGACTCTATTAAGAGGAACAACCTTCAATTAATTGGAGTCTCTGAACAGGGTGAGACATCTGAGAACACAGAGAGTATTGTTGCTGAGCTGCTGAAAGAAAACTTCCCATAAATTATAACAAAGGTCCACTCTTTGGACAGGAATGGATTGGACTTGGCAATGCAGAGTGACCATACATTGGAAGCACTTTATGGTTCTATACATCTATAGGATATCATCTTGCTGACCTCTGGCTGGAGGAAGGGGAGTGGATGGAGAGGAGGGGAAAGGAGGCTGTTGGGAGGATGAGATATGTATGGAGCAGAGAGGAATAGTGTGCAGTCACTGGACAGAGAGAGCAGTGGAAGCTGCATATAGGTGGGCATGTAAATTTATACGTGAATGTACATTTTCACTCAGTTATGTTAATAAAAATAAAAAAAGAAAACTTCCCAGAAATCATGAAGGAAGAGAATATAGACATCTCAGATGCATATCGTACGCCACCCAATATAGATCTCAAAAGAAAGACTCCAAGACATATTATAATCAAGTTTAACAAAATGAAACATAAGGAGCAACTCGTAAAGGCAGCAAGACTCAAGGCAAAGCTAACATTCAGAGGGAAACCCTGTAGGCTCTCGTCAGATTTCTCAGCAGAAACCATGCTGGCATGGAGACAGAGGCATGACACATTCAAAGTCTGGAAAAGAGAAGAACTTCCAACCAAGAATTATATATCCTGCAAAACTATCTTTCAAATACGAAAATGAAATTAAGACATTCCCAGATAAACAGAAACTCAGAGACTTTGTAAAAACCAAACCCAAACTACAAGAAATACTGAAAGAAGTTCTTGGCTTTGGCTTAGAAGAACGAAACTACTAACTTTATATTTTAGAACAACACACTACTCAATACTCATTTAGGGAAGGCTCCAAAGTAAATCACAGCTTTGATATGGAAAGAAGCAATCCAGTGATCATCATGAAAACTATGGTGTCATCATAATAAAAAGAGGGATGTACTACAGTCATTATAGTCCTTCCAGATGGAGAGGAAGAAGACAAGACTGGTAGTAATTAAAATTGGGTTTATAAATAGTTTATTAAGGGGGTTCATAGGGGCAGCTGTAAAGCACAACAAAGATGTATCATACCAGTTCAAGAAATCTAACACACAAGTCTCAACAACTATAAAACCAGCTCTGAAAAAGGTGAAAAATCAACTCACAAAAAAGAGTGTCCCAGAACAGACTAATAAGAACAACAGAGAAAACGTCAACATAAAAATAAACATATCACAATGGCAGCACTGAACACATACCTATCAATAATTACATTGAATGTGAATGGACTGAGTGCTCCAGTAAAGAGACACCGAGTGTCATCTTGGATCAAAAGACACGACCCATCCATATGTTGTCTACAAGAAACTCACTTGAGACCTAAAGACAGGAACAAACTGAAAATTAAAAGATGGAAGAATATATATCAAGCTAACAATGAACAAAGAAGAGCAGGGGTGGCAATTCTAATCTCAGACAAAATCAATTTTAATGTCAAATCCACCATCGTGGACAAAGATGGACACTATTTATTGCTGAAAGGTTCAGTACACAAGCAAGACTTAACTATATTAAATATTTATGCACCTAATGTCAGAGCACCTAAATACGTTGAAGAAACACTGACTACGCTCAAAAGAGAGTTAGATGACTCCACAATAATAGTGGGAGACTTTAACACTTCACTGTCATTACTAGACAGATCATCTAGAAAAAAGCTCAGTAAAGATACAGAAGACCTCACTGACACAATTAACCAACTAAACTTCACTGATATAGACAGAACTTTCCACCCATCAGCAGACAACTGCACCTTCTTCTCCAGTGCACATGGAACATTCTCCAGAATTGACCATGTGATAGGCCATAATGTAATGCTCAACAAAATCCATACCGTTGAATTACTGCAAAGCATCTTCTCAGATCATAAAGCCATAAAAGTTGAAATCAATAGCAGAAAAAACAGAGATAGAAAGTGGAACTCTTGGAAACTGAACAACATCTTGCTCAAAAAAACATGGGTTATAGAGGAAATCAAGGATGAATTAAAGAAATTCATGGATTCCAATGAGAACGAAAACACTTCCTACCAGAACCTATGGGATACAGGAAAGCAGTGCTCAGAGGTCTGTTTATCTCCATAAATGCATACATCTGGAAGGAAGAAAGAAACCAAATCAAGGAACTAACTCTACAGCTTGAACAAGTAGAAAGAGAACAACAGAGGAACCCCTCGGGCACCAGAAGAAATGAGATCATAAAGATTAGAGCAGAGCTAAATGAATTAGAGAATAGAAAAACAATTGAAAAAATTGAAAAGACCAAAAGCTGTTTTTTTGAAAAGATCAACAAAATTGATAAACCACTGGCTAAACTTACTAAAGAAAAGCAGGAAAGGAAACAAATAACCCAAATTAGAAATGAGAGGGGAGTTGTCACCACAGATGCAACAGAAATCAAAAGTATCATAACAGAATACTATGAAAGACTGTACTCTTAACAAATTTGAAAACCTAGGGGAAATGGACCAATTCCTTGACTCATACCACCTATCCAAATTATCACAACATGAAGCAGAACAACTTAATAAACCCAACACAAAGGAAGAGATTGAAAAGGTCATCAAAACACTGCCAACCAAAAAAAGTCCGGGCCCAGATGGCTTCATGGCAGAATTCTACCAAGCATTTAGAGAAGAGTTATCGCCAATACTACTGAGACTATTTCACAGTATAGAAAGGGATGGAGTACTCCCAAACTCATTCTACGAAGCCAGCATAACCCTGATACCTAAGCCAGGGAAAGATCCAACAAAGACAGAGAACTACAGACTGATATCACTCATGAACCTAGATGCAAAAATCTTCAACAAAATTCTTGCCAACAGAATACAACAACATATCAAGAAAATAATCCATCATGACCAAGTGGGATTCATACCAGGGATGCAAGGCTGGTTCAACATCAGGAAAACAATTAATGTGATTAACCACATAAATAACACAAAAGACAAGGATCACCTGATTTTGTCCATTGATGCTGAAAAGGCATTTGATAAAGCCCAACGCCCATTCATGCTAAAAACTCTTAGCAAAATTGGCATAGATGGCAAATTTCTCAACACAATAAGGGCCATTTATACAAAGCCAATTGCCCACATCATCCTGAATGGAGAGAGACTGAAAGACTTTCCCTTGAGATCAGGAACTAGACAAGGATGCCCACTCTCACCTCTCCTATTCAACATTGTGCTAGAAGTTCTAGCCAGAGCAATTAGACAAGACGAAGAAATAAAGGGCACCTGCATCGGCAAAGAAGAAGTTAAAAACTCCCTGTTCGCAGATGATATGATTGTATATGCAAAGAACCCCAAGGAATCTATAAGTAAGCTACTCAAACTGATAGAAGAGTTCAGCAAGGTCTCAGTATACAAGATAAACATAAGTAAATCAGTAGGATTCCTTTATACCAACAACGAGACTGTTAAGGAGGAAATTGTCAAATCAATACCATTTACGATAGCCCCTGAGAAGATAAAGTACCTAGGAATTAATCTAACCAGAGAAACAATAGACCTTTACAAAGAAAACTACAAGCCCTTACTACAAGAAACTAAGGGAGACTTAGATAAATGGAAAAACCTACCCTGCTCATGGATAGGAAGACTTAACATTGTGAAGATGCCTATTTTACCCAAAGCAATTTATTTATATAATGCAATCCCAATACAAGTTCCAGCATCATTTTTTAATGAGATGGAGAAACAAATCACCAATTTTGTTTGGAAAGGGAAGAAGCCCCAGATAAGGAAAGTACTACTAAAGAAGAACAATATACTGGGAGGCCTCTCATTACCCGACCTTAGAACATACTACACTGCCACAGTGGTCAAAACAGCCTGGTACTGGTACAAGAACAGACAGATCGATCAGTGGAACAGAACTGAGACCCCAGAGATGACACCATCTGCCTATGAACAGTTGATATTCAACAAAGGCCCTAAGACATTAAACTGGGGTAAAAACAGTATCTTCAACAAATGGTGCTGGCAAAATTGGTTATCCATCTGCAATAAACTGAATCAAGATCCGTATTTTACACCTTATACAAAAACCAACTCCAACTGGATAAAAGACCTAAATATCAAACCTAAAACGATAAAGCTCATCCAAGAAAAGGTAGGAACAACAATGGAAGTTTTAATACACAATGAGGACAGACTCCAAAATCTGTCAAAGAAACCTCAATCAACAGAAGCGAAAATAGATAAATGGGAACTATTAAGAATCAAACACTTTTGCTCATCCAAAGACTTTATTAATAGAATTAAAAGAACACCCACAGAATGGGAAAAAACACTTGGCAACTCTATGTCAGACTGATGCCTGATCTCCATAATCTATAAGATACTACAAAATATCAATAAGAAGAAGATAAACCATCCAATTAAGCGATGGGCAAAGGAGATGGACAGACACTTCACTAAAGAGGAGATCCAGGCAGCCAAAAAACACATGTGGACATGTTCACGATCTTCAGTTATTAAAGAAATTCAAATCAAGACAACAATGAGATACCATCTCACCCCAACAAGATTGGCCATGATCCAGAAAACACAAAACAACAAATGCTGGAGAGGCTGTGGAGAAAGTGGAACCCTCCTACACTGTTGGTGGGGTTGCAAAATGGTCCAGCCTTTTTGGAAGGCAATCTGGCACTTCCTTAAAAAAATGGATATCGATATACCATTTGACCCAGTAATTCCACTACTTGGAATATATCCTACAGAATCAAGGCCTTTCACACCAACAGACACATGCACCAGAATGTTTATCGCAGCACAGTCCACGATAGCAAAAAGATGGAATCAACCCAGATGCTCAACAATAGAAGAATGGATAGGTAAACTATGGTACATATACTCAATGGAGCACTACACAATGATAAAGAATAGTGATGATTCCGGGAAACATCTCCTAACCTGGTTTCAACTGGAAGACATTATGTTGAGTGAAAGTAGTCAGCGACAAAAGGACAAATACTGTATGAGACCTCTACGATAAGACCTCAAAAACAGACTTGTGTATAGAAGAAAAGACTCTTTGACAGCTGCAAGGGAGGGGAGGGAGGGAGGAGGAGGGGGGAGGGTTTAGAGGGTTTAGATAGTTACTAGAAATCTGGTTGGGAGAAAGCAAGAACAATATTAAGCGGACTTCAACATAACTTGAGTACTCCTTCCGTCTTAACCCAATATTGCAAGGATAGAGTAGCTGGGGCGGGGGGCGGGGGACCATTCTCTTAGGGAAATTCCAGGCCAATTGGCACAACTAGCGTTTTGCTAAGAGAGCTCTCTGCACCCCACATTGGTGAGTGGAGTCTGGGGTCTTAAAAGCTGCCAAGCTGCCATCTGAGGACACAGCAAATAGTCCCAACTCAGCAGGAACGGATGCTCACTGAGGACCAAAATGACATGCGGTAAAGACAACCGAGAAGACGGAGAGACCCACAAGAGTGGGTGCCTACATCGACTTGGGACCGGAAGAACCGGATGGTGCCCGGCCACCACCAGTGATAGCCACGATGGAGATCACAGAGAGGAGTCTCACTGGCAATACAAGAATATAAAGGGATGCATCATGAGATCTCCACTAAAATAGCTCAATTGATGGTCTAGCGGTTTTGGGGTTCCTCTGAGAGCATGGCCCCTGGCCCTGATGCTGCCCTTTCCTATAAATTATAACAAAGGTCCACTCTTTGGACAGGAATAGATTAGACTTGGCAATGCAGAGTGACCATACATTGGAAGCACTTTATGGTTCTATACATCTATAGGATATCATCTTGCTGACCTCTGGCTGGAGGAAGGGGAGTGGACGGAGAGGAGGGGAAAGGAGACTGTTGGGAGGATGAGACATGTATGGAGCAGAGAGGAATAGTGTGCAGTCATCGGACAGGGAGAGCAGTGGAATCTGCATATAGGTGGACATGTAAATTTATACGCGAATGTACATTTTCACTCAGTCATGTTAAATAAAAATAAAATAAAAAAAAAGAAATCATTTTGCCTTCACAACCATGCAATTCCAAACTGAATTCACCTGCAGCATCAAGTCCACGCTGTTACCATGATAAAACAGAGTTATTCCTAGCTGCCTTTGAGTTGATTTTTCAACTCAGATGACCACATGTGACAGAGGAGAACTGCCCATGTGGGGTTTTCTTGCTTGTAATCTGTATGGGAGCAGGTCCCCAGTCCTTTCTCCCACAAAGTCACAGGGTGGGTTCAAACTCCTAACCCTTCTGTTAGCAGTCAAGCACTTAACCATTGTTAACACCAAGGCTCCTTGATACAATGGTAGAGGAATGGTGAGACAGCGACAAAGTTTTCTTACTGCCACATTTTCCTTGCTGCTTCAATTCCTTCCAACATTTAGGTTGTGGCTTTGACAGCTTTAGGACAGGACGCAGATGCAGCCCAGTACACAGGAGGAGGCTGAATTTTTTTAAAAAATACATAAGATAAACCCAAGTCCGTTATTTTCAAAGAGCTTGATTCTCAAGATTTTTCTTTTGTTTGTTTTTGTTTTTTCCTTTCTAAAATGTTGGCTCTGCAGTCCTTATCAAAGCCTGGAAGACAATGAGTATAGAATTCATGATGTCAAGCACAGGGTGGGGAGAAGTGAGTAATACTGTGACATGGTTTCTTTCTCTGCTGTTGGGAGGAACTAGGAGAAGAAACCAGGGTTTAAATGTAAGCATGGGGCTTGACTCCTTGGTCTTCTTGAGGGTTGCTGTCCCAGGGGATGTGATGGAAATCTCAAGTAGCTTTGGAGGTCAGTAGACAGGACATATGGCCCTGCTTCCTGTGCAGAATTCCAGCCCGAGGCAGCTACAACAGAGCAGAAATGGTCATAGAGCTGATCCAGTAGAGAGGCTATCTCATCTGCCAAAGGATATGGAGAAAATCTGGAAGGTCCCATGTCACCTGGAGAGAGACACAGAGCTGGCAGAGAATATACAACAGATGGCCTACAGAGAGTCACCAAAACCCACAGCAAGGGGACTCCATAACAGACAGCTGGGGAGGGACCATGAGCCCAGGACTGACGGGGACAGGCAGCTGGATCTCAGAGTCAGCATCACCCGAGAGAGTAGAGGTGACGGCCACGCTAGCCTGGAACTCACTCAAACTCCCTCAGAGGAAATCACCTGGCATAGATGCTTCTGTTTCCTCTGGTTGGTGCACACTTCTCTGTCTCTGAGTATTTAGTCAGTCCACAAATTTCAGCAATTCATTTTAAATCTGTCTCTTTCCTCAACTCTTGTTGCCTCCCCTGAAACTCAAGTCCTTTCATCACCTCAGACCTTAGTTACTGCAGTAGCCCCTCAGCTGGTCTCCCACCTCTCATCCTTCCTCCCACTGCCATTGAGTCGAGTCTGACTCATAGTGACCCTACTTCCATCTAATCTAGCCTAACAGTAACAAAAGCACTGTGGTCCAGAGGCTGAGACTGGACACTGGGGTCTGACTGCCTGCATTTGAATCCTGGCTCTGATGCTTTGCAGGCTGTGTGACTTTTGGCAAGTTCTTATATTTCTGCGCGCTTCAATATTCTCATCTGTCAAATGGGATACACGACACTACCTACTTTATAGAGTTGTTGTGAGGAGTAAATGGGCAAATACATGTGGGTCTTAGAGGACAGCCTTAGCAAGAGCTCAATAAAGGTGAGCTGTTATTATTTGCCTAGAAAATAGATATCAAAAGGCAGGACTATCACTTAAACATACCCAGTTCTATTCCTATCACTTTCATGCTGAGAACATTCCTGAACATTTCATGCTGAGAACATTTTGAAAACAAAATGCTTTTGTTTTCTGCTACATGCCTCTGGTTGTAGGGGAAGTGATGTTTATATAGGAAAAGCAGCAGCAGTTTAATGCAGTGAAATTAGTTCCTTGACTCTTAATCCCCTCATGATGCCTCTTATTTGTGCTGTCATATTTTAATCAGCCAGCTATTGAGGATTTGAATAACTCAGTCAATAAGTTTCATAATACGTATTCCCAGTAAAACACAGAAAAATATATGTATTTACATATATTCTAGGAATTTTCTATGATATCACAATAAATCCCCAAGGTAAAAGCCACATAGAACATACTTCCTTACCGTGGAGTAGCAAAAATAGAAATTAAAGCAAGTTAATAAGACTTGTGTGTGTAAAAAAAAAACAAAACTGTAAAACTAACTGAAAAATGATTAGGATCAATAAGATATTTAACAAGATGGCTGGATATAAGATAAACATACATATGTCCAAGATTTTCTAAATCCCAGAAACCATTAAAAACTATTTACACCATTAAAAATAATATATAGTACCCAGGAATAAATCCCAATACGAATACTATCAGGAATTACTTTATTAACTTGATAGAAGTCAAGGGTCTTCAATAAGGATGTCCTATTTTTGACAGCTCATGGCAGTGATACTTGTAAAGCTACAATGGTCACCTTTACCATGTTTTTTAGATTAGTGTTGACAAACATCCATGAAGTTAGAGAATTCCACAATGTGTAGAAATTATTAAAGTTTATTATGAAAGTTGGTATTTTAGTTAACTAGTGCTGCTTTAACAGAAATACCACAGTGAATGGCTTTAAGAAGGTAGTTTTCTTTATCACTAAAAGTCCAAAATCAGGATGCCGGCTCTTGGGGAATGCTTTCTCCACTGGCACTGGAAGAAGATCCTTGTTGTTAATCTTCCCCTAGACTGGAAGTTTCTGAGGTCCAGGGACCCTGGTTCTTTCCAAAGGATGTGGAAGCTCCTGGCACTGCTTTTGGTTGGTATGAAGTCCCCAAAAGTCCCTGCCAGCTTCTCTTCTTTATATCTCAAGAGACTGCCTCAAGGCACAAGACAAGCTCACACACTGAGTCCTGCCCCACCAACACAACCGCCGCCCATCCACCCTCACTAACATCATACAGGCAGGAACTCCAACATGGAGGAAAATCACATAATACCAGGAATTACGGCCCAGCCAAATTGTTACAGATTTTTTTAGGGAATACAACTCAATCCATGACATCCCACCACTTGTTCTCTAAAAACATCACATTTTTAAAAACATGTAAAACATATTAACCCCATTACAGCAAAAGTCTTAAAAGTCCAAGTTCAAAATTGCTCTTTAGTTGTAAAATCTAGAATACAAGTTATCTCCTTCTAAAATACAATGGCAGGCACAAGTTAAAGGCATTTCCATTACAAATGGGAGAAATCACATGGAAAGAAGGCATTTAACAGGCAATAAGCACATTAACAGAACATATCACATTAGCTTTCAAAACTTTGAAAAGAATTTTCCATTTTCTGAGACATTTTACACAATGGCTCTGCTCTCCAGACTCCAGGTATCAGCAACAGCCTCCAGATTCTGAGTGGAAGCTTTCCCCTGCACCCGTCTCCCTGCCCTATACTACAGCTCTGCCTTCCAGGCCCACTACGACAGCAACTCTTGCTCCCTTGTCTTTAGGTCCACAATTTTACAAGTCCACATGAGTGGCAACACAATTAGAAACATCAGGGGCCACAGCTCCACCCTCTGAAGCCCCAGAGGTCATCACCATACCTTTAAGACTGAGGCAGCTCAGTTTCTCATGCTCTTTATCTCTTCAGCTTCTGCTTCCTATGGCCTCATGGCCCGGCCCTCAGGCCTGCATGTGACCTGCCGGGACAAGTGTTCCAAAGCTCTGCAGCTCTACCAATTTAAGTGCATGGAGGCACCCTACTCTGCCAGGAAAACTCTGCATACAGGCACTCAGCTCTCTTGCTCTATGGGTTGGCTCCAGTGCTGTCTCACACTGTTCTGGTTCTGCTGATACCACTACCACTGGCTCTCTGTTGTTTCTCATCATCTGTGCCTCTTTTCGTTGTTAACATTTCTTTTTAGTTCCTTCTGAGTCTTCTATCTACTCACAGTTTTAAAATCCCTTCCACATTTTAGGTATTTATTAGAGCAGCACCCCACTCTCAGTACCAGATTCTGTTTTAGTTATCTAGTGCTGCTTTAACAGATACGCCACAAGTGAATGGCTTTAAAAAGAGTAATTTTACTTATCACAGTCCTGTAAGCTAAATGTCCAAATTCAGGGTGTCAGCTGCAGAGAAAGACTTTCTCTGCTGACATGGCCAAGCCAAGCCAAGTGCCGTCTGCTGACATGGAGGAAGGTCTTTGTCGTCAATCTTCTCCTGCACCAGAAGCTTTTGAGGCACAGGGACCCTTGTCCTTTCCAAAGGACACACTCAGCTCGCTTTTTGGTGGTATGAGGTCCCCAAAAGTCTCTGCCAGCTTCTCTGTATCTCAAGAGACCACCTCAAGGCACAAAACAAACTCACACATTGACTCTTACTCCAGCAACACACTGCTGCCCATCCACCCTCATTAACATCACACAGACAGGAGTTCCAACACGGAGGAACATCACACAATACCAGGAATTATGGTCCTGCCAAACTGTTACAGATTTTTGAGAAAACACAAGTCAACCCATGACAATGAGTGTTCCATTTGCCAAACACTCCATGCCTTACATGAAATTTACAATGCACATAACTGTCCTGTCGAGAGAGCAATTTGACATTTAATAAAAAAATTCGAAACAACCAGGTCTGTTGCCAATCAGACAGTGCCTATGTATCAAGGAACCATACATTCCAATGAAAATACTACCACCTTTCGTCAGAGCCTACACAAGAATCCACTCCAATCAATTTCTCACGGAGCACAAGAATCAGGTCTTTTGTCAACCACAATTTGGTGGATTTTGCATCTGAACTTGAAGCTTTACCCTAACAAAACTGTTTTAACTCAAGAACTAAACTCCAACGACCATAGACTGTGCTGTGCATCTTCGGACTGAGCTCTGGAGCAATTGGAAGTTGACCCTGCTTTGGGCTGAAAAATCATCTTTAGCGACAAGGCCCACTTTTGGATGGAGGGTTTTGTTAACAAACAAAACGGTCCTATTTGAAGTGATGAGAATCCAACAGAGTTTCAAGAACATCCACTTCATCCCCCAAAGTTACCATTTGTGTGGATTTTGGTTCGGTGGAATCATTGGCCCTGATTTTTTCTAAGACAAATGAAGAGAGGCTGTAACTATCAATGGCAAAAGACAATGGGCTAAAGAAACCAATTATGTTGGGCCCCATTTGGAAGGTACCGCGTGGCCGTTTACTTGAAGTTCTTTTCCACACATAATGCCATCGAATGTACTTCAAAATAAGAAAAAATTAAAACTGTTACTTATATAACTTGTTTTATTCAAGTTCAAAGATAGGACACCCTCATCGGAAAACTCTTTATTCTAAAACGTACTTGAAAGAGAAAATGTGGGAAAAGAGCAAAGACAACTCTGAAAATTGTCTCAATCTGCCACGCATCCAAAATTACTATGGACGTGTGCTATCCCACATGGTAGCCACTAGCCACACGTAGCTATTTAAAAATAAAATTAAAAATTTAATTTCTCAGATAAAGTAACCACATACTAGTGATATGCATGTGTGTATATATATTCAGACATGTATGTATATACACATACATTCTCTCAGTCTATCAACTATCACATATATGCATGTATGTGTATGTACACACATATACGTACTTGATATGCATACACACATATAAGAAATATAGTATAGCCAAACTGGAATCCATCCAGAGGTCCAACAACAGTGGATGGATGGCATAGGCACATAATGGGGTACCCCAAAGCACAGGTAAACAAGGAATTATTGCTACAATCAACAATGTGGATAAATCTCACAGAAAATACTGAGTGAGAGGAAAAAATAAAGCAGACACAAGAGTATATACTTTATGATCCCATACATGTGAAACATTCAACAGGCAAAACTAACCTAGTGGGGACAGCAGTCTGAACAGCAGTTTTCTTTAGCAGTGATAGGGCGGAGAAAGCCTCTTGGGGGCTAGAAATATTCTATATATTGGTCAGATAGTAATTATACAGGCATATATATGATCCGACTCGACAGCACTTGGCTTGGATATATATATATGTGTGTGTGCATATATATATGCAGCAATTTATTGAACTCTTTCTTTAAGATTTAACACTCTATTAGTATATGTCAACATAAAAAGAAAAAATGAACAGACTGTAGCAGAGCATGAATAGAAACAGAGAAGTTACAAGGCTATAGCAGTTAACAGAGGCAAAAGATGGATTTGGAACAGGGTGACAGTGATGGCTATGGGAGACAGTTGGCTTCTGGGTAAACAAGAATTTAGAGCTAAGCATGACTTGCTGATGGACTGGAGAGTGGGATGCGAGAACGAGCTGAATCCCAGATGTACGACCAGAGCACAGCACTGTAGGCCACTGGGAGAGGTGGGACGACTGCAGCACAAGCAGCTTGAATGAGGAGGGAGAAAGTGTGTTTGGGATGTGTTAGCTGTTTTAGTTTTGAAGTGTTTGTTACCATTCATGTGGGTATGTGTAGCAGGCAGTCTGATATTTAGTCTCGTATAGATACTGGGCAGACACTGGAGTTTGTATGGACAACTTACAGCAGAGTTTATACGGACAGAGTCTGGGCTGGAGAGGCGTTTGCCTTTCCTCTACAAAGAATGCTTATTTTAAGCGGGATCCTCAATTCAGTAAGTCAGGCTGGGCTTCAGAGCTTTGAAACAGGAGACACTTCACTCCTTCAGGTCCTAGCTACCTGTGCTGCCACGGGACTCTGCTAAGCTGCAGGCTCCCCACAAAAGGCACCCAGTAACACACACCTTGCAAGGTTGTGGTGAGAGTTAGAGATAACGCGTAAAAAGACAACCCCAGAGTGCAGCAAACAAAGGGCACGTCAAATCTGTGTGTGGGCTGCCTTACACTTCTCATGGGACACGGCAGGGGTGGGGGGATTACTTAAATGCTTCTGAAATAGAAAATGACTATATCTTAAAAATTAATATTTCCTTTAGTTTACTGACATAATGCTTAACTGTCAGAAAACTCTAATTGTTCTTTTGCAGTAGCAGGACTCTCTACCCTAAATACCAAACTAGCAGGATTTTCCAAGAACAGTGATGGAAAGATACAGAGCACATTCCAATAGCCTCAAACTGCCAAACTGATTTGGGGCACAAAAGTCCATAAAGATTTGACTCCATTGATTAAACATTTGTGTGTGCTTAAAGTGATGTAACTCTATCTAACATCACTGACCGGAGGCAATTTTTGGTGGCACAATGTGGCTTTAGTGTAAATTGCCCTTCTTTGAAGGAAGATGAATGTATGGCATTTGGTTACTGAGTGAAGAATGACATTAAACAAGACGTTCCAGAAGATGTGACCTAAGGGACAAAGCTGGCAGGATGAAGTCGTAAAACTACTGCAATGACTGCTTCCCCTGGATTCTCACCACATTTTTCCAAGGGTAGCACACTTCAGTTTTCCATGAGAAAATTCTGCAAACGTAACCTGTCACATGTGGTGAGCTGAGCCGCTCAGCACAAAGACAATGCCGCACTGGGCATTTCTTGTGGCTTTGGGCAGAAACACTGATAAACTGGTGTGGATCCAGCTTGGCTTTCTCCACACTGGCTTGTGACTAATGACGACATGTATTTTTGAGGCTGTCTCCAGAGTAAAGGGTAAGGTGTGCGGCATTAAAGCAAGAATAAGGTCGGGCCTTCACTGCAGTTCAACCAAGAAACAAAGCAGACAGCCAGGCCCACAAGTGTCCCGGTATGTTCAGTGGTACTCCTGCCTTGTCCAGCTGTGCTGTCCTCAAGCCAAAACACCCTGAAGCTGGTGATGTATCGGGGTGTTTTTGGTGACTAACAAGAGTATTTAAGGCTATCATATTTTTATTTATTGATTGTGATTGAGTGAAAGCGTACAATCCAGTTTAAATTCGCATGCCCGCCTATGTGCAGCTCCTACTGCTCTCCTCCCCTGGTGACAGCACACTTTTCCTTTCTGTTCTATACAAGTCACATCCTCTTAACAATCTCCTGTCCCCTCTTCTCCACCTTCTCTACTCCACTCTAGTAAGAGGCCAGTAGGATGACATCCTATAGATGCATAGGCTATCATTTTTAAGAATAAAAGTTTAGGGTTCTGCTATCAAATGTCTGCAGTACGCATTGATAAACAGCTAAGACACCCAACTCAAAGAAAGTAACAGAAGCCCATCAAAAATATGAAGAAATCAGGGCAGAAGAGAAAAGGGGAAGGAAGAGTGTTAGCCTTGGCCCAGGGAGAGCTGAAGCTGTAGAGAAAGTCCTGCCTGAAAGGACCTGTGGCTCGAAAACCCTAGCTACCACCAAGAACCACATCACCAACGTTGTATCCCTCACCCTCCAAATACACCAGCTGAGCCCAACCAGAAGCCAGAGCACAAGGCAGCCTGGGAAATGTAGTGCTGACACCTAGGGCACACAGAAGGGGAGGGCAGGGAAGGGCAGAGAACGAATCTGAGTGTAGTGGACAGAGGTCAAGCAGACAATAACCACCAAAGTGGTGATTCGATTTACATGAAATAATGGTTTGATTCTCCATAAGACTGCATTTTCAGAGTTCCAGTTTAGATCAGATCCAACAGTCTTAGGAAGTATACAACAGTGAGCAACGAATGTAAGTTATTAACAGGCTATTTTTTTTACATTTATTTTATTAAAATTAAAAAACTGTGGCTATGTAAAAATTTATATTAGCTGTAAGTTAAACACAAAGTATTGCAATGGATATCAAATTTTGACAGGAAAGCACTAAATACAGAAAATATTTTTATTAAATAATTCCAGGAAAAAAATGCTTTAAAAAAATCTAATACAGTCAATCAAATTTAAATAAATGCTTCTTCAGGGAGGGGAACTATTCGGCTTCTAATTACTCTGTTTCTTCAGGGCAATGTGTACCTAAGTATCTCCCCAAACTTGTGTTGATTCCTCTGTAATGTTCCATGTATAGCACAAGAAAATTTCCTACTTAGTGAACTTTTTATGTCTTCTTTTTTGCACCTTGGGTTCCCTGCCTCTGTCTGCCTTCTCATCCTACCACCAGACAGAAGCCACCCATTTGGTTCCACGTAAGTGACTGAACTAAGAAGCACATTCCTTCCGTGTCTTATTTTTTATTGTATAGTCCTGTCTAATCTTTGTCTGAAGAGTGGGCTTCAAGAACGGTTTCAGTTCTGGGTTAACAGTATGTCTGAAGCCATCTCTTGGGGGTTCCTCCAGTTCCTGTCAGACTAGTAAGTCTGGTCTTTTTACGTAAATCTGAGTGCACTCCACACTTTACTCCAACTCTGGGATTCTCCGTTGTGTTCCCTGTCAGTGCAGTCATTGGCAGTAGCCAAGCTCTACCCAGTTCTTCTGGTCTCAGGCTGGTAGAGTTAGGTTCATGTGCTCATTCAGTCTCCCGGGCTAATATGTTCCTTGTGTCTTTGGTTTCCTTCACTCTCCTTTGCTCCAAGTGGGATGGGACCAAGTGACATACCTGAGATGGCCAAACTTTTAAGACCCCCAAACACCACTTACCAAAGTGGATTGCAGAACATCTTCTTAATAAACTTTGCTATGACAATTGATCTAGATATCCCCCAAAACTATGGTCCACAGACCCCCGCCCGAGCTAATGCTTTCCTGCAGAGTGTTTGAATGTGCCTGGCAAACTTCTCAGCCTTTACCTTGGGCCAGTTGTGATGACTTCCCCTGTACTGTGTGTTGTCCTTCCTTCCATAAAAGCTGATCCTCGTCTACTATCTAGTTAACGAATTCTCTTTCCTCTCCCTCCCTATCCCCATAAACATCAAAGAATCCTTTTTTATGTGTTTAAACCTTGCTTGAACTCTTGTATAGTGGTCTCATACAATATTTTTGTATTGCATGAGTCCTTTTGTGACTAATTGTATTCAGCATAATGCCCTCTGGATTTATCTGTGTTGTGAGATGTTTCACAGATTCGCCATTTTTCTGTTTGGTTGCATAGTGTGCATATACTGTAATTTGTTTATCCATTTGTCTGCTTACAGGCACTTGGGTTGCTTCCATCTTTAAGCTATTACGAATAACACTGCAGTGACTGTGGTATGCATACACCTATTCAAGAGATGGCCCTTATTTGTCTCAGGTGAATTCATTTTACAGTGGAAATTTTCTGTCTTGAAATTTCCCAAAATTAAATCCTGAAACAGTGTGTGTGCAAAAGGAATAAATAAGAAATGATTCCTTTCTTGGACCAATGTGAGTACATAGGCACACACCTACGTCCTTTAGGTCAGATGTCAAGAATCTCTTTAGAATGACTGGTTCAGCCATTGCCGAACATAGGTAAACATCTTTCTAGAAGGGCTGTCTTAGGGTGGGTTCTCTAGAAAGGCAAAAACCAGTAAAGTGCATAAATATGTAGGTTGTTGTTAGGTGCCACTGAGTCATTTCCTACTCATAACGACCCTATGTACAACAGAATGAAACAGTGCCTGATCCTACACCATCCTTACAGTTGTTGCTATGACTGAGCCCACTGTGCATCCACTGTGTGAACCCATATGGTAAGGGTCTTCCTCTTTCTCATTGACCCTCTACTTCACCAAGCGTGATGTCCTTCTCCAGGAACTGAACACTCCTCATAACATGTCCAAAGTATGTATGCTGTAGTCTCACCATCATTGCTTCTAAGGGGCATTCTGGTTGTACTTCTCCAAAACAGATTTGTTTGTTCTTTTGGCAGTCCATGGTACATTCAGAATTTCTCACCAGACCCACAGTTCAAAGGTGTCAATTCTCTGGTCTTCTTTATTCACGACCCAGCTTCCCATGCATATGATGTAACTGAAAACAGCACGTCTTGGGTCAGGTGTGCCTTGGACCTCAAGGTAACGTCTTTGCTTTCGAACACCTTAAAAAGGTCTTTTCCAGCTGATTTCCTCCAGTGCAACACATATTTTGATTTCTTGACTGTTGCTTCCATGGTATTGATTGTGGAAACAAGGAAGATGAAATTCTTGACAACCTCAATGTTTTCTGCATTTATTATGGTACTGCATACTGGTCCAGTTGTGAGGATTTTTCTTTTCTTTCTGTTGAGGTGTGATCCATACTGAAAGCTGTAGTCTTTGGTCTTCATCAGTAAGTGCTTCAAGTCCTCTTCTTATTTCAGTAAACAAAGTAGTGTCATTTGCATAATTTAGGTTGTTAATGAGTCTTCCTCCAATCCTGGTGCTCCCATTCTTCTTCATACAGTGAGTTTATCATATTAGTTGCTCAGCATACAGACTAAATGTATATGGTGAAAGGATACAATGCTGACGCACAGCTTTCCTGACTTTTAACCGTGTACCATCCTCTTGTTTTGTTTGTATGACTGCCTCATGATCCATGCACAGGTTCCTTACGAGCACAGTTAAGTATTCTGGAATTCCCAATCTCCTCAACGTTACCCATAATTTGGTATGGTCCACACAGTTGAATGCCTTAGCACCATCAATAAAACATACACAAACATCCTTCTGGTATTCTCTTTCAGCCAAGATCCATCTGACATCAGCAATGATATCCCTGGTTCCACATCCTCTTCCAAATCCAGCTTGAATTTCTGGCAGTTCCCTATCAATATGCTGCTGCATTTGCTTTTTTTGTTCTCCTCAGAAAAATTTTCCTTGCCTGTGACATTAATGATGCTAATCATTAGTAATCTAATCATAATCATCTAGTCATTTCCACATTCGGTTAGATCACTTTTCTTGGGAATAAGCACAAATATGGATCTCTTCCAGTCAGTCGGCCAGGTAGCTGCCTTCCAAATTTCTTGGCATACATGAATGAGCACTTTCAGCACTCAATTCATTTGTTGAAACATTTCATTTGGTATTCAGTCAACCCCCAGAGCCTTGTTTTTCATCAGTGCCTTCAGTGCAGCTTGGACTTCTTCCTTCAATACCACTGGTTCCCAAAATGGTTGAACATTAGTCAATTCTTTTTGGTATAGTGACTGTGTTCCTTTCATCTTCTTTTGATGTTTCCTGCATTATTTAATATGTTCTCTGTAGAATCCTTCAGTATTGCAAGTCAAGGCTTGAATTTGTTCTTCAATTCTTTCAGCTTGAGAAATGCTGATCGTGTTCTTCCTTTTAGTTTTCTATTTCCAGGTCCTTGCATAGGTCATCATAACACTTGACTGCATCTCTTCATGCCACCACTAAAATCTTCTGCTCAGCTCTTCTACTTCATCATTTTTTTTTTGTTTAGTTACTTGATGTCCAAGAACCAGTTTCAGGGTCTCTTCTGATACCTACTTAGGGCCTTTCTTTCTCTCCTGTCTTCTCAACAACCTCTTACTTTCTTCGTGTATAATGTCTTTGATGTCATTCTACAACCCACCAAGTCTTTAATCATTAGTGTTCAATGCATCAAATCTGTTCTTGAGATGGTCTCTAAATTCAGGTGGGATATACTTTGGTTCTCAAAGGACTTGTTCTAATTTTCTTCAGTTTCAACTTGAACTTGGATATGAGGAAGTGATGATCTTACATGGATATAGCCCTTGGCCTTGTTCTGACTGATGACATTGAGCTTTTCCATTGTCTCTTTCCACAGATGCAACTGATTTGATTCCTCTGTATACTCCCTCTGGCAAGGTCCATGTGTACATTTTGCATTTAGGTTACTGAAAAAAATGTATTTGCAATTAAGAAGCCACTAGTCTTGCAAAATTCTTATCATGCAATCTTTAGCATCATTTCCATCACCAAGGCCATATTTTTGAACTACCATTCCTTCTTTGTTTCCAACTTTCCCATTCCAATCACCAACAATTATCAGTGCCAACCTTTAGATTAACAACCAAGCACTTAACAATTAAATCACCAGGGCTCCTTAGTGACATCTTTAGAGGGGCAATATTCTGTCTGCCACATACACACACAAAAAAAATCTGGTTATTTGGAGTATACCCTACCCTCTCCTCACTGATGCAGACAAGAAGTCCTGGAGTATAGCTCTCCACTTTATTCATTTCTGAATCCTGCCTAGCAGATAGCACATTATTTTATACATGTTAAGTGCCTGTAATTTTTGGTTAATAATGTATACATTTATAATACAAATTACCTTAACATCAAACTAACAACAAACATACAGGTCTAACACCAGTTGCTTTAGTAAGCAAGCACTGCTCTAACAGCAGTACATGAGCAGATGGCTTTAACAAAAGAAAGTTCACTCTTACACAGTCTGGTAGGCTATCAGTCCAAATTCAGGATGTTTGCTCTAGGGGAAGGCCTTCCCCCTTGTCGGCTCTGGAGGAAAGTTTGGCATTGCATCAGTCTTTGTTCAGGCAGCATCTTGGTGTGGGAACCTCAGGTCTGAAGGATGCACTCTTCTCCCGGTGCTGCTTTCTTGATGGTGTGACGTTCCCAATACTCTGCTTGCTTCCCTTTCCTTTTATCTCTTGTAGGATGAAAGGATTAAGGGTGGTACAAGCCACACTCTATGAAAACTCCCTTTACAATGGCGCAGGGAATGATCTTATGAAGGGATTTACAATCACACCAAAATATTCTAACATACGGCACAGGAAAATCACAAAACAGAGGACAACCATAAAATATTCGGAATCATGGCCCAGGCACATGGCTACACATATTTTTGGGGGGGGGGGACACAATTCAATCCATGACATCTCACCTTTTGATACCTCAAAAATCACATCTTTGAAACATGTAACACATTCATCCTATATGATAGAAGTCTTAAATCAGTTCTAAGTCCAAAATTCAAAAATTCCTTTACATCAATGAAACCTAGAATACAAGCTATCTGCTTCCTATGGCCTCATGGCCCAGGCCTCAGGCCTGTATCTGCCCTGCAGGGACAAGTGTTCCAAAGCTCTGTAGCTCCACCAATTCAAGTGCCCGGAGGCACCCCACTCTGCCAGGAAGCCTCCTGCACACAGGCACTCAGCCAGGCACTCAGCTCTCTTGTTCCACAGGTCAGCAAGCTTAGCTCCACCGATCCAGGTACCCAGAGACACCCTACTCCGCCAAGAAAACTCTGTGCACAGGCACTCAGCTCTCTCACTCTGCAGGTCAGCTCCTGGTTCTGCTGTTGCCAGTTTGCTGCTGCTGCTGCTGCTTCTTTTCACTATCCACAGCCTTCTTAGGTGTTAGCAGTTCTTTGGAGTTCCTTCTTCTATCTCTTTCACAGTTTCAAAAAAAAAACTTCCAGATTTCAGGTATTTGTCAGAGCAGTACCCCACTCCCAGCACCAAATTCTGTTTTAGTCAGCTAGTGCTGCTCTAACAGAAATACCACAGAGTGGATGGCTGTAACAAAGGAAAGTTTATCCTTATACAGACCAGTAGGCTACAAGTCCAAATTCAGGACATCCACTCCAGGGGAAGGCTTTCTCCCTTGTCGGCTCTGGAGGAAACCTTGTGTTGCATCAGTCTTTGTTCAGGGAGCATCTCAGCACAGGAACCTTAGGTCTGAAGGACGCACTTTTCTCCTGTGCTGCTTTCTTGATGGTGTGAGGTTCCCAACTCCCTGCTTTCTTCCCTTTCCTTTTATCTCTTCTAAGATGAAAGGATTACTGGTGGTACAAGCCATACACCAGGCAAATTCTCTTTACAGTGGCGCAGGGAATGATCTTATGAAGGAATTTACAGTCCCACCCTAAACCTCTGACAGCACAGGAAAAATCACAAAATGGAGGACAGTTACAAAATATTGGGAATCATGGCCCAAACACACAGCTACACATATTTTTGCAGAGGCATAATTGAATTCAGGACATCAGTTTTTGTGTTTTTTGTTTTTGTTTTTCCCCAGTCTTTGGTTGTGGTCTATATACACTAAAAAAAGAAAATGAATAAGCATTTCTTCACCACCTGACTAATCTTTATGAGGCTGTAACAGCCTTGATTCCACAGCCCTATAGCATGAGATCTTATAGAACCTTTTCTTCTTTCATTCTTTTTGCTCTGCATTGCCAACTTTGATCTTATGATAAAACCCACACCCACTGCTGTTGAGTCAACTCTGACTCACAGCAAACCTGTAAAACAGGGTAGAACTGTGCCTGTAGAGTTTTTTAGGCAACACCTGGAAGATTCAAACTGCCTTTTGATTAGCAGCTGAGCTCTTAACCACTGTGCCACCAGGGCTGAATTTCAGGCCACCCCAGTGTCATACTGGTTAAGTGCACTGTCTGCTAACCAAAACGTTGGCCCTTTGAATCTGCCAAGTGCTCCCTGAAACTTTACGGAGCAGTTCTACTCTGTATTATAGGATTGCTTTGAGCCTGGATTGACTCAAAAGCAATGGGTTTGGGCTTTGGTCAGGTAATACAAGGTCTGTTGAGGTGTGCCATCTAGCGGCAGTTTCAGAAAGTGACCATTTTACCCAAGACGTGAGACTAGCCATCCATCCATCCTCAGGAACAGAGGACAGACAAGGCAGTGGAAGACTAGAGTGTGCTGATTATCTGACATTAGCATTATAACTAGCAGCGTGGATCTCCTTCACCACAAGTTATACCAAAGTTTCAAATAAAAAGGAAAACTCCGAGGCTTTTTGTACTTTGTGATTAATCAGACTCCAGAAATTGATTTAACTGCAATGTTACCTTACGAACAACAGAAAACTTCTTTGGTTCCAGCTCCAATAAAATATATTATTTGCAAACGTACCTGGAGTCGAGTGTTCATCAGCATGAACTCCTGCTGATTTTTCATGTTTTCATTCATAGATTTCGAAAATATGAATCCCATCTTGACCTAAAATGAAAAAAGCACGGATACTTAGATTAACACAGCCTACGTGCCTCCCAGTATCTTCATATGATCTGCTTTGGGTTACTACGAACTTAAGACAACAGACAGAAGAACAAATGTTCTGATCTGGGAATACAGTTCGGGTTTAGTTTCTGCTCCTGAGTGGCAGTCTGGCCTCAGATAAACTTGCCCAACCTGGCTATCCTTTATTCATCTAAGACAAGCTGGTTGAGTTAGATGGTTTCCAAAATCTTTCCCTGCTCCAAAAGCAGATGGTTCCAACATTTCCTAATGCTTATCCCCAGAGTAAATCTTGAAGAATTAATCCTTTTGAAAACTGGTGGGGTTTTTTTGCTTTGTTTCGGAGGTAGAGACAAAGTGACATGACCCGTGTACACCCCTGTCTTTGATGCAGCTGGATGAGAATCCCTGCTTAGAAGATACACTGTGCATTTTAGGAAAGGATTTCTCCATGTTCCCTGCAGTGTGGTCCTGAGAAAGGTTTCGGAGTCTCGGTCCCAGGATGTCAGCATCCTTCCTACTACTCCTGACATCCTTCTGCTGCCCTCCTCCAGCTCAGACTTTGCTGTCTCCCAGCTAGTGCTGGAATTCTCAAAAGGGAAAATACATAAAGATGCTTAAACATCCTAGGAAATATCATTTTTAAATGAATACACTGTACAGGAAAATGGGCAAAAGCTGTAACCTGTGAGGCAGAAACCTGCCAGAGGCAAAGAAAATTCAAATATTCTCCACTGAGAGAGAGAGAGTGATAGAAAACTGGTAAGCCTGCACCCTGACCAAGGTGGAAAACTTTCAAGACCCAGAAAAACACAGCAGTCTCGTGGGGTTCTGGTTCTTGTAATCTTCACAGTATCTGTCTATCTTATTTATCTCACACACACAGAAAAAAACAAAGCCAAGATCTCTTACAGACATACACACATACAAAAAAAAAAAAAAACCCACTGCTATCAAGTCGATTCTAACTCATAGCGACCCCATAGGGCAGAGAATTGCCTCATAGGGTTTCCAAGGAGCTCCTAGTGGATTCAAACTGCCGATCTTTCAGTTGGCTGCTGTGGCACTTAACTACTGGGCCACCAGGGTTTCCTTTCTCACACAGGAAGCTTCCACATGGGCTGACAACTCTTGTGGTCAGATTTCGTTCCTCACCCAGAGTTGGACAGCTGCAGCAGGCCTTCCATTAGGTGTTGACTGTTACTTTCCAAAGCCTGCACAACTCAGGGAGAAGGAGCCACTGCTCTACCCTCTCGGCAAGGTTGACACTACCTTTTGGTTGCAGTAGGTAGCAAGGAGGGTTGTTCAGCTTCAAGTCAGAGTGGCTGGCCCAAGTGCTCTATACGCTGGACTTGGTGGCACTCTGTAGGAAGCCCCGTGTTGGTCATATCATCCCCAGAAAATCCTGGGTTCTGGCTAACTGAGGAGCAGGGGCTAGAGGGAGAAGAAGGGTATTCCACATCAGACAGAATAGATACCATTGTTGAAGGGATTGCAAGGCAGTAAGGGCTGCAAGTCAGACTTCAGCAGCTTCCCTGCCTTCTGCCCAAGGACGCAGCTTGGAGTTATAGGGGCCACCCTGGAGTTATAGGGGCCTCTGAGCCAGAGCAGCTTCAACGGGGTACACATGAGGACAAACCACTCACTGGCGAGAAGCAACACATTGAGAGGCACAGAGGAACTGGCCAGATGCTAGCCAGCCAAGCCAAGTGCCAGCCATGAGTAAAGGTGGGAGATCACGAGGTTTCCCTCACCTATGGCCACTGCCCTACTCTGGTATCTTGTGGCCAAGGGTGGCAGCCACCTGAACTGAGTCAAAACTTCAAGCAGAGTTTTTCTGCTTTCTTTGAACTTCCACACCCCATGCTGAATGTCTACTGTAGACTAGCATTTATCTGAGGGGAGAAACACTATTTATCCCCTTCAGGAATCCCTACAGCGTCTCACTTACTTCTTCTCAGAGAAGACTGTGGAAACCAAAAGTGACACCAGACAAATTTTTGCCCAAACCAACTGCCATCACTTACACCTGTTTTTCTTCTGCATACAGTAATGACCAACTAAATTTTTTATCTGTTGAAAATATTTGTAAAGAAGACAGTGGAGGCTGGGCAAAGATGCCAAAGCAGTTGGACACTTCCTCTAACAAGAAAGACACAACAGAACAAATGAATCCATTACATATGACATCCTAGTAGCCTTGAACATTAAAGGGAAAACTAAGAAATCAGACTAAGCAATGGGGGAGGGAGAGTAGGTCCAGAAGTACACAGGACTCTCTAGATCTCACCCACTGCTAATCAGCTGCAGCCAGCATGGAGAGCAGAGTGGTGTCAGCTGAAGGATGTCTTCCTCAGCAGGAGACACTGACCAGAGAATCCACTTAGGCCTCCAGCACTAGATTATCAAGTGGTTTGCATCTGACCTACCGTGTACATGGATGTAATCTTTCCTTCATGAGAAATCTTTCTCCCTTCTCCCAGCACTTCCCTTTCCCTTCTCTGCACTGCACCTGGCTCTGGAGTCTGACACCATTAATTGAGCTGGAAGTGGGATTCCTTAAGCATAATGAGAGCTGTTCTTCAAGACTCAGAGGGAAACATTTAACAAACTAGGGGAAAGGTGGGGGAGTCTCCTGACCCTCCCAAGGCAAAAATCCAGGACAGAAACAGTTCCTCCACCTATATTCAGACATAAGCTGACACACCATCCTCAGACACTCAGGAATGGTTGCTAGCCTCCCTGCCTTCCTCAGCATCAGCAGCCATATACCTGTGCCTACACCAATCACCCCTGCTCATCTAGAGCAGTAGGGGGGAGCCTGCACCACACTATTGAAGACTATCTGGACACTTGAGCTAATCCATACTAGAAAAGTAAGAGATTCTTGGGCTCATGTATCCAGTAACAGCTCCAATCACCCAGTGACATGACATTAAAGATTCAAAGGCAACAACAACCAAACTATAGCACACTACCAGCCTATTCGGACATGTCAAAACAAAAAAGAAGCTAAAACACAGTATGCAAACTTAAACAAATGCAAAAACTTACTGATGGCTCAGAAGCGACAGTCAACATCAAATCACTTGAAGAGGCAGATCACAACGAATTAAAAAAAACTACCAAAACAAAGAATCAAGAAATCTTCCGGATAAAGAGAACTCTCTGGAATCATCAGAGGTAGAATACAAAAGATTAATATTTAGAACTCATCAGGAAAGAGATGAGGCAAAATGCAGCCGAACATAATGACAAATTGAACAGGATGCAAGAAAGCATACACAGACAAGAATTAGAATCTGAGAAAAATAGTAATAAAATTACAGAATCACACAGCTCAATAGAAAGTCAAAGCAACAGAACTGAGGCAACAGATGGGCAAATTAACAAGACTGAGGATAACACATGTGATGCCAACATATCTGAGGAAAAATCAGACAAAATATTTTTAAAAATCAAGAAACACTAACAATTATGTGGGACCCTCTCAAGAGGAATAATCTGCAAGTGACTGCAGTTTCTGAACAGAAGGGGATAACAGAAAATACAGAGAGAATTGTCTAAGATTTGTTGGCAGAAAACTTCCTGATATCATGAAAGATATAAAGGTATCTGTCATGGATTGAATTGTGTCCCCCCCCAAAATATGTGCAGTCATTTGGCTAGGCCATGATTCCTAGTTCTGAGTAACATTCCCCCATGTTGTAGACACTGCCTCTATGATGTTAAACAGGGAGGATGGGCAGTGGTTGTATCAGTGGGGCAGGACTCAATGTGTAAGATTGTATTTTGCCTTAAGACACTGTCTTGAGATACAAAAGAAAGAAGCTAGCTGAGAGATTTGGGGACCTCATGCCACCAAGAAGCAGTGCTAGGAGTAGATCATGTCCTCTGAAAAGCACCTGGGATCCCTGAGTTCAAAAGCTCTCAGTCCAGGGGAAGACTGATGACAAGGACCTTCTTCCAGATCCCACAGAGAAAGCCTTTCCCTGGAGGTAATGTTTTGAAATTGGACTTTTATCCTACTGGACATCGACAAAGTAAAATTTATCTTTTTAAAGCCACCAACTTGTGCTATTTCTATTAAAGCAGAACCAGATGAGGGACAGAATTTGGTACTGCTGCTCTAACAGATATCTAAAATGTGGCAGTGGTCTTAAAACTGTGAATGAACAAAAGACTCAAAGGGAACTGAGGAGAACGTGAACATCAAGCAAGGCAAGATGATGAGAAGCAGCAGTGAACTGGCAACACGAATCAGGCCAACCCAAGACAGCACTGGAGCCGATCCATGGAGACAGCTGAGCACCTGTGTGCACGAGGCTTCCTGGCAGAGTGGGGTGCCTCTGTCACTTAACTTGGTGGAGCAACACACAGCCTTGGGACATCTGCCCCAGCCAGACAGATGCAGGCATGAGGCCCTGACTACTAAGCCACAGGAAGCAGAAGCTGAAGAGAGAAGGAGCATGAGAAGCTGAGCTGTCTCAGTCTCAAAAGGCATGGCCATGATCTCAGAGGTTTCTAAGGGTAGAGTCATGGCCCTTGGTGTTCCTAATGGATGGAGTTACCACTCAGATGGACTACGAAAATGGTTAGCCTGAAGCTGAAGGTAGAGAGTCGCTGTCCCAGTGGGCTTGGAAAGTGAAGCTGAAGTACAGGGCTGAGAGGTCTCCACTCAGAACCCAGAGAGTGTAGCCAGCACAGCATGCAGAAATCTAGAAGACATTATGCTGTGTGAAATCAGTCAGTTGCAAAAGGATGGATCTTATATGAGACCATTATTTTAAGGACTCAAGAAAATGTTTAAAACAGAAGAAAACTGTCCCTGATAGTTACAACGGTAGAGACAGGGAGGGGGTAGTCATGGATTAGAGAGTAGACAGGAATTCAGTTAGGTTTAGGAAAGGACAGCATGCAGTAGAAGTGAGGTCAGCACAGCTGGACTAAATCAAAAGCTAAGAGGTTTTCTAAATATTACCCAACACTTCCAAGGACAGAGTAGCAGGTGCAGTGGTCTGGGGGCCACGGTTTCAGGGGACATCTACGCCAACTGACATAATAAAATATTTTTCAAGAAAATGTTCTCCACCCCACTTTGGTGAGTGGTATCTGGGGTCATAAAAGCTAGCAAGCAGCCATTTAAGTTTCATCAATTTGTCCCAGTCCACTTGGAGAAGAGGAGAATGAGACATCAAAAACATAAGAAAAATATAAGCCCAAGAGACAGTAACGGCCATGTAATCCGGGGACTACATCAGCAAGAGACCAGAACTAGATGTTGCTTGGCCACCACCAATGACTGTCCTAACAGGGAATACAACACAGAGTCCCTGATGCAGCTGACACAGTACACAACACAGAGTCCCTGATTTAGTGGGAGGAAAGTGGGTGTGCAGAACTAGAACTCTATTAAAAAGACCAGTTGATAGTTTGACAGCCTGAAGGGTCCCCAGATTCTCTGATACCCCACAACTGAAACCATTCCCAAAGTCAACTCTTCAGCCAAAGACACAAAATGATACTGGCGCAGAATGTGCTTCTTGACTTAAGTACTCATACATGAGGCTAACTGGGCAGCTCCTGTCAAAAAGCAAGATGAGCGGGCAGAGGGGGACAGGAGTTGGTTGAATGGACATGGGAAACACAGGGTGGAGAGGAGGAGTGTGCTGTCACAAGGTGGAGAAAGCAGTTGTTACAAAGCAGTGTGTGTGCAATTTTTGCATGACGAATTGGACTGTCAACTTTCACTTAAAGCACATTAAATTTTTTTTTTTTTAAAAGGAAGACAACAATGGTCCTCTAATCCCACTCCTCCACCCATACCACCTGTATGTTTGTAATGGGGCCAGGTCTCCCCTTTAGCCAGGGGACAGTACCCATATCAAACACTAGGGCAAAGAAGCTCTCTGGGAAGTTAGGGCTTTGACAGACCTTGCTCTGGACTGGAAATGGGATATGTTAGGGGTCACGCCCTACTGTGTGGAAGGGTTAAAGGTGGAAGCCAAGCTGGAAGCCCAGTGGGAGACCACACCTGAAAAGAAGCGCACCACACCTTGTAACCTAAGCCCTGGAGTTCAGTAGTTTCAACCTTTCTCTCCTCCCCCACCTCTAACAAGTCATTTCGGAAATCTGGGAGATTCCTTGGGACACCCTGCATATTCTCAGCTTTCTCTCTCCCATTCACATACACAAACATACATACAAACTCAGAAAGCAAGCAAGAACAACCTTGCTATAGTGATAACTTCGATGTCACTCAACTGTGTATAATGGGTTACACCAAATCCTCCACCTTCTTGCTTCTTACAACCTAGACACTAGTGTGTCCTGAGGCCTGGGCCCAGAACCCTGATTCGGGTCCCTTCTGCCTTCAGTTTTCTTTCATCACTCCTGTGACCTTAGACAAGGCTCTTAAAACTTCCAGCTCTGCCTCAGTTGTGCTAGATGACAGTGGACGGTGGCTTTCTGGCAGGACAGCAGCTGCTGCAAGTTTCAGGCTGACGTCCCCTGATGCCAAGTCCTCCCAGCGGCCGTGGGAACCAGGTTTTGATTTTACTAACAGCACCCTAATCGATCATTCCACGGCTTCTGTCACCCAGGCACTGGCTCTTTCTTCCTGATCAAGTGAGAATTCAACTATCTAAATTCACTCTTGGTGGCTCATCACAACCACTTTGCAATACGTGTTTCTGTTTCATCCGAACCAGGCCACCCCTGGAGACCCCCGCTCCGGGAAGGTTTTCCCCAGTTAACTCCACCGGACCCGGGGACCTTGGGTGTTCCCCGCAGCAGCATGCTGGCTTCTGTGCGCTAATACTCTTCCTGCTTTTCCCACGTCGACTAGAAAGCCAGAGAGGAGAGAGCACGAAGCCAGGCGACCGTGGCGGCCTGTTGGGGAACAAGGCCGGCAGCACCGATCAGCATCTGGTCGGCAAAGCCAAGCAGAGGGTCCCCACATGGACCCCCACATCGACCTGGGCCCCTGCTCGCGGCTTCTATGCCCCTCCCCAGCTTCCTGGTCCCCGCGGGCTCTCACTCACTCAGCGGGGTTGGGACACGGCGACCGGAGGCCGGACTCCGCCAGTGACTCCCCGGTGGCGGCAGCTGCAGCGGCAGGGATCGGGGTTCTCTGCTCGGAGCCTCGGGATTGGCTGGCCAAGGAAGGCCCGGGCCTCGGCCAATCAGCGCGGCCCTTGGTTTTCTTAAAGGGCTCGCGCACAGGCAGCGGCTCAGCGTGTTCCTCCTGTTGAGCTACCGGAGTTCGCGGAGGCGCAGTTCCGAGCAGGAAATTCAGAATTGCAGCGACTCAGCTGTCAAATCGTGAGAGCTGCGCAAAGGAATCCGAATGGAGATCTCACAGGCCTCAGTAAGGCTTGCCTGGTATCCGTCAATGTGAGACACGCTTGCTTTCTAGATAGAGTTGAACGACCCATCTCCCTTTACTTTGCAGACAAGGTGTCAGGCACCGCTGTGGGGTCACTCTTCAGGGAAGAGAATGTGTTTTGAGAGGTTGTCATTTAAATATACAATCCATAGTTGTAAACATTTTTAAGGGGCTTTTCTACTAGCAGCAAAGATTTAATGTTGAAAATGAATCATTTTACATTTCAATGTCAACACAAGTTTATAAAATAATTTGTAACCTTCCTGCCCCCGAATTAACAAAACGCAAAATGCCACCATAAAGGGTCCAAAAGGAAAGCCAGGAAACTAGAAAGAACCGACTTGGCCTGAGTTACTCGTTCTTCTCGGAGAGAAGTCCGTCTCTTTCCCACGCCCTCCAGCAGTAACGGATTGTACTAAGTTAAACCTCTCTTCACCCCCTATTTAAAAAAAAAAAAAAAAAATCACCTCCAACCGGGTAATTAAGGCTCATAGCAACTCCATAAAATAGACTAGAACTGTCCCCACAGGGTTTCCAAGGAGCGGCTGGTGGATTTGAACTGATGGCCTTTTGGTTAGTTGTTGTTGTTGTTAGGTGTCGTGGAGTCAGTTCCAACTCACAACAGAAGGAAACACTGCCCGTCCTGCGCATGCCCACAATCATTCGGATGCTTTAAGCCCACCTTTTCGGCCGCTGTGTCAGTCCATCCGTGTCTTCCTCTTTTTCGCTGACCCTCCAATCTAACAAGCATGATGTCCTTCTTCAGGGACTGATCCTCCTGGCAACATATCAAAGTCTGTAAGACAGTCTTGACATCCTTCCAGAAGAGATATATTTGTTCTTTTGGCATGGTATATTCAATATTCTTTTCCAACACCACAATTCAAAGACATCAGTTCTTCTGTCTTCCCTATTCACGGTCCAGCTTTTGCATGCATACAATGTCTGATAATTAAGTTTAACTTATCCTAGAAAAAGTGCTACATAGCTTATTACTGAATATCACTATAGGCAACATGATCACAGCCAGGGCTGTGGGTAACTTGGTCACGGTTAGGGCAAATATTGCGTCCTGGGTGCGGGGCTTGTGAGTCTGGAATGAATGAAAGCACAACAGCCACAAACCCCTGGAATGTATGGCATCAGACCCTGGCAAGCACAGGTCTGGCCAGCTGAATGTGACCTTGGTACCGGTGCCCAGGCTTAAGTGCTTTACCTCCTGGAGAGGTGAATTCACCTGAAGAAGTGGCCTTTGTTATGTTAGTTAGACAGGAAGACACACATTTACTTTATGAGGAACTGCCCATACCCTATTCAAATTAATGCCTGCTTCACCCAAGTACATCTGTTTTGTTCCCTAAATAAAAGGGAGCTAGATGATCCCCAAGTTGTTGTTGGGGATACTAGCTTCACTCCTCACCACCAGTGTTTCTTGTGTGGCATTCTTCATTGTCACCGGTCAGACACAGGCAACACAGAATCATGGAACTCAACAATCACCATGGCCATCTTCGAAGTACTCTCTTTGGGAAGCTACTCACCAATGCCAGTGCCTAGTCCACCCTTCAAAGAAAGCAATTTTGGAACTCTTTTTCTGGAATGGCCATGAGAGCTGTCCTCTTACTACATTTGATGTCCTGAATGTCATTAAAATGTCTTCCTTACAATATTTCCATTGTCTTTGGGGAAACAAAAAAGTCATTGGGAGCAAGTAGGTAGGATGTTCCAATGTAGTTATTTGTTTACTGGCTAAAAACTCCCTCACAGACAGTGCTGGATGAGCTGGTGTACTTGTTGTGATACAAGAGCCTTGAGTTGTTGGCGAAAGGTTCTGGTCATTTTCATCTAACTTTTTCATGCAGCCTTTTTAGCACTTTCAAACAGTAAACTTGGTTAACTCTCTGTCCAGTTGGTACAATTTTTGCCAGTTCTGCTCGTTACTGGTGCCCGCCCTCCGACATCTTTTCATGAGTGATATTTTCTCTCCCTACAGAAAAAAAATTAATCCATTTGGACACTGCTGTTTTCTTCATGGCATTATCCCTCAAAACTTGGACTAACAGGTCCTTGATTTCACTTCCACTCTGGCAAAGTTTAACAATAAATTTAACATTTGTTTATTGCTCTAATTCAAGCTCTGATATTCTTATGACAACACACAACAACAATAATGAATACCACTCAGCAAGACACTACCACAAGTTGACATGAACACAGCTGTGAAACACTGATATACCACGGTTATGAAACCTTACTGAGTTGTTTGTCCAGTGCTGCCAACATAAGCGCATGGTGGCAAGTTCACGAACTTAATTGTCTGACCTCATTTGATGTGATTGAAAGTATCATGGGTAGGTTCAGATTCACCTTAGTCTTCAAGGTGACATCTTTACTTATCATTACTTTAAGGATGTCTTTTGCAGCAAATTTTTCCAGTGCAATGCATGTTTTGATTTCTTGACTGCTGCTACCATGAGCGTTGATTGTGGAACAAACTAAAATGAAATCCTTGACAATCTCAGTCCTTCCTCCATTTATCATGATGTTGCTTACAGGTCCAGTTGTGAGGATTTTTGTTTTCATGATGCTGGGGTGCAATCTATACTGGAGGCTGTGGTCTCTGACCTTCATCAGTGTTTCAAATCCTCTTCATTTCCAGAAGCCAGGTTGTGTCATCTGCATACTGCTGGTTGCTAATGAGTCTCTTTCCGTCCTGATGCCTCATTCTTCATGTGGTCCAGGTTCTCCACTTACTTGTTCAGCATGCAGATTGAAAAGGTATGATGAAAGGATACAACCCTTATGCACACCTTTCCTGACTTTAAACCAGGCAGTGTCCCCTTGTTTTGTTCTCATGACTGCCTCTTGATCCTTGTATAGATTCTTCATGAGCACAATTAAGGGTTCTGGAATTCCCATTCTCTGCAATGTTAGCCATGATTTATTATGATCCACGTAGTCAAATGCATTTGCACAGTCAATGAAACACAGGTAAACATCTTTCTGGTATTCTCTGCTTTCAGCTGAGATCCATCTGACACCAGCAATGAAATCCCTGGTTCCACATCCTCTTCTGATTCCAGCATGAATTTCTGGTGGTTTCCTGTCAATATACTGTTACGGTCACTTTCGAATGATCTTTAGTAAAATTTTACTTATGTATGATAGTCATGATATTGTTTGGTAATTTCCTCATTCAGTTGGATCAACTTTCTTTGGAATAGACATAAATATGGATCTCTCCCAGTCACCTGGCCAGGAAGCTATCCTCCAAATTTCTTGGCGTAAACAAGTAAGCAGTCCAGTGCTGCATCTGTTTGTTGAAACATCTCAACTGATACTCCATCAATTCCTCAAACCTTGATTTTTGCGGGTGCCTTCAATACAGCTTTGATTTCTTCCGTAGGTTCCAGATCACATGATACCTCTTGAAATGGCTGAAAGTTGAACAGTTCTTTCTAGTATAATGACTCTGTGTATTCTTTCTATCTTCTTTTGACGCTTCCTGAGTCGTTTAATATTTTCCCTGTACAACCTTTCACCACTGAAACTTAAGGCCTGAATTTTTCTTCAGTTCTCTCAGCTTGAGAAATGCAGAATGTGTTCTTCTCTTCTAATTTTCCATTTCCAGCTCTTTGCACATGTCGTTATAATACTTAATTTTGTATTCTTGAGCTGCTCTTTGAAGTCAGTTTAGGTCTGTTCCTTCGCCATTCCTTCCTTTTGCTTTAGCTGCTTGATGTTCAACAGCAAGTTTCAGAGTCTCTTCTGACATCCAGTTTGGTCTTTGATTAGTAGCTGTATCTTTTAAACACTGCACCACAAGGACTCCTTAAGAGAGCACTTCAGGGAACTTGACGCTCTGATCTTTGCTACCAAATGAGTTTGGAGAATAGCATCACCAGGTTCAGACTGTGAGAATGGTCCATGAGGAAAGTCACTGGCCTAGCTGACTACACAGCAATCAAGAAAGCCTCCAACCTCCTGGTGAGTGATTGTTTGGGCTCTCCATGACACTGTCAGCACCCACCCTCTGTATTCTGTATCTGAGGCCCCCATTCCAGATGCTTCCTGTTTGTAGAATGGCTGGGTGGGAAGAATCTCCAGTGGGCTGTTCCCAGTCCTGTGAACAGGTGGTCGCCAGGGTGGTCTGTGCCCCACAGCAAAGCCACATGGAGCTCTAACTTTCTAACGGAGGATCACAGTTGATGCCAGAACTGGGGCTTACTGATAGAGGTGAGTAGGTGAGTGTTCAGATGCCAGCGTGAGTACATCTGGATTCAATTCCCAGATCTGTCCCACTCTGTGTGTGACTTTATTCTCTCCCAAACCTATTTTATCATCTCTGCAGTAGTGCTGTTGTTGTTCTTAGGCACTAGCGAGTTGATTCTGACTCAGAGTAACCGTATGTATGACAGAACTGAGCCCTGCCTGGTCCCGCGCCATCCTCATGATGGTTGGTATACTGGAGCCCTTTGTTGCAGACACCACGTCAGCCCATCTTATTGAGGGTTCTTCTCTTTTTCATTCATCCTCTACCTTACAGCATCAAGTCCTTCACCAGTAGCACTAATGCCACCTAATTGACTGGGTTATGAGGAATAAATGAGATCATATGTGGTCTGACAATTAAGTCCACAAACTTAATTCTTTTAACTGATATTCAGCAATGAGGTACACAGCACTTTTTCTAGGATGAGTACATGAACTTAATTGTCAGGGTCCTATACATAAGCACCTAGCACAATATCTGACACATACTGAGCCTACAATGAACAATCCCAATTAGCAACAGTGGGGGGCCATTACTCACCCGAGGGCCCAAGGAGGATGTGGCACCCCTGAAACCAGATGAGGGCTGTCGGCAGGGCTGAAGGAGACTCCACCAGCGGGAGCTGTGTTGTGCAGTAGAGGGACACAGTTAATGGTCACCTGTGGTCCTGCCTGCCGAGAGCCTGTAGCTGCAGTGGGACACAGGGAGCGTGTGGAGAAGAAAGACCCACCTCTCGGTCATTTATGCTGGGATATCCTGCTGGGCTTTTCAATTGCTCGGACCCAACAGGAAACTAGAAAGCAAGGGAGCCAGGTGGATATTTTCTACAGAGATCAGCCTCCTAGGCACAGAGACAGGAGAGACGAATGAAACATGTCCAGCCCACCATTTCTACCACCTCGGGCTTACCATGTTCAGAAGTCCTAGTTCAAAAGGGACAGATGTTTCCACTTAGAGTAGCCAGCCGTGGTTCTATTGAATTGGAAGCCAAAACTTCCCCTGTCCTTTTGGTTCCTCTTAACTCATCCAGCTCAGGTGATGGATTCTAGCGCCTCCAGGGAGGGAACCCCAGTGGCCAGTGGCTCAAAGCTACAGCTGCTAATCAAGGGGCCAGGAGTTTGAATCCACCAGCCACACCTTGGAAAGTCCACAGGGCAGTGCTACTCTGTCCTATAGTGTTGCTATGAGATGGAATCAGCTCCACGGGAACAAGGGGAAGTTTGGTTGCAGGGACACGGTGAGACCGACGAGACCCATATGTGAAGCCCAGGATTCTCTGGACAAATGCTGATATTTCCATGTGCAATGATGATCGTTAGATAACCACAGAAACCTAATTGTCTTAACCTTTAAAACTTGAGATTCTGCAGAAATAATGGTGTGCATCACCATTTAAAAACAAAAAATAACAACAAAAAAAAAAAACCATTGTCACCAAGTTCATTCCAACTCATAGCAACCCTACAGGACAGAGCAGAACTGCCCCATGGGGTTTCCAAGGCTGTAACCTTTACAGCAGCAGAGTGCCACATCTTTTGCCCACAGAGCAGCTGGTGGGTTCACACCACCAACTTTCTGGTTATCAGACAAGCTCTTAACCACAGTGCCACCAAGTTCTGATCAGCCAAGGTGCTGGCAGGGGGTCAGGGAATATAAGTGACAGGTAGGAAGTTAATGATTATCAATTTTAACCTTTCAACAAGCTATAGAGGCAAGAACTAAAGTAGCTTTCCTATAAGATGTTAATTGATTGTTTCTTACCTGCCCCTCTTTTCTGGCTGTCTTGTATGAACAGTACTGGTGGATGTAATATTACAGTTGAGCTTCTAGGTCAGATTCTGCCTGAACTGGCCTGACCTGAAAACAATATAATGACTTATAGGATTCTGTGTTTCCCAGGTGCCTAGGACAAGCTTCTTCTCATCTCATCAAGGGGAAGAATAAATGCTGGGTGGAAAAACAGGCAGACTATCTGGGTTTTCTGCTTGCATTCCCTCATGTCTATCTTTGTCTGCCGTGTCCTACACCCCAGTGGTGGCCTCTTTGGAAAGCGTCATCAGCTCTATCCTGTTGGTTACCACCAGCATCCGCGGAAGATTGGAGGCAAGAGCAAAGACAGGTCAGGGTATGTTTTCTCCATGTGGCCTCTTTTTCAGGCTGAGGTGCTGGTGGTGGCCGTGTCCCTCTAGGACTGCAGCTCCTGACAAGAGGCCCCTCCCCCATGGCTCCAGCCCATGCAGCTCCCTTGCTCTTTAGCTCGGGGATGGTAGAGGCTTCCTGCTCTTGCTGACGTCTCAGTGCTTGGATTGAGGATGCTCTCAACCCCACCTGTACCAGTCCCTGTCACTGGTATGTGCGAATTCAACGTTCCGGCCACTAGGGGGCTCACTTGCCAGCCGTCTGTCTAGGTAGAATTCTGATGCCTGATACAGTTCATATTCTCTTGTGATGCACGCATTTTCAATAGCTAATTTTGGGAAATAGATCACTAAGCCTTTCGTCCTAGTTTGTCTTAGGCTGAAAGCTCCACTGAAACCTATCCACGTGGGTGACTCTGATGGTATTTGAAATGCCAGTGGCGTATCTCACCGCATCACAGCAACATACAAGCCACCGAAGTGACATAAACCGACAGAGAGAGAAAACATCACGCTTGACAAAATAGGGAGTCAGAAAAAAAGGGGAAGACCCTCAACAGGGTGCACTGACCCAGTGGCTGCCATGATTGGGCTCAAACTTAGAAACGATGGCGGGGTGGCTCAGGGCCAGGCGGCATTTTCTTCTGTTGTGCACAGGATCACGATGGATCACAAGCGACTCGATGGCACCCAACGACAGCACCTCTTTAAATAATGTCTTCACTAACATCTCTTTAGCTGAACCAACTAAGTAGGACTCTGATGCCTGGCTAATACACAACTGATAGATTTTAAACTGTTGACATTCATTCACGCTCTTGAATGTAAGATACCTTTCATGATTTTAAGTAAACGAAAAAAAACTGACTATGAAAATATATACCCTGAGAGTTGAGAGAAATCTTGGGGTAGATTCCGAACATGTTTTCCAGAGCGTGAGCTAAGAAGATAAAGCTAATTTATCTCAGCCTTAAGTGGTAAATCTAATTGATACGTGTATTGTTTCTAATTGTATGCATCTATGAATATATGTGTTTGTTTCCAGGAAGTGTCTATTGGGTTCAAACCGCCAACCTTCTGCTTAGCAGCTATAGCTCTTAACTAGTACACCACAAGGGTTTCCAACTACCCGTATGTGTTTATATCATTTTGCATCATAGCATAAGGATTTTCATGTTGTTACATACACAGTTAACATTTTTTAGCAGTTGTATGACTTTCAGCAGGTAAGTTCACAAACTTCCGTTGTATATTTCAGATTTTTTGCTGTTATTAAAAACACTGTGATGATCATCTTTTAATTTTGTGATGAACTTTTAAGATAGATTTCCAGGATTATAATGGCTCAGATGAATAGTGTAGATACTTTAGATAGAATCGATGGAAAATCAACAATTCATTGGAAGCCTCTTATCTATCCCAGAACAATGAAATTGCTCAATATTTTCATTTATGTTCACAAATTGGTGGTTAAATAAAGTTGTTGTCAGTTCAAGATGTGGATAGAGGTATTTCATTTTATCCAAGTTGCTTCTGGCAGGAGTGTGAATTTCTCCATTTATGTGGGAACCAGGGTTGGCCAAGGACTTCAGTCTGTGAAGGAAGGCCCACTCTGGGGCAGAGGCTGAAATTCCTTTAAGGTTAAGCCATTCTGGAATGGTGTTCCCTGGGCTCTTTAGCCTTAGGCTTCAAGGATGGAGCATGCCTGTAGCACCGAAGGGATCTCAATGAGCGGAGCTTCCCTGCAGCTTTGTATAAGCCTTGTTTGTGCATTCCTCAACAGCGACACTATGTGGCAGTGTAGTGTAATGGCAACAGTGGACTGGTCAGATCTTGGCTCGCTCGCTCAAGCCCTCTCTCTCTGCCTATCTCTGCCTAGAGATCGTCTTAAATAGAGATGTGACTCACATGCCATAGAAATCATCGTTTTAAAGTACACAGTTTACCGTTTTTCAGTATATTCAGAAAAGTTCTACATCCCTAACCACTGATTCCACAACATTTTCATCACCCCCAAGTCAAACTGTTCCCATTAGCCGTCACTGCCTATCCCCATCTCCTGCGCTTGACAACAACTAACCTACTTTCTCCAACAATATTGTTGTTGTTAAGATGCTATCGAATCGGATCCAACTCACAGAAACAGAGCAAGACTACCCCATAGGGTTTCCAAAGAGTACCCGGTGGATTTGAACAGCTGACCTTGGTTAGCAGCTGAGCATTTAACCACTAAGCCACCAGCGCTCCTGGTGGGTGTGAAAGGAGGAGCCACGGTGACAAAATGGTTAAGAGCTTGTCTGCTAGCTGAAAGGTCAGTGGTTCAAACCCACCAGCACTCCGTGGGAGAACGATGTGGTTGTCCACTCCCATGACGATCACTGCCTTGGAGACTCTACGGGACAGTCCTGCTCTTTTCTACAGGTTCACTATGAGTCGGAATCAACTCGACGAAAGATGGGTTTGGTTTGGAGATTAGTAGGTGCCAAGTGGTACCTCACAGTAGTTTGGATGTGTGTGTTTCTAATGACTAACGGTGTTGACCACCTTTTCATGTGGTTATTGACCATTTGAACATCTTCTTCAGAGAAACGTCTGCTTGGTAACTTCGTCCATTTTTTAATTGGGTTATTTGACATTTTATTATTGAGTTGGAAGGGTTCTCTATATATTCTAAATGAAAGTCTATCCGATACATATTTGCAAATATTTTCCCACCTTGCTTGGGTTGTCTTTTCACTTCCTTAATAGTGTCCTATGATGCCCCAAAGTTTTTAAATTTAATGAAGTCTAGTTTATCCATTTTTTCTATAGTTGCTGTGCTTTTATTGTCAAGAAACCCTAGGTCACAAGGATGTGTGTCTACATTTTCTTCTAAGATTTTCACTTTTTAGCTCCTACACTTAGATCTTGATTCTATTTTGACTTATTTTTAAGTGGTATGGAAAACCCTGGTGGTGTAGTGGCTAAGTGCTGCCACTGCTAACCAATGCCACCAGCACCTCATGTAGTCACTGAAAGCGTAGACACTGGGTTCAGACTGCTGGATTTAAATCTCAGCGCTGCCACTTCCTAGCTCTGTTAACTTGGGCAACTTACTGAAATTCTGGGCCTTAGTATCCCTATCTCTGAAATAAGACAATGATGAATTCCTTCCTCAGAGTATTGTTATAAAAATGAGATAAGTTAAAATATGTAAATCCCCAGTTACATTGTCTCGCACAAAATAAAAGCTGTATGTTTTGCCTTTACTGCTGTTTTGTCTTTATTATGACTGTATTTTGTTTTAATTTGTTTGGTAGTGGATAAAATTGATGTTGTAGCTCACTCCATCCATTTCATTGATTGAAATGGAGTAATCAGAGATGACAGGAATTTAAGGGGCAGAGATATCAGAACAAAGTTTCGTGAGCTACTGTATTTCAGAGTGTAATCTGAATATAACCAAGGCTTCACGTGGTTCAGTCGAAGCATGTCAGAGCATTCTAGCAAAACAGAGTGGCTGCTGAAGCTCTGCAGAATACAGAGGATCTTCACCTGAAGCTTTCTTAAGGTGTCTCTGCAAATGTTTTGCACAGCATGTTATACAGGACACTGCTAAACTGTTTAGACATTTCTCTCTGTCTAAATCTCTTCCATCCACAGTAGCTGCTTGTATCCTTCCTCTCTTTCAACCATGAAATCCCTATAACCCTAGGCCAAACCCCTAAACTTACTTAAACTCCTCCTACAGCCCATTTAACCTGCAGGACCCAGCTCTCAGCCCGTGACTTTCAGCTTCCCACAGCTTCCATGACACACGGCCTAGCTTTCTACTGGGAATGCCTTGGAGTGTTTCAGAGAACAGCCCTGAATTTTGACGAGTACATGATCTACCTTATTACATACTTTATCTTGTCTTCCATTTTTCCCTGAGCTGGTACTCTATAATTCTACATAATTTTTGAAATACTACTATGATACCATTTTCTGTTCCACAAGCTTGATTAGTACAAAATCAGCAAGAATTTCTGGGTTGGGGGATTTAGTTCGAGCTTGTGAAATGTCTGTAAGTCTAGTCTGTAATCTGCACACATATTTCTAACTTGGCACAGAATTCTCCATAAATTTGTTCAGCTTCCAATAGAAGGCAACACAGTCAGTTCAGACCTGCTCAATAATAGCAAGTCCCAGGTGCAAGACAGGCTTTGAACCAGTCCCACCTTCTGCCACCAACTTCCTATCCATTTCCAGAGAGGCTTGAAACTTCTTGGAAATCACAAGTCTCTTGAGACTGGGCCCAAACCAGTTTCCAGTTGTTAACAGGATTTTTTTTGTTGTTGTTAGACTTTAGAATTAGTCTAATTTAGAAAATTTAGAAAATGCACACAATATTGTGAAAGCTTCAAAGTCTACCTTACCGAACCCAAACGCATCAAGTCAGTTCTGACTCCTGGTCACTCTACAGGACTGAGTAGTAGCGTCCATGGGGATTCCGAGGTTGTGATCTTTAGAGGAGCAGGTTGCCATCTTTTAGCCAGTAGAGCAGCTGGTAGGTTCAAACCACAAACCTCTGGTTAGCAACCAGGAGATTAATCACAGTGCCACCAAACCCAGAAAACCCAAACACACTGCCATCACGTCAACTCAGACTCATAGTGACCTTATAGGACAGAGTAGAACTGCTCCATAGGGTTCCCAAGGAACATCTGGTAGATTTGAACTGTTGACCTTTTGGTTAGCAGATGTAGCACTTAACCACTATGCCATCAGTGGTTCCAAGCAGGGATCTTTAAACTCTACCTAGGGTACCCTATTCTTGAACAACATGGCTTTTGAAAAATACTATCTTTGATTCTCTTTTCTTCTCTTACAGGAGAACTGATGCCTTTGAATTGTGGTGTTGGAGCAGGACTGTTGAATGTACCACGGGCTGCCAGAAGAAGAAACAGATTTGTTCTGGAAGAAGTACAACCAGAGGTCTCCTTGGATGCAAAGATGGCAAGACCACGTCTTACATACTTTGGACACGTTGTCAGGAGGGATCAGTTCCTGGAGAGGGGAGGGTCAGCAGAAAGGAGGAAGACCCTCAAAAAGATGCATTGACACAGTGGCCCCAACAATGGGCTTAAGCATAAAATCGACTGTGGACATGGTGCAAGACTGGGCAGTGTTTTGTTCTGTTGTGCATAGGGTCGCTATGAGTTGGAGCTGACTCAACGGCCCTTAACAACAACCACAACATAGTATGCCTCAACAATTCTGTTAGCCCTACTTCCAAGATATATTCTGAATGCGATCTAAAGCAACAACTCCTACTGGTCACCCTGCTTCCATGCTGGGTCCTTCTGTGTTCCATTCGTCGTCATAACCAGACTGACCTTTTTAGAACAGTCGTGAAGCTACTTCCCTGCTCTAAGCCATCCAGTGATTCTTTATTGGAATTAAAATAAGCATTCCCCTTTAGGCCCCCACAAGTCTGTGCAATGATTGACCACCTCTTCTCTCATTCCACACTCCAGCCACAATGACTTGTCTTTCTAGCTACAGAACTTGAGAAGCTTTTTGTCACCTGTTACGGATTGAATTGTGCCCCCGCAAAGTATGTGTCCATTTAACTAGGCCATGATTCTCAGTACTGTAATTGTCTTCCTTTTGGTAATCTGATGTAATTATCCTATACACAGTAAATGCTAACCTTTATGATGTTCATAAGGCAGATCTAGACAGAGGGAGTTTTGCTAATGAGGCAGAAGTCAGCCTATAGGTTTAGATTGTATCTTGAGTCAGTCTCTTGAGATATAAAAACAGAGATGTGAGCAGAGAGACAAGAGGGCCCTCAAACTGAAGCCACTGTCAAGGTTCCCTCCCCTCAACGCCTTTGATCCTCTTACCGCCCCCCCACCCACAGGCTGCAGTTTTCCTGCTCTCTGCCCTACCCAACCCCCAAGCCTCTAACCTGGTGGTTTCTAATTGCAATTTGGCCCCACCAACATTTGCATGGACACTGACCACACATGGGCCCTGAGTGCACCCAGGTCTTAACCACTGGTTTAAATTTGGTGCCAGAATCGCGAACACCCTTGCACCAGGATCTTGGCACAACTGCAGGACCTGAGGGGCCATGGCCCTAAACTTGATCCTGAATCTGAACATCACTGGAAGGGAAGATATTTTCCAGCACACCAAATGGGCCTGAGCCTATCTGCAAAGCAAAAGTCCCTTCCTTTGCAACAAGAGACAGCACCTGGATCTTCAAATATGGACAGGGGAGGGCTTGAGGGTTCAGATTTAGGGCTTCACCCCCTACTCCCTGGACACTCAAGGACAAGAAAAGCTCCCTGCTCCCTTGGGGTCCTTCAGCTGTCAGGGTCCCATATTGCTCCTTGTGTGAGCAAACAATAAATGTCTACCTTCTTTTTCCCTTGCAACTGGTGATATGGTGTCATTTTATTTCGATTGGCTGACAGGACAGAATGAAGACTTGCATTTGGTTGCAAAACCACCAAGAAGGAAGACCCAGAAGCAGAGTGCTTTCTTTGGACCTGAGTCCCTGCACTGAGAAGCTCCTTGACCAGGGGAGGTTGATGACAAGGATCTTCCCCCAGAGTTGAAAGAGAGAGAAAGACACCCGATGTAGCTGGTATCCTCAGCTCCTCTGAGGTGTCCTCAGAATTCCAGCCTGCTAGACCTTGAAAGACTAAATTTCTGTTCATTGAAGCCACCCACTTGTGGTACTTCTGTTACAGCAGCCTAAGATAACTAAGACACCTCCTTGGAGTTCTTGCACCACTTTTTCCCCATGCCTGGAATGCTCTCCTTGTAGATTCTTGCAGCATTGGCTTCATAATTCATTTTTCTAATTTCCCTTAGGGAGCCCTTCCTGTCCACTCTAATGACAGGAGCTGCACAACCAGGCATTCTACATGCTGCCTTTCTTGGTTTTTTGACTAGGACTTCTTAGCATCTACAATTTTCATTTGTTTATTAGATTATAATGTTTAATTGCTTTTTAAATTGATTCACTGATTTGAATCAGTACCTAGAAGGCAGTACAAATTCAGTGAAAGTTGTGTCGAATAAGTGCATTGTGACATCAGTCTGTGTTCTATAGCGTTTCTGTCTTTGCAGCCACACTTTTAACAATCATCACTTCCTTCCGGCCCACCTTTGCCCTTTCAGCTAACAGCTGCCCTGCTACGACACAGATAAGATATAATACGATTCAGGCACATCAGACACTGGGCCAAACTTTAATAGCTCAATTTGCCACCTCCAGAGTATGACCCAAATAAACCACTGAGTTCACGTGGTCTCATATTTAGAACAGTCACTTCAAACACAAACAGACATCTGACTCCAGAAACCTGAAAAAGTGATGTAATTTTCACAGTCAATTTTCCAGAAAGGATAACGTGACGGCTGAGATTGTATGCTCTTGGAGGTGATTACATCATTAAATGACTAACAAAGTACATCTTAACTGCTAACCCACTGAAAATTACGGCCCAATGAAATTGACACACGACCTTAATCATCAAAGTCCACCCCTTGTCTACTGGGCACCTGTACACATCTTCTTATTCCATACATAATATCCGAATAAAGATAATTATAAAGTCTTGCTTGCACCTAACATGATACAACTAATGTGTACAACCAAAAACCCACTAGCCCTGTTTATTTGTGTACAATCGAAAACATGTCCTACAACCAAGATTCATGGGTCCAAGAATCAAGGGATGGAAATGAGTGGCAGCACTTGCTATTACCCTGGCGACCCACTGGCAGAACTTTTGCATCCTGTCCCTGTGACACTAAGCTCTGAGGGTCTAGAGGTCTTGGTTCCAAAGAGAAGAATGCTTCCAGCTAGAGACACACCACTGATGCCATTGAACTGGAAGCTAAGAATACCAGCTGGCCACTTTGGGCTCCTTATGCCTCTGGATCAACTGGGCAAAGAGTTGTCATATTTGCTGCTGTAATTGATCCTGATTACCCAGAGGAAATCAGATTGATGTTACACAATAGCAGTAAAAAAGAGTATCTGGAATACAAGAGATTCTTTAGGGTGTCTCTTCTTACCACCATATCCTGTGGCTAACATGGAAAACTATAGCAACTCAACTCCAACATATCTACAAGGCCCCAGGCCCTTCAGGAATGAACGTATGGGTCACACCACCAGGAAAAGAGCCACAACCAGCTAAGATGCTTGCTAAAGGGAATACATAGTGGGTGGTGGGGAAGGCCGTTGTCAGTATCATGACCAGCTGTAGAAAAGAGGACTGTAATTGTTATGAGTGTTTCTTCCTTGTGTCTGTGTATCAGATATTTTTGTTTTCTTTACCTGTAAAGTATAAGATGTACACAGGGCTAGTGCATTTTCAACTGTACACATGTAAGCAAGGCTAGTGCATTTTTGATTGTACACAAATAAATAGGGGTAGTGGATTTTTTGACTGTACACATTAGTTGTATCATGTTGGGGGAAAGTATGACTTTATAATTATCTTTATTCAGATATTATGTGTGGATTAAGGAGATGTATACAGGTGCCGGTTGACAAGGGGTCGACTTTGATGATTAAGGTTGTGTGTCAACTTGACTGGGCCGTAATTCTCAGTGGGCTAGCAGTTATGATGTACTTTGTTAGTCGTTTAATGATATAATCACCCCCATGATGAGATCTGTTATAATGCAATCACTTCCATGATGGGATCTGCTTTGAGTAGCCAGTCAGTTGAAAGGGTGTTTCCTTGGGGGTGTGGCTAACATCCAATTTAGCTGGACTTTCTGCTAAGTTGCAATGGCTTTTCTTGCTCTGGATCCTGAAGTTGGCTCCTGTTGCTCTGATCTCAGGTTCTGAAGATTTGGGCTAGCATCTTACCTTTCAATCTGGGATTCACCAGCTCCTGCAACTCTATGACCCGGCCTGACACACAGATTTGGGTCTACAACTGTATGGGCCATTTCCTTAATCTCTCTCTCTCTGTCTTTCTGTATACACATATACACACATACATGTATATGCCAGCCAAGCCAAGTGCCATCAAGTTGGGTACATATATGTATATGTGCATTTTAGATTGTACACAAATAAACAGAGCTAGTGGAGTTTTGGTTGTACACATTAGTTGAATCATGTTAGGTGCAAAGATGACTTTATAACTATCTTTATTCAGGTATGTATGGATAAAGGAGATGTGTACAGGTGACACGTTGACAAGGGGTGGACTTGGATGACTCAGTTTGTGTGTCATCTTGGCTGGGCCATAATTCTCACTGGTTTAGCAGTTATGATGTGCTTTGTTATTCATTTAGATATATATAGATAAAGATAGGTATCTAATATATGTGTATTCAAGATACATATCTATCTATGTATCTATCGTATATATACATACACACATACTTACATACACACACACATGTATATATGTTGTTATGTGCTGTTTCGTCGCTTCTGACTCACAGTGACCCCATGCACAACAGAACAAAATAGTGCCTGTCTTGTGCCCCATGTCCATAATCATTTTTACACTTAAGCCCACTGTTGTGGCCGCCATGTCAATCCATCTTGCCAAGGGTCTTCCTCTTTTTTGCTGTCACTCCACTCGACCAAGCATGATGTTCTCCAGGGGTTGATTCTACCTGACAACATGTCCAAAGTATGTAAGACACAGCCTTGACATCTTAGCTCCCAAGGAGCACTCTGGTTGGACTTCTTCCAGAACAGATCCATTTGTTCTTTTGGTAGTCCATGGTACATTCAATATCTTTCTCCAATACCACAGTTCAAAGGCATCAATTCTTCTTCTGTCCTTTTTGTTCATATATATGTATGTGTATGTATGTGTGTATTGGATGGATGGAAGGATGGATGAATGGATGGACAGACGGACAGATGGACAGATGAATGGATGGATGGATGGATGGAAACACTGGTGGCACAGTGGTCAAGAGCTACAGTTGCTAACAAAAAGGTCAGCGGTTCATATCTATGAAGTGTCCCTTGGAAGCTAAGGAGTAGTTCTACTCCATCCTATAGGATTACTATGAAACAGAATTGACTCAACAGCAACTAGTTTGGTTTTTAGGAATGAACATATAGACAGAGAGAGAGAGAGATGTTCTTTTAGCAGTCTGTGGTTTATACATCCAATAGTCTTTACCAATAGCACATTTCAAAGGTGTCATTTCTTCTTCCGTCTTCCTTATTCATTACTCAGTATTTGCATGCACATAAGAAGACTGAAAACACTGTGGTTTGGGTCAGGCTGAACTTAGTCTTCAAAGTGACAGCTTTGCTTTTTAACACTTTTTAAAAAGAAGTCTTTTTTGTTCCAATGCAATGTGTTTTTTGATTTCTTGACTGTTGTTTCCATGGCTGTTGATTGTGGATCCAGGTAAAATGAAACCTCACACAAGTTCAATTTTTTCTTCATTTATCACAGTGCTGCTTATTGGTTCAGTTGTGAAGATTTTTGTTTTTGTTATGTTAAGGTATAATCCATACTAAAGTCTGTGGTCTTTGATCTTCATCAGTAAGTGTTTCAAATCCCCTTCACTTTCAGCAAACAAGTTTGTGTCATCTGCATAACACTGCTTGTTAATGGGTCTTCCTCCAACCCTGATGCTCCATTCCTCTTCATATAGCTCAGCTTCTCAAATATTTTGCTCAGCATACAGACTGAATGAATATGGTGAATGGATATAACCCTGAGGTATGTCTTTCCAGACTCTAAAGCACAGAGTATCTCCTCGTTTTGTTGAAACAACTGCCTCTTGATACGTACGTATATGCTTCCTACATGCATCACTGGTTTCGCTTCTCTGTAGAACTCAGCCAAAGATGGATAGCAAAGAGGTTTTGTGGGCCACAGTATACATCTAGGCTGCAAAAAAACTCCTTCTTGAAGATGTCTGCGTCTCTCAAAACTTTTCTACAAAACACACTTACTAATATTGCTCCCCTTTCTCTCTCTCTGCAGTCCCCTCTAAATGAAACTGTGCTCGTGTGTCCTTTTATCTACCTCATTTAATCCAGAATATTTACTTTTTATTTGGAATGCAGAAGAAACATGAATTCAGTGATAAATTTATTTATACTTAATCCAGGATATATGTATGTACATTTATACTGAAATGAAATATTTACATGCATATATTTACACTGGATTCAGCACAGGTATATTTGCATTCCACGCAGAATATCCTTATACTTATACCCAGTGCAGCATCTGAATGATTTTTTGTTCAATACAGGATACCCATGCATTTACATTCAATGCAGAATATACACCATTCATTTACAGGACTTGCATAAATATATATTAATGTTGTCAATCACACATGCTTATCTTTAATCAGAATTTAAGCGAGAACCACAATTCATGAAATGTGTGTTAACTTCACGTCAGGACCTACACAATTTTACATTCAATTCACGAAATAAATATGCCCAGAAAACCAAGACCGACTGCCATCAAATTGATTCTGACTTACAGTGATCCCATATTTACTTCTAAATCAGAGTCTGCATAAATTTACAACCAATTTATGAAATATATATTGGATTTTTAGGGATGCTGTGAAAAATTAATGCCAACTGGGTCTCTTTACACCACATCAATTTATTCTCTCACAAAGATAGGGGCCAGAATTCTGACATCGAGGGGTCAGCAGCTCAGTGATGTATCAGCAAGCTCCGGGGAGGGCCCTTCCTTGCCTCTCCCCAGCTTCCGGTAGTTGCTGACGATCCCTACTGCTCCCTGCAGCTGCACTGCGACGATCTCTGCTTCTCCTGTCACGTGACTTTGTACCTGCGCGTCCCTGTCTGTGTCTTGATACGGCCTTCTTATAAGGATACAGCCATTGGATTAAGGGTTGACCCGAACCCAGAATGTCCTCATCCTAACTTGATTACGCTCATAAAGACCTCATTTCCAAATAAGGTCCCATTCACAGGCACAATGGATCAGGATTTGAATAGTCTTTTGGGAGTATATGACTCAGTCTACAACAAACACACTGAAACCACCATATATGAGGTCTGACAGGTTCATGAACTCATCCTAGGAAAACTGCTACACACCCCACTGCTGAATATCACTATGGTCACCTTTGAAGTACTCCCCTTGGGAAGCTATGCACCAACATCAGCACCTAGTCCACTCTTCAAAGCAATTTTGGAACTCTTTTTCAGGAACAGCCACCAGACCTGTCATCATATTACGCTTGATGTCCTGAAGGTCATCCAAATGTTGTCCTTTCAGTATTTCCTTTGTCTTCAGCAAAAGAAAAGTCATTGGGGGCCAGATCAGGTGAGTAGGGAGGGTGTTCCAATACAGTTATTTGTTTACCGGCTAGAAACGCCATCACAGACAATTACAGCATTAAGTTTGTAAACTTGCCACCTTGCCATTGTGTGCAATGGGCATCCCAAAAAGAGTTGCAAAATTTCTTTGAAGGGTGGACTAGGTGCTAGCATTGGTGCATAGCTTCCCAAGGGGAGTATTTCGAAGATGACCATAGCAATATTCAGCAATGAGGTATGTAGCACTTACAACAATTAGGCTCATGGACTTAATTGTCAGACCTCATACATACATTTACAGTTGATTCAGGGTGCACGCATACAAGTATGAGGAATTGAACACATTTATATTTAGTGTAGTATACATATACATTTATATTTTAATGTGCAGTATACATCCAGTTAAGAAGCCTGGTGGCACAGCAGTTAAGCCCACAGCTGCGAACCAAAAGAGCCACTCCATGGGAGAAAGACACAGCACTCTGCTTCTGTAAAGATTACAGCCTTGGGAGCTTTATGGGGACAGTTTCACCCTGTTCTGTTGGGTCCTGTAAGGCAGGATCAACTCAACAGCAACTGTTTGGGGTTGGCTTTTTTTTTTTAATTCAATTACATTTCACCCAGCATATCCAGACATTGCCATTTAAATCAGAAAATACACATATTTATATTTTATATGGAGAATGCATACAATTACATCTAATCTTTCTGTATATGTACTAGAAAAGGAATCATTAGAGGATAAGATTCATAAGCCTGCACCACCCTATCTGTCCACTGACTACATCTGTACCAATATACTCTGGCTTCTGTTCTGCTATTATAGGTGAAATCTCCATGTCTTACCTAAGGCCAGTCTTTTCAGTGGTGACTAGATCCCATCCCCTCTACCCTACTGAAGACTATGGGTTCATCAGTTCTTCCACTCTCAGGAGAACTTTTCACCAACTTTTCCCTCTATGCTGGATCATTGCCAGCACTTTACCAACATGCTGTAATTTCTCATATTAAAAATTTCTTCACCCAGCCACCACCAATGACACCATGATGGGGCTTACAATGTTAAGTCCCAGTGGCAACATGAGAAAAAAAAGGGAGTACACTCTAAGAATTCCACTAAAAGACTGTACTGATGGTCTGAAGGCCTGGAGGTTCCCCTGGGAGCATGGCCCCTAGACCTGATGCTGCCCTTGATGATAACTCATTACTGAGGTCAACTGTTCAGACAGGAATGGATTGGACTCGGGAACACAGAGTGACCATATTGTGTGTGCACTTTATGCATCCATAAGGTGTCACCCTACTGGCCTCTTACTAGACAGGAGTGGAGAGGGTGGAGAAGAGGGGACTGGAGATTGTTAAAAGGATATGACATGTATAGAACAGAAAGGAGGAGTGTGCTGTCACCAGGCAAGGAGAGCAGTAGGAGCTGCACATAGGTGGGCATGAGAATTCAAACTGGATTGTACGCTTTCACTCAATCACAATTATATATATATATACCTTCAGTTAAACTCCACAAGTCTGTCCAGGCACAATCCCATTTGTCAACATTCACTTGCTTCCATTTCCTCTCTATTGTGGATTGATTTGTGTTCTTCACAGAAGGTGAGTTGAAATCCTACTCCTGTACCTGGGAATGCGATGTTTGGAAACAAGGTCTTTGCAGATGTTTCCAGAGGGTTGACATGAAATCATGTGGGAGTAGGGTGGGTCCAACTTCTGTGTGACTTGTGTCCTTATAAAAGAGAAGAGACATGGAAACTGAGGGAGGGCTGCATGTAATGCTACAGCTGTGAGCCAAGGAACACCCACAGCTACCAGAGACTAGGAGAGAGGAAAGAAACAGATTCTCTCTCAAAGCCTCAGAAGGAATCAACGCAACCGACACCCTCATCTCAGACCCCTGGCCTCCAAAATCAGCAAGACAATGAATCTCTGTTTCTGCAAGTCACTCAGCTTACAGCAGCCTAGGAAGCTAAGACATCCTCCTACCTTTCTTGAGTCCACTGTTCCAGGCTTTCAAACCTATCACTCTCCCAAACCTGATATTACCAAGGCCACCTCTGACTTTGATTATAACTAAAATCCAGTGGCCATTCTTGTCTTACTTGAGCTGTAAGCCATCACTTTGTCCTCCCTGAAAACCCTCTTCAGTGCCTTCTAAAACAATCCCACACTCACCTGGTTTCTACCTACTTGACTAGGCATGTCTTCTCCAACATGTTTGAGTGTTTCTCCCATCTCTAAGCATTGAGGTACTCCAGCGGTCTTGGGCATATTTTCTTCTCTAACGGAAACCCTGGTGGCATAGTGGGTTAAGTGCTACATCTGCTAACCAAAGGGTTGGCAGTTCAAATCTGCCAGGTGCTCCTTGGAAACTCTATGGGGCAGCAGTTCTCCTCTGACCTCTAGGGTCGCTATGAGTTGGACCCAACTCAGTGGCAGTGGGGGGTTGGTTGGTAACTACTCCTTTGCTTTCAAGCAGACTGAAAGCTTTAAATGCTATCTGTCCACATAGAAAAGCCAACCAGTTGCCCCTGGGTCCATTTCAACTCATGGTGACTCCATGCGTGCCACAGGATTTTCAATGGCTGATTTCAGAAGTAGATCACTAGGCCTTAAAATAACGGGAGAAATCAATAAAACAGAAAAACAACTTACAATAAAGAAAATCAACAAGGCCAAAAAAGTTGGTTTTTTGGGAAAGATGAATTGATCACACATTAGAAAAGGTGATAGAAAAAAAACCCTGGAATAAATCTTGTAATTAAAGATTCACATGTACAGAGTTTCTTTATAGAAGACTGTCAAACCTTATTGACAGAGACAAAAGACCTAAATAAATGAAGGAAAGGAACATGTTCAGTAGCTGGTGGGTGTGAACAGAGAGGCAGAAGTGGGCTTGTAGCAGGAGGAGCATTCCATAGCTTTACAGTGATTAAAAAAACACAGGGACAAACCTGGATGTTAGCTTTACGCATAATAAAATGCCATTTTCATAATCAAGGAGAGGAAATTGTCAGCGGGTTCTGTTTTGAATGTTTTTAGGATCTCAGGAGAGTTCACCGGAAGCTCCTTCCCCGGGAAATCACTGCCATCATTTTACTTCCGGTTGTAAGACACCACATTGCGACGCCAGTAATTCCCCCACTGAATGATTCAAAACTTCCATTTCTTTGTAATAAAACATCTGTAGGTTTTTTTTATGGGCCATGGCCAAGAAAGGCCTCACTGCTTTGTTGTGGCTCTAGGAACACCGTTCACAGAGAATACCAGTGTGAATTGTACCCTCTGGTGTTAAACAAAGTGGCTGTACCCCACACCAGCTCTTCTTTATTTTCCCTATGATGCAGCTTGAGCTTATTTCTGCCATGGACTTGACCTCTCAAATTAAGGTCTGAGTGGGGATGCTCTCAAATGGTCCTCAATGTGTAAAGACCCACCCAACAACTCCCTGCTGCCCAAGTGGGGTGGTAAGGGAGGACTGTTGATTAGAATAGCTGAGATCAGTAGTCATCAAACCTTAATGTATATAAGACTCATCTATGCCACTTATTGGAAACTCTGATGGCACAGCACGTAAGTACTGTGTCTGCTAACCAAAAGGTCAGCAGTACAAATCTGCGCAGTTCTACTCTGTTCTATAGGGCTGCTATGGGTCAGAATCCACTCAGTGGCAGTGGGTTTGGGTTTTTTTTCCTTTAATGGAACTTGATAAAAATCTCCATTTTCAGAAGCCATCCCCAAAGATTCTGATTCAGCAGACAAGGGATCCCCATGTTAATAAACATGAAGTGGTTTTGATGCTTGTGGGGAATAGAATCCCTGTTACAATAATGGCTTGTCCTTTCAGGAAGGGGTAGGAAAAGGAAAGAAGTAACTGTCCTTCCTTTATGAGATGTCTGCAGTAACAATAGCAGACAAATTAGATTCTCAGTTTGACACACTGAATATGAGTATGACCAGTTTTTGAATAAGCACTCATACCAAAGACAGGAAAAGCAAGACAAGCTCCTTTCCAAGTATGGACTTTGAAAACTTCTAGAATTTATGACTTATAGTGTTCTCAGTTTAAAACAATGCTTAGAATGCAATGTTTCTGGAAGTAATTCTAAGATATCCATTTCCAATATTTACTCTTTAAACTGAATAAAGTTATAAAATGACTATTTAATCAGATCTGACACAGGTCTGAGCAATTTAATTACAGGATATTGAATCAGTGAAATATTTTTCAGTATCTCCTGAAAGAATAGCTTTCAACTGTAAGCTCTATTTTTAATGGCCTTCTCTGGAATTATTATATTTGCCACAGTGTTCACAAAGGAATACAGTGCTTATCACAGTCATAGTCATTTATATGTCTCAGTTTGTAAATTCACTGGAGCCAGGGCATGGTTGGAAATCTCATCTATTAAAATAAAAAGAGAACATGGAGGTAAATCTGAATGTTGACAGTATGCAGAATAAAATGCAATTTTAGATACTCAAAGGATGAAGTTCATTGGTGGTTTCTGTTTTGAAGGTTGTTGTTATATCAAGAGAGTTTACGGGAAGCTCCTTCACCAGGAAATGGCTTGCATCATCTCAGGTCCACTTATACAAGGTCTGACAAGTCCACAAACTTAACTGTTCTAAGTGTCACATACCTCGTTGCTGAATATCACTATGGTCACCTTTGAAGTATTCACCTTGGAAAGCTATGCACAGATGCCAGTGCCTAGTCCACACTTCAAAATCATTTTGGAACTCTTTCTGGAATGGCCACTGCACACTTTCGCACAGTGGCAAGTTTGCAAACTTAATCATATAGTTGTCTGTGAGGAAGTTTTTAACCAGAAAACAGATAACTGTATTGGAATACCCTACCTACTCACCTGATCTGGCCCCCAGTGACTTTTTTCTTTACCTGAAGGTAAAGGAAGTACTGAAAGGAAGACATTTGGATGATGTTCAGGACATCAAGAGTAATACAATGACAGCTCTGATGGCCATTCCAGGAAAAGAATTCCAAAACTACTTTGAAGGAGGGACTAGGCACTGGCGTCGGTGTGCAGTTTCCCAAGGGGAGCACTTCTACATTGACTGTAGTGATAGTCAGCAATGACAGTGAGGTCACAAACTTAACTGGCAGTCCTTGTATATGACCCTGAAATCTATCCTTTCAAAACTAGGACAAGAAAGTGTCATCCTTCTTCCTTTATGGGCAAAAGTGGCAAGTAGGGTGGGCAGAGGTAGTGGAAGAGGTTGCTATTGATGATACAGTCAGCCAAATTAGATGGCGGAATGGGGGTGATCCTGGCACTGATGGCATGGGGTGATCCTGGCACTGATGGGATGGGGGTGATCCTGGCACTGGCAGAATGGGGGTGATCCTGGCACTGGAGGAATGGGGGTGATACTGGCACTGGTGGAATGGGGGTGATACTGGCACTGGTGGAATGGAGGTGATCTTGGCACTGGCAGAATGGGGGTGATCCTGGCACTGGAGGAATGGGGGTGATCCTGGCACTGATGGAATGGGAGTGATCCTGGCACTGGCGGAATGGGGGTGATCCTGGCACTGGCAGAATGGGGGTGATCCTGGCACTGGAGGAATGGGGGTGATCCTGGCACTGATGGAATGGGGGTGATCCTGGCACTGATGGAATGGGGGTGATCCTGGCACTGATGGAATGGGGGTGATGCTGACACTGATGGCATGGGGTGATCCTGGCACTGATGGGATGGGGGTGATCCTAGCACTGGAGGAATGGGGGTGATACTGGCACTGGTGGAATGGAGGTGATCTTGGCACTGACGGAATGGGGTGATACTGGCACTGACAGGGAACTACTGTCTCAGTCTTTTCCTTACAGGCTAAACCATCAGTTTTCAAGTTTCAGTGTCCATATGAATCAGCTGGAGTGGCTGTGAAATGCAGACTCCCAGGACGACCTACCAGATCCTTGATTTCAGCAGGTCTGTGGCAGAGACCTGATCTGCATTTTAACACGGACTTTAAGTCAACCATGATGCACGTGACCCTCCAGGACCCTCTGAGAAACACAAGAAACACCACCTCAGCAATAATGAGTTTTTACTTCTAAAAGTGAACAGAGCAGATGGGGCACGAATGGCAAATGGTGACACTGGAGATGACCAGAGGTCTGGTTCTCTCTCCTAGGCTGCCCAAGACACTCCTCTTATCTTAGCACTTCTCTGTCACTTTGCCCAAGTCCCAGACACCATATAGGGTCTCAGGGCAAATGCCTCCTTCATGTATTTTTCAGGTGAGTTTAAAATAAAATGTCTTTTTTTTTTACTAAAATCATCTTGTACCTCTGAGTCCAGGAGATGTCAACAACTTCATTCAGAACTTGATCAAGTGCCTGGGAAGGAAAAATGAGCAATAGAGAATGGAAACAAGTAGCCAAGATGAATAAGAACACACAGCCTCCAATGACTCATACGTAAATCACTGAGTAGCAAGCTAGACTAACACCTTTCAATCCCACCAAGCACTTCAGAGAAAGACAAATTCCACTGATGCCTTTTCCCATTGGTCATTTGAACCCTTGATAGCACAAAAAGAAAAATACTTTCTCTACTCGGCTGGCTGGCAAGATTTTCAAATAATGTACGTCTCAATGAATGTTACTTAATCCTAGTTACTCACTGGAAACCCTGGTGACATAGAGGTCAAGTGCTATGGCAGCTAACCGAAAGGTCAGTAGTTCAAATCTGCCATCTGCTCCTTGGAAAGGTAGTTCTGCTCTGCCCGATAGGGTCACTATGAGTTGGCATCAGCTAGAGGGCACTCGGTTAAATTACTCACATACGGTAGCTCAACCTGGCAGCTGACTCTAGAGCTGACTTTTTTACATCTGGATAGTGATGACCCATTAATAGGTCATGAAATGTATATACCAACTCGTGACCATCCTATTTTGAAAAATGAAATTCACTAAATAGAAACACAGTGCATTACACACAGTAGCTCTAAATGTCCGTTCATGAGAATTGTATATATGTATACACGTATGCGGAAACCCTAGTGGCGTAGTGGTTAAGTGCCACGACTGCTAATCAAAAAGCTGGCATTCTGAATCTGCCAGGCGCTCCTTAGAAACTCTGTGGAGCAGTTCTACCCTGCCCTGTAGGGTCGCTATGAGTCGGCATCGAGTCGACGGCACTGGTTTTTTTTTATACATGCGTACAGGATCTCCATGTAAAGTAGACACTTCAGGTCACAGTCATCAAAGTTGGGAAAACTCTGCTCTTCTCCACTATGTTGAGATTTGAAAGAGGGACCAATTGAGCTGGCTCTCCAAGGTCTGTTACCGTTATCTTGAGGCCAAAGAGCATTTCAAAGGCTCAACCAGATCTTTAAGGCAGTAAGGACATACTGAGGATAACTTGGGTGTTCCGAAGTTAAAAAAAAAATAAAAACCTGTGATATTCTGAGAATGAGATACTTCTTAATTGGGAAGTAAGTACCAGTTTACGTTGTAGTATTTTTGCACTGCAGTTGAAATGAATAAGCAGAAATGGCAAACAATGAAGAGTTCACTGAATTCATTTAAAATTAGAAAGTGAGAAGAGAAGGAAAGCAAGGTAGTGCCTGGAGGTCCGCTGGGGTGTGGGAGGTGATTAAACTAAGCTAGATCCCTCTGTGAGTCACAGGGTTTCAGGTTGCCTCCACCCACTGATCCTGAGGTGACCAGAAGGACCTTCTTAACCTTCACCTAGCACATGGACCCCAAGAACGACAGAGTAGCTGAGACCCACAGTATTCTTAAAAGATACAACACAAGTCACATGAATGACGAAGAAACAAGTTTCATTATGTCGAGGAACTTTGAGGAAGTTACAAGATCCACGATTTAAAAATGTATTTCCTATTATACACACGCCTACTTTCTAGAATAAAAACTAAAGCCCCAGGGACTGGCTGCTTTGCTTTCTATATGTTGTAGTTATGTCAGAATGTTCACTCATCTCTGATGGACCACAGCTCCCACAGCCTCCACCAGATTGAGTCCAGCACGACTAGATGGTGCCCGGCCACCTATCGCCACACTGCTCTGACAGGGGTCAAAATAGAGAGTCCCAGGCAGAGTTAGAGAAAAATGTAGAACAAAATTCTCACTCACACAACAAAGACCAGACTTACTGGTCTCACAGAGACTGAACAACCCCTGAAAGTAGGGGCCCTGGACCTCCTTTGAACCCAGTAATGAACTCACTCCTGAGGCTCACCTTTCATCCAAGGAGCAGACAGTCACATAAAATAACTTGGAAGTAAAGGGGCACACCAATCCAAGGGCAAGGACTACAAGCCAGGAGGGGACAGGGAGTCTAGATGAACGGAAGTGGGGAACCCAAGGTCAAAAAGTGGAGAGTGCTGACATATCACAGGGTTGGCAATAAATGTCACAAAACAATAAGTGCATTGATTGTTTAATGAGAAAGTAATTTGCTCTGTAAACCTTCATCTAAAACACAGTTTAAAAAAAGAAAGAAAACAATATGTTCAGTCATCTTGAGAAGGGAAGCTTTCCGCAGAAAGGGGGTATTGTGGATTGATTTGCGTCCCCCCAAAATATGTGTTGTAAATCTTGCTATGCCCGGAGTTACAATCTTATTTGGGAATAGGGTTATTGTTATCTTAACGAGGTAGTATTTGTGTAGAAAGAAAGAAAGAAACATTGCCATTCTGACTCATCGTGGCTCTATAGGACAGAGTAGAACTGCCCCTTAGAGTTTCCGAGGAGAGGCTGGTGAATTCCAACTCTCAATTTTCTGGTTTAACCACTGGGCCACCAGGGTGCCTTAGTGCAGTGTGCACCTTCAAGGAATCTCTCTGAGACATAAAAGAGCAGATTAAGCAATCAGTAGAGTGCAGACGGGGGTGGGGGGTGGGGGGTGGACAGAATCCACACTACTGGAAGGCCATCAAAAAACCAAGAAACAGAAACCGAGAGGAGTCAAGGACTTCCCCACTGCTGACAGAGAGACAGGGTACTGAATCTGGACTTCCAAAAAAAACAGAACCAAAGTCTAGTCAATTCCAGCTCACAGTGACCCTACAGGAAGAATAGAACTGCTGACCTAGTCTCCCCACTTAAAAGGGTAGAACACCCCCCACCCCCAGAGTTTCCAACCAGCGCCTGACGAATCTGAGCTACCTACCTTTTGGATAGCAGACTTAGCACTTAACCGTTAGCCACCAGGGTTTGCGATTTCCAAAAACAAAAAAAAACAAACCCAGTGACTTTCAGTGGATTCCAACTCATAGCGACCCTACAGGACAGGGCAGAACTGCCCCATAGAGTTTTCAATGAGCGCCTGGCGGATTTAAACTACCGACCTTCTGGTTAGTAAATTCTTGTCCTTAAAGCTACCCAATTGTGGTACTTGTTATAGCAAAAGAAAGCAAAATATGAAACCCCAAACCTACTGCTATGGGGCGGATTCCGATCCATAGTAACCCAGTGGGGCAGAGTAGAACCGCCCCTCCCTGGGTTTCCAAGGCCATAATCCCCAAGGACGCAGACTGCCATCATCTTTCTCCCGTGGGGTACGACTGAGGAGTGTGACCCCTGCAGCTTCCAGGAGCTGAGATGTGAGTCGGAATCCCCTCGGAGGCAGTGGGTGTAGGCAATTCCACCAAGCAGCTAAGAGGCACATGACGACGAATCCAGGGGCTTCCGGGAAACCACCCACAGTTTTCGCTTTCTGTTTATTTGTGTTCCAAGAGTGGCCGCCCACCCTTTCCCAGTAGAAATTTGGAGCCTTGGAGGAAGTAAACCCGACGTCTCAGCCCTCCGTTGGGAGTCCCGGCGGGGCGCTCCCTGGCTCCTCCCGCCGCGCGGGACCACTTTAGGGTGCGGCGACCGTGCGCCGGGGTCTGTCTGGCGCAGCGCCCGGCAGCGGCTCCAGTCTCCGCGCGCAGGTAGGAGTGGCCTTCTCTGCGTCCCCGTGTGTCCGGGTGTCGCTGCCTCGCTCCGCGCTTCCAACAGCACGACAGGACGACACAGCCGCCGGCTTTGGAGTAGGGAGACGGAAGGGGAAAGCGCGACGGTTTGGGGCGCAGTGCGGCGACTGCCTGTTGGGGTTAGTAAGAACAAGCTGTACTTTTGCTCTTTTGTTAGGCGAGATCCAGTTTTGCTTAACGGCAGCCTTGTGTCTGTTTCTGCTTCCTTGGTGACGTAGTGGTTAAATGCTACAGCTACTAACGAAAGGGTAGGCAGTTCAAACCCGCCACGCGTTCCTTGGAAACTCTGTGGGGCAGGTCTCCTCGTCTGTAGGGTCGCTATGAGTCGGAGTCACCTCAGCGGCAGTGGGGTTTAAGGTAGCCAGGGATAGAGAGGAAGGCAGGACCCCTGGGTGCTAGTCCACCCTCAGCTGCTCGCTAGTAGTACACCCTGGGTCAAGTCATCGGCTCTGCTCTCTCTTAGCAATGCCACCCATCCGTGTACATGTATCTTTTGACGTTTTTATGCTTTTGCTTTGGTCCAGTCTAGGAGACGGACCGCAAGGTCACGTTCATTTAAAATTTAAGAGGTCACCCAATTTGCCATTCACCAAAATTGTTCAGCCTAACATCCCCACCATTAGTGACTGAGAATGCCTGCTGTTCTTATCCTCACCAACCCTAAATATTAGGGATCTTTATAATTTTGGTCACGCTAGTAAGGGAAAAATAATGTCTCAGGTCTTGCACTTATGGTTTTTGTACTGGTGAGATGGAGTATCCTGTGCTATTTTTATGTATCATTTGTATTTCTTATCCTCTGAACTGTATGGTAGTATCTTTTACTCGTTTTTCTGTCGGGTTAGGTGTGGTTTTCTTATTGATTTTTAAGAACTATGTATTGGAAACCCTGGTGGCATAGTGGTCGAGAGCTGTCTGCTAACCAAAAGGGAGCCAGTTCATATCTGTTGAGTGCTCCTTGGAAACTCTATGGAGCAGTTCTGCTCAGACCTATAGGGTCCACATGAGTCGGAACCGGCTTGATGGCAGTGGCTTTGACTTTCCTGTTTGTTAGCACCATTGCTGTTCTGTCTTAATATATGTATAGCATTAATTTATTGATCATTTGTAAAGTTTATATGTATACATACACACACACATATATACAGAGTCTGAAAAGATGGGAAAAGTTGGACTTTTCAAAGTTTATAAATATGTGATAGCTAAGACAGAGAAAATATTTCAGTGAGCAAATTGGTTGGAATACAGTAATGTAAATCTTTTCTCCCCAACTTCAATACAAGTTCCAAGAGAATGGTGACTTTGGTTTCCTGTTCACTTCTGTATCTTCAGCACCTAAAATAGTGCCTGGCATTAGGGACTGTTCAGTGGATCACTGCTGAATGGAAAGAAACAGAATTTCAAGCAGAATGACAAACTGAATGAAATCTAGGCAGCTATGTTTGGAAAGAGTATCTGCAAGTCACACACACCTTAGTATGAATTGGTCAAAGCCAGCTGTTTCTCCTTGCCAGTCTTCTTGGGGGAAGAAGAGTCAGTCTGTTGAGAGAGTAGGATTTATGATTTATAATAGTGAGAGGGAGAAGAGGATACTTTGAAGGATGGGCACTTGGGGAGAGCTGGTGAGGTGGGAGAGTGGGAGGTGGAAAGGCACTTGGGGAGGCTGGTGAGGTGGGAAATGGCCAGCTGCTAGAGGAAAATGAGCTGAAAGGCGGGAGTGTGGAAGTTGGATTCTCCTTGCTTTGACATTATGCATGGGGCAGGATTGGATTTCTTCATAGTTATGTTGCAGGAAATAACAAACAACAATAATATCTGGAAGAATTTTTGGTGCTATATCTCCTTGGCTTCTTTTGAGGGTAACAAGGTCCCTTCCTGCCCCCTAGGGCTTATAAATAAATTTAAAAATTCTCTTCTTGTCATAGAAATTTTTTCCCCACGTGGTGTTAGATAGCTCTGGGATAGTAAATGAAGACATTGAACTTCTAAAGTCTCTGCTGCCTTTCCAAGCTTACAAATATCAACCAGTTATCAGAAGGCCATTCCAGTTAGAATTGCCAAGCCCTGTAATGTCATGCTGTTGAACTATTGAGTGAATCAGTCTTCTTTTTCTGTTTTCCAAAATTAGGTCAATACATAAAGATGAGGATACTTACAGTCTTTACATTCATGACCTGCTCTCATTTGCTGAATGGTAAGACCCTGTTAAGTTCTGTATTTTAACTATTTTAATCATGAGTTAGAAACTAAAATAATCATCACAATCAGTGTCGTATTTTTATAGAGAGAATATTTTATCTGTTTTACTTCCTAATCAAGTCAGTAATATTGTACAAAAATAGAAAGACTATAGACAAATTGAAAGAAACAAAATGCACCCATTAATCCATTTCCCGGGGATAATCACTGAAAATATTTGGGACAATGGCCTCTGTGTGTACTGTTGGGTTGTTTTAAAGAAGGATCATCATATCTGTGTTGCTCTGCACTGAATGTATTCTAAGGGAGAATAACTATTCAAGAAAACTGTCAGGGTCACACAAGTACTCACTCCATCCTGAGGCCCTCCCTAAAACGCCACACCCATGTACCTCTGGCCAGAGAATTGATCAAGAGTGTAGGGAAACAAGAGGAGAGGACTACTGGAATCCACTATTCAGAATAGGAAGAAGGCAGATTCTGAGATGTCTGCGCGAAGCAAAATCTACCTGGCGATAAATACCCCACCACCATTTAATATTTCTACAGTAATGTCTTAGGAGACCTGGTGGTGAAGTGTTTAAGAGCTCAGCTGCTAACTAACTGGAGTCCGCCAGCCACTTCTTCAGAAACACTATGGGCCAGTTCTACTCTGACCTGTAGGGTCACTGTGAGTAGGAGTCATTAGGACAGCACAGGATAACAACAGTCATGTATGTTTATGAATTGTGGAGCAGCAACTTGTTTAACTAACTCCTGTGATTCTAACTTAGAGATGAGATAGTCTCAAAACATGCTTCAAACCTACTGGAGAAAAAAAAAACACTTTAGGGAAGTAAGTCTTTCAACATTAATTATCACCTAACTGACAAGATACAGTGGTTGTAAATCCTGAACCCATTTTTTGTAAACGTTTGGAGGACTGTTCTAGCTGATGAAGATTGGTTTGTCTTTCTTTTCAGCCTTTTCTATCAGTGTGCCAAAAGACTTCCTTGTGGTAGAGTATGGCAGGAACGTGACGATGGAATGCACATTCCCCGTGGGAAAGCAGTTGAACTTGACTGTGTTGGTTGTCTACTGGGAAAAGGAGAATAAAAAAATCATTCAGTTTGTGGATGGGGAGGAAGACACGAAGGTGCAGCACAGCAGCTACAGCCAGAGGGCTCATCTGCTGAAGGACCAGCTGGCCCTGGGAAAGGCCGTGCTTCAGATCACAGATGTCAAACTGCGGGATGCAGGAGATTACCGCTGCCTAATCAGCTACGGGGGAGCTGACTACAAGCGGATTACTTTGAAAGTCAATGGTAAGAATTATTACAGATAAACGGACCTGGCCTTCATTCAAGACACATTCCAGGTAACAAGAAGTTTGTGTTCTTGGAAGTGTAGCCTTACTTTCTGACAGGACAGCAGCCACTGGTTCATTCACACACACATCTGTGAAGGTGTTCAGCCTTGGAAACGCTACATGGAGCAGTTCTATTCTGCCCAATATAAGGTCACAGGAGTCAGAATGGGTTCATCAGCAGGGGGGTTTGGTTTGGTTTGGTTTGGAACAGTAAAGCGCCGGGCTGCTCACCAAAAGGTTGAGAGTTTAGGTCCATCCAGAGAAGAAAGATCCATCCTCAGAAGAAAGACCTGGTGATCTACTTCCAAAAAATCAGCTGTTAAAAAATTGCTATGTAACCCAGTTCTGCTGTGACACAGATGGGGTTGCCATGAGGTGGAATGGACTCAGTGACAGCTGGAGCACGGATTTCCAGAGCTAAGCGTGACAAAGTTGTGTTCCCTAGTATGTTCAGTTTTCCTATAAATAAATTTCTAGTTTTAACTTTTTATTATCATAAACCTAATGTATTTGCAAATCATTCAGATCCCATGTTGATCTATTGTTGTATACTGTCAGATTGATTCTGATTCATAGCGACCCCCTAGGACAGAGTAGAACTATTCCATCCAACCCTGGTGGTGTAGTGGTTAACTGCTACAACCGCTCCCCAAAAGGTCAGCAGTTCAAATCCTTCAGGTGCTCCTTGGGAACTCTGGGACAGTTCTACTCTTTTTATAGGGTCACTGTGAGTCGGAATTGACTTGACGAGAGTGGGTTTGGTTTTTTGGAATCTTTACAGGGAGCCCTAGTGGTGCAGTGGATAAGAGCGCAACTGCTAAGTAGAGGGTCAGCAGTTCAAATCCATCAGCTGCTTTGTGGAATCCCTATGGGACTGTTCTACTCTGCCATGTAGGGTTGCTGTGAGTCAGAATTAACTCTGCTGCAACCAGTTGGTTTTGGCTTGGTTAATTTTTATGGAAACAGATGTCCTGATCTTTTCTCCCCTAGAGTGGCTGGTGGGCTCACACCACTGACTTTTCAGTTAGCAGCCGAGCATTGAACCACTGCTCCACCAGGGCTCCTTTCAGGTATCACAGAGAGGAGTAAGTCAAGTGCCAAAGTGTCCCTCCTCGCTTCACCCCATCTGCTGTGGCCCTCAAAATCTGGAACCATTGTTTGTGTGTCCTTCCAGACATTTTTCCTATTCAACAACTCTTTGTTTTATTAAGTCTGCCAACACTTTCCTTGCTTCTGCAACACTTTCCTTTCTCTGAAGCTGTCCATGTCAGAAACAAATAATGACATGAAGAACAACTTGATTGTGAGGTTCATATAAACAAAGAACTTGAGAAGTCAATCTTCAAAGGCAAAACAATCGTACTAAGTGTAGAAGAACCTATTCTTCCTGAGAGAGGGTGGAAACTGTGCTCGCTTGATGTATATTCATCTTGAAAATCGGCATTGGTGTTAACTTAAAGTGTTGAAGAGGAACTGTTTAAGTGTCAGTTCCCAGGAACTGACCGGCAAATAATGTCATCAGGTCACTTGGGTCCAAAGTTTTGGGTTACCACTAGCCAAGTAGAGGAAAACACCTTAGGTTACTACCTCTGCTTTCACTGATAACATTCATGTAACTGAGAGCTGAAAGGAGCCCAAGCATAAGCATCTTACCCAACTTCCCAGCAAGAACAAAAATCCCCCGTGTGACATCGCCAAAGGATAGTTTGTCATCTTCTGCTCAGCTGACCCCTACCCCTGTGGTAGGGACACCCCTTCCACAGCCTGATACAATTGCTTTCTGACAAAATGAGCTGAAATTTACCTTCACTAGCCCTAGTTTTGAGATTGTCTGTTTCTTTCGTGTACATGATGATCTTTTAATATTTATCATTGAATCATCTCTTCTTGGTTTGTCCACTTTTAGTCTAACTACCATCAGTCTGTAGGTCAATAAGAAAAATAGAAGCTTACAGTTATAATGAAGGGATCACTGATATGCATAAACTCAAAAATCAAAATAGAAATTAAGGGAAGTGCATCTGTTTTTATGGTCCATTTCTGGGTCTCTGATTCTGGCTCAAATAATGCTGCTGTTGTCAACAAGATGTCACATGTGAAAGAGACTTAATTTGCATTTTTTTTTTTTTTTGGTGTTATTCTTCTCCAGAGCAGGGATATTTATGAAAGAAAGTATAGGATGGGAGAGGGTTACTGTTTTCAATTTTTCCTACAACCCATCAGCAAAAACCAAACACCTACTGTATTTATTCTAAGGTATCAATGAAATTATCAAGACTTAGTTCTCTGAAGGAGCATTTAATTACTCAGTATTGCTGAGCCTAGGAAGGGAAAGAACAGAAGCCTGCTGGTCAGGAAGAAGGAAGTACAGAATGCAAATCTCTCCTTCCAGAAAAGAAATCTCTCATCAACCAGCTGGCAGTGTGCAGCAGTTCGTGCAGTGGGGAAAGGTGTGTTTCTAGGTCATTGCCGGTTACCATTGGTCGGAGAAGAATGATGCCCCATAGGGTCTTCAGCGACTGATCTGTTTGGAAGTAGATCACCAGGTTTTTTTTCCAAGGCACCTCTGAGTGGACACAAACTTCCAGCTTTGAGGGTAGCAGTTATGCATGTGAGCCACTTACATCACCCAAGGATTCCACCAGGTCATTGCTGTTGTTGTTAGGTGCCGTCAAGTCAATGCCAACTCGTAGTGACCCAGCAGGATAGAGCAGAACTGCCCCGACAGGGTTTCCTATGTTGGAATCTTGACAAGAGCAGGCCACTGCCCTTTTCGCCCACAGAGCAGCAGATGGATTCAAGTTGCTGGCCTTTCAGTTAGCAGCTGTGCGCTTGGCTGTTGTGACACCAGTGGTTTTACCAGGTTGTGTCATGACCCTTGTGGCTCTTCAGTCTGCTACAGTTTGAGGCAATAGGAAGTTTTCAGGCACCGTGATAATTCTAAGAAGGGGCCCCTGGGGGCCAAAGCACATGGATGGCCAGTCAGATTTGAAGATCTGATTTGTTTGACCTTTCCATTTGTATAGTGTAGATTATTAAATTGGCATTCTATTCCTGATCCCTCTTATTGTCATTCATATATGGTGGCCTTGGGGGTTGAGCTGAGCTGACAGCTGCAGTCTGGACGTCCTGCAGTAAGAGGTCTCTAAGGGTCCCTGGGGACAGTGTCTCAGTGTCCAAAGCTAAGTGGCCAGCTGGTCAAGGAGCAGCCTTCCCACTTAAGAGCTTGTGAAAACCCATTGCTATTGAGTTGATTCCAATTCATAGGAACCCTATAAGCCAGAGTAGAACTGCCCTGTAGAATTTCTAAGGAGTGCTGGTGGATTTGAACTGCTGACTTTCTGGTTAGCAGCCATAGTACTTAACTTAAAGGAGCTCCTGAGTCACCCTTATATGCAAATAATTTCATAGTAACTCTCTTGGGCTTCTCTTCCCATCACTACAAATGTGCAATAACCCAACTGCCCCCATAGAAGTTTACTCACCATGGGATTTGAAAGGTGAAGCATTTCGAAACCAAAAGGGCTTAGTTGTGGATTAACTCAGCTGCAGTCTTCACTTCAGATGTTATTGAACCTTCTGGATGGTTAAATACCAGACTGTCAGGTATTTTAGATGAGAATGTCATTTTTCCTTGATCACTGAGCCTTACAACAAGGACAATGAAAGGCCCGTGTATACTTTCATTACCTTAAATGGGATGAGGCACTGGAAAGAAGCAAGCATTGCATCACCATCCTGATAAAACTAATTTGCTGATACAGAGCAAACATTAACTGCCATCAATCCCAAACCCCTCGTCTTTCCCTCAAATTTGCCAGCCCTGTTTAAGTTTATAGTATTTAACACCTTCTAGTATGCCACATAACATATCGTATACCCATGCTTACCTGTTTTGTTTGTTGTCTGACATTTTCTACGAGAAAACAAACTCCACACGGGCAGGATTTCAGCTGGTTTTGTTGACTGCTCTATACCCAAGGCCTGGCATATAGTAATACACTGTTAGTATTTCTTGAATGAATGAGTCGGATCCGACTTGACGGCACTTGGCTGGCTGAATGAATGAAGTATTTCCCCAAAGAGGATTAGCCTAAAACTTTTAAAACTTGAGCAGGTTTGGATATGCTGTTGTAAGATCTATATGAAAATTCATTTCCAAGACTGTCCACAAGGAAATGTCGCTACCTTCTAAAGAGTATCACAGGAGAACGCTTGAAAGGTGGTGGTAAGAGGAGGAGGAGGAACTGTAGTACTCAGTGTAGTGGTAGTAGCAGCAGTGGTAATAGTAGTCATAGTAGTAATAATAGTAGTTATAGCAGTAGTAATAGTGCTAGCAGTTGTAGTGATTGTAGCAGTTACAGTAATTAGCACTCATATAGTCATAATGCCCTTATTATGTTCCAGCCCCACCCCAAGTACATTGCCTAAATTAATTTATTTAATTTTCACAATGACCCTGTGATGTAAGTACTTTATCATCTCCAAGATGCGTATTTTTCACATTTTCTGTCTCTTAAATCTGAACACGTCTTCAATAGATGGCATGCTAGATGAATGAAATGTGGTATTATTTTATCGATGAACAATCTGAGGTCAGAAAACTTAAATAATTTGTCCGGTTTAGCCAGCTAGGAACTGACAAAGCCAGGTTCTAAACCCAGGCTGTATGGCAGTGAAGTCTGCACCCTGAACAAGCATGTTCTACTGCTGGATACATTGTCAGGAGGGAGCAGTCCCTGGAGAAGGACGTCGTGCTTGGTAAAGTAGAGGGTCAGCGGAAAAGAGGAAGACCGTCAGCAAGATGGTGTGGCATGGTGGCAGTATTTCTTTCCGTTGTACATAGGGTCACTATGAGCCAGAAAGGACTCGATGACGCTTAACAACAACAACCGCTGCTAACCAAAAGGTCAGCAGTTCAAATCCACCAGGAGTTCCTGGGAAACTCTGTGTGGCAGTTCTTCTTATCCTATGGGGTTGCAGTGTAACAAGATGTGTATTGACTTCTAAATGTCAACAACATTTTTTCAGTCTTGATTCACCAGGATTAGTACTTTTTTTTTTTATCACTACCTCATCAGTAAAGCCCTTTAAACACACATACGCCTATGGGTGTGTATGCATAATATATATGCATATTTATATGTATGTTACTGGTATTACATGCCATCGAAGCAATTGCTAGCTCATAGAAACCCTATGTAACAGTATAGAACTGCCCCATAGGGTTTTCCTGGCTGTCATCTTAAGAAAGGTAGATAACCAGGTCTTTCACCCATAGACAGGCTAGTTGGGTTTGAACTGCCAATCTTTCATTTAACAGTCAGGTACTTAACCACTGTACTACCAGGCCTCCTTTATACGTGGATGTAGGTTATAAAGAATAGATAGGTGGTATGAAAATGCCATTTTTGAAGCTCAAAAGAAGTTGAGTATCACCTGTTTCATATGGTTCAACCTAATGTATTGCAGACTTTAAAAATAGGCAGAAATTACAGAAATTTGAAAAAGATGAGAAAAAGCATTAATAAACACTTTCAGTGTCTTCCTAATTGTGATGCGTCACTGTCACTAGCTAACACTTCCAGGCATCATATGTTTTAGGGTGAAATTCATCATTAGTGAATGTGACGGTCTTGATAAGTTTGAATTTTTTTTAGCAAACACCACCTTGTAGGTCCAGTTAAAGTATTTGTTTGTAACTCATAAAGTGACCATTAGAAAGGGTCATTTCTGCCATTTCCTTTTGGCTTGTGCTTGAATTATCAGTACTATTTTCAGTGCTCCATTTCTTTGTAAGAAGCTTTCTAACTTGATGTTTATTTTGTAAGAAGTTCAGTTTATCTAAAATTAACTGAAGTAATCAAAAATCCATAAAACCAAGGTGATCGCCATTCTCCCTTTGTTCTGAAACTCTTTCTTCCCCTTAAGACCCTCTAAGTGAGGCCCAGAGCCAATCAGCGAAGGCTGTTAAAGCTTAAATCCTTTCTTAACGGTTGAGATAAAAATGCATGTAAATGAAAGTTCTAATATTTTTTCTTATTTCTCAATACATGTACCTGCACCACTCTGGAGACTAATGTAGTGTGAACTGAATTCATATTGCATGAAAACATCCATTCCTTGGCTCCTTAGAGGTGTACCATAAATATACTGGTTTCTAGATACAAAGCAACATTCTCCTTTATTATTCTTTCAGTAAGTAGTATAATCCAACCAAAATATTATAATCTAACCCAAAAATCCACTGCCATCAAGTGGATTCCAACTCATGGTGACACTATAAGACAGAGTAGAACTGCTCCATAGAGTTTCCAAGGAGTACCTGGTGGATTCAAACTGCTGACCTTTTTGGTTAGCAGCAGTAGCACTTAACCACTACACCGCTAAGGTAATCTATTAGAAGAGTAAATAAGCAAACATTTTACAATTTATAACGGATTTAGGCTTGAATGTTTAGTTACCCAGAAATCAAGCTATGTGAACTAGACACCATGTTATGTTAACTGCTGTTGGTTCTGACTCTTAGCAACCCTGGAGAAAGAACAGAACTGCCCCAGAGGGTTTCCAAGGAGCAGCTGGTGAATTCAAGCAACTGATCTTTTGACTAGGCCCCCATCTCACTAATGCTGGTTTCTTTGTTACGATAAAATCACAGTAATATAAGAAGCTAACAATAGAGGAAACTGGATAAGGTTAGAAATGGTGAGATCTATCTCTGTGACTTTACATCTAAAAGTATTCTGGAGTTACTTTTATTTTTTTAATTTTAAAAAGTACCATCCAAGCAGATCCATCAACCTGTACAAATACCATAGTATCAAATTTCATAACTAATTGGAGATCATTGGCTAAAAGTTGAAAAAGGAAACGACACATCAAAGTCCAATTGTATGTTTATTAAAATCTAAGAAAACCATCCTTGCAAAACGGAAGGGCTCGTGTTTATGCAAAAGCTTTACAACAACAAGAAAGTACCCAGAAATAACCTGAAGAAGAAATGGGTAGGCCCTGTTTAAAAACTATAAAATTTGACCGAGAAACATACAAAGACTTGAGTTTATGAAGAAATGCGTTTTATTTTTGGATAGAAAGACTACTGGCTTAAAGATGACAATTCTCTTTGAATTAATTTATACATTTAGTTGGAGGAAAATAAAAATGTATGCTTTTTATAGCAAGATAGTTGTGTCTTGCAACCAAAATTTGGTCCAAGCTTGGATAGAAGGATTGAGACAAAGGTGGCAAGGTTTCCACTACCGGACAGTTGAACGTCAAGGTCATTGCTATAAGAGCTAGTCTGGATTAACACATTTTTTTAATTGTATTTTAAGTGAAACATTACAATTCAAGCCAGTTTCTCAAACAAGCATTTACACACACTTTGTTATGTGACCCTAGCCGCTCTCCCCACACTGTGACATCACAGTGTTCCTCTCCACATCTTATTTCTCATGTCCATTCCACCAGTCCCTGACCTCTTCTTTCTTCTCATCTCACCTCCAGACAGGAGCTGCCCAGTTTAGTCTCCTGTATGTACTTAAGCCAAGAAGCACACTCTTCCCCAGTATCATTTGATGTCTTACAGACCAGTTCAAGCTTTGTGTAAGGAGTTGGCTTCCAGAATGATTTCAGTTCTGGGCTAACAGAGAAGCTGGGGGCTATGTCTTCCAGGAATCTTCCAGTCTATTAGACCATCAAGTCTGGTCTTGTATTAGAGTTCGAGTTCTGAACCTCACATTTCTCCCGCTCCAGCAGAGATTCTTGGTTGAGTTCCCTGTAAAGCTGGTCATTGGTGGTAGCCGGGCACCATCTAGTTCTTCTGGTCTCGTGTTGATGTAGTCTCTGGCTTATGTGGCCCTTTCTTTCTCTTGGCCTCATATTTTCCCTGTGGATTAACAGTCATTCTGATGTAGATGACACCAAGCCACATGTGTTAAGTGAAAGCCCTGACTTAACTTTGCTTACACCTAGCCCCATACCGCAAGATCAATCAAAGAATTTCTGTGGATCCAGTCACCTTGGAGCATGAGCTAATGTGCCAGGCCGAGGGTTTCCCGGAGGCTGAGGTCATTTGGACCAACAGTGACCACGAAATCCTGAGAAGCCACACCAACATCACCAAGGGGCAAGAGGAACTTTTCAATGTGACCAGCACGCTGAGAGTCAACACAACAGCCAAGGAGGTCTTCCGGTGCACTTTCCGAAGAATAGGTCATGAGGAGAACAGTACAGCCGAGTTGATCATCCCAGGTAACGTTCGGAATGTCTCCGTCAGGATACAGTGAGCACTGAACATGCTGGCTGCTCATCACAGGCATTCAGCATTTGCTGAATGAGTGCGTAACATGATACGCATAGAACGCCTCCTGCTTCCTTACACCTCCCTTCCTCCAAGGCTTGTTGCCATGTGATAAACGTTCAGCAGATACTCACTGCTGGAGTCCTAGTGGTTCAGTGGTTAAATGCTAGGCTGCTAACCAAAAGGTTGATGGTTAGAATCCACCAGCCACTCTGCCAGAGACAGATGGAGCAGTCTGTTTCTGTAAAGATTGCAGCCTTGGAAAGCCTATGGGGCAGTTCTGCTCTGTCCTACAAGGTCGTGAGGAGTCAGAACTGACTCCACAGCAGTGGATTAAAAGACTCACTCAGTGTGCCCGATGTGCCAGGCAGAGGAAAACCTGTGAGAGGGAGAGGCCGGGCAGCATGGAAACCTGTCAAGACAAGGAAAATTCAAAACATTTTCACGAAAATGAGTGATAGAATAGTAGTAAGACTACCCACAGGCTTCTCTGTATTATATTAGGCACTGTGGACTCATAAAGCGGTAAGGCATAATTGACACTCTCTTGGAAACAGAAAACAGCCTGTTCTAGTTCCATGTAGCAAGTGCCCTCGGAGCTGGGGCACTACCTCAGAGCACTGCTTCCCTGAGGTCAGAGGTGCATCATCACCCAGTGCCTCAGAATTGCTCTCTCTTCCCAGGGATTTGGTGGCAGGAAGCAAAGAGAATGTACTCTTCTGCCTTGTTCCAAACAGGAGTGATCCCTTGTCTCCATCTGCCTCCCCAAGGCAGTCTGTATTTTCCAACTCAGTCTGCTTAGTAGCTAGTTCTAAGGTCATGTCCCTGGGCAGGTGACCAGACTTCTGGGTGCTTGCTTCCTTCCCCTCATGAAGCTCCAAACTCATGAGTTGATTCCAACTCATGGTGACCCTATAGACAGAGTAGAACTGCCCCATAGAGTTTCCAAGAAGTTCCTGGTGCATTTAAACTCCCCACCTTTCCTGGTTAGCAGTTGTAGCACTTAATCGCTGTGCCACTAGGCTTCCTTCTCCTGTAGGGCCATTATTACCTAAATGGGCAAGGTTCTCGTTGGAGTGAAATGAGCTATCGTGTATGAAGATGGTTTGCCACTGTTGCCTGCACAGATCCAGCTATTTTCTTTTCTTGCTACCCTACAGAAGTGGGTGGGAAGGAGGACAGAGTGGGATGAGAGATTCAGGGGTTCCAGAGAGTGAGCTGGGTGGGATTGAGTCTAATGGGAACCCAGTGGTGTTTTGAAAAGAAGTGCCACCCTACCCCAATAGATGTTGAAAAATCTCTACTGCTTTAAAGAAACCAACTAAAAAGTTGGGTAAAAGAGTTACCCAGTGGGAAGAGACATTCCAGGGTGGTCCTATGAGCAACTAAGGCACAGATAGTTTGGGAAACTAAAGCGATGTTGTTACTGGGATATGAGCCCTAAGGTGCCAGACTGGCCTTTGGTAAGAGTTCTATTTGTCTGTTCCTGCCATTTAAAAAGAAGTCCCTGGGTGACAGCTCGTGTTAATATGCTAAGTGGCTAACTGAAGAGCTGGGATGGAAGTCCACCCAGAAGCACCTCAGCACGGCCTGGCAACCTGTTTCTGAAAAGTCAGCCACTGGAAGTCAGGTGGAGCACAGCTCCATATGCAGGGTCACCACGGGTTCACAGATGGGGTGGGGGTCATCCGCGGGGTCACCATGAGTCAGCATCAACTGCATGGCAACTTTTTTTTTTTTTGGCCACGTAGGACCTGTTTTCTGGCGATTTTACTTGCGCCGTGACCTAGAGTAACTCACTTGACTGCTCTCAGTCAGCTTCCTCATCTGTAAATTAGGGATTTCTAAGAGCCTTGGTGGAACAACGGTTAAGAGCTCAGGCTGCTAACCAAAAGGTTGGCAGTTCAAATCTGCCAGCTGCTCCCCGGAGACTCTATGGGCCAGTTCAGCTGTGCCCTGTGGGGTTGCTCTGAGTTGAAATTGGCCTAGCAGCAGCAGCCTTGGCGTGGTGCTGTTGTGAGCTGTCTTTGACTCAGCCTGACTTGTGACAATGCCATGCACCCTGAAACCAAATGCTGCTCGGTCCTCCGCCATCCCCGTGATCATTTGAATGTGGAATCATTGTGATCCACTGGGTTTTCACTGGCTGGTTTTCTGAAGTGGAGCACCAGGCCTTCCTTCCTGTTCAGCTTAATCTCTGCTGACAGCTGCAGACCACAGCAACATCCAGGCTACATCCAGGCTGTCACTGACAGATGCCTGGGAGTTGCAGATCAGCAAAGAATCAAACCTGGGCTCCCACATAGAAGGCGAGGCTTCTGCCACTAAACCTTCACTACACTAGCCCATCAAGTTGTTAGGAGACTCAGATAAAATATATATAAATAGACTTTGTATACTATCAGCTGTTAGACAAAGTCATGCTGTCATTGTAGCATTAAATTTAAGCTAGGTGGGTAGGGGTCATGGGTTTCGGTTCCCAGTTGAGCTGCAGGAGCTGACTGGTGGTGACAGGTGAAGGGTCAGGTGAGAATCAGCTGCCTGTGAGCCTCCGTGAGCCACAGTGTCGCCTTCCTTCCTGCCTGGAGCCCCAGACAGAGAAGCTGTTGGGAGATGCTAATGACTGGGTGTCTTCAGGTGGCCAAACTTCAGCAAAAGAAAGGATAGCAAGCACTGGTCCCCAGTCATTACCACAAACATAGGAGGGAGGAGGTTGTTGGCAGTGCCCGGTGGCCTCCCATGTCCCACCGTGGGCCACGGCAGCCAGCTTCAGTATTAATGCAAAAGGAAGTGAAATAACCAAGGCTGCATTTTGTACTGAGCAGCCACTCCCAGTGGTCCTAGGCTAAGCACGTTACATAGGTGGGCTTCCCAGTAAGTTCAGAACCATTTCTGTTTCTGCTGGGAGTAGTTAAGGGACTTAGCCAAGAGTCAAACCAGTGATCTTAGAGGCCACAGAGCTCAATCCTGGGGCCCTCTGTCCAAGGTCTGTGCTGCTTCCTCTTGTCTACACCATTCCCATCTCGTATCAAAGGGACCTCCTCATGACAGCCCTTGCTGGCCAGGAGCCTTCAGTAGGAAATGAACCTAAAGCCAAGATACTGCTTGAGGGTGATGACTTCTCTGGTACACGCTACCCAATTTTTATCTTTAGTCCCTGTACCTCTTTTTGTCAAAATCTTATCTTTAGTTCCTTTTTTGTTTTGTTCTTCAGAACTGCCTGACGTCTTTCTACCGATCAAGAGAACTCACTTGATAATTCTGGCAGCCGTCCTGTTGTTCCTTGGTGTCCTGCTGATGGTTGTCTGCTATCTAAAAAGAGATGGCGTGTCGCTCTCTGCAGTGGTCACCGCTGGAGGTATGTGTGAGTCTACGAGGGGCACCTTGTTGTCACGGTGTCTGTCAGCCAGCACAGTCAGGGATGTTAAATAGGCTGCAGTGTGCCGAGCAGTCCCTCATAGCAGAGAGCTGTCCTGCCCAAAACACCAGCAGGCTCCTAGGAAACACTGATTCACAGCCCTGGTGGTGCAGTGGTAAAGTGCCTGGCTGTTAACTGAAAGGTCAGCATTTCGAACCCACCAGCTGCCCTTAGGGAGAAAAGACTAGTCAGTCAGCTCCCATGAAGATTTCAGTGTAGGAAACCCTATGGGGCAGTTCTACTTTGTCTGATAGGGTCCCTGTGAGTCAGAACTGACTTGATGGCACCCAGCAGCAGCCCTCCTGTTGGCCTTCCCTTCCAGGGCCAACTTTCAAGTAGGCAGAGAGGATCTAGCCCTCCTGGTGTGTACACTGGCTGGCTACCTCTTCCTCCGTGTCTGCTCACGCCGCTGCTCTCAGTGTCACCTACACTGGCCAGTGGGCAGGATGCCAGGGAACCTGACTTACCCGTGCCAGAGGGCACAAAGGTACCTACTGTTCAACAGCAATTATAATGGAGCTGAGCAGAATTCCTGGAGGAAGAGTGGGTGTCTACAGGGGTGAGAGACGAAGAAGGGGTGTGCACAAAGAAGAAGTGAGCGCAGTCTCCTAGCTTGTCTTCTTCATGTAGATAGCCACAGACTTGGGGCTGTGACATGCCTGTCACTTTCAGTTCACTTAAAGTAATGCATGAGTTGTCACTTTATTTGAGCTATTTTTTGGACACCACCACCCCCCAAATTCAAGTAATGAAAGTAACTCCTTCTGCAGAGTTGGGATATTTTTACCACTGACTCTTTTGCAAGACTTTTAGTGGAGGCTGTTAAATATTTTTGACAATAATTTACATGTATGACTTCTCTACTTATTCACGGGAAGAAATTAAAGGAAAGGAGTTTACGCACATCGTTGCCTCCCTGTTTAAGATGGTGCAGAATAAACACGTCCACTGGTACTTCCAGAAACGTACCACGGGACCCAGTGAAGGCCTGTGCACAGGTGGCCGTGTCAAACAGGGAATTAGAAAATTAAAGGGAATTCCATGAGCCTTGGAGAAGTCCCCACTGCGCCTGGAGAGAGGGTGAACTTGGGAAAGCAGTGGTATAACTGAGCTGGTTCTAAAGGACCAGTTCTGAACTGAACTGGGGCACTGGGCCAGAACGTAAGGATCAAGTTTCAATGACATTAAAATCCTGGGTGGCGTTGTTGACTTGTAGAAGGAAACAACTGTTACCAACTTGCACTTTGACTATTTCTCTGTGGACAATAACTAGTTGACATTAAGGGTGACTAGAAAAACAAAGGTTATTAAAGTACTTCAGAATACAGTTAATCTCTGTGGGGAGGGTGGAAAAGAGAAGCATACACAGGTCATCCCTGACTCACAACAGGGTTCTGTCCCCCCGGTGTTGTAAGTCGGTTCTGATGTAAGTCGAATACCATTTTTTCCCCCTCGTTATTCTTGCCTTTGTTATCTTGCACTTTCACTACCTTTTAGCTTCTTTATAAATCCAGTCTCTATTTGTTTGGGGGGAATAGAAACAATACATGTAAACTTACAAATATTTAAGCAGATTACATGCTGCCAACACTGTATGCATCCGTATTACTAACCTGTAAGATATGTGCATTCAAAAAAAAAGATGGCTGTAAGTACTCAAATACACCTTAAGTAGCAGACTACCTGTACTCTGAAGGAAAATCTCAGAGCCCAGTCATGTGCCTTACACTGTTGAAATAGCCTCAGTCATCAGGACCCGTGGAGGAAGGAAGTCTTCCTGACTTCCCAAAAGATGAAAGACGTTTCACAGGGATCTGAAATTTCAACTTGAGTCACTGCGTGGGATGTAGTTGGTACTGTACAGAAATTAAAATGATTTCTTTTTTTTCCTCAAGGGAGAATGATGGATTTGGAAAAAGGTGGTGTCAGAGCTAGGCACTCAAAGAAGCAAAACGGTAAGCATATCAGAAAGGATGGGGAAGTTGATGGGAAGGAAACAAAAAGTTAAACAAACAAGGAGAAATCAATCAACCATCATCTCCCCCGCCTCAACCCCAACAGCCCTTGTAAAGAAGGCTGGCATGGGAACTGTGCACTCCCCTTAAGACTCCTCCCACAGCCTAAGGCAATTCAGGGGGAGCCCTCAGAGTGAACCATTGTGTGGCAGGCAGTTGTGGGGATAGCGAGGACCACCAGGGAAAAAGGAGATGGCTTCACCCTGCTAAACTTCCATGGCTCTATGTCTCAGCCTCTTCCTGCAACGGGATCAAGTTGACTTACCGACATGGTTGCAAAATGAATGAATGATAAATAGTGGTTGTGTGTCGGGCACTGTGTTAGCTGCTTTGTGGGCATTATTGAATCCACCACCAGCCCCCAAATTCAAGAGATAAATCCTAGAATTATCCCCATTTTAGAGACAAAAAAAAAAACCGAAACCCACTGCCATCGAGTCAGGTCTGACTCGTAGCGAACCTAGAGATCAGAGTGGAATTGCCCCATAGAGTTCCGAAGGAGTGTCTGGCGGATTTGAACTACTGAACTTTTGGTTAGCAGATGTAGCACTGAAGCCACTACGCCACCGGGGTTTATATTTTAAAGAAAAGAGAGGGTCAAAGTGATCATCAGAATTATCAAAGACACACAACTGGTAAATGATAGAAGCCAAGGGTTTGGAAGCCCGCTAGCCTGTCTGTGGAAACTTTCTGAGAGCCCATAGGATTACATGTGTTTACCACAGATGGCTGCATTTATAAAGGGTCAGAAGAACCTCACCTAGCTGACCGAACCAAGAAGAAAGTTAATTATTAAGGATTTTTAGGTTCGTAAGATGTAGTTCAGAAAGCAAAGACTTAACAAGCCCAGGCTTAAAAGACTCTAGTCGGACAAGCTCAGGCAGGTGCGGTGTGTGGTTCATAGCACTCAAAACTGGTGTTGTAAAGCTAATCAGCAAATGTTGCCTGATTCATCCATTATTGTTGCCACAGTGACATTTAGTAGGTGGCATCAGAGATGGTGCTGACCATCTTGATCTGCTTGGGAGTGGAGGTTTCTCACAGTGCAGGATTTCGAGTTTTAAGACCAAGGCAGACATAGGTGTACCAGGCCAGCTGGTCGCTCAGTTTCATGTCAAGGTAATTGGCATAAATAAAATTTTTGTCTTATTGCAAGCTTATTATGTCATCTAGAAAAGGTGAATTATGCTTCTCTTGACAATTTTTGTTGTCATTTTTCATCAAACTGCCCTCACAGGAAATTAATATCGTGTACTCTTAATCACTCTCCAGATGCAAAACTTGAGGAGACGTAACCCAGGCCTGAGACTTGTCATCTTAAAGCAGGGATTCTCCGTGTGTGGTTTGGGAGCTCATCCACGTTGAGCATGACTCGGAAGGATGGGCAGCGGGCTGCAGATGATGTAGGCCTTGTGAAGGGCACACACTGCAAAGGGAAGCTGGGGAGAAAGGAGGAGAAGAGAGAAAGATGGAGCAGAATGGGTAGCCTACACGGAAGACACATTTACGTCAAAAAGATTGGGAGGCCCATCGACTCAGTGACCAGAGAGAAAAGATGCCTCTGACTTTCTCCCCCAGGAGAACTGGCTGGAGGCCCCTGATTGAATGGTCAGTTCCTGCCCAAGCGCTCCTTTGTCTCCCGGAAGTGTCTTCTTTGTGACTGAGAGTCCCACTGCTGCAGCAGTATCTGAGTGTGAATGTTTACTATTTATTTTAAGTCTGTGAGGTCATCTTGAAGACATATGCGGTAGCTGTTAAAACTAAACTTGCTGCTTAATGAATTGTTCCCGTCCTGTAAAACATATAGTGATTGGAAGGTATTTGGTATCCTATAGAACTGAGGGCACAGATGCAAGCACAGGAAACCATCCACTGGTCTGGGTGGAATTGGATGCTGTCTCATCCACTGATGCTTCACTGACTTTAATAACTGTCGGCTTAGAGCTCATGTGTCTATTGCAGTATCTGCCCTACTCAGATCTTGGCTTTACAACTATGTGGTCTTCTACGCACAAGATCTAGCTCATTTAGTCACTGTAACAACCCTGTTGTGGTCAGCACTGCTCTTATACCCATTTTGCAGCTAGGGAGATAACATAACCTCCCCAGGCCTCTGACTTAACTGGCTGTTACGCTGCATGGTACAGTCTACAGGCAGAGTTGACCTTGAGCAGTTCATTTCTGGGACAATTGTTTACCAAGTGCTCTTATGTGGCACTCATGGTACCAGACATTGAGTCCACTGAGCTGAGAAGACCAAGTACTAGTCCTCCAGGAGCTCATAGCCTAGTGGGGAGAGAGACAAGAATATCACAAGTTAGTGCAGCAGCAGGGTGTGAGGTGACAGGGGAGAATGGTCGTGTGGTGGAGTGAGGGCAAGGGGCTAGAGAAATGGAGAAAGATGGGGACACCACTTCTGGGAGTGGTCGGTGTGCACCTGGACAGATGACTGAATAACCCAAGCACTTTTTGTTATGAGGAGAGGGCTATGGGCAATAACTCCTGAGTTATTTTTATATCATATTTATTCCTATTTATTTGCCTACAGTCTGATGCTTATTTATATGGTGTCTAGTGTTATGTAACAATTCATTCTTTTTTACTGAAATGCTATTGATTTTTAATCCAGAAATTCCAAAAGTCCATGAAAAGAATCTCCATCCCATCCAGTTGCCCTTTCCCAAGCATCCACTGTGGCTCTTTTCTGCTGCACTCTTCTGAAAGTGCCCATTAATATATATGAAAATGTATTATTATTTTTCTTTTTGCCTCATCTCACATAAGTAGTAATGTATTCAGCACTGCTATGCCCTCTGCTTTTTCATTTGTTGTATTTGGTCACGTACAGCAACCAGATCCAAACTGAAGGCTTCCAGAAGTCAGGGACTGTGTCTTGCTGTTTCTGGATCATCTTTTCCGTAGTATCTCTGTTATCCTTCAGGATGCGAAGTACATCCAGCATAGACATTTAGACATCCAGATGTACTTGCCCACTCCTTTGGGATTTAGTGTACATTGTATTTGCTCGAAGTGAGACCATGGGTCCCTAGAGTCTATTGGACCAATGTAGTCCCTTGGGGCACTCTTATTATCAGTCCTATATGACAGAACTGGAGTCCCTTGGTGGTGTAAACAGTTAGCACATTCAGCTGCTAACCAAAGGTTGGTAGTTTGAGTCTACCCCAAGGCACTTTGGAAGAAAGGACTGGCCATCTACTTTCAGAAAGTCAGCCACTGAAAACCCTGTGGAACATAGGTCTATTCTGACACATATGGGGTCACCGTAAGGTGCAGATGGCTTAACAACTGGTGGTTTTGGTTTTATGATGGAGTCATGGTAGAAACTCTTCCCCTCTCCCTAGCGATTGATTTTCTCTCAAGTATAAACTTGATTTTGATGCTACACTTGCAAAACTACAAGTCCTTTTTGGACACTCCAGCAAGAGTACCTTGACAGCTGACTGCTTGAAACCCTGCCTGGACCAGAAAAAGCCCACTGGTCTGCCTGAACCCTTGAGTCCCACCAGCTGTCGTCACTGCGCGGGGACCTGAGATTCAGAGGCCCTCGTGGGAGGCCTCAGAGCCCTCCTTTCGTCTTGACAGTTTCACTCACTTAGCACCACTTTGTCCACGTGAAGACTGAAGACACCGACTCCCACAGGACTCTTTTTGTGGCCGTTCTGCACCTGATCCACATGTCCATTCACAGGACGTTCCTCGTTTGTGTCCAGGGCAAGCGAGGATTCTGACTGAGCCAGCCATGTGGTCTGCTCACTCCGTTCCAGAGTCTGCACACCTCTTCTCGCGGTGATGCGTTTCAAAGGCACTTTATCTTTTCGTCTTGTCTTTCACTCTAAGTGCCATAGGGAGAGAAGTCATCTAATTCTTTTGACACTTGCATTAACCTAATAAAATTGTCTGTTTTGTTCCCCAGTGCATAACTGTGTGTCTATTTTCTTGTTTTCTACGTGTTTATAAAGCCTGAGCCTAGAGCCTTGTGCCATCTGGTCTATTCTGTCTCATAGCAACCCTATAGACAGGGTCGAACTGCCCCATAGAGTATCCAAGGAGCACCTGGCAGATTTGAACTCCTAACCCTTTGGTTAGCAGCTATATCACTTGAGCCACTATGCCACCAGGGTTTCCACAAATTTATAAAACCACTCACAATTCAGTATCTCAGTGGGGTTAAAAAAATGCCATCAAGTCAATGCTGATTCACAGTGGCCCTATAGGACAGAGTAGAACTGCCCCAAAGTTTCCATGGAGCACCTGGTAGATTTGAACCACTGACCTTTTGGTTAGCACCTGTGAACAACCGCAGCAACCTCTGTAGTTCAGTTTGTTCATACTCTGTGTTTATCTGGAGACCCTGGCTGGTAGGCACAGTAAATGCTGATTGGCTACTACCCAAAAGGTTGAAAGTTCAAGTCTACCCAGAATTGCATCAGAAGAAAGGCCTGGTGATCTGTTTCAAAACATCTGCCATCAAAAAGTGGAACAGACCACAGCAGATACACATGGGGTTCCTGTGAGTCAGAGTCCAGTTGACACAACAGTGGTGGTCGTGGTTCATACAGCATGCTCTTGAATCCTGAGTGATGGTGAAGAGCAAGAGTTTCTATTTCAGAAAAAGAATGAACATTTTCATTCTCCGTAGCTTCGGTGAGGACCATAGCAACAAAAGAGTCAAAGGTCTGTCATGTAAACTGAAGAGCAGGGAGAGGAAAGGTAAGAAGAGGAGTGGTCCTCAGGCGAATCTGGGGAAATGAAGGGACTTTCCTCTAAGTAAGTGAACAGATAAGCAAACAGGGAAAGGCAAGCCAGTGTACGCCAAGCTGGATCTATTTCAGGCTGCAGGCTCTGAAGGGAAGTGAGAATCCTAGAATTACGGGGGGTGGGGAGTGGAGGCTGAGCACCAGGTGCAGTGATGTTTTAGACCAGCAGGACAGTACTGATGCGTTCAAGGGAGTGGAGACCTGTGAATGCCTCACTCAGCCGCGTGACTTTGAATCATCTCAGTTTAAAGAGACTTTGTGTACGTGTGTGTGTTAAAAACACACATAACAAAATGTGTGCCAGTTCAACAATTTTTACAGTCCAGCGACACTATGTTTACCATGTTGTGCCATCACCACTCTGCGTCATTTCTAAATCCCGCCACCACCATGAACAGAAACTCAGTGTCCCTAAGTGAAGAGTCCCTTTTCTCCTCCCCCACACTCTGCTGTTGTTGTTGTTAGGTACTGTCGAGTCAGTACCGACTCATAGCGACTCTATAGGTCACAGTACAATTGCCCCATAGAGTTGCCAAGGAGTGCCTGCTGGATTTGAACTGCTGACCTCTCGGTTGGCAGCTATAGCACTTCACTACGCCACCAGGATTTCCGTCCCCAAACCCTAGCAATCACAAATAAATTCTGATCTCTTCGGATCTGTGTATTTCTTATCGATGGAATGATGCATTTGTCCTTTTGTGTCTGACTGATTTCACTGAGCGTGATGTTCCCAAGGGTCACCCATGTTGTTGCGTGTATCTGGACATCATTTCTTAGATACTTTTGATCATTTCTCTGAGTCAGGTATACTCAAAAGGTGGTTATGACCGTTTCTAGAAATCTGTGCCGAAGGAGGAGTGTGTTGTCACCATGCAAAGAGAGTAGAGGGAGCTGCAGATAGGCAGGCATGCAAATTTGAATTGTATTGTAAACTTCCACTCAATCACACACACACACACAAAAAGAATCTAAAAAAAAAAAAAAAACCAGTGTCAGATTTTTGGAGGAGGAGTATCCATATTTTTGGAATAATGATCGGGCTGATGGTGATGCTGCAATCCCAGCCGAGCACTGAGTTAGGACAGTGTTCCAATGCCAACATTCTTAAGGAAAATCTCACTGAGTAAATGGATTTACCAGAAGCACTGGGGCATATCTCAGTATGTCAATCTGATTTTCAGATTTTTCTGTGTATCTTCCTTCACTTCTGTTCCTTCTTTTTAGCCCAATGGCCGCTTTCTCTCCCTCTTCTAACCCAGGCCAAAACTGTGACACAGAAAACCAAAATCAGACCAACCCCACTGCCACTGAGTTGATTCCAACTCACAGAAACTCTAAGGACATAGAAAGTACTCTTCTTACTATGCAGTTTCACTCACATTTCCCACAATTCCATTGTCATCATCTCAGTGGTTCCCAGTTACTCAATAGACGTCTTCAACAGGCCATGCATCACACTGGGCTTTGGAAAGAAGTCAAAGGAACAGTGAATGTGCCCATGTCCTCACGGAGCTTGCAGTCTAAGGATCCAATACATAAATCCAAGACAAAATTAAGTACAAATTCAAGTATTAAAGAACGTAAGACTACCAGAAAACGTCTCCAGACAACAAGAGGTCACCATGTGCTGTGAAGCAGAGGCAGGAGACAATGCAGGGGACTGAGAAACCTTCACAAGGGAGGCCAGACTCACCTCACCTCTAGAAAATGGAGAAGATGCCACTACTGATGGGATCTGGTGTGGAATGTAGCTTCCTGTCTTTATGTAAAGCAGGAATTTAACAAAGAAAATATGTGATTCCCTTACCTTGCTGGTGGGAACATAAACTTGGAAAAATCTCTGGGGAGAGCCATTAGTTAGTATCTACCAAAACCATTCACCACCAGTCTATCACTTTGCTGTACTGTGTTGGCCTCTCTGTTGCTATGGTGCTGGAAGCTGTATTTCATCAGTATTTCAAATACCAACAGGGTCACCTCTGGTAGACGGGATTCCACAGAGCTTCCAGACTAAGACAGACTAGGAAGGAAAGTGTGGCAATCTGTTTTGGTCACCTGGTACTGCTCCAACAGAAAATACCATGAGCAGAAGGCTTATGAAGAGAAATTTTATTGACACAGTCTGGTGAGCCACAAATCCATTTATGAGTTATAAGTCCATTCAGTAAGAGAATTTATCACAGTCTAGTAGGCTGAGTTCAAATTCAAGGACAGCATCTTGGCACAGGATCCTCAGGTTCAAAGGAAGTGCTCCGCTCTCGGTGTTGCTTCATGGGTCCCCACTCCCTGCTTGCTTCCTTTTCCTTTTATCTTTTGTAGGATGAAAGGATAAAGGGTGATGCAAACCATACTCCAGGGAAACTCCCTTTACCATGGAGGTGATCCTGTGAAGGGATTTACAGTTCCACTCTAATCCTTTAACATACAGCATACGAAAATCACAAAACGGAGGACAACCATAAAATATTGGGAATCGTGACCTAGCCACGTGGCTACATATATTTTGGGAGGGACCCAATTCAATCCGTGACATCCCACTCTCTGGCACCCCAAAAATCACATCTTTGAAACATGTAACACATTCACCCCATCATAGCAAAATCGTGTCCATCCCATATGACAGAAGTCTTACATTGGTTCCAAGTCTAAAATACAAAGTCTTTCACATCTGTGAAACCTGGAATACAAGCTATCTGCTTCCAAAGGTGTAATAGCAGAACAGGCACAAGTTATACTTCCCACTACAAATAGAGAAGGAAGGCAAAACAGGCAACAAACAAGTCAGTAAAACACATTACATTAGCCCTCAAAGCTTTGAATATAATCCTCTGCTTTCTGAGACAGTTTACACATTAGCCTTGTCCTCTAGACTCTGGGTATTGGCCACACTCTCTGGATTCGGACTGGAGGCCCCTGGCCCTGTGCTACAACTCTGCCTAGAAAGGCCTACTTGTACAGCACCTGTGTCCCCTTGCTTTAGGTGCACCCTAAGCCCAACCGAGTGGCAATTGAACCCTTACAAACACAAAGTCATGGCTCCACCCTTTCAAACCCCTGAGGTTGTGGCCATGTCTCTTGAGATGGAGGCAACTCAGCTTCTCACACTGTTTATCTCTTCAGCTTCTGCTTCCTATGGCCTCATGGCCTGGGCCTCAGGCCTGCATCTGCCCTGCTGGGGCAAGTGTTCCAAAGCTCTGTGGCTTCACTGATTCTAGTGCCGGGAGGCACTCCACTCTCCCACACTCAACCTGTGTGGCTGAGTGCCACACAGGCACTCAGCTCTCATGCTCTGTGCGTCAGCAAGTCTAGCTCCACCAATTCAAGAGCCCAGAGGCTCTCCACTCTGACAGGAAACCTTTGTATACAGGTACTCAGCTCTCTTGCTCTGTGGGTCAGCTCTAGCACTGTCTCACACTGTTCTGGTTCTGCTGCTGCCATTGCTGCTGCCACTGGTCCTCTGCTGCTCATTTCTCACCATCTGTGCCTTAATTGGTATTAACATTTCTCCTTGGTTTCTTCTGAGTCTGCTCTCTATTCAAAGTTTTAAAACCACTTCCACATTTTAGATATTTGTTAGAGCAGCACCCCACTCTCAGTACCAAATTCTGTTTTAGTCACCTGGTACTGCTCCAACAGAAAATATGAGTGGAAGACTTTATGGAGAGAAATTCTATTAATACAGTCTGGTAAGCCACAAATCCACTTATGAGATATAAGTTCATTCAGTAAGAGAATTAATTTATCACAGTCTGGTAAGTTGAGTTCAAATTCAAAGAGAGCATCTTGGCACAGGAACCTCAGGTCCAAAGAATATGCTCTGTTCTTGGTGTTGCTTCATGGTGGTATGAGGTTCCCAACTTGCTGCTTGCTTCCCTTTCCTTTTATCTTTTATAGGATGAAAGGATAAAGGGTGGTGCAAACCATGTTCCAGGGAAACTCCCTTTACCATGGAGGTGATCCTGTGAAGGGATTTACAGTCCCACCCTAATCCTTTAACAAACAGCATAGGAAAATCACAAAACAGAAGACAATCATAAAATATTGGGAATCATGGCCAAGCCACATGGCTACACATATTATGGGGGGCACAATTCAACCCATGACACAACCTAATTCCAAAAATTATTAAATTAAGACCCTATGGATCACAACAGAATATTATCTGATATAGTGCTAGAGGATGAGCTGTCCAGATTAGTAAGCACTCAGAATACCCAATGACCATAATAAAGCAAAGCATGAAGATGGCCCAAGACCAGGTGTCATTTCAGTCTGTTGTAGATGGTGTTGTTGTGAGCTGGAGCCAGCTGGACGGCAACTAACATCAACATTCAATTATAAGTGACCTAGCAATTCTGTTTCTAGAAATTTACCCTATAGCTGCACCCTCATACGTGCCAACTGACACATGTATCCGGGTATTTATTGTGGCTTTATTCATTATAGCAAAATACTGGAAAAACCCCAAATGCCCATCAATAGGGAACTGGTTAAATAAATCGCAGTTTATCCAAACAACGGAATCTGACATTAGGCACCAACAGAAAGAAATGAGGAAGTTCTTTCTGTAACGACAGAGAAGAGTTCTCCAAGATACGTGTCTTGTTACAGTTTAAAAAAAAAAAGATATACCCTGAGAGTACTGTCCCTTGATACTCTTTAGACTGAGAACTGTAGTTACTCCTACTGTAGTTCACCCTTCAGCCAAAGATTAGACAGGCCTATTGGCCCAACAATAACACACATGAGAGATGGGCTTCATAGGTCAATCATTTTTAAGAGACAAATGGGCACACAGAAACCCTGTTGGCGTAGCCCTAAGGTTGCTACCCAAAAGGTCAGTAGTTCAAACCTACCAAGTACCCTTTGAAACTCTGTGGCGTGGTTCTACTCTATTCTATAGGGTCAATATGGGTTGGAATTGACTCAACAGCAAGGTTTAGTTTGGTTTCATGGGCACACTAACCTAAAAGCAAAGACAAGAGGCCAGAAAGGGACAGGAAAACTTGATAAATTGAAACAAGGAACACAGGGTGGAAGATAGTGTTAATGCATCACAAGTTGGCATCCAATGTCACAAAAGAATGTGTGTATTAACTGTTTAATGAGAAATTGTCTTCATAAATTTTCACCTAAATCACAATTTAAAAAAGTAAGAAATAGAACAAAGAGTACAGTATGCTACACTTTGTATGTCATTTTAATCATATATACAACATGCATGTTATAAAGACTTAATTTGCACACTAGGAACATAGTGTGCACACTATTACACTTAATTTGTACATTGTGTTTCATTCCAGATATAAATTTTTCATTTTTTTAAAAGAAAAAATACAGATGTGTATTTGTATGTATATGCAAAAATATTTATCTGATGGGATGCATAAGAAACTAGTGAACTTGTTGCCTCTGGGTAGCAGATTGAATTCCTAGTGGGAGAATCTTACTGTATAACCTTTTGTATCTTCTGAATTTTTTGAGCTGTGTAAATATATTATCTCTTCCAAATAAATAACATTATTATTATTATTATGCTTCAGGTGAAAGTTTAAACCCTAGTGGTGTAGTGGATAAGCACTATAGTTGCTAAAGGTCAGCAGTTTGAATCCATTAAGCATTCCTTGGAAACTCTGTGTGGCAGTCCTACTCTGTCCTGTAGGGCCACCATGAGTAAGAATTGTCTTGATGGCAGTGGGTTTTTTGGGGTTTTTTTGGTTTTTAGGTGAAAGTTTACCTCTCAGGTTTCTCAGACAAAAATTTATACACGCATGGTATGTTACCCCAATTGCCATCTCCAAAATATGGCCACACATTCTTCATTTCTACAATGTATTTTCCGTGTACATTCAACCAGTTGATTTCTGTCTGCATTTTCATTTCACTTTCATATAGAAGCTTCTCATTCAGTTTCATGCATCTACTTGAACCAAAGGAGCATACTTTTCACTGGTATCACTTTATGACTTTAGTCCAGTCTGTACTCTAAGGAGTTGGTTTGGGGATTGGTTTTTAGTTCTGGATTAACAGAGAGTCTGAGGCCATGTCTTCCAGGATTCCTTCAGTCTCAGTCAGGCCATTCAAGTCTGGTCTTTTTATTAGAAATTGAGTCTTCACCCTACTTTTCTCCTGTTCCATCAGGGAGTCTCTGTCATATGCTGTCAGGGTGGTCATTGATGGTAGCTGGGCACCATCTAGTTCTTCTGGTCTCAGGTTGATGGAGTCTCTGGTTTACGTGGTACCTTTTATCTTTCGAGATAACACTGTCTTTATATCTTTGTTGTTCTTCATTCTCCTTTGCTCTAGGTGAGTTGCAACCAATTGATGCATCTTGGTTGACTGCTCACTAGCTTTTAAGACCCCAGGCACCACTCACCAAAGCAGGATGCAGAATATTTTCTTAATAAACTTTGCTGTGCCTAGTGACCTACATATCCTCTGAAACCACGGCCCCTGGAGTCAGTTGCTGCTACACTGTCCCTTGAAGTCTATGATTGTGTTCAGGAAACACTCTAGCTTTTACTTTGGTCCAGTTGTGCTGACTTTCCTTGTGTTATATGCTGTCTGTCCCTTCACCTAAGATAATTCTTGTCTACCTTCCAGTTAGTGAATTCCCATGCTCTCCCTCCCCATTCTCATAACCATAAAGGAGCATTTTCTTTTGTGTTTAAATATTTTCTTGAGTTTTTATAATAGTTATCTCATATAATGTTTGTCATTTTGTGACTAATTTCACTCAGCATAATGTTTTTGTCCACGTAACGAGAGGTTTCTTGGATTCATCATTGTTCTTACATTATAACTTTTTAAAAAAATCCAGCTCAAATATTTTCTGATCACGGACTTTTACAGAGGTTTTGGGAAATGACCATTCTCTTTAGTGAATAAGGCTGTTATATGTAGGTAGCTCTGCGATCATAGAAACACCACAAGTGGATGGCTTTATCAAACAGAATTTTATTCTCTCACAGTTCAGGAGGCTAAAAGTCCAAATTCAGGGTACCAGCTCCAAGGGAAGGCTTTGTGTCTCTGTCACCTCTTTGGGAAGGTCCTACCGATCAATCTTCCCTTAGGTCTAGGGACATCTCAGTGCAGAAATCTGGAGCCGAAAAATACACTCAGCTCCTGATTCTTCTAGCTTGGTGGTAATGAGGGCCCCTTTTCTCTTTGCTCTATTCTTTCTTTTATATCTCAGAAGAGATTGACTCAAAATGCAACCCAATCCAGTAGATTGAGTTCTGCCTCATTTAACATAACTGCCTCGAATCCTGCCTCACTAACATCATTAAAAAAAAAACAAAAAACCTTTATCTATGAGTGGATTATGACCCCTAGTGTCCCTACAATCCAGAGTAGAAGTAAAATTGCCCCAAAGAGTTTCCAAGGAGTGCCTGGTATATTCAAACTGTGGACCTTTTGTTTAGCAGCTGTAGCATTTAACTGCTATGCCAACAGGGTTTTCCGATAATATCCCAGAGGTTAGGATTTCCAACTCATAGGATAATTCACATGAAATTACAAAATGGCAGAGAACCATGCAATACTGGGAATCATGGCCCAGCCAAATGAAACACACATTTGGGGCGGGATAGGAGTCAATCCATAACAATGCCCAAATATAAATGTCAGGAACGTGGAGTGTGAACAACTAATTTCAGTCTGGACTTGACAAAGAACCAAACAACTGAATCAAATAATTTCTTTTGTGGCCCCCTCTTCTTGACTTACCTTACTCCCGGCACTGCTCCTAGCATGACCAAACCTGATCAGTTTACCCGTGACCTCTGATGAAACAGCTGAGGGCTTGTGTCTACATGATGCTAAATGATACTACTACAAAAGAATGAACGGACCAAATTAAACCCTCGTTTATGCTTCAGTGTGATCCTGGGTGGCAGCTACCAAAAGGTCGATAGTTCAAATCCAGGCTCCAGATTGTTCTTTCTAGGCTCCAAATCCCTGCTGAGAATTTGCAATTTCACTGGAGAAGGGCTGAAGTAGACTCTCCAAAAGGGCTGAAGTAGACTTTACCTTTTAATAAGATCCCCAGGAGATCTTTACCTGCATTAGAATTAGCATCAACTGGGAACTTCTTAGAAATGCAAATTCTCAGTTTGGGTGAGAAGTCTTTGTTCAAATCCACCTAACAGGTCTGTGGGAGAAAGACCCTGTGATCTCTTGGCCTAACGTCACAATGTTGAAATCCCTAAGCAGCACAGTTCCACTTTGACTCCATTCCACCCCAACACAGAGTTGCCATGCAATGGAATCAAACCCACAGTAGTGAGTTAATGTGTTTATGGACATGAAATAGGTAAAGTATTTGAACTTTGGGACACTTACATGAATGATCCCAATTTATATTTATCCCATCTGAGAACAGAGTTTAATATCCGATTGCAAGCAAAAATTGTGCATATGTATACGAAGGGACTTTCAGTAAGCAAGAACCTAGGCTTTCCTTCTCAGCATCATGGTTTCTCCACTGGTACTCTGGCTTCTGGTCTTGAGATCAAGCCTCCAGCCTGTAACATGACAAACACACAGTTTTGAAAGAGGAGGAATGAAAAGGTGGTATCATCTCAATGATCTGCATGTAGAAACACGAGAAGAGAGACTTTATCACACAGAAGCCACTCAACAGACAAAGAAACTTACATACCTGAAACAGATGAGAAGAGCATTTTGTTGTTAGGAGAATTTTTAAAAGTGCCACCTCTAGCCTGAATGAAGAACTAATACCCACTACAGCAGACATCATGCATCCTTCTTCTTTCCAGTACCTAGATCACTTCGCAAGCTTGTCGAGGTCCTGAACTTAATTAGACCCCAAGTGACCTGGTTCGGTTTCCAGAGATGAGGCTGGAAACCCTAGGGCATGCAATTGTCTTGGCAACAAGGTTTTATGAAGGACAGTTTTAGGAAGAGAAAGTATGTTCCAAAGAGGGAACAGGCAGTCTCTAAGAGTAAAGAAAAGACTCTATACAGATTTTGGGGGTCCCTTTTATACACTGGCAAGGGAAAAGTATGGTGACATTGTTCCCAGGGCATGTGCACATGTCGTCAAGCAGCCAGGAGAACTGTTGTGTCCTTATCACAACTATCAGGAAGGAATCATCCTATCCATGATTACCTTTCTCAAGCTAGTCTTGCCGTTTCCAGTTGTCAGGAAGGAGCTATCCTATCTGTGGCAACCCTTCCTAAACCCTAAGCTGTGGTGATGATCAGATTCCCTTGGTAACCTTATCAAGCTGGCTGTAAGCTGTGAACACAAACATACACAAAATCAAATTAAATTGTTTCTTTCTAGGGCACTGATGGTGCTTGAAGACTTAAAAACTTGATTAAAATTGACCCAGATGTCTAGAGGAAAATGTCACAACAAAAAGAAACAAAAACTATTTGAATGTATCTGTACCTGGTGGTGTAGTGGTTAAGTGTTACGGCTGCAACCCAAAAGGTCAGCAGTTCGAGTCCTCCAGGTGCTCCTTGGAAACTATGGAACAGTTCTACCCTGTTCTACAGGGTCTATATGAGTTGAAATCAAGTCAACAGCTGTGGGCTTTTGGGGGTTGGTCCTATGTAGGCTAGGCAAAGATGTGGCAGTCAGCTTCCAGAAAGATTCACAGCCTTAGAAACCACCTGGTGTGGTTGTACTCTGTCCTATACTTTCACTATGAATAAGCATTGACTCAACAGCAATAGGGTTTTTTGGCTTTTGTGCTATTTAGGGGACTCATTGCTCTCAAACTAACTTCATTCCAGGTAAATATGAAAGAAAAATTCCAGTCACAGTGATAAATGTACATATATTTAGGAAGAGTGCTACACGCTTTATTAAAGACCTGGAGTTGTTCAGATCCAAGTTCTTATTAGCAGAATGTCTATGGGTACATAATTTAGCTTTGCTGAGCATGACTCCTTGAGGGTAAGATCAGATAAGAACTCAATAAAGCAGCCTCTAAGCACAATGCCTTGGGCAATTAATCAGCTATTGCTATTAACGTGTCAAGAAACAGTTTATTAAATCATCTGAATGTCTAGACTATTATCATCATGGTTGATGAGAATTTTTCTTTCTATCTTACAACCCAAAATAACTGTGAATTAGGCTTATGCTGAGTTGATGGCATAACTTAAAGGGTGTAACAAGTATAGAATTTTGCATAATATCACAATTAACTACAGTTCTTTGTGTTTTTCAATGTACATACTTAAAATTCTGACTTTAGTTCCTTTTTATTCACCTGGTTCCCTCCTGTTGCTAAACATTGAGCTGCTATAAGGCAGAAGTTCCTTACATAGAAAAAGTTACAATTTATTTAGGGACAATTTGATAAATATACATTTTGGAGCCATGTTCTTTTAAAAAAAGATGCCTCCTTCCTTGGTGGCTTCAGAACAAACAACTCTCTAATGCAAAGCAATTCTTCTTTGCATACTTCAAGTTAAGTATTTCTATCTGTTCCTTAGTCAAACTGAGAGGGAAAAAAAAAGAAAACAAAAGAATTACTGGCTTAGTTTCTAACTGGACAGAGGAGCACAACATATATCACAACCTGCCATCTTCATTGAACGTTGAGTACCATGAGTTGGATCCAACTTGACGGCACTTGGCTTGGCTGGTTGGCATTGAGTGCCTACTGTGTACAGTAGACAATATCAAGAATACAGAGATGACTCAACATTCATTTTGCCCTTAAAAACTCAAGATTGAAAGACAGAAACCGGAGCTATGGGCCTAGCTCCTCTTCCTCTAGAAACAAGATGCAAATAAACAACTTTCTCAGAAATAGCATACGCAAACCATTGAATGGCCGGAAGATAATCAATGTGGTCTGTTTTAGTCATCTGGTATCACTCTAAGAGGAAATACCATGAGTGAATAGTTTTAACAAAGAAAAGTTTGTTTTTACATAATACAGTAGGCTACAAGTCTGAATTCAGGATACCCACTCCAGGGGAAGGCTCTCCCTCTTTGTTGGCTCTGGAGGCAGGGTCTTGTGTTCCATCAGTCTTGGACGGGAGCATCTCAGCACAGGAAGCTCAGGTCTGAAGGACATGCTTAACTACTGGTGCTACTTCCTTGATGGTACGAGGTTCGCAACTCCCTGCTTGTTTCCCTTTGTAAAAAGTGTTACAAACCACACTCCACAGACACTCCCTTTACATGGGACCTGGGAGGTAACCTTAGGAAGGGTGTTACAGTCCTACCCTAATCCTCTCTAGCGCAATCCTCTCTATTAATCCTCTCTATTAACAGGCAGAGATTAGGATTTACAGCATCAAAAATCACAAAATGGAGAGCAGTCACCCAATATCGAAAATCACGGCCCAGTCAAATTACTACACATATTTTTGGGGGGACACTATTCAATCCATGATACAGTCTGAAACATTTATAGGTTCTATAACATGTACTGTATTCTATTATTTGTAAATTAGTTTATGTCTTTTCCTGCTTGTTAGATCTTAGTTCAAATATGGTGTTTTTGTACTGGAATCACTGGAGCCATCTCACACCACTAGAGCACATGGAAGAGACCTAACACATAGTATAAACTATTCTGCACATATTTATTACGTGCTGAGCAACATTCTAAGTAACTGATTAACAATATTCTATGTAACTGATTAATTCACTGAGTTCTCCAAAAACCCTCGGAGAAGAACACTGCTATTATTACCTTCTCTTTATAGATGAAGAAATGGAGACACGGAAAATTCAGGTAACTTGGCCCATGTCATGCTGCTACTAAGTTAAGGCTTCAGGATACAAGCAAGGATTGACTGGATTGAGAGCCCATCCTCTTAAACCTTATACTGTGTGCTCAACTACTAGCCAAAAGGTTGGAGACATAAATCCACCCACATGTACCTCAGAAGTAGGCCTATGATCAGCCTCTAAAAGGTCATAGCCTTAAAAACCCGACAGAGCAATTTTACTCTGCACACACTGGATTACTACACTTGAAAAGTTGAGTCATGTTACTAGGGGCCATTAGATCAGTTCCGAGTCATAGCAATCTTATACACAACAGAAAGAAATATTGTCCGGTACCACACCTTGCCCACAATCGTTGTTTGTTATGCTTGAGCCCAGTATTGCAGCCGCTATATCAACCCATCTCTTGTGAGTCTTCCTCTTTCGCTCAGACCTTCCGCTAGACCAAGCATGATGTTCTGCAGGGACTGCTCCCTACTGACAACCTGTCCAAAGCTTGTGAGATGTTGTCTCACCCTCCTTGCTACTAAGGAACATTCTGGTTATACTTCTTCCAAGACTGATTCTTTAATTCTTTTGGTAGTCTGACATAGATTCAATGTGTTGTGCTGACATGACAATTTCAGTGCATCAATTCATCAGTATTTCTTAAGTCATTGTCAGACTTTTGTGTGCCTATGATATGACTGAAAATACTATGGCTCGGATCAGGTGCACTTTAGTCTTCTAAGTGACACCTTTGCTTTTCAACACTTCAAAGAGGTCTTTTGTTGCCAATCAAAAGCAATGCATCTTTTGTTTTCTTGACTACTGTTTCCATGTGTGTTGATTGTGAATCCAAGTAAAATTAAATCCTTGACAACTTTAATCTTTCTCCATTTATCATGATGTTGCTTACTGGGCCAGTTACGAGGACTTGAGTGTAATCTATACTGACGGTTGTGGTCTTTGATCTTCATCAGTAAGTGCTTCGAGCCTTCAGGAAGCAAGGTTGGGTCCTTTGAGTAATACAGGTGGTTAGGAGTCTTCGTCCAATCTTGATGCCTGATTCTTATTCATATAGTCTAGCTTCTCAGATTATTTTCTCAGCATAAGGACTGAATAGGTAAGGTGAAAAGATACAGCCCTGACATACAAATTTCCTGACTTGAAACCACTCAGTATCCCTTTGTTCTGTCCGAACAGCTGCTTCTTAATCTATGTACAGGTTCCTCATGAGCACAGAAACGCCACAGTCTTTTCTATGTTTGTCACGTTGCTTGTTGGTCCAGTTGCAGGGACTTTTGTTTTCTTTATGTTGAGGCACAAATCTAGTCTGAGGGCTGCAGTCTTTATCAGCATCAGTGTGTGTTTCACATCTTTGTCACTTTTAGAGTGCAAGATTATGTCATCTGCATAACACCGGCTGTTAATTAGTCTTCTTCCAAAACTGATGCTGCATTCTTCCTGTAGACCAGTTTCTTGGATTATTTCCTTAGATGTAGATTGAGAAAACACTGGTGGCATAGTGGCTAAGAGCTACAGCTGCTTACCAAAAAGTTAGCAGTTTGAATCCACCAGGGGCTCCTTGGAAACCTTATGGGGCAGTTTTACTCCTTTCTACAAGGTCATTATGAGTCAGAATCAACTCTATAGCCACAGGTTTGCTTTGTTTGTTTTTCATACAGACTGACTATATACATGAAGGGCTATAACCCCAGCGCACACCTTTCTTGACATTCAACCACGCAGTATCCCCTTGTTCTGTTTGAACAACTGCCTCCTGATCTGTGCATAGGTTCTTCACGAGCACAATTAAGTGTTCTGGAATTCTCCATCTTCCCAATATTATCCATAGTTTGTTATAATCTACACAATCTAATGCCTTTGCATAGTCGCCAGAAACAAGGGTAATAATTTTTCTGGTATTCTCTGCTTTTAGCCAAGACCCATCTGACATTAGCAATGATACTCTCGTTTCCACATCCTCTTTTGAATTTAACTTGAGTTCTGGGGAATTACCTGCTCCAACAATTTTTTTATTATCCTCAGCCAAATTTTACTTAGGTGTGATACTAATGATATTTTTCAATAATTTCCACATTCTGTTGGATTGCATTTCTTTGGAATGGCCACAAATACAGACGTCTTCCAGCTGGTTGACCAAGTAGTTGTCTTCTGAATTTCTTGGTATAGCTGAGTAAGCACTTCCAGCACTGTGTTTTTTTGCTGAAACATCTCAAATGGTAATCCATCCATTCCCGGAGCCTTGCTTTTTGCCCAGCTATGAGTGTAGCTTTGACTTCTTGGAGATTCTGGGTCATAGTGTAGAATTGCTGGAAAACTCACAGGCAGTTTTGCGAAGTGGTTGTACCAGTTTACACAACCACCAGGAGTGTACAAGAGTTCCATTTGCTCCACCTTCTGCCAATCTTTGGAATTATTCTGTTTCTTTCATTTTAAGCCTTCTGGTGGGTATGTAGGAACTTTGGTGGCACAGAAGTTAAATGCTCAGCTGCTAATAGAAAGGTTGGTGGTTCAAACCCACTAGCTGTTCCAAGGCAGAAAGATGTGACAGTCTGCTTCCTTAAAGGTTTACAGCCTTGGAAATCCTATGGGGCAATTCTACTCTGTTCTATAGGATCATTATGAATCAGAATTGACTAGACAGCCATGGATTTTGGTGGATTTCTTGACTTCCCGTGGAAGCAGCAGTCAAGAGATCAAAAGATTCATTGAATTGGCGAAATCTACTGCAAAGAATCTCTTTAAAATATTGAAAAGTTAAAAGTCACCTTGAAGACTAAAGTGTGCCTGACCCAAGCCGTGGTATTTTTAATCGTATCATATGCATGCGAAAGCTGGACCACGAGAAAAGAAGAAAGAAGAATTGATGGCTCTGAATGGTAGTGTTGGAGAAGAATGTTGTATGTACTATGGACCGCCAAAAGAACAAACAGATTTGTTCTAGAAGAACTACAACCAGAGTGCTCTTTGGAAGCAAAGATAACAAGACTGTGTATTACATGCTTTGGACATGTTGTCAGCAAGCCTCAGCCCCTGGAGAAGCACATCGTGCTTGGAGAAGAGTAAAGGGTCAGAGGAAAAGAAGAAGACCTTCAGTGGGATGGACTGACACAGTGGCCTCAAAATGGGTTCAGTCATAGAAATGACTGTGGACATGGCGCAAGACCGGACGGTGTTTTGTACTGTTGTGCATAGGGTCACTGTGAGTCAGAACCAACTTGACGGCTCCTGACAACAACGTAGATGTACCACATTATGTTTTATTTTGTAGTACCCGGTAACTCACGGAAATGAGTTCCTTTTTCCAGTGATTATCGGCTGACCATTGGCAATAAACTTTTGTGAAGTATCTCTTTATGTTTTACCCATCTTTCTATTGTTCTTCTTATTGATTTTGTAGGAATTCTTAACAGATTCTAGATTCAAGTTCTTTGTCAAATATATGAATTAAAAATATTTCATTACAGTCTCTGTGTTGCTTTAGTCTTTTAATGATGTCTTAATGAACAGAAATGCTTTATTTTGTGTCATTTTATTAGCATTTCTAAAAAGAACTTTATGGCCAGTACTTTTTTTAGAGCACTGTTTAAAGAAAGTTTTGCTACTTCAAGGTCATAAAGATATCTTCTGTTTTGTTTTGTTTTTCTAGTATCTTTCACGTTTACATCTGCAGTCCATCTGGGATTGTTTTTATATATATAGTCTGAAATGGGAATAAATATATATATATTTTTTTCATCTGGATATACAACCGTCGCTGCACTAGGCATTGAAAAGACCTTCCTTTCCCCCACTGCACAGCCATGTTATCTTTCTAAGTCAGGTGACTACATCTCTGTCTGTTTGTGTATCTGTCTATCATTTATCCATCTATAAGGTTTACTATGAGCTGGAATTGACTCACAGCAATAGGTTTTTTTTTTTTTTTAATCATCCATGTCTACCATCTATCTGTATTATCTGGAAAACCCGGTGGTATAGTGGTTAAGTGCTACAGTTTCTAAGCAAAAGTTCAGCAGTTGAAATCTACCATGTGTTCCTTGGAAACTCTCTAGGGGCAGTTCCACTTTGTCACGTAGGGTCACTGTCAGTTATCTAGGTACTGCTCTAACAGAGATACCACAAGTAGATAGACGTTAAAAAAAAATAAAGGTTTAGTCTTACACAGTTGGGTAGGCTACAAGTCCAAATTCAGGGTGAACACTCCAGAGAAGGCATTCCCTCTGTTGGCTCTGGAGCAAGGTCCTTGGGTTGCATCCATCCTGGGCTGGGGAGCATCTTGATGCAGGAACGGAACCTCAGGTCCGATGGATGCACTCTACTCCTGGTGCTGCTTTCTCGATGGTGTGAGGTTCCCGACTCTGCTTGCTTCTCTTTCCTTTTATCTCTCGTAGGATAAAAGGTGGTACAAGCCACACTCCAGGGAAACTCCCTTTACAGTGGAGCCAGGAGGTGACCTTAGGAAGGGATTCACAGTCCCACTCTAATCCTCTTTAACATACAGCATAAGAAGAGCACAAAATGGAGGGCAATCACACAATACTGGGAAACACAGCCTAGGCAAGTTACTATGCACGTTTTTGGGGGGACACAACTGAATCCACGACAGTCACTATGAGTTGTAATCAACCCGACAACAATGCATTTGGTTTTGGTTTATCTATATCATCAATATATCTACCTATATCTATCTGTGTGGAAACTCTGGTGGCATAGTGGTTAAGTGCCATGGCTGCTAATCCAAAGGTATGCAGTTCAAGTCCACCAAGTGCTCCTTGGAAATTTTAAGGGGCAGTTCTATTCTGTTCTATAAGGTCATTATGAGTTGAAATCGACTCAACGGCAATGGGTTTGGATTTTGGTTTTTTATCTGTCTGCCTGTCTAACTATCTATCAATCCACCTATTGTCGATGTGGATTCCTTGAGTGGTAAAAATGGCGAACAAGCACATTTACTAAATGAAACGTTAGAAATTTTAGTCCACCCAGAGGTGCCTTGGAAGAAAGGCCTGGTGATGGACTTCTGAAAACCCAGCCATTGGGAACCTGATGGAACACATTGTACTCTGACACACAAAACGTCCCCATGAATTCCAATCAACTTAATGGCAACTGGTTCGGTTTTTTTTTTTTTTTATTAAATAAAATGAAAATGTACATACTCTGTGCTTACAATGTTGGGTTAAGATGGGAGGAGTACACAAGTTGTGTTGAAGTCCCATTAATACTGATCTTACTAATGTGTGTTGTCACCAATTTCACCCGATCACATTTCTAACAACTATCTAATCTAAATTCTCGTCCCTCGCCCTCCCCACCCTTGTGGCCATCAAAGAGTCTTTTCTGTTGTGTATGAGTCTGCTTTTAAGTTTTTATCATAGGGGTCTCATATAATACTTGTCCTTCTGTCACTGACTAGTTTCACTCAACATAATGTCCTCCAGTTGAGACCAAGTTGAGAGATGTTTCATCATTGTTCAATTTTTTTCATCATTGTTCAATATTGGTACAATATTGTACCAATGTATCATCAACAATGTATCATCATTGTTCTTTATCATTACATAGTACTCCATTGAGTACATATACCAGAGTATACCCATCCATTCTTCTGTTGTTGGGCATCTGGGTTGATTCCATCTTTTTACTGTTGTGGACTGTGCTGCAACGAACATTCGTGTGCATGTATCAGTTGATGTGAATGGCCTTGATTCTGTAGGATATATTCCAAGCAGAGGAATTACTGGGTCAAATGGTATATCTATATCCATCATTTTAAGGTAACATCACATTGCTTTCCAAAGAGGTTGCACCATTCTGCAATCCTACCAACAGTGTAGGAGAGTTCCAATCTCTCCACAGCCTCTCCAGCATTTAGTGTTTTGCATTTTTTGGATCATGGACAATCTTGTTGGGGTGAGATGGTATCTCGTTGTCGTTTTGATTTGAATTTCTTTAATAGTTAATGATCATGAGCATGTCCGCATGTGTTTTTTGGCTGCCTGGATCTCCTCTTTAGAGAAGGGTCTGTCCATCTCCTTTGCCTATCACTTAATTGGATGATTTATCTTTTTCTTATTGATATTTTGTAGAATCTTATAGATTATGGAGATCAGGTGTCGGTCCGACATAGAGTTGCCAAATATTTTTCCCATTCTGCAGGTGGTCTTTTAACTCTTTTGTTGAAGTCTTTGGATGAGTAGAAGTGTTTGATTCTTATTAACTCCCATTTATCTGTTTTCTCTTCTGATGAATGTATTTTGTTTGTCAGATTTTGAAGTCTGTCTATATTGTGTATTAAAACTTCCATTGTCGACCCTATTTTATCTTGGATGAGCTGTATCATTTTAGCTTTTATATTTAGCTCTTTTATCCAATTTGAGTTGATTTTTGTATAAGGTGTGAGATATGTGTCTTGTTTCAATTTTTTGCAGATGGATATCCAATTATGCCAGCACCATTTGTTAAAGAGACTGTTCTTACCCCAGTTTAAAATCTTAAGACCTTTGTCAAATACCAGCTGTTCATAGGAGGTTGGTGGCATTTCTGGGGTCTCTACTTTGTTCCATTGGTCTATATGTCTCTTTTTGTACCAGTGCCAGGCTGTTTTGACAACCGAAGCAGTGTAATAGGGTTTAACATCAGGTAGTGAGAGGCCTCCCAGTGTGTTCTTCTTCTTCAATAGTGCTTTACTTATCTGGGGCCTCTTCACTTTCCAAACAATGCTGAAGATTTGTTTCTCTATCTCATTAAAAAATGTCACTGGAATTTGTATTGGGATTGTATTATATAAGTAGATTGCTTTGGGCAAAATAGACATGTTCTCAATACTGAGTCTTCCTATCCATGAACAGGGCAGATTACTCTGCTTATGTAACTCTCTCCCAGTTTCTTGTTGTAAGGTCTTGTAGTTTTCGTTGCAAAGATCTCTTATGTCTCTAGTTAGATTTATCCCTAGCTATTTTACCTTCTTGGGGGCTATAGTAAATGGAATTGATTTGATGATTTCTTCTTTAATAATCTCACTGTTGATATAAAGGAATCCTATTGATTTAGTTATGTTTATCTTGTATCCCCATACTATGCTGAATTCTTCTGTTAGCTCCAATAGTTTACTTATGGATTTCTTTGGATTCTCTGTATAAATAATCGTATCATCTGCCAGTACGGATGCCCTTTATTTCTTTGACTTGTCTAATTGCTCTGGCTAGAACTTCTAGCACAATGTTGAGTAGAAGTGGTGAGAGTATTCATCCTTGTCTAGTTCTCATTCTCAAAGGGAATTTTTTCAGTCTTTCGCCATTCAGGATGATGAAAGCAGTTGGCTTTGCTTAGATGCTACTGATTATATTGAGGAATTTCCCCTTTATTCCTATTTTTCTGAGAGTTTTAAGCATGAATGGATGTTGAACTTTTTCAAATGCCTTTTCTGTATCAATTGACAAAATCAGGTGATTTTTATCTTTTGTGTTACTAATGTGGTTGATTGCATTAATTGTTTTTCTGGTGTTGAACCAGCCTTGCATCTCTGGAATAAAACCAACTTGATCATGATGAATTTCTTTTTTATGCTGTTGCATTCTATTGGCTAGACTTTTGTTGAAGATTTTTGCATCTAGATTCGTGAGTGATATTGGTCTGTAATTTTCTCTTTGTGTAGGATCTTTCCCTGGTTTGGGTATCAGGTTATGCAAGCTTCATAGAATGAATTTGGAAGCATTCCATTTCTTTCTATGGTGTGAAATAGCCTCAATAATATTGGAGTTAATTCTTCTCTAAAAGTTTGGTAGAATTCTCCAGTGAAGCCATCTGGTCTAGGACTTTTTTGGTTGGTACATTTTTGATGACTTTTATCAATCTCTTCCTTTGTGATAGATTTATTAAGTTGATCTACTTCTCCTTGTGATAATCTTCTGAGTCATATGAATCTAGAAATTTGTCCATTTCCTCTAGGTTTTCAAACCTTAGAGTATAGCTTTTCATAGTATTCTGTTATGATATTTTTTATTTCAGTTGGGTCTGCTGTAACATCACCCAGCTCATTTCTTAATCAGGTTATTTGTATCTTCTGCTGTTTTTGTTTTGTAAGATTAGCCAATGGCTTATCAATTTTGTTGACCTTTTCAAAGAACCAGCTTTTGGTTTTGTTAATTTTTTTCAACTGTTTTTCTATTCTCTAATTCATTTAGTTCTGTTCTAATCCTTATAATCTGTTTTCTTCTGGTGACTGAGGGGTTCCTTTGTTGCTCTCTTTCTACTTGTTCAAGCTGTGAGGTTAATTCTTTAATTTATGCTCTTTCTTCTTTCCAGAAGTGTGCATTTATAGAGAGAAACTGACCTCTGAGTACTGCTTTTGCTGTATCCCATAAATTCTGGTAGGATGTGTTTTCATTCTCATTTGAATCCATAAATTTCTTTACTGTGTCTTTAATTTCTTTCATAACTCAAGGCTTTATGAGCAAAGTGTTATTCAGTTTCCACAAGTTTGAATTTCTACCTATGAATTTTCTGTTATTGATTTCAATTTTTATAGCTCTGTGGTCCGAGAAGATACTTTGCAATAAATCAGTGGTTTGGATTTTATAGAGAATTGTTTTATGACCTAACATATGGTCTATTCTGGAGAATGTTCCATGTACTTTGGAGAAGAAGGTGTTTTTATCTGCTGATAAATGAAAAGATCTGTGTATGTCGATAAGGTCAAGTTGGTTGATTGTTGCAATAAGATCTTCTGTATCTTTACTGAGCTTTTTTCTGGATGATCTATCCTTAACTGAAAGGGGAATGTTGAAGTCCCCAACTATTATTGTGGAATGACCAATCTCATTTTTCAATGTTGTCAGTATTTGTTCAATATATTTAGGTGCTTTAGTATTGCATGTGTAAATATTTAATACTGTTAAGTCCTGCTTGAGTATTGAACCTTTCAGCAATAGTGACCATCCTTGTCCACAACAGTAGATTTTACATTAAAATCTATTTTATCTGAGGTTAATATTGCTACACCTGCTCTTCCTTGTGTATTAGCTTGATATATATTACTCCAACCTTTAATTCTCAACCTGTTCATATCTTTAAGTCTAAGGTGTGTTTCTTGTAAGCAACATATAGATGGGTCATGTCTTTTGATCCAGGATATCACTCGCTGTCTCTTTACTGGAGCGTTCAGTCCATTTACATTCAATGTAATTACTGATAGGTATGTGCTTATTGCAATCATTTTGATGTAATTACTTTTGTGTTAACGTTTTCTATATTGTTTTTAATGTTCTGTTCCAGGGCATTCTTCTTTATGGGTTGTTTGAATGTTGATTTTATATTCGTTGAGACTCCTGTATTGCATTTCTTATTTTCATATAATGTATTGTTAATCTGCTTTTGGTTCAGTTTTGGTTTATGAAAACTTCAATGAATTTTTCTATTATGAACTCAGTGGCTTTTGGTTTTAGAAAAACACCCTTCACTATAATCCTAAAATACATGGGTATTTGAATTCTGGAAGGACATTATCTTACTCCGATCTGACAAAGCAATATGCTGCTTCTACCACTTAAAAATCTATGACAGACGCAGATATTGTACATTAACTGTGCCCACCTGGGATGTTTACCCCTCACCTTAATGTTGCAGAATCACACATTTTATTTCATATTCACATGTTTAGAGTATAAGCCTGGTGGTGCAGTGATGAAGTGCTCAGCTGTTAACTGAAAGATCGTCAGCTTGAACTCACCAGCTGATTTGCAGGAAAAGGAGGTAGTAGTTTACTTCCCTAAGGACTCAGAGCCTTGGAAACCTCGTGGGGCAGTTCTACTCTGTCCTCTAGGGTTGCTATAGATTGGAATTTGGTAGCCGTATGCAAAGCAGAACTCCTGTTGGGGTGTCAGTTGGCTGCACATTGACTTACTTTCTGGACACTGAATCACCCTAATCGGAGAATGCAGACCATGCCATCACAACAGTATTCCTGCTAATGGTCCCTTGAGGTCCCAGTCACGCACTCAAGTCTCAGGGCTATGTTTCACATCTACCGCTTCACCATTGCCCAGATTCAAGACTGGCCTTATCCTGTATACTTTTTCGCAGAATTTCTTGCTCCTGTCCCTCCCTGGGTGTAAGTTCACTGTTCTCATCCACTTTCAGGCCTTGGATCAGGATGCTTGTGGAACAACAGGAATTTTTGCTGATATTGACATAAGAAACATACAAGCACAAGGGCACTGTCTCTGCTTCACCACAGTTCCTTTGGGCCCCACCTGGCTGCCGGGCTGACTCTGTACTCAGGTTGGAAGAGGACTAAAGAAATCCCAGGCATCACACCTGGAGGCTGCATTCATAAAGGCAGTGTTTTCCCTAAACCAACGGTTAGGAAGGATTTACCTGGAGCCAAGGATGAGGCCATCTCCCCCTGAGTCACACAGAGAACAAGTAGATACCTGAACAAAATTAGGACCTAGCCACCAAGGAAGGTGAAAGCTTGAATGCTGGTGGATATTCAACAGCTTTAATTGCCTCACTATAAATAAATGAAGTCACCTCCTGATCATGCTCTTGGCCCTCTGTCCTTACACCCTACGTTCTTGTTTCTTATGAGGAAGTCAGCACAATCCTCTTAAGGCGCTCCTCTGCCATCATAGCATTTTCTGGGTGAGAGGGACTAGGTGACTCCACTGTCACCAAAGGAAAAAGGCCAGATACTTGGCTGCCCACACAAGAGCTCCCATAATCAACACCAGCGTATTTCCTCATCCTTGCCTCTCCCCAACCCTCATAACCAAAACCCAAAGACCTGTTGCTGTCAATTCCCACTTAGAGTGACCCTATAGGACAGAGTAGGACTGCCCCCTATGGTTTCCGAGGAGCAGCTAGTTGGATCTAAGATGCTGACCTTTTGGTTAGCATCCAAATGCCTAACCACTGCGCCACCAGGGCCCCAATCCTTACAACAGGACTTGGCAAGCTTTTTTGGTGAAGGGGTAGATAGTAATTGTTCACATAAGGGCTCTGTGGGTCATGTGCTCTCTTTTGCAACTACTGAACTCTGCCACAGGAATGAGAAGATGGCCTCGGTCAAATCTAACTAAGGAGTAGGGCTGAGTTCCAATAATACTGGTTGTAGATCAGATTGGGCCGTGGGATGTAGTTTCCCAACTGCTGCCTACAGGAGCCCCTTACTCCACTGGGCCCTAAACTAGGGCATCACCCCTTCTCAGCTACAGAGAGAACAAAGACACAGTACTGAGTAGCCTCCCGTAGGCAGGATGCCTGGCAGGGTATGGCCTCCATGGATGACACAGATCAAGAATGACTAAGGAAACGAAACCAGTGTGTTTAAACTTCATTAATTAAATTAGATCACTGGGGTAATTATAAGATCAAGAGATCTTCAAGGCTGTGTCTTCTAAATTTCTCCAGGCTGTGGCACATGAATTTGCTGGGCAAACTTATGACGCATTAAGTGGGTAATTTCCCTACCTTGCAGATCACATCTTGGCAAGTCATCCATTAAAATTCTTCTTTCTGTCTATACCCTCAGTGTCACGGATTGAATTGCGTTCCCCCAAAAATCTCTGTAGCAACTTGGCTAAGCCATAGTTCCTGGTATTATGTGATGTTCTGCCACGTTAGAATTCCTGCCTCTACATGTTAACGAGTGTGGATAGGCGGCAGTTAGGTTGGTGGGACAGGATTCAGTGTGTAAGTTTGTTTTCTGCCTTGGGGTGATCTCTTGAGATACAAAGGAGAGAAGCTAGCAGAGACCTTTGGGGACCACACACCATCATAAAAGAAAGCAGTGCCTGGAGCTGAACTGTCTTTTGGAAAGGACCAGGGTCCCTGGGTCTCAGAAGCTTCCAGTCCAGGGAAGACTGATGACAGGACCTTCCTCCAGTGCCAGCAGAGAAAGCCTTCCCATGGAGTTGACGTTGAATTTGGACTTTCAACTTATTAGACTTGTGACAAATAACATTTCTCTTTTGAAAACCATCTACTTGTGGTATTTCTGTTAGAGCAGAACCAGATAACTAAAACCCAGACATATACTTCACTCATAACATACCAATATCTTATCATCATTACTCGCCCTCTGTACAACACAGATAAAAAAAAAAAAGGAAGAACCCTAGTGATAATGAAACACCCAATCTTACACTGCTGGTATGTACCCAGCACTGGTTAAGAAAGTGCCTGTTTTAGTTTGCTGTCATTGAATTGGTCCCCAGCTGATGACGACCCTATGCACGATGGAACAAAACACATCCCGTCCTGCCTCATCCCTGTCACCACTTGTGGATCAGACCATTGTGTATCTTCTTAGCTAATTTTCAGAATTAGACTGGCAGGCCTTTCTTCTTAGTCCACCTTAGTTAGTCCAGGAGCTCCAGTGCCATCTGTTCAACATCATACCACGTCAAGTACCAAAGGACTTCGTTCACATGGCCCTTGGAATCACATCCATGTCAGAAAAGGCTGAAATTTGATTTATTTAGTTACTTTGTTCATTTAACCACTATGTTCCTTGGAAACTCTATGGAGGCAGTTCTACTCCACAAAGTTGCCATGAATTGTAATCGACTCAGTGGCAGTGGATTTAATTTTCTCACATACCAGCAAGGAGTCACACAACTCGGTCAGAGAAACAGACCAGTCCTGACAGACTCTAAAGTTAGTTTAATTTTGAACTCTGGCTCTGCTGCTTCCTGTTTACTTGACCTTGGTTAAGTTAATTAAGTTCTCTGTGCATTTTCCTCATCTGTAAAATGGGGCCAAGGGTATCTTTCTTTTAGAGAACTGTTAGAATTATTACGAGTCAATATGTGTAAATAACTTAAAATGGTACCTAGCACGTTGTAAGTGCTATACATAATTTGGTAAAAGACTACATATGTGTAGATATTTTGAATCAAGTTGTGTCTCAGGAGTAGGAGAAAATTCACCTAAATAAAGTGAAAAATCAGTATTGACTTAGGCTGGCAGTCTGCTCCTGTAATCCCTCAAGGACTCAGGTGGAGAACGGCTCTGCCGTGTTCAGGCTTTCAAGGTTTCCCTGGGGTTCTTCACACCAGTGGTTGGGACAGGAGAGGGTAGAGGAGCTCACTGCAAAGGCTTTATCACCCAGGCTTGGAAACGGTGGCCAGCAGCTCCTCGGACTGATTCCATTGGTTAGAATTAAGTCACATGACCATACCAACCTGCAAGGAAGGCTGAGAACTGTAGTCCAGCTGCTCAGGAAGCTGTGTTATAGATGTGGGGAAGAACTGTCAGGGCTGACTCGACTCAGCAGTAGTGGGCTTGGTTTTTTGGGTTAGCCACAGATGTCTGTTTATACATTGTATTTTGGGAATTGGTATCTGTCACAGTTATCTAGTGCTGCTCTAACAGAAATACCATGAGTGACGGCTTTAACAAAAAGAAATTTATTCTCTCACAATCTAGGAGGTAAGAAGCCTGAATTCAGGGTGCCAGCTCCAGGGGAAGGATTTTTCTCTCTATCAGCTTTGGGATAAGAGTCTTGCCGTCAGTCTTCCCCTGGCCTGAGAACTTCACAGGAACCTTGGGTCCAAAGGACACACTTGCTCCCGATTCTTCTTTTCTTGGTGGCATGAGGCCCCATCTCTCTGTTGGCTTCTCTCTCCTTTAATCTTCTGTAAGATAAAAGGTGATCCAGGCTGCAGCCCAGGAAACCCCTTCTGCACTGAATCAGGGCTATGACCTATGTAAGGGAATTGCACCCCACCCTAATCCTGTTCAACATAACCTAATCTCACCACATTAATGACAAACAGAGACAGGATTTACAACACACAGAAATCACATCAGATCACCAAACAGTGGGCGACACTACACAATCCTAGAATCATGGCCTAGACAATCTGATAGGCATTCCTGAAGAACAAAATTTATTCTATAACATCCCTCCTTAGAAATATTGTTGAACTGTGAAATGTTGACCTAGATAATTTAGACCCAAATTTTATTCTTTCAGTCACTCAACTAGTATTTACTAAGCATCTGTGACATATCAGACACCAAGGTAAATGCTGATGGGACAACAGGGAAGAAAATGGTCATGGTTCGTACCTCACATTCAAGTTGGAGGTGAGGAAAGAGAGATATAACAAACAACAGGTTACACGCAAGCTCAGGAGCCCTAGTGGCACAGTGGTTAAGCACTTACCTGTTAACCCAAATGTTGGCGATTGAAACCCACCAGATCTTTCAAGGGAGGAAGGTGTGGCAGCCTGCTTCCATAAAGATTACAGCGTTGGAAACCCCATAGGACAGTTATGCTCTGTCCTATAGGGTCGCTATGAGTCAGAACTGACTCAACAGCGTGGATTATATACATATATGGAAACATATATTTATGTGTTGCACCCATATATACATGTATGTATATGTACAGTGATACTAATAAATAAGGGACCAAGCTAAATGACAGCAGAGTTGGGAAATACTATGTCACCAGGGATGCTTGTATGTTATATAGACTCTTGTAAGTGATTTGAATCCTCTCTGGGTATCCTGGATAATTCTTGAATCCTAGGAAAGAAACGTTTCTATATTCCAAAAAATGATTCTATATTATTGCCTGGAAAGTAGAAGTGAACTTACCATTTCTCAAGAGGCTGGTGTTTTTGGAAAAGGTGACGAAGGGGAGAAGTTGTAAAAACTCAAATTCTCACTATGGTCAACAATGGATGGCTGTAGGTCATGGAGTGCAGAGCCCCCTGTTGGATATTTTTCCTGGATGATGGAATGGGAGCCCCTGGGGACTTCTGAGGGCAAAGTCGGGAAAACCTGAAATTGAGTGGTGGTGAAGGGAAGGGTTTGAAGTGAGGAACCAAGAGATGGATGTGGACAGGGTGAAGTGAGACACGAAACTGCTTCTCCAAGTTCAGGACGGCAACAAGAATGCTCTGCTTTCAATTTCAAGAGGTTACTGGAAATGAGTAATAATGTGTGGGATGAGTGTGCACACACACAGACTTGTGCGTGCGTGCACACACACACACACACACACAGACACATCAAAAAGATGTCTTTGGTGAGCAAGCTTGAGTCAAATTAAAACATCAAGTTGATTCCAACTCATGATGACCCCATAGGACAGAGTCGAACTGCCCCATAGGGTTTCCAGGGAGTGCCTGGTGAATCTGAACAGGAGCAGTCCTGCTCCACCCTACAGGTTCACTAGGAGTTGAAAGCAACTCAACAGCACTGGGTTTGGTTTGTGTTTGGCTTGGGATCATATTTCCATGAACTTAGACATACATAGCTCAGAGCAAAAGAGTAAAATGGGTTTAATCAGATAGTGTGATAACATTTTAAAAACTAACCATCTGAGAGGGAGAGTTGTGTATGTACGACGTGTGCAGAGACAGGGAACATGTACACAGAGAAGAGAGAGACAGTGCGCACGTCTGTGCAGAAGAAAACAGTCACAAGCCATAGGGAAAAAGAAACAAGCAGGATAGAGAAAGGCGTGAGAAGCGACATGTTTGCAAAAGCAAAGATGCCCGCAGCCTCCTATTTTCAATACATCAGATGACATCGCCAGCTAGAATCCCTGTGGTTTTGCCCCTAATGATGCCCTTCTTTGTTCCCAGTTGCAGGCCGGGCAGCTCATTTCAATCCTCTTCTATTTAGTCAGTTTTTGGTCACTCTTACAAGTTTCACTTTGACCTGCAGCCTTCCATGGACTAAGCTTCTGTTTATTTTTCAAGTGTCTGGTTGAAGACAGAATCATAGATACCTCATATAAATATAAACAGAACCATCACAACAAAGAGATACTACAGTAAACAAAAGAATCCTGAAACCAAACTGCAAAGGTCAAATGATCAGTTTTGCCCTTTACTCAATGTATGACCTTGAGCCAACAGCCTCAGTCTCACTAAATATAAAATGGGAATACTGATAGAACCCACCGCTCAGGGCTGTGGGGAAGGTTGTGTGGGTTAAGACACAGAAAGCATTGGGATCACCCCCGGCAATAACTGTTGCTAGTCGCCGTGGCGTCGACTCTGACTCATGGAGACTCCACGCCCAGCACAGCCACACACTGTCCTGTCCTTGCCACTGGCACCATCTTTGGTATCTTGCAGCTTGTTATTTTAGCTACGGTTATGTTTTGAGTGCCTTCCAAACAGGGAGCTCATCTCCCAGCATAAGGTCATGTCACCTTCTGTTGTGATCCATTCGGTTTTCAGCAGCTAATGTTAGAAGTAGATTGTCAGGCCTTTTTTTCTAGTCTATCTTAAGCTGGAAGCTCTGCTGAAAGTTAGGTAACTCAGTTCATATGTGAACTATCCCCCAGCATAGCTTTGCAGTATCACAGCCACACTCAGGCCACCACAGGACAGCAGATGGATGGAAGGGTAGGTGGTGGCCACCTAAACCAAAGCCATACCCATTGCTATCAGCCAAACCCATTGCCATCAACCAAACCCATTGCCACCGAGTCAATTCTGACTGACAGAGATGTTTCTAGGACTGAGTAGAACTGCCCTCTAGAGTTTCGAGGGAGCACCTGGTGGAATCAAGCTGCTGACTTTCGGTTAGCAGCCGTAGCCCTTAACCACCACACCACCAGGGTTTCCAGCACAAAACTGAAAACTAAAAACCAAACCAAAGCTGTTGCTGTCAAGTCCCTTCTGACTCATAGGTTTCCCGTGCAATACCAGACTTCTGTAAATGTTAGCATAGGTGGCTGTTTTTCTCATAGGTTACGGACTCCAAGCAGTGGCAGATGGCACCCTACATCGATGCCTCTGGTCAATTCCACCCACACCACACCTGTGCGTGGAACATTCCGCTCTGGAACCACATCTGATGTGGTCAGGAAGGGAGTCAGGACTGGAAGAGCTGGGGGCAGCAGTGACCTTTGCGGGTCCACGTACGTCCTCACTCACCTTCTGTTACCTCTCAGGTGAGCTAGCCAAGCCTAGACACAGTCAGCCTGACTCACTTCCCTCCCCATCTTCTGGGCATCTTTTCCCACCCCCGGCCAGTAGAAGGGGGTGGGTATTATGGCCACCACTCCTGTTCACGGCTTCCCACCCCAGCTGCGTCTGCTCAGGAAAATGCTGAAGATCCCTGATCAGAAGATGAAGTAACCTTGAGGCCTACAGAAATCTGCTCCAAGTTTAGTTGGAACAAAATCCCCTTGGAAGAAGGTTCCTCAAAAGTTTCGTGACATTTTTCAGCCAACCAAACTTCCCTAACCTGATTTCCCAGAAAAGCTAGTCAATGATTAGAAATCCAGAGAAATTGTAGGGCGCTGGTCATCTAAGAAGGAGGTCAGTCAATTCTTGCACAGGAGCGTGTTAGCACTGACATCTGTGATCAGGCATGACAAAACCAACCCAACGCCCTCCAGCAGATTGGCCAATGACCTACCCACCTGTCCTCCCACAGTGAGGTTCTGATTTCCTGTAAAAGAGCCACATTCACGTAAGTCCTGCCAAACCAGGTGACTGGCTGGGTTCTCATAATATGTCGCTCTACTGGGTCATGCATTGTCAGAGCCTCCCAGACATTTCAGCAATTTCTCCCGAGGACATAATCGTGGTTTATGTCATAACATCAGTGGTACTGGAAACCAACTAAATGGCCAAAAGTAGCGATGGTTTTAGTTAATTACAGCGTAGTGAAATACTTAGCAGTCCTGACAGCTAATACAGGGTCTAGAAGTATCGGTATAGAAAGATGTCCACAAAAAATCTTTGTTTAGTAAGAAGGTGACGCAAAAAGCAGCATCCTGATACGTCATTAACTGAAAAGTCGGCAGTTCAAACCCACCAACTGCTCTGTGGGAGAAAAATGCAGCAGTTTGCTTCTTTTGTAAAGATGACAGCCTCAGAAACCCAATGGGACCATTCTATTCTGTCCTGCAGGGTTGATATGAGGTGGAACTGACTCAACAGCACATAACAACAACAATATTAGCATAATTCATAGAGGTGTACTCAGAGAGCTATGGAGAATTACAAAACCAAAAACCACTTGCCATTGTGTCTGACTCTGGGCAACCCCGTAGACACCAGAGTAGCACTGTGCTCTACAGGTTTCCGAAGGCTGGTTTTTTGGAAGCTGATGGCCAGGCCTTTCTTTGGAGTGCCTGTGGTTGAACTCAACCCTTTAACCTTTTGGTTAGGAGCTCTACTGTTAAAAGCTTTTACCAGTGAGGGACTCCTTGAGAACTACGCTTCCTGAAATATTAACAGTGACTCTCTCTGGACTCGTGACTTGAGGTAATCTTTACATTGTCCTTTATGTTTTAAGATATATTTTAAATAACGTGTTAACAATACAAGCTATCAGTTTATACACTGAAAAACTATGGTCTTGTCGTATTTTCACTGTGAGGGGGAAGTGAACTAGATTAATCAGGTTTGGGGAATGTGTTTGTGTGATGGCCATACCAATGAAGCAGAAGAAGACCAAAAATAATGGACATTTTTGGAATACTTACCAGGCACCAGCTGCCTCTGTTCTGAGTTCCCTACGTGTTACTAGTGCATTTAATGTTCCCAGTAAACCTCTGTTGTTGTTGCTGCTAGGGGTCGTGGAGTCAGCACCGGCTCACAGGAGCCCCATGTGACAGAGCAGAACTGCCCTACAGTGTAGTGATCTGGCTGTCATCTTCACGGGAGCAGATTTACAGGTCTTTCCCCCACATGGCAGCTGGGGGTGAGTTCCAAATGCCGACTTTGTGTCACCAGGTCTCCTTCACAATAACACTACACATGTACACTCCCACACACGTCGTCATCCAGTCAGTTATGACTCACAGTAACCCCAGAAGCTAGGAATTTTACAATCTCCATTTTATAGATACCAAGATCAACAGTAATTTGCACAAGGTCTCAAGTCCAATGACAGAGCAGAGATTGGGGCAGAGGTTAGGTTCCCAAGTCTCTGATTAGGACTGTGCGCTGCTCCACATGCAGGAAGTCCACCTGGTCCTTACCTGCAGGGACATGCCAGCGAGCTAGGAGCAGAGGGTGCTGAGGGCAAGAAGGAGCGAGGGGGCGGTGGGGAGAGCTGAGATGAAGACGGCAGAGGAGGCTGTCTCCTCCATCTCATGCTGGTCACCTGTATCTAATCCTTCTTAGCTGCAGTGTCCTCTTTTGTAAAACAAGGGAGTTGGGTCAGGAGATCTATAAAGACCTGGCTTGTCTTGGAAATCCCAGATGGGTCCATCAGTTCTACAAAGGTAGGTCTCTCACTGACGCACTTCAAACTCTGTTGCTTGTTCTCATTTCTCTCACTAGGCTCCTTTCTCCTTTTACCCTCCACCAAGCTTAGTAAACAAACAACAGACCCATCACTGCCCAGTCGATTCCAACTCATGGTGACCTTCTGGGACACAGCAGATGGCCCCATAAGTTTTTCAAGGAGCAGTGGGTAGGTTTGAACTGACAACCCTTTGATTAACAACCACAGCTCTTAACCACTATAGAGGTTATAGTGGCTTGCGAAATACCCCTTGTAAGTATTTTGATTCTTTTCTGCTCCATTTTCAGTGTCGCATCTTGACTGCTCACCCCCTCTCTACAGAAATTCCTGTCTTCTTGGTCACCCTCCCCGTACTACTTGCCTACACATACCTTTCCTAGGCTGTCCCTGGCCCAGCTTCTAACCTCCCTCATCCTTCTGGCCGTCATGTACAGGTTCAGGCCTTCCTGGTAAAATGCCTGGATTCTACCCTGGCCATTCTAGGCATTGGTTAACTTGTGAGAAAATCTATCCTATAATTAATCCGTTCAGTCTGTCAAAAAAAATTTTTTTCAGGAACTGTGCTCAACAAAGCACTACACTAGACATGGGGAAAGATTGTGTAGTTTTGGAAAACTGACGTCTACTTTCTCCAGAACTCTGATATCAAGGACATTTTTCTGGAGTTGAAGATGCTGTCTCTTTAAAATATTCTACATTAGAATGAAGGAAATCAAAGACATAAGGAAAATATGAGCCCAAGAAACAGAACCCAAACTCACTGCCATCAAGTTCAACTCATAGCAACCCCTTAGGCAGAGTAGAGCTGCCCCGTGGCGTTTCCATGGAGCACCTGGAAGATTTGAACTGCCAACCTTATGGTTATCAGCCATAGCACTTAACCACTACACCACCTGGGTTTCCAAAGACAGAAAGGGCCACGTAAGCCAGAGACTGCATCAGCACGGAGACCAGAAGGACTGGATTGTGCCTGGCCATCACCAATGACTGCTTTGACCGGGAACACAACAAAGAATCCCTGATGTAGTGGAGAAAAAATGAGGTGCGGAGCTTGAACTCAAAGACCGGACTTGACAGTCCGACAGATTGCAGCATCCTTTCTGTTAGGCCAGAACTAAACCAGTTCTTTACAAAGATTGGACTGGACTATATGACATAAAATTATACTGGTGAAGAGTGTGCTTCTTAGCTTAAGTAGATACATGGGGCCCACTGGGCAGCTCCTGTCCAGGGGAGAGAGGAGAGGACAGAGGAGGACAGGAGCTAATTGAATAGACATGGGAGGTGAAAAGGAGAAGTGTGCTATTACATGGTCAGAAGATCAACTAGAATTACATAGCAAAGTATGTAAGCTTTTATATGACAAACTAAATTGGCTTGTAAACTTTCACTCTAAGCATAAAATGTTTTTTTTTTTTTAAATAATAAATAATTAAAACGAAATGCTCCAGATTAGCTTCAAGTTGGTATCACCGTCCATAAATCATGGCAGCCCTTACGTGTTCAAGGATTTTGATCTTCTGCAACACCCTGGCCCAGAGAACAGAAAGTAAGAGGCATCTTCACTGGTGAAACTGGACACTGGCATGCCCTGGATTCTCAGTTTTGCTTTCTCCCTGGTCAGCAGAGCTTCCGCTTTCCTTATTGTTGGAGATCCCAGTTGATTACACTTTACAGGAACAAAGGTGACACCCGAGTAGTCAGTATCCCAGAAGGGGCGTTCCCAGGCTCACAGAGCGTGGTGACGGGGCATGGTGACAGGTGTGACTGCTTGCCAGGCTCAGAAAGGATCAAACAGAGCTGCTCCTGCAGCTCTTCTGTAAGAAGTTCCTGGGTGGCACATAGTTAAGGAGCTCAGGTACTAACTGAAAAGTTGAAGGTTCAAGTCTACCCGAAGGGACCTCAGAAAAAAGTTCTGATAAAATAACTAGTCATTAAAAACCCTATGAAGCACCATTCTACCCTGGCACTTGCGGGGCCACCATGAGCTAGCGTCGATTCAACAGGCAACAGGAACTAGTTTCCCTAGAATAAAAAATCTGAGCCAATCACATCCTAAAACTTCAGTAACATGAAAGAAACAAGAATATTAGCATTGGACATGCTGGTGTACTTTACTATGCAGTCTGATGACTAGTTACCCAGACGGCTTCATGGTATCAGTCACTGAGCTCCATAACACCTCTTCCGTCACACATGGCTTAAGATTCCAAGTCCTTGAGGGAAAAAAAATGCTACCAAGCCGACCCCAACTCATGGCAACCCCACTTGCATCGTCAAAGTAAGCTGCACTTCATAGAGTTTTCAATGGCTGATTCTTCAGAAGGAGATAGCCAGGACTTTCTTCTGAGGCACATCCACACACATTCATATCAGCAACCTCCCGGTTAACAGCTGAGTGCGTTAACCATTTGCACCATCTGGAAATCCTGGTGGCATAGTGGTTAACGGCTGACAGCTACAGCTATTAAAGAAGAGATCAGCAGTTCGAATTGGCCAGGCGCTCCTTAGGAACTCTATGGAGCAGTTCTACTCTGACCTACAGGGTTGCTATGAGTCAGAATCGACTTGACAGCAGTGGGTTGGGTTTGGTTTGGGAGACTCCCCGAAGTCCTTAGTTCTGCCTTTAGTGAGCCTCATGTCCCAGCTCTTACTTCTAGCAACTCCCCGGCCTTGCACACGTGGTTCCCCCCGAGAGCCCCCCTTTGGCTGTGTCAGGTGACATCCTGTCTCTAGCAGGCTTTCTTAAGGCACCTGGCCATTTCTCACACCGTACAGCTTGCATGTTGCTGTGCTGCTGAAAGCTGCGCCTCTGGCGTTTCAAACACACGCGGGTCACCCATGGTGAAGAGCTTTCAACTGAGCTTCCCGACTGAAACTGACTAAGAAGAAAAACCTGGTGTCTAGGTCTGAAAATCGTCGCTGGTGTTAGGTGCCTTCGAATCGTTTCTGACTCACGGTAACCGTGAGTACAACAGAAGGACACACTGCCCAGTCCCGTGCCATCCTCACCATCAGGGCCGGGTCTGAGCTCACTGTTGTCGCCCCTGTGCCAGTCCATCTCCCTGAGGGGCTCCCTTTCTCACTGCCCCTCCGCGTCACCAAACATGATGTCTTTCCTCAGGGACTGGTTCTTCCTGATAATGCATCCCAACTACGTGAGATAAAGTCTCGCCATCCTTGTTTCTAAGGAGGGTTGTCTCTGGCTGCACTTCTTCCATACAGATTGGTTCCTTCTCCCGGCAGTGCCACGAAATACTGAATATTCTTTGCCAACATCCTCATTCACAACTAGCTGACATAAACCCTACCAACCTCTATGAAATATCATCTACTACAGTGCTGGAAGATGAGCCCCCAAGGTGGGAAGCCACTCAAAATACACAGTGGCTGCACCAGTGGACCCAAGCAGACCCAGGCTGTGAAGGTGGCATGGGACTGGTCACCATTTGGTTCTGTTGTGTTTGGGGTTCTCATGAATTGGAGGCATTTTGATGGCAGTTCACAACTATGTCATATACAGACCTAGTTCTACTTTCATTATGACATTTACACAGCCCCATACCCACCAACATCCCATTTCCAGTGAAGAGACACAATTCCCAACATCCCCCACTGGGGAAGTTGCTAGAGCAGATAAAAGACAGCTGGGCGTTCTTGTGCTCACACTGACCTCCCTTCATGATAATCCTGTCATCTGTCCCTCTCCTGGGAAACCCTGGTGGTGTAGTGGTTAAGTGCTACTGCTGCTAACCAGAAGGTTGGCAGTTCAAATACACCAAGTGCTCCTTGGAAACTGTCTGGGGCAGTTATGCTCTGTCTATAGGGTTGCTATGGGTTGGAATCAACTCGATGGCAGTGGGTTTTGGGTTTGGTCCGTCTCCTGGCAGGATAGATGCCCCCGACGCAGAGACTGTGTCTCCTGTACCTTTGCAGCTCCAGCTTCAAGAACCAAAGGTTGTTCAATAAACAAACATCCTTTGCTGAGTGAATAAGTACAACCTGCAGGAAGGTGGGCTCAGGATTCCAGGCTAATAGACACAGACAGTGACACCTGCAAATCAATTGCTTTATTATTTGTTTTCCATTTTCCACCTCACTTGACACAGAGCCCAGATTAATTATGATCATTAAATAAAATCAAAACCCAAAGCTCCAACTGTGGTGTCCATTCTGACTCACAGGCACCCTATAGAACACAGTGGAACTGCCCCGTAGGGTTTCCAAGTCTTTAACGTTTATAAAGAGCACCAGTAGTATAGTGGCTTCAAAAGCTCGACTGCTAACCAAAAGATCAGTGGTTTGAATCCACTGGCTACACCTTAGAAACCCTATGGAGCAGTTCTCCTCTGAGTTAGAACCAGTTTGACAGCAACAAATACGGTTTCTTTGGTTTAGTCTTTATGAGGAGGCCCGGTGGTGCAGTGGTTAAGTGCCCGCCTCCTAACCCCATGGTTAGGAGTGGTTTGAACCCAGCAACTGCTCCAAGGGGGAAAGACACAGCAGTTTGCTTCTGTAAAGATGTATAGCCTTGAAAACCGTGTAGAATAGTTCTACTCTGCTTTACAGGGCTGCTACAACTCAGAACTAGCTCGACAGGACCAGGTTTGAGTGTTGGGGTTTCATCTTTGCAGAAGCTATCTGCCACATTTTTCTCCCATGGAGTGGCTGGAGGGTTCAGGTCACAGACCCTTCAGTCAGCAGCCACTGTTCCACCAGGGATCCTTGTCACTAATAAAGAAGTCACTACTTCATAACATGCTGCTGAAGCAAAAAGGGCCAGCAGGCCCGATCTTATATTAGCTGGGATACTTGATTAGAGAGACTCTAGATGTTTGATATAAATGTTAGCATATAATTTACAGAACTGTCCTAGTCTGGAAACTCTAGTGGTAAGTGCTACGTCTGCTAACCAAAAGGTCAGCAGTGTGAATCCGCCAGGTGCTCACTCTATAGGGCAGTTCCACTCTGTCCTATGGGGTCACTATGAGTCAGCATCGACTCAATAGCAGTGGGTTTTTGTTTTTGTTTTTGTTTTTGTTTTGGTCTATCTGAGTTTGGGCATTTTGCCAAAGCTTAGAAATTACACAGCTCCCCTCTCACAAGTCACCATGGGTTCCAAAAGCATATTGGACAGCAATCACCAGCCGTCTCCAGAAGGAGAGGTCACTACAGATGAGTGCTTTTTTTTTTTTAATACACTGAGGATCATGATTTCAGCTCCCTTAATGACAGAAAATCAAAGAGGCAGTGACAGATGAAAGCCAGTGCTGACATAGCCAATATCTGTCTCAAGGTTCCACTTTTCCTCTCCCTCTTGCTCACTTCTCTTCCTACTGATGGCTGTCACCAATGTCATCCAACCCAGGGGCTCTGTCACGCTCAGTCACCAGTTAAGGCAGGCGAGTCACTTCCGAACTGCCTGATGAGTACTGAAAAAGGCCTATTCTGGGCCCCATCCCAGGAGACTTTGAAGCAGGAGGTCCGGCGTGGGGCCAGGCAGCTCTGTGTGTTTGAAGTTCCCCAGGGGATTCTGCCGGGTGGCCACATTTGCGAACAACTGATCTGACCCTACCATGAGAGCCAGCTGTTTGCTCCCCACCCCTTGAGTGCGTTTGAAAAAGTGACTCATCATTTCACTTTTTCTTCATTTCAGGGAGCTGAAATGACCGTCTCTGAATTCCTTCTCCAGAGTTCTAGCTCAGGTGACTTCTCCACTGAACAGTCCAAGGACTTCATCTGCTTCCCCAGTTCTCAAGGTCAAGGGTGTCAGTCTCGTCTTCAGGAGGTGGAGTCCCTCCTCACTTCCATCCTGGGATTCTGCCATGGTCCTATCAGCCCTGATTACAGTCCCCAGGGAACACAGTTGGTTCTGAGGATTCTGCTGTTCCAAGTTGTCAGGGCCACACCAGTCCATCCTACCACATTGTCTAGACCATCAGCCCATCAACCTTGTATCCTCTGGCCTCCCAGAGATGATCCAGGACCAGGAAAAAGAGAAAACCTTGGCAGGGTCTAGACTGTTCGTTTCCTGTGTTCTGCCTTGTCCTTCTCCCTTCCTTCTACCAGTTGCCATCAAGTTGATGCAACTCTTGGTGACTGTACGTGTCAGAGCAGAACGGTGCTCTACAGAGTCTTCAGTGGCAATTCTTTGCAGTGGATTGACAGGCCTTTCCTCCAGGCACCTCTGGGTGGCCTCAAATCTCCAACCTTTCAATTAGCAGACAAACGTGTTAGCAGTTTACGTCACTCTGGGACCCTCTCCCTCCACCACCCTGGAGACGAAGCCCTGTTCAGTGGGTGGCACCGCTCTGCACTAGTCAGAGCTGTTGGATATTACAGATACCCACTCAAGCAAAAGTACGAGCACACATGGGTATCTAGCCAAAGCTGAGGCTGGGAGCACACCCAGCTTGGAGAAGGAACTGGAAACGGACTGGGAATTCAATCCAGCGGTGCAAGGGGCTGGAACCAAGATGAGGATGCTAGCCAGGGCTCGCTATCTTATTCATCGACTTCTTCAGTCTTTTTCTGAAGAGCTTCCCAGGGCTACACAAAGAGAAGCACCCCCCCAGCCCCGCCACTGGCTCCCACATTTTCATTCTTCATTTTCTTTTATTCCCAGGGGTAACTAACTTGTCATCTCACAGACTCACTTGAAAGGCCCAAGAGAAAGAATCAGAGGCCCCACACGCTCGCGGTGCACCCTGCTGAGATCACCGTTAGGCCTACTAGCCTCTGCTGCTGTGTTTATGGGCTCCACGTCAACTTCTATTGCTACGTCTCCATGCAACCTTGGGTTCTGCAGCCTATCCGCATACACATGAGATTCAGCCGGGTCCCTTGGGGATCTTCGATTATACAGGGAACAAAGCTAAATTAAGTAAATTAGAAACAGAAACCGTTCCCCAAGTTCTTAAAAGGTTGCTTTTGTTGTTGCTGTTCAGCAATCTAAACACATTCTCCATTACTGCTTAAAAAAAAAGGCTTTGCAAAAGGAATTTGTATTGGCAGCAGATAAAAATTAAATGCACACCAAAAGAAGACACTAAAAAATCACCTGCACGTCCTCCGTCCAGAACTGGCCCTGTCAACATCCCTCGAATATCCTTTCTAGGTCTCAAGATTTACAAGGCAGGACTGTGTTCTGAGATGTACGTTGGCGCACCCTATGAACCCTCTTGTGAAAACATCCGGGCCATCCCTGGCCCTCAGAAGGGAGTCTTGGTTTTGCTAAGCCCAGGAATGAGGTTTGAGGAGCCCTGGTGGTGCAGTGGTTAAGTGTTCCTCTGCTTACCTAGAAACCTGACAGGGCAGCTCTGCTCTGTCACTGTGAGTTGAACAGACTAGCCAGCCCCTAACGGCAGTCACAGGGGTGTGGAGAACCAGAGCACAAGTCCGGCAGGGAAAAGAGGGGTGAGTCGGGGGGAACGGAGTGGAGAGCAGAGGTGGGCTGAGCTGGAGAGACTTATCTGAGGAGGAAGAAAAGAACTAGCGTGGAGTGGATTTCACCCCTACCGAGGGTACCAAGAGCTCTAGTGTAGTGAGGCTTATGCCACTGATACTGAACTCTTGGAGCTATGCACGGGACAGATGCCCAGTCCTCATCACTGTGGCAGGGGTGGAAGGAGGGGACATACAAGAGTTTGGCAGCTCCCGATGAAGCCACTGCCTGCAGCTGCAGTGGGGAGAAGCTGGTCCCAGAGAACGGAGGCAGTGCACAGCTCCATCCTGTAATCTAGGCAGCCACTTCCGTTGGCTTCATTCCTTCTTGTCTGAAGAATCAAGAAGAGCGTGCAGAATGGGAAGGGGCCAAGAGAGGCCCTGTTTTGCAGAAGGGAAGCTCAGAGGCGAGAGACAGAGAAGACGAGAAAGCGGTGGAGAAATGTAGCTGAGAAAACATACCCGATCAGGGCATTTAGTCTTCATCTCTGTTGACCCTCTGTGAGCTCCAGGGGGCCAGAAGGAGAGAAGACAGGAAGAGGACTGGCAGCCCAGATGTGTACTCCAGCAGCCCTTTTCTTCCCACCTTGTCTTCATGCCACCACTAGAAAGCCTCAGAGTACACTAGGGCCACAGGTCTGAATTCAAATTTGGCCGTGCAACTGAGGAAAATTTGCTTGATTCTGACTCTGTTTTCCCATGTATAAAATGGGTCTAACAGAACCCAGACCCCAGTGGCTCTGGAAATACGATGAGATGTCTCTCTCAGGTTCCTGGCACACAGCTGCAATGTGCGGGACTCTCCTTCCCCTCTCTTCCCTCCTCCTAGATGTGCACCCATTTCTGCAGGAACCCAGTTACAGGGATATCTATGTGCAAAACAGCATTTTAAAAGCAAAACTGAAACTTCCCGATTGGTTGGAATTCAGCCAGTGTGTCATCACAGTTCCGTTGTAGATTACTGTGAAATTACTGGAAGCCTGAGATGACCACTTCTTTTCTCCTCTTGCTCAATATACCTTAGTCCCAAATTCTGAGGGCTTGCTATACTTCCTCAACTCATATGTCCACCAGCCAACTAGAAAGAATCCTGGGTTGGAGTTCCTGTTTATTTTTCTGTTTTATTTTGAAGTCCATTTCTTTTACTGATTTCTCTAAGGGAATCTGACGCACAGAGCAACTGTCTGCTGCTTCATTTTCCTTTTCGGCTTTACCCGCAGAGCTGTGCCAAGTCTCGCTGTGAGTATCAAGTGGGTTGAGATGTTCTCAGCCTCTGCCAGTTTGTGTTATTGACCTTGATGAGGCCACATGGTGATGGTGGGTGTGGGCATAACTTCTCTCCACATCATTTGAGGCAGGAGAAATTGCCTGAAACATGTCCAGTTGGGAATCTGGTCAGGGGCATGAATAAACAAACTCCCTCCCATCCCAGGAGACGAGGACTTTTCCTGCTAGTGCCTAGGATTACTATTCCTGGTGGGCACTTTGAAGAGATGAGATCTTTTCTGTGCAAGAAATGTGCCACATAGAAAAACTGAACTATTCTGGAGACTGTCTTTCAGCTTTGAGTTTTGGGGTTAGTGATGGCGAAGCTAGAAACTTATTTTCCTACTGCCCACATCTGTTTGGGGTGATGTTTTGCAAGTTTTGATTTGGCAGGCCAGTCGACATTTCAGACTAGCCTCTCATTTACCAGTTACGCTTCAAGAGCAAGTTGCTAGGAAGAAAATCACTATTCCATTAACTTACAGCACCACCCAAACCCAGTTGCTGTCAAGGCGATCCCAACTCACAGCGACCCCATGTGGGTCAGAGGAGAACAATGCTCCATGAGATTTTCAGTGGCTGATGCCTTGGAAGCAGCAGAAACCACCAAAGATCCCTGGTGGTAGGGAGGTTGTACATTCAGCTGCTAGCCAGAAGGTTGGCAGTTGGAATCGACAAGCCGCTCTGCAGGAGAAGGATGTGACAGTCTGCTTCCATAAAGATTTAAAGCTTTGGAAACTCTTTGGGTTAGTTCTACTCTGTCTGTAGGGTCACTAAGAACCGCAGTTAGCTCTGTGGTAGTGGGCTCGCGCCAAGCCTCTCTTCTGAGGTGCCTCTGGGTGAAAGCAAAGCTCCAGTCTTGCAGTCAGCAGCAGACCAAATGAGCTGTTGGCACCGCCAGATGCTCCAGCTTGTCTGCTGTGTGACCCAATTATTTTTTTTCCTCTTAATTTTTTGTTGATACTATATGTTTTCAGTAACGGAGGCTGTGCTAAATCATTGAGTGTGTCTGAAATTTTGATAGGTAATATGTTCTTTGTTTTATGACTCATTCTACAAATCATACCTTCAGAATCCAGAGGTACACATGTGAACGCAAATTCTGTCCCCAGAGTCCAGAGGTGTACATGTGTACCAAATAAAAATTTTTCAAAATTTGTATTTTTCTTACCAGAAATTGAACGACTCAGCCCCAACTTATGCAAACCACATGCACACACACACACAAGTGAAACCCACTGCTGTCAAGTCAGTTTTGGTTCCTAGTGACCCTGTGGACAGAGTGGAACTGCCCCATGGAGTTTTCATGGAGTACCTGGTGGATTTAATTGGAGACCTTTGGGTGAGCAGCCATAGCACTTAGCTACTGTGCCACCAGGGTTTCCAATTAAGAGCACACAATTGTTCTTTCCATTTGAACTAATAAGAGGGCCCTGCCTGCTGATATGAGTCGGAAACAATTCGACAGCCCTGGGTTTGATATGAGTGCCTGCTGATACCACACAACTGTCCGTGGGACACCAGGTTCCCAAAGAACCCCAAAGGTACAAAAAGTAAATAGTTATCTACCACCAGTCTTGAAATTATAGTACAGGTAACCATTGCCTAAGATGAACATAATTTGGGACCCACTAAAAGGATTTTTTTTTTTTTGGATAAAACAATCAGAGAAAGAATACCAAAATTTTTAAAAACTGTGATTATTGGTATTTCTTGCTCACCACCCAGGTGCATGGAATAAAAAAGACAACAGTGTACTCATAGGAGAGTAGCTAAAGGTGGGGAGCTGAAGCTCAAACCAGGTTACCTACTCATTGGGGCTGCTTCTAACTCTGAAATTTTTTGTTATTATGATTGAATGAAAATGTACATTCCCATGCAAATTTGCATGCTTACCTATATGCAGCTCTCACTGCTCTCCCTGCCTGGTGACAGCACACTCCTCCTCTCTGCTCCATACATGTCCTATCCTCCCAACAGTCTCCTATTCCCTCCTCTCCACCCACTCCTCTTCCTCCAGCAAGAGGTCAGCAGGATGATATCCTATAGATGCATAGAACCGTAAAATTCCCACAAGACGTGGCCACTCTGCATCACCAAGTCCAATCCACTGCTGTCAGAAAAGTTGAACTTCATTATGATTTATGGACAGGGGCAGCATCAGGGCCAGGGGCCATGCTCCCAGGGGAACTCCAAAGCCCCTGGACCATCAATTGCGATCTTTTATTGGAGATCTCAGGGGTACACCCCTATTTATTCTCTTGTTGCCACTAAGACTCAACTTTGTGAGCTGCATCGTGCCTATCACTGGTGGTCGCTGGGCACCATCTGGTTCTTCTGGTCATGAGTTGATGTAGAGACCTCTGTATCTTCTGAGTTCTCTTCTCCCCATGTCATTCTTGTCCTCGGTAATCATCCATTCCTGTTGAGTTTGGACCATTTGCTGTACCCTCAGATGGCAGCTTGGAGCTTTTAAGACCCCAGACGCCACTCACTGATGACTAACTCTGAAATTTTAAGCTCTGTGTGAAGGAATGATAGCCATAGATTGACAAAAGATTGACAAAACATAAAACTATTCAGTGTGTGCAAGAACCTGACAATGCATTAGACCTGAATGTTCCTGAAGCTCCCTTCGGGCCTGAAGTTCTGTGAGTGGATGAACGTGATCATCCTGGCTGCTCTTGTCACTGGAGTCTGTTTTGTTCACTTGGCTTCCTGCATTGTCACTGGCCGTAGGCTCTTCCTGGAGTCTGCCTCCAGGTGGTCCTCTCCCCGGATCTCCTTCTCTGAGCCCTTCCATTCACCTGGAGCTCCCATGGGCGAGGACACTCTTTTGGATACTCTGAGTTCTCCGTGCCTACCACAATGCCTGGCAACACACACAGGTGTTTAGTAGATGTTTGCTGAATTGATGTATTGGATGAAGTGGCAAGCAAGTTACCAGGAAGGAAATGTTTATATAACATGCAGGGAGCAGTGTGGGGCATATTTGAGAAGCTTGTTTGAGCAGTGAAAATTGTCCCCAAAGAGATGCTTCAGGAAATGCTTATGCTGTGTTTCAAAGTTCACTTGCCTTCTGAGGCATGGGACAGTGACCCACAGATTGTTACATGTCATTTTTACTCCACAAAATGTCTAAATATACCACATACATGCCTTAACTGTGGTCTATCTGGTTTACCCTATAAGGAGAGAAATGCAGTCTGACCCCCTCACATCACATCTTGCTCTGCTGCAGCTGGGCTCCATTGGGTCTTTGGACACTGGTGGTTCAGTGGTAGAATTCTGGTCTTCCATGCAGGAGACCTGGGTTCAATTCCTAGCCAACACTTCTTTTTTTTTTTTTTTTATTTAACATAACTGAGTGAAAATGTACATTCACATGTAAATTTACATGCCCCCCTATATGCAGCTTCCACTGCTCTCCCTGTCCGGTGACTGCACACTATTCCTCTCTGCTCCATACATGTCTCATCCTCCCAACAGTCTCCTTTGCCCTCCTCTCCGTCCACTCCCCTTCCTCCAGACAGAGGTCAGCGAGATGATATCCTATAGATGTACAGAACCATAAGGTGCTTCCAATATATGGTTACTCTGCATTGCCAAGTCCATTCCATTCCTGTCCAAAGAGTGGACCTTTGTTATAATATATAGGAACGGGCAGCATCAGGGCTGGGGGCCATGCTCTCAGAGGAACCCCAAAACCGCTGGACCGTCAACTGAGGTCTTTTAGTGGAGATCTCATGATGCACCACTTTTTATTCTTGTGTTGCCAGTGAGGCTCCTCTCTGTGAGCTCCGTCATGGCTATCACTGGTGGTGGCCGGGCACCATCCGGTTCTTCCAGTCCCAAGTCGATGTAGGCACCCACTCTTGTGGGTCTCTCTGTCTTCTCGGTTGTCTTTACCGCATGCCATTTTGGCCCTCGGTGAGCATCCGTTCCTGCTGAGTTGGGACCATTTGCTGTGTCCTCGGATGGCAGCTTGGCAGCTTTTAAGACCCCAGACGCCACTCACCAATGTGGGGTGCAGAGAGCTCTCTTAGCAAAACGCTAGTTGTGCCAATTGGGCTGGAATTTGCCCAAGAGCATGGTCCCCTGCCCCCCGCCCCAGCTACTCTATCCTTGCAGTATTCAGTTAAGATGGAAGGAGTACTCAAGTACTTACGCTGAAGTCCACTTAATGTTGTTCTTTTTCCTAATGTGTGCTGTCACCGCTTTCTCCCAACTAGATTTCTAGTAACTACCTAAACTAAACCCTCCCCCCTCACCCTCCCTCCCTCCTTCCCCTCCCTTGCAGCTGTCAAAGAGTCTTTTCTTCTATACACAAGTCTGTTTTTGAGATCTTATCGTAGAGGTCTCATACAGTATTTGTTCCTTTTGTCGCCGACTACTCTCACTCATCATAATGTCTTCCAGTTGAAACCAGGTTAGGAGATCCTAGCCAACACTTCTTGTGCTTGGCCACCACCAGTTTATCATTGGAGGCTTGTATGCTGCTGTGATGCTGAACAGTTTTGGTGAAGCTTCTGGACTAACAGGGACTAGAAAGAGGCCTGGTGACCTACTTCCGAAAATCAGCCAATGAAACCTTCATGGATCGCAACAGTTGGATCCACAGCCAATTAGGAGGACAGCACAGGACTGGCCAGCATTTCTTTCAGCTGTGTGTGGGGGCACTATGAGTCAGGGGCCAATTTTATGGCAACTAACAACAATAACAAATCTCCATATCCACTCACAGAATTCCAGGACAGATAAAGGAATCTGGAAGATTATTTAGCCCTAATCATGCCTGGTGCTTCTCAGCTTTCTCTCCTATCCCCAGGGCCTGATTCCCCACCTCTCTATAGTCAACCACCCCTGCTTCTTCAGGTGTTCCTCCTGTGCCCTCCAGGACTCTACTCTGGGGACATTCTTCAGGCCACCTCTTCTCTGTCTCCTTCACTAACTTCTTATTCTTTTTCTACAAAATTGTTGGTCACTCCTTAGAATTCAGACCTTATCTTCCCACTCTTTCGTCTTCTTATGTCCCCATTAGAGAGTTCATTCATCGCCCAGTATCAACTAACATTTCCATATTCGAAAACCTACTGTCATCCAGTTGATTTTGACCATAGCAACCCTACAGGACAGAGTAGAACTACTTCACAGCTTCCAAGGAGCATCTGCTGGATTCAAACGGCCAACTTTTAGAAGTGACTTCTTAATCTCTAGCACTAAATGATCATCCAAATGCTGGGCCTACATCTTTCTTGGGTGCTTTGCATTAATTCCGTGACTCAAACCCAACTCATTTTCTTCTTTGTAAACTCAGCTCCTGGCTTTTATGTCCTTTTTATCCTCATTGGTGCCAACACTGTCTTGATAGTCCTGCCTCAAAACCAGTCAACCTTGTTGCGTCTTTTTCTTCCCTATATGGTTAATCAATTGTTGATGGCTTGTCAAGTGTTTCATAATAAGTTTCACCTTCTTCTCCCTTTCTTCCTTTCTCTGATCCTAAATTAGGCCCTGTTAACAAACATCTGGACAGATACAATGACCCTCTAATTGAGTGGCTCACCTTCAATTCCCCCTTCCCTATTCTGTTCTGGAAACCTTGGTGGCATAGTTGAGTGAGTGCTACAGCTGCTAACTAAAAGGTCGACAATTAAAATCTGCCAGGCACTCCTTGGAAATTCCATGGGGCAGTTCTACTCTGACCTATAGGGTCACTACAAGTTGGATCTGACTTGATGTCAGTTTGTTTTTTTTTTTTTCATTTTGTTCTGGGGGAAAAAAAATCAGACTTAATTTTTTCAACATACCATATGTCCTTGGTCTTGTCACTCAGTTTCTGACGACTGCTACTGTCTCCCATTGACAGCTCTTCACGCCAGTAAGCCCTTGACATTCTCATCCCTACATACTTTTCCAGGCAAGTTAGTCTTGTCAGTGTCCCTCAACATATCTATTTTCCCATCTCTGAGACTTCACTTCAGGGCCACCTGCAGTGTCCTCCAAAGCAGCTTCAATTCTCCAAATCTTACCAATGTTTCCAAGTTCAAATATCCCTCTGAGAGGTCTCCCTTCCTTCAGTCAACTTCCAGGGCTTTTGTGGTTTTTTTCATTCCTCTTGCACTGTTGAGAACCCTGGTGACATAGTGGATACATGCTAGGGCTGCTAACAAAAAGGTCAGTAGTTCAAATCCACTAGGCACTCCTTATAATCTCTATGGGGCAGTTCTACTCTGTTCTGTAGGGTCACTAAGAGTCAGAATTGACTTGATGGCAATGGGTTTGCTTCCCCCACCTCAACACTTTGATTGTTGTTGTTAACTGCTTTCAACACTTCAGACTCATGGCAACCCCCGTGAGCGCCACCCCCCAATGCATAATGGAATGGAATGCTGCCTGATCCTGCACCACACCCATGATTGGCTGCTGATCAGACCCTATCTACAGGGTTTTAATTGGCTGATTCTCGGAAATAGATCACCAGGTCTTTCTTGCTAGTCCAGAAGCTGGAAGCTCTGCTGAAACCTGTTTAGCATCACTGCAACTTCCAGGCCTCCATTGGCAGATGGGTGGATCTGTGTATCAGGTGCTTTGCTGGAATAGAGTCCCCTTTTTCCACCTGGAAGGCAAGAATTCTACCACTGAACCACCACTCCCCTTTTACATTAGCTCTCATATTTTTTCATGCATTCAAGTTTTAACCCTCGAATTATATCATCATGTCTTTAAGAGCAAGATCCTTCCTTAGATTAATCCTCTTGGTTGTACAATGACTTCCAAAAAGCAAGAGACCAGTGTTTGTTGTTGTTCACCTGCAACTCATAGTGAACTTACACAAAACAGGATGAAACACTGCCCGGTCCCACACCAAGCTCATAACCCTTGCTAACAAAAAGGTCAACAGTTGGAATCCACTAGCTATTCCTTGGAAATCCATGGGGGCAGTTCTACTCTGTCCCATAGAGTCATTATGAGATGGAATTGACTCAATAGCCAATGATTTTTCTTTTTTGAGTTTCTGGAACCAAGAAGTAAAGCTGCCAGCATCCACTGTCAGTTTTGATCCTCTCGCAACTTTTTCTTGGAAAATCTTCTTCGGAAAATTTTCCTCATTTTTGGCTTACGAATCTCTTAGAATTTATGGAAGCTGTCTTCATTTCTCTGGAAAGATGTAACTTCCTAATAAAAAAGCAGTTGCCAAGAAGCCGACTCTGACTCATGGCAACCCGTGTGTGTTACAGTAGAACTGAGCTCCAAACAGTTTTCAGTAGCTGATTTTTCATGAATAGATCATCAGGCCTTTCTTCCAAGGTACCTAGTGGACCTGAACCTCCAACCTTTCAGTTAGCAGCCAAATCCATTACCCATCTGCACTACCTGGAGACTTCAACTTCCTAGTACAGTTAAATACGTTTGTATTCAGTACTTCCAAAGTAGAAATTGAGAATAAGGATTGAATTTCAAGTCAACTATGGGGAGAAGTTGAGCATAAACCACTAAATATAAGGCAGACAAGAAGTATCCTGAGAGGTACAACAGGGTGGGAAACATTAGCTTGGAAGCCTCAGGGAAAGACTCAAGAAGGAGGAGGCCCTTCCAGAGTCTTAGAGACTTGGTAGGCTCTTACCCAGTGAAATCTTAGTTGGATTAATGAAATGAGTAGTTATAGTAAGAATTTAGGAGATTTTAGACCAAAAATCATCAGTCACCATCATTAGCAACAACTCCTTAAGCCCCAGAGACTCATTCTCCCCTCTCTACAGAAGGGGGTGAACCAGATGACTCTTGGCCTAAATACTTCTTTCTCCTTACAATCTTTTTTTGTACCTTACCTTTTTCATCCTTACCTTCTAACTCCTTACCATTTTTCTCTCATACACCTTTCCCAAGGACCTACAAGCCTGTTGGTTCACTGCCTGTGGTTTGGTCAAGGGACCGAGCTCTTGAACAGTTTGATTTCAATTTTTCAATCCCTCCCAATATCAGCATGTTGGAAGAGCTTCTGTTGGGGCTATCATTAATTGAATTATGTCCCCCCACAATGTGTATCCATTTGGCTGCACCATGATTACTAGTATTCTGTGATTGTCCTTCATTTTGTGATTGTAAGTTTATGTTAAAGAAGATTAGGGTAGGTTTGTAACACCCTTGCTAAGGTTACATCCCTGACCCAAAGTAAAGGGAGTTCCCCTGGAGTATGGCCTGCACAGCCTTTTATCTTAACAGAGATAAAAGAGAAGTAAGCAGAGAGGCGAAGGTTTCCTACCACCAACAAAGCAATGCTAGGTGTAGAGCACGTCCTTTGGACCCAAGGTCCCCACGCAGAGAAGCTCCTAGTCCAGGGGAACATTGTTGACAGTATCAACAGAGAAAGAAAGCCTTCTCCTGGAAGTGATGCTCTGAATTTGGACTTTAAGCCTACTTTACTTGGAGGAAATAAACTTCTCTTTGTTAAAGCCATCCACTTGCAGTATTTCTCTTATAACAGCATAAGATGACTAAGACAAGTGCCTCTTAGGGCGCTTCAATGACAGGTGCATGTTCAACAAACATGGATGAGGACCTGCCATGTTCCAAGAGCTATTTTGGGGTACCACAGCTATCAAGAAGAACAAAAACAGTGAGAAATTCCTATCTTTATGGAGTTGAAATTCTTGGGTAGGAGATAGTAACAAAAGAAAAAGGGAGAGAAGAAAAGAATGTTAATAGAAGTAGGGACCTTCCAGGTGACCATCTCAACAAACTCTCTCTGGGTCCTCTACTCCCCAGAAAGGAGCATGACCACTGCAGAACTTCTGATTGCTGCCCACTGACTCTGTTAGAACCTGGGAAGCAAAGATTACACTACTTCTTCACATGTTCTTTTGTGTTTCTTTTAATAAAGTACTTAAATTACCAAAAGTTTGGCTTTAATAGGTGTATACAGTCACCAAAAACCAGTTTCCATGAAGTGGATTCTGCCTTGTGACAATCTCATGTGTGCAGAGTAGAACTGTTGCAAAGCTCTTAACAGCCTGTGGCCTTTTGGAAGTAAATCTCCAGACCTTTCTTCCATGGTGCTTCTGAGTGGGCTCACACCACCAGCCCTCCAGTTAGCAGCCCAGAGCTTAACTGTTTGCACTGCCCAGTGCCTCCTAGAAATAGATACTCACACATTCATCAGTCAAAATTTTTTGTTTGTTTGTTTAATGTTTATTATCTCCATGGTGCCATTCCACTCACTTGCTAAAATGCCTTTTAAAGGAAAGGAATAAAAAGAGATTTCAGCTGAAATAAGGCAGGTACTACATATCTTTATCTTAACCCCTTCAATGCCCATGGAAGCAGCAGTCAAGGAAGTAAAGAGTGCACTGCATTGGGAAAATCTGCTGCAAAGGACATCTTTAAAGTGCTGAAAAGTAAAGCTGTCACCTTGAAGACTACAGTCTGCCTGACTGAAGCCATGGTATTTTTAATTACATTGTATGCATGTGAAAGCTGGACAATGAATAAGGAAGACAGAAGCGGAATTCATGTCTTTGAACTGTGGTGTTGGAGAAGAATGCTGAATGTACGACGGACTGCCAAAGAACAAACAGATCTGTTCTTGAAGAAGTACAACCAGAGTGCTCCTTGGAAGTAAAGATGGTGAGACTGCATCTCACCTACTTTGGACATGTTGTCAGGAGGGGTCAGTCTCTGGGGAAGGACATCATGCTTGGTCAAGTGGGAGGTCAGCAAAAAAGAGGAAGACCCTCAACAGACGGATCAACACAGTGATGCAATGATGGGCTTAAGCAGAAAATGATTGCGGACATGGTGCAACACTGGGTAGTATTTCTCCATGAGTCGGAACTGACTCAGTGGCAGCTAAGATCAACTCCATCCTAAAACCTAGTGATTAAGTGTTACCGATATGCCAATAATAGCTGTGGTCTTTACAAATGATCTTGTTTTAATATCTTAAAAATTAAAAATGTTCAAAATCTGGATATCTAATGTGGATGAACACTAGCTGTCTCACTGGACCAAAATGGTTAACATTGGCTTTTCAGGGCCAAAGGCTGCGTAGACAGTACAGAGAAGGGGACTTGGGAGTCATTTAGGTCACTACCTTCTCTCGTAGAGGTGAAACAGTGAGTCTCTGAGTAAGGACACATTAGTGTGTCCCCTAATGCCTGCTCCAGAGCTCTTCCCACAATGCAAGGCAGTAACTTGAGCAGGGCTTTCCACAAATCTGAAAAAGTGTATCTCAGTCTTAACACTCTCTGATTGAGAGGAACTTCCAGGCTCCTGGTGCCACAGTAAAATGTTCCTGAATCTTAGATTCCAGGCCATTCGCTCAGCTTCAGGTTGTGACTTGAACTCAATCACTAGAATATTCACTAAGACCTGAAGAATTCTCCAGAACTTCACTAAGAATTTTCCAGAAACTAAGAAACTCAGATAAACTGATACTGTGATTAAAAAATGACCTTTTCTAGCTAAAATACAAAGCATTAGTTAGAGGCCAGCTTGCCTGATATAAAGTTAGCTACAGCGAGCACCCTCTGCTTGGTAGGAATGGTCTAGTGAAAACAAACGTGTACGTAAGGTGTACACAGGGAAGACGAAAGTGAGAGATGGCGGTAAGCTCTTTCTATCCAAAACAAAAGTCGTTTTTAAAAGGAGAGAATCATGAAATGGCACACTTGTTTGACCACACTCACATCACCTCCCGAAAAAGGCTTATAATGACACTCATTCAGCCATGCAAGCAAGTTAAGCCTGGATGCTCTGTAAACAATGTGCTGAGTTAGTTCATTTTCCCCAAGCACTTTTTGAGTTTTCTAAATTAACATTCTGGCCTTGACTGCCAAGGTATAAAAGAGCTCACTCTTTCCTAAATTGAAAGGCTCCAGGAACTTGCTCTCTCAGAAAACATGGCTCTTCTAAGGAAACCAGAAGGTGCCCATGGTCTGAGCCAGATGGTCCAGTTTCTGAGAGAGAGTGCTGTGGATCGTGAAATACCTGTAGAAATGCTCCACTGGGCAAGAATCCTGTAAATGAATCTCATTGTTGTAAAGAGATCATTTTCCACCTCTTGTGAAAAATCTTGCTTCAACACGTTCCCTTTGATTAAACAACTCTGGGAGTGGTGACTTCCCTGCGTGCCTTACCTTATTAGCAGCTGATTCCACTGTGAGTGTCTCTAACAGATACAAAGGTCTTTTCTCATGTCAAGCCAACATTGACAACCAAATTAAGGCTGTTATTTTTCCAACGGAGGAAGAAGCCAACCGGGAGCCAGTAGTTTCAGATTCCTGAGTGTGATGCTAAATTATTAAGCATGTAATCTGTGATGGGGTACACAATGTTGAGTCCCTGTGGCAACATGAGAAAAAGAGGAGTGGACCTCAAAAATCCATTAAAAGACCGCAACTGATGGTCTGGTGACATGGGGGTTCCCCTGGGAGCAGGGTCCCTGGACTGACTGCTGACTCTGATCAGAAAACATTATGAGGTCAACGCTGTGGACAGGAATGGACTGGACTTGGGGACACAATGTGACCATACAGTGTATGTACTTTACATTTCTAGACATCTGTAGAATGCTGTCCTATTGGCCTCTTACTAGAAGGGAGAGGAGAAGGTGGAGAGGAGGGGACAGGGGATTGTTAAGAGGATATGACATATATAGAATGAAAAGGAGGAGTGTGCTCTGTCAGCAGACAAGGGGAGCAGAAGGAGCAGCAGATAGGCTGACGCGCAGATTTGATTTGAATAGTGTATTTTCACTTAATCACAATAAATAAATTGTTTGGCATGTAAGCGCTCATTTCTTCGTCCGTTCAGCAAATGTTTATGAGAACCTATTGTTGTGGTGGAAACCCTGGTAGCATAGTCGTTAAGAGCTATGGCTGCTAACCAGAAGGTCAGCAGTTCAAATCCACCCAGTTCTCCTTGGAAACTCAGTCGGGCAACTCTACTCTGCCTTTAAGGGTCACTATGAGTTGGCATCCACTGAACTGCACTGGGTTTGTTTTCTGCTGTTGTCTTTCCCATTGGATGTCATTGAGTTGATTCTGCCTCACAGTGATCCTGTGGACAACAGAACCAAACCCTGCCTGGTCCTTCACCTTCCTCACAATTGGTGGCTCTGTGTGAGCCCATTGTTGCAGACTGTGTGGCACTCCATCTCACTGAGAGTTTTCCTCTTTTGGCTGACCTTCTACCAAACACGATGTCCTTCTCCAGGGACTGGTCCCTCTTGATAACACATCAAAGTATGTAACACAAAGTCTTGTCATCTGCCCTTCTAAGGGGTATTCTGGCTGTACTTCCTCCAAGACAGATTTATTCATTCTTCAGGCAGTTCATGATATATTCAGGATTCTTCACCCACACTATAATTCAAATGTATTAATTCTTCTTCAGTCTTCCTTATTCATTGTCCATCTCTTGCAGCATGAATATGAGACAATTGCAAATACCATGGCCTGGACCACATCTACCATGGCCTCCACCAGATTGAGCCCAGTGGGTTTAGATGGTGCCCAGCTACCATCACTGACTGCTTTGACAGGGATCGCAATAGAGAGTCCTAGAGAAAAATACACAAGAAAATTCTAACTCTAAATAGGTAAATAAATAAGACCAGACTTACTGTCCTGACAGAGACTAGAGAAACCCCAAGAGTATGGCCCCCAATGCTCTTTCACCTCAGTCGTGAAAGCACTTCCTGAGGTTTACAGTTCAGCCAAAGATTAGACAAGCCCCATAAAACAAAATGAGGCACACCAGCTAAGGGGCAAGGGCAAGAAGGTAGGAGGAGACAGGAAAGGTGGTAACAGGGAACCTAAGATTGAGAAGGGAGAGTGTCAACATGTTGTGGGATTGTTAACCAATGTCATAAAAACAATACGTATAATAACTATTTAATGAGAAACTAGTTTGTTCTGTAAACTTTCACCTAAAGTACAACTAAAAAAAAAAAAAAAGAAAGAAAGAAAGAATAAGAAGAAAATGAAAAGAAATTCCAGGACAAAAACTAAAATACCGTGGCTTGGGTCAGGGGCACCCTGGTGTCCTAGGTGACATAGTTGCTTTTTAACACCTTAAAAAGAGGTCTTTCGCAGCATTTCTGCACACTGTAATATGTTGTTTAACTACCTGACTGCTGCTTCCATGGGCGCTGAATGTGGATCCAAGTAAAATCAAATCCTTGACATCTCAGTTTCTTCTCTGCGTATCACGATGCTGCTTATTAGTCCAGTTGTGAGGATATCTGTTCTCTTTACGCTGAGGGGTAATCCACACTGAAGGCTGTAGCCTTTGATCTTCACTAGGAAGTCCTTCAAGTCCTCTTCATTTTCCGCAAGCAAGGGTATGTCATCTTCATATCACAGGTTGTTCAGTGAGTCTTCCTCCAATGCTTCCTCCTAATCCAGCTTCTCAGATTATTTGCTCAGCATACAGACTCAACCTAGTTAAACGCAAAGAGCTTTTGTTCTGGGGGAGATGCAAGTATAAGCCACCTCGGTGGCACAAATGGTTTGCGTTTGGCTACTAGAGGAAAGGTTGCTGGTTTGAACCTACCCAGAGGCACCATGGAAGAAAGGCCTAAGAATTCACTTCCACGAAGACTACATCCTAGAAAACTCCATGGCTCTCGGGTCTACTCTGTAATACACAGGGTTCCCATGAGTGAGAAGCAGCAAAAGTAGTGAAGGATAGAGTGATGCAAAATTAGAAAATAACAATACCAGTAAGGAGAGAAAATAGGAGCCCTGGTGGCACAGTGATTACAGGCTCAGCTGCTAACCAAAACATTTCTTGTTCAAGCCCACCTGCTGCTCCATAGAGGAAAGATGCGGCAGCCTGCTTCTGATAAAAATTTAGTCTTCAAAACAATGGGTGGAGCCAAGGTAGGCACAGGTTTACTTGTGCTTACTTACTAATCTATAGTACACCATTTCACCTGTTTTTCAATGACACATCAAAGATGTGGTGAAACTCTTGTGCAATGGTGCACTACAGATTACTATGTAAACATAGCTAAGCCCATGCATTCATTGCTTACTGTATGGCCGTGTGTACCTTGCTTACTGGCTAATCAGACCCTGCCCACAGCTAAATTCTATTCTGTTCTATAGGATTACTGAGTGAGAAATGATTCAATGCCAATGGTGTTTTGAAGGGTACTTTTCTATGTCACAAGAAGAAATGATGAGAAACTGAATTAAGGTAATGGTAGTGGTATGTAGAAAGAAGAAAGATCATCCAAGAAGTTTCTAGGAGGTAGATCTAGGGGATGGACAGCACTTTCAGGATGAGAAATGAAAAGGTCTTAAAGGACCCCTGTTGGCACAAGGGTTAAGAGCTCAGGTGTGAACAGAGAGGTTGGTGGTTCAAGCCCATTTGGCAGTTCTGAGGAAAACAGATCTGGCAATCTGCTCTCATAAAGATTCCAAAACCAAACCCATTGCTGCTGAGTCCCTTCCAACTCATCACAACCCTATGAGACAGAGTGGAAATGCCCTACAAGGTTTCCAAATTGCTGCTGGTGGGTGTGAACTGCCAATGCTTTGGTTATCAGCTAAGCCCTTAACTGCTGTGTTCACGAAGATTACAGTTATGGGCCAGTTCCACCCTCTCACATGAAGTTGCTATGAGTCAAAAATCAACTTGATACACATAACAACAAGACGACCCCCATGATACCGGGTTGGGTAGTAGTACATGGTGAGGCCACACAGACCAGTCACTGAAGACTAGAAAGAATTGGACCTTAATGTAATCATCTAGTGGTTTTTAAAATTCTGAATTTAGTAAATCAAAGAGGAGCAGATGACCTAAGTGGGAAGACTTCTGGATCATCTCTTATTGAAGTAATAATTTAAAAAATTAAAACTATAAGAGTAGACCAAAAAAAGGTACCAAACATACATTACTTCTTTTGGGCCTATAACTCAGGGTAGTTGGTGTTATTATTGATGTTATAGGAAACTGAGACACAAAAGAGCTTGCGTAAAACATCATCTTGATGTTGTTATTAACTGCCACGATGTCGGCTCTGACTCGTGGCAATCTCACATCTAACAGAACCTAATATTGCTTGGTCCTGCATCATCCTCACAATTAGTGGTATGTCTGAGCCCATTGTTTCAACCATTTTATTAATCCATCTCACTGAGGTTTCCCTCATTTTTGTAATACTCTATTTTGCCCAGCACAGTATGCTTTTCTATCAATTGGTCTTTCGTGAAGATGTGTCACGATGGCCTCATCATTCACACTTCTGAGGAATATTCTAGCTGTAACTCCTCCAAGAGTGATTTGTTCAACTTTTGGTAGTCCATGGTATATTCAAGTTCAAGGTCTCAGACACTAATAATTTTAGACCTGGGATGTAAACTCAGATATATCTGATTCTAGAGTCTGCACTGCTAACCACCACTTGGGGCATTACTTCCTTAGAAAGATTACAAGATAAGGAGGCTGCTGGTTGGAAAGTACCTTTACAACAGTGTCTTCCATCAGTTTGCTTAAAGAGACAGTGTGCCCGGAAAGTCCCCTGTGATGGGCAGGGGAGAAGAGGAAGTTAGGCAAGTGGAGGATGAGCCAGGGATTATTAGTGTTACCTGAGCTACATATGCAATTATTTCATGCTCTGGAAATAAGAATGCTGCCTGTGATGATTAAGGTTCTGTGTCAGCTTTCCTGAGCCATGACTCTCAGCGGGTAGTTATGATGGATTTGGCAATTATGTAGTGATCTACCTCAGCAGTTATATAGTGATTTAATCAACTCCATGTTGAGATGTGCTATTACTTGGAAGGGAATTTCCTCGAGGATGTGGGCTACCTCCCGTGTATAAATCGATGTTCCAGTAAGGCTCACACTCTGGATCCTGCATCTGACCTCAGGTTCCTGGGACTTCAGCTAGTAGCTTTCCTGCCAGTCTTGGGATTCATTGGTCTCTGTGGCCTGAGTGAGCAGCCTGTCATTAGAACTGCATATCTTGCGTTTGATGGTCTCTGTAGGCACAAGAGTTAAGAAAAGCTTCCAGCCTGATACCTGACCCACGACTTGGAAATTGCAGGCCCTTACAACCACATGAGCCATTTCCTTGAGATAAATCCTTTCCCTCTCTCTCTTTACATATATGTATATAAAACCACTGCCATTGGATTGGGTCCAACTCATAGCGACCCTATAGGTCAAGGTAGAACTGCCCCATGGAGTTTCCAAGGAGCATCTGGTGGATATGAACTGTCAACCTTTTAGTTAGCAGATGCAGCACTTAATCCCCTATGCCACCAGGTTTTCCTTGTGTGCACATATGCATACGTATATGAATATATATCAGAAAGAACCCATTAAATACATTGCCATTAATTGTGACTTATAGCAACCCTACAGGACAGAGTAGAACTGTTCCATAGGCTTCCAAGGAGCAGCTGCCAGTGAAGTATACATATATAGATAGATAGACACATATATATGTATATATATTTCACTGTGTGTCTCCATCTATGTATATGAGGTTGGACAATTCAGTTCAAGAACTTATCCTAGAAAAAGTGGTACATATCTTATTGCTGAATATCACCACAGTTATCTTCAAAGTACTCCCCTTGGGAAGCTATGTACCATCATCAGTGCCTATTCCACCCTTCAAAACACTTTTCCTAGGATGAGTTTGTGAACATAATTGTCAGACCTCATAAGATGACAGCTCTGATGAACATTCCAGAAAAGAGTTCCAAAATTGCTCTGAAGGGTGGACTAGGTGCTGGCATCAGTGCACAGCTTCCTAAAGGGAGGACTTCGAAGGTGACCACAGTGATAGTCAGCAATAAGGTATGCAGTACTTCTTCTAGGATGAGTTCGAGAGCTTACTTGTCAGACCTCACATGCACTCTTCTGGAGAACCCAGCCTAGGGTGTTTGGTACCAAGAATGTTTCTAGAGAAACAAAACTGTAAGAAACAGCTTTCAAAACTGGTACTCAAGTCTGGTTAGTCTTAAAGATACTTACAACTCTGCTTTCAGTAGTAAAGAATGTACAGCTAATCTATGGTATTAGGTGGCAACAGAACTACACAAAATATGACCACCAGTTGGTGTGAGGTGAGGCTTTGGGTGATTGCCAATCTAATATTTCAATAGTTTTTCATAATGAGAAGTATAAGGAACCAGTTAGCTGGTCCTACTTTCTTGTGACAAAGTGGTGAAAGCTCAGGACTTCAGAATCACAACTTAAATATTGCATAAATGACTTTAAATCGGCACTTGTGCCCTGAAAGAAGGCTTCATTTCTTGATGTAATGGATATTGCCAAAAACCAAATCCAGAGTCTTATCATAAGGCTTTACTACAATGCCAGTTGAATTTCCAACCTCTAATGTCTGCAGTTAAGGTGAGGACATTGATTGGGAAGAAATGGGATACTAAAACTTTTGATAGGGACATATGGTCAGGTAAGCAGAAATTTAGGGACACTGAGCCCCTAAATTTCACTGAGTCACTTCTGCCAACAGAACTAGCCCTCTCACTCCCATCTGAAGAGACATTTCCATTTTTGTGTGCGAATTCACTTTCCCAAGTAGAACTGTTAGCTCATCTACTACTGACTGATTAGATTAACCCAACTGTATCTGAATCTTTAGCTGAGTCATCGCTTGGGGCATCTGAGTCATCGCTTGGGGCATCCCTTGAGACAAATGCCTTACAAAACATTGCTGAATATTCTCAGAACACACCCCCACCACCCAGTTTTGCTTCTAGAACTATGACTAGGCTCAATCCCAGCAAGCCTCAAAAGCTTAGGTACAAAGTGTGACCCAGGATGAGGTACTCTACACTCCAGAAGATCTGCTTGAGTTTTCTTACACATACAAGCAGAAACCTGGGGAATATGTGATGGGAATGTCTATTAGGGGTGTGGGATAATGGTGTAAGCAGCATAAGCTTGAAAGATGCATTCAATTTGCCTATTTGGCCTGTGAAAAAAAACAGATGGATCTTGGAGAATGGCAGTATGTTACAGGAAACTTAACCAACGTAACTCAATTTGCAGCTGCTTTTCCACATGTGGTTTCATTGCTTTAGCAAATTAATACATCTCCTGTTACCTGGCATGCAGCTCTTGATCTGGCTAACACATCTTTCTCCATACTTATTTCAAAGGAACACCAGAAGCAGTTTTTCTTCTGCTGGCAAGGCCAGCAATACACCTTCATCATCCTTCCTGAGATGTATATCAGTTCTCCAGTCCTATGTCATAATTTAGTCTGCAAGGTCCTTGGTCACCTTTCCATTCTACCAGATGTCATATTGGTGAATAAAATTGATGACATTATACTTACTGCACCTAGTAAGAAATATTAATGACTCTAGATTTATTGTTAAGACATTTGAGGTGTTAGAAGGTGGAAAATAAACCAGACAAAAATTTAGGTGCTTTCTACCTCAGTGAAATTTCTTGGGTCCACTGGTATGGGGAGTGTCAAGCTAGTCCTTCTAAAGTTAAGGATAAGATGTTGCATCTGGCCCTTCTCACATCTAAAAAGGACACATAATGCTTGGTGCGTCTTTGTGGATTTTAGAAATGACAAATTCGTCATTTGGGTGTGCTAACCCAGTCTATCAGAAAGCTGCCAGTTTTGAGTGACACCTGGAACAACAGAAATTTCTGCAACAGATTCATGCTGTTGCACAAGCCACTCTCTGCCACTTGGGTCAAATAATGTAACTGATCCAAAGGTGCTTGAAGTGACAGTGGCAGATAGAGACGCTACTGGGTGTCATTTGCATCCCCTGTTCTTGAATCACAGAGTATACCCTTAGGATTTGGGGGCAAAACCCTGCCATCCTTTGTAGAGAACTACTCTCCTTTTGAGAAACAGCTGTTGGGTTGTTAGTGAACTTTAATAGAGAATGAACACTTAACCATGGGCCACCAAGTCACCACACAGCCTGAGCCTCCCATCATAAATTGGATGTTGGCTGACCTACAGAGCCTTAAAGTCAGATATGCACAGCAGCACTCCATCATTAAATGAAGCTAGTATATATGAGACTGAGCCAGAACAGGACCCGAAGACACAAGTAAGTTACATAAAGAAGTGACTCAAATGGCCAGAGTTTCCACTCCTATTAAATCACCTGCTCTCTCTCAGTCTGCATCTATGGCCTCATGAGTAGTTTTTTATGATATGCTGACTGAGGAAGAGAAAACTCATGCCTGGTTTATAGTTGGTTCTGTGAGATATATAGGAATCAGTAGGAAGTGTACAGCAGCAGCCACTCTCTGGGACCTCCTTGCACGAGGGTGGTAGAGGGAAATTCTCCCGACTGACAGAACTTCAAGCAATGTACCTGGTTGTTCACTTTGCTGGGAAGAAGAAATGGCCAGATGTGCAACTGTATACTGATTTATAGGCTGTGGCCAATAGTTTGGCTGGACGATCGGGGACTTGGAAGGAACATGATTGGAAAATTGGATACAAAGAGGTATGGGGAGGAGGTATGTGCAGAGAATCTCTGAATGGGCCAAACAAGTAAAGATATTTGTGTCTTATGTGATTGCTCGGCAAATGGTGATCTCAGCAGGGAGGAAGACTTTAATAGTCAACGAGATAACATGACACATCCTGTGGAAACAAGTCACCTTCTTTTCCTAGCCACTCTTGTCATCAGCTTATCAGCAAAGTGGTCATGGTGGCAAGCATGGAGGTGTAAATGAGCTCACCAACATGGAATTACACTCACCAAGGCTGACTTGCTTATACCCACTGCTGAATGCCCAGACTGCCAGCAGTAGAGATCAACACGGAGTCCCTGATATGGTACCATTTCTTGAGATTATCAGCCAGCAATCTAGTGGCAAGGTGACTACAATGAACAGCTTCCATCATGGAAAGGGCAGCATTTTGTTCTTATCAGAATAAAGGCTTACTCTGGATACAGACTTGCCTTTACTGCACACGGTGCTTCTGCTTGTATTGCCACGCACGGATCCACAGAATGCCTTACCCACCATCACGACATCCCACACAGAATTGACTTAGATCAAGGGACACACTTCACAGAAAACAAAGTGCAACAGTGAGTGCATGCTCATGAAATTCACTTGTCTTACCATGTTCCCTATTATGCTGAAGGATAATGGATGATGGAATGATGGAATGACCTCCTAAAGACACAATGACAGTACCAACCGAGTGGCGACACCTTGCAAGGTTGGGGCAATGTTTTCCAAGAGGCTGCATGTGCTCTAAACCAGCACCCAATATATAGTGACCTTTCTCCTACAGCCAAGATCCATGGGTTCAGAAATCAAGAGTGGAAATGAGAATGCCACCACTCACTGTGACCTCTTGTGACACACTCACAAAGTTTTTACCTCCTATCCCTTCATCCTAAACTCTAAGGGTCTAGATACCTTCTAAAGGAAGAAATGCTCCCATCTGTAGCCACATCATGGATTCCACTGAATTGGTAGTTAAGTGTACCACCTGGGCATTTGGGGCTCCTCATGTCTTGTGGGTCAACAGGCAAAGAAGAGAGATCATATTGGCCGGTGTGATTGTTCCTGATTAACAAGAGGAAGTAAGACTGACATTACATAACAGAGGTAAAGAAGAATACATCTGGAATACAGGAGATCCCGTAGGATGTCTTTTAATGCTACCATATCTTCTGATGAAAAACTACAGCCACCCATTGCTGACATGACTGCTAATGACCCAGTTCCTTCAGGAATGAAGGTGTCTTAGTCATCCAGTGCTACCCTAACAGAAACACTGCAAGTACGTGGTTTTAACAAAGAGAAAGTTATTTTGTCACAGTCCAGTAAGTTACATGTCCAAATTCAGCACATCAGCTCCAGGGAAGGGTTTCTTTGTTGGCCCTGGAGGAAGGCCCTGGTTCTCTCTCTCTCTGCATGTGTGTGTGAGTGTACGTGTGTATGTATGTATATATGCTTCACTGCTTTTACTTCTCTTGACAGCCCAGCCTGAGATGCTAGCCTAACATAACATGATACTTTTCTGGATGTATTTGCAGCTAAGATAGAACTGGAGTATTTCCTTATGCAAACCACTGGATTCTTTTCCCAGTTGTTTCCCCAGGGTTGCTGTAATCACTCCCTAAAATGAAAATGAAAATAATTCCACATGTAGAATTCACAGTCTCCTGTAGCTGCATACTCCTTTATTTCTTTTTTTCCTCTTATAACATTCTTCTCTGAAGTGTTGCTTATATTCTGGCGTCTCCACATCTTTATCTCCTGTTCTCTCTCAGACCCACTCAGGCTGTGTCTGCAGCAAACTCATGAATGGACTTGAACTGCCAACCTTTTGGTCAGCAGCTGTATCCCTTAACCACTACACCACCAAGGTTTCCTCACACTCACTAGGATTGTAATAATGAAAACAAACTTGACCAACTGTTGGTGAAGATTTGCTGGTGAGATTGTGAAATGGTGCATCCATTGTGGAAAAGAGTCTGGCAGGCCCTCAGAAAGTTCAAGTGTAACCATACTAGACTGCAGTTCTGCTATCTACACAAGAGAAATCAGAACATATCCATACAAAGTATGTGCATGAATGTTCATGGTAGCTTTACTCATGACAGCAAAAAGTGGAGCAATTCAAATGTCTATTAACAGATAAATGGATAAACAAATGAGGCATACCCAAACTCAAACCAAAGCAAAACAAAAACACGAACTAGTTACTGTGGAATTAATTCCTATTCATAGTGATCGTACATGACAAAGCAGAACAACCCCATAAGGTTTCCAAAGCTGTTATCTTTGTGGGAACAGATTACCACATCTTTCTCCCATGAAGCTGATGGTGGGTTTTAATAACCACCAACCTGTCAGCAGCTAGATGTTTAACCACTGTACCACTAGGGCTCCTTTTTGTATATCCATGCAATGGAAAATCACACAGCCATAAAAAACGGTGAACTACTAATATACACAATGACATGGATGAATTCTGTACTCATTATACCAAATCAAAGAAGTCAGTCACATATTGTATGACAAGCATTTATACAAAATGCCCAGGATAGCAAATTATGTAAAGTAGCTTAGTGGTTTTCAGGGACTAGAGGAGAGGGAAATTTGTAATTCTGCTAATAGTCACAAGGTTTCTTTTTGAGGTCATGGAAATGTTCTGGAATTAAATTGTGTTGATAAGCGCACAATTCTACAAATACACTAAAAACCACTGAAATGTACGTGTAAAAAAGATTCCCTGTCTATGTAAGCATGTTTGTATGTATGTGTGTGTGTGTAACTACTGGGTCACTATGTGTTGGAATTGACAGCAATTTTTTTTTAAACAGATCCTTCTAGTGTACGTCATCAGTGGCTGCTGTGTATATTTGAACAGCAGTAGTATTAATTAGTCTTCTTTGCAAATGTATGCATATTATCCTATCACTGATAGAGTTGTACTTCAGAATAGATATTAAAACATTCTTTGTGATAATGAATGCTACATCATTCCTTGTCAGTTTCTCATTTCTAGCATTATGGATTGAATTGCGTCCCCCTCAAAAATGTGTGTCAACTTGCTTAGGCCATTTCCTGTTTCACCATTGTATTTTGGAAGCAGATAACTTACATTCTGGATTTCACAGATGAGGAACAATTTTTGGATTTTGGATTTGGAGTTGATTTAAGACTTTTCTATGCTATGACATGTAGCCAGGGCATGAATTTGGGAAGCCAAAAGGTGGAATGTTATGGATTGAGTTATTTCTCCCTCAAATCTGTGTCACCTTGGCTAGGCCAGGATTTCCAGTATTGTATGGTTGAACACCATTTTGTCATCAGATGTGATTTTCCTATGTAATGTAAATCCTATCTCTGTGATGTTACCGAGGCAGAATTAGAGGCAGTGATGTTAATGGGGCTGGCCTCAATCTATAAGATTAGGTTATATATATAGTCAATCTCTTAAGATGTGCAAGAGAAAAGCAAGCAGAGAGACAGGGGAACCTCTGCCACCAAGTAAGAAGAGCTAGAAGCAGAGCACAGACTTTGGACCTAGGGTCCCTGACCTAAGAAGCTGTTAGATTAAGGGAAGATTGATAACAAGGATCTTCCCCCAGAGCCAACAAAGAAAGTCTTCCCTAAAGCTGGCACTCTGAAGTCAGACTGGCAGTCTCCTAGACTGTGAGAGAATAAATTTTTCTGTAAAAGCCATCCACTGTGGTATTCCTGTTATAGCAGCACTAGATAATGAAGACACCTCTCATAGTAGACTGTCTCCCCTCATACCATATGACCGTCCAATTCAAAATGGCCCAAAGTCAGTACATTACAGCTTACTAATGCCTAGCCAGGCAAGTGCACAGTTCTACCCTGGCCCCTAGGGTCACCATGAGTACTAAGGCCTAGGATATCTACATTTGCATTCCATTTCACTTTACATGACTTCTGACTTTTCTAGATTCTATATTTGTATATTCCACCATTCTGATGATTAGCAAATGTTTGCAGTTGTATCTTCTCATTTTAAGAAGTCCCACATTGGCGAATGAAGGTCCCAAAGTTTCACTCTATCCATGCCGCTAAAGTTAATTCTACTCTGAGGGGGCTGCCTCAGGCGTATTTTGAGTGCCTTCCAACAAGAGGGGTTAATTTTCTGGCACTGTGCCACAGAAAGTTCTGCTGCTATTCGTAAGGTTTCCACTGGCCAATTTTTCAGAAGCAGATCACTAGGTCTTTTTTTCCAGTCTGTGTTAGTCTGGAAGCTCTGCTGAAACCCATCCATCGTGGGTGACCCTGCTGGCATTTGAAATACCAGTGGTGTAGCTCCCAGAAGCACAGCAACACACAAGCCACTGCAGTATGAAAGACTGACAGACAAGTGGCAGAAATTTAGATTTTTATCAACTTCTGCAGTCTGAAATTGATCAAACATGCAATCAAAATGCACTGAAAAACTACTTGGGGTTGAAACAAGACAGACAGAGATGAAGAATAAGGATTGATAATTGAAAAATATGGCATAGGTAATAGAAACAACCTTAGAGATTGTGTAATAGAATTTTGTAATGCCAATGACCTGTCCATTGCATATATCTTTTCTCAACAACATAATTAGTGTCTATACACACCAATCTCACTAGACGGTATTCAAAGGAATCAAACTGACTACATTTGTAGAAAGAGATGATGGAAAAGGTCTATATCATAAGTTGAAACAAGGCCAGTGGTTGACTACAGAAAGCAACATCAATTGTTCATATGGAAGTTCAACTTGAAGATGAAGAAAATTAAAACAAATCTACAACAGACAAAATATATGCTTGAACTACAGAATGACATCAAGACATCATACATGAAGAAAGCAAAAAGTCACTATAAAGACAGGGGGGAAGAAAAGCAATGCCAGAAGAGAGTTTGAAACTTGCTCTTGAAGGTAGAATAGCTAAAACAAATGGAAGAAATGATGAAGTAAATGTACTGAACAGAATATTTCAAAGGGTAACTTGAAAGGAAAAACTAAAGTACTATGATGAAATGCACAATGACCTGCAATCAGAAAACCAAAAGAGAAAACATTTCTACAGTTGAAAGAACTGAAGAAAATATTCAAGCTTTGAGTTGTAATTATGAAGGATTCTATCCACAAAATATTAAATGGCAGAGACAGCATCAAGAGAAGATGGAAGGAATATAGAGACACTGTACTGACAAGAAGTAGTGGATGTCAAACCATTTCAAGACACATCATGTGATTACGAACTGATAGCACTGAAAGAAGAAGTCAAGTCTGCACTGAAAACAAGCCTCCAGGAGTTGACAGAAGACCAACCGAGATGTTTCAACAAATGGACGCAGCACTGGACGTGCTCACTCATCTGTGTCAAGCAATCTGGCAATCCATATTGGTACCCATGCCAAAGAAAGGTGATAGATAAAACAGACTGTGGAAAAGTATCGAACAATATTATTAACATCAAGCAAACACAAGATTTTGCTGCCAACCCAAGCCAAGTGCCGTCGAGTCGGACCATGAGTCGCCATGAGATTTTGCTGAAGATAATTAAAAAATGGCTCCAGCAGTCCATTGACAGAGAATTGCCAGGGATTCAATCTAGATTCAGAAAAGGACGTGGAACCAAGGATATCATTGCTGAATACCAGCAAAATGTTTACCTGTGTTGGGAACTTCATACCATCAAGAAAACAGTGCCAGGAATAGAGAGCATCCTTCAGACCTGAGGTTCCCGTGCTACGATGCTCCCAGACCAAAGAAAGACTGACACAAGGATCTTCCTGCAGAGCTGACACAGAGAGGTCTCCTGGAGCCGGCATTCTGAATTTGGACTTGTGGCCTACTGGGCTGTGAGAGAATGAACTCCTCTTTGTTAAAACCATTCACGTGACCTATCTCCGTTAGAGTACGAGATGACTAAGACCAGAACTGAAGCTAGACACCACCTGGGGGAGTCAGTTTCCCTCTCTCCCTTTCTAAATCTGTTAATAATAGGTAGTTCACAGGCGAACTCAAACACAGCACTAAAGAAAACTCAACTACGTTGCCTGCTCAGTCAACGCTCAAGTATTTATTGAGAATCTGTCTCTGTTCTCCTGAGCACGCTTCCAGAGTGTCTGACTTCTGGGGCTCCAGTTCCACTGAAGAAGATGGTATGTACTATTTATTTGACAAACAAGATTGAAAAAATTAAAGAAGGCTTCGTGGTACAGACAAAAGGGCGTAGGTAACTGCCAGTGTGGGTGACCAATGAAAAGTGGTTCACAATCAGAGACGGTCAGAAAAGGAAGCGGTGCTTCTAATTTAGATTGAAAGAGACTTCCTCTTACCCCTTCTCTCCTCTCCTCTAGGCTATAGACCCGTAATGTTTCTTCCCAGCTCCTCTCCACCACCATCACCACCCTCTGCCTGACCCAAAAGATTTGTTTACCAGTCATTTCCCAGTTTTCAGCAGTGAGCAAATCATGAGACCAAGCAAAGCTGCAGAAGACCCTGAGACTTTCCATTTTCTGTTTCAGATCCGGTGCAGAACATGTTCATTCTTCTGCTATGGTTGAGTCTGGGCATGCAACTTTGGCAAGCAGCAGGTAAGGAAGAACAAGGGGAGGGAGGATGAGGAAGAGCTTCAGGGGTGAGTCGTGGCTGAAGCCAATGGGGAGGGCTTTCTTAGAGAGGAAGAATGATCACTGGGTATTAGCAACAGGTTTACGCATGCCAACGACTTGGCTATTCACACATGCACCGTCACTGCTCAGTGAAGGTGGTGAGAAGGAGGTAGGTTCTCTCTAACCACATGCATCTGAACTGAGAGCAGAGGGGTCATTTTCCATGAAGGGGAGAAATCTGCCCTTCTGGCACGGAGTGGAAGGAGACAACTGTCTGGGCGACACTTAGTGGATGCCTTTGCTCTAACACTTGTTGTAGAATATTCAGCCAATTATTTGCATATTCCTTTGAGTTTGTTTTCCTAAAAAAGCAATAGTGGCAGTTTATTGAAAATTCACACCTTAATGAGGCTTACTTGAATTGAAAAATTTATTTTTCTTAAAGTCTAGGTAAATAACAAATCTTGTGCTGTGTGTTTGGATGGAGGTGTGGGTGGGCAGGAAGGAAGCAGTGGGAGACTCTGTTGGTCTCCTCAGGAGGGTAGTTCAGACACTGCAAGTCAGGACCACGAGTACACCACTTTGGGTGAAGGCCAGGAGGTAAGAGAGGAAGACAGACATGGGGACAGGGCATTAGATATGTGGTGACAGCCCCCAGCTTCAGGGTAAATTCTTCAGTATCTACCTTTGATTGAGTAATAGTGGTTATTTTTGGTACTGGCAACATTTTGAGAGTCTTATCCTCCCTTCCACGTAGTCCCAACCCATTCTTTTCCCAATCACATTCCTTTCTCCCTTTGGTTACCCACCCTGGTCTGGGTCAACAGCCATGAAGTCAGGGCCTGAGTTGGGGAAGACCCTGATAATCTGCTGCTCCGGTCCACTGTATTTTATAGCCAGCCCTTCCCCTAACTCTTAAGTCCTGGCCTGGTGGCAGTGTTAGTTGCCATCATGACCATTAAGTGTGCTCAATTGGCTTTACAAGGCTGTGACTTTTCAGAAGCAGATCACTTGGCCCATCTTCCCAGATGCCTCTGGGTGAGTTTGAACACTCAGCACTCCAGAGCTTAACTGTTTGCAGCACTCAGGGATTTTGCAGCTCCGGCAACCATTGATCTGTTCTCTGACCCTGTTTAGAATGTCTTATAAAACAGAATCATTTGTCATATGTTCTTTTTCATCCATCTTCTTCCACTTAGCATAATATATTTGAGACTCAACCCTATTATGAGTATGTATCCATAATGCATTTTCTTTTGTTGCTGAGTAGTATTCCACTGCATGTATGTACCACATTTTGTTTATTGTTTGCCCAGTTGAGGGACATTTGGGTTGTTTCCAGTTTGGGGGAATTACAAGTAAAACTGCTATAACAACTTGAATCTAGGTTTGTGTATGAGCATAGGTTTTTATTTTATTCACCTAAATATCTAGGAGTGGAACTGCTGGGTCATACAGTATGTATGTGTTTGCCTTTATACGAAACTGCTGAACTTTTCTGGAGTGGCTGGACCATTTTTGCATTCCAGTTAGCAAATGTCTAAGAGTTAAAACTGCTATGTATTTTGCCAGCATTTGGTATTGACATTTTTGAAATTATTTGAATATATAACTTGGCATTTCTCAAGCTGACAGAACTGAAGAAAAAAAACGCAAGGCTCGAATTGTAATACTGGAGGATTCTGTGGGCAAAATACTGAGCAACACAAGAAGCATTAAAAGAAGATGGAAGGAATACACAGAGTCACTATATAAAAATAAAAGCTCAGTGTGCAACTATTTGAGAAGGTATCATCTGATCAAAAATGATGGTATTGCAGGAAGAAGCCCAAACTGCACTGACGGCCCTGGCAGAAAGCAAGTCTCTCTGGAGATTGAAGGAATACCATTTGAGATGCTTCAAGAAGTGGATACCACACTGGAGTTGTTTACTTGGCTATATCAAGAAATTTGGAGGGCAGCTACTTGGCCAACCAATTGGAATGCATCCGTATTTGTGCCCATTCCAAAGGAAGATGACATGACAAAATGAGGAAATTATCAAAGACTATCACTAATATCACACACAGCTAAAATTTTCCTGAAAATGATCAAAAAGTGGTTGCAGTAGTACGTTGACAGGGAACTTCCAGAAATCCAAGCCTGATTCAAAAGAGAAAGTGGAACAATGGATATCATCACAGATGTCAGGTAGATCTTGTCTGAAAGCAGGGAATACCAGAAAATGTTTACCTATATTTTATTCACTAGGCAAAGGCATTCAACTGTGTGGATCATAACAAATTATTGTTATGGGAAGAATAGGAATTCTGGAACACTTAATTGTGCTCATGAGAAACCTGTACAGAGAACAAGAGCCAGTTGTTAGAAGAGAACAAGAGAATACTGCACAACAAAATCAGGAAAAATGTGTATCAGGTTGTATCCTTTCATCATAATTATTTAATCTGTATGCTGAGCACATAACCTAAGAAACTGAACTATATAAAGAAGAACAGGTCATTAGGATTGGAGGAAGACTTATGAACAATGTGAAATACTCAGATGACACAACCTTTCTTGCTAAAAGCAAAGAGAACATGACACACTTATTGATGAATATCAAAGATCACAACCTTCAGTATGGGTTACACCTCAACATAAAGAAAGCAAAAATACTTACAACAGGACCAATAAGCATCATAATAAGCAGAGAAAAGATTGAAGTAGTCAAGGATTTCATTGTACTGAGATTCACAACAAATGCCCATGGAAGCAACAGTCAAGAAATCAAATAATAGGTCTCTTTGGGCAAATCTGCTGGAAAATATTTCTTTAACATGTTCAAATACAAAGATGTTGCTGAACACTAAGTTGTGCCTGACCCAAGCCATGATATGTTCAGTCATCTCATGTGTATGCAAAAAGGTGGACAACAAATACGGAATTACTGTTGGTGAAGAATATTAAATATACCATGGGGCTGCCAGTATGAAAAACAAATCTGTCTTGAAAGGAGTACAGCCTGAGAGCTCCTTAGAAACAATGATGATGAGCCTTTGTCTTACATGCTTTGAACATATCATCAGGAGGGACCAGTCCCTGGAGGAGGACATCATGCTTGGTAGCGGGTCAGGGAAAGAGAGGAAGACCTTCAATGAGATGGACTGACACAATAACTGCAACAGGGGTTTCAAACACAGCTGCCTGTTTTAAGGACTAGCAGGACCAAGCAGTGTTTCATTATGTTATACAAAGTGTCATGATGAGTTGGAGTTGACTAGATGGAACCTACCAACAACAACAACAAACTTTTGCCATCCAGGGTCCCTGGGTGGTGAGTGGTATGCTCTGAACTGCTAACCTAAAGGTTTGCAGTTCAAACCCACCCAGCAGGGCAGTGGAAGAAAGAGCTGGCTGTTTGCTTTGGTAAAGACTGCATCCAAGAAAACCTTGTGGAGCAGTTCTACTCAGTCACACATGGGCTGTCATCCACTGGAATTGACTTCACAGCAATAGGCTTTGGGTTTCTTTGTGATTCATACATCTTCTTTGGTGACACGTATTTAAATCATTTGATCATTTTTTATTGGGTTTTTATTTTCATATTGTTAAATGCTGATAGTATTTTAAATATTCTGGATACAGATCTTTTATCAGATATGTGATCTGCGGGTATTTTCTCAGTCTATGGCTTATCTTTTCATTCTCTTAAGGATGCTTTTTGGAGAGCCCAAATTTTAATTTTGAAAAAGTCCAATTTATCAGTGTTTTCTTTTATGGACTGAGCTTTTGGTGTCTCACCTAAGATATCTTTTTCTAACCCAAGGTCTCAAAGATTTTCTCCTTCATTTTCTTCTAAGCATTTTCTAGTCACACATTTTGCATGTATGTTATGATCTCTTATGAGCTAATTTTTGTATAAGATGGAAAGTGTAAGTCAAGGCTGATATTATTTAGCCTATGAATGTCTACTTGTTCCAACCTAATTAGCTGAAAAGCCTCTCCTTTCTATATTAAATTGCCTTTGCACCTTTGTCAAAAGACAGTTGCCACAGTTTGTGTGGGTCTCTATCTGGACTCTGTGTACATGTCTTCTCAGCAGTATCACCTTGTCTTGATGAGGGTAGCATCATGGTCTTTTGTTTGTTGTTTTTCTTATTCCAAAACCTAAGGACATCTTGGGATCCCTGGTAGTGTGGTAGTTAATAGCTCAGCCGCTAACTGATGAGTTTGACTCCACCAGCCACTCCCTTGGAAACCGTATGGGCAGTTCTGCTCTCTCCTAAGGGATCACTGAGTCAGAACTAACTTAACTGCAATTAATTTTGTTTTGTTTTGTTTTTTTGGTTTAAGGGCTTCTTTTAGCCCAAATACATTTAAGGGGACAAACTCACCTTTGCACTTTTCTTTCTCTCTTCATCCTCCAGAGATGGCTGAAAACTGGGAGGAGGGAAAGGCTCATGGCTATGGTGGCACCTGAAGCCATTCCGAGCTAGGGACTATACCATGGGTCACTGACTCTGCCTGTCTTTAGTCTCCAAAGTACTTCTGCCAGCCCCTGAGGTGTATCAAGCGAAAGGATCAGGTTAGGGAAAGGATTTCTGTAAGAAGAGCTGTGCCAAACTAGTGAGGGTTCCTACAAAGAGACCTGGGTTCTACCCTAAACAAGGACTTGAGAGTTTTCTGAAGAATGTGGCCATCTAAAGCACCGATCCTTATCACGTTGCCTCCATCTTTCAAGTACATTAGATAGGAACACCAAAAATAACTCAAGCTTCTGTTGTTTATATATATGTGTATGTGTGTGTGTGTGTGTGTGTGTGTGTATATATATATATATATAATTAGCTTAAAGAGGAAGCTATCTTGGGAGCAAATGCAAACGATTGGTATCGTATTTCCTGGAGAGGTGGCAGGTGCTGGCTCTCAGTGAAGGCTGGCTAGCTGCAAATAAAATGCAAAGCTCCCCAGGAATGCTCGGAAAGACTCCAGCATTCTCGGGTGGCTGCACTAATCTGGCCAAAGAAACAGCATGTGTGGATTCTTCCTGCTTCAGCCAAGTTCTTTGCCCCTTCAATCAACGGCTCTAACTGAAAAGGAAAACCTTCTTATTAGCTAAATTTCGTAGTCATAGAAACTTTCTATTTTCTTTTTTTGTCTCACAACTTCAGGAGGTCAATACTAGGTTGAACCTCAATTTAACACCATGTAGCCCATGAAATAGAACACAGAGCAATATCTTTCCCTTATAATGAAGGTAAAGAGTGTATCCATCTCATTCAGGAGTAGAGTATATACTCGAGGAGTTGTTAAAGAGCACAGGCTTTGAGGATACAGAGATGGATTTGAATTCCAACTCCTGAAGTTATCACTTTTCCGCTTCTTTAAGCCTCAGTTTCCTCATCTGTAAGGAGGCCTGGTGGTAAAGTGGTTAAGCACTTGGCTGCTAACTGAAAGGTTGGTAGTGTTCGAATCCACTAGCTACTCCACAGAGAGAAATGGCAGTCTGCTTCCCTAAACATTACAGCCCTAGAAATGCCATGGGGCAGTTCTACTCTGGCCTATAAGCTGAAGTCAATTCAGTGGCAGTGGGTTTGGAGGGCTTTTTCCTTTATCTGTAAAATGCAGATACAACTCCTACCTTGTAGGGTTGTTGGGAACATCAAAAGAGACAACGCATAATAAGGATTTTGAGTGTCTGGTTCTTTGTGAGCACTTACTTAGTTTGTTAACTACTACTGTCACCCAAAACCAAATTGTTGCCATCAGTTCTGATTCATACCAACCCTACAGGACAGAGCAGCACTGCACCATAGTGTTTCCAAGGCTGTAAATCCATATGGAAGCAGACTGCCACAGCTTTCTCCCACAAAGCAACTGGTGAGTTCTTGCCACTAAACTTAGGGTTAGCAACTGAGCGCCTTAACCACTGCACCAACAGGGCTCCGCGACTGCTCCACTTTCCATTACCAGTTCAAAAGCAGACAGGCGTTAACCTGCATCTCATATTAATAAGCACACGAATCATCCCAACCTTGTTAAAGTATAGGTGCTGACGTATTAGTTCTGGGGCAAGACTTATGAGTCTGTTTTCTGACCAGCTGCCAGGTGAAGCTGAGGTCTACACTTTGGATGGCAAGATGGTTAAAAGATGTACTCTTACCAAGGGCAACTGTTTTGCTTAACCAATGGTTGCCAATACTGTCTGCACGTTAGAAGCTACCAGATAACTAAAAATAAATTGATGCTAGCCCCTTCCTAAATAATTTAATTTTGAAGGATACAAAGTGGGGCCTGGGCATTAGTTTGTAGTTTTTTTTTTTAAGTCTCCTGTGTTTAAGAACAAAGTGGTTAACCACTCAACTACTAGCCAAACGGCTGGCAGTTTGAACAAACTTAGAGGTGCCACAGAAGACCAGTCTGGTGACCTTCTTTCGAAAGGTCACAGCCTTGAAAATCCCACAGAGCACAGTTCTAGTCTGTATACATCTTGTGGCCAGAAGTCAGAACTGACCTGCTGGCAAGTGATGCTATCCAGTTGGTCCAATACAGTGACCCTGTGGTCAACAGAACAAAACACCACCCAGTGCTGTGTATCCTCACATTGTCATGCTGGAGCCCGTCATTGCATTCACAGTGTCAACCCAGGTCATTGATGCTCTTCTCTTTCACTGATCCTCTGCATTACCAAGCATGATGTCCTTGCCCGGGAACTGATCCCTCCTGCCAACACGTCCAAAGTATGTGAGACAAGTCTCACCTTTGTTTCTAAGGACCATTCTGGCTGTACTTCTTCAAGAACAATTAAAAAAGAGAGAGAGAGACAATGTTGCTGAGTTGATTCCAACTGACACTGGCCCTAAAGGGTAGAACTGCCTCATAGTCTGTAAGGAGCACCTGGTGGATTTGAACGGCTGACCTTTTGCACAGCAGCCATGAACCTTAACCACTATGGCACCAGGCTTTCCTACAATAGGTGATTTCAGCATAGCCAAGGCTGAGGAGCTCTGCCTAGAGATTCTAACATACAGCCAGTGTTGTGATCAACCTCTTGACAAAACTGATCAGTCTTCTGACTTCCTTGGTAATTTACAAGTTAAGACTATTAGGATTTCAGAAGTGTGTGGCATTTCCTAAATGCCTCATTTTACAAGGGAGAGTCAAGCTCAAAAGATTTATTTGCATGTTGTAACCCCTTGCCATTGAGTTGGTTCTGACTCAGAGAGGCCCTCAAGGACGGTGGAGAACTGTCCCACAGGATTTCCAAGGAGTGACTCGTGGATGTCACCTGCTAGTCTCTTGGTTAGCAGCTGTAGTCCTTGACCACTGTGACATCAGGACTCCTTCCACATCCTAGCAGATGTAACTGGGGCAAAATGAGACCAAATAACAGTTAATCTTCTTAGCTATTCTCAGCTGCTCAGACTCCTGATTCATGCTTTCAGTAACTGCCCTTTCCTCCTGGGGACATTAGCCAACCTCTGGCTTTTACTGATGGGACTATTATCACTTGTCTGAGAGGTCCCACACTATGTGCCCACACAGTGGGAAAGCAAGGGTAGAAAAGAAGGCAGAAATGGATTTTTCTCAAAGGCTCAGAGACTAGAAAAGGGGAGTTCTGCTGTACACTGTGGGGAGTTCCAGAGGAAGTTGCAGGCGTGTCTGTTCTCAGGGAAAGAAAGTAGAAGAGTGGTCAACAAATTGCTAAGCAGATTCACCAGCATCTAGACTGAAACTTTTCTCCCTAATTCCGGTAGCATCTCAGACTCAGCAACCAGCCTTATTTCCAGGCCTCATTTCTCTTCCTCGTCTCCTCTTTACTATAACAGGGGAAGAGGAGGCAGTGGGAGTTCAAGGGCGGGATCTGCATCTTTCCTGTAGAAGACCAGTCAGTGTGTCTGTCACTGGAGGCCTGTGGGCTGCTGTGATGCCCAAGAGGTCTCAGTGGAGCCGTCAGGCTAAGCGGGACTGGGAAGACAGGCTCAGCAAAGAGGAAGCTCCCACACTGAACTTGTGCGATGTGGCTCTGATGTTGGTTGTGCAATCTTGGACAAGGTGCTTAACGTCTCTGTGTCTCAGTTCCACTCTCTATAAAAAGAAAGACAACAGTATTCTAACTCTGCAGGTTTCCTAGGAAGACTAAATGAGATAACATAGTAGCAGTTGTTGTTGTTAGGTGCCGTCAAGTTGGTTCTGACTCATAGTGACCCTAACCCTACAGAACGAAACACTGCCCGGTCTTGCGCCACACACACAATTGTTTTAATGCTTAAGACCACTGCTGCAGCCACGGTGTCAATCCATCTCGTCGAGGGTATTAGCAGAGCGCCTAATATATCATGAGAATTCAAAAGGACAGTTTTCTTATTGTTATATATTATATATAATAATATATTCATACAATAACATATTATATTTATATTATTACTATCACTGGTGATAAAAGATGGTATGTGGTGGGGAAAGATGCTTATGGATTGACAAAAATGAGCCTGAATGATAGGGTGTGAAGACAGTTGGGTAAAAGGGACTGAGACGTCAGTGGTAGGGACATCATAGAAGGAAGTCTGTTTTCAGGTGAGGGGTGATTTGGAAGGGCTGCAGGGAGCCAGGGAATGAGATGGAAGATACAAGTGAGAGCAAGCTGTCCTCAGTCAGAAGCTCTTGTTGGGACACCCTGGGAAGGGCAAGCAGCAGAAGCAGGCTCAGCGGCACAGGTGGGGAGTGTTTAGAGGAAAGAGCTACCACAGAGCAATGCATCACAAATGCCACCCTCGTCTAGACTCCATGGGGCAAGGGAGAGAAAGTAGTCTACGGGGATGCCCAGATAACGGTAGGGATCTCCTAGAAAACGTAGCTAGTTGGGTCTCCTTGGTCCCCACTCTACACAGACATCAGCAGAATGTCTCATTTCCTTTTTAGCTGTCTTCACAGTCACTGTCCCCAGGGATGTGTATGTGGTAGATCATGGCAGCAACGTGACCCTAGAGTGTGATTTTGACACTAGAGATCCTATTGAACTTGGAGCAATAACAGCTTATTTGCAAAAGATGGAAAATGACACAGCTTCAAAGGATGAAAGAGCCACTTTGCTAGAGGAACAGCTGCCCCTGAGAAAAGCCTTGTTCCACATCCCCCGAGTGCACGTGAGCGACGCAGGCCAGTACCGCTGCCTGATCATCTACGGGAGCTCCTGGGACTACAAGTACCTGACCCTGAAGGTCAAAGGTGAGTTGTTTCAGGGACCGGAATCAATACTGGTGTCTCTCCAAAGTGGGACCTGTGTCAGTGGCAAGCAGCAGAAAGCCACTAGGGCTGGGAAAGCCACTAGAGCAAAAACTGACAGGATGGCTATAAGAAGACAGAGAAAACAGGAAGACTTTATCAAATTATTGTTATTATTATTATTATTTGCCACCTGAATATAAAGCAGCCGAGATGAGGACAAAGGTACCAGTCCTAGTTGTCCTGAGTCCATTCCAACTCATGGCAACCGCACGTGTGTCAGAGTAGACCTGTGCTCCACAGAGATTTCATGGCTAGTTTTTCAGAAGTGGACCACCAGGAGTTTCTTCTCAGGCCCCTTTTCTGATAGCCGCCAAGCAGCCCTGGGAGTTGTGGAAATCACGTGGGTTGGAGACAGCCGGGAAAAACGAGTCCCTGAGGGGTGAGAGAGTGCCAAAAATAAAGTTTCTACTTCACTTTTCCCAGGAAAACCATGACCTGATTAGTAACTATCCTTCCAGAAATAATTCCTCTGACGGTGTCCGCTGCTGGTGAGCCAGTTGTGGTTGTGGTTGAGCACATTGCTGTGGCCGCTGTGTCAGTCTATCTCTCTGAGGGTCTTCCTCTTTTTCACTGACCCTCCACTTTACCGAGCATGATGCCTTTTCCGGGACTGGTTCCTCCTGATAACATGTCCAAAGTATATGAGAAGAAGTCCTGTCATCCTTGCTTCTGTGGAGCATTCTGGCTGTTTTGTGTGGAGACAGTTTGTTCCCTGTCAATCCATGGTATATTCAATAGTCTTCACCCACACTGGTAATCCAGTTAATTCTTTAGTCTTCCACCTTCACTTGTCCAGCTGTTGCACGCATATGAGGCAACTGAAAATACTATAGCTTAGGTCAGGCAAACTTCAGTCTTCAAGGTGACATCTTTGCTTTCTAACACTTTAAAGAGGTCTTTTAAAGCAGAGCTGCTCAATGCAACGCATCATTTGACTTCTTTTCTGCTGCTTCCTTGGGTGTTAATTCGTCTAGTCTGGACTTTTCAAACTGTAGTTTGCCATTCAATCACGAGCTAAGTCAGTTTGGTGAGCAGTAACCAGCTGGGTGTTTGTTTATTCCAGTGAAATAAACAGAATAGGACAGGACAGGACAGAATGTAACAGGAAGTATTCTAGGGTGTCATACAGTGAGTAATGTCCTGTGAAATTCTTGTGTGTGTGTGTGTGTGTGTTGAGATACTGGCATAAGAGGTCTCCTCCCACTAGGAGTCATAGTCTAAAATGTTTGGATAACAATGCTCTAATCTAAGCCCCACTTGATGCACAGATGTTGAGTATGAAGTACAGTAAGAAGTGAATGGATTACCCAACGAAAAACCAAACCCAAACACGCTTCCACTGAGTTGATTCTGACTCATCACGACCCTATATGACAGAGTAAAGCTACTCCATGGAGTTTTCTTAGCTTACTCTTCAAAAAAGTAGATCACCAGACTTTTATTCCACGGAGACACTGGGTGAGTTTGAACCTCCATCCTTTTAGGTTAGCAGTCTAGTGTCACTCAGGAACTTTTGGGTTGCCCGAGAGAACCCTATTAAGTAATACTGTGCCCACTGCTCTGGGTTCAGGGCTCTCTATCTCTCTACCACAACACCAGCCAGGAACCTAAATCTGAAGAGAACCTTCACAGTCTTTGTGTTCCCACAAAGGTCACTTTGGGAAGGACAGTCTAACAACTCAGGAAACATGGATGTAGGTCTGTTCATTGACTGTCCTGAGTCAGATGATGTCAGTATTTCTCTGCCCTCACCCACCCCAGCCGTTATTCCTCCTAGGTTATGTCTGGCTTCGGCAGACTCTGTAGATTTCGACCTCAGCAACACTGCTCTGGGCAGCAGTACTGTGGCTCTAGGATCTGGTGCAGAGAAGGACTAAATGAGAAGACTTAGACACCCTGTGGGTGAATGCTGTTTTTCCATGTGACCCTGGGTGGGCTATTTCACCTTCCATAACCTCCAGTTTTTCCTTATGTGTAAAATAACACAGTGTCCTCTACCACAGAGGACTGTAATATGGTGCCTGGCATATAGTGAGCGTCCTGCTATTTGTTTCAAGGACTGTTGAACCCAAGTGTGGTCTCCCCACACCTCAGCCATCAATGAGGCTCCAGGAAAGTGTTAAGCCTAGTAGTAAGCTTATCTTCGTCTCATTTCCAGAACCCAGGCATCAACTGCGAGGAACCACAGAACCCAGAAGGTAGTCTCAGCTAATTAACATTGGGAACGAAGACTATGCATTCTCTGGGTCCCCTGATCCATTCAGTACCTACACCCTAAGTCACCACCCACAAATGTATTGACTCCTGCTTGAACAACGAGTTTGAGCGATTTGGCCTAGCTACTTCCCTCTTTCTTTCCAGGCTGAGGGATGCCCCCCATTTCTTTGGACGGTCTTCTACGTTTTCACAGAAGGATTGGGATTCCTCAGGCTTGGGGAACCTATTGGGGGAATCACAAAAAACTTTTTAAGGGTACATGGACACAGGCAGTTTTAGGAAGTAAGTTCCTGGATCTTCATCTTCCACAAGTACTGTTTCTGAAAATTGATGAGCCTGAGAAAATGCCTGACTGGGGAAGCTCTTGGGGTTCCCCTGAGGCACTTCTTCTTTTGCTACTGCTTTCTCCCACTTTGTAAAAATCCTATGCTCAGCAGGCATCCTGAACACAGTGCATTGCCCCAGGCTCTGAAAGCCTTTCAGTGCTAGAGAAAAGCAATTGATCTCATTGGTCCATAAAGACTAACAAATCCTTTTGCAAGTTAGTTGCTTTTCATGGAGAAACAAGCTTATCAGTGGTTACCAGGCAGGGGAGAATGGTGAGTTACTGTTTTAGGGTTACAGGATTTCTGGCTGCGGTCATGAAACACCTTGGAAATGGATGGTGGTGAGGGCTGTTTGCCTGGTCCACGTGATTAAAGTCGCTGAATTGTACACTTGACAGTGGTTGAAATGGCTCATTTTTTGAAACATATGTTCTATGACAATTAAAACAAAATCCCACTTTCAACAAAATTGGAGGACTTAATAGTTATCATCTGATAGTTGTATTTTTTGCCAGGATAACCTTAGAATTCAGAGAATTAAGCTGCTAGTTCAAAACAGTGTCATTTTCACCGAAACAATCTGAGAGTTCAAAGAATGAAATGACAATGCTATAGTAAACTCTTTACCTTCCCACCTATTCACATGAGCAAGATTCCTTAGCCCTTGTATCTACCCCCCAAAAAAGGATAAAATTGACTGGGAACCTTGTCTCATTCCAACAGTAAGTCACATGCACCTGCAGATTCATGAACAAACTAGGGAAAAATTCCTATCGACCTCATTAAGATGCACATTGCCAATAATTTTTATAATATTTTATATTTTGCTCCAATTTGTACTAATAATGAAAACTTAATTTCAATGAAGAAGAAAACTTGGAGGACTTGGAGCCTCATGGATGCAAAAATAAAATCTCTCCATTTCAACAGTTATCCATATTTTGTTGGTATATAGAAGCATATGCATAATCAATAAATGCTACCAAACATTTAAAAAAACCCATTACGTTAGGATAAAATTCTGTAGGGAAAGAAGAACAGGAAGTCAGGTTCAAAGAATACATATTCTTTGATATATGTAATATTCTTTGATACACAATACATATATTCATATATTTCTGTGTGTATATATACACACTCACACAAATCTGATCATTCCAGAAAAAGTTGGGTATATATTTTATATACACATGTACACAGAAAGAGAGACACGCACACAAACCTGAACATTTTAGAAAAAGTTGTGTATGTATTTTCTCAACAGATGATGGTCTATATCAAAGATACCATTTATATGTCTTCAGCTACATAGTAAGAGTGAAATAATTGACTTACTAATGAATATTAATAGTTATATAATGCCAAACATCATACATTTTTCAAATTACTAATGTATGAAAAATTATGAAATTAACAATATGTGAGAGGGTGAATGCTACATCATGGTACTTTTAGGAGCAACGCAAGACAAAAAAATGGAAGACCATCACCTAAAAACATTCTGCTGTGATTAGGAATCTCTGGAGGAAGCAAGGGTACGTCTTCGGCATTTGAGACTCAAAGTCCCAGCTGTAATTGTTGTCGGTTGCCCTGAAGTTGGCTTGCTCTCATGGTGACTCAGATAACACAACACATTATGTGCTCCTACACTATCTTCATGGCCACCAGTATACTTGAATCCACTGATGCAGCCACTCTCTATCTGGAGTGACTTCCACCCTAGGGGTTCATCTTCCAGTGCTATACTGAATAACACTCTGCTGTGATCCATACATTTTTTATTGGCTAATTTTTGGAGGGAGATCACCAGGCCTTTCTACCTAGTCTCAGTCTGGAAGCTCTGCTGAGACTTGTCAACCATCAGTGATCCTGCTGGTGTTGGAAACACTCATGGAACTTCCAGCACTGTAGTAACATGCAAGCCAACAAAGAACATAGACAATAGAACATCCATATAACAAAACGGATCTTAACGATCTTACTGAGGAAAACCAGCCAAACTCATTGTCAAGTCGATTCTGACTCAAAGAAGCTACGGGACAGAGAAGAACTACCACACAACATTTCCAAGAAGTGGCCAGTGGATTCTAACTGTTAGCTTTTTCATTAGCAGCCAAGTTCTTAACCAGTGTACCACAGGATTTGTCTATGTGAGTGAGAATCAATTCAACTCAAAGTAACTTAGGTTGCATGAAATTCTGTGTTGAGCCAGAAGAGCAGATGGCCAGCTCACAGAAAGTGATTAGTGTTTTTGTGCTGCTTCGATCTGGAATATACCTCTTGTTCCAGTTACACTTTTTAAAAACATTGGCAAAGCAAGCTCGATCCAAAGACTGTTATCTGGAAATGTCTTGTGACACAGCTGGCTGAAGAAAGCAGACATAGTTTACCTAGAGATGAACACAGCTGTATAGAGTCTTGGAGCCCTGGTGGTGCCCCAGTTAAAAACTCAGCTGCTCACCAAAAGGTTGACAGTTCTAATCCACCAACTGCTCCCTGGAAACTCTATGGGGCAGTTCAACTTTGCCCTATAGGGTCGTTATTAATCAGAATTGACTTGACAGTGATGGTTTTTTGTTTGTTTATATGGTGTCTTACCGGTTGTCTTCAAATACCTGAAGACTCCCTGTCACATGGAAGAGCTGGTAATCATTGCTAGCAGTGACTGAACATATATTAAGCACGAGACACCTGACTCATTTCATTAACCTAATGCTCTTGTTAAGGATAAGTATAATCATACCTTTCTTACAAAAGAGAAAAACTGAGAACTGACAGAGATCATGTAACCCAGCTTCGGTTCAAGCTTTGTCAAAGTTTCTGGTCTCCAAAAAGCCTATGATCTTGACTGCTATGTTTACTGTATATTCTTTTACTAAACCAGACAAACACCAATGGGCACAAGTTTTAAAGTGGCAAAATTTGGTTTGGCACAAGAATGAAAGTTTATCTTTCTTGTTGATCTTTCTTGCTTGACCTCTGGAAGTAGCAGCTCTCATTTATGGATGTGTTTAACCAAAAGTTAGTGATCTACCATGTTATTAGAAAATAAGCATTACTAAAGCTAAAGAGGAACATTTCATTATAAAACAGTCAATTCTACAGGAATTTGTATGCATCTAACAACATAGCTTCAAAATACATAAAACAAAAACTGACAGACCTAAAAGGAGACATAGACAAAGAGACAATCCTAGTTGGACATTTTCATCCACTTCTATTAGTAAATGACAGAGACAACAAATGAGAAGACAGAAGATTTGGAACAACACAATTAGTCAATTCGACCTCATAGACTTATACAGAATTTACACCCAACAATTGCAGAATATACGTTATATTCAAGCACACATGGAATGTTCATCAAGATAATTATCCAGCAGAGAGGCTACAAAAGAAATTTCTCATTCAATAGGAAGTTGGACAAATTGAATTTTTAAGATCACTCTGACAGTTACTTATCTTTTCTGAAGAACATCATACTCATTTCAACTTCCCCATTGGGTGCTACTGACTTTGCTGCCTTTTCAGTTACTTCCCAAGGGGGAAAGAGGCTGTGGAGATGCTTCAATATGGTATAAATTTAGCACTGTACAACTGTAAGATGTGGGTGTCTATCCTTCAAATCTTGCCGATTGTTTAACGCTAACATGTCTCCTATCTGCTCCCTCATTTTCACATTCGAGTCAAAGGCCCAGCCCAGTTTCTGATTCCTGGGCCTCCCACCTCTGAAGTTACCTCTCATTACCGCTGTCAAGGTCAGCTTCGTCCTCTGAATCACCCTGTCGGAGGAGGCTACACTCTCATCCACCACACACTGTTCCTGTGAATCCATTTATTCTACTTCATCCTCAAAATGATCTGAGAGAGCTTAACAAAATGTAGAACACTGTAGAACAATTTAGAAGAAAATTTCAAACTGAAAGAAGTAAGTGTGGATCCATAATATAAAACGATAGATTTTTGTTGTTGTTGTCATGAATCCAACTTATGGCAACCCCATGGGTGCAGACTAAAACTGCTCCACAGGCTTTTCAAGGCTGTGGCCTTTCAAAACTGGATCACCAGGCCTACCTTCCAAGGCCCCTCAAGATGGGTTCAAACTACCAACCTTTGGCTAGTGGTCAAGTGATTAGCCATGGACTTTCAGATGTTGGATTGCTGGGGATAGGCTAGAATTACGCTCCATGGAGACTATTGAGTTCAGCTAGTTCAAATCTTTCAGGAGGTAGCTTCAGAACCTGATTCTCCTCATCTCTTACAATCTAGGTGTGCTCCAAAAGCCAAAAATACGAACTCACTGCTGTGAAGCTGACTCTGCCTCGTGGCGACCTTACAGGACACAGCAGAATTGTCCATAGGGTTTCCAAGACCATCCTCCCTACAGAAGTAAACTGTGACATTATTTTTCCCATAGAGCAGCCAGTGGAGTCAAACAGCAGCTGAGCATTTTAACCACTGTGCAACCAGCGCTCCTTTCCAAGTCCCCCAGGAAATCCTAATCTCTTCCTGTTTATGTTGCTCCATCTTCGGACCTCTGCAGCTACACAGACAATCTTATTCTCTTTGGGTGATACTGAATAGAATGCAGAACTACAGCAGAGAAGGGCATGTATCTCGTCCCACCAAAATTCAAATGCAGCAGTTTCCTTATCTACCAAATGGGGATATATATTGTACCTCATGGTATCACCGCAAAGTTGAAGATAATGTATGTGTTGGGGGAAGAATACCAAATATACCATCCACTGCCAGGAGAATGAGTAAGTCAGTTTTAGAAGAAATACAACCAGAATGCTCCTTACAAATGAGACCAGTGAGACTTCAGCTCACTTAGCTTGGACACGTCATCAGAGAAAGTCCATCACTAGAAAAGGACATCATGGCTAAGTAAAGTACAAGGTCACTGAAAACGGAGGACACCCTCAAGGAGACGGGTTGATACAATACAAGTGGCTCAGACACAGCAGTGATCATGAGGATGGCATAAAAAAACCAAAGCCATTATCACTGAGTCAATTACAACTCATAATGACCTAGAGGATAGGGTAGTCCCGCCCCATCGAGTTCTCAGAGTTCTTGGTAGATTTCAACTGCCAACCCTCTGGTTAGCAGCCATAGCACTTAACCACTACAACATCGGGGTTTCCTGACAATGACATAGGACTAGCCAGCGTTACATTCTGCTGTATACCATGTCACCAGCCACACTACAGTACAACAGAATGTATTCTATTGCAGCCAACCTCACAGCAACCAACAGCAGCAGCAGCATGTACCAAGGACCTGGAGTCAGATTTAGAACCACTGACCCCTCCTCCTCTCCAACTTCTTGACTAAATGATCAATACACACAAGAATAAATAGCCAGCGAAGAAATGGGCCCCATTTTTCATTCCTGTTAATGTACTGCCGTCGAGTTGATTCCGACTCATGGTGACCCTAAAGGACACAGTAGAACTGCTCCATAGAGTTTCCAAGGAATGCCTGGTGGATTTGAACTGCTGGCCTTTTGGTTCGCAGACACAGCACGTAACCACTATAACCACAAGAGTTTCCATTACTATTAGGGTGAATACATATTTCCACCCTTTTCTCTTTGCCAGCTTTGGGGTTTCTTGGGTAATCTTTGCCAGAGAACATGACTTAGAACAGGGGGCATCTTGCTTCTTGCTCCCTTGTTATCAATGTAAGCACCCAGGTTTGCAGATCAGATCCCAGGCTTACTGTCTTAGCCAGCTAGTGCTGCTGTAACAGAAACATGAATGGATGGGTTTAACAAACAGAAATTTATGCTCTCAGTCTAGAAGACTAGAAATCTGAATTCAGGGTGCCAGCTTCGTGGAAAGGCTTTCTGTCTCTCTTGACTCTGTGGAAGGTCCTTGTCATCTATCTTTCTTGGTGGAGGACATTCTCAGTGTAGGGACCCTGGGTCCAAAGGATGTGTTATCCTCCTAACTCTTATTTCTTGGTGGTATGAGTTCCCCTTGTCTCTCTGCTTGCTTCTTTTGTATCTCAAAGGAAATGGCCTTAAAACACAACATACTCATGTAGACTGAGTTCCTGCCTCATTAACCCAACTGCCTCTAATCCTGCCTCATTGATGTCATAGAGGTAAGATCAAACACATAAGACAATCGGATCAAGTGACAAAATGTTGCACAATCACACAATACTGGGAGTCACGGATGAGTCAACTTAACATATATTGGGGGGGCATAATTCAATCTATAACACACGCTCATCCATCCAACCTGACGGATAAGAAAATCTGCCTGCCCCAACTAGCCCCTGGCAGAAGCGGGCACACCATGAGCTAGGAAGACAGTGGGGACAGTGGTGAGTGTATGGAATTCTCACCTTTTGTACAGGAGACGGGGGTTCAGTTCCCAGCTAATGCACCTCATGCCCAGCCAACACCTGTCTGTCAGCAGAAGGTTGTGTGTTGCTATGACGCCAAACAGATTTCAGCAGAGCTTCTGGACTAAGACGAACTAGGAAAAAACGCCCATAACCGTCTTCTGAAAATGACCTCGTGAAAATGCTATGGATCACAATAGTCTAGCTGCCACTGATCATGTGCATGGCACAGGTCAAGGCCACAGTTTATTCTGTTGGGCAGGGGGTCACCATGAGTCAGGGGCTGATCTGACAGCAGCTCACAACACCAAAGGAAGACATCAGAGCCAGCGAGGCAGGTGGGCAAGCCCAGCCGCGGAGGCTGACCCCACAGAGACCAGAACTTGAGAAGAGGCTGCAGGGTCCACAGGTTACATGGGTGGCAGTTACCAGCTGCCTGATGCACTGTGACCTAGGGAGTGTCTTTTCCACAGCCAATCCAACTAGCAACTCCGAACACAGGGAATCCTGGTGAGGCAGTGATTAAAGAGCTTGGCTGTTAAGCAGAAAGTTGTCCGTTGCCGGCCACGCCCTGGAAACCCAATGGGGCAGTTCTGCTCTGTTCTAGTAGGGTGTTATGAACTGGAATCCACTTGATGGCACAGATTTGGTTTTCTGTTTTTTTTTGTTTTTTTAACAATAGGGGAAGCAGGCAGAGGGGCAAAACTTTTGAAACAGGACATGAACATTTCTTCCTCATCCATGGAATGTAAAAGCTCCAAACTCAGCAGGCAGAAAGCGCTTAGCAAATCGTACCTACCTGAGGTTTTATACATGATTGTTACCATTATTTTAATGCGAAGTTGCTTTTCAAAACATTTACATCCATTTATACTCCTCCCAATGATTGAAGAAGTTTCATTACACCTGTGCCATACATATATATACTTTCCCGTTAAAGATTTTTACTGAAATTCTATTTTTCTTTATATATTTTTATTGTGGTTAAGGGAAGGTTTACAAGCGAAGTCAATTTGCCATATTCCAGCCCATTCAGAGACCACCATGCAACTCTGCCTGGTACCCCAGCCCACTGATGGCACATTCTTCCTTTCCACTCATTCTCCCCATATTCGCCCAGCCTAATCCTGTCCTCTCCTCTCCACCCTCTCATCTCAGTGCTAAGGGGAGCTGTTCCAACAGCCTCATGACTTCCAGGCCAGTCCAATGTTGTATAAAGAGTTGTGTTTAGTGCCAGTTTCAGCTCTGGGGTAGGAGTGAGACCAGGGGCTGTGCTATCTGGGGACCCTCCAAATTGTCAGATCATCAGGTCTGGTCTTTTATGAACTTCTCTTTTTTAAAGAAACATTACCTACCTAATAAAAGCCAGTATTCACTCTGTCATCATCTCACCCAAAACCAGCAGATTATTTTCCACACTTCCTGCTATCTATATATGGCATAAATACTTGTGTTGTCTGTAGTTATATGTAGTCCTTGTGTCTTCTCTATGCTGTCTGTGTCATCTGTGTCCATTGAGATCTCAGTTTTCTAGGGGGCCAGGAGCCATACTGATAAGTTCACTCAGTATACTCTACATGGAAATGTGCATGCAGACATGCATGTGCGTGAGCGAACTGTGCACATGTGTGCACCCACATGTGTGTGTACGTGTCAGGCAAAAGAAATACATAATAATTACACCCAGCTTCTGACTACTGATAAATCTATTATTAGATCTTTATCTTGTCTCCTCTTGGAAAGATGGAGGTAGAAAGTCAATGCTTTCCTGAAGATGTTTGAAAAAGCACCAACAAAGTAAGATCTGGGGATATCTAGAGGTTTTATTTATCCACAGTTGCCAGACAATTTCCAATACTATGGCAAGCCACACACTGCAGTGACATGGTGTGCACCTGAGATTTGGAATTCGACTGCTACTGCTCACATTTTGGCTCCACCACTTAGGAGCCACGTGACTGTGGGATAAATACTTGGCCTCTCCATTTACCACCAACAAAAAATGGTGCAATCAACTATGCTTCCTTTCTTGTATTATAATAATTGAAGAGTTCATTGTACGTAACACAGCATAGCTGACACAGCAAAAGTGTTTGATATCTGAAAACCATTCCTATTTAATAAACGAAATGATCATTTTTATTCATTTCGCATGGCAGTGAACAGGGAATCCTACAAGAATCAGAAAAGACTTGTTTCTTTTTCTTCTTCTGTTGTTCAGCTTCCTACAAGAAAATAAATACGCATGTCCTTAAGGTCCCAGGAACAGGTGAGGTGGAGCTCACCTGCCAGGCTGAAGGGTACCCACTGGCAGAAGTTTCCTGGCCAAACATCAGCACCCCTGCCAATACCAGCCACACAAAGACACCCGAGAACCTCTACCAGGTCACCAGTATTCTGCGCTTCAAGCCACATCCTGGGCACAACGTCAGCTGTGTGTTTTGGAATGAGAACATGAAGGAAAGCACATCAGCCATCATTGACCCTGAAGGTAACAGCTGCCTGCTTGCTGGCTCCGTCTGCCAGCCTCCAGGCAGAAACAGGTGCACACTCAAAATGAGAAACTTCAGGAGAGTGTAAGGAAGGGGTGAGCAGTGGTGAGAGGAACCAGCAAACGCTAGGGCAGGTCCTGGGCTTCAACAGCGGGGAAGGAGTTCCCAGTGTCAGGAATTACTACGACATGGAGAGGCGGCTAGTGGCAGCCAGGGTCTGCAGGAGGAGGCTGACCCTGCAGCCACTCCACAGGGTAGAAGCTGGGTGCAGAAATATCCCAACCTCCTTCTCCCCCTGCCCCCCTCCCCATCTCCTGCTGGTGCCTCGGTAGTGAGTTGGAGGGAATTTGGAGCCAATCAGGAAAAAAGACGTGATGATAAGAGAGCAGCCTTGAGGCCTCTGCATTGGCAGCCACGTGCAGCGGGTGGTCCCCACAGCAGAAGGCCCTCCAGGGGCAAGTCGGACAGAGAGCCACCAGGGGGAGGATGGCAGGAGAACCCCGGGAAAGAGAAGAGGCGGGGAGCTTACGTACCCTTATACAATGTCCTTTCACAGCAAGGTGGGCCATCTCTGGGTCCCAGAGCCCCCTCAAGACCCCAGCACCCTGTTGTTGCTGTCCAGCTGACTCCAGCTTATGGTGACCTTACACACAACAGAATAAAACATTGTCTGGTCCTGAGCCAACTTCACGGTTGTTGGGATGCTTGAGTCCATTCCTGTGGCCATCATGCACTTGGAGTGACCTCCAACCTAAGGACTCATCTTCCAGCACTGCATTAATGTAATCTTCTGCTGTGAGCCATAGGGTTTTCACTGACTAATTTTTGGAAGTGGATCACCAGACCTTTCTTCCTCGTCATCTTAGTTTAGAAGCTCTGCTAAAACTTGCCCATCATGGGTGACCCTACTGGTATTTGAAATACTGGTGGCAGAACCGCCAGCATCACTGCAGCTTACAGCACCTGACCCGCCCCTCTGCCCCAAGGGCAACAAACAGACAAACTGGAGGCCGGGCAGCACCTCAGGGTCTTTGTGTCTGAAGGGTTTTATCGGGGGCTAGCAAATGTTTGGCACAGTTTTGCATGGTATGAAATAGGCAGGCTCTCGAGAAACTCACTTATTTGGGCTGTTTTTAGAAATAATTGGCCGTGTACAAAATTTGAATTTGGCATCAGCAGGCTAAGGGATCTCAGCTCGCTGTGAAGAAATAAGCAACTTGGAGTTAAACTGCAGTGGCCTCCTTTGCTCATTTATGTAACAGCCTCCCAAGTCAGATGGCGAGGAACCCACAGACAGATCAGATGACGGTCAGCTTCCCAGGGCTGGCTACAGAGTGGGAAGGGTGGACCGTGGCTCTGCAGAGACAAAGCAGAAGTGTCCAGCACAATGCTAACTACCCGAGGCAGGAGCTGACTGTAGGCTTGACTGCACGAGACCATGAAGCAGCAGGAGCCCTGGTGGTGCAGTGTAAGTGCTAATCTGCTAACCAAAGGTCACCAGTTTAAATCTACTAGCTGCTCCTTGGAAACCCTGATGGGCAGTTCTCTGTCCTATAGGGTTACTCCACTTCGGATGGGACTTGATGGCAGTGGGTTTGGTTTTTCTGGTTATGTGAGTCAGCAAGATGAATGTTTCTCTGCTGGCCTTGCAGTTAATCAGCTGGTCCAGGGTATTTCCAAAAAAGCTGGCCTCTTACAGAAAGCTCCAAAGCCCCAACTGGCTGTGCTGGGTATTTTTTTGAAGCATATCCTGTTTTTTTGAGCTTTGTGCATATGTCAGCAAAACATCACACAATTTGGGGGGAACTGATGGCTGTTTATTTGCCAAGTGAGAACATTTTATAAAGAGCAGTTAACATCTAGTATAAGAAACAGTCCATAAGAGACAGGTCACTTCATTATCTAGTGTATAGATCTCCTATTGCTGCTGTAATAAATTACCATAGACTCAGTAACTTTAAACAGCACAAATTTATTCTTACAGTTCTAGAGGTCCAAAGACCCAAATGGGCTTCCCCAGGCTCAAGTCAAGGTGTTGGCAGGCGTATGGTCCTTCCTGAGGCTCTGGGGAATGTCTGTTTCCCTCCCTTTCCCAGCCTCTGGAAGCCACCTTGGTTCGCCGCCACCACCCCTATCTTCACCCCCAGTGATGTCATTACTTGGACCTTTGCTCCTATCGTCACATCTCTTTCTCCGTCCCCTTCTTCCAGCTTTGGAAGATCTCTCTGGTTATATTGTTCTCCCCACCCTCCAGCCCCTGCTAATTGTCCAGAATAAAAAAAAATGACATGGAGTCAATTCCAACTAATGGTGACTCAATAGAACAGAACAGAACTGCCCCATAGGTTTTCCAAGGAGTGACTGGTGGATCCAAACCGCCGGCCTTCCCGGTTAGCAGCTGTAGCACTTAGCCACCAGTGTTTCCAGTCCCAAATAAATGAAACCAAACCCACTGCGACTGATTCATTTCCAAATCATAGCGACGCTGTAAGACAGAGTGGAACCCCTCCATCGAGTTTCCAAAGAGAACCTAGCCCATCAAGTTTCCAAGGAGCACCTAACTTGGGGTGAAAATAATAAATAACGCACACTGATACTTCAACCTTCAAGGCCTCTCTTTTTATCACTTACGAAAAGTAAGGTATAACTAATTCACACTAGACTGTTCGAGCCTTACATGTTAACTGCTGACCTTTTGGTTAGCAGACATAGCACTTAACCACTACACCACCAGGGTTTCCCCAGGCCAGTCCAGAACAGATTCCCCATTTTATGATCACTAACCTAATGACATCTGTAAAATTCCTTTTGCTATGTGAGGTAGCACATTTACAGGTTCCAGGGATCAGGACTTGGAGCTCTTTGAGGAGACATGGTTCTCCTTTTGAGGCACATTCACCATTCAGCCACATTCGGCTGAGGTGGAAATCAGAGGTGAGGCAGACAGGATGCGAGTCAGCATCAGACCATTGTTCTGTACCACGAGAAAGGACATTTTATCATGGAGTGGTACCAATTTAATTCCCAGACCAGATTCTTGGATCTACGAAGTGACTAATATCCATGTCATCAGTAATTTCCTAGTATTCTTCTGAAACAAACAAACAAGCGAAGTCCTCTCTAAAATAGTTTTCAGGGGCAGTCAGCTCCACGAGTGTTTCCCTCCAACACCTCGCCACTCCCCTACCGCAATCTGCTGCCCAATTCCAGCACTCAGGTTCACCCGAGTTCTCTCTAACTATGCCGCAATGATGAAGTAAGAGAGTCTTGCCCAAGAGATTACCTTGACAGGAGTAAAGGTACTAGAAGAGCACCATTTCTAGGCCTAACTTGGGGTGAAAATAATAAATAACGCACATTGATACTTCAACCTGCACGGCCTCTCTTTCGATCACTGATGAAAAGTAAGGTATAACTAGTTCACACCAGGCTGTTCGAGGCTTACATGTTAACAATCCCAAGGACACTCGTAGTTCCTGGCACACTTGACTCAACTGCCTATTGTTAGGTGGAATTTCCTGTACACTGCAGTGTAGCCAGGTACTTTGTTGTCCCCGGGTGGAATGTAGTTTTCTAGAAGGGAACTCCTATAAGGATCTCTGCAGGGAGCCAGGAGCTTGGGCAAGGTGAGTTTAGAAACGATGAGACCACCATTTGCACCACAGACGACCTCAGTGGCTTTTTCTGGGTAGTAGAGAAATGGAATGGCAGACTGGCCATTTCTGCAGAAGCCCTAATGCTCTGAGGAGCTAGGAATGCAGAAGGCTGTCCCCTCTCCCCCTGGTAGAAATGGACAACTGAAGAGTCAACAGCCATGGGAGTGACCTGTGGGCTCTGTATCAGAGCTCAGGATCTCCCTGGGTGTGGCTCAGGAAGCTGCCCAGCAGTGAAATGGGAAAATTTTTGTGCCATCAAGAGATTCTCCACGTGGTTTTAGGCAGGCTTCCTAGCTTTCATCCTGTTGTTCCCTGACAGGGGACACTGATGTTCCAGTGGTAGAATTCTTGCCTCCCACGCAGGCTAACCAAATTTGATTCCCAGTCAGTGCACCTCATGTTCAGCCACCCCTCATCTGCTGTTGGAAACCTGCATTTTGCTATGAGGCTGACTTCCAGACTAAGGTAGAATAGGAAGAAAGGCCTGGCAACCTACTTACAAAACTCAGCTAATAGAAAACCTTTGAATCACAGTAGTCTGATTTGCAACAGATCATGGGATGACACAGAACCAGGCAACGTTTTGTTCCACCTTGCACGGGATCACCATGAGGCAAGGCCAACTGACAGAGCAAACAGTGACACTCCCTGATACAGAGTCTTGCCTCTGGTCAGCTCCTCTTCACCAGTGAGTGCTCTCTGAGCTTGCCTGCCACAGTTCCTCCTCCATGCCTTCTTTGTTCATGTATTTTCTTCTACATAAAACACCATTTGCCCTCTCCTCCAGCTTCAAGTCCACCTTCTCTCTAGGGTAACTCAGGTCTTCTCCAAGAGATGGTCACTCCAGGATACTAGCTATCTTTCCCTAATCTTACCTCCTAGAACCTATAACCTGTACTATTCTTTGATTGCCTTGTGACTATGCTTGTCTTTTTTCCTTTACTGCTATTTTATTTTCCACATATTTTCACTGTTTACAAGGGTCTTCCTTGTTTTCCAGACTAAAAGAAAAGCAGAGTGCTTTGCCCATAATAAGTGCTCAACAAACTCCAGCTTGAGGGATTGGAGATTAGTTTTGGAGAATCCCAGTCTCATTTTCCCAGCTACTACCAGGTTTGGGTTTTTTTGTTGTTGTTTTTTCTTTTGGTACTAGACTGTACGCACCACCAAACTAGAGAACCTGATGATGTTCTTGTTTGTGGCACAAACTACTGTTGTTAGGTAATCTTGAGTCTGTTCCAGCTCATAGTGACTAAACGCACAACAGAATGAAACACTGCCCAGTCTTGCCCCATCCTTACAATCTTCACTATGTCTGAGCCCATTTTTGCAGCCACGGTGTCAGTCCATCTCACCAAGGATCATCCCCCCTTTTTTTTGTTTTTTCACCCTTTGCTTTACCAGGTATGCTGTCCTTCTCTAAAGACTGATCCCTCCAGATAATATGTCCAAAGTACATCAGACAAAGCCTTGCCATCCTTGCTTCCAAGGGGCATTCTGGCTGTACCTCTTCTAAGACAGAGTTGTTCACTATTCTTGCAGTCCGTGGTACATTTAGCATTCTTTGCCAATACCGTAATTCAAAGGCATCAATTCTTCTTTGGCCTTCCTTATTCATTGTCCAGCTTTCACATGCATAAGACGCAACTGAAGATATCATGACTCAGGTCAGGTGCACTTTAGTCCTCAAGGTGACTGACAGTTTTGTTTTTCAACACTTTAGAGGTCTTTTGCGGCAGATTTGCGCAATGCAATGCGTTGTGTTGACTGAGGATCCAAGCAGAGTGAGATCTTTGACAAAGTCAATTTTTCTCCATTTCTCATGGTGTTACACTTTGGTCCAGTTGTAAGGATTTGTGCTTTATGTTAGGGCGTGGCATAAATGTCGGCAACAAAAGTACACAAGTCACACATCCTCCCTCGGATTCCTCACTTCTATAGTGAAAGATTTTTAAAGTCACCTGTGACTGTTTCCTTTCTGCTCACCGTGCACTCCTGTTTGCTGCTTGCTGCTGACAGCACACTGGGCACTGCTCACTGAACCATACTCTCAGTGCACTGCTTGCTGCTCACTGCCCACTGCCCACATCACACTGCTCACTGCACACTGATCACTGAGCACTGCCCACTGCATACTGCTCACTGCACACTGCATACTTCTCACTGCACACTGCTTGCAGTGCAGTGCTCACTACATTGTGCACTGCTTATTGCGCACTGGATACTGCACAGAGCACTGCATGTTGCTCACTGCACCCTGTGCACAATTCACTGTTTACTACTCACTGCCCACTGTCCACATCACACTGCTGCTGAGCACTGCACACTGCTTGCTGTGCGGCACTCACTACACTGCTTACAGTGCACTGCTCACTCTCACTGCATTCAGCACAGAGCACTGCTAACTGTTCACTGCACACTGCTCACAACAACCTGTGCACAGTTCACTGTTTACTGTCCCCTCTGCACAGTGCATTAGCAAAGGATGCTTGAACTTCTTAACTTTTTATCAGAGGGTAGGTACAGCATGGAGAATGTACCTAATGCCACTGAACTGTATACTTAAAAATGGTTCAGATGGCAAATTTTTTGTTGTACAGTGAAATCTGTGACAGCAAGAACACAGTGGGACCGTGTTGTTTCTCTGAATCTTGATGGCTTCCTTGTGAGTACCCAGAACTATGGGTATGCATAAGGCATACTGGACAATTATTTTTCCCATTGCATTATCATATCATTGTTAAAGAGCTTACAATTATTATACAACAATTAGAAGAATATATATTAGGATATACGCTAAACTGCTATAACAAAGAGACCCAAAAGCACAGGGTTGCCGGTGAACAGAAAGGTATCTTCTTATGTAACATCCACAGACAGCTCATCAGAGCTGGTGAGGAGCTATAGTCCATAAAGTCATTCAGTGACCCAAGTTCTTTCCATCTTGTTGCTCTGCAGTTCTCCATGATGTTGTCCTGGTTGAACTGTCAAAACTGGGTTATTGCCATGTCCATATTTCTGTCCACCCTTAGGAAGGAAAAGAGAGAATCGTAGAAGGCACATCCAGTGATTTAAGGCCAAGACCCAGAAGAATCATTCCAGTGGCCTGGGCTTAGCTTATGTGTCAGTCACACCTAACTCCTAGTGAGGCTGGGGAAGGTAGTTTCTGAGAAGCCATGTGCTCAGCTAACACCCTAACAAGTGAGAAAGAAAGGAAGAACGGATTTCAGAAACAGGCAGTTTTCCCCCTCAAGGTCACTGATCACAGGGAAAGACAGGTTAGGTTGACTAGACAATCACTGCTGCCCAACAAACTCTTACTGACACTCTTCATGCAGCTGGTACTTGGCTCTATAGAGGATTCAGAGATGACTTAAATGAAGCCTTTGCCCTCCAAGTACTAACAGTCAAACTGGACTAAGTTATCCAGTGCTGCTACAACAGAAACACCACAAGTGGGTGCCTTTAACAAAGAGAAATTTATTCTCTCACAGTTTAGGAAGCTAAACATCTGAATTCAGAGTGTCAGCTCCTGGGGAAGACTCCCTCTGTCTCTGTGCCAGCTCTGGGGGAAGGTACTTGTCATCAATCTTTCTCTGGTCTAGGAGCTTGTTGGCACAGGGACCCTGAGTCCAAAAAACACACTCTGCTTCTGGTGCTTCTTGCTTGGTGGTAACGAGGTCCCTCTCTCCTTGTTTCTCTCTTTTATATCTCAAGAGACTGACCGACGGCACAGCGTAATCCTGTAGATTAAGTCCTGCCTGTTAACATTACTGGCTTTAGTCCTGCTTTTGTTAACATAAGAGAGGTCAGGACTTACAACACATAGCTTAATCACATCAGATCACAAGACAGTCAACAACCACGCAATACTGGGAATCATGGCCTAGCCAAGTTGACACATATTTCCAGACACATAATCCAATCCATAGCACAGACTGTTTAGTTTTAGGGAGTCTTCAAGAACGAGCAGAGTTTCTGTGTGGAAGGGACTAGGGAGCAATCTACAGAAGACAAGGATTACCATAAATGACAGAAGCAGGAATCCCTGTCTTATAGCGGGGACCCTGAAGGGAGCAGGATTGCTGACGCACAGTGCTATAGGTAGCAAGCCTTATTAAGCACCTGAGAGACTCTAGACGTGAAGAAGCTTATTGTAATCACTATTTATTTATTTATTCTTTGGTTATCCATTGTGTAGATAAGCAGACTCTTAAATTCTTCTTTAATGTTTACCATATCCTTTTGAGTTAAAAAGAGTATCTGTGGGGCCCGAGCTTTGGGGTCAGACAGATTTGGGTTTGCAGTCTTGATTGGGCCACTTACTTAGCAGTGATGGCCCAAAGTAGAGTGTTGGACATCACCCAGGGCTCAGGCTAAAGGAGGTCTAAGCCCCACTGAGTTGCTCAGACAAATCCTTGGTTTTCAGCCCTGTGATGGGGTGCAGGTTAGAAGGTCACCAGGTTTTATTTGGATCAGAGTGCTGTGTCTATTCCTTACAATTTACCCCATGAGGCTACAGCCAGGCTTTGACCTTGGGCTCCCTCCCATCTCTCTACCGGGAACCCTCCTCCAGCTCTCCTACATGTTGGCCTGGTGCCTTATTCTAACTTGTGCATACCCAGAGTTCCCTACTAAACCTGTCTTTATCCTTGGTGCCAGGATCTTAACCACCTGACACAAAGAAAAGAACTAGTTGTATTAACTCACACTGAGGTGTGAATGCCTGGATGTAGTATATCAGCACTGCCTGGGATAGTCTATTTATTTGGAAAGGGTCCTGTTAGCCCTGGAAATTGAATAACTAATGGTATATATTCCAAACATTATGAGTGCTTGTCAGCGGAGGGAAGATATTTTCAGGCTGATGGATGGCTCCACTAGAGACAGAAAGATTATGATGACAGTGATGATGATGATGACGATTGACGGATGGATACATAGGCGATATAATAGGACAGACACATCAGGGTGGCGAGAAGTGTAGACTCAGACTGCCCAGATGGAAGTTCAGCTCACCTACTGTGTAACTTTGGGACAGGTTTCCCAGCCTCTGTGCCACACTCTCTTCACCACAGAGCTGTCAGGAGAAGCAGATGAGGTGACACATGGAGAAAAAAACTAGTGACCATGTTGCACAGTGGTTAAGAGCTCAGGCTCTAACTAAAAGCTCAGCAACTCAAATTCACCAGCTGCTCTTCAAAAACCCTACGGGGCGGTTCTACTGTGTCTTACAGGGTCACACTATCAGTTGGCATAGATTTGATGGCAACAGGGAGGACCCATGTAGGCTACAGCGCACTCCCAGGGCCAGTTTGTTGGATGACCTTTAAGCCTCCACCTAATAGGATTCTGGTCCTCTTCCAGGTCAGATGAAAGATGAGAAGTCAACCACTCCGCTCTTTCCCATTTTCATCCCTACCTGCATCATTGCCTTAATTTTCATGGCTGCAATGCTAGTCCTCAGGAAGAGGCTCTGCCAAAAGCTGTCTTCTAGAAAAGGTGAGCCAGTTTGACTCATGGTCCCACTGACAGAGTGCCTGCAGCGTGGGAAGCTCGGGCTGAGTGTGGCAGGTGAGTCAGTTTGACTCATGGTCCCATTGACAAACTGCCTGCAGCGTGGGAGGCTCGGGCTGAGTGTGGCAGGCCTGTGGTTTCCCACTTGCGTGCTCCATCTGGGAGTTATCAACTGTTCCAGATCATCCCAGTGGAATTTCCCTGGAAGAAAATGTCTCTAGTCTTCAGCAGCTGTCTCTCACACTGCATATTTCTAAAGGAATGTTTCATTCCTGTGGCTGAAGTCATTTACTGTGTTCATTGAGCTCAGAAGTCTCATCAACTGCAACATTATTTTGGCAATGCAGTCCACGCTGTGCTGGCGACAGTTGGGCTATTGGGAAGGATGCCGAGCACCTGCTGGGAGATTCTTTCCATTCTCATCCACCCTGTCCTGCTCTGGAAAAAGCCTTTCTCCTGCCCCCAGGAATCCACATCACCTGGCTAGGTGAAGAAAGGAGGAAGGTTCATGAGGGATTTTGGAGGCAGGGGAGCAGGTGCCCTTTGGTCCCTCTGCTGCAGATCCCTAACACACTCCTAGGCCACTATGCCAGCTGGTGCAGATCACAGCAGCCCTTGGCCCTGGCTCAGGGGATCTAACTACTTGTGGGTCTGCCCTGGCGTGCAGAGAGGACCCACCTGTAAAATTCCTGGAAATGTCTGCAGGCCTACTTGGTGCCTTCTCAAACTGTCTCCCTTTGTCAGTACCCAGAAGCCCCAGTGGTGTGGTCGTTAAGTGCTCGGCTGCTAATCAAAAGGTCCTCAGTTCAAACTCGCCAGCCACTCTACAGGAGAAGGATGTGGCTGTCTGCCTCCCTAGAGATTACAGCCTTGGAAACCCTCCCTGTAGGACAGTTCTACTCTGTCGTGTTCGGTGGCTGAGTGAGCGGTGACTCTTCACTAAGGGGCTTGGTTTTGGGGTCAGCACACGACTTGCCTGTAGAAAAAGAAATAGCATCTAGGAATAAGTGTGGGGCAACCAGTATTTGAACGTTGGGGCTTTTAGATCATAACTTCTCTATTCACATCTGCCAGTAAATAGCAGCATGCTCTGTGTGTCCACTGCACCCCTCTGTGTACTAGCCCTGGGTGCGGACCACAAAACCCCTCCAGCTGTAGAATCTAACAAACTGTAGGTGGAAGAAAGAGACAAAGAGAGGAAGGAGGGAGGGAGAGAGGAGACACAAGAAAGAGAAAGAGGGGAGAGAAAACGGAGACAGAGAGAATGAATAAAAGGAGAGGGTAAGGACACCTCACTCTAAAGAGGAAGAACTTCGGTCATGTTCCACAAAACTCTGACTTTTGCAAAGAATCACCTCTGTAAATCCATGACCTCCACTAAGGGAGATGGCAGAAGCAGCACGTTACACTCTCATTCTTTCACTAGGCTGCACCTCCCACGCTACTTAGAAAACGTTTGTGCAGACCAAGGTTCTAAGCCTAGGGCCTAAGGACCCTTTAGTCACTTCAGAAATGAATGGCTGAGTCTTCTGTCCCTGATCTCTTCGGAAGAATGACATGAAGATAAAGAAACCAGCCCTTGCCTGCGCTCATCTCCAGGTATCGAGATCTTAGCACTCACGATGGGTGCACCACCAGCTTGGACCCAGTTGCAGTTGGGAGAGACTGGTCTTGGCAAGAGAGTTAAGTGAAGAAATTTGCAAATTGTTCTTTTGGTTTCTTTGTTTTTTAAAGAACTACAGTGAAATCAGGGCTGCTTATAAAGTAACTGTCCTCTAATTCGCTTGCATCCTGACCTGCCTTCTTGCCTGGGAGACACGTGGATACACGTGTGCATACATACACATGTGGCAATATGCTTGTAGTGGACACAAAACTTGTGGACCTGCTACAACTGTGGCCAGGGCTTTAAACTGGGCCAGAGGCTAGGTCTGGACCTGGTGTTGCCCTTAGACCTATGACCTTGCATAAACCACTTGATTCCTCTGAGATGGCTTTTCTATGTAGAGAAAAATATAAATTAAATTTAAGAAAAAAAAAATCTCCCTGGTGCATAATAGGAAAGATACTTCCCCCATTTCTCAGGGCATTTGTGTTGGAAAATGAGTAATTACCCACTCTTTCTCTCTGTCTTTGAAATGTAAGTAAAAATTCTGCAAGACGGAAAGACTGGGTTATGAAACCCAGGGTATGGCAGAAGACAGCCTGCAAGTCCTGCAAGAGAATCAGAGCAAGAGCACAGGACATGTGAATCTGGGGTTAAGAAAGATGAAATCAAGGGGATTTACGTAAACTTGTGCTTGAGCTCCCGAGTTACCTTGAGCTTGGTGTCTGACTTGTCTCAGTCTTTACACCTTAGTGTGAATTAACTGAAGAGACCCTCTGCTCTTTCACAGGTTAGGAGGTACAGTCCAGACTAAAGCAGAAGAGAAACAAGATAATTCTAGAATCCCTTCCTAGGTTGAATACCCAAATTATCAGCCCCTCAGCCTTTGAGCCCCGGTGGGTTAGGGAAATAGAGAGGAAAGAATGAATGGGGGAGGTGTTGCTCCTTATTTACAAAACATCAGGGTCAAGTTTTCATGATACATTAACCGGCCTGGTATTCCAAGCTGCAGCGGACACTTGGACTTGTATAAGCGGATTTATTTGGATTTACTTTGTGTTCTGCCATTTTCTAATGTATAAACAGGACAATTTTCTTGATAACCTTATTCCCTCACCAGGATTTTTCTTTTTCAGACCCAACAAAAAGGCATGCCACTGCAGTAAAGAGGGACGTGAACAGAACTGTGAGTCAGCATGGCTTTGTTTTTCCTTCTCCACCTTTTTCTCTCCCAGCTCAAATTAATGTCCTGCTAATGTCCAAAGGGCCACTAAATGGTCCAAACACCCACAGAATCTTCCTGCTCAATGGCATTTCAGCCAGAGCTCGCTCTAGGGATCCCACATGGCTCCTGCTCAGGAGAGCCAAGGTGATGTCAGCTGTACAGCTCCAGGGCAATCATCAATCATTCAGTCTTGGTCAGTCTACGTTCTTAAGCTGAGTCCCTGGGCAGTAGGGAAAACATGCTCAGCTGGTAACCAAAAGGTTAGAGGTTCGGGCCCACCCAGAGGTGCCTTGGCAGGAAGACCTGGTGATCTACTTCCAATGAGATCAGCTAGTGAAAAACCCAATGGACTGAGCATCATGCTCTTCTGAGAACTGTCTATGTGAGATCAAACTGACAAAAGGAACTCACAAGATTAGACAGGAAACTTAGGGGCAGCAATTTTATGTTAATGGGGGAGGAACAGCTCAGAAAAGGTGGGTGAGAATGGCTGCACACCTCAAAGAGTGTAATCAGTGGAAAAATAGATGAATTGGTGTATGTATGTGTCACTGTGTAGTCTCAAGAACAACAAATAGGTCTTTTTTAAAAATTTAAAAGCTTAAGAGATAAAAGAAAACCCCGTGGAATAGTTCTGTTTTGACATACGGGGTCACCATGAGTCAGAATCAACCCACAGGCCACTGGTATGGTTTACATTTCTATTCCTGAGCACTCCCACGGAACGCTGCGATGTGCACCTGGGCTCACTGAGTTAGAAGTGTGGCTAAGATTTAAGGGCAGAGAGAAGACATTCAACTGTGATACAATCAACACCTGCTGTTTTGCAATAAACAGCCATTAGGGAAGACCTTGTGGGATGTGGAGGGTTAAGGACAAGAACTCTTCATAAGGTTGACAAGCTGGGAGCTAGGACTTGTGAAAGACAGAAGCCATGAGGTAAGGTCAGGAGAACACGGGTTGTGGGCCCAGGGTTGCTGGCTCTGATACTGGAGCAGCAGTGTCTTGGGGTCCAGATCTATGGGGCGGTTCTACTCTGTCCTGTCCAGTGCGTATGCTTTGCTTAGGGTCAACAGAAAAGAGGAGGATCCTCAAGGAGATGGGTTGACACAGTGACTGTAGTGACAGGCTGAGCAACTGTGGGTACAGCTCAGGACAGGGCAGTGTTTCCTTCTGTTGTCCACAGGGTTGCAGCTATTCCTGAGAAAGCTAAAACAAAAACAGAACCAAACCACTTCCTACCATGACCCACCTTTCTCAGAAGAGCTACCTTGTCCTTGGTCATCTGGAATTCATACCATGTGAGACATCATTTTGAGAGTTCACCAAAACGAATCACACACGCAAAGCACGCCCAACTAAAAACCTGCTCATAGGGACCCTGCACAGATATAGTAAAAGTGCCCTATAGGGTTTCCAAGGCTGTAAGTCTTTATGGAAGGACACTGACACATCTTTATCCCAAGTAGCAGCTGGGGGGTTCAAACCTCCAACCTCTTGGTTAACAGCCAAACAGATTAAGCACTGCACCACCAGGGCTCCTTAAGCAAAGCATGTTGCTGTCATTGTTAGGTGCTGTGGAATCCGTACCGACTCACAGCACCCCTGTGTACACCAGAAGGAAACGCTGCCCTGTCTGGTGCCACGTCCACAATCGTTGTTAAGCTGGAGCCCATACTGCAACCACTGTGTCAACCCATCTCCTCGAGGGCCTTCCTCTGTTCTCTGACCCTAAGCAAAGCATACCTGCTGCTGTTGAGTTGATTCTGACTCACAGTGACCCTACAGGACGAAGTAGAACTGCCCGATAGGTTCCAAGGAACACCTGGTGGGTCTGAACTGTTGATCTTTTGGTTAGCAGCTATTGCGCTTGAGCACTGCACCACTATGTTTTCCAAGCAAAGCATAGACTTTTCTAAATAACTTTGCATCAGCTACTCAGACTATTCAGAATAACCTGTGTTAGAATTCTGCAGGTGATAGATAACCCCAGATTCTAGAGGCAACTGTGGAAACAACCCTGGAAGACTTGCATTCAGATTCCAGGATGAGTCCAGCTTGTACGTAAGACATGGCATCTCACAAACATAAAATGGGACTGCAAAGGAATCAAAGTGGTCCCTGGACCCTTCCTGTCTGCCTCCACAACCCTGATAGTGCCTGCATCGCTGTGTACCCACACCCTGCACAGCACAAACACAGCTCAGGGTAGGCCTGTGAGAGGTTCAGCTGAGCTGAGCTGAGCTTCTCTGAATTGCCCGGGAGACTTCTGTGACCCAGCCAGGGAACCAACGGTGACTCAGTGGTAGGATCGTCTTTCTTCTCGCAGGAGACAAGCATTTGATTCCCAGGCAATGCCACCACCAGTCAGTGAAGGCTCGCAACAAAGATAGACTAGGAAGAAAGGCCTGGTAATCTACTTGCTTTCAAAAAATCAACCAGCTAAAAAGCCTGTAGATCACAAAAATCTGATCCCAGTGTGCATGGGGATCAGTGTGCACCATGGGCCTGGGGCTGACTGACAGCAGCTAGCCAAGACAACATATTTTCTAATCAGAAAAGTGATTTCTCCTGTTTGTGGATTTCTCTCCTCAGATCTGAGCCTGTGGTCTTGGGAACTGGGGTGACCTGATGGCGACACCCTGAAGAAGTTTCTGGACTCTGAACAAGGACCCTTTGGCCTGGAAATCTTGCGTTCGCATTTTCAGTGCCTTTGGGTGACATAGCACTTTACTCTGGAGCCAGCCCGGTGCTTGCAGCGGGTTGGACAACGTGCCCTCCTGCCTCGGGCCTTGCCTCTTGCAGCCTGGCTCAGAGCTGTGGGAGCACAACTGCACTTTAGAAACACACTCCACCAAATCCTGACGCCCAGTGAGTTCTGGGGTTCCTTCCTGCTGCCAGACTGAAAGTGGAGGGAATATTTTCCCCTAAGTTTCCAAAGCCATTTCCATAAGCAGAGAGAAGTGGAAATTTCCAGTTAAAAGAAATGGACAGATGCTCAATAGAGTTATTGTTTTCTAGTTTCCTCTGAATGCTTCAAGGGTCTGTTGAGACCATGAACTCACAGACAGGGGCCTTCTACAAACCCAAGACTTCCGTGACATGTTTTATGGCTTACTAGAACCCCGAAAGCATCTGAAGTCGTTGTGATCAACAGAAAGCATTCAAGTTCATAGAGGGACCAGTTGTAAACCAATGGAGTAAAGGCACTGCATATTTTCTCTGAGGTGAAAATCATAAAGCATTTGTTCTAACCAGGAAAAGCATCATGTTGAAGAGTGGTTTGTTTTTTCATATATCTCTCCTTTGAAAAATTCTGTGTGGGTATATGTGTGTTTAACCTTAGAAATCAATGACGTATACTAAAAATGGAAACTCTGGTGGCATAGTGATTTAAGTGCTATGTCTGCTTACCTAAAGGTCAGCAGTTCAAATCCCAGGCGCTCTTTGAAAACTCTATGGGGCAGTTCTACTCTGACCTCTAGGGTCGATATGAGTCAGACTCGACTCGACAGCAGTGGATTATATTAAAAATACGTGGCATGCTAATGTGTTTTGCCTGTGAACACTTCAGATGAGTAGCTGTAATGGCCAAAAGCCCCAAACTAGGAAGCTTTTTCCTGCACCTTTCCAGGACTTGACACTTAACCCTTCATGTGCTTTAGTTTGCACACCTGTAACAGCACGATGCATTTGGTCTGTATGCCAGCCCGTGAGGCTCAGGGCATTAGCTGACCATAACTGCCAAAATCCATATGTTGCCATGTATAGGAGTATTAGGCATCATTGTTGCTAGATGCCATCAAGTCGATTCCAACTATTAGGGACCCTCTTAGACAGAGCAGAACTGCCTGATAGGGTTTCCAAGGAGCAGCTGCTGGATTTGAATTGCTGACTTTTTGCTTAGCAGCTGAGCTGTAACCACTATGTCACCAGACAACAGTCTCAAATGAGTGACTCTCAAGAGATCTCTTTAGCTGGTGCTCAGATGAAGAAGAATTTGGGATTCAGATGGGAACTGAGAGGTGTGGAAGTGACAAACTGTCTAATTTCTCAGTTTCTCAGTTCTCTGTACAAATCACAGCATCCTCTAGGATACAGCTCAGTTGTTCTTGGTCATGTCCTAGCCATTCTACTCTTGACCAGTTTCCACAGGTTCCACTAGTTGGATTCCATAGGTCCACTGCAGGTCAGTAAATTTAATATTCCATCAGGATATCTGGCTTCCACAGGTTGGAAAGCCTGTAAGAACATCAGCACATCCTCTTCAGTGGGTGTGGGTCTAAGAAGATGCTGCTTCCCAGGATCCATGTCTTGCTTCAGCACACACTAATGCTGTGGAGAGCAGGGCAGGCAGATCAGGCCCCCTCTGAGCAGGAAGCAAGCCCACCTAGCCTCTGTCTCACCTCCCCCTTGACAGGTGATTGGCCCTTCTTGGGCCAACCAAAAGCCCAAACCAAACTCACTGCCACTGAATTGAAGCCGACTCAGAGCGACCCTGTAGGACTGCGTAGAACGGCCCCATAACATTCCTAAGAAGTGCCTGGCAGATTTTAACTGCCAACCTTTTGGTTAGCAGCTGTAGCACTTAACTACTATAACTCCTTGGGCCCAAACCTAAACAAACCAAACTCAGTGTCTTTGAGTTGATTCCTACTCGTAGTGACCCTATAGGACAGAACAGAACTGTATCTTAGAATTTTCAAAAACAGTAGTGTTCAATTGTTAGGAACACAGAAGGCATAATGGCTTGTGGCCAATATTGCCACCTTTGGTCCTGAAGTGGATCTGTTTTCCAGAACACTGAACAGAGAGAGGGCTGCCCAGTTCCTGAGTCCTGCAATCCAGGCTTCCTCAGAGAAGAGGACCACAGGCAGAGTGTGCCAGCCTGAGACAGATTCTCATGACGGCCTACCATCAGAGCATCTAACCCCCACCAAGTGCTTACAACACATCTAATGTTGTTGAGCAATTGATACATGGAAGCTGAAACACAGAGATTTATGTAATTTGCTTCAAGCTGCCTGCTGGGTCTGGAAAGGTCAGAGATAGGGCAGTGAGACCACATTCATTACACCCCAGAGTATCCCCTGATTCCCTACCCAGTGACACTTGACAGGTGACATGCTCCCTGTGGGCTTTTGCTGGTCCAGGATTAACTTCACTTTTACTCCCTGGAGGAGGTGGGAGGGAAGGCAGATGGGGAGGTCAGGGGCAGGAGCACTTGAGGAGTGGTGGAGTGCAGGGTTCAAATCCTCCCTCCACACGGAGTATGAGCCTCACAATGTCTGACTCTTACCTGCCGATACCTCTGAGATCAATTTCCTTATCTAAAATATGACTAATGTAACAAGGTACTTCGTGATTTCCTTTATCAGGCATTTAGCATGTCTGACACACTGCCGGTGCCTGGTACATACCAAGTATCCCTGGGAATTCCCCCATGTACCTGCCACTGAGCCAGAAACCAAACCCATTGCTGGCAAGTCAATTCCGAGTCATAGCAACTACAGAGGACACAGAAGAACTACCCTAAGGGTTTCCAATGCTGTCATCTTTACAGAAACACACTATCACATTTTTCACCTGGGTAGAAGAAGGTGCATTCTAAAGCACCTACCTTTTGGTTAGCAGACAAGCACTTAACCACTGTACTACCTGCCAATATCCTTTGCCATACAGATAGTGCCCAGGACGAGATCAAGCAGGTCCAGCTATAGGTTTCTTCTAAGTCCTACTCATAGGAGAGCAGGGATCTCCACAGAAGTCCCAGCCTGGGCACGTTTGCAGGGCCTCAGCTGGCTGGAGTATTGTCCCCCATGGCTCTCTGTACACATCCTTCAGCAAACTCAGACTGCTCAGCTGTCTTCATAGATGCCTTACACCATCCCCTCTGCTGGGATCCCAATTCTCCCTGGCAGAAATCCTATCCGTTCATGTATCAATACAGCCTTAGGGAAAATGAGAGGTAACAGAAGGGAACTGTAGACCTTAAATTGTCGCACAAGAATCTTTCAGCTTCACTGCAACTGAACACACAGTAGGTGCCTGTGTTAGTCATCTACTGCTGCTCTAACACAAATATCACTAGTGGATGGCTTCAACAAAGAGAAATTTATTTTCTCGTAGTTGAGTCAGCTAGAAGTCCAAATTTAGGGCATCAGCTCCAGGGGAATGCTTTCTGTCTCTGCCGAGCTCTGGAGAAAGGTCCTTTTCCTCACTCTTTTCCTGAACTAGAAGCTTCTCAGCACAGGAAGCTCTGTTTCTGGCACTGCTTTCTCGGTGACAGGAGGTCCCTGTGTCTTTTCACTTCTCTCTTTTATATCTCTAAAGAGATTAGGTTAAGACACATTCTAATCTTATAGATCTCATCAACATAACTGCCACGAATCCATCTCATTAATGTCAGTGGTAAGACTTACAACACATAGGAAAGGACATCAGATGACCAAACAGTGGACAGTCGCACATTACTGGGAATCATGGCCCAGCCTAATTGAGACACATATTTTAGGATGACATAATTCAATCCAAGAGAGTGCCTAATATATATTTATTGATCAATTGAGCAAGAAAATAGCATCCTGAAGAACTGAAAGCCTCTCCATTGCCTAAATAGGTGAGTCAGTTGAGGATGAGGGTCACATCCCTCACATATGGCAAGTCTTTGATGAAGGCAGAAGACTGCATTTTCCCCAAACCAACCTCAAATCTGCTGCCTTTGCATTAGTTTCAACTCATAGGCAGAGCAGCACCCCTATAAATCTTTAAGGACACAGACTGTCACAGCTTTCTCTCCTGGAGTGGCTGGTAGGTCCCAACTGCTGACCTTTGGTTTAACATCAAAGCCCTTAGACACTGTGCCACCTAAAAAAAGGGGGGGAAAAAAAAAAAAAACCCACTGCTGTCCAATTGACTCCAACTCATAATTTCCAAATTGCCTTTGTTTTACTATCCCTGGAGGAGGTGACATTCCAAAGGTCTTTCTTTCCTGCCTGGCTATGGCAACAAACTCTTTGGCTCTCCTTCCAATCAAGAGATGAGATGTGTGTCCCCAGAAGCTGCCTTATCTGCTGTCTGCTGCCACAGGGCTGACACACTCTGGAACAGGAAATAGCAGCATCTGCCAGCGAATGCTCTCAACCCACATTCCAGTGGCCTGCTCTTAGGCACCCTTGAGTCAATTTGAACTCACAGTGACCCTGTATGACGGGGCAGGACATAAACTGCCCCACAGTGTTTCCTCAGCAGGTCATCAGATGTTTTTTCCTTTGGATTTAAACTGCAAGTTTCCAGCTAGCACCCAAGTGCTTAACCACTGCACCACCAAGTCTCCCATCCAGTCACCTAGCGCTTGACAGCTTGACATTCACTGAATCTAACAGGAAGCCTGCTGATAAAGAAAGCCGGCAAATGAGGTTTGTAGCATTCCACCCATCACAGAGCAGGGTATAAGACAGAGGTTTGGTGCTGAGAGACAGATGGTAACCAAGTAGCACATTCCTGAATTAAAACATACCTGGGTAAAATACAGCTGTATTCCTCAAGAGAGGGAAAATACAGATTTATGAATTGCAATTTGACTGTAGCACAGGGAACTTTCTTCAACTTTGCTGCAACTTACAATGTAACAGGGTCCAGCACATATTTGTTGATAACTGAACAAGAGAACAGCAATCTGGGCAATTTCTTGGGTCATGGACATGCTATTTTTAGTTTCCATGGGGTTGATTTCAACTCATGGTAGCCTGGTGGCGTAGTGGTTAAGTGCTACATCTGCTAATCAAAAATTCAGCAGTTCAATTCCACTAGGTATTCCTTGGAAACTCCACAGAGCACTCCTACTCTGTCTTATAGGGTTGCTCTGAGTCAAAGTCAATTCAGTGGCACTGGATTTGATTTTTTTTTCTTCCATAGTGACACACAGGACAATTTTTTTTTTTTTTTTTGGTAGTTGAGTGAAAGTAGCACTTATCCAAGTTAAATTTGCATACCTACCTTTTTACAGTTTCCTCTGGTCTCCTTACCCGGTGACAGCACATTCTTCCTTTCCATTCTACACATGTCATATACTGCTAAGAATCTCCTTTCCTCTCCCCTCCACCATCTCCTCTGCATTCTGCTAAGAGGCCAGTAGGACAGCATCCTGTGGATACACAGACCCATAAAGTGGATAGTCCATACATTCACCATATATCCCCAAGTCCAAGCCACTCCTGTCTGAAGAGTTGACCTCAGCAATGAATAATGCTCTGGGGCAGCAACAGGTCTAGGGGTCGTTCTCCCAGAGGAAGTCCTGGGGCATTGGGCCATCAACTGTGGTCTTTTAGGGGAGTTCTTAAGGTGCACCCTTCTTTTTATTTGTGTGGCCACTGGGACCCAACACTGTGTGCCCTATCACAGCTGACAATGGTGGTGGCAGGGCATCATCTTGTTTTTCTGCTCCCATGCTGGTACAGTCATCTATCTACATGGGTCCCTCTGCCCTCTGGGCCCTTTTTCTCTTATGTCTTTGTTGACCTTAGTGATCATCTGAGTCAGCTGAGATGTGATCATTTGGTGTACATCAGATGGCAGCTTGCTACCTTTTAAGACCCCAGATCCCAACCACCAGTATGCGGTGCAGAAGACTCTCTTAGCAATAGGCTAATTCTGCCAATTGGCTTTGATGTCCCCTGAGAGCATGGTCCCCAGACTCCTTCTCCTGCTACTCTATCCTTGCAGTATTGGGTTAAGATTAGAAGAACTTTCAGTTAATGTTGAAATCCAGTTAAGTTGATCTTCTTTCTAACTTATGTTGTCACCACTTTCACCCAACCAAATTTCTATCAAATATCTAACCTATAATCAGCCCCTCCTCCCTCCCCTCCCTTGCAACCATCAAAGAGTCTTCTTCTATACATGAGTCTATTTTTAAGTCCTTATAGTAGGGGTCTCATACAATATTTGTCCTTGTGCTGCTGACTAATTTCACTCAACACAATGTCTTACATTGAAATCAGGTTATGAGATGCTCAAAGCTGTTGATATTCTTAACTAGGCTAGGAATAGAAGAGTTTTTAGTTTATGTTGAAGTCCAGTTAGGATGATCATCTTTCTGGTGTGTGCTGTCACTGCTTTCACCCAACCAAATTTCTATCAGCTATCTAATCTATGCACATCCCTCTCCCTCCCTCCCACCTTTCCTTGTAGCCATCAGTCTTTTTTTTTCTGTACGTGAGTCTGTTTTTAAGTCTTTACAGTAATGGTCTCATACAATATTTGACTTTGTGTTGCTGACTGATTTCACTCAACATAATGTCTTTCCATTGAAATCAGGTTATGAGATGCTTCCTGAAATCATTATAGTTCTTTACCACTGCATAGTGTTCCATTGAGTATACGTACCATAGTTTGCTTATCCATTCATATGTTGTTGGGCATCTGGGTTGGTTCCATCTTTTTGCAATTTTGGACTGTGCTGCAATAAACATTCATGTGCATGTACCTGTTTGTGTGACTGTCCATGATTTATTCCAAGCAGTGGTATTACTGGATCAAATGCTATATCTATTTCTAGCTTTTTAAGGAAGTACCAGATTGCTTTCCAAAGAGACTGCACCATTTTGCAATCCCATCAGCAGTGCAGGAGCATTCCAATTTCTCCACAGCCTCTCCAGCATTTGTTGTTTTGTGTTTCTTGGATCACGGCCAATTTTGCTTGTGTGAGATGATATCTCATTGCAATTTTGTTTTGGATTTCTTTAACAGCTGACGATTGTGAGCATTTCTTCACGTGTCTTTTGGCTGCCTTGATGTCTTCTTTAGTGAAGTGTCTGCCCAGCTTCTTTGCCCATTGCTTAATTGGGTTATTTACCTTTTTCTTGTTGATATTTTGCAGTACCTTGTAGATTACGGAGATCAGGTGTTGATCAGATATATAGTTGCCAAATATTTTTTCCCACTCTTTGGGTGGTCTTTTAATTCTTTTGATAAAGTCTATGGAATAGTGAAAGTGTTTGATTCTTAGCAGCTCACACTCATCTGTTTTCTCTTCTTTTGATTGAACTTTGTTTGTTAGATTTTGCAGTCTGTCTAAATCGTGTATTAATCCTTCCATTGTTGATTCTATTTTTTCTTGTACAATCTTCATTGTTTTAGGTTTGATATTTAGGTCTTTCATCCAGTTTGAGTTAGTTTTTGCGTAAAGTGTGAGATATGGTCTTGATTAAATTTTCTGCAGACTGATAACCAATTTTGCCAACACCGTCTGTTAAAGAGACTGTTTTTACCCCAGTTTAGAGTCTTAGGGCCCTTGTCAAATATCAACTGTTGGTAGGAGGATGGTGGCATCTCTGGGGTCTCAGCTCTGTTCCATTGGTCTATATGTCTGTTTTTGAACAAGTACCAGGCAGTCTTTACTACTGTGGCAGTGTAATAAGTTCTAAAACTGGGTAGTGAGTGAGAGGCCTCCAACATTGTTCTTCTTCAGTAGTGTTTTGCTTATTTGGTTTTTTTTTTCCCCTTTCCAAACAAAGTTGGGAGTTTTTTTTTCTCCATCTCATTAAAAAATGACATTGGAATTTGTATTGGGATTGCACTGTATATGCAGATCACTTTGGGTAAAATAGACATTTTCACAATGTTAAGTCTTCCTATCCTTGAGCAGGGTTGGTTTCTCCATTTATGTGAGTCTCTCTTAGTTTCTAACAGTAAAGTCTTGTAATTCTCTTTGTATAGGCCTCTTGTTTCTCTAGTTAGATTTATTCTTATAGTAAATGGTATTGATTTAGTGATTTTGTCTTGAATGATCTCTTTGTCAGTATAAAGGAATCCTACTGATTTCATTATGTTTATTTTATAACCTGATACCTTGCTGAATTCTTCTATTAGTTTGAGTAGTTTACTTATGGAGTCTTTAGGGTTCTCTCCATATACAATCATATCATCTGCAAATATGGAGATTTTTACTTCTTCTTTGCCAATGTGGATGCCCTGTGTTTCTTTGTCTTATCTAATTGCTCTGGTCAGAACTCCTAATACAATATTAAATAGAAGTAGTGAGAGTGGACGTCTAGTTCCTGTTCTCAAGGGGAATTCTTTCAGTCTTTCCCCATTCAGGAAGATGAAGGTGGTTGGCTTTGCGTAGATGCCCCTAATTGTGTTGAGGAATTTCCCTTCTATTCCTATTTTGCTGAGAGCTTTTAGCACGAATGGGTGTTGGACTTTATCAAATGCCTTTTCTGCATCAATTGACAAAATCAGGTGATTCTGGTCTTTTGTGTTATTTATGTAATTGATCACATTGTTTTTCTGATGTTAAACAAGTCTTGCATCCCAGGTATGAATGTAACTTGGTCATCATGAATTTTTTTTTTTTCATATATTGTTGAATTCTATCAGCTAGAATTTTGTTGAAGAATTTTGCATCTAGGTTCATGAGTGATATTGGTTTGTAATTTTCCTTTTTTGTGGAATCTTTCCCTGGCTTCAGTATCAGGGTTATACTGGCTTCACAGAATGAGTTTGGGAGCACTCCATCCCTTTCTATGCTGTGAAACAGACTCAGCAGTATTGGAGTTAACTCTACTTTAACAACTTGGTAGAATTCTGCAGTGAAGTGATTTGGGCCAGGGCTTTTTTTGGTTGGTAGTTTTTTGACGACTTTTTCAATCTCTTGCTTTGTGATGAGTTTGTTAAGTTGTTCTACTTATCCGTGTGATAATTTTGGTAGGTGATAAGAATCTAGAAATTTGTTCATTTCCTCTAGGTTTTCAAGTCTGTTTGTGTACAGTCTTTTCATAGTATTCTGTCATGATACTTTTGATTTCTGCTGGATCTGTTGAGATTTCTCCCTTCTCATTTCTTATTTGGGTTACTTGTTTCCTCTTCTGTTTTTCTTTGGCCAAAGGTTTGTCAATTTTGTTGATCTTTTCAAAGAACCAGCTTTTGGTTTTATCAATTTTTTCAATTGTCCTTCTATTCTCTTATTCATTGAGTTCTGCACTAATCTTTATTATCTGTTTTCTTCTGGTGCCTAAAGAGTTCCTCTGTTGCTCTTTTTCTATTTGTTCAAGTTGTAGGGTTAATTCTTTGGTTTGGGTACTTTCTTCCTTCCAGATATATGCATTTATAGAAATAAACTGTCCTCTGAGCACTGCTTTGGCTGTATCCTATAAGTTCTGGAAAGATGTGTTTTCTTTCACTTTTGAATCCATAATTTTTTTTTTATTTCATTCTTGATTTTCTCTATAACCAATGGCTTTTTGAGCAGAGTGTTGTTCAGTTTCCATGAGTTCCAATTTCTATCAGTTTTTTCTGCTATTGATTTTGACTTTTACAACTTATTGATCTGAGAAGATGGTTTCCAGTATTTTGGTGGTTTGGATTTTGTTGAGATTTGCTTTATGAGCTAATATATGGTCTATTCTGGAAAACGTTCCATGTGCACTGGAGAAGACGGTGTACTTATCTGTTGATGGCTAAAAAGATCTGTATATGTCTATGAGGTCTAATTGATTAATTGTCACAATAAGATCTTCTGTGTCTTTACTGAGCTTTTTTTCTGGGTTATCTGTCCATTACTGAAAAAGGAGTGTTGAAGTCTCCAACTATTACTGTGGCATGATCTATTTCACTTTTCAGTGTAGTTAATGTTTGTTCAGTGTCTTTAGGTGCTGTGGTATTAGGTGCATAAATATTTAATGTTGTTAAATCTTACTTGTGTATTGAACCTTTTAGCAGTATATAGTGGCTGTCCTTGTCCATGATGGTGGATTTTACATTAAACTCTATTTTATCTGAGGTTAGTATTGCCACATCTGCTCATTTTTGTACATTGTTAGCTTGACATATATTGTTCCATCCTTTAATTTTCAGTTTATTCATATCTTTAAGTCTGATGTGTATTTCTGGTAAGCAACATATAGACGGGTTGTGTTTTTTGATCCAAGATATCACTCGTTGTCTTTTTACTGGAGCATTCAGACTGTTTACATTCAATGCAATTATTGGCAGGTATGTGTTTAGTGCTGTCATTTTAACGTGGTTATTTTTGTATTGGAGTTTTCTCTGTTGCTCTTAGTGTTCTATTCTGGGACAGTCTTCTCTATGCATTGAATTTTCATGTTTTTCAGTGTTTGTTTAGTATTCGCTAAGACCCCTATATTGTATATCTTGTTTTGATGTGTTGCCATATTATTGTGTTTTGTGGCTTCCCCCGTAATCGCCCTTAACAATCCAAGTTTAAACCCAACTGTAGCTTCTACAAATCTTATTAATTTCATCACCATCTGAAAAAAAACTATAACTACTGTAGTATATCACTCGTTTTACTGTGACGGTATCTTAGCTTTCACGATAAGTTCACTTGTTCCCGTCTTTTCATGCTGTAGCTCTGATTGAATTTTGTGCCCTTTGTAACTGAGTAGGGTTCCGTATGTTATATCCTGCTTTGTCTCCTTCAATATATCCTTAAGAGTTTGTTTTTCTAAGCAGAGAGCCTCTTTCAGTATCTCTTGTCATTTTGATTTGGTTTTCACAAAGTCTCTGAGCTTCTGTTGATCTGCAAATGTGTTAATTTCATCTTCATATTTGAAAGACAGTTTTGCAGGATATATAAATTCTTGGTTGGAAGTTTTTCTCCTTCAAAGCTTTAAATGTGTCACCCACTGCCTTTGTGCCAACATCATTTCTGCCAAGAAATCAGATGAAAGCCTACAGGGCTTTCCTCTGAATGTTAACTTTGTTTTGAGTCTTGCTGTCTTTAAGAGTTTCTACTTATGTTTCATTTTATTAAGCTAGATTATAACATGTCCTAGAGTTTTTGTTTCAGGGTCCAATGTCTGTGGAGTGCAACATACGTCTTGGATATCTATGTTCTCTTCTTTCATAATTGCAGGAAAGTTTTCTGTCAGCAATTCAGCAACAATGCTCTCTGTGTTTTCAGCTATGCCTCCTTGTTCAGGGGTTCCAGTTTATCACAAATTATTCCTTTTGATAGATTCCCACATATTTCTTAGAGTTTCTTTATTTTTCTTGTTTCTTTTCTCTTGATTTCTCTTCATAAATGCTGGTGTCAGCAACTTTATCTTCCAAATCACTGATTCTAAGCTTCATTGCATCACGTCTGTTTTTATTGCTTTGAATTGCATTGTCTGATTGTGAGATTTTGTTATTGATCTGTTGGATTTCAGAATGTTGATGCTTCATCAGTTCAAATAGCTTGCTTAATTTTTCATTTTGTTCTGCTGCGTTTTGTTTAATGTCTAGGAGGGTTCTATATATAAAAGCCTTACACTTGACCTCTGATAGTTTCAAAAAGGCTTCTTCATCTAGGTAATTTTTTGAGTCACAATTTTGGGAGTTTTCTGGGTCCATGTTTGAATATTTTTTAAGTGGTGGGTTATGGTCTGTTGCTTGCTAGGCTGTTTAGTATCTCTGGAGTTGCCTTAATAGGGGCTAAGCTAAAGATCTACGAATAAGGTTGATCATCAGTCACCTCTTTATTGTCTTGTGACTAGGTCTAGTGGACTCTTTAGGGGCGGGCTCTACCTCCTGGCTATGAAAGATACCACCCTTCTTACAGGGACACTGGGGGGCCACCAGCCAACACTGTGATGTGGGTCAGTGAAGGCTGGAAGAGATGTGGTTAGGTTGCACTGCAGTTATTTCCATAGCCAGTTTTAATTTAAAAGCTAAAAGCTGCCTGCTTGTTGACCAAGGTGTAGCAGGCCCTTCCTTCTGATTGACAAGGGGGCTCCTCCCCTGCCACCTCCAAGTGTCGCAGGCCCCTCCTTCCAGCCCACAAGGGGGCTGCTCTCTGGCCACTGGGAGATGCTATACTGCTGGTCACTATAGGGATGGCCATAAAGCATAGCCAACACAGCAGCCAGATGACACCCAAGGGGTGCCAACTCGCTAAACAGAGCCCCTTGGCTGGGAAAGTGCTTCCTGGGCTGGTACTGTTTCCCAGCCTCAGAAACTGCTCTTTGTAAGGGCTCTGAATGGGTTACTGCCCCTCCCAGGTGTGCGCTAGTGACTCATTCAAGCTACCCCTCCCACCAAGAAAGAGACAAATCTATGGCGGAGTTCCCCAGATGTGGGGGTGGGGGGACTGTAGTGTCCCCACCACAGGGCTCTCAAAGTATGGGTATCCCCACCCAATGTCTCTCTGGTGTGGTACACACACTTCATGTTAGGACTGAGTTTCAGAGCAGTCCTGGCTCACACCCCTTGGCCAGCCAAGAAAAGCAGATAGAAAAAAGGAAAAAAGTTAAAAGCTCCTGATATGTTCCAAAGTGGGAGATGTCTACCCAGCCAGATCAGGGTTCAGTGGCAGAGAGGAAGTTTCCTGCTTAAGCCAGCCAGCCAAGTGCTGTTGAGTTGGATCCAACTCGTGGGTATATATTTCTGAGTGACCATCCTATGCCATGTCCTAGGGGATTGCTGGGTGTCCAGAAAATTCTGTTCAATTATCAGTCTAAGTCTTCTTTTTCAGAGGGAATTTGGGAGATGTGTGTCTACTCCACCATGTTAACTCCACCCCCAGGACAAATTTTTTATTTTATTTTTTTATTATGATTAAGTACAAGGATACAATCCAAGTCAATCTTGCATGCTTGCCTCTCTACAACTCTATCTGCTCTCTCCACCCTGTGACAGCACACTCCTTCTTTTCACTCTTTCCTAGTATCCTCCCAGTGAACACCTGTCACCTCCTCACTACCATCTCCCCTCTAGAAAAAAACTAGGAGAGCTTTCTATAAATATAAATAAATGTATTTGCAAATGTATTTTGTAAATAAAGTCGTATCAGAATTATTTTGCTTGCAAGTGGGAAAAAAAGAAAAAAACGCTGATACAAAATTGGTTGTATACAAAAGAGATCGAGAGAGAGAGAAGATACTAGCTCATGTAACTGAACAGCTTCAAAGGTGCAGTTGGGTACAGGCTCAGCACCCAGGCTGTTAATGCCATGTTTCTACTCTGCAGCCTCTTTGTTGACTCCATTTGGAGATGATCACAATATGACTGCTAGGAGTTACTAAACCTTCCAAGTTTAAATCCACAAGAAAAAACATACATTTTCCTCCTACAAAATCTCGAGATTTATGTCATGGTCTCTACCCTGAGCCAGTTACTGGAAGAAAAGCCACATGAATGATGTCTTAGGCCTGGAGTTCTACACCAACAACCAGCTGCCACCAACTCAGCTCTAATTCATGGTGCCTCCAGTGTGCCCAAGTAGAACGGTGCCCCACAGAGTTTTCAGTGGCTCTAATCTTTACAGAAGCAAATCAGCAGATGCATCTTCTGCAACATGGCTGGCTAGATTGAAACTGCCTATCTTCAGTTTGTAGGCAACTAAACTACTGTGTCACCCACGGCACTCTTTGTCCTATCCTGAGTCTGTGGTCACCTAGACACCTGAGCATAATTTGACTTTTCATATAGGCATTCCTAGAGTCCTGAGGAAGTAAAACCAGAGTGCTCCTTAGAAGTAAGGATGGCAAGACCACATCCTACATACTTTGGACATGTTGTCAAGGGGGATCAATCCCTGGAGAAGGCTATCACACTTGGTAAAGTAGAGGGTCAGTGAAAAAGAGGAAGGCTCTCAACAAGATGGACTGACACAGTGGTTGCAACAGTGGGCTTAAGCATAACAACTGAGGGCATGGTACAGGACCAGGCAGTGTTTTGTTCTGTTGTGCACAGGGTGGCTGTGAGACAGAACCAACTTGACCACACCTAACAACAACGTAGGAATGGAATGTTTTGGTGGAATGTCTGATCTGCAGAGCAGTAGTATTCCTTGTTATAGAACAGTCTTTTATGAGTTTGTTTAGCATGATCCCATTGTCTAGCCTAATTCTCTGTAATGATGAAATCCATTTTCTGATAAACCCCCTTTAAGACAAGGCTTTGTTGACGCCACCAGGACACAGTGACGCTGGGGCAGGGTAAGGGGAGGATCATCTGGCAGGCATCACCCAGCTTATTTATGACTGTGTTGCTCAACAGCCAGGCTCCGCTTAGGAGAAGTAAACTGAAATAGGACCACATGTTTTTCCACTAAATTGTATTTACCCTAAAAATATAGAGTTCTGTATCAAGACAGCCACATGAAGAACAGAGGTAGTAACTAATGCCCGGGTCTTTGAGCTGTAGAGACTGAAGGCCAATATGACAAGGCTGCTGGCCAAATCGGGCTGCTGGCCAAATCAGGCTGCTGGCCAAATCGGGCAACTGCCCAGGGCCTCAGGTCCCCTTTGCTTTAAAACTTAAAAAATGAAATGCTAAACTCTTCAGATAAACTTTAAACCAAAACAAAACAGAGGTGGCCTTTTTTCAGTTCTAACCCTGGCACAAAAAAAAACTTTTAAATTATAACACATAACATTCCAGAGTCCGTTGTTAAACTGTTAGGTGCGTGTATCTTAGTGGTCATATAAATCAACACAATCCTCTTATGAGGCAATTTGCTTACAGATCAAACCAGAACAAACAAAAAACCCAAACTGGTACTAGCAAGTTGATTCCAACTCATAGCAACCCTACAGGACAGCGCAGACGGGCCTATGAGTGTCTCCAACACTGTGAATCTTTACAGAAGCAGACAGCTACCTCTTCCCCCCATGGAGTGGCTGGTGGGTTTGAACCACCTAACTCTCATTTACCAGCCGAGCTCTCTAATCATGGCACCACCAGGGATTCTTAAAATCATAGCCATCAGGCCAGGTCTGACTCATAGTGACCCTAGAAGTCAGACAAAAACTGTCCCATAAAGTTTCCAAGGAGTGCCTGGCAGATTTGAACTGCCGGTGTTTTGCTTAGCAGACAAAGCACTTAATCCATTATACCATGAGGGTTTCCCCAGGGATTCTTAGTCAAGTGTTGAACCATTCATATGACCCAAGGACTTTGTTTCCATGTCACCAAAAGCAAACAAAACCCAGTGCTGTTGAGTTGATTCTAACTCACAAAACCCTATCCATGTCACAGAGGGTAAATATTTAAAATAATATTTTATGTATACTATAACTACATTACAAAATGTTTTGTAAGACAGAGGAATGGGAGAACATGACATCCAATCACACCACTTCAGTAGAATCCTGCTAACATTTTGAGTATACTTTTGTCCCATTCTCACCTTTTGTAGAATTCAGGAGGAATCAGAGCAAGAAGAGTATTGTGCCTTGCTTCCTACGTTCAGTGCTTTGGTAACACTACTTGATGACATGGCAGAGTCCAGTCAACATCTACAAGTCTATAGCTTTTTCGATTTGTCTGTAGCTCAAGGAAACCCTGGTAGCATAGTGGTTATGTGCTACCTATGGCTGCTGACCAAAAGGTCACCAGTTCAAATTCACCAAGCACTCCTTGGAAACTTTATGGGGCAGTTCTATTCTATCCTACAGGGTTGCTATGAGTTGGTATTAACTCGATAGCAGTGTTTTTGTTTTTATTTTTAGTATATCAAACCTCCCCTCCCCCCAAAAGACAAACATATTGATCAGAGGCCATAAAACACGTCCTACCATTTATTCAAGAAATTCTACTTCTGGGAATCTAATCTAAGGAAATAAACCCAAACTACTGAGAAAACTGAATACGTGTAGACATTTACTAGAAATATAAATATGTAATAAAAAATTTTGCCAAAATGCTGAATATAAAAAGCAGGGCCCAAAACTGTACACTTAAGTTTAGAAAAAAAAGTGACACTGGGAAAAAGTATACTGAAATATTAACAGGCCTCTGTTCAAGTGGTGGGACTGCATGTAATTATCTCCCCTTTCTCTATTTTACAAAGCATTTTGTAATGTAGTTAGAGTACTTCTGTAAAATATTTTAAATATTTGCCCTCTGTGACATGGAGGAGGCACTCCTGGGTGGCACAAATGGTTGAGCACCTGGGTAACTGAAGGGCTAGCAATCCAAACCCACGGAGAGGCACCTAGGAAGAAAGGCCTGGCAGTCTTTCTGAAACAGCACAGCCTTAAAACACTGAGGGAGCTGTTCTACTTTGTACACATGGTGTCACCTGGAGTTGGAATCGACTCAAAGGCAATTGGTTTGCTTTGATTTTCAGTGACATGGAAAGCAGAGCTCTGTAAAGTGTACTGATCTCTGAGACACTCGTGGTGTTCAGAAAGTGTGATGGTACTCCAGGCAGTATAAATGTCACGACAAATATGAATATCGCTCATTTCTTTACAAGAAACTTCACGGTTAACCAGTCCTGAAGCCAACACATTAGACAAAGAATGGACTAGACTCAGGGACACAGAGTGAGCATGTGGTGCGTGTACTTTATGGCATCCTCTATATGAAGCTGTCCTACTGTTTTCTTGCCAGAGGGACGAAGAGAGGGTAGAGAGGAGGAGATGGTGTTGGTTGAGTGGATACTGGAAGTAAACAGTGGGGAAGAAAGAGTGGGTTCTCACAGGGTGAGGAGAACAGAGAGAGGGGCTGAGAGGCAGGGATGCAAAATTGACTTGGATTGTAAACTTCCACTTGGTCACCATAATTTTTTTTTTTTTAATTTCAGGGTTACATCACAGAGTCCTTTTTTTAAAACTGTAGTAAGAGAATCTGAAAGCTCATTTATCTTTATTTTCTCTCATCTCCTTCCTCTTCGCTTTCTCAATGTAAAACTAGACAGGGAGCAATAATAACTACGTCTGGGTGATAACATTATGGGCAATTTTGACTTCCTTTATATTTTTCTTGTTTTGAATTTTAAAAAAGTATACCATTTCTAATAAAATGTAAGCAAGAAAATATTTTAAAGAAAATATCTGGAAAATTTAGAACTTCAGTGTCTGTCTACTGAAAACCAAAATGTGCCACAAATGCTAAATATATAATGGCATTTGGGGCCACATATTTATTACACACACAACCTGAACTATTTTCCCATACCTCAGACAGAAAATTTCACTCGGCTTTTTCAGAGACTCTAAAGAGAAACTAAAAGGAAGTCTCAGTCAGTGAAAGTTTGAGACAGCACCCTGTTCACGTCATCAAGCTCTTACCAGGCTATGCACAGCACTCATGGCTGAGCTGAGGTGGAGCATGTGACAAACATGTGACAGGACAAGCCTCCCCCTGGTCTTTTCTAATCAGTGCTCTAGGGCTCGTCCCCAAGACCTACCTACCTTCCTAAAACAGAAGAGGCAGGGGTGGGGAGTAAGAGGGGTCTTTCCAGAACACAAAAACTTTTGCAAGTGTTCTCACAACCAAGTGAAAGGAAGAACCTCTTCTGTGTATGGCATGGACTGAATTGTGTCCTCCCAAAAGTATCTGTCAACTTGGCCAGGTTATGATTCTCAGTATTGCGTGATAGGCTACTGTTTTGTTATCTGCTGTGATTTCCGGTGTTATAAATCCTATCACTATCATGTTCATGAGATGGATTAGCAGCAGTTATACTGATGAGATCTACAAGATTAGGCAGTGTCTTAAGCCAACCTCTTTTGAGATATAAGAGAAAGAAGTAAACACAGAGACATGGGAAGCTCATACCGCCAAGAACCCAATGCCGGGAGCAGAGGGTATCCCTTGGACCTGAGGTTCCTGAACAGAGAAGCTCCTGAGGCAAGAGAAGACTGATGTCATCAACTTTCCTCCAGATTTGACAAAGAAAGCCTCCCCTGGAACTGATGCCTTGAATTCACACTTGTAGCTGACTAGACTGAGAGAGAATAAACTGCTCTTTGTTAAAGCCATCTGTTTGTAGTGTTTCTGTTAGAGCAGTACCAGATGACCAAGACAGTGCTTGAACACCAGATGCTGGACTCCGCCAGGCTGTGGTCTCCTGCTGAGTCCCCAAGAAGGGACCTGTGGAGTTCAAGGCCAGCTTGACCAGAGCCTCTACTTTTCTAGCTGTTCATCAGTAAGACAGGGTGATGAATTGGACCAGTTAGCAGTGTCTTTTCTGTTTGAGGGAAAGATAGCCTATCCACAGGGTCTATCACTTTCTGTCTTAGAGCTTTTGACTTCAGTCTGCATTGAGTAGGGACAGTTGCTGTCAGGAGCTATCAAGTCAGCTCTGACTCAAGGCAACCTTATGAGCAACAGAACCAAACATGGCCCAGTCCTACGCCTCCTTCAGGAACTTCCACGTGTTGTGCCAGTCCATCTCACTGCACTCACTAGTCCTCTACCTTACCACCTATGACATCTTTTTCCAGCAATTGGTCTTTTCCAACGACATGTCCAAGATAAGTGAGCCTTGGGCCTGCCCTTGTTTCTAAGGCTCATTCTGTTGTATTTCTTCCAACACTGATTTGTTCCCTCTTTTGGCAGTGTACTGTATATTAAACACTCTTTGCCAACACCATAGTTCAAAGGCATCAATTCGTCTTTGGTTTTCCTTTATCGCCATCCTGCTTTGGCGCCCAAATGATTGAAAAGGTGACAGCTTAGGTCAGGCATACCTTAGTCCTCAAAGTGACACTACAGTTTTGTATCCTTTTGGGCAGCGATACAAAGTGCCTATCAGAAATGCTTCACCTGGAGGGATTTAGGGAACTGGAGAAACATTACACATAGGAAAAGCTATATGAGATCCAGGCCAGTGCAGTGAAGTGGCTGATGGGTGGGAACAGACTCTAAGACTTACAGGAGCTTAGAGTCGGTGGGAGCTCCCTGTGGGAAGGCTCTAGAAGGCTGCTAGAAGTTGGTAGGATAGTTACGAGTGAAGAGGGCAGAGATGGTATTAAAAAACGTAGCAGTCCAGTGTCATTTTTTAATGAGATGGAGAAACAAATCACTAATTTTATTTGGAAAGGGAAGAAGCCCCAGATAAGTAAAGTACTACTAAGGAAGACGAACACACAGGGAGGCCTCTCATTACCCGACTTTAGAACCTATTACACTGTCACAGTAGTCAAAACAGCCTGGTACTGGTACAAAAATAGACAGACAGATCAATGGAATAGAATCGAGACCCCAGAGATGACACTATCTGCCTATGAACAGTTGATATTTGACAAAGGCCCTAAGACTTTAACCTGGGGTAAAAACAGTATCTTCAACAAATGGTGCTGGCAAAATCAGATATCCATCTGCAATAAATTGAAACAACACCCATATCTTACACCTTATACAAAAAAAACGTAGCAGACTATCTGCCAGGGCATGACCAATTGGAAAGGAGAAGCACCCTGGTCTTGCCAGCTGAGCCAGGAGTTACTCCTTTGGTGGTCAGACCATGAGGATCTCTGGGACTCCTGGAGGAGAGGCAAGTGCCAGGGGGTCACTGGGGTGGTTCAGGGGCACTGAAGTCCTGGATATTTGCTACCAAAAATGATGATGCAGCCACACCAGTGAGCACCTGCTGGGATCTGCCTTGAGTGGGGTAAATAGTCTAGCAAGGATGTTTAATACATGCTTTCACATATGGGGTTTAATTTGATCTGTCTATGCCTGTCCGTCTGTCGACATATCTATGTACACATCTACCTTTCTATCCACCCATCTATCATCTATTTACCTACCTCTCTCTCTAACTACTCACAAGTCTATCTATCTGTGTATCTGTCCATGAGGGCAATAATCATACACAGAGGCTCAGAACTGAACATGAAGAAGGCTTTCATTGACCTTTCATTCAATCTGTCCATCAGCCCTCTAACCAGCTCAGGGCCCCTGGGTGCTGAACAGTCAGCTGGGGGCCCTCAGCTTGTGAGTTGTGTGTATGTGCACCTGTGTTGTTGTTGTTTGTTGCTGTCAAGGTGGCCCAACTCAAGGCAATCCCAAGCATAACAGAGCAAACCACTGTCTGGTCCTGCACCAGCTCCTACAGTGGGCTGCAGATGGGACTGCTGTGATCCCTGGGGTTTTCATTGACTTTATTTTGGGAAGTAGATCACCAAGCCTTTCTTCCTCATCTTCGTCTGGAAGAGGAGCACCCTAGATTGGTAGTACTCAAAATACACAGTAGCTGCTCTAGTAGACTCAAAACATTCATCCCTGGAAGTTCTGCTGAGAACTGTTCAGCATCCTAGCTACACATAAGCCTCCACTGACAGATGGAAGGTGGCTACACAGGAGGTGCATCAGATGGGAATCGAACCTAGGTATCCCACATGGAAGGCAAGAATTCCACTGAACCACCCATGTCCCCAATGTGTGCCTATAACACTTCTTATTGTATCATAGAGAAGTTCTTCAAGGAATATGCTTTGGGAAACATGGCTCTAAAAAAATCAGGCTTTTTTTTTTTTTTCCCAGAGAAGACAAGAGCAGAAGCAGCAGTCAGCTGTGGCCCTTTGCTGGGGTTGGCTGATGAGTAAAATTGCAAATGATGAAGGAGCAAAAGAGAAATAACATTATTTCCCCAAACTGTTTCTGGGAACTCAGCATAGAAAACCCTTAAGATGGTATAAATTTTCATCACCAATTTGTAATACAAGGTCACTGTTACCACATAATGGAGTGACAAAGACCTGGAGAGTGGCACCCTGAGCATTCCTCCATAGTCAACAGGGACCTCTCATCTCCTTTCCTGCTTCCTTTGGTAAGTCCCCTATTTCCTTACTCATCAGCAAGGCTGAAGGACGTATGAGGACTTGTACAGAAGGTACCTGAGCGGGCTTTAAAGGAGGAAAGTCCCGATGTGGCTTCCACCTATTGCTTGCAAATTAGTTCTTTCCTCCTCTTTTATCTCTGATTTTTTTTTCTCTATCTCAAGTGAGAGACTCACAGGCCTAGTTAAGTTGCCTTTAATTACTGCAGACTTGCAGAAGAGCAGAAATCAAGAAGTCTAGATTAGATTTTCTTTCTGAAGATTGTTGTGGAACTCTGAGCCAGACTGTTGTTTTTGATAAGATTATCATCATTTCAAACATTAGTATTAGTATTAGTGGCATTCATATTGTGGCTGTTAGTGGACCCTCCAGTCAGCTCCTGCTCAAGGTGACCCCACGTGTGACAGAACACAGTGTTGCCCAGTCCTGGCCACCCTCACAAGCACTGGCATGTTGTGAGGCCACTGTAGAGGCCCACGTGTATTTTGAGTGCTTCCAATCTCGAGTGCTCGCCTTTGCCTTCCAGCACTACATTAGCCACAGGGCTTGCATTGGTGACTTTTTGGAATAGATCACCAGGACTTTCTTCCTAGTCTTAGTCTGGAAGTGTCTCTGAGACCTGTCCACCATGGGTGAGCCTTCTGGTATAGGAAACACCAGTGACATAGCTTCCAGCGTCACAGCCACATGCGCACAGTAGGGCACCCATCGTTGTCAGAGTGGCTCTGACTCCAAGTGACCCTACAGGAAAGAAGAGAACTGCCCCCCAGAGCTTCCTGGGCTGTCATCTTTGCAGAGCAGACCACCACATCTTTCTTCCATGGAACAGGTAGGGGGCTCAAAGCACCAACCTCTCAATTAGCAGCCGAGGGCTGCAAGGACATGAAAGCCCAGCCAACAACTTGTGGTGAGCATTCAAATCCAGTTTCTGTAGTTTCACTGTAGAATCCGACTTAAAACTGACGCCACCATGTCACCCTTTGGGCCTTTTCTCTGGGATCCTTTTTTTTGGTAACAATGACTTTTATCACAGATTGATGACCAAATGACAACTTTCAGGGTTTTCTGTACTGATTTCCCAGAAATAGTTTTGGGAAATAGTATTATTTCTCCTTTTGCTCCTTCTCCCCTCAAAGGCCCCTCCATGTACCTCAAACTTACTCACCAACCTAATACTCTTTAGGGGAAATTTGGTCTATGGTTGGTAAGGACACCTCCATAGCTCTGACCTCAGCAGTTCAATGAGAGCCCTTCACTCAGCCTGGTCAGTAACGGCCTTCCACAAGTGCTGCAAATGGCTAATGCATTCGACTGCTAACCAAAAGGCTGTAGATCTGAGTTACCCACAAGTACCCTTGGAAGAAAGGCCTGGAGATCTACCTCCAAAAAACCAGTCCTTGGAAACCCTATGGAGCACAGTTCTACTCTGATACATGCAGAGTTGCCATGAGTCAGAGTCAACTTGATGGGAACAAGTGTGGATGCTGAAGGCCCACCTGAACTTGGATGTTCTCCTTGTTTTCCCCTTGGAGAAAAAGAATCAGGAAAACCTACACCCCGACAGCTGGGCAGAGAACACAAAGGCCAGAGCTTTCCAGCTTCAGCATCCTGCTGTTTGGAATGAGCTCCCTGGGGCTGGGGAGGAAGAAGAGTCAGCACAGGAAGGAGAGGGGCTTTCAGGGGCTGTAGGAAGTCCTGGGGGTGCAGTGGCTCAGTGGTTGGCTGCTAACCGAAAGGTCAGTGGTTTGAGCCTACCAGCTGCTCCATGGCATAAAGATGTCACTGTCTGCCATGTATGGAACACAAAGGAGGAGTGTGCTGTCACCAGCAAGGAGAGCCAAGGGAGCTGAAGATAGGTGGGCACGCAAATTTGAATTGTATTGTAAACTTTCACTCAACCACAATTAGAAAAAAAAAAGATGTCAGAGTCTGCTTGGTGACACCTTGGAAACCCCATGGTGCAGTTCTACTCTGTCTTACAGGGTCACTATGAGTTGGAATGCACTCAATGGCAATGGGTTTAGGGGTGCTGGAGAAGAGCCAGAGTCACCTGGGGGATACAAAAGTACACAGAAAGCCCTCTGGGTACAAGAAGAAGACAGATATCAGGGCCTGGCCAAAGCAGATGCTTAACATAGACTTGAAATGACTGAATGGTGGAGTGAGTGAATGAACAAACGGCCAAAGGGAAGGAGCGGAAGGCAAGCACAAAGCAGGACGGGACAGAAAGGACACGTGCCTTTCTTCCTGGGATCTGTTTAGGCCCATTTCTTCTGACTCCTTAGGGTAATGCTTAGACATCGCCTCCTGGCTGAAGGCTTCTTGGTCATCCCAGCCTTCTGACTTCAGCACCTGCTCCATCAGAAAGTCCACTTGTCCTCGGTGGAGATTCAGACTGAGCGAATCTGCGTGCAGAGTGGGAGCGGTAAGAGGAAAACTGGGGGATACCAGAAAGGAAAAGCTGGAGGGTCTGCTTCTCTCCCCTCTGTCTTAATCTGCAGGTGGTTGTAAACTGAAACCCACTGCTGTTGATTCCGACTCATAGGGACCCTACAAGACAAAGGAGAACTGCCCCTCAGAGTTTCCAAGGAGTGCCCAGTAGATCTCAACTACCAAGCTTCCGGTTAGCAGATGCAGCCCTTAGCCACTATGCCAGCAGGTGGTTGTGGGCAGGTTCAACTCCCCGAGCCTGTTTTCCATAACTGGGAATGAAAGCCAACATCACTAAAGTGCCTTGAAGGGAAACCCTTGATGGGAAGTTGGCGGAACATTAAAACAGCAACACCGTGGTTGCCAGCATCTTCAGGATAGGCCTCAGAACAAATTCCTATTCTCACCACCTTGCACCTAAACCAGTACTAACCAGTCACAGCAGTTGCAGTCAAGTCCAGCCAAGTTGAGGCTGACTCATAGTGGGCTTACAGGAGTCAAACTAGAACTGTGCTCCATATATTTCAACAGCTGGTTTTTGCGAAGTGGATTACCTGGCCTTTTGTCTAAGGTGCCTCTGGGTGGGCTGGCCTAACTTTGTGGTTAGCAGCCAGGAGCATTAACCGCTTCTATGCTACCTAGAGATTCCCACCCAGTGAGGCTCAGATTCAAATGTGCGTATGAACCACCTGAAGACTTGATTAAACCTCATGTTCTGATTAATTGGGTTTAGGGTGGAGCCAAAGCTGAGGCACTTCTCTCATGTTCCCCGGTAATACCAAAGCTGCTTTGTGCAGGAGCATATTTTGAACAGCAAGAACCTGGAGTCTAGGTCCTGGACCACTGCTCCAGTCTCCGCAGCCATCAGTTCTCGCCAAGTCCCCTCACCGCTTCCACAACACACACACAGTGGGCAGTCTGCTACCACTCGTCACTTGCAGAGTCCCCAACATGCCACTCTGTCTCACACCTGTGTGACTCTGTGCACCTTTTCTCTGCCTTTCAATCTTCTACCTGCCTACAACACATGCCCTCCTTCAAGGCTCACACATGGTCTTTCCCATGAAACCTTAACCTGGCTTTCCCTTTGCCAGGCGGTTGGACCTTCTTCCCCTGTGCCCATCGCATAGTACTCTACTGTGCCATTTACCCACCCACAGCGCACGGCTGCTCAGGTTACACACAACACAAGAACCCCCGGAGAAGGAGGCATGTGGAGGCTGAAGTCCAGACTGCTCTCCCTTAGCCAAGCCCAAGGCCTGGTGCAGGGCTCCCTCTGCCTGCAGGAAGAGATGGCTTTTCCTAATTCACACAAACCTATCACCTGGGCTGGTTATCTGTCTTCGCTACCAGATGTGAAGCGTTTCGAGGAAGGAATCATGTTCCATTCACCTTTATGTGCCCGTCTCCTAGAGCAGTGCCTATCACAGGTGTTCAGTGAAACAATTGTTGAATGAATGAATCTCAAAAAAGAATATCTCATATAAATAAACGAAAGAAAGAAAGAAATCTCAGAAAAGCAAAGCTGTCACTTAGAGGCTGAGGCATGCCTGACCCAAGCCATGATCTTTTCAACCACCTCTACATACATGCAATAACTGCGCAATAGAAAAGGAAGATCAAGAAATGACTGTTGCATTTGAATTGTGGTGCTGGTGAAAAATAGTGACCACACTATGGGACACCAGAAAACCACATCTGCCTTAGGAGACGTACGGCCAGAACACTCCCTTGAAGCAAGGATGGTGAGACTTCAGCTTGATAAATTTAAATATATTGTCAAGGAGGGACCAGTCTCCAGAGAACAACATCATATCTGGTGAAGTTAAGGGTCAGTGAAAAAAAGGCAGACCCTCAGCGAGACTGACTGTCCTAGTCAGTGGCTACAACAGCGGGCAAAGGACTGAACAAGTCTCATTGTGTCATGCACAGGGCTGCTATGAGCCGAAACTGACACAACGGCACCTAAAGAATGCATAGCAAGTAACCAACTTGCATTCTGTCCCCAAAATAAATCAACTGGGTGTCGTGATATGCTGCTGCAAAGGCAGGCTCCCCAAAGTCCCATTTTTCTGAAAGTATTATAATTGGTATCAGTGACAAGAAGTGCAAAGGCCACAGCCAGCACCTTTAGAAAACTCACCAGAGCCGGCAAAGAAACAGGCTGTCGGCAATGTGCCGTATTTACAAGTTTTCAGGGAAAAATGTTTGGAGGAGAGCACAGAGCAGATATTGACCTCACGGCATGGCCAACCGGCATTTATTACTTACAGAGTAAACAGGACAGGGAAGGGCAGAACAGTGAGCATTCTCATTAGCCAAGTTTCCCTGAGGTTAGGCTCGAGGGAGTAATGGTATACGGCATCCACGCACACCACACTGCACATCACTCTCCCTGGTTAATATTAACAAACAGACATGTCTCCATGTCAAACAGAGACCCGGATGGGGAAGGTGTAAAAAGGGTAATAAAAGCAGAAGGCCCTCTGACGACAGTGGGCAACCTTCACCGTCCCTGTTTGGTGTGCTGACCATCTGCTGATGGCTATTCTAGACTTACTGATGTCAGGAGAATTCCTTCCTACTTCACCCCCCTAAGACAGCCTGGCAGAGGGCAATCATCTTCCCTAAAGCACATACTTTGGGTCCATCAGTAGCAAGGGAGATGGTGAGAGAGGTCATAGCACCCCTGTGTAGCCAGTACTGCCCACAATCAACATCAACCTAACTGCTATGCCTTCTAGGATCCAGGGTAAAAGCAAGGGAGACTCTGAGGATATTACTTTGGTCTTAAGATTTACTGGCTTTTGACAACAGCTGTTTCTGTAGGAGAAACATCCAACTACAAATAATGTTGACGACAAGGCCAAGAATTTACCTGGAGGAGTCGAACTTAGAAACAAAACAGAGGATGTGAGAAGTGAGGTTCCTGGCTTTGCTGAGAGAGACACAACCCGGACAGGTAAGGGGCTGGATGCAATCTTTGACACGAGGTTTACTTGAGCTACTTTACTCCCACATGAGTGTTTACTGGACAAAAACTGTTAAGCTCCCTGAAGAAGGAACCCAGCCTCACACACTCATCTTCCTGGGACTGTGTAATGCTCTGTAAAATGTGAGAAGTACTAGATTTGCAGCGTTTACCAACTGTCAGCGATGTTGATAAAATAAGATAGTGCTAAGTGCTGATAAATCTCAATCAAAAAAACCCTAACTCCAGTTTGGACAAGTGACAGAGATGCCCCTGAGAAACACACCGGCACTCTGCAAAAACCCAGCCTGGTGTTTGCCGTCTTATATCGCCCTGCTCTCCACAAAGACCATGTGGAAGATGCCGCTGCGCTCCAACAAAAAGGGAAACTGAGAGTCTTGTATGCTGAATGTCACCACGTGACTTCAGGCTAAAGTGCTACTCAAAACAAAACCTAAATTCAACACATATGGTCACAAATGCATTCACACATAGAAAAGAAAGTAGATTAAGATCTCCTAATTTTCATTTTTCTCTTACCAGAATTTCAACTGTAAGCTCCAGAGCCTCCAACCCAGTGTTGACAAATAGCTGGGAAGTTGTTTGTTGGCACTTGGGGCCTGGTATTACCTCTGGGAGCTTCTCATCTAAGGGACTTCCTAGTCTACCATCTAGGACAGAGAGTAATTACCAAAAAGAAGAGCAAAAAGGTCTTTCTCATGCACCGCCCTCCTGAAGCTCCACACGATGTCCAAGAACCTACCAGGTGGTGATGGGAACAAGAACTGAGAAACTGCCAACTTTCCTCTTCGTAGTGAGGCACATCAAAAAATACTGGTTTAGTACTGAGGCCAACACTTCAGACAAAGAATGGACTGATCCGGGGGACATACAGTGATGCTGATGTAGGTGTACTGTATGGTTTAATATATACATGAGGCTGTCCTACTGTTTTCTTTTTAGAGGGGAGAGGAGAGGGAGGAGAGGAGGGGACAAGTGTTGGTTGAGCAGATACTGAAGTATAGAGCAGAAGAGTGTGTTACTACAGGGTGAGGAGAGCAGATAGACTTGCAGAGAGGTGGGTGCTCAGGGTTTTGTATGGCAAATTGACTTGCATTGTGAATTTAAACTCAATCACAACAACAACAACAAAAATGCTGGTTTCATGTACTTGGCCCCTGGATCTTTTCTAGAAAGTAGGCACACTAATTAATGTCTTTCCCCACCCTCTAAGAAAATAAGACAAATAGGATATATTCTTTAAAAACAGGCTTTCCACTGCAAAAATAATTTTTTTAAATGCATACTCATCTTACAAAGATCTGGAAAGCATAAAAACATCAAAAGAAAGTTCCCCAAAGCCACCAACTACACACAAGCCCTACTAACGCCTTGCTGTAGCTTTCAAGTCATAGAGAAAATTAGCACCTCAAAAGCTGTGCTGAGATGGGCACTAAGTGAACCCAATGCAGACTACAACCTAAGCCCTGAGAATCAGTGGGATGCGGTAAGTCAAACAGTTTGGAAATCTTACACGTTAAAATACAAATGAAGGCAATACGTGAATGGCTAAAATGACTTTCAGTGAGTGAGAGTTTCAATGTCATGATCCGTCATAGATCTTCCAAACAGGTTAGAAAGGTTTGGGATATACCTGATGGTGTCTGTACACACTGAGGAAAGCTGAAATCATCTCAGGAACTAGTTGGCACCAAAAAAAGATAAGTCAGGAATGCTAGAGAAACCCCAGAATATTGTTTATCAAACAATTCAGAATCATTCTTTTGAGACACGGTACCTCTGGAAAAATAATTTCTCCTCACATCAGTGTTAAGACATTACAAGGCCTTTTTTCTGTCTCTTAACATTTTCCTCCTCACCTTGTTTCCTTTATTGGCTTCTTTACGTAGTTCTTGGAAGAAATCTGATGTGACCTGTTATTTTTTTTTTCTAATTTTGTTATTGTGAATATACATAGCAGAACATTCACCAATTCACAGCTTTTACATGTATAGTTCAGTGACGCCCATTAAAATGTGCAAGTTGTGCAACCATTCTCACCTTGCGTTTCCAAACTGTTCCTCCCCGTTCACATAAACTCGGCTGCTTTGTGCTCGTCTTCTGAGTTGCATCATCTGTTTGGTCCCAGAGAGTTCTTAAAAGTGCATAGTGCTTAAGGCCAAGATTCTTCATTAATTAAGCTAAGCTGTTTTTTTTGGTTTCAAGAGGACCTCAGGAGATGTTTTTGTTTTATGGTTCAAAGATCATCTCGGGACAATACTTTCAGGGGTTCATCCAGCCTCAATGGCTCCAGAAAGTCTGGATTCCATGAGAATTGGAAATTCTGGGTCTAACTTTTCTTGATGACTACAGAGAAGCCTGATGACTTTCTTAATGTATGATATGGAATTGATTTGAAGCCAGGTTATGAAGTTGAAGTACAAAAATATATGGGATAACATGTGTGGTGAGGCACATAAAAAGGAGCCCTGGTGGTGCAGTGGTTAGGCACTTGGCTGTTAACCAACAGGTCAGTGATTCAAACTCACGAGTGGTTGCATGGGAGAAAGATGCCACAGTCTGCTTCTGAAGACTTATGGCCCTGGAAACCCTATAGGGATCGTTCTACTCTGTCCCACAGGGGCGATATGAGTTAGAATGGATTCACTGGCAGTGGGTTTGGTTTCGGGTGGCATGTAAAAATAATAAAAAACACAAACTATTCACAAAGTGTCTGACACATTCTATGTGCTTTAGAAATAAAACATAAACAAGCCCATTGCCATTGAGTTGATTCTGACTCATAGTGACCCTATAGGGCAGAGTAGAACTGTCCCAGAGGGTTTCCAAGGAGTGCCTGGTGCACTCAAACTGTCAGCCTTTATAAACAGTAAGTCATTTAACCTTTGTATCTTAGACCTCACAACCTTCCTATGAGCTACATACTATTACTGTCTCCGTTTTACATCCGAGCTACAGAGAATACTCTGCCAAAAGTCGCCCAGCTAGTCAGTGGCAAAGCCATGACAGGAACCTATCTGAAGTCTATGTGTTTAACCACTTTACTTCATGGTCCCACTTAACAGTCTATTTTCCCAGCTGAAAAATTACATTAATGCCTATAACCTCCCTCCCTCCTTCAACATACCTTCGCGAGTAACTGAATGCCAAGCCTGATAAAGCTGTATTCTCTAACAACTCCCTTTCCCAAAGTCTTTGGGAAGCCAGTTGCCACAGCAGTGGAGTCCATTCCAAGTCACAGCGACCCCCTGTGTTTCAGAGTAGAACTGTGATCTGGGAGGTTTTCAATGGCCAACTTTTCAGAAGTACATTAGCAGGCCTTTCTTCTGAGGTCCTTCTGAGTGAACTTGAACTGCCAACCTTCTGGTTAACACAGAGCTGCATGAACTGCCTGCACTACCCAGGGACTCCCAGGACCATGAGAGAAGCTACAGTCAGTCCGCGAAGCCTTGTTCACTTCCCCTCTGAGGGGGCGAGATGTAGACAGCACTCTGATCCTGTTACCAGGGAAAGGAAGGGGCCTTTTCCTGTTCATTTAGTGTAAGGAGTCCCTGAGGTGGTGGGGCTGTCCCCTCACTACTGGCACTGTAAGAGAGGTCATCAGCGCATGAACTTCACATGAGTGGCCGCAAACACACAGGTCATGTGCTCGCAATAGAGAGCTTCCTTGACTCTGCATCACAGCTAATTGCATGTTTCATCTTCAGAAGGGGTTTAAGACAGTAAGCATGAATGAGAAACATCTTACTACTTGGTGGCAAAGATAAACCTCATCAGCTTTCATTTCTCAGCTGGGCCTGTAGCTGACATAATTAGGTAAAAGAAGAAACCCTCAAGTCACTGTATTGACAATTCTGTTCTTTGGGTGACACAACATAAAACCTTGAGGTGCCAGGGCTAGAAGAGAGGTTCAACAGCATCACCTACATTTTACAGACACGGACACTGAGAGCCAGAGGGGATGTGGTATGCTTAATGACCCAACTGATTTGTGCGTTAAAAAAAATAATTTCTTTTGGAGCTTATTCTCTTTAAAAAAAAAAACAGAAGAAGAGCCCGCCAAGCCATGAGAAAGATTAAAAATTAACTAGTCCATCTGCCTTCTAAGAATGGCCCATGAATGCATACATGAAGTCAGCATTTTTTATTGTTTTACACAAAGGAAAACTCCAATTATCAGCGCACCCCCATCGGTCATTCTAGAGTCTTACAGTTCAGAAGCAAGGATGGTGAGAGGTCAACTCCTTTACTCCGTGTGTATCACCAGGAAAGACCGATTAACTACAAAAGAACATGTTTGGTCAAGTAGAAGGTCAGTGGAAACCAAGGGAGCGCTCAATGAGGCGGACGGGCAGAAACTTACCAATGATCATTAAGGTGGTGCAGGACCAGGGAGCATTGCATCTGTTATCCATAAGGTCACCATGAACCAGAGCCAATTCCTCAGCAACTAACAACAGGCCTTGTGGGAGGACATAAAAATGGAGGAAGGCCTGGTCTTTAGCGCCGTAGCCACACTGTACCATACTGTTGGCCAGCCCTTTGGCATCTGTTGCGCCCTGTTGCCTGTATCAGAACAACTTTCATGAAAGGTCCTTTCCTTCAATCTCAGGTCTGCCATGACAAAATCTTGCCAGTGGTCTCAGGGCCAAAGTACTCGGGCTAGGCCCCTGCAAGCGTCTATGCCACCTGCACAACAGCTCTCACCCTTAGAGCACCGTGCAAAACCAGATTCCCATTTCTCTGGAACCTATAGCCAATCTGATTCCAGCATTTGCCTATCCATGCCAGCCTCAGGCAGTCTCTTTCTCCTCAGGGTCAGGCCACTTCCCTTCCCCTTCGCTCCAAAATCCTCCTGAGACTTTCCAAAACAAAGGCTTCAATGTATCCCTGACCCTAGGAAGCCTCACCTCCCAAACAGGAAGCCTGGGTTTGCAACCTCTTCTCTCTCTCAAGGACTTCTGTAGCGGAAAACAACATTCCAGTTAACCTGACCCAGTGATTTGTATAAATGTATGTTTAATGTCTGACTTTGTCTTTCCAGAGCATTCATTCCATGAATTTAGGGTTCAGATAATGTTAGGGTTAGAGTTAGATTTAGGATTCTTGTGCCTCACTTGTGCATCCTCCGTGCTAAGCACCTAATCAAAAGATGACATCCTATGAATTCTGACACATGGCGACCCTCTGAGTTACAAAATAGAACTGCCCCACAGGGCTTTCTAGATTCATAGCAACCCTACAGGACAGAGTAGAACTGCCCCATAGTTTCCAAGAAGTGCATGGTAGATTCACACTGCTGATCTTTTAGTTAGTAGCCACAGCACTGAACCACTATGCCCCCAGAGTTTCTAGTCTTTACAGAAGCACAGTGTCAGCCCTTTGTTCCATGACACTGCCAGGTGGCTGCACACTGCCTACCTTTAGGTTAGAAGCCAATCACAAGCTGCTTTCACCATCCCCAGCCCCCACCCCTCTGTCCAGGGATGTGTGTTCAGCACAAAAACCAAAATCCACTGCCAGCAAGTCAATTCCAATTCATTAACAACACTGTGAGACAGACTAAAACTGCCCCATAGGGTTCCCAAGGCTTTAATCTTTAACCTCCCTCCCCACATAGGTCTTTCTAGAGTCCCAGAGCTTAATGCGGTGGCTAAGAGCTTGGCTATTACCAAAAAGGCCAGCAGTTAGAACCCACTAGCCATTCCTTAGAAAACCTATGGAGTAGGTCTACTCTGTCCTATAAGGTTGCTGGCTCAGAATTGACTCCTCAGCAACAGGTGTGGTATATGTAACCTTGACGGAAGCTGATGGCCACACCTTTCTCCCATGGAACAGCTGGTAGGTTTGAATGGCTGACTTTTTGTTTAACAGCTAAACATTTAACCACAGTACCACCAGAGCCCCACTGCTCAGTACAAGGCCTGGGAAACAGTAGTAACTCCGTACACCTTTGCAGAGGTAAGAGAAGGGAGATGATAGGGAGGGAGAGACAGAAAGAGGAGGGGAAAGATCGACCAGAGTTCTGCAATAACCCAAGACAAATAACAGGAGTCTGACTCAAGGTACTATCAGAGGAAATAGAGAGAAAGGAGTGGAATGAAGTTGAAAACTATTAAGAAGAAACAATTTATAAGGCTGGATAGCTAATTTGATATAAAGGGCACGAAAAAGAGCAGTCTGGGAATGCTCCTGAGATTTTTAGTAGACCCACCTGAATGCGATGTGGGGATGAGGGAGAAAAATGGGATCTGGTTCCATTGTAAGGGGGGTCATGGTGGTGGGCTTGTGGACATATGGCCAGTCTGGAGACTGGGAGACACCAGGGAGGATGCCCAGCAAGCAGATCTGTGGGTCTCATGATCTCAAATACATGCAAATGGGAAAACTTAAATAAAATGGAGAGGTTGGCAAAATTATCTTTGACAACTCCCTTCTCTTTTCAGTCCCTTTTCAGGTGCTTCTCTGATTTTCTGCCCAACCCTTAGGCTTCATGCATATCTGCTTTCAAGAAGTGACCCAATAATCTTGCTTGCCTACAAGGTAAACTGTTGGTGGGAGATACAAGCCAAAGAGATGTTAACACTTCTAATAGTAGCTGTGATGTTGGCAAAGAATACTGAATATACTATGGGCTGCCACAGAGTAAACACATCAGTCTTAGAAGAAATACAACTAGAATCCTTAGAAGTCAGAATGGTCACACTTGAGTTCACCGACTTTGGGCATGTCATTAGGAAAGACAAATTGCTAGAAAAGGACATCGTGTTTGGGACAGGGGAGAGTCACAAAAACTAAGACAGCCTCACAGAGGTGGACTGACACAGTAGCTTCAAAATGTACTCAAAACCGGAACCGGACAAGGATGTCTTTTATTACCACTCTTACTCAATATTGTACTGGAAGTTCTAATTAGAGGAGTCAAACAAGAAAAGAAAACAAAAGGCATGCAAATTGGTTAGGAAGAAGTAAAACTATCCTTATTCACAGATGATTCTACACAACGAAAATCCCAGATATCCTACAAGAAAGCTTTCAGAACTAATAGAAGAATTTAGAAAGACATCAGAGTGCAAGAGCAACATACAAACATCAGTCACCTTCTTCTATACTAGTAATGAGAACTCCAGAAAGGAAATGAAGAAAACAACACCATGCACAATAGCCTCCCTACCCCTACCCCCCAAAAGATAAAATACTAAGGAACATATCTAACTAAGGATATAACAGACTTATACAAAGAAAACGATAAAACACTACCTCAAGAAACCAAAAGATACATATTTAAGTGGGAAACATACCAAGTTCAAGGACAGGAAAGGTTAACATTATGAAAATGCCAGTACCATCCAAAGTGATAGATAGATAAAATGCAATTCTGATCCAAATTCCAGCAACATTCTTTAAACAAGATGGAAAAACTAATCATCAACTTTATATGGAAAAGAAAGAGGCCCTGAATAAACAAAGCATTACTGAAGAACAAAGTAGGAAGCCTCATACTTATTGATCTCTGAACCTGCTACATAACCACAGTGGTAAAAACAGCCTGATACTGTACAATGGCAGACACACAGACCAGAACTGAGAACCCAGAAGTAAACCCACCCACTTATGGACATCTCATTTTTGATAAAGGGTCCAAGTCCATTAAATGCAAAGAAAACTCACTTCAACAAAGAATACTAGCAAACCAGATATCCATTTGTAGAAAAATGAAACAAGATTCGTATGTTATACTACATGCAAAAACTAACTCAAAATGGAAGAAAGACCTAAATGTAAAACCTAAAACTACAAAGATCATGGAAGAAAAAATACAGAAAATGCTGGGGCCCTAACATACGGCATAAACAGACTACTAAATGTAACTAACAATGCAGAAATAGAAGATAAACTAGGTAACTGGGCTCTCCTAAAAATTAAACACTTATGCTCACCGAAAGACTTCACCAAAAGTATAAAAAGAGAACCTACACACCTGGAAAAAAAGTTTTAAACATATTCAACAAGAGTCTAATTGCTAAAATTTTTAGAAAAACCTCAACACCTCAACAATAAAAAGAGAAGGAACCCAACTTAAAAAATGGGCAAAGGACATGAACAGACAACTTCATCAAAGAAGACACTCAGGTGGCTAACAAACACATACAGAGATATCCTTGATCATGAGGAACCCAAGAGATGCAAATCCAAAATGCAATGAAATATCATCTCACCTGGGCAACAATACCCATTGCCTTCAGTTGATTCCAACTCATGGTGACCTTGCAGGATAGAGTCGAGCAGCCCCATAGGGTTTCCCAGGAGGGCCTCATGGATTCAAATTGCCAACCTTTCGGTTGGCAGCTGTAGCTCTTAATCATTATGCCACCTGGGTTTCCAGGGCAATAATAGCAGTGATCAAAAAACAGAAAAGGGCAAGTGCTGATGAGGCTGTAGAGAGACTGGAACTCTTACACACTACTGGTGGGAGTGTAAAATGATATAGCGACTATATATATGTGTAACAGTATGGCACGTCCTTAAAAAGCTAGAAATAGAAACATCACATGATCCAGCAGTTCCATCCCTAGGTATATATCCTAGAGGAATAAGAGTTTTAACATGAATAGACATATGCCCATCTATGATCATTGCAGTACTCACAATAACAAAAAAATGGAAACAATCTAAACGCCCAGCAATATACGATTAGATAAACAAACTATGGTACACACACAATGGAACGCTATGCAATGATAACGAACAATGACGAAACTGGGAAACACCTCACACCGTGGAAGAACGCTGAGCACATTACGCTGAGTGAAATAAGTCACTCAAAAAAGGACAGATGTTCTGTGAGACCACTGTTCTAATAAGTCAAGAAAAAGTTTACACACAGAAAGAGACATTCTCTGATGGTTACCAGAGAAGCGAGGGGGAAGGAGAGGAAACCACAAACTAGGTAGTAGACACCCGTTAACCTAGTGAAGGTAAAGACAACCCATAATACGGGGAAGTCAGTACAACGGAACCAAGGCAAAGGAAGACACTGAGAGATAAGAGGACGGAAATGACACTGAGAGGTCTGAGAATGGAAACAGGGAATTCAGAATGGTCAGGAGGAGAGTGCTGACAAATTACAGGGACGACAACCAATGTCACAAAACAATCTGTGTATAAATTATTGAATAGGAAATGAAGCTGCTCTGTAAAGTTTCCCTTAAAGCACAATAAAACAAACAAATAAATACAACGCACTCTGATGTACCAACGATCATGAAGCTGGCACTAGACCAGACAATGTTTTGTTCTGTTACATGTAAAGTCACTGTAAGCTGGAGCTGACTGGAAACTAACACTAAGAACGAGAGCCATGCTCTCACGGCTCATAACACAGCCAGGTGCTGCTCCAAGCATATCATGCTCTCAGCAGCCCTGTGAATCAGAGCCATTTTACAGATGAGGAGACTAAGAGACTGAGAGGCTAAATGGCTTGCCCAAGGTCACACAGCTCATTGGTGATGGTCAAGGAAAACAGAGCCCGACCTGCAGGTTCTGGAGTCGGTGCTTGGAACCTCTCTACTGAGGTGAATGCCTCACAGTGGCGATTTAAGGACAGTGGGATGTACAGTAACATGTGTGGGGGTCCCTCAGCAAGATTCAGGCCCCACTGCGCAGACCACTCCTGTGACATCCATCCTACAGACAGATGACTGCGACAACACAGGCTCTGAGTCTGTCTTTGCCAAGAATTACAGTTAGGCGAGTTACTTAATCTCTTTCCCCATACATAAAATAAGGGGAAATGACCTATGCTCAAGGCTATGTGTACACTTTATCAATGTTTGTAATGGCAAGTGACTGGAAACAACCTAAATGTCCACTGACAGGAGACAACCATAAAATGAAACATAATGCAGTCTAAAAGAAGAATTGAGGAAGTTCCCTACATAGTGCTACAGAGTGTTTTCCAGGATGTGGTGTTGTAAAACACACCTGTTACCTTTAAGTCCATTCCAACTTGTAACAATCCTATGGGGCCGAGAACCACCCCACTGGGTTCTCAAGGAGCCAACCAGCTAGTGAATTCTAGCCGACGACCTTTTGGTTAGCAGCCAAGCTCTTAACTGCTGCACCACAAGGACTCCATAGCTATACTGTCACAAACGAAAAAGCAGAAGTAGGTCTAGAGTACACTACAATGTGAGTCAAGAAGGGTACAGACCATATTGGTGACTGGCATCTGGGGTCTTAAAAGCTCGCGAGCTGTCATCTCAACAAATGTCCCAACTCATCCAGAACAGATGATCACCAAAAACAACAAAGACACGAGGGAAAAAGAGCCCAGGAGACAGAAGGACGCATGTGAATGGGAGACTGGATCAACATGTGACAAGAAGAACCAGATGGTGCCCGGCCACCACCAAAGACAGCTGCGATGGGCACACAATGTTGAGTCCCTGTGGCAACATGAGAAAAAAGAGGGTGCAGCTCAACAACTCTACTAAAAGATCATAGTTGATGGTCCAAAGGCCCAGGGGATCCCCTGAGAGCATGGCCCCTAGATGTGCTGCCGCCTCTGTCCAGAAAACACTACTGTGGTCAACCCTTCAGACAAAAATGGACTGGACTCGAAGACACAATGTGACCATATGGTGTGTGTACTTTACAGTTCTATGTATTTATAGGCTGCTGTCCTACTGGCCTCTTTCTAGATGGGAGAGAGGAGGGAGGAGAGGAGGGGACAGGAAATTGTTAGGAGGATATGACAAGTATAGAATGAAAAGGAGGATTGTGCGGTCACACGGCAAGGAGAGCAGAAGGAGCTACAAATAGGCGGGCATGCAAATTAATTTGGGTTGTGTACTTTCACTTAATCACAATAAACAAAAGAAGGATGCAGATAAGATAGCCACTAGAGAACTGACACTCACTCATGGTGACCTTAGGTACAAAAGAACAGAATGGTACCCAGTCCTCTACCATCTTCATGACATGTTTGATTCCAGGATTACAGCTGTTGGGTCAGTCCATCTCATCAAGGGTCTCCCAAGGCCCTGTTGGCCCTCTACTTCACCAAACATATGTCTTCCCCCAACAGTTGATCCCACCTGATGACAGGTTCAAAATGAGCAGGCAATGCTTCGCTGTCATCCCTAAGATTTACACTGGCTAATTAACGGAAGCAAATAACCAAGCCTTCCTTCCTAGTCTGTCTTAGTTTGGAAGACCTACTGAAATCTGTCCACCCTGGGCAGCCCTGCTGGTATGGGAAACACTGTCGCACAGCTTCCAGCATCATAGGAACACACAAGCCCCCGCAGTACAACAAACTAAGGGACTAGATGTATCCCTTTGTGCTTGTAAGTGCATCTAGAGAATTGACTGCTTTAGGAGAATTGGTGGAAGGAGAACATGGAAGTGAGAGGGGAAGGAGTCCCAGCTCAGATCCCAGCAGGAAAAGGCATCATTGAGGAGAGCTAAACCAAAGAACTACACACACAGAGTGTGGACAGGCTAAAGATCCCAGCAAGGGCTGGTGACATAACTGTGGGCTAGCTATAGAGGAGAGTCATTACCGTGCCTAGGCCTCCAAGAATGAGGGGAGTTAAGTGGTTGTCTCAATGCCAGCAGGGAGCTGTAGAAGTGGCCACTGGACATGACCTGTGGCCCTCCCTAGATGAAATCAGCCACTGTCCACCTGCCGCCCAGCAGGGACGGAACTGGGAGATAAAAACCTTGGGCTCGTTCTCCTTCTGCCCTTAGAGCTCATTCACTGCTGCCAATGAGCAAGCCCTCCCAGAAGCTGGAGGACCGAGGACACTGGATATATCACTGAGTTGAGTTTCTCCAGGCCAGGAAGGCAGCTGTGAAGTGTACGCAGAGCATGTCCACTGCAGAGACTATAAAGCTTCACCTGCCTTGTCAACTTAGAACTCTACGAATGTATAAGTTACTTGAAAAATGAAGATGCACATATACAGAAAGGGATTAAACATAACATGGATAGATGTAGAAAATGTGCTGAATGAAATAGGCCCCAAAAGGAAAAATACTGGATTATTTAACCTACATGTAACAGACACACATATAGAAATCAAAGATTTCTAGTGGCAGTCAACTCCACCGAGACTGCAGTCTTGGAAACCCTATAGGGCAGTTCTACTCCATCCTTCGGGGTCACTGTGAGTTGGAATGGACTTGAAGGAAATGGGCTTAGGTTTTAGGTATAAGGGTAGGAGGAAAGGGAAATTTTTGCTTGGGGCAGGCACTGAATTTATGTTAATGGTGGTGGAATGATTTAGAAAGGATATTGAGAATGGTTGCACAACTTAAAGAATGTCATCAATACCACTGATTTGTACATGAAGAAATTGTTGAACTGGTGTATGTTTCTTAGGTTATTTTCACTACAATGAAAAAAAGATTAAAAAATGCCACAGAAAACGAGTGCATGGTTTCTAGGTCTCGTCCCCTCTCTAACTCTACCTAATTTCTTTGAAGCCGGAGCTTTTCACCGAATCACGATCCATGGCGCCACCTAGTGTCCAGACAATGCTCCACTGAGCCCTGAACACCATCTCATTTAGGCAAATTTGGGGGCAGTTCTACTTTGTCCTACTTTGCTATGAGTTGGAATCGACTCAGCAGCAAAGAGTTGGGTTTTGGAAACCCTGGTGACATACTAGCTAAGTGGTATGGCTGCTAACCAAAAGGTTGACGGTTCAAATCCACCAAGCACTCCTCGGAAACTCTTAACAGCAGTTCTCTGCTCTGTAGGATATCTATGAGTTGTAATCAACTCGATGGCAGTACGTGTGATTTTACTTTAAATGGTTCGAGGAAAGCTTGATGGCACAGTGGTTAAGAGGTATGGCTACTAACCAAAAGGCTGGCAGTTCAAATCCACCAGGGTCTCTATGAGTTGGAATCGGCTTGACAGCACTGGGGTTGGCCTGTTTTTTGGTAACTGGTTCAGTGGAAACCCTAGTGACATAGTGGTTAAGTGCTATGCCTGCTAACCAAAAAGGTCGGCAGTCTGCATCCACCAGGTGCTCCTTAGAAAGTCTATGGGGCAGTTCAACTCTGTCCTATAGGGTTACTAGAGTCAGAGCAGACTTGACGGCAATGAGTTAAGTGCTTCAACTGGTGGTGTAGTAGTTAAGAGCTACAGCTGCTAACCAAGAATTCTGCAGTTTGAACCCACCAGGTGCTCCTTGGAAACTGTATTAGGGCAGATCTATTCTGTCCCATAGGATGACTATGAGTCAGAAAAGGCTGGATGGCAAAGAGTTGGGTTTTGGTTTTGTAAGCAGTTCGAATACACCAGACACTCGCAGTTCTACTCTGCCCTATAGGATTACTATAGGTTGGAATCAACACAATGGCATTTTTTTTCCTTAATTAAAAACAGAAACTTTTTCTCTTCCTTCAGTCACTACTGTGTATGCTGTTTTCACTGTGATTTATGCCCATGTGGTGAATGATTTTGTCTCCTACAAGTAGAACATAATTATTTAGGGACATAGCCTAGTCATTGCTTTAAAAAAAAAAACAACAACAAAAAATGGTGGAAATACAATAGCAAAACAATGGAATCAACCTAGATGCCCATCAACAGAGGTAAATAAATTATGGCACATATACACAACAGAACACTATGCAATGATAAAGAACAATGATGCTTTCAGGAAATTATCTCATAACCTGGTTTCAACCAGAAGACATTTGCAGTCAGCTGCAAAACAACAAGTACTGTATGAGACCTCTACTGTAAGGACTTAAAAACAGACTTATGTGCACATGAAAAGACTCTTTTATGGTTACAAGGGTGGGGAGAGAGGGAGATGGTTGGTCACAGGTTAGATGGTAGAAATCCAGTTAGGTGAAGGCAGTGACAGTATACAGTAGATGGCAGATCAGCATAACTGGACTATACCATAAACTGGAAGGTTTTCTAAACTCAACCCAACATTTCAAATGCTAGAACAGCAAGGACAGGGGTCTGGGGACCATGTTTTCAGGGGACCCTGAGATCAACTGGCACAACTAGTCTTTTGCCTAGAGTCTCCTGCACCTGATTTTGGTGAGTGGTGTCTGGGGTCTTAAAAGCTAGCAAGCTGCCATCTGAGGAACACCAAATGGTCCCAACCTAACTGGAACAGATGTCAACCGAGAACACTAAAGACATGAGGAAAAATGAGCCCAGGAGACAGAAGGACCCATATAAACGGGAGACTGCATCAACATGAGACCAGAAGAACCAGATGGTGCTCGGCCATCACCAAAGGCATCCGTGATGGGGGTCACAATGTAGTGTCCCTGATGTAGCATGAGAAAAAGAGGTGTACAGTTCAGGAACTCTATTAAAAGACCAGAATTTATGGTCCAACAGCCTGGAGAGTCCCCTGTGAACACGGCCCCTGGACTGGCTGCTGGCCCTGACCTGAAACCATTACTGAGGTCAACTCTTCAGACAAGAATGGACTGCACCAGGGACACGGTGTGAGCACACATGTGGGGTGTGGACTCTGTGGTTTTATCCATTTATAAGGAGCTGTCCTACTGGTTTCTTTTCAGAGCAGGGAGGAGAGGGTAGAGGGGAGGGGATAAGTATTTGTTAAGAGGATATCAGAAGTAAAGAGAGAAAAGGAGAAGTGTGCTGTCACAGGGTGAGGAGAGCAGATGGAGCTGCAGATAGGCAGGCACACAACATTGATTTGGATTGTATACTTTCACTTAATCGATTATGAAAAATGGTGGAAACAGCAGTCAATAAATCAAACAACATGTTGCACTGGGAAATTTTGCTGCAAAAGACCTCTTTCAAGCAACGAAAAGCAAAAGATGTCACTTGGAGGACTGAAGAATCTCCTGATACACACATGAAAGTTGGGCAACCAATCAGGCAGACTGAAGAAAAACCAATGCATCTGAATTATGGTGTTGGAGGGTACTGACTGTACCATCAACTGCCAAGAGGAACAAATCTGTCTTAGAAGAAGTATGGACAGAATGCTCACTAGAAGTGAAGACAGTGACACTTTGTCTCATATACTCTGGACATCTTATCATGAGGGACCAGTCCTTGAAGAAGGACTTCACGCTTGGTAAAGCAGAAGGTCAGTGAAAAAGAGGAAGACCTTCAATGAGATGGAACGACACAGTGACTGTGACAACAGGCTCAAGCGTAAGGAGGGCGAGGGTTGTGCAGGGCCAGACCGTGTGTTGGCCTATTGCATGCGGGGTCACTATGAGTCAGAAGGGACTCAATACCACCCAGCAACAACCATGCTGGAAACTGACTGACCTCAGGTTATACACTAAGTAATTCTATCTTTTTTCAGTACTTCAAACCCCTAAATAAACTTAGAGGTAAACAGCAAGTGCTGTGGGAACACAAGTATTCTGAAAGACCACTTCTGAGTTTATCACTGCCCTCTCCTCGTATGTCCCTGAGGCAGTGCTTCTCAATACTGGTTGCCAAATCACGTCCCCTGAGAAATCTGAGGCCATCTATTTTATTTTATTTTTTAATTATCCTTATGCATCTGCAACTCTTCTGGAGAGTACGTATGAGTGTTTTGGATCTGGATACCTGTTATACTTTCTCTCCAAAGGATATTCCTGATAATCCACATACATATACTTGTTTCTTCTAATGACACCACAAGAGGGCTTAGGTAGCTTTGTAACAACAGTTCTCTTGTAATCCTTATTCACAAAAGGGAACTCCACATTCCACTGTAAAAAAAGGAAAATACATATATGATTTTGGGATTGACTTCCCTGAATCATTCTAACATGATCTTATTCAAATTTGAGTTCTGCATCCAAATGTCTATTCTACTTAAATGCTAATTGTTGGCTTTGAGCTCCAGTCAAGTTTTCAATGCTCTACCTAAATACAATGCTAAATTACCTGTGGTGACTTAGTGACTATTAATCTGTGGTGGTGAACAATCTTTGGCAGAAGAGAATAAGCAACTTCCAAACCCCATCTCTCTATGGTTGCCCACTCAGGCAAGATAAGGGTAAATCTGTTAACAAAACATAATATGAGGATTAAAATTCTTTTAGAGAAGAGAGTCAGTCTTTGTCAGTACATTTATCTTGAGCAGTAATATCACAAAATTCCAGTAGTAGGAAAGAATCTGGCTAATCTCCTCAAGAACCTTACAGCGATATGTAACTTGAAGTGCTTCTATGTCTAAAAATAGTGGACAAACAGTAATTCATTAGAGTTGAACGCAGTTTTATATTGATTGACTTTAAATGATTTCAATGAATGAAAATCTAGTGTCAAAAGTTTACACAGTTGCAGCTGTTGTTGTTGTTGTTTGGTGCTGCCAAATGAGTTCTCAATCACAGTAGCCCTACACACAACAGAAGGAAATGCTGCCCGGTCTTGTGCTATGTCCATAATTGTTTTTATGCTTAAACCCATTGTTTCAGCCACTTTCAATCAATCTCATTGAGGGTCTTCCTCTTTTTTGCTGACTCTCCACTCTACTATGCATGATGCCCTTCTCCAGGAATTGATCCTTCCTGACAACATGTCCAAAACACGTAAGACGTAGTCTCACTATCTTTGTTTCCAAGGAGCACTCTGGTTCTACCTCATCCAGAAGAGATTTATTTGTTCTTTTGCAGTCCATTGTACATTCAATATTCTTTTCCAACACCACAGTTGAAAGTCCTCAATTCTTCTTTGGTCTTCCTTATTCATTGTACAGCTTTTGCATGCATGTGATGCCACTGAAAATATCATGACTTGGGTCAGGTGCATCTTCGTCTTCAAGATGACTTTTCCATGCTTTAAAGAGGGCCTTAGCAGCAGATTTCCTGAATGTGATGCTTCTTTTGATTTCTTGACCGCTGCTTCCATTGGCGTTGATTGTGGAATCAAGTAAAATGAAATCCTTGACAACCTCAATGCTTTCTCCATTTATCATGATGTTGCTTACCAGTCCAGTTGTGAGGATTTTTGTTTTCTTAATGTTGAGGTGCAATCCATACTGGAGGCTATGGTCTTTGATCTTCATTAGTGTTTCAAATCCTCTTCACTTCTAGCAAGCAAGGTTGTGTCATCTGTGTAACGCAGGTTGTTAATGAGGTGTCCTCTAATCCTGGTACCTCATTCATCTTCATGTAGTCCAGCTTCTCAGATTATTTGCTCTGTATACAGACTGAAAAAGTATGGTGAAAGGGTACAACCCTGGCGCACACCTTTCCTGATTTTAAAACATGCAGTGACTCCCTCTTCTGTTCGTACGACTGCCTCTTGTTCTGTCTATGGTTTCCTCACGAGCACAATCAAGTGTTCTGTAATTCCCATTCTCTGCAATGCTACCCATAAATTGTCAGGATCCACACAGCCAAATGCCTTTGCATAGTCAACGAAACACAAGTAAACATCCTGCTGGTGATCTCTGCTTTCAGCCAAGAACCATCCGACATCAGCAATGATATCCTTGGTTCCATGTCCTCTTCTGAACACAGCTTGAATTTCTGGCAAATCCTTGTAAATATACTGTTGTAGTTGCTTTTGAATGATCTACATCAAAATTTTACTTGTGTGCGATAATAACGATATTGTTCAGTAATCTCCACATTTGGTTGGATCACCTTTCTTGGGAATAGGTATAAATATGAATCTCAGTCAGTTGGCCAGGACACAGTCCTCCAAATTTCTTGGCATACATGAGCACTTCAGTACCGCAACCATTTGTTGAAATATCCCAACTGATATTCCATCAGTTCCTGGAACCTTGTTTTTTGCCAATGCCTTCAATGCAACTTCAACTTCTTCCTTCAGTACCATCAGTTCCTGATCATGTGCTACTTCTTCAAATGGCTGAAGATTGACCAGTTCTTTCTGGTACAATGAGTCTGTGTATTCCTTTCATCTTATTCTGATGCTTCCTGAGTTGTTTAATATTTTCCCTGTAGAATCCTTCACTGTTGCAACTCAAGGCTTGAGTTTTTTCCTCGGTTCTTTTAGCTTGAGAAATGCAGAATGTTTTCTTCTCTTTTGGTTTTCTATTTCCAGCTCTTCTCACATGTCATCATAATACTTTGTCTTCTCGAGCTGCTCTTTGAAATCTTCTGTTTAGATCTTTTCCTCCACCATTCCTTTCTTTTGCTTTAGCTGCCTGACTTGAGAGCAAGTTTCAGAGTCTCTTCTGACATCCAATTTGGTCTTTTCTTTCTTTCCCATTTTTTTAATGATCTTTTGCTCTCTTCATGGATGACGTCTTTGACATCATTCCACAGTTCATCTGTTCTTTTGTCATTAGTATTCAACACATCAAATCTGTTCCTGAGATAGTCTCTAGACTCAGGTGGGATTATACTCAAGGTCATACTTTGGCTCCCGTGGGCTTGTTCTAATTCTCCTCAGTTTCCATTTGAACTTGTACATGAGCAATTGACGGTCGGTGCTGCAGTCAGCACCTGGTCTTGTTCTAACAGCTGATATGGAGTTTTCCATTGTCTTTTTCCAAAGATGTAGTTAATTTGACTCCTGTGTATTTCATCTGGAGAGGTCCACGTGTATAGCCTCTGTCTGAGTTGCTGAAAAAAGGTATATGCAACGAAGAAATCATTGCCTTGCAAAATTTTATCATGTGATCTCTGGCATCATTTCTATCTTCAAGGCTGTATGTTTCAACTACTGATTCAGTCTGGTTTTCTTTTTCATTTTAGTGGGTCTTACCATTCAAAGGTTTTTATGACAAACAGTTTCAGTTGAAGCTAGTGATTTGAATTTCCAACTTTTTCTGAGAAAACTATTTGTCATAAAACCTTTCGAATGCTAAGACACACTTAAAAAAAAAAAAAACTGACCCATTGCTGATTCTGACTCATAGTGACCATGTAGGACAGAGGCAAACTGCCCCACAGGTTTTCTAAGGCTGCAAATCTTTGCAGAACCAGACTGCCACATCTTTCTCCTGCAGGTGGTTGGTGGGTTCAATCCACCAACTCTTTGGTAATTGGCTGAGTGCTTAATCACTGTGCCACCAGGGCTCCTCTAAGGTCCATGACTGACTTTAAAATATAATTTATGGAAACATGATTTACAGTCAACATTTTCAGGAATGTATTTTTCACACAGTAAGATGGATCAGTATTACTTTGTTTCTTAGATTATTAAATAACCCTTCTTCACTAACTTACTTTGGCTATTTCTAAGCTGCAACAAAATATTCCTACAATACCTACTTTTATAAAAATTGTATGTATTGGATTATATCTTGATATGAATATTACACAAACCAAAAAACAACAAATTGCAGTCAACTCAATTCCAACTCACAGCAACCCCATGTGTGCTGAGCAGAATGGCTCTGCTGAGTTTTCTTTACTGTAATTATGATGACAGATCACCAGACCTTCCTACTATGGCACAACGTGGTGAGTTCCAACCTCCAACCATCAGAGTAACAGCTGAAGGTAAATTGTTGTGCCACCTGGGACCCCCTTTGTATATTATGCAGGGGCCTGAAAAGAAAATGAGGTGAACCTCCCCCTGCAAGAAAGTGATCACCCCTTCAAAATGGTTGAGTTGATCACCCCTTCAATCACTGGGCAGGAGACAGCCCCACCCACAGACAACAGGCTGCTTGGGTTTCCTCTGGCTACTAACTAGTTTTTGACTCTAGATTTAAGAGTTCAGGTGTCTGAGTAGACGCACTTTGGCTGTGGGGGGTAGAAAACTTGCTGTTGAGTTGATTCTGATCATAGTGACCCTTTGGGTCAAAGTCTGTAATCTTTCTGGAAGCAGACCGTCACGTCATCCTCTTGTGGAGCAGCTGATGAGTTTAACCTGTTGACCTTTCATTTAGCAGCCAAACACTTAACCACGGCACCACCAGGTTGTGAGTAGTGTCATTAGGTGCCAACCAATTGGTTCTGGCTCACAGAGACCCTCTGTGTAGCAAAATGAAACACTACCCAGTCCCGCACCATCTGCGCCATTGTTGCTGTGCTTGAGCCCATTGCTGCAGCCACTGTGTCAGTCTACCTTGTTGTGGGTCACCCTCTTTTTCACTGACTCTCTATTTCAACAAGCATGATGTCCCTTTGCAGGGACAAGTCCCTGTCCCTGTCCCTGTCATGAACTGGGTTCTCAGGGAAAGACTCTGAGGCAGAGGTTTGGGTGCCAGAAGCATATTAGAGCATGCTCTTAGGATCAAACCTGTCCACTCGCCATGCTTAAAAACAAACCAAACAAACCCATCGCTGTTGAGTCAGTTCTGGCTCATGGCAAGGCAACCTCGTATATTGTAGAGCAAAACCGCTCCACTGAGTTTTCTCGGCTACAATCTTTACGGGAGCAGATCACCAGGCCTACCTCCCACAGCACTTCTGAGTGGGTTGGAATAACCTTTAGGTTTGTCATTGATGACAAACTAATGGTACCACCCAAGGACCCTTAGACTGGTGCTAGAGGGGATCCAACATCTTCCACTCCAGGCCAAGCAGAGGATGAATCTAGGGTGAATATAAGATCAAGTTCTTGTACCCTACGTAGAGATGCCTCTTCCAGAGCCAATTTTGCAGGGGAAGATACGCATTTTTTAAGGAAGGCAACTTTTTTTCCCCCTTTTTTTTTAATTTTTATTTTTATTTAACATAACTGAGTGAAAATGTACATTCACATGTAAATTTACATGCCCCCCTATATGCAGCTTCCACTGCTCTCCCTGTCCGGTGACTGCACACTATTCCCCTCTGCTCCGTACATGTCTCATCCTCCCAACAGTCTCCTTTCCCCTCCTCTCTGTCCACTCCCCTTCCTCCAGCCAGAGGTCAGCAAGATGATATCCTATAGATATATAGAACCATAAAGTGCTTCCAATATATGGTTACTCTGCATTGCCAAGTCCATTCCATTCCTGTCCAAAGAGTGGACCTTTGTTATAATATATAGGAACGGGCAGCATCAGGGCCGGGGGCCATGCTCTCAGAGGAACCCCAAAACCGCTGGACCATCAGTTGAGGTCTTTTAGTGGAGATCTCATGATGCACCTCTTTTTATTCTTGTGTTGCCAGTGAGGCTCCTCTCTGTGAGCTCCGTCATGGCTATCACTGGTGGTGGCCGGGCACCATCCGGTTCTTCCGGTCCCAGGTCGATGTAGGCACCCACTCTTGTGGCTCTCTCTGTCTTCTCGGTTGTCTTTACCGCATGCCATTTTGGCCCTCGGTGAGCATCCGTTCCTGCTGAGTTGGGACCATTTGCTGTGTCCTCGGATGGCAGCTTGGCAGCTTTTAAGACCCCAGACGCCACTCACCAATGTGGGGTGCAGAGAGCTCTCTTAGCAAAATGCTAGTTGTGCCAATTGGCCTGGAATTCGCCTAAGAGCATGGTCCCCCGTCCCCCGCCCCAGCTACTCTATCCTTGCAGTATTAAGATGGAAGGAGTACTCAAGTTATGCTGAAGTCCACTTAATGTTGTTCTTGTTCCTAATGTGTGCTGTCACCGCTTTCTCCCAACTAGATTTCTAGCAACTACCTAAACTAAACCCTCCCTCCCTCGCCCTCCTTCCCTCCCTCCCCTCCCTTGCAGCTGTCAAAGAGTCTTTTCTTCTATACACAAGTCTGTTTTTGAGATCTTATCGTAGAGGTCTCATACAGTATTTGTCCTTTTGTCGCTGACTACTCTCACTCAACATAATGTCTTCCAGTTGAAACCAGGTTAGGAGATGTTTCCTGGAATCATCGTTATTCTTTATCATTGCGTAGTGCTCCATTGAGTATATGTACCACAGTTTACCTATCCATTCTTCTATTGTTGGGCATCTGGGTTGATTCCACCTTTTTGCTATTGTGGACTGTGCCGCGATGAACATTCTGGTGCATGTGTCCATTGGTGTGAAAGGCCTTGAATCTGTAGGATATATTCCAAGTAGTGGAATGACTGGGTCAAATGGTATATCAGTATCAATTTTTTTAAGGGAAGGCAACTTTTTAAGAGGGGTTTGTAAAGCTTTGTGGCAAAACACATAAAAAAAATTTTGGAATCTCAATTTAAATGTCACAATCAGTGATGGTTCTAGAAAAACCCAGCATTGTACTGAAATAAATCTAACATACATTTATTCCATGTGTTAGCTTAAGAATGGGAAAAAATGGCATTCTCTTCTTTTTGGAAAAGATGATACATTTGTCCTCCAAGTTTCCTTTTGTTGCTGTCTCTGTGTGGCCTCACCTGGCTGTTGGTGCTCTCTGCACCCCCTCCCAAATCCGTCCAGTTAGCTAGAAGTATTTAGCAACAGAGCCAAATCAAAACAATGCTCACCCAACTTATGTCCTGCATGGCTGGGCTTTAACGAAAGCCTGCTTTTTTCCAAACGTCTGGTCTTTGCCGAGTTGGAAGGAAAAACAGTTGGAAAAAAATGCCTTGGGCATGTGAACCATGTAATTTCATTTGAACTAAAGAATTCCAAAAATACTTGCTTTATTGAAAGAGCAGCTATGTTTTTGGGTTGGAACTTGTTATGGAGAAGGATAAGTACTACTTCTTTCCTCTCTTGCTGTTTCTTATAAACATTTAAAATACAAATCAAAGACTGTCTGAGAGGCCGGGAAGGAAAACAGCAAGAGAGAAGAAGGATCACAAGTGGGCTGCCCTGGAACCTACCCCTTCTGCGGAAGATCAGTCACACTTCTGAGCCCCCAGACCCCTTGCAGCTACGGCGACCCCTCCCCCACTGGCGGTAAAATCAGAGCTCCATCTGGCTGCGTCTTTCAGACTGGCTGGACTGGAATCCGGGTTTCATCACTTCCCACTGATGCTCGTAACCACACTGTGCCAGCAGCAAGACTGGGCCTTCTGGGTCCCTGCTGGGCAACATGGCCAGACAGAGGTCATTTCTAGGTCCTGTCCACTTTTAGGGCCCTGTGAGGGAATTCGACATTAAACAATACTAATAACTAGCATTTTTTAAACTGTACTTCAGATGAAGGCTTACAGAAATCCCTTTTTCATTAAAGAAATTAATATACACCTTGTCTTGTGACATTAGTTGCCAACCCTGTGTCATGTCAATACACTCTCTTCCTTACGCTTAGATTCCCCCCTTTCATTTGTCCTGTTCTCCTGCCCCCTCCCGGGTTCTCGTCACTGTCTCTGGGCTCGTGTGCTCATTCAGTCTCATACACAATTGAGCTACACTGACTGTTGCTTGGTTTATGAGCTTGTCTAATCTTTGGCTGAAGGATAAACCTTCAGTACTGCGTTAAAAGGGTGTCCAGGGGCCATACTCTCAGGGTTTCTTCAGTCTCTGTCAGAGCAATTTAAGTTTGGTCCTTTTTGGTGAGTTCGAATTTTGTTCTCCATTCTTCTTCAGCTCTGTCTGGGACATTCTACTGTGATCTCTTATCACAGCAGTCAGTGGTGGCACCTGGGTACCATCTAGTTGTACCAAACTCAGTCTTGTGAAGGCTGTAGTAGTTGTGGTCTGTTAATCCTTTGGATTCTTTCCCTTGTGTATTTGGTTTTCGTATTCTCCCTTGCTCCAGATAGGGTGGGACCAGTGGTGTATTAGATGGTCACTCACAAGCTTTTTTATTTATTGTGCCATCAGTGCAAATTTAAAACTCAAGTTAACTCCTCACACAAAACTTGGTACACATGTTGTTAATTGTCCCCAGTTGCAATCCCTCTAAAGTGACAACACTCTTTTTCACTCTTGGTTGCCTACATCCCTTCAAACAGATCCTATCCCTTTCTGCCTTCCATTCCACCTCTGGACAGGAACCGCCCATTTAGTGTTGTGTACCCGCTTCAACTAAGAAGCACACTGTTCACCAGTATTATGTTTTAGAGTCGAGTCTAATCTTTGAGAGTTTGCTTTGTGAGTCGTTTTAGTTCTGGGTTAACAGAGTCCAGAGGCCATGTCTTCTGGGGTTCCTCAAGTCTCGGTCAGACCATTAAGACTGTTTTGTTTTGTTTTTAATGAAAATTAAAATGAACTTGTTACATTTAATGAGTTCTGCTTGCACTTTTCTCCTGCTCCATCAGGGACTCTGTTGTATTCTTTGTCGGGCAGCTGTGGGTGGTAGCCAGGTACCACCTAGTTCTGGTCTTAGGCTGAGGAGCCTCTGGCTTATAAAGCCCTTTTTGGTTTGGGGGTTAATTCATTCCTTGTGTCTTTGGTATTCTTTGGAAACCCTGGTGGCATAGAGGTTAAGTGCTACAACTGTTAATCAGAAGACTGGCAGCTCAAACCTGTCAGGCACTCCTTTGAAATCCTACAGGGCAGCTCTCCTCTGTCTATAGGGTCTCTGTGAGTTGGAATCAACTTGATGGTAGCAGGTTTGGGTTTTCATTTTCCTTTGATTCAGGTGGGTTGGGACCAATTGTTGCATCTTAGATGACCACTCACAAGTATCTACTACCTGAAATGACATTCATCAAAGTGGGATGCAGAACATCTTCTTAATAAATTTTGTTATGCCAGTTGACCTAATGATCCTGAAACCATGGTCCTCAAACCTCCATCCCTACTACTCCAGCCCTCAAAGTGTTTGGTCATGTTCAGGAAACTTCTTAGCTGTTGGTTTAGTCCAGTTGTGCTGCCTTACCCATATGGTGTGTTGTCTTTCCCTTCATGTAAGATAACTCTTGTCTGAATGCCTTTCAGACTCATCCATGTTGAGATGTTTCTCAGATGCATCATTGTTCTTTATCATTGCATAGTATTCACTGAGTGTATATACCATAATTTATCCATTCGTCCATTGACAGGCACCTACGTTGCTTCCACCTTCTTGCTATTGTGAACAGTGCTGCAATGAGTATGAATGTGTAACTATTTGTGTAAGGGCTCTTCTCTAGGATAAATTCCAAGTAGTGGGATTGCTGGATCCTATGTATTTCTAATGTGTTAAGTGTCAAATAGATTTCCAATGCGAGTGTACCATTTTGCATGTTCACTAGGAGTGTATTTAAGTGTTCCAGTCTCTCCATAACCTCTCTAGCAACTATTATTTTGTGTTTTCTGGGTTAATGGTAGCCTTGTTGGGGTGAGGTGGTATCTCATCATAGTTTTGATTTGCATCTCTAACAGCTAACGATCATGAGCATTTCCTCGTCTGTCAGGCGCCTGAATCTCCTCTTTGGTTAAGTGCCTGTTGGCATCCATTGCCCATTTCTTACTTTGTCTTTTGATTGTTGAGGTTTTGCAGTATCTTGTGGACATTAGACCCTGATCAGTATATTGCAGTCAAGAAGTTTTTCCCAGTCTGTCAGTTGTTCTTTACTCTTTTGAAGTCTTTTGATAAATGAGTTTGAGTTTTACAAGCTCCCAGTTATTTAGTTTCTCTGTTGGTGTTTGTGCACTGTTCGTTATGTTTTCTATTCTGTTTATACCACGTATTAGGGCTCCCGGCATTGTCTCTATTTTTTCTTCTATGACCTTTACCATTTTCGATTTTATATCCAGGTCTTTGATCTATTTTGAGTTAGTTTTTGTGCACAGTGTGAGATAGCAGTCTTGTTTCATTTTTTGGCCAGTAGGTATCCAGTTATTCCCCCAGGTGGACTTCGGGCTTTTATCAAATATCAGCTGCTCATGGGTGATTTTATGTCTTGATTATCAATTCTGTTCCATTGGTCTGCGTATCTTTTATCAGTACCAGGATGTTCTGACTACTACGGCAGTGCAGTATGTTCTAAAGTTAGGTAGTACGAGGCCTCTCAACTTTGTTCTTCCTCAGCAATGCTTTTCTTAGCCAGGCCTCTTCCTTTTCCACATGAAGTTGGTGACTTCTTTATCTCATTAGATATAGAAATTTGGATTGGGATTGCATTGCTTCAGTAGACTGCCTTGGGTATAACTGACATTTTCACAATGCTGAGTCTTCCTATCAATAAGTGGGGTAGGTTTCTACACTTATGTAGGTTTCTTTTGGTTTCTTGCAGTAGTCACTTGAAGTTTTCTTTGTACAGGTCTTTTACATCTCAGGTTAGTTTATTGTGTTATCTTCTGAGGGGAGGGGCTTCTGTAAATGCTACTGATTTGGTGATTTCCTCTTCGAAGTTCTTTGCAGGGCTCACAAGCTTTTAATACCCCAGATGCTACTCACAAAAGTAGGATGTAGAATACTTTCTTTATAAACTATGTTATATGAATTGAGCTAGATGTCCCTCAAGGCTAGCTCTCAGCCTGGTAAGTGGTCCCTGGTGGAGCCTAGATATTATCTATGAAGCTTCCATGATCTTGCCTTCTCAAGTGGTGCTGACTTCTCCAGTACTGTGTACTGTCACAGCCTTTACCAAAGTTACCACCTGTCTGTGGTCTATTGTTTTTCCCTTCCCACCACTCTCCCCCTCATAATCATCAAATTGTTCTTGTGCAGAACACAAGTTCTACTGTGTTAAGTTTGTGTGTCATCCTTGCACAGGAGTCCCACCACTCTTTGTTGTTCAAACATTAACTGTATGTGCTGCCAAAGCAAGCACTTAACAACTAGCATTTTGAGGGGATATGTGCTACGTGTCAATAGTAGGTATACTATTACGTGGATTATGTTATTCAATCCTCTGCCAGTTCTTCCTTGAAAGTCAAAGTTAGTGAGATTACGGGTCAAGGCTTTGAACCCAGTTGGCCTTCACTGCCTTTGATCTTAACTTCTTCCCTATTTCCTGAAACTTGGCTTCTAATGATGGGTCTTAGCATACTAGATTGAGATCTCAGACACCAAGTAGCCCATGTCCTCTTGGGCCTTGCAAACTGCCTAATGGTCTTTTCTGGTGACTACAGCTCCAACTGATCAGGGCAGGCTGGACATGTGGAGATGTAATGTCCCCTTCCCCCTGGAGCAGCCCTTAACCAATGACTGGTAAGCGCTGGTATGTAAATGTGCCAGCTCTCAATTCTTCTGTAAAATAACTCAGAGGCATGGGTTACAGCCTACAGTGGTTCTCAGAGTTGCCCACATGGAGTTAGCCCATTAGCTATAGCACTAATTTACTTGAAAATAATCACTTTATTGACTGCCTTCTCTTCCCCATCTTCCTTCTCCCGGTAGCATTTCTTGGGACCACCACTCAAACCATCTGTATGTGTATCATTGTTTCAGAAGGAGCTCTAGTGGCTCTGTGGTTAAGTGCTGGGTCACTAGCTGAAAGGTTTGTGATTCAAAACCACCAGGCACTCATAGGGAGAAAAAAAAAAAAAAAAAACCTGGTGATCTGTAAAGGTTACAATCCAGGAAACCTGATGGGGCAGTTCTACTCTGTTACATGGGGTTGTCGAGTCAGAAGCGACTCCACCGTACACAGCTACCACCACCACCTACTCTCCGGCTCTGTTTCTAGGGGAACCAGAGCGACGACAAACAGTAAAGGCGAGCACACAGTGGGGTCTCAGGAAGCAGCCTCTGACAGACAACTCCCTGTTCCTGAAGGTGCCGCTGTATTTATTTGGGAGGCAGGAGAGAAAGGTTTGGGAGGATTGTTAAATACTGTCACACGAGATGGTTCTTCCACTGCTTGAACTCGGTAGGGCTTCTTTCAGAAACTTCTCTTTTGCACTTTATTTTGATTCCTATTTGTCCCAAGTTGAATAAGAGCTAAGAGAACCCTGAAAACCCTGGTGACATACTGGTTAAGTGCTACTTAACCCCATCAAAATGTCAGCTGTTTGAATCCACCAGGTGCTCCTTCGAAATTCCACAGGGCAGTTTTACTCTGTCATATAGAGTCTCTATAATTGGAATCAACTCAAAGGCAATGGGTTTGGTTTTGGAAGAGAACCCAGGGGATGCAACCACTAATAAATGGAATAACAAAACAAGAAAGAAATGCCAATATGTCATCAACAGAACACTAAGGATACAGTCGTAAGTGAAGGAATGTTTCAAAAAAAAGTGAAGGTAAAAAATGTATACATGAGGTCTAACAATTGACTTCATAAACTCATCCTAGAAAAAGTGCTACACACCTCATTGCTGAATATCACTATGGTCACCATCGAAGCACTCCTCTTGGGAAGGTATGCACTGACACCAGTGCCTATCCAACCCCTCAAAGCAATTTTGGAACTCTTTCTCTGTAATGGCCATCAGAGATATTGTCATATTACCCTGGATGTCCTGAATAGCATCCAAATGTCTTCCTTTCAATATTTCCTTTATCTTCAGATACAGAAAATTGCCACTGGGGGCCAGCTCAGGTGAGCAGGGAGGGTGTTCCAATACAGTGATTTGTCTACTAGCTAAAAACTCCCTCACAGACAACTACACAATGAACTCTGGGAACTTGCCAGCATGTGCCACAGCCATTCCAGAAAGAGTTCCAAAATTGCTTTGAAGGGTGGACTAGGTGCTGGCATTGGTGCATAGCTTCCCAAAGGGAGTACTTTGAAGACGGCTGTAGTGATATTCAGCAATGAGGCACGTAGCACTTAGAACAATGAAGTTCGCATACTTAACTGTAGGATCTCGTATAACTTCAGAGGAGTCTAACTTATCCATATGCCTAAATGTAAAAAAAAAATTATTGTATTAAATATTGTTTCATAATGATGAAAATGGCATCAGGCTCTTTTGAACACATTTCACTATACTTGTTGTCACTGTGTGACAGTGGCAACACCATGTGATAGAGTAGAATCTTGAAAGAAGCAGGTCTCCAGGTTTTTTCCCACAGAGCTGCTGGTTCGGTGCACAGTACCAATCTTTTGACTAGTAGCTGAGAGCTTAATCACTGTGCCACCAAGGCTCTTTTAACTACTTAAAGGTTAAGGAGCCTTGTGTCACAGTGTTTAAGCACTCAGCTGCTTACCAAAAGGCTGGAGCTTCAAACTTACTTAGAGGCTCTGGGAGAGAAATGACCTACATTGTAGCCTGGGGAACCCTATGAGGCAGTTCTACTCGGTCATGCAGGGTCACTGTGAGTTGGAATTGAATCTATGGCAACGGGTTTATTTTTGTTTTGTTTTACTGGACGCTTTCTTAACTTGTGACTTGTGTTCTTGATTAACTAGACTTCCAGTGGTGCCTAATAACATTTTCATAGAATAACAGGAACATGGGGAAGACCTTGCTTGTGTTAAGGTCAATGGTATTCTAACATGTTAAATATTGTGTCTACACATCTTAATTCCTTCACTGTTTGACACACTTGACTTCATGTCTGTATTAACTAAGCTTTGACTGTGATTAGATGTCATATTTAAAATGTATTATATGTTTATTATAATGACCTGAAATAAGTTGGTTTTTAAACTTCTTGCTTGGAGGCTTTTTTATTAGTGCATTTGTGATGAACAGATTTAGAAATGCCTATCATTTTTATACAATCTGTGGATTTAGAGAGAATGATGAAACCTTAAGTAGATATCAATTTTAGTGAATACTTTAGTCATAACAGGGAACTGAATGAGTAATAGGACATTCCTCTGAGATAATCCTGAGAGGATTTCAACATGCAATCCTCATTCCTGGAGTCTTGCAACACCCCAATACACATGCCACATTTTGACTCAACGATCATTTCAGCAGGGATCTAGGGCAGCGTGGTAGATAATCCCTCTCTGCTTTTCAACAACATTTTCAGGTGAACTGGTCTTTACCCACTGATGCACACTGTTATTGTCAGGCACAGACAAGGAACCTTGAAAGGCAGCTTAGAGGGCTGGCAGGGCAGCAAGAAGGTGAACAGCGTGGGCCAGGCAAAACCAGCTGCCGCAGAGTCATCTCATGAGTGTCAGCACAGGACTGTGCTGACTTCAGGACTTTCAGGGGCTGACTGTCTGGAGTGGATCACCACATCTATTTTCCAAGCAAGACCAGATTATTCAATTTGCAAAGTGAACACGACCCTTACTTTGCTTACCAGATTATCTGTAATGAACAGTGTCACAGTTTTTGACCCCATTAAAGCTTCTGCCTCTAGGTATGGCTGGCATCTGTCTCTCCACCAACTCCACAGCACTTCCCTACAGAATCAAGACCTCTTTTCAAACCGACAACCCCTAACAGGGGTGGATGACCCAGTAAGCAAGGTAAGCACCTGCATACTGGTGTTTCTTTACTCATCTGCAGTGAACAATTTCACATGGGTTTCACAACATCAAAGAGACAGGCAAAGGAGTATGGTAATTCACCTATGACTAGAGTTACTGAGATGCTCTCTTTAATATAAACGCCTTTATGTTGTCACTGAAAATGTCAGCAGTATACTCAAGTGACGAGAATAGCATGAAATATTCCCTGTCACTCAGTTCCATATCATCATATCAAGGACAATCTTGCTGTCATATGTATCTCCACCTGTTCTATTCCCCTCTATAGTTTATTCTGGAGCAAAACCCAGTCATCATAGCACTTCCACTGAGATGTTCATTAGCACTTTTCAGAAGAGGACAAATGATCATCAAGAGTCTAGCTCAAAAGCAAACATCAGTTGCATATAACTGCCATGTAATAAGCCTGAGTGTTAAGAGCATTTAAATAGACACAAATTAAAGGAGTATCACCTCCAGTGAATATTATTACTGGTTCTTACAGAGGTCCCAAAACATTGCGAGTGATGAGCTTAAAATCAAAATCCCGCTCTGGCTCTGTCCCACCATCAGAAGCCTGTGAATGCAGGCAGAAGTACCTAATGTTTCCTTTTAGTCTGGTGACTCAGTAACCTTGGGACTGTGCCTGAAACTCTGTGACTCCATTACTCCGATTTGCCAGCACTGCAAGCCCTATTCAGAGGAGAGTTAAGTGGGACATTATCAATCATTAGAAATTTAACTTTGCTTGTTTTATAATAGGAAACGCTGGCAACATAGTGGTTTAACTCCACTGCTAATCGAAAGATCAGCAGTCTGAATCTACCAGGCACTTCCTGGAAACTCAACGGGGACAATTTTACTCTGGCCTATAGGGTCACTATGAGTCAGTACTGACGACAGCAATAGGTTTTGGTTTGTTTCAAGTAACTTCCTTTTTCTCAGTATAAAAGTAGTATCAGTTCTTATACAGAAGTAGGAAAATACAAAAAATCCAAAAGGGCATGAAAAACCATCAACATTATCAGGGATGTTAAAGACAATGCTCCCCATCCCTGTTAAGCTTAACTCTTACCCCTTGACAGAAACAAAACATTAGTGGAAAAGACAGTAAGACAGTTCATAACTAGTCTACAGAATGCAGGTCCCAAAACTTAGTAAACCAGTTCAAGATGCCTCCTGCTGACAACCAATTATTTTAAATTTGCCTTTGGAGAAATCCCGTAACAGGTTGTACTGTATGTAAGCTGATCAAAACGATATCTTGGGAGGGGCACTTCTTAATCTGTTTTTTCTTTGCCCAATAAAACATTTTATCTCTAATTGACTTATTGATCAGATTTTTTCTTTCAACAGGGATAAACACCAGTATTTTGGTGCACTGTCTTCCAGTGTTGTCCATAGCATGTATATATTTTACATGTCATACACACACATGGGATTATACTATACACATAGTTTTAACTTGTGTTTATTACTCCTAACATATAACGGGAATGCTGGTGGCACAGGTGGTTAGAGCTGATAGTTAGTGCTCAGCTGCTAACCAAAAAAAGATTGGCAGTTCAAATCCACCAGCTGATCCTTGGACACCCTGTAGGGCAGATCTACTATGTCCCATAATGTCCCCAGGAATCCAAATCGGGTCAGTGGCAACCACAGCTCCCCACCCTCCATGTCATTCAGTCAATTCTGGCTCATAGCAGCATTACACGGCAGAAGAGAACTGCTCCACAGAGTTTCCAGGGAGAGCCTGGTGGATTTGAACTGCCAACCTTTTGTTTAGCAGACATAGCACTTGACCACTAAGCCAATTGTGACCAATTTTCTTTAATACACAGTGGACAAGTTTCTATGTGATTAGTCATCTCTGACACAACTTTATTTCTGCAAAATGTTCTAGTGTAATTAATGTTTTGCACAATGTTCTGATGTAATTAGTGTTTACATTATTTCCACTTTATTCATTTCAGGCACACTACTGTGAGGTACATTTATGTTAAAACTCTGTATACATCAGTGGCTATTTCATCAGGCAAAAATCCTGAAAACAAAGGTCTGCATGTTTTTAAGATCCTTTTTTCACATATAATGCCAACTGCCTTTCAGAAAAAAAATTATACTTCCAGCAACAGTGTATATATGGAACTCCATTTCCTTGTACTCTTACAAAAAAACCAAACAAACAATCCAGTGCTGTCAAGTAGATTCTGAATCTTTGCAACCTCACATATTACAGAGTACAGCTACCCACGGGGTCTTCTTGGCTGTGATCTTTACAGAAGCCAATTCCCAAGCTTGTCTTCCTTGGAGTCACTGGGTGGCTTAGACCTGCCAACCCTTACATTAATAGCTGAGTGCAAACCATTGGCGTCTCTCGGAGACTTTCCCTTACCAACATTACTTCTTGGTATCAAAAAAAAAGTTTGTCATATTGACAGATGAAAATACGTGCCTATTAAGTTTTGTTTAATCAGTCTTAGCCGAGAGCGGTAGTAGCAGAGGGAAGAATAAAAAAGAAATGGAACAGTCTAGGGCGTGAGGACTGTTAGTTTATTTTACAAAGTATAGTTAGAATCTATTATTTGGAAGTTGAAAAAAAACAGAATTCCTAGGGTTTCTATCACGATAGGGGAACTATTAAGTAGTTTGCTGCCTCTTCCCACTAGGGAGAAAGGCTCAGAAGGTGGACCTCTCCCTTTTCTGCCCAGAACATTGGCCATAATTCAGTTCAATCCCAACAGTCAAACGGGCACTGGATCTGTGGAAGAAAGCTCAGTTCTTGCCAGGTCACATAAGTTTAGGTGCATCCCAAACCTTTCTGGTTCTATTTCTTCATCAAGAAAGTAGAATAACAGCATCATACTGATATTACATACTTTGAAGATTTACTGTGGAATTGCCAGACTCTGCATTTGAAAAAACCTAGTAAGGCTTAAATACCATAAAGGAGCACAGCAGAGAAACTAGATTCTAAAATTATCAAGGTAAAAACCAAGTGCAATTGAAATTACTTGGAAGCTCCTTAATTTGTAAAATACATGAGGAACCCTAGAACAAAGACCCTTTGACGGAGAGCTGGGACAAACACACTCTCAGTAAAACTGCCAGTGAAAACGTGCACTGTAACTGATTTTCCTCTTATTCTGCCAACTGCATAACAAAATCTGAGTGAGTTAAATAAAAGTGTGATGCAACTTCAAAATTGCTCTTCTATGGTTTTATAATGGCAAGTTAAGCAACTCGCCTCCTCATCTGCCTAATGGTGTAGTCCATTCGGATCAGAGTCTCATCCAACAAGTATTTCAGGGCTCACCGTGTTTACTACGTTCCAGGGTGCTGTGACGGATTAAGGCATCCCAGTCTGACCACAAGTGGCTAGGGAGTACTGGAGCACTTCCACTTTGATTTGAGGAATCCTGGGATTCTCTGATCACCTTCCAGGGAATGCAGTGAAAACTTGGAAAAATTACTATAGAAGGCAACACATTTTGCAGGAACCTTGGTGGTACAGTGGTTAAACACTCCGCTACTAACCAATAGGTGGGCAGTTCAAACCCACCTGCAGATCTATAGAAGAAAGATGTGGCAATCTGCTTCCGTCAAGTTTTCAGCCTTGGAAATCGTCTAGGGCAGTTCTACTCCCTCTCCTCTGGCTGCTATGAGTTAGAATCAGCTCGATGGCAATTGGTTTTTTTGGAAACATTGTTATAAATGCCGGTCACATTGCTACATCTGATATGGATTAAGGTCCTCTGTTTCTTCTTTGTTGTTTATATAGATTTCTTTGTGAGTTAACACTTTTTTTGTTTTAAGCTTGTGTTAACTCAAATATTTTTAATTGCAAGAGTGATAAAATACATGGAAAAGTTCAAAGTGTACAAAAAAGGCATACAACGAGCAGCAGCTATTTCTCCTATTCTAGTCACCACTGCCCTCCCCTCCCCTAGTCCTCATATTATTGGTGCAGGGATACTGTTAAAAGGAAGAGTTATCTTATGATTAATGTAATTCCTGGGGTCCAAAAGTTAGCCACTTAACTACAGGATGTCAAAGGGACATTCCAGCTCTAAAATTAAGTCATGTTTTTCTACCATCAGTTGTAGCATCAGCCCCACTGAGGGTGCAAAAAGAGACTGACAACCTCATCTGCTCTGAAGTTAAGGTTGGCAGAAGATAGGAGACGAATCCAAACTGAATTCAAAACCCTTCACTGGATGCAGAGCTCCTAAAGGGCAGATGGCAAGACTCACTTTCACGGTAGGTGGTTTCTTCAGTGATAAAATACAGGACTCCTCTAGACATCCACCACCTACCTGTCAGTTTGTCGGATGGTGGTGGCTTACGTATTTCTGTGATGCTGGAAGCTATACACCAGTATCTCCAATACCAGCACAGTCACCTGTGATGCGCAGGTGTGGGCAGAACTTCCAGATCAAGTTAGACTATGAAGAAAGATCTGGCAATCCACTCCTGAAAATTAGCCATAAAAACTCTGTGGATCACAACAAAATATTCTCCCATACAGTGCTGACGGATAGCCCCCTACGCTGGAAACAAAAAACCCCAAATCGACTGCCATTGAGATTAGAACTCATAGCAGCCGTACAGAGTACACCTGTCCCAGAGGGATTCCAAGGCTGTACTATTTACAGGTAGATTGCCCGATGGGCAGGAGGAACTACTAACTTTTCGGTTAACAGCCAGGTTTGCTTAACTACAGCGCCACGTGCTCAAAATACGCAGTGGCTGCAACTGTGGACACAAGCATACCAGGGACTGTGTGCCAGGACAGGATGAACATTACCTTTCCTTGGAGCATGGGGTCGCCTTGAGTCAGAGCCCACCGTAAGGCAACCAACAACAGGCAACCAACAACTACGATGGAAGCCCCATGAGGGCAGGGACTTCCGCTCAAGAGTTCTGGCACACATGAAGGCTGGGCCCCGATCCAGAGGGATCCAGGGAGGGTACCCTCAAGATACTCGTGTCCCCTCCAGCTCTAGCGCCAGCAGCATCACGTGACTCGCGCCCCCTTCAAGTCCCCGCCCACCAGCATCGTGTGAGTTGCGCTACCCTTTAGATCGTCACCCACCCGCACCACCTCATTCGAAACCTCCCCAGACCCTTTCCGACCCGCCAGGCTCTCTCCACCAAGCGCAGGAATCCGCGTGAGAGGTCAAAGTTGGCAAGGCCAGGCGAGCAGGGCCTTTCTAGCCGTCGTCGGGACCGAGCTTTTGAGGCCCGGTCGGCCGACCCGCTTGCCCCTAGCTCCTAGGAGTCCGCCTCCCCCAGCTTCCGACTGGCTGACTACAAGCTCCAGACCACAAATCCACGGTGGAAAGAGGCGGGGGAGGGGGCAAACGCGCACGCGTGAGGATTAGGGCGGAGCTTCAGACTCCAGGGCGTGGGCGGCTAAGGGAAGGGGAGGAGTCTTCCCAGCGCCAGCGCGTGCGCGTTCCGGTCACCCAGGCCCAGCCCACGAGACGCGGCGTGGTGACGCCCTCGCGGCTGAGGAAGGGGCGGGGCCGGGGCCGGGGCGGGCCCCCGCGCTGCCCCCGCCCCACCGGCCGGCCTGCCCTCCCCCGCCCTCCCCCACTCTCGGCCCGTCAGCCCTGGGGTGCCTTCGTCTCGGAGGGTCGCGTCGGCCCGGCCCGAGCAGCGGGCAGATGCCCGGAGCTGCCGCCGCCGCCGCCGCCAGCTGGGCCGGTGGCGGTGTGGGAGGCGGGCGTCCGGCCCGGGCCCGCTGAGTGCGGCGGACGGGGGCCGGGGCTGGCGCCGGGGCGTCTCGGCCCCGTGTGCGGACCATGTATTTCCTCAGCGGCTGGCCCAAGCGGCTGCTCTGCCCGCTGGGGCGCCCGGCGGAGGCGCCGCTCCGCGTCCAGGCCGACCCGCAGAGGGCTTTCTTCGCTGTGCTGGCCCCGGCTCGCCTCAGCATCTGGTACAGCCGCGTAAGTCCCGGCGCCGCCGCTCCTTCCCGGCGCCGCGGCCCGTCCCGCCCCCAACTTCCACCCGAGCTCGGATCCTGCCCCTGGCGTGGACCGCCGTCTGCCTGGCCTCGCGCCCCCACCCCGACCGCTTGGGTCGGGCCAGCACACGCCGCGGTGAGGTAACGCGCGCCGCCGGCATCCGTGCCTCCGCGGCCGCCGCCGGGCCGGCTCCTCGCAGCGCCCGCGCCCCCAGCCGGCCTGACGTGCCTCCCCTCCCTGTTCCCTTCCCCAGAGAACAAATCTTTGTAAACTTGCCGCAGTTAGAAATCTGGCCGCCGGGGTGCTCTCACCTCTGCTCCGCTGTAGAGGTCGCCTGTGGGGAGCTGCGGGAAGCCTGTTGGGCTTCATCCAATGCCAGACTTGACAGGCCTGTAATAACTTATTTTAGAAACTACAGCCGGAGTTCTTTGTGTTTCTGGAAGGGTCTGGTTATCCATCTCCCCGCCCTCGTCCTCTCCTATCCCCCCAAATCCACTTGAAGACTGGTCGCTTTCCCTGCTATTCTGGGACTCCTCGAAGTATTAAAGGGGGTGGCCAACAGCGGAAGTAAAACCCCAAAGCTGGTCCGTGCTGCTCTTTGCTGCCAGCCAGCCAGCCAGCGAAGTGTCGTCGAGGCAAACACCTGGTAATGATAAGACTTGGGAAGAGTATGAATGTGAAACTGAACTCGTGTTTTTTTTATTTCTGCGTCCTGGTTATCTTTTTCTTGTGTCTACTTACTGAGTAAATAGAAGTAACTTCAAAACTAAGTGGTGGGATATACTCTGCAAATGCTGCTGCTGTTGTGTCTTGAAAAGACACAAGCTAAGAGTATAAATTTTTTTTTTCTGTTTTCAAAGAAGACAGTACTAATCCATGTCAGAGTGTAGTTGTTTCTTTTCCCTTCTTTCATAGCTAACTTGACCATGTGGTGATAGGTTGTGACCTTGGCCTCATTAGAACAATGTGATGTACTGGTTTTAATTTTAAAAAACACCCAGAGCTCTGTATGTTAACATTGGAACGCCTATAGTGTACTTGGCAGTTCTCACGTACAGCCGTGTTAAAAGTGGTGATGGGATTTAGGTAAGTCTTGTGTCTCTTTTATGTGAGTGTCACATTTGGGCTGTAAATCAGATTATTTGCCATTAAGTTTTGGAGGCTGTAATTTTATAACATATATCAGAACAAAACAGGCTGTTACAAAATTATAATTACCAGTGAAGTGACCGTAAGAAATGCTTGGTTGCATTTTTTAATTTGTATCCTGTCTGCCATTTGGGTTTTAAATGAGATATTAACTCCATTTACATTGTTGTGTGTCCACTGAGTAGTTTTCAGTTTGTTCAGTGTGTGTATATAACTCTTGAAGCATACAGAAGAAATGTGATTTGAACTTGATTTTTAAATTTTCTAGTGAGTTTAGTATTTAACTTCACTCTAATATAACAGGTTTTATTTGAAAAGCATAAGATACAATTTTTGCCTCTCAGTAGGCAGAAGTACCTGGGTGGTGCAAACGGTCAAGTGGTTACTACCTAACAGGTCAGTGAACCCACCCAGAGGTACCTGGAAGGACAGACGGACCTGAAGACCTGTGTAGAACAGTTCTGTTCTGATACACACAGGGTTGCCACCAGTTGATTTTGATTTGTTGGCAGTTGACAACAGCAAAGTAGATGAACTTAATTTTCGACATGGCCAAACCCTGGTGGTGTAGTGGTTAACTGCTGACCAAAAGGTTTGCAGTTCAAATGCACCAACTCTGAAAACTCTATGGGGCAGTTCTGCTCTTTTCCTGTAGGGTCTGAGTGAGTTGAAATTGACTGAACAGCAGCGGGTTTGGTTTTTTGGTGCAAAGCTTGTGAGAGATGCCTCGAGTGCAAACCTGATGACTTTATTCCCCTGGTAAAAGGAACATAAAAATGTGCGTCAGTTTTCTTAGGGACATTGGGAATATCCTTCAGAATACACGTTGTTTGGTTTTGGACTTGGTTACTATATAAATACAAAGCAAATTTTAAATTAACCATCTACCTTTGCTTCAGGCTCGTACCCTACACAGAACTCTATTCATAGAAACCCTAAGGTCACTACTATAAGACCCAGTATGAAAAAAGTTAGTTACAAGAGAATCAGCGAGCTCAGAAGTGTGGAGTTGCAGTGTATTGGATGGCTTTTATATAGCCTTTTTCATCATGGTCCTGTTAACTCCTGCCAAATTATGCAGAGTCAGGTCCTTGTGGCCCACCAATGGCATTATACAGATTGCTAATAGTGCAAAGAATGTCTGGCACCATTGTGGGAGTGGGGCCATGCAGATAAGGTATCTGGAACCCTAATGAAGGAACTGGTCAGTTTTGCCATCCTGCTTGGTTTAAAACAAGCCATCTCAGATGTGGAAAGGAGGGGCCTTACAACCACTAGGAAGAAAACAGAGCAGCAGAGTGTCTTCTTTAGACCTCAGGTCCCTGTGCTGAAAACCCTCTGGACCCAGGAGCAAGAAAGAACTGTAACACTGGAGTCAGTGCCAGACTGCGGCAGCAGAACCGGAAGACTGGTGCACAATGGCTTAGTGGGCTTCCTGGCTCACAGAACAAATCAGTTAGAGAGGGTATGTCAACCCACAGGGCAGGAGACTCCCTGGCAGAGTGGGGTACATGCAGACCATTTTCTGTGGAACTAGACCAGCTGACCCATAGAGGGAGAGAGTTGAGCACCTTCTAGCAGGATGCTTCCTGGTGGAGTAAGACACCCTGGGCACTCACAGGCAGAACTAAAGAGCCTTGTAACATTTAGCCAAGCAAGGCAGGGCCAGGCCGAAGGCCTGTCTGAAAGCATGGCTCAGAAGACCCTGTTCTAATTGAAGGACTGTGTCCCGAGACATTCCCAATCCTAAATTACAGCCTGTTACTCACCTGATAACTGGTCTTTGGTCATTAACCATAAAAATCAAAACCACTGCCATCAAGTTGGGTCTGACTCTTAGCAACCCTACAGGGCAGAGTAGAACTGCCTCATAGAGTTTCCAAGGAGCTCCTGGTGGATTTGAACTACCAATCTTTTGGTTAGCAGATGTAGCACTTAACCCACTACACCACCAGGGTTTCCCTTTGGTCTTTGGCATCCAAAAAATTAGAGCCTCACGTTAGAATAATGAAGAATTCTATGGGCAAAATACTGAGTGACACAGGAAGCATCCAGAGAAAATGGAAGGAATACACAGTCGCTAAACCAAAAAAAGACTTGGTTGAAGTGCAGCCATTTCAGGAGGTGGCAGTATGATCAAGAACCAGTGGTGCTGAAGGAAGAGAGGCCCAAGCTGCACCGAAGGCACTGGCAGAAAGTAGGGCTCCAGGGATTGACGGAATACCCGTTGAGATATTTCAACAAATGGCTGTCGTGCTAGAAGTGCTCACATGTCTGTGCCAAGAAATTTGGAAAGCAGCTGCTAGGACAACTGGCTGAAAGAGAGTCATATTTATGCCTATTCCAAAGAAAGGTGGTCCAACAGAATGTGGAAATTATTGAACAATATCATTAATATTACACACACATAAACTTCGCTGAAGGTCGTTCAAAAGCAGCTGCAGTAGTACAGCAGCAGTGGATATTTGCCAGAAATTCAAAACGGATTCAGAAGATGAAGTGAAATTAAGGATGTCAGTGCTGAAGTCAGAGGAATCCTGAGTGAAAGCAAAGAACAACAGAAGTTTAACTGTGTTTTATTGACTATGGAAAGGCATTTGACTGTGTGGATCCACAAATTATATATAATGTTGCAAAGGCTGGAATTTCTGAACACTTAACTGGGTTCCTGAGAAACTTGTACATAAAGCAAAAGGCAGTTTTTCAAACAGAGCAAGGGGATACTGTGTAGTCTAAAGTCAGGAGACGTGTACATCAGAGTTGTATCCTTTTACCAAACTTAGTCTGTATGCTGAGCAAATAATTTGAGAAGCTGGACTCTGTGAGGAAACTTTGGTGGGCAGTGGTTGAGTACCATGCTGCTAACCAAAAGGTCAGGAGTTCAAATCCATCAGGTGTTCCTTGGAAACTAGGGGGCAGTTCTACTCTGTCCTGTAGTGACCCTACAGGAATCAACTCCACAGCACTGGGTTTGGTTTGGTTTGGTTTGGTTTGGTTTGGGACACTATGAGAAGAATGAGACAGCAGGACTGGAGGAAGACATTAACAGTCTGTGTTACGCAGCTGACGTGACCTTGCTTGCTGGAAGTGACGAGGATTTGAAACACTGATAAAGATCAAAGACCACAGCTTTCAGTGTGGATTACACCTCCACATCAAGAAGATGAAAACTGTTACAGCAGGACCACTAAGCAACATCATGATAAACATAGAAAAGATGGAAGTGGTCCAGGACTTGACTCTTCTTGGATCCATGATCAATACCCATGGAAGCAGCAGTCAGAAAATCAAAAGATTTATTGCACTGGGCAAATCTGCTGCTAGAGACCTCTTTAAGGTTTTGGAAAGCAAGGATGTCACCCTGAAGACTAAAATGTGCTTGACACAAGCCATGTTGGTTTCAGTCACCTCATTTGCATGTGAAAACCAAGCAGTAGATAAGGAGAACTGAAGAATTGCTGCCTTTGAATTATGGTGTTGGTGAAGAATATTGACTACAGGACTGCTGAAAGAACAATCAGTCTGTCTTGAAAGAAAGAAAGCTGGAGTGCTCCTTAGAAGCAAGGATGGCAAGACTTCATCTCACATACTATACATTGTCAGGCGGGGCCAGCTCTTGGAGAACAACATCATGTGTGGTAGAGGGTCAGTGATAAAGAGGAAGAGTGTCAGTGAGATGAATTAACACAGTGGCTGCAGCAAGGGTCTCAGGTGCAGCTGTGATTTTGAGGATGGCACAAGACCAGCAGTGCTTCACTCTGTTGTGCATAGGGTTGCTGTGAGTCAGAACCAACGTGATGGCACCTAACAACAGCTTCCCTAGTAAACTCCGAAACTGTGATTGATCATGGTCTGTCAGTCTGTGTAGCCGTTGCATCAAATTATCAAACTCAGCAGAGAAGTAGGGTGCCATGCGGGCCATAGTTAGTGTCAGTAAAACATTTAGAGAAAGTGAGTCTGACTTTTGCCTCATAGCAATCAGTAGACTGTTAATGCTAGTAACAGTTCTTCCCATTTGAAAAGTTAGATGGGGAGTGTTAGCCAGCTAGTGCCATTCTAACAGAAATCATCATGAGTAGATGGCTTTAACAAAGAAAAGGTTTATTCTTTCACAGTCCAGTAAGCTACAAGTCTGAATTCAGGGTGTCTGCTTCAGGGCAAGGCTTTCCCTCTTTGTGGGCTCTGGAAGAAAGTCCTCGTATTGCATCAGTCTTTGGTCAGGGAGCATCTTGGCACAGGAACCTCAGATCGGAAGGACGCACTCTACTTCTGGTGCTGCTTTCTTAATGGTAGGAAGTTCCCAACTCTGCTTGCTTCCCTGTTTATCCCTTGTAGGGTGAAAAGATGGAAGACGGTGCAACCCACACTCCAGGGAAACTCTGTTTACACGGAAGTAAGGAGGTGATCTTAGGAAGGGTTTTACAGTCCCAACGTATCCTTCTTTAATGTAAACCCAGTCTGTTAATCACAGGCAGAGGTTAGGACCTACAGCACCAGAAAACCACAAAGTGGAGGAATCATGGCCCAGCCGAATTCCTACACACATTTTTGGGGGAACACAGTTCAGTCTATGACAGGGAGGTTGGACAATGTTGCCATCACACCATTTCTCCAGGAGTGAAATGAAAAGCAGAAATATCTTAGAAGAACCTGTGAGATTCCTGTCAGTGGTGAATCTTGATCTATGTACTGAAACAGCTTTGTCATGGAAAAAAATGCAGGTACTGGAACAGGTGCTGAGACTCAAGTCTGGGTTCTGTAACTGGGGTGAATGAGTGGGGAACAGGAGCCAGACTCGAGCCTTGGTCTCCTTTTCCTGGAATATGCCTTTCCATACTCTGTCTGAAGATTCTCATTTTTATTTAAAAGTTTTTATACTCCCTAAAACTAAATTTAGGTTAACAAACCTTATTTTTTTTAAGTGAAAATGTTTCATATTTGCTTCTTAGGGCTGCCATAATAAAATATCACAAGTTGGGTGATTTATAAAAACAGGTATCTGTTGTTTCACAGTTCATGTTAAGAATGTGGGCAGAACTATGTTTTCCTAGCTTCTGGTAGCTGCAGGAGTTTTTTGGCATTCTTTTGCTTGTAGGTGCATCTTTGTTGGGCTGTCTCCGTGTGTGTGTGTGTGTGTGTGTGTGTGTGTGTGTGTGTCCCTCATGTGTGCTTGTCCCTCTGGGTGGGCTGTGTGTGTGTGCGCTTGTCCATTTGGGCATCTTCTCTACTACAAGGAGCATTCAGGTTGTGTTAGGCCCCACCCTACCCTGATGACTTCATTTTGCCTAATAGTATCTTGTAAGACCCTGTTTCCCAACAGGGTTACCTTGACAGATATCAGTATATCTTTTTAGTGAACATAGTTCAATCTAGAATGCACCTGTAGGTAAATTAAGAGGCTGTCAGCTTTCTTGCATTATTTAGAGGAATTTAGCAATTTGGTTTAAAATGTTTGCACTGAGAGAACGTGAAAGCTCTGATTTGGGGGGAGCTTATAGATGCAGATAATTTCACAGAATACAGTGAATTTTGAAAAGCTAAAGGAGAGTTGTATGAAGTGTAGGTCGTAGAGCTGCCTTGAGGACACTTGAAAGCTGACAGAGACATGCTCAAAGAGATGAGAGGATGTAATAAGATTTGCTTGCTTGAAGTTTTGTTAGGGCTCACTTAGTTCTTAGTAAGAGCTGGAAACCTTTGTGTATCATGTGGGCACTATATAGTTGCTCTATAGTTGTAATACAGCCTTATGGTTTATTACACTAGAAACCTAAGCACCTTTTGTAACAAGTTGTGTGTTACTGACTTTCAGGCAGTCAGCTTATATCCAGACTTACATTCTGATGGATTGTTGTTGAGTGCCATGAGTCCATTTCAGCTCACAGTGACCCCCACTGATAGAATAGGACTGTCTGTAGATTTTTCCTGATGATAATTTTTCAGATTGCTAGGTCTTCTTTTCTGTAGAGCTGCTGGCTGGGTTTGAACCTCTAACCTTATGGTTAGCAGCTGAATGCTTAACTTGTCATGCCACTTGAGCTCCTCTTTGTAGATAATAACCTTGTTCTTTTGTTGTTGTTGTTTATAAAGAGGGATGAAGTTTTAAGAACTAGCCTTGTGAAAGGAAAGCTCATTTAACAGTCTAAGCTAGTTGTTATAATGCCCCCAAAGAATCGTCATATTGGTGACCCATGAAGCTCTGGAAACATTAAAGTAAAATTTTTAATAATAACCTACATACATTTGTCTGCTAGTGAACTTGATGTGCTCTCACAGCTACTGTTAATATACTCAGGTGGCTATTTAGAATCCCATTGTTGTAGAGACTTTTGGTGAAACCTGTGAGAGCTGGAATTCTAGGTCCGTGGATTCTGTTGCAATTTATGGCAACTCTACAGCATGGGACTACCTTGTTTTTACAGATTTTAAAAGTTTTCTGCCTTTGATACGGTACAGTCTTACTACTTTTCTACCACTCATTTTTGTGGAAAATATTTGAGTTTCTGCCTCATCCAGGTTCCAGCTTTTGTAGGTTTTACTGTATCTCCTAAGAATTATTTCTTGAACCTAAATTTATGATGTACTGTAAATGTGCTTATGAACAAAAGAGTTTCTGTTTATATTCCATTTGCTTTTTGTTTCGTCTTTAAAGTGTGAGTGTGACCATCCTGTTGACTGTGTAATGTGTCGATGCAGAGGTGCTGTGGGGGCACAGGGGTTCAAAGTCTGGCTTCTATCTGAGAGGTCTGCAGTTTGAACCCACCAGTGCCTCTGAGGGAAAAAATTGATTGATCTGCTCCTGTAAAGATTACAGCGTAGCATTTCTGTGTGGGTAGTTCTCTCTTGTGTTGTAGGGACTTGGGGTCAGAATAGACTCAATGGCAGCAGGCATGTTGATGTAAGAAGGTTTACCTGGGGTCCCTGTGAGTTGGAATTGACTCGATGACAGCTACCATCAACACTTGATGATTCTGCTTAGTTCTGGAAACTATTCAAGTCTACAGCAGGGCTCATTGGCATGTTTTGGAGCCAAAAAAAGGGTATTCGAAAAAATTCCATAGGTTAATGTTGGAATTATAGAGGTGGGACTTCATTGATGGGACAGGATAGTGGTTGTATTTCTGCCAAGGATATTGTGAAAGGGCTATTTGCAGCTGTGAGGCTGAAGTTGCTGTTTAAAGCGGGTTATGATTTTTGTGTTGTGTGAGACAAATTGTATTTTGTGCTGTACCAGAGGCCTAAAATTATTACTTTATTATGATATTTAACGTGGACATGAAGGTTTACATCCATAACTGGAGAATTATCACTTCTGGTAGGCTGCTAGGAGCCCTGCTAGTGCAGTGGTTAAGAACTCAGCTGGTAACCAAAGGACTGGCAGTTTGATCCACCAGCCATTCCTTGGAAACCCGGTGGGGCAGTTCTGCACTGTCCTGTCAAGTCTCTGTGAGTCAAAATCAGCTTCATAGCAAGCTGTGTAGTAGGCTGCAGATAAGAAACCTGGTGGCTTAGTATTGAAGAGCTGTGGCTCTTCATCAAAAAGATTGACAGTTCGAATCCACTGGGTGTACCTTGAAACCCTCTGGGTCAGTTCTGTCTTTTAGGGTCACTAAGAGTCGAAATTGACTTGACAGCTGTGAATTTTAGTAAAAACTTGAAATAGGTGAATAATCACTGAGTTTGTGGATAAATTATCTGTCTTTGAGTAACCCTGAGGAGAAACTTAAGTTTCTGTGGTGGTGTACACTGTAGTGGGTGAAAGCTTGTGGTTAATATCAAGATGTAGATGAGGTCACTGTGTGACCTCGGGCAAGCCATATAACTCACACCTGTATTTTCCCACTGCATCTTCACCGTTTCAACTTGGTTGAAAACAGCTTTGTTGTTTAACTCACTATTTTGTAAAGTCACTTGCTCTGAAGTCTTCTGTGATTGGTTGTTGGCTGGAGCATGAAGTTCACAACTCTTTGGTTTCCTGTCAGAGACGCTCCTGAAGTACTCGCCTGCAACATCTCTGCCTGTCAGAATGTTAGGCATCCTTTAGGTGCTGTTGAAATTCTTCTTGCTCTGTGAGTCATTCCTTATCTACAAGAACCAGAAAAATTTTTTACACACGCTTTATTTCTTCAACCAGGTTATAAATTTCTGGAGGACAGGGTGGTGCAAAAGGTTGGCAGTTTAGACCTGCCCAGGGCGCTTCAGAGTGCCTCAGCATCTGTTTCTGAAATGTAAGCCTTGAAAACCCTACGGAGATGTTACATGCTACGCTTCACACTTGGGGGTGCGTGAGTTGAAATTGACTTGAAGGCAAAACTATACCACAGTGCTTTACATAGGGCAGATGATTAATAATAACTATTTTTTTACTGTACTTTAGGTGAAAGTTTACAGCTTAAGTTAATTTCTTACATAAGAGCTGAGACTTGCATTGTTATGTGTCACTAGTTGCTATCCCTAAATGTGGCAGCACTCTCCCCATTTCCACCCCGGATTTCCTGTGTCCTTTCAACCAGCACCTGTCCCCTTCTGCCTTGTCATGTCACCTCCTCATGGGAGCTGCCTGTGTGGTCCCTTACATCTGCTTGAACTAAGAAACACCTTCTTCATGAGTATGTTTTTATGTCTTATAGTCCAGTCTATGAAGAATTGGCTTTGGGGATGGTTTCAATTCTGGGTTAACAGAGTCATGGGGCCATGGATTTCCTGTAGTTTCAGACCATTAAGTCTGGTCTTTTTACGTGAAAACCTGAGTTCTGTACCTCACTTTTCACTTGCTCTGTCAAGGACTCTCTGTTGTGTTCCCTTTCAGGACAGTCATTGGTAGTAGCCAGGTACCATCTAGATCTTCTGGGCTCAGACTGCTGGAGTTTCTGTTTACTGTGGCTGTTTTTGTCTCTTGGGAACGCTGGAGGTATAGTGGTTAAGTGGCAGTTCAGATCCACCAGATGCTCCTGGGGCTTTTCTCATCTGTCCTCTGTCATCGCTGTGAGTCAGAATGGACGCAGTGGCAGTGGATTTGATTTTTTCTTTGTCTGTCTCTTGAGCTAATATTTTCCTTGTACCCTTTTGTTCTTCATTCCTCTTTGCAGTACGTGGGTTGAGACCGTTTGCTGCATCTTAAATGGCTGCTCCCTAGATTTGAAGACCCCAGATTCCAGTCACCAAAGTGGAGTGTAGAACATTTTCTTAATAAACTCTGTTATGCTATTTGATATAGATGTCCCCAGAAATCATGGTCCTCAAGCCCCACCACTGCTACTGTGTCCCTCAAAGTGTTTGGTCGTGTTCAGGAAGCTTCTTAACTTTGGGTCTAATCCAGCTGTGCTGACTTCTCCAGTATTATGTGTTGTTCCTCCCATCACCTAAAATAATTCTCTTCCTTTGAAACCCTTTTGGCACAATGGTTAAGTACTCCAGCCGCTAATCAAAAGGGCAGCAGTTCGAACCTACCTGGCACTCCTTGGAAACTCTGTTCTGTAGGATGCCTGTAAATTGGAACCGACTTGACAGCAGTGGGTCCAGGTCCAGGATCTATCACTTCTCTATCACTTCACACCATCGTAACCATCGAAGAATGTTTTCTTCTGTGTTTAAACCTGTCCTTGAGTTCTTGTAATAATGATTTCATACAACATTCGGCCTTCTGTGACTAATTTCATTCAACACAGTGCCTTTGAGATTCTTCAGTGTTACAAGATGTTTCAGGGATTCATCATTGTTCTTTATTGTTGTGTAGTATTCCACTGTGTGAATATACCGTAATTTGTTTATCCATTTGTGCATTGATAGGCACCTAGTTTATTTACGTCTTTTTACTGTTATGAATAGTGCTGCAAAGAACATGGGTGTGGATGTATCTATTTGTGTGATAGCTCTTATTTTTCTAGGATGCATTCCAAAGAGTAGGATTGCTGGATCATATGTACTTCTATTTCTAGCTTTTTAGGGAAGTGCCAAATTGACTTACCAAGTGGCTTTTTACCATTTTACATTCCTACCAGCAGTGTATAAGTGTTTTGTTCTCGCCACAACCTCTTTAATATTTATTGTTTTGTGGTTTTTAGATTAAGCTTGCCTTGTTGGAGTGAGGTGATACCTCATTATAATTCTAGTTTAATTTTCTCCAATGGTAAGAGGAAACCCTGGTAGTGTAGTGTGTAATAGCTACAGTTGCTAACTAATAGATGAGCAGTTTAAATCCCAGAGGTGCTGCTTGGAAACTCGGTGGAAGTAATTCTGTTCTGTCCTGTAGAGTCAGAATAAACTCCATGGCAACAAGTTTGGCTTGGGGGAGGGGTGATAGAATGGCTAATGATCTTGAGTATTTCCATGTTTATCTGTTAGCCACCTGAATGTTGTCTTTGGTGAAGTGTCTGTTCATATTTTGCCCATTTTATAGTTTCTTTTTTTTTTTAATGTCTTTTTGTTGTTGAGGTTTTGCAGTTTCTTGTAGATTTTAGAGATTAGACCCCGATTGGGCATGTCATAAGGCTCTGGGTTTTTTTTTACCCTTTTGGTGTTCTCTTTTGTTAAGCATTAAGTATTTGATTGTGCTCATCTGTTAGCTGGAGCTTCCAGTTACCTAGTTTCTCTTCTGATGTGTGTGCATTGTTAGTATTTCTAAGTATTGTAAATATTTGATTATGCTCACTGATAACTAGAGCTCCCAGTTATCTAGTTTCCCTTCTGGAGTTTGTGCATTGTTAGCTATGTTTTGTATTATGTTTATGCCATGTATTAGGGCTTCTAGCGTTGTCTCTATCGCTTCTCCCATGATCTGTATTGTTTTAGATTTTATATATAGGTCTTTGATGTATTTTGAGGTAGTTTTTGTTTATGGTATGAAGTATGGGTCTTGTTTCATTTTTTTGCAGATGGATATCCATTTATGCTAGCACCATTTGTTAAAGAGACTGTCTTTTCCCCATCTAACAGACTCTGGGCCTTTGACAAGTTTCAGCTGCTCATAGGTGGATAAATTTACATCTGGATTCTCAATTCTGTTCCATTGGTCCATGTATCCGTTATTGTATCCGTTATTGTGTCCGTACCAGGCTGCTTTGACATCCTTGATGGAATAACAGGTTCTGAAATCAGGTAGTATGAGGCCTCCCACTTTGTTCTTCTTTACTGATGCTCTGTTTATCCTAGGCCACTTCAGTGAATTAGGATATCTGCCCTGTTTGTAGTGCAGAATTTTTTAATTTTTTAGGACTTGAAAAATTTTTACAGGTTACATGTAATGAGAAAGAACAGTAGTGTTCAATGAAAACATTAAGTTAAAACATTTAGAAAACCTAAACCTATAGAGGCTTATATAATTTTACTACTTTTAATATGTACAATCCAAATTAGATTATTAAGTATTGCATGATGAAAAGCTGGCCACCACCGTTGAATTGATTCCATCTCATATTAACTCTGTAGGTCGGAGAGGAACTGCCCCATAGAATTTCCAAGGAGCACCTGGCAGATTTGAACTGCTGACCTTTTTTAGGTTAGTAGACATAGCACTTAACCACTACACCACCAGGGTTTCCTGCATGATGAAAGGTCCTGCTTTAATTATTAGATAATCTGTAGTTTATCAAACTACAAATGGAGAACCGGTTGAACTCCTGGTTCCCAGTGTGTTTATATTGATATGTGTCAAAAAAGCTCACAAAACTCTCCAAGCATGTTGCGAGATAGGATGTTTCCAGTCATCTTCAGATACCTTTAAATCATTAACATGTTCCAAATTATAAGCTAACTTTCAGCTGATTTTACTGTGGTCTAGGTGTTTTACATAATTTGAAGGAAATTTTCTCAGGTTTGGGTACTTCAGATGCCTCGTTCTTGCCTCATAGTTAGTCCTCCCTATTTAGTCTAACTTGTAAACTTGAAATTCCTTTTTAAAGTACATTTATGTCTATTTTTACTGTAAATGGCAAGGTAGCACCAGTTGCAAAAATAGGTTACGTATAAATGAATACAATGAAAACAATGTTATGAAAATTCAGTTTCTTGCCAAAAGCTCTTGCCACTTGTTAAAAAGGACAATTAGCAGATGCTTGAGAGGTGTTTGAAGTAAACACATAGATTGTCTCCTTACCTAAGCCAAAAGTATTGAAGAAAAAGTGAAAAGCTTTATTTTTATCTGTTTGTGATTGAATGTTTAATACAGTGTGTGTGCCACCTAAAATGGTGGTAGTGGAAGTACTACATTAAAGCATTTTACTTATATTAAATAATTAGGAAATTTTTAAAATTAGAATGAATGAACTAAGTTTATAGTTTAAAAATATATTTATTTTGATGTTTGCTGAGAATATCAGTTTTAAAGTGTTCAAATTCAGACTTGCACAAATGAGACATATACTTAATTCAAATATCTTATTGATTAGCAGACAAAACTTAGTTTGACACGAGGTAATTTCTTACCATTCTTTTAGGTTCATCTTGTAATTGCTTTACTTCAATTAGCTATCAGAAGCTAACTAATTACTGTATCTTATTTCACTTATAAATTATATATAAACTTACATGTGAAATGTTGGATGCTGTGAATATATGGTAGGGCTTACTATGACTTAATTTTTTAACAAATTTATTGAGCTGTGTAAAAATACATGTAGAAAAGAAATGAGGAATATTGGTGCTGATATTGGCCGGGTCCTGGCTGAAAGCAGAGAATACAGAACGATGTCACTGCAAAGAATGGGAGTTCCAGACCACTAATTGTGCTCCTTAGGAAACCTGTACATAGATCAAAAGGCAGTCTTTCAAACAGAACAAGGGGATACTGTGTGAAGTCAGCAGAAGTGTGCGTCATGGTTGTGTCCTTACACGGTACCTAGTCATTCTGTATGCTGAGCAGCTGAGAAGCTGGGCACTGTGAAGAAGAATGAGGCCATCAGGATTGGAGGGGACTCATTAACAACTTGCTTTGTGCAGATGACCCAACCGTGCATGCTGATAGTGTAGAGGAGCTGGTCCGAGACCACAGCCTCCAGTGTGGATTATACCTTCACAAAAATCCTAACAACTGGATCAATAAGCAACATCATGATAAATGGAAAAAAGACTGGCCTTCTCAAGAATTTCATTTTACTTGGATCCACAGTCAACACCCATAGAGACAGTCATCAAGAAATCAAAGGACCCATTTTGTTAGGCAAATCTGCTGCAAAAGACCTCTTTAAAATGTCAAAAAGAAAGATGTCACCTTGTAGACTAAGGTGCAGCTGACCCAAGCCATGGCGCTTTCATTCACCTCACATGGATGCAAAAGATGAACAGTGAATAAGGATGACTGAAGAATTAACACCTTTGAATTATGGTGTTGGCAGAGAATATTAGATATATCACAGACTGCTGAAAGAACAAACAAGTCCATCTGTTCTAGTCAGCTAGGGCTGCTCTACCAGAAATACCACAGAGTGGATGGCTTTACAAAGGAAGGTTTATTCTTACACAGTCTGGTAGGCTACAAGTCCAAATTCAGGATGCCCACTCCAGGGAAAGTTTTCCGCCTTTGTCGGCTCTGTAGGAAAGTCCGGTGTTGTATCAGTCTTTGTCCAGGGAGCGTCTTGGCACAGGAACCTCAGGTCTGAAGGGTGCGCTCTTCTCCTGGTATTGCTTGCTTGGTGGTGCCTGCCTCCCGTTCCTTTTATCTCTTCTAGGATGAAATCCAGGGAAACTTCCATTACAGTGGAGCAGGAAGGTGATCTTATAAAGGAATTTACAGTCCCACTCTAATTCTTTAACATACAGCACAGCAAAATCACAAAATGGAGGACAATCGTAGAACACAGGGAATCATGGCCCAAGCAAATGGCTACACATATTTTTGGAGGGACACAGTTCAAGCCATGACACCATCTTACAAGAAGTACAGCCAGAATACTCAGAAGCAAAGATGGTGAGGCAGTGTCCCATACTTTGGACGTTATTATCAGGAGGGCTCAGTCCATGAAGAAGGACCTTGTGCTTGTTAAGAGAGTGAGCAAGAAAGAGGAAGACCTTCAATGAGATAGATTAACACATTGGTGCCAGCAGTGTCCTCAAGCCTAACAGTGACTGTGGGAATGACACAAGACCTGGCAGTGTTTCGTTCTGCTGTACCTATGTGTCAGAACTGACTCAGCAGCACCTAACAGCAGCCGCAGCTGTGGGACCTGTATTTAATGACAAGTTACCAGGTATGTTAACAAAAACTCAAGCATTAGAAATAGATAGATGGGACCTCATAAAAATCAGGTACTTTTTTTTTATCAGCAAACTTTATCAACAAAGTGAAAAGATAGCCTACAGATTGGGAGAAAGTTTTCCAGAACCATGTATCAGATAAGGGCCTAATCAGCAGTGTATATATAAAATTTCTATTGCTTAACAAAAAGAGCAAACAACCCAGTCAAAAAGTGGGTGGAGGACTTGAACAGACAGCTTACCGAAGAGAATATTCAGGTGCTAACAAGCACATAAAAATATGCTCAACGGCATTCCAAAACCATTCCAACAAGCATTGCAAAACCAAACCAAACCCGTGGCCACTGAGACCAGTCTGACTTGTAGTGAGCCTTTAGGGCAGAGTAGAACTGCCCTATAGGGTTTCCAAGGAGCAGCTGCTAGATTTGAACTGTCAGCCTTTTGGTTATTGGCAGAGCTCTTAACCACCATGCCACCAGGGCTCCCCATTAATCATTAGGGAGATGCAAGTCAGAACTATGTTGAGATAATCAGTTCCCTTCTATTAGAATATCTGTGATAAAAAGAAACAGAAAACAAGTGTTGTGGAGAAACCGGAATCCTCACCTGTTGCTGGTGGAAATGTAAAATGGTACAATCACTATGAGAAACAGTTTGGTAGGGCCTCGAAAATTTGGACATAGTAAAGGAAGAAAAAGTTGAACATGGAGTTACCATATGGCCCAGCAATCCCAGTCCTAGGCATCTACCTAGAAGTAAGTGAAGGCAGGAATTTAGACAGAAAACCGTACGCCAGCCTTCACTGCAGTACTTCTCCCAGTAGCCAACAGGTGGAAACAACTGAAATGCCTGCAAGAGATGAATGAATAAAGAAACTATGCTGTATGAATACAATGGAAGATTTGCAGCTGTAAAGAGAAATGAAACTCTGATGCATGTCACAACGTGAATGAACCTGGAAAATACCGTGGCTGAGTGAGATAAGCTATAAAAGGACAAATACTGTGTGATCTCACTTAAATGAAATAAGCAGATACATAGAAACTAGAGACCATTAATGGTTACCAGGAGTAGGAGTGGGAATTTTTGTTTGGAAAGCACTGGGTTTTGTTAGTAACGGTGGAATATTTTGCAGAAGAGCAGTGATGATAGTGGCATGAAAAATGTAGTCGGTGTACTGCATTGTAAATGTGGAAGTCAGGGTGCTGGGAATGTTGTCGTGTGTGTGCTTTCACCACAATAAGTGGATGCAGCACCACAATCTAGCTGTAGAGCGTTTGTACCAGCCCAGAACATTTCATCATGTCCACTTGCAGTCTGTCTCTGATCTCACCCCAGCCCCAGCAAACCTTTAGCCTGTTTGTGTCTTTCCTTGTGACTTTTCTAAATTTTCATATCAAAGGAATTGTACGATATGTGGTCTTTTGAGTCTGGCTTTTCCTTAAATGATTAAAGTAAAGTGGAATCTAACTCGTGGCAATCCCACATGTATCAGAGCAGAGCTGCCTTCCACAGGGTTTTCATAAGCTGACTTTTCAAAGCAGGTTGCCACGCTTTCTTCCATGGCACCTGTGGGTGGACTCGAACCCCCAGTTCTTTGGTCAGCTGCCAAACACATTCACTTTTTGTACCACTCAGGACTCTTAATTAGCATAATATTACTGAGATGCATCCAGGTTGTAACACTCTTTTTATTGAATATTTTTCCATTGTATGAAATACTACATTCTTCACCCATTTACAGTTGATGGATAGTTGGATTGTGTCCAGTTTTTGGTTATTAGGAATAATGCTACTATAAACCTTTACATGCAAATGAGGGATAAAAATTCTTTATCATATATGTGATTTGCGTTTATTTTCTCCCATTCTGTGGGTGGCACCATCCCTGTGATCAGTTTGGATTTGGATGATTGCAGTTCCTCTTTTAACTGCTGATCTCTTAGCCATATTTTTGTTGTTGTTGTTATTTTCTTAAATACTTGCTGCTTGGATTACAGTATGAGTCTTAACCTCTTACAATATATTTCAGTTAATATCAAGTTAATTTCAGTAAAACATAACTTTTTCAGCTCCCCTTCTTTGAGGTATTGTTGCCATGTTACAAGCTCTGCCAGTTAAGTTCATGATCTCATCCTGGAAAAATTCTTTATACCTCATTGCCGAACATCACTACAGTCACTTTCAAAGCACTCCCCTTGGGGAAGCTGTGCACTGACACCAGTGCCTAGTTCACCCTTCAAAGCAGTTTTGGAACTTTTTCTGCAGTGGCCATCGGAGCTACCACTGTATTATCCTTGATGTCCTGAATGTCGTCAAAATATTTCAATACTTCCTTTATATTTTGATAAAGAAAAGAGTCACTGGGGGCCAGATCAGGTGAGTAGGGAGTGTGTTCCAATACAGTTACTTGCTTACTAGCTACAAATGCCCTCACAGACAACTATGTGGTTAAGTTCTCAAGCTTGCCACCTTGCCACTGTGCACAAGGAATGGCCATTCCAGAAAGATTTCCAGATTGCTTTGAAGGGTGTGCAAGGCACTGGCACCTGTTCATAGCTTCCCAAGGGGGGTACGTCAGGGGCGACCTAAGTGATATTCCACGGTGAGCGTGTAGAGCTTGGAACAAGTTAGTTCGCAGACGTAATCGTCAGACCTCCTATGTATGTTAACAAGCCCAGTGGTACAGTGTATTGTACTATTTTATCATTTTATAAAATTTCTTGTCTTTTAAAGGAATTGAGTGGAAAAAGGAAAACATGTCTATTCAGTGTTTTTCATTTATCTACGTCTTTACCATTTCTTGTGCTCTTTCTTCACTTCTTTTTTTGACCTGAATAACCCATCTGCGTCCCTGAGGTTTGGTAATATATGAGGAAGACTTACAAGACTCAGTATATCGTTGTGTATGTGGCTATGATTTACTACAAAGAATACAATGCAAAATCAGTGCAGGGAAAGATGCATTGGGCAAAATCTGCAAGAAATAAAGGCACAAACTTTCATGCGTTATCTCCCTGTGTAGTCACATGAGAACACTTAACTCATCAGCATCAAGATTGTGACGGCACATGTGAAATGTTGCCTACCAAGGAAGCTCATTAGAAACTCAGTGGCCAAGATTTTTACTGGAGGCTAGTTAATATAGACACCCTTTCCCTAGTACATACCAAAATTCCACACTTCCAAAAGGAAAGACCATATGGTTTGTACAAACAGGTAAGGCACAGCCAGCCATTCTTATCAGTTAGAGAGTGGTGGGAACTCTCCAAAAATCTAATTTCCCAAATGCCAGCCAAGGACTAGCCTTGTTAGCAGATGTTTTTTCAGGCTGCTGTGTTGACTCTTGTGGACACAATCTGATGTCATTCTCTTTTTCCCTACAGGATTTCTGTTAGTATTTTTTGTATGGCAGATTTGCTAGCAACAAATTCTCTCAGTCTGGTTATCTCAGAAGTCTTTGTTTTTCCTTGATTTCTGAGGGATAGTTTTACTGGATATAGAACTCATGGTTGACCAGTTTTTGTTTTTCAGTCTCTATTGTTTGTGCTAAGTCAGCTGTTAATCATAACTTTGTTCCCTCTTGTATTGCTCAGTCATTTGCTTTTGTGCTTTATTGTTAGCTTTGAATAGGTTGCAGATGTATCCAGCTGTCAGTGTATGTAGGTGCTAATCCACTTGAGTTTTGTGAAACATCCTGGCCCTGTGCCTTAATGCTTTTCATTGAATGTGACATGGTTTTGGCCATTATTTCTTCAAATACTTTTTTTTCTCTTTGTTCTCTCACCTTCTGGAACTCTCATTACACATATGTTGTTTCACTTGATTTCAAAGTCTCTGCAGCTCTCTTCAGTCTTTTTTCTCTCTCCTCCTTCAGATTGAGTGACTTTTATTGAACAGTTTTCATGTTTCCCTGATTCTTTTGCCATCTCAACTCTGCTAAAAACTAGTGAAATTTTCACTGCAGTTGTTGTACTTACAAACTCTAGATTATTTTGTTTTTATTCTTTTATTTATTGAGGGGAAGTGAGACTTAGGTAGATAATTGTGTCATCTGGTGAAAATTATTTGATAAGTAGCAGGGCTGTGATTTTAGCCCATGTTTAATGTCCGAGGTTATGTTGTGGAGATTGTTTGGTACTTTTTCTCATGTAAAGTAATGAAAAATACAAGTTGAGACAATCTGTCTGCAAAATGTCTTTGTAAAAGCTTGTTTAAAAAAATTCAGAAGATTTTGTTCAGATTTAAAGATTATTAAATGCCCACTTAATTCCAAGCACAGTGCCTGTTAACTTTTTAGTATATTATTCCATTTAAATGCAAGTGTGTATAACTTTTTAGTATATTGTCCCATTTAAATACAATGATACTGTGAAGTAGGACTCTTTTATTTCCATTTATAAACATTTTATTTTATAGATGAGGAAACTGAGACCCAGAGGTAGATGACTGATATGCCTGACTTCTGCCAGTCTTACATTAAATCTGAGGAAAAGCTTATAAAACTAGTTGGGAAGATGGCATATAGGAAGAAGAAAAATCTTAGAACATGGATAGAATATGTAAAGCTAGAATAACAGGTATTATTTAGTGTTATTAAAAATGTTTATTGTTTTTCTGTCATAGGTAGTATCTGTAAATGAATTTTATAATTAATTCTTTTAAGCCAGCCAAGTTCTTGTAAGTTCATCTTAAAAAATTTAACGTATTTTTATAGAGATCCTTAAATCCATTAGGTATTCTTTTTTAATGTAGTATGTATGAGTATGTATTTTAAAAAGAACCAAACCCATTATCATCAAGTCAGTTCTGAGTAGAAATGCCCTGTTTTTAGGTATCTAGTGCAGCTATAACAGAAAAAACACAAGTGGATGGCTTTAGCAAAGAGAAATTTGTTCTTTCACAGTCTAGGAGACTGTGACATTTTAGGGTGCCAGTTCCAAGGGAAGGCTTTCTTTCTGTCAGCTCTTAGGAAAGATCCTTGTCATCAGTCTTCCCCAGTCAGGATGCTTCTCAGCACAGGTGTCCTGAATCCAAAGGACACACATTACTCCTGGTACTGCTTTCTTGGTGGTATGAGGTCTCCCATCTCTGCTTGCTTCACTGTTTTATGTCTCTAAAGAGACTGAAGGTACAACGAATCTTCTAAACTGAGCCCCACCTCATCAGCACACCTGCCAGTGATCCCACATCGTGACCATCATAGATGTAGGAACTACAGCACACGGGAAAATCACATCAGATGACAAAATGGTGGACAGTCACACTGTACCGGGAATCATGGACTAGCCCAATTGACACAGTTTTAGGAAACACAGTTCAATCTGTAACATGCCCCACTGGGTTTCCAAGGCTGTCATCTGTATGGAAGCAGACTGCCACATCTGTCTCCCTTAGAGCGGCTGTTGGGTTTTAAATGTTGACCTTTTGGTTATCATCCAAGCACTAACCATGGCCCCACCAGGGCTCCTAAAATAATGTGTACCATTTAGAGTGTGCAAAAATCTTAGTATTTTTCTGGTGTAGGGAAGTTAGGTAGTATTTGTAAGTGAATTTTGTAGTTGATTGGTTATATTCCTTTAAGTCCAACTTAAAAACATTTTAACCAGTTTTTATAGAGATCTTTCCTGTCTATTATATATTTTACTTTGTGTAGTATGAAATATATATAGTATGCAATAATGAAAACTCTTAAGTATAATTACATGTTATGTGGCTTAGACTCTTCATTAAGGATATTACTGAGGTGTGTTGGGCTGTAACTCACAGGGGATGTTTAACTATATGCCAGGAAATATAAATTATAGTGCTTCCTACCTTATACTCTATATAGAATTTGTGCATAGAAATTTCCACCTTCAGTTATGTCCAGTTGTGTACACACCTGTAGGTGCAGCATTATTTCCTGAAATTTATTAGCAGTGTTCAACATTTTGTTATTTGTGTGTGTGTTTGTACATGGCTGTGTGTCTGAGCATATATAAGTATGTGGAATCTTATGAAAGCTGAAACATCAGGCTGCTTCTTTGATGACTAAGTACTTCAGTATGCATCTTCTAAAAATAATGTTCTTACACATAATGATGGTACAGTTCCTAATATGTAGTTTGATTTGAAGTCTTCTTACATATCCCCTAAATTCTTTTGTAGCCCTTTTCTAAGTTTGAAAAAAAGAATCTACTCAAAGTTCATGTCTGTGTAGTCCTGTTATCCTAGAGTGATCTTCCTTCGGGCTCTCCCATTGACTTCTTTTTAGTAGATGAGGGCATTTTTTGTAGACCACCACAGTCTGGATTTGTGTAGTTGTTAACTGTTTCCTGTATCCTGAAACAGTTGATTGAAGGTATTTAGATGATACTGTAAACATGAAATTGACTTTAAATAAGTTTACACGTAAGAACACTTGTTAATTGCAGTGCCGTTTCATGGGATCAAGATTAGTAAATAGGTGGGAGAAGAAACGGCCTGATTGCGAGTGCCTGAAAATGGGAATGAGATTCTTCAAGTATTACCCATTTCATAAAGGAGAGAACAAAAAGTACCAAAGTTTATCGGTTAGCCTCTTTCTCTGTACGAGACTGATCATCTCAGTTGGTGTTCAGACTGGGTCATCACTCATAGTTGTCATCACCTGTTACCCTTAAGGAATATCACTTTGAAAATTGAAGAGTATTTGATATATGAAATTAATCACCCATTACTTACATAGTATCAGTAGAAAAAACTGTGTTACTGAAAAAGTGTGCTGTGTCCTATTTACAAACAATACATTAAGCATTTTAAACAATTGTAGTGCAAAACTTTTTAACAAAATTAAACTAAAAGCAAATGTTTCTTCTTAATTTATTTTCTATTTAAGTACTAATTAACTAGAAAATTGTCTTTGAAAATGGGCTATGAGTACTCTTTCCTGCTTTTGTAAATGGCACTCGGTATACTTGAATGATGGTGTTTTGGGGAAGTAGGGGCAGGTAATGCCCGTTTGAGGTAACTTATGTACAGTGAAATATTGGTCTGAAGTGAATCTTGCCAAATGCATACGCTTGTGTGACCCCTGTTCCGGTCAAGATACAGAGCATTTTCATCATCTCAGAGAGTTCCTTTGGGCCTGCCTCCAGTCAGTCTGTACTGCCACCCTCACAACCCCAGACCTGCTAAATTGCCTTGATCCCAGCCCTGCACTGCCAGAGAGCTGAACAGATCTTATTCTGATTGCCTAAGCTATAGCAAGCTTATAGCAGGAAGTGATACAGTGTTTTATGGGAGAATTCTGAATAAATTATCCCAAGAAAATAGTTGAAAGTCTTGTTCTGTAATATTTTAAAATGTGATCCAGGGACATTAAAATGATAATAAAACAGAAATAAATAACATGTAGTGCCCGTTAAGTGCCAGGCCTTGTAACAAATGCTGTGTAATTTATGTAATCTTAGCAGCAGTGAGATCCAGTGAGATAGATTCTGTTGTTACATTTATTTTAAAGGTATAGAAACGGAAAAATAGGAGAAATTAAAGAGAGTGTCCAAGGTCACAGCCTAGCCAATGTTTTGGTCTTCCCATTCATGGTTTGGCACGGTAGCTGAGAGCTAACCAGAAGGTTGGAAGCCCTGTGAGGCAGTTCTCTGTCCTCTAGGGTTGCTGTGAGTTGGAATTGACTCGACAGTAGTAGGTTTGGTTTTTTTGGTTCATATTTCGGAACCCTGGTGGCAGAGGGGTTAAAGGCTCAGCTGCTAAATAAAACAATGAAAGTTCGGAGCTCCTAGGAAACCCTGTTACTGGGTAGTTCTGTCCTGTAGGGTCACGATGAATCAGAATCAACTCAATCAGCAAGTTTGAGCATTTTATAGGTTTTTTTGTTTGTTTGTTTTCCATACTTCAAAAATTGTATTCTTCTGCACTAAATTATCTACTGGTGTAAGTAGACAGAAGAGAGTTTTATGAGATGGCTGGGGAACTGTATGCGTATTTATCATGAAAGTAATCTTAAAGAACTTCAGCAGTCAACCTTAGAGTTTATTATTGGAAAAAACCTGTCTTAAGGGTTGGTGATTCCATTGCCTAGTTTAAAAAAATAGACGATGAATTTGAATAGATGCTGCTACAAAGATGAGATGCAGGTGACCAAAAAGCCCATGAAAAATTGCCTAGCTGCTTTAATCTTTTTTAGCAGAAGACACTAATGAGATACTACTCCACATTCAGAAACATGTTGTAATCAGAAATGACAAGTGTTGATGAGCGTGGGAAAATTGGAACTTTCATATGCCAGCGGGAATGTAAAATGGTTCGGCAGCCTCTGAGAAAAAGAGGTTGGCAAGTCCTCAGAAAGTTTAACATTGGAGGTTACCACAGGACACAGCAGCTTCACTCCTAGGTAAATTGACCCCAGGGAAGTGAAAACTTACACCATAGTACATGCAGACTCTTCTCCTATACACTTCTGTCCCTCCCTTTTTCTTGTTATAGCCTTTTTCAAGTTAGAGAATGAATAGAAAGTGCTTGAAAACCTGTGACGTGTTATGTCTGAGATATTATCACGTTGTTTAGAATTTGATTATGTGCCCGCTAGTATCCCTGTATACTTACTTGAATTTTTTTTCCAAATAGATGATAATCTGTAAAATTTGGGACAGTTTTGCTTTCTAGCTTATTAAATAGTATCTCTTTAGCCATCCAGAAGATAATTCATTGAAGAATTATTTGTGGTTGATTTGACTGGTCTGCTTGAAGCTCTGATTTAATATTAGATACTGTCTTTTATGACACTTTTAGAGCTACCATACTGTGTCTGGAGTACTCCATGATAAAACAAACCAACCCATTACTGTTGATTGGATTTGACTCATAGTGACCCTGTAGGACAGAGTAGAGCCTCCCCCTAGGGTTTCCAAGGAGTGGTTGGTAGGTTCCAGCTGTCAATCTTTTGGTGAACAGCCTTAGCTCTTAACTGTTGTGCCACTCGGGCTCCCATTTTTACATACTGCAAAAGAAACCATTGCTATTGATTTGATTCTAATTCAGCGACCCCATAGGACAGAGTAGAACTGCCCCATTGGGTTTCCAAGGAGTACCTGGTGGATTCAAACTGCTGACCCTTTTATTAGCAGCTGTAGCACTTAACCACTATGCCACCAAGGTTTCTAACTCTGTGATTTACCAAAAAAAAAAAACCATTGTTGTCGAGTTGATCTAACTCATAGCAACCCTGTAGAACAGAAAAGAATTGCCCCCAGTTTCCAAGGAGCGCGTGGTGGATTCAAACTACTGGCTTTTGGTTAGCAGCTATAGGGCTTGACCACTATACCACCAGGGTTTCCAACTCCATGATAGATTATCTTAAATTTCTTTTGTATATATTTTTTATAGTCTCTTAATACTAATGCAACTGTTTCCTTCCAGCCTACTGTGTTAATTGTAACCTACAAAGAACCTGCCAAGTCATCTACTCAGTTTGGATCCTACAAGCAAGCTGAATGGAGGCCAGATAGTACCATGATAGCTGTGTCAGTAAGTAGATGTTTCAACTCTTAGAGTGTTTTGTTAGAAAATCATTGCATTTCAGTTAAATTTGGTTCTCTTAGATAGCTTCCTTTCAGTCTTCCATACCTGTGAGCGGTCATCTTCTGCTGTTAAGAATTACTGTGCTAATTCATCTGTTCACGTTATTCTCATCTTTGCTGAGTCTACTACTTCTTGTTCCTGAACATGCAGCCTATATTCTTGTCTGTTTGTTCGTCTCACTTTCCTATTTTTTCCTTGAAGTTTAATTCACTTTTTTGCATTTTTAATCTTAACTTCTAAGGATGTCCCACAAAAATAATAGACCTCATCTTTTATCTGACAGTTGTTCTTACATCCATTTGGATCTGTTTTTGCATTTCGCTTTGCTGATTTTATCTTTTCAGTTTATGTTTTATCACTGTCGTGTCTAGTGTATTCCACTGTCACCTAATTTGTGGTCGTGGTAATCTGAGTAACAGTTATTGATCATCTGTGTAGGTGTTATTGTAATCAGCTTATGTAGATCATCTTACTTAATCTTGAGATCAACACTTTCAAGTAGATATTGTTACCCCTTGTAATAGCCATGTAATAACCTGAAGCTCTGAAAAATTAAGTTTTATCCGTAGTTAAAGTAGTCAGTAACGTGAAGTAGAATCTGAGATGCGTATCAGTTGATGGTGGCAAAAGTGTAAAACAGAAAAAGGCTTAGTTTAATAAATTTACAAAACCTGTAGAAATGAACAATTATTCAAGTCTGTTATTCATGATATTTTTTGTCAGCAGATATTTCTGAGAAGTGTTTGAGTTTATCTGTGTTACTGAATCAGTAGTTTTGAACAGTAAACTTCGTGTGCTCTCTTGGCTCTGTCTTCAGTTTTTGTTTTTTTAAATTTTCCTCACAAATAGAAGCTGAATATCCTGATTAGCCCTGTCATGTAGCTGTTTGGTGACTTGCTAGTGGTAAAGCTTTGTTGTGAATATTTTGAGCTCAGAGCTATGATTAAGACAAACAAAAAACAAAAACTGCCTTCAACCGTTTACTGAGTACTGAGTAGTATTATGAATTCAACCTGAGAGTACAAGGCACAACAGCCTTTGTGTGTGAAGCATATGTGGTAGAGTCATTAGTTGATATTTGCTCTTTGAATCACAAACACTATCAAGCTGCTTTTTGCATTTCCATTGTTGTTAAAAGTTAAATTAAGAAGATCTCTAGTCCCACACAAGAATAGCAATAAACCTATCTTCAGAGCTCAAACTACGGGTCTGATAGCATTTTTCAGACCTTGAGGAAAGTGCAGAGGAAAGTTCCGTACTTCAGAATCCCTTGTGTAATTGAGTAGCTTCCACCTATACTTCAGTTAAAGGTGATTAATCTGCAATATAATGACATGAAAAAGCAAATATCAAGGGAAGAATCTAAAAGGATTCAATAAGTATCTTACAAATGGTGAATCTATTCAGTTAAAATCATGTGGTATCATAGATTGATATTAGTATTTGACAGAACCTGTGTGAAAAGACAACTTTCAAGTGTAAAATATATAAAATTTCATTACAAACCAGCATTAACAGATGAAATTTTGTATTCGGTTTTGTGGTGAAGAACACTTAACTTTGAGCCAGAATTAAGCAAAAATGTTGCCCTCCTAGAAAAGAGTGCCATCCTCTTTAGACCTGTGTTACCAAAACACTGTTTATCATTACAATTATATTTAAAGTTTTGTCACTAAAATGCATGACATTTTATTTTCTTTCTTGTTGGTACCTACGTAATATCCCTGTTTCGCAACTTGGCTATAAAGCCTGAAATATTTACTACTTTTTCAACTTTTAAAACTATTTTCTAGCACATGCAGGAAAAGTTTGCAGACTTGTATCTTACATCATAAAGTCCAAAATAAGAAGACCTGCATTTAAGGTTGTTTGATCTCTAGAACCTTGCTTCATTACTTCTTTGCTATTGTTTTTTCATTCTTGTTTTACACAACCCCAACTTTATCTGAACTATTTTTTTGTTTTTATTCCTCTGGAATAGTCATTCAAAAAGCAGCAAAATTTGCTGACTATATGTCGAAGATGAGTAAGCATGCATAATTTAAGTCATTTCTACCTTAGGTGAATGGTAGCTGCTGATGGCAGTTAATCAGGGGGAAAAATTTAAGAGGAAGAACAGGTTTATGAAAGATAGGAATATGTGTGTCTGTTGGAGATCATGGTTAAAAATGAGCAACAGAGCGAGAGGGCCCTAAAAGGAAAATCCTCTGTAGATTAGGGGCAGTTACTAGCAAAAAAGAGCTGGAGTGAGGAGTATTCCTTTTGTAATGGTCTCTTTAAAAATCCAGTAAGGTAGTGCTTTAGCTGCATTTTATTTTATTGTTCCTTCTCAACTCTTCTGGACAATCAGTAGGCTTGTTTTGGTAAAGAAATTCTGATTCTTACATGCAGTAGCAGTTTATAGATTATGGTTCTCAATTTTAGAGATAAAATTGTAGCTACCTATATAGTAATATTTGGAATTCGAGGACATAAAGCAGTGTAGAAACCCTGGTGGTGTAGTGGTTAAGTGCTATGGCTGCTATCCAAAAGGTTAGCATTTAAAACCCTCGAGGCACTCCTTGGAAACTCTGGGGGCAGTTCTAGTCTGTCTATAGGGTTGCTGTGAGAATTGACTGGACGGGAGTGGGTGGGTAAAACAATGTATTAAAGTTTACGTTAATGTTTCCTGTGTAATAATCCCCTCGATAGTAGGTATTTTTATTAGGTCTCTAATATATATGTCTAGAAGAAAATGGATGGGTTCTGAGAGAGAGCAAAATACATGCAGAATTATGTACTTTAATTTGAAAACCAGGAGACTTAATTTTTCTGCAGCTATTACCTTCTGACATTGCAAAACTGTTACTTGCAGATTTGATTAGAAAAATTTGTGACAGAGTTAAGATGAGTTGCAGTGGAGAAGCAGGGATCTCTCTTGAACTGTATCACATTAACTAGTTACTAACCCAGTGGCTGCATTGGATGCTAGACTACGTGTCAGAAATCACAGATCAAAACCTTGTCCTCCAAGCTGGGAAGACAAAATGCACACACATAAGTAGCCAACTTGAACATCTTATGTTTCCTCTCACCTCTCTGTGGTCACACTAGTAATGTGATGTTGTTTGCTGTTCTCTCATAAGTAGGGTTGCTGTGGCAAAGGGCATATGTCTGTTCATGTTAATAAATAATAAATGTTGGCAAAGGACTTTCCAAAATTCTGTCTGTTCCCCAGTGTCACTGAGTCTTCTTAAAACTCTTGTTGACAGACGTTTTACACCTCTGTTAGGTTGGTAAAAATGGTCACTTTAATTAAGCCCAGTTTTAGAGCCGTGGTGACACGTTGGTAAGAACCGTGGCTGCCAACCAAAAGATCAGCAGTTTGAAGTCACCAACCATCCCTTGAAAACCTGTGGGGCTGTTCTACTGTGCCCCACAGAGTTGCTGTGAGTTGGAATCAGCTCAGCAGCAGTGGATTTGGGGTTTTTGTTTTTGTTTTTGCCTCATTGCAGTGAATTTTTATATCTTTTCTTTTTTCTTGCCCTTTGCACTTCATCTCCAAGTTTCCCTTTTTTTAAAACTGTCCTTTAAGTGAAAGTTTATAGCTCATTAGTTTTTCATACAAAAACTCACACTTTATGTGACCCTAGTTGTTCTTGCCATTATGTGACAGCATGGTCCTCCTTTCTTTTTTTTCCCCCCAACTATGGCAATAATTTTTTTTCCCTTGTTTTCTAAGTGGAAGTTTGCAATTTGAGTCAGTTTCTCACACAAAAACTTACATATACTTTGTGATGTGGCCCTGGTGTTCTCCCCACACTGCGACAGCATTTTCCAACTCTGTGTTTCCCCTGCCGTTCAGCCAGCCCCTTTTCACCTCTGTCATCTCAGCTCTCCACCGGGCAGAAGCTGCTGAGTTAGTCTCCTGTATCTACTTAAGCCAAGAAGCACGCTCTTCACCAGTCTCATTTTATGTCTCTGTAGACCAGTTTAATCTTTGTCTGAGGAATTGGCTTCAGGAATTGATTCAGTTTGGGGCTAAAAGAGGGTCCAGAAGCCATGTCTTCTGAGGATGCTCCAATTTGTCAGGTCATCATCTGGTCTTTTTACTTAAGTTAAAGTTCAGCACCACACATTTCTTCTGCTCCATCAGGACTCTTTGTTCAGTTCTTTGTAAGCGCACAGTTTTTAGTGGGCGGTGGACATCATCTAGTTCTTCAGGTCATATGCCGATGCAGTCCCTGGTTTATGTGGGCTTTCTGACTTTGGGACTTGTATTTTACCTATGTCTTTGATGTTCTTCCTTCTCCTTCCCTCCAGGTGGTTGAAACCAACTGATGTTCCTTAGATGGCCACTTGTTAGATTTTGAGACTCTATAGACACCGCTCACCAAAGTGGGGTGTATAATAGTTTCTTATTAAGCTTTATTATGCCAGTTGACTTAGATGTCCCCTGAAGCAGTGATCCTCAGACCACTTCCCCTACTAATCTGTCCTTTGAAGTGTTTAGTAGTACTTAAGAAAACTTCTTAGCTTTTGGGTTAGTCCAGTTATGTTAACATCTCTTCTACTGTGTGTGGTCTCTCCCTTCATAAAAAATAATTCTTGTTGACTATCTAATTGGTACATATACCTCTTCTTTACACCCCAGCCTCTTATCCAGTAAAGACGGTTTTCTTCTGTGTTTAAACCTTTCCTTGAGTCCCTTTGCTAGTGGTCTCGTACAATTTTTGTACTTTCACAACTGACCAATTGCACTTAGCATAATGCTTTCCAGATACTTCCATGCTATGTTTCCCAAATTCATCATTTTTTAAAAAATAAATTTGGGGGGCAGATTCAAGAAGGCAGACTAAAACACATATCTCCCTAAATCCCTCTGGAAACCAAGAACTGAAGTGATGATTAAACAGAGCCTTCCGGACACCTAGTGAGCCTAGGACATGGCATAGGACTGTTAATTTGAACTTCGTACCACTGAACGGAAAACTTGCTGTCTTCCGCTGACCTCGGCTCTTGGGGGCTGGCTTTCACAGACCGAAGGTAACTCGCCAATTTAACTTTTTTCCTCTGTCTTAGCCAGTGGACGGAGCTGGGACTTGACTAACAGCTATTCTCAGATGCACTGCCAGTGGGATCGGCAGGTGAAATTGCCATATTTTGAGAGCCCAGCTTTGGACTCTGTGCATCTTGGCACATTTGGCCTCTCTTTCCGCCTCCGCCATTGAGTAGCCTGTACCGAGACAGGTGGGGAGCTTGTGCAGGACACCGTCTTGTTCCAGTGAAAGGTGATATGGAGGCCTCAGTGGGACCTAATTCCTAGGCTGGGAGGCCGCACCTGCCCAGAGGAGAGTGCTTTCCCAGCAGTAAAGCAGTATTCTACACAGTGTCAACCTACGGCTGGGGCCTGATGGCAGAGGCCAGCAGGGCAGTAGCCTTTCTGTATTTTGAACTAGCTTATAACATCTGGGATTGGATATAGAGGTGCTTTGCCAGCTGGGAAGAGGGACTTGTACACCTGAAAACCCAACTGACTTTGGAAATGGTCAGATACCTTTTACCTTTCATTTTAAGATGACCTAGAGATCCAACTCGATGGCACTTGGCACTTGGCTAGAGAAACAGCTGGAGTCCATCCTCACAGCATCTCTCCCAGCCTCTGTTGACTCACATGATGCCCAAAAAGCAACAAACTCTGGAGAAAAGCATAACCAAGAAATTACCCATGGCTTCAGAAGGTCCCCAAAAGAAAGCACCAGAGAACTTCCCAGAAAAGAAACCTTTCTGAAACTGCTGGAAAGTGAATACAAAAGGATTACATAGGGAGCCCTCATAGACATTACAGAATGCATCAGAGCAAAATGAAAAATTAAACAAGCTGTTTGATCTGATGGAACACCAGACCTCTGAAATCCAACAGATCAAGAACAAAATCAAAGAGATAGAAACTTCAATTCAAAGCCAAGGAAACAGAATGGAACAATTAGACTTTCTGACTTGGAAGACAGAGCTACTGACTCCAGCATCTATGAGGAGAAATCAGAAAAAAGAAACAAGAAAAATGAAGATGCTTTAAGAAGCATGTAGGACTCTATTAAGAGGAACAATCTACAATTAACTGGAGTCCCTGAACACCTGAGAACACAGAGAGTATTGTTGCTGGGCTGCTGACAGAAAACTTCCGAGAATTTAGGAAAGAAGAGAATATAGATATCCAAGATGCATGTTGAACGCCATTCATTATAGATCTCAAAAGAAAGACTCCAAGACATATTCTAATCAAGCTTAACAAAATGAAACAGAAACAGAAACTCTTAAAGGCAGCAAGACTCAAAGCAAAGTTAACATTCAGAGGCTTTCATCGGATTTCTCAGCAGAAACAGTGCTGGCACAGATAAGTCTGGAAGACACGAAAAATGTTTTTTATCTTGAAGTGGTGTGATTTGGAATCATTTATTCAATATGTGTATATTTTTCCAGCCTCTAAATAATGAATATATATAATAAAATTAAAAAGCACGAAACACTATTGTACAGATCACTGTTTAGAATATGAAAGTGCTAGTCTGTTATTTCAGCCTTACTTGAAGCCTAGCATGGCAATATGTTGGATTAGAAGATAAATTTCAGATACCAAGTTCTTTTAAATTAGTATGGGGATCTTTGTAATGTATCATCAGCAAAGTACAAATAAACAATGACTGTAATAATAACAACATCAACAACTACATCATCTCCAGATTTCAGATGGCTCTTTTTAAATGTTGGATTTGCTGAGGTACTTTGTGTGGTCTTTCAAATCTACCATTATTACATTTACTGTTCAAAAAAATCATATATTTGATATCCATAACTTGTCTTACTAAATTTTGGGTGCATTATTAATGTCTTTTCTCTCTCTGTCTCTCTCTCTTCATTTCTAGTTCTTTTCATTCTGAGTGGTTTTGTATCTATGACCCAGTTCATGGATGTGCATAAGCTAAAGAAGGGACATGTAGACTTTTCATTTAAAATTCTTACAGAAATTGTTGAGTCTTTATGGTTAATTACATGATGTAATAGCATGCCTTGGAGAAAGGAGAAAAATAATGATTAAAATATGGGATGATAAGAGGAAATAAAGCCCTCCAGATTCCTTATTTTGTGCAAATAAAAAATTAAGACAAATTAGTTTTACTGCGAAAAGAGGGGAAAAGGAAAATGTGTGTGTGTGTTACTAGAATTGCTGTCTGCAGAGTTAAGCAATGGTTACTTGTATACAGAATTTGCAGTATCTTGGGAGTTGAAAGAGTAATATGTAGTGACAGATTTGATAAAGTTACATCAAGATACTACTTTTTAAGGATCATTATTATCAAACTTAAAAGATTATTTCAAGACAAGACTGTTGATTATGTCAATGGTAAATGCCATTGAGATCTGCATGTATATAGCATGCAGTCACAGATAAAACTTGAAACCTTATTATCAAAGGGGAATGCTACAGAATATGGACGTAGTAAATCAAGCCATGGAACAGCTTTGAAAACCCAGGGGGCAGTTCTACACTGTAGGGTTGTTAATGAGTCAGAATCACCTTGACAGCTTGAATCAACTATAATTTCATCTCATATGCTTATATATGAGATGAAATATATATGAAATTTGTATTTGAAACTATATGTGAAATTTCACATATGTGAAAGATAAAGAAGGGATATGTAGACTTTTCATTAACGATTCTTACAGAAATTGTTGAGTCTTTATGATTAGTTACATGATATAATAGCATGCCTTGAAGAAAGAAGAAAAATAATGATTAAAATATGAGATAATGAGAGGAAATAAAGCCCTCCAGATTCTTTATTTTGTACAAATAAAGAATTAAGACAAACTAATTTTACTGGGAAAAGGGGGGAAAAGGAAACATGTATGTGTGTATTGATACTAGAATTGCTGTCTGCAGTATGTATATTTCATATATATTTTGTATATATTAAATTTCTAACCACTGGTGCAGAACGATACTATATTCTCCCTGCCACTGTGTTCTTCTAACCATTTATTAAAATTCTGAGTATATTGTTCACATTTGATACTCTGAAATGTTGGACATTTGACAGGAGTGATCGATATTCAGGACAGCTTTTGTATGCTGATACTACTGGTCTAATTACTAGACCATATTATTTTACTTTTCAAGCCCATGTGAGGTAACAGTAGCACTTTAAAATTTTAAAGTCACTAGTCTCTGTATGAGGTGATGTTCTCTGGGTAACTTTGGTGTGGTTTTATTCAAAGCCATTTTCCTTTTTATTCTGTGTTTTCCATATTTATGAGAACATAAAATTGCACATGAATAGTTAACAAAGGTGGTCTTCTCTGAAGAATCTTAGTACTTTTTCTTCTATATCCCAATGTGTTGAACACATTATAAAATTGTGAACTTTACAGATCACAAAAACAAAACTCTGGCTTTGCTGAAGTTCAGTATTTCCTCTGTCATTCCTTAAGTAAAAAACAGGAAACTGGTACTAGAAAGAAATTTGAAACCTTGGGTAATTTTTTCAGTTTGCCTCAGTTCAACTTTGGGTAAATGCCCTCCAGCCTTTAAAATGATAGGAATTCAGGATTAGTTTAAAATAGTTAGGGCAAAACATTTGCCGTTTCACTGTGTTTTGCTTGAAAAGACTTGGTTAGAAACAGCTTAGTATTTTCAATATTTAACTGTAAAATGATGTTTGAGCTTCACAAGTCATAGGTGTGTGCCATGACCGTATGTTTGCTTTTAATACCAATTTATATTTTTAAAACACTTTGTTAACTTGAAAAAGAGCTAGCTGAACTTGAAGGTTTGCTCTGTTTTCCTTCTGAGTCTCAGGCTACATTCTGTAGTAAATCAGTCTCATTTTGGAATATAAAATATGATATTCTGAAGTTATGCTTCATATAGTTTAGAGTCTAGCATTTTATTGTACTGTGACTATTTGGGGAAACCCTGGTGACATAGCGGTTAAGTTCTGTGGCTGCTCACCAAAAGATTACCAGGCAATAACTGGAAACTCTATGGGGCAATTCTGCTTTGTCCTGTAGGGTTGTTATGAGTCAGAATTGACTTGATGGCAAAGTGTTTAGTGATCTTTTTTGGTTTGGGTTACTTTTTGGTGGCATTGGTACTTTAAAACCTTGAAATGATAATTATAGCCCAGTCCCCCCAAAAATCTGTGTTTAAATTTCTGCATAGTAATCGTTACTTTATTATTCCAAATACAATTTCTAAATTGTTTGCTGTAACAAACTGTTAATTTTTATTATATGTTTATGAAATATTTTTGAATGTATAAAAGCCTTTCTTTTCAAGATGGATCATATTAAAATGAAGGTCAGTTTTGTTTGTATAATTAGACCCCAGTTCTCCAAAAAAAAAAAAAAAGATTGTGCGAACTTTCTTTTTCAATATTTTATTGTGATTGAGTGAAAGTATACAATCCAAATTAAATTTGCATGCCTGCCTATCTGCAGCTCCTTCTACTCTCCTTACCCGGTGACAGCACACTCCTCCTAATCATTCTTTATGTCGTATACACGTAACAATTTCCAGTCCCCTCCTCTCTGCCCTCTCCTCTTCCTTCTAATAAGAGGCCAGTAGGACAGCACCCAGTAGATGCATGTGACCTTGTGGTCACATTGTGTCCTTGCATCCAGTCCATTCTTGTCCGAAAAGTTGACCTCAATAATATTTTCAGGTCAGGGACGGCAGCAAGTCTTGAGGCTGTACTCCCAGGGGAACCCCCAGACTACCAGACCATCAGTTGCAGTCCTTTAGTGGAGTTCTTGAGGTATATCCATCCCTCTTTCTCCCATGTTGCCACTGGGACCACAGATGTCTTTGGTGGTAGCCAGGCACCATCTGGTTCTTCTGGTCACATGTTGATGCAGTCACCTATTCACGTGGGTCCTTCTGTCTCCTGAGCTGTTTTCCCTCGCATCTTTGTTGTTCTTAGTCATTATCTGTGCTGGATGAGTTGGGACCATTAGGTGTACCTCAGTTGGCAGCTTGCTAGCTTTTAAGATCCCAGATACCACTCACCAATATGGAGTGCAGAAGGCTCTTTTAGCAGTAAGCTAGTTATGCCAATTGGCCTCAGTGTTCCCTGAAAGCGTGGTCCCTAGACCCCTGCCCCTGCAAATCTGTCCTTGCAATATCAGGTTAAAATTAGAATAGTTTTCAGTTTATGTTGAAGTCCAGTTAAGTTGATCTTCTTTCTACTGTGTGCTGTCACTGCTTTCACCTAACCAACTTTCTGTCAACTATCTAATCTGTAACCAACCCCCACCCTCTGTCCCTACCTTTGCAGCCGTCAGAGAGTCTTTTCTCCTGTTACATAAGTCTATTTTTAAGTCTTTATAGTAGGGGGTCTCATATGATATTTGTCCTTCTGCTGCTGACTGATTTCACTCAGCGTAATGTCTTCCAGTTGAAACCAGCTTATGAGATGCTTCTTAAAAATCATCATTGTTCTTTGTCGTTGCCTAGTGTTCCATTGAGTATATCTACCATGGTTTGTTTATCCATTCATCTGTTGCTGGGCATCTGGGTTGATTCCATCTTTTTGCTATTGCAGTAAACATTTGTGTGCGTCTGTCTGTTCATGTGACCGTCCTTGATTCTGTAGGATATATTCCAAGCAGTGGGATTACTGGATCAAATGGTATATCTATTTCCGGCTTTTTAAGGAAATGCCAGATTGCTTTGCATAGAGGTTGTACTATTTTGCAACCCCACTGGCAGTGTAGGAGAGTTCCAGTCCCTCCACAGCCTCTCCACCATTTGTTGTTTTGTGTTTTTTGGATCATGGCCAACCTTGTTGGGATGAGATCATATCTCTTCGTAGTTTGGATTTGGATTTCTGTAATAGCTAATGATTGTGAACAGTTCCTCATGTATCTTTTGGCAGCCTGGATGTTGTTTTTGGTGAAATGTCTGTCCATCTCTTTTGCCCATTTTTTAATTGGGTTATTTACCTTTTTCTTATTGATATTTTTTAGTACCTTGTAGATTATGGAGATCAGATGTCAATGTGACATGTAGTTGCCAATTTGGGGGGGTGGGGTGGGTACATGACCTTTTAGTTCTTTTGATGAAGTCTTTGGATGAGTAATTCCCATTATCTTAGTAGTTCCCATTATCTATTTTTTGTTGGTTGTGTTTTGTTTGTTAGATTTTGGAGTCTGTCTAAATTGTATATAAACACTTCCACTGACCATATTTTTTCTTGCATGATCTTTATCGTTTTAGGTTTGATATTTAGGTCTTTTATCCAATTTGAGTTAGCTTTTGTGAGAGTGAACTTCTTTTTAACATAAGAATATCTAAAATTAAAACCCAGGGATATAGTTGGACCATTATTGTTTAATTTATAGTTAACAAAATTTATCTTTTTCAGACAGCAAATGGCTACATCTTGTTTTTTCATGTTGTATCTACAAGAGGGGATAAGTACCTTTATGAGCCTGTGTATCCCAGGTAAGTTGTTGTCTTTCATTATTTTAATGTTATCAGATTTTACATTCAGGAAAATGTTATTTTGAGTTGTCTGAAGTCACTAAAATAAAGCAACCCCAGCATTTCCAAATAGATGGTCTCTGAAATTACTAGGTCTTTGTATATAGATTGTTTCAAAAAGTACTAGGTCTTTGTAGTTATAACTTTTTTTAAAATTACTTTATTATGATTAAATAAAAGTATACAATCCAAGTCAATTTTGCATACCCGCCTCTGTACGGCTCTTATCTGCCCTCCCCCTGCCCCATGACAGCACACTCCTCCTTGTCACTCTACCTCTAGTATCCTCCCAACAAACACGTGTCCCGTCCTCTCCACTCTCTCTTCCCTCATCTAGAAAGAAACAATAGGACAGCCTTCTGTAAATGTATAAAACCATGAAGTACATATGCCACATGTTCACTCTGTGTCCCCATGTCCAGTTCATTCTTTGTCTGAGGTGTTGACCTCATTGCTCGTTTCAGGTCTGGGTCAGCAGCAAGTCTAGGGGTCATGTTCCCATGGGATCCTCCAGGTTGTCAGACCATCAGTTCTGGTCTTTTCATAGAGTTCTGGATCTGTACACCTCTTTTCCTCATGCTGCATCAGGGACTTTACATTGTGTCCCATCTCAAGGTGCAGTTATTTCTTGCATAAAGAATTCTGTGACTAGATATCTGTTGTAATCTTGGATGAATGTCCTGTATTCCTTCTTGGACATACGAGGACTGCCAGTTCACAAACTCATCCTAGAAAAAGTGCTGCATACCTCGTTGCTGAATATCACTACAGTCACCTTCAAAGTACTCTGCTTGGGAAGTTATGGACCAGCACCAGTGCCTAGTGAAAGCAATTTTGGAACTCTTTCTAGAATGGCCATCAGAGTTGTGCGGATTACCCTTGTTGTCTTGAATACCATCAGAATGTCTTCCTGTCAAGATTATTTTATCTTCAGGTAAAGAAAAAAGTCATTGGGGGCCACATCAGGTGAGTAGGGAGTGTGTTCCAATACAGTTATTTGTTCACTGTCTAAAAACTCCCTCACAGACAGCTGTACAATTAAGTTGAAGAACTTGCCACTGTGCACAATGGCCATTCCAGAAAGAGTCTCAAAATTGCTTTGAAGGGTAAACTAGGTACTGGCATTAGTGCATAGCTTCCCAAGAGGAGTACTTCAAAGGTGACCATAGTGATATTCAGCAATGAGATACATAGCATTTAGAACAATTAAGTTCGCAGGCTTAATTGTCAGACCTCATATTCAGACCGACTGTTGACATACTCCGCATTCTAGAGTTCTCATGTCTTTATTAGGGAAAATCTAGGAGATCGTGAGGGAAAGAGGTAAAATGTTAATGAGCTTAAGTCTCTTTAGCCTGTGTATTTTTATATATGTGTAGAGAAAAAAACACACTCCAAACAGTGTTTGCATCTTTTGTGTGAAATTTGGAGGAACTGGACTTTTGCTCTTTATGCTTGATATATTTCTATATGTTTTTTTTCTCTGTAGCATGCCTCACATTTGAAATGAAAAAAAAAAATACAGTTTTAAAGCATGAGATTTTTTGAAAAGAGCAAGCTATTGAAACTGGACAAAAATATAAGTGAATATTACATTTCTAAGTGATGGAGAAAGCCAAAGTTTAGTTGGTATATAAGAAGTTAAAGTGAAAAATAAATTTTGTTATATGGTAAGTTTAAATTGCTAAAAATTAAAAGAAACAAAGACTAACTTTAAAAGGTAAATAAAAGATGGAAGAAAAAACCATGCCAAAACCCGTTGTCGTCGAGTCGATGCTGACTCTTAGCACCCCTATTGGACACAGTAGAACTGGTGCCCTATAGAGTTTCCAAGGAACACCTGGTAGATTCAAACTGCCAGCCTTTTGGTTAGCAGCTTGTAGCACTTAACCGCCACACCACAAAGGTTTAGGGCTGAGGCTTGTTGTTTTTATGTAAAGAGGTCGCGTAAATTGCTAAGAGATGCTTGAAGACTTCAGTAGATAAATAGGCAGAAGACTTGAAAGGAGAAATCTTTTAAGAGGAAATATAATATTTAACAAACACAGGCAAAATGGTTTGTGCACAGTAGTAACTGAACCAAAACATTAGATACAACAAAGTAAAAAGTGGATACATTTTAATATGTAAAAATAAGGTTAAAAAAATTCAAAAGTTAGTGGTAGTAGAAGTATGGTGTGAAACATTTTTGTACTCTTCTGATAGTAATTATGCACAAAATTGTTGATTATAATACTGTTTATTATAGAAAAAAATGATAGAACATATCTCAAATATGTAACAATAGACTAGTACGTTATCTGTGGTACCTCTTTCTCATAAAATAATAAGCAGTTATTAAATACTGTTTTAAAAAATGTATTAACTTGAGAACCTGATCATATTACAATGTTGAATGAAGAAACAGTTCACAGAAAACCATATATGTAATATGACCACAGCTATGTAAAAAAAACAAAACCATGTAAAGAAAGAGCTAGGAAAACATAAGTACATATAGTGATTGCTTCTGTATATAGAACTGCAGTGATTTTTTTTTCCTTTCAGCTGCTTAATTTTCTGAAATCTTTGATACGTACTTTTAATGTGGTGGGGAAAAAAATGTATTTGCAAAATCTAAAGGAAGAGACTGATTGTCTCCCAGAACACAAGCCATGACAATGTTTGTTTAAGTAACATGTGTTGATATTCTTCAGAATACAGTTTGGGGAAGACTGACGTAGGCCTTGTAGAATGTAGGTTACATTCCCGCACTGTAAGTCCTAGGAAACTACCTGGATTTTTTGTTGCTATAGCCAGTTTTTTTAATACATGTGATGTTAACTGAGGTGATAGTTGAGTTTTGGAAATCTTTTGTAATGTCAGCTGGCTTGTAATATCAGAAATTCCTTGATGATTGGTTTTAACTTGGTATTTTTCAGTACAAAAAATCGTAATGCAGTATCCTTTGCATATAAATTGTACTGTTTAGAATAGTATGGAGAATATGCATGGTGAAAAATTGATGTGTTGGGAATTTTAAGGTCATTTTTTTTTTCTATTTTTTATTTTTTTATTTAACATAACTGAGTAAAAATGTACATTCACATGTAAATTTACATGCCCCCCTATATGCAGCTTCCACTGCTCTCCCTGTCCGGTGACTGCACACTATTCCTCTCTGCTCCATACATGTCTCATCCTCCCAACAGTCTCGTTTCCCCTCCTCTCCGTCCACTCCCCTTCCTCCAGCCAGAGGTCAGCAAGATGATATCCTATAGATGTATAGAACCATAAAGTGCTTCCAACATATGGTTACTCTGCATTGCCAAGTCCATTCCATTCCTGTCCAAAGAGTGGACCTTTGTTATAATATATAGGAACGGGCAGCATCAGGGCCGGGGGCCATGCTCTCAGAGGAACCCCAAAACCGCTGAACCATCAGTTGAGGTCTTTTAGTGGAGATCTCATGATGCACCTCTTTTTATTCTTGTGTTGCCAGTGAGGCTCCTCTCTGTGAGCTCCGTCATGGCTATCACTGGTGGTGGCCGGGCACCATCCGGTTCTTCCGGTCCCAGGTCGATGTAGGCACCCACTCTTGTGGCTCTCTCTGTCTTCTCGGTTGTCTTTACCGCATGCCATTTTGGCCCTCGGTGAGCATCCGTTCCTGCTGAGTTGGGACCATTTGCTGTGTCCTCGGATGGCAGCTTGGCAGCTTTTAAGACCCCAGACGCCACTCACCAATGTGGGGTGCAGAGAGCTCTCTTAGCAAAACGCTAGTTGTGCCAATTGGCCTGGAATTCGCCTAAGAGCATGGTCCCCCGCCCCCCGCCCCAGCTACTCTATCCTTGCAGTATTCAGTTAAGATGGAAGGAGTACTCAAGTTATGCTGAAGTCCACTTAATGTTGTTCTTGTTCCTAATGTGTGCTGTCATCACTTTCTCCCAACTAGATTTCTAGTAACTACCTAAACTAGGCCCTCCCCCCCTTCCCCTCCGTCCCTCCCTCCCCTCCCTTGCAGCTGTCAAAGAGTCTTTTCTTCTATACACAAGTCTGTTTTTGAGATCTTATCGTAGAGGTCTCATACAGTATTTGTCCTTTTGTTGCTGACTACTCTCACTCAACATAATGTCTTCCAGTTGAAACCAGGTTAGGAGATGTTTCCTGGAATCATTGTTATTCTTTATCATTGCGTAGTGCTCCATTGAGTATATGTACCACAGTTTACCTATCCATTCTTCTATTGTTGGGCATCTGGGTTGATTCCACCTTTTTGCTATTGTGGACTGTGCCGCAATAAACATTCTGGTGCATGTGTCCGTTGGTGTGAAAGGCCTTGAATCTGTAGGATTAAGGTCATTTTTTGAATAATATAAATCTTACTGGTTTTCACTGTAAGTGGTAATTTTGTGAGCCATTTGAAGAACTGTCTGAAATTTCATTTGCTTGTGCAGTTTTAGCAACTACATATAACCTTTTTTTATTACTTGATTTCGACTTGCTCCTATAAATAAACAGCAGTAATCAGAATCAGCTGCATTTATGAATTTACCATGATTAATTTATACTAGTGTGAGTGAATAGGGTAGGAAAATAACTTTTCTTGGCAGTGGAAAAATACTATTTATTTCAGCTAAGAAACATGCATTACATAAGTTTATAATGTTTCTAACAAGTATTTTGAGACACCCTTTCTGTGTTCTGGAGTTTTTTAAACAGTTTTTACCATCTGGTTCTAACCCTGTAGGGGTTATCATGTACTATGTGGAACTAGGTCGTCCTGACAGCACATAACTCACTGGATTTGACCATGAATGAACATTAGACTAGACAATGAAAAGCCAAGGAGCATTATTCTGCTTGTTCCACTGGGGGCTCTTCACTGTATTTAAGATTCTTGGTACCCATACCTGGACTTAATAAAATATGCACCCCTCTAGAGCAATCTGAATAGTGGTTAAAGGGAAGCTTTTCAGAGTCAGATAGGCCTAAAGAACATGTCACCTTTGTGTCTTCAGTTGTGTGGCTTCGATCATTTAATACCTCTGAAACTGAGTTTCCTAAACTGTAGAACAGGACAGCAGTAGTCATTATGTCATAGGATTAAATGAGGTCACACATGTTAGATGCTTAGATAAGTACCTGGTTTATGGAAAAATTAATAACAAACAGCTGCTGTTACTGTTGTTGTTAGGTGCTGTGGAGTCGAATCCAAATCCTAGGGACACCGTGCGATAGACACCAGCTGCCCTGTAGTGTTTCTGGGCTGTTGTCTCTCTCCCTCACAGCCACCGGGTAGGTCGGAGCCACCGCCTCACTCAGCTAAAAGCCGAGCACTTAACTGGTGTGCCACCAGGGCTGCTAGTTATTGGTAATCCGTTTGTTACTTGACCACATTTTTGCTTCTATTTCTTTAAGATTTTAAGTAGTATTTTAACAATACATGTGTTTGACTTCGTAATGTACCTCATTGTCAGAGTGTCAAATAACTGGTTTATTAAACCAAACAAAATCTCTTACGTGGGAGCAGTTTTACACAGCAGAGCAGCTTAGAGGCGCTTGTTGACTATTGGCGTGCTGGACACTTTCTGCTTGGGTCACTTAGTCTAGTAAGTTCTTAGCCTTTCTGCCAAATTTGAGAGTTCAACTTCAAGTGACAATAATATATTGTTCCTCAGTTGCTATCATTTTATGAACTCAAGCTTTCAAAACCTAAGTAATAGTGGTTTATGTAAGACTTTGAGGAGAGAGAAAAGTTCTTTTTCGACAATGGTGTTGTTATCAGCGTTATTGTAAACCTTTCTGTAGTTCAAGATACTAAAGATTTTTGTAAAACTATGTGATCCCTAGAACAATCTATAAGGTATATTTACTATGCAAACTGTGCCACATAGGGATTAAATTACTTTCCCATAGTCACATGCCGGTACAGTCACAACTCAGGCACAAGTGTTAGGGTGTCAAAGTATGCATCTTCATTACTAATACTAGATCACGTCAGCCCTGTGTATTCCCTATCCAGTCATCTACTACTTTGGGATTTATCTAGGGAGTCAGTAATAGAAAACAGGAGAAGTGATCTGGGGTGGTTTTTAATTCAAAACCAAAAACCAAACGCATTGCCATTAAGTTGATTATGACTCATAGGAACCCTGTAGGACAGAGTAGAACTGTCCCTTGGGGTTTCCATGGCTTTACATGTTTACAGGGGCAGACTGCTACATCTTTCTCCCTCTGGAATGGCTGGTGGGTCCAAACCACTGATCTTTGGTTGGCAGCCAAGTATTTAACCATGGTGCCTCCAGGTCTCCTTGGTTCGTGATAGTCCCGAAAAATAGAGGGAGCATAATTGAAACCAGTAGTTTTATCTTCCTTTTCAGTTATACACAGTTGTCTCTTGTTACTCTTTCTAAATCTTATGAGTTCATCTTAGTGTGTTTTCCAGAGTATCTCAACTTGCCTGTATAATGTGACTTCTTTATCATTTTCCATTGTGCTCCATGTGAGAACACAGGCTGGATGCCCTGTGATTGTGCTTAGTTTCCACATGGTTGTTCCCAGCACCCTTCCTGGAGATGTTGGGAGTCAGTGCTCAACAGGGGTGGTGGTCTTATTAGGTGACTGGGCCTCAAAGATTATTTACTCTAGGGTGAATGAAGTTTTCACTTTTTGTTCTTTTTTAATCTTTTGTATAGGTCTCACTCTATATTAAAATACCTCTTTGTATTCCTTACACAGACTAGGTGACAGGCGCTCCTTGAAAATTCTATGGGGCAGTTCTCTGTCCTGTGGGGTCACTGTAAGGTCGCTGTGAGTTGAAATCAGCTCGACAGCACTGGGTTTTTAACGAAGGAGGCAGCCTAGTCCAAGGTCACCTTCGCTTTTCCTCAGTGTTCTCAAACTTGTGAACTTAATGAAGGAAATTATGCTAGGGATAAATCATAAATTTCTATTTAACTTTAGATTATATTTATGTGTTTATGCTTAAATATGAGTTTAGTAGATCTGAAATTTAAAAATATGCATAATTTTGTTATAATGAAAACAATTTCAACAAATATGTCAGTGTAATTTATACTTCTTTCAAAGCGGAGATTTTTTTTCCCCTTCCTCTTTCTGTCCTTTCTCCCCTACTGTGAACCTCTTTTTGGTAGAGACCAGTGTCACTGAGGCCGAGGTTCTGAAATGACCCTGCCCTGAAATTCAGTACATTTAATTATCAAATATCAGAGGTACAGATGTTATCTTCTTCACTGATTAATCACTCCAAAACAACTGAGCTTAGTGTTCCTCTCTCCCTCCACCCCAAGTATATTTCATTAGATTGTGAAACTTGTCACCAGACTGACTGAGAGGTTAGCAATTTGTAGCCTTAGTACAGTTTATCACTTCAGACACCCAGCTCCCTATTTTAAGTGACAGAAACATCATCTAAATCACATCAAATTTAGGGCAAAAAAGAGTTCTGAATTGTTTAGTAAAGTGAAGGTTGGCTTCAACTTTTTTTTTCTTTTTGCTAAGTTATGAGTGTTCATTTTCTAGAGCAAAATTTAGTATTTTTTCCCCTTTAGGTTTTATAGATTTAAAAAGTTATTCCTGACAGTATACCTTGTTCTGAGAACTTGACAAACTGTTAGTGATCCTGCTTGCATTTTGGATTCCCTCTGAGCTTCTCAAAGCATGGCATTGGTGGTTTGATTTCAGCGTGTGTGTGTGTATGTGTGTGTGTGTGTGTGTGTGTGTGTGCGCGCGCACGTACGCGCGAGCGCGTGCGTGCATGTGTGTGTGCGCGTGCTGTTAATGGGCAAGTACAACGTTTAACTGTTGAACTTTACATATTTTATGCATCTGGTACCTTACATCACAGTTGAATGAACAGTTACTAATGGGATTACTAATGATGTTACTGTATAGGTTCTGGGCTATGAAAACTGCCCTCTTTGTTGGCTACACCTTTTAGGATGATGCATGAATGCTAAGAATGATGGATTTATTTATAAACCTGCCCAGTCTAGAGAGCCCTGCACATTGTGTCTGTCAGGCCAGAAGCAATCTGAATGTGTATTAAGGGAGAAGTAGTTTTTATTTTATTTTTTTACATAAAAGCTTAGTGGTAAGGGTACTACTTGCTCTCAGAAAACTTTAGAAAATTGTTTTCATCCATTCTTCTCTTAAGAATTGAACTTTCTTGTGCTGCAGGCACTGTTGTAATGCTGGGGATGCACTAAACAAAACTGACAGATAAAATGCTCTATAGATTCCATGGTGTGTTCTATGGAGAAAAGTAAAGCAGGGAAAGGGACTAGGGAATGGGGGCAGGAACACAACTTAAAATAGAATGGAGTTAGGGTCTTCACTGTGAGGATGACATTTGGAAAAGTTCCAAGAGACAGCAGAATAAGATACCCAGTGGAAGGATATTCTGAGTTGATGAAATGTAACAATGTGATTGTTAGAAAGATATTATTGTAAATATATTGTAGATACCATCTGCTAATTTTAACTTTGAAAGTCAAGAGAGCTTTTTTTAATAAGTGTAAACATAAAAAAATTACACGCTAGTATATAAGTAACTTAATCCTAGGAGGAGAGTTAATGTCTTTTTTCACCTCTTAATGAGCCTATAGCTGACTCCCTTTTTCTTACAGAAGAATGGCAGTACCATTACCAGAGAGTTCATTCAGTTTTCCCATTCATGAACTCTGAATAGTCAGTCACTAGTCTGTATCATTGGATTGCATTGCATTGGGCAGATCTGCTGCAAATGATCTCTTTAGTGTTAAAAAGCAAATATATCATTTTGAGAACTAAGGGACAGCTCACCCAAGCCCTGGTCATTTCACTTGCCTTGTATGTATGTGAAAGTTGGACACTGAATAAGAAAGACTAAAAAGGAACTGACATCTTTGAGTTACAGTGTTGACAACAACATTGAACATACCATGTACTGCCAGAAGAACAAACAAATTTGTCTTGGAAGAAGTACAGCTAGAATGTTGATTAGAAGCAAGGACGGCAAGACTCTGTCTCCCATACTTTGGAGATGTTATCAGGAGGGACCAGTCCTTGGAGCACCATGCTTGGTAATGTAGAGTCAGCCGAAAAGAAAAAGACCCTCAACAAGATTAATTGACACAGTGGCTGCAATGATGGGCTCAAGCATAACAATTCTGAGGGTGGTGCAGGACCCGGCAGTGTTTTGTTGCACACAGAATTGACTTGTGTCCCCCTCCAAAATGTGTGTAACCGTTTGCCGGGGCCATGATTTTCTTACCCTGTAAATTCTCCTGATGGCTTATAGACTGAATTATGTTAGAGGATAGCAGTGGGACTGTAACAGCTTTCCTGAGGTCACCTCCCAGCTCTGTTGTAGAGTTTCCATGGAGTGTGGCTCGCACCACCTCTTGTCCTATAAGAGATGACAGAGAAGTAAGCAGAGAGCTGGGGGCCTCATACCACCCAGAAAGCAGCATTGAGAGCAGAGAATTCTAGCTTACCGTACTGGTGAGAATAGACTTGCCTTTCTTAAGCCATCCACTGGTGTTAATTCTCTTAGAACAGTACTAGGTAGCTAAGCAGTCATTAGGAGTCAGAACTAACTTTATGGCACTTAACAAGAAGTTTGTATCAAATCTTGAGCATCTGTATCTGTCATGCCTCTTCCCTCCTAATTCCCAACAGTGTTCATTTGAGTTGATTACTATAATATCTTATTAATCCATCTTTACAATAATCTTTCCTGTAGTCAATTTTTGGAACATAAAATTACTTGCCATTTCCCTACATAAAAATTTGGGGGGCCTTTCCTTAGTTTTCGGGTTAGTTAAGCTGCTTGTTTTCTTTGAATTTACCTTACTCTTCTGAAAGATGGAATTAGTGCTGTCAACATCATAAAGCTGTCACTAAGTTTACATCAGCACACTAAAATACTACACAGCACACAGAACAAAGCTTGAGTGTTCCCTGGGTTTGAGGTCTGGCCTGTCTGCGTGTTCTTCCTGGCTGTAAGGGTTCTGTCTGCATGTGAATGACGTCCAGATCTGTTTCTGTAATCTACTACCACTTTGTTCACCTTCAGGCCCACCTTTCCATTGTGATGGCCTGATAAGCAGCCTTATGTGCATCACGTCTAAAACCTAACTCATTTTGTGCCGACCAAACCAGTCACGGGGCTGTTGCTGTTGCTTTTATAAACTTTATTGGAGTTGCCATCATCTTTTGAACAATTGTATAAACTGGGAAGCCTTGGAGTGTCTATTTCCTCAGTCTCCTCATTATTTGGTAATCAGGTTGTGTTGATGGATTGTGATTACCCACTACCTGTAGAATTTGTCTTTATTTATTTTATTCTCACTGATCTTTTCTGGGGCCTTTGTGACCTTGCCTTGCGTGTTGAAATAGCTTAGTTATTAATTCATTTGTCTTCCTCTTCTCTCTCTGCCTCGTCTATCAATCCATTTTTGGCATTGATAATCAACATTTATTTTTCAAAACTAGAAAGCTCATGGTATGTTTTTCTTTCCTCATAAACAACTGTTGCTCTCCCATCTCCAAGAAATAAAGTCCAGGTGCTCTATCCTGGCAGTTAGACCTGGTTTCCACCCCACCCCAAGCACGTGGCATCCACCATTCCTTAGCAGTACTGTGCAACTTAATGCCTCTGTTCATTTGCTGTTTGCTCCACCTGGTAGGCTTCTCCTGCTATCTTCTGTCTGATGTAAGGAAGCCCTCTGCTTAGGTTTCCAAGCTGAGGTCAAACATCCTCTTATCTATAAAGTTTATCCTCTCAACTCTCCTGTCTTTCCTTGTATCCCAGAAATAGCTGATCTCACATTTATACTCTAATAGTACTTAATTAACCAGTTTACACTGGTAATTTATGAGTATGTTCTTATTTTTTAAAAAAACAATGAAATGTACATACAGAGTATAGAGTGAAATTGTGAACTGTGTCTGCTTTTTTAGATTCTAGTCCTGTTTCATTCCCAGGTTGGGTTGGTGTCTCTTGGTAAATAAATACCCAGGAGTAAGAATGCTGGATCATATCACATGTTTCCTAATTTTAGATGGGATGTTGGACACTGTGTTACATGATCAAGTGTATAGAATGTGCTGTCCTGTAGAGGCTGTTGAAATTTGTTTTGAGCAGCAAGCAGGTCACTTAGATAGCTTCTGGACTCTTCTGAGGACGCTCTGTGAATGCTTTTTTAGGGCGGATTTAACTTTTACTCGGATCCGACTCGACGGCACTTGGCTTTATAACCTTTACTGTTCCTTGTTCAGCCCAACTACTGTGTGTGGTTGTTCTGAAGTCTGCACTGCATGCTCTGGGTCTTTAGCCAGGGTTCTCCGCTCTGACCAGTCGGAATTGGGGTATCTCCCTGTGGTGTAGACGCTCCAGAAATTGTTCATCCCTAAACCTGGTAGTTGTTTTTTTCCTGACCTCATGAAGTTTCTCCTTGTATCTGCCTATCTTAGTACTGAGCAAAAGACTCAGATGGAACTCTGGCAGGTTCCTAGAGTTCTTTCTCTGTTTAGCTCTCTGCTCTTTGACACTCTTGTGTGACACTTGGATCCTAGAGCTTGTGGTAGTCTGCTTCATGAATTGTAGCTGCTGGGCCTTCCTGAATCAGCTGTTTTTCAGCTGAGCAGCACTGTGTGCTGTGCTTATGTTTGTCACCCTGTGTGGTGTTCTGGAGAGTCACTTCTGCAGAAAACCTGGCTTGTTTCTCTACTTTTCAGAGTCAGTCTCAGGCTGTCTGTTATCCAGTGTCTGAATATGGCATGTATCATGTCCAATTTTCTTGTTTCTGGTGGGAGGGCAGGTTCAGTACCAGTTACTTGATTGTATTACTAGAATAATAAACCACTGTGTGCCCATAAGGAGTTCTTGGGTGGTTCGAATCTACCAGAGGTGCCTCAGAAGAAAGTCCTGGTAATTTACTTCAAAAAGGTTACAGCCATTGGAAACCCTGTGGAGCCCAGTTATACTCTGAAATACATGGGGTCACCAGGAGTCAGGAGCAAATTGATGACAACTCTTTGGTTTGGCATGTGCCTGTCATTTAGCTTGACCAATTTTCAGTCATTTTTCACTAGAGTATAAGAGATCTCACAATTAAGTCTGTAAACTTAATTGTTCTAAGTGCTATGTAGCTCATTGCTGAGTATCACTATGGTCACCTTCAAAGCACTCCCCTTGGGAAACTATGCACTAATGCCAGTGCCTAGTCACCTTCAAAACAATTTTGGAACTCTCTGGAATGGCCATTGTGCACACTGGCACCGTGGCAAGTTTGTAAGCTTAACTGTATAGTTGTCTGTGGGGGAGCTTTTAGCCAGTAAACAAATTAACTCTATTGGAACACCCTCCCTACTTACCTGATCTGGCCGTGTTTCAGTCAGCTAATGCTGTTCTAACAGAAATACCACAAGTGGATGGCTTTAGCAAAGAGAAGTTTATTCTTACACAGTCCAGTAGGCTACAAGTCCAGAATCAGGATGTCTGCTTTAGGAGAAGGCTTTCTCCTTGTCAGCTCTGGAGGAAAATCCTTGTGTGGCATCGGTCTTCGTCCAGGGAGCATCTTGGGGCAGGAACCTCAGGTCTGAAAGACACACACTCTTCTCCTGGTGCTGCATTCTTGATGGTGTGAGGTTCCCAAGTCTCTCTGCCAGATTTTTCCCTTTATAGCTCAAGAGACCACCTCAAGGCACCAAACAGACCTGCACATTGAATCTCGCTCTACCGACACAGCTGCTGCCGGTCCGCCCTTAGTAACGTCACAGAGGCAGGAATGCCAGCGTGGAGGAACCTCACACACCATACTGGGAATTATGGCATGGCCAGGTTGTTACTGATTTTTTTTAGGGAGCATGTTCAATGCATGACAGGCCCCCAGTGACTTTTTTCTTTACCTGAAGAGAGAAGACACTTTGAGGACAGTCAGGACATCAAGGGTAATAAATACAACAACAGCTCTGACGGCCGTTCCAGGAGAAAAGTTCTGGAATTGCTGTGAAGGGTAGACTAGGCCCTGGCGTTGCTGCACAGCTTCCCAAGGGGAGTGCTTTGAAGGTGACTGTAGTGATACTCAGAAATGAGGTATGTAGCCCTTTTGCTAGGATGAGTTTGCAGACTGAATTGGCAGCCCTCGTATGTAAACCCATTTAAGGTACCATTATTGTGAGTGAGGGTGGTGCAGGCCAAGGCAGTTTCCTTCTGTTGTACTTGTGGTCGTTATGAGTGGGAACTGACTCAACAAACCTAACAACAAAGATATCGTTATTTCAGTTTTATACAGAAATACTTCCGTCTTACAGATACTCTAACAGATGATTGTATTGTCTTCAAATAATGAAATATGAGGTGTGGAGTTAGAGGAAAGAAGCCATTCTGATTATTCCTTTTCTTCTCCAAAGTTCTGAACCTTTCCAGGCTTTTGATTGGACATCCACTGCCTCTTGGTCCCAGAGTTCACCCAGGAGGGCCAGAACTTCCTAGATGAACTATGGCATTATTCCTGAATAATCTTAAAATTCAGAAATCTTAAGAGGGATTTTCACCATCATCTAACAGTTATTGCATGCCTGCTCTCACTTGTAAGACACAGTGCTACAGTCTGGTGCTGCAGAGGTATAGAACACGTATGAAAAGAGAAATCTGTAAAGTCAATCACAGTGTAAAGTGACAGATGCCAAGTGGATGGATAGCCCCAAAAGTCGTAACAGCTTTCCGGAGAAGGTCCTCAGTTTTCAGGGAGAGTACTGTAAGTAGGGAGATGAGCTATACTGGGAAGGCAAGCCTTTGGAAGGTTATGCTGCGTGATTAATTGTACTCTTGAAGTTTCTCTTACTCCCACTCCCCATTATCTGTAGGGTATCTGTGACACTTAAAATAGTTGAAATCTCATGTACAATAAAATCTGCTGCAGTAAATGTCTGTTGAGTGTAATTGGATAGTAAGTTTTTTTATCTCCTAGTCTCACTCTCCAAACCATACCCGACATGCATTGAGCATTCTTTTTTGTTCTGTTTCTTTTAAGACTTCTGTGTAATTTTTATGGTATCCTTGATTTTTTTATTATTAGTAGTTTGGTGGGAAGTTAACTCCCTCCTCAAAGCTATGGGAAGTTGAGCCTGTAGTTGGCCTATCCTGTAAGAAGCAGGTCATTTTTCATTGCCCTTCTGGAGCTGCTCATTGACCTAAATGGCTTGTCATTCATTAGATTGGGAAAATGGGAAACTTCACTTTTAATTTGTGCAAAATATGGTGCAAAAACAAAACTCACAAACCAGGTTAGTTTCCTTTTTCCTGCTTGCAGCATTTCCCTTAGCCTTGAAGTAACTAGTTTGCAAACACACACACACACAATTAACAGTGCATAGAAGAGTATGGCATTTGGGATGAGAGATGCCTGGCTTCCAGTTTTAGTTCTACTTTTTACTGGCAGTGACATTGGAAAAATTATTTTTTGAGCTACTTTCTATACTTTCCCATAATTTTCTATAAAATGGGAAAAACAGGTGTATAGTTGGTTAGTTATTAGTAGGGTCTCAATGATCTGCAGTTGTTAATTGGTATCTAGGTCAAGTTTTGAGTTGTTAAACATAATTTTCCTTTACTGGACATTTAAAACAATTTATGTGCATTCAGAAAGTAAAGGAACTCTAGTTCACCAAAGAAGTATATTTGTAATGAGCTAGAATTTAAAGAATAAAAAAACCTTAAGAAAATTGCTAATCAATACGCTCTTAGTTGAAAGCAGGTCTCAGATCGAGTCCTGTATCAGATGTAGATAGTCACAGGCTTGACTGCTCTGAAGAACCGTGGCAGCGGTGTTCACTGAGACTGGATCTGAAAATCCAGGTGTCTACAAATAGAGCTTTATTGTCATGATACATGCTTTTGACTCATTAACATTATTATATTAATATTTATTTCCATTAATTAATACACTCAGAAAAGCATTAAAGCTTGTTTTGTATATGTATATGTAATATAAGTGTGATATTCTTTAAAAAATTTGCATAGTGCTTAAGAGCTCGGCTGATAAACGAAACATCACAGTTCAGATCCACCAGTAGCTCCTTGGAAATCTATGGGGCTGGTCTGCACTATCCTGTTGTGTTGCTCTGAATCCCCATCAACTCCACGACAGTGAGTTTGGTTTTTTGTGTAAAGACACAGACTTCACACCCCGGTGGTAAGGGTAAGCTAGTTCTGCCTCACAAATGGGGTCTTAACAAGTCTTATGTAAATGATGTTTTGTGAATGCTGTTATACCATGTGGGACGCATTCCACGATACAGTCATCTGTGATCACATAGGTTATACACATTCCTTTATTCCCTGCAGAACAGTGGGTAATAAGAGCCTGGGATTCTAGTCTTTGTTCTCTCATGAGTGTGTTGTGTGATGAAGTACCTCCATGGGTCTGTTTTATGTGCATAAGGAAGGGACTGGGCCCATGATCACTGACATCCTTTAAGGCTCCAAAATCAGGACCTGAGCTGGTGCTTGACTGAAGGCTGGCTGACCACAGGTGGCCGGGCTCTGTGATGTGGATTTGGTTCTGAAGGATGCCAGGACATCAGGGTGTGGTCAGGCTAACCCTTGGTCTCAGGATAACCACCCCTAGAGGCCGTGTACATCCCTTCCACCTGCCCCAAAGCTCACAGGGTGGGTGCAGGGAGGGAGTTTCATGCTGCAGAGTGGCAGCTTCCATAACCCATGGGACAGCTCATGGCCCTGGGATCCTGACTTCAGCTGCTGAGCGCTGTTGTTCATGGACATTAAGCGACATATGACCATGAGGTCAAATAATTGAATTTGTCTTAAGTTAAAATTGTGCAATAACTCTGAGATTTTTGATAGTTTTGATGTCTTTTCACTTTGATTCTAAAACTGATTTATATTATTTGTTTTCATTTTCTGAAATTTGTAACAGTGTATCAAGATTAAAGTATTTTAGAAAGCTTTCTCAGTAAAGACATAAATAAGCCAAACTGTCTGAAGAATTAAGTTTAGACAGCTGTGTGCTAGAAACAGTCCTCCTGGCCTGAGAACCATCATAACTTAAACTGTTGTCTTGGGTGGTGGTTAGTGACTTTTCTGAACTGTTTTGTAAAGTGTCTATTCTTTACTTGAATACTCTAAAACCTTTTGCTTTAGGTTAGTGCTAAGCTAATGGTTTGACAGAAATTTCCTTAAAACACTCAGAGCCAGAAGAAAGGAAGGGGAGTGGGAAAGACTCTCTCAAGTTCTTGGCAGATGAGCTCTGTGTTGGGACACTCCTTAAACACCTAGGCTGATCCCAGCAGCCTCCACCTTCACTGAGATGGCCCTGGTCCTTCAGATCAGCCAGAGGTGGAAGTTGGTGGTCTTTTCTGACTGGGTCTCCTGCCCTGACCACATACGTGGGTTGTTAGATTCCACAGTGTGTGTGAGAGTTTGCCAGAGTCCTGCACCCTGAATCTGACCTTAATTGTGATACATGCCCAAGAAGTAGGAATCAAACAAGGATGCGATGTAGACTAGGACATACACTGTGTGTACTGGTACATAGTTTTCATACTTGCCCAATTCAGGAAAGACATTAGTCATTTTAAACAAAATGTCTGCTGGTTCTTTAAAAAGTTATCTTTAGTTTTTCTCTAAGATTTTCATATGTCTTCCCCTTGCTGCCTCCAAAGTTACATTGGTTAAACTGACTTTCAGTACGTTGATAGATACGTCACCTTTATGATGGAATTTAAGTCTGTTTTTCATTTGACAGTCTAAAGGATGAATCCTTGATTAGTAAATGTAAAGATACCGATGTTGTTTGATTGGGTAAATGTTTACTCATTGCTATCGAGTTCATTCTGTCTCGTAGCAACCCTACAGAACAGAGTAGAACTGCCCCATAGGGCTTCCAAAGTGCAGCTGGGGGATTTGAACTGCCAGCCATTTCGCTAGCAGCAGAGTTCTTAGGGCTTCAGGAGTGTGTTAGTGGAAGAGAATTCAGTGTTTTCCTTTAACCCTGTGTATTTATTTACTGTTTCTTTTAGAGGAAGTCCTCAAACAAAGGGAACACCACATTTTAAGGAAGAACAGTGTGCTCCAGCATTAAATTTAGAGATGAAGAAAATATTGGACTTGCAGGCACCTATCACGAGGTACAGTATTTCGGTTGGCCCTAGCATCAGTGTGATGGCAAACACTGTAGCCAGTTATTCCCCATCACGAGTGTTACATTCATGCAGCTGAGTGACCAGCACTGCCGTGCTCTGGTTTTCCTTCCTGGCTCCGGGATGCATTTACTGTTTGAGCATCATGAAGGTTGGTTTCATTTCTCTGAATTGAAGATAATGTATGTTTTTGCCTTAGAAGTGATTGATTAGCACTTAAAAGACATTTGAAGATTTATAGATCGTCACCATTAGATTTAAATTATTGTAATAATATCTATGAAACTGAGTATACCAGCTGTAATAGTATTTAGAAATTTTATATATGTATATATATGTACATATATATATAGTTTGGTTTGGGATGTTTCTGTATCTTACGTGGCTTAAAACAGCATTTCTTCTGGTTGATTGCTGGTTGGAAAGGAAATAGGGCATGGTATAAACATAGATGTGAATTACATCCCTGCCGTGCTTTTTACCTTATCTCTGTGTTTAGCAGCACAGTCTCTCCAGTTAACTGAGATGGATACATGAGGAAACCTGTTGTCATCGAGTCAGTTATGACTCATAGTAACCCTATGCGACCCTTTAGAACTGCCCCATAGGATTTCCAAGAGGCAGCTGGTGGATTCAGATTATAGACCTTTTCATTAGCTGCTAGCTCTTAACCACTGTGTACCACATGAGAGCCATCCTTAATTCTTCCTTTTCTTTAAGCCCAGTGTTTTTAGTAAGTCAAATCCATTATGTTTTGTTTTTTTTCCCCTTTTACTTAACCCCAGAAACTCTAGTGGTGCAGTGATTAAGTATTAAGGGCCCATTATTTTTTTTTTGTTTTTTGACTGATTACCGTGGTCTTCATAGTAGAGCCCCTGCATCTAGGTCAGCTCCCACCTATCTGCATGCCTGTGAGGATTGCAGCACCTGTCCTGGCTGTGTCTCTTGTGGCCCCTTGAGCCCTATAGTCCAGCCACCAGATGACCCCAGCACAGCAAAGCTGTATGTACCTCTGTGAGCTGACTTGCGCTGCTTCATCTGATCGGTGAAAACCTTTCAAGGCCCCCAGCTGCAGTAGTCCCCTCTCGGTAGAGATTGTCTTGCTCTCTCGCCCTTACTGCTACAGACTCTCACTCTTTTCCCGGTGCCTCAGTTGTGTTCATAGAGTTGTTCAAGAGTTGTCAGCTCTGAATATCAGTGTCAGCTGTGGAGATTTCAGAAGGATAAATGCTATACCGACTCCCTGAGATTGGAATTGAGTATAACAGGGGTGGGAGCTGTGCCTCTTTCTTAAGAAGTATGTAGAATATTCTGAGGCCATCTTACCTGTAATATTATTTACATATTTTCTTCCCCGTTTTTAAAAGGCGATTGCCTACTTCCAGAGAAAATTTGTTGAATAAAAGGAAAATCTCTTGTATCTTTCCTGTGTTTGCTATAATTAAAAGTAGTTAGCCTTTTTTTCTTTTCTTTATTACATTGTTAGATGCCATTAGGTTAATCTGTTAAAATGTCATAATTTTTTTTACTATGTAGAAATGAAGTGTTCTGTTCTTAGCTAATTGCAGTTAAAAGCAGTGTATGTAGATTTGCAAGACCACAGTGCAGCTAAGTATGAAATCACTAAAAGAAAAATAGGCAGTTTCCTTCCATTAGAAGTCTTTGTGGCCTTTGTCCCAGCAGCATCCCTCCTGCTGGGAGTTTATCCTTCAGATATACTTAGACATACTGCAGATAACGTGTTTGCAAGGTTTTTCATTGCCATAACAAAATAGTGAAAGTGACCTAAATGCCCATCAGTAGGGAGCTGGTTGCATAAATTTTATTACATCTGCATGATGGATAGTATGTAGCTGGAAGCGCAATGGAGACAGTGTTTGCTGAAGAAGTGAAAAAAACCAAACCTGCTGCAGTCAAGTCAATTCTGACTCATAGCGACCCTAGAGGACAGAGTAGAACTGCCTCACAGGGTTTCCAAGGAGCATCGGGTGGAAGCAGTAATGTTGGGTAAAATGCGTGAGGTTCACATGTGACGTGGTGTATGATAATGTTACTGTGTTAGTCAGGTTTTTAAGTTGGAGGTAATGGTAGTAGAACATAGAGGATTCTAGAAAGCTGCATAGCGTTCTAGAGATGAGAGCTGAGGGACTGAGGGACGGGGTTGGAAGAAAGGCTTGTGTGCTGTGTACTCTTTAAATGTTGAACTCTGCATGAAATATGTGGATTATTGAAGTATATGAAAGTATTGCCAATTTTTTAAAAAATCATTTTAGCTCACAGTTCTAATAAGATTTCTTTCATTTTTCTTTTTACAGTGCAGTGCAAAATGACTCTGGACTGTATTAAATAAAATTCTAGGCCAGCAGCTGGCTTTTATCTTACCTTGTTGAATCCATCCTTTTATACTTTATTCACATTAGAAAAAAGGGCCATTTTGTGTTACTTGCTTAAATGTGAGCCTTTTTATGAAAGACTGAGTTCAGATCATTGATCAGAAATTTACTTGTCCCTTCCAAACCCACTGACATCAAGTCAGTTCCAGTTTAGAGCCAGCCCGTTGGACAGAGTACAGTTGCTACATAGGGTGTCCCAGGAGCAACTGGCGAATTCCAGCTGCCAGCCTTTTGGCTAGCAGCCACAGCTCTCAACTGCTGTGCCACCACGGCCTATCCCCCCGGACTTCATGTGTTTCCACACAGAGATCGTTTTTAAGCATGTGATTTAGTGTGTAAAGAACTTAGGTTGTCCATGGGCACCAGACGGTATAGAACTTGTACAGCATGCGTTTGTTCTACCTCCTGGAGATGGGAGCTGTCCCATGCGTGGAAGTGGGAAAGCAAGAAAAAGCCTCTGAGAGAAGAATTTTTGCCATTTTAGAGAAGTTCAACCTGTCAGGTGCTATTCTGTAATCTACACATTTAGGTGGTTGGAAATCTGTAAGGTTTCTCTCAAAACTCTAATTGAAAATTTGCATTTCAGAGCCATTGGATGTCATTAGCAGCTCTCTGATTCAGAATTGACTTCATGGCAACAGGGACACATACTTGCTAGTAATGTGATTGGAGATACTCAGTGCAATTTTGATCGAGCAAAAGCAAACATCTGACCTTTTGATTGCAGCCGAGCTCTCAACCACTGCACCACCAGTCACTGGAGTTCCTAGGTGGTGCAGATGGTTAACCTGCACGGCGGCTAGCTCAGCAGTGGAGGTTCTCATCCACCTACAGGTGCTTCAGAAGAAAGTCCTGGCTGTCTGCTTCCAAACCATTAAAACTTCTGTGCAGCCCAGTTCTAGTATTACATGTGTGGGTTTGGAATCAACTCAAAAGGCTGGCTGGTCGGGTAGAAGTATCCAGTCTTCTTACAACTGACATCAGGCCATTGTTGTAACAAGGTTATTTACTTTCAAGTAAATGAAGAAAATATCTTTTCTCACAGAGTATCATTTATCACAGGTGTTTTAAAGTCATCTCCTTATTGCAGTTTCAAGGTAGTCTATGTAAGTCTTTTTACATTCATTGGCTTTCCTCTTGAGTCTGAATCGCATTTTCCTAATTTAGTCACACAACTTTGTGAGTGATAATGTAGAGACTCTGGACTCTTGTTAACTTTGTTGGAAGCAAGTTGAGTTTTGCATAGCAGGCAGTTGAATTACTGTAGAAGAACCTTGATCATGAAGATTTGATTTCAGGCGGGTTGCGGTGCGGTGGATCTGCTTCAGTGTTGGCTGTGTTCCTGATGATACATAGTCTCTATGCATAAGGCGTGGGCCCTCTTGGGGACTGAGTGAAAAGTTGGAGGTATTTTTCAGGCCCCTCTTAGCTTTGTAGGATGCATGCTCTAAACACTGTTTCCTCCACCATGTTCAATCTCAGCTCTTTCAGCCTTCCATCTGTGATTTTTTTCCCCAAGTTCCTTTTCCGTCTTCTGTATTTTATTGTATTTTTTAGGTGAAATTTTATAACATAAATTATCTTTTCATTCAAAAATTTTTAATGCAGATCTTTTTGTGACATTAGTTGTGATTCCCCATATTTCTGGAAGTCTTACCCCAGTCATGTACAGTGCAAGCATCAGCCAAGGATTTGGAGACAGTCTGCAACTGATGTACTCATGAACCCCAAATCTGCCTTTACTCCTTATCCAGCGTCTCAGCACCAGGCCTATATCCCAGCTGTCTGACTGCTTTTATACTGCAAATCCCTCAGACACACCTAACCTGACCTTCCCTCCTGAGCCTGTCCTTTTGTCATCAGGGTCTTCATCAGTGATGTCACACTGCTCAGTAGCCCAGCCCGGAAACCATGGAACCGTCCTGTATTCCCCGTTCTCTTTCACTTTCCACACTCAGTCAGTTTGTGGTTCTTACTGCTGTTTTCCTCTTTGCCAAACACATCTGCTCCTTTCCATCACTGAAAACTGCGGTTGCAATAGCCTTAGTTCACGCCTGCTTACTTCCTGCCTGCGCATGGTTTTCTAACTGTGTCTGATCTCCCTTTCATCTGTACTTTCCATATTTTGCCAGATATACCTTCGTCAGAGAAACAAATCTGATCACTCTGCATCAATATGTGGCAATTACCAGCAGTATTTGCTTCTGCTTTATCGTAAGAATGTGAAGCTCGTCCTCATTTTATCCCGGTCTGCATTTTTAGCCCGCTTCCTTTCGCCCTTCCTCCTTGAGGTCCATGCATTCTAGGGGAAGCGTGTGCCCTCCTCTGACTGCCCCATGTTCACCCTGCATTGTCCTATTTTGCTTTCCTGAAAACCAAGCTTACACAGCCATCACCTTCTGTGTATATTTTCACCCCTTCTTGAGCCCCTTCCAACCCTCTGTGTTTAAAGTTATGGCCGCTTTTCCTGGTGACATCTTCATTTGCAACCAGACTGAGCTCTCCAGGGTAGGCACTGTTTTGTTTGTTCCAGCACATGTTATCCCATGTCGTACAGTGCACAGTTGCTAACCAAAGGCCTGAACTTTTTTTTTCTGTCCTTAGAGTTGAAATTTGCAGTAAATATTTTAACTAAGCTTTTTCTTATTCCCTCATATTTCACTTTCTGTCTAAAAATGCTTTCTAAATATCCCAGTTGACTTTAATCATCATGCAAGCTTTAAAATACCCTACTTTGGTTTTGAATGTGGTATGGTGTTGTAGAAGCTGAAATTGTTTTAGCCAAGTGGCGCAGAGATGAAGAGGGTTCTTGGGCTATACGCGCATGGTGAGAGTTGTGAAGAGTACCTTAGATTTGTTACGTGACTCTCGGAGAGTCATGATGTGGGATCTCTCAGGAGAGGAGGCGAATATGTAAAACTCCTTTCTTCTCTGAAGTACTGACTCACACTGAGCAGTGGTTCTCAGTCTTTTGCCCTCATGCCAGACACATGCTTGACGCATTCCTAACTGTTCCTTCTGTTTACAGTGATTCTTTAAGGGGGGAGCAGGCTGGTGGACATGGTGGGGAGGAGAATACGGTTTGACAGCACCCTCAGCTGACATGAATGGAAATCACTGCAAAACCAGTGACTGCCCCTCAGACCAACTCCAGACGTCTGTTACAAAATCTAAAACCTAACCTTTTTATACTTACCTCTCCCACAGGACAGACATAAACTTTATCCCTAAAATGTATACTTGAAATGAAAGAAAATGTGATAATTTAAATGTAAATGTTTGTAAACTTTCTGTAAACTGAGGGTTTTAATTGGTTACAAATGCTGTGAAGTGTAAGTGATGGAACTAAGTAAGGGAACAGCTTGTTCCGCTCCTTTTCCATACTTTTGTAGTTGAGAACAAAATACAGCGACTTCTTCATTATCCGAAACCCTTGGAGAATAAGTCATTACAGTCAACTATCCAAAGAATTGAAGATTTGGTTTAAGAATTAAAACATTGAAGATGCCTTTCCCCGTTCATTAATTTAGATTAACGTATTTCTAAACTATGTTATTGCCTTAAGTATGAAAGGAAATTTAATACAATGTATCCATGTATTTTATGTATACATTTAACATTTCTTTTTATATGTGAAGTCTTTATAGTGCGTAATACTGTTGGCTCTTCTATTTTTCTTGAATTCCTTCAGTTTTTTGGATAGTAGTTAGTCTTCAGTGGTTCCCTGGTTCTCTTTTTCTCCTCTCTGCCAGCATCTTTGGGGTTTCATCCAGGGGTCCCCCTGTCGTCTCACAATCCTTCCCTTTCTCCCCGTCATACACATTTCGTGCTGGATCTGTAACCAGCATCGCAGGCATTTCTCTCCCATTAGTGGGAAGTCAGTGTTAAATAGCTTCACAGATAGTGTGAACTACCAAGACACTGTCATTATTTTATAATACTTGGATGAGAGGCCTTCTGAAAGGAGAGGCTGTGTTTTATTTTATCCAACACAGAGCATAAGACCTGTCACAGTGTATGGGCTCAGTAAACGTGTGTCGAATTAATTAACAATAGGAGACTGAGTACTACCCTAGAAACGAGTTGATCTGGAGCTGTGCTCTCCAATGCAGTAATCACTAGACATTTAAGGTTATTTAAATTTAAATTAAATAAAAGAAGATAAAATGTAAAATTCGGTTCTTCAGTCGTATTAGCCATGTTTCAAGTGTGTAGTTACCACTTGCGGCTGGTGGCTGCCTTGTTGGGTAGCACGGATACATGCGGCATGGACATTTCTGTCGTTACAGAACGGTCTGTCTGCGGTGCCAGAGGGTTGTTAACCTCTGTACTCTGCCTCCAGACTTTCATCCTGTTTTAGTTCCAGGCTTTGTTTAGCTTTGCTCTGCCCCTTTCCTTCCTTGTCAGCTGTCATTTATCCTTCCCTTTCTAACGTATTGTTACATAGTTCTCATTTTGAATCTAATTCATCAAGTTAGTAACTATGGCTGCTCCTAGTCTTCCATTTCTTCTGGAATGTCTGAGTTCTAATGAATTGTGGATAGATAAAATGGCCACACACATGAATTCTAAGTAAATAAACGTGCTTCGTAGCTGGTTTTCATGATCTTTGCCTCAGTATTCTCCAAAGCAGTTAGTTATGTTAATACTCATTGCTTTCCCAGTATGCTCTCTCTCAAGAGTTGTTTGGCTCTAAATTGCGTATTCCCTGCAGTTTGCAGTCTGTGCTGGAAGATCTCCTGGTTGCTACTTCTGATGGACTTCTTCATCTTATTCACTGGGAAGGCATGACAAATGGGAGGAAGGCCATTAACCTTTGCACAGTACCCTTCTCAGTAGATCTGCAGTCATCTAGAGGTCAGTATTCCTTCTGCATGGGTAGAACCAGGTATGTAATACCTGGAATGTTGTCTTAACATTCTCCATGGACAGACATTGACTTTTCTAATTTGGAATTAATTTTGCAAGGGAGAGATGTGTACCTGTACCTCTTTTTGTTAAGAGGAAAGGGTAGTTTAAATGTTTAGATTGTTATTTTTGCCCTTCTCTCTGTGCTTATGAGATTTGCAAACAAAACGTGAGAGAGTGAGTCATGTATTTATGTTTTCATCAGCAGGTTCACTCCTGGGCTTCGCAGATGTGTACATCAGAGACATGGAATACTGTGCCACACTGGATGGCTTTGCTGTTGTGTTTAATGATGGCAAAGTGGGCTTTATCACACCGATGTCAAGTAGATTCACTGCAGAGGTATGAGTAACTAACTTTGCACGGTTATTTTATTTTGCATGCATTAATTTTCTTCATTGTTTCTCACACACACATCCTATCTATTAGGATTTTAGAGGTGGCTGTTAAATAATTTTTATATCAAAACAACTATAAATTGAAAAATAATTCTATGAAATGTGTCGAAGCAAAAGAGTAGTTCTTGCCCTCCCTCTGTGTTCTGCTCACACAGACATGGGCACATAAACACACACACAGACAACCACCGTTGTCTGTTTGTGGAGGCACCCACTTTTTGCTGATGTCCTGGTGATTTGGGTATTTATCTCCAGGTCCTGCTTGTTTTACTGATATTCTCCTGCCCTGGTGTTCCTTTTCCCTGTAGCAGCTTCATGGCGTTTGGCCCCAGGATGTTGTTGATGGAACGTGTGTGGCAGTCAATGACAAGTACCGACTCATGGCTTTTGGATGCGCAAGGTAGTAAATAAAGACTTCGGTATTTTTAAATTGTTATCAAAACAATGTTTTTTAAGCATAACATACTTAATATGCTTGTGAACTTTATCATACATGTCATAATTTATAAATTAGCCTTAGTAAAAAAAAAATAATCGTAAAGGTGTTTTATCAAATTGAAGCAAACAAATGTAAAGAGGAAATTTTGGAGACAAAGCGTTTAAATTTTAAAAGAGGGCTTTTTGTCAGAGGCAGAAAGTTGAATTATAAGTTTTAAAGAGTGAAATTAGTTAAATTTTAGGTTCTCTGTTTAAAAGAAAATCTGGATGTCCACAGATGCCATTTGCAGGACAGGTTAAACTGTCTACACCTTGTCTTGCTTTGGAAAGTGGGGATCTGTGGAAAAGCAGAAGACGGGCGTGAACCAGCCAAGTGGGAAAGTGAGGTCAGGTGTCGGGCTCAGGTTTGAGATAAAGTCAAATGTGTTTTTCACAAAGTGGCTATTCAGGTTTTGCTTTTCTTCTGGAATGCTCGGTTTGGCTATTCCTTTTTTAAATAATCCCTTCTGTTTAAGACTTAGGCATTGATACTGCCTTTGGATTAGTAGGTATGGCTCAGTGAACAAGGAAGTTTGAAGTTCACACATAAGATCAATGTCTTGCTTTAATTCATAGCATATATACAGATAAAATACCCACACGGACTTGAGTTGGTCACATTTTAATTTATGTGTTCTTGAGTACATCTTGCCTCTTTTCTTTTTTCATACTTCCCGTGGTAGATTTTGGTACCAGGCTGTTCATGTCGTTAAAACAAGTTCAGGCGGGGTCCTGTTTCTCCTCTCTATTCATCTTTGCGTATGGCTCAGAATTTGCAGTTGAAGCTATCCAAGCCTTGAATTTTCTTTGTGGGAATATTTTGAACTACTGATTCAGTTCAATTTTTTTAAATTAAAAGGATTTGTATTTTCTCTCAAACCTAAGTTATTTTTTCTAGAAATTAGCTTCTTTCATATACATCGTCAAATTTATTGGCATAAAGCATGTAATATCCTTAACTATTATGAAGTAAAAGCTTTCAGAAATGCATGTAATCCAGTTAGTCACAGTTTAACAAAAAATTACAATACAGACACCCGTCTGTTCATAACTGGATCAGGACGTAAAACACTGCCAGCATGCCAGCAGCTGGCCGACGTGCCACTTCCTAATCATGGCTCCCTTCTTGCGTCTCCCACCACTGCCTAATGGGAAACCAATTTTCTGTCTTTTGTAATAAGCAGTCACTTGCTTTCCTTGATAGTTTACCACCTGTGTTGTGTTCTTGCTTAATATAGTTTAATTTTACCTGATTTGGAACTTAATGTGAGTAGATGCGTATTCTGTATTTTGTGCCTTCCTTCTTTTAGTCAGCATGGTAGGTGGGGTTGATCCCTGGTGTTTGCCTGTAGACATAATCTAGTCATTTGTTTGCACTGATCTGTAGTATTCCAGTGAATGAATATACCATAATTTATCCACTTTGCCGTTGATAAATATTTGCATTATCTCTTAACTTAGGGTTGTTCTAATCAGTGATACTGTGCACAGTTTTTATGTATTTGTGTATCTATCTTAGCATATATATGTGGAAGTTTCTCTAAGATATACTTAATGGTTTTTTTGCTGGGTCACAGGGAATGTGTATCTTCATGCATCTTTAGGTAATGTCAGCTTGTTTTCCACTCCCATGAGCCTGTATTCTCTGAGGCTGTGAAGTTTGTCAAGCTGGGCAAAAGATGTCAGAGCACAAGAGCATTTTGTGGTTGACTTGCCTCTCCTGCCCCCACTTCAGTGAGATTTGATAGGGATAACCGTCTTGCCAGCTCATTGATATTTTTATGAAAATATTATTAAATTGTACCCATTATTTTTTGTTTTCCAGTGGAGTGGTTCTCTATGTTATTAGAAAGAAATCTGTTAGTGTTTCTTTTTGTATTTAACTTTTCAAGTGAAAATTGTAAGCAAATAGAGAAGTTGAAGTAATATTGTGATGAAACTCGTATTCCAAATGTTTATACTGTAGATTCAATTTAGAAATATTTTGTCATACTTGCTCCAAATATTCAAAAAACCAAATAGGAGGTATTTTTATATATGTGCACAACATGTGTGGGGGGGTGATATGACTAAGGTATTTTGAAGAAAGTTTTAAAACAACAACCATTGTGTATCTTGCTTGCTGACGGTTGGGAGTCTCGAAGCTGCCTGGCTGGGAAGTTCTGGCTCAGGGTCTGTCACAAGTCGAGCATCCCTGCCGGGCTATGGTCACCTCCAGGCTTGGCGAGGTCTGAGGAACCCACTTCCGAGCCCAGTTATGTGCTGTTGGGTGCTGATGTGTCCTGGACTGGCCTCACCCAGAGCGAGGGACCCAGGAGAGAAGCAAATGAGAGAGCATCTGAGATGGAGGCGACAGTCTTTTATGCCCTGACCTCTGGTGTAACATCGTCCCTCCTGCCACGTGCTGCTGGTCACATAAGCCAACCCTGGCCCAGCATTCCAGGCTGAAACTGCTAGATGCCTCTTGACTCAAATTTATGACAGGCTGCAAATGCTGTACAGAACAGTGGGATTCATGTTTGACATTCCTCCTGTCCTACAGGGTCACCGTCATTCGGCACTGACTCAGCTTCAGTGGGTTTAATTTGGTTTGGTTTGGTTCAGCCAAACATGATGTTCCCGTGGTGGTGCTTTTTATGTTTGTATTGGCCTTTTCTCACTCAATCAGTTTCTTAAAATTTGTTTCTTTTCACAGTGGTTCTGTCCAGGTGTACACAGTAGATAACACCACTGGGGCCATGCTGCTGTCTCATAAACTAGAGCTGACAGCCAAACAGTATCCTGGTGAGTCAGTCTGTCTGTCCATCCATCTGTCCATTGTCCATCCATCCGTCCACCTACCCCCCCACCATCTGTCATGTACTGATTGCAGCTTTAACTGAAATGATAATATAGGTCAAATATTGTTAGAACTTATAATAACAATATCCATGTGACCCAGGGACATCTCTGTCACCAGAGAGGCTCCCTTTATTTGGTCTTGTCCGCCCTGACTATTGCTACCTCCATTTTATCTCCTGTGTTCTTTGTCCGGATTTCACTGTCATCTTTTACCTTAATTAATTGCCTCTGTTATTTTATCTCTTCCCTTTTAATTTATTCATTCAGCAGTTTGTTTGTTTCAGGGGGGAGGGGGGCAGGTAATTCCTGATATGTACCAGAATCTGTTCTAAACACTGGATACACAGCAGCAAGAGGACCCAAAGTTTTTTGAACCCTTTAAAAGTGAGTCGCTGCTGTCACTAGGACAAAGCCTGAACTCCTTGTGTCACTGGAAATGCTTTTGTCTGAAAGTAATAGAAAGCCCAGCTTCTTGTGGCTTAAACCAGTAGGATTTGTTTGGAAAATAGCAAGAAATTCAGAAGTAAGTTTTTACTGGCATTCATTTGGCCTTTCCTGCATGGTCACAAAGATAGCACCTCACCTCCTACCTGCTCCAGCTGCCATTCATGTACATCTCATTGGCCGTAACTAGGTCACATGGGTTCCTTAGGCTTCAGGGAGAACTTGGAAGTGTTGGCTTTTCTCAGCCTTTATGGCAGAAGTGGGCAAGGAAGAAGAGGATGGGAAAAGATTTGGATTAACTAGTCAAATAGATGCCATGCAGGTGGCATAGAAGCCCTTCCGCCAGATTTCTCTGGCATGATGTCTTGATTCACTGTACCCTGGGTGTCTGTAATTTTTTCACAGCACCCCTAGGCCAAAGGACGTGTCAGAAGTTGTGTCTGTTCAGCACTCAGGTCCCACGACAGCCGCCCTCCCGCCTGTCTCCCTCGGCCTGCCCCCTCAGCTGCCTTAGCTCAAAGCACTAACCAGTCTAGCTTTCATTTTCACTTTTCTTTTGACTCCTAGAGATTTTTCTTTCTTTCTGGGAAGTTTAGATCTGTAACAGAAAGTCAGTGAATTAGTTTTTAACATACCTTTCTCATGATGGAGGTAATCACAGTTTATGTTCATTGTTACAAGAATTCTTCCAATAAACTGACCCCTGAAGATAACCACCATTAACATTTTTAGTATATGTCCATACAGTGAGATTTTAGTGCACGTATATTTACCCAGAAAGTAGATGCTTATGTTCTGTATATATGCATTTTTTTTTTATATGGGATATTGAGAATGCTCTTTATATCCTATCTGTTGTAGTGAATACTGACATCTTTTCATTACAGTAAATATACATCCAAGCCTCATTTTCTTGTTTTTGTTTCAACATGCTGAGTTGCTTTTATTGCATGAGCCTCAATTTGATTTTGTGTGTCTTCTTTGTGTGATGTTTAATTCCTCTCCTGGACAAGTGTGATGTATGCTCCTAGCTGTGATGTTTCCTGTGTGGTACGTGGTTCTTAGATGATGTGAATGTTTACACCCATAACTACGGTGGGGAGTGCTAATGTGAGGGTGCCACCGGCAGAGGTAGGAAGTGATTGTTGTGGGAACCAGGCTAAAGTCTATGTACCTCCTTTTTGTGGCCGGTGTAACTAGAGCAAAAATTTGTTAGCAGCTACAAATGGAAAGAATTCTTTTTTTTTTTTAAGTGACACTGTAGATATTTTGAATTGCAAGTGGGAAATGCTGGCATGGTTAATCTAACTCTGTAATAAAGAAACTTGGATTTGAATGCACAGTAAAATTTTCTCCTGTAGTAATGGTATATGGAGTTGAAAGAACTGTTACTAGATAAAAGATGAGACAACCTGGAGTACTCAGCCTGGAGTGTGCTTCCTTCCTCCTGACAGAGGGTGGAAGTCAATTTATTTCAACTTGTATACCTTGGATATTGCCACTGCAGCTTGAAGGGCCCCCTGAAGTACTACTCTGCATTGTAAAAGACTTGACACTGTGCACAGTACTTTCACACTCTATGTTGAATCATTTGGGGTGGATCTTATTTACGGAAACTGACCTGCCCAAAGCCACATGTGTTTAACAACACACAGTAGTAGTTCTTTAGCCTAAAGTATCCAGAAATTTCTTTCACTTCTTATCAGCCACTTGAGAACTTAAGTTTTTTCTGCTCAGAACAGTTCACGGCTTATGGCCTTACTGATTTTTAAATAGCCCTAAATAAGCAGAGGTCATCCGATTATTTAAAATCATGCCCTTCTGCTTGCATAGAAGATACAGACTCTAAAAAATACTCAGTGTTTTTGAAGCAACCATTTACACCTCCTGTCACGGTTTCTCAACAGACATTTGGAACAAAACTGGAGCTGTTAAGCTGATCCGGTGGTCTCCTGACAGCAGCGCTGTGGTAGTGACCTGGGAGCGGGGAGGCTTCTCTCTGTGGAGCGTGTTTGGGGCCCAGCTGATGTGTACGCTTGGCGGAGATTTTGCGTGAGTGGGTTACAGCAAATTCTAGATAACATAGCTGCACTTTTTCCCAGACTATAAACTGACACACATTCACACACTCACACACACAGTCTGTCACAGAGTGGCCCTTTTTGTTTTATTTGACTCATACCAAAACATTTGATGACAGTCAGAACTAATTTCTTCAGAATGTATTGAACATCCATCCTTTTAAAACTGACTTAACTCAGTAACATTTATTTAAACCCTGCTGTGTTTATGACAGCATGTTAGATTCAAAGCTGAATCAGACATATTTGGTCTTCAAGTAGCTTGTTATCTGAAAAAAGAGTTACGCCATGTACATAAGTAACCCTTAGGAAGTAGAAAGTTGCAGCATCTTATAGTACTGGCTCAGTATCAGTCCACTTTGTATATTAGTCTAAACCTCAAACCAGGGAGAGATGAACCAGTAAGCGAGGTGTGCACCAGCTGACATTGAGCAGGATACTCGTGGTGTAGGAGTTACAAGCTTCTGCAAGCTAAAATGTCTGCAGCTGGAATCCACCATCCACTCACTGGAAATCCTGGGGACAGTTCTGCCTTACCCTATAAGGTCTCACGGAATTGACTTGATGGCGTCTGTTTGGTCAAGTCACATGGGATTACGTGTACTTACTTACAGATCTGTAGTGAATGGTTTCACCTGTTTTTCACTACCTCAGAGGTGGGATGAAACCTGTATGAAGTTACGTACTAGAGATTAGTAAGTGAGCATAAGTAAGGCCATGCATACCTTGCTCTTTGGATAATCCATCCCTGAGATTCCTGAGGGGTTACACGCCGCTTCCTAAACTTCACAGCCCTGTCAAGAAGTCACTTTGGCCCCAGGAGAAGTGGCTTAGATACAGACCTAGGTGAATTAGCCAGTAGTGTGGTATTTCATGCATTATTACATATTTCTAGTTCAAAGAAACAGTCAGTTTGTTTTTTTTTTTAAAAAAAAGCCAAATATTTTGTACATTGCATGTAATTAGAAGATGCTTTTGAATTGTCTCCATTCTGTTTCAGTTATAGGTCTGATGGCACCAAGAAAGAGCCCTTTAAGATCAATTCTATGGTAAGCAGTTTCTGTTTGAAAAAAAAAGAAACTTTTTTCCTGTTTTTTCCATGTGGGTCTAATAAAGTCACAAAGCTATTTTAACCAAAAACAAAACTCTTTGCTGTTGAGTCAATTCTGGCTCCTAGCAACCCATTAGGACAAAGTAGAACTGCCCTGTAGGGTTTCTAGGGAGTGTCTGTGGATGTGAACTGCCAGCCTTTTGGTTAGCAGCTAGTAAAGCTATTTTAGTTTCTCCTAAGAGAGACAGACTCTTTCTTGTACAATTCTTGCTTTGACAGAAGCATTTTTAAAAGACAGGAGACTGCCCCATTGTCAGTATTTGGTTTTGGTTTTGCTTTAGTATGTCCAGCAAGCCACTGTTAACTTTGTGAAGACAGTGACTGTCAGATCAAGCCTTTCTTTTTTCAAAGCCCACCTCCATTTCTTGTGTGACTTACTAGCACTTATCTCTCCCAGCCCCCTTCTGTGTAGCATAAAGCAAAGTTCCTGTTGGTGGCTTTTCCTGGAGAACTCACACTTCGTGTTATTTAAGTGTGTTTGTATAACTCCCCATAGAAGTAATGGCAAGAGACTTACAGTCACTGCTCTAACAATATGTTTCATTTATCACTTGTTTTCCAGAGTTTCTGGAGAAAACAACGAGGCGGTCCCTATCTTTACATAAAAACATTTTCTTGTGATAGCCCCTCCAGTTGCCATCCTCCAGAAATTAGTGGCTGTGAAGCTTATCACTACTTTGGTCTTTTGCTAGGGACTAGAAGGCATTTTCTGAACTTGGATTTCTCCAAGAATTACAACTACCTTGAAGAGTGGTTCCCAGCCTTTCACCACCAAGGAACTCTTCTGATATTTCTCCCACTCCCATGTTTTAAGATACGTTTTCCACCAGACAGTATTTATGTAACTTCCAATTATTGATTCTGAATGTCATGCAATAACTGGTAATAGCAGCCTCAGTATTTGGATGTTTCAGTCACAGACTTAAGAATCTAAGCATATATGTTAGCTTGTGCAACTTTATCATGGAAAAACATAAAACTGCTGTTAAACCAAGAACCCAAACCAAACCTAGTGCTGTCAAGTCGATAGTGACCCTGTAGAACTGCCCCATAGAGTTTCCAGGGAGCGCCTGGCAGATTTGAACTGCCAGCCTTTTGGTTAGCAGCCATAGCACTTACCCACTATGCCATTAAAATGCTGACAAAGTTGACAGGCACCCCCCACCCCCCACCCCACCCCAGTACTGCCTTCTTGACTCCCGTGCTAGGAAGCACCAACCTTGAAAACACTATCTATACACAGAATATAAAACTTATTAGGCCTTGAGAAATGCATGTGAACCTTTGCGTTTCACAGACAAGGGAATGTAATTCCCGGAGAACAGCTTGGCCAAGGTGTCAACAGAGTGGAGGCCGAGACGGAATGCCAAACTTAGTCTTACACCTTCCCCTCACATGTTCCATATTCACTACAGAATACCGTGTCTGTTGTAAATGCTTCTTTGTCAGGCTGGGTCTCTCCTCTGTGAAGAATTTCTTCACACTCAAGAGTGAGTTAAATCTAATTTTTGGAGAAATCAGAGCAGCGGATGTTTCTTAGAATCGAGATCCCGAGGCTGGCCCTGAGTTCGCTGTGTTGTGTGTCTGCTCCTCTGAGAGCAGTGACTGCCTCTGGAGGTGGCAGAGATGCACCAGGGGTCCTTGTTTGCAGTGGGTTTGTCATGGTCTCCGTGGCCTTCAGATGCCCTCCATGACGGTGGTGTTGGTTACCTTAGAACGGGAATATTTGAAGGTAGGAAAGATGTAGCAGGAAACTTTTCATTGCTTTGGTGTTTCTTCTTTTCCTCTTCCCTCCTCCTCAAGAGCTGGGGCGCAGAAGGCTATCACCTCTGGGTAATCAGTGGCTTTGGTTCTCAGAATACTGAAACTAAGTCTGACCTCAAGAGTGTAGTGCAACAGCCTGGCATTCTGCTGTTTCAGTTTATCAAGAGTGTACTCACTGTAAACCCTTGTATGGTAAGTGGATTTAAAACTGGATTTTTTTTTTTTAAGTAGCTTTTGTGTTGGAATTTCAACTCTTACTAATGCTATGGATCTATTGGGTAAACTTTTAAAACTAGCATATTATCCTTTTTGTGTATTTTCTGTGATTCTTGTGTTTCATTATATTGTGTATTAAATTTATATCAAAGTTTCATTTCTGAGAAGACTTTGTGAGTTTAACTTTAATAAGGACACAAGTACTTTGAATGAAAGCAGCGTCTTCACATTTACTTTCATGAATGGCAAAATCTCTTTCTGGATATCAGGCCCCTAAGTGTATTCCACCAGGAACTGCTTAAGAGAAATGCCATGAGTAATTACATAAGAAAAAAATCTCCCTGTCATGTAAATGTGCAACTTGGGTATAGAGATTTTTTATGTGACACCAGAGTCTTTGATCTGCTAATGTGCATCGTGAAAATCCAAGAGTTGGTATATAAAAAGCACTATTTCCCAATCTTACTTAACAATAAGTTTTTAAGGAATATCTTGAAAATATTTCTTAAAACCTGCTTTGTAGAGCACTGCCCCAAATTATAAAGTCTGTAGGTTCATGGTATATGTATTAGCATAAGAATTAGTATATGTATGTATTATTGTATGTTAGGAATATATAATAATAGTACATATTACATGTTAGGAGTGTGTATCTCAATACCTGCCACCAATGGATTTTTAAATCATATAACCAGTTTCTTATTTAAAAATTACAACACACTGAAATAGAATGTGAAAATCGCCTGGATTTCAGATCACATTGCTGCAGCTGAAGTTGAAGCATCCCAAGATGAACAAGACTATTAATTCCTTCCCTTCCCTGTCCCAAACAGTAATTACGACATGTCCTTCAGTTTTATGTCAGCATGCTGTTTAGACTACAGTGGAAAAGGTTGAAGGGGTTGTGTGCCTATCCATCTCATTTGGATGGTCGCCTTTGAGAACACTGTTCTCCTATTTGAACATCAGGACATAATGACCAAGAGCAGAAACTGTCGTCTTTTCCTGAAGCCTTGGAACCTGGCATAGTCCGTGACACTAACCAAGCACTCACCAGATGATTGTTGGGTTCTTCTGAGCCAAGACTACAGACTTAGGCCACTCTTCACTTTCCCCCATGATTTAGAAGCTCCTGCAGTTATCCCTACCCCTGATCCACTGCGAACATAACACACAGACATACACATGTGACCAGAGATGTTTAGTACCACTGCTGATGAGATGTTTTATGTGGAAAAATTTTCTAGACTGTAAACAATGACTAGGTCTGTTCAGTTTTTCAGATGGAAAATCTCTTGTAATATTACCGTTTTGGAGTAGTACTAGAAAGTGCTTCTATAGCAGCTTTCAACCTGGGCATGTTTTGGAATCTTTTAAAAAGCGGACTTCATGTACATTGCCCAGTAGGCATTGAAAATGTTGCCTCTCCCTTCCAAACAGCAGTGCAACAGAGGAAAACTTGTGTTGATAGAGTGCATTTCTAAAGTCAAACAGGATAGATGCATTACTTCCTTTCCCCTGCCTGACACTGAGCTGTGTATTTTGTTTGCTTTCCTCCTTTGTCCCTCTCTTTGGTCGGGACCTCATCTAGAGTAACCAAGAGCAGGTGTTGCTGCAGGGGGAGGACCGCCTGTACTTGAACTGTGGGGAGGCCTCCCAGGCCCAGGACCCGCGGCGTTCTTCCACACACTCTGGGCCTAAGGCCAGGAGGGAAAGGAGCCCATTTGCTGATGAAGGTTTCGAGTCTCAGGGTTTAAGCACTTTACTTGGCCATCGGCATTGGCATGTTGTACAGGTAAGTCTTCAGTTACTATTTTTTATTTGATTTCAGGTGGGAAACCACTGTGAGCAGAATTTTAAATATTTCGGCTCTTGCATCAGAAAACTGAAATTTTTTTAACCTCTTTGACTGTCATGCCTCTTCTGTTTGTCTGTGTTCTTCTCATGTGTCTTCTCTGTTGTTCTTTCCACTTTGATGTAGTATGTGTCCCCATCTCCTTTGAGTCCATCAGGGTCAAGAACTGGAAACTTTTTGGCTGGTCATTCATTAAGCAAAACTGTTCAGAGTACTTCCAGCCTCTTTTGTGTAGATTTAGCCCAATGGATTTGCCAAGCAAATGCGATGATGTTGTGGACAGTGGCAACGTCAAGTAGTGCCCTGTGCAGCTGGCCTTGTGGTCCTAGAGGGGCCACGCTGAGTTTACTTGGTGGACTTTGGGCCCAAACTGGACTTGAACAATCTCAAATTCTACTGATGATAATTTTATTATTTACTCTTGTTCTAAATTATTTACTGATTGTAATACAACTCCAGTTAGCAATCCCATTTAGTAATTTGATAAATCAGAAATTCTGAATTTTGTTACAAAATAAAATTAATATGGGGAGATGAATAAAATGTGTCCTGAAAGAAGCTTGCATGCATAGTTTCCAAGTCCTGAGTGCTATGTTTCCTTTCCCCTTTGATGCCCAAACATCTGAGATGTATCAGCGCCTGCTCTTAGATGCATTTCTTTTAGTCAGTTTCTAGTTCCATAGTTCTCGACCTGCCTTCTGCTGTCCTTTTCCTTTACTAGCTGATCTCAACTCCCATTTTGTTTTCAGTTGATTCTGACGGAAGGTCATGAGAAATAGGAAAACGGTCATTATGTAGAAGATTGATGGAAGAACCATTTCCCACATTGACATGTGGTATACACTAAAAGAAAGCATCTTTAACTTACGTTAATAAATTCATAAAAATCAAATAATGTGCATACCATTTTATAATTAGTAACAATTATAAAGTAAAACTGCATCAGCTACTTCCTTGACTAAAATTTTCCACTGCTCCCTTCTCTCCTATAGCCATTTCTCTGCTATTTTCATTTCCCCATACTTTGAACTATTCATTCTACACTGACCTAGCATCAGTGCCAGTTCTGCCTAGCCAGGTCTGTGTTACCAGAGGGCCAAGTAGAGCAGAGGATCCAAGAAGGTAGGTTTGCAACTCAAAAATCCATCAGGCACTAACGAAAAGTGAATTTCCTTCCAGCTCAAAAATTCAGTGATTCTTGGTGATCAGTGAGGTATCCAAAATAAGAGCCATACAGCACTGATTTTTAAGACTTTAGAAAAAGTAGGTACTAGCAAGAATCTTCTGTCAGACTTTTCTTTAGGTAACTAAAGATGTTTGGGAAGATGAATTTTCATTAGATCTAGCTTTTCGTATTTTTCTTTTTTTTTTTTTCAGTTTTCTGAAAACTAATAAAAATAATGCCAGAGCTGTACACTAAAACTTTTGAATTATAATAGACTCATAGAATTTTTAGAACTGGAAGGACCTTGGTGGTCATCTACTCCAGCTAGATTTTGTACGTGAAGAAACTGAGGCTCAGGGAAGTTAGGTGCCCTGCCTGAGATCCCACTGCTGTGTAGGGCCAGCCTGTCCTTATCGCCATGTAAGTTAAAGGAACAGTCTAACCTGTTCCAAAAGCCAGGTGCTGGATGGGGTGTGATATCGTTTACTACCGACCCTGAGCCAAAGTCTCAAGTTAGCCTGTTGGCCAGTGTTTTTAGTTGGAATTGTCCTATACTTTCTTTGTTTTGTTAGCACTGCAGTGACCCAGTTGCGTAGCACTGTGGTGGGGTCTGGTAGGGTTCTTTGAATGTTGAAGCTTTGCCTTCCAGACATTTTCACCGTTACAGTGACTCCATGAAGAAATGGGAGTGGCTGGTTTCAGTCTCCTCATCAGTGCAGTCTTGTGTCAGATGAGTGCCCGTGCCCTCCACCGGGATGGCTGTGTTTGCGTGACTTCTACTTTGTATGCTTCTTGGCCGGCTTAGAGTCCCTCAGCAGAGCGCTGGCTGATTCTGCTGCTCCTCGTGGTCCTCGTCCGAGAACTGGCTGCGGGGGTGGTGGGGAGGGCTTCTGCTTTACACGCCACAGTTTCCGCTTCAGAAGAGTATGTGTTAATTATGTTTCTTTCCTTTAATTAACCACAGACACAAATGTGGTGCTCAAGAAGGTGCCTTGCACACTTTCCTTTTTTTCCCTTTTGTATAGCTTTCCCAGCTACCAGTTTTTTAAAACTTGGGAAGTGGTTTGTTTACAAATGGAGCACAGGTAAATACTCAAACAGCAGTGGATTTTTTTGGATACTGTGTTACAGAAACTCTGATTGCGTAATGGTGAAGTGCTACATCTGCTAACCGAAAGGCCAGCAGTTCGAATCCACCAGGTGCTCCTTGGAAACCCTATGGGGCAGTTCTTCTCTATCCTATAGGGTCACTGAGTTGAAATTGACTTAATGACACCGGGTTTGGGGCTTTTTATACTGTGGTACATATGCACTGGGCTTGAGGTTTCTTATACTGTGGTACATAAACACCTGCTTCTCAAAGGTGTGTGTTGTTATTCAGTGTTCTGAGGGTGCTGCTGGTTTTATAGTTAACCTGTCTGACTCTTGGGCACGAATAAGCTTCACAATTATGTGGGAAAGAAGCATCTATGATGAGTGTGTCATGCAATGTGTTAAGGACTTGTGAGTCCCTGGGTAGCCCAGTTGGTTACGCTGCTAACCAAAAGGTTGGTAATTTGAAGCCATCCAGAGGCACCTTGGGCACTCTGCTGCCAATGGTCCTAGCCTTGAAAGCTCAGGGGAACTGTCCTACTTGTAGAGGACTTGCTGTCATACCTGCAGTGTGTCAGGTGTACCAGGTGTCCTTGGCACAAGTCAGATCCACTAGGGGTGGCTCCCACTGGTTCATCAGGTCCAGACACAACTAGTCTGAGAAGGACAAGGGGTTCTAGCAGAATGATTTAAAAAAAAAAAAATTAAGGCCCCTTCCACTTCTTCCAGAGAGACCGGAAAGTCCTCCGATGAGAAGGGAGGAGGTGCCGTGCTCTGGCACACCGTGACACAGCACAGTGCTGGGTCCTGGCCTAGGCGGGCATGACCCCAGTGCATTTCCCTGCCCTTGATGGGCCACCTCTGTCTTTACCCTGCCCTCTCCTGGTCTCCATGAAGTAAGCTCAGAGGCCAAGTGGCACACAGTGGTTGTCACCCACTGGGTAAGGCAACACTGTGTTTTAGGGTAACTTTCACGTCTTCAGACAGAACTGCAGAGCCGTAAGACTTCGTTTTCGACTTCCACTTGGAGTGGAAAAGAAACCAGTTGCCACTGGTGACGCCCCAAGCACGAGTGTGGGCATGTCGCAGGATTCGCTTGGTTGCGATTAGCGACTCTTCATGCCAGGGTCCACTCCGCCTGTACCATGCACATGGGTACACGGGAACACGGGGCTTGGGGACGACGGGGTTCTCCATGGTGTCGTGGGTGGCTGACTCTGTTCTACTCAGGCACATCCTTCTTGAGGTGTTTTTTATTTTCTTCATCCGGAAGATTTTCATTTACCACCTTCTAGAAAACTGCTGTCAACTCTTAGTTTGCCTCCCAGTCGTCACCTCAAGCTTACTAACCCTGCCCTGATTTGCCCACCAGAGTGAACTGTACTGATTGGCCTAAATGATATGCCTTATCTGTTAAGATTGACACAAGGCATTCAGTCAAGTATCAGTGACACTCTTACATCTTGAATTCTGCTGGAAGCTTCCTAATGTACTAGGGTAAACAATTTACTTCAGTTTTAAGTTAACCTAAGAGATAATAAATGAAGTCTGAAAAAGTTTTTATCAAGGTGAATCCTTGATTTTTGTTTTCACATCACACAATTTTAACAGGATTTCATTGCACTTGACTGTTTAATTTGGCTTTCTTCTTCTAAATATGTAACTGTTTTCTTTGAGTAAGATGTAAATCAGTTTGGATAAACTGAAGCTTCTCTTATTCCAGGAACAGTCGACTTGTCCTCTGTTCTTCCTCACTCAGTTCTAACCACACACTCATGAGAACGACTTAATCAGTAGGCTCCTAGAGCTAAGATTTAAGTAACTTACATTGATATCCCAGAAGGACATCCTTAAGTTTTAGATTCTTACTAAGTTGATCCAAAGACACCAGGTACAATGGTGTAAGAAAGACAGGCAGCATGGAAAAATATATTTATACCTTTATTACAGACAATATTAAGCTGTAGACAAATAGATAAAGTAGATAAGTAAACTAAGTAGATAAAATAAGTTGTAGATAAATAAGTTGAACACCACAGCAGAAAAATGGCAGCTTATACCTGCTGTCAGATGTATGTGTGTTTAGAGATGAGGAAAAAAGCTAACCGGTGGTTAGCCCTGAACAGTAATAAAATGGGAGAATTTCATGTTCTTTGTGCATTTTTATATTGTTTAAGTCTTGGCTTGGCTTGGCATACTGCTTTTTTAATTAGGAAAATGTAAAAGTCATGATTCCAGTATAAAACAAAAACAGAACTCTTTCTGAGACTCTAATTTCCTCAGCCAGGCTCTTTTGGAGTGGCTCAGATCAGCAGTCTCAGTGTTCGTCAGCATCATTCTGTGACTGCCCTTGTGGGTGCTTTTCTGAAACTCTTGGGTCAGTCTGTGTTTAGTGATGGTCAGTATGTCGAACAAAGGAACAGGAACACTGTGGGGAAGAAGGGGAAAGCCCAGTATCGGGAAACTGAAATTAAATGGTTAAGTCAGGAGATGTGAAATACTGGCTGGCCTCCAGATGTTAAGTTCCAAGTATTCTGAATAATACCTGTCATTTAGGGGCACTTTAAACATTATATTGTGATTGGTTGATGCTTTACGTTTAACTACATTACAGAACTCTTACCAGACTGGTATTGTTCTTTTCTTTAGATTTCCAGCACCTATCTAGAGAGCAATTGGCCTATACGGGTGAGTTGTTATTTCATTTGGGTTAACTTGCACTGGGCTAGCATTTGCTACAAGGGGTGTTTTGACAGTTTAGTTCTTCGGTGGGTGTATGTGTTGGTAAGAGTAAAATTCATCTATATGTTTGTTGGATACAACTTGTGTACAAAGATCCAGGTTTTAAACTTTACCGTTTGATGATATGTAATTCACTTAACAAATATTTATTAATAGTCTGTTTGTTTCACACAACACTAAGCTTTATTCTAATAACATATGTACATTTGCAAAGAAGAGCTCTTAATGATTTTATCTTATTTTTTCACAGTTCTCAGCTATTGACGAGCTGGGACAGAATGTCGCTGTGGTCGGCAGGTTTGGGTTTGCACATTGCTCTTTACTCACCAAAAAATGGAAACTTTTTGGAAACATTACCCAGGTTAGTCTTTTTTGAAATTAAAAACCTTTTTCTGAAAGTAAAGAGAGCTGTAATATGAAGTAGCTATAAAGCAAACCACTTCTTGGTACTCACAAAAAGATGCATAAAACCAAATATTAAAAAATGGTATCAAGTTATGTTTAAGAGATACACATACATGGATAATTGGATTCTGTAAGAATCAAATAGGAGGAAAAGAGAAGGAAGTTAACATTTAGTAGATGCCTGCTGTATATCAGGAACTTGAAGATGCTTTCACATATATTACTAACCTTCACAGAAAACCAGTGAGGATAGTATTGTTACTCACTGTTATATAAAAGAGACACTAGAATGAACGATGAAGCCAGAGTCTGAACCTGGCTTTCTTGGATCTAGAAATGATAATGCTGTGTGGTATCCAAAACCCACTGCCGTTGAGTTGGTTCTGACCCTTTGGGACCGACCGTACAGGACAATGGTAGAAATGCCCCATAGGGCTTCTCAGGTTGTAAATCTTAACGGAAGCCAACTGCCACATCTTTCTGTCACGGAATAGCTAGTGGGTTTGAACTGTTGACCTTTTGGTTAGCAGCTGGGTGCTTTAATCACTCCGTCACCAGGGCTCCTGTGTGGTACCCAGTTCTTTCAGCTGATGTACTTTCTGCTTTCTAGAAATGTTTATTTTCCTAAATAGAGTATGAATCATTACTAATAAAGGCTCTAGAATAATACTTAGAGAGAGTGTAGAGCAGAAGTAATTTGAGCTTTCATTGTCTGCCTAAGAATATTTTGTATTATTTTAATTTCTGATAGTAATTTTTTTTTATTCTTTTAAGGAACAAAATATGATTGTGACAGGTGGCTTAGCCTGGTGGAATGATTTCATTGTCCTTGCATGTTATAACATAAGTGACCATCAAGAAGAGGTAAACAAAATTTTTTCTCAGATATAACATTCTCACATTTTACATATATTTAACACTGGTTTTAAATGAAAATAATTATTGAAAACTGAACAAAACATTTTTTAAATCAGGAATTCAGTGTTTTTTACCTAATGGGATTTTTATTTCAACTTACTGGCTTTTTAAGTGATAATTAAACTGAAAACCTGGTACCACTGAGCCAATTCCAACTCTTAGGGACCCTATAGGACAGAGCAGAACTTCCCTAAAATGGTTTCCAAGGGGTGCCTGGTGGCTTAGAACTGCGGACTTTTTGGTTAGGAACCGTAGCGTTTAACAACTATGCCACCAGACATTCCAAGTGATAATTAAACCAAAGATGACAAATCCACTGCCATCGAGTTGGTACCGTATCATAGTGACCCTACAGTCAGAGTAGAAGTGCCCCATAGAGTTATCAGGATCACCTGGCACATTTGAACCGCCGCCTTTTGGTTAGCAGCCGTAGCCCTTAAAACTGCTCTGCCACCAGGCCTTCCAGAGGATAACTAGGACTTCTGAAACAACTTTTTCTGAGTATCTTGGTGGTTACACAAGCTCTCTAAAAATTGAGCTTTTTTTTCTAATTGTTAAGAGTTTGTGATACAAGGAGGCTGCCCTGAGAGTTAGAGTTCTTAAGGTACGGATTTGTATGTTTCTCTTTTGAGACACTGCTGGCCTCCTTACATCAGCTCTAAGAGGGCTCTTTTCGACAGAGCAGTTCACAGTTTTGATCCTTTCATCTTCGAGTTGTTTGTAGAATGAGCCTAGCCTACCAGAATATAAGCATTGCCAATTACTATATAAAGCTTAGTAGGTCTTTTAATTCCTCTTGAAAAAAGCCAGTTGATTAAAAACAGCATGTGCAGAGTGTTTGTAGTCATCCATGTAGTCCTTTTGTCTCCACAGTCTTCTTTCTGTTCTCCTCAGCTCCGAGTCTACTTGAGGACGTCTAATCTGGACAATGCTTTTGCGCATGTCACCAAAGCGCAAGCAGAAACATTGCTGCTTAGTGTCTTCCGGGACATGGTGATAGTATTTCGAGCAGATTGTTCAATATGCCTTTACAGTATTGAAAGAAAATCCGACGGGTGAGTGTAGCAGGCGACAGTCACTGTGGGCCTGTTCACTGGGTCTCAACCGTTGCTCCTTTTCTCACAGCAGTTATTCTGCATCTCCAGTTAGCTTCCTTTGTCACAGAAGTTGAAGATTAAGTTTTCTTTTATCAGTGACAATCAGAGAGTTGTTTTCTTTTTTTAGCTGCAAAAAAATAGAAGTAGCCTACAGTGACTTCTGACACTCGTCTTAGACTCATTTGGGTAAAAAGGCTAGTTTGGTATGAGGTAAGCCCTTAGATTCTAATTTTTTTCCCCCCAAAGCTTGAAAATAAGTGCTTAGTGTCATTGTGTTCCAGAATCTTGAGGACTGTTAGGGAGATCTGCAGCCTTAAGGCCTTCGGCAGTATGACACCAGCACACTCCATCACTTCTCTGAGACTGCCTCTCACACTGCTGTTTGTTGCACAGCGCTGTGGTCAGGCCGCTGGCTGGATTGAAGTGTTTAGGTCACAACCCCTGGCTTTTAGTTTTCTATCAGTTATTTATGTAACAGCCATGAATGAAGCATGATGTCATTAAATTATACATTAAGTATAATAAAGAGCCTTCCAGTAAGGATACCCTATTTTTGATAGCCCGCAGCGGCCGTATTTGTGAAGCTGTAGTGGCCATACGTAGGACTTTTTTGGATTAGTCGTGACAGATAACCATGAAAAGTTACACGATTCCATAACACATGGAAATTATTGAAGTGTATCATCAAAATGGGCGTTCTAGACATTCCATGTGCTACGTAAAATTTATGATGCGCATAATCGTACTACTGAGAGAACAATTTGACATTTAATCAAAAAATTTGAGACAGCCGGGTCTGTTGCCCATCAGACAGCGCCTGTGTATCGAGGAACCGCACGTTTCAATGGAAACACGGCCACCGTTTCTCACAGGGGATGCGAGAATCCATCCCAGTCGGTTTCTCATCGAGCTCAGGAACTGGGCCTTTTGTTGACCACAGTTTGGCAGATTTTGCATCTGGAGTTGAAGCTTTACCCTTACAACGTTGCTTTAACTCAAGAACTGAAGTCCAGCAACCATAGATTGCACTGTACATTTGCTAACCGGGCTCTGGGACAGTTGAAAGTTGCTTTTGGCCAACAGATTATCGTCAGCGACTAGGCCCATCTTGGGATGAATAGTTTTGTTAACAAACAAAACGGTCACATTTGGAGCGATGAGAATCCAGTGGAGATTGAGGAACGTCCACTTCATCCTAAAAAAGTAATCATTTGGTGAGGATTTTGGTCCAGTGGAATCGTCATCGTTGTTAGGTGCCATCAAGTCAGTTCTTACTCTCATGCGACCCTATGAACAACAGAACACAGCACTGCCTGGTCCTGCGCCATGTCCACAGTCATTTTTATGCCAGAAGCCATTGTTGGCAGCCACTGTGTCCGTCCATCTCGGCGAGGGTCTTCCTCTTTTTTGATGACCCTCCATGCTACCAAGCATGATGTCCTTCTCCAGGGGCTGATCCTTCCTGAAGCAGAATCATTGCCCCTTACCTTTTCCAAGATGTCCAAGGAGAGGGTGTGACTGTCAATGGCAAAACGTATGGAGCTGTGATACCTGATTATTTTTTGGCCCCATTTGAAAGGTGCTGTTGTGGCCATTTACCCAAAGTTCTTTTCCACACATAATACCATCAAATGTAATTCAAAAAATAAAAGTGTACATCATTGACACAACTTGTTTTATTCAAGTTCAAAGATAGAACACCCTTACTGGAAGATTCAGCAGTAAAGATACAAGTTAAGAAATCCTTCTAGCCTCAGTGTCAGACCCTGTCTCTCATTTCTCAACCAACTAGGGTTTTTTCCCTTTATTAGTCATTATAATAATAACTATAGCTTCTTTCTTAGCTCCCCCCCACCGTGTGTCATGTTGTTCTGTTTCTTCTTGCCATATGTCCTTTCCCCCGACCTTGCCAGTTTGCCTCTTGAATGAGATTTGGGGGAGGAGAAGACAGTGGGGCGGCCCTTGGGTTGTCCACAGTGTGACACCTCGAACACTGTCACTAGTAGAGGAGTGCAGCTGTGCAGACACCATTGCTGACGTGTGCGGGTCTGTCTTGTTTTTGCAGTCCCAACACCACTGCCAGTGTTGATGTTCTCCAGGAGGTCTCCATGTCACGCTACATCCCTCACCCTTTCCTGGTCGTGTCTGTCACTCTGACCTCAGTCAGCACAGAGAACGGAATCACCTTGAAAGTGCCACAGCAGGTACCACTCTGTCAGAGCTCTGGAGTTCCCGTGTCACTGTTGAGGGTTTCAAGCTGATATCAAGAACTATTTGTGGAGGAAATAAATATTAATGTCTACGATAGACTTGTATGAAGATGCCTGGTTGTAGTGGCAAAGAAAACAGACATGGATTCTGCTCTCAAACGCATACAGAATTAGAGTGGTGATGTGTATACCATAAAGGGGTATAGGTTAACTGCAAGAAAATACCTTAAGTAGTCTGGACAGAAGAGATTTCTGTGCCATTTCAGTAGAAGCCTTGAAGTATGAATAGAGGTTAATGGAGAGGGAACTCCTGGCCGAGGGAGCAGTGGTCAAAGGCCCGTAGAGAAGAGAGCATTTGACACAGAGAATTTCAAGCATTTCAGGGTGCTGGAATGAGGCTATATGGGTAATTTTAGACTTGTATCTTAAGAGCAGTGCTTTAAACTGGGTATTATTAGATCTAAGCTTTATAAAGTTTTCTAAAAGGAAATGATCTGGACCGGGCCAAGACCAGGTGTAGGGAGAGCAGCTGGGAGGCCATTGCAGTGATCAGGGTGAATGGTCTTGGTGGCCTGAACACGGACAGTGAGCAGGAAGATGGGAAGAAGTAGAGTGAATGTAGGAGGTGAGGACCCCAGAGTTAGTTACTCCAAGCAGAGGCAAGGGGACCTCAGAGTTTCCGGGTGAGTAACGGCATGTGTGGCGTGGCCACCGGAACTCAGGTTGCATCACTTCCTGTTCCAGGTCTCCTTCTGTCACACCAATTGTTTCCAAACTTATGCCAACCTGGAACCTGTTTTCAAAGGAAAATCCTTTGTGGATTTCATTTGTAGAATCAGCCTTCCCTGTGCATTCTGGATTTGACTTCCTGCTGAGGCACTTCTGTGGAACTCAGCGTTCCATAAAACAGGAATGTACTAGGCCCTTCAGTTATGGGAAAGTCACAGCTTCATAAGTGAGTCCTTTCCACTGCAGCTGTACTTGCCACAAGCCAAAGCCAAGGGTCACAAGCCAAAGCCAAGTACTTGCCACAAGCTATTATTAATATAGATCTATAAGCTGATTGGTGACAGCCTCTCCAGTTGCCAGAAGGAGCCTTAGTGGTGCAGTAGTTAAAGTGGTCAGCTGCTAACCAAAAAGATCAGCAGTTCGAACCCACCAGCTGCTTCGTGGGAGAAAAGGGTGATAGTCTGCTTCCATAAACATGTACAGCCTTGGAAACACCATAGGGCAGTTCTGCCCTGTCCTAAAAGGTAGCTATGAGCTGGAGTGGACTCGACAGCAGTGGGTTTTGGGGTTTGGCATCTCCTTTCTCTGTTTCCTCTTCCACGTGACAAGCCCTAAACTCATTAGGCGTGATCACTCCTCCGCATCTCCTGTTGTGTCTTCTCTTCTGCATGCTGAGTTTTGCCATCTCTCAACTGTCTCTCCTGTGACATTAACTTCCCTTCTTCAGATAAAGTTGCTTTCACCTTTACAATGTGGCTCCCGTTGCTTCTTCAAACTGTATTTCATGGGAATCAGATAATCCTCTTTGGCAAGGGAAAGTTGTTTTACAGAAGTACTAGCTAATGTGGCAGGAATGTGAGGATTTGTAAATTGTCACTTTGCAAACCCTGAGGAACTAACTGATGGAGGCAGTGATCGCCATTAGATGCCAGGCTCTGGCTGTCATGCCCAAGCCCACTGCTCAATTGGTCCATCACTAAAAGGGGAAACCAGTATGTGTGCCGTTTAAAGTGATGAAAGGAAGCTCACATGAAAGAACTCTTGCCAAAAATGTTGTACCTGAACTGAATCAGGCTTCCAGAGTCATCTTCCATTCATGGGAAACATGGACGTCTAGTCTCATTGATACCACAGGAAGCAGCATGTGGGGACCTCCTATAGGACAGCTACATGAAGTTGGTGACATGGGGGAAAAATGAGGGAGAGAAGACCTTTCTGGATTAAGTGAAACGGTTGGGGATATTTAAATACTGACTGAGAGGTGACACAAAGGAATAATTGAACATTGGATGCGATACTAACATTGTGATGTCACTCATAACCTTAGTTTGTCTGGCATCTCCCCAGATTGCACATCTGCACATTATCCCCAATTCCGCTCTTTTTCAGCCCTTCTTACCTATCATATCAGTTTGTTTTGTTTTTGTGAACCTGAATCTTCCTCTTTATAGGTGACTTCCTATCAGGGCTTCACTTTATAGCAGTGCTTCTCAAACTTACACGTGCAAAACTGTTTAAGCTGGGTTTGCGTTCAGTGGAAAATTGTCATACTGGGCTCTCGGCTTCATTCCGTGACTGAAATCTTCCCTAATAAAAAGGTAGACTGTTGCTTTCATTGCTGTAGTATTACAGCAGCCGGGATGGTTGCCTCTCCCCAGCAGTCCGTCCTGAATAACTCAGAATTTCTTCAAGTAGTGCCCTTATTCAGGAAGCAGGCGTGTGGCTTAGTTGCCACTCGCTTGCCTTCCAAGCCATCCTCGAATGTCTGCTGCCCTCCAGCTTCATTCTCAGCTGTCCCTGGACTGACCAGATGGTTGCTGCTTTCCCCACGGCACTGTCCTGTCTGGTCCCCAGGTCTTCCGGCACCCCGCTGTCTTCACTAGAGCACCAGCCCTTCTGCTGTCCTCTTCCTCCAAGTGCCATCTCACCCTTGAATCCGTGTCTGGCTGAGCCAACTTCTAGTGATCTCTCCTCTTGATGCACTTTGGATGTCCTCATAATTCTCAATATTATTCAGCTCTGCCCTCAGTTTTTATTTGTTCACATTGTTCTTTAATTGCGCTGTGTGTTAGGTTTGGTCCCCCTGGACAGAAAGCACCTGGTATTCCCACAGGGCCTGGCAGAATTCTGTGCATAGGGTACCCTCAGCATTGCTGGTAGCTTCAGCTCTGCACCTGGATGGGGAGGGGTAAATGCTAGCAACTTACCTGTCAATGCGGACACTGGGATTTCTTTGGCCCCCTCAGGCTCGGGACGCAGAGAGCATCATGCTGAACCTTGCGGGACAGCTGATCATGATGCAGAGGGACAGGTCCGGCCCCCAAATCCGGGAGAAGGAGAGGAGCCCGCACCAGAGGAAGCTGGTGAGCTGCTTACAGCACTGGGGGCGGGGGGGTCAGGGGGAAGCTGTGGAAGAATGTGGGAGTGCCGCTGGCTGATTTGGAAACTGAGGCAGTTCAGGAAGTCCACTGTCAGCCTCGGGGGGTCACAGGTGAAGGATAAGGGCCCACGTGGAGCAAGATGATGCCGTGTTCCATGTGGCACCGCTCTAAGCACCAGTAGTTGCTAATGCTGCTGGGAAAATGAGGATGGACTGGTGGAAGTGGTTGTTTCTCCTTTGTTTTTACATGTAAATGCAGACTGGAAAGGCAGGGTGCTAGGATTGCCCCAGGAGTGTGTAGACCCTCGGCTGTCCCTGCAGAGCTGCTGTGCTGTCACTCTGAAACACTGGTGACCTGCCTCTTGTCTCTGCTGCAGCTGCCCTTCTGCCCCCCGGTGGTCCTGGCCCAGTCCGTGGAGAATGTCTGGACCACCTGTCGAGCCAACAAGCAGAAGCGCCACCTGCTGGAGGCTCTGTGGCTGAGCTGTGGCGGCGCGGGCATGAAGGTCTGGCTGCCGCTCTTCCCTCGGGACCACCGCAAGCCCCACTCCTTCCTGTCCCAGCGCATCATGCTGCCTTTCCACATCAACATCTACCCCTTGGCTGTTCTCTTCGAAGATGCGTTGGTCCTCGGTGCTGTCAACGACACTTTGCTCTACGACTCACTGTGCGCCCGCAGCAGTGCTCGGGAGCAGCTGGAAGGGCTGTTCCCCTTCTGTGTCGTGGAGAGGACCTCGCAGATCTACCTCCACCACATTCTGCGCCAGCTGCTGGTCAGGAACCTGGGGGAGCAGGCCCTGCTGCTGGCCCAGTCGTGCGCCACGCTGCCGTACTTCCCTCACGTGCTGGAGCTCATGCTGCACGAAGTGCTGGAGGAGGAAGCTACCTCACGGGAGCCCATTCCCGACCCCCTGCTGCCCACGGTGGCCAAGTTCATCACCGAGTTCCCGCTCTTCCTGCAGACGGTGGTCCACTGTGCCAGGAAGACGGAGTACGCCCTGTGGAACTACCTTTTTGCAGCCGTTGGAAACCCTAAGGACTTGTTTGAGGAATGTCTGATGGCTCAGGATTTGGACACAGCTGCTTCCTACCTTATCATCTTACAGGTAATAGTGGTCTTCCTGGGGAAGGGCAAGAATGAATGAGCCTACACTTAGAAAGACCAGGTGTCGTCTGTCAGCACCGGGGCTGAAGCTGAGGAGCAGATACAGCTCAGCTCTCTGCTGTGTGCTTCTTGTCTGCCTTGTGGAGACCTTGGTGTTGGCCAGTGTTGGTAGAGGATTTCTCTGAATCCACCAAGTACTGTTCCATGAGTGGGTGTCCTGTTTCTCACCTGAAAGGCCTAAAACAGATGAGGGAGTTCCACACAGGAAGAAGAATGTTACTTTGTTCGTGGGTCTGACTGAGCTCGCCCCAGTACTGCGTGTGTTCTGCTGGCTGTGGGGCTTCTGGGCGACTCTGATGAGAGCAGGGGTCAGGACAGGGCCCCTTTCTTTGGCTCTTCAGAGCAAGAGAAGTCTCAGATGGCCACGGGGTGACCCTCCCTAGCACACGATTTCCTTCAAGTAATGGTTCTTCTGCATCTCTGAAAATTTCTTTCCTTATGTGTTGACAGAAGGCTTGGTCACTTATTGCTGCTATGAGTCTAATACCGATTTGACAGACTGCACTTAAAATGGTTCTTTCAAACTAGTGTCGTTTATCGTGACAAAGGAAGCTAACCATAAACTCACTCCACCACACAGCTGGAAACTAATGCATGAAGCAAATTTCTTACCAGATTCTTTGCTTCAGGAGAACTGATTGAAACCAGCAGAGATACTCAGCCAGAGGCCAGATGGCAGCCAGATTCTGTGGTTTTTGGCTGAACTTAAAAGCTTCAAGAACTATAAAAATAAAATCAAAATAAAGTCAGCTGTTGTATCTTAGTTTCCTTCTTAGACTTTTAGTCATCTCTCTACCAAACCCATTGAACCCACTGCTGTTGATTCCGATTCTTAGCGACCGTATAAGACAGTGTAGAACTGCTCCATAGTTTCCAAGGAGCACCTGGTAGACTTGAACTGCCAGTCTTTTGGTTAGCAGACACAGCACTTAACCACTATGTCATTGGGGTTTCCTCTCCCTACCAGGGGAACCTTTTTCCGCTAGCCTACTTCCTAAGTCACTGTGGACTGGGCAGGGGCGAGTTATCCAGTGAGCAAGGTAAGCATGAGTTTACCTCGCTTACTAGGTCATGCATGTCTGCAAGGCCCTGCCGGTTTGGAAAGAGGCTTTGATTCTGTAGGAAGGTATCGTGGGGTTGGGAGAGAGACACATGCCAGCCATACCTAGAAGCTGAATCTTCAGTGTGGTCAGAGACTAAAATTGTTCACCACAGATGATCTGGTAAGCAAGGTAAGCACCCTGTTTACCTTGCTTATTGGATAATCTGCCCCTGGGACTGTGCAGATAATAGATAAACGTGTACTGGGCAACTCCCATGAAGCCCAGCAGAGAGTAAGGCCGGGTTTATGCAGTAATTAATCAGTCATGCTGAAAGGATAGCAATTCTGCTCCAGGGCTGAAAGCAAGGATCTTTTGGTCACATCCCCAGGAAACTTTCTGCTGACCTTCAACAAGTTACTTCCTCCTGGTGTCTTCATATGGATAACACACCTGTCTGTTTTACATCTGTCACGAGAATTGAATAATGTGTGTAAGGTCTTAACATGGTATGTGGTACACAGCAGGAGCTCCATAACTCATGGCATTATGCCAGCGGACAACTTGCCTGCCCCCTTCGCACTGTGCTTTTTAATGCTGCATTGAATTGTACTGCTGATCTGAACTCCTACAGTGTCGTAGCTGCTGGTTTGTTCTCCGGGTTTAGGGGTCTGGAGAGAGAGAGGATTGCTCACTGTGTCCCAGATTGCATGCAGTCTAAAAGGAATGCCATCTCCCTTGGTTGGTTTTGTAGAATATGGAAGTCCCAGCCGTAAGCAGGCAACATGCCACCTTGCTGTTCAACACGGCACTGGAACAAGGCAAGTGGGACCTCTGCCGACACATGATTCGGTTTCTTAAAGCCATTGGCTCTGGAGAATCGGAGACCCCTCCGTCCACACCCACAGCTCAGGTGGGTTGCCCCAGTGTGCAGTTTTTCAGGGCCATACGCCTCCATGATATCTCTCTAACCACAGCACGCTGTATGTGATCACAGGAACCCAGTTCAAGTGGCGGATTTGAGTTCTTCAGGAATCGCAGCATCAGTTTGTCCCAGTCAGCTGAGAATGTCCCTGCAAGTAAATTCAGCTTACAGAAGACACTCAGTATGCCTACTGGTCCTCCCGGCAAAAAGTAAGAGAAGAATGCCCATTGCTGCTCTTGGGGTGTTTTCTGGGACCAGCTGCATTGCAGGGCATTTGTGAGGCCAGCTCTCATGGAAAGAGCTGGTAGGTCCTCTTGCACTTCCTTTTTCCATTCTCGAAAGGCATAGAGACCACCCAGAAAGCTTCCCTTTTTTTCCTCTTCCAAAGTTCTCTTCTGTCCTCTCTGTATCTTTTTGCTCCAGGCAGTAGAGTATGGCCTAATGTACCCCACTGTCAAAGCAGTTAGCTTTAAATTACTTCTGATAGTAGGATCTGAATAAAAAGGGAGGGTCAGTAAACCTGCAGTTAGTCCGGAAGCTTCTTCAGGGTTGCAGTAGTTTTACCCTTCTCAACTCTGCCCCTTGACAGAAGACAACTGTCACACTCATGCTTGACTCTCCTGTGACTGTCTTGATTGGAGGAGTCCTTAAACAGTGGGAGAGCCAAGAGGAAGTGTGTCCTGGAGACCCGCAGCACCTATAGGTGTGTGCTGTCCCTTGAGGGGTGACTGACCTCAAGCTGAACATCACCAAATGATTCAGACTTCCCTCTGGCTTGTGGAACCCTTCTGTCCTCTGCCTGTGTGTTACAGTTCATGACCCACCCTTGTTTTCTCCACCAGCTGCTCTTTCCAAAGGCTCTGGGGCAGGCCTGCTTAGGTGGGTAGGGCTGCTGTGAGTCGGACTGATGGCAGCCGGTTTGCGTTTACTTCTTCTTTCACTCTCTTTGTATTCCCACCACAGTGCCTGGCACCCAGCGAAAGTTTGTCCAATATTTTTTATTGCAGTGGTTTCCTTGCTTGCTCCAGCACCACCCCTGCCGTCACACTCCCAGCACGCACGCACACAATCACAAGCCACGTGCAGGCCAGGTGCGGCCGTGGACGGCTGTGAGCACCTGCCAGGTGACCCGCAGCTCCTCGGTGGCGGCCGCTCGCTGAGCTCGCCCCTGCCAGCCCCACTCTGGCAGCTGTGCGCCGGGGCTCCTTGAGGGCGCCTCCCCACGGCTGGCTGGGTGCTGCCGGTTCTGTCTGCACCCAACTGTGGGGCCGCCATCCCGCCCCCGAGACAGGCTCTGCCACTGCCCTGGCGGCAGCCCATGGTTTGCAGACGTCACGTTTATGTCCGTGCATCCTTGTAACTCGTCTTGAGAGGCTTCCTTTCACTTTTGATCTGATCGCATTTCCTCTGTTCAAATACAGCATGTGTGTCCTGGCTCTTTTCTGACTTCGGCCTGTGCCCACCCTCTTCCTCGATATGGTGTCTTTGTCCCGTTTTTCCCTGCCCCAGGCACTCAGTCTGCAGACGGGCGTTGCGTAGACTGCTGGGCTCGGGTGCGGTGGTCAGGGTGCCGAGGCCCTGGTCCTCTCCTCTCTCCTGGGGGAGAACGGGGGCGCGGTCTCCGGCCTGCCAGCTGTAGTGGTGCTGCTGTGTGACCATCGGGGAGGCCCTGCAGGAAGGGGCATCCTGAGCTCTCCTGTGCCCCCTCCAGGTGGAGCCGGGACAGCGACTGCGCCGAGAACATGTACATCGACATGATGCTGTGGAGACACGCGCGGCGCCTGCTGGAGGAGGTGCGGCTCAAGGACCTCGGCTGCTTCGCCGCCCAGCTGGGCTTCGAGCTCATCAGCTGGCTGTGCAAGGAGCGGACGCGCGCCGCCCGCGTGGACAACTTCGTGACAGCCCTGAAGCGGCTCCACAGGGACTTCCTGTGGCCGCTGCCGGTGATCCCTGCCTCTTCCCTCAGCTCGCCCTTCAAGAACGGAAAATACCGACCAGGTAACGGAGAATTCACGTCTGTTGGACAAGAATTGGACTTTACTCCAAGCACTTAAGACATTTTGCTCTAGTTGGGATTCAGGAAAGTCTCTCCACTCCGAAGTCAGGAGTGAATGAAAGCTAGCTTTTTGTCCGTCAGCTGGAGCACCCACCCTTTGACTGAGGATGTAAAGCAGAACCTGTGTCTCTGAGTCTTGTGACGTTGCAGTCGGACGCGTTAGCACGGCCCGTCTGGTGTCCGATTCCTCCCTGACTGTGAGCGGGCTGGAGGTCACGGCTGCCATACTCCCATCACGGAGGATGGCAGCCTTGGAACCCGTTAGTTAGCAGCGACCGCAGAGTAAGCTCACCTGTGACTGGTTTACCTGGAAGGACTCCGTCCCAGGGAAGGAGCTCAGGCTCTCTTCTTAGCTAGCAGAAGGCAGTGTAAAGCTGCATGCTTTCTTAAAGAGAAATTAAGTGGTATATTTCAGGTCTTTCTCAGAAGATTGAACTAATTAATACTACTGATGAAAATTTAAACAAAAACCTTTTTAGCCTTCTCAGTATGGCTGTAGAGACCTCTCTTCTTAAAAACCAAGTACTTAGATTAACAGAATAAGGTCTGCCTAGTTGGAGGGAGACAAGAGGTGACAGGCGGCAGCTGGCAGCTTGGCCAGTGTGGTTTGTTGGCATCTCGCAGCGGTAGCTTATGGACGGAAAGTGCAGCGTTGAACTGGCAGCATTTCACCAGGAGGGGCAGAAAGAACTGACTTAGCAGTGGTACTGTGTGCGCCTTGAATTTCTCTCCCCATTGTTTGCCTTTTTTTTGGTCTGGTTTTGGACCTCACCTGCAGTTGGAGAGCAGCTGTTAAAGTCCCAATCAGCGGGTCCTTTTTTAAACTTTGAGATGGATGCTGGCATCTCTAACGTCCAACGCAGTCAGAGCTGGCTCGGCAGCCTCGGCCCTGCCCATCAAGAGATTGACTCGGCCTCGTCCCACGGAGCCCTCACGCAAGACGCCTTCCTGTCGCCTCTGTTTAATAAAGGTGAGTGTCAGCAGAGCAGTCCCAGCTCCTCTCCAGCCTTTGGGAGAAAGCCGACATGCAGTAGCACTTCCCAGATAGGACGTCACTCTCCTTTCAACGCATATCCTTAAGGATTAGATGTTCTGTTGGCTGGAGATGCTGACAGTAGAACAAGAGCAGAGTGGCCCTGCCAGTCCTGGGACGTCCGAGTGGCACGTGGGAAGGACTCCAGATCAGTCGGTGGGGGCCGGCTCCTTTCGCTGGCTGTCGTCTTCCCCTGGTGTCTCCTGTGTCCCCACAGTGGGAAAGGACAGTGTTCACAGGCAAAGAGAAGCTGTTGACCCTTGACTTGGTCAGAGAAAACAGTCACTGAGAAAGAGCCTGTTGAAGCTTGCTCCTTCACAGCCTGCGTGGCTGGGCCGGGTGTCGGGGAGGAGGCACGGAGCAGCACCCTGCAGGGCCACTTCTGCCTGTCGGCACACGCCCAGTGTTTGGCCGGCACTCTTGGACTTTTATTTTCTTAAATAAAAAATAAAAACAAACCCTTTCTACACAGAGCTGGCTGACAGCTTCTGACCGTTCCTCCTCAGGGGATGAGTGCAGCATCGGTTCAGCCACAGACCTGACTGAGAGCAGCTCGGTGGTGGACGGGGACTGGACGATGGTGGACGAGAACTTCTCCACGCTTAGTCTGACCCAGTCCGAGCTGGAGCACATCTCCCTGGAGCTGGCCAGTAAAGGGCCTCACAAGTCCCAGGTCCAGCTGCGGTGAGTCTCTCGGCCGTCGGTGGGCAGAGCGCCTCCTCGGGGTTCAGGAAGTGGCACGCGGCCACCACCTCTATACTTCTTGGGACCCTTCTCAGCACAGGCCACTCGCCTTCTGTCCCCCGGCAGGTATCTGCTGCACGTCTTCATGGAGGCCGGCTGTCTGGACTGGTGCATCGTCCTAGGCCTGATCCTCAGGGAGCCTGCTGTCATCAGCCAGGCGCTGGCGGTCCTGCAGTCGTCAGAGGTGGACGCAGAGATGCTGCACAACATCGAGACCGGCCTGCACGCCGTGGAGAGGTGGGCCACCTCTGACTGGTGAGTGCCGCCGCCTGCCACTCCTATCAGCAAGGGGCAGCCCTCCCTGCCACGTGATGCTTAGTGAGGGCATGTTTATTGGGAGTTTTACATTGGCAGAAATGAAAATGCTTTCGTATGTCATCCCTGAGGCCGTCCTCTTTAGTACCCCTGTTTGTCCGTTATGGAGCCCTGGTGGCGCAGTGGCTAAGATCTCAGCTGCTAACCAAAAGGTTGTCGGTTGGGATCCACCAGCTGCTCCCTGTGAACCCTACAGGGCAGTAACACTCTGTCCCAGTAGGGTCGCTATGAGTCAGAATCGACCCGACAGCAACGGCCTTTTGTTGGTGTTTTTTCACCCTCTTAAGAGGGTCACATCCACTTTGACTGTGTATACCTAGAGGGCTGGTTCCTAGCTTCCCCGTGACTGTCACTGATGTCAGGTTGATGCAATACACGCAGTCTCAGAGTTCAGCTGGAACTTGAGACTTGTTTTCTGTGGCCCTGATGCTCTTAACCTAAACATGTCTGCTTGAAAACAGAGAAAAAATGGTAGGGCCTGTGTGAATTGAATGATCCATGGCATTTAACCCACCGGGGGTTAAATGTCTGAGATTGTAGTCCCCGCCTAAGGCTTTGGAGCCGGTTACTTCACCGCTGTGGTCTAGTTTTCTCTAACTGCCAAATGTTTTCAGCTTAGATCTTCTTCAGTATTAAAATCCTGTGGGTCCTTCAATTTTGTAAAACTGACAAATACAATGTCCATTTTTGTTCCCATGCCTAGCAATGTAAGACCAGTGCTGTGGGGAACCCTCCGCCTTGTCATTCCTGTGGTCACACTGACCCCACTGTACCAGGGTGTAGGAGTTTACCTGTCACGTGCTCTGGAGCCTTTTGGTACAGAGCTGATTGCCTTTTTTCTCTGCCTAGCCCTGGATATAAGCCATTTTTAAACATCATTAAGCCACAACTGCAGAAGCTCAGTGAGATGACGGCGGAGCAGGTCCCACCTGAAGCCTTCCAGCCGGCGCCAGTGGGGAAGAGCCCAGAGCAGCTGAGCCCCCGGGCAGAGGAGAGCAGGGCCGCCTCGGGCCACGGCAGCATGCCTCTCGGGGAGGCTGGGGGCGGCACCAGCAGGAAGGAGGAGGCCAGGGCCTGGGCCCAGGATGAGGAGCCTTTCCAGGATGGAACTTACGACTGCTCTGTGTCCTGACGGCAGGGGGTGCCCTCGCCATGGGCAGTGTGGAGTACCAGCTGTGCCCCCGAGGACACTGTGACCTAGTGGGCAGCTTCAAGGGGAGAGGAGTCTGCGCAGAGACTCTGCTTAGAGATGACTCAATTTTAACTGTTTGTCCTCCAGGACATCTGACTCCGTGAAGACTGATCTCAAATAAATCAACTTTCATTAAAAAAAAAAAAAGCTTTTTTTTAAAAAGGCCATGGAAAGTAGTAATATTGTACAGATGTACATGAGAAAATTTTGGTTTTATTCTTCAAGGCTGGTAGCCCTGAAGCCATCGGGACCGTGGGGGCCCAGAGGGGCTTCCTTTTTCTCTGGTCTGTCCAGGCTGCTTTTTTATCAGTGCTAAGGTGCTCACTGTGGCTCACCCAGACGTGAGCTATGTGGCTGCTCCCTCAGACTGGTCCTCCTGGCAGAGGCCAGCCCTGGCATGCTGTACGCCACATGACAGGGCCCTGCAGCGTGGCCTCTGCCTGTCAACGCCAGTGCTGGACTGATGGCAGCCCCCGGCCTGGGATTCAGTGTGCCTGTTTGGGCAAAGCGTGGCTGCTGCTAAGTCGGCGTGGGCAGAGGTCTCAAGGGGGTCTTACAGTTATGCTGTTAGAGACCACCAGCAGACTGTTTTGTATCAGAGAAGGCTGTGTGAATATGCTCATGTAAATACACTCAGAGCCGTGCTTCTCTCTGTGGGGCTCACACTGGAGTCCCCCTGGCCCCCACGGGCTCCTGCATAGGCCTCGGCGCTCACTCTCAGAATCGAGGCTGGGCTGGCCCCTCTGGTCGGGACCGTGTTCCCAGGGACACCAGTGTAGTGACTGAGCTCTGAAGTAACGGAATTGGTCACACTGATCATGAAAACAAACAGGTTTTGTGCAAATTAATGTAGTTTCTTATTTATTGCTTTTGTAAATTGAATAAAAATGGACTTTTATGTAAATAGGCTGCTAAATTCTGTATTATCACGGCTACTAAAAATTAGTATGTAAACAAGTATTCTTCATTGTAACTTGTAAGCTATTTTGTGTACTTCTAAATTTTAGTTTTCATACATTATGGAAACATAACTGCATAGTCCTTAATGCTTCAGACTGAACTTACACATCCACTGTATGTAATTCTAATTCCCTTACAACAGTATTAATTTAGAGAGTTTGTACGTACTGTGCAATTTGAACAAAGGAATGCAATTGTTATTTTTTACAAAAACAAACTTGTTTATTTTTATAACGATGTATTTGATGTGGACCAAATTCGTACCACTATGTAAAACAGCCTCTTTTCTCATAGTGCAATTACAGTTTAGAAATAAAATAATGGTCCTCTGTCCTTGCTTTTTATAGTACCGTAAATGCCTAGATCTGTTTTCGAGCCAGGTTTCTTTTGGAGAAAAACTCAAAACCATCTGGAAATCTTAGTTCAGAATACATCAAACTGTACTTAAAAGTGAGTTTGGTAATCTTCTATCGTTTTACTTTTTTCAAGTGCAATAATCTCACCTAATAAAAGTCCTCAGTGGGTGGAACGTTTGATGTTGGTACCTGAGCCTTCTGGTGCTACTTAAGTCTTTGTTTCCAAACCACCCCTCACCCTGCATCTTCACAGTGTTCCTGTGTGAGCCCGTGCCACCCAGCAGAACCTAAGCTGAAGTGTTTGCTCCTGTCCCCAGTCCATTAGGGAGAAGCAGCAGCCTGACCTCTGTGACTGGTGTGACTATTCAGTCAGTACAGGTGATTGACGAGTGCACATAGTCGTGATCTTTTCAAATAACCTGCAACAGACTGCTGCACTGCTGGGCTCCTCTTGTGCTCGCAAAAGCAGGGCCTGAGGAAGGTAACTACTCATCTGTGGTTCAGGCCATGAACAAAGCTTCATTTCTATAAGACATGTTTTCAGCTAATGGAAACAGATGGCCTCCCAGAGAAAACTCTGGCAAAGAACATTATGGAAAGTCTTCTCTGATTAATGTTACATAATTTTTTTAATTTGTATTTTTGCTTTGTGTGGTTCACATATATCAACTGTTACAGCAAGCCATATTTTAACCAATGGATCTCAATACTTGGTATATTTGAAGTTTACTAACTACATTTAAATTATTTGCTGAGACCAAAACAAGTCATGGGGGGTAATTCAACTTTTGCATGTGATTGCAGTTGCTGCTACTTCTGTCATGATTTTTCTTTCTTGGTGCATATATATGTAAGGGAAATAAAACCATTATGTGATGTTTCATTTATTCATCTAAAAGTTGACAGTAAAAAGTCTTTATGTATCAAAAACCACAAAAATATTGTTTACATTTTATAAATCTACCTCTTAGAAGTCTCCTTACAAAATGGGTAGAAAATGAGACCGATTTCATTTCCATCTGCCTCTATGTGCACGATTATTTACTGTCTTAGCTAGTGCTGCTCTAACAGAAATACCACAGAGTGGATGGATAGCTTTTACAAAGGAACTTGGTTTATTCTTACACAGTCCAGTAGGCTACAAGTCCAAATTCAGGATGTCTGCTCCAGGGGAATGCTTTCCCCCTTGTCGGCTCTGGAGGACAGCCCGGTATTGCATCAGTCTTTGTCCAGGGAGCATCTTGGTACAGGAACCTCAGGTCTGAAGGACGCGCTCTTTACCCGGTGCTGCTTTCTTGATGGTGTGAGGTTTGGTGTGAGGTTCCCAATTCTCTGCTTCTCTTTCCTTTTATTTTTTGTAGGACGAAAGGATTAACGGTGGAGCAAGCCATTTTCCAGGGAAACTCCCTTTACAGTGGATCAGGGAGGTACTCCTATGAAGGGATTTACAGTCCCACCCAAATCCTTTACAGTATAGCACAGGGAAATCAAAACATGGAGGACAATCACAAAATTTGGGGAATCATGGCACAACCACATGGCTACACATATTTTTGGGAGGACACACAATTCAATGCATTGACATCCCATATGATAGAAGTCTTGAATCAGTTCTCAGTCTAAAATATAAAAACTACATCTGCGAAATCTAGAATGTAAGGTATCAGCTTCTAAAGATAACAACAGCAGAACACGTACAAGTTAGACATTCCATTACAAATGGGAGAAATTTCAGGGAAAGAGGCATTAACAGGCAACAAGTGAGTCAGCAGAACACATTACATCAGCCTTCAAAGCTTTGGAAATAAGTTTCCATTTTCTAAGACATTTTACACAATAGCTTTGCCCTCCAGACTCTAGTTATTGGCCAAACTCGCTGGATTTTGAGTGGAGACCCCCAGCCCTGTGTTACAACTCTGCCTTTCAAGGCCCACTTGGACAGAAACTCTGCCCATCGGCTTTCATCTAAGCCCAACTGAGTGGCTATTCTACCCTTAGAAACACAGGAAGTCCTGGCTGTACCCTTTCAAACCACCGAGATCATGGCCATACGTTTTGAGACAGCTCAGCTTCTCACCTTGTTTGTCTCATCAGCTTCTTCTTATGGCCGCATGGCCCACACCTCAGGCCCACGTATGCCCTGCCAGGGCAAATGTTCTAAAACTCGGTAGCTGTACTGATTCAAGTGTCCAGAGGCACCCCACTCAGCTAGGAAGCCCCCTGCACAAAGGCACTCAGCTCTCTTGTTCTGTGGGTCAGCAAGGCTAGCTCCACCAATTCAAGTGTCCAGAGGCATCTCGTTCTGCCAAGACGCCTCTGTGCACAGGCACTCAGATCTCTTGCTCCAGTCAGCTCCAGTGCTGCCTCTGGTTCTGCTGCTGCCGCCGGTCCTCTGCTGGTCAGTTTTCACCATCTGCACCTTCTTCGGTGTTAACAGTTCTCTTCAGTTCCTGCTGCATCTTCTATGCATTCAGTTTCAAAATGGCCCCGCATTTTAGGTATTTGTTAGAGCAGCACTGCACTCTTGGTACCAAATTGTTTTAGTCAGCTAGTGCTGCTCTAACAAAATACCAGAGTGGGTGCTTTTAACAAAGGAAGGTTCACAGTCCAGTAGGCTACAAGTCCAAATTTAGAAGGTCCACTCCAGGGGAAGGGGGAACCCTTGTCAGCTCTGGAAGAAAGTCTGGTATTGCACCAGTCTTTGTCCAGGGAGCATCTTGGCACAGGAACCTCAACTCTGAAGGACAGGTTCCCAGTTCTCTGCTTGCTTCTCTTTCATTTCTGGTAGGATGAAAGGATTAAGGGTGGGGCAAGCCACATTCCAGGGAAACTCCCTTTACAGTGGAGCAGGGCGGTAATCCTGTGAAGGGATTTACAGTCCCACCCGAATCCTTTAACGTACAGAGGTACAGGAGACCAGCTGGACCTTCTAGGAGGGGATGAAAGGGGACCTGCTCATTCATATTTTCCTGTACCCTCCAAAATACTCTGCAATGAACCTACATTCTTTCAAAATGAGAAAACCACATCAAACACTTTCTGAAGTGCTGTGACTTGGCCGTGGAGAGCTCCCAGCTTTTCCACATCACGGTTCTTTACAGGTCACCTCCAGACGCTTCCAGTGAGCTACCAGCCAGCTGAGGGCTAGACCCACCCCTGTCCCCATCAGCTGGGACCAGCAAGCAAGAGTCACAACACTCTCAACACACAAATGCTCTGCAGTGGCCTGGTTATGGGGTGAGGGGAGAAGTGATTCCCACAGTAGTGGTGGGCATGGGGCTCTCCACAGCAGCCCCTGCCACCACACACATTCTGTAGGCCCCAGGTCTCGGTCCTGACAAGCCACCATGGTTTCTGAAACCTCTGTTCTTCAGTGCTCTTCTTGAAGCATGGCAAAACAGATCACACGCTCCTCATAGAAAGTGTTTTCAGTGGGACTAATTCACAGACCACAGGATCCATGTCTTCTGAAAGCCCAGACTCAGCGGCTCATACAGGCAGCGCTGTAATTCCAGAACATTTCCATCTCCTGAGCAGAAACCCCACACCCACTCACAGTCTGTCCATTCCTACTCCAGGCCCTGGCAGCCACAAGCCAATCCTCTGTCTCTAGACTTGCCTATTCTGGGCACTTTAGGGAACCCTGGTGGTGCAGCTCAGCTACTAACCAAAAGGTCAGCAGTTGGAACCCGCCAGCAGCTCCCTGAAACCCCTCTGGGGCGGTTTGACTCTGTCCTATTGGGTCACCACTAGTCAGAATCCCCTGTATGGCACCATGTTGGAGGTTTGCTTTGTTTTTGGACACTTCATATAAATGGAAACATACAGTATGTAGACTTTTGCATCTGGCTTCTTTCACAGCATAAATTTTTTTATTGTGGTACAAATACATATAAAAAAATTTGCTGATGCAACATTTTTACATAAATAATTAGTGGCATTCCTTTCCTGACCTCTGCAGCTGCTCCTCCAGCTCTGCCTTCTACTGGGTCCAGGGTTTCTGCTGCTTCTGGGGCTGTCCCCTCAGATGAATTTCTAACCTCTTACCCCAGGGGCTGATGTCCCCACCTTATAGTGAAGATTTGCTGGGGGGTGGGGGGTGGCAGCAGGGTCTTCCACACAGAGCTTCCCTGTCCCCAAGGGGCCTGCTGACCCCTCCCTGATAACCAAATGTTCCACCACTCTCGCAGTTCCTGTGGCCTCTGGCTCCCCAGGCCTTGATTGGCCTCGCCAGGCCTCCTGAGGCCTAGGCCAGGGACCTTCCCCTACTGCCCCATCCACCCCCCACCCAACTGGCCTCATGAGTGGGCCTTCATCCTCTCAGACCCAGGACTGAAAAGCCAGATCATGGCAGAGGGGCTTTCATCCCGGGTGACCATCACCACTGTCCGTCTCCAAATGACTGGACCACCATTAACTCGGTTTCCCCAAGCAGACTCCCTCTCCTGGTAGCCATGAAGCCACTTCTGTGTCTGTACGTTGGCCCACATCGTCTAAGTGATGTCATACCCTAACGTGCCTCGAGTGACCACCTTCCCTTGGCATGCTTTCGAAATTCTTCCTTGTGGCAGCACTGGAGCCTCCTTTTCCTGCATGGCTCATCAGTAGGCCATCGCCTGTACACACTACGCAGGTGCACTGGTGACCTGCTCGGCTGCTAACCAGAAGGTTGCTGGTTTGAACCCACCATCTCCTTGGGAGAAAGATGTGACAAGTCTGCTTCCCTGAAGACTTACAGCTCAGAAACCCTGCAGGGCAGTTCTCCAGCCTATAGGGTTGTTAGGAGTCAGAATAGGCTCAGTGGCAGTGGGTTTGTTGTTAGGTGCCTTTGAGTCGGTTCCGACGCACAGTGACCCTGCAGGTCAGCGCAGACCTGGCCCATAGATTTTTCAAGGATCACCTGGTGGATCTGAATTGCCAGCCTCTTGGTGAGCAGCCATAGCACTTCACCGCGACACCACCAGGATTTCCAGGTTTGGTTCTGGGAGATGTATGTACCACGTTCTGTTTACCCATTCATCAGCTGGTGGACATTCAGCTTGTTTCCCCCTTTTAGATCACGTGTGAACAGTGCTGCAGTGAACACTGATGTGCTGATTTCCACTTGCACCCCTATTCTGAATTCTCTGGCATAGACACCCAGGGCTGGGATTGCTGGTTCGTATTAAGGACCGCCAAACTCCTTTCCATAGCTGCTGTACCATTTTATGTCCCCAGCAGCAAACGATGAGCATTCCAGTTTCTCCATACTTGCCAACACCTGTTACTACTTTCTCTGGTCACAGCCATTCTAGTGAGGGTGAAATGACATCTCCTTGTGGTTTTCTCAGTTCCCCAGTGACTGATGAGGCTGCCCATCTTTTCATGTGCTTGTTGACAATTTGTGTATCCTCTGGAGTGAAATGTCTATTCAGTTCCCTGGGCCAATTTTTGACTGGGTTACTGTTAAGCTGTAGTTCTTTATTCTGGATAGTAAACTCTTATCAGACACGGGGGTACCAAATATTTTCTTCCATTCTGTAGATCTGTCTCTCAGCCACTGAAATTTTCTTTGATGCATGTTTTTAATTTTGATAAAGCCCAATTCATCTATTTTTTCTTTTGAAGCTTTGTTTTTGATGTCACATCTAGGAAACCATTGCCTACTTCTAAGGTTACCAAACTTATGGCCACGTTGTCTTCTAAGAGTGTTGCCATTTCAGCTCTTAACAGTTGGGGGTTTGATCTGTTTTGATACATGGTGTGAGGTACAGGTCCAACCTCATTCTTCTGCATGTGGCTCTCCATCTGTTGAAAAAGATTGTTTCCTGAATTAAATTGCCTTGGCACCTTTGTCAAAAATTAACTGACCATAAATGTATGGGTTTATTTCTAGATTTTCCCTCACATTCCGTTCATCTGTATGTCAGTCCTTACATCAGTACCCCTCAATTTTTATTACCATTGCTTTATAGCAAGTTTTAAAGTTTGTTCTTCAAGATGATTCTGGGTATTCTGGACTCTTCATATTTCCATACGAAAGTTTAGGGTCACTTCTCAAGCCCTACCCCCAAAAGGCTGCTGGGACACTGATAGGTGTCATATTTAATGCGTAGATCAGTTAGGCGAGTACCACTATTTTAATATTGCTACTTCTTTTAATTCATCAATACAGCTTATCTTTTTACTTAAGCTCTTCCTATTTAGCATGTTTTGTGGTTTTCAGTTACTTCTTGCATTTCTTTTGTCAGTCCATTCCTAAGCATTTTATTCTCCTTGATGCTATGAAGCAGAATTGTCCTTTCTTAATCTTTGTTACTGAACAGAAACAATTATCCTACGTTACTGAACTTATTAATGGTAATAATTTGTGTGTGTAGTTTTTCTTCCAACCTGGATGTTTTCCTTTTCTTGTCCAATTGCCCAGACTGGAACCTCCAGTATCACACTGAACAGCAGCAGGGAGAGTGGACACCCCGCCTCCTTCCAGCTTTGAGGGGGAAGCCTGCCATCTCCTACCATTCATTATGATGTTAGCTGTGGGGTTTTCATGGGTGCCTTTTATCAAAAGGTAGAGAAAGTTCCTTTCTGTGCTTAATTTGTTCAATGTTTATATCATGAAAGCGTGTTGGATTTTATTTTTCTTTTGGTGAATCTATTAAGATAGTCCTGTGGCTTGTGTCCTTTATTACAATGCATTTTGTTGGTTGGTTCTTCTACTGTAAACCACCCCTGTCTTCCAGGGATCAGTCCTACTTGGTTAGGGTATGTAATCCCTTTTCATATCTTGCTAGATTCTGTGTGCTACTTACTGATCCTGCTGAAAATTTTTGTGTCCATAAATTCATTCAAATAAAAATTTAATCTGCATATCACAAACCAAGTTTTAATTCAGGCAATTGATTTTATGAGAATCATAAAATTTATGATGGTTTAGAAAAGGCAAATTTTGAGAAAAGTAATAATCAACATTTTTACACGATATAAGGCAAACCAAATAAGGAAGTGGCAGTATCAAACAGAAACACACTGATCCCCTCAGAAATTCCCTACGGTATTTCAAACAGGAGCAGTCAGCCACGCAGACGCACCAAGGCTTCTGGGCTTTACTGGACCAGAAAGGAAGGGAGGTGCGTTCGGGACATGAGGTGTTCAGCCGCTTCACCTTGTACTGAATTTTCTGAAGACTACTATGTAACTTGCACAGAGAGCCTCAAACCCACACATGGGTGTCCCAGTTTGGAGAGTGGCAGTCCCTCTTCCTTATGTGGCAATGAGAATAAGCAAGTCCTTCTCTGGCTGAAGGGTGATTTCTTCTTCCCTCCCTCTGACTCACCCTCCCCATCCCAGTAAAGGAGCATTCTTCTTCTCCAGCAGCCCTCTCCTCTGCCAGTGGAGCTGGCCTACAACATCGAAACCTACTGAAGTGCAACAAACAGTGGGTGAATCATCTCTGAAAAATTCAGACCACCGTTTCTTTCCAGGTAAAAGGCATTCCAGCTGAAGTAAAGGAACATCTCCACGCTGAGTTCTTGGCTCACATCACTCCTTAAAATAGGAGTCCTACCCATGTGAGCTTCCTAGATCCTCCAAGAGCAACTGTGTTTCACAAGGCTTTCAAAGTCCTCCCGGACTGGAAATACAGAGATACCAAGGGACATGAGCAGTTAACAGAGATTGGTCTTTCTGTTCAAAGACACCAACCATTTAGTTCAGTAACCTTGTAAAGCAACAATGAACCTCAACAAGCCTACAAACCAGTGAAAAACAACGGAGAGACAGACATCGTTCTTCCTCCAGCTCAGGCTTCCTCAGTCAGCAGACAGGGAGCCCAGTGTGCTCATTTCCATTTGCTAAACTAGAAACAGGTGCCTTGTGTAACAGTTGTGCTCAGGTCAGACCCAGTCGCATCTGACACAAGACTGACTTTGAAGTCGCAGTTCTTCATACTCGCCCCACACATGCAACACTGTGCTAGTCAGTCCAATTCTGTACAAAGTGATGCTACTGTGAGTGAGTTTTCAACAGTCTGAAAACATCATTTTGGAACGGGATTCAGATCTTCTTAAACCAAAAGCTACAAGGCTTTTTCATCTCTGAGGCAATTAGTGAGACAGGACAACGTGCCAACTTGCAGAGCCGTGAAGGTCGTGTCTAATCACGTGGCCACTTGTGATGTTACAGCCGCCTTCCGGAACACTAGGGGTGCCCTGAGAAGGGAGAGCAGCTGATCAGTGCCTCTGCACATGGAAGCCTCGCAATGCCGGAGAAAACCAAAAGAAGGGAGAATTCTTGGCACAGGAAAATAACCCAGAGGCAAAAAGAAGACTCTGATCATAAAAGACAAGGCTGCTTCCTCCACAAAAGGCAGATCACAGTTTTCTATATAATGTCCTCAACAGCTGAGTTTGCTTTTTTTGTCCCTACATAATTTTTAGGAATCTACCTGAAATTAAACCACAGGAGCCAGAAGTGATGCTTATGTTTTGAAACACACTGAGACAGTATTGTTTCTGACTTCTCCTCCACAGCTATGATTCTACTTCACCATCAGGAGAGCTGCGGACTCGCACACACCACCTGACCAAAAGACGACCCGGACTGATGGATCAGGCTGGCAAGAGGCCTCAACGTGTGAGATGTTGGAGCTCGCTGAGGAGCGATTTTCCCAGAGTCCAGCAACAGCAATAGCTCAGGGCCACGAGCCGATACCTGTTCCAGCAGCCATGCGGGCCAGCAGTGCGGACAGGACGGCTCGGGGACCAGGCAGCGCGAGGGACGCATGATGGAGATGGCATGTCGTGCGATCTGCCAAGTGGCTGAAGTCTCCTCCGAGCACACTCAGGGCCCTACAGTCAGGGCAGATCCAGGGTGGCTCTTCCAGAAAGCAGACCTCCCATCCCCACCACCAGGGGTGGTGACGTCATAAAATGTTCTTTTGGCCAGTGCCCGCTAATCTCCGAATGTGCCCAACCTTCTCCATCTGCTGACGGCAGGAACACAGCTGAGTTCACTGCCGCTCTCGCCAAACCCTCCCAGGCCAAAGCTCCGACGCCTGGGAGGCGCCACTGAGACTCTTCACGGGCTCCAGGTGCCACCAGGTCCAGGGACTGCCCCCGTGGCACACACACCACCACCACTGGCTAGAGGTGCAGTGGCCTCATTCATGTGCCAGCCACGGCTTCAGTCCCCCTGAACAGCAAGTTACTGACAGATTATGTTCAACTGGCCAGAACTGTGGACCCAGTGCATCCACAGATGATGTCCTACAGGCCCGACCTTGGGGAGCAGACGAGAGAATCAAGACGGACGGAATGCCCAGCTGCTCCCACCCCACCCCACCCCACCCCAGGCTGGCAACTCAGTGCACTGAGAAAGGAGTTAGGGACGTGAACTTGCATGACCTTCTCAGAACTGCCCTGATGTCAACACCATCCTGAACACAGAGTGTGAGAGTCCAGAGGAAAATGGTGTCACATAAACGTTCCACTTCTCAAACCAGTCAGGTGGGGGGGGGGGCAGACCCATCAGAGAGAGACAGGCATCAAGAACTACTTGGAAAAGTGACATGGCAGAGGGTCACGGGCCCGTCGGAAGGAGAGTGAGTCACCACGGGGCTCAGGCCACGCCACAGGGTCCTGGGCATCAGTCTAGAAACACCACGCTCTCCAGAGCTGCTGAAGAAGCCGCCCTCTCAGGACAGCCCCTGGCTGTTACCTGCCCTTCCTGCAATCCCCTTCCAGTGCCCCAAGAGCTCGCTTCGGGGAATCCTGGCCCCGTGAATGGTGTCTCCCCACCACTCACTGACACGACAAACGGTCTTGGGCTTTAATTGGAAGTAACATTTTTCTCACTACTAATGGCTTGACAGTACTTTGTACGTCCTTCATGATCCTGAGGGCACAGTTATGCAAGTGGTTTGTTGGCTTTTGTCCTTAGTCACAGAAAAGGACATACATGTACAGTACCCACGTGTGCTGAAGTGCCAGAATATTGGCTTTGTCAAGTGTCAAAAGGCCACACACCACCACCCACAGCGTAACCCTTGTAGCTCTTAGCCCTGAAGTGTTACCCTTCACAGCTCTGTCAGCACGTCACAGGTGACTGACACAGGTCACAAACATCCACGTCCCACAGGGAGAAACCAGGTCCCACGGAGCACCCTGCTGGGCACGCACTGAGAACTCATCCACAGATCAAAACACAAACAGGTCATAGGTGCACACCCAGGCCGAGGGAAATGTCCAGTTGGGGAACCTCTCCTTTAGTGCGTCCAGCTCAGGGGACCGCTTGTCTTCCCCGGAGAGGTAGTGGGCAGCCACCGCCACCGTGACCATTCCTTCTGGCTGCTCTTCGGAGACCTGGCAGAGAGAACCAGTTAGCTCCCTTAGTTCCCAAAGCCAGAATGCCGAACCCCACAGGCTCTTGCTAAACACCCGACAGGCCTACTCAGTCCCACGGGCAAGGGCTGGCATGTCCCACCTGCACTTCGATCCAGAACTGCCACGCAGGGGCCTGGAGCCCATGGGAGTAAAACACAAAGTAGTCCCCTCCTTTACTGGTGACGGCGGTGCCATTGCCAAGAGACCACTGGGTAAGCGTCGACCCTTTGTGAGTTCGGAGGTAGAATGACATATGGCTTGGTCCTGTGTGACAAGGGGAAAAAGCACAGCTAAATCCATCTCACAGCACAAACAAGCACAGCCATGAAGCCCCGACCTAAACCAGACCATGAAGGTTCAAGTCATGGATCACCTTACAGACGCTCACTACAGCCCAACGGTGGCCACCAGCTGAGATGCCACAAGCTCCAAGGGCCTCAGAGTGGCAGAGACCTCACAACAGGGGTCCTGGGCCTGCGTCTCAGCCCTGCCACCTAGTGGCTGTATAGCATCACCAATTCATGTCACGTCTGAGTCAGTTTCTTTATCTAGGAAACACATTTTGAGAGGATTCAACTAGAGAAAGCATGTGAAGGTGGCTTGGTCAACTGCCTGGTGCCGTCTAAAGCACTGAGCAGGATTCGTGTGGCCAGTGGAGTTGCAGTGTTCAGAAGGCACCCACTGGCAACACCTTTAACGTTTCTGATTAGTTCTGCCCTTTCAGCAGGAGGGTGAAATGTGGGCTCCGATCTCACAATTTAATCGTAAGAAAAAAATAACCAGGTGCTTCCCAGAAGCTAACGACAGAGACTGCTCAGGTCTGTGTCTCCCAACATTTCAACCAAGAATGATACAGAGCACTGAACAAAAATACAACCACACAGAAAACACACGCTCTGCCTCACTTAGACACAGAGAGTACCTCAAGTTCAAAATCACCAAGTACCAACCCCCAGGGGCCAACGTCCTGCTCTTGGGCCACCCCCACTCTGCTGTAAGGTTCTGTGGCACACTGAGACAGGCCAGCAGGCCACCCTCAGTCTCAGCTCGAGTGTCCCACAGGGCACGGTTTACAGGCAGCAGACCCGGAGCATATGATTTGAACTGGAAGGCCCCCAAAAAGCAAAGCTTCTGGGGAGAGAGACATAGGGCATAAAAAACCCCACAGAGAGGCACCCTTTGCCATTTGGGTGCTGAAGGTGAAAGAAAGAGAAGGGGAAATGCGGGGCCCTGTGAGACAGAAGCCGACCAAAAACCAGAGACCACATGACTCGGCCAGCACGTGGTTACAGAAGACTGGCAGCTGCGGCCAAACACGGGAACCACACAAGTGAACGTGAACAGACAGACTCAGCCATTACAAGAAAAAGACTTTCAACTTGGCTAACACAGCAAGATCTGATCACACGCTCTACTCAAGCAGCACACTTCATGAGAGCCAGCAAGGGCACAAGTGAAGGACTGGACAGAGGTATTCCAGGCAAATGGACACAATCAACCCTCCGCTGGGAGCCAGCTGGAGACCTAGCCATGAAAAGGAATGTGGGATTCTAGACTGGATCCTGGGAAACAAGAAAAGGGCTCTGGGAAACGTTGGTGAAACAGAATGAGGTCTCCAGTTTAACTGCTAGCAGTGTACAAATGTTAATTTCCTGGTTTTGATATGACACCATGCTCACATACGGTCTGATTCCATGATCTAGAAATCAGGACCCACAAACAGCCGCTCAGTCCTCCTGATGAAGAACTGCTTCAAAGCATATTTTTACTGGTGTTCTATTTTCAACTTCAACTCTAAAATCATTCAATAAGCTCCAGGCTTCAGCACATGTTTGGATTTCAGATCAAAGGGGAAACTGCCGCCCCCAACACAAACAAAATAATTCACTACTGATCTCCTAAAATTAGCACTCTACCAAAAAATAAGAATTAAAAACCCACTGCCATCGAGTCGATCCCAGATCACAGCAATCCCACAGGACACAGCAGAACTGCTCCACAGTTTCCAAGGAGCCCCTGGTGGATTCAAACTGCCGACTCTTTTGTCAGCAGTTGTAGCTCTTAATCACTACACCACCACGGTTTCTGATACCACCTATAGAACACTTTAAAAATAGGTGAAACCCACATTAAGAAGCTAGAAAAACAGTATCAAACAGAATCGCAAATAGGTAAAAGAAATGAAATAAAAATGAGATCAGAAACTAATGAAAGAAAAAATACGAAGTCAAAAGTTTATTTTCTGGAAAGATTAATAAAGCTGACAAAACTTTAGCAAGACTTAAAAATGCAAACGCCAATCACCAGTGTCAGGAGCGACCAGCAAGACATCACAACGAATGCTGTCGATGTTAACAAGACAGTCAAGGTCTAGTACGAAGAACTATATGCCAATAAACTTGAAAACTCAGGAAAATGGATACATTTCTTGAAGAGCAGTTAACCCAAACCGTCGCATCAACAAATACAAATTCTGGATTGCTCTCTATCTATCTGTTATGTATCATAATGTAATCTTAATACTGCCCACAAGGCAAATCCCAGGGTAAGATGGCTTCACAGAGAATTGTAACAGACATTTAAGAAAGAGCTATCCTGTCAAATCTCACACAAATTCATTCAGGAAACAGAGAAAGGTTTTCATGTCATAAAATGTGCCAGGAAACACAACCAAAGCCATGACTGCTACTAACGCCAGACCAAACGCAGGGAGACATCTGCCTGACAATGGTGTGATTCCTGACACTAAGTTTCTCAATACTCCAAAACCAAACCATTGCCACTGAGCCAACTCCAACTCACAGCAGCCCTACAGGACAGAGCACAACTGCCTCACACAGTTCCCATGGAGTTTCTAGTTTCTTCAGTAAGTCTCTGTAAAAATCATAACCAGCCTCACCTGCATCTGCTTTGAAAAAACACTATTAAGCAACTCCTAAGCTACTGGTCACTACATAAGTTTTGAAGGGGAAAAAATATACATATGTAACTCCTAAAAACAAATAAAAGTGAAGGAGAGCAGCAAAAGCTGTCATACGACTTACCTGCTGCCTCAAAAGTCAGCCTTACAGAATCCCAGGGAGTCTGTTCTTTGGCTAGAAGTCTGAAACGAGCCCGGTCTCCGGGAGAAACTTGTGAAGCAGGAAGGTACCAGTTTTTCCTATTTGGAGAGGCAGCTTCAGTATTCAGGGAGCTTCACTAGTTGATGGCCATCTAGCCCTCGGAGTAGTTACAAAACAGGAGTGCATTTGGGGGTATGACAAACAACACCAACTCACCCCTCTGAAGCTGAGGTCAGGGTGTAAGAAAACCCTCCCCAAATTAAGAGCGAAGGCGCTCCTCCTCTAGGTGGCCTTGATTCAACTGCTGTTGCTGCTGGGTGCCATCAGTTCATGCTGACTTGCAGGGACCTCATGTGACACAGGAGAACTGCACCATGGGGGTTTCTAGACTGTCATCCGGACAGAAGCAGACTGCCAGGTTTTTCTCCTGAGGGCCCACCTTTCAGCTCAGCAATCCTTCCCTACCACACCACCAAAACTTCCCCGAAATAAAATCAACAATTGGAGACTGATGCTGAACTACGTCTAACAGGGAGAGTGGAACGCCACGCTTTGCCAGTACAGGGGATTCCAGAGGAAAGGCTGTAAATTTGGGGAAAAAAATCCCTCCCGGGTGCTTTACCCTGCAAGGGAAATGAAACTTCCATAGTGACCAAAACCAGCCTCTGAGCTCCTGCTACGAGTCGAAGGTGACGAACGACTGACAGAGAGACAGGACTTGAGCCGGGACCGAGCCACAGCTACACCAGAAAGTCGTGAGCCCACCTGATGAGGAAGTGCACCGGGAAGTACCACGGGAAGCCACAGAGGGGCGCCGTCTCTTCACAGTGCGCGCGGATGGTGTCATTGATCTCGGGAATGTGCGGGGTGATGTGAGACATGCCGGTGTAATCGAACCCATTGATCCAGACTCCCGAGTCCTGTTTGGCCACAGTTCCATCCAAGTCATGAAATGTTCGTGTGACATGCTAAAAAGAAGCAGACGGATGGGAGAAAACTGCTGTTCCAACCGTTGTGCCTACCCCTCCACCCCAGACTGGCCACCGGGAGTCGGTGTGGGCGATGCCGGGAAGCGGCCTGCGTGCAGGGCAGCAGGGACCCGCAGACTCTGCTAACGGAGCGGCTTCTGGCACAGGGCTTTAGGAGGCTGTGTGCTGTCACCTAACAAAGTCCACATGTACCTCCACTTCAAGCCAGTGAGTCCCCTCCCGAGCACACACCTTAGAGAAACTCAGCAAGAGTGCGGATGCTCCCACAGAACTGGCCTTGGAGGAAAGAAGCAGAACCACCTGAGTGTCCAGAAACAGCAGATGAATAAACACACAGGGCACCGTCCGAGACCCACTGTCCGAGACCCCAGGTCTGAGAGACAGTGACAAACAGTGAAGGACAGCAGCACACACCAACGTGGACGACTCTCAGGTATGCTGAGCAAAATCCCAGTGAATACTTCCGGCTGGCCCTACCTGCACAAGGCTCAACAACACACAGAACTACGTGACGCTGTACAGGACAGGTATGTGCTGAACTGCGGTGGGAATAACCCAAGCCTGAGGGCGGTGAGGGCTTCTTTGGGGGGGGAGGCGCACAAAGAGCAGGGATGCACGACTAGCTCAGGTTTCTAAAGTGCTGCTGATGGGATGCTCTTTCTTTTAAATTGAGTAACGGATACAGACATTATTTCTTACAGCTAGGTTGCTAGGTGCTGCTGAGTCAGCTCTGACTCATAGCAACCTTTCTTACAATTATACATATCTAAATTTCATATAAAAACCCCATTATTTCAGATTTTAAAGACATGAACACTAGAACTTTTCTTAAATGAGGATTAAAAGAAAAAATACATCCTAAACACACACACACACATACACACACACACAATCCCCTTGCAGAGTGCTTTAAATGAAGCTAAAGCATGTGCCCAGAGCTCCCCACTAGATGGCAGACTTGTACCAAGCAGAATTCATGGAAAGATACCCAGAGCAGCTTCAGTAACACAGAAAACAGCCTGAAGATCACACAGAAAAAGAACTGCATAAAGCCAGGATGGACAAACCACAGCCCATAAACCAGGCCTGGCCCATCTATTTTTATAAAGTTTTCATCAACACAGCCACAGTCACGTGTTTCTGTTGTCTATGGCTGCTTTCAACATGAAACAGTAGCAGTGGACCGACCACGTGGACTGCAAAGCCTACAGTATTCACCATCTGGCCCTCATGGGAAATGTTTGCTAATTCTTGGCCTAGGAGAAGAGCACCCCAAAACACATCAGAAAAACACAACTTCTAAAAACAAAACACCTCCCGACACATTATAAAAACGAGCCATCACCAAAAACACCCCAACTGTCCTCATAAACTGGCTGTGTGTCACTGAAAGCATGGCAAACTGTGAGATCTGTCACATGAAACATCCTCGAGAACCACAAATCCGGGAAAGTGGGCCTAACACAAAATCTCTTCTCTGATACTTGAGGTCAGATATGATGATTAATTTTTCAAGGACTAATTACTAGGTTGTAACTTCTTTGGCCACACTATCCTGTCTACCCACAAAGATGACTGGAAATGAGGCAGTGAGTCCTTGTTACCACTTTTATTTAGCATGGGCAGTACGAAGTCTGGAGAGAAAACTGAAATCTAGAGAACACTGTCAATCTCCTTTTGGCAATCCAAACATTTCCCACTAAGCCTGCAGACATCGTTACAACCCGCACTTCTAAAAAGCCGCTACTGTATGATGCCTACTTGCACTTGTCTTTCCAAGGAGGTGCACACTGACAGTGTGGACAGTCATATAAACAAGTGGCCGTTTTGGAGTCCGTCTCCTGGGAGACGAACGCCTGGCCAGCAAGAACGCCTCCTGGCAGCCAGTCTTCCTCTCCGCGCTGCTGCACACAGAACGGGTCCCAGAAAACAGGTCAAAAGAGAACAGCAGCTGGGTTTCCTGTTGATGGAGAAAGCTCCAAACTGCCAGGGTTTCCCCTCCTAAACCTCACAGAAGTCATGCAAAGGTACTCTTACCTGCAGGAACACCCTCTTTGGCTTCGGACTGGCAGGATCAGAGCTGTAGGGGAAAAAAGCCCCACCGCAGACCAGGAGGAAGGTAACGCCGCAGACCAAAGTTAAGGTGACCAGAGTTTTCATCGTGCTTCTGGCGAGGTAGATCAAGTTAATCTAAAACACAAAGAACAGGTACAGGTAGAGACCACTGCCCTTATTTTCCTGTCACTCTCACAGACAACGAAGAAATGTATCAGCCCGTCCTACCACCAGCCAACACCTCACTGCAGAGCTCTTCATCCCAAACCCCTGCCCCAGTAACAGACGCCTCCAGCCTCCCAGGATGACAGGCAGCAAAAGGGAGCAGAGAGAAAAGAACTGGGGGCACCAGACAGACCACTGCATGGGCTACTTTCCAAACCTACCAGCACCGTGAGACAGCACGCACTGCACAGCAGACCCCTGTGTACCTGCCTAGCTGCGTGGCATCGAGGCGTTCACTAGATCCCCAAACCAGGCCAAACTCACTGCCGCTGAGTCAACTGTGACTCAGAGCTCTCTCCAGGACCCAGCAGAATGGCCCCACACAGTCGCCATGGCTGTAAATCTTCATGGACACACACCGCCGCCTCTTTCTGCCATGAAGCAGCCATGAACCACCCGCCTTTTAGTCAGCAGCCAAGTGTTTTCACCTCTTGGCCACCTGAGGTATTCGGGAACAACCCGAGGGCGGCTTTCTCAGCCTGTTGTTGCTAGGGGTTGCTCAGTCAGTTCTGACTCACAGTGCACTTGTGTCTAACAGCAGGCAACGCTGCCCGCCTGTGCGCCAAAGTCACGATCGTTGCGTGCTGGAGCCCCCGTGACAGCCACCATGCGAGCCAGCTCACTGCAGGTTCTCTTCCCCTCTACCGCCCCATCACTTCACCAAGCACGATGTCTCTCTCCAGGGTCTGGTCCCTCCCGAGAACCTGCCCAAAATCCAGATGGCGAGGTTTTGCCATCCTTGCCTCCAAGGAGTATTCTGGGTATTCTCCTTCCAAGACAGAGCTGTTCACCCTTCTGGCAGTCCATGGCACGTTCAGCATTCTTCCCCAGCACCGCGATTCAAAGGTATCAATTCTTCAGTTATCCTTATTCACTGTCCAGCTTTTAGATGCACATGAAACTCATTTCACTGAAACCCAACTGAAGCCCCTAACCCTGTAATAACACGCCGAGATAGGCCTGCCCCAGATGTTCCCTCCAGACCGCCTGTGGGCCTGCAGAGGCTGAACAACTGAACACCAAAGGACAGCTGTCACCTCAGGTGAGGGGTCAACCAGTGCCAACTCAATCACAACCATGAAGCTAAACGTGAGCCTGAGATTACAGCCCTCAGACTTCCTAAAAACTTGAAACTGAAGCTATTCCTGGACTGCCCCCCTTCAGACAAACAATAGACAGGCCTGTAACATAAACAGTAACAGCCAAGAGGAATGATTCTTTAGAACTATGAGTTACAGGGGATCAAAAGGACAGTAAGTACCCAAAAGCAAAGATGAGAAGGCAGGAAGGGGTGCAAACGCCAGCTGAAAGGAGACAGGGAACCCTGGGCAGAAATGGGGAGACAGCTGATGCACGGAGGGGCACACAGACAGTGGCACGGAGCACCTCACATACAATCAAATGGAAAACGAATTTGCTCTGTAAACTTGCAGCAAAAGCACAATAAGAAATGTTTTTTAATCTCCACATGGGCAGTTCAGTGAGTGGTTCACCCTCAGAGAAGGATATCCACAGACTCCTAAGTATGTTTGTGTTCACTTCTCAAACGTTAACAAAATTCACGGAGGATCCACGTGACTGACAATCACACCCACAGATCCCTCAGGGGTTCCCAGAGAGCCACTTGGAGAAACAGTGATCCAAACCCGGCTCCCTTCTGTTCCTTCTTACTATTTCCAGCCCCAAATGTCAGTTGGTAGAGAAGAACAGAAATATGAAAAAAAAAAAGAGATGGAAATGAAAAATTCAGCAGATATTTATGACCTGTCATATAACCCTACTAGGTAAAATCGGAATGATGTGCATGTCTACAATATCCCATCCTGGGTCACTGTAGGTGAAACAGCTTTGATCTTAGGGTGAAGATTCTACATTTGCAGACTCAGAGCACAGAATACGGCAAAGCACCTGAGGGCTGAAGGCAGTAAGCTAGCAAAACACATGTCACCCTCCCTGTCCCTTTCTCTGAACAGTCACGATATTCAAAATGTGGCTCCTGAGAAAGGTTTTAAATGTCCTGCCAAGTAACCAGCTTCCTCTCCACCAGAAGGGTGATGAGATTAGTCCAGAGTATTTAGGTCAAAAGATCTCCTTGTGATAACTGGGGACGTCATCCTTGACGCAGTTACTAACAACATGAGCCCAAGGCCACCCTGGAGCCTCAGTTCAAGCTCTGGTTTCCGTAATTGCATGCTCCCTCTTCCAACCAGCAGCCTCACTGCTGCCCCCCACCCACCTCTGGAGGAGGGCTGGTGTTGGTGATGGATGGACCGGCACCACAGAGCAGACGGGGAGGAAATGGAACGGCCAGAAAATGACACTACTTTGGATGCCACTATTTCTTTCCAACTCTATTTCTGCCTTAAATGTTGCATCGGAGCTGTTTCTCTCTGAGAGTCCCCCTTGATGACCCACTCTCATTAGCGGTTCAGCCTCAGCGTGCAAGCAGTCAACACAGCCACGACGCACTGGCAAATGCAAAACCCAGGGAACCGTTCGTGGATCACTGGACAACAACTCAATTGTCAGGGCTGCACTGTGGTTCCATCCTCCACTACCCAAGAACAACGGTCTCTGTCCACTTAGGAGCCACTCTCTTTATCACAGTTCCATGTAAACAGACCACACAGATGTAACATAGTATCTAACGGCAGGAGAGCCAGCTTACATGAAAATCAGATGAACTTGTACAGCATTCCAAGAGGTGTTCTTCTCTCTAAAAAGCCTTCCTCTAATAAAATATAATTTAGAAAATAATGTACTTTAATCCTCTTTGTTCTGGTTTCCATGATTTTCATGCTTTGAAGACACTGTCAGTTTCCACAGAGAAAATTTCCTCAACATTATGCTTGAAGTCCTAAGTTGGGCAATAAGGCAAGAAAAGGAAATAAAGGGTATTCAAATTGGTAAGGAAGAGGTAGAACTAGCCCTATCTGCAAATGATATGACCCTGTACTTGGGGAAAAAAAAAACAGAGAATCTGTGAGAGAGATACTAGAGCTAAAAGAAGATCTCAACAAATGTGCAAAATACAAGATTAACATACGACAATCAGTTAGATTCCTCTACAGCAATACAGAAAACATCAAAAAGGAAATCACCAAATCAATACCATTTACAATAGCTCCCAAGAAGATAAAATACTGAGCAATAAATCTAAGCAGGAACCTAACAGACCTCTACGAAGAAAACTATAAAACAATGCTGCAAGAAACCAAGACATACATTAACAGAAAAGCATCATGCTCATGGACAGAAAAGTCTCAACCTTGTAAAAGCATTAATACTACCCAAAATGATCTACAGATACAATGCAATCTTGATCCAAATGTCAAAAGTATTCTTGAACAAGAAACTAATCACCAATTCTATATGGAAGACAAGAAGCCCCAAATAAGTAAAGCATTATTGATGAATAACAACAAAATGGGAGGCCTCAACACACTACCTGATCTTAGAACCTACTATGTAGTCACAGTAGTCAAAACATCCTGGTTCGGGTATAACGACAGACACAGAGCCCAGTGGAACAGAACCCAGAACCTGGTGTAAGTCCATCCACCTACAGACAGCTGATCTTTGACCAAGGGCCAAAGTCCACTGCCAAGACAGCCACGTGCTGTCGAGTTGGATCCGAAAAAAACACAGTCTATTTAACAAGTGGGACTGGCATAACTGGATATAAATCTGTAAAAAATGAAACAGGCCATAGACCAAAATTAATTCTGAAGGGATCAAAGACCTAAACAAAAAACCTCAGACTAAGAGTACGAAGAACAAAGAGGCATGGCACTGGGAACTCTGACACACAGTATATACACAATACACACTGTCACTGAACATGCACAGATGTCAGGTGACTGGAGCTCTGAAAAATTACACTCTTATGCTCATCAAAAACTTCACCAAGACAGTAAAAAGACAACCTACAGAAGGGGGGGGGGGGCAAAACCCTTTGGCTGCAAAGGATTGAACTCCAGAATTGATAAAACATTTCAAAACCTCAACAACAAAAAGACAAATAATTCAATTTTAAAAACAGCCAAGTGATATGAACAGACAGTACATCAAAGAAGACATTCAGGCATCTAGCACACACATGAAAAATGGTCATGATCATTAGTGATTAGAGAAACACCAATCAAAACTATAATAAGATGCCACTTACCCCGACAACATTGGCACTAGCCAAAAAAAGAAGATAAAACATGTTGAAGAAGTTGCGGGAAAACTGAACTCTTATGCACTGCTGATGGGAACGTAAAACGGTACAACCACTGTGGAAAATGATAGGGCACCCCCTTAAAAAGCTAGATACAGAAGTACCATACAACCCAGCAATCTCACTGTAGGAATATGCCCTAGGGAAGTAAGAGCTGTCACACAAACAGACATCTGCATACTCACGTTCCTTGCAACACTATTCACAGTAACAGAAAGATGGAAACAATGTAAGTGCCCACCAACCGATGAATACTACACAATGATACAGAACAGTGATAAACCCACAAAACTTCTATCTGGACAGCATTATGCTGAACGACATAAATCAATCACAAAAGGTCAAATATTGTATAAAACCACTATTACAAAAACTCAAAAAAATGTTTACATACAGAAAAAGACAATCCTTGGTGGTTACGATGGTGGGAAGGACAAACAACTAACTAGACAGTGGACAAGTACTGACTCGGTGAGGAGAAAGACAGCACACGATACAGGGGAAATCGGCACAGGCTGACCAAAGCACAGTGAGTATCCTTGACACGGCCAAACCCCTGGGCCTGGGGAACACAGTCCTGGGGGATACTGAGGTCAGTTAGCACAACATATTTCATAAACAAAGTGCTCTCCACAGCCTACTTTGGTGAGTAGCATCTGGGGTCTTAAATGCTCGTGAGTAGCCATTGAAGATACATTTATTTATTGGCCCCATCCTATCCAGAGCAAAGGAGAATGAAGAACACCCAAGGCACAAGGAAAACACTAGCCAAAGGGCCATGTGAGCCACAGTTTCCACCAGCCTAAACCCAGAACTAAACGGTGCCTGACTGCAACCACAGGCCACTGGGACAGGGCTCATACCGCAGTCCTGGACAGAGAAGGAGAAAACTGTAGGACAAAATTCAAATTTACTAAAAAAAAAAAAACCCACAATAACGCAGACTGACTGACCTGCAGCCACTCCTGAGGTGGCTCTTTCAACCAAGGATCAGACAGGCCCATACGAAAAACAGTAACACCCACGAAAAAAGTGCTGGCTGAGATCAGTCAAGTCCATGAGACCAAACGGGCAACACCTGCCCAGACACAAAGGTGAGAGGGCAGGAAGGGACAGGAACACTGGGGGAGGGGACACAGCGACCCTAGGCTGGCAAGGGCAAGGGCAAGGGCGAGAGTGCGGACATGCTGCAGCACCTGTAGCCTATCACACAGAACTGCATCAATTTTTGAATAAGAAACTGATGTAAGCTCTGAACTCTCACCCTAAAGCACGATAAAATGTTTTTGAAAAGGTTCCAGGGTTTGTTTCGTCCCCTTCTATACAATCACGGGACAGAACAGAAACGTCCCACAGTCTGGTCATTTTTCCTGGGCATCAATGATGCTCATTCACTATCTTGAAGTTTTTGTACTGGGGGGGGTCCCGTGAAAAACTCAGCTGACTTTAGATTAGAACCTAATCTACAGATAATGAAAAGCAGCAAACCTACCTATCAATATGTGTAGAAGACATAAAGTCTTAATATTAAAACCAAAAGAAGTAAACCCTGCAGGCAAGAAAGAACATTTAAAACTTTTTATTTGCGCCAACAAATATACTGACAAAGGAATCCCCAGATGTTTTAGACTACCAGAGCAGAGCTCAGACAGCAATGTGCATAAGAACACTCCGTGGAGCTATACACGCCAAGTCACACTGGATACACGGCTGTAATGACTGCTGAAAGATTTCCACGGATAATGTCAACCACATGTGACACTCAGGGCCCCAGTGACACAGGGGTTAAGCTGTCTGGCTGCTAACCAAAAGGTCAGCAGTTGCAATCCACCAGCTGCTCCTCAAAACCCTACAGGGCAGTTCTACTCTGTCCTAAGCATCACTGAGTCAGAATCAGCTCCGCAGCAATGAGCTTGGGGTTTTTTTGGTCATTGGTAGGGGAGAGGTAAACATACATGTACATTTCAACAATCCTCAGAAGTACAGTTCAGTGACATTAATTATGTTCATTATGTTGTTCAATTATCGCCCTTATCCACTCCCAGTCATACCATCATCCTTAACTGAAGCTCAAAAAACCAAAAGTCATGGCTGCTGAGTCAATTCAAACTCCCAGCTACTCAGAGGACAGAAGAGAACTGCCCTATGTCATTCCCAAAGCGCAGCTGGCAGTTCCCACTGTGACCTTTGAGTTAGCAGCCGAGCTCCTGACCACCACATCCCCTAACTACGTACTGTCTTCTGAGACTGACCTCCACGTAAGATGTCCTTCCCTGTATTGCTTTCATCTCCATGGAGAGAAGGACCACGGTGACGTCACAGACGGCTTTTTCTGCTTGGTCCCCCAGCCTTGACTCTCAGGGTCAAGTGAGTATTTCTTATTCTTCACAACTCCAAGGACAAGAGCCACAGAACAGAGACCTGCCTCTCTTACAGGCCCAGCTGGGATCTCCTCCAGCAAGGTCTCGGAGTGTGGCCACCAGGCCAGAGGCGGAACCCTGCCTGGGTTTGCTCCACCAAAGGGGGGGCAGGTTAAACTGTGCGTCTGTTTCCCTTCCCCTCCGGAGAGTCTCAAAGGAAGAGAAACAGGGACAGCAGGGGCAAGTCCCCTGACCTTGAGGACAGCACCATGACATAGCACAATCAGGGTTGCCAAGGCCTGTGGTGATCTTTTACAACCTGGCAAATGAGGGCACGTTTGGCTGTCACAAGTGTGCTTCAGCCCAGAAGACAGACTTGCTAAGGGAACTTTCCCACAGCTACAGCCCGTCAGTTGAATGATAATGGGGAGAAAAGCCCCATCAGAACCCTTCTTTCTTCATTAGCTCCAACAAGCACTACTAACACTACCAACACTGACTTCATTAGCATCTGCTTCCAATCAGTGAGTTCAAAATACGTGATCAGAATTCATTCAAAGAGCTCACCGTCAATGGATTGGTACCAATTCTCAAATTACAGAAATTCACATTCAGACAGATTGAAGGGCTCTTCGCAAAGAAGTGTAATCAGAGGCTTTGGCAGGATGCGAAGGCAAAAACAACAAGAAGAAGAAGTGCCAGCAACATGACAACAGCCACAAGAAGGCCCGTCCGTTCTCCGTTTCTCATCAGGATGAACCCACACAAAGCACAGCCACCCGGCACTGCTTGGGCTCCCGCGTTTCCCCATAAAGCAGCAGCCAGTGCAAATCCTGGTGGCACAGTGGTTAAGTGCTACGTCTGCTGACCAAAAGGTCAGTGGTATGAACCCGCCAGATGCTCCTTGAAGACTACAAGACAGCTCTACTTACTCGACCCCACGTGGTCACTGTGTCTTGAAATCAACTTAGTGGCAGTGTTTTTTTTTTTTCTTTTTTGGTTTAGTGTGGCTAACTTTATCATATATTTGCATCAAAAACTAAAGACGAAAAACAAATTTTATCCCTTACGAAGTAGGACGAGAGGACCATTATACATCCAGCCAGAAGGGAAGCCAGCACAATATCAGGTGGGATCTGTGTGCCGCTCCTGCCAAGGATAGGTGTGAACATCTCAAACACTGCCCAGATGAGGTACAGTGTGTACAGGTAAGGGACCAACATCCCCAAAAGGTAACACACCAGGAAGTTTCCTCCAGCCCCTAGGGAAAAAGAAAACACACATATGCAAAATCCTACTACTGAGATTTTTATAGTCCTCATACATGCTAGCACCTTACATTACAATCCTGATCAAAAGGGAGCAAATGGAGATGAGAATTTCAAATTTTCACAGATTCCACAGTTTCTGGAGCCATGGAGGCTGGATAAATCCCCAAAACTATTGCCACAAAATAATCTTTAAAACTTAAACCAAAAATATCCCCGAAGTCTTCTTAAACCTGTGCAATAATTTAGCTGAATCAGGAAATAACGTCTGCCCTGAGCACTGTGCTCTTTTAAGATCTATATATATGGGATCAAACTGACAACAGCAAATCAAAAGATGAGACAGGGGTGGTCAGTTTATGCTCACAGGGAGACAACTGAGAAAAGAAGGGCGAGAAGGACTGCACAGCTTAAAGAAAGCAATCAGTGCCACTGAATTGTGCAGGTAGAATTACTCAACTGGCATACGCTCAGCTATGTATATTCTCAACAACAAATACGATAAATTATTAAAAATAAAAAAAGAACAGCAATGAAAACGAAGATGTTAGATGTGACTTGTATCTTTTTGGTGTCCATGTCATCTAGTGAGTTTAAATACTTTAACTTGCACGTACAAATCTGAATTAAACAAAATACATCAATATTAGCATGTATTCGTAAACAGGAAATGGGACAGAAGGGATGATAAAACACCTGTGCTCTGAAAATTTTTTAAAAACCAGTGACAGTACAGAAAACTTACGCAAGGAGATTAAAACACGAAATGATCCCTAGAAACTTTAAGTATTCTTTTTAAAAAAAAAAAAAGTTTCATTGTGATTGAGAGTCTGCATAGCAAAGTCATTTCCCACTCCACGGTCTGTCCACTGGCTGCATTTCCCTCCAGCTGTCCGCTGTCTGTGCATTTCTGCCCTGGGTTCCTGTTTTACATGCTCTGGGCTTTCTCTCTCTCCCTTCCTTCTCAGAAACCCTGGTGGCATACTGGGTTAAGTGTTACAACCTGCTAACCAGAGGGCTGGAAGTTCAAATCTGCCAGGCGCCCCTTGGAAACTAGAGGGGCAGTTCCACTCTGACCTTGAGGGTCCCTATGAATCAGACCTGACTTGACGGTAGTTGGGGTGGGTCCTTCCTCTTCCCTCTTTGCTTTGGGACAAAGGCTGCCCTTCAGATCTTCCATAACTGTCCTGAGAAATACATTCCTCTCACATGTTACTGCTTATCTTACGCACTTGTCTGTTATTCATCTGGGAGATGGCCTCCAGGAACTGCTCCAGTTCCAGGTCAGACAGATATCACATGGCTACATAGTCTCAGAATTCCTCCAGTCTCTGCCAGACAAGCCTGGTCTTCTCTGTGAATCTGATTTTTTGTTCCACATTTTTATCCTCCCTCTGTTCAGGCCCTTGTGCTGGGATCCCAGTCCGTCAGAGCGCTCAGCAGTGGTAGCCAGGCACTGCCTAGTTCTTCTGGTCTCAGGGCTGTGCAGGATGGTTTATGGAGTTCATTAATCCTTTGGACTAACTGCTCCCTGAGTCTTCGGTTTTCTTCATTCTCCTTTGCTAAGAGACCCATAGTTTGCATCTTGAAAGCTCACAAGCTTCTAAGACCTCAGCTGCTGCTCACCGAAGCAGTATGTAGGACACTGCCTTTATGCACTGTAGCGTGCCAGCTGACACAGACGTCCCTCAAGTCTACGGTCCTTCACCTTTGAGCTTAAGAGTTTCATGCCACAGGTATTTAAGTTATATCTGAGAAGTTTCCAAGACTGTGTCCCTTGTGTCCTATAGCAACACACATACAGCACCTACAAGTATGCATGTACAGATCTCTACAACCAAACCCGTATCTGCAGGTTAGTGTGCTTATCTTAAACACACTGAGGAAATTTTTGTACTAAAACCAACAAAACCCTACCATGCTGCTTAAAATCCTTGTGCACACAAAGCTTTGTGAGCAGTGGAAACGCAATCCAGACGGCACTGATGAACGCCAAGCAGAGGCCTCGGGAAGTGAGAACGATGAGGGAAATGCAATGCACAAACAGTGAGACGTCAAAAAACAGTTCTCCCAGATACTGGTCACTGGTATTCTGGAAGGAAAAGAAAAAGTAGTCTCATTCATGGGTCGTTGATTGCCATCTGATTTCTGTCACTCGGGAAAGCTGCTTCAGGTTTAAAGCCTCCCTTCAGACTTTCAGGAAAACCCTGACACAGCCACCTCCTGCGATCCAGTAACACATTCACACTGCTGAACAGACAAAGAGATGTGAACAGGAGGAACTGGAAACAACCTCATCCCCTGCATGAATCTGTGCTAAAGGCAACATCTGGAAATGTTACATTCCCAAGGGAGGAAGGGCTCTCCTGAAACCACACATCTCTAAGCTCTCTTTTCACGGCTTCCCAGAAACCATCTCAAACCCAGTCAAGAAACGGCCTCAGCAGGGCAGCCAGCCTCTGGAGCACAGCACACTGAGAGGACTGCAGGGCCAGGGGTCTTTGCTGGCCTTTTCTACTTATAAGTGCCCTGGTGGTGCAGTGGTTAAGGACTTGGCTGCTAACCAAAAGGCCAGCAGTTCAAATCCACCAGCTGCTCCCTGGAAACCCTATGGGGCAGTTCTGCTCTGTCCTGTAGGATCACCACGGGTCCAAATCAACTTGACAGCAGTGGGTTTGGTTTTGTTGTTTTCCTCCTACTTCCAGGTGGCTCTGCAAGGCACCTACACCCCTCCCTGTGTTCCTGGAAAGGAACCCAGCGGGGGCGGTAGCAAGTGGTGGTTAAGCATTCAGCTGCTAAGAGGTCAGAAATTCCAGCAAACCAAGGCTCCCTGGGACAAAAACGGGGCAGTCTGCTTCCATAAAAAGACTTACAGCCTCAAAACCCCCAGGGGCAGTTCCCTCCTGTCCTATAAGGCCACTGTGCTGGATGACAGTTTGTGAGGCAGGCGGTCTGTGGGTTCCTGTGCAGCACCATGAGCTCTCAGAGAGAACCTGCTACGTAAACACAACATCTTCACACCTACACAAGCAATTCTATTAAGGCAAACTTGAAAATAATACATATGGTACAAAAATACCAAAAGTGAAATAGAGAAATTTCAGTCTTTCCCTGTTCCGCCTCTTCACTCCTTGGGCATGTCTGTAATAAGGGATCCCACTTCAAGGGCTCAAAAGGGTTTCACGCATGCATTTTCAAAACAAGCTGATATTTACGTGGTGTACCCCCCAGATGATGTAAGACAGGCTATCATCTTAAATATTTCAATGTAGATCAAGTTGTTGACCAAAAAACTTGTTTTTAGAAAGAGAACAAGAACTCTGAGGAGTCAGTTTGAAGTTGAGGGCTGCTCAGGTACTTGACAACGAAGGCCTCCACAAGGACAGCTGTGGCACCTAACTGAAGGTGTCTCAGACGCAGTACCCAGGTAAGAGTTCCCATCGCCGCTGAGTCGGCGCTGACTCACAGCAACCCTGCAGGACACAGCAGAAGTGCTCCACGGGGCTGGCGTAGTGGTTAAGAACTGTGGCTGCTAAACAAAATGTCAGCAGTTCAAATCCATCAGGTCCTCCTTAGAAAGTCTATGGGGCAGTTCTACTCCGTCCAGTCGGGTCGCTATGAGTCAGGATCAACTCAAAGGCAAGAGATCATCTTTACAGAAGCAGATGGCCACGTCTTTCTCCCAGGAGCCGCTGGTGGGTTCTCACCAGCCTTTCCATTAGCAGGTAAGTGCATTAACCACTAAGCTACCAGGGCTCCCTCAAATCAAGTTCCTGTCACGTCTCTACTGATCCCCGTCACCTCTGCCTCATTTCCAATCTCTTCTCTACATGAGCTACCAGAGTCTTCCTTCTAAAGTACAAATCCTCTCAGTACCCAACTCAGAAAATGCAAATGGTGGCCCCACAGACTTTTAGGGTAATGCCCCCATACCACTCTGGCCCTGCTGGACCTCTCCAGCTAGTACACTGTCACCCTGTGTCTCCAGTGAACTTCTTACTGTCTCCCCCACGTATTTTAAACTTGACAGCATTTCAGTGGGAAAAAACAAGCTACCAGTACATTTAATCCGTCCTTTTCCTCCACAGCCTGAAAAGCAACCCTTGGAAATGTGCTAAAACAGGAATGCTCGCCATCCAGTGAACTTCTACCCTTTATTCAAAAAAACCATTCAGGCATTGCCACCTCCTGCGTGACTCCTCCCTGACTCCCCAGCACAGTCTCTCTCTGCATGCATGCACCCCATGGCCCTGCGGGCACCCCTCTGTCTCCCAGCAGCCCCTCTCTGGGCTCACTGTACTGGCTTCCCCACGGCCCGTGTGACACTGTCAGCTCTTGGAAGCTGCAGGCCACCATGCCTTGGTCCGATACCACGCCCACTAAGGGCTCAGAGAGGGTTTGTGAAATGAAAATGAGACACACTGCCCTTTCTATTACGCTTTCAGCCCAAGGTTTTGTGACCGCAGGCTTAAAACCAATAAAAGTAAGTGGAACTGACTAAGCATCTCTGCCCTGTCCTGGCCCACCACCACCAACTGTCAACCACGCTTGGGTTACATACAGTGGCATGGAGAATAAATGTTTGACCTCAAGTCCCATGGTGTAATTTATCCAGAAACTGAGGCTTCCAGGATAAAAGCACTGCCTCCACCATACACAGGTGGCTAACCTCAGAGAACTTTTCTTCAGCAAGGCCTGCTGACCTGGAAGAGCCCTTTGGACTTACATCCAGCACTAACTGAACCTGAGACCAGGCTCAGGAACCAGAGACATCCTGTGGAGCAAGGCTGGCATACAGTCTTCCTGGCTGGCATTCTAACCCATCACAGGGCAAACAGAAAAAGCCAATACCTGTCGGCTATCTCGAAAATAATGGAGCTAAGAAAGATTTTCCCCTGTAACTCATCTGGGAACTCAGAAACCAGGGTTACTTCTCTGTCATTCATTTTTTAGTCCTATTATTTTCATAACCCTAATTCCCAATTTTACCAAACAAATTTACACAGCTGAAACCATACAGTACTAAGATGTCCTGAAGCAACAGGGATACTTCCTTTTGGGATCCTGACTTCATCCTCCTTTGTCCTTTAGCAAGGTGTGCCATACCACGGACACCGTCTGAATCCACATCAACAAAATACAGGTAGAGAGAAAGCGAAGGCAAACCAAAGAGAAACATCCGCTCCCAGTGCATCTCCCTTCAGGCAGCATGCTGTGCGTCAGTGCTGCGGGCCAGACGTCCCTGAGCACAGGGGGCATAGTGGAGAACAGGACAAGCACTGCCCTCAGGAGGCTTCCAGCCCAGAGTGGTTTACTAGGTGAGTCCAGGTAGGTGTAGGGAATCAAACCCATAGTTACAACGAAAGCAGGTTTTGCAGAGGCTTTGCTAGCAAGTCTTGCCACTTCCACCATCCCAAATGCTGTTAGGGGCCAGAATGCAGACCAGGAAGACTGTAATCCAGCTTCACAACCCCCTCCAAATCCTGCAGCCCAACTCTAAACTAATAGACCTGGAAGCTAGTTTTCTGTAATGGGGCAGAACAAGGGTTGAGACCCAAACACTTGAGTTTGTCTTCCATCCTTAAACAGGCACCATTAGAAATCAATAAACACAGCTCCCACTTACCACATAGTAAAATCTTTTTGCAAGGGTATGTATAAGTATGATTTTGGCTATAGCTGCAGTTCCATACAGGCAGACGGACACATAGAAGTGGTTATACCACGACAGAGAGCGCCCGATGAGAGAGATGAACGCTGCCAGGATGAGCACCGTGACGAGGCTGGTGAACCAGCTTATCAGAGTGATGCCAAGCCCACAGAAGAGGTCCTTTGTGTAGTGAGCCGCTGAGAGAAACAAAGCAGAAAGCTGAGGTCACCTTCTTCTTCAAGTCAATGGCATAACCAGGCAGTAGAATGAATGGAATAAACATGAAAACAAAAACTTCACCACTGTAACTGAAAGCACTGAAATTTGTTAGCACTGACGTTTGTTAAGCACCAGGAAGGGTCACAAGAGTGGTATCAAAAACCAACCCTCAAGTAGTATTTACTGGGTGTCTATGGGTACTAAGGCTTCCAGGAATAGCTCAGAGACACCTCTGACGAGAAAAGGGGGAGTTTTCACCTCTGTCACCTTTGGGATGCTTTCTGTGTCAAAATATCACCAATGGAAGGCAAAGTCCCACATAAAATCGTGTCAAAAAATGCCAACACAGGAAAAGAAGGGAGCATGGGAAAATAACTACAGAAAAAAAATACTGCCATCAAGTCAATTCCAACTCACAGTGACCCCACAGGACACAGTAACTCACACGGTTTCCAAGGAGCTGCCAGGGATTTCCAACTGCCAGCCTTTTGTTTAGCAGCCCACCTCTTACCAGATGTGATTACTTAACTGTTGCTAAATATTTACCTTGTAATAGCAGAGATTAACTAAGATGGTGAAATATTTCAAGTAGACACATTTCAAGGAGAAAGACACCAATTTAAAGAAAAGCCATACCCACACACTCCTGGGTACTATTAGTCTGTCGCACGGACAAGACTTTTCTATGGGACTTCTCTTTAAAAACCAACTCGTACAGTCAGTTTCTCAGCAGCTTCTACACTGTACTTTTATGGCATGCACATGCACACAAAATTGCCTGTTTCACCAAGACCATAAGTACAGTGAGCATACTAATTTCTCAGATTTTTTTACTTCTTGGAAAGATAGAAGCACAATGACTAAAAACCTCCGGGCACATTCCATACCATGTCAATGCTTACCACCATAAGAACCATACTTACTCTTACGTTTGGGCTGCAACAATTTTTTACCCAGGTACAAAACAACTGCCATGACCACCATGCAGTTAATGATGGCGCCCACCCGGGAGGGGTAGGCCACGACAAAAAGGCCAAACACGTCAAAGAAGACCATGTTTCCATGCTGATACTCGGAGGATGACGCCAGCGCATCTGATGTAGCTAGGTATTTAAGGACTGCTAAGATATTATCACCTGTTAGCAAAAAAAAAGGAAGAGAACAACACTGAATAAATTATCTGAGCATAATTTACATGCATAACTCCTTAAGGGAGAAATAAATCATTCACTGTCTGAGTCAAGACAGAGTTAAAGAGAATGTGAACAGAACAGCTTTCCAGCCTCTTACTGCTCTTTCCTACTTCTCTTCCTGAATGCCTTCCGTGAGGTCCATGCCTACAACGTCACTTCCTCTACATTCATAAGCTCAGCCAGCTATAAACTGGCTTTTGAACTTTGCCTTCAACTAGAATTATTCTCTATGATCAATTTTACTTTCCCCAGTGACAGAGCTGCTTCCCAGTCCCCATTCATTTAGTATTCATATAGCTACTGTATCAGGCACTGTTCTTGACCGCACACAAGTTATCACAGGTATGCCGAGTTAACAGAGAATCAGAGAGCACTATGGAACCTATCCACTGGGGACTGATGGAGTCTAGAAATCAGGAAGCATCTTTGAGGAAGGAAGTGATTACTTGTAGCTGAAGGATAAACAGGAGCTAGACATGCCAGGGTGTGGTCCAGACTGAGACAACTGTGTGGACAGAGGCCCTGGGAGAGACAGAGTTCCAAGAACAGAGAGAGGAGCCTTGAATGGTAAGAGTTCTCAGCGACGAAGCTGGGGCAGCAGGACGACCACACCTATGGTCTGTCGTCAATGGCCGTCACATCAACTGATGAATGAACGAGGTTCAGCTGTAACATAGGCGCCTGAAGCCATGGCTGCTCCTCGGCCCATCCTTGGCTTTCTCCTCCCCCGCCTCCTGAGACACCACATGGTCTCGGCCTCGGATCTCCTTCCTGGGAGTCTCCATCCACCTCTTAACGTGCTTTCCCCGAAGCGCCCTCCTCGGCGCTCTGCCTCTCCTGCTCTCTGGCAAAGGCCGTCTCCCTCCTCCACACCCAAACCCAGCTCCACGGCAGGTCTGACCCTGCACCCACCATCGCCCAGGAAGCACGCTCACCTGGCTGCTTCACAGACAGCTGTGTCCCCTAAACACGCGGTTCCCACTCCGCCCACGACCATCCTGGATAGGGGCTGATCCTGCTTCCACGCCATGGCCAGCAACCTGGGCACTCTGCCGCTGTCATTGTCATCATTGCCTCACGCTTTCTACTTAAGGTCTTCCTGAATCTACAGTCACTTACATGGCAAATCTGTCACTGCTCCCCTTAACTTGCACCTTCCGTCACCACCAGTCCCATCCACACTGTCCCCGCCCGCACTGCTGCAGGGACACTCAGACCTGCCCTCACTCCTCGCTCTCTCCTGCATGCACCGTCCTCGGCCACACGGCAGTCCTTAATCCATCTCTCCCAGGGTTCGGGCTCCTACTCGGGCCTTCAGGGAGTCCTCCCTTCCCGAAGCGTCTGCTTGCTGACTTAAAGCCCTCCACAGCTGTCTTTGCCTGCACTCCACCCCCTTCTGTTTCTGACACTGCGACTTCTGATCCAGCCTCAGTCTATCTGGCACCGTCACCGTGCCCACCTCCTCGGGCCGTGCTCATGCGGAATGTGCCTGCCAACTCTTCGCGGGCCAGCTTCAGGGTCCCCTCTGCTGCCTACTCCAGGTCTCTCAGGGCAGCAAGCACCTTTAATTCCTTTGCCCTACAACCTCCTCTGGCACTGTCAAGTAACCACCTCAGCTGCCCTCACCTGGGAAAGCCACGCAAACCTGGATGCAGGTGCCATGTCTCAGTTACACTCGTCGCTTGGGCTGCAGCCTGGCTGCCCAGCACACCTACCGTCTCCACGGGGCTGCTGCTCACAGGGCGTGGGCCTGGGTTCTCCACGAGCACAGCACAGGGCAAGGCTCAAATTCAGTCCTCATCCCTGACCCCACAGCCCTAGCCCCTTCACAGTCCCCATTGCCTAACAAGGCCAAAGATCATTCCTCCTGCCCCTTCTTACCATGTGTCATGGACTGGGTTACATGGCCCCCAAAATGTGTGTATCAGTCTGGCTGAGCCAGGCACTGTGTGACTGTCCAGGACGCGGTAACCACTGTCGGTGATGCTAATGCCAGAGGCTGGGCAGCAGACGCAGTGTGAGGCAGGCCTCAGGCTGTAAGACTATATTGTGCTGTGAGGCAATCTCAGGATATAAAGAAAAAGGCAGCAAGCAGCGAGTTGGGGACCCCAGCCACCAAGAAAAAAGCAGTGACAGGAGCACAGCATGTCCTCTGGACCAGGGTCCGTGCACCTCAGAAGCTCCCAGTCCACGGGAACACAGATAGCAAGGGCTTCCCTCAGAGCCAGCAGAGAAAGAATTCCCCTGGAGCGATGCCCTGAGTTGGGACTGGCAGCCTACTTTTCTGTGAGAAAATGAATTTCTCTTCGTTAAAGCCGTCCACTTCTGGTGTGTCCGCAATGGCAGCACCAGGTGACTGAGACGTCACGTAACAAGGCTAGACGAGAGTACCAACCTGCTCGCTGAATGGACCCCGTAGGAATTCTGTCTGCTGTGTCGTACTTGGTGTGATAAATGTATCCATTCTCAATAAAAGCTAAGTCTATTCCTAAGACATGAGAGAAAAAACGTAGTTATTTGGCTTTACAGGCCAACCTTGCCTTAGCCCTATTCCTTTATTCAATTCCTAGGCAGTGACTGTCAAGGGGAAAGCCTGGTGGCGTAGTGGTGAAGTGCTACGGCTGCAAAGCAAGAGGTCAGCAGTTCCAATCTGCCAGGCGCTCCTTGGAAACTCTCTGGGGCAGTTCTGCTCTGTCCTGTAGGGTTGCTGTGAGTCGGAACTGACCCGACGGCACCTAACAACAACAACAAATGTCCAGGCCGGGGCGTGACTGCTGCCACACTTTGGAGAGAAGGACGGATCGCTTCAAAACGCTGACAGAATCCACAGGTGCTGCAGACACTGCAGGAACAGCCAAGCAGGCACAGACCCCACATCACACAGCACGTGGCCGGGCAGCAGGGTTCTCGCAGTTCGTCGTCTACATCTTTTCCCGGTGAGAGTCAAGTTTTGACTTCAAATAAAGCTGGGCAAGTTGTCAAGGGAGTTGGCCAGGCAAGATTTAACAACAAAATTCAAAGGCCGTTGAAAAATCCCTGACCTTTTGAGGGGGAATAAAGTCCTAAGCCACTCTCCGGTCACACTGCTGGGCAAGATGGCATGGGGCACAGGCGGCAGGCAGTGACACAGTGTGGAGTTTACACAACAGGGAACACATCAGATCACGCTGTGTGGCATTTACACAACAGGGCACACATCAGTTACGCAAGTGCGGAGGTCGCACAACATGGAACATATCAGAAGGACTGTGCAGTCCAAAGGCACAGCCCTCAGCAAAACTTCCACAGGGAAAACCCGATTTTTATAATTCAGTGTCACACATAAACCCAAGGCCGCTGAGTCAATTCTGACTTAGAGCAACCCTACAGGACAGAGCAGAACTGCCCCATACAGTTTCCAAGGAGCACCTCGTGGATTCAAAGCAGTCATAGCACTGAACCACTGTGCCACTAGAGTTTCCGGATGTCACACAATAGCCCATAAAACCACTGGCAACATACCTGGAATGTTCCCAAAGTCCCTGTAGATCCGGAAGTCCGTGTCTGATGGAATGATTCCACTCTGAAAAACCTCCTGAGCCACCACAGAGGCAAAGGGGTGTTTGGCTGCTGAAACATAGGCCTGGACCAACCAGGGATTCTCAGGGCCTGGAGCAAAAACATGGCAACACACAAGATCTACCTGGTAAATGTCCTATGTTCATTTTTAAATGCATTCATGTTAGTAACAGTAACAAACTTCAAAGGACCGAACTAATAAAAAGTATATTCTGTCACCAATCACAAAGATAACTAAACAATTCCTAAAGGTATGAAAATTAAACAACAGACTTGTCGACAAGAAAAGGGTCACACAAGAAACCATGAGGAAAACTAGAAGATGTTCTGAGGTGAGTGGTAATACCAACAGGACATGTCCAAAATTCGGAGGTGCACCTAAAGCAGAGCTGGGAAGACACTAAACACATCCACAAGAAAAGATCCTATCCTGAAAAGCAGGGATGTCAGCCACTGGTCCTCAAAAGTCTGGCTCCCACAGCACGGCAGCGGCAGCAACGGCAGCAGGGGAACCACCCGGCCACTGGCGAGACTGCCATTCCTCGGATTCCACCGCCGCTGCTCTGCACTGGAAACTCTGGGCCTGGGGCACGGCAAACTGTTCTAATAAGGTCTTCAGGGATTCCAACACCTGCTCTAGTGTGAGAACCACAACTCCAGGCACCTACCTCACAAGCTTAGAAGTAAAAAAGAAATTAAACCCAAGAATGTGCTGCTCTTGCTCCGTGCCGCCAAGACGATTCCGATCCCTGACGATCCCGCATGAGAGCACAGAAGGGTCCCAGGCTGCAGTGCTGCCAGGAACAGATCATCACGCATTGTCCCCCACAGATCGATCAGGTAGATTCCAGCTGCTGTACTTCCCGCTAGCAGCTGAGCTCCTAACCACTGGGAAACCCTGCCTCCCCTAAAAACACAGAAGGGAGGCAGTAACAAAAGAGAAGGAGTCAATAAAAAAAAAAAATACATTAAAGAAAAGAGAAAACAAGAGTCGGTTCTCTACAAAGAGCAATAAATTAATAAATTCCTTGGTCTGACACAGACGGGTGGAATCCCCAAGACCACAGCCCTAAGACACCCTTCTCAATGGAACTGAAGTCATTCCTGGAAACTCTATTTATCCTTCAAAACTCGGATGAAGTTTATACACAAAAAGGCAAAGCCATAGAAAAGCCCATAAAATAAATAACACCAGAGAGGAATGTGATCCTTAGGACAATCAATTACATGACATCAAATGGCACCATTTGCCTAAAAGCAAAGGTCAGAAGACTGGAATACATAGTAATTCAAGACAGAAGGAAACGGGAAACCTAGGATGGAAATGGGGGGTGTGCTGGCACACTGTGAGAACGAGACCTATGTCACATGTACTTTATGTACCAACTACTGACGGGGAAACTAATTTGTCCTGTAAAGTTTCACCCAGCCAAGCCAAGCAAAGTGCTGTTGAGTCAGATCCAAATTTTCACCTAATGCACATAAAAAAATAAAAATAAAAAAAATCTTTAAGTGAAAAAAAAAAACATTGACAAATCCCCAGGCAAGAACAGCAGGAGACCTGGCAATTCAAACTCACCCAGTAGCTCTGCTGGACAGAGACCTGGAGATCTGTCCCTTCAAAGGTTACAGTCAAGGAAACCTGAGAGGGCAGCTCTACTCTGTCACGTGGCACAGGGCTGCTATCAGCCAGACACTGACTCAAAGGCACACAGCGACCATAAAAGGTAAGAAGAACCACAAAGACGAAGCACATAAATGACCAACATCGGAAATAAAAAAGGAGTATCACTGCAGACACCACAGACACTAAAAAGATACTAACTTCATACTAATACATGTGGAATAGAAAAATCACTGAAAAACACAACTAACTAAAACTGACACAAAAAGCAGCAGAAACAGTTAATGGTCCTACATGCAGTAAAGACAATGCCAGAACCAATGGCTTCACAAGAATGCTCCCATACATGTGAGGGAAAAAATCTTACACAAATTCCCACACATAAAAAAAGGAATACTTTTGAATATATTTTATGAAGTCAGGAAAACCCTGACACCAAGTCTGACAGACTTCACCAAAAAAGAAAATCATAAACCAATCCTTCTCATAAAAATATTCTAAACAAAATATTAGCAAACTGAATCCAGCAATATATATACAAAAAAGATAATACGTTTCAACCAAGTTCTGCTTACTTCAGGAATACAAGAGTGGTTAAGTACTTGAAAATCAATTTATATAACTCATCAAATCACCAGAATACAGGGGAAAAAAAAAAACAACTGATACTTGCAACAGAATCATCTCGATAAAGAAAACATGTTGGACAGAAGTCAGCCATTCAAGATTTTAAAACTCTTACCAAACTAGAAACATAAAAAACTTCCATAAGCTAATTTCTCTTAACAAACAAACAAACAAACATATACACATGCACATAAAGATTAGAAGGAAAAAATAAATGTGATATTTCACAGTGGTAACATCAGCATGAATACAGAAAACACAAAGAATCTACAGGAAAATTATCAGAATTAACAAGTTTAGCAAATCTGCTGTCTACAAGACCAATTTGATAAAGACGTAATCTGTAACAACATAAAAAATCAAGGACTTAGAAATATATTTAGATAAACATGTGCCAGACCTCCTCCTTGAAAACCACAAAGTACAGCTAAGAGAACTTAAAGACAACTTAGAAAAATGAAAGGATACACTACATTCAAAGGCTGGAAGACTCAGTACTGTAGATACCAATTCTCAAATTGATCTACAATTTCAATGCACTGTCAATCTAAATCTCAGCAAGCTGTGTGTGCATATATGAAGAACCTGACAAGCTGAGTCTAAAATTTATATGAAAATGCAAAAGGTCAAAAGCAGAAAAGACAGTGCTACAGAACAAAGCAAGTGGACAACCAGATATCAAGAATTATTATAAAGCTTAGTCAAAATACTGTGATATTAATGTAAAACCCAAACCCACTGCCATTAAGTCGATTCTGACTCACAGGAATCTGATACAAGGATAGAAAAAGAGACTCATGGAAGAGAAAACAGGAGATAGAAATAAACTCATCCATATGTGATCACCTGATATATGAGAAAAGTGCTACTGTTACACAGTAATTATGCTTTTTTATATATAAGGTGCTGAATCAGTTAAGATATTCCTATGAAAAAGTTAATCTTGATTCTCTTCTCATACCACACACAGAAATCAATGCCACAAAGATTGCAGACCTAAATATAAAAGGTTGAATTAACACCCTAAAAGATAACATAGGATACCATTACAACCTTGGAGCAGGCAAAGATCTCATACAAAACACGAAAACTATTAATCACAAGTGCAAAGATTAAGAAACCAGTTTTTATTAAGAATTTCTGTTCAACCAAAGACAGGAGGAAAATATGAGCCCAGAAAACAGAAGGGTCCATGTGACTACGACACCACACCAGCATGGGACCAGAAGAACTAGATGGCACCCCGTCACCACCAAAGACTGCCCTGACAGGGAACACAAGGCTGAGTCCCTGATATAGCACAAAAAAAAGGCAAGTGAAAATCCAGAACTTTATTAAATAAAGACCAGACTTGATGGTCCCACATCCTGGAGGGTCGTCTGAAAACAAAGTCCTTGGACTTGCTGCTAGCCAGGGGCTAAAACCAGTACTGAAGCCAACACTGCAGACAAAGACTGGATTAGACTATGGGACATACAGTGATGCAAGTGGTGTGTATTTCTGGGCTTAAACATATACATACATATAAATATACATATATGTACACATATATACATAAAAAACTGACCAGTTCCTCTCTAAAGGTGAGAGGAGAGGGTGGAGAGGAGGGGACAAGTGTTGGCTGAATAAACACCAGAAATACAGAGTGTCAAGGAGGAATATGTCATCACAGGGAGAGCACAGCAGGCAGAGTTGCACAGAGGCATGTGTTCAGGGTTTTATATGGCAAACTGATTTGGATTGTAAACTTGCACTTAATCACAATAAAAACAAAATAGAATAAAAATAGCTTCTGTTCATCAAAAGACATCACTGAGACTGAAGGGGCAAACAGACCAGAGAACAGTTACATAGGAGTTAGTATACAGAACAAAGATCTCCTAGAAATCAATAAAACAAAATAAATACATAAAATGAAGAAAACACTTGAACAAGCACTTCACAAGAAAATATTCAAACGGCCAGTAAATCCATGCAAAAGTGCTGCCCATCATTGGTCAGCAGACAAATGAAGATTAAAACAACGCAACAATTCCACACACCCATTAAAACACTAGGGCTGCAAACAAGAACCAGGTGTTGACGCGGACCTGCAGTGAAAAGAACCCCGACACCGCTAGTGGGGATCTGAACTGGTACGACCACTCCCGAAAAAGTCTGGTCACTCACCGCATGTGCAATGTGAAAACCGGATCACGAAACGGAGGGCAGGAGGGATGCGTTCACACCGTGGCGCTGGCACAGAATAATGGAGACCATGGACTGCCAGAAACACAAGTCGATCTTAGAAACAGTACCAGCAGAATGTTCCTGAGAAACGAGGATGGAGAGCCTCGGCCTCTCTTACTCTGGACATGTCACCAAGAAAGCCTACCCACGGGACAAAGCACTCTGTTTGGTACAGCAGAGGGCCGATGGAGACGAGGAAAGCCCTCAGTGCGATGGACTGACATGACACAACGCTGCAACAGTCTCAAACACACCTGGGCAACATTTTATTCTGTCACACATACGGGGGCCATGTGCCAGTGCTGGCTCGATAGCAGCTAGCCACCACCGAAGCTGAACAGAGGCGGACTGCCAGTTAAGTTCACGAACTCACCCTAGAAAAAGTGCTACACACCTTATCGCTGACTATCACTGTGGTCACCTTTGCAGTCCTCCCCTTGGGAAGCCATGTACCGATGCCAGCGCCTAGTCCACCCTTCAAAGCAATTTTGGAACTCTTTCTGGAATGGCCATCAGAGCTGTCGTCATATTACCCTTGATGTCCTGAATGTCATGACAGTGTCTTCCTTTCAATACTTCCTTTATCTTCGGGTAAAGAAAAATGTTACTGGGGGCCAGATCAGGTGAGTAGGGAAGGCGTTCCAATACAGCATTTGTTTACTGGCTAAAAACTCCCTCATACACAGTTATACAATTAAGTTCGTGAACTTGCCACTGTGCTACTGTGCTCAATGGCCATTCCAGAAAGAGTTCCAAAATTGTTTTGAAGGGTGGACTAGGTGCTGGCATCAGTGTACAGCTTCCCAAGGGTAGTACTTTGAAGTTTACTGCAGTGATATTCAGTAATGAGCTATATAACACTTAGAACAATTAAGTTTGCAGACTTAACGGTAAGACCTCATACATGTATCCTGACACTCAGCAATTCCACTGAGATGTGTCAAACCCATGAAACAAGACACTTACAGTTACATTTACAGCAGTAGCACTCATGTGAGCCAAACTCTGTAAACCCCCTAACATCACCAGAAGAATAAACTGTTCTACAAAGAAGTCTTCTTCACCTATACACGTGTGTGCCTAGGTGTATCTGCAGGCATGTGCATATATCCTATACGTAATAAAGCACACAGAAGGCACTGATACGGATACTTCCCAAACACAACCAAACACCTCACAGGAGCAGTACTGGGTCTGAAAGCTTAGGACGATAGTCTCATGGGACAACTTAGTCAACTGGCATAACACAGGCCATAAAGTTTATGTTCTACATTCTGGTTTGGTTAAGGAGCATGTCTGGGGTCTTAAAAGCTTATGAGTAGCCATCTAAGATACAATTATTGGTCTCTACTAAGCTTGAACAAAAGAGAAACAAGGAAACCAAAGACTCCAAAACTAGTCTATAGGACTAACTGCCTATGTGAACCACGGCTTCACCTAACCCAAGAGCAGAATTAGATGGGGTCACTTTTCAGCTAAACAACAGATCGGCTCATGAAATAAAAATACCCATACTGTGAGTCGGATCCGACTCGACAGCACTTGGCTATACTGTGAGCCTTTAAAAAAAATTTTTTTTTAATTCCTTTAAAATCATCCATATGAGACCAAGGAGCCCTAGTCACACAGCGTTTCAGAGCTTGGCTGCTAACGAAGAGGTCGGCAGTTTAAATCTACCAAGAGCTCCTCAGCAACCCATGGGGTAGTTCTCCTCTGTCCTATGCAGACTATGAGTCACAATCAACTTGATGGCAATGGGTTTGGATTTTTTATTTATAGGAGACCAGTTAACATTTACACTGAAGCAAAGATCAGAAAGTATATAAGGGCAGGAAAGTTAGATTAACAAAAACAGAATAACTAGAACAGAAATAACAACAATGTTGACACGATGTGAAAAATATAGCCAATTGCACTGACCAATATACACAGAAATTGTTCAGTGGGAAACAAATGTTATCAGGAAATGCAAAAGAGTGAGCCACTGCCAAGCACAACTCAGGTGAATCTTACAGACGTGATGGTAAGTGGAAAAGAAACCATACTCAAAGCATGATGTATGATTCAATTTATGTAAAGTTCAAATACAGGCTAAATTTATCTATCAAGATACAAGTCAAAACAGAGGCAGTCTTTCAGGGACGGAAGGACCAGGAAAGGCCACACAGGTGCTGTCTGGGATGCTGGTAACATTCTCTGTCTCAGTCTGGGGTATGATTACATGACTATACTCAGTTTGTCAAAATTCATCAAGCTGAATACTTCAAGATCTATGAGTTTCTCTTTACATATGCTATACTTGGACTACAAAAAAAAAAAAAAGATGAAATAAAGACACAAAGTAACATTAAGGGATCATTTTAACCAAAGAGTTTGAACAACCAATGCCAGTCCTCTCCAGACTATGGCTGTTGGCTGGTAAATGTTTATCACCAGTTGTCATTTCTGCACTGTACCATAAAAAGGGAGGCCCTGGGTGGCACTAACGGTGAAGTGCTCAACTAGCAGTTTGAACTCATCCAGAGGCACCTCAGAAGTCAGCCTCTGCTCTGCTTTGGAAAGGTCACGGCCTTGAAAACCCCTGTAACAGCGCTACTCTGAACACACAGGGTCACCGCGAGTCAGAAGTTGACTCAATGACAACTACCAACAATCATAAAAAATACTTGAGAAAATAAACAATCCATCAACAGACAAGAAATGTTCGGTTTTAAGTATCTGCCACCTTCTGTTTAGCCCTCCCAGAAACCCTGCTGCACAGGACTGCGGCGGCCTAAGGCAGACACTCGCCAACTGTCCATCAAGGTCCACAGGGTGTGCACGGTGTAAGCTCCTGCATAAAAACGGAGGCTGAGGGGACTGGTATGTGGGACCAGAACAGCCCCTGAACAAAGTGCCCTTCCCTCCACAACACAGACTAAACAAGGGCAGCCCCTTATGGATTAATCCTAGCCAATAAGTCCTAATACTGTTTCATTTCACAGACAAGGAACTGAAATCTTGGGGCGGTTATATGACAAGTCCCAAATTCCACCTGACGGCTGCACCGGAGCGGGGGTTTACACAGGTCACCTGATGACAAAGCCTGTGCTCTGAGTCACTGCCCCAGCCTGCCTCCCCCACAAAGCATCTATCTTCATCCTCCTCTGCAGAAAGGCAGCTGGCAGACACAGCAATACTTCCGCTTGAAATTCTTTATCTCACCTTCATCTAAATCCTACCGTGCTTCCAGTTTCTGATGCATCCATTTCATTTAAAGAATGTCCTCCCCTACAACCCTGCCTTCCTTGATGCCAAGGTTGAGAGCACGTGTGATGCAAAGTGAAGTCGTTTTACTGGCAAAAACACATATTCAGAGTTTCCGGGAAGTCTGGTAATCAGTCTCCACTGCTCCACTTCCTTCTGACTTTCGCTGGTGGCATCAACAGCCGGACAAACAGAAATGGGGCAACTGGAGAAGGAGACGGAGACAGCCTGCTACGGAAACCAGGATGAAGGCCGGGAACCGAGCACTGAATCTCAACTGTTCTCGTTGGGGGGCGAGGCTGAAACTCAGTAGAAATGGTTCAGAAAAGGGGAAAAGGAACTGGAGACTGTGGCTTCAAACCACTATTTGGAAGAATTCAGCAGTAGCTAGGGAGAGGGGTAGAGGTCAACAGCGGTCGTATTAAGACTAGAAAATGCATGGCTGTGTGCTGATAGAAGTCACCTTGCAGAGAGGGGAAAATTGGTCATGGGAGACAGAAATGTAATTTTAAATTGCCACTTTATAACCAGATTCCTACTCATGAACCTTGAAGTTGTTTCATATTTTTATTCATATAGAAAAGCCAGTGTATGTTTTTGCTGTATATATTCTCAACAAAAATAAATGATTACAAAAAAGAGAGAGAGAGAGAAAGAACAGCCAGGAGGTGTACACTGCACTTAGACCTACGTGTCTACATTTTACTGTTAATGCCAGAAAAACTCCTGTAAGGGGACCAAGGGGTCTTCTGTCCAAAGACACACAGAGCCAACAGGTGGCGGGGGGGGGGGGGCCGGGGGGCCAGGAGGAAACGAGCATCACTGCTCCCAAGTACAGGGCTCTCTCTGAAGTGAGGAGGGTTCTACAGCAATTTGATGACGGCTGCCCCATTCCCAGATACATCAACAACCACCAAAGTCTATACTTCATACAGGTAAATCAGATCTCAATAAAGCAGATATTTAAAAAAAAAAAAAAAAGAAAGAAAGAAAGAAAGAGAACGTCTTTTCAACCTGGCAATAAAACAGTCGATACAACAGGATTCCATCTTGTGGGGCGGGTGGGACCCGCACATCAGTGGTCACTGTGAGCCAGCGCCGAGTTACAGCACTGCTGTACAGACACACAGAAGGCATACTACTGCGCAGTCAGACGACATTCCAGAAGGGGTGGGACTCAACTGGAACACCGGTTTGCTCAGAGTAGTAGGACCAGAGGGGCACTGACATTTCACAAGAGAAAACAGTGAGTCCATTACCGTTGGGCTTTGGGCTGTCTTGCTTTTGAGGCTGGTAGTGTCCGCATTTTTTCACAAGAAACTTAATACTGGCTTAATCCATTTAGATTTCATAAGATTGGATTTTACAATACTGCCAAAACTATGGAAACCGTGGTGGTGTAGTGGCTAAGTGCTACAGCTGCTAACCAGAAGGTCGGCAGGTCAAATCCACAAGGCACTCCTTAGAAACTCTTACAGGCCAGCTCTACTCTGTCTATAAGGTCGCCACAATTCGACTCAACGCCAGTGGGTTTTCTGGGTAAAAATTGTTAAATGGAGCATTCCTGAGTCGATATAAATTACTAGTCTGATAAAGCAAGTCATTCTTGCATGTATTCTAGCTGTCTTAAAAATGAGGTAGAAATGATTATTCAGGTCACTAAAAACTCCCCAGATGAATGTCTCTCTCGGAAGTAACCACGGAGCATGAGAAAGTACAAAGTGTTTTAACTGAAAAGTTTCCAGAACGAGACAAGTGCTACTGTGCAGCACAAGAAGGCCTGTGATTCAGAAGGCTGGGGACAGAGAGGCCCAGCACATGCTCTTCAGCAGAACTCAAATCCAGGGGGGCCCTGTCCCCCTTGGTCATTTCACAGAAGGAACACTAGCTAGCTTTGTCAAAGCCATCCGCACAAGAGAACACATCACTGGGGAGCAGAAGCATCTGGATTTGCAAGAGGTAACAGGGAAAGTGCTGGAATATCAAAAAGTGCCAGAACACCCTCTGGACAAGTCGAGCCACATGAACAGCTGCAGCAAGCTAGAGGGGCAAAATCCTACAATCATGCAGAGAAAACGGGGCAATAGCCTCTCCAAATTTTTTGGAGGGTGCCCTTCAGGAGCAAAACGACTTTTGAAATGCCAAGCCAAGGGGGATTTTATTTTAGAACACGTAAAACATCTAAATTGTATATATGCTGCTAACGACTCTAACGTCTGTTTTCGCTTTCTTACCAAAGGAATCACGCGCACTGCAATGATGTGAACGCTACAGGATGCTACACAGTGTAACTAAAGCAGTGACGGCAACTCTGGTCGGCTCAAGGAAACCCTGGTGGCACAGTGGTTAGCACTATGTCTGCAAAACAAAAGGCTGGCAGTTCAAATCCACCAGGCGCTCCTTGGGAATGCTACGGGGCAGTTCCCCTCTGACCTATACGGTTGCTGTGATCGACTCGATGGCAGCAGGGTTTGGTCTTCTCAACCGCACGAAACCACAGAGAGCTCAAAGTGCTTCTCTAGGCAAGCCCCTCCCTCCACTGCAGTCTCACCCACCTGGGTCCACCAGCAGACAACCCCTGCCATCCAGCAGTGGCCATTATTAACAGCTGTACAGCTTTCCAGACAATGTAATTTTTTCTAAAAGGTATGCGACTTTAGAATTTTTTATCTACATTTAGGAAAAAGACTTCTGCACAGACTTGGACCAGTCAGAACTAGCTAAAGTAACGTGAACAAAGTTCATGAATAAAGTAACCAGTAACATGAACAAAGGAACCAGCTTGGGTCTGGAAGTGCCTCCTCTTAAGTCACTGTGTTTTAACTTCTCTGGATTAGACACATAAAAACATACTGACACGTATGCATGAAGACATTCAGGAAGGGTTTAGCCTAAACCGTAACACTAGTTTTCCTCTGGGTATCGTAGGGGTACAGGGACAACAGGAACTCTTTCTGGAATGGCCATGGCTATGGAGACACTGGACACACAATACATTCTGGCAGGGAAATACAGATACATTTGCCCTCTCCTGTATATATAGCCTTTCACAAAAGGAAAGAAAAACAGTTACAGTGTCTTCTTTGCTTACAGAATAGTCTCTTGCTGTTTCTTCACTGGGTGGTTGTTGATAGGAGAACTGCCAATTAAGTTCAAGAACTTATCCAAGAATAAGTGCTACACACCTCACTGCTGTGTAACACTACAGTCACCTTCAAAGCCCTCCCCTTGGGAAGCTACACACTGACGCTAGCACCTAGTCCACCCTTCGGTGCAATTTTGGAACTCTTTTTCTGGAATGGCCATCAGAGCTGTCATCACATTATCCTTGATGTGTCCTGAATGTCATCAAAATGTCTTCCTTTCAATATTTATCTTCGGCTAAAGAAAAAGGTCACTGGGGGCCAGATCAGGTGAGTAGGGAGGGTGTTCCAATACACTTATTTGTTTACTGGCTAAAAACTCCTTCATGCACAACTATGCAATTAAGTTCAAGAACTTGCCATGGTGCCACCGTGCACAACAGCCATTCCAGAACGAGTTCCAAAATTGCTCTGAAGGGTGGGGTAAGCGCTGGGTAAGCACTGGCACTGGTTCCCAAGGGGAATGCTTCAGAGGTGAATGTCATGATGTGAGGTATATCACTGAGGTTACATATCAGTTCTCAGTGAGGTATGCAACACCTACAACAATTCAGTTCACAGACCTAACTATCAGAGCGTGTATGCGCTCTTCCTATCCTGATAGGCTTCCCAGAGACAGAGGAAATTTACCATCTCCTGAAAATGGCAGACACCAGAAGTCTGCCCTCATCAGTTAGAGTGAAAAGTAAGAGTTAGCAGAAAGGCTTGAGAGCTGGAAAAAACAGAGAACTTTGCTGTTCCTGACCTTGACATTCTCAGGGTTAGCAGAATTTAAAAATACTGTGAATTTTAACTATAAGTAAGTTTAAAGCAAGTTGGATGGAGAACATTAAGGTCTGGTGATCTGCTTCTGTAAAGATCATAGCCAAGAAAGCCCTATGGAGCAGTTCTAACCTGTTACACGGGGTCCTCATGAATCAGAACTGAGTCACCAGCAACTGGCTTTTCGTTGTTCTAGTTTGTAATGGGTTTACCAAGAAACCAAACCCACTGGCACAGAGTCATTTCCGACTCAGAGAAACACTACAGTGACTCTACAGGACAGGGCAGAACGCTCTCTAGCTTCCAAGGAGTGCCCAGAGGATTCAAGCTGCCAACCAGGTTATGAAAATATACTTAGCACTTGGCAAATCTTCCTAATTCAAGCAATACCACATCTGCAAAGGGTGCTCAAAAAAGTTCCCGCATCATCTTCCTCGCTTTTCCCAGCCTATCTCACCTCCCAACATGCTTCTCATTTTCACTTCTAGCAAACGCTGCTAGCAAACGCTGCATCTCTGACCAAACTACATTCCCCAGGTTTGCAACAGAGGAGGAAAGCAGTAGGGAACCTCTAAACCAGGTTTTACCACTTCCTGACGGAATACATCTATGAAGTTTGAATTCCATTAAGATGACAACGAATGCAGGAAGTATTTAGGCCATTTATCCTTAGAAAGGAGTCCCTGGGTGGTACAAATGGCAACGCACTCAACTGCCAACCAAAAGGATGGAAGCCCGAGCTCACCCAAGGATGCCTGGGAGGAAAGGATGGAGTCCGAGCTCACCCAGAGACACCCGGGAAGAAAGGCCTGGTGACTCACTTCTGAAAAATTTTCCACTTAAAAGCTAAGGAGCACAGTTCTACCCTGACACACACAGGGTCATCATGAGTCAGAATGGACTGGAGGACAACTGGCGGTCCTAAGAAAAGCTTAGTCGTGAAAGTTTACAAATATTTCTCCAGCTGAATGAACATTAGTGGACCTTTCTGACATTCAAATAAACTACATGGTAAATGTCAAGTCTGCAGGTAAATTTCCTCAATTTAACTCATGAAAGAACTGCTGTTTAAACCATTTCTATTATAATCGCCTATGAAAAAATAAATGCTCACCACCTACAGGACATCCTGGTGGTGTAGTGATGAAGAGCTGTGGCTGGCAGCTGCAATCTACCAGACACTCCATGTGGCAGTTCTACTCTGCCTTATACAGTCACTGTGAGTAGGAATCAACTTAATAGCAGTGGGTTTCGTTTTTGTTTTTTTTTTCCCATTACCCTACATATCCATCTGGGTAATGGTTAATAACAAGGTACCTGAATTTGGTCTGTCTATATTCAAATCCTGCCGCGCTATTTTTCAGGCAAGTTACAATCTCTCCCGCCTCAGTTTCCTCATGTGTAAAAGGGAGGCAAGAGCAGTATTTACCCTTCATGTTGAATAAGCTCTAAGTGTGAGTCAGATGCTATTAATGTTATTATTTTGCTAAAATTTTTTAACAAAGACTAGTTAAAACCATTTAGGGCTTTAAAAAGAATGATCATTTCATTAGAGAGTCTACTTAAGTTCAAAAAATTTCCACTTTTATAAAAACTAGAGCTGCAGTAAAATACACAGTGCAGAGCCTCGCATACCCGTCTGGAACACCAGCTCCTTTCCTCCTACACCCGCAGCCTCCAGGTTAATAAACGCACGGATCACGCTGGCCCAAGGGTGCTGAGTAATGAAACCGTGGCTGGCCTGATTGGGAAGGAGAGAAAACAAACACAGCTTACATCATCTTAAATCATCAGCCTTTGTTTTAGGGACAGATTGGTTCTCTTGACATGGTGGGGAATATTAAAACAACATAATGGTTTTTCTTTTTTTAAAGGCATTATTTAAATGCATTGTCTATCTGTCTCTAAGTGTGTGACGGCTCTGTGCAGTGTGTTAGTGACAAGTTGCCAAGAACAGTGCCCGACAACATACTCAGTGTGAAGTCACGTGAAAAAAAGCACAAAAGAGGAGAACAGAAATAGACGGATTTGTACAATCAGCTATTCAAATTGTATGCTTGCCTCAAAACATCTCAAACTCGAACTTGACTTAAAAAAAAAAAACCCAACGAGTAATCAGAAAGCTGTTTTATGAATCAAACACTTGAAGACTTATCCATTCTGAACTGAGATTTTAAAACACTGAACATGTCTGTGTAGGCAGCTGTGGACCTTTTGAAGTACAGTCAGCTATAGTATGTCATCTGCGTCATCTCTTTAGGATGCTATTTAAATAACTAATCAAAATGCATATGATAGCTATTGTGACTACTGTCATCATTCTCACTAGGATTATTATTCAACCCTAATACTTAAACCAGTAAAATCTCACTTGCAAGATATTTTCCTCAGCCCCGTTAAAGAGAAAGATGACGGCGTGTTGGAAGGCGTCTGAAGACGTTGACAAGACCCGGAGGACTTCCAGCATTACTGAGCAGCTCACGGCATCATCACTGGCACCTTGAAATCAGAAACACAGATTTCTTCTCAGAATTTAAAGCCTTTGCACTATGAACTGTGATGGCCAGGACTGGCGTCTTCTGCATGGCCCTTACGAGGTGGCAACGACACCCACCCGCAGGAAGCTCTGTGAGGGGCAGGGGTCTGTCTGCTTTACCCACCGATGTGTTCTTGGTGCCTAGCACCGTGCCTGGCCCATGGGAGCCACTCAGTTAACAACTGTACAATACATCAACCAGGTGGCACATAAAACAGTACTGAAAACCGGCAACCTCAGCATCCCAGGACGATGTGTTCCATTCCTGATCCTGATGCTACATTCTCTGGAATTTCCTCACTTCTGGTGTTCAGCTTCCCACTGCTGCGGCCACCTCCTCCTTTCCCACTTACCAACATCGTAAAAGCTGCAGATCACTTTGAATCTGCAGAGAGGTCAGTCTGGATGAGGTAGAGTTCTTCTTACGGTTTGTCTGCGATCACATGACTACAAAGCACACCCAAAACACCTGCTCTAGTAAGCCAGGGAGGAGGAAGACGACCTAAATGGCATCGCTCAAGTCGAGGATTGACTCAAAACCCCGGTGGCGTGGTGGCTAAGTGCTCCATCTGCTGACCAAAAGGTTGGCAGTTCAAACCTGACAGGTGCTCCTTGGAAACTTTATGGGGTCACTGTGAGTTGGAATCGCCTTGATGGCAGTGGGTTTTTGGTTTCCTTGATTTAGCACCTATGTCTACGGAAGGTGATTGGAAAGGTGACTTCAGTGCCTTGATTTTTCAAAAGCACTGTAAGAAGTAGTTAAAGGAAGTGACAGGACACCTGACAATATTAAGGAATTCTTGCTCATTTTCTTAGGTGAGGTAAATGAATGGTAACATGGACATGTGAAGAAAGAAGTCCTTGACTTTTAGCTACACAGACAGAAACACTTAAGAGAGGAAAGAATACAGCTGTGATCTGCCTCAGCTCAAGCGGTAGGGGGCGCGCAGTAGAGGACAAACAAGGTCGGACACTGGCTGGTAACCACCGAGGCTGAGTGATGGGTACGTTAACCACACCTGTGGCTCTAGAGCCAATTCCAACTCACAGTGATCCTACAGGACAGAGCAGACATGCCTCACAGGCTTTCTAAGGCTGTCATCTTCACAGCAGACCACTGCATCTTCCCCTTGCAGGGTGGCTGGTGGGTTTGAATGACAACTGAAAAGTTAGCAGCCAAGCACTCAGACACTGCGCCACCACAGCTCCTGGACAGGTGTATTAGGGTTCTATCCAACAGTCTCTGCTTCCATACATACTTAACATATTCCATAACAAAAAGCTTAGAGTTATCACGGCAAATAAGCGGAGTAACAGCCTCAAACAAAAAAAATCACCATCAACTTGATTCCATTTCACAGTGATCCTATCTGATCCAGCAGAACTGCCCCACAAGCTTCCCAAGGAGCAGCTGGTAGATTCAAACTAGCAAGCTTCCGGTCAGCAACGAAGCTCTTCACCAGGCAATAGCACTCCTGGGATACTTAGCATGGACTCTTACAAGAAACACTTGGAGATACATGCTAGCTCTGTCACGGTGATCTCCCCAGGCTCCACGTCCTGGTCTGGAGGGCAGGCCCCTGGCACCAACCTCACAGGTTTGTGGTAAGGACGGTACCCGGGAATGTACAGTGCTGGGGATGTGGTCATTCCTCCCTCCCCCTGCAAACCTATGGGAGGCTGTGAAGCCAACCACAATGCTTGCCTGGGCTGCTCAACTTCAGACTGTCCTCACTCAAGAAGAGACTACTCATTAGCTATACTTGTCTTTGTTGTGATTATCAAACTGAATTATAATCAAAGTAAAAGTAATTTCCCAATCAACTATCAAAAAGATATAGCTATCAGTAAAAACTGGTCACCATCCCTAAACTCAATGAAATGTTTTTTAACTTTAAGGTTGTCACTTTAAAATAAAAAGCAAATTACAAGGGTTTGTCCTCCCCACCTCCCTTAAAAGTGAATGTTATTAAATTTAGGGCAAGAGATGCAGGAAAATGAAGGAATACACCTACACTAGGCAGATTAAAAAGTTAAAACGTTCATTTCTCTTCCTGTATCTTAAATGCTCTGGTGTCTTAGAACAGAGCTAGACAAACATCAATCATCTTCCAAGAAAGTGAAGAAAAGTCACAGGACAGTTTCTATGAGGGCTAGGTGGCTAACATCCCTTTCCATTTAGCACTAACCTTGAAACTGGAGCCACCCTGAAAATAACTCAATGTATGTTCTACCAACAGCCTGGAACCACACGGCAGTGCAAAGAAGACACCTCAGGCCTTTCTGTGGGTAACGTTACACATAATCAGTATCAGTTCCTCAGTCCCAGACACTTCACTGAGAACTTCAAAAAAAAAAAAAAAAAAGCACGTTTCGATTAGTTCAGCTACTAAAAGGTGACAGCCCATTTGATGAATTTATGAAACACAGTTTTTGATCATTTATCATCAACAGAAATTTCCTTGGCACTGTTGGTATGGTTTACCCTAAAAAAATTTCTGTTTGTTAAAAATAGGCTCCGATAGCCCCCAGGATGGTCAGTCTTTAATTATCAGACTCCATGCACATAATGCTCAATGTTGGACACCACAGCGGTTTCTAGTATGTATGCACATACCATCCTTACAGAATGCTCTTCAGTAACTGTGGTGTCTGTCTCTTAGCAGCGCTGAAGCATCATACCAGTGGACACAAGGCAACACTTTCTTCATTCGTTACCTCTATGAAAATACCACTGGTTTCCCCAGCACACGTGAATGTATTTCTGACTTTATGCAACAGATGTGTATGTATTGATTTTTGAGAAAGCAAATTATATTTTAAATGCACTGGCGAGCTTTCTAATTGAAGATGCCTCTTTAATTGAATCATTTTGTCAAGCTAATAAATTTTACGGCATACTTTGTAGAACTCTAGATGTTCACAGTGAACTTGCTTTAAGTTCAAATAATCCAGCAAGTACTAATGTTAAGTAACAGTTAATAATAAAGTGTGTGTGAGAGGCACTGTTTTAATGTTTTATTTATACTTAATCCTCACTCCTCAAAGTAACCCTTAGAATAAAAAAAAACCACTGCCATTGAGACAATTCCAACTCACAGAGACCCTATAGGACAGGGTAAAAGTGCCCTATAGTTTCCAAGGAGTGCCTGGTGGATATGAACTGCCGATCTTTTGCACAGCAGACATAGCACTTAGCCTCTATGCCACCATGGTTTCCCATTAGGAAGGCAGTGGTATTATCCTCATGTCTAGATAAAAAACTGAAGTCATTTGTCCAAGAGAACATGCCCTCTAACAACTATGCCCTAATAGTTTCTCCTTCATTTCAAATGTAGCTGAGTGACTGGCCCAGGCGACCCAGAGTCAGGCCCCAGTTCTGTCTCTGATCGGTGGTAATCAGCTAAGTTGATTCTGTGTCAAATGAAAGGGCTGAATCAGACACTAACTGAAGGCTTGCCTAGTTCTAAGATGCTATATGGTTCCACTGTTTTCTATTCTCCCCTATTTACAATCTCTTTTAACTACTGAGAACAGTTTTCTGAGAATTTTTATATGAAAAAAAAGTGTACATGCAATTTAGGGCATTCTCATTTAGACACTATTTATTGTGTCAGGCACTGTCCTAAACATCAAGTCATCTATTGGCTCCAGTGTTTTCAAAGTCAGAATTATGGAGTTATGAGTTACTCTGACAGAATGGCACCCCCAGTGGGCCCAAATTCTCACTTCACGGGTCAACAGAAACAGTGAGGACAGATGTCTGCCCCTCCCAGGCAGCAGCTATCCTTTATCCTGTACCCTCCGCAGCACCATCTAGCTGAGAAAGCACATGCAGCAGCAGCAGCCAATTCCAGATCACAAGTGCCAGCTAACTCTGCTAAGGCTGCCTCAGTCTACCATACATCAGGCTGCTGGTGATAATGGCCCCCCCAAAAAGGAGAAAAAAGTTAAAGCAATTGAGAAAGTACTGTGAGGCTGGCTCCTACACTCAACGATCATATTCGCCTTCTAGCAAGACAAAAAGAGAAATGGCCAAGAAAATGGTGCCCCCCAACTAACTTGGGGTTAATGAACTCTCCAGGTTCCAGTGACTACACGACGACTCTAATACCAGGTGCCTACCTGGTGAGTTTGGCACTGAGTCAAAATGACAATTAGCCAGGACGGCATGCTGGGCACCCCCTCTGGGTTCCAGCTTCACCACAACATTGGTGATGTTGTCATAGTAGCTGGTGAAACCTCCCAGGAAGTCAATGCTGAAGGAGCCTGTGGGCCGCTGCACATCCACTGTGATCTTGTGATTGCTGTTGCTTTCATCTTCAATAAGTTTAATCTGCTCCAAGAGATAGCGCACTGTGAGAACTTCATTTTCAGGGCTTCCTGTAGTCCTGGGGCCGATGGATGTTATATGCTCAAGATAATCCCTGGACATGACCAACAGAAAGATGATAGAAGATTAGCTAGGGTTAAAACTAACATTTAGCACAGAGCAACTTTTCTACCGCATTCTCCTCTGTCTTTAAAAAAGTTTATTTCTAATTGACATAACTAGCATTTTGCTAAGACAGTCTTCTGCACCCCAGATTGGTGAGTGGCATTGGGGTCTTAAAAACTGCCGAGCTGCCATCTGACTCAATGGCATTGGTTTAAGGTGCCATCTGAGGTACACCAAATGGTCCCAACTCAGCATGAACGGATGATCTCCAAGGACCTAAACGACATGGGGCAAAGAGCACCCAGAAGACAGAGAGATCCACGTGAGTGGGTGACTACATCAACGTGGGACTACAAGAACAGGATGGTGCCTGGCCACCACCGATAGCCATGATGGGGCTCACAAAGTTGAGTCTCACTGGCAACATGAAAATAAAAAGGGGTGTGCCCTGAGAGCTCCACCAGAAGACCACAGTTGATGGTCCAGGGGTCTCAGGGTTCCCCTGGGAGCATGGCCCCTGGCCCTGATGATACCCCTGTCCATAAATCATAATGGAGGTCAACTCTTCAGACAGAAACGGATTGCACCTGGTGCGCTCTTTATGTTTCTATGTGTCTATAGGATATCAACCAGCTCACCTCTTACTGGATGCAGGGGAGAGGGTGGAGAGAGGACTATGAGATTGTTAGGAGGATATGACATGTACAGAATGGAGAGGAGTGTGCTGTCACTGGGCAGGGAGAGCAGTGGCAGCTGCTCATTGGTGGGTATGCAAATTTATATGGGATTGTATATTTTCACTTAATCATAATAAAAAAAAGAAAGCTTATTTCTCTGACTTCTCACATATGTAAAATTAAAAAAAATCACTGACATGTTGATTCTGACTCATGGAAGAAGTGTTAGACTAAACTTGCTCTATAAGGTTTTTCTTGGCTATAATCACTACAGAAACAGATTGCCAGGTCTTTCTTCCATAGTACCATGGAATTTTGCCACCCAGGACCTGCCTGTATATAAAGGCTGCCTTTATCATCCCAGGCAACCTGTAAAAATTACATGTAAAGTCCCGTCCTCTCCTTGTGCCTCCCAGGAGTCTCAACTCCTGGTCTTCAGAATTTTCTCCATCTACCCCATTCGCAACTTGTCTTCATCCCAAAACCAAACCAGTACAAAACCGGTACAAAAACTAGTATTCAAAGTATATAGCTGCGGAAGTCTACACAGAACAGAATGCAACTTCACTGCGTGCACGATGCTACTAACTCCTCAGTTTACTACTGGGTAGGTCACTGATCACACATATATCCCTAGCAGAAGACAATGAACATAATTACACCATGAGTTTAAATACAAAAACTTTTACTCGTAAAGAATGGACGCTTTCTCCACTGTCTGCACACAAAGCCTAAAAACTTCAATTGAGGCCAAAAGAACTCTATTCCTAAGAGAGAGAGTGAGAGTGAGTGTGTGAGTGTGTGTGTGTGTGTGTGTATGCACGCACGTGCACGCGTGTGTGTGCACACATGTCTGCTCTGTTGGGGGGATGGCCTGTGTTCCAGAAAGTCTTTAAGAAAATAAACTTACAGCACTTTGTATTCACAGAAAAAGCTTTCAAAGTAACAGAGGCTAAGTCTACTGAAGAAATCTTTCTGCTAGCTTCTGACTTAAGACTTTTGAGGCACTTAAATGGCAAACAATATCTGTGGCTGTAAGACTTCGAGACACTTAAGTAACAAACAGTATCTTTGGCTTAATTACCTTCCCCGACATACTTAAAGGTCTTTTCTCTTTTTTTTCTAATTAAAAAAGTCAAACCTGGACATTAATCCAGGGGTCCAGGAAAAGCTTCAGGGATCTGACAACGCCTAAAAGGGTGTGCAGATTTTCAATGGCAGGTCTTTTGGAAAGATACCACAGCTTCACATTCGGGTACTAAGACACCCCCCCCCCCCAAATTAAAGACTACCGCAGTATCTCCTTCCAAGAACCCCCCGAAAACGAATGTATAAAAGTCCAGGTATGCAAATTTCACCCTCCCTCAATTCTTTCGGAAAGCAGGAATGCCCAGTCACGATAAAAAGTCAAAGTTGCTCCCGAAGATGAGCGGGCGCCCAACCACTGGCCATTGTCAGGTAGGGCAGAAGGCATGGCGCAGCAGGCACAGTCCACCCCGCCACCCCCGGCTACACCCGCGGTTTAACAGCCGACCACTCAAGCCCCGCGTCCGGGACGTGGAGCTCCTCTGAGAGACGCGCAGCGCCACCCACCCACGTGCGGCCGGACAGCCGGGGAGCGCGCGAGCTCCGGGCGGGGTGCACGCTGCAGGGCGCCGGTCGGGCCGGGCTTTCAAGTGGCGCGCCGGCTAGCGGGTACCTGGCTCGGAGCGCGTCGAACTCCCGGTTGCTCCCTGCGGGCCCGCGCAGCACCAGCTGCTGCAGCGACAGGTGCACGAGCGCCCGCAGCGCGAGCAGGTAGAGCGCGAGCACCAGCGCGGCGCGTGCCTCTGAGAGCCCGGTCCCCGCGCCACCACCGGGGCCCCGCTTCCGCGTTCTGCCGCCGCCGCCGCCGCCGTCGCCAGCGATCACTCGGGGCTCCGGAGCCGGGGCCTTCCTCTCGGGCGGCAGCGCTGCCGCCGCCGCCGCAGGGCCCTCCTGGCGCTCCGTTCCGACACGGTGTCGCCTCACGGCCGCTGACTCTGAACCCCACTCCATGACTGCGAGCCTCCGCTGCCTCTGCCGCCGCTGCTGCCGCCGCCGCTGCCGTCAGCCAACCGCCCAGCCCGCGATTGCTCCGCAGCCACAGGCGACCGAGCGCCTCCTAGTGAGCGGACGGCGCCTGCAGAGGCCCAAACTTGTTCTGATTGGCCTGCCGGGAGGTGCCCCGCCTCCCGGGCTGGTGTGGGCGGGCCCGCGGTGCGGCGTGGTCGGGGAGTGGGCGGGGCAGGCGGGGAGGGGGCGGGGAGAGGCGTGCCCGACGCGCTGGGAACGCCTCTACCGCCCCCCTGCTGGGTGTCAGGCGGAGATATCCAGCAGGTGCACCCCCAAAAAAAGAGAAAAATGAAAAATTGCTTTTAAGGGAACGGACAGGTCTCTTGGGGTGCAGCAGGTACAAGAACCGTTAGTAACAGCCTCTGATAAAAGTGGGGCCTGGCTTTCAAAACAAGAAAGGGGAGTGTGCCCAGGAGGCCTGCAGGCACGCTTTCACAAGCGCAGATGACACAACCTGGCTTGCAGAAAGCCAAGATGGCTTAAAGCACGAATTGATATAAATCAAAGACTACAGCCCGCTGTATGGCTTATACCTCAACATAAAGCAAACCAAAATTCTCAGAAATGAACCAATAAGCAACATCGTGATAAACAGAGAAAAGATTGAGATTGTTAAGGATTTTGTTTAACTTGGATCTACAATCAATACCCATGAAAACAGCAGTCAAGATATCAAACGCCCGACTGCACTGAGCAAAGCTGTTGCAAAAGACCTCCTTCAAGTGTTGGACCAGCGAAGATTTCGCTTTCAGGACTAAGGCACGCCTCAACCAAGCTACGGTGTTTTCAGAGGCCTTATATACATGAGGAAACTCTAGTGGTACAGTGATTAAGTGCTCCATCTGCTAACCAAAAGTTCAGGTATTCCTTGTAAACTCTATGTGGCAGTTCTACTCTGACCTGTAGGGTCACTATGAGTCGTAATCAGTTCGACGGCATTAGATTTGGGAGTTTTCATATGGATCTGAAAGCTGGGTGAGTGAGGAAGGCCAAAGAAGAATTGATGCCTTTGAATTACAGTGTTGGTGAAAATACTGAATATACCATGGACTGCCAGCAGAACAAGCTAATCTATCTTGAAAGAAGTACAGCCAGAATGCTCCCAAGAAGCAAGGTTGGTGAGATTTTCTCAAGTACTTTGGGCATGTTATCAGAAGGGACCAGTCCTTGAAGAGGTACTTCCTGCTTGGTAGAGGGTCACTGACAAAGAGGAAGACTTTAATAAGCACGATTGAGTGGCTGCAACAATAGGCTGAGACTTCGCAATGACTGTGAGGATGTCCAGGATGTTATATTTAGGGTTTGTACATACAGTCAGTATGAATCTGAAACAACTTATGGCCCCTAACAATACCAACACAGCAACCTCATCAGATTTTCAAAACCCTGTGAGGTAACCAGTGCTATTTAAAAGCCACTGTTGTCCAGCCAATTACAACTTATAGTGGCCCTATAGGTCAGAGTAGAACTGTCCCATAGTTTCCAAGGAGTGCCTGGCAGATTTGAACTGCTGACCTTTTGTCCACGATGGTGGATTTGACATTAAAATTGATTTTGTCTGAGATTAGAATTGCCACCCCTGCTCTTCTTTGTTCATTGTTAGCTTGATATATATTCTTCCATCCTTTAATTTTCAGTTTGTTCCTATCTTTAGGTCTCAAGTGAGTTTCTTGTAGACAACATATGGATGGGTCATGTCTTTTGATCCAAGTTGACACTTGGTGTCTCTTTACTGGAGTATTCAGTCCATTCACATTCAATGTAATTATTGATAGGTATGTGTTCACTGCTGCCATTGTGATATGTTTATTTTTGTGTTGATGTTTTCTCTGTTATTCTTATTAGTCTGTTCTGGGACATTCTTTTTTTGTGAGTTGATTTTTCACCTTTTTCAGAACTGGTTTTGTGGTTGTTGAGACTCCTGTGTTACATTTCTTGAAATGGTATGATACATCTTTGTTGTGCTTCACAGCTGCCCATATGATCCCCCTTAATAAACTATATAGAAACCCAATTTTAATTACTACCAGTCTTGTCGTCTTCCTCTCCATCTGGAAGGACTGTAACAACTGTAGTACATCCCTCTTTTTATTATGATGACACCATAGTTTTCATGATGATCACTGGATTGCTTCTTTCCATATCAAAGCTGTGATTTACTTTGGAGTTTTCCCTAAAAGAGTAGAGTATTAAGTAGTGTGTCGTTCTAAAATATGAAGTTAGTGGTTTCATTCTTCTAAGCCAGAACCAAGAACTTCTTTCAGTATTTCTTGTAGTTTGGGTTTGGTTTTTACAAAGTCTCTGAGTTTCTGTTTATCTGGGAATGTCTTAATTTCATTTTCCTATTTGAAAGGTAGTTTTGCAGGATATATGATTCTTGGTTGGAAGTTCTCCTCCTTCAAGGCTTTGAATGTGTCATGCCACTGTCTCTGTGCCAGCATGGTTTCTGCTGAGAAATCTGACGAGAGCCTACAGGGTTTCCCTCTGAATGTTAGCTTTGCTTTGAGTCTTGCTGCTTTTAAGAGTTGCTGCTTATGTTTCATTTTGTTACGCTTGATTATAATATGTCTTGGAGTCTTTCTTTTGAGATCTATATTGGGTGGCGTACGATATGCATCTGAGATGTCTATATTCTCTTCCTTCATGATTTCTGGGAAGTTTTCTTTCAGCAGCTCAGCAACAATACTCTCTGTGTTCTCAGATGTCTCTCCCTGTTCAGGGACTCCAATTAATTGAAGGTTGTTCCTCTTAATAGAGTCCCACATGCTTCTTAATGTTTCTTCATTTTTCTTGTTTCTTTCTTCTGATTTCTGCTCATAGACGCTGGTATCAGTAGCTCTGTCTTCCAAGTCAGAAATTCTTTTTTCTATTTGTTCCATTCTGTTTTCTTGGCCTTGCATTGAAGTTTCTATGTCTTTGATTTTGTTCTTGATCTGTTGGATTTCAGAGTACTGGTCTTCCATCAGATCAAACAGCTTGCTTAATTTTTCATTTTGTTCTGCTGCATTTTGTATAAGGTCTAGAAGGGCTCTGTACATAATCATTTTGTATTCACGTCCTGATGCTTTCATAAAAGTTTCTTCATCTGGAAAACTCCTTGGTTGCTTGTTTGGAAGCCTTCTGAAGCCATGGGTGATTTCTTGTATGCCACAATTGTCTGTTGCTTTTTGGGTCCCATGTGAGTACATAGAGGCTGGAAGAGGTACTGTGAGGATGGATTGCAAATGTTTCTCTAGGCTGTCTTCAAATGTAAAGCAAAAGGTATCTGACCAGTTCACAAGTCAGTTACGTTTTCAGGTGCAGAGGTCCCTCTTCTCAGCTGACAAAGTAAGCGCCACTGTATCCAACCCCAGATGATAACAAATTAGTTCAGAATACAGCAATGCTACTGCCCTGTTGGCCTCTGCTGACAGGGCCTAGCCTTATCCAACACTGTGTCGAGTACTGGTTTTGTGATAGAAAAGCGCTCTCCTGTGGGCAGGCTCTGGCTCCCAAGCTAAGAATTAGGTCCAGCTGCGGCCACCGTACCCAAGATGGCGTCCTCCACACAGGCAGCAGACGGGGGGCTAAAGGTGCCAAGAGATAGTGATTCCTCTGCTTCTGTTGCAGGGCCTGCAGCGTAGGTAGCACTGGGAAAATCACTGCTTTTCTGTCGGAGAAGCGCTGTGCTGTTTGCAGGCGCTGGCTCCCAGGCTAAGAATTAGGTCCCGCTAAAATCTCGGTACCAACATGACGTCCCGCGCACTGAGTGTGGAATTCCGTTCAAACTCTGCTGACGCAGATATAAAACGAAAGGCTCAAAGTGTCTAGATTAACAGAGTCCCGAGCCTGGCTCTCAGAACATGGGAATTTCACCTGCCTATCCCCCCAGCAGCGCGTCTGAGTCCAGCCGCCAGGCAAGGCCCAGCTCCACCCGCCAGCCAAGACCGAGGAAAATAAAAGTCCAAATCGTGCGTTTACCTTCCGTCCGTGAGAGCCGGGGCTAGCCAGGAGCGGGAGTCAGCGAAAGAGAGGAGGTTTTTCACTCAGTGGTATGAAGTCCCGATTAACAGCTCTGTGCCGTGTCCTGAGGCTGATTCGGTGATCAGAAGGCTCCGTTTGATTATCAGTTCAGGTCTTGGTTTCCAGAGGGATAGAAGGAGCCGCGGGCTTAGTCCGCCTTCTTGACTCCGCCCCCCTGAACTGCTGACCTTTTGGTTAGCAGATGGAGCACTTTAACCAGTATTCCAGTGGGATTTCCCCACCCCTATTGCCACTACTGTTGCCTCTGTTTTACAGAAGATGAAAAAATAATAACTGTATTTATTGAAAGGGCCCTGGTGGGTAAAGCCCTATGGTGCAGTGAGTGACCTACTCTGGCACTTCTAGTGGGGTCTCTGTGGCTCATGCGCATTGACTGAGTGGGGCTACGCAAATAAAGTACATGGAGCCCACGATGGCTGAGGTCATGTGTCAACTTGGCAAGGCCTTGATTCGCAGTATTGTGTGGTTGTCCTCCACTTTAGCGTTGTAAATCTTAACCTCTACATGTTAAATGGGAGCCATGGTAGCAGAGTGCCTAGGCTATGGCTGCTAACCAAAAGGTCAGCAGTTCAAATCCACCAGCCACTCCTTGGAAACCCTATGGTTTCATAGGATTTCCAACCCTATGACCCTACTCTGTCCTACAGGGTCACTCTGAGTTGGTATTGACTCACTGGCAAAGGGCGTATGTTAATAAAGCCCAAGTCACACCCTACCTGGGGCATGGCCTGCATCCAAGGTATATATGTAGATGCTGTGTCAGACCTCCCTCCATGCTGTGTCTGGTCCATCACTTTCTGACTTCCAGTTCTTATAGCTTGAGCCAGCAGCAGCTGACTGATCTGCCAGTTCTGCGATTTGCAGAAGCAGCCCCACAGGCTGGGGGCCCATCCTCTAATCTAATTCATGAGCTTCCGTGGTCCGAGTTCATCAGCCCCGGCAGCCATGTAGGTCACGGGAAGCCTCTGCCTGACCCATGGATTTGGAACTTGCCAACCTCCACAACTGCGTGAGGAAAGCAGTGGAAAAGTTAGACACTTGGGACGTCTTTAATCTCCACCTCAAAGGAACCAGGTTTGTGCTGATCCATGTGAAAGAAATCATGCATTTACGTGCTGACCAACAGATGGGCAGTTTAAACCCATCAGCCACTGCGCAGGAGAACAACGTGGCAGTCTGCTTCTGAAATGATTTGTAGCCTTGGAAACCCTGTGGGGCAATTCTACTCTGTCCTGTAGGGGTCACTGCAAGTCAGAATCAACCGCAATGGGCTTAAATTTTTTTCACTTTTTCTCCTAAAATCCACCAGCTGTCTACCAGTTTGTTTTACTGTGGTGGCTTTCGTGTTGCTGTGATGCTGAAAGCTATGCCACTGATATTTCTAAAGTCAGTAGGGGGTGACTACATTGACATGGGACCGGAAGAACCAGATGGTACCCGGCCACCACCAGTGATAGCTGTGATGAGGCTCACAGAATTGAGTCTCACTGGCAACACTAAAACAAAAAGGGGTACGCCCTGAGATCTCCTCTAAAAGACCGCAGCTGAGGTTCCAGGGGCCTCAGGGCTCCCCTGGAAGCATGGCCCCTGGCCCTGATGCTGCCTCTGTCCATAAATCATAATGGAAGTCAACTCTTGGGACAGAAATGGATTGGACTTGGTGACCCCGAGTAACCATATCATGTGTGCACTTTATGGTTCTGTGCGTCTATAGGATGTCATCTGGCTGGCCTCTTACTGGATGCAGGGGAGAGGGTGGAGAGGAAGTGATAGGAAATTGTTAGGAGGATACGACATGTATAGAATGGAGAGGAGGAGTGTGCTGTCACAGGCAGGGAGAGCAGTGGGAGCTGCTCACTGGTGGGTTGTATATTTTCACTCAATCATAATAAAATAAATAAATAAGTAAATAATCAGCAGGGTCACCCACGGTGGAAACGTTCCAGCAGTGCTTCCAGAGCAAGACAGACTAGGAAGAAAGGCCTGGCAATCCACTTCTGAAAATTAATCAGTGAAAACCCTATGGATCACATTAGAACATGGTTCAGTATAGCACAGGAAGATAAGCCCACGAGGCTGAAAGGCACTCACAATATACGGACGCCGCATTGATGGATTGGGGACACTGAAGATGTAAGGATGGCACAGAACAGGGGGTGATTTTGTTCTGGCCTCCTTGCAGTTGTCATGAGTCGGCGCCAACTTAACAGCAACTAACAACAATGTGCTGAGTATCTGTTATAGCTAGGAGCTGTATTCAGCACTTTATGTACATTATCTTTAAATTCACATAAAAATGCTGGCCAGGGAATATTTTTATTCCCATTTAGTAGTTGAGGAACTCGTAGGTGAAGAGGTAGAATTTAAATCTAATTTTGTGAGTCCCTGCTACGGCCTGTCACTTCAGAAGGTTCAGAAGAGTCTCTTCTCCACAAAACATCTAGTCAACTTCTCTCAAGTGACTCGGCGGATAACACCAGAAAGAGTTTAGGGCAGCAGCATAATTGCAGCTCTGTCGCATCCGTCCTTGTCCATAAGCTTCATGAAGCAAAGACAGTGTCCACCTGATTTATTCATTACCGTGTCCCCAGTGTTTAGCTCAGAGTCCAGCCATGGCCATTACTCAATACATATTTATTGAACAAGTGAATGGATACATATTGCTTTTGATAAGAACTTGCTAAGTCTAACTATATTCTCTTCACCCAAAATCTTAACCCTTCCACACTCTTTGGTAGAGATGACTTCACAAATGACTCTGTATCCACTGTTGTGTGGAAAGATGTGAAGTCTCTCGTTTGTAGAACCCAAATTCCATTGCTGTCAAGTTGATTCTGACTCATAGTACCCTGTAGGGGAAAGTAGAATTGCTCCAAAGAGCACTTGGTGGATTCAAACTGCTGCTGATCTTTTGGTTAGTAGCCAAACTCCTAACCACTACACCACCAGAATTTCCTGTCTAGGTCACAGAGGAAGGGCACAAAAGCCTCATGGTCTTCTATGCTTAACTTATTTTATGCTGCCTCTAGGTGAGCTGGGTAGGTATCAGAAAACCTGTGAAAAGTGACATGCAGCCCTTAGAAGCTCATTTCCCGCTGTATGTGACGCTTTTCTGACGGTAGCCCATGGTGTAGCAAAATAAAAAGAGCCTGGCATCTGGAGTCAGATCTGACTTCCTGAATCTGGTAGCTTGAGTACATCACCACTGATGCCAATCGCAGAATCCTTAGCTGTGACAGTTGAGGCAATGTCTGCCTTAAATGGTTTCCTGATCATTGTTGATAATGTTGTTGTGTGCTGTTGAGTTGGTTTCGAGTCATAGGGACCCCATGTGACAGAGTAGAACTACCCCATAGGGTCGTCTTGGCTGTAATCTTTATTCAAGCAGATAGCCAGGTCTTTCTCCCACAGAACCATTGATGGGTTTGAACCCCCAGCCTTCGTGTAAGCAGTCAAGCACTTGAGCACTGCTCCACCAGGGATACTTCTAAGGAACTTGAAAATCTGTTGATTGTGAGTCATAGTGACCCTGTAGGACAGAGTAGAAACACCCCATAGGGCTTCTAAGGGGCCCCTGGTGGATTCGAACTGCCAACCTTTTGGCTAGCAGCAGAACCTTAACCGCTTTGCGACCACAGTTTCTAGCTAGCATATGTGAAAGACCTAGTCAATGCATGGTGACCCTGTGTGTTGCTGAGCAGAACCGAGATCCCCAGGGCTTTCTCGGCTGTAATCTTTAGAGAAGCAAGTGTTCTGTAAAGACCTTCTGTAAATCTCTGGGGTGCTCCTGGATGGGCTTGAACACTACCTTCCAATTAGAAGCCTAGCACAAACAATTTGTGACACCTTAAGACATAAACCGGAAACTGGTGGTGTAGTGAGTTAAGTGCTACATCTGCTAGCCAAAAGGTCGGCGGTTCAGATCCACCAGGCTGTCCTTGGAAACTTTATGGGGCAGTTCTCCTCTGACCTATAGGGTCTCTATGAGCTAGAATCGACTCGCCAGCAGTGGCTATTCAGCATTATAGCAGCACACGGGTCTCCACTGACAGAGAGACGGCGGCTGCACGTGAGAAAGCATCAGCCAGGAAGTGCATCTGGATCTCTTATATGAGAGGTGAGAAGTCTCCCACCAAACCACCACTGCTCTTGGTAGAAATCTAAACTCAAAACCAAGCCCATTGCTGCTGTCAAATCAGTTCTGATTCATAGAGACCCTGTAACACAGAATAGAACTGCTCCACAGCGTTTCCATGGAGTACCTGTTGGACTCGAACCCCTGAACTTTTGATTAGCAGACGTTACACTTACCACTGATCCACCAAGGTTTCCAATAGAAACACAGAAAAGAACAATCAATGTTCCTACTTTCATAGACCTTACATTCAATTAGGAGAGACAGTAAACAGACATGTGTGTGTGTGAGTGTGTGTGTGTGTGTGTGAGTGTGTGTTTATGTGAGTGTGTGTGCGTGTATGTGAATAAAATGTCAGGTGGAATTGAGGGCTGTGAAGACAAAGCAGGAAATGGAGAGTGATAGAGTCTGCTGCCTCACATGAGGTGATGAGGGGGGATCTGTCTGAGGTGACAGTGGACATGAACGCAGGGAAGAACAGGACCAGGGGCCTGAGACGGAAGGAAGAGCACAGCAAAGGCCCTGAACTGGCGTGTTCAGAAGTAACACTGCGTAGATAGTGTTGTTACAGCAACAGGAGGGTGGTGGAAGGTATGGTCAGAGAAGTGGGCAGGGCCAGCACCAGAATTGGGGCTGGGGTGTCTCTTGGCACAGCAAAGACTTTGGGTTTTAGTATAGTAATACAGTGCAGTGGATCGTTTTTCTGTAGTCTTCCCCACCATGGTCTTGTAACTCTCACCCAAATGATTGGGTAAGACTGTGCTAATAGCATAATTATAGCCCACCAAGGGGATGGGTCAGATTTGCCATTGCACTGGCCTTGAAATGACCCATCCCAGAGACAGGAAAAAGAAGACCCAGCTGCCACCATGGAAAGAGAGCCAACAGCAGCGCATGGGCTTGAGACCTACTATCCCTGCCCTGAGAAACTTCTGAAACCATGAGACCAAGAGAGAGAGCGAGCTGTAACAGTGAAGATGGCAAGAAGTGGTGGCAGAGAAACAGAGGCGAGAGAGATTGGCTGAGAACGATGCGGTGGGCTGCCCATCCTACAGAGTGAGAAGCTGAGTGTCTTTGTGCCAGTGCTCACTGGTGGAGGGGGGTGTATTGGGGCACTCGCTGGCGAGGGCTTAAGGAGCACTGTGGCACTCGTCTGAGCAGAGCAGAGGCCAAGGGGCCAGAGAGAGGCTTCCCAGTGAGCACGGCTAGAAAGAGGGTGTCCTGATGAGAGAGCTATATCTTGAGCAGACTGAGCCCAAACTGTAACCTGTTACTTCTTTATTAATCCCCATAACTGTGAGCATGGTCGGTGAGTTCTCTGTTGCAAACCTTGGTAAAGATGGTGGAGAAAGGAGGCGTTATCTGACCTTTACCTCGTAGTAATTGGCCTTGGGTTGTTCTCAAGTCTCCTTCCTGCTGATGAAATTAAAGGAGGGCAGACAGTTTCCCCACACCATTTTTACAAGTGAGAAGCTGTGGGTGGTTTTGAGCAATGAAAGACCACGCTGTAATTTATGTTCTATAAAAGCACTCAGGGTTCAGGCAGAGCAATGCCATGACCATACCTAGATAATACTGGCTCATAAAAGAATTTGATACTGTCTGACTCTTGAAGTATTTGAAGCCACTTTTGATCTGTAATTTTATTTGTATAGTAAGTAGACTGCAGTGCATTGGAACACATACCTTGTTCTCACATGTCAAAGTGGCGATGTGGATGGGAGTAGAAGTGATAGACATTGGCTGCCCATCTGGTAAGCCATGGGTATCTGTGGTTTGAGACAATTCATCTGACTTATATTTCCCTCCACTGTAACAAAATTAGAGCTAAACTGACAAACAGATGTAGAGATGTCCCATGTCCTTTCTATTTTGCCATCTCTCTAGAGTATTTCCTAATAACTTGGCCATAGTGAGTGGAAGGTTGGAAAGCCATTGGTGTTTGGGAGAATCACCAGTGTCATTCCGTAGTCCATTGGCCTCCTTTCTTGACAGAGATGGCAGCTGCAGATCTTCAGAAAATAGCACCTGTGACAATTAGTTTTACATTGCTAAATGATCTGTGACAGCTGGTGATGGAAATTTCAATAGCCAATAGAAACCACTGGTTGGTGCCCCCTGCCAGCAGTGCCCAGGGACAACTCAGTCCATTGACATCACATAGCTCCCAAAGATAATGCTCCATGTCTCAGTTTGGTAAGAAGCACCTGGGTTCTTAAAAGCTTGCAAGTGGTCATGAACTTTACAACTATTGGGCTCTGCTCAGATGGAGCAAAAGAGAATGAAAGAAATCAGAGACTTAAAGAAGAAACTAACCCACAGGACTACTAATAATGGCCCACCGGAACCACAGCCTCCTGTAGCCTGAGACCAGGACTAGACGGTGCCCAGCTGCTTCTACTGGCAACCATTCTATCCAGGAAAGTAACAGAAGGACCTGGATAGAATGGGAGAAAAATGTAGAACAAAATTCTAATTCCTAAATAAGGTGAGACTTATTAGGCCAATAGAGACTAGAGGAACTCCCCAGATTATTGCCTGAGATACTCTTTGAACTTGGAACTAAAGCCATGCCTGGAGCTTACCTTTCAGTCAAATAATAGACTGGCTTATAAAATAAACATATCACCTGTGGGTAATGTGCTCCCTTAAACAGTGAACTATATGAGACCAAATGGTCAATGTTTACTCAAAAGCAAAGAAAATAAGGCAAAGAGGGCCAGGGAAGCAAGATCAATGGAAGCAGAACAAACAGAATGGAAATAATGAGAATGCTGACACACTGTGAAAACTGCCACCAGTGTCATGGAACAATGTGTGTAAAAGTTGTTAAATGGGAACGTAGTTGGCTGTGTACATTTTCACTTAAAACACAATAAAGTATCTTCTAAAAACTAAGTATGTGAAACTGCTTCAACACGTAAGGATAAAGGAAATGGCAAATAAATTATAGTCCATCTCGACGGCACTTGGCTTTTGGCTCAGAGTGTGACATCACGTAGTATTAAATGTGACATTTGTTGTTGTCAGTTGCTGCGAAGTTGGCTGCAACACATGGCACCCAGTGTACAACAGCACAAAACTTTGTGTGGTCCCGCACCATCTCACAGTCACTGCCAGGACTGAGATCGTTGAAGCAGCCACGGTGTCACGCTATCTGGAATGAGTGTCTCCCTCTTTTTTCCTCACCTTTAATGGTTAATGGTGTGACTTACAACCAAAAGGTCGGCCGTTCAAATCCACCAGCAACCCCTTGGAGCCCATATGGGGCAGTTCTACTCTGCCCTTTGGGGTTGCTATGATGTGGAATCACAGGTCTACTTTGTCCTACAGGGCCACTAGGTATTGACATTGACTCAGCAGTGAGTTTGGGTTTGATTCTGACAGTACTTTACCAAACATGATGTGCTTCTCCTGCACCTGGTCCCTGCTGATAACAGGGCCCGAAGGACCTATAACAAAGTCACAGCCAAGGAACCTTCTGGTTGTACTAACTCCCAGACTGATTTGCTGAATACATTATCATAATTTATTTAATAACCTGGGGAGAATACTCACATCATAAATATTAACAGAAACAGAAAACAGTGACACAAAATTGAATAGATGAGACTACAATGAATGAACGTTACGTAGGTGCAAGGAAATACGTGGAAGCAGTGTTTAGCGGTGGTATCTTGGTTCCTTCATATTTCTTTACTCATTTCTATATTTTCTCTCATTTCTGCCAGCGTTACTGCATCTTGGCACCATAGTTCTTGCCAAAATCTGTTGTCAGGCATCTCAGATACTGAGGACCCATGTAAGGCTCTTGCCTCCCACTGATCAAGAATGAACAGGAAAGGCACACCGAAAATCTTTCCTCATGAGCGTCATTTGTTAGAAAGAAGAGAAGTCTGCAGTTGGATCAGCAACACCAACCTTCAGTTTACTGAATAAAGGCTTGTCTGGACCTTCTAAAGGTTTTGAGGTGGGAAGGGAGAATTATGATTGACTGGTTTTATAGTGGAGGGGGGAGTATAAACTGGGTAGCAAAGTGGGCACACAGGCAGATTTCGAGATGTCCTCGCGGAGACCTTTGGAACTCGTAGTAGAACTTTTGTGTCTGTGCAGTTTCAAGGTGGCCTCTGCAGTGAAGACTTTTGGGACTTGTAGCAGTAACTTCAGTCCCCTGGTCCTGATTGTAGTCTTCTGGCCAATTTGGACTTCCATGCCTATCCTCAGAGCTGGTTTTAACTGATTTATTCTGTAAGACAGCTCTGGGGAATTTTACACAACTATCGGAATGACTTATCTCAGTGTCCCAGGGTGTGGTTACAAACTCTGGGTCTTGTGTCCTTTCACCTCCTATCTGCACTGTACTGAAAGGTGTCTGCACAGAAAGGTATTCAGCTGGTCTGATTCCAAGCACTGTTTTACTGACTGTAAATTGTACTTCAGTTTACAAGGAAATTGAAAGGAATTCAAAAGAGGTTTTCCAGACTTTCTGTCTCCTGTCTCATCATGAGGACAGTATTTCCTCAAGAACTGCAAAGATGTCAGGGAGCCCTGTGCCCAGAGTGATCTGGTCTGCTCAACACTGTCTTTCTAATGGACAGTTTATAAACTGATTCTCACATGGATATCAGGGGAACTCAATGTCAAAATACTAGGCTCTGCTCTGCACTTCTCGGAAACATTTCTAACCCGAAAAGTTTAGGGTAAAAATTCCACAGTTAAATCAGCTGCTGGACCACCAATTTAAAAACTGAGAGAAATTTCACTTAGAAATTACCATTCTTTAAAGTCATCACTCTGTGACCTCGTGTGAATTGATGCATATTTTTTTGTGATTATTGAAAATATACACAGCACAACACACACCAAGTCAACAATATCTACATGAGCAATTCAGCAATATTGAATACATTCTTCAAGTCTCACCCTCCTTTTCTGAATCATCCCTCCCCCTGGTACATATGCTTTTTAAAGACTTTAGATTTTTTAATTGTCTTCCTCCCACCCCCCTTTCTAGCACATTCCGTATACATATTAGAGGAGAAGAACTCAGAAACTCAAAAGATGCTAAGGATTTATTTGAAGGTCACACACCCAGGGCTTTGTGTTTCTCCACTGAATTGCAAGGGCTGAGCTAGGACAGATGTTTGAGGTGACTCAGCAGTTTGGGCTTGGAGGATGGGAAGCTGACTAGCACGGATTTGCTGAATGCTGAAGCTCACTTATTTTGGTCTACTAAAAAATTAATGAGAATGGGTGGTGCCGGAGTCTGATCCTCAGAGACCTATTCTTCCCCAGCCCACTGCCAAGTAGCAACCACCCAAAACCGTTTTTGCAGACTTGGCCCTAGCCCAGTTTCATTGTCTAAGAGCCTGGTGACCTTCTTCAGGTCCCTGCTCACCCAGAATATCCTTTGCAGCTGCTGCTTTTCTAAGGTACCCAGAGAGAAGAGTCCACAATGATTCTTGGATGAAAACAACAAATACCTTTCAGTGTGTTCTGAGGACTGCATAGCATGAGTGAGACTCAGTGGAGATTTCCTTTTAAAAAAAAATCCTGTGCCTGTGCTCCACCCACCGACTGAATCAGCTCTCTGCAGGTAGGCCCCGGAATCTGTGATTCCTGCTGTTATTACTGCTCATTGCCTTCTCGTGCTTGAGTCCACTGTTGCAGCCACCGTGTCATCTGAGTGCCTTCCAAGCTAGGGACTCATCTCCTAGGACTCTATCAGACTGTGTTTTGTTGTGACCCATAGGGTTTTCCTTGGCTAATTTTTGGAAATAGATCACCAGGCCTTTCTTCTGAATCTACCCTAGTCTGGAAGCTCCACTGAAGCCTGTCCGCTGTGGATAACCCTGCTGGTATTTGAAATAGCAGCGGCGTAGTTTCCAGCATCATCGCATCCAGCACGCACGCCCCCAGCACGCACGCCCCCAGGTACAACAAACTGACAGACACAGGCTGAAATGTTGAACCACTTTAGCCTAGCATCTTCTATCTGGCAACCCAAACCCAGGGCCATCAAGTCGACGCCAACTCATAGTGACCCTGTAGGGGTCTGCCCCATAGAGTTTCCAAGGAGACCCTGGTAGATTTGACCTGCTGACTTTTTGGTTAGCAGCCATAGCACTTACTCACTATGCCACCGAAATGGCAGGTAAATCCACTGAGCAGAGCCTAGGCCAGGTAGCCCCTTCCTCAGCTTTGAAAAGGTCAGATTAGCACCATCACCTTCTCTGTCGTCTCTCCTTCTTCTGCCTCCAATGGCCAGAAGAACTACCTAGGACCTTGCCACACCGCTTTTTTAGACCAGGAGTACAAGATGCAGTATGGTGCAGTGGTCAAGGGTGTGAGCTCTGTGTCCAAACCGCTTCCAGTGTGTATTGCTCTGCCATTAAGCTGCTTTGGATGTGACTGAATAACTTAAACCTACTGTACCTTAGTTTCCCCATCTGAGAAGTGGGCATAAAAGGGTCATGATTAATCCCTCCATGCAGAATACACCAGACCAGTGAGACCTGGCACCAAGTAAAAGCTCGGAGTATGTCAACTGTTGCTACTACCAAGTGGTTTGGACTTTGAGCAGTGTGACATTAGGAGGCTGGGACATAAACGTGTGAGAACTTGATTTGCATTTCACCTACATGTCAAATGTTTTATTGTTAAGCATTTATTACTGGAAAATCTGGTGGCGTAGTTGTTAATGGCTATGGCTGCTAACCAAAAGATTGGCAGTTCAAATCCTCCAGGCTCCTCCAGGCTCTTCTTGGAAACTCTATGGGGCAGTTCTAGTCTGTCTATAGGAGTTGATATAAGTAGAACTGACTTGAAGGCAGTGGGTTTGAAGCAGGAAGGAAGCTTTAGACACCCCACTTTTAAAAAGGGAAGTTAAAATAGACAACAAAGATTTAATTCTCTTTGTAAAATTAACTTGTCTTTTCTCCTGATTCAAAAATTCCTGGCCCTGGGAGGAAGTCACTGACAGGAGTTATGGAAATAAAGTCTTCACAGGTTTTCATAGCTTTTTAGAAACATCAAAACAGATGAAGGAGCCAGTGGTAGACCCAGGCACCATTTGGGACCTCCAACCAAAGGCAGTCTGGATCCCTGATCCTATGCCCATCTTCAAAGGACCCCTTGAGCCCCTCAAACAGATACTCCTTTTCACGACCAGTCAGTCCCATTGTTTCCCTGGTGCTGACACCAATACCTGTACTTATATTTTATATGCAACCCCCAATTCCCTTATAAATATATTCCAGTCACTTGACAAAGTTAGAGCAGGATCTGATGGAATCCACCCTACTTCCTGTGTCTGCTGGGCACAGTAATAAACTTCCTTTTTGATCACTCGCCCAAAATATCTATCTCAAAGATTGGCTTTTGGGTTTGGGGGGCAGGCGATGAGAATCTGGTATTTTGTCAGGTAACAGATTTGATTTGGTTTTATGGGTCAAGTATTTTGTTAAGTATCTGTTGCTGCTCCACTCTATCTGTCTCTGCAATACACTCATTCATACCCCTGTGGATATACACCTGTCTTAGTCATCGAGTGCTGCTGTGACAGAAATATCACAAATAGATTTAAAAAGAGAAGTTTTATTTTGTCACAGTCTGGTAGGGTACAAGTCCAAATTCAGGGTGTCAGCTCCAGGGGAAGGCTTTCTCTGCTGTCTGTGGAGGAAGGTCCTTGTCATCAATCTTCTCCTGGACTGGAAGCCTCCTGGCTTCTTTCCAAAGGACTCACTCAGCTCCCAGAACTGCTTCTTGGTGGTATGAGGTCCCCCACTCTCTGCTTGTTTCCCCTTCTTTTCATCCCAAGAGATTGCCTCAAGGCACAATACAACCCCATGCCTCAAGGCACAATACAACCCCATGCCTCAAGGCACAATACAACCCCACACATCAAGTCTTTCTCCACCAACACAGCTGCCACCCATCCTCCCTCATTAATGTCACAGGGGTGGGATTGACAGGGTTACCTGATCTGAGTCCATGCTCTGGAGCAGCCAAGCCAATGAAACACACTCCAAGTTAGAAAGAAGAAGAAGGTTTGTTAGGAGGTATGGTACCACCGGATCCTCAACAGCAACACAGACTGTTCTCCATGGACTCTCAAAAGACAATTTTTACATCGGAGTTTGTGTATCATTTCAGTAAGGAATATTTCACGTTTTTAAGCATGTGGCCCACAGATAACTGTATATATCACAAAATAGTCACCAAAAAATCTTTGTTATACTACAGATTTGTGTGTCAGACACCCAGACTCCAGTCTGCATATTTGTAACAGGAAGACAAAACTTACACAACAGTTGCTCAGCAAGTAAAACTAGCCTGCCAAGTTCACTCTGAGACGAGGAGCAAGAAAGTTGTGGGTACACAAAACGCCAGGCAGCCTTCCTAGCTGCTGTTTTCCAGGCTGAAGGCCATTTCTCAGGAGAGTGGAGAAGAGGGTGCAGACAAGGTCACAGGAGCTGAGGGGGCCCTGTGCCCCGTTGGAAAGAGGCCAGTGTAGCTGGTGCAGTAAACAAACATTTACCGATTATTTAGAGTATCATTATGGCACTAGTTATGTGAAGCTCTCACTCACCTATATTGAAAAGGAGAAAACACGCTGCCAGGTATTAGGGTTGAAACAACATGGAAGAATATCACACAGTACTGGGAATCATGGCCTATCCAAATTAATACAAATATTTATGGAGAGACACAATTCAATCCATGAAAAATGCCCAATGCCAGTCAAATCGACTTTGACTTAGGGGGCCTATGGGTGTCCATGTGGAACTACGCACCATGGGGTTTTCAGTGGCGGAATTTTCAGAAGTAGATTGCGGGATTTTTTTCTGTCATGCCTCTGCATGGATTTGAACCACCCAGCTTTCAGTTAGAAGCCAAGGGTGCTGTTTGTACTACCAGGGACTCCTGTACCAAGAACAGGTACTCTATTTTTAAAAAAATACTAACAATTTGTTCGCTATGTGTTATTCACAGTTAGCCGTAACAAGCAGAATTTGCAGTTCCAGAGAACGATGCTAGAACAAGCTTGGAGTTCAGTGGTTTGTGCCTCTGTTGCCATTGCTTTAAATTGGGATGATGATAATAAAGGCCTTGAATTCAGTAGCCTCTTATTTCCAAGTAGCTCAGAGTACCACATACGGATTTCTGCTCGCTCTTTCTCTCTCTCCCGGTCTCTCGCTCGCTCTCGCTCACTTGCTCTCTTTTTTTAAAATCAATAAACAGACCTATAGCAGAGATGCTGACTCTTTAGCAAAGGCGAAAGAAGTAGCTTAATTCCTAGCCTGAAGTCTTTAAAACCATTCTTGTACCAGGTTCCTTGGTGATTCTCATTTCTCTTAAAGACCTAGAAGAGTAGCCTCGCCAGTAACACCTACTCTTAAAGGGCCTCCTGCAAGGCTGGGAGCCAAAGTAAGAGACTGACACGTTTATCATTCCAAAGTGCAGTTGGGTCAGCAAAGCAGTAGCGATGATTCCTTCTGGGGCAGCAGAGCAGAGCACTTGCAGATCTTTTCCTGGTTGGGGTAGATAGAACCAGTTAGGTCAGAAAAGGTGGCAGGGAGTGAAGAGGACCGCTAAGCCACCAGCAGGCCCCCACCTAAATCGGTCATACACAGTAGCTTCTCCGTGGAAGTTAGGGCTCAGCGTAGTCGGGTATGCTGCTTCTTGAAATGACATTCAGATATTTATATGAAACCTTCCGCTTTGTTAACACTGAACACTGAAAAGAGAGAACCAGTGTGGGCCAGGAGAGCAATGCTGCCAGCTGAGTCCTGTCCACCACTGCCAGCTGGAATCTCTGCTGCCCTCACCTCTAAGCCCTCAAGGGCACACTTGCTCAAGATAAAATATTTCCTTGAGAACGAGTCTGGTTGTCTGCAGGGTTCTTATCTCTGAACTGAAGGAAAGTCTCTGGTGGAGCGTTTAACAGAGTTGACCAGGCAAGAGGCCAGTCAGTGACGGATCATGCCTATTGAATGTCCCCTGCCCCCATCGGCTGCCACCACTCTGTTTATTTTGCTTTGAGCAAGAAATAGATAGGAGAAGGCTTTCTGAAACGTTAGCTGAAGCCCAGCTGAAGATTTCTCTCTCCTTTAGCAAGGCTCTCTGTCCCCCTCCCCTCACACCACAACACAGTCCCTTGCTGAGCACATGGGGGCCACGCAACCAGGAGGCCCAGGCTGGGCCTTGTCCCACCAGCCTGGATTCTGGGCTAGGCCTGGGGAAGTGCAGCTGTATTTACTCTTTTCGTTTGTCCCATGGGGAGAGAGGAAGGGAAGCGCAGAGAGAGAGTGGGCTCAGACTAAAGCCCACAGCTTGGAAAACAAAGCAAGCTGCTCAAGAAAGGGAAAAGACCAGTGACAGATCTTTTTTCCTTTCTTTCTTTCTTTCTTTTTATGTGATTTAGGTGAAAGTTTACAGCTCAAGTCAGTTTCTCATACAAAAATTTATGCACACATTGTCATGTGACTCTTGTTGCTCTCCCTGTAATGTGACCACACTTTCCTCCTTTCCATTCCAGATCTCCTAAGTCCATTCAGCCTGTTCCTGTCCCTTTTTGCCATCTCATCTCCAGACACACACTGCCCATTTTGTCTCATGTGCTGATTGAACTAAGAGGCCCATTCTTCACCAATACCATTTTTTGCCTTATAGGCCAGCCTCTGTCCAAAGAGTTGGCTTCAGGAGTGTTTTAGTTCTGGGCTTAAACAACAGTCAGGAGACCATGTTGTTCACGGTTCCTCCAGCCTGTCAGACCATTAAGCCTGGTCCTTTTATTACTAGAATTTGAGTTCTGCACCCCACTTTTCTCCTGCTCTGTTGTGTTTACTGTCAGGGCAGTCACCAGTGGTAGCAGGCACCATCTAGTTCTTCAGGTCTCTGGCTGATGGAGTCTCTGGTTTACATGGCTGCTTTTGTCTTTTGGGCTAATATTTTCTTTCTGTCTTTCTTTTTATTGTGATTGACTGAAAGTGTATAATCCAATTTAAATTTGCTTGCCCACCCATCTGCAGCTCCTTCTACTCTCCTTGCCTAGTGACAGCACATTCCCCTTTTCTATTCTATACATGTCATATCCTCTTAACAATCTCCTGTCCCCTCCTCTCCACCCTCTCCACTCCCCTCTAGTAAGACAGTAGGATGACATCCTATAGATGCATAGAACCATAAAGTGCACACACGATGTGGTCACTCTGTGTCACCAAGTCCAATCCATTCCTGTCCAGGGAGTTGACCTCAGTAATGACTCATGATCAGGGACAGCATCAGGTCTAGGGAACATGCTCCCAGGGGAACTCCCAGGCCTTCAAGCCATGAATTGTGGTCTCTTAGTGGAGTTTCCAGGGTGCACACCTTTTTTTCTCATGTTGTCCCTGGGACTTGACCTTGTGAGCCACATCATGGCTATCATTGATGGTGGCTGGGCACCATCTGGTTCTTCTGGTCACATGTTGATATAGTAACCCATTCATGTGGGTCCTTCTGTCTTCTGGGTTCTTTTTCCCTCATGTCACTGTTGCCCTTGGTGATCATCTGTTTCAGTTGAGTTGGCACCATTGTGTGTTCCTCATATGACAGCTTGGTAGCTTTGAAGACTCTAGATGCCACACACCAATATGGGATTCGGAAGACTCTCTTAGCAGTAGGCTAGTTATGTCAATTGGCCTTGATGTCCCCTGACAGCATGGTCCCTGGACCCCCACTGGTCTAATATTTTCTTTGTGTCATTGGTATTCTTCATTTTCCTTTGCTCTAGTGGGTTGGAACCAGTTAATACATCTTCAGTGCCTGCTTGCTAGCTTTTAAGACCATAGACAGTGGCACAGCCTCCTGGTTGGAAGTGTAATCTGTAAATGAGGAGGATGTTTCCAAGAGCTGAGCCTCACTCAAACCTGAAAATTGGTTCTGACGTCAGGAAAAAATATTTTGTTTTAAAATTAGACAATCTCACAAACAGAAGCTTACCTGGAGGGGTAGGGGGACATGTATTGTGTATGCCTTGGGTGTCATTTGAGGCAGGATGCCAATCAGCAGCTTCTACTGGCCATCACAGTTCCACTGCCAGCTGTGAGAGATCATTCAGCAATTTAACACTAATTGTCCTAGCCATGAATATCTGTAGTCCAGCCCCATCACAAGGGGACAAATACTGTATGATTCTACGTGCAGGAACTATATAGAACAGGCAATCGTACGGCGACCAAAGTTTATTAGTGGTTACCGGAAATCACGGGATTGGAGGGAAAGGGTGACTCCTGGCTTACAGGACACTGGGCTTCTGACAGAGGGTGATGGGAACATTGGAGATCAGATAATAGTGATGCTTGAGCAACATGATAAGCATAACAAATGCCATTGAAGCAACACATGAAGACTGTCCAACAGGCAAATGTGGGGTTACAGATGCACTGTTGTTGGTAGGTGCTGTCCAGTGGTTTTCAACTCATAGCAACTCCATGTATCAGCAAAACAGCTCCACTGGGTTTTCTCCAGTGTAATCTTCGCAGAAGGAACCCTGCTGACGTATCAGCTAAATTGCTAGTCAAAAGGCGGTGCAAACACGAAGCTGCAAACCAAAAGGTTGGTGGTTCCAGCCCACCCAGTGGCTCTGTGGAAGAAAGACCTGTCCTCCAGCAGAAACTTGGGCGGGCTGCCTGCTCCCTACCCCCGCCACCAGCTCTACCCGTTTCTTGTTTACATATAAACCCATTATATTACCATGGAGTCCATTCCAACTCATAGTGACTCTATAGGACAGAGCAGAACTCCCTCACAGGGTTTCCAAGGAGTACCTGGTAGATTCAAACTGCTGGTCTTTTGGTTAGAAGCCATTGCTCTCAACTACTGCACCAACAGCGTTTCTTGTTTATATTGGGGAAGATTTGTTACTTTCTCCAACTTTGTCAGCCTTGCAGAAAACCATCTTTTCCCAATCTACTCTGGTTTTCTGCATGGGTCAACCCCAGTCCTTCCTTCCAGAAACAAAAGATACAGAGATTAAAAATCAACAAATAGTACATTCTTTCCAACCAAACCCCAAAACCAAACACACTGCAGTCCAATCCACTCGGACCCATAGCAACCTACAGGACAGAGAAAAACTACTCCATAGAGTTTCCAAGGAGCACCTAGTGATTTTCAACTGCTGACCTTCTGGTTAGCAGACTTAGCACTTAACCACTACTCCACCAGGCTTTCCTTTTTCCAACTAGCCTACTGTAAGTTAGGACTGGTTTGAACACATTGGCCTTCTTGTTTTCTCCAGAGTACGAGATATGTGCTGGCCTCCCTTGTGGGTTAGCTCCACTGCCTGTGACAGAACCGGGGAACAGGGGAAACATGCAGCTCTCCGTTTTCTCTGTTGTCGGGCTCCTCCTTTGTATGGGTGACACGCCTTTCAGATCTTCAACTCACACTTACCAAGCCCAAGCCCCAAATTGTGGTGTATTGGTTTACTTTATAAAGCTAAAAAAAAAATCACTAGTTTTAAGCATTTAATTCCTCTGACCTGCGACCTGTGGAAGATTTGACCAACAATGGAACATTGTCCCTTATTGGTCAACTCTTACATAGGAAGTTTCTTAAGGTTAGGTGAAAGTGGAAGAAAGAAGAGAGAGCAAAAAGGTGATTTCTTCTGATTTATTGTCTTCTCTTTCCTGTCTCACGAAACAAACTCCTGATTCATCGTCTGGGATCTTCCTGCCTCTGGAGTAATCCCATCCCTCATCTCTGCCGTCTCTTTGCCTCTGTGTCTTTTGTTATTTCTGTAAGCCATTCCGAACAGTGGAGAGAAGAAAATACTGGAACTGGTCCTCTTTGACTATGCCAAGGAGAGATTGTGGGGTCCAGGTCTTATCTTGGTCCTTCTTGGAGCAGACAGTGGGACCAGCTCTCATCTCTTAGGAGAGTACATTTTGCTGGGAGAACTTTGGACACTTTTGTGTGGAAACTTTCTTGAGTGAAAGCATTACTACAGCGAGTGGAGGCGCCAACGAGGGCCTGAAGTGATGACGCAGTGGTTAAGAGTTGTGGCTGCTAACAGAAAGATTGGCAGTTCGAATCTACCAGCTATTTCTTGGAAACTCTACAGGGCAGTTCTAGCCAATCTTGTAGGGTCACTACGACTCAGAATCAACTCAATGGCAATGAGTTTGCTTTTCTAGTTTTTGCTTTCTTTCTTTTTTCTCAGCCTAATGGAAAAATAAGGTTGTCTGGGTTGGCATGGGGACATCTTTTGAGGCTGCAAAGTCAATAGCTAGTGTGGCGAAGTTCCAGAAGGAGAGAGTAAATTAGTAAACAGTCTGTCGTTGGGACAGAAAAAGAAGACAGAAGAAGCCACTCTGAGTACGAGGTAGGCCTGTGTGAGTGGACTCCGTGAGTTAGAATGTCTCACATTTGGCCGTATGTAGGGATTACCTTGAAGAGGCATGGTGGTTCACTGGTAGAGTTCTCACCTTCCATGCAGGAGACCTGGGTTTGAAACGACAGGCGGCATTTTGTCCCATTGTGCATAGCGTTGCCACGAGTCAGGAAGCGACTTGGTGGCAGCTAATAATAACAAACAATGCCTAGAGATCTGAGTAGTCTATAGGTCTGGAAAGAAAGAATTCTATGTTTCTAACAGGCTTCCTGGTACTGCTGGTTTACACACAACACTTTGCAAAGCAAGACGGTAGAATAGTTTGGAAGCCAGCAGACAGCTTAGTGACTAGGAAAAAGCTATGATTGCTAATCAAAAGGTTGGCAGTTCAATACCATCGGATGCTCCCTGGAAACTGTAAGGGGGAGTTCTACTGTGTCCAATAGGGTTGCTATGAGTTGGAATTGACTTGACAACACTGGGTTTGGTTTTCACAGGGGACAGCATAAAAGTGAGGTCACGGGCAGGAGTGGAGACAGCAGAGAGGAACAGTATTTATATCACCATTAAGGCAACAGATGAGCAGTCTTACAGGGAGGCAGTCAAGAGCAGAACAAGGCCCAGAGTGGCATACAGATCTAGGTTCCAATCCTGGCGCTGTCACTAACTTGCTGTGTGACCTTAGAGAAGTCTTTTCTTCCTTCTGAGACTCAGTTTCCACATCTGTAAAAATGAGAAGAGTAAAAGCTACCTTGACCACTTCATAGGATCACCATGAGGACTCAATGATAGTAACAAAAGAAGCTTCACTTAACAACAACTACAGCATGTCAGATAGACTCTTCTTGGAGAGACAGAAGGTTGCACTCACTTTTGTGGATTGAATTGCATTCCCCCAAAACACGTGCTAACTTGGCTAGGCCATAGTTCCAAGTATTATGTGGTTGTGTTACCAGGTCCTGGCACCATGGTTCTTGCCAAAATCTGTTGTTGGGCATCTTGGATGTTTCAGACCTTTAGGAGGTTCTTGCCCTTCACTGATCGAGAGTGAACAGGAAAGGCACACAGAAGGTCTTTTCTCAGGAGGAAGTTTTATTAGAAAGAAAGGAAGTCTGCAGATGGAGATGGAGAGGACCTCATCAGTTTTACTAGCCTGCAGCTCACCAAACAAAGACTTTTTGGAACTTTTAAAAGTTTTAAGGCAGGAAGGGGGAATTCTGACTTATTGGTTATTGTTTTAGTCATCTATTGCTGCTGTAACAGAGATACCACAAATAAGTGGCTTTAAAAAGAGAAATGTTATTCTGCTACAGTCCTATAGGCTAAGAGTCCAAATTCAGGGTGTCATCTCCAAGGGAAGGCTTTCTCTGTTGGCTCTAGAGGAAGGTCCTTGTCATCAGTCTTCAGCTGGAATGGTGGCTTCTGCGGTACAGGGACCCTAAGCCCTTTCCGAAGGAAATGCTGGGCTTCCAGCACTGCTTCTTGGTGGTATGAGGTCCCCAACTCTCCACTTGCTTCACTTTCCTTTGATTTCTTGTAAGATAAAAAGTGGTACAAGCCACACTCCAGGAACACTCACGTTACATTGGAGCAGAGAGGTGACTTTAAGAACGGTCTTATATTCCCACCTGAATCCTCTTTAACATAATCCAGTCTGTCAACCACAGACCAAGATTAGGGTTTACAGCACAGGAAAATCACAGAATGGAGGCAAACACACAACACTGGAAATCACGGCCTAGTCAAATATCTACACACATTTTAGGGGGAACACAATACAATCTGTGATATAGCAGGGAAAGGGAAAAGTAGAGCCTGAGTAGTAAGTGTGCTTACAAGTGGATTTCAAGACGGCCTCTGTAGTGAAGGCTCCTGGGACTTGTAGTAGAATTTTTGTTTCTGTGCCATTTCAACATGGCCTCCACAGTGAAGGCTTCTGGGACTTGTGCTAGAACTTCCATTCCCCAGTCTTCTGGCCAGATTTTGACTTCCTGCACATATCCTCAGAACTGGTTTTAACTGATTTTGTGGGAAAAACAACTCTGAAGAATTTTACAAAATCATATCAATAACTTATCTCCGTGCCCCAGGATACAGTTAAAACCTTTGGGTCTTTTATCTCTTTAAGATGTTTCTGCAGTTTTCTGCACTGTTTACTGAAAGTTACCTATATAGAGAGATATTCATGAGATCTGGTTCCAGGCACTGTTTGACTTGCAAGAAAATTGAAAGGAATTCAAAAAAAAGACCTTCCAGACTTTCTGTCTGCTGTCTCTCTTCCCCTGAGAGATTTCATACTCATAATTCTTTATGGAGTTATGGATGAAGGTCTCATCCTCTCTAACTTCTTCATGCTGAATCAGGGCATTACTGCTGCATAAAAAACCAAAACCCACTGCCACTGAGTCAGGTCTGACTCATAGTGACTCTGGAGGTCAGAGTAGAACTGCCCCATAGAGTTTCCAAGGAGTGCCTGGCAGATTTGAACTGCTGACCTTCTGGTTAGCAGACATAGCACTTAACCCACTACACCACCAGGGTTTCCTACTGCTGCACAGATGGTAGAAATCTGTCATTATCTCTCCTAATGACTCATTTGTCCTTGAGGCGTCACTCTGAGAGAGAGCTCAGAAACCTTGCATAGTCATAGTTTTGATTCGGAATTCTAATCTGTAGGAAACAAACATAACAAGGACACTAAAGGGACAAAGTTCAAGTATAAGCTACAAAAGGAAGGTCTTAATTAGGGTAAAAACTAAATAATGGGTGGGTGATATCTTTTTATCTGACCCCATATGTTATTAGCTAACTGGGAATGGGACTGTCTGAGTCACTAGGCGTTTTGTAAGTCTAGAGAATGACAACTGGAATAGTAAGTGGGATGACACGAAGATAACAACAGGACATATTTTTAGAGCACATCAAGTCTAGTGTATGGAAAATACCAGTGAATAAAATCTGGAGATTCTTAGCTGTTAGGAACTGCTTTCTTAATTTTTGGTACAGGTTTCAGTAATGACAGGACGATCTTCAAGGGTCCAAATTTTCTATTCATTAAACGTTAATAGAAAAGTTAAGAGTGCCTAGTCTTTCGTGTTTTCTTTGAATGGCTCATATGAAAGCTTCCCTAAAAGATATAAATACACATATCTATTTAATATTATCTTAGTTACTGTCTTTATAACTCAGGTCAGGTGTGTCTGTATCTCATTCCAGCTGGGTTGCATCTTCTGTGCTCAAAGAAAAGGAACAATGACTGCAATATCATGTTTTTCTTTTGGAGATAACACATATGATAATTAACACCTAAACTTAGTTGGATCCTAGGTGGCAGTCACAGCAGATTCTTTAAACTCATGATGTTGGTTTTCCACCAAGTACTGTCTAGTTCTCCACCAGGTCATTAATCAAGAATGATGTTCTCACCAATTGCATTGCCTGAGATAGCCAATTCAAAGTACGTCCACACTTTAGCCTGAGGCCTTCTCTTGCCTTTTAGGTATGTGAGGCAATCGATGATAAGTTTTATTATGTCTAAGACTACCAAGATGTAGACTAAAAATATAAATATCTCTTGTAATGATCTGGAAACCCTGGTAACATAGTGGGTTAAGTGCTACATCTGCTAACCAAAAGGCCATCAGTTCAAATCTACCAGGTATTCCTTGGAAACTCCATGGGCCAGTTCTACCCTGACCTCTAGGGTCACTGTGAGTCGGTCCCCACTTGACAGCAGTGGGTTTGGTTGTTTTGGTTTTGTAACAGCCTGGCTCATGTACTCATTCTTGATGGTAACCAACCAAATAAATCTGTTGTTTGTAGAGCTGTGAGTGTGCAACTCAGTACCTTGTCGTCTACTTTTAAAGCACAGACTACCTTCTGCTGGGATAACACAAAAAAATCTAAGGCTATTCTGTTCTGTCATGTCAGCTGGGTTGACAATGTCAGAGACTACTGTTGGATTTTCATCTTGCCGGTAACTCACTCTGTCATTAGTCTCACAGACAAACTTTTCAAAGGCTTCTCTAATTTAACTGTATCGTAGGTTGCAATCAAAGCTGTAGCTACCTCACCCTGACTGTTGGACCAAGGAGACCACCTGTGACTTTTGTTTTGCAATGTGCAACATTTGAAGGCTACCTTTTTAGCACCTACCAGCATCACCACGATGAATAGCTAAAGGCAGTCTTACAGTTTTTGAAGTGCGCTGTCCACACAATTGTCAGGAACCTAAACATGAGATTGTTCAAGTAAGTCTACTGTCGGTCAGAACGAGTTCATTCACTAGTACAGTTGGATCTGTTATACAAAAACACATATCTGTAAGCAGTGCACAAAGTCTACCTAGAGAAAACAGCAGGTATATAAATGTATGTGAAGCCTGGCAATTAAGTTCACGAACTCATCCCAGAAAAAAGTGTTGCAAACCTCATTGCTGAATATCACTATGGTCACCTCTGAAGTACTCCCCTTAAGAAGCTATGCATCAACACCAGCACTCAGTCCACCCTTCAAAGCAATTTTAGAACTCTTTTTTTCTGAAAGGTTGTGAGTTCGAACTTACCCAGTGGCTCCATTTGGAGAAAGACCTGGCCCATCGGCTCCTGTAAAGGTTACAGCCTAGGAAAACCCTATGCGACAGTTCTACTTTGTCACATATGGTCACCTTGAGTCAGAATCCACTCAGCAGCACATAGCATCAGCATATGTAGTACGACCCCAACGGGGCCTTAAAATACTAAAGTACGTATGTAAACATAAGAGTCTCGAAGGAACTGCAGCAGCAAACTGGCAGGACTTTGGGTTCTGAAAGTAAGAATGGTTTCAATTTTCTTCCTTGTTCTTTTGACATTTCCAAGTTTTTGGCAAGAAGCATGCAATATTTCTACAATAGTGAAGTCCCCCCCCACCAAGGAAACGACAAATATAAACATTTTTATTGTTCTGTGCTTGTAAGTAGAACCATCATCAACAACAACAAAAAAGGCAAACCCACTGCCGTTGTGTTGAATCCGACACATAGAGCTCCTAGAGGTCAGAGTACAACCGCCCCGCAGAGTTTCTAATGAGCGCCTGGCAGATTTGAACTGCCGACCTTTTGGTTAGGAGACGTAGCACCTAACCCACTACACCACCAGGGTTTCTGCTTGCATGTATAGTAGGAATGTAGATAAATAAAAAGCAGATTTCAAAAATGTAGCCATGTTATTAACCTGTTGCTGTCAGATCGATTCTGACTCCTAGTGACCCCACAGGACAGAGGAGGACTGCCCCATTGGATCTCCAAGTTGCCATCTTTACAGAAACAGACTGTCTTCTTTCCGTCACCTTTCTCCCGTGGAGCAGCTGGGGGTTTCAAACTTCCCACTCGCTGCTGAACAGCTGACCGCTTTAGCCCCTGCACCCTCCAAGGTTCCTTCCCAAGCTGTTACACAAAGGCATCTTAGCTCCATATGGAAAAAAAAAATCGTTGGAACTCATTAGAATGAAGCCCCTCTCTCGGCTGAAATTGACCGTGGTTTAACCCTTTCTTTTCCATTAGTCTGCAGTTGTGTGGTGGTGGCTTAGCAGTTAAGTGCTACAGCAGCTAACCAAAAGGCCAGGAGTTCAAATCCAGCAGGTACTGTTCAGAAACTCTGCAAGGTAGCTCTTTTCTGTCTATAGGGTCAAATGACTCAGAATCGAGTCAGCGGCGGTGGTGGGGGCAGTGGATGGGCAGTGGAACAGTGACTGTGTCGGCAGCAGAACTGTTCCTAGTCACCCTTTTTACTTTGGAAGTGAGTGTGAGCCATTGGGTATGAATGATACAGGCTCCGTTTAGGGGCTTCACGGCACTCTGCACAGCCCGGAAGCTGTAAGAATGCTATTAAAAAAGATGACAGAACAGTAGCCCAGAATTGGTAGACCACTTGAGGCTTTTGAAATCATTGTGTACATACTATGTTACCTCCCTTTAACCCTGGCTTAAGTCACAAAGAGTCAGGTGGCAGGGTGGGGGCTTCTGCCTCTTTGCTTAGCTGTGGAGTGGGGAGAGTGGTGAAGCAGGGCTCTGAGGAGGTCGCCGGGCCGCTGGAGGGCAGGGGTGATGGATTTCACGTGTGCTGTGGGTTTATCAGTGAGTCCCATGTTACCTGACTGTCTGTGGCTGAGTTTGGGATGCAGGCAGAAAACATCCTTATCACTGAGAAGCAGCAAGCAGAGTGGTCAACATCCCCTATTCTATGGCTGGCGCCAGACCACACAAACAAACAAAAACAAATCCCTTGACTTGAGTGGACTGCAGCCCAGGACAAACCAACGTGTGTCAGGGAAGAACCACTCCATGGGTTTTTCAGTGGCTGAGATCTCACAGAATCAGATTCCCAGGCCTGTCTTTTGAGGTGCTTCCGGGTAGATTGAAACCACAAATCTTCTGATCAGTTGTCAAAGCATTTTGACATTTACAACATTTACACCAGCCCCAGCTCCAAGTTCGGCCAGGTTTGAAGCCCTGCCTCTCCAACGCCTGAGCAAGTTTCTCGACTTCTTCATGTCTCCTCCTCCAGAGTGACAATGTTGATGGCAGAACCTTCCTCACAGGGTGGTTTGGGAGATGAAGTAAGTTAATACACACAAAGCACTTGGAGTTGTGTCTGACATGAGGAGAGGGTTTGCTGTCGTTAGTACTCATGCCCTAGGAATGAACACGGAAGACTACTGTACCAGAAAGGCCTCAGAGACTCTGTGTGTCCGCTGTCTCATGGTTTGTACTGTGGATGGGCAGCCAGAGACCTTCAAAGAGGAGCTAGTCCCAGGTCACATGTCAGACAGAGCAAGGAAGCTGAGACCTGGCCCTTTGCCCAAATGCAAAGGTCTCTCCTGCCCAACAGTCAGAGGTCAGCTCCTTCACTGTATCAGCCCATCTATGGGATCCCAGGCAGTACACTTCCTACCTTGAAGGACCAATAGAGAAAGCAAATCTGATGCTGCTGAGTTGATTCCGACTCACAGTGACCTACAGGACAGAGTGGAAACTCTACATAGGATTCCCAAGGAGCAAGCAGCTGGCGGATTCGAACTGTCAGCCTTTTGGTTAGCAGCTGCAGCTCGCTGTAGCTCTCAGCCACTGCACCAGGAGTTACAGAGCGGGAGCTGGAAGAAGGCAGTTAATAAGATCAGCAGAGCTACTGGGGAAGTTTACTGTTACTGTTGTTAGGTACAGTCAAGTCGGGTCCACCTCACGGCGACACTGCGAGCAAGAGAGCGGAACGCCGCCCGCACATGCACCGTGCTCTCCGTCACTGCTTGTCTGAGCCTGTTGTTGCAGTCACCTCATCTCCTGGAGTGTCCTCCTCTTTTTCACTGGCTCTGTATTTGACTAAGTATGATATCCTTCTTCAGGAGCTTGTCTCTCATGACAACAAGCCAAAAGTATGTGAGACAAAGTCTTGCCACTTTCACTTCTAAGGAACACTCAGGTTGTACTTCTTCTAAGACAGATTTGTTTGTTTCTCTGGCTGGCAGGCCGTGGTATAGGCAATGTTCTTCATCAACATGGTAATTCAAAGGTGTCAGCTCTTCAGTCTTTGTTATTCATTGTTTGGGGGAATTGAGGGACTGTGCAGAAACTCAGGTGAGAGGCTGGTTACTAGTTTGGTGCTAAATGGAACTAGCCAGGTAAATAAACAACCCTGCCCAGGGACTGAACAGCCCCCAGGCAACCAGGCCCAGGATTCCAGGGAGGCAGCCACCTGAGAGTCAGCGTCCATCTGAAAGGAATCAGGAGACTGGAAATGGGGCCTCAGAACTACTGCTGATCACTCAGCATCCTACTGAAAACCAAGAGCAAACAGCAAAGAGATCTGATTTTTCTATCCCAAAATGAAAAAGTTCTAGAAGAGGGTAGAATTCTATTTTTTAAATACATCATTATTTATTATAAACTTATGCCAAAATAGGAAAGTAAAGGATGCTCGTGATAAGCAATTTAGAAAACAGAAAATAACATGATCATTTTTGTGTCCTTCTTTCTAGCCACTTGCTATGTCTATACAGTATTATGTAACTTGATAGAATTGAGATGGTAAAGTATATTAAATTTTATATTACAGTTTTCACATACTATATGATGAGTATTTTTTCCATGTTATTTAATGTTCTTCAATCCATCATTTGTGTATATGACCCAGGAAGTCAGCTCCTAGATATATGCCCAAAAGAACTGGAAGCAGGAACACAAACAGCTTGTCATACGCTCAGGTTCACTGTGGCACTATTCACAATAGCCAAAAGGTAGAAGTCACCTAAATGCCCATCGACAAGTGAATGGATAAACAAAATGTGGTATATACATATGATGGAATAGTGCTATATACATATGATGGAATATTACTCAGCCATAAAGAGAAATGCTACAGTAGGGGTTAGCCTTGAAAACATTATGCTGGGTGACCTAAGTCAGTCACAAAAAGACAATTACTGTATGTCCCCACTTGTGTGAAATCTCTGGTATTAGCAAATGTATTAAGATCAGAGTCGATTAGAGGTTACCAGGGACAGAGCAGGGGAAGAAAGAGAATCATTGCTTAAGGAGCACAAGTTCCTCTAAAAGGTGAAAGGTTATTGTAGACACGGGTTGTGGTGACAGTCACACAATCCGATGAAAGTAAAGAATACCAGTGCGTTGTATACACAAAAAGTGTTGAGATGGCAAATGTTTTGTTATACATAATGAGGTCCAACAATTAGGTCCATGAACTTAATTGTTCTAAGAGCTACATATCTCATTGCTGAATATCACTATGGTCACCTTCGAAGTACTCCCCTTGGGAAGCTATGCACTGATGCCACCACCTAGTCCACCCTTCAAAGCAATTTTCAAGCTCTTTCTGGAATGACCATTGTGCACAGTGGCACAGTGGCAAATTTGCACATTTCAATTTGGTTGTCTATGAGGGAGTTTTTAGCCAGTAAACAAATAACTGCCTTGGAACACCCTCCCTACTCGACTGATCTAGCCCCCAGTGACTTTTTTTTTTACCTGAAGATAAAGGAAATATTGGAAGGAAGACATTTGGATGACATCAAGAGTAACACAGCGACAGCTCTGATGGGCTTTCCAGAAAGAGTTCCAAAATTGCTTTCAAGGCTGGACTAGGTGATGGCATCAGTGCATAGCTTCCCAAGGGAAGTACTTCAAAGGTTAGTGTAGTGATAGTCAGCAGTGAGATATGCAGCACTTTTTCTAGGATGAGTTCGCAAACTTGACTGTCAGAACTCAGATATTTGCTACACAGGACAGAGGACAGAGGACAGAGCCCATCATTTCTATCAGTTTAGTAGCTAGGAAGCATTCTGCCGGGTGTCTGGACCCCACCCTTCTCACTGTTGTTGTTCAGGTTACTATTTATTTTCTACAGCGTTGGGCAGTGGGAACCCTGGATGTGTAATGGTTAAGAGCTATGGCTGCTAAACAAAAGGTCAGCCGTTCACATCCACCAGCTGCTCCTTGGAAACTATGAGACAGTCCTACCTTGTCCTATAGAGTGTATGAGTTGGAATCCACTCAACCTCAATGGGTTTTCTTTTGTTTGTTATGAGTAGTGCAGTCCAAAGACTTCGGTACTCATATGTATGTGCCCAGATCTGATTACGTCCTGAGGCTGAAGTCCTGGAAGGAGCTACTGAGGTCTTACATTCTCTCAACATTAGGGAGAATTCAGAGCTCCTCTTCTAGGCCCTTGGGATAAGGAGGAGGAGGGTGCAGGGCTCCCAGACAAAATCACTGCAAGGTCCAGTGATGAAAGGTGAGGCTGCTGGAGAGGCTGAGCATTCCTGGGTCGAGGTAGTGGCCTCTGTCTCTAGATTCCAAGTTTGGGGATCTGCTCTCTTGATTCTTGGCTTGCTATCTTAGAAGCCCAACTCAAATTATCTTCAGCAAAAAGAGAATCTATTACAAGTATTTTGGAGTAACTTGTGTAATCAGAAGAAGGGCATGTAACCAAAGCGTGAGGAAGGCAGAGACACACTGAGTCTCTGGTAAATGGGGACTGGGGGCCCATGTGATGTTAGAGCATTTCGCAGCTTCGCTTTTCATTGGCTCCATTCTCTTTCCATGCAGACCAGTTTCAGCCACCTGGGAAAATAACCACTGACTGCTCCAGGCAGAGGTCTCTCAGCCTTCCCCACTGACAGAAACCAGCGGTATGTTCTCTGTCTCAAGTTCCAAAGTCCCAGCAAAAGCTCTGATTGGCTCAACCTCCACCAAGTACCTACCCCTGGACCGACCAACCAACCTGCAGAAGGTAGGTTCTGTGAGAACATATCAGCTCCTACATAGACCTCATGGAGGGTAAGTCTCTCAGAAGGAAGGGGTGCTAGTCCCTGAAGAAAGGGAATAATAATGACTTTTTGAGTTTCTTTTCAAGAAGGTGAGGTGGTGACATGAACCTGAGGCTACCAACTACTTGGTACATATCTGCTCATAGCTGGGAAAGTCTAGGAGTGCAAGGCTTAGGCCAGTGTTGCTCAAGGCTTTATACAGGAACGTTCTCTTTGGGGGAGAGCAGGGGGACGCATGGTGATTAAGTGCTTAGCTGCTAACTGAATAGGAAAAAGATGTGGCATTTTGTTCCTGTAAAGATTACAGCCTTGGTGTCTAGAGTCTCAAAAGATGCCAAGTGGCCATCTAGGGTGTATCAGTTAGTCCCAACCCACCTGGAGCAAAAGAGAATGAAGAACATATGGAAACATGTCTTTCCAAAGACATAAGGAAAATATGAGCCCAAATACGGAAAGGGCCACATAAACCAGAGACTGTATCAGTAATGAGACCGAAAGAATTAAATGGTGTCCAGCTATTATCAATGACTGCCCTGCCCTGACAGGGAACACAATAGAGAGTCCCTGATGGAGCAGGAGGAAGTGGAGTACAGAAATTAAATTTTAGAAAAAAGACCAGACTTGACAGTCTGACAGACTGGAGGGACCCCAGAAGACACGGCTCCCAGACTGTTAGCCCAAACGAAAACCAGTCCTAAAGCCAACTCCTTACACAAAGCTTGAACTGGTCTGTAAGACATCAGATAATTCTGCAGAAGCGTGTGCTTCTTGGCTTAAGTGCTTCTTGGGGTTCCTCCACTTTACTTTCTGCTGTTGCTTCTGTTAATGTCCAAGTCTGTTGTGATGTCTCATCAAAACCATGTGCTTCCTCACAGTAGAGCTGGTACTGTCTGCAATGCTACAAAGAGTTTACTTAATACTAATGACACCTCTAGAAAAATCCACAGAAATATCAAGAAAGACACCAACAACCTGACTTCTGCAGGGCAAATTCTTGTATCCAGTGTAGCCAGCTGCTCTCAGATAACATTGATGGAGACTCTGGCTGATCCCCCAAGGACAGGCACAAACCAGGAGGCACCAGAAACCATCAAACTGAACCTGAATGATGATGACCCCATGTATGTCAGAAGAGAATTGATCATGGCTTTTCAACAACTGATTTGTTTGGAAGTAGATCACTAGTCCTTACATCTGAACTGCTTTTGTTGGACTTAAACTGTCAACTTTTTGGTGAGCAGCATGGTGTGTTAACTGCGCCACCCAGGGCCTCCCCTCTAGGCACAATGCCTGGCAAAAGAAAATCTGTTAGTTCTCTTGTGTTGTTAGTAATTACCAGTTCTGATTCATAGTGACCCCACATATGCAGAGTAGAACTGTGCTCCACAGGGGTTTTCTTTTTATTTTTTTAAATTAAAAAAAAATTCCTTTATCATTCTTTGAGTAAATTTATAATCCATATCAATTTGCCAGATAAAACCCCAAACATCACCACTATGCTGCTCTAACTGCTCTCCCCCATCATGACAGCACACTGTGCTTTCTGCTGGGTACTTCCTGTACCCATTCAGCCCACTCTGTTCTCCTCCACCCTCTCATCTTGGCTCTAGAGAGGAACCTCTCAGGCAGCCTCATGTGTGTTCATATATTTAAGCCAAGAAGCAAATTCTTTGCCAGCGTCACTCTCCATCTTATAGTTCAGTTCAGTATTTGTCTCAAGAATTGGCTTCAGTACCGGTTTCAGCTCTGGGCTAACAGAGAGTTCAGGAGCCATGTCCTCAGGGGACCCCCCAGTCTGACGGACCATCAAGTGTCATCTTTTAATAGAGTTCTAGTTCTGCACACCCATTTTTCTCCCATTACATGAGGGACTTAATGCTGTGTTCCCTGTCAGAGCAGCCATTGGTGGTAGCTGGGCACCATCTAGTTCTTCTGGTCCCGTGCTGGTGTAGTCTCTGGATCATATGGTACCTTCTGCCTCTAGGGCCCGTATTTTCTTCTTGTCTTTGATGTCCTTCGTTTTCCTCTGCTCCATGTGTATTGAGACCAACTGATGCTGCTTAGATGGCAGCTTGCTAGCTTTCAAGACTCCAGATGCCACTCATCAAAGTGCTATAGAAAATATTTCCTTAAAAAAACTTAGTTAACCTTGATGTACCCTGAAACTGAGGTTCCAAGACCCCTGTCCCTGCTATTCTGTCCTTCAAAAAAAATGTTGGGTTGTATTTAGGAAACCTTTTAGCTTTTGGTGTAGTCGAGTTGTGCTAACCTCCCTTTGACCGCTTGCTGTCACACCCTTCACCCAACCCGGTTCCTATCTACCATCTCATCTATAAGTACCCCTCTTCCTCCCTCCCCACCCCTGTAACTATCAAAGATTATTTTATTCTGTGCTTAAAATTTTTGAATCTCACTATTTTCACGCATCACAGTGTCTTTCAGATAATTCCACATTGTGAGATATTTCTTAAAATCATCATTGCTCTTTATCATTGCATAGTATACCATTGTGTGAATGTAACACATTTGTTTATCCATTTGTCTGTTGATGGGCACCTAGGTTGATTCTACATTTTTGCTATTGTGGACAATGCTGCAATAAACATTTATGCACATGTATCTGTTTATGTGACAGCTCTTATTTCTCTAGGATATATTCCAAGCAGTGGGATTGCTGGATCACATGGTATTTCTATTTCTAGCTTTTTAAGAAAGCATCAAATCAGTTTCTAAAGTGGTTATACCATTTCGCATTCCCACTAGCAGTGTAAAAATGTTCCAGTCTCTCCATAACCTCTCTAACATTTATTATTTTGTGTTTTGGAATTTATACCAGCCTTGTTGCGGTGAGATAGTATCTCATTGTAGCTTTGATGTGGATTTCTCTGATGGGAAACGATTGTGAGCATTTCCTCTTGTATCTGTTGGGCTCCATAGTGTTTTTTAAGGCCAGTTCTTAGTCATCTAATGCTGCTATAACAGAGATACCACAAGAGGATGGCTATAACAAGAGATATTTATTTTCTCACAGAAAAGCAGGCTAAAAGTCTACATTCAGGGCATCAGGAGAAATCCAGAGGAAGGCTTTCTCTGTTGATTCTGGAGGAAGATCTTTGTCAATCTTCCCTTGGGCTGGGAACTTCTGAGGCAAAGGGACCTCACATCCAAAGGACAGGCTCTGCTTCTGCCACTGTGTCTTTCCCAATGGTATGAGGTCTCCCACTCTATGCTTGCTTCCATTTCTTTTATATCCCAAAAGATTGCCTCAAGGTACAAAACAATCTTACAGATTGAATCCTGCCTAACACAACTGCTGCCTGTCTTCCCTTATTAACTCCATAGAGGCATGATTTACAATGTACAAGAACATTAACAGTATCAGGAATCATGGCCTAGCCAAAGTGCTACACACATTTTTGGGGGGGACACAACTCAGTTCATGACAAGCCTTAATCTTTCAGAAGCAGGTGTCCAAGCTATCTTCCAAGATGCCCTGAAGTGGGTTTGAACTGCCACCTTAAGACTCCTTGGTTATTTTTGACAAAATCCAACCCTCATCCCCTAAAGCCAGCAGTCTTGACTGATTCTCTAAAGATCCCTTTGGGATCTTCCACGTCTGTCCTGGGAGACACCACCGCCTCATTAAGATCATGCATTGAGCTTGGACTCAGAAAGCTCCCCTTAACTAACTGACAACCAGACCCTGGGCTGGACTGATAAACAGCTCAGTGATAACCCACAGGAAAGGAACTAAGAAATAAAGTAACCGGATGATCTCACGAACACGATTGACCTCTGCAGGTTTTAGTGCCTTTACCAGGACAGTGTCTAAGATGATGGATTTGTTCAGGGAATTTATAATTCTAGAATACTCCCGTAGCTGAGATTTCCCCTCCAGATAATAACTCAGGTCAACTTCCCCCCCCCCCCCCCGCTTTTTTTTTAACACAACAACTCTTCTATCAGTTTGAGTAGCTTACTTATAGATTCCTTGGGGTTCTCTGCGTACACAATCATATCATCTGCGAACAGGGAGATTTTAACTTCCTCTTTGCCGATGCAGATGCCCTTTATTTTTTCGTCTTGTCTAATTGCTCTGGCTAGAACTTCTAGTACAATGTTGAATAGGAGAGGTGACAGTGGACATCCTTGTCTAGTTCCTGATCTCAAGGGAAAGTCTTTCAGTCTCTCTCCATTCAGGATGATGTGAGCAATTGGCTTTGTATAAATGGCCCTTATTGTGTTGAAGAATTTGACTAGGCCTCATGGGATTGCAGATTGAGGCTTAAGCAGGGAAGGCTGGAGTGAGAGTCTCTGGAGAGAGTCAACAGCCTAATACTTACAGTGGTTGTTGTTCAAGTCCTTCATAGTGATGGCACAGAATTGCTCCACAGTGTTTTCAAGGCTGTGACCTTTCAGAAGCATTTTGCCAGCCCTGTCTTCCAATGCACCTCTGGGTGGTCTCAAACCACCAAACTTTCAGCTAGTTCCCAAGTGCTTAACCATTGGAGCCACCTAGGGACTCTCACAAAAACTTTCCCAACTGCTTTAGCTTTCTGATGCTAGAGTGGAAGGAAGGAGGGTTGGAGGGTTGGCTGTCTCAGGAGATGCTGGGACCCTCGGGGCTGCCGTCAGCAACCTTCGCTTCTCTGAGTACAGGGATCAAGCACTTTCCCATCACTTGGTTGTCACCATGTTTTCAATGGGAAAATCTGCTGCAAAGGACCTCTTCAAAGTGTCCAAAAGTAAGGATGTCACCTTGAAGTCTAAAACGTGTCCTACCCAAGCCGTGGTATTTTCAATTGTATCGCATGCATGTGAAGGCTGGACCATAAACAAAGAAGACAGAAGAATTGGTACCTTTCAGTTGCAGTGTTGGAGAAGAATGTTGAAAGTACCATGGATCCCCAAAAGAACAAACAAAGCTGTTCTGGAAGAACAACCAGAGTGCTCGTTGGAAGCAAAGATGGCAAGACTGTGTCTTACAGACTACGGACATGTTGTCAGGAAAGATCTGTCCCTGGAGAAGGACATCATGCTTGGTAGAGTGGAGGGTCAGCGAAAAAGAGGAAGGCCCTCGACGAGATGGACTGACACAGTGGCCGCAACAACGGGCATGGGGCAAGACTGGGCAGTATTTTGTCCCGTTGTTCATAGGGTCGCTGTGAGTTGGAACTGACTCGATGGCTCCTAACAACAACGTTTTCAAAGTCATACCCACTAATAAAGATCTATGGTGAGTGATAGTACCTTGTAAGAAAGATAATTTATTTCAAAATTGTAAACAGGAAAGCACACCAAAGCCAACCGTTGTTGACGTCTCACCCCCTTTCCTCTGACAGTCCTACTTCTTGAAACCTGCTTGGAGATGAAGTCTGGACTACCTGCCATGGTTCGCTGAGTTTCTACCACATTTCAAGGACTAGACTGGGCAACAGAGAGAGAGAGAGAGAGAGATCTATAACCCCTACCCTCTGAGAGCCTCCACCCACCTGTCTGTCATGTTGCACTGGCTGGCGTGTTGCTTGGATGCTGAAAGCTATGCCACTGGTCTTTCAAATACCAGCAGAGTCACCCGTAGTGGACAGGATTCAGCAGAAATTCCAGACTAATCTGGACTAGAAAGAAAGGGCCAGGGCTCTACTTCTGAAAGTCAACCAATGAAAACCTTACGGATTACAGAATATTCCCTGAGATGTAATTCATTTGCTTTAGAGGTATGACTGGTAGCAACTGATCCCTGGAGAAAGAAGGATGTCATGTTTCGTAGAGTGTCAGCGAGGGAGAGGGAAACGCTCAGTGAGAACGATTGACACAGAGACCACAGCAATTAATTCAGACATAGCAGGGACCATGAAGACAGGCCAGGACTGGGCAACTTCTTGTTCTGCTGTACATGATGTTGCCCGCATGGACTGAGACAAGTCAAAGGCGGCTAACCACAGCAACAACAGCCTTCTGGGGGCTCAGATCCAGTGGGAACATCAGACGTGAGCTGACAACATCAACGTGACAACTAACGGGTAGGATGAGAGTCTGAGCAGGGAGCTCCTGGCTGCCTCCTACAGCTTCAGGCAAGATTTTTGGATACCCTGGTCCTCTTGCGGTGTTTATTAGGAAACAACAAAGACTAGAGAGACTTCTCAGGGACAAACGCTAGTTCGACGAGCCCAATATACCTGTGATGACCACCGTTTGCCAAATGTGTGGAAGGCTGCTCCCTCTGTCTCTCTTTTTGGTAATAGCAGCCTTTTTCCCTCCCTGTTGTATCAGCCTTGATGGGGCATTCATCAAGCCCCTCCCCAAACTACTCTATGTCTGAAGAATTTGGCAGGAGGCCTCAGCAAGCCAAACAAAGGTCTTCGCGGAATCTCAGTCTTGTGCAGAGAGAAACAAGGACTGAGCATGGTTGGAAGCACTTTCATTCTGATGGCACAGCCTGAAGAGCCATGTGCTGCTGTCCAAGGCTTGCTGATTCTGTTCCTACTTGAGGCCTGGTTTGCTCAGACTTTTCTCTGGTTCTGTGAGACACGTTTGTGACCTTCTATTGATTTTCCTATTTCCTTAAGTAGTCAGAATTGAGTTTCTGTTGCTCACAACCAAAGAATCCTGACTAATGCAAAACTCTATTCCAGGCCAGACTTGATAGCTCTCATTTAACAGTTTCTTGGAGGCAGTGGTAGAATTCTCACCACCCGTCCTGAGACTTTGGTGGTGCAGTGATTAAGCATTTGGCTGCCAATCTAAAGGTCAACAGTTTGAATCCACCAGGTGCTCCTTGGAAATTCTACAGGGCAGTTCTACTCTGCTCTGGAGGGTCACTATGAACTGGAATCAACTCAATGGCAATGGGTTTTTTTGTTTGCTTTTTGGTATGCTGAGTCACAGGTTCGATTCCAGGCTGAAACATTTTATGTGCAGCCATCACCCATCAGCCAGTGGAGGTGGTCCTGTTGCTACGAAACCTGAACTGCTTTCAGTGGAGCTTCCAGACTAGGACAGAGTAGGAAAGAGGCCTGGTGATCTACTTCTGAAAAACTACCCCATAAAAATCCCATGGATTACAATCATCTGATCCATAGCCAATCATGGGCATGAGGCGGGACCAGGCAGCGTTTTTGCTATTGTGCAGAGGTCATCGTGAGTCAGGGGCTGACTGACCAGCCGCTAACAACAGCCTCCCTGACAGACAGGTACCGTGTTTCCACTCTGAAGATGAAGTGGTGAATCTTACATACTCAAACACACGCAACCAGCCAATGCCAAAACAAATACTGGAATCTGAATCAGCCAGTCTCCAAAGCCCAGGGTCTTTCTCTCCATGTCTCCTCCATGTCCCCAACCCAGTGGCCTGCCATTCATGGATCACCTTCTGCTTATAGCCCTCAGGTCAATACTACTTGTTATTTGGTGTCATTGAGTCAGTACCAACTTATGGTGACCCTACTGGTGACAGAAGGAAACACAGCCCGGTCCTGTGCTGTCCTCAGGATCTTGGCTGTGCCTGAGCTCATTGTTGCAGCCACTGTGTCAATCTGTTGCCTTCAGGGTCTTCTTTTTCTTTAGAAAGTGCAGTGTCCTTCTCCAGGGACTGGTCTTCCTTGAAAACACATCCAATGTATATAAGATGAAGTTTCTAAGGAGAATTCTAGCCATACTTCTTCCAAAATAGATCTGTTCATTCTTCTGGCAGTCCATAGTTTATTCAATATTCTTCACCAAGGCCATAATTCAATCATCAATCCTTCTCTGGTCTTCCTTTCATTGTCCAGTTTTTGTAGGTGTATGAGGACGCTGAAAATATCATAGCTTGCATGAGGGGCACCTTAGTCTCAAAGGGACACCCTTGCTTGCAGTTCACAAAGTGGTCTCGCACACATCTGGGCACGTAGTCATCACAGCCACCTGGGAAGTAGCTATCATCACTGCATCAGAAAACAGAGACGCCTGAGTCTGACCAGCCCCACATTTGCCCTCCCTGCTGAAGCCTTGCTGTAACTCAGGGATTAAGTCCTGAAGCCACAGCGTGGCTTCCCAGAGCCTTCAAGACTCAGGGCCTGGGCCTAGGGTCTGCCACTCTGCTTCCTATGTGTTCGTCTCTATCCCTGTGTAGCCACTTGTGATTTCCCAGGCCCTTCAGTCTTTGCCTGCCTCTGAGCCCCCTCTCCACCTGGAATATCCCCTTCTCTACTTCCATCCCTATTTATCATCCACCTGGAAGGAGCTCCTACATCTCATGCCTGGTGAACCCTGTTTATCTTTCCAGACTCACATTAAGTCCGTCTTCTTCTCAGAGCCTTTCCTGGGCCTTCTCCCCCACTGTAGGGCCAACACCCTCACTACATTGTGGACAGTAGGCAGTCACTGGTGGTTTGGTGGTGGAATTCTCACCTTCTGTACTGAGATCCAGCTTCTAGTCCAGGCCGATGTATCTCGTGGGCAGCCACCATCCATTGTCAGATGAAAACGTAAGAGGAAGAAAAAGGTCTGGCAATTTATTTGCGGAAAATCAGCCCGTGAAAAGCCTATGGATTGCAATGGTCTGATCCACAGCCAATCATGAAGCTGATGCAGGAGCAGGAAGCCTTCTTCCCTTGCTCATGGGTCCGCCATGAAATGGGACAAAAGGCAGGTAACCAGAATGTTTATCGCGGCACAGTCCACAATAGCAAAAAGGTGGAATCAACCTAGATGCCCAACAATAGAAGAATGGATAGGTAAACTGTGGTGTATATATACTCAATGGAGCACTACGCAATGATAAAGAATAACGATGATTCCCGGAAATATCTCCTAACCTGGTTTCAACTGGAAGACATTATGTTGAGTGAGAGTAGTCAGTGACAAAAAGACAAATACTGTATGAGACCTCTACGATAGATCTCAAAAGTAGACTTGTGTATAGAAGAAAAGACTCTTTGTCAGCTGCAAGGGAGGGGAGGGAGGGAGGGAGGGCGAGGGGGGGAGGGTTTAGTTTAGGTAGTTACTAGAAATCTAGTTGGGAGAAAGCGGTGACAGCACACGTTAGGAACAAGAACAACATTAAGTGGACTTCAGCATAACTTGAGTACTCCTTCCATCTGAACTCAATACTGCAAGGATAGAGTAGCTGGGGCGGGGGCGGGGGACCATGCTCTTAGGTGAATTCCAGGCCAATTGGCACAACTAGCGTTTTGCTAAGAGAGCTCTCTGCACCCCACAATGGTGAGTGGCGTCTGGGGTCTTAAAAGCTGCCAAGCTGCCATCCGAGGACACAGCAAATGGTCCCAACTCAGCAGGAACGAATGCTCACTGAGGGCCAAAATGGCATGCGGTAAAGACAACCGAGAAGACAGAGAGAGCCACAAGAGTGGGTGCCTACATCGACCTGGGACCGGAAGAACCGGATGGTGCCCGGCCACCACCAGTGATAGCCATGACGGAGCTCACAGAGAGGAGCCTCACTGGCAACACAAGAATAAAAAGAGGTGCATCATGAGATCTCCACTAAAAGACCTCAATTGGTGGTCCAGCGGTTTTGGGGTTCCTCTGAGAGCATGGCCCCCGGCCCTGATGCTGCCCGTTACCATAAATTATAACAAAGGTCCACTCTTTGGACAGGAATGGAATGGACTTCCATATATTGGAAGCACTTTATGGTTCTATACATCTATAGGATATCATCTTGCTGACCTCTGGCTGGAGGAAGGGGAGTGGACGGAGAGGAGGGGAAAGGAGACTGTTGGGGAGGATGAGACATGTATGGAGCAGAGAGGAATAGTGTGCAGTCACTGGACAGGGAGAGTAGTGGAAGCTGCATATAGGGGGGCATGTAAATTTACATGTGAATGTACATTTTCACTCAGTTATGTTAAATAAAAATAAAAAAAAAAAAGGCAGGTAACAACAACAGGATTCTAGGATGGCGCTAACGTGATGTAATATTGTCCCAGATGTTGAGGTGTTCTCAGCATCTTTCGACTCAAAAAGTCTTTCAAATTCAGTCCCATAACCCCTCCTGCTTGAGAGTGTTATAAGATTTAGTGCAATTCTGATTATTGGCACCCTTCTCTGCCCACCTGAATGGCCTTGGGAACTGGATGATGGTTCTCACACTTGACCTGGCTTCTGTGCCCATGTTGAGGGGTGACACTAGTTTACTTAGAACTCTTCTCATGGAGTGGGACCAATCCTCCCCTGCCTTTCCCTGAGAAGGGAGCAAGGACTCAAGTTCAGCCCGAGGCTAGCAGCTCCCCCTGGCTTTGGGGTGTCTGAAGGGGAAGGAAGTGCTTTCCCTCCAGGCCCCACGCAGACATGCTTCACTCTGCTCCCATCCCTAACTCCTCACGGCCCTCCTGCAACAGCTGGTCCTGGCCCCTTTTTTCTACAGACAGAGGGGTTAGCTGGGGAGCAGCCTTAGCCAACCATGCACTAACAGCTCTGCCCTCCATGTCCCTCTCCAGGCTGTTGACACATCATAGGAGGTCCCCAGAGTCTTCTCCAGCTTTGACAACTCACCAGGGATGGCATTACTCAACTGTCCATGTATTATCTCATTTCTTTCTCACTGCCATTTTGTAATTATTATTTATTACTATTCTCACAGATGAGGACACTAAAGTTCAGAGAGGTTAAAGAACTTGCCCGAGGTCACACAGGTAATGAGTGTGAGAGCTGGACTTCAAGGCTGTTCTGTCTGCATCCAGGACCGCACAGGGCATGGAGAGGGAGGGATGTCCACAGCCTGCCTCAGTCCCTGCAGAGATGTCTATCTACCTTCTCTGCCTTCTGAAGAACCAGGCCTAGTTTTCTTTCTTTTTTGTTTTTAGCTTTTCCTACAGAGGCGTGAGGGGGCAGTGCTGGCTCAGCGATGAAATTCTCATCTTCTGTTTGGGAATTCTGGGAACCCTGGTGGCATAGTGGTTAAGTGCCATGCCTGAGAACCAAAAGGTCAGCAGTTTGAATCTGCCAGACACTCCTTGAAAACTCCATGGAGCAGTTCTACTCTGTCCCATAGGGTCGCTATGAGTCATAATCAACTTGATGGCAGTTTGTTTGTTCGGTATTTAAGAATCCCAGGTCCAATTCCCTGCCAACACAGCTCATGCACGGCTACTACTCAGCTGTCACTGGAAGCTTGTGTGTTGCTATGGGTTGCTGTGACACTGAACAGGTTTCAGCAGAGCTTCCAGACTAAGATGCACTGGGAAAAGGCCTGGTGATCTACTTCTGAAAATCAGCCAGTGAAAACCCTGTGAATCTCAGCTCCTTGATCTGTAACTAGTCACAGCAATGGTTGAGGACCAGGTAGCATTGGGTTCCATTGTGCAGGGGGTGGTCAGAAGGCAGGGCCAAGGGGACAGCATCTCACAACAACAACACAGACAGGCAGCAGCAGCAACTACCACTTACCCTAGTGCTTTTCCCAGGGCTCTAGCATTTTCTACTGGGGTGTGTGAGGGAGAAATAAAAGCTCACAGGCTAACAGGGAGCATTAGGACAGGTTCTAAGCCTCAAGGAAGATGAATAAAAGGATGTCTGGGGCCCCTGAGCGCTGTAAGTAAGCTCCCAACCCCCCAAAACTCACAGCCATCCAGGCCAGTCTGCGAGGGTTTTTAAAAGATCAGCTCAATATCTCAGCCCCTTCCTCCACAGCCCACTAGGTGGCAGCAGGGAACCAGTCAGTGGCTGCCAAGGTGGTCATGAAGTCTACGGTGCATGTGACTGGTCTGTTGTGTGAGTGCATTCCGACTCACAGTGACCCTACAGGACAGAGGGGAATGGGCCCATAGTGTTTCCAAGATGCAGCTGGTTTATTCAAACTGCCCCGGAAGACAGGTCTGAGCCGTACCAGAGGGGTACATCATCCTCGAAAGAGTTTGCACTCTCCTTACTAAGCTTATACTGTGCAAGACACAGACCAAGCTCCTTCATCCCATAGCTAACCTACAGGAAGCCCTGGGATAAATACAGCGGATAAACAGTACGGCTGCTACACGAAGAGTGGGCAATTTGAGCCCAGGAGCCACCATTCATGGGAAAGGTGCTTCTGTGAAGACCACAGCCTTGGACACCCTGTGCAGTAGTTCTCCTCTGTCCTGTAGCGCCACTGGGCGTCGGAATTGACTCCTTATCAGTGTGCTCAGATTTTGGGTGAATGCATGGAGCAGGTAGTTCATAAAGTTAGCATCATTTTATAGATGCTGACTTGGAGGCACTGGAGTTTCTGTGTTGCCCCAGGTCACACAGACTGATGAGCTGCAATCCAGGCAGTGTAGACATTAGAGTCCCTGCTTTTAGCTTCAGGGCCATACTGCGCTGAAGAGAAGGGAAAGGTAGGCAGCTTGGAAATGTTGGGAGCCCTGATGGCTTAGTGGTTTAGAACTTGGCTGCTAACCAGAATGTCCGTGGTTTGAATCCACCAGCTGCTTCTTGGAACCTCTATAGGCCACTTCCAGTCTGTCCTACCAGGTCTTTATGAGTCAGAATCCACTCCCCAGCTATGCGCTCGGTTTAGTTAATTAGGTGGAATTGTTGTGAGTGAGGGCAAGTGGCATGGCAGAGCCTGAGGAGTATGGGCAGAGGAAAGGCTGAGATCTGGGAAGCACGATGTGGTAGGATTTTCAGGCTGAGAATAAAGATGACCTTCTGAGGAACCCTACCTAGAAGAAGCCAGACCCAGTTTTTAAGAGGGTCCCATAACCCTGAATGGACTGGGTGCCTCAGAAGCTGCAAACCTTTTGAAGACCCAATAAGGTGCCAGTGTGAGAGCTGATCAGAACTCCCTCATTGAACTCCAAAACACCAATGAGATGGAAAGTATGTCTTCACACAGGTCATGGTGTCCCCAGGGTGTTGGGTCTGGTCCTGTGCCTCTGTGGGAGACGATGCTACCAGCTGCCCTGCCATATCCACCCAGGGCATGTTCAAGCTCCGTGAGTTAGCACACGTCACAGGGGACTTGACAGAGACCTGATGTCCAGGTCAGTACCTCCTTCCTGGTGGCCTTGCTGTCAGTCATCCCAGACCTCGGCTTAGCTGTAGGCTTCAGCTTATCACAAGTCTTGGCTCAGAAGTGCTTTCTTCTCGCTGTCACTAGGACTTCTGGAAGCTACAAAGCTTGACCCTGAGGTGCAGATTCAAATTTCTCTTCGAAAAGCCACTGATATCAGGCACCTGTATTCCTTCTGACTGCCCTATAAAATTTCCAAAGCCACCTTCACAGCCAGGGACTCAGACTAAGTTATGTTTTATTGTTCTGCCTCAGGGCATTTGCACTGGCTGTTCTCACTCTCTGGGATGCTCAGCCCTCATCTTTGCCAGACTGGATCCTTGTTAGTGTTTAGATATCAGCTTAAATTTTTCCTTTCCCTGTCCACTCAACCCTTTCCAAGCTACCACCTAATAAATCTGGTATTTGTCTTATTACTTTGCTGCCTCATACAATGTAAGTTCTGCAAGTGTAGGGACTTGTCTGCCTTTGTCACTGTGGAATCCTGTGTCTTACAAGTCCCAGAAAGTAGCGGGCATTTGTGAATGATTTGTTGAATGAGTGAATGGTATGTTAGCTAGTGATTCCATCTCTGGCTAACCTTCAACCATTACAGTCTTTCTTCATTGTAAGTGTTCTTTCTTCCCCACTCACGCTCCTGTCTCCCACCTAAGAAGAACCAGCAGCCCCCTCTGTTTTGTTTCTTGTCATTTCCAGTGATCGCTGTACAGTGTAGACACACTTTAATACCACCCTCACACGGGATGGCTTTTGTCCACAGCCAACATGCAGTGAAAACTGGAAAGGTTTGGGATTTAGAAGAAGCGGGGTTCCAGAGTATTAGGGGAGGGAATCCTTAAAGAAAACACCAAGCCAAACCTGTTGCTGTTGAGTCAATTCCATCTTATAACAATGCTATGGGACAGAGTAGAACTGCCCCATAGAGTTTCCAAGGAGCACTTGGTGGATTTGAGCAGCTGTAGTGCTTAACCACTAAGCCACCAGGGTCTCCAGGGGAACTGTCCCCGTTGTCTCCACCAGCAGTCAATTCTGACTCATAGTAACACTGTAAGTCAGAGTAGAACTGCTCTCTGGGATTTCCAAGGAGCGCCTGCCAGATTCAAACTGCCTACCTTTCTACTAGCAGTCATAGCGCTTAACTACTGGGCCACGAGGGTTTCCAGGGGGAAACTTCGGTACCATTTAATCTGAGCCTCCAGATGATGAGGACTCTTACATTACTGCATTCGGGTGTTTTATTTCACTGTTTGACCACAGTAGGTACGGTGAGCTGGGGAGCGAAGGAGACGACTGTGTTCTGTGAAACACTTCTGGCCTGTGTACATTTTGCTCCACAGAAGATTAGGATGGTAGTAGAAGCAGCCCTGCCTTCAGTTAGACTCTGCAAACGCACAGAAACTCACTCCCCAAGGTGACTGTCACCTCCAAGAGCCTCACAAAGAACTCAGGGCACTCAGGTGAGGAGGACTGAGGGAGCTTCCATGTCTTCTTCGTGACCACAAGGGGAGACCTGGATCACCTCCAGGTCTGAGCCTGAAGCCTCTGTACCCTGTGAGGTGGCTCTGTGTCCTGTGAGGTGGCGATAGGGAGGACCCAGGCCACTCAGCTAAATCTGAATTCCAGATAAACAACAAATACGGGTTTAGTATGTCCCATACAATATTTGCAGAATAAGTATGGAACTCTGGTGGTGTAGTGGTTCAGTGCTACGTCTGCTAACCTAAAGGTCAGGGGCTCAAATCCCCCAGGTTCTGGAACCTCTACGGAGCAGTTCTACTCTGTCCTATAGGGTCGCTATGAGTCAGAATTGACTCGGCGGCACTAGGTTTGTTTTGGTTTCTGTATTGTAATACAAGACACAGTGTAAGTCTGCTTTAAAAAAGTTTGCTATTTCTCTCAAATGCAAATTCAGCTGGGCATCCTGTATCTTATCCAGCAACCCTAGGGACAAAGGGCAAGCATTTAAGATAAATGGCTTCCCTAAGGAGAAATACCGGGATTTGGGGAAAACAGAAGTCAGAAGGGAGGGATGAAGGTGGTTCTTTCATGCCAACTGAGCAATCACAGACGACCCTGTCAGAACTCCAAGCTCGTGATTATCATGGGACTCAAGGCCAGACTGGAAAAACAGAAAAGTAAGGTTACAAGCCAGAGAAACAGTCTTCCTCTGCTGCCAGCCGGCAAACAGAAGGGCTGTCTCCCCAGGAAAGGTAAGAGTGTTGGTTGCTAACACGTCAGTGACAGGCTGTTCTTTGAGGACAGGGTTTGGGACATTCCGGTTAGGTTGCCTACTCTCCTGTGTTACTTTTGTGATGCTTGGTTGTAAGGGAAACTCTCCTCAATACTTGAAATCTCCAACTTCCAAGGGTTCACCAGTCCTCTCTCAGCTGTCCTAGACTCTGGAGAAAAAAAGCAGAGACCCAGGGGATGTATGTTTTCAGACTGGGAGAAGAGCCTTTCTGTCACTTCTCTTGGCTTGGGAGCGATAAAGTCCCTTCACTGTCCCCATGCTGATGGCCGGGGAGAAGTGGTGACGCAGTGGTAGTATTCTCGTCTTCTGTGTGGGAGACTTGGGTTCGGTTCCCAGCCACTGCCCCTCACGTACAGCGACCACCATCTGTCTGGGGAGGTCTGCGGGCTGTACAGGTGCCGAACACGTTTCAGTAGATCTCTCAGACTGTGACAGACCAGGTAGAAAGACCTGGCAATCTACTTCTGAAAATCAGCCTGTGAAAGTCCTGCAGCTCACAATGGTCTGATCTACAAGGGAACACATGAGTGGCCCAGGACCAGGCAGCATTGTGTCGCACTGTGTGGGGGGTGGCCCTGAGTAGGGGGACTGACTCCATAGAGCCAGCTACACCAGTCACCAAAGCTCTGAGCTGGAGGTTTAGACTTACAAAAACGATTTAGTGCAGAATTAGTTAAATTTCTTGTCTGTAATTTTGAACACAGAGTTGCTCCTCGCCCCCTGCCCCCCGGCCCCGGCCCCCTGCCCCCCGGCCCCCCGGCCTCCCTCCCCCGCCCCCTGAATTACCCACCCGTGATGCCAATTCTTGTTTACAGCTGGGGAGTGAAATTATAGATGCCCCCAGTGGAGAGCATTTGTGTGACAAATCTCCAACTCTATTCTCCCTCATCCCCGTCCCCTGGGAGTTTCTTCCCCCTGGAGCTCATTCTGGTAACTCTGCAGGGATCAGACTTCGGAACTCACGAGAACAGTGGGAAGGAAGAAAAGAGCCTAAGGGCCGAAACAAGGGCTTCCATTACTCATTTCCAAGGAGCATGCTTTAATTAGAACACGGCAGCTCAGGAGTTTTCTGTTTATATGCTTTTACGTTTTATAGTTTTGTGTTTTTCTTTTTTTAATCCTACTCATGAGACTTGAGGGTCCTGGGTGATGTAAGTGGTTTGCTCAGGACCACTGACCTAAAGGCTGACAGTCCAAACCCTCCACGCCCCCTCCCCGGAACACAAGGCAGAGAGACGTGGTAACCTGCTTCCTAAAGATCAGAGCCAAGAAAACTCGGTGGAGCACTTCTGCTCTGTCGCGCACGGTCACCATGAGTTGGAATCAACTTGATGGCAAGAGATTTTCAGGAATCTTGAATTGGGGAGAAGCAAAAACTGATTTGGGTGTGGGGGCAGAGGTCGGTAGAAGAGGTGTACCCGGTGTTATGTACAGGTCCCTTTATTTCAGATGGGGGACACGGATGAGCCGAGGCCCCTGCACTGGCTGGTCTTTTGGGGAGAGCGGGCTGGCAGATGACGGCCTCAGCAGCTCCGCCTGCCGTAGCCGTGGGGCGCTGCAGGCCTAGAGGACTCTGGGACAGCACATGACGTCATCTGAGCCCCCTCTCTGTCCCGGGTTGCTGTTGTGTGCCAGCCAGTCAGTTCTGACTGACAGGGACCCGGGTGACAGAGCAGAACTGCCGCCGTGGGCTTTCCTAGTCTGTAAACTTTGTGGAAGCAGATCACCAGCTTTCTCACCCAAGGAGCTACGGGGGGATTTGAACCACCCGTCTTTGAGTCAGTCGTCAAATGTCTGTTGGTGACACCAGGGCTCCTCTGTAGGCAGGAAATGGTATCAAATAACAAGATTAGTGGGACATAACTCCTCTTATTTGTTTCTTTCAACTATCACCTTGGGCCAGGGAAGGTAGAGAATGAATTTAAAAAAAAAAAAATTATTTGCCGTTCCCCACAAGTTTACATTATAGGGTTAAACTGAAGGCAGAGGGAGCACCCCTCCCCCCAATACTAGTGCCATCTGAGAGTTTTTGTTCTTTTTTGTAGTTTCGTCTTTGGGGTTAAGTTTCAGTTGGTGGAGGCGGCTGGAAACCCCGGTGGCACGCAGCGGTTGAGTGCTAGGGCTGCTAACCAAAAGGTCAGCAGTTCGAATCCGTCAGGCGCTCCTCGGAAACTCTACGGGGCAGTTCTGCTCTGTCCTGTGGGGTCGCTATGAGTCGGAATCAACTTGACAGCAGTGGGGTTGGTTTTGTGGAAGGCGTGGGCTTTCCAGGTCGCATAAATGGTTTAAGGCTGGACAACTAGCTGAAAGGCTGGCGGTCTGAAACCACCCCGAGGCGCCTCGAAAGAAAGCTCCTGGTGAACTACTTCCAAAGAGTCGTGGTCATGGAAATCCTGCCAAGCTGTAGTCCTCTACACACGGGGTCACCATGTGTTGCAACTGACTCAAGGACAGCTGGTTTGATTTTTTTTTTTTTTTCTTTATGCCAAGGGGAGTGTGGTTCGAAACCTGAGCTCTTTTCAAAGCCCTTGATATCAGACCCGGAAAGAAGCAGGTATAAGGTATTCCAGAGAACGCAGGGGTTCCGCGCCGTGGCTGCTGTCCCTTTAGAGAACGTGGCTGTGGTTCTTTAAGGGATGACAAGGCTGACCCTTCAGACGCTTTAAATGATGCCATGTGTCCCTTCTGTTAGGTGTCCTGACGCCACAAGATGCCAGGGGAAGACGCCCGCGTCATATATGGTTACCCCAGAAAGGGGCATGACCACGCCTCCATCACAGCTGAAGAGTAAGTTCAAAACCAGATGCCGAAGGGTTTCGGGGGCCCATCTGTGGACACAGCCCACTGACCTACACCCACGTGCATCCTTCTGTAAACCTCTCTAGGGTTCTTCGACCCCGAGAGTGAGAGCCAGGCACTGGGGTGAGGGGACCTGAGGCCTGCAAGCGCCTCGCTCAAGTTCTCGGAAGCCCAGCAGGCAGGGAGACAGGCAGGGAGGAGGCTGGACCTGGCCTTTCAGTGTGGCTTCTCTGCTGCTGGGTCCCTGGGTGGTGCAAATAGTTAAAGCGTTCATCTGCTAGCCAAAAGTTTAGAGGTTTGAACCCACCCAGAGGCATCCAGTAGACCTGATGATCTGCTGAAAACTCAGCCACAGAAAACTCGATGGACCCGAGATCTCAGGGGACGCACATGGGTCGTCGGGAGTCAGAATCACGTGACGGCATCTGTTTGTCTCTGAAAAGCAGCTTTTTTGGTCTCAGACTTAGGTGTCTCTTCCCTCTGTCCTGAGAGGTAACCCCGTTCTGCCCACTGTGCCCCAATTCCTGAGGGTGGTGTGCAGAGCTCACGAGGATGAAGACAAATGTTTGTGACTCCACTGCGGACTCACTGCCGGGCCAAAACGGCTGCCATTGTTCCTCAGAGCCTGAGCCTTAGGAAAGGTGCCTGGTGTTGTGAGTTGATTTAAAATAAATACGTCTATGATTAACCATTTCTAAATGCCAAGCACTGGATAGGAGTCCTAACGGTACACTGGTTAAGTGCTGGGCCGTGAGCCAAAACATAGGGCAGCTGGAACCCGTCAGTCAGCTGCTCCTGGCAGAAAGGTATGGCAGCCTTGGAAACCCCATGTGGTGGTTTTACTCTGTCCTGCAGGGTTGCTGTGACTTGGAATTGACTTGATGGCCATGGATTTGGTTTTGGTTTTGAAACGTTGGACGCTAGCCCAAGATACTCTTATGATCTTTGAAAATCTCTAGTGGTTACCAATTTCCAATAGACACAAAAGGTCCTTGACTTTCCCCGAGTAAGAATACACCAGGGAGACAGAGCTGCTTGTAACTTTGGCAAGTTTATTCTACCTGGGACAAGTAAAAGGAGTCAGCGGAGGGCTGAACCTCTCCAAAAGACCAACTTCTCTACTGTAAAGTGGAAGCTTATACGTGCAGGGCTATGCTCATCTGGCTATCTGTATCCATGAGGTGCCTGCCATATCTTCCACAAGATGCAGTTGCTTTAGCGTCGCTGACCAGCTCAGTATTGGCCTTGCATCTAGGTTCCTGGTTCGAATCCCCAGGGTGGGTCTCAGCTCGCTTCGGTCCCCAGTGGAAGGTCACGTAAGACCACCTCTAGTTCCAATGGCACACTTGGCACCTGGTTTCCTGAAACATCACCTCAGGAAGAACAAGGAAGGAACAAAGGTAGAACTCATTACCAGTCAATTCACTGATGTGCGCTGACAAACAGGAATGAGTGCATGTCATCCAGGTCGTTTTTACCAGCAGGTCAATGGTCAGCCCTTTCTGTCTTGGGGTGGGGGAATCAGACCTGAGAAGACTGGCATCAAGCGTGAGTGCTGTAATGGGGAGCAGAGAGGACAAAGGAACACCCTGTGTATGCACTGGGAGTGGGAAGGGGTGGGGAAGGAGGGAGTGGGAGCAGGTGGGTTAACCAGTCAATTCTGACTCATAGTGATTCTATAAGGCAGTAGACTGCCCCATAGAATTTTCAAGGGGCAACTGGTAGATTTGCACTACAGACCTCTTGGTTAGCAGCTGTAGCACTTTAACCACTACACCACCAAGCAAGATATGCATGGGTTTAATTTTGTTTATTTACTAGTCAGTAGTGCACAATTTCACCTGGCGAAAAACAGAGGCATTAGTCAGAGCTGAAATGCTCATTTCTTCAAACTCCTCTGTGCCGTCTTTCACCTGGCTGGTGAAAAACAGGTGCACCTGCTTTTCACCAGGTAAACTGTGCACTACTGATTGGTAGGAAAGCACAATCGAGCCCACCTGTACCTTGTTTACTGAATAACCCATCCCTGGCTGGGAGGGAAGGGAGTGGATGAGAGGGAGGAGCCTCCCTCTCAGTGGGGTCAGCCAGGAGAAATGAGGAGTCAGACTTTTATTTGGACCATCTTTTTTGTGACCTATTGGATGAAGTTCCTTTGAGGTGAAAGTCAGTGTCTTGCAATAAAGGAGGTAAGCCCTTCTATAATTCTTACCCAGATTTCCATGGGCTTTCCTTCCCAGCTAAAAATATGCACACAGCAGTTTGAATATCAGAGCATTTCAGTTTGGGCTCATCCGTCTGGTGAGGTCGCTAGTGCTTCCTGGAGCAAAACTGCTATGAAGACAGCCACACAGCCCTTGCAAGAATGCCCAACTCAGGTCCTCTGTCGGGGCCGCCTGGCCTTCCCAGGATCCCTCAGTCCTGAAAATTCTGCCATTCTGGAAGGTGTAGTTTGTTACTTCAAATGGGGAGAGACAGGAGACCCACTGAGCGTCCCCACATTTATTCAAGGCTCAGTCAGTGCTATGACTTGAATTGTGTCCCCCTGTAAGATATGCAGAAGCCCCAGGCCCTGTTCCTGTAAATATAAATATGACCCTCTTGGGAAAAAGGGTTTCTTTTGTTATGTTAATGATGTAGAGTGGGCCCTAAAACCACATTCTTTCTGAATGATGTCTTATGAGAAGGGAAAACAGACATGCTGAGACAGACACACACAGGGGAGAAGGGGGAGAGGAGACCACGTGAGGAAGGGTCTATAAGCCACAGAACACAAGAAATGCCTATTTCTTTTGGCATTCTGCTCTCTGTAGGTGGGTCAGATGGCCCAAGAACCCTGCACCAACTGTGACAGTCTTAGCAAGGAATGTCATAACCTTGTGCAGGACAGTGGAAGAGATTGGTTCAGAAAAGGGTCACCTGTGCAGGAGGTCCCAAATATATCAGGACCTCTTCCTTTCACAGGGTTCCCTGGGGGTGCAAATAGTTGATGCTTGGCTGCTAATCAAAGGGATAGAAGTTTGAATGCACTTAAAGTGCCTAGAAAGAAAGGCTTGGTGATCTACTGCTGAAAAATCAGCCACCGAAAATCCAATTCTCTGACACGTATGGGGTAGCCACGAGTTGGAATCAACTGGATGATTTCCCTTTGCAAAAAGCTTCTGCTCATTTGGTCACCTGTTTATACAGGTGAAGTAGAGAGACGTAGGAGAATGGAGAAACCTGACTAGAACAAGACCTGTCTAAGATTCTCTGAGGATATTTATCTTTTTTATAATCATACTGGAAACCCTGGTGGCATAGTGGTTAATTGCCACATCTGCTAACCAGAGGGTTGGCAGTTTGAATCTGCCAGGCACTACTTGGCAACTCTGTGGGGCTGTTCTACTCTGTCCTACAGGGTTGTTATGAGTTGGAAGCAATTCATCAATACTGGGTTGGTTTATTTATTTATTTATTTATTTATTTTGTATGATCATACTGGAAGCCTGGTGCCACATCTGCTAACCAGAATGTTGGCAGTTTGAATCTGCTGGGTGCTCCTTGGAAACTCTATGGAGCAGTTCTACTCAGTTCTATAGGGTTGCTTGATGGCACTGGGTTTGGTTTTTGGTTTACAATCATGCACCTGGTGGAATGAGGAACAGCAATGCCATTTCCCATGTTGAGCAAGCCATAACAGGCAACCCACCTGGGTTGTGTGTCCACCTCTTTGCAACCTCTGTGGAGAGCGGTTCTCACAGTTGAGTGGGCCTGAGTGGCCTGTGGAGCCTGTTAAAATGAAGATTCCCAGGCCCCACACCTGAGAGGCTGATTCAGTGGGTCTGGGGTGGGGGCTCAGGAACTGTACTTCTACATGCATCCCAGGTGACTATTATGAGAGTGGCATTGGGTGACATTCTGAGGAGCTGTCTTAGGCTGGTTAGTTTTGTGGATCCCTCTGCCATGCCCTGGAGTTTCCTGCTCTTGGCCAGTCACTCGAGTGTGGTAAGCACAGTGTGAGCATGTGTGAAGAGTCACAGCAGAGCTTGTCTGTGCCCACTCTTCCAGGGCATGACCACAGCAGTGTCATCCCTAGAGGACAAACCGGGATGTCGGCCACACCAGGTGACACTGTCAGACAATGTGATGGAAAATGACTGCCCGTAAAAATTTCTCTGTAGCAAGTGATGCAGGTAGTGTGTATTTTTTATGGCTTTAAGAAGCTGTCCAACTGGTCTGTTTTTAAAGGGGAGAGGGGAGGTTGGAGAGGAAGGGACAAGTGTTGGTTGAGTGGACACTGGAAGAAAGAGTGGAAAAGAAGAGTGTGCTGTCACAGGGTGAGGAGAGCAGAGAGAGGTGCAGAGAGGTGGGCACTTGGGGTTTGTATGGCAAATTGACTTGGATTGTAAACTTTTACTTAATCATAATAGAAAACATTTTAAAACTCTGTAGCTGATTATAATGATAAAAACACTTTTCATGAGCCCAACTTACAAGCGTGGGTATGCCTACAAGGCAAAATCTCTCTGCTAACCCTGTTTGAGCGTTCTCGTGCACGCTAGTCAGAGCTGTCCTCGCTAACCAAGTCCAGCGACGCTCCCAAATCTGCCACCTCTTGTTCTTGTTGCTGCCAGTATTTTTATAGTTGCTGATTCTGTCAAACTTCCTGGTGTTTTATTTAGCTCCAGTATCCTGGTAATCAGCATTTCAATAACTTCCTAAAGAATGAAATAGTCATTGAAAGGAGTGATACACACACACACACACATACATACATATACACATATACATATGTATAACAATTTATGAGTAACTATTAGTACCAAGGAAACCCTGGTGGCATAGTGAATTAAGTGCTATGTCTTCCAACCAAACGGTCCGCAGTTCAAATCTGCCAGGCACTCCTTGGAAAATCTACAGGACAGTTCTGCTCTGACCTCTATGGTTGCTGTGAGTTGGACCTGACTCGATGACAGTGGGTTTGGTTTGGGTTTTTATAAGTACCAAGGAAACCCTGGTAGTGTAGTGGTTAAGTGCTATGTCTGCTAACCAAAAGGTTGGCAGTTCAAATATACCAGGTGCTCCTTGGAAAACCTATGGGGCAGTTGTACTCTGTCCTATAGGATCGCCATGAGTTGGAATCGACTCAACAGCAATGAGTTTTTTAGTAGTACCAAAAAACGTACTGAGGATTCTGTATGGTCTGGTACAGGAAGAGGTCCATGGGATGGCAAGATGGCATCAACGCTAGTGATACAATGGACAACAGGCTGCTGGGTAATATCAGAGCACAGTGGGAGCCCAGCCTGCTGCCTTCTGTCACGGGGGCCCGCTGAGTAGGCAATGCAGCAGGACAAGCCCAAGTGGAGGGTCCAAATCAGAGCTCTCACTCACTGGGTGCCTTTGTGCTGGCTCTGAATGCTGTTGGCAAATCACTTAACCTAGGGACTTACTTTCGTATCTGTGAAACAGGCACAATAAATGGTACCTCCCTTCCAGGGCTGTTGTGAGAATTAACTTATGCATGCAGAATTGTTAACTCTGTACCTGGCTTACAGCAGATGTTCTGGAAAAATCCAACCGAACCAACCCAACCCACCTCGGTGGTGTGAATTCTGACTCACAGCAACCCCATAGGGCTGTAAACGTCCGCAGAAGCAGACTGCTATGTCTCATTGATAATTTCCATTTCCTGTTTATTGGACTGGCTGCCAGGAAAAAAAGCTTGATACTAGCCTTGATGGGAAGAAAGGAAAACTCAGTTTCAAATAGTATGCTGTCCACAATAAGCATCAGTTGCTACTGCCCCCTGTGTTTGGGCCAGGCTGGTAGCCTTGCACCTGTGGGCACACACCTGAGGGGCTCCTAGAGGACCTGGAGGCCCACTGTGGTGCCATTTGGGAGTGGGATTGGGGGTGAGGTGGGAACCCATCTGGAGACCAGGTAGTGCTGCTTTTGGTTCTGGAAGCCCATATGAAGAGAGAAGGTTGATGTGTTCTGTCGTAGTCTGGAACAGTGTTTCTGACCAGGGTTGCCTTTGCCTGTCTCTCCGCCAGGGCAGTGGGGATTGGCATCCTGACGGTGATCCTGGGCATTCTGCTGCTCCTTGCCTGCTGGTATTGTAGGAGACGAAGTGGATACAAAACCTTGAAGGTGGGTGTCACTCACGCTACTGGATTTCTGCTCTCTGTGGATGGAGAGTCCTCCAGATCCGGGAGCCTTTTTCTATTTCAGAGAATTTCTGGGGACTGAGGGTGGGTAGGAAACCCTAGTATTGTAGGGGTTAAGTGCTACCTCTGCTAACCAAAAGATCAGCAGTTCAAATCCACCAAGTGCTTCTTGGAAACTCTATGGGGCAGTTCTACTCTGACCTGTAAGGTCTCTGTAAGTGGGTCCTGACTCGAAAGCAGTGGGTTTGGTTTGGTTTGTGGGGTGGGTAGCATTACAGAGCCTGGTGGCCTAGTGGTTCAGTGTCCTCCTCCTAACCAAAAGATCAACAGTTGAAACTGACAAGGAGAAAGATGTAGCAATCTGCTCCCAGAAAGGCGACAGTCTTGGAAGCTCTGCGGGGCAGTTCTCCTCCATCCTAGAGGGCCATTATGAGTCAGAAAGGACTAGATGGCAATGGTTTTTTTTGGTGTGGTACCATTCTGGGGCCCCCTCCAGCTCTGATTATTGTTTCTGACAAATTCCCTCTCAACCTGAGGCTTCTGTCTTCCTTGTCTCTGCTATGGCGTCCATCCGAGCCAGGAATGCGGCCTGTCTCCGACTCTGCCCAGAGCAAGTTGGTGCCTGGCTGTTGGGTGTAGCTGAGCACTGAGGGTTTGTGGTCACAGGGGAGGGTTTTGTGGTCCCTCGAATGGCGAACCTCAGCACCTGGACACCCCAGGTCTTGTCCATCCTTCTGGGGATTCTCATGCATTCTTTTAGTGCCCTGTGCCTCTTGGGTTTGCTACCTCTGTCCTCCCGGGTTGCCTGGAAACTCCAAGTGCTTCTGATCCTGCAGTACTGGGCCACCCAGCCAACCCAGGACTCAACCACCTCTCAGCGCACTGAAGCCCACCTGGTTTCTAGCAGGCTACCCCCTCCTCAGGCAGCCATTGCTGCTCTTTAGAACGTTTTCATCTTTAGTCACATGAGCAGGGAATTACATAATGACATAGTCCAGTCTTCTGAAGGCAGGATTTACCGAGAGTGGAGACCATCAGCGGGGCCTAACAACTGTAACAAGGAGGCACGTTTTCAGCAAGCTGGCCTTCAAAGCCAGGTGGCGCGCAATCAGCCAATGTGAGCAACAGAAGGAAAGGAGATTTGCTGTTTATGTTCTCCCTTCCTTCCTCGCCCTTTCTCCTCCTCCCTCCCCTTGTCCCTGTCTTCCTCTTTTATCTTCCCTGTGCTCCTTCTTTTCCGCCCTCCATCCTTCTCTTTCATTTCCTTTCTATTTCTTTATTATTACAGATTAGAAAGCTTTTCAGGTCAATACACAATAGGAAAAAAACTCTACAAAAGATATTGGAAAGTTCCATTTGTCATCCGGCAAGCTCCTCATTCTGCAGAGAAGTTCTGTGAAGGAGGGAGGCCTGGTGGTACACGGGACGGTGCGACTTCAGCAGTGTGGGGAGCAGAGCGGTGGGAGATTGAGCTTCTGGGTGGTCCCCTCTTTGCCCAGAACCTCCTTTTCCTAAGCACCTCTTGCCAACTCATAGCCACCCTATAGTACAGAGGGAACTGCCCCAGAGGGTTTCCAGGGCACAGCTGGTAGGTTCCAACTTAGCAGATGAGCTTTTACTACTGCGCCACCCAGGGCCCACAGGGCATTCAGTGCTGGATCTAATCCTAGTCACCTCTGCGTCTTTCTTCATTTTGGTTTTCATTTTTAAGCAAAAGAATATAAACATGAAATATCAACTTCTGGTTCCCTCATTAAGCTTTGCAATGTATCTTTTTCCACTTTATCACAAAAAGACAGCAAGACTGGCTAGAATGTAGATCTCTCCAAACCTCTGCCTTGGACAGCAATGCCTTCACCTGAAAAGCAATCTTGGAAAGGAAATGCTTTTCTTTTTTGGCGGCATGCTCCTGAAGCGAGGAATGGGCAGTTTCATGGGGGACTGCAAGGTTTTTTCAGAATGACACGTTCCACTTCCTCACGGGGATGTGGAGGGCATCCATGCTTGGGATTCTTGGAGAAGAATTTCCAGGCCCTTGCTGACATATCACTCAGTTGACACCCAGGTCTCGGGTCCTTGTGCTTCCAGGCATGGTCAGGGGCCACCTACTCTAGAGTCACCTGGGGTCCATGCTAAACGGTGACACTGAGCCAGTCTCTGAGGACAGGACCCAGTCACCTCTGTCTTGGTTGGTGCCCTGCAGTGAGGCAAACGCTGAGGGTGGACTGGGCACTGGGAGCGAGGCAGGTGAGCGGGCTGAGGAGAGGAACCGAAGCAGTGACGGAGAGGAAGGGAGAGCTGGGGCGCGGCCTCATTGTTGCAGGGGCCTTACGTGGAGCAGAACGAAACGCCGGCCAGTCCTGTGCCCTCGTCATGGCCATTGGTGTCCGAGTCCATTGTGGTGCCCATTGCATGAGTGTGTCCCACTGAGGGGTTCCCTCCTTTTCTCTGACCCACTCCTTCACCAGTTTGGGTGACCTGACCTGAGATTTCATGCTGGAAGGAGGGGAACAGAAGCTCCCTGAGTTTTTATGTCTAGATTAGTGAAACCCTGGTGGCACAGTGGTTAAGTGCTACGCTGGTAACCACAAAGCAGGCAGTTCAAATCCGCCAAGTGCTCCTTGGAAGCTCTATGGAGCTGTTCCATTCTAACCCTATTAGAGGGTCACTGTGAGTCAGAATCAACTTGACGGCAGTGGGTGGATGCAAACACCTCCCCACAGAGTAGAGTCAACAGCCACAGAATTGGAACATTCAGGAAAATGGCAGGCTCTCTAGGTGACAGCCCAGTCCCATCCAGATTCAGTATCTCAGTGGTCTAGCTGCTGCTTCTCTTTGGGAAACCTGCCTTGGCTCCCCATTTCCCCAACCTCATAGAACCCAAAGAATAGTCTCTGGGTGAAGACCACTGGACTGTCCTGGTCCAGCCCCTCTGCAGATACCACAAAGGACAAGCTCCCGACCACAGGCCACCTTAGCTCATACATGCAGCTTGGCCTCCCTTTTAAAAAACTGAATTGGACACCAACATTTAAAAGTTACATTTTATACAAAACTCTCAGTTCCTAGTTTGTTTCTTTAAAAAAAAAAAAAAAAAAACTAGCAAAAACTAGCAGCTAAGCAGCTACGGCCCCTTTAGATGGGAGACACACTGTCCTTTGCTCCCCCTTTCCCCACTTCCCATTGGATCCATTTGTATAGGCTGCCTGGCTTCGGTTAGTTTCTGACTCTGCTCCCCAGGGCCATATCAAGGGCAGAAATAGGATGGGTAGCCCTAGGTGCAGGTGATGAGGGGGTGAATTATCTGCTGAGTTGTGGTTCTCCAAGTGTGACCCTAGGCCAGCTGCATCAGTGTCACCCAGAACCCATTACCAGCACAAACACTCTGGCCTCACCTAGATCCATGGCATCAGGAACTGGCACAGCCCAGCGGTCAAGTGCTTGCCGGCTGATGCCGACGCTCAAGTTCATGAACCACTGGAAGAAGCTAGGAGGCTCTGAGAGGTGCAAAAGGCTGAGGCCTCCTGCACCGCTCCCCGCCAAACCCCACTGCCATCAAGTCAATTTTGACTCATAGCGACCCTACAGGGGAGAGTAGAACTGCCCCCCAGTTTCCAAGGCATTCGAACTGTGCACTTTTTGGTTAGCAGCTGTAGCATTTAACCACTGCGCCACCAAGATTTCCAAGTACTTGCTGTAAGGTTGGTGGTTTAAACCCACCCAGAGGTGCCCTGGGAGACAGGCCTAGCCATCACGGGGCCACTAACAGCAACAGTGGAGGATTTCAACAATAACAAAGCAACTAGAAGCCAGTCTGCTTTTGATATCAGAGTGCCAGCCAGTGAGGACACACTGCACTAAGCCCTGGTCCCCTCTCCTGCACTGGGAAGCCTCTGCCTTGTACAGACTGTCATTCTAGTCTAGGGATGGGTATCATCACCCCTTTGACTGATGCCAAGCTTTGCCCACCCCTCCTATCAACAGCTCAGGGCACTTAACAGCTTAAAGAATAAAAACTCATAGCTATGAGTCCATTCTGGCTCATGGCAACCTTGTGTGCATTAGAATAGAACCATGCTCCGTAGAGTTTCATTGGCTTTTTTTTGGAAGTAGATTACCAGGGCTTTCTTCATCACATCTGGATGGACTTAAAACGCTTCAGTTAGCTGCCAAAAGGTTAACCATTTGTGCCACCGTGGCTGTAGCCTGACTTGGAAGTGCAGAGCTACCACAGTGTTTCTGAGGACAGATACACAATGACAGTCAGACGTGGTGAAGAGATTTTGCTGTTGTCATGGGGAAGACAGAAACGGGGTGCTCAGGTGCCTGTCCCCGCCGTCATGCTAGCTCCTGCCTTTCAGCCTCTGTTCTGTTCTCCCTGCATTCTCTGAGGTTCATTTTGGATTCACCGTTTTTCTCCTTTCCTTCAAAACTCTCTGTTGTCTAGCCAGTGGATGACGGGCACTTCTCCAGGTGCCTAGCTGTAGTGAAATTCCACAACAACTCGGAGGCAGGTGGCATTATCCTCACATTAAACAGACTGAAAACTCCTTGCTAGCTAATGGATTCTGACTCAGAGCGAACCTACAGGACAGTGTATAAACCAGTCTTTTCGGTTGGTGCCTGTAGCTTTTAACCACTGCACCCCCAGGGCTACTCTGTATTACAGATGCAAAAACTGTAGTTCAGAGAGGGGAAGTGACTAGCTTGAGGACACACAGCTAGTGAGTGGCAGAACCAAGATCAGAACTGTGTTCTTAAAACTTGGGTTTCCTTCTCCTTTCTTTAATGGACTCAATTATACCTCTCATCCCATGACCCCCCACCACCCCATGTTTTAGGACAGAAGATTTCATGCTGGTACCCAGGGTGCCCTGTTAGGAAAACACCCACATGAGAAACTTGCTCATCAGGACACGAAACTGCCTTTCCAAGAGCACAACTGTGGACACGTGGTAGGTTCAGATCTTGCATTTGGGTTGGTTTTTGTATATGGCTGCTTTTAACTCAAGTGGCTGGAAAGCATTTCCGTTAAAAGCAAACAAGGGACACAGATTTTCTTAAATGGTGTCCTCTCATACATACTCAGATTTCCTGGGGTCAATCATGAGACCCTTATATGTAAGATCCAAAGATAGAACTTGGTTCTGGATATGCTGTCATCTTGTTTTATGTTTCCAGTATGTTCTTCTTTTTTTCCTGAATTTATATCCAGGGGAGAAAAAAGGCCTAATATTAATTGCATAGAGTTGTGCCATCTGACATGGATGCAACTGCCATGTGTGGTTACTAAGCAGCTGGAACATGAGTAGCCTGAATTAAGGTGTGCTGCAGGACACCCCAGGTCCCAAGGTGGTGCAAATAGTTGGCATGCAACTATTAACCTGAAGGTTGGCAGTTAGAACCCGTCCAGTGTTGCCATGGAAGAAAGTCCTGGTCATCTACTTCCATAAAGTTCACAGCCAAGAAAACCCTTGGAGCACAGTTCTACTCTGTAACACGTGGGGTTCCTATGAGCTGGCATCAATTCAACAGCAATGAGTTTATTTTTGTAATACATACCCGATTTCAAAGACAGTATCAGGAAAAATATAACTTGTCTGTTTTTTAAAATATTGATTAAATGTTGACATATACAGTGAGTTAAATAAAATATTAAGATTATTCACACCTATTTTTTTAAGGTAGCTATTAGAAATTTTAAAGCTACATATGTGGCTGTAACCCATTGTGGTGGAGTCTATTCCAACTCAGAGTGACCCTAGAGGACAGAAAGCTTTCCCTCAGGGTTTCTGAGGCTGTCCTCTTCACAGAAGCAAGCTGTCGCATTTCCTCCCCTGAGTGGCTGGGGCTTCAGAACCACCCACTTTTTGGTCAGCAGTCCAACGGTTAACCACCGCAGCCCTTCATTGCTGTACCTCCAGGGCTCTTTACTGGACAGAACCAGTAGAGGTGTGGGACAGTCTAATGGTGGAGCACACTGGCTGTGTTTGAGTCTCAGCTTCAACACTTAGCCGTGTGACTAAGCAAGAGACTCAACCCCTCTGTGCCTCAGTTTCCAAATCTGAGACATGGAAACAATGAAAATATCTTTGAGAACTGTGGCCATGAAAGTGAAGGCTTCACACATACGGGCTCAACAGAGCATGGCACTGTACCTTTGGCCAGTCGTAGAAGGATTTAGGTGTAGGGGTCTACATACACGTAAAGATGCAACACACGTTGGTGTCCATGAACAGGTTAAAGTGCATTGTTAGGACTTGGTGTTTCTACTGACAAAGCAATTTGGGTATAAATAAGCTGTTTTGAGATTTGGGGAATTTCCTTAGCTCTATTTTTCGCTACTGTTCCTCCAACCATGTTTCAACACACATACTCACGAAACTGAACAGCTCTCACCATGCTGGGCAGGAATCTGTACCTGGAACAAAGCAGTAAGTGGTCAACTATAGTCAAAAGGTCGGAGGTTCAAACCCACCCAGAGACACCATGGGAGAAAGTTCTAGTGATCTGTTTCTGAAAAGCCACAGTTTTGAAAGTCCTGTGGAGCACTGTGGTGCCGGCACATGTGAACTCACCATGACTCAGAACTGACTCCATGGCAAATGTCTGCCTTGTTGGGCAGAAATTAGAAGTGGACACTGAGAAGTTCCAGTTTACTGCAAAAGGATCGCTATGATGCCCTCCTCTCCCTTTCTCATTCCCTCAGGTCCCCAGTGCCCCACCTGCCTATGAGAAACTCTCTGCGGAACAGTCCCCTCCACCCTACTCACCCTGACAGCTGGCGAGGCACCTGAGAGGCAGACGTTATGCCCTGCGCATTTCGGCTTCGATTCAGTCTGGAGGATTCAGTCTGGAGGACTCCTGTTCCTGCTTTGGAAAGATGTGGGGATAGTGTGCATTGCCTGATAACAAAGCTACTGGCAGATTCTTAGGAGAGGTCTTAGCAGCACTAACAAGGGAATGATGGGAACTATTAAACGGTGGAAGCGTTGTCAATAAACCTTGCAGCACATGACACCCTGTGCCTGTGGTCATTGCAAATCAGTCTATGGTGGTATTTTCTGAGGGGTAAAATTCAAGTACGGTTCCCTAGGTGGCACAAACGGTCAGGCACTGGACTACCAGGTGAAAGGCTGGCAGCGGAAAGCCACCAAAGAGGCAGCTGGGAAGCCAGTCCTGGTGAGCAGCTTCCAAAAGGTCGCAGCCTTGAAAACCCTAAAGCACAGTTGTACTGAACACACAGTGTGACCAAGAATTGCAGTCTCTTAAGACTGCGTGCACCAGCGGGGAGGAGAAATTTAAAACAATGAAGATCATTTATATAAACATCAGCTCTTATGAGAACTCTGTAAAAGTAACACTAACCTCAATAAATTTTGGTCAAAAACAACAGCACACACACACTCACACACCCTCTTACACAGTCACTTCCAACAAAACTTAGAAAAAAAAATCAGTTGAGCACTAAATTCACAGATTGACTTAGGAGGTAGTATTTTGCAAACATTTCTTGTTTAATTTTTTTTAACTTTTTACATTTTTGTTCTTGACAGTTTTTGCTGTTTAAAAGTTTCTGATTTTTATCTAGTTAAACGTGGTCCTTTAATAAATGCTTTTTCCTATCCTCAGTCTATGTCCATTCCCATTGATGGGCAGTTGCTGGGAGGCAGGTGGTGAAGGGGCGGGGGCTTAGTGATCTCCTGATACAGAGGAACCGAGTAATCCTGCCACTTCTCATGTCTCGCCTGTGATTGCTCTCCACTCCCACAGCCAGGCGGGCACGGCTGGCCTCCACTGGCCCACCTGCCCCGCTGGCCCCGGTGCAGCTGGCTCCCCACGCCACCGACAAGCAGTGGTGGCCCCTTCCGCCCCCTTCCTCACTCTCTGTTGTGACCGACACCGGCCGACAGCAGGCTCCACGCCGCCTGTTGGGCCCAACTGCTTACATCCTAATTAGCCTCCCTGTCTTTAGTCAGGCGACCGGAAACAAAAAACAGAACAAAAACCCTGCGGAAGCAATCTTGACTCATAGTGACCTCACAGGATGGAGCAGACTACCCTATAGGGTTTCCAAGGCTGTAATCCGTACAGAAGCCAACGGCCACATCTTTCTGCTGTCGAGCACCTGGTGGATTCAAACCACCCACCTTTCCGTTAGCATCAGTGCTGAACTTCGTCGCCCCGCTCCTGTGGGAGGAGAGCAGCCAGCATTTATGAAGCACTTACTGTGCGGCAGGCACTGTGTCAAGCATCTTCCATCAGTGACCTCACAGAAGCCTCCCAGCAACCCCGCGTTAGTTCAATTCTCCTCCTCTCCCATCAGGAGCTGCCCCATCGTTTTCGGGGTATTTTTCAGTTCTCTATCACTAGCTCTGGCAGTGCAGTGGTTAAAGAGTTCAGTTGCTAACCAAAAAGTCTGGCAGTTTGAAGGCACCGGCGCTCCTTAGAAACTCTTATGGGGGCGGGTTCTACTGAGCCCCGAAGCCCCACCTACTTCCCTAATCCCTTCCCGCAGGTCCTCCTAACCTCTGGCACTGCATTCGAACTCTGTCGCTCCTTTCTCTAGGCCACTCCTTTGCTTTTCAGGGCGGGCTCTTTGCAGGCCCAAGTCTCCAGACTTGTCCCCGCACAACCACCACCTGGTACGAAACGGAAACCTTTGTTAACACTACCCTGCTGGCCTCAAGAGTTCTTGATTCCGCTGACGTTATTTCTTCTTTCAGACAACATTTGTTTCAGGTGACAGTTTGCACAGCAAATTTCATCCCGTTGTAACAGTTTTTTTATACAAACTGTTCTGAGCCACTGGTTACAATTTTTCGTGCCAGCCGTCTGGTTATCTCCATCCTGTTTGCTCTGTTTCCATTGCTCTTGCTTCCCGCCCGTCCTTGCCTTCTTATCTTTCCTGGAGGGTAAATGTTGACCATTTGATCTCATACACTTAGTTCTTTAAAGGGGTAGATTTCTCACAGATGGTGATGTTTTTATAAGCCAATTTATTATTTGACTGAAAGGTGACCTACAAAAAAATAGCTTCAAATTGAAGTTCAAAGGTTATCTTGGGGCAATATTCTTGAGGATGCCTATAGGTTCAGTACATCTTTCTCTTTAGGAATTTGAGTTTTGTTCTGCATTCCTTCTCAGTCTACTCTGGACCTTCTGTTTCTGGCTAGACTGGTGGGTAGTGGTAGCCGGGTACCATCTAGTTCTTCTGGTCTCAGGTTTCAGGAGGCTGTGGTTTATCTGGCCTAACAGTCCCGTAAATTAACTTCTCCTTTGATTTCCTTCCTTCCTTTTGCTTCACATGAGACCAATAGTTACACAGAGATGGTTGCTGGAAAGCTTTTAAAATCCTAGGCGCTATTCACCAACCCAGGATGCAGAACGTCATCACTGCCAAACTATGTTACACCAGTTGGTCAGGTTGTCTCCCGAGATACTTACTTCTTATAGTCTTTTACTGTTCTTTTTGTACCAAAGGCAGGGATGGGCTCTTACTAATTCCTGCATCTTCAGATATTACAGATACAGTCCTCAACAAGGGTGTGGAATTCACCGACATCCTTGGTAGGTACTTTTTATTGATAATTAAAGAATGATGTTGAAGATTACACGCACACTTGATTCTCCATTACTTCTTCACAGGTTACTGTTTAACTGTCGAAGTTTTTCTCGTTCAGATTTTGTCTCCATGCTGAATTAGAATAGTCTTCTGACCTCTGTCACACCCTTCCGCTTTCTTGCTACCCCCTCAGGCTCCCAGCACAATGCTGTGCGCATAAGTGCTTGCTGAATAAATGAGCAAGGGTGACCGAGGCAGATGATAGCATCTTAGTCACAGTGCAGCTCCAGGTTCAGGTGACAGGCAAACAACTTCTGGAAGACTGAAGGTAAGGTGTCATTCTTCTCAAATTACAGCTGTTTAATTCTGGACAATCACCCCATCAAACTCCTCAGATCATTTTCAGAAGCTGATACCTTCTGAAGTTTTTAATGTTAAAGATTTCTAAATTCACTGTTTTCTAAGCCAATACTCTACTGAATTAAGTGAATATTTTAATTGATCTTGGTATGCGTATCTATAACCACCACCACTTTAATGAAAAAATTATTAGCATCAATTAATTACTAAATATAGGCATCAAAGCAGAAGTTTGGAATAGGAGAAGGGACTTAGGGCACCTAAAATGTTTTTTCATTGTGATCAGTAAAATACATGGACGCATACATTTTTATCAAATCACAAAGGAAAAATAAATTTTTAGACAGGGAAAAACAATAGGAAATGGGAAAAAGGGGAAGAGCTTAATACATAATGAGGCATGTTACTTCAGCATACTTTGATGTTTACAGTGATACTGAATACAGATCTCAAATGGCCTAATTCTGTAGTAAAGGTGGCAGTATAGTGATCCCTTTTCAGGTGGCACTGTGGGGACATGCCTCCCTTTGCATAGCTAGCTTTATAGATGGCCTGTAAAGAATACTGAACACAAGGACTGATGCATTAATTAGACTTTGTGCTTTCTGGCAGAGATCCCAGAAATGTGCACTGATTTACAGAACTGGAGGGGAAGGTATTCGGTTTTTTGATTATATAAATCCATTGAGTCAAATTCCTAGTTGAAACTGGATTATTTATTTTAAAGTTATCTAGAAATATGGTAAGAAGCAACCTGGATTTACTCAACGAATGCACACTGAAGGTCTTTTTTTGTATTGCTGGAGTTACAGATGAAGCCAGACAAGTCCCTGCTTTCTAGGAGTGAGGATTGTAGGCATTCAACAAATGGCTGCAAGTGGCTAACTTTATCACAGCTGTCAAGGAGGGCTCTGAAACAACCCTCTGTCTTGTATTCTCCATCTGTGTGAGTGCAGCAGCATGATGCCAATGGCACCAGGCAAGGAGGACATTTTCTAGGACAAAATGAGAACCTGTGACAGGATATGACAACTCAGAGAACACCTGGAAAGGACCTGAAGCATCTGGAACCTTCCAGGACCTACAAGAAAAGCAGAGCACAGTGACCCAGGGGAAGAGTCGGCAAAGTGCCACAATGATTTTGGACTTTACCCTGAAGGGTCATCAGATCCCTCAGGACTTTTAAGGTCACATCAGGACGTGGCTTTTGGAGTTTGAAGAGATTTAGTGGCTTACTCATTTTGGTCCTCCACTGGGATTAAGAAGTTAGGCCACAGGAAATTTGATGAATTAGTATCTGGATGTGGTTCAGGAGATTCCTTTGAGACAGAAGATGAGCAGTTTTCACTGGTTCAGTTTTGGAAGTGGAGCTTGTGGATTTACTCACTAACAGTGTGCCACCTGTGTACAATACAAAGTACTTCACACATGACCTACTTCAGCCTGAAAGCCAAGGTCGTTCTAAAGGACAGGGAAAGGGGAGGTCGACTGAGGAGGGCACAGACCTGACCGGCAAAGGCGTCACCTGAAGAGAAGAAACACAGGTTCTGGAGGGCCTGTGGCCATGTCCTGAGAACACCCTCACTGCTCTCTTCACCTGCCAACATGTCAGTGCGGTTTCTCACTCTTCAGGCCCCCTCTGCCTTACTGTTGTCAGCTGCAGACAGCATCTCCATGTGGCGAGGCTCGGCAGTCTTTATAAATGGAATGTGGCAGGGTAAATACAATCAGTAGTATCTCAAATAAGATAATGGATATGAAGAATTAATAAATATAGAGGCTATCTTTTATTTAGAATGAGACATGTTCTGAATTACTACAAAGTCAAACCCTGAGAATTAGCTGAGCCATCCATTTTGCTTTACCATGGAATTTAAATCATTCCTCTGTAATTAAAAAACAAAAAACAATAGAAAACACTTCATAATCAACTGAAGGTATCTACATTCACTTTTTATTCTAAAAAATTTCATGTTTTTAAACATCTTAGAAAATCAGTCTCTATGAACCAATGCCTCAAACAAAAGTCTGGGGGAAACTAGGTCAAGGGTACATAGGACCTCTCTGGTGTATCTTTGCAACTTCTTGTGAATCTAAAATTATTTTAAAATAAAAAGCTTAAAAAAAAAAGAATACAGTGGACATGTATAAAAAGAAACCAAATACACTGACCTGAAGGTAGATCTTCTTTTGATCAAAATCTGATGGTAGATGAAGAGAAAAAGATGAAACAATGAACTCTATGGCAGAATTTACGGGAGAAGTAAGGCAGAACCATGGAAAAAGTTGAAGTACTGACTACTAGCTGGGTGACCCAGGAAGTACCTCCTGACGTCTCAAGAGTATTATGAGGATCCGCTATGTGAAAGTCAAGTCTGAAATCTATAGCACCCTACACAAATGCTAGCTATTCTTAATCCAAATCCAATTCTTTCTTGTCAAGGACTGTCTTCATTTATACCATGCATCCTTTCAGTGGGACAAGCACGCACCTTAGAAATGGTATTCAAACAGAGAAATACAGCAACTCAGTTTATTACATGCAGATTCTTCTGCACTGTTGCTAACAGCTCACTGGTCCAAAATTACTAAAATACTTAAAAAACTATACATTATGTAAACAAAACATAAATAAGACAGCATAGTTCTTTGTACATACAGTTTAGTACAGGTTGTTTGGGATTTTAGGAATATGTACAATTTTACACTGTGGACTGCATTTTCACAATGCATAAATATATATGTATATTTTTACAGAAACAAAAATAAGATTTCACTAATGACACAGAATACCATAACGCAGATACGCTGCAACAGTCCAAATTCAAGAAGAAACATGTCAATGCAAGTGTGCAAAAGGCTAGCTTACTCTAAACCAGTCAACCTTGACTTCGTTCAATGTATGTTACACAAACAGGTAAATCCTAATCATCTACAAACCACCTTTGAAAACATCCTCACACTACTGAGGGAAATGAACGGATTTCTTCTCTCCCCACGCAAATAAAACCTGGTTGCAAGCTGATGAAAAGGTGTATTAAAAAAAGGAGAGAAGGGGAAAAAAAATTCACAACTACATGTAGTATGTTCTCAACAGTATAACAAACAGCTAAAATTCTGGGAGTCAAAACAATGCCCCATTATTTAAAAACTGGCTCGTTTCGTCTGAATTCAAGATGCAGCTGCGTCAGGCTTCTCTAAGCCAGCCGCCTGAAATGCAGGGAAGACAGAGGCAGGGTTCTGACGGGCAGAGCCAACAATCTGAGAGAGAGGCGGAGAGAGTGAAGACACCTTAGAAGCGTGAGTACTGATGGTATTTAAAACGGCTCCTTCCGGGCTGACCAACAATTTCTTGACAGATGTGTCCAGGTGAAATACTGAAGTGCTACTTGGCAGTGGAGGCTTACTGGAGCCAACATCAGAAACCAAAGGAGTTTTACCAACAAGAGAAGCTGGAGGAGACTTAATTACCGACGTCAATGTCACTGTGGGCGCCGGAGACGGGACAGAGACTTTAGTCACTGTATTCGCTATCTGTGGTGCTGTATGTACCGTGGACAGAGAATTTACATTCCCGAGAGAGTTTACAATTTTTGTAGAGCTTTTTAGAGGCTGTTTTGCAAGTTGACCACTTAAAGAATTATTTGATACTAGTGTGATCTTCTGGGCAGGGCTCTCTACTGGGGCAGGCGGAACGCCCTGGCCACTGTTCAGGACTAAGGGAGGTCCGTATTTGGAATTAGCAGATATCAGCAGAACGTGGCTGCCAGCTCCAAGACCTTGTGGTGGAACAATGAAGCGGGCCCCATTAATCATGATCTGAGTACCAGGTGCCAATGGTGTACTGGTATTGATGATGATCTTCTGCTGAATACATGGTTCACTGAACTGAGCCCCTGCCAGACTGATCAGATTTGATGGGGCTGCAGCAGGGTGAACAGCAGAGCCGCAGGGTGCAGGACTGTAACCAGGGGGTGATTTTACTGAAGCAGGGGACATGTGCTGGTTTGGCAGGGCAGCAAAATGGGAAATGTTAATTATTTTACCTGGACTTGGTGAAAGGGATGGCAGTTCAGTTTGAGGTTGGTTTGTGTTCACGTGTGTTGGCACTGTAGTTGAAATCCCTGCTGACTGAAGCTGGACAGAAGTCCGAGACTGCCTTTTAGAGACAGAGACAGCATGTGTGGCTCCTGGCACTGCTGCCAGGTGTGGAGCTGTGTTGATTACGGAGGGGGATGCAGTCACAGGTGCAGGCAAGGCAACAGGAACCGGGATTTGCAAAGCTGACGTTAAGCACTGAGGAGACGCTGTCGGTTGTGTAGTTGAAATCAGAACAGACGATGCGAGATGTCCTGTTTTCACAGTTGATATGGCCACAGTGTTGCTGAGATGCGATGTGCAAAGTCTATTTGACAAAAGAGGCATCATTCTTGACGAGGTATCATTTCCACTGACCAAAACAGGAGCTCGTGTCCCAGCAGAAGCACAGGGTGAAGTCCCTGACAGAGAACTCAAAGGTACATTTGCTCCTGTTACTGAAAACATGTTTACGGCTCTTGCTACAGAACCCACAGACTCAGTGACAGGTGTGGCATTCTGAGTCACAAGACTGGAGCTTACTGGAAATGAATTACCACTTGCTGATGGTGGCAAAACACAGCCCTTGCTACTTTTTTCTTCTCCTTTCGGAGTGACGTTTTGCAGTATGTTAATTGATGGTACAGCTGGCACGCTGCCTGAAGTATTTACAATTGCTTGACCTATGTTTAGTCCAATTTTCACATCTTTTATCTGAGACACAGTTGGTGACGGATTTAGTTTGACTGGTGCTCCCACAGTAGAGGGAATCAGCACTATTTGGGGCTGCTCTGAAGTCTTAACATACATTTTATTCAAGGAAGGAGGCAGTGTTTGTTTTAATGATTCTGCAACCACAGCTGGGGCTGACGAACCACTGGGAATTGGAGCATTAATAAAAACTAGTTTCTGGGTGGAAACGCCTGTGGATGTCAGTGCAGGTGGCACAGTCACTGCTGTCCCACTGCCTGGAGAAAGGACAGACGGAGCAGAGACCAGCACAAGCTTCTGAAGTGGAGCCCCACTGATCACGTCTCCATTTGTTGTGGCTGTTGCTTCGGACTGCGTAACAGGGTAACTTCTGGGGATACAATCTACTTGTTGCTGTTTTGTTGGAGTATGAATAACACCTGTGTTGGTCTGTCCTAAATTTCCTGCTGCTATGCTAATCACACTAACAGAACTATTTGTTGTTGACGGTAGCAGAGTGCTAGAAGAAACAGAGGGCTTCACAATAGAAGATGACATGGGCAATGTTTTATCTAACAAGTGGCCCAAATTACCACTGCAAGAGGGTTGGCCCAATGTAAGTTTGAGACTTTTTCCTGCAGATGGATGAAAGCCAGCTGGAACGGAAACAGAGGTTGGTGCCCGGCCCACGGGCGGGAGACTAGATGTAGCAGCTGTTCCAGCTACTGGTGAGAAAGTCGAGGAAGTCGCTGGTTTGGGCACCAGAAATGCCTGAAGCTGAGGAGCAAAAGTGAAAACTGAACTTGAAGCTAAACTGTTAGGTGAGTTTTGATCCGTATTGGTCTGTACTTTGACAACTCCAGTGTTCCCACCTCGTGTCCTAACAAGAATTGACTGTGAATCCCTTATACACACAGTCTTCAGTTCTTGCTTTGCTTCAGAAGAATCAGCAGCTGGCTGTGTAAAGCAACTGAGAGAACTTCCAGGACTTGCAGATCCACTTAGTGTCGCTGCTGCTGACAGAGGCTGGGCTGCTGAGGAAACGGGGGGTGAAGCCACAGGCGAGGGGAAGGTGGCTGCTGCAACGGCACTCTTGGGCTTTCCTGCCTCACTCTGGCTAGTCTGAACTGGTGATGTCAACGCACTACTCACAGAGGTGACAGGTGACAGAAGCTGTGGTCTAGCACTACTCACACTGGGTAGTGGTGCAATCATTCTGCTGAAAACCGTACCAGGTAACTGGGCTGACACTGCCCCTGCTGAGTTGACAAGAACTGACGCTGGAGAAGAGTTGATGTTTGCTGTCTGTGGGAGAGATGAACAAAGCTGCTCTGTACCCTTTTGGGGAAGGGGAGCTATTTCTTTAGCAACTGCTTTTCCTTCCCTGTGCTGAATCACAAAATTCTTGGGCAGAATGAGAACCTGCTGCAGGACTTTTTCTCCTGTTTTAGGATCCACCACAGGCTGCATCTGAATCTTGACAGAGCTGTTATGGAGATCGAGTGGCAGCCATTGCCCACAAGGCATTCTGTACACCACCTGTAAAGGGCTTTTTGCACTGGTGTAGCCGGTCGGTGCTAGCTTCATGGAGCTCGCTTCTGGAGGAGAAAGCACTAGCTTTTCCACGGCAGGAGCAATTCTGCCTGTGCAAGGAGGCTGCTGGTTTGTTAAGGTCACTTTGTTCCCAATATTCTTTGCAAGCAAGGCCTGAATAGGTTTGGTCCCTTTCTGGATAGCAGACATCGGGGTTGAATCTACTGGGGCAAATGACTCTGGAAACAGTGGCTCTGTGGGCTTTGATTCACTCAGACAGTCGACTGGCAGCTCCCCTCCTAAACTCACGTCTGTCGTTTCATTTGTGCTTAACTTGGCTTTCTTCCTCGGGGAAAGCTCTTTTGTGCTATCATCCAGATAACTAGTTTGTTTGGACTGTCGTTTAAGCGTTTTAGGCAGTGTCTTCAGTACATCCTTAGAAGGCAACTCCTTTTTCAATAGCTTGCTTCTGCCCATAAGAAAATCTATTTCTGACAATTTCATGTCATCTGAAATTACAAAAACACAATCTTTGAGCTGGCAATTTATTAAGAAATCTTCACTATACTGATTCTAAACTCTAACAATGATAGAGATACAAGTAAAGTGATCTTTGACAGAGTAATCTTCATAACTTATCTATTACAGAGAAATCTGGTTTGGGTCCAATTCTAATAATTCTGTTGTCAATGTGGCTGGCAATGTAAATGTAGAAAGAAATTTTACATCTTTTAAAGAGATTATTATTTTAAAGTAATTAGGGTTCAGAATTTACATTTGAAAAGGAATCTAGTTTTTTTTTTTTCCTACGTAAGAAAATCCTGATAGCAAAGACAGAAGTTCTTCTTTCCATTCTATTTTCAGAGAATTCAAGGACAAAAATGTCATCCTTTTCTGGGTTTTAATCATACTTACAGTATAAAATCATACATTCATAATTTGGTCAAATAGGGCTGATGAGAAGCCATTCTTTCTCAATTTGCCCCAGACATGGAAAACAACAGGTTAATACACTTGTAACTGCAAACTTTAATATCAACCCCTTAAATAACTAAAGAAAGTTATGAAACTAGCTTTACAGAATAATGTAATCTAAACAGTTAAAACGAATTACAGATAAAATGATCCAACCTATCACCCTTACCAAAATGATGTGTCCACTCTGGTTTCATTGAACCATCAATCTCAGTCACCCCTAAACAGAAACAACAAAAAAACTCCCCCAATTTGCAGTATTAGGGACTTGCCAAGTTTCATTTAAAGCAAACCTCAGAAATAGTGCTCAAAACTAGAATAAAAAGAAAGGACTGAATGGCTACAAAGGATTAAAGAACAAGGCTGTTCTGAGATCTGTGATGAACAGCAATGTGCCCACAACTACCTACTCCAGAAAGAACGTAAAAAGTAATGCTGACTCCCAAGATGCATGTGATTCTCCTTCAAAACAGATTTCCCTGATCAGTGCACTTCACTGATGAGACGACCCTTATTGCGACAAAACAGGCAGAAACTGTTCTTCATGCTTTTAATGCTGATGAAAAACAGAATGTCTACCTGAATCGAGCTGTTCTCTCTCCGGCGTATCTGAAGACTCTCCTGAGTCTACACACTTGCCGACTTCTACTTGTGGAGAGTCTTTCCCAGGGTCTCCTTCACCTTCTTCAGTAGTCCACAGCTCTCTGGTAAATTTATCATGATCAGGCTGTCTTCTGAAATCATCATAGTCTTTCTTCAGGCGGCTCCTGAAATAAAATGCCCAACATAACAAACAATACACATGTATTAAACTGCTGGAAGCTAACCTAACTTTCTACCCTTTTACCTATATACTGAAACATTTTCAGTTAAGTCACTATGTTTTTTAATCTCAAAGGTGCCTGAGATCTTATTCCCATCATGCCAGATACAGTCTCTCAAGACAAAATCCAGTGTGGGCATAAGAAACTTAAAATGATTATTTCTGAAGTTTTAGAGTAAAGTGTTTGACCACACAGACCACCTGTTTGTCCTTCTAAAGACTGCTGTTAGACTTCCAAAATGAGAAAGGCAATTTTTTTTTCCCACCTGCGCACACAGAAAAATTTTAAGGTAGTCTGAAGGTTATGTATAAAACACACTATAAAAGTCATTTAATACCAAATTAATCCAATTCTAAGTAACAGTATTTTTTTTAAATTCATTATACAGATAGTAATCAATAAAGCAATCCATCACTTAAGCCTGATAATAATGATGTGTAAACTCCTGGGTTTCACCAGAAACACTTTTCTTTCCCTCCAAATTTAAATTACGTACTTCCAACTATTCCCATCAGTATTCTTAAAACGTTATATTGTTGTTGTGGAGCCTGCAGAACATATAACCCCAGTTCAAGCATTTCTACATGTACAGTTCACTAACACTGACTGCATTCAACTTGTGTAGCCATGCCCACCCTTCTTTCAGAGCTGTTCTTCCACCATTAACATAATTCACTGCTCCTTAGGTTCCCAGCTAATCTTTTGAGTTGTCTGAGTGTGGTCACTTTGGTCTCATGCCAACAGTTTTTAGAAGAGTATAATGCTCACAGCAGATGTTCTTTATACTACTTAAACTACTGTTCGGTTTGAAGAAGACTTTCAGGGGACACTACCAGCCTAAAGTTCAAAGATGATCTTGGGCAGTAGCTTTTGGCATTTAGGCACCTCCCCTGGCTTCAGGGAGTCTGGAGTGCAAGAGAATCTGAAATTCTATTCTGCATTTCCCAAGTATTTACGTAGTATTTTCAGAGATCCTTTATCTTCTGATTTCAACTGAATTTCTCTATTTCGTCCTTTACCTTCACGTTTCTTTTGCTTTTTAAAAAGGCTGAATATACACTCTCCGATTTATGTGTGCACACTGAGCTTTAAACCCCATCTCTGACATTACCAGCTGTTAAGACCATGGGCAAGTTCCTTAACCTATGCATCATTTAATTTATCTGTAAAATGAAGACAGTAATAGTACTTATTTCATAGCCACTCCCAGGAAATCCTACAGGGCAGTTCTGCTCTGTCCCATAGGTCGCTAGGAGTTGGAACCAACTTGTTGGCACCTAACACCACCACCACTGTCTCGGTTTAACCCCCTATGTTCCTGAGCATTCCTTCTTAGTCCAGCTTCCTTCTGGTTCCAACAGGTTCTACCCCCTGCTGAAACTGTCTTTCCATCCCACATACACAGAAATCAAAATGGACAGTTTAACAAGATCCCCAGGTGATTCTGTCAACTTCCTAGGAATGTGTCCTATAAGCATAAAAAAAAGACACCTGTAAGTCTCAATCGACTTGTCAACAATAGGTTTTCTCTTTTTTTTGGTAAGCACAAGCAAAACAGATTACAAAGCTTGAATTACCTGTTTCTTTGAAAAGCTTTCATTAACTTTGGTTCCCACGGCAGCAACTCATTTAAAAGACGGATCAATGTACTATGCAATTCTTTTACAGCTTGCCTCCGATGGTACCATTTACCCTAAAAATATAATTTTTAAAATAAATCCCTTAAATTTAATTTAAAAAAAATATCAGTCCTTCTTTTTACAACTGAAAAAATAAAAAGCCCAAACCCCATCAGATATGTGTTTCTTCTTCAGAAGATTGCAGAAAAGAGGAGAGGGGGAACCTGTAATAAGTCTAAGTCAATGTACTGTGAAGATTCTCAATTCTAAAGGAGGAATCTGAAACACATTCCATCAAACTGGGAGATAAAAAAATTTTAGGTCACTTGTAAAATGTTTTAACAAATCATTATGAAACACATGTACATCTATCCACATTCATACAGATCTATACACATTAACTTGGTAGATGATACTGCTTCTGTCAAGTTTTTGTGATTTTCTCAAACGTAGGAAAAGGAAGGAGAAAAGCTAGGTCTGTTATCTCCAAAAGCAGTCTTCTTAACAAAAGTAATATCTTTAGGAAATTTTACCATTACTTTACTTTAAAAAATGAGCAGCAGAGAAAAGCAACCGAAATACCCCTCGTTTTAAATATTGCAATGTTACACACTAAGATCACTGGTTTCTGTAGAGTCACGGGACTCGAAACTCAATCTACCTGCTTCTGAACTCCATGTTTTAACAACTACATCAAAAAAAAAAAAAAAAAAAGCCACTGCCATTAAGTCAATTTTGATTCATAGTGACCCTACAGGTCAGAGTAGAACTGCCCCACAGAGTATCCAAGGAGTGCCTAGGGATCTGAACTACTGTCCTGTTAGTCAGTAGACGTCAATACTTTACTACACCAGAGGGTTTCCAGAACGGTATCACCATCTCTTAAATACTGTACACATACATTCAATCTGACATGGGTTATAAAGACCTCTGGCACAGATGCACTTCACTCATACACACAGCATTACCTGACTACTGTAGGTATTCAACAATTTCACAGGAACACAAGTTCTGGGTAGCCAGCCCACCCTCCCCTCCAATGGCAGCACACTTCTAGCATCTTCCTTGTTTTCGTCCTCATCTTCCTAATCACTCTCATCATCATTTTACCATGCTATACAACAATGCTTGCTTGCTTTTTTGTGTAACAGCTTTCGAAGTCATTCATACACAATTTGTTCATTGTTTTCTTTCTTTTAGAACCAAAGACACAGAGTCATATATGTGTTATGGATCACATTTAACATGCATCAAGTTAGACTTCATCCCATGGCAACTGTTGAGTCAAGTCACAGACATGCAGAAGAGTAAGGCAGAAAGGCACCACTACCTACAGCAGATATTATTCTCAGTGTGTACATCAATTTACATATGAAACCTCTCACAATTTGGTCATGGAAATTTTAGTCACATAAATTTAAGTGATTAACAGTATAGTTTTAAAACAGAAAATAAATGTTGTGCTTTAAGCTAGCACAACATTCATGCACGAAGAAAAGAGAGTTGTTTCTATTTCTCAGGTTTTACATCTTGGAAAGGGAAGTGTTTCTAGAAAAAGAGTAGAAGCTGTGAGATTACACGTGTACGTCCATGTAATGAACATGGAACTTAAGCTTACTAATTCTGTGTCTTCTTAGTAGCATGACTAATTATAGCATTATGGAAAAAAACTCAATCATTTTTATTTCATACAATATACAAACCTAAGCAAGCTTTACTTTTCGTTAACTGCTTTCTAAAAGTACACACAGGACCTAAATTAACAATTAATTGCGCCTCAATTTTACTTTACTCAAAGATATCTTATGAGACAGTATAAAATGTGTACTGAAACCCATTAAAACAAAATTATTACTTTTATAAATAAAACCAAGTAACAGTCATTTTCATCTAGGGAAAGGGAACTTAAATTGAGGAAGATGAACAGGCACACGACAGCTATCCTAAATCCTTTGTGGAACGAGGTAGGGCTTTGTTTCAGTAAAAAACTTAAAAACTAGGCTGATGGACATTTTTACCTTGAACAAGATACACATGTAAACAACCCTATTCTACTTCTCAATTACTAGTTAGCTCAAACATGAACTGGTGAGCATGGCAGCAAACCTTCCCTGAGCTCATGAGGGCAGAGAGGAAGGACAGAAGGACAGAAGGTGGGACAACTATATTCTTGTGGTACCATTAACCAGAAAGTGCTCTAACATTAGAGAGTACCACGCACACTGAATTCCTCCAATAGGAGGTTGTTAGGGGTAAATACGAGCTACAGAGATCACCGGGCAGGATGACTGCTGTCTAGATTAGGCCGGTGGTGACAGGGTGGCAGGCACAGAAGTATTAATGGGACAGAAGACCTTGGGACTGGCTAGAGGAGCACTAGAGACTGTGTTATTTTGTGACATTTGTCAGCTGTGTTAGTGTCTCTACCAGACTACGTATCATTTAGAGTATAAAAGAGTTTTAAAAGGATTACAAAGATTTTATTTTGGTTACTGATTTTCAATTAATCCAGCAGTCAGAAATAAACTGCTGAATTAGCCAACTGTGTATAAGAAAGGGGCATTAAATAGAGAATAGATTTTAAACTTCCACATAATGCTGTCTTTCCCACTTACCTGTCTGGAAATGCTTCTGGTCTTCTAACTTTACATTTGTGCTTTGGACCTCTTCCCTTTCTGTATAACATGCATTTTCACCCTGTGGTGGTGTGGTGGTGTTGGTATGGTATTTCAGTTATAATTCAAAGTGTATATTTAGCAATTTTGTATTTGAAAAACAAACCAAAGTCTATTATTTTTATAATGGAAACCTAATGAAAACACAGATTAGTAAAACGTTCTGGCTAGAAGAATCATGTAACAAATACAGTGACCTCAATAAAGGGCTATGGTGCATGTGTGTCCACTGTTTTTACATCTATCAAAAGAGGGCACAGGTTTCAAAAAAGGTGAGAAAACACTGTTCTGGGATTGCTACTTGATTTAACCACTTGACAGTAAAAGGGAAACACACACTGCTTGTTTCAGCTCTCGTCATCTTCTTTGGTCAAAAACGAGATACTTACAACCCAAATGGAATTCAAGTAACAACACATCCCTTTCAAGTTAGTAGGAGTTTCACAGCATGCAAAGGCATCGATATAAAGAAAAGAAACGTTACACATTTTAAAAAGAAATTACTCAGGGATGGTGACAGTGAGTCAGCTTGGGTCTAGTAAAAAAAAAAAAATCAGTAAAATCGAATAAATATTTACTGAACTTTAAAAAAAGTCATCAACTAAAAGGTCATTAGGTCTTTAACTTTGGTCTGATCAACTTTACTGACAGACATTGGACAAGGGAAAAGCCAAGAGTGATTATCTCTTTTTATTTTTATGTATATAACTTGATGGAAGGAATTGTCTCACATCTCACAGGGAGATTCTTGTACAAAGAAGTAGACTTTGCACTAAAAGCCTAGGTCTCCTGAGTGCAAAAGTCCATTTTCCTTCCAGTACATCTACACAAAGATAATTCCTAAAGAAGAAATACACTGTATTGGATAAGGAGCAGCATATTTACTTGCAACACAAGAATTAGTAATTTCTGAAGTTCATTTTGTCTAACTAAATTACTAATAGTAATTAAAGTTATAGCAGTCTAAACTTTAAACATGGATCAAAAAACTTATTTTTACCCTAATTTAAAAATGGTGAAATAAAAAACAAAAACAAACGCCGTGGGATCAAACTGACACCAGCAACTCAAAGTATAAGGCGGGAAACATAGGGGCGGAGGCTCAGGTCCAAGGCCGAGAAGAGCCTGGAAAGGGAGGGTGAGGAGGGCGGCGCAGCTCCCAGAGCGCAGTCACTGTCACCATGCTGTGCACGGCAAAATGGCTGAACTGCTGTCTATTCTCAACAACAGCACAAACTATTAGGAAAAAAAGAAAACAAACAGAAGTACATTAACAAGCTGCCCTATCTACAGACAGAAGAGAGAACACGGGTGTTTAGGAACCACTAGACAGGCTCTGAGAGTCTTCATCTACACTGAACGATAAAGACACAGGGAGATGGAGCAGCAAACGGCCTTTAGTGAACAGCGCTGTAACTGCTTCTCTAATAAAAATGTTTGCTACATATAAATTTAGTCCTGACTTTACAAACAGGGAAGGGATGTGAATATGGGAATAAATCAACTGTTCTAAACACTGGAATTCTCATCTATTTTCCAAGATAAGAAGTATTTTTCTAGATAATCCTGATGTATTATGGGACCTTGATACAAACATTTACTGAACGTCCCTATAGAAGAGAGTCCACTATCAAGTTTAACATAAAATAAAGCATGAATTTCAAGCATGCACCATGGGACCAAAAGCAAACAATACAGTCTAAATGTGAAGCTTACCTTTCATTGTTTTCTCTTCCAATGTCCACAGCAGCTGCAGATTGCCAGCTCCCTTGCCATGAGATGCCCCAGCTACCAGAGTGAAGGTTTATAACCCCACAGGGATTATACAAAAAGGAGCTGGTCTCTCATGATGAGATAAGTCCTTTGTTATATTATGCAGTTTTATAAGTTTTCGAGTTTAGTGTGATATATTAGTATCCTAAGATGACCATAAGGGAAGTGAGACTTAAAAACAAACTTACAAAACTACACAATATTGTAAAAGAGAAAGCCGTGTCTCTAACGTGCGTGAGACGTGGGGAAGGACGCTTACCTTACAGGTACAGAGCAGCTCCACTCTGCTCCACTGCTGTGGTGTGGGGGTGACAGCACCCGCACAGGGCTGCCGGCTGGGGGCTGCAGAGAGGGAGCTGGCAATCAGCTGATGCTGTGGACATTGGACACCTAACAGGAAGAAAAAGAGGAACCAATGAATTCCAAATTATTAGATGTCTCATCACCATGGATATATTTTGCACATTTTATACCTTGAAACTTAGATGGAAGTCATCTGTTTACACAAACTACCCAGTTATTTGTACAGGTTTTTTCCTGCAACACGTTACCTACCTAAAACAGGTATCAACAGTCATATGAAGAACAAAAACATGCATGAATGGTCAGAGGATTGTTTAAATTGAGAAAGCATTACTGTAGAGATACAAAGATTTCTACTGAAAAACAATGCTACATAAATATAATGTGTATGATAAAAGTTATCAATGCTACTTTTCTATATACTTTTATTTACAATTATGTTGTTAAAGCAAGAAACATGTACCACAGAAAATATTTATTAGGGGCTTGGCTCTTGTCACAGCCATAAGTCCTGCAGTAGAAAAGGAGCTAAGTAAAAATATATCACGTTTTTCAAATGAAATGCAAGTATCTTTTCAGGAAAGCCAAATGGGTCCACACACAAAGATGACTACTTTGAGATCAATAGCAATATCCAAAGGTGGTTTACAAACAATTAAACTTGTATGTATAAAAGCATAGCACAAATCAAATTAACTCTAATGTGGTACCTTACCAAACCAATTATCTGACATTCATTTCAGTTTAATGTGAAGTAGAAAGATAAAACATTCAATAAGTATTCAGTTTTTTTTCCTTATTGCTTACCTAGAGAAACTACGACCATGTTCACTGTTCTGTTTTCCTGCCTATTCAGTTTTGGAGGCAAAATACCCCATCTCGTTAACATATAGTCCCCCCGAAAAGCACCAGTTTAATAATAACAGTGAAATATTGCACATTAATATGAAAAAAATAAAAGAATAACACTGTCAGCAGTTCTAATATAAACTATCAATCCATGTTACTATCTTCTCAAAATAGTCTCAATATTTGTAAAAAACTAACAGAAAAGGAGACAATTTGTACTATTTGTATTTCATACTGACCACACAGATTTACATTATATTCCTAAATTAGTAACTAAGTAAAAAGCATGAAGACAAGTAACTATAGCAAATTTGCAAACATCACGAATTTCTGTCATTTAGCTTTATCAAGAGGAAAAATCTGGGTGACATTATCATGTCCCCGAAAAGTGCTTCACTACTATCGGGGAAGAAAAACCTAAACATAAACATGTAACAAATGGCACATAATCATTTTCATTTACAAATAAGAACCCCCAACCTGAAAATTCAATGGCTGAGTACCTGAGTTTGATTCTCTTCAGCAAAGTGATGTCAGCAAACCAGCTGAAGACATGTTACCAGACCAGTACATGTCACTAGACAGGGGGGTGGTTCTCCAGCACTTTGCCACCCACTCTTAATCACTACATGCTGTACGTGTATTTGGCATCACAGGGCCTAAAAAGTTCCAGGTAAGTGAAATCAAAACTAGGAACACCTTAAGAGCCATAACAGTGCCCTATGTATTTTACAGTGTTCTATTCATTTTTACGCTCTCAGACTCTATTACCAGGCCGAGCACAGAGCAGGCCCACAGTATTAGCATTCAACAACATAAGTACATTTCCTAGAAAGCTGAGGTTTTCTCCTTGGATACGAAATATGAAAATCACTGATAGATATGTTTCTGAACTGTAAGACTTTCGGAACAAGCAGCTGACTATTATTTAGCTCTCAAATGACTTGGTTCATCATCATGAATAAATTACTGTGTTAGGTTGTCACACAGTGACTCTCAGACACTACTGAGAGGCTTCTAGGGCCATTTATCCCTACATTCCTCTATTAAATGGCGACCAACTATTATGCTAACATTCCTAAGCTCTGCATCTGCAGGTTGTTTTCAATTGTCCTTTAAAAAATTATTTATCAGTGTTTCAGGTTGCTGCCAAGGAACCTGCCTTACACGTCTCTCTTCCAAAGTTAAAGCATATATACATTAAATGAAAGTATACATCAAAAGGAACCCTGGTGGTATAGTGGTTAAGTGCTATGTCTGCTAGCCACAAGGTCAGCAGTTCCAATCCACTAGGCACTCCTTGGGAACTCTGTGGGACAATTCTATTCTGTCCTATAGTGTTGCTATGAGTCTGAATCAACTCCAGTCTGAATCCACTTGACCGCAGTGGGTTTGCCTTTTTTGGGGTTTATACATTAAAAGAAATCGGCCCATTAAAAGAAATATGAGGCCTTTTCATATTTTAACGTGCTGGAGCATCTGTACACAGACCTTGTGATCTCTCCTGAGACTCTTGTTGCTCTCTTCTAGATACCAAGCTAATTTTCCTTCAATATCCAACAGATCACTTCTGTCATTTTCCATAGTCTGCTACAATGGTAGGAAAGTTGTCCTGATGACTAGTCTTCAAGTTTTTGATACTATTCTTCCTCAATTCACAAAAGGTATTGAATTATTCCATCTTTCAATTTTAGGGTCTTTCAAAACACATATCTTTTTTAACAGTGGTGGAATGATTTGGGAAAGAACAATGATTGTAAAACTTAAAAAATGCAAAACAGTGTCACTGAATTCTACCTACAGAATTGTTGTGGTATATGTTTGGTTACATATATAGATTTTACCACAGTTAGAAACAATAAAAAAACAGAACGATGTGAAACTCTTTTTTTTTTTTTTTTCGGCCTTAAGCATTCCATGACATCATGACTTCAAATTCTTACTACTTTGTCACCAAGTGACTTTGCTGTTATCTAGAATTCCTGTCCATGGAGGGTAGCAAAGTAACTGTTAAGCCCAAGCTTAGTAATATCAACTCATTTTGAAATTTGAAAAAATATTTGATGTTTAAAATGTTAACTTAAAAAACTACGTGTGAGATTTGGACTTCCAAAGGTTTTGAGCAAATCATAAAGCCACCCCAGGAAGCCATGGGGGCCCTCGTGGCACAACCGTTAAGTGCTCAGCTACTAACAGAGAGGTTGGGGCTCTGTGCACAATCTGCTCCTGCAGAGTTCCACCCAAGAAACCCTGCGGGGCAGTCTTACTCTGTCCTGTGAAGTCATCACGAGCTGGAATGGACTTGATGTCGCATAATACAACCTGAAGCTGAACCAGAGCACAATCTGCCAGTGGGTTCAACTCTTCCTGAAAGCTCACTGCATGCTGGAAATACACACCATTAACTCTCTAACTGTTGTAAAAATACCATATAACCCTTTTCCCTTTTATACTAGAATTTTCTCTGAAACGGTTATGTACTATTGTTTAAATGAGAGCTTCCCTGATGGGATGCAAACTATATACCACACTGAAGTAAACAGGAAGAGGATTAAAACTCTGTTCTTAGCTGACAACAGTAATCAAAAAAAAAAACAAACTACCTGAAAGTGAAATTTACCACAGATGAATGAGGATAATTTCTCTTCAGATAACTTAGTGACTATGGTCAATGAAAGCTCTGTCTGTCTTACCAGCTGTATACTGCTCTGGTTCACATTACCCGTCATCTAGCTCTCCTTTCTCACTTTTACACTGAACGTGTCCGTTAACATTTGATTCTTCATCCAGTCCACATTTTATGTGCCTCTCTCTCCAACTCTCACACTATACATAAGTAAGTAGTTAAGAGAACTGAGCAAGTGTCTTGGGTGTTTTGGTGACCCCTGAAAAGGCACAGCTTGAAAATAAAGACACCAATCTTTGGATCATTCATTTGTCTGTTAGTCTGTTACACTAGGGTGGCTTGCATGTCACTGTGATATGAAAAGCTATGCCACCAGTACTTCAAAGGGCAATAGGGTCATCCATGGCAGACAAGTTCCAGGAGAGCTTCCAGACTAAGACAGACTAGAAACAAAGACCTAACAATCTGCTTCCGAATAAACAGGCTGGTGAAAATCTTAAGAACAGCAATGGACCGTCATCTGATATACTGTATGAAGAAGGGGGCATCAAGACTGGAGGAAGACTCATCAATGTCTTGTGATATGCAGATGACACAACCTTGCTTGCTCAAAGTGATGAGAACTTAAAGTGCTTACTGATGGATTACATCTCAACATCAAGAAAACAAAAATCCTCTCAATTGGACCAATAAACAATATTATGATAAATGGAGAAGAGACTGAGGTTGTCAAGGATTTCATGTGAGTTAGACCCACAGTCAACATCCACAGAAGCAGCAGTCAAGAACTCAAAAGATGAACAGCACTGGGCAAATTGGCCACAAAAGACCTCTTTTGAGTGTTGAAAAGATGTTACCTCAAGACTAAGGTGCACCAGATCCAAGCTGGAATATTTTCTAATCACATCAAATGCATGTGAAAGCTGGATAAAGAATTAAGGAAGACCAAAAGAGAACTGACACCTTTGAATGATGGTATACTATGGATCGCCAAAACAATGAAGTTTGTCTTGGAAGAAATAAAACCAGAATGTACCCTGGAGAGTAGGGTAGTGAGACTATGTCTCACGTATTCTGGACATGTTGTCGGGGGATCAGTCTTTGGAGAAAGACATCACGCTTGGTAAAGTAGAGGACCAGTGAATAAGAGGAAGACTCTCAACAAGATGGGCTGACACAGTACCTACAACAGCGGGCTCAGGCCTAACAACACTGTGAGGGTGCTGCAGGACTAGACAGTGTTTCCTTTTCTTCTGTACTGGGTTGCTCTGAGTTGGAAGTGACTTCATGGCACCTAACAACACAATCATATCTAGAACCAAAAATTTAAATAAACTTAATTAGGGTTTATTGAGGATTCTGAATATAAAAGAGTTTATATTTTATAACAGCCAGCCATAAAAGAATTTTGACTTGATGACTTAACTATGGTAAAATGGGATATAGAATGGAACAAGGGAAAAGTATCCTGTAATCCTTCATTTTAGCAAACAATATCATTAATATCACATGCAAGTAAAATTTTGCTCAAGATCATTCAAAAGTGACTGTAACAGTTTATTGACAAGAGAACTTTCAGAGATTCAAGCCAGATTTAGAAGAGGACACAGAACCAGGGACATCATTACTGATGTCAGATGGATCCTGGCTGAAAGCCAGGGAAGACCAGAAAGATGTTTACCTACGTTTCACCGACTAAGCGAAGGCATTCAACTGTGTGGGTCACACACTGCGGAAAATGGGAATTCCAGAAGACTTGATTATGCTCATGAAGAATCTGTATACTGATCATGAGGCAGTCATGCAAATAGAACAAGGGGACACTGCACAGTTTCAACCCAGGAAAGGCATGTGTCAGGGTGGTATTCTTTCACTGTGTCTTTTCAATCTGTATGCCGAGCAAATATATCCAAAAAGCAGGACTATATGAAGAAGAACATGGCATCAGGATTGGAGGAAGATTCATTAACAAACTGTGTTATGCAGATGACAAAATCTACTTGCTGGAAGTAAAGAGGATTTAGAACACTTACTGCTGAAGATGAAAGACCACAGCCTTAAGTATGGACTGGCTCAGCATCAAGAAAACACAAATCCCCAGAACTGGACCAGCGAGTAACATCATGATAAATGGAGAAAGGCCTCAAGTTGTCAAGGATTTCGTTTTACTTGGTTTCACAACTAATGCTCACGGAAGCAGCAGTCCAGAAAATGTGCTGCATAAGACCTCTGTAAAGTATTGAAAAGTAAAGATGTCACCCTTAAGAGTTTTCATTCTGTTGTGAAGAGGGTTACTATGAGTCAGCACGATTTGACAGTACCTAACAACAACAACAATTCTTCATTCAAATACAGTAAAATTACTTTGTCACAGCTTAGGAAATAAGACTAGTATATAATTTCCTTCCCTTCTACCAGGCTTTTATCATATTCATTTATGTTTGAGTCTACATGAACGCAAGTAATAAATGAAAATTTTGTAACATGATTTGATTGCATCTTTCCATTTCTCTATGTATATCACTACATCTCGACTTTTTAATATATTCCACCATATTTCTGAACATGAATAAAGAAAATATATACACAACCATGTTATTCACAACTTAAGTATATCCTATACTTAAGGTTAGAAGGTGAAGAAGAGGTTAGAAGATGAACGGTAAGCCTATGTAAAACGGCATAAAATGGACTGACGATAAACTGAGACAGATTTGAAGATAAGGCCAAGAATCTTAACTATCTGAACAACAAGGAATAAAAGTTACCAGTGACATTTGAAATATATGATGTAGCAAAATACTCTCTGTTATGGGATCTGGTGTATGATTTAATCAAATTTCAAACCAAGAATTTGTTCTCTGCTTGCGGTAAGGTGACAGTAGCAGCCAGCAATTAACAGAGCTGGGCTCTTAGCAAACATATGATAGTACCAGGGCTTTCTGACCTCAGCACCCGGCATCCGGAACTTTAGTTATATGTGGCTGTTCATTACACAGTAGGATTCTTACACGGTAGGATATTTAGCAGCATCTCAGGCCTCTGTCCACTAACTGCCATCATCTTCTCCCGAACTGTGACAATCAAAAAGATAGCCAGACACTGTAAAATATCCCCTGTGGGACAAAATCATCCAATTGTTAATGGCTGGTTTATTTAGAACTGTGACCAAAAAGTAGAGTCACCATCTCGGATCCAAGCTCCTCACTTCTTGAACATTTGATCTAGCTGATGTACAGCATTTGGTTAGGCAAGTAATTATTGTTAATTATCATTAATTACCGTGTAATTACTGTTGCAGGGCTTAAGAGCTCAGCCGCTGACCACTAACCAAAAAGGTTGGGAGTTCAAATCCATTAGCTGCTCCTTGAAAACCCTACAGGGCAGGTCCACTCTGTCACACAAGGGCTACTGTGCATCAGAACTGATGCAGCGACAACAGGTCTGGTTTGGTTTGGGGGAGCCCTGGTGGCACTGTGGTTACAGTGCTCAGCTGGTAACCAAAGGTCAGAGGTTTGAGCTTAACCAGCTGCTCCATGAGAGAAAGATGAGACAATCTGCTTCCATAAAGGTTTACAGCATTGAAAGTTCTCTAGGGCAATCTACTCTGTCCTCTAGGTCTGCTATGAGTCAGAATCAACTCAATGGCAAAGAGTTTCTTAATTACGAATTTCAATTATTTTATGAACAAAGAGGTCAATTTTATTCATTACTTAAAATTCTTTTCCAATTCTTTTTAATGTGACTCTTCACACACCGTAATCATCAAACACATATTGTTTAGTACACAGTGATGTGTGCCCTAACATCCATGATATGTTCTGTGAAGGAGGACGTTACGCGATTTGGATGCTGTGCAAACACTGTGCCATATCAGAACCGGGGAGGCCGCCGCTCCAATGCCCAGGGTGGCCGGGAATGCAGGGTGTGGAGACTTCCAGGGTCCAGGGAAGGCTGGTGCAGTCAGCACGGGGCATCTACAACCCTCTGGCCTTCCAGAAGAACCAGGAAAGTTTCCTTTGTGTTATGTTTGGCCCAGTTCTCTGATACAGGTCCCATACACTAATCAGGATTTCTGAACTGTCTTATGTTACTGGACCACAGATGTGCATTTGGCCAGACACTGCCCAAATGGGCATTATACAGTACATGACTGTACTTTCAAAATGTAACATGCCATAAATATTTCCAGGTAGTGACCATGATCTACAGATATGTCATGTTACTATCTGTATGACACACCCCAGGGGCTCCCAGGGTCAAAGACCTGGTGATCTGTTCCCATCAAGATTACAGTCTAAAAACTCTATGGGGCAGTTCTGTTGTCACAGGGGGTCACTGCTGGTTGAAACTGAGTTAAACGGTAACCAGAAGCAACACAGTATACCACTGTGTTAATACTGTCTGTCATCTCCTGTTTGACCTAGGCCTTGTTTCTGAATTTCCACAATTAGAAGTCTGATAAATATACCTTTACGTAAAATGATTTTTCATGGGAAGTCAGGAAGAATAAAAGCTAATCCCCAAACAAGGTTCTAGAGCAATGGGCACAGGCAGTTTTATGGCTTTTCCCACATACTGATTATGAAATTTTTTTCAGAAATATAACTGGAGTTGGCTTAAATCCTGCTTGGTATTGAGGTGCTTCCCTACTAAAAGACAACTAGAAAAGATACACAGTCTTTCATTTAAAAATTTCAGTTTATCTATACTGGTAGACTGCCATTTATCATGATATAATATAGATAAGGTTTCTTATGAATAACATCTTTTCACTTTTGTCAAATTTTCACTTTTCCTATACGTCAGAGTAGAACTGCCCCACAGAGTTTCTAAGGCGCACCTGGTGGATCCAAACTGCCAGCTTTGGGGTTAGCAGATGTAGCGCGGAAGCACTATGCCACCAGACTTTCCTTCAAACACAACAGGACCAGGTAAATTGATCAATATTTTAGCTTTGTCTTTCTAGAAAGACAGTAACAAATACCTACTTTTTAAAAAGTACATTTTCCAAATAATTAAGCAAAAGAAAACTTCCACCTTTAATAAAATCCACAAAAAATAGGAACAGTCCAACTGATTACCCCTTTGGATCACTCAACTCTCTTCAGGTCTAAAAATGAAGATGACGACAAAACTTGGGGACTTCATCACACTGCACCAACTTTGTCTCAAGCAGAGGTCAGCTTTCAAGGGGTCTCAGGCCATTTGGCATAGCCTAGCAAGATCTAAAGGACATGGAGCTTTCTATGAGTGAGTCTCTAAAAGAAGTAATAAAATCAAGTAGGCCAGAATAAACCTAAGAAAATTATTTCTTCTTTCCTCACAGTACGAATCACAAATGACACGAGCTATCTTGCGAACGACCTAGATTTTCTATCTTTAGTAATGACACAACAATCAAACATTTACACAGAATATACCTTTCGTTACTGGTTGATAATGAGTAATAGGGCTTTTTTGTTTTTTTTAAATGATACTTCATTTTTTGGTGAAAGTTTACAGAGCAAATTTAGGTGAGCATTTAATGGTTTCTACACACCTGCTCAGTGACAGCGGCCGTGTGCTTCATGTGTGTCCACCCCTTTACCTTCCCTGCCCTCCTTTACTTTCTCCTCTTTGCTGTACAGTAAATGTGGACAGTTTGGCCTCACGTAGATGATTTTTTTACTCATGGTGATATTATTTAATGAGCCAATCTGTTCTTGAACTGAAAACTGACTTCCAGGAGTGGTTTTAGTTTCAGGTTTAAGAGCATACCAGAGTAACAGTATTACTGGTCCTGTAAGTCTAGTCTTTTCATGATGAGTGATAGTTTTGATTCTAAATACTATTTTACAGGATTTGACAATGATATCCTCTTATGCAGATCAATACTTCATTTATCTGCCAACAGAGAAAGAAGCCCACAAAGAATGGAATTAATTAAAATCCTACCACCAAGTGTACACATTTCATTAAGAAAGCCAATTCTAACAGATACAGCTTGCTTTCTTAATTCACATCGTACCAGTGTGGCAAATACATGGACACACACACACAAGGAATGACAGCTGACAAACTGCTAGAATAAAGAAGAAACAAAATGAAAGCAAAGAACAAATTAAAAAAATCTTTAAACTATACAGCTTAAAAGGCCTTTTGGTGAATTTTTAAGTTATCTATTGATTTAGATAGATACTGAGAAGATTTTTAGAGTCTTGTTGATCCCTGAGTCATCAAAGGTTAAACTGTATTCAGTAAAACATGGAAAGAGGCAAGTTTTCTTTTAAACGATCAAAATAAGGGTTTTAATAGTGAAGGTTTACATCTCAGATATCTAGAAAACCCAGTGAAGTGGAACACCTTATTCCCGAATGATGCCAGACATATGAATTGGTGTTAAATAGAAACATAAATACTCAGTAAACTCCTAAAACTAACATCGATGACATTCACTATTAGCTTTTGTCAAAAATGAGGAATAATCCTGAGATATAAACTGTCTCTTTTATGTTTTGTGCTCATTTCATTCACTGAGATAATCTGTTCATGAGACCAACCTTTTAAATGAAAAAAACCAAATTCAGTGCTGTTGAGTTGATTCCGATTCACAGCAACCCTATAAGGCAGAGCAGAACTGCTCTACAGTGTTTAGCACTTAGGCACTATGCCACCAGAGTTTCCACCAACCTTTTAGGCAGTTTAAATGAAAGGAAATAGCCCATATGTTGGTAACCTCCAAAAATTTCTATTTTTTTAAAAGTGTAGAAAACATTTTAAAACTAATGTGCAGTATCAGTGGCTACAGTAAAAGTTTGGAGAAATAATATGTAGTCAGTTTTAAACCTTATAATTTTCTGACCCGTGTCCTCACCAGTTACACTGCCACATATTTATAGTTCATGGCTTCTTCTACTATTCTTCTTCCTGTTCTGTTCCCATGACCCAAGAGCCATTCCCATTTCCTTATTTATTCTAATGACCAACAAACTCATTTTATGAGAAATTCAGGAAAGAAACAGAGTCTGAAGAAAAAGGGAAAGCAACGTTTAAAGCTAACATCACCAGTGGAAGTGAAGCAGATGGATTTACAGAAAACCCCAGTGTGCTTCCACAAGTCTGTCTGTAAGAACACAAACCACAACTAAGTACTTTATGTCAGTTATGCTTAAAACTATGCATTAAAAAAAAATAAAACCCTAATTTAGGGTATGGGAATAAATTAAGATGCACAAATTACTTTTAATTGCGGCATAATACGCAATTACAAATGTATTTAACAGAATTCTGTTTACAGTCATGAAATAAGGGCTAAAAACAGCTTCTGCAACAATATATAAAGAGCACCCTGATTAAAAGACCTCTCTTTCCTATGAAGGAACAAGACTGCTCCTTTAGAAGCATATAACATTAAATATATTAAGAAAAAAACTTCTGGCCAAGGAGAAAATATTCTCAAATAAATGTTGTCTAAAGATTGTAACACAAAGGTCACTTTTAATACAAAGCTTAGTGAGTTTTACATCAAGAGGTTTCCCACATAGCTGAAGTATGCAGATGATAACAAAGGTTTCAAGGTGTTTTTAATGAAAATATTTCTAAAACATACTAAACAGTTTTCTGCATTCTCTGACTGCAGACTGAATCTAATTTTTCCATAAAGATGGCCCTCATTATCAACATTATTCTGTCTCTTTGACTATAGTGACACTCTCAGGAGTATCACATAAGACCCTTGCAAATGCTTAATGCTGTCCTACCCTAGTACTCAGCACCTCCGAAGGTGGTACTTGCACAGCACTTCAGTCTCCTCCCTGCAGAGGGTCACCAACACGGCTTTCCTAACAGCACACACAATGGCTGCACTCAAGTCGGCTGGCCCCTTGCACCTGCTAATCACCAGCCCGATTTTGCACATGATTCTAGGTTACAAGACTCCAAACAAAGCCCTCAAGGTGACTTCATGACACCCTCAGGCATAAAACAAAGAGTTTTATGATGATTAGCAATTTTCTTCAATGCTCAAAGCCTTCCCCACTTATTTATGGGTAGGTAGTTGCATTTCAAATCTGTGATGTAGGAAGCTATAAATGTCTGTTAAATGGGTGTTAGTTATTAAATACAAAACATAACTGAGTTACCAACTGTTGAGTAAATAAATACGCCCTTATACTCTAGTCTCGAGAACAATTTAAAAAAACTGGAAAATAAAAGTAACAATTAATGATGAATTTAGAATATATAGTAAAAGTTAAAAAAATTCAGTTAATGAAGGTTCTTTAAAAAGTCATATATTGCTAACTGTATTAAAAATATCTGGGACAAGAATAAACAACTTACATATGCTATTATGCCACATGTACGTAAGTTTTTAAGTTACTAAACAATGAACTTCCCATTAAAAGCATGTAATCATTACTTAACATCTGCAAGGTAAGCATGACCCAAAACTACCAGTCAGAAACCAACCAACCAGTATATTGGGAAATATCTAAAACCGTATCGGATTAAAAACAAGGCAAACAAAATTAACTGATTTATTTGCCCCTGGATCATTTTTTTGTCTACTGAAAATAAAAGTTAAATCACACAGGAAAAATAAAAGAAACAAAGTTTCTATTTTTCATTGCAAATATTCACGTAATTCAGGAGAACAAAATTTTAAAATGGCTTTAAAAAAAAGCAGGAATAAATTTTAATGCTGACAACAACAGATAGAACTTTTGGATCAACACCTACCGATTTTTTTCTACTGTTTTCCAGATCTTTGAGTTCATTCTCGATTTTTGTGATTAACTCCCTGAGTTCATCAAGATTAGTGCAAATAAGCTAAAATAAAACACAAAAACACAGCTTGATAACACATAATATAAAACACCCAAAATGTGGTAAACAGAAGTTGTTTTAACACACACTGAATTCACAAATAATAGTTTTTCTTTCTAATAGCAAAATGCAAGGAAAGCTCTGGCTGGTATTTAAATACATACTTGCTGGTTATGATATATGAACTCCAGGCTTACTATTAAAGGAACGGGCTATGTCTACAGCGGTGGTTTCAACCCAGATCCCACCTCTACGTCTGCTTTCTAATCCAGGACCTTCCCAACATCATCAGTGTTCAGCCCAGAATGACAAAGATCTGGAAACTCACCCTAGGTTTCACAGGTCACTGAGTCACCTTTCAGAAAGGCTTCACTGGGCCGTTTCCTAGTACACAGTAAGCGCATCCTGGGAGAACTACTGTATTCCCTTAGTTCTGGGTTACCAGCTGCGTAATTCAACAAACTGTAATTATTGTTGCTGGGACTGCTAATAAAAGACTGCAACTACATGTAAGATACTCAGACAGAAATGGAATTAAGTGCTTATTCTTGATGTGAGTTTAATAGTCTTAATAAAACCATCTCCACAGACAGCACTTACTTCCTCTCACCACTCTTGCTCCCTTTATTTAACCTAGTAATAAATGTTAAGAGATGGCCAAAATGACTGGTTCTTGGCTATTAATATCAAAATTAGCTTAGTTTACTAAAGTTTTAAACAGTGAAGTGTCAGCAGTAACAACAAAAGTATCTGTAACTATAGTTCGGTTCCTGTAAAATTATGCTGAGTTTTTTCCAATTCATTCAATACATTTAATTTTTTTCTAAAATAATTTAGGCTCGTATTTAAAAAATACGTTGTGAGGAAGAAACAGAAGATTTCCAAAACAAAACTGTAACCACATACAGAGGAAAAAGTTAATATCAAGTCATTGTAACATTTACACTTGGTGATAATTTTTAAAAGCATACTGTACTTACAAAGCTTTTCACCATTAATTTTTATCAGCTTCATGTTTGTTATACTTACTAATTTCTATGTAATGGTACTGATTTCCTAAAAGGCATACTTTCTTTTATTAGCAAACAAACCAAGGAGAAAAACTAAAAAGTGAGTTACAATCGACAAAAATGGAGGACAAGGAGTCTCTCAAATGTCCTTTCCCATTAGGTTGAACCATAGGAAATTTCTGATGTAAACTACTTTTGAGTCAAAAATGGCAATATGGTTCAGCCTAATGAGAAAAACAAAACTCACAGACAAATTGTAGTTACTATTAACAATTACTTACAAGTTTATTGACACAATTTCAAACTTAGAAGTGATACAGTAGGGAAAAAAAGCACTTAAGTAAGTAATCTCAAATTATGCCATTTTAGAGTAGAAACGAAAACATAACAATGTAATGCAATAGTGTAACTGACAAGTATTAGACACTACATATTTCCATTTGCCACAAGTGGAGTTACAAAAGAAATGCTGAAGGTCAAGGAGTAGACTGACTAGCCAACCACACGTTAACTGTCTCTGGAAGTAGGTAATATTCCATTATACAGTGGACCTGTAAGAGCTGGAACTCAACAGCACGGCCTTGGTTCTTCTGGATGTCACAAGTTTTCTGCCTTTGACAGGGTGCAGTCTCACCACTTTCTATTGCTCTCTATTAGTGGAAAATACTTGAGTTTTCCTTCTCTGACAGATTTCTGGAGGTTCTGGTTTTTACAAGTTTTCTTGTACCTATGGCCCTGGAAAATCTGGTGGTGTGGTGGTTAAGCGCATGGCTGCTAACCAAAAGGTCGGCAGTTTGAATCTGCCAAAAGCTCCTTTGAAACTCTATGGGGCAGTTCTACTCTGCCCTATAGGGTTGCTATGAGTTGGAATTGACTAGACTGCAGTGGGTTTGGGTTTTTTTTGTTACAGAACCTTAGAAACTTCTATCATACCTATAAAACCCTAGAACAGTTTTAGTCCCAGAGCAGATTTTTCTAAAAACTTGCTGAGAATTAAAGTTTCCATCATATAACTTGCTATGAAAACTACCATGTGAAGATCTGCCTCAAAATTTACATTTGGGTTACTGTTTTTCACTGAACTTGGTGGACTAGTTCATATTACTTATCACAGATTTCTCATTTGCACACTGAAGTTCAAAGGAATTTTTACTTGCATCTTAGATGTCATACTATGCAGAGAACTAGGGTACATTTTACAAGTAGTTTGTAGACACCAACAGGAACAAGGAAAACATATACCCCTACCAGTAAACGCACACTAAAAATTTAAGATTTCAGTTGCCAGTTAGCCATAAAAATAAACATACATTTAATATTCCCTTTAAATGAACACAGAACATAGTTCTGAGGTCAAACTATGACAATACTCAGTTTAAGTACTATATAAACTAACACTTTCGAGCAGGTTGCCCAGTTAGTTAAGTTGTATTTACATCAGTGCTTCTCGAACTTTCACATGTGTAACAACCGCCTCAGGATTTTGTTAGTATCTAGTTTTAGATTCAGAAGGTTCAAGGTGGGGCCTTGGATTCTGCATTTCTAACAAATTACCAGGTACAGACTGAAGAGCACACATTTGCCCTAGTTAGGTAATCAATTTTATGAATTACAAATCAGCATGGCTACTTAAACATTCTAGTACTATGGAACTGATGAACATAAAAATTCAAAAAGATTAATTTCAAACAGGGGATGGCACCTGTTCTGTTGCACACCGGGTAGCTATGCGTTGGAACTGACTCAGTGGCACCCGACAACAACAACAGCGGATGGTACACTGAATTCGGTGCACAGTGATAATAGAAACATTCCTTAAAATTAATGACCCTTAAATACAAATTTCATTGAATTTGAGGGTCAGAATGTTTTTGGCAATATTTACTTTGAAACCACATTAAAATGGCTTAATATCTACATTAACAATTTCACACTTTTTTATGGCATATACTTAATGTATATATGCCAGATGTATACAGTCAAGTTAAGTTATAAAAAAAATTCCTAAACAGGCATACAACTGTTACTGGCCATCAAAAGACAATAGTGTTATTTATGCTAACTTCACTAGTCGTCTACACCCTCTAGTCCACAAAGGAAGGCAAACGTGTGGGCTAGTAACTCTCTCTCAATTTCAGATGGTGCTTTTTAAAATAGAATCAATCCAGTAGGTAAAGTTCACCTTAATAAGGAGAACAGCTGAGTTTTCTGAAGAAAACAAAACATTGTAACAAAATTTCCTTCTCATTACCTTATTTTGAAAAACATTTCTGAGGCGCAGGGCCCCCAAGGGTGGAAAGGAAAGCTCCGCGGCAGCTCAGATTACAGCCCTGTCGCACTGCCTACAGTCCCCAGGGGAGCTTTCAGTCAGACTGCAGAGGTTACAGGAAGAGTTTTATCCCCCAGGAAGAACCTCTTTAAGGCTGTTAACTCTCTCTTAAATTCACCTTTCACTTGTCATGATCCATGGACTGGCCACAAAATCACAAATCTTAGAGCTCAAAGAAACCAAAAGCATACAGTTTGGTCCAAACCCTTGCCTAGGCTAGAAATGAGTACCTCCAATCTACACACAAGCTCATTAAAACAAACAAAGCAGAGGAACCTAAGATGACAGACTGGTAAAGGAATCCCTAGAATCTGTTCTTGGTGAAGCACTGTTTCTACAACATCTTATTCTCTAAGGGGTCTTTCTAAACTAAACAAGTATTCCAAAGACAACCAAACATATACTCTGGTTTCAGGATTTAATTTGTATCTAAGCTTTCATTTTTCAGTCAAATAGTAAATATGAATAGTAAAAGGTGCTCTCCTCAAGAAGCAGAAACATATGTATATGAGGTCACATGGGGGGAGGGAGCAGCCCTGTAGAGATTTTAAAAAAACTCCTGACTGTATCTCAGGAAAATCATGTAATAAATCACTCCTCTATCACTACTGTAAGTAAGAAATTAAGCCCTTTACCTCTAAATTCAATAGGTTTCAGAAACACTTTCTTTGCATGCCCCACTGTTCCAAAAAGGACATAAGGTAGTATACAAACAGACACACCACATAGTAAATGAAACTCAAAAAGCAAAAGGAAAACAAAGCAGGGAAGTCAAAATGAATAAGTCCAAGCAAGATGGTCATATTCACTAGCATTCTAACAAAAAGATATCATACTTTAAAAATTATAAGCAAAACCTTACTAAGTGCATGGTGTAAATTCAACATTCATATTACACTGAAACTAAAGTTTTATTGCCACAGGACAGGAAAACTCCTTCTCACTTGTGATCATTACACCAGCAATAATGACTATTTAAAAACCTGCAAATAAGGAATACTGCCTGTGATATAAACGTTGAACCAGTATGATTAACAAGTTAGCAATATATTTTTTAATATCAACAGATGTTTGTTTAAAAGCACTATACTTAAAAACAAAGAATTTTAAGGAGGAAGTAAAAATCCACACTGCTAAAATGCAAACAAAAAGATGAGGCAATGATACCCCTAATTATATGCACAAAAGGTTCTTAACACAGCAATGAAGTCAAGAAACTAATTTTGGTTCCAATATGTTACTCCCAAAGTACTACTTCAATTCTTATTCTTTGGTTTCTCCATTGGTTAAGTGGAGTTTTTGTTTTGATTTTTTTCTAGAGTTATGTTAAGGAATGTATGGTTATGTTCGAAAACACTACCACATAAGTCAGCAGCTGGATTCTGAATTTCCTTTACATGTGGTCTTTAGAATAAACCATACATCTGGAATAGGAGTCAGCAAGTATTGCATGAAAGATGTTGGCTGCTAGGATAAAGCAGAATCATAGCTCTTAAATTATTTTTTAAAAACTCATCTCACTAAGAACTGACATACTGTTTCAAAAATGCGTTCTGTGACTGCTACAATTATGTACAAAAAGATTTCATATGCTATTAGATTTCGATCTCAAGTATTAAATAAAACAAAAGACTTCTTGGCAAGAACCAATTAACATTACTAGGAAAATTGACATTTTTTAGTCTAATATTCCTATTATCACAAAACTGATAAAAATTAATTCAGTCAATGTAACAATTGTCAAGTAATCACTTAAATCAGAATATGCTAAACAGTCGATCAATTATTTCCTAGTTTTTTGCAATTATTGCTGACTCTGACAATTTATTCTAAGTCTAGGTCAAATGTATAATCCACCATAATCCTAGAATCTGGCTAGGCCTGAGTTTTCACTTTCATCAAATATAATGATATACATAACACTACTTGGTTTTTCACTTTGTAAATTCTTGTAGGCTTAATCATGTGCCACTTTCATAAGACCAAATCCAAACCTTATTTCAAAATTTTAAGTAGCTGGAAAAAGTAGTAAGGGTCAATAACAGATGCTTTGAAGCAAAGTCTTAACTGATTTTCCTACTTTAATTAAGTCAAGATTTTTCAAAGTAAGGTCCTAGGGCCACTTTTATCAGAAGCACTTGGCAGACTTACTTGAGAAAAAATAAACAGTTTAAGAATAGTTACAACAGTAAGGTGCATCATTTAATCTTTACAACAGCCCTAGAAGGTCCACACTATTACTTCCCACTGTATAGACAAAGAACTGGAAGCACGAAGAGATTATTTATCGGATGCTACTGAGTTGGTAAGGGGTGAAGCTCACAGCCATACTCAATTAGTCTGGTTCTAAGCTCTGCGTGCTTGGACACTACGCAGACTGCTGGTGCCCACCTGAAGCCCCTGAATCACAGTCTTTGCACAGTGAAACCCAGGAACCTTTATTTTTAATAAAGGCATCTAATTCCTGTCTAAAACTTGAGCGCACTGACATAACTCCTAAGAAAAAGGGATTATGGTCAGCCCTTTCATGATACGTAACAAATACATATGCAATTCACTATTTGAATGTCCACACTGCATACTCTAAACAGAGGTAGGACTACTTTCTTAAATAAACCTGGGATGTCTGTCTAGATATAAACATTAGATGTGTATATAAATCTACTTTATTACATTATGTAGTAAAAGGGGAGCTTTCAAACAATTAAAGAAACAAAGTCTACATGAAAGTACTTTGAGGTAAAACTCGAAGCTTTGCATTTAACAAAGTTACTGGTGGCCAATATTGTTTATCCTCTATCCTATTATTTTTGAAGTGATCTATTCTCTAGAAGACTATCAATTTTCTTTATGAATAATACTGTAGCACCTGGCTTGTAAATCAGGTATAGAAACCACTGCTCTCATGAGTCTATCCCCACTTCTAGTCAGACACTGAGAGACACACCCACACATACTCACACCCTAGGACTATCTGAACCAAGAAAGGGACTTTATTTTCAAAAGCTCAATCTGGTAAAATACGTACTTCTGACCTTATTTTTTTTTGAGCATGGTAAACAAAGCTGACTAAAAGCATCACTTAAAACAGGTTTTTCAAACATTTTAGCCCATGACCCACAGTTAAAAATACATTTTACATTCCAAGTCAGACAAGGATGAGTGTGCGTACACAACTGAAACCAAAGATTCAGGAAACAGTATTTACCCTTATTAGAAAACAGACACACTTTGATGGCTTTACTATTTTAATTTTGTTAGCTTAAAAAATTGCTAGTCATGTAATACACTAAACTGATTTCAAGCCTCATAACTAGATCACTACCTCCAATTTTAAAAACATCACCTATGCCATTTATGGCATGTAAAAGTCCAGCCAGAAAGTTAGGAACAGAGAAAATATCAGCAGTGGGCAGGATCTGTCCTGAGATCTCCAGTCTCAGGACTAATGCTCTGAGGGTCTGCGGGCAAAAGGAGCAGGAGAACTAGCAAGGGCTGGCCTGACGTCACCGGAGGCCTGGTGGCGCTGCAGCACTAAATCACAGGTGCAAGTAACGGCACAAAGGTGTCTAGGAAATATCAAAGTCACACCTTTTACTGACAAAGTGGAACTAAGGATACTTAACATACAAGAATTTTGTAGAAAGATACGTTTGCAAATCATCCCAAAAATGTCATTAAAAATACCCTTTTCTAAAATACTGAAAGATGTCTACATCCTTTTTCTGGCAATTTAAAATACTGCATTTTTACAATTAGTAACTCCCTAAAAACACTTTCCAAAATACTACTTGTATTGAAAGCAAATGTGTCCACATTTCTGGATATAAGTAACCGTTAAACTCACATATATCATCAGTATGTTCATAGTTACTACCCTGTTCTTTTCTCCTTTACTTAACTTTAGACTCATGAAAATTCATTTAAACATCATTTTATTTCTTGGCATTTAGGCACCAGTGTGTAATACTTCTGGAGAAGTGCTTAACTTAAGATGGGCTGATATACTAATACAAAAAAATTTTTAAAGACGTGTCATTTGTTGAAGAAGGAACATCTTTTACAAAACAGAAAAATAACAATTGAATCAGGGTACAATTCTCTGTTTATTCTTTGTATCAGAAAACAAACCCTTCACAAGACCCTATGGCATTACATACAATCCCCAGACATGTCTAAAGATCACTTCAATTAACCTTTTCATAAAACGCTGTCTGATAGTCACATATGGCTAAGAGCTAAAGATTTGTGCTTTTATATGTATCACCATTAAACTACTTCTACAAAACTTAGTTCAGGTTGTAAATGACAGGCCTTTTATTACCAAGAGATAGTCAAATGGAAACTAATTGCAAAATACTAGCAGATTTAAACCTCGTTGTGCCTATATTTGCATGAAAAAAGGCCTAGTTGAAAGATTTCATTAAAGCTGTGCTGTAGTTTCTTGAAACTCAGGCAATCTCTCAAGGAAAGAAACACTAACACCAAAAAATTAGACCAAAAAAAAAAGGTGAGACAAAAATGAAACATTTACCTGAAATTCTGGTACAGTAGGTGACTTTGTGAGAGTTTTCCTCTTCTTTGTGATTGCTTTTTTAGATATGGATTTTTTTCCTTTCAAGATTAAAAGAGAAAAAGCTTCATAATGTTGTTTATAGCACTTCATTAACAAAACCAAATTACATAGAGCCTGGAAAGTTAAATTATAACTAACAGATGGCTGCTAGCAGGTCAAATAAAAATGATGAATCAAAACAAAGCCCAGTAAAAGCAAACATTAAACTGTAACTACTTGTAATAGAAATATTAACAAAGGCTATTTTAAGAAAGAAACAAGTATTACAATCTCCAATGTGTTGTACAAGACTAGAATTTACTGTAATACAAGATTTGGCCAAAAAAAAAAAGTCCTATCACAACTGCTTAGCTAAAACTGATCACATTCACAATTTAAAATGAAATTACAAAGAAAAAAAACAAATCACCTTACCTTTAACACTGATTTCTGCAGACTGGAACTTGCACAGAACTATACTCGGAAGGTTATAGTCTCTAGCCAATTTCACATGAAAATAAATCCCTTTAGTAGCTTAGAAATGAGGTTTTTCTTTAACCCTCTACCTACCCCATGAGTGCCTTCAGCAGTATTTAACATCCAAAGTTTTAAAGAGGGGAAACATCTCCCTTTCAAGTGTACCTAGTCACTTGGGTAGTGAGAAATGAACGGAAAAAGTAAATCTCATATTCAAATTCATGGTATAGACTGAAGTATCTATATTCGTTGTGTCTAACCTGACAACAAAGTTACATACATGCTCTGTATTTTTAGTAGGAATATGTTAAAGTATGTGTCTTCTCCTATTTACCATTAGCAAAACCAATTAACCAGTAATTATCTAAGAAATACACTGTGTACAGGGCACAGTACAATGTACAGGGACAACAAGGAGTTACATGACAGCATGTTCTCCAGAAGCTTAAAATTGATGTAAGAAACCAGAAAGACCAAACCCACTGCTGTCGACATCAACTCATAGTGACCCTGCGGAACAGAGGAGAACTGCTTCACAGCAGTGCGAAGGAGTACCTGGTGGGTTCCAACTGCTGACTTTTTCGTTAGCAGACACAGTACTTAATTTAATGACTATGCACCTGGATTTCCACTGATGTAAGGGAACTTAAAAAAAGGAAGTACTTCTTTGTTAATTTTAGTTCACAGCCACTTACAGGCTAACATAGCCTTAAAAGTTACTATTCTTTCTCAAAAGGGAAAATGATTAAATAATTTTGCTGTATATAATCCCTAATGCTCTTTACAGACAATTTCAGTTTACAGTATCATTGTATTATTTTCTATATTCCTTTTTAATCATATCACAAAAGAACTGCTAATGGATAATTTCTAACTTCAACCCAGTAAAACACATGTATACAACGCCTGAACTACTGCAGACTCCGCACTGCTCAAGTTTAGATGAATTCAGTGTCCTGTTCTAACATCACCTTGCTGTCGTTTGCATTTAATAGAACAGCGCCGTATTTCTTTTTTCATCATTGTTAAGTGCTTACAAATTATCTACAAGAGAGAACTAAACACCTATGAGAGTGGCTGTTCATAAACAAGTCATAAATACTTATGGTAAAAGGATTCCATTTCTGGTCTATAACCTAGCGAAGAATTGATTCTGAAGTGGATGAGCTTCTCCCAAGGGGCCCTCCTGAATCTGAACATGTCTCTACATGCTACCACTTCTTACAGATCATAGGAGAAGACTTAACGGTCTGCTGACCTAAGTCAGCAGAATCTTTTAGAATCTGTTCTCTTGTACTGCTGAAAAGTAGCTTCAAAAATCAGCTGGCTATAAAACAGTGATTTGAAAGAAATGAAATCCTTCTTCAACTCCTGCTTCCCAGCATTAATCTAATTAGTTTCAAAAACAAAAAAACACTTCATTCTGTACTCAATTATAAGCACAACTGACGTCACCCTTGGTATCCCTACACTTCGATATTGCTGCCACATTAGCACGAAACACTGTTAACTTCAGCAGCTACTTCTGAATGAGTTAAGAAGCTGAGGTGGTGACAACACAGGGTACTTGAGGTAACCAAGGCTTCAGAGTACTGAAATTTTATAAAATAGCTGCAGGCAGTGTTGGGTAGTGTTTATAAACCTGAGTTTGAACATTAGTTCTACTAGCCTGCAACACTGCGAGGAAACTGCTTTATTTCTTTATGCAGTTTCCTCATCTGTAAAACAGGTGTAATAATTTTACCCACTCTGTGGGAATTAAATGACTTAAAACATATAAAGAGTTTAGAGTAGTGTCAGGCTCATGTTAACATCAATAAATGTAAGTTCTTGTTATCTGCCTTAGCTAAGCTCCAGGGAATAAGAGTCTAAAGAAAATCTTCATTACCTTTTAATCTTCTTAAATTCTTCTTTTATTAACACACTCCTTCACCTTAGTTTTTCCTGCTCGTTTGTCCTCTGTACTACCATTCTACTTTATACACATATCAATTAACACAACACTCAAACAGAATCACAATGATCCGTTTACACATTTTTGTCTTCACTAGATTATAAATTATTGAGGACAGCAATAACATTATTTCCTCTTTTTATTAGTTCTGGAAAGTGGTCTTAAATTTGAGAACCCTAGTCTGCGTCAGAAATTTCACCACTTTAGGGCTGAAAAGGGACACAGGTAACTAATCCACAATTCAGAGGGCCCTTTGGAGTTCCTTTTATAATGAACACTGACATAGTCCCTTTAAAATAATCTACTGTCACTTCAAATAATTTACACAACTTACCAGTTTCACAACATGACCTAGGAACTGCAATAAACCTAACAGTTACTGAGAGCCCACTATGTGTCAAGGGGGACCCAGTGATGCAGTGATTAAAGCACTTGGCTGCTAATCAAAAGCTGGCTGGAAAGCACCAGGTATTCTGTGGGAAAAAGATGTTGCAATCTCCTCTGCTAAGATTACCACCTCAGAAACTCTATCAGGTGGTTCTACCCTGTCCTACAGAGTCACTGTGTGTCAGATTTAACTAGACAGCAGTGGGTGCTATCTGTCAGACAGTTAGGTAACTTACATAAATTATCTCATTTAATTGTCAAAACAGCTCTTCTAGGTGGGTAATACCCCCATTTTAGTGTGGGATAACTGAAGCTCCCCCACGGCTGCAGAGTTAACCCTGACTCCTAGCACTTGGAAAGACTAACTCCCTCAGGTAAGGAAGCACCAGAGAGAGAAATCCAACTCAGAGATGCCAAGATCCTTCTATAATGTAACTGTAACACTAAAACAATCAATTACAATTTACTGATTCCTAGTATATGTCAGGCTCATACATATTATATATGCATTTGCTATTCCAATCAATCTTTCTAACAATATAGCAATAGCAAGGTAAGCATTCATTCTATTGACAAGGTGAAGAGGATCTACACAGTAAACAGAGGAAGGGTCCACAACTGACACACTGGAGCATAAATTTGAACCTAGCTCTGTTTCACTCTAAGGCTGTGCCTTTTTTATGGCAAAACATTGCATTCTTTCAAATGTTAGAAGATATAATCTGCTTCTGACTGATATCTGGGCAATTCTTTTGATTAGAAGATTTGCAAACTTACTATGGTTTAAAATATTTACGTCCACAAAAAGCAATTTGAATAGAAATTTCTCCGTATTCTTCAGCATAAAACAGCTCTTAATTTTCACTAAGTATTATTTTTCAAATGGTACATAAAAAAAAAAAAAAAAGATTTGCCACTGAGCCGATTACAGCTCACGGCAGCACCCATTACAGGGCAGAGGCGAACTGCCCCATACGGCTTCCAAGATACAGCCAGAGAATTCAAACTACCATGTTATTGTCTTGCAGCTGAGCTACTTACCACTGTTCCACACGGAGTATAAAAAGTAAAAATGAAACAAAACCATTCCCAACAAGTCAATTCCAACTCACAGGCAACTACAAAACCAACCCTGCCTCAATTTGGTAATCTGCTTTTGCAGCAGGACAAGGTACACACAGGACAAGTTTATACACTGCCCCCTAATGGGGTTCTCTTTCTCTACCACTTACTTGATGATGTCACAGAGTTAGGTGCTGTGGAGTTGATTCCAATTCATGGGGACCCCATGTGTGCAGAGTGGAATTACTCTTTAGGGGTTTCTAAGCTGTGACCTTTGGGAAGCAGATTACCAGCACTGTCTCACTGTCTTTTGAGGTGCCTCTGGGTGGGTCTGAATCACCAGTCCTTTGGCTGGTAAGTTTACACCACCCTATAGCCTCATTTGATCATACACAAGGCCTTTTCACCTGCAACCCCCCTGAAGTCACTACATCTATACAATAGAATATAATTTTCAGCCTAGAATTGTGCAGAAGTTAGAAGTCAGCTTAAAACATACACAGAATTTCTACACAATCCTGGAGTCAAAAACACAGACACGTGCGAGTGTTAACTCGTGCCTGGAAAATGGATGAGGACACCTTAATGAAGCCGTTATTAACGTTGTAGGTGCATCCTAACGAAGTGTTCTAAAACACAATCCCTGGAACTGCTGAAGAGAGCCCAACCTGAGAGGGAAAAGTATAGCTAAAGATCTGTTTCATACTACAACTGAGGCACAAGACTCTAATCTTCTGGACTCTGAAAATACTCCTCTTTACTCTCTTACTCTTCATCTTCATTGCTTTCCTTCCCCTAGCTTTCCTTCCTTCTTTACTCCTCAGTCTCTTTCTGGAATGGCCATCAGAGCTGTTGTTGTATTACCCTTAATGTCCTGAATGTCACCAACATGGCTTTTTAAAAAATATTTCCTTTATCTCTGAGTAAAGAAAAAAACTCAGATTAGGTGAGCAGGGAGGGTGTTCCAATACAGTCATCTGTTGACTGGCTAAAGACTCCCTCACAGACAACTAGATAATTAAGTTTGTGAACTTGCTACTTCGCCACCATGCACAATGGCCATTCCAGAAGAGTTCCAAAACTGCTCTGAAGGGTAGACTAAGTGCTGGCATTGGTGCATGGCTTCCTAAAGGGAGTACTCTGAAGGTGACCATAATATTCTGCAATAAGGTATGTAGCACTTTGTTTGCAACCTTAATTGTCAGACCTCGTATACCACCAGGGTTTACACTAAGACATTAACCCTAACTGCTAATGGTTAGGCAAGGAGCCCTGGTGGCAGAGTGGTTTAGCACTCCACTGATAACCAAAAGGTCAGCCATTTAAACTGCTCCACAGTAGAATGTGGTGGTCTGCTTCCATAACAATTTACAGCCTTGGAAATCCTACGGGACAGTTCTACTCTGTCCTACATAGGAACTACGATCAGAACTGACTCAACAGCAGCAGATTTGTTTTTTTTGGGTTTGAATGATTAAGTGCTTGGCTGTGAACTGAAAGGTCTGTGGTTAAAACACACCATCACCTTCAGAAGCAAAAAGACTTGGAGACCTGCTCGGGTACAGATCACAGCTAGGAAACCCGATGGGACTGTTCTACTGTGTGGCCCACGGTTGCTATGAGTTATAATCCACTGATGGCACACAGCAAGAACAACAGTGTCAGAGTAAAAACTCAAGAGCACTTGTATTAGTAAAGACTGAATCTGAAAAGTACTGGAAGTGTGAAGTCACAGAAGTAGAGTCTAATCTTGGCTTTTACTTACTAATCATGCATGCCTTTTGCTAAATAAACATTCTTCTATAGAAGCCTCCCAGATGCCTTTGCACCTCAGCAAAACAGTTCCTTTTCCCTTTATTCCTCTTGCCTATGAACAGCTTCCTCACCACACTGACAATTCAAACCTATTAGGTAACTGGGAGGCTCCTAAACACTCCTTTGTTTTATTCCTTTTAACTTAGAATATTGAATTAACCACCAAATTCTATTACTCAGTATAGCATCTCTCCCCAAACTGATTTTTTTTTTTTGTCAGCATGACAAAGAAGTAATCACTCCATATCTGGGCTAATATAACTTTGACTTCCTAAGATTATTTTCATCTCTATCTTCATCTTAACCTTGTCAGCTCCGTGCTTCAGTTTTTTTAAGCTGTAAAGTCTATATGGTGGGGAGTAATAACAGAATCTATGTTACAGTCTCTAAGGCAACTAAATGGGGTTCATAAGAGGGTCTGGCAGACAATAGGCACTAGTAGTTCGGAGAAGGGGGAAAGAAAGAAGAAAGGATTAAAATACAAGAAGATGGCACAGAGAGGATCCTTTTACTTTCTATATGTCTTGGCATCTCGAGTTGGTACCCTAAAAAATCTTTCTTATAAAGACACAATTTAGATTTGTATTATCATACAGAAACTACATAATCTTTTTATAAATACAGATCTCAATCTGTTCAAATGTTGTAGATGATATAACTTTTTCAGATATTTTCTGTCAAGTGGCACATTTCTTTTTACACCTATTCTTATTCCAAGTTCATTTCCTTACACTTGGCTGCTTTCTGGTTCACTAATTTAAAATACTAACACAAGCCTAGAAAGACAGCACCCCCAAATGGCACATTCTTGTCATTCAAACAGCTTTTAGAAACTCAGTTTTTTCATCAAAGGTTTTCTCTAATTATGTTTTTCTTTTTTTCCCAGTGACACCTGGCTTACTTATACTCCATCCTTTAGCTAACGTTATTTTTCCATTCCCAATTTCCTTATTCTTCAAAATCCTTTGTCCTGTTTAAAACTTTTCCAGACTGCCACAGTACATGCTAATTTTTTCTCCACTAGCTTGTTTTTTTTTTTTTAATTTTGATTTCTACCTTGGCATATACAGTGAAACCTGTGAGAGACAGAACTTGACAGGACTGCCTTTTCCATGTCTCACAAGTTTTCCACCTCTGACAGGGCACTGTTTTACCACTTTTCTATTGCTTCTTTTAGTAGAAAATATTTGCGTTTTCCTTCTCTGACAGGTTTGTGCCTTACACAGCTTGGACTTTCTCAGCCTTTACTACACTTTGCAATTATTGAAGTGAGAAGGACACCTGACATTTTGAATCTTAGCTTCCTCACCTATAAGACAACAACATCACTTGTCCTATCCACTCAGTTTAGAAAAAGTGATCATAAAATGATGTAGATGAAAGTAATGACTGTATGGATGGGGAGGTGAAACCTTCCAAAACAAATTGGTTAGAAATCAGTAACTATAGACACCAAAAGCTTTTTGTAACCATAACACATCTTTACTTATTTTTCTGTCTGTTTTTCAAGTTTTCTAAAAACTCAGACAAAATTTCTATTCATTTTGTCAGCTCTACCAGCTCTATGACCCTAAGGTCACTAAGAGTCAGAACTGACTGGACGGTGATGGGTTTGGTTTTTGATTTTGGATACCTGCTGTACCCAAGTTATAATCATATACAATCAAACCTAAATGTCCAATAAAATGATGATGTAGAAAACTATTTATGGCACATTCAGAGATTTTCATCTTCATGGTATACTGTAATGTGGGAAAAAAACATTGTAAAATGGTATGTATAGTATAATCCCTTTAAAAAATATATGCCTTGAAAACGCAAAACAAACATATTAAGGAGTTAACCTTAAATTATATCTAAGTGAACCATATTACATGTGTTCACTTATTTATTCAGTGAATTCCCACACAATTATCAGCCAGTATGCTAAGTTCTAGGGATGCAAAGACAGAAACAATCCTCTTTGTAAGAACGTTACAGAACAGAAAGAACGTAATCATCAAAATAATCTAAAACATAACCACAGTAAGCATAAAAAGCAAAGAGATCACTTTGCCGGCTAAGGAGCACCTAACCAAAGCCATGGTATTTTCAAGCGCACTGTGTGCATGCAAAAGCTGGATGAATACAGAAGACAGAAGAACTGATACCTCTGAACTGTAGTACTGGAGGATACTGAACATACCATGGATTGCCAACAGAATGAACACATCTGTCTTGGAAGAAGTACAAACAGAATGCTCCTTAGAAGCAAGGATGGTGAGACTTCTATGTCTCACGTACTTTGTACATGTTATTAGGAGGCATCAGTTTCTGGAGAAGGACATCATGCTTGGTACAGCAGAGGGTCAGCAGAAAAGAGGAAGACTCTCAACGAGGTACATTGATACTGTGGCTGCAAAATGGGCTCAAGCATTAACAACAACTGTGAACATGGCACAGAACTGGGCAGTGTTTTTGTTCTGTGGCACTTGAGGTGTTGAGTCTGAACTGACTGGACAGGATTTAATGATGGCAATTATCACGAAGTACCTGGTGCTAGAACTGTGCACAACAAGGCAAATCAAACCAGTTACAGAAAAGACTGGAAATGATACAGGAGTGAGCGTTCACTAAATGATGAAGACTGTTTCTTCTCTCTGTCTCTATGGTCTATAATGAAATGGATTGTTTTCATAATAAGGGAAACAATTTTTAAAAAGCGAAGAAAAGAATTCTAATTTTTCATTCTTGCCCCATCTTACATCTAGTATAAAAGTATTTCTAGTTTCTATTCAGTTAATCTATCTTGATCTGCTTATAAGACAGTTTTCCTGAAGTTTTAAACTTTGGAAACAGGTCAGCAAGAAAAACTTTCTAATCATCAGGCCACACTTTTCTTCTCTATGCACTGAAGAAAACATAAAATGGAGCATAAGACTACGGACAATGCTATTGTTTCCAAAGTTTTTCTTCTCTATTTCCAGGAGTAAAGAGCAAGGCTAAAGGACTACAACTGAGTTCAAAATTTAAACTGGAAGAAAATCCACAATTCTGAGGAAAACAGATAAAAATGCTTGATTCTGACTCACAGTGACCCTATATAATAGTGCAAAGGCACCCATAAAAAAAAAAAAACCCAAACCCACTGCCGTCAAGTCTACTCATACTGCACTAAAATTATCCAATCGTTTTCAACCAATTTGTTTTTCAGTCTCCTGCTCTATCATAATAAGGCTTATTACAAAGCATACTCTACAGAAATGGATGGGTGATGGAAAACTGTTACTTGAAAAAAAAGTACTGTGTTCAGATAAATTTGACAACTACTAGGCTAAATAAAATTAAAGCTTTTTTCTAAGACTTCCCATAGTCTTTAATACATAGGCCCAAAATCACACATACATAATCCTGAAGTCCAAAAGGATCTGTTCACTAAAGTTCTAAAGCTAATTTATATGACAGCAAAACCTGACAATATAAGGCTCTTTAAAGCCTTTAACTGGCTTAATCTGACTGTTCATTTTGCTGTAAGAATCACATGCTTGGTTACAGGGGTGGTTCCAACCCCACTAGAGATGTTGTTGCTGTTGCTAGGTGCTCTGGAGTCAGGTCTGACTCACAACAATCCTGTGTGTTAAACAAGGAAAATGTTGCCCAGTCCTCTGTCAAGTAGGGATATTAATTAATAAATACAATACACACCATACCCTTGTAAAATCTAAAGATTTCTGAATTCCAAACATACCTGGTTCCAGAGTTTCACATGGTACATGTGGACCTGCACTAACAAAGACAATGTGAATCTAAAAGACACATCTCCCATACCTGTGCTCATGCAGCTCAGCTATTTTCAGTGAGAAGAAAACACTGGTCTCAGGTACACCCCACCCCAAACTGACAATAAAGGGCCAACATGTCTCATATAATCAAGAAGCCCAGGATAAAACCTCACTGAGTGGACCAAAACTGATGTGAAACACGTTTTATTGTTGTTAGACTTTTACAGGAACACTGGTATAAGAATAAGCAGTTTCAGTATCTGATATGAAAAGAGAAGTGGCCTATACTTTTTCAGTACTAACAGTGGTATGAGAAACTTTACCTGCCATATCTAAATATTTTTGTCACCAAAGACTTGACTTTCTGAAGACTGCTATGAGGATAAAATGAGAAAGTGTATGGGGGGGCGAGTACATTGTTTTTTTTCTATTTCCTGCATGAAAGCCATTTTCCCAAACCAAACCAACTCAGAGAAGGCACACAAGTACAGACTGAATTTGCCCTCTGATTATTTTCAGTCACTTGTCTAGAACTGCACATGAAACTAAACTGACAGCTTTTTCTCTAATCATAAATACCCTAAACTTCCATTTCAAAAATGTTTAACACTTTGCTTACAAAAATATAGATGCCTTTTAATCCATTCCTTAATAGTTAATGTTTTTATTCTGCTATGAGCTGCAACAATATAGATTTTATGAAACCACCTTAAATCATAATTACCTCTGATCACATGAAGAGTAGTGTCATAAACAGCAGAAACTCAGGAAAAGATTTTTGGTGAGCGCAGTGTCAATAAACTACTACACCACAGCTTCGAATTAGAAATCACTGCACATTTTAAAATATTATTTAATATTTTAGAGACTAACATTTCAAATTGAACTTGCTAAATAAATCCCTCAAACTATATCTAGCCTAATGGACTGCTTACAAAATTTAAGCAGCATATTTCTGAAGGTTACTTTAAAAACATTAAAGCTCTTTCATCACCTGGATAATTCAATGTCTGCTCCTTTAGTCCTCCAAATTTATTCTGTGGATAATTTCTTTTAAGCATACCTAAGTATATTTAATAATTTATTTACATAACTAAGGCATATAATTATATTTACATATTCAATCCCTCATTTACAACCTCATTATCATATTGCTGAAAAATTTTAATTATCTTTGGTGCTATGCAACAGGAATAGAAAACTGAAACCTACAAATAATAATGATAAGTCACAATTCATTTTGGTAAACATTCCAGTATTTCCCAGTCAAGCAACTTATTACTAGTAATAGTTAACAAAGTTAATCATTTGCTTTAATTCCACCTATCCTCTCAGAATTATGAGATATAAACCCACTAAATGACAGATAATAGAAACGCAAAAATACCTGAATAATTAAAAAACAAAGAACTGAACATATTTTTAGGATTTTTGTTATTGTTTAAGTAGGCTGCCATCTAATGTACTATGTATTTAAATTTGCTGAAAGACAAATTTGTAAATCCTTTTATAAATTTATACCTTTCATGTTTTATCAGTTAATGTGATTTTCTTTTTAAATTTCATAACATTTTCTTCTGGACAATACAGTGTTTAAAAACAGATGATGTGGGGGAAAACTGTGACCCAGAGAGATGAACTGACTTGCCTTGGCTTAAAAAGCTAGTTGCTCTAGACTAGTCTTGGGACTAGTATTGCCAGGCTCTTTTTTTTTTTTTTTTTTTTAAAGTGCATTTCCGACTGTGCTGAGCTGTCCCTTAGCTTGGAAAGAAACTCCTGGAAATGAGAAGCATCACTTACAGATAAATTGGTCCACAGAAATGTGGACACAATGTCAAAAGTTTCCAACTGAGAATAAAATGCAGTTGCACTGTACCTGTAGTTTTATTGCTGGGGGTGGGTGTGGGGGTCGGTGTGGGTGTGGGTGTGGGTGTGGGTGTCGGGGGTGTGTAAAAAAACCTTTTCTGCTCTGCGTTTTAATCACGGGGAATAAAATAAAACCTGACCATTAAACCCACACTTACACACATGCTGTGTATGCATTTTACTTTGCTAATCAGAGCTTCAATGACACCTAAAGGGAAGAATAATCTGGATTATGCTTAAGTGTTAACTCTCACTCATTTGTGTTAGCTTACCAGATTTGTGCTTCTTGTGTTTTGCTTTCTTTTTAATGATTGATAACTTGTTCTGGATCTCAGGTTTGTAAGACTTGAATCCAAGAGAATGAAGACCTTCACGCTTCCTCTGTAAGTTTTCATTCAAAACATCTTTCAGTTTCTTTTTTTTCTTTTTTTTCTTTTTTGCCCGCATTTTAGTCAGTTTGAGTTTCTTGTGGCTCTGCAGTGACTGTTCTAGTAAAAGATCCCTTACAACTCTGTGGCAGTGCATTTCTGGATAATCGCTGTGGCTTCCATTAACATGTATTTGGCAAGATTTCAGAGCATTTTCTTTTAAAGGACTAGGTTCAGGCTTTAATCTGGAAACTTCACCAAATTTTTCCTGATTTTCTATAAGCCTTACTTCACCAGGGCTCAAAGGCTCTCCAAAGCCAGTAACCTCCCCTGGACTCCTTGGCTTCTGTAAATTTTCTTTACAACAGTCAGTTTTCTTAATTTCACAGGGCCTGCGAATTCTAATTTCACAGCTGGATTTTACTTCAACAGACATGTCATGTTTATCCACATTCATTTTAGCAGGGCAGCAAGCTGGATCAAAATTAATTCCCTGCTCTTTTTTAAAGGCAGAGGGGAGGCCTTCTCTGTTACACCTATGTTCTCCATTACTTGTATTAACATAGTCACACCTCAACTTCTCCAGTTTAATCCGAGGTACTCTTTGTATTTTGATGGGTGGAATTGGAAACTCGGGGGCTTGAAAGGGTCTCTGTTTATAAATCCGAACATCCGCACCACAAAACTGTGGAAAATGTACGTAAGCATTCTCCAAGTAATCATAACCAAGGATGACTTCCCGGCATTCATGGATAGGCTGCCCAAGTACAGCATCTTGAACTTCTTTCTGTGTTTCATACACAAAGTCACAAAGACCTTTAAGTAACCACACTTTTTGGTAGAAAGGCAGTTCATGGAAAGGTTTTTCTTCCAATGGGTTAACTTCTCCAAGAACTTTAAAAAACTGAGGACACAAGCCAAGCTTTTCAGCACAGCTGTTGGGATTTTCAGTCTGTCCCACAGCAGTGTACCACTGCTGTACTTTCTGTCTCAGTGCTGCTTCCCAGGTCCTGTAAGGCAAGGTAGGTCTCCGATGTAAGGTAGATCTGCGATGGGGAGGACTTAGTAGAGAAGTCATTATTTTTGATAGAAAAGCGTTACACTGAGGCATCAAAAGACAACGTTCCAATTCATAAAAGACTATTTCTGGCAAATTTAGAATTTGCTGGGCTAAACACAGGAAATGCCCAATAGCTGGAATTTCCCACATGGTCTCCATACAAGTTGGAGCTGCTTGAGCTAGAAGTTTTCTTTCCCACTCTTCTATTTCCTTTTGACTAGCTTCCTCTGCTTCTTTTCTTTCCTGCTCCCGAAGCCTAAAGAAAGTAGATTAAAATAATGTTACTTAAGGTACAGAATACCACAGAATGCTGTATTTTAAATAAACGTATTTTATTTATCCTCAGCCAACAAGGCAAGCCATTGTTCTATTTTTCAGTATCAGTGCAAAGTATCCCATAATAGCTATCACTCTTTTTTTACATGAAGAACTATACCTGTGACTTCTCCTTAAGTTTGGGAGGATTGTAATAACTCCAACACATTGAAAATGCATTACATTTAAGATTCAGTGGAAAAAAATTAAGAAGTATGTTTATTAAATGAAAACACAAAGGAATTTGATTGTAATTTACAGAAAAATATGACTTCATATAAAAGCTGTAAAGATATTTACAGGCCTGGACCCCATAATTCTATTCCTTGCGAAGTTTTACTAAGAAATAATTCAATAAAAACAAGATGTTTATAGGTGCTAACTCGAGTTTTGTCGCGTAAGAAAAATAAAACCATAAAGAAGCTGTATTACAATGAATAGGAAATAAACTGACTGTATTATAGCCTTGAAAAATTTAAATTGTGAATAGTATGTATAAACACAAACAGCAGAATATAACTCTGTACATAATAAATAACAGCAATAATTAAAATATGCACACATTAAATGAGGAAGCGACAGTATTGGGAAAAATTGTAACTCCTAGACTAGAGAGATTATAGCTATTTTGTTCCCCATAAAATTTTCTTTACTGGCACTGCTATAAAATCTTCTGAATTAAAAAAAAATTTACATTAGAATAAACCATTGGCACAAATCTTTGTGACTTTGGATTTGTCAATTTTTTTTTTATATATGACCCCATGAACATACCCAACAAGACAACAAAATAGGTAAGCTGGACAACACCATTAAAAAAAACAACTGTGCTTCAAAAGACATGATTGAGAAAATGAAAAGATAATCAAAAGAATGAAAGAAATTTCTTACAAATCATTTAGCTCATCAGGGGTTTGTATCTAAAATAAGTAAAGAACACTAATACAATTAAAAAATGGCCAACGATTGAAAAAATGGGCAACAGATATTCATATTTCTCCAAAGAAAATATGCATATGAACAATAAGCACACAAAAAGATGGTCAACAGTATTAGTCACCAGGAAAGTACACACCAAAACCACAATCAGACACTGTTTATATGAAGTGGGGAAAACTGGAACCCTCATCTATTGCAGTTCCTCAAAAGGTTACAGAGTTATGACCCAACAATTCTGCTCCTACTTACATACTCCCCAAAAGCTGGAAATACATGTTGAAACAAAAGCTTGCACATGAATATTCACAGCAGCATTATTTGTAATAGCTAAAAAGTATAAACAAACCAACATCCATCAATGGATGAATGCATTAAAAAATGTAGTATACTGGAATAGATTATTATTGTGGTATATCATTCAGCAATAAAACAAACATACTACCATGATACCAATGACACATTCTACCCTGTGTATTAACCTGGGAAACACTGTGCTAAGTGAAAGAAAAAACAAAAAAACAAACCCGTTTTCTGACTCACAGCCAGATCACATATTGTTATGAGTCCACTTATTAGATGAAATGTGCAGAAATCCAGACAGAAAGCAGATCAGTGGTTCTGTAGAACTAGAAGAGTTGGTGGAATACAGGGAGTGACTGTTACTGGTACAGGGTTTCTCTCTGGGGTGATGAAAATGTCCTAAAACTGACTATGGTGAGGACTTCACAATCCTTTGAGTATACTATAAACCACTGAACTTCACATTCTGAAAGGGTGATTGCACAGTACAGGAATTACCTCAATAAGACTGTTATTCAAAAAAGGTACTATTACATATAAAAGTTTTGGAAGAGAAATGAGAATAATAAAAAAAGAGGAAAAATATAGTTCTCTTACCCTTAATTTTTTTTTTTAAGAGTGTCAACTCTTCCGTTATGCACTGAATTGCATCCCCCTGAAATACATGCTGGAACCCTGACCTCTGTATCTGTGGATAACAGCCTTGGTGGTGCAGCGGTTAAATACTCAACTGCTAAGGAAAACATCAGTGGTTCAAATTCACCAGCTACTCTGTGGGAGAAAGATGTTGCAGTCTGCTTCCCTTTAAGATTACCCTTTTTGAAACGCTACAGTCAGCTCTACTCTGGTCTACAGGGTCATTGTGAATCAGAATCAACTTGACAGCAGTGGTTTACCAGTGTATGAAATCCTATTTGCTGACTGAGACCATGTCAGTGTATGAGGTGTCCTAAGCCTCATCACTTCTGAGTGCTATAAAGAGCAGCACAGACACAGAAGCAAGTAAGCACAAGTGGCAAGGAAACCAACACTATCTTATCACAATGGAAGGGAATGAATCCACAAAGCCTAGAACTCCAAGGCCTGCCAGCTATCAGAAACTGAAATAGACAAAAAGGGACTTTCCCCTTAGTACCATGTCCTGAATTCTGATTTCTGGCTTTCTGAACTTTGAGAAACAAATTTCAATTCTTTAGAACCATCTCTTGTGGCATTTCTTACACAGCAGCATATTTAAGACATCTTCCTTTGCAAAACCGCATTAAAAAAAATTGAGAAGTGACTTATTCTTGGGCTCTAAATTAAAAACAAGGTATAATCTATGACATAGTATTTCTCTACTATCATACTGTAATCTCTAGACAAATACCCTGGGACACACTCTTTAACACAGCAGGGCTACTTTTATATTCCTGATGAGAGGTCATACTGTAATTACCTTATTGTATAACAACGCTGGTGGTGTACTGGTAAAGTGGTAGGGCTGCTAATCAAAAGGTCAGCAGTTCAGATCCATCAAGCAGGCCTTAGAAATTCTATGGGGCATTCTACTCTGTTCTATTGGGTCTCTATGAGACAGAATCAACTCAAGGCTATGGGTTTGATTTTTGTTTTTTTTTTTTTGTATAATACACACAACAAATTATTTGATCAAGTAATTCTGGGCATTCCTCTAGATCCCTGCAACAAATAAAAGACTCAAAACGTCCAAACTCTTTCCAAGTAACTGCATTCCATAAAAAAGCTCAAGAATATGTGTAATCCCAATCAAATTCACTGCTACTGCATCCATTCCGACTCAATAGCAACCCTATACAGCACAGAAGACCTGCTTCTTAGAGTTTTCAAGGCTGTAATCTTCACAGAAGTAGGCTTTCTTCTGTGGAGTGCACAGTGGGTTCAAACTGAAGACCTTCTGGTTTGCAGGCACGTGTTTTAACTACTGTGACACCAGGGCTAAAAAACATTCAGCACCCAACAAGACAAAACTGACAATGTCCAACATCCAAACAAAGGCCACCATGTATACAATAAAGAATGCACGACCCCCTCAATGAGGAAAAAAAGAAATCTATCAATTAAAACTGACCTGTAACTGACATGCAGGTTAGAACTAGCAAACAATAACATTAAAACAGCTACAGTAACTGTATTCCATGTAGCTGTAAAGTTAAATAAAGATTAAAGAGATACAAAAAGGAAGTAAGTCACACTTCTACAGATGAAAACTAGATTATCTGAGATGATATACACTTAAAGAGACTAATGACAAATCAGACATGGCTGAAGAAAAGATCAGGAACTTGAAAACAGCTGTGGCATTTAACCACTTCTACCTAAATGGAAATAGACAGAGAAAATACTTCTGAAGTAAATTTCAAGAAGAAAACAAAATGACTGCAGAAAGTAATTAGTTCTAAGATACAAGAAAGACTGGAGAACAAATGAATTATTCCATCATGAGAATAAATACAGGTCAACATACTGGGTGAAAAAAAAGTAATAGCTTAGGGATAAAACTAAGCTGTAGTTAAAGTATTAATAAGGACTATGTAAGATGGATGAGGCAACAGAATAATTTAGTATATTTTAAATTATGCTTTAATCACAAAGTTTACAGTTCAAGCTAGTTTCTCATATAATAATTTAAAACACATTGTTATATGACACTAGTTGGTCTCCCTAGACAGCACATTCCTTTCTTCCCCAGATTTCCCGTGTCCCTTTGGGCCTTCTCATCTGACCTCTGGGCAGAAGCTGCCCACTTAGCTTCATGCATTTACTCAGGTGGAAACCCAGGTGGAGAAGTGGTTAAGTGCCATGGCTGCTAACCAAAAAGGTCAGCCGTTGAAATCACCAGATGCTCCTTGGAAACTCTATGGCAGTTGTACTCTGTGTTATGATCGCAATGGGCATTTTTTTTTTTTTTTTTTTTTGGTTTATCTACTCAAAGAAAGAAGCACTCTCTTCAAGAGTATCATTTTAAGCCTTATAGTCCAGTCTAATCTTTGTCTGAAGAGCTGGCTTCAGGAACGGTTTCAGTTCCGGGCTAACAGAGTCCAGGGGCCATGTCTTCTGGGGTCACTCCAATCTCAGCCAGACCATTAGATCTAGTCTTTTTTTTCCCTAGAATTTGAGTTATGCACCCCACTTTTCTCCTGCTCCATCAGGGACTTTCTGTTTTGTTTCCTGTCAGGGTGGTCACTGGTGACAGCTGAGTACTATCTAGTTTTCTCAGGCTGAAGGAGTCTCTGGTTTTTGTGGCCCTAAATTAAATATTTTAAGATATTATGCTAAAGCATTATTCAGGAACCGGAGAGACCAATTAGCCTTTTAATTTCACATATAAAAACTTAACAGAAATGGAGCACGTAGCTTTCATGTAACAAACCAATGAAAGCAGTCACAAGGGAACAAAATCTTCTTTAACAGCGGCATGTCAACAGACAATGCCAAGCTGAAAAATTAAGAGATAGTAATATAAGCATGTAATCTAGGAATGGGAAGATAAATGCCTGAAGAAAAGTTAAAAAGCGGATAGTGTGAGGCATGGACACTGAAGCTGAGTTAGGATAAGGCAGAGGATTGCCGTTTTATAAGCCTTACTAGTGCTTTACAACTTTTTAAACTCTACGTATTTTTTTAATCTTAATTTTTAAAAAGCTAAAGTTATATCAGCCAGTTAACAGTAAAGTTCTCGTTTACATTAAATTTGTATGTACTCTGTATCTTATCATGAAACTGAGCTTTTCTCCCCCTTACGCTGAGAAGGGAAGGAACCTGTCTTCAAACTTTGGCAAACAATGGCAAATGGGGTTAGAATGACTCCCACAATATGTAACTCAGAGGTGGTTTTCAGTTTGGTATAGTGAATTGTATCTGCTGCAATGTCTACCATCAAAAATTGGGTTTAATTACTATGTTTGGCATAGAAAATTGATTTTGGTGAACGCTGTTATAATTAAACCTGCTTATGGGTTCACCGTAAACTCATTTATTCATTAGGAAAATACCTCAGACTTCGCAACTAGAAATTCCCACTTGTTGGTTGTACATACAAGTAAAATACATGGTGTTTATGGCATATGTTTTCTTTACAAAATCAAAGCATGATGTCTGTTTCTCCCAAAGGACATGGCATCAGAATGCCAGGAAGCACCAAATACTAGAACCTAGTACTTTGGAATCTAGGGTCTTGGGATCCTAGAAGCAATGACTAATGTCAAGAAAATACTTTCTTGTCCTGGCAAAGGGTCACGCACTTCTGTCAAAGTGAAAGAGAAGCTAGTGCTAATGGAAGAAAATGAAAGGAGATGTTGGCACAAAACCAACCCACATGTAAGGATTTGTTTTTATCTAAAGCTCTGATAAGCAACTTTTAACCAGTATAGTTTAGTATAGATTTTGGAAACTACTCACCTTCTAAGAGTGACACTAAGGACCTAGAAGTGTGAGAAGACAGCTTACACAGTGGGTTACTGAGAGAGTTCACGTAAAAGTCAGAGTACATACAGCTTACCTAGTAGGTCCGAGTTGGCACCAACTGACTTATTCGTGAAAGAGGGAGAAAAGTGAAATCAGGTAACGGAGTAATACACACATTCACCTGGCTCTGATGCCGAGAGGGGCCAATGACATAGTTTAGGTGTGATGCTGTCATCTTACACTGCCTGAAGTTATTCAAGGGCTGCTGCTCAGATGTTATTCCCTATAAACCGTCTTTTGAGACTGGCAGAGGGAACCCAGCGTCAGACTTGGGTTCTGAAGAGGTATGAGGAGAAGACAGTTAAGTCCAGACAGATGGGAGCCAGAATGATTCTTGCAACTGGGCTGTGGGTCTCCCCTATTTTCAACCATGTTCTGCACAGGGGATGGGGATCTGTATAAAACGTCTGGAGTTAATGTTTCATCATCTGCCCATTTTTAAAAACTTGGTTAAACACTTAAAATGTAATTAATTTAAAAGAAAAAAAAAGAAATGCTGACACAAAAACACATCTGCTGGCAAGGACTAATGAAACAGTAAGTAAGCCAGCTCTGAAACTCACCATTTAAAAGTTTTGTTCAGAAGCACAGTGATCCATGTGTCTAAAATGTCAGCCAAACAAATCAAGCCTTTAGTGTTAGGAGAGTACTAAAAGACTATCTATGTACAGTTACAGAAAACACATTTCCTGATTTAAAAAAAAAAAGTAAGCAACACTAAATAGGGGTGGGAAGGAAGAGAAGTTCAGAGACCTTTTTCTCCTCAGCTGGCTCTCATTTTTAACGTTGCTCCTTACCAACCTGGAGGAGTGCTGACCTTTCACTGTGTAACACATCACAGAAGCAATGTCTAAGGTTAGTTATTTTGGTCATGGGTAACTCAGTAGGAACAATGCCAACGAGTAACAGCCTTCCAAGAAAATTCTGAAGAATCCTAACTTGACTAGTTTAATAAACTTTTATTAACTGCATACACATTTGAGAATACAAAGATGTAAAAACACAGATCTAACTACCGAAGAGTTACAATCTAGTAAAACTCTTACATAAGAGCTTTAATTCAAAATATTCCACTAATTCAGGAAACAACAAATTGTATACAAAGCAGTATCATGAAAAGAGAAAACAAGATATTTATTTATATTTACTAAAACGAGTAAAAGATTAGAATACTGTACTTTTAGGAAAGTCAACCATATCAAGCAGATCAGTCAAGCTTCTTGCTTAGCTGCCAATAACAGAATCTCCTCCAACTAATTAAAGCAGAAAAGGAATTTACTTCAGGATTATTAGGGAGCTCACAGAAGCACTGGGCCAGGGATCCAAATTTAGAAGCAATGAAGCCAGACACAATTCCAACCACAGTCTAAGCAGTTTTCCAGGAAAAATGAGACTGCCACCACCCCCTGACACCTACGATACTAGGAATGGGCAATACACGCTCTGCAACTGTTATCCCTGCATAACCAGAACCACTCACTCTGTCTCTGCCAAAAGAGAAACTCCCCAGTCCAACACTGCCACCTCACGCTGCTCCCGTGTGGCTCCCCAGGTGAGAAGTGTAGGACCGGTCAGCTGCCTCCACCTTAGCTCTGAGTGGATATGAGAATATACATCTTCTGGCATCTACCTTGGTAAGTCAGAATGTCTGTTATGCGAAATTGCCAAAATGTAGGGAAGCTTTTCAAAAATGCTGGGTGTCCACAAATGACAAGTGTCTATTTCTTTAAGTCATCACCATTATGTTACATAGAATTTTAAAGTGCATCACTTAAACATGTCATTTTTTTTGTATTTTACAAAAATATAGAAACTGTTCACATTAAACAGCTTCCATGTTTTCACTCAGGAGTTCCAAATTAACAGTTAACAATAAGATATTCAGATATATGAAATAAAGACTGTCTTGTAAAAATAAACAGAGCCATTATTTTTAATACAGCTACAAAAGACTTTAGTTATCACAATCACTGCCTAGTAATGCCATATTCTAGTTATTAGAAGCTTCCTTCATGGAAGCCAACTTCAATTTTAATTAACTGTATTTCCAAAATTATTTGAAATGTATTATATACTTTCTTGCTTAAAAAAGTATACAAAATACAATCCAGTCTTTCCTTAATGGCTCAAGGTCACCATTACAAACAGAATGCAATGGCAGTGATGAGTTTAATGACTAATTCAGCATCTGTAAATTCACCATATCTTTCATCCTATTATTCCAAGACTTTGACCTACACAGTTGCTGTCTCCTGTATCAACAATGTCTCCCTTACACCAAGCAGCCCAGGACTGCCTGCTGCTCTATCAGCTGAAGCAGCCAGTAAAAGAAAAGAGAGTACCAAGCCTTACTCACTACTGCTCTTATTCAAGAGGCCAACCTGTCATTTCTTTAACATTTGTTTCAAATTCTCTCCACACTAAAATAATAATGAAGGTATGCCAGATTTCAGCTTGTGGCAATACGATTTAAGAAACCATTACTCTTAATGGCATATACTATACAAACAGTGCCCACTGTATAAAAATCAAAATGCAATGCAGTTCCCTTCTCTTATGCTGGAACAGATCACAAATGATAGACTGAAGTATTCAGCTTAAATATTTTTAAATACTGTACTTCTGGAAACCCTGGTGGCACAGTGGGTTAAGTGCTGTGTCTGCTAACAAAAATGCTGGCAGTTCAAATCCGCCAGGAGCTCCTTGGAAGAAACTCTACGGGGCAGTTCTACTCTGTCCTATAAGGTCACTATGAGTCAGACCTGACTCAATGACAGTGGGTTTTGTTGGTACTTTTAGGTTTATGACTACAGGGTGATCAGCTAAAAATTATATGCCCATCAGATAACGGAAATGTCACCATATTAAAATACGAATTAGAATTGCTTTATTTCTCATTATGTGGCTGATTTTGAATTTCTGATATAAAAAAATATTTTAACCTACTTAAGAGTTTGGAAACATTATTTTCTTCTTGTGCTAAAGGTTTTAATTTTTTTTTAAGTTTATAAAACCAAAAACCAAACCCATTGCCACTGAATTGATTCCAACTCACAGTGACCCTACAGAACAGAGTACAAGCGCTCCATAGAGTTTCTAAGGAAAGCCTGGTGAATCTGAACTGTGGACCTTTGGTTAGCAGGCGTTTAACCATTACATCACTGGGTTTCCTTAAAGTCTATACCCAGCATTACAGCACAACTAAAATAATCATATGATCTCTAGCATTCTACCCTGTCTTCCAACATGACCTTTCCTCAATGGATTAATAATTTCACAATCCCTTGCCAGTACTTCTTGGAAACCCTCTGTGGTAGTTCTACTCTGCCCTATAGGGTTGCTATTAATTGGAATCAACTTGATGGCAACAGGTTTAGGGCTTCTATTTGGCAGGAGGGTAGTGGGGTGGATTTCCAGGTCCTACTTTATAACACCTATATCCTCAATTATCCTCTCTTACTAGAATATTAGCTTGAGGGACTTGGCAAACTGAGAGAATCTCAAGTCTGGTGATAGACAGTAGGGTAACTAAACACAGTGAAAGAGAAGATTTGCTTAGCATTCCCATATAGTCCATGGTGCCATCTCAGTGTCACATTCTCCTTCTGAGGACTCAAAATAAATCTTGGAATAGGTTCAAAAGACACTGATTGTTCCTTAACAGTACATGTGCCCACTCCACCAGTTATCTGGAACTTCACAGATATTTATTGTATTTTCAAATATAAAAGAATTGCACAATTATTTCAGAATACTTACTGAAAATATTCAGACACTGAAAAAGAAAGAAAAAAGGTTCATCACTTGCGACACATTTTACGTGTGCTTTTAAGTAAGCTCACAAAGTTAACACTCTCTTGGCACTACAGAGAGGGGAAGAAGGACACCACAGCTAGGGAACCAAGGGTGAGGGACAGGAGGGTCCCAGGAGAAGCTAGAGGGGCAAAAAACTAAAAAAAAACTAAACTCACTGCTGCCAAGTTAATTTCAACTCATAGCGACCCTCCCTATAGGACACAGGAGAAATGCCCCACAGAGTTTCCAAGGATTTGAACTGCCAACTTTTAGGTTAACAGATGTAGCACTTAACCACTACACCAGCTAGAGGGGTAGGGAAAGACAAAAAGGTGAAGGCAAGGTCTTATAAATTATGTTAAGCAATTCATTTTTGTGTGTGTTTGCTTTGTTTTGGAAAGAGCGGAGGTGATAACATAGGTGAGTGGTGTAAGCAAATCCGCATTTTACAATGTTCACTCTAGCTTTAATGTGTACACACAGCAGCTGGCAGAATTCCATATTGGTTCCTTGATCTGTGGAGTGAGGAATTCTGTCACTGGGAAGGGCAAGAGGAAACTACAACTGCCTCTATGCAGGAAAATAGTAAGCCAAATACAATTACTGCATTCCTGGAGAGACTGCAGAAATTAGAACCACCTCTGCAGACTTGAAGGACATAGGTGGTTATTTCCAACTACACTCCGCATTCAACTGCTCTGTCTGGAACATGCAGAAAAACAGACATAACATCCTACACTTACACAGTCAGTCTATTGTAGCTGTAGTCCAGAAGTAGTTTTACTGACCGAGGAAATTCACACATTCCCTGGCACATGGTATGCAGCTACTGCTCGGCCAAATGCTTTCTTCTCTACCTTGTTGCCGTCAAGTCACTTCTGACTCATAGTGACCCTAAGGAACAGAGCAGCACTGACCTATAGCGTTTCCAAGGCTGCAGTCTTTACAGTAGCAGACTGCCACATCTTTCTTCTACTGCACAGCTAAATGTGTTCTAACTTCCAACCTTTTGGTTAGCTGCTGAGCGCTTAATCATGCTATACCACGGCTTCTTTTTTTCTATTAATACAGATCATCTGAAGCATTCTTTGTTTGGCAAGGTCAGCAATACACTTCCACTATACTACTTGGTTACATGAACACTCCAGCCATGTATCAGTTTCGTCTACAGGGACTTGGATCACCTTTCTCTTTCACAAGATTTCACACTGGTCCATTATACTGACATCATGCTGAATGGACTGACTGGGTAAAAAGTATCAACTACTCCAGACTTATGGGAGAAATATCTGCACACTGAGAGGACAGGAAAGAAATTCTACAAAAATCTAAGGTTTTCCCATTTCTAGCGGTCCACTGGTGTGGTGCATGTTGAGCTATCCTTTCTGAGGTGAAACATAAGTTGGTGCATCTGGTTCCTCCTACAAACAGAAAGGAGGCACAACGTCTGGACCTCTCTGGATGCTGGAGGCAACATATTCCTTATTGAGGTGTGCTACTCCAGTCCATTTACTAAGTGACCTGAAAAGTTGCTGGTTCTGAGTGGAGCTCAGAACGAAAGGCTCTGCAACAGGTCCAGGCTAATGTGCAAGTTGTTCTCCCACAGGGCCATATGATTGGGCAGACCCAATCAAAGGTGCTTCAAGTGGCAGTGGCAGGAAGAGATGTCTGGAGCCTTTAGCAGGCCCACAGGTGAATCACAGAACAATCTGCAGGATTTGGGAGCAAAGCCCTGTCATCCTCTACAGGTAACTACTCTCCTCTGAGAAATAGCTTTTGGCTTGTTGCTGGACCTTACCACACACTGAATACTTAGCCATATGCCACGAAGTTACCATGAGACCTGAGTTACCACTCATGAAATGGTTGTTCTCTGATTTACCAACCTAAAAAGTTGGGCAAGCACAATAGCACTCTACCATCAAATGGAAGTGGGATAACACAAGACTGGGTTTGGTCAAACCATGAAAGAACAAGTAAGTTAAAGAAGCAGCCTATATGCCAGTGGCCCTCACTTCTGCTACACTAACCTTTTCTCTACAGTCTGTACCTGTAGAAGGAGTTTGCTACAATCATCTGACTGAGGAAAAGAAAACTTGGGCCTGGTTTACAGATGGTTTTGTGTGGTATGTAGGCACCACCCCAAAATGAACAGCTGCAGTACTGTAGTCCCTTTCTGGGACAGTCCTAAAGCACAGTAGTGAAAGGAAATCCTCCCAATAAGAAGAACTTCAAACTGTGCACTTGGTTGTTTATTTTGCTTAGAAGAAGAAATCGCCAGATGTGCAATTTTATAACAATTCATTAGCTGCAGCCAATCACTTGGCTGGACCGTCAGGGACTTGGAAGGAATATGATGAGAAAAATGGTGACAAAGGGGCCCAAATGGGCAAAAAGTCAAGATATCCGAGTGTGTGTGAATGCTCACAAAGGGGTGAGCTCAACAGAAGAGGATTTTTAATAAGCAAGTGGACAGGATAACATGTTCTGTGGGTACCAATCAGCCTCTTTCCCCAAACACTCCTGTCTCTGTCCAACCGGGCTCATGAAGAAAAGTGGCCACAATTGCAGAGATGAAAGTTACTTTCAGCAACGTGAACTGCCACTTACCAAGATCGACCTGGCTACAATCGTTGCTAAGTGCCCAGTCTACCAGCAGCAGAGACCAACACTGAGTCCCTCATACAGCAGCATTCCCCTAGGTGATCAGTCAGCTTCCTGGTGGCAGAATGACTGCCACTGGACAAGTTCCACCATGAAGGGGGTAGCACTTTATTTTCACTGGAATAGACATTTACTTCAGATTCTAATCAGTGTTTCCTGCATGAAATGCTTCTGGCCAAAACTACCACTCAAGGGCATAGTGAACGCTTACCCACCGCCGTGGTACTCCACATCACTGCTTCTGATCAAGGAATTTACTTCATAGCAAATGAAGTGTGCCAATTGTTCCATGCTCCTGGATTTCACTGGTTTTACCATGTCCACCATCATCTTGTAGCAGATGGCTTGACACAACAGTGGAAAAGCCCTTTGAAAACTTAACTATGACTGTGCAGTTCATAATAAATTATCGGTACTACTGTGAAGAAGGGGAACACCAGAACACTTGTGCTCATGAGGAAACTACATAGACCAAGAGGCAGTTGTTGAAACAGAACAACGTGTTCATCAGAATCAGGAATGGTGTGCGTCAGGGTTGTATCCATTCACCATAAGTATTCAATCGATATGCTGAGCAAATAACCTGAACAGCTGGATTATATGAAGAATGTGGCATCAAGACTGGAGGAAGACTCACTAACCTGTAATATACAGATGACGTAGCTATGCTTACTAAAACTGAAGAGGACCTGAAGCACTTACTGACAAAGACCCAAGACTATAGTGGCATTTAGTATGGATTCCATCTCAACATAAAAGAAACAAATATCCTCACAACTAAATCAATTAGCAACTCTTTATAAACAGAAAATAAAATGAAGTTGTTCCGGATTTCATTTTACCCAGATCCACAAACAATGCACATGAAGCAGCAGTCAGGAAACCAAGTGGCGCACTGGGATACGCAACCCTGAAGTAGACGGCCTCTCTGCAGTGGTCACACAAAGACGCCACCTTGAAGACCAAGGTGTGCCTGGCCCAACCCAAATGGTTTTCAATCACTTCACACGCCATGAAAGGCGGACCAGGAATAAGTATGACTCAAGAAGAACTGATGCCTTTGAATTACTGTGTTGGTGAAGAACAGTGAATAATACCATGGGCTGCCAGAAGAAGGAACAAATCCATCTTACCAGTACAGCCAGAATGCTCCTTGGAAGGGTACCAAGACGCTGTCTCACACACATTTTGGACATGGTATCAAGAAAACCAGTCCCTGGAGAGGGACATCATGCTTCACAAAGGACAAGGGTCAGTACAAGAGAAGAAGACCTTCAATGAGATGGACTGACACACTGTGGCTGCGACAATGGGCTCAAGCACAGCAACAATTGTGAGGATGGCACAGGACCATGTAGTACTTTGTTCTATTGTACAAAAGGTCACTGAGTTAGAATCACCTTGATGGCACCAAAGCACAACATAAGGTGCCAGTTAGATAGCAACACAGTGCAGGGCTGGTACTAAGTCTTGCTGACTGTTCCCAGAAGAATCTCAGATCTTCCTATTCTAGGAGACCAGTAACAGATCTAGACTATACTACCTTCTTCTTGCAGACCTTCCTTTTCTCTAGTCTCTCCTATTACATTCTATCGTATGACTACAGTATACTACTGTCAGATCAATCTATATCCCTTCCATAAACATATCTTTCCTATAGCAGGAGCAGTTCTATGAGGCTCTAGATAAGGAAAAAAAGACTTCACAGTGGGCTCCCAAGTAATCACTGCTATGAAAACTATGATGATAGAGTGTCAAGGCTGAGTTTCAATCCTGCAACTACTAAAACAAGTTATACATATTTTAAAGGTCTATGATCCTATAAGAGGCCTGGTGCTACAGTGATTAAGAGCTTAGCTGCCAACCAAAAAAGGCTACAGTTTGATTCCACCAGCCACGCCCTGGGAATTCAATGGGACAGTTCTATGCTGTCCTATAAGGGCACTGAGTCACAATCCATAGCAATGGTTAGACTTGGTTTTTATGATTCCATAGGCCACAGAAAGGTGTAAAGCTAAATAAATCTATGTAAAATTCTACTAATTTAAAATTTATAATTCAGTTTAGAATACTTACAGAAATCTAGAAAGTATTCTGTAATTTCTATAAAATGATTTTTGTATAGCTCTAAAGTAATCTGTCTTGATATTTGTAACTACATTTTCAACACACATCAGTGTGATAGGTTCATCACAAATTCATACTTTAGTGACAATATAATTTGGAACACTACTAAAATGGTCACAGAAATTTGATATGGGCATATAAAAGTTATACATCTACTCTCCAGAAAGTAGTTTCTGGAAACTGGAACATCATGAAACTTTAGTGTTTGTTGTTGTTGTTGTTTTACATTTACCTTTTTTCTTCTTTTGCTCTCAGCTGCTCTTCCTGTCTCAAAACTTGAACCATAATAGATTCAAAAACTCCACTTGTCAAGCCTGCCAAACTTCTCGTTGTTGACCGACGCCTTGTTGAAGCACATGCAGTTCCCTTCTCATCCTCCAATCCATAATAGCCTCTAGATGTAACTGCTATCGTTGTCTTTTCTCTCAAGTTCCTTAGAGAAGAATAAGTCAGTTCACAAGGTCAAATCTTCTGGATAAACAATAAACCCCCTTAACCAGCATCTTTAAAAGAATCCCTTTTAAAGGTAGATCCTGATGAAACTCATAGCTACAGTTAAATCTTACTTAACTAGCCTCCAGATTTTTTTTCTCCCTACACAATTGCTAATTTTCCTTTACTCATGTCATAAAATGACTTCCCTACCTTTAAAAAACACCAGATTAAAGCAACACAATTAAAGAATAAATCACTATCTCCTTAACAAATAAAAAATTTACTACCTGCAAAATTAAATGTAGCTCCTCTTTTCATCTCTACATATATTTCATACTATCTATCATCAGTGGCTGGAAACCCAGTGTGTTGCAGGTTAATTGCTGTCTGCTAACCAAAGGTCGGCAGTTCAAATCCATCAGGCGCTCCTTGGAAACTCTATGGAGGCAGTTCTACTCTGACCTCCAGGGTTGCTATGAGTTGGAATCAACTCGATGGCTGTTTTATCATCAGTGGTATAAGTTCAGGAAGTGCAGTGGTGAAGCCCGTTGGCTGCTACATACATTTTATACTACCCATCATCAGTGTTATAAGGAGATCTGGTAGTGCAGTTGTTAAGCGCTCTGGCTGCCAACCGAAAGGTCAGTGATTCAAACCCACCAGCTACTCCACGGGAAAGTGATGCTTCCGGGAAAGTGGGCTGCTTCTGTAAGGATTACAGCCTTGGTAACCCTATGGGGCACTTCTACTCTCTTTTATAGGATTGCTATACTCAGATTCAACTGAACAGCAATAGGTTCGGTTTTTTTATCACTGGTATGGAAAAATGTACAATAACACAAAACATTTGGATAAAGAAAATGTACAATGATATTTACTGTCTGGAGAATTATAAACACATAATACATTATAGTATAAAATTTTAAGTTGTGAATATGGAAATCTTCTCACTAAACCATAAGAAGAGTCCAGGGACTAACTCTACCACAAATGTCTCCTTACCCTACAACATCTTTACTGTTACCCTGAGATACTAATCTAATCCTTAAAAATGATGAAAAATAGTTTTTTAGCAGTTTACTTAACTATTCTTAAGTCCTCTGCAATGGCAAAATCAAGTAAGTGCCCAAAGGAGTAAACAATCACTATGCTGGGTAAGACAATCTACATAAACTACAAGTTGACTCTTCAGCCGTATGGCTAAATCTTCATGTAAACAAGCCACAGGCTGACTGCACTTTGTGTTTTACTCGTTAATATCAGTCTTGATAAAAACAAACAAGCAAAAAAACTAGTTCTTAAATAGTATTTTTTTCAGAACAAATACCAAAGAGCAATTATATTCTTTATTACTCATTACAAGTAAAATTTCATAAGCCTTGAACTTAGATCACTATTAATAAAAACACTAAAAAAAAAAAAGCAGTTTCTGTCACATAAACAAGTAAAGACTGAAAAGACTAACACTATTCAGGGCAGGTATGATACATCACTTTTGCCACAACCTTATTACTGCCACCCAAGTGATTGGGTGGGAAAGCTTAAACAGGGTTAAATAAGGCCCACCAAGGGGAATGGTCAGTTTGCCATCCCAATGGGCTTGAAGTAAGCCATCTCAGAGATGGCAAGGAGAGGATTCCACCACCACCATGAAAGAAGAAAAGCTATGAATGGAGGGAGATCTTGTCCTTTTGGATCTGTGATCCCTGTGCTTAAAAACTCCTAGAATCAGGAGATCCAAGAGAAAGAGAGCAAGCTGTAACCCTGAAGACAGTAAGAAGCAGCAGCAGACAACTGGCAGCAGGAGATGGTGCAGTGGGGTTCCTGGCACACACAGAGAGAAAAGTTCAGTGCCTCAGGGAAGAGGCCAAGGGCCAGAGAAAGGTCTGCCCATGAGCATGGCTGGGTAGAGGCTATCTTGACAGACGAATTGTATTCTGAATGTTTCAGAGCCTGAATTATAACTGTTACTTACCTAATAAACCTTAAAACTGCATTGCCTCTGTGTGACCACTGCAATGAATTATCACATACAGGAGAATAGCAGAGGGCTCTGAGAGGGACTACTGGTGTCAGAGAGGAGGCATGTCTGACCTCTGCTACATGGGAATCAGCCAATCTCTGCTGATTCTACAGCCTTGGACTACACATCTTGATTCTCCTTCCTCCTTGAGAAGTTTGAGGTCATACAATGCCCCATGCCATCTTTTACACTCAGTGTTGGAGAGAAAGATTCTCATACTTGTTGATGGGTATATAAACTGGCATAACAAACTTGGGAAGCCAATTTGATAATAGTCATTAAAACTCAACACACACATATTCTTTGGCCCATTGTGCTTCAAAGAATCTACTGTAAGACACACGTTCATAACAAAAAAAATTGTTTGCTATTTAAAAAAATAAAATAAGCCTAGGAACATGAGAACACCATGCAAAGTCCTTCTTACTGCATATAAGATCCACTATGTTACAGCCCTTGTCTCCTATAGGGTTGCTATGATTCATAATCTACTTGACAGCAGTGGAGCTTTTTTTTTTTTTTTGGCTTCGGTTTTGGTTTATAAATATATATGTACATAAGCCAAAACCAACCTCTCTGCCATCAAGTTGATTCTGACTCACAGCAACCTTGTAGGACACAGTAGAATTGCCCATAGGTTTTCCAAGGTTTCCAAGCAGCAACTGGTGGGTTAGAATGGCTGATCTTTTGGTTTTAGCAGCTGTACCATCAATCCACTATGCCACCAGGGTTTATAAATATGCATATAAAACCAAAATGAAACCCACTGCTGTCGAGTTGGATCCAACTCACAGTGACCCTTAGGGCAGGGCAGAACTGCTCCCTAGAGTTTACACAGAGCGTCTGGCACATCTCAACGGCCAAACTTTTGGTTAGGAGACATAGCACTTACTCACTTACTCACTACACCACCAGGGTTTCCAAATATGCATACATAGGGAGGTAAATAATCAACACTTTTGGGAAGAGAGATTATGACAGTTTGGAGACTATTGAGCTACCTGATGCCCAAAATGTTTTCAAAACAAGTCTTCATCCCCACTTAAAAAAAGAATTTTATCACAGACTATTAACACATGTCTCCTGCTTGCTAATCTTTTTTACCTCTGTCTTCCAGTTGTTATTCTTATTCTTCTTGTGTTTTTGTCTTCATCCAGACCTCCAGTTCCTCAACTGAATCTTCTATTTGCTCTAATATAACTCAGCCTCTTTCAGCTATTCATAAAGATAAATTGGTTCCAATTCCAGAATATACATACGACTCAACTCCTCTGTCCAATTATGTTTTTGTCTCGGGTACCTACATCCCTTCTGCATCTCAGTCAAAAATTCTTTCGCTAGGACCATATGACTGAGACACTACATCGGCATGGGACCAGAAGAACTAGATGGTGCCTGGCCACTGCTTAAGATAGCCCTGATAGGGGACATAATGTTGAGTTTCTGTTGTAGCACAAGAAAAAGAGGTGTGCAAATCAAGAATTCTACTAAAAGACCAGAACTGATGGTCTGACAACCTGGCGGATCCCCTGAGAACATGGCCCCTACATTTGCTGCTACCCTAGAGCTGATACTAATACTGAAGCCAACACTTCAGACAAACAACAGACCGGACTTGGGGACACAGTATAATGCATGTAGTATGTATGCTTTAAGGTTTAATATATATATGAGGCTGTCCTATCGTTTTCTTTTTAGAAGGGAGAGGAGAAGGTGGAGAGAAGGGGGTAATACTGGTTGAGTGGATACTGGAAGGTAAAGAGTGAAAGAGAAGAGGGAGAGGAGTCGAGCTTCAGAGATGCAGGTACTCGGGGTTTTACATGGAAAATCCACTTGGATTGTAAACTTTCACTTAATCACAATAAAAAAATTAAAAAAAAAAAAGCTCCTTTATTACTTAGCACTATAGGAAAAAAGCATTACCTATGGTCTGCTGTCTGACTAAACCTCACCTGGGCTCTCAATTCTCCCTAAGGTGCTTCTAAAGAAAGTCAACTACCTCTCTTATTTTCCCTAACAGCAATTTCAAATACCACCATTAACCAGAAGCTCCACCCTACCATCCACTGTCACTCAGGGACTGACCATATCCACCACAAACTTCATTGGAGAAAACGATGGTTTTAAGTAGGAAATCTATTAGTTTCTTGCCTCTTAAAAAATGACCTGAATCCAAACCCATTCTTTACTTTAAATTGCAGTGAAAAATTTGCCTCCCATCCTCTAAAGCTAACCCCCCAAAACTAAATTTTCAGAATTTGCATTTCATTAATTACCTTCTCAATCCTCAACCTCTCTTTCTCTAGCTACTAGTTTATTTCACATACAGATATGTCCAAGTTTATATTACAAACAAATCTTTCCTTTGAAAAGAGTCACATCTACACTGCTGGTCCACTTCACCTTTCATTCACACTTGAACCTACTGTAATCTGACATTTGTTGGTACCTAATCTACTAAAACTGGTCCTCCCAAATGATCTTCCAGTTGTGAAATTTAACAGGTATTTTTCCATTCTTATTGTACTCAGCCTCTCTCTACTATCTGATTACTCTCTTGTCAAGAACTAGGACTTTGAAGGAAAAAAAAGTTTTAGGTAGAAAAGAATCAAGAGGAAACATTAACAAAAAATAAAACATTCCTATTTATTCAAATTCATGACAATACTTATTCAGCAACAGGTATTCAGTAATGAACATAACAGTTTTATATATAAGGAATGAAAAACACAAAAACCAAAGATAATTTAGATGTGTTTAGGTTGAACAATGGTGCAGTACTTCAACAGCAGCCAAAAGGTAGAAACAGTCAAAATGTCCATCAAGAAATGAATGGAATAACAAAATGGGGTAAATACACACAATGGAACACTATTTAGCTATAAACAGAAATGAAGTTCTGATGGACTTCACAACATGGACAACATCTGGAAACATCATGCTGAGGGAAATAAGTCAGTCACAAAAGGAAAAATACTATATGATCTCACTTATATAAAATGAGCAAATATATAGAGACCAGAAATTACCAATGTTTACAATCTTGGGGAGGAGTGGAGAGGGGGAAAGGAGTAATTTTGCTTAGGGGGCATCAAGTTTATGTTAATGATGGAATGAACTGGAAAAACACAGCAAGAATGAATACACAATTTAAAGAATGTCAACAATGCCACTCAATTATACACGTCAAAATTGTTAAGATGGTGTATATGTCTTGTTATGTATATTTTCTGTTACACACATGCCCTCATACAAAAGATAAAACTTATAAAGTCTGTGTTCAATTTTGAAACTGTACCAAATAAAAGACCAAAACAACAAAAACAAAAAAACTCCAGATATTATGGTGTCCATATAAAACAATGCTGCCAACTTCTTTTAGTCTTTACCTCCAAAAATGGGAAGAATATCATTCTTATTTCCCACAAACCACTAATTTCCATTATCTGCTTCCATTACTTCTTAATGCAAAGTGACCAAAACATGGGTAGGGCATTTGGTAACTCCACTATACTGTTAAAAAGCCACACATCTTACCAAAAAATAAGTACAAAGAGAAAATTCTGAAATTTCAGAAAAATAAGTCATTCTGACAAAAGACTCATGCTACTAGATTTTTAAGTCATAATAATAAACAAGTCTGATATGAGAAGATGAACAGATATAGCAATAGCACAATGGGCAGGTGGAGTCAAGATGGCACACTAAACACATGTTTCCTTAAATCCCTGTGGAAACCAAGACCAGAACTGATAATTAAACAGAGCCTTTTGGACACTTAGTGAGCCCTAGGACGTGGCACAGGGCTGTTAATTTGGACTTCATACACTGAAAGGAAAACCTCCTCTCTTTTGCCATCCTCCACTCTTGGCTGCGTGCTGGCTTTCACAGATCAAAGGTAACTCGCCATTTTAGCTTTTTTTCCTCTGTCTTAGCCTGTGGGAAGAGCTGGGACTTGCGTAGCAGCTAATCTCAGATGCACAGCTGGTGAGATCAGCAGGTGAAATTGCCACATTTTGAGAGCCCTGCTTTGGAATGAGTGCATCCCGGCACCTCTGGTCTCTCTTTTCTGTCTCCACTATTGAGCTGCCTGTACCTAGGCAGGCAGAGAGCTTGTGCGGGATATCATCTTGTTCCACCGGGAGGTGGAAATACCCATACAGAGGCCTCAGCTGGACCTAATTCCTAGGCTGGGAGGCAGTGCCGGCCCAGAGGAGAGCGCTTTTCCAGCTGAAAAGCCGTATTTTACACAGTGTCACCTACAGCTGGGACCCAGCAGCAGAGGCCAGCAGGACAGTAGCCTTTCTGTATTTTGAACTAGTTTATAACATCTCGGGTTGGATATAGAGGTGCTTACTCTGCCAGCTGGGAAGAACGACCTGTACACCTGAAAACCTGACTGACTTCGGAAGTTGTCAGATACCTTTTACCTTTCATTTTAAGATGGCCTAGAGAAACAACTGCAGTCCATCCTCACAGAATCTCTCCCAGCCTCTACTGACTCACGATGCCCCAAAAGCACCAAACTCTGGATAAAAGCGTAACTAAGAAATCACCCATGGCTTCAGAAGGCCCCCTAAGAGAAACAACAAGGAATCTCCCAGACGATGAAATCTTTCTGAAACTATTGGAAGGTGAATATAGAAGGATGATATACAGAGCCCACCTAGACCTTGTAAAATTTGCTGCAGAGCAAAATGAAAAATCAAGCAAGCTGTATGATCTGATGAACACCAGTACTCTGAAATCCAACAGATCAAGAACAAAATCAAAGAAAGAGAAACTTCCATTCAAAGCCAAGAAAACAGAATGGAACGAATGGAAAATAGACCTTCTGACTTGGAAGACAGAGCTACTGACTCAAGCACCTATGAGGAGAAATCAGAAAAAAAGAAACAAGTAAAATGAAGAAGCATTAAGAAACATGTGGGACTCTATTAAGAAGAATAACCTGTGATTAATTGGAGTTCCTGAACAGGGTGAGACACCTGAGAACACAGAGAGTATTGTTGCTGAGCTGCTGACAGAAAACTACCCAGAAACTATGAAAGAAGAGAATATAGATATTCAAGACGCATATCGAACGCCACTCAATACAGACCTCAAAACAAAGACTCCAAGACATACTCTAAGCAAGCTAAACAAAATGAAACATAAGCAGAAACTCTTAAAGGCAGCAAGACTCAATGCAAAGGTAACTTTCAGAGGGAAACCCTGTAGGCTTTCATCGGATTTCTCAGCAGAAACAATACTGGCATGGAGACAGTGGCATGACACATTCAAAGCCTTGAAGGAAGAGAACTTCCAACCAAGAATTATACATCCTGCAAAACTATCTTTCAAATATGAAAATGAAATTAAAACATTCACAGATAAACAGAAAGCCTGAGACTTTGTAAAAACCAAAGCAAAGCTACAAAAAATACTGCAAGAATCTCTTGGCTTAGAAGAACAAAACTACTAACTTGATATTTCAGAAGCAAATTCAGGACACATCACCCAGAAATCAGTTAGGGAAGGCTCCAAACTCAATCAAACTATAATAGTGAAAGAAATGATCCAGTGATCGTATCATGAAAACTATGATGTCATCATATTGAAAAGATGGATGTACTACAGTCGTTATAGTCCTTCCAGATGGAGAGGAAGTTAATAAAACTGGTAGTAATTAAAACTGGATTTATACATAGTTTATTAAGGGGGATCACAGGGGCAGCTGTAAAGCACAATAAAGATACAAAATATCAAATCAAGAAACATACTACAGGAGTCTCAACCACAAAATCAACCCCCAAAAAGATGAAAAATCAACTCATCAAGAAGAAAGTCCCAGAACAGACAGTGACAAAAGGACAAATATTGTATGAGACCCCTACGATAAGAATTTAAAAACAGACTCAAGTGTAGATGGAAAGACTCTTTGATGGCTGCAAGGGTGGGGAGGGAAAGAGGGAGGGCTTACATTAGATAGTTTACAGAAATTTGGTTGGGTGAAATCCGTGACAGCACACATTAGAAGGAAGATCAACATTAAATGGACTTCAATATAACACAATTACTCCTCCCATCTTAACCCAATATTGAAAGGACAGAGTAGCTGGAAAGGGGGACTGGGGACCATGCTCTCAGGGGAAATCAAGGCCAAACTGGCACAACTAGCATTTTGCTAAGACAGCCTTCTGCACCTCACACTGGTGAGTGGCATTTGGGGTCTTAAAAGCTGCCAAGCTGCCATCTGAGAGTACAGCAAATGGTCCCAACTCAGCAGGAATGGATGATCACCAAGGACCAAAACGACACAGGGGACAGAGAACCCAGAAGACAGAGCCATGTGAGTGGGTGACTACATCGACTTCTGACTGGAAGAACTGGACAGTGCCTGGGCACTATCAGTGATAGCCATGATGGGGCTCACAAAGTTGAGTTTCACTGGCAACACAAGAATAAAAAGGGATACACCGAGATCTCCACTGAAAGACCGACATGATGGTCCAGGGGCCTCAGAGTTCCCCTGGGAGCATGGCCCCTGGCCCTGATGCTGCCCCTGTCCATAAATCACAATGGAGGTCAACTCTTCAGACACGAATGGATTGGACTTGGTGACAGAGAGTAACCATATCATGGCTGCACCTTATGGTTCTGTGCATCCATAGGATGTCATCCTGCTGACCTCTTACTGGAGGTGAGGGAGTGGGTGGAGAAGAGGGGACAGGAGACTGCTGGAAGGAGAAGATATGTATAGAGTGGAGAGGAAGAGTGTGCTGTCACCAGGCAGGGAGAGCAGTGGGAGCTGCGTATAGGTGGGCAGGCAAATTTATATGGGAATGCACATTTTCACTGAATCGTTAACAAAAAAGAAAAAAAAAGCACAATAAAGCAAATTTAAAAGTTACATTCAAATACATAGAGAAATTAGTGTATCATAAAGACTGTACTTGAAACTGATAGAAAAAATGTAAGTGATGTTGCAAAAACTGGCTGGACAATTTAGGGGGTAGGATGAGTTAGATTTCAACCTTACTCCTTGACCAAATAAATTCTAGAACAATCCACTCATTTATTCCTTGGTTTAATGTTAGTTAAGTACCTACAGGCGGTATGTTAGGGGTTGGCATCAACACTAACAGGCAAGATCCCTGTCCTCACTGAGCATACTTTCTAGTAAAAAAAGATAGATAAGAAGCAAGTAAACACATACACATTAATTCCTAACCACAAGTTACATACTATAAAGGCTGTGAAAGACAGTTAAGAATGATTTCTCTGAGAAAGTACTAGAACGAGCAGCCCATAATGCACAAGAAAACTTTGGGGAAGAATGTTCTACATAAAAAGAAGAACAAGAATAATGGCCCTGAGGTGAAGAACGGTTTGGCAGGTATGTATGAAGAACAGAGTCAAACTCCTTACTACAGCCCAAGTGCCAATGAAATGCTTTACGCAGGTCTCAGTTCTCTAGTGCTGCTTTAACAGAAATACTATAAGTGGGTGGCTTGAACAACAACAAAAAAATTATTTTCTTAAAGTGTAAGTAAGAGGCTGTTAAGTCTGAATTCAGGATGCTGGCTCTAGGTGAAGGCTTTTTTTGTCAGTGCTAGAGGAAGGTCCTTGTTTCTTTGAGCTTTTGTTCCTGGGCCATCTTCCTGTGGTTTGGCATTTCACTTCTCCCAAATCTGTTTCCTTCACTTTCTTGCTTAGTCTCTTTTATATCTAAAAGGAAACTGATTTAAAATACACCCTACACTAATCCTCTCTTGTTAATATAACAAAGACAACTATTTCCATATAGAATTATAATCCCAAGAATAGAGATCAGGATTTACGACACATTATAAATCCTATTGCAAAGGAAGTACTGACTTTCTGTAAAGAATTTTATTTCTTTATTTTTTACAATACACTCTAGCTGCTGAGTAGAAAATTCTGGCTGGAAAAAGCAGAAGCTGGAAAACAAGTCAAGAAAATATAGCAGTAAGCTGGGTGACAATGGAGAGAAACAGGTAAGACATAAAATACACTTTACAGTCAGAAATTTCAAGGCAGCAGATATGTACAGTATGGTGAAAAGGAAGAACCAGTAAAAAAATGTAATTTCTGGTCAAAGCAACTTGGGAGAAGAGGCAGCCATTACTCATGAGAAGAAAAAACAGGTTCAGTTTTGAACATGTTAAAGTTTGAGACGGCTATCAGACACCCAGTTGGATAAAAGCAGCAACGATTAGCAGGCTCTTAACAGTAGGGGAATAAGGGACCGGGGAGACACTTGTTTTTTGTTGAACTATCTCTTGTGCTGTTTAATTTTTGTTTCTCAGTATCTTTTATTTAGCATGTGTCCATAAAAAGCAAGCTGTCAAATTAAGCAATCAGCTGAAACTGTCAATATATGTTTGCAATTTATTATTTTTGTCATATTTCATTTTTTTTCAGTTACTGAGCTGTTGAAAAATTTACAGAATACCTTAAACTGGTAAAACTCTATACCTAATGTAAGTTTTACCTTAAGAACTGGGAAAGACTGAAATTATTTAAAGAAGCAAAACAACTAAGTCCACCCTAAAACTACTTATAGAGATTTAAATACCACTTACGACGTGAATCACTCATCCAAAGTGTGCTTTTCTCTATTTCTAGCATTGCTGATTTCTGCCATAAATAAAAGGGATTTTTTTAGATACATTTGTATATCTTTCCCAAATTTATGACCTAACAAAATCAAATCCAAAAGCAATTCTTTATACATGAAAGTCAAAGAATAAGCTGAAAATAAGGAATGGGGAAAGCTCAAAATGACATCTGTTTTCTCCCTCTAAGTCATCTTATATATACCTGTCCTTCTGGCACACTGCTCCTGTAGCTCTGGTTGTGTGTTCCTGTAGCTTAAGCCTTTTAATGCAACAACTCTGTAACAGGGAATGTCAAACTCTTTATCAGCACAGCATTTTAGGCCCTTAGTGAGCTGACCATTCAAGGTCACACCTGTCACTACTTTTCTGAATGTATCTACACTCTAGCCAAACTAAACTACTGGTCATTCCCTAGCTATATATACAGTGGCATTTTTGCTTTTCTGAATATCCTGTTCTTGTTGCCTGTACTGAACTCTACATCAACTCAGTTTATCAACTCCTCTTCTCCCATGTTCATCTTTGAATCTCCTACAGTGCATCTCAAATACTAGATATTACAAATATGTTGAATGAAGTAAACTGTACCTGTCGTTATAACACTTACCATACACTCTTTCTATTATGCTTTTGAATACTGTATCCTTCCTTCAGGTCTCCCTGGGTGGCACAGACAGTCAAGCACTGGATTACTGGTGGACACGATGGAGACTTGAACTCATCCTGAGGAGCCTCAGGAGATAGGTCTAGAATCTGTTTCCAAAAGGATACAGCCTTGAAAATGCTATGGAGTATTTTTACTCTGCACACGTGGAATCACCATGAGTTGGAATCTACCCAACAGCAACTAACAGCATCATTCCCTTAAAGAAGCATACAGTGTCTCCATTCAACTCAACAAATATTTATTGAGGGGAATTATACCTTATAAAGGCATGGTACGCATTCTAAACTGCACAAAAGACTCACGAAGTTTAAAAACCAACCAAAAGTATTTCACAAAAAGACATTGAAACAGATTACAAATGAAAAAGGATGCTTTTCATTACTATTCTCATTTAATATCATACTAGAAGTCCTGGATAGAGCCATAAGGCAAGAAAAGAAAACAAAGTATATTCAAAATGAAAGGAAGTAAAATTATCTTTATTGATAGATGACATAACCCTATATATAAAAAATTCCAGAGACTACATATAAGTTACCAGCACTAACAGGCAGGGTACATGACCAACACACAAAAATCAGTTGGGTTCCCCTACACTAACTAAGAGGATTCTGAAAAGGAAATCAAGGGAACAATACCACTCACAATAGCCGCCTAAAGGATAAAATACCTAGGAATAAAGCTAACCAGGGACATTAAAGACTTATATAAGGAAAACTATACAACACTAACACAAGAAATCAGAAGAGACCTATACAAATGGGGGAAACACTTTATGCTCATGGACTGGAAGATTTAACACTGTGAAAATGTCACGACTACCAAAAACAATCAATACATATACCATCATCCCTACCTACCCAACAACATCCCCATGCATCTGTTAGTTTGCTGCACTGTCAGGGCTTGTGTATTGCTGTGATGCTGGACATGGTATTTAAATATGTGCAGGCTGACCCATGGTGGACAGGTTTCAGCTGACCTTCCAGACTAAGATGAGGAAGAATGACCCAGCAGTCTACTTCTGAAAAGAATTAGCCAGTGAAAACTGTATAAACAGCAGCAGAACACTGGCTGGTACAGTGCCAGATGATCAGCCTCTCAGGCTGGAAGTCACTCAAAAGAGAACTGCAGAAGTGCTGCCTCCTCAAAGTCAAGATGACCTTAATGACATAAATGAAGTCAAGTTTTCAGACCTTCATTTCCTAATGTGGTAGACTCAAAATGAGAAGAAACAGTAGCAAATATCCATTATTAACTAGAACCTGAAATGTACAAAACTGGAAATCATCAAAAAGGAAATGGAATGCATAAAACAGTGACATCCTAGGTATCAGGGACATAGAATGAACTGATTTTTGTCATTTTGAACTGGACAGTCGTAACATCGGCTATGCTATGAGGGACAACTTGAAAAGGAGTGGCACTGCATTCATTATAAAAAAAAAAATATTTCAAGATGTATCCTGAAGGATTCTACAGGGAAACTATTAAAAGACTCAGGGAGCATCAAAAGAAGATGGAAGGAATACACAGAGCCATTATACCAGACACAACTAGTCGATGTTCAACCATTTGAAGAGGTAGCATATGATGAGGAACCAATGGTACTGAAGGAAGAAGTCAAAGCTGCACTGAAGTCACTGGCAAAAAACAAGGCTCCAAGAATTGATGGAATACCAACTGAAATATTTCAACAAACAGATGCAGCACAGGAAGTGCTCGCTTGCCTATGCTAAGAAATTTGGAGGACAGCTACCTGGCCAACTGACTGGAAGAGATCCATACTTATGTCCATTCCAGAGAAAAGTGATACAGCCGAATGTGAAAATTACCAAACAATACTGTTGATATCACATGCAAGTAAAATTTTGCTCAAGATCATTCAAAGGCAACTACAACAGTATATTGACAAGGTACTGCCAGAAATTCAAGCTGACTTCAGGAGAGGGTATCATTGCTGATGTCAGATGGATCTTAGCTTAAAGAAAAGAATAGCAGCAAGATGTTTACTTGTGTTTCACTGACTACACAAAAGCATTCAACTGTGTGGATCGTACTAAATTATGGCTAACACTGCAGAGAATGGGAATTCTAGAACACCTAATTGTTCTTAAGAAATCTGTATACAGATCAAGAGGCAGTCATGCGATCAGAACAAGGGGACACTGCATGGTTTCAAGTCAGGAAAGGTATGCATAAGGGTTGTATCCTCTCACCACACCTTTTTTAATCTGTATGCCGAGCAAATAATCCGAGAAGCTGTATTATACAAAGAAGAATGAGGCATCAGGATTGCAAGATGACTAACAATCTGTGTTACACAGACGACACCACCTTACTTGCTAGAAGTGAAGATTTGCGACACTTACTGGTGAAGATCAAGGACCACAGCCTTCAGTATGGATCGCACCTAACATCAGGAAAACAAAAATCCTCATAACTGGACCAGTAAGCAACACTGTCATACATGGAGAAAAGACTGAGGTTGTCAAAGATTTCATTATACTTGAGTCCACAATCAACGCCCATGGAGGCAGCAATCAAGAAATCAAAAGACACATTGCATTGGGAAAATCTGCTGCAAAAGACCTCTTTAAAGTATTGAAAAGTAAAGATGTCACCTTTAAGACTAGAATGCACCTGACCCAAGCCAAGGTATTTTCAATTACATGATATGCATGCAAAAGCTGGACAATGAACAAAGAAGACAGAAGAAGAACTCATGCCTTTGAATTGTAGTGTTGGAGACGAATGTTGAATGTACCACGGGCTGCCAAAAAAACCAACTGATCTGTTCTGGAGTGCTCCTTGGAAGCAAAGATGGCAATACTGCATCTTACATACTTTGGACATGTTGTCAGGAAGGGTCAGTCCCTGGAGAAGGACATGATGCTTGGTAGAGTGGAGGGTGTGCGAAAAAGAGAAGACCCTCGACGATAAGCACAAAAACAACTGTGGACATGGTGCAAGACTGGACAGTGTTTCATTCTGTTGTTCATAGGATTGCTGTGAGTTGGAACCGACTTGACAGCACCTAACAACAACTTCCTGAAGTACAACACTGTCAGTGATAGGATAATATCCATACACAAGGAAAATCAGTTAATATGGATATTATTCAAATTTATGTACCAAGCACTAATACCAATGATGAAGAAACTGAAGATTTTTATCAGCTTCTGAAAGTCTGAAATTGATGGAACATGTCATGAGTACACACTGATAACTAGTAGTGACTGGAATGCAAAAGCTAGAAACAAAGAAGGATTGATAATTGGAAAATATGGCCTTGCTAATAGAAATGATGTCAGAAATTCCAAGACTAAATTACACAAGACCAACAACTTCTTCATTGCAAATACCTGTTTTCACCAATATAAATGGGGACTATACACACAGACCTTGCCATATGGAATACACAGGAATCAAATCGACTACATGTGTGGAAAGAAGTGATGGACAAGCTAAGTATCAGTATCATCAGTCAGGCCAAGGTCAGGGGCTGACTGCAGATCAGACCATCAATTACTCATATGTAAACTCAAGCTGAAACTGAAGAAAATTATAATGAGTCTAAGAATGCCCAAGTACAACCTTGGATATATCCCACCTGGATCTGGAGACCATCTCAAGAACAGACTGGATGCACTGAACACTAATGACCAACAAACGGGCAAGCTGCAGAACGACATCAAGGACATTACACATGAAGAAAGCAAGCCATCATCAGAAAGACCAAAACTGACATCAAAAGAAACTCTAAAACTTGCTCTTGAAAGTGAAGCAGGTAAAGCAAAAGGAAAAAAACAATGAAGTAAAAGAGATGAACAGTGGATTTCCAACGGCAGTTCTAGGAGAGACAGTATTATGAAGATTTGTACAAAGATCTGGAAACAGTAAACCAAATGGGAAGAACACTCTCAGCATTTCTCAAGCTGAAATAACTGAAAGAAAAATTGAAGTCTCGACTTGCAATACTGAAGAATTCTATGGGGAAAATATTAAATGACACAGGAAGTATCAAAGGAAGACAGAATGAATACAAAGAGTCACATACCAAAAACAACTGGTCAACTGTTCAACCATTTCAGAAGGCTACATATAACCATGAACTGACAGTACTAAAGAAAGAAGTCCAAGCTGCACCGATGGCACTGGTGAACAACAAGCCTCCAGAATCTTACAGAATACTGACTGAGATGTTTCAACAAATGGATGCAGAACTAGAAAGTGCTCACTTGTCTACGCCACGAAATTTGGAAGACAGCTACCTGGCCAACCAACTGAAAGAGACCCCTATTAGTGCTATTCCCAAGAAAGGTGATCCAACCAAATGTGGAAATTACCGAACATCATCAATAGCATACACAAGCAAAATTTTGCTGAGGATCACTGAAAAGCAGCTGCAGCAGTGCACCAAAAAGAAGTGCCAGAAAATTCCAGCAGGATTTAAAAGAGGACACAGAACCGGGGATACCATTGCTGATGTCAAATGGATACTGGCTGAAAGCAGAGAATACCAAAAGGTGTTTACTTGTGTTTCATTGACTATGCAAAGGCATTCCAGTAAAGAATGGAAATTCCAGAACACTAAAATGTTCTCATGAAGACTCTGTACATGGATCAGGAAGCAGTCATTCTAACAGAAGAAGGGGATACTGCATAGTTTCAAGTCAGGAAAGGTGTGCGTCAAGGCTGTATCCTTCCACCACATCTATTCAATCTGTCTGCTGAGCAAATAACCTAGAGAAGCTGATTACAAGAAGAATGGGACATCAAGACTGGAAGAAAACTCCTTAACAACTTGCATTATGCAGATGACACAATCTTGCTTGTTGAAAGTAATGAAGACTTAAAGCATTCACTGATCAGCATTAAAGACCACAGCCTTCAACACGGATTATACCTCAACATACACAAAATGAAAATCCTCTCAACTGGACCAGTAACCAACATCATAATAAATGGAGAAAAGTAAAGGATTTCATTTTACTAAGATCTACAAACACCACCCTGGAATCAGCAGTCAAGAAATTAAAAGACACATCGCACTGTGTCTTTGGCTGCAAAAGACATTTTCAAAGTCTTGAAAAACAAAGATGTCACCTTGAGGACTAAGATGCATCTGACCCAAGTCATGGAGTTTTCAACAGCCTCTTACATGCATATGTGAAAGCTGGACAATGAATAAGGAAGACAAAAGAAGAAATGATGCCTTGAGTTCTCATACCGGTGAAGAATGTTAACATACTATGGACTGCTAAAAGAATGAACAAATCCATCCTATAATGATTACAACCAGAACGCTCCTTGAAAGCAAGGACAGCAAGACTGTGTCTTACATACTTTAGACATGTTGTCAGGAGGTATCAGTAAGATATCATGCTTGATAATGTAGTGGATGAGTGAAAAAGAGGAAGACGCTCAACAAGATGGACTGATACAGTGCTTCACTACCAGGCTCTAGCATAACAACAACTGTGAAGACGGCACAGGACCAGGCACTGTTTTGTTCCATTGTGCACTGGGTCACTGTGAGTTGGAACTGATTCAAAGGCACCTAACAACAACAATCCAACATTTTTTAATGAAATAGAAAAACTAATCTCCATCTTTATATGGAAAGGAAGGGGGCCCGGAGCAAAAAAAGCAATACTGAAGAACAAAAAAGTAGCAGGCCTAACATTTCCTGATGGTAAAACTTGCTACATAAAGCCACGGAAATTAAGGCAGCCTGGTACTGGTTCAATGACAGACACAGACCTTTGAGAAAGAATCATAAGTCCATTCAATAGGGAAGAAACAATTTCTCTAAAAACGGTGCTGGCAAAATGGGATATCCATCTACAGAAAATGAATCAGGATTCATACTTCCTACCACACACTAAATGGATCAAGGGCCTAAATGTTAAAGCTAAAACTATAAAGTTCCTAGACAATAACACGGGCAAAACTAAACCAAACCCACTGCAATGGAGTCAATTCTGAATCACAGCAACCCTATAAGACAGAGCAGGACTACTCTACGGAGTTTCCAAGGAGTGCCTGGTGGATCTGAACTGCTGAGGTTCTGATTAGCAGCCGTACCACTTAACTGTTACGCCAGACCATTACGCCAACAGGGTTTCTGGGTCAAAACTAGGGGACCTAATTTTGGAGTAAGTGTCTATTAAACGAAATTTAAAAAATGCACAAATGACCAAAGACAAACTAGATAGCTGGGTTCTCCTTAAAATTAAAAGACTTATCAGAAGAATTTACCAACACAGCAAAAAGAAAATCTACAGACTACGACAAAATCTTTGGCAATGACGTTATCTGATAAGGGTCTAATCTCCAAACTACATTTTTTAAAAACCTTCAACTCAACAAAAACAATCCAATCAAAGTATCAGCAGAGGACATGATTAGACACCACTAAAGAAGACATTCAGGCAGCCAATAAACACACAAAAAGATACTCAGGATCATCAGCCATTAGACACATAAACCAAAACTACAGTGGATACCATCTCATGTCAACAAGAATGGCAATGATTAAAAAAGAAAGAAAGAAAGAAAACAAATGCTAGTGAGGCTCTTATAACTGCTGGGAGAAGTAAAATGGTACAACCACTAGGGAACACAGTATGGCAGGGTCTCAAGAAGCTAGAAATAGAAACACCATAGCATTTAGCAATCCCTCTCCTAGGTATATACCCTAGACATGTAACGGCAGTGACAGGAACAGAACACATGCACATCATTACTGCATTATTTATAACAGCAAAAAGATGCAAACAACCTAACAGCCCATCAACAGATGAATAGACAGACAAATTTGATACGTACATACATATTACACAATTATAAAGAATAAGGAGTCCAAGAAACAGAACATGGATGTATCTGGAGGACAGTATGCTGAGTGAAACAATCACAAAAAGACAAGTATTACTGAAAAAAACGAAAAACAGATACACACAGAAAGCAAAGTTCTTTGACAGTTAACAGCGATAGGAAGGTGGGGGCATAGATATCACTTTCTAGATAACCAAGACTTGTTGCTTTTAAAACAGCAATCCCAAATATAGGTGAAGTCAGCACAACTTGACCAAGGAAATAAAGACACTAAGAAGGGCATGAGAAAAAGTAACAATTTCAGTAGATGTTATAACACACACAATCTGACAACAAGAATAAAAACAACCAAACAATACTTGTATGGTTACATAGGTAGATAAATGGATGCATACAGGTGTATAGGAAAGCAGTGTGAGTAAATGTACATGGATGTACATGTGTATATGTACATAAACGTTTGTGTGCTGCATATATATCCACATATATAATAAACCATGTACAGGACACAGTTACAAGCCTTCCCAGACATACACAAACAACTCACAGAATTAGTTTACTGAGTTAAAAGGTTCGAGACCATAGTCTCGGGGAACAACTAAACTGGCATAATACAGTTCACAATGATAACGTTCTACATCTTAGACTGCCAAGTAGAGTCTGCAGTCTTAACAGCTTGTGAGTGGCCACCAAAAGCACAACTTTGGCTTCTACTTGTCTGGAGCAACAGAGACCAAAGACAATCAAAGTCTCAAAGAAATGTCTCCATAAGACCAACAGCCCACATGAACCACAGCCTCTTCTAACCTGATACTGGAAGAACTAAATGGTACCTGGCTACCATTACCAATCATTCTCATCAGGGACACAACAGAAGGTCCTGGATGGAATGGGAAAAACATGTAGAACAAAACTCAAATTCCCAAAGAAGGTCAAATCCAGTACACCAACAGACTCAAGACTCCCAAGGCTATCCTCCTGATACCCTTTGAACTTGCAATTCAAGCTATTCTTACAGATCACCTGTCAGCTAAATAATAGTCTTAAAAAATATCACCTGTGAGTAATGTGCTCCTTTAAACAATTAACTGTATGAGACATTTACCCCCTAAAAAACAATGAGAAGACAAGGAGAAGGGAAGCTAGATCAACGGAAAAAGAACCAACAGAATGGAAATAGTAAGAATACCAACACACTGTAAAAACTGTAACCAATGGCACAGAATAATCTGTATAAAAATAGTTAAAGAGGAAACTAATGCTCCTGTGGAAACTCTGGTAGTACAGTAGTCAACAGCTAGAGCTACTAACCAAAAGGCTAGTGGTTCAAATCTATCAGGTGCTCCTTGGAAACTCCATGAGGCGGTTCCCCTCTTGTCCTACAGGGTTGCTACATGTCAGAATCGACTCAAGAGCAATGGGTTTGTTTATTTTTTTTAGTTTAATACCCCTGTAAACTTTCACCTAAAACACTGTCAAATATTTTTTAAAAAATACAGTCATTTCCAAGCAGTTGAGAACAGGTCCCAGGGTTTCTGACTTCAGGCCAATGCTTTTTATTTAGATGGTATTTAACATGTTAGCACTAATGCTTTTGTGTGATTCTGAATTAAAATCCGTTTTCTCAAATTATAAATAAAGTAACTTGTTATGGAAACTACTTTCATGTTCTAAATTACAATGATGAAAGAATGAATTAACTGTCAAAGTTCAACAGGTGAATTTTAAATGTAATGAAAATTAAAACTATTATAAAGTCACTCATTATCTTTCATTCTAACAGTCAACAAAATTACCATTTTCCCATCAAGCTAAACCTAACAATTTAAAACTGATTTTAAATGTAAAACTAGAACCTGATGAACACAGTTACCTAAAAAAGTAACCTTATCAAAAAACACCAAAAAACAACCCTGAATTTAGTGAAATTTCTAGATCTAACTACTAATTTGTAGAAATTAATAGAGGACAAAGGGACAGAATATTACTAGTAAAATCCATGGTTGTATGAAACTCCAGACAAATATCCTGGTTTCTTCAACAATGTAAGAAAGGAGGAGAAAGACAGGTAGAGGAAAGGCACTCAGAGGGAGAGAGAGAAAACCTTTAAACACATGAACCAATCACAGTATTTGGGTTTATTTAAACTGTGACTCAAACCATATAAAAATAAAAGTGATCATTTTTAACAACAATTGGAAATTTGATGTGGATATTTGCTATTTTGAACATTGTGTATTTGCTATTAAGATTTTTTTGACATGATTAAAGTTATATATATACACACTTATCACTGAGAGTCACAAACTAAAAAATCTACATCTACATAATACGCTGAAATGATTTGATTCTACATAATACAGAGGTGAGGTGGTCTAGAGGTAGTATACACAAGGCAGAACTGGTCATGATAAATACTGCTGGGATTGGGTGACTGGCATATGCAAGTTCATTACAATACTGTGTTTTGCTTTTTTGTATGCTATGAATTCTCCATAATAAAAAAGTTTTTACAAAACTTACAACCATACAAGACTACAAATGCAACTGCATAACATTCTATGACAAACTGCATGAATTTAAAGTGCTCTACATTTTTTAAAGGTATAATGCACAACCTAGCATCACGTTTCCTCACCTCTCTCCCCAACTGTCTCCCTCACACTTCACTAATGATTTCTTTAGGTTCTGTTCCAGAGGAAGGCAGACTTCCACATGAAGATACGATGTACAGATCTGCTTCTTGGTTCTCTCTTGCCTCCCCTTTATTCCTACTATAACACAAGACACAATGCTAATTAAAAAAAAAACAAAAAACCACTGCCATCCAGTCAATGCCAACTCTACATTTGCCCCATGGCAGGGCTTGTAAGGGCTGGTAAATATAAATGCAGCACTAAAGACACCGTTTAATGCAAGAAAAACCTAGCAATTTCTAGGTGAAATCCACATGAAACAGTGGCACCAAATTCTAAATCATCAGATCTCGTTTAGAAAGCTTACTAAAAATGCAGATTCCTACCATCACTAAGATTCTGAGTTAACAGAATTGTGGTGGGACCAAGGAATTTGCTTTTTCATACCACCCTAATGGCCATCTGGAGAACACCCTCAGAGAGTAGCCTTTGGAATGACCTTTAGAACTTACAACTATCTGCTGTGTAACTTCAACAGTCATAAAAGTGAAACAGCAACAAACCAAGCCTGCATAGATTTTACATATATATATGAATATACATATGTACATGTGTGTATATATTATACACATGCACATGCATACATACATGTGTATACATGTATGATAAACTTCATGAATTTAAAGGACTCTGTGCATTTTAAATGAATAATGTACATACTAGCATCATGTCTTCTCACCTCTCTCCGTCTCCCTCATGATTCACTAGTCATTTCCTTAGGCTCTGTATGTATGTGTATATATATACATGCATGTTTTAACTTACACATGTGTATGTATGTATATGCACGTTTGTGCATGTGTGCACATGCATGTGTATGTGTGTATACACAGATACATATGTGTGCATGTGTGCATATATACACACATACATTATACACATATATATGTATACATACATATATACATAAACCCAAAACCCACAGCCGTCGAGCTGGGTCTGATTCATAGTGACCCTAGAGGTCAGAGTAGAACTGCCCCACAGAATTTCCAAGAAGTGCCTGGCAGATTTGAACTGCTGACTTTTTGGTTGGCAGCCGTAGCACTTAACCACTACACCACCAGGGTTTCCTACATTATCTTATAACAACAAGAACAGTCCACTGCCGTTGAATCGGGTCCAACTCACAGTGACCCTACAGGTCACGGTAGAACTGCCCATAGAGTTTCCAAGGAGCACCCCGTGGATTCGAACTTTCAACCTTTTGGTTAGCAGATGTAGCACTTAACCTATTACGCCACCAGGGTTTCCTACATTATCTTAGGCAGCAAAAAATGCTATCAAGAAAAATAAAGGAAGTTAAAGGGGATAGAGAACAATGAGGGAGAGGACTACTATCTTAAACACGATGGTCAGGAAAGGCTTGAACATAAAGCGGCATCAGAGAAGTGAATAAGCCAAGAAATGAGGATACCTGTAGGATGACAGCCAAGACTCAAGCGCAAATATTCCATACAAATACAAAACATTTGAATTTTATTATTTTCTAGTATCTACATCTACCATTTTTAAGTCTACACACCTCCCAAGCCCTTTGCTGCCAAGTCAATTCTGACTCATAGCTACAGAGCAGAACTGACCCACCATCCAAGGCACGGATGGTGAATCCAAACTGCCATTCTCTGGGTTAGTAGTGGAGCTCGTAATCAGTGAACCACCACAGACATATTTTTAAGGAACTAAGACACATTAAAAACTGCGTTTTGTGGTCTTGCATGGAAATAATCTAGACTCTGCACTGCTTCTGCAGAAAAATATTTCTATGTTACAAGTTTTTCAGATGGTCTATTCTTGAGTGCAAAATGAGACAGACTGTTCTTCAGAACAAATACTGAGAAAAAAGCCCTTTTATTTGCAGAGAATTATTTGTTTGCCAGAATTTGGGTATCCCTTCCCACACTTGTTAGGTAATCTACATCAAATTTGAAAAAAAAAACCTGAAAAACACAAAACATGAAATGCCCTAAGGAAAATAATAATATTCTACCTGACTGCATATTTTATAGGAGAGACTTTTGATATTAGCCTCTACAAGCTGAGAGTATACATCACATACTTTCAGGCTAGAACAGACTGTAAAATAAAACCAACCTATAAAGTTTTTGCAAACCAGAACGACTGTTATTTTAAACTGAGTTTTATTACTTGAAAAAAACTTGTCTAGCAAATGAGATGTATTTGAGGGAAGGAGTTGTCCTTTGAAAAGAGGATTTCATATCACTTCATGTGCTAAATAACAATCCAAACATTTTTTGTTTTATATCTTGGCAAGGTTTTTCATGGATTATAGCTTAGAAGACTTACATTCTCACATAAGAGCAGTATTAGTAAATTATTTAGAAAGAGTAACAGGAGGTTTACAGTCAAGCTGTTTTACCTTAACCTAGTTTATTTCAATCTGTGTTCTCACATTTAAAAAAAAAAAAACAACCTTTTGGTGTTGTGCCTACACAGAAATAAACAAATGTGAATTCCGAGACACACTAACAATGAAAGCATAAAAGATGCTGTTGGAAAGTTATTTTTTTATCGGAAGGTAATTTTTCAGATGGGCTATATTCAGAAGCTCTAAGCTGCAAAGTTTGGAGTTCCTGCCATAAGCTATTCTGAGTCCTTAAAATGTGTGGCTAAAAAGATTCTAGATTTTATGTTTTGAATGGTATTATATAAAAACACTAACAGTGACGAAGATAAACCATCCAATTAAGCGATGGGCAAAGGAGATGGACAGACATTTCACTAAAGAGGAGATCCGGGCAGCCAAAAAATACATGTGGACATGTTCACGATCCTTAGTTATTAAAGAAATTCAAATCACGACGACAATGAGATACCATCTCACCCCAACAAGATTGGCCATCATCCAGAAAACACAAAACAACAAATGCTGGAGAGGCTGTGGAGAAAGTGGAACCCTCCTACACTGTTGGTGGGGTTGCAAAATGGTCCAGCCTCTTTGGAAAGCAATCTGGCGCTTCCTTAAAAAATTGGCTATCGATATACCATTTGACCCAGTAATTCCACTACTTGGAATATATCCTACAGAATCAAGGCCTTTCACACCAACGCACACATACACGAGAATGTTTACTGCAGCACAGTCCACAATAGCAAAAAGATGGAGCCACCCCAGATGCCCAACAACAGAAGAATGGATAGGTAAACTATGGTACATATACTCAATGGAGCACTATGCAATGATAAAGAATAACGAAGATTCCAGGAAACATCTCCTAACCTGGTTTCAACTGGAAGACATTATGTTGAGTGAAAGTAGTCAGCGACAAAAGGTCAAATACTGCATAAGACCTCTACGGTAAGATCTCAAAAACAGACTTGTGTATAGAAGAAAAGATTCTTTGACAGCTGCAAGGGAGGGGAAGGGGGGAGGGTTTAGTTTAGATAGTTGCTAGAAATCTGGTTGGGAGAAAGCGGTGATAGCACACATTAGAAACAAGAACAACATTAAGTGGACTTCAGCATAACTGGAGTACTCCTTCCATCTTAACCCAATATTGCAAGGATAGAGTAGCTGGGGCAGGGGGCAGGGGACCATGCTCTTAAGTGAAATCGAGGCCAATTGGCACAACTAGCCTTTTGCCAAGACAGCTCTCTGCACCTCGCACTGGTGAGTCGCGTCTGGGGTCTTAAAAGCTGCCAAGCTGCCATCCGAGGACACAGCAAATGGTCCCAACTCAGCAGGAACGGATGCTCACCGAGGACCAAAATGACATGCAGTAAAGACAACCTAGAAGACAGAGAGACCCAGAAGAGTGGGTGCCTACATCGACTTGGGACCGGAAGAACCGGATGGTGCCCGGCCACCACCAGTGATAGCCACGATGGAGCTCACAGAGAGAAGTCTCACTGACAACACAAGAATAAAAAGGGGTGCATCCTGAGATCTCCACTAAAAGAACTCAATTGATGGTCCAGCGGTTTTGGGGTTCCCCTGAGAGCATGGCCCCCGGCCCTGATGCTGCCCTGACCCATAAATTATAACGAAGGTCCACTCTTTGGACAGGAATGGATTGGACTCGGCAATGCAGAGTAACCATATATTGGATGCACTTTATGGTTCTATACATCTATAGGATATCTTCCTGCTGACCTCTGGCTGGAGGAAGGAGAATGGGTGGAGAGGAAGGGAAAGGAGGCTGTTGGGAGGATGAGACATGTATGGAGCAGACAGGAATAGTGTCCTGACACCGGACAGGGAGAGCAGTGGAAGCTGCATATAGGTGGGCATGTAAATTTATATGGGAATGTACATGTTAAATTTAAAAAAAAAAAAAAACACTAAACAGTCACACATGATCATTGTAGAAATTAAAAATTAGAAAAAGTGGAACGGAAAAATGACCTATGTTCCATTATTCAGAGTTACAACTTTTAATACTGTCTTAGAGCCTTGGTGGTTACCTATTTTTTACCCAGTTTTTTCCACACAGTTTATTCATGATAATAAATATTAATTTCCTTCAAATAAAAATATTTTTCCTACAAAACATAATTATTATAGAAAAGCTAGAATATCAGAAAAGTAAAAAGAAAGAAAATGAAAAACACCTGTGGTCTCTAATAATCACCATTGTTAACACTTACTGGTTTTCCTTGGTCTTGCTTTAAAAGCATATATACTCACTATCGTGATCTTTAAGCACAATGAATTCTGGAACATTCACAGGTCCCAGGTGGAATATGATAGAAGAAAGGGGGTAGAGATGGATAATACTACCACTGGGGTTTATCAGTCTTTTCCAATTAAAAAAAAAAAAACTACCACTGGGGTTTATCAGTCTTTTCCAATTAAAAAAAAAAAAAAACCCCAAGTAATTTAATTTGAATGTTAAAGTCATGTTACTGTTCTAGTTCTTTTGAATGAAAATAGCCGTTATTTGTTCTGGGCACCTCTAATTTTATGGTGGTAGCATAGTGATGATGTGAAAACTAAAATACAGCTATGATAGGTAACTGAAATCGTTTCTCCAAAGTCATGATTTTTTTTTCCTGCTCTAGTTACAAACAAAAAGCAAATAAAAAGTCAAACCCAACTGCGGCTGAGTTGATTCTGACTCACAGCAACTTTACAGGGCAGAGTAGAAATGCCCTATATTGTTTCCAAGGAGCATATGGTGGATTCAAACTGCCAACATTTGTGTTAACAGCTGTAGTATTTAACCACTATGCCTAAACAAAAAATGCAAGGGCACAAATATAGTCTGAAACAGACTACAAGGCAATACACATTAGCATCTATTAGGGTATTCTTATCATATTAAATCTTAACCATTTTCTAATATTTTCAAAAGGAACAAAAAACTTCTCTATATAATAAAGTCTTTAAGTTTACTACGAGACCCTAGGTGGCAGAAAGAATTGAGTGCTTGACTACTAGTCAAAAGGTTGGTGGTTCAAACCCACAGAGAGATGCCTTGGAAAACAGGCCTGGTAAACTGCTACAGTGAAGTTACAGCACTGAAAATCCTACATTCTTGAGTCTCCACTGGACTCTCATCGCTCAGAATGCAACAGTTTTGCTCGTTAACAAAATCATTCATCCAAAAATGCACCTCATCGCTGAAGATGATTTTTTGGCCAAAAGCAGGGTCAACTTCCAATTGCCCCAGAGCCCTGACAGCAAATGTATGGTGTAATCTGTGGTCGTTGGGACTTCACTTCTTGAGTTAAAACAATTTTGTCAGAGTAAAGCTTCAAGTCCAGATGCACAATCTGCCAAATTGTGGTTGATGAAAGGCCCAGGTCTTGCGCTCAGTGAGCAGTTGAGTAGTATGGATTCTCATGTCCACTCCAGCAAACAGAGGTGATTTTTCATTGGAACATGTGGTTCGTTGACACACAGGTATTTTCTGATTGGCAACAGACCTGGTTCTCTCAAATTTTCTGATTAAACGTCCAATTGCTCTCTTGGTTGGAGAAGTAAGCGCATTGTAAATTTCACGTAACACATGGAATGTCTGGCGAACAGGACACTCATTTTGATAATAAACTTTAATAATTTCTATGTGTTGTGGAATCATGGAATTTGTCAAGACTGTCTGTCAAGACTAAAAAAAAAAAGTGACAAATATGGCCACTATAGCTTCACAAATATGGCCGCTGTGAGCAGTCCAGAGTAGGATATCCTCATTGGAAGACCCTTTATATACTTTAGGAGTGCCAGGGTGGCACAAACAACAAACAGCGTACAAACAGAGTATGGTTAACGTAAAGATCCACAGTTCAAACCTACCCAGGGTTCCCTGAAGGACAGGCCTGGCTATTTGTTTCCGAAAGGTCATGGCCTTGAAAACACCATGGAGCATTTCCACTCTGCACATGGGGTCACCATGAGTTGGAACAACCTGACGACAGCAGGAATAAAAACAACATACCCATTTTAATCATCACCCTTGTTATCTTCTGTTCTTCCAGAGTGAAGATAGTTAAGTCTCACAAAGTCCTACCTTTGGTATCCTTGTCTTTTCACTCAACTCTCTCCCAGGCAATCTTGTACACTCACTACCTTCACTCATTATCCTTCTGAGATTGATGTCTAACTCAACATCTCTAACCCTAGTTGTTCTGCCGAGCTCTATATGCTGCCTTCTGAGAATGCGCAGTTGGAAAACTCCAAATGAATGCCAGCTCTTGGGTTTTTCAGCCTTACGAAACATTTTCTTGCCCAGCCTCGAATCCTCAAATTCATTTTGGACATCACACTCTTGTTCACGTGCCATATCCACCAGTTTGTTAGTTTATCTCTTTGCCGAAGGAGTTGACCTCTTCTGTATCCACTTCCACTTCTCTTTCTTATGGCTTACCATCTCTTGCTGAAATTAATTCAATAATCTTTTAATTGACCTCCTTTATTCTCTCTTTACACTTCAGCCTTCCAGTCTCAAAATACTAGTAAAATCCTGGCATAGTCTTCACTAAAACCTGTGGCAGATCTATATTATCTCAGCAAGCATTTAAGGTCCTTCATAATAGGCTCCAGTCTGCCTTTCTAGACTTACCTGTCACTACAGGTCCTCACTACTCTATACTCTAACCATTAGATATATATTAACCAAAACCTATTGCTGTTCAGCCAATTTTGATTTACAGTGGCTCTACAGGACAGAACAGAGCTGCCCCACAGGGTTTTCAAGTCTGCAAATCTTTACAGAAGCAGACTGCCACAATCTTTATCCCGTGAAGCAGCTAGTGGTTCGAACTGCTCACCTCTCAGTTACCAACTGAGCACTCAACCACTGCGTCACCAGGGCTCCTTTTGGGTATAAGTTATTGGCCCCCAAATAGTCCACACTCATCTGACTTTATATGTCTATTCTGTGTTTCTATTTACCTACCACCTTTAAGTATGTTATAATGTCCTGTTTAGCAGTGTACCCACAAGGTTTTATGTACCACCTAGCACAGACGGCACGTGGCCTTTGGCTAGCACAGAATGTTTTGGCTTGGCTTTGCACAGAATGGCAACACTGGTGGTGTAGTCAGTGGTTGGGTGCTACAGCTGCTAACCAAAAAAAGCTGGCAACTGGAGTCCTCCAGAACACCTTGGAAATTCTGTGGGGCAGTTCTACTCTGTTCTATAGGGTTGCTATGAGTCATAATCGATTCGGTAGCAGCGTGTTTTCGTTTTTAGCACAGAATAACTCAAATATTTAATGAACTCCTCAATTCTGCCTATTAACATTTCACTGATCCTTTAAAACCTAGCTCAAAAGATATGAGCTTTGAATAAAATCAAGAGCTCTCCACCCCCTGACCAGTAACTGTCCATCATCTGCTCTCTGACATTTTATAGTAGAGCTTGCTACAGTTCTCTTCAAAGAATGCTCTCTAAGAATATTATTATTTCATGAACTGAACCAAGCGTACCATGAAAAATTAGAAAATGACTATATCCTCCCAATCTGTAAAGGGGCAAGGGGAAGACACTAGATAGTAATTCCTTCAATTAAGGGCTTTGTCCCATAATCTAAGCCTCTTGTACTACCTAGTAAAAAATCTAAAGCTGAATACAACTAAGTACTACCATATCAATACTTCAGGATTTGTTCTGTAAATAATATGACTTCCAGGTGTTCTGCTAATGGCACAAGTTTGAGAATCATGGTTTTAACACATATACCTTTCACCACACTTGTATATGTTTCTTCCTACCTTTTAAAAGTTTTTAGGGAAAAGGACTGTCCTGCTCAGCCCCCAAGTCCTAGAAATAATGAAGATACTCCAAATGTCTTCTTAACTGAAATATCTGACTCTTTCACAACTGTACTTACACATTTTCTGAACCTTCTTTAAGTAACACTTTTTTTAAAAAAAAGAGAATGGTAACTACCCTAAACAGAGTCACACAGAGTGTCAAGCTCTACAATTTATAGTTCTGAATGACAGACAAACCCAAATTCTACTGCAAAAGATCTAAAATTTTTAAATATTTACATAGAAATAGAATTACTCCAAATGGAGTTAGGCCACAGGGGAGAAATGAGTGCCTTATTAGAATTTCTAGTTGATTTCCAGGTTTTAATCTTAATTATTAGCAAGTCAACAAAATTTCAAATTCAGAGGATTAAAATTAGTCTACTATAATATTCATTTTTATTTCAGTTACTACTTCTGCTTGGAAATCTCTAAAAGTCACTAACGCTTCATGATGATGCTTCTGTCTTTTCATCTCCAAATGAAAACAAGTAATACTATTCTCCCCACTAAGAAAAATTACAGAACTAGCCTTCAGTCTCATTTTAGCCCATTCAGCACTATCAGTCCATCACCTGTACTACTCTTTAACAGTAACTTAATTCAGGAATCCAAAACAATGTCAACACACACATAACATACTCAAGCTTATTTTCACCAAAAGATTAGCTTAAATAGGCAAAATCAAAATTTTAGACTCATCTGTACTGAGGTCATCTGTGATACCTACCTTTAACCACAGCTTTTAAAACTAGGAAAAGCTACTTTGTAGCTAATACAACAATAGTCTGAAAGCTTTCAAAAATATAATTTCAAAATTAATTCTGAGAAAAGCAGAAATTCTTACTAACATAAGACAATTTATAAAGCTCTGTGAATAATTTCTCATTAAGCATTTCACATTCTTTTCCACTTAGTATGTATTTTCACCCATTTCTAATGAGACTGGCTATTTCTCACAGCTGCCTTAAATTAATGAGATCTAAAATATAATTTCCTTGAGAACAGATATGTCGTCCAACAGAGAAAATAGTATCTATAAGTGGATAAAAATTGTATTTTTAACATTAACATTAAAAAGATGTACTGGGACTTTCAAAAGATGGCATCACTTTAGAATAAAACAATATACACACACAGTTCAATATGAAACTCAGTAATGCCATTAACCAAGCTTTGGAAACAAAACAACATACCAGAGTTGCTTTAGCCATTGTTCTGCCACAATTACGACCCACAGCAACCCTACAGAGCACAGCAGACAGAGAAGAACTGCACCATAGTGTTTCCAAGGAGTGCCTGGTAGATTCAAACTGCCAACTTTTTGGTTAGTGGCCATAGCTCTTAACCATTATGTTATCAGGGTTTCCAACAACATAACAGACCATTTGAATCTTAAGTAAAATCTTTATTAAACAATCTTTATAAAGTCACTTTACAACTAAAGTGTACACACACACACACACACACACAGCTCTGCCCACAGAGTTTGCAGGGAACAGCTGGTGGATTCAAACTGCCATCCCTTTGGTTAGCAGTGGAACTCTTAACCACTCTGCCACCAGGGCCTCATGTAACACACTATTATGTGTTATAAATATATATAAACTATGTTTATGTTATTTATAGATCATATATCTGTGTTATATGATCATAAAACAAAAACCAAACATATAAACTTTGAAAGGATACAATAAAAAGACATATTGGAAGTTCTAAAGTTTTTTCCCCTGACCTCAATGATCATTCACATACTTCCTGAAGTAGACGCTACTGGGTACACCATACTGTCACCATACAGAATTACTTGTAGTTCCCAGAAACACTATGCTGCTCTACACCTTGCATTTATTATAATTCAGCATTTTGAATGTTCTCCATCCCCATGAAAAAATCCAGTAGCAATTTCTATTTCTTTAAGGTAGGTTCAAGTATGATCTTCTCTTTAACACCTTTTAAATAGTCTCTTTCCCCTTGTCTTTTCCTCATCTCACTCACCACCTTTATTTCCTGCCTTTCACATTTAGGTCACTTTCCTCATAGTTTTCCTTGCACTTTGTGCATGCTTTCATTATGGAATCATTACAATCTTTTTAAATATCTGTTCCCCCACTCCACTACAAGCTACTTACGGAGAGCATACTCATTTTCTGCTATCAGGGACTAACATATCTAACTCTAGCAGACACACAAATATTTGTTGAATCTAGTAATCCACTCTAACGCTCTCAAAGTTCCGATGAGTATAGACCATGAGACTCAAGTTATATGTGTCCAAGGTACTTCATAATGCGACCAGGCTGCTCTATAATGACAGTGTGATGTCCTCTTTACTAGTACACTTTTACCCCCTACTATTAGGCTTAGTAGTTTATAGGACTGTGGTTAAGGTTTTACTTTGCCAAGTCAAGCCAAGTGCCGTCGAGTCGGATCTGACTCATGGCGGTTTTACTTTAGGAATTTCGGAAATAAAAGGAATTAATTCAGTGTTTTGCAAATATTTACAAGAAAACTCAAATGATAATATCTAGAGGAGTCATTGGCCTTGATTTTGAAAATGCCATATACCACTTAAAACCCAAAAAACCAAACCCACTGCCATAGAGTTGATTCTGACTCACAGCAACCCTATAGCACAGAATACAACCAACCCATAGAGTTTCCAAGGAGTGCCTGGTAGATGTGAACTGCTGACTTTTTGATTAGCAGCCTAGTTCTTAACCACTATGCAACGAGAGTTTCCAACATACCATTTTAATCTTAAATAAGATCTTAATTAAATAATCTTTATTTAAAAAGTCATCTCAGTCACCCATGAGCTGGAAACCATATTCACACGTACAGTTCTACAGAATACATTCTAGAGCATCTACATATCGTAATCGCATCTCAAACAGCTGTAACTTACACTTTTCTCAAAGCTGTGCTCGCTAAAAGGTCTTATTTAGTAAAGACTTAGATTTTAGGCTGGCATAGTAGAAAGGACTTAGCAGTGTCCACAAAGATGGCAAATCTATTACGTACATATTGTTTACATATATCAAATACCAAAAAAGAGGGAACTCAAAACTTCATAACCAGCTCACCATCATATTACTTTTTGCTACTAAAAGACCATGAGTTTTACCTCTCTTGGCCTCAGAAGGCAGGAAATACATTATTATAAACCGCACAATGTTGTAAATTTAATTTCTAAGCACGGGAGCTGCAAGATCACACTGAAATACAGTGTTCTGACCACTGGCAGTAGACAGAGATGACTCTGAGCACTCAAAAAATTACCTTTATAGAAAAAATAATCTCCCTGCTCCTTTGGACCCATAAAACATTATATGCACAGGTACTTCTGAAAACCCCAAAATTCATTCAAACCTGTATCTTACTTCTGAGTACATTCACACAGCCATTCTCTTGCCTATTCTGGATTCCTGTTTCCACATCTATGAATCTGGAAACTTGGACTAGTCAAATGCTAACACTACACTCAAGTCAAAAACTTCTGACTTCAATTGGGAGTATATTTAACTACTTAAAATTAATGACATGTAGGAATCCGTTGTTTCTCATTTGAGTTACAACTACAAAGCACTGGGGACATGGAAGAGTACCTTGTTAAAATTTGCTACCCAGGTATACCACCAGTAAAAAAGACAATAAATGTAATGATAAAAAAATTTGTAAATATTCCATTACCAAATAATTCTACTAACGACTCAAGCACTATGCTAACTGCTGTCTCCAGTGAAAGAAGTCCCTGACTCTATCGCAAACAGCACACTAGAAGCCAGTGACAAGCAGAAATGGGGTGATTTATTTTTCAGTTACAACTATAAGCCAACGACCAAAAATTTGTTAGTACAACTTTTCAGGGGCTATTCAGTGAAAGACCAACACACAGTTCCAGCCATTAGCTAATTATTCCTTTATTCAAATTAATACTGCAATGGCTACCACTTATACTGGGCTTGCTGAGGAGCCAGTACTATTTCACATATATCAATTCACTTCATCATGACAGCTACCCTATGTTGACACTATTATTATTCCCCATTTAAAGATGAGGAAAAGGAAACCGAACAGGTTAAGCGATTCGGTCAAGTTCACTCAGCTTTAATAAACAGCAGAAGTACTACTTGCACCCAATCACCAACAACCTTCAATTACTTTTCTCTTCCCAAAGAATTTCCACTTGAGAAATTAATCTGGTTCACATCAATTATATACGGCAGTTATAAAATCAATACATGTATCTTAGTAGCTTCCTGTCTTAGATTATTTCCTTTTACGAAAGAAAAAGAATTGACTCCGGATATAACGAGCATACCGAGAGCCCGGAGCCGCCTGAAATGCCTGTGTTTCTGGAGAAATAAACACAGATGTCTACACTTAACTACAAATTTAGTGTCGCTTCCTTCCCTATTATTGCCAAAACCTGGTCTCCCGAACTGAAAGCCGAGAAAGATCAGGAAGGTGCCTCAGAGATCGTGAACCGGTCAACAACACTCCAGAAAACCCACTAATGGCCGACCAGGGGAGTAAAAACATGCAATTCTGTACGGGCTTCAAACCACCACATTACGCGTTTAAGTCAAACTTATTTTTCTGATCATAGTTCCTCCTTAAAAACTTCCACACCAAAAACAAAAAAAAATTCGTGACTAAAACCGTCAGTTGCGAGTTCACCTGCCACCCCCCCTAAAAGTTTTCCTCTCCCCGCCCACGGGAGCCATGTCACCGTGCAGCGCGCAAGGTCGCCCCTCGGCCCAGGTCGCTGGCCACCGCCCCTCCCCGGGTCCAGCCCCGCCGCCGCACCTATCAGCGCCGCCCCCGGCCAGGCCCGGCCCTCCGCGGACACGTGTGAGGGTGTGTTTGTGTCGGTCTGTCAGTCCCACCCGGCCGGGGCTAGCTTACCGAGAGAGCAGCGCCAGCTTCTGCTCCAGCATCATCTCCAGCTTCTGGCCCTGCTTGGAGATCCAGTGGTCCACGCCGTGCAGGCGGTAGCACGTCTCCAGCATCGACCTGAAGTCCGCCACGAACTCGGTGATGCCCGCGTACTGGCCGCGGGAGAACTTCTCTTCCATCTTCAGCAGACACATGCCCGGCCCCGGCGGCGGAGCGCGGCCACCCCGGGCCCCAGCGCGCGGGCCCTCGGCCGCCGCCTCCTCCTCCGCGCCCGCGACGCCCCCCACGGGCTGCAGAAAGGGGGCTGTGAGGCCGCGGTGCTTCTCCTGCAGAAACTCGCCCAGGATCCGGTAGCCCTGCTGCAGCTCGTAGGGCAGTTCCTGCCCCTTGCAGCCGCCACCCCCGACCGGCGTCGCCTCTGCCTCCTCAGCCCGGCCGGCCGCGTCCTCCTGCGAGGCGGCACTTCTCCCTCGGGCCGGCCTGGCGACTACCGCCTCCTCGTCATCGTCTTCCTCGGCCGCCGCCGGCCGCCGCTCCTCCTTCCCGGTCGGTTCCATCTCCCCCGGCGTCTCGAGCGCGCTCATGCCCGCGGCAGGCCTGGGCTCGGCAGTGTGGAGCGGCCGCTTGAGGCGCCGGGGACGCGTGAGCGCGGGCCGCCCTCTCACGGCCCGGCTGCGCCGCGCCGCCCCAGCCGCATCGGCCTTGCTCTCCTCACCGCCAGCTCGGCGCGGAGCGCGCGGGGGTCTCGGCTCGCCGCGGCGGGGCGGGGTTACATGGCGCGCGGGGAGGGGGAGAGGAGAGCCGAGGCGCCCTCCTCCCCCCTCCACCCGGCGGCGGCGTTGCGCGCGGCCGGGCCTCACCCTCAGCGCCCCGCCCGCTCCTCACCGGCCGGCCGGGCCCCGCGGTCTCGGCGCCCCACCCCCTCCCGGGCCGGCTGCGGGGCTGGGAGGGGGCGAGAGGAAGGGGGGTGCACTTCTCGCCTCCCCGGAGGGGCCGCAACTCCGGGCCGCGGCCGCTCCGGCTCCTCCTCCTCACCCTCACACCCCCTCCCGCCCCTCTCTACCTGCGGGGGACCCGGGCAGGAGGAGGCGGCGTGGACGGGCCCGGCGACAACTGTCAGTTAGAAGCCCCGCTGGGCGGGGGGGAGGGGGGAGGGGGAGGGGAAGGGCACTCAGCCCCCCCGGCCGGGCGAGCTGTGGAAAAACGCAAAGAAAGAGGCTCCGTCGCCATCCCCGAAGCGCATGCGCAGTTGAGCACCTTTCCCCGCCCCCCTCGCGCCCCGCCCCACTACGCGAAGACGAAGACTTCGGCTCCGCGACAGGCTCCGAGGTCTGATAGGTGGCGCGGCTCAACGATGTCATCAACGTGCAGCGACTGTAAAGGGAGGGGCGAGGGGGTGGCAAGGCACCTTCTCGGCTTTACACATCGCCTCTCGGGAAAGGGGCCAAAGAGCCTGCAAGTGCAGCCAGATACTTCTGTTGCGAGGCCTTTATTAGCCGTAAAAAATAAAATTAATCCTAAAAGAAAGTTGCTAGATGCCCTCTGTTAATGAGAAATGGATAGTGAGAAAGACATCACAAAATTCTATCCATTCTGAAATTTACGTTCCCTTTGCTCCCTCCACCGCGGCTTTGACTGACAGTCCTTTATATAAATCAGAATTTTGAAAGTTTTGGAAAGTTAAGGACTTTACCAACCGAAACATACGTTCACATATAAAAGACAACGAAGTGATGTACAAAATTCAAGTGGTTATAAAATTAGTTTCTGAAAACTTTGTCCCCAGTTCTTAATCTGAATTTGTGTTTTGGAAAATTAGTCTCATGTGTTTTCCATTAAAGTAAAAAATAACTTCAACACTCTCGATTCTTGAGATCTGCGAATACAGGAAGCGAATGAGACTTCATTTAAAAAAATAACATCCTTGGGACTAAAAACAGTCTCCAAATATTTCAAGTCAGCTGTACAGCATTAGTCATGTCAACATGGGCTTAATCTAGCTACACAGTGTTAAATTATTGTTTAAATGACTAAAAAGGAGACTTAGATAAATTTACATGTTGCTTAAATTAATGAAGAGGAAGAACTAATGGTTCCATAAAGCAGCTGTTATTTTTCCTGTTTTGTTGGAAAGAAGCACATAGAACTTTGTCTTAAGCAGAACCCTTTCACTTGAAACTTGGTATTATCTGCACACAAAAACAAAATTAACAAACCCAACAAGTAAAAATTGGAGTAAAGTGGTCTGGATAGTCTAAGATATCCTGAGACTGCTTACTTCTCTCTAACGAAACCCTCCAAGAACTCACAAAGCTTTCTTCAGGAAGTTAAATCCAGTGTAGTGGATACGCACACACTCTCGCTCCCTAATATTGAAGGTCTCTACCTGATCATATATTTATGCTTGATCGGTCTTTTGCAGCTTTCTGTCTCTACTGAGAGCCCACAGATACGCCTGAGCCTCAACAACTGGAGTCTGACTAAACCCACTGCCCTCAAGTCGATTCCAACTCATAGCGATCTTGTAGTTCACAGAACTTCCTCATAGGGTTTCCAAGAGTGTAATGTTAATGGAAACTGACTAGCATGTATCTTTTATCCTTTTCCCAAACAGCCACTGGTAGGTTCCAACCACTGACCTTTCAATTAGCAGTTTAAGCACTGTGCCACCAGGGCTCCTGTCACCAGATCTTCTAATGAGGTCATTCCAGTTTGAACCCCTGCTTAGAATCTGCATTTCTGACAAGTTCCCAGGGGATGGTAATACTGTTGGTTAGGGACCAATTATGAGAACCACCAGTAGAGCAGTGGTTCTCAAATTTATTATAAGTAAGAATTACTCGGGGATCTTAAAATGTAGATTCTGATTCAGTAAATCTGGGGGCAAATGCACATTCTCAGTTCGGGTTTCAAGCTGAAGGAACTGGTTTGAAGCCCTGCCTATTAGACTTAACATCTCTAATTTCCTTTGACAAAGCCCTAGCATCTGAAACCCACACTACCCAAGTGAATATCCCCTTCTCTGCTTGGCCACCAACTTTATTTGATGACTCCCAGATATTCCACTTTTGGTAACCCTAGTGGCACAGCAGTTAAGTGCTACAACTGCTAACCAAAACACTGGCAGTTCAAATCCACCAGGAGCTCCTGGGAATCTCTATGGAGCAGTTCTACTCTGTCCTATAGGGTTGCTATGAGTCAAAATGGACTTGATGGGAATGGCTTTTTGTTTTCTTTATTAAACACTGGACCACCAAGCTATTTACGTTATTTCCTTCATTTTTCATAATAATCTTCTGAGTATCAGCCCCATTTTACAGATGGGGAAATTGATGCTTAGGCTAAGAAAGTAGTTTACCCAACTTCAAATCTAGTTCTGTTATACCTCAAAAACTCCAGATGCCTAATTCGAGGTTGCCTGGCAGAGTTTCCAATTCCTCAAGCACAGCAGTGTAAGCCATTACTGGGAATGATGATCAAGAACAAAACAAAGAACACCCCAGACCGACTGCTGTGGGGTCTATTCCAAGTCCTATCACCTGAGGACAGAGCAGAACTGTCCTACGAGGTTTCCGAGGCTATCAGTCTTTACAGAAGCAGACTGCTACATAATTCCCCCAAAGAGCAGCTACTGGGTTTGAACCACCAACCTTCTGGTGAGCACCTCAGTGCTTTAACTACTGTGTCACCAGTCTCCCTCTTGACTAAGGGCTTCTTGATTAAGGGATATAAAAGCAAGAATTGTGGCTAAGTAAAAGGGACCCCAATTCTAGTTCATGAAGAGGCCAGAAGTATGTTGTTTTACATAAATGAGAAAATATGGGTAAGTGAAAAGAAAAACTGCCTTTTAGTCCTACCACCCAGAGATAACTTCTATTAATACTTTGAAGTGGGATTTTTCTATTTACTCATCTATACTTTTTATCTTAAGTAAATTTAACAAAATTGTGATCATATTGCACATGTCTTTCTTTTTCCCCCATTAATAATAACTAGTTGTATGGAATGGGCAGGAACTGCCTATCTAAAAATCTCTACTTCATCCCCCTGTTCACAATAAACTAGCTACATGGCCTGCCCACCTCAACTGGTACTTGGTAGAATGGGGAGATCCTGACGTGAAAGTTATTCTAAACCCCAACAAAGAACACAGTCGAGGTACAAACAACAGCAAGAACAGCTACTATTTATTGAACACTTATCAAGTCTTAAATATCTGCTGAATACCTTATATACACACTTCTCACAGTAGCCCCAGGAAATCATGATAGATGTATGTTACTTAATTTGGGGATCAACTATGTGATGAGTAGGAAGCTTTTTTTAATACCTTACAAAAAGCTTGCCAATAAAGATCCACATTTCATTGAATAGAATTAATCCTAGATTTACAGAAATTTAGGAAAAGGTTTCTAAAGCACACCTACAGATAAATGACTGTTTTTTCATATTTAAAGCTAGAATTAACTTTCCTTCCTTTTGACTTTCAGAATCTCCAGGAAATTTGTCAAAATAGTCATCTCTATCAGCCCCTTTCTAAATCAGAGCTTCTCCTTGTTGAGCTAATTTGCAAGATGTAAAATGGCATACATACACAAAATGATACTCTGCTCAAACATGTAACACTAATCAACTGCTTTCACAAATACTGGTTACTTACTATTTGTCAAACACTGTGTTTCAGTATGCTACATGCTGCCCAGGTTACATGTACCGGGATTCTCATCTCAGTAGCCAAGGTTCTTGGAGTCCTGGGTAACTTAAAATGTAGAGAATAGTCTAGTTTAGAAGGTTTTTAAGGTCCTTTAACTCTCAGCTGGACACCTGGGGAGTCAGACTGTGGAGATGTCCCACCTAGTTCCTAGAAGAACATTAGGAACTCTGCACACCACTGCCACATCTCCAGCATGCCTCCCAATTTCAGGATCCTCCCACCACAACAGCCAGGAGTGTTGCCCAAGAGGAATAAGCCTGCCATCACATGCTTCACCTTCCAAAGATGTTTGTTCTGCAAGTTCTTCTATCTCATCTTTGTGAGTTACTAGCATCCTGAGGTATTCAGCATGATATCATGACACCAAGTATACTGTTTGCCCAGTATCAGTACTTCACACAAACACCACAAATTTATACACTTCATACCAACTAGGAGAAAGGTGACAAACATTGTAAGACAATGGAAGTACAGGTTATCACCAACAGTCTGTGTTTGAGAAAACATGCAAGATGGATAGAAGGTTATAACACTGACTAATCCTGGAGGAATGTGGTCAACAGATACAAACTGTATAAGTAGGAAGAGAATAGTTCTTTCAGTTATAATGGGATCCACTTCTAACATTATTTGGAGTTATGTTTATGGTAAATGATATTCAAGTGATACTAAAGTGCTTCAAGCAAAATTGAGCAACTCCTGTAAGGCTGCCTGCTGTTCCTCATCAAGTTGTGATACGCATTCCAACCATAACTCTTCATCAGTCTGTACCTGGCGCACGATAGTAGCTAGGCGTTTGGCACAAGGATGTTCGGAGTTAATAGTCTCATTCATTTTTCCTTCAGCAATTATGCTGATTATTTTGGGAAGATTGGAATTATTTGGACCAAGTACAACTGGGTGGTTATTTTCAATTAAGTCACAGAGAAAACTCAAAGTCTGAAGAGCTTCCTCTTTATCCTCATGAAGTGGAAGCCAAGACAACCAGTGTGGAAGAACTTCATCCACATTTACACAGTTAGGTTTAAACCTCAAAATCTTCCCTATCGCTGAGATACAGTTCTCTGTAGCAATGACACTTTTTTTGCTTTTAGAATTCGCACACTTAATAACTTTTACCAGCAGTGGTACAGCTTCTGAACATAAAGAACGATAATCATCTCCCCCAAACTGTGCCATAACTCCCAGGCCATAAGCTGCAGCTTGCCTGACTTCAGGATTATTATCCCGCATATTTAATAGCATTGGCCACCGAAAATATTCTACATATTTAAATGAGGTTGGACTGCAGTGCTCTATGATATCATCAAATATGCATAGTCCCCACTGTCTGTCTGGCCACGGCCTACTTGAACAAATTAGATTTACTATTAACGGAAGCAGCTGTTCAAACCACGGTAAAATCTTTTCCTTATAGGTACTAAATAATGAGTGCAAAATATCTGATACTTTAGTTAGAATATAGACATCACATTCATCTTCGTCTTGCAGAGACATTTCAATTTGCTGGTCATAGTTTTCTTCCTGCCTTTTAACCTGCCGCAATTCTTGGTTTTTAAAGTGCCCTTCGAGCTTTGCCTTCAATATTCCTCCAAGTTCTTCCAAGTGCTCGTCATTGAGGCATCCATCTCCCATCACTTCAATGCACTTTGCAAAAGAATTCATTATTTCTGACAGCACATCTGCATCTGGTTCTGTCCCAATAGCCTTGATTAAAGGATCACATATGAACTGCCACATCTGTGCAAGATACTCTGGCCCATTAATTTTTGCACATTCTAGCAGAGAAGGCATGGACTCTGCTGCTGCCACTCGAACATTGTCGTGGAAATAAAATTTCAGTAAGGGAACCATCAGCTTCACAACTTGTTCTGTATACTCCACAAATTCTTCCCGTAACTCCTTAGCATAGTAAACCAACATCTGGCAAGCAGTTGCTTTAGCTTCAAGTCCTGAAGTTTTAATTCCAAAACTCTGCTGGTCTCCAAGATTGACAAACTGCCAGCCATCGTCATCGCTCATATTCTCTACATCCTGTGTGTCTAAGAGTGCGACATCAGGTTTAGCTGAAGCAGTTTTAATAAGAGGCTCGATAACCAGTGGAAGATACTGTTGAAAATCTTTTCCAAGAATTTTACACATTCTGGCCCATGCTGAAACCATGTAAGAGACCTGAGGGTCATCGTCTTCCATATTATTTAAGTCTGATTGTGTCTTCAACAATAGCTGCATCACATTTGATGCATCTTGCATAAATTTTTCCTTCCCAACAGCAAGACCAACATGGCTGATGCATTCAATAGTTTTTCCTTTCAGAAGCTTGAGTTCCTTTTGGACAGCAAGCTCAGCAATGTGCTTTAGAGAGGGCATAAATATATTGTAGTAGGGAACAAATTCTCCTTCTATTGTATCTGCAACTGAGGCAATGGTTGTCACAAGTTGTTCCAAGGCCAGCTTCGTTCCATTCCGTATCAACTCCTGCAGTTTAATCACCAAGATGGAATGTAAATTTTTCACCATGCTGTCTAAATACAGAGCTAGCAGTGATTTGGGGCAGTCTTCAATAAAAATAATAAGAGCAGAAGCTGCATGTGACTGTACACGCTGATTACCTTGATTTTCCATGGTGCGCAACAAAGCTGTGATCACTGTTTCATGGAATTTCTTTTGGAAGCTAGGAGCAAAATCCGTAGCCATCTGTCCAAGTGTGCTACAGGCTGCAGCCCTCACCCTTGGATGAGGATCCTGAAGAAAATGCAAAACAGAGTTAACCAGTTCATCTAGAGTTGGTTCCATTTGCTGATGGCATCCTTCCCCAATGGCAGATAAGGCCATTAACCCAGCATGTCGACATTTCCAGTCAGGGCTGTGAAGCATCTGCATGATATGCTCCTTGGTCATTGGTAAAACCACTTTCCCACCAAGTCCACAGGCCAGTCTGTCTAGTGCACTCTCGGCAGCAACTGAATTGCTGTCAAAATCATCTTCTTCCATTTCATCCGCATTTACCCAGTCCTCGTCATCTTGTAGATCAACCATCATGGCTAATATGTGAGGAATAGCCTGTGCAATAATATTTGTATATTTTTTCAACATTGGGGTTGCTGTTTCAGACAAGGTCACTATTACTTCCAGAGCCAGCTGGCGCTGCAGATTACTAAGCCTAGAGTCACCACATAACTTTAAACTCAGCTGCAGAGTATCTTCTAGATAAGGACCCAAGTACTTAGGAACAGTATCCGCAATCTCCACCAGGGATTCCAGCACGGAATCATCATCCTGGTAGCAAGAGTCATTTACAGCCTGTAAGATTCCTGGGAGCAAGTCTGCAAAGTCTTTGAAAAGAGCGACATTAGTCTCATTAGCAAGTACAAAGGCAGCTGCAGCTCTAGCGGATAATGTCCTGATGGCTGGATGCTCCTGATCTTGAATACACTGGTCCAACAACCGTTTGATGATATCCAAATCATGCCGCTCTTGGTTCCCAAAAATCCCAGGAAAGTGCCAGAAAACGTGAATTGCAACTTCCCACAGAACCACATTTTTAGAGTAGATGGAATCAATCAGAAATTTCAGACCTTCGGGCCAGTGGTTAGTGCCATTCTCATCTATCAGATTCCTGGCCAGCACCGCAAAAATATCGCAGAGTTTTTTTCTCATGCTGGCATGAGTTTCTAACTTAACAGCCAGTATTAATTCAATCTTGACGTCCCTCTGAACATCAGGAGGTAGGTTTGGATAAACTTCCTCAAACCCAGAGGACAAAAGCCGTCGTAGCAGTGCGGCAGCCATTTGTCTCACCTCATAACCTGCTCTTCTATTTCTGACGGCATCTATGAGGAATGTAGTCTTACACAGACCTGGGATGTTTTCATAGATCTCCTCGGCCTGCCTCCGCACCATGCAGCTTGGATTGATCAGGTTCTTCAGAAGCTGGTAAAACTCTTGCTTTTCCGACACGGCCTCAGGTAGCCCCGCAGCCCCGGTAGCAGCCATCGCGCTCCGTCAAAACAAGCGCGACCAGGCAGAGGGAGGGGGGCTCGCGGCTCCGAGCACTGACGTCAGCGGCGCGCCGGTGCGGATGGGCGGGAGAGCTCTTGCCTTCCCTAATCTGGTTGCAGCGGCTGGGAGCTCGCGGGGACGCAGGGGAGCCTGGGAGTGCGGTAGAGGATGGCGAACATCCTCCGTTTGTTTTCCAATCAGATACCAATAATGTGTTTGCCTACGAAGAAAAAGATTATTGATTATATTCGAATGGTATTCTGAGTGATCTTTCCACTCCTTTTGTTTAGTTCTCATTTGTGCTGTTGTTACCCTGATAATTTAAAACAATAAGTACACCTTGTAACCACGGTTAAGTACAAGAAGCCAGGCGCAAAAGACAACAGACTGTATAATTTCATTTATAGGAAAGGTCCTGAATAGGCAAATGTAAAGAGCCAGAAAGTGTAAGAGTGGTTTCCTGGGAGGGAGGAGGAGTTGGAGGGAAATGGGGAGTCACTGCTAAGAGGCCAAGGTTTCTTTTAAGGGGTGATAAAAGTGGTTTAAAATTGATTTGTGATGATGGTTGCACAACTGTGAATATACTAAAAGCTACTGATTGTACAACTTAAATTGGTGAATTGTACAGTATGTGAATTATACTTCAATACCTCAATAAAGCTGTTTTAAAAAACCAGCAAGTGCAATAAAAGAATGAAAACAATGATTTCTGCTCCCACTTCCACTCCTAATGCAGCAGAGCAGCAGTCCTCAAACTTTGGTGTGTATAAGAACCACGTGGCCTGTAGTCTAAAAGAAAACAATGGTAAAGAACTATGGTGAAAGGTAATACAGGCTAACAGTCTGCAGACCTGAGCCTAGTCTTATCTCTAAATTAATTGTGCCCCCTTGGGCATGTTGCTGAAAGCTTTTCTCGTATGCTCCCTAAATTGTAAAATGTAGCAAGTCAGTTATTAAAATCTCTCACTACACTTTCAAGAAATCAAACAAGGTACTGCATTGGACAAATCCCTGCAAAATAGCTCTTCGAGGTGTTGAAAAGCAAAGATGTCAGTTTGAGGACTAACGTGCACCTGGTCCTAGCCATGATCTCTTCAATTGCTGCATATGCAAGTGAAAGATGGACACTGAATAAGGAAGACCAAAGGAAAATTGATGTCTTTGAATAATGATGTTGTTGAAGAATACATACTATGGACTGTCAGGAATACAAATCTTAGAAGAAGTACCGCCAGAATGCTCCTTAGAAGTAAGGATGGCAAAACTGCAACTCACATACTTTGGACATGATATCAGGAGGCACTGGTCTGTGGAGAAGAACATCATGCTTGGTAGAGGGTCAGCAAACAAGATGAAAACTCTTCAAGAGATGAACTGACACAGTGGTTACAAAAGCAGGCTCACATACAACACCAGTTGAGAGGATGGTCCAGGACTGGGCAGTGCTTCATTCTGTTGTGCAAACATTGTTATGGGTTAGAATCAACCAATGGCACCTAATAACAACAGCACCAGCTACCTTTTAGTAGGAGGCTGCTGAGGCTATTCCAAGAAACAAATGCCCCTGAAGCTTGACTACTGTTTCTGTAATTCAGTCAGGTGTGCTAATCAGAAATGATTAATTATTCCTTTAACCATGATTATGTCTTAATTTTTGTATGGTCATTTGACCACTCTCATTTTGATGTTCATATAGGTTTATAAGGTTGACAAAATAGGTAAAACAATCCTAATTGTAGGTGAGGATCCACAACTCAGATTGGTTAAGGGATTTGTCTAGAGAGACACAGCTGAGTATCAACCCCACAGCTCCTGAAAGCAAGACTAGTGATCTTTTCACCCCACCATCGCTGTCATCATCTGCTATTGAGTAGGTTCTGACTCACAGTGACCCTACAGGACATGAAGCCCCACATGAACTCCACTGGATGCAGGCTGACATATGAGGACTGCTAATTAAGCTTGTGAACTCACTTTAGAAAAAGTGCTACATATCTTATTGCTGAATATCACTACAGTCACCTTCGAAGTATTCCCTTTGGGAAGCTATGCACCAATGCCAGTACCTAGTCCATCTTTCAATGTAATTTTGGAACTCCTCTACTGGAATGGCCATCAGAGCTGTTGTCGGATTACCTTGATGTCCTGAATGTCACCAAAGTATCTTCATTCCAATATTTCCTTTGTCTTCAGGCAATGAAAAAAGTCACTGGGGGCCAGATCAGGTGAGTAGAGAAGGTATTTCGGTAGAGTTATTTGTTTACTGGCCTAAAGCTCCCTCACAGACAACCATACAATTAAGTTCATGGAGTTGCTGCCCTGCCACCATGTGCAATGACCATTCTAGAGTTTCAAAATTGCTTTGAAGGGTGGAAACAGGCGCTGGTGTTGGTGCATAGCTTCCCAAGGGCAATACTTCTAAGGTGACTGTAGTGATATTCAGCAGTGAGGCATGTAGCACTAAGAATAATTAAGTTCTCAGACTTAATTGTCAGACCCCGTATCTTTCTCCTGAGGAGTGGCTGATGGGTTCAAACCACTGACCTTCTGCTTAGCAGCTGTGAGCTTAACCAATTCGCCATCAGCCCTGATGGCACATCAGTTAAGCACTCAGCTGCTAAGGGAAGGATGGACGGTTTGAGCCCACCTAGTGGTTCTGTGGGAGAAAGTAGGTAACAATGTTCTCTTAAAGATTTCCTGTTAAAAACCCCTTGCCACCAAGTTGATTTCTGCTCATAGTGAACCTATAGGACAGAATAGAACTGCCCCATAAAGTTTGCAAGGAGCAACTGGTAGACTTGAACTGTCGACCTTTTGGTTAGCAGTCATAGCTCTTAACCACTACCCCACCAGAGATTCCCCCAAAAGATTGCAGCCTAGAAAGCCCTATGAGGATCAGTTCCACTATGTCACCAGGGGTCACTATGAGCTGAGAATCAACTTGAAGGTAGTTGACAACAGCAACAATTTCCTTCCTGTACACTATTATCTATTTCACCATATACATCCCCACGATTATTACCTCTCTGGTTTCGCAAGCAGACCAGAGGCCTTTATTTATTATAAGGTCAGTCTTACACTTCTCCAAGCAGGCTTAATTTTAATTTTGTCAAATACTGCTGCGTATACCCACGAAGAGATAAAATCACATCTTTAGCATTAACCAGATAATAGACAAAGTAGGAGCAGCAGTGATAGCTGGGTGGGAGAATTCTTAACTTCCATGCTGAAGATGCAGGTTCAGTCCTCAGCCAACGCACCTCATGTAAGAGCCACTGTTCAGCTGTCGGTGGAGGGTTACACATTGCTAGAATGCCAAACAGGTTTCAAGCGGAGCTTCCGCACTAAGACAGAGTAAGCCCTGCAATCTGTTTCTGAAAGATCAGCCAATGAAAACCGTATGGATCACAGCAGGTACTGTCATAAATTTCACTGTAATATGCAATAAAATGCTCACTTAAGAAGAAATCCTAGTCTCTAAAAACAGTGTTTTTCATTCTGTTGGGCTGAGGGAAGGGAGAGGGCTGGGGGTGACACAGGTGGCTAGAAGGACAAAATCGAAGAAAGCTAAACAGAGGACAGCAGGTCATGAAGGGTCTTACATTCCATGTTAAGAAGTTTGGATTTTTTTTTCCCCAAGAGGTAATAAGGAGCTGTTTGAAGGAATTTAACGGAGCATATAAAATAATCAAGTCTGTATTAACACAGGTTATAAAGAAAATATTCTACATTCTACTTTGGTGAGTAACATCTGGAGTCTTAAAAGCCCGTGAGTAGCCATCTAAGATATTCCACTGTTCTCACCTCATTCGGAGCAAGGGAGAATGAAGAAAACTGAAGACACAGGGCAAGATGAGCTCAAAGGACTCGTGGACCACAACTAGCACGAGAGGAGAAGGAAAAAATCAAATTTGAATTTTTGAAAGGTTGCTTTGATAGCAATGTGAAAACTGGAGACTTTGAGGAGGCCAACAACCTAGTTTAGTTGGGAGTTGTTGGAAGTGTACGTCACAGCAGTGGTGAAGGGGGAAGAAAAGGAGACAGAGACTGGACGAGGTTTTAAAACGTGAAACCAATAGCAGTCAGGGTTGGGGCTGGGAGGAAATCCTAGGCAATCTCCCCAAGTTTTGCCATGGGCATCTAGTCAGAAGTGTGTCAGTTTACCTATTGATTGTCCTTATGTGAAGAAAGAGCAATGTTCATGCTGTGTAAAAAGCTGCTGACTCACAGAAAAAGAAGGGGATTCCTAGCCCCTGTATTTGCTTTCTCACTGGCCCCCATGCTACAAAGGTGGTCATCATTCATTTCACCAGGAGAAGCTAAATGGAGTTCACATTGGGAAAATTATTTATGATCTTTTATTTTGGAAAAGCATATAGTGATTTAACATCTTAAGGTGCTTCTTCTCTAGATTACATAGTTCTGCTGTTCTCACTGCACTGTTTTTCTCCTCCCTCCTCTTTTCCCCCTAAAAAGCCCACATAATACTGAAAACTTCAAGACTGGACTTGCAGACTGAGTTAGTGTGGAACACTTCCATTACATTTTGTAATTAAAATCGTCTTTGCTTAGTACCACTGAGAGGCCAGCTCAAGAATGTTTCCACAGTGTGGCTCAACACCGTTCCACAATTTAAGTACTTTTTAGCAGATTACTGAGTGGGGAAAGTTCAAAATAAATTGTGAATTTCTTCCAAGATTAAAGAGATTTAGAGTCAACTGAGGAGGACAGAATTACATTGGACATACCTGACATTTTCACAAGAATAATTAAAAATAAATAAAAATACAGAACATATAAAATCACCATGTAGGTTCCCACTGGACTAAGCTGGGACAATCTGAATGTCAAAAAATAATATCTGTGATGGGTTAAAGCCATCAGATATATAAACAGAAGCCATGAGTTTCCAGCGCTATTTTTAAAAAGTCACTGACTCATTCATTATTATTGGAGATTTGTAGGTTACCAGCTCTGAGAATTGATAAAGGGAAAATAATGAAGATTTTTCTACCTTTCCTGTACAAGCTGTATCTCAAGATAACCAAATAATTGACAAGGAGACTTCTTCTGTAATGCATAAAGAAGGCTAGAATCAGAAAATTACTGTATTGTATCCCCACGTAATAAATCTAGGCAACAAAGACCATAGATGTGAGTGAAGCACTGATTATGGGAATTTAATAACGGAAGGATTCGGCTAAAACTGCCTGAATTCCTGATTAACCTGAGCACCATTAAATAGTGGGATAAACCAGACACGTTGTTTACCTGCCAGCTATCTCCTAGCTGCCCCTCCCACTTTCCTGTTAGGTGCTGTCTAAGACTTCGGTTGTTGTGTGACATCTACCCTGCAGCACAGAGTAGAGCTGCCCCAAAGGGTTTTCAAAGCTATAGGCGTGGCTATGAATCGGACTCTAAGACAACGGGTTTGTTTGGGATTTAATCTTCACAGAGGCAGACTGTCGCCTCATCCTTACGTTGAGTAGTTGGTGGGTTCGAACCGACCGTCTTTCGGTGGGCAGCTAAGTGCTTAAATGCTGCGCCAGCAAGGCTCCTTCAGCTATGTGGAAACCGTAGTTCTCCCTTCAGAGCCCAGTCCGTGGTAGGTTCTGTTAACAGCAGTCACAGAAGATCGAAGGACAAGAAAAGGATTTGATTCTTCCGTTCTTTTCTCCACTGCCCCAGCAGCGGCGCTTCCTCAGCGGAAGCAGTTTCCTGCCTCTGCAGCGCCGTGTAATCAGCCACATCCTGTCTCTGCAGAGGTGCTGGCAGTCGCCTAGAGGCACTCCCTCCCTCGGGGTTTCACCCACAGCTCTGGGAACCCCTCCTCTGAGCTCACAGGTGCCTGTTTCCCTTTGTTGTCCCAGCTTTAGGGGTGGCTACAGCCGGTGCAGATGCCCTCTTTTGACTACTTCTGTGCTCTTTATGGATTCTTTCAGCTCTTCGACGCCTTTGTAACCAATCCCATAAATTAAATCTCTTGTAGTACGTAGTGGGAGTTTCTGTTTTCCCAGCTTGAACTTGACTCATATGCCAGCCACTAAGTGATACACTGGGAGGTACACAGCACTGCCTATGAAGCGTTCTTTCTATTTTAAGGCAGCTTTTTTGAGGGATAAAACCAAACCAAACTCACTGCCATCCAGTCAATGCCCACTCATAGCGACCCTATGGTAGCCACAAATCAGAATCAACTCGACGGCACCGGTTTTTTTGGTTTTCTGGTTTTCTTACTGGGTTATTGAGGTATAATTTATGTGCAATTATGTATATATTGGCTTTGGCTATATATATATATATATATATGTACAGCTTCCATTGAGTTGATTTTGACTTTTGGTGACCGTATGTGTGTCACAGTAGAGCCGTGCTCCACATTATTTTTGACAGCTCATTTCTTAAAAGTAAATTGTGAGGCTTTTCTTCAGAGGTGCCTCTGGGTAGAATTGAACTGCCCACCTTTTAGGTTAGCTGCTAACACATGAGCTCTTTGCGTTACCAGGGACTTCTCACCTAGCCCATCTCTCTGTGAAGGATCCCTCCGGGGCATTTTCTTTAATAACATTTTCTGCAAGTACTTTTCTGTTTCTAGCCAGGATCCTCATGTGAATGCATAAATTTAATTAATTTCAAAAGGAGAAAAAGCTGAAATTAATAATAAAACAAGGCTTAGAAAGGTAGTTTAACAATGAAATAAATAGTTTAACTAGGGAAATGTTATCCTCAGTATACTAAGTTATGCTAGTATATTCACTAATTAAGGCTTGCCTTCTGTAATCTGGAAACCCTGGTGGCGTAGTGGTTAAGCGCTATGGCTGCTAACCAAAAGGTTGTCAGGGTAAGTCCAGCTGAAATTCCTTGGAAACTCTATGGGACAGTTCTACGCTGTCTATAGGGTCGCTATGAGTTGGCAATCAACTCGTTGACAATGGGTTTCATTTGGGTATCTGTAGTCTGGAAACCCTGGTGGCTGCTAACCAGAAGGTTGGCTGCTCCTTAGAAACTGAATAGGGCAATTCTGGTCTGTGCTATAGGGTCGCTATGAGTCAGAATTGACTTGATGGGTTTAGATTCCTAGTCATGCAGTGATGAAAAACTTGGTTGCTAACCAAAAAGTCAACAGTTAAAATCCACCAGCTGCTCCTTGGAAACCCAATAGGACAGTTCTGTGTGTAATGTAAGGTTGGTACCAGACAAAGAAAGGTAAGAATATAATTTTTACTTATCAGACGTCATGAGTACCCAGTAAAAATGTCAGTGGTCAGAAGAGGGAAATAAGCAACTAAGAAGGCTTGGTGTCAGTGATAAGCTTTTTTTAATAAAATCACATATTTACAATTAAGCAGGAGTGAAGGGAGGTGCTAGCACCAGGACATAAAGCGCTCTTATTTACATTATTTAATAACTGTTGTCAGTATTCACATTAGTCAGGGACTCTACTTTATGTTAGTTAAGACAACCAAGGTTCCACCGTGTCCTACAGGGACAACAAAGGTCAAGTCATCAGTTGATATCATGTTAACTCTGACGCACGGTGATCCCACGTGTGGTAGAGTAGAACTTGCTCCATGGGACTTCCAATGACTGATTTTTCTACAGCGGATTGCGACAACTTTCTTACAGATGTCTGTGGGTAAACTCCAATCTCCCACCTTTTTGTTACCAGCAGAGTGCATTAACCATTTGTGAAACCGGAGGCTGAAAAAGCCTCCAAATGAGCAGTGCTCAAGATCGGGGCCTGAGAGGCTTTGTTTCAAATCACCCCCAATTCACAGGGAAAGACATGACTTCCATGTTCCACAGGCTCCCTCGGGCAGGGGTGCTAGGGTGGAACCCTCAAAGGCACCACTATAGATTCAGTGAACTAGAGCAATGAATGACTCCTTATATTTTGATAACTGAACTCTTAAGTAATGATAAAAGAATTAGGCTAGGGGGAGACAGGAAAGTAACTTCTGTTAAAGCATCTTCTTTCAGATTACTGGCCAAATGATGTCTAGCACCATTTTGTTTCCTTGATGGCTGCTGATGGCTTGCCAGGTTGTGAAGCAGACCTCCACCCTCAAGTGCCCCTCCCAACTGCCCCCTTTGTTCTCATGAGACCTCTGTGCCCATGTGCCCTTTATTTCATATACCTCCACCTGCCCAATTTGGATAGCCCTGGGGATTCAAATATGTCTGTCCCTCTTGTTCTAGCTGGCAGAACACAGTTAGTAAACTTGCTGTTTAATCACTCACCAAAACCTGTCTCAGTGGGACAGTAATGAGAACCTGGAATTTTGTCCGGTAACATTTGTTCTATCCATGGACTCCAATCACACAGTACCAAAAACTAAACCAAACTCATTGCCATCAAGTTGATTTGGATTCATAGTGACCCAGTAAGACAGAATAGAACTGCTCCACAGGCTAGAACTGCTCCAAGGGGCAGTTGGTGGATTCATTATGCGGATCTTTTAGTTAGGTAGCAGCTGTTCTCTTAACCACCGCCCCATTAAACCAGCCAACCAACCAACCAACAAAAAACACTGCCCTTGAGTCAATTTCTGACTCACAGCGACAGAGTAGACTGCCTCATAGAGTTTCCAAGAAGCGCCTGGTGGATTTGAACTGCCAACCTTTTGGTTAATAGCTATAGCACTTAACTACCATGAAACTGCCCCACCAGAACTCCTCAAGTAGTACCCACCACGTGCTGCCGTGGAGTCGATTCCAACTCATGGCAACTGTACAGGACAGAGTAGAGCTCCTCCATGGAGTTTCCAAGTGCTGGTAAATGTAAAGACCTAACAAAGGTGACAGATTATTAGGCTACATTCTATCTTCTGCCTCAAATATCACCCTCAGACTGGACTAGCAGGTCTGCATTCTTCTCCCTGTCTCTTCCTCTCCCTGCCTCTGAGGATATAGAGTTAAGACCTCAGAGAAAGATAATGAAATTTTGGGTAATTTACATTGTTTGTTAGATGTAATGAGACTTCATGATGTAATGAAATCTTGTGACTCCTGACTATTCTGTGACAAACCCCTACCCTTTTGAATTCTGGCTATAAAAACCACTAGAAATGTAACCCAAAGGGGACAGCTTTTGGCTTGCTGTCTCCTAGATGCTAGCAAATCTGCAAATAAATTATTCCTTGAGCCCCACACTGTCTCTGAATTTTCAGCTACAGTGACAGGCAGAACGAACTTGCTCCAGTTTGGGCAACCCAAGGAGTGCCCAGTGGATTTGAACAGCCAACCTTTTGGTTAGCAGATGTTAGCACTTAACCACTACCCCACCACAGTTTCCTCAACTAGTACAGGAGGGCTTTTAATGAAAACCATGGTCTCTGGTTCCGTATTTACCTGTCCCCAGCCCTGCTTGCCCAAGTCAGCCTCTTTTAACCTGGCATACGTTTAGTTCTTTGAGGGGTTACTTCTAGCACGAATTAATAGTCACTGAAACCCTGTTGGCAGTAATGGTTAAGTGCTATGTCTGCTAACCAAAAAGTCAGCAGTTCATATCCACCAGGTGCTCCTTGGAAACCCTATGGGGCAGTTCTAGTCTCACCTCCAAGGTCACTATGAGTCAGAATCGACTCGATGGCATTGAGTTTGTTTTGTTTTGTTTTGTTTTGTTTTGACATCTAAAACTGCCACAGAATGAAGCATATGCCTATCACCTGTCCAAGGAAAGATTATACTGGAAGTTTTATCAGAAGTTATTTGAATGTTGAATACTGTGTGATCCCACTTACATGCAATATCTAGACTAGGCAAACACATAGAGACAAAAGTTTATTATTGGCTACCAGCGGTATTGGGGTGGAAGGACAAAGGGATGGGAGTTACTGCTGGAGGGGTGGTGAGTTTCTACTTGGGGTGATGCAAGCTTTGTGGAAACAGATAGTGGTGATGCCCGCCCAACATGACGAAAACACCGGCAGGTCCTCTGTCACCTTCAGGGTCACTGGAATGTCCGAGCCTATAGTTGTGGCTATTGTGTCAGTCCATCTCACTGAGGGCTTTCTTTCCTTCCCATGTCCCTTCCAGTATAAAAAAAATTGAAAATAACCCAGTGATAGGTGGGATCCTTGTTGAATAAACTGTAGTACTTTCAGATATTGAAATGTTTATAGGGAGGAAGAGACTAAACAATAATGTGTGCACACACATACATTTTGTATAAAAATCTGGCCATAGCTCTGTGTTCATTGGGGCCATTTAGTTTTCCTCTGAAGTGTCTTAGATTTCGGATTTCTTTGAAAGACGCTGCTTTGCACAATACCATAATGTAACATGCTGTTTGTGGTCTGAAGAACACCCTTCCAGCTATAAACTGTGAAAACCAGCCCTTCTTCTCGGAAAAACTATCCACATTCCAGTATTTAAAACACACAAATACAAAACCCTACGTTTTTCTCACTGCGCACTCTTAACTGCGTTTACTCCCTTTTTGTCTCTGAGAGCCTCTCCCTTCCTATAAAGTTTATAAAAATCTGTAGACGCTGAGCCACAAACATTATGTAGTTCTCAGTAAGAATAACGATCTTAAAGGAGAAGACAAGCAGAGTCCGGCTGCCTAATTCTGTGTTCCCAGTTTCTTATCCATAAAACCAAAAACCTATTGCTGACGAGTGTCTTCTGTGAGGGCTTCTTAACTGGGGTTCAGGGACCTCTGGCTAGAACGGTATTGTGATATAATCTATTTCCTTTGTCACCCTCTATGCTGTATTTTATGCATTTAAAACATTAATCTGAGAAGAGGTCCAAAGCTTTACCAACAACGCTGAAGGATTTCTGCTAAGTGGAAGCTGTCGGTTTCAGGAACTGTATGCTAGCCAAGCCAAGTGCCGTCGAGTCGGATCCGAGCGCGAGGAGACATATTAGACCTTACCACTAGGTGGCGCGATCGCTTTAAGAGGAAGGAATTGCAAGATAACTCTTAAATTTCACACGATACCTCCGAGAATCCGGAGGAACCAAGTGGTGATGGGCAGCAGAAAGTTGCAAGTCTTAGTCTTATGTGAAAATTACAGATTCCTAGTTGATAAATCGCAAATCCATTAACCAAGACATTATAGCTTAGAATTTAAAATGTGACTGGCAATGACTTTATTATTTTAAAGTAGCAGTATGTAACTACAGGGTGGTTATGAATTGGATTTGGCTCGACTGCAGTAGGTTTGGATATGGTTTTTGTTAGTATGTACCATGGAGTCCTGGTGGTGCGGCGGTTAAACGTTTGATTGCTGATGAAAAGTTTGGCTGTTCAAATCCACTAGCTGCTCCTTGGAAATCCAGTGGGACAGTTCTACTTTGTCACTGTGAGCCAGAATGAGCTTGACTGCAATGAGTTCTGGTTTCTTTCTTTCTTTTTTTAGTATATAACACAAATGCAGGATTCTGAGAACCTGTCATACCAACAAATTCACTAAATATGTATTCCACACAATAGTATGGATTTTCTTCAATACATAATTAGCTCACTGTGGTACCGTTTCTCTTGCTGGGCTCATCAGAGATTTTTGGGGTTTTTTCCCCCATTACCTCCATTCTGGGTTTTTGTACAGAAACAATACACTTAAGAAGCACTGAATTCTTTTAGACATGCGCACTCATAATTTGATGCATATGGCAAACTCCAAAGCACAGGACACAACTCCCTAATAGGAACTGCTCATCAGATCATGGAAACTGCTCAGAGAACCCAAGGAACAAACACAGAACAGCAAACTCCACCAAGTCTTACAGATGAAACAATTTATTTCAAAAGAAGCTGGAGGAGAAAGGGTGAGGGCGTTGAGGGTAGTGGGTGACAGTATAGATGAAATAAAATGATAATTGTCAAAGCTGGAAATAGGTAACTTAGGCTCCTTATACAATCACTTGGAAACTTTGGTGGTGTAGTAGTTAATGCCAGCTTAACCGACAGCTCAGCAGCTGAAACCCACCAGGTGCTCCTTGGAAACTCTTTGGGGCAATTCTAACTCTGTCCCATAGGGTCAACTATGAGTTAGAATCAGCTCCTCGGCAGTGGGATTTTTGGGTATACAATCACTATACTGTATCTTTATATATGTCCAATTTTTCATAGTAAAAAATGAAAATTACTACATAAGCTAAAGAGTTTCTGAAGTGAATATTTGGTAGCATGAGTGTTATGGATTTAATGATGTCCCCACCCCCAAATATGTGCTCTAAATCCTAACCTCTGCCTGTGGTTATAATCGCATTTGGGAATGGGTTGACTTTGTTATGTGAATGAAGCAAGATTTGTGCAAGGTGTATTTTTGAATCAATCTCTTTTGAGGTATAAAAGAGGTTAAACAAGAGAGCAAAGCAGAGGTGGGAAAGAGAGATGCTGAGCCACATGAAGGTCACCCAGGACCAAAAGGCTCAGGAGACAGGAGGACCTTCCTCCAAAGCCAACAGGAAAAGAAAGCATCTCCCTAGAGCTAGCACCCTGAATTTTCTTTTATACTGTGAACTAGTAAATTTCTGTTGGTTAAAGCCATCCACTGGTGGCATTTCTCTTACAGCAGCACCAGACAGATAACTGAGCTAAGGTGTCAGATGCATGAGACTCAGAGTTAATAGAAGTGAAAGATAAATATTAGTGAAGATGTTAATAAGCATAGGAAATGAATAGCTGGGAGGAAGTTGTCCTACTGAGTATTTAGTACTCAAACCCCATTTAAAATACAAATTTTTGATGGGAAAAAGAGTTTGCAGTCTTTTTCTGTTATCTAAATATCTGTTTTATGAAACTTTTTTCTAATTTTATTTTTTTCCATTGTGTTTTAAGTGAAAGCGTACACTTACAGTCAGTTTCTCATGTAACAATTTATACAGGCTTCGCCATGTGACTCTAGCTGCTCTCCTCATACTCTGACAGCACACTGTTCCCCTCCACTCTGTGTTTCCCATGTCCATTTAGCCAGCTCTGGTGCCTCTGCCCTCTCATCTCACCTCCGAATAGGATCTGCCCAGTTAGTCTCCTGTATCTGACCCTGCCAGGAAGCATACTCGCCACAGAATCCAGTACTGAGACAAGGGTAAAGTAAATGCCCAGAAGGTTTATTACATGCTGGTGTGTAAGAGATGGGGAATTTTGGTCCTCAGAGCCTGTTCAACTTCCTCAGGTCAGCTCAGTGTTTTCTAATGGGTAGGTAGGGGTAAACATTGGGTGTGAGGGAAGAAAGAATGTGGGCAACTGGGGCATGCTAGTGAAGAGATATGCATCAGGAAGTGGTGGAATCTGTCTGGTGGGGAGGTCTGTATGGAGAGCTGGGTGGTGGTCAGCGTAGTGCTGGTCAATGGGGTGGAGGTCAACTGGGTAGGTGATCGACTGAGTGGAGGTTGACTGGGTGGCCGTCCACTGGGTGGTGGTCAGGTGGGTGAAGGTGGACTGGGTGGAAGTGGACGGGGTTGTGGTCAAGTAGGTGGATGGTGGTCAAGTAGGTGCAGGTGGACTAGGTGGTGGTCGAGTGTGTGAGTGGTGGTTGAGTGGTTGGAGGTGAACTGGATGGAGGTGGACTGGGTGGTGGTGGACTTCGTGGAGATCGTGGACTGGTTGGAAGTCATGGACTGGGTAGAAGTCTACTGGGTGGAGGTAGACCGGATAGTGGTCTGTAAGACACAAAATGATACTGAAGTAGACAGTCAGGACTGTTATGTGCTGTCAGGTTGGTTCCAACTCATAGCAACCCTATGAACAACAGAACAACAGGTCAACTAGGTGGTGATTGACTGGCACCTCCGCTCATTTGATGATTATAAGAAAAAGACTGTAAAGATTTTATCTTAGTGGCTCTTAGAAGTTAACATGATTTCCTGGGCTAGGTAGTGCTAGGAAGCTAGGGCTTTTAAGAAAAACAGGCAAATAAACGGAGTTAGTCCTTTTTGTTTTTTGTTTGACAGTTTTCAACAGGCTTTGATGGAAAGAATTTTTTCTGTTTTCTGTGTCTGCCAGCTCACAGAAATAAAACTTTTTTGACCACTCACCCAAATACCTGTCTCAGAGGTTGGTTTTTTGAAGCAGGTAATGAGAATTCAGAGCAAACAAAATCCAGAGAAAATAAAAATCCTCACAACTGGACCAGTAACGTCATTGTCATAAATAGAGAGGACTAAGATTGTCAAAGATTTCATTTTACTTGGCTCCACAATCAACGCCCATGGAAGCAGCAGTCAAGAAATCAAAAGGTACACTGTACCGGGAAAATCTGCTGCCAAGAACCTCTTTCAAATACTAAAAAGTAAAGATGTCACCTTAAAGACTAAAGTGCACCTGATCCAAGCCATAGAATTTTCATTCACATCATATGCATGCGAAAGCTGGAAAATGAACAAAGACAGAAGAAGAACTGATACCTTTGAATTGTAGTGTTGGGAAGAATATTGAATATAGCATGGACTGCCAAAAGAACCAACAGATCTGTTCTGGAAGAAGTACAACCAGAGTGCAACTTGGAAGCAAAGATGGTAAGACTACATCTTACATACTTTAGACACGTTGTCAGGAAAGATCAGTTCCTGGAAGAAGGACATCATTCTTGGTAGAATAGAGGGTCAGCGAAAAAGTGGAGACTGTTGATGAGATGGACTGATGCAGTGGCCGCAACAATGGTCTTAAGCATAAAAATGATTGTGGACACGGTGCAAGACCGGGCAGTGTTTTGTTCTGTTGTTCATGTGGTTGCTATCAGTTGGAACCAACTCAACAGCACCTAACAACAACAGTCCTGACTGCCTGCTTCAGTATCATTTCCGTTCAGGCTTTGAGGAGTTGGCTTCCAGAAAGTTTTCAAATCTGGGCTAACAAAGAGCCCAGGGTGTTTTTATGAAACTTTTGCAGATAAAAATTTTTCAGTGTGGAGGCACTCATTTCAGAACAGGAATGGTGGAATCAGCACACATTCCCAGGAAGTAAAAGGTTAAGATGTAAACTATTTGTTCCTGGGAAGCAGAGTTGGGTTACCCAGTAGACAAGGTAAGCACAGGGCTTACTTTGACTTACCAGATCATCTGTGGTGAACATTTTCATATACATACGTATTTTGCCAAATCTACTCTGTTAAAAGACCAGATTTGATGGTCTAATAACCTGAAAGGTCCTCTGAGAACATGGCCACTAGACTTGCTGCTAGCCCAGAGCTGAAACCAGTACTAAAGCCAACACTTTGGACAAAGAATAGACTGCACTTGGGGACACAGAGTGATGCAGGTGGTGTGTGTACTTTAAGATTTAATATTTATATACTGGTTTCTTTTTAGAGGGAAGAGGAGGGATGGAGAGGAGGGGACATGTGTTGGTTGAGTGGATACCAGAAGTAAAGAGTAGAAGAGTGTGCTGTCACAGGATGAGGAGAGCAGATAGGGTTGCAGAGAGGCAGTGCTTGGGATTTTATATGGCAAATTGATTGTGCTGTAAACTTTCATTTCGTCACAATAAAAATATTTTTTTATAAAAGATTCTACTTCTTTTTATGGCTGGCATCTGTCTCTCACCCAACCCTACAGCACCTTTCTACAGAAATCAAATTATAGTTTTTCAAATTTATAATCTCTGACAGGGATAGATGACCTGGTAAGCACGAGTTTACTTATGCTTGCATACTAATCCATAGTGAACAGTTTCACCCAAGTTTTACTTCCTCATGTGAAAGTGTTCAGCATATAGCTTATCTGATTGTTACCAGACAAAGCTCTGGATTCTCATCACCTGCTCCAAAGCCAATCTCTGAGACAGGTGTTTGGGTGAATGGTCAAAAGTTTTATTTCTGTGCACTGGCAGTCACAGGGAACAGGGAGGATTCTTTACATCAAAGCCTGTTCAAAACTGTCAAGCAAGGTTGGGATATTTAAAGAGGAAGCTGTGGAAGCTATGTGCTGGGCACGGGGTCAGGAGAATGATGAGAGCAGTTTGGCAGGGGCACCCATCCCGGAGCAGGCTGGCAGAATATGCATATTAAAGGCTGGGGTCTGGTAGCTCCCAGCTATCTTCTGGTACAATCTTGAAACTGGTGCCTGAGCTCACCTGGCACTTTCATTTCAGCATCTTTACTTGTCTCCCCACTTGTTTGATGTATCTAAATAAGCTTTAAAATCAAAGATTATTATCTCAGTAGTTCCTGTCAATTTTTATGTGCGATTTCCTGGGCCACGTAAAGGAAACCAGGAATTTTAAGACAAGAGAAAACCAACTCAAAACAAGTCAATTCTGTAAAGAATTAATCCTGACTGTTTTAATTTCCCTTTCTAAATTGGAGGACTGAAGGTTTTTCAGCTGCTTCATGGTAAGCAAGATAAATACCATGCTTACTTTGACTGGTGGATAATCCACCCATTCTGAGAAAATATGTGTCAGGATATAAATAATTTGTTCCTGGAAAGAGTGTGTGTAAATGAATGAATTATCTGGCTGTACCGACATGGGGAGTAAAACTCACTATTCCCCTAGCCAAATGGCCAACCTTTATGCATCTAAGTGAAACCCCCTGATCAACACCCTTTCCCCTCCTTTCTTTATTTTCCTAATCACAGCCTGTCTGGAGCAGTCTCCGTCAGGAAATCACAGTGGGTGTTGGCTCCCATCTTGGAAATCAGACCAACTAGACCTCGTAGCATGAGCAGATTGAGGACAGCATAACCCCCAACCAATTGTCACCAGAAAGGAAGATATTTCCAAGCCCACAGTTTCATTTGAGGCCGTATGACAAATAGAGGGTTCCACGGCATCCACATCTGATGGAAGAAGATACAACACCTGGGCGTCCAAATATAGACATGATAGGGCTGAGGGGTAGAGTTTTGGTACCAAACCCAAGTCCTGGTTTCCACTGGCAACAAAAAGCTTCCCTACCTTTCAGAGACCTAGAGTGTGGTGTTATGGTCGCTATTGTTGCTAGATCGAGCCAAGCTCCCTGTCTGTTTCACTTGTAATTGGTGTGCATCTGTTTCAATCAACTGATAAGATAGGACAAGAACCCAAGGGTGTTCAGTTACAAAAGGACTCCAAAGATGAAGCCAAATCAATCATTAAAACCTTACCTTCCTTTTATTTCAATGCATTAAAAACCTCTAACTCAATAGAGATAGCGGTGTGTTTTGTATTTTTACTTAGCACTTTCCAGCTCTAGCTGTTTTATTCCTCAATGAAACTCTTCGCCTTTCACTCCTAACAGGGATAGCAGATCTTCTTTGACACTCTTCTGGCCTTTTATTTGATGGTGGGTGGGTTTGGGGTCAAGGGATTCAAGGCTGAGTCTTTCTTTAGGCAAAAGACGCTGGAAGACACCTGGTCTTTTCTATTAGTTTTATTAGCTCTTCACTGGAAGATGTGATTAGTTTATTATTTACTTGAATAACTTTGTTTTGAGAAATTTGTTTTATCCCCATTGACAAAAGAGAAACTTTACATGTTGTTATAAATGTCTATGAAATTTAACTGACCAGTCTCTATGAGTTGGAACCAACTCGATGGCACCTAGCACAAATAGAATTTAATAGTTTTGAAAAGGTTAACTGAAAATACTTTTTTAAAAAATGCATTAATGCCTTCATTTTTATTCTAACCACAAAAGAAAAAATACCTCCAGCTGGATCTTCTGCAGCATTCAGAAACCCTCATTTTGTCCTTCTCATAAGGTAATGTAAGGAAGACATATCCATTTTTAGTTTTGCTGGGACAAGTAGGGTCGCCATGAGTCGGATCCAACTCAACGGCACTTGGCTTGGCTGGCTGGGACAAGTAAGCATTCAAAGTTACATTCCATCAGTACAAGAGGAATACTCTCTCCTCTTGAATATAGCAAACTCTCATTAATGGCAATATAGTGTTCTTTTATTTAAACTAGAACATACTGTACCTACAGAACGCCAGGTTCTCATTACCTGTGCCAAATAGCCAATCACTGAAATCGGTTTGGGCGAGTGATTCAAGAGCAAGTTTACTAACCATGTTCTGGTAACAGACATATTCAAATCTCCAGGTCTGTCCAAACTGAGGAGGCCAACCAGGGTTTCATACATGGAACAAAGGGCGTGTGTGTGCACAGCGATCTCATGAGAACAATGGGTCATCTGGGAGGGGCATGTGAGAGTTCTTTGGGTGGAGGTCCCCGCTTCACAACCTGGCAAAGCCATCCCTAGCCATCAAAGAAACAAAATCGTGCTAGATGTCATCTGGCTAGCAACCTGAAAGAAGCATGCTTAAATACTGCTACTTCCTTGTCTCTCCTGCGGAATTCTTTTATCATTAGTTAAGAGTTCAATTATCAAAACAAAAGGAGTCATTCATTGCCTACAGTTCACTGAATTTACAGTGGTGCCTTTGAGGGTACCACCCTAGTGTCCATGCCTGGGGCTTGTGGAACGTGGAGGTCAGTCTTTCCCTGTGAATTGGGGGTGATCCAAAGCAAAGCCTCTCAGGCCCCCGATCTTGAACGTGCCTCACAAAGAGGCTTTTTCAGCCTCGGGTTTCACTATAACACTATTGCTAATGCAGTCAGTTCAAATCAAAGCTTTACACAGGTTCCTTCTGGTTTGAAATCCTGTTGAGAATTTGCATTTTTAATAAGTTCCCAGGTTATGCATATGCTGTCAATTCTGAGATCCATTAGTGGAACGGTGGCTCTCAAAATACATATAAGAGTCACCCAGGAATCTTATTAAACTGTAGATTCAGACTCAGTGTATCTAGGGCTGGAAATGCAAGTTTTCAGCAGGACACTGGATTGGAATGAATCAGTTTGGAGCTCTGGCTCAAGAGTGGTGCGGGTAAAATTTTGGATTACCTCTGATTCATGCTTCTCATATTATCCACCACCAAGGTTTTGCCATGATGCTGGAGTTTGGAAGAAGGAAGTTATGACTTAGAGAATGTGGAAAGCCTGAATTTTGCCCCTTTCTTGTTCTGGAGGACTGGAGGGAGAGAAAAAAGGAGGGAGATTGAGAAGAGATGACAGCTAAGGACCAAGCAGCCTGGTCTGCCCCCTCTGAACAGTGGAGCATCCACGGCAGAGGGCATGCAGAACGTCCTTCCGGCCTCCAGAGGGAGCTCCTCCACCAGTATGGGGCAGCTCCAACAAGGACACTTCTCTGGCACCTCCTGACTGAACAGATACTGAGAAGGAGCTTAGCTTTCCTGAGCTTGGCTTCTAGGTGGCAAAGATGGAATCCAGATGTTTCTGCATGTCCCTGAAAGGACATGCAGAAGGAGACTGGCCTTCCATGGGGTCCACTATGGCAGTGGCAATTGTATAGGGGTCATCCCATGTCAGGGGCTGGAGAGGGGAGTGGCAGACCCTTAGAAGGTCTTTAGCCTCATTTGAGAGCCAAGGCATCTAGAGAGTGCCACCTGGTTCTGACCAAGCTCGGAGATACCGCCACAAGGTCCACCATGCAGTTAGACTCCAGCAGCAGCTGCCAGAGAAGGTGCAGGGGATGGACCAGCCTGGACCGCGGAGAACCCCTGACCAGCCTTTCAATAGCAGAGTCAAGCAGAGATCCAGAAGTCATCATAAGCATTTGAGGACCGTGTCTTACTTCTGCTGCCATGAGGGCATCTAGGACACCCTCTTCTTTATGCATCCAGATGCCAAGAAGGAGAAGAGCCAGAGGAAAGTGGTAGAGATATAAGAAATTAAATTATTTAAAGGGTAGCTGTGAGTTAGAACAGACTTGATGGCAGTGGGCTTGGTTTGCATTTTGAGCAAAACAAGTAATTTCCACCACTCATCTTGATGGTAAATGTAAAGACTTAACAAAGGCCACCTAGGTTATTAGGCTACACTCTATCTTTTGCCTCAGTTACCACCCTCCGACTGGAGCAGCAGATCTGCGTTCTTCTCCCTATCTCTGAGGATACAGAGTTAACTAAGACCTCAGAGAAAGATAATGAAATTTGGGGTAATTCACACTGTTTGGTAGATGTAATGAAACCTTGTGACTCCTGACTATGGTTCTATGACAAGCCCCTAGCCCTTTGAATTCTGGCTATAAAAACCACTAGAAATGTAACCCAAAGGGGGACAGCTTTTGGCTCACTGTCACCTAGATTGCTAGCAAATCTGCAAATAAGTTATTCCTCGAACCCCACATTATCTCTAAAGTTTTGGCTATGGCGACAGGTGAAACAAACTTGACTTCAGCTGGGCAACAATCTGTCAGTTTGTCATACGAGGACTGCCAATTAAGTTCACTAACTCATCCTAGAAAAAGTGCTACATACCTCATTGCTGAATATCACTATGGTCATCTTCAAAGTACTCCCCTTGGGAAGCTAGGCACTGATGCCAGTGCCTGCCTAATCCACCCTTCAAAGTAATTTTGGAACTTTTTTCTGGAATGGCTGTCAGAGCTATTATTGTACTACCCTTAATGTCCTGAATGTTATCAAAATGTCTTCCTTCCAATATTTCCTTTATCTTCAGGTACAGAAAAAAGTCACTGGAGGCCAGATCAGGTAACTAGGGAGGGTGTTCCATTACAGTTATTTGTTTACTGGCTAAAAGCTCCCTCATGGACAACTATACAACTAAGTTCAAGAATTTCTCACTGTGCCACCATGTGCAATGGCCATTCCAGAAAGAGTTCCAAAATTGCTTTGATGGGTGGACTAGGCTCCGGCATTCATGCATAGCTTCCCAAAGGGAATACTTTGAAAATGACCATGGTGATATTCAGCAACGAGGTATGTAACACTTAGAATAACTAAGTTCTGGCACTTAATTGTTGGACCCCATACTATGGTGGCCTGAGGGCTGCCGTGATGCTGGAAGCTATGTCACTAGTATTTCAAATGCCAGTAGGGTCACAAGTGGTGAACAAGTTTTAAGGGAGCTTCTAGACTAAGACATACTAGGAAGAAGGACCTGGCAAACTAATTTGAAGAAATTGACCAGTGAAAACCTTATGAATAGCAGCAGAACATTGTCTCAAATAGTGCCAGAAGATAAGCCCCCCTAGTTGGAAGGCACTGAGAATAAAACTGGGGAAGATCTGCCTCATCAAACTAGAGTTAACCTTTATGATGTAGATGGAGTAAAGCTTTTGAGACTTTTATTTGTTGATGTGGCATGACTCAAAATGAGAAGAAATAGCTGCAAAAATCTATTAATAATCACAATATGGGATGTACCAAGTATGAATCTACAAAACTGGAAACCATCAAGAATGAGATGGACTGTATAACCATCAATATCCCAGGCATGAGTGACCTGAAATGGACTAGTATTGGTCATTTTGAATCAGACAATCATATGGGCTACTACACTGGGAATGGCATATTGAAGAGGAAACTCTCATATTAGTTATCAAAGAGAACATTTCAAGATTTCTCTGGAAATACAACCCTATCAGTGATAGAATAATATCCATATCCCTACAAGGAAGACCAGTTAATACAACTGTTATTCAAATGTACACATTAACAACCACTAACACCAAAGATGACGCTACTGAAGATTTTTACCAACTTCTACAGTCTGAAGTTGACTGAGCATGCAATCAAGGTGCATGGAGAATTACTGATAATTGGAATGCAAAAGCTGGAAACAAAGAGGGGTTAAAAAACTGAACCCGCCAAAAACCCCACTGCCTTTGAGTTGATTCTGACTCATAGAGACCCTATAGATCAGAGTAGAACTGCCCCATAGAGTTTCTAAGAAGCTGGCAGATTTGAACTGCCAACATTTTGGTTAGCAGACATAGCACTTAATCACTACACCACCAAGGTTTCCAAAGAAGGATTAGTGGTTAGAAAATACAGCCTTAGTAATAGAAAGGATCCTGAAATTGCATGATAGAATTTTGCTAGACCAATGACTTCTTCATTGCAAATATCGTTTTTCATCAATGTAAAAGGTGACTATACACATGGAACTTGCCAGATGGAATAAACAGGAATCAAATTGTGGAAAGAGAGTTGATTTGTGCGAAGAAACAACGCAAAAGCACAATATCATTAGTTAGAACAAGGCCAGGGCTAAATACAGAACAGATCATCAATCGCTCATCAGCAAGTTCAAGTTGATGCTGGAGAAAGTACAATTGTGTGTATATCCCATCTCAATTTAGAGAGCATCTTGAGTACAGATTTGACACACTGAACACTGATGACCAAAGCTGTGGAATGACGTCAAGGACATCATAAGTGAAGAAAGGAAAAGGTTATTAAAAAGACAGCAAAGGAACAAAATGAATGTCAAGAGAGACTCTGAAACTTGCTCTTGAATGTAGAGTTGCCAAAGCGAATGGAAGCAATGATGAATAAAAGAGCTAAACAGAAGATTTTAAAGGGCAACTTAAGAAGATAAAGTGAAGTATTATAATGAAGTGTGCAAAGACCTGGGGACAGAAAACTTGAGTTAGGAAAAAGCGAAGAACACATTCGGCATTTCTCAAGCTGAAAGAACTGAAGAAAAACTTCAAGCCTGGAGCTTCAATATTGAAGAATTCTTAGGGCAAAATACTAAAAGACACAGGAGACATCAAAAGATAGAAGAAATATGCACAGTCACTGTACCGAAAAGACACAGTCAACATTCAACCATTTCAGGAAGTAGCATATGATCAAGAATTGATGGTACTGAAGGAAGAAGTTGAAGCCGCACTAAAGGGAAAGGCAACAAACAAGCCTCCAGGAATAGACCGAATATCGATAGATTTCAACAAATGGCTGCAGCCCCTTGGAGGTGCTCACTCATCTACATCAAGAAATTCGGAAGAGAGCTTCCTGGTCAACCAACTAGAAGAGGTTCATGTTGTGTCCATTCTACAGAGAAGTGACGTAAAAGAAGGCAGAAATTGTTGAACAATATCACGTCAAGTAAAATTTTGCTGAAAATAATTTAAAAACGACTGCAGTGGTACATGGACAGAACTGCCAGAAATTCAAGATGGATTCAGAAGACAATGTGGAACAAGAAGTATCACTATGGATGCCTGATAGATCTTGGTTGAAGCAGAAAATATCCAGGAAGATGTTTACTTGTGTTTCATTGACTATGCAAAGGCATTTGACTGCATAGATCATAACAAATTATGGATGACATTGTAGAGAATGGGAATTCCAGAACGAGAATTGTGCTCATGCAGAAACTGTGTAGCTCAAGAGGCAGTCATTAGAACAGAACAAGGGGATAGCGTGTGGTTTAAAATCAGTGTGTATCAGCGTTGTATCCTTCAGCATACTTATTTAATCTCTATGCTGAGCAAATAATCCAAGAAGCTGGACTGTATGAAGAAGAATGCAGGATTGGGGTTGGAGGAAGACTCCTTAACCACTTGGGTTATACAGATGACACCACTTTGCTTCCTGAAAATGAAGAGGACTTGAAGCATTTACTGACGATGATCAACAATCACTGCCTTTAGTACAGGTTGCACCTCAACATCAAGAAAACAAAAATCCTCCCAACTGGGCCAATCAACAACATCATGATCAACTGAGGAAATATTGAAGTTGTCAAGGATTTCATTTGGATCCACAATCAATGCCCATGGAAGCAGCAGCCAAAAAATTAAACAACATACTACATCAGACAAATCTACTACAAAAGACCCCTTTAAATTGTTAAAAAGCAAAGACATCCTTTCAGGGACTGAGGTGCACCTGACCCAAACCACGGTATTTTTCAGTCACCTTGTATGCATGCAAAAGCTAGACAATGACTAAAGAAGACTGAAACAGAAGTTGTGGTGTCGGAGAAAACTATTGATTATATTTTAGCCTGTCAGCAGAATAAAAAAATGTGTATTGGAACAAACACAGCCATAATGCATACACTTTGGATGTGTTATTAGGGGGGACCAGTCCCCAGGGAAGGGCATCATGCTTGGTAAAGTAGAGGCAGCATAAAAGAAGAAGACCCTCAAAGTGATGGACTGACACAGACTACAACAATGGGCTCCAACATAGCAACAGGCACACGACCAGGCAGTGGTTTGGTCTGCTGTGTATGTAGGGTTGGTATGTTATGAGTTACAAACAACTTCACAAGGCCTAACAACATGCATGTGCATGGCTTTCTAGATTCCCAGGGGTAACTCAGAGGTTTTCAAAGCCCCTGTGAACATCTCATCCCTCAGCTTTTCCTGTTAAGCTTTGTCCTGAGCCTAGTGTTTTCCCCACCTGTTATCTATCACTTCAGGTAACCTTGATGTTCAAATGTTCAACAAATGCCCCTGGTATAGGTTTTTAGCACTTGTTGGCAGGTGCCGTCCAGGCAGTTCTGACTCACACCAATCCTATGTCTAATCAAACAATACCCTGACTAGTCCTGTCCCACATTCACAATCATTGTCATGTTTGAGCTCACGGCTACAGCTATTGTATCGATCCATCTTGCTGAAGGTTTTCCTTGCTCAGTGATCCTCTGCTTTACCAAGCATGACATCTTTCTCCAGGCACCAATCTTTCTTGATAACATGTCTGAAGTATGTGGGAAGTCTTGCTATCCTTGTTTTTATGGATCATTCTGGCTGTACTTCTTCCAAGACAGAGTTGTTTGTTCTTTTTAGCACTAGGTAAGTTAACATGAAGTTGAATGAAGGGAAACCTTTCTAATGTTATTTGGGTTTGTCAAGTTTTTAAATGTTAGCTATTCTAGTGAGTGTGGAATGGTATCGCTGAGGTTTTAATTGGCAATTCCCCAGTGACAAATGATAACATCTTTACATGTGCTTATTGGTGAGTCATCTTTCTTCTTTGGAAAAGTATCTGTTAATGTCTTTTCCCCATTTCTTTTCTTTTTTTTTAATTGTGGTTAAGTGAAAGTATACAATCCAAATTAAATTTGCATGTCCACCTATCTGCAGCTCCTTCTGCTCTCCTTGCCTGGTGACAGCACACTACTCCTTTTGGTTCTATATATGTCGTATCCTTTTAACAACCTCCTATCCCCTTCTCTCCATCCTCACTTCTCCCTTCTAATAAGAGGCAGTAGCAAAGCATTCTATAGCTGCATAAGACCATAAAGTAAGCATACCATATGATCACATTGTGTCCCCGAGTCCAGTCCATTCCCATCCAAAGAGTTAACCTCAGTAATGTTTTCTGGTCAGGGGCAGCAGCAGGTGCAGATGCCATGCTCCCAGGAGAAACCCCAGGCCACTGGACCATCAACTGTAGTCTTTTAGTGGAGTTCTTGAGGTACACTCTTCTTTTTTCTTGTGTTGCCATTGCCTTTTGGCCATTTCTTAGTGGATTGTTTGTCTTTTTATTATTGAATTTAATAGGAGAGCTTTATACATTCTAGACACAGATGCTTTGTCAGACATACGGATTACAAATATTTTCTCTCAATCTGTGGTCTTTTTGTTCTGTTTTCTTAACAATGCCTTTGATGGAGATTTTTAAAAAATTTTTATGAATCTTTTTTGTTTGTTTGTTTGTTTAAGGCAAGTGCTGTCCAAGAAATCTTTGTTTACCCAAAGGTTATAAAGATATTCAATGATGTTTTCTTCCTTAATGTTTAGTGTTTATAGTTCAGCTTCATAGTTTTTACATTAAGGTTAAAATCTACCTTTGTGAATGGTGTGAGTTGTGGGTAAAGACTGTGGGTCAAATTACTCAATAATCAAGGCAAACAAGTGCTTAGGGCTTGAACAAAAGGCGGGAACCAGCTGTCCACAGTAAACACTCACAGACACCAAGCAGACAGGACACAAGTGCTATAGAGGAAGAGAACTGGCAGAAGAGTAAATGAAACTGATACCAGCTCTAGTGCATGGGAATGTGCTGATCAGAAAGCAAGTTCATATAGGGTCATGAGGGCACACACGTACAAGGCAGTTTAATCTGTGAGGGCCTCTACCACTTGAACTCCTTTGTTGACATCTGTCTCTTGTGGCCTTCTCCTCTGAAATTAAAAGTCCTTATTTTGGTGGCCTCTTGGGATTACTATTTCTTTCCAGTAAACAAGAGGTAGGGGTGGGTTGTTGAAGCTAACTCTTGCTACATTCACCCAATATGCAACTGGATCTAATATGAGTGGTTACTGGACAAGGATGAGTGCTATTAACAGATAACAGGGCTCTGATCAGTTTTGACAGAACCATCTCATACATTCATATCTGTTCATCTAGCATCTCCAGCCCAGGGGTCCAGTAATGCTATTTTTCATGAGACAAACACAAAGAGATGCACTTGTGTACACCCTGGTAAACAACTAATGACAAGTCCAGTCCCAGATTTGAGGGAACTTGAATAAGTCGAACGTTGCAACAAGCTCTGTTAAGTTACTTTTTAGATGGACAGCATTTATGTACAGTTATGCCTAATATTATTATTGTAAACAGTAATATAACTTTAACTGTAAAATATGTTTAGCATACCTGCAGATGCAATCTAGGCTACATTTAATATAATACTAATATGGGTAATAATTTGGGGGTAATAATTTAATATCATATAGCAAATACCCAAAGATACTGGAAATAATATTTATCTAACATTAAAACTTTTAATTTATATGTCAAGTAAATTCCATTTTTTACTGTCTATTGTGTGCGATACACAAATCCAAACCCACTGCCATTAAGTGGACTATGGCTCATAGAAATCCTACAGGACAGAGCAGAACTGCCCCATAGAGTTTCTAAGGAGTGCCTGGTGGATTCAAACTGCCAATCTTTTGGTTAGTATCTGTGGTAATTAGCCACTACACCCCCAGAGTTTCCTGTGTGGGACATAGTGTTAGATATTACTTTATATAATCTGATACACGAAGTGTTAGCCATGTTCAGAGGATGCAGAATTCAATACTTATTTACCATGCAAAATGTGTTTCTGTTTGCAGTGAATGGGTTTCTAAATATATCTTTCCAGAGAGAAACCAATGGCACTTATCAAAACATTACATTTATAAATTTATCAGAATAGTTGTGTATCTCCACATAAGGAAATTGAGCAGTTCTGCAAGGAAATAAATTTAAACGAGTATTTAGACAATAAGCATTATATAAATGTATTTTATTGTCCATTTCTCTTCAGATTGACTTTCTGTGAAGAAATAGATATTGTTATAACTCACAAAACAAGCTTGCTGATTGAGAAGTGGTACTATTGTTATAGTATTTATGTACATATTGGGATATGGGAATTGAATAATTCCACAAAGAAGTAAAATGTACATTTTATACACTTTGTAAACATAACAATTACATTTTCCGTTTCATTTCAGGATGATTATATTCAGTTCTCTGTCATTAACCACAGAAGGATACACCAGTAACACTGTAATCACATGACTCATGACACTTCCTCAGATTGAGCAGATTCTTCTATCTTTGTGGTTGCTCTTCCCTCTGCTGGGTTCCAGCAGTAGTCCAATGATCTGTGAAGATGCAACATCCTCCCCTCTCTGTCATTACAACGATCGCTGAACATGAGCTATCTTTTCAAAATGAAGAGATTGGGTCTGCGCAAAACAGAAATTTGGGGAGTGTACTTGAACTTCTTGCTCGATTTGATTCCTTTTTAGCAGGTCGCATCTCAAAATACAGTAACAGAGGAAAGGGTAGCCCATTGTACATGTCTAAAACATCATTTGAAGAATTAATCAACTTAATAAGTGACAAAAGTTCAATCAACTGCTTCCAGTGAAATAAGTATAGCTTAGTATTTCAGTTTGTCTGTAGATCCTACTCTTGATCTTTCTCATTCAGATCAGCTAAGTATTGTTTTAAGGTATCTATCTCCTACAGATGCAAGACCTGTTGAGTGATTTATCACATTTACTAACTTAAAATGTCATACTGGTGAAGAAATTGTAAATCAAGTACTTGACTCTTTATGTAAAGTTTACACAATTGAATTACCTAAGTGCAAAGGCCAGGCCCATAACAATGCTACCAATCTGTCAGCGTGTTAGAAAGGCACGCATCAGAAAATTTTTTAATGTAATGGCTATGCCATATTCCTACCACATGCTAGAAATTTACTTAATCTTTGTAGGACATAGCACAGTAGGTTTTGGTCCAGAAGCAATTGATTTTTTTCTACTGTTCAGTTGCCAGCCAAGTGCCGTCGAGTCGGATCCAAAGTTACTCTACCCTTTTATTGCTGCTTCTACTCATCAATGGGCAGTTCTTAAAATACATTTAGGCAACAATAAGATATTAAAATGTCTTTTTTTTCCTTTTTTTTAAATTTAATATGACTGAGTGAAAATGTACATTCCCATATAAATTTACATGCCCACCTATATGCAGCTTCCTCTGGTCTCACTGTCTGGTGACAGCACACTATTCCTCTCTGCTCATGTCTCATCCTCCCAACAGTCTCCTTTCTCTCCTTTCCACCCACTCTCCTTCCTCCAGCCAGAGGTCAGCAGGATGATATCCTATAGATGTATAGAACCATAAAGTGTATCCAATATATGGTCACTCTGTATCACCAAGTTCAATCCATTCGTGTCCAAAGAGTGGACCTTTGTTATGATTTATGGGCAAGGGCAGTATGAGGGCCAGGGGCCATGCTCCCAGGGGAACCCTGAAACCGCTGGACCATCAACTGAGGTCTTTTAGTGGAGATTTCAGGATGCACCCCTTTTTATTCTTGTGTTGCCAGTGAGACTCAACTTTGTGAGCTCCATCGTGGCTATCACTGGTGGTGGCCAGGCACCATCTGGTTCTTCCAGTCCCAAGTCGATGTAGGCACCCACTCATGTGGGTCTCTCTATCTTCTGGGTTGTCTTTACCCCATGTCATTTTAGTCCTCGGTGAGCATTGGTTCCTGCTGAGTTGGGATCATTTGCTGTATCCTCGGTTAAAATGTCTTTTTAACATACATTCGTCAGTGCGTGTGGGAGCTACCAGTGCAATCCTGGAATCACACACTCCGATTTCAGATGCCTTAGTGTCTTAGCCATCTTGTGTTATTATAACAGAAAAACCACAGTGGACAGCTTTAACAAACTGAAATTTAATCTCTCACCATCTAGGAGGCCAGAAGTCTAAATTCAGGGTTCCAGCTCCGTGAGAAGATTTTCTCTGTCTGTCATTTATGGGAAAACCCTGGCAGCATAGTAGTTAAGTGCTACAGCTGCTAACTAGAAGGTCAGCAGTGCAAATCTGGGGGCAGAGTCAAGGCGGAGGACTAAACACACATCTCCCTAAGTGCCTCTGGAAACCAAGACCTGAACTGATGATTAAACAGAGCCTTCTGGACATCTAGTTAGCTCTAGGACACAGCACAGGGCTGTTAATTTGGATTTCATACCACTGAATGGAAAACATCTTCTCTTTCGCTGACCCTGCTCTTTGTGAGAGCTGGCTTTCACAGACTGAAGGTAACTCACCATTTTAACTTTTTTTTTTCCTCTGTCTTAGCCAACAGGTAGAGCCAGGAATTGACTAGCAGCTAACCTCAGATGCACTGCTAGTGGGATTGGCAGGCAAAGTTGCCATAGTTTGAGAGCCCAGCTTTGGACTTTGTGCACCTTTGGCCTCTCTTTCTTCATAGCGTCTGTGGAGGCAGGCGCCGAGCTTGTGTGGGATGCCATCTTGTTCCATTGGGAGGCAGATAAACCCATATGGAGGCCCCAGCTGGACCTAGTTCCTAGGCTGGGAGGCAGCACCTGCCTAAGAAGAGCACTTTTCCAGGAGAAAAGCAGTATTTTACACAGCGTCACTTACAGCTGTGGACTCTGTGCATTAGGCACCTTTGGCCTCTCTTTCTGTGTCTGACACAGAGTAGTCTGGACATAGCCAGGTGGCAAGCTTGTGTGGGACACCATCTTATTCAACTGGGTGGCAGATTATCCTTATGGAGGTCTCAGCTGGACCTAATTCCTGGGCTGGGAGGCAACATCTGCCTGGAGCACAGGGCTTTTCTGGCAGAAAAGCAGGATTCTACACAGTGTTGCCTACAGCTGGGGCCCAACAGCAGAGGCCAACAGGGCAGTAGCCTTTCTGTATTTTGAGCTAGTTTGTAACATCTAAGGTTCAATACAAATGTGCTTACTTTCTCACCTGGGAAGAGGGACCTATACATCTGAAAACCTGACTGTGGAAGTTGTCAGATACATTTTACCTTTCATTTTAAGACATCTTAGAGAAACAACTGCAGTCCTTCCTCACAGCATCTCTCCCAGCCTCTGCTGACTCATGTGATGCCCCCAAAGCAACAAACTCTGGAGAAAACTATAACCAAGAAATCACCCATGGCTTCAGAAAGCCTCCAAAAGAAAGCACCACAAAACTTCCCAGATGAAGAAACCTTTCTGAAACTATCAGAAGGTGAATACAAAAAGATTACACATAGAGCTTTCGTAGACTTTATAAAAAATGCAGCACAGCAAAATGAAAAATTAAGCAAGCTGTTTGATCTGATGGAGCACAAGTACTCTGAAATCCAACAGATCAAGAATAAAATCAAAGGGATAGAAACTTCAATTCAAAGTCAAGAAAACAAAATGGAACAAATGGAAAATAGACTTTCTGATTTGGAAGACAGAGCTACTGACTCCAGCATCTATGAGGAGAAATCAGAAAAAAGAAATAAGAAAAATGAAGAAGGATTAAAAAGCACGTGGGACTCTATTAAGGGGAACAATCTACAACTAATTGGAGTTCCCGAAAAGGGCAAGACAGCTGAGAACACAGAGAGTATTGTTACTGAGCTGTTGACAGAAAACTTTCCAGAAATTAGGAAAGAAGAGAATACAGATATCCAAGATACATGTGAAATGCCACTGAATGTAGATCCCAAAAGAAAGACTTCAAGGCATACTATAATCAAGCTTAACAAAATGAAACATAAGCAGAAACTCTTAATGGCATCAGGGCTCAAAGCAAAGCTAACATTCAGAGGAAGATCCTGTAGGCTTTTGTCAGATTTCTTAGCAGAAACAAAAAATGTTGGCACGGAGACAGTGGCATGACACATTCAAAGCCTTGAAGGAGAACTTCCAACCAAGAATTATATATCTTGCAAAACTATCTTTCAAATATGAAAAGGAAATGAAGGCATTCACAGATAAACAGAAACTCAGAGATGTTGTAAAAACCAAATCAAAGCTACAAGAAATACTGAAAGAATCTCTTGGCTTAGAAGAATAAAACCACTTACTTTATGTTTTAGAAGCAAATACAGGACACATCGCCCAGAATCCTACTCAGTTAGGGAAGGCTCCAAACTCAATCAAACCTATGATAGTGAAAGAAATGATCCAGTGATCATATCATGAAAACTATGATGTCATCATATTAAAAAGACGGATGTACTATAGTCGTTATAGCTCTTCCAGATGGAGAGGAAGTTGAAAAGAATGGTAGTAATTAAAATTGGGTTTATACATAGTTTATTAAGGGGGAATCATAGGGGCAGCTGTAAAGCACAATAAAGATGCAACATATCAAATCAAGAAACATACTACAGGAATCTCAACAACCACAAAACCAACACTGAAAAAGGTAAAAAATCAACTCACAAAGAAGAATGTCCCAGAGCAGATTAATCAGAACAACAGAGAAAATGTCAACACAAACATAAACATATCACAATGGCAGCACTGAACACATGCCTATCAATAATTACATTGAAGGTCAGCAACTCAACACTCCAGTAAAGAGACAACAAGTGACTTCTTAGATCTAAAGACATGACCCATCCATATGTTACCTACAAGAAACTCACCTTAGACTTAAAGATATGAACAAAAACTTAAAATTAAAGGATAGAAGAATATATATCAAGCTAACAATACACAAGAAAGAGCAGGTGTGGCAATTCTGATCTCAGATAAAATAGATTTTAATGTAAAATCCATCATCGTGGACAAGGAGGGACACTATGTATTGCTGAAAGGTTCAGTATACAAGCAGGACTTAACAATGTTAAATATTTATGCAACTAATACTAGGGCACATAAATACATCAAAGAAACACTGACTACACTAAGAAATGAGATAGATTACTCCACAATAACAGTGGGAGACTTCAACACTCCACTCTTAATATTGTACAGCTCATCTAGAAAAAAGCACCCAAAAGACACAGTAGACTTTATTGCCATAATTAACCAGCTAGACCTCATCAACATACACAGAACTTTCTATCCATCAGCGGACAACTACACCTTCTTCTCCAGTGCACGTTCAACATTCTACAGAATAGACCATGTGTTAGGACATGTTTTAGTCAGCTAGGGCTGCTCTAACAGAAATACCACAGAATGGATGGCTTTAACAAAGGAAGGTTTATTCTTACATAGTCCAGTGGGCTGCAAGTCCATATTCAGGGTGTCCACTTCAGGCAAAGGCTTTCCCCCTTCTCAGCTCTGGAGGAAAGTCTGGTATTACACATCTTTGTCCAGGGAGCATCTTGGTGCAGGAACCTCAGGTCTGAAGCATGTACTCTTCTCCCGGTGTTGCTTTCTTGATGGTACAAGGTTGCCAATTCTCTGACTGCTTCTCTGTCCTTTTATCTCTCATAGGATGAAAGGATTAAGGGCGGGGAAAGCCATACTCCAGGGAAACTCCCTTTACAGTGGAGCAGGCAGGTAATCCTATGAAGGAATTTATAGCCCCACCCTAATCCTTTAACATACAGCATAGGAAAACCACATAATGGAGGAGAGTCACAAGATACTGGGAATCGTGGGCCAGCAACATGGCTACACATATTTTGGGGGGGGGGGACACAATTCAATCCATGACATCCCATGTGTTGTGAATCCTGCCTCTGTGATACTGATGATGGAGAATGGTTTGCATTTGTGTTAGTGAGGCAGGATTCAAGTTTGTGGAATATAAGGGAGACAAGTGAGCTGAGGAAGTTGGGAACCTCATACCTCCGATAGAGAAGCACCGAGAGCAGAGCACGTCCTTTGGACCCGAGGTTCCTGTGCTGAGAGGCTCTCACTGGATGTAGACTCAGCCTACTGGACTGTGATGATTTTTCATATTGAGTGGACTTGTAACCTGTTAATGGATTTGTGGCTTACCAGACTGTGAGAATAAAAGCTTCTCCTCTTGAAAACTTCCACTGCTGGTATTTTCTGTTAGAGCAGTACCCAGTGACTAGGACAGGACATAAAGCAGTTCTCAACAAAATCTATACCATTGAATAAATGCAAAGTACCTTCTCAGATCATAAAGCCACGAAAGTCTATGTCAATAGCAAAGAAAACATAGAAAGTGGAACTCATGGAAACTGAAAAACATCCTGCTCAAAAACCCATGGGTTACAGAATAAATCAAGGATGGAACAAAGAAACTGATGGCTCTCACTGGATGTGAAACACTTCCTACCAGAACCTATGGGATACAGCCAAAGCAGTGCTCAGAGGTCTGTTTATCTCCATAAATGCACACATCTGTAAGGAAGAAAGAAACCAAACCAAAGAACCAACCCTACAGCTTGAATAAGTAGAGAGAGAACAACAGAGGAACCCAGGCACCAGAAGAAAACAGATCACAAAGATTAGAGCAGAACTAAATGAATTAGGGAATAGAAGAACAACTGAAAAAATCTAAAAGACCAAATGCTGGTTTTTTGAGAAGATCAACAAAATTGAGAAATCGTTGGCTAAACAGACTAAAGAAAAACAGGAAAGGAAATAAATAACCCAAATAAGAAATGAGAAGGGAGTTGTCATAACAGATCCAACAGAAATCAAACATATCATAACAGAATATTATGAAAGACTGTACTCTAACAAATTTGAAAACCTAGGGGAAATGGACAAATTCCTTAATTAATACCACTTACCAAAACTATCACAAGGTGAAGCAGAACAACTTCATAAACCCGTCACAAAGGAAGAGATTGAAAAAGTCCCAAAAGCTACCAACCAAAAAAAGTCCCGGCCCAGATGGCTTCATCACAGATCTCTACCAAGCTTTTAGAGAAGAGTTATCGCCAATATTACTGAGACTATTTCACAGTATAGAAAGGGATGGAATACTCCCAAATTCATTCTATGAAGCCAGTATAACCCTGGTACCAAAGCCAGGGAAAGACCCAACCAAAAAGGAGAACTACAGACCGATATCACTCATGAATCTAGATGTAAAAGTCTTCAATAAAATTCTTACCAATAGAATACAACAACATATCCCACAAATAATCCATCATGACCAAGTTGGATTCATACCAGGGATGCAAGGCTGGTTTCAACATCAGAAAAACAATTAATGTGATCAACCACATAAATATCACAAAAGACAAGAATCACCAAACTCTCAGCAAAATAGGAACAGACAGCAAATTCATCAATGCAATAAGGGCCATTTATACAAAGCCAACTGCCCACGTCATCCTGAATGGAGAGAGACTGAAACAGTTTCCCTTGAAAACAGAAACTAGACAAGGATGCCCACTCTCACCTCTCCCATTCAACATTGTGCTAGAAGCTCTAGCCAGAGCAATTAGACAAGAACAAGAAATAAAGGGCATCTGCATCAAGAAAGAAGAGGTCAAAATCTCCCTGTTTGCTGATGATATGATTGTATATGGAGAGAATCCTAAAGAATCCATAAGTAAACTACTCAAACTGATAGAAGAGTTCGGCAAAGTCTCAGGATACAAGGTAAACATAAATAAGTCAGTAGGATTCCTTATACCAACAATGAGATTATTAAGGAAGAAATCACCAAATCAATATCATTTACTATCACCCTTAAGAAGATAAAGTACCTAGGAATAAATCTAACCAGAGAAATAACAGACCTTTACAAAGAGAACTACAAGTCCTAGCTTCAAAAACTAAGAGAGACTTACATAAATGGAGAAACCTACCCTGCTCATGGATAGGAAGACTTAACATTGTGAAAATGTGTATATTACCCAAAGCAATCTACTTATATAATGCAATACCAACACAAATTCCAGTGACATTATTTAATGAGATGGAGAAACCAATTACCAACTTTGTTTGGAAAGGGAAGAAGCCCTGGATAAGTAAAGCACTACTGAAGAAGAAGAACATACTGGGAGGCCTCTCGTTACCCAACTTTAGAACCTATTACGCTGCCACAGTAGTCAAAACAGCCTGGTAGTGGTACAAAAAGAGACAGCTAGATCAGTGAAACAGAATTGAGACCCCAGAGTTGACACCATCTTCCTTTGAACAGTTGATATTTGACAAAGGCCCTAAGACATTAAACCGGGGTAAAAAAAATTTCTTCAACAAATGGTGCTAGCAAAATCGGGTATCCATCTGCAATAAATTTAAACAAGACCCATATCTTACATGTTATATGAAAACCAACTCAAACTGGACAAAAGACCTAAATATCAAATCTAAAATGATAAAGCTCATCCAAGAAAAAGTAGGAACAACAATAGAAATTTTAATACACAACAAAGACAGACTTCAAAATCTGTCAAACAAACCACAAACAACAGAAGAGAAAATATGCCACGTCTGGCACCCCAGCAACCTGCACTGGAAAGGGTCTGGGGCCAAGAGAGACAGGAAAGGGGATCAGAAAGACTCAATCGCACAAAGAACACATCACAAAAGATGAAGTTGGGGCCAGATGGGATCAAGGTCTCTGATGGAGAATGATGGCCACCGTTCCTTGTTACAAGCTTTATTTATATGTTCCAGAAGCAGGAAGACAAAAGGGCAGCACACATTGCCAAAAAATGATTAGGATCTTCGCAGGAAGTATAGTATTTGGATTGGTTGCAGAGTACACAGACGTCTTCTCTCCAAACAAAGGACATGGAACAAGGAAGCAGCTTAGCCTAAGCTTTTCTTTTTAGTTGTGGAAATAGTTTTATAGTATTAAGCAGGGTAAAGTAAAGGGAGAGGGAACAGAGAGGGCAAGGGGGTTAGAGTAGAACAGCTTTTAGCCTGCAGCAAAAATAGATAAATGAGAACTATTAAGAATTAATAGAATTAAAAGGCCACCTACAGAATGGGAAAAAATATTTGACAAGTATATGTCAGACTGATGCCTGATCCCCGTAACCTATAAAGTACTAAAGTACTACAAAATATCAATAAGAAAAAGATAAAGCGTTCAATTAAGCAATGGGCAAAAGAGATGGACAGACACTTCTCTAAAGAGGAGATCCAGGCAGCCAAAAACCACATGAGGACATGTTCATGATTTTTAGTTGTTAAAGAAATTCAAATCAAAACTACAGTGAAATACCATCTCACCCCAACAAGGTTGGCCATGATCCAAAAAATGCAAAACAATAAATGCTGGAAAGGCTGTGGAGAAATTGGAACTCTCTTAGACTGTTAGTGGGATTGCAAAATGGTGCAACCTCTTTGGAAAGCAATCTAGTGCTTCCTTAAAAAGCTGGATATAGATATACTATTTGACCCAGTAATTTTACTACTCAGAATATATGCTATGGAATCAAGGCCATTCACACCAACTAATACATGCGCACGAATGTTTATCACAGCACAGTCCACAACAGCAAAAAGATAGAATCAACTCAGGTGCTCAGCAACAGAGGAATGGATAGGTAAATTATGGTACATATACTCAGTGGAACACTATGCAATGATAAAGAACAATGATAATTTTAGGAAATATCTCATAACCTGGTTTCAATTGGAGGATGTTATGTTGAGTAAAGTAGTCAGTGACTAAAGGACAAATATTGTATGAGACCCCTAGAATAAGAACTTAAAAACAGACTCATGCTTAGAAGAAAAGACTCTTTGATGGTTGCAAGCTTTGGGAGGGATGATGAAGGCGGGGAGGGTCTAGATTAGATAGTTGATAGAAATTTGGTTGGGTGAAATCTGGGACAGCACACATTAGAAATAAGATCAATATTAACTAGACTTCAACATAACATGAATACTCCTCCCATCTTAACCCCATATTGCAAGGACAGAATAGCTGGGGCGGGGGGGTGGGGGGGCTGAGGACCATGCTCTCAGGGGAAATCGAGGCCAATTGGCACAATTAGCATTTTGCTAAGAGGGCCCTCTGCACTCCACATTGGTGAGTGACGTCTGGGGTCTTAAAAGCTGCCAAGCTGCCATCTGAGGGCACAGCAAATAGTCCCAACTCAGCAGGAACAGATGATCACTGAGGACCAAAACGACACGGGGGAACGAGAACCCAGAGGACAGAGAGACCCACATAAGTAGGTGTCTACATCTACTTATGACCAGAAGAACCAAATGGTGCCTGGCCACCACCAGTGATAGCTGTGATGGAGCTCACAAAGTTGAGTCCCACTGGCAACACAAGAATAAAAACGGGTGCACCCTGAGATCTCCATCAAAAGACCACAAGTGATGGTCCAGGGGCTTCGAGGTCCCCCTGGGAGCATGGCCCCTGGCCCTGATGCTGTCCCTGTCCATAAATCCTAATGGAGGTCCACTCTTTGGACAGGAATGGATTGGACCTGGCGACACAGAGTGACCATATCATATGTGCATTTTATGGTTTTATGAATCTACAGGATGTCGTCCTGCTGACTTCTTACTGCAGGAAGGGGAGGGTGAAGAGGCGGGGATAGGAGATTGTTAGGAGAATAGGACACGTACAGAGCAGAAAGGAAGGGTGTGCCGTCACCTGGCAGGGAGAGCAGTGGGAGCTGCATATAGGTGGGCATGCAAATTTATATGGGAATGTACATTTTCATTCAATCATAATAATAATAAAAAAATCTGCCAGGTACTCCTTCAAAATTCTATGGGCCAGTTCTACTCTGTACTATAGGGTTACTATGAGTCAGAACAGACTCAATGGCAGTGGGTTTGTCATTTCTGGGGAAGGTCCTTGTCACCAATCTTCCCCTGGTTTAGGAGCTTCTCAGCACAGGGATTCCAGGGACGAAGGACAGACTCAGTTCCTGGCTCTTCCTGCTTGGTGACCATGATGTCCCTCCCCTCTCTGCTTGCTTCTTTCTTTTATATCTCAAAAGGGGTTAACTGAAATCACAACCTACTCTTGTTGATTGTGTTCTGCCTCATTAACATATGAGGTTAGGATTTATAACAAGTAGGAAAATTACGCTAAGTAACAAAATGGAAGACAACCATAATACTGGGGATCAGGGCCCCACCAAGTTCACACACACTTTAGGGGGACACAATTCAATCCATAAAACTCAGAAAATATTGCTGAAGATCAGATACAAAAATCAGATAACAGAAGAAAAGCTGAAGACGTCACTGACAAAATGTAAACACTAGAGTATGCATTTAGGTTGTTACGTGCAATAATATAATGTAGCATTTTCTTTTTTTTCATTTTTTATTATGATTAAGTGAAAGTATACAATCCAAATCAATTTTGCATGCCTGCAATCTACTGCAGCATTTTCATCAGCTGAGTCAAGCTCTCCAGCTGAGTCAGAAGTAAGTATACAGACCCACAGCAGATCTCTACTGGCCATTAGCAGTGTGTTTACATAATTTAAGAGAAGATTGAAAATTTTGAGAGCACAACAAAATAAATACTGCCAAATATTGGTTATCAAGCAGCTCTTCATCACAGAAGGATTAGAAAGAAAGCAGTAGATGATGGAAGTACCACACAGAGCTAAGTGTTACCGATCAACTTTGTGTAATCGCACGCTAAGCCATTGACACACCTGAATCTTGCATGAAAAGAAGGGCAAAAGTGCACGAAGCTCTTTTAAAGAGATTTTCCTTCTTAAACAATGTGGAAATACTTGGTGAAGAATGCACGAAGTCATCCAAGAAATTAGTACAGACTTGTCTCGATACCTTAAATGGTGAAGTGTGATAATTTCATTATTATGTGAGAACTAAGTTTATAGATTCAGGAAAGACAAATTTTATGCGTGTAGGCATGTATGATTCTATAACAGAAAATAAACACAACACAAATTTCCTGATGTTGAAATTGCCTTATGTATATTCCCCACTGAAACGATCACAGATTGCACAACAGAAAGCTCATTTTTGTCTCTAAAGACACTAAAAAATGCTTAGCAAACAACAATTCAAAGAAGACTCAGTTTACTAATCTTATTATGCATAGAAGTAGACATTATTTCGGAACTTAACTGTGATGAAACCACTGAAGAATTTGTAAGAGTAAAGAAGAGAGAGAAAATACTTTAATTATAGCATGTTAGAAATAAAAGATCTAAAAATAAAATATAATAATTTGTTGTAATAATTGTTTTCAGATCATTAAACTTTCTTTTATGACTTTTTAAAATTTGTTTATTCATATTATAGCCTTTATTACAAAGTAAGTATCAAAAGTGAAGTATGAGTTGTTCAGAGAAAAATTGATGAAAGTCCATTTTTTGTTGTGGGACACCAACAGAATTTTACATCGATTGTTGAAACAGCTAAGCTCACTGACTTAGTTTCTTTGTTGTTAAATATGTGGAATATTCTTTTTGTAGAAAATGTGATGTATAGTAAAAATCTTAGTACCTCATGTCTTGGTCATCTAGAGCTGCTGTGACAGAAATGCCACACGTGGATAGCTTTAACAAAGAGAAATTTATTCTCTTATAGTCCAGCAGACTGCAAGTCCAAATTCAGGATGTCAGCTTCAGAGGAAGGTTTTCTCTCTGTGACAGTTCTGGAGGGAGGTCCTAGTCATCAGTCTTCCTCTGGTCTGGGAGAATCTCAGTGCAGGAGCCTCACATCCAAAGGATGCACTCAGTTCCTAGAGCTGCTTTCTTGGCATGAGGTCCTTATTTCTCTCCATTATCCTCTCTCCTTTATATCTTAGAAGAGATTGGCTTAAAACACTATTCAATCTTGTAGACCTCATTAATATAATTGCTGTTAATGCATTTTATTAAATCCTAGTGATGGTGCTTACAGCAGAGGAAAATTTCATCAAATTGGGGGAATATCGCACAATATTAGGACTCATGGAGCAGCCAAATTGATACAAACACTTTTAGGGGGACATAAACATAGCACGTGCGCGCGCGCACACACACACACACAAGCATTTGATTGTTGAACAAAAGATTGGCACTTCTGATCCACCAACCACTCACTGACAATCCTACTGGGCAGTTCTACTGTATTCTATAAGTCAGGGTTGACTTGATGGCAGTGAGTATATGTGTTGTTGTTTGGTGCTGTAGACTCACTTCTGACTCTTAGTGTCACTATGTACTATAGAAAAGAAGACTGCCTGATCCTGCACCATGCTCACAATCACTTTTATGCTTGAGCCCATTGTTGCAGCCACTGTATCGGTCCCTCTCAGAGAGAGGGTCGTCATCCTTTTCAGTGACATTCTGCTTAACAATTCATGATGCCCTTCTCCAGGGACTGTTTCCTCCTGATAACATGTCCAAAGTCTGTAAGACATAGTCTGTCTATCCTTGCCTCTAAGGAACATTCTAGTACTTCTTCCAAGACAGATTTGTTCATTCTTTTGACAGTGCATGGTATATTCAATATTCTAATTCTTCTTCTGTCTTCCTTATTCATTGTCCAGCTTTCACTTGCTTATGATGCAATTGAAAATACCATGGTTTGGGTCAGGCATACCTTGGTCTTCAAGGTGACATCTTTATTTTTCAACAGTTTAAAGAGGTCTTTCACAGTAGATTTGCCCAACACAATGCAGTTTTTGGTTTCCTGACTGCTGTATCCAAGAAAGTTGATTGTGGACCCAAGTAAAATGAAACTCTTGACAACTTCAGTGTGTTCTCTTTTTATCATGATGTTGTTCATTGGTCCAGTTGTGAGGATTTTTGTATTCTTTATGTTGGTGTACAACCTATACTGAAGGCTGCAGTCTTTGATCTTCATCAGCAAGTGCTTTAAGTCCTCTTCACTTTCTGCAAGCAAGCTTGTGTCACCTGCATATCACAGGTTGTTAATGAGTTTTCCTCCAATTCTGATGCCCTCTTCTTCTTCATATAGTCCAGTTTCTCAGGCTATTTGCTCAGCATAGAGACTAAATAAGTATGGTGAAAGTATACAACCCCGACACACACCTTTCCTGACTTCATGCCATGCAGTTCCCCTTGTTTTGCTTGAACAAATGCTTCTTGATCTATGTACTGATTCCTTGTGTGCACAATTAAGGGTTCTGGGGTTCCCATCCTTTATGGTGTTATCCATAATTTGTTATGATCCACACAGTTGAATGCCTTTGCATACTCAATAAGCCACAGGTAAACATCTTTCCAGCATTCTCTGCTTTAAGCCATGATCCATCTGACATCAGCAATGTTTTTCCTGCTTCTGTGTCCTCTTCTGCATCCGGTTGGAATTTCTGGCAGATCCGTGTCCTGTACTGTTGCAGCCACTTTTGAATGACCTTCAGCAACACTTTTCTTGTGTGTGATGTTAATGGTATTGTTCAACAATTTCTGCATATGGTTGGATCACCTTTCTTGGAAATAGGCACAAATACGGATCTCTTCCAGTCAGCTAACCAAGTAGCCATCTTCCAAATTTCTTAGCATAGACCGGTGAGTACTTCTAGGGCTGCTTGTGTTTGTTGAATCTTCTCAGTTGATATTGCACTAACTCCTGGAGCATTGCATTTCACCAGTGTCTACAGAGAAGCTTGGACTTTTCCTTCAGTACTATTGGTTCTTGATTATATGCTACTTCTTGTAGTGGTTGAATGTACCAATTCTTTCTGGTATAATGACTCTGTGCGTTCCTTCCACCTTTTTTTGATGCTTCCTGCATTGTTTTTTCCCCCAAAGAATTCTTTGGTATTGCAACCTGAGGCTTGAATTTTTTTCTTCAGTTCTTTCAGTTTGAAAAATGCCCAGTATGTTCTTCCCTTTTGGTTTTCTATTTCTAGCTCTTTGAACATGTCATTATAATACCTTATACTTTGTCTTGTTGAGTTGCCCTTTGAAACCTTTTGTTCAGCTTTTTTACTTCAATCAATTCTTCTTTTTTCTTTAGCTGCTTGATGTACAACAGCAGGTTTCAGAATTTCTTCTAGCATCCATTTTCATCTTTTCTATCTTTTTAACGCCCTTTGCTTTCTTCATGTACAGTGGCCTCAATGTCATGCCAGAATTCAGCTGCTCTTCAGTTATTAGTTATTCATTCAGTTATTAGTTTAGTTATTATCAGTTATTAGTGCTTAATGTGTCAGATCTATTCTTGAGGCAATCTCTAAATTCATGTGGAATATAGTTAAGGTCACACTTCATCTCTTGTAATTTTCTTCAATTTCAATTTGAACTTTCATATAAACAATTAATAGTCTGTTCCACAGTTGGCCCAGGTCTTGTTCAACAGATGATAATTGAGCTTTTCCATCATCTCTTCCCACAGATGTAGCTGATTTTGTTCCTATATATTCCATCTGGTGAGGTCCACGTGTATGGTCACTCTCTGTGTTGGTGAAAATTGGTATTTGCAATGAAGAAGTCATTGGTCTCACAGAATTTTATCATGCAATCTCAGGTATCATTTCTGCAACCCAGACTGTATTTTCCAATTAGCAATCCCTCTTCTTTGTTTCTATCTTTTGCATTCCAATCACCAGTAATTATCAATGCATCCTGATTGCATCTTCGATCAATTTCAGACTGCAGAAGCTGGTAAAAATCTTCAGCTTCTTCATCTGCAGTCTTAGTGGTTGGTGCATAAATTTGATTAACAGTCATATTAACTGGTCTTCCTTGTAGTCCTGTGGATATCTTCTTATCACTCTTGGTGTTGTACTTCAGGATAGATGTTGAAATGTTCTTTTTGACAATGAATGCAATGGCATTCCTCTCTAATTTGTCATTCCTAGAACAGTAAACCACACGGTTGTCCAATTCAGTTCACTAGTGCCTAGGATATTGATGTTTAGGCCTTCCATTTCTTTTTTGATGAGTTCTAGCTTTCCTAGATTCATACTTCTTACATTCCATGTTCTGAGTATTAATGGATATTTGCAGTTGCTTCTTCTCATTCTGAGTGATGCTACATCAGCAAATGAAGGTCCTGAAAGTTTGACTCCATCTACACTATTAGGGTCACCTCCATTTTGAGGAGTCAGCTCTTCGTCAGTCACCTTTTAAGTGTCTTCCAAACTGGGAGGCTCACCTTTCAGCCATAAATCAGACAATGCTTCACTGTTATTCATAAAGTTTTCATTGGCTACTTCTTTTCAGAAGTAGACTGCCAGGCCTGTCTTCCTAGTCTGTCTTAATATGGAAACTCAGCTGAAATCTCTCTGCCATGGCTGACTCTAGTGGTATCTGAATACTGGTGAATAGCTTCCAGTATCACAGCAACACACAGGCCCCTCCATTACGATAAACTGACAGACACGTGGGGGTGAGTATACATAGAATTCATGCTAGTAATCTGTGTTGCCCCCTCCTCTGCTTAATCACTCATTTAAACAGAATATGTGATTTCATATTCAAATATAAACTAATATTTGAAATAATATGAAATAATATCTCACATTCAAATACATGAATTCTGTTTGAATGAGTGATTAAGCAGAGGAGAGGGTAACACATGTTGCCAGTGTTTAGGGCTCTCACACACTTTAATCCAAACATGGTCAAGATTTATTGTCACCCATGGAAATACCCAGTTGTTTCAACAGCATTTGTCAAAAAGACTTTTCTTTCTCCAGTCAATTGCCTTGAGTAGTCTGGCATAAATTAACTGACCGTACAGTGTAGGGTTTATTTGCTAGCCTCTATTCTGTTTTGTTTGTCTATTAGTACATATCTTAATGCTAATACCACACTGTTTTTATTATTGTGTTTAGTACATTGTAATATAACATTCTATATTATTGAAAAGGTAGAATATAAAACATGTGTTGCAAGACCAGATCAGTTTTTAAAGGTATAAAAATGAGATTGGAAATAAACAAAATCATGTTACTTTTTACACCTTATCACTGGTAGGACTTTGGAAGATTTATTTTCTTCTTCTTACTTTTCTATGCCATTTGAATGTTTTACAATGAATATGCATTACTTTTACAGCTGGAAGAAAAGCTTTATTAAAAAAAAAAATTTTAGCTCCCCTAGGGAACCCTGGTCATACAGTGGTCAAAGTGCTCAGCTGCTATCCAAAAGGTCCATGGTTTGAATCCACTGACCATTTCATGGGAGAAAGATGTGGCAATCTATTTTCATAAAGATTATAGCCTTGGAAACTCTACAGGACAGTTTTATCCTGTCCTATAGGTTAATTAGGGAAATCTTGGTGGCAAAGTGTGTTAAGTCTGCTAACCAAAAGTTCAGCAGTTCAAATCCTCCAGGCACTCCTTGGAAACTCTATGGAGCAGTTCTACTCTAACCTCTAGGGTCACTATGAGTTGGATCTGATTTGATGGCAGTGGATTTGGTTTCCCTTTTTATAGGGTCATTATGAGTTGGAATTGACTCAACAGGTTTGGATAGTTAGTCAAAAGTTATTTAAAGTCCTGGGTTTTTTACTGCACAGCAAACAACCAGGTCGTCTGATGCTCACAGCTCAGCTCCATGTGTTCCAGTAATTTAACTTAAAGAAATAATAAAGTAATCCTCCAGAAACTGGGGTTGGGATTAAGACAGGCTTCAGGCTTCTGTTCTACATACAGTATTCCTGAGAGGTGCTATCTGGGCTTAAACTCAGCTCAAACACTCAAAATCAGAGGTGGCACAGACAGAGAAAGAAGAAAATTCATTCTAGAGCACATGTGCAACTGGAGGTTGAAATTTGATTAGTGTTGTACTTTGATTAGTAATGCTGTCGAATTCCTGAAGCCTAGGAGGCATGAAATACATTATGAGAAATCTGTTTTTGTAGCTGTTTGAGGAACCAAAGCACTCACCATCTGTGTTTAGTTTGGACCCTAGATAGGGGAGACACTCTCGAATTCTCTCTAATTAAGAATGCCTCTGCATCTTCTCCACATCCCTGCATAGTCCTTCACCCTTTCACTGGGGACTTTGCTGTCCATCCCACGCCTTCTCATCTACCGCATTACTCTCCTCTCAAGCACGCTTCCTTATTGCCTCCTAAACAAACTGCCCTTATCTTACCATTCTGTCTGTAAGCCCTGCTTACTCTGCCCGGATCTTTGTCCCTGTCTCTCCTTCCTAGGCCGAATGGTAATAAACCAAAAACCAAACCCACTTGTGTTGAACAGAGCTCTTTTATCTCCACAACTCCATGTTCTGCTATAATTTTCTCCTTCACAGAGCTGTTATTGTTAGTGGCCATGGTGTCTATTCTGATGAAAATTGATTACCAAGCCCATCTTCCTAGGCTCCTATGGGTGGATTTGAACCATCAGTCTTTCAGCTGGCAGTGCTTGACACTTCACAGTTTGCACTATCCAGGGACTCCTTCAACAGTACTAGCTACCAGGACAGAATTGTGCCACATGGTCATGTAGTGTAGCCACTTGTCATACTGAAGGCTAAAAATCAGTGGGTTTGGAGGTGGGTTGGAAAGAAGGATTGATTTAAAAAAAAAAAGTTAATAGAAACTGCACTCCTAAAGAGAATCTGACAAAGTAGAGCAACTTGGTTCCAGAAAACACCAAATATTCTGCTAACCTTACTGCTATTGAGTTGACTCCAACTCACAGAAACCCTGTAGGACAGAGTGGAGCTGCCCCAAAGGATTTCCTGACCTGTAATCTTTAAGATTGCTGATGACCAGGTCTCTTCTTCCATGGAGCAGCTACTGGATTTGAATTGTTGATCTCAGTTAGCAGCTGAATGTTTAACAGCTACATCATCTCAGGAGTCCTTATCAATACTCTAAAACCAAAAATCCAATCCAGTTGCTGTCGACTCAATTCTAACTCATAGCGACCCAAAAGGACAGAGTAGAACTGCCCCATAGAGTTTCCAAGGAGTGTCTGTTGCATTTGCAACGCCAGCCTCTTGGTTAGCAGCTGTAGCACTTAACCACTATGCCACTAGGGCACCAAATATCATCAGGTTTTAATTTGGAACGGTGCAAATGAAGACAAGGCTTTGTCAATTCAAAGCAGATGTTCATGGTTTCATTACCAATGAAGATGAATACTTTTAGCTGCTTACTAGGAGGGTTTTCAGTGACTTGTCTTACATATTTTTAGGACTAGAGTACACTGTCAGAATGAAAGAAGCCAAGTGGTTTTTAAACTGTCTCATTAGCTACATGTTCTTATTAACTATTGCTTTGCCACTGACTGGCATATTGATGAAACGAGAATCACATGGACTGAATGGATGGTTCCATTACATCCTTGCTGCTTTTTCTTTCTTTTGATGATTGCTTCTGCCGTTGTCACTGGGTGCTATCAAGTTGATTTCAATTCAGAAGGACCTCATGTGATTGAGTCGAACTGCCCCATAGGGTTTTCTAAGCTATAATCTTTACTGGTCTTTGTCCCTCAGAGCCGCTGTGTTGAAATCACCAAACTTTGTGGTTAGCGGTGAGCACTTGACAGATATTTTGTCAAAGCTCCCTGTTTCTGCAGTTAAGCCCTTGTGTAAACCCTGCAGTCTCTTGCTCTCCTCCAGCCCCAGTGAATCAAGTCCATAATAAGTCTCTCGGGATTTGATGACCAACCAGTATACCATATGGTGTCATCTCAAGCCAACAAAAACTTTGTAGATACTAAAAACTGTGCTTGAAACAATTTAACAGTAGTCATCTAAATTACAGAGCTTCATCCAGTGTGTAAAATTAACATCAGGATATTAGATCATTAAATTAACAGAACGTAATCTATGTGCTCCAAGATTTCAAAACCATTATTTTTCTCATCGTTAATTTGAGAATGTAGTGAATATGGAACATGAGGAGTGCTTTTGCTTATTTTCAATACGCTAAGTGTGATAGCAGCCTAGGTAGCACAGTGGTTAAGAGCTCAGGGTGCTAGTCCAAAGGCTGGCAGTTCTAATCCACTGACCACTCTTTGAAAACCCTAGGGGGCAGTTAGTTATACTTTGTCCTACAGGGTCACTATGAGTTGAAATTGGCTTGGTGGCAATGGACTTGGCTTTGGTTTGGTGTGTGCATATGTGAATTATTAACTCTGAGTAGTATTCAATTTAGTTTATTTCTGTGGTGCTACAAACTATTTCCAGTCTGCATCTGTTCTTGTTTCTTTAATTAAAAAATATGACATACAGATTTCAGCCTGTAACGAAATTAAGAGGAAAAAGAAGTAAAGAAATACAAGGCAGAAAAGGCTGAATATCACCTAGGGAAAAATTGCAAAAGACTTTGAAATGACTGGGTGTCTTAAATGGAAAATTAGGCCCTGATTAGCACACACGCTTTAAGATTATCTGATTCTATAAACCCTTCATTGAATATTTCATTGCCTTTGAGTATATAGCCATTCAAGTTATTCCAGGAAGTTGATTATATTCATTGTAAATAAAAATGAATGAGGAAACAGGATACCCCAAATTATCTCAAATGATCAGCAGTTTTTTTAGAGCAATAGATTGCCATTCAGGACGTGACACAACTCACTAGCCTGATACTGATCACTTCTCCTGACTCACGATTTCTGACTCATGTGCTTGCTCCATGGTTTTTGCTTGTGCAGTTTGCTCCGTGTTGCTGCCTGTTTCTGTTCCTCTGTCATCTAAGTCCTTCTCTGTGTATCTCACATTCAAACTCCCCAAGAAAGAACATGATTGATTCAGTAAGTCATTAGTTGAAAGAGTGTGGTGTTATGAACTGAATTGTGTTCCCCCCACATATGTGTCAACTTGGTGAGGCCATGATTCCCAGTATGGTGTGGTTGCCTGTATGTACCATTTTGTGATCTGATGTGGTTATCCTATGTATTGTAAATCCTCGCCTCTGTGATGTTAATGAGGCAGGATTAGAGGCAGTTACGTGCCATCTACTTGCAGTAACCCTGTTAGAGCAGCCCAACGTAACTAAGACAGCCTTGTGAAGAAAGCTTGCGTGCCAACCCTCCTTGTGGGTTACCCCTGGGTCAGACTGTGTTCCCGACTCAGTAGAGCTTGTGTGTAACATCAGGCCAAACATAAAGGGTGCATCAGCTGCTGACGTTTCAAAGAAGTATTTGGTGTGTTTAAATTGCTGCAGAGGAAGGCTGGGGGAATCCAACTCTTACGCAGCCTGACAGAAAGCCATGAACTTCTCACAGTCTCCTCCTCCATCTTTCAGTCTAAGAAAACTAATTTGAAAATAGTCCAACAATGGGTTCATTTCTTAAATTCACCTCCAAGTAAACAAATCCACATAGTCTGGTCATGAACTAGGATGCCAGTTTACTGATTTGTGCTGAGAAATTTTAAACTGTAGGAAGTTAAATGATGAAATCCACTTGACTTCTGTATTCTTATACTTCAGAAAGACTCACACTGGAAGCCAAACTTCGATCAAGAATTTACTTGGAATAGAGAGGGTTAATTATATAAGGGTTGGTGTAGCCCTGAGCTGATCTCCGAAAGACTGGAAGTTCACGTCCACCCAGAGGCACTTTGCAAGAAAAGCCTGGTGATCTACTTCCAAAAGTTATAGCTGTGGAAACCCTGTGGAATAGTTCTACACTGAAACATACGGGATCACCATGAGTCAGAATCAACTTGACAGCAACTGGCTCTATTTTGATTATATAATAAATTATTAATGGCCCCATGCAAGTAAAACTTGGGGAATTTATCTTTTCAGTGGGACTGGCATCGCTCAAACATTAACAGCATTTATTTCTTTGACTTTCCATCACTGAATAAACTATCTTTGGATTTGCACAACCTTTTTTCAGAAACACCTATCAACCTTATCAAATTGACCTTCATATCTTGGTGGCCTTGGAAGCATGGTCAGCCCTAAGAGGTAAGGGAGACATAATCTACAGAGGGAACACAGAACAAAAGGTAAGAAAGAGCTGCCACAGAAGCACAGGGAAAACCAGAAGGTTGAGGTTAGAGAAGTCAACAGTGGAAAAAGTTTCAAGGTAGAGAGACTTGTGCCAAATGTCTCAGGGAAGTCAGTGGACAAGGATCAATAAGTGTCCTTTGCATTTGGCAATTAGGGTACCATAAGTAGATTTGAAATTCATCTCCTGCTCTGTGTGAGAGCCTAAACATTCAGATTCTTAACGATATTTTAGCCCTGTCTGAATTTCCTATGGGCTGCTATAGAATCTTACTCCTATTTCCTGCTCTGATGAAATTTTAGAATCTCAGGGCTTTGCTACTGACTTCCCTATTATACTACCTGAATTTTGGATTCTATGAACTAAGCTCTCACACTGTACCTCCCTGATGTTCACCTGAGTTTGTCTAGCATCGTATCTCCCAGATCACCTTCCTTACTTCCATGCCAGGTGTCCTGCTTCAGCTTACGCCTTCAAGCTTACTCACACAGACAACTCCAGCTCTCAGTCTTTCCTCAAGTAGTCTCTGTGATATACAGATCTTTTTATGCCACCCACGGTCACTGTGTACACAAATGATGCATATGTCAGCACTGCCACATCACACAACACTGCTCTGGGACAAGTTCCCTCAGTGTGTGTGCCCTGGGGATTGAGAGTTACAGGGAAATTCTCACACTTTTTGAGGAAGTAATAGAGGGCCAGAGAAAGTTAGAGGTGATTTCACTCCGTTGACTTTCATCATCAAGATGTGGCAATGACTCCTGCTTGGGTCCCCACCCTCTCCTGACCTTAGAGGCATACAGATGCAGATGAATGTCTACAGCAGGTCTACAGGGAGGACATTCTCCAGTTTCAACGTGAGTAAGGCAAAGCTCACCAGCTTTTCCCTCCTGAGAGAATAATTTCATTTCTCTTCTTTGAGACTGCCATCGCCAATTGTCCAAGCCAAAAGGCTAATCTCATCTGCCTCGTTCTTCAAATCCCATTAGCCACCAAGCTCTATTAATTTTATTTCCTTCCTGTTTTTCAAATCTAAATTCTTCTGTTACATGGAAATACCTTAATCCAGTCCACCTCTCTTTCCTAGCCAAGGCTTCTTAGTCTTTGCATCTATCCAACTGCCTTGCCCACACACCCATCAATCCATTCTCTACTGCATTTCCAGAGTGATCTACTCACGGGGGGGGGGGGGCTGTTTAAATAAATTGTGACACATCCATCAAAACGGAATACTGTGTATTCTTAGAAAGAACGAGGCAGATTCGCATATGCTGAATAGAAAGCTTTGTAGAATATTTCATGAGAAATGTAAAGTGTTTAGTATGTATGGCATTGTCTTGTTCATCAGAGCTATCACAAAAAGAAACACTGGGTATGTAAGCCTTCTTAGACTCTGATTGCTTGTGACACAGACTATGAACTTGTTCTGTACACTCAGGGTCTTCATGGTGACCTGTGCACACGGTGCCTCCGTAAGCATGTGCCAAGTGCACACGTAGCTGAGATGCAGAAGAATGAAGAATGGAAGGGGACAGTGGGGGACAGTAGGCAATGTTTGAGTCGGGAGGCCTTGAAGCCAGAAGATAGCAAAGGAGCAGTGACTATGTATAAAAGGAGAAAGAAGCAGATAAATGGCAGGGAAGAGTGCTGAGGTTAAACTCTGCTCATTTCACAAGTCTTACCTCAGGCTGGTTCCTGAGGCAGAGATTGTACTCAGAGAAAACTTAAACTGACATAGAATAATGTTTCCTGGAAACTGACTGCTTCTAAGTTTTTAGAGGAGTTTTATGCTCTAGCAACTAATTGCGAGCTGTGACGTTTAAGGCTATGTGCCAATTAGGCTAGGCCACGAAGTTCAGTGATTTGGCAGTTACGTAATGATGTGGTTATCCTCCACTTTGTGATATAATGTAATTACCTCCATGATGTGTTCTTAGATGACGTCTCTGGGTCCTTATCTTTGAAATAGGAATATCAGCCCTACAGTGTTGTGTTTCTGAGACGCAAAAATGAGACAGCACCAGGAAAAGAGCACATGCTGCATAAAACTGGACACTTAGCCCTAGCCACCTCTCCCTCATCCTGCTTTGATCATGACTGGTCTGAGTTTTTCTGCCTTTTGCACAGTTGAGGAATACTTTGCAATGATGATGATGAGAACATAGTGAACAGCAGAATGTGAAAATTTGCTTGAATTGGAGGAAATTTTTTGGATTAAACTCACTCTAAAATGTATGGACGTTCTGCCTAACTATTAGGCTGCTACCTTCATGTCCCAGTTTAAAATATACTTCTTAGAAGAAAAGAACTGGTAGCCTGGGATAAGGATTTACTTTTTAAGATCCAAAGAATAACTCTGAAAACATCTTTGCAGAATATTGCTGAAAATAGTTTATGTATTTTCTTCCATGTCATTATTGTTGCTGTTAGGTGTCTTTCAGTCAGCTCCAGCTCACAGCGACTCCACACGTAACAGAACAAAGGGCTGCTGACTCCCATGCCATCTGGTATATTTGAGCCCACTGTTACAGCCACTCTGTCAAAAAAAAGGGGGTCTTTCTGTTTCCACTGGCCCTCTACTTTACCAAGCATGTTATTATCTTTCTCTAGGGATTGGTTCCTCCTGATATGTCCAGAGGACATGAGACTAAGTCTTGCCGTCTTCCTGTCCAAGGAGCATTCCAGTTGTACTTCTTCCAAGACAAATCTGTCATTCTTTTGACAGTCCATGGTATATCCAATATTCTTGGTCGACACTGCAATTCAAAAGCATTGCTGCTTCTTCAGTCTGCCTTTTTCGCTGTTCAGCTTTCTTGTGTATGTGAGGAGACTGAAAATAACATGGCTTGAGTCAGGCAAACCTGAAAGTGACATCTTTAATTTTTCATATAAGTGAAAATTGAAGCTTAAGAAAATAAAAATAAGTACACGAGAGCCAAAGTGTATTCTTTAATATATCCAATATGAATTCAGAGACCATCCCAGGATTAGATCTGATGCACTGAACACAGGTGACCAAAGACCAGCAGAGTTGTGGGATGACGTCAAGGACACCATACGGGAAGAAAGCAAACGGTCATTCGAAAGACAAGAAGGAAAGACAAGACCAAATTGGGTGTCAGCAAAAACTCTGAAATTCCCTCTTGAGTGCAGAGTAACCAAAGCAAATGGAAGAAATGATGAAGTAAAAAAACTCAACAGATTTCAAAATGTGGTTCCAGAAGACAAAGTAAGGTATAAAGTGAAATGTGTAGAGACATGGAATCAAAAAGCTGAAAGGAATAAAACAGGTCTGTCATTTCTCAAGCTGAAAGAATTGAAGAAAAAATTCAATTTTCCATTTATACTGACGGACTACACGGTCATTATTGCACCAAAAAGGACTGGTCAACGTGCAATCATTTCTGTCATTGTTGTTAGGTGCCACTGAGTTGGCTCCAACTGACAGTGACCGCAGGTACAACAACAGCCAAAACGCTGCCTGGCGCTGCCCTGTCCTCCCAGTCATTGCTATGTCTGAGCCCTCTGTTGCAGCCGCTGTGTCCGTCCATCTCTGTGAGGGCCTTCCTCCTTGTTCCTCATCATCTGCTTCACTGTGGACTGACTCCTCCTGATAACATGTCAGAAGTACCTGAGGCAGTCTCTGCACTCTTGCTCCTAAGGATCATCCTGCTTGTACTTGTTCTAAGACAGATTTCGCGTTTTTCAGGAAGTCTGTTAGCTATTCAATACTCTTCACCGACACCCTAATTCAAATGCATTGGTTCATCAGTATTTCTTATTCATAGTTCCACATTTGAGGCTGTTGAAAATCTGTGGCTTTGGTTAGGAACACCTTAGCTCTCAAAATGACATCTTTGCTTCTCAGCACTGGAAAGAGATCTTTTGCAGCCATTTTCCCCATGCAGTGCCTTTTATGATTGATTTTCTGAGTGCTGCTTCCATGGATGTTAATTGTGGATTCAAGTAAATTAAAATCCTTGACAATCTCAGTCTTTTCTGTGTTTATCATGATGTTTGTTTTTGGTCCAGTTGTGAGGATTTTTGTTTTCTTTATATTGAGAAAGCTCTTTATATTGACAGCTCTGGTCTTTGGTCTTCAGCAGTGCTTCAAGTCCGGTTCACTTTCAGCACAAATGGTTGTATCATTTGCATATCACAGGTTGTTAATGAGTCTTCCTTCAACCCTGATACTGTGTTCTCCTTCATATAGTTTTTTCATACCTTCCTTATTCTAGAGTAGTCTGGGAGACATATAAATCACTATTGCTTAAAAAAATAAAATAAAATAATAAATAGATAAACCCAAACTGGTTGCTATTGACTTGATTTCAGTTCATGGCAACTCCATATGTTGTAGAGTAGACCGGCACTCCAAAACATTTTCAAAGCTCATCCTTCTGTAAATAGATCACCAGGTCCTTCTTCAGGGGTGCCTTTGGGTGGGAATGAACTGCCAATCTTTTGGATAGCAGTCAAGTATTTGACCATTTGCATTATCCAGGAATACCTCTAAGCCTGAGAGAAAACTTGAGCAAGCAAATTTGAACATTTAAAACTTCCTTGAAAATATATCTATATATACTCTATCAGTCAAAATTCAGGCAGAAGACAGAAACCACCTCAGCTCTCAAACAACGGGAATTTCAGAAAGGATTGTTTACCTGGAAGTTGAAAAAGAACACATCACCAAGGAGGCTGGAGTATATGAACAGCAGGGCATCAGGATCAGGGGAAGGTTAATTAGTAATCTGTGATATACAGATGACATCATCTTGCTTGCTGAAAATGAAGACAGTTTGAAGCACTTACTGATGAAGGTCAAGGACTATGTAGACTTCATTATGAATTATACTCTGTAGTGAAGAAAAGAAAAATCCTTACCAATGGACTGATAAACGACATGACAGGGGAAGAAATTGATGCTGTCAGTGATTTCACTTCTACTTGAATCGACAATCAATGTCCATGGAAGCAGTAGCCAAGAAATCAAATGACATATTGCACTGGGCAAGTCTGCTGCAAACGACCTCTGTATAGTGTTAAAAAGTGAAGATATCACTTTGAGGACTAAGGTACGTCTGACTTAAGCCATAGTATTTTCAGATGCCTCATATGCATTTGAAAGCTGGGTAGTGAGAAAGAAGAAGTGATGCATTTGAATTATAGTGTTGGTAAATAATATTGAATATACTGTGGGCTAGCAAAAGAACAAACAAATCAGTTCCAGAAGAAACACAATCAGAATGTTCCTTAGAAATGAGAATAGTGAGACTTGGCTTGCTTATTTTAGACATGTCATTGGGAGAGACCAGTCATTATAAAAGGATATCACAATTGTTAAGATAGGAGGTCAGTGAAAAAGAGCAAAACCCTCAATGAGATTGATCAACATAGTAGGTGCAACAGTGGACTCAGACATCCCAACAACCAAACATACCAACGACTGGGCAATGTTTCATTTTGCTACATATCAGATTCTGTCATGGACTGAATTTTGTCCATAAAAATACGTGTCAACTTGGCTAGGCCATGAGTCCTGGTGCTCTGTGGTTGTCCTCCATTTGAGGGTCTGATATAATTATCCTACATGCTGCAAATCCTGACCTTTATGATGTTAATGAGGCAGGATTAGAGATAGTAAAGCCAGGGGAAGATTAGTGAGAAGAGTTGAGAGAGAGAGAAAGACTTCTTTTGGAGCTGGGCCCTGAATTCAGACTTCCAGCCTCCTAAACAGTGAGAGAATAAATCCATTTGTTAGAGCCACCCACTTGGGGTGTTCCTGTTATAACAACTCCAGATGACTAAAGCAGTTGGCAGGAGCAGCTGACAAGGCAGAAAGGATATTGGCAAAGCTTCAGACTCTGTCTTACCTAGTGCTGTTTTAACAGAAATACCACAAGTGGACATCTTTAGAAAGAGAAATGTTATTCTTTCACAATCCAGCAGAACACAAGTCCAAATTCAGGGTGTCAGCTCCAGGGGCAGACTTTCTCTGCTGGCTCTGGAGGAAACTCCTTGTTATCAAACTGCCCTTGGACTAGAAGCTCCTGAGCGGGAGGGACCCAGGTCCATAGGATGCACTGTATTCCTAGCACTGCTTTCCTGGTGATGTGAGGTGTCTAGGGTAGCCATGAGTCGGATCCCACTCAAAGGCACTTCGCTTTTTTTTGGATTGGCTAACTCTGCTTGCTTTCCTTTCCTTTATATCCCAAGAGAATGCCTCAAGGCACAAAACAATCTTAGACTTTGAGTCCTGCCCCACCAACACAACCGCTGCCCATCCTCCCTCATTAACATCACCAAGAATTATGGCCCAGCCAAATCGCCGCACACATTTTTTGGGAAACACAGTTCAGTCATGACAGCCTCAGACCTAGCAAAACTGAAAGGAGATCGTGAAGAAGCAAAACTGAGTAAAACTGGGAGACAATAGCTTCATGTAAAACTTTCTGGAAAATAGATTTCTGCATGCAAAGAGAGGGGTGTTGAGGATGTGATACTTTCCCTCCTCTGTTTTCTTCCCTACTTTTCACTCAAGGCCAAGAAATTTTTCAGAAATGTAGCAGGATTTGGACTCCTGATTGGAATGGACTTGATGAAAATGCTTTTTTCCTTTTTCTTTTTAATGGGATTTGGAGAATAAGGCAAGGTCAAACAGAACTCCAAATTCCCTCCCTTGCCACGATGTTAGTGGTTCCCAGGTACTGGATTGCACAACTTGCACGTTTTCCGTATTCAAGAAAACTGATTCAGGCTGATGGCTTTTTTTTTTTTTTTTGGTCACGCAGTGACATTAACTACTCTCTGCCCTAAGTAGCATTTTGGTAAAAAAGAAAACACTAACTACCAAATGTTAGGAAAAACATAAGATTGGGAGAAAGAGTCATTCTTAATCTACTTCTGTGCTTTCTGAGAAACTCTCTGTTCAAATGTAAATATTGAGAGTGGGAAAGAAACACTTGATTATTTTTCTACTTGCATGGAATTCCCAATGACAGTGATAATAACGGTAGTACTAACTGAGCTCTTACTATGAACTGGGGTTTTGATGAACCCCAGTTTATTTATATTACTTAGTTTTCTCATAAGTCTCCCAGTGGGTCCCATTACTATCTCCATTTCACATAAAGGGCAATGAGAACTGCAGAATGTGTGTGCCTAGGGTTACATAGCTAAGTGGCACGGGCATGCCTAGAAAACAGACCTTCTAACAACTGAGTCTGGTTGGGTGGCCCGGCTAGTCCACACCTCCCTCTCTAGATTCACGGTCACACAGTCTGCCTCCCTTCCCTGCCACCGGCCTCGCCACCACTGGCTTTCTCATTTGGTGCTGCCTCTTGGCCAAAGCTTATTCTAACTTTCAAGACAGAAACTAGTTGCTGTTGAGTCAACTCTGACTCATGGCAACCCTGCTGTGTGTGTCAGAGTAGAATTGTGTTTCTTGGGATTTTCAATGGCTGATTTTTTTGGAAGTAGATCTCTAGACCTTTCTTCCAAGGTACCTCTGGGCAGACTCAAGCCTCCAACCTTTTGTTTCACAGCCAAGCACATTAGTTGCTTGTACCACCCAGGGATTGTAACAGATTTAACAGCCTCCCAGCCCTGTTTCCATCTCAAACAGGGAAAAGCCACTCCAGTCTTTCCACTTCTGGGAAGCCACCTAGCTGGCTCTCTTCCCAATCCTGGAGCTCTCCTTACTCACTTTGCAGCCCTGCAGATTCCCCTGCTTTATGTAGGTGAAGAGCTAAGGGACATTTTCTGTTGTTTTTCTCTTTACAAAAGCAATACATACTTACTGTAGAAAATATTGAGAATCTTGGTGGTGTAGCGGTGAAGTGCTACGGCTGCTAACCAAAAGGTCCACAGTTGGAATCCACCAGGCTCTCATTGGAAAGTCTGAGAGGCATGTCTACTCTGTGCTATGGGGTCACTATGAGTCAACAGCAATGGGTTTTTAACAGGTAGAAAATACAGAAATGCAAGAAGTCCACCACTCATTGATATCATTTTGGTCCATTGGTATCATTGTTCCTTTTGTTTTTCCAACTTGAGAAAGAATGGCATTACATACTCCAAGTCCAGTTTCTTTCTGTCCTCTTGCCTTTCTGTTTCATTTAAATTGTCTTGGAACAAAACAGACCAAATGAAAACCCCACTGTTCTAGTTACCTTGTGTTGCTGTAACAGAAATACTTCAAGTGGGTGGCTTTAACAAACAGATTTATTCTCTCACAATTTAGGAGGCTGGAAGTCCAAATTCAGAGTACCATTTCTAGGAGAAGACTTTTTCTCTGTTGGCTCTGGAGGAAAGTCACTGTGTCTTTCACTTTATGCTCCCAGGTAGGCAATCTTTACTGGCTGGCATCTTCTCTTTCCTGCCTATGCTCTGCAAGTTTGCTTAATCTCTTTTATATCTCAAGAGACTGTGTCAAAGTACACTGTACGCTAACCCTATTCTATTAACATAACAAAGACTACTCATTCCAAATGGGATTATAACCACAGGGGCAGAGGTTAGAATTTACAACACATCTGACTGTGGGGTGGGGAATATATAGCTCAATCCATAACATCCAGTTACAGCAGGCTTTTTTTTTTTTTTACCCTATGGTCTCCATTAATATAAATGAGTTTCTGGTGACCTACTACTGTCAGTGTCATTGTCTTGGACCCTTTCCAGAGCCCCATGTTGTATTGGTGGTCTCAAGTCACTCAGCATACAACCTGTACAGCTGTTCCCTTGCTCACTCTCCCTGCTTTGTTACAGGTCTACTGTCTATTTTCTGAAACCTTCCTCTGGGTCTCTTATTTCCTCTTCAGCTCCCATCACCCCTGAAACTTCATGAGCATAGTTGGCTTTTCAAATTCAGCCCACTTGTACGTAGTTTGTCTTAACTAGGGGTACTAGGTTTAGCATATAAAAATAGAATAGAATGGCATATAAAAATATACTATAGATTAATATTCATACTAAGATATTATTCATTGTCTGATACTCAAATTTAACCAGACATCCTGTGCTCTATCTAACAACCTCTGTCTTTACCCACCAGCTCTTTTAGGCCTCAGCTGCTTTTAGGGACTCCTCTGCCCACTCAGGGGTCCCACGCTGGGTCCTGTGTCACTGTAGGAAGCACAGTTTTTCTGACGGAGGAGTGTGCATGGATAGGATCTAAACAAGATGGACCAATTTTACCCCATCATTGTCCCTAGTCACTGGTAGTTTCCTGTGTGTCTGTTTTATATCTGTTTAATTGCAAATTCCTGGAAGATGGGACTCAGTTCTATTCAATCACGTCATTCGAAGTGCAAGGTTGAACAGTGTCAACCACAGAATAGATGTCACACAAGTGCTTGCTAAAAACCAGTTGCCATCAAGTGGACTCCAAGTTATGGCTATCCTTCATACGTCAGGGCAGAACCGTGTTCTGTAAGGTTTTCAACAGTTGATGTTTCTGAAGTAGGTTGCCAGGCTTTTCTTTTAAGGCATCTCTGGGTGCACTTGAACTTCCAAACTTTTCATTTAGCAGCTGAGCCTATTAGCCATTGCACCACTCTGGAACTCCTAACGCTTGCTGGAGGAGTAGATTTGAAAGCTGATCGTTCTCCATGAGTGGCTTTTGAAGTTAATTTCAAAGATTTATGCTTGCAGACAGTATGCATTGGGTGTTTTGATGTATGTGTATGTATTTTCTGCTTCTGAGTTTCAATGTAAACATTACTCGTACAAGATCACCCTTGTACGAGTCCCTATAGAGAGGATTTGGGACTTATTCCAGTAGGATGCTTAAGGGTCACCTTTCATTCTCTGTGGCCCTAGAGTTGATGCTCACTATACTCCCCACCTCACTGACATTTATTCAAAGGAAATGGGAGAGACATCAGGGAAATCCAAGCTCTGACTCTTCTAGATATTACATATTTGCTCTGTTACTTGACAGAGATATAGACTTGTCTTCTGTTTAAGCCACTGTTATTTTGGTTTTCTTGTCACTTGTAGCTGAACCAATTCCTAATTTAGATACTTCTGGTCATGAGTTTACATGCTTTTTAACTAGACAGTCTTTAATTTTGGAGTTAGAACCCGGGTCATTGTTTTTAAGAGGAGGATTAGGTGAAAAATTCTAATAAAACTTAAACAAGATGGAAGCTGACTTCTTAAGAAAGTGAAATCCAGAGCTGGGAGGAAGTCCAGGACTGGAATCATAGTTCCACATCATTGTGAGGGCTCCTTCCAGTTCATTATTCTGCCATCTGCACTGTTTTAATCTCATCCTCATAGCCCAAGACAGCTGCTAATGTTCCATTCATCATATCCATTTTCCAATCAGCTTGGATGAAAGGGTGAAGTTGGGTGCCCTCTATCCCTTTTAAGGAGACTTTCTTGAAATCTCATTGGTCATTTGTCCATTTATTCAACAAATAGTTGTTGAGCCCCACTGTGTGCTGGACATCGTCTGGGCGCTAATCGTACAAAAACATTATTTAAGTCTGATGGATGAGAATTTAGCCACATGCTTGCCCTAAGCTAATCAGGAAACTGGGACACATGCCCCATCAGAAATAGAGAATTTCTTACTAAGGGCAAAGTGATTAGTAACATAGGTATTTGCAGTCTTTGCCACATTGCTATTGATAAACAGATACAAATATTTACATTTAAAATTTATCCTAAATTCTTAACAAAGTCTTCAAAACCCTGCATGATAGGGCTTTTACCTACTCAGTACTGTTATTTTCACCATCATTTTCATGTTCCATGACATTGGCCTTCTTGATTCCTCCCGTGAGTTTTGTTCCTTCCTGCATCAGCATCTTTTCATAGGTGAGTCCCTCTACCTGAAGGTTTTCTTATTCTCTACCTAATTAACCTCTACTCATTCCTTAAAAAAATGTTTGTCACAGCTTTATTAAGGCACAATTCACATGCCATAAATTCATACATTTAAAGTGTACAATTTGAAGGTTCTTATTATATTCCTAGAATCTATTTAGAATGCTTTCATTATCGAAGAGAGAAATCTTTTACCCATTTGTAGACCCTCTATATGTCTTCCCAAGCCCTGCCCCCAGCTCTAGGCAATAACTTACCTTCTATGGACTCATATATGCTGGACGCTACGTATAAATGGAATTATATAACATATGGCCTTTTATGATGGGCTTCTCTCACTTAGAATAATGTTTTCAAGGCTCATCCATGTTGCAGTGTATTCAGGGCTTCATTCCTTTTTATGACTGAATAATATTTAACTGCATGAATATGCTACTTTCATTTATCGATTCATCAGCTGATGGACATTTATGGAATTTCTAGTATTCAGCTATTATGAATACCGCTGCTACGAGCATTCATGTTGAAGTTTTGTGTGGACATATGCTTTCATTTCTCTTGATTTTATCCCTAGGAGTGGAATTGCCAGACTATCTACGGTTCTACAGACATGGCAGGATAAGATCAATGACTTCTTCATTGCACATACCATTTTTAACAACATAAATGGCAGCTGTACACTTTGACCCCACCAGACAGAATACACAGGAATTAAATCAACCACATTTGTGGAAAGAAACTAAGAGGTCTGACAATTAAGTTTGCGAACCCATCCTAGAAAAAGTGCCACATACCTCATTGCTGAATACCACTACAGTCACCTTTGCAGTACTGCCCGTGGGAAGCCAATACCAATGTCAGCACCTAGTCCACACTTCAAAGCAATTTTGGAACTCTTCCAGGAATGGCTTACAGAGCTGTCATTGTATTGCCCTTGATGTTCTGAATGCTATCAAATGTCTTCCTTTCAACATTTCCTTTATCTTCAGGTAAAGAAAAAAGTCATCAGGGGCCAGATCAGGTGAGTAGGGAGCGTGTGCCAATACAGTTATTTGCTGACTGGCTAAAAACTCCCTCACAGACAATTATACAAGTAAGTTTGCCAACTTGCCACCATGCAAAATGACCATTCCAGAAAGAGTTCCAAAGTTGCTTTGAAGGTTAGACTAGTCACTGGCGTCAGTGCATAGCTTCCCAAGGGGAGTTCTTCTAAAAGAAGCATTGAGGTATGTAACACTTGGAACAATTAAGTTTGTGGACTTAATTGTCAGATCTTGTATGTAGAAGCTCAATATTATGAGTCAGAATAAGGATGGGGCTGCCTATCAAACAGACCATCAACTGTTCATACGTAAATTCAAGTTGAAGTTAAAGAAAATTAAAGCAAGCCAACAAGAGCTGAATGACCACCCTGAGTATATTGCACCAGAGTTTAGAGATCATTTTCAAGAACAGATTTGATGCACTGAATATTCACCACTAAAGACTGGACAAAATGTGAGAAGACATCAAGGACATTACGCATAAAGAAAGCAAAAGGTCATTATGTTACCAAAAAGCCAATCTGACTTAGAGGGTTCTTGTCTTTCCCAAGTGAGAATATGGAAGAAAGACAAAAGCAAGTTTCACTTTAAAAACCTAACCCAAACCACTGCTGTCAGTCAATTCTGACTCATAGTGACCCTATAGACAGAGTAGAACTTCCCCATAAAATTCCCAAGGAAAGCCTCATGGACTAGAACTACAGACCTTCCAGTTAGCAGCAGTAGGACGTAACCACTACACCACCAGCAAACTTTATTTATTGATGACAAGTAAAAGGAATCAGCAGAGGTCTATGCCTCTCCAAAGTTTTACTTCTTTCTTACTTGATTTGGAGAAAGAAATTGTAGGCTTTCTAGTCTCAAGCTAATCAGGCAGCTATGACTATTCAACAGTTTTCTGAGAAAAGGTCACAGTTTCTAGAACAGCAGGCAGGAACAGGCTAATGAGGAGGTGTGTGTAGTAGGACACCAGAATATATTTTGTGGCAAAGGTTTCTGAGACCTGGAGCAGGAACTATTATGGGTTGTTGCATCTAAGAAGTTTCTCGCTCCCGTGTTCAAATCCCCAGGCCAGTATCAGGGTTCCCAGACTCCCCAGTGGAAGGTTGTGTAGCAGTCAAAAAATTTCTCTTTAAGCATGCTCAGCAAATTATTTCTAGCTGGCTAGTTTGTGCAAAAACAACTCAATGACACTGATGAGCTACTCTAAATGATTTATTCTATTTCTCCAGAATGTGGCAAAGCCAAGGCAGGGTTATTTTGTTCCAGATGGTTATTATCTTATCTTGCATATTCCGCATTGTATTTGGTTTACTTCAGTCCATGGTCCCATTTTCCTAGCTCCACTACAAAGACAGGAAAGAAACAGAAGACCAAAATACATGTCAGAAGAGCCCCTGAAAATTGTACTTAAATGCAGAGTAGCTACAACGAAGGGAAGCAGTGACAAAGTCAAAGAGATGAACAAAAAGATTTCAAGGAGACACAATGTTAAAATGAAATATGCAGAGACCTGGAGTCAAAAAACCAAAAGGAAAGAACACTGTCAGCATTTCTCAAGCTGGGAGAATTGAAAGAAAACTTCAGACCTCTAGTTGCAAAGTTGAAGGGCTCTGTGAGCAAAATATTGAATGATCCAGGAGGCATCATCAAAGATGGAAAGAGTACATAGACTCACTGTCTTGGAAAGAATTGGTAAAGGTTCAACCATTTCAGGAGGTAGCATACAATCAAGAACTCACGGTATTGAAGGAAGAAGTACAAGCTGTGCTGCAGCATTGGTTAAAAACAAGATTCCGGAAATTCATGGTGGACCAACTGAGATGATGCAACAAACAGGTGCAGCACAGGAGATGCTCACTTTTCTGTGCTAAGAAATTTGGAAGACAGTTTCCTTGCCAACCAACTGAAAGAGATCCATATTTGTGCCCATCCCAAAGAAAAGTGATCCAAGAAAATGCAGAAATTATGGAACAATATCATAAATATCACACGCAGGCAAAATTTTGCTGAAGATATCTTAAAAGCAATTATAGCAGTACATCAACAGGGAACTTCCAGAAATTCAAGCTGGATTCAGAAGAGGATGTGAAAAAGGGATATTACTGCTGAAATCAGACGGATCCTGGCTGAAAGCCGAGAGTACTAGAATGATGTTTTCCTGAGTTTCACTTCCTGTGGGAAAGCATTTGACTGTGTGAACTGTAACAAGGGTTAGGGTCACTATGAGTTGTAATCAACTTAGTAGCAGTGGGTTTGGTTTTGATTTTATACTTAGTTCAAATTTCCTTATTTTCACCCAATGTCCTTTTTCTGTTCCAGGATCCTATCTTAGATACCACATTACATTTTGTCATTCTATTTCCTCAGTTTCTTCTTGAATGTGACAGTTTTTCAGACTGCCCTTGAGTTTGATGACCTTGACAGTTTTGAGGAGTACTCTACAGAAAAGTATGAGAACTCCAGAACACTTAACTGTGCTTGCTCACAACCTGTATGATAGACCAAGAGGCAGTTGTTCAAACAGAACCAGGAAACACTGCCCGGTTTAAAGCTAGGAAAGCTGAGCTCCAAGGTTGTGTCCTTTTATCATGTTTATTCAATCTGTATGCTGAGCAGATAATCTGAGAAGATAGACTACATGAAGGAAAGGGCATCAGGACTGGAGGAAGACTCATTACCAACCTGGGTTATACAGACGACACCACTTTGCTTTCTGAAAGTGAAGAGGATTTGAAGCCCGTACTGATGAAGACCCAAGGTGACCACAGCTTTCAACCTCAACCTCAAGAAAAAAAATCGTCACAACTGGACCAATGAATAGCATTAGGATAAAAGGAGAAAAAAACTGAAGTTTCTTCTACTGTTACACTTGTTAGCATGGCTGTGAGGAAAATAATTTCCCCTCAGGATCTGCGAGACATTTCCCAATGCTTTCTGATTTCTGATGCAGTGTGTGTGATTTTTTTGCCTCCCTAAATGCTTTTAGAGTCCTTTGTTTGATTATCTGAAATGTCGTTAGGATATATCATTATGAGTTTTTAAATCTTTTATTTGTATTAAATGGCTACATACTTGGCAGCAGCCCTTTCAGTCTAAAATCTCCCATCTCTCACTTCTGGGAAACCACCTCATGGATCTGTGCTAACTTCCTCGTGTGCTCTCCAAGGATTGTGAAATCAGTTGGATATTAGACACAATCCTCTAATTTTCTTTAATTTTTGTGTCTGTTTAAAAGAAAAAAAAAAACACTTTTGTTGTAGAATAGTTTTACATTTACAGAAAAGTTATGAAGACAATGCTGGGAGTTCCCATATATGCCAAATGTAATTATTAACATCATCCTATGACACATTTGGTATAATAAAGTCATACTGATGCATTAGTATTAACTAAAGCCCATACTTTACTCAGGAACCCTGGTGACGTAGTGGTTAAGTGCTAGGGCTGCTAACTGAAAGGTCAGCAGTTGAAACGCATCTGGTACTCCCTGGAAACTCTATAGAGCAGTTCTATTCTATCCTATGGGGTCACTACGAGTTGGAATCAACTCGACAGCAGTGGGTTGGGTTTGGTTTTATACTTGACTCAGATTTCCTTATTTTCACCTAATGTCCTTTTTTTAGTTCCAGAATCCTATTTTAGATACCACATTACACGTTGTCTTTATATTTCCTTAGTTTCTTCGTGAATGTGACAGTTCCTCGGAAATTCCTTGTGTTTGACGACCTCAACAGATTTTGAGGAGTACTCTATAAGTGAGAATCAACTCATCAGCAATGGGTTTGGTTTTTTGGTTTTGGTCAGGTACTTTGCAAAATGTCCCTCATATGGGATTTGTCTGATTTTTTTTTCATGATTAGACTCGAGCTATGGGTTTTGACTGCTTATGAGTTACGAGTTGCTGTGACTCAGTATTGACTCAATGGCAATGGTTTTCTTTTATGGTGAGATATCTATTTGGATCTTTTCCCCACGTTTTAATTGGGTTACTTGTTTGCTTTATTGAGTTTTAAGGGTTCTGTATACATTTTAGATATAAGTCCTTTATCAGATTAGTGTTTTGTATTTCGCATTTTTTTCTTTCAATCTGTGGCTTATTTTTCTATTCTCTTAACAGTATATTTTGAAGAGCAGAAGTGTTCAATTTTAATAAAGTCAAGCTTATCAATTTTTTCTTTCATGGATTGTACTTTTGGTTTGATATCTAAAGACTCATCAGCAAACTCAAGGTCACATAGATATTCTCCTAGAAATTTTATATCTTTTCACTTGTTAAAATGTGTTTTATGGACCAGATTGCGGTCTGTCTTGGTGAATGTTCTGTGTGGTTAAGAAAAAAGTATATTCTCTGCTGTTGTTGGGAGGAATGCTCTATAAATGTCAATTAGACCAAGTTGACAGTGCCATTCAAATCATGCCAGCCAAGTGCCATCGAGTTGGATCCGATTCATGGCGACCCTAGGGGCCATAGCCTTACTGATATTCTGCCTGTTTGATCTATCAGCTACTGACGGAAGGATGTTGAAGTCTTTAACACAGTAAGAGTGGATTTGTCTTTCAGTTCTACCAATTTTTGTTTCATGTCTTTTGATACTCCCTTGTTAAGTGTGTACTTGTTTAGGATTGTTATATCTTTTCAGAAAATTGATCTTTTTATTATTATGTGTTTGTTGTTGTTGGGTGCCATCAAGCTGATTTTGACTCACACCACACATGTGACAGAGTAGAACTGCCCCATAGAGTTTTCTTGGCTATAATCTTTATGGGAGCAGATGGCCAGATGTTTTCCCTTGCGGAGCTACTGGCTAGGTTTGAACTCCCAACATTTTGGTTAGCAATGAAGCACTTAACTATGGTGTCACTAAGTCTCCTCTGCCTTGTTCCAAAATTTTCATTATCCAAAATTAACATAAACACTTCAGCTTTCTTTTGATTAGGGTTAGTATGTCATATCTTTCTCCATTGCTTTAGTTTTAATCTATCTGTGTCTTTATGTTTAAAGTGGTTTCTTGTAGACAACCTTGGTTTATTATCCATTCTGATCATCTGTCTTTTATTTGGTGTGTTTAGATCATGCAAATTTTAAGTAATTATACATATTTGGATTAATATCTTCCATGTTTGTAACTGATTTATATTCTTTGCATTTGTTCTTTGTTTATTTTATTCATTCTCTTTTTTGGCCTCCTCTTAATTAAATGTTTTACATGATTCCATTTTATTGTCTATTTTAGCCTATCAATTATACTTCTTTGTAAAAATACCTTTAATGTTACCATTTTTGATCTAACTCCACCTTTAGATAACACTATGCCACTTCCTGTGTAGGGCAGATACCTTGTAGCAGTGTATTTCCAGTCCCTCCTTCTCATCCCTTGTGACCTTGCTGTCATTAATTTCACTTAATGTACATACTGCAGTCACCCAATACATTGTTACTACTTTAAACAATTAAAATTTAAATCAGTTAAGAATAAGAAAAGTAAGAAATTTTACTTTACTTTCATTTATTCCTTTTCTGGTGCCTTTTCCATTCTTTATATAGATCAGAGTTTCTGAGCTATATTATTTTTTAAGACCCCAGACATCACTCACCAAAGTGGGATGCAGAACATTTCTTAATAAAATTTATTGTACCAATTGACTTAGATTTTTCCCTGAAACTGTGTCCCCAGACCACAGTTTGGCTGTAAGTGCCAGAGGCTTCAGATTCCTGTAGTATTCTCATTTTGTCTCACCTCTTGACTCTGGGCTTTCCAAACTCCTCTTCAGAGAGTCTGAAGCTTGCATCTCTTGCAATGGTAATCCATATTTTATAATCTTCTAATGATTAAAACACAGATTTCTCCAGTGATATAACTTTTCCTTCTTCTTCCCTCTTTCCTTCCTTGGCTGCAACTTTCCAGATTTGTTTTCTTGAGGCCCTTCCCCTGTTGACTACGCTTTCTTATTTTCCCCATTACTTGAACAGAAAGGCTACGGATGGCTGAAGTAGGATGAATGCTGTTCCCTGAGCTGTGATAAAGTGCTGACCAAACACTTTTCCTTGAAGAATAGGCCCTTGTTGTGGAGAACATTCTGGGCATATTTTGCAATATTTGTGTTTCAAATTCCTCTGGCAGTACCACAAGGAAATCTTTCTTGGATTTATGCTGTGAGAATAGGTGTGTTAACTTGAGGGTGACATCCGACATGCTTTGAGTGGGAAGAAGAATGCAGGATGCAGGCCAGCAGTCCAAGGCTTACTCCTATGAAATGGTCCCATATGCCTCCTTCTCCTCCATCTTTACCAATTCTGACACCAACCATCCCTCTCACAGCATTCTCTATTTCTCTGCTGGGTTTGATAATTCATTCCAACAGCCACGCAGAATTCAGAGACTATACTTATGATTATGGGGTTTATTAGGGAAGTAAAAATTACAATTCAGGTTCAAGATGATCAGGATATTGGTCTTCTATCGGGACAGCCTCTTTCCTGTCATGTTCAGAGACATGCCTCCTTTAGCCCTAGGCCTCTGTCCGAAGGCTCTCAGTGTTCTCTCTCTGGAGTTCAGAAAGCCAGCTGTGCCCTTTTATACTGCTAGGTCTCTGCTGCCAGGTCTCTCCTGCTACTTCTTACTGCCTTCAGCATTACAGGTCTCTCTTTCTCTCTGTCTGTTGATTCCAAAAGTTTCTCACAGGGATCCTGGATTCAAAGGATGCACTGTGTCTTCTTTGGTGGCAGGATTCTCTCTCTCACCTCTGCAGAGGCTCAGTTCAACCACAGCAGGATGGGAAAACTGCCAAGGCCCTTTGGTGAGCCACAATTACCCTATGACACAGTCTTGCCAGATCACCTGAGTTGGAAGAAAGGCCACATAAAAACAACCCATTGTAGTACAGCGGGGTTTCTGGAAGTAAAAGCCATGAAGCTGTGGGGATCTTCAGGAGTTTCTCATTCTCATAATATCCACCTAGCCCACACTCAGTCTCCAGTAATTAATCAAGACTACCATTTATGTGTTCCTAGGAGATAATGGACCACATAACAATAATTGGTATCTCCCTACCAGATAACAGAAAAGAAGAAATGCATAAATGATAATTAGTTAAGATTGTCATTTCTATGTTCCTACCAGATAACAGAAACCCTGGTGGCATAGTGGTTAAGTGCTATGGCTGCTAACCAAAAGGTCAGCAGTTCAAATCTTTCAGGTGCTGGGAACTCTATGGGGCAGTTCCACTCTGACTTATAGGGTCACTATGAGTCAGAATTGACTCGATGGCACTGGGTTTGTCATTTTGTTTATTTTGGGGGGCTAGATAATAGAGCACGTAATGGTCATCAACTCAACTATTGGTTTGTTGTGCTGCGGTGGCTTGCATGTTGCTAGGATGCCAGAAGCTATGTCCCCAGTAATTCAAATACCAGCAGGTTACTCACGGTAGAAAAGATTCAGTGGAGCTTCCAGACTAAGGCAGAGTAGGAAGAAGGACCTGGCAAACAACCTATGAAAAAAAATGGGCCAGTGAAGACCTTACGAATGGCAGCAGAACACTGTCTCACATAGTGCCAGAAGATGAACCCCTCAGATTGGAAGGCATGCAAAACACGACTGGAGAAGAGCTGTTTCCATGAAATAGAGTCAAACTTAATAAGGTGGATGGAGCCCAACTTTCAAGACCTACATTGTTGATGTAGTATGACTCAAAACGAGAAGCAGCAGCTGCAAGCATCCATTAATAATGAGAATGTGGAATGTCTGAAGTATGAATTAAGGAAAATTAAAAGTTGTTAAAAGTGAAATGGAATCTGTGATTGACATACAAGACATTGGAAAAAAACGCTGTGGAGTTGATTTTGACTCATAGCAACTCTGTAGGACAGAGCGCAACCACCCCATAGGGTGTCCAAGAAATGGCTATTGAATTTGAACTGTTGGCCTTTTTAGTTAGCTGTAGAGTTCCTAACTACTGTGTCACCAATGCTCCTCAACCATTAATAAGCTGAAATGGACTGCTATTGGTAAAAAACACTGACTACATCACGGACTGACAGAAGAACAGACACATCTGTCTTAGAAGAAGTATAGTCAGCATGCTCTTTAGAAGCAAGGATGGCAAGACTTCATGTCCCGTATTTAGCATATGTTTTCAGGAGGAGCCAATCTCTGCAGCAGAACAACATGCGTGGTAAAGCTGGTCAATGATAAAGAGGAAGCACCTCGTTGAGATGAGTTAACATGGTGCCTCAGAAATGGCCTCAAACAGCAAAGATTTTGAGGATGGTAAAGGATCAGGCAGTGGTTCGCTCTGTTGTGCAATGGGTCACTATTAAGTCAGCTCTGACTCAACAGCACCTAATAACAGCAACCACCAGATAGTGGGACACACAATGATAATCCCTGCTGGTGTAGTGGTTAGCAGTTTGAATCCACCAGGCACTCCTTGGAAACTCTATAGAGAAGTTCTACTCTGTCCTGTATGGCTGCTGTGTGTTAGAACTGACTTGGTAGCAACTGGCTTGGGTTTTTTGTTGTTGTTACCAGATAGTGGAACACATAAGAACACAATGAAAGCAAAAGATCATTAAAAAGACAGGGGAAAAAGAAGACCAAAATGGGTGTCAGAAGAAACTCAGAAGGAAACTCTTGAACATAGAGCAGCTAAAGGGAATGGGAGAAATGTTGAACTCAAAGAGCCAAACAGAAGATTTCAAAGACTGGCTCAAGAAATGAAGTCAAGTATTATAATGAAATGTGCAAAGTGCCTGGAGTTAGAACACCGAAACAGGAACACATTAGGTATTTCCCAAGCTGAAGAAGTGAAGAAAAACTTCAAGCCTCAAATTGCAATAATGAAGGATTCTATGTGAAAATATAGGGTGGCTATGAGTCGGAGTTGACTCAACAGCAGTGGGTTTGGTTTGGTTTATGGGCAAAATATTGAATGATACAGGAAGCATCAAAAGAAGATGGAAGGGACAGAGCTACTGTCCCCAAAAGAACTAGTCAATATTCAACCACTTTGAGAGGTAGCATATGATCAAGAACCAATGGTACTGATGGAAGAAGTCCAAGCTGCACTGAAGATGGTGAAAAACATGGTTCCAGGAAATGATGGAATATCAGTTGACATGTTTCAACAAACAGATGCAGTGCTGGAAGTGCTTACTTGTCTGTGGTAAGAAAAAACAGCTTCCTGGCCGACTAGTGGAAGAGATCCACATTTGTGTCCATTCTAAAGAAAAGTTATTCAACAGAATGTGGAGATTGTGGAACAATATCACAAATGTCACATGCAAGTAAAATTTCACTAAGGATGACTCAGCAATAGTTGAAGCAGTACATTGAACAGCTAGGAATTCAAAATGGATTCAGAAGAGGACGTGGCACAAGGGATATTATTGTTAGTGTCAGATTGATCCTAGATGAAAGCACAGACTACCAAAAAGCTGTTTACGTGTGTTTAGTTAACTGTGCAAAGGATTTGACTCTGTGGATAACAGCAAATTAATGATAACATTGAGAAGAATGGGGTTTCCAGAACACTAAATTGTGCTTATGAGAAACCTGCACATAGAGCAAGAAGCAGTTGTTTAAACAGAAAAAAGATACTGTACAGTTTCCAGTCATGAAAGATGTGCATTAGAGTTAACTCCTTTCACTATATTTATTCAGTCTGTACACTGAGTAAATAAATCTTTACCTATTCTCTTTGTATTTTCTATTATCCACTCCTTTTCTCATTCCATTCATAGATTATTCCTTGATAGAGCTGCACATAATTCTTAGGGTTTCTTGATTCTTTTTAATTTTTTCATCTGATTCTTCCTCAGATATGCTGATGTCATGTGTTTTATCTTTAAATCTCACTAATTTGGCCTTCCGTTGCCCCAATTCTGCTCCTTTGACTTTCTCTTGAGTTGTCTCATTCTGTTTTTATTATTAACTTTCTGAATTTTTAATTCTTGCTACTCTAGGCTTTCTTGCAGCCTGTTCAGTTTGTTATTACACTGTGCTGTATTTTGCTCACCTCCTTCCTGATCTCTTGAAGAACTCTGAATAGTTAATCTTCTGTGTTCTACCTCTGATAATTCCAGGAAGTGTTCTTCATCTGTAAAATCTGACTTTTTGTTTTGGGAGCTTTCTGAAGCCATCGTGGTCTGCCTCTTTAAGTGATTTGATATGGACTGTTGTTTCTGAGCCATCAGTAAGTTGTCAGATTTATTTGTATTATATTTGCTTACTGTGTTCTAGTTTCCTGTTTTGTTTCATTTTGAACACCCAAATAGACTGGTTGCGTGTGCTAGTTTGGTTATTGTTGACTTTGAAGCTCTAATGCCCTGTCACTAGGTAGTTAGAGCTTCTACTAGACATGAGCTCCCAAGAGTCTCTTTGCTTTTCTTGTATGAATTCAGCTCAAGTGTCCAGGTAGTCACCAAGTATGTGGTACAGGATCTTGCCTGCTGTCCTTCATGGACAAGAGTGATTGCTGTAGGCACAGGTATCTGGTTGGATGCCCTGAGAAAGGCAAGGGGCTAACACTTGTCCCTGAGTGTCTGTGAGGATGGCATGCCCCCTTATGCCTGAATCTAGGTGCAAAAGTTGTTTCTGCCCTGAATTTCTGGCTTAGGGGAGTGAGGTTTTTTGGTTTTTTTCCCATCCCATTACCCCATGTGTTAAATTGTACCCTATTTGAGTCTTGGAGAACAGCTCAGAGCAGGCTTAAGGAGTCCTACTTCCAGCTTAGAGCTGGAAATAGAAAGCCAAAAGGGAAGAACAGATTCTGCATTTCTCAAGCCAAAAGAATCGAAGAAAAACTCCAATGCTTGGGTTGCAAAAGTGAAGGATTCTACAGGGAAATTATTAAATGACTCAGGAAGCATCAAAAGAAGATGGAAGAAATACACAGAGTCATTATACTAGAAAGAACTGGTCGATGTTCAGCCATTTGAAGAAGTAGCATATGATCAAGAACCAATGGCATTAAAGGAAGAAGTCAAAGCTTCACTGAAGGCACTGGCAAAAATCAAGGCTCCACAGATTGATAGAATATCAACTGAAATGTTTCAACAAACGGATGCAATGTTGGAAGTGCTCACTTGTCTATGCGAAGAGATTTGGAGGATAGCTACCTGGCCAGCCAGTTGGAAGAGATCCACATTTATGCCCATTCCAAAGGAAGACATTCAACCAAATGCAAAAATTACCAAACAATATCATTAATGTCACATGAAAGAAAATTTTGCTAAAAATTATTCAAAAGTGACTACAACAGTGTATTGACAAGGAGCTGTCAGAAAGTCAAGCCAGACTCAGAAGGGGATGTGGAACCAGGGATATCATTGCTGATGTGAGATGGATCTTGGCTGAAAGCAGAGAATACCAGAAAGATTTTTACTTATGTTTCATTGACTATGCAAAACCATTCAACTGTGAAGATCATAACAAATCACAGGTAACATGGCTTAAAATGTGAATTCCAGAACACTGAATTGTGCTCCTAAGGAATCTGTATGTGGATCAAGAGGCAGTTGTGTGAACAAAACAAGGAGACACTGCATGGTTTAAAGTCAGGAAAAGTGTGCATTACGGTTGTATCCTTTCACCATACCTTTTCAATCTGTGTATCAGAGAAGCTGAACTATATGAAGAAGAAGGCATCAGGTTTGGAGCACAACTCATAACAGCCTGTGCCACGCAGATGACACCACCTTACTTACCTATTGATGAAGATCAAAGACCACAGCCTTCAGCATGGATTGCACCTCAACATCAAGAAAACAAAAATCCTCACAACTGGACCAGTAAGCAGCATCATCATCATAAATGGAGAAAGGATTGAGGTTGTCAAGGATTTCATTTTAATTGTATCCACAATCAACACCCACGAAAGCAGCAGTCAAGAAATCAAAAGACACGTTACACTGGGAAAATCTGCTCCAAAGGACCTTTTTAAAGTACTGAAAAATGAAGATATCACCTTAAAGACTAAAGTAAGCCTGACCCAAGCCATGGCATTTTCAATCACATCATATGTATGTGAAAGCTGGACAATGAACAAGGAAGACAGGAGAATTGATGCCTTTGAATTGTAGTGTTAGAGAAGAATATTGACTTTACCATGGATTGCTAAAAGAACAAACAGGTCTGTTCTGGAAGAAATACAACTAGTGTGCTCCCTGGAAGCAAACATAGCAAGACTGCATCTTACATGTTTTGGATATGTTGTCAGGAAGGATCAGTCCCCAGTGAAGGACGTTATGCTTGGTAGACTGGATGGTCAGAGAAAAAGAGGAAGACCCTCAATGAGGTAGATTGACACAGTGGCTGAAGTGATGGGCTTAAACATAAAAACGATTGCGGACATTGATTGTAAGGATGGTGCAGGATCAGTGCTTCACTCTAACTCGACAACACTTAACAACAACAAACTGCAAGAGAATACATTTTTCTATTAAAGCCATGCATTTGTGGGTGTTTCAGTTATAGCAGCACTAGATAACTAAGACAGGCATGTTGAGACTTTGCTTGCTTATCTGCCTCAGGGACCTGACCTGCAGTTGGATGCCTGAAGGTCCTTGGGAGGAGGGATGAAGGAAACTTGTACTGGGCCCCATTTCACACTAAGTTAAGACTCCTTGTCAAAAAAAGGGAGATAAAGGCCACCTTAGGTTTAGGACTTGGGGACAGTAGGAGAGAAGGTCCTGGGGAAGGCTGGACCACTCTCTGCTGTGCTGCAATGTGTGCGATCAATGTTATACTTGAGCCCATTGTTGCAGGAACGGTGTTAATCCATCTGATTCTTCTTCTTTTTCAGTGACCCTCTTCTTTACCAAACATGATGTCCTTCTCCAGGGACTGATCACTCTCAACAATGTGTCCAAGGTATGTGAGACATAGTCTGACCATCCTTGCTTCTAAGGAACATTCTAGTTGTGCTTCTTCCAAGACAAATATGCTCATTCTTCTAGTAGTCAATGGTATATTCAGTATTGTCTGCCAACACTAGAACTCAAAGCCATCAATTCTTCTTTGGTCTTCCTTATTCCTTATCCAGGTTTTGCAAGCATAAGAAGCTATTGAAAGCACTGGGTGAGGTGCACCTCAGTCCTCAAGGTGACTTATTTGCTTTTTATCACTTTAAAGACGTATCATGCAGCTTATTCACCCAGTACAATGCATCTTTTGATTTCCTGACTGCTGCTTCTGTGGTTGTTGACTAAGGATTCTGGTAAAAGGAAATCCTGGACAACCTCAATATTTTCTCCATTTATCATGATGTTGTTTATTGGTTCAGTTTAAACATTTGTTACCAAGGAACTGAGACACCAGATGCTTTCTTCAGGTCCAGGGGTTGTCTGGTAAGAGTGCTCACAATATCATTCTTTTTTTGCCAAGTGTCATAGACCGAACTGTGTCCCCCCAAAATACTTAAAATAATTTGGTTAGGCTATGGTTTGCTATATTCTGTGATTGCCCTCCATTTTGTGATTTTCTTATGCTGCAAAATAAATCCTAGCCTTTGCCTGTGGTTAATAGAGTGGATTATGTAAGAGAGGATTAAGGTGGGACTGTAACATCCTTCCTAAGGTCACCTCCCAGCTCCAATGTGAAGAGAATTTCCCCGGAGTGTGGCTTGCAGCACCTTCCATCTTACAAGAGATAAAAGGAAAGGGAAACAAGCAGAGAGTTGGTTTCAGAGAATAACACCAGCATGAAAGCAACACTAGGAGAAGACTGCACCCTTCAGACCTGAGGTTACTGAGCCAAGATGCTCCCTGACCAAGGACTGATGCAACACAAGGAACTTCCTCCAGAGCCAACAAAGAGGGAAAATTTTTCCCCTAGAATGGACATCCTGAATTTGGACTTGTAGCCTATTAGACTGCGTAAGAGTAAACTTTTCAATGTTAAAGCCACCCACTAGTGATATTTTCTGTTAGATTGATACCAGATGACTAAGACACCCAACCCAAAGTCATTTCTTCTCTAACAGCAGCCACAGAGGAAGGTCAACTAGGTGGCTGCTTTATGGCCAAATCATATGAAGGTTGTTCTCTTGAAAGCTGGTGGAATAGCTGGCCTTTCTTCAGAGAACAACCTATATCTACAGGGTGAGCAGGGCCAGAACTCTGAGATCAGTGATTGGTTTCAGCAGCACTGGCAGAGATGAGGCAGGAAAAGTTGGTGACAGTTATTCTCTGAAACCAACTCATCACCATCTTATCTCTTCTGCCTGAGTCCAGGCCTTTCTCCCAGGTTCCATAATTTATTGCCAAAAAAAGAAAGAAAAAGAGGAAGGAGTGGGAGGAAGGGAGGATGGAGGGGGAAAGAAGAAAGAAAGAGAGAAAGAAAGGAAGGAAGGGAGGAAAAAAAGAAAGGAAAGTATGGAACAGATTAGAACTGTCCCCTAAGGTTTCCAAGGACTAGCTGGTGATTCCAAACTTCTGGTTAGCAGGAAAGCTCTTAATCACAGCCCCAATAAAATCAGGTGCACAAAAAAAGAATTTCTGTGAACAGAGAATCTAATGTGTGAGCAAACACTGTTGTTGAAGAAAATAGTGGCAGGTGGAAGAACACATAAAGGCTTCCCTGAACGTGGGATGTGAAAATCTGTGTAGATGTCCATGATCAACCAACAAAAAGCCAAAACCGCTGCTTCCGTGTCACGTGACAGAGCAGAACTGCTCCATAGGGTCTTCCTAGATGTAATCTTTATGGAAGCAGATCACTAGGCCTTCCTCTGAGGCTCAGCTGGGTGGATTCAAACCATCAAACTTCTGGTTGGTATCTAAATGCAAACTGTAATACCTAGGAACCTATATTTATAACTATTTTGACGTGTTGTTTGGTGCAGTCAAGTTGATTCTGACTCATAGCAACTCTATGGACAACAGAATGCAGCACTGCCCCGTCTTTTACCATCCTCACACCCATTGCAATGGGGGAGCTGTTTCGCTGCAGTCACTGTGTCAGTCCACCTCACTGAGGGTCTTCCTCTTTCTCACTCATCCTCTGTTTTACCAGGCATGATGTCCTTCTCCAAGGACTGGGCTTTCTTAATATCATGTCCATAGTACCTGAGATGACATCTTGCCATCCTGCTTCCATGGAGCACTCTGGCTGCACTTCTTGCAAGACACTTTTGTTTATTCACGTGGTAGTCCATGACAGATTCAATATTCTTTGTCATCTCCATAATTAAAAGGTATCAATTCTTAGGTCTTCCTTACTCATTGTTTACCTTTCACATGCATGTGAGGTGACTGAGAATAATCATGGCTTGGGCCAGATGTGTCTTAGTACTCAAAGTGAAATCTTTGCTTTCAAACTCTTTAAAGAGGTCTTTTGCAGCAGATTTGCCCAATGTGATGTGTCCTTTGATTTGTCCTTGACTGCTGCTTCCATGGGTGCTACTTGTAGATTCAAGTAAAATGAAATCCGTGACAACTTCAATCTGTTTCTCCATTTACCATGATATTACTTATTGATCTAGTTGGTTGTGAGGATTTTGTATTCTTTATTTTGAAGCTGTCTTCATCAGAAAGTGCTTCAAGTTCTCTTTTCTTTCAACAAGCCAGGTTGTGTCATCTGTATATCACCTGTCATTAATGAGTCTGCCACCAATCCTGATGCCATGTTTGTCTTCATTTAGTCCAGCTTCTTGAACTATCTACTTAGCATACAGGTCAAATAAGTATGGTAAAAGGATAAAACCCTGATGCACACCTTTCTTGATTTTAAACCATGATGTATTCCCTTTGCTTTGTATGAACAATTACCTGTTGGTATATGTACAGGTTCTTCAAGAGCACAATCAAGTCTTCTGGAATTCTCATTCTTCATAATGTTATCCGTAATTTGTTATCAACCACTAAGTCAAATGCCTTAGCAGAGTCAATAAAACACAGGTAAACATTTTTCTAGTATTCTCTGCTTTTAGCCAGGATCCAGTGGATGTCAGCAGTGATATCCCTTGTTCTATGTTCTCTTCTGAATCTGACTTGATTTCCTTGCCATTTTCTGTCAGTGGACTGTTGTAATTGCTTTTGAATCATCTATAGCAAAATTTTGCTTGCATGTGATACTTATTATATTGTTCAATAATTTCTGCATTCATTGGATCATTTTTTTTTGAAGCAGACACAAAGGTGGATTTTTTTCTGGAAATTTGGCCAAATAGCTGACTTCCAAATTTCTTAGCATAGAGAAGTGAGCACTTCTAGCAATGCATTTGGTAACTTGGTCAGTGCTTGGAGTCTTGTTTTTTGCCAGTCCCTTCGGTGACACTTGGAACACTTCCCTCACCACCATTGATTTGCTATCATATGCTACCTCCTGAAATGGTTGAATGTTGGCCAATTAATTTTGGCATACTTTGTGTATCACTTCCATCTTCTTTTAAAGTTTCATTCAATATTTTGCTTACAGAAACCTTCAAAATTGCAACTTGAGGGTGACCATCCAGTGAGGTCCATGTGTGTAGTTGCCACTTATGTCATTGAGAAATGATATTTGCAATAAAGAAGTTGTTGATCTTGCATAATTCTATCATGCCATCTCTGTCATTGTTTCTATATCCAAGGCCATATTTTCCTCCTGCACATCCTTCTTATTTCCAGCTTTTGCAATCCAATCTTAACTCTTTGAGCTTGTGAAATGTTGAGTGTGCTCTTCCCTTTGGGTTTTCTAATCCAGGTGTCTGCATATTTCATTATAATATTTCATTTTTTCTTCTTGAGGTGACTTTTGAAATCTTCTGTTCAACTCTTTGATGTCATCATTTCTTCCATTCACTTTAGCTACTCAAATTTCACATGCAAGTTTCAGAGTCTCTTCTGATATTCATTTTGGGCTTTTCTGTCTTTTTAATGACCTTTGGTTTCTTCAAGTGTGATGCCCTTGATGTCTTCTTACAACGCATCTGGTCTTTGGTTATTTGTGTTCATTGTATCAAATCTACTCTTGAGATAGTCTCCAAACTCAGATGGAATATTTTTGCTCTTCTTCAGTGTTAGCTTGAAGTTGCATGTCAGCAATTGACAGTTTGTTCTTCAGGTGGTCCCTGGCCTTGTTCCGAATGATGATTTTAAGCTTTTCTCTAGTCTCTTTCCACAATGCAGTTGATTTGATTCCTGTGTTTTCCACCCAGTGAGGTCCATGTGTGTAGTTGCTACTTACGTTGTCAAAAAAAAGATGTTTGAAATAAAGAAGTTGCTGGTCTTGCATAATTCTATCATTCCATCTCTGGCATTGTTTCTGTATCTGAGGCCATATTTTTCAGCTACACATTCTTCTTATTTCTAGCTTTTGCAATCCAATCACCAATAACTATTAATGCATCTTGATTGCATGTTTGATCAATTCCAGACTGCAAAAGTTGGTAAAAATCTTCAATTTCCTCATCTTTGGCCTTAGTGTTCGGTGCATAAATTTGAATAGTAGTCGCATTAACTGGTCTTCCTTGTAGGTATCTGACCACTATCCTATCACTGACAGCATTGTACTTTAGGATAGATCTCGAAATGTTCTTTTTGGCAATGAACAAAATGCCATTCCTCTTCATTTCATTATACCTGGCTTAAGTAGATCAATATGATTGTCTGATTCAAAATGGCCAATGCCAATTTATTTCAGCTTACTAATGCCTAGGATACTGATCTTCAAGCATTTCCATTTCTTTTTTGGCATTTTCCTAGTGTCCTAGATTATATACTTCGTATAGTCCATGATATGATTATTAACGGATGTTTCAGCTGTTTCTTCTTGTTTTGAGTCATGTCACATCAGTCAACGCAGATCTGGAAAGCTTGACTCTGTCCACCACATTAAGGTTGACACTACTTTGAGAAGGCAGCTCTTCTACAATTGTATTTTTAGTGCCTTCTAACCTAAGAGAAAACTCTGGTGGCGTAGTGAATAAAGTGCTCCAACTGCTAACCGAAAGGTTGGCAGTTCATATCTGTCAGGCATTCCTTGGAAACTCTTTGGAGCAGTTCTACTTTTTCCTATAGGGTCACTATGAGTCAGAATTGGGTCCAACCTGAGAGGCTCATCTTCCAGCATTAAATAGCTGTTCTGCTGCTATTCATAGGGTTTTCACTGGCCAATTTTTTCAGACGTTCCTTGTCGGGTCCTTCTTCTTAGTCTTGCTTAGTCCAGTAGCTCTGTTGAAACCATGGGTGACTCTGCTGACATTTGAAATACTGGTGGCATAGCTTCCAGCATCATAAGAATACTTAAGCCACTACAATACTATAAACTGATGATTCTAGCTCATAGTCACTCTATCCTAAAAGAAAGAAAAAGCAAAATAAACCAAATCTATTGCTGTCTAGTCAATTCTGACTCACAGTGACTCTGTAAGACCAACTAAACTCCCCCATAGCATTTCCAAAGCTGTAATCTTTCCAGAAGCAGATTGCCACATCTGTCCTCCACACAGCAGCCAATGGGTTCAAACCACAGGCCTTTTGCTTAGCAGTCAAATGCTTAACCACTGTGTCACCAGGGCTCTGAACAAATAAACTGCAAGAGAAAAAAGGAGAAGAATGTGAACCTACAGATTCAAAGAGACTTAAGAGACACAATGATTAAATGCAAGGAAAGGGTCTTCTTTGGATGCTGATTTGAACAAACAAAAGAGTAGAAAAACATGAGGCAGACAAAGAAATCTGACCTCTGACTGGGCATCTTTTTAACAGTAAAAAATTAGTAATTTTAGCCATGATAATGTTATGTTTTAAGAAAGTCTTACCTTTTATAGAAACATAATGAAGTACTTACAGATGAATTGATAAAATGTCTGGAATTTGTTTCAAATAATCCAATGGGGAGATGGGAAGTGGGGGTGGTGCAGAGAAGGGGTTGAAACAAAACTGGTTCCTGGGACTATCTGCCCCGGTCATGACCTTCTATGTTCCTAGTTTCGCCCACTTCTAGTTGTGATCTGCATCCTTTCTGCTTCAGCTGCTCTTGATGACTACCTCCTTAGTCACTAATGCCAGGATGACAGAACCTTGGAGCAATATGCTCCATCACTTCCATCATGAAATCTGACAGCTCAGGCAGAATTTATACTGCTTATCATGGACTGAATTGTGTCCCCCAAAAATGTATGTGTTGATTTGACTTGGTTAGGAGTCCCAATATGGTGCCATTCCTCCCATGTGTTGTGAACCCTGCCTCTGTAATATTGATGGTGGAGAATGGTTTGCAGCTGTGTTAGTGAGGCAGGACTGAAGCTACAAGCTTGTGGAATATAAGGGAGAGAAGTAAGCCGAGGAAGTTGGGAACCTCATTGAGCATGTCCTTTAGACCCAAGGTTTCTGTGCCGAGATGCTCTCACTGGATTTGGACTTATCCTACCAGACTGTGATAACTTCTCTTATTGAATGGACTTGTAACTTGTTAATGACTTTGTGGCTTACCAGACTGTGACAATAAAAGCTTCTCTTCATGAAACCTTCCACTTGTGGTATTTTCTGTTAGAGCAGTACCAGGTGACTAAGACACTGCTCATGCATTCAAGGAGCCTGACCAAACTTAGAGATTTTCAAACATTTCTTTGAAGCAAAAACCCATTCTCACAAAACAGACAGACAGACACACACACACATATAGTGCCTACTTATAAACATATGGAAGGTCATCCATTCTGAGGAAGGGATGGCAGGGGTCTGGGGCAGAAGTATGCAGATGTGACCTCAGGACTCACGGGTTCTAAGAATGTGAAAGCCACAGTCTGCAGTAAGTCCTGTGCTGGCTCATATCCCAGCAAGTGCACAATCTAAGGCAAACAGTATCTGCATCTCATTTCTGCCAGGAGTGAAAGCGGATATTGGGCAATACCAAAGAAGGGCTCCTCTTTGGAGTGTGGTGAGAAATGAGTTGGGGGACAGTACAGCTGAGGGTCTGTGTTAGGCTATGGGCACAGACAGTAGGCCTTCCTTTCCCCCTGAGATCTCCTGCTGGCGGCACTAGCTGTGCACACCTTCATCCCTCTAATGGCATCTTTCCCTTGCCCACTTCAATTCTTTGCCCACCTCACCCACCTCTGAGAGGCAAGTCCCATTCAGGACGCCATCATTCATGCCCATGTTCGTCATCCCAGTTCAGGAGGTTATGTTGTCGTCCTGAGTCACCAGTGAGTCCTACGTATGTCATGTTTTACAGAAAGCCTGCAAATTTCCTTATTTCTGAGAACTGGGTGACAGTTTCCTCATGGCCAGGATTAAATAGGTTACCAAAGCAGGCACTCGTATCGTAATGTGTCTGTCCCGGTAGCCTCCAACTGCATATGTGCCTGTGGTCCCATGAAGGTTTTTTTTAAGGCAATTAGCTCTCCTTTTGTTTTTCATTTTCCCCCAGTGGTTTTAAGGGCTCTAAGCCTCCTGAGGAAATGAGCAGCAGTGCCCTGGGGCATAGTCTGGCATCTTTCCAACGCCTCCTCTGCCTTCGCCTCCTCCTGGCTTCATTCACCAACCCTGCAGCCTTATAGCCAACCTCTCCAGACACCGGGCAGTGTCTTCTTGGGCTTCTCTGCTCCTGCTACAAGTGCTGGGGGCGCCCCTGTCCCAACTCCGGGTGCTTATAGGCTCTCCACTCCAAGTGGCAATGGTGGCAGCTGTGCATGATCAGGAAACAGCTATATCAACAGGCAGCAGCCAGGGCCACCACTGCCCAGTGTGCTCTTAACACCCACACACCTCATCCCCACCTGGTACCCACAACCACTTCTCCAAGTCCTCTTGCACACCATGGCCTGTACCTCCACATGTACAAAGTCCCGATCTGCCTTTCTTCGCAGAATGCCACCCAGCCTGCAGCGGCATCACTGGCAAGCCTGGCCTCCTGTATCCAGTGAAGACAGATCTTCATCTTGGCCACAGTGGAGGCTGCTGGCCAGGCTGTTCCTGCTCCTCAGACAGGCAAATCAGCAGGTGGGGCTCGGAACTGCCACGGGTAGCACAGTGTTGGCACAATGCCCAGATCACATAGCATTATATTTCACAGAACCTACGGTGGACATTAAGTGATGAAAGACTGCAAAGGAGTCACTGACTGGTGAACTTCTGTTTTAGTGGGTACAGTTCTACTCTGACACACATGGGGTCATCCTGAGTTGCAATCCACTTGATGGCAACTGTGTGGAGTTTTCGGGTGGCACAAACCATTAACATGTTTAGCCACTAATGGAAAGGTTGGAATTTCTTCAAGTCCATCCAGAGGTATGTTGAAAGAAAAGCCTGGTGATCTGTCTCTGAAAACTCAGCCACTGAAAATGCTATGGAGTACAATTCTATTCCAGCACATACAGGGTTGTGGTGAGTTGGAATGCAGGGGCAACTTTATTTAAGTTACCTGGAAGAACCCATAGGTTTTTTCTTTTAAAGGCATTCCTGGATTGTGCCTCCAAGACTAAAGATACTTGCCAAAAAAGTAACTGAGAAGAATGCTGACGATATGGACTGTGACGGCTTAACTTTCTTGATGCTTATTGGCATATAATGATAGAACACATTTGCAATTTTTCTCATTCCCAATTTTAACATATATTTATCAGCTGCTGAATTTAGCTATAGTATTTGATTAAGGGGAAGAAAGATGCGGTTGTCTGCTTCCATTAAAGATTTACAGCCTTGGAAACTCTGTGGGGCAATTCTACTCTGTCCTATAGGATCACCATGGGCTAGAATTGACTCAAGAGCAACGTGTAGTTGATGAGGTCAGCAAAAGTGGCACTCATTGGTTGTTGTGGTTGTAGTTGTGGTGGGTTTTTAAAGGCTTTATATCTTATAGACCAGTGCAATAGAATAGGAAATCTAAACATAACCATCTACCTATTGAACAGCTGATATTTGACAAAGACCCAAAGGCTGTGAACTGGGGAAAAACAGTCTCTTTAACAAATGGTGTTGGTAAAATTGGAAATCCATCTGCAGAAAAACTGAAACAAGACTGATATCTCACACCTTACACAAGAACTAACTCAAAATGGGTTAAAGACCTAAGTATGAAATCTAAAATGATAAAGATTATGAAATTATAAATATAGACAACACTGGAAGCTCTAACACATGGCTTAAATGTACTACAAAATCTTACTAATAATGTACAAACAGCAGAAGAGAAAATAGACAAATGGGGACTACTAAAAATCAAACACTTATGCACATCCAAAGACTTTCTCAAGACAGTTAAAAGATTGTCTATAGATTGGGAAAAAATATTGGCAGTCACGTATCCGATCAATGTCTAATTTCTATAATCTACAAGGTAGTGCAAAGAACAAGGCAAATAACACACCTAAACAATGGGCAAAGGATATGGACAAACACTTCTCCACAAAAGACATCCGGGCAGCCAAAAGACACATGAGGAAATGCTCACAATCATTAGCCACTAGAGAAATCCAAATCAAAACTACAGTGATGAGATACCAACTCACCCTAACAAGGCTAGAACTAATTTAAAAAAAAACAAAAACAAAAAAATGCGCGCACACACACACACACACACACACAAACACACACAAAATAACAAATGCTGGAGAGGCTGTGGAGAGACTGGAACTCTCCTACACTGCTGGTGGGAGTATAAAATGCTACAGCCTCTCTGGAAAGCAACTTTGCACTTTTTTTAAAAGCTAGAAATAGAAATACCATATAATCTGGAAATCTTGTTCCTTGGAATACATCCTAGAGAAATAAGGGCTGTCACACAAGCAGGTATATGCACATGAAGGTTTATTGCAACACTGTCCACAATAGCAAAAAGATGAAATCAACCTAGGAGCCCATCAACAGATGAATGGATAATCAAACTATGGTATATATACACAGGTAACACTATGCAATGATAAAGAATGATGATTTTATGAAACATTTCATAGCCTGGAATCAAATGGAAGACATTGTGCTGAGTGAAATAAGTCAGCTGCAAAAGTACAAATACTGTATGAGACCACTACCATAAGGGTTTAAGAAAAGGCTTATGCACAGAAGCAAATACTCTGATGGCCACAAGGGTGGGGAAGGAGAGAGAGGGTTATTCATAGACTAGACAGTCAATAGAAATTCGGTTAGGAGAGGCGAGTAACAGCATGCAGTAGAAGGCAGGTCAGCATAACTGGACTACACCATAAGCTAAAGGTTTTCTAAATATAACTCAACATTTCAAAGGACACAGTAGCAGGGACAGGGGTCTGGGGTCCATGTTTCCAGGGGACATCAAGGGCAATTGGAAAAACTAATCTTTTTCAAAGAGGTTGTTCTGCATATCATATTGGTGAGTGATTCCTGGAATCTTAAAAGCCAGGAAGCTGCCATCTAAGGAACATCAATTGGTCCCAACTCAGCTGAAGCAGATCAAACCCAAGAACATCAAAGACATGAGGAAAATATGAGCCCAGAAGACGGAGGATGCATATGATTGGGAGACTATATCAGCACGAGACGAGAAGAACTAGATGGTACCTGGCGCCACCAAAGATAGCTCTGTCAGGGAACACAATGTAAAGCCCCTAATGTAGCATGAGAAAAAGGGATGTGCAGATCTAGAACTTCATTAAAAGACCAGAATTGATTGTCTGACAACCTGGAGATCCCCTGAGAACACAGCCCCTGGACTGCTGCTAGCCTGGAGCTGAAACCAACACTTCAGACAAAGACTGGACTCAATTAAGGGACATCGAGTGATACAGATGGTATATATACTTCACGGCTTAATATATCTATGAGGCTGTCCTACTGGTTTCTTTTTAGAGGGGAGAAGAGAGAGTGGAGAGGAGGGGACAAGTGTTGGTTGAGTGAATACCAGAAATAAAGACCAGAAAGGAAAAGTGTGCTGTTACAGGGTAAGGAGAACAGACAGAGATGCATATAAGTGGCTGCTTGGGGTTTTATATGGCAAATTGACTCAGATTGCAAACTTTCACTTCATCACAATTAAAAAATTTAAATTTTATATCTACAGAAAATTATTGTTGTTATTGTTTGAATCTACATATAATTCTTGTGTTAATGAAACAAGAGATCATAGTTTATAGAGCTCAGTCCTTCAGGACCCCCAAACTAGACCTTGCAGGCTCAGGAACAGGAGGAGAGGGGATACCGACAGGTCTGTAATACATGCCCTTAATACAGTTAATGAAAGTTTCCTGATGGAGAACAGCCAACAGGCCAGATACTGTGTAAGTGACCTGTCAAAACTGGGCTTGGAAGGAAGAGATAAATGCGATTTATAGGAGAGGGCACTTGTGGCAGGAAGCTGCCATTTCTCTTCCTGTGCTTTCTTATAGTTCTATGTCTGTCCCTTCTCCTTGATTCCACTTGACTAGCTGTGAGAGTACAAAAAAACACTTCATCTTTGAGAGCAGAAGTTTGTAACAGCCAAAACAGCAGGTTAATGTGTAAAGCCAGCCAAGTGCCGTCGAGTCGGATCAAGTGACCTGCCAAAACTAGATTTGTAAAGAAGAGATAAATGAGCTCTGAGTAGGGATTGAAGGCAAAGCCAGAAGCCCAGCCTATCACACCCAAGTGGGCTGGAACACAGGAAGCAGGAGACCTCAGAAGACATCATTACAGAGCAACCCAGTTTGGAGTAAGGCTTGGACACAAGATCCTTAAGCTACTCAGAGATGCCAAGTTCCAATCACCACTCTCCCTTCACACACGGTTTGGCGGCACTAAGAGGGGATTCAGACTTTCAACAGATAGGTAGGCACATCACTATCCTTATTCACTGCCATCAAGCTGATGCCAACTCACAGTATTACATGGGGGTTCCCAGGCTGTAAATCTATGGAGGTAGATTGTCACCTTTTTCTCCTGGGGTAGTTTTAAATTGCTGATATTTTGGTTAGCAATTGATCATTTTAATCATTGCACCACTAGGGCTCCTTCTAGTATCCTCAAGCTCCCCATACTTTCTCAGTCTCCAAGGAAACTCCATGCCAGGGTCTTTCTCTAGAACACTGGACTTCAAACCTGGCTGAATAAAGGATCACCCGGAGAACTTTTGGGAAACCTTGGTGGCATAGTGGTTAAGTGCTAAGGCTGCTAACCAAAAAGTTGGCAGTTCGAACCTACCAGAAGCTCCTTGGAAACTCTGTGGTGCAGTTCTACTCTCTCTAGAGTCTCTGTGAGTCAGAAGTCAATTTGATGGCAATGGACTTGGTTTTTGGCTTGGAGAGCTTTTCAATTCTGCCAGTGTCCACGTGCCGGTTTATAAACCACTGCTCTCAAAGATGAAGTGTTTTTTTAATACTCTCAGAGCTAGCCAAGTGGATTCAAGGAGATGGGACACAAAGAACTATAAGAAAGCACAGGAAGAGAAATGCCAGCTTCCTACCACAAGTGCCCTCTCCTATGTACCTAACACCTCTCACAAGGGAGGAATCAACAAGTTGTGGTACCTTCAGACAGGGAACAGAATGACAAACCTCCAATGCAGTTCCAGGAAGGCACCAACATCAAAGACAATCCAAGTACCAGGTGCAGCTGTGGTCACTGGGCGTGGAGGATTATCAGATAAATAAGCCCAGCATGCCCAGGTGAAACAGATGGGATGGTGAAGCTCCAGTCTAGGGCAGGTACCAGCGTTGTCAGAGACCAGGTGAAGGCTAACCCTTCTCGCTCAGGATTTAGGTTTCTGTGAACCAGGCACTCATACCTCTCCTGGGCCCTGTGCAGTCCACAGACCTGATAGCCAGGCTCTGCCAGACTAGAGCTGGCAGGAAAACCATAATACCTTCAAACAAGGAAACGGAGGAGAGTTAAAAAAAAAAAAAAACAAAAACACACAAACAACCAATAACAAAGGATTTAGGAAGGATAAGTGAGAATAACGAGGATGGTGCTACTTCTTGTGCCCGTGTAGTCAAGGAAGGGAAGAGGGATGCACTAGAGACAGTGGCTCTGGGCAGGTGGTATCAGGGACAGCTAAGAGCTCAGCTGGGGAGTCAGTCAGCCTTTGAGACCTAGTGAATAGGGAGCCTGGGACATAAAAGTCCTGACTTCACTCTCCCGCTGATGGCCCCAAGAGTGGGTGATCCTTACAGTGGGTTCCTAGAGGAGAAAATAGAACTGTGGAATAATCTGCAGTGTCCCCACAGCCTGCACCTGACCTGCAGAGCCATGGGTGGTGCCAGTAGACCTCAGCCTTTAGGTAACACGACCCAGAGACACATAGGTGCTGTACTAATCTGAGGTAGTACTCCACACAATGGTACTTAGTGAAAGCTCACTAAATGGTATAGAAACAAGGGCAAAGGAACTGAGCAAGGCAGTCCATAAAGTCAGTCTCTGTGCTCATGGAGCTGTGTGGAGGGGCTGGAGCACGTCCTGGAATGGCACACAGAACACATCCAGTCTCAAGGCCCAGGGTCCCCATTCTAGGCCCCTGTTGTCAGTGGTTCTGTCTGTCTGAGGGCCAGATCTAGCCTGAGTTGGAACTGGTAGCATGATCCCAGGGTGATCAACTGTCCAGAGGCTCTGAAGGTGTCTCATTCTTTGCATCTCTGTGCTGGTACCTGCTTGTGGGAAATGTGATAGATGTGAGTATTGGCCCCACGCCGACAGAACCACTTCTGCTACTCTAGTTTTACGTGACATATTTTATGGTAAACTCTTAAAGATTAATTTCAAACATTTCCTCTCCACTTGTCAGAACATTTATTGCATGTGGCATGATGTGAACAGCGTGCCTGCTCAAACATTTGTTTTGGCATCTAGAGTTTCAGCTTTTAGAGTTCTTTTTGTCCTCTAATTCAGACTCCGGAATTGTTGAAAGATCAGTCTACATTTTGCAAAAAGTGATAGAACCCAACAGCTTTGAAGTTGGGCAGAATAGAAAAGTCTAAGACATAATCAGGAAATCCTGTATCAGGCATCACTTTTGTTTTCCTCCATTGTTCTCTTGATTTAAAGCGGATGTTGTGTAACCTGACCCTGCAAAGGTGTGGAAAGATGAAACTGGAGCAAAGACAATATGCAGAGACTCACAGATGTGTCTTTCTGGAAGAGACTATAGGAAACAAATGGAGGAGTTCTTATTTCCTGCAGTTATTGTGTTTGGGCATTCTTTTGTTGCTAAGGGCTGTCCAGTCAACTCTGATGCATAATGATCCCACGTACAACAGACGGAAACACTCCTGCTCCTGCACCATCCTCACTGTTGTTGCTACATTTGAGCCTGTTGGTGCAGCCACTGAATCCATCTATCTTGTGGAGATTCTTCCTCTATTTCACTTTCCTTCTGTTTTACCAGCATGAAGTTCTTCTCTAGAGATTGGTCCCTCCTGATAACATGCCTAACATACCTAAGACAAAGTCTCACTGTTCTCTCTTCTAAGGAGCTTTCTTATTTTTCTCCAAAACAAATCTGTTCTTTCTTCTGGCAGTCCACGGTATACTGAGTATTCTTCTCCAACACCAAAACTCAAAGACGTCAATTATTTTTCAGTTTTCCTTACTCAGTATCCAGGTTCTGCACACTTATGAGGTGACTGAAAATACCATGGCTTAGGTCAGGCATACCTTTAGTCCAAGGTGACTTGTTGACTTTTTAACACTTTGAAGAGGTCTTTTGCAACTTATTTCCCTACACAATACATGATTTGCTCTCTTGACCGCTGCTTCCATGAGCAGGGAGTTCTGACAGCACAGTGGTTAAGGTGCTTGGCTATTAACCGAAGAGTTGGAAGTTCAAACTCACCAGCTTCTCCACGGGAGAAAGATGAGGCAATCTCTCCTTTGGAAAACCTTTGGAGAAGTTCTACTTGCATGTGAGGGTGGCTATGGGTCAGAATCAACTTGACAGCTGTGGGTGGGCATCCATGAATATTGATTATGGATCCAAGTAAAATGAAATCCTTGTGAGGATTTTTGTTTTCTTTGTCTTAAGGTTTAAATCCATACAGAAGGCTGTAGCCATTAATTTTCATCAGTAAGTGTTTCAAGTCCTCTTCACTCTCAGTAAGCAATGTTGTGTTATCAGCACATAGTGGGTTGTTACTGAATCTTACACCAACCCTGATGCCATGTTCTTGCAGTAAGTTCTGCCATTTACAGAGTATAAAAGAATCAGGGGGGTATTTATTTTTTTTGAAGTGCTCAGTTAAAATTCAACTTTTATTATACTTAATATATCACAGCCTAAAATTCAACTGTATTTTTATTCTCCTTCTGAACAATACAAGATCCTTGGCAAACTCCAATTCCCTCCAGACTTACAGAGTCATTATCATTGGAATCAACTCACAGCAACAGAAGTGGTAGACTTATAGGCAGTTTGTCATGAGTTTAATTCTAGTTGATTTTTCTTAACCCCAGAAGACATCATCACCTTTTGTTGTTAGTACTGGTTTAGTTTTATCTCTATAACAAACACATTCTTTTCAATTCATTTTATAGCTCAGATTTGAACCATTTGGGTTCAACTTCTTCTGCTTGAAGTACATTCTCTACAATTTTCTTTCTTTTTTCAAAGACTTGTTGGCATAAAACTTCAGTTTTAACTTGTTAAAATGTGTGTAGGAATAAAGTCACCAGATCTAGTGTGTGTCTGTAGGTCAGCAGGATTCCAGGCAGTCACCTGTATACCTTACATCTACACTGAAAGGAGGAAGTTGGTGAAGTAGATTTGGCATTAGGTAAAGAAGAACTACAAAATTCATAAAACCTGGGGTGACCATATCCTTAATCCTCACCTGCCTAATTATTAATAATATTTTCCTTCCCCAAAGCTTTATGCTAGGACAATACATTACATGGTCACTTTAATAAAGACTGAGTAACCTTGCTTGCCAACAGTGAAAAAGACTTGAAGCACTTACTGATGAAGACAGAAGACTTCAGTATAGATTACACCTCAACACAAACAAAAATTCTCACAACTGGACCAATAAGGAACATAGTGATATGCAGAGGAAATACAGAAGTTGGCAAGGATTTCATTTTACCCGGATCAACAATCAACGCCCAATAAGGCAGCAGCAAGAAACCCAAAGATGTTTTCCATTGGGCAAATCTGCTGCAAAAGACTTCTTTAAAGTGTTAAAAAGCAAAGATGGCACTTTTGAGGATCGAGGTACTTCTAGCCCAAGCCATGGTATTTTCAATTACCTCATACACATGCAAAAGCTTTGGAATGAAAAAAAAAAACAGGAGAATTGACATATTGGAATTATGGCATTGGTGAAGAATTTTCCATATATCATGGTATGCCACGAGAACAAACAAATCCATCTTGGAAGGACTATAGCTGTGATACTCCTTAGAAGAAAGGATGGTGATATTTCATCTTGCAGATCTACATTTTATGTTAGTTATCTAGTGCTGCTATGACAGAAATACCACATGGGGTGGCTTCGACCAACAAAAGCTTATTTTCTTGAAGTCTAGTAGCCTGGAAGTCCAAATTCAGGGTGTCAGCTTCAGGGAATGCTTTCTCTCTCAGTTGGCTCTGGAGGAAGGTCCTTATCATCAATCTTCCCCAGGTTTAGGATCTTCTCTGTGTAAGAACCCCAGGTCCAATGGCCATGCTGTCTACCCTCTCTGCTTCTTTGTTGGTGGTACAGTGTCTCCTGTCTCTCTGCTTGATTCTCTGTTTTATATCTCAAAAGAGAATGACTCAAAAAACAATATAATACAGCAGATTGAGTCCTGTCTCATTAATGTAACTGCCTCTAATCTCGCCTTATTAACATCATAGATATAGGATTTATAACACACAAGAAAATCACATCACATGGCAAAATGGAGGACAATCACACAATACTGGGAGTTCATGGCCAAGCCAAGTTGATGTACATTGAAGTGAGGGGTGAGCACACAATTCAATCCATTACAGATGTGTTATTGGGAGGGATTAATCTTTGGAAAAGGACAACATGTTTGGTAAAGCTGAGGGTGAGCAAAAAAGAAGACTCTGAAGACAGTGGACTGACACAGTGGCTATAACAATAGGCTCAAACATATCTACTGCTGTGAGGATGGCACAGAAGAGGACACCATTTCATTCTGTTCTATGGGGTTGCCCTGAGTCAAAACTAAGTCAATCATACTGTTATGAATTATATGTGTTCCCTAAAAACTCTATGACAGTTTGGCTGTGCCATAATTCCCAGTATGGGGTGATGTTCTTCCATGTTGGAATTCCTGCCTCTATGATGTTAATAAGGGTGAATGAACAGCAGTTGTGTTGGTAGAGCAAGGTTCAATGTGTAAGTTTGTTTTGTGTCTTGAGGTGGTCTCGAGCTGTAAAGGGAAAAAACTAGCAGAGAGATTTGGGAACCTCTTGCCATCAAGAATACAGAACTGGGAGAAGAGTGCATCCTTCAGGCCTGAAGTTCCTGTGCCAAAATGCTCCCTGAGCGAAGACTGACGCAACACAAGGACTTTCCTCCAGAGTCGACAAGGGGGAGTCTTCCCCTGGAGCAGATATCCTAAAGCTGGACTTACAGCCTGCTGGATTATGTAAGGATAAACCTCCCTCTGTTAAAGGCGGCCACTCTTGGTATCTCTGTTAGAGCTGCGCCGGCTGACAGTACCTAACAGCACGACAACCTGTAACTTAACGAGGCATTGGTGCTTCAGAGGCAGAAATTCTTGCCTTCCATGTGGGAGACCTGGGTTCTACTGAGGGCCAGTGTACCTCACACACAGTCATCCATCATCCCACAGTCAATTTTTGCCTATTGCTATGATGCTGAACAGGCTTCAGGAGAGTTTCTAGGCTAAGACAGACTAGGAAGAAAGGCCTTGTGATCTACTTCCCAAATTCAGCCAGCGAAAATCCTTTGGGTTACAGTGGTCTGATCCACAATCAATCATGATGGTGCAGGACCAGGCAGCATTTCTTCCCATTGAACATACTGTCACCACGAATCAGGGGCTGATTCAAGGACAACAAGGACCTGTAATCTTCCCAACTTCTGTAAGTACACTTGCATTTCTATTTAACTCAAGTAACTAGGGAACGGAATGGAACGCAGTGCAATGCAATGCAATGAATGCAATGCAGTGGACTTACTTGTGGCGGTCCAATGTGTGAAACAAAATTATAAGCTTTAAAGTGGCCATCTAAGTAGCAGCAGTTGGTCCCAACTTACCTGGATCACAGGAGAATAAAAGACTTCAAAAGCATAAGGAAATTATGAGTGCAAGAGACAGAAAGAGCCATACAATTCAGAGACTACATTGGCATGAGACCAGAAGAACTAGATGGTGCCCAGGTACCACCAATGACTGCCCTGACAGGGACCACAACAGAGAGTCTCTGACACAGCAGGTGAAGAAGGACTATGAAGAACTAGAACTCTATTGAAAGACCAGACTTTATGGTCTGACAGACTAGAGGGTATCCAGAAGACAGCCTTCAGACTCTCTGTTAGCCTAGAGTTGAAACCAGTTCCAAAGCCAGCTTGAAACTTCAAAGAGTGGACTAGACTACAAGACATAAAATGATATGGGCAAAGAGCATGCTTCTTTGCTTAAACAGAGGCACAAAGCTAATGGGGCAGCACCTGTCCAGAGGTGAGACGCGAGGATGGAGGGGGACAGGAGCTGGTTGAATGGACACAGAAAATACTGTGAGGAAAGGAAGAGTGTGCTGTCACAGGGTGGGGAGAGCCACTAGAGTTATACCGCAGTGTGTGTTCAAGGTTTTGTATGACAAATTGACTTGGATTGTAGACTTCTACTTAAAGCACAATGATATGTATGTATTTTAAGAGACATTAGCAGATGTGACCAGAAAGGAGAGATATGCTAATCTACCACACGCACACATAATAATTAAAAGCTTTGTTTCGTGAAAAAAGTTCTTTTATCCACAACACTAAACAAACAACAACAAACAACCACTGCCGTTGAGTTGATTCTGACTCATGGCAGCCCCGCACTAAAGGCCATTAAATGTTAAAAAGCTGTCTGCTTTATAATCATATCTATCTATGTATAGATAGATACATATATAAATATATTAAGCTTGTAAGTTATGCCTTGAAGCATAACTGACCTGCCCTTGTGGCACAACATTTAAGTGTTCAGCTGCTAACCTAAAGTTCAGCAGTTCAAGTCCACCAGGAGCTCCCCAACCAAAAAGACCTGGAGATCCACTCCTGCAAAGGTTTACCTTCTAGGAAAGCCTATGGAAGCAGTTCAAAAATTATGCCATATAGGACCACTGGAGTCTGAATCAACTTGACTTAATGCAGCAACAAGTCTTTTTCATATCATTGTATCTAGGTAGTCAGGTTCCCTTTGAAACTCTTGAAGTGTATTCTCTTGGAAAACAACCAAAGATTAATAAACATGTCCTATTTCCAAGGCACCAAAGGTCTTGCACCCATGGCTCACTGATTTTGTGATGATCTTAGTGAGATTCCTGTGCAAACTTTGACAATGTCTGAAGACACGTTACTGGAAAAAAACCCGGTCGCAGACTTGTGCTGCCTGTCACTGCTAAGCCAAATACAGAGCTGGAGATTGAATCTTTTAAGAGTGTTTTATCCAGATTACCAGCAACCTGAGAGTATGTTTGGTTAGCACCCTAAAAACCACCTTAACATCTCAGTCCAGGCTGGCAAGCTTTATACAAGGGTTCAGGGAAGGGAACAGGGGGTAGGCATGGGGTATTCGGAGTAGGAGAGGTTGGTAGAGAAACAGTTTCCTCGTGTCAGGACGAGTTGTCTTTGATGTCTACAGTCTGGTTATGTTTTCTTCGGAACTGTGTTGCTTACTTGAATAGTGGGCTGCAAACTGGTGTTACTCTGACCGGTCAGTGTTCAAGAACAGGCTAGGAAAGCAATCTCAAAATCCTTATGTGTACTGGTCAGAAGGAAGTTGTAATTTTCTGTATGTATCAGCTTTCGAGGAGAAAGAAAGGTTTTAGTATTAACAGAGAAGCTAGCTAAGCATTTTTTCTATGGCTATTAACCCTATCACACACACTGTTCTCTCACAAGATTTACACACACTGATGTAATCATCAACCAATCAAAGCTTTTTTGTTTAAAGTTCCTGATAAAATGATATATACCCATTGCCACTGAGTCAATTGTGACTCATAGTGACCCTATAGGACAGAGTAGAACTGCCCCAGGCAGGTTCCAAGGAGCAGCTGGATGATTTGAGCTGCTGATATTTTGGTTAGCAGTCAAGCATTTGACAAGTGCACCACTTGTCTGCGACCGGGTTTTTTTCCAGTAACGTGTCCTCAGACATTGTCAAAGTTTGCACAGGAATCTCACTAAGATCATCACAAAATCAGTGAGCCATGGGTGCAAGACCTTTGGTGCCTTGGAAATAGGACATGTTTATTAATCTTTGGTTGTTTTCCAAGAGAATACACTTCAAGAGTTTCAAAGGGAACCTGACTACCTAGATACAATGATATGGGATTCAAAATTATGTAGAAGAACCCTGGACAACTTAATTAATCAGAACACTGATTTACTAAGTAATGATGTGCTTTCCAGCTTTAAAATAGTTCATTAAACCTGTGTGGTGATCTGCTAATAGTGGCCAAATTTTCCCACTGAGAACAATTAGAAAAGGCAGGTAAAATACCATAAAAAATTATGACATTAGTTACAACAGTAAATTGACAGGGAACTGCCAGAAATTCAAGCTGAATTCAGAGAGGATGGGGACATGTTTCTTTCTGTTGTACACAGGGTCACTATGCATTGGACTTGACTTCACGGCACCCAACAGCAACAACAGGACTTAGAACCAAGTGGTTTTTTCTATGCGATGACAAGCCATGTTCTGCCGTTTTTAATGCTGCCAGTGTTTTTCTAGTCTCTGATTTTGTCAAATTTTCCACTGTTTTAGCTACAACATTGTAGTGATTCATCTTTATGAACTTTTATCAACAACTCTTTTGAGAATGAAATAGTAAGAAAAAAGGAATTATGATTTATGAGTAACATTAGTACAGAAAAACATTGTTAAGAATTCTGTATAGTCTGTTATGGAAGGCGGTCCATGGGCGGGATGATATAATGAGTTAATACACTGCTTGACACCAACCCTAGTGATGACGATCTTCTAAATTTTTTGTGAAATTATCCAGCATCACAGGAGCAGATGCTTAAAAAAAAAAAAGCAAAATCCTGTTAAAAGTAGAGACAAGTTTTTGGAAGATTGTTTTTGGCAGTCTTGTTGTACTGTAGAGATAAGAATTACAATTCATGACTACCTGTGGAAAATTAATTTTTAAAAGAAGTAACAAAGAAAACATAAGAGAACAAAAATAACAAAATACATGTCATATCCTCTTAACAATCTCCTGTGACATGTATAGAACAGAAAGGAGTGTACTGTCTCTTGGGCAAGGAGAGCAGAAGGAGCTGCAGATAGGTGTGCATACAAATTTAAACTGGATTGTATGCTTTCTTCAAGCACAATGAAAAGAAAGCAAAAAAAAATAGCAAAACAAAGGAAAGATACTAGGAGCAAACTCAAATATAGCAGTAATTGCATTAGACAAAAGTCGACTAAATGTTTTAGTTCACAGACAAATGATGGTCAAAATGGTGAAAAAAGAAAACTCAACTGTATCCTGCTTATAACCAGCACACCTTAAACAAAGCAAACAAAACCCATGTTTCCATCAAGTCAGTTCTGACTCACAGTGGCCTGCAGAATACAACTGTCCCATAAGGTTTGTAAAGCTATGAATCTTTACACAAACCAACTACCATACCTTCTCCCATGGAGTGACAAGTGGATTCTAACCACTGACTTTTTGGTTAACAGCTGAGCACTTATCCACTCTGCCACCAGCGCTCCGATATCTTCTAGGTGATATCTTCACTTTTCAATACTTTAAAGAAGTCTTTTGCAGCAGATTTCCCCAGTGCAATGTGTCTTGTGATTTCTTGACTGCTGCTTGCACAGGTGATAAAAGGAATCCTTGTACCTGTTCTCAGGGGAAATGTTTTCTCCATTAAGAATGATGTTGGCTCTTGGTTTTATGTAAACAAACAAATAAACAAGCCCAAACCCACTGCTGTGGAGTCGATTCCCACTCATAGCAACCCTATAGGACTGAGTAAAACTGCCCCATAGAGCTTCCAAGAAGCACCTGGCAGATTTGAACTGCTAACATCTTTTGGATAGCAGCCGTAGCACTTAGCCACTATGTAACCAGGGTTTTCAAATGATTTTGTATAGATTACCCTTCATTATGTTGAGGAATTTCCATTCTCTACTTACTGTATTGAGAGTTTTTATCAGGAATCGGTGTTGGACTTTCCAGAATGCCTTTACTGTGTCAAATGAGATGACCATGTGATTCTTTTATTTCTGTGGCGGAGCATGTTGATTGATGTTTCTAATGCTGGACCATCCTTGCATACCTGGTATAAATCCTACTCATCAGGGTGTTTTTTCATTTTCATATAAAGTTGAATTCTATTAGTTAGAACTTTGTGGAGAATTTTTGCATCTATATTCATGAGAGATATTGATATGTAATTTTTTTGGTGGCATCTTCCTCGTTTTGGTGACAGGGTTATGATGGCTTTGTAGAATGAATTCCAAAGTATCTCTTCCTTGTCTATATTCTGAAATAATGTGAGTAGTACTGGTGTAGTTTCTTTGAGCGTTTGGTAGAATTCTCCAGTGAAGCCATCTGGGCCAGGGTTTTTGTTTTTCTTTGGTCAGGAGTTGTTTCTTGTTTGTTTGTTTGTTATTATCTTTTTAATCTCTGTTCTTGTTAGGGGTCTGGTTCGATTTTCAACCTCAGTTGGTGTTAGTTTAGGTATTAGTGTGTTTCTAGAAGTCTGTCCATTTCCTGTAGGTTTTCAAATTTGTTGGAGTGTATTTTTTCCTAATATTCTGTTATGATCCTTTTTATTTCAGTTGGATCTGTTGTAATGTCTCCTAGTCCATATCTTATTTAGGTTATTTGTGCTCTCTGCTCTTTTTCTTTTGTTAATTTGGCTAACAGTTAATTGATTTTGTTTATCCTTTCAAAGAACCAACTTTTGGTTTTATTGATTCTTCCCATTGTTTTTCTATTTGCTATTTCATTTATTTCTGCTCAATTCTTTTCTTTTTTTCTGGCAGATGCAGGTGTCTTTTGCTGTTCTCTATCTGTTTGAGCAGTATAGCTAATGTTTTGATTTTGTCCCTTTTTTTCCTTTTTTTGTTGCGTGCATCTATTGCTGTAAGTGGGCCTCTGAGCACTGTCTTGTATGTATCCCAAACATTTTGTTATGTTTTCATTTTAGCTTGATTCTAGGAATGTTTTGATTCCATCTTTGATTTCGTCTATGACCCAAACCAAACCTATTGCTATCAAGTTGATTCTGACTCACAGTGACTCTGTGGGACAGGGCAGAACCATCACATAGAGTTTCCAAGAAGCACCTGGTGAGTTTGAACTGCTGACCTTTTGGTTAGCAGCCATTGCACTCAACTACCACACTGCCAGGATTTCCAGAGGTTTTTAAGCAAGGTGTGATTCAGTTTCCACGTATTTGATTTTTTTCCTTTGATCTCCCTTTATTACATTCTACTTTTATAGCACTGTGATCAGAGAAGATGCTTTATATTACCTCAGTGCTTGGGGTTTTCTTGAGGGTTACTTTGTGGCCCAAGATGTGGTCTATTTTGAAGAATGTTCCATGTATCTTGGAAAAGAACATACACTTTGGTGCTGTTGCATAGAGTGTTCTATACATGTCTGTGAGGCCAAATTGATTGACTGTGGCCTTTAGACCTTCTGGGTCTTTGTTTAGTTTCTGTCTAGATATTCTGTCCTTTACTAAGAGTGGTGTGTTGGAGTCTCCTACTATTACTGTGATGGTGTCAATTTCTCTTTTCAATGCTTAGAGTTTGTTTTATGTACTTTGGAGTCCTGTTATTCAATGTGTAGATATTCTTATGTTTATGTCCTCATGGTAGATTGTCCCTTTAATCATTACATAATCCCCTTCCTTATCTTTTGGTAGTCTGTGTTTTAAAGTGTATTTCATTTGAGATTAGTATTGCCACGGCTGCTCTTTTTTGGTTGCTGTTTGATTGACATATTTTTTTCATCCTTTGCTTTGTTTCTAAGGTGTATCACTTGCAGAGTATGTTGGTGGGACCTGTTTTATATACATTCTATTACTCTCTTTATGGGTGTATTTAAGCCATTTGCATTCATTGTGATTATTGACGGGCATGAGTCTATTCTTGTCATTTTGTAGCACTGGTTTTGCAGTGCTGACATTTTTCCTTATTCTTTTTAATTTACTGTGCTGACTTTCTTTTGTTTGTTACTGTTTTCTGGTTTGTTTCTTAATTTTGTAGATTTTGTGTTTACTAAGACGTGTTTTTATTTTGATGAGGTTTGGTCATTTTCTTTGTGGCTACTTTTAAATTTATTAATTTTGTAGTTATCTTTAAATTTACATGTTGACTTTGTTGATCATCAAAGAACCAACTTCTGATTTTATTGATTCTTCCTACTGTTTTTCTATTCTCTATTTAATTTATGGTTACCCATAAATCCCTAATTTTGCTATCATATCTGAGCAGGAGTTTTGCAGAATACATTATTCTTAGTTGGCATTCTTTTTTTTTCAAGGTTTTATATACGTCACCTCATTGTCTTCGTGCCTGCAGGGTTTCTGCCAAGTAATAAGAATCAGTCTTATTTTGTCCCCTCTGTTTGTGACTTTTCATTTTCTCAAGTTGCTCTCAGGGTTCTTTCTTTGTCTTTGGTTTTAATAAGTATGATTATGATTATGATATGTCTTGGTGATTTTCTTTTGAGGTCTATCCTGAAAGGGGTTTGTCGGGCCTCATGGATGGTCAGCTTTTCATCTTTTATAATATTAAGGAAGTTTTCTGTCATTAAATCTTCAGCGATCCTCTCTGTTCTCTATTTTCTTCCCTTGTTCTAGAACTCTAATCACACACAATTTTTTGCTTTTGATTATATCCTACATCTTTCTCAGTTTCTTTACTTTTCTTCATTCTTTTCTTTGATTTTTTTCCTCAACAATGTTGTATACAAGGATTTGTCTTCAATTTTGTCGATCCTGTCTTTCATTGTTTCAAATTTGCTCCTAAAACCTATTGCATCATTCATTGCTGAATTCTTGTTGTTTATCTTTCAAATTTTTAACTGCTGTTTTCATGTAATTTCTAATTGTTTATTTTTGAGGTTCCCCCCGTATTATTGTCCTGAATTCTTCCATTGCTGTGTCTGTATTTTCCTTGATTTTGTCTATATTTTCCATGATTTTGTCTATTTTTTTCCCCTTATGTTTGTGTTCTCCATTTCTTGGAGATCCCTAGCATTTGAGTTTTGAATTTCTTCTCAGATACTTCCAGTGTCATCTATACCAGAAGGTCATTGGTGCTTTATTTTGATTATTTTTCAGAGCTATCCTGTCTTGTCCTTTTTAAAAAATACATTTTGATATTGTTTTCTGTCTTTGAGACATTCAGGAATTATTCTCTTCATTTATTGATCCTAGGTTTATTTGTCTTATCCTCTTTTTGTTTTATTTGGTTATGTTTGGGCAGATAGGCTGAGCATGCTTTGTTGCTTGCTCATCCGTAGTGGGCATAACATTTCTCACCACCTTGTCCAGGCAGCTCCAGCAGGGGGAGGGGTGGATACGGATCATTTGCAGCACATATTGAAATTGACAGAGCAGGGGTTAGGAGACAGTGCAGGGTGGGACCCAGTGGTTTGTGTTGGTGTTGCTCAGGGTTGGAGTGCTTGGAACATGGTGAAGGTAGGCAGGACAGAAGGGAGAGAATGTTATGTGTGGAGTTATGTGGATGAGACAAAGAAGACAGAGAAACAGAAACAAACAAACAAAAATGTTCTATTGAGAAGGGGCATGGACAATCCAGGGGACTAGGTAGGCAGGAGAAAGGAAAGAAAAGAGAGAATAAATAAATAAATGTGCTGGAGGAGCTGGCCAGTGAGGGTGGGATGGAATTGGGGGGATGGCAAGATGATATCTCTCTCACCAGGTGTCATGGCATGGCCCTGTCAGGAAGGAATGGAGACAGTGTAGGGCCTAGGTGGGAGGGAGAACAAAAAGGAGAAAGATAAAGAAAAACAACAAAAAAATTACAGTGCTGAGGGAGCTAGCCTATGGGGACAACACAAACCAAGGAAGGCCATGTGCCAGAGGCTCTCTAGCTAAGCAATGTGGCACCACTGGTCAAGAAGGGGTGATTGTGGCACACAAGAACAACAAAAGGAAACAAAGAAAAAGAGAGAGAGAAAAATGGAGCTGAGGGAGCCTGGAAGTGGGTACAGCATGGACCTGGGCAGGCTGTGTGCCAGTAGCTCACTAGCCTAGCAAATGTGGCACTGCCTGTCAAAAAGGGGCAGGGAGGGCACAAAGAGTTAGCTGGGCAGGAGAAAGGAAAGAAAGGAAGAGGGAGAGAGAGAAGAAACAAATGAAAAAGGCAAATAAACAATAATATAAAAAAAAGTTACTGAGGAACCAGCTAGTGGGATAGGGTAAACTCAGGAGGCAGTGAGCTGTTGTCTCTCCAGCTGAGCGACCATGGCCCACTGGAAAGTGACAGAGGCCATGTACAGGGAAGACAGGAGGGGGTGGAAAAGTGTGTATGTTTTTACCGGGTGCAGAGTCCTGTCAGGAGCTCTGTGAAGTTGGCTTCCTGTACTCCTTATCTGCCATTCTTGGTAAATGAGGTCCAAGATGGTATGTCCACGCCATGTTAGCTAGCAAGGGATCTCTACTTCATAGCTCTCCTCCTTCTCTGTTCTCTGTTAGTTTCTTATTCTATTCAGTGCCTGATTAATTTCTTTTTCCCCACATTTAATATTTAGGGTTCTGGACTTGACATTTGTATCTGTTTTGTTTTTCAGTCTTTGCTATAGAGGGATGGCATGGTACTTCTGCCTAAAGTGCCACTCAGCTCCATCTTCCACAGATTAGTTTTTGATCAGCCCTAGTCAACCTGGCACCCTGCCTGCTAGGCTTCTTTCTTATCTGCTTTATCCCAAGTACAGGCACAGGCCTCTCCCTTCTTCTCTCTCCATTAACAGAACACCATTATGTTTAGCAGATGACTGGGTTTGAAGACGATGAATGAACACAGAACAGGAAACAACTTTAACTGGACTACAGAAATCACTGTTGTCCATTTCCTTTGGGGCTTTCTACAAAGAGACTCCAGACAGGTCATGTCTTTACTAAGCACTGTTTAGCCACTTGTTGTCTTCTTTTCCCTGTGAATTCCAGAATCCTAACCTGCTATCCCTCAGAATGTCAAGGGGAAAACAAATGCATTCCTGCTATGTAATTTTAAAGAACATTCTTTTTTCTACCCTTTTGGTTCAAGTTTACTCTTGTACACCTGTGGGTTGGATGGCTGTAGGTGCCAGGCTAGGTATGTGTGTGTGTAACAAAGATTTGCATCCCAATATTCCTTTAAGTATACAACTGCAGTCTTCTTTCTGGTGTCTAATCTTAGAATGCAGCAACAGCCAAGAACATTTCTGCACCCTTTGAGTTCATGCTATAATTACACTCCATACACCAAAAGACATGGGGTGAGGGGCCACACCGGAGGAAACATGGATGGAGAAAAGGAGTCAACAATGCAGGATTTGCTCTCATGACAAAATGGACTATCTTCTGGAAGACCTTTGGGATGGTGTCTTAAACTGGGTTTTCTAGGGAAGCAAAACTAGTAACACATATATGTACAAGGAAAGATTTACATATAAAGGAAACAGCTCACGCAATTGGAGAAGCTGAACATCCCAAGTCCCGGCACAAGCCTCATGTGACCACGGGACCCAAGGTCAGCAGGTTAGAGATCAGGGTTCTAGATTACAGGTTGCGTAGGTCAGTGGATCCCAAGCTGGTGGAGAAACGGAGCTGCAGAGGCTGGTGAACCCAGGATCGGCAGGTAAGGGAACAGGACTCTGAAGTGCCAGCTGTAAGGGGTGATGAATCCAACAGCTGCTAGTTCAAGTCCAGGAACCAGACACCAGAAGAGATGGATAGGAGACCAAAGGAACAGTGGGAGCAGGGAAGCAGGGTAGGAGCACTGAGATGCAGGGGAGTACCAGAGCTTTCCATCACAGGTGAGTTCTATATGACTGTTGTATAAAAGAGGTTGTCGGCCCAATTATAAACAAGTTCAAAAGCACATGAGACCTCTTAGTGAAAGCTGTAAATTAAAAGGCTGATGGACAAAAGTGAAACATCAACGGAAACGAAGTTTTAACATAAACTGAGCTGAAGGTGAAGCAGTAAAGTTCAACACGGGAAGGAGCAAGTTGTAAAGTACGGGAACCAAAGAAAGGTTGTGAGCTGGAGAGGGAGGAGGGGTAGTGCTGATGTGAGTTGGCAAGAAAAGAAACCATGGGCATAAAAGTCATAGTCTGCTGAGTTGAATTTTTAGAAGTAAATGGCGGAAAGAGCAGGAGGCAGTGAAAGATTTAAGTCCTCCTTGCTACCAAAAGCCTCTACCCGCCCAGATCTCCCTTTTAAGGCATTCTGGTTTTCTGCCAGGATTTGGATCATAAAGAGAGTCTCAAGCCCTCTCTCTGAACACAGAGCTGCAGCTTTCAGGAGAGATATTGCACAAGATTACAAGGTAAGAATGAAACCATTATTCTGAAAAATTTCTAGCTGGGTTTTACAAAGTAAGAGCTTGTGAGCCATGAGAATCATTTTCTGTTACTGTAAAATAAAAAATTAGGCTGCTTTGTCATTATTATTGCCAGTGGCAATGAAGGTTGGTGATGTTAATTGCTGTGAATCCTTTGGATGATTTGTAAAATTATTAATAAATAGCACAAATGGGTTGTAATGGTCTTTACAGTAAATGTTTTTCTTTTATCCCTCCTATGTAAAAACTTCATGAAACAAGTTGGTAATTCTACTTCATGTTTCTACTGTTATTCAGGATAAGCCTACTTGCAACTGTTTACAAGTAGTTTTCAGGAAAAAGGGGATAACAAGAACCACTCAAAAAAAAAGTTGGTGAAAAAATAGGCACCAATATCCTAAAAGGGTAAATTTGAAAGCTCCTTGGTACTATTCCCTTAGTTCATTTAGTCACCCCTTGGCATATTGTTTTCCTCTTTTCCTTCTCTTTATTCCTTGCTGTCTGCCTCTGCACGGTTTTCCCTCCTTACCCTCCTCTCTGCCTTAATTTTCCACATGTGAAAGTACAAACACTTCTGGACATATTTCTCTCTCTACAGGCTCAAGGAGACCATTTTAACAGAGAAAAGGGCACAAACCCCAAAAGTGAGTATTGTGGCTACACACAAGTTGTATTCCAGGAGGCCTTTGGAGATGGGGTGAAGTGGGGGCATCTGCCTGTCTCTGACTGGGTGTGTCGAGTGTCAGCAGTTGGCTTCTCTGTGGGAATCTTCTGTGTTCCATGGATATCCTGTGCTGTCTGTCCCCAACATCCTTGCCTATTGCTTCTCCATGTTTTTCAAGTACTTGATGTTTCTCTTTTGATTTCATCCTTGAAAAGCTGCAGCTCTACATTTGGATCAGAAACCACCAAAGCCTTCTATTTCCCCACACTTGGGGTGCCCGAGCTAGACAACACAGGTAGTGTTCTCAAACAGTTAAGAATTCGGAGCACCGGTCTCACAATACTTCCAATTTCACACACTTGCAGTTCTTCTCCTAAAGGAACCAGGCTGTCCTACAAATTTTACTCATTGGCTGAGTAATCCACATTCCCAGCAACCTATTAATCACTGTTTAACTTATAGCTAGGATATGCCTCTTTCTCTTTCTTGTTTGTAGAAAAAGAAGAATTCCAAGGGGAACTATCTTTTAGGGGTTGAAACTGGCAGGAACACAAGTAAGAGACTCCTCCCCAGGAAAAAACCCTAAGTTATTGCTATCCAGTTTCTTTCAACCTGTAGTAATCAAATACAAGAGAGTAGAATTGCTCCACAGGGTTTCCAAGGAGTAGCTGGTCAGCAGCCAAACACTTAATCACTGTGCCACTTACGTCTGGAAAGTAAGAGAAGAGATTGAGAAATGGAAGCTGTGGCTGCTGGGCTTGAAGAGTCTATAAACAGCCTGCACTAACTAAAGGGAAAGTGCCTAAGCTTCAAGGGCTTGGAACCAGTCCTTTCCAGCACAAAACCCCAACGAGAATTTGCATTTCTGCCAAAGACACACTATACCAAAATCCACATTTTAACAAGATCCTCAGGTGATTCTTATGTATAACACCTTTGGGAAACTACTGCCCTACTAGTAAAGAGCCCTAGGGGCACAGTGGTGAACCACTTTGCTGCTAACACAAAGGGCAACAAATGGAACCTGCCAGACCCTCTGTGGAATAAAGACGTGGTGGTCTGCTTCTAGGGAGATATTTTAAAAATCTTTTAAGTCTTTGTGGACTCATATTGACCCTATAGGACAGAGTAGAACTGCCCCAGGAGGTTTCCAAGGAGCAGCTGGTGGATTTGAACTGCTGATCTTTTGGTTAATAGCCTTGCTTTTAAGGCAGCAACGGACAGGAACTGGTTGAACAGGCACAGGAAACCTGAGGTAGAAATGAGGAGTCCACTGTCACGTTGTTGGAATTGCAACTAATGTCACAAAACAATATGCTTACAAATTTCTGAATGAGAAATTAGCTTGAGTTGTTAATTAATGTATATAAATTTTTGAGTGAGAAATTGACTTGACCACCAGTGCCCTGATTACAGCTTTGGAAATTCAGTGGGCAGTAGGTTTGGCTTTTAGTTTGCTCTCCTAGTGGTTCCCAGAATTGGTCCCTCACCAGCTGGCTTAGCCTCAGTTGGTAACTTGTTGGAAATGCAAATTCTCAGCAGCAGTTCATCATGAAGAGGGCTTCAGCTGTGAAGAGTTCTCCTCCAGAAAGAACTCAGTTATTACAGGGAAATACTGCCAGGAGGGTAGCATTGGAGAAAGGAAAATCAATAGATCAGCAAATATTTATGCCAGTAAATTTGGTTGCGTGGGTTTTTGTTTTTTTGTTGTTCTTGGTGATTTGCGTGTGGCTGCACCATAAATCAATGTGTCTTTCCTTCAACAAGCTGAAATTTTGGCAAACCTGATTGGAATCAAGAATGTCACTCAGGATTCTCCGTTCTATCTCAAACTGCAGCAGGGGCATTTAGAAGCATTAAGATGAAAAGTAATCTCCTTGAACAGCAGAGAAACAAAACAAAATTTGCTACTGTTGTGTTGATTCTGACTCATAGGGACCCTATAGGGACGAGTACAAGTGCCCTATAGGACTTCCAAGGAGTGCCTGGATCTGAACTGCCAACCTTGGGGTTAGCAGCTGTAGCCCTTAACCATGATGCCACCAAAGAAATCTTAATTCCATCTTTCAAAAATAAAAAAAGATGCCTACTTAAAGTATATCAAAGAAAAGCCTCTAATCTGTTTTCAGTTTGTTTCTGGATTCTCTGTTGCTGTTATCTGCCTGCAAAAGGGACTTTATGGGAACACAGTCCGTGAGTACAGTCCAAGTTCAAGGGGAATGGATTAGTGGGAGACAGCTCCTCCCTGTAACAGAATCAATGCTGCTCTTGTTATTCTTGGTAAATCTTGTTATATCTGTGAAGGATGGTTGGTTGGTATGTTGTTTTGTTTTTTAATTGAGCTTTAAAAGTTTACAGCTCAATTTCTCATTAAAAAATTTACATGCATCTCATTTTGTGACATTAGTTGCAATTCCCACACGGTGACAGCACAGTCCTCATTTCCACCCCAGGGTCCCTGTGTCCGTTTCACCAGTCCCGGTCTCTTTCTGCCTCTGTTCATTTGGTCTCCTATGTCTGATTGAACTAAGAAGCACATTCCTTAATTGAATTATTTTGTTTTATAGTCCTGTCTAGTCTTTGCCTAAAGAGTGGGCTTGAGAATGGTTTCAATTCTGAGTTAACAGCATGTGCGGGGGCCATAGCTTCAGGGGTTCCTCCACTCCCTTCCAGATCATTAAGTCTGGTCTTTTTATGTGAATTTGAGTGCTCTTCTACATTTTTCTCCTGCTCAGGGTCATCATTGGTGGTGGCCAGGCACCATCTAGTTCTTCTGGTCTCAGGCTGGTACAGTCACTGGTTGATTTGGTTCTGTAGTCCTTTGGGTTAATGTTTTCCTTGTGTCTTTGGGTTTTCTTCTTTCTCATTTTCTCCAAGTGCAATGGGAGCAATGATGTATCTTAGCTGGCCACTTCTAAGCTTTTTTTTGTATATATTTTTTGTGATTGAGTGAAAGTGTACAATCCGGTTTAAATTTGCATGCCTGCCTATGTGCAACTCCTACTGCTCTCCTTGTCTGGTGACAGCACACTCCCGCTTTCTGTTCTATACATGTCATGTCCTCTTAACAATCTCCTGTCCCCTCTTCTCCACCTTCTCCACTCCCCTCTAGTAAGAGGTCAGTAGGATGACATCCTATAGATGCATAGAACCATAAAGTGCACACGTGATACAGTCACTGTGTTGCCGAGTCCAATCTATTCCTGTCTGATGAGTTGACCTCAGCAATGATTTATGGACAGGGGCAGCATCAGAACTATAAGCCATGCTCCCCGGGGAACCCTGAGGCCTTCGGACCATCATTTGTGATCTTTTAGTGGAGTGCTCAGGGTGCACCCCTTTTTATTCTTGTGTTGCCACTGAGACTCAACTTTGTGAGCCCCATCATGGCTGTCACTGGTGGTGGCCAGGCACCATCTGGTTCTTCTGGTCACATGTTGATGTAGTCACCTATTCATGTGGGTCTTTCTGTCTTCTGGGCTGTCTTTCCCCCTTCGCATTTTGGTCCTTGTTGATCATCTGTTCCTGCTGAGTTGGGACCATTTGGTGTACCTCTGATGGCAGCTTGCTAACAACTTTTAAGACCCCAGACACCACTCACCAATATGGGGTGCAGAAGACTCTCTTAGCAGTAGGCTAGTTATGCCAATTGGCCTCAATATCCCCTGAGAGTATGGTCCCTGGACCCCTGCCCTTGCTATTCTGTCCTTGAAATATTGGGTTAAGATTGGAAGAATATTTATGTTATGTTGAAGTTCAGTTAAATTGATCTTCTTTCTAATGTGTGCTGTCACTGATGTCACCCAACCAAATTTCTGTCAACTATCTATAACCAGCTCTCTCTCTCCTTCTCTCCCCTCCCTTGCAGCCTGATATCAAAGAGTCTTCTCTTCTTCTGTACATGAGCCTGTTTTTAAGTCTGTATAGTAGGGGTCTCATACAATATTTGTCCTTGTGCAACTGACTGATTTCACTCAACATAATGTCTTCCAATTAAACCAAGTTATGAGATGCTTCTTAAAATTATAATTGTTCTTTATCATTGTATAGTGTTCCATTGAGTATATACCACAGTTTATCCATTCCTCTGTTGTTGGGCATCTGAGTTGATTCCATCTTCTTGCTATTGTGGGCTGTGCTGCAATAAACATTCATGTGTATGTATCTGTTCATGTGAATGCCCTTGCTTCGGCAGGATATATTCCAAGCAGTAGGATTACGGGGTCAAATGGTATATCTAGATCCAGCTTTTTAAGGAAGCACCAGGTTGCTTTCCAAAGAAGTTGTACCATTTTGCAATCCCACCAACAATATAAGAGAATTCCACACTCCCAAGCTTTTAAGACCCCAGACACTGCTCACCAAAGTGCGACATAGAACATTTTCTTTATAAACTATGTTACGCCAGTTGACCTAGATGTCCTCTGAAACTGTGGTCCACAGGCTCCAGCCCCTGTTGTTCTGTCCCTCAAAGTGCTTGGATGTTTCCAGGAAGCATCTTTGTTTTTGTTTTGGTCCAGTTGTTCTGATTTCTCTCGTATTGGTGGCTGTCTTTCCCTTCACCAAAGTTGATCTTTGTCTGCTATCTAGCTAGTGATTTCCCTCCCTTGTTTTTTGAAAGTGAGAACTTCAATGCAGCATGGTAAAAGGCACAGATTTTTGGAGACAAAACTCAAACCCAAGTCCACTGCTGTCAAGTTGATTTTGACTCATAGTGACCCTATAGGACAAAGTACAACTGTTCCATAGAGTTTCCAAGAAGCACCTAGTGGATTTGAAGTGCTGACCTTTTGGTTAGCAGACATAGCACTTAAACATTATGCCACCAGGGTTTCCCTTGGGAGGCAAAGGAGCCTCAATCCATAATCTGTCATTGACTAGCTGTGTCATTTTTTAGATCTCATTTAACTTTCCTGAGCCTGAATTAGTTTCTTCTGATGTAAAAAGAAAAAAAAAAGGACAGTAAAAACCTAGGTGTTGTGATATGTAGCAAGAAGGTAGAGCAAGTCAGAAACAGTCATTAAACTGTAACTGCTGTTAGCCACAAAGCCCTGCTGGAGCAGTGGTTCAACAATGGCCTACCAACCAAAAGGTTGGTAGTTTGAATCTACCAGCTGCTCCTTGGGAACCCCATGGGGCAATTCTCCTCTGTCCTATAGGGTCAAGTGAGCTGGAATTGACTAGATGGTAACGGGGCATTTTATTTCTTCTTTTGGTGGGGGTGTTGTTAATCACTGAACATTTACTAAAAGCAGGACATTTATCCACATGATCCCATTCAATGCTTACAGCACCTCTGGGGAGATGAACATTACTTTCTCCATTTATAAAATTAAGATTCTATTAACCCTAGATCTCATGATTGGTAAATTACGGGGCAGGGAATTAGACTCAAATCGAGGCCCATTAAGGAAAATGAGCTAGGAAGGAGGATTGATTTCAAACTACTTCATTTAACATCTCTAACTCTCCTTGTAGAATCCCTGTTGGCATAGAGGGTCAGAGCTATAGCTACTAATCAAAAGGTTGACAGTTCAAATCCACTAGATATTCCTTGGAAACTCTGTGGGTGAGTTCTACCATGTCCTTTAGGGTTGCTATGCATCAGAACTGACTCAATGGCAATGCCCCCCTGCCCCCCACTCCTTGTGAAGCTATTTTCTACTCAAGGTATCCACCATTTTCAAAATGAAAATCTTAGCGAAATGCCACTAAAAGCTTCCACCTATTTTGCCCTAGGCAACACTGACAGTTCCAGGAGAGAAAGTGGCCTGCCAGCCCCAGTCTCTCTTACAGCTCCCTTTGTTGTTGCCAGAACCAGCGTCCACCCACATACTTGGCTGAGTGCCCTGTGCATCAGTCCACTGCCAATGCTGCTTCCTTTGAATGCCTTATAAACTGAATGATGACCCCAAGTTCCCCAGTAGTCTCAGTGCGTCTGAGATCTTCTGCAGTTCTTGGAATGTTTTACTCATTATCTTCTTTAGCGTTTCTGTCAAAGATTCAGTATTTTCTTAAATTTTTTGGCAGCATAAAGTTCAGTGACTGTGCAAGGGTTATGCTCAAATCTCAACCTCTGTGGCTTCTTAGCCCACCAGCACTGTACCAATGGCAGTTGTTTTTAAAAATGCCATTCAAATGGTTTATATTTTAAGCAGGGGATGATGTGTCTCTCCCCTGCCCCCTGATATTATTTCATCTGGGGGCTTATTATATTCAAGCATGAACTCTGTGCTAATCTTAATTTATCAATTCCAAAATTTTTCCTCCCTGAGATTTAATTTTTGCATTTCCTTATATGTATGTATTATATATGGCTCATCTACATTCTTTGATAATGCTGTTTAAACACCCCTCCATCAGCAGTCAGCATAACTGCTTCATGCTAGTAAGTTATTACTAGTATTATTGTTTCTTGACTAATATTTATTTTTTGCAATATGCATTAAAAGTTCCAGTCACAAAAAGGATCAAAATCTATTCTGATGTAATTTGGTGACACTGTCAGTTTCCTTTTGTCAGCTATGGTTCGTATGAGTTCCATATTATTATAACTAATGTGTAGCATTATTTTATCAAGAACATTTTTGAGACCCCAGAGATGACACCATCTGCCTATGAACAGTTGATATTTGACAAAGGCCTTAAGACATTAAATTGGGGCAAAAACAATCTCGTCAACAAATGGTGCTGGCAAAATTGGATATCCATCTGCAATAAATTGAAACAAGATCCATATCTTACACCTTATACAAAAACTAACTCAAACTGGATAAAAGACCTAAATATCAAATGTAAAACGATAAAGCTCATCTAAGAAAAAATAGGAACAACAATGGAAGTTTTAATACACAGTGTAGACAGACTTCAAAATCTGTCAAACAAACCACAATCAACAGAAGAGAAAATAGATAAATGGGAACTACTAAGAATCAAACACTTTTGCTCATCTGAAGACTTTATCACAAGAGTTAAAAGACTGCCTACAGAATGGGAAAAAATATTTGGCAACTCTATATCAGACCAATGCCTGATCTCCATAATCTACAAGGTACTACAAAATATCAGTAAGAAGAAGATAAATCATCCAATTAAGCAATGGGCAAAGGAGATGGACAGACATTTCTCTAAAGAGGAGATCCAGGCAGCCAAAAAACACATGCGGGCATGTTCATGATCTTTAGTTATTAAAGAAATTCAAATCAAAATGACAATGAGATACCATCTCACCCCAACAAGGTTGGCCATGATCCAAAAAACACAAAACAACAAATGCTAGAGAGGCTGTGGAGAAAGTGGAACTCTCCTACACTGTTGGTGGGGTTGCAAAATCGTCTGGCCTCTTTGGAAAGCAATCTGGTGCTTCCTTAAAAAAATGGATATCGATATACCATTTGACCCAGTAATTCCACTACTTGGAATATATCCCACAGAATCAAGGCCATTCACACCAACAGATACATGCACAAGAATGTTTATCGCAGCACGGTCCATGATAGGAAAAAGATGGAATCAGCCCAGATGCCGAACAACAGAGAAATGGATAAGTAAACTATGGTATATATACTCACTCAATGGAGCACTACGCAATGATGCAGGAAACATCTCATAACCTGGTTTCAACTGGAAGACATTATGCTAAGTGAAAGTAGAGACAAAAAGACAAATATTGTATGAGACCCCTATGATAAAAACTCAAAAACAGACTTATGCATAGAAGAAAAGACTCTTTGATGGATGCAAGGGAGGGGAGGGAGGGAGGGAGAGGGCAAGGGTTTAGATTAGATAGTTGGTAGAAATTTGGTTGGGTGAAATCAGTGATAGCACACATTAGAAACAAGAACAATATTAAGTGGACTTTACCATAACTTGAGTACTCCCTTCCATCTTAACTCAATATTGCAAGGTCAGAGTAGCTGGGGCAGGGGGCAGGGGACCATGCTCTTAGGTGGAATCGAGGCCAATTGGCACAACAAGTGGTTTGCTAAGAAGGCTCTCTGCACCTCGCACTGGTGAGTGGCATCTGGGGTCTTAAAAGCTGCCAAGCTGCCATCCAAGGGCACAGCAAATGGTCCCAACTCAGTAGGAACAGATGCTCATGGAGGATCAAAACAACATGGGTGAAAGACAACTGAGAAAACAGAGAGACCCACATGAGTGGGTGCCTACATTGGCTTGGGACCAGCAGAACCAGATGGTGCCCGGCCACCACCTGTGACAGCCACGATGGAGCTCACAAAGTTGAGTCTCACTGGCAACACAAGAATGAAAAGGGGTGCACCTGAGATCTCCACTAAAAGACCACAACTGATGGTCCAGCGGCTTTGGAGTTCCCCTGGGAGCATAGCCCCCAGCCCTGATGCGGCCCTTGCCCATAAATCAGAGTAAGGGGTGTGGGTGGAGAGGAAGGGAAAGGAAACTGTTGGGACAATGAGACACGTATGGAGCAGCAACAAATAATGTGCTGTCACTGGGCAGGGAGAGCAGTGGAAGCGGCATATAGGTAGGCATGTAAATTTATATGGGAATGTACATTTTCACTCAATCATAATAAAAAAAAAGAACATTTTTTTCTTCAGTGACACTCAAGAGCTATATAGTTTGTGAAACCACAGTTGTCATTGTCACTATGTGGCAGTCATTTAATATAATAGATTGGATGTTGTTATAAAGAGAGTATAGACTATTTTACTAAGAATGCCTAGGCCATAGCATACACTGCTTGCGTCTGGCTGTCCAGTTACTGTCACTTTTTGTTATGTGAGGTAGGAGACTCCTCTTCAGGGCAGGTAATGTTAATGGAAGCAGACTCAACACTTGGAGGCATCAAAATCTTATACACTGTGATGTGACAGTTGGAAGAAAGTGTTGTCTTTAAGTCCATGTCTTTCTTAATTCATAAAAGCATAAAAATTAGATAGAAGCCCATTGTTTTGCAGAATCTAATTTTTTTTAGGTCATCTGTGGCAGATGCTTATAAAAAAAGCATATGGCAACTCAACAACAAAAAAGGTAAACAATCCAATTTAAAGAAAAGGGCAAAAATCTTGAGTATTTTCCCAGGGACTCAGATATACAATTGAGTGATAGGCACATGAAAACATGCTCAAGTTATTAGTCAATGGGGAAATGTAAACCACAATGAGATACACTTCATCCGCACTTCCTGTTAGGTGCTGTCGAATTGTATCTGACTCATAGCCACCCCATGAACAACTGAACGAAACGCTGCCCTGTCTTGCGCCATGCACACAATGGTTTTTATGTTTAAGCCCATCATTGCAGCCACTGTGTCAATCCCTCTCCTTGAAGGTTTTCCTCTTTTTTGCTGACACTCTACCTAGCATGATGTCCTTCTCCAGGGACTGATCCTGCCTGACAACATGTCCAAAGTGTGTAAGACACAGTCTGGCCATCCTTGCTTCCAAGGAGCACTCTGGCTGTACCTTTCCTGGAACACATTTGTCTGTTCTTTTGGCAGTCCATGATATGTTCAATATTCTTTTCCAACACTACAACTTAAAGGCATCAGTTCTTCTTCTGGCTTCCTTATTCATTCTCCAGCTTTGGCATGAATATGATGCAACAGAAAATACCATGGCTTGGGTTAGGCCCACCACAGTCCTTACTTTTTTTTGACACTATAAAGAGGTCTTTTGCAGCAGATTTTCGCAGTGCTGGGCATTTTTTGATTTCTTGACTGCTGCTTCCGGGGACATTGATTATGGAACCAAGGAAAATGAAATCCTTGACAACCTCAATCTTTTCTCCATTTATCATGATGTTGTTTGCTGGTTCACTTGTGAGGATTTTTGTTTTCTTGATGTTGAAGTACAATTCATACAGAGGGGTATGATTTTTGATCTTTGTCAGTGTTTGAAATCCTCTTCACTTTCAGCAAGCAAGATTGTGTCATCTACATAACACAGATTATTAATGAGTCCTCCTCTAATCTTGATGCCTCACTCTTCTTCATATAGTCCAGCTTCTCAGATTACTTGCTAAGCATACAGATTGAAAAGGTATGGTGAAAGGATATACCTTTCCTGACTTTAAACCATGCAATGGTCACACAACTGCCTCTTGAGCCATATATGAATTCCTCATGAGGAAAACTTTGTGCAGAATTCCCATTCTCCTCAGTGTTATCCATAATTTGTTATGATCCACACAGTCGAATACCTTTGCATAGTTAATGAAACACAGGTAGACATCTTTCTGGTATTCTCTGCTTTCAGCTATGATCCATTTCACATCTGAAATGATTTCCCTTGTTCCACATCCTCTTCTGTATCAGGCCTGAATTTCTGGCAGTTCCCTGTCAATATACTGCTACGATCACTTTTGAAGGATCTTTAGCAAAATTTTACTTGTGTATGATGTCAATGATATTGTTCAAAAGTTTCCACATTCAGTTGGATCACCTTTCTCAGGAATAGGCATAAATATGGACCTCTTCCAGCTGGTTGGCCAAGTAGCCATCTGCAAAATCTCTTGGCATAGATGAGTGAGCACTTACAGCACTGCATCCACTTGTTGAAACTTCTCAGTTGATATCAATTCCTGGAGTCTTGTTTTTTGCCAATGCCTTCAATGCAGCTTTGACTTTTTCCTTCAGTACCATTGGTTCCTGTTCACATGCTGCCTCTTGAAATGGTTCTTTCTTGTATGATGACTCTGTATAGTCCTTCCATCTTCTTTTGATGCTTCCTGAGTTGTTCAATATATTCTCTGTAGAATCCTTCACTATTGCAACTCAAGGCTTGAATTTTTTCTTCAGTTCTTTCAGCTTGAGAAATGCAGAGCATGTTTGGTTTTCTATCTCCAACTTTTTGCACATGTCATCACAATACTTTGTCTTCTCAAGCCACTCTTTGGAATCTTCTGTACAGCTCTTTTACTTCATTATTTCTTCCAGAACATAATGAATAATGAGGGGTCTGCAAAACATCTTACAACACAGACAAATCTGGAGGACAGTATGCCAAGTGCAATAAGCCAGTCACTAAGAGACACATATTTTATGGCCCCACTATTATTAAGAGTTTATTTTATAACATATGTTACAATATTATACACAGAAAGCAAAGTTCCTCAGCAGTTACTAGGGATGGGAGGAAAAGGAAGAAGGAATTGCTTTCTCGAGAATAGACACTTGTTACTTTGGGTGATGAGAAAGACAATCCCAAATATGGTGAAGTCAATACCACCTGACCAAGGTAAATAAAGACACTAAGAAGTATATGAGGAAAGGGAACAGTTTGGATAAATGGTATAAGACAGTCTTGCAACAATAATAAAAACAGCCAAAAAATACTTGTGTGCTTAAGTGGATATATATGGATGCATCTATGTGTATAGAAAAGCATATGCAAGTACACACATATGCACACATGGGTGTATCTGTAGGTATACGTACGTACATGTTTGTGTGTGCTACATATATATCCACATACACAATACACCACATAGGGGGCACAGGGACAGAGCCTTCCCAGACTTATCTAAATGACTCCCAGGATTGATTTACTGGATTTTACTGGGTAAAGGCCTTGGTACTGTAGTCTCAGGAGACAACACAGTCAACTGGCATCACATAGTTCACAAAGATAATGTTCTAGATTCTCGTTTGATGAGTAGCATCTGGGGTTTTCAATTCTTGTAGAGTGGTCATCTTTGCTCATACAGATCTAAAAATGATGAAAGAAACCTAAGGCTCAAAGAAAAAGCACCTGTCCACGGGACTAATAATCCACACAAACCACAAGTTCAAACCTAAGATTAGAAGAATTAGATTATGCCTGGCTATCACTACTGACCATTCTAACCAGTGCCACACTAGAAGGGAGAAAAATGTAGAACAAAACTCAAATTCCTAAAAAAACAAAGCCAGACCTACCAGGCTGATACAGACTAAAAGAATCCTCAAGACCATCACCCTAAAATACCCTTTTAATTTAGAATTGCAGCTATTTCTGCTAGTCACCTTTTAGCCAAATAATAGAAAGGCTTACAAAATAAACAATATCACCTGTGAATAATGTGTTCCCTAAAACAATTAAATGTATGAAACCAAACCATCAACATCTACCCAAAAGCAAAGATGAGAAGGCAAGGACAGGCAGGGAAGCTAGATCAATGGAAACAGAACAAATAGAATAGAAACAAACAGAAAAGAAAAAATGAGAATGTAGACACATTGCAAAAATTGTAACCAATGATATAGAACAATTTGTATAAACATTATTAAAAAAGCAAAACCAAACCCACTGAAGTCAGTTGGTGCTGACTCATAGCAACCCTAAAGGTCAGAACAGAACTGCTCTGTGGAGTTTCCAGGGAGTACCTGGCAGATTTGAACTGTTGACCTTTTGGTTAGCAGACATAGCACTTAACCCACCATGCCAGCAGAGTTTCCAGAAATTACTAAAGGTGAACCTAATTTGCTGTGTAAATAAACTTAAACCTACAGCACAATAAAATATAATTTAAAAACAAAAAGCGTCTAGGAGGAAGTTTGCAGCGACTAGGAACCTCTAGGGTGGTGATTCATTATGTACGGATAACTTCTACATCTATAATACGAAAGACCTCTTCCCTGGTGGCACCAGTGACTAAGCATTTGCCTGCTAACCAAGAGGTCAGCAGTTCAAATCCAGTAGTTTCTCACTGGACACCCCATGAGACAGATCTACTCTGTGCTACAGAGTGAGTGCTACACTGTGAGTGGGAAACGATTCCACGGCAAGGGTTTGGTTTTTGGTTTGTGTTTCTTGGCAAAGGAGAGATTACTGGATAAATTTCTTTTTCTCTGCAGCATTGGAGACACTCAGAAAAGATCTTATGTGTACTGAGGGGAAAAATGATTATATCTTATTGTGGAGAAGAAGAGAGGTATTTATCACAAGTGCTCCAGTTTTCACCTTAAACTCAGCTACCTGCTAACCAAGGCTGAACCTCTTAGAATCTTGCAGAAAGAAGATGAAGTCAGCAGTTGGGGGGACAGCTGAGGCCTATGAAGTAAGCAAGGCCAACACGGGCCTATTACAGCATGGTGGTCAAATTTTACATCTTCAGTTGGTATTTTTTTGTCATTTGCACAAAGTAGCTCTGTTTAAACTATTCTGGGAATGAAATATCCAGATGTGAGCTGTGTGTGGCTTAGTTTATACAGGTCCATGGCTAGAAACTTTCATATCTATGAGTAGAAAGCATCCAAACTCTTAATTTTTCAATGTCTTAAAAACAATAAACTGTTCTATAAAGTCCCTATGAGTCAGAATCAACTCCATGGCAACAAATTCGGTTTGCTGTGGTTTGAATACACAGTGAGTGTATTCGTAGGTGTGGCCAAAAACCTCACAGTCTCTCTGGGACTATATTCAAAACATTTAACAATTAGCATGACATGAGAAGCCCTTGTAGCTTAAATGGTTACAGTGCTGTCAGCTAACCAAAAGGCTGGCAGTTGGAAATCACCAGTGGGCCTGCAAGAGAAAGACGCAGCAGTCAGCCTCTGCAGGGATTTACAGCCTTGGGACCGTATGAGGTCACTAAGAGTCCAAATCAACTGATGGCAATGGGTTTAGTTTGTGAGTTTTTTATGGCATGAGCAGGTGGTGCAATGGTTAAGTGTGCATGGCTAACCAAGAGTTTGGTGGCTGGAACTTACCCAGCAGCTCTGTGGGAGAAAAACCTGGCAGTCAGCTCCCACAAAGAGTACAGCCTAGAGAACCCTGTGGGGGCAGCTCTACTGTGGCACAGCGGTTGCCATGACTTAGAACTGAATTGATGGCACCTAACAACAACAACCTTGGTGACGTAGTGGTTAAGTGCTACAAGTGCTAATCAAAAGATCAGCAGTTCAAATCCACCAGGTGTTCCTTGGAAACTGTATGGGGAAGTTCTACGCTGACCTATAGCATTGCTATGAGTTGGAATCAACGGCAATGGGTTAACAGTAACAACACGGCGTGAGCAGAGGTAAACGAGGAAGGAACCAGCCTTTCACAACCAGGCCAGCGCCATGGAGCACGGCTGCTGAACGCCAGCATAAGGAGGGACTCTGCCTCCTGGTTTGGGGTTCCTACATCTTCTGGTGACGTGGTTGGAAAGGTCTTGTGGAATGCGTATGGCTTGACAGAACTTCTTTTATGATTAAATGGAAGTGTGCAATCCAAATCAATTTTGCATGTCCGCCTATCCACTCCTTCGTCTGCTGCCCTCACCCAGTGACAGCACATTCCTCCTTTGCACTCTGTACTTCTTAACAAGTACCTGTCCCCTCCTCTCTACCCTCTTATCTCCCATCTAGAAAGAAACCAGTAGGACAGCCTCCTATAAATGTATAAAACCATAAAGTACACACACTGTATGCTCACATTGTGTCCTCGAGTCCGGTTCTTTCTTGTCTGAAGAGTTGACCTTAGTACTGGTTTCAAGTCAGGGCTAGCAGCAGGTCCAGGACCATGTTTCCAGGGGACCCTGCAGGCTGTCAGACTATCAGTTCCGTTGACAGAACTTTTAACCGTCCGGAGTATCACATCAGTCTTCATTTGGGAATAAACATATCCCAACCACGGGGAAACTCTGTGAAACCCAAAGGAACTTGTACATGTTATGAGAATATGTTTTCAACTAATGTATATGCAAATCATATTTCTCTGAAAAAACATCTTGGTTAAAAAGAATTTCCAGTAGTTTTCTCCTTTGAACATCACTATGGGCTTGTGGTTTTTGATGTCTTAGTAGTTTTTCTTGTAGTTTTCAGACTTGTTTAAATTACCCAAACTTTTTCACACTTTTGACTCAAACTGTCACGATTTCAGTGATATATCAGAATGATATATCAGAAAATGGAAATGATACATTGAAAAACTCTTGTACAAGGACAGTATTTTGAAAACTCATAGGTCTACTATTCGAGGTGCTTTATTAAATGAAAATTATTCAAATAGTACTAGATTCTTAAAATTCTTGCAGAACACCCAGTTGGAAGCCCCTTTATGCTGGCTCATTGAGTCTTTCTTAAACCATCTCAGACTTTAATCTTTAATCCTTAATCATCTCAATACAAGTCCTCTTTGTGTTGTTTCAGACTAATCACATCTTTCTCTTACCAGAAAAAGGCTATCAGCTCCATCCACAGAGTCCGGGCTTGTTAAATGAGAAGTTGAATTGAGTACAAAGTCTGGGCTCCGGAGATGAATTCACCTCCAGGTTGACAGTAAAGCGTGTCAGCTGTGGAACTAGCTAATCATGAGTTCATGTTAGCACTTTCCATGTAGTCTGAACAGTCTTAAATCGGATACCTACTTGAGTTTTTAACTTAAGTCAGAAAAGTCAATAGCTCTTTACAATGATGTCTAACATTTTATGGTTATGACTCTGTAAACATTTGTTGGATCTCCATGTCAGTCTAATCACTTCAGGTATTAAGTCTGGAAAATGTTGATACTTTATTAACCAACAGTTAATGATGAGGAAGCTTCTGCGGTTTTTTGGCAGTAGGTTTTTTGAGGGGGGGATGATTATGCTTTTCAGTATTATAATGGAAGTCCAAATTGAATATGGCTTAAAATTTAAGGTAGCTCAGGTAACAGGAAGAGTTCAGAAATCCAGAGTTGCTACAGGGACGCAAGGCCCCATCAAGGACCCAGGCTCTTACATTCTCTGCTCTGCCCTTCTCAGAGTGTTCTACTGCTTGCTTTAATAGGAGAAGATGATGGTCAGCCAAACGTCCTTGAAGGTTACCCAAAGGACTACAAAACACCTCGAAAATGCCCTCCAGTCTGATTAACTTTCAATTCTTGGGTGAAAGAAAGCTTAGTCTTTAATCAGGCACATCAACAGCACAGATACTGCACTCAGGAAAGAGGGATTGTGGCTGTCTCAAATCCGACCAGTCGGCTCAGGTGTTGGCATGCCTTCCGTTTTGTTTCTCAACCACGAAGCAGAGTGCTTACCAAATTCCATCAGTGAATTCCTGTGACCACAACTTGTGAGGATAAAATCCACATTGTTTAGAACCCACTGAGAGTCTCTCATTTACTGAAACATAATTTTATTGACGTATAATATAATTTCAGAATACTACACAAACCATCAATGTAAACCTGCCTGTGCACCCACATAAAGGAACAGAAGAAGTCTGGAAACCCTGGTGGCGTAGTGGGAAAGTGCTACAGTTGCTAACCAAAAGTTTTGCAGCTCAAATCCACAGGCACTCCTTGGAAACTCTATGGAGCAGTTTTAATCTGTCCTATAGAGTCACTATGAGCTGGCCTCGACTCAGTGACACTGGGTTATGGTTTAGAACCCCAGAAGCTTCCTCATCATCCCTTCTAGTCACTTCTCCCTAACTCAAGGACACTGCTATTATCATGCCTGCTCCTATTATGTGCTGGTTTGCCTGTTGCTTCTGAACTTATCTGAAGTCTGTGTTCACGTAAATTAATTCATAGATTATATATTCTTTTGTGTATCGCCTCTAGCACTCAGCATCATGCTTGTGAAATGAATCTGTGTTATTGCAAACAGTTTTAGTTTGTTTATTCTTATTACAGGTTAGGATTTTTCTGAACTCATGTAACATAATTATACATTATAATGTAGATGGACATTAATGTTTTCAGCTAAGAGTTTATGACGTGGGCTGCTATGAATATTTCCTTATATTTCTTTTGGTGAAAATATTTGCATCTTTCTGTTAGATACACACCTGCAAGTGACATTGCTGGACCCACGATGTGCATATGTTCAGCTTTAGTGAAGTCAAGTGTCGTCGAGTTGGGTCAAATTATTTTCCAAAATGGTTGCAGCAATTTCTACAACGACCAGTCACGTATAATAATTTCAGATGCCCAATACCCTTGCCAACACTTGACACTGTCTTTGTTTTGTACATTTTGATAGGTAGGCATCCTTTAGTTTTAACAAATGTATTGTCTTTACCTAACTGTAAAGATCAAATGAAATCAATAAATCTTTCCACTTCTCACACCAAGGGAATGAAATTAATTCATTTCAGTTCCAATTCTATTTAATTCGGTTTTGTTGAATTCTGACACCAACCGAATAATGTGGTACTTCTTCCCCAGATCCTAACCACCAGAGCAAGGTCAGGTCTTACAAATGAAAAGGTAGACTGTCAAGTCTACCCAAGACCCTGGCCAACAGCTGCAATCTTGGGGATCTCCCTGGAACCCTCACTTCTAGCCTGCTAGCTACAATCAGGGGGTTTTCTGTTGTGTCTTTCAGGACCCCAGCAGTAAGTTCAGGGATCTCCAAGACCGTTGTCACTTCTAACCTGCTGGCTCCCACTGCTTCTTCAAATTCAACAATTCATTAGAATAACTCACAGAACTCAAGAAAATGCTGTCCTTATGATGACAATTTTATTACAGCACAAAGCATACAGATGTAGGGTGACATGTAGGATGGTTCCCAATGTGGAGCTTCCACATCCCAGAAAGTGATGCGCTACCCTCCACTGGGCACCAATGCCTAATACCAACCAAGAAGCCCATGGGGTTTCTGTGTCCCGAGCCTTTACTGGGACCCTATTAAGTAGGTGGAAACCCTGGTAGTGTAGTGGTTAAGTGTCACGGCTGCTAACCAGAAAGTCGGCAGTTCAAATCCACCTCGTGCTCCTTGGAAACTCTATGGGGCAGTTCTACTCTACAGCCAGATCAGATAGAGGTTCTATATACGACAGCAAAGCACTAAAGCCTGATTAATTGGTTGGTTATTAGTTAATTTAGCACAAGGTCCATTCTTATTTTAGTTTGGCTGTCAGGAATAGAGTAGAACAGAGCAGAGCAAATAGAATAGGAAGGTCAAGCAAAGCAAAATACAGTTTTGAGATTTATCTTTAGTCTTCATGTAACTATCAACCTCTTTACCAACTAGCAGCTGATGTTCATTCTTAAAGAATTATCTTTTTTAAAAAAAAAAAAACAGAAGGATTTGTATGTTTTTCTTCCACCAGTGTAAAGCTTTGATGTGCCTTCCCTTGGGCAGGATAATTCTCTTAATTCTATAGTCACACACTGAGTTTTGATAGACTTTAGATGCAGCTACCGTAAGAATATTTACTGCATTTATTTTGAAAAAATTATCAACTAGTGATACTTTCATTAATTTCCTTAATTAAAATACAGTTTAAATTGCATGTAACTTAATTAGCTTTAGAGATTAAAGTACTACTTTGCCCATTTTCATAAATATCTGACTTGTCCCTTCAGAAGATTCTTTTGTTACTCCGTGTTTCCTTCTAAGTCGCCTACAGATGAAGCCTACTGGCTCCGAAGTTCAATTCCAGGAGTACCCAGTGGTCTCCCCCTGCACTGGGAATGGAATTTAGGTATCCTTTCACTGGTTCCAGAAACCCTGGTGGTGTACTGTTTAAGTGCTACGGCTGCTAACCAAAAGGTTGGCAGTTCAAATCCACCAGTCACTCCTTGGAAACTCTACGGGTCAGTTCTACACTGACCTCTAGGGTCACTGTTGGAATTGACTTGACAGTAGTGGGTTTGATTTTTTGTTTTTGTTTGCCTTTCACTGGCTCCAGATACATATTTGTGGTGCCTACAGTAGATTTCTTATCTATGTTTTGTGTATTTTGAGAAATGTTTCAGATTTTTCTGCTTCTCTACCAACTAGTTTGCTTTTCTACAAATGAAGCAATCTACAGATACCTATTTCATTGCCCTTCGAAGATAAATTTCAAAATCCAAAGCTTTGTGTTATGGCTTTGAACTCGTTCTTCCTGGTTAGGTAATGACTGAGGAAGTGAAACAGAATAGGACAATCTACCAGGCATAGCCCAGCTAGAAAACTGATCTACCTCTTAGAAGACGAGGACATCATACATCTTGCATAACAGCCCAATCTCTTGTCTGTATGGTTTTGAGCCCTCTGGGAAACAGCATTGGCCTGCTCACAGACGGCAGCTTAGTCCACAGTCATCCCAATAACCAGTCTCACACATTAGGCTCCTGAAAACTTCTCTTCTGAGTCTCTCTCTCATTCCAGGGCTTTGACTGGCCATTTTTCCCATGCTGGTTATAGATCGGAAACCCTGGTGGTGTAGTGGGTGAACAGCAATTGAAGTCCCCTAGGCTCTCTTTGTAACCCTATGGAGTAATTTTACTCTGACTGCTAGGGTGGCTATGAGTCGGACCTGACTCCACAACAGTGGGTTTTGGGGGAATATGGATCATCAAAATTTTAAAATTTGAGTCTGTGCTGGTTTCCCTTCATTGGCCCTGACTGAATTGGTTCAAAGCCCTGCTTCGTATGTCTAAAAAAAATCTCACAGTTCTCTTCAAGAAAAGAGCAAATTAACTGATATAATTTGAGATGTTTCTTAAAACCCTCAATATGACTTGGAATTACATAAACATTAAACTACTTGAGGCTGGCTTTGGAATCTGGATACTATCTCCAGAGTCAAATTAATCATCAAGTTCTGATCCAGAATGAAGTAATCTATTTTTAATGTATCATTGCCAGCTGCAGATGTTCTCACATTTGTTGGCACACATCTGTGAACAGACGTAGGCAAGATTCAGAGGTAATTCTTCCATATATATACATACAGGTCAGTACAGTATTTTTCTGTATCAACAATGGAGATACATTTTGGTATATTCTTCCCTTGCAAATTGTCTTCCCTTTGGACCCCAGGCTATAAACTTTTCAGAAAGCAAAATGAGCCAGGTTTAAAGCTGTGGCTTTGTCAACTGGTTAAGAACCAAATGACCCAGGCACATCGACAAGCTGTGAGCTGGGGCTTGCTTTTGTCTGGTGACTGGGTACCTGCTCTTTTTTCTCTGTATTTCTCAACAAAGCCTTTCTAGAGGGCGAGGTTTTGCACTCATCTCTTGGTCATCTGCCGTCTACAGAATGCTGCACCAGAACTGTCTTCTGTGATTCACTTTTTCACATCTTCTACAGCCTTCGTGTTCACCTACCAGCTAACGACCTCTGCTGCTGTTGAATGGATTCCAACTTACGGAGACCTTATAGGACAGAGCAGAACCCACAGGGTTTCCAAGGCTATAATCTTTATGGAAGTAGGCTTCCACGTCTTTCTCCTGTGGAGGACTGGTGGGATTTGAACCGCCGACCTTTCAGTTAGCAGATGAGCTGCTTAACCACTGCATCAGCAAGGCTGTCCACTTGCCATCTGGAAAGGTGCAAATTACAGCTGCATACCCTTGCCCCCATCCCGCTCAATGAGCAGTTTTGTTGGTTCCTACAGATGGGACAAGGCTGCCGAAGACACTTATTAAACTCCAGACATGCCACAGAAGGGTGGTACCAAAAAGTTCCTTCATATATTGCAACTGGGTTTTTTTCATTGTCATCATTTTTTTGTTTGAACAGTTTAAAGAAACATCATTAAGAAATCAAGGTAAGACCAGTCACTCTGTGAGTTGAGAGACCTGAGCTTGGTCCTGACTTCTCCACATACCTAGTCATTAGCTGTGTGACTTTGGGTAAGACACTTCAGCAGCTCATCGCAGCTATTATTGGGGCTCAGTGGACTGCAGAAGTCCTTCAGTGATTCTACAACTTTTTTTATTATGACTGAGTGAAAATGTACATTCCCATATAAATTTGCATGCCCATATATGCAGTTCCCAGTGCTCTCCCTGCCCGGTGACAGCACACTATTCCTCTCTGCTCCATACATGTCTCATTCTCCCAACAATCTCCTTTCCCCTCCTCTCCACCCATTTCCCTTCCTCCAGCCAGAGGTCAGCAGGATGATAGCCTATAGATACACAGAATCATAAAGTGCATCCAATATATGGTCACGCTGTGTCGCCAAGTCCAATCCACTTCTGTCCAAAGAGTGGACCTTCGTTATGATTTATGGGCAAGGGCAGCATCAGTGCCAGCAGCCATGCTCTCAAGGGAACCCTGAAGCCACTGGACCATCAATTGCGATCTCTTAGTGGAGATCTCAGGATGCACCCCCTTTTATTCTTGTGTTGTCAGTGAGACTCAACTTCGTGAGTTCCATCGCAACTATCATTGGTGATGGCTGGGCACCATCCAGTTCTTCAAGTCCCAAGTCGATGTAGGCACCCACTCATGTGGGTCTGTTTTCTCAGTTGTCTTTCCCCCATGTCATTTTGGTCCTTGGTGAGCATCATTCCTTTTGAGTTGGGACCATTTGCTATACCCTTGGATGGCAGCTTGGCAGCTTTTAAGACCCCAGTCGCCACTCACCAGTGTGAGGTGCAGAGAGCCCTCTTAGCAAACCGCTAGTTGTGCCAGTTGGCCTTGATTTTGCCTAAGAGCATGGTCCCGTGCCCACTGTCTCAGCTACTCTGTCCTTGTAATATTGGGTTAAGAAGGAAGGAGTACTCCAGTTATGGTGAAGTCCACTTAATACTGTTCTTGTTTCTAATGTGTGCTATCACCGATTTCACCCAACCAAATTTCTACCAACTATCTAATCTAGAATCTCCCTCCCTTCCCCTCCCCCCCTCCCCGCCTTTGCAACCATCAAAGAGTCTTTTCTTCTATGCATAAGTCTGTTTTTGAGTTCTTATCATAGGGGTCTCAAACAGCATCTGTCCTTTTGTCGCTGACTACTTTCACTCAACATAATGTCTTCCAGTTGAAACCAGGTTATGAGATGTTTCCTGGAATCATCATTGTTCTTTATCATTGCATAGTGCTCCATTGAGTATATATACCGTAGTCTACGTATCCATTCCTCTGTTGTTGGGCATCTGGGCTGATTCCATCTTTTTGCTATCATGGACTGCACTGTGATAAAAATTCTTGTACATGTATCCATTGGTGTGAATGGCCTTGATTCTGTAGGATATAGTCCAAGTAGTGGAATTACTGGGTCAAATGGCATATCTATATCCATTTTTTTAAAGAAGTGCCAGATTGCTGTCCAAAGAGGCTGGACCATTTTGCAACCCAACCAACAGTGTAGGACAGTTCCACTTTCTCCACAGCCTCTCCAGCATTTGTTGTTTTGTGTTTTTTGGATCATGGCCAACCTTGTTGAGGTGAGGTGGTATCTCACTGTAGTTTTGATTTGAATTTCTTTAATAACTAAAGATTGTGAACATGCCCACATGTGTTTTTTGGCTGCCTGGATCTCCTCTTTAGAGAAATGTCTGTCCATCTTCTTTGCCCATCACTTAATTGGATGATTTATCTTCTTCTTATTGATACTGTGTAGTATCTTACAGATTATGGAGATCAGGTGTCGGTCTGACATAGAGATGCCAAATATTTTTTCCCATTCTGTAGGCGGCCTTTTAATTCTATTAATAAAGTCTTTGGATGAGCAAAAGTGTTTGATTCTTAATAGTTCCCATTTATCTATTTTCTCTTCTGTTGATGGTGGTTTGCTTGACAGATTTTGAAGTCTGTCTACATTGTGTATTAAAACTTCCATTGTTGTTCCTACCTCTTCTTGGATGAGCTTTATTGTTTTAGATTTGATATTTAGGTCTTTTATCCAGTTTGAGTTGGTTTTTGTATAAGGTGTAAGATGTGGATCTTGTTTCAATTTATTGCAGATGGACATCCAATTTTGCCAGCACCATTTGTTGACGAGATTGTTTTTGCCCCAATTTAATGTCTTAGGTCCTTTGTCAAATATCAACTGTTCATAGGCAGATGGTGTCATCTCTGGGGTCTCAATTCTGTTCCACTGATCGATCTGCCTTTCTTATACCAGTATCAGTCTATTTTGACCACTGTGGCAGTGTAATAGGTTCTGAGGCGGGTAATGAGAGGCCCCCCAGTGTGTTTTTCTTCTTTAGTAGTGCTTTACACATCCAGGGCTTCTTCCCTCTCCAAACAAAATTGGTGATTTGTTTCTCCATCCCATTAAAAAATGATGCTGGAACTTGTACTGGGATTGCATTACATAAGTAGATTGCTTTGGGTAAAATAGACATTTTCATAATGTTAAGTTTTCCTATACACAAGCAGGGTAGGTTTCTCCATTTATGAAAGTCTCTCTTAGTTTCTTGTAGTAAGGACTTGTAGTTCTTTTTGTAAAGGTCTGTTATTTCTCTAGTCAGATTATTTCCTAGGTACTTTATCTTCTTAGTGGCTATAGTAAATGGTACTGATTTGATGATTTCTTCAATAACAGTCTCATTGGTATAAAGGAATTCTATTGATTTACTTATGTTTATCTTGTATCCTGAGACTTTGCTGAACTTGTCTATCAGTTTGAGTAGTTTACGTATAGATTCTTTGGGATTCTCTGCATATACAATCATATTGTCTGCAAACACGGAGATTCTGACTTCTTTTTTGCCAGTGCAGATGCCCTTTATTTCTTGGTCTTGTCTACCTGCTTTGGCTAGAATTTCTAGTACAATGTTGAATGGGAGAGGTGAGAGTGGGCATCCTTGTCTAGTTCCTGTTCTCAAGGGAAATTCCTTCAGTCTCTCTCTATTCAGGATGACGTAGGCAGTTGGCTTTGTATAAATGGCCCTTATTGTGTTGAGGAATTTTCCATCTATGCCTATTTTGCTAAGAGTTTTGTTGGGTCTTTCCCTGGCTTTGGTATCAGGGTTATGCTGGCTTCATAGAATTAATTTGGGAGTACTCCATCCCTTTCTATACTGTGAAATAGTCTCAGTAGTATTGGAGATAACTCTTCTCTAAAAGCTTGGTAGAATTCTGCAGTGAAGCCATCTGGGCATGGGCTTTTTTTGGTTGGCAGTTTGTTGATGACATTTTCAATCTCTTTGTGATGGGCTTAAGTTGTTCTGCTTCACATTGTGATAATTTGGGTAGGCGATATGAATCAAGGAATTTGTCCATTTCCTCTAAGTTTTCAAATTTGTTAGAGTACAGTCTTTCATAGTATTCTGCTATGATATTTTTGATTTCTGTTGGATCTGTTGTGACAACTCCCGTCTCATTTCTAATTTGGGTTATTTGTTTCCTTTTCTGTTTTTCTTTAGGAAGTTTAGCCAGTGGTTTGTCAATTTTGTTGATCTTTTCATAAAACCAGCTTTTGGTCTTTTCAATGTTTTTCTATTCTCTAATATATTTAGTGCTGCTCTAATCTTTAGGATCTGTTTTCTTCTGGTGCCTGAGGGGTTCCTCTGTTGTTCTCTCTCTACTTGTGCAAGCTGTAGGGTTAGTTCCTAGATTTAGTTTCTTTCTTCCTTCCAGATGTGTGCATTTATGGAGATAAACAGACCTCTGAGCACTGCTTTGGCTGTATCCCATAGGATTTGGTAGGAAGTGTTTTCATTCTCATTGGAATCCATGAATTTCTTTATTTCATCTTGATTTCTTCTACAATCCATGGTTTTCTGAGCAAGATGTTGTTCAGTTTCCAAGAGTTCCACTTTCTATCTATGTTTTTTCTGCTATTGATTTCAACTTTTATGGCTTTATGATCTGAGAAGAAACTTTGCAGTAATTCAATGGTATGGATTTTGTTGAGAACTGCATTCTGTCCTAACACTTGGTCAGTACTGGAGAATGTTCCATGTGCACTGAAGAAGAAGGTGTAGTTGTGCACTGATGGACAGAAAATTCTGTATATATGGATGAGGTTTAGTTGGTTAATTGTAGCAATAAGGTCTTCTGTATCTTTATTGAGCTTTTTTCTAGATCTGTCCAGTATTGAGAATGGAGTGTTGAAGGCTCCCACTATTAATGTGGACTAATCTAACTCTGTTTTGAGTGTAGTCAGTGTTTCTTCTATGTATTTAGGTACTCTGATACTAGGTGCATAAACATGTAATATAGTTAAATCTTGCTTGTGTACTGAATCTTTCAGCAATAAATACTGTCCATCTTTGTCCACAGTGGTGGATTTTACATTCAAATTGATTGTCTGAGATTAGAATTGCCACATCTGCTCTTCTTTGTTCATTGTTAGCTTGATATATGCTCTTCCATCCTCTAGTTTTCAGTTTGCTCCTATCTTTAAGTCTCAAGTGAGTTTCTTGTAGACAACATATGCATGGGTCATGTCTTTTGATCCAAGATGTCACTTGATGTGTCTTTACTGGAGCATTCAGTCCATTCACATTCAATGTAATTATTGATAGGTATGTGTTCACTGCTGCCATTGTGATATGTTTATTTTTGTGTTGTTGTTTTCTCTGTTGTTCTCATTAGTCTGTTCTGGGACATTCTTTTTTTGTGAGTTGATTTTTCACCTTTTTCAGAGTGGTTTTGTAGTTGTTGAGACTCCTGTGTTACATTTCTTGCTATGGTATGTTGCATCTTTGTTGTGCTTTACGGCTGCCCCTATGATCCCCCTTAATAAACTATATATAAACCCAATTTTAATTACTACCAATCTTGTTGACTTCCTCTCCATCTGGAAGGACTATAATGGCTGTAATACATCCCTCTTTTTAATATGATGGCATCATAGTTTTCATCATAATCACTGGATTGTTTCTTTCAGTATTAAAGCTGTGATTGAGTTTGGAGCCTTCTGTAACTGAGCAGAATTCTGGATGATGTGTCGTTCTAAAATATAAAGTTAGTGGTTTTGTTCTTCTAAGCCAAAGCCAAGAATTTCTTTCAGTGTTTCTTGTACTTTTGGTTTGATTTTTACAAAGTCTCTGAGCTTCCGTTTATCTGGGAATGTCTTAATTTCATTTTTATATTTGAAAGATAGTTTTGCAGGATATATAATTCTTTGTTGGAAGTTCTTCTCCTTCAAAGCTTTGAATGCATCATGCCACTGTCTCTGTGCCAGCATGGTTGCTGCTGAGAAATCGGATGAAAGCCTACAGGGTTTCCCTCTGCCTCTGATGTAAGCTTTGCTTTGAGTCTTGCTGCCTTTAAGAGTTGCTGCTTGTGTTTCATTTTGTTAAGCTTGATTATAATATGTCTTGGAGTCTTTCTTTTGAGATCTATATTGGGTGGCATATGATATGCATCTGGAATATTTATATTCTCTTCCTTCATGATTTCTGGGAAGTTTTCTGTCAGCAGCTCAGCAACGATACTCTGTGTTCTCAGGTGTCTCATCCTGTTCAGGGACTCCAGTTAATCCAAGGTTGTTCCCCTTAATAGAGTCCCACATGCTTCTTAATGATTCTTCATTTTTCTTGTTTCTTTTTTCTGATTTCTGCTCATAGATGCTGGCGTCAGTAGCTCTGTCTTCCAAGTCAGAAATTCTTTTTTCCATTTGTTCCATTCCGCTTTCTTGGATTTGAATGGAAGTTTCTCTTTCTTTGATTTTGTTCTTGATCTGTTGGATTTCAGAGTACTGGTGTTCCATCAGATCAAATAGCTTGCTTAATTTTTCATTTTGTTCTGCTGCATTTTGTATAAGGTCTAGAAGGGCTCTGTATACAATCCTTTTGTGTTCACCTTCTGATGCTTTCATAAAAGTTTCTTCATCCAGAAAACTCCTTGGTTGTTTTTTTGGGAGCCTTCTGAAGCCATGGGTGATTTCCCGTTTGCCACAAGCATCTGTTGCTTTTTGAGTTTCATGTGAGTAAGTTAAGGCTGGGAGAGATAATGTGAGGATGGACTGCAGATGTTTCTCTCGGCTATCTTAAAACGTAAAACCAAAGATATCTGACCACTTCCCAAGTCAGTCAGGTTTTCAGGTACAGAGGTCCCTCTTCCCAACGGGCAAAGTAAGCAACTCTATATCCAACCCCAGATGATACAAACTAGTTGAAAGTACAGCAATGCTACTGCCCTGTTGGCCTCTGCTGACAGGCCCAGACTCAGGCAACACCATGTAAACTACTGCTTTTCTGGTAGAAAAGCGCTGTCCTGTGGGCAGGCTCTGGCTCCCAAGCTAAGAATTAGGTCCAGCTGCAGCCACCGTATCTAAGATGGTGCCCTCCACACAGTCAGCAGATAGAGGGGCTAAAGGTGCCGAGACATAGTGAGTCCTCAGCCTCTGTTGCCAGGCCCCCACTGTAGGCCACACTGTGTAAACTACTGCTTTCCTGTCGGAGGGAGGAAAGCTGTCCTGTTTGCAAGCGTTGGCTCTAAGGCTAAGAATTAGGTCCTGCTAAAATCTCCATATCCAACATGGCGTCCCACACATAGGTGCTGCCAGTTCCGTACAAACCACACTGTGGCAGAGATAGAAAGACAGGCCCAAAGTGGCTGGATGAACAGAGTACTAAGCCTGTCTCGAAACAGGGGAATTTCGCCTGAGTCTGAGTCTAGCTGCTAGGTAAGACCCAGCTCTGCCCGCCGGCCAAGACAGAGAAAAAAAAGTCAAAATGGTGCGTTTACCTTCAGTCTGTGAGAGCCAGGGCTAGCCAGGAGAGGGAGTCAGCGAGAGACAGGAGGTTTTTCGTTCAGTGGTATGAAGTCCAAATTAACAGCCCTGTGTCATGTCCTGGGGCTCACTGGGTGACCAGAAGCCTCCATTTGATTATGAATTCAGGTCTTGGTTTACAGAGGGAAGTAGGGAGACATGCACTTAGTCCGCCATCTTGACTCTGCCCCCCTTTACAAATTTCTAATGTAAATTTCACAGGTTCTGGGGCACACATAGGGTCTCCATGAGCGGGAATCAACTCAACAACTGTTTGTGGGAGCTACTGCAAAACTGTAATATTCATGTATAATTGCAATTAAAATGTTGGTTTTGTTCATTTAAATACCTTCATTGTCCTCGGTGACTGACATTAAAATCTTTCTCTCTAATATGTTACAAATTTATAATCAGTGTATCTAGATTTATATTTCTGTCTCTCTCTTTCATTCAACCTGCTTGGGATTCATTCAGTTTCTTAGATCTGTGGATTAGAGGCTTTCAATAATTCCAAAGAGTTTTCAGTCATTACACCTGCAAATATTTCTTTCCTACTGTATCATCTCCTTCTAAAATTTCAAATAGATTGCCTCATTCTGTCTTCCATGTCCCTTACTCTTTTTATTTATTTATTTATTTATTTTTCCATCACTTCTGGTCTCTGGATTGTATTCCAAAGATTATTTTCAGATATATTTTATAATTCCCTGACTGTCTTTGTCTGTGTTTGATCTGCTGTTTAATTAAACCACTGAATTTTTATTTCAGTTATGTATTTTTCTCATTTCTAGATATTCGGTTTGGTTCTTTTTCAAATCTACCCAATCTCTGCCTGTGTTCAAATCTTTTAAAGAGTCTATTTAAATGTATTTAAGTAAGTTACTCTAAATGTCATTTCTGATCATTCTAATAATAATAAAAAACTTGGCTTCTGCTGTTTTTTCTGTGGGTTCTCACAATGGTCAGTGTTTTTGTACACTTTATAATTGTCAACTGCAAACTCCTTATTTCCTTTGGAACTTTTGCTGTGGGAAAACTTTGTGCCCTCTGTTGAATTTGAGTGCATTAAGGTAAGATTTGTTCTTATCTTTTCTATTTACCTTAGGACACTGTACACCTAAACCTACTTTACAGGTAGTTCTCTATTTTTCAGGTTTTTGGATGCACACAGCTAGTGTGATTTCAGACTACATCCCCATGTAGGGGACTGGCTTTTCATGAGATGAATTCTCAGATGAGTTCCATCTAGTGCCCAAGTTGAAACAAACAAGCTTCCTAGTTGAATTCTTCTGTAGGTGCAGTTTCCTTCTCAATTATCCAAACACTGTGAGGGTAGCTTTCTGAGGCCCACCTTTATACAGCAGCTTCCCATCAGATTCTCCATCTTAAGTATTTCCTGGACTTTATTTCCTGGTCCCCCTTCATGTAACCATCCACTGTGTCTCTAAAATTTTGTAAACAATTTCAGGAAGAAGCCAAGCTTGATTGCCTCCCAGCCTCCTGCATGCTGCATACTCTTTACCTTCATACCAGCTCAGCAGTATGTGTGAAAAAACTTTTTAAAATACTTTTTTCATCATTTTAGTTGTCTTTTTCTTAGAAACTCTAAAATATGTGTGGGTTTTAGCTATGGGAACTTTACATGAGTTCTGTGCCCATGTCCTCATTTATAAAACTGGGAAAGTAGTAACACCCTGACAAGATTGTTTGGATGATCGAATGAGTTGAGATACATGAAGAAGTTAGTAAACTGCCTTGTAAACATCATGCAAAAAATATATATAACATTATAAACATTATATAAAGGGTAATTAGAAAATAAGCCTGAACTCTCAATATTTAGGTACCTACTCTGGATTTTTATAAAACTCATCATTTACATATTACTTGTTGAGTTTGACTTAAACATATTTTATATGTTAAAAAAAAGTCTCAACCTTAAACTTCAAAACCATAGTAAAACTGAAACACCTACTTGTTCTGTGCTGTTGCTTTTGCCCTGCGTTGCTTTCTTCTAGCACTGAGAGCTTTATGAACCCACTTAGAAAAAGAAAAGGAAAAAAAGACTATGAACTATATGACCTTTTCTTTTCACCTGTAGTTGTGTCCTAAAACAAAATGCAGCCAAGCCAACGGTTTACCCGGATTTCTGTACTCTGAGCCTCTGCCTCAGAAATGATTCCAGGTTATTTAACTCACTCTTGTCTACCTCATCCTGTCTACTGCAGTAAGGACATGGAGGAGGGAACAGAGCCGAGGCAGACTTTGTGGGCTTTCCAAGGATGGTGTTTTTTGGGTGGGCAAAGGCTGGTGCAGCTGCTGGTACAGAAGCAGTCAGGCAGTGAGGGAACTGAATTAGGAGTCTGCACAGGAGCACAAAAGACAAAGTCAGACGGACAGGGAAAGCCTGGCTTTAATGCAACCTCCTCCTTTCTGAGACTGGGAAACAGATTTGGAGGGCTGAAGGAACCCGAGAAAAGGGAGCAAATCATGGATCTAAGTTTAGGGGTAGGAGATCAGTAAACCTGGGCTTCTTCGAAACTCACTCCAGTCTTGCCTGGGCACACAGTTTGGGTCTCCACAGAGAAGCATGAGGGGGGATGAGAAAGGAATAGGAAAAGAACTTGAACTGAGTCATTCACAGTGGTCTGTCACACTCAAACCACAGGCCATTGCCCAGCCAGAAAGGTATCTTCTTTAAGCAATTTAGAAAGAGTGTTGACCCAATGATAAGACAACTTGGGTGCTACTAGGCTGAATAACATAAAACTGCTATTTTTTTAGGTCAAAAATGGTAAAAACATTGCTCATTTCACACAGTCCCACCCACAGTGCCGGCTCCACTGCTCTGCAGGTCTTCAAGATACGGGCAGGGCCCCCGACATTGGTCTATATGATAGGTTATGCCCACCGTGCCTAGTCATCGAGTTTGCACATGGATGGAACTAAATCAGAAAAGACTTTCTGAGACCAAACAGTGGACAACTTTTGAGGAAACAAAGATGACTCAGGAATGAGTCTTATTCCCAAGGTGTTTGCAGTCCAGCGGACGAGATAAGATAGCAAAAAGCCGTGGATATGATAAGCAAGTAGAAGAGGAAGTAATAAATTATGTGTGATTGTGGTAACTGAGAAATACAGAACCAAAAAAAAAGAAAGAAAAATAAAAAAACTCACTGCCTTTGAGTTGATTCTAACTCATAATGACCTTAAAAAGAAAACAACCCACAGCCATTGAGTTGATTCCAACTCAGGGTGACCCCATAGGGCAGAGCAGAACTGTCCCAAAGGGTTTCCCAGGAGGGCCTGGTGGATTTGAACTGCTGACCTTTTGGTTAGCAGATGTAGCACTTAACCACTACAACACTAGGGATTCCTAAGAGAGACAAGGACATTTGAACTGAGCCATAAGGGATAAACAAAAGTTTCCCAGGCAAAGGGGAAAAGCTGTTAATAAATTATACATCTATAAAAAGTTGAATTGAGAAAAGTTTACTTTTATATTTATTTCATAACATAAAATAAAAAATATTTTATATTATTTATATTTTATATTTACAACAATGAGAGAGAGAGAGAGAGAGAGCAGCTGCTAAGGCTGCTTATATATGGCCAAATACCTCATAGAATTTGGTTCCTTGGTCTGGAGGTTTAGGACCATGGTTTTGTAGGACATCCTGGTTAACAGGCCTAATAATAGGTTTAGTGTTTCTGTTCTACCTCCTAGTTCATTGTTCATTGCATAGTGCCTAGGGTTTTGAAAGCTTACAAAAGCCATCCAAGGCACAAAAATTGGTCTCTATTTGCTTGAAGCAGCGGAGGAGGGAGAGTCAAGAACAGGAGAAGGAAATGGAATGTGTGGCTTACTGCCTCCATGAACTGTCTCCTGTACCTTAAGGCCAGAAGAATTGATGATGCCTGGCTATCATTACTGAACATTTATATCAAAGATTTTATAGAAGAATCCTGATCAAAAGGTGGAAAACACAGAACAGAATTTCCAATTCTCAGGGACTCGAGGCTTTCTGGAGCCACAGAGACTAGAGCAAACTCTAAAACGATTGCTCTGAGATAGTTGTAAAACTGAAATACAAAATATCCTCTGAAGTTTTCTCAAAACCCAACAAATTTTAGATTTACTTGTAAAAAAGTGCAAGTTTGGTAAAGTAGAGGGTCAGTGAAAAAGAGGAAGACCCTCCAAGAGATGAACTGACACAGTGACTGCAACAACGGGCTCAAACGTTAACAACTGCGAGCATGGTACAAGACCAGGCAGTGTTTCATTCTGATGTACACAGTGTCACTGTGAGCTGGAACCATCTCCGTGGCACCTAACAACAAGCCTTGACCATTGTGCTCTTTTAAGATTTATCTATGTGGGATCAAATTGACAACAGCAACTCAAAAGGGTAGACAGGGACCTTAGAGGGCAGTGCTTTAAGTTAATGAGGGAGGAACAATTTGGAAAAGGAATGTAAGAATGGCTGTACAACTTGAAAATGTAATTATTGTCACTGAAATGCACATGTAGAAGTTGAATTGGTGTATATTTTGCTGTGTGTATTCTTAACAACAACAACCATGAGTGGGTAAGACTGCATCCAGGAAAACCATGGAGAAGCACAGAAGAGTTTTGCAAATGCTAAGTGCTCTTCACATCAGAGACTGTAAAAGCAAGTGTTCCTCAAATCTCAGACCACTCGTAAGGAGTTTCCCTTGAGTCACAGACTGACTTGTCAGCTATCTTTACAGAGCTCTTGCTCTCCTTAGGAGAGACGATCTTCCCTGGGACTATGCAAGTGAAATGTGGCAACCTTCGGGGTGCTAGGGGACAGGGACAGGAAGTGATTCAGCTTGAGCTACTTTCCCAAACTTCAGCCTCCCCTTTTCCCATGATGTTTATCCACTGCTCTGCCAGCACCACCCAAGATTTGAGGCAGTGGAAGATTTAGGTCAGCACCTCCCCTACTCCAGCTTTTATCCTTCTGTTCTCCCACAAAATTCCTGGAATGAAGTTACATTGTGCCAACAAGCTTAGTTATAGTCCTCGTTACCTTTCTCTTGGATCGGCCTATCTAGGCTCATCAGACTAGTTTGGGAACTCTGTCTTCTTTCTGGAGGAGAAAGTGAAGACTCACTCATCATCTTTCTCTAGTTGTTTTTCCAGTACCCAGCAAAAGGTTTGTGTATGCTCTCAGATACCCTTACAGGGCCTCTTTCCAAGCAAGGCCTTACAAGCTTGACAAAACGGGGTGTGGGATTTCAGGTCCAAGAATTCAGTGCCCTTCCATTTTGACAATATTCCCCGTGGAGTAAGAGGAAGTGCACTCACTGTCTTGGGGCTTGATTTCAGATTCTAGTCCAGCCTTCTATCTGCTATTAGCTATGTGAGTGTTTGCACACCTGGCCTCTCTGAGCCTCTAGTTCCTAATTTTTCAAATGGACACAATCATATCCAAACTGCAGAGTCCTGGTGACAGCTAAGCATAGTGTATGTAAAGCATCTGGTCCACATACACTGACTAAAATATTGTAGCTGTCACCGTCACTGCTGCTGCCATCACCACCTCTACCATCGCCGATGCCATCATGAAGAGTCTGACTAATGCAAACTCCTTGCTGGTCATTAGACTTGCCTCTTAGCGCCCTCCATTCTGTTCCCAACATAGCAACCAGAGCTGTCTTTCAAAATAAAACAAAACCAAATCACCCCTCTTCAGCTTCTCGTTGCACTTTGAACAAAATTCAAGATCTTTCTCAAGGCCTCCAGGACCCAGCCCCACGGGCCCTCTCATCCATACCACCTCTGACCCCATCACGTTATATTCTCCCCATTGTCCATTCTGTTCCAGCCACAGTGGGCCTCTCAGTTCCCTGAACACTGCGAGCTCTGTCCATCACAGGACACTTTTGTTGAGCGTTTTCTCTGCTCAGAGGTGTCCTCTTCCCCAACCCCCACCTTCCACGTGTTCTTTGGAGCCTCTGGGTGCAGCTTAAATGTCACCTCTGACTGCATTACCTTAGTATCATTCTGTCGTGGATTGAATTGTGTCCCCCCAGAAATGTGTGTAACAATTTGGTTGGGCCACGACTCCCAGTATTGTGTAATTGCCCTCCATTTGGTGATTTTCATGCTGTATATCCTAATCTCTGCCTATGGTTAATAGACTGGATTATGTTAAAAAAAAAAAAAAAAGATTAGGGTGGGAGTGTAACACCCTCCCTCAAGTCACCTCCCTGTTCCAATGTAAAGGGCGTTTCCCGGTCGTGTGGCTTGTGCCACCTTTTATCCTTCAAGAGATAAAAGGAAAGGGAAGTAAGCAGAGAATTGGGAACCTCATGCCGTCAAGAAAGCAGCACTGGGAGTACAGTGTGTCCTTCAGATGTGAGTTTTCTGCGCCAAGATGCTCCCTGACCAAAGATGGATGCAACACAAGCACCTACCTTCCTCTAGAGCTGACGAAAAGCAAAGGCTTCCCCTGGAGTGGACACCCTGATTTTGAACTTGTAGCCTACTGGGGAGTGTAAGAATAAATGTTTCTTTGTGAAAGCCATCTACCCGTGCTATTTCTGTTAGAGCAGCACTAGCTCACTACGATACACTCCTTTCCATTATCTTCTTTACTAGCCTCATGCCTAATTATTACTGTTCCTAAGTGTGATTTGCCCAACATCTGTCTTCCCCAGTAAAGAAAGAGGTGGGGGACAGTTAGCTCTGTTCAGTATTCTAGCAGCTAGAGAAAATGTTTGATTTTAGCACTAGATAAAATGTTTGATCACTGGCTTGTTTTTTTTCCCCTCAGACTTTCTTGTCTTTCCTTCTTTTTCTTTAAATTATGTATTAGATGAAATTTCACAGAGCAAATTAGATTTTCATCTGATAGTTTGTACATAAAGTGTTCTATGGCCTCGATTGCATTCCCCCCAGTGTGTCAACTTCCTCCCCATATCCACCTGAGTTCCCTGTGACCTGTGGCCTGATTTTCTACCACTTTCTGCCTTCTTTGCTTCTATGTAAATATTCCTTTTTTTTCTTTAATTTTATTGTACTTTAGGCAAAAGTTTTCAGAGCAAGTCAGTTTCTTATTCAACAATTAATATACATTGTTTTGTGACTTTGGTTTCCCACCCTATTTCAACACTCTCTCTGCCTTGGTCTTGGGTTCCCTATTTCCATCTGTCCAGCTTTCCTGTCCCTTCTTGCCTCTGGGTTGGTGCGCCCATTGAATCTCACATAAAGGGTTGGGTTCCATGGTTATGGTTCATTTTACAGGCCAGCCTAACCCTTAGCTGAAGGGTGAATCTTGGGGTGAGTTCACTACTAAGTTAAAACTGTCCAGGGGCCACCATACTCTTAGGGTTTCTCCAGTCTGTGTCCTATTAGTAAGTCTAATCTGTTCACATGAGTTAGAATTTTGTTCTACATTTTTCTCTTGCTCTGTCCGGTACCCTCTGTTCTGGTCCCTGTCACAGCAGTCAATGGTGGTATCCGAACACCGTCCAGTTGTACTGGACTCACTCTGGTAGACACACTGGTAGGTGTCCATTAGTCCCTCCAACTACTGTTCCCCTTATGTCCTTTGTTTTCTTCATTTTCTATTGCTTCACAGGGGTAGAACCAGTAGATGTATCTTAGATGGCCACTCACAAACTTTTTAAGACCCCAGATGCTACTCATCCAAGTAGGACATAGAACATTTTCTTTATAAACTGTTACACTAATTGAACTACATGTCTCCCAAGACCACGATCCCCAGCCCTCAGTCCACTAAGTCAGTCCTTCAGGGAGTCTGGATGTGTCTACGAAGCTTCGATGACTTTGCCTCGGTCAAGGTGTGCTGACTTCCGCAGTGTTGTGTACTGCCTTATCCGTCACTTCAAAGTGACCACTTATCTACTGTCTATTTAGTTGTTCCATTCCCATCCTTTTTATGATAGTGCTCTCAAAGTTATCTGTCCTTTTGTGATTGACTTATTCATTTGGCAAAATGCTTTCTAGAGTCATTAATGTTGTGCAGATGTTTGTCAGATTCATCATTATTCTTTATCATTTCATAGTATTCCATGGGCACTTAGGTTGTTTTCATCTTTTTGCTATTGTGAATGAGCCTGCAATAAACATAGGTGTGCATGTATCTATTTGTGCAATGGCTCTTATTTTTCTAGGATATACTAGATTCCTGAGTTATATGGTATTTCTCCTCTTTGCTTTTTAAGGAAGTAGCATATCACTTTCCAAATGGTTGTACAATTTTGCATTTCCAACAGCAGTGCCTGAGAGTTCCAGTCTCACTGCAACATTTTCAACATTTGTTCTCGCTGTTTTTTTTTTAAGCGCCAGTATTGTCAGGGTGTAAACCCCAGTTGTGTAGTATTTAAGTGCCACGTCTGCTAACCAAAAGGTTGGCAGTTCAAATCCGCCAGGCCCTCCTTGGAAACTCTATGGAGCAGTTATACTCTGTCCTATAGTTTCACTATGAATTAGAATTGACTCAATAACAATGGTTGTTTTTTTTTTTATTGTCAGGGTGAGACAGTATCTCCTTATAGTTTTGCATTTCACAAATGGCTGGTAATCAGGAACATTTCCTCATGTGTCTGTTAGCCATCTCAAAGCATTCTTTGGTGCGGTGTCTGTCCAGAGCCTTTGACCATTTTTTTTTTGATTGGATTATTTGTCTGTCTGTTGTTGAGGTACTGGATTTTCCTACACATTTGAGAGATCAGATCTTTTTTTCAGATATGTAATAGCCGAGATTTTTTTCCCAAGTAATTTCTCTTTTTACGATGATGAAGTCTTTTGACGAGCATAAGTGTTTACTTTTCAGAAGATCCTAGTTATTTAGCTTACTATCTGCAGTTTGTGTATTGTTTGTGGTTTATATGTTATTTATGCTGTATACAAGCACCCCTAGTATTGATCTTATTTTTAATTCCACTATCTTCATAGTTGTTTTGTTTTATATTTAGGTCATTGATCCATTTTGAATTAGTTTTTGTGTATGGTGTGAGATATGAGTCCTGTTTCTTTCTTTCTTTCTTTTTTTTTTTAACAGATGAGCATCCAATTTCTTCAGCGCCATTTGTTAAAAAGATCTGTCTTTTCCCATTCGATGGATCTTGGGTCTTTCTCAAAGACAGGGTGACTCGATGAATTTATATCTGGATTCTTGATCCTGTATCAATGGCCAAACAGTGCCCTTATGATCTTGCGTAATTAACAGTTCTGAGGAGCACACTCTTCTGGGGTGTTACTGTTTATTCTGTGGGCTTGTCTATTGTTTGTCTGGAAGGTAATCTCTGGGAATGGGTTTGGTTCCAGGTCAGAAGGGTATTTTAGGGCTATAGTCTCAAGGGTTCCTCCAGTCTCTGCCAGACCAGTAAGTCTGTTTTGTTTTTTTTTTTTCTATGAGTTTGGTATCTCATAGTACATTTTTCTCTGGCTCTGTCCGGAAGCCTCGTAATCCTAGGCCTAGCAGTCAAGATTACTGATTACTGCCTAGCACCCCGTGTACCACTGTGCAGACAAACACAAACCAGCACTGTCTGTGACCTGGGGCCCTCAGGGAGCCTGAATTTCCTTGTGATGATTCTCATGCATGTTTATTTCCAAAGCATTCAACTACCTGCCAGGGCTTCAAGCCAGAATTTCCTCTTTCACACAGTATCCTGTTCATCATCTAAATTTTTCCTGATGAGCGTATCTTTTTCATGAAAATTTCTTGTAAACTTTGCATTTAACACCAGGACTCCACTAAGGAAATTAGCCTGGTTAAATGAGCTGACCTTAAAAGGAAAATTCACAATAAGGAAAGAAAAACCAACAGCGAACTTAACATTTTTTAAGATATTGCTATTTGAAAAGAGGGCAGTTGTTAATGAAAGGGCATTGCTTACCACGTAAGAAAAAGGTGAAGACTCAGAAAATGGTTTTCCAGCTGATCAGATGTAGAGGAACACGGTAGAGATGAATTTTTATACAGTGTGCCAAGGGATTAAATCTGATGGGTACATCGTCCCCAGCAGACACTGAGCATTCACTACATACTTGTCATGTGTAACTTTCTGGAAGACTTCTCTGGCCAATGCAGCAACACACACACATCTAAAACTTGGGAAATGACACAGGCTCACACATTTTTGGTTGCTCTGAGGTGAATGACCAACTAAGACAGTAGTTCTTGACAGATTAAAATCTTCTTTCAGGGTTCACCCCACAGAAAAAAAATTATGTCATTTGCTCTGGAACATTCCCCTCCACCCCACAAGTACATCCCTAACCTTCTTTCTCTTTCTTTTCCTTACAAACCTCTATTTCCTTTTATTCTTTAAAATGTGGCTTCCCCTGCTGCTGCCACTTCTTCACAGCCTATGCCTTTTCCTCTTGTGACCATTTCCTAGGGTCAGGAAAGAAGACGATGCATGTCTCCTTTTCCACTGTGCTTCCTATCACCTAGATGCAGTGACTTATGCTAATTTCTTTCCACCATGATCGCCAGGGACACTGGTCCCTTTTCTGTTCTCTGCTGCCTCTGCTATTCTGTCCACCTTGGTGACTTTCAGTGCCTATTCTCATGGCTTTTTAATACCCTCCCACCACTTATCCTCCAGACCTCACCATGAAGACCATGGCCACCACAGCATCCCCACCTCTAGGACCAGGAGAATTCCTGATGTTTCCAGACTACTTCCAATTTTCCTGTTTATCCCACTTTACGTTTACATTTCTGCTTCTTGACCCATCATCCCTGCCCAGGTTCCATTTGCTCCCCTTTCCTACTTTAACCCACAGTCACTCAAGTTCAGGGTTTTCTAGTTTCTTCTAAGTTCTGGCTACTAACATCTTACCAACCCTCAGTCCTGAATAAACAGACAGTTTGCTTTCTGTTATTGCTCCCAGGTTGGTAAACATTGCTGGAGAATGTTACATAAACATGCTGACCAGCTCAACTACAAAGTCAAGCTCTCTAAAATTCCTATTTAAAAATAAATAACATAACATAACAAACATAACAAAAACCTATTGCTGGAGAGTCAATTGTGACTTACAGTGGCCCTATAGAACAGAGCAGAATTGCCCAACGTGGTTTCCAAGGAGCAGCTGGTGGATTTGAAATGTGAACCTTCTGGTTAGCAGCCAAACTCTTAATCACTGTGCCAAAATTCCTATAGCTTCCTTGAACATGACTTTTCAGGCACTGGAAAGAATGTGCTTTGATTAACTTATCCAATCTCTAGTTACACCTTCATGACTCATCAGTAACTTCACTGTTCCTCTTAGTTACCTGCTGTTCATATTCTCCATGGAGCTGTTCCAGACTTTTCCCACTTTTCCTCAAAAATTCAGTGCCACTCCACTCCACTTTATCTCTGTAGCTCTTCTGATGGCCTACACAGCTGAGAAGATTGAGGCTATTTGACAAGACCCTCAAGTGCTTCCCACTGGACCCCAATATTTCTCCTATCATCCCATTTTCACATCCCCACTCTCCTAGAGAAAGAAGCCTGCCTCCTTTTCACAGCTCATCTTTCGAAAACTGAGTCCATTTATTTACAATCCTAGAGATGGGTAGATCTCTTGAGCAGGACACAAACCGCAGAAATTGTAAAGGAAAACAGATTAAGTTTTACCACCTAATGTTTGAAAACTCCTATATGGGAAATAAATTCATTTACAAAGTAAAATCAGTAACACTGAGGGGTAAGGGGAGAGTTGCAACACCTCAAAGTTTTGATTTCTTAATTTAGAAGACAGAAAAAAACCAAATCTGTTGTCATCAAGTCAACTGTGACTTATAGTGACCCTACAGGACAGAGGGGCACCCCTCCACAGGGTTCCTAAGGAGCAGCTGAAGTATGTGAACTGCTAATCTTTTGGTTAGCAGCCTAAAATTGAACCACCACAAAGAGTTTCGGTAAATCAATCAACTTACAGAAATTGACAACAAATGTTTTCTTAAGAACATACTCAATCTCACTAAATTAAAACAACAAAATTCAAAAGCAGTAAGATTCTCCACCTTCTAGACAGGTGAACATTTTAAAGGACGATGACTGCTATTCCTGCTAAACAAGTGAAGAAAAGGACATTCCCACGCATTGCTGACACAACTTTAATCCAACAATCTCACTACTAGGAATTTACCCAATCAATAAACTTCCAAAAGTTTACCAGGAAACACAATTACACACCCCCACACCCCCACACACACCCAGTTGTCGATTGTAATACTGGTAACATTTAGAGAAAAAACTGAAAAGCAATCAAAGTGTTCATCAATAAAAAATTAACTAGAAATAGAATGGTACCTGTAAAACTACTTGTAAAAGAATGTGTTCTGACACGTAGCAAAGTTCATGATATCATGTTAAGTGAAAAATGGAAAAGGCAACTTACAAAATAATATTTGCACTATGATTCCATTTTTGAGAAAAAGTAGAGTTGAGTGTGTGTATAACATTTCTGCATAGAAAGAAGAAGATCAGGACCTATGGCATATGTGTTTTCTCATGTTGTTTACAAATTCCCTAAGTGCATATACATCCCTTTTATACCTGGAAAAAAAGGTACTTAAAATTTTAAACTTTCTACAGGAAAAAAACGGAAATTCAACAGTCTATGCCCTTGTATACTTTCCATCAAGTGATAAACACTGCATGTAGTCCACGTCAGAGAGGTCTTAAAAAGAATTAATGATTGACTACACGTAACCTCTTGAATGGCCACAGTGAGAAGAGCCAAACTGAAAACTCTGATTAGGAGTATTGATAGGAATGAGATATGCTCCTACGTGTTCTAACCCATTCAGCTAGCTCTGTTCCCATTACCCCATTCATCAAATGCTGTCACCCAGTATTGCGTAATTCGTGTGTGTGTGTGTGTGTGTGTGTGTATATATACAAGTGACCGGGAATGTAACCGCTACTATTAAGTGCTGTCTAGAGGAAACCACATTTTCCAAGGCCAGATCTCCACGTTTATGACTCGGGTGAGTAGCGGCACCACAGCACAAGACTATCTGTACTGTGTTAGCAGCAGCAGTTGCCGCATAGAACCAGTAGTGTTTTTACTGTCATATATTTTAAAATATTTCTGATTGAAGAACAGGAGAGTAAGACAGTAAATTTCAAGTCAATGGTAAGAAAACTTATAATGTTTATTCAAGTAAAAGATCCGTAGGTTGTCTGAAGAAAATGCTTTGCATTTCAAAACAGGGTTTGAAAATATTTCCTGATCATGCTTTTCACTTCTGATGCAGTTCAAGTGACAACTGCTGACTCTGAGCCAACAGTCCCGTCACCAGCAGGGGTGGTTTCATCTTCTTCTCTTGTTCAGCTGTGCAAGCCAGTCTTCGCTGATAGCAGAGCTCTTCTAAGCGTGTTTTTTCAAACTAGTCCACAGAGATACCAGTGGAGGGGTGGGGACAAAGGAGAGGTTACGTAATTATGGGAAAGATTGAGATAAAGGTTGTGAGAGTACAAAATTACTGGACATAATTGGTTAAAACCATTCCTCAGTGATCGGTAACTTTGCTGTGCTATGAGTTTTGGTGGAATATGAATTATGACATTTTCAAGACTGAATTCAGAATGCAACTTTTTGTTTGATTTGTTTTTTTTTAACATCCAGAAACATTTCTTTCTAGGAAATATTATCCGTAAAGAGTTACCTGAGTACCTACTGTGTGGGGGGCAGCATTTGAGCTATTTTCTGTATAACTTAAAGTTCAACTCTGGTTGGGTTACCTGACTGTACTACTGCACTTTTTGCAATTACAAATTAGTCACTGTATTCAGAAATGTGTTGTTTCAAAGCAGCTGGACAATTATTTTCTGTACAAACAGTGGCTGTGCATTTGAAGTTAATTTCTCAATTATAACCATTTTCTTTCTACCTTTTGGGGGGCAGGGGTGAAGGCAGAGGAGAGGTCTGGTATTAAGATGGACTCCAGGGATTTCCAGTCCTAGTTCTGTTTTTGTGACCCTGGGTAAGGCGCTTAAACCTTCAGAGCCTCAGTCTACTTACCTACAGAGTGAGGGGCTCAGTAAAATGTCCAAGATGCTCTGCTTCTCACTGTTCTTGTTCAGTAAAGGTAAGAGAATCACAGCAAGAAGTAGGAACTGATTGAGGACCTTAAGATAACTGAGAATACTCACTTCCACAGGAAGAGGGGCAGAAGAAGAAGTCCTCTGACGAGGCATTTAATACGCCCCCTCCCTGTCTCGCTAGAGGAGTTGATCCAGATGTTGATAAGAAATTTAAATAATAACCACCCCTGGGATCATTTGGATTTTATTTTATTTTTTGAATATCACAGGAAAATGAGAGGGTAGTGTTTTTAACATAAGAAGTAATAACTATTGGTAGAATTTCAGGGAACGGAAGAGAGAGTTTTAGACTAGAAAATCAGTCTTGCTGCCTCCACAAACCACAGTGCCCAGGACCTTGACGACCAAGCGAAGTCTCAGGACACACCAAAAGAAAGAGCTTGCTGAAGCTGATGGCAGAGTAGGCACCTAAACAGGAGGCATGGTGGTTCAGTGGTAGAATCCCTCACCTTCCGTGCAGGAGACCTGGGCTCAATTTCCAGCCAACACACCTCAGGCATAGCCATCCCCCCATCGCTGAGTGGTGGCTTCTGTGTTGCTAGCATGCTGACAGGTTTCAGCAGAGCTTCTAGACTAAGCCAGACTAGGCAGCAAGGCCTGGCAATCTACTCCTGAACAATCAGCCAATGGAAGCCCTACAGCTCATGGTGAGGGTGGTGCAGGACCTGACAACAGCGTGTTCAGTTGTGCGTGGAATCACCGCGAGCTGGGGGCCAACCCTGGGCCAGCTGACAACGACAGTATCTATAAAGGATAGATCCTCCTTCTGTAGCCGTTCATTTTTGAAAATTGCTATGGATTTGTGGGGTATTTTTCATGAAATACTTTATAGTCAATTATCATCATTACTCTTTTGAATACTCAGATGGCGTCAGATTCAGCCAGTGGGAGATCCTTCAAGGAGGCGCGAGTGTCCTCCCGACACAATCTCATCAGTTTCTGAGTGGCTCCCTGCTTTCTGATACCACAGAATAGTCCGTGCTCCCCTTCTGCCACCCCAGGGTCACATCTGAAGTTCTCGTGCCTTTCAGTAGGGAACGTGTTTAGAAACTAACATCTGGGGACACTGATATCGCTGACTCAAATTTAACATTGCAGAGCTTTGTTTTTCCTTGTCTTTTTTAGTTTTATGTTTGTACTAACTTTTCCCTTTAATAGAAACCCTTGTCATCATCTGTGACATTGCTCTATCCTATAACAGAACGATGAAGGAGCCCTGGTGACTGACCAAAGTGTTGGCTACAATATTGGTGGTTCCATCCAACTAGCTACTTTGCAGGAGCAAGATGTGACCATCTGTTTTGTAAAGGTCACAGCCTTGACTACCCTATAGGACAGTTCTATCCTGTCCTAAAGGGTTACAGTAAGTTAGAATGGACTCAACAGCAATGGTTTTTGTTGTTGTTGTTGTTTGTTCATTTATTTAATAACAAAACAGTTTCAAAGTTACAATATCAATGTTACTACCAATGAACCCAGGAAGCCAGGTCTAACAGTTCTTTTTGTCTTCTGACTATATTTCCACATGGGTACATACTCAGAATACCATGTTCCAATTTTACTGAAATCTTTAGTATCTCTGTGTTGTTACGTTATCCATATTATGTTGAATACGCAACAACTGCTTCTGTTTGTTTTCAACAAAAGCCTGAACAATGAAGCCAAACGTGAAATACTCATCTGCCAGAATCCGCCCAGCAAAGACGAACACCTCAGCAGACAAAACCCCAGAAAAACTTCCCAGGCTGAGAAGTAAGGATTTAATCATTCTTACCACAGTATTTTTTATATGTTAGTAAATCTTTAGCATTCCTAATGTTCACACGTTACCTTATCAAAAGCTACAGGAATTGGAAAAGTATGGCTTATAAGTGTTGGGAGTGGGCAGCCTGTATTGATTTTGTAATACAGACTACTACACAGCCAATTTTTGTTTATTTGATTCATCACAGGTAGGTGATGGTTCAGATCACTTAAACCTGTTAACAGTGATCAGGAAACCCTGGTAGTGTAGTGGTTAAGTGCTACATCTGCTAACCAAAAGGTCAGCGGTTCAAATCTGCCAGGTGCTCCTTGAAAACTGTACAGGTCAGTTCTACTCTGACCTATAGGGTCACTATGAGTCAGCGTCAACCCAGCAGCACTGGGTTTGGTTTGGGGTTAATAGTGACCAGGAAACCGAGGTGGTTATAGTGGTTAAGAGCTATATCTGCTAACCAACAGGTCAGTGGTTCAAATCTGCCAGGCGCTCCTTGAAAACTGTATGGGTCAGTTCTGCTCTGACCTATAGGGTCACTATGAGTCAGCATCAACCCAGCAGCACTGGGTTTGGTTTGGGGTTAATAGTGACCAGGAAACCGAGGTGGTTATAGTGGTTAAGAGCTACAGCTACTGACCAAAAAACATATCTCTTAGAAGAGCCACCAAGCACCCCTTGGAAACCATGTGGAGCAGTTCTGCTCTGTTCTACAGGGTTTCTATGAGTCAGAAGTGACAGAACAGCAATGGATTTGGTTTTTTAATAGCAATAAACTAAATGATAACTTTCATACCAATTTCATAAAATCCCTCATATCTTTTTCCTCACACCTCCTGTCACCAAATTCCAAAACCTTTTCCCAGATTAACTAGCAAAATTATAAAATGATCCATCATAATTCAATAGAGAGCTTATTGAGCCCTTTGGTATATCAAGCATATGGTCCATACCTGCCAACTGCTGATATAAAGTGACGATATTTGAATAACCCACGCACTGAATAAAGAAGAAATGACCAGATGACACTCACGTCTAGCCAACTGCGAACTCCAAGAATTTGACCTAAGTGGCAGAGTAAACGAAGTCAGCCAGCAGCCATAGCTCGGAGATGACAGTGTGATGGACTTCTTTGATCCTTAAAACTACCTCCCCTAGGAAATAATCATGCAAAGGTACATGCTTGTTTTTCATACAGGAGCAGTAACACAAAAGAAAGTTAACCGAGTCCTAGTGGACTGGTAAGCAAGTAGAGGACGAGTGGTGACAGTGGGGACCAGGATGCCCTTGTCCTTTGTGTTCCTCTTCACTTTCCAGAATATCTTTCAGGCTAAAAGAGGAAGCAGTGCTAAAGATTGTCATTTGCGTCCCCTCTGTTCCCCCTGAACCACTGGCCCACTGTTGTGCTTCTTTGGACACCCAGACAAAGACTAATTTAAACAGTGGTTTCTAAACATCTAGGAAACCCTGGTGGTATAGCGGGTTAAGTGCTACATCTACTAACCAGAAGGTCAGCAGTTCAAATCCACCAGGTGCTCCTTGGACAGTCTATGGGGCAGTTCTACTCTGTCCTCCAAGGTTGCCATGAGTGAGACCCGACTTGATGGCACTGGGTTTCTTTTTTTCTGTATGTCCAGAAAACCAGCTTTAAATTAGTCCTTTTACAAGCAGCTGACAGTGGAATCACTCACCGAGGGTGGGAAGGGGCAGGGTGCAGGTGTGACACAGTCAGATAGGATGACACCAAAATGACTGTCTATAAAAAATTTTTTGTTGTAATATTTCAGCAGAAATTTATTATTTCTTACAAAAATACCCTTGTAGTTAGGGCAAAAAAAATTTTTTATATGCCCAGCTTAGCCAGCCAAGTACCGTCGAGTTGGATCCGACTCATGGCGACCCAGCTTACATATATCAATATAGCTACAAGGCTAGAACTCTATGCTAATTGACTGTTTGAACCTTCTAACACACTCCGGCCAAGGCTGTCGTTACCCAACGACAATGATGTTTGAAGTCACGTGGTTTAGCCTGCATGAAGGGAGCCCTGTTGTTTTAGTTACTGCTGGTGTTTTTATAGCCTAGGATTTTGTCAAATTTTCTGGTGTTTTAACTACAATATTTTTGTAATTTGCATGGGGTTGGTGACAACATGAGTCACTGTGCTGGGTGACACCACCCCCTAGAGATGCAACCAGTAGCTGAGTCAAAATGTCTTATTCAGAAACTGTGGAAGTGACTCTCTGTCCCAAAATTCCATCCAGATAAACAACGTGGTTTCTTTGTAGTCCAGGAGATGTGGGCTTTCTGTAGATTTTAGAATAAGAGAATGAGTCAGAGACTAGCCTATCACCAGCAGCCACGCAAATGCCAAAATGTAGTCCTTCCTTTAACAGGGCAGTGGCCCCAACTCCTTATCTTCTCCATTTAGGGGGACAGTGATAAAAATACTCCCAAACTTATCTTTATGTAGCTTTGAGTGTCATGCTACTTTTATTGCCCCTTACTCGATCTTCCTCTCCAATCGTATTGGCTCATTTTTGTACTTAAATCACAATTTATTGAACACTCCTGACCAAAAATCCGGTGAATACTGTGAAGGTGTGGGACAGGTACGACCCACTTCTTAAAACTCAAGTGCAAGAAATGTCAGATCTTTACTTCTCTGGTCCCCAAGCAACAAGACAAGACAGCTTGTTTAATTCTGATTCCCTTGGGCTACCCAAAACCAAAATCAAACCCGCTGCCTTTGAGTTGATTCCAATTCACACCTCACAAAGTCACAAAGTTTGGACTCCATCACATCTTCACACAGTCATGCACCCCCTGAGTTCTGGTGTCCACCTTCATGGCATTTCTGTATCAGCAGAGGGCGGGACTTCCTGACCTTGGGAAACACCCTCTCCTAACTCTCTCTGTCCCAGAAACCAGGAAGCTACTCTCCAGGGTCTGATCACTCTGCTTTCCTACATCCTCTTGCCCTCACCAACCACCCGATGCCCTCACCAACCACCCGATGCTCTTCCAGGCAAGCCAGACTCCCCCATTCATGGATGCAGCTGGAAGTCACAGTATGACAGCCTTGGGGCAGATTTGCCCATCAGAAGCATTTTATTTGGCCTGAAGAGTCTTACTGATGTTATTGTTCTTACAGAAGCTAACATTTCTAAATTAGAAAATTTTGCATAAAAATCTGAATGTATAATTTCTTTTAAAAAATCCAGTCTAGCAACATTGCACTCATATCCCTACACAGCAATAGTTGCTTGGGGCTGAGTCGAAACTTCTCCCTTTAGTTTGGGTCTGCATATGGAAACCCTGGTGGTATAGTTGTTAAGTGTGATGTCTGCTAACCAAAAAGCTGGCAGTTCAAATCCACCAGGCACCCCTTGGAAACTGTATCTTACAGGGTTGTTATGAGTTGGCATCAACTTGGCTGCAGTGGGTTTGCTTTATGGAATATCTCTGGGCCAATCGAGGGACTCAGACCTGATCCTGTGCTCAACAGGAAGCCTTTGAAGATGTTTAACTGAAGAATGGCATTTTGTATAATAATTTTGTTTCATATAATAATACAGTATTTGTATTTTATAAAAATCATATTTATACTAATAATTATTTTCTGAATAATTATTTTCTGAAATTTGCCTATATCATACATACACACATCTCTCATACACTAGAATTTTGAAAACTGAGGGTGAGCAACTCAAGTATTAACAGTGTTTTCTTTGACTCTGAAAGACTTTCTGTGACTTTAAAAAGCAAATTTAATTTTTTATCTGAGATTTTAGTTTTTCTTTGGCTAATCAAAATAAGAATTACTCACACACTGACCAACTTTTTAAATTTCAGCTTATTTGGGTTTGTGGTTTATAGACATCTTCATGGCAGCATTTTCTTAGATGGTGGTAAAGGAGAAAGAGTGGCTTTGATGATAGGGACATCCAGATCACAACTTCTCACCAGTCCTGTGACCCTGGGGGAATGTCATGACTCCAAAGTGTCAAGACACCAAAGAATTTCAGTTCATCATCTGTAGAATGGGATAAGCACATCTCTGTGACAACAGCTTTGTGAGGATTAATGAAATACAATATAAAGTTATTTGAACTGGCTGGACATTTAATAAATGGCAGCTGTTTTTGATAGCAATAATCTTATAGACCATAGCTATTTCTCCAAGATTATTAAAAGTATATTCTAGATGACTTTTTTTTTTTTAAAAAAAGAAAAAGCAGATCTTATATGATTTTAAGAGTCTCCCATAGCTAGGCAAAGGATGGCATATGTTGGATGTAGCTCCACAATCTGTTATATATACAGTTAAAAAACCAAACCCATTGCTGTCGAGTCGATTCTGAGTCATAGCGACCCCACGGACAGAACAGAACATAGAGCTTCCAAGGAGCACCTGCTGGATTTGAACTGCAACTTTTCTGTTAGCAGCTATAGCTCTTAACCACTACATCAGCAGGGCTTCCTATATACAATTGAGGAAACAAAAATTTCAAGTCCTAAATTTTCATAATTTCTTAGGCAGCAAATTATAACTTGAATTCAGGGGACAGTTAAATCCTGACTTAAACTAACATGAGGCCTTTATTTCACTTTGTATGAAATTTCCCTGTCTTAGTCTGTAGACTATGGAGCACCACCACCTCTATCCCTGCTGGGAGTGCTACATATATGTAGTACGTGTTCCTCGTTAAGATGCTCAAATTCAAAAAACTCTGAATTTTGAAACACAGCTGGCCCAGGCAAGGATTTCTAATAGGAGACTGTGAACATGTCCCTGTTTTCTTGGTCTGCAATGCTCAGGATTTTTAACAGGTAAGAGTGGATGGAAGGCAACCAGATCACAGTTTTTCTACCGTTTAGCGTCCCAGCGGAAGGCTGAGGAGGTATGCCAGATTTACTTCATGAAGCTCCGCTCTGGTCTCATCATAGAAAAGGCCTGTTACTTCAGAAAAGAAACCACCAAGAAGACATCACCAAAAACAGGTAAGGGGAACTGAACACTTCCCAGCAATTCTTTTATTTCATTCTTTAAATATACTTCTTTTCTGTCATTTTTGAGAATATACACAGCACAACCTTCCCCAATTCCACAATATCTACACGTGTGACTGACGACACCAATGACACTCCTAGAGTCAAGTGCCCATTCTCACCTGTCTCTTGGGAACTTTTCTCCTCTGTTAACACAAACTCACTGCGTGACAATTCTGAACTACAGCAACAGCCATCTACTAGCCTTAACTTACCACAAAGAGATATGTAATTTTTCCCAAATTTCCTTGCTGAAAAGGAGTGAATGACGAGAGACTACTTTTTAGCTGTTTAAAAGTGCCCCACAAAGAGTTTTTCATAGCATGAGGGAAACTGTTTTTACAATGTTAAGTGAAAACAGAGGATAAAAAATTATACATAGTACATGCTTACAACCATATATTTTTTTAAGGAGTTTGTTTTTTAACTGAAAGGAAATGCTCTATAAAGTACATAGTGGTTGACTTTGGAGTGTTAAGATCACAGGTGACTAGTTTTCTTCCCTCTGGTCTCCAGTGGGAACCTCAGGTGTTGTGGTGGTTAAGTGCTAAAGCTACTGATCAAAAGATTGGCTAATTCGAATCCACTAGGTGCTCCTTGGAAATTCTATGGGGGCAGTTCTGCCCTGTCCTACAGAGTCATTATGAGGCGGACTTGACGGCAACAAGTTTGGGTTTTGGTTTGTGGTCTTCAGTGGGTGTGCCCTACTGGGTTGTAAGTGTGCCAGGAAGTATTGATCTCTTCAGATCCTGGAGTGGCTGCAAGCCCTGAGGTCAATCACCCTGCCAGTGGCAGCCTCAACTGGGGATCCTCATAAGGTTGTCTGTGCCGAACAGGGACTTTTTCCTTTGTCCTTCAGGTGACAAGCACAAAAAACAACACCTGATATTCTCTGCCTGTCGACAATTGCCGATGAAGCAACATCGAAGACGTCGACAGTCTTCTATGGTGACCACTCAGGCCTTGAGTATTAGATCTAATGAGCCGAAAATTCAAAGTATGCAAGGTACATCTGGTCTCAGGGCTTGGGTATCGGTGGGCAGGGAGGTGAGACACAGGACCCTGGCAAGTACCGCTCCGAATAGCAGCTCCAAGTCTGTGTCTTTGTATGTCATCAGGACATCTGTTCATTTATTCCTGATGTGTCTGTCAGTGGTACCCAAACTAGGTGACAGGGTAGCTGCTCTAACAATGCGTGGACACTCTCCAGTTTAGCACTCCGCCTTTATTCTGAAAGTCTTGTTATGGATTCAGATCCCAAAGCCATCATTCTTGGGAGCAAATATGACTATCCTTCGTGAAAAAGGAGCACATTTCCAAGAAATTTCAATATTTTCCCAGTGAGAGAAAAAGCAAGAGTTGTTACATTTTTAAAATACAATTTCAACTCTTAGTTGCAAACGTGGTTTGAGATTTTACCATTTACTTATGCAAAAGGAGTGCCAAGTTGATTAGGCAAGTAACTGTCCAGAATCAAAGATTTCACCAGTAAGAAAACCTAATCAGAATTGTTATGTTGTCCTTTCAGGCATGATTCCTGATGTAAATAACTTCAGATTCCACAAACATACTGCAACTTCCCATCAAGTATTTTTAAATCATTTAAATTTAGAAGTTCATAAAAAATTCCAAATGTAACATTCTCCTTAATATTTTATATATTATTTTTCCTTAACCTAATTCTGTAATAGAAATAAAACTTAGGATTTTTTTTTCCTTCAGGCTCCATATAGGTAGCCCTTAAATCTGTCCCAGTTTATTTCAACATGCTATTAAAATATTAGTACTTTCTATATGTGATGCAACGTTACCAAAAAAAAAAGTTGGGGTTTTCTTTAAGGTGTTCTGCTATTTCATCAGAGCACAGAAGGGACTGACGCTTCCATGTTGTTATTCTCAGAAGAATGCATTCATCTATGTCCTTTAAAATACACTCTCTTCTTGTCCACAGGAAGCCAGGACACGAAGGCTTCCGCAGGCAATATCTGTCACTTCTCCAGCTTCTTTATCCCCAACTGCCCCTCTCCTCCACACACTAACTTGACCCCCTTTCCCCATAGCCTTCTTAGCTTCTATATTTCAGCCTTTGAGCCACGTAAAGCTTGTGCCTAGGGTTTCATCTGCCTCCTAAAACTTCAAGATACCAACAAGGCCAAAATGTTGCTCCATTAGTAAAAAAAAATAAAAAGAGAGAATCCTTTGAGGAAGGCTTTTTAAAAAAGAATGGTTCACAGAAACACAGTTTTTTAAATTCTTAACAGCAGAAATTTCATTTGTGTCAGAAGATCATGCTTCTCTGAGCACATTCAATGATCGCTTCATCACTTTTGCTTTTGAGGATGGGACTTACGCCATCTATGTTGAAGACTTGAGAAAAGACCAAGAGAAAGGTTAGAAACAATTTCCTTTGGCCTGTAACAATGTGATGATTATTAGTAAAGCAAAAAACAAATCTACGAAACTGTAAATAATGGATTAACTCAGACATGACGGAGTGGTTTCAGGCTGTGTGTTAACTCCAGCCCACTAGCAGTAGACACTTGACCTGACCAACCCCGTGCTGACACAGATTCTGAAGATTCATCCGGGTTCACCAGGGTAGAATGCTGACGTTGAAAATTGGTGTTTATTGTGAAAATATAGAAAGAGGAACTGCATGCGTTTGCTATTTCTGAATTATCCGCTAGATTTTCTCCAACCTTAGCATCACCAAAGGACAGCCTCTAGTAATAGATTATGTCAGTACTAACAGCAGTATTTTAAGCATTTTAGTAGCAACTATACTGGGAAATTCATTGGAACATATTCACTTCTTTTGGACATCTTTTTCAAAACCACAAAAGTTATGCCTTTATTGGTACTTAATAAAAAAGGAGACTGATATTGTATATGTGTTGAAACTGAAACTTTTTGATGAAACTGTATCTCACCAAACAGATTTTATGCATTCTGTTTCAGACAAAGTGTTACTCCGTTACTATATGTCTCAAAACTCCGCAGGAGAATCAGGTAACTTGGAGGGCTGGGTGCTTGAACCCTTAAGTCTGGAGTGAAGACAGATCCAAAAACACTCCTCAGGCAGGAAGACACAAACTAGCATCTCAGAAGTCCTCTTAAACCCCAACTCATGAGAGAAACTTACTTTCTTAGGGGATTTACTCCATCTCATCCATTTCACTATTTAACAGCTACGATAGAGTTTTGGCTACATGTAAGAGACTCAAAATAAAGGTTGGCAAAGAATATTGAATATGCCACAAACTGCCGAAACAACAAACCAATCTGTCTTGGAAAAAGTACAGCCAGACTGCTCCTTAGAAATAAGAATGATGAAACTTCATCTAATACACTTAGGACATGTTCTTAGGAGGGACAGGTCTCTAGAGAAGGACATCATGCTTGGTAAAGAGGAGGGTCAGCAAAAAATAAGAAGGCCCTCTGTGAGATGGATCAACACAGTGGCTGCAACAACGGGCTCAAGCACAGCAATGACTGAGAGCGTGGCTCAGGACAGAGCAGGGTTTCATTCTGTAGTATGCAGGGTTGCTGTGGATCAGAACTGACTTGGCAGCACTTAGCAACAACACAAGCTAGACAGAAGTCCTGCCTTAGCCGGTGCTGCAATGGCAGTTTTGCTCAACAGGTTGTCCAGCAACCCAACTTCCTCTGTCTTGTAGTCCTGTCTACATCTCTGTGGTTCAAGATAACTCACCCCCACGCCCACATTCCAAAAGCAGGATGGGAAGACAGGGACACGCATTCACTTTAAGGGTACAGCCTGGAAGCTACACCCAATATTTCCACTTACCTCACACTGCTCAGAACTTAGTCACATGGCTGCACTCAGTTGCAGAAAGACAGATGGGTAAATTTTTTATCACCGTACAAAAGGAGGCAATGGATATTGGCACAAAACTATGTGTGGCTTTCACATGAAGACAGGAAAGCTGACAGCCAGAGAGGGGCCCCTAATTTCCAGTACAAACCAAAACCCCGTGCTGTTGAGTCAGTTCTGACTGATAGCCACCCTAGATGACAGAAGAGAACTGCCTGATAGAGTTTCCAAAGAATGCCTCGTGGATTTGAACTGCTGACCTTCTAGTTAGCAGCCAGAACACTTAACCACTATGCCAACAGAGTTTCCAATTCTCCAATTACAAAGCATAAAAGAAAACCTATCTCACTTCTTCAAAGGCTTTTGAAGTACCTAGTTACCCAATGGCTCTTTAATTTCATTAAAAAAAAAATTGCCAAGTCAATTGTGACTCACAGCCACTCCATAGAGAACAGAATAGAACTGCCCTATAAGGTTTCCAAGGAGTGGCTGGTAGTTTCAGATTTGAACTGCCAACTTTCGGGATGGCAGCAGGAGCTCTTAACCACTTTGCCATCAGGGTGCAAATATTTCTAAGAGTTGTGTTGGTGAATGAATTCACTATTTTAAATTACATCCTGGACTCCTTTCCAGGGTGTTAAATTGGTTTAAAGTCAAATGTGTTACAATCCTTAACTTCGTGATTCACAATTTTTTCTGTTTTAATTGTCAGGTGATGAGGTGGATGGCAGAAAGCTCATGGTAAACCTGAGTCCTTCAGAAGACAAAAACTTCTGCCTGCAGGCCAACAGCCAGAACCTCTCTCTGGAGATTCGAGAAGTAAGTACTTAACTCCTACCATAAACTCCACCTATCTGTATAGATCAGGATGGAAGGTATGTTTTGTAGGACTGGTTTAATATGTGTTATTGCACATAAAATACAATCAGGTACGATAAGCAACTTGTTCAGGGGCCGAGAAAAGTGGAGAAGTGGTCTATATAAACTCATCACTGAAAGTCCTAGCTATCGGCAGACTTGCAGCATTACCTAGGAGCTTGTCAGCTGTGCAGAATTTTAGACTTCTTGCAACTGAATCAGAATTAGCATTTTAACAAATCTCCAGGTGGTTCACATATGCACATGGAAGTCTGAGAACCACTGCTCTACAGAATGATCCCAAATTCTGTCTAAATTATTTATGGCTTTGAAAAACACAGTGTTCTCCCAGGAAATTTTTCTGTATAAAATATAGCTTTCTCAAGGAAATGCAGAAGTCACTTTACGCTCCCAGACTGCTAAAGAGAGGGTCATAAACACAGCCATATGTGAAGATTTATGGATAACAGAACAACAGCCTATGTTCTGACGGGAGCATTCACATTCTTCTTCAGGTGGTAAATAGCAATATTGTATTGGTCATGATGCAGAGTTGGAAGCATCCTGAGGAATAAACCAGCCACAGGTGGAGACAAAGAAGAAACCAAGAGAGTACACTATAGAATACAAACTACAAAACCACAGGCAGTTATAATCAAGATAGCTGTGTATGGCATTATTAGTACAAACATGGGATGATAACCAGCATCTTTTTTTTTCCTTCTTCCTTAACAAAACATTCCTAAATGTATCTGACATATTGTTTGGCATATGAAACCACTCAATAATAAAAGCTGACATATACTGAGCTCTTACTATATATCAAGCACTGTGCTATTGTTTCACAAGCACTGTCTCATTTAATCCTCACATTAAACTCTATGACAGAGCTACTGTATTGTTGTTGTTGATGGAACTACTATTGTTGTTGCTAGGTACCGTCAAATTGGTTCCAACTCATAGCAACCTTAGGCACAAGAGAACAAAACGTGGCCCAGTCTGGCGCCATGGCCACAACTGTCTTTATCCATAAGCTTACTGTTGTGGTCACTGTGTCAATCCATCTCATCCAGGGTCTGCCTCTTTTTTGCTGACCCTCCTCTCTACCAAGAGTGATATCCTTCTCCAGGGACTGATCCTTCCTGATAACATGTCCAAAGCATGTAAGCCACAGTCGTGTCATCTTTGCTTCCAAGGAGCATTCCGGTTGTGCTCCTTCCAGAACAGACTGTTTTGTTCTTTTGGCGGTCCACAGCACATTCCACATTCTTCTCCAACACTACAACTCAAAGGCATCAATTCTTCTGTTTTCTTTGTTCACTGTCCAACTTTTGCATGCATATGATGCAAATGAAAATACCATGGCTTGGATCAGGCACTCTTTAGTCTTCAAGGTGACATCTTTACTTTTCAATACTTTAAAGAGGTCCTTTGCAGCAAATTTTGCCAACGCAATGAGTCTTTCGATTTCTTGACTGCTGCTTCTGTGGGCATTGATTGCAGATCCAAGTAAAATGAAATCCTTAACATTTATCACAACATTGCTTACCAGTCCAGTCGTGAGGATTTTTGATTTCTTAATGTTGAGGTGCAATCCATACTGAAGGCTGTGGTCCTTCATCTTCATCAGTAAGTGTTTCAAATCTTCTTTACTTCCAGCAAGTAAGGTGATGTCATCTGCTTAACGCACATTGTTAATTAGTCATCCTCCAATCCTGATGCCTCGTTCTTCATATAATCCAGTTTCTTGGATTATTTGCTTGGCATACAGATTGAAAAAGTATGGTGAAAGGGCACAACCCTGACACACCTTTCCTGACTTGAAACCATGCAGTGTCCCCTTGTTCTGTTTGCATGATTGCCTCTTGATCCATCTACAGATTCCTTTACAGCACAATTAGGTGTTCTGGAATTCCCATTCTCTTCAATGTTAGCCATAATTTGTTATGATCCAAAGAGTCAAATGCCTTTGCATAGTCAATGAAACACAGGTAAACATCTTTCTGATATTGTCTGCTTTCAGTCAAGATCCATCTGACATCAGCAATGATATCCTTGGTTCCACATCCTCTTCTGAATCCAGCTTGAATTTGTGGCAATTTCTTGTCAATATACTGTTGCAATCACTTTTGAATGATCTAGAGCCAAATTTTACTTGCATGTAATATTAACAATATTGTTCAGTAATTTCCGTATTTGGTTAGATCACCTTTCTTTGGAATGGGCATAAATGTAGGTCTCTTCCAGTCAGGTGGCCAGGTAGCTGTCCTCCAAATTTGTTGGCATAGACGAGCGAGCACTTCCAGTGATGCATCTGTTGAAACATCTCAATTGATACTCCATCAATTCCTCGAGCCTTGTTTTTTGCCAATGCCTTCAATGCAGCTTTGACTTCTTCCTTTACTACCACTGGTTCCTGATCATGTGCTAATCCTCCAAATGGCTAAACACTGACCAATTCTTTCTCATGTAATGACTCTTGTTATTTCTTCCATCTTCTTTTGATGCTTCCTGAGTTATTTAATATTTTCCGTATACAAGCCTTCACTGTTGAAACTCAAGCCTTGAAGTTTTTCTTCAATTTTTTCAGCTTGACAAATGCAGAACACATTCTTCCCTCTGGTTTTCCATTTCCAGCTCTTTGTACATATCGTTATAATACTTTGTCTTCTCGAGCTGCCCTTGGAATTCTTATGTTTAGGTCTTTTACTTCCCCATTCCTTCCTTTTGCTATAGCTGCTCAGTGTTTGAGAGCAAGTTTCATAGTCTCTTCTGACAACCAATTTGGTCTTTCTTTTCTTTCCTGTCTTTTTTAATGAGCTCTTGCTCGCTTCATGGATGATGTATTTGATGTCATTCCACAATCCGTCTGGTCTTTGGTCATTAGTGGTGAACACATCAAATCTGTTCTTGAGGTGGTCTTTAAACAGAGGAGGGATATATTCAAGCTTATACTATGGCTCTTGTAGACTTGTTTTAATTTTCTTTAGTTTCAATTTGAATTTGCATATGAGCCATTGATAATCTGTGCCGCAGTCAGTACCTGTTCTTGTTATGACTGCTGATATGGAGCTTTTTCGTCATCTTTTTCCACAGAGGTAGTAGATTTGGTTCCTGTGTATTCCATCTGGTAGGGTCCATGCGTACAGTCACCACTCGTGTTGGTTAAGAAAGGTATCTGCAATGAAGAAGTCATTAGTCTTGCAAAATTCTATCATGCGATCTCTGGCATTCTTTCTTTCACAAGGCCATGTTTTCCAACTACTGGTCCTTCTTGTTTGTTTCCAACTTTTGCATACCTGTCACCAGTAATTACCAATGCATCCTGATTGCATGTTCGGTCAATTTCAGGCTGCAGCACCTGGTAAAAATCTTCGGTCTCTTTATCTTTGGTCTTAGTGGGTGGTGCATAAACTTGAATAATAGTCATGTTAACTGGCCTTCCTTGTAGGCATATGGATATTATCCTATCACTGACAGTACTGTACTTCATAACAGATCCTGAAGTGTTCTTTTTGATGATGAACATAACACCGTTCCTCTTCAAGTTTTCATTCCTAGCACAGTAGATTATATGATTGTCAGATTCAGCATGGTCAAAAGCACGCACTTCAGCTCACTGATGTCTACAATTTCGACGTTTATGTGTTCCATTTCATTTTTGACTATTTCCAATTTTCCTAGATTCATACCTCGTACATTCCATTTTCCAATTATTAATGGATGTTTGCAGCTGTTTCTTCTTATTTTGAGTTGTGCCACATCAGCAAATGAAAATCCCAAAGGCTTTACTCCATCTACATCACTGAGGTTGACTTTACTTTGAGGAGGCAGCCCTTCCCCAATTGTCTTCTGAGTACCTTCCCACCTGGGGGCTCATTTTCCAGCATTATATCTGACAATGTCCTGCTGCTATTCATAAGGTTTTCCTTGGCTAATATTTTTCAGAAGTAGACTGCCAGGTCCTTATTCCTAGTCTGTCTTAGTTGGGAAGCTCAGCTGAAACCTGTCTACCATGGGTGGCCCTGCTGGTACCCAAATACCAGTGGCATAGCTTCTAGCATCACAACAACCAGCAAGCCTCCACTGACAGACAAATGGCTACTGCCGTGTGAAAAACCATTACCAAATCTCAGTGGCTTCAAGTGATAATCATTTATTATCATTCACGTATCTGTGGGTAACTTGGGGTTGATTGATCAGGAAACTGGTTACCTCACTATCCACTGCTGTCAAGTCAATTCTGACTCATAGCGACTCTATAGGGTAGAGCAGAACTGCCCCATAGAGTTTCCAAGGAATCGCTGGTGGATTTGAACTGCAGGTCTTTTGGTTAGCAGCCGTAGCTCTTAACCACTATAAAACCAGGGAGGAAACCGCATAGGTAGGAAACTCAGGCTTGAGAAGTAAAGCAACATACCCATGGCCTCAGAGCTAGTACACGGCAAAAGAAAAAAACCAAACTCAGCCCACTGCCATCAAGTCGATTCTAAGTCATTAAAAAAAAAAGATCTGTTGCTGTGGAGTCAATTCCAACTGGTAGAGACCCTACAGTACAGAGTACAACTGTCCCCACAGGGTTTCAAGAAGTAGCTAGTGGATTCCAATTGCTGAGCTTTTGCTTAACAGTTGAAATCTTAACCACTGTGGCACCAAAGCTCCAAAAAAAAAAAATATATATATATATATATAGTTTCCTGACTCACAGCAATTCTATAGGGCAGTGTAGCACTGCCCCCATAGGGTTTTTATGGTTGACTTGATGGCACTTGGCTTGGCTTGGCAAACCCTTCTGGAAGCAGAGTGCCATGTGTTCCTCCCATGGAGCAGATGGTGGGTTTGAACCACCAACCCTTTGCTGCCAAGCACTTTAACCACCACACCACCAGGACTCCTGTAATTGGCAAACCTCAAACAAAAACCCCCTGTTGTCGAGTAGATCCCAACTCACAAAAGTCCTTACAAGACAGAGTGGAACTGTCCTCGTAGGGTTTCCAAGGAGGGCCTGGTGGATTTGAACTGCCGACCTTTTAGTTAGTAGCCATAGCACTTAACCACTACACCACCCAAGTCTCCAGAAAGGGCAAAAGAGGGGTGAAAATCCAGCGGGGCTTCAGCCAGATCCACCATCCTAGGCCATACTGTGCCACTCAAAGTACTCTGGTTATCACTGAGTCACACTTGTTCGCCTGGGGTTTTCCGTATCCTTCTTCCTCACTCTCTTCCCCTACTCAGTAAGCAGTCTTGCTAGAAATATCCAGTTATCCATGAATATCCTCTCTTTAGTTTCTAGCACAGGGAGACAATGTTGACTCTGGACCCCGCATTCACAGGCTGGTTCCTTTCTCTCTCATTTCCTCAGTGGCCGGAAACCACAGAGCATTTGCCAGACCAGGCCTTCTTTCTTCTGCATCATCCGTCCTCGGATTGTGTTTCATTTGAATGCAAGAGCAACCCTGGAATGTTTATTGGAGTCTGCGATAATCACCTAAAGCTAATTCCTGAGGAAAAACATTCATACAAAACCATGTTTAAGCTCTGTAAAATGTAAGTCTATTGGAAAGCTGTGGATTCTAGGTTCAGGGGCCCAAAGAGCCACTAAGTGGGAAAGATGAGGAAAGGGAAGAGCAGCATCTGTGGGAAACGGTGCGCTCTCAGCACACTGTGAAATGTTTTCATTGTTACCTGTGAACATTTTTTCTTAACCTGTGAGTTCTGTTTCTTTCACCTCCCTTTGGATTACTATGCATTCAATACAAATATCCATGTGCTATATAGGGCATTAAGGAAACTTGCAGACATTCTTAAAAAGATACAGCTGGATCGTCACTTTTAACACAGCTTCAGTCCAGGTAAAACTTGATGAGAGTCAAGCCTTCAGGAGAAGAGCCAAGGCTAGAGCCTAAGCTTCCCTTTGGACAGAGATCCATTTTAAAGAGTGACACAAGGACAGAACGGTCTCTGGTTCCCAACGCTAAGTTCCAATGCTAGAGCTGCTAATAAAAAGGCCAGATGACACACAGACTGACCATTTCTCAACTGGAATAAAACACCTGGTCAGTGTTAGGTGCCCTATGTGGCACTTGGATAGGGTCTTTCAAACTGGCAGTGTTTGTGGGACTTCAGATATTTACATGGCTAGCAAGGTAACAAACATCTGAAAAGACAAGAATGAGCAATAAATTAAGAGAAATGAATCGAGTATTTGAAAAGTGAATAATTTCATCACTATTTGTTCCATTTTTTAAAATTCTGACTTGTATACTGAATTTACTTGAAAAAAGTCATTCTTACATTACAAACAAAAAATTAAATGTGTTGTCATTGAGTCAATACTGACTCACAGTGACCCTGTGGGACAGAGTAGGACCACCCCATGGGCTTTTCAAGGAGCATCTGGCGGATTTGAACTGTCAACCTTTTGGTCAGAAGCTATAGCTCTTAACCACTATGCCACCCTGGTACCTATGAAACCAAAGCAAACCTACTGCGATTCTGACTCACAACTATCCTATATAGGAAGTGAAATAAATTGTAACTCAGTGACATCCTTGTGAATGTATAATAAATCATTTTTTAAGAAAAGCAGTGAACCACCACATGGCTAGAGCTGGGATGTGACACAGAATTGACATTACAATTTCCATAACTGGCTGGTCATTGTGTCTCTGACACACTATGTCTTCTGACCCTGGCTTCCCGGAATCTATGACTTTTGATGCACTCACTGTCACCTGAAACAAACTGTTTTCTAACCCTTGCTTCCTGTGTACACAACAAGTCTTTCTGTTGCCCAGCTTCCAGACAACCCTGAATGCTGTGGCACAGTCATATGACTTCTTTCCCTGTTTCATTTCCTTGCACCACCTGTGTCCTTGGTGTACCTGTTATACTCCTCCGTCTTCATTTCCATATTGGCTCACCTCTAGAAGCCAACATACTTACTCTGTTTCGCCCACCTGATGTGATAGAATTTTACATATGTCTATTGACAACAGATATGTATTGAATATTTTTGTGTTTTATAGTTATTAAGGTAGTAAAATGCATACTCAGCTACATACCAACAATGTGCAACTACTAAAGGCATCACTTTTCTACTATAGTTTTTCACAGGCTTAAGACAATAAATGATTTTAAAAAAAATACTAGAAGTCTTACTTTTCTGAAAGTATGGGCTTTTTAATTTCTAACTTATTGAAACCTGTTGGATATATTTGCTGGTAGCACATCAGATTTTAAAAAAAGGCTGAGTATTAACCATAGTCGTGCATACACGTGTAGAACAATATATGTTGGCTTCATTCTTTGTCAATCTTTACATTATAGAGACAAAAATAAAAGCATAATCCATACCATCCCCTCTGGAGAATACTGAATGCTGACCACATGCATCTGTATGATATACTTTAAATGACTGTTGTTGTGCAGCCACATATATTCATTATACTGCTTAGGTTCTTAAATAAACTATTTTCAAAAGTGTATAAGCCGTAATGATTTTATCATAAAATGACTCAATATCTTAAAATTCTTAAGTGAGAGCAAGTACATACCAATTCATCAATGTTCGTATCGAGAGTAGATCATGTGTCCAATATTCCTGTGATTTGAAATTAAGTAAGAGTTGAGATTCAGGGAAATAATTTAGAAAGAAAACTACTGATCTAATAAGAATGCAGTGGTTCAATTTAAGTGCAAAAAGAATGATTCATAATCCCCACTTCTGCAAAACACAACAAGCCAGAAAATAGCAGTTTCAACACTTGTGTTCAAACTGGATTCCCTCTGCTGGGAAACCTCACAACAGGCACATGAATCTTCAGCTGGGACATTCCAGCGGTGGGAAAGGCAAGCTTATTTTGAAACTTCTCTCCTTATACTATAACCAACACAGCTCAGACACCATATCTGCTAGCAGTTCTTTGTAAGCACTTGCTATATATACAGCACTCTGCTAAACATCATGAAAGCACAAAAGAAACTCAAGTTCTTTATGCTCCTTGTTCACTGGGTACTCAAAACATTGTACAATATGTATTAAAACTCCAATTTTACAGCCCACAAAATTGGAGGCACAAAAGTGAGAGAGATCAGTATGAATTTGTTATCAGGTAAGGAAACTGTACTGAATCCTCCCTCTTTTACCCCAGCACCCACCCCCATCTATTCAGATACCCATTCTGAAGGTCAGATGAAGCAGATGCCTTTTCCCTAGGGGCCCTTTAATAATCATGGTTGAAAATTTCAGGAACGGATACAAGGATGTGAAAGTCAGCTAGGAGAGATGGAATGAAACACTTGTCCAAGTCCAGTTACACTCCCTGGCCTGGAGGACACTCCCATAAGGAGAATTCGTGAGTCACTGCCCAGCATATTAATAGCAGAGGCTCACTTTTCATACGCTGACTGGCTTCAGAAAATTACGTAACTCCACTTTTCTCAGGCTGGGTTCCCTAGAAAAGCAAAACCAGTGACATGTATAAAAATACAGAAAGAAAAAAATTTATATCAAGGAAATTGCTCATGCTATTGTAGAGGCCGGACTGTCCCAGATCCATGGGATAGGACAGATAGAAGCTTCTCCTGATGTGCTCAGCCACATGAGTTTGCGAAAACAAGACTGGCAGGTCAGAGAGCAGGGCACTTGCTCACAGGCTGCAAAGATCGAGGAATAACAAGTTCAGCAGGCAAAACCACAGGCAAGCTGCCAGCTCAAGTCCCAAGAACAAGAGGTCAGAAGAAAAGGAACCAGCTGCAGAATCCAGAGCAAGTAAAAGATCACGAGCCTTGGCAGAATGTCCACATATATTCAAAGCAGACCACACCCCCAAGGAAACTTCCTTTCAACTGATTGGCTACTTACAGCAGATCCCATCATGGAGGTGATGACATTATATCAAATTTCACTATGACAGTGATCACAACATACGACTGCCAAACAACTGAGAATCAAGGCCCAGCCAAATCTTAATTATCACACCACTCATTCTCTCCTTTTCCTCTGAAAAACTAGGAGGCACCAAATACTGTAGTTGTCAAAGCAACATCCATCACCACCACCCCTATTTGCTCACACTCCTTTCCAGCCTCCCACACAGCTAGACATGGTAGCCATTCGCTATAGGTCCGGACAATGAGATATAAGCAGTATAACAGTTTGAGGAAAAACAAAAATTAAGGGGACGTACTTGGCATGCCAGTTTTCAGTCTTTTACCCCTCCTCCTTTCTTCCTACCTGAACCACATATGTCAGGCTAACGTGAAGCAGCCCAACTTCTGACCATGAAGCAAAGAGTACGGGGACGAAGTCCTGCATGGAGAAAATGGCAGGAAGGAAAGATGCTGTGGCTGATAATACTGGTCTTCAGCCCAGACGCCCCCCGAATCACTTTCTACTGGATCCCTGGATAGCATTTCTATGTGTGCCACATACTCCGGCTACCACCACCACCTTCTGTGTGCTCTCAACAACCAGTGCTTGCAATTGTTCTTATGAGGGCTACTCCGAGGCTACTGATAATGTGTTGCCCTCTTACACAGAAAAGAAAGTCTGTGAGTTTGCATTCCGCCCACCAGCCTCACTGAAGCTTTTGAAAGCCTAGTTCTCTTGTTTTGGGTTAGCACAGCTGTGTTTTAGAATACACTCCAAAATGTCCCTGTGGGAACACCTGGTGATCTGCTTCCAAAAGGTCACTGCCTTGAAAACCCCAGGGAGTAATTCTACTCCGCACACCTGGAGTTGCTGTGACTGGGAACCGACTCGACGGCAACTAGTGACAACGATCCCTGGGTGCAGGGCGTTATGGGCAATTTTCATTCTCATCTTGCTATCTGGTTATATCACCTGAATGCATTACAGTGAGCAAGGGTTTCTTTTATAGTCAGAAAAATTACTGAAGTTATTTTCATTTTGAAAAAAAATTAGAAACAGACCACCACCCACACAGACCAGTGGTCTTTATTCTAAGATCACTCTCTTCGTTATCTGGTGCTGCTATAATGAAAATATCACAAGTGGATGACTTTAACAAACAGAAGTTATTCTCTTACAGTCTAGAAGGCTAGAAGTCTGAATTCAGGGTGCCAGCTCCAGGGGAAGGCTTTTTCTCTCTACTGACTCGGAAGGTGTTCGTCATCAATCTTCCCCTGGTCTAGGAAACCCAAGACCAAAGGAAGCACTCTGCTCCTGGTGCTGCTTTTTTGATGATGTGAGATCCTCCCCTCTCTCTGCTTACTTCTCTCTTTTATATCTCAAGACATAGACTTAAAACACAATCCAGTCTTGTAGATTGAGTCCTGCCTCATTAACAATAATGGCCAATGATCCCATCTCATTAGTATCATACACATAGGGTTTATAACACATAAGAAAATCACATCTGATGATAACATGAGAGACAATCACACAATACTGGCAATCACAACATAACAGTTGACAGACATTTTGTTCTTTGAAACAATTAAAAATGAAAAGTTTGGTTGGTGAGTGTGAATCCATTACACTTACCAACAAAACTTCAGATTTTTTACTGTATCAGGGAACTTGATATTTCTTTATTTACTCACTTAAAAAAAATTACAGAGTATCTAACTTCTGCAAATAACAGTATCATGTCCTGGAGACATACACCTGAGTAAGAGAGTGGCTAGACCCCCGAGAAACTCACAGCCTCGGGAAGCCGACAGCAATGCAAACACGCTGCCTGCGCTTCCTACAGACCTAACTCAGTCATTCAACATCAGTGTTCACCCCACATCCACTATGGTCCAGGCACTGTGTTGGATGCTAGGGATGAGCCACACAGTGCGAGCAGACAAGCCTGATTCCTGGCCCCAGGAAGCAACTGAGAGGCACTCTGGGGCAAAGACGCTCATGGAGAAAGAACGTGATATTGAGGAGATTTGAGCAAGTGACTTAATTCCACTTTTCTGTGGCCGCCTGGGTCATGAATTCAAGCGATCTTCACATACTTGGACACAAAGGAAAAGCATAAAAGTCCCATCCCTTCTCTAATGACTATGACTGCACTGGAAATCAACCCATTGGCTTTCTGATGCACACATCAGCTGTATCCATTTGGTTAGTGGCAGACAGTTCCTCTGAACCCAGCTGCCTCTGACTATTCAGTGAGGTGGAGTTTCTGAACCTGCACAGCCAAGGATCAGATTCGGGGTCATGATGAGGCAGCAAGGTACAGGCCCCCTCAGAGGTCCCACCTGAACACCTTCAAACCAACTCTCTAACTGCAGCATCAAGTTTCTTTAGTAAAAACTTGTAGCGGTCTCATGTGTTTTGAGACCTAATAAATTCATTTATTTAACTGATCTTTGTCTCAATCTCCTTATTCATAAATTAGAATAATAATAGCACCCACGGTAAAGGTCGCCACTACGGCAACCACGAGGCAATAGAAGTAAACGGCTGAGAAATGTGCACACCACAGAGCAAACACAACGCATTTTAGCAAATGTTTGTCTGTCATAGCTATTGTCACTATTATTAAGGGACATTCAAAGAAATGTTTTAGAAAAATCCCTCCGGCAGCAGTTAAAGAGTTGAGTAGTGAGAAATGACACTGAAGGAAACAATAAACAAAACCTGAAATTTTCCAGAACTGATGAGATGAATCTTATGGCAGCAAGAATGGAACTGTTGGAAGAAACAAAGGCATGGATATGATAGTTAGCGAACACTAATGCAAAGAGAGACTCTCTCATTTAATTCTTCTAATACTGTGAGGTGTCTATTGGCAACTTTAAAAAGAAAAAACAAGACATTTCTCCAAAACAGATGTACAAATGACCAATAAAGCACATGAAAAGATGTTCAATTGCTGTTGTTAGATGCCAAAGAGTAGTGTAAATCAAAACCATGAGCTACCACTTCACACCTACTAGAAGGCTACTTGAAAAAAAGAGAAGAACAAGTGTAGTTCAGGATGTGGGGAAACTGGCTCCTTAATGTACTGCTGACACGAATGGAAAATGTTACAGCTGCTATCGAAAACACAGCCACCTAATGACCCAGCAATTCTACAACTCAGCATATACCAAGGGAAATGAAACCACATCCACACAAAACTTATACACAAATGTTGACAGTAGCCTTATTCTTAATTGTGAAAAAGGGGAAACTTAAATGCCCATTAACTGATAGGTTTAAGGATAAGCAAAGCATTCAGAATGTAAGAAAAAATAAAGCCAAAACACCATTAACAGATTGCTGTGCAACTTTATCAGTCAATATCCAAATTGGGCAGTACATCACTTATTGATACACATGTGCTCCAATTAATTAGGATTTTCAAAGGGCCTATGTATAATTTTATCAGGAGCTTTTAACAAAATCTGTTATTGGCTGACATTTAAAACACTGATGGGGTGAATGTGCTTTGAAAGTGGTAAGAACATGAATTTGGGGGCGCCAAAGGGTGAAATATGATGAATTGAATTGTGTCCTCCCAAAACATGCGTTGTAAATTCCAATCTTTATGCCTATGGTTAAAATGTCATTTGGGAATGAATCTGGCTTTGTTGTTAGTGAGACAGGATTATATCTCAGTCACTCTCTCATGAGATATAAACGAGATTAAACAAGCAAGCAAAGTAGAGATGGGGAGAGATACCAAGCCATACAAAGATTGCTAAGGAGCAGAAGCTCAAAAAGACAAGGATCTTCCTCCAGACCTACAGGACACAAAACCTTCTCCTAGAGCTAGCACCCTAAATTAGGACTTCTAGACCACTAACTGTAATAAAATAAATTTTGTTAAATCTACCCACTTGTGGTATTTCTATTATAGTCGTACTAGATAACAACTAAGTCAATGCTCATGAAAGCAGCAGTCCAGAAATCAAAAGATGTATTGCATTGGGGACATCGGCTGCAAAGGACCTCTTTAAAGTATTGAAAAGTTAAGAAGTCATCTTAAAGACTAAGGTATGCCTGACTCAAGCCATGGTATTTTCAGTCACATCATATGCATGTGAAAGCTTGACAATGAATAAGTAAGATGGAAGAAAAATTGATGCATTTCAATTGTGGTGTTGGAGAAGAATACTGAATATACCACGGACTGCCAAATGAACAGACGTGTTCTGGAAGAAGTACAACCAGAATGCTTCTTGGAAGCAAAGATAGCAAGACTATGTCTCACATTCTTTAGACGTGTTGTCAGGAGGGATCAATCCCTGGAAAAGGACATCATGCTTGGTAGAGTGGAAGGTCAGAAAAAAAGAGAAAGACCCTTGTCTCAGGCTGGGTTTTTCTAGGGAAGCAAAACCAGTAACACGTGTAGGTACAAGGAAAGATTTATAATATATATATGTATAGATAGATAGATAGATACAGATATAGGAAACAGCTCACGTAATCACAGAAGCTGAATGTCCCAAGTTCTGGCATAAGCCTCGCGTGGCCATGGAAGCTGAGGAACCCAAAGTCAGCAGGTCAGAGACCAGAGTTCTAGATCACCGGTTGTGTAGGTCAGTGGATCCCAAGCTGGTGGCGAGACGAAGCAACAGAGGCTGGCAAACCCAGGTAGGTCAGGGAGCAGGAGTGGCAGAGGCTGGCAGACCCAGGATCGGTAGGTCAGAGAGCAGGACTCTCAAGTGCCGACTGTAAGGACTGATAAGTCCAACAGCTGCTAGTTCAAGTCCTGGAACCAGACACCGGAAGAAGACAGCAGGAGCTCCTGGCTACATGAGCAGACCAGCAGCCATAGTGAAGGTCAGGAGATGAGAGCCGAGGGATGGGGAGCCACCACAAACACCGCCCTGCCACTTAATATAGCAACCAAATATAGAGTAGCCAAGTTGACATAATCCTGACCACCACAGTCCACCCCTTGTCAACTTGGCATCTGCACACATCTCACCTTACCATCCACAGTCTCTAAAGGAGTACAAAGTCATACTTATGTCTAACATGATATAACTAACACATGCACAACTGAAAACACATTAGCCCATTTACAGCTTATGTTTCATAAGTAAACAAAATATCCAATACAAACATACAAAGCAGGAATACTCATAGCAATTACAGTCCTCGTTTCTGCAACTGGTCGCATGGCCGTAACTGATATTTAGAACTACCTTCTTCTACAACCCATTCTGTATTCCCTTAGCCCTCAGTAAGCACCTCAGCTGGTCGTGGTTCCTTGCCTGGTGAGGTGACCCAAACCTTCATTCCTGAAGGGTCTGTGCTATTACCATTCATTTTGGAGTTGGGTTGCTGTAGTTTTCCATTGACCTTAATCACAGGACATGGTAGTACTAGGAGGCGTCCTAAGGGATCTCCTGCATTCCAAACATACTCTTCTTTACTTCTGTTATGTAATGTCAATCCTATTTCATCTTCATAGTTAGGATCAATCACACTGACCAGTATTGTAACTCCTTTCTTTGTCTGTTGATCCAGAGGTACAAAGAGCCCAAAATGGCCTGGTGGCAATTTTAGCTTCCAGTGCAGTGGAATCGTTGATGTGTTTCCAGGTGGCAGCATTCCTCCCTTCGGAACTAAGACATTTAACCCTGCAGAGCATAAGGTCATGGGGACAGGAAGCAAAAATCTTGCAAGTGGGTCACTAGGGGTAACAGTGAGTGGTGCCACTCCCATTTCCACCCCTTGATTCCTGGACCCATGGATCTTGGCAATAGGAGAAACAGCACTGTATATTGGGTGCTGATTTGGAGCATACACAGCCCGCTGGAGAACACTGCCCCAACCCTGCAAGGTAGTGCCACCTAGCTGGCAGCATAATTGTGTCTTCAGGAGACCATTCCATCATTCTATCAAGCCAGCTGCTTCAGGATGATGGGGAACATGGTAAGACCAGTGAATTCCATGAGCATGGGCCCACTGCCACACTTCATTTGCTGTGAAGTGAGTCCCTTGATCAGAGGCAATGCTGTGTGGGATTCCATGACGGTGGATGAGGCATTCTGTAAGTCCACGGATGGTAGTTTTGGCAGAAGCATGTCGTGCCGGGTAGGCAAATCCATATCCAGAGTAAGTATCTATCTCAGTAAGGACAAAATGCTTTCCTTTCCATGATGGAAGCAGTCCAATGTAATCAACTTGTCACCAGGTTGCCAGCTGATCACCTCGAGGAACAGTGCCATATCGAGGACTCAGTGTTGGTCTCTGCTGCTGGCAGACTGGGCACTCAGCAGTGGCTGTAGCCAAGTCAGCCTTGGTGAGCGGGAGTCCATGTTGCTGGGCCCATGCATAACCACTGTCCCTGCCACCATGACCACTTTGTTCATGGGCCCACTGAGCAATAACAGAGGTAGCTGGAGAAAAAGAATAATTGGTTCCCACAGAACGGGTCATCCTATCCACTCGATTGTTAAAACTCATCCTCTGCTGAGGTCACACTTTGATGAGCATTCACATGAGACACAAATATTTTCACTTCTTTGGCCCATTCAGAGAGGTCTACCCACATACCTCTCCCTCATAAATCCTTGTCTCCAATCTTCCTTATTAGGTCTAATCAGCATAATGTCATCTATATAATGGACCAGCGTCATATCTTGTGGAAGACAGAAGCAATCAAGGTCCCTGCGGACTAAATTATGACATAGGGCTGGAGAGTTAATATAGCCATGTGGCTGGGACATGATTCCCAGTATCTTGTGACTGTTCATTTTGTGGCTTCCCTACACTGTATGTTAAAGGATTAGGCTGGGGCTGTAAATTCCTTCGTAGGATTACTTCCCTGCCCTGCTGTAAAGGGAGTTTCGCTGGAGTATGGCTTGCCCCACCCTTAATCCTTTCATCCTGCAAGAGATAAAAGGAAAGAGAAGCAAGGAGAGAATTGGGAACCTCCCGACTATCAAGAAAGCAGTGCCGGGAGAAGAGCGCATCCTTCAGACCTGAGGTTCCTGTGCCAAGACGCTCCCTGGACAAAGACTGATGCAATAGCGGACTTCCCTCCAGAGCCGACAAGGGGAAAGCCTTCCCCTGGAGCGGACACCCTGAATATGGACTTGCAACCTACTGGACCGTGTAAGAATAAAGCTCCGTTTGTTACAGCCATCCACTCGGTGGTATTTCTGTTAGAGCAGCCTAGCTGGCTAAAACAACCCTCAGTAAGATGGACGGACACAGTAACTGCAACGATGGGTTTGAGAATAAAAACAATTGTGGGCATAGTGCAGGTCAGGGCAGTGTTTCCTGCTGTTGTGTACAGGCTCACTATGAGGTGGCAGTGACTCAGTGGCACCTAACAACAATAGCAACACGTAACTAAGGCAAACTGTGTATTTACATGTTAAATTTTATATGGAAACTGCTAAGCTACTACAAGGCAATCATAAAGTCAGTGAGTTATAGTTGCAAGATTCCTGAAGTTCTGAAAACAAGATATGTTCATTAATCTTGTTTCCTGAAAGAATACATTTTAAATGAAAGCAAAAGAATAGTGAAACCAGCCTCTTTGGTGTCAGTAAGACTGCTTACCTAGAAACAATCCCACAGGAAAAAAAACAAGCAAAATATAGCTAAAAGATTATCTTAAATGAGAGTACATTAGTCAAATCTGCTCCAAAAGACCCCTTTTAAAGTATTAAAAAGTAAAGATGTCACTTTAAGGACTCAGGTGCACCTGACTCAAGCCATGGTGTTTTCATTCACTTCATATGCATGACAATGCTGGACAAAGAACACAGAAGACTGAAAAACTGAAGAAATGCTGCCTTTAAATTATGGTTTTGGCAAAGAATATTGAGTATCCCATGGACTGCCAGAAGAACAGTCTGTCTTGGAAGAAGTACAGCTAGAATGCTCTTGAGAAGGAAGAATGGTTTCAGTCCTGCGCTGAGAGAAGGTCTGGGGGCCATGCCTTCCAAAGACCCTCCAGCCTCTCAAATCTTCAATTTTGGTCTTTTTTACTAGGGTTCGAGTTCTGCACCCCACATTTCTTCTGTTCCATCAGGGACTCTTTGTTGAGTGCCCTGTATGGACAGTTGGTGGTGGTAGCAGACACCATCTAGTTCCTCTGGTCTCAGGCTGATGTAGTCTCTGGTTACGTGGCTCTTTGTTTCTCTTGCTATCCCTGTGTTTTAGCAAGCATGATGTCCTTTTCCAGGAACCAGTCTTTTGTCTAGATGGCTTGGCAGATGTCTAAAGTTGATGTTTTCTTTCAGAGGACTTTCTTGGGCTTTTCAAAGGTCCCCTGTTGGGCCCCCTCCCCTGCTGTGTTCCTTCAGAGGCAGTGGGAGCAGGATTGGAACATTTTACGAGTCTTTTAGTCTCTTGTTATTAAGTGATGTACCTCCTCTCTCTTTCTACTAAGGTCTCCTAGTACCCCACAAGTGTTCCCATGATGGCTTTTTCTACCGCATGGCCCCTTCTGGTCCACAGGAAGCAGATATTTTTTTATAAACATTATGAATGTATAACAAATTAGGAAAACTAGTGTAATAATAGGATACTCAGCTCCATTTGCTAGTTCCAACAATGATCAATACTGCTCTCTTCTTGTTTCATTTATTCCCAGTTCCTACATATTTTGTTGTTGTTGAGCAGTATCTAAAGAACACCTTTTGTCCCTTAAGTATTTCAACATCCCATTTCCTCTTAACACACTGTTACACAGCTTCATATGTCTTCCTCCCACCACCCATCTCTCGCCCACTCAGCACTCCCACACATACACAGAGCTATAAACACACATCCCATCAAAACTGATCTAACAAGGTAGCACTGTTACTTCCTAACTGACAACTCCAAGGTTCACTTGTCGGTCCCTATCTTTGGACCTCCCAGGTGCATGGGACCTTCTCAACCATTGAATCCTTATTGGGTACTCCCTTTTACTCTAGTTTCTAAGATAGAGGTCACCTGCCTTGACTTCTAACTTCTCTTAACATTCTTCTTCTCTTTTTTTTTTCTTCTTTGATTGCACTTGAAATGAAGGTATGCATAACAAGTCACATGCACATTAAACAGTATTACTCATTAAACATATTGTTTTATGACATTGGTTAACAAGCCCACAACACCCAACATTCTCTCTTCTCAACCTTGAGTTCTCTATTACCAGCTCTCCTATCTCCTCTGCCTTCCAGTCCTTGTCCCTGGGCTGGGTGTGCCCCTTTAGTCCTGTTTTGTTTTATGGGTCTGTCTAATCTTTAGCTGAAGGATGAACCTCAGGAGTGACTCCATTACTGAGCTGAAAGGGTGTTCAGTGGCAATGCTCTCAGGGTTTCTCTGGTTTCTGTCAGGCAGGCCATCAAGTCTAGTCTTTCCTTTTGAGTTAGAATTATGTTCTTCATTTTGTCCAGCACGTCAGGGACCCTTTGTTCTGGTCCCCGTTGGAGCAGTCAGTGGTGGTAGCCAGGTACCATCTAGTTGTACTGGACTTAGCCTGGTGGAGGCAGTTGTGAAACTGGCCCACTAGTCCTTCAGACTTACTTTTTCTTTCTATCTTTAGTTTTCTTCATTCCTTCTTGTTCCCAAAACGGTGAGACCAGTGCAGTATCCTAGGTGGCTGCTCACAGGCTTTTAAGACCCCAGACACTGCTCACCAAAGTAGAATGTAGAAGATTTTCTTTAGAAACTGTTATGTCAGTTGAGCTAGATGTTCCTGAGACCATGGTCCCCACAACCCTCGACCTAGCACTTCAGTCCCTAAGGGAGTTTGCATGTATCTATGGAGCTGCCATGACCTTGCCCTTTAAAGTTGTGCTGGCTTCCCCAGTGTTGTATACTATCTTACCCTTTTCTACTTAGCAACTGTCTATTTAGTGATTTTCCATCCCACCCCCATCTCTTTTGTAACCATCAAAAGTTGTTTCTTCTGTGTAAACCTTTTCACGAGTTTTTATAATAGTGGTCTCATTCGATACTTGTCCTTATTTGACTTTAATTCACTCAGAATAATGCCCTCCAGTTTCCTCCATGTTATGAGATGCTTCACAGATTTGCCCTTGTTTTTTGTTCTTGTGTAATACTTGATTGTGTATATACCGCAGTTTGTTTATCCATTTATCTGTTGATAGGCATCTAAGTTGACTCCATCATTTTTTTACCGTGAACAATACTGAAGTGAACATGAATATGCATATATCTATTTGTGTGATGGCTCTTACTTCTCCAGGATTTATTTCTAGGAGTGGAAGTGCTGGGTCATATGGTATTTCTATTTTGAACTTTCTAAGGAAGTGTCATATTGTTTTCCAAAATGATTGTATTATTTTGCATTCCTACTCACAGTACATAAGAGTTCTAATCTCCCCAAAGCCTCTCCAACATTTGTTATTTCCTGTTTTTCTGATTCGTGCCAGTAATGTTGGAGTGAGATAGCATCTCATTGTGGTTTTGATTTGTATTTCTCTGATGGCTTGTGACTGTGAACATTTCCTCATGTGTCTGTTGGTTATTTGAATGTTATCTTTGGTAAAGTGTCTGTTCATTTCCTTCACTCATTTTTCAATTGGATTATTTGTCTTTTTGTTGTAGAAGTGTTAGATTTTCTTACCGATTTTAGAGACTAGACCTTTGTCTGATTTGTGATAGCCAACTTTTATTTTCCTAGTTTGTAGGTTCTCTTTTGATTCTCTTGGTGAAGTCTTCTGCTGAGCTTAACTGTTTGTATATTGACAGATCCTGTGCTTTTATCCACTCTGTCACTCTCTGTTTCTTTACAGGTGCATTTTGGGCATTTACATTCAGTGCCATTATTGATAGGAGTAAGCTTGTTGCTGTCATTTTGTAGTGCTTGTTTTCAGTGGTGCTGACACTTTCTTTGAACTTTCCTTTCCTGTGCTGAATCCTTTTTGTTTATGGATTTCATTTTTTTTGTTTTTGTAATCTTGTTTTCACTGAGATTTTATTTTTTGTTTATCTTGATGAGTAGGTTTGTTAAGTTTCCTTGTAGTTACCTTGAAATTCACCCTTATCTTCCTAGGTTTGAACAAGTCTATTATTATTTGGTATCACCTGCCTTCCACCCAATCCGAAAGTTCTCAACCTATACTGTTTAGTCCCATTTTTTTGTTCTGATGTTGCTGACATTTACAGATGAAACTCTCTGGTTCCTTATTGTAATTTCGGTTTTGGATAGTCCTTGACAGTTCTTTTCTTAGGCTGGCATCTAGCTGATAAAACCTTGTGTCCTAGATTCAGGCTATGGTCTGATGTTATTTGTTCTGGAAATGTCCTAATTTCACCATCTTATCTGAACAAGAATTTTCCAGGATATCTTATTCTCAGTTGGCAATGTGTTTTTTTTTTTTTTTTTTTTCCTTTCAGGGTTTTATACATGTTATTTCTTGCCTTGTTATCTCACTACATTGTTTCCACTGAATAATCAGAGCTTAGTTTGTTTTACTGCTATATGTGACTTTTTGTTTTGTTCGAGTTGCCCTCAGAATTTTTTATTTGTCTTTGGTTCTAGTGAGTGTGATTATGATTCACATTGGTGACTTTCTTTCAGGGTCTGTCCTATATGGGGTTCATTAAGTTTCTTGGACAGTCACCTTGTCATCTTTCACAGTATTAGGGAAGTTTTCTGCCAGCAATTCTTCATTGATACTGTCTGCATTTTCTCCTTGTTTTCGAATTTTACACATTCACAGATTTTTTGCTTTTGATTGTATCCTCCACAATTCTCAAGGTTTCTTCATTCTTTCTTTGGAATTTTTTCCTCAAAGAGAGTTGTATCTAAGTATTTGTCTTCAGTTTCAATGATCTTATCTTCCATTATTTCAAACTTGCTCCTTAACCTTCTATGACACTCTCCATTTCTGAAATCTTGTCATTCATCTTTCAGATTTATAATTGTTTTTGTACAATTTCTTAGTTTGAAGTTTATTTTGGCATTTTGTCCTGTATTATTTTCATGAATTCTTCCATGAATTTGTCTGCCTTTTTCATGTATTTTTCTAGTTTCTCCTCAGTTTTGTCCCCTTTTTGCTTCAAAAACCCACTAGTGGCACAGTGGTTAAGTGCTACAGCTGCAAACCAAAGGATTGGCAGTTTGAATCCACCAGGCACTCTTTGGAAACTCTATGAGCAGTTCTACTTGGTCTATAAGGTTGCTAGGAGTTGGATTTGACTTGATGGCAGTGGATTTGATTTTTGTTTTTTTTGCTTCAACTCTTGTATAGTTCTAAATATTAGAGATATGAGTCCCTGTCAGGTAGCTCTAGTGCCTTTCCTTCTGCTGGAAAGTCATCTGTTGTTTTATTTTGGACAACCACTGGAATAATCCTGTCCTGTTTTTTTGTTTGTTTGTTTTTGTTTTTTATTGCTCATTTGTTTAATAAGTTTTGAATTGTGTACTGCCTTCAGGACATTCATTATTTGCTTTCTTTGTTTAATGACTGTTGATCTGTTTCATCTGGCTTTTTTGCTTAACTTGGCTATGTCAGAAAAGGCAGACTATCCATTCTTTGTTGTTAGTTTGTCTGTGATCATGGTACACGTCACCACCTTAATCAACGGGCATGGCCAGTTGCTCAACTATGGTGCAGCAAGGCAGGTCCAGCTGAAGGGGAGGGGCTGAGATGGATTGTTCATGACATATACTAGAGTCAACAGGATGGGCCCCAAATCAGTGCTGGCAGGTTCTGGTAGGTTGTGCCTGTTCTGCTCTGGGGTGTGATGTTCAGCACACAGTGTAGGTAGGCAGGAAGGAAGAGGAGGAAGTGATACGTGAACTAAGATGGGTATGGAAGAGACAGAGAGAAATAGGTACCAAAAACAAACTGTTGGAGTGGAGAGATGAGAAACCAAGAATTAGAGAAAAACAAAAAGGAAAAAGAAAAAAAATGACTAGATAAAAATTCAGAAAAGAAAGGCCCCCCAGGGGTCCCACTAATACAGCTGTAAAGAACAGGGAAGTGTTTCCCGGACTGCACAATACAACCTGGCTAGAAGTGGTATGTATGTCACACAGTGCGTGGTATTTAAGACGAAGGAAAAGAAGATGAGTATAGAGAGATAAGAACTGAGAAGGGAAAAAAGACAGCCAGTTAAAAAGAGTAAAAAGAAAGAAAGAAATGCCCCCAGGGATCTCACTGAAACTGTCAGTCTTGGGAACTCGATCCTAAGCTGTGCAGTAGAGTTTGGCTAGAAGAGGCTCCCAAGCTGTGAAAGAAAAAGAAAACAGTCAAACACAACAAATCAAATCATAACATAACAAAACAATAAATAAATAAATAAAAGCCCCAAGGATCCCACCATCACAGACTGACAAGCCAGGGAACTGGTTCCCCAGTTGAGGGGAGCTTCACAGCCTTTCAAGAAAAGCAAAGACGGCACATGGAACCAGGTGTTCTAGAGAAAGTAGGGGCAGATGGTGAGAAGCTAAGAAGCCAAAAGAAATAAGAAAAAAGGTACACAAAATGGCACTCAGGGAGCTGACCACTGTGGGCAGAGTGAATCTAAGCTGCCTGAGGCCAAAGGAGTTTCCTCCTGGCCAAGAGACTGCAGGAAGCAGGGGAGGCCAAGAGGAAAGGAAGAGTAAGTGTTAGGAAAAGTATATATTCCTGGTTACTGAGTGATCTCTCTCCTGCTGGGAATTCCTGAAACTGCTTTCAAGTAACCCCTGTTTACTGATCCCCAGTATCCATGGGGTAAATCCAAGCAGCATGGATGCTGCATTTCCTGGCCAGATGAGCTACCATCGCTAGCCAGGTAGCACTGGAGGTAAAGCAGCGGGGAGAGGATAGGAGGCGGGAAGGCAGACTTGCTGGTTACCAGGTGCTCTATCTCCCACTGTGATTTCTGTGAAGCTGCTTTCCTGAGCTCCTTGTCTGCCAATCTCCAGCAGAAGCCAAGATGGAGAGTCTGTACTGTATTAGTTGACACATGGCTTCTGCTTGTGTCTCTTCTCATTCTGTTCTCTGTCAATTTCTTACTCCATTTGGTGTTTGACTGAGTTCTTTATCTCTTCATCTGATGCTTTGACTTCCAGGAACATCTACTCTTAGTTTTTCAGATCTTTGCTGTGGAAGAACAGCATGGTGCTTCTGTCTATGGTTCCATGTTGGTCAGCTCTGGACATATTTCTTAGGTACCTCTACAGGTTCTCTTTTTTTTTTTCCTATCCTCTCTAACATTTGTGTTCCCCATCCCATATTTTGGAAACCCTGGTAGTGCAGTGGTTAAGTCCTATGGCTGCTAACCAAAAGATCAGTGGTTTGAATCTACCACGCACTTCTTGGAAACCCTACAGGGAAGATCCACTCTGTCTTATGGGGTTGGTATGAGTCAGAATCAAATTGATGACAGCATGGATGCTGTTTTGGATCCCATAGGTAATGGGTTGAATTGTGTCTCCCCAAAAATTTGCACAATAATTTGTGCAAATAATTTGGCTGGTGCTGAGGCCCATCACCCACAGAAGCCTCTGTAAGCAAAGTGTCACATCTATGTGACGGCGGGTGGAGGCATCTCACCCTTGGCATATTTTTGAATGTGCTCTCCCTGATGATATTTTGCACCCTAATTAAACCTTCCTCAAAAATACCCCCTCATTTCCCAGCACAAGGATCAAAGAAGAAGGGTTTTATTACCCCCTCAGCTTAATGAATTCCGACACAGCACACCCAGCCCAGGAATACTGAGGATGGCCCAGCTCCGCTGGCTTCCCCCAACTGTACTTCCCTCTCCACATGTGAAACACAAGATTACAGGAAGGCCCTGGGAAGCTTCCCAAGGACAACCCTCCACACAGCCCTTAGAAACAGACATCCCACTCCCTATATCAGGAAGATAGATAGGCTCCCAAGTTCATTATAATTGGTATGACAAATGAGTAAATACTAAAGAAATATCCTTCTTAGAACAGCTTAAGGATGGGGGACGGTGCACACTTACTATCCTCACAGAAACAGACAGAATAAGAAGAAAGGAGGAACACACAGAGACAGCTGGCTTTGGATAAGTCTACCCTTCTTTCTGTACCCTTGACCTTGAGACATGAAAAGAGCTAACTGAGCTCAAGGCATAACTTTGTTTTCACTGTTAATCATCACCACAATATACTTGCCTCGGGCTATTATCTAGAAGGCCTTGACAAGTAACGTGAAAAGAGACCACGAGGTGTCAGTTTCTTACTAGTCAACAGCTTACGTGGCCAAAGACCAGGGTGAAATTACATCACCTCAATTGATTATAAAAAATAAAGAAAGGCAGGTCCTAACAAGCTGCTGCTGTTCCCCAGATCCCTGGTTGTCTCAGTCTCATTTCTTTCTCCTTTGCCAATGCCACCTGTCCCTTCGTGAACCCAGACCCTGCCGAGGCTGGCTCCCGGCAGGCTGGACCATGATTCCCAATATTGTGTGACTGTCCTCCAATTCGTGATTTTCCTATGCTGTAAATCCAAACGTCTGCCTGTGTCTAATAGATAGAATTATGTTAAAGGAGATTATGGTAGGGCTGTAAAAGTCTTCCTAAGATTATCTCCCTGTAAATGGAGTTTCAGAGTGTGGCTTGTACTACCTTTTATCCTTCCATCCTGCAAGATATAAAAGGAAAGAGAATCAAGCAGAGAGTTGGGAACCTCATACCATCAAGAAAGCAGCACAGGGAGTAGAATGTGTCCTTCAGACCTGAGGCTCTGGTGCCAAGATGCTCCCTGACTAAAGACTGATGCAACCCAAGGACTTTCCTCCAGAGCTGACAAAGAAGGAAAGCCTTTCTCTGAAGCAGACACTGGGAATTTGGACTTACAGCCTACTAGACTGTGAAAGAATAAACCTTTGTCTTTTTAAAGCCATCCACTTGTGGTCTTTCTGTTAAGGTGCACTAGATGAATAAAACACCATATTTGGCCCACTTTCCCAAATAAGCAGGGACTTTGGGTTCCTGACCCAGACTGGGTGTGCTGAGGCTGGGTAGATTGATCATCTACAGTGTACGGTCCTGGGATGCTGGTATGACTAGCGAGTGAATTCAAAGCCAGAAAGGCTCTCCAAATTTGTTGTCAATACAAAAGGATGCATTCAGTGTTTGAGAGAGAGAGAAAGCCATTGATTGGGAGAATCTGAATACCAGGCACCAGGCAGTGGGATGAAAAGCAAATGAGGACAAGAAGATTTTAGTCTGGAAAAGCTCAGTGAAAAGAAGGACACTGAAGTACATTTCCCCAGGGAACTGGCAACCAGCTGCTAGTTGGACAGAAAATAGTTAGCAGGACACTAAGGAATTTTGAGCACTTGATGCTGTTTCTTCTTTACTCCACATTGCTACCCTCTTCCCCCTCAAGACCATCAGTTCCCAAGGTTTTAGCTACTTCCTTAGAAACCAGTTCTCTAGATGTCTTTCCTAAGAGGTCAACGTTGCTTCCAATTGCCTACGAGACGTCACTTCAGATGTGCCTTATATTCTTCAAACTCAACACACACCGGTTAAATACATTCTTTCCTTCTATCTCATCACCAGAGACACTCTATCTCTTATTGTCTGTATGCCAGCACAGCGCCTGGCAAGGTCGATATGCTTTTATTAAATGAGTGAATGGATCAGGCAGCCAAGCTTCAATGACTTGGGTCTGCTTCCTTCTGTTATCAGCTGCTGTATTCTAGCTCAGTGGCTCTCAAACACTGATGAGGACAAGGAGCACCTGGAAAGCGTGTTAAAATACATTTTACTGGGCCCCAGACACAGAGAATCTGATTTGGTGGATCAGGTGACTCCCATGGCTTTCTAATTCCAGACAAGCTCACCAGTGATGACAACACTGCTGACGGAAGGGTCCACACACTAGGAATCTTTGTTTCACCGCACACAAGGGCACCATCAAGAGTCAACAGGAGTCTGGATCACTTCTCTGCTTGATCATTCCCCCTTCAACTCTAAGTCTTTTTTTGGTACCTGATACCAGTTTTACCCTGAATTGCAACATTTTTAGTTGTCCACCTGCCAACTTTCTCCCTCTACTAGTCAGTATGTGAACTTTTCTAGTCCTCCTTGCCTATGCAAAGGCTCTAGGTCACCCACTGTTCAGTCCTGCCATCATTTCCAACCTTTGCCAAGACTGACATCCAAAAATATGTCCGTAGCATCAGCTCAAATTCTATCAAACACAAAAATACTCTGGTTTTGCTTAAGCAAGGTAAGGTATCTAGTATGATAAAGCTTTCCTAAATAATAACTCTGCAGAGAAAGATGTCATTTTATGGATTCAACTGCCAGCTACATTTAGACAGACCCATTCATGCCCGTTCTAGAAACTACAGAATTAGGAAATAAAAACAGGCATGTATTGTGTATTTCTTTTATATTAAACCTCCATAACGATGGAAAGAAACATGATGGAGCAAAGAATACGAACTCTGGCACTAGAGGAACCCTGGCTCTGATGTTAATTCTGTCAGTTATCGGAGTTCATACTTCTCTGAATCTCAGTTTATTGGCCAGTGAAATAGGGCTAATGACATCTCCCAAACAGAGTTGTTGAGAGATGGAATGAGGAAATGGATACAAGCACTTGGCACAATGGGTGGCCTAAATTAAGACCAATGAGTGTTGATCTCATTTCTGCCCCTCTAAATGTAAGTGCAATTTAATAGCAGTAGGTCTTCCCCCACCCCCCCCCCCCCCGTCACTTCTCAGGAAAGGTTTGTTGCTCAAATACCACCGTCAAAGAAAACACAAATAAGTAAGTTAATGTTATGTAGACTCAAAAGAAGTGAAAGATATTCCTTCAGGTCAGAAACTGCAGTTAAACAAGTTAAACACAGGCAAGAGAATAAATAAACATGCTTCTTACTTTTGCTGGTGCTAAATTACACAATTTCCTTAAGCAATACTAAGGCTTTTGTTTCTGTTGAAAGAACATTATTCTGCAGTAATATATCGTGAAACACTTCAGAATTTTGGAATGATTCTAAGCTGGGACACCCACCACCTGTCTGTCACAGTTATTCCTCAGTGAGGAAACTTTAGTAAATATGATAAAGAATTTTAAGAACAGTGTGACCTGATTTATAGTTCACTTCCATGCAACTTAGTTAACAGGATTTTTTTTTCTATTTTTCCCTGGAATTGTCACCAAGGCCCTGTTGCTGGGAACAATAGTAGCAAATATCCAGTATTTGAAATTCAGTTTTCTGGGCCAGCCATCTGTCTCCCAGTATTCTTCCTAGCTTCTAATGCACAAAGAGGACTGAAAATGAATAGAAAAGTCATTGCTTTGAGTGAACATTTCCCACAAAGTCATGATTAAATTAGGGGAGCCAGCCAGAAAGGAAACATTTGATTGCCCCATTTGCTCTACTACAGGCCCTGCCCCGTGCTACTGAGCCAAGGAAGGCGCCCTGGTGGCACAATATGAGGGGACCAGCTATACAAGAGTCAGTTCTCCAAGACAACCTCCTAAACACGCAGGCGTTTAATAGCAAAGCCTCCAGTATCTGAGCAAAAGCTAAAAGGCCTGAAAGGAGAAACAGACAACCCCCTAGTCCTAACAGGAACCTTCTAGCATGTTCTTTCAGTAACTGATACAGCATGTAGATAAAAAAAGCAACAAGGGCAGAGAAAACGAAGACAGAATTATCAAGCAAATGCACCTCACTGACATTTATACAACACTCTACCAACAACAGCAGAATGTACATTATTTTAAGTGCACAAGAAACAGTCACACAAACAGATCATTTTATGAGTCAGAATGCAACAAGAATGAATGGGTCTGTCTTTGAAGCACAGCCAGGATTCTTCTTGGAAGCAAGGATGGAATGTTTCCTCTCACGTACTTTGGATGTGTTATTATGAGGAACCAGTCACTGCAGAAAGACCTTACGCGTGGTAGAGGATCAGCCAAAGGGAGGAAGACCCTTAATGAGATAGACGGACACAGTGGCTGCAACAATGGGCACAAACATAGCAACGGCTGTCAGGATGATGCAGGACCAGGTGGCATTTCATTCTGTTGTACGCCACAGGGGCCCTACTGAGTAAGAAGCTACTCGATGACACCTAACAACAACATAGCAACAGCAGTGGTAGCCATGATGGAGCTCACTAAGTTGAGTCTCACTGGCAACACAAGAATAAAAAGGGGTGCACCCTGAGATCTCCACTAAAAGACCTCAATTGGTGGTCCAGCGGTTTCAGGGTTCCCCTGGGAGCATGGCCCCTGGCCTTCATGCTGCCCTTGCCCATAAATCATAATGAAGGTTCACTCTTCAGACACGAATGGATTGCTCTTGGTGATGCAGAGTGACCATATATTGGATGCACTTTATGGTTCTATACATCTATAGGATATCATCCTGCTGATCTCTGGCTGGAGGAAGGAGAGTGGGTGGAAAGGAGGGGAAAGGAGACTGTTGGGAGGATGAGACATACATGGAGCAGCAGGGAGAGCAGTGGAAGCTGCATATAGGCGGGCATGTAAATTTATATGGGGAAAGTAGATTTTCACTCAGTCATAATGAAAAAAAAAGATAAAAAGAATTGAAGAAGTATAAGTGATTAAAATAATACTGAGTATCTTCTCTGACCACAATGGAATTAAATTAGAAATCAATAAGAGAAAGTTATTCGGAAGCTTCCTCAAGTATTTGGAAATTAAATATAACACTTTTAAATAACTATGAGTCAAAGAAGAAATCACAATGGAAATTCAGAATATTTTTATTTGAATGAAAAAAATCACAACGTAACAAAATTAGCCGAAGAAGTCCTTGGTTGCACAGTGGTAAAATCACCCAGTGGCTAACAGAAAGGTTGGCAGTTGGAGCCTATAAGCCCCTTTGCGGGAGAAAGATGTGGCAAACTGAAGTGGGAAAACACAGGAGAGAATTTCAAACTGTCATGGACTCCATAATTTTTGGAGCCATGGAGGAGCCATGGAGCCTGGGTGGAGCCCTGAAATTATTGCCTGAGATAATCTTTAACTCTTAAACCACAAACCAAAAATATTCCTGAAGTCTTCTTAAAACCAAAGACTAGTTTAGCGAAGACTGTCTGCCTTGAACATTGTGCTCATTTAAGATTTATCCATATGGGGTCAACTGACAATAGCAATTCAAAAGATTAGGTAGAAAATTTAGGGAGCAACGGGTTTATGAGAAAGCCTTGGCAGTGCAATGGTTAAGAACTACCGTTGTTAACCATAAGGTCGGCATTGACGACCTCCTTCTTGGAAATTCTATGGGACAGTTCTCCTCTGTCCTATAGGGTCTTTATGAATTGGAATCAGCTCAACAACAGTGGGCTTCATTTTGGGGAGTGTAGGCCAGCAGAGGAAGCACAACTCAAGATCATATGGGACGAATGGTTATACAACCTGAATAATCTAATCACTGTCACTAAATTATACATATATAAAGTGTTGAACTCGTAAATGTTCTGTTGTATAATACTGCCAGTAATAGAATAATATCCACACACCCATATGGAAAGCCAGTCAATATGACTATTATTCAAATTTATGCACCAACCACTAAGGCCAAAGATGAAGTAATCAAAAATTTTTACTAGCTTCTGCAGACTGAAATTGATCAAACACGCAATAAGGATGCACTGATAATTACTGGTGATTGGAATGCAAACGTTAGAAACAAAGAAAAAGCATCATTAGTTGGAAAATACAACTTTGTTGACAGAAATGATGTGGAGATCTCATGACGGAAATTTGCAAGACCAATAACTTCTTCATTGCAAATCCTTTTTTCACCAACATAAAGAGCAACTAAAACATGGACCTTACCAGATAGAACACAAAGGAATCAAATTAACTACATCTGTGGAAGGTGACCACAGAAAGCTCTATGTCATCAGTCAGAACAAGACCAGATGGTGACTGAAGAACAGACCATCAGTTGCCCATACGCAAGTTGAACTTGAAACTGAAGAAAATCTGAACAAGTCCATGAGAGACAAAATACTATCTTAAGTATACACCACCTGAGTTTAGAGACCATTTCAAGCACAGATTTGATGCACCAAACATGAATGACCAAAGACTAACTGTGGAATGACATCAAAGATATCATCCATGAAGAAAGCAAGAGGTCATTAAAGAGACAAGAAAGAAAGAAGGGAGACCAAATTGGATGTCAGATGAGATTCTGAAACTTGCTCTTGAACACTGTAACTAAAGTAAATAGAAGAAATGATGAAGTAGAAAAACCAAACAGAAGATATCAAAGGGCGGCTTGAGAAGACAAAGTAAAGTATTACAATGACATGTGCAAAGACCTGGAAATTGAAAACCAAAATGCAAAGAATACACTTTGCATTTCTGAAGCTGAAAGAATGAAGAAAAAATTCAAGCCTCGAGAGACAGTAGTGAAGGATTTTACAGGGAAAATATTAAATGACTCAGGAAGCATCAAAAGACGTTGGAAGGAATACACAGAGTCACTATACCGGTAAGCACTGCTCGACACTCAACCATTTCAAGAGGAAGTGTAAGATCAGAAACTGACGGTGCAGAAAGACGAAGTCGAAATTGCACTGAACGCACTGGCGAAAATCAAGGCTTCAGGAATGGGTGGAATATCAACTGAGATGTTTCAACAAACAGAGGCAGCAATGGAAGTGCAGCTACCTGGCCAACTGACAGGAAGAGATCCAATTCTATGCCCATTCCCAAGAAAGGAGATACAACCTAATGTAGAAATTATCAAACAATATCATTAATATCACACACAAGTAAAATTTTGCTAAAGACCATTCACAAGCAACTGCAACAGTATACTGACAGTAAACTGCCAGAAATTCAAGTTGGATTCAGAAGAGGATGTGGAACCAGGAGTGTCATTGCTGATGTCACATGGATCTTGGCTAAAAGCAGAGAATACCAGAAAGATGTTTTCCTATGTTTTATTGCCTACTCAAAGGCATTTGACTGCTTGGATCATAACAATTTATGGATCACATTCCAGAGAACGGGAATTCCAGAACACTTAAACTGTGCTCATGAGGAATCTGTACATGGATCAAGAGACAGTCATACAAACAGAACAGACAGAATAAACAAACAGAACTGCATGGTTTAAAGTCAGGAAAGGTGTGCATCAGGGTTGTACCCTTTCACCATATCTTTTCAATCTGTATGCCATGCAAATAACCTGAGAAGATGGACTATGTAAAGAAGAACAAGGCATCAGGATTGGACGAAAACTTATTAACAACCTTCTTTACACAGATGACACAACCTTGCTAGCTGTTAATGAAAAGGATTTGAAACACCGATAAAGATCAAAGACTACAGCCTTCAGTATGGACTGCACCTCAACATCAAGAAAACAAAAATCCTCGCAACTGGACCAGTAAGCAACATCACGACAAACGGAGAAAAGATGGAAGTGGCCAAGCATTTCATTCTACTGATTTCCACAATCCATGCCCATGGAAGCAGCATTTGAGAAATTAAAAGACATATTGTACTGGGAAAACCTGCAGCAAAAGATCTCTTTAAAGTTTTAAAAAGTAAGGATGTCACCTTGAAGACTAAGGTGTGCCTGATCCAAGCCATAGCATCTTCAATCACATTATATGTATGCAACAGTTGAACAATGAATAAGGAAGACAGAAGAAGAATTGATTCCTGGGGATTGTGGTGTTGCAGAAGAATACTGATTGTACCATGGACCACCAAAAGAATAAATAGATCTGTTCTGAAGAAGCACAACCAGGGTGCTCCTTGGAAGCAAAGATGGCAAGACTGCATCTTACATACTTTGGACATGTTGTCAGGAGAGATCAATCCCTAGAGAAGGACATCATGCTTGGTAGAGTGGAGGGTCTGTGAAAAAAGGGAGACCCTCAACAAGATGGACTGACATAGCAGCTTAGGTACTGGGCAGTGCTTCACTGTGTTGTGCACGGGGTCGCTGTGAGATGGAACCGAGTCAACAGTACCTAACAACATAACACAACAACAGGATATCATGAACATCTTTTTGCCAATACATCAGATAACTTAATATAAATGGGCAAAGTCCATAAAAGAACCCAATTACCTAAGATCGCTCAAGAAGAAATATATTTTCACCAAAATAATAATAATAGTAATAAAATAAATTACTTTTCTTAAAAAATAAAGATGCAGATAACTTAAAATATCCATAGATTTAAGTCTATTATGGAAACTGAATGCATAGTTTCAAACATTCCCATAAAGAAAACTCCAAGTCCAGATGGCTTCATTGATGAATTCTACCAAACAGACTTACACAAATTCTTGCAGCTGTTGACCATCTGCCTGACACAACCACCACAGTTTCCACTCTTAAGCTCAACAACAAAGGCTTTTCAGTGTTCCAACAAATCTAATGGATAAAACAGTATGATGACACAGGAACCATCTTCCTCTCAGATGTCTTTGTTCTTAGCTCGGATCAGGCAATGCAGCATCAATGATTCAATAGAATTTCATCAGCAATTCAGAGCATCACTTCATAGATGATAACAGCACTTCACTGATGGTAATTTAGAATTACCTTTGCAATTTAAAGTCTGGACTCCTTGATTTGGTTCATTCAACATTTAGCTGTAATTTCTTTTGTTTGTCCATATCAAGAATTTTTAGAAACTCTTGTGGTGTAGTGGTTAACTGGTACAGCTGCTAACCAAAAGACTGGCAGTTTGAATCCACCAGGCATTCCTTAGAAACTCTATGGGGCAGTTCTGCTCTGTCCTACAGGGTCAACATGAGTCAGAACTGACATGACAGCAAGGTGATTTTTTTTTAAGAATCTTTAGGATGATGGCTTATGAGGGCAGACAATTTAAGTCCACAAACATAATTGTTCTAAGTGATAGCTCATTGCTGAATATCACTATAGTCACCTTCAAAGTACTACCCTTGGGAAGCTTCGCACTCATGCCAGCACCTAGTCTGCCCTTCAAAGCAATTTTGGAACCCTTTCTGGAATGGCCATTGCACACGGTCGCAAGTTTGTGACCTTAGCTGTACAGTTGTCTGTGAGGGAATTTTTATTCAGTAAGCAAATAATTGTATTGGAACACACTCCCTTCTCACCTGATCTGGCCCCCAATGACTTTTTTCTTTGCCCAAAGATAAAGGAAATAGTGAAAGGAAGTCATTGGGATGACATTCAGGACATTGAGAGTAATAAGACAACAGCCCTGATGGCCATTCCAGAAAAAGAATTCCAGAATTGCTATGAAGGGGGACTAGGTGCTGGCATCAGCACATAGCTTCCCAAGGTGAGTACTTCAAAGGTGACCACAGTGATATTTGACAATGAGGTATGCAGCACTTTTTCTAGGATGAGTTAGCAAATTTAATTGGCAGTTCTCATGTAGCAACCTCACAGAGAGCCCAGAGTAAAGGAGATCTTATCTCAGAATTTGAGAAGGCAGTTTTGTCTAATTTTATGTATACATTGATAAAAAGTCCACCTGGTTTTAAAACAACCATTCAGTTTAGAATGAAATGAACACAGATGGTAGAAAATGACAGTCAGTGCCGTTGGGTCGATGCCAACTCAGAGTTGACTGACAGCTCGGAGCCTATCTCAGGGATGTCCTCCAGTAGCGTCAGCCTCAGAACGCGCAATGACTGAAGTAGATGATTCAGGGTGAAAGGGGTGGATGGTAGGGTCTATTTTTAAGTGTCACTGACTTCATGGCCCTAGAGAAGCAATGCTAGCCTTAAAAACCCATGTGGACAGACCCGGATATACTGTTTCTGTTAGCCATCTGGTACCGCTCTAACAGAAATTCCACAGGTAGATGGCTTTAACAAGGAAAAGTTTATTCTCACATGATCTAGCAGGCTGGAAGTCCAAATGCAGGGTGCCAGCTCCAGGGGAACACACTCTCTGTCAGCTCTGGAGGAAAGTCCACGTGTTGCATCAGTCTTTCTTTGGTCTGAGAGTATCTCAGTACAGGAACCTTGGGTCCGAAGGACACAGCTCTGCTCTTGGTGCTGCCTCCTTGATGGTACAAGGTTCCCAACTCTCTGCTGGTTTCCTTTTCCTTTTACCTCTTGAAGGAAAAAATGAAAAAAAGGTGGTGCACGGAAACTCCCTTTACACCGGAGCAGGAAAGTGACCTTATTAAGAAGGGTGTTACAGTCCCACCCTAACTTTCTTTAACACAGTCCAATCTATTAACCACAGGCAAAGATTAGGATTTACAGCACAGGAAAATCACAAAAGGTAGGACAATCATGAAACACTGGGAATCATGGCCCAGCCAAATTGTTACACACATTTTTTTGGTACACAGTTCAATCTATGACACTCTTCAAGACCCTATGCTGCTTTGCTGGAGAGGAAGTGCAGACAGATTGCCACAGGCAGTGGGTGACAGGAATAGCCGGCTCTAGGACACCTATACCACTTGCGAGAGCAGGGAAGGGTTCTCGAGTACAATGTTTTCATCCAAGAGGTAGCAATGACAAAGTTGGCCTCAAAGGTCATTATGAGATCATATTCCACATGGCAGAGTCCTCAAAAATAACTTACACTACAGAAACAATAGGCAGATGGTAAGATTTTATTCTATATTTTATAAGTCTATAAAAATCTATAAAATGAAGTTTCATTATAAAAAATTAGAAAAAAAATTACATCTAAAAAACAAATTTAGGTTGACCCATAACAGAAAGACTGAAAGATCATTCATTCAACTGCTTTGAACTGGGGCTTCACTGTAAGTCTAGTCTTGTAGTCCAGACCACACCTAACCAACTCAACCAAACCAACAGATAAGCTCCCTATCCTGTTCCAGCTTCATCCATGGAAGACTGCCATTTTGCTGTGTGTTGGGAGTCCTGGCTTTGTTTATTGTATCTTTACTGACAACAGTTCAGGTTTCTGGATTAGAGCTCCTGGCTTTAGCCTCAGTCAGAACAGTAAGCTAATCTCCAGAACCTGGCAAGGGTATCTGTCTGTGACTGGCTCATAAAGGAGCCACCCACTTGGGTCTGTTTAGACTTTGGCCTCTTAGGTTACATGAGTCACCAAGATCAGCATTCCAGTCAGTGACACCCAGTCACCATACAACTTCTAGCACGTGAAGTTGCTGAGCATAACTTTCAACTGAGTCTGAAAAGTAATTATATAGATATAGATATAGTTTGTCTTTCTTTTGCATGCTCAGAGGTTTAATCATCAAAAGGGGCCTTAATGCTATTTTCAAAGATCTCATGCCTATGAAAAGAACTTTATCTTTCCAAGAGAGAAATATTTCAACAGATGCCCCCCCTTTTGCCTAGCTCAAAGAAAGAAATCTAACAAAATTTTTCACTATTGTAGCTGAGGCAGAATTTTTTGCTGTCTTTGTTTGACAATATGCAAAGGGGATAAAAGCAGAGAAACTGTCATGGCTAGTGACAATAATTCATTACGATGTCTCTAAAACACCAGAGTGAGATTTACAAGTTTGAAAGGCAACTCTTCAGACAAATAGTAAATCTTATGAAAAAGCCTCTTGTATGCCAACTCAGATTTCCATTTTGGTTAGGAAAATTGTACCATAGAAGAGAATGATCAAGATAATTTTTACATTAGATATAACAGAAAGGAACATCTGCTTCAAAAATCACCACTAAACCTTTTTCCTTTTTTTCTGCTTTCCAACTTTCTTTTTTTTTAAACTGTGATTAAGTGAACGTATACAATCCAAATCAATTTTACATGCCCGCCTATCTGTAGCTCCACCTGCTCTCCTCACCATGTGGCAGCACATTCCTCCTTTTCACTCTCTACTTCTAGTATCCTCTTAATGAGCCCCTGTCCCCTCTTCTCCACCCTCTTCTCTCTCATCTAGAAAGACACCAGTAAAACAGCCTCCTATAAATGGATAAAACCATAAATTATACACGCAATATAGTCACACCATGTCAATGACTCCAGTACAAGGAGTGGCCACTAAACCCTTTACAGCCAGTCATGTCTCTCATTGATGGTGTAACAGATTTCCAGATAACATTTAGTCACATTACAGCTAATCAGAAAACCAATTCAGCATTTTACCAGGAATATCCACTTCTTTCCAGAATAAGGCTGTGATCATGCAAAAACAGATTTTATTTTTTAAGATAGTTTTAGATTTACAGAAAAATTGAGCAGATAGTAAAGAGGGCACATGTTCTCCCTCCACACACAATTCCCTCTACTAACATCTTACATTAAAAACTAAAACCAAACCCACTGCCACGGAGTCATGTTTGACTCACAGCGACCCTAGCGGTCAGAGTAGAACTGCCCTATCGAGTTTCCAAGGAGCACCTGGTGGATTTGAATTGCCAATCTTTTGGTTAGCAGACGTAGCACTTAACTCACTATGCCACCAGGGTTTCCACATCTTACATTGGTTTGTGTTAAAAGGGAAAAAAATCACAAAGTTTAGTAAAGCAAAAACAAAGTGTTATTTGGAGTATGAGATCTGACAATTAAGCTTGTAAATTCACCCTAGAAAAAGTGCCACATACTTCATTGCTGAATATCACCAAAGTTGCCTTTGAAGTACTCCCCTCTGCAAACTATGCACCAATGTCAGAACCTGGGATACGCTTCAAAGCAATTCAGGAACTCTGTTTCAGGAATGGCCATCAGTGCTATGGTCATATTACCCTTGATGTCCTGAGTATCATCCTAATGTCTTCCTTCCAAGATTTCCTTTATCTTCGGGCAAAGAAAAAAGTTACTGGGGGCCAGAACAGGTAAGTAGGGAGGGTGTCCTAATACAGCTATTTGTTTACTGGCTAAAAATTCCCTCACAGACAACTATACAATTCAGGTCACGAACTTGTCACCGTGACACTTGGTGCAATGGCCATTCCAGAACAAGTTCCAAAATTCCTTTGAAGAGTAGACTGGGTGCTGGGGTCAGTGCCTAGCTTCCCAAGAGGAGTACTTCAGGTGTAACCCTAGTGATATTCAGCAGCGAGGTAGGTATGTAGTACTTAGAACAATTAAGTTTGTGAACTTAATTGTCAGATCTCATATATTCAAAAAGGCCAAAGTGGTAAGTGGACAAGCATGCTGCCAAAGCCAATGAAACATTACAGAGTAGACAAAAGTGGGAAACCTTGGTTGCACAGTGGTTGAGTACTACAGCCGCTAACTAAAAGGTCAGCAGTTCATATTACCAGGTGCTCCTTGGAAACTCTATGAGGCAGTTCTACTCTGTTCTGTTGGGTTGTTGTGAGTCAGAATCAACTCAACAGCAGTAGGTTTGTTTGGTCTTTTTTTTTAAAACAAAAGTGGGAAAATGGACAAGTATGTGCCACAGGCACGTCTGCCCGAGTCCAAACAACCTTACAAAATCATCAGTATATATTAACATCACAAAACAGGCAAAACCATCAACAGCTTCACCTTTTCACAGATTGACTACAAGCTGTGACCCTACGTATTTTAATTATCTTTCTTAACAATCATTGGTACAGGTTTCAGTCAGGACAGTCCGGAGGGTCTTCATTGGTCCAACAATCTGCTGTTCACTAAATTTTACTAGAAGAATAATGTTCTTTACTAGAAGAATAGTGTTCTGTTTCACTGGTTTATGTAACCAAACCAAACAACCCATTGCCATTGAGTCAATTTTGTCTCATAGTGACTCTACAGATCAGAGTATAACTGCCTCATAGAGTTTCAAAGGAGCACCTGGCACGCCCAAACTGCTGACCTTTTGCTTGGCAGACATAGCACTTAACCACTATGCCACCAGAGTTTCCCAGGTTCCCTAAAAGATATTTTCTAAGATTGTATTAGCTACTGTCTTCATACCTCAAGGCCCAGATGCGATGTTCTTGTGAGTCCTTATGAGTCTTTCTCCAGCTAGGTCACATTCTCTATGCTCAATAACAGGGAATAATAATTTGAATATTTTCTAAATCACATGGTACATTTGTTACAATTCACAAATTATTAACTAAAATCCAACTTTACACAGATTTCCTTAGGTTTTAACTAATGCCATTTTCCTGCCCCAATCTAGGCCACTACACTACATTTAACTGTCATATCTCCTCAGGCAGCTCTTGGCTGTGACAGTTTCTCAGATTTATTTGTTCTTGATGACTGTGACAGTTTTGAGGAGGACTGGTCATGAGTGGGAATCAACTTGATGGCACTGGGTTTGATTTGGTTTGGTTTGGTCTGCTGTATTGCAGGATGCTACTCCACTGGAATTCATCTGATGTTTTCCCATGATTAGACTGGAGTTATGGGTTTGGCAGGGGCAAAGATCACAAAGATAAAGGGTCATTTTCATCACTGTTATGGACTGAATTGTGTCCCCCCAAAATAGATGTTGAGCAAAAGGATGAGTATTGTATGAGACTTTGGCAATGAGGACTTAAAAATGGACTTAAGTACAGAAGGAAATTCTTTCATGGCTACAGGGGTAGCAAGGGAGGGAGAAGGATGTTCAAAGATTAGATAGCTGGTAGGAATTTGGTTAGGTGAAGGGAGTGACAGCACACAGTAGAGAGCAGACCAGCACAGCTGGACTACTCAACCCAATATTTCAAAGGATAGAGTAGCAGGGAAGGGGTCCTGGGGACCACGGTTTCAGGGGATGTCAAGGTCAACTGGCATAGCTAGTCTTTAGCTAGGAGAGTCTACTGCACCCTAAATTTGTGAATGGCATCAGGGGTACACCAAAAGGTCCCAACCCATCTGGAATAAATAACAACCATGAACGTCAAAAATGGGAGGAAAAATGTGCCCATGAGGCAGAAGTAGTCATACGAATGGTATACTTCATCAGCATGAGACTAGAAGAACCAGATGGTGTCTGGCCACCACTAAATGCAGCTATGATAAGGGACACAATGTAGAGTTTCTGAGGCAACACACAGAAAAAGAGGCGTGCAACTCAGGGACTCTTCTAAAAGACCAGAATTGATAGTTTGACAGCCTGGAGGGTCCCCTGGGAACACAGCCCCTAGACTTGCTACTAGCCCTGAACTGAAATCGGCACTGAGGTCAACTTTCAGACAGGAACGGACTGGACTCAGGGACACAGCGTGAGGATACGGTGTGTATATTTTATGAGTTTATACACATTTATACGAGGCTGTCCTACTGGTCTCTTTCTAGATGGGAGAGAAGTGGAGAGCAGGGGGCAAGTGCTCCTTAAGAGGATACTAGAAGTATAGAGTGAAAAGAAGGAATGTGCTGTCACAGGGTGAGGAAAGTAGAAGGAGGTGCAGATAGGCAGGCATGCAGAGTTCATTTGGATTGTATACTCTCACTTAATCACAACTAAAAAAATAGATGCTGAAGTCCTAACCCCTGGTACCAGTGAACTGTTGGAAATAGAGTCTTGGAAGATGTTATCAGTAATGTTAACACACAGTCATATTGGAGTAGAGGGAGTTCTAATCCAATCTGAGTGATGTCTTTGTACAAAAGAGAGAGACAGAAGAAAGATGCCATGTAAAGACATATCTACATACCAAGAAAAGTCTGGGGCTACCAGAAGCCTGGAAAGACAAAGATGGATCTTCCCTCCAGCCTTCAGAGGTAACAGTGCAGCTAACATCTTGAATTCAGACTACTATCTGGAACTGTGAGGCAGTAAGTCACCTCATCTGCAGTATTTTGTTACAGCAGCCCTAGAAACTAATATGAGAATATCCTATCAAGGGTACATGCTATTAACATGAAAACGACTGCTGATGTTGAGCTTGATCACCTGACTGGAGTAGCGTATGCCAAGTTTCTTCCCTGTAAAGTTACTCTTTGTTTTCCTTGTTTACCTTCCGTACTCTTCAGAAGGACATCACCATGCCAGGCCCACACATAGAGAAATTACATGCTCCATCCATCAGGGTGGTGCACCTACATAATTTATTTGAATTTCCTCTTCATAGGAGATTTTTGTTAAATTTGTATCAGTCATTTATTTATATCAGTATATATTCATGGATATATATTTTATACTGTGGTTATAACCCAAAGCTACTATTATTTGCTTTATTCTCAAATTTGTTCCTGCTTTCACCATTGGAAGTTCTTTCAGATGGCTCCTATATCACTTGAACATACCTCCATCAAGGTAAGGTTTTGGGTTTTGTTGTTGTTTAGTTTTGTTTTAGTGATTCCTACTTTCTGGCACTACAAGATGCTCAAGGTTGTCTTGCATATTTTTGCTCCAATTCTAGAGTAGGCCATTTCTGCAAGGAGCCTGGCTTCCTTTTACTGGAGAACGGGATTAGAAACCATGATCTGAGTGTTGGTTGCATTTGTTGCTACTGGGATGCCATTTTTTTTACCCATTTTATTTGTTTCTAGAAGGATTTAAAGGTCATTTTCTAAAGAAACCTAGACATTAACACTCTCTCAGCAGGCTTCTATATAATCTGACCACATTCACCTGCTAATGGATAGACTGGGTGGCTGTGGAAGGAACACAGTTAGATTTGGCTGGAATTATCCCCTTGATACCCATCACTCCACTAACTCCACTATCAACTGAATTTGAGTTGTTAGGTTTTGATAAATATTTCTCATTGAGAAGTGAAGAGAAGCCAAAGTTTCTAATGTTGTAAATCACCTGCTGGCTTTTCATGCTTCACAGTCTAGACATGCTTAAAATATTTACTAAATCCCTTGTCATGGATTGAGTTGTGTCTCCTCAAAAACATGAGTAGCAGTTTGGCTTGGCCATGATACTCAGTATTGTGTGACTGTCCCCCCTTTTGTGATTTTCCTGTGTTGTAAATCCTAATCTCAGCCTGCAGTTAATAGGTCAAGATTGTATTGTGTTAAAGAGGATTGGGGTGGGACTATAACACCCTTACTAAGGGAGTTGCCTAGAGTGTGGCTTTCACTACTTGTTATCCTACAAAAGATAAAAGGAAAAGGAATCACGCAGAGAGCTGGGACCTCACACCATCAAGAAAGCAGCACTGAGAGCACAGTGTGTCCTTCAGAGATGAGGTTCTTGCACCGAGATGCTCTCAGATCAAAGACAGATTGATGTAACACAAACACCTTCCTCCAGAGGCAACACAGAGAGTGCATTCCCTTGGAACCAGCATCCTGAAATCAGACTTGCAGCCTGCTATAAGAAGAAACTTTTCTTTATTAAAGCTATCCATGATATTTTTGTTATTTCTATTAGAGCAGTACCAGATGACCAAGACATCCCTCAAACAAATAATACATTTTTCCTTGGGTCTTACACATGAGGTTTTGACACATCAAAAATAAATAGAGCTACCTCCTGCCTTGAGTCACATTCTTTCAGTGACACTCAATGTCTCCATATCCCTCAGGGTCGCAAACCTACATGGCACATACTCTGAGGACTGATACAGTGGGTATCTGCATAAAGGATTGAGTGCCAGATTCAACATGTATTTGAGTTCTGGTGTTATTTTCACCTCTGTGAGAACTCAGGCAAGTCACCTAACTCGTTCATTTGGCAAGTAATTAATGAGTAACAACAATATGCCAGGCAGGTTAATTTCCTCATATACAAAATAAACAACTCAAACTAGAGGACTCTAAAAATCCTATAATCTAAATTAAGTCCATTGTCTATACACACCATGGTCTGATAACCATTTACAATTTTTATTCTTTTTTTCCATTTTTATTCTGTTTTAAATGACAAACTACCATGAGTCAGTTTCTCATGCAAAAACTTACACACACTTTGTTATGTGACCCTAGCTGCTCTTTCCACACAATAACAGCACATTTCTCATCTCCACCCTGTGTGTCCCATGTGTCCACTCAACCAGTTCCTGTATAACAAAAATGTATCATTTGTTTGAGGGATGTCTTGGTCATCTGGTACTGCTCTAATAGAAATAACAAAAATATCATGGATAGCTTTAATAAAGAAAAGTTTCTTCTTATAGCAGGCTGCAAGTCTGATTTCAGGATGCTGGTTCCAAGGGAATGCACTCTCTGTGTTGCCTCTGGAGGAAGGTTTTTGTGTTACATCAGTCTGTCTTTGATCTGAGAGCATCTCGGTGCAAGAACCTCATCTCTGAAGGACACACTGTGCTCTCAGTGCTGCTTTCTTGATGGTGTGAGGTCCCAGCTCTCTGCGTGATTCCTTTTCCTTTTATCTTTTGTAGGATAACAAGTAGTGAAAGCCACACTCTAGGCAACTCCCTTAGTAAGGGTGTTATAGTCCAACCCCAATCCCCTTCTGCCTTCTAATCTTGCCACTGGACAGGAGCTGCCCAGTTCGTCTCCTGTATCTATGTAAGCCAAGAAGTATACACTTCACCAGTATCATTTACAACTTTTATTCCTGGAACAAGAACTGTATTTATCATTCTCAGGAACATGAGGTCAAAAAAAAAAAAAAACAACTTTATGAACTTTCATTTCTAGTGTACACTTTAGATTTTAAATATCTTGAACATGAGCCAAACTCCTCAGTACCTTTGTTGCCCAGATCAAAGCTTTAAAAATCTTTTATCAGCCAGAGAAAATTTTATGTATTACTTTGAGCCCTAAAGGATGGCAAATGATTGATACAGTTGGAGACCTTCCAAGCTAAGCCAGCTTCAAGTGAAGCATAAAGTGGTACTCATTATAAGGATTGTTATCAGTGTGAACAGACAAGTTTCAAACTAGAGATACTGTGTCAGATACAAGAATGATGGGGCCAATATTTATTACCAGGAAGCAAAATGTCAGAATGTAAAACATTTGATCATGGGGGCGGGGGCCAAGATGATGGAGTAGTCAGATGGTTCCTGTGATCCTTCTAACAACAAAGTTCCAAGAGAACAAATGAAGTGATTACATATGACATCCTAGCAGACCTCAACATCACAGATAAAGCTGAGAAATTGGACTGAGCAATAGAGAAGGGATAGTAGGTCCAGAAGTACGTACATAGGCCTGGCCAGACCTGAGCTTCCGGGAGTTGGCTGTGGCCAGTATGGTGGGCAGAGTCGTGGAGGTTGGAGGGCATCCTTCTCAGGAGAAATGGACCAGAAGATCTACTCAGGCTTTTAGAACTAGTGAAAAACAGTAATAGATCATGAAAGCCTAAGTGGTTTGCTTCTAACCTACCCCACACAGACATAAATCTCTCCTTTGGGATAAACCTCTCTCCCTTTTCCCAGCACCTCCCTTGTCCTTCTTTGCACTGCACCCTGTCTTTGGAGTCTGACATCATTAACTTAGTGAGAAGTAGGACTCCCTTTGCCCACCCTGAGCCATTCTCCATGACTTGGAGAGGGAATGATTTACAGACCGGAGGAAGAAGGGGAAAAGTCAGCTGACTCCCATGAGCCAGGAATTCAAGGGCAGAAACAGCTTCTTCACCTAGATTCAGACAAAAGGGGACACACCACCATCACAGAAGCTCAGGGACAGCTCTTAGCTCCCTGCCTTTCTCAATACATACAGCCAGATACCTGTGTCGACATCAATCACCTCTGCCCATTTAGGATATATGGGAGAGCCTGCACCACACACTTATTGACTGACTACCTGGACACCTGAGCTGAATCCATATAAGAAAAGTAAATGGATTTTTGGGCTTGCATGTCTAGTAACAGCCCTAACCACCTGGTGATAGGATATTAGTGAATCAAGGTACAGTAACCAAACTACCACATATGACCAGCTTATCTGGACATTTTGAAACAAAGTAAACCAAGAAGGTAGAACACAGTAGGAAAACATAAAATAAATAAATACAACAACTTACAGATGGCTTGGAGACAACATATCAAATCATTTAGAGAGGGAGACTATAAAGGCTCCCAAAACAAAAAATCAAGAAATATTCCAGATGAAGAGAACTTTCTGGGATTATCATAAGTAGAACACAAAAGATTACTATCTAGAACTCTTCAAGAAATCAGGGAGGAGATGAGACAAATGCATAATGACAAACTGAATAGGTTGCAAGAAAACAAATAGACAGGAAGTAGAAACTCAGAGAACTAATAATAAAATTATACAATTAGACAACTAAATAGAAACTCAAAGGGGCAGAATTGAGACATAAAAGGCCAAATTATAAGGCTGAAGACAAGGTACATAACACCACCATAAACCAAAAACCAAACCCACTGGCATCGAGTTGGGTCTGACTCAACATATCTGAGGAAAAATCACATAAAAGAATTTTTTACAAAATCAAAAGACACTAAGAATTATGTAGGACTCTATCAAGACAAATAATCTACAAATGATTGGAGAACCAGAACAGGGGAATAACAGAAAATATAGAAAGAACTGTCAAAGATTTGTTGACAGAAAACTTCCCTGATACCATGAAAGATGAGAAGAAACTGAACCAGGATGCTCATTAAACTCCACTCAAGGTAGATCCCAAAAGAAAGACATCAAGGCATGTTATAATTAAAACTGCCAAAACTAAAGATAAGGATACAATTTTAAAACTGTCTAAGAATAAATGAAAAATAATCTACAAATGAGAGTCAATAAGACTAAGCTCAGACTACTCAGCAGAAGCCACACAGTCAAGGCAATGGGATGACAAATACAAAGCCTTGAAAGAAAATAACTGCCAGCAGAGAAATATACATACAGTAAAATAGTTTATCAATATGATGGTGAAGTTAGGACATTTTCAAACAAACAGAAATTTAGGCAATTTGCAAAAACCAAATCAAAACTACAAGAAATACTAAAATGAGTCCTTTGGTTAAAAAGTAAACATTACTTGAGAACAACACCAAACTGGAAAGTGTAACAGAGCAACTGGATCAACCCAAATAGGGAAATCACAAAAATAAATCAAAGGCAAAACACTGAAGGTAGGGAAACAGTGATGTCATTATGTCAACATTGTAACAAAAAAAAGAGGAACTTGAAAAAAATGTAGTCATAGATCTTTCATATGGAAAAGAAGTCAAGGTGATATAAAGAAATTAAAGACTGGTTTAAATTGAGAAAAACAGGGGTAAATATTCAGGTAACCACAAAAGAAATTATTAATCCTACCCATCACAATGAAAAACATCAAGTTTTAGCAAATAGAAAACCACCAACAATGGGAAAATATGACAAGAAAACACAGAAAGAAAAATGACTCAGGACAGAAAATTAAGTGGAACAAAGGAACTGTCTACAACACACACACAAAAAAAAAGCTATCAAGATGACAGCTTTAAACACATATCTACCAATAATTACACTGAGTATTAATGGATTAAATATACCAATAAGGAGATAGAGAGTGGCAGATTGGATTAAAAAAAAAAAGAAAGAAAAAAAGCATGATCCATCTATATGCTGTCTATAGGAGACACACTTTAGGCTTAAAGAAATTAATATACTAAAACTCAAAGGATGAAAAAACTGTGTCAGGCAAACGATATTTGAAAAAGAACAGGAGTGGCAATATTAATTTCTGATAAAATAGATTTTTTCTTTTTTATTATGATTGAAAATGTACATTCCCATATAAATTTGCATGCTTACCTATATGCAGCTCCCACTGCTCTCCCTGTCCGGTGACAAGACACTCTTCCTCTATGCTCCATACATGTCCTGTCCTCCCAACAGTCAAATTAGACTATATAATGATTAAAGAGTAATTCAGAAGAAATTAATGATATTAAATATTTGCACACCCAATGACAGGGCTCCACAATTCATAAAACAAAGTCTAACAGCACTGAAAATGGAAATAGCTCCACATTAACAGGAGACTTCAATACATCACTTTCAGTGAAGGACAGACATCCAGAAAAAAGCTCAAAAAACACACAGAAGACCTAAATGCCACAAGAAACCAACTTGACTTCATAGACATATACAGAACACTCCACCCAACAGTAGCCAAATATACTTTCTTTTCTAAGGCACATGGAACATTCTCCAGAACAAACTACATATGAGGCCATAAAGCGGCCTTAATAAAATTCAAAGCATCAAAATATTACAAAGCATCTTCTCAGATCATAAATCCATAACAGTAAAACTGAATAAGATGAAAAGGAAGGGGGGGGAAATCCAGCACATGGAAACTGAACAACACATTGCTCAAACACAACTGGGCTACAGAAAAAAATCAAGGACAGAATAAAGGAATTCAGAGAATCAAATGATACTGAAAACATATCCTATCAGAATCTTTTGGACACTGCAAAAGCAGTGCTCAAAGGTTAATTTATCTCGACAAATGTACAGATCCAAAGGAATAAAGGGCCCAAATCAAAGCATTAACTCTACAAGTCAAACAAATAGAGAGCAGCAAAAGAATTCCTCAGGTACTGCAAGAAAGCAAATAAAAAAAAAAAAAAATTAGACCAGAACTAAAAGGATTGGCCAAGCCAAGTGCCAGAATAGAAAAATGACAGACATAGTCAATAAGACCAAAAGCTGGTTCTTTGAAAAGATCATCAAAATCGATAAACCATTGACCAAAGTGTCAAAAGAAAAACAAGAGCGGAAGTAAATAATCCGAATGAAAAATGGAATGGCTGTTACCACAAACAGACCCAACAGAAATTAAAAGAATCATAACAGAATACTATGAAAATTTGTACTCTCACAAGTTGGAAAACCTACAGGAAATGGAAACATTTCTAGAAACACACTACCTGTCTAAACTAACACAAACAGAGGCAGAACAAGTAAATAAACCCACCACAAAAGAAGAGATTGAAAAAGGTATTTAAAAGAACTCCCAAGCAAAAAAAGCCCTCACCCTTACGGCTTTGCTGGAGAAATTTACCAAACTTTATCAGAGAAGAGTTAACACCACTATTACTAAAGGTATTCTGGAGCACAGAAAAGGATAGAATACTGCTAAATTCATTCTACGAAGCAAGCATAATCCTGATACCAAAACCAAGTAAAGACACTACAATAAAAAAGGAAAATTACAAACCAACCTATTTCATGAATTTAGATACAAAAATCCTCAACAAAATATTAGCCAATAGAATTCAACAGCACACCAAAAAACAATGCATCATGACCAAGTAGGATCCATACCAGGGATACAAGAATGGTTCATCATTAGAAAACCAATTAATGTAATCAACCACATAAATAAAAGAACCACTTGATGAAAAGGCATTTGACAAAGTCCGACACCTGTTCGTTTTAAAAACTCAGAGAAAAATAGAAGGGAAATTTCCTCAACATAATAATGGGCATTTATCATTTATACAAAGCCAACAGCCAACATCATCCTAAATGGAGACAGTCTGAAAGCATTCCTCCTTGAGAACACGAACCAGAAAAGGATGCCCTTCGTCATCGCTTTTATTCAATATTGTACCGAAGGTTCTTGCCAGAGCAATCAGGCCAGAGAAAGAAATAAACGGCATCCAAATTGGTAAGGAAGAAGTGAAATTATCTCTATTTGCAGATGATACGATCTTATACACAGAAAACTCAAAAAGCTGAAGAAAAGCCACAGCCACTGTCTCCAAGTCATTTCCAACTTGGAGTAACTCTATAGGTCAGAGTAGACATGACCATGGAGTTTCCAAAGAGTGTCTGGTGGATTTGAACTACTGACTTTTGGTTAGCAGACACAACACTTGCCAGGGTTTCCATTTAACCTATCCATCTGGACATCTGCCTGCAAAAAAATGAAACAAAATCCGTATCTCACACCACGCACAAAAACTAATTCAAAATGGATCACAGACCTAAATATAAAATCTAAAACAATAAAGGTCACGGAAGAAATATGCAGACAATGCCAGAAGCACTAATACACAGCATAAACAGACTATAAAACACTACTAATGATGCACAAACACCAGAAGAGAAAACAGGTAACCGGGAACTCCTAAAATCAAATACTTAACACTCATCCAAAGACTTCATCAAAAGAGTAAAAAGACTATCTACAGAGTGGGAAAATTTTGGGCCTGCCACAAATTGAATTAGTGTCTAATTTCCATAATCTACAATGTACTGTAAAACCTCAATAAGAAAAAGACATATAAAACAATTAAAAAATGGGCAAAGAATATAAACAGGCACTTCATCAACGAAGACATTCAGGCAGCTAACAGACAAGTGAGGAAATGCTCATAATTATTAGCCATTAGAGAAATCCAAATCAAAACTACAGTCTCATACCATACTATCTCACCTCAATATGGCTGGCATTACACCAAAAAAACAAAGTAATAAATGTTGAAGAGGATGTGGAGACACAGGAACACTTACACACTGCTCGTGGGGTTGTAAAATGATACAAACACTTTGGAAATCGATTTATCATTTTCTTAAAAAGCTAGAAATAGAAATACCATATGATCCATCAATCTCAATTCTTAGGATATATCCTAGAGAAATAAGGGCTGTCACACAAATGGATACATGCACACCAATGTTTACTGCAGCACTGTCCATTTAGGAATCAAACCTAAAATGTCCAATAACAAATGGATAAACAAATTATGGTATGTCCACACTATGTAATACTATGCAATTATAAACAACAATGAGCTTGGGAAATTTAACATGGAGTCATCTGGAAGACAATATACTGAAATTAGTCACAAAAGAACTAATATTGTATAAGATCACTATCATAAGCACTCAAGAAAAAGGTTTAAACATAGAAGAAACAGTTTTCGATGGTTACAAGGGTTCGGAGAGAGGGTGGGGTTATTAATTGATTAGAGAGTAGACCGGAAAAGAGGGACAGTATGCAGTATAAGGGAGGTCAGCACAGCTGGACTAAACCAAAAACTAAGACGCTTCCTAAATATAAACCAAAATTTTCAAGGACAGAGTAGCAGAGGCAGGGGTCTGGGGAACATGGTTTCAGTGAGCATCTAGGTCAATTGGATAACTAAGTTTTTTTAAGAAAATGTTCTGAATCCCACTTTGGTGAGTGGCATCTGGGGTCTTAAAAGCTAGCAAGTGGCCATCTAAATACAATTAATTGGTCCCAACCCACCTGGAACACAGGAGAATGAACAACATCAAAGACAAAGAAAAATATGAGCCCAAGAGACAGAAAGGGCCATATAATCCAGAGACTACATCAGCAAGAGACCAAAAGAACTAGATGGTGCCCAGCCACCACTACCGACTGCCCTGTCAGGGAACACAACATAGAGTATCTGATGTATTGGGAGAAAAACGGGTGTGCAGAAGTAGAACCCTATTAAAAAGACCAGACTTGATGGTATAGCAGACTAGAGGGTCCCCAGAAGACATGGCCCCTGGATTCTCTGTTAGCCCAGAACTGAAACCATTCCCTAAATCAATTCTTGAGACAAAAACTGGACTAGACTACCAGACATAAAATGATACTGGCAAAAGTGTACTTCTTGGTGCAAGTAGATACATCAGACTAAATGGGAAGCTCCTGTCCATAGTGAGATGAAAGGGCAGAGCAAGACAGGAGCTGGTTAAATGAACATAGTAAATACAGGGTGGAAAGAAAATGTGCTGTCACAGGGTGAGTAGAGCAGCTAGAGTTACATGGCAGTACTTGTTCAAGTTTTTATATGACAAATTGATCTGGGTTGTAAACTCCCTTTCAAAACACAAGAAAATATTCTTTTTTTTTAATTGTGATTAAGTGAAAGCATACAATCCAAATTAAATTTGCATGCCTGCCTATCTGCAGCTCCTACTGCTCTCCTAGCCCAGTGACAGCACATTCCTCCTTTTCATTCTATGCTTGTCATATCCTCCCAACAATCTCCCATCCCCTTCTCTCCACCCTCTTCTCTCTAATCTAGGAAGATACCAGTAGGACAGCATTCTATAAATGCACAGAACCATAAAGTACACACACCATATGGTTACACTGCATCCCCGAGTCCAGTCCATTTTTGTCAGAAGAGTTGACCTCAGTAGTGTTTTCTGGACAGGTGCAGCAGCAAGTCTAGGGTCCATGCTCCCAGAGGAACCCCCAGGCCACTGGACCATCAACTGTGGTCTTTTAGTAGAGTTCTTGAGCTTCAGCCCTCTTTTTCTCATATTGCCACAGGGCCTCAACACTGAGTGCCCCATCATGGCTGTCTTTGGTGGTGGTCAGGCATCATCTGGTTCTTCTGGTCATATGTTGATACAGTCTCCCATTCACAGGGGTTCTTCCATTTCCTGGGCTCTTTTTCCCTCATGTCTTTGTTGTTCTCAATGATCACCTGTTCTGGATGACTTGGGACCATTTGGTAAACCTCTGATGACAGCTTGCTAGCTTTTAAGACCCCAGACACCACTGACCAATATGGGGTGCAGAAGACTTAGCAATAGGCTTGCTATGCCAATTGGCCTCAATGTCCCCTGAGGGCATGGTCCCTAGACCTTGCCCCTGCTACTTTATCCTTGCAGTATTGAGGTAAGATTGGAAGAGTTTCAGTTTATGGTGAAGTCCAATTAAATTGATATTTCTACAGTGTGCTGTCACTGCGTTTACCTAACCAAATTACTATCAACTATCTAACCTATGTCCAATCCTTTCCCACTCTCCCTACGCTTGTAGCCATCAAAGAGGTTTTTCTGTAGGTAGTCTTTTAACTCTCTTGATAAAGTCTATTTTTAAGTGCTTTTAATAGGGGTCTCACACAATATTTGTCCTTTTGCTGCTGACTGATTTCATTCAGCATAAGGTTTTCCAGTTGGAACCAGGTTATGAGATGCTTCCTAAAATCATCATTGTTCTCTATCATTGCATAGTGTTCCATTGAGTATATGTACCATAGTTTATCCATTCATCTGTTGTGCATCTGAGTTGATTCCATCTTTTCACTATTGAGTACTGGGCTGCAATAAACATTCATGTGCATGTATCTGTTTGTGTGACCACCTTTGTTTCTATAGGATATATTATGAGCAGTGGGATTACTGGATCAAATGGTATATCTATTTTCAGCTTTTTTAAGGAAAGCACCAAATTGCTTTCTAAAGAGGTTATACCATTTTGCAGTCCCACTAGCACTGTAGGAGAGTTCTCATCTCTCCACAGCCTCTCCAGCATTTGCTGTTTTGTGTTTTTTGGATCATGGCCAACCTTGTTGGGGTAAGATGGTATCTCATTGTAGTTTTTATTTCGATTTACTCATGTGCCTTTTGGCTACCTGGATGACTTCTTTGGTGAAGCGTCTGTCTATCTCCTTTACCCATCACTTAATTGGGTTATTTACCTTTATCTTGTTGATATTTTGCAGTGCTTTGTAGATTATGGAGATCAGATGTCAGACTGACATGTAATTGCCAAATATTTTTTTCCCATTCTGTAGGTGGTCTTTTAACTCTTTTGATAAAGTCTTTGAGTAAGCAAAAGTGTTTGATTCTTAGTAGTTTCCATTTATCTATTTTCTCTTCTGTTAATCATGCTTTGTCAGATTTTAAAGTCTGTCTAAGCTGTGTATTAAAACTTCCATTGTTGACTCTATTTTTTCTTGCGTGATTTTTATCATTTTAGGTTCAATATTTAGGTCTTTGATCCATTTCAAGATACTTTTTGTGTAAGGTATGAGGTATCAGTCTTGTTTCAATTTTTTGCAGATGGATATCCAATTTTGCCAGCACCATTTGTTAAAAAAAGACTGTTTTACCCCAGTTTACAATCTTAGGACCTTTGTGGAATATCAACTGTTTATAAGAGGATAGTGGCATCTCTGGGGTCTCACCTCTGTTCCATTGGTCTATCTGTCTCTTTTTGTACCAGTATAGCTGTTTTAACTACTGTGGCAGTGTAATAGGTTTTAAAGTCAGGCAGTGTGATGCCTCTCACTGTGTTCCTCTTCTTGAGTAGTTCTTTATGTATCCAGGGTTTCTTCCCTTTCCAAACAAAGTTGGTGATTTGTTTCTCCATCTTATTAAAAAAGGACAGTGAAACTTGTATTGGGATTACATTATATATGTAGATTGCTTTGGGTAAAATAGACATTTTGACAATGTTATGTCTTCCTGTCCATGAGCAGGGTAGGTTTCTCCATTTATATAAGTCTCTTTGTTTCATGCAGTAAGGTGTTGTAGTTCTCTTTTTATAGATCTCTTATTTCTCTAGTTAGATTCATTCCTAGGTATTTTATCTTCTTGGGGGCTATAGTAAATGGTATTGATTTGACGATTTCTTCTTTGATGATCTCTTTGTTGGTATAAAGGAATCCTACTGATTTATTTATGTTTACCTTGTATCCTGAGGCTTTGCTGAATTCTTCTATTAGTTCTGGTAGTTTACTTATGGATACCTCATATATATGATCACATCATCTGCAAATAGGGAGATTTTTACTTCTATTTTGCTGATGCAGGTGCCCTTTATATTTTTGTCTTGTCTAATTGCACTGGCTAGAATTTCTAGTGCAATGTTAAATAGAAGTGGTGAGAGTGGGTATCTTTGCCTAGTTTCTGTTATCAAGGGGAATTCTTTCAGTCTCTCTCCATTCAGAATGACGTAGGTGGTTGGCTTTGCATAGGTGCCCCTTGTTGCCTTGATGAATTTCCCCTCTATTCCTATTTTGCTGAGAGTTTTTTTTAGCATGAATAGGTGTTGGGCTTTGTTAAATGTCTTTTCTGCATCAATTGACAAAATCAGGTGATTCTTATCTTTTGTGCTATTTATGCGGTTGATTCTATTAGTTGTCCCTGGTAGAAATCTAACTTGGTCATGATGAATTATTTTTTTGGTATGTGGTTGAATTCTGCTGGCAAGAATTTTGATGAAGATTTTTGCTTCCAGGTTCATGAATGATATTGGTCTGTAATTTTCTTTTTTTGTTGGGTCTCTCCCTGGTTTGGGTATCAGGGTTATGCTGGCTTCATAGAACAAATTTGGGAGTATTCTATCCCATTCTATGCTGTACAGTAGTCTCAGAAGTACTGGAGCTAACTCTTCTCTAGAAGTTTGGTAGAATTTTCCAGTGAGGCCATCTGGGCCAGGACTTTTTTTGGTTCATAGCTTTTTGATGAGTTTATTACCTTGTTCTCCTTCTCCTTCTGATAATTTTGGTAGGTGATATAAATTGAGAAATTTGTCCATTTCCTGTAGGTTTTCAAATCTGTTAGAGTACTGTCTTTCATAGTATTCTGTTATGATATTTTTTATTTTAGTGGGTCTGTTGTGACTTCCCATCTCATTTTGTATTTGGATTGTTTCCTCTCCTGTTTTTCTTTTAGTAATTTTAGCCAAAGCCAAGCCAAGTGCCATCGAGTCGGATCCAACTCATGGAGACCCATGGTTTATCAATTTTGTTGATCTTTTCAAAAACCAGCTTTTGGTTTTGTTAATTTTTTTCAATTGTTCTTCTATTCCCTAATTCATTTAGTTCTGCTCTTTATGATCAGATTTCTTCTGGTGTCTGAGTGGTTCCGCTGTTGCTGTCTTTCTATTTGTTGAAGCTACAGGGTTAATTCTTTGGTTTGGGTTCTTTCTTCATTCCAGCTATGTGCATTTATAGAGATAAACTGACCTCTGAGTGTTGCTTTTGCTGTATCCCGTAAGTTCTGGTAGGATGTAAAACACAAGAAAGTATTTTTTAAAAAATTGTTCATGGGGGGGAAGGAGTCAAGATGGCGGACTAAGCACATGTCTCCTTTTATCCCTCTGGAAACCAAGACCTGAATTGACAATCAAACAGAGACTTCTGATCACCTAATCAGCCTCAGGACATGGCACAGAGCTGTTAATTGGGACTTCATACTACTCAGCGAAAAACCTCCTCTCTTTTGCTGACTCTGGCTCCTGGCTAACCCCGGCTCTCACGGAGGGAAGGTAAACACACCATTTTGACTTTTTTTTTCCTCTGTCTCGGCTGGCGGGCAGAGCTGGGTCTTGCCTGGCGGCTGGACTCAGGTGCGCTGCTGGGGGGAAAGGCAGGCAAAATTCCCATATTCTGAGAGCCAGGCTCGGGACTCAGTTAATCTAGCCACTTTGAGCCTTTTGTTTTGCAGCTGCCTCAGTGGGGTTTGTGCAGAGCTTTGCAGTCAGTGTGCGGGACACCATGTTGGTACTGAGATTTTAGCGGGACCTCGTTCTTAGCCTGGGAGACAGCGCCTGCAAATGGGACAGCGCTTCTCTGACAGAAAAGTAGTGATTTTGCACAGTGCTGCCTACGTTGGGGGACCTGCAACAGAAGCAGAGGAATCACTACCTCTTGGCACCTTTAGCCCCTCTGTCTGCTGCCTGTGTGGAGGACGCCATCTTGGATACGGTGGCCGCGGCTGGCCCTAATTCTCAGCTTGGGAGCCAGAGCCTGCCCACAGGAGAGCGCTTTTCTATCACAAAACCAGTACTCGACGCAGTGTTGGCCAACAGGGCAGTAGCACTGCTGTATTCTGAACTAGTTTGTTATCATCTGGGGTTGGATATAGTGGCACTTACTTTGTCAGATGAGAAGAGGGACCTCTACACCTGAAAACCTAACTGACTTGTGAACTGGTCAGATACCTTTTGCTTTACATTTGAAGACAGCCTAGAGAAACATTTGCAATCCATCCTCACAGTACCTCTTCCAGCCTCTATGTACTCACATGGGACCCAAAAAGCAACAGACAATTGTGGCATAGAAGCAATCACTCATGGCTTCAGAAGGCTCCCAAACAAAGCAACCAAGGAGTTTTCCAGATAAAGAAACCTTTATGAAAGCATCAGGAAGTGAATACAAATTGATTATATACAGAGCCCTTCTAGACCTTATACAAGATGCAGCAGAACAAAATGAAAAATTAAGTACGTTGTTCGATCTGATGGAAGACCAGTACTCTGAAATTCAACAGAGCAAGAAGAAAATCAAAGACATAGAAACTTCCATGCAAAGCCAATAAAACAGAATGGAACAAATGGAAAAAAGAATTTCTGACATGGAAGACAGAGCTCGTGATGCCAGCGTCTATGAGCAGAAAATAGAAAAAAGAAACAAGAAAAATGAAGAAACATTAAGAAGCATGTGGGACTCTATTAAGAGGAACAACCTTCGATTAGTTGGAGTCCCGGAACAGGGTGAGACATCTGAGAACACAGAGAGTATTGTTGCTGAGCTGCTGAAAGGAAACTTCCCAGAAATCATGAAGGAAGAGAATATAGACATCTCAGATGCATATCATACGCCACCCAATATAGATCTCAAAAGAAAGACTCCAAGACATATTATAATCAAGCTTAGCAAAATGAAACATAAGCAGCAACTCTTAAAGGCAGCAAGACTCAAGGCAAAGCTAACATTCAGAGGGAAACCCTGTAGGCTCTCGTCAGATTTCTCAGCAGAAAACATGCTGGCACAGAGACAGTGGCACGACACATTCAAAGTCTTGAAGGAGAAGAACTTCCAACCAAGAATTATATATCCTGCAAAACTATCTCTCAAATACAAAAATGAAATTAAGACATTCTCAGATAAACAGAAACTCAGAGACTTTGTAAAAACCAAACCCAAACTACAAGAAATACTGAAAGAAGTTCTTGGCTTTGGCTTAGAAGAACAAAACCACTAACTTTATATTTTAGAACGACACACTACTTAATACTCTACTCTTTTAGGGAAGGCTCCAAAGTAAATCACAGCTTTGATATAGAAAGAAGCAATCCAGTGATCATCATGAAAACTATGGTGTCATCATAATAAAAAGAGGGATGTACTACAGTTGTTATAGTCCTTCCAGATGGAGAGGAAGATGACAAGACTGGTAGTAATTAAAATTGGGTTTATAAATAGTTTATTAAGGGGGTTCATAGGGGCAGCTGTAAAGCACAACAAAGATGTATCATACCATTTCAAGAAATCTAACACACAAGTCTCAACAACTATAAAACCAGCTCTGAAAAAGGTGAAAAATCAACTCACAAAAAAGAGTGTCCCAGACAGACTAATAAGAACAACAGAGAAAACGTCAACATAAAAACAAACATATCACAATGGCAGCAGTGAACACATACCTATCAATAATTACATTGAATATGAATGGACTTAATGTTCCAATAAAGAGACACCGAGTGTCTTCTTGGATCAAAAGACATGACCCATCCATATGTTGTCTACAAGAAACTCACTTGAGACCTAAAGACAGGAACAAACTGTAAATTAAAGGATGGAAGAATATATATCAAGCTAACAATGAACAAAGAACAGCAGGGGTGGCAATTCTAATCTCAGACAAAATCAATTTTAATGTCAAATCCACCACTGTGGACAAAGATGGACACTTTATTGCTGAAAGGTTCAGTACACAAGCAAGACTTAACTATATTAAATATTTATGCACCTAATGTCAGAGCACCTAAATATGTCGAAGAAACATTGACTACGCTCAAAAGAGAGTTAGATGACTCCACAATAATAGTGGGAGACTTTAACACTCCACTCTCATTACTAGACAGATTATCCAGAAAAAAGCTCAATAAAGATACAGAAGACCTCATTGACACAATTAACCAACTAAACCGCACTGATATATACAGAACTTTCCACCCATCAGCAGACTACACCTTCTTCTCCAGTGCACATGGAACATTCTCCAGAATTGACCATGTGATAGGCCATAATGCAATGCTCAACAAAATCCATACCACTGAATTACTGCAAAGCATCTTCTCAGATCATAAAGCCATAAAAGTTGAAATCAAAAGCAGAAAAAACAGAGATAGAAAGTGGAACTCTTGGAAACTGAACAACATCTTGCTCAAAAAAACATGGGTTATAGAGGAAATCAAGGATGAATTAAAGAAATTCATGGATTCCAATGAGAACGAAAACACTTCCTACCAGAACCTATGGGATACAGCCAAAGCAGTGCCCAGAGGTCTCTTTATCTCCATAAATGCACACATCTGGAAGGAAGAAAGAAACCAAATCAAGGAACTAACTCTACAGCTTGAACAAGTAGAAAGAGAACAACAGAGGAACCCCTTGGGCATCAGAAGAAATGAGATCATAAAGATTAGAGCAGACCTAAATGAATTAGAGAATAGAAAAACAATTGAAAAAATTGAAAAGACCAAAAGCTGGTTTTTTGAAAAGATCAACAAAATTGATAAACCACTGGCTAAACTTACTAAAGAAAAGCAGGAAAGGAAACAAATAACCCAAATTAGAAATGAGAGGGGAGTTGTCACCACAGATGCAACAGAAATCAAAAATATCATAACAGAATACTATGAAAGACTGTACTCCAACAAATTTGAAAAGCTAGGGGAAATGGACCAATTCCTTGACTCATACCACCTACCCAAATTATCACAACGTGAAGCAGAACAACTTAATAAACGCATCACAAAGGAAGAGATTGAAAAGGTCATCAAAACACTGCCAACCAAAAAAAGTCCGGGCCCAGATAGCTTCACAGCAGAATTCTACCAAGCATTTAGAGAAGAGTTATCTCCAATACTACTGAGACTATTTCACAGTATAGAAAGGGATGGAGTACTCCCAAACTCATTCTATGAAGCCAGCATAACCCTGATACCTAAGCCAGGGAAAGATCCAACAAAGACAGAGAACTACAGACCGATATCACTCATGAACCTAGATGGAAAAATCTTCAACAAAATTCTTGCCAACAGAATACAACAACATATCAAGAAAATAATCCATCATGACCAAGTGGGATTCATACCAGGGATGCAAGTCTGGTTCAACATCAGGAAAACAATTAATGTGATTAACCACATAAATAACACAAAAGATAAGGATCACCTGATTTTGTCCATTGATGCAGAAAAAGCATTTGATAAAGTCCAACACCCATTCATGCTAAAAACTCTTAGCAAAATGGGCATAGACAGCAAATTCCTCAACACAATAAGGGCTATTTACACAAAGCCAATTGCCCACATCATCCTGAATGGAGAGAGACTGAAAGACTTTCCCTTGAGATCAGGAACTAGACAAGGATGCCCACTCTCACCTCTCCTATTCAGCATTGTGCTAGAAGTTCTAGCCAGAGCAATTAGACAAGACCAAGAAATAAAGGGCATCTGCGTCGGCAAAGAGGAAGTTAAAATCTCCCTGTTCGCAGATGATATGACTGTATATGCACAGAACCCCAAGGAATCTATAAGTAAGCTACTCAAACTGATAGAAGAGTTCAGCAAAGTCTCAGGATACAAGATAAAGATAAGTAAATCAGTAGGATTCCTTTATACCAACAATGAGACTATTAAGGAGGAAATTATTAAATCAATACCATTTACGATAGCCCCTAAGAAGATAAAGTACCTAGGAATTAATCTAGCCAGAGAAACAACAGACCTTTACAAAGAGAACTACAAGCCCTTACTACAAGAAACTAAGAGAGACTTAGATAAATAGAAAAACCTACCCTGCTCATGGATAGGAAGACTTTGTGAAAATGTCTATTTTACCCAAAGCAATTTATTTATATAATGCAATCCCAATACAGGTTCCAGCATCATTTTTTAATGAGATTGAGAAACAAATCACCAATTTTGTTTGGAAACGGAAGAAGCCCCGGATAAGTAAGGTACTACAAAAGAAGAAGAACATACTGGGAGGCCTCTCATTACCCGACCTTAGAACATACTACACTGCTACAGTGGTCAAAACAGCCTGGTACTAGTACAAGAACAGACAGATGGATCAATGGAACAGAATTGAGACCCCAGAGATGACACCATCTGCCTATGAACAGTTGATATTCGACAAAGGCCCTAAGACATTAAACTGGGGTAAAAATAGTCTCTTCAACAAATGGTGCTGGCAAAATTGGTTATCCATCTGCAATAAACTGAATCAAGATCCATATCTTACACCTTATACAAAAACCAACTCCAAATGGATAAAAGACCTAAATATCAAACCTAAAACAATAAAGCTCATCCAAGAAAAGGTAGGAACAACAATGGAAGTTTTAATACACAATGTGGACAGACTCCAAAATCTGTCAAACAAACTTCAATCAACAGAAGAGAAAATAGATAAACGGGAACTATTAAGAATCAAACACTTTTGCTCATCCAAAGCCTTTATTAATAGAATTAAAAGAACACCCACAGAATGGGAAAAAATATTTGGCAACTCTATGTCAGACCGATGCCTGATCTCGATAATCTATAAGATACCACAAAATATCAATAAGAAGAAGATAAACCATCCAATTAAGCAATGGGCAAAGGAGATGGACAGACATTTAACTAAAGAGGAGATCCAGGCAGCCAAAAAGCACATGCGGACATGTTCACGATCTTTAGTTATTAAAGAAATTCAAATCAGACAACAATGAGATACCATCTCACCCTAACAAGATTGGCCATCATCCAGAAAACACAAAACAACAAATGCTGGAGAGGCTGTGGAGAAAGTGGAACCCTCCTACACTGTTGGTGGGGTTGCAAAATGGTCCAGCCTCTTTGGAAGGCAATCTGGCGCTTCCTTAAAAAAATGGATATCGATATACCATTTGACCCAGTAATTCCACTACTTGGAATATATCCTACAGAATCAAGGCCTTTCACACCAACGGACACATGCACCAGAATGTTTACTGCAGCACAGTCCACGATAGCAAAAAGATGGAATCAACCCAGATGCCCAACAATAGAAGAATGGATAGGTAAACTATGGTACACATACTCAAGGGAGCACTACGCAATGATAAAGAATAACGATGATTCCAGGAAACATCTCCTAACCTGGTTTCAACTGGAAGACATTATGTTGACTGAAAGTAGTCAGCGACAAAGGGACAAATACTGTATGAGACCTCTACGATAAAATCTCAAAAACAGACTTGTGTCTAGAAGAAAAGACTCTCTGACAGCTGCAAGGGAGGAGAGGGAGTGAGGGGGAGGGGGGAGGGTTTAGTTTAGATAGTTACTAAAAATCTAGTTGGGAGAAAGCGGTGATAGCACACATTAGAAACAAGAACAACATTAAAGTGGACTTCAGCGTAACTTGAGTACTCCTTCCGTCTTAACTCAATACTGCAAGGATAGAGTAGCTGGGGTGGGGGGCGGGAGACCATGCTCTTAGGCAAATTCCAGGCCAATTGGCACAACCAGTATTTTGCTAAGAGAGCTCTCTGCATCCCACATTGGTGAGTGGCGTCTGGGGTCTTAAAAGCTGCCAAGCTGCCATCCGAGGACACAGCAAATGGTCCCAACTCAGCAGGAACGGATGCTCACCGAGGACCAAAATGACATGCGGTAAAGACAACCGAGAAGACAGAGAGACCCACAAGAGTGGGTGCCTACATCGACTTGGGACCAGAAGAACCGGATGGTGCCTGGCCACCACCAGCAATAGCCACGATGGAGCTCACAGAGAGGAGTCTCACTGGCAACACAAGAATAAAAAGGGGTGCATCATGAGATCTCCACTAAAAGACCTCAATTGATGGTCCAGCGGTTTTGAGGTTCCTCTGAAAGCATGGCCCCGGCCCTGATGCTGCCCTTTCCTATAAATTATAACAAAGGTCCACTCTTTGGACAGGAATGGATTGGACTTGGCAAGGCAGAGTGACCATATATTGGAAGCACTTTATGGTTCTATACATCTATAGGATATCATCTTGCTGACCTCTGGCTGGAGGAAGGGGAGTGGATGGAGAGGAGGGGAAAGGATGCTGTTGGGAGGATGAGACATGTATAGAGCAGAGAGGAATAGTGTGCAGTCACCGGACAGGGAGAGCAGTGGAAGCTGCATATAGGTGGGCATGGAAATTTATACGTGAATGTACATTTTCACTCAGTTATGTTAAATAAAAATAAAAAAATAACAATTGTTCATGGGAAACGTGTGTCCATGGCTGCAATCACATAAAAATGAACCAACACTGCCATTCTTCTAGGTAGTAATTGCCTCCCTTCTAGCTAAGTGACTGACCTTTACATTTCAAAGGACTTTAAGCTAAAGCTGACTTTATCTATAAATCAATCATTAACACCTTCTCTTTGTTCTGTATGTATATACATCCCTATGTCCACTTGAACAGCAGAGTGCCTTATATTTCTATTTAGTGCTGTCTGGCTGGAGCTGTATTATTCCTCAATAAAACTCCTTTTCTTTCACTCCTAACAGAGCACAAGATTTTCTTCTTTGACATCAGATAGTACAATGAAACTTTTCTTCCTTCACTTTATACTGAGGCACTGACACAATAGGTATCAGAATATCAATGTAAGTTCAAGGAGATCCCCTCTCTCTTAATCGTGTTCAGATTTACCAAACGAATGGGCCCCAGGACCTTTGAATCCCTCAGTCAGACTGAGGATATAAAAAGCAGTTAGTGAAGAGATGTTTCTAACTGAGATCTGTTGCCAGACTTGAATAATCCCCACCATTCCCACTGAGTGGACTTTTAAATGTGTTTCCAGGTTGGAAACAAAGATGACAGGAATCTAACTTCACGGGCGAGAACAGACTGTGAACTAGGGTCTGACTCCTGCCTGAGAAACTGAGAATTTTGACAGTAGAGACACGAAAATACTGGCATACAAAGGTGGGCTGCACTTTCAAAGACTGTGTGGGCAAGATGGGAATTGTTTCTGAAGTCCACCTGTGGCCAGCAAACAGAGCTAGCTTGGGATAGTCTTCAGCTCTGTCTTAATTATCTGTTGTTTGTATAACAGAAATACCACAACGGGTGGCTTTAACAAACAGAAGTTTATTTTCTCACAGTCCAGAAGGCTTGAAGTACAAATTCAGAGTGCCACCGCTAGGTGAAGGCTTTCTCCCCGTGTCAAGTCTGGAGAGAGGTCCTTGTCTCTTCAGCTTCTGCTTCCTGGTTCCTTGGAGATCTCCAAGTGTCTTGGCATCTATCTTTCTCACTGCTCACTTGTTTAACGCCTTTTTCTATCTCAAGAGAGATGAACTTAAGGCACATCCTATACTAATCCTGCTTCATTAACATAACAAAGACAACCCATTCCCAAATGGCACAGGAATAGCGGTTAGAATTCACAGCACATATTTAGAGGGTGGGGACATAAATGACATTCCACACTTTGGCTCCCCAAAATTCATGTCCTTGCCACACACAAAATATGTTCACCTCATCACATCAGCCCGAAGCCTGAAATTAACTCGAAGTTCAAGAGATCTGAGGGGACTGTGTCCCTGAAATTCAAAGAGGTTATCTTATCCAATGATCAGACTTCGCCTTTAGCTGAAAACAGCCTAGTATGCCTTACATGATACAACCATAAATCCATAAATAACTTTATACCTGCCACCCCCACCCTCCTAATCAAAGCCCTTCCCTTATCAAAACCTTGACAATAAAGAAAACTTATCCCATCCCCCTTCTAATCAATGCTTCTTCCTTATGAGACCATAAATGCCCTAGCCAGAATTTCTGGCTACCCCTCTTCTCTTTCTTTCCTTATAAAAAAATACACCTCCTCACCCCATACTACCTCATCAGAACTTCAAAACTATAAAAAACTTGCCTTGCTGGGAAGAGGTGGGCTGAACCACCCTCGGCTCAGGCCCTACTCTCTTTCTCTTCAGACAAACTTCACTGGACCCATGGACTGATGTGTCTCTTCTCTGTTTTGGGCCATTCTATCCTCAACAATATCATCCTCTGGATCAAATCCAATACCGGTCAGACTCTAAGCATATTCCATCCCGGGGCAAAATTTCTCTTTATCTGCGAACCTATGAAATCTATTACATAAGTTATCAGTTTCCAAAGTACAGTGATGGAACAGGCACAAGGCAGACATTTCCATTACAAATGGGAGAAAGGAATAAAAGGTACCATGCAAATCTAGAACCTAGAATAGTTTATACTAGGTCTTCAGGGTTAAAAATAATCCTCTCTTCTCTGAGACCATCTAGGCACCTCCAGTTGGTCCAATCTTCTGGATTTTGGGTAGACACCTCTCCTGGGCTTCAGTTCCACTTTCCAGGCACTCTGGGATGGTAACTCCACTCTCTCAGTATTGAGCAGCCCCCATTCCCCTAGTGCATCTGAGTGACAATCTTCCCCCAGTGGCCTCAGTAAGACCTTTCCTTCTGTCCCTTTGGCACAGCAGCCTCACCCTTCAGCTTTGGGTGCAGTGCCATTCTGCTGACAAGCCTTAATGGCAGCCCCACACTTTGGAACCAGTGGCTTTCTGAAACCTAGGCTGTTCCCCACCCTTTGATATTCAGCAGACTGTGGCACCCTTTGAAAGCAAGAAGGTCCTGCTTCCTTCCTAAGGTCCTTCCAAGAATTCTGCTGATCTTAAAGCAGTTCCAGGATGGTCCTTTTCTTTTCTAGGAGAAACATAAATATACCACCTCTGGCCTGTTCTCTTCATGTAGAACTCCAAGAGGCAGACAGCACCCTTTCCTTTTATTCCTTCTCTGTCTCTTTCAGTCTAAGCTGTTAAGTTTTATGCTGTGATAGTGGGTTATATCCATCAGCTACAGATCTAATATCTTTAACAAAAGATTGTCCTTGGTGAACATTCTAAGATATATGTCCTTAGAAGGTACTAAGAGTTTCCCAAATCTTTCAACTTTACTTTCATTTTGCACAGTTCATTTTCAAGTCCATCTCTTTCTTCCCACATTTTACTACAAACAGCAAGGAGAAAACACACAGACCCTGTAGGATCGTGCTTAGAAATCTCATCATCCAGATATCCAAGTTCATCACTTGCAAGTTCTGTTTTCCACTAAACACTGGAATATAGTTCAGACAAGTTCTTTGTCACTGCATAAAAAGCATTGCCCTTCCTCCACTGTTCAGTTTCACAGTCATCATTTTCTTCTAAAATCTCACCAAAAGCACATTTGAATCCCACATTTCTAGCAACCTTCTGTTGCTGGTGCCACAGGTATTCTTTACGACAACAGAGGCTTTCTCTATATCACTCTGTCATGGATTGAATTGTGTTCCCCCAAAAATCTGTGTAGAAATTTGGATAGACCATGGTTACTGGTATTGTGTGATGTTGCTCCACGTTGGGGTTCCTGCCTCTATTAATGAACGTGGATGAGCAGTAGTTGTGTCGGTGGATCAGGATTCACCATATAAGACTGTTTTGTGCCTTGAACAGTCTCTTGAGATATAAAGGAGAGAAACTAGCAGGGACATTTTGAGACCTCATACCATCAAGAAAGCCAGCAGTGCCTGGCGCTGAGTGCATCCTTTGGAAAGGACCCGGTCCCAGCTCCTCAGAAGCTTCCAGTCCAGGGGAAGATTGACGACAAGGGCCTTCCTCCAGTCCCAATAGAGAAAGCCTTCCCCTGGAGCTGACACCCTGAATTTGGACTTTCAGCTTACCGGACTGTGACAAATAAAATTTCTCTTTTTAAAAACATCCATTTGTGGTATTTCTATTAAAGCAGCACTAGACAACTAAAACCCTCTCCTTCCTTCCTTCCTTCTGAGCCCTTATCAGAATTAACTTTTACATCTGTAATTCTACCAACAGTCTCTACAAAGCAATCTAGGCTTTTCTGTAAGGCACCTTAAAACTCTTTCAGCCTCTGCCCTTAACCCAATTCGAAGATCACTTTCATGTTGCAGCTATCTGTTAGAACAGCAACCCATTCTGCCAGTGACAAATTCTGTCTTAGTTAACTAGTACTGCTATAACAGAAACACCATAAGTGGATGGCTTTAACAAACACAAGTTTTTCTCACAGTCATGGTTACTAGAAGTAGAAATTCAGAGCACTGGCTTGACAGAAAGATGTTCTTTCTCTGTTGGCTGTGGAAGAATGTTATTGTCTCTTCCGCTTCTGCTTCCTGGTTTCCTGAAGATTTTCATGTGTCTTAAAATCAAAACCAATGCTGTAGTTCTGACTCACAGCAACTCTAGAGGACAGACTAGAACTGCTCCATAGTGTTTCCAAGGAGTAGCTGACATATCCAAGTGTTGACTTTTTGATGAGCAGATGCAGCCTTCAAACACTATGCCTCCCAGGTTTCCTCACATGTCTTGGCATCCGTGTTACCCCATCTCTCTCTTTGATTGCCTGCTTAATTAATCTCCTTTGGGGCAGAAAAAAGAGATCAAACAATCAAACGGAGATGATATAAGACAGGTGTCATGGGTCTAAGCACCTGTCTTATCTCTGTCTTTGCTTGCCTGTCTAATCTCTTTTTCTATCTCAAAAGAGACTGACTCCAAATACGCTCTACACCAATTCTACCTCTTTAACATAACAAAGACAACCTATTCCCAAATGAGATTATAGCCACAGGCACAGAAATTGGGATTTACAACACATCTTTTGGGGAACATAATCCGATCTTTAACAGGCCCTGTTGAGTAAGGCCACCGCACATTAGATGACAAAAAGTAGGCAGAGACATATCACCAGAGATCCAGAGGCTGAGGAAAGAGACCCAAGAGTCCACCAAACAGCAGTACTGGCGCATCTGTCCAGGACTATGGACTCACCGTTACTTTAGCCATCTTCCAGCCCGCACTGCACAGTGTGCTAAGAAACTGTGTCTTAAGCTCTTACCTCTCCTTCACCTTCAGACCTGACTGTGGGTGACACAGTAGCTATTGAATGGGAAGAATTTTGCAGAGATAAGAAGAAAGCAGAAAGGACCCAGCCTCCCTTTTCTATGACAAATCAGGTTCTGACTTTGGTTATTATAATTAGGACTGTGTTTCTGTCTAAAAGTTTGTTCCCTAAGAATAAACTAGAAAGTTAGGAGACCAGCCCAAGTTTTTGTTCATGGGAAGAGGGAAGACCATCCCAAATGAATAGAGTTTAAACAGAAAAAGAAAGTTGTGTTTTTATAAATCCACAAGTGTTAGTTGTTGAACACACCGGGTGCATTATACATAGCTCTAATAACATTTAACAATAATGTCTATCTCAGTAGGAAGCTGTAATGTGAATCTTCTGTATACCACTGTCTCCCCTACTTTCATTAGTTTGGAACTTTTTTTTTGTACTTTAAATGAAGATTTACACAGCATCATCAAATGGTTAGTTCACATATTGTTTTACGACATTGGTTAAAAAGCTCACAACATGTCAACACTTTCTCACCCTTGAGTTCCCTATTACCAACTTTCCTGACCTCTCCTGTCTTCTAGTCCTTGCCCCAGCACTTGTGTATCCCTTTAGTCTCCTTTTGTTTCATGGGCTTCTCCAATCTTTGGCTGAAGAATGGATCTCAGGAGTGACTACCATTACTGAGCTGAAATGGTATCTGGGGGCCGTATTCTCAGGATTTTTCCAGTCTCTGTCAGGCCACCAAGTCTGGTCTTTCCTTTTTATTTAGAATTTCGTTTTACATTTTTCTCCAGCTCTCTCCAGGACCCTTTGTTTTGCTAACAGTCAGTGGTGGTAGCGAGACACCATCTAGTTGTACTGGATTCAGTTTGGTAGAAGCTGTGGTAGATACAGTTCTTTAGTCCTTTACGATAATTTTTCCCTATTATCTTTAGTTTGTTTTTAATCTTTCTTGCTCCCAAAGGGGTGAGACCAGTAAAGTATCCTAGAAGGCCACTCTTTTAAGACCCCAGACCTACTCACCAAAGTGGAATGTAGAACATTTTCTTTAAAACTGTTATGCCAAAAGCTCATCCAAGAAAAGGTAGGAACAACAATGGAAGTTTTAATATACAATGTGGACAGACTCCAAAATCTGTCAAACAAACCACAATCATCAGAAGAGAAAATAGATAAATGGGAACTATTAAGAATCAAACACTTTTGCTCATCTGAAGACCTTATTAATAGAATTAAAAGAACACCTACAGAATGGGAAAAAATATTTAGCAACTCTATGTCAGACCAACGCCTGATCTCCACAATCTATAAGATACTACAAAATATCAACAAGAAGAAGACAAATCATCCAATTAAGTGATGGTCAAAGGAGATGGACAGACATTTCACTAAAAAAGAGATCCACGCAGCCAAAAAACACACGCAGACATGTTCGCGATCTTCAGTTATTAAAGAAATTCAAATCAAGACAACAATGAGATACCATCTCACCCCAACAAGGTTGGCCATGATCCAAAAAACACAAAACAACAAATGCTGGAGAGGCTGTGGAGAAAGTGGAACCCTCCTACACTGTTGGTGGGGTTGCAAAATGGTCCAGCCTCTTTGGAAAGCAATCTGGCGCTTCCTTAAAAAAATGGATATCGATATACCATTTGACCCAGTAATTCCACTACTTGGAATATATCCTACAGAATCAAGGCCTTTCACACCAATGGACACATGCACCAGAATGTTTACCGCAGCACAGTCCACAATAGCAAAAAGATGGAATCAACCCAGATGCCCAACAACAGAAGAATGGATAGGTAAACTATGGTATATATACTCAATGGAGCACTATGCAATGATAAAGAACAACGATGACTCCAGGAAACATCTCATGACCTGGTTTCAACTGGAAGACATTATGTTGAGTGACAGCACTCAGCAACAAAAGGACAAATATTGTATGAGACCTCTACGATAAGATCTCAAAAACAGACTTGTGTATAGAAGAAAAGACTCTGACAGCTGCAAGGGAGGGGAGGGAGGGGAGGAGGGTTTAGATTAGATAGTTGCTAGGTATCTGGTTGGGTGAAATCGGTGACAGCACACATTAGAAACAACAACAATATTAAGTGGACTTAAACATAACATGAGTACTCCTTCCATCTTAACCCAATATTGCAAGGATAGAGTAACTGGGGTAGGGGGCAGGGGACCATGCTCTTAGGTGAAAGTGAGGCCAACTGGCACAACTAGCATTTTGCTAAGAGGGCTCTCTGCACCCCATGTTGGTGAGTGGCATCTGGGGTCTTAAAAGTTGCCAAGCTGCCATCTGAGGGCACAGCAAATGGTCCCAACTCAGCAGGAACGGATGCTCACCGAGAACCAAAATGACATGGGGGAAAGACAACCCAGAAGACAGAGACCCACAGCAGTGGGTGGCTACATCGACTTGGGACCGGAAGAACCGGATGATGCCCGGCCACCACCAGTGATAGCCACAATGGAGCTCACAGAGAGAAGTCTCACTGGCAACACAAGAATAAAATGGGGTGCACCCTGAGATCCCCACTAAAAGACCTCAATTGATGGTCCAGTGGTTTCGGGGTTCCCCTGGGAGCATGGCCTCTCGCCCAGATGCTGCTCTTGACCATAAATCATAACGAAGGTCTACTATTCGGACACAAATGGGTTGGACTTGGCGATGCAGAGTGACCATATATTGGATACACTTTATGGTTCTATACATCTATAGGATGTCATCTGCTGACCTCTGGCTGGAGGAAGGAGAGTGGGTGAGGAGGAGAGAAAAAAGAGACTGTTGGGAGAATGAGACATGTATGGAGCAGAGCAGAATAGTGTGCTGTCACCGGACAGGGAGAGCAGTGGAAGCTGCACGTAGGTGGGTATGTAAATTTATACAGGAATGTACATTTTCACTCAGTTATATTAAATAAAAAATTTAAAAAAAAAAGAAAAAGAAAAAGAAACTGTTATGCCAGTCGGGCTAGCTGTTCCCTAAGACTAGACTCTGCAGCCCTGAGCCCAGCAACTCTGTCCCTTGGGGAGTTTGGACGTGTTAAGGTCTGAAGGATGTGCTCTGCTCCTAGTATGCTTCTTTCCTGCTGGGCTCTACTGATAACATGTCCAAAGTACATGTGACAAAAGTCTCTCCATCCTCACTGTCGTGGATTGAATTCTGTCCCCCCAAAAATGTGTTTATCAACTTGGCTGGGCCATGATTCCCAGTATTGTATGATTGTCCACAATTTTGTCACTTAATGGAATTTTCCTATGTATCTGTCTGTGTCATCTAGTGCTGCTATAACAGAAATACCTCAAGTAGATGGCTTTAGCAAAGAAAAATTTATTTTCACATAGTTCAGAAGACTTCAAGTCCAAATTCAGGGCATCAACTCCAGGGGAAGGCTTACTCAGTTGCCCTTTGTCAGGGATTGAGTAGTGTCCCCTCCTCACCCCCACCCCCTACAAGACGCATGTAGAAATTTGGCTAGGCCATAATTGCGGGTATTATGTGATTTTCCTATACACTGTAAACCCTGCCTCTATGATGTTAATAAGCGAACATCGGCACTGGTTCTGTTAGTGAGGCAGGACTCAATCCATAAGACTGTTTTGTGCCTTGAGGCAATCTCTTGGGATATAAAGGAAAAGACAGCAAACAGAGAGTTGGGGACCTCACACCAGCAGAAAAGAAGCAGTGCTGGGAGTAAAGCATGCCCTTTGGACCCAGGGCCCCTGTGACTCAGAAACTCCCTCTCCAGGGGGAGACTGACAAGGAAGACCTCCTCCCAGAGCCAACAGAGAAAGCCTTCCCCTGGTGCTGATGCCCTAAATTAGGACTTTAAGCCTACTTTTCTGTGAGAAAATAAATATCATTTTTTAAAGCTGCCCACTTGTGATATTTCTGTTACAGCATCACTAGATAATACAGTGTTGCAAATTCCATCACTATGCTTTAATAAAATGGATTAGCAGCAATTACACTGATGAAATCTACAAGATTAGACCGTGTCTTACAGAGAGACCCACATGAATTGGTGACTACGTCAACATGTGACCAGAAGAACCAGATGGTGTCCAGCCACCAACAGTGATAGTCATGATAGGGCTCAAATTTGAGTCTCACTGGCAACTCGAGAATAAAAAGGGGTATACCCTGAGATCTCCACTAAAAGACTACAATTGATGGTCCAGGGGCCTCAGGGTTCCCCTGGGAACATGGCCCCTGGCCCTGACGTTGCCCCTGTCCGTCAACCATAATGGAGGTCAACTCTTCGGACAGGAATGGATTAGATTTGGTGACACAGAGTGACCATATTGTGTGTGCACTTTATGGTTTTATGCATCTATAGGATGTCATCCTGCTGATCTCTTCCTGGAGGTGGGGGAGATGGTGGAGGGGTGGGGGTAGGAGATTGTTAGGAGGATATGACATGTATAGAACAGAGAGGAGGAGTGTGCTGTCACTGGGCTGGGACAGCAGTGGGAGCAGCACATAGGTGGGCATGCAAATTTATACGGGATTGTACACTTCCACTCAATCACGATAAAAAAAAAGATTAGACAGTGTCTTAGGACAATCTCTTTTGAGATATAAAAGACAGAAGTGAGCAGAGAGACATGAGAACCTCACAACACCAAGAAAGCAGTGCCAGGAGCAGAGTGTGTCCTTTGTGTTGAGATGTTCCCAAACCAGGGGAAGACTGACACATCTCAAGGACCTTCCTCCAGAGCTGACAGAGAGAGAAAGCCTTCCCTTGGAGCTGATATCCTGAATTTGGACTTGTAGCCTACTGGACTGTGAAGTAAAACTTTCTGTGTTGAAGCCATGTACTTGTGGTATTTCTGTTATATCTGCACTAGATGACTGAGACACTAACTTTCAAGGAGTACTCCGGCTGTACTTCTTCCAAGACAGATTTATTCTTCTGACAGTCTATTCTTACAAACACTATAATTCAAAGCATCAATTCCTTATTTATTGTCTAGCTTTCTCATGCATACAAGGTAATTGAAAACACCATGGCATGGGTCAGAAGCACCTCAGTCCTCAAAGTGTCATCTTTGCTTTTAACACTCTGAAGAGGTCTCTTACAGAAGAACTGCCCAATGCAATATGTTGTTTGATTTCTTGACTGCTGCTTCCATGGATGTTGACTGTGGATCCAAGTAAAATGAAATCCTTGCCAGCTTCAGCATTTTTTCTTTTATCATAGTGTCACTCATGGGTCCAGCTGTGCAGATTTTTCTCTTTATGTTGAGGAGTAATTCATACTGGAAGCTGTAGTCTTGGATCTTTGTCAGCGAGTGCTTCAATTCCTCTTCTCTTCTGGTAAGCAAGTTTGTGTTATCTGTATGTCATAGGTTGTTAATGAGTCTTCCTCCAATCTTCATGCCAGGTTCTTCTTTATACATTCTACCTTCTCAGATTATTTGTACAGCATACAAACTGAGTAAGTATTGTGAAAGGGTACAGCCCTGATGCACACCCTTCTTGATTTTAAAATACATAGTATCCCCTTGTTCCATTTAAATGACTGCCTCTTGGTCTATGTTCAGGTGCCTCATGAATACAACGAAGTGTTCTGGAATTCTTGTTCTTCATAATGTTATCCACAAGTTATTATGATTCACGCAGTTGAATGTCTTTGCATAGCTGATAAAACACAAATGAAAATCTTTCTGGTATTCTCTAATTCCAGTCATGTTCCACCCGACATCAGCAATGATATTCCTTGTTCCACATCCTCTTCTGACTCTTGCTTGAATCTCTGGCAGTCCCCTGTCCATACACTGCTGCAGCCATTTTTATTATCATTAGCAAAAATTTTAGTTGTGTATAATATTGTCCACATTCCATCAGATCTCCTTTCTTTGGAATGGGCACAAATATGGATGTCATCCAGTCAGTTGATCAGGTAGCTGCCTTCCAAATTTCTTGGCCTAAACAAGAGAGCACTTCTAGTTGTTTATTGAAACATTCCATTTGGTATTCTGTCAATTCTTGGAGCCTGGTTTCTTGCCAGTGCCTTCAGTGTAGCTTGGAGTTCTTTCCATGAGGTTGGTTCTTCATCATATGTTACTCCTGGTATTGTGAAACATTAAACAATTCTTTTTGATATACGGATGCCGTGTATTTCTTCCATCTTGTTTTGATGACACTTCTTGCCGCATTCAATAGTTTGCCCATAGAATCCTTCAATAATGCAACACTAGGCTTGAATTTCTTCTTCAGTTTTTTCAGCTTGAGAAATGTGGAATGCATTCTTCTGTTTTGGCTTTCTAACTCCAGGTCTTTTCACATTTCATTTTGTTATTGTGTTGTCTCTAGCCATCCTTTGAAATCTGTTCAGCGCTTTTACTTCATCATTTGTTCCATTCACTTTGAGTACTCTGTGTTCAAGAGCAAGTTTCAGAGTCTCAAGGAACTTACCAGAAATTCAAATTTTCAGCAAGGCTTACAACTGGAACTAACTGGCTCAAAGCCTTGGAGCAAATATTTTGACCTTTAATTCTATGGTGGGCACAGATATTTTTGAATTAGTTAATGACCTTGTACCCTACAGGTACACTTTAGTAGTGAAGAGATGCGTAAATCACATTTTTTACACAATTAATGAACACCCTCTACTTCTGTTTACCAACCATGCTTGTCCCCCTTGAGGTACTTTTGTAAGTGCTGATATGCTAATTTTTTTTTTACAGGAAATGTAAGAAAATATTGACATAGTGGTAACTGTGGAAATACCTAATAGGGGAGGGTAGAGTTGGCAAGGAAACACAGGTGTGTGTTGCTTGCATAAAAATGCAGTATGTTTTAATTTAGGTGCTTAGCCTACCTCTTGACTCACCATCTATGAGTTACTTCTATTGACAGTAGGAAATGCTTCCAATACTGCATGAACATTTATTAATTTTGTTTCTCTTGGGCATTATTAGTCAAGGAGGGCTTTGTGGCAAGATCTTTTTTATCTGCTTGATGTAACTGATGTGGAGGTTCAGAGGGACAATAAACACTTTATGTAAAGCTTTAAAATGGCTTTTAGATGGGTAACACTGTTAGTAGCAACAGAATTAATGCTCTTCCTCATGAATAACACTCCTTATGCACAGTGCCTAGCATATAATAGGTGCTCACTTCTCCAAGGAGCCCTGGTTCTTTTCATTTGAGAATACAGTAGTGTTTAGAAACCAAGCTCTTCATGAAGGAGACAGAAAAAAGGCCAAGTACTCTCACCATCATTACTGCCTGTGTAACCTCGTTTGGATATCTCTCCTGCACTGCCCTGGCATTAATCTTCCTTCACTCTCATTAGAGAGTATTACAACTGTCTGTTTATTTCTATATGAGAGCAGGCATCACACAATCTTCTTTAGCATCTTATTCCTAGCACTCAGCAGAATGTTATCTGATACTCAAAAAATATTTAGTACAACAACAAATACACAGAAAACACATCAATCCCCACTACAGCTGACAGCTATACAGCAATAGTTCCAAGAACCATTCTTTTATGTAAGGGGCTGATTTAAGCCTGTTTTCTGAAAAAAACATAGCCCAGTCTAACTAGAAAAGTTTCCCTGAAGGTCAGACTGCCCCCAGAGTACATAACCAGTTTTCTAGTGGCCAAGGACAGTGGCAGGGGGAATGGGTAAACTACATTTTTTATTACTTTTCTAAGCATTAGCAACTTGGATGAGTGTTATCTGTCAGAACAGTCCCACTCTGGCCCCAAGAATAAAGAATATCCAGGCTCGGCTTAGCATTCAAGTCATTACAGCTATTTTCCTTCTCTCTTTTTAAGGGCTTCTTAATCCCACCCACTCTGACCGGGAACCATTGTACTATCACTACAGCAGGAACATTCTTTTGAGTCTCTTGGCAGGCATCTCTTCTGGAGAGGAATCCAGGAAAGTATCCTCCCATTCAGTCTGTGTCTCAGTCAGCTACCCCCAAAAAACCAAACCCACTGCCATCAAGTCAATTCTAACTCATAGTGACCCTATAGATAGAGTAGAACTGCCCCCATAGAGTTTCTAAGGAGTGCCTGGGGGATTTGAACTGCTGACTTTCTGGTTAACAGCTATAGCATTTAACCACTATGCTACCAGGGTTTCGTTAGTCAGCTAGTGCTGCTGTAAAAGAAATACCACAAGTAGATGGCCTTAACAAAGACAAATTTATTTTCTCACAGAAAAGAAGGCTAAAAACCTAAATTCTGGGTGTCAGCTCCAGGGGAAGGCCTTCTCTGTTGACGCTGGTGGAAGGTCATTGTCATCAATATTCCCCTGGACTTGGAGCTTCTCAGATTCAGGCATCTTGGTCCAAAGGACATGCTCTGGTGCTCCTGTCCTGGTGATCTGAGGTCCCTCTGTCTCTCTGCTCACTCCTTTCTTTTATATCCCAAGAGATTGTTTCAACACAGTTCCAGGTTGTAGATTGAATCCTGCCTCACCAACACAATTACCACTCATTCTCCCTCATCAACATCATAGAATCGGGATTTACAGCACATGAGAAAAACCACATGATGCCAAGGCTCATGGCCCAGACAAATTGATACACATTTTGGGGGATGCACAATTCAATCTATGACAGCTTGGAAGCAGAAATATTCACATGTCAGCATAGGTGACTGACACTCAGATGATCACTGGGTCAGTCTCTGGCCTCCACCTTAGGTCAACTTCTGACGAGCTCCTGAGCATTCTCCTCTGTCCCCTCTTTGTATGTGAGAGTCCTTGTAATCAAGCATCTGAATTAGACCTCAGAGACACCCAGGAGCTACAGCTTGTACTTTTTTTTTTTGGCACATTAGGCTAAGATATGCAGTGCTTAAATACAATTCTCTTACAAAATCTTCTTTAGTGGGAAGCAGTGCTCCTTAATAAACTCACTTTTAAGTAAAATAAATGGTTTATTTCATGTTTTGGACACTGCCTGTTTCTGGAGATGACACTTGAACATCCAGATAGCTTTCTTCATGATCTCCTATTTCTGTTGAGGTTCCTCATCTTACAGAAATGGTGCTAGACAGCTCAGGTGAATGGAGCACACTTTTTCTCTAGCCCACAGGCACCAACCACATCCTAATCCCTGCCTCAGTTGGGCCATCCATGTTAACTCTTGGCCTCAGTGGCTGATCTAATACTACAGTATTATTATAAAGAATACAGAGCTGTTGTGGCATAGTGGTTAAGAGATCCTCTGCTAATCAAAAGGTCAGCAGTTCAAATCTGCCAGGTGCTCCTTGGAAACTCTATAGGGCAATTCTACTCTGTCCTGTAGGGTCACTATGAGTTGTAACTGACTCAGTGGCAACGGATTTGATTTCTGGTTTAAAAAGAATAGATTGCTACCACCTCGATTTAACAAGAGGTCAGGAGCAGCATCTTCATGTTTACACCAAACCAAAAACCCACTGCCAGTGAGTCAACTTTGACTCATAATGACCCGATACGACAGAGTGGAACTGTTCCCATAGGGTTTAAATGAGCGCCTGATGTATTCAAACTACCAACCCTTTTGCTTAGCAGCAAAGGTTTCCTTTATTTACACAGAATAATGTAAAAGCAATCAATCCAAGAATCCCTAAAGCAGGGTCTACTCTTGGACCTACCAGGTCCAGGGAACAACTCGTGGACCACTCTGAGCCTTGCTTTTCTTACTCAGTCTATAAGAAGAGAGAAAACTCATTCTACCTCACAAGCTTTTTACATGTTTCCAGTAAGACAGTCATGTGGAGGGGCTTGGTCAGCTGTATAAAGTACTTCATGGAAGTATTACTATACAAAAGATAGGATTCCGTATTTCGTCTCCAGAAAACTGTTCAATTTGAGAAAACAGTTCCACTGTATTTCTTGCTCCTTATATCACTCTGATACTGTCATTTTGAAGTTGCACCTGTAACCTACATATCTTACTTCAGTTTTGAAATGAAGTCATCGGCACATACATTTACAGCCCCACCTAGTTGTAACTGCTTTCTGAAAACCACTGTGCTTGGGAATGTGGAGCAGAAAATTCTTATCGCAATTTTTTAAAAATGTTATTTTGTTTCAGAATAGTTAAAATATGAATAGTTACAGAATAACATAAAAAATGTGGGAATAGGAAAACAGAGTAGGGCAGACACACACAAAAGACAGAAACCCAACTTGAATTGGGTTTTTACATTTTTATTAGGGGATTTTCTCATACAACTAGAAAGTTTAAGGTGTACATGTTGATGCAATGGTTAAGTAACCAGCTGCTAACAGAAAAGTGAAAAGGTCAAGGTTTGAATCTTCCTGTTGCTCCACGGGAGAAAAATGTGGCAGTCTGCTTCTGGAAAGATGGTTGCGTATTGTTGTTAGGTGCTATTGAGTTGGTTCCTACTCATAGTGATCCCATATACAACAGAATGAAACACTGTCTGCTCTTGTACCATGCCCACAATCATTTTTATGCTTAAGACCATTGCTGTAGTCTCCTTAAGGGTCTTTCTCTTTTTCCCTGACTGTCTACTTTGCTAAGCATGTTGTCCTTCTCAAGGGATCGATCCATCCTGGCAACAAGTCCGAAGAGGCTATAAGGTGCAGTCTCACCATCTTTGCTTCCAAAGAGACTTTGACTGTACTGCTTCTAGAAAAGATACATTTGTCCTTTTGGCAGTCTTTTGGTGGTCCTTTTGGCAGTCCATGGTACCTTCAATATTCTTCTCAAACACCACAAATCAATGGTATCAGTTCTACTTCTTCTTTTTTGTTCACTATCCAGTTTTTGCATGCATATGATGTGACTGAAAATACCATGGCTTGTATCAGAAGCAACTTAGTCTTCAAGGTGTCATACTTTTCAACCCTTTAAAGAGGTCCTTTGCAGCAGACTTTACCAATGCAATGTATCTCTTGATTCGTGACTGCTGAATGTGGTGCTGATTGTGGAATCAAGTAAAATAAAATCCCTAACAACCTCTATCCCTTCTCCATTTATCATGGTGTTGCTTACTAGTCCAGTTGTAAGGATTTTTTCTTTTTCTTGATGTTGAGGTGCAATCTATACCGAAGGCTGTAGTCTTTTATCTTCATCAGTGTTTCAAATCCTCTTCACTTCCAGCTAGCAAGGTGTGTCACTTGCATAAAGCAGGTTATTAATGAGTCTTCCTCCAATCCTAATGCCTCATTCTTCATACAGTCCAGCTTCTTGGATTATGTGCTCAGCATACAGATTGAAAAGGTATGGTAAAAGCCTACAACCCTGATGTACACTTTTCCTGACTTTAAACCACGCAATGTCCCCTTGCTCTGTTCATACAACTGCCTCCTGATCCATGTACAGATACGTCTTGAGCACAATGAAGTGTCCTGGAATTCCCATTCTCTTCAATGTTAGTCATAATTTGTTCTGATCTAAACAGTCAAATGCCTTTGCACAGTAAATGAAACACAGGTAAATGTCTTTCTAGTATTGTCTCCTTTCAGCCAAGATCCATCTGACATCAGCAATGATACCCCTGTCTCCACGGTCTCTTCTGAATCTAGCTTGAATTTTTGGCAGTTTCTTGTCAATATACTGTCACATTTGTTTTTGAATGATGTTGAGCAAAATTTTACTTGTGTATAATATTAGTGATATTGCTCAATAATGTGCACATTCAATTGGATCAGCTTTCTTGGGAATAGGCATAAATATGGATCTTTTCCAGTCGATGGGCCAGGTAGCTGTCTTCCAAATTTCTTGGTATAGACATGTGAGCACTTCTAGTGCTGCATCCACTTGTTGAAACATCTGGAGACTTGATTTTTGTCAATGCCTTCAATGCAGCTTCAACTTCTTCCTTCAGTACTGTTGGTTCCTAATCATATGCTACCTTTGAAATGGCTGAATATCAATCAGTTCTTTCCAGTATAATGACTCTATAGTCCTTCCATCTTCATTTGAAGCTTCCTGAGTTGTTTAATATTTTCCCAGCAGAATCCCTCACTATTCAAACTCAAGGCTAGAAATTTTTTCAGTTCTTTCAGCTTGTGAAATGCAGAGCATGTTCTTCCCCTTTGGTTTTCTATTTCCAGCTCTTTGCAATTATATCATTATAATATTTACTTTCTCATCTTGAGATGCCCTTTGAAATCTTCAATTCGTTTACGTCATCATTCCTTCCTTTTGCTTTAGCTTCTCGACAATCAAGAGCAAGTTTCAGAGTCTCTTCTGGCATCCAATTTGGTCTTTTTTCCCTTTCCTGTCTTTTTAATGCTCTCTCTTGCTTTCTTCATTGATGATGTCTTTGATGTCATTCCATAGCTTGATGCACTTCAGTCACTATTGCTCAACATATCAAATCTGTTCTTGATGGTCTCTAAACTCAGGTGGGATATACTCAAGATCATACTTTGGCTTTCACAGACTTGTTCTAGTTTTCTTCAGTTTCTATTTGAATTTGCATATGAGCAATTGGTGATCTGTGCTGCAGTCAGCACCTGGTCTTGTTCTGACTGCTGATATTGAGCTTTGTCTTTGTCCACAGATGTAGTCAGGTTGATTCCTGTGTATCCCATCTGGCCAGGTCCATGTATATAGCTGTTGTTTATGTTGGCGAAAAAGAGTATTTGCAATGAGGTCATCAGTCTTGAAAAATTCTATCACGGGATCTCCGGCATCATTTCTATCATCAAGATTATATTTTCCCACTACCTAGCCCTTCTCTTTGTTGCCAACTTCAGCATTCCAATCACCAGTAATTATCAATGCATGCTGATTACATGTTCAACCAATTTTGGACTGTACATGCTGGTAAAAATCTTCCATTTCTTCATCTTTGGCTTTAGTGGTTGGTGTATAAATTTGAGTAATAGTCATATTAACTGGAGTTCCTTGTAAGAGTATAGATATTATCCTATCATACACAGCACTGTACCTCAGCACAGATCTTGAGATGTTCTTTTTGACAATGAATGCAAAACCATTCCCTCTCAAGTTGTCATTTCCAGCATAATAGACCATATGATTCATTCAAAATGGCCAATGCCAATCCATTTCAGCTCACTAATGCCTAGGATACTGATGTTTACACATTCCATTTCATTTCTGATGATTTCCAATTTTCCTAGATTCATACTTCATACATTCCACATTCTGTTTGTTAATGGATTTTGCAGCTGTTTCTGCTTATTTTGAATTGTGCCACATCAGGAAATGAAGGTCCTGGGAGCTTTACTCCATCCGCTTCATTAAAGTCAACTCTACTTTGAGGAGGCAGCTCTTCCCCAGCAGTCTTTTGAGTCCCTTCCAACCTGGGAAGCTCATTTTCTGGCACTATATCTGCCAATTTTCTGCTGCTATTGATAAGGTTTTCACCGGCTACTTTGTTTCAGAAGTAGACTGTTGGATCCTTTTTCCTGGTCTGTTTTAGTCTGGAAGGTCAGCTGAAACCTGTCTGCCATGGGTGGCCCTGTTGGTATCTGAATACCAATGGCATAGCTTTCAGTATCACAGAAACACACAAGCCCCCAAAGTATAACACAGTGACAGAAAAGTGGGGCCAGAAAGATTACAGCCTTGGAAATGCTATGGGGCAGCTCTACTGGGTCCTGTAAGGTTTGTGACAGGTACAGGAGGGGTAGGGGATGTTACGACATTGCTAGATCCAGATTTTAAAATGTTGTTATTGGAACACTGTCACTCCTGTCTATCTGCCAGCAATTCGTTCTTCTATGTCAGTTTTATTCTCTGGAAGTTTCTTCCCATCTGTAACAAAGCAGATTACCGTAACTCCAAGCTCACATGCTACAAATTAAGCATCCCAGCAGAAAGAGCTCATTTCTCTCATAACAGCAAAACTAAGTTCCAATGAGCCTTCTCATTGGCCTGGCTCAGACCATGTGCCCATCTATAAGCCAATCACTGTGAGCAGGAAGAGGTGGGGTTTCTGATCTACCAAGTCTGGGTCACATTCCTAATCCTGGAGCTAGAAAGTAGAGTCAACTCTATCAGAATCACAGGGACTAAGAGTAGGAAAAGGGATGCTTCCTAAAGGAATATATAAGAAGCAGGGTTATGGATAACTGGGCAGGCAAGCACAACTTCGACTGTATTTATAACTACTGTCAGAAACTTAAAGTGTCTGCTTAGTGTTTCTATTTCCCTTAAATATAACAGGGTACTTCAAAAAACATAGGTACAATGTAGAAGAGCAGTTTCCAAAGGTAAGGTAAAATAATATCAGCACCTCTATTTATGTTTATTTTCTCCCCTGCTCTTTAAATTTTCTTGTCTGCTTTATAAGGTACATAATACACTAGCACATAATAAGGCAGACTGCTGAATGGTTCCAAGTCTCCCTGCCTCTCAGGATGCAGCCGCTGTGCAACGTGACCTTGCTTCTATTTTCTTTCAGAGGTGACATCTATTTCTCTAACTTCTTGAATCAAGGCTGGCTTCGTGACCTGCTTTGACCACACAGAATGTGGCAGAAGTGACAATGTGTGAGCTCTGGAACCTAGACCGCAAGACGCATTATAGCTCTACCTTCACTCTCTTGGAACACTTTCTGAAGATTTTCAAACAAGGAGGCAGATTAGCTTACTACCACCACTGACACCATAGAAGAAAGGACTTGGAAACCTGCTCCCCAAGAATTACAGCCAGGAAACCCTGTAAGGCAGTTCTACCCTGTCACATAGGAAGACTTTGAGTTCGAATTAATTGAATGGCAGTCAGTTGCAATGACAACAGAGGACCAAAGGCCACACAGAGGAAAACTGAGGTATTCCAGCTGACACTAGCTATCCAGCTCCAACTGCCTACGTCAATCCTCAAGCTGTACATAAAAGTATGAATCAGTGCAACCGGAACTAGCCAAGAAACTACTCAGTCAACTCACAGATTCAAGAGAAATAATAAGTGCTGCTGTTTTAAGCCACAAATTTGTTTTGATTTGGAGTGATTGTTATGCAGCAAGAGGTAACAAAGAAAAAAAAAAGAGAATATTGTTTATAATATTTATATGTTGAGTACAAGCTCCAAATTTCTTTTACTAATAGAAGTTTACTGATCAAAAGTTTAGTGACTCTAATGTACAATGTGCATTCACACCCATGTAAATAAAATAATATTACCAATTACATTGGACATTCTCTGGGACTTACTTAGTCCTAGAGAGTAGAAATACACACATTGCTCACATTTTGCAACTTGCTCATCTAGAAAGATGTTGTGTTTGGCCGGTCACCCTGACCGATGGTCCTGTGATTTTCTCAAGGACTTATCATTTCCTTTTCATGACAAGAGCATCCTCCCTAGATCTTAGGCTTATTATTTCATTCCTGGTTTATCACAATAATAGTTGAAAAGCTTTCCCTGATTTCAGCTTTCTTTCCTCCCGACTCATCCTCAAAACCAATCCTCTGAAAGCAGACGTCATCATACCATTCCTCTCTGAAAGATACTAAATTTTCCTTGCTACTCCTCTGAACACAAATAAAGGGGCATTCAAAGGCTTCAGACTGAGCCTTATTATGTGAACCTTACCTGCCTACCCAAACCTTCCTTATTCTACTATAGAATAAAAATAATGGCATTTTAATCTTTGAGGTAGGGTTACCTAACTCCTAACTCCCATCTTTTCAGAAGGTAGTAAAGGTGGTAAAGACACGGCTCTGACGTCAGAATCCTGGCTTCGAAACCTACTTCTGCTACCTCCTAGTTATCTGAACTTGAGCCAGTTACTTCTCAGTGTTTGACTTTCTTCATCCGCAATACAGAAATAGTAAAAATGCCAACCTCTGGACTAACTAAATGAAATAATGTACGGAATGTGGTAAGAATTCAGTGAGTGTTAGCTGTTATTTACATTATTATTATTTTAGACAAGGAATCTGAGAAAAGTTAAGATTCTTGCTTTAAAGCGTGAAGCTGGTAGAGATGCACCAGGAGCACAAGTCTCCTTACTGTGAAATTTCTATATTCTTCTTCCTTTACATTATAAGGCCCATTTTTTTTAGCTGTCCCACTGTCTCCTCCACTTGGGACCATCATTCCTCTTACTCTGTGTTTTCACATACTTGAAATATCTTTCATTGCTGTCAGTCCTATGCTGAGGCTTCATCATCTCCCCAAGGCTTCCTGATAACTGCAGCTTGTAGTCTTTCGCATCCCTGGAGTCTCCTGCAGAATCGTCTGTGACGACAGAGTTGACTGCATTCTGCTTAGTACTATACGCATGAGTTTTCTGACATCCAATGTTACACATACGGCAAGGACATGTATTCAGTCTGAGTTTTTATCTTTTCTCTGACATACACATTAATATGGGGACTGCCAATTAAGTTCACGAACTCATCCTAGAAAAAGTGCTACATACCTCACTGCTGAATATCGGTATGCTCACCTTTGAAGTATCCCCTTGGGAAGCTATGCACTCACACCAGCGCTTAGACCACCCTTCCAAGCAGTTCTGTTACACTTTTTCTGGAATGACCATCAGGGCTGTCACTGTATTACCCCTCACGTCCTGAATGTCATCAAAATGTCTTCCTTTCAATGTTTCCTTTATCTTCGGGTAAAGAAAAAAGTTATTGGGAACCTGATCAGGTGAGTAAGGAGAGTGTTCCAACAGAGTCATTCGTTTACTGGCTAAAAACTCCCTCAGAGACAACTATACAATTAAGTTTGCAAACTTACCATGGTGCCACTGTGCACAGTGACCATTCCAGAAAGAGTTCCAAAATTGCTCTGAAGGGTGGATTAGGCACTCGCATTGGTGCATAGCTTCCCAAGGGTAGTACTTTGAAGGTGACCATAGTGATATTCAGCAATGAGATATGTAGCACTTAGAACAATTAACTTTAGGAACTTAATTGTCAGACCTCATATATAACCAGGACAAATTAGCTTTATTCTCTGCGTGGTTGTAGATTTGATCTAAGATCACAACAAAATTTTCTGAAAACATATCTTTTCAGAGACTGTGCCAAAACTCAACATTTGTGGTCATATATTCTTCTACTTTTAAATATCTCTTGATGTGCTCTTAATGCTTGAGATCTTGGTGAAAATGTTTTCAAGCTTAGCATACATTACCAATGTTAAACTCTCACACTGGAAACACAGGGTCCTACTTGAAGGGTACATGAGGAAAGATGAGTAAGATTCTGATCTTCCCATAATGAAATCACACTTTGTAAGAGCATTGTTAAATATGTTGTAACTGTGAGCCAGTTGTCAACAGCTGCCTCCCCTAGGAGAGCCATTATGATCTCACATGGATGGGGAACAGACAACTCCTACAGACACTGACATAGTCATTCATTGCCCAAACAGGCTCAGTTATGAGAAAAATGCAGTCCTCTCAGGCTCTTAGCCTGTTACTGCTGCAAAAACATCTCACCACACCCTCCACATAACTCTTACAGGCTCATTCAGTAAGAATTTAAGTCAATTAAAAATTTAGAAAAGTAAGTGTGCAGGTTAAACACAGTCAAACTGACTTCAAGGTTAGTCTTCCTGCTCCCATCCCCAGGTCAGTCTCAAAATTGTTTTTTAAATCTCTTTAAGGATAAACAGCATGGTGTCAACAACTGGCTCTAAGAAAGGAATAAGTTGCTGAACTGAATCTCCATCTTTTGGAAAACCTAGAGTCAAGCACATGCAAGAGAAGATTTTTTTAACCAACACTTCAGAAAAGCCTGGGAATTTTCTAAGGAGCAAATACGAATCTGACCACTCCTTAAAATCACCTGATGGCTCCACACTGTTCACAGTATAAAGTCCCAATTGTCAGCAGGTTACCACTTCTAGACTGATTTCTAGCTACTCCATCCCCATGTTACCCTAAGCTCTGGACTATGACTCATTTCATAAATTTGTCATTATTTTCATGTTCCTGTGAATAGTAAACAGTCATTTCTTCCCTCTGTTTACACCCTCATGGCATAGTAGTTAAGTGCTACAGCTGCTAACCAAAAGGTCAGCAGTTCAAATCCACCAGGCGCTCCTTGTAATCTCTATGGGGCAGTTCTACTCACCGCAAGTTGGAATCAACTTGACTGCAGTGGGTTTGGTTTTGGGGTTTCATTCTACATCTAAGAGTTTTAACAATTTATTAATTCAACCAGAAAATATTTACTAAGAGTCTAAAATGTGGTAGCAATTATGGTAAGTACTGAAAATGTAATGTTACAGAAAAGAGAAACTCCCTTCACTTGTCAAGGTTTTGGAGGAAAGGAAGTTGTGAAACGGGGTAATGGGAAGAACAGTAGTGTTCTATTTTGTCTTTCTATTTGCTTTGATTTCATTTTCACTTATAAACTGAGTTAACCATTCAGAAGGGCCCTGTTTCCCTACTCCTTTACTTCAGCGTTCATCCAGTCACAACAGAAACCCCAGGGAAGCAGGAATAATCTGATTTCCAGAGTTAACATATAACAACATTCAAAATGTCAAGTTCTCAAAAAGAAAAAGAAAATCACAAAGCGAACAGAGAAACAAGAAAGTATGGTCCATTCACAGGGAAAAAGAAGAAATTGACACAAACCTCCCCTAAGGAAACCAAGGAATTGGACTTACTAGACAAAGACTTTAAATTAACTACCTTAAATATGTTCAAAGAACTAAAAGAAATCATGGACAAAAAACTGAGAAAATCAGAAGAACAATACATAAACAAGCAGGAAACATCACTAAAGAGGAATTATAAAAAGGAACCAAATAGAAATTCTAGAGCTGAAAAGAACAAAAGTTGAAATAAAAAATTAGCAGGGTTCAACAGCAAATCTGAGAGGCAGAACAAAGAATTTGAGAAGCTGAAGACAGAGTAATTGAAATTACTCAGTCTGAGAAGCAGAAAGAAAAAAGAAGAAAACTAAAAAAGGCCCCAGGGAGCCTCCAGTACACCATCAAGCATATACATCATGGAAGTTCTTGGAAGAAAGAGAGAAAGAAGCAGGAAAAAAAAAATGTTTGATGAAAATAATGGCTAAAACCTTCACCAAGTGAATTAAAGGTGTGAAATAACATACACAAGAAACTCAAACTCCAAGCATGAGTGTCACAGATTGAACTGTGTCCCCCCAAATGTGTGCCAACTTGGCTTGGCCACGATTCCCAGTACTGTGTGATTTTCCACCCTTTTAGGATCTGAGATGATTTTCTTATGTGTTATAAATCCTACCTCTATGTTAATGACGTGGGATTAGCGGCAGTTATGTTAATGGAGCAGGACTCAGCTACAAGACTGGATTGTGTCTTCAGTCTCTTGAGATACAAAAGACAGAAGCAAAGTAGAGAGACAGAGGGTCCTCATACCAAAAGCAAAGCATCAGAAGCAAAGCGTGCTGGTTGGACCCGCTGTTCCTGCGCACACAAGCTCATAGACCAGGGGAAGAGTGACAAGGACTTTCCCTGCAAAGCAAAAAGAGAGACAAAGTCTTCCTCTTGAACTGACACCCTGAATTTGGACTTCTAGCATCCTAGACTGTGACAGAATAAATTTCTCTTTCTTAAAGCCATCCACTTGTGTTCTTTCTTTTATAGTAGCACTAGATAACTAAGACAATAGGTAATATAAGAGTTAGTATTACTGGGTTTTGAAGCGTAATTCCTCTTTTTGTTTATTATTTGATCCAAAGGAAACCCTCCTGGTTTAGTGGGTTACATGTTATGTCTGCTAACCAAAAGGTTGGCAGTTCAAATCTGCCAAGTGCTCCTGGGAAATTCTATGGGGCAGTTCTACTCTGACCTCTAGGGTTGCTATGAGTCAGACCCAACTTGATGGCAGTTTGAGTTTGGCCAGCCAAGTGCTGTCAAGTCGGATCTGACTCATGGTGACCGTAGGGTAGAACCGACCCACCAGGGTTTCCTGCGTTTGAGTTTATTTGATGTAAAAGACAAATGCATAAAACAATAACTATAAATCTGTACAGGTACACAATAATAAAAATGTAACTCAGGACAAGAACAACATGGGGGGAGTTGAATAGGTGTTAACGTATGCTATTGATATCATTCAAACTACATTATTATAAACTCAGAATTATAGCCACTAAAAGAATAAATAAAAGTTATACCAGTAGGGAAATGAAGATGAAATCAAAATAGTACACTACTGAAAGAAAAAAAATTCAACCACATGCAAAAGGAAGTACTGGAAGAATTTAGGAACAAAAAAGATATGACCTGTACAGAACTATCAACACAATGGCAAAACAAGTCCCTCATCAGTAACCACTTTAAATATAAATAGATTTAACGTATCAATTAAAAGACCCATTGGCAGAATCAACTTAAAAGAAAGAAAAGACTACGATTCAACTATATACTAACAAGACACACACTTTATACCAAAAGATACAAATAGGTTGCAACTGAAAGAACGGAAAAAAGGCATTCCACACAAAAACTATCCAAAAGACAGCTAGCTACACTAGTATCAGAGAAAATAAATTTTAAGCCAAAAAGTGTTGTGATAGGCAAAAAAGATATTTGATATCAATAAAATGGTCAATTCATCAAGAAAACATAACAAACATACACACAACAAACACAGGAACTCCAAAGTATATGAAGCAAACAGTGACAACTGAAAGGAGAAATCAACAGTTGTACAATCAGGGACACATTAACCTGGAAGCAAGGTAAACACAAGTTTACCTTAAGCAAGATAAGCATGGGCTTAATTGTGTTTACTTACTAATCAAGGATGTGACAAATTACAGATTAGTAACAAAGCACAAGTAAGCCCACGTTTACCTTGCTTATTAGGTAATTTGACCCTGTCCACAAAATTCAACTTTCAATAGTGGATAGAAGATTTTTAATACCTGACTTTCACTAGTGAAAAGAACATCTAAATAGAAGCTCAATATGGAAACAGAGGAACTGAACAATAAGCACAAGCTGGACAATGAATAAGTAAGACAGAAGAAGACTTGATGCCTCTGAATTGTGGTGTTGGAGAATACGGAATGTACCATGGACTGCCAAAAGAACAAAAAGATCTGTTCTGGAAGAAGTACAACCAGAGTGTTCCTCGGAAGCAAAGACAGATTGCATCTCACATACTTTGGACGTGTTGTTAGGAGGGCTCAATCCCTGCAGAAAGGCACCAAACTTGGTAGAGTGGAGGGTCAGCAAAAAAGAGGAAGACGCTCAACAAGATGCACTGACACAGTGGCTGCATCAGTGGGCATAAGCATAAAAAACAACTGTGGCCATGGTGTAGGACGAACATTGTCTAGTTCTGTTGTGCACAGTGTTGCTACAAGCTGGAACGGATTTGACAGTACCTAACAACAACCACAACATAAATCAACTAGACCTAGCAGATATATACAGAATACTCCACTCAACAGTACTAGAATTCATATTCTTCTCAATTGGACACGGAACCCTCTCCAGAATTGGCCATACGTTTAGTCATAAAACAAATCTCAATAAATTTAGAAAGATAAAATGCCTATAAAGTATTTTGTCTGATCACAGTGTTAAGAAGCCAGAAATCACTAACAGAAGGAAATTCACAAATACGTCGTAATTAAACAACATACTCTTTCTTTTCTTTTTTTATTATGATTAAGTGAAAGTATACAATCCCAAGCCCATTTTGCAACTCTACAACTCTATCTGCTCTCCCCACCCTGTGACAGCACACTCTTCCTTTTCATTCCTTACAACTAGTATCCTCCCCACAAACATCTGTCTAGACAACATACTCTTTAAAAAATCAATTGATCAAAAAAGAAATCACCAGAGAATTAGCAAATATTTTGAGAAAAATGAAAACAAAATTACAACATACCAAAACTTACTGGATTCAGGGAACATGGCACTTAGAAGGAAATTTGTAAATACCAAGATCTAAAACGAGGATCGCAAATCAATAACCTAACTTTACACTTTAAGCAACCAGAAAAGGGCAAATTAAACCCAAAGCCGACAATATAATAAAGACTAGAGCAGACACAAGTGAAATATTTCTTTTGAAAACATCAACAGAACTGATATAAACTTCAGCTAGACAACTAAGAAAAAAGAGAACATGCAAATAACTAAAATAAAAAGTGGAGGCTTTACCAATGATCTTACATAAATTAGAATGACTTTAAGAAAATACTGAATACCAATAAACCAGATAATCTAAATGAAATTTGATAAACTATTAGAAACACACAAGTTGTCAAAACTGACACCAGCAGAAATTGATTATATCAACAGATCGTTAGCCAGGAAAGAGACTGAATCAGTAATCAAGACTCTCCCAACAAAGAAAAGTCCAGGACTAGATGGCTTCACTGCTGAATTCCACCAAACAGTTAAAGAAGTATTAACACCAATCTTATACTAATGCTACCAAAAACAGAACACTTCTTCACATATTCAGGGAGGCCAGCATTCCCCTGATACCAAAGGCAGACAAGAGTACCATAAGAAAACTACAAGCCAATAATTCTTATGAATATGGACAAAATTTTCCAACAAAATAGCCACAAACTGTGTCCAACAACACATTAAAAGAATTATAGACCATTCCAGGAATGCAGTGGTGGTTCAATACAAGAAAATCAATCAACATAATGTACCACATTAATAGAGCAATGGAAAAAAACCCACACAATCACCTCAATTGTTGCAGAAAAGGCATATGACAAAAACTCCTTCATGGAAGAATATTTCCTTAACACAATAAAGGGAATTTATGAGAAATCCACAGCTAATATCATACTGGTGAAAGATTTAAAACTTTCCCCATAAAGTCAGGAACAATACAAGGATGCCTATTTTCACCACTGCTATTCAACATTGTAGTGGAAGGAAGTCCTAGTCAGAGCAGTTAGGTAACATAAATATCAGGCACCAAAATTAGGAAGGAAGATGTAAAACTATCACTATTCTAGATACAGAAAATACCCATAAAATTGACAAAAATATTAGAGCTAAAAAAATTAATTCAGCAAAGTTTCAGGGTAGAAGAAGAGCACATAAAAATCAGTTATGTTTCTGTACACTATCAATAACAAACAAAAAAGGAAATTAAGAAAACAATTGCATTTACAGTAGCATACAAAAGAATAAAATACTTAGGTATAAACTTAATTAAGGAGAAAAAGATATATATACTAAAGAACACAAACCAAAGGAAAAAGAAGGAAACTAAAGCCTCAGTGTAGAAGCTAGTCTTCAGGACTAATAGTCTAATAAATCATCTGCCCTGAGACCAGAAGAACTAGATGGTGCATGGTTACCACTACTGACTGTTCTGATCAGAACTACAATGAAAGGAATCTGATAGAACAGAAGCAAAGTGTACAAGAGAACCTCAGATTCCTAAAATTTTAAAAAAGAGAAAGCCTTACTGGGCTAGCTGAGACTAGAGGACTTACTGAGACTATTACTCTGAGATACTCTCTAACCCTTGAAGTGAAACTGGTCCCTGAGGCCACCTTTTAGCTAAGTAAGAGACTGGCTCACAAAATAAAATCACCCATTAGTACTGTGCTCCTTACAAAAAAGTCATCTATGTGAGACCAAATGGCCAACAATTACTTTAAAACAAAGACGACAACGTAAGTGGGTCAGGGATACCAGATGAATGAAAACAGACAACCAGAATGGAAATATTGAGACTGTAAATGCCTTGTGAAGAATGTAAGCAAAGTCACTGAACAACTGATGTAGAAATTGTTGAATGCATGCACACCTAAACTGTTGCGTAAACCTTCACTTAAAACATTAGGTAAGGAAAAAAAGAGAAACATCAATTGGTCTCAGTTCACCTGGAACAGACGACAACCAAGAACATCAAAGACACAAGGAAAAATGGGCCCAGGAGACAGAAGGACTATATCAGCATGAGACCAAAAGAACCAGATGGTGCCCAGCCACCACCAAAGAGAGCCTTGATAGGAAGCACAACGTAGAATCCCTGGTGTAGCACGAGAAAAAGAGATGTGCAGATCAAGAACTCTAATAAAAGACCACAACTGATAGTCCAACAACCAGGAGGGTCCCCTAGGAGCATGTCCCCTAGACTTGCTCCTGGTCCAGGTCTGAAACCAGTACTGAGGTCAACACTTTAGACAAAGAATGGACTGGACTCAGGGACACAGAGTGGGCATGTGTGTGTGTACTTTGTGGTTTTATATATTTATAGGAGGCCATCCTACTGGATTCTTTGTAGAGGGGAGAAGACAGGTTGAGAGGAAAGGACAGGTGTTGGTTAAAAGGATACCAGGTGTAGTGAAGAGTGAAAAGAAGGAGTGTGCTGTTCACAGGGTGAGGAGAGCAGACCACAGCTGCAGAGAGATGGACATGCAAAACTGACTTGGATTGTATACTTTCACATAATCATAATTAAAAAAAAACTATAAACAATTACTAAAAGAACCTTAAAAGGCTTAAATAGAATGACATTCCCTGCTCACAGACTGGAAGATCCACTATAGTTAAGATGTTAACAGACCTGTTTTAGTTTTTAGTGGTGCTGTAACAGATATATCACAGATGAACATCTAGCTTAATTGGCATAACAGTTTATAAAGAAAATGTTCTACATTCTACTTCAGTGAGTAGTGTCTGGGCTCTTAAAAGCTTGTGAGTGGCCCTCTAAGATACTGCAACAGACTCACCCTGTCTGGAGCAAGGGAAATGAAGAAAGCCAAAGACAGATGGCAACAATCTGAGGTTTTTATAGCGTTAGCTCTTACGTTTAAGTTGTTGATCCATTTTGAGTGTCTAAATGAGGTAAAATTTCAACTTTAATTTTCACATGTGGTTATCCAGTTGTTTCAGCACCATTTGTTGAAGCCTCTATTCTTTCTCCATCAAGTGGTGTGGCACCCTGTCAAAAATCAGTTGGCCATAGGTATATGTGTTTATTTCTGAACTCTCATTTCTACTTCCCTGCTTTACATATCTCCTCTTAGTACAGTACCATATAGTTTTGGTTAGCTTTGTAGTATGTTTTGCAATCAGGAAGAGTGAACCTATTTTATTCTTTTTCAGTATTGCTTTGGCTACTAAGGATCTCTTTTAGTTCCATCTGAGTTAGAGGATTGGCTTGTTCATTTCTGTAAAAGTCATCGGAATTTTAATAAGGGTTGCATTGAATCTATAGATCAAACCTGTAGATCATGGTCTTAATTTGCTAGAGCTGCCATAACAAAAAAATACCACCAAAAAACGTGGCTTTAAAGGACAGAAACTTGTAGAGGCCAGAAGTATGAATTTAGGACCTATAGCTCAGTGGGGAAGTCCTTCTCTGTTTCATTTTCTAGTAGCTGCTGGCAATCCTTGGTGTTCCTGGGTTTGCTGATGAATTTGCCTCTGTCACTACATGGCATTCATCTCTGGGGTTCACTAGTCCTTGAGACCTTGTACCTTTGGTTTTCTTCATTCCCCCTTGCTCCAGATAGGGCAGGACCAGTAGATGTATCTTAGATGGCCACTCACGAACTTTTAAGACCCTAGACTCCACTTAGCAAAGCAGAATGTAGAACATTTCCTTTGCAAACTATGTTAAGCCAACTGAGCTAGATGTTCCCCAAGACCGTGCTCCCCAGCCCTAAGCCCAGTAACTCTGTCCCTCAGGGAGTTTGGATGTATCTATGAGTCTTCCACGACTTCGCCAGGCTGTAATCTTTACAGAAGAAACCCTGGTGGCATAGTGGTTAAGTGCTGTGCCCGCTAACCACAAAGCTGGCAGTTCAAATCCACTAGGCACTCCTTGGAAACTCTATGGAACAGTTCTACTCTGTCCTACAGGGTCACTATGAGTCGGAATCAACTTGATGGCATTGGGTTTAATCTTCATGGAAGCAGATCACTAGGTCTTTTCTCTTGAGGAGTTTGAATAATGAACCTTTCAGTTAGTGTCCAAGTACTTAACCACTGCACTAGCAGGACTCCTTCATGGGTACAGGGTACTTTTACAGGGTGATGCAAAAGTTCAGCCTTATGAATACATTTAATAGACTGAAGTGTACACTAAATACTTAAGTATTTTAAAATGATTATATCAATGTAATCAGAAACTAAAATTAAAACTTTTTTTTAAAGAACTGAATTAGAAGAGGAAGGAGGTATAGAGAAATCAAGGTCAAGAACAGCTATCTGGATTTCTTTTGCTTTCAGTTTGAGCTGTGCAGAAGAGCTCAACTATTCTGTGCGTCTAACCCTGAAATGGAAACCCTGCTGGCATTGTGGTTAAGTGCTACATCTGCTAACCCAAAGACTGGCAGTTCAAATTCACAGGGTGCTTCTTAGAAACTCTATGGGGCAATTCTACTCTGATTCATGGGGTTGCTATGTGTCAGAATTGACTTAACGGCAGTGGGATGTTTTTTTGTTTTAACCCTAAGATTGCAACACAGGACCCGCCTTCACACATACACCCTCAAAAGTGTCTCATACTTGCACAGATCATGCCGCCAACCTTGCTGCAGCTAGCAAAAAAATCTTACAAAACTTACTGTTAATATTGTTTCAGCAAACAGAAGCATAAAACTGTTGATGTCGAGTCAATTCCAACTCATATTGACCCTATAGAACAGATCAGAACTGCCCCACAGGATTTTCAAGGAGCAGCCGGTGGATTTGAACTATCAATCTTCTGGTTAGCAATCAAGCTCTAAACCACTACGCCACCAGAGCTCTCTTCTCATTGTGTTTCTTATAATAAACATGAAGTTTTTTGTGGTGTTTGTTTGCTATTTCAAACCTGAAACGGTTCACAGAGACTTCCTATGCTAAAGGAAATTTAATTTTTTTATCTGTAATAACAGAAAATAATTCTTTAGTCTTATAAGAATCCAGAAAAGAAGAACATATTGAATACAAAACAATATGGGGAGGTGCTGAAAGCTGATTTTTTGTTTGTTGTAATGTCTTCCATATAGATAAAAAAATATATAACAAAATGTATCCTGCTTATAAAGTCATGTAAAATAGTTTCTTTGGAGCAGGCATAAGGCTCCACTTACCCACAGAGAAACACCTGTCTAATGAAGGCTTTATAAGGGAGGAACTAGGTATGCAGTCTAAATTCACAGTGGCTCTCTGAATAGTCCACCATTAAAACAGTTTACACCACCATCTAGTGGTTAATTTGGGAAAAAGACATTTGTACTATTTAAACTTTCAACTGCATGGTCAATCTTTTTGTTCTTAGGTGTCACTGAGTCTCACTCCTATCTACCCTGTTCCCGCAGCGTGAAAGCCCACCTAATTCTGCGCCATCCTCATAATCACTATGCTTGGGCCCACTGTTACAATCACTGTGTCAATCCATCTCGCTGAGCGTCTTCCTCTTCTTCACTAACTTTCTATTTCACTAAACATGATGCTCTTCTCTAGGAACTAGTCTCTGCTGGTAACACATCTACAGTGTTGTGAGACAAAGTCTCTACATTCTTGCTTCCAATAAGCATTCATTGGCTGCCCTTCTTCCAAGCAGACTTGTTCATTCTTCCGGCAGTCCATGGCACATTCAACATTTGCTGTAATTCCGCGGCATCAATTCTTCTTTGGTCTTCCTTATCTGTTGCCCAGCTGTATAGGCAATCCAGTAGACATAAGGAGACCACTCTGCCCTACAGAAAACAGTCAAAGAGCAAGGAAAGAAAGACGCAGAGATACAGTAAGCCATGGCAGCTCTGATGACCAGGAAGCTCCTGGGCCAAGCCACGGTATTTTCCATTGTCTTATCGCCATGAGTCGGATCCGACTCGACGGCACTTGGCTTGGCTTTATATGTGTAAGACAGCTGGGCAATGAAAAAGTAAGACCAACAAAGAACTGATGCATTTGAACTGTGCAGCTGGTGAAAAGTACTAAATATACCATGAACTGCCTGAAGAACAAGGAGTCGTTGGGATGCAAAGATTAAGCTAGCTGAAAGTTTAGTAGTTTGAACTCACCAACCACTCCAAGGGAGTAAAGACTTAGTAACTGGCTGTGGAAACAGCCTCAGAAACCCCAAGGGGCAATTCTACTGTACCTAGAGGGTGTGATGAGTTAGAATCAACTTGAAAGCACACACCAATGACAAAAGGCCAAAGAATGAGCAGATCAGTCTCTGGAAGCGCAGTCAGAATGCTCCTTAGAAGCAGGAATGATAATACATACTTGGTCTCGCTTAGTTGGACATACTGTCAGGAGGTACTAGCTGTTGGAGAAGGACATCATGCTTGGTAAAGTAGAGGGTCAGCAAAAAAGAGGGGGACCCTCAATGAGATGAACTGACACAGTGGCTGCAACAGTAGACTCAGACACACCAGTGATTACGAGCAGGACACAGGACCGGACAACATTTTGTTCTACTACATCTGGTCACTATGGAGCCAAAGTGAAGGTCACCGGGAATACAGTGGAAAGACCTCTGGATTAAAACCTGAGATCTTAACAGGTTAACCAGGCTCCGTTATGTGCACAGCTTCCCATGTAAGCCTGAAATTTTCAGTTCCATTTAGTTCTGTTTAACCATAAATCATATGGTTCTGATTATAATTCTTTTAGGGATAAATAATAATAAGAGTGAATGTAGTGGCCATCAAGTTAAAAGACACCATAATGACAATCAGATAAACCTACAATGGGGGGCACACTATAAAACAGGTCTTGTAAGAGTCATTGGCATGGGTGCAGGAGGAAACCAAGTAGACTACTCCAAATTAAAAAAGCAACATTAAAAAAAAAAGTGTCTGAGATCTGAGTTAAGCTTTAAGTGTCAGTGACCCTAGCTGTATGATTTTGGGTAAGTCATTTTACCTCTCCGAGCTTGTTTCTCGTTTAAATTGGAACGACTGCAATAGATCAGTTTCTGAAGTGTCAGGTTGTAGTCATCAGTTATACAATCCATGTAACAAGTTGTGACCAGAATTTTTCAGTTAAACAGAACAAACTGTAAGGGTATTGTTTCATGAAACTTTTGTTTCAATAAAATATATGCATGTGTATTAGGTGATTATATGTGTCAGAAAGACTGTGTGTGCCTGCATCCTGGGATATGACGTAAAATGTATTTCTTACTGTGAATCATGACACCAAAAGTCTGAAAGTCTGTGAGATTTCTATCAACACTAAAATTTCATGAATTGAGGGAAATAATTCATATAAAGGCAACACAGTTACAGAGACAGGGAAAAGGCTCAGGGCTGATATTTAGCTATATGTTCCATTATGGCCGTGTTGCTGCGGTTGATGTTGTGTGCTGTTGTTTCTAACTCATGGGGACTCTATGTGACAGAGTAGGAACCACCCCATAAAATTCCCTAGGTTGAAATCTTTACAGGAAACAGATCACCAGGTCTTCCTCCACAGAGTGTCTGGTGGGTTCAAACTACCAATCTTTCAGTTAGCAGGCAAGTGCTATACCCATTGTACCACCAGGACTTCTCATTATGGCCAGAAAACCGAAATCCAAACCCATGGCTCCTGAGTCAATTCTGACTCATAGTAACCCTATAGGACAGAGTAAAACTGCTCCATAGAGTTTCCAAGGAGCACCTGGCAGATCTGAATTGCTGCCTTTTGGGTTAGCAGACATAGCACTTACCCACTACACCACCAGGATTTCCCATTATGGCCACATCTACCATAAAATATGGAAATACTTCCATATTAGTTGAAAAACAGCAGCTCTACTGAGACTAACAAATGTTCCCCTCACCCTGCTCCGTATCATCCTAGTCTCTCTCTGGATGGCCCAGACCACACTGCGATGGAGCATATAAAGGGGTAGCTCCTGACTCAGGTGAAGTTGGGGGCTCTAGGACCTTCATTTAGTCCCTCTTCATTCTGAATAGTGTGCCCAAGCATCAACAGTATTAAATATTTTTCTGTATGTAACTTCAAGAATATAATAAATGTCACTGAATTATACATGTAGAAATTGGAGTATGTGCAGTTGTGCATATTTTCACCACAATTACAAGTATATCTCTAACTTTTTTTGCTATGCTCCTGAAAGTTTAACTTGGATTGCAGATATAACACATGCGATTGGATGCATGCAAAGGAAGAAGTTCACAAATGGTTTTGCATGAACATATTTTAGTATTTAACAGGTCATGGAAATCATATCACAGATACATTCTAATAGGTCATGGAAATTTTTTCATCAGCAGAGGAGCCTTTCTCACACTGATCTGAGGCGACTTCAAAAAGGCCTTCACGGCACTACATTTCATAAACCTTCTTGGCATATGTAGTATTTACCAACTTACAAAGTTCAGTAAAACACTCTAAAATTTAAGACATAAATTCAACTCAGGATTCCCTGTTAAAGATGCATGGCTGAGAAAAACAGTACAGCTCCATTATCTAATAAGCTCATTAAATGACAGTATAATCCCTGGATAGCTCAACAGGTTAAGCACTCAGCTTCTAACCCAAAGTTTAGCAGTCTAGAATCCACCTAGACGCACTCAGAAGAAAAGCCTGGCAATCTACTTTGGAAAGATCACAGCTATGGAAAACGATATGGAGTGCAGTTCCATTGTGAGTCATGAGGTTGCCGTAAACTGGAATAGAGTCAAAAATCTGGGAGGTTTTTGGAAAGATGTATGTAACTCTGAAGGACAAGGAGAACAGCAGAAAAGACAACTACCAGAAAATGAAGAAGTTGGAAAGCAGATGGAAGAGTGGTAGCTTACTTCACAGTTGTGAAAAATCAGAACCCCAAAACTGGAGTAGAGAAAAGCAAGAACCAAGGAAGGGGTTGGCAGTCAATGCCAAAAAAGAATATGTGTATTGTTTAATGAGAAATCAATTTGCTCCATAAATCTTCATCTAAAGCACAATTTAAAAAAAGAGTGAAAAATTAGGATAATAAATTAGTAGACTACAAAGAACAAGAAGAAAGACACAAACCAAATCACATTGCATTATCAGCAAAAGGCTCAGGAATTTGCAGTAGCAGGTATCGCCAGTGGTAGGGAAGTGGGAGTATCTAGAAATGAGAAGACTGGTTGAAAATCCAGTTAAGGAGTTAGATGCCTCTACAATGCTCCCCACTCTAGTCCAGAAATCACAGCAAAGATCATCACACAATATTCAAGGCTCATTTTCTGAAGAGCATAAAACAGAGAAGCTATGGTTTGGAGGTTACCAGGCACAACTAACAGCAAGGGTTTTGTGCTAAAATAGGGAGATAATTAAATAAAACAACAAAGCCACTGATGGTCAGTGAAGATCTTTCAAAATTCAACCAGTGATCAAGGAAATATAAATTAAAAATCATATACAGATGTTCTATTACACTGGGAAAGATTAATGATAATACCTAGTTAATGAGGACACAGAAAAACAAGCTTTCTCACATACTGCTGGTGGAGGATAAAGCGTAAAAATCTTTCTGGAGGTTTAACAATTTACATATCAAAACCTGAAAAGTGGGACCTAGCAACTCTACTTTTAAGACTACATCTTATAGAAACTAGGATAATTACACAAATACTTAATTAAAAATATTGATAGTCAGCAAAAGAAAAATCTGGAAACAACCTAAATGCCCCACAGTTAATAATGAATTGATTATACATTTTTACAAAATGTCATTGAGCTGAATATTCCGTCTCTGCAGTTTTAATGTTCACCCTTCTCCACACCTTTCCACCCTACTTCCTGCCCCTGAAAGCTTACCTTTCTACAGGATTCATCAAATAGATTCCTTTTGCCTCTGGCTCCAGGCTGGTCACTCTCTGCTGGGCTACAACTTCGCAGTGGCTACCCTGAAAGGTACACTGTCTGACACAGTGCCAGAAGACGAGCCCCCCAGGTTGAAAGGCTCTCAAAATACAGCTGGGGAAGAGTTGCCTTCTTAAAGTAAAGTCAACTTTAACGACATGGATGGAGTCAAACTTTCAGGATCTTTATTTGCTGATGTGGCATGACTCAAAATGACAATACCTGCAAACATCCATTACTAATTGAAATGTGAAATGTACGAAGCATGAACCTAGAAACATGGGAAGTCATCAAAAATGAAATAGAACGCATAAAGATCAATATCTTAGGCATTAGTGAGCATGTAAAAGCTGAACAATGACTAAGGTAGAGTAAAAATTAATTGAATTGCGTTGGTGAAGAATACTGAATATACCGTGGACTGCCAAAAGAATGAACCAATCTGTCTTGGACAAAATACAACAAGAATGCTCCTTCAAAGCAAGAACGGTGAGACTACATCTCACATACACTGAACATGTTGTCACACCTTCAGTCCCTGGAGAAGGACATTACGCTTAGAAGAGGGCGAGAGAAAAAACAGACCCTCAGTGAGATGGACTGATACAGTGGCTCCCACAGTGGGCTCTGCGTAACAATTGTGAGGGTGGCCCAGGATCCGGCAGTGTTTTGTTCCATTATATACAGTGTTGCTATGAGTCAGAGCCAAGTGGATGGCACCTTACCACAACAATAACCCTGACAAGATAGTGGTTAAGAGCTACAGCTGCTAACCAAAAAGTCAGTAGTTTGAATCTACCAGGTACTTCCTGGAAACCCTACAGGGTAGTTCTACTCTGTCCATAGCATTGCTATGAATCAAAACTGACTCCATGGCAATGGTTTTTTTTGCCTTTTTGGGGGGGGTTACTATATGTTCCTTTAAAAAGCCTTGGTGGTGCAGTGGTTAAGTGCTTGGCTGCTAACCCAAAGGCCACTCCATGAGAGAAAGATGTGACAGTCTGCTGCCATAAAGATTTACAACTTTGGGTTCTCTGCAAGAGTTGAAGCTAACGACACAGTGTCAAGTGGCAGGAACCTGGGAGTTTATTCAACATTACATCTAGAAATCTGTATGTGACATGCGGGCCAATTATCAGGATAGGTAATGGCTCCTCACTGCCAAGGGACATACAAGCAATTTGGAATCTCAGTATTTTCTAATACAAGGAGTTCCTGCATTGGGAATCACAAAGGAATCAGCTGAGTGATTTATGCTATATGATGTAACTGAACAATACTGCTCTAAATGAATACCCAGCAGAAGGCTTAACAGAAGTTTATTCCTGAATTTACAAAGTGCATGGACAGCAAAGAGAAAAATGGATAAACAGAATTTCTTTGGTGGATTGTTTCAGTTCTTCTGTGCTCCAGAATTTGAGAGAGTTGAAGAAACTATAAAAAAGTTACAGAGAGAAAGGCTTATGTAGCAAAGACTACTGAAAATAAAGACCAACAGGTGGGGGCAAGATGGTGGCCTGGTCACAAGTCTCTTTGATTCCATCAGAGAACTAAGGCCTAGAAAAACAACTGAATAAGGCAGAGGTGATATGCTAGGAACTAAGATCAGATGTAGAGTTGTGAGATCAGACTGGGTGACAGGAAGGGGAAAACTACCTTTATCAGAGGCAAGCGGCAGGGCAAAGAATCCCACTTCTGCTGATGCAGCAGCTCAGAGGCTTACACATACGGATGCTATCTTTGTTAACTGGCAGACTAGGACTGGGACTGCTGAGCCCGAGAGTCCGGTAGGGGCCACCTGCCATGCTGAGCAGCAGTGCCTAAGTAAAGAGCATCTTCCACAGCAGTGAGGCTGTGTTTAAGACGGTCATACCTACAGAACCCAGCCGCAGTTGGTGACTGAGGGTACCACTGCCTCTCCCCCTTCTCTTCTCTGAGCTGTGCCATAGATACTGTTGGCTTAGTGCAGGAGAGGTGGCTCAGGCAGGACACCATCTTAGTAAGATAAGAGGTGCAGCCAGCCACACCAGAGGGCCCAACTGGAGCTAGCTGCCACACTGAGCAAGACTGCCTGACTGGACAGTGCCTCTCCCAGCAGAGAAACTGTTTTTAAGATAACTGTACCTAGAGAATGTAGTGGTATCTGGTGACATAGTGTGGCGGTGCCCTTAACTCTCCTTTTTTGAGCTATGTTATAGCGTCTGTGGACACAGCTGGAGAGGCTCCACAAGTAGGTCACCATATGTGTCACCTAGGAGGTGGGGCCTGCCACCACTGAGGGCCCGGCTAGTACTGACTGCTGATGGACAGTGAATCTCTCAGCAGAAAACAGTTCTCTAGAAAATCCCACCTAGAGAACACAGCAGCTGCTGGTGGCTGAGTGTGGTGGTGCCATTTCCCCCTCCCTTCACTGAGTCATACCATAGCATCTGCTGATGGGCCCCTGAGAGACTCCATAAGTAGGACACCATATTTGTCATCCAGAAAGCAGTGCCTGCCACCTGTGAGGGGCAGGCAGCTACTGGCTGCCACTGGAAAGCACTTCTCTCAGCAGAAAAGCAGTTTTAAAGATAAGTGTACCTAAAGAACACACTAGTGGCCAAGTGTGGTGGCACCCTTCTTTCCTCTATTCCCTTAGCTATGCCATAGTGTCTGCTGGCATAACTCTGGACAGTCAGCACAAGTAGGTCGCCATCTTTATCAGCCAGGAGGCAGGGCCTGCTTACTCTGAGGGCCCAGCTGGGGCCAGACACCAAGCAGTGTAGCATCACAGGGCTGGACAGTGTCTTTCTCACCAGGGAAGCTGTATGTAAGTCAGCCACACATAAAGAACACAGTAGCAGCTGGCAGCCAGGTCTAGCAGTGCCCTCACTCCCTTCTTAGAGCTAAGCCACAGCTCCTGTTGGTGCAATACCAGAGCTGAACAGCTTTGTGATGGTGCAAAGAAAACAATCAATATCTAACCATTTAAAGAAACAGACCACCATGGCTCCAGAAAACTCCCAAAATAAAGAATCAAAAAACTTCCCAGATGAAGAAGCCTTCCTGGAACTATCAGAGGTAGAATACCAAGAATTATGCATAGAGAGTTTCCAGAGATTAAACAAAGTGCAGCAGAACAAAATGGAAAATTAAGCATGCTATATGAACTGCTAGAACATCAATGATCTGAAATCCAGCAGACAAATAATAAAATTACAGTTAGACAATTCAGTATAAAGCCAAAAGAGCAGGATTCAGGAAATGGAATGCAGAATTTGTGAGACTGAAGACAAAGCATTTGACATCAGCATTTATGAGGACAAATCAAATAATCAAGAAAAATCAGATTCACCAAATGGTCCCAACTCATCTGGAACAGATAATCACCGAGAACAACAAAGACACGAGGAAAAAAGAGCTCAGGAAGACAGAAAGACCCCTGTGCATGGGAGACTGTATCAACATGTAACCAGAAGAACCAGATGGTGCCAGGCCACCACCAAAGACAGCCATGATGGGATACACAATGTTGAGTTCCTGTGGCAACACAATACCATTTACTATGGCTCCCAAGAAGATAAAATACCTAGCAATAAATTTAATCAGAGAAGTAACAGTCCTATACAGAGAAAATTACAAGACCCTACCACAAAAAACCAAAAGAGACTTACATAAGTGGAGAAATACACCTTGCTTATGGACAGGAAGATTCAACATTGTGAAAATGTCCATTTTACCGAAAGCAATCTATATATACAATGCAACATCAATACAAATTTCAGTGTCATTTTTATGAGATGGAGAAGCAAATTCCCAACTTTGGAGAAGGAAGAAACCGCAGATATGTTAAGACACTAGCATCATATTTGGTAGAGTGGAGGGTCAGCGAAAAAGAGGAAGGCCCTCAACAAGATGGATTGACACAGTAGTCACAACAACGGGCTTACACATAAAAACTACTGTTGACATGGTTCAAGACCATGTAATGTTTCATTCTGTTGTTCACTGGGTCACTATGAGTTGGAATCTACTCGACGGCACCTTACAACACACAACAAGGAATAACACTGGTTCGAAACCATAAAGACATATAAGATTTTAGAGATTTTGTGTATCTGCTTCAAACAATTCTAGCAGCAACTCAAATCCTGCCAAACTGTCTTTGTTATTTCTCTTCAAAATATTCTCCAGGGAAGCATGTGGTTGGAGCATGGTACTCTATTCAGGATAGTAGAAACCATGATAAAACAGTAGAACACTGTAACACAATAACTCTGTGCAAAAATACAGATAGGAACTTTTCAAACTGCAGGGGCCTGCCCAGATGCACAAAACACTGACAGATTTATACCTAGGACAACATAGCTGCAGCAGTGGGAAGAAAGAAGACAAATGTAGACTTGGAACTATTCTTGAAATAAACACAAGGAGAAATGAGGTTATCATTAAACTACACAATTACCAGACATACGTAAAGGAGACATGCACAATGACTCATCGAACGCAATGTGAAAAATGTAATATGGGATGAACTTAAAGAGGTCATTTCACCTCTGTCAAAGCCTTCAGAAGACAAATTGGAAGATGACATGCACGTCATCTATTCAAACAAGAATGTATATTGCCAGCAGCAAATTAATGTTTTCTAAATATTTATTTTTCATTTTCAATCTGTTGTCTTAACGCTTAAAGAGATTTTAATGCTGATATTTGTTGTAATGTCATTCAAGCTATTTGTCTAATATAGTACTGTCTTAGCTATATAGTGCTGCTGTAACAGAAAATACCACAACTAGAAGGCTTTAACAAACAGAAATTTATATTGTTACAGTCTAGTAAAATAAAGTACAAATTCAAGGCATAGGCTGCAGGGGAAGGCTTTCTCTCTCTGTTGGCTCTAGAAGAAGGTCTTGGTGATGCATCAGTCTTCCTTGATATGGGAGAATCTTAGCCCAGGAACCTCAGGTCCAAAGGATGCACTCTGGTCCTGGTACTGCTTTCTTGGTGGTACAAGGTTGCCAACTCTGCTTCCTTCTCTTTCCCTGTATCTCTTATAAAATGTGGTACACACCACACTCCAGGGATGTGATCTTAACAAACCAAACAATAAACAAACAAATAAACCCACTGCTGTTGAATTGATTCCAACTTATTTTGACCCCATAGACAGAAAAGAACTGCCCATAAAGTTTCCAAGGAGCGTCTGGTGGATTTGAATTGCCAGCCTTTTAGTTAGCAGCTGGAGCACTTAACCACTGTGCTACCAGGGTTTCCTGTGACCTTAATAAGGACGTATTAATTCCACTCTAATCCTCTTTAACATAAAGTTACTATCACAAAATGGAGGACAAACCATACAAAACTGGAAGTCACAGCATAGCTAAGCTGACACGCATATTTTGGGGGGACACCATTTAATTCACAACAAGCATCATTTCTTAAAATTAAAAACTTAAAAAAAAAAAGAGAGAGAGATTTGCAGCCTTGAAACTTTATGAGAATTCTCCTCTGTCCTACAGGGTAACTGTGAGTTAGAATCAACACGATAGCAACACGTTTTTATTTTTTGGTTTGTGTTCCTTTACCAAAAGCCACAGCTCTCAAGCAGTTTTTATGACCCACCCCCAGGCCTAGGGATCAGAATGGCTTTCTGGTTGCTGACAGCCGTAGTACCACCCTTAACCCTTTGTAAACTCTCATCAATTACTTATTTTAGGTAAACTATCTCTTCCCAGCTAGGATTCTGGCTATGCTGCCACTACCCATAATGTCTCCTCGGGTAATGGCTGTACTTTAAAATTCTGTACGGGTTTACTATAATTTATTTAACCAATCCCTGCTGTAGAATATTTACATTGTTTCTAGTCTTTGCTTTTATAAGTACTGCTGCAATGAACAAAATTACATGTCTGTAATTTTCTCCTATGTGGGAGTATGTCATAGGGTAAATTCCTAGGAGTTCAAGTGCTGCTCAAAAGATAGACGCATAATTTTGATAGCTATTGCCTAATTTCTCTTCATAGAGATTGTAGCTGTTTATTCTCCCCCCACATTGTACAAGAATGCCTTGGGGAAAATTATGAGTCCAAAGGACTAATAGACCACGTGAACCACAGTCTCCACCAGCCTGAGTCCAGAAGAACTACATGGTGCCCAGCTATTACCATAGACCACACTGACAGGGATCACAACAGTGGGTCCTGGACACAGTGGGAAGAAAATCGTAGGACAAAATTGAAATTCCAAAAACAACATCAAACTCACTGGTCTGACAGACGCGAGAATCCCGAGACTAAGCCCCTGGACACCCTTCTCACTCAGAAATGAAGCCACTCCCGAAGTTCACTTTCAGCCAAAGATTACACAGACCTCTAAACCAAACAATAACACATGTGGGGATTATCCTCATCAGATTAATCAAGTATAAGAAATCAAATGGGCAACACCAGCCCAAAAGCAGAGAAGGCAGGAAGGGACAGGAAAACTGGACAAATGGAAACAGCGACACATTGTGGAGATTTCAAAGAATGTCACAAAACAATCTGTACACAAATTCTTGAATGAGAAACTAATTTGCTTTGTAAACTTTCACCTAAAGCACAACTTTTTAAAAAAGTAATAGGAAAATGTGATTCAATTTTCCAAAATGTAGTTTACTGTCAAAGTACTGACAGCAATTTTAGAACTGGTCTTTTGAGTACTTTGGAATCACTCAGTGTTCCAATTTCCCCTACCTGTGGAGCAGCAGGGTCAACTCAGCAAGTCTGCAAATCCGAAAGAAAGGAGTGACACTTGGCAGGCTCCTGGGAACACATCTCTAAGCCCTTGAAATATCCTGCCCAATAAGAGTTTTTGTTGACCTGGAGTCTTCAGCCACACCAGACAGTTAACATTGCTGGGGCCTGGGCCATGCTCCGTCAGTTTGCCCTCTAGGAGTTGGAGAATGAGTAGTTCAGGTCAGCGATCAAGGTGCTGAATGCTTAGATGGCTGACCCCAATCAAAACTCTTGGCACCAAAGCTCGGATGAACTCCCGCAGTGGGCAGTACTTTCTAAGGGTTGTCACACAAGGTTTCTGGGAAAACTACTTGCTGTCCCTGCAGCTCCACTGTGAGAAGAGAACTGGAAGCTTGCACCTGGTATCTCCTGGACTTTGCCCCATGACTTTTTTTCCTCTGATGATTATAATCTGTATTATTTCACTGTAATAAAATATAACCATAAGTATAACACTTTATTCAAGCACTGTGAGTCCTTTTAGCAAATCACTGAGCAATAGACAACACTGTTTCATAATAAATTGTTTCCCACATAAAATCAAATAAGATGGATTCTGTTATCTGCAACTAATGTAGGGTTTGGTGCAATTGCTTGTTATTACAATTAATTGAAAATAAACATTTTTATCCATTAAAAAAAAAGAATGCCCTGGATGAGCTACTTAAACTCTCTGTGTTACACCTACCCTTCTAGAAAATGGACATAAAAATAGCACCAGCTTCATAGGGCTACTGTGACGGTTAAGTGAATTATTACAGGTTAACTGATTAAAATAGTGTTTGACTATTAGTGTTGCTATTATTTCCTTATACCCTTGCCAACAGGATGTCATTTTATTTTTGTCAATCAGACTTAATACGAGTACTCATTGCCATCGAGTCAATGCTGACTTATTGTGACCATATAGGACAGAGCAGAACTGCCCCATAGAGCTTCCGAGGAGTATCTTGGATTCAAGTCGCAGACCTTCTTGGTTAGCAGCCACAGCACTTAACAAGTATGCCACCAGGGCTTCCAAGTAAGAGGACAAATAGTGCTTTATCACATGTTTAAAGAACAAGGAAGCTGTCTAATGACTAATATGAAAAAATCAAGAAGTATAAGATAAAGAATGCAAGGAGCAAAATGTGTATAATATATTAACATGCATGCCAGCCAGCCAAGTGCTGTCGAGTAAGGAACAGAAAAATAACATACATTGTGTAAAAACTTGTTCGTATGTATACAGAAGAGCTCCAAAAGAATACACTGGAAACTGGTTACCACTGGATTCTAGGTGAGTAAAGAGTAGGGTAGGAATAGGAGACTTTTCATTGCATAGCCTTTTGTACCTTTTGGATTTTGTGCCTTAGGAATGCTTTACATATTTACTACCACCACCACACAACAAAAAAAAGATAATTTAAAAAAATATATTTTGGCAAAAGACTCTATGTTTAATAATACGGAAAATGATGGTAAACTTCTAAGCAAGAAAATAAGAGGTTATAAAACAGAAATGTATATATAATCCAAATCCAGTAAGCATATATGCATAGAAAAAAAGACAAGACCCTCAGGGTACAATCCAAAGATTTAACAGTAATTATTTCTGAGTAGTAAAGTTATCACTCACTTTATTTTCTTGTTTGTGCTTTTCTATATTTTCTGAATTTTTTGCTTTGAAAATAGATTACATTTGTAGCTAGAAGCAAATGTTAGCTTTAAAAAGATATATACAGCAATAAAAAAGAACAAACCACTGCTACACATAACAATATAGATAAATCTCACAGACATAGTTTTAACCAAAAGAAGCCAGGCATAAAATATGAAAGAGCACAGAAAGAGTAGTTACTGTAGAATTAAAAGTATAGATGTTCATAAACAGGCAAAACTTACCTCTGCTAATAAAAGTCTGCTTAGTGATTACCTGGAGTACAGGGGTGATTATGATAACATGACATAAGATAGTCTTCAGGAGTGTTAGAAATGTCTTGATCTGGGTAGGGGTTACAGGAGTGTGTACCAGTTCCTTGAGCTACACACTCAAGATTTAGGCATTTTGTATATATTATATCTTAAATCTAAAAAATTCAGTCTAGGAGGTCCAACAATTAAGTCTGAGAACTTAAATGTTCTAATTGCTACATACCTCATTGCTGTCACCTTCAAAGTCTAATTGCTACATACCTCATTGCTGTCACCTTCAAAGTCTTCCCCCTAGGAAGCCATGCACTGATGCCAGTGCCTAGTTCACCCTTCAAAGCAATTTTGGAACTCTTTCTGGAATGGCCATGGCAAGGTGACAAGTTCACAAACTCAGTTGTATAGCTGTCTGTGAGGGAGTTTTTAGCCAGTAAACAAATAACTATGTTGGAATACCCTCCCTACTCACCTGATGTGGCACCCAAAGACTTTTTTCTGTATTCGAAGATAAGGGAAATATTGAAGGAAGGCATTTTGATAACATTCAAGGGTAATACAACAACAGCTCTGATGGCTATTCCAGAAAAAGAGTCCCAGAATTGCTTTGAAGAGTGGACTAGGCACATAGCTTTCCAAAGAGAGTACTTCAAAGGTGACTGTAGTGATACCCAATAATGAGGTACATAACACTTTTCCTAGGATGAGTTCATAAACTTAACTGTCAGGCCTCATATGCTCCTATACATATAAACATAAACATTGTTAAGAGTTTTACATGCTACATCTCAACAGGAAAATGGTATAATGGAGAAGTTCTAGGGTAAATGCACAGCTGGAGGGGGAGGATGGACTTTGGAGACAGATCTAATTTTGAATTCCAGCTCTGCCATTTATTCGCTCTTTGAATTTGGGCAAGACACTTAACCTCGCTCTGACTCAGTTTCCTCATTTGTAAAAATGGGAAGAAGAGTAGTATCTTTCTTATAGGATTACAGTAAAAATCAAATGAGATAACATACATGAAGTGCTTAAAAGAGAATCTAGGTTCTTCAGAAACCATATATCCAATGAGAATCTAATAACAGCATATATAAAATGTTAACAACTTTACAACAGAAAAGCAAATAACTGAATCATAAAACACAAAAGGGCCTAAACAGCTATTTCATCAAAGACACTGGTCATATGGCCATCAAGCACATAAAAAGATGCTCAACAGCATTATCCATCAGAGACAGGCAAATGAAAACCACAATGAGATACCATTTCACTCCCATGAGGACGGCTAAGATAAAAACACAAACAACCACAAAAACAGAAAGAAAGAAAATAACAAATGTTAGTGAAGATGTAGGGAAATTGGAACCCTTATCCACTGGTTTTGGGAATGCAAAATGGAATACCCACTTGGAAGACTGTGTGGCAGTTCCTCAAAAAACTAAAAACAGAACTACCACCTGATCCTGCAACTACACTGTTAGGGACAGACCCCAAACTTGAAAGTAGAGATGCAAACAGAAATTTGTACACCACTGCTCATTGCAGCACTATTCACAAATAGCTAAAAGGTAGAAACAACCTAAATGCCTGTTCAAAGATGAATGGACAAAACAAAATGTGGTCCATACATACAACAGACTACTACTCAGCTAGCAGAAGAAATAAAGTCTGATACACGCTACAAGACGGACGGAGCTTGCAAACATTACGCCGAGTGACATAAGTCAATCACAAAAGGACAAATATTGTGTAACCTTACTTCTATAAAAAGACAAGAAAAGGCAAATGCATAAAGAACAAAGTGTATTACTGATTACTAGGAATGGAAGGGAGGAGGACAGGAGAGGTTAATTATGATGGAAAAATTGCATTAATTAAGGAGAGGGTTACACAGCCTGTTACTATAATTGCTGTTAATAAGTTGTATACCTGTAAAAAGCTGAACTGGCAAAAGTTGTGTGACAGATATATTTACAACAACAAAAGAGTAGCTGCTGAGATTGCTTACATACAACCCAAATCCCACGGGATTTGGTTCCTTAGTTTGGCGGTTTAGGATCATGGTTTCATGGGACATCCTAGTTAATTGGCCAAATAATGTGTTTTAGTACTTCTGTCCTACATCCTAGTTTGCTGAGTAGTGCTGGGTTCTTAAAAACTTGCAAGCATCCACCCAAGGTATGACAATTGATTTGTACTTACCTGGAGCAACAGAGGAAGAAGGAGAGTCACAAATAAGAGAAAAATACAGAATGCATGGTTAATTGTCTCCAGGAACAACTGCCTCCCTTGCCATCAAACCAAAAGAACTGGATGGTATCTGGCTCCAATTTCTGAACATTTTGATCACAATTCTATAACAGAATCCTGATCAAAAGGTGGGGACATGCATCATAGAATTCCAAATTCTCATGTACTCCAGATTTTGGGGAGACATGGAAGCTAGATAAATCCCTGACACTATTGCCTTAAAACAAAAATACCTCATGAAGTGTTCTTAATACCAAACATAGTTTAGTTTAAGTAAGAAAAATGTCACCTTGAGCATTACACTTGGTTAAGAACTATCTATATAGGATCAAAATGACAACAGCAACTTGAAAGATGAGACAGGAACCTCAGAGGCAGTGAACTTATGTTAATGGAGGAAGGACAACTCAGAAGAGGAGGGTAAGGAGGTTGTACAACTCAAAGAATGTAATCATTATTGAATTGTATATGTAGAAAAGGTTTAACTGCTGTATGTTTTACTACACATATTTTCATCAACAACAAAAAAGTATCTGGGTCAGAGTAAAAATTCAGCGAGGAAGCCTGCTCCAGGTCAGAATCCTGCATGTGATGTTTCAGGCCTGACTACAGGCTGGTTCAGGGCTTTGCCTGGCCAGCCTCGTGGGGAAGCTGCCTTCCCCACACCAGACTTAGTACACCAGCAAGGTGTTACAGTTTTCTGGAGGGAGCTGCAGTCAAGGCTCAGGCCTTCTGAGCCAGCCGTGCTGATACGTGTATCTGCCTAAGTGCCTCCGTTTGGAGATCATCGTATGAGGGGCCTCTGTGGAAGTACCTCTCAGGCACGTCCCCTGAGCCCTCTTTACGAGGGACCTTGGCTGAGGTACTTTTCTTCACTTTGACTTTTCCGCTCCTGGACCTCTGCCTCTCAACAGCTCTGAGTCCATAAAAAGGCAGGAACCTTTTGTTGGGGGTTCCTCAGCAACGAGCCAATTCCTCCTTTCTGTACTGCTTGTCAATTGGCCCTTGCCCAGTGATGCTGCAGAGGAGAAAAATGGGACACTGGGGAGGTAGCCCCTTTCTCTTTTCTCTCTTCAACACATTGGGCGGGAAAGCAAATGAAGGCTCGACTGTCACTTCCAGTTTGGCTTGGTGCTCCAAAGGACCACCTGGATACTTGACTGCTCAACACTCAAATTTCTTCTGCTGCTAGAAATAAACATACAAGTTCTCTTTGTTGTCACAACTCATTAGCATAACTGCTAACCAAAAGTTTGCCAGTTTGAACCCCCTCAGAGGCACCAAGAAAAAGTAGCCTGAGTATCTGCTTCCATAAAGATTGCAGCTAAGAATACCCTCTGGAGCACGTCTGCTCTATAATATTGTGGTCTCTAAGTCACAAATCAACAACAAAAACTAAATCAAAGACAAAATTACCAGGAAGCGATGAGAAAAGAAAAGAAAAGCCAGGGCAATACCATTTCCATGAAAATACAGAACATTAGACAAAAATATTCTAAGGTAAGCATTTCATAGTTTGTCGCATCAGGATTGCAAGAAGACTCACTAACAACCTAACATGCATATGACACAACCTTGCTGCTGAAAGTGAAGAGGATTTGAAGCATTTATTCATGAAGACCAAAGACTATTGCCTCCAATACAGACTACACATCAACATAAAAAAAAAAAACCCAAAATCCTCAAAGTTGTGAGCTCACTACATATGTACTTTCTCGAGTTCACACAGGTGCAAGATGTGAACCAGTTTGCCCCTCTCCTGGCTTTCTCATTTTGGTCTCTCTTCCCAACTCACTTACCATATGGAACAGAGTTATGTAGAACATTACTTCTCCATGTTTGTCTTTTGGTAGAATCTCCTCGCTGAGCCAGAATAAAACCAGTCATTAGAGCAATGTCACACAATATAGTCTGCATCCTTAGCCATGCTGCGAGGTACATCTAGGGCTGGGACACTGAGCCCCAAGTGGTATGTACAACAGCTCTTGCTAATATTTGCAGTGTTTTATGTATAGAGTTGTAATACATCCCTTTTAAAAGACAGGCTTTTCATCATCTATTCTCTACTATACACCTATTATACATTTGTTACTTTCTTATGTAGTAAAAATGCCTGTAAGCAAATATCTACCTATATATGTATGTGTGTGTATGTACATGTGTGTGTGTGCATGTACATATATATATGTATATGTGTATATATATGTACATATATACGTATATATATACATCATGATGTTTTTGGTACAATTGTGAGGATATAGATATCCTCACATATACATATATACATATGTACATATACGTGTGTGTGTGTGTGTGTGTGTGTGTGTGTGTGTGTATGTTATCTCCTCACAATTGTACCAAAAGCAACATCATGATAAGAAGGGAAAAGACTGAGGTTGTCAAGGATTTCATTTTACTTGGATCCACAATCAACACCCATGGAAGCAACAGTTGACAAATCAAACACATTGCACTGGGCAAATATGCTGCAAAAGACCTCTTTGAGTGTTAAAAAGAAAAAAAAAAAACAACCAAAGATGTCACTTTGAGGATGAAGACAACGCTGACCCAAGTCATGGTGTTTTTAACCACCTCATATGCATGTAAAAGATAGACAATGGGAACCCAAACTCTAGTAAAAAACCAGACTTGATAGCATGATGAATTGGAGGGTCCCTGTAAGACATGGACCCCGAACTCTCTGTTAGCCAGAACTGAAACCATTCTCGCGGCCAGCTCTTTAGAGAAAGACTGAAATAGTATATAAGGCATAAAATGATACTGCTGAAGAGTGTACTTCTTGGCTTGGGCACATACGGGAGACTTACTAGGCAGCTCCTGTTTGGAGGCAAGAGGGAATGATGGAGGGGTACAGGAGCTGGTTAAATGGATATGAGAAACATGGGTTGGAGGGCAAGAATATGCTGTCACAGTGGGGGACAGTAGTTAGGGTCACATGACAAAAATGTGTAAGCTTTTGTATGAGAAAATGTAACTGTCAACTTTCACTTAAACATAATTTAAAAAAAAAAAAGATGGACAATGAATAAGAAAGACCAAAAGAGAACTGATGCCCTTGAATTACAGTGTTAGCAAAGAATACTGTATGCCACAGGCAACCAGAAGAATGAACTTGGACATCTTTAAGAAATATATATAGCCTGAATTCTCCTTAGAAACGAAGATGGTGAAACATCATATCACAGACTTTGGGCATGTTGTCAGGAGTGAACAGTCCCTGGAGAAGTATATCATGCTTGGTGAAGTAGAGGGTCAGAGAAAAAGTGGAAGTCTCTCAATGAGCTGGACTGACACAGTGGCTGCAACAATGGACTCAAACATAATAGAGATTGTGTAGACGGTACAGGATTGGGCAGCATTTTGTTCTTTTATACACATGCACCTATGAACAATCACACCTGGGTTTGCATAATACATTCTGTGACAATTCTAACGAAATTTTCAGAATCCCCCAAAGCAAGAGATTTTTGTTATTCAGAAACAGTATTCAAAATGATCACTTAGAATTGCAAATTAAAAACTTGAAAATGCATCAGAAAGCTGACATATAAATGTGACTGTCTTCCCCTTTTGGAGGTGTTAATACCAACCACTAACCACGAAGTAAAGAATTTGAAATCTTCATTTGTAATACTAATAAATGCTGAAACGCACTCGAGATTATTCTGCTTGGACCAATGGGAAGAAAGTAGTAATAACTCTGTTTCATAGATTATTAATCAGAATTGCACTCCTGACCTACAAAGCCAGAAATATATCCATGGAGCAACAGCTAAAAGAGCCAGGACCCTAACGAGAATTCACAAATTCTAAGTAAACATAATGCAAGTTTAATAGAGGAACACTATGAATGAGATGATAATGAACTTACTCAAAGGAGTCTGCAGGAAAAGAATATTCACTGGAAGAGGATGCAAATTTTAAGGGAAACAACATTTTATGGATAATTCAAAATTCCAAAAATACAATGAGACAAAGCTCTTCCCACATTCAAAATTTAAAACCCAGGTGATTTTAATGTAAGTAACGTTTCATCCCTGAATAATAATAGCTTGACTTTATGAAGTAAAGAGAGCTAGGGAGATACACATAATAGAAATATGCTAATCTCATGTTAGTTACTAACTATCACTAGTCAAGGAGGTGGAGTCAACATGGCAATACAGACAGAAGCACTACGCCACCGCTCTACAGAAAAGGCCCAATAAGCTAAGTAAAACAGATACAAGCATCAAATGAAGGGATGAAGAACTCAACTAAACACCAAATGGAGTAAGAAGCGGACAGAGAATAGAAAGTGAGGATAGCTGTGGTGGTCAGGATTATGTCAACTTGGCTACTCCATATCTGGCTGCTGTATTAAGTGGCAGGGCAGAGTTTGTGGTGGCTTCCTGCCCCTCAGCTCTCATCTCTTGACCTTCCACTACTACTGCTGGTCTGCTCACGTAGCCAGGAGCTCCTGCTCTCTTCTTCTGGTGTCTGGTTCCTGGACTTGAACTAGCAGCTGCTGGATTCATCAGTCCTTACAGTCAGCACTTGACAGTCCTGTTCCCTGACCTGCTGATCCTGGGTTCACCAGCCTCTGCTGCTCCATCTCACCACCAGCTTGGGATCCACCGACCTACACAGCTGATGATCTAGAACTCTGACCTGCTGACTTCGGGTTCCTCAGCTTCCATGGCCATGTGAGGCTTGTGCCAGAACTTGGGACATTCAGCTTCTGTGATTACGTGAGCTGTTTCCTACATCTATATCTATCTATCTATATATATTATAAATCTTTCCTTATACCTACACGTGTTACTGGTTTTGCTTCCCTAGAAAACCCAGCCTAAGACCACAGCTATGGCGTGGAAGACCCCTACCAGCAATTCTGACACAGAATCACTATCTTGGACCTTAGCCATCCAGAACAGCAGACAGGGAGTACGAGAAGGCAACTATTGGAAGGTCCTAACAGGAGAAACAGCAGCCACTTCACACATCACATCTTTTCCATTTCCTCTGCACTGAGCTCCAAGTACTGCATCCCTCAGAAATACAGTTCTGGGCTACCAGACCCAATCCTGCATTTCTCCTCCCAGCCCCACACTCTCAGCCCATTACATTGCCATAAGCAATCCATGTCTGCCCCTCCCCTTCCACTGGACCTGCCCAGTGACATCATATGTGAATGACCAGCTCTGTCCATAGACAAGCAAGAAACAAAACACACCCAGCCTACTTTCCCAAACACAACCAAATAAAACAAAAAAAGCAGGGCAAAACAAACAAGTCTACAACCAATAAATTAAGAAAATAATTCCTGAATGCCCCCAAAGACAGCAGACAATATTAAAACTTATAATCTTAAAAAGAGAAAATGGATGGCTCCAAAAACATCCAAAATAAAACACCAGATGATGTTTCAGTAAAAGAAAAGGCCCAGAAACTACCTGATTGGGAATTTAAAACTCTAATACTCAGGACTTTCCAAAAGATGAAGACAAACACGGCTAAAAATCATAGAAAATCCAGACAAAACAATGGAAGAATTCAGGAAAATAATACAGAGAAAAAAAAAACTCAAACAACTAGAAATCACAAAAACAGCAATTAGAAGTCCAAAAGATAAACAAGATTCCTGAAATGGACAGTGCAATAAATAGAAGGTTCTAGGAGCAAAACTGGAACAATAAAAGATAGGATTAGCAACACTGAAGACAAATCCTTAGATATTACTTTGAGGAAAAATCAGAGAAGAGAATAAAGAGAAACAAAGAAACCCTGAGAACAATGTGGGATAGAACTAAAACCAAAAAGACATGTATGACTGAAGTTCTAGAACAGAGGGTGAAAACAGAAAACACAGGGAAGATCGTCAAAGATTTGATGACAGAAAACGTCCCTAAAAGATGAAAAGATGACCATCTAAGAAGCTCAACAAGCCCCGTATAGAATAGACCCCAAGAGAAAATCACCAAGACATATTGTAATTGCACTTGCTAAGACTAGAAACAAAAAATGAATCCCGAAAGCAGCTCCAGAAAAACAGAAAGTCACATACAAAGATGAAATTGTAAGATTAAGTGACTAAGCTCTGGTTACTCAGCAGAAACCATGCAGGCAAGAAGACAATGGGATGACACATATAAAACTTTGAAAGAAAATAAAATTGCCAACCACAAGAATAGTCTCACGCAAAATTCTCACTCAAATATGACAGTGAAATTAGGACACTTTCAGATAAACAGGAATTAAAGGAATACATACAAATGAAGACAAATTTACAAGAATTATTAAATGAAGTCCTTTGTTTAGAGAACAACATCAGACAATAAACTGAATCTGCAATGCAAAACAGCATCAGCCAGATACCAACCTGTAATGAAATCTCAAGGGTAAAACAAAGCTAAAAGATTTATGACAGGGAACCAGAGACGTGAATCTGTAAATGACAACATCAGAACAATTAAAGAAGGAATAAACGGCAGCTACATAACTTTCAAATGAAGAAGTCAAGTAATAAAAGACTAGTTTAAACTTAGGAAGATAGGGGTAAATGCTAGAAAGCCACAAAAAAAGGATAACAAACCTACCCATCAGAAAAAAAAGTAAAAATATAAAGTCTACATAAACATGAAGTCTACCAAGATTAAGTGGGGAAAAATAAATCCAAAAATGAAAGGATTTCAGTGCAGGAAAACAAGAGGAACAACAACAACAAAAACCTATAGCACCACAAAATGACAGTAATAAACTCATACCTATCAATAATCACACTGAATATAAATGCTTAAATACACTGATGAAGAGACAGTCACAGAATGGGTTTTTTAAAAATAGGAGCCATCACTATGCTGTCTGCAAGAGACACATCTTAGAAACAGAGACATAAAGATGTTTAAAAAAAGAAAAAAGATGTCAAGCAAACAGAAACCAAAAAAGAAAAGGTACGGCAATTTTAATCTCAACAAAATAGACTTCAAAACAAAATCTACCATAAAAAGCAAGGAAGGACACTACATAATGATTACAATTCACCCTCCTTATCCTTTTCAAGCTTTTGCAAGCATACAAGGCGATTAAAAATACCATGACTTGGGTTTGGCATACCTTCATCCTCAAAGTGACATCCTAGCTTTTTAACACTTCAAAGATGTCTTTTGAAGCAGATTTGCCCAGTGTAAACACATCATTCAATTTCTTGACTGCTGTTTCCATGGGTGTTGATTGTGTTATCATGATGTTGCTTATCCATCCAGTTGTAATTTTTGTTTTATGTGAAGTGTAATCCACAGTGAAAGCTATAGTCTTTTATCAGTAAGTGCTTGAAGTCCTCTTCACTTTCAGGAAGAAAAGGTTTTGTCATCTGCATATCACAAGTTGTTAATGAGTCTTTCTCCAGTCCTGGTACCTTGTTCTTCATTTAGCCTAGGTTCTTGGATTATTTGCTTAGCATACAGACTAAGTATGGTACAGGCACACAACCCTGATGTCCATCTTTCCTGATTTTAAATTGCATAGCCTTGTTCTGTTTGAATGACTGTCTCTTGGTATATATACAGGTTCCTCATCAGCACTATTATGTGTTCTAGAATTCCCATTCTTCACCACACTATCCATAATTTCTTACAAACCACACAGTTGAATGCCTTTGCCCAGTCAATAAAACACAGGTAAACATCTTTCTGGTACTCTGTGCTTTTAGCTAAGGTCCATCTGACATCTGTAATGATGCCACTAATTCCATGTCCTCTTCTAAATCTAGCTTAAATAGAAAAAGCCTATTGGGTAATAAGTAGTGAAAATAACTATGGAATTTAATTAATAGCAACATACCAACGCTAGTTCCTCAGTTGTGACACATGTACCATGGTAACATCACATGTTAACTCTTAGGGAAACTGAATAAGGGATATGGCAACTCTGTACTATCTTTGCAACTTTCCTGCTAACCTAACATCTACTGTAAAATAAGAAGTTTATTTTTAAAAAAGTGACCAACTGCAACTCTTCAGACAGGAATGGAATGGACTCAGGGACACAGAGTACTATACCAGTGTGCACTTCATGGTTCTATGCATCTATAGGATGTCATCCTACTGGCTTCTTACTAGAAGGTAGCAGAGAGGGTAGAGAGGAGGGGACAGATTGTTAAGAGGATACGACACATACGGAACGGAAATGAGAAGTGTGGTGTCACCAGGCAAAGAGAGTAGAGGGAGATGCAGACAGGTGGGCATGCAAATTTGAATTGTATTGTAAACTTTCACTCAATCTCAATTTAAAAAAAGGGGACCAACTGACTTGATTTTTATTTCCCATTTCCCCCATCCCTTAAGGTATTTCCTGAGATATACAACAAATAAGCAGACAGTACAAGGAAAAACAAGAGAAACAAATGAGTGGCTTTCTTTCCCATGCCAGACAATTAACTCCAGGCAAAGAGGGTGTGTTTTATCTAGTGGCTCTTGGAGAAAGTCCTCTGGATTCCAGCCAAAATGTTACATATTTATGCATCAAAATGTTCACATTTTGCAAATATGTATATAAATGTATATATTTATGCAAACAAAAATATCATATATTCATGCATCTCTGTTGCCAACAAGGATTCAATAAGCCCTAACACAAGAATACTTTAAACTTGGTTAGCTACTTACAAGTCTAAGTGGTATCTCCTGTATCTTATTCATTACAGTTATTGTCATACAATATTGACTTTTTATATAGTCTTTCCAGACACCAAGAGCAACTGTGGGATTGTATTCTATATTATATCTAACAGTATGAAAAAAAATCTATTCTAGATAAATCCAGAGATGATGGTGTGGAGCCCCCTCTGCTAAGAAAAGCCTCAAGGTAGAAAGTCATAGAGGAAGACTTCTCCAAGCAGGAGACTCCTGAGAGGTGGGGAAGAGTTAGTCCAGAAATCGGTATTCCAGGCAGAAAGTGTAAGTGTGCAAAGGCATCGAGCACAACCACAGACAAACTTCCAGTCTTCCAAACGGCAGCAAGACATGGCAGAAGTGGTGAGAGAGAGTGGTGAGAGAGAATCCTTCAAACATATTTCAGGATGTCCCATGTAGCAAGATCACTTGATCTGCAAAACACAGAGAAATTAAGTCTCACAGAGGTTAACAGTGTTTCTAACATTACCTCTCGTGAGTATCACGATGACTCAGTAAAACAACAGGAAAGCACTTAGCATAATTCATGACATATAATAAGCAGTCTGTGGAGTCTGTGGGTGGTAAAAATGGTTAACTTCCTCAGCTGCTAACCCAAAGTTGAAGTTCCAGTCCACCCAGAAGTAGTTTGGAAAAAAGGCCTGGTAATCTCCTTTTGAAACATCAGCCACAGAAAAGGCTATGAAGCAGTCTCTAACATATACGGGGTCACCATGAATCAGAATTGACTCAAAGGCAACTGGTGAATAAGCAGTCAATAACCATTAGATATCCCTATTACTTTTATTATTGTAGCCAATATTCAATGGATGCTCATTCCTCTTCCTTTCCCTCTCTCAGAAGGGAGAGAAGATCCAGTGCTAACGTAGGTCCACTGTGAATTCCAGAAGAATCAAGCAGAGCCATTAGCGGCTGTGTCTGTAGCTTTCTGCACATTACTGTATTTCTTCAATTTGAAGATGCGTGTTTTTCTGCATCCTAATTTTGTAAAAATTGGGGTTGCATCTTAAAATCAATGTGCAATATAAGACCGTAGATTTTTCTCCTAGAAACCTCTCATTAAAACAAAGATATGTCCTACAATTGAAAACTGTCTCAGAATTGAGGAAATAATTATTATGCTGTTGCCATAGCAGGAATGACAGTTTTAAGACAAGAATAGCAAAGCTCCTAGGCCTTCAGTTTTTCTGTGATGCAGCAAATCAACCACAATGGCCAAAACCTCTGAAAGACTGGGTTTTGTATTAATACCCAGCTGGGCCCAGGCCTCTGCAGCTTGTAGATACAAGTGAGCCAAACAGCCATGGGCCCCATCATTTCACTAGTTCAAACTCTAAGTGGCAAGCTTCAGGACTTCAGCAGCCCCCTTGATGGCCCCAGTTTCTTGGCAGAGTAAAGTATATCCAGAGCCAGCCTTTTTATCTGCTTCTGCTGTCCCCTCCACAGAGGCCTCTCTGTACCCATCTACTTGAGGAAGATACTCTGGCTGCCACTCCTACCCCTACACTCTGAGAACTCTCCCTTCCAGTTCATGAGGTGTATCACTTGGTACTCAAAAGAACATACACCCCCCCCCCCCGATAACTTTTCCTGCTTACTTCAGGATCATATATTCCGACATCTACCACAACCTCATTTAAGTCCTATGAGTTCTCTGCAGAAAATTCCATAGCACAGACTGTGCCACTATTGAAAGTGCACATAATTAGGACAGCACGTTGGTTGAGGTGGGAGCAGAAGGCAAACAGCAAGAAGCAAGTGTCTCTCTTATCCTTTACAACCCCATTCCCTCGTGGGGCAACTTCTGCTTTCAAGAGCCCAACTAGAGAAGTATGCCTAGCCCTCAGGTCCTTGGCACATCATAGATGATCTATATCCATTAGCTCATAATTGACCAAGTCTTTTCTGGCTTACATGTCAGCTCTGCCCACCTCCTTCTCGTAGATGACTCCCATTGCTCTCCCTAGAACCTACCTTCCAGGATGCTACCCTTATCCAACATATAAAGGTCAGGTCACCCGGGAAGGGAGGTTCTTTCTCCTTACTTTCCCCATCAAAATAAAAAAATGGAATGAGAATTCCTTCCACTGTGAATTTTCCCCCTGAAGTCTGCCCATGATATCCTTTATTTAGCTTAGTTCATGGACTTCCATTCCCTTCATCCTCAGCTTTGAGAGAGAATGTCATGGATTGAACTGCATTTCCCCCAAAATGTGTGTAGCAATCTGTGTAGCATTTTGACTAGGCCATGATCCCTGGTACTGTGTAAAGCTCCTATACGTTGTAAATCCTCCCTCTAAGACATTAATGAGAGAGGATGGGTGGCAGTTATGCTGGTGGGGCAGGACTCAACGTGTGGGACTGCACTGTGCCTTTGGGTAGCCTCTTGGGACACAAAAGAAAGGGAGGCCAACAAAGTTGGGGACCTCATATCACCAAGAAATCAGTGCCAGGGGCAGCATATGTCCTTTGCAAAGGACTGGGATTCCTGTGCCTCAAGAGGCTCCTAGTCCGGGGAAGACTGATGACAAGGATCTTCCTTCAGAGCCAGCACAGAAAGCCTTCCCCTGGAGCTGATACCCTGAATTTTGACCTTTAGCCTGCTGGACCATGACAAAATAAAATTTCTCTTTTTAAAGACACCCACTTGTGGCATATCTGTTAAAGCAGCACTAGATGACTAAGACAGAGAAGTTTCTGGGTCAAGGCATGGGAGCATTCCTAGAACCACTAATGTTTATGCAAACAATGAAGGAAAATCTACTCTGTGGAACAAAATCACAATAGGCACCTACAGAAGCAGCAATCAAATAAAATGATGAATTGCATTAGGCAACTCTGCTGCAAAATACCTCTTCAAAGTATTAAAAAACAAAGATCTCATCTTGAGGACTGAGGTGTACCTGACCCAAGCCGTGATATTTTCAGCCTCTTATATGCATACAAAAGCTGGACAATGAATAAAAAAGAGTGAAGAAGGACTGATGCATTTGAACTGTGGTGCTGGCAAAGAATACTGAACATTATTACGGACACCAGGAGAATGAACAAATTGGTCCTGGAAGAAGTATAGACAGAATGCTCCTAAGAAGCCAGGATGGTGTGACTTCACCTCCCTTACTCTGGATATGTTATCAGGGGGAACCAGTCCTTGGAGAAGGACATCACTCTTGGTAGAGAGTCAGTGACAGAGAGGAAGACCCTCAAAGAGATGGGCTGACACAGTGGCTGCAACGATGCGCTCAAACATAATGAATGTGAGGTGGTGCAGGACCTGGCAATGTTTCATTCTGTTGCACATGTGGTCACTATGAGTGAAACTGACTTGATGGTACCTAACAACAACAATAATCTGTAATAACAAAAATTCCAATGATACCTCTATCTTTTTTTTTTAAGTTAATTAGTCTAAGTAGGAGGGCTGCTCAAAGGAAATGTCATCCTGGTCCTAAATGAAGATTAACTCAACCACTGAGGACTGATGCAGCATTGCTGTTCACACTAGAGAATACCCAGAGGGAGGGTACATGTATTATTGATGGAGCTGGGCTATGATGTGCAATAGCAGTAAAAATAACTTGCAAAGTGAAATCAAATATAATACTTCGGCTTCCTGCAGGAAAAGCCTAGCTACCAATCTTCTCCTACTCTTGAAACAGTTTGACTGTATTAGGGTTTCAACTCTATGCCTTATTTTCAGAGCCAATTAAATATTTAAACTTTGTTTTTACTGGTTATTCTGCTGAAAGGAACACAACCAGAAAATAAAAGAAACAAAGTCCTAGATAACTCACTCTGGTTAACTCTACCACTGAAAACAGCTGGACTATGCAGTAAACTAGCGGTTTCTTTAGATCCAATCTGAACACCAGTGAGGATTATTTCACAGATTGGTGTAATAAGGCAGCTCCATATTGACCTTTATAAGAAAAGTAGTCAAATAGTTAAACTAGCTGAAACTGATACAAATTCCTAATCATTTCCAGACGTGTATCTGTCACTACAGTCTTATCCTTTCCTTCCCCCAAAAATCCAGACCTAGCGAAGGGCATGGCTTTGCTATTACATTCAAGTTTCAATGATTTATTTCTAAAACATATACAAGCTTTTAAGTATTAGGAAAGGAGCCCTGGTTGCACAGTGGTTAAAGCACTCGGCTTCTAACAGAAAGTTCAGGGGTTCAAACCTTCCAGTTACTCCACGAGAGAAAGATGTGACAGTCTCCTCTGACAAATATTTGCAGCTTTGGGACCCCTGTGAGACAGTTCCACTCTGTCCTATAGGGTCACTATGAGTCAGAATCCACTTGACAGCAATGGGCTTTTTTTCTTTCTTTTTTTTTTTAACATTAAGAGAAGAAAAACTTGTTTTACTAGTTACTTTTAGATTTATAAAGGATGTTAGACAACACATTTGGGGATGGTATAAATCCATCACTCCTGCTCAAGAAATAATTCAGAGTTCATTCTTTACTAAAACTGGGTCAGAAATGTCTTCCTTGGAAACAAAAGACAGCAAACCATTGTAGGATTAAAAATAACTCTCAAGCTCTTTCTTCACTGGTCATTAAATATGTTTTAAATACTTAAAAGCTTGTATATGTATCTAAACAGCAACAAAAAGGTTTCACTGTCAAATAAACAATTTTATGGGCCTTTTAAAGTAATGTAAAAAGATTACTTCACTGTCTATAGACATGGAATTCTGAAACCATGAGGAGACAGCTGGGATAGTACATTCAAACAATTGGGTTAGAATCACTAGAAACTAAATAAAATTTCACTTGACAGATTTATGAATTTAAAAGTGTTTTCAAAATATAAATGTGGTTTTGTGGGTGGTTATGTATAAGCCTAATAAAAATGGACTGTGCCATCCTGATACTCGCATGTCCAGGTCCATTCTACCAAGCCAGCCAAGTGCTGTTGAGTCAGATCCAAGGATAGAATATTGTTCGCTGAGAACACACTTCCCAGAAACCAGGCCTTGATTTGGGAACTGGAGACTGAGTCACTGACAAAGACCAAGCCTGTTTTGCCATGAGGTGAAATTACTAACCTATCCAAAGGAATCACTGGCTTAACAAAGAAGGATTCCATACTTTGAATTGAGGGGTAAGGAAACAGAAACAAGAAAACAGTCAGCAAGACAAGTGGCTGAAATAACCAAGAGGATGGTCAAGTGCAAGTTCAGATCTGGTGACTTAGAATTTCAACTTTCTGTGTTCAGTGTTAGCTTATGAGGTGTGACAATTAAGTTCATGAACTCATCGTAGAAAAAGTGCTACATACCTCACTGCTGAATATCACCATGGTCACCTTCCAAGTACTCCTCTTGGGAAGCTATTCACTGACACCAGCACCTAGTCCACCTTCAAAGCAATTTTGGAACTCTTTTTTCTGGAATGGTCATCAGAGCTGTTGTCGTATTATCCTTGATGTCCTGAATGTCATAAAAAAATGTCTTGCTTTCAATAGGTTCTTTACCTCTGGGTAAAGACAAAAATCATTGGGGGCCAGATCAGATGAGTAGGAAGTGTGTTCCACTACAGTCATTTGTTTACTGTCTAAAAACTCCACAGACAACTACACAATTAAGTAAGCAAAGTTGCCACCATGTGCAACAGCCATTCCAGAAAGAGTTCCAAACTCACTTTGAAGGGTGGACTAGGCACTGGCATCAGTGCTTAGCTTCCCAAGGAGGGTACTTCAAAGGTGACTGTAGTAATATTCAGCAACGAGGTATGGAGCACTTAGAACACCTATGTTCAGAAACTTAATTGTTGGACCTTGTAGTTCATAAGGTTCATTCTCAGTCGTTAGAAGTGTTATTGATTAAATTTTGTCCCCCTAAAATACAAATAGAAATTCTGGTCCCTAAACCTGTAAATATGATCCTGTTTGGAAATAAAGTTTTCTTTGTTATATTACTGTATTTTTACACTAATAATGTGTACCTTCTACATGTTTGCCAACTGTGTCCTCCCCATGAGGTATTTTTGTAAGCAAACTATACTAATTTTTTTATAGCAACATATGGGGGGAAAACTTGGCATAGAGACACTTATGAAAATAATCTTGTAGTGGGGAGGACAAGGTAGGCAAACAAACAGAGAAGGTGCACATCATCTTCATGAAAATGTGATAATTCGGTATGCCTGAGTAGCGTGGGTTCTAAATCTAATCGCTTCTGAGTTTCAGGAAAAGCAAAACTGACACACCTACACAGGAGGACAGACACTATGTAAGGACCCTCTGCAAGCCATGGGACCAGAGAAAGCCCTGGGCTACTGACAAGGAAGAAATCAACACTACCAAGACCGTGGTTTGGACTTTTAAACAACAAAACTGTGAGAAAATAAATTTCTGTTCTGTTTGTGTTACAGCAGCACTAGGTACTTAGACAGAGAGTTTCTAGTTCAGGACATGGGAATGTTACTGACATTACTAGTGTTTCTGGAAAAATGTATTCTCCAGGGCAAAACAGTTTTTAGGGAGCCTCTGCTACCCATGGAAACCCTGGTGGCCTAGTGGTTAAGTGCTACATCTGCTGATCAAAAGGTCAGCACTTGGAATTCACCATGCGTTCCTTAGAAACTCTATGGAGCAGTTCTATTCTGCCCTGTAGGTTTGCTATGAGTCAGAATCAACTCAACGGCACTGGGTTTGGGTTTTTTGTTTCTACTGCCCACTTCAGGCCTTTATACACAGAGCCAAATCCCTCATCAGCCTCCTATTCTCAACAAGAATTCTTGTCTTTTAATCTAAATAAGCACTCCAGAGTGAGACAATAATAAACACTCCTGAGTTGAGTATGTGAAAAGGTTATTGAAGATAAACCCCAAGGAGGACTGGAGTTGATCTAGACACACAGTTGGAAGCTTCTTTGTATCCATAAAGCCATGGGCATGGCACATCGCTGACATCTGCTGAGAATCATTTTATGTTCCACAAGATTACGTGTGCAAGAACTGCCAGAATAGCCAACAAAATCACTAAAATTAAGACTTGTTCAAGACTTTTTCCAGTAACGGGCATCATCCAGCACTTCTCCCATTATACAAAATACAAGCTCTGAGTATACATAAAGGACATAAACTGTACCCAACTATGCTGACCACTACCTACAACTGGTCACCATGTATGATGGGCAGACCAGTTTTCAGAAATATAAGTATATGCAAGGGGGAAAAAAGACATTGAAATTGGAATCATTGAAATCCACGTAGTGTCTGTTTGCATATGACGTCTGACAATTAAGTTCACAAAGTCATCTTAGAAAAAGTGCTTTAAAGGGTGGACTAGGTGCTGGCTGGACTAGGTACATAACCTCCCAAGGGGAGAACTTCGAAGGTGACCATAGTGGTATTCAGCAGGGAGCTGTGCAACACTTCTTTCTAGGATGAGTTGGTGAACTTAATTGTCTGATCTTGTACACTGAATCCTTGCTCAGGAGTCTCTGGTTACTGCAAATGACTAACGGTCTCTGCAGCTAACTGAAAGACTGGAACTTTCAGCGCACCCAGAGGCACCTTAGAGGAAAGGCCTTCCTGGTTCCTCCCAAAAAGTCAGCCTTTGAAAACCCTAGGGAGGATAGTTCCACTCTGATATACACGGAGTTGCTGTAAGTCCGAACTGCTGGCAACTGTTAAATTCCACCACTCGCAGAAAGTCTGACAGCAAAACACAGTCTTTGCTTTTATCAAGCTCAGATTTGACAAACCTGGTAGAGTTTTACTCATTTTCCTGCCCTTCTTCTTCCCTCCCCTCCAAAATAAGGCAACTGTAATATTTGGAGCTTATTTTCAGAGTTCTTCTACTCTAAGCCTCTGGCACTGGTGATACTTCATCGGGATAATATCTGTCACTCCAGGACTCTAAGTTCTAGAAGCCCTCACAATCACTTTACAAGTGGCTCTAAGAGTTTCTCAGGAACCCCTCTGAGAACCTGAGAAGGAAAAGGGGAAGAGGACAAGCCTGTGACTTCCATGGAGCAGTTTTTATTCTACTTACTGGAGTTTTCCACACATTTTTATTAGCACACGAGTTCAACTGATTTTCAAAGGGTTTGAAAATCGCTGAGGTGAAAAGTCCAGGACCGGAGTCAGATGACGACTTCGTTTGGAGGCCAGGATTTGTCACCTTCTTGTGGCAGGACGATAAGCCCGTTAGCCGGCGGCTCTACTGCACCACCACCTACCTTACCGGGTCCTTGTGATGCTCGACTCCTCCAGAGTCCGCAGCGCAAGCTGGCTGAGCAGCTTCCGGGGGAACCTGCCCTCTGGCAGGAAGTCCCACCTTCCTGACCCAGCCCAAACCAGCTCCCACCGGAAGTGGATTTCAAGGGCTGAGGCATCCACACCAGAGGCTGGGATCCGGGTCTACTGACCGACCAGCTTAGGTTTGTGTTTTACCAGGCGCCATATGGATCCTTCCTGCCCAGCATCCAACTCTACTGGACAAAAGTCCAACTCCAGAGTCCTCCACTTTGACTCTGCCAGCCCAGATTATTTCTCCGCTGGACAGGAGTTGGACTCACTCTACCAAGAATTGGACCTGGACTCTCTTGATGAAAATCTCCTTTCCCACTCCGTTCCAGACACCATGGCAGACACCACGACACAGGTCCTCATGGGCACATGTGAACCCCATGTGACTTCTGAACCAGAGGCTCTGCAAAAAGAGTTCAAATCTGAGGTCACTGAATTAGAAGCAGAGCTTGTAACACTTCGCCACATGCTTGCAGCCAGAGAGACACTGCGGGAAGCTGAGAAGGAAGCCTGGCCTCACAGCCATGGTGGGGCTGCGACAGAATCTGTCCAACAGTTGGCATGATGTCCAGCTCTCCAGTGCCTACGTGAAACAAAAGACGTCAGTTGCTCTGTGTGCTGTGGGCTCTGCCATCTGAAGGAAGCTTGGACACGTGAGGAAGTCAGCCACATTCAAATCTTTTTTGTAGGTCTGAGGGGGACAATCAAGTCCAGAGTTCCTGGGGGTAGAGAGCTTGGCAGGTACTGCCTTCTTTCTATAGCTGACAGTGAGAAGGATCCACACCCTGTTCCAGAGGTAGGAGTTGGCTGGGGTGGGAACAACCCATTTCCAGGGCCAAAATGAGCCTCTTGGTAACCTTACCTGGCCACCAAAACCCTTGCAAAAACCATAATTGCAGCTGTCCAGTAAGATAAAGTAACCAAACCACTGTGCTAAAATTACTCCAGGAAATGGACAGAGTCCAGTTTTGAGAAAAGTAATGAACATAGATTTTTCCTGTTGTCCAGTGAGAGAGAAAACGAAAGCTTTGTACCTGGCTATTTTTACACTAAAGTTTGTAGATGAAGTGTATCACTGTGTTAGCCTTCCTGGTATTATATTTAAATGAAAACACAGTGACTCCAGAAGAGGGTGTCAGGCCAAAGCCCAAACTCTCTTTTGGAAAGCTAGTGTATCAGAAGGCCAAACTAAGTTTCTCTTTAGGACTGGGGAAAGATTATGAAATAATCTGTCATTTTACCACTCCCCATTTTGCTCTGTTGCTGTGTGTCAGAAGAAACAGTCTACTTGAAAGCTCCACTCAGCCTACAATTTTTATTTTAAAACAACAATCAAGAAAGCGTTCATTTTCTCCAAGATTCTCCAAAAGGGGGAAATATAAATATTAGTAGTGGACTAATTGCTACACTAATATCTTTTTATAAAACTTGTATATATGTGTGTGTGTGTATAGTTTTTTGCTTTGTTTTTTTTTCCCCCCCCAAAGTTCATAATCAAGCTAAGCAACTTTAGCCTCAATTGTGGAGATTGTTACTCCTTTGGACTTTGAAATTACAATTTTACATTGCCTGGTGCTTTCTTTGTCATCTTTTTATACATCACAATGAGAGTTCTGATGTTTAACTGTTGTGGCACCATGCTTCTGCCACCAGCCGCATGCCACCTAAAAGGAAGAAAATTGCTTCCCTCTTCTGCACAATTCCTAGTTAGTTACTCCTCCCACTGAAGGGCTGGAGGGCAAACAGCCAGAGTCAATGAAGATAAACTGTTCTCCTAGACAATATTTGAAAGAGAATGTCCATCCCTATAATGCTGGCTGGTAGGCCTTTCAATAGAGCTAACCCTGTAGGCTTGACTCCGCTCTGTTCTGGTTTGTACCAAAAAACCCAATCAAACCCACAGCCATAGAGTTGCTTTCAACTCATAGTGACCATATAGGACAGAGTAAAACTGCCCCATAGAGTTTTCAAGGAGCGCCTGGTGGATTCAAACTGGCAGCCTTTTGGTTAGCAGCCATGGCACGTAACCACTACACCACGAGGGTTTCCCTATGGTGTCAAGCCAACTCCAAATGAGAAGGAAACAGGACCTGCCCCTCCCAGGACAAGACTGGGGAGGAAGATGTCAGGAGAGTTAAGAACCTGGTTCAAACTCTCTTACCTGATTTCTACAGGAGCTATGTGTGAGTCAGAATCATCTCAATGACAAGTTGTTTGGTTTTGGGGGGTTTTTTGGGCTTCCCTCCCCTACCCCTTTCAGGTTGCAAGATACCATGTGACTTGCAGCATCCTTCATTCCTCTGGTCACACTGCCTGAGGTAGAAGTGTGTGTCCTAGGGACTTGCAGGGAAACTAGTTGTTGCATTTGTGCAGGGGAACTAGGACCTTTCTTTGCTTGGGTACATATCAGTAACCTCTCAACACCTAAAGGGAGTTCATCCCCAGCCTAAGAAGATGATTCTATTGTGTTAATTCCAGAATGGCCCCCTCCCCACTATATTCATTTGGTTTTCCTACCCAAGCAAATGCAAACACCACTAGAAGTTTAAAGCATTCGGGAAACTGTAAAGCTAGTGATGTATCCCAACCCTAGCAGATTTGTGAAAACAAAAGTTTTGCTTGGATTAAAAGAAGCGCTGAGTGATTTTACTTGTTTGTTTTGTTGTTGCGTTTATCAGCTGAAATGATTTTCTGTGCTAGAGAACTAGAGCTGAATCTGCAGTATGCAAAAAGCAAAAGTAATCCAACAGGCTGAGAATTTGATCTTATATTGCAGAAAGGCTTGATTTAGGGAGAATCTCAGACTGACATCATGGGCTAAACCTGGAACATGTTCTCTTTTATTTAATAATTCACACAAATGCAACAACAGTTTCCCCCAGTAAACTCACAGTTCTACTAGAGCAGTAAAGAGCATGTCTGTTTTGTTCATTGTTTTCCCTTGCAGGCTTAGAGTAAATGTTTAGTAAATACTTGTTAATCAGTGAAGGAATCAATATCCCATACTTCAGACATTAAATCTTGGATTCCAAGAGATAGCAACATGAACTGGTTAGCAAGTTGTTCTTGCTTTTAAACAAAGCATTTTATACCTCTATGCAAAAACAATCTGAGATTCTGTGTCAGGCCCTGTGTCAGGCCCTGAAGGCACAGAAACTAATTAGACCTGGCCCTTGCTTCTAGAAACTCTCAGATATTTCAGTCATTATAGTTCCCTGAAATAGATGTTCAAATAAAGCTCTGTTCTGGAGACAAAGGAAACCCTGAATAAAGGGAGTCAACTCTGCCTTAAAAAAAAAAAATAAAAATAAAAAACCAAGCTCACTGCTGTCAAGTTGATTCCAACTCAGAACAACCCTATAGGGCAAAACAGAATTGTCCCATATGGTTTCCAGGAAGCGCCTGGTAGATTCAAACTACCAAGCTTTTCATTAGCAGCCATAGGCTTTATTTAGAAGGCAGGAAGTCTTAGTAGGAGTTCACCAGACACGAGTAGAACATTCCAGACAATATCCAGAGGAACTGAGTCATGAAGGAATGTAACACAAGGGCATGTTCCAGGAAATACCAGTAGGCCATTGTGGCTAGAGAAGGAGGGGAAGTGGTTGCAGATGAGGACAGAGAAATAAACAGGAGCAGGATCATAAATAAGGAGTATTATATGCTTTCTCCCTGATCCCCGGTGGTACAGTGGTTAAAGCACTCATTACCTAACTTAAAGGTGGTTGGGTGGTTTAAACCAGCAAATGCTCCACAGGGAAAAAGCTGCCGGCTTGGTCTGGGTCTCAGAAATTACTATTCAGTGCTGTAGGAAATGAAACAATGAAGACGCTTAAGTTATAAAGTAACAACCAAACCTGTGACTTAGAACACGCTGGTCACTGTAGAAATGGATTGAGGAATATCTTAAGAGGTAGAATCTGTAAGGCTTAGGAGCCTACTGTAGAGGGGAGATCTGGGAGATGACAAGACCCTTTGCTGTGGAGTCAGTTCTGACCTAGTCATGGCAACCACATGGGTGACAGAGTATAACTGGGCTCCATGGGGTTTTCTGTGGCTGGTGTTTGGGAAGTAAATCACCAGGCCTTTCTGTTGAAGTAACTCTGGATGGACTGGTTAGCAGTCCAGACCCAGCTGCTAACCATTTGCACACCCAAGGACTCCATAGTATCTATACTAACCATAAAAACAAACCCATTGCCATTGAGTCAATACTGACTCATAACGACTCTATAGGACAGAACACAACTACCTCATTGGACTTCCAAGGACGGCTGGTATGTTGAAAGTGCCAACCTTTTGGTTAGTAGCTGTAGTTTGTAACCACTCTACCACAAGGGCACCAGTATCTATAAATGGAAAACCAACCCAACCTTCTGCCATCAAGTCATTTCTGACTCAGTGACCCTACAGGACACAGTAGAGTTTCCAAGGAGCACCTGATAGATTCAAAGTGCTAGCAGATATAGCACTTAACCACTATGCCACCAGGGTTTCCCTAGTCTCTGTACTACCAAATAATTGATATCTCAAGAAGAGAAATGTGTTCTTCTGGAAACTGAAGGCTTTGTTTACCTCTACCTCAATTCTGGTTACCCAGACCTCAAACCTATGGGATCAAAATTGATGGATCCACCATAGTGCAGCAGGCCACTTGTTCCAGTATGTTCTGTCTCCCCTTCCTGCCCTCCCTCTTTCAATAACTTTCAGCTAATTAAATAAGGAATGGTTACCCAACTTGGAGGAATGATTCATAGATTTGGCTGAGTCAGTTTTCTCTCTAGAACATTAGAACTCAACGATGAAAAGGCTCAATCAAGTGGAGACTGAATCTGTACATTTCTACAGATTTGGGGCTTTGTTGGAACACAGTCAAACAGAGGTGTTCCACTGAAGGGACACCAAAGCTAACATGCCGAGAGCTCCAGGGTGACCACTTATACTCATCCGTTAGCCCTGGCTAAGGGCAGGATACAATGCCAAAGAGGAATATGAGCTGGGTTGTGATGTCAGAACTTACCCACTATAGAAATCCTCTCTGATACTCCTCAAGCCTCATATCCACACCAGGGATATGAGGGTCTAGGTGATAGAAACCACAGCCTCTGGCCTTCTTGCCGGGAGCCAGTCCCAACACTTTGCAGGGTCCCGCACAGAGGGAGGGAGAGGCGCGGCGGGAAATGAATCAAGGAGACAGAAAAGACTTTTCTGGTTTAAGGCAGCCCGACCCAGAGAGCAAGAGAGAAGGCTGTCTGTCTTTATTGTTTTTATAGTAAGAGTGACGTGAATTTTACCCTGCCCACTGACCACACAATCTATTGGCTAGTTCAAAACCAAAACCTCGTGGTTGGCAAATTTGAAACCAAAATCCTCGTGGTCTTGAGGTGATGTAATTTTTTACCCTGCCACATGAGCTATTAGTTAACTGAAACGTGGTGATCCTTTTAACTGTCAAAGCTTTTTAGATAATGGCCTATGGATGCCTCGAGCTCAATCAGCCCTACTTATACCTCAAGGTTAAAAGGTTCACGAGGAAGGGTCTAAAGTTTATGATCTCTATTTGTTCCTACTTTGCTCTTTATCTCCTCCTGCAGGGATAGTAAACATCTACTGTCCCCCACCCTATGTTCTTCTCAAACTGTTCTAAAGAGGATAATTCCTTTCACATGGGTGGGGATGTACAGTTGGGGGAAGTCAGCAGGGGTTGGGCCGGCCTCGTTGCTCTCAAAGCTGGCTGTGTTAGAGATCATTCCTCTGAGCTCTTTTTCCTCAGAAAATTCCTGTACAGTTTTCCCGATATTATTTCATAGACCAAGGGGGCAGTAAAAAGGGGCCCCTCTCAGAAGGCATCTCCCCTGATCCTTGTGCCAGGAGAGGAGGGGGTATCTTTTTGAAGAAAATTTGATTAGGAAGCCAAATAATATCAAGGGCAGTAGGCTAAAAAACATGTCACAGGTGAGATGCTTCAGCCCGTCATTTGCAGGAGCTCGTGACTTTGTCTACAAGGCTGATGGCGGACCTCCGCACCTTCTGATTCTCCCTGTACATCTTCATGGGTTTCTGTCACAATTTACTGCACCCCAGACTCTACTCCACCCTGCACCACATCAACCTGCCTCAGCTACCTGGGGAGGGCAAACTGAGGTCCCATTAACTGGGTACTAGGCTTCAGGTCACATCATGGCAAAATCTGTATCACTAGTAAAGATATGAATCAGAGGGAAGGCTTGGGAACCACTGGGCAAACCAGTGAAACCCTGGCTAAGGAAGTGACTAGTTTTGTTTTTTAGTTATGAAATTGCATTTCTTCATCCAACAAATATTTATTGAGCACCTACTATGTAGCAGGTGCTGTTTAGGTATCAGGATACAGCCATGAGCAAAACAGATTTAAAAATTTTCATGTATTCATCATGCTGCTTAAAACTGAGGAGTTTTTAAATCTGTTTTGCTCATGGTCATATCCCAACACCTCAACAGCACCTGCAGGTGCTCAATAAGTATTTGTTGACACTTTGGAAACCTTGGTGGTATAGTGGTTCAATGCTACAGCTGCCAGCCAGAAGGTCAGCAGTGCACATCTGGCAGGGGCTCCTTTGAAACTCTACAGGGCCATTCTACTCTGTCTCTAGGGTCGCTATGAGTAAAAATTGACTTAACTCAGTGGCAGTCGGTTTAGTTTGGTTTGGGTGAGCACTTTGGAAACTCTGGTGGCATGGTGATTAAATGCTACGGCTGCTAAGCAGAGGGTCAGCAATTCAAATCTAGCAGGTTCCCCTTGGAAACTCAGTGGGATGGTTATACTCTGTCTACAGGATTACTGTGAATCAGAATCAACTTGGCAGCAGTGGGTTTTGGGTTCTGGGTTTTGAGTGAACACTTCATTTTTAAAAGTCTTCATAAAAACGGATTCCTTCTTAATTAGCTTGGATGCACATTTTATGTAGCCCCTCTTTTTTTATGTTGCCAGATTTTTAACTTGATAGTATAATTTCAAATATCCTAATGTTGACCTAGGAACCAGATGCTAGAAAGCTTCCCTTCAAAATGGCCCCTCAACCCCAAACTCCACAAACACAAGCAAAGGGCACTGCATCTCTGTGCTGGCCTATAAACATTCTTAGTATGCCCAGTTCCTGTTCCTTACTACCACAGAAATCCCATATAATAGTTCACTGCATTCCTTAACCACCAACATACAGAATCCCATAGCACATACAGCTTCTAGACCATCATTTACCTCAAATTCCAAAATTACTGTGAATTATTGCTGTCCTGGTGGTTGACACCTGGAAAAAAACAGACTGCCCATGGAAAGGTGTACGAACCAAACAAACTCACGGCCAGTGAGTCAGTTCCAACTCAGAGCAATGCTGTCAGACAGAGCAGAACTGCCACACCTGCTTTCCAAGCTGTAAATCTTTATGGAAGCTGACTGCCACATCTTTGTCCCACAGAGTAGCTGGTGCATTTGAACCACCAGCCTCTCTGTCAGCAACCAGGCACCTAACCACTGTGACACCAGGGCTCCCTGGAGAGGTGTATCAAATACCTTCCAATGCACCAGTGAGCCCTGGGATGAGACAGCACTGGAGATGCTATCAGGTGTGTCCAGACATCTGCTGTACTCAACCCTGCCCCCAACTGGAAAAGTCCTTCCTCAGAAGATTCAGAATCTTTATTGATCCATGTTTATCTGTCTTCCACTGATCTGTACTGATCCTGTTCCCCAAAACCAGGGATGGGAAGCCAGAGTGCTCAGCAGAAGTATTAGATCCCTGCTGGTTGGAATCTTGGCCTCCTGTATAGTTGAAGAACCGATGACGCTGGAGATGGAGTGGTGGGCAACAGCCCCTCACCTCCAGCATATCCCTGACCCTCATCAGGACCTTTCATGGAGCCCTCCTAATGGAACTGGGGGTGGGGGCACTGGGGGAAGTGAGCCTTTGTAGCAATCCTCCAAGACACCATCTCATTTATCTTAGCCTGCTGTCGCTATGAAATCTCCTTCTGCCTCTGAACTCTGTTGACTACAAACCACTGGCTCAGCACCTTCAAGTTTGAGCCTGCCTCTGGTCCATTGGACTTGATGTTCAAGCCAAGTGTTCCCATCAAATGACTCTTGCCTTTTTTTCACTGGACTCTTTCTGATTTAGTTTGCCCCTGTGATCTCTGACCTTGTGGTGTGCTGTTTAAGAAAGTCCATCAGATAAAAAATAATAATAAGAAAAAAGAAAAAAAGTCCATCAGAACCTTAAGAGAAGAGACAGGCAACTTACACACTGTGGTTGCCAAAGCCTGGGTGCTACAGACGGTTAAGCACTTCACTGCTGACCAAAAAGCCAGTGGTTCAGACTCACCCAGCAGCTCACTAGAAGAAAGACCTGGCCATCCACTTCTTTAAAGATTAGCCAGCAAAATCTTACAGGGCAGTTCTCTGTCACTCGGGGTTGCTATGAGTTGAAACTTATTCAACAGCACCTAACAACAACAACAACAAAGATTTGCTAGTTGCAGTGTGTCTGTTTGCTCAGAAGGCAAACATATATACAATAATGAGTTAAAATTTATATGCCACTTACTGTGGACCAAGAACTATTCTAAATGCTTCTTATCCCTTAACTGGTTTAATCCTCATTATGAGTCAGAATTGACAGTGATGGGTTTGTTGGTTTGTTGGGGGTTTTTTAGCTCTTCAAAGTGGGCTCTTTATTGTTCCTATTTCATAGATGGGGAAACCAAAGAGGTAAACAAGATTCAAAGAGACAAAGCAACTTTCCCAAGAATACACAGCTAGTAAGAGCAGATTTGAGATTTAAATAAGGGATTCTGAATCTAGAACCACTCACTCTTGTGCATTATGTGCCATAGTTTTGTCACCTGTCACCCACAGCCAACCGATTGGTCTGAGTTTCATCTGAAAGACAAAAATTCAGGACTCTTTTTGTATATTGCCACAATAAACATTCTTCCTTCAGATCACCACAGGGTAAATCACTCACTCCTCCAGAATTTATTCATAGATCACTCCACCTGGCCACCCCATGCCCAATTTTAACCACCACACCCCACTTTTCAGCTTTATTTTTATCACTATATAGCATAAATTGTTCGTTTTTTTGCAACATTGTCCTTGATTATTGTCTAATGCTCCCGTTAGAATGTAAGATCCATAGAAACAGGAATTTTTCTAAATTTTGTTCACTGTTATATCTCCAGCATTGAATGAAGTGCCTAGCACACAGTAAGTGTTCAATAAATGAAGGACAGACAAGAAAGAAACCTAGAAAATTATTGGGCCTTCCTTATATCTCATCAGACTCCACAGGTCAGGAAGTAGGCCGAGCTGGGGCTGACAATGGGGCTTAGAACAGGGTGAACATGAAGACAAGTAGCCATCTCAACAAAAAGTTAGGGTAGCTGAAGTCAGAAAGGCAAATTGGGTTCAAACCAAGGCCACCCACTGCCATCCAGTCAATTCTGATTCATAGCAACCCTACAGACAGAGTAGAACTGCCCCATAAATTTCCCAAGGAGTGTCTGGTGGATTAAACTGCCACTCTTTTGGTTAGCAACCGCAGCACCTAGCCACATTTAAAATCACTAAAAGCCTAAGGGCAGGAAAGTGAATAAGCAGAAATCTGCCACACACTTGCTCCTCAAGCCTTGTGGCTCTTACTGCTTCTCGCTTCAGCTGTTCGAGTGTCTGCCTCCAGAATGCATTGCAGACTTCTCGCTCCTATTTTGAAATTCCTGCCTTTAGCCCAAGCAGAGTGGGTGGTCTGGAGAATGATTCCCAAGTCAGCTCAGCTCGCTCAAAGGGTTACTTTCCCACCTAGCGCTTGCTAAAACCAAACCAAACCAAACCCATTGCCACGGAGTGGACTCATAGCAAAACTATGGGACAGAGTAGAATTGCCCCACCGTTTCAAGGCTGTAACAGTTACCGTGGCTGCTAACCAAAAACTGCAGTTCCAACTGCTCTTTGGCAATGTTGTGAGGGCAGTTCTACCCTGTTCCGAAGGGTAGCTATGAGTCAGGATTGACTCAATGGCCTACTTTACGGGAGCAGACTGCTACATCTTTTTCCTGCTGAGTGGCTAATGGATTTGAACCACCAAAGGGTACTGTAAAAGAAAGTCTTCCTAGCCCTCCCTGAAGCAGCTCTCGGAAGGTGTCTCCCAGCTCTACTTCCCTTCTGGAATCCCTTACTCTGGCCCAGTTTGCTCCCTGTCCTTCTTGTTACCTCCTACTTGGATTTCACCTACCTTTCTGGTCCCTTTGGGTGGAAACTTGGGTGTGGACTATGTTTCTGGCTTTTGATTTTGGCTTCACAGCTTAATGCTGTCTCTTGAGTAAGCAATTTATTCAGCAGTCTTTGAGCAGATCTGATACAGCGTCTAGGGCTCCTAGACCTTCAGGAGGGAATTTAGCACAAAGGAAGAGAGAGAAAAATCTGTCGCATACATCCCTGTCTCCGAGCCATGTCCCCATCCCTCCCCCACGCTTCTTCTCCTCAACACTAGGGGGCGCTCTTCACACTGTCATTTTATCCTATTGCACGGCACACAAATCCTACTTTCTGGCTCTTTACCCCCAGACTTCCATCTGCCACAACCCCTGATGACACGCTAAATGTAGGGGGGTTTCCCCTGAAATGTGGATAAAATTGTCACTAGCTCCTGAAGCAGGAAAAGACTTAGCATTAACGAGGGTTCTGTGGCTGCAGAAGCTAAAACCGACATGGAGTCGCTCATCCTCTCCTGGAAGAGCCTGGCTACTACTTGCTTTCACAGGACAAAAGTTTAAGACGATCAGACACCTAACTTTTAGAAACAGTAATTAGCCAGTTCCCATAGATTTCTGTATAAGCAACAGTTCCTGCTCTTCAACTCCTAGATTCCTGACAGGCAGATGCCAGGTTATCTGCCTCCGCTCAACAGGCATAGATTCCCCATGCGTTCCCTCACCCCCCGGAAAAGGAAAACGGAAACATCTGTCATTGTGAACAAACCTGTATTGCAGACAGAGGAAAGGATTTCGAAGGACATTTTCAGGAACCTCTGACAAACTAGCTAAAACCGCCTGACTTCGAGGACTCGCTTTGTTCTCCCTACGTTAACCCTGATTCTGCCACATTTCCAGGAAGTCGCGGTTTAGGCTGTATGGTCCCTGATCCACCAATCCTTGACGGAGTACTAGCTACCTGGTATTGTTTTTAACTTTGTTTCCATGGTCAAAAATTCTTTCACATTTCTTGTGTCAGAGAGGTGGGATTGCCTAAGTAGCTTCCGCTATGCAAGACCAATTTCCTGTTAGAGCTTGGGTACCCAGCTGAACTGATTGGGCTCCTTTGTGTCCGCTTTATCTCAGGGGTACTCAGAGTTAAAAACAAAAAATTCTCGGAAACTGAGCTCCGCACCTTGCCTGCTAGCTCTTCTGAGATTTATCTTTCGATTTGTGTTTTGAATTGTCGTTGAAACTGCTGTACTGATAGTGCAAAATTAACTGTTGTGAACTGAGTGAATCTTAGCTGTTGGACAGTCTCAATGTGGGGTATGCAGAAATGAAGGCAGAAGCTGATTTTTCTAATACAACTCTACGTGGCCAAGAGCTTTGGGTCTAGATGAAACGCTGGTGGCACAGTGGTTAAGTGCTACAGCTGCTAACCAAAAGGTTGGGAGTTCAAGTCTACCAGGTGTTCCTTGGAAACTCTATGGGGGCAGTTCTACTCTGTCCTATAGGGCAGTTATGAGTGGGCATTGACTCGATGGCAGTGAGTTTGGTTTGATTGTGTATGTTTGGATTTTTGTTTGAGCTCACTAACAACAGCGTGTTAAATCAGTGGCCACTTTAGGGTACTTTCAAGTTGGAGAGACTAACCTATTGAAAATATAAAATATTAGGTCTTTAACCAGCAAAATAAATCATATTTAAAAAGAACAAAACAAAGTTGCATGTAGTTCTTATGAAGGAATCCCAGAGTCTTTAAGCCACAAAAATACGTGTGCATTGGGTTGAGAATCTTAGAATCTTAGGGTGCTCGCCACTAGAGGAAGTACACCCATGAAAGGATAAGTTGAGACCTGAGGGAAGCCCTAGCACTAGGCTGCTCACCAGCTGCAAGAAAGCTCTGGTGCAGTGGATTGGAGGCCCGATGTGAAACAAGACACTGACAAAGCCAGTCAGACTCCTTGCGAGGAATTCTGTTTGACTCTGGGAAACCAAAGTTTCAACCTATGAGAACAGGATTCTTAACATCTGCCTTAGTCATCTAGTGCTGCTATAGCATAAATACCACAAGTGGATGCCTTTAACAAACAAATTTATTTTCTCACAACTCAGGAGGCTAGAAGTCTAATTTAGGGTGCTGGCCCTAGGGAAAAGCTTTCTGTCTTTGTCAGCTCTGGAAGAAGATCTTTGGCTATTCAGCTTCTGCTTCCTGGTTCCTTGAAGATCTCCGTATGTCTTGGCATCTGCTGTATAGCATCTCTCTCTGCTAGTTTGTTTAATCTCTTTCTGTATTTCAAAAGAGACCACTCCGGATACACCCTACACCAATCCTGCCTCTTTAACATAACAAGGACAACCCATTGCCAAATGGGATTATAGTGATAGGCACAGAAGTTAGGATTTACAAGGTGTATTGGAGAGGGAGGCATAATTCAATCCATCCCCATGCATCTGTTTGTTGTACTATTGTGGCATAATCAAACTGAGAAGAAACAACTGCAAACATTCATTGATAATTGGAAGGCAGAATGTACAAAGCATGAATCTAGGAAATTAGAAATCATCAAAAATGAAATGGAACGCATCAACACCAATAAACTAGGCATTAGTGAGCTTGAATCAACTGTTATTGGTCATTTTAAATCAGAAAACCAGTTTGTCTATTATGCTGGGAATGACAACTTACAGAGGAATGCCATTGGTCATTGCCAAAAAGAACAGTTCAAGATCTATCTTGAAGTACAACATCAATGACAGTATAACATCCATATGCTTGCAAGGAAGACTAGTTAATGTGACTATTATTCAAATTTGCATACCAACAATTAAGGCAAAAGATGAAGAAACTGAAGATTTTTAACAACTTTTGTAGCCTGAAACTGACTGAAAATGTAGTCAGGATGCAAGTTCAAGTTGAGGCTGAAGAAAATCAAAACAAGTCCGTGAGAGCCAAAATATGACCTTGAGTATATTCCACCTCAATTTAGAGACCGTATCAACAGGAGATTTGATGTGTCGAACACTAATGACTGAAGACCAGATGAGTTGTGGAATCACACCATACAAGAAGAAAGCAAGGGATTGTTAAAAAGACAGGAAAGAAAGAAAAGAACAAAATGGTTATCAGAGGAGTTTCCGAAACTTGCTCTTAAATGTTGAGTAGCTAAAGCAAAAGGAAGAAGTGATAAAAGTAAAGAACAGAACAGAAGATTTCAGAGGGCAGCTGTTCTGTTGTTAGATGCTATCAAGTGAGTTCCCACTGGTAGGGACTCTGTGTGCAACAGAATGAAACACCACTCAGTCCAGCACCATGCCCGCAATCGTGTTTCAGCTTAAGCTCATAGTTGCTGCCACTGTGTCAATCCGTCTTACGGAAGGTCTTCCTCTTTTCCAGTAACCCTCTACTTTGCCAAGCATGTTGTCTTCTCCAGAAAATGAGCCCTTCTGACAACGTGGGCGAGGTATGTAAGATGCAGCCTCCCCATGTTTACTTCCGAGGAGCACACAGGTTGTACTTGTTTCAGAACAGATCTGTTGGTTCTTTTGGCAGCCTGTAGTATATTCAATATTCTTCTCCAACACCACAATTGAAAGGCATCAGTTCTTCTTCTGTCTTATTCACTGTCCAGCTTTTGGATGCTAATGATGCGATTGACAATACCGTGGTTTGGGGTCAGGTACACCTTAGTCTTCAAGGTAACATCTTTACTTGACAGTAAAGGAAGTCCTTAACAGCAGCTTTTCCCAATGCAGTGCATCTTTTGATTTCTTGACCACTGATTCCACAGCTAGTGGAACCAAATAAAATGAAATCCTAGACAACCTCTCCATTTATCATGGTGTTGCTCACTGGTCCAGTTGTGAGGATTTTTGCTTTCCTGATGTTGAGGTGAAATTCATATTGAAGGCCCTGATCTTTGAAAAGTGCACCTAGAGAAGACCAAGTATTATAATGACACATGCAAAGATCTGGAGTTAGAAAACTGAAAGAGAAAAAGAGAAAAGTGTGCCAAAAGAAACAAATTTGTCTTAGAAGAAATACAGCCAGAGTGCTCCTTAGAAGCAAGAATGGCAAGATGACGTCTCAAACTTTGGAGTTGGTATTAGGAGGGATCACTCCCTAGAGAAGAATATTATGCTTGATACAGTAGAGGGTTGTTGAAAAAGAGGAAGACCCTCAACCAGATTCATTAACACAATGGCCGTCATGAGGGGCTCCAGCATAACAATGATTGTGAGGATGACACAGGAGAGGGCAGTGTTTTGCTCTGTTGTACATGGGGTCACTGTGAGCTGAAACTGTGAGCAGTCACTATGAGCACCCGACACCAACAGTTCATTCCATAACAGACCCTGTCCAGTAAGGCCACCTTACTGGTGAGCAAATGTTAGGGATTTATGTATTACAAGCAAACTAGAGGCTGAGGAATGAGCTGCAGGGGTCCACCCAAAGTAACATTAGTGCATGTGTCCAGGACTATAGAGATGCAGGAGAGAAAGACCCAGAAGGTATCTTCAGCAAGCACAGAAAAGTACTAATCTGAGAAAGAGAGTCCCCTTTAGCCATCTTGCAGGCCCAGAGAGCACATGCTGAAGAACTGTCGTATGCACTTACCAGTCTTTCCCCTTCCTTTGGCCTCTGCTATAGGTGACAGAGCAGCCACTGAACAGAGAGAACTGTGGCAGAGACAAGAGAAAAGCGAAAGGGCTTAGCTCTTCCATCCACGCAGATCACATGCAGAGTTTGGATATTACAATTAAGATTGTGTTTCCGGCTGACAGTTTGTTCCCTAGGGATAAAATGGAAAAAAACCATGAGATCAGCCCAAGTTTTTTCTGAAGGAGGAGTCTCACCATCCTCATTTCAAAGAAGCACTCTGGCTGTATTTCTTGCATAGCAGACTTGTTGATTCTTCTAGCAGTCTCATGGTGTATTCAGTAATCTTCGCCAACATCATAATTCAAAGGCACCAATTTCTCTTTGGTTTTCTTATTCACTGTCCAACTTTAGCATGTGTACTGGGGTGCTTGAAAACATCATGGCTTAGGTTAGGCACACCTTAGTCTTCAAAGTGATGTCTTTGCTTTTTAACACTTTAAAAAGGTCTTTTCACAGCAGGTTTGTCCAACGTGATGCCTTATTTTCATTCTTAACTATTGCTAACAAGAGCACTGATTGTGGATGCAAGTTAAATGAAATACTTGACAATTTTAATCTTATGTATATTTATCATGATGTTGCTTCCAGTTGTGAGGATTTTTGTTTTCTTTAAGTTTAGGCATAATGTTGTAATCTATCCTAAATGCTGTATGAGGCCCGCCAATTAAGTTTGCGAACTTGCAACCATGCACTTACTTCGGCAGCACTGTACAAACAACTCAGTAAAGTTTCAGAACCTTGATATATCAGTGTCTCATAGCTGTGTTGGTGTCAACATGTGGCAGTGTCTTACTGAGTGGTGTTTATTATTGTTGTTGAGTTTTTTTGTGTGCTGTCACAAGAATGTCATAGCTTGAATTAGAGTGATGAACAAACATTAAATTTCTGTTTAAATTTGGCAGGAGTGGAAGTGAAATCAGGGACACGTTAGACCACGTTTAAGTGGATAATGCCATGAAGAAAATGGCACTGTGCAAATGGATTAAACGTTTTTCTGAGGGGAGAGAAAGCATCACTGATGAAGAGAGGTCAGGGCAGCTAGCAACAAGCAGAACTGATGAAAAAATATGCAAACATTAGTCGACTTGTGCATCAGAATCATTAGGAGACCAAGTAAAGATTGATAGAGAAACAGTTAAAGAAAATCTTAACTGAAAATCTTGACATGAGGAAGATGTGGGCAAAAATGGTCCCAGAGGAGCTCATTGATGAACAAAAGCGAAGGAAAGTCAAAGTCGACCAAGACCTTTTGGAGAGGCAAGACAATGTTATGGTCTGTGTTATCACTGGGAATAAAACAGGGGTGTACCAATATGCCCCTGAAACAGTGTCAGAGTGCACAATGCAAGTCAGTTCTCCATGACCAGAAAAGTTACGTCAGTCTAAATCAGGAGTCATAGTGATATTGCTAACCTTTCTTTTTCTTTTTTCTTTTGTATGAGAGGGATTGTTCATTATGAATTTGTACCAACTGAACAAACTGTTAACCAAGTTTACTGTTTGGAAGTGTTGGAAGAGCTGCATGAAGAAATTAGATGAAAATGATCTGAACATTTTGACAACAACTCAACAATGCACTAGGTTATGTGAAACTGTCTGTGAGGGAGTTTTTAACTGTATTGGAACACTCTCCCTACTTACCTGATATGACCCCCAGTAACTTTTTGCTTTACCTGAAGATAAAGCATATATTGAAAGGAAGACATTTTAATGACAGTTAGGACATTAAGGGTAATAAGGTGACAGGTATGGTGGCCATTGACAGCTCTGGTGGCCATTCCAGAAAAAAGTTCCAAAATTGCTTTGGAAAGTAGACTAGGTACTGGTTTCCCAAGGGAAATACTCCAAAGGTGACTACAGTGATATTTAGCGATGAACTATGTAGCATTTTTCTGGGATGAGTTCACAGATTGTCGGTCCTCATAATCTTTGATCTTCATCTGTAAATTTTTCAAGTCCTGTAGCATGATGGATCTTGTAATTCCCTCCCAAGTGACTGGGCAAGGAATTCCTTCCAAAGGGAATGGTCAGTTTTGCCATCCTGCTGGGATTAAAATAAGCCACCCCAGAGGTGGAAGAGAGCAGATTCCACTGTGACCAAAGAAGAATAACCAGGAGCCAGGATGTCCTTCAGATCTGGGATTCCTACACTGAGAAACTCTGACATGGGAAACAGTGAGCTGTAACACTGAAGGTAGCAAAACGCAATGGCAAAGACCTGGCAGCAGAGACTCAGCAGCAGAAGGTGGCATGTTAGGCTTCCCAGCCCAGAGAGAGAGGAAACTGATTGCCTCTTGGTCTATGTACGGGTTTCACGTACAGGTCTATGTACAGGTTTTACGCATCTGGAATTCCCATTCTTCAAAATGTTATCATCTGTAATTTGTTAGGATCCACGTGGCTGAATGCCTTTGCATAGTCAATAAAACACAAGTAAACAGCCTTCTGGTATTCTCTGCTTTTAGCCTAGATCCATCTGTTATCAGCAATGATATCCCTAGTTCCACATCCTGTTGTGAATCCAGCTTGAATTTCTGACAGTTTACTATTGATGAATTGCTACAAACACTTTTGAATGAATCTTCAGCAAAATTTTACTAGTATGTGATATTAATGACATTATTCAATCATTTCTGCATCATGTTGCATCATGTTTCTTTGGAAAGGGCACAAATATGTTTCTCTTCCAGTAAATTGGCTAGGTAGTTGTCTTCCACATTTCTTGGCATAGATGAGTGAGGTCCTTCAGCACTGCATCCATTTCTTGAAACAATTGATAGTCCATCAATTACTTGAGTCTTGTTTTTTCACCAGTGCCTTCAGTATAGCTTGGACTTCTTCCTACAGTACCATCAGTTCTTTATCAGATACCATTTCCTGAAATGGTGGAATGTTGACCAATTCTTTTTGGTACTGTGACTCTGTGTATTCCTTCAATCTGCTTTTGATTCTTCCTGTGTCATTCAGTATTATGCCCATAAACCAAAACTCAAACTCATTGCTGTCAAGTCACTTCTGACTCATATTTTTTGCCCATAGAATCATTTAAAATTGTAACTTGTGGCTTGGATTTTTTTCTTCATTTCTTCCAGCTTTACAAATGGTGAATGTATTCTTCCCTTTTGGCTTTCTAACTCCAAATCTTTGCTCATAAGTTCATGAAGGATCTTTTTGTCTGTTTAATTGAATCTATCTCATCCAAGAATTGCTGTATATATTTTAAGAAACTTTGTTTCCTATATGTGTTTTGTGGTATTGAGTACAGTTTGGATTTTGAGCTAGCCTCACAGATTGGTGAATTTATGTGGGTTTTGTGTCCATTTTGTTTCTGAGTTTCTATCTCATCTCAGGAAGCCATGACTGGTGGTTGCCAGGTTTTTCTTTTTGATTTTTTTTCTTATAAGATAGTCTTTTAAGTCCTTTGTGTTTTTTCCTCTTCCAAGAAAAACTGCTTCTTACACCTGTTTTAGGAATTAGGCTTTTTGTAGCTATATTAAGAAAATTTTATATAATTGGTATATTTGAAACGTGCACTATAAAGAATGGCTTGTTTGTCTGAGTTAGTATAACAAAGCTTTAGAAAGGGCAAATGATTCTAAATTTCTTCTCTAAAAGATCCTATAAAGCATGCAAAATACAAAGTTATCAAAATGTAATCTTTGCCTGCCTCTGGATGTTATTTAAATTAGATTATACTATTCCTTCAAAGAACTCACTCTGATTGGTTTAATGATAAATAAGAATTTATATAAATTAAATAGTCCTAACTGTCCCATGAATTAATGAAAATGAATTTGTTTTTACAAAGATTTTTATGTTTATCTCAACTTTGCAAGCCAAATCTTAAAATCAGTTTTTATAGCTTGAGAACTGCTTTCTAAGCAATTTTAGCTGGATGTTGCATGAAATATGTCTTACTTAGGGAAAAGGAGTAATTTTTATTAGTTCCAGAGTGAAAAGTACCTATTTATCTTTTATTTAACAGAACACCTAGGCTGACTTAAATATATGCAGATAAATTGAGATTAATCAACTTTTTCTTGAAAATGAGCCTCAGACTCACAATGCTTCACAGAATGTTTTAAAAAGACTCCCCTTCCACCAAGTGAAAACTTTTTTAAGATAAAAGAAAACATAGTACGTATTATGGACATTAATGACATCTTAAAAAATATATATGCTATCTTAATACAATTACCTCAATTATTGTGTGGATCCCCAATATAAAAGACCTGTTGGGAAATGTAAGGTTAGTCTTAGAAAGTACAAAAATAGTAAAAGTTTGAATGAAAATGTAGACTACTTAGACAAATTTTTTGAAACCACACATTAGTTTTATTTCTATATGGTATCAAGGAAAGATTGAAAACCAAAATTAAAAACATACACCACTTACAATAAATAGCTCTAACAATGAATTATTAAATATAAATCTAACAAAACATGCATAGTAACTATGCTAACATTTATAAAATGTTGATAAAAGAAATCAAAGATGATCTTAGCAAGTGGATAGACATGCTGCATTCATGGATGAGATGATTCAGCCTATTACTTGTTAATCTTCCCAAATTGATTTACAGATTTAATATAACTCCAATCAAAGTTCCAGCACAACTCTTTTTTGTGTGTTTTTGCATTCCGCACTTGGCTTGGCTGGCTCTCTTATTTTTTTCCTTTTGTTTTAGATGAAGTTTTACAGAGTAAATTAGTTTCTTATTAAACAACTAATACATGTATTATTTTGTGACATTGGTTTCCCACCTCTAAACATTTCAGTACTCTCCCCTTGTTGATCTTGGTTACCCTGTTTCCATATGTCTGTCGTTCTGTCCCTTTCTTGCCCCGAGTTGGTGTGCCAACTTAGTCGCGGATACATAGATGAACTATGTGTATTTAGTCTCAGATACATAGATGAACTATATGTATTATTGCTTGTTTTATGGGTCTGTGTAATCTTTGACTGAAGGGTGAACCTCAGGAATGACTTCAGTGCTCAGTTAAAAGAGCATGCAGGTGCCATGCCTCCAGGTTTCTCCCTTCTCTGTCAGACCAGTAAGTGGTCTTTTGTGTGTATAAACTTGAATTTTGTTCTACACTTTTGTCCAGCTCTGTCTGGGACCCTCTATTGTGATCCCTGTCAGAGTTGATGGTGGTAGCTGAGCACCATCTACTTGTACTGGACTCAGCCTAGTGGAGGCTGCAGTAGTTGTGGTCCGTTGGGACTGTAGACCAAGCTTTCCCATGTGTCTTTGGTTTTCTTCATTCTCCCTTGCTCCAGATGGGGTAGGATCAGGAGAATATCTCCAATGGCCGTTCACAAGCTTTTAAGACCCCCAGATGCTACTCATCAAAATAGGATGTAGAACATTTTACTTGTAAACTATGTTATGTCAACTGCACTAGATGCCCCCCGAGACCCTGGTCCCCAGTCCTCAGCCCAGTCATTTGATCCCTCAGGGAGTTTGGGTATGTCTATGAAGCTTCTGTGACTTTGCCTTGGTCAGGTTTTGCTGACTTCTGCATTATTGTGTACTGCCTTCCCCTTCATCCAAGCTACCACTTTCCTATTTTCTAGATAGTTAATTAGGCAAACTTTATGTCAACAATAATTGTTTTGTAATATATAGGTTTAAATTAATTTCCAAGATTTTGAGGTAACCTGATGCTAAATTGAGTGAATGGATAGCTATTGTAATTGAAGTTTATAGGCTCTTGGTTTTTGTGCTACAACCCTTTCTCTTATATACATTTAATATATACAGACACATATATATGTATATGTATATATTTGGGTCCAGTAATAAGTGTGTTCATTTTTGCCACTTAAAGTGTTGTCCTGTAAGAGATGTGTAACAGGAACAGGAAATTTAAGAGGTTTATTAAAGTGAAATTTATTTGATATGGTCAAAGCTCTTATTTTATGTGACTAAGTTTGACAATGGAGCCTTTTTAAAAAACAAGAGTTTGATGGGTTAATTTCTGAGAATTTAGATCTTTAATGAATTGAATCTCTCGTTGTTAAGATAACAAAAAAAAATGTTACTAATGGGTTGAAGAGATAATTCTATTTTCTGTGCAATCCATCTCATAGGACAGAATTCAACAGTAAATTTCTAAGTTGAAAATAAAGCTCCATGGATTGGGCAAAAAGGAAAGCTTTTACCTTTAAGATCTTTGATTGAATAACTGAAATATTGTTTCTTGGTGACCCGTGATAAACTCTTGACAACTTTGAAACTTTGTCAAAAGCCACAAAAGATTTCCTTCTGTCTTACAAAGAGAAAAATGCTAAGTAGAGTTTATTTAGTATGTTATGATTTACATGAAATACATTGTCAAATTAGGTGAACTACATTTTCTTTGAGTTGAGATTTATTTGTCAGTAGTTTTTGCCTGATAGCAAACAAAAAACACATAGTATCATGTCATAATTTTATTATTTGAATTGGTGACTTGCCTGCAACTTTGTTTTTTTTTTTAATTTAGCTTCATCAAAGCAAATGGTTTTGACTAAGGATTTCACCCATGGAGTTTTCATTACTTTTCAGATGTTTAGAGACTTGATAATGTTGGCATTTTCTTGGTATATCCAGACTATTTAGTGTTATGTCTCAAGATTACTGTGTTAAATCTAAAGCTCTTTGAAAATAGTGTTAGTTATTATGCTTAGAGAAAGTTTTTCATTTTTTGTAATTGAATTTGTTTGGCTTTGCATCACTTTTATAATTGATTCTCATCAAGTCTTTCACTTCAAGAAATAAATACTGAAATGACTAAGATGAGAGAAGTAGTTCTTCATCTCACACATTTGGTCCAGACTGTCTACTAATAAAAGCCTGAAATGACTCACTCTAAAGAGGAGGCCTAACAGCAGGACAAAGTGAAGAAAACAAACATGAAGTACAGTGATGCTGAAATACAGTGAACAACAGAGCTGTCAACAAGAAGGTCTTGTAGAAGGAAGGTCACTCTATTTGTAGATGATCAGCACCTCTGGTAGAGGCTTGATCAAAAGAAGGAAAATAGGGTGGTAGAAACTTAGACCAATGTGGGGTCCCTTTCAGCACGGAGACAGAAATGGCTGCTACCTGGTTCCACAGGACAAAAGTGTAAGAGGGCAAATCACCTAACTTTTAGAAATGGTTATTAGCGTGTTCCAGTGGATTCATGTATTATCAACAATTCTGTTCTTCAACTCCTGCGTTCCAGACAAGTAGATGCCTCTTCGTCTGCCTCTATTTAGCAGGCATGAACCCTTCCCCTCTGAAAAACTGCAACATTTGTCTTTTTAAGCAAATTAATATTTCAGAGAAGACAGGATTTTGAAAACCATTTTCATGAACCTCTGAAAAAATCTGCTAATATTGCCCAGATTTCTAGCACTTTCTTTGTTCCCTCTGACCATGTTAAGCCTGACACTGCCACATTTCTTTTGAACATCAAATTTAGGCTGTGTTTTCCCTGATCAGGAACTCACTCATCAAATAATAATTCTCTAGCCCTGGTGGTGCAGTAGTTAAGAAATTCGCTACTAACTGAAAGGTTTTTCATTCAAACTTACCAGCTGCTTCAAGGGAGAAATATTTAGCAATCTGCTTCTGTAAAGATTACAGCCTTGGTGACTCTATGGGACAGTTCTACTGTGCTCTGCAGGGTTGCTATGAGTCAAAATTGACTCAGTGGCAATGGATTTGATTTTGGTTTAGTATTTTTCTTGTTTGTTTCCATTCTCAGAAATTCTTTTTACAGTTTATGACCTTAACCTATAGAGCTTACTTATAATACAAGAAACTCATCAGACAGAACACTTTTTTTAACCCCATAAAGAATCTGACAGAGTCCTTGTATTTGCTCCAGAGCCAGCCAAGCGGAGGAGACTCTTTGTTTTGATCAGAGTAAGAAGACAGAAACCCTTCCCTGAAGGAAAAGGTTGTGCCAGTAGAGGGGAAAGCAAGAGGATCAATTCTTGGGATCAGTAGATTAAAAAAAAAGTGAGGTGACCCAGGAGCTGCCCTGAAGCTGAGCCAGGAAAAATTCTGAGCTTTCCACAATGTCTCATCCCACAGCCTCCAAACTCTGGAAGTTTCCAGCTCAACGTCTTGTTAAACCCAAACGCTCCACCACTGTCGAGTTAAATTTTAACTCATAGTGACCCCATAGGACAGAGTAGAACTGTAGAACTGCCTCATAGGACTTTCAAGGAGCAGCTGGTTGATTCAAACTGCTGATTTCAAATTTAGTTAGCAGTTAACAGCTCATAAGTACCCCACCACCAGGGCTGGCCCACACCTCCTTACCTTGCATAGCGGTGAGCGGAAATTCCCTGCCCCGGGCAAGAGACACTCAGAGCCGGTGGAAGAGGGTGGAGTCACCTGTTCCTGTTACCCCTAGTTGGGGCCCAGAACATATCTCCCTATAAATGTAGTTCATCTGGTGGCCAAGTCCTGTTAGAACTCTGATTAAGAGGATTACAGGTTAAACATTGCTAACCATTATGCATAATACAGTTTCTGTGGAAAATGCATTCTGTGTTCCACGTAACTCCCTTCTGCAATGAGCCACTGGAATTCTGCCCACTCTTTTCTGGAGACTGCTGTGCAACTCTCGTGTGACACAGGAAGATGTACAAGTGTCTTTCAGGACTGTAATGCTCCCAGCACAAGGACAGATTGTATGTCTTTTATGCTTGAAAGCGTTTTTGTGTTGCCTTTGATCATTCTAGAGATGAAGAAATGCATTCCCTTCCTTCTGCCCCGGGTTGTTAGACCCACTTCCACTGAGTGATAGAAGAGGATTTGTGTCTCTCTTGCTCGGAAGTTTGACAGAACAAGTAAAATGTAGAAGGAAATTTAATTTTAGCTTCCTTGGAGTTTTTCAACCATGAAAACTACTAGAATATATCTGATAAACATGTATGTTTTCACTGAAGTTCACCGAGGTAAGTTTATCTAAATTCAGATTATAAACTATATTGTAACCACTTCAGCATATTACCATAGCCAAAAAGGATTGGCTTGTTTTATACAATCCAGTGTGTGTGTGTGTGAGTGAGAGAGAGAGAGAGAGAGAAAGAAAGACAGACAGACAGACAGACAGAATGACTCATGCAATCTTCTCAGCGGGGCTGAAAGCCCATTTAACTCTGAAGAGCAGCCTTTACTAACTGAGCTAGAGCTCGCTGTTCATATGCAAGCTAGCCACCAAATCATATTTATCCTTTTAGGGCACTGTTAGATAAACAATACAGTCAACTTCTAGCACATGGGAATGTTTCCACATTGCAAGCGTTTCTGGAAAAAAAATCATATCTTGATTGAAAATAGCAAGAGATGAATGAGACTCCTGCAGATGATGCTAAGATAATGAACATTTTCCATATAAGAAGTGTTTCACCAATAATTCCAGAATATTCATAACTGTGGGGATGAGATAGAGTTGGATAAAACTTGATAGCATGTATGTGAATGCTTGTTATGTCTCAAGGACTTTACATACATCATCTTTGTTAATCCTCACATAACCCTTTGAAAAAAGGAATTAACACCCTCATTTTATAAATGAGCAAATGAAGGTAGACGGATTAAGGAACTTGCTCAGGTTTTCAAAGTTTGCAAGTGGCAGAGAGGACATTTGAATTCAGGCCCGAAAACACCAACCCGTCTGCCATCATGTCAACTCTGATTTACCTGACTCAAAGCTGAGGTCTCAGCTACTTTGCTGCCTGGCAAATGGCGCAGGTCCTGCTGTTGATATTAAACATTAGCCACTGTGACCAGGCATTGCTCAGGAGTAGCTTTATAGTGCAAACACCAGGCACAGAACACTTTCAAAGGTTATCTCAGTAGGAAAGGGAGAGCTTGCCAGAGAAAAGCAGTTCTCTTGAATATTATCCCCAATAACAAATCCTTAAATTAGTAGCAATTTGGTGCAGTTCCTAAGGAGCCCTGGCAGTGCAGTGATTAAGAGCTCTGCTGCTAACCAAAAGACTGGCAGTCAGAATCCACCAGCTGATCCTCGGAAACCCTATGGGGCAGTTCTGCTCTGTCCTTACAGGTTTGCTATGAACAGGAATTGACTGGAATGCAACTAGTTTGGGTTTTTTTGTGTGTGTGCAATATAGTTTCTTTGTAAAGCATCTTTTCTAATGTCTTATAGGGATATAGCTGCCCTGCCTTTGGGGGGAGGAGGCCCAACATACAGACACACAGACACAGACACAGACACACACACACACAGATGTGCTTTACATACCCACACGCCTCCCTGACAGAGGCGCTTTGCTTCTGCCTAAGAATGAAGAGCATGGCTGTGTGCCTCCCCCACATTGGTGCCAAAGCAGTCACCGTAGAGTGAGTTCCAACTCATAGCGTCCCTGTGTGCTTCCAAGAAAAATTGCCTTCTGTGGGGTCTCCACAGCTGCAACCTCCAGGAAGCCAGTCTCCAGGGACTTTGTTCTGAGGGACACTAGGTGGGTTCAAACCACCAGCCTTTAAGTTAGTAGCAAACTTAATTGTTTGCGCCTCTCTGCCCAGCTCAGGGGCTGCAGGCTTGTATAAAACCCACTGCCGTCCAGTCCATTCTGACTCACAGCGATCTTACCAGACAGAGTAGAACTGCCCCATAAAGTTTCCAAGCTGTAGCTGGTGAGTTTGAATTGCCCATCTTTTGGTTAGCAGGCTGAGCTCTTATATAATAGGTGCTTGCGTTGAAACAAAGTGCTGTTGCTGTTGATTCCATTCCAACTCATAGCGACCATATAGAGTTTCCAAGGAGCTGCTGGTGGGTTTGAACTGCCAACCTTTCGGTTAATAGTCATAATGCCTAATCTGTATACCACCAGGTTTTCCTAAGGCCTTGTATAAAAATGGAAACCCTGGTGGCTTAGTGGGTTAATTGCTATACTGCTAACCGAAAGATCCGCAGTTCAGTTCTGCCAGGTGCTCCATGGAAACGCTACGGGGCAGTGCTACTCTGACTTCTAAGGTCACTGTGAGTCAGACCCGACTTGATGGCAATGGGTTTTGTATACAGATAAAAAATAAGAAACCCATTGCAGTGGCGTCGATTGTGACTCACAGCAACCCTATGAGACAGAGTAGATCTGCCCCGTAGAGGACGTGTTAACAAGCCTGAACTACCTCACTGCATAAACTTCCCTGCAGGGGCTGTGGCTGAACTGTGGTGAAATCGGGATCATTCCGTCCTGTCTCTCCCACCATAGCAGACAAAGCTCCAAAGTGCTTTTCTCCTGCTGGTTGGCTAAACAATGCTTATCAGTTCTCCTTGGTGGACCTTCATTGCCCACTCTGAAAACTTGGCCGTTGGGCTTCAGGAGCTATCCAGACCCCTCCACACTGCCTAAAACACAGGATGTTAGAAATGCGGTGTGCTGCCTTCCACTCACTCCCATCCCCCCACCAAACTCGGGATATTGAGAATCATCACGGCTGCTGCCCCGTTGCTCTGGATGGGTAAATAGATCTGGACTTGGGCTGCCCACAGCAGCTTCAAATCCAGATGTCTAAACGCAGATCAGAATCTCCATCCCATCTTCCTGCTTGCTCCCCGGGTGGGCACAGCAGGAACCTGTCCTCTGAGCTCTGAATTTTCCTTCAGCGTCATAGACCCCAGAGCCAGCAACTGACTGGAGCAAAGCAGAACCATTGCCTTGTTGCCAGGGCAACCAAGCAGTTTGCTCTGAATCCAATGGCTCATAACAAAATGTTCAGTTTCTCCTTGCTAGAGGTTGTTCTAGCTAGGGTAGAAGTTGGATGTCATGTGGTCAAAACTGGAACAGTGTTTCCACATGGCATTGAGAGGTCAGACAAAGCAGCTAATTCAGAATCCATTAGGGAAGGCTTAGGTCTGAGAGCTGGCAAGACAAGGAGCTAATATGTAACCCAGAAGCCAGAGGTTGGGACTGCAGAATCAGGACTTGAAATTCTGACAAACTAGGCTTCAATTTAAAAGAAGGTAGGGAGAAAATCCACCCCTTGTCTGTCAGCTTGTCATACTGTGATGGCTTTCCTGTCTCTGTGATGCCAGCAGCTATGCCACTAGTACTTCACACACCAATAGGGCTACCCATGGGGGATGGGGTTTCAGAACTGAGAGACTAGGAAGAAAGGTCAAGCAATCTACTTGCAAAAATTAGGCACTGAAAAGGAGAATATTTCAGTAGAGTACGGATCACAGTAGAACATTGTCTGATGGAATATTGGAAGGTGAGCCTTCCACACAGAAAGGCACTCAGGCTGCACAATGACTGCAACAATGGACTTGAACGTACTGGTGTTGGTGATGATGGCACTGGACCAGGCAACTTTTGTTCAGTTATGTATGAGGTCACCATGAGTTAGAGTGGACTCATCAGCAACTAGCAACAGCAACAAAATTGGAGAACCTCTGATCTAAGGAAAGGTGACTCTGAAACATGGGTTAGGAAAGCATTGCAAATGAGACGACACCCTAGGTCACTGATGCAAAGAAGTTAAGGGTGTGCATGAGTGAGGCCAAGACACAATGAAACACAGAAGGACATCTGGGCAGATTTGTGGGCTTCCTAATTAAGTGTTTACTCCTGTCCAGTTGGAACAGGTCCTCAGTTTTCCAGTTCTAGGTCTGCGGATGAGCATCAGTGAACTGTATTATGGAAAACATCTTCCCTCAAGACTGCCCTGCCATGTTGGCTCAGTGAACATTCTCACACACTAGCTTCCTTTGGCCACTGCTTGACCACAGACTGGCTGCAATCTCAAGTCCCCACTTGCGGAAGGTCTTCCTGGCCCACCGTTTTGCTGATCAAGCTTAGTTAGACAAGGCAGTATGTCATCTGTCACTTAGAGCTCTGCAGATCTAAGGCCAATCTGACTGGCAAACAAGCATGCAAACAAAACAAAAGTCCTTGCTGCAGTCTTCTCTGATCAACCTCATCACTATAACATCCCATGCGTACCTCCATCCAGCCACACTGATCTTTTGTGGCTCCCACCTAGACCTAGGCCCTGCCCTGATCCTGCATTTTATAGGATCCCGTCTATGATCCGTGCTCTTCTCTACATGGTAAAGTCCACAGGCTAAAAGAGATGCCTAACCAGGAAACAGTGCCAACCAGGTTGGTCTCCCTTGGCACTTCCATTTGGGATTCCTGGGACCACACAAGGCTCTGTCCGAACAACATCAAGCCTATTCCTGGGGTCCACCAGGACCTCTTCTTGAGTTCCATCCTCATGAGAAGACCATGCCACTGACATGCACATCCCTAATGTCTGGGTTATGTCACGTCACAGAATGTGGTTGAAATGAAAATGATAACTGAACAAAGAAAATGGCTCAAAATACTTGGTTAGTATTGCTTAGGAAAAAAAAAATTAAAAGCAGTGCTCTGAAAGTCAACTTATTAAGTCCTTACTAACTAGGAAACCAGGTGTTAAGGGTTAAATTGTATGTTGTAAATCCTAACTTCTGACCCCGTGGTTATAATCCCATATGGTTATAAATCCATTTGGGAAGGCATTTTCTTTGTTGTGTTAATGAGACAGGGTCAGTGTAGGATGTGTCTTGAGTCAATCTCCTTTGAGATATAAAAGTGATTAAATGCGAGCTAGCAGAGAGATAAGGGAAGAAAGACATCAAGCCACATGAAGATCACCCAGGAAAAGAATCTCAGAAGAGACAAGGAGCTTCCTCCAGCACCAGAGCAGAAAGAGCCTTCCCCTAGGGTTATGTCCTGAATTTGAACTTCTAGCCTCCTAAAGTGTAAGAAAATCAATTTGTTGGTTAAAGCCACCTATTCGTATTTCCATTACAGCAGTACTAGATAACCAAGATAGGTTTTCTAAGTTGCTCTCTATAGAAACAGATTCCCAGGTCTTTCTACGAAGCTGCTGGGTGGGCTCAAACAGTCCATCTTTGATTAGCAGCCAAGCACGTAACCACCATACCACCAGGGTTCCTCTCATTCATATTAGACAGCTTAACTCCATGGCCTCATCTGCAGAGAAGCAGAGACAACAAACTTCCTGAAGAAATTGGACATGCAGTTTCCTGTTGCCTTGAGATAACAGTGTCTTCTGCCCCCACCCCACCCTCCAGAGAACATAGTGATGGATTCTCAAGTTGTGTGTAGAAAATCCATTCCTACTTTTCTGAGCCATATAAACCACTTCGTTCAATATAATGCCAAGAAATCTAGCAACTTCATCTCGTATACTCCAAGCCATTGTCTTAGCCAGACTTTAAGGAGCCAATCCAGCAATGCGTTTGGACCAACCCCAGGTCTCCTTCCCAGAACACTGCATCCTGAGTCATTAGAAAACGCCTTATACCAATGAAGTCTCCTTACCCAGCCTTCTGGTTTGCACTCCCCACGTGACATCCTCAAAATCCAGTACCACACAAGTTCGCCCATTTCTTGCTGGTATGTGATGGTTGGATCCTGTCACTTGTTTCCTGATGCTATTGTTGTTAACTGACGCTGAGCTGGCTCAACACATGGAGACTCCATGCACAGTGGAATGAATGCAGCCCAGTCCTGCATCATCCCCATGAATTATTGTAGACTGAACTGTTGTGCTCCATAGGGTTTTTACTGACTGAGTTATGGAAATAGATCACTAGCCCTTTCTTTCTGGTCTGTCTAAAAAAGTCACTGCAACCTGTTTATTATCATACAATCACACAAGCCTCCACAGACAGACAAGTGGTGGGTGGATGCATAGGGAATACAGTGGAATATTATACAGTGCCATCAAAAATATTAAATCTAAGCTGCTAGCTCAAGAGCCATTTGTCAGATGAACAGAAGCCCCAAATTTATATATAGTGACAAGGAAATACAGTTCATGTTATACTGTTGACTGTTGAAAAATAAACATGCGGAGAAAAATGTCTGGAAGTATTTATACCAAAAAAGTATAGTTATTTCTCCAGAAGACAGTACCAGTTCTCAAGTGGTTTTTATTCATTCCTTTTATCTCTGTTTCCTACAACATTATTTATTGTCTAAGTTGTTGTTACGTGCCATCGAGTCGGTTCCAACTCATAGCAACCCTATGAACAAAAGAATGAAACACTGCCCAGTCTTGCACCTTGTCCACAATTGTTTTTATGCTTAAGCCCATTGTTGTGGCCACTGTGTAAATCCATCTCATCTATGGTCTTCCTCTTTTTCGCTGACCCTCCACTCTACCAAGCATGATGTTCTTCTCCACGGACTGATCTTTCCTGACAACGTTCAAAGTTTGTAAGAGGCAGTCTTGCCATCTTTGCTTCCAAGGAGCACTCTAGTTGTGCTTCCTCCAGAACAGATCTGTTTCTTCTTTTGGCAGTCCATAGTACAGTCAATGTTCTTCTCCCAACACCACAATTCAGAGGCATCAATTCTTCTTCTGTCTTCTCTGTTCAGTGTCCAGCCTTCACATACATATGATATGGTTGAAAATACCATGGCTTGGGTCAGGAGCATTTTGGTCTTCAAGGTTAGCTTAGGTATTAAAGGTAATAAAAATAAAATTCTAAAAACATTGATTTGGAAAGACAGTTTTTATTGTTGTTCTAAAATTGATCATGTTTGATTCTTTGACCAATTAAAAACACATTCTATTTTGAGGAACTCAATGTAATTACCATATTGGTCTAAATTTTTACTCTTAAAGATTTTTAGATGGCAACTTTCCATTGTAATGTTGTTTCTGTGAACACTGCAGTAAATTTTTAGCACTGCTTTATGGACTTTGAAGTACATTTACTAACAAGTATCAAGAGGAAGAATAAAAAGGGGAGTGAGGAGAGACTGTCTTGATTTTTTATAAGCCACTGTAGGAAATATTAAGGGAAGACCTATAGGTATGTTGAAATATCTCTCAAAAACCATCACAAAGCAGCAACTAGAAAAACATCCAGATTTTCAAAGAAAATTAAGATATTTGCAGTGGATAGGATCTGTGGTTACAGCTGCTGGAGAAAAAAGAGTAGATTGTAAATTGTTCTAACACAGACTTTTTAGAAACTTGTATTTTGAAAAGTAAATTAAGAATGTCTTTTATGCCTGTAACTTCATGTGATCGTAATATCATATGCTAAACCCAAATGAATGGTTTGGACTTTTAAAATAGAGAGAATTTCTCTGAGAACGATCACACCAAAGCTTGCCAGCATGCAAATGGCCCTCCAACTCTGCAGACAAACCACCCAAGCAACCACAGGCCTCCTCTCTTGCCTCCGTGCCATGTTTGTTTGACAAGTAGAAAAGCCAAAGCAGAGCAGTAATCATCTTCCAAAACTGTTTATCTCAGCATTCTTTCCTCTTCTCCTAAAGTGAAGAGCTCCTCTTAAAACAGAAAATTACAATGAACTTCTGTGTGTGTGTGTTTTGTATGTAAAGCTTTCTTTTCTGACTACATATTTTTTAAATTTTCAAATTTGTATGACTACTGCCTTTGCTCTTTTAAGGAAAAACATTTCATCCTAAGCATCTAGGTTTAGAAAGTGAAATTCTTTACTTTGGCTATTTTAGGATTTAAGGTGAACTGTTGAAAGGAAAAAGAATGCTGAAAAAATGTCTCATCTAGATTATATTTTTTAATTTGCAAAATAAATAAGATTAGATCATAGTATTCTTTCCCACGATGTCAGTTATCCATTCCATTGGTGGTTTTGATATTTACTTGCCAGTGATCTTAATTGAATTTTCTAATAATTCAGATAATCTAATTGAATTTTCTAAGCATTGATAGTCAATATTCAACTCTCATTATGGATGAATCTGTTTTTCTGACCCACAGCAGCCCTATAGGATAGAGGAAAATTATTTGTGCCATATGGTTTTCCAGGAGTGCCAACCATTTGGGTAGCAGCTGAGCTCTTTACTATGATACCACCAGAGCTCTGTGATAACCTGATCATAATTCATTCACTTCTTAGTAATCTTCGTCACTACCTGACTGAAGTAAACTTTAAATTCCTAAATTAGTTATGGGGGTGTTTCTAATAGAAATTAATCCTAATTTATGATATTTTTCTGTTCATGAATAGGGATAGATTATAATCTTGAAGAGAAGGTGGTTAACAAGAGAATTTGAAGTTCTTGACTCTTTCTTGCTGCCTACTGCATTGGAAAAAATTAGATTCCATTATGTAGGCAGGAAAACAAGAGGTGTAAAAGAGTCTTCAAGACTGAAGAAAGCTCCTGGCTACCACCAATGACTGCCTTGACAAGGAACCCAATGGACAGTCCTGGGATCAGTGGGAGAAAACCGTGGAGCAGAACTCAAATTCACATAAAAGATACCAGACTTAATGTTTTGACGGAGGTTAGAGGAACCCCCAAAGCCATGGCCCCCAGATGCACTGTTAGCACAGAATTGAAACTGTTCCCAAAGCCCACTCTTCAGACAAAGGTTAGACAGGACTATAAACCGAAAAATAATACCTGAGGAGTGTGTTTCTTAGTTCACTCAGATACATGAGACCAAACAGGTGGCTCCTGTCCTGAGGTGGGATGAGAAGGCAGAAAGGGGCAGGAACTGCTTGAATGGACACAGGGAACCTGGAGTTCACAGGCAGAGTGTACTGTCACATTGTGGGAACTGCAACATCATGTATAACTTTTATACAATTAATATACACATTTATATTTACAACATATTATAAACAATATGCATATAAGTATTTGTATGAGAAGTTAACTTGGATTGTCAACTTTCACCCAAAGCACAATTAAAAAAAAGATTACTGTCCTATAGGAAACTCTGTAGGACAGTACTCTTTTCTATAGGGTTGCTATAAGTTAGAATTGACTCCATGGTGATGGGTTTGGTTTGGGTTTTTGGAGAACTATCAAAACCAAAGATGGGGAGATGTTTAGAAGGTACAGGAAACCCTTCATGTAATCTTTCTGACATCATACCTCATGAAATTGACTATCTATAGCTATCTCTATGGGATCAAATTGGCAACGGCAACTCAGAAAGTTGGATAAGAAGCTTAGGGGGGCAGTGAGTTTGTGTTAATGGAGAAAAATGATCTGAAATGACATGGAAAAGGAGGATAATGATGGTTGCACAACTTAAAGAATGTAATCAGTGTCACTATAATGCACATGTAGAGATTATTGAATTGGTGTATGTTCTGCTGTGTATATTCTCAACAACAAAATGAAATTACATGTGTATGTATATGTAAAAGAATGTGTGTAACTGCTTCTGGTGGTAGCAGTGGTTGGAGATGAAACTGAATATTTGGCTACAGGAAAAAAGAAAAATTGAAGCAAGTCTTCAGGAATGAAACCAGGCAGACCCGGAATGCTGTTAGACATTTGAAACCTTTACATCACCACCTATTTTTAAGCCACAGATAAATGCCTAGCAATGAGAAGATAAAAAAAAAAAAAAAAAAAAAAAAAACACTTCAAGAAGTTTGCAAATAACTGAACAGAGAGCAAATGACTAACTGCAGAACTATGATAAACTAGTTCCACACACAAGAGAAAACAGAGCAGTCCTGTGAATCTGGTTCTTGTAATGACCCTGCCATGGCTGAGCTGACTACTCCAGAACTGGACGCTGTTCAGCTGACCACCTTCATCACTCTGTAGATTAAGACTGATCCCAGGAAAGATCCAGGGCAATCATTTTCATCTCTTTTTAGTCACACTTCAGCTGTGCTACATCCAGTATTGGCTTGCCTAGGCGTTCTGCTTCAAAGAAGACAGCCAGACACTTCTATTCCATGCCTACTTACATTCCAAGATTATGGAACATATAAAATATTTTGATAGCTGTAGTGAGAGCTGCTTAGCTATACTTACTGAATACAAAATCTGACAAGGTTATACTCCCAATCTCAGTTACATTCACTCTCCAGGTTTTTTTTTTTTTTTCCTTAACCTCCTTGACAATTAAAATTTATTTAGCATACTTGCTGGCTTTGGATAAAGTTGCTAAAGATATACACCAATTCCAACCACATTCATTTTCTAACCCACAATTTTTCTGCCACTGATTTATGAATAATTCAGAATGCTTGAACTCCTCAAGGAATATATTTTCAGTGCAGCCCTTTTTTGTATTTGTATCACTTCAATTTGTCCTCACAATCTCACGGTTTCAGGAAGCTATATGCAAATATATTTTGGCTCTTTAAAATTACACACATGGGGTATTTTCAACTTATGAGAAACAACCCAGTGAGTCTCATTCTTTCCTGTCTTCTCATTCACATGTCCCTCCAGTCTCTCAGGCCATAAGCAGGATGTCTGCTTACTCCATCATCGTTTGCACCCTGCCTCCTTTTGGGGGATTGGTCTCCCATTCCCTCCTGCATCTGTGTCCATTCAGGACTGTGACTTTGCTGTCACAGAGCTCCTAACCCACTTTTGTGTGGGGCTCAGTTTACTGCACCCCTGGTGGCATTGTGAATTCCAGGATCACCATCCTCTTCCTGGGGTCCCTGGGTGGTACCATTGGTTACCATGTTTGGCTATTCATGAGGAGGTCTCAGAGGAAAGCTTACCCAGAGGAGCCTTGGTAGAAAGGCTGGCAATCTCCTTCTGAGAAGCAATCCATTAAAAACCCTGTGGGGCACATTTCTGCTCTGGAACACGTGCACTGTCTGTCATAAGCATCAACTTGAAGGCAACTGTTGGTCCATCATCTCTCTATACAGCACAATTCCAGTTACTTTGGCCTCAGGGGAGGGGTGAGGTGGTAAAACTGCTCTTGTGTTTATCGCCTTGTTCCTTAATTCCATCCCACCTTCCCCAGCACCGCAAACCACATAAGGCTGCAGAAAGAGTAACATACATTTCTGAAGAATTGGAAAAAAGCTAGAGTGAATTAGCACTGGAGCTCTAGTTGCATAGTGGTTATCAGCTTGGCTGTTAACCAGAAGATTGGCAGTTCGAATCCACCAGCTGATCCTCGGAAATTCTATGGAACAATTCTACCCTGTCCTGTAGGGTGCTAATGAGCCAGAATTCACTCAATGACAAGAGGCTTGGTTTGCGTTTGGTTTCATTGTTGAATTGTGACAACCTAACTCAAAGGGAAATCTACTGCAAAAGACCTCTTTAAAGTGGTTATCAGTAAAGATGTCACCTTCAAGACTAAGGTGTACCTAATCCAAGCCATGACATTTTCAATCAAATCATATGCATGTGAGAGCTAGACAATAAATAGTAAGACAGGAGAAGAACTGATGCCTTTGAATTGTGGTGCTGGAGAAAAATACTGAATGTGCCATGGACTGCCAAAAGAACAAACAGATCTGTTCTGGAAGACGTACCACCAGAGTGCTCCTTGGAAGCAAAGATAGCAAGACTGCATCTCACATACTTTGGTCATGTTGTCAAGAGGGATCAATCGCTGGAGAAGGACATCATACTTGGGAGAGTGGAGGGTCAGTGAAAAAGAGGAATGCCCTCAATGAGAAGAACTGGCACAGTGGCTGCAACAATGAGCTTAAGCAGAAAAACGATTTGGGGCATGGTGCAGGACTGGCCAGTGTTTCTTCCTGTTGTGCAAAGGGGTCACTATGAGTCAGAACCAACTCGACAGCACCCAACAACAACAACTGGAAGTTAGACCCTAAGTTGACCCCATCATCAGAAAGTTGAGCCCAAACTGCCTTCTGCGCAGGGAAAACAAGGCATGGTCAAGTATAGAGCTGCAAAGGGGGATAAATGTGCAGGTTTTTTAGTGAGAACCCCACACCCCCACTCCCACCTGAGTCATCAGGTATGCCAAAGAACCAGGTGTGCTCACTACAGGAAGGACAGAGTGAATGGGGATGGGAGTGCCTTCAGAGACACAAAAGGACAGCTAGCTGAAGGGTGACGAGTCCACAAGAGGAAAGACAGCAAGGATTCAAGCTCTGACACACTCATTGGTTACATGTTCTTGGTCAAACCACTTCCTCATTTGTTAAAGAGAAAGTTAGGCCAGAATGATCTCTAAAGTAGTTTTCCAGTTAAAATCTGTAGTATTTTATATATACATATGTGCGTGCGTGTGTGTATACAGCTAGTTTAAGTACTATGAAGCCACAACATGACATGCTTTTTAGTCAGTGGAAATTCTAGCTTGTTTCCCATGATATGCAGTGCTATCTAAGATAGCATCAGAGGTAATGGAAAATCTCCAGTTCAGATAATTTAATGGCCTTTCAGATAATTTAATGGTCCCCCAAACTGAAAAGAAAAAAAAAAAAAAGCCTCTGCCATTGAGTTCATTGAGACTGACAGTGACCCTATAGCACAGAGTAGAAAGAACTGCCTCTCAAGGTACCCAAGCCTATCATCTTTATGTAAGTCCACTGTCACATCTTTCTCCCACAGAGCAGATGGTAGGTTCAGGAAGAGTGGTAAAGGGGGAGCCAAGGTGAAGAAGGGGACAGTGTTAACATGTTGTGAGGCTGGCAACCAATGTCACAAAACAATATATTAGTGAGAAACTAGTTTGCTCAGTAAACGTTCACCTAAAGAACAATTTGAAAAGAAAAAAAAAAAGGTGGTGAGCAAAGCTTCAGAGAGCAGAATGAAACACGTTTGTGTTTTAATAATTTCTTCACTTTGGGATGTTAGCTGAAGAAACTGGTGACATTCTGAGGTGTGATAAAAAGAATCTAGAACATTTACTTACAAAGAAGTATTTTATGGGCAAGAGGGAGCAGGGATCTTCATTTAGCAGCTCAGCTGTCAGTCCTTCCCTGCCCTCCAGTGTCCTTTCTTACAGGTGTCTAAAGGTGGCAGACAAGATCAGGGCTTCCTGTGGCCAAGGGAACTGCATACCGAGTTCCCCCAAGAATTGAGAGCATTTAATTTCAAATATACTGTACAGTATTTTTCCTTTCTGTTTTAGTTGACAAACTGGATCAATGACAGATGGTATAAACTTTAGTATTTCCTTTCCATCCATGTAAATAATTCCTCTTCTCTTTCCCTGTTCACGTGCGAGTTGTTTTGGCTACACATCTGACAATAAGGCATACTTTGTCATAACTGTCTAATTTTGTGGTTTTTGTTGGAAAACTTCTACTTTGTTTTCACAACTGGGTTTAGAGGATTCTAAGCAGACAATAGTATTGTAGGGAAAAGACAGAAAATTCTAGTACTGTGTAGAACACCACAGGAAGGATGTATACTGTTACATAATCACCATATGCAAATATCTATATTCTAAGTATCTTACTGTACACACAAGCTTGTCATCCTTTGGTCTGCACAAGACAAACATCATTTCTGGGTCTCGCATCTCTAACCCTTCTTGCTAATCCTTTGGATCTATATTGGTCAGGTTAACACACGCGGTATACAGTCTCAGATACTGTTGTTAGGTGCTGTTGAAGCACCGTCTGACACATGGTGATCTCAAGACCAAAGACACAGGGTTTTCACTGGCTGGTTTTCAGAAGTAGATCACCAGGCCTTTCTTTCTTCCTCGTCTCTCAGTCAGGGAGCTCTGCTGAAATCAGTTCAGCATTTCAGGAACACACTGACAGAAGGGTGGTAGTTGCACAAATGAAACTAACTTCTCAAGGATAAGACACATTGTTGTGGAGTCAATTCCTACTCGTAGTGATCCTATGGGACAGAGTAGAACTGCCGAATAGGGTTTCAAAGGCTGTAATCTTTACAGAAGCAGATTGCCCATCTTTCTCCTGCAGAGCACATGGTGGGTTATGGTTAACCTCATAGTTAGCAAACCACCATTTAGCCACTGCATCACCAGGGCTCTGGCATAGCCAGCCAAGCCAAGTGCCGTCGAGTCGGATCCGACTCCTGGCGACTCTAGGGCTCTGGCATAGAAGACAGTAAGTCTACCACTTACCTACCACTCCTCCTGTCTCCCTTGCTGTATAATCTCGGTAGCTGCCCAATTGGGGCAGCAGCCCTTTTTCCCAAGGGAAAAGTTCACACCAGGAGGATAAATCCCCTCATAGGAGTGAGTACAGGAGGTCTTGACTAGTTCCTCTCTCAGAACTTTCTCACTTCCCTTTGAAACTGCAGACTTAATTTTCCAGTCCACATTCAGACATCTCCATCCACCTAGGCATATTTTGGATGCATTTTAAAATGCAACACAGCCCCAAGGGAACTCACCACGCTTTGCCAACCAATTTTGTCTTTTAATTTCAGTGAAGAGCACCACCATCTACTCAGGCCATCCATTTACATCTCCCTAACTGGAAACTTAGGAATTATTTTCAGCATTCCATTTCTCTCTTCCCTCACATCCACCATCAACACATCTTGCAAGTTTTACAGGTTTGATGTTCAATAGGACTCTGGAATCCATCCTTTCCTGTTACCTGCTGTCAGTGATTTCACCAAAACTGACACCATTACCTATTCACTAGGCTTTCTAGCAACAATCTCTCTGCCTCCTCCCTGTCCCTAATTTTTTCCCTGAAGCATCCTTCTTTACATTCCTTCTGTTGTCCTTCTAAATACAGGTTTAATCTCATTCCTTAGAAACCTTCAGTTTCTCCCCGGGGACACAAAATCAATTTGAATGCTAACCTTCACACTCTGCTCTTCTCTATTTAGTCACCTTTCCCTAAAAGGCAATCTTTTCTGACCTGTGAAAATGCAAACTCGACCATGCTTTATGTCTTTGCAATCTCTGCTTATCTAAATTCTCTTTACAGTAATAGCACTAAAATAATTTATTGTGCACTACTAAGAAGAGGCACAGTGCTAAGCCCTTTATATTCATTAAGTAGTATATGAGGAAAGTGAAGAAATAATGCTGTTCAAGGTCATGAGTTCAGCAGGTAACAAAACTGGGGTCACAATTTAGATCTGCCTCAATCCATAAAACCGAACATTTAAATGCTGCTTCCCTTTACAGTACACCCTCTAACACAGGTCAAGTTTTCCCTCTACTCTTAAGGTCCTAGATTATTCTAGTTCTCCTTACCTCTAATTGCTGTTTTGATCGATGTCCAACTGGTCAGTACTCAATTATTCGTTAATAGCTTCCTTTTTCTAAGGCTTATCTCAACTAGATTATATATTCTTTGTGGGCAGAGTTTTTTTTTTTTAAATTCATTAATATGCCTCCACAATAGCTATACCTTATTGGGGCAGGTCGTCATTGAACTTTACTCATCTTATTTACGTGTTAATGAGTGCATACTATATGATTTACTCTAAGAGGAGATGAATTACATCGAAAGGTTCTAGGAGAATGTGAAATTTTCAGCAAGGGAAAAAGCCCCAAAACCAAACCGTTTGCCATCGAAACCAATTCCAATTCATAACCACCCTACAGGACAGAGTAGAACTGCCCCAGAGTTTCCAAAAAGTGCATGGTGGATTCGAACTGCCAAGCTTTTGTTTAGCAGCTCAAACACTTAACCACCATGCCACCAGGGTAGCTCTCGCCAAGGCCAGAGAGCTGGGATATGTATATGTAGTTTTCTCTATTCTTCGGTGTTGGACTATGTCTTTTTATAACACCGCTGGCCTTATCGGTGCTTGTAATATTTTATTGTTGATTTTTATTAACACGTTACAGAGTAGAACAATTGCTTCACGGGTTTTCTGCCCAAATCCTATGGAAATAGATCACCAGGCCTGGTGTCTCCGGTGGTGCTAGTGGGTTCCAAGTGCCAACCTTTTGGTTACCAGCAGTGCATAGCATTTTCACCACCCGGGGATCTTGTTGTTATGTGCCACTGAGTCGATTTTGATTCCTAGTGACGGCAGGTAACAGGAAAAACCGTCCCGTAGTGTTTTCAATAGGCTGTAATAATCGCAGGATCAGACGCTGGCTCTTTTCTCCCGCGGAGCTGCTAGGTGGGTTCGTACAGCCGATCTCGTCGGTTAGCAGTCAAACCGTCGCACCACCAGGGCTCCTTCCAGGGACATCAGCGCTTGTAATAGCGTAATTATTACAAAACTGCCGCACCGCCTTCAGGGCTTGCATTAACACTGGCATGGATAGTCCAGGTAATGTTTCTGAAAAAGTCACTCTTCGTTTATTTTTCTATCTTCCTATGTTCTCTCCCTTCTTACGAAGCCGTATTTCCACTTCAGATAGAACCACTGTTAGGTATTGCTGCGTCGTGCCTATTTCCGAGAATATGGTTCCTAACTTAGAGTTCGTTCTTCTCCGCGTGCAGTTGGGCATCTTTTGAAACACTATTTCCCATCAGCCCGTCACCCTTAGGCCAGAGGCGCCACGAATACGGAAGGCACCCAAACGGGAACGTCCGGTCGGCGCAGCTCCGGGGAGGCGGCACCGCGGTCTCCACAGCCGAGGAGGTGCGGGCGGGAGTGCGGTGGCTCGGGAGGACGTCCTCGGCAGGGCCCGGGGCCTGCAGGCCCGGGGCCACCACCTCCACGCGCCGCGGGCGAACGCCGGAGCGGGTGTCCGCGCTCACGCCGCCCTCCGCGAAGCCTTCCCTGCGCGGGAGTGGCCGCGGACTCTTTTCCACACGGCCAACCCTGCCAGGCCGCGGCCGGCGCGCTCACTGCTTGCTGCACTTTGGCTAAACGTAGGCCGCGCCCGCACGCGCCCCCTTGTCTGGTTTACACAAGTGCACCTCCAGGTTTCTAATTGGGGGTATTTTTCTGGAGCAGAGAACCATGTCCCTTAGGCCTATAGATTTGCCCGCCCCCTCGATTCTAACACACGGACCCAAAGGAGCAATCCGCGTGGGAGGCTGTCTAACCGCCAGAAAGCTGCGTGCCACCGGGCGTGACCCTGGCCCAGGTGCGGGGGAGGAATAAGTAACGGCTCCCGGAAGCCCCGCCCATTAGCCCCGCCCAGTTTTGTTCCCTGAGGCCCTTAACCACCTCCCCCGCCGCTTCCTCTTTAAGGCGGGGCCGGCGTGGATCTCGCGAGATCAGGGTTGGCGCCGTGACCTCCATGTGGGAGCTTCAGCGCTATAAGTAAACACTCCGCGCGGCGCAGATATGGCTTCTTCATATCTGTGAAGCAGGGGCCGCGGTGGCTGCGGAGCCTCGGGACTGGTTTCGGTTTTCCTTCCTCCTCAGCTCCGCTGAGTGGGCGCGCGATCTAGGAGCCTCCACTGCCGCCTGTCGGGCCCGGCGTCCGGTGGGTCCTCCTCGCCCGCGCACGCCCGCCTCGGGGACCGGAGCGCCGGGGCAGCGGCGCGGGCCGTTCCGGGCGCGGCGTCCCGAGCCAAGGGGGGGACAAAGGGGGGCCGGTCCCTGGGCCGGCGCCGCGATGTGGATCCAGGTGCGCACCATCGATGGCTCCCAGACGCGCACCATCGAGGACGTGTCCCGCAAAGCCACCATCGAGGAGCTGCGCGAGCGGGTGTGGGCATTGTTCGACGTGCGGCCCGAATGCCAGCGCCTCTTTTACCGGGGCAAGCAGGTGAGGCGCGCCCCCAGGATCCCGGGCGGGGCCGCGGGGCGCGCCGGGGGCCTCCTCGGTGTGAAGCCGGCGAGGCGACGGCTCGAGGCCCGGGCCACCGATGGGCAGGGGATGACCACCCACCCAGGTGGCCCAGACCGCAGGTGCGCCCGGCGGGTGGGAGTGGGGGTATCCCGAATATGGGGACCCCGCCGTCTTTCCCCAGCGGGGCGTCTAAGTCCTCCGGAACTCCTGGGTTCCCAGTCCCGGGCTTCCCGCGCTCGGCGGGTCGGGACCCCTGGACGGCAAGGAGGGCAGCGAACCCTGGTGGCCATGCTCCAGGGCGGTTGGGAGGCCGGCCCCTGGCAGCGCTGATCTGGCTAACGGCCGGTACCGATGTCGGGGCTCCTGTACGCGCCCCCGCACCAGTTAGGAGGGGAAACTTTGACTTTGCTTCCTTTGCGGCACCGTAGCCTGTTCCTTATGGAAGGGGTTGCACACTCCAGATTCGAAGGGTTTCCAGAATTTCTGGTCTTCCTCCCTCACCGCCTTCCCAGGAATTGGAATCAGTCTTAGGGCAGGTTAGAGACCTGGGCTGACAGAGCTACCGGTGTAACCAGAGGTGCAACTTAGAACAGCCCGGGATAGGCCAGCGGCTGTGTTCTTGGACTGGAACCAAAAACCAAATCCACTGCCATCGAGTCGATTCCGTCTTGTAACGACCCTATAGAGCAGAGTAAAACTGCCCCATAGAGTTTCAAACCCCATAGGGTTTGAACCGCAGACGTTTTCGTTACAAATGTAGCACTTAACTGCTAAAGCCAACAAGGTTTCCAGTTAAAATTTCTCCTGTTCTACAAATCTCCGAAGGTCTGTAACTAGAAGACCATAGCCGTCAGGTTATTCTCATCCTTGTGTGTTTTTTTCTTTTGAGGGAGGGAGGGGGTATATTAACCCATTAAAGAAAAGAACATACGACAAGTTGGTGGACTGTAAATTGGCACCAGTCACGTGGCTTGAAATAAATGTAATCTTCTTTGATTAGATAGAAGTAGCGCTTTCCTGCACCCACAAAAGATTTGAAACAATGTTTTTCTGCGGTCCGCAAGCCTACCCTTTGAAAACTGCCGAGAAATTTCACAGTAACAAAATGCACTCTAGGAAACAGGGAACCAGCTGTTTGTTGTGGGTTTTTTTGTGTTTTCTTTCTTTCTTTTTTTTTTGGCTTTTTAAAGCAAATTAAAGCAGCTTTGATTTGTGTTTACATGCTACATTGTATTGGTTCCTTAGTGTTCATGAATTGCAAAACCAGGTGTCCAATTTAGTTGTGAACTTGGCTTTTGAAGATCATAGTAGCTTTATTAAATGCAATTACTTATGCGGTGTGGTGGAGGTGATTTCCACTCTTAGTGACAGAGTAGAACTACTCTGTAGGGTTTTCTTGGCTGTAGGGGCTATGGTGGTACAGTGCTTAAGTGTTTGGGTCCTACCCAAAGGTAAGCAGTTCGAATCCAGTCACCACTCCTTGGATATCATACAGGGCAGTTGTGCTCTGTCATACAGGGCCAGATGGAGTTGGAATCGACTCGATGACAACGAGTTTTTTTTTTTTTTTTTGGTTTTAGCCTTTGCATTCAGAAGCAGATCCCCAGGCCTTTCTCTTGCTGAGCCTCTCCGTGGGTTCCAGTGGGTTCGAACTGCCAGCCTTTTAATTGATTGCTAAATGCTTCATCATTTGCACCACCAGGGCTCTTTGTATGAAATACAAGATAACTGGCCACTGCCGTGCTTTAAGTGGCCAGTGTCTTTTTTTTTTTTACCTCCTGGTACAAGGTGAAAAGCATGTGACCAAGTCTTCCAAAGGCTTATTTTCTGGCTAGCAACAATAGTACATTAATCTTTAGGATGACATCAGCACCAGAGATAGAGATGAAACGTGGTGATGTATTTCTGGACAACACCTCTAAAGTCAAATACAGTAAAATATAATAAACTCCCGGCTACCTTCAGGGAAAGATAGACTTTGGATTAAATTCAGGTCAACAAAGTAGACTTTATAAACTAACAGCTGGTTCTGTATTCTGGGAAAAACTGTTGAAGAAAACAGCCTTTTGTACTTCTCTCACAGAACAATCAATAACTCACTACTTCGATTTATTTCTTCAGCCTAGGGCTAAACCAGTAGGGATAAAGAAGGGCCCCTTTGTACCATTATTGACTTGGGGACCTGGAAGGAAGACACTGTTGCCTGCTGTGTTCTCTTCTTTTATGAGCTGATGAGTGGCCTCGATGGCAGTGATTATCAGCTCCATTCTTCTGTCTTTGTAGCTCCACAAGTCCTGGACAGAAGGGTAGTGGCATTATTGCTGTGCCTCTGGCCTCTAAAAGGCCTTCATGCTCATTAGAAAAAGTGCCCCTTCCTTAAGGGGTGCTTTACTACTACATAGTGGAAAATGTCATAAATAAACAGATGTACAGGGCCCCACAGTGTAAGTGGCACCCTTCCCCCTCCCTATCTTTGTGTGTTCAGTCTGCTACTTATACCCTTCTGTGTGTATCAGAATCACTTGTGGATATTTATTACAGATGCTCAGCTCACCCCAGAATTGCAAGTAGTTGTGTTTAACAAGACCCCACGGGAGATTCTGATGAACATCAGAGTTTGAAAATGAATGTTGAAGGTCAGTCAGTTTTCTTTAGTTTTTTATTATTCGTAGTGGTGCTGCATCAGCAAGGCCAGCAGCATTAGCTTCACCTGGGAGCCCATACTAGATCTAAAGCAGAATCTGCGTTTTAACAAGGTCTCTAGATGATCTATGTGGAAGTTATGTTTGAGAAGCATTGTTTTTGACCCCTCTCGAGGGTCAAAATGGAGAGCAGCAAGTGGGAGGAAATTTTAAAAAATATATGTATTTTATTGTGCTTTAAGTAAAAGTTTACAATCCAAGTGAATTTGCCATATAAAATCCTGCTTCCACACCATTATGCAACTCTAACTGCTCCCCATACCCTGTGACATCACACTCCTCCTTTCTACCCTGTATTTCCCGTATCCATTCAACCAGCTCCTATCACCCTCCACCCTCTCACATCGCTTCTGGACAGCAGCTGCTCAGAGAGCCTCGTGTATGTATTTAAGCCTAGAAGCATACTCTTTGCCGGCATCATTCTGCTATATGGTCCAGTCCAGTCTTTGAAGAGTTGGCTTCTGTACTGGTTTCAGCTCTGGACTGACAGTCCCAGAGGCCGTGTCCTTGGGGGATCTGCCAGTCTGTTGGACCATCAGTTTTGATTTTTAGATAAGAGTTCTAGTCTTGTCCACCCATTTTTCTTCTGCTGTGTCAGAGACTGTATGTTGTGTTCCCTGCCAGGGCTGTTGGTGGTGGCTGGGCACCATCTAGTTCTTCTGATTCCATGGAAATTTTAATACAAGTCCTTCCTTGAAAGGAAATAGGCTCATGGATGTTCATGTATGAATTTAATGCCTCCCAATTTAATTCTATGATTTCTTAAGTTCTGAACAAGAAACAATAATTCGTCCACAAGCTTAGTAGTACCTAATTTAATTTAAAAAAAAGTTACAGGAGTCACTCACCTACAAAGTATTTACACAGTTCCTAAGTTTACAGTATTTAATGTGTTATTTTAGAGAGCCTCAGGTCAGTGGTTTTATTTAAAAATATTTTTTCTGATGTGATTGTAGTGCCAAGGGCTTCTTATTCTATATAGGTTCAGACAGTTTCTGTTGACTCATTTTACCTGTTAGTTGCAACTTGCACCATATTTGGTATGCTTTGTTATTTTGGAAAAGATGAACACAGAACAATAGACAATAATAGATGTTTTAAAATTAGGCTCTGATTTAGGAGTTTTATTCTTTTGTAAATTAAGATTGGCCTGTATTCCTAAGGTGTTAACTGTTCTAACAGCCTTTAGAGCATGTCACGTGGTAAGGTAGACATGGAGAATAATGACGTTGCAGATTTGTGCCATATGTGATCAGAAGGAAGATGGTGAGGAACTAGCAAATGGGAAACAAGGCTTTTTGGAGAAAAGTTTCCCGTTTAAAATGTGGAAATAGCCCAATTCTGGATTGTAGTGGTCTAGAGATAAAGATTTTGAGAACCTAAGTGGGATTTGAGAAGGGAAGTCAGGTAGGTTAAACCTGGAGTGTATAAAGAACAAATACTGTATGCGACCACCATTCCAAAAGTGCATGAAGAAGTTTACCCGCAGAAAAACAATTTTAATGGCTATGAGGGTGAGGGGAGTAGTGGAGAGCAAACAAGACTAAGTAGACTAAGTGGTAACTTGGGTGAAGGCTGAGACAGTAAACTGGGTAAGCAAACACAACTTGACCAAGGCAAAGTCAGAGTGTTCATAGACATTTCCAAACTCTCAGGGAGATTGAGTTACTGGGATGAAGGCTGGGGACCAGAACCTCTAGGAACATTCAGCTCAACTGGCATAATGTTTATAAGGAACATGTTCTTCATTCTACTTTGGTGAGTAGAGTCTAGGGTCTTAAAAGCTTGTGCGTGGCCATTTGAGATTCTCCACTGGTCTCACCCCACTGGGAGCAAGGCATAATGAAGAAAGCCAAAGACACAAGGGAAAGATTAGTCCAAAGACCTAACGGACGACGACTACCACAACCTCAACTAGACTAAGTCTAGCATAACAAGATGTGCCTGGCTACTACCACTGAGTACCCTGACAGGGGTCACAATAAAGGTGCCTGGACAGAGCTGGAGAAAAATGTAGAACAAAATTCAGAATCACTGAAACACTTACTGGTCTGAGGGACTGGAGAAATCCCAAGTATGGCCCCAGACACCTTGTAAAATTGAGTACTGAAGTCACTCTTAAAGTTCATCCTTTAGCCAAAGGTTAGACAGGCTCATAAAACAATAATACTTGTAGCTCAACCATATACGAGACTAAAGGGGCACACGGGCCTTGGGGTAGGGATGAGATGGCAGGAGGGGGAGGAAAGGTGGATGAATAGACAGTGAACCCAGGGTCGAGAATGGGACAGTGCTCATGTGGGATTGGCAACCAGCGTCACAAGAGACTATATTAATTGCCTAATGAGAAAGTAACTTGCTCTGTAAACCTTCATATAATGGACAGTTTAAAAAATGACAAAAAAGGATTATGTAACAGTGGTTGAGACTGGAGGAAAAGGGAGTAGTCACAAAGGTGGGAAAGCTAGAAGGTTTGTTACCATGGAAGGAAAAAATAGAAATTTTCTGACAGAGGAAGTGAACCAAACCAAACCCAAACCCACTTCCACTGAGTTGATTCTGACTCACAGTGACCCTGTAGTGACCCAAAGGAGACTTAAGCAAATAATTTCTTTTTACAAGGATCAGCACAAAGCTAATTCCTATGTATCAGAGGTTAAAAGTGTCACACTTTCCCGAATTGTTGTACTACTCCATCATCTCTGACAACTATTCCCGCTCACCTCATTACTCTCCCCTGGCCTTGAGTTCTGTATTTTGCAGCAAGGGCTTGTGAACCATGTCAAGGAAATGGCTCGTGTGGTGGTGGAGGCCCGCAAGTTCTGGATGTTTAGGCTAGATGTAGGCTTCTCTTGACTGATACGGCCACGAGATGGACCACATGAAACCTGCAGGTTTCAGGCCACATGCTGCTAACTCAAAAGACTGTGGAAGCTGGTGAGTCAGGTCAGGTGATAGACCTCTGTCCACAGGGCTGCCAAGACTGAAGAACCCCAGAATTGATAAGTTAGAAGCCTCTGACTTAAGTCCCAAGAGCTGGAGGTTCAAGACAGTAATGAACTGGATAAAAAATGTAAATGCAGAAAGCAAGCCCTGCAGATCGTTCACCTTGGATAGAGGCAGTACTTCTGTGAAGGGTGGAACCTGAGTAAGGATGGTACTTGAGTCAGTACACCCCACCAATCCTATATCATTAACTTGTAGAGGTTAGAATTTACAACACCCAAAATGGAGAACAGCCACACAAGACTGGGAATCCTGGCCTAGCCAGGTTGGCACATAACCCTGTCAGAGCTTCCATATAGCAGGTTTGCATAGTCATTGTATAAGAGCCACAAAAACCACAACTAGAAGGGCCTTACTGAGTAATTCATTGCACCAAAAGACCAAAGACGAAAGGCCCTGAAATTAAGGCTGGAAAGTTTTTGTTGTATGTTTGGAACATAGTTTTGCAGAAAGTGCGATACACAGAAAACATTGGTTTTTGGAGTGAGAGGCAGACGGTGAAATAGAAGCAGCTGTGGCAGTGTCTTCGAGCATCAAGGAGAACAGATAATTTAGGATAGAGTGATTTCTAGCATGCTTGTGGTAAGGGACAGCAAGAAACCAGGATTGGGCAACACCAAAGCTGTGAGGAAAGTTAATTTATCGTGGTCTTGAATGCAGAAAATATTCTGAAGACTACTGTACTTAAGATGAGAAGACAAGACAGTGAACAAGAAGTATGGTAAAGCATGCTGAAGTCTAAAGCAAGAGTGATGGAGGCAAAGTTAAATGGACGTTATTTGCTGCCAGCTCAAAATGTGTAAGTTCTCTAGAGATGAATGAATGAAGGTGTGAATACAAAATCCCTTGATGGGAAATTTCTGTTACGTAGTGCCAAGTGGTCCTGGATTTTGATTGTGGACTTTATCTTGTTTGCAAGAAGGAGATCCAAGTTTAAAGTTCTTGGCTCTTTAGCTTTTGAAAATGTTAGGTAGGAATTGTGGAATTCCTTGTTTGGGTTTCAGTTTTGGAAAAACAAGCTAATTTTCATTTTATGATCTCCACAGAGCTTGTTGGAAACCGTGGTAGCTTATGAGTTAAGTGCTACGGCTACTAACCAAAAGGTCAGCAGTTTGGATGCACCAGATGCTCCTTGGCAAGTATTGGGTAGTTCTCCTCTGTCCTCAGGGGTCGCTATGAGTCAGAATTGACTCAGTGGCAATAGTTTGGTTTGTTTGTTTTAATGGAGTTTGTCACTGTACTGCAGTTCAATAGAATTTCTACTCTGCTGTAGTGAGGATTTGGGAGTTTCAAAGACCACTATGGGAAGTTTTCGTGGTCACTAAATTGTAGCCTATTTAAAATTTGTTTAGCATTAGATATTCTGGAGATGGCAGAATATCACTATAGAATATAGTTTGCTATGCTGCTTAGTCTTCTAAATAGTAGGTGTTGTTTTTAAGGGCAAGTGAAAGCTAGCTTCAAGGCTCTTAAGTTCTGGTTAGAGTAGGATAACCTCATTTGGACATAAATATCTGGGAGGATGAGTTGGAGACACTGGGGGAAGAGTTTAAGGAAGAGTTGCATTGGTGCATCCCTAAACAAAACCTTTTGAAAACTCAGAGCTTTTCCTCCTTTGTCAGGCTTCCCTGTCCGCTTCCCTCCTCCTCCTCCTCCTGCTGGAGGGGCAGCCTTGGAATAGATTGTAGACGTAGCGCTGAAGAACTGACTAGTTATGTTTGGCTTGGGACTCTTTATTTTCACATGGAATAGGAAATAGAAGTATTTGCTTTTTTCAAAGAATGTGTATAATGTGAAAGATACATGAAAGTTGGTAACCTAGGCCTTCCCCTGAATCTGCTGTCAGTAGCTTCTTGGGAACTTCTTTATTAGCTACGGCCACTGGGTATTTTCTTTCCAGGTTGCCCTTTGTTTTAGTCAGCTAGTGCTGTTCTGACAGAAATACCACAGAGTGGATGGCTTTAACGAAAGCATGTTTATTCTTACACAGTCCAGTAAGCTACAAGTCCAAATTCTGGATGTCCACTCCAGGGGGAGCCTTTCACCCTTGCCAGCTCTGGAGGAAAGTCTGGTATTCCATCAGTCTTTGTCCAGGGAGCATCTTGGCCCAGGAACCTTGGGTCTGAAGGGTGCACTCTTTCACCGGTGCACGTTTCTTGATGGTGTGAGGTTCCCAATTCTCTGTTTGCTTCCCTTTCGTTTTGTCTCTTGTAAAATGAAAGGATTAAGGGTAGTGCAATCCATACTCCAGGGAAACTCCCTTTACAGTGGAGCAGGGAGGTGATCTTATAAAGGAATTTGCAGTCCTACCCTTTAACATACAGCATAGGAAAATCACCAAATGGAGGACAGTCACAAAATATTGGGAATCATGGCCTGGCTACATGGCTACATTTGTTTTTTGTGGGGGACACAATTCAGTCCATGACACCATTGTATTCCTATTGCAGTTCTTCCTTTATGGGGATGAATAACTACTTGCTGTTGAGTTGATTCCTACTAATGATGACCCCAGGTGTTTCCGAGTTGCTCTGTGCTTCTCAGGGTTTTCAGTGGCTGATTTTTTAAGTAGATTACCTGGCCTTTTTTTCCCAAGGTGCTTCTGGGTGGATTTGAACCACCAACCTTTGGGTTAGTAGGTGAGCACATTAACGATTTGCACCACTCTGGGACTCCCATTGGCGTGAATAGTGTTTTCCCCCAAATTTACATCCACCTGGGATCGCAGAATGTGACCGTATTTCTGAACAAAATTTCTCTAGTTAGAATTAAAATTAGGTCATACTGGATTTAGGGTGGTCCCCAGATTCAATGGCTAGTGACCTTGTAAGGCCAGGAGAAGACACAAACCTTGACACAAGGATAATGTCACATGAAGATGAAGGCAAAGAGTGCCAAGAGTTGCTGACAACCACCAGAAGAAGCTAGGAAAGGGGCAAAGAAGAATTCTTCCCTAGAGAACCTTCAGAGGGAAGGAACGTGGATGCGCCTGCCAATGCTTTGATTTTGCACTTCTAGCCGGCAGAGCCACCAAGTTTCTTACGCTTTGTTAAGGCAGCCCTAGAAAATGCATTCACTTCCCGTTACCTGGAATTTTTCCCCTCCACTCAGCAAAAATGCAGAGGTGCAGTGGACAAACAAAAGACACAGGATCATTCCTGCCTGTCCAGTGATGTAAATGTTGCATCCCATCCCCCTCTCACAGGATGGCACTTCTCAGACACTGATGGGTTATTGTTACACACATGGAACTCAACGAGTGTCTGTAATTTCTAAATGACCCCATTCCTTTCTTCCTGCTCAGCGTAATTTGATAGAGAATTTGATTCCGTGATTTTATGAAGTTTTGGGAGAACTCTTCTGCTTTTCAAGAAGTGAATCATATCGCTGCTGTTTGTTGGGGAACCTGTGTGGATCCTGCTATTCCACGGATGATGATCACTTAGGAAGACTGTCAGCTAAGTACTATATCTGCTAACCAAAAGATTGGCACTTCGAATCCGCCAGGTGTGCCTTGGAAACTTGATGGAGCAGTTCTACTCTGCTCTGTAGGGTTGTTGTAAGTTGGAATTGACTTGACAGCAGTGGGTTTGGTTTTGGGTTTAGAGGCTACTTACAAACCGGAAATCTAAATCTTAACCCAATGTTACAAGGATGGAATAGCAGGGATAGGGTCTGGGGGCCGTGCTCTCAGGGGACATCAAGGCCTATTGCTAAGAGAGTCTTCTGCACCCTCTGTTAGTGAGTGGCATCTGGGGTCTTAGAAGCTAGCAAGCTGCTATCTGAGGTACACCAGTGGTTCCAGCTCAGCTGGAACAGGTGATCACCAAGGACAACAACAACATGAGAGAAAAAGCACCTAGAAGACAGGAAGACCCACATGAATGGGTGACTTTATGAACATGTCATCAGAAGAACCAGATGGTATCCAGCCACCACCAGTGACAGCTGTGATGAGGTTCACACTGTTGAGTCCTAGTAGCAACACGAGGGGAGAAAGGGGGCACACCCTAAGAACTCCATTAAAAGATTGCAACTGATGGTCTGAAGGCCTGGGTGTTTTGGGAGGATGGCCCCTAGACCTGACGCTGCCCCTGACCAGAAATCATTACTGAGGTCAACTCTTTGGACGGAAATGGATTAGAGTCAGGGACACAGCGTGACCATATTGTGTGTGCACTTTATGGTTCTGTGCATCTATAGGATGTCATCCTAGTGGCCTCTTACTAGAGGGGAGGGAGAAGGTGGAGTGCAGGGAACAGGCGATTGTTAAGAGGATATGACATGTATGGAATGGAAAGAAGGAATGTGCTGTCACCTGGCAAAGAGAGCAGAAGGAGCTGCAGATGGTGGGCATGCAAATTTAAATTGAATTGTATGCTTGTACTCAATCACAATAAAAAACAAAACAGTAATCTAGGTTAGAAAGTGGCTATCATAGTGTCATAGTTTGAATTATATCCCCTAAAATATGAGTTGTAAATCCTAAGCTTTCTGCCTGTGGTCAAATGATGAATTCCATTGGGCTTCTGCTGCAAGAGACCTCTTTGAGTGTTAAAAATTGAAGATGTCACTCTAAGAAGTAAGGTGCACCTGACCCAAAGCCAGAGAGTTTTTGGTTGCCTCGTATGCATGTGGAAGCTGGACAGAGAATAAGGAAGACTGAAAAAGAATTGACATCTTTGAATTACGATGTTGACGAAGAATATTGAATATACTATGGACTGCCAGAATGAGAAACAAATCTCTCTGGAAGAAATACATCCTGAGTGCCCCTTGAAAGCAAGGAAGACATGGCTTCAGCTCACAGACTGTGGACGTGTTATCAGGAGGGATCGGTCCCTGGAGAAGGATACCATGGTAAAGTACAGGCTCACTGAAAAAGAGGAAGGCCCTCAGTGAGATGGCTTGACAAGTGGCTGCAACAGTGGGCTCAGGCATAACAGCAGTTGTGAGGATGGCACAGAACTGGGCAGGGTTTTGTTCTGCAGTGCATGGGGTCTTTCTGAGTTGGAACTGAGTCCACAGCACCTAACAGCATGTCCGTGACTGTAACCCCGTTTGAGAGTGCGTTTTCTTTGTTCTGTTAATAAGGCTGTATTGATGTGGGGTATATTTTTTAAGTCAGTCTCTGGAGATACGGAAAAAAGATTATGCAAACAAAGAGCAAACAGATGGGGAAAGAAAGACCTGGAGCAACGTAAAGATTGCCCAGGAACAGAAAAGACAAAGACTGTTCCTCCGAGTTGGCAGAGAGAGGAAGCCTTCCCCTAGAGCTGGCACCCTGAATTTGGACTTCTAGTCTCCAGATTGTGAGAAAACAAGTTTCTCTTTGTTAAAAGACACCCACTTGTATTTCTGTGAGTCTCACTAGGTAACTAAGACACATAGCAAGCAAGAGGAATTGGAGGAAAGTAGTTACATCGTGATAGGTTGTGCCTTTTACTGTAGTGCTTTTGTATGCTTAGAGCATTCTGCTGACTTCAGACTTTGCCTTCCCTGTTAAGGAAACCCTGGTGGCATAGTGGTGAAGTGCTGTGGCTGCTAACCAAAAGGTTGGCAGTTCAAATCTGCTGGGTGCTCTGTCTGTAGGGTTGCTATGAGTCAGTCAGCTCAACAGCAGTGTGTTGGGTTTGGTTTGGGTTCCCTGTGAAGCCAAGCTGAGAAAGAGTACTATTTGCAGCAGCTCATGTTTACTCCTAACTGGTCACTTGATTGAAACTGTAGTCAGAGGTGTCAATTGAGTGTGGGAAATGACCCCATGGTCCCTCTGGTTCTTGTGCCTTAAACTTCATTGGAACAATGTTTATGGAAACACTTTAAAATTCCAATTGTTTTACCACATTCACCATTTTATTTGCAGATTTTATGCTTTTAGTAATTGTCATAACATTCAACAGTTTTATGTTTCATCAAATTGTGCTTTTTCAACTCTTACTGTAATTGATGTGTTCTGACTTTTGGGCTGTCAGAAAATGTCAGAATGAAGGTGTGTGGCTTGGTTTTTTGTTCCTTGAACATTTTTTTTTAGAAGAATTTTCAGGAGTTCGTTATTAGTGGGAATTTTCTTGTTTTGCAAATAGTCAGTAGGGTCACCAATTTGTAATTGACAGCAGCATTTTTTTTTTTTTTTTTCCTGTTGACTTTAGAGCACACATACTAAACCTGTGAGATAACACCTAATTGAATTCCCCCAACAGGAAGTTTATTGGTGAAATTCTTTTTTTTTATTGTGATTGATTGAAATTATATAATCCAAATTAAATTTGCATGCACGCTTAGCTACAGATCCTTCTGCTCTCCTTGCCCAGTGATAGTACTCTCCTCCTTTCAGTTCTGTACATGTCGTATCCTATTAACTATCTCCTGTCCCCTCCTCTCTACCCTCTCCTCTCCCTTCTAGTAAGAGACCAGTAGGACAGCATCCTGTAATACCATAAAGTACACACACAATATGGTCACATTGTGTCCCCTAAGTCCAGTCCATGCCTGTCAGATGAGTTGACCTCAGTAATGTTTTCTGGTCAGGGGCAGCAGCAGTTCTATGGGCCATGCTCCCGGGGGGATCCCTAGGCCTTCAGACTATTGGACCATCAGTTGTGATCTTGTGGAGTTCTTGAGGTGCACCCCTCTTCTTCTAGTATTGCCACTGAGACTTGACATCATGTGCCCCGTAACGGCTGTCTCTGATGGTGGCCAGGCACCATCTGGTTCTTCTGGTTGCATGCTGATACAGTCACCCATTCACATGGGTCCTTCTGTCTTCTGGGCTCTTTTTTCCCTTGTCTTTGTTGTCCTTGGTGATCTTCTGTCCCGGCTGAGTTTGGACCTTCTGGTGTACCTCAGATGGCAGCTTGCTAGCTTTTAAAACCCCAGGCGCCACTCACTGGTGGTGAATTCTTGCTAGGCTGCTCTCTTTCTGTTTGTTAGCAGCTACAACTGGTAACATACGGGACCGTATGTGCTGGGTATGTTCCTGGGCCATCTGAATGAAAGTTACTGTCGAAGTCCATTAATGAGTTTCTGACTCAGGGATGGAGTGTTATTCTTTCCCTTGGATTAACTTCCGAAATGTGATCTTACTGGGCCAGTTGTGGCTGTGACAGGCATTAACATATAAAGGGAAAAATGAGCAGTGTTTAAATTAGTGTTATTTTTAGGGCAGTGGTAGTTCACATTTTCTAGGAGTTAATTTTCTTATTTCACTGTATCATGGTGAAAGGACCAACTGAATTTTATGAAGAAACTAAATGGAAACTTTGCCAAAATATGAGTCAGTCACAAGATAATTTGTTTGCTCTTCTTAGGAGACTTTATGACATAATTTGATAATCTTTACATATGGATCAAATTAGAGCATTTTAAGCAAGTGGAATAGCATGAGTAAGAATTAAGATTGTTCCTGCTTGATTTTTAAAAATATTTTACTTTGTTTTCTGTGAGAGTTGACACAGCAAATTCGATTCCTCTTTAACAGTTTCTGTACAGATTATTCAGTGGCATTGATTACATTTTTCACAGTATGTCAACATCCTTACTCTGCTCTGGTTGCCACATGAGTTGTTTTTTCCCTTTTAAATTTGATTTATTTTGTTGTCGTCGTGAATATACACAGCAAAAACATACAGTTCAGTGGTTTTCACATGTGCCATTTAGTGATAGTGATTACATTCTTTGAGTTGTGCAGCCATTCTCATTCTCCTTGTCTGAGATGTTTTTCCCTTGTTAACATAATCTCACTGTCCGCTAAGTCTCCTATCTAATACTTTTTGTTGTTGTCAATTTGATCCTATATAGATAGTTGTGAAAAGAGCATAATGCTCAAGGCATACCTTTTTTTTAAAATAGTTAAACTAAACTATCATTTAGTTGGAAATGCCGGCGGTGTAGTGGTTGAGTACTATAGCTACTAACCAAAACGTTAGCAGTTCAGGTCTGACAAGTGTTCCTTGGAAACATTGTGAGGCAGTTCTCTGTCCTGTAGGGTGACTGTGAGTCAGAGTTGAATCAGTAGCATTGGATTTGGTTTTAAGATAACTTTAGGAATTTTTCAGTTTAAGGTTTTAAGATTATTTCAGTACAGTAATTTCAGGGGTTCATCTACTCTCCATGGCTTCAGAAGGTCTAGGGTCTGTGAGAATTTGAAATTCTGTTCTGTATTTTCCACCTTTTGTTCATAGATTCTTCTGTAGAATATCTGATCAAAATGTTCAGTTGTGGTAGCTGGACACTGTCTAGTTTTTCTGATCTCATGGCCAAAGGAGGCAGTTGTTAATGGGTCATTAGCCACAAATTTTATGTCCTGCTGCTCCTGACTCTTCTTCATCTGCAGTTGCTTCAGGTGAGTAGAGACCAATTGTTTGTGCCTTGGTTGGCTACTTGCAAGCTTTTAAGATCCGAGGCTCTATGGAGCAAAGCAGCAGTAGCACAAAACACATCATTATTAGGCCAGCTAACTGGGATAGTCCATGATTCTAGCTTTTTTTGTTTTTTTGACATTATTGTATCTGTCAAACAACTTTTGACAATTCAGCTTTTTACAGTTGTACAACTTACTGACATCAGTTACATTAATTGGCCAGACAACTCTACCCATAATGCAAATTTCCTATCACTGTTAACTCCCCTTCTCCCTCATACCCTTGGTAACCACTAATAAATCTTGTTCTTGGTATATGTGCCTCCTCTTGTCTTTTTAGATAAGTGAGGTCCTGCAATAGTTGTCCTTTCGTGATTGCCTTATTTCACTTAGCATAATGTATTCAAATCCTGTCCTTTCTGTAACATGGATCAAAACTTCATTACTCCTGAGTAGTATTCCATTGCGTGTAGGCATCGCACTTTGTTGATGTATTTATCTGTGATGGGCATTAGGTTATTTCCACCCTTTTGGCTATTGTGCATAGTGTTGCAGTGAACACCTACTTGATTAAAAAAAAAAATTATCCACAATGCTTCAGAAAAAATAAACTGGTTGACTTAGTGTCTTTTGTGAAACATAAGGTCATAAAACAACTCATTTTCAAAATTAATCTGTGCTTTATTTTAGTGGGTGCAGGCATTGTTCATTAAGATAAAACTTGGTAGGAAATTAAATATATTTGGTTATGTTTTTCTGCCTAGATGATAAAGTACAGCACCAATGGTACTTTTTTGGTTTTAATGGCTAGAAGTGTTCCCTGTAGCTCATATAGAGTGGTTCTTAAGAATTTATTCGGGGTCCAGAGAAGATGCTGACATCAGAGGCTATAAAGTAATGGTAATGGTTTACACAATCACTAAATTCTAGTAATATGAATTTTAATAGTTTGAGTAAGGCATTTGAAAATTGACATGTAGAAATATGACATTTTGAGAGAGAAGCATTTCAGTATCTTTTTGTGTTTGTTTTTTTTTTTTTCATTCCTAGTTGGAAAATGGATACACTTTATTTGACTATGATGTTGGACTGAATGATATAATTCAGCTACTGGTTCGCCCGGACCCAGATCTTCCTAGCACATCTAAACAGACGGATGCACAGGCCAAGCCCTGTTCTAATAGCCCACCTAAAGTAAAGAAAACCCAAAGGGCGGGACCTTCTAGTCAGCCGTCTACATCAACTCATGCATTTCTTATTGATCCTGGCTTTGGACTATATAAGGTATGTTGTCTTCTTCAAACTCCTTGTTAGTTGTGAACACCACAGTCTGTTCTCTTTAGGATGTGATTGCCATTTGAAAGAAAACATTGGGCTACTGATATTTTAACTTTTAAAATAATCTTTAAAAATTTACTGCAAAATATATGTAGACAATGTATAAAATGCATACGTACAGTTTGAAGAAAAATAATAAAGCCGACACCTGTGTAATTCCACCGAGGTTAAGAAGTTACAGTGGTGCCAGTACCTTTTTAAAGCCTCCTGTGTGCCCCTAGCAGATCACACCTCCTGATCTCTCCCTAATTGGTAAATTTATTCTGATTTTTCTGATCATTTTCTTGTTTTTCTTTAGTTTTATTAAAGAAAACTACATGTCTCTAAATAATACATTGGTTAATTTTGTCTATGTTTGAAATTTATATGATGGAATTCTGTTTTTCACAACTTTGAGAGATTGTCTGATGTATGCAGCTTGTTTTCATTATTACGGTATTCCATTGTATTAACATACCACTAAATGTCTTACCCTGTTAGTAGCTTTTTGAACTGTTGCCAGCTTTCAGCTGTTTTTTGAAGTGTTGTTTTGAACCTTGTCTGTGTATCCCAGTGCACATGTTCAAGAATTGCTAAAGATTTCCCTCTGGATACAGCCAGACTGCTGTTTTATTCCATTGGTCTGTTTGTCTCTTGCACATACTGTGTAAGTCCATATCTTTATGGACTGTTGGATGTCTCCCTTTCTTCCATCTCCCAGATTTTGTTTTTCTTGAAGAATATCTTGTTTTTTTTGTGTTATTGTTGTTTTCAACATCTTTATGTAGAAACTTCCAGTTTAGCTTGTCAGAGCTTTACAAATAATGATCTGGGATTTTGGTGGGGGTCGCATGTATAGATAACTTGGAGAATTGACATCTTGACAGTATTGAGCCTTATTTCATGAACAGGATGGATTTCCCCATTAATTTAGGTCTTTGCTATCTTTCTCTTAATTTTTAACTTTCTCTTTACCTACCTGTTTGATTTATTTCTAGTAGCTTTGTTTTTTGGAGCTGTTATAAATGGTGGCCAAAGTGACACAGTGATCAAGAGCTTGGTTGCTAACCAAAAGTATGACACTTCAAATCTCGCAGTTGCTCCTTGGAAACCCTGTGGCAGTTCTACTCTGTCATGTAGAGTTGCTGTGAGTTGGAATTGACTCAGTGGCAACAAGTTTGGTTGTAGTTTTGGAGTATTATAAAGAACTTTTCTTAAAATTGCAATTTATTTGCTGATATGTAGAGATGTAATTGATTCATTTATTGACCTTTGAATCCAGCAACTTTTCCAAATGCTTTTTAATACATTGTGTAGAAATAATTACATAACAGTTTCATTTCATTCCTTCATAGTTCTATTTTTTTTCCTGTGTGTGTGTGTGTGTGTGTATGTTTGTCTTACACAGTATTGTATAGAAATAGCAATAGTAGGGTACATCCTTATTTCTGATCTCCAAAGGAATGCCTTCAGTGTTTTCGCCATTAAGTGTGATGTCGGTTTTTTTGTTTGGTTAGTTTTTAAGTAGAATATCTTACTAGATTGGGTCAAATTAGGACCCAGACTCAAGGGTTTCAAAGCATTTTTAAGGCTAAAAACTAAAAAAAAAAAGGTTTATGAAGTGAATTATTTAAGAAAATGCAAATAGAACTGCAAAAATACATGCAGAGAACATTATGAAAGCTAGCATTGAGCTTTTGGTGGCCTCACTGGTAAATTGTTTTAAACTAATTAGAAATGGATAATTGTGATGTTATCAAAATTGACCCATGGTATAAAGAAAAAAGGAAAACTTGCCACTGCTTTATAAATTTAGTATAACATTGATACTAAAACATGGCCAAAAGCATACCAATATCACTAGTCTATTGATGTAAAACCTAGGTTACATTTGGCAAATAGAATTATGACTACATATTAAAATGTATGACCGTATATTAAATAAAATAGTACTGCCTTCACTAAGAATGGTTTGTTGGAGGAAAGTAGGGATGGTTTGGTACAGCAAAGGTTTTTAATAGAATTTGTATTAACAAACCAAAGAAAAACTTGAATCCATTCATAATCTAAAACAACAAATCCTTGGTGACAAGAACAGTTGAAATGGACGGGTGTTTTAAACCACAGCCAGCATCATTTAAACCATGTGATGATCAGGAAAAGACAGAAGAAGCATACCTATTAAAGACAGGAAGCTAGTTAATACTGTTGTTATTAGATGGTATTCAAGAGGTACTGCATAACACAGTTAGGCAGGAGAACAAAATACAGTGTAAATACTGGAGAAAGCAGTTATCACTCACAGATACCTGAAAATCAGTAAGTAAGTGGCCATTCTCAAAACTAGTATTAGAGTACCAACAGTAGTCTTTACTACAGTCAATTAGAAAATAAAGTAGAAGAGAAAAAAATGTTTGCAGTAAACATACATCTTAAGCCTCATTTTGTGCCACGTAGTCAATTCCAAATCACAGTGATCCTGTAAGGACAGCATAGAACTGTTCCATAGGGTTTCCCAGGCTGTATCTTTACAGGAGCAGATCTCCAGGTCTTTCTCCCTAGGAGATGCTGTTGAGTTTAGCCACCCACCTTTTGGTTAGCTGCTGACCTCTTAACCATTGCCCCACCAGGGCTCCTGGTAGGCGTAAAGACATAAAACAGTAGTCTGTATAGTGCTCACAATTCATACAAAATGATCAATGTCAGAGCCAGCCTGCCTTTTTGTTACCAGCATCACCCATTGATTTTATCCTTCTTTCAGATACTGATGTTTCTTACGTTGTTACTTTTCTACACTGTTACTTTATGAAGAGACTTTCTATTTTAGATCTGTTTTGGATTTACAGCAAAATTTAAAAGGTAGTACAGAGAGTTCTTGTATATTCCACACCCAGGTTCCCCCGATTACTGACAGCCTACATTAGTACTGTGTATTTATTATAGTTAGCAAAGCAGTATTGATACATTGTTATTAACTAAGTCCATGCTTTATGCAGATTTCCTTAGTTCTTACCTGATGTCCTTTTTCTGTTCCAAAATCCCATGTCAGTCCTGCATTGCATTTAGTTATCACATTTCTTTAGGCTCCTCTTGGATGTCCCAGTTTCTCAAACTTTCCTTTTTTTTTTTTTTTAAAATATCTTTTGTGCTTTAAGTGGAAGTTTACAATCCAAGTTAATCTGTCATACAAACACTTACACACATGGTGCAATGTAACCCTAGCTGCTCTCCCTACCCTGTGACACACACTCCTGCTTTCCACCCTGTATTTCCCATGTCTGTTTAACTAGCTCCTGTCACCCCCTGACCTCTCATCTCACCTCTGGACAGGAGCTGCCCAGTTAGCCTCACATACCTACTTAAGACAAGAAGCGTACTCTTCGCTAGTATATTTTGTGTCTTACAGTCTAGTCTGATCTTTCCTTGTTTTTGATGACAGTTTTGAGAAATACTGGTTAAGTATTTTCTAAAACATTCCTTTGTTTAGGTTTATCTGGTAATTGCCTCATGATTTGCCTGAATGTGTGTTTTGGGAAGCAAGATCACAGAAGTGCTATTTTTATCACATCATATCTAGGGTTAAAAATAATCTAGATTGCATGTCAGTAGTAACTTACCACTACTGATATGAACCCTGATCTCCTGGTTAAGGTAGTGTTTGTCAAGTTTTCTCCATTATAAAGTTACTCTCCCCTTACCACCTATGTGCTTCATGTGAAATTCTACATGAGAGAGTTGTCTGCTCCATTTATTTGCCAATTGTTTACTATACAGTATGGACTAATGGATATTTTATACTTTATAATTCAGTAGCAGTTTCTTTTGTTGCTCAGATTGTTCTAGGCTTGGTCATTGAAACCTCTATTGGCTCCTTTGTCCCTCTGACTTACCGTCCCCCACCTCCCACCCCTATTCTGGTATTTTTGGGGTTTGAGCACTTTCTGGCACAAGATAACTCCAGGCTCATCTTATATATTTCCTGTCCCAGTCCTAGAATCAGCCATTTCTCCCAGGAGCCCTGGTTTCTTGAATTGGACAAGAGTGTTAGAAACTGAAATCAGATGCTGGGTGTGCTCCTTGCTCCTTGATATTGGACTGGCATTGTTTTTAGACTGTCTGACCAAGCAGGAAGTATATGTCTATGTACAAACCCTTGTATATACATGTATCTATAAATAGTTTTGTATGTAACTATCTGTACCTGTGTTAAACTCGCGTTGTTACTTTTTAAATTACTTTTGGGTAAAGACCCAGCGTAGAAACTGTGTTATTTTTGAATTGATTTGTCTGACACAGTGAAGAGATGAATTTGCTTTTATAGGAGGACTATTTAATATTAGCCACGATTAAGCAGTTCAGCTCAATTTGAATTCTTTATTTTTCACAAGCTTCTCAGTACCCTGCCATATTCTTCTTAACTTAATTCAGGAGAGATCTTTGAGACAGAAACCAAAGAAGAATGACCCAGAACAGAATATTAAGAGCAGCATAGAAAACAACAACACAAAAATAAATGCATCAAAATGACAGCACTAAACACACACCTATCAATGATTACACTGAATGTGAACAGACTGAACATTCCAACAAAGAGACAGTGAGTGACATCCTGGATCAAAAAACATAGTCTGTCTATATGCTGCTTACAAGAAGCATACCTTAGACTTAGAGATATGAACAAACTGAAAATCAAAGTATGGAAAAATGTATACCAAGCTAACAACACACAAAGAAGAGCAGAAGTGGCAATACTAATCTCATATAAGATAGATTTTAATGTAGAATTCACCATTGTGGACAAGGATGGTAACTGTTTATTGCTGAAAGGTTCAATATGTAAGCAGGACATAATAATACTAAATATTTGTGCACTGAATACCACAGCATCTGAATACATTGAACAAATACTGACAACATTGAAAAATGAGATCGATCACTCCACAGTAATAGTTGGAGACTTCAGCACTCCACATTTAGTAATGGACAGAACATCCAGAAGAACCCTCAGTAGAGATACAGAAGACCGTGTGACAGTTAACCAACTGGATGTCATTAACATACACGGAACTTTTTACCCGTCAACAGATAAGTACACCTTCTTCTCCAGTGCATGTGGAACATTTTCGAGAGTAGACCGTGGATTAGGACATAAAGCAAGTCTCAACAAAATCCAAACCACTAAATTACTGCAAAGCATCTTCTTGGACCATAAAGCTTATAAAAGTTGAAATAAATAGCAGAGAAAACATAAGTAGAAATTTGAATTCATGGAAACTGTACAACAGCTTGCTCAAAAATCTGTGGGACTAGAAGAAATCAAGAATGAAATAAAGAATTTGTGGAATCAAATGAGAATGAAAACACATCCTGCCAGAACCTATGGGATGCAGCAAAAGCAGTGCTCAGAGGTCAGTTTATCTATAAAGATAAAGAGATGCAGACTTCTGGAATGGAGAAAGTGCCCAAACCGAGGAATTAATCCTACAGTTTGAATAAGTAGAAAGAGCAACAAAGGAACCCCTCTGGCACTGGAAGAAAATAGATAATAAAGATTAGAGCAGAACTAAATCAACTAGACAATAGAAGAACAATTGAAAAAAATTAGCAAAATCAAAAGCTGGTCTTTGAAAAGATCAACAAAATTGATACACCATTAGATAAACTTACGAAAGAAAATCAGGAGAGGAAACAAATAACCTGAGTAAGAAATAAGATGGGAGATGTCACAACAGACCTAATTGAAACCTAAAGTATTGTAACAGAATACTTTGAGAAAGAAATCACTTTTCAGCAGATCTCTGCTATTTTCAGTGTTCCTGCTTTGGCTGTCATTTATTTCTAGTACCTAACTTTTAAGCTCTCTTTTTTTTTTTTTTTAAACATCTCTTGTGTTTCATATAGATATATAGTAGAGATGTTAAAGACTTCAGCTTTGTCATTAGACGTGGCTTTAAATTCCATTTCCACATCTTAAGAGCCGTACAAACTTGGCAAGGAAGTTTTACAGTAAGAGTTCTGTTTCTTAGTTTAGAAACACACTTGGAACCTGGCACTTAAACTCTCAAAAGGCTGTTCCGTTATTCATGTAGTAATACATTAAGGAATGCTGCATTTAACCTTTGTTGTTAATTGAAAAGGCTAATAGACTTGTTTGTTTTTGATGAGGCTTGGTAATTGTCATAGGTATTCGAAGCCTTTGGCTACTGACATTAGTATTTTTCCATGTAAAAATGTTTACTTTTTTTCTCGGTAGTTTATTCAGTGAATGTTTGCATTATCTACTGCATACTTGTGCTAGGCATTAGGGATAGAAATGCAAACATGATATTATCCCTTACTTTCGTAGAAGTTTTATAAGAGATTAACTTGTTTTGAATTTGCTTTGAATTTTATCTGTTTTCAACAGTCACAGAAAGTCTTTGAGTAGTTAATATATCAAAATTTTTATTATTTCTAGATAGGTTACAAAAATTGGTTTTTTTTTCTTCTTGCCTTTATCTTTCATTCATGCCTATGAAGATTTGTGTAAATTTTCCTGTTATAGACATTGAGCTGTCCTTAATTACATGTGACTAGATTTTTAGACCTTTCCCTCGTTCTGACTAAATTGTTCTATTGGACCTCTTGGTAAGCAGGAACAAAAAAAATTCTCAAATTAACTGTACTCAAAACTGGTATAGATGAAAATTTATACTTAATGTTTTAAAAAGATGTTTTAACCAGAAGTTACGATTTACTTGTCTTACCCTTTTAGGAACCTTGGGTGTTTGTTCAGTTTTAGGTATCTTTTCATGTTGTCTGAGAAGCTAGAGATCACTGTCACATTTGCAGGGTTTATGGACGATTATGAAGAGGTGGGGTCCCTCCAGCTCCCGGTGTGCATGTAACATGTGTTGAATCATACCGATGCTGGATAAGAAGCTGATTTATCTTCTGAAACAAAGGGGACTTTTGAGCCCAGATTGATTATAATTTTGGTTTTTGGATGTAGAAGGTGTGTGTGATCATAAAATTTTAGAAATGATTATCACTCTGACCTAAATTATTTATGTGGCACTGTTTGTCATGAGTAACACCTGTTCCGTACAATAGGGAATAAAGTTAGAAGTAGTTCTTGTTCCAGTTATAAATCTAGTTTTTTGTTTTTTAACTTCAAAGAATGCCTTGCCTTAGTAAGCTGTTAAGTCCTCTCACATGTGTGCTGTTCAGGCAGTGACATTATTTTTAGGTTGACTTAGGTTTCTGTTAACTTGAAGTATATGGCCAAGTGTCACGTTACCCAGATTCTAGGTCTGTCTGCTTGCTTTTATCTTCTGTATGACGTCTTGGTGGCGTGCAACTGGTTTATATTTTTTAATACCTTATTTCTAAGGGAAACCGTGGTGCCATAGTGGCTAAATGCTACCACTGCTAAACAGAAGGTCATCAGTTCGAATTCATCAGGTGCTCCTTGGAAATGCTATGGGGTGGTTCTGCTCTGTCTATAGGGTCGCTATCAGTTAGAATTGACTCTATGGTAATAGGGTTTTTGCATTATTTCTAAGTTCATCACTTACCTTAAGCATCAAGATCAACACATCCACAGATTCTGGCTTTACGTTTCAATACCTTTCATTTCACCTGGAGCAGATTAGTGTCTCCTCTTTATAAAATAGGAATTGGTAGAGTGTTAGAGTTATATAAACTTAATTAAGGAACCTGGCATAATTCCTGGTGGCATGGATGTTTAACTTTCAGTGTATTACCTTCTCCCATCCACAAGTGATACTATCTCTTATAATTGTATTACGTACATTAAGTGATCTTTTGGAAACCCTAGTGGTGTAGTGATTAAGTGCTATGACTGCTAACCAACAGGTCGGCAATTCGCATCTACCAGGGTTAGAAACTTGGTGAGGCAATTCTGTGCTGTCCTGTAGGGTTACTGTGAGTTGGAATTGGCTGAATGGCAGTGGGTTTGGTTTTTTGGTGTAAGTGATCTTTTATACCTTCAGGGATGAGCCAGCTTGATTAGATGGTTACCTTGATTGATGACTTCCTTTATTCTTGTTAAGAGCTAAAATTCTGACATGATGCATCTTAATTATCTCGTGGATAGCTAGCTAAGTGGATGGCCATGACAAAGAGACAAAAATATTCTCTCACAGTCTAGGTGGCTAGAAGTATGAATTCAAGATGCCAGCTGCAGGGCAAGGCCTTCTTTCTCTGTTGGCTCTGGGGGAAGGCCTTCATTTCTCAGCACAGGGACCCCAGGTCTAAAGGATGCAGGGTGCTCCCAGTACTGCTTCCTTGGTGGTGTGGGGTCTCCATGTCTCTCTACTCACTTTTGTCTTCTGTATCTCAGTAGAGATTGGTTTAAGATGAAACCTAACCTTCTAGATTCAGTCCTGCCTTATCAACCTAACTGCTGCTCATCCCCCTTCATCAGCATCACAGGAGCAGGATGTACAGCACATTAGAAAAATCGCATCAGATGGCAACATGTGGACAGTCACGTAATACTGGGAATCATGGCTTAGCCAAGTTGACCAATATTTTGGCGGACGCAATTCAGTCCATAACAGAATGTCACTTGATTATTGCTCTTAAAGGGTCTCCACCTTTTGACCACTGTGCTCACCTTTTTTTTTAGGAGATTGCGTTTGTTTGTTTTTTAACCCACATCCATTTCTTAGGTTCTGATGGTCTAGTATACCTATTTTCTAATGCTCTTTTTTTTTTCTGTAGTCAGACTGCATGGTTTAGTTTGGGATCTGCCGCTAGTCTTGACTGCATCCTTTTTGCATCTTGTAGCTGTGTTCTTCGCTTTCAGCTCCCTGTCATTTTGGCAGGTTAAAATAGATATATTTTATCTTTCTCGTTTGAGATAGTAAAAGATTGTATTTGCTAATGAGTTACTAACTCATCAGGTGTATACATGGATTCACTAGAGTTTTTGCTGTTATCTATAATTCCCTCATTTTCAAGCTTTATTGTCCGTTTAATAGTTTACTGATTTCTGGTTGGGCAGTATAATTTATCTTTAGGGTAATAAAAAGATTAATGGAACAAGTTCCAGTCATAGTAGTGTAAACTTTTGGCTTTTCAGTAGTACATTCTTATTGGATGACTTACCAGAATACTTGGTTATCGGTTGGATTTTGAAAGTCAAGTATAGGTCTGGGTGAGGAGTAAAGAAAGTTGTTTCATTTGAGGAAATTGGGAGGAAGATTAATTTTCATCTTAGTAAAAAAGCAAATTTAAGACAGTAAAGCCCAAAAAGAACAGTTTTGATCCAGCCTCTCTAATCAATTTAAACATAAGTAGCTGCAAATACTGTTTACCATGAGAACCCTCAAATAACTTGAATTGTATTAGGGTTTTTGAAGCAGTAGATGAAATTAAGCTTCGTTAACTAGTTTTAAACTTTTTTAGGTAAATGAATTGGTGGACGCCAGAGATGTCGGCCTTGGCGCTTGGTTTGAAGCACGTATACGTAGTGTTACTAGAGCTTCTGATGGACACACACACACACGTGGCAAAACTCCGCTGAAGAATGGAAGTGCTTATAAAAGGACTAATGGAAGTGTAAATCATCATTCCAAAGAGAACACAAATAAATTGGACAGTATACCCTCTACGTCTCATTCAGACTCTGTTGCTGCTGCTGAAGACGTTATTTATCATATCGAGTATGATGAGTAAGTGCTCATGCTATTGAGGACTCCATTGATGTTTTTGTTTGTAGAAGCAAAGCCTTCCAATTTAAGATTGTTTTCAAATAACTGTCTTTCTAAATAAGTCATTTAGGGGATCACATTCATTTTGTTTCTGTGTGTTGGATGGTTGTAATCTACAGAGTAAGGGCTCATTAACTCTCGGTTGCTTTCAGCTTGTACGTGGTTTGGTGTGACCTATATCCTAATAATTGGCTTAATTTGATATAAAAATTTGTTTGTCTCTTCTGTTATAGTAGATTTTTTGACTTGTATTTTAACAGTATTTTAGAAATGATACAATACCCTATAATGTGTTAGCTGTTTAGAATGAAGTTGAAAGTTTTTTATGTTTGTCATTGAGATACAATTTACATACCTTACAGTTTATCCCTTTGAGTATACCACTCAATACTTTTTAGTGTATTCAAAGGGTTGTGCGAACCGTCATCACAAACTAACTTTAGAACATTTTTATCCTCTGAAAAAGAATCCCATCTACCCATTATCAGTGACTTCCTGTTGTCTTCCTTCCAGTGAAATAGGTTTCAAAGTGTTGGAATGGGAACAGAATTAAGAACTTGCTTGATAGGCCTGTGTTCTAACGTTCTAACACTGAATTGCCATTTTTCACCCATCTTCAAAATCCTGTTGTGACAGTTATCGTTGGGAGAGTTACCGTTGAAGACACCAAATGAATTTCAGTGATCATTTGCGTGATACCTTAATATGTATGGAAAATGTGCTACTGAATTCTTACCAAGTATAAGCATTCAGGATCTTAGAATGGTTGTCATTTTTCCTACCAAAAATGGTATAAAAGACTCAGGTGTCAACACATTTAAGGATATCTGGAGAAGGGTCAAAAGTGAACCCCTGTTGTCTTTACTCTTCTGATGCTTTTCATGGCTGTGGCTGACCTGCCAACACTGCTTACGGCAGATGAACCATCACACTGTTTTTAGCTGTGGTGGGTAGTTCTGTAACCAACAACTAGAATTAATATTAAGCTCTCTGATTGACTAGGACTGGCATTGTTAGTGAATAAGGATGGTAGAAGGGGCCTTGAAGTTGACGTATTGAAAAGTAAGCCTTCTCTGGATTTAAGAATGTTGTAGAAAAGAGGCCAGATACAGTGACAGCGGGGACTTGAGCTGTCTCCGCATCTGTCGTCAGCAAGCCAAGTTGTTCTTGATTTGCTTTATTGAGTTTTATATGTTAGAGAATGGAAGAAACAACTAGCAAAGCTACTACCTAGGACCCAATTCTGGCCAAAAAAAGTTACTATGTGGCAAAAAAGTATTGTACATACATTAGAAACAAGAACAATATTAAGTGGACTTCAGCATAACCTGAATAACTCCTTCCATCTTAACCCAATATTGCAAGGATAGAGTAGCTGGGGCGGGGGGTGGGGGACCATGCTCTTAGGTGAAATCGAGGCCAATTAGCACAACTAGTGTTTTGCTAAGAGGGCTCTCTGCACCCATGTCGGTGAGTGGCGTCTGGGGTCTCAAAAGCTGCCAAGCTGCCATCCAAGGGCACAGCACATGGTCCCAACTCAGCAGGAATGGATGATCACCGAGGACCAAAATGACATGGGATAAAGACAACCCAGAAGATAGAGAGACCCACATGAGTGGGTGCCTACATAGACTTGGAACCAGAAGAACTGGATGGTACCTAGCAACCACCAGTGATAGCTGCGATGGGGCTCACTAAGTTGAGTCTCACTGGCAACACAAGGATAAAAAGGGGTGCCCCCTCGGATCTCCACTAAAAGATGGCAGTTGGTGGTCCAGCAGCTTCGGGGTTCCCCTGGGAGCGTGGCCCCTGGCCCTGATGCTGCCCTTGCCCATAAATCATAATGAAGGTCCACTCTTCGGACATGAATGGATTGGACTTGGTGATGCAGAGTGACCATACATTGGATGCACTTTATGGTTCTATACATCTATGGGATATCATCCTGCTGACGTCTGGCTGGAGGAAGGAGAGTGGGTGGAGAGGAGGGGAAAGGAGACTGTTGGGAGGACGAGACATACATGGAGCAGAGAGGAATAGTGTGCTGTCACTGGGCAGGGAGAGCAGTGGAAGCTGCATATAGGTGGGCATGTAAATTTATATGGAAATGTGCATTTTCACTCAGTTATAATAAAAAAAAAAAGTTTGAAAAAAAAAGTATTGTACATAGTGGCATGACTTAAAAATAGGCCAAGAAGTTTTCCACACTAAGTACACTAGGCCTTATTAAATTTATATTTTTTGAGGACTTGAAAAGATAAGTTTGGAGTAAGACTATCCAAAGGACAGACCCAATGCCCGAATTTGGTGTAATGCTAGAGCACAAGCCACTGGCAACTTAAAGATTAATAGCTGAACTTTTTTAAAAAATAAAAGCTTGTTAGTTGTTGTCGCGTTGAGAGCAGAACTCCTCCATAGGACTTTCAAGGCTGTGATTTTTCAGAAACAGAACATCAACCCATACTTAGAAGGTACTGCCAACTTGACAGCTATGAGTTGAGGACTTCCCTGTTTGCTTCACCCAGAGCCTCTGTAACAGAAGCTTAGTGGTAGATAAATAAATCCTCAGCAAGAGAGAAGGACTATATAAAATACATATGAGCTCCTGAGTACTAGTCCCAAATGACATATGGTTTGTATAAGCACCTACGAAGAATCATAAGTTGATCATGAATTTGATAACAAATCCTTTTAGATGAAAATTTGATTTTTCGTGGATATGAGAAAAACGAAATAAGTTATACTTAAGTATGTATTAACTTCAATAAGTCATCAACCAGTTGTTCTTGGAGGGAGGATGCATTGGACAGAACTGGTAGAATGTATGGCTTAGCAGTAGTAATAAATTTTTACTGGATCGTACACTCCAGAGGCATTAATAGTAGGTAGCGGTCAGATAACTACTGCTGTACGGGTGTTTTATGAGCAGTATCATCTCTGGAACAGGCCAGATGATGCTGCGCTGCTTGTTCCCCAGGTGGAATAGTGTCTTCTGGCCAACATGCTTTAAGGGCAGTGTCAGTAGGCCCTGGCACATGTTCAGAGTAGAATCTAGTGTGTAAAAAGGTAAAGTCATCATGAAGAGTTAACTGAAGGAAGTGACACTTTAAGAGTTGGGTCGTGATAACTGTCATATTCTAAAAGCTTTATCTAGAAAAACGTTCTGTACGATATAGAATGTAAGTTTTTGAGAGACCTAGACTTCCTACCACTTTGGACATGTCAGGAAAGATCAGTCCCTGGAGAAGGACATCGTGCTTAGTAGAGTGAACGGTCAGTGAAAAAGAGGAAGACCCTCGATAAGATAGATTGACACAGAGGCCACAACAATGGGCTGAAGCATAAAAACAATTGTGGACATGGCACAGGGCCGGACAATGTTTCGCGCTGTTGTTCATAGGGTCACTGTGAGTCAGAACTGACTCAGTGGCACCTAACAACAACAACAAACTTCCTACCAGTCAGTTTTCTAATGAAAGGGAATGGTTGGCTTTGAGGCAGCCAGGAGACAAGATTGGCCATCCTCCAATGTAGTCAGACGGTTTTAGCGGAGTTACATTCTAGAGAGAGTTTAGGGAAGTTAAGCATGGTTAGATGACCACTGACTTCAGCATGAATTTTATTTCCAAGACAGTTATTTCCCAAAGATAACCTTTTTTATATTTTAACTAAACAAACTTTAAGTACTTACATGTCAATATGGTGCTGGTGAAGAACATCTAATGTATCATGACCTGCCAGAAGAACGGATGAGTCTGCCTTGAGAGAAGTACAGCCAGAGTGCTCCTCAGAAGACAGGATGGCGAGACTTCATGTAACATACGTTGGACATGTCAAGAGGGACCAGTCTCTGGAGAAGGACATCATGCTGCTTAAAGTAGGTCAGCAAAAAAGAGGAAGACCCTCCATGAGATTGAGTGACATAGTGGCTGCAACAGCGGGCTTACACATAACAATTGTGAGAACATGCAAGACCAAGCAGTGTCTCGTTCTCTTGTGCTGGGGTCACTGTGAGTTGGAACTGACCTGATGGCACCTCACAACACAACAACAAAATTCCATTTCATTTATGGAACTGATTAGATGCTATCGTGTTTTGCTCAATGAACTGACTTGTCATTTTTCTCCCGTTGGCAAGCCTGAGCGTGATCCTACCTCCTGATCTCTGAGTATAGCGGTGTGATTTTGAACAGGCTGTCGTTTAGCAGAGGCAGGTATCTGTCGTACAGGGCTCAGGAAATTGGGCTTCTGTCAGGATATGCAGCAGTGTCCATTTAAATGCAGCCATTCTGTTTAATAAAGCTGCCTTTTTAGCAAACTAGAGATCCATCCAGTGTATTATCAGAGCAAATGAATGCTCAGTTTTTTAAATGAACTTTATTAAAACAAAATTGTTTGCTGAATCTGGCTAAGGTAAATGGGCACACACTTGCATCTTCACTCCCCACTCCTGTCTGAGCAAAGTTGGCGAGGGGAACCACAAAAACAAATTGGTGATATTTCCTTCAAGGTAGATGAGTTTCAGAAAATAGGAATGCCAAATATGGTACAATTTGTGGCTATAATATAAAATATTAAATATAAATGAAAGCATTCATTTAACATGAAACCACATGTGTAGGTTTTATAGTTTGTATCCTAATTTATCTCAGCTTTCCACCCCCTAAATTATAGATACATAGATTGTAAATTCATGGAAAACAGAATATATTAAGAAATATATTTGATGTTTTAAAACTGAAAGCTCTTGTTTCTGAGGGTCATCTTCCTAACATTCCTTGATGAGCATAGGCTGAGTATTTTTAAATTCACTTTAATTTTTACAAAAACTTTTAGGTGTATGGAAAAGTTATACAAGGCTCCCATGTGCTGCTTGCCACAGTTTCTCCTATTATTAGCATGTTGTATCAGTGTGCTGCATTTGTTACAAATAATGGACCAGTGTTGATACATTATTTTAAGTAAAGCCTATAATTTATATTAGGGTTCACTCTTGTGTTTTGACAAATGCGTGTGATGTGTCCACCATTCCAGTATCAACGCCTGTTAGAATGTCCTGTGCTCCACCTGTTCGTCTCTCACCCTGAACCCTGGCGACCATGGATCATTTTGTGTCTGTGTGGTTTTGTACATAGGCTGAATTTTTGAAGGCTTTTCTCAAAACCCTTACTGCTGTGTCAGCCTAAAGATTTACAACTTGTGAATTACTGCAGATACCATAAAGCAAATGTAAGGTCATTGTCAGAGGACCTGGTACAAATTAGATATTTGTGTGGGTCTTTTTCCTAATTGCTGTTAGTTCTTTACCACTGATCTCTTGTCACCCTTGCCTTGGCAAGTACCTTGTATTTTTAGATTTCAACTAGCCAATGAGTTGGCAGTAGCAGTATTAAATTTAGGCTCTAGAGATTTAGATTCCAAAGAGCTCTTGAATCATCAGTGTTTTTTAAAGCACCCCTTCAGTGAGCATATGGCCTCCAGGCACTGCGAAGTCCCTCTTTCAGCCAAGGATTGCATAGCCGTATACAACAATAGCAGGTGAGGAATGTTCTTCTTAGTGCAGTCAGGTATTTGAGACCAAGTGGGCAGCACCTCTCCCAAAGCCAAGACTAGAAGGCAGGAAGGGGTAGGAAAGCTGGCTGTTGGACCTGGGGCACCTGTGTTAGAAAGAAGAAGAGTATCAACACATTATGGGCATTGCAGTCCATGTCACAAAATAACTTGTGTACAAATTTTTGAATGAGAAAAAACGTCTTAAAAGTTAAAAGGGCCATGAACATCTGTATCTTTCCCAGTTTACAAGGCTGTGACTTCAGTCTTGCCGGAGAAGAGACCCTGAAACTGTTGAATGTGATGGGCCATGATGTTGACTAAAGGGAAAGACGTAGTTTGGGAGAAGAACAGCCATTTCCGTAGTGTTTCTAGTAGGTAATATTTCTGTGGCATAGTTTATGTCACTCTAAATGATGTGACGTGTTAATGTGGCGGGCTCTGAATAAGCTTTTTTTTTAATGTAGATTCTCATGTGATCTTTAGAGTGACTATGATGTTAGTTATGTTAACTCCCAGATGAGGAAAACATTTGACTACTGGGCCTAAGAGTTAACCAGTATGCAGTGTTGATGCCCAGCCTCAGCACGGTACCTACAGTTGGTAGGAGTCTACTTCTGTTGCCTTTGAAGATCAGCCATTGTCAATACAGCGTGTACTTGATTTAGACTTTGCCTGGAACTTAAAAAAAGTGGCATTCAGCTTGTGTTAAACTCTAGGTTAGGTATGTTGGTACCTGAATGCATCCCACCCAATTCAGTCTATACTCATCACCTGGTTACTTCATCAGCAAACTGTCACTTAAATCCTATGCTTCCTTTGTATTAAGAAACATGTGTTCTCAGTGGACTTGATTTAAATTAATTTTAATTACTTAGGCTAGAGGTTCTCAACTCTTATCTACAGAGTCATCTGGGAAGCTTTTAAAAATATTGATGCCCGGGCCCTTCCCCCAGCGCTTTTGGTGCAGTCAGTCTGAGGAACCCCCAGGCTCTGGTGTTCTGGAAGTGTCCCTAGGATTCTCATGTGCAACCAGGGTTGAGAGCTGTTGCCCCAGATCATGGGTTCTCAAAGCATAGTCCTTGGCCGGGAGCATCAGCATCTGTTGTTAGAAGTACAGATCACTGGGTCTGACACCAGACCTAATGAATTGGGGTCTGCGAGAGGCCCAGCCATCTATGTTTTTAGTAAGTGCTGTGAGTGATACACACTCAAGGGTGACAATAGTTCATTGACAGATTCCCGGTGGCCCAACCTTACCTGTTGCTCTCCGGCACCTACTCCATGCTATATGACACTCTAAATATATGTTATTAAAAGAGGCTTGGTGGCACCATGGTTAAAGCACTTGGCTGCTAACCAAAAAGTCAGCAGTCTGAACCCGTCCGTTGCTCCACAGGAGAAGGATGGGGGAATCTTTGTCTCTAAAGATACATGGTGCTTGAAACTCTGCAAGGCAAATCTGCTGTGTCCTCTAGAATGTCTGTGAGTCAGAATTCACTTGACAGCAGGGGGTAATTAGAGGCCACAGATGATATTATAATACCTGAGGAATCAAGTACAATCTTTATTTTAGCACATCTAGATGATCTGCAGATTCCTGATTTTTCTCTTTTGTTTGCATATAGACAAAACTGTTAGCTCTCTAGTCTTTTTCTAAAAGGAATTATATTGCACTCCAGCATCTATCGTGGTGTTTGTCATGCTGTGTGGGCCTGTGTGTCAGAATGTGCTGCTATATTGGCAGCTGTGCTGCTAGTATTTCTGATGCCTGTGGTGGATAGGTTCAGCTGAGGTTCCAGACCAAGACAGACTAGGAAGAAGAACCTGGAAACCTACTTCTGAAAAGAATTAGTGAGTGAAAACCTGATGATAGCAACAGAACATTGTCTGATACAGTGCCAGAAGATGAGCCCCTCAGGTTGGAATGCACTCAGAATATGACTTAGGAAAGAGCTGCTTCTTCAAAGTGGAGTCAACCTTCATGACGTAAATGGAGTCAAGCTTTAAGGACCTTCATTTGCTAATGTGACATAACTCAAAATGAACAAAGAAAGCTGCAAGCATCCAATAATCAGAACATGGAATGTATGAAGTATGAATCTAAGAAAATGGAAAGTTGTCAAAAATGAAATGGAATGCATAAAGATTGCTACCCTAGACATTAGTTGCTGAAATGGACTGGTATTGGCCATTTTGAATCAGACACTCACGTGGTCTGCTGTGCCAGGAATGACAAATTGAAGAGGAATGCCATTACATTCAGTGTTAAAAAGAATATTTCAAGATCTGTCCTAAGTACAGTCTTGTCAGTGATAGGATAACATTCATGCACCCACAAGAAAGACCAGTTAATATGACTGTTACTCAAATTTATGCACCATCCACTAAGGCGGAAGATAAAGAAATTGAAGATTTTTGCCAATGTTTGCAGTCTGAAATTGAGCAAACGTGCAGTTGGGATATGTTGACAATACTGGTGAGTGGCATGTGAGAGTTGGGAACAAAGAAGGGATAGTGGTTGGAAAATGTGGCCATGTTAGAATTTTACAAGGCTGATGACTTTTTCATTATGAATGCCTTTTTTCCACAACAGAAATGGTGACTGTACGTTTGGATCTTGCTGGATGGAATACCCAAGAATCATACTGACTACATCTGTAGTAGCCAAGCCATCTGTAGTAAGAGACTGAAAAAGCTCAGCATCATCAATCAGAACAAGGCCAGAGGCTGACTGTCTTTTGCTTATGTTCAAGTTCAAGTTGAGGCAGAAGAAAATTAGAGCAGGTCCACAAGAGCCAATATACCACTTGAGTCTGTCCCACTTGAATTTAGAGACCATCTCAAAAATAGGTTTGACAAGCTGAACACTAAAGACCAAAGACCAGAAGAGTGGAGTGATATCAAGGACATTATATATGTCAGGAAAGCAAGAGGTCATTAAAAAGACAGGAAAGAAAGAAAAGACCAAAATGGATCTCAGAAGTGACTCTGAAACTTGCTGTTGAACACAGGATAGCTAAAGCAGAAGAAAGAAGTGATGACGTGAAAGAACTGAAGATTTGAAAAGGCAGTTCAAGAAGACAAAATAGTATAATGAAATAGTCAAAGACTACAGTTAGAAAACCAAAAGGGAAAAACACAGTTGACATTTCTCAAGCTGAAAGAACAGAAGAAGAAATTCGAGTCTTGAGTTGCAATATGGAGGGACTGTATGGGTAAAATAGTAAGTAATGCAGGGAGCATCAAAAGAAGGTAGAAGGAATACTGCACCAGGAAGAATTGGTCACTGTTCAGCCATTTCAGCAGATAGCATATGAGCAAGAACCGCTGATGTTAAAGGAAGAAGTCCAAGCTGTACTGCAGGCATGGGTGGAAAACAAGGCTCCGGGAATTGGTGGAATACCAACTGAGACATTTCAACAAATGGATGCAGCACTGGAAGTAATCAGTTGTCTGTGCCAAGAAATTTGGGAGGCAGCTATCTAGCCAACTGACTGGAGGAGATCTGTGGTTGTGCCCATTCCAGAGAAAGGTGATCCAACCAAATGCAAAAATTAACTGTCAAACTGTATCATTAATATCACACACAAGTAAAATTGTGTTGACTATCAAAGAAGTTGCCGCAATACTTCAAGAAGGTACTGCCAGAAATTCAGACTGGATTCAGATGTGGATATGGAAGCAGGGATATCCTTGCTGATGTCAGATGGATTTTCACTGAAAGCAGAGAATACCGGAAAGATGTTTACCTGTGTGTTATTGACTATGCAGAGGCATTTGACTGTGACATGTGGATAACATGTGAAGAATGAGAATTCTAGAACACTTAATTGTACTCGTGAGGAACCTGTATGTAGGCCAAGAAGCAGTGATTTAAATTGAACAAGGAATATTGTATGGTTTAAAATCACAAAAAATGTGCTTCAGGGTTGTGTTCTTTCTCCATACTTGTTCAGTCTGTATGAGCCAAGTGCTGAGCACAAAATCCAAGAAGGTGGTCTGTATAAAGAGCTCAGCATCAAGATTAGAGGAATAGTAATCAACACCATGCAATATGCAGGTGACACAGCACTATTTGCTAGAAGTGAGGAGGACACCAAGCACTTACAAAGATCAAAGACCACAACCCACGGTATGGATTATACCTCAACATAAAGAAGACAAAAATTATTGCAACTGGACCAGTGGGCAACATTATGATAAACAAAGACTGAAGTTGTTAAGGATTTAATTTTCTTGGATCCACAACCAACACCTGTAGAAGTAGCAGTCAAGAAACCAAACAGTGTTGCATTACCAAATCTGCTGTAAAAGATCTCTTTAAAGTTTTCAAAAGCAAAGATGTCACTTTTGGGACTAAGGTGTGCCCGGCCCAAGCTGTGATGTTTTGAGTTGCCTCGTATGCATGCAAAAGCTGGACACTGAATAAGGAAGATGAAGAAGTGACGTCTTTGAATTATGATATTGGCGAATAGTATTGACTACACCGTGGGCTGCCAGAAGAACAAACTAATCGGTGTGTCAGAGTAGAACTGCTCCATCTGATTTTCAGTGGATGATTTTTCAGAATTAGATTCACAGGACTTTCTTTCAAGGCAGCTCAGGACAAAGTTAAATCTCTTCCAGTCTTTTGGTTGACTATCAACCCTGTTAACCATGTACACTGCCTAGGGACTCCCGTTGGAAACCCTGGCTGCCTAGTGGTTAAGTTCCCTGTCTGCTAACCAAAAGGTGGGCAGTTCAAACCCACCAGGTACTTCTTGGAAACTCTGTGGGGGCAGTTCTAATTTGTCCTATAGGATCACTGTGAGTCGAAACTGGCTTAATGGCAGTGGATTTGGTTTTTTGGTTTAGGAACTCCAGCAATCTATAGATGACTTTATGTAATTTAAAGCCTATTTCTCCACTATGCAATGGTGACCCATGTTAACTTTGCTTAGAAAGTGATGACCGTAAGATATTGATGGGGAATTTATCTGAAGTGTTTGTAAATTCTTGAATGGGGTGGGGGAAATAACTAAATAATAGCTGAGTATTTGTTCTGTGACCTAGCCCTGGCTTTCCTGTTAAATAAAACACTAAATAAGCTAGTCAGTTGTGAGCACAGACTGTCTGAGTTTGAGACGGGTTGCACTAGATCTTAAAATCTCCACTGTTGTAAAATGGTTTTTCTTTGAAATGTTACCAGTTGATGGGGCAGTGTAACCACACAGTAATTTTTAACCACTTCAGAGGTTCTCTAAAGAAATACAGTCAAGCAGTCTTTCATCTTGAGGCTTAGGGTTTGGTGTTTAGGTTATAGTTACTACACTACAACCCATTCTCCTCCCAGGGATTCAGCATGTACTTTCAGTCAGTCTTAAAAATCAGTTGTAAAGGTAAGTTTGGAAAACATTGTTTCTTGTCAGTGACTTGCGTTGTTTTAAATTGTTTTACTTTTACTTCGTGATCTAAGTCCTGGAGGTACAGTGGTTAACAGCTTGGCTTCTTACTGAGTGGTTCGCAGTTCAGATCCACCAGCTACTCCTCGGTAATGCTGTGGGAGAATTCCACTCTATACTGTACAGTTGCTGTGAGTCAGAATAGACTACAGTGAGTTTTGATTTAATTTAAAAGTCTTGATTTGTAATTTTTAGGTGGTTTGTGTAAGGAGAAAGGTCTGCTGGGAAACAATAGGTAGCTGCTTGAACAAGTAAGCATGTATGTGAAGAAACATTTCTGTGTAACATCTTAAGAGTGATTAATTATTGTCTGTAGTTAGGTAAACCCTGGTGGTGCAGTGGTTAAGTACATCATCTGCCAACCAAAAGTCAGCAGTTTGAATCTACCAGGCATTCTGTGGAAACTCTGTGGGGCAGCTCTCCACTGTCCTGTGGGTTCACTGTGAGTTGACATTGACTTGACAGCAGTGGGTATAGTTAAGCAAACTTGAAGTGTTTAAACATAAGTGACGTTAAGAGACTTTCATAGTTGTACCAAGATTATTATATACTCTTCCATGCTGTATGAAAAAACCCAGTGCCATTGAGTTGATTCTGTTGGTCTTAAGTCAGGAGGTCAGGTGATGGATCTAGTTTCAGAACGCTGGTACAGTGACCAGTCTGTCCCATTGCTACTTGGTTGTGACCGGTACATTTTATCAGAGGCTTAGCATGCCTTCCCAGGGTTCTGTGACTTACTCAGCGTACTGAATGAAGAATCTAAATATAGGGAGGAAGAAGCAAGACAAGTCCATGATCTTAAGTCATGGCCCTTCCATTTTGCTGTAAGGTGACCTGTTATTGTTGGGTACCATTGAGCTGGTTCCTGCTCAGCTGTGTATGACAGAATGAGAAGCTGCCTGGTCTTGTACCATCCTCACAGTTGTTAACTACACTTGAGCCCATAGTTGCAGCGACTGTGTCAGTCCATCCTTTTGAGAGGCTGGCTTGCCTACTTTGTCATTTACCAAGCATGATGTGCTTCTCCATGGACTGATCCCTCCTCATAACATGTCCAGAGTATATGAGATGTCGTCTTACCATCTTTGCTTTTAAGGAGCATTCTGGTTGTACTCAAGGTCACTTAGTGCTTAGAAGAATGACTTTACAGAAATCAAATGAGTTTACCTTTTCGAATTTATACATCATCACCTTAAATTAGTGTTTCTCAAAAGAGGTGTTCGAAACACTGCAAATTGACACAGGTAAGGTGTTTGTTTAAAATACAGATTCTTGTGGATTCTGCCCCTGACACCACCAGATTGAGTGGGCCTGGGGTAGGACCCAGGAATCTGTTTTACTAACAGGTTATTCCAGGAGTGTATTAAGTGACAGTCTGCAGAACAGGGATTCTTGTATGGATTCTGATTCTTCAATTTACTGATAAGTTTTTTCATTTTACAAGTGTGATTTCCTCACTGCTTGACCTTTTCTTTTTCTTAATAACCTTGAAAAGTGCTTGGCAATACTAGGATCAAACTTTTCTGCTTTTATCTTATTTATTGGTAAAGCCAGGTTATTTTGGTGAATACCGCTGAATAATACATTACCTTCGGCATGGATATTTTTAAACCTAGATAATTACACAGTTTCCACTATGAGTAAAACAGGTACCTCTCTCTTTTTTTTTTTTAATTTATTGTGAGTGAGTGAAAGTGTACAATCTTGTTTAAATTCGCATGTCCACCTATGTGCAGCTCCTACGGCTCTCCTTGCCTGGTGACAGCACACTCCTCTTTTCTCTTCTGTACAAGTCATATCCTCTTAACAATCTCCTGTCCCCTCTTTGCCACCTTCTCCACTCCCTTCTAGTAAAAGGCTCGTAGGACAACATCCTGTAGATGTACAGAACCATGAAGTGTGCACACGATATGGTCACTCTGTGTTGCCGAGTCCAGTCCCTTCCTGTCCGAGGAGTTGACCTCAGTAATGATTTATGATCAGGGGCAGCGTCAGGTCTAAGGGCCATGGTCCCAGGGGAACCCCCAGGCCTTCAGACCAATTGAGGTGTTTTAGTGGAGTTCTCAGGGTGAACCACTTCTTATTGTCATATTGCCGCTGGGACTCAGCTTTGTGAGCCCCATCACGGTGGTCACTGGGGGTGGACGGGCACCATCTGATTCTTTTGGTCACCATGTATTGATATAGTCACCCATTCACGTGGGTCTTTCAGTCATCTGGGTTCTCTTTACCCTGTGTCGTTTTTGTCCTTGGTGATCCTCTGTTCCTGCTGAGTTGGGACCATTTGGTGTACCACTCGTCTTTAATATGTTCTAAAAACTGAACTTATTTCTGTGTAGTATATAGTGTCCCATGGTGAGCAGTTTTTCTTTATTGTTCGTGAATGAGCTTTAAACTGTGAAATTTAATGTTATCAGAATAAGAAATCTTTTCTTTTTTGCATGTGATGTGATACTGAAGATTCACTAAACTAGAGCATGCGTCCAGATGAATGTTGTCTTTATTTAAGTATCTTAGCCCCCTAAAGTCCTATTTTAATACTGCCTTGCTTAGTACAATTTCCATCTATTAGAATTATTAGTTTACAAACCACCTAAGAAAGTCTAGTTTCACTCTTTTATAGTAAAGGTGTTCTTTGTGATTAATCTGTTTCCCTGAAATCCATCTCCCTGGACTTTATTCAATGACTGTTTCCTGCTAACAAACATAAAATTTGGTCTCAGTGGGCAAAGATGTACCATAGTGAAGGATAATCAAAAAGATACACATCAGCAGGGTAGCTCTAAAAGACTTGTAAAGGGTGCTTGGAGCAGTGAGTACATTATTGGGAAAGCTTAGGCTTAAGCTACATTTAAGGCTCATCTAGACTTTATGTAAAACCAGCTAAACCCACTGCCATGGAGTTGATTCTGACTCACAACGACCTTGTGGACAGAACTGCCCCATAGGGCTTCCAAGGAGTGGCTGGTGGGCTCAAACTGCTGACCTTTTGGTTAGCAGCCAAGTGTTCACCAGTGTGCCATAGGGCTCCAGCCTTTATATATAGACTTGGCAATAATAAAGTGAACGTAAACATTCAAGAATTCAAAGTTGCTGAGCAGAATAACTCATACCTGTATCAGAATAATACCTTGACTTCCAGGTCCTGAGAACATCCGGTTGTATGTTACAAGACAAAGAGGTAGACCCTAGTTTCTTCCTTCCATGCATTCAGGCTTGTCTTCCAGTAAAGATACAGCTTGCTTTGATAACTCCTACCTTTCTGTGTTCCAGTTCTTTGGGAAATAACCTTGCACCCTGTTTGAGAAACTGTTCAAGCTCCCATAACTCCCAGAATGTTTTATACAGACTCTTGGACAACTAGATTTCCTTAGCAGAAATGCTGGAGAAAGTTAGTGACTTTAGAGCATTTTGCAATTACTACCTTAGACTATACATTAAACCTCACAGGGGTGAGGGAAATACTGTATTGAGCCTGTCTGTACTTGCATTTCTCTTAGTACTGGTGTAATTAGCTGTCTAGATACTAGGTAGTTGTCTTTTGCTTTTAAGAAGACTAAAGACATAATCTTAAGCTGTTTTTTATTAGCTCTGTATAGAATTCTGTGTACACAATTAACTACTTAGATCAAGGATACTTAAGGAGAAAGAGGACACAGTAGACTCTTTGGGGATCTTTTTGTTGGTCATAGCTGATGATAGTCAAAGGAGAGCTTTAGTTATGTAAAGCAGACTTTTCTATTTAATGAGGTGGTATGTTTGCAGACATTTGTGGGCCTGGTGTATCCCATATATGCTAAAGTTTTGAATGTGGTGCCTGTTTGTGGTTGAGACAGCCTCCTAGGAAGTAGAATAAAGATTAAGAGTAAGAGAGAAAGTAAGAAAATGAAAGAGTGTGGGACACCAAATATATGATGGAAATGAGTTCCATAAAAGAGAACAGAATAAAGGGAGAGGAAAAAAAAAAAAAACCAAACCCACTGCCATCGAGTCAATTCTGACTCATAGCGACCCTGTAGACAGAGTAGAACTGCCCCGTAGAGCTTCCAGAGAGCTCCTGGTAAATTCGAACTGCTGAAGATAGAAGTACCAAATAATGTGAGAAGTAACTTTCCAGAACTCAAGGGCATGAAAAGGTTCACCGAGTACCAAGTCAAGAAATGAAAAATGACCCATACTAAGGCAGATCCTGGTGAAATTTCAGAACACCGTGGATAAAAACAATATATTCTTAAGACTTTTAGAAAAAGATAATTGCAGATTTTCCTCCTTGGTGGTACTAGAAGATAGATGATAATGGGGTAAAGCCTCCAAATTCTGAAAGTGGACTGCTGTTTTCTTTTTATTATGATTGAGTGAAAATGGACATTCCCATATAAATTAGCATGCCCACCTATATGCAGCTCCCACTGCTCTCCCTGTCCAGTGACAGCACACTCTTCCTCTCCTCTTCATACATGTCTTATCCTCCAAGCAGTCGCCAACCCCCTCATCTCCACCTGCTCCCCTGCCTCCAGTAAGAGGTCAGCAGGGTGACATCCTATAGATGCATAGAATGGTTGCTTCCTTTTAGATACTTACAGTTATCCAGTCTATATAGGACAGAGTAGATGTGTTCTACAGAGTTTCCTAGGAGCTCCTGGTGAATACGAGCTGCTGACCTTTTGGCTAGCAGCCGTAGCAATTAACCACTACCCCACCTGAATTTCCTTATTGAGAGGGGAGAAAAAGATAAGACAATGTCTCAAACTTACCTTCCAGGAAGCTTTCTCAGTGAAGCCATTAGAAGATGTGTTCCATGAAAACCAGGGTTTAAATCAAGGGAGAGGAGGCCATGCTATCCAGGAAACAGGATTTAACACAGGAAATATTGAGAAGAGTGACTCACTGTGCAAACAATATAGTTTATGTTGAACACTGGCTTTCCTTCTGGGTGTCTGGAAGTTTTGTAATGATGAGCAGAATGCCTCTGTGACCAGCCCCCAGTAAAAACTTCGAGCAGCCTCTTTTGCTCTCCCTTGTGGACTGGAGGTACTAAGAATATCTTACATGACTCAACAGGAGAGGCCATTTGGAAACTTGCTCCTGGCGTCCTCTGGGCTGTGCCACATGGTGCGTTTTTCCTTTGCTGATGTTGCTTTGTATCATTTTGCTTGTGATAGATCATAACCCAAAGTACCTCTGTAGACTGACCCCATGAGTCCTAGGGGTGAACAGATTGTATGATCTTGGAGAGCTTGCCACATAAGCTGTAACAAACCCCACATAAAATTGACAGTGATTTCTTAGTATCAAATAAATCAGTCAGTGTTTTACTTTGTCTCTTAACAATTTTAGTTTGTTGAAGTTCGGATCAAAACAAAGTCCACTGCATTTAGTTAATATATTTAATAAAGTCTCAATCTACAGGTTCCTCATCTTTTGCCTTCCATTTATTTGAATAAATGTCATCATTTGTCTTGTACTGTTTTACCAGTCTGGATTTTGCTGCTTACTTCCCTTTAGTGGTGTTTAACACCTTCACCTTGCCTGTTAGTTTCCTGAAAGCTGTTAGTTGCATCTAGAGGCTTAATTGGATGGAGTTCAATTTTGGGAAATAGTTTTGTGTACTTAATAGTTGAATGGCACCAGGGACACATAACATCTGGTACTTTTTTTTTAAAAAAGAAAAACTTTAACAGTTAGCTAGTTTGTGTATAGAAGATGGGATAAATTCTTGATTCTTAGCTGTTTTTCACTTTTCAGAGTGGTTGAGTTCCCTAGCATCACCCAAAAGTTGAATGAGGAAATTTTTGCTTTTAAGTATCATTATGAACTCACAAATTTTAACACTTGTTTAGATGACCGCAGTTGTTCTTTTTGGTGCCTTGGATTGTCCCATCTTCTGTGGGAGTTCCTTCAGGTTGAACCTGATATAATAATTTTTTGACAGCTTCGATGCTTTCGGCTACAATGAAGGTGCAATGTTGCAGGTTCATCTCGTATTTCATATCCCAAACCTGGATTCAGCCATTTCCTCAGATCCTAGTTTGTTGTAGTTAGAAATGATGGGGAACATAGTCGGAGGTTCTCATCGATCATGTGTCTAGACCGTCTTCTCATTGGCCACAGCCGGAAAATAGTTCATCAAAAAGCATGGGCTTACAGGAGGGAAATTTCAAATTCAGTTCAGAGCTAAAGGGTTATAACTTACTCTCCTTAGTTTTATTTGTTCTTTTACACTGCAAATCATGTTTCCTTGGGTGTTGACAGGAGACCCTGGTGGTGGAGTGGTGAAGTGCTGCAGCTGCTCTCCAAAAGGTCAGCAGTTCACATCCACCAGGCGCTCCTTGGAAACCTATGGGGTAATTCTACTCTGTTCTCTAGGGTCCCCGTGAGTCAGAATCAACTGATAGTAACTTTTATTTTTTTTTGCTTAGTATTCTATTATGTGTGCTCTGTATGTTATCTCATATGGATTCCTGCTGTGGACACTTGCTTGTTTCTAGTCCAGCTACTAGAAACAGTACAGCTGCGACTAGCTTTGTTTATGTGTTTTTTCATATTTTTGTGACTTATCTTTGAGGTGAATTCCTAGAAGTAGAATTTCTGGGTCAAATGGTAAATAGGTAGGCGGTTTTGCTGGGTACTGCCGGATTCCCTTTTATCATAGGTCAGCGCCGTGTTGTATTCCCATCAGTGGTATATGAGAATAGCCATTTTCTCACAACCTTATCAGCTGAGGATTACCAAACTTCACAAAATTACTTTCGGTAGCTCTGTATTTTAGAGTCTTCACTGTGTAAAAATTATGATATGGATTGGAAGGTGTGATCCTAACGACAGGTCGGCCCTTGACCTTAGTCCCAGCGACACACAGGTCAGAACTAAACAGGTGGAGTTACATTAAGGAAGTATTAAAGCCATAGTATAAAGAGGACCTAGTAACTGGATTGAGGCATTATGAGGGGTTTTCTACAGACAATACTGAGCAACAGCAGGTTATAGCATAGCAGTTTTCATAATTGAATGCCTTGAAGTTGAGGTGCTTATCAGACATATGGAAACTCTGTGGTGTAGTGGTTAAGTACTGTGTCTGCCAATGAGAACGTCAGCAGTTTGAATCCACCAGGCACTCCTTGGGAACTCTGTGGGGGCCAGTTCTTCCCTGTCCTATAGTGTCACTGTGATTTGGAATTGATGGCAGTGTGTTTGGTTTGCTTTTTTTTCCCCCTTAATCATACATCTGAGTTGGAGATGTATTTGGATGTATGAATCAGAGAGAGAAGTTTGGGCTAATGTGGAGCTTTCTGTTCCACATTATAGAAGCGCCATCAGGATGTATAGACGAAGATGCCAGGAAAAGAAGGATAGTAGTATCAGGTAACCTCTGAGCCCTTGGCATGTGCTTGATGTGCTTGACTTTGACAAAAGTAGTTTTATAGTTGGTTTTTTTTTTTTTTTTAATATAGCTGTTGATACAACGTCTGTGGTTAAAGTTTAGAAAAAGTAACTTTCATCATCATGACTTTTACGCCACCACGCTTCTCTCAATTTGTCCTACTCTGGGGGCTTGCATGTTGTTCTGATGCTGAAAGCTGTACCACCAGTATTCAATACCAGCAGGGTCACCCGTGGCAGACAGGTTTCAGCTGAACTTCCAGGCTAAGACAGGAAAGACCTGATGGTCTACTTCTGAGAAAAATTAGCCAATGAAGACTTTATGAATAGTAGCAGAATACTGTCTGATACAGTGCTGGAAGATCAGCTTCTCAAGTTGGAAGACACTTAAAAGATGGAGTGACACAGTGGCTGCAACTGTGGGCTCAAGCATAACAATTGTGAGGCTGGTGCAAGATTGGGCGGTTTGGGGTTCTGTTGTACACAGAGGGTGTTGTGAGTCAGGACTGAGTTGACAAGACCTAACAACATCTTTCATAGATGTGCTCTGTTGCTGTGCTATAACAAGGTTTCATTATGTTCCAAAATTGTGCAAATACAGTTTCAGTATAAACATAACTTAATCCCTTGCTTTGTATAGAATGATTTGTTTCTACGTACTTCTTAATAAACGTGATTTAATATACAGTTTAATGTATAAAGTTTAATATACAACTTCATGCAAAATATTTCTATTCTGGTTATATAATTTTGACAATCTTAGACACTTGGAAAATTGTTTTTGCAAATGAAATATGCTTTTTTGACTGTGTTTTAAATAAACATACAGAATAATGATAGTATCAAAATATACTTTTCCCATTACAGCTGAGAATCTTCATCCAAAATAGGATAGTTTCTGTATTAAGTGGCCCTAAAAATTTTGAGACAGGAAATGAATTCAAAACTTTAGAATTAGAAAAAAACCCAGTGCCACTGAGTTGATGCTGACTCACAGTGACCCTAAAGGACGGAGCAGAACTACCCCTTAGGATTCCCAAGGAGCACTTGGTGGATTTGAACTGCTGACTGTTTGATTAGCAGCTATAGCACTTAATGGCTGTACCACCAGAGTTTCCTAGAATTAGAAAAGCCATTAGAAATCTAACTTAACATCTTCATTTTATAGGCCAGCATGAACCAGTACAAGTGCATAAACACCAAAGTTAGCAAAATAGAATGGTTCCTCACCTCCTTCCCACAACCCTCTCTTCCACGTGCCGGCTAACCCCACGGTCCCTCCCACAGATGACAGTGTCCAGCTCAGCACCGGTCACTGGCGTCTTTGCTGTGCAATAGGGAAGGCTTCTACTGGGATACTTTGAGGCAGTGACAGCCCCATATTTGCACTGGACGTTGTGTGGTACTGTTCCCCAGAGAAGCACACCTGCAAACATCTTAGTGATACTGCAGACTTCAGAAAGTGCTCCTGGCACGGGAATCCCGTGGGGGCGCTTACGAGCTCGCTCTCTTCTTACCATGTTAGTCACCAACATACAGCAGTGCTTCTTGCCCAGCTTTTAGGAAAGCCAGCCATTGTCCTAGATAAGAAGGAAGAAGTGCTGCATCTAGCGTTTATGGATTTCTAATCATCATCTGTACTGGGTATGGAGGAAGAACACGTGCTCAAACGTGTGTTATACACGTGGTGTGCAGTGTTTGCAAGACTTGCAGAAAGAGTCAAAGCAGCACCTTCACTTGGCATCTGGTGAGTGCTGCACAGGAACCCCTGCACCTTGATGTGGGGGTGTCTCGAGGATTGGGGAGCGGGCTGACCCGGATGTTTTGTGGTGCACCACTCACTTGCTGTGCGTGTCCCCACAGTGTGGGGTCAATCCCTGCTTTCGCCACCTGAGGACTCAGGGGCCACTGGGTTTTTTAACGTGAAAGTATACAACTCTTGCCTTCTCCAGCATGTCAGCATCTTAAGTTCATTTTTGAACCTATGATATGACAATTTGTAATAAAGTCTTCATGAGCTCATAAAAAAAAATTCAGTTGAGTCATTAAAAAGAGAAGTTGCAATAGAGAGAGGAAAGTAGAAGCGTAGACTTGATGTGGTACTTGGCAGATTACTCCTTGAGGATTATTTCTGTGTCATAATGATAAAATACTAACAACTGACATTTACCCATCAAGTACTGCTCTAAGCACTTTGTAAGTCTTCTTGTTTTAGTTCTCAGAACAGCCCCATGAGCTGTAGTTATCATTAGGTTCTTTTCACAGAAAAGTAGTTGCAGAAAAGGTTAGTAACTTTCCCAAGGACACACAGTAGCAAGAAGCTAAATTGGAAATCTATCCCAGACAGGCTGAAAATACAACCTGTTTTGAGTGAAGACACCAGGGTGATAAAGGTATTCCAAACCTGTCACCTGGGTTGGAGAAGATAGTAACAAGACTTTTTTCTTGGAAGAGAAGATTGAGAGAGGCAGGGAGATTTATGCTGTCAAATACTAGGTGATCTGTTCTACGGAGAATGTAGAGATTTGTTCATGCAACTGAGGGATAGAGTCTGTTCCAGAAGTACGTCTTTGATATTGAGTATTCTTTCTTTCGTGTCAGAGTGATGTGGAGACAGAATGGCTTTTCCTAAGGATAAAATTCCTCTCCACCCTCCCACCCCTTTAGTTACTGTCTGAGTAGAGGTCGAGTGGTGGTTTGGAAGGCTTGTTAGGGAAGAGAGCTGTGACACCAAGTAGACAGTCGATGAGATAGTCTCTGAGGCCCCTTGCCAATCCTGAGACTTTTTTTTTTAATTAGAACTAAGGAGATTTGATTAAATGGGTCAGTTAGCTAAAGAGTTCGTACACAATTAATATGCATTTATACTAAATGAATTGGGTGCACCCAGAGAGTCCTAGAGCTCCGTTGTCTGGTTGAATGTGAAAGAACCAAGACCAGCCATGAAAGTTGCGTGCAACGTGAGATCCACTTTTGAGAAAACTGTTTTCAGTTAGTTAAGGGTTAAAAGACCTTCTTCCCTTGGTTTCTGCCTCGACAGTGGTGTTTCACATTAGGGCACATGATTTAATCTTGTGTTTTCAAACTGAGCATGCATCAGAATCATCAAGAGAATTTGTGAAAACACAGAATGTTGGACCTCATTCCCATAGTAGGTCTGAAGTAGGGCCCAAGAATTTGTATTTCTGACATGTTCTCAGATACCGCAGCTGCACCTGTTCTGGGGGCCACACTTTGAGAACCGTTGCTATAGTCTGATGTATCCCAGTAGACTGAGCTTTTCAAAGTGGGAACCACATGTTACACTTTTCTTTGTTCTTCTCCCACCTAGCACTAGAAACCCTGGTGATGTAGTGGTTAAGTGCTGCAGCTGCTAACCAGAAGGTCGGTCATTCAGATCTACCAGGTGCTCTTTGGAACCTCTGTGGGGTAGTTCTACACTGTCCTGCCGGCTGGCCATGAGTCAGAATCGACTCAATAGTAATAGGTTTGGTTTTGGATTTTTGACCCAGCATTAACGTAAAGGCAGCCAGTTTCAATTTTGTAGAAACCAGGTGTGCACTGTTACATTGGTGTCTGTGGCCTGATGATACCAAGAAGTACACCTGCAGACGGGGAACCTTCTAAAACTAAATTCGGGTCAGATCTAGGTTTATGTGAAGCTTAAAACCTGTAGAAACAGGAGTAAAATCAGGATTCTGCTGGCATTTTTTCATGTGGTCCCATTTTCAGATATATATATGTGTATGAAATTCTGTTTTCTTGCCATTACTAGACATGAAAGAGCTTGAATCTTACCTTTCTCTTCTTGGGAAAAAGGAGGCTATTGGCAAATGGCAGAACTTGATTAACTGTCCTCCTGGTTCAGGAAGGAGTCATTCTTAAACTTGGTTAAGAAAATCTAAAAGAAGAACCTATGTGTTTAACCTACCCATACTTCTCCTACAAGGAGCCTGGTGAGCCAGTGGTTAAGTGCTCAGCTGCTGACAGAAAGGTCAGGGGTTCAAATGCACAGGAGGAAAGATTTGCCAATCCGCTTTTGTAAAGATTACAGCCTAGGAAACCCTACAGAGCAGTTCTGTTCTGCCTACAGGCTTGTTAGAAGTTGGAATCGACTCAATAACATGCAACACCACCTCCCCTAAGCTAACAAAGAATGCCTTGCTAAGACTTTTCTAAGAATTGTTTTACTCTGAAATTAAAATGATGAATGTGTATCATTTACTTTTAAGTGCTTTTAAGAAGAATATACAGTCTGTCCTTTAGAGTATCTAGATTACACTACTAACCTGAATAGGTAGGTTGCATGTCATATGTTCTAGAGAAATCCCATCTAATCATCTCAGAGTAGATGTGATGGTGCTTCCTCAACACAGGGGTGACCGCTTGCCTTGTACTCTACCAGCCGCATCTCACACTTAGAGAAAGCTACCCATTGGCATCACAGCACGGGCAGAGGCCAACATAAACCGTATCTTTGGTTAAAGAAAGTTGAAACTTGTTTTGGTCTGTATCTAGATGATTAACTTTAAACCACATTAGGGGTATATATGTAGCTTCTAATTTTCATGTTCTTTGGCACTAATCGTAAGAAATGTTCTGTGGTTCTCCTTCTCCCTCCTCAGATACCCAGAAAGCGGGACTCTGGAAATGAATGTCAAGGATCTTCGCCCACGAGCTAGAACCACTTTGAAATGGAACGAACTAAATGTTGGAGATGTGGTAATGGTTAATTATAACGTAGAAAGTCCTGGAGAGAGAGGATTTTGGTTTGATGCAGAAATTACCACGTTGAAGACAATTTCAAGAACCAAAAAAGAACTTCGTGTGAAAATTTTCCTTGGGTAAAATTTTCTTTACTGATGGTGACCTTTAGTTACTGGATTAAACAAGGGATGTCATTATTAGGTTTTAATTAGCATGTGTCTGTTCATAACAAGATGGAAGCTATAAAAGGTGGAACATTCTTTACTGAGGGAGAACTTTTTAATGAAGTCTTGAGAAATTTTGATTGAGAATGGCACTCAAATTTCTGGTGCTACTTTAAGTAAGGTTGGAGTTGTATTTTGGAAGCATTTTGGAAATAACTGAGTAATTAATGACAGCCTTACATAATTCACAGAATTCTTACAGATTTAACAAAGTTGTGTACAAAGGCATTTTAATAGCTATGATTGCTAGGCGGATCTGTGTTGATGTAGTGTGTCTACCTAACCAGCTAGTTGTCTGCCGACTTCTAAGACTAGCTGAAATTTTCCTTCACACCCATATTCTTCAACTTCCAGAATTTAACAAGCTCAGTGAAGCAAGTTCCAAATGCAAAAAGCCAGCTGACATGACCAAATCACTCAGGTGTTACCATCATTCTTCAAGAAAGATGTTTAGACGTTTACCTCACTGTGCATTCTTCCATAGCTACCTTTTTTCACATAGGAAAATATTGTCACTGTCTTCTGTGTCACATTCCTCTGAATAGAGCTTATTGACTAAATAGTCACGGATTTACTTTTAAAGAAAGAAAATCTAAGTTCAGTTTTCAGTTCTTTTTTTATGTATAATTCTTCAATGAACATCCTTGTCTAAGCATCTTCATGCATGTCTTTACTGTTAATTCTGAGAAGTAAATTTGTTGTGTTGAACATTGAGGATTCTAGAATGGTCCTGAGAGTTTTCCTTTACATAAGAAAAGCAGCCAAACTAATATTCTTGCCAGACTGACTAGCTGTGTTACTGTTGTCAAGGAGATGGCGTCTTGGGAAACAAACGTCTGTGTATGGTTAAAAATAACGTAAAACAGAGGTCAGCACACTAAAGCTTTCAGGTTGTGTGTTTTTGTAAATAAAGTTTTATTGGGATACAGCTATGCCTATTTGTTTATGTATTGCTTTCATTTTCAACAGCATTGTTGGATGGTAGTGACTAAGACCATCTAGCCTCAAAGACTAAACCATATACTTTCTGACCTCTTACAAAATATGTTTACTCCCTCTGGAGGTAAAGAAGAATTAGGAGATGCTAAAAAGAGCTTTTATTTTAGAAAGCCAATTTTAGAACTTTATAGAAACAATGGTAATTCTCTTGATAGACTAAGGATGTAGCTGAATTTTAGACTCCTTAAAAATTTGAAATTCTGATGTGGATCATGATGATGAAAATGAGAAAAGCCTATAAATAAATTGACCCATACAGAGGACCCTTTAATATACTTGGATGTGTTGTTAGGTGTTGGCAAGTGAAGTCTGACTAACAGCGACCCTGGTTACAGCAGAACAAACTGCCCAGTCCTGCTCTGCCCTCATAACTGTTGCTGTGTTTGAGCCCATGGTTGCAGCCACTGGACTGATCCATCTTGTTGGAGCTCTTTCTCTTTTTCACTAACCCTCTATTTACCAAGTGTGGTGTCCTTCACAGACTACCTTTTGATAACATGTCCAGGGTACATGGCACTGTGTCTCAACATCCTTGCTTCTGAGGAACATTCTGGTACTTCTTCAAAGACAGGTTTGTTTATTCTTCTGGGAGTCCCTTGTATAGTCAGTATTCTTTGGCAACACTATAACTCAAAGGCATCAATTCTTCAGTCTTCCTTATTGACTGTCCGGCTTTCACATGCATATGAGGTGATTGAAAACATCGTAGCTTTGGTCAGCTGTACCTTATTAAAGAGGTCTTTTGCAGCAGATTTTCCCAATACAACATGCCGGTTGATTTTTTTGACCGCTGCTTTCGTGGGTTTTGATTGTGGATCCAAGAAAAATTAAATCCTTCACAACTGTAATCTTCTCTGTTTATCATGATGTTGCTTATTGGTCCAGTTGTGAGCATTTTAGTTTTCTTTATGTTAGGATGCAATCCAAACTGAAGACTGTAGTCTTTGACCTGCATCAGTAAGTGCTTCTAGTCCTCTTCACTTTCAGAAAGCAGGATAGTATCATCAGCATATGGCAGACTGTTAATGAGTCTTCTTCCAATCCTGATGACCCGTTCTTCATATAATCCAGCTTCTGAAATTATGGGTTCAGTGTACAGACTGAGTAAGTATAAAGAAAGCATAGAACCCTCACACATACCGTTTCTGACTTGAAACCATGCAGTGTCCCCTTGTTCTGTTCTGATGACTCCCTCTTGGTGTGTGTACAGGTTCCTTATGAGCACAATTAAGTATTTTGGAATTTCCACTTTTCACAGTGTTAGCCATAATTTGTTATGATTCACATAGTCTAATGCTTTTGCATAGTAAATAAAACACAGGTAAATGTCTTTCTGGTTTTCTCTGCTTTCAGCTAAGACCCACCCATCTGACATCAGCAGTGGTATTCCTCATTCCTTGTCCTTTTCTGATTCCAGCTTTTAGTTTCTCACAGTTCCCAGTTGAAGCACTGCTTCTCCTGCCTTTGAATGGTCAGCAGAATTTTACCTGCATGTGATATTAATGACACTGTACAGCAGTTACCACATTCTGTTGGATCACCTTTCTTTGCATGGGCACAGTACAAATACGAATCTTTTCTACTTGTTTGGCCAGGCAGCTGTTTCCCCAAATTCTTGTCATAGATGAGTGAGCATCTCCAGCACTGAATCTGTTTGTTGTAACATCTCAGTTAGTATCCATCAGTTCCCAGAGCCTTGTTTTGTCACCAGTGCCTTCTGTGTAGCTTAGACTTCTTCCTTCAGTAGCATCGGTTCTTAATTATATGCTGCCTCCCAGGATGGTTGCATTTTGACCTGTTCTTTTTAGTACAGTGATTGTGTATTCATTCTGTCTTCTTTTGATGCTTCCTGCATCGTTTGCTGTAGAATCCTTTTATATTGCAATTCAAGGACCAATTTTTTTCTTCAGTTCTTTCAGCTTGAGAAATACTGAGCATATTTTTCTCTTTCGATTGTCTGATTACAGGTCTTTGTACACATCAGTATAGTATTTAACTTTTATCCTGTTAAGTCACCCTTTGATATCTTCTGTGACTCCTTTACGTTGTCATTTCTTCTGTTTGCTTTAGCTACTAAACATTCAAGAGCAAGTTTCACAGCCTCTCCCCGACATCCATTTTGGTCTTATCTTTGTTTCCTGTCTTTTTAGTGACTTCTGGCTTTCCTCATGTGTAATGCCCTTGATGTCATTCCACAGCGCTTCTGGTCTTTGGTCAGTAGTGTTCAGAATGTCAAATCTGTTCTTCAGATGATCTCTAAATTCAGGTGCGGTATACTCGAGGCCATATTCTGACTCTTGTGGACTTATTTTAACTGTTTTCTGCTTCACGTTGAACTTGCATATGAGCAGTTGATAGTTTGTTCCACGGTTGACCCCGGCCTTATTCTGACTGATGATGTTGAGCGTCTTCATTTCTTTCCGCAGACATAGTCAGTTTTGATTCCTGTGTATTTCATCTGGTGAGGTCCTTGTGTATAGTCACCATATATGTTATTAAAAAAGGCATTTGCAGTGAGGAAACTGTTAGTCTTTACAAAATTGTATCATGCAATCTCCAGCATGGTTTCTGTCACTAGGGCCGTATATCCCAACTACTAATCCTTTTTCTTTGTTTTCAACTTTTACATTCCAATCACCAGTATGTATCAATACATCTTGATTGCAGAAGTTAGTAAAAATCTTCAGTTTCTTCATCTTTGACCTTAGTGGTTGGTGCTTGAATTTGATTAATAGTCGTATTAACTGGTTTTCCTTGTGGGCACTGTGGTATTTTCCTACCACTGACAGTGTTGCACTTTAGGACACATCTTGGAAAATTCTTTGTGACAATGAATTCAGTGGCATTCCTCTTCATCTTGTCATTCCTGGCATAGTGGACTGTATGACTTACTCAGAATGGCCGGTTCCAGTCTTTTTCAGCTCAGTAATGCCTAGGGTATCAATCACTGAATTTTTACAGCGTGTCACCAGCTCACACGGCATGCACTGTCTGTGTGGGAGTTTTTAGCCAGTAAACAAATAACTGTATTGGAACACCATGCCTTCTCACCTGACCTGGCCCCCAGTGACTTTTTCCTTTACCCAAAGATACAGGAAATGTTGAAAGGAAGACATTCTGATGACATTCACCTCTGATGGCCATTCTACAAAAGGAGTTCCAAAATTGCTCTGAAGAGTTTCCAGAATTGTACCAGCATTGGTACACTTGACTTCCAAATTTATAGATTCATACTTTGTACATTCCATATTCCTGTTAGTTTTGTAGCCATTTCTTCTCATTTTGAGTCATGTTGAGTCAGCAAATGAAGATTTGGAAAGCTTGATTCCATCTGTGTTATTGAAGTTGGCTCTACTTTGGGGAGGCAGCTCTTGCTAGTCATATTTTGAGTGCCTTCCAATCCACGGGGCTCATCTTCCAACACTCTATCAGACAATGTTCAATGCCATTCATGAGCTTCTCCTTGGCCAGTTGTTTTCAGTAGTAGACTGCCAGGTCCTTCTTCTGTGTCTTAGTCTGGCAGCTCCACTTAAACCTGTCCACCACAGGTGGCCCTGCTGGTATCTGAAATACCAGTAACATACAAGGTGTGACAGTTAAGTTATGAACTCATCCTACAAAAAAATGCTACATACCTCATTGTTGAATATCACTACGCCTTTGAAGTCCTCCCCTTGGGAAGCTGTGCACCAGTGCTAGTACAATTTGGGAAAACTCTTCAGAGCAATTTTGAAACTCTTTTTGTAGACTGGCCATCAGAGCTGAATATCATCAAAATGTCTTCCTTTCAGTGTTTCCTATATCTTTGGGTAAAGAAAAAAGTCACTGGGGGCTAGATCAGGTAAGAAGGTAGGGTGTTCTAATACAGTTATTTGTTTACTGGCTAAAAACTCTCTCACAGACAGTGCATGCTGTGTGAGCTAGTGATTCATTGTCATGATGAAGAGCTGGTGAAAAGCTCAGGTCAGTTTTGTCTTTTTCTTGCAGGTTTTTCAGCACTTTGAAATAGTGAACTTTGTTAACTGTTTGTCCAGTTGGTACAGATTCGTAACAGACAATCTCTCTGATACCAAAAAAAGGTCAGCAACATCTCTCTGACTCGTTTTGGGCTGCTGGAACTTTTTTGGTTGTGGAGAATTGGCTGACTTCCATTGTGCACTTTCATGGCTTTGTTTCAGTGTCATAATGATGCATCTATGTTTCATCCCCAGTGATAACACTGCCCGAAACATTGTCTTGCCTTGCCAAAGGGTCTTGGCAAACTTCAGTTCTCCTTTGCTTTTGCTCATTGGTGAGCTCCTTTGAGACCATTTTTGCATACATCTTTCTCATGTCAAGATTTTCAGTTTTGATTTTCGTGTTTCTCTATTGATGTTTACTTGGTCTGCTATGCTCGTCACAGTGAGGCAATGACTTTGGCACACAGTTTGACAAATTTTTGCAGTGTTTTCTTCAGTTTTGCTTGTTACTGGTTGCCCTGACCTCTTCATCAGTGACACTTTCTCTCACTTCAGAAAAATGTTTAATCCATTTGCGCACTGCTGTTTTCTTCATAAGATTATCCCCATAAACTTGGTCTAACATGTCCTTGATTTCACATCTGCTCTTGCCAAGTTGAACAAGAAATTTAATGTTTCTTCTACTTGTTCAAGCTCTCACCATCTTGCAACAGCACACAAAAACATGCAACAGTAATGAACACCACTTAGCAAAGCAAGACACTGTCACATGTTGACACAAACACAACTATGAGATACTGATACACCAAGGTTATGATACCTTAGTAAGGTGTTTGCACAGTGCTACCAACCTAAGTGGACATAGGCAAGTTCATGAACTTAATTGTCAGGCCTCATAGCTTCCGGTATCATAGCGACATGGAAGCATCACAGTACGACAGACTGACTGATGTCTGGTGGTACTTGAGTATAGAAAATATTTTAAAGCCATGTATACACAAAGAGAAAAATATCAGTACTTACTGCATTGAGCTAAAAGTTTGTATTTTGAAAATATTTCCTAGAGTGATTCTTAGGTACTGCTACAGTACAACACCCTGGCTTTAGGGACTAGAACTGAGATTGGATAGACAAATAACAGTTTAATAGGGAGAATTATAGTGTTTTAATTAGCCCAACAGTAAAACACCCCATTGTATCAAGTATTGGCTTTCTGACATTTGTTCTTAGAAGTATTAGATACACAGTAGCCAGAGAGGAAGCAGTATGACTTGCAGATCAGAATTTTTTGCAGGATTAGAGACCTTCTCTAGAAAGAGTGGATATATAGTCAGGGTGAAGATACAAGTGACTTCTGCTGTTGATCAGTGCTTCATTTGTTTGCAGTTTAAGGCTGTTAGGCCCTGTGCTGCTCTGATGTTGTACCTGTGCCCTGGTGTGTGTGTACAGGAGTAGGACTGTTGAGTATAGAACCTGTACATCTTTAACTTCAGTATCGGACCAGAGAACTGTGCAAGTGGTTGTAATCAGTGACACTTCCCCAGTGGTATAAGTGCTCCCATTGTTCAACATTCTCATCCTCACTTGCTATTTAGTTTTCACGAGTCAGGTGCTTGTGTTATAAAGCAGTATGTCATTTTGCCTTGAATTTGTATTTCCTTGACTACTAATGAGGTGTTATGAGCCTTTCCAATTTTTTAGTAGCAGGTTGGAAATCTTTGTGGGAACCCTATTCCAAATGTTTGTCCTCCTCCCCTCTTCATGGCAACATACAAGCTCCACAGTACGACAGACTGACAGATGGGTGATGGTACTTGATGAGCATAGAAAACATACTAGGCCCATGTCAGTTATATGTAATCAAAAAATCTCCAATTTCGTGGCTTATTTTTTTCTCTTCCTTTTATTTATTTATTTATTATTACAGTTGAGTGAAAATGTACATTCCCATATAAATTTACATGCCCACCTACATTCAGCTTCCACTGCTCTCCCTGCCTGGTGGCAGCACATTATTCCTCTCTGCTCCATACATGTCTCATCTTCCCAACAGTTTCCTTTCCCCTCCTTTCCACCCACACCCATTACTCCGGCCAGGGGTCTACAGGATGATATCCTATAGATGCATAGAACCATAAAGTGCATCTAATATGTGGTCTCTGCATCACCAAGTCCAATCCACTTGTGTTCGAAGAGTGGAACTTCATAATGATTTATGGGCAAGAGCAGCATAAGGGCCAGGGACCATGCTCCCAGGGGAACCCCGAAGCCGCTGGATCATCAGTTGAGGTCTTTAGTGGAGATCTCAGGATGCACCCCTTTGGATTCTTGTGTTGCCAGTGAAACTTAACTTTGTGAGCTCCATCGTGGCTGTCACAGGTGGTGGCCGGGTACCATCTGGTTCTTCCGGTCCCAAGTCGATGTAGGCACCCACACATGTGAGTCTCTCTGTCTTCTTGATCATCTTTCCCCCATGTCATTTTGGTACTCAGAGAGCATCTGTTCCTGCTGAGCTGGGACCATTCGCTGTGCCCTTGGATGGCAGCTAGGCAGCTTTTAAGACCCCAGACGCCACTCACCAGTGTGGGGTGCAGAGAGCCCTCTTAGCAATACGCTAGTTTTGTCAGTTGGCCTCGATTTCGCCTAAGAGCATCATCCCCTACCCCCTGCCCCAGCTACTCTGACCTTGCAATATTGGGTTAAGATGGAAGGCGTATTCAACTTATGTTGAAGTCCACTTAACATAGTTCTTGTTTCTAATGTGTGCTATCACCGATTTCACCCAACCAAATTTCTACCAACTATCTAATCTAAACCCTCGCCCTCCCCCTCCCTCTGTCCCCTTCCTTGCAGCCGTCAAAGAGTCTTTTCTTCTATGCATAAGTCTGTTTTTGAGTTTTTATCATAGGGGTCTCATACAATATTTGTCCTTTTGTCTCTGACTACTTTCACTCAACATAATGTCTTCCAGTTGAAACCAGGTTAGGAGATGTTGCTGGAATCATCATTGTTCTTTATCATTGCATAGTGCTCCATTGAGTATATATACCATAGTTTACCTATCCATTCATCTGTTGTTGGGTATCTAGGTTGATTCCATCTTTTTGCTTTCGAGGACTGTGCTGCAGTAAACATTCTTATGCATGTATCTGTTGGTGTGAATGGCCTTGATTCTGTCAGATATATTCCAAGTAGTGGAATTACTGGGTCAAATGGTATATCTATATCCATTTTTTTAAGGAAGTGCCAGATTGCTTTCCAAAGAGGCTGGACCATTTTGGAGCCCCAGTGTAGGAGAGTTCCACTTTCTCCATAGCCTTTCCAGCATTTGTTGTTTCGTGTTTTTTGGATCATGGCCAACCTTGTTGGGGTGAGATGGTATCTCATTGTCATTTTGATTTGAGTTTCTTTAATAACTAAAGATTGTGAACATGTCCTCATGTGTTCTTTGGCTGCCTGGATCTCCTCTTTAGAGAAATGTCTGTCCATCTCCTTTGCCCGTCGCTTAATTGGATGATTTATCTTCTTATTGATGTTTTGTAGTACCTTGTAGATTATGGAGATCAGGCATTGGTCTGATATAGACTTGCCAAATATTTTTTCCCATTCTGTAGGTGGTCTTTTAAATCTTGTGATAAAGTCTTTGGATGAGCAGAAGTGTTTGATTCTTAGCAGTTCCCATTTTTCTATTTTCTCTTCTGTTGATTGTGGTTTGTTTGACAGATTTTGAAATCTGTCTACATTGTGTAGTCTGTCTACATTATTGTTCCTACTTTTTCTTGGATGAGCTTTATCATTTTAGATTTTATATTTAGGTCTTTTATCCAGTTTGAGTTGGTTTTTGTATAAGGTATAAGATACGTTTCAATTTATTGCAGATGGATATCCAGTTTTGCGAGCACCATTTGTTGAAGAGATTGTTTTTGCCCCAGTTTAATGTCTTAGGGCCTTTGTCAAATATCAGCTGTTCATAGGCAGATGGTGTCATCTCTGGGGTCTCAATTCTGTTCCATTAATCAATTTGTCTGTTCTTGTACCAGTACGAGGCTGTTTTGACTACTGTGGCAGTGTAATAGGTTCTGAAGTCGGGTAATGAGAGGCCTCCCAATGTGTTCTTCTTCTTTAGTAGTACTTATCCAGGGTTTCTTCCCTTTCCAAGCAAAATTGGTAATTTGTTTCTCCATCTCATTAAAAAATGGCACTGGAACTTGTATTGGGATTGCATCATATAAGTAGATTGCTTTGGGTAAAATAGACATTTTCACAATGGTAAGTATTCCTATCCATGAGCAGGGTAGGTTTCTCCATTTATCTAAGTCTCTCTTAGTTTCTTGTAGTAAGGGCTTGTAGTTCTCTCTGTAAAGGTCTGTTATTTCTCTGGTTAGATTAATTCCTAGGTACTTTATTTTCTTGGGGGCTATAGTAAATGGTATCGTTTTGATGATTTCTTCATTAGCAGTCTCACTCTTGGTATAAAGGAATCCTACTGATTTACTTATGTTTATCTTGCTGAACTCTTCTGTCAGTTTGAATAGTTTACTTATATATTCTTTGGGATTCTCTGCATATACAATGATATCATCAGCAAACAAGGATATTTTGACTTCTTCTTTCCCGATGTAGATGCCCTTTATTTCTTGGTCTTGTCTAATTGCTCTGGCTAGAACTTGTACTACTATATTGAATAGGAGAGGTGAGAGTGGGCATCCTTGTCTAGTTCCTGTTCTCAAGGGAAACTCCTTCAGTCTCTCTCTGTTCAGGATGACATAGGCAGTTGGTTTTGTATAAATGGCCCTTATCGCGTTGAGGAATTTTCCGTCTATGCCTATGTTACTAAGAGTTTTTAGCATGAATGGATGTTGGACTTTATCAAATGCCTTTTCTGCATCAATAGGCAAGATCAGGTGATTCTTGTCTTTTGTGCTACTTATGTGGTTAATCGAATTAATTGTTTTTCTGATGTTGAACCAGCCTTGCATCCCTGGTATGAATCCCACTTGGTCATGATGGATTATTTTTTTTGATATGTTGTTGTATTCTATTGGCAAGAGTTTGGTTGAATATTTTTGCATCTAGATTCATGAGTGATATTGGTCTGTAGTTCTCCTTTTTTGTTGGGTTTTTCCCTGGTTTTGGTATCAGGGTTATGCTGGCTTCATAGAATGAGTTTGGGAGTACTTCATCCCTTTCTGTACTGTGAAATAATCTCAGTAGTATTAGAGATAACTCTCCTCTAAAAGCTTGGTAGAATTCTGCGGTCAAGCCATCTGGGCTCGGGCTCTTTTTGGTTGGCAATTTTTTGATGAGCTTTCCAATCTCTTCCTTTGTGATGGGTTTATTAAGTTGTTCTGCTTCACTTTGTGATGATTCTGTAGGTGATATGAATAAAGGAATTTGTCCATTTCCTCTGAGTTTTCAAATTTGTTAGAGTACAGTTTTTGATAGTGTTCTGTTATGATATTTTTAATTTCTGTTGGATCTGTTGTGACAACTCCCCTCTCATTTCTAATTTGGGTTATTTGTTCCCTTTCCTGTCTTTCTGTAGGAAGATTAGCCAGTGGTTTGTCGATTTTGTTGATCTTTTCATAAAACCAGCTTTTGGTCTTTTCAATTTTTCAATTGTTTTTCTATTCTGTAATTCATTTAGCTCTGCTCTAATCTTTATGACCTGGTTTCTTCTGATGCCTGAGGGGTTCCTCTGTTGTTCTCTCTCTTCTTGTTCAAGCTGTAGGGTTAGTTCTAAAATTTGGTTTCTTTCTTCCTTCCAGATGTGTGCATTTATGAAGATAAACAGGTCTCTGAGCACAGCTTTGGCTGTATCCCATAGGTTCTGGTAGGAAGTGTTTTCATTCTCAGTGGAATCCATGAATTTCTGTATTTCATCCTTGATTTCTTCTATAACCCATGGTGTTTTGAGCAGGATGTTGTTCAGTTTCCAAGAGTTGCACTTTGTGTGTTTTCTGCTATTGATTTCAACATTTATGGCTTTATGATTTGAGAAGATAGTTTGCATTAATTCAGTGATACACATTTTGTTGAGAATTGCATTATGTCCTAACACATGGTCAATTCTGGAAAATGTTCTGTGTGCACTGGAGAAGAAGGTGTAGTTTTCTGCTGATGGGTAGAACGTTCTGTATAAATCGATGAGGTTTAGTTGGTTAATTGTGGCAATGAGGTCTTCTGCATCTTTACTGAGCTTTTTTCTAGATGATCTGTCCAGTATTGAGAGTGGAGTGTTGAAGTCTCCCACTATTATTGTGGAGTGATCTAACTCTTTTTTGAGTGCAGTCAGTGTTTCTTTGATGTATTTAGGTGCTCTGATATTAGGTGCATAGATATTTAATATAGTTAAGTCTTCACTGTATACTGAACCTTTCAGCAGTAAATAGTGTCCGTCTTTATCCACAGTGGTGGATTTGACATTAAAACTGATTTTGTCTGAGATTAGAATTGCTACCCCTGCTCTTCTTTGTTCATTGTTAGCTTGATATATATTCTTCCATCCTTTAATTTTCAGTTTGTTCCTATCTTTAGGTCTCCAGTGAGTTTCTTGTAGACAACATTTGGATGGGTCATGTCTTTTGATCCAAGATGTCACTCGATGTATCTTTACTGGAGCGTTCAGTCCATTCACATTCAATGTAATTATTGATAGGTGTGTGTTCACTGCTGCCATTGTGATGTGTTTATTTTTGTGTTGATTTTTTTCTCTGTTGTTCTTATTAGTCTGTTCTGGGACATTCTTTTTTGTGAGTTGATTTTTCACCTGTTTCAGAGCTGGTTTTGTAGTTGTTGAGACTCCTGTGTTACGTTTCTTGCTGTGGTATGTTACATCTTTGTTGTGCTTTAGAGCTGCCCCTATGATCCCCCTTAATAAAGTATATATAAACCCAATTTTAATTACTACCAGTCTTGTCAACTTCCTCTCCATCTGGAACGACTATGATGACTATAGTACATCCCTCTTTTTAATATGATGGCACCATAGTTTTCATGATAATCACTGGATTGTTTCTTTCAGTATTAAAGGTGTGATTAAGTGTGGAGCCTTCCCTAACTGAGTAGAATTCTGGATGATGTGTCGTTCTAAAATATAAACTTAGTGGTTGTATTCTTCTAAGCTAGAGCCAAGAACTTCTTTCAGTATTTCTTGTAGTTTTGGTTTGGTTTTTACAAAGTCTCTGAGTTTCTGTTTATCTGGGAATGTCTTAATTTCATTTTCATGTTTGAAAGATAGTTTTGCAGGATGTATAATTCTGAAGTGGAAGTTCTTCTCCTTCAAGGCTCTGAATGTGTCATGCCACTGTCTCCATGCCAGCATGGTTTCTGCTGAGAAATCTGACGAAAGCCTACAGGGTTTCCTCCTGAATGTTAGCTTTGCTTTGAAAGTCTTGCTGCCTTTAAGAGTTGCTGCGTATGTTTCATTTTGTTAAGCTTGATTAGAATATGTCTTGGAGTCTTTCTTTTGAGTCTATATTGGGTGGTATACGATACACATCTGGGATATCTATATTCTCTTCCTTCGTGATTTCTGGGAAGTTTTCTGTCTGCTGCTCAGCAACAATACTCTGTGTTTTCAGGTGTCTCATCCTGTTCAGGGACTCCACAATTAATCGAAGGTTGTTCCTCTTAATAGAGTCTCAGATGCTTTTTAATGCTTCTTCGTTTTTCTTGTTTGTTTTTTCTGATTTCTGCTCATAGACGCTGGCATCAGTACTTCTGTCTTCCAAGTCAGAAATTCTTTTTTCCATTTGTTCCGTTCTGTTTTCTTGGCTTTGAATGGAAGTTTCTATGTCTTTTATTTTATTCTTGATCTGTTGGATTTCAGAGTACTGGTATTCCATCAGATTGAAGAGCTTGCTTAATTTTTCATTTTATTGTGCTGCATTTTGTATAAGGTCTTGATGAAGGGCTCTGTATATTATCCTTTTACGGTCATCTCCCGATGATTTCAGAAAAGTTTCTTCATCTGGAAAACTCCTCTGTTGTTTTGTTTGGGAGCCTGCTGAAGCCGTGGGTGATTTCTTGTTTGCCACAAGTGTCTGTTGCTTTTTGGGTGCCATGTGAGTAAGTAGAGGCTAGGAGAGACACTATGAGGATGGACCACTGATGTTTCTCTAGGCGGTCTCAAAATATAAAACAAAAGATATCTGACCACTTCCCAAGTCTGTCAGGTTTTCAGCTGTAGAGGTCCCTCTTACCAACTGGCAAAGTAAGCACCTCTATATCCAACCCCAGATGATACGAACTAGTTCAAAGTGCAGCAATACTACTGCCCTGTTGGACTCTGCTGACTTCCCAGCCTCAGGTGACACTGTGTCAACTACTGCTTTTCTGGTAGAAAAGCGCTCTCCTGTGGGCAGGCTGTGGCTCCCAAGCTAAGAATTAGGTCCCACTGCAGCCACCGTATCTAAGAAGGAACCCTCCACACGGTCGGTAGATAGAGGGGCTGAAGATGCCAAGAAGTAGTGAGTCCTCTGCCTCTGTTGATGGGCCCCCACTGTAGGCGACACTGCATAAAATACTGCTTTTCTGTCAGAGAAGCACTGTCCTGTTTGCAGGTGTTGGCTCCCAGGCTAAGAATTACACCCCACTAAAATCTCTGTATCCAACATGGCATCCTGCACGCAGGCACTGTGGTTCCGTATGAACTGTGCTGTGGCAGAGATAAAAATACAAGCCCAAAGTGGCTAGATGAACAGAGTCCAAAGCCTGGTTGTCAAAATATGGGAATTTCACCTGCCTGTCCTCCCAGCAGTGTGTCTGAGTCTAGCCGCTAGGCAAGACCCAGTTCCTCCTGCCAGCCAAGAGAGAGAGAAAAAAGTCAAAATGGTGCATTTACCTTCAGTCTGTGAGAGCCAGGGCTAGCCAGGAACAGGAGTCAGCAAAAGAGAGAAGGTTTTTCGATCAGTGGTATGAAGTCCAATTTAACAGCCCTGTGCCATGTCCTGGGGGCTCACTGGGTGACCAGAAGGCTCCGTTTGATTATCAGTTCAGGTCTTGGTTTACAGAGGGATATGAGGAGATGTGGGCTTAGTCTGCCGTCTTGACTCTGCCGCCTCTCTTCTTGATGTTTGAATAGTTTTGTTAATTTTGACATAAGCTAGTTTATCCATACCTTTCACCATATCTTTTCAATTTGTATGCTGAGCAAATAACCCAAGAAGCTGTGGACTGTATGAAGACAAATGAGGCATCAGGATTGGAGGATGACTCATTAACAGTCTGCCTTGTGCAGGTGACACAACCCTGCTTGCTGAAAGGAAAGAGGATTAGAAATACTTGCTGATGAAGATCAAAGACCACAGCCTTCAGTATGGGTTACATCAGGATTGAGGTTGTGAAAGGTTTTATTTTACTTGGTTCCACAATCAACACCCATGGGAGTAGCAGTCAAGAAATCAAAAGGCACATGATATTGAGAAAGTGTGTCGCAAAGGACCCCTTTAAACATTGAAAGGTAAACATGTCCCTTTGAAGACTAAAGTGCATCTGATCCAAGCTATGATATTTTTAATTGCATCATATGCATGCAAAAGCTAAACACAGTATAAGGAAGACAGAAGTAGAGTTCATGCCTCTGAGTTGTGATATTGGAGAAGAATATTGAATGTACCCTGGACCACCCAAAGAACAAACAAATCTCTTCTGGAAGAAGTACAACCACAGTGCTCCTTGGAAGCAGTGATGGCGAGACTGCGTCTTACATACTTGGGACGTGTTGTCAGGAGGGATCAGTCCCTGGAGAGGGACATGAAGCTTAGTAGAGTGGAAAGTCAATGAAAAAGAGGAAGAGCCTCGACGAGATGGATTGGCACAATGGTTGTAACAAGGGACTTAAGCATAAAAATGATCTGTGGACATGGCACAAGACCAGGCATTGTTTTGTTCTGTTGTGCATAGTGTTGCTGTAGGTCAGAGCTGACTCGATGGCACCTAACAACAATAACAGTAATGGTAATAGAACCAGACTGCCACATCTTTTTCTTGTAGAGCAGCTGACAACCTTGAATCACCAGGCATTTAACCAGTTTGTCACTAGGACTTTTCTTTTTACACCACACGTAGTGTGAATTCTGAGCTCGGAGCCAGTGGCTCAGTTTTCAGGAAAAGCTTTTTCCCTCCTTCCATCCAGGGGTAATATTCAAATAAGGATGTTTACTCTCTGCCTCTGTGCACATGGCAGTTTATTTCCCATTTACCTTTAACTGTGAAGAAGCTCTTTTGTGTTCCAGTTGTATTTGAGGCTGCTTTTTAGATGCCCCATCTCATACTTGCTTCTTTCTTGGAATTAAGTAAAATGATGTGTCTTTCAGCTGCTGACTGTCACTTGGTGTGTCTCCACAATGTTTGGGGGTGCTTCTTAGACCTTCCTGTTTAAGATCTTTTGGGGGGAAGTTACTTAAAATAATGAGTTTTATAGTTGTTGGCTACTTAGATTCAATGAACTATGTTTGTTTGTTTTAAAAAACAACCCTTGAAGGAGTGAATTGATAATATGTTTTGGTTGTGATTTATGTTTTCATCATTTTTGTGCCAGGAAGTGTTTGTGGTAAGACTTCAACTAAAGTGAGAGATAGTTAAGGCAAAAAAGATTCGTTTGTGTTTTGAAGAAGTCTGTTTTTGTGACACCTGTTGAAGGCCTTAAAGGGAATGTGGACAGCTTCCATTTCCAGATCATAGAACAGCTGGCAGTAGACCAGCGCTCACTGCCTGCCGGGAGGCAGCAGAAAGCTGATGAGGAGACAGGCATGCTTATGGGGGCTGTGACTCTTTCTGGAAAGGGGAGAACGTAAGACTAGCTGGTTTTCATGGTTTCTTTTACCCTAAGGAATCTGCTGAAGCTCATTACAATGGCTAGCCAAGAATCACTTGAGGCAGGGGACAGAGATCAGCAAAGCTTTTGGCAGATGCTGGGGGGGCCTTGAGCATACAGCCTGTTCTCCCCTGAGGACTTCCTGCTACACAGGAAGCTAACACTGTAAGTAACAAGCCCAGTTGAATGAATGTCCAGCAGTTTTAGAAGGCAGCAAATACTAGATTTAGAAACCACTGGTAGAGTAACTCCACAGATTGCAACAGACTATTAGTTGACAACTGTGGGCATCAGGGCAACTCAGGTCAACTGAATGCTACTTAGGCTGTAAACCTTGTGAGGATGTCTCATGTGGGAGAAAGCAGAGGAGTGTTTGTAGTATTCTGATTTAGACTTCCAGAGTGTCCTTGAAAACAAGGGTTCTCTGGTTGGAGAAAAAGGAGATAACAGGTGTATAATTAAAGAAAAAGGAAGTATTAGTATGAACTCGTGCAGTAATTGGTATGTTGAGTATGTGTATTTAAAAGTTGGAGCTTTCGACAAAGGGAATGTTTTCCCCTGGAGAGGACACCCTGAATATGGACTTGCAGCCTACCAGACTATGTAAGAATAAACCTTCCTTTGTTAAAGCCAAAAAAAAAAAAAAAAAAGTTGGAACTTTGACCTGTGTAAAGCCTAGAAACCTAGTTGTAATAAGCTTTCCTAGTGCTCAAATTGTGATCTTGAAATACCATTTCTCACTAGAAGTAACCCGGTTTTCTTGGAAAAATGACTCCATGGCATGTGCAGAGAATGTGCAAAATGAACCTGTAAGACTTGTCACGGCAGACAGTAAAGAAGCCCGCCGAGACTTGGAAGGGTTTTTTTAGTCAACTAGAAGCTGCTAGTGGGAAAAGATGGGGCAGTTCAAACAGTGAGAAGGGAAATAACCGTAGTGGATTGAGACACATCAGATACATCCATGAGTTCATAGTAATGCAAAACCTCATTAGGCACCTTTGGAGGATGTTAGAGATGTATTTATTTAAGAGCTGCTAAAGAAAAGCACTTAAGCTGTGAACTGTACCGCTGGATAACCAAATAGTTGGTAAGGTCATGTTTCTGTTTATGGAATTATTCCAGCAAATAAATGAAAAAGGAGTGATAGAATTGAAATGTCAACATTTTGCAGTCTCCAGTGAATTAATAGATAACAGACACTGAGCGTCAGCGGCTGCAGTCATCACAAGGAAAGAGCCACGGAACTAGGTGCCTCCTGTTGGAAATAGATTATGAAGTGATCTTAGCAAAAGACAATCCTGAATCTGCTTATGTTTCTAGAGTTGGATTAGCAGTATTTCTCCCCCTGTAAAAGGCCAAATGGTAAATAATTTAGCTATTGGGGCCAGGTAATCTGTGACAGAACTACTCACTTTTGCTAGTGTAATGTGAAAACAGCCATACCCATTACATAGGTGAGCGGGTGGGTCTGTGTTTCTGTAAGACTTTATTTGCAAAAACAGGCAGTGGATTGAGGTTGGCTGACTACTGCATCTACCAATAACAAAGCCCCAGATTCTGCTTCCAACTGTAGGAAAGACAGATGACGGAAAAACTGTTTCAACTACAGGAATGCACATGGTAAGGTCAGCACTGCGGGAAACTCTAGAATACAAATGATAGCATTTCTTTAATAAGTAAATTGCAAGGAGAGAGGTTATATAGGAATTTATGGATTTGAGAGTTTAGAACACAGGCAGAACTATACTACTGTGGTTAGGGAGGGGGTGGACAGACAGTGAGAGTGAAGTAAATGAAGGACGAGCACAGCAAATGTAACTCTTGATGAGGAGCGTGTAGAGGGGCGGCGACTGGAGAGGTCATGTCAGGGGCTTCTGGAGTAGTTGGCCCAGTACTTCCATCCCCTGTCACAGCTGGTGATTACAAGAATGCACCTTTTGATTGGCTAAGCTATACATTCATTTATGCAGTTTTCTGCATTTATGCATATCTGGCACTAAAAGTCTTAAAAAAAAAATAAAAGAAAGGATGGAAAATGTCACCAAGCAAATAATAGCCAAAAATGCAAAGTAGTTTGAATATAGGATGAGCAAGAGACAGTTCATCAGAACACATAGGAATTTTAAATCTGTGTACACCCAGTAACATATCTTAAACAATATAAAGGAAAAGCTGACAGAGGAAAAAGAAATATACAAGTGTATAATCATAGGAGAAACCCCCTAATGGTGTGGTTAATTGCTACAGCTGCTCACCAAAAAGGCTGGCAGTTCGAATCCACTAGGTGCTCTTTGGAAACTGCATGGAGAAGTTATACTCTGCCCTGTAGGGTCTCCATGTGTCAGAATCGACTTAATGGCAATGGGTTTCTTGCTTTCTCTCTCTCTCTTTCTCTCTCTCTTTCTCTCTTTCTCCCCTTCCCTCCCTTTTTCCCCTCCCTCCCTTTCTCTTTTTTTTCTCTCTCTATTTCTCTTTCTCTCTGTCTCTCTCTCTTTCTTTCAAATAATATAGGAAACTTCAAAGAAGCATATACAAGTAGGTATCACTTGAGTTTATGATAACCAAAGCTTAGTATTTGAAATATTTTCTTTCTAGGTGGTTATTTTTGCTCAGAAATGTACTATTTTTTTTTAAATATGATTAAATGCTTTAATTTTAATTTTAACAGGGATTTATTTTACCTAATCTTTAAATTTGCCAGGTGTCTGTCTTCTTACCAGATAATGTAAATGATGATTAGAATTTTTTCAAAATACACACTAAGGTTAGCTTATCATTGAATGTCAACCAGTCACTATTGGACTTTTCCTGCTTTTGGAAACAATAGCTCAGAGTGATTAGAATAGCTCTAATCCCAATTTGTAAATACACAAAAGTTCAGTGACTTTCTAAACAGACTTTCAATATAAATTACTTACATATGATTTAAATCTTACTAGCAGGAGCTAACTGTTCTTCCTCTTTTAAACAGGGGTTCTGAAGGGACGTTAAATGACTGCAGGGTAATATTCACAGATGAAATCTTCAAGATTGAGAAACCTGGGGCCCATCCATTGTCACTTGCAGATGGAAAATTTTTAAGTACGAATTTTTCTTCTAAGCTGTAGACTATATAAATTACAGAATTAACATTTTAAATACTGGTCAGTGAATAACTTTGAAAGAAGGTCAAAACTGTAGACTATACAAATTTGTTTTCAAGGCAAAATATTTAATGTAAGATCCATTTTGGATAATAGATTTTTCTCAAATTACAAATTTTTTTTAATTAACGTTTTCCCAACTTGAGCATTTTATTGATATTGTCTTGTTATTTTCCTGTGTTACAGAATTTCTCAGAAGAGAAAACATCATTTCACTTACAGCCATTCAAGATTAGTTTTTGAACATTAAGGTTTAATTTTTATACAAGTAGAGCCTGAGAATAGTAGTGCTGATTGAGCCTTGAATGTCTTAAAGATAATAAATGGGGATTATGTGATAATTAGAATTTTACAGTGTAACCTTGCCCCTTCATTTTACATACTTCTACTTGTTCCATACCACGCAATGAGTTGGTATAAGGGCACGACTAGATTCTAGATCTTTCCATTCATGGCTCAGTCGCCACCTTTCCTGACAGATTATTGTTACTGTTGTGTCATTTCCAACTCATGGTGACCCCAGGTGTGTAGAATGTCTCATTCTCTCTTGATTGTGAATTTGTGTGTGTGTGTGTGTGTGTGTGTGTGTGTGTGGAGAGTACTCTTGGTTTTATGCCATGTATCAATGTTTATTATAAGACATAGTGCAGAGTGGAAACATATTTATTGATCTGTAAAACCTCTTCTTACCACAAATAGATATGATTAAAACAAGACAAGTCATTTAACAGATCAATAAATAAATTTCCAGGTTCTCAGTCTAGGCCACTCATTTATTGAGGCTACAATACTAATATATCTAGATTTTTATGGTGAAAGTATAGATTATTCTCATGGTTTGGTCATCAGGCTTTTCACTGGCATATAATTGGGCTGTGTCCCTGAAATTCTGGTCCAGTGAGTCTGGAATGAGACTAAGGCATTTATTCTTAAAGTCTCACACTTGATTCTCCCTGTGATTTCTTTCTTTTTTTATTTAAAGGTTCACAGATGTAAAAATGATGTTAAGATTGAGTTATAACTTTGTTCTTAATAGGGAAAAATGACCCTGAATGTGACCTGTGTGGCGGAGACCCAGATAAGAAATGCCAGTCTTGCTCCTGCCACGTATGTGGTGGAAAACATGAACCCAACATGCAGCTTCTGTGTGACGAGTGTAATATGGCCTTTCACATTTACTGCCTGACTCCACCTTTGGATAAGATCCCAGAAGAGGAATACTGGTAGGATTATCAGGGGTATCTTTTTGTTTGTTATTGTTATGTTTAGGAGTTAGTTGAATGGGAAATACATATTGGAACCACTAAAAGTAGATCTCTCAAGATACGTAACCCCAAAATCCACTGCCGTCAAGTGGATTCTGACTTGTAGCTATCCTACAGGATAGGACAGAGTAGAACTGCTCCATAGGGTGTCTGTAGAGCACCTGGAGGATTCGAACTGCTGACCTTATGGTTCACAGATATGGCATTTAACCAGTGCACCACCACGGTGTCCCTAAAGATACATAGTGTGTATTAAAGTGCTCAAAATGTTACCACTAATGGTTACTTGGGGTTGGTATGTTTGTCTCATACTGTACCAGCTTCTGGATAGAGCTCTAGCTGCGTTGTCATCCCCCTCCAGTCCCTTCTCTGTTATGGAGTGTTCATTTTGAATGCTGTGGCAGCTGAAATCCACCAGGTGCTCCGTAGAAATTCTGGGACAGTTCTGCTCTGTCCTTGAGGGTCACTGTGAGTTAGACTTGACTCCATGGCAGTGGAGTTTGGTTTGGGGAAGCCTATGTGGATGGTCCTCCTGACTCCTCAGCGCCGTTAGATGCCCCTGCCTGATGATGCCGTGGCTAAGCACTTGTCTGTGAGCTAAAAGTCTGGTGATTTGAACCTTCAGCCAGTCTGCAGAAGCAAGAGGCAGTCTGCTTCTGCGAGATTTACAGCCTTGGGAAACCTGTGGGGCACTCCTGGGGTGGCTGTGAGTTGGAATCAACTTAACAGCAATAGTTTGGGTTTCATCTATAATGGTATTGAGTGCTTAATATGTGCTAGACACTGGCAAAGTGCTTTACATGGATCATTTTTTTAATACTATGAAGTAGATAAACAGAATGACACTTGTAGATCCAGTATATTTGCTAAAGTCTGTACTTCTTCTGTTGATTTATGTTAATTACAAAAGGAAGTGATTCAAAAGAGACTGGGAGCATAGATCCACCAAGTTGTGATGGACTTTTAATGCCATATTAAGGAGGATTTTTGTTTGTTTTTGTTTTCGTTTGAAACTATGAGCCATGAAAGATTTTAGGTAAGAGGGACGACAGAGTCAGAAATTATGATGTTACAGGTGCGTAGACAGTAACTGTGTGAAGAGGAGTAGATTGTTTCCTGATCCTTGGTCTCCTCAGTCTTTCAGGAAGGTTGTTGTATTAGCACAGTAACCACGTGAAGAGGGGTTAGATTGTACCCTGACCCTTGGTCTCCGCCGTCTGTCGGGGAGGTTATTGTACTGGCACAGAAGCTATAGAGGCAGACAAAGAGAAGGGCATCAGGCTTTGTGTGCTTGTCCCAGCCAGCACCTTACAAAGTCACACTGTGGACTGCTGCGTTTTTAGGAGCCTCTCTCTTGTGAATCCTGCCCCTGTTCTGCCATCACCGCACCGTGCCTCTTTGCATCCTAAAATCAACATATACTGTGCACACCAACTTTGATCCCACTTGTCCCACCAGCTCCGTACCCCGTCCTTTGCTCCTTTCACAGCAGAGCTTGTAAAGAGCTGTCTCCACTAAGTGTTCCATTCCTGTTCCTGTTCATGTCTCAGCACTGCAGTCTGGCTTCCTTCCCACCACACCACTACATCTCCTCATCAGGCTTTTGGGTCCTCTGTGTTGTCAAGCCCCTTGGTGACTTACTACATCTTACTGTACTGCTCAGCTGCATATTCCCCTTGAAACACTCTTTATAGGTTTGATGATGCGATCCTGGTTTTCATGTTACTTCATTGGCTTTTCCATTGTAGTGGCTTGGTTTTCCCTCACCTGCCAGGTGTGTGAATGCTGGAGTTCCCAGAGCAGCTGGACCTGCTTCTTTTCTTCATCTGTGCTTGCTCCCTGGGTGATGTCGTCCAGTCATGAGACATTAAATACCAAGCTCATGGCTCCAGATGTGTGTCTTCAGATCTGACCTCCCCTAAGCTTTATATTCCTATACTCAACTATTTCAGCAAATTAGCGTGTCCAAATGGATATCTTGAATTCCACAAACACCCTCCGTGAAACTCTGCTCCTCTTTCAGGCTTCAGAAAATGGTACCATCATTGTGCCTACTTGTTCATCTGGCACAGCTAACCATCATTCTTGATTCCTCCTCTGCGTCCTCACGCACCGTGCCTGATACATCAGCAAATCTTGTCAGTTCTCTCTTGCCCTCCTCCACTCGTAACGCTCCAGCCCAAACCGTCTTATGCCTAAACTGCTGTCACAGATGCCTAATGACTCAGCTTACTTCCCCTTGCCTGCCAGCTGTCCTCTCTCACGTAGCAGCCAGGATGATCTTAAGTCCTGAATCATGGCTTATGCCTCTTAGGAAACTCTGTGAGGCAATTCTACCCTGTCATAGAGTTAATGTGAGTCAGAGTAGGTTCAGTAACACATGACAGCAGCAATAACGTCTTCTGACTGCACTTAGAATAAAATCTTAAGCACTTACCGCCTGTGAGCTGGCCCCTGTTGCCTTTCCAAACCTAGTAACTTTACCATCCTCTTGCTTCTTTGTTAGTGTTCAGCTGTGCCCACTTTTAGGTTCTTCGAAGAGTGCCATTTCTTTTGATGCTTCAGGACCTTTGAACTTAGTGGGAGTGCCTTCCTTAGCTTCTGCACAAACTGGTGTCAGCTGGAATGTCACTTTGAAAGTCTCATCTGCTCTATGTAAGGAAGCATACTGTTTCCCATCATCTTGCCACAGAATCCTGGTGGTGTTTTACCCTCATGGCACTTACCACTTTGTGGAATTATTTCCTCGTATGTACTGATTTTCCTCAACTGGTGTGAAAAGTATCTTTCATTAATTGTACTTTAGTGATGGTTTACAGAACAAATTAGCTTCTCATTAAACAGTATATGTATTATTTTATAATACTGGTTACCAACCCCATGATATGTCAGCATTCTCTCTTGACTTTCATTTCCATTTTGCTAACTCTCCTGTCCCTTCTTGCCTCCTAATCCTTGTCTCTGGCTGCTGTGGCCCCTTTGGTCTTACTTTGTTTTATGGGCCTGTCTAATCTTTGGCTGAAGGGTGAACTTCAGGAGTGACTTCATTACTGAGCAAAAAGAGTGTCCAGGGGTCCATACCTTTCACTTCCCCTTTAAATACTGACCTTAAACCTACTTTTCTACTTCCTCAAATCACATTGTCTGGACATTTAGATGGCTGAATTCATTTTCTCATCAGAGAGAGAGAATAACTGTTTTAATCACAAGGTTATTAATAAAATTGTAGTTTTAAAGGCTAGCGTATCAGGTGAAGTGTAATCTTCCTTAGAACAAATTGATTTTTGGAAGTCTTCCTGATTTCCCAGTTAGAACATATTTTACTTTCTTAGTATTTAGAGCCTTGTCATACATAATTTTGCTGCAAATTTATTTGTATCTGTATCTTACTTCCCTGACTAACTTCTCAGGACCAGACTTAAATGATTTATCTTGTTCTCTCCCATAGTGCCAAAGAAGATACCTCATAATTGAAACCCATAATTTGAAAAAAAAGCAACAATAAAAACCCATTGCTATAAAGTTGATTCAGATTCATAGCAATCCTATAGGACAGAGTAGAACTGGCCCATAGAGTTTCCAGGAAGCAACGGGTATGTTTGAACTGCTGACCTTTCAGTTAACAGCTGTGCTATCAGATCTCAAGTCTCAAAATTGACTAGTGAGTGTAGATCTTGTCTTCTTTGCTGTAAAGACCACAAGGAGTCAATAATTTTGAAAATTGGTAAGTATAGAAAGAGAAAATCGAAGGTTGATGTGGAACACAACAATTAAGACTTTGTTAAGAGATCCCCAGAGTTTCTATTCCTTACCGACACAAGAACAGCCCCCACCTTGTTCTGTACAAGATATCTTTATACCTTGCTTTTGTTTTAGAAATGATTTAAGGCAGGTCATAATGACATACTTGTTATATAGCAGGGTGACCAACCGCAAATATACTGAAGAACCAAAAGGGGTAGGGCGTTAAACTTGAATTAGAGATAAGGCTGATACACACATTTTAAAATCCTGTATACATGTTATAATAGGCTACTGTATATTTTTTAACTTGGAGAATTCTTATAACCATTTACTCAGGCGGGGAGATATATCAGTTGTATGGTTCACCACTGAGCCTCGAAGCATATACTCTGACTTGTTTTGATTCGATAATTAAAACATCAAAGGAATTTTTTTCTCTGGATTAGTGATAAAATCAGAATCTATGGTGCCGTTCAAATCAGACACTTTGGATTTTGAAAGGTTTAGTACTTTTAACTTCAGCTGAAGCTCTTTAATGTATGCCAAGTAATGCATCTTAAAAACTAATCTACTCTGGGAATACCATATTCTGTTACTGGCTTTAATATGATCCTTTCTTCTATTGTTTTTTGTTTGTTTGTTTGTTTGTCTTAAGGTATTGTCCAACCTGTAAAACTGATTCCAGTGAAGTTGTGAAGGCTGGTGAAAGACTTAAGATGAGTAAGAAGAAAGCAAAGATGCCATCAGCTAGTACCGAAAGCCGGAGAGACTGGGGCAGGGTAAACAAGAAATTCTCCCTTTCTTTCTAGTAGCGAGTTATGATGTTACCATGCCATAGTAGTAATGGCAGAAAAGATTAAAAAATATAGTTAGCTGTTGATATCATTATTTCTATTTTATTTACATTTTGTGGGTGTTATGACCTTTCTTTAAAATTTGAATGTAACTGATTTCTTGGCTTGTTTTGTGACTTTCAGGGAATGGCCTGTGTTGGTCGTACTAGAGAATGTACAATTGTCCCTTCGAATCACTATGGGCCTATTCCTGGGATTCCTGTTGGATCAACTTGGAGATTTAGAGTTCAGGTAGGTTTTAAAATTGGCTTAGTTCATAGGGGGAGATTGGATAGAGTTCAGACTGTAGCAACGTTAATATCTATGTTGGTTATAAATGGACAAATCTAGCTAATAACACATGGCATGCAGTTGTTGGAATAAAAGATTTCCTTTAGTATGGTTAAATGAATAGAGGAATATACCATCAGGGAGTTAAGCATGGGTTACGCCTTTTAAGCCCTTTGCTTTACTTTTCTATTACTGTTAAGTTTGCTAAAGAATTTTTCTTGCCAAGATTTTTTCTTTAAATCATAGAAGTTCTCATTTAAAGGCATTGAGCCCTAAGAACTCTCTCTTTGGGTGTTTTCTTTGGGGTTTGTGTCCTCCTGAACTCAATGCTAGGATGACAAAGGACCAGCTGGTGCTGGGTTAGAAATACTTCTCCATTTCCCTTCAGGAGGTGCTGGGAGGCTCTGTTGTATTAATCCCTAATTTCTTCTTTAGAAAGGTAGTGTTATCATTATGGAAAACTTAATGTGAAAAAAAAGTAAAATCTCTTGAGTACGGCAGTTTCCCATTAGAGATATTCCGAACTTTTCTGTGAACAGAAGTTTTCCATGACCCCCAATACAAACTTAGGGCTGCTTAGGGAGTAGCTCTTCCTTCCCCTCTCCTACACATCCCTGGCAACCACTAATAAAATTTGGTTGCTATGCTGTTGTTGTTATTCAGTGCCACCAAGTCAGTTCTATCTCATAGAGACCCTGTGTAGGACGGAAGGAAGTGCTATCCAGTGCTGCGCCGTGCACACAGTCGTTGGTTGCTACACATTTGCCTGGTCTGGGTAGTTCCTATAAGTGGGATTATACAGTGTCGTCTTATGTCTGACTTCCCTCAGCACAGTGTTCTCAAAGCTCATCTGTGTCCTGGCGTGTGTCAGAACTTCATTTTTTTCTTTATGGCTTAATGATATTCCATTGTATGTATATGCCACATTTTATGTACACATTCACCTGTTAATGGATACTGAGGTGGTTTCTGCCTTTTGACTTATGCGTAATAGTGCAGTGAGCATGGGTGTGCAGGCACCTGTTTGTGTCTGTGATGAGGAGAGAAGTGAGAAGTAAAGTTTGAAATTCCAGTGATAAACTCAAGTGAAGATGTTGAGAAGGCTGTAGATCAATGAGACTGGAATCCAGAAGAGGAGCCGAGTAGGAAATACACATTTAGAGCAGTCGATGGATGGAGGTACCTGATAGCCAAAGCCATAAAACCAGATGAGATCACCTTTGGAGTGTCATTAATATGACATGCAAGTAAAATTTTCTTGAAGATAATCCAAAAATGGTTACAGAAGTGCAGTGACAGAGAACTGCCAGAAATTCAAGCATGATTCAGGAGAGGCTGTGGAATGAGGGATACATATCATTGCTAATGTCAGATGGATCTTGGCTAAAAAATAGAGAATACTAGGAAAGTGTTTACTGATGTTTTATTGATTATGCAAAGGCGTTCGACTGTTTGAATCATAATAAGTTATGGATAGCACGTGAGAAATGGGAATTCTAGAACACATAACTGTGTTCATGTTGAACCTGTACCAGGAGGCAGTTGTTCGAACAGAATAAAGGGATACTTGGTTTAAAATCATGAAAGGTGTCTGTCACCATACTTACTTAGTGTGTATGCTGAGCAAATAATTTTAGAAGCTGGACCACACGAAGAAGAAGGTGACGTTAAGACTGGAAGAAGACTCATCAACAACCACCAATGTATAGGTGACACAATCTTGATTGCTGAAAGTAAAGGAAACGGGAAGCATTTACTGGTGACAGTCAAAGACTAGAAACTTCAGTATAGATTATACCTTAACATAAAACAAAAATCTCCACAACTGGACCAATACACAACGTCATCATCAACAGAGAAAATATGGAAGTTATCAGAGATTTCATTTTGGATCCACAGTCAGTGCCCGTGGAAGCAGCAGTCAGGAAATAAACTGATATACTGCATTGGGTAAATCTGCTACAAAAGACTGCTTTAAAGTGTTTGAAAGCAAAGATGCCACTGTGAGAACTAAGGAGTGCCTGACTCAGGCTGTGGTATTTTTAGTCGTCTCAGATGCATGTAAAAACTGGACAGTGAATAAGGAAGACTGAAGAAGAATTGATGCTTTTGAATTTTACAGTGTTGGTGAAAAATACTGACTATATGAAGGACTGTCAGAAAAACAAACAAATATACCTTGGAAGATGCATAGCCCAAATGCTTGTTACGTGTGACGGTGACAAGGCCTTAGCTCCCTTACTTTGGACGTGTTATCAGGAGGGGCTGGTCCTTGGGAAGAAAACCGCGCTTGCAAAGTAGAGGTCAGTGGAAAAGGAGGAAGGTCCTCAACAAGATGGGTTGACAGCGGTGGCTGGCAACATTTTGGGAACTACTGAAAGCGAAGTCACTAGGAAACTTTTACTTATTTCTCCCGTTTACATCTGTGCAAGCCTTCTGAGAAAATAAATCTCTTGCATGTATAGGAGAGGAGCATTCACCTGGCTTGCATACACTTGGGCTAGGCTAACAATTCCTTGTACAAACTTTGTCCCTTCTTGTTTTCAGCTCTATCCCATGAATCTGTCTTCTGCTCAAGTAAATAAGAATTTCCAGCTTCTCTTGCATGGATCAGCTTCTCAATAGCTTATGAAGTGCCGTCTTTTGCCACGTACACTGTACAAGCTTAGATTTCAGGTTTTCATTGTAGAGTGTAGTTGTATTACAGTTAAACTGTAGTACCTTTCTCATGGAGCTTGTATCATACAAAAGAATGACATTTGTTTCAGTGAGCCAGACCAGAGTGTATATGGAAAAAGCAGTAGACCACTGAAGTAGAATAGCATGAGTAAAGTAAGAAAGGAGTAGCATGTTTGAGTATTTGAACTCAAGAATATAAGCTTTGTCAGTTGTGACTCATAGAGACCCTATAGGTCAGAGTAGAACTACTCTATAGTTCAAGGAGCGCCTGGTGGATTGGAACTGCTGACCTTTTGGTTAGCAGCCGTAGCGCTTATCCACTGTGCCACCAGGGTTTCCTGAGAAAGTATATAGGAGCCATGTTGAAATAGAGTAATATATAATGCTTAGTATGGGCTTGCTACTGTAGGGCTGTTATATTTTAAGTAGTTGAAAATGCAAACAGAATGGTTCTTAAAAGGATCATTCTGTTGGTGATGGCCAGAATGAGTCTGAAGGAGCAAAGCTGGAGGCATGGAAGAAAGCACTGTGGTCAGCACTTATGACTTCCCCTGCGAGTGTAGCAATGAAGGTAGAAAGGATGGATAGGAGAGACTTAAGAGAGAGAAGAAGCAGTACTTGTAACCAGGCAGGTTTGGGAAATCAGGGAGAAAAAGAGTCTAAAATGGCCCTGCGTTTCTGATGTGGCCAAATGGGCAGGAAATAAGTAGAGAAGGGAGAAGAGATTTGGCACACTGATAGTGGGTGCTCTTGTAGCCATGTCAAGTGAATTACGAGTAAACGTAAGATGAGGGTTATTTCAGGGTTACTTGGAAATGCAAGAATTCTAGGTATGAGCAGTTTTAGAGTCATCATCTTAAAACTTGTCTAGTTTTCTAGTTAGGCTATAATAGAAATACCACAGGTGGGCAGCTTTAGCAAACAGAAGTTTATTTGCTCACAGTTTAGGAGACTAAAAGTATGAATTCAGTGTATCAGCTCTCGGGAAGCCTTTCTGTCTCTCTTTCTTGGGGAAAGTCCTTGTTGCTTGTTTCCTCGGGAGCTTCGCGTACCATAGCATCTGTCTTCCCCCAACAGGGCTCCTTCTTTATCCAGTCTGCACCTCTTATGTCTAAAAAGAGATGGACTAATACTGACTCATTAATAAGAAGAAAACCCATTCCCAAATGGGGTTATAACCACAGGTATAGGGGTTAGGATTTCCAACACATATTTTGGGGTGACACAGTTCAGTCCAGGATAGTACATAAGGGATATACTTGGGGAGAACTGAGTGTGAAAGAGAACTCAGGGTGAGATTCATTTCTTGGTGGGGGAGATTTTTGGTGTTCAGTAATACATGTGAATATACTTTTTAAATATAGCTTCACTAACTCTGCAGAGACCCGAGACTCTCTGTGCTTGCTTTGTAGGTGAGCGAAGCGGGTGTCCATAGGCCACATGTCGGTGGGATTCACGGTCGGAGTAATGACGGGGCTTACTCTCTTGTCCTGGCTGGTGGATTTGCAGATGAAGTGGTAAGTGAGCCAGCCTCCTCCTTTAAAACCTGTCTTGGTCGTTCAGGAAAATGCAGAAGCTTTGTTTAGAATGCATCAAATGTTAGTGTTTTTAGTGTAATGTTTACATTAAAGTGGTGACTTCTATACAAGTCACAAGGTAAATTCACCTGACAGTCTTTCATGTTGCCATATACTGATTTGATTTATATATACACCTGGTAACCAGTTATGACGATGAGAATACTCACATTATCTGTAGCACTTTTTTAAATTAAACTTTTGTATTTCAAAGTTACTATCAATTAACTGTAGCTATAAAAAAGACAGAGGAATCCCATGTACCCTTCATTCAGTTTCCCCCAATGGTAGTACCTTGCGGAATCACAGTACGATGTTAGAAGTAGGATATTGGCGTTGATACAGTCAGGATGCTGCAAATCTCCATCACCGTGAGGATCGTTCATCTTACCTGTAACAGTGACTACACCACTATTTCTGTAATTTTGTTGTTGCAAGAATTTTTATAAAAGGAATCATATAGTATATGACCTTCCAGGATTGACAGATAAAGGTGTTTTAACATTTGAGTACAGGTACTTGTGTGAACGTCAGTCTCTCTTTCTCCAGAAGAAATGCCATGAGGTGCATTTGCAGTGTCATATGGTGTTTGCAGAAACCCTGGTGGGGTGATGGTTACGTGCTACAACTACCGACCTTTATGGGGCAGTTCTGCTCTGTCCTGTAGTGTCTCTGTGAGTCGGAATCAACTCAATGGCAATTTTTTAAACAGTACTTGCATATGCAGTTTTTGTGGAAACGGCCAAACTTTTCCATAGTGGCAATATCATTTTACATTCCCGCTAACAACGTATAAATGATCAGTTTCTCTACATCCTCACCAGCAATTGCTGCTGTCGCTGTTTGCTCTAGCCATTCTGATGGAGGAGGTGGGGTACCTCCTGTGGTTTTAATTTGTATTTCCCTAATAGGTAATACAAAGCAGGCACAGAGAGTCTTGGGTCTCTACAGAGTTAGTGAAGCTATATTTAAAAAGTATATTTACATGTATTACTGAACACCAGAATCTCCCCCACCAAGAAATGAATCTCACCCTGAGTTCTCTTTCACTCTTAGTTCTCCCCACACAGTGGTTAAAGGCAGTTATGCTAACCAAAAGGTCAGTGGTTCAAGCCCACTAGCTGCTGCGTAGGAGAAGATGTGGCAGTGTGCTGCCATAAAGATTACAGCCTAGGAGACCCTGGGGGGTAGTCCTGCTCTTTCCTGCAGGGTTCCTGTGAGTCGGAGTCCACTCACTGGCAGTGAGTTTGTTCTTGTTTTAATGGCCTGTGACGTTGCTCATCCAGCATGTGCTTGCTCGGCCTTCTGTAGCCTGGCTGTGGGACATCTCTTCAAGGCTGTTGCCCACTTTTCAGTTGGGTTGTGGTTGCTGTTGCTGTTTTTTTCATTAGTCTGTACCTTAACTTTTCATCTTCACAGCACAAGTTTACATTTTGATGAAGTCCAGTTTAACAACTTGTTGTTTTCAAGAATTTTATGAATATATCAATTTATATTACAAAATTCTAGGCTTTTTCTAAATAAAAATACAGTTTTTGTAGGACCAAACTCAGAATTACTTTGTTTTCCAGGCCTGAGTCTTTTTAACAACAAATCTTATGGTATGGTATACATGTGACAGAAGTTCCATGAAGGCAGTGGGGTTCTGGAGAAGATTTAAGACCTTTCCACTCAAAGCGAGGTCTAAAGACCACCAACATAGACACTCAGACTGCCGCAGATGTAGCAAATTAGAACCTGCCTATTAACCATGTCCCCAAGCCATTCATGTCTATAGTGGTCTCCAGCGTGCTGACTGATGTTATTGGACAACCTAGTGCAATGGTCAGGGCTTTTTATAGATTATCTTCCTGGTGTCAAGTCTGAAAACTCTTGGCTTAGCCTTAGACCCTGAAAATTTTCTCCTATTTATTTTTTTCTAACAGTTTTATAGTCTAAAGTCAAGGACACATTTTGAGTTAATTTTTGTATATGGTATGAGACATAGGTCAGGATCCCTTTTTTTTGATCCATGGATGTCCGGTTGCTGCAGTGCCGTTTCTTGAAAAGGCTGTGATTCTTCTATTAAATTGCTTTCCCACCTTTGTCCAAAATCAGTTGGGTTTCTCATATAAAATTCCTCTTTTTGAAGTCAGATCTTGAATGTGACAGAACTGGAATTATGTCAGCTGCCACTTAAAGCCATGGAAAGAATGAAAAGTCATTAGATGTAAGGTGGGAATGAGGGAAGCAGATGACAGGATAGATGAGGTAAGTTGGTCCTAAGTTAATCAAGTGATGTGATAGGGGTTCACTGTGCTGTTGTACTGCCGTCTGTCTGTACATCAGTTTTTCTCTCCGTGCTAAGAGAGGAGTAACCTAATGTAGGTGCATTGTGGGTAAGGGACTGGGCAGATGTAGCTCTGTCCATTCTCCATCTTCATGCACTTTAGACAGGTTATCAGAGGGACCAGTCAATTCCTGCACATTGTTTGCTCAAGTGGAGGGTCAGCAAAACCAAGGGAGACCCTCGACAAGGTGGATGGGCATGGTGGCTGCAGCAGTGGGCTCAAGGGTAGCAGTGAGTGCGAGGACAGCACAGGACCAGGCCGAGTTTTGTCCTGTGGTCCACAGCGTTGCTGTGGGTTAGCACGGACTCGGTAGCACCTGACAACAACAAGCTGAGAAGAAGAGACAGTGCTCCGGATGTTTGTAACTTGTTTGATTCTAAAACTTCTGCCCCACGTGTGTGCTCTTGGCAGGTTTTCTCTCAGTTGGTTCTGGCAGTGTATCCTAAACTTCACAAACAAACTGCCTCTGTCTGCTGCTCTCACTCTAAAGACAGGTTCTCTAATGGGTGAGGTAAGCAACTCAAAACCTGTTTTGAGAAGCATGAGCTAAATCTGCTGTGTTTAGGGTTTCAAGTAATGAGATAAATTACATACATGTCTGAATTCTGAACCATTTAAGAGACTTAAATCCGCAGACGGCAGATTGAAGTACAGCTTTGTAATTTTTAATTCCAGGTTGAATGACACAGGTGAAGTGTGGGACAGCAGCAGGCTCTCTAATATTGCATCCCAGAAAGAGATTTGTCACCCAGACACAGGCAGGGTGGGAATGGATAACTCTTAGAGAACAGACAGACCAGAATATATTTCTTTCACACAGTTTGTGCAAGAGGATGAGGGGGTAGACAGAGTTAGACCTGCCCAGTTCCTTATTCCAAATTCACCTATGAGATACAAGAGAGTCCTCCCTTAAAGAAAGAGGAAGAAAAAGGCCAGAAATGTAATTCAGCCATACCTCCATGGAAGGGAGTACCAGCAATAAGGAATCAGTACCCTACCCTGTACCTACCTTTTTCCTTCAAGGAGTGTCACTGCCTTTATTTTACATCTTGTAGCGAGTGGTGAAGAGTACATTTCAAAGGGGCCGAATTCACTGTCTGTTGCTGCATATTATCCTCGAACTTCGCAGCTGGAAACAAGCATGCATTATCTCACAGTTTCTGTGGGTCAGGCATCTGGGAAGCTTGAGCTGAGTGGATCTGGTTCAGGTCTGTACCAACTGGTTCTCGTCACAAGAGGTTACTGTCGTCCAGGGCCAGATGATGTACTTTCTAGGTCACTCATGGTTTTTGACAAACCTGGTAGCTGGCTGGTGTGCAAGACACAGACCCCCAAAGATAGAAGCCACCCACAGTCTTTGATAAACTAATTTCAGAAGTGAAATACCATCACTTCTGCCTTATTCTAGTGGTGCCACAGACCCACCCTGGTACAGTGTGGGAGGAAGCCATATAAGGGTGTACATTCCAAAAGGCAAGGGGCTATCTTAGAGGTGGCTAACACAGACTAACTGCGTGTGTCTGTGTAAGTCGCTTATTGGGGGTACAGTTTACATACCATACAATTTACCCAATTTTAAGTTTGCAGTTCAGTGATTTTTACACAGTAGCTAAGAACTACAGAGTGCTGTGGCTGCAAACCAAAAGGTCAGCAGTTCAGATCCACCAGTCACTCTTTGGAAACCGTATGGAACAGTTCTGCTGTGTCCTGAGGGGTTGTGGTGAGTCAGATTTGACTCCATGGTAACAAGTGTGGACTTGGGTAATAAACTCTTGCCATGACTCAATTTTAGAACATTTCCCCCCTGTTTGCAGCATTCCCTGATCCTACCCCCAGCCCTGCTGGAGACATTTTAAACTCTCAGTGCCACAGTTGTGGAGCCTTTCTTTGGGACCTGGGTCTCTCTGATGCGGTTGCTACTTGTAGTTGATTGTTGACTCCTAAATTTAGTAAGGAAGCTGTGGGAGAAGGGAGGGTTGCAATCAAATGAACTCTTGAAGCATAGTAGTCAAATCTGTTTGAAGCTGACCTAGTGTAGTTTTGGTTTTCAACCAGATAATTTATTTCTTCCTTGAAAGCCTAAATTCAGTGTCTGTGTGTGTCTGTGTGTGTGTGTATATATACATATACATGTATATACACCTACATGTATCTGTACATATGTATATGTACATGTATATGTGTGTACGTACACATATTTGTGTGTGTGTATATATGCTGCTATAGGCAAACAGGGTTAATGAGAACCTAACTGCTAAATTAGTCGCATTAGTTCCCTGATCAGCCACAAATGGTAGTGTATTTATTTATACATAATACCTGTATATTAATCAATCATTCCTTTTTCCACAGTGCTTATGTAGTTCATCAGATAAAACCAAATTCTTCATGTCAGAGACAGAATTTTACAAAGTGCCATCCAGGGCTGAGTTCACAGGTATATTTGTTCTTGTAGGTAATATTTATTTTTAAATGGTTCAGTCCAGAGGAAGAATCACTTTCTAGTGAAAATTGTAGTCTATCTGAATGTTTTTAAAAATATGGACTTTTTGATAAGAGGATTTGAAGTTCTTCATAAACCAGTTTAAATGCTTACCTTTTAACAGTTTTCAAAAAGTATATTTGAGAATATTCTAATGAGATCATTAGCTTTATGTTAAGTCATTTTAAGGTTTTGCAGCTTCAAGTTACGTATTTCAGATTTTCTAAAAGTGGTAAAGAGACGCAGCTGCAGTAGAAACTGGAAGGAAATGGGTGAGGAATTTCTGGATTTCCATTTTTTATGTCTTAATCAAATGTCTCCCAGTTTCCTGTAGGTCTCATTTGCTTGCTTTCATGAGATGTTATGTTGATGAATTAGACTAGCTATTGACAGTCTTGAAATCTAACATGTTTTCAGACAACAGGGGAATATGTGGTGTCTTTGTGAAAGGCAACTTGGGCGGCTTGTCACCTTACCATGGCACAGGCAACTAACTGGAAGTGTCAGGGCCATGCAAACTGGGAAGTTGTGTCTTTAAGAACTTGGTAGAAGTACAGAGACTGTTACCTAGTTCGTTACTGTCAATGCTTAGAAACTCAATGAGGCTAGGTAATAAAACTAACCAGCTGGATTGTAGCATCTCTGTAACATTTGTTGTTAGCATCTGGCCAGTTGTATTTAATCTGGGCTCTGACATTTGTTACATGTATATGGTGTTGGCCTAATTATTTCATCCAGAAAAACCTCAGTTTCCTCCTGTATAAAATGGAAAAAAAAATTGTGTCACTATTTTATATCAGAATGACAGTTACTGCTGTGAAATGCAGTAATTTATGTAAAAGTGTTAAAACAGTAGGCCTGGGCATATGACAAGGACTCAAACATGAGTTAAATTGTCAGTAGCAGAGTTTTCAACATAGGAACAAAGCAAATATGTAATCGTAAAGCTAAAAACGAGAGCCAGGCTACGGGGTGGTGGGATGTTGTCTTAGGCTGGGTTTTCTAGGGAAGCAAAACCCAGTAACACATATGTTACCAGGAAACAGTTACAAGGAAAGGTTTATATATAAAAGAAGCAGCTCACACAATTGTAGAAGCCGAGCATCCCAAGGCCAGGCACAAACCTCACGTGGCCACGGGAGCTGGTGAACCGAGGGTGAGCAGGTCAGAGACCAGAGCTCTAGGTCACCGGTGGTATAGGCTGGCAGATCCCAAGCTGGCAGTAAGACTGCGAGATCTTTGCTGACTCACGGAGCTGCAGGGGCTAGCCAGCCCAGGGTCAGCAGGTCAGGGAACAGGACTCTCCCTTCTGGCTGGGAGGGTTGATGAATCCAGCAGTTACTAGTTCAGGTCCAGGAACCAGATGCCAAAAGAGAGCAGGAGCTGTTGGCTACGTGAGCAGACAGGAAGTGGGTGGTGGAAGGCCAAGAGATGAGAGCTGAGAGCAGGGCAGCCACCACAGGCCCTGCCCTGCCACTTGATACAGCAGCCAGACATGGAGTTGCCAAGGTGACACAATCCTGACAACCACAGGTGTGTTACAGTGTCATCATGTCTTCCATCTTTTGAATGTAGTTACTAGTCAAACATTAAAAACGTTTGTGGAGAAACCAACTGATGTTTCTGTTTCTTGAGTAGTCTAAAACTAATAAACAATGTAAAGATTAGGATTAGAACAAAGACTTAACAAGAATACCAGTGAATGTATTTCTGGAGGTGTTAACATATTTTGTAAGCGTTTTCTACTTTTTGGTCTTTTACTGTCATATCGATGGGAGTAAGTTAGGAAAAACTCAAATTTAAACTTTTCTCATTAGAGAGAAAATTTGCTCTAAAACATGGGGTTTGATAAAACATCCATGATGCCACTTAAGTTTGTTCTTTTTGGCTACCCAGACCTGAAATGATTGAGAACCTGCTAATAAACTAGTTAATATTTTAGCCCAGTAGCTTGAGTTAATACAGTACCAGTTCTAGTGCCTTGTGTTAGGACGACCTCACTTGAGAAAAGAGGACCCAGAAAGATGACCTGCTGCTTACATTGGTCTGAGAAGTAGTTTGCTCAGTGGCTGGGGACAGACTCTGGGGCCATGCTTTCTGAGTGTGTCTCCTTTGCCATCTTGACGAGCTATGTGACCTTTGGCAAATTATGGACCTCTTCCTTATCTGTAAAACAAGGCATCAGATACCTACCTTGCAGGGTTGATGTGACGGGTGAAGGAATTAATCCTATATAAAACCCTAACCCTAACCCCATACACACAGCTAATGCTAAGTAGGTATAGACAGTAGTAGTAGTACTGAGTTCTGCAGACCTGTAAGAGAGGCACTAGGAGTTGGTGTAGTAGTTAAGTGCTACATCTGCTAACCAAAATGTCGGCAGTTCAAATCTGCCAGACACTGCTTGGAAACTCTTATAGGATAGTTCTACTCTGTCCTATAGGGTCACAATGAGTTGACATTGACTCGATGGCCCTGGGTTTTTTGGGTTTAGGAGTTCCTGGGTGGCGCAAGCAGTTGAGTGCTCAATTACTAACTGAAAAGTTTGTGGCTTGAACCTACCCAAAGGCACCTTAGAAAAAAAGACTGGTAATCTATTTCCAAAGTAAAAGCCTTGGAAACCCTATTGCGTGGTTCCACTCGTGCATGTGGGGTCTCCATGAGTCAGAATCTGTTTGACAGGGATGGCTTCCCTGGTAAGAGGTATTATGAGGGAGAAGCTGGCATAAATTGAGGAAGTCAGACTTTGGGATAGTCAGGGATTCTGAAAGGCTTCTGGAGAAAGTTTAATGATCTTCATTCTGCTTTAGAAATGATTCATGTGGTAGTCTTCATAAGTTGAGGAAATCGTTTAAGAAGTCGGCTGCTAACCAGAAAGTCAGCAGTTAGAATCCACTAGCTCTTCTTGAAAACCTTATCGAGCAGTTCCACTCTGTCCTATAGGGCTGCTTTTGAGTTGGAATTGACTCATCGACGAGTTTGGTTTTTTTTGGAGGATACCATGGAACGAAGGCCTTCTAGTCTTTGAAGTACTGAGTGCCTGGTAGGGGTGACAGCAGGGATGGGGACATCCAGCTGACCTCCTCTGTTCAGTACCTTGGGAGAAAAGTGGGGACTGGGAGATGCATGGGGGACTGGGTTACGTATGTGGTCCCAGTGTAGATGGAGTGTCTTTACACCCACTGTTCCCAGGTGGCAGCCGTGCTCGGGCTGCGGTCATACGTGGGCTCAGCTTAGTGGATCACAGACTGGGAGATCCAGCTGGTTGAGGCTGACCATTTTTCTAGAGGAAAAGTTGAATCTGTAATCATGCTAGCTGAGCTGATAGTCTGCCAAGTCTTTGCTTTCCTACTGATAATTTACAGGTTTTGTTGGTTTAAAAGTTGAAGTACAGATGAGTTAATGATCCAGAATTTTAACCATGTTTACTTGGTTATTTGTTGCTTGAAGAATAATCAGAAATGTTTTTTGTTCTTCCATTTTAAACACTGTTTAGGTTAGGTCACCACCATTCTGCTTTACTCCTCCCTCCATTGCACTACCAAAGGGACAACTTTAAAAGTTGACATGGTTACAAATATGGTTTTATGAAGGTAATCTAGATACTATTTGGAAAATTTTTTTTTTTTTTTGATAAATTAAGGAAGTATTCTGGTTGGTTCTAGATCTATTTGTTTATTAGCATGCCTTCAAATGGAATATGCATTAAAGATGAGATTCCTTAATACTTTACTCTTTAAAATATAGACCCAATGTGGCACTAATTTTACTGAGTCAAAGGAAAAGTGAATTAGAAGTTTTTAGACTCAAAAATACTTTGGACTTTTACTTGTAGCCTTTTATAGAAAGGAAAATAAAATGCCAATAAAGAACCTTAATAATAAGCGATTATTTAGTAGAGAAAGTCTTGTCTTAAGATCAGACTGAATAGATTAAAATGACCTTGTATTGAAGCATAATCACTATTTAGCTAGTACTATAGAATAAATTTGCATACATATGGTTTCTTTTCACAATTTATTTTGAATGCTCAATCAGGTGGAGACTTAGTATCCTTGTATGTGTGTATCTGCTGTAGAAATAGTTCACCGTGTTTATTTCACATAGACACTTTTATTTTCAGTTTTCAAATTCGTTTCCAGACTGTTTTTCTTTAATATTTTACCAAGCTTTTGGTGAAAATTACCTGATTAGGTTCCCCTTGACAGTTACTGGAAAGATAGTTCAGTGTCATTAGGTACGTTTATTACGATATGTGAACGCTCCCTTTCGTCGTGTTCTCTTTGTTCTATTTCCAGTGCTCTCGTTTCCCTGCCCCTCTGTCTTCTCATTCTTTGCATCTGATTGATTGTTGGCCTTTCAGCCTCCTACTGGTAATTTTTAAGCAGGGCAGCAATCTTATGGGTGATATCCTGTGTTTTGCATGCCATTCTGCTGTCTTGCTAAAAGGTGACCTCAGAATAGACTTAGTTCTAGGTTTATCAAGTATCTCAGGAAGTCCTCTGTTCTCCAGGGTTTTAATGGTAGGTGATTATTCTACCTCATTGTAAATGTGTGAACCCTTAGAATGTGAAATATAGGGAACTTGACAAGGTATTAGAAGTTTAATGTGAGGTTTTTAGGTAAACTTGCTTTTATAAAGCATACTAGTATCAGCTTCAAAATTTGAGGTTTAGCCTGTGGTGTAGACTAGGGTTAGAAATTCACTTTTGAAATGTTTACTAAACCTGCTGATTAACTGATTTTAACAACTTGTAATTAAATGAAGCCTACTATTTTCAAGTTGCGTGGCCTGTTTTGTAGCATTGTGTAGATCATTTGGCTGCCCATGAGGACAGTCACATCTGGAGGTGATGGAAACTGTAACTTCAGAATGGAAGTTTGGGCTCAAGTGATAGGAATTGAAGGTATATGACACGCAAGACTGTATTTGACTTATGTCTTGTCTTGGAAGATGCCTTGAAAGAACATACCAACACATAGCCTCCTGAGCAAGTGTCCTGACTGTGAAATGAGAACAGTAAAACTCTGTGCGGTCGCTGTCTCAGCGTGACATGTCTTCCCTTGCAGGACCGTGGAGATGAGTTCACATACACGGGGAGCGGTGGTAAAAACCTCGCTGGTAACAAAAGGATTGGTGCCCCATCGGCTGATCAGACGCTGACAAACATGAACAGGTACTCCTCACTATTAGGGTTAGTAAATAAGCTGGAGGCTTAGAATTTGGGCCTCGCATAAACAGTTTGATTACAGGACTGTAATTCATAACTTACACTTCAGAGGATAGTCTTAAATTGGCATTTTAAAGGATTTAAAATGAAAATCCTGTAACCTGGCTATGTAATTGTTGGTAAGCATCCTGACTTATTTAGTCATATGCTTATTTCTAAAATGACGTATTGCCAGCCTACTTCACGTGTTGACACTTCTGAAGAAGATGTGCATTTGAAAACACATTGACACCTTCAGTGAACAGGAGCCTTACATGTTACCAAGTGAAACTGAGCAGAATGTGGTTTATCTGCTGCATCACAGGTCAGAGGCGAAGTGACATTCTACTCAACACACGTTTATCACTGTTAAAGTGACAAACTTGGTTTTAGAGGGGGCTTGCTCATGTGAAACAGGCTCATGTGCGGGCATCACTTTTATGGTCACAGGTGACATACCAGGTCACTGAATCAGGTCAGCATTCAGGTGCTCTTAGGATTTATACTAATGAGCTGTCTTGTAACTGTTATAAAAGGCAGAGGTCAGAAGCGACCTTTTCTAACTAAGTACCCTTAAGGCATCACAGTGACCACCTTGTACTGGCCTTTATTCTTTAATGATGATATTCCCACTCCCACAGGAACAGAGTGTAATAACTTTGCAGTAGCTTATTTCATAAATGTATGCAATAGCAATATTAATAAAAGATTTAGTAACCCAAACCATCAGATAGCAACTACCATATTCTGACTTGGACTGATAATTTCTTTGATCATTTTGTAAATTGGAAATTTTTTACATTCTGTTTTTAAGGGTATTTTGTGGGGTGAGTACAAGCCAACGTAACCACTTCCTTGAGTCTAAATCATCCAGTTTTAACTGGTATCCCTTTAATTTTTTATTACTCTGTAAAGTAAGAAATGATTTCAGGATGTTTTCAAGGCTTTCTTGCATATCAGGTTACATAGAATCATCTGTTTTCATGCTTTTCTTCTGTATTATTTCTGACAGTAGGATTATTTCACTGATCCAGCAGAGGAGACAGGTCAAGTTTGCTGGTGAAGACATTTCTGGGACAGGAATGGGTCCCTTACTAATTTTTTTTTTTTTTTTAATTTTTAGTAAGAATGAGCTAGATACTGGAGGTAAAGTGTGAAAAAGAAGCGTGTTGTCATAGGATGAGGAGAGCAGATACAGTTTCAGAGAGGCGGGTGTCCAAAATTGACTTGGATTGTAAACTTTTCACTTAGTCACAATTTAAAAATGAAACAAAACAAAATGATGAGCTAGAAACCACCAGCTCTTCTAGAGGCATGCCAGAACATCTTAAGAGGAGTTAGAAATACTTTGACATTGTTCTATCAATGAAAACTTACCTTGAGTTTGAAAAAAGGGCTTTTTTCCATTATTAAATCTGAAAATTACGTTTTTCCTTTCATTATAACAGATTGCTTTGCGTGAATGAATTCTCTTTCATAACTAACCCATGCTTGAAATGTCTATGGTAGACTAAAGGTTTTGACCCATCTAATAATAAAGAGGCCCTGTTGACCACATGGTATTATTGCTTTAGAAAACCAATTCACCAGCAATGAAAATGTTTTCTATTAAAGGAAAGATAGTGAAAGTAAAATTAACTCAAAACAATTTAGAATTGACTTTTCAAAGAGACTTTTAACACTCGGGCAGTTAATTTATACATTAAGTTCTAAATGTGTCCTGTGATTGTCAGATCTCATGGGCAGAGGTGCCTGTATGTCTCATAAACATGAAAACTGAGGGGAAAGCCCTTAGCTCTGAGATGGAAGTATATTCTTTTCTGTATAGTATGCGTAGTTTATGGTCCCCTTAAGTTTTGCTTCTCAGCTAACAGAGATTACTCCTGTGTCTTGCTTCTAACAAGTCAATTCCTGTTTCTTCCTAACTCTTCCACCTTCAAGAAACAAAAGTGGACAGCAAGTTAACCCGGCCAACTTTGATGAGGGGCTATAGAGGTGACCGCTTAGTTGAGCGGCACCTGGAGTAATGGTGGAGCCTTGTTGCTGGTTTGCCTGGTGTCATCCCCTTGGCTTCCTTTCAAATCCCTGAAGAGCCTGCAACCTTCTCTGAAGCCAGAATGAGTCAGTGGTGCCAGTATGTGGTCACAGTCCCTGTGGTTGTGGTACCTGTTAGCACTCCAGTGGTTCACTCAGTGATGTGAAGGTAGAACTTTGCTGGCTCCGAAAGAAGATACATTATGTATATCTCATAAGTGTTCTGTAAATAAGACTTCATACTACCCTGGAGTTAATGCCTAGAGGTTTTCCGTGTCTCTCAGGTTTTAATGCAGCTCTGTAGAGTTAAAAAAGATAACTCAGCAAGCTTTAATTCCTTGACCACTGCTGTGAAAGTTACTTTAAAAAACGAAACACATCCTTAGGTTCATTTACTTAAAAAAAATATAGCTGTGGTCAGGAGATTTCTTTTCAGCCCAACCAAACCAACCAAACCAAACCCACTGCCATCGAGTTGGGTCCGACTCATAGCAATCCTAGAGGTCAGAGTAGAACTGCCCTGCAGAGTTTCCAAGGAGCGCTTGGTGGATTTGAACTGATGACGTTTTGGTTAGCAGACATAGCAGTTAACCCACTACACCACCAGGGTTTCCTTCTTTTCAGTAGTTGAGTCATATTTTCTTATTTGAGCCTGCCTAAAATCACCAAATCAAAAACCCACTGCCATCGATTCGATTCCAGCTCATAGTGACTCTATCAGATGGTGCAGAACTGCCCCATAGAGTTGCTAGGGAGCACCTGGCAGATTCAAGCTGCCAGCTTTTTGGTGAACAGCTGTACCACTTAACCACTATGCCACCAGTGCTGCCTGGAAAGACTTGTGCCCTGAAAAGGTATTTTGTGCCATATCTGATTTCACTTGATTGGATATACTTGTTTTTTTTTTTAACATTAATGTGTTCTGTATGTTTTCTTTTCACATAAGTTGGTAAGGAAGTAGGTGACTTAGAGGAAAAAGACTGATTTAAGCAGATCCTAGTTTCTTTGGTAGAGCTAACTTCTCCCAAGGAAGGTCTTCTGGCATCTAACAACCTTGCTGGTGAATTACCGGGAAATGAGTGCACATACAAGGAAGCTTCAGCTCCGTCAGCTTCTGTGTCCAGCTCCGTGTTTCTTCTTGTCCTTGTGGTGGCAGTCAAGTGTAGTGATCTCAATCTGTCAAAAATCTCTGTTGTCTTCATGTCACGATTAGGCACAGGCATTTGGATGCTTCACTTTTATTTAAATTTCTCTTTTGCAGGAGGCTTTTAAAGAATGTTCTCATATTAAACTTGTTCTGAATAATCTTGTACATTTTAAGGAATCCCGTTGTCTGGAACACGGGAAGTAGATAAGAAAGGTCATTGGTGCCTTGCTACAAATTTGTTTTTCTGGTTTTCTTTCTACATTATTACAGCAATTTACCTCACTCCCTTTAAAAATAACTTAATAAAACAGCCCCTTTGCCATAGTTTTCCAATATTCTTCTTCCCCTCAGCAAACATTATTTAAAGAAAATTCCGTGTATGTCTAGTTGTTTTCTGTTATACGTGGCACAGATGTTATTACTTTCAGAAGAACCCTACAGGCTATCTGAGAACCAATCCCCTGGCTTGGGGGTGACATCAGAAAACTGATTTGTCTTCTCTGCTGGTGGGGGAAAACATAATCCTATTATCTGGAGTAATATGGAAAGAATCATAGAATCAGCCATCAGGTAAGGCATGACTTGCCTCTTAATTGAGCTTATGATTGGATTATATACTTGAAGAGAAATTATGTGGTATAAAGACTTTGTTTTGTTTTTGTAGGGCATTGGCCCTAAACTGCGATGCTCCATTGGATGATAAAATTGGAGCAGAGTCTCGGAATTGGAGAGCTGGTAAGCCGGTCAGAGTGATACGCAGCTTTAAAGGCAGGAAGATCAGCAAATACGCTCCTGAGGAAGGCAACAGATATGACGGCATCTATAAGGTGCTCCACACGGCGTGACGTCCCGTTAGTCGCTCTTCCTGGGCTTTCCACTCGGGTTGCCACAGGGAACTGCTGGGGGTGGGCAAGAGGAGCTAGTCAGCCCTCTTAGCTGGCGTTTCTTTCTCTGAAAACATCATAAAAAGGCCCAAAGTGAGCTGCCAACATTGGTCCTTTTCTTTTAGGCTCACGTGAAGTCCCTAAGGGCTAGGTTACATTTGGGGACAAGATTTTTGACACATACAGATCCTCTGTGATAAGACCATTTCAGTAATTTGCCATTATAGATCTGGATTCTCATAGAGCTCCTCAGAATAATTTCATTCTAATAGATTTTTAAAGCAGAGCATATTGTATTAAAACTGGGTTTCTGTTGTATGTTTAAAAAATAGGGTTGTCTGTTACTATCGTTTTATTTACCCAGTGTGTAAAATTCAGTGAACAAAACCTTATCGTATCAAATTAATACCAATCTATACATATATGGGAACTATCTTAATAGGAAATATGGTCACAGCAGTGTTTCAGTGAATGTTCTTGACTTATTTGCCACTCTTACAGCAAAGCCAGTGTCCTTTACAATGATATTTAATTCTGGCATGTTTGTCTAAACCACTTTTGTGGTGACGTTATATCTAAACTTTTGGTCTCAAAGTAGTGTTGACATACTCTGGTCTAGGTGGTGAAATACTGGCCAGAGATTTCATCAAGCCATGGATTCCTGGTTTGGCGCTATCTTTTAAGAAGAGATGATGTTGAACCTGCTCCTTGGACTTCAGAAGGAATGGAACGATCGAGGAGACTGTGTCTACGTTTACAGGTTAGATTTCATTTGTCTAGTCCACTTGCTTCTTCAGAAAAATGTATGCCTCCATACCTTCTGTGTGCCTTAACACTGGGTACAGCCCCTCGGCAGCTGATCAGTAGACAGTTAGGGGTGAGGAAGGAGCTCGTGCCCTGCACAGACGGAGGAAGAAGAGCAAGTTCGGAGTAGCATCCTGGGTGTGAGACTTCCCAAGGATGAGGGTTGTGCTTGAGAAGAGACAGTGTTGTCGATGAAAAGTAAAATATTTCCACTTCCATTTGGAGATGACATAGAGTGTGAGGAAAGAGGACAAAGAAATGTCAAGGCAGGAGACTTTGAGAGGAAGGGGTCTTTGCCCTAGGGGCACAGGGGTGTCTCACTGGTAGAGGGAGGAGGGGGTGGCTTGTAAGAAGTCTGATTTCTACCTTTCTCTCTTTCGCTCACCTCTTTATTTGTTCCGGATCACTCAGAGCTGCTGCCTTGCTGTCACCAGCTCTTCTGCTTTGCCCAGTCTTCCCCCTTGCCCATCTGTCCCTGTTGGACCTTAAAAGATGGTGTTGATTTGTGTGCACAGTGGGTGCTATGGCTGCCTTCCCCTTCACTGCCTGTACATGCTAACTTACCGTGACACTGCCCTCAGAGCGTGATGTGAGTCCATGCTCCCCATTCTGCATTGCTGCTCTTTCCATGAAGGCCACCCGCTCAGTCGTTCCGCTGGCTCTGCACTTGTGTGGGGGCTGCACTGCGGAAAAGTGTCTGGCCACCTGGCCAGGTGTGTATCTCCCAGCACAAGTCTGTTTCTGTTTTCTTTTTTAAACATACAGAATTGATTGTCTCATGGAGATGCATCAAAAGTTGTCAAAATAACTACTAAAACAAAACCTTAAAGTATTCAATCCACTTTCAAAAGCTTTTTCAGATGCCGCTGACCAGCAGCACATTGTTCTAGATAGATCGAAATTGAAACCATGAGCAGAAGCATGAAGGCTCCTCTGTCATGATGACTTTAATACAAATGATAAGGCCTGAGGTGTGTTGAGCTTTAGATGTGAACATTGTCACAAAGTCTGACAAAACAAAATAATAGGTAGCCAGTGAAACACGTAGATAAATGATAGACTATTTCTTGAAGCCTGCCCCTTAGCTGTTAAGAGAACTTAGTCAGCGGTTTAGCAGCTTTAGGGCCCTCCACACTCTCCCCTCATAACTCCGAGAGAAGAGAAATAGGCCACTGTGTTTTCTGTTAGCTTGAGCCCACCCCGTAGCCTAAAGCTGTCTGGTGTTTGGTCACCAGCGGTTGTGCTCTGTAACTGATCCTCACCGACCTTCATGTCTGGATTCTGCTTTCCATCTCTTCTGCAGGCTTTTCGAGCCCCATAGAGTCCAAGCTCCTGAAGACTTGACCCCTTGATCTCTTAGATCTGAAACTACGAGGCCTGAAAAGATCACTGTGGTACAAAATGGAACATCTCAGAATCAAAGTTGTGTGTTTTCACAGTGGATTTGGAATTTTAGTAGTTTTCTATCCTGTGAATTCTTTGTTCTTTAAATGTCTGTTTCTTTTATGTCAGATCTTTCAGCTTGGGCAAAAGCAGAGCCGACTCCTACCCTCTCTTTCTTTAGAATTCCTCATCAGGATCTAAGACCCTCTTCCTCTGTGAAGTTTAAATTTGCATTGTCCTCTTTTCCCCCATCAGTATCCAGCAGGCTATCCTTCAGATAAGGAAGGCAAGAAGACGAAGGGCCAGTCCAAGAAGCAGACCAGTGAAAGCTCAAAAAGGCCCAATTCAGACGGTAGGTAATAACTGCAGAGAAGAAGCCCTTGTAACATATTTTTGGATTAAAAAAAAATTGAGAGTTTCAGACATTAAAAGCCAGTTGAGTATGAGCTGTTTTGAAGGGGAGAGGCAGATAGGTCTTTTTGCATATTTTAATAGTGTCAGAGGCCAAACAGCAGTGATTACAGAATCCGAAAGTCCGTGGGTAGGCCAGTGTTGCTTTGGCTGGTTATCTTCTTGCTAAACATCACTGGTGCCAGTGAATGCTTTTGCTGCGCAGTCGTGCTTAGAACCTATTGTAATCTGCCACTATATTTTTGGATAAATCTAGATGAGTGTCCAAGTGCCTCCAAAATGGTCAAGATATCTGATTCGGCGGACGCAGTGGAGGCTTTCCAGCTGACCCCTCACCAGCAGCATCTGATCCAAGAAGATCGTCACAACCAGAAGCTGTGGGACGAGGTGCTTGCGTCTCTCGTGGAAGGACCAGTACGTCTGGAACGTTTCCTAGCTATAACAAATGAGGAGAGAGTGCTATGTGAAGTCTGGTTTTCACAGATCAGTCAAAATAGGATCCTTCTCTCCAGTCTTCTCGTCCTTTCAGGGGTAATCTGAGGCACTACTTGAATACCTTTAAATCAACGTTAGATTTTTGAGACATTGGTTTTCGGCTTCCCAGTGCCCAGTATTTAATAGGGTTGCTGTGAGCCGGAATGGACTCAACAGTGGTGGGTTTGGTTTGGTGTAATACTTAATTGAAAAACTCTTCATGGAAACAATTTTCAGTGGTGGAACATACTCAACTTAACTGTAAAATACTTCAGAAACTTTTTTTGTTATACCACAAAACCTGCGAAAGCCAGACCGTGTGTAAGGCAGAAGCCTATCAGTGAAAGGAAACTCAAAAACAGTGTCACCTGGGAAAGCTGAACTTCATGGATGGCCATGTTTTTCCAGGTCTCACAGGTTTTCCGCCTTCAACAGGGTACAGTGTTACCACTTTTATCTCACTCAGAGGAAAATATTTGAGTCTTCTGTCTCTGGTGGGTTTCAGCTTTTGCAGATCTGACTGCATCTTCTACTGAAAAGATCAGTAGAAAAGCATCAAGACTGTACTTCATCAAAGGCAGAAGGAGACTCGCAGGACTTGGGTAAACAAGGCGGTCCTTTCGATTCCCAGCACGCTTTTGGGTTTCACCGTAGTTCACAATTAGCTGATAGCACATGCCTGAAGCAGTTCATTCCTGTGTGTATCACTTAGGGATAAAATAAACCTCAAGTGTTTTTTTTTTTTAAGTATTTCACATACTTTGAATTTTTCTCTGTCTTTGTAATCCTAAAATGTTGACATGGAAGAGAATCACAAAACTGACTATTGTGTGGATTTTGTGTGAAGCTTGCTTTTCAGATCCCCGAAGTTGGAGTTTTCAAATGTGAATCAGCTGTTTTTGTCTCCCTTACTGTGCCTCACATTTTTCTTGTGAATGTGAATCTTCAATTTCATTGGGTATTAACTCCTTGTCGTCTGAAATGCAGTCACCTCTCTGTGGTATGTGGCTGTTGTGAGTGAGCTCGGGCAACTTCTCGTTGAATTCCTTCTTGTCGTCTTTCAGTAACCTCTTCTTTCCCGTGGTTCCTTTATTTGTCACGGACATTCGCAGGAACTTCCCGTGTTTCAGAAACGAGGCTAAGGAGGTCTGTGTGTGCGTCCTGAGTGTGAGGGCACTCTCCAGAGCTTCTAGCTAGGGACCATTACTTTGCCTTTTGTTTGCAATATTCTTCATTATCATATTAAGGAAGACTGTTCCTGATAGAATTTTTAAACTTTTAGAAATGAGTAAATTTTATCCAACACCTTTTTGGTTTATGTTGGACTCACCATTTCCATCAGCCTGTAAACGTGATGTGTTGCGTTATCCTCAGGAGAAAGAGGCTTACCTGGCTGGAAGACAGAAGGAAAGTGATGTAGTTCTGTGACAGGTGTTTCTTGTTTTTTAGCCAAGAGACCCAGGCATGATGATAATCAGACTCCGTTAAATCAGACTCACTTGCGGTTAGAGCCTGTAAGCTGCAGAAGGCACTTGTTATCATGTCTGGTGACACTACAGTTAGTACTCCCAGGTGACTCCCAGCCATGGCTGGGCAGGAGACAAGGTAGCGATATAAGTGCATACCTGGGTCAAATATCATTTCCTGCTACCCACGATGGCTCTGGTTGTTGATGTATTACTATGCTGGTCAAGTTTCATGAGCGTTCTCTTTGAATAAGCTAGGACCATAATTATCAAGCCCCAAAATCTAGCATTAGACACAGCTGACTTTTAAGTAAGCACATATATTTAATATGCATGTATATTTATAGCCAAGCTCCTTCCTCAGTCCATGTCTGCTCTGCAGCCTGATCTGCCATTTGTCATCCTCCCTCACTGCTCTCTCGCAGGCAGACTGCCTCAGCTCGATGGTCTCTGCTGCTGAAACACACTCACCTGGTCCCTGCCCTCAGCTTTTACACATGCACCATCTGTCTGGAAGCAGTTCCTTCCCCTGCAGTCTTCACACGGCTTGTTCCTGCAGAGGGTTCAGTCTCCGCAGAAGTACTGCACAGTGCACGGACGCTATCCTCCAGCACCCCTTTCTAAAATAAACGAACTCCTTGTGCCTAAGTCAGTCTGGGCTTGTGGCAGCCTCAGTGTTACAAGTTAGACCTTCCCCCCAGGCCTTTCTTGACTGTAATCTTGACTGAGCAGATTGCCAGGCCTGCCGTCCGTGACAGCACTGGATGGGTCTCAACCACCAACCTTTAGGTTCATGGTTTAGCACAGACATCCTTTCTAAAATAACTACTCTTTATCAGTTTAATTTGCTTTGTTTTTCTCATACTTGTTAGTATCTCAAATGAGTTTGTTTAGTTTGCTCTCCTGTAGGGCTATAAAGTGAGAGAGCAGAAACTTGTCCCTTCTGTTACCACTGTGTAGATTAGACCCTAGCACACTCAGCGTGCAGCTGTTACATGTAACTGTTCCAGGCGTCACGAAGGCCTGTCCTCCCTGAGGAATGAAGTCATTTGTCAGACAATGTGCCTGGAATAAAGGTTTCAGTTTGTCACATCTCTCCCTAAGTAGTATATTTGTTTGATGTGCTACAGAATAATTCATTTATAATGCCCTTGATTTGCTAATTCATATTCATAAATATCAAGAAGCCTTTTGGAATGAGATAATGATTTTTTTTTTAACTTGAGATTCTGGAGTATTCTACCTTTTCTGCTAACACAAAGAACAAACAGTGCATTCTTTAGTTACAGAAAAGAAGCAGGCTGAAGGAAGGATTGTCTTTGTAACTTTTCAAAAAACTGCTTTTCCTTCTAGTTTAAAAGAAACAACTGCTTGGGTAAAATGGAACCAGAAATGAGTTTTTAGAATTTGCTGTAAGGTGCATCCACATGGCCCTCAGGACATACAGGGATTGGGCTGAGGCAGAGCATGATGACAGTCCTAGGGAGGGAAATAGGGTGATTTTTTTGTGTGGTACTAGAAATGCAGACTGTTCTTGCCTAGTGCCTTTTTTATACTTTAAAAAATTATTATTCAAGTTTTATAACAATAAGAGGTCACAATTATGCATATTCATATGCTGGAATAGTGTACAGCTTTTTAGAAAAAAGAGATCCGTATGTAATAACTTTGACGAGCTAGCTATGATTTTTTTTCTAAAATTAACAATAGAAGTTACTCTGGAATGTGAGATTTAGAGGGACTTGCACTTAAAAAAATTATGCTTTAATTGAAAGTTTACAGTCAAAGTCAACTTGTCATACAAAAATTTACAGACACTGCTGTGTAGCCCTAGTGGCTCTTCCCAAACTGTGACAGCACCCTCTTCCACCCTGTACTTCCTGTGTCCATTCAACCAGCCCCTGTCCCCCTCTGCCCTCTCATCTCATCTCTGGACAGGAGCTGCCCGGTTAGCCTCATGTATCCACCTAAGCCATGAAGCACACTCTTCACCAGTATCATTTTATGTCTTATACTCTAGTCCAATCATTATATGAAGAATTAGTTTCAGGTGTGGTTTCAGTTCTGGGCCAGCAAAGAGTCCAGGGGCCCTGTCTCCCTGGGCCCTCAGTCTGTTGGACCATCATGTCTGGTCTTTTAAATTGAGTTTGAGTTCTGCATCCCATTTTTCTCTCACTACGTCAGGAACACTGTTTTGTATTGAGGGACTTCCACTTTTTAGTGCTAACCTTGTAATCTTTGCAACCCAAAGCTAAGATTTAAAACTAATATGTGTGTCTCAGGGAATGGCGTTTTTTCAGTTACTGTTATATATGCTGACTTGTCTCAGGTAATTACAGTCATTGCTTGTTTTTCTTTTTCTTCTTTTTTCCTAGACATGCCAAATTTGACTTAAGACCTTTTATCACTTAGAATTGTGTTAGCACATTTTGAATACAATCTTATTTGTCTTCCCTTTGGATACCATTCTAGAATTTTCTGAAGAAGTTGGAGCAATCTTTTATGTGTGTCTGCTGCCAGGAGCTCGTTTACAAGCCTGTAACCACGGAGTGTCTCCACAACGTCTGTAAAGTGAGTGCGCTTCTGTTCCCGTTGTCCCTCGATGTGCCCAAAGGCATGCTAACTGCCAGACCTGTTGGGTAGCTTGTAAAACACAAACAGTTCCAGGTTACAAACAAGATCCGTTCTGAACTGTGCCTTTCTGTCGAATTGCTAAGTCAGTGGCAGTGCATATGGTTCTTAGCTAGCCTTATTTTTAGTACAAGGAAAGGCTTACAGCCTTTTCGGTGATTTAAAAGCTCTACATGCAGCAAGTGAGGTTGACGATGAAGAATCGTTATGAGTAGAGGCTGGCGCAGTTGGTTCAAGGTGAAGGTAGACTGATGTAACGTTAAAGGGTAGGCAGGAGTCGCCCCTGGAGGACAGACAGAGGCGGTTCGTAGCCTGGGGAGCCAGCCTATATAGAAAGCCAGCACCTGTATAATGTAGACACCTGTCGGAGAAGGCAGATGCAAGCGTTGTCTGCTAACACGAGCAGTAGCAAATGAGTCAGACGGCGCCCTGTCAAAGGCAGAACATGTGCACCACTTGGAAAAACAAGGCAGTCCCCCGAGTGCCTGCTGTCACAGGTCTGACTCTAACTGCTACTCAGCAGAAACAGGAAACTTTGCTAGTTAAGAGACATTTGATTATATGGTGATAACGCGCATCTTTTTTTTAATATGTGATTCAAATATTTACAGTTGGAAGTATACCATCATGTTCAGAATTATTGAGGAATATTGTTTTGTATGTTAGAGCTCATGTATGTTTCATATGTTATAGCTCTGAGTGGAAGGAGTCCATCCCCTTAAACAGGAACCTAAAGCAGAGTCTTGCTGGCAGCAGGCCTGGCCGAGCTGCGGACAGTGTTGTCAGTGTGAAGTGAAAGGAAGATAGGAATTACAGGCAAACTGAGGCTGGAAGCAAGCTCTGCTCTTTGGTGGTGGTTTGTCCAGGTCTAACTTCAGAACGTCCACTTCTTTTTTAAGAAGGAGAGCAAATCTTCCATGCCTCTCTGTGTTCAGTAATTTTTTTAAAATGTGGAACACTTCTAGCCATTCCACATGAATAAACTTGAAAATACAGGGAAACTGGAGTTTTATTTTTCTTTAGTCATCTAAAGAAAAGCCCATTTGTCAACTGTCTTTTCAGTATCAGAACATAGTTCCTGCCAGTAACAATTAGTTTCAGTGGTCAAAAGTCAAAACCTCAGCTCTAGTTGATATCCAAGTTATGATTTATGTTGTAAGAACCTCAGGACAAAGAAGATTCATGGGAATTTTAAAAATCATTGCATCTATCAGGAAGGCTTGGAATTAAGGTCCAATCTGAAAAGTGAAGCTAAGTAGGAATCTCGCGCAGTCTCTGACAGCCTCCTTCAGCTGGGTCAGGCTGAGTGCTTAGTCTTTCCTGGGTCGCCCACTGTGTGCGGGGCTGGGCGCTGCCATGTTGGCGGTTGGCTGGCTGCCCTAGTGTGAGTTCAGGCCTTGCCAGGAGTTCATGTGGGCTTTCTAGGGACCCTCCGAAGCATCAGTTGTTGAGTATCTGTCTACATGCTTTACCCAAAGTGAAACTGTATTTTGTTTTTTGTCTTAGGACTGCTTACAGCGCTCCTTTAAGGCACAGGTGTTCTCTTGCCCCGCTTGCCGGCATGACCTTGGCCAGAATTACATCATGACTCCCAATGAGAACCTGCAGAATCTACTTGACCTTTTCTTCCCTGGCTACAGCAAAGGACGATGATCTGTCCACTTCTCCCGTGTTGCTCCTGGTGGCTTTTTGGACAATACAGAGAATCTCCAGTGGGGGCGGGGGGAGGGTGGCCTGACGGAGGACCCCATTTCTCACGTTCTGAAGCAGCTAATCCTCTTTCCCACATAGCCATCATCTTGTGTGTATCGTAAGAGGCCCAGTTCTCAACTGTCTCTTCAATATCAAAAGGTAGTTCCCTGCCAGTAACAACTAGTTTCAATGAGTCAACAGTCAAAGCCTCAGCCCTAGATGATATCCAAGTTATGATTTATTTTGCAACTACCTCAGGACAGAAAAGATTTATGGGGATTTAAAAAATAATCATTGAATAATCAGTCCAATGAAATTTGAGCTACTCACTGCCTCCCAGATCTTAGTTGTGCCTGGTTCGTGGGATTTGATGACGGAACAGGAAGTGGCACCTGAAGGCTGGCAGGAGCGCAGCCTGCTTCCGTGCTGTGTCGTCATCTTGTTTTAGTGTCTCTCCTTCCATCACCACGCACGTTTTCCAAGGACAGCTGCAGTTCTTAGCCCGTTTCGTGAGCCCCGTTGTGCTCTCTCTGGTGTCTCATGCGAGTTGACTACTGATGACGGATGAGGATACAGATGCATCGTTGCTGCGACAGTGTGACACATGCTGTCGCTTTGCACTTAAAAGGTATTTTGATGCTGTAGTTGTGAATGCCCCAGAGAAGCTGGCCGGCCACCACCACCACCACCACCGTGTGCTGAGCTGGTCCAGCTGCAGGTGAGTCTCCCCCGAGGCTTCACATCTGCAGAGCATTGAAGGCAGCGCTGACCTTTGAGAGGATTGAAATTGCTTCATACTGTGATCTTACATTTTATATTCACAATCTTCCCTAAAGTATACCTTAATAAATATTTTATGACCAGAAAAACAGCTCATTTTGTTCACTTTCTTATATTTGTGTGGCTTGTGTTACAGGTTTTTGAGAATCAGTTATGTCCAGCATTTGCTCCTTGAGTGTTTTTATTGAGACAGACATTTTGCACAAGTTTTTTACTTCTGATTTTGATAATGACAACTAGAATGAAATCTTAAGTATAGGCAAAGGACAGATTGCATCCTGGCTGTGGCCTTTTGTTGTGACTGTTGGCAGTTTTAGCTTTACTAAATGAGATGACTTTTCACAATAAGAACCTACTGTAGCCTGTCACAGTATCAATCTTTTGTTCCATTTTGGCATCATCAGTGCCACTTCTATTATTTTGCAGAGATGAGACTATTCGGAAACATCGCTGTGTTCTCTAAAACGAGATTGTTGTGTATTTGGACGGTGTCAGTCTTCTGCCCTGAAATTCAGATCCACTCACACACCCACTTAACATGGCCAGCATTTGTGGTAAACTTGCTTTGTGCAAGTTGCTTGTGCATGTTTGTATGTATTCATTTAATTCTGCTTGGCAGCCCTCAGAAGTAGGCACTGTCAACCCCATCTGACAGAGGGACATCAGTGGCCTGGAAAAATGAAGCCACTCCCTAGAGATGACACACCAGGCAAGCAAGGGATGTCTGTAGACTTGGGCAGCCTGGCTCCCCAGCTGGGGGGCTTTACTTCCTACCATGTGCTGCAGCACAGAACCCTCTGTGGTGCTGTGGCTGATGGAAGAGGGCGCCAGCTCTGTACTTGGGTTTTGCCGCTGTGCCTGCCTTCAGTTACCTTCCATCAGGTTCCAGGAAACACCGGGAGTGCAGTGAGTGGAGCCAGTGATAGACACTGGGCTCACTTTTACTTGGAAGAATGAAAGCTAAGTGGGACCTTCTTACTGAAGGGAACTGGTTCCATTGCCTCCTCCAGCCCTGTCTTCCCTGCAGCTTTGGCCACATCTCTGCAGGAGTGGTGGGGAATGCCTCCCTGGGTTCACTGACCCGCCTGGATTAGCCAGTTAACTGAGTGCCACAATTGAGACCAGGCTGTCTTAATTTGGCTGTCACATGGTAGAGACTCACAGCAAGAAGGCTGACTCCAGCATGTTTACTGATGTCAAGAATGGCTTGCAGCTGAGCAGTTTGGTGTTGCTCTTGGGCTTTTTTGAAGACTTAGATTTTTTACAGAAATATTTTTGTTCATATTTCTAAAAGATAAAAGACTTTTAGAAGACATAACCACAATGCCATTGTCACATGTTAAAAAAAAACAGTAATTTATATCCAATATCTAATCAATGTTCAAATTTCCTTTGTCTTAAATGTCATGAATGGTTATTTTGAGTTGGTTGGTTGGTTGGACTCAGGATCCAGACAAGGACGCCCCGTTGTGATGAGTTGATGTCTCTTGAGAGTCTCTCAAGCTGTACATGTCCTTCCATCTTTTGTCTTTCTCAACTTTTGCAATTTGTTTGTTGAAATTGGGTTGTTCTGTATTGTTCTCTGACAGTCAGTTTTGCTGATTGTAACACTGTGATGGAGTTCACTATGTTTCTCTCCATTTTCTGTGAACCGGTAGTTAAAATTACAGCTACTCTCAGATTTTATTTTTTTCCCCAAGACTTCTCAGGTTGTGTGGTTGTCCTTCAGGGGGCCACAGTTATCTGACTGTCTCTTAGGCCTAAGTTTGAGAGCCGAACTTTTCACTGGGTTCTATGACATTTAGTAGGCACAGTGATTACGATTAAGTACACAACCGTTTTCATGTGGGTAGAATTCTTCTCTCATAAAAGATCAGATACCACTTCAAGTCATCTCCTGAGGCTGGGCAGGACCTCTACCTGTAGGACTCACTTCTCAGGAGTATGGTTCATTCCACAGACATGTGCCTGCTATGATAACATGTGTCCACATGACAGCTGTGGGTGTCACTACAGGTCCTACACACGAGTGAGGTGGAGATATGCTCTGACCGGCCCGCTGTCTGCTCTTTCTCACTTTGCCCATTGGAGCCCCTGGCTTTCCTTACTCTTCTGGCAGCTTGGAAAAACAGGAAAGCTCATGACAGTCCAGCTGCAGGGGATTGAGCTTGATGGCCCACTCACCATCAGCTTGCTTTGCAGCGAGTTTCTTTGCTGCCCCCAACCAGATCGTCACAATTCCTGAAGGAACTGAGTGAGATCCATTAACCTGGATCAGTATGATCCTATAGAGAAGGAAGAAGAAAAATATTGAACACCAGTCGCTGGACACACAAAATCAAGAGCTAGCTAGAGGGATAGAGCAGACCACATGCTTGCTTTGAAAACAGTGAATGAAAGTACATGAATTTTTAAACTGCCCTCAAGTGTGAAATTGTCTTGTATTGATAAAATAAGAACAAGCTGCTATGCAAGAGGAGTAATTTGCAATTAAAAGTCTTGGAATTAAATATGATTGTGGGGAAAAAAAAGCAATAGATAAAATGGACACTGCCAAAATTTGAATGTATTGCTTAGTAATCGGTTCTGTATGGATATGCCACAATTTGTTTTATTCATTCATCTGCTGATGGCTGTTTCGGTTGTTTCCAGGATTTTTGCTATTATAAATAAAGCTGCTGTGAACCTTTGTGTGTAAATCTTTGGAAAACAGTTTGATGATTTTCTATGAAATTAAATACATACTTAACATAAAAGCCAACCCTTTCAGTCATAGTTACTTAAGAAAAACGAAGATGTGTGTCCAGAGAAGTGGATGTTATCTTACATTCCCGTCAGCACTGTAGCAGAGTTCTGACTGCCCCTGGTCTCCTTGCCAACGCTATGTGATGTCTCTTCTAATTTTAACCATTCACAAGAATGTGTGATTTCTGTAGGAGACAAGTGTGTGTGATTGTTTGGTGACCAGAAAAGTGGACCATGGGAGTTGTCTGCACTGTTCAACAGGTGTTTCTGGATCTCAAGTGTGTGGCAGGTGCACTTGGCAGGCTCCTCGTGGCTGGGTAAGTTGAGTGGCCTGCGGGTCAGTCAGCTGTAAGCAGAAACGCTGTGTGTCACATCTAGCCAAAGCACTCATTTGCCCTCACAAGTCTTCCTTCCTGGAGAGCAGTAGCATTCTGGATGGGAACTCCTCCATCACCCTCGGTCCTGGACGGAGAATGGTACAGAGCAGAGGCCCCAGCCAACGTATTGCGGACACGCAACATGAAGTTTCTGAGGTTTGGCGGTAGTTAACCGCACTATGACCGAGCTCATCTCAACTGATCGGGCCACATTCCTGAGTTCTCCAGCTTGCCAGTCAGTAATGGAATTGAATTTGTTACTTGGTGTTTTCAATCAAGTTTTGGACTAGAACTTCCACTGTTGATAGTCTATAGTGCATATTTAAACAACTTAGTTGTTTGATAGCCAAGTACACTGGCTACGAGCTGTTGATAAGTTGCTTGACAGTGTGATAACCCTAAGATGGCCCTGAGCGATCCCCACCTGGTCATCCCTGCCCTGATGCACTGGAGTTACTCTCTTGTGGTGAGTAGAACACAGCAGAAATAATGTATGAAACTTCCAAAATTAGGTAACAAAAATATTGGGGTATCCATTGTTGGTGCCCTCTCTTAATCACTGGAAACCCTGGTTATGTAGTGGGTAGGTGCTGTGGCTGCTAACCAGGAGCTCAGTAGTTCAGATTCACCAGGTGCTCCTTGGAAATTGTGTGGGGCAATTCTACTCTGTCCTATAAGGTCACTGTGAGTTGGAATCAACTCAATGGCAGTAGATTTGGGTTTTGGTTTCTCTGCTCACTATGAGAGAAGCCTGCTAGTCTGTTGGAAGCTGCTCTACAGAGAGGTTTGTGTGGCCAAGGAACTAAAGTCTGGCCAATAGCCAGAAGGTCTTGAGGCAGCCAAGTGCCGTTGAGTCGGATCCTACTCATGGCGACCCTAGGGGCCTTGGGGCCTTCCAAAAAAGATAGGAGCCACCAAATGTGTTTTCTCTCATTTGAACTTTCAGAGGACTACAGCTCTTGAAAATGCAGCTTGTAAGAGAACCTGAGCCGAGCCATTCCTGGATATCTGAGCCACGGGAACTGGGAGGTGAGGAATGGTGCTGTTGGGGGCAATTTGTTACACAGCAGTAGGTAGGTGAAACAAGTCTGGTGACTGTACATGCCAGCTTGCCCATATCACCCTAATGATAGACTCAGTTGAGACTTTCTATGACTGGTCATGAGTTCACTTCTGAAATATTTGTGCTTTACCACAGTCAAGAGGTTTTGCTACATTTTGAGTCACAGATTTTTAATAAAAGTCGTTTGAACATGTAGTCTTACCAGATCCGTAGGTCCTCAAAATATACTTTAATTTTATAAAATAAACTCTCCCCATGCCCGCATGCACTTCAAGTTTTTTACGCTTTGTAGTTCGAGCTGTAGACTCATAAGGAGTTGTAAGAAGAGCACAGTGAGTGCCTCTGTATTCTCACTAAGCTTCCCCTGAGAACATACAACCCCAGTGGGTTATCTGAAGCAGGAAATTGATACTGGTATAATATTATTAAGTGAATTACTTGGATTTTACCAATTTTTACGTGAACTCATGTATATGTTTATGAAATTTTATCACAGAACCATTCCAGAATACACACAACTGTTCCATCATACACAAAAAAGCTCCCTTATATTACCCTTCATAGTTGCACTCTTCCCAGAACCCTAACTCCTGATCATCATTCATGTGTCCTCCATCCTATAATTTGGTCATTCCTAGAATATGTAAATTTACTGGGTTTAGAATTCTAGGTTGCCAGTTATCTTCAGCATCTTGTAGGTAATCCATTGTGTTCTGGTTGATGAAAATTTGGGTAGGCATTTTCTCTAATAGCTTTAGGGTTTTACTAAAATGTATCTAGGTGTTATATTTGTCTGTTCTGTTTTGTACTCAGTTTGCTCCTTTGACTGAAAATGCGTGTCTTGAGTTCTAGGAAATCCTCATTCTCTTTAAAATATTGTTCCTCTTCTTATTTTCTCTCTACCTGCTAGAAGTTTACAATCTATCATCAATACCTTAACATCTCATGTCGTTAAACTCTATTCCCTCCATGGAAACCTTGGTGGGATAATGGTTAAATGCTATACTTGCTAACCAAAAGGTTGACATTTCAGATCTGCCAGGTGCTGCTTGGAAACTCTAGGGAGCAGTCTTACTCTGTCCTATAGGGTCAGAATGAGTCACAATCATCTCAACAGCAGTGAGTTTGGTTTTTCATTTATTCCCTCCATGCTGTGTTCTATGTGACTTCCTCACATCTTTATTCCAAATTTATTAATTTTCTCATTATCTGTGTCTAGTCCACTATTTAAACCATATAAATAATTTAAGCATCATTTTCTTCTAATTTTTTCACATTTATGTGTTCTTATTTCATAGTCTCCTGTTCTTGCTTATGGATTTTAGTTTTTACATTATCTCTTTGAGCAATCAAAACATATTCCAAGTACTTTTACTCTTTCTCATCTCTGGTTTCTTAAGTCTTAACTCACCCATTTGTTGGTCCTTAGTATTGCATTCCATTGTGTGTTATAAATTTGTATCTGTGAGCTCATCTTCTGCAGAAGTTTTCTTGTTTTATTTTTTATGCCATTGTTGTGGATACAGTTTTGTCCCTATGGAGCAATTTTAGGGTTACTGCTTTAGGGTTTCCCAGTACTTATCCTGTTTTTGTGTTAATTTCATTGCATGGAAATCCATCTGTATGCAAATAGAAATTTGGCCTCTGCATTCAAATGCAGACCAGCTAAGTGTTGGGTGACTTTGTTTCCACCATGACAAGGGATTGCTTGTTTTCCTGTTTGTGACCCTGGCCAAGTAGATACCAATTTTTCAGTCCTCAAAATAGGATGGGGCTATCCGTGGTCTAACCAAGTCCCATTTCTGCACCTTTCCCTCTGTCAGGAAACTCTGGTTGTGTAGTGGTTACGTGCTATGACTGTTACCCAAAAGATCTGCAGTTACATCCATCAGGTGCTTCCTAGAAACTCTGTGAGGCAGTCCTGCTCTGTCGTGTAGGGTGGCTGTGAGTCAGAACAAGTGTTCCCTCTACCAGGACCAGAGCCTCCCGACCCAGCAGCTCTTCATGACATCATTCCTCCAAGAGCATTGCAACACCAGTTCTTAAGTCACCTGTCTAGTGCTGTCACCTCCATGTTTTCAGCCCTAACACCCAGAGCTTTCCTTTTCCTCTTTAGAAACTGTGTTCTTAAAAACAAGAAAAGGGGAAAGTCCACCAGCATGCGATGTCTTGGAGCAGGGATGGAAATTGTTCCCTTGCCTGTTGAGTCTGCATCTGAAAAAAGCGAGTTGCTGTTGGGTATTTTTCATTCATTGGTTCTTTGACTTTTTGACTGAGTTCACTTAATACACACATCCCATGAGGCAAGTGGTGTCTCTATGTTACAGACAAGGAAACAGTGTCAGAGTAGTTAGTTCCTTCAGTCACAGCTCTGTAGAGCTAGAATTAAACCTTCAGGGTGCAGGTTTCTTTCTGCTCCTTTTTCTGCCTCACTATGTGGTTTGATTATTTACTCAGGTGTTTGTTTACTTTTCCTTTATATCCTTGTACCCTTTGGAAACTAGGTTAAGACACTGTTCCAAAGAGAACCGAGTGTCATCTCAGCGTGCTTCCTAGTGGTTGTTACTTCACGGCACCTGTTTATATTTGAGATGCTTCTCCTTTTTGTGCTGTCAAAACTGCCAGGCAGTTTTTTGGAAACTATGGGGCAGTTCTGCTCTGTCCTATAGGGTCGCTCTGAGTTTGGAATTGATTCCATGGCAGTGAGCCCCCATCCTTAGTTCAGCTCCTTTCTGAGAAACAATGACGTTGTTCCCCAGGTTACACTGAGCAGGCCTCAACGCGGCTGTTTTTCCACCTCTCCTCCCAAACCTGCCTCAGGCAGCAGATGAGACCTGCAGTCAGTAGCACTTTTTTGAATGGCAGACATCCTTACAGGTTAATGGCTAACTGAGAAAACTCAAATGATCCGGTTGCTAGTCCCCCACCCACTTTGTCCCCAGCATGGCTGATGGTACATACTATAAACTGGCTCCTTTGCTATTTGCAAGTTTATTTAACAGCTTACCCAACTGTCTCCTTCTATGGAAAGTATTCTCATTGTCTTCTGGAATGCATTGAAAGCAGCTGCTTTTCACCGATGAAAACACTGGTTTTCAATTTGGGGGAACTTGAATATTCCTGTGTAGTTCATGTTGAATAAAAGGTCTTGAACACAAGCAAGTTATCTTTTTTTTTCTTTCCACACTTTATGCCAGACTTTTAAGAAAGAATCTGTTTATCTCTGCTTTTCCTTTGGCTGCTCCTAGCTGCAGTGAGTGGCAGTTTTGGATCCCGTTCCCAGTGGCAGCACCGCTAGGGAAAAGTCTGCATTCTTTTAGGATGACTGACATCACTCCTGCTGCCGCTGGAGTCCACCCTGTTTTCTGGGAGTTTATGGCTTTGTTATTTAAAGAAATTAAGTCTTGTGAGTCTCACCAGGTTCTCTTCTGTTTCAAATGATTTTCAGATATGCATCTGTAGGAAATTAGAAATGGTGACACCCAGAACTCTCCAGAAAGCTTACGAGTGAGAGTCAAGTATTAAGCAATGAAGAGATTTAGAAAAAAACACTAAAATTCCTCTTCACCAGTTCTGAAAACCCTAGACCTCACAGAGCACCCAGGGTTGTTTTCTTTCATATAGGGCCATCGAAAAATCATGACTCCTAGTTGATGTTTTATTCAACCCTCCACAGATTCTCATGTATTCGGAAGAAACTAGGCAATCGCAATTGTACTGTAGAAGCTAATTTGGAAAAGAAATGAAGCCCATCACCTTTAACTTGATGTAGATCAAAAATGAAATAATCTATTTGTACAAATATTCCCATAGAAATAATAATAGAGGTGAGGTGCAGGTTCTCAGGATTCCTCATGAAAGCCTGAGGAGCCACAAGGCAGCACTGTTTTTAACAAAAATGTGTCCAAGCAGTCCTTGCCAGTTACAAGCACCAGAGACCATCACTTCCCTTGCCCTGCCCTAAACTGACTGCGCCAAAGCCAAGTGCTGTCGACTACATTTTCCATATAAACTTTGGGATAGGTGATCCGACGGCAGGACTTGTAACTTCTAAGCCATCTCCTCCCCAGGGCGATCAAATGATGACTCACTGCTCCTCTTGGAGCTGAGCAGTCAGACTTCCATTCCTGCAACTCGTTCTTGTTTGTCGAAGGAAGGTCAGGACTTCCCAGTGCTCATAACTAGAAGTAGCAGTTTGAACCAATTCTGGCCAGTAAAAACTACACAGGAGTCACTGGGTGGGAATTCTGGGAAAACGCTCCAACAGAAGCCACCTTGGGTAGACTGCCTCTTGCTGTTCCTCCTTATTCCTAGAATGCGTATGTGATGTCTGAACCTACAGTAGCCATCCTGCGGCCATAAGGATGAGAACCATATGCAAAGAAAGGCAGGAGTACCAGCGCTTCCCTTACTACCTTTGGATTTCTTGTTAAATGAGAAAAAAAACAAACTGTTACTTGATTACAATTCTGTAGTTGGGTTGTGGTTACTAGTAGCCTAATAAAACTCTGTCAAAAAAGCCAAAGTGGCATTCACTGCTGACCAAGACATAGGAACTGTTTCTTCTACCTGTCAAAGGCAAAAGTGAGACTGCACCAATGACTGCTGGACCGAAGGTTCTCATGCCCTTCAATACCCTCTGAGTCTAGGGAACCGAATAGCAAGGGAACATGACGGTAAAATGGAAAAATGGACCAAGAGGAAGGCATTCATCAAATTGAAATGCTTTTATTAGAATGCTACGAAGTGCAGATAAAAAAAACACATAAAGAGGAAAATACTTAGAAAGGCTGTTTCAGATTAGGCAGGTTAGCTGGAGGAAAAATGTCTTCAGTGTATTGAAAATGTAAACATTTGCCCTGGGGTCTCCCACAGATGGCACAGCCCACAAGGACTTACTTGGAACCAAAATGTCTACTGAATGACTAGCATCGCTACCATAACATCAGCAAACCTGCTACACCGCGAGTTCCAGTTCCTAGCACACCCAGCCAACGTTTCCTATGCAACGTGCTAAAGGCTCCCAGTCAAGGCAACTAGAACGCCAGCAGCCACAGGTGCAGCTCAGTCGGCCAGCGATCAGCGTCCACTTGCTAACCCAGCTGTATTTACATTTACCTTGACAGAGATTACAAAAATATACACGGTACATAGACCCCCTACTGCAGTCTGGGGTGGGGGATGACGTACTTCTCACTTAAAAAATGCTCCAGGGACAGGCATCAAATCAGTCATTTGAAACAAGGGCAGAGGAGACTAAGAAGAGGCCCTCTTCTGTTCAGAAAAGGGGGACTCGTAGGCCTCCACGGGCGGGCAGGTGCACACCAGGTGCTGATCTCCATAAACGTCGTCGATCCGGGCGATGGTCGGCCAGAACTTGTTCTCTGGTTTCACAAAGGGCTACAAGAGACCAAAGACAGAAATGTCGGGGGATGTTCTGAGGTTTCTCTTGGGGTAAGGGGGGTAAGGTGACAGTGTTCTACACACAGTCCCAAACCCCACTGCCCGGTAACTACTCTAGATGCTAAAAACCAACCTTGCTTCACCGCCAGCACAATCCGTCTTTTGTCCCCCAGCCCCACTCCAGATGCAACAGGCTGCAGATGGGTCCCTTCTCCTCCTCACCAGGGCAGGAAGGTAAGAAAGACTACATCCCTCCATCCGAGGGCGAGAGGAAACAGTTGTCCTCCACCGCACTCTCTGCCGTGCCCAGGCCTGTGCTGGACACCGTGGCTCCGTCCTCAGCGCCCAGGAGCCCACCCCTTGGCTCCCTCCTCCCCGTCGTGGCCCGCATCTCACAGGTGTGGGACCCCTCGGGGTGGGTGGCGGCCCCCCGCACCCCTGAGCGCTCACCACAGCGGCCAGCACTCGGCGGCAGAGAACTCACCAGGGGGAATGCCGCCACCTCTCTGGAATAAGGCCGGTCCCAGCGGGAGGCCGTGACGCAGGTCAGGGAGTGGGGAGCCATCTGCGACAGAGCGGCGGGTGGAAGGGGTCAGAGCGGAAGGCTCGCCTGCTCCCACAGCGCCCCTCCACCGTCCAGCCCCTGACGAAACCCGCGGTGAGACGGGTGTCGCTTGGTTTCCCCTTGGGGGGCGGTATTGATTCCAAAGCCCAACCTAGCGCCGTTCAGTCGATGCCGACTCACAGTGGCCCTACAGGACAGAGCAGAACTGCCCCCCAGAGTTTCCAAGGATACCAACGCCTTAGAGCTGACACAGAAGCCACCCGTGCTCTGGCTCTCCGGCTCCGCCGTCCTCCTGCTCCCTAGCAGTAACCCCTACCCTGTGGTTCGGGTTTTCCATTCCCCTGTGTTTAGACCACTGCTGCAGATATTAGAAGGAGCCTGAGGCTCTCGCCTATGAACTGAGAGGGTGGTGGTTTGAACCCAGCAGTGGCACCATGGGACAAAAGTCCTGACAACCTGCTCTCATAAACAGGAGAGGCCAGAAACCCCCAGGGGCCAGTTCTGCTCTAGGACATGGAGTTACTCGGAGTCAGAATTGGCTTGATGGCACATCGCATCATGTGTATGTCAATCAACAGTGCATGGCATAATCTGGCAGGTTTTTAAACTTTATATCATTCTATGAGTATTATTTTCCATACACTTTTATAATTCAAAATTGTGTTCTTTGAGATCATTTTTGCCATTTTATGAAAAATAACCTAAGTCCTGAAACAATCAACAGGATCCAGGAAAAAAAAAAAAAGTGGGGGACGGGGGTGGAGATGAAGGACAGCAAAAGTGGTCAACTCCTGTCCCCCGTTTCCCTGTGACACCGCAGAGGCTGAGACGCCTCCTCCTGGCAGCCATCTGCACACCACCTTCAGTGAGGTGGTTTGGAACCTGCTTGCCTAGGCGTCTCTTGGCATCCCAGGCCTGTTCTCTGGCTTCTGGGCATAACAACAGCCCCCACGGGCATCTCAATTCATAAGCCCCCAGCTTGATGTGAGCATCTAACAAGAAACTTAGAAAACTGACAGAGTTTGGAAGAATGTTTCTCTGTGTCAATGATAAATTTTGCAAAATATTCAGGCCCAGTACCAGTCCAGTGGTCTGTAAGAGAGAGCAGCTGCCAGACCAGAACTTGTCTTTATATGGGCTATCTGCAGCAAGTGCAAAGATCACATTTCTGCTCTAAATTCACTACATTGTGTCAAACAGAGACACAGACTAAGTCCTTCAGCCTCTGCTCTGTCCTTTGTGACCAGCTGGGTGCACGGGTGGTGGACAGCACCTCAACCCAGAAACAATTCCATGAACAAAATAAAAACAGACAAAAGAGAGGTGCATTATACTCAGGGGCCCAGCTGTTATGTTGTTCAAGAAGATTTAAACTTCCCAGTCATAACCCCATCTTCTCATAATAGTCTTATTCTGGTGAGAGCTCCTTCTGATGGGTGTTCAGGGGGGTCATAGGCACAATGTCCACCAACCATGCCCTGTTGAGCAGGACATTCTGGCTGAAGGCCCAGTTATACTCACCTTCAGTGGGTTGACCCTGGGGTCAATGCGACCCTCCTCAATGTCAGCGATTTCTTGCCTGATGCTAATCATGGCATCACAGAATCGATCCAGTTCTGCTTTGTCTTCCGATTCAGTGGGTTCAACCATGAGGGTCCCCGCCACCGGCCAGGACATTGTAGGGGCGTGAAATCCTGCAAGTGCAGGCAGGAAGCTCACGACACTGGTACTGGTTGCCCCAACTGGGAGGTAAAGCCCCCTCCCCCTCTTATCCTTTACTCTAACGAAACCATGAGATAAATCTGTGAATGTACACGTGAGAATTCACTCCAGCTTTGTTTATAGACGAAAAACTTAGGAAACAATTTATATCCTACAATAGAGGATTGGTTAAGCAAATTGCAGGCATCCATATAGCATGCTGCCATTACAAAAGCAAGAAACTAAACATTCAAAAATATTAAGTGAAAAAAAATCAAGCTATGTAATGATATCCATTTTTTACTTTCTAAAGCATATGTAATGTCTACTTTAAGAGGAAAAATGCCTTGGAGATTATATACTAAAATGTCACTGTGTTGTTGCCAAAAAATGGGACTGTGAGTTTTATTTCAGTTGGTCATGTTATATTATCTCTGTGCAGTGGTCACGTATCACTTACAGTTCAGAGAAATAAAAGGCTTATAGCCCATCAACAGTTAAATAATGAGATAGCAAGCATTAAGGAGTCTGAGTGAAGGCTTTCTGTCCCCATTTTATAGATGAGGACACAGGCTTGGCCAATATGAAGAAAAGCTTTCCTTTCCATTGAACACATGTGGAAGGTGTTTCTATGTTTCCAAAAGTTTTCACACTCAAGATGATTCCAGAAGATACCCAGGTCAAAAGATTTCCTAGATGAAAGCAAAAACAGCTCTGTCCCGTTGCATGCCCCTTTTCTGTGAAACTCAAAAAGCTGAACAGCAACTCTCAGGCTGATACATCTGCCTGCTAATTATGCCCAGCAGCAGTGTGGCAGTGCCAGAATTCTGGGCTGCATCCCACTGCTTGGAAACCCTGGTGGTGTAGTAGTGAAGCACTACAACTGCAAACCTTGCGGTTTGAATCCACCAGGTGCTCCTTGGAAACTGCATGCGGCAGTTAGTTCTACTCTGTCCCGTAGGGTTGCTATGAGTCAGAATAGATTCAATGGCAGTGGGTTTGGTTTGGTGTTTGGTCAGGCTGCTTTGGAGTTATCTTTGCATGCCTTAAAGGCTTGTCCCCAATATTTGATCATAAAATCTGTCAAATACACAAATGGAAAGGCCCATTCAGAAAGCACTATGTACTCACCACAGACAGGGCTGTCCATCCACCTGTCCGTGTTATTTTTGGCGTAGAGTACACACCAGCTATCAGCACATTTCACTCACATGTCAGCATACTCAGAGTTAACTAGGATTCCATCAGTCTGGCCTAGTTTTGTGCCATCGAGTTGATTGAGTCTGACACATAGCAACCCTTCCAGACAGAGCAGAACTGGCCCATGGTGTTCCCTTGGCTGTCATCTTTATGGATGCTGACTGCTCCTGCCAGTGGCTTTGACTGGCTGATCTTTCAGTTAGCAGCTGAGCACTTCAGCACTGTGCCACCAGGGCTCTTTCAAACAAGATTTATATAAAGTGAAATACAGATTACTGCAGTGCCTGTGTGCTCAGTTTGTGCTTTGGGGATGTAGTCGTTCATCAAAGGACTCGGGGCAGGCAGCTTCATGAGCCCTGGAACCCACTGAGTGTCAACAAGCCAAGCTAAAAAGCCAAAGCCACCATTGTTGAGTCATGACTCATAGCAACACTATAAGTCAGGGTAGAACTGCCCCACAGAGTTTCCAAGGAGCACCTGGCAGATTTAAACTGCCAACATTTTGGTTCGTAGATACAGCACTAAACCACTACACTACCAAGTCCTCCTAAAAACAGCCCCGCCCATGGGGCCACTTACCATAATCCTGGAGCCTCTTGGCTACATCCACAGCCTCAATATTTGCAGACTTTTTGAAGGGTCTTGTGTCCAAAATAAATTCATGAGCCACATAACCTGTTTAGGAAAATGGTTTCAGCTCCAGATCGACATCAGTCTGTTGTTTTCCCCAAGGACATGAATAACTAATGCAGCTTCATGTGCCCATCAGTGAGGGCCAGGGAGCTATGGACACCTAGTCAGTGAATGGCCAGCAATAAAGACGCTCCATGCTCTTCCTACATGTTAACAATCCTAACAGGTCAAGCAATGTGCTCATCTTCAGTCCACAACACACCCAGGAGCCAGGAGACTGACGGGAGGTAGGACTTCAGTGCCAAGAACATTTGGCAAAGGTTTCTAGAAATCACTTCTGTTCTGAGGACTCCAAATCTACCTGCAGCAGTTAAACATGTCATCACAGCCCGAATCCTTTTACACAAAATACTTCAAGTGACTTTAGCATCAGTATCAATGAAGCATTTTTTTATATACATACACATATACATATATATATACATATACACACACACACACACGGAGGGCAGACCCCCTCCTCTCCCGACATGAGGATCAAGGAGGATGCCTTCTAAGAGGGGCTTTACAACCCCCTCGGCTTATGAATTTATATTGGGAAAATCTGGCCAGAAACTTCTAGGGAAAAGAGCTTGGAGGAATGGATTTCAATACAGCATGCCGGAAAGCACCGAGCCCTGCCCAGCCCCACTGACTTCCCCCAACTGCACTTCCCCCCCATGTGAAAAGAATTATCCTTTTTAGAACAGTTTAAGAAAAGCATAAGGTGGGGGACGGTAGGTGTTTACTGTCCCCACAGGAGGAGATAAAATAAAGAGCAAAGTAGGAACAAATAGAGATTATAACCTTTAGAACCCTCCTCCTGTACCTTTTAACCTTGAGGTATAAGTAGGGCTGATTGAGCTCAGGGCATAATTTTGTTTTCACTGTCAATTATCACCACAACACACCTGCCTTGGGCCATTATCTAGAAAGCCTTGATAATTAACAAGATCACGAGGTTTCAGTTTCAAGTTAGCTAATAGCTAACTTGGGTAACGGTAAAAATCACGTCACCTCAAGATCACAAGGTTTCAGTTTCAAATTAGCCAACAGATTGTGTGGTCAGTGGGCAGGGTGAAACTCACGTCACTTTGACTATAAAAATAAAGAAAGACGGTCCTTTTCGGGCTGCCATTCTCCAAAACTCTTTCCTGTCTCTTTCAATTCATTTCTGCACCGAAGCCTCTCCCTCCCTCTGTACGTGACCCCAAAAAGTTGTCGGGGCTGGCTCCCGGCACACACACATACACATATAAAATACCTATCTATAAGGCATGGAGAATTTTATATGATTCTTCAAATTAGTTTTTGAGATTTTCTTGTCAGGATGTAGACCGCAAACTAGAAGTAGGGCACAACAGGGGGTATGAGGTTACTAAGGCCAAAGCCTGGGTGGGAGTCAGTCAGTTTTGTTCTATCGTGTAAACACAGACAGCCTCATCTGAGCCAGGCAGCCACCTCCTCAGTGTGAACTACTGTCCACCAATCCAAAACCAAGGATAAACCATCAAGTAAGTCTGTGGTTTGGTAACTAGAACATTCCTGGAAGCTCCTCAACTGCCACAGCCCACACAACTGGTGAGAACCCTTCAAGGAAAGTATCTACTCATGAGACACAAGTCAATGATGTCCACCTTTGTCACTGCCGAGCCCTGCCCAAGAACATTTGGCAGAGGTTTCCAGAAATCACTTCTGTTCTGAGGACCCCAAATCTGCCTGCAGCAGTTAAACATGTCACCACTTTTGTCACATCATCTGGAAAAATAAGACCCTTCGCAGCAACCAGACTGTCGACATTCCAGAAAATGTCAACATCATGCTGAAGGGACACACAGCTCTTATGAAGGGCCCCAGGGGAACCCTGCAACCTTGTGGAGGGGTTTCAGTCACCTCAATGTGAAACTCAGTATCCTGGGAAAGAAAAAGAAGAGGCTTCATATTGGCAAATGATGTGGAAATAGAAAGCAACAGGCTGCAGCTGGCCCTGTCTGTAGTGAGGGATGAACAGAAGCCAGGTCCACACTGGGATTCCATGATGAGACAGGCCTGCACACGCTCGCTTCCCCATCAATGTCCTTATTCAGGAGACAGAGTCTCTTGTTGAAATCTGAAATTTCCTGGGTGAAAAATACTTCTACATGGTTCCAATGAATCCAGGTGTTGCTTGTCTAGTACCTCAAGCCCAGAATGATGGAATAATTCTCGTAGGAAACAACACTGAACCTGTATCAAATTCAGCTGCTTTAACTCAGCAAGCCACGACTGTTAAAACCCAGAACATCTGAAAATACCCAGGTGCCATCTATGTCTCTGGATAAGGAACTGGTCAATGGACTGCTGATGAGAAACATCATTCAACAGGCTGATGAGTCCTAAAGACCTAAGGGTGATACTTTTAAGATGTAATCAAATTTATCATCCATCTGGGGCTTTTTATGTTTTAAATCTGCATCCTAAATGCCACTAAAAATTTGTAGTCTTCAATAAAATTGAGTTTTCTTTCCAACTAATTGGAGTCTAACAACTCAGAAATAAACTCAGGTGCTAAGAACACACACTCACTCAACCCCACCCCTCAAAAAGAGGAAAGGCCAGATGATCTACTTCTAAAAAATCAGTTACTGAAAACACTGTGTAGCGCTGTTTTTCAGTGACACATACAGAAATCAACTCAATGGCTACTGGATTGTCTTCCTAATGAGCTTTTCTGCCTCTGGACCACCAGTGAGCACACTCACAGAGAAGCTGGGCAGGAAGACTCTCTCCTGCTGGCGAACAAAAGGGCCCTAGTCATCAGTCATCTGTGGGTTGCTGCTTTGTATGTAACGAATCAGTACCCAAGGGCTGCTCTAACTTGAAAATGAAAAATATGAGTGCCTGAGACTTTGAATATTTTTAAAACATGCCTCTACTCATGTTTGATAAAAATGTAAGGTGTATGATTTAATCGTAGAACGTTGTATTCACAGACAGGTGAACTGCAGGGGAAGAGAGGTGCCTAACATGAGGGACAGTGGGGATGTTCAGGGGCAGAGTCTCAAGATGATTTAAGTCATCATTAGCTTCATAGGGTTAACAGCTGTAGAAAAATTCTTAGCTAGCGCCTTTCTTAATACTAAAACCCTCTTTTCCCCCCTAGGAATGCTGACACAAAGAAACCTCTAATCTCCCTTCTGACCGGTACTCATAAAGATGTTGAGATTATTTCCCAGGCTGTTCTTCAAAGCTGACAGGACAGAGTTAACACCAATTTATAGCCCACTACGCAGATAAGCAACACAGTTCCTGAGAAAAGATAACCAGACTCCAGACATCAAGGACAACTCTTCTTAAAACAAAGGAACTGTTTCTCAACCAACCTCTCCTCCTCTGAATACCCACATGCCTACCCATCCTGTCCCTTCCCTAAACCCTTCAATAAAACTTGCCAGCCTGGAATGAGATCTTAAGATGCGTTTTAGAGTGCTAGCTAACCCACCATCATCTCTAAAGTGCTCTTCAGAGATATTCAAGCCCTATCTCTGCTTTTGGGTTAGTAGTGACAGGCAGTACAAGTCTGTGACCAGGTATTTTCTGGTAACAAGCTATCATTATCTAGGAAACCTTGTTGCTGTTGAGAATACACACAGCAAAGCACACACCAATTCAACTGTTTCTGCATGTAACTCAGTGACATACATTCAGGAATCTTAAAAGCCCTGTCCTGCTCCCTACTTTAGGAAGCCCACTGTCAATCTCTATTCTTTCTTCTCTGATCCTCTGGCTGCCACTTGAGCACTGTGGCTGTGTCACAAGGAAGGAGATGTCATGGGTTGAACTGTGTTCCCTGACTCCTAAAATATGCTGATGTCCTAACCTCCAGAGCCTGTGAATGCTGCCTTATTTGGAAATAAGAATCTTTGGAGAAGCAGCCAAGATAAGATGAGGTCCCACCAAAGTAGGGTAGTCCTGAATCCAGCAACTGATGTCCTTGTAAGAAGGAAATTTGGACACAGACCCACAAGCACGAAGGCCAAGTGAAAACAGTGGCAGAGACTGGAGTGACGTCTCTACATGCCAAGGAACGCCAAGGATTGCCAGTTACCACCAGAAACTGGAAGAGGCAAGGAAGGAACCTCCCCAAGAGCCTTCCCAGAAAGCTTGGCCCTGCTGATAACTTGATTTTGGATGTACAGTCTCTAGAACTGTGTAAGACAACAAACTAGTATTGTTTGAAGTCACTCAGGTCCTTTGTCAACACAGTCCTGAGAAACGAATACAGAAAGCTCAGGAAGCTCACAGTTGGGCACATGCAAAGACAGGACAGGAGACAGGACAAAGGAAAGTGCCTTCTAGGCACAATGTCATCCACAGCTGAACAACATCATCTGCCCAAAGCCCAACCCAGCTCTGCTGGTCCCCAGTCTTCACCCGCAGAGGCCCCATCATCACCCAGTGGTTTGGAAAGAGGGCCGTTTTCAAATGAGCTTCAGATGTTATTTTCTAAATCCATACCCTGATGCTGTCCAATTGAAATGGTATTGGAATTTCAGCGTCTTTCTCTCCTGGAGCCCTGGGAGGCTGAAATTTAAACTTGTGACTGTCAGAGGCCAGAAACCAAGATGTTCATCTTTGTTTTCAGCTTTCAAGAAGAAGGAAAGACAGGCAACCCTTCTAGGGCATATGGCGATGAGGCAGGAAAGTCTGAAGTAGAAATTGTAGAAAGTGATGGGTGCAATCTTCTCTGGCAGGGCTGGCCCTGACCGTGACTACAGCTGAAAGTCCGCAAAGCTACAAGTCAGGGGAGCGAGGAGAAGAGGGAGGGGGATGACAGGAAAGCAAAACGCAAGTGCGCTGACTCTAAGGTTGGACAAGCCCCCTACATATGTTAATTATCTTCTGAAGCTGAAGATGACACAGGAACGTGCTATGGAAAATAAAAAAGACAAGTACAAACACTACTGCCACTGAGCCGACACTGACTCATGCTGGCCTGTCATGGACTGAATTGTGTTGCCCCCTCAAAAAATGTGTGTAGACATTTGGCTGGGCCATGATTCCTGGTATTGTGTATGCTGTCAACCCTGCCTCTAGGATGTTAATGAGGGAAGATGGGCAGCAGTTGGGTTGGTGGGACAGGACTCAGGGTGTAAGACTGTGCTGTGCCTTGAGGCAGTCTCTTGGGATATACAAGAAAGAAAACAGAGAGGTTTGGGGACCTCATTATCACCGAGAAGCAGTGCTGGTAGCAGAGTGCTCCTTTGGAAAGGACTTGGGGTCCTTGCGCATAGAAGCACCCAGTCCAGAGGAAGACTGACAATGATGAACATTCTCCAGAGCCAGCAGTGAAAACTTTCCCCTGGGGCTGACACCTTAAATTTGGACTTTTTGAGCTTACTGGACTGTGACAAATGAAATGTATCATTTTAAAGCCATCTACTTGTAGCATTTCTGTTAAAGCAGTACTAGATGACTAAGACATAGCCCACATGTGTCGGACTAGAACTGTGCTCCATATGGTTTTCAAGGGTTGATTTTTTACAAGTAGACTGTGAGGCCTCTATTCCAATGTGCCTCTGGCTAGACTTGGCCTGCCAACCTTTCAGTCAGCAGCTGAGCTGAACGTATTAACCCACAGAGAAACCCCACCCACCCACCCACTTCTGTCAAGTCGTGTCCAACTCATAGCAAGAAAGCTTGTCCAAACCCCTTGGAAAGCAGGGACTTTACAGATCCTGCATGCTCAGCTGGGCTGTCTACAGGTAACTGGAGGTTGCTAGCTTGGGAGGACAATCACTGCATGCCAGGCGTGATCCAGGGGCCGCTGTGAGCAGAACCAAATGCTGGCTGCATCCCTGGGCCCAGCCACAGAGGGGCACTTCCCCAGTTAGAAACTTCGTACCTGGCCTCTGGAGCCCACATCTGCTTATGAAACAAGGGTCACCAGGAAACCTCGTCTGGGCCAGAAGTTTCCAGGTAGGGTTGGGTTTCCCTATGGTAAAATACTGATAGGCCTTTAAGAAACTAAAACAAAACACTGTTATACAAACAAAATGGTCTGTTGCACCGATAGGAACTCTGCTTGGATCAGACAGTAAGCTTTGTTGGCCTCCCATGAGAGGGGTGGCCTGTGAAGTTCTTTAAAATTCTGCTTTTAAAAATGTCTCATTTGACCTGCAGGAATTCCTTCCTTACAACGTCCGAGCAGAAGAAACCCTACCGCCACTCCATGCTGGTCCTTGTCCTGCTTCACCAAACCACAGGCTGTGGGAGCCTCCCAACGAAATGCTTGGTGCAGAGGAGCCTGCAGTTCATCAAAATGATGGCCTCATGCTTGTTGTAATACCAAAGTCTTATTTAAAGCTGCTGGATGTCATTTCAATAAAGAACAGCCTTCTAATAGTGCCCTTCGACATGTGAGAGGACAATGTGTTTATTAAGAATGATGTTATTTTGGAGCCTCAGAAAGGTTAGGTGGTGTTTTTCCTTTTAGATCCTAAAATACTAAACCTCAAATTGTATAATGGATATGTTTACCAGAGAAAATATGAGACAGTCTTTGGTTTCATGAACTTGGGGATTGGGTAATAAAGTCTATAATCAACAATCTATTTCTGCTTGGGAGGAGAAATACTCCTCATTATTTAATTCTGGGATAAAATGCCAAAACAAATGGAAATTTCATCTGTCTTTCTGTGCTGCAAAACCTCCCCCAGGACTGGGACCCTTTCTGCCTAAAGTGGCCACAGACACACTAAGCACATGGTGACATTTCTCATCAAAGGAGCTATATTTAATTTGTGGCTCTTGTAGTTTTTTAATACCCACTTCAGAAGCCTTTTAGTTTTTTCCTTGGAGACATTTTGCACACAGTTTGCTTTTCTCATCTTGGGGGAGATTTCCCAACCAGGGCTTCTGGTCATTTAGCGCATTTCTATTTTTCAGTTATGGAATCATTATCCCTTTGGATACATATTTATAAAGGCAAAACCAGCCTTTAAACTAGTTGCCATCAAGCTGACTCTGACTCATGGCCACTTCCCCAATCCCTCCCCCATACATCACAGTAGAACAGCACTCCACAGGGTTTTCAGTAGCTGATTGTTTGAAGGACATCATCGCCAGGACCTTCTGTCATGGTGCCTCAGGGTGGACTGGAACCAACATTTTAGAGAGCAGCCAAGTACATTAACTGTCTGTGCCACCCAGGGACACTTCCAAGACATCACAGTTGCTTCAAGTTTCTCCTTCTTCACACTTAGCAGTAACTATGTCCAATGGATCTTGATTCTGAATAGCACGTTCGTCTCTGTCACTGTCTTAACTATTTTAACAGCCTCTTTAGTGAATCTCATCACTTAAAAGGAAACCCTGGTGACATAGTGGCTAAGGGCTATGGCTGCTTACCAAATGTTTAACAGTTCAAATCCACTAGGCACTCCTTGGAAACTCTATGGGGCAGTTCTACTCTGTCCTATAGGGTGGCTGTGAGTTGCAATCAATTTCAACGGCAGTGGATTTGGATTTGGGTGGTTATCACTTAAAAAACCTTTACTGTCCCTAAAAGTACTGCCCTGAGAAGATCTTTAAACCTTAAACCAAAAATATCCCCTGAGGTTTTTCTAAAAGAAAGCAGCAGTTTAGCTGAGTCAAGAATGTCTGCCTTTTACTGTGTGCTCTTTCAAAAGAATTCTTTCTAGGGAATCCAACTGACAAAAGTAACTTGAAAGGCTGGACAGAAGCACAGGTAGCCATGTGTTTACATTAGAGGAGGGGAAACAACTCGGAAAAGAAGGGTAAGAATAGTTGCACAACTTGAAGAATGTCATCAGCATCACTAAACTTAACATAGAGGAACTGAGGAATTGGTGTGTGTTCTGCTGCGTACATTTTCAACATCAACAACAAAACCATAAAATTACTTTAAAAAAAACTTTTAATGGCTACATTCTGACTGGAGGGAAGTTCAGAGCCTTCCAAAGCCATCCTGGCCCGGTGCCATACCTTCAACCTCATCCGCATCTGCGCCATCTCCTCCTACCTTGTCGTTAACCGTATCCCCTCATCAGCATCCAGAGAATTCATCCTCCTTTGACCTGTTCCTGTATCTCTATTCACCGTGCTTCTGTCAGCTCTTCTTTCCAGGCCCGTCTCTAATGGCTCTTCCCAAATGCTTCCCAACTCTTCTATCTGCATCCACCCAGGCCACCTTATTCCACAACCTGGGGCATCCCCATACTACTCTGTTAGGAAATGGGTTCGTGGCACATACAAGGTCTGACAATTAACTCCCTGAACTTAAAGTGTTCTGAGTGCTATATACCTTACCGCTGACTATCACAGCAGTCAATCACCTTCGAAGTACACTCCCCTTGGGAAGCTATGCGCTGATGTTAGCATCTAGTCCACCCTTCAGAGCAATTTTGGAAGTCTTATTGGAGTGGCCATGTGACACGGTGGCAAGTTTATGAACTTAATTGTATAGTTGTCTGTCAGCAAGTCTTTAGCCCATAAACAAATAACCGTATTGGAACAGCCTCCTTCTCACCTGGTCTGGCCTCCGGTAACTTTTGTCTTTACCCAGAAACAAAGGAAATTATGAAAGGAAGACATTTTGATGACATTCAGGTCATCAAGGGTAATACGATGACAGCTCTGATGGCCATTCTGGAAAAAGGGTTCCGAAATTGCTTTGAAGGGTAGACTACGCACTGACATCAGTGTATAGCTTCCCAAAGGTAGTACTTCAAAAGTGACCATAGTGACATTCAGCAATGAGGCATGTAGCACTTTTTTGAGGATGCATAGCCCTCATATATCCACATCTCTCTGTTGAGTGGGCTCCTTGTTGACATGTGCTGCACAGACAAAGTGGCCAACCTAGACTTGCATAAGCTGATAGCCCTAAAATGTTCACTAAACTGAAGTTATCTCCAGAAACTCTATACTTTTGCCTGACAGATGGTAAAAGACAGGGGTTGCTCACCAAGTGCAGAAAACTACACCGATGAGGTCAAATTGGGTTTGGCAGAGAAGCAGCCCAGATGACTGGGAGAGAAACTAAAGTTCATACTTGCCTCTCGCACCCCTGAAAAGGACTCTGTAGTGTTTTTCCAATCGTTTGGCCATGTAGTTAGCATTTAAAATAGCGATTTCCGTGGCTGCTTTCAGGCCTTTGCCTCCCATCATCTGCAACAGAGAAAAAGGGCCATCAGGCATTAAACAAGTGAGCCCAGTGGTTAGGTCACTCACCAAAGACAAGCCCAGCTGAATTACCCACAAAGCAGGTGAGCCTCACCGTAACTCTGTGTGTGGATTGCAGGCAAGCTGAAAATCTTACCAATGCCATCTGTCAGTGTGCCACACACCTCAAACAATTTTCAGTTTTCTCTTTTAAAGAGTAATTTTACATATTCAGTAACAAGACTTCCAGTAAGGCTGACAGCTGACCACTGTGTTATCTAAAAAGGACTGTTCTTACAGTACGTGCACTTTTTCTCCCAGCTGTGAATCTAAGATATCTCAATAACTGCCAGGAATTTCATGAGATCTTGGCCAAACTCCCTGCTGAGTCCATTCTGTAGGGTTTGCCTTCCAACTGCCCACAGTCAGGGCTGTTTCTGTAGAACACCTGCCAGGTTCCATCTTATCCTTCTCTGGTGCTTAATATTTCCCTGTGATCACATGGGATAAACACCATCCCCAGCAAAGAACTAAGAACCCAAAGCACACCCATTCTGATGGCCTCGTTTCTCCCAGTGCACGTCGTGTAGAACGCAGGTTCAATACAAAGGTGTAACCAGCACAAAGCTCCTGAGACAGCACCCAAGAAAACAATCAATGTGCCAAGTCCAGTGGGAAGAGAGGACGGGTGAGACCAGGAAGGTTCGAGAAGGGTTCTCAGGGAGACAGTGGACACTCAAGTGGAGACTCAAAATGGGTCAAGTAAGGAGAGGTAGGGAGAGCAGAGAAGCCACTGCAGGTGAGAACAGTGAGAAGTGCGGCGTGGAGGGCAAGCCAGCCCGGGAGCCACCGGGGAGCCGCGGGCTGTGCCGACGGGCTGTGCCGACACCCCGCGAGACTCCAGCCTTCCGAGGAAGGCCTGCCACTGGATTCAGCCGGCCACCAGCCCTTGACGAGTGTCAGGGTCATCAAGCAGCTTTTGCCAAATGCAGATGGCTCAAACCCAGCTCTGCATTTCGGACTCTCTGGGAGGAGACCTCGGTTAGACATGAACATTTAAAAAATATATATACCCTAAGGATTCTGTTGTGATGCAGTCCCTGGGTGGTTCGAATGATGAAGCGTTCCACCACAGGCCAAAAGGCCGGTGCTTTCCACCTACTCAAAGGTGCCTCGGAAGGCAGTTCTGGTGATCCACTTCTGAAATGTTACAGCCTCGCAAACACCATGGAACATAGTTCTGCTCTGTCACACTTGGGGTGGGAATCGACTCAGTGGCAGCTGACAACCACATTGAGGGCTCAGACGTTCCTTGGAAACTCTACGGGGCAGTTCTACTCTGTCCTATGGGCTAACTATGAGTTGGAACTGACTGGATGGCAGCGGGTTTGGCTTTCAGGTTGTTGATCGCTATCGAGTTGATTTCAATTCACGGCAATGTCGTGTGTGCGTCATGGGGCTTTCAAGACTGTGACCTTTCAGAAGCAGACTGCTAGGCCTTTCTTTCAAGGATCCTCTGGTACGTTACAACCTCTAACCTTCTGACTAGTTGTCAAGCACTTAGGCATTTGTACCACTCAGGGACTGCAGATTCAACCCTACTTTGTTTTTTTAACTGAAGGGCTGCACAGGGTTCCTGGCAAATGGCCAAACCAGGCCAGGGCATTTCGTTTATTTTTCTGTATGTGGAGAAACATTTCCACTTGAATATGCATGTAACAAAGAACCTCGATTTATAGAAACCAAAAGGGAGCTGGGAACAAGATTTCTGTCTGCAAAGAAGCAAATTCCCATTATTACTGTTTTGTAGCTGCCACTGTTCACAAGATAACTCTACGTCACTTTAAAAAGGAGCAGTTCTACTTTGCACATACAGGGTAGTAACTAACAACAGCAGTCTCTGAGTTATGGAATTGTTACAGCTTCCAAGAAAGTTTTCACTGAGAATCACAAAGGACATCTGGAAGCAAAGCCACGTCTGGAGGTCCATCTTTCAGCTGAGCAGCAGAGCGACCTATGACATACACAGTGGCACCCATGAGGAATGTGCTCCTTAGAACAATCGATGATGGAGACCAAACAGACAGTGTTTGCCCAAAAGCAAAGACGAGAAAGGAACGAGGGGCCCGGAACCTTAGGCATGGAAACGGGAGAGTGCTGACACACTGTAGGGGCAGCAGCCAAGTCACAGGACAATTTGTATGTGAACTGTTGAATCAGAAGCAATTTGCTGTGTGAACTTGCATGCAAAACACAATAAAATGTTCACTAATAATAAACATCCCTTGTAAGTACTGTGCTCCTTGAAAAAAATCACCTGGTAACCCAGAACTGAAACCATTCCCTAAGCACACTTTTCAAAGACTGTTGTTATTGCTGTCACGTGCTGTGGAGTCTGTGTGGCATTTCCAAGGAGTGGCTGGTAAATTTCAACTGCTGACCTTTTTGTTAGCAGCTAAGCACTTGACTACCATGCCACTAGATTAAACAGGTCTATAAAAAAAAAAAAACACTCATGAGGGATGTTCAGCACAATCTATGAGACCAAACAGGCAGCTCCTGTCCAAAAGCAGCATGAGAAAGCAAGAAGGGACACAAATTGGACAAATAGACACAGGGAACCCAGGGTGGAAAGGGGGGAGTGTGTCATCATGTTGTGGGTATTGCAACCAATGTCACAAAACAATATATGTATAAATTTTTAAATGAGAAATTAACGAGCTGTACACTTTTACCTAAAGCACAAGAAAAAAAATGAAAAAAAAAAAGACTATAACCAAAAGAAAAAAAATCACCCATATGAAATCAGTCAACAATTACTTCAAAACAACGATGAGGGTGTAAGGGGCCAGGGAAACTAGACTAACGGAAACAAAACAACCAGAAGGGAAATAATGAGAATGTTCAATCACCATGAAGAACACAGCCAATGTCACTGGTTATTGTGCAGAAACTGCTGAATGGAAATCTAAACTGAAAACACAATAAAATATCATTTATTAAAAAAAAAAGAATTATAAAGCTCACACTACTCAAGACTAACAGTCAGACCAGCATGACTTGCAAAGGTGAGTTGTGGGGTTTTGATGCACCAGAGGCGACCTTCCTTTAATGAGGGGGTCGGTTGGGGATGGCTGCTGGTATAAGCAGCTCAGCGAGTGTTCCCATCCACAGCACCATCTTGGCAGCATGGGAGGTGGGTGGGCCAGTCTGAAGGCACACTGTACGAAACAAACTCTCGCCCCAGTGCTTTTTGGCGAAAGACAAAAGTAAACAAGTGTGTAACACTGTTCTCCAACAAAGTCTAATTATCCTGGAAAGCACCATTCCACAGGCCCTAAAGGCCCCTTAAGCAAATCGCTGCTACTTCTCTTCTTCTCCTCCCAGCCCCCAGGAAATACAAAGCAGAGCGAGACACACTCCTCAAATTCACTCCCAGGATCTCAACCAACTGTCATCATTTGTACACTGCTATTTCTTCCAAGAGGCCAGGGAAAGTCTACAGGAAACCAAATGACTGGTCAGACTAGCCCTATGACTCACGGAACTGAACTCCGTCTGGAAAAATACATCTGGCGGGTGTATTGTCATTTCCTTTGACGTTAAACCCACTGGGAGACCCCTCAGGAAACAACAGGGGACAGAAGATGGAATGAATTTGAACTCTTGTCTACTGGCAGGATTTCTCCACCCAAGTTGTCGGCAACACAACACTCACTTCGTTATGTTTAAGACAGGAAGGAGTCTGTGGTCCCTGTCCCCACCCACACCTCCCACCCTGGCCTCGCGCCCACCTTGATATATGCCCAGGAAATGGGCACGATGGAGCTGGAGCCCCATGGGGCTGCGCTCACGGTGCCCACAGGCCACGCATGCGCGTCCGGCTTTGCTGTGACGACCGGATGGCTAGGCAGGAAGGGGGCCAGGTGCTTCTTCCTGTGTTTTCATTGAAAGCAAAAATTCATAAGGATAAAAGGATTCAGTCCAACTACACAGGCACATGATGGGCCGTCTCAGAAAGCTCTATTTTTAGTTGGGGAACTGACAGCAGAAGGGACTTGACACCTGCTAAGAGGCAGATGTTCCAGAAATGTCCCCACACACGGCAAGTTTCCCAGCCACCAGCCTCCCCAGGCTCATCCATACACTGAGGCAGAGGATGTGGCACAGCCAGGCATCTGGGAAAGGTGTGTAGAGCCCTAGGCTCAAGGCGACAGGAGGGCACCCCCACCCCCTGACTCCCGCTCCGCCTTCCCACCCTCTCACCAGGCCACCCACCGGGCCTCCACTCCCGCAGGCTCCGCCTCCTCCCCACCACAGCCCCGCCCCATCCCTACTACAGCTCCGCCTCCTCCCCACCACAGCCCCGCCCCATCCCTACTACAGCTCCGCCTCCTCCCCACCACAGCCCCGCCCCATCCCTACTACAGCTCCACCTCCTCCCTACCACAGCCCCGCCCCATCCCTACTACAGCTCCGCCTCCTCCCCACCACAGCCCCGCCCCATCTCTACTACAGCTCCGCCTCCTCCCCACCAGGGCCCTACCTTCTCTCTCCCACCGCCTGGCCACCACAGCTCTGCCTCTTCTCTACCACTGCCCCAGTCCTCTATCAGCGCCCACCCTCTCCATCAAGGCTCCACCCCCTCTCTACCTCAGCCTCCCTCCTCGCGTCACAGCACTGCCTCTTCTCCATTTGTCCTCTACCTCTTCTCCGTCTATCCCCACCTCCTCTCCAATCTGGTCCTGCCTCCTCCCCATCCGGCCCTACCTTCTCTCCATCCGGCCCCTCCTCCTCCTCCCTATCCGGCACCACCTTCTCTCCATCCCCACCTTCTCTCCATCTGGCCGGTCCTTCTCCCCACCCGACCCCACCTTCTTTCCATCTGGCCCCTCCCTTATGCCATCACAACCCCCACCTTCCCTTCACCCATGCTCTACTTCCTCTCCATCGCAACTTTCATCCCCTCTTTCATGCACATTTTTTGGAAGACTCAAGAAGCTGCTCTGACCACTATTCTCACAAGATGATTCAATTTTACAGTATAAATGGGTTCTTGAGCTAGGGCATAGTTCACTAGTCTTACTCCAGTTTCATCCAATTCTCTATAGGAACAAGGGCTGTTTCGGCCTGACTTACCTCAGATCTAATAAGAATTCAGGCTGCGAAGTGTTCAAAACCTCACTCCCAACACACTTTCAGCATAACCATCAGTAGATTAAAAGAATCAGAAGACAAGCTGTTTGGAAATCTAAGCTAAAGTCTTAGGAGAACTTCTAGGTGCTTAAAGTTCTAGTTCTGATCCACAATGACCAAATCAAGCTCCCTATATCCACTAAGGAGCTGTGGTGTCTTGGGGGGTTGACAGCCCAGCTGCTCACCAAAGGGTTGGCAGACTGAATCTGTCAGCTGCTCCCTGGAAGCTCTATGGGGCAGTTCTACTTTGTCTGACATGGTCACTGTAAGTTGGAATTGACTTGATAACAAAGGATTTTCTGGGATTTATACCCATTAAAGAGGCAGCCCCGGGGGTACACTGGTTAGAGTGCTCAGCTGTGAGCCAAAATATTGGTTCGTTTAACGGTTCAACCAAACTGCCACTCACAGCTGAGCACTTTAACCACTATGCCATCAGGCATAGTGCTTTAGTGGGTATAAACCCAAACCAAACCCACTGCCACTGAAGCTGATTCTGACTCATGGCAATCCCACAGGCCTCGGTTTCCGAGGCTCTAAATCTTTATGTAAGCAGACTGTCATGTTCTCCTGTGGAGTGGCTGGTGGGTTCCAACTACTGACCCTTTGAACAGCCAAGCACTTAACCACCATGCCACTGGGGTCCCTAAGTTCCCTGTGGCTGACTGTTAATAAACCTGCTCTGTATATCCGTGACTAGGCACTTGGAGTGGCCAACCACTGTGTTTATGAAATCAATTTAGACTTCTCTCTGGACCTAACCTATGTGTGCCCCTGCCCCTCTGCCCCTGCCTCCAGGGTCAGTGGACAGGACGTATAGGACCTTGAGCAGGGAATACAGAGTCATTCTTTCCTTCTCAGTCTCCAAAAACCATCCTGAGCCTACCGCCCAGCACTCACACTCCGATGGGCCCCATGCCAGGGCCACCTCCTCCGTGGGGGATGCAGAAGGTCTTGTGAAGATTTAGGTGCGACACATCAGACCCAAAGTCTCCAGGACGACAAAGACCCACCTACCACAGAAGGAAACGCAAAGCAAAAGTTAAGAGCATTGAGGGAGACTTTAGTGAAAAGGCCATGGGGATTTGAAGGCCGCCTCCAACACTTCAAAGGGACAAGCAGTAAGGCAAACTATGCAGAACCATGTCCGTGACATTCACAGAAATGTCCTTAATGCTGGCCGAGTTTGGCAGTCAAAACTGGCATCCCACAGGCAGGGTAGCTTTGGTTTCTATGGAAACAGCTCAACTTAGATTTAAAAATACAGATTTGAATACACCTACTTCTCACTCGGAAATCCTGGGGGTGCCAGTGGTTAAGAGTTAAAGCTGCTAAACAAGAGGTCAACAGTTCAAATCCACCAGACACTCCTCAGAAACTCTATGGGGCAGTTCTACAAGGCCTATGGGGGCACTATGAATCAGAATCCTCAACATCAATGGGTTTGATTGTGTTTTTGGTTACTTGTCACTGGAGCCCTGGTGGCAAAGTGGTTAGGAGACATGGTTGCTAATCAAAAGGTCAGCGGTTCAATCCACCAGTCAATCCTTACCCTATGTGACAGTTCTACTATGTCCTGTAGGATCTCTGGCTGAGTTGGAATTGACTCAACAGCGATGGGTTTGATTTTCATGGGTGTACACACTTAACAACAACAACACACTTATGCCAGTAGTAAAAACTGTGCTTATCCGACTGTCCTGTAAGCCAGCCAAGTGCCATCGAGTCAGATCCGACTCATGGTGACTCTAGGGGCCAGGGTAGAACTATACTGACATATGTCTGGCAGTAATGGATGCTAAGATGCGAGTCAAAAGTAACACCAGCTGTGCTGATTACAGTAAACATGTCAGCTTGGCTGGACCACGAGTCTCAGTGGTTTGGCAGCTACAGCATAATGTAATCCGGCTGTTGTGCAATGATGTGGTCATCTTCCATTTTGTGATCTGATTTTTGCAGGGACCTAACCATGTCAATAAGTGACAAGTAGGTGTGCACAGTCAGTTCCTAATTATCCACCCAAGGGAGAGGAGATGAGTTCCCATAACACAAGAAGGACCTCCTTGTTACTGAAATAGGTAACTTTTCCCTAGCAGCTCGGCTTCCCCTACATGTTCACAGTGGGTACAATGGGCATTATTGAGTGGCCCCTTAGGGTGCACTAGATAAAGGGCTGGAGAACAGCCAAACAAGACACCGAGTGGAGGGAGAGGAGGCTAGGCTGACAACTTTCCAGAGATGATCCAGATCCCACCACAACACTCAACTGTCATTCCTGACTTGTGAGCATTGAGGCTAATTTCAAAAGTGGCCAAACAAAGAATTCCCTTATGCTATGGGATCAATGGACAGTCCTTGGACTATGCTTATGAAAGGAACAAGAGAGCAGCAAAGAAAAACAGAAAGAGTGAGAAATGGAAAAGAATCCAAGAAGCTGAAAAGATTGTCAAAGAGCTTGTGACCCTCCTCTTCTCCAGCAAGTCCCCCCACAGCATTTCCTCAGTGGAGCAGTTACAGAGACTCACCAAGTCCTCCGCATTGTCCCCTTGGGGATGTAACTATTCACTACTCAGCCCGTTATGCTGAAGCCAGGTCGAGGGGTTGGCCAAGGCCACAGAGACCAACATCTACGGGGGCCAGAACTTGAGCTTGAATTCCCTCAGGAAAGGAGTCAGTTGACCTTGCAGAGCGCTTGCACTCCCCGACAATACTTTCCAAGCAACTCACCTCCTACTTCCATTCAGCACTGACACCTCCTCCTGCCTAGTATCTCCTGGCGCCTCCTCTAGGGCCTGTACTGTCAGCGTAGCTGGAGGGCCCTCTTTGAAGCTAGAAGTCAAGTCTGCCTTGCTTCTGAACTCAGTGTCATATTTTAAGTTGACTGTCAAGAAGTCAAAACCCCAAACCAACCTACTGCCATTAAGTTGGGTCGGACTCACAGCGACCCCACAGGTCATAGTAGAATGGCCGCACAGAGTGTCCCAGGAGCACCTGGCGGGTTTGAACTGCCAATTGCCATCAACAAGTCAGAGGGCAGAAAAAAGATTTTTTTGATTTAACCATTTCTCAGAAGAAACTCGGGATGCCCCTGTCACATTTCCCACCTGGGCGTTCATGTTTGCCCCATCGAGGTAGACCTGTCCTCCATGCTGATGGATGAGGTCACACACGTTGCTGATGTTCTCCTCAAACACCCCATTGGTGGAGGGGTATGTGATCATGATGGCCGCTAGGTTCTCCTTGTGTTTATCCACCTTTGGGACAGGCAGGGGCAGAGAAAAACAGAGGAAGAAAATGTTTCTTTCTTGGCCAATGCTTGTTTTTTACTTTAAAGAATTCAGATACGATGAAGTCATGGTCTTCTCATTCTTGGAGCTGTCTCAAAGTACAAGGGCAACCACAAAGGATCCACAGCAATCACCTGCTTCATAAATTCTCCCCAAGAAATAACGCGATTCTTTCAGGCTAGTTCTTCGTGGTTGAGACCTAAAGGACTGTTTAGAAGATTTTGAATATTTTGGTGTTATGTCTCTAAGGTGGTTTTTCTTTGGAAGTCATCTCAGTTATTACCTCAGACTTGTTCCTACGCCCATCTATTCTCACAGTGAATCACTCTCTGCTCATCTTGGCCATGCTCACTCCGTCTCCCTTTCCCTCCCATTCCACTGAAATTAAAAATCCCACAAGGAGTGTGCCTGCTCTGATAAAAATCACCCTCATTTTTTTCCTTTTGACAGCAGGCAAGCAAACATAGACACATCCTGTTTTGACATCCAGCAAGTTAGGAGCAGGCGTAGGTAGAAAAGATTATATCCTATATTAGAAAGAGTTCCTAGTTATAACTACTGACCTAGAATATTTGTGGGAAAAGAGGTGGTGGGTCAAAGGGAAGAGGGTGGTATGGAGTGAGAGAAGAGTAGGTGTATATTTTCAGCTTCCCTTCGAAGGCAGTTACATGAGGTTTGCTGTCCCTGTGCCTATTAGCCCTGACAGAATTGCATTGCTATTCAGCTAATTTTCTTCCCTCTAAGATTCAGCCACCAGTCCACTGGTGGAAAGCAGATACGGTTGCTAAGCAACCTCTTCCTGGAGGTTGGAAGGTTGGGAGTGGGGGCTTGTGTTTGAGGAACGAGGGTGGGAACGCTGCCTGAAATTCAGCAGGTAACCACTGGGGCAGTCACAGATGTCTGCAAAACCTACATTTGTGTTCTGATTCCCACGACAAGATAAACTATACGTGTTGCTGCCACTGGAGTTGTTAATAAGGGAACAAGCAGAAGGGGAGACAAGGCCCAGTAGAAAGAGGAAGGGTAGGACCTTCAGGGGAGGTGGGTGTCGCTTAACTACTGCCATGAATAATCAATTTCTAGGATGCTGGTTTCAGCTTAAAGGGTCATCCACCTGTGGGTGAAGGGAGAGATAAAGTAGAGCTATACTCAGCTTTATTCGGGGTTAAAAATGTGACCACTAATTTTTCTTTTTTTTTTTTTTTCATCCTTACAGAGACTGCTAGGTCTGTGATTTTTTCGCTGTTTTCCCCAGAGCCATTCCCAGGAGTTACATGAGAATGCAAGAGAAGCAACATGGATGCATTCCACCCGGTCCCTGATCCCCACTTCCCAACCCCGACCTCTCCCAGCTGCTGGGGGAAGGACACCGCTACCATGGCTTTGAGGTGGGCTGCGTCGATATTCCCGTATTTGTCCACCTCCACTGGCTGAATCTTCATGCCTGCCATGTGGGCACTTGCTGGATTGGTCCCATGTGCTGATTTCGGAATGAGGCAAACCTTAGGGATGCAGAGAGGAAGGAAGGAGACAAGAGTCATCCAGACACTGTGCGGCAACCCCCATTCTACATACACCCCAAAGAAGGAACATAACAGGTCACTGGGCACCAGGGTTCACTGGAGCACAGCTCCCCATAGCCACAAAGTGGAAATGAAATAAATGTCTATCGATAGATGAATGAATAAATTGTGGGGCTTACCCATAATGGAAAGTACTCAGACATAAAGAGACATGAACCCTGAGACACACTGCTAATCCAGAACTGAAACCATTCCCAAAGCCCACTTTTCAGACAAAGATTAGAAAGCCTTCTAAAACAAAAAATAGCATACGTGAGGCACAGGATTTTAGTTCAATCAACTATATGCGAACACATGCACAAAGCAAGATGAGAAGGGAAGGGACAGAAACTGGACAAATGGACACAAGGAATGCAGGGTAGGAAGCAGGAGCATGCCAACACGTTGCGCGGACTGGAAGCAACGTCACAAAAAACAATATACGTATGAATTTTTTAAGGCAAAGTTAACTTGAGCTGCAAACTGCCACCTACAGCACAATAAAAGCATAAGAGAGACGGAGGGACGAAGCCTTGCTGCGTGCCACAATGTGGGTGAACTTAAAAATGGCACGCTCAGAGAACTTAGTCCGCAGAAGACAGATACTGTATGCTTTCTCTTATGTGAGATAAGCAAATACATAGAAGCTAAATCTTTTTAGTGGTTACACGAGGTGGGTCTCATGGTAACTGGAATTGACTCAAGGGCAGTAGGTTTGGGTTTCTGGGTTGGGGGAACAGAAGGGGAGGTTCTTCCTGGGGGCACACTGAGTTTATATGAATAGTGCTGAAATGATTAGGAAAAAGACAGGGGCAGTGATTGGGTAACAGGAAGAGTGCCATCAACGCCACTGAATTGTGCATGTAGAAACTGCTGAATTGGTCGATGTCTAGTGATGCCTATTTTCACCATAACTGCAAAAAGGTCTTTTCATAGTGACAAAAAGGTCCTACAACATAACTGCAGCACAAATTAAATAGCTGCCATGCACTTTTATTTCAGCTGACCCAGTGTCATTATTACTTTCCATTTAATCCCCAAATATTAGTCTCTAAAAATTGCAGACAGCCATACTCTCTTCTCTTTAGACTAGGAAACCCAAAGTAAAAGCCAAAGCCACAGCTATCGAGTTGATTCCAACTCACAGCAACCCTACAGGACAGAGTAGAACTGCCCCATAGAGTTTCCAAGGAGTGCATGGAGGATTTGAACTGTTGACCATTTGGTTAGCACACATAGCACTTAACCAAAATAGGCTGGTGCTTATCCTAACCGTGACTCAGTTATAGCATAAACGAGGTGCCTTATAAGACCAAAAACTGGAGCTGAATTCTGGGACTCAGAGGTCCACATCAGAGCTTTTGTGCTCTGTTCAGCTAACGCTGAATAATGGGTTGGTAACTGCCACATGAAATGTAAACTAAGCACAATGAACATCCTACCTCCACTGGCAAGACTCTGGCATATGAATAAATGACTCACTAGAGCCCACAGGAGGAGTTGACCAGCTCAGCTGCTAATCAAACGGCTGGAGGTTCAAGACCAGCCTGAGGTGCCTTGGAAGAAAGGGCTGTTGATGTTCCTGAAAAATCAGCCACAAAAACCCTAGGGAGTGTTGTTCCACTTTGACACACGTGGAGTCACCATGAGTTGGAATCAACCTCACGGTAAGTGGTATCGGTACTGGTAGGGTACACAGCATCTGAAGAAACTCAGAGGAAGAAGTTGCTTCAATTTGAGAGAGCCAGGAGAAGCGTCTCAACAGATGGTGCTCAAGCCAGACCCTGCAGTTCACTTCCTACGGAAGGTAGATGGTGGACTCAGCATTACAATTCCCAGATTTCAATCATTTTCACCTTTTACCGACAGTCACATGCATGACTCTGGCAGGTCAGATGGCATGTCCCCAGGGAAAGTCCCTCACCAAATTTCTCCAACAGAAACAACAAGAGAAGCAATGATTACCCGGAAAGTAGTCCTACTTTTTATCCCAGAGCAATGTTGTAACCTCTTGGAGAGAAGTGGATGAGTATCATAAAACATCGGCTTCTAAATGGAATACTTAGCTTCTAGCTGTTTCCTCAAAATCAGTGAAGTAATCCACTTAAGAAAAACACAAGTGTGAAGAGAGAGCTGGACACAGTGACACAGGTGTGGTGGCTTTAACACTCACTCTTCTGCTGACTACAGGCTTGTCATCTCTTGAAATGACTGAATCTTGTGCTGCTTACACTGTGTCATCTTCAAATCACTTTTCGTGTCCTCAAATCATTTTTCTTCCCTTTTCATATTTAAAAAAAAAATTCTATTTTCTAAATTCCTCAGCTCCAAAGTGAGTCATCAGTCTTCTGTATAACTCAGGCCTCCTTCACAGGTATTTTATTCCACAGCAAGGGTCTTAGAATAAAAGAATCCCTTCAGTGCAGAAGACTGATACAGGAGGGAAAGGTGAATATTAAAAGGTCTAAATTAAGAATCCAGGGAAGTTCTACTAAAACAAAAACATCCAAGCTAAAAATGTCAACCATCCTATGGCAGGTGGATTAATTGCCCCCAAAGGCATTCAGCCCTGACCCCTGGAACCTGTCACTAGCACCTTATGTGGCAAAAAGGACTTTGCAGATGTGAGACAGTTAAAGATCACGAGATGGAGAGATTTTCCTGGGCGATTCAGCTGGACCCCAAATACAGAGAGGCAGAAGGAGATCTGATTACAGAGAATGTAGTCTGAAGTAAAATGTGGCCTCTAAAACAAAAACAGAAACAGACATCAACAACAACACAAAAAGAAACAAAGCCACTCCGGTTACGTCAATTCAGACTCATAGTAACCCTATAGGACACAGCAGAGCTGCCCCATAGGGCTTTCGAGAAGCTCCTGGTGGATGCGAACTGCTGACCTTTTAGTCAGCAGATGTACTACTTAAGCACTACACCACCAGGGTTTCCGTAATTTATTCTTACCCTGAATTCAATTTTAAGGCCCAGCTATTGCTTCCACATGTAGCAGGTGGAACGCAGCACTGTGAGCAGTTTGGCGGTATTCCCAGGCAGCTGTTCCTGCTCCTTTATCTGTTGCAATGAAGAACATATCTACTCCACTGCTGTTGAATCAATTCTGACTCATAGCGACCCTAAAGGACAGAGTAGAACTGCCCCATAGAGTTTCCAAGGAGTGTCTGGCTGATTTGAACTGCTGACTTTCTAGTTAGCAGCTGTAGCATTTAGCCACTGTGCCATCAAGGTTTCCAAAAGTGACCCCCAGAAGCCAGAAAAGGCAGGGAAGTGGATTCCTCCCTGGAGACCCCAGAGGGAGCCAGCCCTGCCGACATTTGGATGTTAAGATTTCAACCCAGTGACAACGACATCAGACTTCTGCCCTCCGGAATGGTAAAGCAAATAAATGTACGTGCTTTTTTAAGTCACCTGTTGTCAGGTGCCGTCGAGTCGGTTCCCACTCCTAGCAACTCTGTGGACAACAGAACGAAGCACTCCCCAATCCTGCGCCATGCCCGCAATCGTTTTCACGCTTTAAGTCCCTTGTTTCAGCCACCGTGTCAATCCATCTTGTTGAGGGTCTTCCTCTTTTTCCCTGACCCTCTACGCTACCAGGCATGATTTCTTTCTCCAGGGACTGATTCCTCTAAGTTTGTTAAAAAGGTGCTATTTTAAGAATTAAACTGTGCTTGACCCAAGCCATGGCGTTTTAATGCATGTTTGTCTCACCTGCCTGTGAAAGACAGACAACGGATAAGGAAGACCACAGAACTGATGCCTTTGATTATAGTGTAGGTGAAGAATACTGGATATGGCACGGAGGCCAGAACGGCAAACGAGTCTGTCCAGGAAGAAGGATAGCTCCTTAGAAGTGAGGATGTCTCACATACTTTGGAGCCCTTAATAGGAGGGATCAGTCTCGTGAGAAGGGCATCAACAAGATGGGCTGACACCGTGGCTGCGACAATGTGCTGAAGCATAGCAGCGGTGGGGAGGACGGCGCAGGACTGGGCAGTGTTTTGTTCTGTTGTCCACAGAGTTGCTATGCGTCAGAACTGCCTCTGCAGTACCTGACAACAAGTTGGTGATAACTCCTTACAGCAGCCATAGGAAACTAAAACCAGCTGCTGTCAAGTCAATTCTAACTCATGGCAGTCTCACTGTTGTAGACCGGCCTTCCATAGAGTTGGTTTTGAGAAGTAGATCACTAAATCTTTCTTAAACGTGTCCTTAGGTGGACTCAGACCTCAACCTTTTGGTTAGCAGTTGACCACCCAGCTGGCACCACCTGGGGACGCCCAATAGGAAGAGCAGCCCAATGAAAAAGTCTTAGTGGAACTGTCGGTGAGCCACTTATATGGTGGTGGTAGACAAGCCTGTTTAGGGAACTTTCATTTTTTTTTCTCTATTAAAAGACCAGAAGTGATAGTGTGACAACCCTACGGGTCCCCTGAGAACATGGCCCCTGGACTTGCGCCTAGCCCAGAACTGAGACCAGTACTGAAGCCATGTCTCCAGACAAGGATTGGGCTGAGTATGGGACGGAGTGGGATGCAGGTCGTGTGTGTACTTTACTGTTAAACATACATATGAACCTGTCCAACTGGTTCCTCTCCAGAGGGAAGAGGATAGTGAGGAGGGGACAAGTGTCGGCTGAGTGGACCCTAGAAGTACAGGGAGGAAAGGAAGGGTGTGCTGTCACAGTGAGGACAGCAGACGGAGTTGCCTAGAGGCAGATGCTTGGGATTTTATATGGCAAATTGACTTGGATCATAAACTTTTGCTTAATTGCAATAAAAATAAAATAAAAATGTGGTGTAATGAGGGATAGGAAAGTGATAGGACCCAGATCTGATGCTCTGGTTATCTAAATCTATCCCAGCTTCTGACACATTTGTGCCCATTTAGGCTGATTAATGTTTTCCTGTCTCTCCAGGATGCCTGGCACGTGCATCACATGATATCACGCAGCACAGATGAAATCACCTAACAGATGAAATCACCTAGCACAAATGATCCTCGAAGATTTGCCGAATGAGTGAAGGGGTAAGGAGGCACGCCACTGTGCCAGGTCAATCAGTTTCTTATTGCTGGCAAAACCCATTAACCCAAAGACCACTAATTTGCCTAAGAAAACTAGGAAGAGAAAAATAACCCCAGACAAGTTTTGTTTTTTATTTTTTAGTCAATCTTTTCCCTTGGTATGAGAACGCCAGTGTCTGCCCAGCAAGCCTGCTCTGTTATTTGACTAGCAAATTGAGTTATTCAGTGCGTAGGCCAGTATCTAGCACATGGCAATTGCTATGTTAGTTAAAGAAATTTGAGTTTCCCACAAATGAAACTCGCAAATCTGAAACTTGGTCCCTACATTTTAGGAACATCTGCAATTTACCCTAAGAGTCAATGGGAAAACAGCTTCAAGAAGAAGCTTTCATCAAAATGCATCAAGAACCCAGGTGGTTCAGCCCGCATTTTCTCCCCACACTTGCTTTCAAAGATACATTTTATTGGATTCCATTAGCGTCCATTGTGCAGGAGCAGCTGCCTCAGACCGCACAGATCGGGGAAAACCCTCCCTAATCCTGTGAATCACAGCCATTTTTTCTACTCTAATGAAAGGCAATGGCCTTAATTAAGACCTTTAATCTAGAAAAGATGCCTCCAGTTCCAAACTCGTGATTTCTGCAAGTCCAGTGACTGGATAAGGTTCCAGGGAAAAAGAGACAGATCCTCAATGACGGACTGACACAGTGGCCACAGCTATGAGTCAGGCACAGCACCAGTCACAAGGGTAGGGCAGGACAGGGCAGGCTCTGTTGTGCATAGGGTTGTGCTGGGTAGGAATGGACTCGACAACCTAACAACACCAACAAGTGACTGGATGGCCTTTGTGCCTCTCCTTCCCTCCTCCCTGAGTACAGCACCCAGGTCCCAGCCATCATTAAGAATGGCATGTCCTCTCATGACACTTCTGTATACGAAGATTGGGCCCCACTCGCCCCATCCCACTTACTCAGGTGGCACAAGCCACCCTGCACCCTCTGCTCTAACTCTCCCAGGACTGGCAGACACTTTGGCCTGCCTTGGACTCCTATGCACGGCTCCCTCTGAGAATTCCCACTCCACCATTCAGCAGAAGCCCTAGCTTAGCGCTGGACATCACGAGAACGAAGGAGCCAGGGGCGTAGGCCTGCTTCAGCCCCTGATTTGATGCCAAAGGCACTGCCACTGGGGATTATCGGAATCCTGTCAAGCCCATTAGCATCTGTTGCTCTCCACAAGGGACCCCACGAGACATTCTCGACCCAGGCGGCCTCCCCAGAAATAAGCTCTCATAAAACCAGTTGCCGCCAAGTCACTTCCAACTCATGGAGACTCCACGTGTGTCAGAGTAGAACTGCTCCAGAGGTTTTCACTGGCTGATTTTTAGAGATCGATCCCAAGGCTTTCTTCTAAGGCACCTCTGGGAGGACTTGAACTGCCAAACTTTAGGTTAGCTGCAGAGCGCATTAACTATCTGCACCACCCACAAGACTTGAGACTCTCATATCCAAAGCAAACAAAGTAGAAATGTACACTCTGCTCCATATCATTTTCCATCCATCTTTTGTTATTGGGTGTCTTGAGCCGATTTCAAGTCACAGTGACCCCATGTCGACAGGGCTTTCTTGGCTATAACTTTTGCTTGCCAGGTCTTTGCCCCAGCCAGGTGGGTCCAAACTGCCACCCTAAAGGTTAGCAGCTCAGCATATAACCAGTTGTTCCACCAGGATTCCATACTAGACTTCATTTGTTTTTCTGCCCATAGCCGAGAATCATCTACAGGGAATTTATTTATTCAACAAATATATTTTTTTAGTATAAATATGACCAGAACTGTACTTTGCCACAATGGAGGCTACAGCAAAGTTAAAACGTGGTCTCTGGCCTCTGTCCAGGCCTACAGCCGGGCTGAGCCAAGGACAGAACGCCCGCAATGGCAATGTTCCTGCTCCTTCCTCCCCTTTCTCCCTGGGGAGAGCAGTTCCATAGCCAACTGGAGGGCTTCTAGGTCATGAATTTGAGCAAAAGCCTTTTATCTCTGTACGTTTTCCTCTCACATTTGTCAGATAAACTGTCCTGGCGGCAAAGATCTTAACGGCCGGTTTACAGAAACGTGTCTCCTTATGATGGGCTCCCCCATCTACTTCTGAGAGTGCCCACTGACGGAAAGGGCACCCAGACGGCTGAGGACTGGACGCGCTGCTTCCCCGCGGTGGGCAGGCGCCACCCGGCCACACTCACCGTTCTCTGCCTCTCCCCTTTCTGGTCCAAGTACGCGCGGATAGTGGCCAAGCCAGCATACTCCCCCTGGGCTCCGCTGCAAGACGGGAAGAGAAAGATGAGGGCTTGGGGTTTCTTTTGCTTTCACTGACTTCCTCACTATTCACTAGGCACCGGCCAGGCAGACACTGGTGTGTGGCACAGTCAGCCTCCTGGATGCCACAGGAAGACCATTTCAGTCGTCTGCTAGAGTCACGAGACTAAACGGTCAAAGGAACCGTACCTGGTGACGCGCTAACCCTTACCCACTCCTGCTTAAAACTGGGCCCTACAGGCCCTTGCTCGGGATCATGCACTTAAAAGACTCTTTTTAATTACAAACAGTTTCAAGCTTACAGCAAATAGAGAGAAGGTACTGAACCCCCACGTACCTATCACCCACCTTTATACAGTCAGCGTGTGGTCAGTCTTGTTGCAGCCGTACTCTTCACTAAATTCCCTCACTCTGAACCAGACCCCCGGGAGCAGATCCCAAGCATCATTTCATCAGCAGCAACTTCAATATGTGTCTTTCCAAGTTAAGAATGGGTTTTATTATGGTAAAAGATTTATCAGAGAGTAACTGCCATTTCAATCATTTCCATGTGTACAACTCAGGTGCCCCCAAAGCAATAGTGCCTCCCTTCCCCACTCCTACCCAACCCTGCTAACCACTGATAGGCTATGGCCTCAGTGCGTTTTCCTTCTCCAGATACTTCTTTTCAGCAGGCTCGTACAATGTTCACCCTTTTGTGTCTGACATACCTTATTCAACAGAGTGTTTTCAAGGTTCACCTAAGTTGTGGCATGTACCAGAACTTTCTTTCTCTTGAGAGCTGAATATTTCATTGCAACTGATAGACTGGAAAACCTAGTGATGTAGTGGTTAAGTGCTTCATCCGCTAACCAAAAGGTCAACAGTTCAAATCTGTCAAGCGCTCCTTGGACACTCTACATGGGCAGTTCTCCTCTGTCCTACAGGGGCCCTTTGAGGAGGAATTGACTTGAGGGCAGTGGGTTTTTTTGTTTGTTTGTTTGGTTATCTGCTTATTCATTCCCCTGCTGAGGGATACCTAGGATATGTCTACCCTCCGGCGACTGGAAACAGCGCTGCTATTAACACTGGTCTAAGAATTTATTTTTTTAAGATAGTTACAATACCACTAAAAAAACCAACACCAAACCCACTGCTGTCAAGCCAATTCTGACTCATAAAAACCCTATAGGACAGAGTAAAATTGCTACGTAGAGATGCCAAGGAGTGTCTGGCAGATTTGAACTTCCAACCTTGTGGTTAACAGATGTAGCACTTAACCACTATGCCATCAAGGTTTCCACAATACCACTGTCACTCCTAAAATAATTAATAGTTCCTTAATATCATCAAACATTTAGTCAGCGATTAGATTTCCCCCAAAGGAATCAAGCCCTTTTCACGTGGCACCACGGCGATCGGCGATCCATCTCCAGCCAGACCCTGCAGATGGGAGCAGGCAGGTGGCCGCCCTCTTCTCTCCATGCTCCAAAGTGCTGCTCTTCAGCATAATTAATTAACGACAGAATCCCTGAGGACAAAGCTGAGGCAATCCTAAAAGGTGATTTAATGTTCCCAGTTCTCTATGCAAGAAGGAAAGGGAAGTGAGTAATAGGTTCTTTAGTTCCATTCAAAATAAGTATGTTGCCCGCTTCACGAAGTCACATCATCCTTCAACTCTGAAGAGCTCAGTGGTCTTGCGGTTCATTTCTTCTGGTCGCCCCATAATAGTGAGTTTTTTTTAAAAGCAGCAGGCTAAAGAATAAATGTTTTTTTTTTTTTTTTTTAATTTCCAAACTGAAAGCTAACACTTAGGGCATTGGAATGTTTGTTTTGTTTTTGCTGTTGAAGGAACACTGGAATGGAACATTTTAGATTTGAAATTTGGGTCAACTATTGTAGGAGCATTGATGGGTTGTGTCAGGAGGCAGCAGAACTGGTGGTCTGGGGCTCAGCGTGAGAGGAGGCCCAAGAAGAGGGACAGAGTAGGGGTCCCGGGCTTTGAGCCTGGGTGGAGAAAGAGAAGAGAGGCAATGTCCACAGCATGGGCACCTCTGAGCAGCAGATAGGCTAGGTGAGCTGCCTGATAAAAATAAGAAGAACAAACTGCTCCATTAATTAAGCGCTTTCTAGACTTAAACTTGGGTTGGTGTAGCGGTTCAGGGCTACATTTGCTAACCCAAAGGCTGGCAGTTCAAATCCACCAGGTGCTCCTTAGAAACTCTATGGAGCAGTTCTGCTCTGTCCTGTAGGGCTGCTACAGGTTGGAATTGACTCGACGGCAGTGGGTTTGGCTTTTGGTTTTTACACCAGACCACGAGGCATTGGTGTTAGGACTCCTGACTGCCATGCAGGAGACGTGGGTTTGATTTCTCAGCCAACACACCCGCCATGCAGCCATCACGCTGGCCAGTGGAGGCCTGCCTGTTGCTATGGTGCTGAATAGGTTTCAGTAGAGCTTCTAGACTAAGACAGACCAGGAAGAAAGACCTGGCGATCGACTTCCAAAAATCCAGCCAATGAACAGTCTGCATACAAAAAGGGCAGTGTTTGTTGACCACCGTGCACGTGTGCAGTGCACTGAAGATGAACAGATATCTGGGTGTCTCTGGATTCAGGGTAAGCTTTGAGAGTATGTGCCTTGCATTTCTCCACATGCAAAACAGCCCTACACGGACAGAAACTCTGCAAGAAATGCTGAGTTCACTGAAAACCGAGGTCAACCCGCCCACCCAGGCAGTTGTCCTTTCCTCCGTGGTCAGGGACCTCAACAAGTGGGTTTTCTCTCTTCCCTGGTGTGTTGCTGATTTCTGCTCATCTGGTTTTGATGGAAGGCCAGCCCAGGTGTCTGGCTCAGAATGAAAGCAGAGACTGTTGGAAGATGAACTGGTGCTCTGTGAGGAAGCCAATATGCTAATCACCCAATCAGCAATGATGCCAGTTTTGTTTTTGTTTGTTTTTGCCTCAGATGCTCTCAAAGCCATCTGTTTCCACCACACAAGTGCAGGCACTGTGTTCTCATCACCTAAGGCTTCCCATTACCCAAGGACGCTTTAAAATAAGGGAGTGATTAGTCTGCCACCTATTGGTGGAAAAGAGTACCGAGCCGCAGCACCTAGACGGAGAGGAGACCGCGGCAATTAACACTACGCGGGGAGGCGAGGCTACACTAGTGTCTTTCTGATGGGTATTTAAGATGAAATGGTTCATCTGCCGTGGTGAGGGACCCTCCAGGGGACTCCGAAAAACAAGGTCTCCTCTTAACGGCCTCTACTGGAGCTGCTGAAAGAACTGCTGCAGTCTGCAGCAGAACAAGTGAAAACTGGAAGACAGCTTCTTCAAAAACCCGGATGTGCTCCACAAGGAATACAGCAGAAATTCAGGAGACAAGAACTAGAACAACTATGCCACAGGTCCACACACCCACAAGGTAAAAACCAGTGGGAACTGAAAGGGTGTGATAGCTTTGTGATGATGTGGTTAAACCTACAACCTGTCAGCATCAGAGTTTTGATCATAAATGCAGCAGTTTGGAGCAGTTACTCAATATGAATTTAAGAAAAAAACAATTTATAGATGGCACAGCAAAGCTGGGTGATGGCATGGGAGAGCTGAAAAGCTCCTTTGCCAAGATTAGTAGGAGAGTTTATGGCCATGGTCAAGTCCAAGGATGAGTATCATTTTAGCTTTACCATCACTAGAACCCTAAGCAAAAAAAAAAAAAAAAAAAAAGAAAGAAAGAAAGAAAAGAAAATGTTAAAGAAAGAAAGAAACAAGAGAAAACATTTAGATTTAGAAATGGCTGTTGTTTGTCAGAATTTTGTTTTATCTGGTTTAAGAGGTTAGATCTTCAGAACAAGTTCTTATAGGAACATCACAAAAGATCAGTGCCAAGGGACAGCGGTGTCCTGCTGCTGGATTCTGTAATCCGATTGCTGACAATACGTCTGCCAATGGTGAAGAATGAGCTTTTCTCATTACTAGTAGCCGTGGAGTCGATTCTGACTCACGGAGAACCCATGTGAGGTCTCCTCTTACAGATGACTTTGTCAAGTCAGGGTAGCAAGCAGTGCACTGCCGAAGCAGAGAAACAATACAGATTAAGACTGTGAAACGACTTTCATCCCATAAAGGACTCATTTTGGTCAGTTACTATGTGCCTTAGCTGCTGATGACAGAAATCATCCTGTATCAGTCAGGAATATAAGATAACTGCATTCTGCTCTTAAAAAAAGAAAAAGACAAGGTCAACTTTATGGACACCATAAGAAATCCCTCAGGCTGACAGAGACTGGAGAAACCCTGACAGTATGGGCTCTGGACACTTGTAGCTTAGTAATGAAGTCACTCTCAATGTTTACCCTTCAGCCAAAGATTGGACAGGTCTATACAATGAGACCAAAGGGGCACACCTGGCCAGGGGCAGGACTAGAAGCCAGGAGGAAACTGGTAATACAGGGCCCAAGGTGGAAAGGGGAGAGTGTTGACATGTGGTGGGGTTGTTAACCAATGTCATAAAACAACATGTGTGCTCAAAATAATAAATGTTGGAGAGGCTGTAGAGAGACTGAATACTTCTACAATGCTGGTACAAATGTAAAATGGTACAACCACTCTGGAAATCAATTTGGCGCTTTCTTAAAAAGCTAGAAATAGAAATAACATATGATCCAGTAATCCCACTTCTTGAAATATATCCTAGAGACATAAGAGCTGCCACACAAACAGGTATATGCACACCAATGTTCATTACAGCAGTGTCCACAACAGCAAAAAGATGGAATCAACAGATGAACGCATAAACAAACTACAGCATATTCAACAAAATGTTATGCACTGATAAAAAACGGTGATGAATTTGGGAAACATCTCACAACATAGAAGAGTCTGGAAGGCATTATGCTGAGTGAAACTGGTCAGTCACAAAAGGACAAATATTGTATGAGACCACTATTACAAGGACTGAAGAAAACGTTTAAATGTATTAAAAAATAGACTTTGATGGTTACGAGAGTGTGGAGGGAATAAGAGGCATCTTTATGTATTTATGTAAAACAAACAATATGTGTACTATTTAACAAGAAACTGGTTTGTTCAGTAAGCTTTCATATAAAATACAATAAAGAAAAATAAAAAGGAATTCCTCAGGTGTGGCTGCTTTGGAATATTTGGAGACGAATCATTGTAGGTGTTGTTTCTAAGAGAAAATTCTCTGCATGATTTTTATATTTACCAAATGTGACACAGAACTCATTTTGCACAATATACTATAACTCAGGACCATAGATGAGTATCAGCTGTTAATAAAGTCCAGCTGGATTATAGGAAAAAAAGAATGGTTGTGTTCTTAACTGGGATGTTGTTGTATTTTTATACAAATCAAAAGTTGTTTAAAATGTGCCTTAAAGATGATGATCTTGTTACAGATTCTAACATTTTTAAAATTTAGTGCCAGGAAATCAAAATGTATATTGATATATAAAATTAAATTTGTATCCATAAATTTATAAAATGTATGTGTTTCTTAGTAACTTGGTGATTCAAAATTTAATTTGTTGTCAGTTATCATATATCTATATTTACCACCTCTATCTTATTATAACCATATCTATTTTGTTCTGTTTTAATTGTCTCAAAAGATACAGTAAGAAACATTTTAGTTTGTTCACCATTACTGTCCAAATGAGGCACATTTAGTGTGTAATTTCAGAAGTTTCTTTTAAACTGTTTACGAGTGAGCCAGCCTATTTAATTTCTAATGGTATTTGAACTTCCTAAAAATCTTCTTACAATGTTTTTTTTTTAAAGGCTATTTCTCCATGAAAAATATTTCCCTCCTAAGTGGTAAATTGTAAATTTAGGGATTAAGTTAATTGATCCTCTTCAATTATTAAAACAACTACAATGTCCAATATTCAGTCCTTTGTACAAATTATAATATTTAGAAGCTAAAATATATCTCTTCCAAAGAAAATGAAAAGCAAACACTTTCTCCATCTTGAGGTGAAATCTACCTTTGTGTTGTGTTATCCTCTCTGTCTCCTGATCTGTGTGTCAGAATGAATCCTTAGTTGATGGGCAACCTGGTATCCACGATGGGTAATGATCACACAACACTGTTAATGTAACTGACATCACCAAGTTATACATCTGAAAAATGGTGCATTGGAAGATGAGTAATATATATTTTTACATTAAAAAAAAGACAACAGAACCCTGTACTGCAACACAAGAATGACTTACATGTTGTCCAAAGAAATGAAACAGCTAAGACTGCCCGTACTTCCTTTGGAAGAGCTCTCATATAGAGTTTTAAAAACCACTTTCTGTTGACTCCATCTCATATTCAAAAAGAAGATCTTAACGTGTTTGATGTTCAATTTCCAGATGCACATTGCTGCTTGCTGCCCTGTGCGCACTAACCTCTGTGTGCCAGCTTGGCCATCAAAGACCGATTTCAAAGTGTCTCCAGTGGAGGATACCCATAATCTCATTAAAGCTCCCTCCTCTTTGGTTCTCTCCCAGGTCAACTCACTTCCCTACCCAGTGGCTGCACATTGGAGTCCCCTGAGGAGCAGGGAAAAATTAAGATATCTGAATCCCACAGATCTAACTGCCTTAGAGGGTGGGTAAGGCCTTGGTAGTCTTTAAAAGCTCCCCAAATAATTCTAATACCCAGCCAAGTGTTAGAACTCTTATAGCCCCAACCAAAAAAAAAAACAAAACCAACTTATGGCAACCCTACAGTACACAGTAGAACTGCCCCACAGTCTCTAAGGAGCACCTGGTGGATTTGAACTGCTGACCTTCTGGTTAGCAGCCACAGCACTTCACCACTATGCCGCAAGGGTTTACTCCTTACAGTCCTGGTGGTTCTCAAAGTGTAGTTCCCCAAATGGCAGAATCAGCATTACCTAAGACTTTGTTAGAAACATAAATTCTTGGGCTGCACCCCAGACTTGCTGAATCAGAAACTCCGGCTGAGCAATTTCCCAAGCCTTTCGGGTGATTCTCATGCACAATCAAGTCTCGGGTCATTAACTACATCTGCTTACGTGTCAGTCTAAGACTGTCCCCAAGAGGAGATTCTGAGACAGCAACTGCCAGCCCTATCTACACCTCAGATCACAGCTGGCAGTTTTTAACAACAAAACCACTTCATCAATCTCCTAAGCTGAGTAAGCCGAACAGTAATTCAGGCTTGATTCTCACATGTTACACCCATGGAGGGTGTTAATGACTGCCTCTGTCTGCCTGCACATGACACGGGAACTCGATCCCAGGACTACCAAGAGGGTCTCCGTCAGCTGCTGAACAATTTCCGCAGTGTCCAAGTGTCAGGGGGCACCAGCTGAAGCAAACCACGCTGGGCAGAGTGGGAAATGGAAAGGTAGTGAAATATTATTAGGCTATTTTCTCCACCAAGCTGAAAACGCTCTCTGGGTTGGAAGGGTGAGAGAACGGAACGAGCTCCTTGACATGTTTGTTTTCAGCCGGGTCAATATCCTTGCAGTCCCCGGGTGATACCAAAGGTTCAAGCACTTGCCTGCTCACCAAAAGGCTAGAGGTTTGAGTCCACCCAGAGTCACCTGTGAAGAAGAGGCTGGTCATCTCCTTGGGTTTAAAGCCAGCCATTGAAAATCCTATGGAGCACAGTTCTCCTCTGACACACGGGGTCACCCTGAGTGAGAATCAGCTCCTCAGCAGCTGGTGGTAGTCACTGGTAACACCCTTGGGTGTGCACTGTGAGCCATCCCAAGGAAACAGAGAGCCAGTGAAGCCGACACTTGTGCCCCGCCACCATCGTCACTGTCACTGCTGGGTGCTTTTCAACTCAAGCGGCTCCACGTGACAGAGCAGAACTACCCCCCACAGGGGTTAGCTATTCTCAAACTGGCTCTTGGAAATGGGTCTCCATCTAGATTAAGGTCTTTTAACACTCCGCCAGGCTGGGACTGCGCACAGGGGCTGAGTGTACCATACAAACGAGGAAAGCAGGGCAGAGAAGGAATGAGGGGTGTGCTACTGAAGAAAACACACTTTGTGGCGGTGTTTCTCAGTCTTGGCTGAAATTGGAATCACCTGGGGAGTCTTAAAAAAAACAATACTTGGGCCTGGGTCCTCCCCTTGCTCCCTCTTTCCCATTAAGCCTATGATTTAATCTAAGGCTGCAGTGTAGACATCAGGAGTGTAATCTACTCACCACGTGATTCTAATTTCCAGCCAAGGTGGAGAACCTCAGCTTTTAACGGAAAGCAAACAGCCTTACATTGGTTTTTTGTCTTGCAGTCTGGCTGGGAGCCTCAGTTGACCGCAGGGCTCATGACTTAAGAGTTAAGATAGTCTCAAAATATTATTTCTGGAGCTGTGGTGGTGCATTGGTTAAGAGCTCTGGCTGCTAACCAAAAGGTTAGCAGTTCGAATCCACTGGCTCCTCCTTGTAAACCCCATGGGGCCATCCTACCCAGTCTTACAGGGTTGCTATCAGTCAGAATCAACTTGATGGAAATGGGGTTTTAGTTTTTTTTAAGACACTTTAGATGAGTTCATATTTCATCACTAGAGGGAGAAATTTCTTTATTTTCAGTATTTAATAAATTTACCATTGACTCAGGCTGAGGATTTAACTTCAGATTCTTTTAAAAACAAAAACAAATCCTAAATGATGGCATTTTAATGAAGGTACAGTAATGCCTGGCTTTCACGATGTCACTTCTTTCCTACTAATGAAATGAGAGTTTGAGAGACTATTAATGCAGCTCTGTGTCCTTTCCTTCGTCATGTGCCCACTTTATAACAAACTCCCCCCCCTAAAACCAAACCCACTGCTGTTAAGTAGATCCCAACTCACAGTGCCTGTATAGGACAGAGAGAACTGTCCCATCAGGTTTCCGCAGACTGCCTGGTGGACTCAAACCGCCAGCCTTTTCATTAGCATCTGTTGCACTTAACCACTGTGCCACCATGGTTTGTATTTTATAGTCTGGGCTGTATTTACAAAGCACACAGGTTTTCTGTGTAACCTATGCTGGCCAGCAGGAAACAGGGTTTGACTGCGTCTGATTGCACTTTGATTCATTTCCTCTTTATCAAAGAAAAACTTCTCAGTTGGAAAATTTCTTTGATTTCTGGGCAGTGAAATAGAAATTACCAACTCCCCTCGCGACACCGATGCTGAGGCCAGGGGCAGAGAACCCAGTTTGAGTCACAGGAGCTGGAGAGCCAGGGGCAGGTGTGAGTCCTGAACACGTCCTACAGGGTTAGCTCACACACGAACAAGGGACCAGCACTTCATTCACGCGTGCATTTTTCTATGCACATGAAGGCAGAGAAATCACAAACCCAACAGCCACCACACCAGGCTGCACATCAGCATCACCTGGTTGCTTCTTACTTACAAAGACTCGCGGTCCCCAGAGATCATGATCAGCAGCTGGGGAGCAGGGCTCAGGAATCTGTATTTTTAACAAGCACGTATATGGTTTTGATCGAGCCTTGCACTTTTAAAAAGCACTGCTCTTCACAGTTTTTATTTTACAAAGAAAGGGAGGCCAGAAGAGAGGAAGGGATCTTTCAAAGTCGGTGACAGACCCAAAGCAAAAGCCAGGGTCTCTTGACCCTACTCGATAGAGGCTGTGGTGCTTGATAAGAGTTAACATGTCTGCTTGGTCCTTATTCTTATGTTCTGTCACTGACTGGTACAGCAGCTCATTTCCCGAGATGGCTCAAATGAACCATGGCTCCCATTCACACCCACGCACTGTCGTCTCCCACACTGAATTAGGTCTGGCCCTTAGACTTGCATTAACAGACAGAATACTCTGGAGATGATGCTGTGGAACCTCAGATGCAGGCATTAGGAGGTCTGCTTCACCTCGGCACATTCCATTTTGAACCCAGATGTCATGCAGTAAAGTAAGCTCAAGCGACCATGGGACATTCACATGAGAAAGAACCAGGATCCTTAGCCAACATCTTCAATCAATCTCTCATCATTAACTTGGCCAACAACTCATCATGAACTTGGCCAGCCACGTGAATGAGAACACTTTGGATTTTGTAGGCATTCCAGTAAACCAACCAGCACCACGTGGAAAAGAATAATTCTACTCAACTCACAGAATCATGCAAATACTAAGTGTTGTTTTAAACCTCCAAGCTAAAGGGTGGGTTGTTATACAAAAGACAGCTGAAAAAATAGGAAAGCTCCTCTCACCTGTTAGGCTGGAAAGAGATTTGGTCGTAGCCTGTAAGTTCACACAAATCCTTCTCAAGCTCTCGGAAAAGCTGCTGGTATCCTTGAGCTTGGTCCAGAGGCACAAAGGGGTGGATATTTGCAAATTCCTTCCATGTGATAGGCTGAAGAGCAAGAAGAGGGGGAGAAATATATCATTTTTCATAATGGTAATGAGACAAAGTACAAGAACGATGATCAGCTAACACTGGAGTGCCTGCTGTGTAGACTACACTATGCTGAGCAATTGAAAAATATTAACTCCTTTGAGTCTCTCTGCAATCTTATAAGGTAGGCACTGTCACTGTCTTCATTTGACAACTGGGACACAGAGGTCCCGAAACAGAGCACATAGGAAAACACAGGCATTTTCTATCTTTTCAGAAACAGAAGGTCCAAAAGTAGCTTTCTATCCATGAGAACCAACAACTCGTCTCAGGGCTGGTTTACTCAAATTCTCACATAGCACGTACGTTCTCTCTTCATCAAGCACAGCAGACACAAAACTAAAAGGAAATGGGGAAAACCCTACCATTCTGTAAAACCATGTCCTTGGCCTGATGTCATTCATCACATCACAACAATCCCAAGAAACAAAAGGAACAAGTTAGCTTTACTAAATGGATCCTGACTTAGGACTTTTTTTTTTTTTTTTTTTGGCCAACCCCAATGGCAGGTGACATAAATCTAATGACACAAGAAATCAATGAAAACCTCAAACCTTTACCTTTCTGGCACAGTGGGTGAATTTCTAGGAAAGAAACTTTAAGGTTCTTTTTTGTCTTTTTAATACTGTGCTTTAGGTGAAAGTTTACACAGCAATTAGGCTTCCATTTAACAGTTTTTATATACATGTTCCATGTGGTGAGACTCTTCATAATGCATCAACATTCACGTTATTTCCATTCTTTTCCTTCTGTTTCCATTGCACTAGTTTCCCTGGCCCTCCTTCACTTCTCATCTTTGTTTTAGGGTAACTGTTCACCACAGTGTCTCTTCAAGTTGATTAAGGTTCTTATTTCCATGGGAGCATTTGGGCTAGAAACTGATACAGTGATAGCTTAAAATACAGCAGCTTACACCTCCTCAGCAACAAGAGAGAATGAAGAAAACTACAGATTTACTGGCCTGACACAGGCTGGAGAAACCCCTAGATCACGGCCCCCAGACACCCTTTCAGATCAATAATGAAGTCACCCTCAAGTTTTACTCTTCAGCCAAAGATTAGACAGGCCCATAAAACAAAACAAGATTACGGGGGCACACCAGCCGAGGGACAAGGACTAGCAGGCAGATGGGGACAGGAAAGCTGAAAATAGGGAACCTGAGGTTGAGAAACCCAAAAGGTTGGTGGTTCAAATCCATCAGGCACTCCTTGGAAACTCTATGGGGCAGCTCTACTCTGACCTATAGGGTCACTATGAGTTGGAAGCAACTCAACGGCAATCGCTTTGTGTTTTGTTTTTAAGATCAAGAAAGGACAGTGTTAACATGTCATGGGATTGTTTACCAATGTCAAAAACTGTTCAATGAGAAACTAATTTGTTCTGAAATCTTCCTCTACAGTAGAATTTAAAAAAAGCAGTTTGTTTTTTTAAAAGAAGGGTAAGATGACAAATACTATACATCTAATTATTTTAATTTTTTAAAAATAATTTTACCTCAACATATAAACGATTAGATTTTGAGAAATATTAGGGGTTTTCCCCCAAGATTGCTGAACAGCAGTGCAAAGGATCACTAGCCAACATAGCTCCTAAATCCCAGCCCTGAGAGCTTCCTCTAGTTTCCTGCTTGCACACAGCTGGAACCCTAAGAAGCATCCTCTTGACAGCAGTGACCTACTTACCGTGAGTTCGGAGGAACTGTTGAGCTTCATGGTGCAGGATCCCTTTAAGAAGCAGATCAAAAATGCATCACGCTAGTGATTAGGTCCCTAAAGCCCACCCGTCAAGCCTCGGTGCTCCCCACACAGCCAGCCCCTCATCCCTCTGGCAGCCCTGTGAACACTGCCCAAGGAGCTGGGGATCAGAGTGGATTTGGAAGCAGGGAGGAAGGCAGTAAATAACTACCAGTGGAATCATGCTGTGAACAAGAGAAATGTCTTTGTTTTCCAGTTTCTTCATGTACCGGACGATATTTGTTTCCGAGTGATAGCTGTGAACACAAAACCCACGAGATCACGGTCAATGAAATCAGACTCAGATCTTCCTGAAAGATAAAATACACTGCGCTCCGCTTTCAAAATACAGATCGGATGGCATCATGGCAACATGTCCACAAAGCTTTAGAGAGAAGGCATGAAACTTCCATGAGCCTCGGAGGGTTCCATGACATGAAGATGCCTATCAGTGTGAGCTTCAGGTTGGGACGAGAAAGATCATCCAGGTCATGGGTGTGAACTTTAGCCTGTATAAACCCCAAGTCCCTGACAGAGGCAAGGAAGCAGAGATACCAGACACCAAGTGTTCTTTGCCCATGTCAGGAATGGGATCCTTACAGCTATGACTTATCTGACGACTGAGTTGCAACTGACCTAAACCGTGGCTTCTTCAGTTGCCTCATGTGCATGTGCAAGGTGGATAATAAAAAAAGGAAAACAGAAAAACTGATGCACTCAAACTGGGCTGTTGGTCAAGAATAGTCAATTGACTGTGGACTGCAAAAGCTTTGAACAAATCAGTTTTGTAAGAAATACAACCGGAGCACTCCTTAGAAGTGAGGATAGTGAAACTCTGCCTCACTTACTCCAGACATATCATCAAGAAAGGCCAACAACTAGAAAGGGCCATCATGATTGGTGCAGTTGATGGATCCCTTTTGTGGCCTTTCTTGCCATGGTCTTTAACTCTCACCCAAGCGACTGTGCAAATACAGTAAGTGTGGCCTACAAAAGGGATTGGTTAGTTTTGCATCCTGCTAGGCTTAAAAGAGAGCCAATTCTAGAGCAAACAAGAGGGTCTTGCCACCACCAAGGTCGAAAAGCCGAGAGCAGGGTGCATCTCCTGGGCCTGGGATACCTGCCCTGAAGAGCTCCTGCAACCAGGAGACCAAAGCAAGAGAGAAAGGTCTGTGACACTGATGACAGCAAGAAACAGTCACAGGAAAATGTCAGGAGAGACCAGCAGGAGATGGCATGGTGGGCTTCTCAGCCAGTGGAATGAGAAAGCAGAGGGCCTTCAGACTAGAAGCCTGCTGGTGGAATAGGGAGCTTCTGCGCACTTGGTACAGCCAGCTTTGTTGACCCATGTGGGGCTAGAACGAGGCGTACTGGTGAAGGGGGAGGCCTTTGGGCACTTACCAGCAGAGCTAAAAGAGCTTTAAAACACTTGCCCAAGCAGGGCAGAGGCTAAGAAGTCAGAGACAGAGGCATGCCTACAGGCACAACCAAAAAGAGGCTGCCCTGAGGGAAGAATTGTATCCTGAGCACTCCGGAACCTAAACTGTAACCTGTCACTTCCCTAACAAACTCCATAATTGTACGTACTGTCTGTGAAATCTGTGTGATCACTGCAATGAATTATCGACCCCAACAGAGAAGAGGAGTGCCATGTGAGGGATGGTTGGTGCCAGAATTGGTACAGACAGAGAGGAGGCGTGTATGACTTCTACCTACCTCCTAGGAATCAGCCCTAGGCTTCTGATCTTGAGTCTCTTCTCCTCTTATGAAATTAAGGAGGCTAGTCCATGCAACTGCCATGCCCTTTTTTACAGTTAGTAGATAGCCGATGAAAATCAGGGAAGCCCTCAGTCAGACACACTGACAGAACAGCTGCTACAAAGACTCACATACAACAACAATCACGAAGACAGCACAGGACCAGGCAAGGTTTCAGTACTGTTACACTTAATGTCATTATGGGTCACAGCCAACTCAATAGCAGTAACATGATTACTTAATGAGCCATAGATCAGCTCAATAACCCAGGCCCCATCATAGCTGAAGTCAGAAGCAGCTCCCTATGACACTCCCCAGCTCCTTGTCACAACACAAAATACTGGAGTCACATAAGCCTCACAAACCTGTTAAACACCTGATGTGTGAGGAACGGGCTAGTTCTCTGGAATGCAGTCCCCGGGATGCCTCTCTGCTCTTCTCCCATGCTTTCAGCAATCAGCTCCTGCATGCAGAGACCACAGACACTCAAGAGGCAGAATCAGGCAGGACTGGAACCACAAGGAGTCATCCAGGGTCCAGGGCCACAAAACTCAAGTCTGTATTCTGACAGAGCACAGGCCATCACCCAACCAGGTGTCTTCTCTGGTGTGACGACGGGTGTCAGGAGTTACAAATAGTGGAAATTCTACTAAGCACCATCTTTAAGTTCTGTTGACTTTTGCAACAGGATAAGGAAAAAGTGTACAATTTTTAACTGCTGGAAAAAAAATTTTTTTGGACATCTCCCACTACTCCTTTTGAGCAGTGAATTAAGTTCCAGTAAAATTGTATCTTTAAAAAATATATTTAATGGTGCTTTAAGTGAAAGTTTATAATCCAAGTCAATTTGTCATAGAAAAACTTACACACATATTACCATGTAACAACAAGGTCTGAAAATTAATTCTGCAAAATTCACTGATGGATTATCACTGATGGTCACCTTAAAAGTACTCCCTTGCTGTGGAAGCTATGCACCAATGCCAGGGCCTAGTCTATCCTTCAAAGCACTTTTGGAACTCTTTCTAGAATGGCCATTGCACACAGTGGGCACGGTGGCAAACCTGCAAACTTAATTGTATAGTTGTCTGTGAGGGAGTTTTGGGCCAGTAAACAAATAACTGTGTTGGAACAGGCCCCTACTAAGCTGATCTCACCCCTAGTGACTTTTTCCTTTACCCAAAGATAAAGGAAATACTGAACAAAAGACATTTTGATGACATTCAGGACATTAAGAGGAATACAACGACAGCTCTGATGGCCATTCCAGAAAAAAAGAGTTCCAAAATTGCTTTGAAAAGTGGACTAGGTGGGGACTAGATGCCGGTGTCAGCACATAGCTTCCCAGGGGGAATACTTCAAAGGTGACCATAGTGATAGTCAGCAGTGATGTGTGCAGCAGTTTTTCTAGGAGGAGTTCATGAATTTAATTGGCAGTTCTTGTAGCTGCTCTATCTACCCTGTGATAGCACATTTCTCATTTCCACTCTGCATCTCCCATAACCATTCAACCAGCTCCTGTCCCCTTCTGCCCTCCCATCTCAACTCTAGACAGGAGCTGTCCAGTTTGCCTCATGTATCTACTTAAGCCGAGAAGCACACTCTTCACCAGTATCATCAGTCCAATCTTTGACAAGCTGGCTTCTGGAATGGTTTCAGTTCTTGACTAACAGAGAGCATGGGGGCCATGTATTCTAGAGACTCTCCAGTCTGCTGGACCATCAAGTCTGATCTTTTTAACAGAGTTCAAGTTCTGCACACCTATTTTTCTCCTGAAATGTCAAGGACACTATAATTGTATTCCCTGCCAGGGCAGTCATTGGTGGTGGCCAGGCACCACTTAGTTTTTCTGGTCTCATGCTGATGGAGTCTCTGGATCACATGGCCCATTCTGTCTCTCAGGCTCACATTTTCATTATGTCTTTGATGTCCTTCAGTCTCTTCTTTTTCACATGGTTTGGGATCATCTACTTAGATGGCTTCTTGCCAGCTAAAACTGTTTTTAAAGGGCCTCCAAAAAGTTACTAGGAGACACTATTCCAGTAAAGAGTCTCACTTGACACAGCTCACGTATCCTGGAGAATAGTTCCAGTGAAATTCAAGGCTTGCTCCTCATTCTACCCCAGGCTGATAAAGCCCTGAGTGGGAAGTGTTTCATAGATACTAGTCAAACACACGAACAGGGATGCTGTGATTGGGTTTAGTGCATGGTTCTACATGGAAGAACCCTTTCTCCCTCACACTCAAGGTGCATGAGAGGCAAAGCCATTGCTGACACCACCTCAAACAGTCCTCTGTTTTGGAGGAATCTTCATTTTGATTCTACTTACTGCCGATGATTCACAGCCAAAGATCCACAACAAGTCATCTAGGTCTTTCTCATTGACTGTTTCATCAAGAGAAATGCCGAGCTATGAAAATGAAAACAAAAGAAAAAAATATCAGTTCTCAGCTCTCAGGCCATTGGAGAAATCTCAAGAGAAGTCAGTGGGTAAGAAGGTGCTGGAGAATCCACTCAGACTGTCAGGATGCCATTCAATCCAAGTTGGCCTTTCGTGAAAGCTGACTGGGCCAGTACTAGACTCCATGTGGTTTGGTTTAACAAGCCAGCTCCATACTGGCTGCAGAGCACTCCTATGTGGTACTGCATACGTTTCTGTTTTACCCCTTAACTTACTTTACGACACCACTAATCACAGCCTTTATTTTGACAGAAGTATTGTGAAGAGATTCACAGGAGTCGTAAGGGCAAAGCATATGCCTTTGAGTTTTGTAAGAAAATACAGCAACTTTAAGAAAACTGAGGATGAATGGTCCCCTCTTGCAGACACTCCGTGTTCCAAATGGAAACTACAGCATATTTACAGAAAAAATGGGCTGTACCCAAAGCACCAATATTGATATTTTTTCAGTATCAATTTTCAAAAACATAAATAGGAAGGCTCTTAACGAGAAAAAGTCATGAACATTTAGAGAATCCATGAAAACCATGGAAGACTGACTTACTGTGCCGTCTCCGAAGACTCGAAAATTGATCTGCCGCTGAGCTGCCCTGTCCAAGACCTCCTTCAGAGAGCAGCCACACTGAACCTTCAAAGTGTCGAAGAACAATTCATGCTGGAGCTGATGCCCTGCCCGCTTGAGACCTGACAAGACAGGAGAGCTGCAAATCTCTGCCTAGAAGCCTCTGGGCCTGCCATTGACATTGCACAGACAACTAAAGGCTAAATTCTATTCTAGTCTGGCCCTGGCCCTGGTCCCAGTAGCTGGTTCTTTAAAAAACAAAAACAAATTTAAGTATACTTCTAATTGTGCCACAGAAAATTATGAAGTATATATTTTTTGAAAAGGAGAAACACTGCCATCATTGCTATCCAAAAATAACTGCTGTTTACATTTCAATTTATATTCCTCTAAAAGTGGTGTGTGTATCTGGATGTGTGTGATATTTGTGGACTCTTAAAATAGCTTCAATATGTCATGAATATCTTCGCATTTCTCTTTATTTTGGCCTTCTCTGATTCTAATTAGGTAATTTGTACGATTCTATTTTCGCCCCTCCTCTGTCAACTATATTCTAAAAAAAATTTCCAGTAGTTGCTCTCTATTTTTTCAATCAGAATAGTCATTCCTCTTGGGTGGGAGAATATATGAGTTCTTTATATTCAAACTAGTAATCCTCAGTCTATTATAGACATTGCAATTTAGTTTCTGATTTGACTATTAATTGTGCACACAGCATTGGACATGCTGTGAGTTCTTCGTTTTACTTATTCAAATGTATGAGTCACGTCATGCCGAAAGGTTTTAAAACAGACAGCTGACCCACCTTCAGACAAAATCAGAGCGGCGTTATGGACCCTCCTTGCGATATGCTCCAGCCCGCGGGAACCATGGTAGATTGCAAACATGGCAGCCATGTTGGCCAGCAGGGCCTGAAAGGACACAGGGACTTGACTTGGGGTACCACAACCAAAAACAAGAACAAGAGTATCATTTTTTATGGAAGCAAGAGGCCAAGTCCAACCTACTTGACAGGGAAACTCAGCAGCTAAGGTAACTCAGAGTCACCATACTAAATCGCCAAATTCCACTACAATAAATTAGTTCCATCCAGCCAACATGATACTCAGTTTTTCAAGGAAAACAGCAAGAGATTTTCAAACACACAAGGACTCAATACAGTAAAACCTGTAAGAGATGGAACTTGACGGGACTGACTTGTTATTCTGGGTCTTGTTAAGTTTTGTGCCTTTGAAGGCGGACAGTCTTACCACTCTTCTATTTTTCTCTATTTTAATTAAAATGTTAGTGGAGTTTCCCATCTCTGAAAGATTTCCACGTTACACAGCTTCCAGCTTTCACAGGTATTGTAGTACAATTCTGAGGACTTAAGTACCAGACTCTGCATTTTAGCCAGCTGAGAGATCAATGCAGAATCTGCAGCAAAGAACTGGCACAGAGGAAAATACTGGATGTGGGAAATCAAACCAAAATCGGCAGTAGGTAAATTAGAGAGAGAGAGAGAGAGAGAGAGATGGCAGAAAGAGTGGAAATCCTGGTGATGTAATGGATAAGTGCTACAGATGCTAATAAAAAGGTTAGAGTTCAGGTCCACCAGGCAGTTCTATCCTGACCTATAGGGTCACCATGAGTTGGGATCAACCTAGTGGCAATTCAGTGGTTTATTAGAAAGAGGAAACCAGAACCTCCTGGCTTATTTGCCTGCTGACAGCAAGGTAAAGGTCTCTCTCTGGAGTGCATGTTCTAGTGTGAGTTTCTCTCTGTGATCAAGTATACATTATGTCTGATACGATAAGCCCCAGGGAGGCTTCTGTGAGTCCTGCATTGGAAGCAAAGAAGCGGCCCACTGTGACTCGTACGGCAACAAAACAAAACCCTTGCCATAAAGTCACAGTGGCCCTATTTAAAAAACAAAAAACAAAACAAAACAAAAAAACACATTGCCGTTGAGTCACTTCCGACTCAGAGCAAACCTACAGGCCAAATCAAACCAAACCCTCTGCCGTGGATACTTACAGTGACACTGTATCCACTGCCATCGAGTCAATTCTGACTCACAGCAGTCCTATAGAACAGAGTAGAACTGTCCCATGGAAGTTTCAAGGTGCATCTGGTAGATTCCAGCCAAACTTTTGGTTAGCAGCTGCCCTATAGGAACGAACAACTCTGTCTTGGTTGAAGGACTGTCAGAACGTATCTTACACGTGACGGTAGCAAGACTTCATCTTATGTACTTTGAACATGTTATCAGGAAGAATCAGTACCTGAGAAGGACGTCACACTTGGCAAAGCAGAGGATCAGCAAGGACAGCGAGACCGTCAATGAGGTGGCCCGGCACAGCAGATGCACGCAATCGGCGCAAACATAAGAGTCATAGTAACAACGGCACAGGACTGGGCACTGTGTTGTTCTGTTGTACACAGGGTCACAGTGAGTTGGAACCGACTCAAGGGCACCTAACAACAACCAGACAGAGCACACCTGCCCCAGTCAGGTTCCCGAAGCTGTCATCTTGGAAGCTGACTGCCACATCTGTCTCCTGCAGAGTGGCTGATGGAGTTGAATCACCACACCTTTTATCAGCATCTGAGCATTTCACCTCTGTGCCACCTGATGTCCTTGCGGTGGCACCAGTGACCGATAAAAAGAGGGTGACAAAAATACCAAATGTTGGTGAGGATGTGGCAAAACGAGGCCCCGTCACCCACTGTGGCTGGGAATGGTAAACAGTTCGGCATTGCTCAGAGGTAAACACAGAACCGCCATAGGCCGCGACAGGCCCAGTCCCGGGGGCAAACCCCCAGGGAACCGAAAGCAGGAGGCACAGACAGAAACTTGTCCAGCCCTGTTCCCTGCAGCACTACAGGAGAGACAAAACGGGCAAGAGTCTAAATGTCCACCAGCAGACGGACTGGATCGCACTTACATGAAAGATCTGGAACAGGCAGACGCAGAGAGACCAAAGCACACATGCTCACCAGGGAGGAAAGAGCCCTGGTGGCACAGTGGTTAAGCACATGGCTGCTAACCAAAAGGTGGGCAGTTCAAACCCACCTCTGGCTCCCCAGGATAAAGCTGTGGCAGCCTGCTTCCACAAAGACCTCCACCTTGGGGCAGTTCTCGTCTGTTCTACAGGATCCTGAAGGGTGGAACTGACTAGATGGGAGCTGCTTTTTGGTACCAGGGGTGGAGGAGGCACTTGCTTCAGAGGTAGTGAATCTCTGCTTGGGGTAGTGAAAAGCTTTACGAAATAGATGGTGGTAACAGTTGCACACCACAGTGAATGCAGTCAATGTCACTGAATCATGTGCTTAGATATGATTATCCATTAAAAACAAAATACCCATTGCCATTGTGTTAATTGTGACTCACAGTGACAAGCCTTACACAACAGAGAATTGCTCCATACGGTTTCCAAGGCTGTAAATCTTTACAGAAGCAGATCACCACATCTTTCTCCAGGGGAGCAGCTGGCGAGTTCTAACTGCCAAGCTCTCAGCAGACAAGCGCTCTAATCACTGCACTACCACTGTACCACCAGGGCTCCGCTGATTATTGGCTAAAATGTCAGTTTTGTTATATATATTTTACTAGAATTAAAAAAAAAATACAGTTGTCTGTATTTTATGTAAACTTGGTGAACAAGGTCTGATGATTAAGTCAATGAACTTAATTGCTCTAAGTGCTACATACCTCATTTCTGAATCTTATTACAGTCACCTTCAGAGTACTCCCCTTGGGAAGCTATGCACTGATGTCAGTGCCTAGGCCATCCTTCGTAGCAATTTTGGAACTCTATTTCTGGAATGGTCATTGTGCTCAGTGGCAAGTTTGAGAAGTTAACTGTATAGTTATCTATGAGGGAGTTTTTAGCCCTTACACAAGTAACTGCATTGGAACACCCTCCCTAATCACCTGAGCTGGCCCCAGTCACTTTTTCCTTTCCCGAAGATATAGGAAATATTGAAAGGAAGACATTTGAATGACACTCAGGGCATCAAGAGTAATACAAGAATAGCTCTGATGGCCATTCCAGAAAATGAGTTCCAAAATTGCTTTGAAATGTGGACCACGTACTGACATCGGTGCATAGCTTCCCAAGGAGAGCACTTCGAAAGTGACCGTAGTGACAGTCAGCAAGAGGTAGGTAGCACCTTTTCTAGGATGAGTTCGTGAACTCAACTGGCAGCCCTCTTATGTACAATCTAAAGATGGAATTTTAGGAACTACAGGTGTTACCCTTGCCAGTTCTGGCATGCACACCACTCAACAGGTAGCAAATGAATGCATGAATGAGTGACTAGAAGAAGAGCTTATTTCTGTAGATTGTGAAGGCACTCGGTGGTCAAGACAGTGGGGGATTTACCTGGGCCGTGCAGATGTTGCTGGTGGCCTTGTCTCTTCGGATGTGTTGTTCCCTGGTTTGAAGAGCAAGGCGATACACTTCTTTCCCCACAGCATCTCTGGACCAAGAAGACAGCACCTAGTTAGCATGGACAATAACCACTGGCAGGAGACACCAGTCACTCTGCCTCTGTCTGTCTCCACTGCAGGTGAATTCAGCAAACTTGCTTGGGTGTGAGGTTATAAAGACACAGTCTCCAAATCTTCCTTCCTCTTGTAAATACCAAAACCAAACCATCAAGTTGACACTGATTCATGGCAACCCTTGTGACAAGGCAGAACTGCTCCTCAGGGTTTTCTTGGCTGTGATTGAAGCAGATCACCAGGTCTTTCTCCCATCATCCCACTGGGTGGGTTTGAACAGCCAACCTTTCAATCTATAAACCAAGGAAACCACTTCGGCCACCCTGGAAACTTCTTCTTCTTAATAGGACAACTGATTTTTAACTTATATTTTCAGGATTTACCCACTGCCTTGGAGTCGATTCCAACTCATAGCAACCCTACAAGACAGAGCAGAACTGCCCCATAGAGATTCCAAGAAGTGCCCAGTGTAACTGAATTGCTGACTTTCTAGTTACCAGTCATAGCTCTTAACCACTACACCACATAGGGCACCCAAGTATGTACAACATGTGTATACAGATACACAGACAGCTATTGATACCTTGATCTATATAACAATACAGAAACAGACAAAATATATAAAAGGCTGAGAAACTTGAATTTTCCAGTAATGGCTCAGCTTAATATCATAATGGTGACTGAAGATGAAATGTCACTCTGAGCTTTTTTGCCAGAGATAGGAAAAAGGGAACTATGTAGCAGGGTGATGGATCACTTCTGTGTGGCCTTCCTAGCCATGGCCTTATAACTGCCACCTAAGTGACAGGGCAAGACCATGCAATAGGGTACTTGTGCCCACCATAGGGATTGGTCAGTTTTCTCGTCCCATTGGGTTTGAGATGAGCCGTCCCAGAGGCAGGAAAGAAAGAGAATTCCACCACTGTCAGGGAAGAACAGCCAAGAGCCATCATGTCCTTTGGACCTGGGATCCTTGTACTGAGATGCTTCTGCACTCAGGGGGCAGAGAGCATGGTGTCACCCTGAAGACAATGAGAAGCAGTGGCAGCAGAGACCCAGTAGCAGGAGATGGCGTTGTGGCCTTCCCAGCCCATGGGGCTAAAAATCTGCCTGCTTTTAGGCAGAGCCCTGGGACCAGGGAGAGGCACGCTTGTGAGTATGGCCGGGAGAAAGATCTCCTGATGGAAGAACTGTGTCCTTGAGTGGCCCTGAGCCTGAACTGCACCTGCTACTTCCCTCGTACACTCCATAATAGTGAGTCTGGGCTATGAGTTTTGCGAGACGCAACGAATTTATTGGACCTGGCTGAGCAGTGGAGTGTTGTGGAGGGGACAGCTGGTGCCGGAATCTGTTAAGACGAGGGAGACGAGAAGTATGTTTGAGTGCCACCACACGAGAACGGGCTGTCGATCTTGATTGTGCTTCTCTCTTGAGAAGACAGAGGAGGTCAGACACTGCCCTTATGTCATTTTTACAGTCTGACATAGGAAGCAGAAATTCTGTACTGGAATTCTAAAGCAACTATACGGTTATTAAGAAACAGAGTGTCAGACATACTACTATAGGTCTCTAATTTTTCCCTTTCTAACACAATTTTAAAAAAAAAGGTCCCTTTCTAATACAATTAAAGGGAAACCCTGGTGGTGTAGTGGGTTACGTGCTACCACTGCTAACCACATGGTCGGCAGTTCAAATCCACCAGGTGCTCCTTGAATACTCTGGGGGTCAGTTCTACCCTGGCCCCTAGGGTCGCCATGAGTCAGCCCCAACTCGACAGCACTTGGCTTGGCTAATACAATTAAAAATCCTGAATTAGAAAAAAAGGAAAAAAGAATGTCATGTACGTTTTGCTACTAATTGATGTTTTCATCTTTTTAAATTATGTTTGGAATCTATTTTCAGTTCAAGTCCCTTAATAAAAATAAAAAAATTGTCTGTTGCTTCAAAAAGAAAAACAAACTTGGAGAAACAGAAAGATTCACAGGTTTTAACCTTTATTTCAGCAAGCTCTGGCAGTCTAGTTCAGTCAGTTCAGGAAGGTAAGACACCCTGTAAGTGCTGGTGGCATTGTAGTTAGGTGCTACACCTTCTAACCAAAGGTCATCAATTCAAATCTGCCAGATGCTCCTTGGAAACTCTATGGAGTAGTCGTACTCTGTCCTATAGGGACACTATGAGTTGGAATCAACTCAGTGGCAGTGAGTTTGGTTTTTGGTTTTAAGATATCCTATATAGAAATCAATACACAAGAATCAGTCTTTAGTAGAATTAGAAAGCCTCCTGCCTCCTTTCATCGGGAAAAGAGCATACTAGAGAAAGCTTATGTAAGAATACTTGAAGAGACTGCTATTATTACATTAAGAAGTACGGGAGCTTTGGTTGTCATGTGACAAAAAGCACTTCAAAAATACATGCCCATCATTCACTAGATCAGATCATTTGCTCCTATTCATTGCCCAAAGATCCTGCTAAATTTCCCCAATGATAATTACGACATTCATCTAAATTCTTCATCTGAAAAGCTTCATCACTAAGAAGTCCTTCAGAAAGTATACTTGGAAGTTACTGGAAAGGCCTAGTGGCAGAAGCCCCAGGGAAGTCATGTAGATGGCACTCAGTGTGCACTCTGAGGTCTTGATCGCCCTGGTATTTATGTAACAGTGTGGCATGATGATGCTTTTGAGAAAGAAACTGAAGAGATATAAAACACATCTACCATATTCAGTTTCTCAGGGTTTTCATTAGCCTAAATAAATTTACTTAGGTGACTTTGACATGACAAATTATACACATACTTCTGCGAACATGCACAAAATTAACGCATTGGAGAAGATGTGCTAGTCCACCATATATCTGTCAGTTTGTCATACTGTGGTGGCTGTGTCTGGCTGTGATGCTGGAAGGTATACTACTAATATTTCCAATACCAGCAAGGTCACCCTTGGTAGACAGGTTTCAGTGGAGCTTCCAGGTTAAGACAGACCGGGAAGAAAAGTATGGAGATCTACTTCCAAACATGAGCCAATAAAAACTCTACGGCTCACAACAGAATGCGCTCCTATCCGGTGCAGGAAGATAAGTGCCTAGGTTGGAAGGCGCTCTAAATACATAGTGGCCACAACAACGGACTCCAGTGACTGAGAAGATGGTGCAGGACCAGGCAGTGTTTCGTTCTGTTGTTTGTGGGGTGGCCATGAGTCAAGGGATATGTGACAGCAGCTAAACAATAACAGGAAACCCTGGTTGCTTAGTGGTTAGTGCTACCAATGCTAACCAAATGGTTGGCGGTTCAAATCCACCAGGTGGAAACCGTACAGGGCAGTTCTACTCTGTCTGTAGGATCACCGTGAGTTGGCGTCGATGCGATGGCCGTGGACTTTTTGTTTGTTTGTTTTAAATAATAACAACACCAGTTCACGCCCCAAACAAAGCCTTCCTTCTAAGTCTATGTTATACATTTCCCTAATCAATCCAATACAGCCCAGTTAAACAGAGTAAATTCAACAATTCTGTGATCGGGAGAAGGAACAGAGAAAACCATCACACAATACAAGGGTGGAAACGTGAGATCCGTTACCTTGTCACGCCTACCATTCTTCCAGGCATCATCCTCACCAAGTTTTCTCTGACAGCAAAGAAAGCTGCATGGGGTCCCCCATAGCCCAGAGGCACCCCAAATCTCTGTGAGTTTCCCAGGGCAACATCCACCTCAAATTCTCCAGGAGGCCTCAAGATACACAGAGCTAAAAGGTCAGTAGCACAACAGGCCAGGCTCTGAAAATGAAACAAAGAGAAAGGGACAAGGCTGCTACCAACCCCCGAGGGCAGGGGGCAAGTTCAGACACTATCTCCCAGGCTGACTGTCAGGGTGCGGTCACACCCTGTGAACTTCATCTACTCAGTCATGCAGCAGACATTTACTGTGAGTCTACCACGTGCTGGGAGTGAGGGAACGAAAACAAAAGAGGGGGAGGGGGTGAAGAGAAGAGTTTAATCATTCCATGTAATAAAGGTAAAAAAAAAAATCTTCTGCCATCGAGTTGATTCCAATTCATAGTTACCCCGTTGGACAGAGTAGAACTGCCCCATAGAGTTTCCAAGGAGTGCCTGGTGGATTTGAACTGATCTTCTGGTTAGCAGCTACAGCACTCAACCACTGCACCACCAGCGTTTCCACTAAAGGTGAGCAAACTGAAAATAAATAAATTAAACTGGGCCACAGCTCAGTGGGTTCCCCGAAAAGGTAGGCTTCCATACCCCACTCTGATGGGCTCTCTCCACAAGTTCTGTGAAGTCTTCGACCTTCCCCTCGGTGTCGGGGTACTGGAACAGGACTCCACTCACGTCTTTTCCACTGAAGTCCATCTCGTGGGGTAACTTTAGTTCAACGAGGACTCCGGTATATCTGGAAGAGACGGAAGACAAGAAAGGATCCTGCTTTGAATGGACAAATGGAAAATCAAATCATCCAGAGTTTCCCTTCAGTGAAACCTTCCCTTCTCTTACACACTTCTGACAAGTCTACTACAACTCATAGTGACCCTATAGGACAGAGCAGAGCTGCCTCCTGCCCCCGTATTTCCAAGAAGCTGCTGGTGGGTGCAAACTACCCACGTTTTGGGAAGCAGTTGAACTTTAAACATTGTGCAAATTTCTGTACTGGTCATGGAAGTCCCCATTTCTATACCCACTCCATCCCACAGCTGGCCCCTCAGGGCAATAGGCTGGTGAATCCTAATGCCTCAGCCCCATTCTATTTCCAAACCTCACCACTTCCCTTCCTGCTTTCCTATCAGACAGAACTTGCTCTTCAGAAAGAACCAAACCCAAACCAAACCAAACCCACAGCCATCAAGTCAATTCTGGATCACAGCGACTCTATAGGACACAGCAGAACTGCCTCATAGGGTTCCTAAGGAGCACCTAAGGAGCACCCGGTGGATTCAAACTGCCAACCTCTGGTTAGCAGCCATAGCACCTAACCATTACACCACCAGGGTTTCCTAGAGAGGACCAGGAGGTGAAAGAATTGTTGGCTGAAACAACAGGGATTCACCTGGGATTGGCCTTACGTGAACAGAAACCCGTCAGTCAGACCAGGAGGGGACATTCCAATGATGCATCAGAAAAGCCCTCTGAAGTGACATTGGCAGGGGTAGGGCAAAGACTGACCAGCTTTGACAAAGGAGAAAGCAAATAAACACCCCCCACAAAGGGGAGGAGGGCTGTCCTGGTTCTCTCTGACGAAAGCACTAACACACTTTCCCTTTTCTCTATATCACTCCACATCTAGGTATTGGGTGGATTTCCTGTCGTCTGTGTTTATGGGAAACACACACAAACATCACAGTTGTGCGAGTGGTCCATTTTCTCCCCCGGTTTTCCAGAATTTCTGCGGCACTGGCAAAATTCCTTTTCATATTTTTAATTACTGCTTTACAAGAGGAGGAGCCCTGGTGTCACAGCGGTTAAGAGCTCAGCCGCTAACCGAATCGACCAGCCACTACATGGACACCCTATGGGACAGTTCTACTCTGTCCTATAGGGTCACTGTGAGTTGAAATCAACTTGACCGCAACAGGTTTTGTTTTCTCGTTTGTTACAAGAAGAAACAATGGGGTGCAGAACTAAAAAGAAAAAGAAAAGCAACAGGAGGAATAGGACACCTGGCTGGGAAGCGAGGGGAACTAAGCTCCTGCCTATTCTCCCCTCAGCGTGGAGGTGATTCCTGCACCGGAGAGATCCCAGGAGGGGGAGGGTCGGCAGGGAAACTCAGCAACCCCAGTGAGACCGGGTTTACCTCCAAGCACTTTGGAAGTGAGACAGACCCAGTAGAGATGAGCGTACTACCCCTGAGGACAGAACTCAAATGGAGTTAATTACTTGGCTCGAGTCTGGATGACAGCTATCGTCTGTGGGTGGCAACGAGGGTCAACAAAAAATTTCCTCTTCTTGTTGTGCCTGTTTTCAAGAAAAATCACATTCCAATATTAGCACAAAAGCAACCAGAACATCTTTGAAGGACACACAGCAGAGATGGCACTTGGGGAAAGCCTGAGCAGAGGACCAAAACACCGTGTCATTAACGGCTAATGGTATTCGGTGACTGGAATCCAATTCCTGGGCTCATCTCTCTTAGCAAAACCAGCCTTAAAATGACTAAAAATTAAATGTATACATGTCTTGTGAGGAAAAAGGAAGAAAAGGGTAGTGTTTGATCCAAAAGAAAATAAAAAACTAACTTGCCTGCTGAACACTTCCCCACCACCTGTCTGTCAGTGTGTCATACTGCACTGTCTGGCGTGTTACTGAGTTGCTGTGACGCTATAAGCTATGCCACTGCTATTTCAGATGCCAGCAAGGTCACCTATGGAGAACAGGCTTCAGAGGAGCTGCCACACTAAAAGAGACTAGGAGGAAATGTCAGGAGATCTTACTTCTAAAATCAGCCAATGAGAACCCCGTGGAACACAGTCTGTTGTGAACATTGTCTGATTTGCTTACTTGGAGCATGTCATCAGAAGGGACCCATCCCTGGAGGTGGATGTCATGTTTGGTGAAGTACAGGACTGTGAAGGAGAACCTCTGAGAGCTGGACTGTCACAAGAGCCACTGCAAAGGACTCAAACATGCCAGCAAATCATGAGGACGACACAGGACCAGGCAGGTGCCTTCAGCTGTTTAAGGTGGCCATGAGTCACCACTGACTCAGACAGAAGCTATCTGATAAAACATCACAGAACCTCCCTGCCAACAGAGAAACACATATCCAAGGAAAGTGTCCTTGTTCTTAAGAAGCAGAAAAGGACGTGGAATGGCCATGACCCGTGTGTAGCTACATGGCTACTGAAGCAGCAGACGTGGGTCCGGGACACAAAGCCTGAGAGTCCTCTTCCTACCAGTCCACGGCTCAGGGCACCCTCATCCGCTTTGCTTCCCAATCACGTCTGAGTGAACAGCCAAAGGTAGACGATCTGTGGATGCTATGCTTTCCGTTTCATTTACCAGAAAGACGCACAAGGAACGCTGCACAGTGGCTTTCTCCAGGGAGTGGGGTTGGGGAAGAGTAGTTTTAAATTTCACTCTGTCCTTCTCTACTGGTAGTCTCTTGTTTCACTGGGAAGAATTCTTACTTTTATAACAAAAATAGTATTAACAGTGGAGTAGGAAGAGTTGGGGAGATACGGAAGCAGTTAGTGATCAGGTGCACAACATTCTTTGCAGTTTGAGCCTAAACAAGTCTGGAGAAAAGCACCATCTAAGCCCAAGCCATGTAAGATGAGACAAAACACTCGTGTTTTTTAAGCCTTTCCTGAAGATAAAAGCACAAAGCCTTTCAACTGCTAAACACACACAGTTTCCCTAGACGAGGGAAATTCCACTATCAGTAAAAAGCCTTTCAAACTTGATCATAATGGAATTTCCCTAGGAAAAAAAGGATTTTGCTTTCTTATGCTTCAACATAAAAGGCCATCATTCCTCTAATGAAGCATTTTAGGCTGCTTTTCAAAAGTAAAACTAACTGCAGGCCAGAAGGAAGGAGAATCAGGAGACAGGATGTGAGGCGAACGTTGGCAGAGTGGCAGCAGCCACTGACACGGGGCCACACAGGACAGATACCTCGAACCATGGGGCGGGGCAGGGCGGGACAGGCCTCAGCTTCCTCAAGTGTGAGGTGGCAGCCTGTGCTCAGAAAGGGACACAAGCTCATGGGGGAAAGGTGAGCAAGGGTGGGAGTGAGGAAGAGATGGACAGCACGAGCAGAAAGTAAGGAACAGGAGCAGCAGGGTGGGCGGGCAGCACTCCTCTATGGCTGTCCTTCTGGGACAGGAGGAAGAGACTCCTCACAGCCCAGGGCCGCTCCTGTGGCTGAGAAGGAACATGAAGACCTCCTCCTATGGAGCATCTTAGGGTGTCGTCTCCTGGTCCCTGGAAGGTGAGAAGGGTATGCGCATCCAGGGGCAAAGGCACAAAACCTCAGACAGGTGTACCACGTCTGTGGATACATTTCCCAACCCCGTGGCCTTCCCTGCAAGAGAAGTCCGCCGGGGCAGTAAGCTCACAGGTACTCATGTGGTAGGGGTAGAGGAGGTGAAGACCTGGACAGCGGCTGGTGACTGCTCAGCATGACCTGGTCACTCTACTTCTTCAAAGGTAGCCTCAGGGCAAACTGATCCTCAGGAAACAATTGGGAGCTCTGACAATGATTTGTTATACGGATGCTCATGAATTCTTAGTAATCACTGTACCAGGTGAATCCCAAATGTTGGGCAACAGGGATAAGTTTAAATAAATGACGCAAATGAGTCCCACTATAGTCACTAAAAGTCACATTCCATGGACTGGACTCGGGGACACAGAGTGATCCTATCGTGTGTGAACTTTATGGTTCCATACATCTATAGGATGTAGTCCTATTGGCCTCTTCCTAGAAGGAAAGGAGAGGGTGGAGAGGAGGAGACAGGAGATTGTTAAGAGGACATGACATGTATGGAATGGAAAGGAGGAGTGTGCTGTCACTGGGCAAGCAGAGCAGTGGGAGCTGCGGATAGGCAGGCATGCAGATTTGAACTGTATTATAAACTTTCAGTCACAATAAAACAAAAACAAAGAAAAAAAGGGAAAAGAAAAAAAAGTCACGTCACATTCCAGAAAGCTGACTAAAGAGATGGGAAATGTTTCAAAATATATTGTTAAACAGGAAATAAAAATAGGCTATAAAATATTAAATACAATAAAATACAACATAAGAGCACTATTCTTCAAAAAAGAGTATATATTTTCCTATATGTGGAAACCCAGATGGCACAGTGGTTAAGTGCTACGGCTGCTAACCAAAAAGACTGGTGGCTCAAATCCACCAGACACGCCTTGAAAACTCTACGGGGCAGTTCTGCCCTGACCTACAGGGCCACTGTGAGTCTCAACCAACTCAGCGGTAGTGGCTTGATCTTGCCTTGGCTTACTTATACCTATTTTACAAATTGCAAGTTCCTACCTATTATCTATTCTCTTCTTCATGCTTAGTAAAAGAATATCAATATATAAGGGGCAAAAAATGTGCTCATATTAAAAAAAAAAAAAAAGGAAAAAAATTACATCACCCCAGGTCACTTTCAAGAAAAGATTGTCAATGAAACATAAGCAGAAGATGTTGAGGATTAGGGGTTTCCAGAAACCTCTTTAGAAGGGGACAATTTACCTAGAAACCCTTTCTGGCCTTCTCCCTTCTCCTCTGTCTGAGCACAGATTGCACGGCTGGAGCTCCAGCAGTCCCCTGTGATCATGAGGATAAAAGCCTCATACTAAAGATGGCAGAGAAACAGGAGCATTGGTCCTTGATAACCTGAAGTTGACGTAACAGCCCTGGACCTAACATTACATAGGAGAAAATGAAAAGTCTTTCTTACATAACGTTAATCGATAATAAACAGGGACTTGTTTAACAACAAAACAACCAAGTCAACTCCAACACAGAGTCACCCAATGAATGCCACAGCAGAAGGTACGGTTTTCAATGGCTGACTGGTCAGACCACCAGGCCTTTCTCCCAAGATGCCTCTGGGTGGACTCGAAGCTCCAACTTTTCAATCAGCAATTGAGCAATGCTCACTGTGTGTATCACCCAGGAACACAAGAGGTTTTTTTAAACTACTGTTATTTCTGATGTCTTGTTAGCAGCAGCTAATAAAAAATGCTCTAATACAATGTATCTCAGACGTGTACGTGTGTGCACATGCGTGCACATCAGTGTGTGTGTGTGCATGTCTGTGTGTGAGTCTGTGTGCATGCACTTCTCTGTGTTGTGTATGAGAGCAAGAGACAGACAGACAGCCTTCTCTGAGTTCCGACTGACCAGGATGCCAGGAGGGACAGGAGGGTGTCCCCGTCTGATGCTGACCTCACCTGTAGCACAACTGCATCGCCTCAGCCGCAGCGGTGGCCTCATCCAGCAGGGATGCATTGGCCATGTCCAGGCCTGTAATGTCACACACCATGGTCTGGAAGTTGAGTAAGCTCTCCAGCCTGCCCTGAGACACTTCCGGTTGGTATGGAGTGTATTGGGTGACCCTGTGGAGGAAACAGGAGGCCTAGGTCCCAACTGTGACTCTGCTGTTGAGAGAATTTCACAGAAATGTCTTCCCTTTATAGTTCAGTACCTGTCTCCCTCAAAGAGAATTAGAGAACAACACATCAGTAAGTTCACTTCGTGGCCTCTGTAAGGAAACCTAGAGTTAAATCATTGTTAGTTGCTGTTGAATTGGTTCTGCCTCACAGGTACCTTGTGTACAATGGAACAAAGTACTGCTCACTCCAGCATCATCCTGACAACAGTGGTTATGTCTGAGCCTATTGTTGCAGCCACTGTGTCAACTCACCTCGTTGAGGGTCTTCTTCTTTTGCCGCTGACCCTCCACCAAGCATGATATCCTTCTCCATGGTAATTGGCCACTCCTGATAACACACTCAAAATAAGCAAGACAAAGTCTCGCCATCTTCTTTTCTAAGGAGCATTCCAGCTGTACTTCTCACAAAACAGATTTATTTGCAGCAACATTACCCTTGGTTTAGAAATGAACAGCATTTGTTTTTCTATCCTTCTATCCCGGGTGGGGAAACCCTGGAGGCATAGTGGTTAAGTGACACGGCTGCTCACCAAAAGGCTGGCAGTTCAAATCCACCAGGCACTCCTTGGAAACCCTATGGGGAAATCCTACTCTGTCCTATCAGGTAGCTAAAAGCCAAAATAGACTCTACAGCAATGGGTTTTAAACCAGGTGACACAAATGGTTAAGCACTCAGTGACCAGAAGTTCACGATTTGAATTTACCCAGAGGTACCTCACAAGGCAGGCCTGGCAATCTGCTCCCAAAAGGTCACAGCCTTGAAAATGCTACGGAAAAGGTCTATTCTGTCTACAAGGGATCTCTGTGAGTCAGAATTAAATCTATGGCAACTAATCACCACATTTTTCAATCTTACATTTCTACTTTAATTATCTTATTGTGTGTGTATGTACGCACGCATACGTATGTGTTACACATATGAGGTCTGACAGTTACATCTGCGAACTTAATTGTTCTAAGTGCTACATATCTCACTGCTGAATATCAGTATGGTCACCTTCAGAGTACTCCCCTTGGGAAGCTATGCACTGATGCCAGCACTAGTCCATCCTTCAAAGCAATTTTGGAACTCCTTCTGGAATGGCCAGGGTGCTTGGTGGCACAGTGGTAAGTTCACAAACGTAATCACATAGTTGTCTGTGATGGGAGTTTTTAGCCAGTAAACAAATAACTGTGTTGGGACACCCTCCCTACTCACCTGATCTAATCTCCAATGACTTTTTTCTTTATTCAGAGATAAAGGAAATACTGAAAGGAAGATGTTTGGATGACATTGAGGACATCAAAGGTAATGATGACAGTGCTGATGACCATTCCAGAAAAACAGTTCCAAAACTACTTTGAAGGGTGAACTAGGCACTGATGTCAGAGCACAGCTTCCCAAGGGGAGTACTTGGAAGGTGACTGTAGTGACAGTCAGCAGTGAGGTACGTAGCACTTTTTCTAGGATGAGTCTGTGAACTTAATTGGCAGTCCTCATACATAAGTCATTAAAAAGACAGGAAAGGACAGGTACAGCAGTGGAAGCTGCATACAGGTGGGCATGTAAATTTATACGGGAATGTACATTTTCACTCAGTCATGTTAAATAAAAAAGAAAAAAGACAGGAAAGGGAAAAAAGATCAAAACGCATGTCAGAGAAAACTCTGAAGCTTAACTCTTGAAAGTTCAGTAGCGAAAGTGAATGGAAGAGAAGACGAAGTAAAAGAGCTGATCAGAAGATTTCAAAGGCAGCTAGATAAACAAAGAATTGTAATGAAATGTGCAAAGATGTGGAATCAGAAAACCAAAAAGGAAGAACATGCTCTACATTTCTCAAACTGAAAGACTGGAGGAAAAATTCCAGCCTTGAATGTACTGAAGATTTCTAGGGGCAAAATACTGAATGATGGAAGAAGCATCAAATGAAGATGGAAGGAATACACAGAGTCACTGTACCAAAAAGGATGATCAATATTTCAACCATTTCAAGAGTTCGTATATGATCAAGAACTTAACAATATTCAAGGAAGAAGTCCGAACTGCACGGAAGGCCTTTGGCAATTAGGCTCCAGGAACTGACAGACTACCAACTGAGATGTCTCAACAAATGGATGCAGTCTGGAGGTGCTCACTCATTGGTGCCACAAAATGTGGAAGACGGCTACCTGGCTAACCAACTTGAAGAGGTCTGTATTTGTGCCCATTCCAAAGAAATTTGGAAATTATCAATTATCAAACAATACCATTACATCACACACAAGTGAAGTTTTGTTGAAGATCACTGACAAATGGTTACCAGTAGCACATCTACAGCAAACCACCAGAAATTCAAGCCAGGTTCAGGAAAGGACAAAGGATAAGTGATATCATTGCTCATGTCAGATGGATCTTGGCTAAAAACAGAAAATACCAGAAAGACCTTTACCTGTGTTTCATTGGCTATGCAAAGACATTCAACTGTGTGGATCATACAAATTATGGGTAACACTGTGAAGAACGGGAATTACAAAACAATTGTGCTCATGTGTTAACTGTACATAGACCAAGAGTCAGTCACTCAAACAGAAAAAGAGATACTGCATGGTTTAAAAGACAAAAGGTATGCATCAGAGTTGTGCCCTTTCACTACGCTGATTCAATCTGTATGCTGAGCACATCACATAATCCAAGAAGCTGGACTGTATGTATTAAGATGGAAGGAAGAAGACTCATCAACAACCCAAAATATGCAGATGACACAACCTTGCTTGCTGAAAGTGAAGAGAACCTCAAAGACTTACTGTTAGAGGTCAAAGGCTACAACCTTCTATATAGATCACATCTCAACATAAATAAAACAGAAATCTTCACACCTGGACTAATAAGCAACATCAAGATAAGTGGAGGAAAGATCGAAGTTGTCAAGGTTTTCATTTTACTTGGATCCACAATCAACACCCCCAGGGAAGCAGCAGTCAAGAAATCAAACAAGATATTGCACTGGGCAAATATACCTCAAAGACTTCTTTAAAGGGTTAAAAAGCAAAGCAAATATGTCACTTCAGGGACTAAAGTGCAACTGACCCAGGTCATGGTATTTTCTGTCGCTTTCCGTGCATGCAAAAGCTGGACAATGAATAACCAAGACCAAAAAAGAACTGATGCTTTTGAATTATGGTGTTGGTGAAGAATACTTAATATCCTATGGGCTGCCAGATCTAATTTATTTTGGAGGAAGTACGGCCGGAATGCTTCTTAAAAGTGAGGATGGCAAGGCTTTGTCTCACATACTTCATATATGTTATCAGGAGGGACCAGTATCTGGAGAAGAACATCATGCTTGGTAAGATAAGAGGATCAGAGAAAAAGAGGAAGACCCTCAAGGAGATGGACTGACACAGTAGCTGCAAAAAATGGATTGAAACACAGCAACGATTGTGAAGACAGCACAGGACAGGGCAGTGTTTCATTTTCTTGTACACACAGCGGCTATGAGACAGAACTGATTTCATGCCCCCTAACAATAACAACAGTATGTATGTGTTATTGTAAGCTGGCTCTTAACTCTTTCAAGATCTAATGATTTTCTCCTTTGACTTTGTCATTGATACCATGTGTTTTCCTTAAAAGAAGCATGCTGAATCCTTGAGCATATTTGAATTTTTGTAGGTAATATGGACTTTTTTTACCTGTCCCCCCACTAGGCTGTGATAAGTGTTTTAAAGACAAAAAATGCGTATGTCTCATACCACACCTTGTAGAAACAATAATCTGTGGCTTTGCTTTCTTAAACAATCATAAAGGCCCTTGCTTTGCGACAGCATGTACTGTCCATGGGAAAGCACCTGCCCAATAAACCTGAGAGGTGGAAAATGTTAGTGGGCAACTGTATACCCCAATGATCATGAAAGGTAAGCCCCTACTCCACCTGAGCTTACCTATGGTATAATAAACAGGACTCTCACTTTTTATTATCTTTCCTCTGGCTGAAAGCTCACCTTAGTCAAGTTCATAATAGAAGAGTATCTGAGAAGCTAATAATCTAACACTCAATGTCTTGTTTTGTTTGTTTAATCTTTGTTTTATATAACGAAGAGAAGTTGTATGTGCTCCCAAGGAATAAACAGAGGCCTGTTCGAGGACCCTCTTTATCTCGTTACTGGGAGTTTATGGCCATTATTATCTCCACTGCTACCAAAATTCAGAAGTAGAAATGGGCAGATTATAAAGCAGTAGAGACATAGATTCTACCTTCCTCCAGCTATAAGGCAGGAATGTGGCTTTTAGTGTGTGAGTTACTGATTCAGGTTCTTCATCCTTTTCATGATTCTTCCAGTCATTCATCATCCCATGAACACTGACTGAAGACCGAGGAAGCACTAAAACCTCATACAGGTTCCGGTGATACACAGGCAAGCTGTATGGATACAGTCCCTGACCTCAAGGAGAATATATTCTAGAGGGGATGTTGCTGCTTTGCTGTTGGGTGCCATCCAGCCCATTCTGACTTACAGCAACCCCATGCAACAGAGTAAAATTACTCCATGTGGCTTCCAGGGGTGTCACTTTCACAAAAGCAGAATGTCCATCTTTCTCCCACTGAGATGTGGGCTGGTTTGAACTGCGGACTTTTCAGTTAGAAACCAAGTGCTTAATCACTACACCGCTACAGACCCTTCTGGGGTGAGAAAACCCCAAATGAAACCAAACTCATTAGTGTGGAGCTGATTCTGACTCACAGCGACTCTACAGGGCAGAACAGAATTGCCCCATAAGGTTTCAAAGGAGTGGCTGGTAGATGTGAACTGCCAGCCTTTTGGACAGCAGCCAAGGTCTTAACCACTGCACCACCAGGGCTCCAAGTGGAGGAGGAGGACAAGAGACTGTAAATAATGGATGTCATTTTAGAGTGATATATGTTTTAAAGACAATGAAATAAGTTGATAGGTTTAAGCGTGACAGAAGACTTATGACAGAGCTGCCACCTTCCCACCTAAAATCCACTCACTCTGCTTCTCACTAAGGCAGCTCAGAATCGAGTCCCTGAGCTTGTGGCAGCTGCCATCCTTACATATCCCCATGGTCTGCAGTGCCAAGCCGGAATGAGTTAGGAGGGTTTTTGTTTTGCTTCACTTTTTCAAGCCCTTTTCCTTTCTCTCCTGCTTCAGGATAACATTCTAGACATTTCCATTCATCTTTTGTTTTTGAAAGACTTTGAAATCAAGAATAATTTCAATCTCTTCTGACCTCTGTGAGCGGGGTGGGGTGGATAGTTTGCTTTACCAAGCAGTGCAATATCAAGGCTTTGAAATAATTTCCTGAGCCTTTCACTGGAGTAACTGAATGTGTGTATGTGTGTGTGTGTGTGTGTGTACAGCTGAGTGAGTTTTTGCTTCAGTCAACTCCTTGAACAGCCTGGCTTAGCAACTGTAAATCAGATGGCCAGATTGTAAGTGACTGGTGAACTGGAATGATCAGTCAGTCACACAATGCATGGTGTGGGCAAGCGGTGAGCGGACTGGAGCTGAAAAGGGGATAGACAAAGGGCAGTTAAGCAATTTTGATCTCAGGTCAGACAGAACTTTCCCACACTGCCTGTGCCATCAAGACAGACCCAGCACTACCCTGCCACAGGCTTACACTGCCTGGCTAACACCGAACTTGTGTTTTACCCAGAATCCTTATTGGCTGTGCAGATACCCACACATGCACATACAAGCTATTCTATCTCATAAATAGAAAGAAAACTCAGTATGTCTACAAAGATGACATAGAAAATACAATAGGAAAAGAGATGGACAGGAATATTCCGATGAATTCAGCACAACACTGAATGTAATAACAAAGAATGAACAACAAACTAAGTATTCACTAACAGAGGAGTGACACAATAATGACTCAATGTGCACATAAGGTGTCACTCTCACTAAAAATGACGCTGAAAGAGAATCATTCCTGACATGGAAAATATTCTTATTATTAATTTAAAAAGATGTGTAAAATACCACCACACTACCTTTTAAATTATTTTGTTATTGTTGAGAACACACAAAGTAAAACATCACCAACTCAACAGTATCTCTGTGTTCGATTCAGTGACACTGATGACATCCTTCAAATGGTGCAACAATTCTCACCCTTCTTTTCCAAACTGTTCCCCCCAATATTAACATAAACTCATGACCCACTGCCATCAATCAAGTGGATTCTGAGTCAGAGAGACCCTGTAAGACAGAGCAGAACTGTTCCACAAGGTTTCCAAGGCTGTAATCTTTAAGGAAGTAGACTGTCACATCCTTTTTCCCAATTACTCACCTTTTGGTTGGCATCCAAGCAATTCACCACTGTACCATCAGGGCTCTGTATATAAACTCATACCATCATACCACTTAAGGTTCCTATCTAATCTTTCGAGTTGCTATTGTCAATTTGATCCATATAGATACAGACAGGTCTTAAAAAAGCACAATGGTCAAGACAGATATCTTTTAATAATTAAGCTAAACTACTGCTTGGTTTTGAAATCTTGGTGGTATAGTATAAGTGCTACAGCTGCTGACTAAAAGGTCAGCAGTTCAGATCCACCAGTTTCTCTTTGGAAACTCTATGGGGCAGTTCTACTCTGCCCTAAAGAGTCACTATGAGTCAGAATTAACTCGCTGGGAACAGGTTTGGGTTTCATTTATTTTTAATTCTTTAAAGAAGACTTCAGGAAGCATTTTAGATGTAAAGTTCTATGATTCCATTTTTATAATTTTATTAAAAGAAATAAGTGGACTGAAACGTTAAAATCATGTGTAAATGTAAAAATCATGTGACTAACAGTAATTTGTTTTGTTTTGTATGTATTAAATGTCAAAGCCACTGATTACCTTTTTTTTTTAATCATTCTTTTTTTTTTATTGTGATTAACTGAAAGTATACAACCCACATTAATTTTGCATGCTTGCCTATCTACAACTCCTTCTGCTCTCCCTGCCTGGTGACAGCACACTCTACCTTTTTATTCTATACTTGTCATATCCTTTTAACAAGCTCCTGCCCCCTCCCCTCCACCTTCTTCTCTTTCATCTAGAAAGAGACCAGTAAGACAGCATCCTATAAATGCATAGAATCATACAGTACACACATCACATGATCACATTCTGTCTCTGAGTCCAGTCCAATTTTGTCCAAAGAGTTGACCTCAGTGTGTTATCTGGACAAGGGCAGCAACAGGTCTAGGGACCATGTTCCAGAGGATCCCCCAGGTCATCAGACCTTCAACTGTGATCTTTTAGTAGAGTTCTTGAGGTGCACCCCTCTTTTTCTCATGTTGCCACAGGGACTCAACATTGTGTGCCCCATCATGGCTGTCTTCAGTGGTAGCTGGGCACCATGTGCTTCTTCTGGTCACACATTGATACAGTCTCTCATTCACAAGGGTCCATCTCCTGAGCCCTTATTTCCTCATGTCTTTGGTGTTCTCAGCAGTGATCTCTCCAGATGGGTTGGGACCATTAGGTGTACCTCAGATGGCAGCCTGCTAGCTTTTAAGACCCCAGACGCCACTCTGGTTACCATTTATTAACCATTTTCTGTGGGTCAGGAACATGCTTACTACTTTTTTTCCCCAATTATGTCATACATGCTCATTGTAACATGTTGGAAAACACCAATAATTTTTCAGAAAATAAAATCACTCCTAATCCTCCAAACTCCAAGATAATTAAGTAAAGCAAAATGATTAAGAAAATCTGTCTGCAATCTACCATTCTGATGTTCCAGCTATTTAACTCAATGACTGTGTTTCTAGGTATACTTTAATACCTTAAAAATATATCTGCACAGCCAAGAAAACATTGAGTCGGGCTCAAACAGGATACTAGACATATGCAGCAGAGTATTAGCATGTATTCCAAAACAATCAGCATACTCTATCCTTTTGGCCATGACTTTATTTCAGAACTGGAGGAAAAAAATGGGGCAGTGGCAGCTTAGCAGTAGAGTACATTCATGAGATTCTGTATTTTCATCCTGAGCCAAAAATTACACAAAACCGGAAATAGCCACAAGGAAAATATCAATGTTTTTTGTATTAGGGACTGATGGTATCAGCAGTCAGAAATTTGGAATAGTGGACCCCATAAAACAGACTCTGGACCTAATGTACATTTTTCTTTTAAGAGCCCAAATGTTTGTATTCCTTCACAGCTACGTTATCCATTTATTTTCACCTCACGTTGCCGGAATTTGTTGGTTCCATCTCTATGGAAACCATTCAGAACTGTGATAAAGAAGTGTACCCACACACAAGAGCACGTCCCTCTCTGTTGAGCCAGGCGGGCACTGTATCGCCCCCAGTTGAGAACCACTGTGATAGAATGGAAAGGAGCAGTATTAAAACGTGTCCCAAAACAAGGGCAGAAAAGCGAAGAACACCATCTTGCTCTCTTTCTGAATGACAGCTGCTCCTACAGTAAAGGCACACATTCACTCACAGCCAGGAGACAGTATGGGGAAAATTCCGTATGGCCACCAAGAGTGAGGCTGCTGGCCTGGATTCAGACGGCTGGGCTGCAGCAGCCCATTCATGGATATCTGAGGCTTGTTTTTTTCAGAGAGAAAAGACAGGCCGTTGGCTTTTGAAATCCTACTTGGAATCAACCCTTCAAACTTTCAGCAATAAGAAAGAAGCCACAAAGCAGAAAACCCGTTCTTAGGCAGTTACACTTTTCTTTTGTGATGCTACAATACAGTGTCTTGAAAACATTACGGGATCTCAAAGACACTGTAACTCTCCAAAACATTATGCTGCGTTAAATGACTCAGTCACAAGAGAACAGCTGATGTAGGGTCCCACTGCTGTGACGGAGCCCTGAAGACACAACAGTGAAGGGCTCAGTTGCTAACCACCCAGCTGCTCCACAGGAGAAAGACCTGACCATCTGACCCTGTGTCAAGATTATAGTCTAGAAAAACCCACAGAACAACAGTTGTACTCCATCACATGGTGTTAAACTACAAGTCAAAAACCAACTCAATGGCACCCAACAACCAGTGATGTGAAATAGGCAACAGCTAGTTAAGTGAAACAGGGAGTTTTGTAAATAGGCAAATAGAGTCAGTTCTGACTCATAGCATCCCTATAGGACACAGTAGAACTGCCCCATATGGTTTCCAAGGCTGAAATCTTGATAAAAGCAGACTGCCACAGCTTTCTTCCATGGAGCTACTGGTGATTTTGAGCCAGCAACTTTGGGGTTAGCATTCAATGTCTTTAATTAGGAGACCGAGACAGACATCTAGAAGGATTGCTGGGGTAGACCAAAAGCTGAAGCAGACAAGGAAGGACCTCCCCTGGAACTACATCCAGATTTGGACTTTTAGCCTCCTCGACACAAATGTCTGTTCATTAAAGCCAATGAAAATGAAAAGAAATACTTTACCATCCTGAGTTCTCCAGTAAGTTCCGCACGATTGTCTGAGGCACCGAGCAATTGTAATAGCCCATACCGATATACGATCTCCAAATCTGGTTTTTGCTGGAAATGGCATGCAGAGTAGCAAGGATTTCATTTTCACCTGATCATGGGAAGGAAAGAAAGCAGCTTACAAGAGAGCTTTGTTTATAGTTTAAAGACACCCATCTTGTTTGAACATTTCTATGAAGAGGATAAAATGGACACAAAATGTTTAAGAATCCGACTATCAATGCTAAATAAAGCACACAGAATTCTGAAAGCCCCCCAAAGAGCACTCTACTGCTCCTCAAAGCTGATTCCATATGATCGTTTTGACTGCTTTTCTTCTTTCTTTTGGCTCTGCATTGTTCAGAGTTGCCCAGTTTAACACCTGCTTCATTGCAGATGGAAACTCTGGTGGCATATCAGTTAAGTGCTACAGCTGCCAAATCCACCAGACACTACTTGGAAACTCTACAGAACAGTTCTACTCTTTCCTATAGGATTGCTATGAGTTGGCATTGACTCAATGGCAGTGGGCTTGTTGTTTTTGATTTCACACCAGGCTTCTTCTATTTATTTTATCCGGCTTCTGTTCTGATGTTAAATAGATACCCTGTCCTATTCTATGTAAAAAGCTGTGTTTCCCCTTTCAAACTACCTTACATACTCTCTGGAAATGCCAGTGGTGTAGTGGTTAAGAGTTATGCTTGATAACCAAAACGTTGGCAGTTCAAATCCACCAGGTGCTCCTTAGAAACCCAGTGGGGGCAGTTCTACTGTGTCCTGTAGTGTCACTATGAGTCGTTAGCATAGACTGAACAGCAACAAGTTTGGTTTTGTTTTTAGATCGTCTCTGGAAAAAGGAATGCCTTCACAGTCATGAATAACACATAAGCTACATTTCTTTTAAATCTCTTCTACTGACCCTCCCACTTTTTCCTTTTGTGTCCCTCAAAGAACTGTTTATCAAAAAGTCCACCACCTAATAATGTAAAGTATAATAAAAGATTCACCTACAGTTTTAACTGGTATTCTCATTAAGGCACGCAGGTAATTAACAGCAAAATTTGTTGGACATACACAAGACCCAATTTTGGATTTATTTGTATAATAAAATAATCTAACAATAGCCTCTAACATTTATTGAGGAGTCCTGCTGGTATGGGAATGGTTAAACTGCTCAGCTGCTAACCAGAAAGTTTGTAATTTGAACACACTAGTCACTCTGCAAGGAGAAAAAGAAAAAAAGAGCTGGTGATCTTCACCTTGGAATCCCTAAGGGCAGTTCTACTCTGTCCTATAGGATTGCTACGAGTCAGAATCAACTCAGCGACACATGGTGACATTTATTGAACACGTACTCTTTTGCAAAGAATTGCACCAAAGTGCTCTCATGCAGCTCAGCAAACAAAGGTTTGGAAAGAATCACTTGACACAAGCCATAAAGCTTTAAATACAGGATTAAAATTCCACAAGGTCTAACTGCAAATTCCACACTTGAACCACGAGGGACCCTACATGACAGAGGACAACTGCCCAGAGGGTTTCCAAGGCTGCGATCTTTAGAGAAACCAACTCTCACATCTTTCTCCTGTGGAGCAGTCACTGGGCTGAAAAGCCCACATTTCAGTTCGCTGCCAAGTACTTTAGCCACTGCGCCACCAGGGCACTTTCTTTTAACCCAACTGGACTCCATATGAATAATATTCTCAACAATCCTTCTTATCCTCAGTGAACACACCTTCCCCTTTCACCTCTCACTCTCCTCTGTGCCGCTAAACATGCTCTCACAGGAAATACATTCATAAGACGTGTTCATTTTGCTATATCAGGTCAAGGAAAACCAGGACTATGGGTATTGATCTCATGAGTAAATATTAATAATCCAGGTCTATTGGTAACTAAACTGCTTTATGGAGTCCTGGTGGCACCGTGGAAACCCTGGTGACATAATGGTTGAGCACTGTATCTGCTAACCAAAAGGTCAGGCGTTCAAATCCACCAGGTGCTCCTTGGAAACTCTAGGGGACAGTTCTACTCTGTCTTCTAGGGTCACTATGAGTTGGAAAGACTCACTGGCAGTGGATTTGGTTTTAGGGTTTTGTGGTGCAGTGGTTAAGAGTTAGGCTGCTAACCAAAAAATTGGCTTTTCAAATCTTCCAGCTGCTCCTTGGAAACCCCATGGGCAGCTCTATAGTGTCCTACAGGGGCTACTGTGAGTTGGAACTGACAGCAAGGAGTTGGGTTTTGGTTTTTAAACTGCTTTATAAATAAGGATCTTGCCTTCAACCAACAAAAACTTAAGAAATGTCACAAAAAGATCATGAACAACATCTGAAAAGAAAGGCAAGTACAGTGTTCTTGGGATCAGCCAAGCAAGAAATCTGATTACTTCCCAAGCAGCTTTAGGGGCCACATGATTCAGAAGCCCAGTGGGAGGGCACATTAATTAGCACTGCCCGCAAAGCCAGCTTCCCTGCTCCATACTATGGCCTGGCAACAAAAGATTCAACTCCCAAATGAGAACCCTCAGTGAGGCACACGGTCTGCCCCCATCAAGACTTTAGCCTGCAGTAGTAACACAGCATTTCCAATCTGGAGGATAATATGATTGTCTCTGCACTACAGAAAGATAAATTCATTGATGGTGTGAGTCAATTACAGAAGGGAGACCCTGGAAATAGAGATATGGTAAAAGGCTAGTGCAATAGCTAGTTGGAGGAGGGTAGGGACGCTCAGTTCCCTGTATCAGCTGCTTTCAGGACAAGCTGTGCTACCCCTGGGCACTACTGGCCAATTAAACCACACTCAGACTCAGGCAAACTTCAGTTCTTTGCTAGATGGCTGTCGAGGCAATTCCAGCTCAGAGTAAAACAGCACTCCCTAGGGTGTTCGCTGGCTGATATTTTTATTAGCAGATAGCCAAGCCTTTCTTTGGAGATGCTGCTGGGTGGCCTCAACTTCTAATCTTTAGGTTAGGAGTCAGGCTTTGTTAACCATTTGTACCACCCAGGAACTTCCTGCTAAATATAACTTTCCAGGAATGGTATAAAGTTCTAGTAATGAAAATAACCTAGATAGTGTGTACCTTCTTATTTACTATACAACCTTCTTATCAGCTGGCACAGAGCACCAGTGCTACCTTTTTGGAATGCACTGAGACTCTAGGCAGAGAGGTTCAGTGGCTTTTCCTACACGTCTTACCCATCTAATGCTACTATAAGACACGAATACCACAAATGAGGGCTTTAAAAATAGGAATTTTATTTTGTCATAGTCCGGTAGGCTTCAAGTCCAAATTCATGGTGTCAGTCCAGCAGATGGCTTTCTGTTGGCTCTGAAGGAAAGATCTTTGTCCTCAATCTTGTGGGGGGCAGAATCAAGATGGCAGACTAAACAAACATCTCCCTAAATCCCTCTGTAAAACTGAGACCTGAATTGATAATTAAATAGAACCTTCTGGACACCTAGTTAGCCCCAGGGCACGGCATAGCACAGTCAATTTGGACTTCATACCACCGAACAAAAAACTTCCTCTCTTTTGCTGACCCCTACTCTTGGTGAGTGCTGGCTTTCACGGACCAAAGGTAACTTGCCATTTTAACTTTTTTTCCTCTGTCTTAGCCAGCAGGCAGAGCTGGGATTTGACTAGCAGCTAATCTCTGATGCACTGCTGGTGGGAACAACAGGCAAAATTGCTGTATTTTGAGGTACTGTCTTTGGAATCTGTGCATCTCGGCACCTTTGGCCTCTCTTTCCACCTCCGACATTGAGTAGCCTGTTCAGAGGCAAGCAGGCAGCTTGTGCGGACACCATCTTGTTCCACTGGGAGACGGATTACCCATATGGAGGCCTCAGCTGGATCTAATTCCTAGGATAGGAGGCAGCACCTGCCCAGAGGAGAGTGCTTTTCCAGCAGAAAAGCAGTATTCTATCCAGTGTCACCTACAGCTGGGGTCTGAGAGCAGAGACCAGCAGGGCAGTAGCCTTTGTGTATTTTGAACTAGTTTATAACATCTGGGGTTGGATATAGAGGTGCTTACTTTGCCAGCTGGGAAGAAGGACCTGGACACCTGAAAACCTGACTGACTTTGGAAGTTCGCAGATACCTTTTACCTTTCATTTTAAGATTGCCTAAGGTCACCATGAGTCAGATCTGACTCAAAGGCACTTGGCCAGCTTTTAGAGAAACAACTGCGGGCCATCCTCACAGAATCTCTCCCAGCCTCTATTGACTCAAATGATGCCCCAAAAGCAACAAACTCTGGATAAAAGCATAACTAAGAAATCACCCATGGCTTCAGAAAGTCCCCAAAAGAAAGCACCAAAGAATTTCCCAGACGAAGAAACCTTTCTGAAACTATCGGAAGGTGAATACAAAAGGGTTATGTATAGAGCCCTCCTAGACCTTATACAAAATGCAGCACAGGAAAATGAAAAATTAAGCAAGCTGTTCGATCTGATGGAACACCAGTATCCGAAGTCCAACAGATTAAGAACAAAATCAAAGACATAGAAACTTCCATTTAAAGCCAAGAAAACAGGATGGAACAATGGAAAACAGACTTTCTGACTTGGAAGACAGAGCTATTGACTCCAGCATCTATGAGGAGAAATCAGAAAAAAGAAACAAGAAAAATGAAGAAGGATGCGGGACTCTCTTAAGAAGAACAATCTATGATTAACTGGAGTTCCTGACCAGGGCGAGACACCTGAGAACAAAGAGAGTACTGTTGCTGAGCTGCTGACAGAAAACTTCACAGAAATTAGGAAAGAAGAGAATATAGATATCCAAGATGCATATCAAATGCCACTCAATATAGATCTCAAAAGAAAGACTCCAAGACATACTATAATCAAGCTTAACAAAATGAAACATAAGCAGAAACTCTTAAAGGCAGCAAGACTCAAAGCAAAGCTAACATTCAGAGGGAAACTCTGTAGGCTTTCATCTGATTTCTCAGTAGAAACAATACTGGCATGGAGACAGTGGCATGACACACTCAAAGCCTTGAAGGAGAAGAACTACCACCCAAGAATTACATCTCCTCCAAAACTATCTTTCAAATATGAAAATGAAATTAAGATATTCGCAGATAAACAGAAACTCAGAGACTTTGTAAAAACCAAACCAAAGCTACAAGAAATACTGAAGGAATCCCTTGGCTTTGGCTTAGAAGAACAAAACCACTAAATTTATATTTTAGAAGCAAATACAGGACACATCACCCAGAAACCGACTTAGTTAGGGAAGGCTCCAAACTCAGTCAAAGCTGGAATAGTGAAAGAAATGATTCAGTCATCATATCATGAAAACTATGATGTCATCATATCAAAAAGAAGGATGCACTACAGTCGTTCTAGTCCTACCAGATGGAGAGGAAGTTGATAAGACTGGTAGTAATTGAAATTGTGTTTATACATAGTTTATTAAGGGGCATCATAGGGGCAGCTGTAAAGCACAATAAAGATGCAACATACCAAATCAAGAAACGTAATGCAGAGTCTCAACAACCACAGAACCAACCCTGAAAAAGGTGAAAAACCAACTCACAAAAAAGAATATCCCAGAACAGTTTAACAAGAACAACAGAGAAAACATCAACACAAAAATAAATATATCACAATGACAGCACTAAACACATACCTATCAATAATTACACTGAATGTGAATGGACTGAATGCTCAGTAAAGAGACATCAAGTGACATCTTGGATCAAAAGACATGACCCATTCATATGTTGCCTAGTAGAAACTCGCCTTAGACTTAAAGATATCACCAAACTGAAAATTAAAGGATGGAAGAATATATATCAAGCTAACAGTACACAAAGAAGAGCAGGTGTGGCAATTCTAATTTCAGATAAAATAGATTTTAATGCAAAATCCACCATCGTGGACAAGGAGGGACACTATCGCTGAAAGATTCAATATACAAGCAGGACTTAACAATATTAAATATTTATGCACCTAGTATCAGAGCACCTAAATACATTGAAGAAACACTGACTACACTCAAAAATGAGATAGATCACTCCACAATAATAGTGGGAGGTTTCAACACTCCACTCTCAATATTGGACAGATCATCTAGAAAAAAGCCCAGTAAAGACACGGAAGACCTTATTGCCACAATTAACCAACTAGACCTCATCAACATATACAGAACTTTCTATCTGTCAGCAGACAACTACACCTTCTTCTCCAGTGCCCATGGAACATTCTCCAAAATAGACCATGTGTTAGGACATAAAGCAATTCTCAACAAAATCCATACCACTGAATCACTGCAAAGCATCTTCTCAGATCATAAAGCTATAAAAGTCAAAATCAATAGCAGAAAAAACATAGATAGAAAATGGAACTCATAGAAACTGACCACCATGCTCCAAAAGCCATGGGTTATAGAAGAAATCAAGGATGAAATAAAGAAATTCATGGATTCCAACGAGAATGAAAACACTTCCTACCAGAACCTATGGGATATAGCCAAAGCAGTGCTCAGAGGTCAGTTTATCTCCATAAATGCACACATCTGGAAGGAAGAAAGAAACCAAAGAACTAACCCTACAGCTGCAACAATTAGAGAGAGAATAACAGAGAAACCCCTTAGGCACCAGAAGAAAACAGATCATAAAGATTAGAGCAGAACTAAACAAATTGAGACTAGAAGAACAACTGAAAAAATTGAAAAGACCAAAAGCTGTTTTTTTTAAAAGATCAACAAAATTGACAAACCACTGGCTAAACTTAATAAGAAAACCAGGAAAGGAAACAAATAACACAAATAAGAAATGAGATGGGAGTTGTCCTCAATCTTGCCAGGATGGGAGCTACTCATGTGCAGGGACCCCAGGTCCTTTCCAAAGGACACACTCAGCTCCTGGCATCGCTCCTTGGTGGTACAAGATCCCCGACTGTCTCCTTATTTCCCTTTCCTTTATATCTGAAGAGGCTGCACCAAGGTACAACATAGTCTTAAATATTGAGTCCTGCCCCACAAACACAACTGCTGCCCTACATCCCTCATTAACAGATTTATGACAAGAAGGAATATCACATAATACTTGGAATCACGGTCTAGTCAAATTGACACACATACTTTTGGATGGGGACACAATTCAATCCATGACACTACAGCTCCACTGTGCAATCAGTTATACACAATCATACAGCCCAGGTGTCTACACGGGCATTGCTCACTCATTGTCAGCCTCACACTAGAGAAGAGCAATCCTGTTGGTCCGTAGCTGGCTGGGCTCAGACACCAGCCCATGGCTTACTTCTAACTGGCTCCATGCTTGGGGAAACTAGCACAACGCTAGCTGAAATGATTAGCAGTAGCCATATGGAGACTAAAAAAATTATTTGCCCCTGGCTGGCACAAGCAATCAAGTGACTGGCTACTAGCCCACTGCTGGTGGTTCAAAGGCACCCAGAGATGCCTCAGAAGACATGCCTGGAGATCTACCTCCAAAAATTCTCAGCCTTGAAAACTCTATGGAACAGTACTACTCTGTACACACGGAGTTACAATGCATCAGAACTGACTGGAAGACGACTAACAACAACAAAAACAACAAAAGGATTATTTAGACCCACGGTTAGTCAGAGTGCCAACAGCGCAGGCGGGTCCTCCCTCTTTCCCATCCATCACTGCTGCCACCCTAAGAGAACATAATGGTACCAGAGAGATAGGAATTTGGCAACTGCGCCAACAACTACCATCACAGTCCCTCACTGGACACACTATTTGAAAAATACATTTCAAGGACTCAAATTCTGGAAGAGGTCAAGGAGCTGAGTGGGCGCTCTGGCACTCAGAGCTGGAATGGAAGAAGAATTCTGAGCGAACGCAAAATTCCATCTCTCCTCTGTCTTAGAATACAAAACACCACCCTTCCTCCAACACAACCTGCATTTCCCCCCGTGGAGGTGTGCAAATGAGTTGTTTTGATTTTGCTTGTGCCGTTATATGGCATCAAGTCAATTCCAACTCATAGTGACCAACAGGACAGAGCAGAACTGACCCACAGGGTTTCCTAGCCTGTAATCTTTATGGCAGCAGACTGCCACCAGGCTCCTTATGTCACTTGTAGAGCTTTAGAAGTTCTCTCTGACAGGAGGCTTCCCTCTCCATCCCGGTGGGAGCATCCCTGGTTGTGTGTGCTAATTCCATTGACAGAGATAGCACTGAGGTTTCTAGTAGGGTACAAATGGGGGAGCTCACCTCCCAGGAAAGCGGAGTACAGCAGGTGGATAGCAATACTTCCCTCAAGGCCAGGTAAGGTTCAGGACCCCTGATGGCAGGGTACCACCCCAATCCTGCAGATCAGCTCAGTGAGACCAAACATGCAGTCAAGAAGCTAAACTGACTGAGAGTTGTCAGCGGGGACAAATGGCATCCTACCTTCTTAGCAAGGAAACCCTGGTGGTGTAGTGGTTAAGAGCTACATCTGCTAACCAAAAGGTCAACAATGTGACTCTACCCAGCACTTCTTGGAAACTCACTGGGGGCAGTTCTACTCTGTCCCACAGGGTCTCTGTTAGCTGGAATTCACTTGACTGTGATGGGCTTTTTGATTTTTATTTTCTTACCTGCCAGGAAAAGGAACTCAGCAACCAAGATGGCACCTGATCCTGGTACACAAGGCACTTTTAAACTTTCCCAGTCACTGGGGTAGAACAGAAGCACTATACAATCACCAAGCCTTGCTTCTCAAACTTGGCTTTTTAACTACCATGTCTTCTAGGGACTAGAAGTTTTCAATTTTTCCCCCCTTAGAAAAAACTGAACTGTGGCCAGTGAGTTAGCAAGGAACCACAGAAAGAAGAACCCAAGAAGAGCCCCCCAGGGGGATGACGGGAGGGCTGTGATGGTGCCCAGCACTGCACCACAGACCCCAAGACCTTCCTTCTGGGGCTCTATGAGCTAGACATAACTGCATCTCAAGCTGTACCATTTTTAGGCTTCCGGGTCTTATCTAGAATTAGTCTATCTTCATTTATGCTAACTGGCCCTTTAAAGATTTCAGGTGTTTCATTCAAGCATGTTATGTACCAGTGGCAGCTATGGAGATGCCAACATTTATCTGGAGACCTTGAACTCTCAGCTGGAACCATGCGGAGTATGCCTTTTCGTTGTAAACCTTTTCTCCCAGCAAAGCTGTCCAGGAGAATGGCAAGAAGTAAGCCCTGTCGTGAAATGGCCCCAACAAGAGTCCCAAAGCACTGAAGTCTCCTTCAGCACCTCCTGTCCTGGCCCTGGCCTGTCTCCATGTGTCAACAATAAGGAAGAGCAGACACCCACTGCACGGCCAGCCAGAAACCCACTGGCTCCCTCCCCATCATCTTGGGTCTCCAGATCCCTATTAGCATCTCTCAGTACAACCACTGATATTTTTACATACTTGAATGAAACATGTTTTTAAAAGACCAATCAGCATACATGAAAAAAAAATTATAGATAAGACCCTGATGAGTAAAAGTAGTCAAGCTTGAACACTGAAGTCTCTAAGCCTAGCCAGCCAGGTTAGCCACTGCCATTGAGTCGATTCCAACTCATAGTGACCCTTACAGATCAGAGTAGAACTGCCCCATAGAGTTTCCAAGGAGCGCCTGGCAGATCTGAATTGCCAATCTTTGGTTAGCAGCTGTAGCATTAACCACTACTCCACAAGCCTACAACAGCTATAGTCTAACACCCACAGGCCCACCCAAACTTTCCAAGCTGGGTGAACTCCACCCCTATCTAGCTTGGGACTAATTCACATATTTCTCAATCGGCTCTTACTAGGCCTAGAAAAATAATGTGGCCAAGGCATCCGACCTCTAACTTCCCAAGGGAGAAGGAGAATCAAAATCTATGCAGGGCTGACACCTAGGAGACACATCTCTACTGTCTGATCTTTTCACCAATCCCTACACCAGCTGTCCCTTCCACAGCACTCTACTTGTCTGCTGGGGTTGATGATTTGTTGCAATGGCCACACAGAACTACCAGATCATACTCACAGTTTTCAGGTTTAACAGAGAAGTAACAGGTTAGAATTCAGGATACAGTTCTTTAATCAAGACAGGCTCTTTTCAACTGGGCCAGGCAGGCAGGTCTCTCTCTGGCCCTCAGCCCCTTGGCCTGGCCTCTGTCCTGCCCCGGGAAGTGTTAACACAGCTGTGAAGCTCTGCCAATAGGTGCCCAGAGGCACCCCGCTCCACCAGGAAGCTTCAGCCCAGAGCACTTGGCTTTCTCACTCCACGGGCTTCTGTACGCCACAAGCACCTATTGGCATTGTCCCGCCCAATCATTGTGTAGGAGTCACAAAGACTAGCTAGAAGGGCCATATTAATTCACTGTACCACAATACCTGTGTTGTCATTTACACCTTCTGTAGAGAGCAAGGTGTATTAATTTGATCAACTAGTTGTCTGTACACAACACTGCGCCATCAACAGCCAAAGAGGTGTCTGGCCAAGCTTCTAAAGCATAAACAGATGAGAAGCCTTTCCCACCCACACCTCTATTTCTCCTTCCGACCAAACTTCCAAGCCCGAAGCCAGGACAGTCTGTGAGTGCAGAAACAGAGAAGTTAAGTTGCTTCTTACAGTGATAAAACCTGAGATCTCAGGCCTCACCAGCCGTATATAATAAAAAGTATTCCCCAAACACACAGCAGAGTGACTGAATTGTGTACCGAATGTTTACTGAGGGGTTGTTGTTTCTTATGCCCACTAATGAAATCTCACTTTGCCTAAAACAACACAAGAGCCAACCCAGTGCAATCTGGAGCTCAGAGTATGCATTTCTGTATGAAACACAGAGGCCACGGTGGCGATGGACACAGAGAAAAAGAGAGAGAGAGGGAAATGTTGAGAACCAAAGATCGATTTGCTGAACTTCCGTAAAATTCAACTGATCAAAACAGAGTCGCTAGGAGGAAGTTTGGGGCCACGGTCAATCTAAACAAAACCTCAAATCCTAAGCATCCAGTGCCCTGCCCTGCACTTTACAGTTGATTCATACTTTCCTTTCCCTTCTTAAAAGAACTTCCTATCTAGAGAAACCAGTGTGGGGTCCTTAATTCCGAAGTGACAGCCTTTTCTCCCTTTGTAGTAAGACAAGCATTATAAAAAGGCAGCTGGGCCATCCAAACCCCAAGCACGTGGCCGACGCAAGCTGTGTGAACAAAGGAACTGAGAGGGAAGAAGATCAGCTTTCCACACAGAGCCTAACACAGCGGGCACATTCCTCACACTTTTCCTTCCAGCTGGATCCAAACAGCCTCCCCCTGTGAGCAGGCCTAATTCCTGTAACTGCTGGTCTGCCCAAATGTGAACTGCAGTGGAACTAACCAAGGAGCTGAAGGGGTGTGGAACAAGATAGAAGGAGCACCTACCCAATAAGAAACAAGTGGAGAAGTTCATGAGTAAAGAATTCTGCTTTGAACTCTTGTAAGATCTACATGAGATCAAACTGGCAGGGCAACTCGAAAGGTTCGACAGGAAGCTTAGGGGGCAGTGTGTTTATGATAATGGGGTGTGGGGGAAGGACAACCAAGGGTGACACCAGCTGCACAGCTCAAAGAATATAATTAATATAATCAATTGTACACATAGAAATGGTTGAATTGGAGTATGTTCTGCTGTGTATTGGCATAGTGGTTAAGTGCTACAGCTGCTAACCAGGTCAGCAGTTCAAATCCATCAGGTGTTGCCTGGAAATTCTATGGAGCAGTTCTGCTCTGTCTATAGGCTCATGCTGAGTCTGAATTGACTCAGAGACAATGGTTTTTTTCTGCTGTGTATATTCTCAAGAACAAAAAATAAAATAAATTTAAACTTTAAAAAAGAAACACTTGGAGGGGAGCCATCACTGTCGGAACCCAACCATCACTGCCAAGTTCCAGCTGTCATTTCTGAATTCTAGCTGTCATTTCTGGTCCTGGCCATCATTCTTGGATCCCAGTCACCATTCCTGGGTCCCAGCTGTTACTGCCCAATCCCAACCATCATTCCCTGATCCCAGCCATCATTCCAGAACCCCAGTCACCACTGTCAGACTTCAGTGACCACTGTTGGATCCTAGCTGCCACTGCCACACTCCAGCCACCACTAGGGATCCCAGTGGTCATTCACCAATCCCAGTTGTCATTTCTGAATCCCAGCCATCATTGCCAAATCCCATTGATCATTTCTGAATACCAGCCATGATACCCTGATTCCAGCTGCCATTGCCAGCTCCCAGCCACCTTTCCCAGATGACCACCGCCATTCCCTGATCCCAGCCACTGTCAGATCCCCTTCATCCTTCCTGAATTCCAGCTATCATTTGCAGATCCCAGCCTCAAGCTTTCCACGGGAGCCAGACTCTGGCCACTGCTTTGCTTTTCCAGCCATCAAGGTCCCCAAGTAATCCTTCAAGAACCTAAGCAGAAGGTCATTTCTTGCAGAATAAACATTTGTCTGTGACCTTGTTTACCTCTCTGCCTCAGAGCATTGCATAATACCTGGTCCTAATGAGCAAAGAACAGAGTCCAGTGGCCTCCCAGAGCCACTACCTGACAATCGGCAGGTGCAGACTTACACCGCTCCTGCTTCTGGGAATTCAGGATGAAAGCTTTCGCCTCACAGAATTCCCTGGAAGCACCCTTCCAAGAGCAGCTGCCTTATTCCTTGCTCTCAAGGAGGACTCTGTGCCAAGTGTGACACCAAATAGTCTTTCTAACAGGAATAAGTCGACTTAACCACTAACTGCTCAATGTGTTGTCAGGACTAGGTTTTCATTCACCACAAAAGTGAATTTTCCAATGGAAAAATGTCATCCGAATGGAAGAGCAAGGCATGTAAGTCCAAACACCTGCCCCACCTAAACACACACACACAATCTCCTGCCCTTGACCTGCTCCCCCAAAGCACAGCTGTTTACTATTTTTCTTTCTTCTGGAGTCTTAATAACATGAAGAAATATATCCATGCTTTACACTTGGACAATCTAAAACTGCTGTGAGTGAGGTTCTAACTAGTAATTTGTATTACACTGCCATTTATGTTTTAAGAAAACAAAGAATAAATATATACATGCACATGCTTGCATATTAGCCAAACATCTCTGGGATGACTTAAAAATAAATAAATAAACTGGTAATAGAAGTGGGGAAATTTGTACTTTTGAACTTTGGGCCATGTGGCTATATTATTTATTCAACACATTAAACAATTATGCCTTGATTTCTCGAAAAACTTAAACATGGAATAACCGTGAGACCCAGCAATCCCAACCCTAGGTATATATTGAAAGCAAGGATTCAAGCAGATACTTGTACACAATGTTCACTGTAACCCTCTTCACAATAGCCCCAAAGTGGATACAATCCAAATACCAGCAACAGATGAATGGACAAATAATTATCTTACATACATGTAATGGAATACTGTTCAACCATAGAGAGAACTCGCGTTCTGATACATGCCATGCTACTGATGAACCTGGAAAACATCACGCTAAGTGACAGAAGCCAAACAAAAGAGCAAATAGTGTACAACTACATTTATATGCCGTATCTAGAATAGGCAAGTGCAGTTGCTGTTAGGTGCCATTGGGTCAATTCTGACCCACAGCACCCCTGATTCACAGCACCCCTACTTACGGCAGACTGAAACTCAGCACAGACAGAGACCAAAGTCTATGACGGGTTACTGGGGAATGAGTGGAGGAAAGCTGGAGAGATATCACATAGAGGGTACTGAAGTTCTGTTTCAGGAACGACTGCACAGTACGGTGACTGTGGTTACTGTCACTGAATTGTCAGCTCAAGACTGGTTAAACAGTATGTTTTAAGGATACGTATATATATTACACAATTTTTTTAAAAATGCATGCCTAGGATGAAACTCTCCTGGCGGAATACGTGGCCACAGACACCTGTCAGCCCCATGGCCCGGCAAGCACAGCTCAGTGTCACCCGCCCAGAGCAGCCCCCTCTCACCAGCATCACAACCCCCACCCCTACCCCACGTCATGCCTCGCTCTCCAAGTGTTTGGCAAGATCCTGGAAAAAGGCCTCCAAGGAAATCACCAGGACTGAAAACCAACACAATTCTAACTCACCCAGACAATGTTGTCAGTTTGAGAAAGGCCTCCCTTGGCCAGAAGCTGGAGGGGAGAGTTGGGGCCACAAGGTGAGGGCTGAGTCACTGTGGCAGACGTTTCTTGCCAAGATGCAACCCCTTGGCTTCAAAGCTGGACAGGAAACCACGGGCCGGGTGGGGCCATCCATCAAGAATAAGACAACACGGATAACGGCACATGTCAGGGTTTGCTGGGTGGAGCCAGAATTTGGATAAAAATTCCATGCTAATGCTTAGCCACTCCTGAGATCACTTGGTCATTTACAGTACCCCAATCCCAACCCCACAGCACAGGCACTTAAACCCACTTTAAAAAAAACATAAAAACCAAACTCCTGGCTATTGCTTGGATTCCCACTTATAGTGATCCCACAGGACAGCAGTGAACCGACCTCTAAGGTTTCTAAGGCTGTAAATCGTTACCGAAGCAGACTGTCACATCATTCTCCAATGAAGCATCCGGTGGGTTCAAACCCCTAACCGGTCAGTTGACAGACGAGTGCTTAACCACTGTCACCAAGATTCCTTTAAACACACTTACAGCCCACAAACCCTAAATTCCCTGTTACTGTCAAGTATCCTTCCTGGGTGAAGGAGGGTCTCACAGTCAAAGTCTCTTGAGTCATAGAACTTACTCAATCCAGGAAGGCCCGTTCAATCCAAAAACTTTGTGGCATATAAAATATAACCGCAAACAAACTCTACCCAAAGACCACAATTTTTGGTCCAACAACCTGGGGGATCCCCTGGGAGCATGGCTCCTGGACCTGCTGCTGCTCCTGCCCAGAAACACTCCTGAGGTCAACTCTTCTGACAAAAATGGACTGGACTCAGGAACACAATGTGACCATATGTTTTGTGTACTTTATGGCTCTATGCGTTTATAGGATGCCGTCCTACTGGTCTCTTTCTGGATAAGAGAGAAGAAGGTGCAGAGGAGGGGATAGGAGATTGTTGGGAGGATACGACAAGTATAGAGTGAAAAGGAGGAGTGTGCTGTTACCAGGCAAGGACAGCAGAAGGAGTTGCAGAAAGGTGGGCATGCAAAATTGATCTGGATTTTATACTTACACTTAATCACAATAATAATATATATATAACAGAAAACAAATCCAAAGCAGTTGCCGTCTAGTCAATTCCAACTCACGGTGACCTCAGTGTGTCATAATAGAACTGTGCCCCAAAATGTTTTCAATGGCTGATTTTTCAGTAGATGGCCAGGCCTTTCTTCTCAGGTGGCTCTAGATTGATTCAAACCTTCTGCCTTTCAGTTAACAGCCTAGCACAATAACCATTTGCACCACCCAAGGACTCCCATGTAGATTAAACAAGGAAACAAAAAAAGTTCCTTGTTGTTGATTCCAGTTCATAGCAGCTCTACAGAACACAGTAGACCTGCCCCACTGAGTTGCTAAGGAGCTGCTGGTGGATCTGAACCACCAACCTTTTGGTTAGCAGCTGAGCTCTTAATCACTGCACTACCAAAGCTTCGGGCACACTGTAGAACAGTGACACAGAAATTCTTTGAAATGGAAACTTCCAGAGTGGCAGTGGGACACCTTTCCCTTATGTTAGGATGTGTCCTGCCCTGGAGCTGACTCCCCTCCCCATATTCCTATTAGGCTCCTCCCTGTCTCCTTGCCTAGCCAGCTCATATCCCACCTTACCCAGCCCCTCAGGGTTCCCAGGGGTGAGAACCACCCCCCGCGGACACATTCTGCAGAAAAAAACTGAGGCATATCGGATCTGTGTTTCTGAAGGCTCCTTGTCCCTTGTCTTTACCTGAGTGAGCAGGTGGTGCTTCCTGCTCACCTGTGTAAGCTGCACCCATTCAAGATCTTTGTTCCAGATACAGGAAAACCAGAACAGTGGCCTGTGATGGGGAACTGGGAGTGAGGACCGTGTCTATTATCAACAACTTGGACTCAAGGCAGCTTTCTCTGAGAGGCCCCCCTCCACAGCCTTTAGACATTCAATCTACAAATGTTACCTGAAGAAATGTACAAAAAAAAAAAAAAATGGCAATTATAATGTTTATCTGGAACACCAAGCCAAAAACTAAACCTACTGCTGTCGAGTTGATTCCAACTCACAGTGACCATAGAACACCAGCTGATCTATGTAATGAGGCCAAATGGCCAGCTGGAAATGAGGGTCTGGGAGGAAGAGCCGGAATATTTGTTTCTCCTCTCTGCTGCCCTGCAGGTCGCGCTGCTAGGGCCTCCAGAGCAAGAACCAGAAGGAATGGGTCTCTTCTAGGAGTCCGAATGGAACAGTTCATCCTGCTTACAGACCCAAGGAATAGGCGTATGGAGAAAGGTTTCGTCGAACCCTAGAGGTCACCAAACAAATTATAATCTCTTCATGGCAGGGGGTTGCCAGGCACATATCAAAACCAAACCAAACTCACTGCCACAGAGTGGATTCCAACTCTTAGCAACCCTGTAGGACAGAATACAACTGCCCCACAGAGTTGCCAATTCTGGTGGATTCAAACTGCTGACTTCTTTGTTAGCACCTACAGCACTTAACCACTACACCAGCAGGGTTTTCTGCTAGGCACATAGGTGCTCAGAAAATACAAGACAATTTATGAGTTCTAATGAAAATTCACCTGAATTTCCAAATACAGCTAGTTCAGCATTCCCAGGAACTCACATGTCACAGAATCCCAAGCTGACAAATTAATGCACAAACACTTCTCACACTGAGCTCAAACGCATCCCTGAAGCATGGGATTCAGAGATAGAATTCAAAAGAGGAAAGGCAGTGCCTTTTCAACACTGAATTTCCTCATTGCTTACCCAGTTAGGCGTGCCTACGGCAAAGCCTGAAGAGCCCTTGTTAAAACTGTTTGCGTTTTTGTAAAAATACCCTGAGTTTAGGCAGAAAAACAAGCCTGAGCAGTCAAAATGAGATAAATGTCATCAGTCACACGAGGTCTGACAATTAACTTCACGAACTCACCCTAGAAAAAATGCTACACACCTCACTGCTGAATGTTACAACAGTCACCTTTGAAGTACTCCCCTTGGGAAGCTATGCACCACCACCAGCACCTAGTCCACCCTTCAAAGCAATTTTGGAACTCGTTTTCTGGAATGGCCACCAGAGCTGTCATCATATTACCCTTGATGTCTTGAATGTCATCCAAATGTCTTCCTTTCAGTATTTTCTTTATCTTATTCAGGTACAGAAAAAAGTCATCGGGGGCCAGATCAGGTGAGTAGGGAGGGTGTTGCAATACAGTTATGTATTTAATGGCTAAAATGTCCCTCGCACACAACTATACAATTACGTTCACAAACTTGCCAAGCCAAGTGCCATCGAGACGGATCCAACTCATGGCGCATACACAATGGCCATTCCAGGAAGAGTTCCCAAACTGCTTTGAAGGGTGGACTAGGCACTGGTGTCGGCGCATAGCTTCCCAGGGGGAGTACTTTGAAGGTGACTGTAGCGATATTCAGCGATGAGGTATGTAGCACGCAGAACCATTAAGTTCACAGACTTAATTGTTGGAGTCTGTATATCTGAGACTGAATCAGAATAAGCACGATGTTGTTTGATGGGTTGGAAAGAGGATATATGAAAGAACGGACAACAGAACCCAGATCCACAGCAAGCTGCACAGAGCCTCCTTGTCTAGTACCTGCCCCAACGCTCCTGAATTGATTCAGAGACGAGTTCCTCAGCCTCTCACATCCAGCCTCATGAGCTGATCACTAAGCTTCTAGGACTGATGGGAGTGGGACAGCCTCTCCTCTTTCCCGACCAGCTGGCTTATGCTGCCTAGTGAGCCCTGAAGCCCTTGGCTGCTTGACTTTGCCAGTCCTCGGCCTCAGTCACCACACTTCTCTGTTCCTGCTTCCGGGTCACCGGATGATGCTAGCATGAGGCGACCCTACTAGACCTCACCAGTTCATGTCCGTCTCAGGCGGTCCTCCGTGCAGGACGAGCTAGGTTCCTTACCGCCCAGATGCCCACACTGGCTCTTCAGAAACTTCTCCATTCTCTCTGATGCTTATCCTGGCCCTTTCTGCCTCCTGCTCAGACAGATCATCAGACCAACACCCTCTCTGCTGTCTCACCTCAGCTGTCCTGTCTTCATGTGGACTTTCTTCCCCCTGATGGCTAAGAAAGGTCCAGAATACGGCACTGAGGTCAATGCCCCTAGCCTGAAAACTTAGCTTCCTATCTCTGTTTGGGTTCGTCATCTCACCTGCTCTGTCTCCCCTTGTTTGTGCTATGTTTCCAACATCCTGGCTTCTTCTTCCTTCCCTGACTTCATCCCTGGAAATTTCATTCATTCCCTTGAATTCAATCAGAAGACTCACTAAGTATGGAACTCCATCTCTTATCTCCCCTTTCTCTCTTTCCCCTCCTTTTCCTTTTTCCTTCTCCCCACCCCAACTGCAATCTCCAAATGTTGCTTCAGTTTTTCCAAATGCATGTTCCACCAACAGCTCACACTCAAGTCTGTTCTCACAACTTCTCCTTTCTCCAGGACCCTCTTCTTCTCCCTCTTTCCTCTCTGCAAATGACATCACCATTTTCCCAAGTTATCCTGCCTAGAAGGTGACTGACAGTCTCACCTGCTGCCCCTCAGGGTTGACCTCCACGTTTATGCCAATACCATGCTTCCCATTGTTGGTTCCCACTCACTGACTCAATCATCACAAGCCCATTCCTGCAAGGCACAGGACTCCTCCAGTGAACAAGTCTGGACTCCTGACTGAAAACCAAAACACCAAATCAACTGCCATCGAGTCAATTCAGACTCATAGCAAACCTGTAAGACAGAGTAGAACTGCCTCATAGGGTTTCCAAGGAGCGTCTGGTAGATTTGAACTGCTGAGCTTCCAGCTTCCTTAAATCTGTGCTGTGGTATAACTCTTCCTGCTTGGCTCTCCTTCCTTCTCTCTCCCTTGCTACAGGCGTCCAACACACATCACGGTCTGAAGGCTCCCCTGACTTCTGCTCCTTCGTCCGCAGAGTTTCATGTGCATCTCAGATCATGATGTTTGCTGGCCACTGGGACTGAATGGAATGTACATTCAACAACTCAGGTCTACACTCCCCAGCTATCTGCCAACTGGTCTCCCAGTCTTGGATCTCAGAGGCACTCTGCAAAAACCAGGTTGAACCATGTCTCTTCCCTCTGTAACAGCTTTTAGTGTCTCTCCAGAGCAGACACTCAATCAACATTTGACAATTTAGGCAACAGGGTGGTCATCCAAGGTTTCAGACAGACTAGCAGGTATCTGCCTAACAGGAATTCCTAACAAAAGTGTGATGACAAAATAGTTTGGCTTACGGAGCACCAGAACAGAAATCACAAGAATGTTTACATGTCGTGAAAAATGTAACCAAAGTCATTGAACAATATGTATAGAAATTGTTCAAAGGAAGCCTAATTTGTTGTATAAATTTTCACCCCAAACATAATAGAACATTATTTTTTAAAAATAGTTTAGCTTAACTAGTAAAAAATGTCTGCCTTGATCATAACCCTCTTTTAAGAACTATCTATATGGAATCAAACTGACAACAACAACTCAAAAGGTTAAATAGGAACCTTAGGGGGCAGTTAGTTTGTGTTAATAGGGGAGGAACAATTCAGAAAAGGAAGGTGAGAAGGACTGCATGACCAAAGAATGTTATCAGTGTCACTGAACTGTACATGCAGAAACTGTTGAACTGGTGTACGTTTTGCTGTGGATATTCTCAACAAAGTTAATTTACAAAAAAAATCTTTTAAAAATATAAGGACAAGACAGGCTGTGGTGCATAATGAAATCCACTGGAAGCATCCTAGGTCAAGATGAAACACTAAGTCACACAAGCTGGGAACCGAAGAGGCATGGAACGGCCATGGGAGAATCTGCCAGACTAGGGAGCCTACAGGCAGGACTCAACTCGGAAACCACCAGGTGGGAGGGAGGACAGCAGATGGTCGCAGCTTTGGATCACTGGGGAACAGCAGCTCCATTCCTGGTGCCCTTGGGTCAGTTCAGAGTGACAAAGTCACCACCTGGAGCTGCGGTGCACAACCTCCCCTTCCAGGGATTACTCCCCTCCATTAACCGTTTGTTGTAAGTTAAACAATGGACCTTGGATCATGAAGTTGTCATAGGGTCATCAAAAGTCTCATTCCGACAGCTCAACTCACTAGTTCTGGTTGAATAACTGCCACGTTGGGGGCTTTAGCTTCTCTCTCTTCCTAAAAATGCTCATGAGAAACAATGTGCAATTCTGTGTTAACTGCAAACCGTGCTGCTTCCTGAGGATCTGGGTCAGTTCAGTCTGGTGAGTTTGAGATGCCTTCACCAAAAATGCTACATAATCAGACATACATCGAAGTCCCAGGGTGGTCCAGCTAAGTGTTTGACTGATAGGAGACAGGTTGGCAGTTCAGACCCACCCAGAGGTGCATTGGAAGACAGGCCTGACAATCTGCTTCCAAAAGGTCACAGCCTTGAAAAGCCTGTGGAGCAGTTGTACTCTGCACACAAGGGGTCATCACAAGTCAGAATCAACTAGAAGGCAACTAACAACAAGACTTACTCTAGCTAAAGGTGGATTGGCTTGGTTCATCAACAGTGTACTCCTAAAATATTTCATTCATGACAAAATGAGTATGCAGTTATTACAGAAAATCTAAAAAATGCAGACTAGTAAAAAGACAGCTAAAAGCACCATAATGGCACCATTCAGAGAAGCCCTACGTTCATCTTGTCTTTGTCCTTTGCAGGTATGTCCATGGTTCAGCTGAACACGGTAAAACTGACAGGGTTTTGAATTGAGTGCCTTTGCTTACTGTTGTGAATACTGACTTACTGAGAATATTCTTGCAAGGCACTTCCTGCAGTGTCCACGGGGAGAAACACTACTGTCCTGATACTGTAGGACCTGTCTGTCCTGTGCACACTGATCCCTTCCCTGCAGCAGTCTCTCCAGCACAGCATAGCCCCTCATCCTCAGGACCCAGCCCAAGCTCTCCAGCCCTGTGGCCCTCTCCCAAGGCCTAGCACTGCACCCAGGTGTTGCCACACCTGAGCTTCTAACACATCAGTCGTCACATTTCTGCCAGGGCACTTAGCCCATGGCTGGGTGATACAGCATGACTGGCTTTGTGCACATCTGTTAACTGAATACTCCAGAGGAGCCACGACAGTTTTCTCCTATATACACCCACCTCTTTCTAGAGGTTACAATCAGAGACAGTACTGTTGTGTTTGGAGAGTAGACAGCTAAAGCTGCTCTACCTGGCTTTGAATTCTGGCTCCTGCAAACTTGGCCAGGGTACACATGCCCTTATTCTGTTATCATCTCTAAAGTGGTACTTACCTCACAGGGTTATGACGATGATCAAATAAATTAACATGCAGGAAGCATCCCCATCCATGGTACACAATACATAAATGCTAGCTATTAGTACCGTTACCACTATCACTATGTCTAAGACCTAACCCACGTATCTCCACATTTCTGACAGCTCTTGCAATATTCTTTCAGCCCCACAATGAAGGCAATGAGACTTCTCTAACCCTCTTTGTAGTTCTCTCTGTATGTAGCAAACATATTTGGTCCAGAAGTTCTCTACCAGTAACCAATCAGTTGTCACCAAGTTAACTCCAGCTCACGGTGCCCCTATTGGTGTCAAAGTGGAACTGCTCCCTAGGGGCTTCAATGGCTGATGCTTTGGAAGGCAATCTCTAGGGCTTTCGTTCAAGGTACCTTTAGGTGGAACAGAACCTCCAACTTTTTGGTTCACAGTGGAGCGTGTTCAACATCTGCATCACCCAGGGACTCCTGATAATGCTACTTTATTATTCAAAAGAGATGCTACCACCAGAGCTTAGCCAAGCCTTACCTGCACCAATTTGCTCTCCCTGTGTGAATAGCAATTTATTCACCACAACAAGTGCACACCACACCATGAAACACAGATGGTTTCCTGAGGCAACCACACCCCGAGAGCTCCCTCTTCCAGAAAACAAGCTTTGCAACAGAGCTGGTCTATTTCAGTGCACGGGGGTGGGGAGGGCCTCCTGACTGTGCAATATTTTCTCTAAGTCACCCCTCAGTAGCTCCTCTGCGTCAGACTAACCAGACAGAACCGGCCCAAATTGCACAGAAGCGGCTGAGTTTAAAGTTTACACTGAAATTGCAAACTACTTATCAGCAATGACTTCCACGCAGAGGAGAAGAAACCAAATCCTCTGAGGTTCAAATCTCTCAGCTGGAACCCATTAGCTGGATTAAGATGGACAGCTTTGACATGTTTTCAACGCTCTAATGCTCTTAAAAACCCATGCAGTCAAGTGGAATCTGACTCAGGGTAATACTAAAGGATGCAGGAGGACCACGCCATAGGGTCTCCAACGCTGTAATCTTTACAGAAGCAGACTGCCACATATGTCCCCTGAAGATCAGCACGGGGGTTCAAAGCACTGACTTTCTGGTTAGCAGCTGAGCACTTACTTGACCACTGTGCCACCTGAGGTCCTAGATGCTCTTTGATTACATCTGATTTTAAAGACTATTTGGGGGCAGGGGAGATAAATTTAGCATTTTGACTTTGAACAAGTAAACAAGGAAATATTTGAAAGTCCTAGGACTTGTTCAAATAATCACCTAAGCTTTGCTTTTAAAAAATACACATCCCTTCAGCGCATCAAGATGCTGATTTCAATTTCTCAAAATTAAAAGGAAAAAAATCATCAACTAATTTCTGGGTCTCAATTACTTCAGTTCGACACCAACAAGGGCAGCAAGCAGCACAGCTCCATGGAGTTTGAGGTCTGCCACTAACCAGCTGGAACCCAACAGGCCTCCCACCTCAGGTTATCTCCTTTCAAACACAACAGAGCCTACCACCCAAAATACCATTGTGGATCCTAATCCCTGTAATGCTTATAACCCCATTGGGGAACAGGTTTCCTTTGTTATAGTAATGAAACAGTATTAAGGAAAGGGGTGTATTAACTCAATCTCTTCAGAGATACAACGCCAAGGAGAGAAGCCCAGATGGGAGAAGGAAATCCTGTGCCTAAAGGTCACCAAGGAGCCAAGAGACCAGGACCTTCCAGCAGAGCCAATCGACAGAAGTTTTCCCCTACAGCCAGCCCTCTGATTTCAGACTTCTAGCCTCCTAAACATCAAGAAAATAAATTTCTGTTTGTTAAAGTCACCCACTTGTATTACTGACACAAGGGCTGCAACAATGGCCTCAAGCATGACAACTTGTGAGGACGCTCCAAGACAGGGCAGTGTTTCATTCCGTTGTAGATAATAAGGTCACTATGAGTCAGAATCGACTCTACAACACCTAACAACAGCCTCCAACATTACAATAAAATTAATTTCTGTTTGTTAAAGTCACTCACTGATGGTATCGCTATCACAGCAGCACTAAACCACAAAAAACCCACTGCGGTCAAGTTGTTTCCAACTCATAGCCACCCTATAGGTCAGAATAGAATGGCCCCATGTAGTTTCCAAGGAGTGCCTGGTGGATTTGAACTGCCGACTTTTTGTTAGCAGACATAGCACTTAATCACTACGGCCACCCGAGTTACCTAGATAACTAAAGCACCATTTATATATTGGTCCTACCCTAAAACTTAAAAGAACATCTGCCCTCTCTCTGACTTGACTCCTCTGACGAGAATCCTTTCCTGTTTAAAAACGTCGCTCAGCTCTGTGTCTCCCTGATCATGGATTCTTGCCTCGTTCATGGATGCCAATCCACATAAAAATACATCTGAAGGGCAATTCCCAGGCCATCAAAAAAATACATCTTAGTTTTTGGCTCTCATTTCCTAAATTGTGTTTCATTTTTGACCAAGACTGTACTGAATACTAAAATGAGCATTAAATGAAGGACAGTTCAAGTCCCACACTCAAGGTTTAGCAGAAACCACTCTCAATGAATATCACATGGGTGAATAAAAAAATTAGCATCACAGGGTAATTCAGGCAAAAACTTCTCAAAGGAAACCTCTTGAAACGCTGATGGAAACTGAGAATTTGAGTGGCTTGCTTTTTCATTTGCGGAAGGGGTAGGAACAGAGTATAGAAAGAAGGTCATGTTCAAATTCTACTTTACACTCGTGGGCAAAATAATTTGTTAATAAAATTTAAAAAGGAAAAAAAATCTCTTTAAAATGCTAGGGAAGTCTATGAGCAAACAGCTTTACTAACCAAGCATGAATCTTTATTTGTGCTTTTCTAGAGGAGCACTCAGACCTGAAAAGACCTGCTGGAATTCAGGATGTAGCTTTCAAAATGTCAGTGTGATATAAGAGGACCATTTGAAGGTACCTGTTGTGAAAAGAAACACCAGTGGCTACTAGCCAAAAGGTCAGCTGTTCAAATCCACCAGGAGCTCCTTGGAAACCCCAAGAGGCAGTTCCACTCTGTCCTGTAGGGTCTCAATGAGTCAGAATTGACTCCATGCCAGTGTTAGGCTTTTGGTGGCCTCTTGTGAAGAGCCTTGGGCTGGGCGGCCAGGTATCTGTGTCCTGGTCCCGTTTCGGTCACTTCCCTAGTTCAGGACGTAAGGTAGTTCCTTATTTCTTTTTTAAGTCTATCTTACTCTGTAGAAACCTTGGTGGTGTAATGGTTAAGTGCTATGGCTGCTAACTAGAAGGTCAGCAGTTCAAATCTGCCAGACGTTCCTTGGAAACTTGATGAGGCAGCTCTCCCCTGACTCAACGGCAGAGGCTGGTTTTCTGGATCTTGATCTGCGTGATGATCATGTTGTTAGCTGCTATGCTGAATCGGTTCCGTTTCATGGAAACCCCATGTGTACGAGTAGAACTGACTCGTTGAGTTTTCAAGGCTGTGACGTTTCAGAAGATCGCCAGGCCTATCTCCCCAGGTGCCTCTCTACGGGTTCGAACTACCAACATTTTGGTTCAAGAGTTAAGTGCCATCCAGAGATTCCAGAAAGTGATCCGTGCAATATGTAAGCCATCCCTCACAGACGTTGCCCTTGCCTGAGGTGTACGGGTTGAAAACTGAACTCAGGCTCCCCACGTGGAAGGTAGAATTCCACCTTTTGTTAATATGTTAATAACAGTAACAACAAAGGCAATGGCCACGCCCCTCCATCTACAGCAAGAGAGTGAGCGGTGCCAGGGAACTGTGGGTCCTCTGGTGGTGTCTGTGCACCGCCCACCCCCTCCGCCCACTCAGTCCATCTTGTGGGGCCTCAAGAAGTTCTGGGCAGTTCTGTGACAAGGGCGCTGCCACGTACGGAACTGACTGCTGGGGAACCAGCTCTCCCACCATCCCAGACACCCACCGCTGTTTTATTTTAGTTCCCATTTTCACCAGCCGAGCCACCCCAACCCAATGCTCACAGAAGGCAAACAGGCCCGAGGTGACGCCTCCGGGTCACTTACACACGGGGTCATCCATTCTCAAGGGTCTCCTCAAGCGGATGCTGGCAGGGATGGTCTTCTCGATCAGCTCATCAATACTCTGAAAGCAGAACGGAAGTCGGAGACCAGTCAAGGCCAAGCAAAGTGCTTCCGAGTGAAAAAAAGAGTTACAATCTCTGCGTTTCACATCTACAAAGGCTAGTGGGAACCTCATGTAAATCGCCTCATTAAACCGGGGTGCTTTTGAAAGAGAAAAGAAAAACTTTGAACAAACCACAAGTCACTCAGAGGAAAGGAAATAAGGAAGCAAAGAGGTGTGTAGGCCACTCGGGACTGGAATTCCCTCGGCGACAGGAGATAATCGGATAAACTCAAGCTAACCAAGAGGTCTTCTAGGTCTTCCAAAGTTAGTGCTTATCAGCGGTAACTAGGGTTGACCAAATCTTGGTTTTAAAAAAATCAGGTCTTGAGGCTTGATGAGAAAGGGTGGAGAAAGTCCGCGGGGCTGGGGACGCTGGGGCCCGTGGACCCGGGACCTCGGTGCGCGGGGCAGCTCGCTCAGGGCGGGGACCCGAGGCCCCGCGCGCAAGGCCGGGCGGAGCCCGAGGAAGGCCCGAGGCCGGGGGTCCTTACCGCCAGCCCCAGGGCCTGCAGCATCTCCCGCTGGTCTTTGTCCCCGGGACCGATGTGCCTCCGAGCGAAGTCGTCGTGGCGGGGCAGCAGCCGCTCGAGCAGGCGCGGGGCCCCGGCGCCGCGATCCCCGCCGCCGCCGCCGCCGCCGCCGCTGCCGTCCCGGCCAGGAGTTGCCCAGCGCGGCCCCGCGCCCCCCGCCAGGCGCCGGCCGCCCCGAGTCCCGCGGCCCAGGAGCAGCGCCCAGGCCCTGGCGCACATCTGCATGGCCGGCTCCGGCTCCGCGCGCTCTCGGCCCCTCTCTAGGGACAACGCCGGTGGCGGTGCGTTCGCCGGAGCCCTTCCCGCCGGTGGGCGCCGGGGAGACCGGGATGGGCCAGGCAATGAATGGGCGCGCAGCAGCCGAGACGCTCGCACAAAGTTGTGGCTCCACGCGAGCCACCTGCTCCGCACACTTTAAGCGGCGCCTGGGGGCGGTCGGTGGGAATGTGGCCAGGACGCGCAGGGCCAATGGGAGCACACGGAGGGGCAGGGGCGGGGTCCGAACGCCCCTCCCCTCCACGACCCCCTCTCAGGTCCTCATCCCAGAGCTTGAATCCCAGGATCACGCCTGCCACCGCATCACGCCTACTCCGTCGCTGCCGACCGCCCCCAGTGCCCTCGTGACCGGGTCCGGAGCCCCCGCACTGGCGCGATGTCAGGGTGACAGCCATGAAGTGCTGAAGTGCCTGGGGGATCAGCTGAGACGGCGATAACTCGGGCAGAGAGGCCAGACCCGAAAAGTCGGTTCTTCTCCATCCATTCATTTCGGAATAGCTTTCCTTGTAGTATCTCCTGGAGACCGGTTATGGGCAGGCGACGGTTCTTTTGTAGTTATGGGATCGTGAGCTTCTAGATTCTTCTGTCACAGAGCTGAATGGAGTTTTAAAAGGATTATACACGGAGGAAAACGGAAGTCTGGTGCACGGGGGTAAAAGCATTAGCTGCTAACCTAAAAGTTAGCCCGTGGTTCGCCTACCGCTGTAAAGCTTTCAGGTTTGGAAACCTTATAGATTTTTTACTCTGTTCTGGAGGGTTGCTGTAAGTCAGAATGGACTCCATGGCAACGTGGTTTTTAGGAATCCTGGCTGCATAATGGTTAAGTTCTGGATATCCAGTCCACCAGCGGCTCCATCAGAGAGACAGCCAAGCTATCTGAAGGGGCAGATGGTAGTCTGTTATATAGGGTCACATCTGGGGCAGGCAGTACTCTGTCATATAGGGTCACTATGAGTCCCCATCAACTCCACAGCACACAACAGTGCATGGAAAGCACTTAGCATAGTTCCTGGCACCTGGTGGGTTTATACTCTTTTCACTGTGTCACTGCAAGAGAATAACTTTCCAAAGTCCAGCTTGCATCCTGATGTGGGAAAAAGAGAAGGACGGAGTCGTGAGAGCATTACTTGTCCTGGGACTTCAGAAGGTTAGAACCTGTCCTCTTTCTGATGTAAGCTTGCTCCTTCAATTATCTGACACTCTGGCTTCTCTGGCAGAAAGGCACAGAGACTAGCCAGAGAGGTGGAGAAGCTGAAACAGGAAAAGGCCAGGGAAGCATAGAACAAGGAACAGTAAGCAAATCACCTGCATGGCTGAGGGGTAGAGGTTCAGGTAGAGAGCTGGGTGGCATAGCTCTGAAAAGTTTTTCATCCATTTGGGATTGAAATTGACAGCCTTCATTTTTTAAAATTGGGCAATGTCCTCAGTGTCAGAGGAGGGGTATGATCTGCACTGATTGCCTGTCTCTTCCTTTCTATGTATCATGGAAGCTAGAAGCCAGAGAACTGCATTCCCAGAATCATTCCTTTCCAGGGTTCTGGATGTTATTTCCCTTTGCCAACAAGATACACTTCTATAAGAACTGGAAAGTAAGCTAATGGCAGAAATGTTTTCTTAGTTCTTTGGACAGTAGCATGAGTGGTAGCAGATATAATGTAGCCCATTACCAGCTGCCCACTTTGGTACAGGGTAACTGTCCCTCAGATGGAAACACCCTGCATTTTCCCAACGTAGGAAGCAACAGGAATTTCTCACTCTACTGGGCTAGAGTTTTAGATGGTCAGGTTGAAGATGGTGGTGATATCTTCTTTCTTTTGCTCTCGCAGTCCACTCCTGGCATTTTAGATTTCCTGTACTTGGAATACTTTGGGTGGTTTTTGTTTTCCTGAATAAACCTAAACAAAGACTGAAACTGAGCCCCCCAATGACTTCTGGGAAACTGACTCTCAAAAGACGGGACTATGGCATTAGCTGTCTGACTTCACTATGTTTGAAGGCTATGATGACTTTATTGGTGATGGGCGCCGTCAAGTTGACTTTAGCTTATAGAAATCCTGTGTGACTGACTGAGTAGAAATGGCCCATAGGGGTTTTTTTTTCTAGGCTGTAATCTTTACAAAAGGAGTTTAACAGGTTTTTCTCCCATGGAGCTGCTGGGGGGGTCTGAACCACTAACCATTTGGTTAGAAGTTGAGCACTTAACCATGGTGGCACACCTATCACCAGTGAAACTGAGATGATGGTGTTAGGCACAAAATGGAAACAACAGACATTTAAATGATCACAGAGAAATAAAGAGCTTATTGAAGGCAGGTCTTTGATAGACCCAACAGTTGCTGAGTTAGATCTTCTGGCTGGAATGATGACCTCAGGACTGTAGAAAAGGCCAGCTGGGTGTTTATAGGATTAAAACGACGGCTAGAGAACTGGAGAACTTCAGTATACTGGAAGAATCTCTTCTGTAGCTACAAAGGGAAAGTCGTTACAAATTTTGTGAATTACCGCATCCCGCACATGTCAAAATCATCACCTTGTTAGATCTCATATGAGTAAGTTTCGGATGAATTGGAAACCCCAGACGTGGAATGGAGACATTTGGGGAAACTTGGAAAAATCTGAACATCAGGAACCCCTAAATCCCTCTGAATTGCTGTTCCATTTGTAATACTTCTTCATCCCCTCTTGGAGAGACCAGCTGTCCCTTGCTGAAGACCCTGTCCTGACTTCCCTGAAGGCAGGAACCTTGCAAGGGGACTCCAATGCTTCCTTGCCTCCAGATCGATCCTGTCATGGATTGAATTGTATCTCCCCCAAAATATGTGTAGCCATGTGGCTGGGCCATGATTCCCAGTATCTTGTGACCATCCTCTATTTGGTGGTTTTCCTAAACTGTATGTTAAACGACTAGGGTGGGGCTGCAAATCCCTTCATAGGATCACCTCCCTGCTCCACTGTAAAGGGAGTTTCCCTGGAGTATGGCTTGCCCCACCCTTAATCCTTTCATCCTACCAGAGATAAAAGGACAGAGAAGCAGGCAGAGAATGGAGAACCTCTCACCATCAAGAAAGCAGCACCGGGAGAAGAGTGCGTCCTTCAGACCTGAAGCTCCTGTGCCCGATGCTTCCAAGACCAAGACTGATGCAATACCAGACTTTCCTCCAGAACCGACAAGGGGAAAGCCTTCCCCTGGAGTGGACACCCTGAATATGGACTTGTAGCCAACCGGACTGTGTAAGAATAAACCTTCCTTTGTTAAAGACATCCACTTTGTTGTATTTCTGTTAGAGCAGCCCTAGCTGACTAAAACAGACCCCCAGCATCAAGTCTCAGCACACCCTGTGGTAAGTTAGACGTCTGCACCTGAGGAGAAAACTTACACAGTGGAAGAATTACAAGATACTGATAATGCATATGGGCACTGGAGGATTTCTGTGTGGAAGTGGCTTCTAGACCAAAGAATAGTGACTGTCATAATGCAATTATTGACAGGTTTGTTGCACCAGAGGTTCTGGTTTCAATGTGTTATCTCAGCCAGCCAGGAGTGGTTCTAATAGTTTGCCAAGTTGGTTGCCTAAAACCAGTCTCAACAATAACTATCATTAACTTAGGTTAAGATACTGGAGCTTCCTTTGTAGAATAGAGAGGAGAGGATCCCAAGACTCGGCGAGACAGGAATATTGTAGAGGATTCACCATGTGGCAAAGATTCTTCCGTCTGCTAGTGTATTCCTCAGAAGGGCCCAGAGATCAGTCCCTTTGCCAAAGCATTAATATACTGGTAAAAAGACCAAGAGGGTTATTTTTTAACCTGTGACTTTTATTATTAAAATATGTATGTATTTTATTGTCCTTTATGTGCAAATTTACAATCTAAGTTGTCATACAAAAACTGACACACATTGTTCTATAATTCTAGCTGCACTCCCCACACTGTGACAGATGTTCCTCCTTCCCACCTCATGTTCACTCAGTTAGCTTCTGTTCCTGTCTGCCCTCTCATCTTGCCTCTCGACGGAAGCTACCTAGTTAGTTTCGCGTATCTACTTAAGCCAAGAAGCACAGTCTAGACCAGTATTATTTTATGTCTGATGGTCCAGTGCAACCTTCATCTGAAGAGCTGACTTTAGGAATGGTTTCAGTTCTTGGCTAACAGAGATTCCAGAGGGCGTGTCTTCTGGGGACCCCACAATCTGTCAGACCACCAAGTCTGGTCTTTTTAATAGCACTGGAGTTCTGCACACCCATTTTTCTCGTGCTTTGCCAGGGACTCTTTGTTGTGTTCCTGTCAGGGAAGTCACTGGTGGTGTCTGGGCAACATCTACTTCATTTGATCTCATGCTGACATAGTCTGTGGATTAGGTGCCCATTTTCAGTCACTTGGGCTCATATTTTCCTTATGTCTTTGATGTCCTTCGTTCCCTTCTGTTCTAGATGGGTTGTGACCAATTGATGCTTCTTAGATGGCCACTAGCTAGCTTTTAAGACCCAGACACCACTCACCAAAGTGGGATGAAGAACATTTTCTTTAAAAACTTTGTCATGCTAATTGACCTAGATGTCGTCTGAGACCACAGACCACCAGTATTCTTGACAATTCTCTGCAGTAGCATCCTCTGCAGGTGTGAGATGACGAATGTCTTCTAAAACCAGAAATAAAAGGCTCTCTCATTTAACGTCTAACATTTTACTTGAAATGGAAGTATCAGGGGCTAGTGTACTGAGTTAATGATTGAGCACCCCAAAATTCCTACCTGTAGAGAGATCCCAAACTTGTTACTTAGGATTAGGTGAGGTAAAGAGTAACCAAAAAATCCCAAACCAAACTCGTTGCCATTTAATCTATTCCAACTCATAGTAACACTATAGGAGAGTAGAACTGTCCTATACAGTTTACATGGCTACAGGACAGAGTAGAACTGCCCCATACAGTTTCCAAGGCTATAGGACAGAGTAGAACTGCCCCATACAGTTTCCAAGGCTATAGGACAGAGTAGAACTGATCCATAGGGTTTTGAAGGCTATGTATCTTTACTGCCACCACTCCTCTGTCACTTTGTCTTGCTGTGGTGGCTTGCTTCTTGCCATGATGCTGCAAGCTATACTACCAGTATTTCAAATTCCAGCAGGGTCATCCACAGTGGTTAAGTTTCAGCAGAGCTTCCAGAGTAACACAGGCTAGGAAGAAAGACCTGCCAATCTACTTCTGAAAAAAATTGGCCAGTGAAAACCCTACCAACAGGAGCAGAACATTGTCTGATACAGTGGGTAAGGATGAGTTCTTAGGGGTGGAAGTCACTCAAAAGACAGCTTGGGAAGAGCTGCCTCCTCAAAGTAGAGTCAATTTTCATTTGCAAATGTGGCATGACACAAAATGAGAAGAAATGGCTGCAAACATTCATCAGTAATCAGAATGTGTACAGGACAAAATATGAATCTAGAGAAATTGGAAGTTGTCAAAAATGACATGAAAGGCTTGAAGATAGATATTGTGGCTATTAGCTGAAATGAACTGGTATTAGCCATTTTGAATCAGACAATTAGATGGTCTGCTATGTCAAGAATGACAAATTGAAGAGGAATGGTATTGCATTCATTGTCTAAAAGAACATTTCAAGATCTATCCTAAAGTGCAATGTTGTCAGTGATGGGACAATATCCATATGCTTACAGGGAAGACCAATTAATAGGACTATTACTTGCACCAACCACTAAAAGAAATCAAAGATCTTTATGAACTTTCACAGTCTGAAATTGATCAAACATACAATCAAGATGCACTGATAGTCACTGGTCACTAGAATGTGAAAGTTGGAAACAAAGAAGAAGGATCAGTAGTTGGGAAATACGGTGTTTTAGTCAGCTGGGGCTGCTCTAACAGAAATACCACAGAATGGATGCCTTTAACAAAGTAAAGTTTATTTTCACATAGTCTGGTAGGCTGCAAGTCCATGTTCAATTCAGGGTGTCTGCTCCAGGGGAAGGCTTTCCCCCTTGTCAGCTCTGCAGGTGGAAAGTCCGTTATTGCATCAGTCTTTGTTCAGGGAGCATCTTGGCCCAGGAAGCTCAGGTCTGAAAGACGCACTCTTCTCCCAGTGTAGCTTTCTTGATGGTGAGAGGTTCTCCATTCTCTGCCTGCTTCTCTGTCCTTTTATCTCTGGTAGGATGAAAGGATTAAGGGTGGGGCAAGCCATACTCCAGGGAAACTCCCTTTACAGTGGAGCAGGGAGGTGATCCTATGAAGGGATTTACAGCCCCACCCTAGTCCTTTAACATAGAGCTTAGGAAAACCACCAAATGGCAGACAGTCACAAGATACTGGAAATCATGGCCCAGCCACATGGCTACACATATTTTGGGGGGGGACACAATTCGATCCATGACATACGGCCTTGGTGATAGAAACAAAACCAGAGATGGCATGACAGAAATTTGTAAAACCAGTTACCTATTGGTTGCTAATACCTCTTCTCAACAACACAAATGATAACTGTACACATGGACCCTGGCAGATGGAATTCATAGGAATCAATCAGTGACGTTCACAGAAAGGCACAATAGAGAAGCTCAAAATCCTCAGCCAGAACAAGACCAGGACTGACTGAGAAAGACCATCTGCTGTGTCTGTACAAGTTCAAGCTGAACCTGAAGAAAATTAAAACAAGTCCACAAGAGTCAAAATACAAATAGGAGTTATATCCCACCTGAATTTAGAGACTATCTCAAGAACAGATTTGACACACTGAGTGCTAAGGACCAAAAGACTAGATGAGTTGTGGGATGACAATCAAGGAAATCAACATGAAGAAAGTAAAAGGCCATTAAAAAGACAAGAAAGAAAGAAAGAAAACCAAATTAGATGTCAGAAGAGACTCTGAAACTTGCTCTTGAAAGTAGAAAGCTAAAATGAATGGAAGAAATGAAGTTAAAGAGCTGAACAGAAGATTTCAAAGAGCAGCTCAAGAAGACAAGATGAAGTATTATAACATGTGCAAAGAGCTGGAGTTAGAAAACCAAAAGGTTAGAATATGCTTGGCATTTCTCAAGGTAAAAGTACTGAAGAAACCATTCAAGCTTCGAGTTGCAATACTGAAGCATTCTACAGGGACAAGACTGAATAATTCAGGAAACATCAAAAAATGATGGAAGGAACACAGGGAACCACTCTATGAAAAAGAAAAGACTGATGTTCAACCATTGTAGGAGGTAGCATATGAACAAGGGCTGACGGTACTGAAGAAACGAGTCCAAGCTGAACTGAAGGCATTGCTGAAAAACAAGGTTCCAGGAATTGACGGAATACCAATTGAGATGTTTCAACAAACAGATGTAATGTGGGAAGCACACATTTATCTATGCCAAGATATTTGGCCAACTGGCTGAAAAAGATCTATATTTGTGCCCACTCCAATGAAAGGTGATCCAACAAAATGTGGAAATTACTCAACAAAATCATTAATATCACACACAAGTAAAATTGCAAAGAAGCTAATTCAAAAATAGCAGCAGCAGTACATCAACAGGGAACTGCCAGAAATTCAAGCCACATTGAGAACAGAATGTGGAATAAAGGATACGACTTTTGATGTCAGATAGAGGTTGTCTGAAATCAGACAATGTGAGAAAGATGTTTACCTGTGTTTTATTGATTATGCAAAGGCATTTGACTGTGTGGATCATAACAAATTATGAATAACATTTTGAAGAATGGGAATTCTAGGCCACTTCATTGTTCTGACTCAGAACTTGTACATAGACCAAGAGGCAGTCATTTAAACAGAACAGGGGATACTGGTTTAAAATCAGGAAAGGTATGTGTCAGGACTGTACACTTTCACCATACTTATTCAACCTGTAGACTGAGCAAATAATCTGAGAAGCTGGCTTATACAAAGAAGAACAAGGAATCTGGATTGAAGAGACTCTTTAACAACCTGTGTTATATAGATGACACAATGTTCCTCGCTAAAACTGAACAGTACTTGAAGCACTTTCTGATGATGATCAAAGACTACAGCCTTCAGTACAGATCATGCCTCAACATAAAGAAAACAAAAATCCTCATAACTAGACCAATAAGCAGTATCATGATAAGTGGAGAAAAGATTAAAGTTGTCAGGCATTTCATTTTACTGGAATCCACCATCAACACCTGTGGAAGCAGCAGTCAAGAACTCAAAGGACGTATTGCATTGGGCAAATCAGCTGCAAAAGAATTCTCTAACATGTTAAAAAGCAAAGACATTATTTTGAGAACAAAAGTGTACCTGACCCAAGCCACAGTATTTTCAATTGTCTCATATGCACATGGACACTGGACAGTAAATAAGGAAGACTGAAGAACTGATGCCTTCAAATTATGGCATTGGAGAAGAATATGAAATTTGCCTTGGGCTGCCAGAGGAATGAACAAATCTGTCTTGGAAGAAATACAGCCAGAATGCTCCTTAGAAGCAAGGATAGTGAGACTGTATCTCACATACTTAGAACATACTACCGGGAGGGATCATTCCCTGGAGAAGGACCTCATGCTTGGTAAAGTAGAGCATCAGTGAAAAAGAAGAACACATTAAACGAGTTGGCTTGACACTGTGACTGCCACAGTGGCCTCAAGCATGTGAAGATGGCACAGGACAGGGCAGTGTTTCCTTCTGTTGTACACAGGGTCATTATGTCAGAATCAACTCAATGGGACCTAACAACCACAACAACAAATCTTTATGGACACAGACTGCCATATCTTTCTCTCACACAGCAGTTGGTAGGTTCCAACTGCCAACCCTTCAGTTAGCAGCCAAGTGCATAAACACTCTTCCTCCGGGTTCCCTGTAATTATTGACAAAAAATTTGAAATAACAGTACATTAAAGCAAATAGGAGCACTAGTGACAAAGTGGTTAAGCACTTGCTTATTAACCACAAGATCAACAGTTTGAATCTACCAGCTGCTCCTTGGAAATCCTATGGGGGCAATTCTACTCTGCCCTATAGGGTCACTAAGAGCCAATTCAATAGCAATGGGTTTTTAAAGAAAATAGATATTTCTTTCTTTCTCGTCTAAATGTGATCCAGAGATTAGTAGCCCAGGACAGGTCCTACTAGCTCACACTCAGGGGTCTAGGCTCCTTTCTATCATGTTGCTTTGCTATGTTTAACACATGCCTTCTGCCTCATGTCCAAGATAGCTGCTTAAGTTCCAGCCATCACATATGCTTTCCATCTAGCAAGAAGGATGAATGAGAGAAATAAGGCATGCCTCTTCCTTTTATGGACACTTTCTGGATTTCATGCAGCAAATTTCCACTGCCTCCCCATGACCAGAAATTACTCATGTGGCCATGCTCAGCAGGAAGGGAAACTGAGAAATGTCACCTGGATTGGGAGGGCCATCTGCCCTGACAAAAAAACTGAGTTCCGTTACAATGGAGAAATTTATAACAGGTGTTCAAGTGGACAAGTAGTGATCTCTTGCACATAGACACATTCTGGCCTATAAACACATGTGCCCACAATGTAGTGGTGGTGGATGGGGCTTAAGGGAGAGAATACTGGGAGCATTGACTCTTTACAGAGAAGACTCTTAACAAATCCGCTTCCCAGAGTTGAGTGTGCACTTCCTGGCAGATTCCAATTACTAACAATTACAGAGGGCCTACTCTGTGCCCAGCACTTTCATGCATGTTGGTGAACCACAGAGAGGTGATAGGACTTGCTCAAGGTCACCAGGCTAGGGTTAGGGGAGAGGAGTCATGATTTAGCACCTAGATCCAAACCTAACAATCTCTGCCACATTTGTTTCTCTGAGTACAGGATACCAGGAGTGAAGCATTCTGGGGGAACACCAATGATCAAGTACTGTGTTTAATGTTATACTATGAACTCACAGGTTTTTTATTTCAGGCAGAATTATGAAATACACAGAGTATTTATTTGATTTTATAATATTAATGTTATATATTTTATTTATTTGATTTTATAATATTTATGTTATACATTTTTTTATTTATTTGATTTTATAATATTCACATTATGTATTTTATTTATTGATGGATTTTATAATATTTATTTTATTTTATAATTATGAAATACAGGGTATTTATTTCAGGCAGAATTATGAAATACACAGAGCCAAACATGCTTTGTTTCCCAAGAGAGGCAGAATTGTAAAAGTCTTTAGATGCAAAGTTGGTATCTAAGTTACCTAGTAGTGCTCATATAACAAAGCCAGCCAGCCAAGTGCTGTGGAGTTGGATCCGACTCATGGTGACTGTAGGGGCCAGGGTAGAAGGGTGATTTTAATGAACAGAAATTTATTTTCTCACTGTTTACAAAGCTAGAGGTCTGAATTCAGAGCACTAGATCTAGGGGAAGGCTTTTTATTTCTGTTGTCACTGGGGGAACATCCTTGTGTCTTTTCAGTTTATCTTTCCTGGTTTGTTTTGAAATCTCCTGTGGCGTGGCATCTGTCTGCCTCCACGTTGGCTGGCTTGCTTAATCTTTCTGCTTTTTTCATTAGGTGTGACTTAAAACACTCCTAACATTAATATAACTCATTAACACACACAAAAAAACAGTCCCAAATAGGATTATAATCCAGTAAAGTGAGGTATGAGTCAAAATCAGCTCCATGGCAATATAAACACGTGTGCCTTTGGTTATTTTTTTTTGTTTTTGTTTTTGTTGTTGTTGTTTTGCTTAGAGGGTGTTTTGGGAAACCTTGGTGGAGAATTGGTGAAGGGCTATGGTGACTAACCAAGAGGTCAGCAGTTCAAATCCACCAGGTACTCCTTGGAAACTCTATGGGGCAGTTCTACTCTGACCAATAGTGTCGCTATGAGTTGGAATCCACTCACTAGCAGTTGGTTTTCTTTTTGTGGTTTAGTGTTGCTGTAAAAAATACTGCAAGTAAATGGCTTTAACAAACAGAAGTAAGTTTAGTAAAGCTAGAAGTCTGTATTCAGACTTCCAGCTCCAGGGGAAGGTTTTCTCTGTTGACTCTGGAGGCAGGTTTTGTCATCAATCTTTCTGTGGACTAGGAGCTCCTATGTGCTGGAACCTTGGAACCAAAGGACCTACTCCGCTCCCAGTGCTGCTTTCTTGGCCGTATGAGGTCCCCACTCTGCTTGCTTCTATTTCCTTTTATCTCTTGTAAGATAAAAGGTAGTGCAGGCCACACTCCAGGGAGCTCCCTTTACATTAGATCAGGGATGTGACCCGGGTAAGGGTGTTACAGTCCCACCTAATCCTTTCTAGCATAAAATTACAGTCACAAAATGCAGGACAACTGCACAGTACTGGGAATCAGGGCCTAATCAAGCTGACAGATATTTAGGGGACACATAATTCAACTTATGACATAGCAAAACTAAACCCAACCCACTGCCGTCGATTTGATTCTGACTCATAGCGATTCTATAGGTCAGAGCAGAGCTACTGTGTATCAAGCTTCCAGGGAGTGCCTGGAGGATCTGAATAGCCCACCTTTTGGTTAGCAGTGTGACCGACAGGGTTGCACTTAACCACTACGCCACCAGGGTTTCCACCCATGACATAGGGGTTAGTACTTACAACACATATTTGGGGAGGTGGACACAATTTGATCGATACTGTCTTAGTTACCTAATGCTGCTATAACACAAAGAGCAGAGGCAGGTGGCTTTACAGACCAGACTGATTTTCTCCCAGTTCAGGAACCAGAGGTCTGAATTCTGGGCGTGGCTTTAAGGGGAGACTCTTCTTTGTTGCCCCAGAAGTTCCTGGGCATTCCACAGTGTTCCCCAATATCTTTCTTCCTCCTAGCAGTGTCCCTGTGTCTATTCTACTCTTCTTATACTCAGAAGTGACTGGGGTTAGGATGCACCTTACTCTCACATGATCACATTGGGGTAACAACGGAAAAATCTCTATATTTCCAAATGAGATCACATCCACAGCTATGACTTCAGTGTATGCTTCAGGGGGACACAATTCAGTCCTTAACATTTGGTTCCTGACTTTTCTTTCCTGGTTGACTAAAGGTGGGGGGTGGGGAAGCCATGGGAACAGCACACCACTGAGGGCCTTTATCCAAAAGTGCTCCTTTCCACTACACACCAATTAGAGATACATTTGTGCTAACCACTTTCCCCTTGCAAAGCAGTTGCTGCCCTGCCAAGCCTCATTAGCAACTCCGTGTGAATTCCTTTAAGCAGGCAATCTGCACAACTCTTAGCTGAGGCCCAGGCAAATGCAGGACTTAAGAGTCATTGGGTTTACCAAAGAGCAAGTTTATGAAGTAAGCATGCTCTCACTTATTAGAATGAAAGAAGGGAGGCAGGTTTAGATAGATGGATGGGACGGCAATTGATGGGACAGGAAGTGCCTCAAGTCCGGACTTGGTCACTGATCAGCACAGGAGGATGCAAGGACTGACAGCAAAAGACAGTGTCTAAGCCCAGAAGGTCATTAAGTTACTGCTACAGGCAGGCGATGTGGAGACAGCCTCAGTTTCCAGCCCTGGGTTGCTGTTGCATAAATAATAGTTCTTCAATCAACCGCTTGGCTCTAAGCTGCCTAGACTGTACTGTAAATTCCATTATGCACATTAACTACTAATCTTTCTATAGAGTCCCTCAGTGGTGCAAATAGTTAAGTGCTCTGCTGCTAATTGTAAGATTAGAGGTTGGAAGTTCAACCCCACCCAGCAGTATCTCAGAAGAAATCGGTATCTTCCAAGAAATCGGTTATTGAAATTCCTATGGAGAACAATTCTACCTTGACACATTTGGGTCGTTATGAGTAAGAACAAACTAGAAGGCAAGTGGTTAACTGGTTATTTCTATCAATGCAACAGATAATAGATTTTTCTTGTTCTAACGCTTCTCTTTGAACACCATCATGAACTTCATTTTTTCAAGCTGCATGTGTTTTGTAACACGAAAACAAACAAACAAAAAATCACTCAGGAGACATTAATGTTCTGTCCAGATGAGGGAAATACCCCAAGGGAGAAACTATTTGCACTGAGAACGGTACAGGATAGAAGCCAGGCTGTCTGACTATGAAAGCCTGGGGCTGAGTCCCAGTTCCCGACAACACTGGAAGTCCAGCCTTGAGCAGACGACTTCACCTTGCTCCACTCTGTTCTTCATGTGTAAAACACAGTCGCTGTGAGTTATGAATAAATGCTTATTCCCTTGACTTTTACCTTCTTGTACTGCCAAAGGGTTAATCTCAGCAAACTCCAATATTTGCTTTCATCACAGTTTCCTAACTTTGATAAGTTAACATGATGCAATAGCAACAAGACCTCTTTTGGCTGTTACTGTGCCCAAATCTTGTCATAGATAACCACAAGATCCAAAATGGCAAAAGCCATATCACTTAAAATATCTGAGGGCAGGATAAATTCAAACTAATGTCAGGTCTAGGAAAGGGTGGTAGTGTGGCCAGATGCCCAGATGGACCAAAGAGGAGGGAAACAAGTAGAGAGCCATTGGCATTTGCACCAAAAGAGCCCTGCGAACTTTGAGAGAGCAATCACATCTACAGTGTGTCCATACAGGGTTGAGGGAGGGAGGGAAAGAGGGAGAAAGGAGGTAATGAGTGAGTAGGGGAACCCACTGCCAAGTGCCATCCAGTTATTCCAATCCTACGGTCACTGAAGGACAGTGACCAAAAAAGGTTTGAAAAATGGGCAGACTCCCCATCAATGGATGCATGGATTAACAACATGTGGCATATATGTACAATGTACCATGACTCAGCAACAAAGAGAAACGAGGTCCTAAGTCATACTACAGCATGGATGAACCTTGAAAACATTGTACTGAGTAGAATAAGTCAATCACAAAAACACAAATGTTGTATAATATCACTTACATGAAATACTTACGAGAAGAAAATGTATGGGACCAAAGTTGGTTATTAGTGACCACCAATGGGCAGGAGGGAGGTGGAAGAGGGAGTTACTGCTCAGAGTGCTGAGCTTCTACTAAGGGTGATGGAGAATTCTGGAAACGGAAGTGTGATGGGTGCACAATGTGCTGACTGTAACCAATGTCACTAAATTGTACACATACAAAATGCTGAAATGGCAAATGTTTTGTGCATGTATCTTTACCAGTCAAGCAATATAAATGAATGACTGAATGAATAAAAGTGGCAGACTACTCCTGGACATCAGACAATGTGTTCATTGCAGCCCTTTTCCCGTGAGGTGTCCTGGCCATTGCAGGCCACAGTGATGTGACATGGCACTTTCCAGTCAGAGCTTTGCACCAACAGGTGTCACTGAGTCAATTCCAAAGTCCACTCACTGGCCAACTTTGCGAAAACAGCAAATAAACCACGGACATTTTCTCTCATACCCTATTTACTCTACAAAGATCACCTCTAGAATCTCACAGGGAAGCCTCCCATACACATTTGGAGAGACAGTGCACAGGAGGATGACACTTACTCAGACACGGAGGCAGAGAGCCTGACAGTCCCCACAACATGTGAAGAGGATGCCAGCTGAGGGGAGTCTAGGGGAAAACACTTGCCTTTACGGGTTTTCTAACAGAGGGAAGGAAGGTGGTCATGCAAAGGGTTAATGGGCTCTGCTACTAACCAAAGGCCTGGAGGCTGCAGTCCACTCTGTGCTGTGACTAAAACAGTCTGCCGTGGAAGAAAGGCCTGGTGGTTTACTTACAAAAACTCAGCCATTGGAACCTGGTAGAGAATGGTTCTACTCCGATACACATGGGCTTCCCAGGAGTCAGAGGTGACTTGATGGCAAGTGGTTGGTTTCTAACAAAGGGAAAGTGGGGCATAGGGGCTGTCTCCCCCAGCTGGTGAGGGAGAGGCCTCCCTCAGAAGGGCCTGAAGAGCCTGCGGGGTGGGGAGGCAGCCGAGTCTTCCAGCCAGTCCACAGTTCAGTGGATGGTGATAGTGTGGGGGTGGGTTCTGGGAGGAGGTGGAGCTGAAGGGCCACTGTGGATGGGAGAGGATCTTTCACCCCACGGGCCAGACTTTGGCCTCAGGCAGCTTTTGCATTATTTTTAGGCTATAGGAGGCAGAGGTGCCTGCAGACAGTCATGTCTAGACAGCTCCAGGCACTTGAACTAAGGAATAAACTCCAATACACTGACTAAGCCAGGAGACCCATGAGACTCTGGGGTACAGAAACCCTCTTAGGACTATGAGTGATTGGGGTGAAAGGCCACTGAATGACCTAGAGGGCCTGTGACTAAAACTGACAGAGAGCAGCTTCATTCCAAGCAAACTCTCAGTTATTGGAACCAGGCAGTAAGACTCAGGTAGATCGTCACCCACTCCTACCCTGTGATAAGCAGGAATTAAAACAAAACAAAACAAAACAAACAAAAAAGCACTGCTGTCAAGTCAGTTGTGACTCCTCGGGACTTTAAGTTCCTAAATACTTCTCTTCCTTAAAGATGAAATTAGTCTTTTAATCTCACAGGCTGAGGGAGGGTCATGGCCTGCAGCTATGGGCTAAGTGACAGAGATTTGGGGCCAGAACCAGGTCAGTCTCTGCCAAAGTTTCATGTCTAGCTCAGCCTTGGGCTGGATGGGAGGAGCAGTTGTGGCGTTCTGCATCCTGTCAGGAGTCCTGGGCTCCCTGGGCTCCCTGGGCTCCCTGGGCTCCCCGGGCTCTGAGCCTGAGCTCTCCTGGGGTTAGAGTCTCCTCCTATTCTAGTTACTCGGTCCAAGGGCCGACACAAGGCTGTATGAGAACCAGGCAGGGCTTGCGTTCTCTCTGTCAGTTCTGAGGAGTGATCACCAGTAACCAGTTGCTATTGAGTTGATTCGGACTCATGGTGACTCCATGTGTGTCAGAGGAGAACTGTGGCCCATAAAGTTTTCAAAGGCTGGTTTTTCAGAAGTAGAATGCCAAACCTTTATTCCAAGATGCCTCTGGATGGACTTGAACCTCTAACTTTTCAGTCAGCAGCCAAGCACATTAACCATTCGCATCACCCCAACCCAACCCAATGCAACTTTACCCACTGCCATCGAATCAGTTGACTCATAGCGACCCTATACGACAAAGTAGAACTGCTCCATAGTTTCCAAGGAGTGTCCAGCAGATTCTAACTGCCAGCCTTTTATGCCACCAGTTTCCAGAGACTACTTAGGAAGAACAAACAGACCCTAAGAGGAACTGATTCAACCTCCAAAGCCTGCTCCTTCCATGCTGTCTCTCTGCAGACACACTCTGTTTGCCCCTGGCCTGAGGACAAGTCTGACCAGCAGCCTGTAACCTGTGGATTATACTTCATGTTTTTAATTAAAATTTCCACTTGGATGCAGCCTGATTCCACTTATTCCCTACAGGGTGCTGCTCATGGAATGTTTTCCTGGCCAGCTAGTTGTGAATCCATTCCTGGCGCTTTGGGTCTTCCTTTTAACCATCAACACTCTTCTGTGTTGATCTACTCAGTATGAAAGCAGACAGCTTGAGGATCAGAGGAATTCAAGGCCAGCAGTTACTTCAGGCTGAGGACATTCCAGACACACTGAGCTGAGACCATGTGCCTTTAGGGCCTGCAGCTGCGGAGTCCCACAGAGCCACTGAGGCAAGAGCCAAAGCACAAGGACAGAGAGCTTGAGAAAGTCCTTACCACTGTGTGAGGTCAACATTTGCTTCAGAATCTGAACTCCTCTGCTGGAGTTTTCACTCTCTCTTGCCTCATTCTGACTCCTAAACTCATTCTTTAACTGGCCTGGGTGCCGAGGGAGAAGCCAGTGTGTCCTCCATCATCCTCTGTGATTGATGTTCATTGCCACCGAGTCAGCTCCAACTCTATGAGGACCCCAGGGAAAAAATGTCACCTTGTCCTGCTGCATCATCTCCACCATCACTGATTACATCTGAACCCACTGCTGTCACTGTTGTGTCACAGGGTTTCTCTCATGTTGATTGGCTTCTACTTAGCCAAACATAATGTTCTTCTCTACTGTCTGTCTTTCTTGACAAGGCACCCAAAGTAAGTGAGTTGAAGTTTTGCCATTTTTGTTTCTAAGGACAATTCTAGTTGTATAAGACTGATATCTTTGTTCCTTTGGCTGACCCTAGCACACTGAAAATTCTTCACCAACAGTATGGTTCATTCTTCTCTTCCTTTTTCATTGCCCAGCTTTCACTTGCACATGAGGCAACCAAAAAGACCATGGCTTGAGTCAGACATATGTTTGTTCTCAAAGTGACATCTTTGCTTCTTTTTAACACTTTAAAGAGGTCTTCTGCAGCAGACGCCACTAGTGCAGTAGATGGTCTCATTTCTTGACTGTTCCTTCCATGGATGTTGACTGTTGACCCAAGTAGCCAAAAGCCACAGCTGTCAAGTCAGCTCATAGCGACCTTATAGTTCAGGGTAGAACTGCCTGGCAGATTTGAACTGCCAAACTTTTGGTTAGCAGATGTAACACTTAACCACTACACCACCAGAGTTTCTAACCCAAGTAGAGGGAGCGCCAACAGAACGGAGGTTTGGCATGGATCCAATATAACTGGCGTTTTTGTGCGTACATAAAGGTGTGCCAAAGTGAAAGAGTCAAAATCAGTCAGGTGTGGGGACCAGGGACTTGATGCCCTTCAGCTCTCCAAGTTCTACGGGTAAGATCAGACAGCAGGAGGCAAGACAGCAAACACAAGTTGGGGCTAAACAAGAGCAAGCTGATGATCAGATGGAGAGTTCTTCTCAACGGCCTGCTTGACAGGTATCTTCTATCTCTGAGCAGATTTTTGGAATCTTCCCCCCATCCCTTGAAAAAAAAGCCACTCTTTACACATATCCTATCAGACTGAATCCTAGCTATTCTAGTCCCAAATCTTTTGATCTTCTGGTCTTGTTCATGCTGTGCTTAATGGCCCTCTACCACCTGGTCTATCAAAGCTCAACCGTCCTACCAGAGATACATATGACTTTAAATCTTTAAAAAATGTATCTGTATTTTATTTTTAAATGAAAACGAAGAGCAGCAATTGCTATCCATACCCAGTGCTTAATTCTAACACTTCCTGCTGCATGGCCTTTGGCAGGTTACATAACCTGTGTGAGGCTCAATTTCATCATCTGGAAATGGAAGTAATAATTACTATTTAAGATGATGGGGTGTGAAGACAATGAAATGTTGTATGTGAAATGCTCAGCATGGCCTATTCATAGAGTAAGCATTCAGTAAGTGTGAATTGCTTCTCTTTGTCCTATGTGGTTGCTATGAGTCATAATTGACTCGATGGCAAAGGGTTTGGTTTTTAAATTTTTTTCTCTTTCTCTGTGTACCCCAATATAACATGATTCACACCTTGTCTGTTATCCCATTGTATGTTGTTGTTGTTAGCTGCTGTTCAGTCAGTTCCGATTCATGGCAACCACAGATGCAACAGAAGAAAACACTGCTAAGTCCCATGCCATCCTCACAGTTGGGGCTGTATTTGAGCCTGTCACTGCAGCCACCATGCCAGTTCATCCCATTGAAGGTCTTCCTCTTTTTTGCTGATCCCCTATTTTACCAAGCATGAAGTTCTTCTCTAGGGACTGGTCCCTCCTGATAATATGTCTGAAGTATGTGAGATGAAGTTCGTCACTCTCAGTTCTAAGGAGCATTCTGGCTTTACTTCTTCCAAGATGGATTTGTTCATTCTTCTGGCAGTCTGTGGTATATTCAATATTCTTTGAAAATACCATATTTCAAAGGCATCATTTCTTCAGGCTTCCTTATTCATTGTTCAGCCTTTCGATGCATCTGAGGCAAACGAAAACACCAAGGCTCACGTCAAAGTCACCTTAGTCTTCAAAGTGAAATCTTTTCTTTTTTAACATTTGAAGAGGTCTTTTCCAGCAGATTTGCCCACTGTAACGCACTCTTTGATTTTTTGGCTGTTGCTTCCATGTGCTCTGACTGTGGATATGAGTGAAATGAAATCCTTGACAACTTCAATCTTTTTGCCATTTATCTCGATGTTGCAAGGATTTTTGTTTTCTTTACGTTGAGCGGCAATCCATGCTGAAGTCTGCAGTCTTTGATCTTCATCAATATGTGTTTCAAGTTCTCTTCACTTTCAGCAAGTAAGGCTGTGTCATCCGCATAACACAGGCTGCTAGTGAGTCTTCCTTCAAATCTAATGTCCTGTTCTTTTTCATACAATCCAGCTTCTCAGATTATTTGCTTAGCATAAATATAGAATAAGTATGGTGAAAGGAAAAAACCATGATGCACACCTGTCCTGGCTTTAAAACCAAGCAGTATCCCCTTGTTCTTTACAAATATATATGCATCACAGAAGGAATTTGTCGGCTGTGCTTTTATTATTTATTGCTGGTTTCACTATGTGTAATACCGCTGAGAACAGTGCCACACACAGACACACAGAAACACACACACCCCAAACCAGTTGGCTTCAAGTTGATTTCCGACTCATAGAGACCCTATAGGACTGAGGAGAGCTACACCACAGGTTTCCAAGGAGTGGCTGTTGGGTTCAAATCACTGACCTTTCAGTTAGCAGCTCAGTTCTTAACCACTGAGCCACTGGGCTGTGCAACTAAATGCTACGTAAACATTAACTATTATTCCCCTCTAGTAGTAGGAGTACCTCTTTACTTCAGCCCCTGACAACAGCATTTCCACATACTGCCCCTCAAACGGAAACCTTGGTAGTACAGTGGTTAAATGCTATGGCTGCCTACCTAAAGGTGGGCAGTTCAAATTCACCAGGTGTTCCTTGGAAACTCTATGGGGCAGTTCTCTTTCATACTATAGGGTTACTGTGAGTCAGAATCTAGTCATTGGCAGTGGTGTTTTGAGGGGTAGGGGTGGAGAAGGGTCCTTCAGTAGCAGCCTCCACAGAGGTAGAAAGGAGAATCACTTTGTCTTTCCGGGAGTAAAAAAAAAAAAAAAAAAAAAAAAATGATCTGATACATCTTGCTTGCATACTGACATCTAGTGTTCACTTCAAAAAGCTAAATGTATTTTAACAGACGATTCCCCTCAGCAAATTCTTTGAAAAAACCTAGTACCCTTAAGTTGATTCAAACTCATAACGACCCTACAGGACACAGGAGATCTGCCCCATAGTGTTTCCAAGGAGTGGCTGGTGTATTCAAACTGCCAAGCTTTTTGCTTTTTGGTTAGGAGCTGAGCTTCTAACCCGCACATCACCAGCATCATTTACTACTGTTTTGCTATCTTTTCTTCGTTTTTGAGAATATTTGATTACCAAAAATACAGTGGAGTCTTTGACCATAATGAGGTGGTTATTTAAAAAAAAAAAGGTGACTTCCTGCCAACATGGAGCTACAGACAGAAGCCCCATCCCTTCACTCCACAGCAAGGACCTGAAGAACTAAGGAAAACAGAGACAAAAGTCAGTCCTGGAATGTGATGTGTCAAGTGAAGAGATAAAGGTCTCAGCCAAAAACTAAACGGAACAAGAAATTGACAGAAAACAGAGAGCGAGAAGAGACAGCAGAGAAAGTCCCCTATTAACTAAGCCAGCACAGAGCTGCCTTCTTGGATGGCTGCCAGAGATTGCCAGAGAGGGAGCACGGAGTGGATTTACAGAGGTCTCAGCTGAGGAAAACATACCTGGTGGCTAGCAGGGCCTGCTGTCCCACCCCCCGCCTTCTCCTGCTGCTCCATCTCCAGCACCTCCTGGCTAGCTGGGGTGGCTCAGCTCACCAGGAAGGGTAGTGTCCATACTGCCTGGATTCACCCCACCTGCATGGGAAATCAGCAGATGGGGAGTGTGCAAAGGCATCTGCAGGACCCCCAGCCAGATACAGGTCACCCAGAGGACCTCCTGCCCTGCTGCACCACAGTTGAGTGACCGGCCCCACCTATTGAGAAGGAGGTGAAAAGTCTGGTGATGACAGTTGAGCAAACAACAGAGAACACACAGCCTGCCTACCCTGACGTAACTAAACGAAACAATAAAACAGGATGAAATGGATTTGCAACCAATAAACAAACAAATAACAAGTTGAATGGCCCAAAGATAGCAAATAATATCAAAGCATAAAAAAGATAAGGTTCCAGTAGCTGTCCAAAGTAAACCAGCAGAAGACTTTCTAATAGAAGAAAAGACACTAGAATTACCTGGTAGGGAATTAAAATCTCCAATATTCAGAGCTACCCAAGAGTTGAAGCAAAAAGCAAACAAAAATGAGGGCAAAAAAACAGACAAATTCATGGAAGAATTCATGAAAATAACCCAGGAACAAAATGCCAAAATAAATACACAGCTAGAAATCACACAAAAACAAGAATTAGAAATCTAAAAGATACCAAAGATTACAGAAATGGAGAGTACTACTGTGGAGACAGCAGAAGGTTGTCTTGCTCAGGCCTTCCGGCCAGGGGCAGTCCTTCCAGATGAGAGCGATTCAGCAGTATAACATACCCTGTTATAGAACCTACCTGGCCTTGAGAGCTCATGTTTTCGGCTGCCAGACACCTTTGTGTAAAACTGTATATAATGCTATGCTGTACCTGCCCACCACCATTATGTCAACAAAAATAGCATGACTGCATCTACTGCACCTCCACTGCTGAGTCTGCCTGAATCACATATGAATATTCCTGGCCTTGAGTACCCACATTAGGATAACCATAAGAGGGCTGAGGAGCAGGTTGGAAACGATGGAACACAGCATCAGCGAAACTGAAGATAAGCACTTGGATATACTTCTGTTTGAGGGAAAATCAGAAAAAAGAAAGAAGAAATCCTGAGAATTAGGGGAGATACAATCACAAGCAAAAATCTGCAAGTGACTGGAGTTCTAGAACAGGGAGAAAAAAAATGGAAAACACAGAGAGGACTATTGAAGACTTGTTGATAGAAAGCTTCCTAATATCATGAAAGATGGCAAGCTGATAATTCAAGAAGCCTAGTGAGCTCCATGTAGGATAGCCCCTAAAAGAAAATCACTAAGACATATCATAATCACACTGGCTAAAACCTGAGACAGAGAAAAAATTCTGAGAGCAGCTCCCACACAGAGGAGAACTAATAAGACTAAGCCCTGATTATTTGGTAGAGACCACGGAGGCAAGAAGGAAATGGAATGTGATTCATACATATGTAAACCGTGGTGGTGTACTGGTTAAGTGCTATGGCTACTAATCAAAAGGTTTGTGGTTCAAATCCCCCGATGCTCCTTGGAAGGTCTATGAGGCAGTTCTACTCTGTCCTATAGGGTCACTATGAGTTGGAATTGACTTGACAGCAGTGGACAGATAGATATGTACATACATATATAGATTTTATACATACATATATATAAAATCTTGAAATGAAAAAACTGCCAACCAAGAATATCTTCAAAACTCTCATTCAAATACTATGGTGAAATTAAGACATTTCCAGGTAAACAGAAGTTAAGGGAATAGGTAGAAACCAAACCAAACTTACAAGAATTATTAAAGGCAGTCTTTGGTTAGAGAACAAACAATATCAGACCACAGTCTGAATATAGGATGCAAGATTGTACCAGCCAGATACCAGCTTAAGAAATGAACTCCCCAAGACTATCCAAAACCAAAAGAATTATAGCAGGGTGCCAGACAGGTTAATCTGTAAAGAACAACAACATGAGAACAATAGAAGAAGGAATAAACCATGTACATATACAACTTTCCAAGGGAGTCCAAGGCAAGATGCCATCAAGTAGCAATAGACTGCTTCAAACCTAGGAAAACAAGGGTCAATTTCAAGGTAACAACAAGAAAGTTAATAAACTTACTCATCAAAATAAAGAAGGAAAACAAAGTCTCAGACCAAAATTGAGAAAAACAAAAGAAATCCACAAACCAAGTGAATCCAGCACCGAAGAGGAACACAGAAAATGTTGTACCATAAAAGAAAAACAAAAACAAAAACAACTACAAAATGACAGTAATAATATGCTGTTTACAAGAGATGTACATTAGAAACAAAGGTGCCTGGTACCAATACAAGCACTAGCATACATTGACCAGTGGAGCAGAACTGAGAACCCAGATGTAAATCCATCTGCCTACGACTATCTGATCTTTGATGAGGGCCCCAAGTCCATCAAATGGGACAAGGGCAGTCTTTTTAGCAGAAGGTGCTGGCAAAACGTCATTGTCATTTCATAACATGGAGCAAACCAGAGGGCATTTTGCTGAGTGAAATCAGTTAGTCACAGAGGGACAGGTTTTGTATGAGACATTGCTATGAAAACCCATGAAAAGGTTTCCACATAGAGAGAAGCAGTCTTTGATGTTTACCAGGGAGGGCAGGGGTGGGAATGGAAAAAAAAGTTTTTTAATGGAAAATAAACTTTGGTGGGGACATGAGAAAAAAAAAAAAAAGAACAATTTCCCTGAAATCCTAGCAGAGACAATTCCACACTGAACTGATACAACTGTAACTAAAAAATCAAAGAAGTAAGACATGAGGGGTATCCTGTGAGTCTTCTTTACCAGTACATTTAGTTTCTGTTATGGAGAGGGATGGAGGGGGTGTGGGAAGGACAGCTGTTTACAAAGCATCTGGAAGTATTACGTTAATTCAGGTCTCTCCACAGTGCTTTCACTTGCATGCCGTTATCCCCATTTTAAAGATGACAAAGTAAGGACACAGACAGGTTACCCTGCCTTCTTTTTTGAAGCTGGGTTAAGGAAGAACTAGGGTTTGCACCCATGTCTATCAGCTTCAAACTCCACACTTTTTCATTCACACCCTGCTGCCTGTTAACATTTTGGAAATCCCAGAAACATCCCACAAATCCCAGTTAATAGCTTCATACACAGCTAGGGTGTCCCTGGTTGAGAGTTATTGTGCTAAGGGCACACAAACTTTATACAGGTCTGTGTATTAATGTCCTTGAAGGAAGTTTGCCTTTGAAACTTGAACCACAATTTTCAAGAATCTGAGCTAGAAACAGTAATTAATTCAACTTTATGAACAATTAATCAATGAGAGTAATTTTAGATAGTAACTCTTCCAAAAGCATCCCACATCTTTTTGAGAACTGAGACCAAATAGTAGACTACTAGAATATAGAACATCACGGAGGTATTAGGCTATTTTTAATGACTTCTAATTAACAAATACACATGTTTGTGGTTAAAATTTTCTTTAAGGGGAAAAAAACAGTTAAAAAGCAGCAAAAATACCCAATCACTTCAAATAACCTCTCCTAACATTGTAATGTATACTTCAGGTTTCCAGTGAATATTTGAATATACATTACTGTTAGCTGTAATTGTGTTGACTCCCAATTCATGGAAACTCCATGTACAGTGGAACTAAGCACTGCCTGGTCCCACATCATCAGCTGTGGACTGAATCACTGAATGCACGGGGTCGTCCTACGGGGACTTCTGGAAGAAGTTTGCCAGGCCTTTCTTCCTAATCCACCTTAGTCTGTAAGCTCTCTTGGGATCTGTTTAGCATCCTATCAGCAAGCTAGACTCCACTGCCAGACCAATGATGGCTGCCTACAAGGTGACTGTCTGGGAATCTCACCTAGCTCTCCCACATGAAAGGCAAGAATTCTACCCAAAGAGAGAATAAAATCTTTGTTTTCCTGGGAGAAGCAAGAGGAATCTGGATCCTTCAGAAAAACCTATCCAATTACTCCCTATACATCAAGGACTCTACCTTCTGAATGCTGTCTGTATCTATGGGCTTCTTTACTTCTTCACTACCCTCTATAGTTCAGGATGCTTCTTAAAAGTCTTTTGTTGCATTAGGAACAAGAACAACATTAAGTGGACTTCAGCATAACTTGAGTACTCCTTCCATCTTAACTCAATACTGCAAGGATAGAGTAGCTGGGGCGGAGGGCGGGGGACCATGCTCTTAGGCGAATTCCAGGCCAATTGGCACAACTAGTGTTTTGCTAAGAGAGCTCTCTGCACCCCACATTGGTGAGTGGCGTGTGGGGTCTTAAAAGCTGCCAAGCTGCCATCCAAGGACACAGCAAATGGTCCCAACTCAACAGGAACGGATGCTCACTGAGGACTAAAATGACATGCGGTAAAGACAACCGAGAAGACGGAGAGACCCACAGAGTGGGTGCCTACATCGACTTGGGACCGGAAGAACCGGATGGTGCCCGGCCACCACCAGTGATAGCCACGATGGAGCTAACAGAGAGGAGTCTCACTGGCAACACAAGAATAAAGAGGTGCATCATGAGATCTCCACTAAAAGACCTCAATTGATGGTCCAGCGGTTTTGGGGTTCCTCTGAGAGCGTGGCCCCCTGCCCTGATGCTGCCCTTTCCCATAAATTATAACAAAGGTCCACTCTTTGGACAGGAATGGATTGGACTTGGCAAGGCAGAGTGACCATATATTGGAAGCACTGTATGGTTCTATACATCTACAGGATATCATCTTGCTGACCTCTGGCTGGAGGAAGGGGAGTGGACGGACAGGAGGGGAAAGGAGACTGTTGGGAGGATGAGACATGTATGGAGCAGAGAGGAATAGTGTGCTGTCACCGGACAGGGAGAGCAGTGGAAGCTGCATATAGGGGGGCATGTAAATTTATATGTGAATGTACATTTTCACTCAGTTATGTTAAATAAAAATTTAAAAAAAAAGTCTTTTGTTGGACTCCAACAATGATCTCCTAACAATGTCATTTTCATTTACGCCCGTGTCCATAAGAAACACTGTGATGCTGTATTATAAAACCAGAAATAGGATCTAATCTCTCCTGGGCTTAAAAAAACTTCCAGCAGTTGTCTCTACTAGCAAGATGAAATCACAATTTTTTAACATTAGCCAGAGAGTTCTGTATGACCTGGATTCTGTCTTCCGGACTCATTTTGGCAACTTTGTTCACAAAGCTCCAGTGACACTGGCTTTTTATTTACTTCAGTTACTGCACCCTGTTCGACCTCGGGACTTCCGCACATGATGTTCCGTCTACCCACAGGGCTTGCTCTACAACTTTCCATCTGACCATTTCTTCCTTCTCCTCCAGGCCCTTCATTAACGTGTGCTTTATTCACAGAAACCTGCCGAAACGATCCGAACTCCATTAGGTATTTCTGTGTTATGCCTTCCTAACATCCTGTACTTTGTCATGGTTGCACTCGTTACAATTAATTAAATAACAGTGGTTTGGTTAAATCAGTTAAATACATATTTAGTCAAGGACTTATCTCTTATGGAAACCCTAGTGGCATAGTAGTTAAGAGCTACGGCGGCTAATCAAAAAGTTGGCAGTGGGATTCCGCCAGGCACTCCTTGGAAACTCTATGGGGAAGTTCTAAGCTGTCCTTTAGGGTCACTATGAGATGGAATCAATTTAATGCCATTGGGTTTTCTCCCTGTTTAAAGTTATAAACCGAGCACATAGTACAGTTCATAGTACAGTCACTCAACACATTATCAATGTCCATAGTTACCTATATTTGCATCTTCAGTCACATGTGTGTGTAAGCACATTTGAATGCTAAAATAAAAATATAAAATCAAACCAGAAATGAAAGAAATGTAACTGATTTCCTGCATTGTCTTTGGAAGTTAGGGCTGCTCTTTGCCTCTGTACAATGTGGGATGGGAGCCCAAGAGTCAAAAGACTCACTACAGTAAATTTTACCCAAGTATGACCCTGAAAAAAAATGGTTTACCCACATAACAAGAGCAAATCAACTGTAAAGGATGGGGAAAAATCAGACTGATGAGAAAGGAACGAAATCTTAAATGTCTATTTCCAGTTATGGTGGACCAGGTTATTCAGATTATTATGCGCACTGATAACAACTAAAAATGCTGTGTAAACCTCAGAAGACATCTCTCCCAAAGTATCAAACTGCTGAGAGGATGGTGAGGAACAGGACAAGAGTGAAGAGAATTAGCAGGACAAGGAACTTAGAAAAGCAAAAGGAACATGAAAACTGTTGAAGACATTTGCCAATCCAGGAAAACCTTACAGAGCATAGGAAAAGCAGCCACGTTCAAGGCTTCCTAAGATGAACACATTGATAGATCATTCCCTTAATAAGCTGGACTGTTTCTTGTTTATTGCTAGCATACAGGAAATTCAGGTAGACTCTAACTTACAGTGGGGTTCTGTTTAGACAAACCCGTTGTAAGTTGGTTCTAAGTTAAATGCCTCATTTTTTTAAGTTTTCATTATTATTGGCATAGCTTGCTATGTGACAGTGTTTTGAACAGTAAGTCATAACATCAAACATCCTCCAGTAAACACCTGAGAATGATGACATCAGCAAATTACGTGCTACTAATGTTAAGATTAAAAAAAAAGTTAAGTAAGGTTTGTTGCAGGTCAAATATATCCTGTAAATTGGGAATCTCTGCATAATGAAATTCAATTCAGTATTTCAAAAGTGTCAAAATCTATTATTAATTCTGATTTATCTGTATATCCTTTCGACTTTTCTGCACGCAATCACAATTTTTAGTAATGATAATTTCGTTTCTTTTTTGTCAAGCCTTATGTATTTTTTATACTCTCAAGACCTCTAGCACAGTAAAAAATTTAGACACCATTATCTTTCTTTGATCTTAAAAATTTCTATGTTTTAACCATTAAGTAGGATGCGTGGTGGTTTTTTGCAGATATTCTTTATCAGATGAATTGCACATCTGTTTCTGGCTTTTCATGTTTTTATCATGAATAGGTGGTGAATTTAATTACTTGGCTTGGCTGACTACGCATTTATTGAGATAGCCATATTTTTCTCCATTAATCCTGAACTTCAGTATTCATTTTCTAACGACAAAGCATAAGTTTTACAAATACTATATGGCTAATACCTAGGAATTTTTGCTTCTACATCCCTGAACAAAACTGCCAAGGAATTTTCCTTTCATTTGCTGTCCTTGTCAGCTTTTCTTACCAAGAGTATGCTCCTAAGCTCATACAGTTGATAAGTACCCTGCTTTTGTCTCCCTCCCGTTTCTTTCTTTCCTTCTTTTTTAAACTTATCTCGTAGGTTTAGCTGAATTTTGCAGGGAAGCCATGGTGGCTCGGAGCCGACTTTGCCCGAAGACTTCCGACTGCTTTCACTTGAAGTGACTTTAAATATTCAGGCTTGTATTTCCCTGCATAGTGAAAGAGAAGTCCTTCTGCGGGACTTGGCCATGCCGGAAAGAGCACTGCTGGCTCTCGGCCACAGGCGACAAAGTTAGCGGCCGGCCAGCGGCGCCGCCCTGAGTACCCATAGGACAAGTGGCCGCCCCGGGCACCGGGTCTTGACGTCACGGCCCCCCAGACAGCCCGGCTGACCGGCCAGGAAGTCTACTGCATTGTGGGACGCAAGTGGAGACGCTCAGGTCCTAGTGTCCCCGAGCTGGCCTCCGGATGGTACACCATGCACCTGTTCTTCCCTTCCGTTCAGACATCGTTCTGTCCCTTCTGACAGGAAAGGCGCGTGCCTGGCACCAGGGAACAAGAAGCTGCAGACTGACCGCGCCAGCTAAAGTGACGCAGGATGCAAGGGTATCAGACCTAGGAAGCCTACGCAGAGCCTAACGCATGCTCACGTGACTCACTTAGCTAACACTTCCCCGCCGCGCCTCCCCACGGCCACGAAACTGACTTCCGCCTCCAGCTGTCACGTGACTGTCGCACCCGCTCGCACCAGCCTCTAGGGTGCGCAGGCCCTGGCGCTGCCAGACTGCTCGGCACGCCTAGAGCTAGCGTCGCTGTGCGCATGCGCAACGGACACCTGCTTCTAGGCTGATGAGCTCTCCAGACTCCGCAGCCGCTCCTCCTCCGGGTCCGCACGCGCTCCGGGCTTCCTGCGCTCCAGAGGGGAAGGCGGCCCGGGAACGGACGGTCAAAGGAGGCTGGGACCGGTGGGCCCTAGGCACGGTGGCTGCCGCTATAGGGGGCTTCTCCTGAGGGCCGAAGGGAGGGCGGTCCAGGGGGCGCGTGCGAGTGATGCTCGAAGTGGACCGGCGCGTCGCCTTCCCGCTTCCTGTGGTTACCGAGTTCACACCTGCTCGTGAAAAGAATGTTTTTGTTAGTCCTAGGAAGACCCTTTCACAGCGAAGTTGTCCCAGTGTCCCAAGCAAGAGCAAAATACCTATTGTAGCAAATACTGATAAGGCTGTTCGGAGATAACTTCAAATGTCATGACAATGGAGTAATACTTCCAAAAGGGCACCTGCTTGTCTTTTGCCGACATATTGGTGGCGCAGTGGTTTTAAGAGCTCCGCTGCTAACTATAAGGATTCCTTCCGTTTAAAACTAAGGTTAGATTTGGATTTTTTTTTTTTTTAAAAATCACTAAATCTCTTTATTTGCAGAAGTTTTGAGAGTAATTCCTATAAAGTTTGATGAACTATTTTATAAAAGCAAGAGGTCCGCTTATGATAACCCCTGATAATGTGATCAAGAGTGTTGAATGCTTCGTTCCACGAAGAAAGTATTATTTTCAAGAATTTCGTTTTACTTGAATTATAGTCTACACCATACAAGCAGCGGCAAGAAATCAAATGACATATTGCACTGAGCAAACCTGTTTCAGAAGGCCACTTTACAGTACTAAAAAGCACAGATGTCCTTTTGAGGAATAAGGTATGCCTGACTAAAGCCACAATATTTTTAGTTACCTCGTATACATACAAAAGCAGGACATTAAATAAGGAAGCCCGTGGGAAAATTGCTACCTTGAATTATAGTGTTGGCAAAGAATATTAAGTACAGTGTGGATTAACAGAGGAATGAAAAGATCTGTCTCAGAATTATGGCCAGGGTACTCCTTAGTAACAAAGGTGGTGAGATTTCATCTTGCACATTTTGGATATGTTGTCAGGAGGAACCAGTCACTGGTGAAAGACATCATACATAGTGAAAGAAAGAAGACCCTAGATGAGATGGACTGACGCAGTGGCTGCAACAGTGTCCTCAAGCCTGACAAGAATTGTGAGGATGATGCAGGATTGGGCAGTGTTTCATCTGTTGTACCTAGGGTCACTGTGAGTCACAACCAGTTTGACAGCACCTAACAACAACAGCACACCACCATCTGGTCAGCTACCATCTGGTTGTTTAGGATGCTTCCTTAATTATAGAGCCACATGGGCCTGGATTCCTACCTCTTCCTTCTGGAAAGTGATCCCATAGGCTTAAGATAGTATATGCCTCCCACCTGCCATTAGAACATATTCATTAAAATGGACTCCCACCTGTTTTTCTTTAATTCTTTTTTATTGTGGTTAAGTGAAAGATTACAGTCAAAGTCAATTTTCCGTATAAAACCTCTAGTACCTGCCTCTCTGCTCTCCTCCCCCTGTGACAGCACATTCTTCTTTTTCTCTCCTTACTTCCAGTATCCACTCAACCAACACTAGTCCTCTGCTGTCTCTCCTCTCCTCTTTCCCCTCTGCTCTCCCCTCTAAAAAGAAACCGGTAGGACAGCCTCATATATATGTTAAACCATAAAGTACACATGCCACCTGCATCACTTTGTGTCCCCAAGTCCAGTCCATTCATTGTCTGAAGTGTTGGCTTCAGTACTGGTTTCAGCTCTGGGCTAGCAGCAAGCCTAGGGGCCGTGTTCTCAGGGGACCCTCCAGGTTGTAGGACCATCAGCTCTGGTCTTTTAAAAAAGAGTTCTTGATTTACACAGCTCTGTTTCTCATGCTATGTCAGGGACTCCACATTGTATCCCCTATCAGGGCTGTCTTTGGTGGTGGCCAGGCACCATCTTGTTCTTCTGGTCTCGTGCTGATGTGGTCTTCCAGTCATGTGGGTCCTTCAGTCTCCTGGGTTAATTTTTCTTAGTGTCTTTGATGTTCTCAGTTGTCAGTTGTTCCAGGTGGGTTGGGACCAATTGATGTTCCTCAGATGGCAGCTTGCTGGCTTTTAAGACCATAGGTGGTACTCACCAATCTCTGGACTCCCAGCTTTTTTATGTCTTTAGGCATGCAGTTCATATTGTTCTTTCCTCATGGTATTTGATTACCAACCAGTCAATCATAGGGCCAGAGGAATCCTAAATTTCTTGAGAGGCACTAATTCACCTCTTTTCAAGGTCGAGGCTTGTTGGCATTCTTTCCTTGGGCTGCTTTGTTGAAACAAGTGAGTCAGGATCATGTATAAATTTTACTTTGGTGTTTAGGTTTGGCAATTTTATCCAATAATATCTTTCTCTTTGAACTTCCCTAGCATTCTGTGCTTCTGAACCAAACAATTCAGATCTGATCCTTATAGCACAGGCTACCTCAAAACTCGTGCTGTGTGATCAGACCCACTTGGAATTTGTCTGCTGCTGTAGGGTTGCTATGAGTTGGAATTGACTAAGTGGCACAGGGTTTGGTTTGGTTTGGTTTGGTTTGGTTTGGCTTGGTGCAGAGGCCTGAAAATTCCTGTGGAGGAAAAGCAAGGTCTCTGGTCGACAGCTTCTTTCTTCGACACTCTAGAGAGTGGAGTGCTTTTCAAAATAGTTTTAGTAGTCTGTGAGTGAGTTTTGAGGAAACTCATATTGGTGGTGTGCTGCACGTGGGTGGGGTGAAGGGGAAGCAAGAGCTGGTAGAGGGCGAAGAGTCTTTGGGATCCCTATGAGGTGGGTGTACCTAACAGTAAGAGGGGTGTCTGTGGAAGTCTTCCCGGAGTCATTGGGCTTGTGGAAAGCAAACAAGACATGTTGTATTGTGAAACTGAAGTCAGCACGGGTGTCAGTCTGGGATATACCTGGAAGGAATAAAGAATGGGTAGTCAGGTCTTGTCTTCCATGTAGAAGATCTGGGTTTGATTTAAAGTCAATGCATGTCATACACAGCTATCACCTGTCAGTGGTAGCTTGTATGTTTCTGTGATGCTAAACAGGTTTCACCATGCTTCCAGTCTAGGACAGACTAGGAAGAAAGGCTGGTGATCTACATCCAAAAATAAACTGAGGAAAACACTGTGGATCACATGTTGGGGGGATGATGGGGATGGATTAGGCCTGGGTAGCATTTCCTTCAGTTGCATATGGTGTCCTTGTAAGCTACGGACCTATTCAATGACTGCTAATGACAACAAGCTAGGTTCAGAGATAAAACCGAGAGATAATCTTGTAGCAGAAAGCTAAATACCCATCACTGAGGCCAGCTGGTTGCTTTAGAAAGGCTTTTCCCTTCCCAATATATGCTTGAAGCTCATGTAAAAGCTGTTATTAAACTACACGTTATCAAAAAACAAAGATTCTTTTAATCTTACACCAAAAAAATGGGCAGATTTCTCAGTTTACATTATTCACCAGACTACTTTACTCATAGATATTTTTGTAAAAAGAAATAGCTGCTCTTGAGTTGATTTTGACTCTTGGGGACCCTGTGTGTGTCAGAGTAGAACAGTGGCCCACAGAGTTTCCAATGACTGATCACTCACATGTGGCTCACTAGGCTTTTTTCTTTGAAGGTGCCTTGGTGGATTCAGAACCACTACAGAGCACTTAACCATGTGTGCTACCCACAGACTCCTAGTTATTAAACAGGGTCTAATAAGTAATCCTAAGTTTATGTAGGAAGAATCATGGGTTGTTGGATGTATCATGACCTAAAAACCACAGGGAAGAACACAGTCTACTTGACAGTCAAAGGAGCAGCGGTTTTAGGGAATCGCTTGAATAGCACTTGTTATGGACGGAGTTATGTCCTCCCCCCAGATGTGCGTCAGCTTGGCTAGGCTATGATTCCCAGTGTCATGTGGTAGTCTATCATTTTGTTATGTGATTTTCCCATGTGTTGGAAATCCTGCCTTTCTGAGGACTCAATCTACAAGATTAGGTTGTATCTTGAGATACGAAAGAGAGAAGAGAGCAGAGAGACAGGGAAACCTCATACCACCAAGAAAGTAGTGCCAGGAACAGAGCATGTCCTTTGGACTTGGAGTCCCTGCACTGTGAAGTTCCTAAGGCAGGGAAAGATTGATGACAAGGACTTTTCCCCCACAGCTGACAGAGAGAGAAGGCCCTTCCCTGGAGCTGGCACCCTGAATTCAGACTTCTAGCCTCCTAGACTGTGAGGGAATACATTTCTTTGTTAAAGCCATGCACCTGTGGTGTTTCTGTTATAGCAGCACTAGTTAACTGAGACAGCACTCAGACAAAGCCTAGTAGATATCTTGTCACACTTTTCTTCACCTGAAGAAGAAACTATTTATATGGACAGGAAATGAACCTAAAATCTTGAGTTTCAAAGAATATTTGTCATCACAAATAAATGAATTTATTGAACTTTAACTCTTATCACTGGATCACATTTCTAAGTTTTGTTCAATGTGAAACATTCTTCTAAGTATCTACAGTGTAGCTAGCAGTTACTTCTAAACACTTTCTCAAAAGTTACAGGTGAAAAGCATATTTTGCGTGCTCTGTGAGTACTGAAAACCATCTTGGCAAAAATAATATATATTTTTTAAAAAAACAGGGCTTTGGTGTAGATTTGGGAAGCACCATAAAGAACATGGAATTAGCAAGCTGTGTGTTCAGTCTGTCTTAGCATAACTGCAGTGGAAATAGCCTGCCTGTTCACCTCATTGAATGGTATCATGTGAATATGGGAGCAGGTGGTAAACAGGACAAGGTGGGGGGGTTCCTTAAAGGCTGCCAAAGCAGTTAAAGAGTTTCAGGGAGTTCTATTCCCTAGGTGATAAGTAAGAAAGAGAAACATCCCAAACTATCACAATGTTGTGAGTTTACTGGCTCTTTAATTTTGCGTATAGTATTACAGGGTCGGAAACCCTGGTGGTATAGTAGTTAAGTGCTGTGTCTGCTAACCAAAAGGTCGGCAGTTTGAATCCACCAGACACTTCTAGGAAACTCCATGGAGCAGGTTCCACTCTGTCCTGTAGAGTTGCTGTGAGTCAAAATTGACTTGACACAGGGTTAATGAAGACTTCACATTCAAAGCAAATTTTCCTGGACTCTAACTTAGTTCTTTCATCATCCCAACATGCCAGTTAAAGATAGGGAAAAGCTACTTAATCATCAAGGGAAGAAGCAAGCAAAAAACAAACCAACTGCTGTTGAGTTGATTTCAGCTGCTGGAGGAGATCTCAACCTTAACACAATGGAAGAGAGCAATATTTTCTGTCATGAGCCTTGCCATTCTGTGGCTCATTTGCACCAAGTATTCTCCGACAAGACAATATGTAGCCTTATCTAGCCTCATGTCAGGCCAAATTATTGTAAGCTGCTGCCTTAGTCATTTAATGCTACTGCAACAGAAACACCACAAGCGGATGGCCCCAAACCTGTTCCCTCACAGTCTAGTGGGCTACAAGTCCAAACTCAAGAGCACCAGCTCCTGGGGAAGGCTCCCTCTCTCTGTTGGCCCTGGAGAAATGTCCCTGGTTGAGAAGCCACTCAGGCACAGCAGCATTGGGTTCAGAGGACACACTCCACTCCCAGGGCCACCCTCCTGGTGACATAAGGTTCCCATGTCTTTTCTGTTTTTTATATCTCAAAAGAGATTGACTTAAGACACTATCTAATCTTGTAGAACTCATCCATATAACTCTCTAATCCATCTCGTTATATCATAGTGACAGGATTTACAGTGCATAAGGAAATCACATCAGATGATAAAATGGTAGGTAACACTGGGAATCATGACTTAGCCAAGTTGAAAGATACTTTTGGGGGCACAATTCAATCCATGACAACTGTGAAGCCACTACCTACTAAAAAGTCACCAGGAGAGCACAAAAACTACAGAGCTATCTGCTCAGAAGCACGATAGCTAACCACTGAAGCAAAAAGGCAGTGTGCAGGATCATTTCCTCTCTAGAGAATTAAGGGAGAATAATTTTTTAAAAATCAATGATGATTACCGTTATTCATTGTTTTCCATAGTTCAAGGCAGATCTGCTGCTTTAAAGTGTTAGAAAGCAAACATGTCATTTTGGGGACTAAAGTGCTCTAGACCCCACCATGGCATGATTTCACAGCTTCTAGCAACAACAATGAGCTTCAAAACATCAACATTTGACATTGCAAATTGGTGTAGATGATGATGAGTCAGCGGAAAAACTACTTTACAAGCAGTTAAGTGTCTCCAAGGTGATTTCAAAGGTACTTCATCTACATAACGTGCTTCAAAAGAATCGCAACCACTCTACAACTGTGGCCCATCATCCAAACTAAGCAAATTATTTCATATGGGCAAACCTGTTAATTACAACTCGCATTTAAAGGGAATTCTACTTCAGGGGCATAATACAATCCGAGTCATAATATAATGAATTTCCTAATTGGCCCACTTCACTAGCTAAGAAGGAAACAATTGGAACATAAAATCTCAGCTGCAACTAGTGTTTTACAGTTTGGAAGACGCTTCCAAGGGCTGATGCAGAACCCTCGTTTTTCAGCTGAAGACGTGATGACTCAAGTATGCTTTGCTGGGCAAACGGAACTTTGTAAACATTACACAACTGGTGCGTAGCAGAGATGGCTCTCGAGCACAGGCTTCCATCATTTCAGTCCAGTCCCCCATGACGTCGAGATTACAGAATAGCAGTTAAAAGGGCAAACCTTGACCTTGTGTGATTTTGAATTTACTACTTAATCCCTGGGAGCCTTGGTGGCATAGTGGTTAAGTGCTACATCTGCTAACCGCGAGGTTGGCAGTTTGAATCTCTCGGGTGCTCATCAGAAACTCGATGGAGCAGTTCTCCCTATCCTATAGGGTCGCTGTGAGTCAGAATAAACGGCAGCGGGTACTTAATCTCTCTGGGGGCTAGTTTCTTTACTTGTAAAATAGAAATAATAAGAACACTACTTTACTAGCAGTTTAGTTTGGTTTCTTAGGGCTGCTGTAACAAAATCTGCAAATAAGCAGAAATGTACTTTCTCATAGTTGAGAAGACTAGAAGTAGAAACTCAGGGCACTGGCTCTGGGGTCCTTGGCAATCTTCAGGTGCATCTATCTCCCCTCTTTGTGCTTCTTGCAAACCCTGGTGGTGCAATGGTTAACAGCTACCTCAACTACCCAAGGGTTAGCAGTTCAAATGCATCTGGTGCTTCTTTAAAACCCTGTGGGGTAGCTCTAAGCTCTGTCCTGCAGGGTTGCCGTGAGCTGGAATCCACAATGGTTTTATTTATTTATTTATTGTGGTTGAGTGAAAGTGTACAATCCAGCTTAAATTCGCATGCCCGCCTATGTGCAGCTCCTACTGTCTACTTGCCCGGTGACAACACACTCCTCCTTTCTGTTCTATATACGTCATATCCTCTTAACAATCTCCTGTCCTCTCTTTTCCACCCTCTCCACTCCCCTCTTGTAAGAGGCCAGTAGGATGACATCCTTTAGATGTGTAGAACCATAAAGTGCACATACAATATGGTCACTCTGTGTTGCTGAGTCCAATCTATTCCTGTCTCACGAGTTGACCTCAGAATGATTTATGGACAGGGGCAGCATCAAGTCTATGGGCCATGCGCCCATGGGAGCCCCGAGGCCTTTGGATCATTAATTGCAGTCTTTTAGTGAAGTTCTCAGGGTGTATCCCTTTTTATTCTTGTGTTTCCACTGAGGTTCAACTTTGTGAGTGCCATCAAGGCTGTCACTGGTGGTGGCCGGGCACCATCTGGTTCTTCTGGTCGCATGTTGATGTAGTCACTCATTCACGTGGGTCTTTCTGTCTTCTGGGTTCTCTTTCCCCCATGCCATTTTGGTCTTTGTTGATCACCTGTTCCTGCTGAGCTGGGACCATTTGCTGTAACTCAGATAGCAGCTTCCTAACTTTTAACACCCCAGACACCATCCAGTAATACGAGGTGGAGAAGACTTTCTTAGCAATATGCTAGTTATGCCAATTGGCCTTGATGTCCGCTGAGAGTATGGTCCCCGGACCCCTGCCCCTGCTACTCTGTCCTTGTAGTACTGGGTTAAGATGGAAGAGTATTTATGTTATGTTGAAGGTCAGTTAAATTGATCTTCTTTCCAATGTGTACTGTCACTGATTTCACCCAACTGAATTTCTATCAACTATCTAATCTGTAAGCAGCCTTCTCCCTCCCCTTCTTTGCAGCTGTCAAAGAGTCTTCTTTTTTTCTGTGTATGAGTCTGTTTTTAAGTCCTTATTGTAGGGGTCTCATACAGTATTTGTCCTTGTGCTGCTGACTGATTTCACTCGATGTAATGTCGTCCAATTGAAACCAAGTTATGAGATGCTTCCTAAAATCATCACTGTTCTTTATCATTGTATAGTGTTTCATTGAGTGTATATTCTAAGGTTATTTATCCATTCTTCTGTCGCTGGGCATCTGGGTTGATTCCATCTTTTTGTTATTGTGGACTGTGCTGCAATAAACATTCATGTGCATATATTTGTGCATATGACTGCCCTTGTTTCTGTAGGATATGTTCCAAAGACTGGGATTACTGTGTCAAATGGTGTATCTATTTCCAGCTTTTTAAGGAAGTCCCAGATTGTTTTCCAAAGAGGTTGTGCCATTTTGCAATCCCTCCAGCAGTGTAGGAGAGTTCCAATTCCTTCACAGCCTCTCCAGCATTTGTTGTTTTGTGTTTTTTGGATCACGGCCAGCCTTGTTGGGGTGAGATGATATCTCATCGTAGTTTTGATGTGAATTTCTTTAATAGCTAAAGGTCGTGAGCAATTCCACATGTATCTTTTGGCTACTTAGATCGCCTCTGTAGAGAAGTGTCTGTCCATCTCTTTGCCCATCACTTAATTGGATTATTTATCTTTTTCTTGTAGATATTTTGTAGTACCTCATAGATTATGGAGACCAGATGTCAGTCGGTCATGTAGTAGCCAAATATTTTTTTCCCATTCTGTAGGTGGTCTTTTAATTCTTTTGATAAAGTCTTTGGATGAGCAAAGGTGTTTGATTCTTAGTAGTTACCATTTATCTATTTTCTGTTCTGTTGATCGTGCTTTGTCTGACAGATTTTGAAGTCTGTCCACGTTGTGTATTAAAACTTCCATTGCTGATGCGGTTTTTTCTTGGATGAGCTTTATCATTTTAGATTTGATATTTAGGTCTTTTGCAATGGGACTTTTTGTTGTTTTTTTGGTTTTAGTTTTGATACTGCTTCCTTGTCTGTATACCTGATCTGTTCTTTCAGAATCCTGAAGGTGATTGGTTTGAGACAGGTCCTACACAGAGAATGCCTCATTAACATAACAAAGTCTTTTTCCCCAAAAGGATTGTATCTGCAGGTGTAAAACCAAACCCAGACAAAAACCAACCAAACCCATTGCTGTCCAGTCAATTTCCAACTCACAGTGACCCTACAGGACAGAGGAGAACTGCCCCACAGAATTTCCAAAGAGTGCCCTGCATGTTTGAACTGCCAACCTTCTGGTTAGCAGTTGTAGCACTTAAACCTCTACACCATCAGGGTTTCCTCTGAGTTGATAGGGGTTAGGATTTATAACACATGTATGTGGAGGACACTATGATTCCTAATACTTCACTGAGGATAACAGGTGTTAATACCCACAGAGCACTTAGCACAGGGCTTGTACATAATACTCACTGCTGTCCTAGGCACACCAGCCAGGAAGGATTCAATGATGGAAATTCCTCCCTGGGAATATAGAAAGCAGAGGCCCAGCTGATTGTTTAAGGACTGACAGGGGGCCAGGGTGTTCTGGTCCAGCCCCCAGTGGTAAACCCAAGACCATATGAATAAGTGTGGATGAAATGGCCCTGGAGGTGGGGAAAAGAACTTCTTGAGTCTCCTGGATATAGGAACTCAACATACAGTAATTTCAAAACCTGTCAATAGAATCTTGACTAGACCTAAGGTTAGACTGGGGGGAAATGGAGATGCAATAGTTGATGGGACTAAGGAAAAATTGGGGTATGAATTGGAAGATTTAAAAAGATATTGTGTGAAGTAGTTGCATTCCCCTTATCTGAATGTATTATTGATATGGATATTACTGGGGAATTCTCCATCTACCTGATATTGTAAAACTGAAGGCTAATAAGTCTGCCCTTAGGCCAGTATTGATTTGACACACTAAATGGGAGCCATTAGAATTGCTTGTAGCCACTCAGGTTATTAATTTGAAAGAGTATAGGACACTTGATGGACAAAAGGAAATTACTGTCTTGAATAAAGACATACTAAATGCTAGAGTATTGAAACCAACCATTCTCTGTGTGACAGCCTTGTCCAGCCCACAAAAAAGGGAAAAGGCTCGTGGAGGCTGAGAGTAGACTAATGAGGCCTAAATGAAGTACTGTCACCTGTGGCTTCTGCTGTTTCAGACATGGTATCAATGTTCCAGAAAATACAGCGGGCTAAAAGGGGTTGGTACTCAGTGATGAACAGTGGCCTGTGAACAACTTTCTGCCGACCAGTAGGGGGCTGCTTGGTTTACAGATGACAGCTCCAGGAAACATGGACAACACATGATGTGGAAACCTACTGCATTAAGACCAGTAAATGGAAAGACTCTGCTTGAATTAAGTAAGAGCAGTTCCGCTCAATGGGTTGAAATGCGTGTGTGAAGTCTTCCCAGCCATGATGGAAGAATTGTGTAACGGTGAGAGCCCATGTGTGTGGATTTTTACTGATTGATGGCCGGGCTGTATCGTTAGACAAATGGGAGACGAAAAATTGAACTACTGAGGAGACACCTGTGTTGCGGATGAACCTGTGGAAAGCACTCTGTGAACCTAGAGGGGGCATTGGAGTAGGATATTTTGATGCCCGTCAGAAAAACTCTCTTCCTGAATCAGAAGGATAAAGAAATCAGCAAGTGGACTGTTGGTACGCTGACTTGAGGTGATCAGTGTCCACGGAGTGAGTGACACAGGGGTGCTACAGCAATGCAGAGGTGGGCTGACTCTAGACACAATCCCTTGCACTCTCTGAAATAGAAAATACCAGTAAGGACTGCTCTGACTGCCAACAAGAAAGACAAGTTGCAGACTGCTCTGGGGCAGATTCCCCAGGGGGAAAGCCCTGCACATAGCTGGCAAGTTGATTATATTGGACCAGTGATGCCTGTGGCACCCAGTGACTGCAAGAGGGTCCTCACAGGAACAGATACTTCGGACTGGGATTTGCATATCCTGTGACCGATACAAATACCAAAAGTACCATTAAGGGATTGGGACAAGAGAAACTGTACTAGTTGGAGCCACTGTGTTATAGCTCACCAGATGCAAGGAACACATCTTGCAGCCCACCAGGTGCAGCTATGAGCTGAGGAGCATCATATTAGGTGGACATACCATATTGCATGCCACTTCAGAGTAATGATTTGAGAATTGGAATGGGCAATTGAAATATTTGTTATCCAAAACATTGGGAGGTAAAGGCATTGAAGGGCTGGCTTACACACCTTCATGAGTGTGTGCTCACACTCAACGTGAAGGGGATAAAAAGAGGGTCACAGTGAAAGGACTCCTGTGCCCCTCTGGGGGTCTTGGGACAGAGGAGGGTAGGGAGGCTGCCGGTGCCTCTGCAGAGTTCTTCCCTTCATCACCTAAAATTGGTTTTTTCCTGCCAGAACCTGCAGTTTCAGGACAGGGATGTAGCAGCAGACAGCAGAAGCAAGGGTGATCCCTGAGCAAGAGACTGTAGCTATACCCCTGAACATGTATGCGGGGACCGTAGGGCCTGACGGGATGGATTGTATCTTCCCACCATCTGGCAGCGTTGTGTTTGACAGTTTATACTGTGGTATGGCCTGTGGGTGAGCTAGCCCGCTAGTGTTGTGCCTATGTAATCCTACTCACCATGAATGGGAGTAGACCGAGGGGGAGCACTTGCTAGACTACTCTTGCCACCAGCAATCTGGACCACCACAGCAGCTGAACTTCATGTTCCTTTCCAAGGTGGAAGAGTTTGGGTAAGAATAAATGACAAGTGGAAAGAAGGAAAAATAACAGCTGAAGGTAAAGGAATGAATCAATCTGTTATGTGGCAAGGGAAACCTAACATTATGTTGATACTCCTAGAGAGGTTCTGGACAAGGGAATAATCAGTTAAATTTTGCCAGAGACTGGAAAGGGTGAAGATGAAATGACTTTTGGAGAACCTGACCAGATCAGGTGGAAACCCACCACAGACCTGAATGGCTGGTACCTGAAGAAACTCATTCTTTGGACTCTTTGCCTATGGAAGGACTAATTGTTAATGACTGTTTTGGACTGGTAAAATGGCTGGGAGGGGGTAGTTATCCTCCAAATATCAAAGAACCATGGGTAGAAAAGCCAAGGGGTGATCTGTGGTAGATCAATTACTTTTGTGTGTGGCCTTTATAGCTATGGTCTTGTAACTCACACCTAGGTGAACGTGTGGTAGGGTAATAGCCTGCCAAGGGGATTGGTCAGTTTTGCCTGAAAAGAAAACCAATTCTGTAGCAGAAAGCAAAGCCCACTATTACCAGAGAAGGAGAGACCCCACAGTGGGCTTTGCAGCCCACAAAGTGAGAAAGCTGAGCTCATTCAGGCATGGACTGAGGGCCAGGGAGAAGTCTATGTCTGACCCATGAAACAATTTGAGGTGTTACATCCTGGCTCCTTTGAGGCTCCTTTGCCAGCCTCTAAAACTACAAGAGCCATTTTCTTTTACATGATCCGTGAGTTCTGTGAGACACTGCAAACAATTAGGGGACCCAAAGATGGGAGGGAGAGTTCTGAGGGGAGAGGGAGTAGTTGGTGTTAGAGATGATGACATGGTCCAGATGGATATTTGGGACATCGTTAATGTCAGCCTTATACCCATGGCTGCTGAGTCGATTCTGACCCTACGGGACAGAAGAAACCGGTGCCATGTGGTTTCCAAGGAGTACCTCATAGACTCAAACTGCCTACCTTTGGGTCAGCAGCCATAGCTCTTAACCACTGCACCACTAGTTTTCACCCCCCACTTAGAAATCAGCTTTGTGCTAATCCTAACAGAAGAAATTGCTGACTGATGGCCATACTTCTTCCAACACAGATTTGTTCTTTCTTCTGGCAGTCTGTAGTACATAACAGGGAGCAGGGCAGGGCTTTTAGCTTCCTGAATGTATGTCACTGAATTGTTCACCTAGAAACAGTTGAATTGGTGCGTATTTTGCTGTGGTCACTGTGAGTCAAAACAAACTTGACGGCAATGGGTTTGGTTTGGCTTTATATCTTGCTGTGTATAATCTCGGCAACAAAATGAATAAATTAAAACAAAAAACAAAAAACTCTGGAACACAGTCCTGCTCTGAAGCATGGGGACCCCATGATTCAATGGCAGCTGGTTTCTTGTTAATAACACGCTCAATCAAGAACTTGTACAGGCCACCTTGCAGAGGTTCTATGGGCATGGGAAGAGTAGAGAGCCTACCATATTTTTGACTCCTAATATCCTCACCATCTTTGGTTTCATTATCATCTCACTGTGTTCCTCCAACCAACAAAACATGTCCCAACTGTGCTAAGTGCAACCGCTGGGCTGTAGAGAGCACAGAGGGTCATCAGTGATTGCAGGAGCCGAAATCAGTAGAGAAACATTGAAAAAGGATACTTATACCAATCAAGGTGTAACATCATTTTAAATAAAAACTGAGCGATTGGTCTCAGCCCAAATCCATTGATGGGCTAGGCAGTCAGCTAATATTGTTGTTAGCATGAAAGACACTAGGCCGGAGCCTCAGAGGAGCCCGAAGGTAACACCTGAAATTGTCTCACAAATGCCACAGCTGAGCTTGGTGGTGTGCACTGGGCTGCACAAAAGCTTAAGTTCTTTGTAGGCTTCTGGAAACTTTGGGAAAACAGAGCTTAATACCAGCTACATTGTTGTTGTCAGGTGACATCCATTTGATTTTCAACTTACAGTGACCCTGTGACAGAAGAACTTGTCAATAACGCTTCCTAGCCTGAAATCTTTAAGGGAACAGAATGCCAGATCTTTTCTCCCAACTAGTCACTGGTGAGTTCAAACCATTGACATTTTGGTTAGCGGCCAATCTCTTAGCCAACGTGCCAACAGGACTTGGGTAAACCCTCTGGAACCATGTAAGCCTTCTGTGCTTCTGGTCTTGCCAGTTCAGGCCTAAGTGGGTCCAGTCTCAGCTTCCCATTGACCTCAACCAGATCTTCCATGTGTGGGGCGGGACATGGCCTGTGCTACCATGCAGGTACCTCAAAATCAAGGCAGCTTCTCTAGCAAATACTACCTCTACTGGTGAATCCCCTGCAACTGGTAGGCTGGCACAGTTCAGGTCTTCCTGCTTCTGGAAGGGGGCCACAGGGCAGAAGGTGGAATTGAGAAGAGGTAGGATTTGCAGAGCAGGTCCCTGGATGATGTGCTTCACACTGTACTATTAACATGAAAAAGAACCCTGGTGGTGCAGCAGTTCAAGTGCTCAGCTGCTCACTGAAGTGTTGGTGATTAGACCCCACCAGCTGCCCCAGGGCAGAAAGACGGGGTGTCTGCTGATATAACGATTACATTCTTGGAAACTCTGTGGTGGCAGTTCTGTTCTCATGAGTTGGAATCAACTTAACAGCAATGGGTTTAGGTTTCTTGTTCTTATTAACCTGAAAGTTAGCTGTTTGAACCCACCTGCTGGTGCCATGGAAACAAGACATGGTGATCTGTTTCTGTAAAGTTTACAGCCAAGCAGACTGAGTGGGGAAAGTTCGTAACTATAACACACAGGTTATATGTGTTCTGCTCTGTACCACATGAGTTGCTATGGCTCAGCATAGACTTTCATGGTAATAGGTTTGGATTTTGGTTTTCTAGGACAGCAGACCCCCTGCTGGGAGCCAGGACCCTGTCCACCCTTGCAGCCTCTGACATCACCACTGTGTTCCTCAATCACTACCTTCTAACCCCAAAGACGGCCACAATTCAACAGAATTTGAAGCCAAAGCCAGCCAAGTGCCGAAGGGAGGGCCAAATAAGGCATGAGGCGGAGGCAGAGCATCCATCAGATTCAGGCTGATGCTTACGACCAGGGCTTGGCTTAGGGATGTCGTTACCAGTTCCCTTCCGGTGGACTCTGACTTGCTGTGAGCTTACGTACCATAGAAGAAGGGTTGCCCCGTCCTGTGGCATCGTCATGGTTTTTGGTATGTTTCAGTCCCTCGTTGTAGTAGTTGCTATCAATCCATCTCTTTGGGGGATTCCCTCGTTTTCAGTGACCCTCTACCAAACACGATATCATTTTCTAGTAATTAGTCCTCACTGATAAGAGTCCAAAATAAGTGAGTTGAAGTCTAGTCATCCTCACTTTCAAGGGGCATTCTAGTTGTATTTCTTTTCTTTTGGTTATATTTCTTCTAAGAGTTGTTTGTTCTTCTGGAAATCCATGATATACTTATTAGCCTTCATCAGTAGCACAATTTGAACACATCAGTTCTTCTGTCTTTTATATTGTCCAGTTTTGCATGTATACGAGGAAACTGAAAGGTTATGGCTTAGGCTGGGTGCACCATAGTCATCAAACTGACATCTTTGCTCTCAAATCTTTAAAGAGGTTTTTTTTCAGCAGATTTTCTCAATTCGTTATGTTATTTGCTTCTTCACTGCTGCTTCCATGAGCTTTGATTATTAATCCAAGTAAAATGAAATCTTTGACCATTTCAGTTCCTTGCCATTTATTATGATGGTGGATTATGGTAGGGGCTCAAAACCTCTGTGTTGAAAAGAAATGATACAGGATAGTACTAACTAGCATACTGAAGATTTGGTAGTTTGCCTTTGTGAGTTTGGTGGATGTCTCATGATGTTGAGGCAATAGGGAAACCAGGACTCCAAGGTCGATTGGTGAAATATTAGAAATAATCTCTTCTGTATGCATTAACATAAATTTGGTTTCTGTGCAGATTACAATGGTCTCATTCTTTTTTTTTTGTCCTCTTATTTTGAAGGCATTGCTAGGTTTGGAACTTTAATCTACAAGTCTCCTCTCTCCCCATTCCAATCATCCTGAGTTCCTACCATGTCTGCAATCCAGCCTCCATGTCTTTGTGGGTGTTCTGCTTAGGTATCTGTTTCTTCCTCTTCCAATCTATCAAAACTCTTCTATCCTATAATGAATATAGTATACAAAGTTTATATTTTTTTAAAAAAATGCAACAAATATTTCCCTCAAATTAAAAAAAAAGCTATGAGTACAGAGCTGCCTCTCTTACATGCCACCATTAAATGTGGGTTCAGTCCTTGGTTTTGCTACTTCCTAACTGAAAACTTGTGCAGGTTGCTTATCTCCCATAAGACCCAGTTTACCTCTTGTGAAAAATGAGTATAGTAATAACCATCTAACAGGGTAAAGGTGATGTGAATTTATGTCAGGCATTAAACCATTCTGTTCAATACCAGAGACGGAGTTAAAAAACCAAACCTGTTGCTGTTGCATGGCTACCAATGCAGGGCAAACACATTTGCTGAGTAGAATGTGCTGCACAGGGTTTTCAGTGCCTGATTTTTCAAAAGTAGATGGTCAGGCAGTTAGTAGCAAGCGCACTAACCATTTATAGCACTTGGGGACACTGCCATATATTTAATCCTCAGTAAATGGCACTTTGTTCCCTTTTCACTGCTCACCCGAGAAAGAGATAATTCTTCTCTCCTTTGCATATGAGAAAACTTCCCTTGTGTCATCCAAATAAGCATGTATCACATTCTGTCTTGTACTGTGGTATTTCTATAGCGGGCTTATGTTCTCTGTAAGCCCACAGTGTCTTTAAGAACAGAGTCACTTAGAAGGCATGGCCTGTTTCCCATCCTATGCCTCCCAGCCCCCAAACCATGTACAGACATTTTTCTTTGTACACAGTGGGTTCTTATTAAATACTTATTTAAAGCATGATTTAAATAATAAAACTAATTAAAATAATAAAGGCAGGGATGAAAGAAAAAAACAATGAATTTTAAAAACTTTACGTTAAATAATTTGTTGAAGTTATACAATGATTCCAGAAGTTTTTCAGTCAATATCCGTGTGTTTTAGTTATCTAGTGCTGCTTTAAAAGAAAATACCACACGTGAATGATTTTAAAAGGAGAAATTTTATTTTTCATAGGCCAGTAAGCTAAAAGTCCAAATCCAGGGTGTCATCTCTGGGGGAAGGCTTTGTCTGCCAGAACTGGAGGAAGATCCCTGTTGTCTATCTTCTGCTGGGCTGGAAGCTTCTGAGGTGCAAAGACCCTCAGGATGTGCTCAGCTCCTAGCACTGCTTCCTTTCTTTGTACTTTACATACAGCTTTTCAGAGCAAATTGGTTTCTCATTAAACAACTAAAATGCATGCTGCTTTGTGACATTGGTTGTCAACCCCACAACATATAAACACTCTCCCCTTCTTGACCTTGGGTTCCCCTCTACCAGCTTTCCTGTCCCCACCTGCCTTCTGGGCTTGTATACCCATTTAGTCTAGTGTTTTGTTTTTTTAAAGGCCTGTCTAATCTATAGGGTCTCCGTGAGTTGAAATAGACTGGCCGGCTGATGGATAAACCTCAGGAGTGATTTCAGTACTGAGTTAAAAGGGTGTTCATGAGCTGTTTTTACAGTTTCTCTCAAGCTTTTTTTTTTCTTTAAGAAACTAAAAATATTGCAGAAAGGGAAATTAATTTGACAGAAATGGTTTTGCCAGTGTTGGGGGCTGCAGTCTTCTCAGTGGCATTGAATACAGGCAAGGTCATATCTACCCTGTGCACAACCACTTCCAGTTCCTCACACAGTTCACGGTGCATGGCAGGCACACAGTGAGCTTAATGAATTAATGAACAGCAAGGCTTACTTGGAGTTTGCATCCTTAGTTTCTCCTGCTGCATCACAGCAGACATTGGCGGTGGCTAGGCACCATCTAGTTCTTCTGGTCTCATGTTGATGTAGTCTCCAGATTATATGACTCTATCTCTTGGTGTCATATTTCCCTTATGACTTTGATGTCTTTAATTTCTTTTTTGCTCCTGATGGGTTGAGACCAATTCATGCTACTCAGATGGACACTTGCTAGATTTTAAGATAGATGCTATTTGTCAAAGTGAGATGCAGGATATTTTCTTAAAAAAACTTCATTATGGCAATTGACCTAGATGTCCCCTGAAACCGTAGCCCTGACCAGCTTTTGACTGCAGCCTGTGACAGACCCCGAAGCACAAGACCCAGGTGAGCTGTACTGGGATTCCTAACACACAGAAACTGTGAGATAATAACTGTGTGTTGTTTTAATTCACTATATTTTGGTGTATGTAATTCATTACACAGCAATAACTAGTGAACCCACTTTTCCCTGGTGATTTTCCTACCTCTGGTCTATTTGGTCTGATATTAAAATATATACTCTGGTTTCCTTTTTACTGGTGTCGATATATTTTTTCCATGTTTAAAATTTAACCTATGTATATATGTTATCAAATTTGAGGTGAGTTTCAGCAGATATCATATAGTTGGTTCATGTTTTTTAATTCACTCTGCTAAGCTCACTTTCTCTTTCCCATGAAAGGTTTTTTTTTTTTTTACTTAAAATTTTTACTTTTTTATTGTGGTTAAATGTATGTAAGTTAAAAATTTCCATTTTTATTTATTTATTTATTTATATTCTGATTGAATGAAAATGTACATTCCCATGTAAATTTGCATGCCCACCTATATGCAGCTCCGACTGCTCTCCCTGCCTGGTGACAGCACACTCTTCCTCTTCACTCCATACATGTCTTATCCTCCCAACAATCTCCCATCCCCTCCTTTCCACCCACTCCCCTGCCTCCAGTAAGAGGTCAGCAGGACGACATCCTATAGATTTATAACCATTTGTAAGCATACAATTCACTGACCTTAATTACATTCACAGTGTTTTTCAACTATCTCCATCATCTGCTTCGAATACTTTTTTCATCCAATCTCTATCTTTTAATTGGAGTGTTTAGACCATCAATAATTAATGCGATAACGGGTATTTTAGATTTCAATTTCTTATTACCTTTTATAATCTCTTTCTGTTTTTCATTTCTTCTCATTTCCTGTTGTCTTTTGGGAAGTTTGAGCAAATTTTGGTATTGTGTTTTGATTCATTGATTGTATTTTCAGCTTTGTCTCTCTACAATTTTATTTAGTGATTGCTGTAGAGACTATAGTTTACAGATGTAGAGTATTTATTTATTTATTTATGGTAGGGGATCTAATCCAGGATCACATATTGCAATTAGCTGTCTCATTTTAAAATCTTTTTTTGACTCGAAACACTCTTCTAGTCTGTCTTTGTCCTCCACAACATTAACATATTTGCCAAATACAATGATTTTATAGAATGTCTCTCAGTTTGGGTTTGTTTTGTATCCTTTGATATTTTAAATACTAGATCTAGATCTGTGAAAGAAAAGTGAAACTGAAATAGCAGTGAAGATGTGGCTTTCATCAAGAGATGTTTTTGTAGAAAAACAGTGCTGACAAAGGGTTACCCAACATGAGAATAAGTAGTGATCATGTCCGTTAAGCAATACTGCAGCTAGATAATTATCCTCTTATCCTAAGTGTAGCTAATGAAATTATTTTGCCATAAATGTTTTTGCTGATGTTGGGGGCTGCAGCTTTCTCAGTGGCATTGAACACAGGCAAGGTCATATGTACCCTGTGCACAACCACTTGTAGTTCCTCACACAGTTCGTGGTGCATGGCAGGCACACAATGAGCTTAATGAGTTAATGAACAATTAGGCTTACTTGGAGTTTGCATCTTTAGTTTCACAGATATCTTACTTTGTTTTTGCTTGCTTAAAAAAAAGTAGAACAAGGGAAGATGCAATTTTGTTCTGCTTTCTATATGAAATCTGAGCCATTGACTTTTGAGAGTATACCTGGTACACATTAAACCCTCTCCAAGTCTGATTATGTAAAGAAAGGAGCTTCATCCAGTTTGTGATAGACTGGTAATCACCCAAATTTCATCACAGATGAAAGATCTGGGGGGCTGCTTTCATAAAGGTTAAAACCAAGTCAAACTGAACCACTGCTATTGAGTCAATGCCAACTCATAGTGACTGTATAGAACAGGGTAGATTTTGAAGCCTGGAAACCTTCACTGGAAGCAGTCACATCTTTCTCCAGTGGTGCAACTGGTGGATTCAAACCACTGACCTTCTGGTTAGCAACCACTGCACCACCAGGGCACGTTAAAAATGACAGCCATGAAAACCCTATGGAGCAACCCAGCAGTTCACTGCCTCAGGGGAGTTTGGATGCATCTTCTATGAATTGGAATCAAGTCAGTGGTGGTGGGTTTGGTTTTTGGGTGGAGCTTCTTTGATCTTACCTTGTGTAAGCTGTGCTGGCTTCCCCAGTACTGTGTACCATCTTACCCTTCACCTGAGTTACCATTTACCTGGTGTCTATTTAGTGTTTTTCCGTCCCTACCATTCCTCTGTCTCGTAACCATCAAAGATTGTTTCCTTTTGTGTGTAAATCTTTCATGAGTTTTTATAGTAGTAATCTCATACAGTATTTGTCCTATCATGGTTAACTTAACTCACTCAGTGTAATGCCCTCCATATTTATCTGTGTTGTGAGATGTTTTACAGACTCATCATTATTTCTTATTGTTGTGTGGTATTTCATTATGTATGCCAGCCAGTATATATGTACTGTAATTTATCCGTTCATCTGTTGAGGGGCATCTAGGTTGTTTCCATCATTTTGCTATGATTGTGAGTGCTTCAGTAAACACAGGTGTGCATATGTCCATTTATGTGATAGCTTTTATTTCTGTAGGATATATTCTTAGGAGTGGGATTGCTAGATACATGGTATTTCTGTCACTGGACTCTGTGAAAACCAGGAACTTTCCATTAGTTCTTGAACTAGCCCAAGTCAGATTTAGCTGGCCTGGTGTGTGCAGAAAGGCCAGCTGTGACTGCTAATCGAACTCGACTGCAGGAGCAGCAACAGGTGGAAAGAAAAAAGAGGAAAATCATTGCTCAGACTCTATTCAGAAGCAAGAGGTCTGACAAGAATCACGTCACCTCCTGATTCCTGGTCATCTTCTAGAATTTTCCTTCCCCAATACACCTGAGTGGCCACTGTCTTGCCATCCAAATCAAGTGTAAACTCTGCTTCCCTGTAACTTGGGCAGCCAGAGATAAGAAACTTCTCTTCATCATCTTCTCTGCACATTGCAGTAGTTATGTTCTCTTTCTCAAAGCCTGGTTGTCAAGACAATTTGCAGATCTGTGTGCCCTGGACAATGAACTACCTTCTAGGATTTGGTAATATTTCTATTTCTGGCTTTGTAAGGAAGCGCTGTATCGTTTTTCCAGAATGGTTGTACCATTTTGCATTTCCACCACTAGTGTGGAAATGCAGCCTCTTCAATATTTGTTATTTTCCTTTTTTTTTTTTTGGATTCATGTCAGTAATGCCTGAGTGAGACTTTATCTCCTCGTGGTTTTGATTTGCATGTCTCTAATGGGAACCCAAAAGGTTGGCCAAGCCAAGTGCAGGGAACCCAAAAGGTTGGCAGTTTGAATCCACCAGGTGCTCCGTGGAAATTCTATGGAGCAGTTCTACTTACCCTATAGGGTCGCTATTTGACTCCGTGAGTATGGATCTGGTTTTTGGTAACATAAGCATATGTCATGTGTCTGTTAGTTGCTTGAATGTACTTCTTTGGTGAAATGTTTGTTCATTTCCTGTGCTCATTTTTAAATTGTTGAGTGTGCTTAATTTTTAGAAGATCTCAGTTGTCTAGCTTACTTATTGGCGTTCATGTGTTGTTAGTTTTTGTTTGTATCTGTTTATGCTGTGTATTAGGGCCCCTAGCACTGTGGGTCATATATCTTTATATCGAGCTTTGCATTCCCATTAGTAGTGCCTAAGAATTCCATTCTCCCCAAAGCCTCTCCCGCATTTATTATTTCATTTTTCTTGATCATTGCCAGTAATTTAAAGGTGACAAGGCATCTCTCTAACTACTTAGAAACCCTATAGTTCTATTTCTTGTGTAGGGTCACCATGAGTCAGTAGTGACTCAACAGCAATGAGTTTGGTTTGGGTTTCTGAATGGCTAGTGGGAGCTCTGCTGGCAGTGGTTAAGAATCTGGTTGCTAACCAAAAGGCCAGCAGTTCAAATCCACAAGCTGATTCTTGGAATCTCTATGAAGCAATTCTACCATGTCCTATAGTATAGGGTTACTGTGAGTTGGAGCTGACTCAATGGCAACTAACAACAATGCTGGCTGAGATGATATCCCACTGTGTATTTTGGTGTGCATTTCTCTAACGGCTAATGGTAGTGAGCACTTCCTCATTGGTCTGTTAGCTGCCTGAATGACTTCTTTGGTAACGTGTCTGCTCTTCCCCATTGCCCATTTTTAACTGGATTATTTGTCAATAAACCTTTTGGGGATACAGCTATCTCTTCTTAATGGACCTATGCTACTCTAAGAGGAAGCTAAGCATGGGCTAAGGAAGGAGTTGGAATCAGCAAAACACAAAGCTCAGGAAAAGCTGAAATTACATCCAAAACCCAAACCAAATCTACTGCTGTTGAATCACTGTGTGATGTAACTGACGGTGCCATGGAATCAAGTCCTGGAGATCTGCTTCTATAAACACTACAGCTAAGAAAACGCTATTAAACACTTCTATTCTGTAACATGTGGGATTGCTATTAGTCAAAATTGACTCAGTGGCAACAGGTTTGGTTTTTTTTTGTATACTGACAGGAGGAATGGCAAAGTCATATTGCAAATGACCGTTGAAGGAATTTGTGCCCATCATTTTGCCATTCACAAGAGGAAATGAGTATTTCAAAGATCCAGGCAATAGTCACATTTGTTCAAGAAGAGAGAAACCATTTACGGCTTTAGCTGAGTGTTATCGATTAAGCATAATTTGAAAAACAAGATGGAACAGGATACTTGTTCTTTGTAGTCAGTTTAGAGCCATTAGAAAATGTATTATAAAGTGTAATGCTGAAAATCAAACTCATTGATTAGACAGAACACCTCTCTGGGAAAATTTGAGCAGTAAAGATCAGGAGGAGTCAGGTGCAATGAAGGGAAATGTTACAATCAGTGACTTCAGTAAATGGAAGTAAACTAAAGAATGTGAAAGTATCCTATATTGCAACATTTTGTTCTGCAGAGGAAAGCCTGTGGCAATTGGATCCTTGTTTGTGACACTGAAAGAGGTGTTGCTGAAGAGTTGAAGTAAGTCTCATCCTGAGACAGAAGCTGATAAGGGAACAACTAAACAATGAGTTGATAATACCCTGGACACCAGGAATTGTTCAATGGAGCTCAAAGAAGACATTTGTGGTCTCCTTCCGTCTAATACCTTGATTTCCTTTCCAAGATTCCAAGTCCTTTATTTTCTGCTGTAATGAGACTTTATAAAGATAGGAATAACACAACTAATGTCTCCCTATATAGAAAGAGCTTTATTCCATGCCTGAGGGTGGATTAACACTGTACCTTTCAGTGATAAAGGATTACAGAGATCACAGATGATTAAGATTCCAGAGGAGGCTTGGTTACTTCAAGGCCTACCTCTACACCCTTGGCCATCATTGTGTCATTGGCCACTTGGATTGTTTGGTGACATCATGGATTGAATTGTGCTCCTCCAAAAATATGTGTAGTAATTTGGCTGGGTCACGATTCCCTGTATTCTGTGATTGCCTTCCATTTTGTGACTTTTCTTTATGCTATAAATCCTAATCTCTACCTGTAAGCATTAGGGTGGGACTGTAAAACCCTTCCTGAGATCATATCCCTGCTCTAACAGAGAAAAAAGTAGGGAGGAGATCTCAGCCCTGGAGTGTGGCTTCCACCACCTTTTATCCTTCAAGAGATAAGGGAAAAGGAAGCAAGCAGAGAGTGGGAACCTCAAACCATCAAGAAAGCAGCACCAGTAGCAGAGCACATCCTTCAGACCCTGAGGTTCCTGCTCCAAGGTGCTCCCTGACCGAAGAGTGATGCAATGCAAGGATGGACTCCAGAGCTGACAAAGAGATAAAAAACCTTTCCCTGAAGTGGATACCCTGAATTCGGACTCATAGTCTACCAGATTGTTTAAGTATAAATTTTGCTTTGTTAAACCATCCACTTGTGGTATTTCTGTGAGAGCAGTACTGCATGGCTAAAACAGTGGACAAATCTGAAAAGCATTGGTAATGATGGGGAATTAATGAAGTGCTTCAGTTAGGTGGCAATCACCATCCAATTTGCACCTTAGGAGGACAATTTTGGCTGCAGTACAAAAGATGAGTGGGAGATGGTGGGTAGAATATGAATGGAGGTCATCAGGAGATCATTATTATAATCCAGGTGGGAGATAAATTAACGTGAGGCAGACAACACTCAACAAATATAAAGAAGAAAAGGTATCAAGGGTTTAATTTTATTATATATTCACAATATTCACTTGTGACCTTTTAAAACAGCAGCTAAACAGCTAATTGTTTTGTTTTATATGTGCATAAATAACATACATATGTGGTAAGCATAAAATAATGGTTATTACTATAATTCTTCATATTTGGAAAGTTGAATTTATTCAAAATTGTTGTTAGGGGATGTTGAGTTGGTTCTGACTCATAGCGACCCTATGAACAACACAAGGAAACACTGTCCAGTTTTGTGCTATGTCCACAGTAGTTCCTATGCTTAAGCCCATCATTGTGGCCACTGGGTCAGTCCATCTTTTGAGGGTTTTCCTCTTTTTTGTAGACCCTCCACTTTACCAAGCATGATGTCCTTCTCTAGGGACTATCCTTCCTGACAAAACATCCAAAGTGTGTAAGACCCCATCTTGCCATCTTTGCTTCTAAGGAGCACTCTGGTTGTACTTCTTCCAGAACAGATCTGTTTATTCTTTTGACAGTCCATGGTACATTCAATATTCTTCTCCAGTACCACAACTCAACAGCATCAATTCTTTTTCTTTCCTCCTTGTTCATTGTCCAGCTTTCACATGCATATGATATGATTGAAAATACCAAGGCTTAGGTCAGATACACTTTAGTCTTCAAGGTGACATCTTTTCCATACTTTAAAGAGATCCTTTGCAGCAGATTTTCCCAGTGTAATGTGTCTTTTGATTTCTGTTTGATTTCTACTGTTTCCATGGGTGCTGATTATGGATATTCAAAATTAGATTATATTATTAGTAGTTGTCATGGACTCAATTGTGTCCCCCCAGAAATATGTGTGGCTGGGGCATGATTCCCAATATTTTACAACTGTCCTCCATTTTGTGATTTTTCTATACTGTATGTTAAAGGATTATGGTGGGACTGTAAATCCATTTATAAGATCACCTCCCTGCTCCACTGTAAAGGGAGTTTTCCTAGAGCATGACTTGCACCACCCTTAATCCTTTCATCCTACAAGAGATAAAAGGAAAGAGAAACAAGCAGAGAACTGGGAACCTCGCACCATCAATAAAGCAGCACCGGGAGAAAAGCACGTCCTTCAGACCTGAGGTTCCTGCACCAAGATGCTCCCTGTACAAAGACGGATGCAATACCAGACTTCCTTCCAGAGCCGACAAGGGGGAAAGCATTCCCCTGGAGCGGACATCCTGAATTTGGACTTACAACCTACTAGACTGTGTAAGAATAAACTTTCCTTTGTTAAAGCCATCCACTCTCTGGTATTTCTGTTACAGCAGCACTAGTTGACTGAAACAGTAGTGTTAGAAATTTGATACATTATTTGTACTAGTTGAAATTTACAAATATTTTCTCAGAGATGCTCAGAACAGTAGGTTACATTACATAAGAGGTTTCAGGGGAATCTAATTCGTTATACAGTCTTTATCTTTTTGCAATTGAGGTTTCCAAATTGAATCTAAATAAATTAATCCACATGGATAAAATGTTGTTAATTTATAACACAGAGATGTTTTGGTACAGTAGGGATCCTTTGTGCCATGAGTGATCCAGCTGATTTTCTAGTAGACTCACATCAGTTCCAAAGACTGTGAAGCAATTAATTGATTTATATACTGCTTTATTGCTTGTGAAGTATTTAAGTACCTTACATTATCTTCTCTGATGTCCAAATTGATGAAGGAAGTCAGTAGGGCTATATATTTACCCATCAGCTTGAAAAAGCTGACACTTTGACCTACTGTGTCCAACAAAAGTTATTTTGCAACAATATGAATCGGTTAAGTGCGAAAGGACTGGGATTCTGGTTTCCTTACTTCCATTCGGATGTGTGCAGTACCCAGTCTACTGTATAACATGGCTTTCTAAGGACCTTGGCTTTTGTAGATTTGTTTCTTATTATCTCTGTTTAAGATTTCACATCTTAAACAAGGAGATAAAAAAAAACCTGACTGCTATTGAGTTGATTCTGACTTTTACTGGCCTTACGGGACAACAGTGGGTTCAACTGCCAATCTTTTGGGTAGGAGCTGAGTGCCTAACCACTGCACACCAGGACTCTTTGGAGCTAATAATACTGATTAATTGAATTGCTACAGGATTAGCTAATACATGTGAAACTCTGAAAACACTGGCTCACAATAAAGCCTAAATAAATTTTAAGTTATATTTTTGTTTTTAGCATATCCAGTTGCCTTGTAAGGAGGGTTGGAAATTCTCGCAGTATACAGTGTAAAAATTTTCAAGTGAGTACATGTCAGGTAGATTTGGGAGCCTCACGTTCGTTTCTAACTTGCCAAAAAAACGTTGTGGTGGCCTAATCAATTTCATTTGTTTTAGTTTAGTTAAGCATATTGTATTTATCCTCACAAGGTTCTTTAACAGAGGAAAGACTTCAAGGGCACGGTAAATGGACTCATTTAGGTATTAAAACACGCTGAAACCAGTGTATTACAGTAGAAAAGTCAGCATACAACCCTAAGATTGGTCACTAGCATAAAAATCCACCTACGGTTTCTTAGCTGAGAAGACTTACAGGAAACTCTGCAGGGGAAAAAAAAAAATTAGCTCTGCTAACCATTTGGTGCGGTACAAACGTTTAAGGACTGTGGTTCCTTCTGACACTTTGGAAGGCACAGTTACAGGGCAGAAGCAACAAGTATTGCAAATTTATCTGTGTTCTCAGAGGCCTGGAGGCACTTGTACGTCCAGTTACTCTAAATCAGGTCAAACTCCTGTCATCCATCCCCCGTTTCTGAGACTGCCAATCTGGGATTCCCACTGGGGCCACCCTCGCATTTCTGTCTCAAGCGCACACCGAGCACGACCAACGGGTTCAGCGTAGGTGCGCCGAACACGACTTGACAACACGGTCGTTTGCTCCAGAGTTACGGGCTGCAGAGGTAGCACGTGGACGCCCTCGGCCCACTTGGAATCTCCCATTGTGGTGGACAGGACACTCGGGGGCCGCAGCCAGAGGGCACGGAACCCGAACCGGGTGGGCGCTGGCCAGCCGCGGCTCGGGGATCTCCTCCTCAGGCTCCGCCGGGCAGCCCGAAGCCCCACCCGCGGCCACGCCGCGCTGACGTCCGCGCGCTGCAGGCCGCCATAGGCTCGCGCGTCGGGCTCGGGGCGACGTGGGGCGCGTGGGCTACATCAGGTCCGGCCCCATGGGAGCCCGGTGCACAAGTCTGGGAGGCGTTATGTGCACCTGTTCCTCCCGTCCTCCTGCTCAAGCGTCTCTTCCTCTGAGAAGAAGGGGCACGCAGGTCTCTAGAGAGCAAGGAGACGCACTTCAGCGAGTCCGCGTGAGGCACTGTGTGAAAGAGCCCAATGCAGCAAGGTGACAGGCACCTTTAAGCCGACGAAAGTCACGTGACCGCCAAGCGCCGGGTCCCGCGGTCACGTGACGGCGCGCGCGCCCCCAGAACCGGAGAGCCCGCCTGCACCGTGTGCGCGCGCCCTTCGCCTGGTCGGGCGGGTGTCGAGCGGCGGGGAGAGTGGCGCTGGGGCCCTCTGCGCGTGCGCAGCGAACAGCTGTCACCCAGTGCGGAACAAGTCTCCTAAATTTCCCCAATCTCCTGGGGCCAGAGGCCACCGTCTTCCTTCTCATCCTCCTCCGTCGTGTCGCCCCCGGGTCCTTGCCCGCGTGCCAGGTAATCGCTTTTTCAGGCGGGAGGCGGGGGCGGTGGTGTTGGTGGTGCAGGGTTGTGGGGGAGGGGCCGGCGGTGGTCCTGGCATGGCCCCCTCGGCCCGGGTCACTGAGGTGCGGCGTTCGGGGGCGCTTGCCCCATGCTGTGCTAGGGCCAGGGTGCGGCTGCGGTGCGGGAGGCGGAGTCAATGACAGCTTTACCGGACCTCCGGGGGTTCGGTCCCTGTGCTGGGCGCTCTCGGGGACCAGGGTCGGAGGTGTGCGCGGGTGGCCTAGGCATACCGATTCCTCCCTTGACCCTCCCCGCCCGGACTGCGGCGCACTCCGGAGAGCCCGGGCCTGGTGCGAGCCCCGGGCCTCCCCGCTACGGACTGTCACAGCCCCGGAGGTGAGGCCGGGCTAACTCTCCAGGCTACCTTGCCGCAGGCAGCCATCCTCCTCCCGTGACTTCGTCCTTCGGATTTTCCTGGACTCCGGCGCAGGCGGCTTCTTCCTGCAGTGCTTGGAGCCACGGAGATGCGATGCGGTGTAGACAGGGAGAGCTTAAGCAATCCGAGTGGGTTGGGGCACGGGGGCTGGGGATGTGGAGGAGGGAGCCGGGCAGGCTGGGGCGCCGGGCTGGGCTAGGGCTTCACCTCAGGGCCCAGCCTGCGAAACCTGCGCGGCTCGGTGCCAGCTCCTCGTCCGCCGTCGGCACGAGCCGGCTGCGGTGGTGGGCGATTCCCAGGGAAATTGAGTTACTTGCCTCCTGAAGAAAAGGGAGCAAACTTTTCTAGCACTCGGTAAACTCCTGACAGGCGATTTATCTAGCTCTGCTTCCAAGTATATGTGAAAAGTTGCAGTCGGTTCACTTTTATTTCATAGAAAGTTGCTGGCAGGCGGTCCACTTGGTTCGCACCAAACTTCGTACTCTTTCACTCGCTTGAGTTTATGGTATTTTTATTTATTTTAACCTGGAGGAATTCAGCTTTACTGCCTGTGGCGGATGGTTACTAGTGTTTTAATTTCCAAGTGCTGTGGCTGAAGATTGTAGACTGTAATCCTTAAAGGTTCAGTTTTGCTGTCTTCCTTTTTAGTAAAGGTTCATTATTACTGCGATCCCTTAATGCTCCTTGACAGTGGTCATTCTAGTTCTTCCAGTTTAAGGGTTTATGAAAAGTTTGCCCGAGATCTTTACAGCAACCCCACGAATTTGGTGACAATAATATTTAAACAGGAGCCTTGTTTCATTTTATTAACGGAGAGTTTAATTGGTTGCTTTTCTAAAGTTAAAAATTCAGCACTTTAAACATTGCTCATGTATGAATGATTAAAAAAACTCCACTAACTTATTATAAAAATGAAAAAACAGAAACTGAACAGGGGCTTCGTTTTTGAAGAGTTCCTTGGGTTTGAATTTCAATTTCTGGATGAAAATCTGGCAAACTGAGCTTTCTTCTGGACAGCTCCGAATCACCGGGTGCTAGGCTAGGGGTTGTCTGTGAATCTTATTTGAGTGTTCCTTGCTTTTGTAATTGTCTCTTGACTGACTGCTGTTCCGTAGCAGAATAATAGCATCTTGAGGGGGAGGTTCGGTGTCTTTTTTTCTCCTGTGTTGTACTGTATTTCCAGCAACTTGCTCTAGTGTCCCCGAGCTACTCAAAACAACCCTTTTATTGAGCTATAATTTACATACTATGCAATGTATCTATTTAAAGTACACAATCCAGTGGGTTTTAGAATATGCACAGATGGTGCAGCCATCACGACCGTCAGTTTTATCACTTTGCAAAGAAACCTAGAGCAGTCAGCCTCCCTCGCCTCCAGCCCCAAGACACTCGGTCTACTTTTGGACTCAGTGTGTCGTTAGTTGCCAAGTTGGCATTCATTCATGATTGTCTTATGTGTTACGAAAAAACGATGCCTGCTATGAGCTGCCTTCAGTTTGAGTCTCCTTCTGAGGAGCCTTCTGGTTATAGTCCTTCTGTCTAAATACATTTGTGTATTGTAGACTTTGGATATAAGTGCTGTTGTTGTTAGGTGCCAACAAGTCGGTTCTGACTCATAGTGACCTGTTGTACAACAGAATGAGATACTGCCTGGTCCTGCGCCATGCTCACAGTCATTGTTGTGTTTGAGTTCACATTAGTAGGGTCATAGAATATGTGATGTTTTATGTCTGTCTTTCATTTAGCATAGTATTTTAAAGGTTCATCCATGTTGTAGCATTCATTATACTTCATTCCTTTGTTTATGGCTGAGAACTGTTCCAGTTTGCAGATTCACCATATTTTGTTTATCCATTCATCAGTTAACATATGAGTTGTTTCCACTTTTTGATTTTTATGAATAATGCTGCTGTGAACATTGACTTACAAGTTTTTGTGTGGACATACATTTTCTTTCCTTTGGGTGTTTACCCGGGAGTGGAATCTCTTGAATGACTGAGTGAGCTAAGAAAGACACTTAGTTGTGGGATACTTTCTCTAGGCCTTAGAGAGGCCTGTCACCCTTTCTGTGCTCCACGACCAAGTCCGCTACTCCAAAGACCAGAATTCTTTGTGTGAGGCTTTGCCTCATGGTATTTTTTTTCCTAGATGCCATCAGAACTATCCCTTTCTATTAGCTGTCCTACCCGTCGTCTTGGAGTTCATTCTCACTCACAGCAACCCTATAGGACAGAGAAGTGCCCTTTAGGATTTCCAGTGGTGTAGATCTTTATGGATGGAGATTGCCTTATCTTTCTGAAGAACAGCTGGTGGGTTCAAACCACCGACTTTAGTTAGCAGCCAGCTTCTATACAGTTTACGTTAATTCCATAGGGTCGCCACGAGTGGGATCCGACTCGACGGCACTTGGCTTTTGGCTAGCATTCTTTATTTGGGAATATAGTGATAAAAATGGTGCATTCTGTGCTGCTATTAAACTCAGTGTATAATGTGGTTCTCAGTCTTAAAATTCATGTTCCCATTTGGTGACTATGGAAACCCTGGACCATAGTGGTTAGGTGCTATGTCTGCTAACCAAAAGGTCGGCAGTTCGAATGTGCCACATGCTCCTTGGAAACTATGGGGCAGTTCTACTCGGTCTTATAGGGTTTCTGTGAATTGGCATTGACTTGATGGCAGTGAGTTTTGGTGAATATAAATATTTAATGCTTCTGTCTCCTTCTGATATGAATTCTGGGGGAGGTATGCCGTAGTTAAAGTCACTGTATCCTCTTTTATCCCTACCAATCTGGCAGGTTTTGTGGAGTCTAGCATGTAAATTTAAGGCGCTCTGGTGCTCCAGTGATGAATTGCTTGACTGCCAACTGAAAGTTTGGGGTGTGAATCCACCAGCTGCTACACAGGAGAAAGGTATGGCAGTCTGGTTCTGTAAAATACAATTAAAAATATGTTGGCTCATTTCCTTTTTACTTTCCTACACTCCAAAGATTCACCTATGGCTTCCCTCCTTCTTAGGAGCATCTGGTACTTTGGAGAAGATGCTGATCTATTTAAATGCATCCTTGCAGAGCCTAATTGTTTCCCTCACCTAAGCAGTGGGAGTCATTCCTTTAAGGAGCCAGCCACCTTGCTTCTCATCACTCTTCATCCAAGGAACCGGTCCTAATTCTCACCTCTGCCCTGTATGGCTTTGCCCACCCAGTCTCTTCCTTCCTGTCAATTCCGTGCCTCCCCCCTCACCAGCTCACATTCCCCGTGGAGCCGTACTCTGTTTTTTGCTCATGTTCTTCTTCCCTTTTGCCTGGATCGCTTCTCCATCCTTGCTTCCTGCTCTGGCTAATTTCCATTCATCTTTCTGGCAGCTTAGCTAGGTTGTTTCCACTCAACATTGCTGTGGAGTACTTTTGAGTTGACTCTCACTTACAGAGATCCCATGTGACAGTAGAACTGTCACATAGGGTTTCCTAGGAAGAGCCGCGGGGTAGGTTTGAACCACCAATCCTTCAGTTGGCAGCCGAGAACTTAAGCATTGTGCCACCAGGGCTCCTTCCCCTTCAAGTCAGTCTTCTGTGAAAGCTGCAGGCTTGTCTGGTTGTGTTTCTTCCCTCCCTGCTCCTGTGTATGTGTAGAAAAAGTCCTCCCCAAAGAACTGAGTGATGGACTTACAAGTTATTTGCCTCCTTTCTGCTGTCTGAATTTTCTCCTATGAATCAGTGCTACCTTTATGAGCAGGGGAAAGAAGGTTAATGAGAACACATATTTGTTAGAAAATCTGGACAACAGGAGAACATGGAGGAGAAAGAAAAATCGTTAATGACTACTTCTTTTCTTTTTGATGAATTTCCTGCTAACTTTTCTTGTTTTAATGATCTAGATGAGAGTTGACTATAGTTTCAGTGTCAAGCTGTTAACCGTGTTTTGATTTCTTAGTGCTCTAAAACTTGTTGAAGAATGAGGATGCTTGTTTCCAGAGATGAGATTTCTGGTATGGAAATGACGCTGATGCTGAAGGAACAGATTTTAGCATTTGAGACTAAGCATGTGCTAAATATCCTGTTTCCCCTTTTCCCTGAGAAGCATCTTGATTAGTGCATTTGTATGTTTAATAGCGCGGAGATTTTCCCTGCACAGTTGCCAGTTGTTTGCTCTGCTTAGCTCGTTTTGCTGGGTGATTGTTCTGCCTAGTTGTGCATAAATTTCTTTATTAAATATTTAAATGCCTACTATGTGCCATGCACTGTGTTAGATGCTGAGCAGATTACAGAGAACAAAATAGACAAGTTCCCTTCCATTATGGAGTCAGTCTCAACAAACTGATGGAAGATAGTTATTTTAGGAGTATGAGTGTTTACTTGCATTGTTGCTTTATATTTTCAGATACGCAGTGGCTTCAAGTACTAAGATGTTTGTGAACTCCTGCTTCATGGAATCTTTAAAATTCACTGTGGATTTTTCTTAATTTGTATTTATTGTATATTAACTGTGGGGTGCGTATTTCAGGAGCGAAATAATGTGTCATCTGAGCCCTGTTGCTGATGACCTCTTTTTTTCTTTTTGAATATATCTTCATCAAGTTCCAGATGTTCATTTGGCATCTCTGGTGGTGCACGATAATAACAAATGGATCTCGGAGTCCACCTCTCTACTTGTGTGGAGTTTTCTCTCATATCTCATCGTTTCTCTGCTCACTCAGGGAAACCTGTGAGTTATTCCTGGCGCCTCAGGATGCTTCAGCCTCCAAATCCAAGCCATCTTTGAACTTTTGTTACCTCCACTTCCAAAGTCTATATTGGCCCTGCCCACTCCTCTCCCCTTTCACTCCGTCAACCCAGTCCAAGCCACACCCAACATCCTTAGCTTTGCTGTAACCTTGTAGTACAGAGCCCTGCACAGCCTCCTCCTTCTCTACCTGAGGGCATTTAAAAGGCAGCAGGACATTTAAAATTCCTGCATGATCTCATTCTCCCCAGCACTCCCCCAAGCCTTATCTAGAAGGCTGTGTTTCTTCTCCGCCTGTTGGCTTTTCTTCTTTTTCAACAGTGTGCCTTTCTCAAATGGGTATTGTTTCCTGCCAGGCCAGTGTTTGCTCCCACATTCCTCCTTTCTACACGTCTCCCAGGACTCTGTTCTCAGAGACACCTGACCCGTAATCTCCTCTCCTTCCTTAGTCTAAATTGGCCTCCCTAATGGTAATCTATCTTAATTTCCCATACTTTTCCTTCCTTAGTGCTTAGCGTGAATTCTATTGTTGCTGGGTGCCATGGAGTTGATTCTGACTCACAGTCGCCCTGTTTGTGAGAGGCAAGGATTTCCAAGCTGGACATCTTTGTGGAGCAGACTGCAAAGTCTCCTCTCCTGCACAGCTGCTGGGTGGGTTTGAATGGCCAGCTTTTAGGTTCACAGCTGAGCACTTGAGCACTGTGCTGCCAGGGGTCCTTGTACGGATTGTGCAGTGATTCTAACCATTGCTCTATGGCTAGTACCACAACGTAGGTGCTCAGTAAACATTTGTTGCAGAAATTAGTGACTTCTACTTATCTGAAAAAACTTAAGGACATTTGATTAATCCAGGACACACAATTGGAAGTAATGTTTTGCTTCGTCACTCAACACGCATACGCACACGTAAAACTGAAGCAAAAATTTAATGAAACAGTGCTTTACCCTGTGTGTGTTACTTTAGTAGTTTCTGTTTTGTTCAGTGCCAAGCCAGCTGAGTGCTGTCGAGTCAGATCCTACTCACATTGTGAAAACCTGGATCCAACTCACTAAATTGGGTAGGTCGCTGCCTCAGAACAGCGCTGCTGTAAGACAGTACCAAATACCCTTTGCTGTTGAGTCAGTTCCGACTAAGTGACCCCACAGGACAGACTAGAACTACCCCACAGAGTTTCCAAGGAGCACCTGGTGGATTAGAATTGCTGACCTTTTTGTTAGCAGCTGTAGCACTTAACTGCTGTGCAACTAGGGTTTCCTATGATCATAAAAATCAGTTAAAACACATTTCCTATACACTAACCTGTGTATTTGCAAGTAGGAAAAATGGTACTTTTATTAAAACTTTGCAACAGAGCTCAGGTTTCTAGTGGTGTGCTTTTAGGGCCCCTGGGCAGGTGTGATGTTTGTGTGTACGTTGTCGTGATACGTACTTCTGGGCTGCATGATGACCCATGTTTCTGCTTCCAGCTTTTTTAATAAAGTTTACCCAGCCAGCCTTTTCATCCTATGCTGAAACAAGGCTTCCTTGTGTTCCTACCCAACTCCCGCATACTGATAATGGTTATTCACTTACTTGCTCAATGTTCAACTATTTTAAAAGCCTTACCATCTGACATGTTGAATGAATGGGAAAGGGTAAACATCCAAGAGGTTTTTAGGAGGTGAGAGCTTCTTTCTGCTACATGTTTATAAAATGTATAGGTACACTGGGATGAAATTGAGGAAGCATCCCTGTTACTGTAGAGTTGATTCCAGCTCACGGTAACCCTGTGGGACAGAGTAGGACTGCACCATAAGTTTTCCACAGAGTGGCTAGTGGGTTCGAACTGCTGACGTTTGGGTTGGCAACCAAACTGTTAACCGCTGTGCCACCAGGGCACAGTGATAGGTAGGAAAACTTACTGCCGGTTACACATTTAAACTGAGATCTCGGTTTGAAATTTTTGTAGTCATTTAACACTCAAGCCCTAGTAGATGAAAAATTCTGAAAATGTATTTGATAAAATTATATAAATCAGCTGTCATTGTAAATATTGATTTGTTGTTTATCAGAGAAAGAAAGGGAAAACTTTATAGTGGTTCTCATTTTTTTTCTTTTTTATTTAACATGACTGTGTAAAAATGTACATTCCCATATAAATATACATGCCCACCTATATGCAGCTTCCACTGCTCTCCCTGTCCGGTGACAACACACTATTCCTCTCTGCTCCATACATGTCTCATCCTCCCAACAACCTCCTTTCTGCTCCTCTCCACCCACTCTCCTTTCTCCACCCAGAGGTCAGCAGGATGATATCCTATAGATGTATAGAACCATAAAGTGCAAGCAATATATGGTCACTCTGCATTGCCAAGTCCAATCCATTCCTGTCCAAAGAGTGGACCTCTGTTATAATTTATGGGTAAGGGCAGCATCAGAGCCAGGGGCCATGCTCTCAGGGGGACCTGGAAACCGCTGGACCATCAATTGAGGTCTTTTAGTGGAGATCTCAGGATGCACCCTTTTTTATTCTTGTGTTGCCAGTGAGACTCAACCTAGTGAGCTCCATTGTGGCTATCACTGGTGGTGGCCGGGCACCATCCGCCCTCTTCCCCAGCTATTCTATCCTTGCAATATTGGGTTAAGATGGAAGGAGTACTCAAGTTATGCTGAAGTCCACTTAACGTTATTCTTGTTTCTAATATGTGCTATCACTGCTTTCTCCCAACCAGATTTCTAGCAACTATCTAAACTAAACCCTTCCCCTCTTACCCTCCCTCCCTCCCCTCCCTTGCAGCTGTCAATGAGTCTTCTATACACAAGTATGTTTTTGAGATCTTATCGTAGAGGTCTCATACAGTATTTGTCCCTTTGTTGCTGACTACTTTCACTTAACATAATGTCTTCCAGTTGAGACCAGGTTAGGAGATGTTTCCTGGAATCATCATTATTCTTTATCATTGCGTAGTGCTCCATTGAGTATATGTACCATAGTTTACCTATCCATTTTTCTGTTGTTCGGCATCTGGGCTGATTCCATCTTTTTGCTGTTGTGGACTGCGCTGCGGTAAACATTCTTGTGCATGTGTCCATTGGTGTGAAAGGCCTTGATTCTGTAGGATATATTCCAAGTAGTGGAATTACTGGGTCAAATGGTATATTGATAACCATTTTTTTAAGGAAGCGCCAGATTGCTTTCCAAAGAGGCTGGACCATTTTGCAACCCCACCAAGAATGTAGGAGGGTTCCACTTTCTCCACAGCCTCTCCAGCATTTGTTGTTTTGTGTTTTCTGGATCATGGCCAATCTTGTTGGGGTGAGATGGTATCTCATTGTCGTCTTGATTTGAATTTCTTTAATAACTAAAGATCGTGAACATGTCTGCATGTGTTTTTTGACTGCCTGGGGTTCTCATTTTTTTAGCTGAAGGCAGATGGATTTAACAGATTAACTGGTTGACACCTTGCATAGGTGAGACTGTAGAAGATGCCGCTGTAGGAAAGGCTAGTGCGTGGCTAGGAAAGGAGGGGTGCTGGCGTGGGTTTGGCCCTCACTAGCCTGACAGAAGAGCCTTGTAACCTTTCTCTCTTTCTTTTGACTGAGCTGTTGATGTCTGTTGTAGCAGACATTAAGCCGTTGGATTTCAGCAAGGTATTTGATAATGTTTCTCATGACATTCTTATAAATTGGAAGAAGAACTTTAGTAGGTTATTGAGAAAAAGCAGGCTGATTTGAAACTAGTTGAGTATCTTTGTTCAAGGGTGTAGATGTATGGATTGATGTTTGTTGGAAAGAATCAAAGAGTCAAAAAGATTGTCTTTTGTCACTGAAAATGTAATAAGGATAACAGGAAGGTCTTTGAAATTAGACATTGTAAATATGTTGCATATTTACAGAGCAGTTTCTTTTACTGTAAACTTGAAGTAAAAGGTACATATTCACTTTTTTTTTTAGTTCTGGTGTGCACCTGTTGTGTAATAGTTGGTGCTACTGGTGATGAAAATGATTTTTTCTTTATAAAAATGGTTTTTGTTGCAAGTGAAAATTATTGACTTTATAATCATAAGCTAAAACCATATCCACTGCTGTTGCTGTGATTCCGACTCATAGTGACCTCACTGGAAAGAACAGAACTGCTCCACAGAGCTTCCGAGGAGCATCTGGAGGATTTGAGCTGCTGACCTTTTTTTTTTTTGGTTAGAGCAAGGCTCTTTGGTGGCACGGATATGGCCTTTGAGGCATGTATGGAGTGGCAGCAGTTTTAGGGAACTTTGAGTCCTCTTCTCTTTTTCCACTTTGCAGTTTAAGAAATCTGTTTTTTCCCGCTGGATACAGAGTGCATCAGGCACTGGAGGAGCAGTATTGTCAGTGACACACACTGTTGTCACAAGTGGAAAGAGCCCAGGTCCACAGCATACATGTCTACTCTTCAGTCCTTCTTGATCCCAGACAGCCAGTGCCTTTGCTGTGGTCTCATCACCGGAGTGATTAGACACTTATTTGTGACAGGCAGGTCCCAGAAGATGGAGACAGATGGGGAGTACTGTGTCACCAGCTGGGCTCATCGAGGCCCTCCAGGGCACTCACCTTTGCTCCTCAGAACCCCTTTCCCTGCTCGCATGTTTTCTCCAGTTGAACCAGATTCCAGAAGCCTGCACATTCCTTCACTTTGGGTCCCTCTGTGTGTGCATATATTCATTTTGTCACGGAGGTTTTGCTTAACTTCAGCCCCTAGGCTGTGTCTTTGTGTGTGGTTGAACACCTGTGTCTTGTTGCTTCCGTTCCATTTTCTAAGTCCCTCAGGTGCTTACCACAGCCACAGATGTCCCCTTGAGTTGGTGGCTGATGGCATAGACTTTGGTAGAGCCCTGTGTTACCCATTTTGTGTTTATCTGTTAACTTTTGTGAGAAGTCCCCCTGGGAAATTTGGGCACTCTAGCATGGTCATTCAGTGCCTGTGACTGTCAGGCAGCTGTCATTCGCAGGTAGGATCTGGCCCGGAAATTGGTGAATTCATTGTTCTTTCTTAACAATTTTATTCTGTTTTCAATTCGTAGTACATATGCCCCCAAACCAACCCCTCCCTATTGAGTCAGTTCCAACTGAGTAGCGACCCTGTAGGACAGTGTAAAACAGCCCCCTCGGGTGTCCAACGGTGTAAATCTTTACAGAATCAGGCCACATCTTTCTCTTGCAGTGCTGCCCTTGGGTGCCAACTGCCGACTCGTGCATTTGCAGCACAGTGCTTAAGCACTGCGCCACGACAGCTCTTCATCCCTGAGATAAAAAACTCACCTGGTGTCAGAACGGTTAACCAGTTGCTGTTGCTTTGAGACCAACTCTTAGCAACCCTGCCTATCACAGGAGAGCTGTGCTGATTTTTTAGAAGTAGACCACCAGACTTTTCTTTTGAAGCCGGCCTGGGTAGCCTGGAACCTGCAACCTTCTTTTTTATTTTTTTTACTTCTAACCTTTTGGTTAGCTGCCAAGTGTGTTAGCTGTTTGCACCACTGTGGGAAGGAGAATAAGTACAGACTGCATTCTTATCTTCAGTCTTCAGGCAGTGGTTCCCTCCCTCTCTTCTGGCTGTTCAGCAGTTTGTTTTATAGCTTTACAGAGATACTCTGTATAAGCACATGTACGTGTATATGTATTTTTTTTTAACATAAGTGTGGTAGTGTCTACATGTACTGTTCTGAATATTTTTTCATTTAACAGTGTTACTTGGAGATAATTTATAAAATATTAGTACGTGTAGCATGCTTGCTTCTTAAAATGATTGCACAGTTTTCTTTAGTAGGTGTGTATCATAATTTATTTAACCAGTGCAATACTGAAAGCCATTTAGGTCAGTTCTATTTCTGTACAATAGCCTTTCTGTGTACCATTACCTCAGTTGTTTTAGTTGTAGCTTTATAGATGTGTTTAGAATTTTCTTTTTCATGGGCTGTATTTGTTTATTTTTTCTCATTAAGTTTGACTTTAGAATTAATGTGTCTGGTGCCAAAAACCTATTGATACTTCTATGGAGAATGTGTTTAATTTATCAATGACCCTATTTTCTTAAGATGATGAATTTTCCTGCCCAAGAATAGGGTATATCTTATGTTAAAGGTATCTTGACATGAATCTTGTGCATTTCTTTATTTTTTTTTTATATTTTAAGAAGTTTATTTTTAAGACCATATCACACATAGAGAAGTTATAATTACGGAAGTTATAATTCCAGTGCAAAGAACTTTTGTTTCTTTGAAAAATGTGAGAGTAACTTGCCATGCCTCATTACCCTCAACACTTCAGTGTGTGTTTCTGACTAAAGACACTTTCCTTTATATCTGCAGTTGTAGCTGTTGAGTGGCCTTAAGTTGATTCCAACCCAGGGACCTAATGTGAGAGAGTAGAACTGCCTTGTAGGGTGTTCTAGGATGTATAGCCATCAAAATCAGGAAATGAACGTTGGCCCATTATTGTAATCCATCCTTAGACCTGTCACGTTTTCCCATTTGCTATGAAAATTGCACATGAAGAAGGAGGCATCAGGGTTGGAGGAAGACTCATTAACAACCTGTGATGCATAGATGACACAGCCTCGCTTGCTGAAAGTGAAGAGGACTGGAAGCATTTACTGATGAAGATCAAAAACCGCAGCCTTCAGCATGGATTATACTTCAACATCATGAAAAGAAAATCCTCACAACTGGATCCATCATCAGCATCTTGATAAGTGGAGAAAAGATTAAAGTTGTCAAGGATATCATTTTACTTGGATTCTCACACACCCGTGAAAGCAATAGTCAAGACATCAAAGGACACATTGTATTGGGCAAATTTACTGCAAAAGACCTCTTTAAAATGTTAAAAAGTGAAGATGTCACCTTGAAGACTGAAATGTATCTGATGCAAGCCTGTGGTGTTTTCAGTCTCCTCATATGTATACAAAAGCTGGGCAATGAATGCAAATACTGAAGAAGTGATGCCTTTGAATTATGGTGTTGGCGAAGAATATTAAATATACCATGGACTGCCAGAGAAGTGAACAAATCTGTTTTGGAAGAAGTACAACCAGAATGCTTGTTAGAAGCAAGGATAGTGAGATTTCATCTTTCTTACTTTGAACATGTTATCAGAAAGGACCAGTCCCTGGAGAAGGACACCATGCTTGGTAAGGTGAAAAGTCCGTAAAAAAGAGGAAGACCCTTCATGAGATGGACTGATGCAGTGGCTGCAACAATGGCCTCTAACATAAAAACGATCCTGCAGGGGGAGCAGGACTGGGCAGATTTATTCTGTTGCATGTGGGGTTGCTAGGAGTCAAAACCAACTCAGTGGCACCTAACAACATGGGAATCCATGGGTGCCTCACATAGTTAAGTGTTCTTCCACTAGTCAGAAAGGTTAGCAGTTCAAACCCTGCCTTTGCTGACGGACCTGATATCCTGCTTTAGGAAGGTCACAGTCCTGGAAAGCCTAAGGAGCAGTTCTGCTCTGTACATATGGTGTTGCAAGACTTGGAACTGATTGGAAGGCGATTGACAAACTACAATGTGGTAAATATCTTCCTATCCAAAGTACCAGGTCCGGAAGAACATACTACGTTTTCTTTTCAGTCTCTTTAGTGCTGTTCAGTCTTAAACAGGTTCTCAGGTTTTCTTGATTTCAATGGTCTTACCCTTTTGGAGATGACAGGCCAGTTACACTCTCCCTTTATTTTGATTTGTGTGATGTTTCCTCGTGATGAGATTCATGAAGCGTCTTTGGCAGGAATATCACAGAGGTGATGCTGTGTTCTTTTCCTTGTGTCCTGTCATTTTGTCCTATCTCTGGTAATGTTCACTTTGATTGCTTATTTAAGGCAGACTCATCTATGCTTCTCTTTTCTAAGCCAAGCCAAGTGTCGTCAAGTTGGATAAAGTTACTCTTTTTTCTTTTTTTTTTTAAAAAATCCTGTTCCCAGTCAGCTTTTGAATTCATTCACTTATTTTTGTCAGTGTAGGCTAGTGGAGTTCTATTTCGTTCTCTGAGTTATCACACATCAACACTGTTACTTATACTGATGTTCATGTCATCACAGACTTGGCCCATGGGAACCCCTGAAAGTGGGTTCTGTGTAATTTTGATGTGTCTGTCTCTTCTCAGGGCACTTCCTTCCTTTTTGGCACAGTGGGTTTTCAAGGCTCACCTCAGACTTTCTCCACCCCAGTTATTTAGGTGCGAAGGCATAGGTGCTTTATTGCTGCTGGGACGTCTTTTGTTCCCAGGTTCTCTGAATGTATAGAGCTTGAGAATATGTGTATGTTTATACATACCTTTATATGTTTGTGTTTGTTGATATACTCATATATACATACAAATAGAATTATATAACACATATACCATTCTTGAACAACTCTTGGTCATGGTTTATTTAATCTACTTCTGAATTTTACTTACTCATTTTAAAATGTTACTTTCATTATAAATATTTAAAATTGGTCTGCATTTTTCTTGAAGCTTCTGTTAAGTTTTATTACTTAAGTTTTGCTTGAAACTTAAGAAATAATGTCTAAGCTTTCCTTTTTATTTCCTCTTGTGTTCTAGAACAGCTTAAATAACACTGGGTTTTGTTTCTTAAAAATTGAGAATTCCCCTGTGAAACCATCTGGGCTTGGTGCTGCAGACTTATTCTTCATTTTGTGGACTGGGCTTGTTTATTTGTGGCAGCTGGAAAGCCCAGCAAAGTCTGGGTCAGTTGATTACATCTGTTTAACGGGGATTTCTGTTTCTGAGCCTCAGTTTCATCATCTCTCAAATGGGAATAATCACATCTGGCTAACGTCGTGGGGGAACCTGGGAGAATGTGAATGAAACATGTTAAAGCACAGTTAAGAGCCAAGCAAATGCAAGACTGTTTAGGAGCTCCTTTAAATAAGATTATTGCTATTTAACCAGTTGTCAGTGAGGATGGCTGTCAGTATTTACTGTTAATGGAGTTTATGCAGATGGAGAGTGTCTCCCTGAAGGACCACCAAAGAGAGAAAACCAGAGCAAATGGAAAACATTTGTTTCTCTGTTAGCAGCAAAGCAGAATTATGAAGCAAACTAACAGAATGTGGCCTAGGTAGAGTTTGGGGTTTCCCATGGACACTAATAAAGGTTGATTTTGTGTGTCTGAAAACTTTGTTTTATAATAGGGGCCCTGGTGCTGAAGCAGTTAAAAGCTGGGCTGCTAAGCGAAAGGTCAGCATTTGGTATCCACCAGCTACTGCTTGGAAACCCTGTGTATGGGGGCCGGTCTGCTGTTTCCTGTGATGCCAACAAGTTTCCCTCATGGTTGGTCTTTCTAACTGTTCATTAGTGACACAAGCAGGGACTATCACATTGTGTGCAGAAACAGATCCAACCCCAGCCTCCACCCCATTTTAATTTTTGTGCAATACAGCTGATACCATGTAGTGTGGTCCTTTATGTTTGTGTGATTGTGACTGTTTTGGAATAAATTCAAAATGTGCACCTTACATTGCCTTCAAATATTTTAAAGCAGTTCCAAAATTTAGGTATCTTGTTTCTACTTGAGATGAAACACAGATAATGTATATGGCTGCCCATGAGTTCATTCTGGTAGGCTGATTTAGCCTAAACGAAACCAAGTGGAATCCTTCGGTTGAATCTCTGATTCATAACCTGTAGGACAGAGTAGAACTGGCCCATAGGGGTTCATGGTTGTGATGTTTACAGAAGCCGACTGCCACATCTTCCTACCACTGATTGGCTGCAGGTTGGAACCACTGACCTTCAGGTTAGCAGCAGAGCTTTTAACCACTGGGCTTCCAAGGCCCCTTCGCTGAGTAGCCTGATGATCTCAGACGTGAAAGTAACGTGAGTTTCACAGTGAAATGGATGGCAGCAACTGTAATGTGGGGTTTTGGCCCCGGGAGTGCACAGGTGCCAGGCAGGGCCATGTGCAAGTCACCTAAGGTCCAGCTCCCAGGGCTGGAAGGTGATCCCGGACCTGTGGCTGAGCCCTCGTGAAGTGGGCTGGCTGCCCTACACCTGTGGTCAGCTGGGGGCGTGACCGTGCTGGCACAGAAATGCTGCAGGTGTCGGGTGCCACGAGCAGTGGGGTCTCGGAAACTAAGGTAGCCACGGCTGTGCGGGGAAGCACATCTTCCTACACAGGCCTCCCTGGAGACCAAACAGCCCCTGCTGACTTTAGCTAGAATTCACAATCATGTGAAAAGGAATTTTTGGAAGCTGTTGAAATCACCTGCTTTGTCTGTTTTGTGGACCCTTATCAGTGACAAAAACAGGAAATTTAGAAAGTGTGTCTGGTTTCTAATTTTTTATTAGTGAGAACAATCCCTTTTTCTATTTAAGCAATGATAAAATGGCAGTGATTATATACATTTTTGTTCTTGTGTCCTCAAATTTTACTTTGGCTTTGTTTTTTTACTAAGAATTGGAATTGAAAATTTAGCTTTTTTTTTTTAAAAGAACCTTACATTTACTCATGGCGACCCTAGGGGGCAGGGTAGAACTGACCCCCAGAGTATTCAAGGAGCAGTTGGATCCGACTCGATGGCACTTGGCTTGGCTTACATTTACTGTTCATAACTTATTTAATCCTTCTCCATAAGGGTTGTACATTTCCCATAATCAGATACAACAGATATAAGATTGTGTTTTTTTAGGGTGACTTTTCATAACTTTTGAAAACACCTTTGTTCCACGTTTGGACATTTTTTAAAAAATTGTTATTGATATGTGGAAAAGAGATTACTTTCGGATTCAAATGTAAGATAATAATGTTGGAAAGAACCCACAGTCAAGAAAATAATGGTCGTTTTTCATGGATATTTTCTATTCTTAAAAAATAAACCTAATGTTAAGATGATATCTTCTCTAACTTGGAATCATTGTCTGTCAGGTTCTTTTCTATATAAATAATACAATAAAGTCATATCAATGTTACTTTCACTTTTGTTTTTAAACTTGCTACCTCTTAGAAGAAAACTGAACAGTGTGACTGTATGTGCTGTTTTTTATTTCCTGTCTTTTAACTGTCTTCTCTGTTACCTGTAACAGATTTAATTGCAAGATCTGATGTGACATTTTTCAAACATTGCAGTGCGAGAATTTTTTTTAATGAAATACTGTGTACCACTTCCTAAAGAGATTTCTTATGTAGAATGACTGCTGTTTGTAAATTTTCAACCTGTCCTTATCCTCTCCACCGCTGCTGTTAATAACATATTTAATCCCCAGATTAAAGTAGAAGAGAAAAGAATTTTATCCCTGTGTGTAAATGAGTTTTTACACAAATTACTTTTCTATATATAACTTACTTTGCTTTGCTTGTTGACAATATAGACAGCTGAACATACGCCAACTCAGTTTCTACCTGTATGATTCAGTGACGTTGATTATTCTTTGTGCAGCCGTTCACTTTCCTCATTTTCAAAGCTGTTCCTCCTCCATTCACATAAACTCCCTGCCCCCTGAGTTTGCTTATCTAATCTTTGAACTGCTCTTATCTCTTTGATCCCATAGAGATAGATCTTAAAAGAGCATAATGCTCAAGACACATTCTCTACTAGTGAAGCTGAACTACTATTCGGTTTAAGACTTCAGAGGACGTTAGTGGTTTAAGATTCAAAGATTACCTCAGGGCAGTGGTTTCAAGGGTTCGTTTAGCCTGCATGGTTCCAGAAAATCTAGATTCCCTGAGAATTTGAAATTCTGTTCTGTGTTTTTTCCCCTTTTTTCAGAACTCATCTACAGAAGCTTTGCTCAGACAATATTCAGTAGTGGTAGCTAGCCACCGTCCAGTTCTTCTGGTCTCACGTCAAAGAGAACAGTTGTTCATGCAGCTCCAAATTATCTCTTAATGATGAAGTCATTGCTGATGTAATAGTGTATGATTATTTACAAGCTAAAATTATTTTACCAAGGGAACCACCCTTAATTGCTGATTTTATCTGTAATTATGTAGCATTTATAGTTGTGCCATTGGTTACTTGAAAGGAGAGGAGACCGAAGCAAGTTATTTCTATTTTAAAGGCTTGAATGTGTTTTTGGAGGTAGTTTGAAGTTGTTCCTTTTCGCTGATGTGTAATAATTCTACTCTGTGTATAAAAAAATTCAAACCCATTGCCATTGATTCTGACTCAAGTTGATGCTGTAGGACAGTGTGAACTGCGCCGTTGAGTTTCCAAGGAGCACCTGGTAGATTTGAATTGTTGACATTTGTTTAGCAGTTATGGTACTTAAACAGTAAACAGACAACCCCAGGGTTTGCGTTCAGTGAATATGTTGTTGTTGTTAGGTGCCGTTGCATTGGTTCTAACTTATAGTGACGCTTTGTACAACAGAATGAAACACTGCCCAGTCCTGCACCATGCCCACAGTTGTTGGTATGCTTGAGCCCATTGTTGCAGCCCATGTCATTCTATCTCGTTGAGGGGCTTCCTCTTTTTTGCTGACCCTCTGCTTTAACAAGCGTGATGTCCTTGTCCAGGGATTGATTCCTCCTGACAGCATGTCAGAAGTATGTGAGTTGTAGTCTTGCCATCCTTGCTTCTAAGCAGCAGTCTTCCAAGACAGATCTGTTCATTCTTTTGGCAGTCCATGGTATGTTCAGTGTTCTTCTTTAATACCACAATTCAAAGGGTGTCAGTTTTGCTTTTGTCTTCCTTATTCGTTGTCCAGGTTTTGTGTGCATAAGATGCAATTGAAAATACCATGGCTTGCATCAGGTTTACCTTAGTGTCCAAGGTGCCAGCTTCGCTTTTCAGCATTTTAAGGAGGCCTTTTGAAGCAGATTTTCCCAGTGCAATGTGTCTTTTGATTTCTTGACTGCTGCTTCCAATGATTATTGATTGTGGATCCAAGTAAAATGAAATCCTTGACAGCCACAGCCTGTCTCCATTTATCATGTTGTTGCTTGTTGGTCCAGTTGTGAGGATTTTTGTTATCCTTAAGTTGAGGGCTGTGGTCTTTGATCTTCATTAGTAAATGTTTTAAGTCCTTTTCACTTTTAGCAAGAAAGGTTGTTTCATCTGTATAACACGGGTTGTAAATGAGTCTTCCTTTAATCTTATGCCCAGTTCTTCATATAGTACAAGTTCTCACATTCTTTGCTTGGCATATGGATTAAATAGGTATGGTAAAAGGATACAACCCTGACACACACGTGTTTGGACTTTAAACTGTGTACTTTCTCCTTGTTCTATTTGCATGACTGTCTTTGTAGCCATGTACAGATTGCTCATGATCACAATTAAGTGTTTCTGGAATTCCTGTTCTCTGTAGTGTTGTCCATAATGTGTTGTGATCCACACGGTGGAATGCCTTTGTATAGTAAACAAAATAGAAGTAAACATCTTTCTAGTGTTCTCTGCTTTCAGCCAAGATCCACTTGACATCAGCAATTGATTTCCTTGGTTCTAATTCCTCTTTTGCATCTGACCTGAATTTCTGGCAGTTCTCTGTCAATATACCGCTGCAATCACTTTTGAGTGACCTTCAGCAAAATTTTACTTGTGTGTGATGTTAATATTATTGTTTGATCCTTTTCACATTCAGTTGGATCTCCTTCCTTCAGAATAGGCATAAATATGGATCTCTTCTAGTCGGTTGGCCAGGTAGCTGGCTTACAAATTTATTGGCATAGATGAGTGAGTATTTCCAGTGCTGCCTCCATTTGTTAAAACATCTCAATTGATATTCCATCAACTCCTGGAACCTTGCTTTTTGCCAGTGCATTGAGCACAGCTTGACTTCTTAAGTACCATTAGCTCCTGATCATATGCTATCTCTTGAAATGGTTAAATGTTGACCAGTTCTTTTCGGTATGATGACTCTGAGTTCCTTCTATTTTCTTCTGATGCTTCCTGAGTCTCTTAGTATTTTCCCTGTAGAACCCTTCACTATTGCAACTGAGGGCTTGACTTTTTCTCCTTTAGTTCTTAACTTCAGAAATGCAGAACGCGTTCTTCCCTTTTGGTTTTCTGTCTTCAGCTTTTTGCACATGTCATTATAATTCTTAGTCTTCTTGACTGTCCTTTGAAATATTTTTTTATTTTATTTTTATTCTATTTTTTAATGTTTTTGTTATGATTGAGTGAAAAATGTACATTCCCGTATAAATTTACATTCCCACCTATGTGCAGTTTCCACTGTTCTTCCTGCCCGGTGACAGCACACTATTCCTCTCTGCTCCATATGTGTCTTCATCCTCCCAACAGTCTCCTTTCCCCTCCTCTCCACCCACTCTCCTTCCTCCAGCCAGAGGTCAGCAGGATGATATCCTATAGATGCGTAGAACCACAAAGTGGTTCCAATAGACAGTCACCCTGCATCGCCAAGTCCAATCCATTCGTGTCTGAAGAGTGGACCTTCGTTATGATTTATGGGCAAGGGCAGCATCAGGGCCAGGGGCCATGCTCCCAGGGGAACTCCGAAACAGCTGGACCATCAGTTGCAGTGTATTCTTGTGTTGCCTGTGAGACTCAGTTTAGAGAGCTTGATTGTGGCTATCACTGGTGGTGGCCAGGCACCATCGGATTCTTCTGGTTCGAAGTCGATGTAGGCACCCACTCATGTGGGTCTCTCTATCTTCTGGGTTGTCTTTACCCCATGTCATTTTGGTCCTCGGTGATCATCCATTCCTGCTGAGTTGGGACCATTTGCTGTGCCCTTGGATGGCAGCTTGGCAGCTTTTAAGACCCCAGACGCCACTCACCAATGTGGGGTGCAGAGAGCCCTCTTAGCAAAACACTACTTATGCCAATTGGCCTCAATTTTGCCTAAGAGCATGGCCCCCTGCCCCGTGGCCCCGCTACTCTGTCCTTGCAATATTAGGTCAAGGTGGAAGGAGTATTCAAGTCATGCTGAAGTCCACCTAATGTTCTTGTTTCTAATGTGTGCTATCACTGATTTCACCCAACCAGGTTTCTAGCAGCTATCTAGTCTTAACCCTCCCCACCTCACCCTTCCTCTGCCCCCTCCCTTGCAGCCGTCAAAGAGTCTTTTCTTCTATACATACATAAGTCTGTTTTGAGATCTTATCGTAGGGGTCTTATACAATATTTGTCCATTTGTCGCTGACTACTTTCACTCAACATAATGTCGTCCAGTAGAAACCAGGTTATGAAATGTTTTCTGGAATCATCATTGGGTATATATACCATAGTTTACCTATCCATTCGTCTGTTGTTGGGCATCTGGGTTGATTCCATCTTTTTGCTATCGTGGACTGTGCTGCGATAAACATTGTTGTGCATGTGTCCGTTGGTGTGAAAGGCCTTGATTCTGTAGGATATATTCCAAGTAGTGGAATTACTGGGTCAAATGGTATATCAATATCCGTTTTTTTAAGGAAGCGCCAGATTGCTTTCCAAAGAGGCTGGACCATTTTGCAACCCCACCAGCAGTGTAGAAGAGTTCCACTTTCTCCACAGCCTCTCCAGCATTTGTTGTTTTGTGTTTTTTGGATCATGGCCAACCTTGTTGGGGTGACATGGTATCTCATTGTCATTTTGATTTGAATTTGCTGAATAACTAAAGATCGTGAACATGTCCGCATGTGTTTTTTTGGCTGCCTGGATCTCCTCTTTAGTGAAATGTCTGTCCATCTTCTTTGCCCATCACTTAATTGGATGAGTTATCTTCTTCTTCTTGATATTTTGTAGTATCTTATAGATTATGGAGATCAGGCGGCTGTCTGACATACAGTTGCCAACTATTTTTTCCCATTCTGTAAGTGTTCTTTCAATTCTATTAATAAAGTCTTGGGATGAGCAAAAGTGTTTGAGTCTTAATAGTTCTCATTTATCCATTTTCTCTTCTGATGATTGTGGTTTGTTTGACAGATTTTGGAGTCTGTCCACATTGTGTATTAAAACTTCCATTGTTGTTCCTACCTTTTCTTGGATGAGCTTTATCGTTTTAGGTTTGGTATTTAGGTCTTTTATCCAGTTAGAGTTGGTTTTTGTATAAGGTGTAAGATATGGGTCTTGTTTCAATTTATTGCAGATGGATATCCAATTTTGCCAGCACCATTTGTTGATGATACTGTTTTTACCCCAGTTTAATGTTTTAGGGCCTTTGTCGAATATCAGCTGTTCATAGGCAGATGGTGTCATCTCTGCGGTCTCAGTTCTGTTCCATTGATGGATCTGTCTGTTTTTGTACCAGTACCAGGCTGTTTTGACCACTGTGGCAGTGTAGTATATTCTAAGGTCAGGTAATGAGAGGCCTCCCAGTGTGTTCTTCTTCTTTATAGTACCTTACTTATCCGGGGTTTCTTCCCTTTCCAAACAAAATTGGTGATTTGTTTCTCCATCTCATTAAAAAATGATGCTGGAACTTGTATTGGGATTGCATTATATAAGTAGGTTGCTTTGGGTAAAATAGAAGCTTTCACAATGTTAATTCTTCCTATCCATGATTAGGGTAGGTTTTTCTATTTATCTAAGTCTCTCTTAGTTTCTTGCAGTAAGGGTTTGTAGTTCTCTTTGTAAAGGTCTGTTATTTCTCTGGTTAGATTTATTCCTAGGTACTTTATCTTCTTAGTGGCTATAGTAAATGGTATTGATTTGATAATTTCTTCAATAACAGTCTCGTGTTGGTATAAAGGAATCCTACTGATTGACTGTTTATCGTGTATCCTGAGACTTTGCTGAACTCTTCTATCAGTTTGAGTAGTTTACTTATAGATTCTTTGGGATTCTCTGCATATACAATCATATCATCTGCAAACAGAGAGATTTTAACTTCTTTGCCAACGCAGATGCCCTTTATTTCTTGGTCTTGTCTAATTGCTCTGGCTAGAACTTCTGGTACAGTGTTGAATAGGAGAGGTGAGAGTGGGCATCCTTGTCTAGTGCCTGTTCTCACGGGAAAGTCTTTCAGTTTCTCTCCAGTCAGGATAACATGGGCAATTGGCTTTGTATAAATTGCCCTTATTGTGTTGAGGAATTTTCCATCTATGCCTATTTTGCTGAGAGTTTTTAGCATGAATGGGTGTTGGACTTTATCTAACGCCTTTTCTGCATCAATGGACAAAATCAGGTGATTCTTGTCTTTTGTGTTATTTATGTGGTTAATCACAACTGTTTTTCTGATGTTGAACCAGCCTTGCATCTCTGATATGAATCCCACTTGGTCATGATGGATTATTTTCTGGATAGGTTGTTGTGTTGCATTGGCAAGAATTTTGTTGAAGATTTTTGCATCTAGATTCATGAGTGATATCAGTCTGTAGTTCTCCTTCTTCGTTGGGTCTTTCCTTGGCTTTGGTATCTGGTATCAGGGTTATGCCGGCTTCATAGAATGAGTTTGGGAGTACTCCATCCCTTTCTGTACTGTGAAATAGTCTCAGTAGTATTGGAGATAACTCTTCTCTAAATGCTTGGTAGAATTCTGCCGTGAAGCCATCTGGGCCCAGGCTTTTTTTTGGTTGGCAGTGTTTTGATGACTTTTTCAATCTCTTCCTTTGTGATAGGTTTATTAAGTTGTTCTGCTTCATGTTGTGGTAATTTGGGTAGGTGGTATGAGTCAAGGAATTGGTCCATTTCCTCTACGTTTTCAAATTTGTTAGAGTACAGTCTTTCATAATATTCTGTTTTGATCTTTTTGATTTTGATTTCTGTTGGATCTGTGGTGACAACTCCCCTTTCATTTCTAATTTGGGTTATTTATTTCCTTTCCTGCTTTTCTTTAGGAAGTTTAGCCAGTGGTTTGTCAATTTTGTTGATCTTTTCAAAAAACCAGCTTTTGATCTTTTCAATTTTTTCCATTGTTTTTCTATTCTCTTATTCATTTATCTCTGCTCCAATCTTTATGATCTGGTTTCTTCTGGAGCCTGAGGGATTCCTCTGTTGGTCTCTCTCTACTTGTTCAAGCTGTAGAGTTAATTCCTTGATTTGGTTTCTTTCTTCCTTTCAGATATGTGCATTTATGGAGATAAACAGACCTCTGAGCACTGCTTTGGCTGTATCCCATAGGTTCTGGTAGGAAGTGTTTTCGTTCTCTTTGGAATCCATGAATTTCTTCATTTCATGCTTGATTTCCTCTATAACCTGTGTTTTTTTTGAGCAAGATGTTGTTCAGTTTCCATGTGTTCCACTTTCTATCTATGTTTTTTCTGCTATTGATTTCAGCTTTTATGGCTTTATGATCTGAGAAGATGCTTTGCAGTAGTTCAGTGGTATGGATTTTGTTGAGAATTGCATTATGGCCTATCACGTGGTCAATTCTGGAGAATGTTCTGTGTGCACTGGAGAAGAAGGTGTAGTTGTCTGCTGATGGGTGGAAAGTTCTGTATATATCAATGAAGTTTAGTTGGTTAATTGTGGCAATGAGGTCTTCTGTATCTTTACTGAGCTTTTTTCTAGATGATCGATCCAGTATTGAGAGTGGAGTGTTGAAGTCTCCCACTATTATTGGGGAGTCATTTAACTCGTTTTTGAGTATAGCCAGTGTTTCTTCGATGTACTTAGGTGCTTTGATATTAGGTGCATAAATATTTAATATAGTTAAGTCTTGCCTGTGTACTGAACCTTTCAGCAATAAATAGTGTCCATCTTTGTCCACGATGGTGGATTTGACATTAAAATTGATTTTTTCAGAGATTGGAATTGCCACACCTTCTCTTCTTTGTTCATTGTTAGCTTGATATATTTTGTTCCATCCTTTAATTTTCAGTTTGTTCTTGTAGACAGCATATGGATGGATCATGTCTTTTGATCCAAGATGTGACTCGATGTCTTTTTACTGGAGCATTCAGTCCATTCACATTCAATGTAATTATTGATAGGTATGTGTTCAGTGCTGCCATTGTGATATGTTTATGTTTGTGTTGATGTTTTCTCTGTTTTTCTTATTAGTCTGTTCTGGGACATTCTTTTTTGTGAGTTGATTTTTTACCTTTTTCAGTGCTGTTTTAGTAGTTGTTGAGACTCCTGTGTTACATTTCTTGAAATGGTATGATACATCTTTGTTGTGCTTTACAGCTGCCCCTATGATTCCCTTTAACAAAGTATATATAAACCCAATTTTAATTACTACCAATCTTGTCATCTTCCTATCCATCTGGATGGACTATAATGACTGTAGTACATCCCTCTTTTTAATATGATGGCACCATAGTTTTCATGATAATCACTGGATTGCTTCTTTCAGTATTAAAGCTATGACTGACTTTGAAGCCTTCCGTAACTGAGTAGAGTAATGTGTCATTCTAAAATATAAAGTTAGTGGTTTTGTTCTTCTAAGCCAAAGGCAAGAACTTCTTTCAGTATTTCTTGTAGTTTTGGTTTGGTTTTTACAAAGTCTCTGAGTTTCTGTTTATCTGGGAATGTCTTAATTTCATTTTCATATTTGAAAGATAGTTTTGCAGGATATATAATTCTCGGGTGGAAGTTCTTCTCCTTCAAGACTTTGAATGTGTCATCCCACTGTCTCCGTGCCACGATGGTTTCTGCTGAGAAATCTGACGAAAGCCTACAGGGTTTCCCTCTGAATGTTAGCTTTGCTTTGAGTCTTGCTGCCTTTAAGAGTTGCTGCTTATGTTTCATTTTGTTAAGCTTGATTAGAATATATCTTGGAGTCTTTCTTTTGAGATCTATATTAGGTGGCATATGATATGCATCTGAGATGTCTATATTCTCTTCCTTCATGATTTCTGGGAAGTTTTCTGTCAACAGCTCAGCACTGATACTCTCTGTGTTCTCAGGTGTCTCATCCTGTTCAGGGACTCCAGTTAGTTGAAGGTTGTTCCTCTAAATAGAGTCCCAGATGCTTCTTCATTTTTCTTGTTTCTTTTTTCTGATTTCTGCTCATAGATGCTGGCATCAGTAGCTCTGCCTTCTGAGTTGGAAATTCTTTTTTCCATTTCTGTTTTCTTGGCTTTGAATCGAAGTTTCTTTGATTTTGTTCTTGATCTGTTGGATTTCAGAGTACTGGTGTTCCATCAGATCGAACAGCTTGTTTAATTTTTCCTTTTGTCCTGCTGCATTTTGTATAAGGTCTAGAAGGGCTCTGTATATAATCATTTTGTATTCACTTTCTGATGATTTCATAAACGTTTCTTCATCTGGAAAACTCCTTCGTTGTTTTGTTTGTGAGCCTTCTGAAGCCATGGGTGATTTGTTGTATGCCACAAGTGTCTGTTGCTTTTTGGGTCCCTTGTGAGTAAGAAGAGGCTAGAAGTGATACTGTGAGGATGGACTGCAGTGTTTCTCTAGGCTGTCTTGAAATGTAAAGCAAAAGGTATCTGACCACTTCCCAAGTCAGTCAGGTCTTGAGGTACAGAGGTCCCTCTTCCCAACTGGCAAAGTAAGTGCTGCTATATCCAACCACAGATGATAGAAACTAGTTCAGAATACAGCAATGCTACTGCCCTGTTGGCCTCTGCTGACAGGGCCCAGCCTTAGGTGACATTGTGGAAACCACTGCTTTTCGGGTAGAAAAGCGCTCTCCTGTGGGTAGGTTCTGGCGCCAAAGCTAAGAAATACGTCCAGCTGTGGCCACTGTATCCAAGATGGCGCCCTCCACACAGGCAGCAGATAGAGGGGCTAAAGGTGCCGAGAGGTAGTGATTCTTTTGCTCTGTTGCCTGGCCCCCATTGTAGGTGACACTGTGTAAATTACTGCTTTTCTTTGGAGATGTGCTGTCCAGTTTGCAGGCACTGGCTCCCAGGCTAAGAATGAGATCCTGCTAAAATCTCTGTATCCAACATGGCGTCCCACACACTGGCAACGTGGTTCTGTACAAACCCTGCTGTGGCACTGATAAAAAGACAGGCCCAAAGTGGCTAGATGAACAGAGTCCTAAGCCTGGCTCTCAAAATGCGGGAATTTTGCCTGCCTGTCACCCCAGCAGTGTGTCTGAGTCTGACTGCTAGGCAAGACTCAGCTCCATCCGTTGGCCAAGACAGAGAAAAAAGAAAGTCAAAATGGTGCATTTACCTTCAGTCCGTGAGAGCCAGGGCTAGCCAGGAGCGGGAGTCAGTGAAAGAGAGGAGCTTTTTTGCTCAGTGGTATGAAGTCCAAATTAACAGCCCTGTGCCGTGTCCTGGAGGCCCACTAGGTAACCAGAAAGCTCCGTTTGATTACCAATTCAGGACTTGGTTTCCAGAGGGATATAAAGAGATGTGTGCTTAGTCTGCCATCTTGACTCCACCTCCCTGTCTTTTGAAATCTTATGTTCAGTTCTTTTATGTCGTTATTTCTTCCTTTCGCTTTAGCTACTCTATATCCAAGAGCACGTTTCAGAGTGTTTTCTGAGATCCTGTTTGATCTTTCCTGTCTCTTTAATGACCTCTTGCTTTCTTCATGTGTGATGTCCTTGATTTCATTCCACAGTTTATCTGGTCTTTGGTCATTAGTGTTCAACACATGAAACCTATTCTTGACATGGTCTCTAAACTCAGGTAGGATGCACTCATAGTCATATTTTGTCTCTCATGGACTTTTTCTCCAGTTTCAGTTTTGAACTGTTGATGAGCAGTTGATGCTCTGTACCTCATTCAGCTGTTGGCCTTGTTCTGACTGATGATATCAAATCTTTCCAGTGTGTTTTTTTCCAGAAATGCAGTTGATTTGATTTCTGTGTATTCCATTTGGTGAAGAAAAGTATTTGCATTGAAGAAGTTGTTAGTTTTGCAAAATTCAGGTGATTTCCACCTTGGATTTGGTTACCAAGGCCATATTTTCCAACTACCTGCTCTTGTTCTTTATTTCTGACTTATTCATTCCCATCACCAGTAATGATCAGTACATCCTGACTGTGTGTTGGATCAATGTCAGACTGCAGAAGCTGGTAACAATCCTCAGTTTCTTCATCTTTGGGCTTAGTAGTTGGTATGTTAATTTGAATAATAATTATATTAACTGGTCTTCTTTGTAAGCATGTGATATTTATCTTATCACTGACAGTGTTGTACTTTAGGATAGCTCCTGATAGATTTTTTACGATGCATGCGGTGCTGTTCCTCTTTAAGTTGTCATTCCTGGCACAGTATACAGAAATTTGATTGTAAGATTCACAGTGCCCAATACCAGCCTATTTCAGCTCACTAATGCCTAGAAGACTGATGTTTATGCGTTCCATTTAATTTTTGAGGATTTTCAATTTTTTTAGAGTAGTATTTCATACATTCCACTTTCCAGTTATTAAAGGATGTTTACAGTTGTTTCTTCTCATGTTGACTCTTGCCATGCCAGCAGATCAAAGTCCTGAAAGCTTGACTCCATCTGTGTCATTAAGGTCAACTCTACTTTGAGGGGAAACCATGGTATCATAGTGGTTAAGGGTTAACAACCAAAAGGTCGGCAGTTTGAAGCTGTCAGGTGCTTCTTGGCAACTCTGTGGCAGCAGTTCCACTCTGTCCTCTAGGGCTGCTATCGGTGGAAATTGACTCAGTGTCAGTTTTTCCCCCCTACTTTGAGTAGGCAGCGATTTCCCTGTTGTCTTTTGTCACCCTACCTGAGGGGTTCACTTGTTGGCCCTGTATCAGACAGTGTTCTGCTGCTATTCATAATATTTTCACTGATTTGATTCTTTTCAGAAGTAGACTGCCAGGTCCTTCTTCCTGGTCTGTCTTAGTGTGGAAGTTCAGCTGAAACCTGTATGGCATTGGTGACCCTGCTGGTATCTGAATACTGGTGGCGTAGCTTCTAGCATCACAGCAACATGCAAGATCCCACAGTATGACAAACTGACACATACATCAGGGTCAGTGGATATACTGTAATTTATTGATTGATTTTTCTGTAGATTGACATTTGAGGTGTTTTTGAGTTTTTAGCTGCTTCAGAAATGCTGTTGTGAATATTACTATATGTGTGCATTGCTGAATACATGCTAGAGTTTCTCTAGACCCTAAAGCAGACTTTGTGAACCTTGACTTTGTGGACATTTTGGGTCAGATGATTCTCTGTGGGCAACTGTCTGGTGCGTTGTTAGCTGTTCAGCAGCACCCTGGTGCATTGTTAGCTGTTTAGCGGCACCCCTGGCTTCTTCCCACTAGGCGTCAGTAGCATTGCCCCAGTTGTGAGAAACAAGATGATTTTGGGGCCTTGCTGATAGCCCTGAGGGGCAAAATCACCCCAGTTGAGAACAGAGACACTTGGGCAGTGGGTCTCAAGCTTTTTGGTCTCAGGACCCATCTTAGTTTCCTTAGGTGTGCTGACAAAGGACCACAAATTTGGTGGCTTATGTGTATTTGGAAAAGCATAGTTAAATATGTATATATTCTTAAATATTTTATTGGGATTAAGTGAAAGTTTACAATCCAAGCCGATTTGTCATATAAAATCCCGCACACACACACCTCTGTGAACTTGAGCTGCTCTCCCAACCCTGTGACAGCACACTCTTCCTTTCCACCTTGGACTTGCCGTACTCACTCAGCCAACTCCTGTACCTTCCTCTGCACTCCTTCATCTCACCTCTACAGAGGAACTGCTGTGATAGCCTCATGGATATATTTAAACCAAGAACCGCACATAGCACCAGCATCATAGTCTGATCCAATTTTTGTCTGAAGAGTAGCCTTTGGTACTAGTTTCAGCTCTGAGCTAGCAGTGGGTGCAAGGGCCATGTTCTCATGGAACCCTCCAGGATGTGGGACTACCATGTCTGGTCTTTATTTTAAGAGAGTTCTAGATCTGCATCCCCAGTTTCTCTTCTGGCTGTGTCAGGGACTCTGCATTGTATTGCCTGTTAGGGCAGTCCTTGGTGGTGGCCGGGCATTGTCTAGTTTTTCTAGTCTCATGTGGAAGTCGTTTCCTGATCACATGGTCTCTTTTGTCTCCTCAGCTCACATTGTTCTCATATTTTTGATGTCCTTCATTCTCCTTTGCTCCACATGGATTGGGACTAGCTGATGCTCCTTAAATGGCAGCTTGCTAGCTTTTAAGACCCCAGATGCCATTCACCAAAATGGGATGCAGAACATTTCTTAAAAGAAAAACAGTTATGCTAGTTGACCCAGATGTCCTCTAAAACCGTGTTCCACAGCCCCATCCCTGGTACTCTGACCTTTGAAATGTTGGGTTGTATTTAGGAAACCTCTTAGTTCTTGCTGTAGTCTAGCAGTGTTAATCTCATTTCCACTGTGTGCCATCACTTCCTTCACTTAACCTAATTCCTATCTACTATTTAATCTGTGAATACTTGTGCCCCTCCCTTCTGTCCCTGGTAGCTGTGAATTTTCTTCTGTGCTTAAGCCTTTTATTGAGTCTGCATAAAAGTGGTTTCATACAGTATTTGTTCCGTTGTGACTGAGTAATTTCATTCAGCATAATATCTTCAAGATGACTCCATGTTATCAGATGTTTCTCAGCATCATCACTGTTCTTTATCATTGTATAGTAGTCCGTTGTGTGGATATATCATAGTTTGTTTATCCATTTGTCTGTTGATGGGCACCTAGGTTACTTCTGCCTTTTTGCTGTTGTGGACAGTGCTGCAGTAAACATTGGTGTGCATGTATCTATCTGTATGACAGCCCTTATTTCCCTAGGATATGTTCCAAGGAGTGGGATTTCTGGATGGTATGGTATTTCTATTTCTAGCTTTTTAAGAAAGCACCAAATTGTTTTCCAAAGTGGTTGTACCATTTTACATTCCCACCAGTAGTGTAGAGTTCCAGTCTCTCCACAACTTCTCCAAAATTTATTGTTTTATTATTTTTGGGTGAACACCAGCCCTTGTTGGAAACCCTCGTGGTTTAGTGGTTAGTAGCTACAGCTACTAGCCAAAAGATCAGTAGCTCGAATCTACCATGCATCCCTTGGAACTCTATGGGGCAGTTCTGCTCTGTCCGGTAGGGTTGCTGTGAGTCAGGATTGACTCAGTAGCAAGGGATTTGTTTGTTTTTTGGTTTTGTTGCTGTATTTCTACTTGTTCAAGTTGTATGGTTAATTCTTTGATTTGGGCCCTTTCTTCTTTTCGAATTTGTGCATTTATTGAGATAAACTGATTTCAGAGTACTGCTTTTGCTGTGTCCTACATGTTCTAATATGATGTGTTTTCCTTACCATTTGATTCTGTTTCCTTTTCTGGTCTTGATTTATTGTGTGACCAAAAAGTTTTTAAGTCAGTTTTTGTTCAGTTTCTCTGTGTTTTTTTTTTTTACCCTTGCTTTTTCTGCTGTGGATTTTGACTTTTATGGGTTTATGGTATAACAAGATGCTTTGCAGTATTTCGGTGTGTTGGATTTTGTTAAGACTTGCTCTATGATGTGATCTGTTTTGGAGAATGTTCTGTGTACTTTGGAAAAGAAGGCATATTTGTTGTTAGGTGGAATGGAGTGTTCTGTATATGACTATGACGTTGAGTTGGTTGATTGTGGCATTTAGATCTTCCATATCTTTAGTGAACTTCTTTCTGGGTGTTCTGTCCATCAATGAAAGTGGTGTGTTGAAGTCTCCTACTGTTCTTGTGGAACTTTCTGTCTCACTTTTCAATGTTGTTAGACATATTTTGAAGCTTAGTATTGCCACTGCTGCTGTTTTTTGAATGTTTTTAGCTTGGTATGTAGTTTTCCATCCTTTGAGTTTCACTTTGTATCTTTAAGTCTAAAGCGTGTCTCTTGTAGGCAGCATATAGATGGATTGTGCCTTTTAATCCACTCTACTACTCTTTGCCTCTTTATTGGTGCATTTGACCCATTTACATTCAATGTGATTATTGATAGGTATGAATTTAGCACTGTCATTTTGGTGCCTTTTGTGGTGAGTTGTTGACAGTTTCTGTGTTCCACTTAATTTTTGGTGCTGAGTTGTTTCTCTTTATGGGTTGTCTATTCCAGTGTTGTTGGTTTTATATCTGCTTAGACTTCTTGATTTTGTTTCTTGTTTTGGTATGTAGGGTTGTTAATTTCCTTTTTGATTATCTTGACATTTACCTCTAATGTCCTAAGTTTAAACCAGTCTTTAATTTCTTTGTATCTCCTTGACTCCCTGTCCATCTGAAAGATCTATAAGTACATTAATTTTTCCCTCTTATTGTATAATTTTGTCATCCTTTTCATATTGAGATCTCTATTTCCCTATTGCTAGTATTTTCTGTTTGATTTATTTTTGGGGATTCCCTGTCCATGTTGATATCTGGATGGTGTGTCCTGCCTCGTATCTGTGAATATATAGCTGATGTTAATTGATTTTCAAATCAGAGAACTTCAGTGTTTCTTAGAATTTTGGTCTGTGTTTTACAAATTGTCTAAACTTTTGTGTACCTGAGAGTGTTCTAATTTGGCCGTCATATTTGAGAGACAGTTTGCAGGATATATACTTCTGTTTAGCAGTTTTTTTCCGTCAAGGCTTTGTATGTGTTATCCCATTGCCTTCTTGCCAGCATAGTTTCCACTGAGGAATCAGATCTCAGTTTCAGTGGCGCTACCTCTTATTTATTTTTTTAAAGCCTAGCTGCCTATAAGAGCCTCTCCTTGTCTTTAGTTTTCTGTAAGTTTGATGACAATATATCTTGGATGTCTTTCTTTTGGGATCTAGCTTGTGTGGAGTTCAGTGAGCATATTGGATAGATATCTTGTCTTTTATATTAGGGAAGTTTTCTGTCCACATATCTTCAACAGTTCTCTCTGTATTTTCTGTAATCCTCCTTGTTCTGAAACTCCAATCATTTGTAAATTATTCTTCTTGATAGAGTTTCACATAACTCTCAGTGATTCTACATTAAAAAAAATCTTTTTTCTAAACTATCCTCAAATAAGGTCATGTCAGTTGCTTTATATTCAGCCTCACTACTTCTGTATTCCATTGCCTGTATTATGCTCCTTTGACTTTCTATTGAATTGTTCAATTCTGTAATTTTAATGTTAATCTGCTGAATTTCAGATGGCTGTTTCTCAAGTGTTTCTTGCAGCCTGTTTAAGTTTTCAGTATGTTCTACTGCACTTTGCCTTATTTTTTTCCTGATGCCTAGCAGAGCTCTGAATATTACTCTTTTGTATTCTACCTCTGATGATTGCCGGGAATCTTTGTCTTGAAAATTTTTTGATTCTTTGTTTTGGGAGTGTATGGAAGCCATGGTGGTCTGCTTCTTTAAATGATTTGAAATAGATTGTTTTAGACTGTTGCTTCCAAGCCATCAGAAAATTGTTGTACTTTATTTAATTTTGTTTATTGTATTCTGACGTGTGTGTGTGTTTTAGTTTATTTAAGTGTCCAAGTAGCTTGGTTGTGTGAGTTGTTTTGTTTATTGGAGGCCTAGAAATTCTAAAGTCTTGTCACTGGGTGGTTAGAGCTGTTGCTAGGCATGGGGGCCCCGGCATCGGTTTCTTTTTGTTGTGTGTATTTAGTTCAGGCACCCACTCAGTTGACCCCTAAGCATGTAGTACCTGCTGAGGAATGTTGATTAGTGTGGGGTTTGGTTGCTTGCTGTAGTATGCTATGAAAGGCAGGGGTCCAGTGCTGAGAAAGGGAGGGGTCTATGTTGAGAAAAGGAGGGGCCCTGCCTCAAGAAAGCTGAGTCTCTGGCAGCACTGTGCCTAGGGAAATAGTGTATTTCTGCCCTGCATTCTCAGCTTTTTTTCCCTTTCCCTTTGTTAAACTCTGACTAAGTGGCACTTGGCTTGGCTTGCTAAATTGCTCCCTTTCCAAGTATGAAAGAACAGCTCAGGGCACACTCAATGCCATGTACAGTGCAGAATCTGGTGCCCAACACAGCACAGAGAAGGAAGGGAGAGCACCCGAGAGAGAGTTTGTACCCCAAGGGAAAAGTTTTGATTCATGTGCGTTTGCAAGAACTCATCTTTTGACTTTCAAATGGAGGAATGCTGCAGTTCTGTAGGTGTGTCTTTCCCAAGCTTGGCTTCTCTGCTGAGAAAGATGCTCTTTTAACGTGGCTTTGTTCACTACACTGGCTCAGAAGGTCGTCTTGTAGGGTGTGGACTCCCTTTGACCTGTCCTGTCCTGTCCTGTCTAGGCAGCTCTGCACGTACTCTCACCTCTGTGCTAACTCGTTCTCCCGGCCTTCCCCCTGGTGTTCAGGGCTCCTGGAATGTCCTTTTAAATCCATTGCGTTGCTTTTCTGTGTCTTTGTTTTTAGAGGGATCGGAAGATGGCTGTCATTCTCCATCATGTTAGCCCTGCCTCTGTAAAAGCATGTATCGATAGCCTTTTCTTATAATTAAGAACATTTTTTGATCCTGTGCTTTTGTTTCCCAGTGGTGCTGTAACAAATACCTCAGGCGGGCGACTTAAAGAACAGAAATGTATTTTCTCACAGTTAGGAGGCTCAAATTCCACATCAGGGTCTTGGCTTTTTAAATTCCTTCCTTGTTGATAGCCCAGAGTTTCCTTACTTCCTTGGCTTGTGGAGGGCTCTCCTGTGCCTTCTGTCTTCTCCAAAGTGTGCAGGCTTGTCTCTGTGTCCATGCTGCTCCTTATGTAACTCAGAAGTGACTAGATTTAGGATCCATCCTGCACTGCTATGACCCCACTGACTGATGGCATTATATTAGCTTATAGTCCAACCCAGCTATAGGCCAGGTTTTCAGTACATATAGGGGACACAGTTTAATCCATAACATAACACCAGCTCAGTGGGTCATAGTTTTCATAAGTGTTTTTAATTATATAAGCAATTTTGTGTACTCAGTGACATTGAAATACATTCAATTATTTTGTAGTTACATGGCTTTTTTTTGTTTAAGCCAATTTTGTAACATTATGGTTTGGTTCACTGAGTTATGCAGATTTCTCAAATGGTGACTTATTTCATTGTATGATATGTAAACAAACAAACAAAAAACAAATACTTGCATTTGTTATCAGCAGCAATAATAACATGACCACGCATTTCATGGGAAAAGTCTTAAAAAGTATTGGGAAGCTGCCACATTCACGGTGGTGAATCCAATTTTTCCAAGGTTCTAATCTTTACTGAAAAGCTTGAATTTTAATCATTGGCAGCAGTGATTGTCAGTTGCTTTTCTTGAAGTTGTAGTCTCACTTCATTCATTTTGAGAAAATGTATGCCAGATACCCAGCTCTGACAGTGTCTGACAGCCACTGTTTTATTTTTAAATTGTGCTGAAAATATATATGAATCTTTACCATTTTCGTATTTGATTTGTAGCAATTCTTTGTATGTTCTGAATGCTAATCTTTTGTCATTTATGTGTTTCAGCAAACACTTCCTAGTTGACACCTGTTGTTTGAAGTGCTATGGCTCCTAATTTTAATATAATTTTTTATCTTAGTTGTCTAGTTTGTGTTTTTCATGTCTTATTTAAGGCATTCTAGACTGGGAGCCCTGCTGGCACTGTGGTTCAAAGCTCTGTAGCTTATCAGAAGGTTGGCAATTTGAGTCCACCAGCCTCTCCTTGGAAACCTTATGGTCACGTCTAGTCCTTCCTAGAGGGTTGCTATGAGTTGGAATCAACTTAATGGCAATGAGTTAGGTTTTTGTTTATTCGTGTCTGAAGCTTTAAAAGTTGTTGCCTACGTTGTCTTCTAAAAGTTGTAGAGTTCTGACTTTAAATCCTTAATCCGCTTGAAATTGATTTCTGAGTATAGTGTATGGTAGGCACCTCCATTTTTCCTCTGTTTATCATTAATTGATCTGTCCCTATTTATTGTGATTAACAATGTCATCTCTGATATATTATCAAATTTCTATATTTGCACAAGGTTTTTTTTCCCCCTGGATTCTTGAGTTGAAACAGTCTGGATGGCAAGGAGTTTTGTTTCACCTGTCATTTAGTCTACACCTTGATCAATAAGAAAACCCTGGTGGCATAGTGGTTAAGTGGTGTGCCTGCTAACCAAAAGGTCACCAGTTTGAATCCACAGTGTGTACTGTGGAGACTCTGTGAAACAATGTTTTCGTCAGTTAGTGTTGCTCTAACAGAAATACTAAAAGTGGATGGCTTTAACAAATGACAGTTTATTTTTACACAGTGTGGTAGGCTACAAGTCTGAATTCTTGGTATCCACTCCAGGGGAAGGCATTCCCTCTGTCAGCTTTGGAGGAAAGTCCTTATGTTGTATCAGTTTTTGGTTGGGGAGCATCTTGGTACAGTAACCTCAAGTCTGAAGGACACACTCTGCTTCTGGTGCTGCTGTTTTGATGGTGTGAGGTTCCCAATTCTCAGCTTTCTTTCCTCTCTTTTTATCTCCCATAGGATCAAAGGATAAAAAGATAATGCAGGCCACACTCCAGGAAAACTCCCTTAGCAAGGGTATTGCAGTCCCACTCTAATCCTCTTTTAACATAATCATTGTATCTATTAGCCCCAGGTAGAGATTAGGATGTGTAGTATAGGAAACTGAAAGCTCTTTTAAACTCAACCCAACATTGCAAGGCTAGAGTGGCAGGGTCTGGGGATTAATGTTCCCAGAGGGAACAGTTGGCATAATTAGCCTATTGCTAAGAGAGTCTCTGCACCCCATATTGGTGAGTGACGTCTAGGGTCTTAAAAGCTAGCAAGCTGCCATCTGAGGTTCACCAAATGGTCCCAACTCAGCCAGAAGAGATGATCATCCCAAACACCAAAGACACAAGTTGATAAGAGCCCAGGAGACAGAAGGACTCATGTAATGGGAAACTGTATCAACATGTAACCAGAAGAAGGAGATGGTGCCTGGCTACCACCAAAGACAGCTGTGATGGCGCACACAATGTTGATGTCTGGTGGCCTGGGAGATCCCCAGGGAGCATGACCCTTAGACCTGCAGTTCCCCCTATCTAGAAAATGCTATGGAGTCAACTCTTCGTACAAACATGGATTAGACTTGGGGACACAATGTGACCGTAGGGTGGGTGTACTTTATGGTTCTGTGTGTTTATATGAGGCTGTCCTACTGGTCTCTTTCTAGATGGGAGAGAAGAATGTGGGAGAGGAGGGGGCATGAGCTTGTTAAGAGGATATGTCAAGTATAAAATGAAAAGGAGTACTGGTCTCTTTCTAGATGGGAGAGAACAATGTGGGAGAGGAGGGGGCATGAGCTTGTTAAGAGGATATGTCAAGTATAAAATGAAAAGGAGGAGTGTGCTGTCATGGGGCAAGAAGAGCAAAAGAGCTGTAGATAGGCGGGCGTGCAGAATTGATTTGGATTGTAACTTTCACTTAATCACAATTAAAAAAAAAAAAGAATATTGGGAATGATAGCCTAGCCAAATGGCTACACACTTTGGAGGACAAAGTTTAGTCCATGACAGGCAGTTCTACTCTGACCTATAGGGCTGCTAAGAGTTGAAATTGCCTTGATGGCAATGGGTTTTCGTCAACAATACAAAGATCCATAGGTGGTGCATTTTGTGCTCAACTCCTAAGCTAGAGCTTGGTGGTTTAAACCCACCTAGCAATGCCACAGAGGAAAGGCCTGACTGTCTGCTTCTTTAAAGATTACAGCCAAGAGCATCCTGTAGGGCGGTTCTGCTCTGTAACGCACTAATGCATGTCCTTGCTGCAGGCTGCATTCCTGGTAACATGAGTCCTACTATTTTATTCTCCAGAAGCATGTTGATTTTTCTGTGTCCTTGCTATTCCATGTAACTTTTAAAATTGGATTGTTGTGTTTCTTTTGAAATTTGTTAGATTTGCTTTGTGTAGATTAATTGGAGGGGGGTTGACATTGTATCAGGCTTGATTCTGCCTTTCCACCCATATGATGTGTCATATTTATTTTGGTTTGTTGGAGTATTTTTGTCTTGTTTTTTTAGTTTTTCCATCTTAAAATTTTACCTAGACCCTAGCATTTTTGTTGCTAGTAGAGTGGAAACATGAAAACAATTTAGATTTTACCGGTTTGCTGCTGGTGTAGAATCTTACTTTTTAGTAATTTTTTGTGTTGATCTTGTTTCTGACTCTTTCCCCTCTGCCCAAGAATTCTTTTGGGTTTCAGGTAGGCCAGTGCATGATCTTTGAGTAGTGACATCAGAGACCTTTTGTTTTCTTTCCTTTGTATTCTTTTTTTAGGAATTACTATGATGTAGTGGCCAGAAGCTTCAGTATAAACCCGTCCCTAAATATAAGGCCTGTTTTTGATATTTTCCTAATAGAAATGGTGTTTTTATTATTATTATTATTATTATTTTTGGTAGTATCTGTTAGGGAAACATGATCTAACACTTGTTAATAGGCCAAAATGATGAGTGGATATCTTTTTAATGCCAGAAGGTCAGCAGTTTAAATTGGACAGCTACTCCTTAGACGTGCTAGGGACAGTTCTGCTGTGTGCTGTAGGTTTACTGTGAATTGGGAACGACTTGATGGCAACAAGTGTTGATTTTTCCTTGGAGCTAGGGCTCATCTGATGCTAGGAAGTTGAACTTTGTTTCACTAATCACTGATTAGGATCCAGGTGGTTTACAACTTGGCTGTGTTAATTTTTTTCCTTTTTTAATTTGTTGTTGAGGATGTAACAGAGCAAAACACATCACTTCAGCAGTTTGAGTTACACATCCATTTCCATCCACCTCTTCTCAGTTATACTTCTGCTGTTAACATAAGTTCACTGCCCTTAACATTTGTACCTACACTTTCAAGTTGGTGGTATCATTTTGATCCCATGTGTACAGTTCCAGAAGTTAATTTGCAAAAGACTAAATCCTAAACGTTAGAGTTTTGAGCCCTGGAGGTGCAGTGGTTAAGTGTTTGGCTGTTAACTGAAAGCTCAGTGGTTCAAACCCACCACTTATACCATGGGACAGAGATGAGGCAGTCAGCTTCCGTAACACTATAGCCTTGAGAAGCTTACAGGGCGGTTCTACTCTGTCTTGTAGGATTGCTGTGAGTCTGGGTTGACTCAATGGCAGTGGTTCCCCTCCCCCACCTCATAGGGCCTGAAGTCAGAGCCCGTGGGTGGTGAAATGATAAAGTACTTGACTACTACCTGAAATGTTGGTGGCCTGAACCCACCCACCCAGACAGGCCTCAGAAGAAAGGCCTGCGGTCTGCTTCTGAGAGATGGTTGTGTTGGAAACCCTGTAAAATATAGTTCTCCTCTGAGACATGTGGGGTCAACATGAGTCAGATACATACTTAACTGGTTTGCTTTTTTGGTTAGAGCATGAAGTAATTTTGTATACAGGTTAACATTCTTATTTCAAATCTTCTGCTCACTGTAGATGCCAGTTTCTCATGTCCTCATTGAACCTGAGTAGTCATTCCACTGAGTTTTTATTAGTGAGTGAAATAAGGCTTTGACACATCTTACTGTGTTATTTGTAGGAAATAACATTTTTAACAATTTGAGAATTTTATGCTTTGATATCATTTGTTAGATTAGGAATGTTCCTTTCTGGTTCTAGTTTCCTAAGAGTTTTTTCATTTTTTTAAACTAAACTGCGACTGTTGGGTTGATTCTGCTCATAGTGACCCTCTGGGACAGAGTAGAACTGCCCATAGAGTTTCCAATAAGTACTTGATGGATTTGAACTGCCAGCCTTTTGATTAGCAGTCATAGCGCTTAACCATTGTACCACCACGGTTTCCAAAATCGTGAATAGGCATTGAGTTTTAACAAATGCTTTTTTTTGTTGTTGGTTGAGATATGTGATTTTTCATTTCTAATCTATAAATATAGTGTAAATAATGTGTGTATATGTTTCCCCTAATAATAAACATTCCTGATATAAATCCACCTTGGTGATTGCTGCATCCATTTTGATAATGCTTTGTTTGGGATTTTTAGAATGTCACAATGTACAAAATTGGCTTGCATAGTCTCTTTCTAGCACTATCTTTATCTGGTTTTGTTTTATGTTACAGAGATGTATCTCTTTCTATCCCCTGGAAGACCTTATATTAAGATTGAAATCCATACTTGGAACAATTGCTGACATTTGCCTTTAAACCGTTTTGAGCTTAATGTTATCACTGAAGGAAGACTTTGCTAGGGTTCCTTAGCTTTCTGAGCTTCCCTTGACAAAGTAGAAGTCTATGGTCAGTTGTCCAGTTCTTTATTACTGTTTGTGATTTCCTTCCAATTTTGGTTAACCTTGGCAGCTACCCAAATAGAGCCTTAGGCAGCTGTCCTGAGGGGAATTCTTTTCTCACATTCTCCTTGAACCTGGGTAGTCATTCCACTGAGTATTTCATTAGTGAGTAAAACAAGGCTTTAACACATCTCACCGTCTTATTTGTAGGGAATTATGTTTTTAACAATTTGATAATTTTATGCTTTGATGTCATTTGTTAGATCAGGAATGTTCCTTCCTAGTTCTGGTTAGGATGTTCCTTTCTAGTTCTAGTTTGCTAAGAATCTTATTTTTTTAAACTAAACCCACAACTATTGAGTTGACTCCTCTCATAGTGACCCGCTGAGACAGAGTAGAACTGCCTCATAGAGTTGTCTCTTTTGACTTCTGGACCCAGAATGAAGGGAAGCAGGCCTCAGGCACAGAGTCCATTCCTTCCACTGTCTGGCCCTTTCAGTTCTCTGAAGTAAATCCCCTGTGACCTTAAGATTTTGTCTTTTCAGTCAACTGTGTGACCTTGCAGGAGCCCTGGTGAAGTGCTGGTTAGGAGCATGGCTACTGACTGAAAGGCTGAAAGTTTGCATGTGCTGGTTGCTGCTAGGAAACCCTCTGAGATAGTTCTACTCAGCCATACAGGGTCACTGTGCATTTGAATCAACTTGATGGCATTGAGTTTGGATTTTTTTGTTTGGTGTGACCTTGAGTGAGTGTTAACTTCTCAGTGTTCACATTAAATGCTCAGATGTTAACTGCCTCTGCTGTTAGTGATACAGAGATTCCTCCTCTTGCTTCAGCACGGACTCAACCCTGTGGATGGATGGAAGGCGTCTTAGGATGGGTTTCTGCTCCACCTCTTTTCTGTAGTGGGTGTAACACGTGCAGTAGTCAGTGGATGGCCTTTGCATTTTGGAGATGGCTGCCTTATCTTTGTCTAACATAAAAAAGAGATAGTTTGTTCTTCCCTCCATATTGCCCCTAGGTCACTGGGTTAAATAATTTTATCTGGAATAAACTTTTAAAGATCTTTGTTTTACTTATAGACCAGAGTTGTCACTTGAGTGAATGACTTCTATAGGGGGAATTGTTAGAAAGGCCTGAACATTTATATGCTTTAGAGGACAGTGATAGGGCCAGTTGCCTTGAATGTCAAGCTGAGAAATTTTAACTTAAAGTATTTTGCAGTCGGAAGTCATAATATACTCAGAGAATGGCACATTTCCCCAGACCTGCTATGGTCTATTCAAATCTTGTCATCTCTAGCCATTTCATTCACTTTTGTCTCATTTGTCTGTGTATTGTCAACATCTAGAAAGTTGCTGAGAAAATGGGAACACTAAAAAGTATTTGTTGAAAATGGAAGTAAATGAAAGATTGTATATATTAACTTGTGTCAGACTATAGCAACATACATAGAACAATGAATAGATGTAACAATGTATTTCCACTTTCAAACTGACAACTTACAACTTCTTTGGAATTGAAATTTTAACAACACCGGCAATCCTGCCATAGAGTCCTGAAGTGATGAGGAAAACAGAGATAAATCATAGATCAAGAAATACTTCTGTCCTTTGAAGCACTTTTGAATTTTCTAGGCATTTTAGGAAACGAAACAATCATTTAAAAAGTTAAATCAAATTTTAGCCTAAAAAGTATTTCTTGTCTGTTGTTTTCTCCGACACATTATAGAAGGAAGAAGTATACCACAGATTGTTTTGAGATAACAAAGAGACATTCTAATGTATTTTAAATAGAAAGAGTAATGGCACTTTTTTCAATAACAGTGCTTATTGTAATTGTTGCCTTGATGGTGTATATAGTCCCATGTCATATGCCTGCATATAAACTCACAGTAGCAGACATCTGTTCTCTGTTTAGCTTTTGTTTCCCTGAACTGTTCTGGTGAGAACACCCTCTGCCTTTTGGCATTTGTCACATCCCAACTCCATGAACAATTCAGGCCTCTGTTTTCTTCAGGGACACGTTATAGCTCCCTGAACATGTTACAGCTCCCTTGGACACTTTGGAAGATTGTGTCATTGGAGGTTGGGTTGTTAGGGTCCGCGATTTTCAAGATGCGACACTGTTACTTTAAAGGTTAAATTTTATTAAAAAAAATATGCCCAATAGGAAAAATACTGGTGCACCAGGGACGCACCCCAAGCTACACAGAGCAGGGGGCGACGACGAGTTTCCTCAGCGCCCAGTATTTAAGTCGTGAGATTGCAAAGCAGGGAGGATGAACTGACCTTTACATTGATTGGTTAACTCCTATTAGTTGTAAAATGTGGTCAAGGTCTAGGGGTCACTTGCAGGCTGTTACTTGCAAGGTTGCCCCCAGGCTTGTCTTGTGACAGTGTTTTGTAAGACAAAGGTGAGATTATTCTATATTTTCTGCTATTAAATTGTTTCCTGGGGCTGTCTTTAATATCTCGAATTTTTACCACACCCTTCCTCATTTCAACAGGGTGTCTTGTAGAGTTAAAAGAGAAGAACTAGAAGGACATTATGCTTGGTGGGGTTGAAGGTCAGTGAAAAGGAGAAAGACCCTTGACTAGCTGGAGGGACAGAGTGGCTACAAAACTGGGCTGAAACACGGCAGAGGGTGGTGCGAGCCTGGGCTGTGTTTCCGTTGTACACAGGGTCACTGTGAGTCAGAACCAACTTGGTGGCACCCAGCAACAATGGCATAGAAGTCCCTGGGTGGTGTAGAGGGTTATGTGCTCAGCTAACTGAAAGGTTGCAGATTCAAGTCTATCCAGAGACACCTTGGAGGAAAGGCCTGGTGATCCACTTCGGAAAAATCAGCCACTGAAAACCGTCTGGTGTGGGGTTCTACTCTGACACACATGGGCTAGCCATGAGTTGGAATTGACTCACTTGCAACCGATTTTTTTTTCCTTCTGATTGGTAAAATAGGGACTTACGTCATATTCTGACTTGAATGTCAGAATGTAAGTAATCAGTCCGTTTCATTCCTTTTCCCTCCTTCCTCTCTCATGTATAACATTGGGGTAATGGTGGGCTTCAGAAATAATTTAATTGACTGATATCTGCCAAACCAAACCATTGCTATTGGCTTGATTCCAACTCATAGGAGCCACACAGTACAGAGTAAAACTGCCCTGTAGAGTTGCCAAGGAGCGGCTGGTGGATTTGAATTTCTGACCTTCTGATTAGCAGCCATAGCTCTAACTGCTCAGTTTTCAGATTTGAAAAAATAAAAGATAGGCTGAGATTGCTGTGCCAACTTTTTATTTTGCCAGGATAAGAATTAGTAAAGAAAACTTACAATTTACTGTTATTACCTGTTCAAAGCAAGATTGAGTCTCATGTCCATTTTGGTCTTGTCTTTGTTTCTTGTCTTTTTAATGACTTTTGGCTTTTTTCATGTCCTTGATCTGAAACTTGCTCTGAAACAGAGAGTAGCTGAAGTGAGTGGAAGTAATGATGCAGTAAAAGAACTGAACAAAAGGTTTCAAAGGGCGGTGCAGACAAAGCATTACAATGGAATGCGCAGTTACCTGGAGGCAGAAGAAGCAAAAGAGAGGAGTATACTCTGCATGTCTTAAGCTAAAAGAACTGAAGAAAAGCATTGAGGCTTCGAGGTACAATACTGAAAGATTCTAGGGGAAAACATTGAATGATGCGGGAAACATCAAAAGGAAGGGAAGGTATGCGAGGACACAGAGTCACTGTACCAAAAGGAGCTGGTTGGTGGTCAGCTGTTTCAGGAGGCAGCATGTAATCAAAAGCCTCAGTGGGACGGACTGACAATGGTGGCTGCAGCCGTGGGCTCAGACAGAGCAGTGACTGTGAGGAAGGCGCAGGATGGGGCAAGGGTTCCTCCTGCTGTACGTAGGGTCGCTGTGTTAGAACTAACTCAGTGGCACTTAACAGCAACAGCTTGTTCAAAAGGCACCAATGAGGTAGGAACTTCATTCCATAGAAATAGCAGATGGAACTTCGTGGAAAACCAGAGCTTTTTTATTCCTATTTTCCTGTGGACTGGTAGTACCTGTGACAGACTGGCACAGGTCTGCCACCCAGTGTTTGAGAACATGGAATTTGTTCAGTGTCCTTGGTTAAAGGGTTACTGAGACTTAACAAAGAGAAGTGCCACAGTTGAGGTCACACCTGGGATGTTGCTGGAACCAGAACGCAGCCTTGATGTGTTGCCATGGGGAAGTTTCATGTTTCTTAGGTGTTCTGTGGTTGTGGATCTTTTTGAGATGTATGATGCAAACTGTAGATCCTCACTTTAGGACAGTGTCTACCTGGTCCATAACATTAGGACTCTGTATACAAAGGGTACTGAACTACAGATGAGGAGACCATGAAAAACCTACACCAATACATGTGAATGGAAATTTCCCAGAAAAAAAAATACAAATTTTAAAACAGACACAAGGAGTAATAGACATATACCATCTAAGAAAATTGACTCAGTGGTTACATGTCTTACCACAAAGAAAATACTAGATGAATGGTTTGGACGGTAGTCCTCTAAAATGTTCAAATATTCACTTCATTGTATTAGGTCCCATTCAAAGGTGCCTAGAGACAGGCCTAGAGATTACTTGTGAAAGGTCCCTACCTATTGCCACTGAGTTGATTCCAACTCATAGCAGCCCTGTAGGACAGAGCAGATCTGCCCCATACAGTTTCCAGGAAGTGGCTGGTGGATTTGAACTGCCAACCTTTTAGTTAATAGGCCAGCTGTTAACCATGGCACCACGAGAGTGCCCCTGAAGTGTCACAGCCTTGCCCACACTGTGGAGCAGCTCTCCTCTGCCACACGTGGGGTCCACATGAATTGAAAGCAATTCAGTGACAGCTGCCAACAACAAAACCTCACAAATCCAAGAGTTTTCCTCTCTCAGCAGTATTCCTCAGCTCATTAGGCTAGCATGACTTGGATATCTGGAAAGGAGAATGTGAAAAAGGAAAAGGAGAACTAGCCTCACTTGTGAACATGGGACCTGAAACCTTCAATATTAGTCTGGAGAACTCTGCAGTGTGCAATTCTGATATCATCATCAAGTTTAATCACAAATGGTAGATGAGAAAAGCCATCATAGATGCAGAAAAAGCATTTGATAATAGTCAGCAACATTCATTTGTGAGTTAAAGAATAAGATACACAAAAAGGAATAGGATGGAACTCTCCTAATCTGTTGAAAGGCCCTACCTATGTAGTAAGTCAGTATCATTCTCAATAGTAAAAGCTAGAAAGCATTCTCTTCAAAATAAGACAGCCTGTTGTCAATACTTAGCTTTAGCACGTGGGTGTCCTAGCCAGTTTGGTAGAATAAGAACAAGAAAAGAAAAGAAAAGGTGTAAGTATTGTGAAGGTTGAAAGAACTGAAAAGAAAAGTCATGCTTTGAGTTGTATTACTGAAGGATTCTGTGGGCAAAAAGTTGAAAGACTCAGGAAGCATCAGAAGAAGATGGGAGGAATATGCAGTCACTGTACCATAAAGAATTGGAAGAGATCCATATTTGTAGCCATTCCTAAGAAAGGCAATCAAACAGAATGCAGAGGTTATAACACACTATTATTAATATCACATATGAACAACATTTTGCTGAGCATAATTGAAAGCCTACTGCAATTATGCATTGACAGGGACCTGCTAGAAGTTGAAACAAGATTCAGAAGAGGACATGGTATGAAAGATTTCACTTGCTGATGTCAAATAGATCTTGACTGAAAGCAGACAGTACCAGAAAGATGTCTACCTGTGCTTTAATGACTTTGCAAAGGCATTCAACTGTGTGGGTCATAACAAAATAATGGATAACATTGTGAAGAATGGAAATTCCCAGAACACAGCTTCATCTGTAACCTTTGTTCTTTTGCCCTGAATTTCCTTTGGAGTGATGATACGAGTAGTACCAAAAGGGTTAAATGAAACCTGCCTGGGCCTCTGGGAGAGGAATGAGACCTGATGTGGGCAGAGATGGCCCACAGGCTAAGGGCTTTCCTTTGTAGTGTTGTTTCTGCCTTCATGGCTCAGGCCTGTGGGGTCTTGGAATAGGGGGACAGGGCAATGGTTAAAGCCAGATATGCCTGCTGTGGTTCAGTCTGTGGGTAGGTGTGCTGAGGGTTCATGTAGGGGTTCCAAGGTGGCCCACCGTGTCCTTTTTCCTGGCAAGTCTAGACCTGTGGAGAAAGACCAGTGAGTCAGATGGAAGCTCGGAGCTTCATCAGCCAGTGGATGAAGTTGGGCTGGAGACCGTGGCCCTCTCGTTACCATCCAGGCTGGCCTCCATGCCCAGACCTGGTCTTCTGCAGTTCAGGTTCATGGTTAGCCCAGCTGCAAGCATGAGCTGCCTGGGCCCTGACTGGGTGACCTGAGCACTCCAGGGTTGGGCTGGAGCAGGGCGGTGGCAGGCACTTTCTCTCTGAGCCTTGGCCTTTAAATTGCTTGGTTGGAAAGGAGGAGTGAGTGAGGTATGGAAGGATGGCCCTGAAGGTTTGGGTGAGGAACTCTGGAGGAGGCTGCAAAAGTGTTCAGTCTATACTCGCCCTGCTGGCACTGTGTTCCCTAGTGCCTTGACCACCTGGCTGTTGGTTCGGTGGTTCTCAGGGGACATTCTGGAAGTAGATGCTGGAACCTGCAGTCTTCAGAGGCCATTAGCAGAGCAGGTCAGGACTGTGTTGGGGAAAAAGACTCCCTTCATCAGAAACCGTGGTTTTGTCTTCTCACAGAAGGTGCTGAAACAGGAGGAAGAGAACTACAGGTGTGCCCAGAAAGGCAATAGAGGGTGTTGCATTACATTGGGCCATTAAGCATCTGTCCCAGGTTCTCTTTTGATTGCCAAATAAAGATGTATTGGCTGTAGAACAGGGGGAGTAAGTAGGTGAGTTTCTTGACAATAAAAGCAAGCCTTTTCAGAAACAAAGCTTGAAACAGTTACACAAGTATGAGTTAGTGCAGGACTTTCCTTCACTTTGTGGAAAAGAGCTTTAGCTCCTTTGGAAAAAAGACTAGAACCGTGGTTATTTGGTCTTGGCTGTTCTTACACAGTGGAAATCAGCTTCTGAAGCAAATGAACAAAGTTACCATCAGAAACTGTTGTCAGTTACCGTGGATACCAGTCTCTGAAGACAAGCAGCTTTAAAACAATGACTATTGCATCACCTTCAGTAGTGTTTCTTGCAAAATGTAACAGTCTTTCTCTGACCTGGGAAACGGTATTGAAGAGCCAGTTAAATCTACATTTCTTCTTGCCTCAGAGCAATAAAGGTAAAAGAAGATAATGGGGCTGGGAATTTAATTGAAGCAGCATGATTAAATTTAATAATAGTAAATGTGGATTAGGAAAAATCTGAGGAACAGAGACAGTCGATAAGCTGTCTTTTAATGGCAAGGGGTATAAACAGATGACAAATGGTTATAAATATTAAAAAAGATCAATGTCACCAACAAAGCTATAATTGGATTTATAATTTTAAAATTTAACTTAATTTTTTTCCCTTAAATAAGCTGAAATAGACACTTTTTGTGTAATACAGTATAGAAGAATGAATGTTAACCTCAAAAGCAATCGACAATGTTTGTTGCCAGTGATAAAATTCAAGCTTCTAAGTAATAAACAGGTTTTTGGATAACTTGACATCCAGATTTTTTTAGCAGTTTAAACTTCATGGTGATTATGTATTAACTTTCTTGAGTGAAAAAGGTCTAAAACATAAGCTCATGTGATCTTTAGTATATGTACTTGATTTGTAGCTGGAGGCAGCTTTGGGCCTTCAGCGAGTTGGTGGTGATGCCAGGAAGAGGGACAGCGTAAATGTCCCAACGGTTAGCAAATGGGGCTGGGAACTAAGGTTTAATCTGATTGCTGCTAAGGTGACTGACAGTCCCCTTACCTTAATTTCTTGTCACAGCAACCCTTCTGTTGTGTGTAGAACAAAAACTGTGACTCACCTTTTTCTCTCCTATCAGGAGATCTTGTTCAGAACATGTCTAGAACATGGTGACTCCTTGTTGCTCACTGCTGGTCGGAGGCACCATTTTATCCTGCCTCGGATAGTGTAGGGGCCCAGGTGGCATAGTGGGTTAAGTGCTATGTCTGCTTACCGAAAGGTCAGCAGTTCAGATCTGCCAAGTGCTCCTTGGAAACTCTGTGGGGCAGTTTCGCTCTGACCCCAAGGGTCGCTATGAGTCAGACCCGACTTGATGGCACTGGGTGGGTTTGGTTAGTGTAGGGGCCCTGGTGGTGCAGTGGTTGACAGCTCAGTTGCTAGCCAAAAGTCAGCAGTTGGAATCCACCAGCTGCTCCTTGGAAACCCTGTAAACCAAAAAACTAAACCTACTGCCATCTCATTGATGCCAACTCATAGCGACCCTGTAAGACAGAGTAGGACTGCCCCACAGAGTTTTGAGGAGCACTTGGTGGATTTGAAGTGCCAACTTTTGGTTAGCAGACGTAGCACTTAACCCCTGTGCCACTGGGGTAGAAACCACTATACTACCAGGGTAGATACCCTATGAGGCAGTTCTGCTCGTTCTCTAGGGCTGCTGTGAGTTGGAATTGACTCAACGGCAGTGGATCTGGTTTTTTTGGTTTTAGTTAAGTGTAAGTTGCTTCCCGGCTGATCTCTCCCTGCTTTCACCCTTTGTCCTTTTTTGTCCCAACATTCAAAGTGAGAGTGTAGAGTTGGTGGGTTTCCTGCTGAAGCCTGCCAAAGAGTGGCCTCAGAGAGCGGCAACATCCAGTGATGTCTAGTTGGGTGGAAAGAGATGCTGGAATACCAATAACTGGATACACAAGAAGGGGAAAAAGCCTATGATCATGTCCCATCCCACTCAGTGGAAGAGCCAAACCTTATAGGGCAGTTCTGCTTTATCCTTTAGGATTGCTATGAGTTGGCATTGACTCACTGGCCACAGTTTCGTTGGACTGCCGTCCTCTGTGTAAAATCGCTACCTCCCCCATTGCACACGCTCTCCATCTCTTGGTTTCTTCTTCATGGCTTCTTTGCTGTCTGCGTCACTTTGCTGGTGTTAGGCCTTTGTCTGGTTGCCTTTGGAATGCCCCAACCACGGTGACCCCATGGGTGTCAGAGTGGAGCTGTGCTCCACAGGCCGAGTCTTCAGGGGCTGATTTTTTGACAGTAGATCACCAGGCCTGTCTTTCTAGGTGCTTCTGAGTGACTGTAAACATCTAACCTTTCAGTTAGACAGGGGCATGTTAACCATTCATACCTACAGGGCCTCCTGGCATGTGGTAGGTGCCCAGTGGTTGCAGAGAGAACCAGCCTCTTCATTGACAGGAGCATGAAGCCTGTGTTTTTGTGGCAAAGCCTACGCTGACTTTCCTCCTTTGATCTGTAATCCCTCCCTTCTCAACTCCAGACCTCCTGAACTGCTGGCCATCCCTGCAGTATCTCTAAATATTTCCACTGCCTGGAGTTCTCTCTCTTCCATCTGGCAAACACTTACCCCTTCTTCTAAGCCTTAACTTGCCTTCCCTTCTGGGCCACGGCTGGTTTACTCAGGTGGAGTTAGTTGCTGTGTCCTGTGTACGTCTTGTTACTGAAGTTTGTTCTCCCTCTACCTGTGTGGGGCCGCAGAGCTAGATGGCGAGTGTGGAAGGGGAGGACAAGTCTGGCTCAGGCCTGCCTCTCCAGCGCTGGTGGCACTGCTGATGGGCGGTTTGTAAATCGTCTCAGGCGAGCACGCATGATAAGCTGGAGCCTGCCTGAGGAAAGTCTGTACCTGGGGAGCTTAGGTTGTTCATCCTCTGCTCTTCCTAGGCTGGCCTTCATTCAGGTCTGTGTGTGTGTGTGAGAGAGAGGGAGTCAGCCTCAGAACTTGCACAGTAGAAAATTCATCTTTATGTAGGATTTTAAGTGAGTGGTCCAGTCCAATCAGTGATTTCAATGCTATAAATAAGAGCTTGCCGGGAGGCATGGCAGAGGCAGTGTTTTCAGGAGTCCAGGAAGAAGTGAGGTGGAGGGGGGAAGAAGAGTAACTGCAGGAGCGTCCTGTGCAGAGCGCATGCTCTGTTTGGGGTATCAAGCCTTTGCCTCCATGATGACCACTGACTTCTGTCCTCGTTAACTGGTGTCGAGACTGCCCCTGACTCATGGTAACGTCATGTACACTGGAAGGAAATGCTGCCTGGTCCTGCACCAGTCCCGCAGACCACTGTAGCCCATAGGGTTTTCACTGGCTGATTTTTGGAAGTAGATCACCAGGCCTTTCTTCCTCACCCACCTTCATCTGGCAGCTCCCCTGCAACCCACCCAGCATCACAGCAGCATACAGGCTGCCACTGGCAGGTGGGGGGGGGCTGTGTGTGAGGGTCATGGGGTGGGATTTGAATCCAGGTCTCTTCTGTGTTGTTGCTAGGTGCCATTGAGTCAGTTCTGACTCATACTGACTCTGTCTACAATAGAATGAAACACTGCCCGATCCTGCACCATGTGCACAGTTGTTGGTGTGCTCAGCCCCAGTGCTGTAGCCACTTTGTTTAATCCATCTTGTTGAGGCTCTTGCTCTTTTTTGCTCACTCTCTACTGTATCAAGCATGATGGCCTTCTCCAGGGATCAGTCCCTCCCAATGTGTCCAAGATATGTGAGACAGAGTCTCATCATCCTTGCTTCCAGGCACTTGGGTTGTACTTCTTCCAAGCTGTCTTGGAGGAAGTTGGAAGAAGATCTGTTGGTTCTTTTGGCAGTCTGTGGTGTGTTCAGTATTCAGCATAACCATGTTCATGGTATCTTCAGTCTTCTTTTCCAATACCACACTTGCCACCTCCTTTCCACTGGCCTCACCCACACAGTCAGTGCTAATTACCATATCCTCTTCTCTGCAGAGACTGCCCCAGCCAGCATGGAGGTGGGTGAGGTGGAGAGCCCTCTGAACCCCAGCTGTAAGATCATGACCTTCAGACCCTCCATGGAGGAGTTCAGGGACTTCAACAAGTGCCTGGCATACATGGAGTCCAAAGGCGCTCACCGAGCAGGCCTGGCAAAGGTATTTCCTTTGGATACTGTCACTGGCAAAGTCACCACTTAGCCTTTCAATCATTGTGGTTTCATGATACAGAAAATTATTTCTCCCCAAGGAAGGCATAAACATGTATTCACTAGTTTTTTCCCATATTGTTATACACAGGACGTAGTTTGATGTTTAGCTAAATGTCAATGAAGACTGGACTTCTTGTAGGGGGAGTGATTCATGTGAGCTTAATTTTATACTCTGTTGAGAGGCAGGCAGATTCACATAATGACTGAGTAGGAGTTCTGCTGTCAGACTCTCTTGAATTTCAGCTTAACAAACCTTTAGCTCTTTAAACTTCAGCACTTTTTAATTCTGTGTGTATCTCAGAGTTGTGTTTCAAATGGGAATGCTAATTGTACCGACTTCTTAAAATTCTTAAGAGCAGTGAAAATGAGTTAATAAAAGTACAGTATTCAATATAGTGAGTATTTAGTAAATGTTTACTGTTTAAGAAAATTATATAAGTAAGACCTGAATATGTGGAATGTTTCCAAGATAATATCTTACTTTATTGTCTTATTTTCAGGTGATTCCACCAAAAGAGTGGAAACCGAGACAGTGCTATGATGACATTGACGATTTGCTGATCCCGGCACCCATCCAGCAGATAGTGACAGGGCAGTCAGGACTCTTCACTCAGTACAACATCCAGAAGAAAGCCATGACTGTGAAGGAGTTCCGGCAGCTGGCCAACAGTGGCAAGTGGGTAGACCCTCCACTGGGTGTTTTTATTTCTTACAGAGATTTATGTGAACACAGTAAGAAAGCAGGTCGAGGGAGGAGTTGGTGATGAAAACAGGGGACTCCAACACGTTTTGTCCCCGTCTTCATTTCACTGTTTCTGTTTTCTGTTCTTTAGGTAGCTGCCTACTTACATTTAGTTCTCTGTAAGGGAAATCGTTCGTCTTTTTATTATCTTATTCATAATGTCTGTAAATGAATCTGTGTCTTTTAATTGCCATGAAGTTTTGATACTATACATGATTCATTTTTGTTAGGCAGATTTTTTTTCTCATGGTGATATTTCTCCCTCAAATGGTAAATTACATACAAGAGAAGAGTAATCATTTAAAGGACAGCCCGGTGGTGTAGTGGCTGCTGACCAAAAGATTCAGATCCCCGAAGCACTCTTTAGAAACTGTGTAGACAGTTCTACCTTTTCCTATAGGATCACTGTGAATTAAGAGCAGCTTGACGGCAGTGGGAATCATTTTAAAAGAACATCCTTAATGATTTCAAGGATTAGTGTATTAGTTATCTAATGCCACATGACAAATTATTCTAAAATTTAGCAGCTTAAACCAGAAAGTATTTATTATCTCTCAGTTTTTGAAGGTCAGGAATTTGGAAGTGACTTAGATGGGTGATTCTGGCTCAGGGTCTCTCGTGAGGTTACACTCAGGATATTGGCTGGAACTGCTGTCATCTGAAGGCATGACAGTGGCTGGAGGATGATACCCCATGATCACTCCCCTCACGTGGTTGTTCCCAGAAGCCTCTGTTCCTTTACACATGGACTGATGCTTTGTGATGTGGTAGCTGACTATTCTTAGCCCAAGTGATACGAGGGACAGTGATTAACAGGAAAGCCACAGTGTCCACTCCTGATGTTTCTTAGAAAGGGCAGACTATCATTTCAGTCATGTTCTCTTTGTTAGAAGTGAGTTGCTAAGTGCAGCCCACACTCAAGGAGACAAGGATTAAGCTCCAGTTCTTGAACGGAGGAGTACTGGAGAATTTACGGATGAATTTAAAAGTCATCACGATTGTGAGCTTTAGTAAATGTCTTTTTTTTAAGTTTCTGATATTTGTGATTGAGGCTAACGAAAAATAACCCTCCTCGCCTGCAAAAACAAAAAACCCACCTTATTTAACCAAAAAAAGAAACAAAACATTGTTTGGTGCTGTGTGCTGTCAGCTCACCGGCCTCACAGTGGTTGGGCTTGAGGCCATGGTTGCAGCCACAGTGTCACCTGTCTTTTCAAGGAGCTTCTTCGTTTTGGTTGACCCTCCACCTTGTCACGAAGACTTGGCGGCATAGCGGCTAAGAGTTTGTCTGCTAACCGAAAGGTGGGCAGTTCAGATCCACCATGTGCTTCTTGGAAACCGTATAGGGCTGTTCTGCTCTGTCCTGTAGGGCCACTAAGAGTCAAAATCGACTGGATGGCAGTGAGTTTGGTTTGGTCTACCTTACCAAGCGTGATGTCCTTCTGTGGGACTGGTCCCTCCTGGTAACAAAAAAACATTGTGGTTTCCATTTCCTGAATGACTCTGTTTTGGCTTAAGTCTTGTGGAGGACTTGGTTGATACATTAAAGAAAAAAAAAATTATTACATTAAGCACATAGTAATACTTGGAGAATCTTAATTCTGTATATAAAGTTCCCACTTAGTGAGCACTCTGACTATTCCAGAGAGAGTGACAATTCAACATTTAATTTAAATGGTATCACAGACTGGACAGATTTGTTACCAGATTCTTTAAGAACTCCGTAATATGGAACAGATGATGACCAAAGACAACAGTGACCTGGGGGAAAGAGGACCCAAATGACAGAAAGACCCACAGGAATGTGTGACTACATCAACATGTGACCAGAAGGACCAGGTGGTGCCTGGCCACCACCAGTGATAGCTGTGCTACAGCTCACAATGTTGAGTCCCAGTGGGAACATGAGAAGAAAAAAGGGTGCATCCTGAGAACGCCACTAAACGACTGCAACTGATGGTCCAAAGGCCTGAAGGTTCCCCTGGGAGCATGGCCCCAGACCTGATACTTCCCCTGATCATAAATCATTACTGAGGTCAACTCATCAAACAGGAATGGATTGGACTCAGGGACACAGAGTGACCATATTGTGTGTGCACTCTATGGTTCTGTGCATCTGTAGGATGTAGCCCTACCAGCCTCTTACTAGGAGGGAGTGGAGACGGTGCAGCGGAGGGGGACAGGGGATTGTTAAGAGGGTATGAGACGTATAGCGTGGAAAGGAAGAGTACACTGTCACTGGGCAGAGAGAGCAGAAGGAGCTGCAGATAAACAGGCATGCTAATTTAAACTGGATTGTACACTTTAAACCTCGGTCACAGTAAAAAAAAGAAAAAAAGAACTGCTTAATAAGCACATTACAGCAAGACTCCACAGGCAGTTCCACCCAACTTTCTGCAAGTATAAACTGTTTACTGTATTCTGTTATTTAATTTTTAGTATCTATTTCCAGTGTCCATTATTAAGGAAATAGCTTAGTCCATTTAGTGGAACCTCTGCTTGGTAACTTGGATGTACAGAGGAACAGTTTTTACTTTAAATTAATCAGGTTGTATTTACTAAAAAAAAACAAAAAACAAAAAACTATATTAGTACTCTTAGTAATCATCTTTACTACCATTGGAGAGGAACAATGTGATGTGAGGTTGCAAAGGAAAATAAAACTTCTGTGGTGGTTCATTAGGAACGGAGTAATTTCATTTTGCAGGTGTTGCTGAAATGGATTTTGAAGGATGGTCAGAATTGTTTTTACTGATCCCAAAGGCGATACATGCTTATTTAAAAATTTAAACTATAAAAATATGTAATTTTAGCTCCAGAGACAGTAATTGTTAATCAGAGTTGATCCTTGAAGCCTTTTGTTTTCTTGTCTAGAGAAACTTTAGTTTTATGTTTAGCTGATTTGATTATATTAGTACCGCATTGGTGTCCTAGTTAGAAGGCATTTATCTGCTAGGCACTTATTTCATTCACATCGTTTGTTGCATAGCGTTACTTTGAGTCAGAATTGACTTGATGGCAATGAGTTTTGTTTTTGGTTCAATTTTAACTTGGGTGGCTTGCTTGTGGATTGTTTTTTTTTCTAAAGATGGCCATTCAGGTGACACTGTATGTTTTGTCTGTTACACTATACCCAGTGCTTGGTATAGTATGTGGCATATGGTAGGTGTTTTTAAAATATATAAGGAGGCCTCATAGTGCAGTGGTTAAACTCTTTGCTGCCAACAAAAGGGTAGCAGTTTTAACCCACCTGGCAGACCTGGTAATCTGCTCCTGTAAAGATCACAGCCTAGGAAGCCCTATGAGGCAGTACTGCTCTGTCCCAGGGCCTCACTGAGTTCACATCACCTCTACAGCTCTAACAACAGCAGTAACAGCCACAACAGTTTTGATATATGTTGATTGAATGGTGTCATGAATGCTAAAATTTAGTTCAAGTGGTGCAAGTTATTAGACAGCTTGCGAAGATTTATTCGTTAACACAACATACATGTCCAGATATATTATACTGTGAAAGTTATATTTTAAAATAGTTGGGTTATTTTTTTTTAGTGATTTAAAAAATTTTTTTATTATGATTAAGTAAAAGTGTACAATCCAGATCAATTCTGTGTACTTGTCTATTTGTAGCACATCTACCCTCCTCACCCCATGACAGCACATTCCTCCTTTTCATTCTATACTTCAAGTATCCTCTTAACGAGCACCTGTGCCCTCCTCTCCACTCTCTTCTCTCCCATCTTACAAAGAACCAACAGGTCAGCCTCCTGTAAATGTACAGACCCATAAAGTATACACACTGCATGCTCACACTGTGTCACCGAGTCCAGTCCATTCTTATCTTTAGAGTTGATCTCAGTACTGGTTTCCAGTCAGGGACAGCAACAAGTCCAGGGGCTGTGTTCCCAGTGGATCCTCCAGGCTGTTGGACCATCATTTCTGGCCTTTTAGAAGAGTCTGTGAGCTGTACACCTCTTTTTCCCGTGTTGCCTCAGGGACTCTATATTGTGTCCCCCATCATGGCTGCATTTGGTGGTGGCTGGGCACCATGTGGTTATTCTGGTCTCCTGCTGATGCAGTTTCCCATTCATGTGGGTCCTTCTGCCTCCTGGGCTCATTTTTCCTCGTGTCTTTGATGTTGTTATCAGTCATCATGTGTTCCAGATTTTTTAAAATTATGATTAAGTAGAAGTATACAATCCAAGTCAGTTTTGCATACCTGTCTCTCTACAACTTGCTCTGCTCCCTGCATACTGTGACAGTATGTTCCTGCTTTTCACTCTGTACTTCTAGTATCCTCCCAATGAACACCTGCCTCCTCCTCTCCACCCTCTCCTCTTTAGAAAGAAACCAATAGGACAACCCTCATAGATGGGTTCTTTTTTAAGTTGAAATACATAGTACTGTGACAAATAGCCTAAAAGGTTATTTCCAGGTTGACTTTTATTCTGTTCACAATTAATTTATCTTTTGATTTAGTCTAGTTTCATCCTTTTCAAATTTACATTTCCTCTGTCACTGGCACGTGGAAGTTTACTTTCAAGTGCTAGTGAAATGGGTTTCTAAGCCTCAAACCTTTTCCTTCCGGTCCACTTGGACTGTGCTAGGATCATACAGGCCTCATGATCACTGTGCAGCGGTTCTGAGATGGGCCTGACTTTCACAGGTCCTGCAAGGCTTTGGTTCATGTCTTTTCCTTTATTGTGTGCCTCTGCATAAGACATGTTACATGATATGCTTGGTGTGAACAGTAGAGACGATAACATGCTTATTTGGTTTATACCACGACTTAGTCCAGAGACAATCTGGAGACTTCTGTCATGGTTCTAACATAAATACAGAGGTAGCACACCGTCTTCTATCACTTGTGGTGCTGAGCTTGTGCTTTCTTCTAGGTGCTGAGCCAAGTGCTTATACACAGTTGTTATTCCCTCTGTTTTACAGAGGAACACCTGAGGCCCTGAGATGATTCAGTCCCCTGTCCAAGGTTATATAGCTCATTATAAATGGCAAAACCTGGGTCCAAACCCTGAGTTTTTGGTCCTGGGGTCCATTCTCTTGCTACGGAGAATGGAAAGTTCTGGGTAAGAAGGTATGGTTGAACCAGTTGTAAGTTGTAAGTAGGTTTACGTAGGATTTGTGGAGCAGCTGTGATTGTTTGAAAGTCCGTGAGGGATAGGATCTGTAGACAGAGTAGAACTGCCCCATGGAGTTTCCAAGGAGCACATGGTAGGTTTGACTGCCGACCTCTTGGTTGGCAGCTGTAGCTCTTAACCACTGTGCAACCAGACCTTCTGGTGAGTATATAGTGGTATGTTGATAGGTGCCACTTACATAATATGAGGAGAATTAGGGCGTCAGTTTTCAAAATTCTGGAATCTGTGTAAAAGAAGTCTCATTTTTCCTGCCATCAATATATCAAGCATTTGTCAATTTAGTAATTGAAAAGTATCTTGTTATAATTTTTCTTTCTCAGATTTGTAGTAAGATTGTTATTTGTCCTTGAATCTATAAAATTTCATAATAGAGTATGAATGGTTAAAGATTTTTAGAAAATATTTTGAAAGCCAAAATAATGAGTTTTTAACAGATTTTTTGCTTTCATTGGTGCTAATGTTCATGTAAGTTTTTTCCTCACTGATCAGCAATGTAGAATTATCACACTGAGTTCTTTTGGCATTCTAAGAATATTTGCAGATCTATGATACATACATTTGTATATTAGATTTGAAAACGTGTGTCTACAGTATTGTATTTTGAAAGCATTTTGTTTAGAGAGTGTTCTAAATCAGATGGACTGAAAAGGTCTTTAACTTGTCTTACTGGTTTTGTGTTTCTTTTTATTCACTTTTTCTAGATACTGTACTCCCAGGTACTTGGATTATGAAGACTTGGAGCGCAAATACTGGAAGAACTTGACTTTTGTGGCACCGATCTATGGCGCGGATATTAATGGCAGTATATATGATGAGGTATATCTGTGATGGTGTTTGTAAAGGATTGTTTGCTGTTGCTGTCTTTGTTACGGTTTTCAACAGTTGGGAGATGGTCGTTTGTCGTGCTTTGGGTGAGTCTTTATTCCTCAAGGACAAGAGGCTGCTCAGGCTTGCCAGTAATGTTTCTGCTGCTGATATGTATGTGTTTTAGCTGCTTTAAACAATACCCACTTATTGTACCACAGTTTTTGTAGATCAGGATTCCAGGCAAACTGTAACTGTGTTCTCTGCTTCTGAATCTCCTGCACGGTGTCAGCCATGGCTGTGTTCTCATCTGGAGGCTTGACAAGGGAAGGATCTGCTTCTACGCTTATTCATGCTGTTGGCAGAACCTGGTGCCTTCTGGCTGTAGAGTTCATGGCAGCTGCTTCTTTATAGTCCACAAGGGAGAGAGTCTGTGCTGTTAAGATCTTCTTACTTCAGAGAAGGCCAACTAACTGTGCACATACCTGAAGTCATTAAGGAATGTTATAATGTCTAGTTGTCTGTCTACTCTTTAAATTATATTAGTTTTTTTTTTTTTAAGCTCAAGCACTTTCCAAAATATTTGGAAAACAGGATTCGTGGAGGTTAAATACCTTTTCTAGTCTTGGGGCTAGTAAGGGGTTGCTACATGTGCTTGTCCCCCAACTCAGCTGTAGGAAACAGCTGTACACAGTCAGTCTCGTAACTGTGGAAATAAATAAAAACAGGTCGTTGTCAACTACAGATTGCCCTTGAGCTGGTAGGACAGTGTTCTTTTTAAGTAATATTCTGTCTTTGGTGAAAGCTTATACTGCATGTTAGGTTTTAATTTAACAGTTACAACCAGTATTGTTCAGAGACATTGAGCATAGTTTTCACAATATTTCAGCATTTTCATTAATTCCCTTCCTTCTGTGAGTTTCTTCCCTGTTGTGACCTGGCAACTGTTTAGGCTTCTGAGAAGAAAGTTGAAGCAAGGGATCACGTGGATCCTGGGCCAAGAGGTTACATGCCTCTTGGCTGTAAAATAAAATAAAACTGAGTCTTAGGTGTTGTTTTGCTCACAGCCTCTTGGGAGCATTGATCTCTGTGTTCTATTCTGTTTGCATACATAGTTAAGAGTTAGGAGCAGTATATTTGGGACCATCTTCAGATATTTGAACTAAAAGTGCCCCTACACGAGCTTTTCTGTATTGTTAGTTGAGTAACAGAGTTGCTGACTGCTGTGACAAGGTTGGAAAGCTTGGTGGTGTAGTGGTTAAGTGCTGCACCTGCTAGCCAAAAGGTTGGCAATTCAGATCCACCAGGCACTCCTTGGAAACTCTGTGGGGCAGTTCTACTCTGTCCTGTAGGGTCTCTACGAGTCAGAATCGACTCGACAGCAGTGGGTTTGGTTTTTTGGTTTTCTCATGAGATTTGTCCTGATTATGAATTTACTGCTTGTGTTTGGAAACCAGTTACATTCTGGCATTGCTTGCAGGGACACTGACATTGGACTTCAGATCTGAGTGACTTTAGTGATTTAACATCCAATGGACAAAATCCACTGATTTGTAAAAATGCAGTGTTTAAGCCTACTTACCATTTGCAGGTTTGGGAACAGTACATCTGCCATGTCAGTAGACTCTACAAGCCATAATATTTTATGGACTTTCTGTGGGCTCTGCAGGAGTGTTTAGTGGCTCCTGGGCTGGGCTGACATTCTCAGTGTGCTCATGGCGTAAGGAAAGACGTGAGATAAAGGTTGTAAGTCACTACCAGTAAACACAACCAATCACACAAAACACAGAAATCCAAGCGAATGAAAACTAACCTGTGTTTGCCCCTTTGAGGTGGATGGAGAATTAGCAAGAGGAAGAGTGCACTAAAGAGAGTGACAGGGCAGGAAGTGAGAAAAGTAGTAACCCGTGATTGTCGGGAGCCCCTGGGCTGGGCGTGATGACGGTGCAGTGGCACAGCCTGTGTGGCTTCGTGGTTTTCTGTCCTTTCTTTTCTTTGTCCGACTCTTCAGTTTGGTGTTCACTTCGTATTGAGGATTTTAAAAGGAATTATGGAGTCATCCAATTGCAGTTTGTGATTCCCCTAATGTCTCCTTATGGCTGTTTGTTTTAATTTTGAAAGGATGGCTAAGAAAGCCCTGGGCTTTTTTTTATTTGGTGTTCACAGGAGTTCTGGTCGCAGGCTGGTGAGGTAGGAGAGTTTGCTCAGGGTGGAAAGATGAATGAGGATCCTTACTCTCGAGTAGCTCCCTGAAGAGAGAGCCAGGGAGACAAGACAGGTCATGCACTTGGCTGTCAAGGGAAGTGCAGGGTCGTGTGGAGTGTTGGGGAGGGGCACATGGTGGTGAAGGGAGACTTTGGGGAGGAGCGGGAATACCTGAGCTTGGCCACGATGGAGAAGTTCCAACCAGGCACAGCAGAGAGAGAAGGATGGGGCAGGGGCTGGAGAAATTGAAGTGTAGCACCATGCCTAATAGTCTTGGGATTTTTTGCTGCATTTTGAATGTTCTGAGAATGAGATTCATTTACATTGACTGCACTGAGATATGAAATTGGAATGTTTGATGATGTCAAGAACCTTCAGGGATTAAAAAAGGCCCTGAACTTGGAACCAGAGCTACTGGTTGTCTTGGGTGAGCCTAGGTGAGTCCTCATCCACAGTACCTGAGTCTAAATGTTTATTTCGTTAGGTATCTCTCATTGCTGGTCCACTGATAGTTTGAACCAGTCTCTGTTAACTGTCTGTGTAATTAAAAAGTTAACTCTCTGTTAGAAGAAGTATGAAAGTTTCTTTAGAAAACCAAAGAACAAAACAAACCCACAAAAAAGATAAAGAGGAAACTGAGAAAAACCAAAGTCGAAACTGTGGAGTGGTAACACTTGGGTAGCGGCACGATAGTCAGCAGGTAGGACATGGCTGGGGTGGGTGCTTGAAGGCACAGCTGTATCTCTTTGCCCCGTATGTGACAGGGAGGGGTCGGCACTGGCTTTGTCAGCTCATGGGAGCACAGTGACGGGCTGAGTCGTCCAGGCTTGTGTCCTCTGCTGTGAACATCTGTGTTTCTAGCAAGAGCTAGTGCACGGTGATGTGGTCATCTTCCTAATGATGATAGCAGCTCATTAGACAGAGCTGTGAAGTGATGTTCCGTGTGTTTTGCTTCAGCTGGCTGTAACCTGGATAATGGGTAACACTACAAGGATCCCCGAGAGTACTGTTGGTTTTCCAGAGAACCTTGCTGAAAGATTTCCTTTTGCTGAGTGGCGACAGGTGGCTTCTCCGTTAATGGCCACCTGACTCCTCCATCACCCCAGTTTTGGGGCTCAGATGCCTTGTAGCGTAGCATGGTAGGCAGTTTGCTTGTCAGAGTAGCGCTAGCAAGGAGCAGAGCTCATTCTTGGGCTTCCCCAGTACCCACTGAAGAGCCAGCTTGCTTTCTTGGGATGCTTTGTATTCAGGTACTTTTTCCTTTTTTATGGTAAATATAAACCAAAACAAAAAAACTGTTGTTGTCAAGTCAGTTCTGAGTCATGGTGACCTCTTGGGACAGTGTAGAGTAGCCCCCTAGAATTTCTAAGGCTGTAGGTCTGCACAGAAGCAGGCCACTGCATCTTATTCCCATGCAGTGGCTGGTGGGTTTGGATCAGTGATCTGGTTGACAGCTGAGTGCTTCACCCGTGCACCACCGGGGCTCCCCATGGTGAGAATAAAATCCAAACCCGGTGCCACGGAGTCAGCTCTGACTCACAGCAACTTTGCAGGACCCAGAGTAGAACTGCCCTATGGGGTTTTCAGGGAGCGGCTGGGGGATTTGAATTCCCTGCCTTTTGACCAGCAGCTGGTCTCGTAACCGCTGCCCCGCCAGGGCTCTGTGGTAGACACCGCGCTAACCCAGCGTTTGCCGTTTCAGTCCTATTGACAGGTACAGCTGAGTGACTTTAATTACGCTTATTATATCAGACACAGTCCCCTCTGTGACAAACTCGTGAGGTGGTATTTCATCAGAATGGAAAATGGGCTGTGTACAGCCACCCCTGCAGCTCACCGGGAAGAGACAGCCGGCTCCCTCCGCTGGAGCTGCCTCCTGTTGATCTTGACTCTTTCACCCCATTTTGCACTTGCTTTCTTCGCTGAGTCTCACCCCTTCCTCATTGCTGCCGCCTTGGCTCTCCGAGGCTCCCCTCAGCCCTCAGCTGTGCCGGCCTGGCGTGGTTCCCTGGCATTCCACTTGAGAGTGGGTGGCTGCCCTTTAAACAAGAAACTTCTCTAGTTTTTCCAAATACTGTGCTATGCCGAGTAACAGAGAGAAGCCTTCCAGCCCAGACCTGGTGTGCGCAGGTCACATCTGGCCGCTTCCCGTCCTCAGCACGCTTCATCCCTCCCACGGTCTTCCTAGTGGGTGGGCTTCTCTTGGCTACTCACTTTCCTCACAGGCCTTCCCACCATCTCTGAAGACACTTCCGATAATAATATTGGAAACAGGACAGCAGTGACAGTTGGGTGCATTCAGTATGATGGTGAGATGTGATCATTTTGGGAGGACAGCTTGAGAGACAGCTGTCCTGGGGTCTGCCTGCTCTTCCAGGGATCTGTGTGTGCTTGGACACTTCTGTTGGTGGATGCTTACTGAGGGATTGAGTCGAAGTTTTGATTGGAATGGTGGATTTGGGTCAAAAGAAATTTGAAAGTTGCTACAGCCAATATTTGGAAGATGAATACAGCGAATGAAGGCAATTGCGTTTATTCCTGGGACCAAGTCTTCGCTGTAGACTCTGAGTCTCACTGCAGGTATCGTTTCCCAGAGGTTTTTAGTTTGAACCGCTCACATGCAGTCTGCTGCTGAGAATGCGTGGTTGGAGAATGACTGAAAGCGTGATGCTGGGCCAGGCTGTGGAGGTTCCTGAGTGTCTGACATTGTTCTCTGCACCCTGAAGAGCCATTTGAGAGGGTTGCAGTGTGGGACTGAGGGGCTCAGGATTGCGTTAGGAACTGGAACTTGGGCAGTTTGACTGACCCAGCAGCTCCATATGGCGAAAGACCTGGTGATCTGCTGTCAGAACCATGACAGTCTACAGAACCCTCCAGGGCAGTTCCACTCTGTCACACGGCGGGGGGTGCTGTGAGTCGGGGTCGACCCAGTGACACGTGACAGCAGCAGCAGCAACAGTTTGATCACGTGTTACATGATGGACTGGTCACCACCTGAGGCTTAGAAAGTGCTTTGGAAAAAGAGAGGATGGGACTAAAGTAAGGTTCCCAGATATTTTGGTCTCGAGACCCCTTTACACACTTAACAAGTATTGCAGATCTCAAACAACTTTTATTGATGTAAGTCATGTATAGTATTTTCTAGAAATGAAAACTGAGAAACTCAGTTTATGAAAACCAACTTATCCCATATTAACAAGTATTTTTTATTAAAAATGACTGTTTTATGAAACTAAAACTTTAGTGTTAAGAGTGACATGGTTTCCCAACTTTCTGAATCCCTGATGATGGCTGGCGTTGTAAAGAGTGATGGGTTCTACCAGCTTTGGTCGTTTGGATGCCGCATGTAGCCTCTGGAACGTTTCACCATGTGCTTGTCCGGCAATGAGAGTGGAAAGGCAAATAGTGTCTCAGTATGATTATGAAAATAATTTTGGTGTCACAGGCCCTCAGATGGGATCTTGGCGCTCCCTCAGGGATTGCAGACACCACTTTAAAAACGAGTACCTGAAGATACTTGGTACGAGACCAGCGTCTCTGTTCCTACTGCACCTCACCGGTGCTAGGACCCGGGGCGAGGGGAGGGTGTCAGGTCTGTTACCAGCGAGCGGCAGCTCCTTCCGGGTCTGCTGACCTAGTCTGACAGGTGCCTCAGAGAACTAACCACGTCAGCAGACAGCTGCTCTGCTGGAGGCCCTGGCGTTGTTTGTGGACATTGTGTCATATGTCATTGTACAAAACCAGGCAAAGTTTTACAAGCAGGAAATGGATTTAGGGTGTGAACACAAGTCCCTTTGTCTCAAAATATGTAAAATATATTAAATTGTATTTCCAAGATTTTTGTTTAATATTCATTTGCTAGTCTGTTGCTTTTGTCATCTTCACGTATTCAAATAGTGTGAAAAAAGTTGTGTTAAAAACCCTGAGGCAAATATACAATGTCTTATATTGTATGTTTCTCCTTCAGAGCTGGAAACTTTTTTTTTTTTTTTTGCTATGTGTATACTGGGTGGGTGAGGGGTATCCTTTTTTTCTTCTTTCCTTTTTTAATTTGTTTTCCATGGCCTGTGAATATAGGTGTATTTTACATTTTGAAGGTAAAAATGTACATGTTAGGTATGGAAAAACTGGCAAGCATTTTAGAGAATTAAAATCAGTCATAATTCTTTTATTCAGAGACAACCACTGTGGGCAGTTTGGTATATTTCCTTCCAGTTTGCCTTCCTTCCTTCCTTATGGATCCATAATTCTTTATTTTTTTTGGAACAGATATAGTGTCATAGTGGACAGAGTTTGGTCTTGGGGCTTTTACTTTCCTGTGTAGCAAAATAGGAAATCCTGGTGGCATAGTGGTTAGGTGCTATGGCTACTGACCAAAAGGTCAGCAGTACAAATCCAACAGGTGCTCCTTAGAAACTCTTGGGGTAGCTCTACTCTGTCCTGTAGGGTTGCTAGGAGTTGGAATTGACTTGTCGGCATTGGGTTTGGTTTTTGGTTTATTTTAGCACATTGTAAATGTCTTCTCACTAAAGATATTCTTCTGAAGGGCAATTGGAAATTGATTCAGTCCTGTTTTTATTAGTGCAGTGCTTTCTGTGGGCTGAGGCAAGCAGATAAATATGATGTTAGGAGGCTTGCAGATAGGGGTGGAGATGGCTGGTGGTGAGCTGCGGTCCTGGATTGGGGTTTTGGGAGCTCACCTGTCAGTGTAGGTGGGCGCCGTCCACGGGGTGGGCAGGTGGTTAACGCCAATCCTGGCTGTCTTTCCTCTACAGTCTTTGAGATAGAAGCTCTGTTGCAGCATAGAATGTTCCACCTGGTTCTTTATGTAATCAGTCTCTGCCACCCCAGCTGTCTTTGCTTCAGAGCCTACGCCTATTTGTAAAGTGAAGGGGTTGAATTAACTGCTCCCAGCGGATTTTAAATGTTTGCTTTATGAAAAGCTACCTTTCTTCAAGAAGGTGGAGTGAATTCTTTCACACTGAATTTTTTGTGAGTGACAGATTTTTATTTGTGTTATAATTCTGTTAAATTGAGAACGGTTTATAAGGAATCTGCAGGCTGGGGCATGGGAATCTTTTCCTACTTGGATCTTGACCCTGTAGCTCTTCTTCCACAGTGAGGCACCGTAGATACCTCCGTCCACCAGATGGCGCCCTTGGACAACAGATTTGTTTCATTGACAGGAGCATGAAGCCTGTGTTTTTGTGGCAAAGTCTATGCTGACTTTCCTCCTTTGATCTGTAATCTCTCCCTTCTCAACTCCAGACCTCCTGAACTGCTGGCCATCCCTGCAGTATCTCCAAATATTTCCACCGCCTGGAGTTCTCTTTCTTCCATCTGGCAAACACCTACCCCTTCTTCTAAGCCTTAACTTGCCTTCCCTTCTGGGCCATGGCTGGTTTACTCAGGTGGAGTTAGTTGCTGTGTCCTGTGTACATCTTGTTACTGAAGTTTGTTCTCCCTCTACCTATGTGATAGAGGCTTCATGCTCCCTTTCAGTGGAGTCCCCAGCAGCGTTCCTTTGCGTTGTGTGTCTTTTTCATGTCATGATATTATTTATCTTGAAATAATTTGAAGCCAGAAAACTAACTGTGTGTGTAATTGTCCCATACGAGGCAAAATGTCATCATCCTACACGTGTTATGGCGCAAAGACAGAACTGTTGGCTTGTGAGATCAGGATTTGGAGTCTTAGTTCTCTGAGATGAGTATCACATTCATCAGAACCGTAATTATCTGTTAACCTCTCATGGCTGCTCTTCAGTGAGGGAAGTCCCAGCCCAGGTCTCCCCCAACGGTGCCGTCCACAAGGGAAGGTGAAGGTAGTATGCGCTCAGGTCCCACTGCATCTGGAGTCAGGCCTGGAAACTGTTTCCAGAGGGGCACTGCCAGCATTGGTGCGGGAATGGTTGGTTGAAAGTGACTTCAGATGCACGATACTTGCCTTCAGGTGTGCCTCATGTGGGCGGGGTGGGGTGGCGTCTCTGGGGACATCAGTTTTGTCTTTGGGAGAACTTTCTAAAGACTATAGCTGCTCCAGACTGTGGCAGGTGGGCTCCTGACCTCTGAATGTTCTCTGAGAGGCTGTCTGATCTCATGTTGGAAAGGTTTAAAAGAAATCCTGGTTGGATAGGATTGGAGTAACACTGGTCATTTCTTTTTTTTTTTAATTTTTATTTTTATTTAACATAACTGAGTGAAAATGTACATTCACATATAAATTTACATGCCCCCCTATATGCAGCTTCCACTGCTCTCCCTGTCCGGTGACTGCACACTATTCCTCTCTGCTCCATACATGTCTCATCCTCCCAACAGTCTCCTTTCCCCTTCTCTCCGTCCACTGCCCTTCCTCCAGCCAGAGGTCAGCAAGATGATATCCTATAGACATATAAAACCATAAAGTGCTTCCAATATATGGTTACTCTGCATTGCCAAGTCCAATCCATTCCTGTCCAAAGAGTGAACCTTTGTTATAATTTATGGGAAAAGGCAGCATCAGGGCAGGGGGCCATGCTCTCAGAGGAACCCCAAAACTGCTGGACCATCAATTGAGATCTTTTAGTGGAGATCTCATGATGCACCTCTTTTTATTCTTGTGTTGTCAGTGAGGCTCCTCTCTGTGAGCTCCGTCGTGGCTATCACTGGTGGTGGCCGGGCACCATCCGGTTCTTCCGGTCCCAGGTCGATGTAGGCACCCACTCTTGTGGCTCTCTCTGTCTTCTCGGTTGTCTTTACCGCATGCTATTTTGGCCCTTGGTGAGCATCCGTTCCTGCTGAGTTGGAACCATTTGCTGTGTCCTCGGATGGCAGCTTGGCAGCTTTTAAGACCCCAGACGCCACTCACCAATGTGGGGTGCAGAGAGATCTCTTAGCAAAACGCTAGTTGTGCCAATTGGCCTGGAATTCACCTAAGAGCATGGTCCCCCGCCCCGCACCCCAGCTACTCTATCCTTGCAGTATTGAGTTAAGATGGAAGGAGTGCTCAAGTTATGCTGAAGTCCACTTAATGTTGTTCTTGTTCCTAATGTGTGCTGTCACTGCTTTCTCCCAACTAGATTTCTAGTAACTATCTAAACTAAACCCTCCCCCCCTCGCCCTCCCTCCCTCCCTTCCCTTGCAGCTGTCAAAGAGTCTTTTCTTCTATACACAAGTCTGTTTTTGAGATCTTATCGTAGAGGTCTCATACAGTATTTGCCCTTTTGTTGCTGACTACTTTCACTCAACATAATGTCTTCCAGTTGAAACCAGGTTAGGAGATGTTTCCTGGAATCATCGTTATTCTTTATGATTGTATAGTGCTCCATTGAGTATATGTACCACAGTTTACCTATCCATTCTTCTATTGTTGGGCATCTGGGTTGATTCCATCTTTTTGCTATTGTGGACTGTGCTGCAATAAACATTCTGGTGCATGTGTCTGTTGGTGTGAAAGGCCTTGAATCTGTAGGATATATTCCAAGTAGTGGAATGACTGGGTCAAATGGTATATCAATATCCATTTTTTTAAGGAAGCACCAGATTGCCTTCCAAAGAGGCTGGACCATTTTGCAACCCCACCAACAGTGTAGGAGGGTTCCACTTTCTCCACAGCCTCTCCAGCATTTGTTGTTTTGTGTTTTCTGGATCATGGCCAATCTTGTTGGGGTGAGATGGTATCTCATTGTTGTCTTGATTTGAATTTCTTTAATAACTAAAGATCGTGAACATGTCTGCATGTGTTTTTTGACTGCCTGGATCTCCTCTTTAGTGAAGTGTCTGTCCATCTCCTTTGCCCATCGCTTAATTGGATGGTTTATCTTCTTCTTGATATTTTGTAGTATCTTATAGATTATGGAGATCAGGCGTTGGTCTGACATAGAGTTGCCAAATATTTTTTCCCATTCTGTGGGTGTTCTTTTAATTCTATTAATAAAGTCTTTGGATGAGCAAAAGTGTTTGATTCTTAATAGTTCCCATTTATCTATTTTCTCTTCTGTTGATTGAGGTTTGTTTGACAGATTTTGGAGTCTGTCCTCATTGTGTGTTAAAACTTCCATTGTTGTTCCTACCTTTTCTTGGATGAGCTTTATCGTTTTAGGTTTGATATTTAGGTCTTTTATCCAGTTTGAGTTAGTTTTTGTATAAGGTGTAAGATATGGATCTTGATTCAGTTTACTGCAGATGGATAACCAATTTTGCCAGCACCATTTGTTGAAGATACTGTTTTTACCCCAGTTTAATGTCTTAGGGCCTTTGTCGAATATCAGCTGTTCATAGGCAGATGGTGTCATCTCTGGGGTCTGAATTCTGTTCCATTGATGGATCTGTCTGTTCTTGTACCAGTACCAGGCTGTTTTGACCACTGTGGCAGTGTGGTATGTTCTAAGGTCAGGTAATGAGAGGCCTCCCAGTACTGGTCATTTCTTTTTTAACTCTTCACCTTTGCATCTGTAGACTTTGGTATTGACACATGCAAAGACAAATAATAAAGTGGAAAATTGATAAACCAGCAAATACGTATGAAGAACCATGTGAGTGGTTTGTGGGGAAGCAAGGAGTGTTGAGGACGGCTGGTGTTTTCCAGTGCTAGACGCTCACAGGTTAGCTAGAGACTGTTCAGTGGTGACCCTGAGGATGACATAACACGTATGGTGCCAACTAAGGGCCCTCCAGACCAGGTGGTTTTTGAGGGAAGATTTATAAAGAGAAGACAAAGATTAAAAAGTCACTGTGTTTTCAGAAAGAATATCAATCCACAATTACTGCTTCCAGAATCTACTTTAGAAATGGTTGCAAACAGGGACCAGTGTTTATGCACTGAAATTATTTTTTTTTTTTTGTAATGGTAGCAAAGAATGTGAAACAATGTATATGTCACACAGGGAAGGAATTATTCCTGCTTTTACAGACATGATGGGGTACATGTAAGAGAATGGAAAGAAGATTTTCATCTTATGTTGCTGACTGAATAAATCAGAGTAACTGCACAAATGTGGCCCCAAGATCTTGAAATACCCACACAGAATTTCCAGTGTTGTATCCAGCCCCCCATCCCATGTAAGTTACCCACTTGACGTTCGGGAGCTGTTAGGGCCACCTCATGACTTGGCCTGCACTCTCCCTTCCTAGCCCAGGTTGTGAATCTCTATAAATACAATTAAAACCATTTCTTTAGGTAAAATGATAACAGTGGCTTTCTCTTTTTTAATTTTTAATTTTTAATTCAAATACACACACACACCTGCATGCACACACACACATGTGTGCACACACTCACACACGCAAACTTTTATATTTTCCAGATGTTCTACAATGAGAAAATAGAATTAATAATCAGAAAAATGTTAATTTTCCTTTTTCTTAAAAAGCACTAGTTGAGCCTGTATATACCACCTGAAAGTGCACCCTGTGAAGAATGGGAATGAAAGCCCTGGAAACCCCTTAGGTTGTTTGTCCTCGTGACGAATGAGAGGGAACCGCAGTAGCACCAGCCATCTGCCAAGTGTTATGAGATTCCGTCTGAAATCGGAAATTGCTTTAAGTGAGAAATGGCAACAGCAGAGAAAGGAAGCAAGGTGGAAAAAACAGACAGCTGGGAGAAGCAGGAGAGAGAGAGTCCTGGAGAGGCCTTGAGAAGAACGATGGTTTATATAGTTTGTCTGAATTAACTGAGACTTGCCTTCTGTTAGTGGTTATGGAAAGGCCCATGGTCAGCCCATGCTTGCTGGTACCATTTAAAAGCTAAGTGACTCACTTTTCTCTGATGGGATCACGTTGTGTTACAGATGTTAGTATCGTATGGCCTTATTTATGTATTTATTTTGGCCCATCTTACTTTTCTTTTTAATTGTCAATACACTTGTAACGAAGTGTTTGGCATTTCACAGTCCTCACCTGTGTTCACTGCAGCACTATTCACAGTTGCCAAAAAGTAGAAACGAATGTCCATCAGCAGTTGAATGGATAAGTAAAATGTGCTACTTCCCTATTTAATCCATTAGTGAACAAGGCCGAGGGATGCTGGTCTTGTTTACTAATGAAAACGTAGCTGGTCAGAAATTGTTTTATGCTCACCGAGGGCCAAAATGGCATGCGGTAAAGACAACCGAGAAGACAGAGAGACCCACAAGAGTGGGTGCCTACATCGACCTGGGACCGGAAGAACCTGATGGTGCCTGGCCACACCAGTGATAGCCATGACGGAGCTCACAGAGAGGAGCCTCACCGGCAACACAAGAATAAAAAGAGGTGCATCATGAGATCTCCACTAAAAGACCTCAATTGATGGTCCAGCGGTTTTGGGGTTCCTCTGAGAGCATAGCCCCCGGCCCTGATGCTGCCCATTCCCATAAATTATAACAAAGGTCCACTCTTTGGACAGGAATGGAATGGACTTGGCAATGCAGAGTAACCATATATTGGAAGCACTTTATGGTTCTATACATCTATAGGATATCATCTTGCTGACCTCTGGCTGGAGGAAGGGCAGTGGACGGAGAGGAGGGGAAAGGAGACTGTTGGGAGGATGAGACATGTATGGAGCAGAGAGGAATAGTGTGCAGTCACCGGACAGGGAGAGCAGTGGAAGCTGCATATAGGGGGGCATGTAAATTTACATGTGAATGTACATTTTCACTCAGTTATGTTAAATAAAAATAAAAATAAAAATAAAAAAAAAAGAAATTGTTTTGCTGCCCATAATAGTGACCTCAGAATCAGTGGCAGAAATTAAATTAGGCAGGTAGCTCAGGGCTGTTTTGGGGTTCCATGATATTATCAGACACCTGTACTCCTGGTAGTTTCTTCTGCCATTTTTATCCTGAGACCCTTACTATTGCAACTTGTGGTGGCTTCTGCATCTTTAATCATTGTGCCTCGATGTCTGATGGGAGGCAGTGGGAGGGAGACCAGAGGGCAAAGGGGGCTCGAGCCTTCTGAGATGTCCCCTTTGCAGCCTTCTCCTAGAAGCTCCACCCTGTGACCACTTTACATTTTGCGGACTAGAACCATCTTTAGCTGCAAGGGAAGCTGGAAATGCATCTTATCAGGATGCGTCACTCCTTCAGATAAATGGGGTTCTGTCAGTAAAGATGATGGAAGAGAGAGGAACTGAGTACTTACCAGCTAGCAGTCTCCACTGCAAAAAAGTTTGTTTATCATGCACCTGATCCTAAGATACTGTGTTACACTGCACAGTAATATGGTTTAAAGAGCTGAAGAAGAAAAAGGACTTAATAGTCTAAGAAAATATGAATACATAAGTAAAGGTTGTGTGTGTTTTTACGTGCTCTGTGTAAAAGCATCTTGTCAGGGTCTGAGTAGGGAATTTTATTCCTTTATTAAATGTTAAAATGATTTTCTTTAAAGGATTGCAGAGTTTCTTACAGGGTTGTGTGTGGGTGTGTAAAATAAAGTTGAATGTTTACATACATTTCCGTGATTTGTTTCCTTTGAATGCTTGTCCATCAGCTGAATTCCCCTTAACATCCTTGAACTCTGCCCTTGGCCCAAGTCAGTATTTCTAAATCTCGTCTTCACAGGAGTCCCTTGAAAATAATGAAAAACAAAACTCATAATCACCAAATTACCAACTGTCTTCTTTAGTTCCTAGGAGACAGAAGGAGTTTTTGTCTTCTAAGTAATGTAGAAGTCTGTAGTTGAGAGTCGACTTTTTGGGTCACTGTTTGGCCAGGTGATTTCAGGAACAGTGGAGAGAAACGGTAGGTTAGAGCTTCCCGTCTTCAGGCTTCAGTCCTGGCTTTGTGCCAGTAAGCTCTGAGATCTGTGAGACTGACACTGTCTGTGTCATGGGTACAGTGAGATTTCAGAGATGAAGTACCCACCCTGAGCTGGACCCTCTAAACTCAGGATTCCAGATAAATAGCAGCAGTTCCTCATGGCAAAATGAAAACAAACCCAAACAGAGCAAAATGAAACCACCTGGAACCTTTAAGGAGAGATCTTCAGTGGCTGATTTTGACCAAGAGAATTTGTGAGGAATTCCGTTTTGTGATTGTCATTGCAAGTGTAAAATCCAGCCTGCAGGCTGACAGTTTATGTTTCCTACCATCTCTGAAAGCCTGATGTCTGATATCGAAGTCAGAAGATGTCTATTTAGGGGTTGGGACTGAAGCAAATGCTCCTGCTGTTTTCAAGATCTCTAACACTATCTTCTTGTGAGTGAGATCCTGTCTTGTGAGAGGACATGACCCCCAAGGTAGTCTTTTTCTTGATTTTTTTTTTTAATGTGCATATATGTGACATTTATGTTTTAAAGCCTAGTAGTACATTGGCTATCTCAAACCCCCTGTCCAGTCCAACACTGAAAATTAATCCTGCAGTGTCTGCTCATGGACTGCTCCTTCTGCATGCCCCGGCTTTCTCGTATCAGCCAGAGGGAGTGTGAAATTTTGCTTTTAAAAAAGACATGTATATTTCTTTTTTCACTCATATATGTATTTCTGAACATTCTATTTAGGCTAGCTTCTTTTTAACCTTATTAAAAACATTATTTATTACATGTTGTATAGTCTTGGGCTTTGCCTTTCATCCGGTGATATGTTTCCCTGGTGTATCTTGTTGTGTCTGAGTCATTCATTACAAATCCATTTTCATTGCTGTATACTATTCCATTTTCCAGCATGCAGCATTTACTTTTTCTCTGTCCACAGACATTAACTTTTTTTTTTGGTGTGGTGGTTTCATAAATATGGCTGCTATGGACATGTGTCCTATTCTTATGTATAAAAGTTTCTCTAAGACATTAATGGAAATGCTGGCTTATAAACTATTTAACTTTACCAGGTACCACTGTTTTTCAAAGAAATTACACAAAAGAATTTCTGGTGTATAGTAATGTTGGAGGAAACCCTGGTGGTATAGTGGTTAAATGCTATAGCTTCTTACCGTGAGGCTGGCAGTTTGAATCCACTAGGCGTTCCTTAGAAACTCTCTGGGGGCAATATTACTCTGTCCTGTAGGGTTGCTGTGACTTGGAATTGACTTGATGGCGCACTGGGTTTGGTTTTGGTTGGGAGTAATGTATGAAACAGCTTTACTGACACAGACTTACCATACCATAAAATCACCCACTAAGTGGATTAATTTGGTGATTTTTAGTAAATTCACAGTTGTGCAGCCATCAGTACCTGTTTGATCTGAGAACCTTTTTGTCACCCCAACAAGTGTCCACATGCAAATCTGCCTTCTCTGCAGCCCCTTCATTTTATTGGGACTTGCCAAGCACGTGGTTATGAAACGTTGCCGTGTGAAACACTCCTCTAACTACCAGTGATGGTGCTTGTCTCCAATTACAAATGAGGTTGAACATCTTTCTGGACATTTATTACCCATTCATGTTTCCAGTTGTGGAAAATGTCTTCTGCTTATTTTTCTATTACATTATTCTATTTTCTATTACATTTTTCTATTATATTATTCCTTATTGTTCATAGTTCTTTATACTTCTTATAGCAAACCTGTATCAGTTCTAGTTGTTGGATTATTTGGTCCAGTTGTTGTCCCCCTTCTGTGTGTTTAGTTTTATTTATGGTATCTGTTAATGAAATCTTAATCTTAACATAATTGAATTTATCAGTCTTCTTCTATGGTTTATAATTTTTGGGCTTTTTATTGTCTCCTGCAGCTCCAGTTAGACAAACCTTTAGCTTTCTTATTCTAACCTCAGGAATACTCGCCTTACCTTGCAGAATTTTCACGTCATTGTCTTTCTGTATTACACTGTGTATTAATTTCTTAAAATCTGTCTCCTGTCTATTTCTCTTGCTATTCAAGTTCTTTCATTGAAGTTTTTTTTTTCAGTTTTTGCAGGAAATATATGTACATATGTATATTGACATATATGTACATATATACCATATGTACCTATATATGTGCATATATATATGTTTGTCATTTCAGAGTATTTCATATTGTACAACCATCATCCATAAACACTGCCAAATTTTCCGTGACCTGTAAGGAAACACTGCTTCCTAAACAATGAGCTTTACATTTAATAATTATGTATTTCATTTCTAGAATTCCTCCTTCCCAAATCTGGCTGGCTATTCCAGCACTTGTCTGAATGATTTCGTTCTTTATTCTTAAAATGATTCACTTAGCTTTTTATTTCTAGAGGAGAAGGTTGGAAATGCCTCAACAGTTGGGTCTGCTGGCTCTCACTGGTGGTGACTTGCTTCCTGGTGCAGGTGGTGATCTGGGACGATGTGTTTGATTGTCATTTGTGTAAACCTTGGAGGATACTTTTCTCCCGGGAGAATTTGTGTTCCATCTTCCTGGGACCAGGGGACCATTAACCTCAAACCCTCATGAAGCAGTCAAAGGCAGAAGTAGCAGCTTACCTTTTTATAGGGCACTTTGGTTGCACAATTTGATAGATTCTTTAAAAATCTGCTGCACCCTAGTTACTGGCTAGAATTCTGGAAAGAAAACAAAGCATTGCTATAAAATTGTAGGATCTTGTGTATTAAAATGCAAAAAGAGAAAAGAGGTATGTTTTAAAAGGAGAGAGTTTAGGGAATATAAGATATTTTCACGGAAAGGAAGAAGCAGAAAGAGCTATCATGTCACACATTATAATTAACTTTCAAGCAAAATGAATTCCATACAGGTCTAATTTTATTCTTACTGTGTAGAGATCTTAAGGAAATCTCCACTCTATTTGAAAAATGTGGACTGGAGCTTTCATTTTAGTTATCAAAAGGTACAATTTCCTTTTTAATCCTGGAGAAAAGACTACATATTACGGGGTACAATGGATAGGATTCTGGAAGCTTTGAAGAACTAACGGCATTTTCTCTCCTTTCCTACATGTGTGTCACCTTCGAAGCTGTGGAGTCACGGAGCAGCCCTGCTAGTCAGTGCCGTCGTTTACGTTAGCCCAGCGTTAGGTTACCAGCTAGTTAGTTGAGGTTGGGCAGATCTTGTTTGGATCACAGGTCTTTGTGTGATGAATGTCATTGAATTTATTAGTATTTTTTCTTCTAAAAATATTTTTTTGTGAAGAATCCACACAGCAGAACATACTAATTGAATGCTTTCTACACTTACAGTTCAGTGACACTACAGTCTTTGACTGCTCAGCCCTTGTCACTCTCCTTTTGAGATTTTCCTCTCCTGTTAACATAAACTCACTGTCCTCTAAGGTTCCTATCTAATCTTTCCAGTTGCTGTTATCAGTTTGATGGTATTGTTGTTAGGTGCCTGTGAGTCGGTTCCGGCTCGTAGCAACCCTTTGTGCAACTGAACAAAACCCTGTCTGGTCCTGCACCATCTCTGCAGACCTTCCTGTAAGCTCACGCTTGCAGCCACTGTGTCAGCAAGGCTCTTCCTAGTTTTTGCTGACCCACTGCTTTACCGAACATGATGTCCTTTGCAGGATTTCACCTGATAAGATGTAAAAATATGTAAGATGAAGTCCCAATATCTTCTCTGTCAAGGACTACTGTCTGGCTATATTTCTTGCAAGACAGACTTATTCTTTCTTTTGGAAGTCTGTGGTCTTTTCACTGTTCTTTGCCAGTTCCAAAGTTCAAAGGTGCCAATTTTTCTTTGGTCTTCTTTATTCACTGTCCAGTTTTCCATACATGTGAGGCAGTTGAAAACACTGTGGCTTGGGTCATGTACACTTTAGTCCTCGAAGTGACATCTTGATTTTCAGCACGTTAGTCTTTTGTAGTGAAATTGTCCAGTTCAATATGTCACTGGATTTCTTGACTGCTGCTTCCATGGGTGTTGATTGTGGATCCTAGTAAAATGAAATCGTGGACAACTGCAATTTTTTCTCTGTTTATCATGATGTTGTTTATTGGTGCAGTTGTGAGGATTTTTGTTTTCTTTAAGGTTAAGTGTAATCTGTTCCGAAAGCTGTGGTCTTTGATCTCCATCAGTTAAATGCTTTAATTCTTCTTTACTTACCATAAATGAGACTGAGTCTTCTTCCAGTCCTGATGCTGCATTCTTCATATAGTCTAGCTCGTTGGATCATATGCTCAGCAAACAGATTGATTAAGTATGGTGGATTGACACAACCGTGATTCACAATTTTCCTGATTGTAAACCATGCAGTATCCCCCTGTTCTGTGTGAATGACTGCCTCTTGGCTGTGTATAGGTTCCTTATGAACACAATAAATGTTCTGGAATTCCCATTCTTCTCAGCGTTACCCATAGTTTGTTATGATCTGTCCAGTTGAATGCCTTTGTGCAGTCAATAAAACACAGGTAAACATCTTTCAATATTCTCTGCTTTTAGCCCAGATCCTTCTGACATCAGCAGTGATAAAATTTATGCCACATTCTCTTCTGAATCTGTCTTGCACTTCTGGCAGTTCCCTGTCAATGTACTCTTGCAGTTGTTTTTGAATTATCTTTAGCAGAATTTTAGTTGCATGTGACATACTGTTTGACAGTTTTGCATTCTGCTGGATCACCCTTCTATGGAATGGGCACTCCAGTTGGTTGGCTAGGTTGTTCTCTCCCAAATTAGTTGATGTAGGCAAATGACCATATCCAGGGCTACTTCTGTTTGTTGAAACATCTTAGTTGGTGTTTCTTCAGTTCTTGGAGCCTTGTTTTTCACCAGTGCCTTAAGGGCAGCTTGGACTTCTTCCTTCATTACTGCCAGTTCTTGACCGTATGCTAACTTACCTTTTGACGTGGTTGAATGTTGACCAGTTCTTTTTGGCACAGTGACTTTTGTGAATTCCTTTCATCCTGTTTTGATGCTTCCTGCATTATTTATATTTCCCCAGAGAATCCTTTGAAATTGCAACTCGAGGCTTAAATAGTTTCTTTAGTTCTCTTGGCTTGAGGAGTGCCGAGCATGTTCTTCCCTTTTGGTTTCATAACTGTAGGTCTTTGCACATGTCTTTGTAATACTGTGTCTTCTTGAGCCGCCCATTGAAGTTTTCAGTCAAGCTCTCTTATGTCATCATTTCTTCCATTTGTTTTAGCACTATGTCCAAGAGCAGCTTTCAGAGGCTCTTCTGACATCCCTCTTGGTCTTTTTTTCTTTCCTGTATTTTTAATGACCATTTGCTTTCTTCGCCTATGATGGCCTTGATGCCATCCCACAACTCATCTGGCTTCTGCTCGTTAGTGTTCGGTTTATCAAATCTGCCCTTGAGATGGCCTCTAAATTCAGGTGGGGTGTACTGAAGGCTGTATTTTTTTTCTTGTGGACTTGTTTTACTTTTCATCAACTTCACCTTCTACGTGCATGTTGGCAGTTGTTGGTCTGTTCTTTAGTTGCCCCCTTTCCTTGTTCTGACTGATACTGAGGTTTTCTACTGCTTCTTTCCACAAATGTTGTCAGTTTGAGTCCTTTGTATTCTCCCCAGAGAGATCTGTGTTAATAGTTGTCATTTATGTTGTTGAAAAAAGATATTCACAATGAATAAGTCACTAGTCTTGCAAAGTTCCATCGTGCAGTCTCCAGCATTGTTCATTACCACCAAGACCACATTTTCCAATGACTAGTAACCCTTCTTTGTTTCTGACTTTCTCATCCCAATCACCACATATTACCAGTGCATCTGGATTGCATGTTTGATGAAGCTCAGACTGCCAAAGTTGGTAAAAATCTTCAGTTTCTTCATTTTTGGCATTAGTGGTTAGTGAATAAATTTGAATAGTAGCAGTATCAAGTGATCTTCCTTGTAGGTGCAAGGTTTCTACAGATGACAGACACACTGTCCAAGATTACCACCTGCACCAGGAAGCAAGTCACCACTGGTGAGAGCCGGCAGACTCAACTGTTGAAGCATTTTCCACCTTTTCCTTCTCTAAAAAAAAACCAACCAACCAAACAAACAAACAAACAAAAACTAGCTAAGTGAAACCTTTTAAGAAATAAAGAGTGGAATCATTGAGAGCAGTGCTGGAATAGCCAGCCAGATTTGGGAAGGAGGAGGAATTCTAGAAGTGAAATACATAACTGTTAAACTTAAAGCTCATTATTTAGGAAGTAGTGATATGATCTTTTATACATCAGTAGAGATTGGTTTAACATGCATGCTACTTGAATACTCTGATTATCATAACAAAGGAAACCTGATGGGATTATTTTATAACTATGTGCATAGGAGTTGGGATTTATAGCATGTGTGTTGTTTGGGGGATGCAATAGCCAACACCATGTTGCAGTGCTGAGTTATAAAATGAGACCAGGATCATTGATTATGAGAAGTTTGCTTACGGGGTTTTCCCATTCACTGGACAGAGAATTCATTTGCGGCTGAGGAGACGGCTGTGTTCTAATTTTCAAACTTGGAGGTCTGTTGAGATACTGAATACCTTCTTTTGTAAAATGAGAGACATTTTGTGATGCCTTCATGTTTTCTTGGTATTAGACTTCTTGAAAAGACTTTTGTGCCATCCAGGAACCTTGGTGTTTCCCTTTTCTGCACGTTCACTGAGATTGTTGACTTGCTATCAATTAAACATGGTCCCTGGAGGAGCTCACTGTTTGTGTATGGCCTTTACAGAAGCCCAGCCTGTCTGTAACTCTCCTGAAAGCACCTGTAGAGTGAGTACTCCTGTCCAAAACCATGCTACTTCTCCCTCACTGTACTGTGCATGTTTCAGTGTTTATAAGGAGCCTTGTGGGTGTGACGGTGAAGCTCTTGGTTGCTAACCAACTGGCTGCCAGTTTGTACCCACCAAGAGGCTCCCTGGGGTAATAACCTGGGGATCTTTTCCTGTGAAGATTACAGACAAGAAAACCCAGTGGGGAAGTTCTGCCCTGTTACACGTGAGTTCTCTGTGAGTCAGAGTCAACTCTATGGCACCCAGCAACAACAACAAGTGCTTATAGTTTGTGGTTCTTTTAGGAATTGCATGTCACCTCTTTGTCATCTCCTATGATGACTGGCTGAATAGGGGCTGTGGGTCTCCCCTGTTCCGTGGTATGTGGTGAGCGTGTTTGAGTGGGAGCAGCACTCCAGAGTTCTTGCTCAGCATTGCACATCTTACATCCCCACACACGGGGAGCCTGATGGGATGAAGTTTCTAATGCATTTTGCTGGCAAGTCTTTGCCCAGTCTTCCAGGGCTCAGTTACTGAAGAAGGCACCCAGGCTGTTCACGGTCTTGGGAAGAGGTTGGTCATTTCAGGCACCCAGGTACAGAGCAGTAGGGTTCGGATCTAGAACTTGATACAGCCTCTCTGCAAGGTTTGGAGATGCCTTCTTTGAGCTGGGATACCCGTTTGGGGCACTTGCTCCCTCTGTGGAAGCCCAAATCCTGGCCCTCTGCCTGTTCCTGCCTCTGGTTGTTGTCTTAAAGATTGAGGTACCCTTTCAAACTGCCTGTCTAGTTCCTGAGAGGAGGAAGCTAGAGAAATGGACAGGAGTGATGTCTGGTGAAGTTCTCAGTTGCACCCATCATGATCTGATACTGAATTATTTCTGAAAACCAGACAGAAACAAGGAAGATAGAGCCAATTGCAGGCTAGCTCACATAGAGCTGGTTGGGCCTAGAATGCTGACTGAGTAATTAGGGTGAAGCAGGTTGGGCCTCAAGGAGAACAAGTCTGTCTGGTGGAGGTCAGGCAAGTTATAGGACTTGCTCACACACCTGCTGCACATGCTGTGGAAGAGCTTTGTTCCAGGGACAGAGTCTGGGAGGAGGCATTGGACTGTGAAATGGACCCGTGAGCAGACTTTCGGCTGATACTTGATGACTTTAAGCTTTGAATGGTTTGGCAAATTGCAGCCTGCCATTCTGGGGCTGGTTTGTGCTAGGGTCTTTTTGGCAACTACGTTTAGCCCAGATGAGCCCTCTAGCCAGCCCTGAAGCTCCCATCACCAGCTTGGCCAGTACTTGCATAGGCCACCGTAGTCCCAGGTGGAAGCACACAGCAGTTGCCTGTGTCTCTCTTTCATAAGTGTCAGTGCCGGGGACCTTGTTGGCAGTCACTGCTGAGAGAAGGGGGTGACAAGTGTTGTGTTTTAAAGTGATAAGAGCTTGAAGTGTGGATTTTAAAAGTGAAGGCCTGCGAGTTGTGTAGATTAGGTTTATCTTTGCTACCTCCTGCTAGCTAGGACTATTTTTTCCCCCTTGTATGTTTGTGTACAGTATTGCCTGTTTAATTTGAGTAGGCGTGGTGTATGTGTATGTGGTGTACTGAGTAGTGTACGGTACGACACCTCACCTAAATGACAAATTGGGCATGAAATCAGTTGCCATGGGGTTGATTCTGACTCATGGCAACCTCGTGGGTATCAGGACTGACATCTGTAAGGTGTTCGATGGCTGCTTTTTCGGAGGTAGACCATCAGACCTTTCTTTTGAAGACTAGGTGTATGTTTCATGTAAACGTACGAAGCAGACCCAGTGCTTTGGCTGCTCTTTGTCTGTGTGCAGAGGCTGCCCTTGGAGGCAGGCAGCCCGCTCGGTCACTAGTGCAGAACAAGGGGAAAGGGATCTTCAGGCAGTGTGGTTTATGCTCGGCCTGTGTTACACCGGCGAGTCTAAGAATTGTCATAGCCTCTGTAACCTGAATAGTGGGACTCTTTATTTTAGGGACAGTGGTTAAGTTTGAGGGTCCTGGCAACCTTGGCCTTGCCCAGAGGAAGCGACTGCAGACATGTTGCTTACTTGTTAACAGAGGGGACTTCAGTAGTCCGTTTTAGGTGGTGTTAATGCATCACCTAGGACGTGTGAATGTTGTCTGGGGGGAGGATTTCCAGTAAGGTTTTTTTTTTAAAATATGCTTTAGGTAAAAGTTTACAGGACAGAATAGTTTTTCATTCAGCAATTTATGCACTAATTGTTTTTGTGACATTGGCTGCAATCCCCACAGTACGTGAACTATCACGCTTTCCCCACCCTGAGTTCCCAGTTCCCTGTGAGTTTCTGGTGTCCTGTTTTCTTGTTGCATCCCGCCTTCATGTCTTTACTTTTTGGGAGGTGTTGCCCATTCGATTTCGTTTACATAATAAACTAAGAAGGAGTTCCTCATGAGTGTTACTGTGTGCTTTCTGAGACCTGTGTAATCTTTGGCTGAAGGGTAAGCTTCGAGCATGTTTATCTTCTGGTGATTCCGCGTTGTTACTTGTGGTCTGTATTGTATGTAGGCCATGTATTAGGGCCCCTAGCGTAATCCCTAATGTTTCTTTCATGATCTTTCTCTTTTTATGGTGTGTATTTAGATTATAGTAGTGTTTTGTAGTTTTTTTCCCTTACCTCCCCTAGTTCGATTTATTCCTAAGTGTCTTATAAATGGTATTGTTTTCCCGAGTTCCTTTCCAAAGTTATCTTTGTTGATATATAGGAATCTAGCTGATTTTTTGTTCCATTAAGAATTACTAGAGTATAGCAGGGATGTTGGTTACGTCAGTTCTGAGAACTAATTCATTCTGTTTTTCTAAGGCTTTGTGTCCTTCATCCTATTCGCAGAAAACTGAATTTGGTGAGGCCGATGATATAACCTCCATGTTCACGGAAAACCTGGCGCTCGGGAAATCTCAGTGATTTTCCTTCTGGCCAGTGGCAGAGCTGTGATTATCGCTGGATCTTTTTAGCCACTACTCTGTGTTCCAAGGAGCCTGGGTCACACAGTGGTTGAGCGCTTGGCAGCTAACTGAAAGGTCAGCAGTTGGAACCAACGAGTGGCTCTGTGGGAGAAGACACTGGGCCATCTGCTCCTGTGATGATTGCAGCTGGGGAAACCCTGCGGGGTGCTTCTGCTCTGTCACACACAGTTGGCATGAGTCGGAATCCGCTCGATGGCATGTGACAGCAGCAAGCTAGTTTCTGCACCCTTTTCCTCTTACACGTGTGTTCAAGGTTTGGAAGGGCCAGGGGTTTACCCAGTGTTAATTTTGAAAATGCACTCAGAAATAAAGCTTAAGTTTCTCCAACTGTAGGAATTTCAGAGGAATCGTCTGTGTCTAAATGCATAAGCTCATTCGGTTTAAAAATGGTTCCTATAATATGGTGCTCGTTTATTACTTCAGATTCATTGCTTCTGTAATGGCTTTTAAATAGGACTCTATTATTAGACTGATTGGAGGGAAGTCTGATTGGACTAGAGTTAAGAGATTACATCACTATAAATAGAATGAGATAAAATATTTTACATAATTTGATTGAACTTTTACGAGGACTGTCATAAATTGAAACTTGGGATCTTCTCCAAAAGGAGATATAATTTGACTAGTTTCCAGCCAGCAGACATCCCAGCATGTGGGGCTTCAGGTGTAGATAGCGTGGCTAGTTAAGGGCATTTGGGAATTAAATGACCTCTTCTGGCCCTTTCAGTGATGCTCCCTGAGGTAGAGCTTTGTTAACTGCCCCACCAGTACTTTTCCTAGCCCCTAAACTAGTGACGTGAGCTTAGCACTCTGATTAGGGAATCACTTAAAGACCCTGAAGAAAACACAACAGCCCTGGAAGCATTTATGGGAAATATTAGTAACTGGTTGTTTGACGGGCTTTGCTGTAGTGAGAGAGGACCTTGTCAGTAAAGATAGATGAATTCAGTGCCTGTAAGAGTGTGAACTGACTGGATGGCAGTGGGTTTAGTTTGGGTTTACTAGCGTAAGGAAGAGGTTGAAATGAATTTAAAGGCATTGCAGTTTCTGTCTGCGTGTGCAGAAGCTTACTGCCTCTCTCACGTGTACAAGTTGAGTATGGAAAAGTGATAGTACCTTTAAAATGCATTTTTAAGAAAACACTTAAAAATACGTGTTGAAATATGTACTTGAAGAGACAGATTTTTAGAAATTATGAAGCATTGTAGACACAGTGACTTAACTGATTGGGGAATTCTAATAAGGAGCCCTGGTGGTGCAGTGGTTAAGTGCTGGGCTGTGAACTGAAGGGTCAGTGGGTCGAACCCACCCAGGGGCTCTAGGGGAGGAAGACCTGGGGATCTGCTTCCATAAACGATTACAGTGATGAAATCCCTATGGGATGGTTCTAGTCTGTCACGTGGGGCTGCTCTGAGAGGACATCAGCTCGGTGGTACCCAACAACAAGGGCCCGTGCAGCTACAGTCTTTTCTTCTCACCTTAGCTTTCTTTTGTATCAGTGACTCTAATCTTCTGTCGGTTCAGGCCACATTGGGTTTAGATGACAATTTTTAGCAGGCACTCTGTGTTTACAATTTCCAGTCAGCATAGTGGGTTAATACTGAGTTGAAGGAGCAATATAAACACAATAACCTGTGATTTGGGATACTGAAAGAAATTTTCTCAATATTTGAATTAAAGTGGAATTTTTAGGAAAAGGTATCAAAATTGAAATGGTTTGAGATGGGAGGGGGAAGACAGGAGATCCATCAGATGCTGACTGATGTTGAATATGACGTCTTAACTAATATGCAAAAGAAAACAGCAACGAAAAACACAAACTCATGTACTTAAAACACTCTCCAAAGCAAAAAGGGAGAGAAAGCATACTCCATCTCAGCTACATTGAATGATTGATTTGTTTTTTTAATATTAAGTTGGCAGAGAGGATCTTAACTTACTTTTCCAGTTTGAATCAGGAAGCTATTTTGTATAATTTTATACCAGTATTCATTTAGAGCCCCATTATTCTGGTAGAAATCTCTGATTAATAATAATGGATGTATGCACATAGCTTTTAAATTATACTTTATTTTTCATTTCTCAGTGAATTAAAATATACAGTATTATAATTTGGCAGATACATGTGTGATTTGTCAGTGTTAATCTTTATCGGTTTATTGATGTTGCATTTTCTCTGTCTCCCCCTTCCTGTTTTGGTTCCAGGGTGTGGATGAGTGGAACATTGCTCGCCTCAATACAGTCTTGGATGTGGTTGAAGAAGAGTGTGGTATTTCAATCGAGGGTGTGAATACCCCTTACCTCTATTTCGGCATGTGGAAAACCACCTTCGCGTGGCACACTGAGGACATGGACCTCTACAGCATCAACTACCTCCACTTCGGAGAGCCCAAGTCTTGGCAAGTGCCATGTTTCCTATTTGTTTTCTTTGGAGCCTTGAAATCGAGGCAGCATGTATGTACTGGAAAGCCTTGTATTGGGTGGGTTGAGATTGACATGAGCTGTAAGAAAGCTTTGACTGTAATAACGAACTGCATTCCTGTCTGCCCAAGGGTTAGCACAGAAACCATTGAGCCAGCTTTTGGGCTGTGGATTCAAAGAGATTTTAGTCTTAAAGTATTTGTTAGGCCTCTTCACTTTTCTGAGCGTCTGTTACAGGGCATATGAGAGGTGGTTCAGAGTGAAAGTTGAGGTCCAGGATGTAGAGTTTCAAAAACAGTGAGTCCCTGGGCTGTGGGCGTCAGACTTGGCCTTGACTGTTACATGAATGCACTCTGACTTTGGAGTGATCTACCCGGCCCCTGCTCGCAGTGTCTTTTTCACCACAATCACCTTTACTTGCTGTATGTGTAGTTTTTAAATCACTGCAAAGTGTCCAAACCTTTCCTTGCACTAAAACCCAAACCCAAACCTGTGCTGTTGAGTTGGTTCCAGTCACAGAGGCCCTATAGGACAGAGTGGAATTGCTCCATGGGGTTTCCGAGGAGCTGCTGAGGTGTGGGTAGCAGCTGCAGCTCGTGACCACGGCGCCACCAGGACCCCTCTTTTGCACTAGAGGAGAACTGAATGGGAACCATACACACCTGGTCTGACTTACTTGTGCATTTTGAAGACAGGAAGGGATCTTGTTCGTAACCCGGGATCTGCCTGAAGTGTCGGTGACCTTCTGGTTCTGCCTCCTTGAGAAGTTGCGTTCGGTGTGTCGGGAGAGGGAGAACAGGAATGAGTTAGGAGGAATGAGTGACTGCTCCTCAGATGTTGGGCACGGAGAAAGAATATGTTGCTGTTACTGCATTTCTCAACTTGCTGTGTCACTTGTCTGTGAGTCCCTTATTCCCTGTCTTTCTGAGCAATGTTTTTAACATGTGCCCCTCTGTAAAATGCATCCTACAGAACACAAGCCACGTGTTTATTATGACTAGCCTGTCAATCACCTGGTTATCCTTTGTGGTCAGCTAATTGCATGTGTTTGAACTTATTTTCCTGGTCTTTTGGTCTTGAATGTGGAGTCACACACAGCAGTCTATGAAGCATTACTTTGACAACCTAGGAAATGTGCCATATCTGACAAACGTAATAGGAAGCTGCCAGCCCAGTAGATTTGTAGCCTCCAGTTGGAAGACGGTAGCCTCTTTCTGGTTCTCTGTTGATCAGATGTTTAGATACAATGTATATTTTCCATCCTGGGCTGGCTATTGAGTTCTCAACATTTATGAAGTGTGAAATTGGAAACTTTCTCCATAAAAATACAAGTATAGCAAAAATCATTGATTCAAAATGATATTCAACTGGAAGGGAAGTTTTAGGTGGAAGACCAAAGTTCTTAGGAGGTATAAAAAGAAGTCCAAGCAGTTTTTGATTCTCTGCAAAGCTTTATTATCTAAGAAAAAATGATCGGGCAGCTGTTGAACTTATTTTAAAGATGCATGTTTTGTGTGATAAACTCTTAGCATGCTCTGTCAACAGAGTAAGTCAGATGGGAACAATTCCATAGCTGGTCTAGGACCCAGGGGCTGGATGACAGGACAGTGGGATGTGATTGTTACACACGTGTCTATTGTGGGCCAGCTGTGAGTACATACTGAGGCATGGGGGGGTCTCTGTGTGCTATATTTCTTCAACAGCACCCTGAAATCTGTTGGAATGTCATCCGTAGTCCCTTGGGGATGAGAAATAGTTCCAACAAAGCATAGGCACTTGAATGGTTTTCTCAGTGGCACAGTAACCTGGATACTGTTTCTGACACTGGCTTTAAATGTCAATAAAATGACATGAGTACAGTCAACATGTCTGTGAAACCTAATACAGTGGGAGCCCCTGTAAGATGGAAACCTGCCAGCCGGAAACCTACTAGAGAAGGAAAACTCAAATATTTTCCACTAAAATGAATGATAAAAAAACGGTAAGACTACAACTTGTCAAAGGTGGAAAACTTGCGAGACCTGGAAAAACAGGGCCGTCTTGTCAAGTTCTGGCTCTGGGGCTTCACTGTCTCTAAGTAGCTCGCCTCATTCTCCAGTGATGTCTGCTGAAGGAATGAAGTCTGCTTAAGGAATCTAAAAAGCTAGTAGCAAGGCTATTCTGGAGATTTCTTAGAAATTAATGAGGATGTTTTTAACTTTGATGTGAGTTTTTAATATTAGAAGAGATCAGATGAAACTTCTGTCTTCTTGTTAAGAAAGGTAATTTTTTCTCTCAATAATGGAATGATATTCTCTACTAAGACTGGTTGAGTATATTCTGGTCGGGATGAGACTGATTTTAGAGTCTGTCTCTGTGGGCAGGAGCCCTGCTGTTCATGAGTGAAAATAATTATGCTCCTTTCCAAAGTGTTTTTCTCTCCCAGCATGACATTTTCAGGAGTTAATTATTCTATTAGTTGACAAGTGTATAGATGCCATTATTTGCATTAAGGACAGATTTATGTGATCACTATTATCTTTAACCTTGATCATTATTTATGATGATAAAATAATAAAACACAGCAGTGAGCTATGATAACTAATTTAGATTCCATTCTGAAGATGACGACTGGCTCTAAGGATATTTCCCAAGAGACCTAGGGAAGATTATATGGCCCTGGTGTAAATAATTCTGAGGTAAACCCCGTTATCAGTAAAGTTCACTTTAGCAATCATTATACTGTATCTGAATGGAGTCATGCAGAGCGGTAGAAGAGCACACGTGTACATCAACGTGAGGGTGAGCAGTGAATGCGGGGAGCGCAGGCTGCATCCTTATTCTGCCTCTGACGTGTGGCTTTGGGCAGACTGCTGTACTTCAATGACAGAGTTAATCAAGATGCGCCCCAGTTGTGGGTGTGCATGTGTGCGTGCTTGTGTGCGCGTGCGTGCGTGCGTGCGTGCATGCGTGCGTGCATGCGTGTGTGTGCATTGGTTTCCGTTTCTGGTTGTCCAACCTTTGTTGCGTTCCATTTGCCCTTCACTCGGGGGTGGTGGCTGTTTCTCTCCTTCAGTGCCCTCTCCTCTGTTTGGCAGGCTGTCTCCCTCCTTTTCTACTGGGCTGGCAATCTGGCCTTGAACTTGGCTCCTTCCCTCTTCTTCAGTGCTACCCTCAGGCACCGAGTTCTGGATGTGATTATTGCTAAGACTGCCTAAGAGAGCCCTTCCTGGCTCGAACATATCTGGCTGTTCTCTCTGCCCATATACTGCAGATTTTACCTGGAGGCTTTCAGGGCCGTTTGCTTCCTCTGCCCCGGACGGATGGATGCCATGGAGTTGACTCCCGCTCATGGCACCCTTCCGTACAGCAGAATGCAGTGTTGGCTGTTCACACACCATCCTCACAATGCTAGCATGTTCTAGTGTGTCACTGCAGTTGTGCCAGGCCACCTCACTGAGGTGTGTGGACCTACTTCACCACACGTGGTGATGCCTCCTTGTGACATGTGCAAAGCAAGGGAGTCAGGCGCTGTTCTGTTTTTATCCATTGGGTGTTTGTTGGTTAGTTTCTAGATGTAGATCTCCAGGCTTTTCTTCCTAGTCTCTGTTAGTCTGCAGGCTCTGCTGAAATCTGTCCACTGTGGGTGACCCTGCTGGTATTTGAAAAACTGATGGCAAAGCTTCCAGTGTCACAGCAACATGCAGACAACCCACAGTACCACAGACCGACAGGTGGGTCGTGGGCGTCTCCCTTGGGCATCTGCTTTTGTGCCTCACATCACCTGTGCCCCTGGCTTGCCTGTGTGCCCTGAAGTCAAGGTCTGTGACCTTTTGACTTGAATCCTTAGCCCCTGCTGGAGCATTGATACCTGTTGCTGTTGAGTTGATTCCAATTCACAGTGACGCTATTGGACAGATAGAACTGCTCCATAGGGTTTCCAAGGAACAGTTGGTGGATTCAAACTGCCAGTGTTTGGATTAGCAGCTGTAGCTTGCTGGAGCTCTTAACCACTGTGCCACCAAAGCTCTGTAACATTAATACTCCCTAAATATAGATCAATCAGGTGGGCTCTCAATTTCTTTTTCACTCAGTCTGTTCAGGGACAATCAAGGGAATATATGGGGCATTTGTCTAAATGTAGCTCTTAAGAATGCTGAGTTTCCTAGGATTCCTGCGTAGCTGTGGTATGTATGGCTCCAGGCAGAGGCCACAAGACAGGCATTTGGCCGCGACAAGTGGCAGTTTGGCTCAGTAGCCGTCCACACCACAGGTATGTATTACAGAGCCTTTGGAGAAACTCACGATTTATTGAAAAATCCTGACGTACAAGTTTGAGGGAAAATGAATCCTTAGAGTCAGGATATAGAAAACTGCTTTTGCAGTCAGTGGTAAAGTATTTGTTTCTTGGAATGAATGTTGAGTTTGCAGCCAGAAGATCTGCTTGTGAACTCCAGATCTATCTTACCTGCAGAATTAATTAGGGCACAGAACCACCTTTGTCTTGTTACATGTGTCTCTGACCACCAGGTGGAGCCACGATTTATCCTGTCTGCTTTCACAACTGTGAGGAGTGCCTCCTTTTGTTCTGGGGGTAAAAGTGCTTTGTAAACTACAGAGTGCTGTACAAATACATTACTCTTACTTTAATAATTTTAGGAAATCACTTCGGGGCATTACAGTTAACACAAAATCTATGCTGTGTCTATATGTCAGAATAAGCAAAATCTGGTTCTTCCTTCCAGGCAGTGTGGGGGACAGTGGTTGAGATGATTGCTGAGGGATATGGAATTCTGATAGGCCACTGACTCCTTCTTCCCCAGACTGTGTTCAAGCACAGTGACTACAAACTTTCAGATTTGCTCCATAGACAATGAGAGGGTTGAGGTGTAACAGGACATGTCTTAAGCTGTGCAGATATCTAAATTTGGGAAGGAATGTTGTCTAGGCTAGAATTATTAAGGGTGGGCTTCAGTATTTGGGATAGTTTTTGTTCAGCAAGTGGAGAGATTTTTATCAAAATACTGTGTAGTAATAAGAAGCTTATTGGATGGATGCACACTTTGAATGGCTCTTTGTTGAGTTGGTGCAGAATTGACGAGCACATGTGTTGGTGCAGAGGCTTGTGTTTGAGCCCTGGCAGTGCCTTGCCTGAGTATGTGCCTTTGGACATTCGTACCAGATCCTCTGTGCCTCAGTCTCTTCTCCTGAACACTCAGATGGTGCTGGTTCCTGCCTCGTGGAGCAGATGTGAAGACCAGTAAAACACAGTGTGCAAAGCCTCTACCCCAGTGCTGGGCATGTGTGCTCAGTCGATGCCCACATGTCAAACATCACTGAGCACATATATTGCATGTCTATGTGGCAAAGTGTTTTAAACATGAAATCACATGGTTCTTGTACTAATGAGAACTTTTGGTTCTAAATGACAGCATGAAGCAGAAAGGGCTTAAGCCAACACATGTTAAGATAAACTGGAAGTGTGGCTCCGTCCAGGGGTTCAGATGCTTGCCTCTGGGAATCTGTCCCTGCCTCTCTATCGATCTCCCTGCCTAACCCCCATCCTCTTCTTATCTCTGTCTTTTCCTGCCCTTTTGTCCCTTCCCTTTCTTCCCAGGATGGAGGAGAAGTGGTGTAAGTGGTTTTTTTTTTTTGTTATTATTTTTAATGTATCATTATTATAGAAATCACATCTTTTTGAAAGAACAAGCAAGTTGTATGGCAGCAAATTGGTCTTTGCACACTTCACGAATGTCTCAGCACCCGGCGTGAGGGAGGGACCCTATTATTAGTCTTGTTTGTTGTCACATTTCTGGTGTTTGCAGCAACACCTGGCATGGAGGAAACGCAAAGCAAACCGTGGCCATCGAGTCAGTTCTGACCCCTGGTGATCCTACAGGACGGAGTAGAACTTGCCCTGTCGAGTATCAGAGGCTGTGATCTTTATAGAAGCAGATGGCTACCTCTTTGTCCCACGGACTGGCTAGGGGTTTGAACCACTGTTCTTAAGTGAGCAGCCGAGTCCCTCACCCACAGTGCCACCAGGGGTCCCTTGGCTGAAGTGTAGGTACTTAATAAACATTGTCTAGATGAACAGTCTGACTGAAGGAATTCCTCCATTTAGGATTTTATTTCTTTAAAGCAGATCATTGATTAAGCAGATGGGCAGTTTGATAATATTTCATGATACATTTGGATTAGCAACCCAGGGTGATGACCCCCTGCTTGTCTATTTCTCTGTTTAGTGAGGTAGGTCCTTAAATCATTCTGCTTACAAATGAAACACTAATTAGGCAGGGGCAGGAGCTGTGTCCTTTTCACGTTTTGCATGGAAAAAGTACTCTTGAGATTAACAGTGGTTTGTTTCTGGATTTAGTAGTTCTTTCTTGAGATATGTTACCCTGTTGGTAAGGAATATAAATGTCATAAAATATTTTTTAATTGAACGGTTAATAAAATTGACCACGTAGGTGAATCTGATCATTTTTAGGCATCTCCATAAGTTTTTTTTTTACTTTATAATGTTTAAAAAAGAGTCAAAAAAAGTTTTGAGAAAGTATCTAAAAAAAGCTATAGTATTAATTTTGCACTGCATTTGCAGGAAACATATATAGCTATATTTGCAGGAAGAAGAGAGTGCAGTGATAATGGCTAATAAAAGTATGTATTGATCAGCCAAGTGCCAGCAAGCAAACCCTGTTTGACTTAGAGCCGAGCCTCAGTTTTCTGAGCCTGGCTTGGAGGCAAACCAGCCACTGCTGCTGCTTGTGTGCCATCCAAATGGTGATGTCCATAGCCACTGCCCAGCAAGAAGTCCCCGAAAGGAAGTGGCAGTGAGGTGTAGTGTTGGTGATTGTATGTGACAGCCTGACTCTTTTTCCTGAAATGATGAGATTTAATGCATTTTCACTCATTGATCGGCAACTATGTGTTACTGTACAAGAATTCTAAACCGAATATCTGGTAGCTATTCCTGATACCCCTGACAAGCAAGGCCACAATTCAGTGGCCCTCAAGTCAGCCTCAACTCATGTTGACCCCACGTGGGTCAGAGTTGGCACTGTGGTCCTTAGGGTTTCCCAAGGCCAGTCTTTCAGGAGTGGATCACCGTCTGAGGCACCTTGGGTAGACTTGAACCTCCTACCTTTTGATGAGCAGCTGTGCTTTAACCATTCGCGCTGCTGTCGGATTCCTGACAAGCAAAGCAGGGGCTTGTGAGTTCCTCTAGGTGCCTGTTACATTCTTGTTGCTACCTTCCGGTTAACCCCCACTCCCCCAGTAACTGTAAAACCCACAAAAATGAAAAGAACTTGCTAAGTCAGATCCTTAAATCTCAGGGAAAAAATGGAAGGTTAGCCCAAATTTATTTACCATCTACTTGTTCTTTGACTGGAGTGTATGGGAAAGTCACTTTCTTCTTGAGTGCACTTCTGTAGCGAGACTTTGCTTCTGTGACTGTGTTCTTTCTTTAACATGTTTGTTCTTTCTTTAACATGTTTGTTCTTTCAAAGTTTCCTTTTCAGGATGTGGGATGTGCAGAGTTGTGAACACGTTGTTTCTCCTTGGTGACTCCTTTGCAGCGGGGAAATCCTTTCTGTGTGCCTGGAACTGCGCTGATCACTAAGTAGTTGGCTCAGCTAACTGATGACAGCTGATGCAGGTGGCCTTTCTGACCCACTTTTAGGTAACACATTGGAGCATTGCCGACATAGTGGTTAAGACGTTGGCTGCTAACCAAAAAAGGTCAGTGGTTTGTATCCACTGATGCTCCTTGGAAACGTCTATGGGGCAACCCTACGTTGTCTATTGAACTGCTGTGAGTCAGAATCAACTTGATGGCAACAAGTTTTTTTTTTTTTTTTTTGGTATATGAGCACTCTGAGGCTTGCTTTTAGACCCTGAGGTGCTTTTTCTAGCCATTAGTGAGCCCTGCTCCCAGGATATGAACTCTTCAATCACCTCTCTCTCCCATACATTTAAAGAGAAATCGAAGGGTCATTTAAAGACAAAAGAAGTCGGCAGGAAGTCCTGCCTGCTTTTTCTCTTATGACATCAACTTTCTTTCAGAGAGATCTGCAGGAACAAAAGAGAAACAGTGCCTCTCTCTCTTTTTTTTTTTTTTGACAGAACCCTGGTGTAAGAGAGGATTTTCAGAAAAGCAAAATATGGTTGGATTCTAATCTTGTGATAATTGGCAGATTGGGGGTGTGGAGGCTCAGGTGGATGCTGGATGGGAGAAGCAGCAGCCTGTCTTTGGATGCTTAGCACTTTATAATTCTTCTGTAAGTGCTGTTCTTGGAAATCTACTGGAAGCCAGAAATAAAACTGTGCGGTTAGAAAGAATGCCCTTGGTTCTGTTGTTCTCTCTCGGGAGAAGAGGTAGTGCTCTTTAATTAATCCATGTGAATTTTGTCCCTTAAATACAGTCTTTGGAGAGAAGCTGGTCTGGCCCTGTTGGGAGGTCAGGTGCTTTGCAAAACCTATCAGTTACGGATCTGCTTGGACGGTCTGACTCCACAGCACTTGGCTTTTGGCTGGATGGGGACAGAAGAGGCCGAGTTTGAGGCTGGGTTCTGAGGCTGTACTTCGTTCAGTGACCCTTAGTCCTCTTAAACCAAAAACCAAAAGCAAAACGTAACAAGAAAACGATTGCCATTCAGTTCATTCCCACTCATAGCGATCCCATAGGACAGGGTAGAAGAGCCCTGTGGAGTTTCTAAGGAGCATGAGGTAGATTTGAACTGCTGACCTTTTGGTTAGCAGCTGTAGCACTTAACTACTATGCCAACAAGGTTTCCTAGTTCTCCTATGTCTCCACCAACTGATTTACATTTTAAAGTTAATTTTTGTGCCATTCCCTGGGCTATTTAGGATCTGTTTTAATTTAACAATACTGTCTGCTTTGAATTACTCTAGGTTAAGACTACTGTGGAGGTTTTCTTGGTGTCTTGAAGGCTGGAATGTCTGGAGCTGTCAGCAGCTGTCAGGGTGTGCTGATTCTGGCTCCCCCTCCTCTTCTGTGTTGCCTGCATTTTTCTCTCTGCCTTATACCTTCCCAGCTGAATCCCAGAAGGGAACGCTGCTGGCCTGGGATGTTGGCCTGCCTCAGCTGCTGTGGTGACATCCTGGTTATGTCACTGAGTTCAAGCAGATGAAGCGTTGTGACTGGGGCCCCTGTGGTGGTAGGAGCAGAGCTGGAAGCCTGGCTGCCTCACTGTAATTGTGTGTTTATGGTCACTAGGGAAGGTAGCTCCGTGTCAGGAGGGCAAGTGCTGTTACCTGAATTAGGAGGAAGGACTGATGCACTGGGGAAGAAGCAGACCTAAGAGACACAGAAAAGTCCCAAATACCTGTTCAGATATTTGCTCAAAATCTTAGGGTGGCTGATTGAATGACTTCACCTGGCTCTTAATTCATTTTTTGCAAGGTTTCAAAAAATATCCTATGGGGATATTTATTTAAGATGTATGATACACACACACACACACACACACACACACACACACACACACACACACACACACACACACACACATTTTAAGGATATCAAAACCCATTAAAATATGTGCTAGTTATGTCTTGTAAAAGCATTGTGAGCAAGTGACTGTCTTTACCCGAAGTCCGGACAGAGGCAGGAAACAAATTACTCACTGGCCTTGAAAGACACAACCTGTGATTTGTAAGTTTTCTCCCACATATTCGAGCCCACAATGTTTGCTTTTCTTGTGGTGTATATAGCTCTAGTCGTGTGTAAGGGGGTCCTGGTGGCACAGTGTTTGCAGTGCTCAGCTGCTACCTGAAAGTTTGGTGGTTTACGCCCACCAGCTGCTCTGCAGGAGAAAGATACGGTAGTTTGGTTTGGTAAAGATTGATAGCTTTGGAAACCCTGCAGGGCTGTTCTGCTGTGTCCTGTAGGGCCCCTGTGAGTTGGAATCCCCCAAGAGTAGTGGGGTTTTAGTGATCTGTAGCACTTTGTTATGTGTTGTCCTAGCGCCCGTCTGTTGTTGGTCTGTGCATTTTGTTCTTGTCACCCCACGTGCATTTTTAGCTGTCGAAGGTAGCACCATATGTGTCCTTCCCTTTGCAGAGCAAGGCCAGGGACCAAAACCCCCAGACCTGTCACAGTGACCCTATAGGACAGAGTAGAACTGCCCCATGGGATTTCCATGGAATGGCTGGTGGATTCGAACGGCCGATGTTTTGGTTAGCAGCCAAGCTCTTAACTACTGTGCCACCAGGGCTCCAAGGCCACACACACCCTCCCTTCACAGGGCAAGACCAAGTGCACCCTCTCTTGGCAGGGCTGAGCGTCACTCTGAGCACAGCTGGGCCTTGTAGTTAGTGAAGCAGGCCTTCAGGATCTGCTAACTTTTATGTGATGTGTGGGTACAGCTTTCTGTATACTTCAGTCACAGCTGATTTTATAATTCTCTTTAAATTTTCCTATGGATAATTACCATGCAGTTAGCCTATAAAATAATATAATCATGCATCCTGTATGATACTTTGGATAGAATTGAAATGACATAGAGGAAAGCATGGGAGTTACAGAAAACTTAGACTTTTTAAAAGATTCTTTACTATGTTTCATTTGAGTAATAAGATTAGATTTTATAGCTTTCCTAAGTTCATAAAAAACCCACCTTGAATTTAGCATAACCAACTGCTGTGAATCGCTGTCTTCCTCCTTCCCTCGCAGTGGCTACTTATTTGGGAGCTTATGTTGGTTCCAAGCTCTATAAGTTATCCCAGGACTCAAATACCAAAAGTTTCTAGAATGTTGATTTACAACGTATCTCTCCATGAGAGCATAGCAGCCTATTATATCAAATGATTTTCTGATCAGAGACAAAGTGAAACAAATCAAACCCACTGAACACTCTTCCTGACAATGAGATTTAAAAAGCAAGTGTTCTTTGTAAATTGTTCTCCACTGCAAGGGACCAGGAGGAGATGGAGAACCTTTTTGTCTTCACATTCTCCTGTAAGTTATCCATCTCTTTCTGCCCACTTAGTGAAGATTTTAACATGTTTAGAAAATGTCAAGTGTTAGCGGAAACATCTGGCTGTTTACTGTTATTTTCTTTTAGATTTAAGGCTGTGCCTCTGTTTTGTTTTCCATGTTGTTCATGCCGTCTTTGGGTGGCTCATTTGCATTGTATAATGTGTGCTGTCTGCTAACCAAAATGTTGGCAGTTCAAATCCAGCAGGCACTCCCTGGAAACTCAGTGGGGCAGTTCTCTTCTGATCTATAGGGTCACTATGAGTTGGAACCAACTTGACAGCAGTGAATTTGGTTTTTGTGGGGGTAGATTTGATTTGGAAGTCTCTTAGTTCTCAGAATTTTCGTACGGTAAAGCAGCTGTGTAGGTAGTTTCCTTTGAAGATTAAACTTCAGTCACAGGATGTCTCTTTGAAAAATGCTTAAATATTTTGTTGGAGTTAATTGTGGTAGAACTTGATAAGCCAGTGGTACTAGAAGCCTGTAAGCCATTTTATCTTATTCATGACTTTGAATAAATGTACTTGAGTAAATGATCCCTTGTGAAGGATACTATCCTCAGAAGATTTTTATGCAAGGGAAGATTGTTTTTTGTTAACAAAAAAAAAGAATTAGCTTTGGAAAATACTTGAAATGGGACACAGCCTCATCTGGGCATGTTTTTCGTTTGTAGAGAGTACTAGGTTGTGAGCGTTTGCCTTATGGACAACTTGTGTTTGTTCTTGAATGTGATGAACCAACCCCTACCTGCAACGAACTCGTCACCAGAATCACTTTCACTTGGTGTGCATTTTCTTTCACAGAAGTAATGCTAAATAAGAACAGTTAGGCACTTGTTTCTACACTTACCTGCAAATTTGTAGAAATACGTTTAGGAATGGATCTTGTTCAAAACCAAGGGACTGTCCATATTACCAGTTCTTGAAGTTACTGTATTTAATGGAGTCGTACAGACGCCGTAGTTAAGAGCTTGGTTGCTAACTGAGAAGGTTGGCATTCAAATCCACCCTGCTGCTCCTTGGAAAACACGATGAGGGCAGTTCTGCTCTGTCCTCTAGGGTCACTGTGAGTCAGAACCAACTCAGTGGCACCCAAGGACAACAACATATTCAACTTAGATTCTCCCACAGATGACTTTTTGTTTTGTGACTGGTTGATCCTGTTAGAAAACATCGTGTCTGTGTTTGTCGGTTTGTGGTTTTGTTTCTTCCCATTTATTCTTTATTTACCAAGCACTGTCTGTGTCAGGTGTTGGGCTGGATGCCGGTGACACCACCTTGATGAGTGAGACAGAGTGCTCTTCATGCAGCATCCAGTTCAGCTCTGCAGCTTGGATCACGTGTCCCTTTCTTCCCTAGCAGTAGCAGAGGCCTTGTACTCAACAGAGTTTTCGTGGAATCTGAATCTTAATGGAATCTAGATCTCACACTCTTACATGAGAGCACTCATGGGTGGACAGTTGTTTTCGTTGGTAGGTGCCCTTGAGTTGGCTGTGACTCACAGTCACTCCACGTGCATGGGAACAAACTTTGTCTGGTCCTGTGCTGTCCTCACGATCATTGTTGTGCGTCAGCTGATTATTGCAGCCACTGGGTCAGTCCATCTCATTGAGGGCCTTCCTCTTTGTCACTGACCCTTTGCCAAGCATGATGTCCTTCTCTGGGGACTGATCTCTTCTGATAACTTGTCCAAAGTCTATGAGACAAAGTTCTGCCATCCTCACTTCTAAGCAGCATTCTGACTGTATGTCTTCCAAGACAGATTTGTGTGCTCTGCTAGTCTGTGGTGTAGCCAGTACGTATTCTTCACTAACACATAATTCAGAGACATCGATTCTTCAGTCGTCCTTACTTGTTGTCCAGCGTTTGCATGCGTAAGAGGCTATTGAAAAACTTCATGACTTGGGTCATGTGGCACCGTAAGCCTTAAAGTGACATCTTTGTTTTCCAACACTTTAAAGAGATCTTTTTAGCAGATTTGCCCAACGCGGCGTGTCTTTTGATTTCCAAACTGTGACTTCCATGGGTGTTGATTGTGGATCCAAGTAAAATGAAATCTTTGATATCTGACTCGACGGCACTTGGCTTGGCTTGATGACCTCAATCTTTTCTCCTTTTATCACACTGTTGCTTATTGGTCCAGTTATGAGGACTTTTGTTATCCTCTTGTTGTGGTGTCATCCGTACTGAAGACTGTGGTCTTTGATCTTCTTCAGTAAGTGCTTCAAGTCCTCTTCACTTTGAGCAAGCAAGATTGTGTCATCTGCATATCACAAGTTGTTAGTGAGTCTTCCTTCAATCCTGATGCCCCATGTGTCTTTATGTAGTCCAGCTCTTTGGATTATTGTACATTGAATAAGTATAGTGTAAGGACACAACCTGCTGCATGCCTTTCCTGATGTAAACCATGCTGTATCCTCTTATTCTGTGTGAACAACTGCCTCTTGGTCTGTACACAGGTTCCTTGTGAGCACAGTTAAGTGTTCTGGAATTCCCAATCCTCTCAGTTTTATCCACAATTTATTATGATTCACACTGTTGAATGCCTCTGCATGGTCAGTAAAACACAGGTCAACATCTTTCTGGTCTTCCCACCTTTCAGCCAAGATTTAGCTTATATCAGCAGGTGATACCCATCACTCCATGTCTTCTTCTGACTCTGGCTTGGATTGATGGCAGCTCCCTCTTGTTGTACTGCTGCAACCACTTTTGTGTGATCTTCAGCTGAATTTTGCTTGTGTGTGATATTAATGGTATTATTTTATAATTTCCCCTTTGAGTTGGATCAACTTTCTTTAGAATAGGCATAGATAATGAATCTCTCTTAGTTGTCTGGGTAGCTGTCTTCTAAATTTCGTAGCGTAGAGGAGTGAGCACGTCCAGCACTGTGCTGGTTTGTTGAAACATCTCAGTTGGTAGTCTGTCAATTCCTGGAGCTGTGTTTTTTGCCATTGCCTTCAGTGCAGCTTGGCTTTCTTCCTTTAGTACCATTGGTTCTTGATCATGTGTTCCCTCCTGAAACCATTTCTTTTTGGTACTAAACCAAAAACCAAACCAAACCTGTTGCTGTCGAGTTGATTCCAACTTGCATTGGCCCTGTAGGATGGAGTAGAATTGCCCCACAGAGTTTCCAAGGAGCACCTGGTAGATTCAAGTTGCCGAGCTTTTAGTTAGCAGCTGTAGCACTTAACCAGTACGCCACCAGAGTTTCCTGTTTTTGGTACAGTGACTCTATTCTATCTTCTTGTCATGCTTCTTGTGTTGCTCTGTATTTTGTCCATAGAATCTGTCAGTATTGCAACTCCAGGCTGAAAGTTTTTCTTCATGTCTTTCAGTTTGAGAAATGCTGAGTGTTCTTACTGTTTTTCTTTCTGACATATGGTCTTTGCATATATGATCATAATACTGTGCCTTCTCTTGCCAACCTTTGAACTCATCTGTTTAGCTGTTTTACTTGATTTCTTCTGCTTGCTTTAGCTGGTCAAAATTCAGGAGCAGGTTTCTTACATGCCGTTTGATCTTTTCTTTTGTCTTTTTAATGACCTTTTGCTTTCTTCATGTATGATGTCCTTGATGTCATCCCGTAACACACCTGGTTTTTAGTTTTTAACATGTCAAATCTTTTGTTGAGATGGTGTCAAAATTCAGAGGGGACATACTCAAGGTTCCGCTTTGGCTTTTGTGTACTTATTCTAATTTTCTTCAGGTTCAGCTTGAACTTGAATATGAACAGTGGAAGGTTAGTTGTGCAGTTGGCCCCACCTGAATGGTGATACTGAGCTTTTCCATTGTCTCTTAGCACAGATGTAGTTGATGTGATTCCCATGTATTCTATCCAGTGAGATACATGTGTGTAGTTGCTGTTTATGTTGTTGAAAAAAATATTTGCAGTGAAGAAGTTGTTGGTCTTGCAAAATTCTATCATGTGATCTCAGCATTGTTTCTATCACCAAAGCGCTGTTTTCCAACTACTCATCCTTCATCTTTGTTTCTTACTTTCACATTGAATTGCCAGTAGTTATCAGTGTACTCTGATTGCATGTTCGATCAATTTTGGACTGTGGAAGTGGTAGAAACCTTCAATTTCTTGTATAGATTAGAAAGAATATTTTCTGTGATCAGTTCCTACTTTGGAAAACACTGACCTAAGCACAGAACTCTTGAAACTTTTCATAACTGAAGATGTCTTCTGAAGAGCAGCATATAAAACTGAAAATAAAGACAGTGCTGATCTGAGACTTCTTCTTCACCTCTTTCTTTTTTTGAGAGCCCTTCAGGAAATCCTGGGAGTCCTGGGGAGTGCCATGAAAAAGTTTGAAAGCATTGGGAATGTGAAAAAAGACTTTATCACTAAATGTGTTACTGGTGAATATTTTAGAGAAGACGGTATTAGAAAGTAAAAATTTGAAGTTGTCTGCAGTTGACAGCAACTAACAATTCATAAGGACCTGGTGGTACAATGGTTAAGCTCCCAGTTGCTGATTACAAGGTTGGCATTTGAAGTCACCAGTGACCCTGTGGGAGAAGGATGTGGCAGTCTGCCTGCATAAGGATTGATAGATTTGGAAACCCTGTAGGGCAGTTCGATGCTGTTCTGCAGGATCTTTATGAGCTGACATCAACTTGATGGCAGTGGGTTTGGTTTTGGTTTAATAATTCATAAAAATATCTTCTTTTCTTTCATGAGAAGAATGACTAGTGTGTAGGACACCTTGTAGTTTAGACAGTCTTCACTAGAATCCAAACCGAAAACCAAACTCAGTGCCGTTGAGTCAATTCTGACTCATAGTGACCCTATAGACAGAGTAGAACTTCCCCACAGAGTTTCCAAGGAGCGCCTGGTGGATTGGAGCTGCCTGCCTTTTGGTTAGCAGCTGTAGCACTTAACCACTATGCCACTAGGGTTTCTATTCAGTAGAATAGATAATATGAAATATGTTATTTCTTGATAATTACATTTTGTGTAGTTGTTATAGTAACGTCTATGAATGCTCTAACCTGTGTAAGGCAGGAACCTGTTGGAGAAGGAAAACACAAATACTTTCCACTCATAGAGATCAATAGAAAAGTGGCAACAGTACACCCTGTCAAGGTGGAAACCTTGTGAGACCTAGAAAAATGAGGCAGTCCCTTTGAGTTCCGGCTCTCATAGGTTTCCCTGTATTAGGTCTCCTATCATGATTCACTCGGCACTTGGCTGGCTTAGCATGATTTCAGACATGAAAGTACTTACTAAGTGTTTGATTGCTCAGTCTGTAAATGTAAATGTGAATGGATCTGAACTGTGTGGAGTCCCAGAGAGAAAGATTTCAGCATTCTCTGAAAACACCCTCCTCCCTGAGGTTTTTCTCACTGTACGTGCCTCACGTGTGACTACTTGCAGACTGGTTGCTAGAATTGTCCACAGGTGGCATCAGAGTGTGGTTCAGCTGTAGCTGAATTCCTTTTCTCAAGGAGGCATTTTATCTGGTGTCCTTGCAGGGTCTTGGCCTAGAGGCCAAGGTGTCAGAGCTGAGGCCCTACAAGGATACCAGATAAAATGCTGCCTGAGACAAAGAACTTAGATACTCTTAGATGCCCAGCTCATAGTTTTTGGGACTGGTATTTAAGTGACACCTTCTTAAAGACACATTCCTTGTCAGTGCTGTAGCTTGGGTTGCTTGGGAAGTCTCCTCTGAGACTTGACTACTCAGGTTTCTTGGGGACTGCTGAGAGTGCCCGTGTAAGGGGAGAGGAAGGCAGGAATGGGCTGAAGGAGAAGTTGGCCTGTGATGTCAGTGCAGTAAAGCCCACCGCAAATCCTATGGGTGCTCAGATGCTAGCCTGACCCTGCTGAGGTGCGCTAGACTGAATCAGGGCCCAGGTGTTTATATGTAGGCCTCAACTGTTCGTTACATGTGGAGACAGGACTTTGGAGGAAGGAATATGACTTTAGGGTGAATGTGGTGATCTGGGGTGAGAAGCACCCCTCTGGTGAGAGCCTTGTCCTGCAGGAGGGCTACACCGCTATCACGTCTCCTCTAGTCCTACCTTCTCTTTCTCATGTTCATCTATTTTTAAGAACAAAAAATGATGTAAGGATTGTTCTATGTTCTACAGCTGAGACTTTGTAACTTAAAATATGAATGCTTAAACTTTAATAAATGCAGAAATATTAAAACTTGTTAATCAACATCATCAGTAATGTGAAAATGTAGCGTAACCACGTATGTAAAATCCATGCTTTTTCAGTCTTTTTTGACAGCCAATTAGTGATTTCCATCCTGATTAAAAAGTATATTTTAAATTAGCTACTTGAGAAATTATGAGCCTTGTGAAATAAAACACAGGTCCTTTGCAGTTTGTTGAAGTTTTCTGTAACAAGCTCAAAGAAAGACTATGTTATGTTTTGATAGATTTTTTTGTTTCTGTAATTCTTCTAAAATGCTGTTGTATTTTACTTGGTACATGCTATTTTAACTTTAGTTTCAAAGTAGTTTTTTTTCCTTTTGACTTTTAGATGCAGGTAGAGACAAAAAGGAATAGCTGAGAAGAGTATTTTGTGTGACTTGGGGAGTTTGTCTTCTGAAGGCTGGGTGTTCCTCCTGTAATGTCAGCAATCACCGTGATGAGTGGGTGCTGCGAGGGGAAGCTGGGCTTACTAGCCCCTCTCTCAGTTCCCCAGGGTTGCGATTACAAAGGACTACAGGGTTTAAGGGGCTTATGGGAACAGAAACTTATTACCTTTCAGTTCAGGAGGCTAGAAATCCAAAATCAAATTATTGGCCCTCTTCAGGTTCTGAAGAAGAATCTGTGCCATGACTGTCTCCTGGCAGCTGGTGATGGCTGGTGACTTTGATATTCTTTAACTTGTCAGTACATCATTCCAGATCTCTACCTCTGTGTTCCCATGGCCCTCTTCCCTTTGGGTTAGTCTGCCTCTTCTTTTATAAGGTCACCAGTGATGCTGGATTAAAACCCCCACAAGGGCTACAGCAATAGGCTGAAACATACTGATTAGGGTGAGGATGGCACAGGACTAAGCATGTCCTTCTGTTGTACGTAGGGAGGCTGTGGGTGGCCAGCCTTATTTTAGAAATGACCTGGCTAAGCAGGGCAGGAACCTGGGAGGCTTTTTCCGTCTGTGGCCCTGTGTATCACCGGGCGAGCGGACCCGGGCCAGCAGGGGGCGTTAGCACCATCCAGTGAGAGCAACAGCAGCGTCTCCGCGGTCCGGGCAGTAGAGGGCGCTGACTGCCCGGCGGACGGTGGCGGGGCAGCAGAGCCAAGGAGATCATGCGGGTGTAGCCGGAGAACCAGAACCCCTGTGAGAAGTGCTGGCCGACAGGCGAACGCCGAGGGTTTTTTGCTGGAAGTCCAAAGAGGTCTAGTCACACGGGAGAAAACCTGAAGCAGAGAAATGGATCTAGGACATTTTGAAAACTGTAGCTTTCCTTGCTATAGTTGGCTATGTCAGCCGAACTTTCCAGTTCAAAATGGTTTTGATATTGTAGCCACCAGACTTAACACCATTTTAAGTCTGTTTTTTCGGTTAATCACTCAAAGATGTGCTGAGACGGGTTTATTCTGTTTTCCATGCCTTCCAAATAGATCATTAATTATATTTTTTAAATTGTAAGTCTCCAGTTTTAAAAAACACAACCCTATAAATATCTAACTAGTATATTCATATTTATGCAAGTGATTCAGAGTTTTGTTAATGTTAGCAATATTCACTGTATCTGAAACAAAGGCATGATCCTGAGGTAAAGTGAATAATTATTACTATCAACAAACTTAATACTTGTGGGTTTATGAAGGTAGACTTTGTTTTTGGTGGTGGCTTTCAAAGGATGCAAAGAAGTGTGATGCATGTTCCATACCCTAAAAGTGGTGCAGATTGGAGTGCCTGTCTATCAGTCAGAACTCACCATACAAGGTGGGCCAAACAAAATAGCTTGTGTCAGAGTCTCTGGATTGTGGTATACATTCTCCTCCGTATACAACTGAAAATCTATCAAAACCCAAAATGCCAAACTTGTTACTGTCGAGTCATTGCCAACTCACAGCGACTGTGTAGACAGAACTGCCCCAGAGTTTCCAAGGAACACCTGGCAGATTTGAACTGCTGACCTTCTGGGTAGCTGCCGTGAGCACTTAACCACTATACCACTAGGGTTTCCAAACCCTGTCAAGGCACAAATGATTTATGCGCATCAATTAGTGGCTGACCATGAGAAATAGTAGATAATACTGCATGAAAAATACAGACGAAGAGGTCCAGAAGAAAAAAAAAGGGATGAGATTGCTGAACTTTATGATGGCCAAAGAAAGCTTCACAGGGAGGTGGAATCTGGGCAGAGGGGTTGGAAGTTTGGTGAGATTTGAAGCAGAAATTGCCTGGACCAAGAGGCGGCAGTGGGGAAAGAGATGTAGGCAGATTCCCCAGCTGTCCTGTGAGTGGGTAAAAGGTCGAACACGTGAAGCTTGAGGGGTTGCTTGGGGATGTGAAGTGTAACCACAGAGAAACAACTCCCACAATTCTGGGGAGTTAGGCAGGTGGGGTGGCTTGCACTGAGATGGGGAACTCTGTACATCTGTCTTGAACTCTGAACGTCTAAATCCAACCAGCTGTAGGACAATGTCATCAAACACAAAGCTTAGTCCTCCACTGGGTTCTGTCCAGACCAGCATCTCCTGTAAGACGTGTGGGTGATCCTGAAGCCCGGGAGAAGGAGGTCCCGTCAGGGGAGTGTGGCCGCACTAAAGCATGGAGCCTGGGGAGCCTCATGGTTAGGGTTGGCAGCGGCAGAAGTGGAGCCACCAGGAGTGAGTCGGGTCCTGAAACCCAAGGAAAGGGATTGTTTGGAGGAACTAGTCAAAAATTCCGGAGAAGCTTAGGTAGGTACAGACTGAAAAATGTGGTAACCTTGGGTCAAGCAGCATTGAGAGTGGTAGAAACAGGCTGCAGGTTGCGGCGGACGTGAGGGTGAACGGGAACGCGCGCTACAGAGAAGCCAGAGCGTGCTGGAGAAGAACCGAGAGTGGATGGGTGGTGACAGGAGGAGAGGCTCAAAGGTTTTTAAGGCAGGAGAGAAGGTCATGTCCAAATGCTGATGGGACAGGGTCAGGGGCTAGGCAGGCAGGCAGTGAGTACTATTAAGGTATTATTTCTAAGGCAGTGGTTGAGAATTGCATCTGTGAGGTGGCTGGTTGTTGCTGTGAAGTGGATTCTGACTCATAGCAACCCCATGTGTGCGGTGTAGAATTGCTTCATAGGGGTTTCAGAGTTGTCACCTTTTGGAAGCAGATTGCCAGGCTTGTCTTTGTGGTGTCACTGGGTGGGTTTGAGCTGCCTCATTCGGGCTAGGAGTAGAGTGCTTAACTGTTTGCACCACCCAGGGACTCCTATCCAGGAGGTCATATTATACCAAAGTGAGATTGAGATAAGTGTGAATGTTACCAAAGCCTGCCAGCTATTCAGGTTTTTTAAGGGCTTTTTCCCACCTTGTCAGTTGCTCTCATTCAGGACTTTCTGTATCAGCTGTGTTCTGACAGTGGCTTGTGTTGATAGTTAAAAATATGTTAAAGAATATTAAATATATTCTTATGAAGTAGAAACCTTTTGTGAGTTGAGTTGTATTTATTATTCCTTTTTATAAAGGAATTAAGTGACTTTTTTCTGTGCTGGATGCCACATTCATGGAGATAAGTTTTTAGGACACTTACATTGGGAAATTAGACTTTACCTTTTTCTCACATGTGGTTTGAGCAGAAATCAAGAGCCCTAAGCCCACCCTTCTACCTGGAGCACAGCTTGCCCTTCAGAGCCTGTAGACCTTGTGTGTGTTGCAGGTCCGTGAAAGGCACTGGTGTGGCGAAGTGGGAGACCATGCTGACACTATGGAGTCCTGGGAGTGAGAAAGCTTTGGTGGAAGTAGACGTTGGATTGGGTCAGGAAGTTGAGGCTGGCAGTCTGCTGTGCTGACCCTGGACTGAGGAAATAAGGTGTCTGCCTGCATCATTACTTACCTTTCTTTTCTCTATGTCCTTCTCGCACATGCTGCTTAGCTGTGTGCACTGTGATTCATCTGTCCTGTGCTGTAAAAGTTGTTAGCGTATGATGTCCATGCTATTTAACATAAAACAGGGTTCATTATAAAACCCAACACCAGACTCACAGCGACCCTATAGGACAGAGTAGAACTTCTCCATAGAGTTTCCAAGGAGTGCCTGGTAGATTCAAACTGCCAACCTTGTGGTTAACATACATAGCATTTAACTTCATCCAGGTTATTGAGGGGCCACCAAGGTGGGACACTGTGAGGGGAGATTCTGATCCTAAAAGAAGTAAATGGAGGGTTAGAGTTGGTGTATCGGTCACCTGGTAGTGGTCTAACAGGAAACACCACGAGTGGAAGGCTTCATGGAGACAAATTTTTATTGTCACAGTCTGGTAAGCCACAAATCTGTTCACGAGTTATAAGTCCATTCAAAAGAAAAATTATCATAGTCCAGTAGGTTAAGAGTCCACATTCAAGGAGAGCACCTCGGCACCAGCACTGCAGGTCCGAAGGCCGTGCCCTGCTCTCCGTCCTGCGTTCTTGGTGGTGTGAGGTCCTGGCTTCCTCTGCTCGCGTCTCTCCCTTGTATCCTACAGACTCGTAGCGCGAGTGCTGCCTCACCAACACAGCTGCTGCCCGTTCCCCATCACCAGTTATCACAGAGGCAGGATTCACAACACGTGGGAGGAATGGCACCATCTAGGACCTAGCCAAGTTAAATCAACACGTACCTTTTGCGGGGGACAGAATTCATTCCTTGACAGTTGGCATAGAACCATTTTGCCGTACCTTTCCATCTTACTGTTTGCGGATAGTCAGGTTTGAGTTTTCTGTGGCTAAGTGGTTGAACAAGTGTGCCATGTTTCCCCCCCCAAAAAAAACAACACACATCCATACATTCGACTGTCTCTGTCCACATCCAACCCTCTGTGAGCAGGCATGTACCAACTATGTGTGTACACACGTGTCTGATGTGTGTTACTCCAGGTGCATGCTTGTGGATATGCTAGAAAGGGACCCACTGCACTGTGTGGCATGTCTGTACATATGCCGTGTTTTTTCTTTTCTGGATGTATTTGATGATGTAAACTAGAGTTTTAAAACCAGTATGAAGTGGCTACCAATATACACTGGATGTCTGTCGTTTAGTTATGCTAACATTTTATCTCCCCAGTTCAGTTGGAATAATCTCAGCAGTACTTTAAGGAACAGGACGTACAGTTGGATTTTCTTTTAGTGAATTGCATAGTTACGTTGGATCCGATTAAGTTTGGCATGTTATCAGTGCCAGTAAGTGCAACCAAATATGGTCTTACGTAAAATTAGATAAGCTATTTTAGTAAAAAAGAAACTTGTCTTAATATGTACTGAACTTGCAAGTATAGTAGATGCAGATCTTTAAAATTTACATGGTTTTTACTTGAATCATGAAAATTATCATTGAAATTTTTTCAAGATCCTTATATTTCACCATTAAAAATGACCGTAAAATTAAGCTGTTTGTGTAGAGTACTATAAGATCATAGTTTTAAAATCAAAGACTACAGCCCTCAGTATGGATTATACGTCAACAGAAAGAAAACAGAAATCCTCACATCTGGACCAATAAGGAACATCATGATAAGTGGAGGAAAAATAAAATTTGTCGAGGTTTTCATTCTACATCCACAGTGAACATGTATGGGAGCAACAGTCAATAAATCAAATGATGCATTGCATTGGCAGGCGTGCCGGAAAGGGCTTCTTGAAAATGTTAAAAAGCAAAGATGTCATTTTAAGGAGTAGGGTGCCCCTGACTCAAGCCGTTTTTGTTCATTTTTTTAAATATATTTTTTAATTGTGATTAAGTGACAATTTACGGTCTAAGACAATTTGCCACATAAAACCTCAAGTACCCTCCTCTCTGCAGCTGTCTGCTCTCCTCACCCTGTGACGGCACTTGTTTTTTTCTACCTTTCCAGTATCCACTCAAAGCAACACTTGTCTCCTCCTCTCCACTCTCTCTTCTCCACTCTAAAAAGCAGTACGACAGCCTCGTATATATATTAAACTGTAAAGTATACATACACACTACCTGCATCACTCTGTGTCTGCTGGTCTAGTCCATTCTTTGTCCTGGGTGTTGTCTTCAGTACTGATTCAAGCTGTGTATTTTTAATTTCCTCATATGCATGTGAAAGCTGGATAATAAGGAAGATGGAAGAAGAACTACTGCCTTTGAATTATGCTATTGGCCAAAAAAAAAAAAAAAAAAAGAAAAGAAATAGTAACTAAGTCCTGGACTGGCAGAAGAAGGAAGAAAGCTGTTTTGGAAGGACCACCAGAGTGCTTCTTGGAAGTGAGGATAGCGAGACTTCATCTCATGTACTTTGAACATGTTGTCAGGAGGGACTAGTCACTGGAGACAGACATCACGCTTGGTCAGGTAGAGGGTCAGTGAAAAACAGGAAGCTGCTCAGTGAGGTAGATGGCCACAGTGGCTGCAGCAGTGGGCTTCAGCACCGCAGGGAGGGCGAGGACGGTGCAGGGCTGGGCAGTGTCTCATTCTGTTGTCCATGGCTTCGCTATGAGTTGGAACCAACTCATTCTTTGTCCTGGGTGTCACCTGACAATAACAACACTTTAAAATGTGTTAGGAAATTTATATTTAAAAAATTACAATGATTTTACTGGTATAAATGTCAGGAACTAGAAATTATTTCTGTTCTTCAAGGGTGCAAATTATTGTACTGTAATCAAGATTTTAAAAGTCACGTAATTATGAAATAAATAAAGACTGCTTGTTTGAGGCTGATAATTGATTTAATGTCTGAAAATTACAGTGGAAAGATAAATGATGGTATAATAACTTGCCATTGTATCTTGTCAATAAAAATGTCTTAAACATTGAACAAAAACCCACCTGCTCTTCTAAAGACAATAGCCTAAACTAACCAACTACAAAATTAAAAAAAAACTACCAGAAATAGCCAAGGGGCTTGGGTGCCATGATACTGGGGGTTAGGGGGTCTAGTCTCTTCTCTGTGGTCCCCTGCTCTCTCCTGGATAGAATGGTTTACTGGCCTTGGGCCTCTGTTCTCTATAAAGTATGTTTGGGAGAGTAAGCTGAGACATTGAAATAGGGGAGTTAAGTTTTTTTTCCACTTTCTGTCGTGTCTAAAAGATAGGACTCTGTGATTGCCTAATTTCTACTGACTTCACCTAAGTAGAATTTGTTGTTGAAAACTGTTCTGTTTGCCATTATTTGGCGCCAGATTTCCTTAGGATATGAACTGAAAATCTATAAACCTAAAATTTTTATGTATGTTTATGATTTTAGGTACGCTATACCCCCGGAACACGGAAAACGGCTTGAAAGACTAGCTCAAGGTAAAATATGCATTCAGTGTTTCATATTTAGATAGGTTCTTCATTTTTTTGGAGCATTTTGTAGTGTAGACCATCACTTTCATAATATTTGTCTTTTCAAGCTGTTGCTTTTTAAATGCTTCTGTAACGGAAGGGGCCACATAAGTGAGAGACTGTATCAGCATGCAACCAGAAGAACAAGATGGTGCCTGGCTGCCACTAACTGGGGAAAAAAATACTTCTGTAATTGAACAGTTTAAATTTTTCCTCCTTAATTTGTGAATGTTTTCCCTTGTTGACTAATCTGCATGGTTAGTTTAGTTGCTGCTCAGTATTTCATCAGGTGATTGCACTTAACCGACTTTGGTTGTTGCTATGTTTTTTTCTCTTTTCTGTGACGTATTCAGCATCCTTGTTCCAGGAATCTTTTCCCTTCCTGTAAGTTACAGCTTCAAGATGAATTCCTGAGAGTCTGGTTGTGGAGCCTCAGGATATAGACTTTCTGGGACAGCTTTTCATGTTGCTGTGTCATACCAGTTCCTCTGTGGCCCTCTGGGTGTGATGGTGCTGTTTGTAAACATGGAGGTGATGGTCACTGAATAGCTGGGCACAGATGAATGCTTACCTTGTTGGACTGGCAAAATTAAATGTACTTTATTGGAACTTGAATGTTTTTTTGACTTTGCCCATCTTCACAGGGAGCTTTGGTGGTCCAGTGGCTCAGTGCTTGGCTGCTAGCTGAAATGTTGGTGATTAGAACCCACGAACTTCCCTGTAGGAGAAAGATGGGATAGCCTGCTTCCATGATGATTACAGCCTTGGAAACCCTGTGGGGCAGTACTACACTGTCTGAAGGGCTGCTGTGAGGCAGAATGGACTTGACAGCTGTGGGTTTGGTTTGGTTTTTGGTATCTGCAGAAGAAGCAAATTGAAGAATTCTTCTGGAAGCTCTATAGATAGTTTCACCCTATCCTGGGCTAGACCTGCTGTGTCTTCCTGTTTGCGCCTCTCCTTTAGCGATGCGCCGGGCAGCTTCACCCCATCTGCTGTAACGGCAGGAGAATCAGGTCCTGCCCTTGCCATCTTTATCTTCTGTTTTGCTAGCCACCGTTCCCAAGGAGGAAGTAGGTGGCAGTGACTTAATTTGAAGAGTTCTGTTTGAGTGACAACTAAGGAGCAAGACATTCTGCTTTTATCCAGGTCTGACTTCCCCCATGAGCAGTGGCTTTGTATTTAGGTGCTGATCTAAGTTTGGTTGCTGTGTTACATTTGCCTTCTATTACTAAAACTTAAAGTTTTTGTTGAGTCAGCTCTGAAATTCATGGTGAAACCATATGCTGCAATGCAGAAGTGCTCTGTAGGGTTATCTTGGCTGTAATCCTTACAGAAGTAGATTTGTACCACCCGAGGACCTCTTTCCTTCTATCCTCTGAGCAGCTTTGTCCTTCCATTTGATATGCTTTCATTAAGTAATGGAATGGACATGCTGAGAAACCCTATTCTTTGGATAATCCTGAACAGAAATTGTTAATGGTGTGTAAAAAGTTACTTTCCTCTAAATTATGGAAGAGTGTTAGAGGGAACAGTTACAGTATCCCATATGCAAGAAGCATTATTGGCAGGCTAATAAGTATAAAGCACCAGTATTTTAATAGTGTAATACATTATAATAATAATAGCAATGTAATTATAATCTTGAACTTTGTTCAAGAACATTTCATGAACGTGAAGGTGAATGAATTCTGGTTCTGGGTAATAGATTACAGCAGCATTTGGGAGACAATTTACCATAACTCTTATGTACGTGGGTGAAGAACTTTGGGCTAAAACTATATGCTGAACTGTCATCTTTTCAGTAATAATTTTTTCACCAGGTCCTACTGCCTTTACCACTAGATAACTTTTATAAAATTAAGGCAAGGTAAATTTTACAGTGTGAAGCCATACATTGAAACTTCTGATTTAAACTCTCTGTAAAATGTATTTAATCAGTAAGAAGTTAATAAATCTGAAAGCTGAACCAGAAATTTAAATTCAATTGCATGTTTACTCCAAACTGTTTTGCTGTCATCATTTTAAGAAAGAAAAGAAGCAGGGAAAAGACCTTACAGGATAGTAGAGGATTTACTTGCATTGAGCAGTTGCCTGCCAAATTAATTGAATTCTGCTAAATAATTAAAATGATAAAATAGTGCAGTAAGTGTGATGGAACATTATAGAACGACTCTGTCAAGGCCACACTTGATACATAAAATTAAAGCAGGCTCGGATCTTTTCCATTCTCTTGCCTGCACATCATAATTATAACTCTTGCCTTTTATGCATGAATGCTTTCATCTCTGGTTTCTATTGAGATCTTGATTGACTGTGGCACCTACAAATACTTTATCTGGAAGACATCAGGCCCGCATCTCATAAAGCCAGCAGTTTGATTTTTGCCCTTCAGTGGCTTTCTCATCTGTACAGGTTTTTTTTCACCCTCTTAATGTAGATATAATGTAATAATAAAACAAATCTCATGGGAATTGTTGCACCTTTACAATTTGTCATGCTTATCTATAATGCCATTGTGTTCTTTCTAGTTTTTGACTTGATACAGTTGAATGGGAAGTATAGAGGACAGCAGCAGTATAATGCTAAATGATGAGTGGCAGTTGAGAAGATTTTCAGTTTTTAAAATGTCTAAATCTCTTCTGTTCTGAAATGAGACAGTATCTTTGCTGTTCTATTGAGTGAAGCAATATATGGATTAATGTCGTTTGGGAAAGACTATATTCCATACGTCTTTGGTTGTGAATCAGATGCTAATATTAAAAGAAAAATGGAAGATGATTTAGTTAGGTGAAAATTTTGGGTTACTGGGTAGAAAATATGGGATTGAAAACTCTGTGCTACTGTTTTTGGGAGTTGAAGGATTGGGGGAATCCTGTTTACAGTGACAGGATGGCAGGAGTGAGTTGATTCTTTTATAATGTGTGTTGTAGTTTTGCTGCCTTATAAAAAAGCAATATTTTCAGCAAGGTGGAAGCAAAGAATCATTGTTTCGAGGGATTGATTTAGTTCATGCTTTTAAGCAATGTGTGTGTGTATGTTTAATGCCCAGTAACATGACAGTGGAGCCCTGGTGCTGCAGTGAAGTGCAGTGGATAAGCACCCAGTTGCTAACTGAGTGGCTGACAGGTCAGCCCACCAGTAGCTCTGTGGGAGAAAGATGAGGCAGGCTGCTTCTGCAAAGATACAGCCAAGCAAACCCTGATGGCAGTTCTACTGTGTCTTCAGTGGTTACTGAATCAGAATCAACTCCATGGCAGTAGGTTTGCTTTGTTTGTATTTTAATCTTGGCAAAGCTGGAGAGGAAGGATGGGGCCACGTCAGGAAGGACCTGGTACACTGTGAGGGCAGTGGTAGTTCAGTGATAGAATTCTTGCCTTCCATGTGAGAGACCTGGGGTTCAAGTCTTGTACCTCCTGCCTAGCCAGCGTCTGTCTGTCAGTGGAGGCTTAGGGTTGCTGTGATGCTGAACAGGTTTCGTTGGGGGTTCCAGACTGAGACAGACTAGGAAGAAAGGCCTGGTGATCTCCTTCCAAAAATCAGTGAAAATGCTGTGAATTACAGTTGTCTCGTCTGCAGCTAATCACGGGCATGGCCCAGGATTGGACACAGTTTTGTTCTCTTGTGTGTGGGGTCTCCATGAATGGTGGCAGCTAATGACAACAGGGCAGATTGAAGCTTGAGAAGAGACAATTTCCTTCTTGACCTTAAGCACCCGCTCCTCGGGTGACATAGCATGAAGCGGCCGACCAAGTACCGCCAATGTTGGCTTCCCAGCCGTGCGTGTGAGCAGTCACCCGATTCCGTTCTGGGGTAGGGCAGCTCATAAGCTCTTTTCGTGAATGCGCTTGCTAAGAAATTTCACGCGTAAATCAACACATCTATTTCTAAAACCGTTTTCCACAGAAGCCATTCTTCCATACCTTTATTCTGTGTTCTTTTCCTTAGCATTTGTATGTATGGTTGCTGTATTTTTAAAGCCTCGTGTCAGTCACGTAACTATTGCAAAGCCACTGTTGTCGTGGTTACCTGGCGTTACTGTAACAAAAATGCCACAAGTGGGCAGCTTTAACAAACAGAAACTGATTCCCTCACATTTCAGGAGGTTAAAAGTCCGAATTCAGGCTGGAGGCTGGAGGGGGAGGCTTTTTCTCTCTGTTGGCTCTGGAGAAAGGTCTTTGTCGGTTGTGAGCTCTGCTCCTGGTAGTCTTTGTATGGCTTGGCGTATCTCTTCCCCATCTCTGATCCTTAGCTTCCATTTAATCCCTTGTGTATCTCCAAAGAGATTGACTCAAGATACACTTTACAAGATACACCCTACAATAATCCTGTCTTGTTAACATAACAAAGACAGCCCATTCCCAAAAGAGATTATAATCACAGGCATAGAGATTAGGATTTATAATATTCATTTTTGGTGAACACAGCTGAATCCGTAACAGCTAAAACTATCAAAACGTAGTTGAGCAAACTTCAGTTATTTAGATGAAATTGTCTTAATCATAATCTGTTGCTAGTGTAGGAATGTATTCTGTTTGTGTAGTTCTTCCCTTCTTCCCTCCCTCCCTCCCTACCCTGTCCCCTCCTCCTCCCCTCCCACTCCCCTCTCCTCCTTTCCTCTCCTTTTCCTCCTCCATTCTCAATTGTCAATAAGTGATTTCAGCTTCTCCATACCAGCGTTTCTATACCTATAGAAAATGTCATTAAATTTGGATTTTTAAAGGGTTTTTTTTCAGGCTGAAACCTTTAGAGAATTTAGTAGTAATAGCATGTCACATGAGATTAGTATTTGAAAAGTTTCTTAGTTATAGCTAATGTATTATGAAAAATAAGGCAGTTGACAATCTGGAGACCTTTTCATTTGGAGGAAAGAACACACCTTTCCAATTTAAAGCAGTTTAAAAAGATTTAATTTCTGGAGTCAGATTTATTGATATAAAGTTTATTTTGAGGATCCCTGGTGGTACAGTAGTTAAGTGCTTGGCTGCTAACTTAAAGGTTGGCTGTTTGAATGTATGAACAGCTTCCTGGGAGAACAGACTTGGTCATCTGCTTCTGTGAAGATTACAGCCTTGGAAACCCTGCGGAGCTGTTCTGCTGTCCTGTAGGATCACTGTGAGTCAGAATTCACTCCATGGCAGTGAGTTAAAATATATTTACAGTAAAAGGCACCCGTTAAGTTCAGGGAATTTTGAGAACTGTGTACAGTGGTGCAGCCACCACCCGTACGGAGGTGCACAGAACATTTCTATCACCTTCAGGACGTTCCCTCATGCCCTTGTAAAATCAGTTCCCCGCCCCTAGCCCCATGTAACCATTAGTTTGATTTCCATAGTTTTGTCTTCCTAGAATGTTGTAGGAAACCTTGGTGGTATAGTGGCTAAGTGCTACACTGCTTACTAGAAGGTCGGCAGTTCAGAATACCCAGGTGCTCCTTGCAGACTCTATGGAACAGTTCTACTCTGTCCTGTAGGGTCACTGTGAGTTGGAATCAACTCAACAGAACTGGGTAGAATGTTATATAAGTAGAACCATACCATATGTAGACTTTCATGCCTAGCTTCTTTTACTTAAAATGCTGCTTTTTAGATTTACATAGTGATCACTTTATATTGCAACCAAGACAGCTATCCATAGCTTGGAATGTGAAATTTGGGTATTCTAGTCTGGACTTTGAGAGGGCTGATGGAGCCCTGTACTGTTGTGTGCTTTGGCAGGCATAGCAAAGGTTACTGTGGACTCTTAATGGGTCCTTGAAGTAGAAGCTCCTTTACCATGTCTGCCTGTGATCCTTTGTATATATCATCTGATTGCCTTCTTGCCCACTTAGTTTCTGCTGAGAAGTCTGAGATTAGTCTTATTGGACTCTCCTTTGTGGGTTATTTTTCATTTATCCCTGGCTTCTTTTAAAACTGTTTATGTTTCGTTTTGTCAAATTTGATTATAGCATGACGTCTGACCATTAAGTCTGTGAACTTAATTGTTTTAAGTACTACATACTTCATTGCTGAATATCACTGCAGTAATCTTCTGAGTACTGTCCTTGGAAAGCTATGCAGTAGTGCCAGAACCTCGTTCACTCTTCAAAGCAGTTTTGGAACTCTTTCTGGAATGGCAATTGTGCACCTTGGCAAGGTGGTGAGGTTGCAAACTTAACTGTGTAGTTGTGAGGGAGTTTTTAGCCAGTACACAAATAACTGTATTGGAAGACCGCCTCTACTCACCTGATATGGCCCTTAATGACTTTTTTCTTTACCTAGAGATAAAGGAAATATTGAAAGGAAGACATTTTGATGACATTCAGGACATCAGTGGTTATACTATGAGAGCAGTGATGGCCATTCCAGAAAAAAGAGTTCCAAAATTGAGGGGTGGACTAGGTGCTGGTGTTATTGCAGAGCTTCCCAAGTGGAGTACTTCAAAGGCGACTGTAGTGATATTCAGCAGTGAGGTATGTAGCACTTTTTCTAGGATGGGTTCTTGAACTTAATTGGCAGTCCTCATAGGTCTTGGTGTCTTTCTTTTGGGATCTTGTTTGTGTGGAGTTTGATAATCATCTTAGATAGATAGATGTCTGATGATCTTTTGTGATCTCAGGGAAGTTTTGTATTAACAAATCAACGATTCTGTCTGTGTTGCTTGCCCTTCTTGCCTTTCCTGGTCCTCCTGTCAATCGTAGATTATTCCTCTTAATAGAGTCCCAAATAATTCTTAGTGTTTCTTCATTTTTTAAATTTTTTTATCTGGTTTTTCCTCAAATATATTGGTATCAAGTGTTGTATCTTCATTCTCATTAAATCAGCCTTCCGCCTTCTATTGCCTCAATTTTGTTCTTTTGATTTTCTAGAATTGTCTAGTTCTGTAATTTTATTATTTATCTTCTGAATTTCTACATGCTGTTTTTCTGTGCTTTCTTGCAGCCTGTTCAATTTGTCATTATGTTCTTCTGAGTTGCATCTGATCTCCTTCATGATCTCTTCAAGAATTCTAAATATTTATCCTTTGTGCTCTACCTCTGATAAGTCAGGATATTTTCTTCATCTGGGAGAGTTTTTGATTTTTTTGTTTTAAGGGCTTTCTGAAGCCATCATGGTTTGCCTCATTGAGTGATTTGTTATTGACTGTTGTCTCTGAGACATCAGTAAGTTGTTTATCGTTTTATTTTAGGTTTACTCACTGTGGTTTAGCCTCTTATTTAGTTCTGAAATGCCTAAATAGGCTGGTTGCATTAGCTAGTTTGATTATTGGCACCTTGGGGTCTCAAATCCTGTTTCCAGACAGAGCTGTTACTAGGCAGGTGAGCTGAGGCATCCTTTATTTTTCTTGTAGTGTTCAGATGCCCAGGTAGTTGGTCACTGAATGCACAGTGCAGGCTGTCCCTTACTGTCCTAGATGGTCAGGAGTGATTGCTGTAGGCACAGGTATCTGGCTGCACACTGAAAAAGGCAGGGGACTGACAGCCATTGGGGAGTGTCTGTGTGGAAGGCATGTCCCCTTGTGCCTGAGCCTAGGCAAAGGAACTGTTTCTCTTCTGAGTTTCAGTTTAGCTATGCTGGCAGATTATTTTATTTCCACCCTTTTTTTGTTAAATTGTTCCCTCTCTGAGTCCAGGAAAATGGGTTAGGGTGCATAAGGAGTCTTACTTCTGGGCCCAGGTAAAGGCATCAGACTCTGGAGCTGGACACAGTGCAGAGAAGGAAGCAGGGAGTGCTGGGAAAACAAAGATAGGTTTAATGCAAGGGAAAAATTTAGATCCTCATGCAGCAGATAAGACATTATCTACTTAGCTTTTGATGATCAAATACTGTTTCTCATTGATTTTGGAGGCATGAGTAATCTCACCACCACTCAATCTCTCCTACAGAGGAAGATGCTTCCCTAAAGCCACTGCTCTGTTCACTAAGATCACTGCTGCAGATCTGGCCACAGGGTGCTGATTCCCAGCAGGACAGGTCTGGCCATTCCTAGGTCCTTAGAGACCTACTCTCCCTTCTCTGTTGCTGAGTCCAGTTTCTTAGCTTTCCCTTTGATGTTCAGGGCTCCTAGATGTTATATACAAGTGATCAATTTGTTTTCATTTGATCTCTGTTGTTTGAGGGATCACTGAAAGCATTGACTAGTGTCTTAGCCCTACCTCTACCCCTTTTGGATCCTTCTAACATGCTGTTTTGGTTAGATGGATAGTCACAAAGACCATCATTACTTGCATGCCTCTGTTTTACACCTTAAAAGAGAAAAATAAGAGGTAGCTGACTTTAGTGTAGTAAGGAACTGGGAACTAGCATCATGGTATCTTTGTAGATAGTATAAAGGAGCTTTATTCCCTCAAAATTAAGTTGTGGAGTAGCCTGGTATAACGTCGTATTTTTGCTCTTCTCCTTCCTCCTGGGTGCTGTAACCACTGGAATCATTTCTTCTTGGAATGAACAATTTTACTCCATGGATCCTGTACAATATTGCTGTTTGTTTTGATTGTTGAATATTCATTTAAAATAGATTTATGTATTAATGCTTAACATTTGAAAGAACCTTTGTGCAAATGCTTGGCTGCTAACCAAAAGGTTGACAGTCTGAACCCAACTGGTGTCTCTACAGGAGAAGGACTTGGTGTTCTGCTCTCGTAAAGATGACAGCCTAGAAAACCCTATAGGACAGTTCTCCTCTGTCGTGTAGGGTTGCTATATGCTTGAATCTACTTGACAGCACCTAACAACAGCCAACACTTAACATTTGAGTAATTTTATAGAGACTCGTCCCCTGCAAAATAATTTTTTTTTTGGCTTTTTTTATCTTAGTAGCAGGTACCTTGTCATTGGAAACTCATTGCTTTACCTGCCATGGAAACCCTGATGTGTTACTTGGGAGAGAGACGAGAGTTAGTATCTGGGAGGAATAGGTGTAGAGTGGCTGGCCCTCACCACTCTCTGTAGCTTGGAATGTAAAATAGCAGATATCCCTATTATCTGGTATTTTAGTTTTATAGGATTTTTACTTTGAAGGCTTTTTGTGAGTGAGTCATTTCGATTCCAGAAATTTAATATTTAATTTTAAAATAGAATGAGGAAAAAGGTAGAAGAATTTACAGGTGAATACAAAATGAAGATTGACTTAGTATGGTTAAAAACCAAGTCGTGGTTGACTGTTAGAACTCTTTTGTGGGGTTGAATGAAGTTGCTTGTGACCAGAACTGTCATGAAACCCATGGGAATGAACTGGGCTGGTCACCACCAAGCACCATGGCAGTTCCTCGATCTAGTCCCTAGGATTCATTTAGCCAATGTAGCGACAAGAGCCAGTATGGTGGAAATGAATAGCTGGGATAGTACTAGCTGCCATTTACTGACTGTTACTATGTGCCAGGTGTCCCGCTAAGTTTTATAGACATTAACTCATTTGATTCCCATAGGGACCCAGTAAGATGGGTATGATTAAACCCCCCAAAATCTAAACTTGTTGCCATTGAGTCTGATTCATAGCAACCCTATAGGACAGAGTAGAACTACCCCATAGGGCTTCCAAGGAGCTGCTGGCGGATTTGAACTGCCATCCTTTTGTTTAGCCGCTGTGGCTTTTAACCACTAGCACCAAATCAGCCCTGGGTCTGATTGGTATCCTGCTTTTACAGATGAGGAAAGGTAGCTACTGAGAGATTATGAGACTAGTCAAAGCTAGGTGAGCACTGGAGCTGTGATTAGAACCCCTGTCTGTGTCTGTGAAGCTGAACTCCAAAGTCTTAACTGTTTCTTATTGTGCTGTTCGTGTGGACACGATGAATCGGGAAGGACTTGGTCTAAAACTGACCTGTGCTGTTTATTATGCATGAAAAGGTATATGTTAGTTGTGAGCATTAGAGAGAGGGAAGCTAGTGTTCAAGTAAGCTTGTTGGTTCAGTGCCTGTAGGACTGCTGTCATTTACGTGAAGTCCATAGCTTCATTTTTACCCATAGCAGGCTGCTTCTTAAACACTTCCACCAAAAGTTCCCAACAGGAGAAAAGAGTGAAGTCTCCAACCTGCTCCTGAAGATGCTGTATTGTGCTCCCTGAAAGATGTGTTTATTTTTTGTACAAATGAGCCAGATGATTGAACACGACAACAAGTAGATGCTGCAGAAAGAAATTCCAGGCTTATCCTGAGAGTTCTTTTTTACCTGGGCTGTTATCTAGTGGCCACTGGGTAAATGGGAGGTTATGGCAGTGGGATGCTGGCTGCCATGGCCACCACTGGATTCTCCTTTAGTGTAGAAATGTTCTTTATCTCATCTTCTTGATCCCCAGAACTGTGGGAGACTGGTCCTTGTCACTGGTTTGGCCTGACCTACTGGAAACCCTTAGGGATGATTGTTAAGTCTACTAGTGACACTGACATGTGAAGGCTTTCAGAGAGAATTCTCCTCACTAAGTTATTTCAAAATGAATAAGGACCATTGATAAAATATTATAATGTACAAAAATGATTCCCGTGTGATAAATTCACTTAATGCTTTTGAGAAACTCTGGTGGTGTTAATAGATTTAGTTAAAAGCTATCTTTTCAGTGAGAGCAGGTTCCAATTCATATATGTGGCTCCAAAACTTTTTTTTTCCATTTAGTAAGAACAAAAAGAGCCCTAGTAGCACAGTGGTTAAGAGCTTGGCTGCTAACCAAAAGGTCACTGGTTCACATTCTGCAGCCATTCCACAGGAAAAAGATGTGACAGTCTGCTCATGTGATAACAACAGCCTTGGAAACTCTATCGGCAGTCCTCCTCTGTCCTGTAGAGTCACTATGAGTCAGAATCCACTCGATGGCAATGGTTTTTAAAAAAGTTTTTATTCTGAAAAACACTAACAATTCTTGAGCTGGATTCTTTGGAGTCATTTAAAGTATTATCATGTTCTGCATCTAATAGTATTCTGACTTTATTTGCTTGCTTATATATTGAATAAGATACTTTTGATACACTGTGGAATGAGGCGAGTACGAGCTATGTACTTCTGCAGGTATTTTGAATTAAATTCATTTTCAGACACATTTTCTGTACATAATTTGTGCTGTTTATGATGTGTTTTCCGGGGTGATATAAAATAAAATTCTGATAACCTGTTGTAAATATAGATTTTGAAACAACATGCAGTTCTTAATATACTGCAAATTACCTTCCTTCAGTGGTTTTCCAATTTAAATTAACTTATGACCAGCCACCACATTGTTCAGGTCCTGATTACAAATCCATATCAAAAGAAAATTAAATAGAGTCTTCTTTCTTCATTGATTTTAATTGAAAACTTAATTCATTTAGTGCTGCACGTAGATTTAAAAAGTTTGATAGATCCATTTGAATTGTATTATTAAAATGCTTCCACAAGTTGTGAGTTTGGGGATGCCCAGCTACAGTCTTACTCTCTGGGTGTAGGAACTTAAGACGTTAGCCTGATACTTTCCCTCTGTCCCCTGATGTCTGTGTTCATTCCTGGGATTACTTGTTCGGCTTAGTGTTTGCCTGTCTGTGTATATGTGCTGCAAGTATTATGATAAGCGGAGGACGACAGCAAATGACCCCACGGGGTAAACTTGCCCTTTTTTTTCTACTGGCCTTGTGGAAACAGGTAGTAGATCTGGCGTTTCCATCGACGTGCGCTTTTCTATATTCCAGTGGCTGTTTTCTAAATGCAGGTGCAGATGCTTAAGCAGAACTATTATTTGCAGGTTGTTCCTTATTCTCTGATGGCTGTTTCCTGGTTTTGTGATGGGTTTCCTTCTGATTAGCTGTGGCCTCATGGTGATGTCAATAAAGGCCTGTTCACTTTAAAAATATCTCTGCAACATGCTTCCATTCTATTAGGTTAAAATTCTTTCATCAGCTAGGACAGACTCGTAAGTTATGTGGGCACAGTGAGCCTGGAGGTGAACGAGTGACATTTACAGAGATGTGGTTTTCATTTGCGGTGGGGGAGAGGAACAGGTCTCCATGGCCTCCACACGGGCTTTCTGGTGCCTTCTGTCTCATTCCCTGTTCGCCTTGTGCACATCTGTCCCATCCTTCTCGTCTTTCTCCTCTTGCTTTTCCATTCTCTGGAGCACGTGAGTGAGCAAGCTGAATAGTAGGCAGTAACGTCATTCATTTTGACTAGCTGTCCGCTCTGAGGCATCTGTTTGCCCCAGACAGACGGAGGGACTGACGTCAGCTACGGAGGAAGACACTTCTGTTCTAGGAGCACAGCGTTCTCTGGAGTGAAAGGGTTGCCGTCTGCCGTACTCCCTTGGGGCACCTCCTTGGAGTTCTGCTCTGGGACAGGCTGGTGAGGCAGGTTTCCAGAAGTTTCAGTGCTGCTGGCCAGGAAACTGACTCTGGCAATTAGTAGCAGTCAGGTCAAAGATGGAAAACTACTATATGTCTTCTGGGCATTGAAGTAAGTGCTTCTGGAATGATTTATTTTGTGAGTGTAAAAATGAGAGACTCTGTTAATATGTAAACTTACCTCTCCTAAATTTCACTTAACATCCAAGGGCTCCCAATTAGATTTGTGAACTCATTCTAGAAAAAGTGCTACATAGCTGCCTCATTACTGCGTCTCACTACGGTCACGTTTGAAGTACTGCCCTTGGGAAGCTCTGCTGGTGTACAGTCGACTCTTCAAAGCAGTTTTGGAACTTCTTGTGGAAGGGCCGTTGTGCATGGTGGCAGGGTGGTAGGTTTGCAAACTTAACTGTATAGTTGTGTGTGAGGGAGAATTTTTTAGCTAGTAAACAAATAACTGTTGGAACACCTTCCCTACTCACCTGATCTGGCCCCCGATGACTTTTTTCTTTATCCGAAGATAAAGGAAATATTGAGAAGAAATATTGTAAGGGTGACGTTCAGGCTGTCAGGGGTAATACAACGACAGCTCTGATGGCCCTTCCAGAAAGAGTTCCAAAATGGCTTTGAAGGGTAGGTGAGGCACTGGCATCAGTGCACAGCTGCCCAAGGGCAGTACTTTGAAGGTGACTGTAGCAATGTCAGCAGCGAGGAATGTAGCACACGTAGAACTTTTTCTGGGGTCAGTCTGCAAACTTAACTGTTGGACTTTGAATATCTTCTGGATGCCTGGCGTTGAAGGAAGTGCTTCTGCAATGATTTCTTCTATGAGTCTAAAAATGATTCTGTTAATATATAAACTTACCTCTGCTAACTTCACTTAATATGTTTTGCCCATTGTGGAGATATTAAAATAACGGATTTTGACTTGGGACACACCCACGTATGGTAGAGAAGAACTGCGTTCCCTAGGGTTCTCAGTGGCTGACTCTTTGCTGAAGTAGATCTCCAGGCCTTTCTTCTCTGGCACCACTGGGTAGACTTGAACTTATAGCCTCTTGGTTAGTAGCTGAGTGTGATAAACGTAGGCACTACCCGGAGGCTCTGCAGATACTTCTTGTTGCCGTCAGGTCAATTCTAACTTATGTAGCCCTGTAGGATGGAGTAGAATCACCCCGTAGGGTATCTTAGGTTATCTTTATGGAAGCAGATTGCTGCTGATTTTCTTCTTTGGAGAAGCCAGTGGGTTTGAATCGCAAATATTTAGATTAGCAACAGAGAGTTTAATCACTGTGCCACCGGGGCTCTGGCAGATACTGGACAGGTTGAATTCAAATGTGTTGTAAAGTCGTAGTAAAACTTACTCCTTAGGTTTACTAATTTTAAATGCTCTGAAAAGAATCCAGTGGTAAAGAAGGACAGGCTTTGGGGATATAAGTTTGTGCATTGCTTAATTGTGAAAACCCAAATTCTAACTTTTAGTACAGAGTTTATTATTTTAGTTTGTTGGAGGCATGCGTCTATACTGTATAAAACTCTTTGTATAAGAATGCTAGAATTAAAATCAAGTTATCAGACATTTTACCTTGACTGAGACGTTGCCGCTTGTATTTCTTGTCTCCCTTCAGGTTTCTTCCCAAGCAGCTCTCAGGGGTGTGAGGCATTTCTCCGCCACAAGATGACGCTCATCTCTCCTTCCGTGCTGAAGAAATACGGCATCCCCTTCGACAAGGTATGCACATTGCCGTCACAGATTCACTTTGTGCGTGTGTGAGATTTCCATTTAGGATGAGTTTGACATCAGCTGATATGCTTTTGACCTCAATCAAGATTTTTAGAGAATGGACAGAGAAATTCAAATTCATGTTTTGTTACATATCAATTACTTATTGAGTTGTTAATTTGAAGTTAACTTTAATTCTGAATACATTTGCTAGGCATTTCATGTCATTGTGATTGACTTATAATAACACTGAAAATGTAATATGCCTGCATTAAAGGTGGAGTCTTACATGAACAGCACAGTTTGTGTGTATGTGGTTTATTTTTAACAATGGTTCAGAACAGTTACTGTTAGCAGTTGAGTTGTTTAGATTCAGTGATTACAGGGCTACTATAGGGTCGCTATGAGTTGGAATCACCCCCACGGCTGCTGGTTTGGTTTTTGGTTTTATGTGGCTTCAGGCCTGGTAGCGCATGGGTGAAGAGCTGTGCTCCTGTCTGAAAAGCCTGTGCTTTGACTCTGCCAGCTGCTCCTTGGAAACCCTCCGGAGGAGCTCGGCTCTCCCACCGGGGTCACTGTGTGTCAGAATCTGCTCAGTGGCGGTAGGCTTGCCTTGGTTTTTGCTATGTTGCTTGCTAAGGAGCTCCAGTGGTGCAGTGGTTGAGTGCTCAGCTGCTAACCAAAAGCTTGGTGTCTTGAACCCACTAGTTGTTCTGCACAAAAAGAGAGGAGGCTCTGCTTCTGTAGGGATGAGAGCCTCAGAAACCTGAGGGGCAGTTCTCCTCTGGTCTGTCAGGGGGCTGTGAGCGGAATCGACTCGGTGGCAGTGGGTTTGGTTTGGTTTTATGCTACCTTATGACACATTTAGACATACTACAGTTGAGATTTTATTATGGATAAAATTCCCTGATGATTTCATAATCAGATCTGGCTGCTTTGGCGTATTTCTATAGATGAACTTCTGTAAAGCTCAGTACCTACCAGATCCCCCTTTCTCTGGGTCTGTGGATGCTTACTGAGTCAGAATTAATATCCAGCATGAACATTTTTATGTGAAAAAGCTGAAGTGAGAAAAGCTTTGGCCAGATAAATAAAAGCCCTCTGTCGGCTGGAAGAGGATTAAGTACTTAGCTACTTGCAGAAACATTGAAAAAATAGCTCCACTTTCCTTTCCATCTTTTATTTGACTTTTCTTCCCATAATCCTGCTGGTTTCCACCTTAGAAGCTTTTCATATGTGACTGAATCTTTACTTCTTATTAATCTTAGGTCCTCAAAGTGGCACTTATTTTTCTTTTTCTTGAGGCTTTGTTGAAAACAGAGTTTTTCTAAGTTCCAGGGAAAATGGCCTTGTGCCCAATATGGTACCTGTTTTCTGGACTTGGTAGGTTCTCTACACACTGTATGGGAGTCGTGCAGGACACGTGCCTGTGTTGGGGATGAGGACATGCTAGGGAAGGCCTGTGGGGAGCAGTCAGTGGAGCAGGAAAGACTTCCTTGTCCTGATAGCAGCAGCCTGCTGTCTCTTCTTCCCATTGTCTTTGTGGGTACTAGAAATGGAAGCAGGTGATTTTTGTTCTGTCATCTAGTGTAAGGGAGAAATGCGTAGTGTCCAAGCACAGTTATAATTAATGAGATGCACAGAGCAAGGAAGCGGGAGAACCAACCAGGTTGTGTCCTCTTGTGGATCACAGTGACAGAGCTGGGACAATGCTAAATGCTGCAGAGCTCCACTCAGCCACCAGGTGACAGCCGAGCTGTGCTCACTGTTGGAAGCACCTGCTGGGTGTCACTGGTGAGGGAGGGAATGAGCTGGATTTTAGAAGCGTCAGTAGAGACTGTACCATCCTACCATTTTAGCTTTGATAACAATGGCACTGGACGGCTGTGTGTCCACCTGTATTCACAGTGTTTCTCCTGAATGTTTGCCTGTATACGCACATGCTCACACACTCATTTCTCACCCTCTTAGGGCTAAAATGAACCAGCATCCTCTATTCCAGTTCACTACTGCAGACAGGGCTTCATTTTGGATTTAATTTAAATTCAGTATAAGGGAAATTTCCTGACATAAAAGATGAATAGCAGAATCTTGTGTAGAGCTTTTAAATATTATGGTGCATTCTTACTCCTTTTCCTCATCTGTTCCTACATAAAATGTGGAGAAGCTGGTATCTAGTCTACTTTTGAGAATCCTCCGAGCTGGGTATTTGTTTACACTGCTCTTTTATACTTTTCTTGCCCCGTGATTCGTGTGGAGGGCTGGAGCATCCATTCTACGACATTTTTCTCTGTTGTGGTGGGAGAATATTTTAAATATTTGTGCATTATTAAGATCACTTACAGTCAGGTTGGTAAGAATATGTGGAGTGTTAGCTGTGATAGAAAAGTGGATGATAAAATATAGTCTTTAGTTTCGGATCACTGAAAATTGGAGGTCTGGAATTGGAAGCACAGAGTACCAGATGGAGGTGATGTAAAAAGTCTGTGTGTCTCCATAAGAAGTATGAAATCCAGTACTATGGTGGGTGAGCAGAGGGAGAACTCATATCTGATTCTTGGGGTAGATAGCATTTCATGGGGAGTATTTAATTCTAATCCTTCTTTCTTTTTTAAGTTCCTTTTGTAGACTGTAGTCTCAGATTTTAGAGGAATTCTTAATTATTAATTGTGTGTCAGAGGCTTATTGAGTTGAGGTATATTTTTAATCCTGAGAAGGCAATACTTGACAACTTGTGTTCATCCAAAGGTGAATAGATAAATAAAACATAGGATATTCATATAATGGAATAATATTCAGAAGTAGACAGGGATGAACTGTGAGTTATACGAAGCAGCATGCATAGATCTCAAAAAGCATGTTGAACACAGCCATGCTGTATGGTTTTATTTGTATAAAATTCTTGGACAGGCAAAGCTAACAACTTGTTAAAGGAACCAGAAGAGTGGTTATTACTGGGATGGGAATTGGCAACAGGCTAGAGATTGAGTGGAAGAGACGTGAGGAAGTCTTCTGGGTGATGGATGATTTTTCTGTCTTGATAGGGATATGCAAAGTCTGACAAATAAGTCTGCAAACTTGGTTGTTTTAAAGTGCTACTTCAAAGTATTCTCCTTGGGAAGCTATGCACCAATACCAGCACCTAGTCTACCCTTCAAAGCAATTTTGGAACTCTGTTTGAAATGGTCATTGCACACAGTAGCACAGTGGCAAGTCCATGGACTTAATTCTATAGTTGTCTGAGGGAGGTTTTAGCCAGTAAACTAATAACTACATTGGAACACCAACCCTACTCACCTAATGTGGCCCCCAGTGACTTTTTTCTTTACCTGAAGATAAAGAAAATGTTGAAAGGAAGACATTTAGAAGACATGCCAGGACATCAAGGATAATACGATGACAGCTGTGATGGCCATTACAGTAAAAGAGTTCTAAAATTGCTTTGAAGGGTCACCTTGAAGACTAAAGTGCACCTGACGCAAGCTGTGGTATTTTCAGTCACATTGTATGCACTCGAAAGCTGGACGATGAACAAAGACAGAAGAATAATTGATGCCTTTGAGTTGTGGCATTGGAGAAGAATGTTGAATGTACCATGGACTGCCAAAAGAACAGATTTGTTATGGAAGAAGTACAACCAGAGTGCCCCTTGGACCCAAAGATGATGAGACTGTGTCTTACATACTTTGGATGTGTTATCAGGAAGGATCAGTCCCTTGAGAAGGGCATCATGCTTGGTAGAGTGGAGGATCAGTGAAAAAGACTAAGACCCTTGATGAGATAGATTGACACAATGGCCGCATCAGTGGGATTAAGCTTAAAAATGATTGGGAACATGGTGTAAGACTAGGTAATGTTTCATTCTGTTGTCCATAGAGTCATTATGAGTTGGAACTGACTCGGTGGCACCTAGCAACAGCAACAGCAACAGCATGCATAACCAAAGTTTCTGGAGCTCTGACGTAAAAATACAGTTATTATGTGTGTTTACATATCTTTGTTAATAATGTATTAATGTTAATAATTAAATACAAATAGTCAAAGTATTAAAATATACACATTAATAGCTAATGTGAACAAATTTTCTTTAGACTCCTCCTTTGTCCTGGTCACTTGGGAGACCATTAGTAGTGTCTTTTCAGCTGCTGTCATAGGGCCAAGGGCTCACAGGTTTTTCTTTGTCCACACAGACTTCTGTCATTCTCAGACCAGAATGAGAGATATATTTAAGAGGACAAGATAGCTCCAGCAAGTGACCAAAGTAAGGAATCAGATAACTTTCCAGTAGAAAAACAACAGAACTGACTGATACGGAATATAAAAGGCTAATATTTCACTGTCCAAGAGAGTAGGAAAGAGATAATACAGGTGCAATCATGGAAAATACAAAGAAGCCATAAAAGAAAGCCAAAATACAAAGATAGCCAAAATCAAGGTAAACACAGACAAAGCAATAGAATAATTCAGGAAAATAATAGATCAAAATGTTAAAATAAGTAAACTATTAACCATCATACAAAAACAACAGTTGGATAGCTTACTAAGAAATGATCCCCTCAATAGAACGTTTAGGAGCAGATCTGAAACAATGTAAGACAGTCAGTGAGATTGAAGGCAAATCCGTGAATATCCCTTTGTTTGAGGAGAAATCAGAGAAAAGAATGAAGAAACATGAAGAGAACTGAAAAATTACTTGGGACACAACTAAGAGCAAAAATTTGCATGTGATTGGAGTTGTAGGACATGAGGAAACAGTGGAAAGTACAGAGAAATTGTTGAAGATTTACAGGCGGAAAACTTCTTAAGTATTAAAGACGAATGGTTGACCATCCAGTATGCTTGATGAACTCTATATAGCAAAGACCCCAAAAGAAAGTCATCAAGACATGTCATAATCAAACTTGCCAACAACAAGGAAAGAATCCCGAGAGCAGCTTTAGAAAAATGCAAAGTCATTTACAAAGTAGAAGCAATAAGACTAACCTCTGATTACTCAGCAGACACTATGCAGGCAAGAAAGCATTGGGATGACATGTGTAAAACCTTGGGAGGTGGAATAAACCCTGTCAGCTAAGAATTATCCTGCAAAACTCAAATTTAGTGGCAAAATTTGGACATTTCCAGATAAACAGAAACTAAGGTAATTTTCATATATCTATCTAGACAAGAAATATTAAAGGGAGTTCTTCAGTTAGAAAACCAACATTATCAGACAAACAACTGAAGTATAGGACACTGGAGAACATCAGCCACATACCAACCCGGGTATAGAACTCTTAATAAGAAAACAAAGCTAAAACTTAAAACAGAGAAGTCAGTGTGTAGATGATGACATCAGAACTATAAAACTGGAGATAAACAGTGTAGGTATAAAATTTTTAAAAGGGGATGTCAAATATTAAGTAATAAAAATCTTGTTCAAAATCAGGAAGATAAAAGCAAACTTCAAGGTGACCACAAGGAAAGTTAAACCTACTCATTAGAGCAGAAAAGAGGAAAAACAAGAAGACTTAGTAAACACAAAATATATGGTAACAGAAGAGAAACAACCCACATACCAAAGGAATCAGGACAGGAAAGTAAGAGGAGCAAAGAAGATGTCAGTATCTCCTCCCCCCCAAAACAAAAATCACAACAGTTTTATAACAGTAAACTCATACCTCTTCATTATGACGGAAACTCTGATGGCATGATTAAGAACTACGTCTGCTAAACTAAAATGTTGGAAATTTGAATCTACCAAGTGCTTCTTGGAAACTCAGTGAGACAGTTCTATTCTGTAGCGTTACTATGAGTCAGAATCAACTTGATGCCAATAGTTTTTTTTTTTAAATTGATAAAGAAAAGATAAAAGGAATTTACTTCAGTACCTTAGAGCAAAGATATTTTTAATAAAGTATTTCACCACTGAGCTGTATTTAGTACTACTTTGGTGGCTTGTGTGTTGTGATGCTGGAAGGTATGCTACCAGTGTTTTAAATACACATGCTCACTGTTGAAAGAAAGGCTTCAGTGGAGCTTCCAAAGAAAAACAAGAATGAAAGACCTGGACATCTACTTCTTAAAAAAAAAAGATGAAAACTGTATCAATTGCAGTGGAACATTATCTGATACAGTGTAGGAAGATGAACACCTCAGGTTGGAAGGCACACAAACTATAAATGGGGAAGAGCTGCCTCCTTAAAATAGAGTTGACCTTAATGAATGGATGGAACGAACCTTTGAGAACCTTCATTTGTTGATGTGGTGTGACTCAAAATGAGAATAAACAGCAGTAAATGTCCATTAATATGCAGAATGTGAAATGTATGAAGCATGAATTTAGGAAAATTGGAAGTCATTAAAAATGAAATAGAGTGCCTAACGATCAATATCCTAGGCATTAAACCCAATGCCACTGAGTTAGGTCTGCCTCATAGCAACCTCATAGGTCAGGGTAGAACTGCCCCATAGAGGTTTCAAGGAGCGCCTGGTGGATTTGAACTGCTGACCTTTTGGTTAGCAGATGTAGCACTTCACCCACTGTGCTATCAGGGTTTCCATCCTAGGCCTTAGTCAACTGAAATAGACCGGTATTGGGCATTTTGAGTTGGATAATCATATGGTCTACTCTACTGGGAGTGACAACTTGAAGAGGACTGGCGTTACATTCAAGAACATTTCAAGATGTTCTTGAATTACAGTGCTATCAGTAATAGGATAACATCTATATGCCTACAGGTAAGACCAGTTAATATCACTGTTATTCAAATTTATGGATCAACCACTAGGGCCAAAGATGAAGAAATTAAGTTGTTTTTTTACTAACTTCTACAGTCCCAAAGTGATTGAATGTTGATAATTACTGGTGATTGGAATGTGAAAGTTGAAAACAAAGAAGAAGGATTGACAGTTGGAAAATATGGCCTTGGTGTTAGAAGTAATATAAGAGGTCATATGATAGAATTTTTCAAGACCAGTGGTTTTATTGCAGATAGCTTTTTCAGCAGCCTAAATGGCAACTATATGTGTAGACCTTACCGGATAGAGTGGATAGGAATAAAAATAACTGTGTCTGTGGAAAGAGATTATGGAGAAACTCAGTATCATCAGTCAGAACAAGGCCCATGGCCAGCTACAGGACAGAACATTAATTGCTCATATGCAAGTTCAAGTTGAAGCTGGAGAAAATTAGAATAGGTCCATGAGATCCAAAGTAAAACCTCAAGAATATTCCACCTGAACTTAGAGAACATCTCAAGGAATTACTTTAAATACTAATGGCCAAAGATGCGACAAGTTGTGGATTGACATCAAGGGCGTTATATATGAAGAAAGCAGAAGGTCCCTAAAAAGATGGGAAACAAAGAAAAGACCAAAATAAATGTCAGAAGAGACTCTGAAACTTTCTCTTGAACATCAGGTAGCTAAAGTGAAGGGAGAAAATGATGAAGTAAAAGAGCTGAGTAGAAGACGTCAAGGGGCAGCTCAAGAAGACAAAGTGAAGTATTATAATGACATGTGCGAAGACCCAGAGTTGGAAAACCACAACGGAAGAACAGGGCTTGGCATTTCTCATGCTGAGTGAGCTGAAATAAAAGTTAAGCCTTGAATTACAGTATGGAAGGATTCTAAGAAGAAAATACTAAAGAACACCGGAAACATCCAAAGAAGATGGAAGCAATACCCAGTGTCAGTATTATCGAGAAGGATTGGTCATTGTTCAGCCATTTCAGACTGTAGCCTATGGTGAGAAGCTAGTGGTGCTAAAGGGAGAAGTCCGAGCTGCAGTGAAGGCACTGGTGGAAAACATTTCAGGAATTGGCAGAACATCAACTGAAATCCTTCAACAAATAGATGCAGTGCTGAAAGTACTGTCTCCTCTATGCTAAGAAATTTGAAAGACAGTTACCTGGCTATCCGACTGGGGGAGAGACCCATATTTATGCATATTCCCTAGAAAGGTGGTCCACCTGATTGTGGAAACTATTGACTGCCCTCATTAATATCATATGCAAGTGCATTTCTGCTGAAGATCATGCAGAAGTGCCTGCAGCAGTGTATTGACAGGGAACTGCTTGAAATTCAAGTTGGATTCAGAAGGTGACACAACTTTGCTTTCTGAAGATGAAGAGGGCGTGAAGCACTTTTCCGCGAAGATCACAGAACTGACGCCTTTGATACAGCTTGGACTGCGGTACAGATTGCACTTCATCATGAAAGACAAAAATCCTCGCAGCTGGACCAGTAAACAACATCATGAGAAAAGATAACAGTTGTCAAAGATTTCATTTTAGTCTGTTCAATAATCAATGCCCATAGAAACAGAAGTCATGAAATGAAATCATACATTGCATTGGACAAATCTGCTACAAAAGATCTTTTTAAAGTGTTAAAAAGCAAGTATGTCACTTTAAGAAGTGTACCTTTAAAGGGACACCTGACGCATGGCATTGTAAGTTGAGTTGCCTCATATCCATGCAAAAGATGGACAGTCAGTAAAGTATTCTGAAGAAATGATGCATTTGAATTATGATGTTGGTGAAGAGTATTGAATATACCATGGATTGCCATAGGATTGAACAGACCTGTCTTGGAGGAAGTACAGCATTATGCTAGATATTTCTCATGCTGAAGCAAGGATGATGAGACACCGTTTGACATGCTTTGGACCAGTTTCTGGAGAAGGATGCCACCCTTGGTAAAGTTAGAGGGTCAGGGAAGAGAAGACCCTCAACAAGGTGGATTGACTAAGTGTCTGCAACAGTGGGCTCAGACATAGCAACGTCTGTGAGGATGGCTCAGGACTGGGCAGTGGTTGGTTCTGTTATGTGTGAGGTTGCTGTGAGTTGGAACCAACGTGACGCTACCTAACAGTAACAGTGTACTATCTTTAATTATAAATTAACTGAATTGCCAGAAAGTCATATTTTATTGGAAAATATTTTTTAAGGTGCCCTGGAAAACACTATTAAAGGACAAAGTAAAGAGATCTGGGGCAAGTTGTATTGTATTGATAACGCTTTGATGTCATGATCTTTTTTCCTTTATAGTTTTTCAGGATGTGCTTTTAATTGTTCACAGTTTGGAAAATCTTGTAACTGGAAAATGAAATCTGTTTTCTACTCTGCAGATCACCCAAGAGGCAGGAGAATTTATGATCACTTTCCCATATGGCTACCATGCTGGTTTTAATCACGGTTTCAACTGTGCAGAATCTACAAATTTTGCCACGGTCAGATGGATTGACTATGGAAAAGTAGCTAAATTGGTAAGTGGTGCCTGAAAAATAAAGGATAAATTAAATGTACATTCTGGTTATTGTAAGGAGAAACTTCAAGTCTCATGTTGCACTAATGTTTTTCCTCATTGGTACTGTGTGTCTCTCACCACAGTCATTTATTTCAGACTAGATATGTTTATTGTACATGGGCTCTGTTGCCATTTGGTACAATGTTGTTCTGTTTCAAGATTAATGGGGAACAGTTTGCCTTGAGAGTTAACTTCATGTGACTGATGTTTGCTCGTTGTCTTAAGGTCACCAGTGGCTTTTTTTTTTTTTTTGGTCACATTTTCGAGTGGTTCCCAGAACTTCTTATTGGATAGACTTGGTCCTCTCCCTGTTAGAGTTCAATTCACAGCTGAGAAATCAGCTATCTACAGAAGGGAGTGTCTGTAAAATTCTAACAACCGAGGTTCAGAGAGGACAGTAAGAAGAAACGATTAAAATTTTCCTAAGTATGGAAGTGAATGGCTTGTGAGGAGTAATGTGAAACACATTTTAACAAGAAGTGTATTTTCACGTTAAATTTGGTATAGAAGTTAGTTTGCATACTATGTATTTTTGTTCACAAGCAGCAGCTTCTATTAAGTTTAATTACATCTCCCTGCAGCGCTAAATAGAGGACATGTTTGAAGTGACGGTGGCTTCTATTAGATTTGCCTCTTTTCCTGTGGCTCTTCAGGCAAAGGCCCTGGAGACAGAGGGCAATGTCTAAAGGAAAAGATAGCCTTGGTAGAGGATGTGGGATGGACAGATTGAGCAGCAGGTGATAGAGCATAGGCAGCCTTAACTTGGCCTTTACATAGTGTAACTGAGTGTTATGCTCCCTGCATGAAAATTGCATGTGGAACCACTGGGTGAGCTGGGATAGAGAAAGAGGAAAACCAACTCTAAGCTTAATTTAGTGTGTGCTTATAAAGTTGCATAGAACTGCATAAATTGAAGCCTGGGAAACATTGGAATAAATTCTCAAAATGAAAGAAAGTGCCTGCCATTAGAACAATTTTCTGCCCTGAGTAATCTTTTTTTTTAATTATGATTGAATGAAAATGTACATTCCCATATAAATTTGCAAGCCCACCTATATGCAGCTCCCACTGCTCTCCCTGCCCGGTGACAGGACACTCTTCCTGTCTGCTCCATACGGGTCTTATCCACCCATTGGTCTCTTATCCCCACCTCTCCATCCACTCCCCTTCGTCCAGTAAGAGGTCAGCAGGACGACATCCTATAGATGCATAGAACCATGAAGTGCACACATGATATGGTCAGTCTGTGTCACCAAGTCCAATCCGTTCCTATCCGAGAGTTGACCTCCATTATGGTTTATGGACAGGGGCAGCATCAGGGCCAGGGGCCGTGCTCCCAGGGAAACTCCAAGGCCCGTGGACTATCAGTTGTGGTCTTTTCATGGAGGTCTGCCCTGAGTAATTTCTGTTGCTCAGGAATAAATAGAAATTTCTATTTATTGTGGATAATTTAAAAAGGAAAAGACCTGCACTATTCTTTTGCTAGCATGTCCCACATATAATGATAAATATAATAAACATAGAGAAGCAAGCTGTGTGTCCCTGGCCAGCTCCTGCAGTACTTCTGCAGGAACCTAGTACTTGGGTTTACAGTGAAACAGTATCTGTGAGGTTGAAACAAAGTATGTTATTTTATGGTTTGTATCCTTCATGAGTAATTTGGCTATCACACAGTTGTTCAGTGTCCCAAGGCAAATTACTTAGTACTTGTTGACTGCAGGGTTCAGAAATAGTTCATGGTACTGGCCAAGGTAGCTTCTCACCAAGGCTAAGAAGCCCTAGGTACAGTTACATATGTGTTGGAGTTGTGCTTCCATCTATGGGGTCCCCATGAGTCAGAATGGAGACTGGACCCCAGTGGTTTGTTTTTTTTGGGTTTTGATTACTCAGTGGTAATGTTCTCACTGAAAAGAAAATGAGACAGATGTTCTAAGTGGCTATGTACCCACATGCTTGCTGACCTGGGCAGAGCTCAGGTTTCTTTGGTGGGTGCTCAGGGAGCTCTCCTCTGTGGTAGGTGTTGTGCTGTATTTGTATAAGGAGGAGAGATGACACTTCTTTGTCTTCAAGGACCTTTCATAAAGAACACAAGGACTGTTAAATATTCTGCCTCTCTCCCCCCAGTAAAGGTGGTGGTATTATCGGACCATGCCACCTAGCTGTTTATTTCAGGCATGTTTATAGCTTTGAAAATCAGACTAATCTAGACTGTTGTGCTATACGTATGTACACATATTTTTTTCTGGTGATGATTTAAAAATATGTAACAGGTTAGCAATTGAAATACGGTGCTTGTGCCCAGCGGAGATGGATGTATTCCATTTCTGGCACACTTTCCCCTTCTGCGGCCAGATGGAGTCCGTGATTACTTCTGTGCAGCTGCCACAGCGGCACTCGGAAGGTGGCGTCCTGGCTCGGCTGGATCAAAGAGCTGGCCTGCAGGTTGTATTTCATTTTTCCGTTTGGTGGGATGAAGTGCAGTTGTTTTGATGTTGGGTTTGATGGATTTGTTTGCCACTGCATTCATTAGCTTCCCATCAAAAACTTGACAGCCTGTTAAATGAAACTTTGGCTTAGATTTTCAGCTTGACTGTTTGGAGACATTTGTGAAGTTATTTTGTTTTTGTGTTGTAGCCGCCTCAAGCATTGCGACTGTCTCGAAGGGAAGAAAAGTTATTTAGAGTCCTGATTTCCTTGAGTAAAAAAAGAATCATTGTCTTGGGGACAGTCTTATCTAGCCCATACCATCAGAAATCACGTATTTATTGCAGTGTCTGCAGTGAGAGACTTGTCTGCGGCAGGATAAGTCACTGTGTCTTCAGGGAAGGAAAGAAGATAGTTGGTGACACCAAAAAGATGCCATGTACCTTGCATTAAATTTATTTTAAGTGATAATGTATTAGCATGACATGTCACAAAGTTGAAAACTTGCACCGTGGAGCTGGGAGTGTTCTGTGATGTACTCCAGGAGCTGCCCTCCACTGTCTAATTTTAAAGCACCCTGACATTTGAGTCCTCCAACGCTGGAACAAGTTTAAAAAGAGACAATAGAATTTTGAAATTGAGTTCCCTTGAATCTGAAAGGGATTTCAGCTACTCAGTTGTCTAGCATACAAGAACCTTGATAGTGATTCATCCTACTTAATGTTTCATTCCTACTTTGAGATTAAATTTGGTTTTTCTGAAATCAGATAGCATCCTTCCAAAACAAATAATCTTCAATCTTGGGCAATCTTTATGAAAACCATCAGGAATCATTTTAACAGTGAGTCTTTCTCTAGGTTATATTTTCATATAGTTTAGATCACAGAATACTCGTATAGTGACACTTCTCTGTTCTTAGTGACATGAGAAGGAAAGAAAAGGGAGACTCTTGCACATTGCTTGTTTAATAGTTCTTGGCAGGCTGATTTAAGTGTCTGGTATCGGCTCTGTATTATGAACTCCTTGAGCGTAGAGACTGTTGTTCCCTGGGGTTTTTCATTTAGCTTCACTTTCTACTCTGGGTCTGTGTCCTGTGCCTGGTCATGTCATTTGAGTAGACTGATGCGTGGTACTGTTGTGCTTTTATCAATGCTCCAAGGGGGTGTTGTATAGGGCCCATGTTGCGCAGAGGAAATGCACCAAATGAAGGCAAGGCCTCCGAACAGCTTGTCCACTGCCTGGGGAGTTAAAACCCTTTGCGTTCAGGAGGCGCCTCTCAGGCAACACAGTGTTTCACGAGGTAACTCGAGAGGTGCGTCTCAGGCTACTGAGCGGTGGCATTTGTTTGTAACTGGGATGATCTTAACAAATAAAAAGGAATTACCAAGCAAAATAAAAAAACCCAAATTCCTAAAAAATTCACAGTAGCATACCAAAAAGGTAACACTGGCCTTCTAGTGTGGAAAGATAAAAGGACCGTCACTTGTTGGACCACTTGGGATAACGCAGGAATGACTACCGTAAAAAGGATTTTAGGAGGTGGTGTGGAAGTCAACGTCAAGAAACCTAATATTATAATAAATTGCATAAAATATATGGGTGGTGTTGATCGAGCACATCAGTATGCCTCAACATACTGCTTTCCGTGAAAATCTGTAAGTGCCTTTGTACAGGAGACTTTCTAGCAAGAGCAGAGCTACAGAGCTTTGGAACACTGGCCAGGGCACGCTAGATATGGGCCCGAGGCCCCGGTTATGCAGACATTATTTGTATACATTTGAGTATAAAATCATTTTAAAGTAGCTATAAGAAGTGTCCAATAATATATGCAGGATTGTATGGAGTTGCTAGTTTGCCTGAGGGCATAAGTTCCAAGTGCAAAGGATTAATGTTTTTTTATCTGACAGGGTTTGAAGTGATTCACAGAAAAGATTGGCATAATATCTTCACTTTTTACTGACAAAGTATAATATTGTGTGACTTAGAAAACCAGACTTGAAGTTGTAAGGTTAGCATGTGGTTAGTACATGTTGTGTCTGTGGGAGACATACCTGGGCCTTGTATCCTTGGAGCTGGGGAGCCTGATTTCATTTATTAGTAACTTAAATATGCTGGATTATGGACTTGAATAGAACTAGGAATAGAAATTTATGTTTTCCTCTGCCTGAAATCAAGGTAGTTTAAGTGAGGAGCTTAGGAAGAAGTAAACTGGGTCCTTAGGATAACTTAAATACTCCACTGAGGATAATTTGTCTTTAAGCCATTACACTTTCATATACTTTAAGATATTTAAAGTATCTGGAAACAGCTTTCATCTTTTATATTCCTTGCCTCCTCTCCAAGCTTAATTTTCTTATTACTAATGTACTAGGTATGTTCTTCTGATTTATTTTGCTTCTTTGTCTTCCACTAGAGTGACAGCTCCATCCAAGTAGGGGTTAAAAAACAAAACAACCAAACCATATCAAACCAAACCTCGTGTTCACCGTTGTGCTCTCTGCTTAGCACACAGCAGAAGCTTAATAAACACTTTGTGGACAGATCTAGTGACTTGCCCAAGGCAAAGCGGTGCCAACAGAGCCAGGATTCAGACAGCAGAGTCTTGTCTGTCGTTCACTGTTTCCCCTCCTGGAGAGAGGGCTCCTCTTTTTAAACTTCAACCAATGTTTAGCAAGAACTCTTGTTACACACAACAAAATAATCACAAACATATAAGAATGAGTTTCCGTTATTTACAGATTTCCTCTTGAGAACATCGAGCTCCCTTGCCCATGCATGGAATGAATCTTCACAATTTATAACATAGCTCAGATACACAAGCCAGAGATTTTGTCATATAAGAGGAAATGATGGATTTATAAGTTTTTAAGATAATGTGGGAAAATGGAAACATGGACTGTTTGGGTAAAACCACTTCTCTCTCTACCACCAATAAGCTGATTTTTCTTTTTTTGGATAGTTAGGTGGCCTTGCTGAGTCTGTGAAGTTAAACACAGTCCCGTTCCTCCTGTGTCTTGGCAGCCGTGTTTAAAACTGGGAGCATGTGGGTCGGAGGGTGGCAGGTCGCAGGTAAGGAGAGCACCGTTTGTAGTCAGGCTGACTGGATTTGATGACACTTTCGCCATGAGTCGGATCCGACTCGACGGCACTTGGCTTGGCTTGACCCTCTTGGTAGCGTTTTGATCTCAGTTGCTAATTATTTGCTCTTAATACCTCTCTTCCTAATCCAGTGCTGCTGTAACAGAAATACCACAAGTGGATGGCTCTAAGAAAGATAAATTTATTCTCTCACAGTCTAGTAGGCAACAAGATCAAATTCATTGCGTCAGTTCCAGGGGAAGGCTTTTGTCTTCTCTGTCAGGTCTGGAGAAGGTCCTTGTCATCAGTCCTCCCCTGGTCTAGGAGATTTTCAGTACAGGGACGCTGTGCTCTGCTCTCTTGGTGACACGAGGTCCCCATGTCTGTCTGTTCACTTCTCTATTTTATACCTCAAAGACTCAACATGATGTCTAATCTTGTAGAACTCATCAATATAACTGCTGATGATCCTGTCTAATTCATATCATAGAGAGAGAATTTATAATGCTAAGGAAATCACAGCAGATTCAGAATGGTAGACAGTCACGTAATACTGGGAAATCGTAGCCTAGCCAAATTGACAGATTATTTTGAGGGGACACAGTTCAGTCCATGACTGTACTTAGCCTGAAAGATTGATACCATCCTGGAATATCAGGTGGTCACTTGAATAAAAAGCAAACTAAAGGAGGACTTGGGGAGACTGCTTAGCTGGGGTCTGAACCCTCCAGCACAACCGCATGATGCCTTTTCTTTCTCAGTGGAAGAGCTAAGAGTGAATTACAGCTTCTTACCCAGGAAGGCTCTGAGTGGCACTGATGGTTAAGCATGGAACTGCAAGCCAAAAAGTTAGTGGTTCAAACCCACCCAGAGGTGCCTTATAAATAGGGCCTTGCAGTCTGTTTCTGAAATGTCAGTCTCAAAAGCCGTCTGGAGCAGTTCCACTCTGCATGGGTTGGCACCCTTGGAGTTGCTGAGTCAGAGTCAAGGCAACTGAGAACAGCAACAAAAGGTATGCTGACCAAGGCCCCAGTTTGCGTTGCCTTGAGATATGGCTTTCTGTCCTGATGACAGAGGGTGGGAGCATTGCTCGCTGGATCATTTCACAAGTCCCCTTTGAATCATAGGAAACCCTGGTGGCATAGTGGTTTAAGTGTTATGACTGCTAACCAGGAGTTTGGCAGTTTGAATCTACCAGGCACTTCTTAGAAACTCTGTGGGGGCAGTTCTATTCTGTGTTACAGGGCTTCCATGGGGTCACTATGAGTCAGAATAGACTCAGTGGCATCGGGCTTGGTTCTTTGAATCATGAGAAAGTTTTAGTGGGGCTTCACTGAGGTCAACAGCTGTAACTGGGTCGACATCTGTGGGGCTCTCAGTCTCTACTCCCTCTGCTCTCAGCTGGCAAGGGGATAGAAGCAGATCAGAACACCCTGCCCTGCTGGCCGGCATGGAAGAGTTGGGATTCATAGCTGGCTGTAGCCACAGGAGGCCTTCCCGGGCTCCAACTGTGTTTGGACAGTTGAGTTTAATGTTCTCAGGCAGAAGGCTGAAAGTAATGAAGGTAACAGTTGAGTAAGGTTTTAATATTCAGAATATGAAAGAGGATAACAAATAGTTGATCAGCCTCTGTTAGTATCCTAACAGTTCTCTACCTTTGCAGTGAGAAGAAGCACCGTGTTAGACAGTTGAAGAAGGGAACATTGCCCAAGGTAGGCAGACCCTAAAAAAGTCAGATACAACACAAAGGTCTAGTTGTTAGTTTTCTCTTCTTTAGCAGTGGCTATTATTTGGATTTTACTGTACTTTGTTCCTCTAAGCTTTTGGAAGCAATATTTTTTGCTTCTTTCTAAAACTAGAAAGGCGAAACAAGAGTGACTTCACTTCCAGGTATTCTGAAATATCATACAGGGAAGGATTTCCTTTGGTCTATTTAAGAATATTGATTCTGTGTGGCACTGTATACAAAGCTTAGTGCTTTCTACCAGTTCTACTTGGCATTAACTTTGTCTGTCCTTTGTGCTGCTAATTTTGCATTTTGCTAAGTACCTGACAGTGATTGTGAAGGTGGCACAGTGCTGGGCGGTGTTTTGTTCTGCTGTGCATAGGGTCACTAAGAGTTGGAACGGATTCAGGGGCGTTTGACAACAATAGCTATGTTTAAGGAAGAATACCATCAATACTTGTGTGCCTTCATGCATATAATGCTGGGTACAGTATTTATGATGGTTATGTGCATCTCTTGCTGTTGATGTTTTGATTTTAATCAGTCTGAGGTCTAACCAGCAAGTAAATGATTAAGTAAAGGAAGCTTTAACCTAGAGTTACGATATTATTTTAAAAGAGGAAGAAATAAATAGAAAATAGGATCTATTAAAAGGTGGTGGAGTAGACAGTAAGGCCTGGATGATATTTGTGCGAAGCACTGAACATTTGGGGGGCCCTAACACCTAGCATATTTGAGTAGGCACCAGTATCAGACTAATCTTCCCCTCTCAGAAACTAAGCAGCGGCCATCTGACATCCGCTTCTGCTGTTTCACAGTATCAGAGAAATGCAGCTTCCGGGAATGGCTGGTAACATACTTTCATTATCAGCTGGAAGGTGGAGTCTGTTGCTCCTGACTGCCTGTTTTGGCCAGCACTTTGGACAGCTCCTAGTTCAACACTTGGACAGCTCGTCGCATAGAAGAGAAGTTTACTTTTAAGGCTGAGAGGCCTATATATTTACCTGGAGATTTGTCTGTTGAGAGGCCCAGCATCTTTTCCTGCCACTCTTCTCTGACCTACATTGTAGGATTGGCTGACAGTGCCCAGTTTCTCCATAAGTACGGCTGCCTCTTTGCCACCCAATAAGCAGAGTCTTCCGCCCCAGAGAGTCCACCTGGGGCAAATCACTAGAGTGTTAGAGACAGCTGGTAATCAGCAGTTCTCTTAGATCCAATACCAGAGAAATCAAACAGTGTCTAGATGGCATGTAGGCAGCAGACCATAATTAATCATTTAAAGAAGCACCCTTCAGATGCTCCAGAAAATTCCCAAAATAAAGATACAAAAATTTCCCAGATGAAGAAGCCTTTCTGAATCTATCAGAGGTCGAGTACAAAAGAGTTATTTATATATAGAACCCTCCTAGAGATTAAACAAAGTGCACTAAAATTTGGTAAGTTATTTGAACTGATGGAACATCAATGATCTGAAATACATCAGATTGATAGCAAAATTGTAGAGTTAAGTAATCCAATCCAAAGCCAAAAGAATAGGATTGAATAGATAGAAGTTAGACTAAGTGACCTTAAAGACAGAGCAACTGACACCGGCATTTATGAGGTGAAATCAGAAAAAAGAAATAAGAAAAATGAAGAAGCATTAAGAAACATGTGGGACGCTGTCAAGATGAAAAATTGGAGTTTCTGAACAAGGAGGGGAGGTTAATGACAATATAGAGAGTATTGCTGTAGAGATGCTGGCAGAAAACTTTCCTGAGATTATGAGCAAAGAGAACATAGGTATCCAAGGTGTTTATCAGACACTACAAAAGTTAGACCCAAAAGGAAAGATGCCAAGATGTTTTATAATCAAGCTTAATAAGTTGAAACATAAACAGATGCTTCTGAAGGTAGCAAGGCTCAAAGCAAAGCTAACACTCTGAGGGAAACCCTGTAGGCTTTTGTCTGACTTCTCTGCAGAAACAATGCTGGCTAGAAAACAGTGGGCAGACACATTTGAAGCCCTGAAGGAGAAAAACTTCTATCCAAGAATTATTTATCCTGCAAAATTGTCTATCAAATATAACGGTGAAATCAAGACTTTTGAAGATAAAGAGAAGAGACTGTAAAAACTGAACCAAAATTACATGAAATCTTGAAAGAAGCTCTTCCGTTAGAAAAACAGAACCATTAAATGTATATTTAAGGTGACATTTCAGGACATATTATCCAAAATTCTAATCAGTTAGGGAAGTCACAAAACTTAATCAAAGCTATAGTAGTAAAATGAGGAAATCTGTGATCATATCATGACAACTGTAATACCATCACATTAAAAGAGGGATACACTACAGTAGTTATAGTTGGTTGATTCAGATGCAGAGAAAGTTTAAGAGTTATGAAGTAGTTAAAATTGGGTTTAACCTTAGTATGTTAAGGGGGATAATACATGTAGCCATAAAGCAAATTAACAGTGCATTATATCAAAATAAGACGTGCAATACAGGAGTCCCAATGAACACAAAACCGACACTGAAACAACAACCCATAAAGAAGAATGGCCTAGAACAGAACATTAAGAACAACATAGAAAACATCAGCATAAAAGTAATTACATCAAAATGATGGCACTAATGACATACCTATCAGTAATTACACTGAATGTAAATGGACTGAACACTCCAGTAAAGAGACAGCGAGTGACGTCCTGGATCAAAAGTCGTGAACTGTCTGTATGTGGTTTACAAGAAACACACCTTAGGCTTAAAGATATGAACAAATTGAAGATTAAAGGATGGAATAATATATACCAAATTAACAATATATAAAGAAGAGCAGGTATGGCAATATTAATCTCAGATAAAATAGATTTTAATGTAAAATCCACTATTGTGGACAGGAATGGTCACTACTTATTGCTGAAAGTTTCAATACTCAAGCGGCACTTAACAATATTTAATATTTGTGCACCCAATAACAGAGCAGCTAAGTATATTCAACAAATACTGACAACACTGAAAAATGAGATAGATCATTCCACAGTAATAGTTGGAGACTTCAGCACTCCCCTTTTGGTTATGGATAAGGCATCCAGAAAAAAGCTCAGTAAAGATGCTGAAGATCTTAATGGCAACAGTCAACCAACTTGACCTCATCAACATATACAGGATGACCTTTTCATCCATCAAGAAGTATACCTTCTTTCCAAGGCACATGGAACATGCTCCAGAATAGACCATGTGTTAGGTCATAAAGCAATTCTGTATGAAATGCAAACCATTGATTTACTGCAAAGTATCTTCTCAGACCATAGAGCTATAAAAGTTGGAATTGATAACAGAAAATTCATAGGTAGCAATTCAGGCTTATGGAAACTGAACAACACTTTGCTGAAAAAGCCTTGGGTTATGGAAGAAGTTAATGACAAAATAAAGAAATTTATGGAATCAAATGAGAATGAAAGCACATCCTACCAGAATCTATGGGATACAGCAAAAGCAGTGCTCAGAGGTCAGTTTATAACTGCACATATCCAGAAAGAAGAAAGGGCCCAAATTAAAGAATTAACAAGTAGAAAGAGAGCAACAGAAGAACCCCTCAGGCACCAGAAGAAAGCAGATTATAAGGATTAGAGCAGAACAAAATGGATAAGAGAATGGAAAAACAATTGAAAAAATTAACAAAGCCCAAAGCTAGTTCTTTGAAAAGATCAGCAAAATTGATAAACCATTGGCTGAACTTACAAAAGAAAAACAGCAGAAGATACAATTAACCTAATTAAGAAATGAGATGGGAGTCATTACAACAGACCTAGCTAAAATAAAAAATATCATAACAGAATACTATGAAAGACTATACTGTTACAGGTTTGAAAACCTAGGGGAAATGGACAAATTTCTAGATTCATATCACTCACCAAGATTATCACAAGAAATAGATCAGCTTAATAAATCTATCACAAAGAAAGAGATTGAAAAAGTCATCAAAATTCTACCAGCAACAAAAAGTCTTGACCCAGATGGCTTCACCAGAGAATTCTACCAAGCTTTTAGAGAAGAGTTAATTCTGATACTGTTGAGGCTATTTCACACCATAGAAAGGGATGGAATACTCCCAGATTCATTCTATGAAGCCAGCATAACACTGATACCAAAGCCAGGGAAAGATCCAGCAAAAAAAAGAAAATTACAGACCAATATCAGTCATGAACCTAGATGCAAAAATCTGCAACAAAATTCTAGCCAATAGAATTCAACAGCATATTAAAAAAATCATTCATCATGATCAAGTTGCTTTCATTCCAGGGATAAAAGGGTGGTTCAACATCAGAAAAACAATGTAATCAACCACATTAATAGCACAAAAGATAAGAATCACCTGATTTTGTCAATTGATTCAGAAAAGGCATTTGATGAAGTTCCACACCCATTCATGCTTAAGACTCTCAGAAAAATAGGAATAGAGGGAAAATTCCTCAATCCAATCAGTAACGTCTATGCAAAACCAACTGCTTTGTTGTCCTGAATGATAAAAGACTGAAAGAATTCCCTTTGAGAATGGGAATTAGACAAGGATGCCCACTCTCACCACTTCTATTCAACATTGTGCTAGAAGTTCTAGCGAGAGCAATTAGACAAGACAGAAATAAAGGGCATCCGTATCAGCAGTGAAGTAAAAATCTCCCTATTTGCAGATGATATGATTGTTTATACAGAGTATCCAAAGGAATCCATAAGTAAACTATTGAAACTAATAGAGGAGTTTAGCAAAGTAACAGGATACAGGATAAACATAAGTAAATCAGTAGGATTCCTTTATGCCAACAGTGAGATTATTAAAGAAGAAATCACTGAATCAATTCCATTTACTATAGCCCCCAAGAAGATAAAATACCTAGGAATAAATCTAACTAGATAAGTAAGAGATCTTTACAAAAAGAACTATAAGATCTTAGTACAAGAAACTAAGAGAGACTTACATACATGGAGTAATCTACCCTGTTCATGGATAGGAAGACTCAACATTGTGAAAATGTCTCTTCTACCCAAAGCAATCTACTTATATAATGCAATCCCAGCATAAATTCCTGTGATGTTTTTTTATGAGATGGAGAAACAAATCACCAACTTTGGAAAGGGAAGAAGTTCTGGATAAGTAAAGCACTGCTGAAGAAGAAGAACACACTGGGAGGCCTCTCACTACCTGACTTTAGAACCTATTACATTGCCACAGTAGTCAAAACAGCCTGGTACTGCTACAAAAAGAGACATATAGATCAATGGAACAGAGTTGAGACCCCAGAGATGCCACCATCCTCCTACGAACACTTGATATTTGACAAAGGCCCCAAGATTTTAAACTGGGGTAAGAACAATCTCTTTAACAAATGGTACTGGTGAAATTGGATATCCGTCTGCAAGAAATTGAAACAAGACCTGTATCTCACACCTTATACAAAAACCAACTCAAACTGGATGAAAGACCTAAATATCAAATCTAAAATGATAAAGCTCATCCAAGATAAAGTAGGATCAACAGCGGAAGTTTTAATACACAATGTAGACAGAATTAAAAATCTGACAAACTAAGCACGCTCAACAGAAGAGAAAATAGATCAATGGGAACTGCTAAGAATCAAACACTTTTGCTCATCCAAAGACTTCATCAAAGGAGTTAAAAGACCACCTCCAGAAAGAGAAAAAATATTGGACAACTCTATGTCAGACCAATGTCTGATCTCCATAATCTGTAAGGTATTACAAAATATCAACAAGAAAAGGATAAATAATCCAATTAAGTGATGGGTGAAGGAGGTAGACATTTCTCTAAAGAGGATATCCAGGTAGTTGAAAGACACATGTAGAATTGCTCATGATCATTAGCTATTAAAAAAATTTAAATTAAAGCTACAGTGAGATACTACCTCACCCCAACAAGGTTGGCCATGAAAACTCAAAACAACAAATGCTGGAGAGGCTATGGAGAAATTGGAACTTTCCTGCACTGTTGGTGGGATTGCAAAATGGTACAACCTCTTAGATGAACAATCTGGTGCTTCCTTAAAAAGCAGGAAATAGATATACCATTTAATCCCGTAATTCTGCTGCTTGGAATTTATCCTTCAGAAACAAAAGTTGTCACATGAACAGACTCATGTATACGAATGTTTGTTTGCAGCACAGTCCACAATAGCAAAAAGATGGAATCAATTCCGAAGCCTATCAACAGATCAATGGATAAGCAAATTATGGTACATATACTCAGTGGAACACTATGCTATGATAAAAAAACAGTGACAGTTTTAGAAAACATCTCATAACATGGTCTTATTTGGAAGAGATCATGCTGGGTGAAATCAATCAGTATCAAAAGGTCAAATTTTGTATGAGACCCCTGTTGTAGGGACTTAACAAGAGAATTATCCACAAGAGAAAATAACTATGTTGGGTGCATGGGTGAGTGGGAGGCTGAGGGTTTATCATAGATGAGATAATTGATAAACCCACTAACCCACTGCCACTGAGTCAATTCTGATAGACATTAGAAGTTTTACTCTTTTACTGTAATTAATAAAAAATAAAAAAGTTGAAAACAAAACAAAAAAAAGAAAATGGCATTCAACCATAATTTTTATTACCTAAAGATAGTGATTCTGTGTTTTTTCCTGCTTATCTTTTTTCTATGCATCTTTTTGCATTATTGAGATTGTAAGAAATACACAAAATTGTGTGCTAAAAAAAAAAAAGGAAGAAATCAAATCCTATTACTTGGCAGTTTTTTTTTTTTTTTTTTACAATTGTAGGTATTTGTTGGGGGAGGGAATGAGAGTTGGTATACATATACACGTTTTAGAAATGTTTTTGTTATAATTTATTAGGAAAATACAAAGAACAATAACAAAGGAAAAACGTAGCATACCTTGTGTTCCAAATTAATATCAAAGTTAGTTTGAGAAGATTAATGACATCCTGCATCTCCCTTGGATGTTTAATTAGCAATACAGCTCAAGTAGTCACTGAGACACTGTGACCTGCAGAGGAGCGCTGTCAGCATCACTCAAGGGAGGCACTCTAGGTGGCGGCGGAGGAGGTGCTCTGGGGAGTAACGCTGTTTGTCTGGAGTCCCGGCTCTCAGATCTGTCACAGGCTGTCTGTGTAAGTCTTTGGAACTTTACTTCCTCATGTAAAAGAGAAGTGTTGTTGTGGTGAGGGGCACAAATTACAGGGTTAGCGAGACTCCAGATTGCATTCTGCTTTCCTAATTGTGATTCGGAGCAAGTACTTAGCTAACCTGTCTAAATCTTACCATTCCTGTCTGGAAAATGAGGGTTATAGCACCTTACAGTTCAGTTATGAAAAACAAATGACACTAAATACGTAAAAGAAGTCATAGTTGCACTTGGCTGCTAACCGAAAAGTTGGGAGTTTGAACCTGCCAGCTGCTCCACAAGAGGAAGGTGTGGCAGTCTGCTTCTGTCAAGATTATAGCCTTAAAAAGTGTCTGGGGCAGTTCTGCTCTGTCCTAGACAATCACTGTGAGTCACAGGCCACCCGATGGCAATGTGTTTGGGGAGTCTGGTGTCTGAGTTCAGTCTGAGTTTTTGAGAGGCAGTGCTTTGGGAATGATGTTTATAGGACTGACAACAGCCAACTCGGGCAGATGGACTGCTCTGTCTATTCCTGCTGGTCTCTCCGTTCGCGGCTTCTGTGACAAAGGAAGTACTTCACCTCGCGGTGCTTGGAGTCTGTGGGCCAGATTGCTGAGAGGAGGAATCTGAGGAGCTGTTGGTTGTGTCTTCAGATATTCTGCAACTCTTGTGCCCTGGGCTGAGTGTGAAAGAGTGTGTTGTTTGAATGAATCCTTGAAAGAAGCCTTCATGAGGGCTGTGGATTACTGCCTGGTTTGCTCTCCTTTACATGAGTTTCCCATACTCCAGGTGGTGGTTCTTTTTTTTTTTTAAAACTGAGACAAAATGTTAGCTAGTTTCTAGCCAACTAACTTTCCTAATTTTCACAAAAAGTACTATTGTAAGATCTAGTAATAATTTTTGGTGATTTTGATAGAATATCCCCAGATTTCAGAGATATATATTCAGGGCTGCACTTTTAAGTGTTAATGGTTTAGAAATTGAGCTGTTTTGGTAATTATTGAAATTGCATGAATTTTTTTTTGTTTTTACATGTGAATAAAAGTGGAAAAAACGAGTCCAAACTTCAGTAGTGTTTAAAGTAATAGCAGGCAGTTGTTTTTCTTCTTGGGCTGGCAAAGTTGGAGGAAAGTTCCTGTTGCTCAGAACTCATTTGGTGGCATGCAAGTTCCTCTTGTGTTGGTGCATAATTTGTGTAAACCCTCTTGTGTTGGTAACTGGTGTAAACCCTCTCATGTTGGCGTGTAATTGGTGTAAACCCTGTCATGTTGGTGTGCAATTGGTGTGAACCACCCCGTGTTGGTGCGTAATTGATGTTTACCCTCTGGTGTTGGTGCATAGTTGGTGTCAGCCCTCTTGTATTGGTGCGTAATTGGCTTCAAACCCCTTATGTTGGTGTGTCATTGGTGAGAACGCTCTTGTGTTGAGGTGTCGTTGGTGTAAAGCACCTGAACAGCAGTTAGGCTGTTTATCTACCCCTGGGAACATCTCTTTATCTTCTGACCCATTGCTTACACCCCTGGGAGTTAATGAGAAATACAGGCAGGAGTTCCTTTACAAAGATGATTGTTGTAGTGCTAAATTCAACAGCAAAAACTGAGTTATAATGAAAATGTCCAACAGTGTGGGAGTGGTGAGTCAATTATGGCATGTCCATATACTAGAATTTAGTTTTACGGAGAATTATTTTAGGGTGAATAAGTACAGTTCTGCCTTGGTTATCTAGTGTGACTACAACAGAAATAACATAAATGGATGGCTTTAACAAACAGAAACTTTCTCTGTCACAGTCTAGTCGTCTAGGCGCCAGGGTGCCTAGTCGTTCAGGGCACCAGCTTCCAGGGAGCGCTTCCCCTCTGTGTTGGCTCTGGAGACTGTCCTTGTGATCAGTCTTACAGTGGGCTAGGTGCTTCTCTGCCCAGGAGTCTGGCGTCGACAGGACAGGTTTTGTTCCTGTGGCTGTTTTCTTGGGCGTGTGAGGCCCTCATCTCTCTTTCCTTCCCTTTCCTTTTTTCTCCTGTAAGATGAAGAGTGGTACAGGCCATACCCCAAGGAAACTCCTTTCACAGTGGATCAGAAATGTGACTTTGGTAAGCATGGTACAGTCCCACCCTAGTCTTCTTTAACATAATCCAGTCTTGCCCTGTTAACTACAGGCAGAGATTAGGATTTATATCCTACCTGAAAATTATAATTACAAAATGAAGGCCAGTCACACAATACTAGAAATCATGGCCCAGCTAAACTGATACACACGTTTTTGGGGGAACACAATTCAGTGCATGATAGGCTCCTATTTTTACTACCGAAATACCTATTATTAAGATTAAAGAAAAATACAATTAATATATGCCTTTGTTTTAAAAAAAAATAGAGTATTTAAATTGAGTGATACCCGTTTCCAGACTATTAACAGCTCTTTCTGTAGCCCATCAGAAGATATCAGCAGACATGTCTTTCAAAAAATCCACACAGTTGGTCAGTATTGTGCACACTGTTTAGCATTCTGGATTTTTCTTACAGTGCATCTTTCAGTTATGGTAAGTAAAACATTTTTAGGTTATGGATACTTATTAGAAAAATTTTAGCTTATCCAAGTATGACAGGTGGTTTACAGTGGAATTTTTTTCCCGGAGGGCCAGTACAGAAACACGGAGTGCTGAAGAGTTCACTGCACCAATCTTGTTAACAAATCCAGTCTTTGAAAATGAGTGCCTGAGTTCATTGCTCTGTTTTCTTGTAGCTGGTGCCAAGCAGATGGCAGTGTGGTCCTGGGGCTCTCACATGCTTCCGGTCCTGTCTTTGTTGATGGGGCCACCCGCTCCTGCCATCTCTGCTCATTCCACCACAGTTAATACTGAGATAGCAAGAATGCCATCCTAGTGTGACTCTCATTCTATGACAGCCTTGGAACTATGGCCTCAGATTTGCAGGTTTCGAGTTGTTTGAAATCCTTAAGAAGTTCTTTTAGAATGCATTTCTCCGGCTTTCTCCGGCCTCAGAAAGAGTTATCCTTCTGTATTCAGAAGAAGTGACAAGGCAGAGTTACTTAACGGCTTTACTTAACAGTTCCTTGATAGTGGGACGTTTGTACAGAAATGCCACAGAGGAAAGGAAAGCCCAGCCTAGTTTCTGAGTGTATGCGTAAGCAGTGGGGACCGTGTATAAAACCAGACTGATTGCTGTAGCTCTAAAGGATGCTGTAGATTTGAAACTTGTACGTGAAGTAAGGGAATCAAACAGTTACTGTGTTTTGTAGCAAAAAAAGGAGTTGATGCTTCGCATACTCTTTAGTTTATGTCCTGTTTAAAATCAGATAATCAAAGAGCATAAGCCATCTATAGTTTACAAGTTAAATTCAAGCTTTTCCATTGGGGGTGGTGCCAGGGTGCATTGAGGAGGAACAAATGCGTGTTACTCGTGCCACAGGAGCTCTGGCGACAGGAACGGTTAGCGCCCTGTGACCAGGGAGCCAGCCCCGCGGCTCCTCCGAAGGAAGGCCGTGTGATCTGCGTCCATCAATGCTGCGGTGAGAGAGCCCTGGTGGAGCGCTTCTCTGTTGTCTGGGGTGGCTGTGAGGTGGAATAGACTCAGTGACACATACCACAGTCATAAACATTGGAGGCTGTTTTGGCCAAAGAGAGAAGGGGACAAATGAGGGAGATTATCAACAGAGACGAGCACTAGAATCCGCTCAGTGACTGTTTGGAGCTCTTCTCCATTACGTATTTTCCCCACGTGTCTCTCGTGAGCAGCTTAATATTAGATGTTTACATCTTATTAACGTCTAGACTTTGTCTCTCATAACCACAACCATTACCATGGGGAGCACGTTCTTGGGGGCATGATGATAATTTGTAGAAAAAGTGATTTTCTGCTTTAGTATTTGTCATTTTATCAGAGAGAATGTTAGAGAGGTTCTTCTGAATTTTGGTGCTGTTGACACGCATAAAGCCAAGTGCCAAGTGCCCTCGAGTCGGATGCATGACCATCAGAATTAATGCTGAATTTAAGCCCTGAAATGTTTTCTTTGAGCAAGCGTGGCCTTGTCTGAGACCTCAGTAGGTAAAGAAACCTCTGTTTTTAGGTTTGTTGGTGGGTTTATACATTGCAGTATATCTTAAAGGGTGTTTTTGTAGCCTGTGTTCCTTATAATCAACCATGGTGCCTGTGGCCCAGTCACCAGTACAGATGTGTTTGCTGGTACAGCTGGAGGAGCCCTGGTGGTGCAGTGGTTAGGAGCTCAGCTGCTAACCTAAAGGCCGGTGGGTAGGATTCACCAGTTGCTCCCTGGAAACTCTGTGGGGCAAGAATCTGCTCTATCCTGGAGGGTGGCTGTGGGTCAGAACTGACTCAATGACACTGGGTTTTTTCAGCTCGGTTGAAGTGGAGTGGGTCTGTGGCAAAGCTAGTCAGCCTGTGCTTTACTCAGCGTCTCAGTGCTGGACTAAAAATGTTGATGTGAGCACAGATCCTCGTTCTGCTTCTGCTACCGCTTGACTTTGTGTCCCCATTTTTGGTGACCCAGGCAGTCAGGGCAGCCCGTGTGAAAAGGAAGAAAAGGAAATGGTCATTTGGTTATTTCCAGAAGTACTCACTCTTTGCATTGCACATTGTTAAGGACTGAACTGTGTCTCTGCAGAATGTGTGTCAGCTTGGCTCAGCGGTGATCCTCAGGACTGTGTGTGGGTGTCTGCCGTTGTGTCATCTGATGGGACTTTCCTGTGTGGTGTCAGTGGCGCCTCTCTGGTGTTAACGTGGCAGGACTCATTCTACGTGACAAAGAGAAGTGAGCAGAGAGACTGGGGGGAATCTCACCACCAAGAAGGCAGTTCATGGAGCAGAGCCTGCCCTTTGGATCCAGGGTGCCTGCACAGAGGCTCCTTGACCAGAGGAAGGTTAATGACAAGGACATTCCCTCAAAACTGACAGAGAGAAAAGAAAGGCTTCTTCTGGAGCTGGCACCCTGAATTCAGACTTAGAGCCTCCTAGGCTGTGAGAGAATCAATTTCTCTGTGCTGCAGCCACCCGCTTGTGGCATTTCTGCCATGGCAGTGCTAGAGACGCATGGAGAATCTCTCGTACGTCAGTGACCGAGTTATTGGTGCACTTTCTTTACTCAGAAAATTGGGACATTACCATTCACTACATTTCTGAAGCAACGTTTTGAAGCTGGGACATTTAGACACCCAGACTTTTATTAAGTTTTGAGGTAAACTATAGTTTTTACTTAAGGAAACTCCATGGTATCTCCTTCTATTAAGTGGGTGGTTTCATGGGACTCATCATGGCAGGGCAGGAAAGGATAAACACACACTGTAGTGATCCCACCAGCTCGTCATTCCAGGATGCAGTGATGATGGAACCAGACCCACCCCAAATGCCATGATCTGGGTCTGGACCCAGACAGAAGCTGGGAGGCCAGAGTTTGGGGTAACTGCAAGCTTGGGAAACTAGAAGTAGGACAGCGGGAGGAAGCAGAGGTGGAACAAAGGGGAGACGCAAACATGATCAAATATCCACCCACAGCTTAAGCAATGCACATGACAGAGGAGGATAGACTCTTTGGGATTGGGTGGGATTGAAGTAAAACCCAGAACTCAGGGGGCTGGGGACCTGACGTAAAGATCTGCTTTCATCTGCAGGTGGCTTCATACAGCAGTGCATGGACGTGTGCAGGCAGTAGAGCCTTTGCCTCTGTAGGTTTAGTAGGAAGGGGCACACTGGCAGCTTGGCTGTTCTTGACTTTGTTTCTGAGTAAATTCATCACTAAGTGCAAGGGGGGCACAGCAAGCCTTGGTGCATTGCTGTGTGAGTACATAGCAGAACTGATCGCCACAGTTGTGTGAATTACCGTGTAGGGATACGCAAGGGTGAGCTTCACGGCAATGTGCTGCTTTTAGCGCTATTCTCAGTTCAACTTTAGGTTTCCACTGCAGCAGAAAATAACAGCTATACGGGGTCTGACAGTTAAGCCTGGGAACTTAATTGTTCTAGGTGCTGCATACCTCACTGCCTGTCATCACTGCGGTCACCTTTGGAGGACTCCCCTTGGGAAGCCACACACCCATGCCAGTGCCTAGTCTACCCTTCAAAGTAATTTTGGACCTCCTTCTGGAATGGCTATTGCACATGATGGCATGGTGGCAAGTTCTAATTGTCTAATTGTCTGTGAGGGAGTTTTTAGGCAGTAAAAATTTAACTGTATTGGAACACCCTCCCTACTCACGTGATTTGGCCCCTAATGACTTAAGAGAAAGAAAATATTGACAGGAAGACATTTGGATGACATTCAAGACATCAAGGGTAATATGATGACAGCAAAAGAGTTCCAAAATTGCTTTGAAGGGTGGACTAGGCACTGGTGTCAGTGCATAGCTTCTCAGGGAGAGTAATTTGAAGGTGACTGTCGTGATATTCAGCAGTGGGGTATGTAGCACGTTTTCAAGGATGAGTTCGTGAACTTAACTGTCAGACCTCATAGAATGAAGTGAGATCGGGGATGCTGTGTGGTGAGATTGTACCGTTCATCGGATAGCTCTTTGATGTAAAGTGACTGTTTCTTATTAGTCAAAAACAAATCAATGCTCAGATAATTTTTTTACACAAACATGATGCTTATTTTGTCTCCATGCAGATGCAGGTTTGAGTTCTTCAAGAATTTGATATTTACTTCTAACATTAGTAGTAACAATTTCTCTTCATTCTTGAGTCACTAAATCATGTTTGGCAGTGCTTATTTTTGTATTACTTTTTGTGTATAACTGTAGACTCCGGTGCATTTTTGATACACATTGCTGTTGAGTCGATTCCAACTCATATAAGGCTACTTTTAATGTAAAATTGTGTGCACAGTGCTGTATATTGATTTGTGTGACATGCATCTAGGTGTCATTTCTTGGGTTTTTCAATCTAAGACTTCTAATGTGGACAGAGATTTCAGAAACTAGTCTTGTGGCCATTTTTAAATAAGGATATTTATAACACCTCTGCCATTCCTTATTGCACTGTTCTGAAAATATGGATAACAAGCAGTAGAATAATGACTAGATTTTTGGAATACCTCTAGGCACCGGTTACAAACACAAGTAAATTTGTATGTGTTGGAGTGAGGAAGATCTCCAAAATACATTGTGACGTAAAACCCAGAGTGCTAGTTACTGAGTAGTACCTGCCATCGTTTGGAACCATGTCCTTAAAACCAGTTTTCAAAAATATGTAAGTGGAAAGAAATGGAAAGATGCACTTGGTGAACTGTGGTGACCTGGGGCCAATGAAATGAACTTGAAATGTATCAGGGGGACCCTCGCCTGTCTGCTCCTGGTCTTGCAAGTGTGTGTTCATGTATTATTTTGTGCTATTTCAATAGCATCTAACCAAATTAATCAGTTGTAGTTTTCAGTATTTTCCTGTTTTTAATGTCAACAGTTGGAGACCAGTGGCTGTGTCTTGCAGATGCAAAATAAAGATGAGAAACCTCTCTTGTTGTTGTGTGTTGTCGAGTTGACTCTGACTCACTGTTGACCCTGCATGACACAATAGAATGGTCTTATTGGTGTCCAAGGCTGTGAACTCACTGGGAAGGAGCCTCATGGCACAGTGGTTAAGAAGTATGCTACTCATCAAAAGATTGCTTTTCAAACCTGCCCCCTTTTCCACAGGAGAGACCTGGCGATCTGTTCCCATAAAGATTACAGCTTAGGAAACTGTATGGGGCTAGTTCTGCTTGTTACATGGGCCATTTTGAGTTGTAATCCACTTCAGTGGCACCCAGCCGCAGTAACCGTCTTATTGGGAGCAGATTGCTAGGTTTTTCTGTGACCGAGTAGGTGGTGAGTTTGAACCACTAACCACTGGTCAGCAGACTAGCGTTAACCATTGCTCCACCAGAGCTCCTTGCAATCAATCTAACAGTAGATTGTAACCCAAATCCCACTATGGGGGAAGAAGATGCTATAAATGTATGTCCATATGTGCTCATAAAGCCCCCCAAACCTTTGCTGTTGAGCAGGTTTTGACTTACATCAGCCCTGTAAGACAGAGTGGAACTGCCCCATGGAGTTTTCAAGGAACGGCTGGCAGATTTGAACTGCCCATCTTTTAGCAGCCAAGCTTTCAACTGTGGCCACTAGGGCTGTCTATCAGTTTAGACTTCACCTGTATTTACTGTTTGATCTCTTTAAGTAAGGTACCGTTCCTCATTGATTCTAAATGGAAATAACCAGCATTGAGGCAAATTAATAATTCAAAAAATTGTTGACAAAATTAAAATAGGATTCTGCTTTGAAACTGTCTGCCTGTGGAATATAGATTCCTTTATGTGATGTATTGAAAAAGCCGAAATTAAATATTGGCTTTTGCTAAGACATGTAAGTTGTGTTTGTTTATAACTGCCATATGGTGAAAACTCACTGTATTAGACACTGTAAATTGTATCATGGACTGTGGTGCTTAAATATTAATATATTTGATTACTTTTGTCCTCTTTGAAAGATTCATGAATAGTGTGTGCTATTCACCAGAAGAGGGCAGTGTCTCTTCGTGAATTAATTTTTTCCATTTAGCAAGTTGGGTTTCCTGCATGACATTTGACCTAATCTAAACTATAAAGGCCTAGAAAATACTTACTGGTTATAAATTGTAAATGCTGTCTTTAATATGAAAGGAAAAGATGGATAACATGGATATAATTAGTGTGGTAATGTATGTTTATACTATTGTTTATGTTCTTTCTAGATTAGTTATTTCTTGAATGAAATGCTCATTGAATGCACAAGAGTTGTGTGCATTTAACCTAAAATATCATCAAGTTGAAGTGCTTTCTGTAGTGAAGTGTGATGTAATTGGCTCCCAAATCTCTGTTGACGGTTTGATCCCTGAATGCTGTATGGTGCAGCCACTTTCTAAGGCCAGTGTGCGTACCTGGGCCAGTAGACACATACGCAAAGAAAAGAGGATTATTAGGTGAAAACTGGCAAGCTGACACCTATCTGTGAGTGCAGGGTCCCCTAGGTTTGCTTCCTTCATGGTGAGATCAACCTGAGCAGCCGTAGCTGGACCGGAGACAAGGACTTCAGTGAAAAGAGCCAGCCTGGCCCATGTTGTGACATACCACATAGTTACAGGGAAGAGGGGACAGAAAATACCTGTGTGACCCAACACTGTGAAAGCTGTCTGCAGGAGGAAGCGATCTTGCTAGAATTGGGAGCTTCTGCCAAGCACTTAAAAGGAAAGACTGTTCTGAGCTAATTCAGACATGGTGAGCCAGCCCTCTACCCTAGCTGCTGGGACAGGGAGGGCAGGAGCAGGGGCAGTAAGTGGAGGTTATTGATGGAGAGGGGACATGTTCACGTAACCTGCTGGAGTTCCAATCCTGACTTTGTCATTTATGGATAGTTTTGTCTTGTGCGCTGTGTTAGTCATCTCGTGCTGCTATAACAAATACCATAAATGGCTGGCTTTAACAAAGAGAAATTGATTTCCTTGCAGTAAAATAGGCTAAGAGTTCAAATTCTGGATGCCAGCTGCAGAGAAATGCTCTCTCTGTTGGCTCTGGAAGAGGCCTTTGTCCATCTTCTGGACTGGGACCTTCTGAGGTGCAGGGACCCGAGGTTCTTTCCAGAAGATGCACTCTGCTCTGGGTACTGCTGCTTTTCTAGTGGCCTGAGATCACCAACCTGGGGGCGGGGGGGTGCAGCCCATCATCCCTCATTAACGCTGTAAAGATACACAACAAATGCGAAAATCATCAAGGACTGGGAATCAGGGCCTGGCCAGACTGGAACGGGATGGTCATGAGGGTCAAATGAGGTTAATTATTATAAATTACTGAACTGGTGACTGGCACACAACATTTAGTAAATGTTTACCTTCTTTTCTCTGCCATCAGGTAGTCAAAAATATCTTTGTAGAATACTTTTTGCACTGAAAAGCCGCTAGGGATCTCCTTTGGCTCCTGAGAGATTAGACTTTTGAGTCCTGTACCAGAGGCACATAAGAAGAAAGGCCTGGCTGTCTCCTTCTGGAAATATCAGCCATGGGAAACCCCGTAGAGGGGATTTCTACTCTGACGCACAGCTGACTGGATGGCAGCTGGTAAACTGATTACCTTGCCTGTGCTGTGATGAACCCCAGGCATCTCCTGAATTCCTGTTTCTCAGACTCACCCTAGGAATGTGCTGACCTGTAGGGGAAGGCTTGCTGCTCGCAGGTCACCCTCAGTGAGGGCAGATTGGCGCCCTCTAGCGAAGGGCGGTGCTGAGAGAAGAACACACAGGCACCTTTAGAAAATCAAAACAGGGTTAGATGTCCTTCAGAATAGACTGTGGGTGTCCCAGTGCGAGGCTGTGTTCTTATCCTTGGGGCTTCTAATAGGCTTTCAAATAAGATTTCAAATAGGCCAAGGTGTCTCTTTGCTAGGTTTCATCTGGGCTGTATATAGAGCACCGTAAAGGATGGAAGTTCTGGGATAAGTTTGCATTGATTGAGTCGAACATCTGAGACAGAAACTGTGGTTCTGGGACAAATGTTCAAATGCCAAGACTCTGCTCTCCTAAAATATCCTTTTCTTTTTTTTTTTTTTTTTTTTGCTGACCCCTTTCTTTCTTTTTAAAGTCCAGCAAGAAGAACATGAAACATTTTGAAAATGCAGACACCTACTTTGGTAGTATTTGTAAGTAAAAGCTGTAATTCTTTAATCAGCTGGATATACGAGCGAACGAGAAAGGATTTCTTTCAGCCCAGCCCTGTCACCCAGCTCGTGGCATGTGCCCTTGCTTCTGTGGCCGTGGCTCAGGCAGCAGATGCACTAATGTAGGTGGAAGGAGGGTACAATGAGCTGCACGCGTAGCACTTCCCCTTCCTGTGGACAAGACTCAGGAGTGGATGTTTTCTTTAGTGCTACCTGTGGTGAGTCTGGACGTTGTTATGACTTATTTCTTGTTGTGGTGTGGATGTCCTGGGGATAGACCACAACCAATCCTGTTATTGTTGAGTCATTTGTGACTCTTAGCAACCATGTAGGACAACGTGCAACTGCCCCATACGGTCTCCGAGGTGGTTGTCTTTACTGGGGAGCCCTGGTGGCGTAGGGGTTAAGACCTCAGTTGCTGACTGAAGGGTCAGCAGTTTGAATCCACCAGTCACTCCTTGCAAGCCCTATGGGACAGGGGTCCTGAAGGGTCTCTGAGTTGAGATCTGCTCGATGGCAACGGACTTGAATCTGGACGCGAACCGCCTAGTGCATCTGTTCTCCTGAGGAGCAGCCAGTGGGCCTGAGCCTCTGCCTGTCTGTCAGCAGTTGAGACCTTAATTGCTGTGCCACCAAGACTTTCCTGTTGTGGGGCTAGAAATCGTATAAACTCAAGCTACTCAGTAGTGGCTAGAAGCACTCACCAGAGACATAGGTGGATCTTTGCCACTGTCTGAAGTTCCCAAGATTTCGTCTATTAAATGCAATATGCAAAATCACAGAAGGTTCATCAGTATTTATTAAAAATGGAATTTACTAGATTTGAGGCTCTAGGTAAGTTTATTACTATAATTTTAGTGTCATGAAAGCACGTAGGTATCAATAATCTCTGAGTGTAATTGTCTGCTGTGTGTAATGATGGCATGCTAGGATGGTGACATGAAGCCAAGTTGTTGCCTTAGATGGATTGCATACCTTGATGAAGAGAGTAAACAAGCGTATTTGAGAGTTTTAGGATTATCAGTTTCAAAAACAGTTGAGATTTATGTCCTTCTCGTGGCACAGTTTGCTTTCTACCTGTGCCGATAAATCAGGCCTATTTAATAGTATTAGCAATTATAGAAAAATGTTCCTATTTCAGGCAAAAAAAAAAAAAAGGGAGGCTAATCTGCAGGATCTTGAAAATAACTTTATTTCTAGAATTTTAATCAAAATTGTTTTGGCTGTTAGCTTTTGCTGAAGTGGTTGCAAGGCATATTTGTGAACTGATGTGACAGAGCTGACTGCTTCCAGCTGCCAAAGAATGGGGGGACGGGAGAGGAGGAAGGGCCTGGGGTTGAGGGAGGAGATGGCCAGGGCTTGGCACTGTCCCCTGAGAGAGTAATCGGTTTGGGGTGTCAGCCTACTTTTCTAGGAGAGGCCAGCCTGATGGCTCTGGGTTCTTAGCTGATGCCCTGGTTACGTAGAGCTGCTGTAGCAGACACCAGATGGGGCGGGGGCTTCAAGAACAGTTCTGTATTTTCACCTCTTGCAGGAAGCTGGAAGTCTGAATTCAGGGTGTGGCTCTGAGGGAGATCCTTCCTTGTCTATTTCAGCTTTTAGTAGCTGCCAGCAGTCCTTGGCGTTTCCAGGATTGTGTCTGTCATTGGTGCCACTCTTCCCTTCCCCCTCTGGTGTGTCTCTGTGTCTGTTCTGCTCTTTTCAGGGCTCCCGATCAATTCATTCTGGTTTGGACCCTTGCTAAGAATTTGCTTTCCTACCCCAGATGTACTGAATCAGAATCTATATTTTAACGAGATCCCTGAGTGATTTTTCTGTATCACTTCCTGGGAATGTGTTAGAATGAACAGGTGTGAAGCCCCAGCTTTTTCTAAGTCAGAAGCCATTAAGTTTAGGACCCGCCTCCACTGGTGTGACCTCATTAACATAATAAACCATTCTTCCAAACAGAACTGTCCAGTCCTTCCCTCCTTCTGTCTGTCCCTTCCTCCCTTTTTTATTAGGAAAGCTAAGTCTTGGGAAAAATTTGACAAGTCTTATGTTTTTATAGTAGTATGTAAGCAGAATTGAAAACTTCCAGGTGAAGAAGCAAATGTCAGGGGTTGAACTGTGTTTCCCCGCTCAAAATGCATGTAGCCATTTGGCTGTATTTATGATTGTCCTCCATTTTCTGACTTGGCTGTGCTGTATGTTAAATTGGGTTAGGGTGGACTGAAAATCTCTTCCTAAGGTCACCTCCCCACTCTACTGTAAAGGGAGTTTCCCTGGAGTGTGGCTAGCACCACCTTCCTTGCTTTTATCCTACAAGAGATAGAAGGAAAGGGAAGTAAACAGAGAGTCGGGAACCTCACACCATCAAGAAAGCAGCACCGGGAGTAGAGTTCATCCTTCAGACCTGAGGTTCCTGCTCTAAGATGCTCCCCAACCAAAGACCGATGCAGCACAAGGGCTTCTCTCTAGAGTTGACAAGGGGGAAAGCCTTCAACTGGAGTGGACACTCTGAATTTGGACTTGTAACCTAGTGGACTGTGTAAGAATAAACTTCTCTTTGCTAATGCGATCCACTTGTGGGAGCATTGTTAGAAGAGCACCTGCTGAATAAAACAAAATATGGTTCCAAGGGAGTGGGGTAGTGCTCTAACCAATACCTACTATGTGGAAGCAGGTTTGAAACTGTGGAGGGTGAAAGACTCAGAAGGATTTGAGGAGAACTGTGAACACCAGTGAAGGCACAGATGGTGAGAAATGAGCAGCAGAGGACCAGCGGTGGCAGCAGCAGAACCAGACAAGTGAGAGCCAGTGCTGGAGCCTACCCACAGCACAAGAGAGAGATGAGTGCATCTGTGCAGAGTTATCTTGGTGGAGCGGGGTCCCTCTGGGCACTTGGATTGTGGCAGGCTTGCTGACCTATGGAACAAGAGAGCTGAGTGCCTGTGTACAGGAGGCTTCCTGGCAGAGTGGTGTGCCACCAGGCACTTGAATTGGTGGAGCTACAGAGCTTTGGAACACTTGCCTGTGCAGGGCAGATGTGGGCCTGAGGCCCAGGCCATGAGCCCACAGGAAACGGAAGCTGAAGGGACAAGGAGCATGAGAAGCCGAGCTGCCCCAGTCTCAAAGGTATGACCATGACCCCAGAAGTTTGAAAGGGTAGCATTATGGCTTCCTGTGTTTGTAAGGGTGGAATTGCCACACATTTGGTCTCAGGGTGCACCTAAAGCCAAGGAGGCAGAGTTGCTGTCCCAGTGGGCCTAGGAGGCAGAGTTGTAGCACAGGGTGAGGGGTCTTCACTCAGAAGCCAGAGAGTGTGGCCAGTACCTAGAATCTAGAGGGCAAGGCTAATTTGTAAATTGTCTTAGAGAACTGAAGATTATTTTCAGAGCTTTGAGGGCTAATGTAATGTGTTTTACTGACTTGTTTGTTGCCTGTTTTGCCTTTGTTTTCCATCTGTAATGGAAATGTCTAACGTGTGTGTTCTGCCATTTATACCTTTGGAAGCAGACAGCTTGTATTCTAGGTTTCATAGATGTAGAGGAGTTTTTGTATTTTGGACTTTGAACTGATTTAAGCCTTCTATCATATGGGATGATTATGGTTTTGCTATGACTTTTGATATGATGGGATAAATGTGTTACATGTTTCAAAGATGTGACTTTGGGGGGGCAAAGGGTGGAATGTCATGGACTGAATTGTGTTCCCTCAAAAATGTGTTGTGTTTTGGCTGTGCCATGATTCTCAACATTTTGGTGATTTTGCTATGCTGTATGTTAAAGAGGACTAGGATGGAACTGTAAATCCCTTCCTAGGTCATCTGCCAGCTTCACCATAAAGAGAATTTCCTGGGAGTGTGGCTTGCACCACTTTTTATGCTTTTATCCTACAAGAGATAAGAGGAAAGGAAAGCAAGCAGAGAGTCACACCATCAAGAAAGCAGCACCAAGTAGAGCACATCCTTCAGACCTGAGGTTCTTTTGTCAAGATGCTCCCTGGCTGAAGACTGATCTAACCCAAGGACTTTCCCCCAGAGCTGACAGAGGGAAGCCCTTCCCCTGGAGCAGACATCCTGAATTTGGACTGACTGTGTAAGAATAAACTTTTCTTTGCTAAAGCCATCCACTTGTGGTATCTCTGTAAGAGCAGCAGTAACTGGCTAAAACAGCAAGTATTCATGGTGATAGATAAAAAAGTTGTCTTTGATCTCCCTCAAGCCCATACCAATGTGAGAGTTTCTGACAGATTATGGAGTTTTAATGCAAACATGTTGTTATTCATGTAGAAGAAAAAGACAGTGTGATGATTGAATACAGGTATTAAGTTGATTGTCTGGTGCTGAGAACTCCCGGGAGCAACCTTACTTCCTGCTTTCCCATGTGAATTTTGTTCTCTGTCCCTTCCTTGCCGTTTAGAGCCCAACTCTATTCTTTGTGTATGATGTTTCCTGTTTATTGGTTAAAATATTTTAAGTGGACTTGATTGTGCCTTAAGTGAAAGCTTACAGAACAAATTAGTTTCTGATTAAACAGCTAATATACAAGTTGTTTTGAAGAGTGGTTGCCACATCCCCACAATGCATCAGCACTTTCCTGTTGTCCTCCTTGGGTGTCCTGTATCCATTTGCCCTGTTCAGTCTTGTCCCTTCCTACCTTCTGGTCTTTGTTTGGGGGCAAGTGTTTCTCATTTAGTCTCGTATATGTGACTGAGCTATTATGTTGAATGACAAGATGAGTTCCTCACGTATGTTACTGTTTGTTTCGTCTTTGGCTGAAAGATGGACTTTGGGAGTGACGTGGGCTCTGAGTTAGCAGGGTATCCAGGGACCATAGTCTAGGGGGTTCCTCCAGTCTCTCTCAGACCAGTAAGTCTGGTCTATTTTTGTGAATTGGAATTCTGTCCTATATTTTTCTTCTGCTCTGTTTGGAATGTTCACATTTCTTATTTTCTGCATTTTGAAAAGATTGTCTAAGACAGTGACAAAAGAGTACATCACTCCCTGGCCATTGGTCCTTATTACAACTTTGTGGGATGCCACGTATTTTCAGTAAAGTCAGTGTTGATAATGAGGGGTGTTTCAGTATTGGGCCAACTTCTGAGTTTCCATTGACATTTAAAAAACATTAAAATCCCTTACATTTCTCAAGAACTGTTTTGGTTTTGATTTCTTCCAGTCTTGCTAAATTTCAGGAATGGGCACAAATATGAAATTCTGGAATTAACTTGATTGTCAGAAATCAACACACTAAATGCGTTTGGGGGGAAAGCATTTTTATGCGGGTACTTTTCAGTTTCGAAAAATTATAGACTTCCCTTACAATTTGGAAGGGTAGGTGATTGTGTTAATTCATTATGCTATATTATACCTGATTTTCTTGTGTAAAAACATGGCAGGGAGCACATTGCATGTCTTACTCTTGAGATGATACAGAATGAGTGTCTTGTCATCTACAGAAGAGTATCTGCTTTTGAGTCTTCATGGTCCCTGTGAAGGACTGGGTACTGCTGGTAAAAGGGGTAGGAAACAAAAGAGACTGGCCCTCCTCCAGAGGGCTTTCTTGTGATAGTTATCAATACCAAAAGCCAGGCCTGATGAGAATTTGGACATACTGGGTACTTTTGAGGTTGGAGTTAAATTCCCTTTCGTTTCAGAAGAGACAGAACATGATTGTCAAAGTATAGTCATTATCAAGTCATTATCATCTTTGTATGTGGCACCTTGGATGCCATTCCAATGGCAAGATTTGATTGTTTTGAACTCTTAAGAAAGAGAACAAGACTATGGGGAAAAAATGTATTTCTTCCATCCTCTAAAAAAAGAGATCCCTGTCTTTTATTGTCTATCCCTGACTTGTGTGAACATCTTATATATTTTCTTGGGACATGGCTGTGGGTTTAATCTTAGTGGGTCCATTATGAATCCAAAGTATAGCCCTCAGAACAAGGAAAGGGCCTGTTAAAGCTGTTGGTTTCCCTTGTAAGCTGTGTGTGAATTTGCTGTCATCAGTTGCTGTGCACTTGGGCCCCTGCTCAGCTTGACCCCATGCGTGGTGGGATCAGAGCTTCCTGAGCTGTAGAGTTTGTACTGGCTCATGTGGGGGAGGTAGCTCACCTTTTGTTAGCCCACTTCTCCTTAAGGACCCCTGTGCTCCAGGATCCCCTTGTGTGAGATACTGTCCCCCTAGGATTCTGTGGAGCTCACTCCTTTATTTCCTTGAAGTATTTGCTCAAATGTCACCTTCTCATGAGACCTCAGTTCTCACTGAAAATGTCTCCAAACTCCCTAGTCTAGCTTCCTTGACATGCTGTGAGGAGTGTTGACTAAGTTTGTGAACTCATCCTAGAAAAAGTGCTCCATACCGCATTGCTGAAGATCACTGCAGTCACTTTCAAAGTAGTCTGCTTGGGAAGCTGTGCTCTGATGCCAGTGCTTAGTCCACCCTTCAAAGCAATTTTGAAACTTTTTTCAAAAGTTACCCTTCATGTCTTGAGTGTCATTCAAATGTCCTCCTTTCAACATTTCCTTTGTCTTCAGGTAAAGAAAACAGTCATTTGGGGGCCAGATGAGGTAAGTAGGGAGGGTATTCCAATACAGTTATTTGTTTACTGCCTAAAAACTCCCTCACAGACAACTATGAAATTAAGTGTGTGAACTTGCCGCTATGCTACTGTGTGCAATGGCCATTCCAGTAAAAGAGTTCCAAAATTGCTTTGAAAGGTGGACTAGGCACTAATGTTGGTGCATAGCTTACTAAAGAGAGTACTTTGAAGGTGACCGTAGTGATGTCCAGCAATGAGGTATGTAGCACTTTGAACAATTAATTGTCAGACCTCGTATTGTGTTGATTGGTTGACTGACTCCTCTGTCTTGATCATAAGCTTTGTAAAGGCAGAGATTGTTGTCTGTCTGTTCATTCCTGTGTCCTCAGCACCCAGAGCTGTAGCTTGTACATAGTGCTTGCTCTATAAGTGTTTGCTGAATGAATGAGTGAACAAATGGATGAACGAAGATGACAGTGACAGGATGAGGTATACAAACTTGCCATAGTTTAGCCCAAATTTTAGCTGATACTGATAAGTTTTTGTGAATTTTTGTCTCCAGCTTTACTTTTTGTTTTATAACTAACACACTATATATTTCCAATTTCATTTACTTTTTAAAAAGTGCCCTTTGGCCTTGTCTAGGGCATGTGGCTGGTACAGTCATATGTATAATCATAAGTAAAATGGCTGTTTGCACTATTCCTGTAAGTGCCTTATTGCATTGATCAAAGAAAGAGTTCGAGTTACTGGAAATTGTGTCAGCAAGACTCTTTCTATGTTAGGAGTAGTAGGATCATAGCCAGACATCTGAGAGATGAGGCCCGGCTCCCCTATTCTGGTTTGAGCCCTTGAATTGAGCACTACCCCCAGAAACGGGTGGCTTGTCAGGTTCTTTTCCAAAGTGATGTTTCTGCATTAACTTAAAAGGCAGTCTTGCTGGGTGATTTCTGGATAAATCCCCCGTCGCCTGCTTTATCGTATGCTTTAGCTTCTCCTCAGGTGTGACTTTTCATCTCTCTAAATCAGTCTATTTTATAAGTATTTATTTGTCAAAGCCAGTGTGGTTTCATATTGTGACTGTTCACTGCGTTGTCAAGATTATCATTATGTGATAGCTCCTTTATTACCATATACACAGCATTTGAATCAGCTGCCAGAGAGAGTTTTGAAATCTTAAAAAAAATGTCATATGAAAAGCCTTTCCCTCTTTTGGAATAAAGAATGTCACACTGATGCTGCCTCTGCCCTCCATGACCCAGAGCTGTGCCAGTCACGTGACACACCTGCAGTTTTTACTCAAATGTTTTTTTCTTTTGAAATATTGAGTTATTTTTTCAGACCTTGTTTTACTATTTTTTTTTTAGCCATTTTCTCATAAGTACCATTGGAATCTTTGCAGTTTATTTTGGTGGCTGTTTGGTTTAGCGTGAGTGCTCCTGGCCAGTAAATTGTGTCCCTGGGTTCATTTGCTGTGGGTCCATCAGGAGAGAGCTGAATGTTGTAGGCAAGTTCTCTGGAGTCTCTGTAGATTTGGCACCTGGATTGTGACCGGGTTTTGTCTACCTGAACCTTGTGCTCCTCCAGGAAAACAGCAGTGTTTGAGAAATAGAATTGGCTTACTGTAAAACAGCCTTCCCCGTGGGACTTAAAGGGGACTCTGGGTGTCCCACGTGCCTGTGACATGGGCAGTTGCAGAGCTCTCAAATTCCCATAGTTGCCTCAGAAATGAGAGCTGGGCTGCTCATCCCACCCCTCACCGACTGGAACACAACGCTTGTTAACCAGACCTTAGGTTAGCCTCTCACGTGCCTTCAGGTCCCCCGAACTGCACCCCACATCTGCCTGAGCCCACGCAGCCACTGCTGAAGGGCCCCTCCGAGAAGAGGCTGGCCTCAGGGTAGAGCAGCACTCTCCGTCTGTGTGTCTGTCTTCTCCATTCTTTCTGTCTCTTTGTTGCTGTGTGCCCCAGATTTGAGATGTGGAAATCCGGCATCCTTTTTCAGATAGTTGCCGGCCTTTTCCTTTTTTCTGGAAAATGCCAGCTGTGACTTTCGACTTGAATGCAGGACTAGAACTTTTAGGAGGGAGGAGGAGTGTCATTGCAGGAGCTTTGTTTGTTTCCTTTAAGTTCCCAGAAGGAATGGGCTAAGCTTCAGACCCTGAAGAGTGTTTCTGCCTGCAGAGCTGCTTTGCACAGTGCTGCCCTTGCTCTGGGTCACTGATGTGGGTGGCTGCAGTCAGAGACCCCCTTGCCTGCTGGGGGTTAAGGGCATAGTGACTAAGGGCACAGCGGCTGAGGGGCTGACTATTTGAACCACCCAGTGGCTCTGTCAGCTAAAGATCTCAGGGTCGGCCTGTGTGCAGGTTATAGCCCAGGAACTCCTGTGGGGTGGTTCCGCTCTGTCGCAGGGAATTGCAGGGAGTTGGAATTGACTCGATGGCACCCAACAATTGTAAGCAGAACTGATGTAGTAGTGCTACCCCTTGGGAAGTTTGTCACTGTAGTCAGCTGCCGTGAAGCCGGCCGACTCTTCAGACTCCTCGCGCCCTGGAACAAAACACTGCCTGGCCCTCGCCCTCCCCAGGGTTGGACCACTGTGACCTGCAGGGTTTTCGTTGGCTGATTTTGTAAGTAGACTGCCAGGCTTTTCTTCCTGGTCCATCTTGGTCTGGGAGCCCCACTGAACCCCATTGAGCATCCCAGCAACGTGCCAGCTTCTGCTGACCCACGATTGGTGGCTGTGTGTGAGGTGCACTGCCAGGGGCGTGACCCTGGGACTCCTGTCTGGAAGACACGAACTCTGCCCTGGTCTCCACTGCCTCTTGAGACGTGTTAAGGAGTTCATGTTTTTTTACAAGGGCACTGGAGTGTGAGAAAGTTCTTTTTTTTTTTTCGGTCAGAGCTGCAGCTAGGGCCTTGGGTCCTAGGATTAGCAATCAGTGGAGTGGAGGGTGCTGTGCCTGCATTCCCACTCTCTGGGTTTCCCGGGGGCAGCCTCTGCAGAGGGCCATTGCAGGTGGCCAAAGCAGTGGTCGGAGGCGCGCTGACTGGGTGGCATGGCTGCGTCTTGCTCCCACAGATGCCTGCTGAGCCCAGTGAAGGAAGCAGCACCTGCGGAGCCCTTCAAGCAGGACTGACAGAGGAGGTGTTTCTTCTTTGTGAGCAGATGATCCCTTGTGATGCAAGTGAGTGTTCCTCTGAGGAAACGGCTCCCGGAGTGGCGCTGGCTGCAGGGTGTGGGGCCACACCGGCCCTGTCAGGACTCGGTGGGCTGGGCTGCAGGACCTGAGGCTCATCTGCCCGTCTTCTGGAGACTCAGCTGCCTGCTTGCTCACTGAGCATGTCGCTAAAATGTGTGGCTGAAGAGTTAAACGAGCTAATGCCAGGCCTTTGTAAATGAAAACAAGTATAAGATGGGCCTAGAGGAGCAGCCATAGAGAAATTACACACAGAAACGAGGTCAACAAGGAGACGAAGGAAAGGGAGACGAAGGAAAGGGAAGAAGCAGATGAAAGGGGAAAACTTCCTTTCTGAGAGTGTGCTTTCATTTCTTAGTCTTGACCAGACTTTATAGCTCTATTCAGTTATTTGCATAATCAAAGTCATACCCTGTGAGTGGCTTATAGCAGCAGTTGTGATATAAAAGTGATTGCATCCTTCTCATCTCAAAGCCCCAGGATCTTTCCACTCTTCACTCGAGGCCATTGTTTCTGTCACAGTCTACACTTGAGTGGGAAGGAGGTCTGGTGCTAAGAACACATGCTAGGAAAAACAAATCCAATACCTCCAAGTACCGTCCATCACAGATATGTGTGAGGGAGGTACATATTCTGAATTCTGAAACAACTGGAATATTTTGACGGGGCTACAGGTGTTTAAAAGGTGCTTATTTTTCCATTTATCTATGTGACTCTGTCTTTCTTGAGATTTAGAATATGTTGTTTAGCCTTGGACACTCGAGTCAGATACGTTCTCAAAGATGTATCATTGTCTTTTAGTTATTGCTTAATTTGTTCTTGATAATTGTGCCAATATTATTGGGAGATATACTACATGGATGTTCACTTTTCTTAATATATTATTTATAGTATCAATGGAAGTTGCATTGGGTAACCATAGCTTTTCAGTGAAGTCAGTGCAGAGTTTTCATCATTGTTACCAAAAGGAAATCAGCAATGCAGAGTCTATACTTAAGAACGCCATGATCGTCTTGATGGTCCCTCTGAGGCGGCAGAGGAACTGATAGTGACACTAAAAATGGTGCAGTGGTGTCAGAGCTCCTCCAACTTTGGGGTGAGAAAGGGGGGAGAATCAAGATCACTGTAAGCCCGAGGGTGATCCTGGTAGGTGGAGGTCAGACATACCTCCGCCCTCCAGCCTTTTCTAACCAGTTCTGTCACCAGCTATTGCTTGTATGGCATTCTCTACTTCTCTGCTGGTTTCTATAATTTGTTGCCATGACTACACAGAACTTGTAAACCTTACTCTTGATTATGTGGTATCTTAGTTATCTAGGGTTGCTATAAGAGAAGTTCCACACGTGGGTAGTTTCAACAAGTAGAACGTTATTCTCTCACAATGTGGTAGGCTGCCAGTTCAAATATTATTGGGCATCAGCTCCAGGGGAAGGCTTTTTTTCCCCCTTTGCCTCTGGCAGAAGGTCCTTGTCATGTGTCTGCCCCTGGTCTAGGAGGTTGTCACTGCAGGGATCCTGAGGCGAAAGGATGTACTCTTTTCCTGGGATGGCTTTCCTGGTAGTATGAGGGGCCCCACACCTCTACTGGCTTCTCTCGTTTATATGTCAAAAAGGATTGGCTGAAGACACAGTCCAGTGTTGTAGATTGAGTCCAACCTCATTAACATAACTGCCTCGAATCCCATCTCATCAGAATCGCAGAGAGAAGATTTACAACCCACAGAAAAATCACATCAGTTGATAAAAATGGAAATCATGGCCCAGCCACATTGACAGACACTTTTGTGGGACATAGATCATTTCATGACATGGGGTTTATTAGGGGTGTAGCAGATTACACTTCAGGATCAGGAGTGACTCAGGATACAGTTTTCAGCCAGGATGGCTTCTCCTCGGTGATACCTGTAGGCAGGCCTCTCTCTTGGTCTTGGCCTCTCAGGGCCTCAGCCCCTGTCCTGATTGGGCAAGCAGTACAAAGCTATTTAGTTCTGCCGGTGATCCTTGGCATGAAAGGGCTCAGTTTCATTGCTCTAAGAGTCAATAAGCCTAGCTGTGCCAGGTGCTCAGAGGTACACCATTCTGCCAGCAAGCCTTCTGCCCAAAGGTACTCGGCTTGCTTGCTGTGTGGGTTGGTCCGCCCACTGTAGCTGCCTCACACCATGGACCAGCAGCCTACCATGCTGTCTTTACCAGTCTGAGGATGTTATAGCTTTTTCTGTTTCCTGGGTCTAGGAAGTTCTCAGTGCAGGGACCCCAGGTCCAAAGAAAATGCTGCTCCTGGCTCTTCTTCTTGATGGTAGTGGGCTCCCCATCTCTGCTCGTGGTTTTGGCTCCCTTTAAGCCTGGCGGAATGGCAAAACTGACCAGTACCCTTGTTAGGGTTCCATGTGGCTTATTGGCACGATTTTTCCTCTCAAGGTTCTTTGCATCTTATTTGCATTGTCAGCAAGTACCCCAATCCCCTTGGTGATCACGGGCACCGTATTTACATGGCCCTACCCAGTTGTTGTGTGGGAGTCACGAGAACTGTAGCTGCCAAAAGCCACTGCCTTTGAGTCAGTTTCAACTCATAGCGCCTCTAGGTCAGAGTAGAACTGCCTATGGAGTTTCCAGGGAGCACCTGGTGGATTTGAACTGCCAACGTTTTGTTTAGCACACATGGCACTTAGCCACTTCACCACCAAGGTTTCCAAGACTATGGCTGGAAGGCCCATATTAAATAATCCAGTACACCACAGACACTAATTGGAATATGATCCTGAGTGGCACAGACTCTTCAGAGCTTGACTATTAACTGAAAGGTTGGTAGTTCAGACCCATCGAGAAGCAGTTACCTTGCAAAGCAAGAACTTTTCTTCAGGGGACTTTTTCAGTCACTGTTGAGGCTCCCAGGGACCCACCGAGCTACCGGTCTCCATTCTGCCTTCTGGAGACTCCAGAATACGCTGCTGCCTTGCCACACAACATCCTTCAAGTGAGTGAAGATGTCTGTTTTGGGTCTCACTCTGAGAAGCTGTGTGAAAAGACCAAGGTCTTAGACTTTTAGGGGTACTTTTACCATTTCCCACTATTTCTCCTGCTCTGCTCTTGGCACTCTTGAAAAGCCAGGCCTTTGTTCCTTGTCACTGCTCTGAACCCTGTGTTCCTCTCAAGGAATTCTTATCATTATTTTGTCCCAACTCCACTAAAATGCTTTGATTGTTAACCTGTGCCTCACCCAGCCAACTCGTAGTCTGTGTTCCCATCTCGTTTGACCTTTCTCTAGCTTGGGGCCACTCTTCTCTTCTGTTCTTGACTCCTCATGGTCACATTCCTGGAGAATTGCTGGGCTCACTGTCTGCATGTCCTCACCTCCGGCCCCTTCCTCAGCCTGCTCCAGTTGGGCGCCCACAGCAGCCTTCATCATGGCTGCCTAGGTGCCCGTGTCAGGCTGCTTCTCCATCTCTAGGTCTCTGTCCTTGAAGCACGTTCTTCTTTTCTCCCGCACAGTGTTGGAGTGGCCTGCTTCTCTTCCGCCCCACCTGGTTGTCACCCTGCAGTCTCCTGTGTTAGCTCACCCTCCTTCACTGGGTCTCCAGGTATCATAGGGCCGCAGACCTCTGGCCTTGGCTGTCTGTTATGTCTGGAAGTTCTTTGTGTCGTTGTCGCCTGTGAACTAGAAGGTACGGCCTTTGGGTCAGGCATGTCTGGCTGTCTTGTTACTGCCTTTATTGCCCAAGCCCAAGACAGCTGAAGTATGGTAGGTGAGGGCCGCGTGCCTGGACCCTTGGTTCTTCCACCATCATGTGGTTTCTATATTCTGTTTCTGCACTTCAGCAAGACTGTCAACAGTGGTTGTGTGACCACATGAGGTGTTATTTCTGAATTCTGGAGACTAGTTTCCTAGACCCACCACCCCCCATTATTCTCTAATAATGGTGCCCCCTATTAGGGCCTGTACAGGTCACGGTGTTTGCTGTAGTGTGAGTGTCTCAATCCTGTTTGATCCCTGTTTCACTCTACTTTCTTTGTTGTTACCCACCTGTTTTCAGAGCCTTTTTACCACGTTGTGGGCTGACCACCGCTCCTTGGACCTACCTAGTTGCCTTCTTCACTCTGCCTGTTACTCTGCTACTTCATTAAAAACAAAACCAAGGGAAACCAAACCAAACCCAGTGCTGCTGAGTCGATTCTGATTCATAGTGACCCTATAGGACACAGTAGCTCTGCTTCATAGAGTTTCCATGGAGCGCCTGGCGGATTCAGACTGCCAGGCTTCTGGTTGGCAGATGGGGCACTTAACCACTGCACCACCAGGGTTTCTAAAGGATTAACAATTTGTTATTATGGTGAATATATCTGTAACAAAACATTTGACATTTCTACAGTCTTCCCATGTATAGCCCAATGACGTTAATTATGTTCATCATGTGTTCAAGCATCACTGTCACTTGTTTCCGTGTTATACCATTACCCTCCACAGAATCGCAGAGTCCCCTAAGCTCTGAGTGTTCTGTTCCCCTCCTTCCTCCGGGTTATTAAAGGATTTGGAGCAAGGCCCCCTCAGCTGCCTGCAGCCCAGGTCCCTGCTTCTTAGACATGTGGTCAGGCTCCTCTGCAGCTTGTCTGTGCCCAGTTGTCCCTTCCACTATTCCAGCCACACTATACCCTGTGCTGTAGGGAAACCATGGTACCTGTCCTTGTGATTCCCTACTTCCCTACTTTAGCTCAGGCTGTTTCTGCTTTCTTACCGGAAACAAGCTATTTATGCAAACTACACAAGACCCAAGTGTTTTCTGCTTTGTGAAGATTTGTGATCACCTCTCTCTAAAGTTACCTTTCTTTGCTGTAAAAAATCCCCAGTTATCTCCACCTTAATTGCAGTGCTTACGGTTTTCCTGCTTGTATTTACTTATGTCTGATGTCTCCTGTAGGTCACTGAGGACTAATGCTGAGCCTTTGCCTTTTGTTCAATAAATATTGAAGGAAAGAAAGAGACCTGAACTCATTTAAAGAAACCAAGTGCCCTTTTACTATTTACTTTACCTATCCTTGGTGGCAGTTCTCTTTTAATTGTGTTTATTCTTCCAAGTTAATAACAGCTAACATTTGAGCGTAGGGTTTGGCTTTCCGCACAGTAGTGCACATGCTCTACTGTTTTTTTTTTCTTTCTTTTTTTGCCCCCAACAACAGTAAAATGGGGAGACGTTGTATGTGAACTCTGTAAGGGAATGGACGTGGGAGCAGCAGGGCTGACTCTTGGATAAAGCGTCACTCGGCCTTGGTCAGTGGTGCAGGCACTTCACGTGTCCTGTTCAAAAACATCGTCTTAGTAGACCCGTTTCACAGAAGGGGAAATTGAAGCCTTGTTGTTACTGGGTTGGTGGTTAGTCACATTTGCAACCTAGCTGTATTTGACTCTAGCCTCCTGGGATTTCGTAGGGGAAAAAATATTTTGCATGTGCTGAAGAAGGATGTAGTGGTTAAGGCTACAGGTGCTATCCAGAAGGTGGGCAGTTTGAATCAGCTAGGCACTCCTTAGAAACTCTGTGGGCCAGTTCAGCTCTGCCCTGTAGATTCTCTTATGAGTAGGAGTCGGCTCAAAATCAGTGGGTTTGAGTTTTAAAGAAGGATATTTAGAATGTCCATGGTTCTCAGTTTTGAAGAAATAGTAGTTTTCTTTTAAATATCTTTTTTTTTGTAGTTTTTGAGCATTAAAATAGACTTGATTTCTACAACCCTCTGCTGCCTTCCTTTATGGCTCAGAAGAGTCTCATTACTGATATGTCATTAATTTTATTGGCCCCTGAAGGGTGTTACTCCTGTTGATGAGTCTGGAGGGTCTTTGGGATATTAGGCCCATTTTAACTCTTCTTGGTATAATTGAATAAATGTGATACTTTTGACTTAATTAGGTTCAGTAAGTTTGAAAGTAGAGAAAAATTCTCTCCTTGGTACTGGGCAAAAGTCTTTGTCTCCCCCAAGTGTCCCTGTAGGGATCACGCTCCTCGGAGCCAGCAGTTGTGGGGATTCCCTAGAGGGCAGAGTCAGCCACTGAGGGAAGCCCTCCAGTGCAGTTGTCTGGTAGGTTTGGGGGAATGTGTTGAGTTTTCACAGTCGTGGAGTAACTTCTGCCTCATTCTGTCTGGATTTTATAAGAATATTGACATGGATTGTTTCTGTAAATTCCTCCGGATTCTTTTTTTTAATGTAAATCTGTTTATTTTTAATTGAACGCCTAAAATAGAGAAAAGATGGAAAATAAGAGCAACTATTGCATTTAGGGGCAGTTGTTTAGAAGCAACTCTGAGAGGATGTGCATGGCCTGAGTCCTCGTACCTCTGAAACCGTCTGTGGTCCTCTCTGGGAAAAGGAGGAGAGCCCTAGTGCAGTAGTGGTTACTACTGAGGAGACAAGAGGTACCGAGAGAACCCGTAAACGCTCCGCACGGAGCCGCTTCCACTGCACCGTCACCCCTCTGCTGGCACCTCAGTGACCTCTGGTGCTTGCAGTCCTGAGGACACTCCGGGGCACATCCATGAAGACTGGTCCATCTTTGTCTGTGACAACGCCTTCTTTTGCTAGGAGCCCTCAGGGCACCTTGGCTTTATGTGGAGTTGTCCAACTTCTTGACCTCAAAAGTGTTTGGGGTCTTTTCTGTCCCTGTCACCCTCGCATTGTACCGAGATCTACTTGGAAATGAATGTGGCTGGTACCACTCGGTACCTGGTTAGGTGATGAGCTTTGCCTCAGCATGATGCTACTGTACTCTGACTGCAGTAATTTTGTAATTGTGCAGAGAGGTATGTATAGAGCTATTAATGTGACTAAAAAATATATTGGTTAATAACTAGTACGACACCGCAAATAAAGTTGCTAGCATTAAAGTTCAATAAAGGGTCATGGTAATCAATGTTTTATCCTGAAGTATGCAGGTGGGATGCATCATTTAGTTGAAAGGGACATTTTCTGGACTCATTAAATGATCCTTGACTAAACCAAAAACAAACAAAAACTCATCACCTTTGAGTTGATGCCAATTGACTAGTGACCCCATAGGACAGAGTACAACTGCCCTGTAGGGTTTCCAAGGCAGCAGATCTTTTATGGGGAAAACTTGCCACAGGTGTCTCCTGTGGAGCTGCTGGGTAGGTTTGAACTGCTCACTGTCTGGTTAGCGGCTGAGTTTTAACCGTGGTACCAAGAGGGCTCCTTGATGCAGTGTTCGTGCTTAATAGTGTTCTTCCTATCAGGGTAAAAATTATTCTAACTATTAGTTTTTTATGGGCCGTGGTTGTTAGTAAGCCCTTGTCACGTGTTATTGGCATCTTATCTGGGGAAAAAGATGTTTCCTGTGGGACTATGTATGAGAACTGTATCAAGCTATAAGAAAATTGGAATTGATTTTGCCCAATTAAAAGTAAATTGTAAGTAACCGTATCCCAGGTCCCTGGGCTGGCCTCTGCAGGGTGGACAGAGATGAGTGAGAAAGAGAAAGACCCATGGTTCTGTGGGGGGATGGAGTCACATGGGTTGTAACTGCCACAGCACTGGTCTCATGCCAGTCGGGACAGGTGTGAGGAACGGGGTTCCGCCACAGTGTCTGGGGCTGGGTCAGGTAAGAGTGAGAGGACGCAAGTGCTGTCAGGGGGCGTTTCCCTGAAGGAGAGAGTGGCATTTGTGCTGCAGCCCAGCGAGTATGTAGCTGTACAGAGGTGGGGAGCACGCAATGTTTTCTGAGGACCCAGTAGACTGTTGTTTCTCTGGGCTCAGACTGTGAGAAGGACCTGGGATTGTAGTTTGAGGGCTTTGACTGTTGGGCTTCTAGGAGGAATTCAAAGAGCCCTGGTGGTACAGTGGTTGCAACACTTGGCTACTAACCGAAAGGTTGATTGTTGGAACCCACTTAGCTGCTCTGACGTAGAAAGACCCAACTATCTGCTACCTTAAGAGTACAACCAAGAAAATCCTTTGCAGCAGTTTTGCTGTGTCACATGAGGTCTCTGGGAGTTAAAAACTGACTCGTGGCACCTAATGAAAACAACAAGGTAATTAATAAGTTTAGAATTTCATTTCCCCCTAGTTCTAAAATCTTTTAGCATTACACCTTAAAGAATATTTAGAAAGAATTGTATTAGAATCATGTACATTTGATACCTAGGGACACTGAAGTGGAGATTGGGGGGATGATGCTTCTCGGTTGGCAGTCAACGCAGTGACGATGGATAGCAGCAAGCAGCGGCGGTCACTGATGGGTCATTTTCATATTTAATCTTGATGACAGCTTTTCAAGGTTTTACCTCTGTTTCCCTTGGGGGGAGGCATCTGAAGGAGCAGAACCAGGACTGCAGCTTGGGACTATTTCCATGTGCTCCACGGTGCTCTATGGCAGTATGCTTTTGTCCCCTACCCAAAAACTCGGCAGTGAGGACATATTTGATTGTCATGATGGAAAAAGTGGTACTGGCGTCTACTAGGTAAAGGCCAGGGGTGCTGGTAAACGTCACACAATGCACTGAATACCCCATCTCAAGGAATTGTCCTGCCCATGATGTCACTTGTCCCAAAGTGGAGAAGCCCAGCTTTAACTGTGCATCACATTTAAAAAAATGACCCTTTGTGCAGGCCTCTGTAAGGTTAGCTGTAGAGCTAATGTAGGAAAATGTATATTTATCTATTCCTCAGCTTTGCAATGTACAGGAGGTGTCGTAAGTTCATTTATATTTCTGCAGTAATAAGATAGCATTTCCAAGTATTTTAATTTTATACAGCAATGGATATCTCATGTTCCTAAGTAATACCATATTTAAGTGGCATAAAATAGACTATCAGCATGAATTGAATCAGCTTTTCTAAAGTAAATTCTGTAATATCCCTGTGGGGATAATAGGTATTAGGATGTTAACTTTAGAAAGCCTGTAGTAGATTCTGACAGGTAATTACGCCCACGGCTTCCAAATCCTGCGCTTTCGTGGATTCCACCGGTGGTGTCTGTGTCGTTTGCCTGAGGGAAGCACCACCCGCCTGTCTGGAGCAGATCTTAGTGGCCACTGCAACCAGCTTTCCCAGAAATGAAACAGATTTGGAGAAGGAGTAGCTGGGATCACATTCGGAGGCTGCTTTCCTTGTGGAAAATAGTACATCTGATGCTACAGGAAGGAGTCCCGGTGGTGCAGTCGTTTAAGCACTCAGCAGCCAGTTGAAAGGCTGGCGGTTTGAACCCACAGGGGAGAAAGATAAGGCAGTCTACTTCTGTAAAGATCACGGCCTTGGAAACCCTGCACGGCTGTTCTGTGTCCTGTAGGGTTGCTATGAGTCAGAATCAACTGGACAGCAGAGAGTTTGTTTTTTTTTTTTTGAATGCTAAATAAACATTGTTCTTCACTTGGGACCCTGGCTCTGCGAACAACTTTTCAGGCTGAAATTTTATGTATAGATTATAAAAAAATGCTGTGCTAATATTAACAGACATTAACAGCACAAAAAAGCCCTTTTAGTACAAGAAGTCACCTTGAAGACTAAGGTGCATCTGACCCAAGCCATGGTATTTTCAGTCACATCATGTGCATGAGAAAGCTGAACAATGATAAGGAAAAGGAGAAGAAACTGACACCTTTGAATTGGGTGTTGGAAAAAAATATTGAATATACCATGAATTGCCAAAAGAACAAGCAGATCTGTTATGGAAGAATAACAATCAGAGTGCTCCTGGGAAGTAAAGATGGCAAGACTGTGTCTTACATACTTAGGACATGTTGTCAGGTGGGATCAATCCTGGCAAAGGACGTCGTGCTTGGTAAAGTAGAAGATCGGCAAAAAAAGAGGAAGACCCTCAATGAGATGGATTGACACAGTGGCTGCACCAATGGGCGTCATCTTAAGCATGATTGTGGGCCTGATGCTGCCCTGGGTAATGTTTTGTTCTGTTGGGCGTAGGGTCTCTGTGAGTGGGACTGACCTGGTGGCATCCAGCAACAACGGTACAAGTGGGCTTTTTGGTGGATGGTGGTTAAGGGTTACATCTGCTAACCAACATGTTGACTGTTTGAATCCACTAGATGCTCTCTGAAATCCCTGTGGGGCAGTTCTACTCTGTCCTGTAGGGTTGTACTGAATTGGACTTGACTTGATGGCGGTAGGTTCACTACAAGTAAATAGGCTGGTAATTTGATTAATATTTATACACATAGACTTTGAATGGCACCCTGGTGGCCGGTGCTTAAGAGCTTAGTTGTTTACCAAACGGTTAGCAGTTTGAATCTACTAGCTACTTTTTGGGAACCCGGTGGGGCAGTTCTACTCTGTTTTATAGGGTTGCTGTCATGGATTGTATTGTGTCCCCACTGAAAATGTGTGTAGCAGTTTGACCAGGCCACATAATGTGTGTTGTTCTGTTTGTTGTAAATTCTGCCTCTGTGATATTAATGAGAGAGGATGGACTGCAGTTGTGTTGCTGGGTTGCAGTGTATAAAGACTGTATTGTACATTGAGGCAGTCTTTTGGGATATAAAGGAAAGGGAAGCAGGTAGAGAGTTGGGAACCTCATACCACCATAGAAGCAGTGCTGGGCCCCCAGTCCAGGGGAAGATTGACTGCAAGGACCTTCCTCCAGATCCAACAGAAGAATACTTCTTTTGGAGCTGATACCCTGAATTTGGACGTTTAGCCTACTTTTCTGGGAGAAAATAATTTTTTTTTGGTCAAAGCCGTCATCTTGTGGTATTTTTGTTAGAACGGTTGCAGGTGACAGAGAGTCGCTGTAAGTCAGAACTGACAATGAGTCTAGCTTGGGGTAAACATCTGAGATACTGGGTAAATCTCAAAACATTTTAGTGGAGAACATGGGGTGTTGGGAGTGAGGTAAAAATCTAATATGAGGGCAGAGATGTTCCCATGTTTGTTTTTGGAATGAATGGGTTTTTCAATTAGTTTTTCCAGCTTTTTCACATTGTAAAGAGAACCTGAGCTTTTAATGAAGTAGTGTTTTAAAAACCAGAATGGAATAATTTTTCTAAAATTTAATTTTGATGTTAGCTTATGTCCTACTCTAATTTTTACTTACTTGAATATAGACTGATCCTTTGAAAAACCTTTATAACTAAGATGAGATTAATATTCATAATTTTTAAAAGTAATATCTCTAGTATTTATAGTATTCCTGTATACCATTTTCTCATTTCTCATAAGTATAACCAATATCTTTTATTGCCACAACAATCTAGGATTTAGCTTTTATTAAAAAAAAGTGAATCCCCATTGCCATAGTGACCCCAGGGGCAGAGCAGAATTGCCTCATAAAGCTGATGGAGTTGAGCTGCTGAGCTTTTGGTTAGCAGCCAAGCTCGTAACCACTGTACTACTAGGTCTTCTAGCTTTTGTTTTAATAAGAAAAAGAAATGGACAAACCCATTACCATCAAGTTGGTTCCGACTCATAGCTTTTATAGTAAGGTATAAAATAAAGATTATAAAAAGGATTCTAAATATATTACTTTAATATATCTCTATGTTCTGTGTGGTCTTGCTGTTGTTACTGAGAAGCTGTTCTTTCCTCCAGGAAATTACCTGTACAAAAAAATGAAAGTTCTGATGGCAGTCAACAAGGAACTTACATGACAGACTTAAGCCATGGCTTCTTAAAAAGGCATTATGCAAAGGAGATGAATAGAAAAAACGTAGATGAATAGAAAATAGTGGTAATTTTTAAATGTCAGCTTCTTAGTCAATAACACCCACTGGATAACACTGGCAGAAAAACATACTTAGGTTCAAAATTTCGCACACCTAGTTTAAAAAACAATTTCATTGAATTTGTTTTGGCTTACGAATGAAAGCTTGAGTTATTTTGAGTTAGACGGCTCCTGTCCATGGCATTTGTTCAGCTCCTAGAGAGGAGGGTAGCAAACAAGTAAACCAGCCATACAAGGAAAAACAAATCAACAGCGAAAAACGGACTTGGTGATTTCAAGATACTCATGTTTGTTTTTGAAACACAGTTACTTACTAAATTGGTCTTTTTACTCCAGTTAGATTTTTTTCTTCCACATAAGGAAATAACGTCATATCTATTTTTAAAACTTTCTATGCTGTAAAAATTAGAGATTTATGGGTGTGCATTCATATATATACACATATATACATATATATTCACAGTTTTCTTTTATATGGACTGATTAGCTGAGGAAATCAGTGCTTCAGTACCTCTGTACTGTAGATAGGAGAGAGTTGGAAAAAGATGTTAGCACTGATCGGTGTTACGAGCTTTGCCTTGGCATTTCTGTGAACTCCTGGTCTCTCTTGATAGCTCAGTCTGTTACTGTCTTCAGGGAAATTGCAGCTTTCCCAGCTTAAATCACCTAGCCCATTTTCTGGTGTTCCACCCAAGTTGCTCCTGCAGTTAGCTGGGTGGTTTGAATCCTGTCTTCCTGGTGAATGGCAAAGAACCTGGCCTTGGCTGTTTAGAGGACACAAATGTCTGTTCTCTGGTAGACAGTTTGTAGCCAGTTTCTGTGAGTGACCAGTGTTTTACTGTGGTTAAGAACACTGCTTGTGACTCCCAAGCCTGTAGCCTCCTAGGTGGGTAACCTTGATTGGCTGAGCACCTCGGTTCTTTATTGTCCCTGGAATGATAATACTTACCACACAGTTATTGTGAGACATCCGGATACGCATGTAAATATTTTATCACAGTGCCCAGCACGTAGCATTGAGGAAACGTTGGTTAATGTCTGTTGTATTTACCCGATTTCTGTTACAGATTGTAGACCCGGATGCCCACACGTTAGGGACCATCTTTTGTTCATTTACATTAGACTGTACAGAGATCACTGGGACTTTACCAGAGGGTATACAGGCAGGAAAGACAGAAAACGACACCTGGTGGCTTAGTGATTAAGTGCTGCGTCTGCTAACCAAAAGGTTGGCAGTTTGAATCTGCCAGGTGCTCCTTGGAAACTCTGTGGGACAATTCTGCTTTGTCCTAGGGGGTCTCTATGAGTCAGAATCGACTTGACGGCACTGAGTTTGGTGTTTTGAATATATTGTTAAGGAGATCTGGTATCACAGTGGTTAAGCCCTCAACTGCTAACTGAAAGGCCTGAAGTTCAAATCCATCAACCACTTTTCTGAGAGATGTGCTTCCTTCAAGGTTACAGCCTGTGAAGCCCTGCAAATCCACTGCCATGAAGTTGATTCCGACTCATACTCACCCTGTAGGACAGAGTAGAGCCGCCTCATAGGGTTGCCAAGGCCGTAATCTTCACAGAAGCAGACTGTCACGTCTTTCTCCTGTGGAATGGCTGGTGTGTTCAAACTGCTGACCTTTCAGTTAGCAGTTGAGTGTGCTTACCCACCTTGCCATAACGACTCCAGGAAACCGTATAGGATAGGTCTGCTCTGAGTTGGAGCTGAATGTGCAACTACAACAGTGTGTTTAGTCAGGGTGAAAGAGTAAAACAATCTGTAAGTGAGAATTAAAATTTTACTGATGTGCTCCTCAGTCTTTTGTTCCCAAGACTTTGGGGTCACCTGACCAGGTGGTTTTCTAAACCAGCTGCTGTTGATGCTGAGCCACGGAGCCCTCAGGTGTGGCAGTGTGGAACTGCACTCCAAGCGGTTTTCAGCTGCTGCTGTTTTGGCAGGAGGTTATCAGGCTTTGTTCTGAGGTGAGTCCTGACCTCCACCTTTCCTTAACAACTGAGTGTGTTCATGCCTTGCGTCACCCAGGGACACCATACAACTTTCTAGATTTTATAAAGAAAAGTGAAATTAGACTGTTGTTGTTAGGTGCTCTCAAATCCCTTCCTACTTGTTGCAAATAATATAAAAAACCCAAACCAAACCCATTGCTGTTGAGTTCACTCAGACCCATCGCTCCCCTGTAGGATAGAGGAGAACTGCTCCATAGAGTGTCCAAGCAGCAGCTGGTGCATTCAGACTGCTGACTTTTTGGTTAGCAACCAAATGCTTAACCACTGTGCTACTATGGCTCCAAAATAATAATAGTAACAAAATCTAATCACAGACTATCTGTGATTTCCTCTCCTTTAGTCACCTTCTCCTCCAGCCAATGATTTTTTATGTTTGTGTGAATTAAATTTCTACCGTATTTGATATATACTTGTATGTTGAATATATTTGATGTATATGATAGATATTTAATAGATGTGTATATGCAGTTTTTTCTTCATTCCTGTGGCATGAGACTCACTTGGAGAGAGCGGCTCCTGGTGGCTGATCCCGAGGGTACCCCATCTACATGGGGAGGGTGATGCTTTCACTAAATGAGTAAAACTGGAGCAGACTCAGATCTATAATTTTTCCAGGAGCACTAAAGAGAGTCTTTTGTTCTCTTTCACAAGAAGCTAATATTGTCTTTGCTTTTCCTGAGCAGAGGCTGAAAAAGTAGTTCAACAGTGGCAAAGAAAGGGAAAATTGAAACCAACCACCTGAAGCTGGTTTTGGAAGATAATTCTAAATGAGAACAATCTTCCAAAAGTCAGCTAGCTTTTGATTTGGCTAATCCATCTGTTTGGTATTTCAGCTGGCTCTCTCTTCATTCTCCCTCATTTTTGTAGCTTTCCCATGGGGAAACCACCAGAGTCCAAATCATCACAGCGGTGCTGAGCCTGTTGAAGGTCTGTGTGTAGCTTGGAGGGCTGCTAGTCAGTCTGTCGTTACCCATACCCATTGCCGTCAAGTCAGGTCCAACTGATAGTGACCCTAGTGGTCAGAGTAGAACTGCCCCATTGAGTTTCCAGGGAGCTCCTAGAGGATTTGAACTGCCGACCTGTTGGTTAGCGGACGTGGCACTTAACCACTGCTCCGCCAGGGTTTCTGAGTCTGTTGTTAGGTGCTGTCTATCTGGTTCCGACTCATAGCCACCCTCTGTGTATCCCAGGGAAGCACTGCCTGACCCCCGAGCCGTCCGCACAGTTGTTGCAGTATTGGGCCCATTGTTGTAGCCATGGGGTCAGTTCTTCTGGTTGTGAATCTTTCTGCTGACCCTTTGCTTGACCCAGTATGACGTCCTCTTCCAGCGACTGGTCCCTACTGATAAACACATCCAAAATATGTGAAATGAAACCTTGCCATTTTTGCTTCTAAGAATGTTTGTTGAAACATCTGAATTGGTAGTCCGTCAGTTCCTAGAGCCAAGTTTGTTGCCATTGCCTTCAGCATGTCTTGAACTTCTTCTATCCATACCGTTGCCTCTTGATCTTATGCTGCCTCCTGGAGTGGCTGAATGTCAATCAGTTTTTTTTTTGGTGCAGTAGCTTTGTGTATTCCTTTCATTGTCTTTTGATGCTTTCTGCATTGTTCAGTATTTTGCCCATTCTTTAATTTGCAGCTTGAGGCCTGAATTTTGTTTTCCAGTCTTTTAGCTGGATGCTGAGTTTGTTCTTGGCTTTTGGTTTTGTAACTCCAGGTCTTTGCATGTTTTTTTAATTAATTCTTTGGTTTCTTGAGCTGCGTTTTGAAATCCTCTGTTCACCTCTTTTGGTAATTTCTTTGGTGGCTCACTGTAGCTGCTCTACATTCAACAGTAGGTTTCAGAGTCTCTTCTGACATCTGTTTGGCTGTTTTCTTTCTTATGTTCTTAATGACTTTTTGCTTTCTTCATGTATGATGTCTTTCATGTCATTCCACAACTCATCTGTTTTTGTCATTAGTATCCAGGGTGTCAAATGTATTCTGGAGATGGTCTCTAAATTCAAGTAGGATATACTCAAGTTTGTACTTTAGGTCTAGTAGACTTGTTTTAATTTTCTCAAGTTTAACATGAACTTGCATATGAGCAACTAATGTTCTGAGTCCCTGGCCAGGTGCTGACTGAGGATATCAAGCTTCTTCATGGCCTGTCACACCGTTAGATTCCTGTGAGTCTCCTAGAGTATAATTAAGATAGCATTTACTTCTACTTTGGCACTCTTAGATTTTTATTGTTGGGGGGTTGAGGGGCTGGGTTTGAGAAGGGAGTTATTTCTTTATATCAACAACTTGTATTACAGTTTTACCAGTCATAAGTTACAGTTCTGCTTAGATAAACTTATTCCCATTTGAGAATTGCAGAATGAACAGACTTGTTACTCAAAGCAAGATTGTGGTATATTTTTGATTCTGCCATGAGGTTGTTTCATTCTTCATGTCAGATTCAATGATGTTACTTTTGTTGTAATAATCCATAAAGCATGCCAGGACTACATCTAGAGATGGAGTTGGGTGTTGATGTTAAATTTATTTGTACCTCATTAAGTAGATATGACTAACAAAAAACCGCAAACCTGTTGCCATTGAGTTGATTTCTAGTCCCTGCAATCCCATTTGTTACAAAGTAGAACTCTTCATAGTGTTTTCCTTTTTTTTAACTTTTTTATTATGATTGAATGAAAATGTACATTCCCATGTAAACTCACATGCTCCCTATATGCAGTTCCCTCTACTCTCCCTGCCCAGTGACAACACACCCCTCTTCTCTGCTCCATACATGTCCTATCCTCCCAACAGTCTCCTATCCCCTCCTCCCCGCCCACTCTCCTTCCTCCAACAAGAGGCCAGCAGGATGACATCTTATAGATGCATAGAACCATAAAGTTCCCACAAGATACAGTCTTTATAGTGTTTTCTTGATCATAATCTTTATGGAAATAGATTGCCAGGGAGCTTCTAGGAGGGGTCAGAACTGCCAACCTTTAGTTTAGTCATCAGATACAAACCCTTTTTGCTCCCCAAAACATAGTGAATATTTAAAAATTCACATGCAGTCATCAACTTGCTCTTATGAATGAGAGTTCCTTGATGTTTTGAAAGGTAGGGACACATGTGAAGGTATTGTGGGAAGAATATCAAGTGATAGTCAACAAGTGAAGCCTGCCCTTTCCTAGCTTTTTTTGTTTTCTCATTTTAAAAAATTGTGGCAAGTAGGTGACAAAATATTTGCCATTCCAATAGTGTTCACACACACAGTTCAGTAATATTAAATGTGTTTATCATGCTGCTCAACCATTAACCTCTCCCAGAATTAACCTCTCCATCACCCCCGGCAGATACTCACTGTCCCAAAGGGTTGTGTTTTTCTTTCTCCTGACTTTTTTAATATGTAGAAAATATCTTGGCAGAAGAAGTGTAATTGCCAGAGAGAATACTGGTTTTATCTTGTGTGCAAAAACCACGTTTCTTGCTCCTGCCACCTGGGCTGAAAACCAAGAGATAACAGTTCCTGCCCTGCGTGTCATTAGAGCTTCAGGATGTGAACAGTGACTACCTGTTGTCATTATGCCAGAGAACAGGATTTGAGTACACCTTTTGAAAGTTTGCAAGAATCATGGCGATTTATGGTTCCACACACACAAAAATAGTCCCGAAATGTTAAAGGATTAATAATAGTGCAGACATATACTTGAGTTCGAGAGGTTTAAAATCATTTACAAGGCAAAAACATCCTTTTAAGAGCCTTCTCTGACTCCTAAATTTGTAATTTTATTAAAGTGCCTTTCACTGGCATCTCATTTGAAGCAAATAGTCATTTTTTATAGGCACGTTACCGAAAGCAAACCCGTTGCTATCGAGTCGATTCCAACTCATAGCGACTGTATAGGACAGAAAATAACTGCTCTGTAGAGTTTCCAAGGGGCACATTGTGGATTCAAACTGCCAACCTCTTGGTTAGCAGACATAACACTTAACCATTAGGCATGTTAAGTTCCCATATATCACTAGATATATAACCATACCACTTTCCTTCTCAGAAATTACTTCATTTTATCATCCTCATTGGCTGAAGTTTATATAATATTTACTCTTTATTTTTAAAACAATTTATTTATTTGTTATTGTTAAGAATAACAGCAGAAGATACACCAGTTTAGCGGTTTCTACATGTGCAGTTCAGTGACATTGATTACGTGTTTTGAGTGGCACAACCGCAGTCACCCTCCTTTTCTGAGTTGTTCCTTCCCCATTTTAACATAAACTCACTGCCCGCTGTGTTTCCAGTCATCTTTCTAGTTGCTATTGTTAATTTGATGCCATATAGACAGATCTTAAAAGAGCATAATAATCCAAGCAGACATTCTTTACTAGTTAAATTGTTGTTTCATGTTAAGAAGACTTCAGGGGATATTTTTGATTCCAGTTTCAAAGCTTATCTCAGGGTGATAGTGTCAAGGGCTTATTCAGACTCTGTGGGTCCAAAAAGTCTAGATTCCATGGGAATTTGAAATTCACTTGATTTTGCAACCTCAGAATATTCATTCTGTCTGTAACTGATTCTCTCATGCCTGAGAGAGAAAGGTACCTCTCTCTTCCTGAACTGAATCCTTCTACTCTGTTCTCCAAACCACTGTCCTTTTCTCCTGTAGGGCCGTGCTTCTTCATTGTCTGTCCTATCCAGTGTTGTTGGGCTTTACCTCGAGGATCCTTGCTCTCTGGCTACGAGTAAGGTGGCCTTCAGCTCTGGAGCAGCTCCTCTTGGGCTCCGTAGCAGTGGGCCACAGGTGTTTCTCCTTACAGGGTATGTGTCTTCTCATACATACATACACATACATAGCTGCCTTGTGTGTAGTTTGCTGCTCTGTATGTGATTTTAACATCTGGTACTGTGCTGAAACTTTCTTTCTCTTACTGGGGAAGTAGAGTTCAATAACTCCTCAAGAGATGGCTTTCTTGTAGGTTTTATTTTTTCTGTAATAGATGGGTTCCACAGCTAGCCCAGAAAATACGTTGTTTACAGAAGAGACTAATGGTTGTTGAAGAACAAAATTACTTTATTTCTCTGAATATTACTCTAAAATATGAGTTCAGTAGAGTCACTTGTTCTGTGGGTAGATCTCTACAGAGAGATCTTTGCGTCTTTTGTTTTAAATCAAGATGTGTGAAGTTTTACTGTTTTCATTCAGCATGGGGCATACATGGGACATATGATACATTTTGTATGTCCCATTTGCATTTTTTGGTATCTGAAAAGTGAAATTATTTTGTTTTGTGATATGTTAATGTTGCCTTAGCTTCTCTGCCTGTAACAATGTTGTCTTCCCTACTGTCTTCCAGAGTAGTTTTTCATTCCTCTGTTATATATAACGGAAGAATTATATATATGCATATATATAAAATATATAATTATATATTATTAATTATACATAGTATATAATATGTAAAATACATTATACATATTAATATGTATATAGATATATATAGATGTATCTAAAGGATTATTTTCCTAGGGGATATATTTTTAGAAGTAAATCCCCATTATCCTAGTTTAAGTAAAACAAATTCTTTAAGAAATTATTAATAAAATATATTCGTGAAACAGTGGAGCATAGAAACATTCCTCTTACGTAAGACCATGCTCACCTTTTATGTTAATTTCTTTCCACGGTGTTTAAACTGTAGTCATCTTAACTTTTACAATTGTGATTGCCATGTAATTTACTTTTTAAAAACAGGATGTGTATATGTAAGATAACTAGGAGAGCACATTAGGACATTTCACACTTACGCAAGCCAAGAATGACTCCAAAAGAGTGAGGACCCTGGTTTAAAAAAAAAAAAAAAAGGCCTGGACTTGACCATGACTCTGGGCTTCAGAATACAGGGAGCAGGAGCTCCAGCCTCAGCAGGGCCTGGAAGTGGCCGCAGTAGCCCTCGGTATCAGAACCAGCCGGGATGCTTGTTTAAAGTTCCCTTTTCTGGGCCACCTTTCAGGACTCACTGAACCAGAATCTCAAGGATCCTTGAGAAAAGTCTGTGTTTTTTGAACACCCCCAGTATTTCACGTAGTCCACCTCCGGTATTCTGCAGCCCAAAGAGTACTGTTCAAGTCCAGATTGATGTTTGTAAGCCCAAGTTCTTCCTCATTTGGAGTCATTCCTGGCTTGTGTGAAATGTCCTGTGTGTTCTTTCCAGTTATCTTAAATTTACATAACAAAAATGGGTTCCAATAACTGTACATTTCTAAAATTGACTTTGTGGAAGTGTCACATGTTGGCTTAAAAAAATCTTCTAAAATGACATGAAATAATCTATAAGATGAGGGTGCCATTGAATGGGTTCTGTATTCTGAATTTATTATCATTACTGATTGGACATCTTGCCATTTGAACTTAACACCAGATTTGGAAGATGTAGGCAGTACCCCAAAGTGCAAAGGCAGTTAAACTGTCCCAAGCCTGGAAGCCGGGACATGCCAACTCAGTTCCGCAAATTGATTTTCATTTGCAGGATTTCATACACGTTGGTAATGGAATAGCGGAACTCATACTTCAAGAGAGATGCAGCCTGTCTGGTGACTCGGGAGTGTGGCTCACTTCTTTGTGCTTCTTTCTTCTAAATTAGAAAACAATCAGATACCAAATTTTCTTGACATGTATTTTTGTTGTGAAGGTTATGCTCAATTTTCTCTAACACATACGAATTAATTTTTGGTCAAAAGTAAAAAAACAATGAATTATCAAATGTCATGTTACCTATATTTTATTTGCAGCTAAAAAATAAAAAAAGACCCTACAGAGCACAATTCTATTCTGATACACACAAAGTCGATTCAGAATCAACTGTGTCAACTTTTTTTTTTCTTTTTAAATTATAGTTTTTCCATGTTTTAACTGTTGAAAGCTGAAAGAATTCTCTTGGAATCTCAATTTTTTTTTTTGGCTCAGTAACAGTGGTGTTCGTATTTAATCAAAAGTTGTATAACAAAAGACTTGTGAACATCAACAACCAAAGATGAACGTGCTTTCTGTAGATATGTTTAACTACAGTCCACCGGAACACACTTGCATGAATACAGGAGGTTGTCGGACTCTTTGCAACAGGGGTAGATGCCCAGGGTGGAGAATTGTGGATACCTGGGTGGGGAAGGGCTTATTATTATTTTTTAGGTGACTTTATGGAGCCCACATATCGCGGTGTTATGTGTTCGGCAGATAACCAAAAGGTTAGCAGTTTGAGACTACCAGCCACTCTGCAGGAGAAAACTGTGATGGTCAGTTTCCCTGGAAATCACAGCCTTGGAAGTCCTATAGGGCCATTTGTCTTGGTCTTATAGGATTCCTATGAGTTGGAATTGTTCTGAAGGCAGCAGGTTTTTAGGTGATTTAGGGGAATGTTTGAAGGGAAATTGTGTTCTTCAATGAATGCTGCTAAGGAAAAGTTTGCCTTACATATTTTTGAAGAAAAGGAGTCAGAACTACTTTATGGATTTTTGGGGTGGGGGTGGGGAGGTGGTTTAATGTATATATAACAAAACATTTGCCATATTAATTATTTTGAAGAGTGCAAATCAGTGATTTTTTTCCTCCTGGAGTTTTGAGAGTTTGTGTTCTACTTCTAGACTGATGGGTTGCAAGGGTGAGGGGAGGGTTTCTGTGCTTTTATTGTACCACAGTGCTATGTATCAGTTAATTATCCAGCAGACCTTGGATAGATCTGTCTTACTTGAACCAGAAGCATTCACTTATCTTGATTTTTTGTTGTTGTTGTTGAACTGTGCTTTATGTGAAAGGTTGCAGAACAAATTAGTTTCTCTGTTAAACAGTTAACACACAAATTACTCTGTGGCATTAGTTTCCAGTCCTTTGCAGTGCCAACACCGCTCCCTTCTCTGCTCTGGGTTCCCTAGTCCATTCATCCAGTTTTCCTGTCCCTTCCTGCCTTCTTGTCCTTCCTTGGGGGCTGCTGTGCCTGTCGGTCTCATATACATGATTGAACTACAAAGCCCTTTTCTTGTGTGTGTGTTACTGTTGTTCCTATAGACCTGACTGGTCTTTGGCCTAAAGGTGAACCTCAGCAGTGACTTTGTATTGACTTGAAATGGTGTCTGGAGCTCTACTCTTGAGTTTCTTCAGTCCCTGTCAGACCAAGCCTTGTCTTGTCTTTTTTTTTTTTGGTGAATTTGATTTTCTTTTACATTTTTTTCCCTTACTGTGTCTGGGACCCTCTACTGTGGTCCCTGCTGGATAGTAGTTCGTGGTAACTGAGCACCGTCTCATTGTTCTGGGCTCAGGATTTTGGGGATTATGGTGGTTGTGGTCCATTAGTCCTTGGACTAATCTCGTGTTTTTAGTGGTCTTTATTCTCCTTTGTTCCAGCCAGTATGGGACCAATAGATGTATCTTAGATGGCTGCCCACAGGCTTTTTAAGACCCCGATTGCTTACTCACCAAAATCCAATATGGAACAATTTCTGTGTGGACTGTGTTATGCCAGTTGAGCAGGTATCCTCTGAGACTATGGTCCCTAGTCCTCAGCCCAGTGGCTTGGTCGCTCAAGATACTTAGGCTTGTTTGTGAAGCTTCTGTAACTTTGCCTTGGGCAAGGTGTTCTGACTTCCCAGTATTCTGTGTAGTCTTACCCTTCACTGAAAGGTATCACTTAACTACTATCTGGTTAGTGTTTTTCCCTCTCCACCTCTTCTCTCCTCTTAACCATCAAGGATTGTTTCTTCAGGGGGAGAACCCTACGGTTTCTAACACACAAATGGCTTTGGTATTGTTTCTCACTCACTGAGTTAGCTCATACTAAAAATAAATAGTCAATGTTTACGTGCATGGACTTATATTGGCTTAAACTATATATGGCTGGTAAAGTTGTAAATTGCTGCAGCCATCATGAAAGGGAATTTGACAGATGTCTGTAAATCTTTAAAAATGTCCATACCCTGTGATCTGGCATTTACTTCTTGGAATTGGTAATCGCCATCGAATCAGTTGTCACTCATGACAAGCCCACTTGCGCAGAGTGGAACTATTCCATAGTGTTTTCAAGGACCCGATTGTTCAGAAGCAGATTGCCAAGCTTGCCTTCTGAGGTGTCTCAGGCTGGGTTCGAACTGACAACCTTTTGGCTAGTTGTTAAACAGTTTAACTGTTTGTGCTATGCTGGGACCCCTTCTAAAGACAGAGGTATGTGAAACAGTTACTGATGCATAGAAAATTTTATTTGTAGTGATGTTCAACATAGCATTTTATAATACAAACAAAATGGAACAAAACCAGTGTCCACAGTGGAGGATTAGTTGAGTAAATCGTGGCACGGCTATGTAACATAACACGATGGAACCATTCAGCATTGTTACAGAAAGATACTTAGTGACAGGAAATTGATCATAGCATGTTCTAAGAGAAACACCATATGCAGTATTGTCCCAGTGGCATAGGTGCACTTAGAAAGATGAAAGTGAGAGCTGTTAACTGTTAGGATTCATTCTCCCCAGATGGTTCTTTTCTTCTTGGTATCCTTTGCTGTTTCTCAACATTACTGTAATGCATATGTTTTAACTTTGCTGTTGGGTGGGGGTTGGGAAGTGGGAGGAGGAACCTAATAAATATTTTTAAGGATTTTGCTTCCTGAAACAACCAGTACTTGCATTTTTATGTCATGTCATGTAAAAAAGGCAGCAGGATGAATGTGACGGAATGTAACACATTATCTGAGCTATTTTCATGATGAATTGATACTTTTCTATTTTAGATGTTAGAAAATTCCTTGCCAACTTTTCTCTGTGAAATAGCTGAAATTGATAATAGATCTTTTTTGTGTGTGTTCATTTCAGCACATTTTACGAATGGGTATTTATTATGAAAAGCATCCAGCGTCTTCCTTTCAATAAAAGACAGCTTGAGGGTTTTCACCCCACTGAGCTGCTGGCACACAATAGTCTGTTTATTTAATCACTTTTGCTTTTTCAGCGGTTTTGATCCTTGATGGAGTAAAGGCTCTCCCTGCCTTAATTTTTTGAATTTGAAATGGAGAGATTTAAATGTGATTTATTCTGCTTTGACCTATGGTTTGAATTAACTTGGTTGTTTGCATTCGTTTTCGAGTGAAGTGTTTAATACTTGCACAGTGGTAATATAATCAATCCCTTTGTTTTCAAGCTGCTCTGGAGACAGTTTTAAGCTTCCTAGACAATAAAGCTTCCTTTTATTAGAGTACCAAATAGAAAATGGACTTTGATAGCTCATTTTGAAAATAATATGTGTTTAAGAGCATAACATTTTGTTTTTTAAATCAAAGTCTCAGTGTACTGTGTTGTACGAACATTTCACCAATTCACGCTGACCTTTTCTTGCTGTGCCTCAGTTGTGATTAGTGAGTTTTGAACGAGTTGAGAATTTTTTTTTTCCCCCAAGCAGTGTCACTGAATTACTTATAAGCAGCCTGGGTGGTTTAGTGGTTAAGAGCTATGTCTGCCAACCGAAAGATTGGAGGTTGGAATCTACCAGGCGCTCCTTGGAAACCCTAGGGGCAGTTCTACTCTGTCTCATAGGGTCGCTGTGAGTTGGAATCAACTCAATGGCAACTTTTCCCCCCCAAATATTAGTATATGCGGTACTTTTCCTAATGTGCCACCATCTTATCTCTCTTTACTGCAAAACTTCTGTTCCTTGTGGCTTCCACTTCATCATTCAATGTTCGGTTTCAGGAAATAGTTTTTTTGTTGTTGTTGAAAATATACGCTGTGAATCACACACCAGTCCAACAGTCTTTACACGTATGAATTACATTCCTCAAGTTCTGCGGCTGTTCTCACCCTTGAAAGGCTCCTGGAAGTCTGGTTTCTCTGCCGGCCATCTCACTGACACTCGTCGCCGAGATCGTCTCACACCTAGTTTGTCAAGTCAGAAGCCGTCCTCTTAGCCCTGTCCTTTTCAGTGTCTCTCAAGTTTCAGGGGTTGTTGTTGCGGTGTCAGCCAACAGAGTTCTCCACAAAGACCTTCGGTGCTTTCTTTCAGTGCTGGTGACGACTGCACGTCATCCTGCGTTCACAGTGAGTGGCTCAGGGAGTAGACTGTCTGACCTGGACTGTCATCCCCTGCCTCCCACCCTTCGGTTGCTGTCTGTTCTGATCCCCTGCACCCCTCAAGGCCTGTTTCTCTGATGGGGGCCCCTTCCCCACGTAGTATGGTGTTCTCTGTATGGCTCTCTCTTCGACTTTCTGCCGGAACTCTCTTTGTCTTTCTGCTTAGTACACAGTCCTGTAGGTGTTCTTACATTGGTTGTATTCTGTTCCCAAAGACTGGGGCCATGTGTTTGTGTGTTCTGTGCTGCAGTCGACCACTGCACACATCTGTGCATGTGGGCCCTCTGTGTGTGTTGGACTGGATCTCATCTAGGGTTCACTGGCACAGTTACCTGGTCTGGTAGCAACACTTCCCCAGTAAGGTCGACAGCACCCGTAGGGTGGGACCCTGTATTCTTCCTTTCAGGAGTTCTTAAGTTGGGGCCTGGTGAGGGACTTCAGTGGTCTGTGAACCCTCTGAAATTATACAGAAAGTTCTTACATGTGTTCTTGTATGTGTTTCTATGCAGCAAGCACCCATAACTTTTATCAGTATCAACCTGTATAAAAAAGTCTGATTTAAGTGATTTAGCATTCTAAGTAATTTTCCAAAAAAGAAAAACCATCAAAGCAAGTATGTAACTGTTTTCTGGTTATTTGGAGTGTCTAAGTAGCCAGAATTCATGTCCCCACTCCCTATTTCAAGGAGCCCTAGTGGTGCAATGGGTAAGTGCTTGACTGGAAACCAGAAGGCTGGTGATTGGAACTCACTGGTGGCTCTGCTGGAGAACAGGCCTGCTGTTTGCTGCCTGGATTACAGCCTAGGAAACCATGTGGGCAGTTCTACTCTGTCTACTCACAGGGTCTCTGTGAGTCCAAATCAACTTGATGGAATTCAGCAACGTGACTTCCTGTATTGTAAGTTCTGGGACTTCGTGGCAGTTCTACTCTGTAACACTTTGGTTCACCGTAAGTGGAACCAATTTGATGGCAACTAACAGCAACAGCGCCAACATCAAGAGCAACAACTTAGATCGTTCAGGATTCTTGTTAGTTCAGTGTTGGGTCAAGCAGTTGGGTCAGTGATAGAGTGTGGCACCTTGGGAACTGAGGACAGGTCGTCATTAATTTGCTTCAGTCTCTGGTACCATGAGAGGCCCTGAGGAACATCTTTTGGAAAAGTGGGTGTTCTCAGCCTGCTAGGGTAAGCAGCCACTTATGCACAGAGTTTCAGTGTGGGGCCAGGCTGCCTCCCTCATGTGGACAGCTGAGGCCACTGTGGATTTAATGATCACCGTGCTGGTCATTGATTAGTGGAACCCTTTGAACGTCCGGCTGAAAGCTTTGTTTTAGTACAAATTCTTTGGCTGTGAGGTAGACACAGGTTTCTAAGAGTGTAATTTTTCTTTGGTGAGAAAAGATGGGATTAAACAGTTAGTTATTCAGTTGGGATAAAGGGCAGACAGATGAAAAGACCGAAAGCCCAGGTATGTGTCAGTAGGTTTTGGTTTGCGTCTTTGGATGGATAAAAAGTATCTGTTGCTGCATTGGCCTCTGCCCTGGGCTTGTCCTCCTTTGCCATGCTGGGCAGTGGGTTGGGCTTCAGGCCCTGGTGGACAAGCCCAGAGGCTTCTTCTGCAGGGACTGAACCCAGGTGGCTTTGATCTGGTGTCACTCAGTCCTTCAGCTCACCCAGTTGGTTGCTGCAGATTTGCTCGACTTCCAGAAGCGTGACTGCCAGCAGGAAAGTGTGCCTGGCCTCTAATTAACGGTGGGGTGGTTTTTAAGTTTGTCTATTGAAATTTGTTCAGCTTTCCTCTTTCTTGTTTTGTGAAACAGTTAGTCTTTTGGCATCTGTCCACATTTACCTTAAACCAGCAGTACCAAGTCAATTAAGTCCATTGTGGAGGAGAATGCTGTCTGTATATCAAAAGAGTCTCATAATTTGATGTATTAACCTTAATTTCCAGAGGAAGTCATTAACCTCAGATGGAGTACAGTGACTCTTTTGTCTAGTACGAAACTGTTCTCAATCTTCATAATGTAAGAGCCTATTTCAGTTGCTTGCCTTTAATGTGGGTAGAAGACTCACCAGAGCTGAGCTGCTGCCGACTCTGCCTTGTTTCCAGAGAAGTAGCCATGCAAGTGCTGATGTTTGGGTGTTTGTTGCCTATGGCAAGGCTCAAAGTCCACCTTACCTGTTTATCTGAAACTCTTTTTTTCTTGCTGTAAGTCAGGCGCTGGTAAACAATGGCTCATAGGCCAAATCGGGCCCACTGTCAATTTTTGCAAATGAAGCTTTTTGAAATAGAGCCATGTCCATTTTGTTTATGCATTACCTTTGGCTGATACTGCTCTACAGTGGCCAACTTGAGTAGTTGAGACAGAGACCATATGCTTCATAGACCCCAGGGTGTTTCCTCTCTAGAATTTTACAAAGAAAAGTATGCCAACCACACCTTGGTGATGTAGTGGTTAGTGCTGTGTCTGCTAACCAAAAAGTCTGCAGTTCTTCTGTGCCAGATGCTCCTTGGGAACTCTATAAGGCAATTCTGCTGTGTCCTGTAGGGTCGCTGTGAGTCAGAATCAATGGCAGTGGGTTTGGTTTGGTTTTTCTCTCTGAGATATGAACAGGCCCGGGACCTGGCACTTTCTGGTGTTGTCAGCATCACTTAGGTGAAGAACGAGGTGGCATGCTTTAAATTTTGTTGGTGGCAGACAGTGATGCTGCTAGGTTGGTGCAATACTTTATGGTGTATCCCCCTCACCCCCATGGAACTCTCCTGTACCAGACCATACAGAATTCTTAGCAGTGTTTTTTGTACTGGTGTTACTTGTAAATTGCTAGTTTCATACACAGCTCCATGTTTTCCTTTCATTACTACCTCACTGTGAAGTTTATTGACATAGATTCACTAATACTAATTATGACAATATTGTAGCTAAAATATCATGAAATTTGACAAAATCATTGACTGTAAATACCAGCAGCAACAAAAACAACGTGTGCCTGTAGCATGTGCAGACAAAACCATGGGATTTGAACCATCACTACAACTGGTTAATAATGAGAGCTTTTTTTGACTGGAGGCTTCAGAAGATTCAAAAAGTAAATTAGCATAGAGTTGTATCCTTACAGATGTATTGATACATGTAAGTTGAGTTTACAAAAAGTGTTTTTGATATTATAATTAGCTGTAGGGATAGTTTCATAAAAAATAAAATTCTCCTGAAACACTGCACAGAAATGTTACAGATAGTCATTTTGGTGTCACTTCCTTGGAGGATGTCACCCCGTGCTATCTGCACCCCCCTGCACACCTATAATAATGTCACTAGTAGAAGATAAATGTTTTTTTCATTTCTCAAGACTTGTCTAAAACAAAACAAAATGAACAAACCGTTTGCCGTTGAGTCCATTTTGACTCATAGCAACCCCATAGGAAAAAGTAGAAGTACCCCTTAGGGTTCCAGGGAGTGGCTAGTAAATTTGAACTGCTGACCTTTTGGTTAGCAGCAGAGCTCTTGGCCACTATGCCACCAGGGCTCTGGGTCTTGGCTCGTGACATTCCTGTCTTCACTGTGCTGTGGATATCCTGACGGTGTAGTAGTTAAGTGCTATGGCTGCTAACCGAGAAGCTGGCAGTTTGAATTTACCATGCATTCCTTGGAAACTCTATGGGACAGTTACACTCTGTCCTGTAAGGTCGCTATGAGTCAGAATCAACTCAATAGTAATGGGTTTAGTTTTTTTAAAACTAGGCTACATTTTATAGGAATAACATACCAAGCCTGTACATGACTCTTTGCCGTCCAGTTGATTCTGACTCACGACGACCCGTATGGGCCAGAGTAGAGCTGTGCTCTGTGGCACTCTGAGTGGCTGATTTTTTAGGAGATGTTCAAGCCTTTCTTTGGAGACAACTCTGAGTAGACTTGAACCTCTGACCTTCTGGCTAGCAGTCAGGCACATTAATCATTTGTACACTCAGGAACTCCTGGCTGTGTGGAGGCTCTGAAGTGCTCTGTGGTAGTGTTTCTTTCGAGCATCCTCAGACTTGGCGTATCTCTGAAATGGTGTTTGGAGGCCCAGGCTGCTTGTGAGGTGCACTTGTCTCCGCAGTGAGCATGTGTCTGTTGACATACTTGGTAGAGAAATTGGGACTCTGCCAGCCCATCTCCTAGTGATGCTGGTGCCTGTGTAGTGAGCCTTCCTGTTAGTGGTATTTTTCAGCTGTGTCACGGAGAGACAGAAAATGTTGGCATCAGCCCTTTCATTTGTGATGACTTGGAAACATGTGCCAGTTCTGCCTAGCAGTGTTGCTTGAGGAGGTTGTACTCCATATAATGCCCCTTGCCGTCTCTTTTGATGTTTATTTCAATCATGAATGTTTTACTAGGTTTTATTATGAGTGTTACAAATTGAATCTACCATCCATCTGTTTTCTTTGCAAAACGTCTTGTTGCAAGACAGAAAGCCATGTCTGGTGTTTATGGGAGTTTCTGGCAGTTGAAACTCTTCTTGAGGGACCTTGTTACTTCCAGGTGAAAGAAGGCTGAGTGTTGACTGAGTTAGAGCTTGTCAAAACTGTCATGAAAATAGAGAAGAGTTTCCCGCCATAGTGTTGGCAGCAGCATGAAAGGATGTTTGTGGATCGTCCTCCATCGCTGCCATGACAGGAGATGGGACATGGATGCTGTTGTCCCTGATGGCCCTCCCTCTGCGTCTTCCCATGCACAGAGCTGTGCCTGCCTTCTGGAGGCATCTCGTTCTGCAGACTGTCTGTGAGGTCCACCCCTCTGCAAATGTGGATTGATTCTGACAAACATGGTTCCTTGATGTGTGAGGTGTAGTGTTTAGTAGGCACCCAACTTTATTGTGACCGTGCTATCACAGGAGCCGTGTCAGGTGAGGTAAGTGGTAACGGGGTGGTCATCACTCCAGTGTGGAGCTGGGGAGAGAGCTGGGTCTGTGCGGCAGTTCTCTTCTTGTCTGTTGTACGGCGTTTCGCAGGGTGCCTTGCCCATCTGAGCCTCACATTCCTCTGTGGTAAAGGGCACACCACTGGAGTCCTTGTGTTTTGGGTTGATAGTGGTAATGCTGTCCTTAATTGCCACCGAGATGGTTCTGACTCATGGCAGACCCCTGTGTTACAAAGTAGAACTACTCCATAGGGTTTTCTCACTTGTAATGTTAATAGAATCAGATTGCTAGACTTTTCCTCCATGACACTGCTGGGTGAGTTTGAACTGACAACCTTTAGATCAGCAGAGGAGCACAAGCAGTTTGTGTCACCCAGGGACCCTCCTGGTGGTGACAGTGAGCACTGTCATTGTGAGAAGGCTACAGAATCAGCACTTGAGGGCCTTGCAGGTGTTGGTGGAGAGATGCTTTGATCCCAAGTGTGCTGCTGCTCAAAGAGGAAAAGGGCAGACAGAGATGGACTGATACGACTGTCACTCAGATGAGCAGCAGGCAACAATTTGGGCTTTGCTAGAGCATTGTAGCTTTAGAAAAAGTTGCTTGTAGATAGATTTTGTTTTCACTGCAGTTTAAAGAAGATCTTAATCCAGCTGGGTGTTTCACAGTCATGTCTCTGTCCTGTCAACTCTCTGTCCTTGCTATACCACTAGCAGCAATAACAACAACACAATTCAAAAAAACTCTATTAAAACAGCTTCCATAGAAACTGCTTATTCATAGCTAAGGGCCAAGAATAAGATAGGCCCAATGAATCTTTATTTGTTTTCTCAAATAATTTAATTATAAAGTTTAAAAGGCACTGTGCCTTCTTTCATGTGCCATTTTATTATCAGATTGTTAGAGAGGACATAATAGAGCTTAGTAGATGTTGTAGTCTCCTGGAAGGAAATCCTTAAATGCCCCGGTGGCTCCCTTTTAAAGCCTAGCATCTGGAATAAGACATTCGTAGTCATTCTCACACGTGTGCTCTCTTTCCCAGAGCTGTCCACGACCCAAAGACCAAATGGTTTAGCTTGATGTAGTTCTACCCCAGACACCATCTCTAAAAGGAGTGCCTGGAACCCAAAGCTTTCTTTCTGGTTTTGCAGTTCTGTAAAGCTCCTGCAGATGGCTCCACCCTCCACCGGAGAACTGTTGCCGTTGATGGGAGAGCTGATGTCTGTCGTCCCTTCTCCGCAGTGTTTGTCAGGCTTCCCTTGGTCAGGTTTTTGCCTTATTGTCGTTTTCTTTCGAATTTTAGACTGTGGTGCCTGCCAGAGCTCGTAGAGGAGATAGCCACCTTGTATTATTACTTGTAAACTCTTACCTGTCTACTAAATTTTAAGTGTGCTGACCGTATCTCTGCTCCTGGTTATTGTAGCACAGCAATCCTGACATGCAGTGGTCCAGTATTTTCTCTGAATAACTGGAGAGGCTGTTTAGTGGGTTTTACCTGGTCAGATTTACTGAAGATGCACGTGGCTCCTGTCATTCTCTAGGTTTGTTTCAAGTTAAGGGTCATTATTAGCGTTCTCCAGACAACTCTGAGAAGCGTGACTTGTGGTACACAGTCCTGGTTTGTTAATCTGTGAAATTGTAGTCTAGTTAGGTTATACAAATTATTACTATACTCATAACTTGTTTACACCAAAAAACATAATAGTTATATATGTCTCCCTTTCAATAGTAATAAAAGGAAACGCCTGTCAGCTTAATTTATCACCAGACATGTTCTCATTTAAACGCCTATAAAATGAAATAAAAGCTTGACCTGAAGATTATGGTGAAGGCAGACTTGGCCACCACTGTGACTGGCATATAAAATACAGTGGGTGCCTTCACTGCTTTCATAAAAGTGCTGTAACTCATGTGAAAAGCTGTTACGTGGGGTGGCTGCAGAAGCTGTGAAAGCAGACCCACCAATCAGAGGTCAAAGAGGTGTCTAGTATGGTCCCCAGGAGAGCGGAACTTCCCCAGGACAGACAGAACCGTAGTCCCCACACTGGTCGTAAGTACGTTCACTGTCTCATTCTACAGTCTCACCAAGGCACTTGAAGAGAGTCAAAAGGGCACTTGTTAGGGAGTGTCATGTGGAGAAAGCTGGTTTAAAACCCACAGTGATGTGAGTTCGCATGTCCTCACACATACATGCACCCTGTGTTTAGTGCCAGTCCCATGCCAGCCACCACGGAAAGCTAAATGGAGTCCTGGCCCTAGGAGCTTAGGCTCTGCTGGCGTCTTGGCCTCTGTCCACTGGATGTCCATCACAGAGCCACTCTACCCTGGGGTTGTGACAACTAGAAGTATCTCCAGGCACTCCCACATTCCCCCTGGGAGCCACACAGGCGTCAGTTGAGAACACTGTGCTAGTGGCTGCTGCAGTCTGATCTGAAACATACACACTGTGCTAGTGGGTGCTGCAGTCTGATCTGAAAGACATGCAAGCACATGGGAAGTTAAGGACCACGTACACATTGGGGAAGGAGCTCTGGTGGTGCAGTGGTTAAACACTTGGCTGCTAACCAGGAGGTCAGCAGTTTGAACCCACCAACCTCCCCTTGGGAGAAGGTGTGTGGCAGTTTACTTCCATAAAGATTACAGCCTAGGAAGCCCTGTGGGGCAGTCCACTCTTAGACGGGGTCACCATGAGTCAGAATCGACTTGATGGCCCCTGACAACAACAGCAATACGCTGTGGACTGACCAGATGGAGACTATGATAGGAAGTAGGGAGAGCGGCCTTCCAGAACACTGTCCCAAATTCCCTCTTTTTCCCCGGCCTTTTGTGTAGCTGCATACATTTATCTGCGTTATATCAGAATTGTCACTTTCCTAGTGTTCAGAAATTTTTGACTACTAGAGATAGTAACTAAAATTATTTTTCCTTTTTTAAAAAAGTTAAATTACACTAGTGCTGAATAGTCACAAAATACCAATCAGAGGTCAAAGAGGGCATCTGGTATGGTCCCCAGGAGAGCAGAACTTCCCCAGGATACACATCTGCAAGGGACAGACAGAACTGCAGTCCCGACACTGGTCAAGAGTACATACATTCACTCTCTCGTTCTACAGTCTCACCAAGGCACTCGAAGGATTTTTTTTTTCTTTTTCCTTGTGATTAAGTGGAAGTGTACAATCCAGATCAATTTTGCATGCCCACCAATCTGCAGCTCCTTCTGCTCTCCTTGCGTGGTAACAGTCCATTCCTCCTTTTCATTCTGTGCTTGTGGTATCCTCTTAACAACTTCCTGTGTCTTGTCTTCCTCTCTACATTCTTCTCTCCCATCTAGAAAGACACCAGTGGGACAGCCTCCTATAATGGCACAGAACCATAAAGTACACACCCCATATGGTCACTGTGTCCCCGGGTCCAGTCCATTTTTGTCTGAAGACTTGACCTCAGTAGTGTTTTCTGGTCAGGGGTAGCGGCAGGTCTGGGGCCATGGTCCCAGGGGACCCTGCAGGCTGTTGGACCTTCAGTTGTGGTCTTTTAGTAGAGTTCTTGAGCTGCACCCCTGTTTTTCTCATGTTACTACAGGGACTCTACATTGTGTGCGCCATCATGGCTGTCTTGGGTGGTGGCCAGGCACCATCTGGTTCTTCTGGTCATAAGTTGATACAGTTTCCCATTCACATGGATCCTTTTGTCTCCTGAGATCTTTTTCCCTTGTATCTTTGTTGTTCTCGATGATTATCTGTTCTGGATGAGTTGGGACCATTTGGTATACCTCAGATGGCAGCTTGCTAGCTTTTAAGACCCCAGATGCCATGCACCAATGTGGGGTGCAGAAGACTCTCTTAGCAATAGATTAGTTATGACAATTGGCCTCGATGGCCCCCGAAAGTATGGTCCCCAAACCCCTGACCCGTGCTCCTGTATCCTGGCAATATTGTGTTGAGATTAGCTTTCAGTGTATGGTGAGGTCCAGGTAAGTTGATCTCCTTTCTGCTGTGTCCTGTCAGTGCTTTCACCTAACCAAATTTCTATCAGCTATCTTAATTTATGACCAACCCTCTCACTCCCCACCCTTGTATCTGCTAAAGAGTCTTTTCTTCTGTATGTAAGTCTGTTTTTAAGTCGTTATGGTGGGAGTCTCATACAGTATTTGTCCTTTTGCCACTGACTCGTTTCATTCAGCATGTCTTCCAGTTGAAATCAGGTTATTAGATGCTTCCTAAAATTGTTATTGTACTTTATCATTGCCTAGTGTTCCATTGAGTTTATGTACCAGTTTGTTGATCCATTCGTCTGTTTACGGGTATGTGGGTAGATTCCATCTTTTTGCTATTGTGGACTGAGCTGCAGTGAACATTCGTGTGCATGTATCTGTTGATGTGACACCCTGTGTTTCTGTAGGATATATTCTAAGCAGTGGAATTACTGGATCAAATGGTGTATCTATTTCCAGGTTTTCAAGGAAGCACCAAATTGCATTCCAAAGAGTTTGTAGCATTTTGTGATCCCACCAGCAGTATAGTAGAGTTCTGATCTTTCCACAGTCTCTCCAGCATTTGTTGTTTTGTAATTTTTCGAATATGGCCAGCCTTGTTGGAGTGAGATGGTATCTGACTGTAGTTTTGATTTGGATTTCTCTAATAGCTAGTGATCGTGAGCATTTCCTCATGTGTGTTTTGGCTGCCTGGATATCCTCTTCAGTGAAATGTCTGCCCATGTCCTTTGCCTGTCACATAATTGGGTTATTTTTTTCTTGTTGATGTTTTGCAGTACCTTGTAGATTATGAAGATGAGATGTCAGTCTGACATATAGTTGTAAAATATTTTTTCCCATTCTGTAGGTGGTCTTTTAACTCTTTTGATAACGTCTTTGAATGAGTGAAAGTGTTTGATTCTCAATAGTTCTAATTTATCTATTTTCTCTTCTGTTGATCATGCTTTGTCAGATTTTGAAGTCTATCTAAGTGTATTAAAACTTCCATTGTTGAGCCTATTTTTTCTTGCGTGGTTGTTATTGTTTTAGGTTTGATATTGAGGTCTTTGATCCATTTTGAGTTTGTTTTTGTGTGAGGTGTGAGAGATAGGCCTTGTTTCAGTTTTTTGCAGATGGATATCCAGTTCTGCCAACACTATTTGTTAAAGAGACTGTTTTTACCCCAGTTTACAATCTTAGGGCCTTTGTCAAATATCAACTGTTTATGAGAGGATGGTGGCATCTGTGAGGTTTCAACTCTGTTCCATTGGTGTGCATGTCTCTTTTCGTACCAGCACCAGGCTGTTTTGACTGCTGTGGCAGTGTAATAGGTTCTAAGGTTTGGTAGTGTGAGGCTTCCTGCTGTATTCCTCTTCTTCAGTGATGCTTTATGTATCTGGGGTTTTCTTCCCTTTCCAAACGAAATTGGTGATTTGTTTCTCCATCTCACTGAAAGATGTCACTGGAATTTGTATTGGAATTGCATTGCATGTGTAGATTGCTTTGGGTAAAATAGACGTTTTCACAAGGCTGAGTCTTCCTATCCATGAGCAGGGTATGTTTCTCCGTTTCTGTGTGTCTCTTTTGGTTTCGTGCAGTAAGATCTTGTAATTCTGTCTATATAGGTCTCTTATTCCTAGATATTTTATATTTTGGGGGGCTATAGTAAATGGTATTAATTTGGTGATTTCTTCTTTGATGATCTCTTTGTTGGTGTAAAGGAATCCTACCGATTTACTTATGTTTATCTTATTTCCTGATACTTTATTGAACTTTTCTATTAGTTTCAATAGCTTACTTATTGATTCTTTAGGATTCTCTGCATATACAATCATATCATATGCAAAAAGGGAGATTTTTACTTCTTCTTTGCCAATGCAGATGCCCATTATTTCTTTGTCTTGTCTAATTGCTCTGGCTGGAACCTCTAGTACAATGTTCAGTAGAAGTGGTGAGAGTGGGCATCCTTATCTAGTTCCTGTTCCACAGTGGAATTCTTTCAGCCTCTCTCCATTCAGGATGATGTAGGTGGTTGGCTTTGCACAGGTGACACTTATTGCGTTGAGTGATTTTCCCTGTACTCCTATTTTGCTGAGAGTTTTTAGCATGAATGGATGTTGAACTTTGCTTAATGCATTTTTTGCATCAGTTGACAAAATCAGGTGATTCTTATCCTCTGTGACTCGACGGCCCTTGGCCTTGGCTTGGTGCTATTTATGTGGTTGATTACATTAATTGTTTTTCTGATGCTGAACCAGCCTTGCATCTCTGGTATGAATCCAACTTGGTCATGGTGGATTATTTTTGTGACAAGTTGTCAAATTTTATTGGCTAGGATATTGTTGAATATTTTTGCATCTAGGTTCATGAGTGATGCTGGTCTGTAATTTTCTCTTTTAGTGGGATCTTTCCCTGGCTTTGGCATTAGGGTTGCTCTGGCTTCATAGAATGAATCTGGGAGTATTCCATCCCTTTCTATGCTGTGAAATAGCCTCAGTAGTATTGGAGTTAACTTCTCTCTAAAAGTTTGGTAGAATTCTCTGGTGAAATCATCTAGACCACGACTTTTTTAGGTTGGTAGTTTTTTGATTACGTTTTTAGTCTCTTCCTTTGTGAGGGGTTTATTAAGTTCTGCATCTCCTTGTGATAATTTTGGTAGGTGTATGAATGTAGAAATTTTCCATTTCCAATAGGTTTTCAAGTCTGTTAGAGTGCAGTCTTTCATGTTGTTCTGTTATGATTCTTTTAGTTTCAGTTGGGTCTGTTGTGACATCTCCCCTCTTATTTTTATTCAGGTTATTTGTTTCCTCTCCTGTTTTTGTTTTGTCAGTTTAGCCAATATATCAATTTTGTTGATTTTATTCAGAGAACCAGCTTTTGGTTTTGTTAATGTTTTCGATTATTTTTCTATTCTCAAATTCATTTAGTTCTGCTGTAATGTTTATTAGCTGTTTTCTTCTGATGTCTGAAGGGTTCTTTTGTTGCTCTCTGACTTGTTCAAGCTGTAAGGTTAATTCTTTGGTTTGGGTCCTTTCTTCATTCCGGATGTATGCATTTATGGAGATAAATTGACCTCTGAGCACTGCTTTTGCTGTGTCCCATGGATTCTGGTAGGATGTGTTTTCGTTCTCATTTGATTCATAAATTTCTTTATTTCTTCCTTGATTTCTTCTGTAACCTGTGGATTTTTGAGCAAGGTGTTGTTTAGTCTTCATGAGTTCAAATTTCTACCTATGTTTTTTCTGCTGTTGATTTCAACTTGTATGGCTTTATGGTCCAAGAAGATGCTTTGCAGTAATTCACTGGTTTAGATTTTGTTGAGACTTGCTTTGTGTCCTAACACATGGTCTATTTGGGAAAATGTTCCATGTGCATTGAAGAAGAAGGTGTACTTATCTGTTGATGGATACAAAGTTCTGTATATGTTGATTAGGTCTCGTTGGTTAGTTGTCACAATAAGATCTTTTGTATCTTCACTGAGCTTTTGTCTGGACGTTCTGTCCGTTACTGAAAGTAGAGTGAAGTCTCCAATTATTATTGTGGAGTGATTTATCTCAGTTTTCAGTGTTGACTGTGTTTGTTCAGTGTATTTAGATGCTATTGTATTGGGTTTATAAATATTTAATATAGTTATATCCTGCTTATATATTGAAATTTTGAGGAATAATTAGTGACCATCCTTGTCCATGATGGTTGATTTTACAGTAAAATCTATTTTATTTGAGGTTAGTATTGTTACTCCTGCTCTGCTTTGGGTGTTATTGGCTTGATATGTATATTTTCCATCCTTTAATTTTCAGTTTGTTAATGTCTTTGAGTCTAAAGTGTGTTTCTTGTAAGCAGCATGTAGACCAGTTATGTCTTTTGATCCAGGATGTCACTCACTGTCTTTTTGTTGGAATGTTCAGTCTGTTTATATTCAGTGTAGTTATTGTGTTTAGGGCTGTCATTTTGCTGCATTTATTTTGGTATTGTTGATGGTTTCTGTGTTGCTGTTAATATTCTGTTGTAGGTCTTTTTTTGTTTATGGGTTGACTTTTCATCTTTTTAAGTTTTGGTTTTGAGATTCCTGTATTATGTTTCTTGTTTTGATATGTTGTATTGTTATCTTGCCTTGAGGCTACCCATGTAATCCCTCTTAGTATTCTAAGTTTAAACCAGACTTTAACGTCTGCATACCTTTTTAATTTCCTCTTCACCTGAAAGAGTTATACCTGGTGTAACATATTGCTCTTCTTAGTGTCATAATGTCATACTTTTCATGCTAAAATCACTGGTTTCCTTCTTTTAATATTGTAGCTTTGATTGAACTTTGTGACTTCTCTAACTGAGCAGGATTCTGGGTGTTGTGTCCTGTATTGCCTCCTTAAGTTTACGTTTGATGTTTTTGTTTTTCTAAATGAAGAGCTTCTTTCAGTATTGTAGTTTTGGTTTGGTTTTATGTGTGAATGTCTTAATTTCACTTTCATATTTGAGAGACAGTTTTGCAGGATATATAATTCTTGATTGGAAGTTTTTTCCTTCAAGGCTTTTAATGTGTCATCCTACTGCCTTCTTGCTGACATCATTTCTACCGAGAAGTCAGACAAAAGCCTCTAGGGCTTCCCTTTGTACATTAGCCTTGGTGTTTTTATTTTGGGGTCTAGTTTTTGTAGTCTTCAACAAGTGTCTTCAAACTATGTTCTCTTTCGTAATTTCAGGGACGTTTTCTGCCAGCAACTGTACAACAATACTATCTGTATTTTCAACTATTCCTCCCTGTTCAGGAACTCCAATTATTCATAGACTATTCCTCTTAGTAGAGTCCCACATGTTTCTCAATGAGTCTTCATTTTTCTTATTTCTTTTCTTTGATTTATCCTTATAAATGCTGGTGTCAGTTGCTCTATCCTCATGCTCTCCATGGCTTCCATCTCATCAATTCTGCTCTTGTGGCTTTGGATTGAATTGTCTATCTGTGATTTTTTTTTTTTTAATCTTCTGGATTTCTTATCATTGATGTTCCATCAGTTCAAATAGCTTACCTAATTTTTCATTTTGTCCTGTTGGATTTTGTTTAATCTCTAGAAGGGCTCTATACATAATTCTTAGTCTTCGATCTTAGTATTTTCAGAAAGGCTTTTTTATCTGGGAAGTTTTTTGGTTCTTTATTTTGGGAGCTTTCTGGAGCCATGGTAGACTGCCTCTTTAAATGATTAATTATTGATTGTTGCCTTCATGCCATCAAGAAGCTGTTCAGTTTCTCTGGTGTTATCGCAACAGGAGCCCAGGTGTATTTCTAAAATGGGAGTAAGGGCACTACTAGATTTGGTCACCAGTCAACTCTGTGTACTCTGTTGACTGGGCCTAGGTGGACTTTTTGGGGTGGCAGGCCCCACTTACTGGCTGCTAAAGGTGGGAGTTACTTTTGGTGACTTTCTGTCATTATGCCAGTTGAGTCTATGGTGTAACTCAGGGAATGGAGGAGAGCAGGATGGCACCCCACATGGCTGCCTGGGACCCCTGTGCTCTGTAGATGTGTTCAGCTTAAAAACTGCTTATTTGCCGAGAGGGGCATTTTGCAGTGTCCATGGAAGGCAGTTGAGCTTTCAGGGGTGGTAGGCACTACCTCCTGGTCAGCAGAGGTGGAGCCCTACTTATGGCATCAATGGGGGGCTGTCAGCCGATGCTGTGATGTGGATCAGTGAAGGGTGGTGGAGATGCTGCTTCCCCGCCAGCAGTCAGTTCTCCAGGTGTTCTTATTTTAAGAATGTGCTTTACTGCTGCATGAGGAGCTGTCCATCAGCTGCCAAAGTCAGTCAGGGCTTCAGGTGTGGCAGTCCCTGCCTTCTGGCTGACAGCAAAAGCCCCTCATAGGCCATCCCTGGACACTATGATGTGGTTCAAAGATGGGAGGATTAGAGCTTTACCGCTTGCATTTGATCCCACCTATAACTCTAGGCACAGATTGTCTTAAACACAGCTTTTCTGCTGGAGAAGTACTATCCAGCATTGCCTGCTCCTCAGCCTGAGAATTAGCCCCACCTAACACCTCTGAGTGGCTGACCTGGCCTTCCAGCTGACCAAGTTGCCATCCCACCCGAGCTGCCATTCCTACTGTGAGACAGCAGAATCTGTGGCCAGCTCAAAGAAGAGAAGGTGGAGGGTCAGTTTTGCTCTCAGTCGGTGGCCAGGTCTCAAATGTGGCTATCCCAACATAGTCTCTTTGCGCATTATATGCTGTTTAGTGAAGCACTGCTGTTAAGTGTATTTGTGGGCTCATGCCCAGTCCTTGCCTCTTGCATAATAAAGAAGGTGTTAGTACTTGCAGTTCTCTCAGACGATGAGTCTGTGGAAGCAGGAGTCAGCATGCCACTGCCTCATCTTTGCAAGAGGTTGTTTCCTCCTGACTGGTGTCTAGTCCTGTCTGACAACTGTACGCCAGACCTTTGGGCTCCCAGGGTGCCCACGCTGCTCCATTCATTTATAATTCCAGGACTTAGTTCTCAGAGGGAATTGAGGAGACGTGTGTTTAGTCTGCCATCTTGGCTCTGCCCCCCAAAAGACGTTTTTATAATTAGCCAATGCTAATTACATTTCCAAGGACTCAGTCGTAACTCCCAGGTTCTCTGTCATGCTGCCAGTTGTGTGCACCCCTGAATGTGGGCTGGTGAACTGAAGGTTCTGCCACCACAGAGAGAAGATTCAGCTGGCTCACTTGTATAGGTAGCACTTATTACTGGTTAGATAGGTGTACCTATTGAAAGCTACCCACCTATTTTCTATCAGAGAGGGTAGTGGTTATATGAAGAAGTTTATAAACTTTGTTTTGCCCAGAAAGTCACATTGTAACTATTTCTCTTCAAAAAGACAGTAAACCAAACCAAAAAAACTGTTACTGTCAAGTAGATTCTGACACATAGTAATCCTATAGGACAGAGTAGAATCATCTTATCAAGTTTCCAAGGAGCACCTCGTGGATGCAAACTGGTGACCCTTTGGTTAGCAGCTGTAGCACTTAACCACTATACTATCAGGGCTTCCAGAAAGACAGTAGTGTTCATTTATCGTTGTTGTGGAATATAGTCACGGCAGCCCTGTGGACAATGGAATTAACACTGTGCTGCAAACCATGGTGGTGTAATGGGTTAAGTGCTACGTCTGCTAATCAAAAAATCAGCAGCTCAAATCCGCTGTGCCATCCCATGGTGGGATGCAGATCGGGCTTTTGTTTTTGCTCTGCTACTTAATATGTGGCCTTGGATAGGTTACTCTACTTTCTATAACAGTGAAGGAGGAATATTAGTAATTTCTCATAGGGATGTACAGATTAAATGAGATAATACATGTGGAAGTTAATTGAAAAATATGGTTTGCATTTGTCATTGTGCCTGGTACATAGTAGATGGTTGCTGGCATCATTTTCCTTATTTTAAATTATAATCAGTTAATACTCTCAGGTTTTTTATGAAAATGCTTTAAAAAAATGAAACTGATATGTAACGTAGTTCTCCACAGTCTTACACTTGTGAACTTGAATGACTAAAGACAAATGATGAAATCTGATAAAGCTGTTGCCCGAAAGTCTGACCCTCACTCATGGGGAACTCATGTTTGTCAGACTAGAGCTGTGCTCCATTGAGTTTCCAGTGGCTGATTTTTATAGTTAAGTTTTGTACTTTTTGAGAATATATATAGTAGAATATACACCAGTTTGGCAGTTACTGCATGTACAAAATTTAGTGATGTTGATTACTTTCTTCAAATTGTACAGCCATTCTTAGCCTCCTTTTCTCAGTTATTCCTCCCCCATTAACATAAACTCAGCACCTCTCCACTTTCTTATCTGATCTTTTAAGGTCCTGTTGTCAGTTTGCTCCCATGGAGATGCAAACATTCATTACTAGTTAAGCTACACCATTGTTTGGTTTTAAGTAGACTTCAGGGGATATTTTAGGTTTCAGGTTTAAGATGGAAAGCTTATCTCTGGGCAGTAGTTTCCTGAGTTCATCCAGCTGTCATGGCTCTGACAAATCTGGATTCCACGAGAATCTGTAACTATATCTATCACAGCTTTTGCCAATTCAACTTTTTATAGATGTGCAGCTTATTGACAACAATTCCGTTAATCAGCTGTGCAACCTTGCCCTGAATTCCATTTTTTCCATCACAGTAAACTGAAACCCAGTACTCCATAAGCAATTCCAGTGCTTGATTCCACTGTTTACCTTGCCAGGAAGTACAAATGTGATCCTGTTTGAATACTAGGCAATAATGTCTGCTGATGTTTGAAAAATATTTTTTAAATTATTTTTAAACCAGTTAGCCAGCTGCTGTCAAGATAGTTCTAACTCATGGTGACCCCCCCTGTGAGTCAGAGAGTAGTCCTATGCTTCATAGGGTTTGCAGTGGCTGATATTTTAGAAGCAGATCACCAGTCCTTTCTTCTGCATAACCTCTGGGTGGACTTAAACAGTCAACATTTAGGTTAGTAGCCTAGAGTATTAATAATTTGTGCCTTCTAGGAACTCTAAGGGAAGAAAAACTGTCAACAGCTTGCCCTTGTCAAAGTCATAGAAGCTTCTGAGACATAACCAAACATCTTGAGAGACTGAATTACTGAGGCTGAAAGCTTGGGACCCTGGTCTTGAGGTACACTCCATAACTCAGAACTGGCATAACATAGTTAGTAAAGAAAATGTTCTACGTCCGACTTTGGTGAGTGTCCTTTGGGATCTTAAAAGCTTATGGGAAGCCATCTAAGGTACAGCTGTTGGTTCCATATGGTCCAGAGTAAAGGAAAATGAACAAAGCCAAAGACATGAGGACTATATTAATCCAAAGGTCAGATGGACTGCTTGAGCCAGAGCTTCCACAGCCTGAGTCCACAGTTCGATGGTGCCACCAACCATGGACAGAGATGGCAATGGGCAGTCCTGGACTGAGAGGGAGAAGGATGTAGAACATGAGTCAGATTTACACAAATAGAGCAGACTTACTGGTTTGACAGAGGTTGGAGGAAACCCCAAGACTGTGGTCTCAGGGTGTCACTCAGAACTGAAGCAATTCCCAGAGTCGGCCTTTCAGCTGAAGAGCAGACAAGCCTCTGAAACAGTACACGTGTGTGTGGAACTTGCTTCTTAGTTCGGTCAAGTGTGAGACCATATGGGTAACACCTGCCTCAAAGCAAAGATGAGAAGGCAGGAAAGAACAGGAAAACTGGACGAATGGTCCCGGAAATCTGGGGGGAAAACAGAAAAGGGGGAAGTGTTGACATGTTTTGAGGACTGCAATCCATGTCACAAAACAATTTGTATATAAATTTTTAGATGCAAAACTTACACTGTAAACTTTCACCTAAAATGCAATCAACTTAAAAAAGCAAAGCAAAACAACCCCCTTGCCAATGAGCAGATGAGACCACAGGTACAGTTGCTGTGTATGTCTACTGATTGCGCTTGGTTGAGTCTCTTCTCCTGCTGCTTCCTCTCTGGTGACTTCCTGTCCTGTCCAGCTGGCCTTCTGAGAGCCCGGGCCTCTGTGACCAGCCCCGGGCTCTGGGGCCCCAGGATGTTGCTCCTGCCAAGTGATGATTAGATTACACTGTTTCCATATTGTCTGTGGTTTCATAAATGAGAGACTGCAAAAAGGAAAGGAGTAGGTGAAGGTTTAAAAAAAAAAATCGTGACCTTCCGAATTACAAATTAACTTTGTTAGAACTGCTAGAAGAAAGCAAGAATAAAAAGGATTCTTTTGGAAATTAGGTTCCCAGTAACCTTTGTAATTCAATGCCAGTAGCTTAATATTATCTTTTGATATATGTTATTCATTTTCAGATACTTCAGTAATTTTATATCTCTGTAGTTGCAAGTTGCTGTATTTCTGACATTTTATTATTATTAAAATTAGTATTTAGATCTGAGTGTTAAAGTCAAGGTGGTATTTTAGATTAAGCTTTTAAGGTAATGTGATATTTTACATGGAGTATTTAAAATTTTTATATTAGTTCTGGGACATCAGGTGATGTTAGTTGTATTGAATTTATCAATAGTTAATTGGTATTTTGATATTTCTTTCCTGATAATATAGAGATGGAAAGATGGAAATGTTTTTATACATATATAGTGTAGTTTTAAAAGTCTTTTTTATTTTTTGGCACTGTGCTTTACATTTAAAATCTTAGCTGATTTTTAAAAGCCATATAAAAACTAAGTCCCTACATTAAAAAAATATAGAGATAATTTATCTGTTAACCTTTAGGCTTGGTATTACAAACTCGTTGATTGACCTTAGTTGTTTTGAACACATGGCAAAACGGAAATTTAGAAGAACCTGTTTTGACAGATTCTTTTCCATTGTGCTCCATTACTTGTTTTACTAACTTAACTTTTGTATCTGTATCTGACTCACAGTATGTGACTAGCTAGCCCATCCCAGGCGTTAAACGATCTAATTATAGTATCATTTTTTTTTCCTTAAGTGCAATGCAAGTTGCTGTGCTCTGCTTTTACCTGTAATCACATTTTCAGTAATAAGCTGAAGAGATACGTGTTTTCTTGAACCCTTTTTCTGCTCATAAGTGGTCATAAGTGGTCATTTTCTCTGAAACTAAGATTCTGTCCTAAAATTGTTGTGGTGGACAAACATTCTCAGAAGTTCTCTGTGCTCCTCCAATTTGCAGGAAGAAACTGGACGGTCTCGTTGATATGTGTCTTCAGAGATCCGTCTGGCTTCGCGTGGTATACTTTGGTCTCAGCTGGCTTCCTTCTTAAGCAGTTGCGCCCATACTGTGGCAAAGATTACTGTTGGCTGCCCTGGATTAATAGACGAGGACCAGGTCCTGGGGGAGAACTTGATTGCCCTGGGTTGGGCCTGTGTGCATCCTTGCGGCGGTCAGTGTTACCCTGGGGATTGGCCCGTCTGGCCTTATCTGGAAAACATGGCCCGAGCCTGGGGAAAATTAAGTTGCTTTTACCTGAAGAAAGATCAGGGTGTTGCTGGTGAACTCCTGTGAGCAAATTTGTAACTGTGTGTCTTACTGAATACTAACTACATTATTGAGGACACTTATAAGTAAAAATAGGCATTGCTGTCTCAAAGCAGTCTTGGGACTTTCAGTCCACATGGCTTTGTACAGTCATGGTGTTCCAAACACAGAATGATGTTCTATGATACATGAAAACAGAAAAATCGTAGTGACTCTTAAAACCAGGTGAGTATCTGTGTGGTCAGAAATGGAATAGAAAAGGGGCAAGCAGGTGTAGAGCCAGGGTCTGGTGTCTTGTGTTCCAGCGGCAAGCGCAGACCTGAGGGCTTGGCCAAGGATGGTGTCTTTAAAATTGCTCCCTGCACGAGGAGGCTGGTCTTTTCTGAGCCAGGTTCATTTTGTAAAGCCGGGAACCAAAGGAGGCATCTTGTTTATGATACGGACCTTTAGTACAGATAAACTGAAAGTGTTATCATCACCTGGGGCTTTAGAAAGCATTTTGTCCAGGTGGGAGGATGTGTTGAGACTCCTGAACAAGAACTGGATGATTCGTTTGCCCCGGAAATATCCATTTGGACACCAGATTTGCAATACATTCAATACTGGTGCAGGCAGGAGCACAAACGTGTCCTTATAAAATCTGCCTATTTTGGGGTTTAAGGGTGAATAATAAGGATCTACTAAACTCCTAGATGTGAAGGCTAAGGAGAGATAAGGAGTGTACTAATTAAGGTAAGCTTAGCTGCTTTAGAAGCCCTGGTGGTAGAGTGGGTAACGCACTTGGCTGCTGGCTAAAAGGCCAGTGGTTCAAACCCACCAGGCACTCCGTGGGGGAAAGATGTGGCAGTCTGCTTCTGCAAAGATGTATAGCCTTGGAAACCCTATGGGGCAGTTCTGCTGTGTCCTGTGGGGTCCCTATGTATCAGAATTGACTTGACTGTAATGAGTTTGGTTTTTGGTTAGATATTTTAATTGATAAGCCTGAAAATTGCGGTACCTTGAAAGACATTTATTTCTTGCTCATGTGACATCCAGCAGTGATTTTGGAATGCAGGTTGGCAGGGGCTGTGCTACTTCGCCTGTCCTCTGAGCTCACCTGTGCTGTGCGTGGGCATCTAGTCTACCTGGTAGACAAGGAGGGAGAGATCATAGACAGAAGATTGTTTTATTGGACAGGGATGGAAATGGTGGAGATCGTCTTTATGTACAGCCCGTTTTCTTGGAACCCAGTCCCGTGTCCATACAGATGGCAAAGGATTCTGGAAATTGTAGTCTACCTGAGTGCCCAGGGAAGGGATAGAGAAATATGTTACGTAATTAGCCAGTTGATAAGAGAGAGAAGAAAGAGGACATTTTTGTTTCTGTGGAAAGTGAAATGGAAGGTTCAGTGGAACAGGAGAGAAAATAAGTGTTGTTATTGTTGTTAGGTGCCATCAAGTCTGTTCTGACTCCTGGTGACCCTGTGCACAACAGAACAAAACACCATTTGACCTTGTGCCATGCCCACAGTTGTTTTTATGGTTATGCCTGTCACTGCAGCCACTGGGTCAGTCCATCTCATTGAGGGTCATCCTCTTTTCACCAAAAACTCCACTATACCAAGCAATGCTGTCTTTCCCTGGGGAGACTTATCCCTTTTGACAGCATGTCCAAAGTAGGTAAGATGCAGTCTCACCATCTTTACTTCCAGGGAGCCCTCTGGTTGTGCTTCTTCCGGAGCAGATCGGTGGGTTCTTTTGGCTGCCCATGGTACCCTCAGCACTCTTCTCCAACACCACGATTCAAAGGCGTCAGTTCTTCGTGTCTTCCTTATTCACTGTCCAACTTTTTCAGGCATGTGATGTGATTGAAAATGCCATGGCTTGGGTCAGGTGAACCTTAGTCTTCAAGGGACATGTTTACTTTTCAATACTTTAAAGAGATCCTTTATGGCAGATTTTCCCAGTACAGTTTGTCTTTTGATTCCTTGAGTGCTGCTTCCATGGGCATTGATTGTGGACCCCAGTGAAATGAAATCCTTGACAAGCTCACTGCTTGTTCCACGTAGCATGATGTCACTTACTGGTCCAGTTGTGAGAATTTTTGTTTTCTGGATGTTGAGGTTCAGTCCATACAGAAGGCTGTGGTCTTTGATCTTCGTCAGTGTTTCAAATCTTCTTCACTTCCAGCAAGCAAGGTTCTATCATCTGCGTAACGCAGGTTGTTCACGAGCCTTTCTCCAATCCTGATGCTTTGTTTTTCTTCGTATACTCCAGCTTCTTGGATTATTTGTTTGGCGTACAGATTGAAAAGATCCGGTGAAAGGGTACATCCCTGACACACACGTTTCCTGGCTTTAAACCATGCAGTGTCACCTTGTGCTGAAAATAAGCCTGTGAATCTAAATACAAATCCAAGAAATGGAACTGTAAGAAAGAGCAGGGAAACCCTTCAGATTGCTGGTAAACCTTGTCCCAGGCACCGGCAGGCATATGCCAGGGTCTGACTTGAAGAAACACCTGTTATTCAGTGTTCATTGTTCTTGCATTGTTGGAAGTAGAACCTCTATCTTACATCCATGTGTCTAATGGCGGAAGTTAAACTCTTTCTTCAGGTTTCTTCCTCCCTGCACACAGGTGGTACTATAGTGGTGAAGTGCTACTAAGACGTTGGCAGTTCAAATCTGCTAGGTGCTCCTTGTAAACTCTACAGGGCAGTTCTGCTGTGACCTATAGGGTCACTATGAGTCTGAACTGACTCGACGGCACCTAGCAACGATGACAGGAGTGCACACAGCTCTACCAGCCTTTTGTTCTGAGTGTCCTCCTTGATTTGCAAATCTTGTTGCTGTCTTGTTTGCACAGATTAGACACTGAAGTGTTTATAGAATAAATGTCATACTTGTCACTGTGGACATCATCACAGCTACACAAGTATTAGGATTGAAGATGAATATAAGTTAGTATTTGATTAGAGGTCCTGGCCTTCTGTCAGTGTTCTTTAGATGTGCCTTCCACACAAAGAGGAAAGAAAAGCTTGTGGTAGAACAGGGACACGATGGGCTAAGGCTTCGTGGTCTTGCACTGCATAGATAAAACTTGCCATTTAATCCAGGGTCTGAGAACAGATAGGTAAATTATAATTTTTTAGCAAATTGATTTCCCAAACAATTAGAATAGTGGGAAGCCGTTTTCAACTTCCTGTGTTTCTTAGCCATAGTACAAAAGGCAAAGGATGAACAGACTGGGTAGGTGATGAGTATTTTCTGCCAGTAAAACCACTATTCCTCCTTACCCCTAGTCCTCTAGGGTACCTCTTCTCAGCAATAGTCATTGGAGTGCAGAACAAACTCAAACCCAAATGGCGAACACCTGCTCTGTGTCATCCCGGTGCTCACCCTTGCTCTCCTTCTCCTTTGGTCCATCCGACCCCAGGAGGAAGGGGTCTTGCATTTTGACCTAATAGATGGCTGCCATCACTGCATTTATTCACAGGTGCAGACAGCACATTCTTACTCTACTATTTTTGACAGTTTGATAGATTGTAATAGACAGCCACATCTGAGGAAATCAGTGAAATTACAGCCACACAAAGATTTCTTATTGCACACCTAGATGAATAATCTGTACTGTGATTGTTGTGTAAGTTATACAAATGTGGGGCTTTTTTTGGCACCAGAAATACAGTTTGGCAGAACACGGGACTGATAACGGCTGTATGTATGATTGCTTTCTGGACATTTTCCAGTTTGGATGTAAATATATGTGAACATGAGGAAATGTAGATCATTAAAACTGCATTTATAATGTAGTCTGTTTTTAAATTTGGACTGATTAATGAGTTTCTGTTGAGTAAAAATAGACCAGATCCCACCACACCACGTTCTAGATATCATCAGGGGTCTCTTACTTTGCCTCTGGGGTGTCAAGGCACCCTCCTGTCCAGGACTTGTTAATGATACATTACAACAATGAGAATTCTGCATTTTATTTGAATCAAGCAGTGTGTTAGTTGATGGATGTAGAGTTAAAAATCTAAATTGTAGTTTGTGGCTGTATGCCATTTGCTGAGGGGGGAAAATGCTCCTTAGCATTTATGATGTGTTTCCCATTACTAAAGGGAGAATCACCATATTTCCTAATGAAATACATGGAGATTTTTCCAGTCATAGGTTCTACACTGTATCATTTCATTTAGAAGTAATTTAAGTAAATAGAAATGCAGCCTGTCATTAAATAACTCAAATAAAGTAAGATGGACCTTAGATTTTAATTTTCATGTTTGTCTTGTTTCTGACGTTACTGGCGGTCATCCAGCTAATACCAGTGGAATGTGTGCTGTGTTCTGTGACAGACATATTGTGGTAAAACAGACATGAAGCCTGTCCTCAGGGAACTTAGATTTTAGGGCCCCAAGCAGACATTAACTATATTAGTACACAAACCCATAATGACACACTGTGGGAAGTGACCTCTAGGAAAAGAACAAGGGGCTATGAAATGAAGCACATTTGGTTTGAGATCTACAAATAGAAAGAGACCAGGAGGGAAAAAGAAATTCTGTGTCACTCAGAAAGAATTTGTCTATTTCTAGGGCCACTTTTGGCCATGATCCTGCTCAAGAACGGGGCTTTGGTCTAAGAAGACTCATCCTTCCCTGCCCAGTTCTAGGGCAACTTGGTACCCTGACCCCCTCCCCAGAATTAGATCCAAGCAAATCATTTAATGGATCCCTCACATAAGTACATATATTTGACATATACTTTGTGTGTTAAATGAAAAAGCAGTTGCTGTCAAGTTGGTTCTGACTCATGGCAACCCTCACAGGTCACAGAGTATAACAGGTATTTTGAGATGGTCGTCTTTCAGAAGCAGATAGCCAGAGTTTTCTTCTAAGATGCTGCTGAGTGGGTGTGAACTGCCAACTGCTTGCATAGCAGCGAAGCACCTAAAACCGTCTGTGGCACCCGGGAACTCCTGTGGATTACATACATAATCATATTATAGATAGAACCTGTGTTCTAGCTAGTGGTAAATGTATTTCAGTACCATTAAATATTCTCTCAAGAGATTTGTTTTCATAGCTGTCTGTAAAATCATAGTTTTTAAGTTAGTTCTCTTATTGTTTCCAGTTTTTAGCTTTTTGAGAATTATAGTTGACATTCTTAAAATAGTGGACATTCTTAAAATAGTTAATTAGTGCATTAATTCATAATCTTTTTTTATTTTTATTTTTAGAATAAGACCTAGGTTTCAGTGTTCCTGTTAATAGATTTTTCACATAAAAAACTTTTAATCTGTCTTGCCAAATTGCGGGTATGACATTTTTCTTAACACGTCAGGGCTTCGTTTCCGGCAGCCTCGTTTTTGCTCTTCCTGAATCTGAAGTCAAGCTACTAATGATAGTAGTTACGGATGTTAGTTCTGCATGTTGGATCACTATTGGCCTTAAGCTGATTTAAATGCTGTGCTTCCCATTGTGATTTCTTAGAATAGTAAGGAGTCTTCATGCAAGAAGAATTTTTGCATATACTTACCCACTGATGATGTTTTTAAACTTGGTCAGAGAGAAAATAAAGAAGCACTTAAAATCCAGTGTGTTTTTCTGTCTCTAGTGTGTTTTCCTTCTGATTATTGCTGTATCTGCCTGCCTCATCTGTCCTTTAAGTCATTTCATAGAATTAGTAGCAGGGCAAAGGGAAAATGAGCTCTCCTTAAAGACATCCAGAGAAACAGTACTTTATTGAAAAGATAATAACAGTACCAGACATATTCTCACGCTTCAGTGGAAAGGCAGGACTTGCCAGATAAAATGAATCTGAGATGCTGAATTATTTACTTAAGAGTGCTGCTGAGTGGTTGTCTGAAGAAATGTGTCTGACAAATAGTGTGTTCTCACTTCGTTTTAAGAAATGTGTTTCCAACAAAATTGCTTGTTTTCCTTATATTATTTAATGTTAAATTTCTGGTCATGCTGTTAGCATTAAACAGTGTAAAATAAATTATTTTTTATATGGTGTTACTTTTTTAGCTCAGTTGGCTTTAATCTTGCAGTTTCATGTTCTGGAAGCATTGCCGGGGAGTTTTCTAGTAGCAGGAAAGTGTTATCACAATGCCTAGAATGCGTCACAGTGTTTATGGCAGGATTGCTATATAAATCAGGAGTTTGTCTTTTTCCTGAGACTCGACTTCAAAATTTAGTGTTTACATATGAGTTTAAAAATGGAACAACCTAGAATTTATTTAAGGAGACTAGGTGGCATGATTGTTAAGTGCTCAGCTGGTTAACAGAAGGGTTGGAGGTTCACATTCAGCCAGCTCCATGGAAGAAACACCCGGTGATGTGTTCCCTTCCAGGGTAAGCCTAGGAAACCTACGAGGCCGTCCTACTCTGTCACGTTGGTCAGTATGGGTACAAGATTGACTCAGTGGCACTCAATAACAACAATAAAAATTTATTTAATAGCTACCAGCACCCTTAACAGATACCATCTAGAGATTCCCTTCTGAGGAAGGTCTTATGATTGCATAGTCATTTTCTTAGCTTTTTTCCTTGTTCGTTCATCCTCTCCTCCCTTTTTCTAAAAAAATCTTTCTTCATAAATGTTTTTCTCTATTAGTGTATGAAGATCAGTGTTTGAATTGCACAGAAAGGATGGGAGAGGGCAGGAGATGCAGTCTTCATCTCGGATCCGGCAGAAGTGAGGACATGCGTCCTTCAGCTCTCAGTCAGGTGGTGCTGAGCGTGGCCGGCGTGGTACTGTGCAGCCTGGAAGCCGACTGGCGCTGCAGTCAGGGCCTCGGCGTTACTCAGCATGCTTCTGTGTGCTCCGTGGTTGCTCAGTGAATGGGAAATGGAAAATCCAAGAGAGGCTGTAGATAGGTGTCATGGATTGAACTGTGTCCCCACCAAAATGTGTGTAGCCATTTAGCTGGGCCATCCGTCCCAATATTTTGTAATTTTCCTTTGCTGTAAATCCTAACCTCTGCCTGTGGCTAATAGATAGGATGATTATGTTAAAAGGGGATTAGGGTGAGACTGTGACACTCTGGCTAAGGGAGTTTCCCTGGAGTATGCCTTGCATCGCCTTTTATCCTTTCATCCTATGGGAAGTAAAAAGAGAGAAGCAAGCACAGAACTGGGAAGCTCACACTGTCAGGAAAGCAGCACTGGGAGCACAGTGCATCCTTCAGACCTGAGTTTCTTGCCCCAAAAAGCTCCGCGACCAAGGACTGATCCAGCACAAGGACTTTCCTCCGGAGCCGACAGAGGGAAAGACTTCCCCTGGAGCAGACACCCTGAATTCGGATTCATAGCCTACTGGGCTATATAGGAATAAACTTCCCTTTGTGAAGGCCATCCACTTTGTGGCCTTTCCGTTAGAGCAGCACCAACTGACTGCAACAGCAGGATACGGTCTTGCATCGCGTGAACATTTTCCCCATGCCCTATCCTGGTGACATCTAGTGAGACTTGAGCCATTGTGCGCCTCTGTTTCTCACCCGTGAACTGTGACAGGTGGACTAGATGGTTCACTTGCTAGGTTTCACTCCAGGTGCAGGATGAACTTCTGGTGTGATTGTGTCCATGTAGTCAGTTAAAAGGAGTAGCTGTGGTGGTGCAATGGTTTAGTGCTTGATTGCAAGTGAGGGGGCTGGCAGTTCAAATCTACCCAGTGACTTGACAGGAGAAAGACCGCGTGATCTGTGTCTATGAAGATTACAGCCTAGAAAAGCCTGCAGGGCAGTTCTTCTGCATCACACCTATGGGGTAGCTATGAGTTGGAACTGACCTTATAACAACAGTCAGAAGAAATGTTGAGAGTTTTTGAAAAGTAGAAATCAAAGTATTTGAGCATGTAGGGGAGAAATTATGTATTTCATGCCATTTCTGCCTGTCCTCATACAAGATCTTACAGACTCACGAGCAAGTACTTACATTTATAAAACATTTAGATTCCTAAGAGGGTGCAGAGCTCCAGTTTTCTCAGATTTGGCACAAATTTATTATCAGTGTGAGGTGTTATATGCAGTGGGTAGATTCAGAACAGAATAACTGCCTCTTCCCCTGTACACTAAAAGGCTCCATTTCCTGCTGTATTTTACACGGCGCAGTGAGAGTGTGCTGCTGAACATTGGTAACTCTGCACTTTTCTCAATCTTTCTATCAGATACTGAGCTAGGGGTTGAGAAGCAGAAATTCTAAAAATAATTTCTGCAGAATCTTTTGGGGACCTCTGCCAGCCAGCCAGGTGCCGTTGAGAGCAAGCTATTTGAATCCATTCCCCTTCCTTTGGCACAATTTTTCTTTGCCTGTTGGAAACAGTGTTCCCATGGGTCATAAAGATAGAGTTTCTAGGCCCATACCTTAAATTGGTTTATAATTGGCTGACTTTATGAGGAAGAAACATCCTGGCATATTGAAGCCTGAAAAAAATAACAGAAGAAATTTATCTGAACCTATTAGAAGGAGAGAGGAATAAACGTATTTTTGGGAAATGGTTACCTTGACTGGGGAGAGTGTTATTGCATGGCATCATGTCATGTGTGAAAAGCAAGGAAAACGAGTCACAGGCATTTGCAGAATGCATGCTAATGGAACTCAGGTACATTGTAGGGGCTGGACGAGCTCCTGATGTGTACGTCCGAATGTCAGTTACAAGAAGGAGCCCTGGTGGTACAGTGGTGGAGCACTCAGCTGGTAACTGAAAGCCTGGCGGTTGGAGCCCCCTGGCTATTTGAGCCCCTGGCCGTTTTCCCCTTGGGAAAAACACCTGTGGTCTGCTCTCAGTTCTTCTCTGAAACAGGAGATCTCTACGGATCAAAAATTGACTTAACTTACTGGCACCTGACAGCAAGTGTTTTATACAGTACTACGTTTCATTACAAATATAAAATATTTAATCCTTCTATTAACCCCCTCAAGGCAGTTACCATTTTTATCTAAGTTTTTCAGATGAGGAGAATAAGAGGTTAAATAAACAACTTGCTCAAGGTTATACGGGTATTAAGTGGCGAAGCTGGCATTTGAATCTAGACTTCTAAGCACTGCTTCTTCCAAGGCATAGTGATCCAAAATCAACTTTTAAAGGGATAATCCTATCTTTGCGTTACTCCTGCACCATTGAGTAGACAGTGATCTCTGGTGGGTTTTGTTGTTGAGGAGTTCATGTGGATGGTTAGTGTGGAAGACAGGCCTAGTGATCTGCTTCTGAAAGGTCATGGCCTTGAAAATCTTGTATGGAACAGTTCTGCTCTGCACACATGGGTTTGCCATGATTTGGAACTGAGTTAACATCAGCTAACAAAAACAACATTTATTGTTGACATAATCCTCCATGAATAGATATTAGATAAAACATGTTTATCTAACCCTGGTGGCATAGTGGTTAAGAGCTATGGCTGCTAACTGAAAGGTCAGCAGTTCATATCTACCAGGTGGCTCCTTGGAAACTCTATGGAAGTTCTCCTCAGTCCTGTAGGGTCACTGAGTTGGAATCAACTCAGTGGCAGCAGATTTGGTGTTTGGTTGATATTGAAGTCGCTTCTCGTTACTTGCTGTTGTGTTGGGCCCTAGACTCTTGGTGATCCCATGCACACTAGAGTGAAGTGCTGCCTGGTATGGTGCCATCCCCACACTTACTAGCAAACTGGACCTTTGAAGTGGTGTTTCACTGTTGACTTTAGCACGCAGATTGCCAGGCCTTCCTGCTGAATCCTACTTAACATTATAGCAGCACTCGGGTGTGTACTGGCAGATGGCTGGTGGCTGTACTTGAGGCACATTGGTCTCCCATGTGGAGGGCAAGAATTTTACCAGCAAACCACCAGTGTTCCCATGTTCAAGTGGCTGTTGTCAGGTTATGTCAAGTCAGTCCTGACTCACAGCTGCCCTCTGTGCAGCAGAATGCAACACTGCCAAATCCTGTGCCGTCCTTGCAGTGGTGCTGTGTGCAGACCTGCTGTTGTAGCCGCTGTGTGAGTCGTCCTGTTGAGGCTCTTCCTCAGATTTGCTGGCCCTGCTTTACCAAGCCTGACACCCTCCTCCAGGGACTGATGCCTCCTGATCACCAAGCTAAAGTACATGAGATGAGACTCTTACCGTTCTTGCTTTTAATGAGCATTCTGGCTGTACTTCTTTCAAGACAGATTTGTTTGTTCTTCTGGCAATCCCTGGTATATTCAGTATTCTTTGCCAGCATTGTAATTCAAAGATGTCTGTTCTTTGGTCTTCCTTCTTCCTTATCTGGCTTTAACATGTGTGTGAGGCACTTGAGAACACCACAGCTTGGGTAGGGACACCTTAGCCTTGCAGGCGATCTCTTTGCTTTTCAACACTTTAAAGACATCTTTTGCAGCAGATTTGCCAGTGCAGTGCATCTTTTAATTTCTTGACTGCTGCTTCCATGGGCATTGATTGTGGATCCAAGTAAAATGAAATCCTTGACAATTTCAGTCTTTTCTGTGTTTGTTCTGATGTTGCTTATTGATTTACTTGTGAGGGTTTTTATTTTCTTGATATTGAGGTATAATCCATACATCAGTAAGGGCAGCAAGTTCTCTTTACTTTCAGTAAACAAGGTTGTCATCTGCATATTGCAGATTGTTAAGGACTCTTTCTCTGATCCGAATGCTGTATTCTTCAGTTTCTTGAATTTGCTCGGCAATACAGATTGAATTAATATGGTGAAAGAATGAAACCCTGATGTACAACTTTCTTGACTTCACACCACACAGTATCTCCTTGTTCTGTATAGATGACTACATCTTTGCCAAGTACAGGTTCCTTATGAGCACATTTAAGTTGTCTGGAATTCCCATCCTTTGCATTGTTATCCACAGTTTGTTATGATTCATACAGCTGAATGCCTGTGCATAGTCAATAAAACATGAGTTCATTTCTTTCTAGTATTCTATTTTCAGCCAGGATCCATCTGATACCAGCAATGATATCCCTGGTTACGTGTCCTCTTCTGAGTATCGCTTGAATTTCTGTTGGTTTCCTGCCCATGTACTGCTATAATTGCCTTTGACTGATCTTCAGCAAAATTTTATCTGCATGTGATACTAATGATATTGTTCAATAATTTTCACATTGTGTTGGAGCACCTTTCTTTGGAATGCGTACAAGTATGAATCTTATACAGTCAGTTGGCCAGGTAGCTGTCTTCCAGATTTCTTGGCGTGTGAGTCAGTGCTTCCAGCTCTATATCTCTTTGTTGAAACGTCTCAATTGATATTCTGTCAAATCTCGGAGCCTTGTATCTCTCAGTGGCTTACATACAATGTGGGCTTCTTCCTTCAGTACCATCAGTTCTGCTACCTCCTGAAATGGCTGAATGTCAACCAATTATTTTTGGTACAGCGACTCTGTGTATTCCTTCCTTCCTTCTTTGGATACTTCCTGTATTGCCCATAAAACCCAAAATCAAACCTGTTAGATTCTGACTCATAGTGACCCTATAGGACAGAGTAGAACTGCCTCATAGAGTTTACAAGGAGTGCTTGGTGGATTCGAACTGCTGACCTTTTGGTTAGCAGCTGTACCACTGAACCACTACACCACCAAGGTTTCCATTTTGCTCATAGAATCTTTTAACATTGCAACATGAGGCTTGAATTTTTTCTTCAGTTCTTTCAGCTTGAGAAATGCCAAGCGTGTTCTTCCCTTGTGGTTTCCTAGCTCCAGGTCTTTGAACACGTCACTATAATAGTTTACTTTGTCTTTTTGAGCTGCCCTTTCATATCTTCTTCAGTTCTTTTCCTTCGTCGTTTCTTCCACTTACTTGAGCTACTCTGCACTCAGCAGCAAATTTCAGTCTCTTTTGACATACCTTGTGGTGTTTTCTTTCTTCCAGTCTCTTTAAAGACCTCTTGCTTTCTTCATAAATGATGTCTTTGGTGTCATTCCACAAGTCATCTGGCCTTTGAGCATTAGTGTTCAGTGTGTCAAATCTATTCCTGAGATTGTCTCTAAATCCAGGTGGGATGGGCCCAAGGTTGTACTTTGGCTCTTGTGGACTTGCTTTAATTTTCTTCCACTTGAGCTTCAGTTTTCATGTCAGCAGTTAATGTTCTGCACTTGGCCCCTGGCTTTGTTCTGCTTTATGATGTTGAGCTCTTCCGTTGTCTCAGTCTACAGATGTAGCCAGTTTGATTCCTGTGTATTCCATCTGGTAAGGTCTAACATGTACAGTCTTCATGTATATTGTGGAAAACAAAAGGTATTTGAAGTGAAGAAGTTGATGGTCCTACGCAGTTCTGCTCGTGAGGTCTCCAGCTTCACTTTTGTCACCAGTGCCGTATTTTCCACCTACTGATCCTTCTTCTTAGTTTCCACCTTTCATGTTCCAATGCACCTTGACTGCATGTTCAGTTACGTCCAGACTGACAGAGTTGGTAAAGAAGCTTCCAATATCCTCATCTTGTCCTTACTGTTTCCGTAATTTTGAATGATGTTCACATTAAATGGTCTTCCTTGTAGGCCTGTGGGTGTTATTTTATCACTGACAGTATTGTACTTCAGGCTGTATCTTAAAATACTGTTTTTGAAGGTGAACACAACCACATTCCTTTTCAAGTTGTCAGTCCTCTGGTAGTGGACCACATGGTCATCTGACTCAGAGTGGTACGTCCCAGCCCATTTCAGCTTACTGATGCCTAGGGTATTGATTATGTGGTCCATTTCATTTTTGATGACTTCGGTTTTCCTAGATTCATACTTTGTACACTTCACATTCAGATAATTAATGGATATTTGCAGCTGTGTATTCTCATTTTGAGTCATGCTATATCAGCAAATGAAGGTCCCTAAAACTTGACCCCATCCAAATCATTAAGGTCAGCTTTACTTTGAGGAGGCAACTCTTTGCCTATTGTATTTTGAGTGTCTTCCAACCTGAATGGCTCATCTTCTGGCACTATATCAGACAGTGTTCCACTGCAATTCGGAAGTAGACTGCCAGGTCCTTTGTCCTAGTCTGTGTTAATCTGAGAGTTCTGCTGAAACCTGTTCATCAAGGGTGGCCCTGCTGCTGTCCAAAATGCCAGTCGCAAAGCTTCCAGCATCACAGCAACATGCAAGCTACCACAGTGTGACAAACTGGCAAACACGTAGTGGCTAGGCAGTTTTTAGTCTGATTTTAGGGTGTTTTCCTTAATTCCTTCCTAATTATCATTTTCATAGTCTGAAAAGCAGTGTATCTTCACATAGTTTTGCGTACTTTCAAAGTCATCCTAGCCAGACATTTGCACAAGAAACATGTCTTAATTAGCCATCCTGTATGTCACAAAGAAAATGTGTTAAGGTGATAGACTTCATTTTTGCTGTTTTGCTAAGCATTAACCTCTCATTTTCTTCCTATGTGATATTTCTAATGCTGCCATTCAAATGACTTAGTATTTTTGTCTCAGAAACTTGCAGATTTTTAAAACTATTTTCATGTTTAAACCTAATTCCTAGTTTTCAGTATAAATAACAAACAAATGAATTTGACTTCCTGTGATACCCAGTTAAATAATCATGATTCTATGTCAGTCATAAGGTAGTAAAATATGTGAGAATTCAGTGAAAACAGGCTCTGGACAGTACTCTTTAGATTGGGCCATAACATTTTAACTAGTATATACGGACTGTGTTCTTAAAGAGTCTTAAAGAGCGCTGGTGGTTCAGCTGCTAACCAAAACTGGGGCAGTTCAAATCTACCAGCTACTCCTTGGAAATCTTCTGGGGAAGCTCTCCTCTGTGCTGTAGTGTCTCTATGAGTTGAATCTACTCAATGGAAGTGGTTTTTTCCCAATGTTCTTTAAAGAAGGAGTTAGAATTGCCGTTCTTACTGTTTCAATTTCATATCCAAAGGTTTCCTTGAAAAATGTTACCTGTTATTGGCTACTCTTGTACCAATTTATAATCTGTGCTTTTTTAACATCTAAATAGAATTGTTTTACCTTCTTTGCCTAGTAATCATGTAGCCATTCTTCTAAACAGTCTCTTTTGGTTGTCTCAGGGGTTAAAACAAAACTTGCTGTTTGATTTAGTCAGCTAGGGCTGCTCTAACAGAAATACCACGGAGTGGATTGCTTTAACAAAGGAAGATTTATTCTTACACAGTCCGGTAGGTTTCAAGTCCATATTCAGGGTGTCTGCTCCAGGGAAAGGCTTTCTCCTTGTCGGCTCTGGAGGAAAGTCCGGTATTGCATCAGTCTTTGTCCAGGGAGCATCTTGGCACAGGAACCTCAGGTCTGAAGGACGTGCTCTTCTACCGGTGCTGCTTTCTTGATGGTAATGAGGTTCCCAACTCTCCTTGTTCTCTTTCCTTTTATCTCTTGCAGGCTGAAAGCTTAAGGGTGGGGCAAGCCATACTCCAGGGAAACTCCCCCTACAGCAGAGCAGGAAGCAATCCTATGCAGGAATTTACAGCCCCACCCGAATCCTTTAACATACAGTTTAGTGAAGCCACAAAATGGAGAACAGTCACAAGATACTGGGAATCATGTCCCAGCCACACGGCTGCACACATTTTTGGGGGGACACAATTCAACCCATGACACTGTTGAATTATTTCAGACTCACAGTGACCCTAGGGGACAGAGCAGAACTGCCCCATAGGGTGTCCAGAGAGCAGCTGGTGGATTCAAACTGCTGACCTTTTGGTTAGCAGTTGAGCTGTTAACACTGTGCCACCAGGGCTCCTCAGGTGTTTACTGAAACTGAACCAAACTCATTGCCAGTGAGTCTGACACATAGTGAACTTATAGGACAGAGTAGAACTGCCGTGTAGAGTTTCCAGAGAGCACCTGGTAGATTTGAACTGCCAACCCTTTGGTTAGCAGCCATGGCATTTAACCATTAAACCACCAGGGTTTCCTCACAGGGATTTAACTGCATATTATTGTTTATCAATACTATCAAGAGTAGGTTTTCTCTGTGCTGGGAAAGTTTGGGATTTTGATATTGTCTGTTTTGTTGAGTAATCAATAGCACTTTATTTATTAATATGTAAAATTGATTCATCTCTCCACTGTGCTTCCATAGTCATCAAGTGGCTTACAGAAAAGGAGAAGGGGACATTAAAGTGTGTAACACAGTTTCTGAGCTGAGAATGATCAAGATTCATGACAAGATAATTGATCCCTCTTGTTCTTGAATTGGAGAGAGCAAGAAATGGGGTACAGTCTAAGCCACCCCCAGGTGTCTGTTGAATTGACTTCATGTAGTCAGGGTTCCACACAGGGGTGTGTTTACAAATGCACAAAGAAGTGACTATTGTCACTGATCACCTGGAGTCCCTAGCTGCCCATTTCAGTCCCCCAAACAGGAACCTCGTGATGCCTGGACTGCCTCTTGGACTTCGCTGTGGCAGGTTGATCTTAGTGACGCCCTCTTGACCCTGGCATGCCTACTGCTGGTTCCCTGACCTTCCTAACTTACTCATAACACAGCCGCCAAGTGTCTGTGGGTTGGGCCTTAGCATACCATCTGAACAAACACAGTGAATGTCAGGCTGAAGGTATTTTTCCCAGACATTTTCCTCAGAAGTACTGCTCTGCACTTTACTGGCCCATGTCTTCTAGGGAGCTGCCACAGCCTTGGTTAGCCCACTGTAGGGAGAGCACTGCCCTTGGTCCATTCCATTGTTTTTTTCCATGAAGCGAACATTGGTCACAGTATAAGAAAGTAGGAAATCTGCTGATGATTCAAACTTTTATTCCTTCCTTAAGTCACAGTCTGAATTTCAATACAAAGTATGTTTGTATTTCCCATGATCCTCATTTTTCAAACAAAACAACTTAAGGCTCTCTAAGTAACTAATAGTGAAAGCAGTGATGTAGTTAATAATATCAGGTTCAGGGGAACAAAGAAAACAACTAGGGGGATGGTCGATTTGCATTCAAGGTGAACAAAGATGAAGTTTTCCTGGAGAGCAGAATGGTGCAGGACAGCTGGTAGGAGTTGATGTGCTGGGGTCAGTGAGTATGTGCTGTGTCTAGGCTTCCGGGGCTGGGCTCCTTGTGCTGGAGAGGGATGTGCATGTCAGCCTGCAAAGAGAGGTCTGCAGAACTCACTGATGCACACAAATCTCAGAGCCCTTGAATACCATTCACAGGAATCCAGGTTTTATTCTAAAGACGGAGCAGTGCCATTAAACCTTAAGAACTAAGAAAATGAAAGATTACGAGATGTTTAATGGAGATTTAAGTAACAGCTATAAAGATGGATTAGCTGTAGGAAAGACTGCAGGCAGGGAAATTAGCCCTGTTATTCCAGGTCTGATGCTGAAGCTGGAAGGATGCTGGCAGGAGAAACTTAGGCAGGAGATGTTTCTGAGGAAGAATTAATTGGAGATAGTGTCCGATGGAATCTCTAGGGGATGAATGGGCAGGAAGGGATCAGGAAAGGTTAATTGTGAATTTAGGAGTCTGGATGAGTAGTGGTATCATTAATAATGACAGAACATGTCTTTGTCATTGAATGTGAAGTTGGTTTCAGTATGTTGAGTGCAAGATGTTGCCTGAACTTTCAGATCATGATGCTTGCCAGTCTTAGACTCTATGAATTCTGAAGCTGCTATTTGCTAAGACATTTGAACGAATTTGCCTGGAGATGGTAATTGTATTTCCAGGATACTGATTTATTGTGTCAAAAGTACTCAGCCAACAAACTGGTAGCTGGTTAGGGATCTCAGTACATATCACTTCAATCTTTGACACTGTTTCCATATTGTCATAGAATGTTGACCTCTAGACCTCGTTTGAACATTTATGAAGTCTTTATAGGAAACTTGTTATATAAAAGACTTTGATAATGATGTATGTGTGAGAATCAAGGTCCTAATGGATTAACAGTAATCTTTACTTGGAAATTCTCCCCTAAACACAGTAGATGAGCTTGTGGTTGTTGGGTGATGTAGGTGATGTGATGTATGTGTGTGGGTTCTTCCTTTTCCCTTCTTTGTTGTCCAGATTGCATTCAATTTGCTGATTTTCTTTTCTCCCCATGTCATCCGTTGCATCTAAGTTAATTTTTGGTTACCTCATGAACATATGTTTGTGAATAAAAAGTAAAGATGATAAATCTGTCATGGAGAAACTTTGTCTCCCTCCACTGGTTAAAGGATTCTGATCACGTATTTATTGTCTGCTGTCCTTCCTTGCCCACCCAGGGTTGTCAGGCTAACAGACCTCTCAGATTGCAGCTCATTTCAAATGTGCATGATTCTCTTCTAGTTCTGGTGCATGGGTCTCTGTGGACTCTACAAAGTGTGTTTGCATCTTACTTCCCCATTTGTAAGTGTGAATAGATAGGCTGCCTCCTCCATTTTGAAGAAATTGGGCCCATCACTCACTGAATATTTGAAAATGTAAAACAGCATCCTCAGTTAGGTAGTGAAAAGATGTTCACATCTGGTCCATTCAAGGGTTGCCTGGGTGTGGTTTCTGTGGAGCAACTGAAATGCTTGAACTGCGCCATCCTCTTGTGTTTCAGTGCACCTGCAGGAAGGACATGGTGAAGATTTCAATGGATATCTTCGTGAAGAAATTTCAGCCAGACAGATACCAGCTGTGGAAGCAAGGAAAGGATATTTACACCATTGATCACACAAAGCCAACCCCAGAATCCACCCCTGAGGTCAAGGCGTGGCTGCAGAGGAGGAGGAAAGTCAGAAAAGCATCCAAGAGGTAGTGGCCCCTCCCAAGTCCACCTGCCAGTGACCTACTGCCCTTGGTCAGAGAATGTCCCTCATTGAACAGGCAACACATTTGCTTTTTTCCACTTACTCACCTTATCTTCCCTAATACTGCTCGGAATGTTTGAGGCACAGTGTTTTTTCACTTGTTGAGAAGTATAATAAATAGTGATAGGGAGGGACATTTATTGTATTTGAGAATGGAATATTTCTGAAGTCGTCGTATGTGGCAGATAGAGGAATTCTGCCTTAGACCTTTACTGTGACGTATTTAAAGTCATGTTGGTTGTCACCATCAGGCTCCCTATTTCTAGCTTCAATAACTGGATTTCCAGCTTTTTCATTCTGCCACTAAACACTGTTGTACAGTCCAGTTCTGCAGCAGTGCCCTTCCAGAAGCTATGAGGCCTGCTGTGGGCATCTTGCTACTTCAAAATCCGCTGAATAGGGCTTGTGTTGGGTTGCTCAGGTCTTCAGGCTGCCTTTTTGTCTTAGGCTGTTGGATTTTCCAGTTTATATTAAGCTTCTTCTCTCCAGAATTACTCATTGTTTTTATTTCACTTTATAAAAGTGGTATTTGTGCACTGGAGAACATTTGCGAAATAAGAAATAACAAAGGCATTCCAAATAACCCAAAACCCAGCTGTTAAGAGATGACCAGTGTTAACATTTTCTATATATGTATGTGTGTGTGTATATGTATGCACATATATATATATACATATATATGTCTAATATAGAACATCATGTCATTTTGCAAAATTGGGCCATGCTTTGTTAACAAATTGATGATCAGCTTTTTTGAGTATCCTTGCATCAACCAAGCCAAGTGCCGTCTAGTTGGATCCGACTCATATGGAGTAGTGGTAAGTGCTGTGTTTGCTAACCAGTCTGCCAGGTGCTCCCTTGGAAGTCTATGGGGCAGTTGTACTCTGACCTAGAGGGTCACTATGAGTCAGAATGAACTTAGTGGCAGTAGGTTTGGTTTTTGGTTTCGTGTAATGAAGTGGTTTACTACAGCACAATTTTTTTTTTCTTTTAACACCTGCATGCCTTTAACAAGTCTGTTGCGTTTGGGCCTGTTCTTTCTTTCTTTTTTTTAAAATTTTAACTATTAACTCAGTAACCTTGGTTCTAAAGCTTTGCCACATTCTGGTGCTGATTCTCTGACTCACCCCCTCACTGATGTTTGCTTTCTGCTATTGTAGAAGGTAGGAAACAAAAGACCTTTAAAAACGTGGAGTCACATTTCAGTAGTTTGTGAGAGAAGCAGTTTCAAGGGACAGAACTAAAGACCAGTGATTGGTACTTCATTCTTTAGTTTACATCAGTGGTTTTTAAACAGTTTTCAAGTCAACCTGGTGGATCAGGACTGATGTTGTCAAGTTAGGAAGTAGAGTAAAAAGTAGCTGTAGCGCATCCCACATAGTTAGGATAAGTTTTCATTTGTGATGTGTGTGAGCATGTGTGCGTGTGGGTATTGTGACACCGTTTAAAATGCACAGCTCACTATGGGCTATATTAAAAAAAGGTTTTGAGAAACTAGTTTTGAGGACCATTGCCTTTGACAGAGGTCTTTTTTTTGACATTTTCATTTCTTTTTTTATTGACAGAAATCTTAACGCATGTTATCAAAGAATTCAGCTTTGGGAAGAGGAGGTGTCAATCTTGAGTTGAGAGAATTTCAGTAGGACCTGGAGAATTGCTCTCTAATGGACAGAAGTCCCAATTCTCTAGCTAGGTGTATAATCTGGTCTCCTAGTTATTAACCAGAGTGGACCTTCGGCTTGACAGAGGACATCGATTTATGACAGTGAACAGATTTGAAATGGCCTTTCAGCAGGTCAGAATAATCTATGGACTTGGCTGGTGGCAGCACTCACCTTGTTAGAAGACCTCTTGTTAAGGGGCTTGTTGAATGTGCCCAGCCTTGTGGCTCGGCCGTATACATTTCAGATCTCCGTTTAGTAATTCTCTGTCTAGGGAGAACTAATAGAGGGAATGATCTACTGGAATCAAAAAGATGCCAGCCATCTTGGTTCACCTGCCCTGGTGGTGCAGTGGTTAAGCACTCTGCTGCTAACTGAAAAGTCATCATTTTGAACCCACCAGCTGCTCAGAGGGAGAGATGTGGTAGTCTGCTTCTGTAAAGGTCACAGCCTTGGAATCTCCATGGCCAGTCCTGTTGTGCCCTGTAGACTCACTGTGGGTTGGAATCAACTTGACAGCACTGTTCTTGGGTTTGGGGTTTTATGCTCTAGTATGTCACGTGAAGGAGATTGCCCCTAGATTGTCATTCCGAGTGATGGTGCTGATGCTGCTCCTCCTGCCGTCAGCGTCCTGGGCAGTAGCGTGGCAGCCATCAGGGCCAGTGTGCACAGCTCAGCGCTGGGTGCCTTGGTGTGTCCTTGTGTGTATGTCTTACATGTGGGGCGTGTGTTTATAGTGTTTTGGACACTGAAACACATGTTGCTTTGATTTGTTTTGCAGTTGTTCTTACACAGAAGTATTAGAAGTGTTGTATCACGTACAACAATGCATCTGTGATAAAGCTGTCAAGGGACTGACCAGCTATAAAATACTAAAAGGGGAAAGAAGAAAAATGGTACCCACTCTGAAAATAACCAAAAAACCCACTGCCGTCGAGTCAGGTCTGACTCATAGTGACCCTAGAGGTCAGAGTAGAACTGCCGTGTAGAGTTTCCAAGGAGCGCCTGGCAGATTTGAACTGCTGACCTTTCAGTTAGCAGATGTAGCACTGAACCCGCTATGCCACAGGGTTTCCTGAAAACAACAAGTTGACATTAAATGTTAAATATGTTCAGTTAACCTTCATCCTCTCTTAATTCCTGTAGCTAATGATGATTTGGCGTTTACTCTGACGATTCCACGCTTGCTTGAGTATTATATAAAAAAAAGGGAGAGGTCGTCACCAGTTCACCTTGCAGTGTAAATAACTTATTCAGGTTTTAACAACAGCTTTGTGTGTTCTTCCTTTTCCTTTCTTCATAGTCCAGGTTGCACTCACTTTACCAATTTTATTTTCTCCTCATGTCATCAATTGTTGCATTATTTTTAACATAAACTTCTTTTGATATTGTTATAAAATTTTAATAGTGACTGTCTTTTTTTTTTAAATCATGTTTAGTCAGTTATTTACAGTTGTTTCAATTTTTCTTTTTGGTAACTTGTTTTTAAACGTTGAGATTCTAGCATCAAATATATCGCATCTGTTATGAAGATTGTCTTTGCCAAATGATGAGAACACTAGCTTTTTAAAGCAGGGAAAATAGCATTCGTACTAGTACGTGTTTTATCTGTTGTAGACGTTCTGCACTGACCACAGATTCTCTTACTAGCTTCCAGCGCACTAGGTCTCACCCTAAAAGGCCTAAAACTGAGGAGGATGAGGGAGAGGCAGCCATAGTTGATGGGGACGAGCCAGCCACAGATGAGCTCGACGTTGGTGGAGAGCTGGCAGCAGCCCTGAAGCCGAGGAGCATGGGAGCACCTTCCAAGGGGGAGATCCCTGCTGGCGGGGTGCAGCCGGACCGCAGCTTGTTGCATAGTGTCTACTCCACAGGTGAGAAAAGGGTGACTCAGCTTCTCATTCCAGGGGCTGATGAGCGGATGCCTTCCGGGAACCCGCAGGAGGACAGGTACCTTACTACTCCAGGCTGTTTAGCCATTCAGTTACTGACAGTTACAGGGTTGCTCAATCTGCAGGCCCAGGAAATGATATAAAAATCGGCAGCAGCCCAGCTTACGTGGAACAGAGTTGAAGACAAAGCCAGCAGTGCCTATTTGGTTTAATAAAGAAGATTTTGAAACTAAAAACAGAAAAAAAAATTAAGCACAACTTTATAGTATACAGTATAGTTTTGGAAAGGTCTTGAATTCACATGGAAGAGAAAAACCCAATTATAGAAAATTCTTTATGCATTCTTAGCTCTTAATTTTAAGAGGAAAATAAAAATAAGGTTATAAAAAATAAAAAGCACATTTAGTGAAGGACCAGTTTTCCAGTTCTCAGAACTAAAACCATCATTTGTAAGCCTCAGCTACTTGCTTTTTCCCTTTTATAGCAGGTTTCTCGGAAACTGCCTTAATGCTGTGTCTCTTTGATAGTTCTTAGAGCTTTTCTCCTTTTCCTAAACGAAGTTGTCGGAAACACCTGTCTTTGTCTCATCCAGTGGCGCAGCACGTCCTTCATTCTTGAAACTGTGCTGGAATGTGACCACCTCCACTGTTTTGGCCCGGTTGAAAGACACTGCCCTTTCAGGCTTCGATGGTTGCCAGCGTTGCTCCCCTCCTTCTTCCGTCTTTCAGCAGCTGCCCTGGCCACCCCTGCCAGCCAGTTCTCCATAGGAGAGTCTAGTGGACATTTAAAAACAAGTCCATTGGGTCTTGTCCCTACCTCCTTTGTAATCTTATTCCACTTATCATGAAACATCTAGTCCTTGTCACAGTCCTAAATAATCTGGCCCTAGATGACTTCGCCACCATGATTCCTGTTGCCCTCCCAGTACCTGTGTAAGTAGAGTGTAAAGCATAGGCCTTCTTTCAGGGAGTAGTTACTTTAATGGAGAGCTAGTATGGTCAGTGCCGTGGTAGAAATGGCACAGGATTCCCTAGCTTAACTAGGAAAGACTGCAGACGAAACGGGAGGCTAGACAGGAAGGAGTTCTTGTAGGAGCTTGCTGTCTGAATTGGATTGTGATGACTGGATGTTAGGAGATTGAGAAGACAGAGAAAGAAATTCCAGACAGTACAGAGAAGGCAGTTGTATAATTGAAAAAAAAAGAAATCCTTTGCTATGAGTCTGTTCTGACTCACAGTGACCCTGTTGGACAGAGTCCAGTTGGCTTTCCAAGGCTGTAAGTCTTTACCGAAGTAGACTGTCACATCTTTCTCCCACAGAGGAGCTGGTAGGTTTGAGCTGCAGACCCCTCAGTTAGCAGCTGAGAGCTTAATCACCGTGCCACCAGGGCTGCTTCACTTGTACAATACGTATGTCTTTCTAATCCCTCACCATGGGTCACCATGGTCTCTGCCACCCTTGGTATAATTAATCTCTTTATGGATTGTTGGGCATTGCAGGCTGAGGGGACCCAGTGTCGTCAATTCTTTTGCATCTTGGTTCCAGCTTTGGAGACCTGGCAGAGTCCTTAATTCAGGGCACATCCTCTTATACTTGAGCTCAACAAGTATGTGAGGAGTAGAGATGATGCTTAAAGTGTGTGTGTGCATGTGTGTAAGTGTTTGCATGTGTGCACGTGTGTGTCTGATGTAGAGAAGGTGGACTAAAGAAGGAAAGAGAAGACAAGTGCTGTGATATTTTTCTCAATGGTCCTCTCTAGTTACATGCTGACAGTGTTTGATATAGGGCTAGTGTAGAAAATAATTGTTGCATCTGCCTGGCCTTCCTGAGTTTTTTGAGTTGGGATGGTGTATCAGTAGCAGCTCTTAGTGTCATGTATTGGGACAGAATCCTTATTTTGAGAAAGAATTTTTAAAGTGCTGTTGCCTTGGCTTAGCAGCAATGCTCTGTAGCAGAGCCTTTTTGATTTCCTGTTTTTTAGTTTTTTTTTCTTTCACCAAAGTTCAAGTTCTCAACTTAACAGCTCTGAAGACAGCATGGTGCTATTGTGGCCTTTCAGACTCACATCTGTGGAAGTTTCAGGGGAACCTGGGAGATTGATACTCAGTTGAAAGTAGTTTAAAAACTTGACTCAGTAATAATTTAATAGAAGATCTGTTAATGGTCTCTCATTCAACTCTTCAGGAAACAGCTGCTCAAGCACATCTGTAATGGAGGGGACAAAAAATGAGGAGGATGAGCCCTGTGCCGCAGCTTCACCTTCCAACCCCAAGGAGGCGGAGAGCACTGTGATGTTGTTGAGTGGCTGCATGAAGGCCGAGGAGGCAGACCCCATCAAGCTCTCGTGGCCAAAGTCGCCTGAGTCATGCTCCTCAGTGACAGAGACTAATGGTGTGTGGACAGAGGGAGAGGAGAGCGATCTGGAGAGCCGTGGGAGTGGCCTGGAACCTGGGGAAGTCCCAGCAGTTCCCAGTGAAGAGAGAAATGGCTTCAAAGTCCCCCATGTATGTGGCAGTCTTCTGTTTCTACTGCAAATTTGTTGTGCATTGAGAACCTTTTCTGAAAACAGCGTGCTGTGTGCTGACCTCTTGGCTCAGGGCAGAAACCCAGTCTCAACGTGTGTGAATCTTCCACATGTTTCCTTAGACAACTGCGAGACGGGCCTCCTCTTGAGTCCTTCCTCACGTGGTAGCAGTTCAGACAGTGTGCAACTCCTGGCTGCGTACTGAAACTTAGTTTCCTTTCTTTTTAAAATTAAACTTTTTATGTTATGATAATCATATATTCACATGCAGTTGTAGGATAAAGTGCACAGAGATCTTATGTATCCTTTATCCAGTTTCTCTTGCTAGCTGCATCTTGTAAAACCACAGTGTGGTATCACAACCAGGATGATAATGTGCACACAGTTCAGGTATGGAGCAGTCCCGTACCCTGTGGGATTATCTAGGCTGGAAAGGACTTAGCTGAAGGGCTCTGAGCTCCTGCTGTCAGTAGCTGATATATCTGGGTGCCAGGCTTCCCATAGCCTCTGGGGAGCTCCCCACTGTTTTGACATTAGGGCTCATGTGGTCATTCTTCCCTTGTGGGCCTGAGGTCTGCTACCAGGCTGACCTTTCAGGGCCATCTACTCCCATAAACAGGCCTTTCACACTTCCCTGACAGAGTCAAGACCTCCCTTTTTAAAAGTTGTTTGTTTTGTTGTTGTTGAGAATATATGCAGCAAAACATATACCAGTTTGATAGTTTCAGCATGTATGATTCAGTGATATTGATCACTGTCTTTGAGTTGTACAACCATTCCTGATTGGACCCCAAAACTTTTATCCATTTATTTATGATTGTACCTGACAGTTAACTCTAAGACAGATGTTTAATAAAAACATACAAGAAATAGACAAGTGTAGTCTGCCGGGGGCCAGCCTCGGCAGGGTCTGGGATCACGAAGGGATGGGTAGCGCCAGCAAAGAAAAGATGAGACTGATACAACCAGGAATCTGGAGGTCAGCAGCCTGTTAAGGCCTGTCTTTCTTTATTTTTTATATAATTAATGAGGTGACGTGATTTTCACCCTTCTCTTTGACCATGTAAGGTGTTGGCTAGTAAGGAATTGATACCTCGTGGTCCCACGTTAATCATTAGGGCCTTCTAGATAATGGCCTGAGACAGTGGTCTCTCTTCCTGTTGTTAGGGCTCTGTAGGTAATGGCCTAATAGTATATTGTGATTATAATCAACAGTGAAAACAAAACTATGCCTTGAGGTCAATCAGCTCTATCTATGCCTCGAGGTCAAAGGAAGAGGGGTAGGCTCATCTAAAGGTTATTATCTGGCTGTCTGTATTTGTTCCTTCTTTGCTCTTGTTTTATCTCTTCCTGTGGGGACAGTAAGCGCCCACCATCCCCCTCTCTTAAGCTGTTCTAAGAAGGACATTTCTTTAGTATTTACTCATTTGTGATACCAATTATAATAAACTTGGGAGCCTATCCATCTTCCTGACGCAGGGAGTGGGATGTCTATATCTAAGGGCTGTGTGGGGGGTTGTCCCTGGGGAGCTTCCCAGGGCCTTCCTGCAATCTTGTATTTCACATGTGGAGGGGGATGTGCAGTTCGGGGAAGTCAGCGGGGCTGGCTGGCCTCAGCATTCCCGGGCTGGGCGTGCCGTGTCGGAATTCATTAAGCCGAGGGGGTTGTAAAGCTAGCATCTTTAGAAGGCATCTTCCTTAATCCTTGTGCCGGGAGATGAGAGAGTACTTTTGAGGAAGGTTTGATTAGGATGCAAAATATTATCAGGGAGAGTACAGCCAAAAATATGACAAGGGTGAGATACCTTTGCCCGCCATCATATAGGCGTGTGGCTTTGCTTACAGGGGCTTCTGTGGGTGATGGGCCTCGGCAGTAGTCCAGTTTTGAAGAGGTGCCTAAGTACAGGTTTAGAGATTGTGTTCATGTACTGGTGAACAAAACCTCTGACTTAACTTCATGTAGGCATTCAACGCTCCTGACCAGATAGGTTGGAATTCTTTGTAGACTGGTAGAGAAGTCAAAGGCTCACTTCAGTTATGTTCAGTCATATTTTTTAAACTAGAATGGAGCTAAAGTTGAGCTTCCTTGCTTCCAGGGAGGGTGGGTATGCAGCCAGTGCCTTCAGCCTTGATCATGTCATGGAACAGAGCCTGTCAGCCTAGCAAAAGGAGACGCTGCCACTGAGGGCTGAGCCACGGTGTGCACCTGCTCTGAGACAGTGGACAGCGTCTCCTGTTTTCAACTAAGGTCTCAGGCACCCACCCCTATAATTAACCCAGACCCTTTTCATCTCTGTGTAATTTTTGACCAATCTATGTTGGTTTTAAGTATAATGCCGTGTGTGTGCTGGTTGTGTGTGTGTGTGTGTCTACGTGTGTCTCCTTTGTTGGTCCATGTGACAGAGAAGCCCCATTTCCTTTCTAGAGAGCTTTCGGATTTTTGAGTGGAAGAGAGGGTATAGCTTGGCAGGGCTGCCTTCTTTGTGAGATGAAGAAGTAAAAACGTCACCAAATGTTCCTACCTAAACAGCAGAGGAGTTGACCAAAGCCCAGGTTCCTATTTTCTTATGAATGTGCAATCCTACATTTAGATTAGTTTTCAAGAACTCTTGAAACCTTGTTACCTGCTGAGTTTATTGCACGCGTGATAAGCCCAACCCTGCAGCACACCTAAGATTTTAGTATGAAGTAGAGGGAAAGTTAGTTGACCTCTTGGTAAAATTATGGATAGAATAGGTTCCTACTATCTTTGATTTTAACATCTTAGAATCTCCAAAAGGTCAATATGTGCCAAGATTTCTTCAGAATTAAATAATCATAAGTTGTCAACTGTGTGTTGTTTAAAACAGGTCTTAACTACGGATGCCCCTCCCCCACTTTTATTTCTCTCCCCAGAGGATCGAAGGAGAGACCAAAGCGGCCAAAAGTTGGCGCCACCCCCTCAATAAGCCTCCGGCCAGGTCCCCCATGACGCTTGTGAAGCAGCAGGCAGCCAGTGATGAAGGTGAGTGCGTGGATTTTCTCAGCATCGTCTCTGGATCTCTGTTGAGAAAAAAGTAATTGGGAGGGAAGACTGTGGCCAAGTGGCAGAAATGTATCAGGTCGAGATTATAGGCAATTTACAGACTAAAGGAAGTATGATTTCTTATTTTGAAATGCACATTTGTGGGACGAAATTCATGTAATGTAGCTATATTTTTACTGGTAAAAGTCTTCCTGTTTCCTTTGTGGGAGGAGAGTTGGTTCCTGACACTTGAGCTTTAGGTTCTCTGGAGCAGGAACCTCTTTTCCAGAGGCCCTGTAACAGGCAGTGGGTTTTTCTGCCCTGCCTTGACTTTAAGGTGGAGCTTTCCATTTATGCCTTGGGTGGGAAGCGATGGCCATACCAGGCATGTGGGAAGCGTCCTCTCTCCTTAACTAGATTGCTCTGGTGGTCTTGATGTGGAGCAGTGCCATTGCCAACCAGTCATCATTCCTGAATATGGCATTTGTCACTGCGAAGAACTTTTAGTTACCCTTTTCTCCTCTCTTTCTAGCTCTTTTTTTTGTTTTGTTTTTAACTTTCATTGTGGTAAAGATAGATGTAGCAAAATATTCAACATTCAGCAGTCTTTACATGTGCAGTTTAGTGACTAGATGCCTCATGTTTTTTACCTGTCATCCTATCTGTTACCAGATTGTGCCATCTCCCCTAACAGAAGCTTATTATCCCCAGGTAATGAGGCCCCTATTCCACTCCCTCCCACGTGCCCTGCTAACCACTAATAGACTGGTTTCTATGCATTTTCCTATTCCTGTTTGTCTCACGGACTTTGAACATGTTGTCGGGAGGAACCAGTCCCTGGAGAAGGACATCGTACTTGGCAAAGTAGATGGTCACCATAAAAGAAGAAGACCCTCAAGGAGATGGAGTGCTACAGTGCCTACAATGATGGGCTCAGAGCTAACAGTTGTGAGGATGGAGCCGAGTTTTTTCTTTACACGCAGGGTTGCTGTGAGTTGGAATCCACTCAGTGGCATTTAACCACATAGCACTCTAGATGTTTTCATATAAGTGAAATCATAATATTTGCCATTTTGTCAGTGACTTTAACTCAGCATGCTTTTCAGATTATTGCATGTTGTATCTTGTACCAGAACTCCATTTTTCTTTTGGCTGAATATATTCAGCTGTATGTGTGTACCGTATTTTCTGGCAAGTGAAAAATACCATTTTGTTGCATCCAATTGAAAATCAGACCAGTGACTAGCTTTTCCTTCTGGCAGATGTCTCTTGGCCTTGTCTCAATCTTTAATCAGATCAATTCAAGCCAAAGATTCTTAACAGCCCTTCCTTGGGATAGTCTCCTTCACTGGTTAAAAACAACAATGAACAGCTGCCATTGAACAGCTGAACTTTTGGTTAGTAGCTGTAGCACTTAGCCACAGTGCCACCGGGCTGTCCTTCACTAGTGGGGATTATTCATGAAGGTCAAGTGTATGTGGTAATGCTGTCAAGGGAGCAACATGAATCTTGGGTTCAGACTTCTTGTTTAGTTTAAATAATGCATCAGAGTAGATAATTTCAGTAGACATATTTCTTTTACCCACTGACTTCCTTTAAACCTCAAATTTAGTTATAAAAAAGTAGTAAATAGATGGTCCGGGAAGAGATAGTATTAGTTTCTGTAAAACCAACCCAGGGTGGAATTTTGGTTTGAGGAATGTTGTTGTTGGGTGCTGTCCTCTCTGTGTGGACTCACAGTGACCCTGTGGACGAAGGAACGAAACACCGCCCAGGCCTGCACTAGCCTGTCTTCGAGCTCAGTGGTGTAGCTGCTGTGTCAGTCCTTCTCAGCGAAGGTCATCCTCTTTTTCTCTGGCTTTTTGATTTATGAAACATGATGTCCTTTTGGAGGGACCGGTCCCGTCTGATAATGTGTCCAACATACGTGAGATGAGGTCTTGCCATCTTTACTTCTAAGGAGCACTGGGCTGTACTTCTTCCAAGGCAGATTGGTTTGCTCATTGGGAAATTCATGATGTATTCAGTATTCTTTGCCATGACCTTAGTTCAGAGATATCAGTTTTTCTCTGGCTTTCCTTATTCATTGTCCAGCTTTTGCATGCATATGAGATGACCAGAAGCACCATGGCTTGGGTCAGATGCAACTGAGTCCTGAAAGTGGCACCTTTGCTTTTTAACACTTTTTAAAGAGACCTTTTGCAGCAGATTTGCCCAATGTAATACATGCACTGTTTGATTTTCTGACTGCTGCTTTCATGGCTGTTGATTGTGGATCCAGGTAAATTGAAATCCTTGACACCTTAACTCTTTCCTCCATTTATCATGATGTTGTTTATTGGTCCAGTTGTGAGGACTTTTTTGTGTTTACATTGCGTTGTAATCAGTACTGAAAGCTGTAGTCAGTCTTTGATCTTCATCATTCATGAATAAGTGCTTCAAGTCATCCATGCTTTCAGCAAGTAAAGTTGTGTCACATGCATATTGCAGGGTGTTAATGGGTCTCCTTCACTCCTGATGCCCTGTTCTTCTGCGTGTAGTCCAACTTCTCAATTATTCACTCGGCGTATAGAGCAAATAAGTATGGTGAAAGGTTAAACCCTGATGCACACCTTTCCTGATTTTAAACCATTCTGTGTCCCCTTGTTCTGTTGAAACAATTGCCTTTTGGTGTACATATCGTTTCCTCATGAACACACTTAAGTGTTCTGGAATTCCTACTCTTTGCTATATTATCCATAATTGGTTTGAGTACTAGAAGTTATAAAATGTATTTGAGTAATAGAAACCATAGAATACATGAAAACATATCATCATGTTGATTTCTTCTTTCTCCTGCTTTATTATACCCAACATAAACCATTATCCCCTTATTGTCGAGATGATTACAGGACAAATCTGTAGAAAGTCATTTGTACTTAACATATGTTACTCATAAATTTTAATTACCCTTCTGTGTTACGCATTAGGAGTAGTTTCTCTGAAGGGACTGGTTTACACTGACACACAAGGAAAGCTGCTTTCTCCTGCATCCTGATTTTCCGAAGTTCATATGATGTGGCCCGTCATCAGTTGTCCCAGAGTTGCTCCCTGGAGAGCAGTTCTTATTTCACTCTGTACAGCTTGTAAAGTTTATAAATGGATTTTTTTTTTCCTAATGAAGTTGTCTCCGAGGTTTGAGGTTAAATATTTTGCTAAAACTTTGATGCTTGTAGCTTTTGCAGTAGTCTCATTTTCTGCCCTAAAATGTTAAGGACTCTTGGGGTTCTCTGAGGATTTTTGAGAATCGAGGAGAAAAATCAGAGAATTTTGGTGATGGCTAAAAAAATCACGGCTCTTACATTTTTTCAAGCTTAAAAAAATAGTGTAAAGTATTTTATGGCCTGGAGAAAACCACTTACATCATCGGCCGGTTGCATGATGTCTTGGCCCTTTGCTCAGTGTCTAAGTTGCTTGTGTGGTAGGAAATGAACGTACATCGTGGTTGTGAGAGACTGGAGAAGAATGGCTTTAAAGCCTCATTGTTACAACCAGAAAACAAAATATCCAAGCAAACCTTTGGCTGTCGAGTCCATTCTGACTCGTGGCGACCCTGTAGGACAGAGTAGAACTGCCTCTGCAGGGTTTCCGAGGAGGAGCTGGTGGATTTGAACTGCCAGGCTTAAGGTTAGCAGCCATAGCTTGCTGTAGCTCTTAACCACTGTGCCACCAGGGTTCTGCTCCATTCTTGGGTATATACAATTACAAATCAGGCTTTGTTCATGAGCTTTCTACCCTAATTATAGGCTCTTTTGCACCCCTCGTACGCAGGCAGTGTTGCATGCCAGATAGATGTGTAGCTAGATTACAGCCTTGAGAAATGACATCTTTAAATGACAGTCAGTGTCCTCTGCTGGTGAATGAGCAGCTCTCTGCTGAAGGTGGGCTGTGCCTCCTCAACAGAAGAGCTGCAAATGGGATCATACTTCACCCACCCCCTTGGGAACCTTGCCACAGCTGGGAGAGAAGAGTCTTCTCTTTGGGGACAGGGTGGTGGCTTTTTGATGATCAGAAGCTAGAGGTCATTACCGTTAGTTAAGTATTGAAAGACTAAAATTGTAAAGCAGTGAGAACATGGTCTGGTTCATTGTAAACATTTTTTATTGCTGTCATGATGTGATGACAAGGATCCAGAAAAGAATGATAGCCGAGCCCTCAGGAGGTGAGGGAAATCCCATGTGGCTTCAGAGAGACATGCTATCCAGATGGGAAGAGAAAGCCAATGCCCTGACCGTCTGAGGGGAAAGTTCACCGGGATTCAAATAGAGGCTGGGCAGTCTGAAATAAAATCTCATAGGATCTGCCAGACACCCAGAGCTGAACTCTTTAAAAACTTATATCCTCAGTGAATGCATGCACTGGAGCAAACAAACAGAAGACCTCACCGCAATCCAGGAGAGACAAGAGAGCTTGCCTGGCAGGCTCTGGGCTTGCTTGGGTGGGTGGGTAAGGGTGAAAGCAAAGAAGAAAGTCTCACTAAGAACTCTTAAAGCAAGTGACTGCCATCAAGTTTACACTTCTTAATGTAAGCCCGGAAACCCTTGTGGTGTAGTAGTTAGGGTCTGCAGTTCAGATGCACTTCAGGCTCTATGGGGCAGTTCTACTCAGTCCTAATAAGGTTGCTATAAGCTGGAATCAACTCAGTGGCAGTGGGTTTCTTTTTTTTGGTTTCTTGCAAGCCAAAAATGTAAAATAGAAGTGGTGTGGGATGGGGGGTGTTGACTATAATAAACCAAGTAGAAGCAGTTGGATGACTGTTGGGATGCCAGCTGAACAGGGATTGATTGTTGAACTGATTTTGAGGAGGTCTTCTCTTGGTCTCAGTTTCCTGTCATTGGAAATATGATGCTTGCCCAGGAACCATCAAGGTCCCCCCTTGGGTTGATGAGTGGGTTATGGGCCTCCAGGTTTCCCAGAACAGACTGTACCTCTAGGGTGAGAACTATAGGAGCTCTATTAGGTTTTCAAAAGGGCCTGTCACGGGTTGAATTGTGTCCCCCAGAAATATGTGTTAGCTTAGTTAGGCCTTGCTTCCCAGTATTGTATGGTTGTGCTCCATTCTGTGATTGTAATTTTATGTTCAAGATGACTGGGGTGGGATTATAACACCTTTGTTACAGTTACAATATAAAGGCAATTCACCTGAGGTGTGGCCCACACCACCTTTTATCTTATGCAAAAGATAAGAGGAAAGAGAAGAAAGCAGAGAGTAGGGGAACTCCTGCCACCAAGAAGGCAGTGCCAAGAGCAGAGTGTGTCCTTGGGACCTGAGCTTCCTGCGTGGAGGAGCTCCTAGTCCAGAGGAAGATTGATGAGAAAGACCTTCCTCCAGGGCCGGCAGGGAGAGAGGGTCTCCCAGGGGGGCTGGTGTGCCCAGGTGGGCTTGTGGCCTCCTAGACTGTGAGAGTGTAAATTCCTTTTTTTTTTCTTTTCTTTAATATGACCGAGTGAAAATCTACATTCCTGTATAAATTTACATGCCCACCTATCTGCAGCTTCCACTGCTCTCCCTGTCCAGTGACAGCACACTATTCCTCTCTGCTCCATACATGTCCCATCCTCCCAACAACCTCCTTTCTGCTCCTCTCCACCCACTCTCCTTCCTCCAGCCAGAGGTCAGCAGGATGATATTCTATAGATGTACAGAACCATAAAGTGCATCCAGTATATGGTCACTCTGCATCACCAAGTCCAATCCATTCGTGTCTGAAGAGTAGACCTTCGTTATGATTTATGGGCAAGGGCAGCATCAGGGCCAGGGGCCATGCTCCCAGGGAAACCCCAAAACTGCTGGACCATCAATTGAGGTCTTTTAGTGGAGATCTCAGGATGCACCCCTTTTTATTCTTGTGTTGCCAGTGAGACTCAACTTAGTGAGCTCCATGGCGTCTATCACTGGTGGTGGCCGGGCACCATCCGGTTCTTCCTGTCCCAAGTCGATGTAGGCACCCACTCATGTGGGTCTCTCTATCTTGTGGGTTGTCTTTACCCCATGTCATTTTGGTCCTCGGTGAGCATCCGTCCCTGCTGAGTTGGGACCATTTGCTGTGTCCTCAGATGGCAGCTTGGCAGCTTTTAAGACCCCAGATGCCACTCACCAATGTAGGCTGCAGAGAGCCCTCTTAGCAAAATGCTAGTTGTGCCAATTGGCCTCGATTTCGCCTAAGAGCATGGTCTCCTGCCCCCTGCCCCAGCTACTCTATCCTTGCAACATTGGGTTAAGATAGAAGGAGTATTCAAGTTATGCTGAAGTCCACTTAATATTGTTCTTGTTTCTAATGTGTGCTATCACCGATTTCTCCCAACCAGATTTCTAGCAACTATCGAATATAAACCCTCCCCGCCTCGCCCTCTCTCCCTCCCCTCCCTTGCAACTGTCAAAGAGTCTTTTCTTCTATACACAAGTCTGTTTTTGAGATCTTATCGTACAGGTCTCATACAGTATTTGTCCTTTTGTTGCTGACTACTTTCACTCAACATAATGTCTTCCAGTTGAGACCAGGTTATGAGATGTTTCCTGGAATCATCGTTATTCGTTATCATTGCGTAGGGCTCCATTGAGTATATATACCGTAGTTTACCTATCCATTCTTCTGTTGTTGGGCAATTGGGTTGATTCCATCTTTTTGCTATCGTGGTGAGATAAACATTCTTGTGCATGTGTCCGTTGGTGTGAAAGGCCTTGATTCTGTAGGATATATTCCAAGTAGTGGAATTACTGGGTCAAATGGTATATCAATATCCATTTTTTTAAGGAAGTGCCAGAGTGCTTTCCAAAGAGGCTGGACCATTTTTTTTTCTTTTTTATTTAACATGACTAAGTGAAAATATACAGTCCCGTATAAATTTACATGCCCACCTATGTGCAGCTTCCATTGCTCTCCCTGTCCGGTGACAGCACACTATTCCTCTCTGCTCCATACATGTCCCTTCCTCCCAACAGCCTCCTTTCTGCTCCTCTCCACCCACTCTCCTTTCTCCAGCCAGAGGTCAGCAGGATGATATCCTATAGATGTGTAGAACCATAAAGTGCAACCAATATATGGTCATTCTGCATTGCCAAGTCCAATCCATTCCTGTCCAAAGAGTGGACCTTTGTTATAATTTATGGATAAGGGCAGCATCAGAGCCAGGGGCCATGCTCTCAGGGGGACCTGGAAACCGCTGGACCATCAATTGAGGTCTTTTAGTGGAGATCTCAGGATGCACCCTTTTTTATTCTTGTGTTGCCAGTGAGACTCAACCTAGTGAGCTCCATTGTGGCTATCACTGGTGGTGGCCGGGCACCATCCGGTTCTTCTGGTCCCAAGTCGATGAAGGTACCCACTCTTGGCGGGTCTCTCTGTCTTCTAGGTTGTCTTTACCGCATGTCATTTTGGTCCTCGGTGAGCATCCGTTCCTGCTGAGTTGGGACCATTTGCTGTGTCCTCGGATGGCAGCTTGGCAGCTTTTAAGACCCCAAGGCTGGACCATTTTGCAACCCCACCAGCAGTGTAGAAGAGTTCCACTTTCTCCACAGCCTCTCCAGCATTTGTTGTTTTGTGTTTTTTGGATCATGGCTAACCTTGTTGGGGTGAGATGGTATCTATCGCATTGTCTCGATTTGAATTTCTTTAATAACTAAAGATCATGAACATGTCCGCATGTGTTTTTTTTGGCTGCCTGGATCTCCTCTTTAGTGAAATGTCTGTCCATCTCTTTTGTCCATCGCTTAATTGGATAATTTATCTTCTTCTTATTGATATTTTGTAGTATGTTTTGATTGTGGAGATCAGGCCTCCGTCTGACATAGAGTTGCCAAATATTTTTTCCCATTCTGTAGGTGGTCTTTTAAATCTTGTGATAAAGTCTTTGGATGAGCAAAAGTGTTTGATTCTTAATAGTTCCCATTTATCTATTTTCTCTTTTGTTGATAGTGGTTTGTTTGACAGATTTTGGAGTCTGTCCACATTGTGTATTAAAACTTCCATTGTTGTTCCTACCTTTTCTTGGGTGAGCTTTATCATTTTAGGTTTGGTATTTAGGTCTTTTATCTAAATTCCTCTTTAATAAAGCCAGAAGCCTTGGTAGTGCAGTGGTTAAGTGCTATAGTTGCGGTCAGCAGTCCACATCCACCAGGCAGTCCTTGGGAACTCTGTGGGGCAGTTGTTCTCCTCTCTCTGACAGGAGTACTGGGAGTCGGACTTGACGTGACAGCAGTGGGTTTTGTGTTTGTTAGAGCCGTCCCCTTGTGGTAGCCCTAGATGACTAAGTCAGGTCCTGTCACCAGTGGATGATGTTCTTAGCAGAACATCAGTGATAATTCAGTGGTTTTTAGAGTAAGTATGCAGAAGGTGGAGTCAGCTACTCATCTGTAGCATGCTTACCCTTGTGTGGAGGTGACCCCATTTACAAGTGTGACTGTTGACGAGAGTCATAAGAAAACCCCGGTGATGGCTTGGGTTTCCTTTGATCTGCAGTGCCTTAGTAAGTCTTTCTAAATCACTAGTTCAGCAAGCACACTGCTGTAATGAGCTGTTAAGCATCTCTTTGAAATTAAAGACACCATAGACCCTGATCTGTATCTTTGCAGTGTCTGCCTGCCTTGCGGCATAGATCCAGAGTCTTTTTCAGACAGTGTTTGGGTAATTTATCTTTTGGAAAGTCTGCCTGTATTAATATTATAATTCGTTTAGTAATGGATTAAAATTTCAATATACAGATGGAAGAGATGAAAATTACTGCCTTAATTAGAGATTATTCTTGATGTTGGACCCGTTTAACCTAGGTTGTTCTGAAGAGTAAAACACACATTTCAGCATGTTGAGTGAAATCTCAGCAGTTCAGCTGACAGAAATCACCTCTCCATGTGGTTGTCAGTGTTTCATTTTTGTAAAAGTGCTCCTGATTAGGATACAGTCTGCTAATAAGCCTTGCTGAGCATATTTTCCTAAGACTAGGACTACCCAGTGATTTCATCTCACAGTCCTAGGGGTTTTTGTTTTCTTCTGGGATTGATTGCCTGAGAATTCCTTTGGTGTCTCTGCGGGCTTTACCCCGTCTTGGGGTCAAATGAGTGAGCACTACGTCACTGCTGGGTCACCACCAGTGTCCTACAGTCTGACTGCCTCAAATGAGTGAGCACTACGTCACTGCTGGGTCGCCACCGGCGTCCTACAGTCTGACTGCTTCAAATGAGTGAGCACTCCATCACTGCTGGGTCACCAGCGGTGTCCTACAGTCTGACTGCCTCAAATGAGTGAGCACTCCGTCACTGCTGGGTCACCACCAGCGTCCTACAGTCTGACTGCCTCAAATGAGTGAGCACTCCGTCACTGCTGGGTCACCTCTGGCGTCCTACAGTCTGACTGCCTCAAATGAGTGAGCACTGCGTCACTGCTGGGTCACCACCAGTGTCCTACAGTCTGACTGCCTCAAATGAGTGAGCACTCTGTCACTGCTGGGTCACTAGCGGTGTCCTACAGTCGGACTGCCTCAAATGAGTGAGCACTGTGTCACTGCTGGGTCACCTCCGGCGTCCTACAGTTGGACTGCCTCAAATGAGTGAGCACTGCGTCACTGCTGGGTCACCACCGGCGTCCTACAGTCGGACTGCCTCAAATGAGTGAGCACTGCGTCACTGCTGGGTCACCACCGGCGTCCTACAGTCTGACTGCCTCAAATGAGTGAGCACTCCGTCACTGCTGGGTCACCTCTGGCGTCCTACAGTCTGACTGCCTCAAATGAGTGAGCACTGCGTCACTGCTGGGTCACCACCAGTGTCCTACAGTCTGACTGCCTCAAATGAGTGAGCACTCTGTCACTGCTGGGTCACTAGCGGTGTCCTACAGTCGAACTGCCTCAAATGAGTGAGCACTGCGTCACTGCTGGGTCACCTCCGGCGTCCTACAGTCGGACTGCCTCAAATGAGTGAGCACTGAGTCACTGCTGGGTCACCACCAGTGTCCTACAGTCTGACTACCCTTTGCGCTTGTCCCTCAAACAGAAGAACAGTGTTTCAAAGTGGTGGTTTCAAATCACCTGTGGTACACAGATGATTTGGGGAGAATTATGCCTTCCTGCTCGTGGGGCCTTGGTTGTCCAGGGGTTAAGAGGTAAGACTGCTAACTTTTTGGTTAGTTCGAATCCACCAGCTGTTGCTGGAAATCCTATGGAGCAGCTCTGCTCTGCTCTGTGGGTTGCTATGAGTTGGAATGAATTTAATGGCAATCAGTTTGTGTTTTGTTTTGCTTTTGGTGTGCTGTAACCTCTTCTTTTCTCTTTTCTAACAGCTTTGGTCTAGTCATTTTTACTTTTATTTTATGACTTTATCAAAGACAGTATGTGGCTTATCAAAGACAGTATGTTGAGCCAATAAGTGATGTCTTTTACTGGTCTGCACTTGACAAATGCCTTTTCAGGTATTAAATTAAGTACAGATATTACTTTAAATATTGAAAACATCCATTTGTTCTTTCAGAGAGTAATGGGCACAGCTCTATGTTTATGGTTGAAATCTGACTTCCAGTGTCTCTTTGGCCCTTAGGGTGGCACCGCCTTGGGAAACTGAATTGTGCAGTCTCTGTATGGCTCTGTTTACTTAACTAGAGGAAATGGATAGTTGGATTAGTGATGTATTAGTGATGCATTCAAACTTTAAATTTCTTTGACTCTATGTAAATGTAGTATGAGAGGATGCATACTTGGCACATGCAAACCTTTCATGGCAAAGGAAGAGTGTCGAGTGTAGGAACATCCTTTAGCACCAAAATTACCTACTTACAAAGTCTCTTTCTCTGCCAGTTGTGAAACATAAACATTGCATTATGACTGTGGCGTGTCATGCTCCAAATGTTTCTGATTTTTACGTAGTGATCACTTCTCTTTGTTCAATCATTTCTTATTAGCTGGAGGTAATGTTATCCTTTCAAAATAAGCATAGTTGTATTTCTGTCTGTTTAAGCAGTAAAACAGCCAGTTCAGCAGATCACTAAGTAGACTGATGTGGCGTGTTTGTTGATAGGCCACAGACAGTGTTCTCCTGCCCTGTGCAGACATAAAACACAAGCTGCCATTGGTCTTCACGCTGGGTGAATGTGTCGTCTGGCTCTTAGCTGTGAGTCACAGCTGAGCATTCTCAGTTGAGCTTGATTTCTCTGTTGGTGAATTCCGTGGGAAGCCCCAGTGGCCTTGCCTGTTCCTGTAAAGTGGGGAATCAAGATCAGAAACACCTCACTCTTAGTATGCCAGTGGCTTGGTTGGGTTTGGTTGAGTTACAGGTTAAAAAAAAAAAAAAGCTAACCTTAGAACTTTTGTGGCTGTGTTCCAAACTTTTCACAGTCCATCTTGAAAACTTTCTAAACAATAGTTGGCCCCAAATCCTATGACCAGGTGTCTGAACATGCCGAAAGCTGTGGGACTGTAAAATGATAGTCAAGACTTTGAGTCTCGTGCATGACTTGTTACTCTCACAGGAAACACTGAAGGGAACAGCGTTTGATACTACAGTTGCATGCTGATTCCTTTCTTAGAAAAATAAATTATTGGGTTAGGTTCAAGTGTATGAGATTGCCAGTATTTGACCCTTTTTTTAATGTGTGAAAGCTGTGATTTCATGTAACTAAATTTAAATGTATTGCCTTCCATGTCCTTAAAACTGTTCGTAATTTCCCTTCCCTCGAGATATGGGCCATAACCCACAAGCCCCTGAGTTATTCCATATTTGGAACTGTATTTTCTGTATTTGTGTTTCTGTTGGTTTGCTTGTGAAACCAGCCCTGAAGGTGAAGAATAAATATGCAAAATTTGTGAGGTTTATGTATTTATCTGTTTTTAAATTTAATTTCATAATAAACTTGCTCTGCAGCCTGTGATTTCTTTTTTTGCCACTAGCCAGTGAAAATTTAGTCCTGGGCTTGGTAGTATTCTCTACATGGGTGTTTCTCATGGATTTTAGGAAGGGGCTTTTCACCTGGGTGAGTGGGTGGATTAAGTAACTGGCTGCAGGCTCCTAGCCAGTAAGTGGTTAGGGAGTGGCTCCCTGTGGTATCGTTTTTATGTTAGGCTGAGTCCAACCCTAGTTCCTAGGTCCTAGGTTTTAAGGGATGGTGAGGTGGCTATTGTTTTTTAACACCTGTCATACAGACCTCTAAATTCTGCATTGATATTCTGTTGTTATAATGTTCATGTTCTTTCATTTGTTCCGTTTTGGAGAAGGGTTTTTAAGATATGAAATTACAGAAATATCTGTCATGCTAAAAAAACAGGACAAAGTTTGCTCTGATATTTGAATGTATGTAAAGTTGTTAAGGTCTTTTCTTGAGGAAGTTTATTTCATATTGCCTTCAGGCACAACAGGCTGGGATCTGGATCTAGCATCTCCCTGGGAGAGCTCAGGAAGTGCAGAGATGCTGCGGAGGTCCTGTGTCTGGTGCGGGGCGAGTGGCCGAGAAGGCAGGACACTGACAGGCTGAAATGTTCTTTCCCTCAGTTGGTGTGTGCCCTCCTCTCCTAGCAGTTGGCATCACAGGCACTTGATTGAAGTGCTTCTCTGAGTCTCTGTAGTGGCGATAACAGTTCCCTGTGAGTTCTTAGGTTAAAAATGTCTAAGGAGATTGCTGCCTTTTACACAGACTCGCAGAGCTGGCTCATAGGGAAGGGGAACTTGTTTTGCAGGTAGATTGTAATGAACTGGAAGTTCAGTCTTTGGAGATCTGTCTGGCCTTTGTTGGCTTTGTATTCTTGTTGCTATTGAAATAGCATATGAAACTGGAGGATTCTCCCAAGGCAACTTTGAACTTCTGCAAGGCAACCCATTAACCTAACCTGTTGCTGGGAGTCGATTGCCACTCATAGTGACCCTGTAGGACAGAGTAGAACTGCCCCAAAGGGTTTCTGAGCAGTCTCTGGTGGATTTGAACAGCAGTTGTGGCTTGGAACCACCGCGTCACCAGGGTCACCCTTGCAGGGCCAAGGACTACTTAATGACTCCTATTTCCAGCATCTGTCATACTGCCCGATGTGCTGGTGTCACGGAGCTGGCTTGGGTCCCAGCCACCCCATGTGACAGAGTAGAACCGCCCATAAGGTTTCCTGTGGGATCACTGTGAGCCAAGTCTGATGGCAGTGGTTTTAATCATTACAGAAGCAGATTGCCAGGCCTTTCTCCCTCTGAGCTGCTGAGTGGGCTCAGACTACCAACTTTTTGCTGGCAGTCAAGCACCTAATGTTTGCACACTCAGGGAATGCGTCCATCATCACATTAACATTTTAAGCAAACTGTAATTCAAGATTTCACTTTTTCCTCAGTGCCACCATTTCTCGCTAAAATCGTACCTAAAACTGCCAGAATCTTTCTCTGTTGAAAACTTCTAACCTTTGATGGCAAGTCAGTGCTGGAATTATGCAGCATGTACTCAAGGAAAAGTTCCCGAGTTGAAACTTTTCTCTTTTGAGTCATTTATTCCTAACCGCTCTCCCTACCCTGCTACCGGCCACTTTCCTCTAGGGAGTTTGGAGACCTCCATAATGCCTCCCAGGACTGAGGTTTTGCCCAAGGACCTCAGGATAATGGATAGTGCTATGCTCCGTGCGGAGCTGTACCAGCCAGAACATGGCAGTGGAACACAACCCCAAGCAGCAGACCCAGGGTGGCGATTGGCGAAGAGAAATTGTCCTGTCATCGAGGCGATGGCTCTGCCAGTCTGCTGGCAGAGTCAGTTCTGGCAGTGCCCTCTCCGCAGATAGTCCAGATGCTCCTCTTTAGAGAAATCCACTTATGCTTCAGAAGCAAAATTCGTTTAGAGATACTGTGCTGAGTATATTTGACATAAACCTGCCCTCAGGTGAATGTTTCCTCTACTTCTTCATACCTACCTAATATTAGTCTAATGGCAGATTTTTTTTTTAAAGGTTGCATATTTTTGTAATTAGCAAAACTTACAAACCTCCTTCTATTCTACACTTCTCAGTTATTATTATTATTATGATTGAATGAAAATGTATATTCCCATATAAATTTGCATGCCCACCTGTATGCAGCTCTCACTGCTCTCCCTGCCCGGTGACAGCACACTCTTCCTCTCCACTCCATATATGTCTTTTTCTCCCAACAATCTCCTATCCCCTGCTCCCCACCCACTCATCTTCCTCCAGTAAGAGGTCAGCAGGGTGACATCCTATAGATACATAGAACCATAAAGTGCACACATGATATGGTCACTCTGTGTCGCCAAGTCCAATCCATTCCTGCCCAAAGAGTTGACCTCCATTATGATTTATGGACAGGGGCAGCATCAGGGCCAGGGGCTGTGCTCCCAGGGGAACTCTGAGGCCTGTGGACCATCAGTTGCAGTCTTTTAATGGGGATCTCAGGGTGTACCCCTTTTTATTCTTGAGTTGCCAATGAGTCTCAGCTTTGTGAGCTCCATCAGGCTATCACTGGTGGTGGCCAGGCACCATCTGGTTCTTCCGGTCACAAGTTGATGTAGTCACCCACTCATGTGGGTCTCTCTGTCTTCTGGGTTCTCTTTCCCCCATGTTGTTTTGGTTCTCGGTGATCATCTGTTCCTGCTAAGTTAGGACCATTCGCTATACCCTCAGATGGCAGCTTGGCAGCTTTTAAGACCCCAGATGCCACTCACCAATGTGGGGTGCAGAGAGCTCTCTTAGCAAAATGCTAGTTGTGCCAGTTGGCCTTGATTTCCCCTGAGAGCATGGTCCCCAGCCCCTTGCCTCAGCTATTCTGTCTTTGTAATATTGGATTAAGATGGGAGGAGTAATCACGTTATGTTGAAGTCCAGTTAATATTGATCTTCCTTCTAATGTGTGCTGTCACAGATTTCACCCAACCAAGTTTCTATCAACTATCTAGTCTAAACCCTCCCCACTCACCTTCCCTCCCTCCGCACTCTTGCGGCTGTCAAAGAATCTTTTCTTCTATGCATGAGTCTGTTTATAAGTTCTTATCGTAGAGGTCTCATGCAACGTTTGTCCTTTTGTCACTGACTACTTTCAGTCAACATAATGTCCTCCTTTTGAAACCAGGTTATGAGAGGTTTCTTAAAATCATCGTTGTTCTTTATTGTTGCATCAGTTATTTTATAAATATATTTAAGGTCTTTTTGTATGTGCAGTGTTGTATCCTGATTTTTCATAGATTATTAGATTTTAATATTTATTTATTTTGTAAAAATCCACCCACTGCTGTCAAGTTGGATTTGGCTCATAGCGACCCAAAGGTCAGAGCAGAACTGCCCCATAAATTTTCCAAGGAACACCTGGAGGATTTGAACTGCTGACCTTTTAGTTAGCAGATGTAACACTTAACCCACTACACCACCAGAGCTTCTATTTATTTTGTAATATATATTCATATTATATTGTATTTTGTTGGTATGTTTTAAAAGCACCTACTCTTAATACTGGTATTATACAGTCATGCCATAATTCTTTTAATATATTTCTTAATGAACACTAAGCTCTAATCTGTTTTTATTACCATAACTGCTTTTCTGTGATATTTTTGACTAAACGGGAGAAGAAAGATGTTCTTTTCCTCTCAAAAGATGTAATTTCTGATGCAAATATATATATGTACACACACACAAACTCACTGCCATTCAGTCAATTCCTGCTCAGAGCAACCCTGTAGGACAGAGTAGAATTGCCCCATGAGATTTCCAAGGAGCTGCTTGTGGACTTGAACTGCTGACTTGCTGGTTAGCAGCCAAGCTCTTTAATCACTGCACCATTGGGCTGTCTCTAGCTAGAATTGCTCTTACTATTCCAGTCTATATGGTTGTTACTATTTTAATAATAACATGTTCTTGATTAAGGTTGACACAGCAGTTGAGGGTCCTATTCAGCAATTTTTGCACAAGTTGTCCAGTGACATTGATTACATTCTTCACAATGTGTGGACATTCTCACTGTTTTTGTTCGGGTTTTTCTGTTTCTAGTGATCTAGTTTCCTGCCTCCATGCATTCTCATCTTTGTTTTGAAGCCGTTATTGGCCCTTTGGTCTCATGTAGGTGATTTTTAAAAATGTACTGGTATTCTAAAAGGCTAGTGTTGAGAACTTACATTGCAAGCCATTTTCTGGGTGACCTTTGCAGAGATTATGCTGGAGACCAGAGGGGGTACCTTTACCTATTGAAGGCTTAAGGTGACAAGTAACAGCTTTGTGGCTGCTGTCTCACATGACCTGCTCGAAAACCGTGTGATTTTGGTAACCTTTTACCCATTTTTCAGATGAAGATACTGAGGTTTAGAATTATAGACAGACTTCAAGATGACAACAATTGCATGAGTCAACCATTATTTTAGTTCCGTCACTCATACTTGTTTCTCCATGGCACTCTGAGGATTTCTGGTATAGCCAAAAACACAAAAAGCAGAAAAGCCTTTTGTTGTTGAGTTGATTCCAACTCATAGTGACCCTGTAGAACGGGGTACAACTGCTACATAGGGTTTCCAAGGAACACCTGGAAGATTTGAATTGTGACCTTCTGCTTAACAGACACAGCTCTTAACTGCTATGCCGCCAGGTTTCCATTGCTGATAATAGACAGCAGATAAGTGTGTTTATTATAGTGGAGGCTGTTCAGAGCTCTAACCATGTAGCTGTGGTTTGTTATCTCAGAGTAATAACCATTGTTTGTGACCACAGAGAAAAACTTCATTTTTTTTGTCAAATTTATTATGTTGTTTTCCTGTAAGATTTTTGTCATAGATTTAAACTTTCTGTCACCTCAGCTAATACCAACATGTGTGTAAACCAACCAAACCCACTGCTACTGAGCTGATTCCGACTCATTGTGACCCTATAGTACAGAGTAGAACTGTCTCATAGGGTTTCCAAAAAGTGCCTGGTGGATTTGAACTGCCAACCTTCTGGTTAGTAGCTGTAGCACTTAACCACTACACCACCAGGGTTTCCTACATATGTATATATATTTCAGTTTGATAATTTGATGTTTTCCTTAAGTAGACTGTATATATACTTTTTTCTTAAAAAAATGTAAATTTCTTTACATAGAAAACAACTTGAAACAAATATTTAATCATTAAAATAAAAAGTGTGTATCCAGATAGTCACTAGCACTGTATGCACACAGTTTCTGTGACCAGTGTGGCTCTCCGTGCCTTGGAAAATTGTAGTCATTTGTGGAAGTAGTTTGCTGTCTAAATAATGCAGAGTACCCCAAACTACCATGAGTGGGTGTCTTTGGAGGATTCTCTAAACATCTTAAGAATTGCAGCAGTCTTTCTTGTTAGAGCATAAATGTTTAGAGTTCTCCTAGCTCGCAGCCCTATAGGTGCTGCCTCTTACTCGTCACGTGACCCGTGTGATCGCGTCTCTCCCGTGGGATACCTCTATGACGGCTGTAGAGTCACCCTCCGCATCAGACATGGTACCGACACTTAGATTTTAGAGCACTGACAACAAGGAAGAGACCTAACTACCTTATGAAACTGGTGACTCGATCTGTGTAAGAAAGGAGTGACTTACGGTCCTGAGGAAAAGACGGGTATCTTAGTTCTCTAGTGCAGCCGTAACAGATGGCTTTTAACAAACAAATTTATTCTCTCACAGTTGCAGAGGCTGGAAGTCCAGTCAAGGGGCCAGCTTCAGATGATAGCTTTCTTTCTCTGCTGGTTCTCGGGAAAGATCCTGTCATCAAACTTCCCCCTCACCTAGTTGATGCATGTTTTGGGAGGACACAATTCAATCTATGCTGTTGGGTGTGGTTTGAATAGCCAGTAAAAAGGATCATTTTGGAGATGGTTTTAGGGCATACTGGGTAGGCTATTGGAGATTGTGAGCAGGTTGCCTGTGAGTGAGTTTACCCTCGGAATTTTAACCTACAAGTGACGTTAGCCCTTCTTTTGTTCTTGTTGAGAATATACAGTAAGTGAGAGAAGGCTGGGACCTGGCTAAGGCAGCAACCTGCCAGAGTAGCAAAATTAAAATAGAAAAACTGGTAAGACTACATTGTGTCAAAGGGGGAAACTTACAAGAGCTGGAAAAGCAAGGCTGGCTTGTCAAGTTCCAACTCTCCTGGGTTTATCTGTGGTTGGGAGAGGAGGCGATTTGATGGCTGGCAGCATTTTCCAGGGTTTACTCCACTTTAATGCCCTTATAACCAGGGATTGCTTACTTCCCACATTCTCTGCTATTACTGCAGCAAACAGTGGTGTTCAGGACGAGACCTCGAGCCGTACACACTCTTCTGGTTGCTGAAATGCTGATTTCCCAACAACTGATATGATGGTGATAGGCGTACCGACACTGATACTCATTAAATGCCTACAGTGTCCACAGCTCTGTAGGTTGAACATACCATCTGCCCCCTGCCTTCTCTTTTGACTGGAGTATTGTGAGAACTAATTTGATTTTTAAAAAATCTTGCACATTATAAAACAGTATGGTCAATTTTCATTCCGCAGCATGTTACAAGAGGCAGCATGGTGTGAGATAATTGTATCCCAATGAGAGTCTAGTGAAGCACGCAGAAGTTCGTGACTCAGCTGGAGCTGAATGGGAGGGAAGGGCGGAAGGGGACTTCTGGGCATGGTGATGCCACATGATTGTGACAGAAAAAAGCAAAGCCACAAGGGGAGAAAAAATAATTTCCCTCTTCTGTATATTGGAAGATGATTTTTTTTTAAAAAATTTTATTTTAAGGAAACAGCTGAAGGTGCACTGGAAAGGAACCATGAAGAAGAGTAGAGAGAGGCTCTTGGGGGCAAAAAAGGGTTTTTATTTGAAATTCTTTGATGAGGAGACAGCTAGGATATCCTGAGGGTCCTCATACCTCCCCTTTCACCAAAAAGAAAACCCCCAAAGCAAAAAATCCCTAAACAAAACAAAAACCCAGAGCCCTTCTTGGCTCTCTAAAGGACTGAGGCTTCTAATTGTGTAAAGCCCCAAACCAAACCTATTGCTGTCAAGTGGATTCTGACTCACAGTGACCCCACAGGACAGAGTAGAATTGGCCCCTACAGTTTCCAAGGAACACCTGGTAGATTCGAACTGCTGACCTTTTGATTAACAGATGTAGCACTTAACCACTACACCACCAGGGTTTCCTAGTTGTGTGAATACATCAAACTGGGAAAGGCAGCAGCCAGGCTCAGTGTAATATTTAGGTCTTTGCACATGAGTGGTGCCTGGTTTAGGGTTAGGCATGTTTCTTGGAAATGGAAGAGGAATGAGGAATTCTATGAGGAAATTACAGAAGGACACAATATTTCAGATCAAGAAAGCTCCAGTATTTTGACTTTTAAAGCTAATTTAAAATCTGAATGACCGTAACAACCTAAAGAATCTGAGTATCTTAGAATGTTGAATATCCACCAACAATACTACCCTGATAAAATAATACCAATAATCCTACCCTATCCGACTCAACGGCACTTGGCTTGGCTGGCAATCCTACCCTAATAAAATATTGCAATATCTAATTACAGATAGATCAAATGAAAATAAGGAGACAATTGGGTAGATTTTAAATAATTAATACATACGTTTGGAATTTATAAAGAACTTGAACTCACTGCCGTCGAGTCAGATGGGTTACAGATAACTTTTCTATTTATTGTTTTCTTTTTTAGAAAAACAAAACCTGAGGTGCAGGAGACAGTAATGGTGATGATCTGTCTTACTCAAGGCTACAAATGTCCCCCCAAATCACTGTGGACTCCTAGTGACCCCATAGGGTTTCCAAGACTTTAAATGTCCATCAAAAGAGACTGCCACATCTTTCTCCCACAGAGCCACTGGTAGCTTTGAACTGCTGACCTTTCAATTAGCAATTAGTCCCTTTAACCACTGCACCACTGGGGCTTCTCTTAAGGCTACCAAAAAAGAAAACAAAAAACCAAAACTCACTGCAGTAGAAATGCAATGAGTAGGATTTCAAAGAAGCACCTGGTGGATTCAAACCGCTCACCTTTTGGTTAGCAGTTGTAGCTGTTAACCACAGTGTCACCACAGTTTCTAGTAAAGCAAGTAATGTGATAAATTTTTTGTGAACCGGTAGGTAGGAACAGCTATTTAGAGCTACGTAATTGTGGCAGATATTACCCTTAGGAGTCAAAGACCCAGTGGTGCTTAATGTTCTTGATTAACACGACCAGAACACTGCCAACCCAAGAGATTGGCTGTTGCAGTCCACCAGCCGCTCTTTGGAAACTCATTGGGGAAGTTCAAGTATAGGGTTGTTATGAGTCGGAATTGACTTGATGGCAGCGAGTTTGGTTGACTTCTTGTTCATGTCTTTGATACTGAGGCTCCTATTGTGTATTACAGCAGTTCTGTGGTAAAGCTAGGTCACGTTTAAGGTCAGGCTGTTGTTAGCTGCCATGCGGTCAGCTCCTGACTCTTGCCAAGCCAAGCCAAGCCAAGTGCCGTCGAGTCGGAACTGACTCATGGCGACTCTAGGGCCCAGGGTATTACTGTCCCCCAGAGTATTCAAGGAGCACCTAGTGGATTTGAACTGCCGACCTTGTGGTTACCGGTGGTAGCACTTAACCCACTACACGATTCTGACTCTTAGCAACCCATTATATGATGAGATTGGACCGTTGATCCCTGAAGCTTGAGAAGAATGAGGAGCAAATTCCCTTTGTCTCATTGCTTTCAGGTAGCATTTGGAAGACATTTAAAATATGTTTACTGTCTGGCCTCCAGCATCTTGGAGTGTTTGCTTGTTTTATAGCTGGAACGTTGTACTTCCTGGAGCCCTGCTCACTGGCTTCTCATGCTTTTTTTCTTCAGAGTTGCCTGAGGTGCCGTCAGCTGAGGAAGAAGTGGAGGAAACAGAGTTGTGGGCGAAGCCTCTGGTCCACATTTGGCAGACCAAGTCTCCAAACTTTGTGGCTGAGCAAGAGTACAATGCCGCCGTGGCCAGACTGGCACCACACTGTGCCATCTGCACTCTGCTCATGCCCTACTACAAGGTAAGGGGGGGCCTCGGGGGTTCTCGTCACTGTGCCTGTGGGTCCCAGTGGTCACCGAGAGTCACGGTCGGGTTAGCAGGCACAGACAAGAGGAAGACATGACTACCCCTGTAGCTGTTAGCCTTCATGGGGAAAGAAAAAGAATTTTAAGGGTTGCTTGGGAGATGAAAGTTCTCTGACAGTACTTCTGATTTTCAAATGTCTTAGTTTATTTCAGGAAAGGGGTAATCCCTGCCTTTCTTGCTAACCCTTTTTACCAAGAAACAGTAGTGGTTTACAAAAACAGTAGTGGTTTACAAAGAGAGTGTTTTAGGCTGGATCCTCTGGAGAAACAAAACCAGCGAAGTGTATAAATACATGTAGAGAGAGATTTATGTCAAGGAAATGGCTTATGAAGCTGCAGAGACTAGAACGTCCCAAATCCATGGCTCCAGGGGCTGGCAGACCCACAATTGGCAGGTTGGAGGGCAGGGCTGTTTGTTGCTCACAGGCTGTGAAGATTGATGCATCCTGAGATCAGCAGCCACGCTTGCAGGTCAGCTGCTAGCTCAGGTCCTGAGAACCAGAGGTCAGATGACCAGGAGCCAAGTGCAGGACTGAGAGTAACCTAAAGCTGTACACCCTGGCGGACTGTCACTTGTTCGATGCAGGCCACACACCCAAGGGAACTCCCTTTCAACTGATTGGCTGCTCATAGCACATACGATGGGGGTGATCGCAGCATCTTATGACTACCAAACCACTGAGAATCATGGCCCAGTCACACTGATACACAGTCTTGACAGAGACCTTAGACCTACTTTTGTTTTCATAATTGAGACATCACTCTCAAATAATATAAATATCAACCTTGAGTCACATTTTCAGTGTCACACGTGATCTGTCTCTGTGGAATGGGGAGAGGACACACCAGGCCTATTCCAGCTGGATAGGCCCGTTTGCTATCATTGGCTAGCTGACTTTACTATGGTTCTTGGCCTCAGTCCATGTACACTGTACTGCTGGCATCTTGGCTTGGGGGACGGGGTTCACGTCCTCCAGCACTACTGCAGGTTAAATGTTCTTTAGGAGTCTAGTAATCAGACTACTGCACTGTCTGTTTTGAGATACAGCATGTTATAAAGTGCATGGATATCAACAGTGTGATTTGGGTCATGTTTTCATAAGTAGAGTCAGAAGTATTTTATTCAGTGTCACATCCCTGAGAGTTCTAGGTAAAGTGGCTATTACTCTGCTCAGATATTTCAGAGCATGAAAATAAGTGATATGCTGTATTTTCAGACCTTGGGAAATAGAGCAAGTAGTTTCCTCATTGTATAGCTTTGAATGTGGTACTAGTGAGCCACATTTTTAGATCTTAAATTGTTTATTTTTGTTGGGAAAACTTAGTTTTGTTTATTGAGAACTTACTTCTGCGTCCTAATCTGCCTGTGTATTTCTCTGGCAATTGAAAAAAATTCCAAGTAAAATTGTAGGGTTTTTAACATCCAAAAAAACCAAACCCACTGCCCCTGAATCAATTCTGACTCATAACAACCTTGTAGAACAGAATAAAACTGGTCCATAGAGTTTCTAAGGAGCGCCTGGTGGATTTGAACGGCTGATCTTTTGGTTAGTGGAAGTAGCACTTAACCACTATGCCACCAGGGTTTCTAACATAAGTTTCACATATTTTAGGATAAATTACAATTTCCTTTAGAATATTGCCATTTCTTAGTTGACAATCGACCCCAGATCTTTCTCTTACTGTTTAGAAAATTTGCAACAAGATGGAAGCCTTTCTCAGTACTCCTGTGCAGATTAAATCTGGGGGCTTTGAAAACATGCTTTCATGTTTAACCAGACAGTATTTCTCAAGGAATGAAAGGAGATCTGTTAGGCTGGTGCAAATAAAGAAGCAGAAACAAATCTATCAGAAGAGTCAGTGCTTCTTGAGATTGTAATTTCAGTAGCTCATCATTTTCTTGCAGGAACAGACGTGCAGAATATCATCTTGTTCCTACAGATGAGCTTCTGGATGCCAATCTGAGAAGCAGCATTGGCAGATACCAATAGCTGGATCAAGGAGACAGAATAGAAGTCGGAAGTTGCAGCTGCTAGGGGATTTGATTGACAAGAATGAATGAGAAGCTCTTTTCCAGGTTTTTGACTCATGTGTAAATGTTCTGTTTTTCAGCCAGACAGCAGCAGTGAAGAATATGATTCTAGGTGGGAGACAAAATTAGATGAAGTGATTACTTCTGGAGAAAAGACTAAACCACTCATTCCGGAGATGTGTTTCATTTATAGTGAAGAAAATATAGAATATTCTCCACCCAATGCCTTCCTTGAAGAAGATGGAACAAGCCTTCTGCTTTCCTGTGCCAAGTGCCGCGTACGGGTTCATGCAAGTAAATGAGTTTATCATCCAGTCATTTACTGGCTTTGTACTCCTTCACAGAGTCTTGACGTCGTATGTCTTTAATCAGTCCAGTTCTTACCAAATCATGTGTTCTGTTAACCTACTACTGTGTGGTCTGTCTCTGTCCTTGCAATGTCAGTAGTTTAATATATGGATATTACTGTGTTTACCCAAGAGCAGTAACAGTCTTCTGTTATGTCTGAAGTAGCCTCCGTGTCTGTCTGTTATTTATTTGATACTGTCTCCTTCCACAAGGGATGTGAACACATTGTGATTGGTACGTAATTATGGCAACCCTCTGGTTTATATCAGTTTGAAACACATGTGCGTGTATGTGGTTGCTCTTTATTCTTAGCTGTATGAATGAGACACAGAGCAAACACGCAAGAAAACTGATATTTAATCTTGACTCCTGTACTAGCTAACCGTGTAATTTAGTCACAGCATTTTATAAACATAGGCTAAAACTCATTATTTTATGGTCTTGGCTAATGATGATAGGCTTTTCTTTGGGGAATAACACTGCTGTTATTTTCTATTCCTACCTCAAATGTTACAGCAGTTTGAATTTCAATATTCATTATTTTAGTTTCTAGAAAGACTCTCATTTCAGGAGGCCAGCTAACAAGGGTTTCACAGTACCAGATACTGTTACATGTGTTTGTATCTTCTTAGTTGGCTGTTTTTGGGCAGGCAAGTCACAGTTGGATTGAAGATATCTTTTCGTAGCTAACCATGGATTGCAGGTCCTTCTCTCCTATCTCTGAAATGAAAGCTAATGATATGTAGTTTTTAAAATGTATTTTTATATTGTTTCAAAAACATGATTTCAAAGTTTAATTATTGTATTATCTCTAAGTTTCCCAAAACTTATCTCCCTGGATTGCAGCATATTCTGAAATTGCTTTGTGTGGCTAAATGACTAGATTTGACAATTTAATAATTTTATTTCTTGCTTAAGAATTATCACCAGTAGTGGTGTGACAACTACCATGATCATCAGTAACTGTTAAGAGTTATGCTCTCATAATTCCTTGGACTGTGTTCTGTTAGTTCAGCAGCATGAAAACCAAAAGCATCTTTAACACAGGCTTGCTTATGTTTTATTCTGAGCAGTAGGAATCAAGTCAGTAGAGTAGGCAGTTGTTTTGGGTTTATTTATTGAGTGCAGGGATGTAGAATAATTTAGAGATGCAAAAGACCTACTACATGGGTCTACACTCTTATTTTGTAGGTTGTTATGGCATCCCTTCTCGTGAGGTCTGTGATGGATGGCTGTGTGCCCGGTGCAAAAGAAATGCATGGACAGCGGTAAGTGACTTGTGTTGACATCTTCTGTATCTCCCAGGCCCCATCCTCTCTGGACACTTACTAGTCTAGTAGAAAGGTAAGCTATTTTGTGTGCAGATTCCACATTCAAACTATATTCCTAGTCTTTGCAGTTCATCCTATATGCTGGCTCTGTATGCATCATAAATGTATTAGATATAAGTAACTTTCCAACTTACAACTTACTGAGTTATGATAAACTGTACTTAGAACTTTTTTTTGTACATCTTAACATTTTTTATGATTTCTGGTTATCATCAGTAATATGTATGACATACAGCATCATTGTGTGTTATTTGCTAGTGTTACCATTCTCAGATGGTCTCTCAGAGATGTTCAGACTTGTGACTTAGTGGGCTGTGACTTGTTGGTGTCAGTGTTGGGAATCATAACAGATAGAAAGGTGGGCAGCGTTCAGCTCCGATGACATATGACAGCTGCGCTGCACATGCCCCTGACAGCTGTCAGGATTCTGACTTCATGATACGACACTGATGCCGACTTCGTGGTACGCCAGGCCTGGAACCCCCCAAAACCAAAGCCAGTGCTGATGAATCAATTCTGATTCATGAAGGCCTTACAGGACAGAGGAGAACTGCCCCATCTAAGAAGCTGCTGGCCTCTTGGTTGGCAGCCAAATGCTTAACCACTGTGCCACCAAGGCCTCAACCGTAAGAAGCATCAGGGGCTCATTTACAGTGAGGTATTCAGCTTACATCAGAACCAACTTAAGACACAGTTATCAGAACGGAAGCCTGTTCTAAGTTGAGGACTACCTCTATTATTTTTCGGTGTCCCTTGCCCTACTCAGGAACCTATAGAAACTACCAGTCAGTTTACCAGAGCAGGTCCCCACTTAAATTTGCAAGGCTTTGCTTTCCTGCCCAACTCTGTTCTGTAGTTCTTGAAAACTGCTAGTCTAAGTAATAGTTAAGATGGGGCGTCCTCACTGCCTCCTGAAGAATCAGTGCTCACAGCCAACATTTACCTTTCTTCCACTGCTCACCCCTATAGTCACACCTCTGACAGATCGTAGAGCATCTGTCCTAGGCCAGGCCCTGCTGCAACCCGGAGACAGAGCTTTCAACAACCTAGGATCCTCTGTGTGAGGGCGCAAAGGCCTCCGGGTCTGTGTTTTCTGCTAAAGCCTCTTAAAATGTTAGGTTATATCCAATCCTTGTGTTTCATTCTGGTTGTCCACTTTGGACCCATTTTGCTGCTTAGCTTTTTCTTTCAGGAGCTGTCAGAACTTGTAGGAGTGCTGAACTTCCAGATCTATACACTTATGTCCCCCACTCATGACCTCAGAGCCCTGCTCAGCTAGAGGCTTAGAGTCAGAGTAGTGCCATTGGCTTCATTCCTCAGAGTTTTATAATAAAAAGGAATTAAATTTCCTTGCAATCAAAGTTAAAAACCTGAAGTACACTGTGAAGAAAATGCCTTATACAGTGAACATTTTTGGCATGGTTGTGTGTGGAGGCAAATGTGTGACAGCTATCAGAGAAGTTTTGAGTTTGCCATTGTGAATAATTTTATTGCTGTTGTGCAACTTGTCTTGTGAGGGGAGAGGGTGGAAATGATAGATGCTCTTAGGTGTCTGGTAATCAGATCTAACTGATGTCAGCAGTGACATTTTCAAGTTTAGATGTCTCCCCTCTATTGGGTCCAGAGAACATTTTGGTTGTTTCCTTTGGTATAATCATCATTTTAGTACAAATCGTCAAAATTCAGAGTATCATTCAAACAGCCAGGAGATCCTGCTGGAGTAAAACATAGTCAGCCTTTGTCTACCACACAGGTCCTGTTCCTGTTGTTCTTGTGGCCCAGGTAGCACCGTCACTTGAGTGGCAGGACAGGGCAAGGCCTAGGTCATCCATGCTGCTTCTGATCACTTGTGTATCTGTGGAGCATGTGTTGATAAGGAAGTAGATTAATTACTCGTTGGAACTGATGTAATGCATCTTTCTTAATTCTCTTGTCTCAGAAAATACAGTGTACAGTTTTCTACTTTAGTATTGAAACTGTGCAAATACTGTTTGGTTTGCAATAGAATTGGGAATTCTGGAATGTAACTTCACAGTGATTTTTCAGATGATTTCTCATTTCTTATTGGAAGTGATCTGTATTCACAGTGGGCCAGTTGTTTTTTCAATTTGCCCATTGTGAGTGAACTTTGTGAATGAAGCTCTGTTTCAAAGCACTGCTCCTGGGAAATCACTCAAGTGCCATTGTGAGTATGGCTGAGACGTAACTGACGGTATTGATGCTCTGACTTTAACACCCAGATTCAGCGTAGCAGCAGATGTTGCTATATTCACTTTCACTACACTTCATATGATTTCTTTGAATTCTGTAGGTGGAGTGATTGCATTTTAAAGTGCCCTTAGACCTGATCTCTTCAGGAGGCCCTCTCACATGGACAGTTTGAGATTCCGTAGCAGCCCGAGAGCTCTGGTTGAAATGGAACTCCTATAGGCTTAACGACAACCTAATAGTGCAGCTGCCTCTGGTGGCAGTCCAGTGTGGCTTCTGCCTCACTCAGGAGCCGGTAGTGCAGTGGTTAGCACTTTGCTACAAGTTTGCATCTCTTTTCATTTTGATTCGTAATGGGAATCTCACTGTTTTTAACTGAAATTTCTGTGGTTTGTGCCCAACCTTTGTGTCAGTTCCCACAATAAAATGGCTACAAGCTACAGCTAATTAAAAATGTATTGCAAACATTCTTCAGTGTAGAAATACAGAATCCGTATTGCTTTCTTTGTGTCATGTTCTTTTAATCCCTGTGGTATGGAGGGGTGTGTGTATGTGTGGAGCTTTTAGTGATCGTTCCCATTCTCCTGTCACCTGGACTCTGCTGTAGGACAGCCCTTGTAGTTAGGAAGGAGGGTTTGGGGTCAGTGTCTGGATGGGCTGCTTACTGAAGAATTAATCATCCAAATGCTTAATGTTCTGTAGAGCATTGGAGGCTGGTAAGCTGATACATGATAGGATTTTCATGTCATCTTCTGGAGAATTTGTAATACAGAACTCTAAAGAGTAAACGAGTAAGCATGAGCAGGTATTTGGAGGACACTTTGCTTTGTAGCTGACGTCTTTTCCAGAGTTACATTTTATCTGGCATTCTTGCTCAGCCAAACGTTCTTGTTAATGCACTTTATTCCCGTAGCCTTTTGTCATATTTCATCAGCTTGGTTAAAGGGATTTGCATAAGGCTCTCTCATTCTAAATTTGAGGGATAACATAGGTCTTTTGGGGTTGTCTCTTATCTGGAAACGTGACTGTATCCCTGTAGATCAGCTTTCTGCCAAACCACAGACAGACCAGTACCAAAGCCAGCCAGCAAACAGTGATACCCGGGAGGAACGGGCTCATGACAACAGCTGGCCTGAAGGGTAGTGCTTGCCTAAAAATGAGGTTCGGAAGGCAGGAGGGGGCAGGAAGGGTGCGCACATGGAAATGGGGAGCCCGGGGAGGGAGAGCAGTAGAGTACTGACCCATTGAGGGGATGGCATGAAACAAAATGTATATTAACTGTTAAACGGGAAGCAAATTTGCTTGATGAACTTGCACCCTCACCACAATAAAATGTTCAGAAGAAGGGAAGGGAACTCAGAGTGTTTGTTCTGGGACCTTTTGGGGAGCCATGGGAAGTGGGCTGTTGTTGTTGATACTCAGCTGGGGCTCAGGGCCACCTCACGTTTGACAGTGAAATGTTGCCTGGTCCTGTTCTGTCTACACTGCTCTTGTGGGGGGCCAGGAATGGGAGTGAAGATCGGTGACTTGAGGCAGAGAACAGTCACATCGCCCTCTGATGTGTGACGTGAGTCACTCGCGAGTTGCCAGTCCTGTGGGTGTGTGCATGGCACTATTAAATCCATTCTGTCGTTTTAATTGTCAGTGTGGAGAATTCCAAATACAGTGGGATTTTTGGTGTTACTTTCCTAGGAAGCTGTTCTCTCACTTGACATAGTTCTTGGAGGCCAACTAGGGTAGCTGTGTAGCCCACATGCCTGTGTTCCAAACAAAATCTGAAGGTTTAAAGGCAAGGCAATGAGAAGTTTGGCCTAGACGTATCCATATCCATCTGGGGCCTTTTCTGACTCTAAAATTCTTTATTTTGCTCCGCCTTGTATTTCTTCTGTTTTGCTCATTCAGTTTCTGAATGGAGAATTGGAGACCATGAAAAAAATTAAGTGCATTTTCTAACGTTATCCCGTGTGATGAGTAACAGAAGAATACAGGAAGAGCAAGTGACACAGGGAATTAGTAGCCCACTCAGTGCAGGTTCATTAGCTAAAGGAAATGTTCTTTGCTTTTTTAAAATTTTGCTGTGTGTCAGGTGAAAGTTTATAGTACCAATTAATTTCTCATTCAAAAATTTATGCACAAACTGTTGTGTGATGTTGAGTGCAGTCCCTGCATTGTATTAGCACTCTCCCGCTTTCCGTTTTGACCTTGGGCTCCCCGTGTCCCTGTTTCCAATTTTCCTGTCTCTCTGGCCTTTAGCTTTTGGGTAGGTGTTGCCCATTTGATTGAATCGAGAAGTATGTTCCACACCCGTGTTATTGTTCATCATACAGGTCTGTCTTGTCTTTGGCTGAAAGGTGAGAATGGCTTCAGTTCTGAATCAGTGGGTGTCCAAGGGGCCTAGTTGTGGGGTCCTATCAGTGAGTGTCAGGCCAGTCAGTCTGGGCTTGTCTTAAAAAAATAATTTTGAATTTGAATTTTATTCTGTATTTTTCTCCCTCTCTATCTGGGACCCTCTGTTGTGTCGCTGTCAGAGCAGGTGGTGGTAGCCAGCTGCCATCTAGTTCCTGGGATTAGGCTGGTGGAGGCTGCGGTTCATGCCGCCCATTAGGCCTCTGGACTCATCATTTCCCTCGTGTCTTTGGTTGTCTTCATTGTCTTTTGCTCGAGACAGGAAGGGACCAATAGATGTATTTTAGATGGTCAATCACAAGTTTTAATCTGGAAATTACTAACCAAAGTAGGATGTCGAACATATTTTTTTATTGTTATTAATTTTTTTTGCTTCTTAAAAATTGTACTTTAGGTAAAAGTTCACAGAGCAGGTTAGTTTCTCGTTAAACAACATGTACATTGCTCAGTGACAGCAGTTGCTAGCCCAGCGATGAGTCAACACTCTCCCCTTCTTAACGATTTCCGTTCGTCCCGCCTTCCTGTTCATTCCTGTCTTCCCGTCCTTTTTCCTGGGCTGGGACGTGCATTTAGTCTCATATATGTGGTTACACTACATGTGCTACTTATTTTCTAGGCCTGTCTAATCTTTGACTGAAAGACGAACCTCAGGAGTAAATTTACCACTGAGTTAAAAGTGTACCTGGGTCTACAGTCTCAGGGTTTCTTCAGTCCCTGTGAAACCAGTAAGTCTGGTCTTTTGGGGTGTGTGACTTAGCATTTGGTTTTCATTTTTCCTTAGCTCTGTCCAGAACCCTCTCTGATGATCCTCGCAGAGCAGGTGCTGGTGGTAGCTGAGCACCATCTAGTTATGCTGGATTCGGTCTGGTGGAGGCAGTGGTAGTTGGGCTTCAGTATTCCTTTGGACTAATTTTGGCCTAATGTCTTTGGTACTTTTCATTCTCTCCTGCTCCTCTTGGGGTGAACCAGTCAACGTATCTTAGATGGCCACTCTGAAGCTTTTAAGACCCCAGATGCCACTCACCAAAGAAGAATGTAGAACATTTTCTTTATAAACTATGAGGTCCAACAATTAGGTCCGTGAACTTAATTGTTCTAAGTGCTACATACCTCACTGCTGAATATCACTATGGTCATCTTCAAAGTACCTCCCTCCCCCACCCTGGGAAGCTATGCACTGATGCCAGTGCTTAGCCCACTCTTCGAAGCAATTTTGGAACTCTTTCTGGAATAGCCATTGCACATGGTGGCACTGTTGCAAGTTTGCAAGAGAGTTGTCTGTAAGGGAGTTTTAGGCCAGTAAACAAATAACTGTGTTGGAATGCCCTTCCTACTCACCTGATGTGGCCCCCAGTGACTTTTTTCTTTACCCAAAGATAAAGGAAATATTGAAAGGAAGACATTTTTATGACCTTCAGGACATCAGTGGTAATTGGATGATGGCTCTGATGGCCATTCCAGAGACAGAGTTCCAAACCTGAAGGGTAGATTAGGTGCTGGTGTCAGTGCAGTGCTTCCCAGGGGGTGTACATGAGAGGTGACTGTAGTGATGTTCCACAGTGAGGTATGTAGCACTTCTTCTAGGATGAGTTCGTGAAAGTAATTGTCAGTCCTTGTGTGTTGTGCCAGTTGGTGTCCAGACTTCAGCCCAGTAATTCTGTCCGTCAAGGAGTTTGATGCATCTATAAATCGTAGATGGCTTTGCATTATCAAGTTGTACTGACTTTTCCAGTATCATGTAGTATCTTAGCCTTTACCAAAATTACCATTTATCTGTTAAAACTGTAAAAACTGCAAAAACTTCATTTGACTTTTTCCCACCCCACCTCTCCCCACTCCGTTGTTGTTAGGGGCCCTTTACTTGGTTCTGCTTCATAGCATCGCCGTGTACAACACGATGAAACACTGCTCAGCCTTGCAGCATGCACACTGTTTCTGTTATGCTTGAGCCTGTTGCTGCAGCCACTGTGTCATTCCATCTCATTGAAGGTCATCTTCTTTTTCACTGACCTGGTGCTATACCAAGCATGGTGTCCTTCTCCAGGGACTGATACGTACTGACAGCGTGTCCAAAGTATGAAAGATGTAGTCTTGCTACCCTTGCTTCTAATATGCACTCTGGTTGTACTTCTTCCAAGATAGATGGTACATTCAACATTCTTCTTCAACACTGTAATTCAAAGGTGTCAATTTTTCTTCTGTCTTTATTATTCTTTGTCCAGCTTTCATATGCATATTGTGCAATTGAAAGTACCTTGGCTTGGGTCAGGCCCACCTTAGTTGTCAAGATGATATCTGTGCTTTTCAGTACTTTAAAGAGGTCTTTTGCAGCACATTTTCCCAATGCAAATTGTTTATTTTTGTGTGTAAACCTTTTTTTGGGTTTTCATAACAGCAGTCTCATACAATATTTGTCATTTTGTGATTGACATATTTCACTCAGCATAATGCCCTCCAGATTCATCTGTGTTGTGAGATGTTTCACAGATTCACTCTTGTTTTTTATTGTTGGGTATTATTTCATTGTATGTGTGTGTGCCACAGTTTGTTTCCCCATTCATCTGCTCATGGACATCTAGGTTGTTTCCATCACTTTGCTGTTGTGAGCAGTGCTGCAGTGAACAGGGGTGTGACATGTCTATTCATGTGATGACTCTTATTTCTCTAGGATATATTCCTAGGAGTGCGATTACTGGATCCTGTGGTCTTTCTATTTCTAGCTTTTTGAGAAGGCTCTGTATTGTTTTCTGTAGTGGTTGTACCATTTTAAATTCCCTTCAGCAATGTGGGAAAGCTCCAGTCTCCCTACAACTTCTGCAATATTTGTTATTTTCCTTTTTTTTTTAAATTCGTGACAGTGATGTCAGTGTGAGGTAGCATCTTGTTGTAATTTTGATCTGCATTTCTCTAATGGCTAATGATTAATGATTGGGAGCATTTCCTTATGTGTCTGTTAGCTGCCTGAATATGTTCTTTCGTGAAATGTCTTTTCATGTCCTTTTGTCCATTTTTGAGTTGTATTGTTCGTATTTTTGTTTATGAGGTATTGAAGTATTCTGTAGATTTTAAATATTAGACACTTGTCAGATGAGTCTTAGCCAAATATTTTTTCCAGTCCGTAAGTTCTGTTTTTACTCTTTCAGTGAAGTTTTCTGATGAGTGTGAGTGTTTAAATTTTAGGAGCTCACAGTAATTTGGTTTCTCTTCTGGTGTTTGTGCATTGCTAGCTATGGTTTGGATCTCATGTATGCCATGTATTAGGGCCCCTACCATTGTCCATACTTTTTCTGCCAAGATCTTGATAGTTCTTCATTTTATATGTAGATCCTCGATCCATTTTGAGTTAGTTTCTCTATATAGTGTTAGATATGAGTCTTTTTTCCTTTTGGTACAGATGGATATCCAGTTTTGCTAGCACCATTTGTTAAAAAGGTGTTTTTCCCTATTTAATGGACTTTGGTCCTTTGTCAAGATCAAGTCCCCATAGGTGGATGGATTTATGTCTGGGTTTTCAGTCTTGTTCCACTGGCTCTGTGTTTGTCATTGTACCAGTTCCAGGCTATTTAGCCTATTGAGGCTGAATAGCAAGTTCTGAGATCAGGGAGTGTGAGACCTTTTGCTTTGTTGTTTTTCTTCAGTAATGTTTTGCTTGTCTGGTGTCTCTTTCCTTTCTGTATAAGTTTGGTGATTAGTTTTTCCATTCTTATTTAAGAATGCTGTTGGTGTTTGGATAGGATTGCATTATATCTATCCGTGACTTGGGTAGAATTGACATTTTCAGTGTTCAGTCTGTCTGTCCAACAGCATGATGTGTTTTTCATTTCTACAGTTCTTTTTTGGCTTCTTGTAGTAGTGTTTTGTAGCTTTCTTGGTATATATCTTTTATGTTGCTAGTTAGATTTATTCTTAGTTTTATCTTTTTGGGGGTTTCTTTGGATTTTGAAGAATGATTTCAAGGCCTTAGTGTAACTGTGCTACCTGTCATTCAAGAGCGCTTGGCAATGCACATTGTATTCTAGATTCGTCTTTATCTTCATATATGCCTTTATATTTACTTTGGGAAAGTTTGGTAGGCTATTTTCACGTGATAGTAATACAGTGTAAAAAAGCAGCCATGCATTGTATTCTTGCATGAATAATGCCATACAATGAAAAAGTAGCTTCTGTGATAAAAAATAGAAAACATTTTCTATATTAGAATTCTTCTTGTGTATAATGAAATGCATAAACTGGGTGATTGCACATATGCATTAACCACTGAAAAGCATTTACTGTACAGTGCATAATCAGAAAGTTGTATCATATGCATATAGCAAACATAATGATCTGTTTTTTCTCAAAATGATTTAAAGAAATCAAAACTCTGATGTGCAGTGGACTTTAATCTTGGCTGTTCAGCTCTGTAGTGTACCCTTTATTCTGCTCTCTTGTTATTTTTTTAAGTGGAGAAACAGGTAGCTACCACCAGATTGTATCTTGATGATTGTTTGGATTTCACTTTTCCTCTTATGTGCAGTGAAATAACAAATGTGGTGGCTGTAGATTTATTTATTTATTGCTTGATTCTAAATATGTGGCCTCAGCCTGCTGGCTAACAGTTACTGTTTAGGCTTTCCAGGATCGACAGCTGTGGTGTACTTCTAAAAGAAAGTAGACTCTTTTCTCCACCAAAAGCATAGTCACAAAATTAAGTTCTAGAACTACTGGAGGTATTGACCTTTATGAATGCCCAGCTTCACAGTACAGCTGAAGCGTGTGGACTAAAGGACTTAAGTCATTTGCTGAAACATACTCTCTAGAAATCCTCATCTTTGGAGTGTTCATTAATGCAACTCCCAACTCTTACATTTCCTTAGGTGAGAGCAGCTGCCTCTTCGAAAGCTAGTAGCTCTTCATATCATTGAAAGCTGTGAAATCCCGTCCCTGTAACTCTATTTACTAATACATAATGGTTGAGTGATAAAAGGTGACCACTTGGGTAGAGTCGTTGACTGCCACCATGGAATTGAGGCTTGGACTTGTGAAATGGAGGCACAGTCACAAAAGAAGCAACCTGAGGCTGCCCTCTGTTGAATATGAAGGTGGTGCTTTCTCTCCTCTCAGTCTAAATCCGGGGTTCTCTTTAGGCAGAGATTATTAGAGTTAAACAAATTTTGGGTATTGAAGGACCATTTCAGTTTTATTCTGTCATACAAACTTTCTTCCCCTTGCTTGCCCCCAGATAAACATACTAGTGCTGCTGATGGATGGATATTAAGACGACTCATCCTTTGGCTCTTGGAAGCCTTCTTTTAGGAAAAGCAAAGTTCCATCTCTTGATTTTTTACCTTCATATTCAGAGTAACTATTGATTTAGATTATAATCTAAGAAGCAGGGATGCAATTTTCTTAGCTTTTGCAAAATTTAGTACAGATGAGCACCAACCATTTCTAGATTGAGCTGAGGAATTGCATTTGACAGATAATGGCACAGAGAGTTTGTGAGAATAAATGCTTTGCCCGTGATTGCTCAGCTGTATCACCAGAGAGCTGGGGTTCACAGTGGCACTTGGGCCTCTAGGCCACCAGGCCTAGGCTCTTCCCTGCTAGCTCCTTATTTTTAGAGTGGGAGGACAACAGAACAGCTGGCTGAATTCTGAAAAATGGTGTAGAATTGTTTTTGTTTGCACTGAAGATGCAACCAGTACTGATTTCTAGTGTAACTAGTTGTCTGCTCAGTGTAGGCCAGCTAGTTAGTGTCATTTGGTGGTGGAGTGAAGCAGTGTGACTTCATTGTCATACTGACTCTTGCTTCTTTCCCACAACTTCTCTCCCAGGCTGAATGGTCTCCTGAATCCAATTGCTTGGTTGATAACAGTGTTGACATTTTTCTTTTGCGATGAGCCCTTATGTGGCTCTGCAGATCAGAGCAGCTTGTTTTTAGATCAGATTGACTCATGGCCTTGAGAGGTCACGGTGCCGTTGCTGCTATCTGATTTGGTGTCTGCTGATCTGTTTCTTCCGCCCACATGCTACTGTCAAGACAGGTGATGAGAGGCTTGTCAGCCTGCAAGGCTGGACTTTGATCCTTCTAGCAAGGAAAACTAGTGGGAAAAGAGAGGCTCTGATCTTGTCAAAGGCTGGGCATTCACCAGTAGGAGGTGGCCGTTCATAGCCAAGTGGCAGCTCCATCGAGCCATCTTGGTGAAGTGCCTGCCAGGCTCACACCCTCCCATCCTAGGTCGTACATTTGGGCCCCCAGTCGCCTCTTGACTCCCACAGAGGCAGCTCTTTCGGAGCAGCTGCAGACTTAACCTTGGCCCGCAGGGGCCAGTGTGGTGCTAGTTGTTGTAGTTGAACCCAACAGAACAGGCATTTGAGGCCATCAGTTACCGTGACAGCACAGCTCTGATGTGGAGGCCTTTCCACTGGGGAACTGCTTACAGGGTAAAGAGCCACAAATCTCTTTCTCAGCTCTTTTTTCTCCATATTGCTTAATAAACACCCCTCCTATTTTTTAATGGAGAGGAAGAGAAGCCTGCATAGCTCATTGTAAGCAGAACTGTATTCATAAATAGCTTCTTGATTGAGAACAAATGCCTCATTAATCTTCAGTGCTTCCACCATAGAACACAGGGAAATCCAGAAGAGTAATGGCTGACATTATGGGGAGCACAGTGCGCAGTACGACGCACCAGGATCGTGTGCCTGGGGGTTGCTGGGCTACAGGCTACCTCTCCTTAGCAGGGAAGAAGGAGATCCTAGGAAGAGTGAGGGAAAAACTGGGAACTGCCCTGCAGACATTTCTCATGAATGGCAAAAATTCGTCTAGTGATAGGATTAAGAAACATGGACTTTGCTGTTTGCTATTGAAGATCCTGCTGGGAAGAAAAAAGCAACCAGCTGAATTTTTATTTGGAAGCTAGGTATTTACAGTTTTCACAAAGACAGATGGGTATTCATTTTGATGCACACTTCTCGGGATCCTGGAAATACTGTGATGTCCAAGCAGTGAGCTCCATGAAGATGACCTCTGACCCATCTGACAGTTTAGAGTGCTTGGTCATGTACATGGCTAAGTGCTCGGCTACTAACGGAAAGGCTGGCCGTTCAGATCCAGCCAGAGGCACCTTGGGAGAAAGGCCTGGTGGTCCACTTCTGAAAGGTCAGCCGCTGAAAACCCTGTGGAGCAGTGTTCTCTGCTGACACACACGCGGTCATTCTGAGTTGGGTTGACTTGACAGTGACTGGTTTTTTTTTTCTCCCTCCTTCTTTGCCACCTATCATGCCCCTGTCTTGCAAACCAGCTGTGTGTGGACTGGTGCTCTGCAGTCTTCAAGCTGATTTTCACACTGGCATAAACAATGACATTGGAAAGATTGGTTGAGGCAAATCCAAAGTATTGTTATCCTTCTCTTTCTTTTGGCAAATAGTTGCATGATGATTTTTAAATAGTTAAAATTTAGTGAGTTTCTGTGATCCACATTACAAATTAAAGAAGAGAAGCTACGGTTTCATGACTCAGAAGATATTTGACTGAAATTTCATCCATCTATTATGAAGTTCCAGAGATATGTGATTGGCTGGAGGAGAAGGCTCCCTCACTCAAATGTCTTTTTTCTGAAAGTCTTTAGAAACTGATAGGACTTAAAGAAAGCTACTGCTGGTTTTGTATGCAGATAGGCAAAGATAAGATTTTTAAAAATACTTAGCCTTTTAGCTCAACTGTTAAGTCTTATAAAATGACATTCATTCATAACATGTTTGTTACATAAATAATAAAAAAAAGAAAGGAAGTTTTTCAAATACTTGTTCGCATTTGTATATACTAAACTAAGTAAAGAGCAGTTTCTTTCCAGTTGCTCTGACTCATGGCACCCCAACAGTTTCTGCAGACACAACTCGGTGATCTCAGCTGCGTTCTTTACAGAGCACAGCCCTTATCTCTGTTCACATGGTTCTTTGTTCTTGTTTTCTGTGCATCGACAAGGTTATACAACCGTTATTCAGTTGCCACTGAGTCATGTCTGACTCAGTGGCAACCCTAGGTGTGTGTCTGAGTAGAACTGTACTGCATAAGGGTTTCTTTTTTGTGTTAGTTATACTTACATTTATTTTGTTACTGTTGTTGAGAACATACCCAGCAAAACACACGCCACTTGAAAAGTTTCTGCATGTACCATTGAGGAACACTGATCATTTTCTTCAAGTTGTGCAGCCATTCTCACCCTCCTTTCCTGCGTTGCTCCTGTACATGAACACAATTCCCTCTCCCATAGGATTCCTCTTTCAAGTTACTGTTTTCAGTTTGATCCCATGTAGAAGTTCTTCCATAGGGGTTTCAGTGCCCAGTTTTTCAAAGTGGATTCTCAGGTCTTCCCTCCAGGATGCCTCTAGGTGGATTTGAACCTCCAACACTCTCTCAGCAGCCTAATGTTGACTGCTTGCACCACCCGGGAATTCCTTATGTACACTACCTGTATTTAAGTCAAAAAGTCGGGAATAAGGAACTAGGCATCCGAAGACTGTGCCTCCACAGGGCTCTTCCTCATTTCTTGTATGGTAGCCTGAGCAAGTAGATAATATTGTCTCAAATATTTAAAGCCGAAATTTGTACTCATGAGATGCTCATGAGATGGGGACACCCTTCTCATCCCAGAGGGGCAGCTCTTTAGCTTCTGGATAGTGTTCAGGTATGTCCTTTGTTTCTGGCCAGGGTTATCTCTAGTTGGCCGGATAATATCCCTTCCCCCATAGATGTCCTTGTCCTAAACCCTAGAACCTGTGTGTATCTTATGTTACATGTAAAGAGGAATTCAGGTAGCAGATGGAATTATAGTTGCTAACCAACTGACCTTAAAATAGGAAGATTATTCTGGATTATCTGGGTGTGCCCAGTGAACCTACTGCAGCCACACTATAGGACAGAGTAAAACTGTAGGGTTTCCAGGGCTGTGAATCTTTATGGAAGCAGATGACCACATCTTTTCCCCAAGGAGTGACTGGTAGCTTCAAACTCCTGACCTTTAGTTAGCAACCAATGGCTTTAGACACTGTGCTACGAGGGCTCCTTCAGTGTGATCACAAGGTCCTTAAATGTAGAAGGGGGCGGCAGAACAGGAGGTCAGAGTGATGCACTGTGAGAGGGGAAATTGACCTGCAGTTTTGAGGATGGAAGGGGAAGGCCAAGAGCCAAGGACAGTAGAGGGAGGGCCCTCGAGCTTGGGAAGGACAAGGGAACAGGTCCTCCTCTAGGACCGCCAGAAGGAATGCAGTCCTCCAGCAAATTAATTTTAGCACAGTCAGACCCATGTTGGGTATCTAACCTACTGAGCTGTGCGAATTTGTGTTAAGTCACCACTTTGAAGTGACTTGTTATTGCAGCAGCAGGAAACTAAAACAGTAGTCAATGGAGAGCCTTTGAAGGGGTCGTTAGTGTTCCCTGGGAACCGCTGGACATTCCACTGAGCCTGTTGTGTTTCCAGTGTCAGCTCTCAGTTTCAGGCATCAACACTGCCTACCCTCTTTTGGCATCCTAGCCTCACTCTGTACTCCCAGACCCCTAACAGCCCTGTGACCTTACTGTGACATGTGATTCAGAAATTATCCCAACTTTTCACTGCTTCTCCCTCTCCTCAGGCCCTTCTGTCTGTCGTTAGTTGCTTAAGTTATACACAGACACTTTCAGCCTCCTTGCTGCTTTCTCCTTTTGCTGTGTCCCCTCCCCGCCGTAACTCTGGACAGTCCGAACCAGTCTTTTCTGCATCACACCCTAGCCCAGTGGGGCTGGGGGAGTACCCACAGCATGCAGGTTGTTCTTGCCTTACGTTTTTCATTGTAGATAAGTTCTTACTGCCTTCCCCTTGTTCATGCACCCAACCGCTCTCCTGGACCACTGGGTCATTTCTTCTCTGTCCTGTAACCTCTGCACCTGAGTCCCACCTGGGGAGTTAACAACCCAGTCCGCTGCGAAGAGGGAGGCCATCAGAAGAGATCCTCTGTAAGCTAGCACCCACCCTCACATCTGGCCTCTCTGTGCTCCTGGCCAAGGCCAGCCTTTCTGGGACACAGGACCGTAGTGCCAGTCACTCATCCCTTTCTCTCCCACATCCCCAGTGCTTGTCCCTGTAGAAGATCCTCACTGTCATCTCCAGGTGAGGTTGTTGCTTCCATCACCTGACAAACCCAAACCCTGTCTTGGCTGTTCTTCCCCACCAGCCACTCCCTGTCTCTGCACCTCCACAGAGCGAAACTCCTTGGAAAGCCTGCTTTCGCTTAGTCTTCTCACTTCCCCTCCTCCCTCCAGTCACAGGCCTTTGCCCCACATGTCCTTTCTCTCTTTTTATTCTGGTAAATGTATATGAAGTAGAACATTCCTGCTCTAACCTTTTTCACGTGCATACGTTGGTGACATCCATGTCTCCTTTGAAACTTCAGCGTGACCACCACTGGAGGAGTGCTTCCTGTTGGCAGCCCTGCCTTCAGGTGGCTTCCAGGACTCCGTACGTGCCTCCTTTTCTGAGAATGTTAGATTCTGCAGGGTTCAAAGGCTGGGCCTCCACACCAAGCTCCTTCAGGCTCTGGCCTTAACTGTTGTGAATGGGAGCCCTCTGTTGCTGGCCTGCACAGTTTTCATGAAACCAGTGCAACTTCTCCCCCAGTTGCAGCCCACTTAGCCATTTCCTGTGCAGTGTCTCCACCTGTGTGTCCAGCAGATGTCTCAAATTCCTCCTGTCTTGACCAAATTCCAGATCTTTTCCTGCAGCCAGTGGGCCAGTGGGAAATGAGTCCTTCCAGCTGCTGAGCCCAACATACTTTGGGGAGCTTTTGTTGCTTTACCTTTTCTCATGCCCCACCTTTATCTGACAGTAAGTCCTGTCTTCTTTACTTTGAGAATGAATCTCGAGTCCTGGCCACTTCTCGTCAACCTTCTCCAGTGTCACTCAGGTCTCATCCGCCCACAGCCTCTTTCTTGGGTTGTGGTAGTGACCTTCTAACTTCTTATCCCCCTTCTTCCTGTGTTTACAAGTAGTCTGTTCTCAACACAGTAACTGGCATGGCCCATTTAAAATGAAACCTAAGTCAGAATCTGCCATTTCCCGCCTGACCTTTGTGCTGGCTTCTCATCTCCTGCGAGGCCTCGTCATTCTCTCTCTGTAACTCTGTGACCACCTTTCCTTTTGGAACTGGATGGGATCTACCTGAATTACCTTTCCCAGATAACTGCCTGGCCTGTTTTCATAGCAGTAGTGTCAAAATAATTCATTTGTTTTGGCTGCTGCCCCAAGTAGAATGTCAGTGCATTGAGGGCAGGTCTTGGCCATTCACCGCTGTTGGCCCAGTATCTAGAATGCATCATGTTGACCAGTCAGTATTGGTTGAGTGAAGGAGTGTTTTCACTTTTAATACCAACAGACATGAGTAGCACAGTTAAGGAGCTTGCTTGTTAGTCTAACATTCATGGGAGGCTGGAATTATTCTTCTGAAGCTACCACAGGTAACCGTCATTCAGTTCCTTAACCGCTCAGAACTCAGGTCAGCCCTGGCCTTTTGTGGAATCTGGCAAACTGCATCTTCAGAAATAGTTCCTCCATGGTTCTGGATCAGCAGTTTGGAAGCTAGTTTTCTGTTAATGTGATTAATTACTCTTTGTTTTCCCAGCTTAGACAGGACTATTTTACAGTTTTGCATTTCTGTTACAAACATATCGGATAAATAGGGAGTAAGAGGGGTACTTCAACAGGGCACTGAAAATTGCTTTTAGTGGCACTTATGGTTATGTCAGCTAAAATGAGGGTCTTGCGTGGCATCTTGAGTGTGTTGGCATTTCTGTCACTGATGTTTTATGAAAGAGCTACTGGAACATGATTTCCCCCCCAAATCGTGGACCCCAAATCGTGGTCCCCAAATCATGGACACGGTATTACAACAGTGCCCTTCTCACCATTGTCATGAGTGTTGTGTCAGCACTTGGATTATAAACACTCTTTTTCATAGCTTAATGACCAAGCCATAAAAAAAAAAAAAAAGAAACTCATTCCGTGTTGTAAATTGGTACACAGGCTGTTCATCTCGGTGGTGATTTTTTGTCAAATCGAATTTTAAAAATACTTAGCGGTGTTCAAAGGGGATTTTATCAAGGGTGTTAGGTGAGAGAAAGGGACCTTATGCAGGGAGGGGTGCAATGTTCGGAATATGATCTGAATTTATGTTTTTTTCCATTCAGGTTTTAGCTTCCTTGAGGGAAGAAGAATGTAACAGAATGGCTCTTTTAATGCTCTTTTTGGGAGACAGAAATAACAGCTGCCTTATCATCATGTTGTAACCGGCATTTCAGTTTTTTTGTTTGTTTTGTTTTAGGGAATATTGCTTGACTAGCAGTTGGGTTATGGGTAGCAATATATCTAAATCTTTATAACAGTGAGTAGTTTATACTGAGTGTTACTGTTCCTGGAGAAGCATGCTCATTAAACGTAAGATGAAACAAGGCTGGCAGTGAACTCCAACTGTTTATTTCCATTTATTTATTTGTCTGTAAGGCTGAGCTGTTTTGGTATCTTGCTAGATTAGTGTGGAAAGAAGTTACACTGAAAGACTCCAGAAGAGGTTAGAGGTGCCCATTTTTAAGTGTTCTAAAAATCAAGCATCTACAGTTGTGGTGATTTTAAATTGTGCATATTTCGTATACAGTGGCATAGTAGGTGATGCATCAGTTTTGTTAAGCATATTGGAATTGTGGTTTTTTAAAAACTCTATTAATATAGAGAGTTCTAAATATTTGTAGGGACGTCTCCCATTTCTACCACTGTCAAATTCGAAAGTCCTATTTTTTTGTAGGAAACTACTGATTCTATTTTGTCATTTGGCCTTTCACATCTTTTCTGTGCATAACTTAATGCCCTGTCTTGCTGTTCTTGGGGGCACAAATAGTATGACTTACTTAACATGTTGTTGTGTTGTCACGTAATGCTGTGTCGTGTAATTGTTAGTATCACAGTGTATACGGATTTGGCATGTCCTTTTTGTTGCTATTTTAAAATTCACGCATGTTTCTGTGCTTATTATAAAAATTTAGACATCACAAAAAAACTTACTCATAATCCTGAATTTCCTCTAGTGGTAACTGTTTCTGCGCTGTAAAGAGAAGTGAAATGGTGGATCCTGTACGTTCCTCCTACAAAATTGCAGATGTTTCTGTAAGCTTAGTATATCACAGGAAAGGGGAATTGCTGCGTTGTAATTGATGTGCATTTAAAGCTTTCTTTGAAAATGCCAAATTCCTCTCCAGAACCATCATAACAACTCACATATCCCAAACATGATATTTTGGGATTTAAAAATTTGAGTTGTATCTCATGCCTTGATTTGTGAGGTTGAGTACTTTTCTGTGCGTTTATTGGAAATGAAGAGTCTGAGTTGTTTTCCCGATTTTACTGTGCCAATTCCAGTCTGCCTTTAAAATCTGTCTTAATGACCTCAACATTTCTGGTACCGTATTTTTTTATTTCTACAATTTTACTTTTTGAAAAGTGTCCACATCTTTGCTGAAATTTCACCATCTGGTTACACATGTTCTCTGTCTCATTCACTAGCTCATTTAGTATTTTGAACATGTGCGTTTTGATGTCTCTGCCTTGTAAGTACTTTATCTGAACCATCTCTATCTCATTTTATTTCCTCTCTTGATCATAAATTATATTTTCTTGCTTTTTAGTGTTTCTTTTTTTTTTTTATGTGTTCTGGACATTTAGAGGCTAAATGTAATTACTTCTAGAAGGGACCATACCCCTTTTTCTCTCATGCATCTTGATGAGGGGTCATGTCCACCTGATTGGTACCTGAGCTTGGTCTGAGTTCTGTGGCAGCTGCAGCTTGGTTCAGCCTTACTGGTTTCAAATGTATTGACAGTGAGATTAGAACTTTCTGTTCAGCAGCATCTGGTATCTGACAATTGTGAGGATTCTGGAGATCTCCCTGCTTCACAGCTGGATTGGCCAGCTTTTAGAACCACCGAAGGTCTCTCCCTGTCTTAGTGCTAGTTGCCTGGGTTTTGGATTCCTCAAGAGTTTTTTTTCTCCCCAGATTTGCTTCTTCCTTCTGTGCTTGAAAGAAGACTCTCTGCTTGGTTGTCTCTGCCCTGTCCTTTGGAGGCCAGCTGCCCTACCCTCGGAAGGACCTGATGGGTGTCTCCTAGTTGTCTGTAGTGGAAAGTTCTTGGGCTCTGGTGGATCATTCGTCTTCCCCTCTAGCCCACCTCCCACTCTGCCTTCTGAGAATGGATGCTGTGCATTTACGGGAAGACCCTGTACATGCCTCGGGGAATGTCTCTCAGTTCTCCTGCTTGGCACCTGTACTTACACCGAAGACCAATGGGGAAGAGTTGGGAGGTGGGTGCAGATGTGCTTTAATCTGCCATGCCAGATAGATGCCATGCATAGCTGTGAAAAGTTTGGCTGGTTCCTTCTACCTCCATCTGTGGCAGAACCCAGTTCTTCCTGCCATTCTCCCAGGTGTGAGCGTAGACACCGGACTCCGCTCTTCTGTAGGGGACTCATCACTTTGTTCAGCTGATTTAAGGTTCTTTGTGTCTTTAGCTCTCTGGTGAGTTAGTTAAACAGAGTGGTCAGTATATTTAACTTTTTTTGCTAGTTAGAATGAGGATGACTCCCTTCTATCTCAACTAGAAGTAGAACCCAGGAGTTCCCTAAACATCTTACCTGCTCCACAGGGATAGTGAATCATTTGAGATCTGATGTGTGTTTCTAAATTTTCAGAGGAACTATTTTTCTTTTCTTCCACCTATACTGAAGTTGAGATAGGCAATTTTTTTTTTTTTTTTTTTAAAATGAGGAGCAGTTTATTTCTAGTTTATTCTTTCATGGAAGATACAGCCTCTTGGGGTTTTGACTTCATGTGGATTATTTTAGACTCACTATTATGGATGGAAACCCTGGAGGTGTACTGGTTATGTGCCACTGCTGCTAGCCAAGAAAGGTCAGCAGCTCAAATCCACCAGGTGCCCTCCTAGTGCTGTGTGTTATCTTAGGCATCATCAAAGTTATCACTTAAGCTCTTGAGGACTTCTTACTTTCTTATGGGTTCTGGAATCATTGAAAAAGATAAAACAAATATTTAACTCAAAATTTTGATTTAAAAAAGATTATTAAAATTACCTATTGACTCTTATATCACTAAAAATGAAATCCCCTTAATTTCTAAAGATTTGATTTTTTTAATGAGTAGCAAATAATATGCCTTCTAATCTTAAGTAATTTTGCAAACACACAATAATGTGCCACAGAATTGCCTGCACACTGGATGTTGTCCTGTTTGCATCTGTTTGAAGATCTTGAAAGTCTGAGTATTATTGGCAAAAATACTCAACAGTAGTTGCAAGAATAAATAAAATTAATGGAATGGGCACTCTGGGAATAAAAGTAAGTTTCCTGATACTTAATAGAGAATTGTTCATTAATTTAAGGAGCTCCTGGGGAGCAGTGGTTAAACCCTTGGGTGTGAACTGAAAGGTCAGTGGTTCAAACCTGTGAGCCTCTGCAGGAGAAGAGTATGGCAGTCCTGCTTACAGAAAGACTGTAGCCTTGGAAACCCCACGGGGCAGGTCAGCTGTGTGCTGTCGTGAGTCAGAATCGACTCGAGGGCAATGGTTTATTCATTAATTTATTGAATAGAATGTTTGTTGGCTCTACTTAGAAATGTTATCAAAATTACAAGGAAGATTAAAGTAAAAGGAACATTTAAAAATTTTCAGATTTTCTTGTAGAGTTGATGGATAGTAAAATGGGTTGAGATTTGATTTAAATAAATGTAAAGTAGTATTTTGTCTTCACAGTGGCTGAAACTGTCAGATCGTGCTTAAAGTGCTGTCACAGAGGTGAATGTCATGACTGAGGCCGTCTCTAGTTTACAGGAAAAGGTGTTACCGAGGTGATCTCTCCAATTACAGGGAAGTGGTGTTCCCTTTGAGCTGAGCTGTCGTTTCTGAATGTGGGCACCACTTCTTCTTTTCTGTCCTCCTAGTCACAGAGGCACAATGTCTTTGTTGTTGTTGTCTGCTATGTAAGCACTCCCGCATCATCCGCTGGCAGCGTCATGTGTAAGTTGTCTGGAAGCACAATTCACTCTTCCATTTTTAGTCACTGTTCTTGTATTTATTGTGTACTTACCAAGTGCTTTACTTCTGTTAAAGAGAGGTGCTGTTTTTCCCCTTTTTACGGATAATGCATCTGAGGCACAGAGAGGCCAAGGAACTGGCCAGGAGCTCTCTCTCTAGTAAAGGACAGGGCTGGGATTGGAACCCCAGCAGTGTCTGCTGTCTTAACTGTCCTGAATGACGTGGCTTGGCCCTCCAGTCTCATGGCTCTTCTCAGTGGAATTAGGTTCGTTTAGCGTGAACTCACATTGCACAGACTGCTGTGGTGCGGCTTTTGCCTGAAATGATATCATTAGCTGGAAGGATAAACGGGGTGTGAATCTCAGGGTCTCACGCAAATGAGAAGTTTCCTTAGCTAGAGTGACAAAATGATGGGAAAATAAATTGCTCTGTACTATGTGCTCGGTGATAACGAAACATCTTGTGATATGGGTTCTTTGGAGGAGATGATGTTTCAGAGGGAATTCTTGGATACTTATGGAAATGGAAAAGTGGGGTCTCGGCTGTCCTGTTTGCCATGAACTTCTTCATGCAGGTAGGTCTTTACCTTAACTTCACTGTGAGCTTCATGGGTCAGGCCCTGATTCTTGTGGCTTTTGGCATTCCGCTTTGGAAGCTGGCATGCTTCCTGACACAGCAAGACAGCAGTAATAGAGAGAAAGAGCAGGGACCTTGGGATAAGGGGCGCCTGGGTGTGACGCCTCGTTATTCTTCTTGCCGCTCGGATCTGGGCTGGGCCAACTGCAGATCGGGGGCCACATTCAGCCAGCTGCTTGTTGGTGTAAACAGTAGTTTTATTGGAATATAGCCACACCTATTTGTTCACATACTGCCCCACAATGACAAAGTTAAGCATTCTGACGACTATGTAGATGAGCAAAGTCTAAAATAGTAAGTACCTGGCCACTCGGAGAAGAAGTTTGATGACCCTGGTTTGGATGATCTTGGCCAAGTTATTTAGTCTCTTGAATTTTAATTTTCTCATCTGTAAAGTAGAATATTAATTGCCTAGTATGTTTGTGTCAAGGAAGGGAGGTAAAGCATATGAGGTTTCTGGCATGGTACCTGGTACGTATCAGGCCTTCAATGCACTGTATCTGTTCTAATAATAATTATTAATGATATTTGATGAATCGAAGTTTAGAAGGACTCTATCATGATCTTGCTTTCCCTTTAAATTCTGTCACTGATTTTAGGACATGTGACACCAGCACAGTTAGAGTGTTTGGTAGGGGCCCATGTTTCTTCACATGAAGCATCACAGAGATCCTAGAGAAGACTTGGCCACAGCTGGTAATGCAGAAACCACTCAGTTTTAGAGTTATGAATATTTTTCTCTGACAGGTAATGTGTTATTTAACCAAAGGGGGAAAAGATGAAAAATGACCTTATTAGAAAGTGGCTCCTACTGTTTTCTGAACATAAGCATTTAATGAAAAGTACAGTTGAATGACTAGCAGGTAGGCGTCTATAAGTTCTACCAGATCAATTAGTTTGAGCCATATGAGGAATAGGTGAGTCAGACAGATGGTAGACTTCAAAATGACTTCTTTCTGTACCATTTACATTTTAACACAGACTGACTAGAATGAACAGAAAGTATATTATCATATAAATAACTTACAGTATACCAAAAGCCCCAAGCCTACTGCTATTGAGTCAGTCTTGACTCCTAGTGACCCTACGGGACACAGTAGAACTGCCCCACAGGATTTCCACGTAGCATCTGGTGGATTTGAACTGCCAGCCTTTTGGTTAGCAGCTGTAACTGTTAACTGCTATGCCACCGGGATTTCCTCACAATATACATACCAAAAACAAAACACAAAAACCCAAACCCAAACCTGTTACTGTAGAATTGATTCCAACTGATAACAACCCTGTAGGAGAGAGTAGATTGCCTCATAGGGTTTTTGGGGAGCAGCTGGTGGCCTCAGACTGCTGATCTTTTGGTTTGCAGCCAAACGCTTAACTACTCATGTACCACCAGCAGCCCACGGGTCTGCTAGCCTTGTGTATTTTTGTTCTTTGCTAAGAAATAGATTTCACAACTAATTCCAAGCAAAAATAGCTCCCTGCCTGCAACACCTTTTCCTTAGAGTAACCTCATTAAGTGAAAATAGTTTTTTCGATTTTTTTATTTTAATCCTCAAGTAATTTTGAAGATTTTCTCCCTGCCCTGTTTTGCTATAATTTATTATTGATTTAATGTGTATATATTGAGTGTGTATTCTTTACTGAGTATCATGATAGAGAAGAGTGATTCACCTGACAGCCTCTCTCACACACTCACTGAGTCGACAGTTCAGTGAGGACTGCACATAGAATTTAGCAAACAGTCACAGGAGCAGTGCGTTAATAAAAGGTACCAGTGGATGGCATGAGGGAAGAACTGGGCCAGCTGTTTGGGAAGGCTTCTCTGAGGGAGTAACATTTAGGTCAGCACTTCAAGGCCGCCGTCTTCGTTGTCTAGTGTTGCTGTAACTGAAATACCACAAGTGGGTGACTTTAGTGAACAGAAATGTATTTTCTCATAGTTCAGGAGGGTAGAAGTCCCAATTCAGGCCCTGGCCCTTGGGAAAGGCTTTTCTCTGTGTTGGTCTGCAGGAAAGCCCTTGTCTCTCTTCAGCTTCTGGTCTTCATTGCTTGGTGATCTTTATGTGGCCTGGTATTCCACGTCTCTGCCTGCTCCTCTGTGCTTCATCTGCACAGTTTATATCTCAAAGGCGGTTAGCTGAAAACACATACTATGCCAATATAATCTCATTAACATAATAAAGAAACCCCATTCCAAATGGAATTACATCCACAAGTATACCCATTGCTGTCAAGTTGATTCTGACTCACAGCAACCCTGTGAGACAGAGTAGAACTGTCCCATAGAGTTTTCAAGGAGCGCCTGGTGGATTCTAACTGCCAACCTTTTGGTTGACAGCCAGAGCACTTAATCACTACACCATCAGAGTTTCCTCCACAAGTGTACAGATTAAGATTTATAACACATTTTAAGGAGTCACTGTGCTTTTAATCCAAAATGGATGCCTTCAGTTTAATTAGTGTACATGGAGCAGAGTGGGTCTGCAATGCTTGAGCATGAAGAGGGCCATGGAGTGTGTTCAAGGTGGGAGGTGGTTACATTGAGGCTCGACAAGGCCAAGGCCTGATAGTGCTGGCTCTTTCAGGCCTCATTTAGTGCTGAAAGCAGTTAAAGCCCACTCTGGTGTGGCCCAGAGTGACTCCAGGTGTCTGTTGAAGGCATCAATTAAGGTGACAGCAGTGATGTGGAGAGAAGAGGATGATTTAGATCTAGAATGAGATGGCATGAATGTCCTCCAGCGTGGGCTAGAATGCGTGGTTGTGATGGGCGGTACTTTCTTGTCTGGATCTACACTGAGAGCATGTGAACATCTAGCGTGAGCTGGAATGGATCATCGGGATTGGCAGCACTTTCTTGTGTGGATCTAGGTTGAGAGGACATGTATGTCTTCTGGCATGAGCTAGAGTGGATGATTGGGATAGACAGCACTTTCTTGTCTGGATCTAGGTTGAGGGGTCAGGAATGTCTTCCAGTGTGAACTAGAATGAATGGGTTGGTATGACCAATGGGAAACAGTTGGGGATCCAGGTTTGTGAAGAAGAGGTGGGTTCAGTTTTGCAAGTGTTTGAATTGCTTGTCAGACATCCGTGTGGAGCTGTCAGTCAGAGACATCAGGAGGGAAGTGTTTGTGTGAGTCCTTGGCCTCAGAGACTGATTCTAATGGGGTTCATGATCAGATGGCTGTGCAGGCGTGAGAAGCAGGAATGAGAGGAGAATTGGGCCGATTGCAGAAATCTCTGCATCGGAGAAGTGTGACAGAGCAGGCTGGTTCCGGACGGAGGCTGAGAGGCCAGCTCGAGGAAGGAGCACACTGAGGGCGGGGAGGATGCTTCAGGAAGACATGGATGCTGCCGAGAGGTCAGGCCGACCAAGGATTGGCATTGTCATTCAGATTTTGTGGCGTGGTACCACTGGTAATTCCAGAAAGAGCAAATTTCACGCTGTGGTGGGTGGGAGTCATTTCAGCTCCACTGAAAACCTTGAATCTAAATATTCTCTTTTAGAGAACTTTTCCCTCCAGTTCTATTAGTGCTCTAGAACATGTGTACCTTTTAAGGACCCTAATCAGGTGCTTTTAAGCAGCTACTGTGCTGCTTTGCTGTATTTACCTCTCCTAACTTGCCCCTTTCGGCTTCTTCTCACTGCTGCTCCGTCAGTCAGGCATCTGATTCTCTCCTGGCCGAGCTCCTGGCAGCCCACGCTCTCTCTGCTGCCTCCGCTCTGACACCAGAGGCGTCTTTTGTGAGCTGAAAGCAATTTGACCGAGTGTTTGTTTGCTTTCTTTCCTTCTCTTTTTATTCTCTAGCAGATCTGTTAAATTACTGAAAAACGAACTAAGTTTGAGAGCTTTTGATAATACAAGTTTCCATCCTCCGTGCTGTCATCATGGTCTTCAGTGTTTTGCATCGGGAACTTCTGCTTTGGTTAGGTTCTTCACCAAAACCAGTTATCCCAAGTCTCCCCAAGGGACTCTCGAATACAGCTTTGAAGCATGGATGGAGGAATTTCTTCCTTGGGTTCTTATCTCCTTGAACTATGTTTCTAATTGATTCAGATTCACTTATACTGGGCAGCTCTAGACACTTGAAACCTTGAAGAGCATCCCAGGAAATTTCAAACCAATGTGCAGAGAGTGACATGGAAACACATAAAACCTTTGGACACTTTCTGCTTATTTGCCCACTGCTGTCGACTTGATGCCAACTCATGGCGACCCTACAGGGTGGAGTAGAAGTGCTCCCTGGAGTTTCCAGGGAGCAGCGGGTGCATTCAAATTGCAGACCTTTGAGTTAGCAGCTGAGCTCTTAACCACTGTGCTGCTTAGGCTCCTTCAGTAACATTGATATGGGGATTTCCCTTTCTTGAAGTTTGACACTTCGTTATTGATAGTAGGTATAAGTTAGAGAGCTTCCTTAGAAAGCTAGGTGGAATGCTTAAAATTAGCTAAGGAAGAATAAGAGTAAAGAAATTTTACATCTAAAATTGGAGGAGGGGGAAAAGAAGTAACCAAGATAACCTATATTTTAAATGTGTTAATATAGCCAACTGGGAGCATACCCTGGAAGTTAAAAATGAAAATAAATTATTTAGACAATTAAAAAGGTATTCTAGATAAAGAGAAAGCTTTCTGTTTTCCGGCCCTGTTCTCTTCTGGCCCTTTCCATGTGTGTATTGAGCAATGACTCACCTCGGAGAAGTACAGTGTATTCTAACCCAGCACACAAAAAGGTACCAAGCAAGAGAAACATCCATGGGGTGGAAAAAGGAAAACATTTCATGGTGCAGTCCTCTGGGCTGCATAACTTGCGTGGGCAAGACAACTTCCTACACTTTCGCAGACAGAAGGAGTAGGGCCAATAAAGGTATTTTAATGAAAAGCGTATCTTTTAAAAATAATGCCTTGTTTTTCATTGTATCACAAAGAAGCCTACTCAGACCTCATTCTCCAACCATCTGTGTGCACGAATGGATTCCCTTCAGGACTTGGGCTTTCCGCTGCGGAATTCCAGAACACATTTCTCCAGGTTGTGTGTTCCTGGCTGCAGACTTCCAGGATGTGTCTCTCCAGGTTGCTAAGCTCTGTGTCCCAGCCTTACCCCAGAGATGACAGTTTAAATGACACCAGGATAATGATGGCTCCATCTGGGAGACATTCAGATTCAGAGTAGTTTTTTGTTAGACCCTCTATTTCCACTTCTCCTTTTTCCTGACTCTTCTTGGCTCTCAGAGACAGGAAGGTCATCATGTTGTTACTCTGGATGGTTTTAATTTTGAACTAAGATGTTCAAGATTCTGGGTATTTTTAAATAAACAGCGTGACATTTGCTATGTGGGTCTGCTAATTGTCTGGTATTTTTCCCTAGGAATGCTGTCTCTGCAATTTGAGAGGAGGTGCTTTAAAGCAGACTAGTAATAACAAGTAAGTACTACACTGATTGTGTTTGTTGTACTTCATTGTGTGTCCTTTCTCCTTCGTGGAACTTGGAACATCTGGGTGACAGATGGCTTTCCCACCCATTGTTACCAGACTGTCCCAAAGCTCACCATGTCTTGAGAGTGGGTTGCTGTGTGTGTCTTCAGGGTCCACTTACTAACAACTTTTTGATCTCTGCTGGGTCAGGGGATTCGTAGTCTTGCGTCTGTTCTAGGTCTTTGACACAAAAAGGAATAACTTCTTTGAGGAACAAGCAGAGTTTTTAAAAGGAAGGCAGCCAGTGTTGTCCAGGCCCTGTTAGAGTGCTAGTATGTAATATGGTGTTATTAGAATCCTGTTCGTCTAGTAGTAGCAGGGTATATCTGAAAATGGTGAAATCTGTTATATCTAGATGAACTGAATCAATCACAGTCAGACATTAAAACACAACCATTTTTACTTTTAACACCAGTGCATTGATAAAGTATGGGAAAAGATGGGAAAAAACACTGATTTTTAAGATTCAGAGGGAGCAGATGGAAAATAGAAAGAGAGTCTTGAAAGAGAGTCATACATGAATACAACTGGGCGGTGAGTTGGCTTTTGTGGGTGTCACTGAAATATATTCTTGAGTGGATTTTATTTTTATTCTCATGACCCAGTTTTCATTTTGAAGGATTCCTTCTACAAGATCTTTGGAAAGTAGAAACATCTAGAAAGCAATTTAGGAGGAGTTTCCAAGCAGGTGCTCAAGGCCAGATCCAGCCCAAAGGAAAGTTTTGTTTGACCCACATACCATTTTGTTAATTGGACCTAAAGTTGAAAGATTGAGAAGGCTTGTGTAAACATCCAGATTTTCATCTTTGCTTAAAAAACCAGTTGTACATCTGTGTGTGGCAGTCAGCAGTGGGGATGCAGGTCAGATGACAGGACCTGCCAGAAGGCTCGTACTGCTTTCACTATGCCTGTCCCTGGGGCCACTGGAGCTGGGATTCCTGGTACAGCGTAACATATGAATTGTCACAATTAGGTATATATGCACGTTTCTGGTTCTTCACCAGAAAGTGTAAAGGCGTGTTACATTTCTACACTGACAAGGTTTAGTCTAAGAGACTGTATTTTTGCTTAGCTTTGGCCCCTCTTCCTTCCCCAGTTGGTATGGTGGGCACCACACTGGACAGTGTTGGCTGGTTGTAGCATGGTACTCAGGATATGCCGGTTCTGGGGTGCTGTCTGTGGGTTACTCTGAGGGCAGAGGTAGCCAGAAGTTCTTGTCCTTTGCTTCCTTGGGTCAGAACCAAAAGGCAGTATTTCCTATAGCACTGTGGTCTTCACTTATATGTGTAAAAATGCTCTGATGGGTTCAGTGCTGGTGCTGCCCTCTCCTCCTCTGGTCCTTAAGAGCAGAACGGGGTTTTACGGACTTTGAATAAAACGGATAGACTTCGTCTTAAAACAATAAATTATTAGATTTGGTAGTTCTTTCAAGAGCTCATTCACCCTCCTGAGTCTCTGTATTGATTCACGGTGTGACATAGATGAGGCACTTGATAGTGTTGCTGGGAAAGTTGTCAGTTTCTGGAGCATTTCAGAAGTTGTCAAGAGATGTTAGGGTTTAAAAGTAGAAAATGAGGGCATAAGTTAAATTTCATTTGTCTCTATCTCTGGGTTTCTTTGATTAGTATAAGATTACAATGAAAAACAATCTAATTAAAAATATGATCAATTTGAATCCCTCTAAATTTCTTGCGCTATTTGAACTTGTTTGCTTTATGACATTTATGTTATGTAAAAAAGCTGTATGCTCTATTCATTAGGAAACCCTGGTGGCACAGTGATTTAAGTGCTCTGGCTGCTAACCAAAAGGTCAGCAGTTCAAATCCGCCAGGCGCTCCTTGGAAACTGTAGGGCAGTTCTGCTGTGTCCTGTAGAGTTGCATGAGTCAGAATCAACTCGACGGCAATGAGTTATTAGTTACTCTTTTGCCATGTAATGATTAAAGCACTTGTGTATTTTGGTAAGTGAAAAAGTATTTCAGTATTTTACAGATCAGTGTAGAAGAATATGTGTACATTAATAGGATTGAGTTCTTGGTCTTAACCTAGTTCTTCATATTAGGTGTAGGCATGTGTGGTATTGAGTTTACCCAAATATCATCCAGGGGCTTAAGGTCCTCAAACTCTGTTTGTCAGGAATTTAGGCCTCTGGCTTTCTTTCTCCTCTGTATGTTTCTGCCTGCAAGAAGTGACACGGCTGGTTTGAAGTATGAGTGTATGCAAGCGGAGGGAACGTTTGTTGATGTTTCCTGTCTCCTTTTCTGTAGGTGGGCCCATGTCATGTGCGCTGTTGCGATCCCAGAAGTTCGATTCACTAATGTCCCAGAAAGGACAGACATAGATGTAGGCAGAATCCCTTTACAGAGGTTAAAATTGGTGAGTGGCAAAGCTTCTTTTTACCTCATAAATTATAGTTCATTTTCAAGTTTTGAAGTTTTTCTGTCATCAATGTACATGTCCCAAGGTAATTTAACCACAGCTTCTTTGGTTATTCAAGCCTTATTTGCCCTTAGCCTAAATTTACTTCCCCGTATATGTTCTCTTTCCGATGATGTACGTCGGCGTGTACCCTTCTGTAAATTCTGTGTGACATGAGGCAGAGGATGAACACGTTGCCTGAATTAATGTGAACTTTCAAACTATAGGATATCTGAAGAGATTTGTCAGCAAGAGAACTAGGCTTTCCAACTCTGCTGGAATCGTTTGGTTTTTCTCTCCCTTGCCTCTCTGTGGTTGGCCTTACTTGCAAACTGTATCTAACCTAATTCTATCCTCTGTCTACCACTAAGAGATTTGCAGAGAAATACAAAAACTTTTATTATTACTGAGGGATTTTCTCATGTATGAATAGATACAAGTCGTTTCATTTGCCAGCCTCTTCGGCCAGTTATCTTCTGACCTGTGTAGAAATTTATATAAAATTCTTCTTCCTTGTTCTTTTTTACCCCCTGAGGGGTGACTTCTGTTCACAGTGTAGTGGCCCTCAGAATGTGTCCCTTTAAGGAGCTGTGTCCTAATGACTTCTTTCATTTGTTATTGGAAAGATGGATCTTTAATGTCCTTCATATTGAAGTAACCTTGTAATTGTGTTCAATTAGGAGCCAGCAGATAATTAATATAGGCCCTTATATTTTATGTTTGATGAGAATTTTCCCTAAAGTTGAACTCCATGACCTTAAAATGCTGGAGCATGTCACATGGTGGAGTTACTGCTCTAGGGTTTCTTCAGTCATCGTCGTTTTCTAACTTAACATCCAGGCGCTGTGGCTGTAACTGTCTCCCTGACTGTTGGTTGTCTTGTTGTTGCTCTCACCCACAGAGGGGAGCTGCGGAGCTGGGGAGCTGTTTGGGGGTCTCAGCAGCTCCAAATCCATCCAAACTGTCTTTTGGTTTCGGACGAGTGTCAGCACCGCCACATCTCATCATAGGTCCATCGAGAGTTTCGCTTGGCTGGGAAGTGTGTGTCCCTTTAGTGGTCTTGGCGGTCACTGTTGCCCAGGAGCCGGGGTGGGAGCAGAAAGCTCGGTATGTGATCGTCAGAGCTTTGGGAACGGAGACGAGGTAAATGAAGGGTTGCCACTGAAAAGCCGCTGGGACTCTCAGGAGGGGATGATAGAGGAACGTTCAACTCCTGGACTTCCTGGGGAGAATGTGAAATCTTACTTCCTGGCTACAGAGGCAAAAGCAGCAACAACAGAAGACAACAAAAAATAGGTCTGAGATTTAGGACTACAGCAGGGCTACAAGCCCCAAACATGCTGAGTTAAAGACTTTAATGATTTCTGTGAGAAATGCTAACGGAAGTTTAATGTGTTGACTTTTTTGACTATACAGCTTTGTGTAGTGGCCCTCAGAATGTGTCCCTCTAAGGGGCTGTGTCCTCATGGCTTCTTTAGTGGTTGAATACTATCCACAGCAGTCCCAAAGGATTTTAGCGAAAACAGTGGAAGGATGGCATCAGCTACTGCGTCTACATTCCAGAAGTATAGTTGTGTCTAAAAACCTGGTGATTACATGTGAAAGTGGGGGCACAGTAAGTTTTCCTCTCCACAGGACTGTGCTTCCTCTTATTTATACCTTTTTCTTATGTTGTTGGTTCTGAATCAGTTGGTACTTGGGAACTATTTGTCCTGTCTTGAGTGTACTGGGGACCGTCTAAAATCTGTAGTGTCGCTGTGAGTTGGAATCAACTCAACAGCAGTTGGCTTTGGAAACCCTGGAGGGATAGTGGCTAAGGGCTTCAGCTGCTAACCAGCAGGTTGGCCATTTATAGCCATCAGGTGCTCCTTGGAAACTTTGGGGGACAGTTATGCTCTGTCCTATAGGGTTGCTCTGAGCTGGAATCAACCTGATGGTAGTGGGTTTAGTTTTTTGGGTTTTACAGTCTATTTGGAGCCCTGGTGGTGCTGTGGTTAAGAGCTTAGCTGCTAACCGAGAGGTCAGCAGTTCAAACCCACTTTGTCCTGTAGGGTTGCTGTGAGTCAGAAGTGATGACAACAGGTTTAAAGTCTTTTCTTCCCTGGGGGGTGCAAGTGGTTAAGCTCTCGAGAAGTTGGCAGTTTGAACTCACCCAGATTACTTTGAAAGAAAGGCCTGGTGATCCACTTCTGAAAGGTCACAACCTTAAAAACTCTGTGGAGCAGTTCTTCCAAGGTAGATGTGTTTGTTCTTCGGGCACTGCGTGACATAGTTGCTGTTCTTCACCAACACCGTAATTCAAGTGAATGAGTTCTTCTCTTGTCATCCTTGTTCTTTGGCTAGCTTTTGAATGCTTGTGAGGCAATTGAAAATACCATAGCTTCAAACAGGTGCAGCTAGTCATCAAAATAAAAGCAGTAAATTCATAAAATGTATACAGTTGTGCGAACTTTTACCCGTTGCATGTATGTTTACTATATGTAATTCCACTCTAAAGCAAGGTGTTGATTTTCTTCTTTGTGTCTCAGGAGGTAAGACTGCAGAGCCTGTCAGGACTTTGTGGGGCCTCCGAGATGCTCATATGGGGTCTGTCTTGTTGGCTGAGAGTTCTGGTCTTAGACCCTCTGCCCTGCTGGGGTTGAAACTAGGGTGGCCAGTCTGGGACAAGCTGTTCATCCTCAGACCAGCAACAGGGGGACTGTGAGCCCTTCCTCTGTGGCCACTAGGGGGTGCCGCTGCACCAGGTTCCTCTTGCATTTGCCCTAAAGCTAACTGGTTCAGCCAAGAGGTGAATCGGACACCCGCCCACACTGGCAAGTGTGTGTGCGTTGCACACTGGGGTGCTCTGTTCTCCTGGAATGCAGTCAAAGTAGTGAATTCCAGAGGGCAATTTTTTAGTTCAGTTTCTTCATTTCTGTAAAAAGAGGTAAGTCCCCTTGGGGCAAGTTAGCTTTTTTCTATGTAAGTAATAAGCAATGCTGGTAACTGCATGAGGCTTCCAGAGTGATTCATGGTAAACATGAGTTTAAAGTATCTTCCAAAGTAGGCTTATTATTATTAGCAATCTTGTTGGAATGTGAAATACCGGAATTTATGCACCAGTGGTTGAATTTTCTGATAGTACTGTTGGTAGTTTTATTTCTTCCTTCAGCCTGCAGCTCTGAAAAGCACCTCTGTAAACTTTTTTGTCCAGGAGTATTTTTGTGAAGAACGTACAGAATTTGTTTAGTTTAGCAGATTTGACTCTTATTTATATTGACTAGTGAAAGACAATAAAACAGCAGGTACAGGACAACCCTCCCGGTTCCCATGCGGGGATCATTCTGACCCTAAGATGCTGTGCACTTCTGGATGAAACTGGAGCTCATCCCTCCACCTTGTTTGACGATAGCACAGGTGTGGCCTCTACTTCTCATGTATTAAAATGACCCACAATGGTGATATGAGACTTATTTCCCAAACATACTTTTTTAAAAAAATTCTGTGGCTGGTAGTATTTGCTACTTTAAGAATACATCCACAGTTTTTACTGAACTAGAATCATAACATTGTAGTGATGGCTGTCTCTCTCTCTCTCTTTCACAACACTGAGCTTTGGTGTAGAATAGCGGTCTCTCGAGTGAGCTGGTGAAGTGATTGCTGCCCCCACCCCCCATTGTCACCTGTAGGCATGAGCCATCTTGATGCAGTTACTTGAACTGGACTTAAACTAAAAGCAACAACGACAACACAAAACCCAAGTTAGAGTAAACTCGTTGCCGTCTGAGTTGATTCTGACACATCGGCACCCTTTGGGGCAGAGTGGAACTGGCTCTAAGGGTTTCCAAGGCTGAGGTTTTTATGATCGCTAAGAGCTGGCGGCAGACTGCCGTGTCTTTCAGTGGCTGCTGGGTTCAAACCACCAGCCTTGTAGTTTGCCGCCTTGTGCCTGACTCCTGCCCCACCTGGCCTTCTTGAATGGGCTGCAGTGGGCCTGTTCAGAAGGAAAATCCTTTTCTCTGTGGGCTTAAACATTCTTCTGATTACACATGCTGATTCGGAATTGCTTAGTGTCTTTCTCGCCAACTTACTCAGAATAAATTCCTTTGTTTCTGAATGACTTTTCACTATGGGAATATTACCTTGTAGCAAGCCCTGTCATTCTGGCTTCTTTCCCATGCTCGCCAACACCTTCTCCCGTCATCCAGAGCATACCTGAGCATTGGCACCTAGTGGGCAGGAAAATGGGGAGGATGCTGTGGACATTTCCTTCTCTATTTAGGCTACCTCCCCCTGTCCTGCCCCAGGAGGGTCCTCGGAGCTAGCCAGTGTTGGGCGGGTCTACTCTGTGCTGTGGAGTCACTGTGAGTCAGAGTCAACTCCGCGGCAGTGGGCTTTGGAGTGCAGATTGGGGGGTTTATTCAGACTCATTTCCTTTTCTTTTCCCTTCTGCTCCTGGTATAAATGATTAGTCACAGGTGCCCCAGAATCTCCAAAAGAAGAGTAAAATTGGGCAGGGGTGGGAACACAGCCCAAACAAGGAAGCAGGAAGCTACAAAGCATGTACTGAGTTAGAATGGCGTGTTTTTATATTTCTTTTCTTTGGGAATAGAAAAAAAATACAGGTAAACATTAACAGGAAGCAGAATTAAGGACACACATTTGGAGAGAACAGTGTACAGATAGTGCCTGACGTAAGCTGTGTTCGAGTTATGGCAGATGGCACTTACCGTGGTTCTTTTTCAGTACGTCTTGCCACTGGTGACATGTTCTTGCGTACAGTGTTGCAGCATGGAACTTGTGATGTCATCGTCCTCAGGTGTTCAGAACTAAAAATCAGATTTATAAAGGTACTGATAATAAAAGGCAATAAAAATGAAAACAAAGAAATGAAACTGAAGTCAGAACTGACTTATGACAGAAAAGTTGGAAGGGAAGCCTGTCATAAGTTGTGGGGGACTGCGTGTATAGTCTTATCACCCAGAAAGAAGGAAATGATACCAGTTAGTCAGCAAATCAGCAGTCTTCAAGATAATTCATGTTTTGAACTTTAAGGGAAAAACATTTTCAAAACCTATCCAAAGTAGTAAAAAAAAGCATACATCTCTGGCATTTGTCACATAATTTACATTGTATTAATTCTCTTATATTCACAGTGATGTTTATTGCGTGAGTTGGTCACATCCTAAAGGTTAAAGATCTGTGGAGTTTTTGTAAATAATATAAGTAGTGAGGCAAGTGGATTGTTATGATGTGTTGGAAAATCACACCACACCCTCAATCCCCCTTTTGTCCTAAGTATTCATCCTGTTCCGAGGAGCTTTCCCACCTGGCATACCGTGGGAATGTGTCCGTATTAAGTTGTATGTGTCAGTGTAAGTGGTGTCTCTCTTGGTTGATGTCATTGTGTAAAATGCTTGATGTTCTTTGGTAACCCAGATGCGTCTATCCTCAGGTCCACCACACACTGCCTTTGACTCCTATGTCCCCAGGACTTGGTCTTATTTTTACATTTGAAATTCTCTATCTGCAACCAGATCTAGGGGGAAATGAATTTTGAAATAGCTGATATTGCCCTCGGCATTCGATGGCTTCTGGTTTGTATTTGACAAGTGAACCCAGCGCAGGCACAAGTGTTCTCCGAGTGAAAGAATGTTATTTTGAAAAAGGATGCGCACCACAGTGATGGCCGTACTACAAGCCGCCTGCTTTCTGGCTGAAACCATGCCATCTGCTTGGAAGCCTCTGTGCACTTTAAAATGTGTACCTGAAGGCAAATAGTAGGGAACTTGAAAGCCAGAGATTATAGTTCTGAAAGGCACATCAATTCTGAAAATAGAGTGGCTTCACTGTGGTGTTCCATCTGAAGAGATGGATCAGGGGGAAAAAAATCCAGTCAGGCTTCCTGTTTCTTAGAAGGAAGGCACTGGTTCTCTTGCTAACTGGTGCTTGTTATTAGATGTACTGGATGCTAAAAATAGGACCACTGAGCAGCAGGGCTTGAGGTCATCCCCTCCTGCTGTATGAGCACTCCGAGGCCTGTTTCCACAGTGTTACAGCGATGCTGGTGAGCAGCTTGACTTTCTTTCCTGGGGGAGCCAGGGTTGTATTTGACAGGGCCTCCATTATGCATTTTGGGAAAGATGAAGGCATATTGATTATCTTTCATCACTGTAATAGAAGAAATAGCATAGTATAGACAATCAAGAGAGATTATTATGTCCAACGTTGTAACTCATGGACTGACTTATTTTTAAATACAGAGACACTCTAAGAAAATAATAAACATTGACAGTGATGAGCAAATTTATCAGTTAAAAATAGTTGAGGAAAAATTTGCTTTGAATAATGAATTACTAAAGGAGGAATAAGTGATGTTATTAAATGACATCCTTGTGGTATGGTGCACAGTGGTTAAGAGATCCACTGCTGTTCAGAAGCTTGGCGGTGTGAACCCTCCAGCTGCTCCTTGGGACCCACCCAGGGCAGTTCTGCTCTGACCTTTAGGTCCTGTGTGAGTAGGAATCAACTCAATGGCAATAGGTTTGGTTTTTTTGGTTTGGTATCCTGTTATGCAGGTCACTGAATGGTACCAGCAGAATGCAATTGGCTGCTAATCTAAAGGTTGATGATTGAACCTACCTAGTGGTACTGTGGGAGAAAGTCCTGGTGATCTGCTTTCATAAAGGTTACTGCCAAGGAGATGCTGTGGAGCGGTTCCTCTCTGTAACATGTATTGTTGCCAGGAGTCAGTACTGACTTGACTCTAGCAGGTTTGGTGTTAGACTCTGTCCGGTTGTTTAGTAAGTCCAGTATACAATTTTACAATATTACAAAGATAATGTTCTTCAGGATTTCAACGTACATATACTCCCAACTTTGTAAGAGGTTTTTTTTTTTTTTTTATTTTTTTATTTAAATAAATGTAGTTTAAAAAACGTACATTAGTAGCTCTATAGCACTTAACTGTCAGAATGATTTGCTGCCGGGTCTAGATTCTGTTGCAAGCTGTCAAATTTGTATATTGCTCTAATACCAAACCATAAAATCTTTTGAGTAAAATGGAAAATGTCAGATGGGCACGACCACAAATAATATACTTTCCGAAGGCTGTAGATGTCTATAGGAGAAAATGTGTAAATGCATGAAATGTTATCTGGTTACCATGGATTTTCCTTTATCTGCTCTGAGGAAGAACTGGGAGGCAAAAGGAAATTGATTGGTGCCTTCCACCATCAGTTTTGACCTCATTTTTTTATCCCCCTAAGGACTAATATTAAAGACATTACCAGATAGCTGAATAAAGCTGTAGGTAATTCATAATTAAAGAATACTGTGAGGAAGTAATCTTATTTTTTTCAGTTGTGTTACTGAACTGTCCATTTTTTCTGACCTTGTCTGCGGCAGTAGTGATGACCGGCAGATCTTTTAACTGAGCGAGTGAGTAGGCGTCTGGGTCTGGACCCTTAGTGCCAACCTGGACAACCTTAACAAACACAAGCACAGCCGAGGCAGCTCCTCAAACCAGAAGCAAACCTGTTGCTGTGTAGTTGATTCACACTTACAAAAACTCTATAGGACAGAGTATAACTGCCTGGTAGAGTTTCTAGGGAGCAGCTGGTGGATCTGAACGACTGACTTTTTAGTTAGCAGCCTTAGCACTTAACCACTATGCTGCCAGGGTCCCCACAGCTCCTGAGGGCTCTGAACGGTGCCAGGGATTGAGATCAGACAGGTTGTCACTTGAGAAACGTTCAGTAATTATCGTACAATAGCGAGTTCATCATTCCTTGTTTTCCTGGGGCTCACAGCTTACAGCCACTTTGTTCCATATTTTAGTATAAAGTAGGCTGTTTGTTGCCTCAGAAGAGGGTTTTGAAAAATCAGCAAGATCAAAAAAAAAAAAAAAGTTACAAAAGGCTTTTTGTTGAACGTGAGAAGTATTTCAGATGTGGCCCTGCAGCCTAGCGATGTCACTGGCATACAGGAGCTCGTAGTTAGGTACAGGCAGCAGGGACGTGTTCTTGCCAACCACACTTTGGATTTATTGATCTGGGCATCCGAGGTTCCCAGCACTCATCTCTGCTACTGTCTGGATCGCTTAGTTCTAGGAAGCATAAGTCGGCGATCCAGGGGGCAGCCTCTGGACTCAGATCCGAGTTCTGGGGCCACCACGTATCGACTAGGGGACCTTAGCCAAATACAGTAACCTCTCTGGGCCTCATCTGGACTCTGGGGTTGTTGTGAGGATGAAATAGCAAACGGAATAGTGCTTCTTAATGTTCGGTTGCTGTCACGCGCACTGTGTTCCCTAGAAAATCTGTAGCAATAACTCCTGTTGTTGTGTGACGTTCCTCTGTGTTGGAATTCTTGCCTCTGTGGTGTTAATTCTTGTCTTATGGTGGGTGGGTGGTAACTGTGTTGCTGGAGCAAGATTCACTGTGCAAGATTGTTTTGTGCGGTGAGGCAACCTTTTGGGATATGTAAGGGAAAAGGCAGCAGGCTTAGATTTGTGCACCTCATGCCACCGAGATGTGCCAGGAACTGGGCATGTCCTTTGAAAGGGACTGGGGTCCCTGTACCTCAGAAGCTTCCAGTCTAGTGGAAAATTGACAAGGACCTACTTTCAGTGCCAGCAGAGAAAGCCTTCCCCTGGAGCTGACACCTTGAATTTGGACTTTTAGCTTATTGGACTGTGACAAGCAAAATTTCTCTTTTAAAAGCCACCCACTTTTGGTATTTCAGTTAGAGTAGTACCAGGCAACTGAAACAGTCATGTAGTAGGCGTTCAGTGAGCACTCGCCGTGATGGGTGTGACTGTCATAGTGGTCTTCTTCCCTTCTGTTCCCAGTACTGGGAAGAAGTTAGATATATCAGACGGCCTTTGGGCACGGGGAGGATGCAGTTGGCGAACTACAGGAGCTGTCTTTTATAGGAGTCCCACCGAACACCAGTGTTGGTTCTGGCATCACCATGGGAAGGAGGGCATCAAGGGGCTCCTCTGTACATGCCGATCTTGTGCCGCCTTCCCCTGCAGTTCTGAACACAACCCACAAGATAAATAGGTTGCTGTTCTGGACAAGACTCCAGAAACACAGGCGTTGTGCTCATTTTGGGTGGGGCTATCACATGGCCCAAAGTGGTCTCATCTCCTTTGGGGTGGATTCATGCAATACCAGTCTGGTGATTGCCTTGCATGGTGCAGCTGAGAGCCTACACTTTGGGCCCCTGAGAACTGTGGTTGACACTGTGCACTTCTCCCCTATTTCCAGATTTTCTGTTCATTTTCTTGTAGCTGAACTGAATTAGGTAGTCCCTAGGGAGGCATCAGTAGTTGGAAGAATCTAGGCTCTACTGCATTATTTTTGGCAAGTCACCTTGCCTCTGGGGCCAGTGGTCTTCCATATCAGTGTTTGGGCTGCATAGTGCTTCTCAACATATGGTCCATAGATCCTGTTTCCAAGAGGCTTTGAACCTCTGTACTCTTACCTTGGTACTTTCAAGCTTACTGTTATTTTAACATCAATGAGCCAAGTATAACAGCAAGTGAAGCCAGTGATGTGCTGGTAAGCATTACAAGTGGCTCTCTGGAAAAGTACAACAGAAAACCCAGCAAAACACTTGAGCCCCACTTGGTAGCTCTGCAGATTTCTTGGAAGAAACTCTCTTACTGTGGTCAGTTTTAAATTACCCATGGGACCCCAGCTGGCTCTCAGAATTCCCCAAAACTCATCAGCTCCCATGAGCATGTATTTGCCTGCTCCAGCACACCCTGAAAAGCTGCTGGCCCTTATCCCAAAACACTGACACCAGTCTGCACTCATAATTGTGGTGCTCGTGAGGGCCACCCTCTTAAGAGTGTTACTTAAGAAGATCTGAGATAAAGTAGTAAGATTATTCATTTTATGCAGTTAGGACCCTTGAGCATACATCTTCTACATGACAAAATAGAAAGAGGACAAAAGCATGCCTGAGGTGTGCTGACATGCAGTGGTTGTTTTGAGGACAAGTACTGTTGCATGATGGTTTGAGTTGCCAGCTGAACTAGCCAGCTACGCTCTGTGCTGAAGCACCAATTTTCCTTGTAAGAATGATGAGTTGTTGTACTGTCATACTTGGAAGTGAGTGTTTGCCAGGCATTTTCTAAAAAGTGTGTGACAGTATTTGTTACACATAATAGGGCCCTGCACTTGACCACCGTGAGATTCAGCTTTCTCAGTTCTTGCTAGGCCAAGTCTGGATTGTTTCCAGTTTTTGCTTTGTTTTTCACCCTCATCTTCTCCACATCATTTGGGCTTATGCTTTTTAAAATAATCCCTTGGCTATTTTCAGGGAATTTGTAGAAGAGGTGAAATTAGATACATGCATTCAGGTTTCCCTTTTAACTTGGAAATCCTGTGAAGTAGCTATTTATGAGTTTCAACATAGCAAAACAATGAGATAGATCTTTTGGTTTTTCTTCTGTGTTGGAAAGGGATAGACTTCATTAGCCTATTTAGAAATCATGTTTATTTTATTTCTTGTTTTAAAAGTAATATATTCATATTAGATTTTTATGTATATTAAAATTTTGTATAAATGCAGTTTAATTGCTTAACTCTCTAGATCAGGTTATTATGGAAGTGAAATTATCTTAACCAAAATTAGAGTTTCCCACCGTTCATTGTAAATGGAGATATCAGAAACTTGGTACCATGTAACACACAATCTGGGGACTCAGGTATTGGAATACATATTAAATTGCCTAATACCGTGGTTTCAGTAAATGGTAGGTTTTAAATTAAATTGGAACCAGCTTGATATATTGCTTGAATATGAACAGCGCTGTTGCTGTGTCAACATCATGACATGTAACAGATGACAGAAGAAACTATTTTGACTGTCACTGTCCATTTTGGAAACAGTGAGAGCAAAGAGCAGAGCCAGTGCCAGTGTCCAGTGACACAGCTGCTCGCAGTGTGAAACTGTCACGTGTCTTTTGGCCAGGGCACATAAATTTAGGTTGGAGCAGCGTTCCTGGGTGATCCCTCGCTTGTTCACTCATTCATCTGCTCACTAAATAATAAATTTACTGGGACCTACCATATGTTCAGGTGCAGAGATACTTGATTTCTGCTTTCATGGATACATATTGCCACATTCACACGGTGACTACAACAGTGGGCTCTAGCATAGCAACAAGTGGGGTCACAGTATAAGACCAGGCTGTGTTGCTTTCTGTTGTACTGAGAATCACTCTGGTGGCACTTAACAGCGTTACTAGATAGGAGCCCTTGTTAAGAGCTTGTTTGCTAATCATAAGGTGAGCAGTTTGAATCTACCAGGCACTCCTTGGAAACCCTGTAGGGCAGTTCAACTGTCCTACAGGGTCCCTGGGAGTCAGAACCGGCAGTGAGCTTGGTTTGGTTATTACCAAATGGTGGAAGGAGTACCTAGCTAGCACAGAAGGTTGACTACTAGCCAAGAGGTTGGCTGTTTGAGCCCGCCAGAGGCACCTCCGAAGTCAGGGCTGGAGATGTGCTTCCAGACGGTAATGGCCTTGAAGACCCTACCGAGCAGTTGTACAGTGCACACATGAGATCACTGTGAGTTGGGAGCTGGGCAGCTGACAGCAGCAGCTCAGACTGATGGAAGGTCCTCAACATTTGACGGGACTTTACAAAGCAGTATGGTTGGTTTTATTATGGTAAAATTCCCGAATGCACTGAAAGACCTCCTTAACTTGGGGGCCAGGAGATTTCAGTGACTTAGTATGAAAACAAGAATGTACAATGGCTCATTAATAATTTATGTGTTGATTACATGTCAAAAAGTACTATTTGGAATATGTTGGGTTATATAAAAAATACTATTAAAATTAATTTTACTAATTTCTCTTTAAGGTTTTTATTGTGGTTTCTGGAACATTAAAAACAGTATGTGGCTTGCATTCTATTTCTGTTGGGCAGTCCTGTTCTAGAAAGCTTTGGACTTTATCCATAGTACAATGGAGAACCTTTAATCCCTGCTAAAAAGGATAATCGTGTGGTCCGGTTTGTATTTCGGAAGGGCGCCCGGCCCCCAGTGGAGAAAACACATGCATGGCAGTGGGTTGTTGTTTGCTACCTTCAAGTCACTCCCGACTCACAGTGCCCTCTCCTGCCGTCCCCATGGTGGGCTGTGGACTGGATCATGGTGATCCACAGGGTTCTTGCTGGCTGGTTTTCAGAAGTACGTCATCAGCCCTTTCTTCCAAGTCTGTCACAGTCTTGTGACAAGAAGTGTAATCGGGTTGGAAGTGAAGTCAGCAGGCCCCTAGGGTGGGGACAGGTGAAGCGCGCAGGTGCAGAGCTGGCACGTGCTCAGTGATGGAGCCGGAAGTGAGCTCAGGTGCTGGCGTGTGCACCCACATGAACACTCGTGCCATGCATTGGGACAGACTTTTAGGTCCTTGTTCTCCATTTAAGGGTCCCTGGTGGTGCACTAGTTATGCACTCACCTGCTAACTGGAAGGTCAGCTATTTGAACCCACTGGCTGTTCCATGGGAGAAAAACATAGCTGTCTGCTTCTGTAAAGATTTATAGCTTGGGAAACCCTACTCTGCGCTCTAGGGTCTCTGGGAGTCCGAATTGAGTTGATGGACAGTCGGTTGGGTGCTCTGTCTAGGGCTCCAAATGTCCTGGGGCTACCCCTCTTTGTGTAGGTATGTAGCTGTTTAGCAGGTTGCTGCTAGGCTTGTAGGAGTTAGGTGTGTGTGAGTGGTGTTCAGTTACTACTTCTGATTGGTAATTAGAAGGCTGTTTTTCATGGTATGAATCTGATCCGTGGTGATGCTGTATTTACCCCTCTATATTCTTTGAAGCATTACAGTGAAATAAGACACTGTTCGCTCTGGAGCTTTCATTTATGTTTGTTTTTAGAAGAAATCAATGAAATTATCTAAAATGGAAACAAAACCTATAGAAATGAAATATAGGCAGTCCCTGGGTTGTGACTGTCTAACTTGGGTACAACCTGTAGTTAAGAACTGACCCCTGTAAGCTTATTTTATTAAATATTCAAGGTACATAGTAATGGTTCAAAATAACAAATAGGTGCTACTTTGTGACATACATGAAAATATTATTATGCTTTGTTATTAAAGACATTTCAGTGTATCTGAAAGTGTTTTTAGAAACCCTGGTCAATCCACCTGGGCACTCCTTGGAAATTCTGTGGAACAGTTCTGCTCTGTCCTGTAGGGTCAGTATGAGTCAGAATCAACTTGACAGCATTGGGTACTTTTGTTGTTGTTGGAGTTTTTATCCACAGAAAGGTAACTATACACAATATACAAACATTTGAGTAGCTGGCATTAAATATGAACCATACTTAATGTTCCAACTTATGTACAAATGCTGCCTAAAGATAGATTTAGGAATAGAAATTGTTTGTAATCTAGGGGCTGCTTTTAGTTTAACTTGCAAAAAGAAACCTAAGAAGGCAAATACAGTTTTCCTAAGAAAAACAAAAGTATCCTGCAAGCATAAAGCATAGCCTGTCCTGGTGTGCTGTGGGCAGGAAGTGTTGGTATAGGAAGGGTGGTTTGCAAAGCCAGCCCCATGGGTGTTTTTCACAAACCTGTCAAAAAGAATTTTTTCAGAATCTCTTCTGGTTTTAATTTCAGTTTAAAATATTCATTGCACTGATAGTTTTCTGAAACAAAACGGCATTTACGATAAAATGCTAAATTGTGGAGTTTTACTGTTGAGAGTATAATATATATCTCAGCTTTCTTTAGAAATAAAGTATATTTCTTTTATGTGGGCATAATTCTAAGGTTACTTTGTATAATACCTCTCATGTAGAACCTATTTTTCAAGTGATTGCAATAATTAATTGGTTTGCACCTCATGTTTTATATATTTTAGTAATGTTTTCATCTTTTACTTGATGAATGTTCATTCTAGTAAAATGCCCTGTTGACATAAAGGCTTACTAAAATAATTTCCAGTAAAAACATGAGACTCTTCCTCCCTATACTCTTTTAAAGTTTTGTTACATATTAAAGTTTTATCGTGTTATTCATAAAAATATTGTAGGCTTTTCTAATAAATGCCATTTTAAAGAGAGAATGTATGGCCTCAAATTTCAAGTTTTCATTGCTCGTTACAGTCAGATTGTTCCTTAGAAGGGAGGATGGTGAGACTTGGTCTTGTGTATTTTTGGACATGTTATCACGAGGGACCCTGGAGAAGGACATCACGCTTGTTAAAATAGAGGCCAATGAAAAAGAGGAAGACCCTCAACAAGACAGACTGATACAGTGGCTGTAAAGGTGGGCTGCAGGCTGACAGCGGTCGTGAGCGTGGCTCAGGTGTGCCGTCTGCTGCACATGGGGTTGCTGTGGGTCGGAATTGACCGACTTGACGGCACCTGGCTGCAAAACAACAGATGTTGCTCATTTGATTTTTATTTTTCACGTCTCCAGGAACTTAAGTGCATTGACTAAAGGGTACAGATGAATTTGATATTTCACTGATTGACCACTTTTCATTACAAATAAAACCTGCAAACTATTTTTTACTCCCCCTGCCCCACTCCAAAACATCGGTTGTTCATAATTGATTAAAAACCTCATCAGTTAATTTGTAACATTCATTTGTTTTGGACAAACAAAAAGACTCATTTTGAAACCTTTGCTAGCTGGCAGGTATTTTCCAGTAACACTCGTCCTGGCAGGTGTTTTCCGGAATCACCTGGTCCTGGCAGAGGGATCGTTTCAATAGGCTAACGAGCTTCCTGACCGAAGCGGCTGGAGCCTTGTCTGATTTTACAGTGATGAATTGACTGTGTCAAAATGTGCAGTCTAGTCCAATGAAATATTTTACTGTGAAAGTTTAATTCTCATTTTTTATTTATGAAAGTGGTGGTAGTGTCACAGCAGCTTATAATGTGCCAGCCGTTTGGTCTGATTTATTTCAGCAAGTGTCACTTGTTGTGTGTTCAATGATTGTTGACCCATATTTAATTCTAAAAACTCTTAAGTGGTATGAAATATAATAATTCAGTCAGTTTTGTGTAAAAAAAAAAAGCAAATTCTGACTCGTAGATCTCTGCTGCTGTCTTCTGAGTCTGACAACTGTCCGTTTGGGGATGACAGAGGAGTAACAGCTTTCTTTATGATTGTGGGAATTTACTTAGAAGGATTTCTCCCCAGCAGATTATATTTAAAATGTAATAAAATCATATCTTATTGCTTCAGTTTGAGGAATCCAGCTTGTCCTCATTCTGAAATCTTTGAGGAAAGTTATGGAATAAAGAACATGGGTTTTTTTTTTTTTTTCATTCATTCATCCATATGGACATAGTTCTTGGTGCTGTGCAGATAGATGGCCTTCCCTGTGTCATGGGATTTACATTCTGGAAGGATTTAGATAAGAACTTCTAAGGAGGCTGTTTGTTTTTACAATAGTTTTGGAAGGCAGAAGGTAAGGCCTGGATTTATGGCATTTTTCCAAGGTTTATTTATTTATAACAGAGATATAGTAAGCATTTCTGTTTCCTAATGTATTATGCAGGTAAGTGATTTCCAAAAAATAAGATAACCTTCCAAATATCAAGAATGTGTTATTTTTTGAGGCATTATGAAACTATTTTGAGTTAGTATTAGAAATGGCATAGACATCTGCAATACATAAAAAAGTTTTAATCTGTTAGTGTTGTATTCTTAACATAGAATTCCAAATTATTCATAGCTCATAACAAAATGATATGTATGAGTCATGAGACATTATTTTTATTATGAACCATTTGAAATGCCACAATATTGGAAAGTTATTTTTTTGTAGAGAATTGAGGGGCTGTGTTTTTGTTATTACTTCTTTTATGATACCTAGTAAAAGGCATAAATTCAGTACTACTGCAAAAATTTGCTTTAGAATTTCTCTAGGAAGAAGCCTTCCCAAGATGATTATCCCTTTCATATATATTTCTCAAAGCAGTTCATAAATATTTTTGAAATAGCAGTGCGAACACTGCTGAATATTTTAGCTGTCAGGTCAACTTAGAACTGAAAGGGAGATGATTGGTCCAAATATTTAGTATCAACACAAAATTGTAACTACTTCTAACTTGTAGTGCCATTTCTCTAAGAATCTTTGTTCATCACTAGGAAACGAAGGAGCCAGCAACATGGAAATCCGTCTTTTCCAGCTGGCCCAGCAGTTAATATATGTGCATTTTGAAGCATCTCAAGTTGACAGGGGCAGTCGCCATTTAATTTCAGAACTCCATTTATCTTAGTGATAGCTTCCGAATGATGGAGTCCCCCATCCTGTCTATGACAGTATTACTGTGTCCATATTCCTTGACACATACTGATTTGGGGACACCCTCTCCCTGAGCTGTAGCACATAACACAACATGCATTCTGCATAGATAAGGCATGACAGCCTTTTAACTTTGGCTGACTGTGGCCACAGAGGGGTGACAACCCACCTGCATCGGGAAAGGCAAACAAGCTGGCAGGCGGCGTTCGGCCTTAACTGCATTCAGCTTCACCCCAGAGATCACGTTCCAAGAAAATGACAGACTGCGCTCTGGGTTCAGGTTATCAGCTGGAGACACACGAGGTGCAGGGCATCTCCCAGACAGATAAGGCTAAATTGTACCATTGAACTTTGACTTGTCTGAGGTTACAGTTTGAATGTAGAGATCAAAAAGACTCTGAGTCCTTATTTTTAAAATTTTATTTTCAAAGATCTGCTGTTTTAATTATAAAAGGAACATGAATTTGTTGTCAAAATTTAAAAAAATCCAAGTGCATAAAATGCAAAGTGAAAGTTCTCTCTAGTTGTATGTCATTTGATAGAAGTGGTCACTGTGAACAATTATTGGAGTGAGGATTCTGGACTTTTCTGTGAGGCAGCTGAGGAAGGATACAGCAGTGTACCAAACTGCTAGGATTGGGGATGTACTTAGATATCCTACTACGTGTAGGTCTGCCGTACTCAGACACATACGCAGGGACATGCTTTATAAAATTACCAACTTTTTCTTTATACTTTTGTGCCTGTCTTTTTTTTTTTTAATTGTTTTTAAGTGAAGTTTTAGGTTTACAGAAAGATTGAGCCGCAAATGTTGAATCCCTGTATGCACCCAAAACCCAATGCCACTGATTCAGTTCCAACTCACAGCTACCCTGTAGGACAGAATAGAATACTGCCCCCAAGTTTCCAAAGAGCACCTGGTAGATTGACTGTGGACCTTTTGGTTAGCAGATGTGACGTATAACTATTACACCACCAGGGCTTCCCATACACACCCAGTTTCCTTTATTAACATCCAGAAGTCAGATCCCACTCCATGGCACTTGGCTTGGCTTGTGTTAATGGGCCAGGTTTGTTAAAGGCAGTGAACTGTATTGATACATTGTTGTTAAGGGGAGTCTGTATTTTACAATAGGGCTTTCTCTTTGTGTGGCCCAGCCCTGGTAGACTTTGGCAGAGGCGCAGTGTCATGTACCCTCCATTACGGTGTGATGCAGAATAGTCTCATTGGAGTGAAAATCTCCTAGGCTCTACCTCTTTGCTCCTCCATCCTCCTTTCCACCCCAACTGCTGATAAACACTAATATCTTTATATAGTTTTGGTTTTGGCATTCCATAGTATTTATTTTCTCATAGTTTTGTGTGTTGCTGTGGTGCTGGAAGCTGTGCCACCAGTATTCCAAACCCGAAGAGTCATGCGTGATCAGCAGATTCCAGTGGAACTTCCAGGCTGAGACAGATTAGGAGGAAAGGCCTGGCAGTCTGCTTCTGAAAATTAGCCAGTGAAAACTGGATGGATCATGATAGAACATTATTTGATGTACTTGCTTTGGACAGGTCATCAGGAGGGATCAGTTGCTGGAGGAGGACATCACGTTTGGTGAAACAGAGGGTCCATGGTGGTGAGGGAGACTCTTAGTGATTGGATGGCAGAGTCGCCGCAATGGTGGACTTGAACGTGCTGGAGAGCGTGAGGATATTGTACGACCAGCCAAAACCTTGTTCTGTTGTACGTAAAGTCGCCATGAGTCAGTACTGACTTGACAGCAGTAGCTACCTGTCTGTCCACCCGGCTGTGGCGTCTCTGCTCAACATTCTATAAACAGCTTCACAACTTAGATGAAATAGAAACAAAGCACCGATGAAACAAACACCAAGGATCACCCAGTGAAGCAAACACCAAAGCCCATCCAAGAAGAAATAAATAACCTGAGTGGTTCTATATCTAAGAGTGAAATTGAATTTTTAATTAAAACCTCCCATAAATAAAACTCCAGGCCCAGATAGCTTAATTGGCTTCTGAATGTTAAAGAAAGAAGTTATAACAATTTTACTAACTCTTTCAATAAACACAAGTAGAGAGAATACTTCACTATCCATTGTGTGTGGCTAGTATCACCCTGATACCCAAATGGGGCAAAGATACTGTAAGAATGGAAAAATGTAGACCTCATAAGCATAGATGCAGACAATCTCAATGAAATATTAGCAAACAGAATCTAAGTGCATTAAAAGACTTAAGAGATGTTATTCTGGAAATACAAGGCTGTTTTAGTTTTTGAGAATCAGTCAGTAGAATTCACCATGTCAACAGACTAGAAAAACTATGTAGTAAAAACATTTAACAAAATTCAACAGTTATTCCTGGTTGTTTTTGTTAGGCATCATTGAGTCGGTTCTGACTCACAGCGACCCTGTGCACAACAGAACAAAACACTGCCTGGTCTTGCGCCACGTCCACAGTCGTTTTTCTGCTTAAGCCCATTGTTGCAGCCACTGTGCAATCCATCTTGTTGAGGGTCTTCCTCTTTCTCACTAATCCTCCACTCTACCAAGCATGATCTCCTTCTCGAGGGAGTGATCCTTCCTGACAACATGTCCAAAGTGTGTAAGACACAGTCCTGCCCTCTTTGCTTCCAAGGAACACTCTGGTTGTGCTTCTTCCAGAACAGATCAGTTTGTTCTTTGGGCGGTCCGTGGTACATCCAACATTTCTCTGCACACCACCGTTCAGAGCCATCACTTCATTCTCTGTCTTTGTTCATTGTCTAGCTTTCACATGCATGCGATGTGATTGAGAGTACCGTGGCTTGGGTCAGGTGCACGTGAGGCTTCAAGGTGACCTTTACTTTTCAATACTTTAAAGAGATCCTTTGCATCAGATTTTCCCAATGCAGTGCATCTTTTGATTTCTTGACTGCTGCTTTGAAGAGCGTTGATTGTGGACCCAAGTAAAATGAAACCCTTGACAACCTCTATCCTTTCTCTGTTTACAATGATGTTGCTTACCAGTCCAGTTGTGAGGACTCTATTCATGGCAGACACACTAAAGTAGGAACAGAAGGAAACTTTCTCAGTCTGATAGAGGGCTTTACAACAAAGCTACAACTGACATCATACTTAATATGGACAGGCTAAAGGAACCGTGGGGGCACAGTGATTAAAAGCACTCGGCTGCTAACTGAAGGGTTGAAGGTTCAAACCTGCCAGCTGCTTTGCGAGAAAAAGATATGGCAATCTGATTTTGTAAAGATTTACAACCTAGAAGCCCAGTGGGGCAGCTCTGCTCTGTACTAATGGGTTGTCAGAAGTTAGAATCAACTCAAAGGCAATGACTTAAATTGTACTGCAACTGAAAAATTAAGTATAAAACCATGTTTTCAATGTCGCCAGTGACTGTGGAAACAACTGATGATACTAATGATAGTTCAGAGGCCTGGAAAGTGAGAAGAACAACGGAAGTGAGAGGGCAGAATGTGGCTGGCTGGAGAGGGCGAGATGCCTCAGGACATGAGGGCTGGATGCCAGTCTGCTGAGGTCCCACCTACCACATGCTCCCTGCTCACTGTTGACTCGTGCTGGGGACAGACTCGGCTTGGAAGGGCGTGCTCTTCCTCCATGAGGGCTTTTGGTGTCGAGTATACTCAGAAGGAAGCCTTTGCTTGTGCTCAGGTCTTCCTGACCTAAGGTAGCAGTAAAGCTGCTTGTTTTAGTGTGTGCCACTCCCTCCTCCAGACTGTGGTCTCGTTGAGGACTAAATGAGATATACATGGTGTCAGCAGCACAGCTGGCTCTGAGCTGTCAGCTGTTTGTTGTGAAAATCATGAGATGACGACCAGAAATCTGAGGTCTCACGAGGTTATACTGTGTAGTTAGTCATCAGCAGAGCGGTGGCAGACCCGTCTGCCTGCCTCGCATCCCCTGGTCTTTCCCATTAGGCTGTCTGTCTTCTTCTTTGAGTCAGTAGCTCTCTGATCTTTCCGAAGACTGAAAACAAACACAGAGATAGAAAAGTTAATGTTGTCAGTGTCTCCCCTGCCCACAATCATCTCGCTTTAGGTGCTTTAGGTGACTTACATGTCATTTTGTTTTGTTTTAAATGTGTACAGTGGAACAAAAGGATGGTGACTGTGTTCCTTAGATCCTTGAGACATGAGGTTCTAAGAGAATGGGGAAGTAGCCTTAAATTCTGAAAATATTCTCACACAGTGTCTTGAGCCTTGTAGGCCCCATCAGCACCTAGCCCATGGGAGGCCTGTTGGAGCCTTTGACAAACAGTCGATGTAGCAGGGACAGGTAAAAGTCCCAAGGTGCACAAAGTTATCATCTAAATAAACTCCACTAGCAGCAGGCATCTCAGAACCCTAACTCACCGTGAGACCAGCACATGGGTTTTGTTAACCAGAAACAATATTTTCACACTGATAGCTTTAAAAAGATACTGATAGACAGAGATTTGCTACCCAGAGAACTGCAAACCAGTCCTGCCTTCAAAGTATGGGAGTACATCTCACTTTAGATATGTTTGTCACTTTTGGGAGGCCTTCTGCACAGTCTGAGCCCTTTAAGCAAACGAGCAATTCTTACATAAGCTTTCCTTTAATCTTGACCAGAATGAACACCTTCATTATAAAAAGTTATGTATAATTAATTTTGACCCCTATATTTTGGTGTTTGTGAGCAAGTCTTGGTTCACATAATTGCCTTTATATTAAAAAAAAAAAAGGCTATACTTTTGCACAATAGCAGATACTGTATTAAAATCTACTTTGAAATTCCCCTACCTGCTCTTGAAGCTTTGATTATTTGAGAGTAGACTGGGGGTCTGGGTACAGCAGCAACAGCCATAACAACAATGGAGGCTCATGGAACCCCCCGGTTGCCTATGATCTAAAGAGCTGCCTGGTCCCCCTGTCCCCTCCCTTGTTTGTCATGCTGTTTCATCTCTTGGAGGGTTAGCAGTGTCATCTCTAAATAAGGACACAACAGCCTTGGCTTCTGCTTCAGTCAACCCTTTTCTAAAATGACATGTCACTTTTCATTTTCTCCAGGATCATTAGGATTTTGTGACCCCGTATTTTAAGTGCAGAAACTGGGTGGTGTAGTGGTTAAGCACTATATCTGCTCACTGGAAGATCGGCCAGGTGCTCCTTGGAGACTCCATGGGGCAATTCTGCTCTGACTTACGAGGTCGCTGTAAGTTAGAACTGACTCCATGGCAGTGGCTTGTTTGAAGTGTAAGTTTTGACGTAGGAGCCTGGTGGCACAGTGGTGAAGAGCTACAGCGAGCTGTAGCTGCTAACCAACAAGTCAGCAGTTGGATTCTCCCAGTCACACCTTGGAAACTGTGAGACAGTTCTGTTCTGTCTTATAGGGTCGCTGTGAGTTGGCATTGACTCAGTGTCAGTGGGTTTTTTTATCTGTTTTGTTTTGTTGACCTGGTGTGAGGGTTTGACTGCTTCTCTGGCCCATGTGTTTCCCTTACCCTGGAGCCCCCATTTCCCTTTGTGTTTGAGTCCAGCGTGCCTCGTCTTACCGCCCCACGAGTCACCACTGCAGTGCACAACTTTCCAGGGTGCACAGTGTCAGTGACTTTGGTGCATCTGGGGTCCAGTGGCTCCTGGATTGGGCTCTGTAGTTGATTTGTGTTTCTTTGATGGTAATTCAATTCTCCCCCTTCTGCCCCCTAACAATTGATATGAAGTAGAATAATTTATTGTTCAGCAGGGCTTAGCAAGACATAGTATTGTTTCTCTACTGAATTACCTTTTTTCCCTGGCTGCTGGGGGCCAGGCAGTATCTAGATGCTTATCCAGTACTCCCTGACGTTAGTTCATGAGTCCTACCTTACACCAGATACCACATGCTGTGGGTTGCCGAAAGAGCTGCCCGAAGCTGGTTTGGAAGAGGCACAACCAGGCTGTTCCTTAAAAGTAGGGATGGCGAGACTGCGTCTCCTGTACTTCAGACGTGTTGTCAGGAGGGCCCAGGCCCACGAGAAGGACACCATGCTTGGTGAAGTACAGGGTCAGTGAAAGAGACGGAGATCATCAGAGGGGTGGACTACCGCAGTGGCTGAAACGATGGGCCAAAGCACGACAGCTGTGAGACTGGTGCCAGAGGGAGCAGGGTTCTGTTCCGCGGTGCACAGGGTCGGTGTGATGTGGGATCGACCTGACAGCGGCAAACAGCGGGCGAAACAGGCTGTGCTTAGCGATCTGGGCTCCAGCAACTGCTGAGCAGGGGAGCCTGCCTTCCCCTCCACTGCCTGGCTGCCTGCTCCACCCCCGGGGTGTTGTGGGGTGGCAGAGGCAGGGCTCTGGGGCTCACAGGTGTAACTGCAGCAAGTCAGGGGTCCTGACTTTCTCTCCTGGTCCTCAGCAGAATGAGAGCTTCGTCCATCCAAGGAAAATATCGCTGGTTCAGGTTCCCTGCTTGACAGCCCAGCTACCCCAATGAAAAAGAGATTGTGGTCATTCTTTAGTTAATGTGTTTGCTGCTAATTGAAAGATTGAATGTTCCTTTTAGTCTACCGAGAAGTTCCTTGGAACAAAGGCCTGGCTACCTATTTCCAAATAGTCATCTGTTGAGAACTGTGTGGACCACAGTTCCACTGTGACATGTGTGGGATTGCCACTGAGTTGGCATTTGACTGTACAGCCTTTTTTTTTTTTCTTTCTAATTCTTGTCTTGGTCAGATGTAACCTTGAGCTGTATCTGGAAGCACATGGTCACCGTCTCACATTGGGTTTCTCAGATTCCTGGATCAGAATTCTCATGTTCTGGGCTCAGAATGTGAGTAACTTGGGCAGATTAAAGGAAAGAAAGTGTCTTTGTATTTCATAGCATTAATAAGTCCCCATAAATATAAGGTTGAGGAGAAAAAAGAAACTGTACATTTAGAATGCTTGTTATTTTTTAAATATGTGTATGCAGGGGAAAAGGCTCAGAAGAAGTCCACAGGGGTGATTACCTCTGGATGGCAGAGTGCTGGGTGATTGAAAACAACTTCGTACCTGCAGTTTGTACTTCATAGCTCTTTTGCACAAAGTTATCTGTAAAATCTGAAGAAAAAAGTACAAACTCAGGTAACATGTATTTAAATGCTGAAGACTTTTCTATGACTGTGGGCCTAGTGACCCAGGTAGGAGAGACACAGGACACACTGAGTAACAGAGAAAGTGTCTGTGGGTTTCTTCCACTTGGCTCCCATGGAAACTCCACTGAAGCTGCCTCCCCACCGAACTTCCCACCTCCTCTACCCCGTTTCCTCTCCTCTCCCGCCTCCCCATGCCCCTCCTCCCTCACATTGTTTGGGGCTATTTTTTACCCTAAGCCGCTGTTGATTGTGTCTCTTAGAATTCAGAAGTATGATACTTGATGTGAGAATGCACTAATACATTTTTTTTTTATCTGGAGAATGAAGTCAGACTTCTTTTTTCCTGATAGAAAATGAATGTTCTGACAGATTGTCTTGGTAATGAGGGCTTCCTGTATCTGTTGGGTTACAGATATGGCAGTCATTTCCAACAAATAAGGCTGAAGCCACAGTCCCCAAACCAAAACCCAAACTCACTGCCATTGACTTAATTCTGACTTGCAGCAACCCCGCAGGTCCCCAGGTTCGACAGAAATGTAGTAATGGCTTGCATGTAATTATATCCAGGAGTTGTGGGCTGGATATTACATCTTTTCAAAATTAAGATTAAAGAACGCAACAAAACTTTAAGAGTCAACTTTAAAATATGCAAGAGGGGTGTGTTGTCATTGTTAGTTGTCGCTGAGTCAGCTCCAGTTCACGGGAGACCCCATGTGTGCAGAGTAGGACTACTGCATAAGATTTTCTCAGCCCTAATCTGACAGAAGCAGATTGCTGTCTGTGCCACCCAGGGACTTCATGTGTGTATTGCTTAACAGTCCTTTCTGTTGAGACTGTACATAGCAAAAACACAAACCAATTAAACTACGTGCAATTCAGTGACATTGATAACATTCTTCAAGTTGTACAGCCATTCTCACCCTCTTGATTGTAATCTGTTTCTGTTTTTTGTAGTTTAGATGAACATTTACAGAGTAGCTTCTCTTTAGGCAAGTAATAGATGTACTGTTTGGTGACATTAGTTGCCAACCCCACTAAATGTCAAGACTTTCTTTCTGGACCTTGGGTTCCCCATTAGCAGCCCCCTCCTGCCTTCTCATCCTTGCCCCTGGGCTGGGCCTCTCTAATGTTTAGGTGAAGGATGGGCCTCAGGAATTACTTCATTACTGAGCTACAAGGATGTCCGGGGCCATGCTCTTGGGTTTTTTTGGGTATCCATCAGACTGGTAAGCCTGGTTTTCTTCTTCTTTTTCTAATTTTGAGTTAAAATTTTGTTTCATACTTTTTCTCTCTCTGCGTGGGGCCCTTTGTTGTAGTCTCTGTCAGAGCAGTCAGTGGTGGATGCCAGGCACCATGCAGCTCTGCTGGACTCAGTCTGGCGGGGGCCATGGTAACTGGGCCCCACCTGTCCTTTGGACTAGTCTCTCCCGTGTGTGTTTGGTTTTCTTCATTCTCCCATGCTCAAGATGGGGTGAGGCCAGTGGAGATCTTAGATGGCTGCTCACAAGCATTAAAGACCCTAGAAGCTACCCACTGATCAACCATAAAGCCACTTGAGCAAGACGTTCCCCGAGATGGCTATAATCTTAATGGAAGCAGATCACCAGGACTTTTCATCTGTGGACCGCTGAGTAGGTTTGAACAGCTGACTTTTAAGTAAGGAATCAAGTGCCAGCCATTCACACTACGGGGGTAGTGTCAGAGGTCTCTGTCAGTTGGATTGACTTGACAGCAGCCAGCGGTTGGTTTTACTTTTTCATTCTCCAAGGAGCCATGATGGTGCGGTGGGTGAGCTTGGCTGTTAACTGTAAGGGCAGCAGTTTGAATTTGCCGGCTTCTCCCAAGAAACCGGGGGACAGTTCTTCTCTGCCCTGGAGAGGACTGCTGCAGGTTAGAATCAACTCGATGACAACAGTTTTTTTTTTTTTTTTAGTTTTGTAAATGTCTTTTAGGTGGGTTTGTCAGGAAAAGTTGGTGTGGAAAAAGAGGACAGGTAGCAGGTCGTTTGAAAGCACCCTTGGTGATCTGGTTTGTAAATGGGCAGTGAGTCGGTCACTTGTGTAAAGGAACTGCTGTTGCGGGGACTGACGGCAGACAGCAGAAATCAGCGCTGCAGCAGGAGCAGCGTCTGCTGGGCCACTGCTCTGCATTATACCCTTAAACTATTTGTAGGTTCTCATCAGGTGGGTGACTTGGAAAGTAAATGAGGGAACGTCCTGGAGAAAATGTGTTTGTGGGCAGGGGTCACTTCACTTAGTGCCTTTAGCAGACCTGAAATTTTATTGTTCTGTCTCCTTTCCTGAATCTGTTTTCTGTGCTGAGGAGACACATAGCTCTACAGTGGAATTTGGGACTGGGGCCAAGTGTGTATAGGAAAGAAAATGAAGAATAGTTAGGTAACCAAAGGACTTAGCCGAGGAGAATGCAATTTCCTAAATTTATGATTTGGTAAGCTGGCACCCGCAGGGTTTTAAATAACTTAGGAGAAGCATTCCTTCCTGTGTCCCACACAGTGCTCCAGACTCACTGCAGACAAGAAACAGCCAAGGAGGCCTGTGTTCCTGGCTTCCAAGTAAATGTGTGAAAAACTGGAGGAAATCTCCAGCTCTCACAGGCAATATGACCCCACTGACAAAAAGGCCTCTACTGTGTCCGTGACATTCCTTCACTCCGAAGATACTGGCAACCTCAAATGCCAGCATCACACTTGGCATTTCTGTTGAAGAACACTGAAGACCCCGTGGTTGCAGAGCCTGCAGGGGTGATACGACAAGCTGGGAGTAGAACAGCTGTACTGCTTGGGGAATAAGAAGCAAGCCCTACTTGTGTGGATGGAAGGAGCCCTTCGAGTTTCCAGGGTCTGCAGCATCAGCATCTGAGGCCTGGGAGATGAGCTGAGTGGGGCAGATAGCGACAGGTAGAACAGGTGCTAGTGAGGAAAGGTATGTGTAACCTCAAAAACTCAACAGGCTGGGCAGGTGTCCCCAGTTCCGGGTCCTACTTTAGAGCCTACACCACAGCAGAAACCTGGAGAACTAGTTACTGCTAGAAAGTCTTTTGATGGGTGATGTTTAGACATCAGGGGTCTTCTGCATGACCTGGGCCCTGGCCCCTGTGAAAGGCCTCTACAGGGAGAGCCATTGAGGAAACACCCCAAAAGTTCCTCCCTGGAGGGCCTGACATTCCCTCAGGGCAGAGGCTGTGAGCTCAGGACCTGAGTATGTACTCGGGAAAGGTTGCAGTGATGAATGAGCCCCCACATAGCCCACTGGAGCATCACAGAGGGATGCAGGCCACAGTTCCTTTAGGTGAGTGGGCCATGTATGTATTCCACTCAACTCAGTCATTGTAAGGGCACATAAGCCATAGCTAGTGCACAAAGGAGTGCACGTGGCTGTGTTCTAATAAAACTTTATTAGCCCACCAGAAAACAAAGTAGAACCAGCCCACAGTTTCCGAGGAACAGCTGGATGCTGAAGAAGAGAAGTTCTGTTGGGAATGGTTTGCACTTGACCAGAAGCTTACCTGAGTTTCATTTCGGGGTCCTGTCCAGGTGGCTCCAGAAGGGTTGTGAGGACTGCCTGATCAGGCGTTGTCCCTAGTTCTGTGGTCAAGATGAGACCCTCCACTGCCGTCAATTCTCATTCCTAGTGACCCTATAGGACAGAGTAGAACTTCCCAGCAGAGTTTCCAGGCTCTGAAATAAGACACTGCCAGGGCGAATGTCACCAACACTTCTAATATACATATATACACACACAGAAACCTGTGTCTGTGACAGTCTTTACGGAAGCAGCCTGCCATATTTTTCCCTTGCAGAGCAGCTGGTGGGTTTGAGCTGATGACCTTTTGGTTAAAAGCCAAGAGGTTAGCCACTGTGTCACCGCAGTTCCTTAGGTGAGACAATTACTGTTAGGTGCCATCAAGTCAGTTCTGACTCACAGTGACCCTACAGAGTGGGATAGAACCACCCCATAGGATTTCCAAGGGGCAGCTGCTGGATTTGAAATGTCCACTTTTGGTGAGCAGCCCAGTGTTTAACCACTGCACCACCACGGCTCAGATACGTCACTACGGGCACAGAAACCTCTTTGAGGAGTGACTCATGCAGACCCTCAGGGGATCTTCTGAGCCTTTAGGTTAGGTCTGCCCTGTGGGACTGACAGAGATGGAACAGGACCCCCAGTGTAGCCCTCTCCAGACCCAGAGTTTGACTGCTTCCAGCCCAAGAGTCTCAGCTGTCTGCACGGGCTGTGGGCCCTCCCTGCCCCAGGAGAGCGGCCCAGCTGACTTGACGCTCCCTCTGCTGCTCAGCTCTTGAGCTCCACTGCCTTGTGCCACAGCCTGGAGGGCAGAAGGAGCTCCAGGGAATAAAGAACGAAGCTGGCAGCTGGCAGGTTTTTTGTCAGGTATTTGCAGGAACAAAACGGAGAGCTGACTAAAGGAGCTGATGTCTGTTGCTTAGTAGACCGAGTGAATGTATAATGTAGTAGAATGGATGATCAGGTTAAATTCAGTAAAGGAAGTTGTCAGATTTAGAAGGAATGATAAAACGCAGCATCACATATTAAGGGCTTTCTCCTTATTGGATATTAATGTTGCCAGCCGTTATTTCAGGTAGAATCTCAAGCAGGGATGGCCTGCAGTTTCCTCCAAGTCTATTTTCATGGAGAAGTGCTTGGCGTATTTAATTATTTATCAGAGAAGTAGATCCTGTCAGTTCGTCAGGCTGCACGCACCATGCGTTCTGGAGCCCCCGTGCGCCCCTCTGAGCCAATGTGTGTGTACGTGTTTATATGAAACATGTACTCATACATGTATATCCAGATACATGTGTGCATGTGTGTGCTTACAGGCAGCACACGTGTTTGTGTGTGTCTGTGTGTGGAAAATGTTGGTGGTATTTGCCCTTTCAATGTTTTACTGCAGCTGAAGAACATTAGTCTAGATGAACAACAGGAAGACTCTTGTCTCAGGTCTGCTGCTGGCTCTGAGACTCTAGGGAAGGAATTGAATCTCTCGGTGTTGGATATTTGCCATCTGTAAAATGAGATAGTTGTATCTAACATCCGGGTACACAGGAATCGTGAATTACTGTGTCTAAGATACCTTAGGTAACGTGGAAGGTAAGCTCCTTACACGACAGGGTGGTATCATGGAAACTGTAAAATTGCTGGGTGGATTACGTTCTTTCCATATCAGTTCCCATTTTAGAGTTCCTGTGTCTGAAGGGTGAGACAACAGATTCTTTCCACTGTGAGAATTGTAGGTCCCTATCCTCCACAAGGTGTGTTTCGGTTGGGAGAAGGTTAAGTGTGTAATGCTGTTATATGTAGAGACGATGAAAACGCTGTGAAAAACTATAGGAGAGATTCAGTTGGTCACCCATACGAGGCAGGGGCAGACTCCCTCAGACTGTCACCTTCAGACAGCTGTGCTCAAGTGCCTGGAGAAGACACGGTTCAGAATGACCAAGAACTGGCTGTTGTAGAATGCTGTAGAGAAAATAAGGGGCCTGGGGAAGGAGTTGCATCTCACTATGCTGGGAACTTAGAGAAAGAAAATGAGGAGTTCGTGGTTGTAGGTTAAAGCTGGGAGGAGCAATGACTCATGGCCCTACTGAGAACCTGCAGGAGGTCCCCTGACCCCACTCTGCTTTCCCATCTGCAAGAATGTAAGGCTCGCACAGGGACTGCACCCCGTACTTGTACCCCAGATTACAGGAGACCTGGAGCCAAGTCACAGCCAACTTGGGACACAAGCAAGAGGCAGACCTGTTTAGTTAGCCACAGTGGTTTGCGAGGTTGTTGCTGCAGGAGCCTGAACAGGTCACGTAAAGTCGGTTCCCACCCACGCAGTGCCCTGCAGTAGGATCCCCCGTGCTCACAGCCTTCTTCTTGGCTACCTCTGCAAAGCAGAGTTCTGCTTGTTGACCATAAAGCTGATACAGTAAATGACACTCTGTGCCACTTTCCAGCTGTGAGATCTTGGTAAAGTTGCTGAACTTCTCTGGGCCTCTGTTTCTTTGTCTCTGAAGTGGGAATAATACTAATGCCCACCTCGTATATATAACATCCTCAGAACAGTGTCTGACCACGTAAATAATTCACTGAACTTGCTCACAGATATTTAATGAGTGCTCACCATATTTCAGGTCCTTGGTGGTTTGGGGGCTTAAAAATCCCTTAACAGCACTCACAACAAGAGGGATGAAGGAGGAGGGGTGGGTTCCAGTGTTCTTCTAGCTCACAGGTACAGGAGGGGGCTGGTACTGAAAGATTAGTTAGTTACAGAGAAGTGTAATGCCTTGAGGACGTCCACCAGGGACCCTGATCTCACTGTCAGGGTCAAGGAAGGCCCAGAAGGAATGACATACAGGCACTAAAGGGTGAGTAGATGTAGCCAGCATGTGCATAGGGACCTGGGGGATAGTCATTGAGGTAGTTGGTGGGGTGGGTGTATTCAAGGGTCTTAGGTAGGAAGGAGCTGGGCATATCCCAAACTGCAAAGACAGTGGCTGGGAGTAGCGGAGGGGCTGGCACAGAATGGATGTCCCCAAAGCCCAGCCAGGTGGATGAGAGTGAGCCTCGGCCTTGGAGGCTGCGCTGGGCCCTCCGCCAGGGTCATGCGACAGTGGGTAGTCATTTAGGCTTCTTCCAGCCTGTTTCTTCATCTCTGACATCAGTGATCTCTCTGCTTCCTCTCTCCTCAAGAATTCTGTGTTCTAGAATTTGCTTTGCTTTGATTTCCTTGCTTCAGAGTTCCAGTGAGGTTGTGCTAAAGGTTGCTCTTAATAAACTCTAGTTGTTTAGGGAGAATAAAGAGGAAGGACAAAAAGAGGAGGGGCCCCTTGGCTGTTTCTGGTCTGATGGTTCACCTTACTTTTACACTGTAAAGTGTAGGGTCATGAAGGGTCTTGTGGATGGCATTTAATTCTGCTCGCGGATGGCACCCTAGCGCGGGCTATGGGAGAAGGGTGGCGTGGCACCGCTGTGGTTTATCACGCCTCTAGCCCTGCTGGTGGGGGGTGCGCTCTTTAGGTTTATTCCTTTCAGGTGTGTTTCTCTTCAGACTGCGTGGCAGGATGATTTTAGCATTTACAGAGGGCAGTGCTTCCCACCGGGCTTCTGCGTTAGTCCTTCCTGACGGGAATGGTGCGTGCCTTGAAGTTTTTTTCCTCCGTTATTATTTTTCATTCAACTAAAGGTGTTATCTGGTGTACTGGAATCCTGGAACAAGCAGGAGAGTTATTTAAGTGGTCTAAAGACAGGCAGAGCTCTTACCAGTATTTTAAATCTCAGTTGGCCCTGACCGTGAATTTCCCAGGTGCGCTGTGCAGGGTTTGGGTGGCGTGTTCCCTCACACCCATTGGTCACCACAGCACGCCTGCCGGGGTATGCCTCGTCTGTCCAGTAGCTCTGCTGCCTGCCAGCCAGGGTGCTATGCTTCTTAGTGGGGTCCCTGGAGAAAGGTGAGGCTTTGGAGATGCAGGAGAGTGGTTCGGAACTGGTTTGCTGCAAGAGGTACTCACCCCCATTGCCAGTTACAGTCCTTGCCTCACCTACCTGCTGCTCTGCCCTTGGAAAGTAACACTGCACTGCACTGGGCACCCCTGCTCAGCCCTGAGTGCTGTGACCTGCTATCCTCTGGTTACCACTGTGGTTAACACACCTGGCTGCTAACCTGAAGCTTAGAGGTTTGGGTTCCCCCAGAGGTGCCTTGGAAGAAAGGTCTGGTGATCTACTTCTGAGAAAACAGCCAGTGAAAACCTTACAGAGCACAAGAGGATTATGGTAGAGTGATCCGTACAAGTGTTTCAAGTACAAAACTTATATTCAGGTACAATTCTGTGGGGAAAGTGCAGTAGAGGTAATGCAAGCTTGTAAAGAAGAAAGAATGGTATAAAGTCTGTTGCAAATGAATGATGGAAGTGAAATCCCTGTGGTAGTCAGATACATGAGTCTTATTAATAAGTTACATTGTTTAACAAGTAAATCAAAACTTTCACAATTATTTAAACGTATGATGAAAAATATCCTATGTCCATTTAAAGTTATGCAAGGAGATACGTGGTTTCTCAGAAATTCATTCTGCTTCTAGTTCATGAAGGGAGCCTCTTTGGGATACAACAGTGATTTCCAAATCTGTCTTTGCTTTAGAATTTTGGGGGTGCTTTTCAAAAATCACAGACTTCTGGGCTTTAGTTCAGACCTGTGAATAAGAATTTTGAGTTGGGTGAGTGATCTCATAACAAGATGCCCAGGTTCCCAAGTGGTACTGATACAGCCAGCCCTGATCTGCTAGAGGGACTGGAGTCTGGGTCCTCTCTGTCCACCTTCTGTACCTGGAGGGCTGAAGCCATTGCTGCTTCCTGCCACAGGGCAAGCAGACCCCGGGGAGCAGGCAGTGACAAGCCACCACTATGGAGTTCCTGCCTCCTTTGTTCAGCAGGGCAGTGGCTGACACACAGAAGAGCAGAAGTCAGGAAGCCGCAAATACTTGATGACATGAACTGGGTGAACACGCAGACACCTGGGTCTGTTCAGAGGCCGTTCGTCCTCTCCTTTGATGGTCTTAAAGTGTGACATGCTGAGGCTCTCCTTTAAGAACTCCCAGTTCTTCAGGATAATGTTCCTAAGCTGACTTCATTAGGATCAACAGTGACCTCAGTAACGCTGAGGGTGAGCCCCCCCTGTTCTGTAGGGTCCTGTGAGTCAAACAAACTTGATGATGGCACGCAAGAAGATCTGCCTGGAGTCAGCCACACGAGATACCATTGATTTCAGAGTGATCGGACGTCCAAAGTTTGAGCCCACCGAAGGTTCAGCAGCTGTCATTCCTAGCATCCTTCTGTGTCTCCTGACTGTAAGAAGTCCCCTCAGGATAGGAGATATGGCTGTTAACTAGACAGTATGAAATCGTCGGAAGGACTTGACTTACTGGACTGAATTGGCTGCATTCTGCTGGGGTACATTGTATCTCTCTACCCCTTCTCTTCTGTGAGAAATTTCTTGCCATTTCCTGTGTCTCCAGAAGATAAATGAACTAATTTAAAACATTCTCCACACCTCATCTGTCCACTCCACAAGCTGTCAATGGGCTTAGGTTGGGAGCTTGCGTGCCAGTGGGCCTCAGCCAGAGGATTGTGCTTTTGAAAAAAGAGAGTTGTTTACATTGCAGCTGGGAACTCCTTTGCAAGTGTGCCTTTACATTCTTGCAGAATTAGGTAAGAAAGTAGATACTTGGTTGAGCTTTCTAAAGCTCATTTGCCTGAAAAATCATTAATTTCTTTTTTTAATTGAAAAGGTAAGGAAAGATTTTCAAGAATGGATGAGAGGGAATGTTTGCACATTGAATTAAAAACCTAAATACTAAGGAAAAAGACAAACATGGGAGCTACTGAATGTAGAGTTAAGTGGAAAAAGCTATCCATTTCGCTTCTAGATAAAGCTTGTTTCTAATTTTGTGTAATTTGATGTATCTTTGCCGCACGTCTCTTTGTCTGGCCTTTTTATGGTGGTGAATATGTCTATAACAAAACATTGGCTGTTCTAACATATTTGTCACATCTCAGTGACATTTAGTATGTTCATCATGTTACTTCTCCACCACCCTCATCTCCCAAATTTTAAATTTATGTTAGGTGTTCAGTAGTTTTAAAAACCAAACGAAATCTTCACAGGTGTATTATGTTTCTGTTGTTGTTAGGTGCTGTCAAGTCGGTTCTGACTCACAGTGACCCTATGAACAACACAACGAAACACTGTGCCTAGTCTTGTGCCATGTGCACAGCTGTTTTTATGCTTAAGCCCATTGTTGCGGCCACTGTGTCAATCCACCTCATCAAGGGTCTTCCTCTTTTGTTCTGACTCTCCACTCTACCAAGCATGATGTCTTTCTTCAGGGACTGATCTGTCCTGACAGCATGTCCAAAGTATACCAGATGCAATCCTGCCATCTTTGCTTCTAGGGAATACTCTGGTTGTACTTCTTCCAGAACAGATCTGTTTGTTCTTTTGGCGGTCTATCATACCTTCAGCATTCTTCTCCAACACCACAATTCGAAGTCATCAATTCTTCTGTCTTCTGTCTTCTTTGTTCATAGTCTAGCTTTCTCATGCATATGATGCAACTGAAAATACCATGGCTTGGGTCAGGTGCATTTTAGTCTTCATGGTGGTATCTTTACTTTTGAATACTTTGAAGAGATCCTTTGCAGCAGATTTTCCAGTGCAGTGCATCTTTCAACTTCTTAACTGTTGCTTCCAAGGGCATTGATTGTGGACCCATGTAAAATGAAATCTTTGAGAACCTCAGTCCTTTCTCCATTTATGACAGTATTGCTACTGGTCTAGTTGTGGGTGTTTTTGTTTTCCTGATGTTGAGGTGCAGTCCATACTGAAAGCTGTGGTCCTGATCTTCATCAGTAAATGCCTCGAATCTTCTTCATTTCCAGCAAGTAAGGTGCTATCATCTGCATAACGCAGATTGTTTATGAGTCATCCTCCAATTCTGATGCCTCGTTCTTCTTCGTAGAATCCAGCTTGTGGGATTATTTGCTAAGCATACAGATTAAAAAGGTATGGTGAAAGGATATAACCCTGATGCACGCCTTTCCTGACTTTAAAGCACGCAGTGCCCCCTTGTTCTGTTTGCATGACTGCCTCTTGATCCGTATACAGATTCCTATGTTTTGTAGTCATTGGAATTCGTCCTGTCTTCCTCCACAGCGGATTGAAGGAATACCCTCCCAGCCGAGAAAACCCTGGTGGCAGTGGTTAGGGTTACAGCCGCTCACCAAAAGGGCTGCAAGGCCAATTCCCCAGGGGCCCCTTAGAAACTCTCTGGGGGCAGTTCTGCTCTGTCCACAGGGTTGCTGTGAGCTGGAGTTGATTCTACAGCAGTGGATTTGGCTTTTGGGATAAGGATCCCAGTGAGTCGGAATGGATTCTGTGGCTCTGGGTTTGGTTGGGGTTTTTCTCTGCTGAGCACAAAGCTTGAAGGCGTTTTCCTTTTCTTTTGTAGGAGGATCGAGTTCTTCTCTGTGTTTACTCAGTGGCATTTGCGAAGGAGGCAAAGTGAAAGAAGTGATAAGTTGAAAAGTGCCTTTACTGTCTCTGAGATAGTACAGACAGGCTCCTTGAGGATTTTCTGAACTTTTTTTATACTTAATAATATGTTTTAACGAGTCTTCAGGGGAAGTCATAACTTTACCCCACTGCTTATCGCAGCCGCCTCCTTATATTACTCAATACTCTTGTGAGGTATAATATTAAAATCATCTCTGGTTAAAAGTAGATTTTGGCTTTTAGCCTAACACTGAGCAAATAACCTTTCCAGTCCAAGTTAAATGTTCCCATAAGCTCCTTAAAACCAAATTTTCCTTGTTAAAAAGAAGTCACTGCATGAAATTCCCCAAGGGTGGGGTTGTGGAAGCTGTTTAAATTAGACTTAAAAACAAATCCTTGCCCAGTTTTGCTGGCTTGGCATTTCTTTTGCTGAGGTTTGTTGGGTCCTTCTTGGCCAGGTCTGGAGTCAGAGGGCTGAGTTCCCTCGGGGCAGCGTGAGGGCTCGTCAGGTGAGTGCCATTCGGAGCGTAGATGGAGCTTCCGTCGGAAGGCAGAGCTACCTGCCCACTGCTGCTGCTGTTGGCGCAGTCTCTCTCAGGCCTCCTCTGTGGGCTCGGTTGTGACCTGTTTGCGGTCCAGAGCTCTAAATTGCCAGCCCTTCCAGCTCCCTTTTAGCCCAGGGCCGTGCTTTCTGTGGGTCTGCCAGTCGGTCACCCCTCAGGTAGATGAAAATGTGATAGATGCACTTATAACCTCAGAGCTGTCTTCTGGGACTTGACAAGCAGCTCTTTCTCCTAAGTATTTTAGCATACAGCCTTTCAAATGATATTTACATCTTACAGGACCATTTTTTGCTAGTGACATGTAGTAACTTTATTTTTATTTTATTTGAAAACATCACTTGGGGTTTTATAGGGGAGAATTTTTTTTTTTTTTTTTTTTTTTTATCTCCACAGCTTGTTATCAGCAGGGAGGACAGGCATTCTTGGAAGGATAGAAGGTTTATTGGTGGAAAGATTCAGAAAGCTATTTTGTGATAAAAGAATTCTCTGAGTTTTTCCCTTTAGTCAAGTAAATTGCTTATGGGTTCTTGCTAAGAAAAATAATCCCTCTGATGCTACTTTTAATTTGATCAGGTTTAGAATGTTTTCAGAGGGGTTAAGCTTCCTTTTTATTAAGTATCTATTGCAGTCAAATGAAGGAATGGCTTTGGAATGGCCTGGATTTTTTTTTTTTTTTACGATGCGTTGTCTGACCTTCCCATATGAGGTTCAGTATAGCGGGCCAAGGCAAAGAAATAGCACCATTTCCACTTGACTTTCAGAGGTTTGGTGTATCCCCACTGCTGCCCCAGGCCTCAGATAAATATCACTTCTCATGTATGGGACAGTTCTCCTGTGTCCTATAGGGTCACCATGAGTTGGAATCAGCCTGACAGCAATTTTTTTTAAAATTTTTTTTTAATGAGTCTACTCACTATTATCTGAGAAAGTGGCCTGGGAGATTATGGAGCTGGGACACAACCCATCTCTGACGACAGTGAATTGTATGACTTTAGACAAGCCACTGCACCTTGTAGACTGAAAGTCCTTGCTCGTTAAACAAGGGGTCTGCTCTAGCTGTTCCTAAAGGTTTCATCTCTTCTAAAATTCTGTGCTATCTGAAAGAGGGAAGAGGAAACCGTTGGCAAAACATGGTATAAGTTATGTGGAGAGGAAGTAGACCAGTTAACTGATAGTTAGGATAAATATTTCGGTTTCCAGAGCATGAGCCCTGTTTTGTAGAGTTGCTCAGTGGTTGACTATAGTTCTGAAATGTTTGGTTTTATTAACCTTGCCACTCTGCTAACTGTGCTAAAATCCAACCCAGCCTGATCCACTGCCACGACTCATAGCACTAAACCAAAAAACCCAAACCCAGTGCTGTCAAGTCGATGTCAACTCACAGTGGTCCTATAGAACAGAGAAGAGCTGCCCCATCAAGTTTCCAAGGAGCATCTGGTGGATTTGAACTGCCGACCTTTTGGTTGGCAGCTGTAGCACTTAACCACTATAGTGCTAAGGAGTTAGAATTGCTTTCTGAACTGTTACTAGAAAGTATGAGCATAACCAGAAAAGCAGCACGGCCTGTTCCTTTGTGGAGCTGTGTGTTCACTGCGTTCTAGCAAGGTTCAGAGGTCCCGGGTGGTGTGTCTCCTGTGCGTTGAGGCCAGTCTTCACAGTAGGCACACACCAAAGTGTCATCTACCATCATGATTTCCCATCTGTGGCTACTGAGAGTTATGCTTTATCCAGAAGGGCCAGAGGTGATTGTACACCCGTGTCTGGTTCATTAGGCGTGTTATCCAAAAAAGTGAAAATACAATTCCAGTAAGGCATAGGGATGTCTTATGAGCAGGTGGGCCAAGCTGTGGTAAGACCTTCATAAAACCTGAAACTCAGGGCCAGGAAATGACCCTTAACTCCTTGGACCTCTGTTTTTTAATGTGATCCTTTGCTAACTTACAGAATGCATCACGTGGACATCAGCAGGTGGCTCTTCCTTGGAGGCTCAGATGGATTTCCGTGGGAACTTCATTTTGTTACTGTCATGGGAATGTTATAGCCTAATCCAAGTCCAAAGTGGACATCTGAATCTCCTTGAGAGAGATAGGATAAACCTGCATAACACTGAGAAAGATGTCACACAGGTCTCCTCATTGAATAGGATACTGTCTCTACTAAGATAAATTTTTAGGGGGGTAACTAAAACACTGTCATTAAAATCATCTAAAATTCTTTTTTCCTTAGAAAAAAGCAATATAGGAAGTATAGATACCACTTATACTGTAAGAAGGATCTTTTAGCCCAGGTATCTGGTTCCACAGGTGTGTGTGTATGTGTGTGTATTTTAAGTGAGATGTATGCACACGTATACACAGAACCAGACGTCTGGGCCAAAAGATCCTTCTCACAGTATCAGGGACATCTATACTCAAAATGAGAAAAAATAGCTGTAAATATCCATTAGAAACTGAACTGTAGAATGATGAAGTATGAATCTAGGAAAATTGGAAGTTGTCAGAAATGAAATGGAATGCTTGAAGATCAATGTCATAGACATTAGTGAGCTAAAATGAACTGGTATTAACCATTTTGAATCACACAGTCCTGTGGTGTACTATGCCATGCATGACAAATTGAAGAATAGCATCACACTCATTGTCAAAAAGAACATTTCAAGATTCATTTTGAAGTATGATGCTGTCAGTGATAGTATAATAATATCTATATACCGACAAAGAATACCAGTTAATAAAACCATTACTCAGATTTGCATAGCAACCACTAAATGCCGAAGGTGAAAACATTGAAGGTTTTACTAACTTCTGCAGTCTGAAATTGATCAAACATGAAATCAGGATGCATTGATAATTGCTAGTGATTGAATTGCTAAAGTTGAAAACAAAGAAGAAGGCTTGGTAGCTGGAAAAAAGTCTTAGTATGGAAATGATGTTGGAGATTGCATGATTGAATTTTGCAAGAATGACTTATTCATTGCAGATAACCTTTTTTTTTCCAACACCATCAATGGCAACTTTACAAGTGGACTTTGTAAGATGGAATACACAGGAATCAAACCGACTACATCTGTGGAAAGAGATGATGGAGAAGTTCAATATCACTAGTTGGAACAAGGTGAGAGGCCAACAGTGGAACAGACCATTAGTTGCTCATATGCAAGTTCAACTTGAAGCTGAAGAAAATTAAAACAAGGCCATTAGAGCCAAAGTACAACTGTTTTAGGCTGTGTTCTCTAGAGAAGCAAAACCAGTAAAGCCTAGAAAAGTGTATGTATAGCAATACATATGTGCGCATGTGTGTATACGTACACATATATATGCATATCTATAAATACACACGGAGACAGAGAGAAAAAGAAAAATTTATATGAAGGAAATGGTTCACACATCGTAGAGGCTGAGTGTCCTAAGTCTGTGGGTCATGATACAGGCCTGTTCTGATTACTGCAGTCACGGGGGCTGACCAACCCAAGATTTTTGCTCACAGGCTGTGAAGACTGACAAATCCCAAACATTAGCAGGCAAGACCACAGGCATGTTGCTAGCTCAAGTCCAAAGAACTGAAGGTTAGATGAACAGTAACCAGATGTGGGATCTAGTGCATGTAAAAAGCCCAAAGTCTTGCTAAAATGGCGACTTATGTTTGATAGAAGGCCACACATCTAAAGAAACTCCCTTTCAACCGATTGGCTGCTCACAGTAAATTCTGTCATGTGAGTGATCACCTACCGAACCCAACATGGATGGAAGTGCTCACAGTGTGACACAACTACGAAAACACTCAGAGTCATGGCCCAGAGAAGTAGACACACAATCCTAACCTTGTGTGTATCCTACATGAATTCAGAGATCATTTCAAGAATAAAATTGGCACATTGAATATGAATGACCAAAGACTATATGAGTTGTGGGATGACATCAAGGACGTCATACATGAAGACAACGAAAGGTCATTAAAAAAATGAGAACGAAGGAAAGGACCCAAAAGAATATCAGAAGAGACTCTGAAACTTGCTCTTAAAGGATGAGTAGCTACAGCAAATGGGAGAAATGATAAAGTAAAAGAGCTGAACAGAAGACTTGAGAGGTGGCTTGAGAAGATCAAGTATTCTAATGACATGTATGCACAAAGACCTAGAGTTAAAAAACCAAAAGGAAGAAAATGCCCCTTGGCATTTCTCAAGCTGAAAAAACTGAAGAAAAAATTTAAACCTCAAGTTATAGCCGGTGAAAGCTTGACTCCATCCACGTCATTAAGATTGACCGTGCTTTGAGGAGGCAGCTCTTCCTCAATCATTATTCTGAGTGTCTTCCAACCTGAGGAACTCATCTCTAGGTACTGTTATCGGACAATGTTCTGCTTCTATTCGCAAGATTTTCACTGATCAGCTTTTTTTTTTTTTTTTTGAAGTAAACTGTCAGGTCTTTCCTTCTGGCCTCTTAGGCTAGAAGCTCTGCTGACACCTCTCTAGCATGGGCGACATTGCTCATGTTTGAAATACTGACGGCATAGCTTCCAGCATCATAGCAACACACGAGCCTGCATAGTACAAGCCAACAGACTAGCAGTGCATTTTACACTACACTACCCTGAAACTTGAGGAACTCCTCTCTACAACACACAAAGGAGAGACACAAAGTTGTCTGAGTTTCAGGATGAAATGGATTCTCTCCATCTTTATAAAAAATAATATACGTGATGAAAGAGCACACATTAGTTTTATGATTGCCAGTGAGGCCTAATATAAGCAGTAAACATTTCTCAGCGTAAGAACGTGCACCTCCACACATCTGCTTCAGTAATTCCCAGTTCTGTTTGAAAAGATCTCACAGAAATGGAATTTTTAAATATTGAGAAAATTCCATTAAGAAATCGAGGGAGAATGAAAAGCTCATTATAAAAGTCTTGCCAAGAATAGTAGAATGTGGCTCAACATGTGAAAAATATTCAACTTTTAATCAAAATGAACTTTTAAAGCAAGTTATTAGTCTTTCCCTTGGGCTAAAGTGTTTTGCTAATACCTATGTGGAGTTGGTCAGCCAGTTTTCCATGACAGAGACAAATGGTTGATAGTTTGATAATTTGATGTTCTTTTCATAAAGAAAACCCATGTTTGGAATCACCTCTCTTGTGTTGCAGCTGTACTTTCTTTTCTGACCCATTCGTAGCTGGCTGGAAAGAGCAAAGTCGGGGTGGCAGCTGACGTGTTTGGTTCCTTATGGGAGCAGACTTGCCCGTTTCTTCTTCTCGTTTTAATGCTATGAAGAGGAGAGGGAGCTCTAAAGGCAGGTTTATGCCCCACCATTTTTTATTTTTATTGTAAAAACAATAAAACTACATCAAAAAAGGAAGAGAGAAGCCCAGGGTTCCACTAAACATGATGATTTTCATTTTTGCTTATTCACTGTTCATATAATTTATATTCCAAGCACCCTACTTTGCTTAGATTACAGATTTTTTTTATTGTTTTGCATCAAGGTTTATTATGAATGGAACCTTTTGGCAGTTTTTGCTGAAGGCTGTGGAACTTTAATCAGAATAATGCTTTTTAAATACTAAAAGTCCACAGAATTACAAAGGAAACAGTAATATTGAAGTAAGAATTATCAAAATATTTTGAAAAGTAGTGTGTGATAATAGCAATATGTGTTTTTCCATCAGCACATTAAATAATGTATTATAATGAAACTTGGAGTTAGAAAACCAAAGGGGAAGAACACACTCTTCATTTTCACAAGCTAAAAGGACTGAAGAAGAAAATTCAAGCCTCAAGTTACAATACTGAAAGATTCTACAGAGAAAAAAACTAAGTGAAACAGAAAACATCAAAGGGAGATGGAAAGAATACACAGAGTCACTATACTGGACAGAATTGGTCACCATTCATCCGTTTCAAGAGGTAGCATGTGATCAAGAACCTGGGGTACTGAGGGAAGAAGTTCAAGCTGCCCTGAAGGCTTTGGGGAGAAAAAGGCTTCAGGAGTTGACAGGATGCAAATTGAGATGTTTGAAAAAATGGGCGGAACAGGGAAAATTCTTCTACAAAGAAATTTGGAAGTCAGCTGCCTGGCCAACCAACTGGAAGAGATCCATATTTGTGCCTATCCAAAGGAAGGTGATCCAACAGAATGCAGAAATTATTAGAAAATATCATTACTATCATTACACAAGTAAGATTTTGCTGAAGATCATTCAAAAGCTGTTGTGGCAATACCAGTACATTGACAGGGAACTGCTAGAAATCCAGGCTGGAGTCAGAAGAGGACGTGGAAGGAGGGTTATCGTTGAAAGTGGCAGGTGGATTTTGGCTAAAAGCAGGAAGTGCCAGGAAGATGTTTACCTGTATTTCATGACTATGCAAAGGGAATTGACTATGTGGATCATAATAAATTATGGATAACATTGTGAAGAATGAGGATTCTAGAACATTCAGTTGTGTTCATGGAAAACCTGTACATAGACCAGGAGGCAGTCATTAGGAGACAACAAGAGAATAGTGCCTGGCTTAAAATCAGGAAATGTATGTGTTAGGGTTATATTCTTTCAGCATACTTAGTTATTCTATGTGCCGAGCAAATAATCTGAGAAGCTGGACTCTGTGAAGAAGAAGGGGCGTTAGGACTGGAAGGAGTATCATTAACAACCTGTGATAAGTGGATGACATAGTGGTGCTTGAAGAAGGTCAAGAGGACTTGAAATACTTACTGATGAAGATAAAAGACCACAGCCCTCAGTATGGATTATACTTCAGCATAAAACAAAAATCCTCACAACTGGTCCAATAAGCAACATCATGATAAATGAAGGTAAGATGGAAATTGTCAAGGATTTCATTTTACTGGGATCCACAATCAGCCTCCATGGAAACGGCATTCAAGAAATCAAAAGCTGTGTTGCACTGGGCAAATCTGCTCCAAAAGACCTCCTTAAATTTTTAAAAAGCATCAGAAGACTAAAGGTGCTCTTGACCCAAGCCATGGTATTTTCATACCACCTCACTGGCATGTGAAACCTGGGCATTTAGTAAGGAAGATGGTAGAAGAATTGATGCCTTTGAGTTATGGTGTTGGTAGAGAATACTGAACATACCATGGACTGCCGGAAGAATGAGTGAACCTGTCTTGGAGGAAGTATAGCTGGAGTGTCCTTAAGAGGCAGAACTTCATGTTCTCATCTTTGGACATGTTATCAAGGGGGACCAGTCCTTGGAGAAGGACGTCACACTTGGTAAAGCAGAGGGTCATTGAAGAAGGGGCAGCCTCTCAGTGATGTCGGCAGACACGGCGGCTGCAGTGGGCCCATGCAGCAGTGGTTGTGAGGGTGGCCCAGGACTGGGCAGCGTTCCGGGCTGCTATACATGGGTTTGCTGTGAGTTGGAACGGACCCCCTAGCACCGAACAGAAACAACATTAAATAATACGGTATGGTAGATCTAGAGATACATAATCTGTAAGTCACTATGAATATACATGTTTTGAAAGTATCTGTGGGTCTGAAGGTAGAAGTGGAGGGAGGGAAGTTGAGGAAGTTCAAGCTTGATGGTTTATTTTCTACGTCAAGTAGGAGATTCGGCTGACTTTAGAATGTGAATATTTGGGAATTGGGTTGAAGATATTTGGAACAGATTTACTGAGGGGTAGTTGTTACTTAAGAGCCCTGGAGGCGCAGTACTTAAGCACCTGGCTATTTAACCAAAATGTCAACAATTCAAATCTACCGACACTCCTTGGGAGAGAGCTGTGGCTGGCTGCTTCCTTAGAGAGTCCGTCCTTGGAAACCCTGTTGGGGCTGTTTTAGTCTGTCCTATAAGGTCCTAGTGACACTTGGCATAAGGCTGTGGTGAGTTGATGTCGGGTGGTGAGTAGTTGTTAGTTGCTGTTAGGTCAGTTGTGACTCACAGTGACCCCAGGGACAACAGAAGGAGATATTTTCCAGTCCTGCTCCATCTTCATGGTTGTTGGTGCGCTGGAGTCCTTTGTTGCAGACGTTGTATGTTTTGAGTGTCTTTCAGTCTCCTGGGCTCATCTTCCAGCACTAAATTGGACAGTAGTCCATATCCCGTCATATTGATTGGCTAATTTTTGCAAGGCCTTTCTTCCTAGTCTGTTAGCCGGGAAAGTTTGCTGAAACCTCTCTTCCATGGGTGACCCTGACAATATTTGAAATAGTGGTGTCATAACTTCCACCATCATCATACACACAAGCTACCATTGTACAACTGGCGGGCTAGTGGTGGTATTAATTGATAAGAACAGCATTATTTTAGTTCTTTCTATGCCTCAGAGACTGTGCTTGACCTCTTAAATATGTGACTTCATTTAGTCCCAAGGATAGCCTCCTGAGGGTTACTTATTGTTTACTTGGCTGATGGAGCAGCTGCGCTGAAAGATTTCAGTCACAAATCTATCATTGAGAAAAGATTGGCCATTCTCCGGCCCTCAGAGGAAGTCCACCTAGATCGCACAGAGGTGACATCCTGATTCCTGATGTGTTGAAAGGCCACGGTGGTGACAGAGTTCTGATTCAGCCCTGGGCCTTGGACCAGAGCCCTTTTACTGTCTCTGGCTCGTCCCTAAATCAGGGAACATAAAAAGAACTGTGTGGCCTGGAGGGCCACTTGAAATGGGAAACCCCAAATTTGTTTTAACTAGAAGACAAATCCCTGACACCCATGTTTCAATGATTTTTTTTCTCCCGTGGCATCTCAGAACCAGAGCTGAGGAAGCGGTGGGGTAGGGACACAGGGTAGGGCCTGAGCTGAGGACGGGATCTCTGTTTTCACGTAAAGGAGCCCATACCCTAAACAGATCCTTTTCACGTGGGTGATTGTCTCTGCTGGCCTTGTTTTTCTTCTAGGTCAACCAGGAGCATGCCACATTGACTTGATAGTTTCTCTTCTGCTTCCTCAATTTGAAACAGCATCTGTTTATTTATTTATTAAATAAAAAATGAAAGTGTACATGCTCTCTGCTTACAATATTGGGTTAAGATGGGAGGAGTACACAAGTTGTGTTGAAGTCCCATTAATATTGATCTTGCTAATGTGTATTGTCACCAATTTCACCTAACTAAATTTCTAACAATTATCTAATGTAAACCCTCACCCCTTGCCCTCCCATCCTCCCACCCTCCCCACCCTTATGGCCGTCAAAGAGTCTTGTCTGTTGTGTATGAGTATGCTTTTAAGTTTTTATCGTAGGGGTCTCATATAATAATTGTCCTACTGTCGCTGACTAGTTTCACTCAACATACTGTCCTCCAGTTGAGACCAAATTGAGAGATGTTTCATGCTATCATTGTTGTTCTTTGTCAGTGTATAGTACTCCATGGAGTATATATACCAAAGTTTACCCATCCATTCTTCTGTTGTTGGGCATCTGGATTGATTCCATCTTTTTGCTATCGTGGACTGTGCTGCAGTGAACATTTGTGTGCATGTATCAGTTGGTATGAATGGCCTTGATTCTGTAGGATATATTCCAAGCAGAGGGATTACTGGGTCAGATGGTATATCTATATCCAATTTTTTACTATAACGCCAGATTGCTTTCCAAAGAGGTTGCACCATTCTGCAATCCCACCAACAGTGTAGGAGAGTTCCAATCTCTCCACAGCCTCTCCAGCATTTAGTGTTTTGCATTTTTTGGATCATGGCCAATCTTGTTGGGGTGAGATGGTATCTCATTGTCGTTTTAATTTGAATTTCTTTAATGATTGTGAACATGTCTGAATGTGTTTTTTGGCTGCCTGGATCTCCTCTAGAGAAGGGTCTGTCCATTTCCTTTGCCCATCACTTAACTGGATGATTTGTCTTTTTCTTATTGATACTTTGTAGTACCTTATAAATTATGGAGATCAGGCGTTAGTCTGACATAGAGTTGCCAAATGTTTTTTCCCATTCTGTAGGTGGTCTTTTAATTCTTTTGATGAAGTCTTTGAATGAGCAGAAGTGTTTGATTCTTATTAATTCCCATTTATTTATTTTCTCCTCTGATGAATGTGTTTTGTTTGTCAGATTTTGAAGTCTGTCTGTATTGTGTATTAAAACCTCCATTGTTGACCCTATCTTATCTTGGATGAGCTTTATCGTTTTAGCTTCTATATGTAGGTCTTTTATCCAATTTGAGTTGATTTTTGTATAAGGCGTGAGATATGGGTCTTGTTTCAGTTTTTTGTAGATGGGTATCCAATTATGCCAGCACCATTCATTAAAGAGACTGTTTTTACCCTAGTTTAAAATCTTAGGACCTTTGTCAAATATCAGCTGTTCATAGGAGAATGGTGGCATCTCTGGGGTCTCTACTTTGTTCCATTGGTCTATATGTCTCTTTTTGTACTAGTACCAGGCTGTTTTGACTACTGTGGCAGTGTAATAGGTTTTAAAGTCAGGTAGTGAGAGGCCTCCCAGTGTGTTCTTCTTTTTCAGTAGTGCTTTACTTATCCGAGGCTTCTTCCCTTTCCAAATGAAGCTGATAATTTGTTTCTCCATCTCATTAAAAAATGTTGCTGGAATTTGTATTGGGATTGAATGATATAAGTAAATTGCTTTGGGCAAAATAGACATTTTCACAATATTGAATCTTCCTATCCATCAGCAGGGCAGATTACTCCACTTATGTAAGTCCCTCCTAGTTTCTTGTAGTAAAGTCTTGTAGTTTTCTCTGTAAAGATCTCTCATTTCTCTAGTTAGATTTATTCCTAGGTATTTTATCTTCTTGGGGACTATAGTAAATGGAATTGATTTGATGATTTCTTCTTAAATAATTTCATTGTTGGGATAAAGGAATCCTGTTGATTTAGTTATGTTTATCTTGTATCCTGATACTTTGCTGAATTCTTCTGTTATCTCTAATAGTTTACTTATGGATTTCTTTGGATTCTCTGTATAAACAATCATATCATCTGCAAAGAAGGAAATCTTTACTTCTTCATTGCCAATACGGATGCCTTTTATTTCTTTGAGTCGTCTAATTGCTCTGGCTAGAACTTCTAGCACAATGTTGAATAGAAGTGGTGAAGGCAGGCGTCCTTGTCTAGTTCCCATTCTCAAAGGGAATTCTTTCAGTCTTTCACCATTCAGGATGATGAAAGCAGTTGGCTTTGCATAGATGGAAGCCAAGCTTCCAGTATGCAATTATGAGTATAAATTTTCTCCATGTAGCTTGTTGCTGGTGCAATTGAAAGACAGGTGGCAAAGCTGTTGGGACAAGTTGCAGACAGAACAATGCATGGGTGACTGTTTCTTTATAAGGGTCATATATCCGCAGGGGCCCTGGGACAGCTTTTGGTGTTGGGACCAGGAAGAACTATCCTAGCCCAGCGGCTTGAGTAGTCATTGAAGGAAAAGGATGAGTCCTCTTTGCTTTGCCCTCCACAATGACTCTGATCAGTACTGTTCTAGCAGTTAAGCATGTGCACCAGGGGCATCTGCAGACAGTTGTTTAAACTGTTAAAAATGTCCTTGGGATGCTGAGCAGGAGAGAGGTGCCTTAGACCTGTCTCTCTGAGGGGCAGCCTTCTTCACTGCGGATCAGCCAATGGGAGACACCTTCCCAGATGCATCCCAGGTCTAGCAAGTAAATGCAGCTTAAGCAAACAACTAGGAGACAGTTTATCTCATTAAGCGGGTTTGTGAACCTGTACGTCCCTCCTGAGAACAAACGGAAAACTCAGCAACCTTTAATGCTTTTAGATGTTTGTTCTGACTCAGAACAAATATAACTGAGGATAATTAGTCCTTATCTTTGATAGATTCTGTTTTTGTTGGCTATCTATAGACCTTCAGGCTCGAGGCCAGAAATAAACAGAAAACGCATTCTAGTCCTTGCTTTGACAATGCCCATAGCAAGTCGTATCTGATATTCATAACAAATAGAGATTTTTTTTTTTCTTTTTGGCTTGCCCTTGGTGTATTAGAAAGTGTGTGAGCCAGCCTTCCTAAAGTGTCTCAGGCAGGAACGTTGTGCTTCTTTGTTAATTTAAATACTGTGAATTCAATGATTACAGTGTTATGGTTTCCAGAATTAATCTAGAGAGATCTAAACCGTAGGCAGTTAAATAGAGTTTGGAAATCCTCCTAAGCTATAAACATAACTTAATAAATCAGGGCAGATGTTTGCAGGGAAGGAAGCACACATCAGTGGCTATGGCAACACAAAAGCCGCTGCTGTCGAATAGATTGGAGCTCGTACTGGCAGAGAACTGTCCCAGAGACCTTCCATGATGCCTGGTAGATTTGAACTGCAGACCTTTTGGTTAGCAGCTGTGGCACTTAACCACTGTGCAGCTAGCATTTCCACAGCAAGACAGAATGACTTTATTTTTGTTGTGAAGTAAATAATTCAGTAATTCTGAGTTCAGCTAACAAACACTTTACTCAAGGGGAGTAAAAATTTCTGTTCCATCTTGGTAAACAACAATCTTACCTAATGAAGTTTCCTCTAGGAAACAGTTGCTGTTCAATACTAACATACAAAGAAATGCAAATACAGATACCAAGGTATGTAGGGGATGTCTGTTTTGGGGTTTAGGAGGCTTCCCCCCTCCCCCCCATCAGCCCCAAAACCCTTGTTGTGGTTCGGTGCCGGCCAGTGGGCTTGACTCAGAGCACTGTGTGCACAGCCAGACGAAACGCCGCCTGGCCCTGCGCCATCCTCCCAGCTATTGTCGTGCCTGGGCCCGTTGGTGCAGCCGTGTCACTGAGCGTCTTCCTCTTTCTTGCTGATTCTCCATTGTACCAAGTGTCATGGATTGAATTGTGTGCCCCCCCAAACGTGTGTCATTGCAGCTGGGCCATGATTCCTGGTTCTCATGGATTGCATTGTGTCACTTCGACTTGGCCACGAGTCCTCATACTGTGTGATTCCTCCCGCGAGTTATGAATGCTGCCTCTGTGACGGTGGTGAGGGAGAAGGGGCAGCAGCTGTGTAGGTGAGGCAGGACCCAGTCGACAAGCTTGGATTGTGCTGAGGTCATCCCTTGGGAGATAAAGGGAAAGAGAAGTGAGCAGAGTGTTGGGAACCTCATATCACCAAGGAAGAAGCACCAAGAGCAGAGCATGTCCTTGGGACCTGAGATTCCTGCTCCAGGATGCTCATGCTGAACTTGGACTCAGCTTACTGGACTGTGATAAGTTCTCATATTCAGTAGACTTGTAGCTTATGAACAGATCTGTGGCTTACTGGACTGTAACAGTAAAATTTCTCTTCTTGAAGCCTTCCACTCCTGGTATTTCCTTTTAGAGCAATGCCAGGTAACTGAGCCACAGGCAGTGTGTGCTTTTCCCATATGTTGTAAATGATGACTGTAGTATGTTAATGAGGGAAATTGGGTGGCGGTTGTGTCAGTCCACAAACTTGGATTGTGTCTTGAGGCCATTTCTTAAGATATAAAAGAAAGAAGCGAACTGAGAGACAGGGGGATCGCATACTACTGGGAAAGAAGCAGGTTTACAAAGCACCTCGTTTGGACTTCGAGTTTCTGTGCCTGAGAAAGTCCCTGTCTGGTAGAAGATTGACGAGAGGGACCTTCTCTAGAGCCAGCACAGAGAAAGCTTTCCTGTGGAGCTGATACCCTGAAGTTGGATTTTTAGCCTACTTTACTGTGGGGAAATAAATTTATCTTTGTTAACGCCGTCCACTTGTGGTATCCCTGTTATAGCTGTGCTCACTAGATAATCAAGACAGCAAGTATGATGTCCTTCTTCATGGAGTGATTCTTCTAATGACATGACCATGTACAAAGTATGTGAAGACATAGTTTTGCTATCCTTGCTTATCAGGAACATTCTGGCTGTTTAGTGATTCTTAATAAGCCCTCAGAATAAGATTTATTGTAAAGCTGTCTATATGCTGCAATTGTATGTCCCCTCTGCCCTTTAAATTTGAAATAAACTTGAAATGAAGGACAGAACCCAGCACAGCTGGGAGGGAAGTAGAAATGATGTAATTGGTTTTCTCAACGTAGATAACGTTGCCTATTTGGGGATTCAGCGAAGGCTGCTGTGTCTTATCAGTGAAACAGTTCTTTCAACCTGAGGTTGTAATGTTGCCTTTAATTTATTTGTAGATTGTGCTTTCAGGTGTCAGTATTCTGGCAGCTCAGGTGGGACGTGCCGGGCTGTTTCCTGCCAAGAGGGTACTGGGAAAGAATGGCTGTAAGTGGTCATACCCATAAGGAGTGGCCCACGGCCTTGTTGGTCCGCCTCTCTGTTTGCTCAGCCATGCTGTTCTTGTGGTTTGCCCCCAGTCCCAAGCTGGAACTTGCAACCAGGTCTGCTTGACTTTGCAGTTCCTGTTTCTCACTGCTGGGAACCACGGCTGAGCAGGGGCACTGGAGGAGGGTGGTGTTTGTTCAGGAGACTGCAGGTATTTGCCTGGTACACCATGCCGGGTGCCTCTGGTACAAAAATGCATGGAGTGTGTCCAATCCCAGGGGAGCAGCAGATGGACCAGCGAAGACACTTACATGGCCAACAGGTACTCCGAGCCAGCAGTTGCCCTGGTGTTCTCAGTGGGGTGATTATGGAGATTTAATTGCTGCTTGGTTTCAGCCATGTTGGTGGTTATCGGGTGGTGTGGGACTGGGCAGCGTTCGGTCTGCCGTGCATGGGTTGCTATGAGTCAGTTGTCTTGACGGCAGCTCACAATGCCTAAGCCATCATCAGTGTCTCACCTTGGCAAGTGTCACAGGTTGAACTGTATCCCTGGAAATGCCTGTCAGTTTGGCCAGGCCACGATTTCCAGTGTTGTGTGATTGTCCACTGTTTTGTCATCTGATGTGATTTGCCTGTGTGTTGTAAGACCTATCTCTATGATTTTGACGAGGTGGGATTAGTGGCAATTGTATTAATGAGGCAGGACTCAGTCTACAGGATTGGATTGTGTCTTACGTCAGTGTCTTTTGACATATAGAAGAGAGAAATGAACAGAGAGACACAGGAACTTCATGCCACCAAGAAGTGAGGCAGGAGCAGAACATGTCCTTTGAACCTGGGGTTCCTGCCTGGAGAAGCTCCTAGACCAAGGCAAGATTGTTGATAAGGACCTCCCTCTAGAACCGACAGAGAGAGAACACCTCCCCTTAGAGCTGGCACTCTGAATCTGGACTGCTGGCCTCCCAAAGTGTCAGAGAATGCATTTCTGTTTGCTGATACCATCTACTTGTGATGTTTCTGTTATAGCAGCAGTAGATAACTGAGACAGCAGATTGAAGTGAAGTCAGTGCTTGGAGCCCCATGAGATTCCCAAGGTTCGGCCTGCAGCCTGGCACACCTGGCAGTGCGCGTGCTTCCTGACGTCGTCTTACCTGTGGTATTCTACCCCCTGCTTGTAGTGTTCGTCCATCCAGGAGAGCTTCCCGCGCCACATGCAGTGGCTGCAGGCTACTCGTGCCTCTCGGTGCGCTCCGGGCTGCCTGTCTCGTCCCTCTCGGTGCGCTCCGGGAGGCCTGTCTCGTCCCTCTCGGTGCGCTCCGGCCCGCCTCTGTCATCTCTCTGGCTTCCCTATTCCTTTCAGAACACCACTGGAAGCTTTTCCAGGCCCTGTGATGAACCTTACGTCCCTGCCACAGGAGTCGCCACCAGTGTGCAGACGTGTTTCCGACAATCTCCAAGGCAGCATCTGACCTCCCACAGAAGTGCTGTGTATAGCGCCGAAATCTGACAGATTCATTACAGGGACCTTCTGACTTTAGGAGAGATCTGGTGTTACTTTAGCGTGAGTTCTCAGGAGCTGGTGTGGCAGGATGGACCTGACCCAGCAGGGCCTGTGGGTCTCTTGGTCCTCCTTTGCAAGTGGGGGACAGGCGACCTCCCTGAGCTCTCCTACCCTGTGACAGGCTTTGTGATCTGAGAGGCTGAAACAGAACAGACCTGCTCCCTGGCCCTCACTGGCTGCTACTCCTCTTCTAGAGCTTCGCCGTAGAAGGGCAGTGACGGGGACCTGGGAGGCTCTGCCTTTCAGACACGAACGCCCCCGCGCCGCCCGGCCGCCCCGCCGCACTGCCCGCGCTCTCCCTCCAGAGCCAGTGGCGCCACCTGGTTCTTGTGGGGTTTATCACTGCATACGTTTTGTTGTGGCTGTTTTTGTCCACTGAATTGTAAGCTCCTTGAATATAGGAATTGTATCTTTTTCATTTTTTTTTTAATTTCCCTCAGCATCTTGCAAAATGCCTTTTATATAAAAGATAATAAGTAGTGAAATGGCTGAGAGCATGCATTTATGCGTTATACATAATAGGAAACGATTCATTTGGCCAGTGGATATCACTGAACACCTGCTACATGCTGTGGCACTCTGCTTGCGCAGTTGTTAACAGCGGTGGCTGCCAGCCAAAAGGTCAGCAGTTCAAATCCCCCAGGTACTCCTTTGAAACCCTATGGGGCATTTTGACTCTGTCCTATAGGATTGCCACAGGTTTGGAATTGACTCTGTGGCAGCAGGTTTAGTTTTTTTCCTGCTATGTGCAATCAGTGTTTTGTGCAGGGATAAATGTAGTTTAAAAACTGCCTCCGGAAAGATCCGTATTTGGTAAACTCCCTGTGGTACATACATTCGTTGGTTCAAAATAAAACAGAATATGGCCAGGCTGTTGACATTATTTCAAAAGTTATTTATGTCAGTTGTGTCTGAACTGCTCTGGACTTTCTTATTCTAGAATTCTGTTGTGATTCTTCCTAGCATTTTGTCAGTGCCCCTGATGACTTGGTAGCCTTATTTTGAGTAATCATGGCCTGTGTCTGATCCCCAGCCCGTTTCCTGCAGCTCCACCTCTTGGCCTCACTGAGCTCATCCTCTGCCCTCTCCCCTTCAGCCTCTCCCCTATCTTTGGTTTCTCATGTTTTCTTAGGCAAACCTCAGCAAATGAAAAGCATGGAGATAAATGGCTTCTGATGCATATCATAAATAAGGGTTTCATTCCACACTCTTGGCATCATTTGGCCATTTATTTTAATTCTCTAACCTTGTGAGTGTAGAAATAACACCCATTTATTTATTTCTTTTCAGCAAGGACTTATCTTAGGAGCTGTTGTACAAGTACACAGAACTGTGTTTTACTGTGTAACTTCATGGTGCCTCTGCGATTTGTAGTGTCCTTAGACAGCTGATACCAGAACAGCTGTGTGGGGGGAGACTGCATATTAATTGCTGCCCCTCTCAAAGTCAGCCTGACTCCTGTGGTGCGCATCCAGCAAGGACCTCACTTTTCAGCACCCCCTTTGCCTTATCACTGCAGCCACTCCTGAGCTCTTTGGATAATGTAGTCTCCTAGGGATTCATCACTGAACCCAAGTGGCATAATGGTTAAGAGTTCAGCTGTTAACCAAAAGGTTGACAGTTTGAATCTACCAGGTGCTCCTTGGAAACTCTATGAGGCGGTACTACTCTGTTCTCTAGGGCTGCTGTGAATTTGGAATTGACTTGAAGGCAACATGTCTGATTTTCTTCTTTGTTTCTGCTCTCATTGAGTTAGGCTCGTGACAGGTTGATAGCTTGTCCTCCAGGTGTTTGTATTCTCCTTTCCACTCCTGCTAGTTGTTTTTCACACTTGTCGCCCACTGGATGTAAGTACCCTGTCACAGAATTCCAACTTCAAAAAGAGCATCTGTGGTCCCAGCACTGGCCAGTACTGGTGTGTCAGTGACTGACTTAGTAAGTACTGGTGACTAAAACATAAATCTCAAAATTGCAGACTTTTTTATAAAAAAAGGTATTCTTCTACTAAGCCTGTATTTAAGGACTCGGAAAGAAAGAAAGGTCTACTCTTCTGTTTTCTGATTTGCCTTTAATGAGAGGGACATCTATTTCTCCCCATGTGATTCTATGTTTCAGGTGAGATTGTTAGCTTGCTATGTCTTTGTAGAGAAAAGGAAAACAGAATTAGCTCATGTATTATTATCATTAGCTTGTTACTTGTAAGAGAGAAAAACAGTAATTAAAATAAAAAGCATTTGTGTCTCCTTTGGAATTACCTGCCTATTTATGGAAGATAAAAAGAATCGTCAAGATCTGCAAAACAGTGACAAAATCGTGTACCAAGTGGGACACAGAGGAAGAAATGTGTTTTGAACTTCAGCTCCTTCACAGCTCATCATTTCCTGATGCCCTCTGCCAAGCCGTGTGCTCGAGGAATCTAATGATACACGCATCCTCACTGCCAGCTACTTCATTAATTCCTCAATCCATTAGGAGCCTTAATGGCCTGTGCTGTTGGAATAAGTATGGAAATCTAGTCCCCCAGGAAAGTGCTGCGCTCTAACGATCATACTCGCCCAAGGGTTCTCTCAGCCTTGACACAGAAGAACAGGTGTAAAAGGCCGTGCTTCGTGCTCACTTGCTGTGTTCTCTTATCCTGAAGGCTCTCAGAATAATCTACACACTTTAACTTGTCAGCCCTCTAACCCACTGCTTCTCAAAGTGTGGTCCCTGGATCAGCAAAATCAGCACCACTTGGAACTTGTTGTAAATACAGAAATTAGTGACTCAGTCCCAAAACCCAAACCAAACAACTCACTGTTGTGTAAGTCCGGACTCCCATGCATGTAGTGCAGAGGATGCTGTGCTCCATAGGGTTTTCTTGTCTGTTGTCTTACGACAGTGTATCACCAGGACTTTCTTCTGTGACTCTGCTGGGTGGGTGTGAGCCCCCCACCTTTAGGTTAGTAGTCCCATGCGAACCATTTATGCCCACCGAGGACTGCCTAGCCGGGCCTGGCCTGGCTGGGCTCTGGGGGTGGGACCCGCAGTCTGTCATCACCAGCCCTCCTGGTGATCTGATGACTGTCCTAGCACCCTAGGGGCACAGTGACACAATAATGGGTCTTTTCTCAATGTTAAGGAAACTTATGAGTAGGGCATTGAACTTAGTCAAACTCTGCTTCCCTGGAATCTGTTCGATTTAGCACATATTGACAAAGCCGCTGATAGGTCCTGGGCATCCTTGCTGGGAGAATGTGAACATGAGTGATACGGCAAAGCCACTGGCTGGTGCCACCTGTGCTGCATTTTCCTGCTGTGCTGTTTGGCGTCCCCAGACATCAGCCTCTCCTGGACATTGGTCTAAAGCACCTCCAGAGATGCTTCTCCAGGCTCCTCACTGGGCCTCGCAGACCTTCTTTACCAGTTGTATTGAAAGAATAATTTTGATTAGTGAGGTACTACTTACAGTAGGTAGGTTTACTGAATTAAAACAAAAACTCTTCTCAGGTGGGGACACCACAAAATCAGAAAGATGTGGGAGTTTGAATTTACAGTTTTGGTGCCCTTTTTTGAGTACGTGTCTTGCCTTTTACTCTGATTCGTTAATCACATTTCATTTTCCTTTTGTTTTGGGAAAATTGTCACTGAATGCTAAGTGGCATATCTTGTTTGGATGAATGTCACTCACGCTGGTAAGGAAAACTGGCCTAAATTCTGTCTGCAAAAAGCTGTGGTTTCTTGTCAAGGGCCTGTGACTAATTTTTGTATTTTGGCCCAAGAAAGCCATTTTAACCTTTCCATCTTTTAAAAAAAAAAGCCAAAGCCAAGTGCTAGTGAGTTGGATCTGACTCATGGTGACCCTAGGGACCAGGGTAGAACTGACCCCCAGAGTATTCAAGGAGCGCCTGGTGGATTTGAACTGCCAACCTAAGTTTTTCTTAAAATATTTTATTGTGTTTTCAGTGAAAGTTTACAGAGCAAATAAGATTTCCATTTAACAATTACTGTATGTATTGTTCAGAAACCCTGGTGGTGTACTGATTAAGAGCTATAACTGTTAACCAAAAAGTAGGCAGTTCAGAACCACCATATACTCCTTGGAAACTCTGTAGGGCAGTTCCTGTAGGGTCTCTATAAGTCAGAATTGACTGGATGGCAAGGGGTTTAGTTTTTCTGTGTACACATACTGCTCAGCGATACTGGCTAGTTTTTACTGTGACTGAACTTTCTCCCTCTTTCCATTCTGGTGGTGCTGTTGCCATCAGTTTAGCTGCCCTGTGCTCACATCCCCCTTTCCGTCTTTGCAAAGTCATATAGATGACTTTTTTTTTTTTTTTATCAGCCAATCTGTTATTTGGCTGAATGGTAGGAGTGCTTTTGGTTCAGCATTTAAAGGATACCTCAGAGCCATAGTCTTGGGGTTCCTCTAGTCTCTACCAGTCCAGTAGGTCCGGCCTTTTTTTTTTTTAAGAACTTGAAGTTTGCTCTGCAATTTTCTCACAGTCTCTCTGTCCCTGGTCAGTGTGGTTGATAGCAGCGGCCAGGCATCATCCAGCTCTCCTGGTCTCAGGATGATGAGGCCACGGTTCCCGTAAGCACATGGTTCTGTAGAGTAGTTTCTCCTTTGAGTCTTCGGTTTCCTTCTTTTTCTTTTGTTCTAGTTGAATACAGATCAGTAGATCGACCTATACAAAAATTTAAGAGTTGTTGCTCAGAAGTAGGCTCCTCATCTCTTCTTTGTCAGGTCACTGACACCTCAGACAGTCCACTGTGGGAAGTAGGGCCCAGGTTTGCAGATCGTCCCTGCTCCTGTGCCCTGCATTCTCACCATGCTTCAGCCCCTTCTGATCCCTGTTTGCCTAGAAAATTGCCCTCGCCTGTACCCCTGTACTTTTTGAGGCTTTAGGTAGCGGCTGGAGAGGTTCTTCCCCACAGAGGACACGCTGCTCAATCCTGACCTTGAGTGAGAAGCCCTATTTGCGGGAGGATAAGACCTACTTGATGAGACAAAGGGTAAGAAGAGTAAAAGCTGCTGAGCTCGTGCCTTCCTCCTCATTGCTGCTTTCTTCCTGTAAGTCTTTATTACTGTGCCCTCTGGGTTTCCACCGCACTGGTGGCATAGTGGAGAAATGCTGTGGCAGCTAACCAAACGGTCAGCAGTTCAAATCCATCAGATACTCCTTGGAAACTTTGTAGGGCAGTTCTACTTTGTCCTACAGGGTTGCTGTGAGTCGGAATTGATACAACATTGTGTTCTCTAGAGGAGATCTGAGGTTTATGCAGGCTTTTTTCTACTTCTCTCTTTAGTCTGACCTCTCATACTAGGTAAGTCCCTGGGTGGCACAGATGGTTAAGCACTTGACTACTAGTTTAAAGGTTGGCGGTTTGAACCCACCCAGAGGTGCCTCTGAAGAAAGATCTGGTGATCTACTTCCAAAAGATCACATCCTTGAGTGAAGCAGTTCTGCTGTGCATGCGGGGATCACCATGAGTCAGAAACAACTCAGTGGCAACTAATAACAACAGCTGCCTAACATGAGAGCATGGTATGCCTTTCACCTGGTTTTCTTAGCAATTCTCAAGGCCTTATTCTTTCATTATTATTATGTACTTTAGATGAAGGCTTATGGAGCGAATTATTTTCTCACTAAACTGCAAGCAGTAGTTTTGTGACATTGGTTGCCAGCCCCATGACATGTCAACACTCTGCCATCTCCACCTTACCAGCTCTCCTGTCCCTTCTTGTCTGCTAGTCCTCGCACCTGAGCTGGTGTCTTGTTTTATTTTATGTGCCTATCTCATCTGTGGGTGAAGAGGGAACCTCAGGAGTGACTTCAATACTGAGTTAAAACAGGGCTTGGGGACATCCATACTCTCAGTGATTCTGTGGTCTCGGTCCAACCAGTTTAGAATTTTGTTCTGTATTTTTCTCCAGCTCTGCCCAGGACCCTCTATTACGATCCCTGTCAGGGCAGTCAATGGTGGCAGCAAGGCACCTTCTAGTTGCACTGGACTCAGTCAGTGTTTTATTCTGAGTGCAACTTGATCAGCGTCTCAGAAGGCCACAGCTAGAGAAAAGCTCCACTATCCTGCTACAGCCATGCTTACCAAACCTTGGAAGGTCTACGAATCATTGGAGAACTTGTGGAAACACTAGGGCAGCATCGTAGTAGGTTACCCAGGGCTCCTCTTCACTTCCCTGGAGGTTTTTGCTTGGGTGTGGTTTTGAGGTTTTTGGATGACAGCTGTTCTTACAGTTTCAGTAGCCATCACTTGTTCTTATTTTGGGCCAGTGCTTTTCTACTTTGACTTCCGTCTGTCTCCCATGCTCTAGGAATTTTCTGGTTGTCTGATGGCATCCTTCTGTGTTTGTCATTGCTTCTACGGGTTCATTATTTTCCCATAAATATATTTAGGATTTGAGGCCAGAGCAAGTAGCGGGAAGGCCTGAGTGTTCACTGTCTTTTTCTTTTTAAATTTTTATTTATTCTGTTTGTGATGACAACATACATAGCCCAACGTAACACCAGTTCAGTAGTTTCTAAAGTACCATTCAGTGATAGTGATTACATTCTTCCACTCGTGCAACTTGTCTCACCCTCGTTTTCTGAGTTGTACTTCTCCCGTTAACAGAAATTCACGCTCTCTAAGATTCATCTCTAAGTCTCTCAGATTGTTGTTGTCTTTGTGATTTCATATGAATTGTTCTTAAGAGAGCATTGTCTTAGTCATCTTAATGCTGCTGGAACAAACAGCACCAGTGGATGGCTTTGACATAGAGAAGTCTGTTCTCTCACACTCCAGTAGGCTACACGGCCACATTCAAGGCATCAGCTCCACAGTGAAGCTTTCTCCATCAGTTCTGGAGGAAGGTTGTTGTGATGCCTCAGTCTTTCCTAGGTCTGGGAGCATCTCAGCACAGGAACCTCAGGTCCAGTGGACATACTCTGCTCCTGACACTGCTTCCTTGTAGTAGAAGCCCCCAGGCTTCTCTGTTTTCTATCTCTGGAAGAGATCGACTTAAGATACAACCCAATCTTGTAGGCATCATCAACATAACTGCTCCTAATCTGTTGTGTTAAATCATAGTCATAGACTTTACAACACACATGAAGATCTCATTGACTGGTGGGTAGTCACACAATGCTAGAACCCATGGCCCAAAACAGTGGACATACACATTTTTTTGAGGGGTGCATATTTCAGTCCATGACAGGCAGGATGCTCAAGGTAGATGTTCTCTGCTAGTTAAGCTAAACTGTTGTTTGGTTTTAAGAAGACTTAAGGGGATGTTTTTGGTTTCAGATTTAAAGATAATCTCAGCACAGTAGTTTTAGGGGTTCATCCAACCTGTATGGCTGGGAACTCTGGATTCCGTAAGATTTTTAAATTCTATCCTACATTTCTCCCTTTTCATCAGGATTCTTCTGTAGAATCTTTGATCCAACTGCTCAGTAATGGTAGCCAGGCACCATCCATTTCTTCTGGTCTCATGGCAAAAGCAGCAGATGTTCACAGGGGCAGTGAGCCAGGCAATGCATAGCCTCCTTTTGTTCCTGATGTTCTTTCTTCCTCTGTTGGTCCAGGTGACTAGAGACCAATGTGCCTTTGAAGGCAAGCTTTTAAGACCCCAGGCACTATGCAGTAAACAGGAGGTAGAACAGAAACACTAAACATGTTATTTGAGCCAGCTGAGTAGCATGTCCTGTAAAACCATATCCTTAAACCTCCAAACCAAAGGAGAAAATCTCATGAGGCATTTGGTTGTATGGTTTATACATAAATAGCCTCAGCAGCTGTTCTTTTTTTTGGTGATATATGTAAATTTGTCTCACTTGTTGCCGGAAAAACGAACACATCTGTCTTGGAAGAAGTACAGCCAGAATGCTCCTTAGAAGTGAAGGGTGGGAGACTTGATCTCACATACTTTGGACATGGTATCAGGAGGTATCAGAAGGAAATCATGCTTGGTAGAGGGTCAGCAAAAAAAGAGGAAGACTCGTAATGAGATGGATTGACGTACAGTGGCTGCAACAGGGGGCTCAGACATGCCAATGACAGTGAGGACGGTGCAGGACCAGGCAATGTTTTATTCTTTTGTACGCGGGGTTGCTGTGAGTTAGAACCTACTCAGGGATACCTAATGATAACCTCTTTTAGGAGCCATTCATTTAAAATGATTGGAATTGACAGAAAGATACCGAGATACCAAGAATGGATTCATATTGTTACTGAGAATTGCCAGGAAGATGCTATGATCAGATAAAAGATACTGCTTTTATGAAGAGTATGTAAGGCCTGTGAGGGACTAGTAGGAAGTCGTATAGATGCTCAGCTTCACCCAGAGTCTTTTATAAGCCTTGCTGTTCATTTTGTATTCTTCTGCTCATCCCTCCTTTTTTTTTTAGTGTCTTAGAGAAAAGGAGATGCCATTGGAGGACATCAAGCAGGGTGGTGACATTGGATTTATGCCGTAGAAAGGTCCCTCTGGCAGCCCTGGAGAAGGTCATCATGGTAGAATGAAATAAAAGATGGAGAGACCCACTAGGAGGCCATCACTCTGCTAGACAAGAAGCCCTGGGTAGAGGCCGTGCGTTAGGGGCGGATGGATGGAAAGAGATCAGAGTAAGGCTAAGGGATAGAACGTGTAAGACTAAGTCACTGATCGATGTGAGGGCAAAGATGAGATAGAAGGTAAGGGCACATGGGTCCCTTCAGGTCTGTGATAAAATATTACAGCCCTCAAAAGACATTGGGTGTGAGGACTTCTTTTGTAACAGGACAGAAAATGTACCTATAAAAGAAGAGTGTTTGGTCAGCGCCTCATCAGATCACAGCCCTTTTCTTACCCTAGAAATAAGATGTTAACCATTTAACTGTCTTCCTTCTCTCTTCCAAACGTGACCCTAATGCTGTCCTACAATTTTTTTCACCCAAGCTTCAAGCGTTAGTTCACACATTTTTGGGGGGAAGCAGTTAGATTTTCTCCATCTCTTGTGACAAATGTACTGATCATGTTTAGGGCTAATTGTATGCAATTTAATTTTAGAATTGTGGTGATCATTATTGCTGTTTCTGTTTTCATTTCCACATCCCCAGGCACAGTCAGCTATAGATACTCAACGAAATGATGCCCTTTGGGGCGATTTTCAATTTTCTCACTTTGAGAGACGTATTTTTATGTCAGTCACGAAGGGTTCAGATTTGGATTATTAAGCACTTTCAACATCCCCCCTGCCCCTCCCATTTGTATCCTGGGCCATTTAACACTCCACATTTCCTTGGAAATGGAAAACTCAGCCCATCTGTATGTGATTTGGATATTTTTGAAGGTCTCATCTAATTTAGGAGTGTAGGCGTGTGTCCTCTAAACCCATATTCTGTTTCTAGAAAGGCCTGCTGTGCAGAAGGCAAACCAGAAGTGCTGTGTTATTCTGGGGTGGTTTACAGGTGTGCCCTTGGGGCTGTCTCCTGAGCTCTGTGCCTTGAGGAACATGTGGCCATGGGGTTGGCCTTGTCACCACAGAAATATTTAAACAGAAGTCTGGGGCTGTGTGCCTGTGGAAGTCTGCTTCCGTTAAAGCGAGCCGTGTATATTGTCACCATTCTCTCTCCATTTGGGCCCCCGGAGGGCCAGGGCTTGTTGGTGGAATCTGCTGTTTCCATCTCTGTTGGCTGAGGAGCCCTGGTGGTGCTCTAGTTAAATGCTGGGCCTCTAACTGAAAAGTTCACTATTCGACCCACCCAGCATCGTCTTAAGAGAAAGACCTGACCATGTGCTTGTGGAAAGATGACAGCCTAGAAAACCGTATGGGGCTATTCTGCTCATCACGTGGGGTTACTTGGATTCAAAATCGACATCTCAGCACCTGACAGTGGCAGCAATAGATGTCACAGGGTCCTGTGGGGTGCAAATGATTTGTGCCAATCTGCTGACTGAGACTGGTGGTGGGAACCCACTCTGTGGCACTACCAGGGAAAGGCTTGGTGATCTGTTTCTGTAAAGGTTAGAAACAGGAAAATCCTATAGAGCAATTCTACCCTGTAACTGATGGGGTTAATGGACTTTTTAAAAAAGATACATATGTATGTAATTTTATTTTTAGAATTCTTTTTTATTATAACTGAATGAAAATGTACATTCCTATATAAATTTGCATGCACACCTATATACAGCTCCCACTGCTCTCCCTGCCGAGTGACAGCACAGTCTTCGTCTCTGCTCCATACATGTCTTATCCTCTGAACACACTCCTGTCCCCTTCTCTCCACCTACTCTCCTTCCTCCAATAAGAGGTCAGCAGGATGACATCCTATAGATGCGTAGAACCGTGAAGTGCACACATGATATGGTCATTCTGTGTCACCGAGTCCAATCCATTCCTGTCTGAGAATTGACCTCCATTACGATTTATGGATAGGGGCAGCATCACGGCCAGGAGCCGTGCTCACAGGGGAACTCCAAGGCCTGTGGACCATCAGTTGTGGTCTTTTAATGAAGATCTCAGGGTGTACCCCTTTTTGTTCTTGTGTTGCCAATGAGACTCCATCACAGCTATCACTGGTGGTGGCCAGGCACCATCGGTTCTTCCGGGCACAAGTTGATGTAGTCACCCACTCACATGGGTCTTTCTATCTTCTAGGTTCTCTTTCCCCCATATTGTTTTGATCCTTGGTGATCATCTGTTCCTGCTGAGTTGGGACCATTTGCTGTACCTTCAGATGGCAGCTTGGCAGCTTTTAAGACCCTAGACACCACTCTGCAATGTGAGGTGCAGAGAGGTCTCTTAGCAAAATGCTGGTTGTGCCAAATGGCCTCAGTTTCCCCAGAGAGCATGGTCTCTGGCCCCCTACCCCAGCTGCTCTGTCCTTGTAAAATTGAATTAAGATGGACAGAGTAATCATGTTATGTTGAAGTCCATTTAATACTGATATTCTTTCTAATGTGTGCTGTCACAGATTTCACCCAACTAAATTTCTATCAACTATCTAATCTAAATTATCCCCTCCCCACCTCGGCTTCCCGCCCTCCCCACTCTTGCAGGCATCAAAGAGTCTTTTCTTCTATGTATGAGTCTGTTTTTTAAATTCTTATTGTAGGGGTCTCATACAATATTTGTCCTGTCGCTGACTACTTTCACTCAACATAATGTCCTCCAGTTGAAACCAGGTTATGAGATGTCTCCTGAAATCATCGTTGTTCTCTATCATTGCATAGTGTTCCATTGCATACATATACCAAAGTTTACTGATCCATCCCTCTGTTGTTGGGCGTCTGAGTTGATTCCATCTTTTTGCTTTTGTGGACTGTGCTGTGATAAACATTTGTGTGCATGTATCAGTTGGTGTGAATGGCCTTGATTTTGTAGGGTATGTTCTGAGCAGTGGAATTACTGGATCAAATGGTATATCTATATCCAGCCTTTTAAGGAAGTTCCAGATTGCTTTCCAAAGAGGTTGCACCATTCTGCAAGTGTAGGAGAGTTCCAATCTCCCCACTGCCTTTCCAGCATTTGTTGTTTTGCGTTTTTTGGATCATGGCCAACCTTGTTGAGGGTGAGATGGTATTCATTGTAGTTTTGATTTGAATCTCTTTGATACCTAATGATCGTGAGCGTGTCTGCATGTGTTTTTTGGCTGCCTTGGTCTCATCTTTAGAGAAGTATCTGCCTATCTCCTTTGCCCAATGCTTAATTGGACTATCTATCTTTTTCTTATTGGTATTTTGTAGTACCTTACAGATTAAAGAGATCAGGCATAGGTCTGACATATAGTTGCCAAATGTTTTTTCCCATTCTGTAGATGGCCTTTTAATTCTATTAATAAAGTCTTTGGATGAGCAAAAGTGTTTGATTCTTAATAGTTCCCATTCGTTTATTTTCTCTTCTGTTGTTTGTGGTTGGTTTGACGGATTTTGGTCTGTCTACATTATATATTAAAGCTTTCATTGTTGTTCCTACATTTTCCTGGATGAGCTTTATCTTTTTGATTTGATATTTAGGTTCTTTATCCAGTTTGAGTTGGTTTTTGTATAAGGTGTAAGATATGGATCTTGTTTCAGTTTATTGCAAATGGATATCCAATTTTGCCAGCACCATTTGTTGAAGAGATTGTTTTTATCCCAATTTAATGTCTTAGGGCCTTTGTCGAATATCAGCTGTTCATAAGAAGATGGTGTCATCTCTGGGGTCTCAATTCTGTTGCATTGATCTGTGTCTCAAAAAAGATATATGTATTTTTTAATTGCTGTTACTCTGCAAAGTATGCACATTGGTCTGGTAGCTGGTCTGACTTGATGGTCATCTCTGTTTCTCCCTCCAGAAGTGCATGTTCTGCAGACAGCGGGTGAAGAAGGTCTCTGGAGCCTGCATCCAGTGTTCCTACGGCCGCTGCCCAGCCTCCTTCCATGTCACCTGCGCCCATGCCGCCGGTGTGCTGATGGAGCCCGATGACTGGCCGTACGTGGTGAACATCACGTGCTTTCGCCACAAGGCCCACCCCAGTGCGGTAAGGCCGGCTGTCTTCCCTGCCCTGGTACGGGTCTGCGTGCGGGGCCATCTCCTAGACTCAGCGTGCCTTGCTCTAGAGTGTCACTCATTGTTATCGTGTCTAGACTATGTGTTCCTGGAGGGCAGGGATTGTGCTCTGTGATTCACTAGAATTTGCCTACAGCCTGTCAGGATCTGGTATGACTAGACACACTTTAAATATTTATTGCATTCTATGAGTGAATGAGTAAAACTATAGCGGTTCAGACTTTGCAACTGGGGACATGGCTGGTGAGTTTGGTTGTAGGGACGGCAGACTGCCCATATCCAGGGTGAGAGTGAGGCCGTTTCTGAGAGGCATGTGATGTGAAAAGCACCTCTTGGCGGCATTATGGAGTGTGCGCTCTGTGCAACTGTGCATAGCGACCTTGGAGTTTTATTTAATGTCTTTTAGAAGAAACAAAGAGCAGTGACAGTAACGAGAAAGGAGGGTGGCCGGGAATCTTTGGGGGCTTGCTGCCTGAGATGGGATAAACAAGGGACAGCATGGAATCATCAGGGACAATGAGGGACATCTCAGATAAAAGCTGGAGTGTTGGACGGAAGTTCGGAGATGAACTTTTTCCACCTTTTTCATTTTAGTAAGGATTGGCCCTATTTCTGGGAAAAGAGTGTTTGCAACCATATAGCATGTAAGTGTAACTGTAATTCCGTCTGCCTGTTGTACTGGTTCCCAGGGGATACTGTAACAGTACAGGCAGTCTCCCTGTTATGAGTGAGACCGATTCCTAAAGCTGTCTTTAAGCTGAATTGGTAGGTAAGTTGGAGCAGGCACAGGTCATTCTCATTTAGCATCAGTCACCTGTTGGTCTTAGTAGATATTTTACCTTTATATGTAGATAAAACACCGAAGAACCACTTTGTGAGAACCAGAAAGTACTGTGTGTGTTCATTATTATGAACTGTTGTATTTAACTTTAACTTTCATGCAGTGTTTTCTTAAGGATGAGTTGTTAGTAATTAGTCAGTGAGTTGGACATTCTTAACCCAGGGACTTACTCTACAACAAAGTAGGTGGTTTACAAGAGCAGAGATGGACTGTCTGTCTCACTGTCCTGGAGGCTGGCAGTCCCCAGTCAAGGTATCAGCCAAGGTATCAGCTTCTGAAAGCTCTGAGAAAGACTCTGGTCCATGCCTGTCTGCTTGCTTCTGGTGATGGCTGGAGGTTCTTGAGATTCCTTGGCCTGTAGATCACCCAGTATCTGCCTCCATCCTCCATGTGTGTCATGTGTATCTCTGTCTCTCTGTTCTTTTTTTATGAACGCCACTCATTGGATTCGAACCCACCCTACACCAGTGTTATCTCATGTTGACTTAACTGATAACATCCTCTAAGATCCTATTTGGAACCAAGATCACAGGTCGTAGGGATTAGGACTTCAGTGTAGCTTTTGAGTGGGACACAGTTCAGTTCATAATACCTGTATTTGGTGAATGAAATCTCCCCTTTATCTAAATAATTTAGAGACAGTTGATAGGCTTTTGGTAGCTCTCCTTCCCCATGATTGTTTGGCTACCAAGGAGGAGAGGCTACAGTACTGTACAGACCCTCAGCTCTGCTGACTTGCTCGTCTTTGTTATACTTGGAAAACTCAACCACAGGCTGTTTGCATCCTTACATGCTTGTTCAATGTAGGTGACAGCCTTTTGTGAGCCGCCTGCCAAGTTGTCAGTATTGCCTATGGAACCATAACCCATGCAGAACACATCTTGCAGCTTTTTGTAATGATTCCAGCAATTTCCACCAGTGTCTCTGGAGATGCTGTACTTCTGTGGATTGGGACTCTGTATAGTTGTGTGTGAAGGCTCAACTGTACAAAACGATGTCACTGACTGTCATGTCTTTTTTCAAGTTCTTTTCCCTTGTCTTAAGTCTCAGGTTTTGTGTTCATTCATGCCTTTCCATAGTTCCTTGAGTTGATGGGCTCTTGCTAAGAGTAGTATTATGTATTCTCCAGAAATTACCTTTTAGGAACTTAAATAACATTCTAGTAATAACACGTTACACAGTGTGATGCTTGGCCATGTGCAGTGTTTGGTCAATTCCATCACCTTATTTGGCGGTAGATCCGAATGTGTTTGGGGTGTGAACAGGAGCCTGAGCTTTGGAGTCAGATTAGTAGGTGTTCACACTGAAGTTCCACCAGTACCAGACTGCAGCCTTGTGCTAGTGCTTATCTTTAAGTCCTCTCTGGTTAAAAAAAAAAAAGGTACTCCCACCTCCCAGTGGCATTTTCTGTTAATGCATGGCACAGAGCAAGCTCAAAAAATGAAAACCGTTTCTCTGTCCACTCCTTGCTCTGCTGCCACCTTATGCAAACCAGGCCACATGAGTGTTATTGGTCCCTTTATAAGGCTAAAGAAACTGTACTCAGGTTAAATTCCGTGCTCAAATAGATGTTGTTAGTGAACAGTGGGCAAAAAAGTGACTTTTCAGCACATACTCTGTTATTTGCTGGATTCCAAACCCCAAGACTCAAATGGTGCTTGAGGTTCATCCAAAATTTTGCTTGGATCATACGTTCCCATTTTAATATCCTGCAGCCTTGTGATGGCTGATGGTTATACTGAAGTTACCAGTGACATAAGCCAGCTGCTTCACTTGGACTTCAGTTCTTTAACTGTGATGTGTCCTCGATTTAAACTTAGATGACTGCTGTGCTTCGTAAGTGGTGATGGAAAAGAAAATGTTTGACTTTAAGGTGATTTGAAATCTAGTGTCCCCTACAGACTCACTTATTCATAGTAGTTTGTAAAGGATGGGATGAATCTCAGGTACTTGACAACATTACATGTGGCAGCTTTTCCTCATGGAGGAAAAAATTTTGCGTCTATGGCACTTGGCTTTGGCTTGGCATAAATTGCCTTTCTAAAGTTCTGTAGGTGGTAAGCACTATGAATGCTAGATTTCTAAAATATGTTCTGGATCCATTCTTATTAGAATGCAAGCATGTCTCCCTCCCCAGAGTATTTGGGAATCAACTGAAGAAATTTGTGGAATCTGCAGCTTTGCTTAAACCCGGTGTGAGTGCCGCTGCTGCCTTTTTTTTTTTTCCTGTTCAAGGATACAAGAGTTGAAATTCACTCTGACACTTTTCTTAAATTCTGTAAACAGTAGGGGATCACCTCCTTCAAGCATGAACTGTAGATTGGCAGTATTCCTAACTATGCCTTGGTTCTTTGGGGGTAATGGGCAATTGTGGAATGACAGCAGTGAGGACTGCAAAGTAGAGCTCGGCCAGCTCTGGCGGCCTCAGCCCGGTGCTGGGCAGAAGGGGCAGGCTGCCCACGCCGTGGCGGTGAGATCAAGTGTGAAGCAGAAGTTACTTCAGCAGGGCCTCTGCTTACTCACTTTTGGCATTTTGTTGCCCTTATTTTTCCCCCTAGTTATTTCCTTTATGTGTCCCAAATTAACTTGTTCTCTTTTATATTTTTTTGTGCTTTAAGTGAAAGTTTACAGTCCAGGTCTATTTGTCATGCAGAAACTCACACACATGTTGCATAACTCTGTCAGCTCTCCCCACACTGTGACAGCATACTCCTCCTCTCCACCATGTATTTCCCGTGTCTGTTCAACTGGCTCCTGTTCCACTCCACCCTCTCACCTCCCCTCTGGACAGCACCTGCCCAGTTAGTCTCATGTATCTATTTAAGCCAAGAGGCACACTGTTTGCCAGTATCATTTTGTGTCTCATGGTCTATACGTCCAATCTTTGTCTGAAGAATTTGCTTTGGAAAAGGTTCCAGTTCTGGGCTAACAGAAAGTCCAGAGGGCATGTCATTTGGGGACCTTCCAGTTTGTCAGACCAACAAATTTGATCTGTTTAATGGAGATCCAGTTCTGCACCCCATTTTTCTCCTCTGTGTCAGGAACTCTTTGTTGTGGTCCCTGTTAGCACAGTCATTGGTGCTGGCCAGGCACCATCTAGTACTTCTGATCTCATGCTGATGTAGTCTTTAGATTATGTGGCCCTCCAAAAGGACCTTTTTAAAACAAATTCTACTGTTTTTTTCATTTCATAAATCAATATGCCAGTTTACTTAGTGTTGCTTTAGGTGGTAAAATCATTCTGGATGATTCCAACTCATAATGGCCCTATAGGATAGCGTAGAACTACTTTGTAGAGTTTCCAAGGGGCACCTGGTGAATTCGAGCTGCTGACCATTTGGTTAGCAGCTGTGTGACTCAACTGTTATGCCACCAGTGTTTCCTTCTGGAAGATACTATATAAAAATTCATCTGATCTTTAGAATATGCATGAATTCATCAGGCAAAGTACACTTTGTATTTAGGAAGATCACTGTTTGGAATAATAGTTTTAATTTTAATTCTGATTAAGTGGAAGTATGCAATCTGAATTAATTTTGCATGCCTGCCTGTCTGGAATTCCCTCTGGTCTCCTTACCCAGTGACAGCACACACCTCCCTTTCACTGTACACTTATCGTATCCTCTCAACAAGCTTCTGTCCCCTCCTCTTCACCGTCTTCTCTCCCATCTGGGAAGAGACCAGTAGGACAGCATCCTGTAAATGCATAGAACCATAAAGTAGACACACCATCTGGTTACACTGTGTCCCCAAGTCCAGTCCACATTTGTCTGAAGAGGTGACCTCAGTAGTGTTTTCTGGATTGGGGCAACAGCAGGTCTAGGGACTGTGCTCCTAAGGGCTCCCGCAGAGCCTAAGGGCTCCCCCAGACCATCAGACCATCTGTTGTTGTCTTTTAGTAGAGTTCTTGAGCTGCACACCTCTTTGTGCCATGTTGCCACAGGAACAGGACATTATGTGCCCCACCACCGCTGTCTTTGCTGGGGGCTGGGCACTGTCTCGTTCTTCTGGTCACACGTCGATGCAATCTCCCATTCACATGGATTCTTCTGTCTCCTGAGATATTTTTTCCTTGTGTCTTTGCTGTTCTCAGTCATCATCTGTTCTGGATGAGATGGAACCATTTGGTGTACCTAAGAAGGCAGCTTCCTAGCTTTTCAAACCCCAGATGCCACTCACCAATATGGGGTTCAGAAGACTCTTTTAGCAATAGACTAGTTATCCCAATTGGCCTCAGTGTCCCCCAAGAACATGGTCCCCAGGCTCCGCCCCTGCTACTTTATCCTTCCCATATTGGGCTGAGATTAGAGGGGCTTCATTTTATGGTGAAGTCCAGTTAAGTCGATCTACTTTCTACTGTGTGCTGTCGCTGCTTTCACCTAACCAAATTACTATCAACTGTCTAGTCTATGACCAACCCTCTTCCTCCCTCCCCACCCTTGCAGCCATCAAAGAGTCTTTTCTTCTGTACATAATTCTGTTTTTAAGTCCTTGTAGCAGGGGTCTCATACAGTATTTGTCCTTTTGCTGCTGACTGATTTTACACAGCATAATGTCTTCTAATTGAAACCAGGTTATGGGATGTTTCTTAAAATCATCATTGTTCTTTATCGTTGCATAGTGTTCCACTGAGTATATGTAGTATAGTTTGTTTATCCATTTATCTGTTGGGCATCTGAGTTGATTCCATCTTTTTACTGTTGTAGACTGGGCTGCAGTAAACATTTATGTGCATGTACCTGTTCATGTGGCTTAAAATTCTGAAAGGCAGAAAGGAGTTTATAGCAGAAAAGTGCAGAGCTGATTCTTACTACTTTAACTCAATTTTTTGTATTTGTTTTTCATTTGTGTGTGTGTGGCATCAAAACTCGTGCCACAGTGCTGGGCCACCTTTTGCCCCAATCCAGTGTCCTCTGGTTAATGAATTTCTTTCTGGAGGGTCCCATTTGGATATGTCGATAGCCCAGTTATGTGGCGTTTGCACAGATACTTGTGAGAATAACCCAGTAAATAGTATTGAAACGTGAAGCCTTCAAAACTGTTTCTTCTTTGAAGAGAACCATCCATAACCCACTTATTAGTTATAGACTTCCTGCAAAATGACAGCATCCCCAGGAGTAAGCTAGACAGGTGTCCAGTGGAAGGGACCTGTGAGTAAGGAAGACAGCAGAGGTGAAAAGATGGCACACACAAATTTCTTCTGTACAAATTAATAAGTCTTCGTCTTAGAGTGGAGCCCTGGTGGTCCGGGGTTAAGAGCCCTGCTGCTAACAAAAAGGTCAGTTTGAACCTACCCGCTGCTCCCTGGAAAGCCTGTAGGACAGTTCTGTGTCCTTTAGGGTCTCTCAGAGCTGGAATCATTTCAGTAGTGGGTTTGCTTTTGGTTTATATTAGAATCGAGTATTCCAGTGCATGGTATGTACTATCTCGTTCCAGTGAATGTGGACTCATTAATACAGTGTCTTATACGAAGCTTGTCAGTTTTTTTTCTTAATGCCCTCTCTTCTTGAGAAATACAACATTTGAGAAATTCCATTTCGTCATAGACTCCTATACGAAGAACTTTTGTAGAGAAGGTGTCTTACCAGAAGACCATTTTTCCTGCTGTTTTGTGTTACTGTTTTTCTTTTTTCCCCTTTGGCATCATGAGAACTAGATCACATGCTTCTGAATTTGTCTTTTTGTTTTCAGGAACTAGCAGCCAGACATCCACATAAGTTCCTTGCTAATAATTTCACTGAAACACTTCTCTAAATGCTAGGAGGTAAGGCTGGTGTGGTAGAAAGTGAACAGGTCTTTACTGAACAGCACTTATGCCAAGTGGATGGCAGATGTGTTCCACGTGCACCTTATGTCAGGACTGCTGTCAGTGGGGATGATGGTGTGGAGCAGCGAAGTTGGTTTCTGAATCGGTACCTCCTACGGGGGATGCTCTCTGATCACAGGACCTTCTACCACCTACCCACCCTTCATCTTTTCTACCACTCGGCTCAGTAGTAGAACTGCAGCCCTCATTCAGCACCACCTGACTTCCTTTTTGCAGCTCTGTGTCTTCAGGCCAGCTCCCAGACCCACATCAACCCCCACATTCCCTGCTGCCACTACCCGGGGGCTCAGGAGAGAAGGCATCACCGGACCAGGGCTCATGGCATCCTCCGGTTTACCTGTGCTTATGTAACTGATCTTGGGGTAGTGGTGGTGGTGTCAGGGTACCTGAACGGAGTCGTTACTAACTTAGCAGTAAACCCTCACCTTGGTACCATGAGACAGTTCTGGGTCTCACCAGCATGTGGATTGACCCTTAAATTCTATGCCCTAGAGTAGGAGTGTTCTGACCATAGGAGACACTATACAGCACTTTATACTTTCAGTAACAGATCTTAAGAAAACACATGACCGAAAAAATCAGAAATCAGTAACACTGAATAGGAATTCATCAATTATAAAAAGGATCTGCAGTGTCAGGTAGCATCTGGACTGATAGGGAGAGACCCCAGATATCCTCACTGCAAGATTCCCGTTGAATTAGGCAGTGATACAGAACTGCAGCAAGTGGGGGGTGACCAGAGAGGGTGGAGACGAGGATTCCCAGTTGCTGTTGAATGAACTCCAGCTCGTGGTGATCTTGTGTGTGTCACAGGAGAACTGGGCTGTGTGAGGTTTGCAGTGGACGCAGACCACCAGGCCTTTGTTCTGAGACACCTCTGGGTAGACTGAAGCCTCCAAATCTTGGGTGGCAGCTGAGTGTGGTAACTGTGTGACACCACCCAGGAACTCTTGGAAATGAAGAGAACCTACTTTAAACTTCTCCCCAGGCTCGAGTTTCTTAATAGGCATACGCGGTTGACTGTGTGTAGGGTGCTGCTAAACGTGGTGGAAAGCGTGTATTTTCCCTCTGTCACAGGTGTTTTGTGTTTGGGATTTATTCAGGAAAACTCTTTCTTGTGTTTCTCATTTAATAACATGTTTACAATCATGAAGTTGTCTTAGGTTTTTAACCACAGTAAGGGATAAAAGCGAAGTCAGTTCACAGGTGGATGCCTGAACAGTGTCACCCTTTGGTTTCCTAGAACTCTGGAAGGGGCTGTTTTCCCAGAATTCACCCTGATTCTGGCTTTTGAGTTTCTAATTCAAGTCTTTCCAGTAAGGGATTTGGTTTGAAGACCAAATGTGTTTCACTGTATTGTGCCCCTTAGACCCATGGTGGCTATTCATACAATTAAAATTTTGTAATCAGGCCTCCCTTCATTCCTGTTGGTTGGTGAAACTGTGCTGAGACCAACCTCATCTTATTTGGTCCTCGAGCATCTCAAGAGCTTGTAGCCTTTCAGGGGCCTAATGGGTTAGCAGTCACCTGTCGTTTTCTTTTTGATGCTCCTCACACTTTTCACCAGATCGAGCCCCTTGAGGGTGACTTTTTTTCCCTGCTAATACTATCTCAAGACCCCTCTGAAGTTGTCTTAGCTTTCTCTTAATAAGAACTGTGAAGATCCTCTTGGTTGATCTTGTCCCCAACTGGGAACCAGCCATTCATCAAGGAGCCCAGATTTTTGTAGAGCTAAAATCAGCCGTGAAGGGTGCATGTTGCTGCCTGTTGTTTCCCATGAGCACTGGCTTTGGGGCAGAGTTCAGGGGCCACTTTAGAGATGGCGCAAAGATGCCGTATTTGTTCTAGGTGATCTAGAGTTCAGCCAGCTCATCTCTGTAGTTAATCCGTCTATGCTGTTCTAATGTGAAGGTTCCCTGAATGCAAGCTTCCTTTTCCAGTTAGTTTTGTAACTGTATCCGAGTCACACTGTGTTGTCACACTAATTCCTTTTCTTTTTAAACCCTTGGGTTGGGCATCATTGAATTGGCTCCAGTGTTTGTAGGAAGATCCTCTCTGTCAGTGTCACTTAAGCACCTTCTATCTGAAAAGGAAAAGAAATCCCTGTCCTCCTCCAGGGGACCCTAAAGCAAGTCAAAGTACTGGGCACTCGATGTTTTGAAGTCATCTGAGACCTGGTATCTCCCAGTGTGATTCAGACACCTGTCTCAGACTTGAGGATTTTTCAGACAAAGACAAGATTGTCACATTTTGTCTAAAATTGTCGTAACTCTTCATTTTTATGGACTGTGTTTGGTTTTGGAGTTGGGGTGGTAACTCATTTGGACCCTTTCTGGGGGTTGGGAATGCTCTTTCCACCACCGTCTCATCTCCTGTGCCCTGGGTCTGGGTGCCTGATTATAGCACACATGCCGTGCAGAGAGCTGCCTTTGCTTTCTCAGCTCCTTTTCCTTATGAGTCAAGTTCATAATTCCTTTCAGGACAGTCTCCCACATTTTAAAACACTGAAAACCTTTTGAAGGAAGAGAGTGGAGTGAAAAGCCTCGGAAACTGTGACCTCATCCCAAGATTTCAAACTGAATTCAGACAAAGGAAAACAAGGCCAGTTTTTCAAGACTGTTGGCATAGAAGAGAAACTATTGGCTAACAAATTTGCCAAGCCACTGACGATTTACCACCCACTGCCGCTGAGTTGATTCGGACTCACAGACCCTTTATACAGAGTAGAACTGCCCCCTGGGACTTCCATGGAGTGCCTGGCGGACTGACCTTCCGGTTAGTGGCCCTGGTGCTTAACTGCTCTGCCACCACTATGTGTGTTTCCACTTATGACTCACAACTAACTGCCTGTAGGTAAGAAGTTGGCCTCCTTTCCATGTGGCTTAATGCCTGTGACCTGCCTTGGCTGCTCAGTGGCTCAGTGGGGTTCATACTCCAGAAACAGCTTTGGGTTGAATCTGGTTTTTTTCCCCCTCTTACTTAGTCTGGGGCTTAGTTCCAGGCTCTGCCCTGTTCCCGTTTTAATTTCTCTTCTGTCCTTTTAAGAGAGGGAACCAGAATGTTTCAAACAGTCAGCTAACAATAATTCAGCAGTGATCAGAGTGGTGCCATTTCCACAAGTCCTCTGGCCATGTCTCCCAGATTCTGGGTGCTTCTGTGTTTGGGTGGTGGTTGTTTTTACCTTAAAAACGTGGGTATTGCTCACTCACCTTCTGTTCAGAAAACTCCATCACGACCAACCACACTCTTTCTTCTCAGACTTATGCATAGTTATCTGATATTTGCTTTTTGTTTTTCTTCTTGGTACTTTTTTCCCCCATGTGGCCCACTGAATTTACACTGCTGTTACTGAAAATCAGAGAGAGAAAGGGACCCATGCAAAGACCTGGAGTAAAAAATTCTTTGTGAGAATTTTAAAGAAATACTGTGGAAGAGCCAGTGATCCAGACCCGAACCTGGCTAATTTCCCTAAACCAGGCAGGTGTTTTCCAAAAGAAATAGTCCCTCCTTTCAGTGAAAGAAGTCTAGGCTAGAACTCAACCCATTTATCCCGGATGATGGGAAGTTAAGGCCAGGTGTGCCTGTGAGGAGGAGTCGTCATCTAGTGCACACATTTTAGAATTGTTACCATTAAGTTTAAAATGAATACTTCCTTTGTTCACTTCAAGTACAGCCAGTGAAGGCAGAGATTTTAATAACTATAGTAGGAAAATGAAATACTCTGCATTTCAAACTTCTGTACTCTGTTTAACACTCCTCATTTTGTTTTTCTTCCTGTTTCTTTAGCCATTTTCATAGGAAAGATGAGTCAGTGAGCATAAAGACCCTTGCAGCCATTGGAGCAATCCACGTTATCTGCTTTCTGCTGATAGAACAAGAGCTTGGGCCATTTGCAGGCACCCGACGTGCCCTTGGCTTCATTCTGCTCGGGAGTCCCATTTGTTGTTGCCTTCTTTAGCTTGTGTCATTCTGCAGAGCCCGGGAACTTCCCCAGCCATGCGACCTTGGGCTGGGCCCTTCATTAGTCACCTGTCCTGGCTGTGGGCAGAAGACACATCCCACAGGCACCTATCCTGCTCCAGGCTGGAGGTGCTTCTTCGTTCGGCTCTACTCAGCCTGTGCTTGTATCCATCCCCCTTCCCAGAGACACCCCGCATTTGCCTCTTCAGTGCGGGTATTCATTTCAGTTCCACCTCTGACACCAACATCAGTGGTTCTAAACACTCTTCGGATGCTCAAGTGTGTCAAGGGGGATTTGGCTTTATGAGGAGAGACAGCATGTGCCTGGCAGGATCCAGGTAGCCCGGGGTATGAAAGGAGTCAGAAGTGAGAGACCAGTTAGAAGCCAGGCAGAGCAGAAGCAGAGGACCCTGGGGTCCTAGTCATCTAACAGCGCTGTAACAGAAGTACTGCAGGTAGGTGGATGGCTTTAACAAGAGAAATTTTATTTTGTCACAGTGCAGTAGGCTAAAAGTCCAAATTCAGGGTGTCATATCATAAAAGCAGGGTTTGCAACATGAAGGAACATCACACAGTACCAAGAAAAGAATCATGGCCTAGTCAGATGGCTACACACTTTTTGGGGGGAACAAGAGTCAATCCAAGACACCTGGTATGGCGTTTCTCCTTCCTCATTCTTCCCTGTTGTGCTTCCAGCTATGGCACTGTCTGCACAGGGCTGGCTGGTGGTGGGCTTGAATGAAAGCTGTATGTTTGCTACTGAACAGTTCTGTGTTCTGGAAGAGATAACTCGTAAGAGTCTGGGCCTTTCCATTTAAGGAACTTGGTGCAAGCAGCAGGCTCTAGGATCAGATTCAAGGGCATCAGAGCCTAGCCCCACCTAGGGCAGAAAGCAGAGTCAGTCTCTGATATCTTAATGTCTAATGTGGCTGAGTAAAGGAACAGTATTACAAATGTATCTTCTGGAAACATTCACATATACTTGAATAGTATGTAGGAGACAATTTATTTAGCAAACTGATACCGCTTAGTTCCTAAAGATGTCAAGCGCCCTTACAGTGACCCATGCCCTATTGCGAGGCTTTAGGGAAGAATTCCTCCTTGCCTCGTCGAGCTTCTGGTGGTTGCCGGTATTCCTTGGCATTCCTTGGCGTGTAGGTGCAGCATTCAGTCTCTGACTCTGTCTTCTCAGAGCATCCCGTGTCTGTGTGTGTCCAAGTCTGTGACTCCTCATGAGGACAGCCGCCATTGGATTTAGGGCCTGCCCTAATCCAGTGGGCACTTAGCTTCATTCCATCGACACATCCTATTTCCAAACCCTATCCCATTCACGGATATCAGGAATCAGGACTTGGATGTATCTTTTAGGGGAGCACAGTTCAATCGACAACAGGATATCAGCTTGTCATTCTGTCATTAATCTGATCGGTACCCCTGGAAAATGCTCCCCTAGAGTTTCCCACGGTTTCTTTGTTGCAGTGTGACATTCCACATCTTGCCTTCAATGAGTATTTTATTTGAGAATGTGATAGATGGTAATAGATAGCTCTTTCACCTTTTCATGTTGAATGATGCCAGGTTACCACTTAATCAATTTTCACCTAAACCAGAACACACAGACCTCACATTTCCCCATTTCTTTGCATGCTGGTGAGGCTTTAAGGGTTTTTACTGTGAGGGCTGACAGCAACCCAATGAGGAACCTGGAATGTCAGAATTTCTCGTGTTTAGCAGCCTTCACTGTCTGAACACAGCTTAGGGGAAAAAACACCAAATAACAAAAACAGAGCTAAACAATGAATGACCAAAACAAGCTGAATATATGCCACAGAACTGTGTCTTTGAGCGCATGCCTTTTCATCGTATGTCTTAGTTCTTCTGTTTCGCTATAGCAGAAATACCACTGGTGAGGGCTTTAACATACAAGATTTATTCTCTCACAGTTGAGGAGGCTAGAAGTCCAGGCTCAGAACACCAATTCTAGGGCAAAGCTTTACGTCTCTACTGGCTCTGGGTGAAGATCCTCATCTTTTCAGCTTCTGCTTCTTGGTTTCTTGGAGCTTTCTAGATGTCTTAATCTCTCTCCTTCATCTCTGCTCACTGGCTTCCCTGTTTATTCTCTTTTATTTCTCAAAAGACACTGACTTAAGACACACCCTGTGCTAATCCTATCTGTTAACATAACAAAAGCAACCCATCCCCAGGTGGGATTATAACCACAGGTTTAGAGTTTCGGATTTACAACACATATTTTGAGGGGCCACAATTCAATTCATAACATCATAGAAAGATTCTTTGGGTCTTAACTCAGTGTCTGTTTAATGTTATTGTAGATACCACTCAGATGTGATTGTTAGATTTCCCACATTAGAAGAGGAAGAAGCTGGCTGTTGCAGATGCAGCCACAGCTGTGAGAAGGGACAAGTAAAAGCATAATGAAAAAAGCAGAATGAAAGAAGTGAACAGGGCTATGAGAAGTGAAGGAGCCATCTGGAATCACTCAGAGAATCCCAAGTCACAGCACAGTGATGCCCAGGTCAGGGGCCCAGGCCTGTTTGGGTTTGTTTGGCAAGTTTTCTGGGAAACCCACTCCAGGTGGAGAGGAGCTTACAGAAAATTCATCAGGAAGTGACTTGGGATCACACCTGGGGACAAGCAGAGAAGGAAAGGCAGTCTACTGTAGTGTTGGAAAGATCTCTCTAGAAAACAGTTGAACTTTGGGCTATTTGTGCTAATTAAAAAAAAAATCCATTTCTCTGATGTATGCTGAGTACCTGTTATTTTGCTATATCCTGGAAGTCTGGGAAACTAACTTCAAAAGACGATTCCCACCCTGGTTACCCCAGGACCATCAGGGGTACTTGAAAGGCTTAGGTAGCAGGGCCCACATGCAGGGAATGGGCTGTGCTCCGGACAGTCCTGGCATCAGGCAGTGCTGCATTCCAGTCTCCCCTCTGTCTCCTTACCACTTTCCACTCAGAATCATACTGACTTCATGGAGAGAATTACCGAAACTCTTGCAGCCTTGATACATTGTTCTGAGTTCACAGGACACATACTGCATTGAACATACAAAACTGCTGTTTTTTAGATTAAAAATGGTTGAATAACTGCAATTTCATGTTCAGCCTAAAACACATTCAGAGAAGAGCTGCTGCCAGAAGTCTTTAACTTCAGTTTTCTAGAGAGAGGACTTTTATGGTTCGTGGCACAGAACATTCTCTAGTTTTGTAAGCCACCTGGAAGAGCTTTCTACAGCTGCACTCTTGTGCTTTATTCTGGAAATAGTTGACATCATTCTTGTGAGTTGTGGAGTCGTACTGGTAAATCCTTTCACTCTCAAGGATAAAAACCCAGGAACTTGTATCCATGTGCACGGAGAAGTTAATAAAGTTGATAACATATGTATGATAAGAATGATCTGGAATGGAGTAAACATTTCTCATTATAAATAGTTAAACTGTACCAAATGTCCACCTCTTTCATTATTAAAACATTTTTTACATGCTAGAATAAAAACTTGTTTAATTATGGTGCATTTTTTAGTCTTTTTAGAATTTGTAAGCTGTATTTCTACATAAAACAATCACTTTTTTTCCCGCAGAATTGGTATTTCTCAGTTTCCAGAAAATTTTCAGCAATTTATGCTCCTTTTTTTTTTTGAATAAAAATCTGCAGTATTTTCGGATAGCTTGTTGAGAAAATTAGAGACGCTGATCCCACACTTCAGTGTTGATATTAGAGTCAAGCACCAGGGATACAGCAGAGAAATATAAATGGAATATGTCAACAGATGCAAACCCGCCAAGGGTATGTAACATCTCAACATTTTGTGAAGCATAAGAGGCAGGATTTTTAATTTCTTTATGACGATGATAGTGATTAGATGCCATAGTCGTAATGGAATCTATAGACACTGACAAAATGTAATGAAAGTATAACTTTTCAAGACTATTAGCTGCAAGCAATAGAAAAAGCAATTAAATGAGTTAATTTGCAACATTTCTATCCAGAAGTCGACTCCCTGTGTTGACTGCTTATGCCCGCATAAACGTGACGCATGATGCATAGAAAACCCTGGATTAACTTTAAGGTATGCTCCTAGCAGATAAGAGGAAAAGACCTTTAGAAGGACATTCTGCAGGGAGTAAGGTGATGAAAGGAGTTCGCCGTTTTAGGGAGTGGAGATGCGACTCTAGGAATTAGGAGAATCCGTAAACAGCAGTGTGGAAGGTATAGCCGGTTGGCGCCTTTGCTTCCTGTCCAAAGCCCTTGTGTCATTGGTAATCCTGTGCTAGAGGCTGGAAAGCTAAGAACTACTTTTCCCAGACTCCTTTACAGGCCAGCTTCTGCATGTGACCCACTTCTGCCAGAGATGCCAGGCCAGGTCGTGGACAGTTTTGCTCCTTCTGCTGTTCCTGCTGGCAAGTAATGGTGGACTTAGCATTAAGTCCCGTGCCCAAGCTTACTTGCCCAGGCTGCTTCCAAGTCCGGTACCTTGTTTTACATTTGTAAGGAGGTAAAACTAAGGGTCATATGACAAAGAGGAACAAGACTCTTGTTGCTGGTGGGAGGGAGGCAGGCTCCCAGGTTTGTTTTATTTTTTTTTTTTTTTAAATATTGCATCTACTTTAACTCTTTTTAGCCCATGACCTACTGTAATTGAGAGTAACTCTGATAGGCCAGGCTAGCTGTGTAGTGATTGTCATGTATCCCCTGTTTCTCCCTGTGAAAAATGTCTATCAGAGGTAATTTAAGGTAAATTAATGCCCTGTTATCTTATTACTGAATGATTGTTCTTTCTCGTTTTATTCCCCACTAATTGTAAATTCTCCAGCTTTGTTCCTTTCTAAGATTGCTTTGATTTTTGGGGGTCTTTTGTATTTTCTTGTGAATTTTATAATTCCCTTGCTGATTTCAACACACAAACACACAAAGCCTGCAGTGACTGACTGGGATAGTGTGGATTGTATAGGGGTCCTCCAATCTTCCTGCCACTATTCAGGCAGGCTGAAGAATTCCTGATAGATAAGAAACCAGGGTGACACTTGGGTCGTCGGGTACGCAGGGACTCAGCTCTCTAGTGGCCTATGAAATGGAATGTGGTTACAAGAGAAGCTCCAGTCCAGTGTCAGGTGCGCAGACCCACTGTCGTACCCGCTCCCGGCTCCACCAGGCCACCTCATGCCCACGTTCCTTGATTCTGGTGGTTTCACTGTTCAGAACAGATAGCGAGCTGACGTGACATACACGGTAGCGGTTTCCTGTGCTCCACGATAAATCAGACGTTTCACTGCGTCTGGGACGGTTCCCCAGCCCTCTCTCCTTAGCAAAAAAAAAATCATTACCTTTGAGGTGAATTAATGATTCAGATGGAAAAAATGATTTTTTTCCCGCCAGTCTGTTCTGTGGTCGACTGTCTACATCTTCACAGACGTTAACCCAAGTAAGACCTCAAGTCTGCTGGGAAACTGCTAACAGCCACTTCCCACTGCATTATATGTTTGCGTTTAAAAACCCACGAGAAATTGCAGTACATGTGAACAAACACATGTGGAAAATTAAATACTTGTGACATTTTTATGAGTCCGCATGTGTGTTTGTGCTGTAAGGGCAATTATTCACGAAGCCACAGGGATTTATGATTTCTTGATAGAAGGGTTTTACCTAGTTTGTGCCGTTTTACAGAGGAAGCTTTCATTATTACAAGGTAAATATAAAGGAGTGACTTTTGTGTAAAGTTTAGTAAAAGAAAGCTAGTTTGTATTTGCCATTGACCCCAATCCCACTAGGAATTTTTGTATAATGGAATACCTTGAAGAACTACAATGAAAGTATCTCATAGGTTATTCGTAGAGGTTAGGGAGAAGTAACAAAGCGGAGTCATGAAAGATCACTGGGTTAAGTCAGTCGGCTTGCTTCTTCAGCTCTCAGCCGTGTTGGGTCTGTGAGCATCACAGGATTTGGAGTCATACCCTTTATCGACATCCCTGTGTGTAGAGGCATGACCAGCTGGGTCTTCCCGTCGTGACACCTCTGCCCAGGACTCAGCTCGTCAGCTGCTCCTTCAGGGAGTGAGTGTAGGTCTGTCTTTTCGGGTCTGATAGAGAATGCCTGTCTTGACAAGCATCAGCGTCTTCCTTCCACCATGTGGAATGCCTTCTGCCAGAGCTCTTTCCATAGACATACTGGAGTTACCTTCTCTCTGGCAGAAACCCAATGAAGAGATGATATTTGAGAATATGGTGCGTGTTTGACCCCCCAGTATTTACGTTACATCCCTGTATCAGGCTACAGACCAGAAAATAGCCCTCTTCAACCTCTGTAACTTAACCCTTCCCAGAAGTGCCTTCCTGAGGTTTCATTTCACTACTGTCTGCTTATATATTGACAGTATATATAGCCATCATAATGTAAATAACATCATTGCAGCTTCTACTAAACAACAGTAAAAAAACCCCAGTTGCCTACTTGTCAGTTTGGAGTGATGGAGACCGCCATGTGTTTCCAAGGTGAACTGCTCCATCAGGTGTCCGGCAGCTGGTTTCTGCGGTGGATCACCAGGCCTTTCTTCTGAGGCACCTTTGGTTAGGTTTGAGCTGCCACCCTTTCGATCTGTAGCTGGGCACTCAGTGTTTGCACCACCCAGGCACTCCTGCAGTTACTGTTAGGCTGTGGTTAAAACACCGACTTTTTAATATTCTTTTAAATATTTTTTCATTTTGGTTTTTAATTTATTTAACATGCTTCTTCACCTCTCAGGTGTTAAAATCTTTCTTACAGTTTATTATCAGGAGAAACATTGTTTGCTAAAGGAAGGAAACAAAATTACCATTGTTTTTTCAGTAAACTGTAACTGGAATTTAGTGGTGTGTAGCTCTGTAACTGTCTACAATAGAAATATGTTACCATTTTGACAGAGATCTCAAAATATTATTTATGCTAATCATAACTTTGAAATTAGGGTATTAGTAGGTGTCCCATTTGCCACTAACTGCCCCCGCCCCCCGCAAAACAAACCCATTGTTATCAAGTTGATACTGGCTCATAGCAAGCCTATAGGACAGAGTAGAACGGCCTCATAGGATTTGCAGGGAGCAGCTGGTAGATTTGAACTGCCGTCCTTTGGGTTACTAGCCTAGCTCTTAACCACTGTGCCGCCGGATACTATTATTGAGTGCATTATCAAAGAAGTACAGGTACGGTTACATCACATATATGTTTTTTCCAATATTACTTCAGCAAAAGTGGTTTCTTTTATACTGTTGTGTGTTTTAGTTTATGCATTTAAAAAACATTGTTCTGAGAAGGGGTCCACAGGCTTCAAATGGCTTTGACCCTGGATGTCCCAAAAAGTGGCACCAAGTGCCAAGTCCAAAGTGGCCTTCCTAAATGTATGAACTTCCTGTACTCTTGGGGCCATGGGAACATCATGAGGCCTTGCTCAGATGTTCCCTGTAGGATTTCTCCGGAGGCCCCACCTCCTCATACACGTGGCTGTAACCCGTTCCACATTGCATGTGGTCAGCCATGTCTGTCTCCCTGACTAGCCTGTGAACTCCTTGAGAAGAGGGACTTTCATTCTCTTATTTCAGTCTTGAACGTCTAGTCATGTACCTGACCTGTAATGAACACTCAGTCGTTGTAGAATTGCCTTTTTTTTTTTTCTTTTTCCTAAAAGGTAGAACAAAATTCAAATTCACAGAAAAGATTTTACTTACTGGTCTGACAGAGACTGGAGGACCCCCCCACCCCAAGACTGAAGCTTCCAGAGACTCTTCTAACTCAGAATCAAAGCTGCTCCCAAAGCTCACCTTTCAGCCAAACATTAGACAGGCCTATAAAACAGACAAAACACGTGTGAGAAACGTGCCTGTTGGTTTAGTCAAGTGTATGCAACCAAATGGACAACAGTTTCCCGAAAGCAAAGATTAAAAGGCAGGAAGGAGCAGAGAGACAGGACAGACAGGTGGAAATGGGGAACCTGGCGTGGACGGGAGAAGAATGCTGGCACAGCGCAGGAGCTGCTTCCAGTGTTAGCAGCAAATCTCGGCACACGTTTTCTGAAAGAACTTGCTTTGTGACGTAAATGTCGTCTGTCTTGGAGAATGGTCCGTGGGCACTGGATCAGAATGTATGTTGTGCTGTTTTAGGGTGGTGTGCTCTCCGTATGTCTGTTAAATCTAGTGGGCTTGTAGTCTCTCTCAAGTCCTCTGTTACCTTGTTGATCCACTTTCTAGATTTTCTGTCCAGTATTGAAAGTGATATATGAAATCTCCAATTATTATTGTGGTGCTACCTATTTCTCCTTTCAGTTCTATCAGTATTTGCTTTATCTATTTAGATTTCTGCACCAATGTTATTTATGATTTTTATTCTAAGTGCCACATATCTCACTGCTGAGTATCGCTACAGGCACCTTTGAAGTACTCCGCTTGGGAAGCTGTGCACCAGTGCCGGCACCTAGTTCACCTTTCAGAACAGTTTTGGAGCTCCTTTTGGAATGGCCATCGTGCATGGTGGCATGGTAGCTAGTTCACAGACTTAATTGTGTAGTTGTGAGGGAGTTTTTAGCCAGCACACAAATAACTGTATTGGATCACCCTGCCTATTCTCCTAAACTGGCCCCCCATGACTTTTTTCTTTACCTGAAGTGAAAGGAAACATTGAAAGGAAGACATTTGGATGCCATTCAAGACATCAAGGGTAATATGATGACAACTCTGATGGCCATTCCAGAAAAAGAATTCAAAAATTGCTTTCAAAGGTGGACTAGGTGCTGGTGTCAGTGCATAGTGTCCCAAGGGGAGGACTTGGAAGGTGACCATGGTGATGTTCAGCAATGAGGAATGTAGAACTGTTTCTAGGATGAGCTTACGAACTTGTCAAACCTCATATAATGTCCATCTTTATCTGTTCTGACAATTTTTTCATAAGTCTATTTTGTCTAGTATTAAGATTGCCAACTTACCTCTCTTTTAACATGACATACATATATATATTCTTTCCATCCTTTCAGGGAAACCCTGGTGGTGTAGTGGGTTAAGTGCTACCACTGCTAACCACAAGGTTGGCAGTTCAAATCCACCAGGCACTCCTTGAATACTCTGGGGGTCAGTTCTACCCTGGCCCCTAGGGTTGCCGTGAGTTGGATCCAACTCAATTGCACTTGGCTGGCTGGCCATCCTTTCACTTTCAACCTACTTGGGTTCAAGGGGTGTCTCTTGCAAATAGCCTGTCATTTGGATGGTGTCTTTTAATTCATTGTGCAACTGACTGCCTTTGGATTGGGGTGTTTAGTCCATTTACATTCACTGTAATGACTGCTAAGAAGAAGCCTACTTCAGCTGTTTGTGACTGGTGTTCCCTTTGCCTTAAGCCTTTTTTACCTTTGACTTTTAGTGCTTCTTCCTTCTGTGTTTTGTTAGCTTACTGTAGTGAACCTTTCTGAGTGTGTTCTTTCCTTTTTGTGCAATTTTTAGATGTATTTTCATAGCAGTTACCATGAATATTACATTTGAGAGCTTGTATTTATAATGTTCTAGGGTAAGTTGGTACCAACTTTAGTAACATACAGGTAATTCTAGATCTATAGCATTCTTTCCCTCCTAAGATCACCGTAGGGTCACTGTGAGTTGGAATTGCCTTGACGGTGGTGGGTTTGCTTTGGTTTTATTGTTATTATCACTAATTACATCCTTATATTGCCTGCATTGCATAACATAATTTTATCCTTGCCTTTTATACATCTATTATTAATAAAACATGAAGGACAAGAACACCTAGAATTATCAAGTGTGAGTACCCTCCGCTGACCAGTATGCTTTCCATGCATTTGCCTTTTTTAGGGATATTACATTTCATGTAAAGTTTTGGATTACTTTTTAGTGTCTTTTCCTTTCTGTCTACAGAACTCATTAGTATATTTTTGTAGGGTCAGCCTGGTGGATATGAACTCTCTCAGCTTCTCTTTGTCTGCAAATGTTTTGATGTTGCCTTATTCTTGAAGGATAGTTTCACTGGGTGTAGTAGTCTTGTTTGACAGTTTTTTTTCTTTCAGCCCTTTAAATGTGTCATTCCATTGTCTTCTGGCCTTCAGTGTTTCTGAGGACAAGTCGACACCTAAGCCTAGTGGGAATCCTTTGTATGTGACTATATGCTTCTTTCTCATTGCTTTCAGGATTCTCTGTTTTATTTTTGAGAGCCTAACTAGGATATGTCTTGGGGTAGATCTCTTTGGGTTTTTCCTGCTTAGGGTTCTTTGAGATTCTTTGATTTGTAGATTAATCTCCTTGGCTAAATTTGGGAAACTTCTTGTCATTTTTCCAATACTCTGTGCCTTTTTATCTCTTGTCTCCCTCTGGAATACCCATGATGCATATATTAGGTCTGTTTTTGTTGTCCCATAATTTCATTAAATTGTGCTTAGCCTTTGTGAGACTCTGTGTTACTCTTCAGGGTTTGTAACTTTATCTGCTGTATCTATTAATTTGCTGATTCCTGCTTGATTACATCTGTTGGTAAATCCTCCTATTGTGTTTCTCATGTCAGTTATTGTCCTTTTCAGTTGCAGTTTCTCTTGTTTTAAATCCTTGTTTCATTCTTGCATTGTTTTCCTCATTTCTTGGATCTCTTTATCTGTGTCCTGTAGGTCTTTAACTATGTGAAATTGTATTATATTTTTTCATTATTTGGTCATCCGTAGATGCGGCTTCCTTCCCTCTGTTATGTTCATTGGATGGGCCATTGCTTCTCTGTTCTTTATGTGTCTTGTGATTTTTTTGTCAGAGCATTGAAATTTTCAAACATGTTCACTTTCTCACTTTTCCACAGTATTTGGTGTTTTTGCCTGCACTGCCACTGGGTTGCCTGATCTTTTGTCCTAAACAGTTGCTTATTTAATGTCACTGTTTTTTATTCCATTTCTATCCTTGGGTTGATTTTCCTCTTTACACTGAATGACAGCCAGTTCTGGTTCTTTGACTCAGAAGTCACTGCTTTAGACTCCTTACCAGGTAAGGAATGCTGATTATTTTCATTCTGTGTTGTCAACATTGGCTTTAGATTTTGCAGTCAGCCTGCGTGAGGTTGGTGTGCTTTTGATGAGCCAGCCCTGGTGTTATGGATATCCATCTTTTTCTGTTCAGGTTGTATTCACTGATAGCTATCTTTTGTGTGAAATGTGTTCATTTAAACATTGGTAGAGGTTTTATGGCTGGCCCTGGTAGCAGAATAGTTTAACACTTGATTGTTATCCTGAAGATTGGTGGTTTGAACCCACCCAGTGACTCCATGAGAGGAGGATTTAGCTATATGCTAAGTAGCCCTAGAAACCCCTTGAGGCAGTTCTGCTCTGTCCTGTGGGTCACTGTGAGTTGGAATCAACTCAGTAGTACCTTTCAGCAACAACAATAGAGGCTTAGAAAAATTAGAAAGCTTTGTGATATGATCCTTTTGAATTTCCAAGCCCATGCTTGATTGAAGGTAGCATGGTATCATTGGAAGGAAGATAATGAGTTCTTTTAATTAGTATCGAAATAATCAGTCCTCCCATTACCCTGTCATGCACTGCTAACATTTTAGTTTGTATCTCCCAGTACCCCTTTTTCTAGTCATGTATATCTATTTGTGTGTATGACACATGATCCCGAAAGTTAAAGACTTAGAAGAATAAGTATTTAGCTCACGACTGTTCAAGTCACTAATTTAAGCTGAGTTCAGCTGTTTGGTTATTGTCTTCCAGGTTGGATTGTCTCATGCAGCGTAATCAGCTACAGGATAGCGTCACTGGTCTTGGCTGGCTTCCTTTACATGTCTAGGGCCTCAGCTCTGGTCAATGTGATCTCTCATCTGCCAGTAGAATGGCTTGGAATTGTTCGTATGACAGAGTGTGGGTCTCTAAAGAGAAAGCGGAAGTATACAAGGCCTCTTGAGGAAAGGGCTTAACATTGCCATTAACATTGCCAAATACTTCTGCAGTATTTCTTTGGCTGGAGCAGGCAAAGCCACAAATCTCACCCAGATTGAAGGAGGAGGGAAATAAGTTCCACTTCTTCCTTTTCTTTCTTTTTTAAAAATTATTTATTTCTTGTTGTTGAAAATATGCACAGGAGACCCTGTAACCAAGTCAGCAATTTGGACATGTACAATTCCATGATGTAGATTACCTTCTTTGAGTTGTGCAGTTATTCCTACTTTCCTTTTGGTCCTCCCACACTAGCATAAACTCACTGCCCCCTAACCTTCCTACTTGACTTTCAAGTTGCTGTTTTCAATTTGATATCATATAGATAGTTCTTTAAAAGAGCACAGTGCTCACGGCAGACATTCTGTACTAATCAGTAGGCTTCCCTTCTTGATGGGGAAGCTGCAAGGTTGTGCTCCACAGGGTGGAGAGACCAGGAGGAGGGAAGGTGGTGGGCCTCTCGGCAGTCTGCCGTGGCTTCTGTGTATGCGTGTGAGTGTGTGACGACTGAGAGCTCATGTACACACTTGCATTTTGCATGACCAAAAACACTCCAGATCCAACCGGCCAGTTCAACCCTGAGGGTATATTGGAGGATTGAAATACAGTCTTGCATGGAAGATGCCTTTAAAGGTATCAAGAACAAAGGGAAATATTCTGTAAATGGTAGATAAACAATAAACACAAAATAGAATGTCTCTCCGCAACTGCTGGAATTCTGTTTGTGTCGCTCCTGCTCTCTCCTATAAGGGTCACTGAGAGTTAGAATCAACTCAGCAGTTCCAGTCAGCAGCAACAGTAGAGGCTTAGAAAAATTAGAAAGCTTTGGGATAAGATCCTGTTTAATTTCCAAGCCCACATCTGATTGAAGGTAGCCTGGTATCGCTGGATAGGACATACTGTGGTTGGTTTTTTTTCTATCTCCGATTACTTTCCACGTCGACTCTTGTGTTGATGGCCGGGAGATCCTCACGTGACAAGGAGAGGGGTACCGGCTTCTGAGTCCCACTTGGGCCTTGCACCAGTTCTGAGGTCTTGGGAAAGTCCCTTGCATTTGCACCTCAGTCATTTCACCTATTTAATGAAAATCACAGCTACCTCACAGGTTTAGTGGGAGAGTTTAGTGAACTCATGAATATGGGCTTGTGTTATAAATTGTAAACATGTTTATATTTCCCAAGACCTCACTGTGATGCTTCATGTGAAAGTTCTATCACGTTTTCACATCCTTGGCATCTCACACCAGCTGCAATTTTCTTGTAAAGCCCTTGTCTTTTTCTTTAACCACTGTTTGTTCTTTTCTGCTTAGTGCAAGTTAAAGAAAATTTGGCTTTCACAGCCTGAGTCTGCACACTAATCTTCAAAATCACACAGCCATTTCTTTAATCTGATGGAGTCCCAGCATAATGTTGTCTTCTCTGATCAGAAATGACATTCTTAACATCAGTAGATTCTTAGGCTTTCCTGACGGGAAATAGTTTTGAAGATGTATAATCAGTTACGGGGTGTGCTTGTCAATAAATTTTTTTCAGTGAAAATAAATCAGAAATCCTATCAGAATGGCATTATGAAAGAGTCCTTTATCCTTAGTACTCCCCAGGAAATGGCTGTGTCTGACACTTAGGAGAATTTTCATTTAAATGAAGATTGTATATTTAATCTAGGAATTGACCATGTTTTCAGCCAGCCAGTTTGCATAAACTTTATGTTTTAAACCTCAAGCAAATGGTTGTGCTCTGGAAGCAGCCTTTACTTGACCAAGTCTGTGTCACCTTTTTTCTCCTGACTGGTCTCTTCCTTTTTGCCAAAACCTGTACTGTAATTATACTGTACTTATAATTATACTGTAATTATACAAGAGATTCTCCTCACTTGTACAAAATACTCACTGGAGTGTTTTGGGCAAAAGCCCATGATGTGTACAACTTAACTGCAAAGTGACTTAGGTAGGGCAGGGTGATGAAGTGTGCAGTGTGCACACATGCATTACAGGTACGCAAGCATTAGTCAGCCACCAGGTGAGGTAAGCACCGTGCTTACCTTGCTTACCAGATCATCTGTAGTGAACAATTGCACAGTTTTCCTACCACGTCAAAGATTCTACTTCTAGGTATGGCTGCCATCTGTCTCTCTCCCAGTCCCCCAGCACCTTCCTACAGAACCAAACCCTCTTTTGAGATTGACAGTCCTTAACAGGGACAGATGACGCAGTCAACAAGGTAAACAAAGGCTTACATGTGAGTGAAGTTGTTCACTGTGTTGGTTTGGTAAGCAAGATGTGGTAGGCTAGGTGAACACTGTGCTTATCTTGCTGAGTGGCTAATCCACCCTTGCATATACATGTTCACATTACACACGTTAGATAGACACAAACATGTGTAAAATATAGAGCGACAGAATATGCAGACAATAAGAGGAATGAAAAACTGCTAACAATAGAGGATTCTGGATAGAAGGTCACGGAGCATAGGGCTCTTACTTGTACTGTGTGTGTTCTTCGTTTCTGTCAGTTTGAAATTGTTCACCCATAAAAAGTTGAAAGATTAAAAAAATCTTGGCCAAACTAATGATTGCTTTCTAAACAATTGTTTTTCTGTTATCTGCCCTATCCTTTTTCTTTTCTTTTCCCCCTTTCCTCCCCCTCTCTCCATCCTGTGTAGAAGTCCAAGGTTTGTGAGAAGGCCATCACCGTGGGCCAGACGGTCATCACCAAACATCGGAACACCCGCTATTACAGCTGCAGGGTGATCGCCATCACGTCGCAGACCTTCTATGAGGTCATGTTCGATGATGGCTCTTTCAGCAGAGACACGTTTCCTGAAGACATCGTGGTGAGTGGCTCTTTCTTGGTCCCTCCTACTGAGTTCACTTTGGGTGAAACTGAACAAGTCTGCTGTTTTTCCATAGCCAAGAAGTGTTTGTGGTCAAGTTCTTCCCTAGCGTTCATCGTCCTAAATGGTATCCAGGTGAATGTAAACTCGTTTTCCTAAATTGCTCCAGTTAGATGAGAAATGTATTTGGTCAGGAAAGGTAGAATGCACGTCTGCCTCTTCATTCTTGGCACCCAGTGGTCACCTGTTAGAATTCCTGTATGCCTTCTTTTTCTTTATGCTTTACTGGAGAAGATGGCCATTATTAATCTGACTTGCCACGCGTTTAGCCGTATAGATTTTCATGTGAAGATAACACAGTCACATGGGAAAGGACCATGAGCTTGACTGGTTTTCTTATCTGTTACCCAGACTGTAACTTTCCTTGTGGGTACATGTGTAGGCATATGTGTGTCCCTTTCTGCGTATTACCCCTGAGTGAACACCTTCCCTGTGCATGCATGTGTGTGCCTGTTTGTCCCTGACTTTCTGTTATGCCTCAGTGAGTACCTTGACTGTGGCCCAGACTGTGACGTTGTGTGTGTGCTTGTGTCTCCCCTCCCCCTTACTCCCGCTTGGTGAACACCTTGGCGGCATCTTCCGAGGAGCTATGAATGTGTCTCAGGTTAATGACTCTTTTTGTGTCAGGGCATGCAGGATCTGCAGAGAGGAGCACTTTCCATGGCAGGGTTTTGGATCCAAGAACAAGTGGCATAACTGAATCCAGCACCGGTCTCATGGTCATCCCTTTGTCCTTTCTGCTTCGAGGGAGGTGGCCATGAGGGAAGTCAGGTCCCTCTCATGTGGTCCTCACTTTGTCCTGCCCTGAGTCTCTGTTGATGCTTTGCGCTTGTTTGTACATGGAAAGACATTTCTTTATTCCTTTTTTGTTTTGAATTCTTTTTCTGTGTTAATTGTGATGAAAATATTCACACCCAGACCGTCAGTGGCACAGCTTGCTCCACATTCGTAACTGGGCAATGCTGATCACAGTTGTTCCTGTTGTGCCAGCAGGATCACTACACTCCTTCAAAGTCTCCTGCCTCCAGTAACATAAGCTCGATGCCCCTGACGCAGAAAGTCTCCCTGCCTCTGATGGCAGCACAGCAATCGCTGGTGTCTGTAGATTGGCTCACTTCACAGAAGTGCGGTAACGCGGTATCTGACCTTCTGCAGCTGCCCTGTCTCGCACAGCTCATCCGCGCTGTTGCAGGCGTCAGGGCTCCCCTGGTCTTTGTGGCTGCGTATTGCTGTGGTGTGTGTGTCCCACACTCTGTTTGTCCGTTCTTCTGTTGGACGTTTCAATTGTTTCCACCTTTGGGCTGTTGTGGAAAGTACTGCAGTCAGCACTGAAGTGCGTAAGGAAATGACTCTTTAATAGTCATAATTATGTGTTAGGTGCAGTTAGGTGAAAAGTAACCTCAGAAGAGTGCTTGCATCTATTTCTAGGATTTGGGCCTCCTGAGGGTGAAGGCACATTGATTCAGACAGCTTTGCTGTGCTCACTTCTGTCTGCTGTTAGGAGGGACGAGCATGCAACCTTATTTGAAATACTTTAAAGTAAATGAATTTAAACAAATTAGAAATCCCAGCACTTCATCATACACCAAGAGAGTGAGTGGGGCGTCTCCAGAGTTCGAGCTGGAGCTTCACTCTGTGCTGCCACTGCTGTTCCTGACCTCTGTCCTCGCTGACATCCTCCTGGTTAGGATTAGTCATCCCTTCAAGCAGAAAGTTAAGTGCTTGGCTATTAGCCAAAGAGTTGGCAGTTTGAATCCACCCAGAGGCACCTCGGGAGAAAGTAGTACCAGAAGTAGGCCACAGCTGTTAAAACCTCATGGAACCCAGTTCTGCTGTGTCCCCTGGGATCACCAAGAGTCAGAATCGACTCATTGGCAACTGGTTTTTTAGTGGGCTTGGCTGGCATAAGCACTTTACTCTCTGCTATTAACCTAAAGGTTGGTGGTTTGGATACATGCACTGGTACTGTGGAGGAAAGGCGAGGCCATCAGCTTCTGTATGGCTACAGTCAAGAAAACTCTGTGGAGCGATTCTGCTCTGAAATGCTTGGGGTCGCCATGGGTTAGAATCTACTGGATGGCAGCAGGTTTGGTGATTTGAGTTTGAAGCACTGAGTCCACTTTCCCTGAGTACCTGCTGTGTGACCACCATTGTACTGAGTACTGGGAAGCAGAAAGAACCTGCGGTCTCTGTCTTGTCTGGTGAAGCCTGCAGGTTGGTCAGTGGTGTTTTCTATGCAGGGCGATGAGTCATAGACAGAAGTGACCTGCTGCCTGTCGGGGTGTGGAAGTGTGAGTGAAAGTCCCCTGTGTCAGTGGGGTGAGGGCCTAGTGAGATCTAGCCCACACCGTGCACCGCTCCAGGTGTATAGGAATTCAGCTCGTCTTCACAAGTACCCTGCGTGCTCTGTTATCGTCAGCTACCGTCAAAGTGGCACCCATGCAGAAGCCTCATGCGTGGTAGAACGCTGTGCCAGCTGGTCCTGTGCCAGCCCTGTGATAGGACTTTCATTGGAGGGTTTTCATGAGTAGACTGCCAGGCCTGGTCCGCCTTAGTCTGGAAACTGACGTTCCAGGCGCTGTTGTTTTTCCCATTTGCTGCTGAGGGAACTGAAGCAGCAGCTATGTTAGACAGTGCTGGCAAGCATCAGAAGCCACATACAGTCCCATGCAGCCTGACTGCGGGGCCTACGCTCTTAACCCTGGGCCCAGAGAACTTCCTCACAGTCATCTGCAAGGGCAAGGGAGGCAGGAAGTGACACAGGAGAGTGAGGGCCCTGCCAGCCCTGCAGGAGCCTTACATGTTTCAGAACTAACCTTCCTTTGTGTGAATTGTGGCTACTGACCAGGTGACGGAGAGGACACCCATTGACCGGGAGTGTGGCGGACTTGGTAAGATTTCTTTCTGAGCATGAAGTCCAAAACCTGAGCAAAGGTAAAGGGGTAAAATAGTGAGGTCTTTATTCACTATCCAGACCAGAGAACCAAATCGGTCGTTGTTGAGTCAATTCCGACTCAGTACAGCCCGGTAGGACAGCCTTGAACTACCGATACGGTTTCCAGGGAGCACCTGGTGGATTTGAACTGGCTGACCATTCGGTCGGCAGTCAAACTCTTACTGCTGTGCCACCCAGGGCTGTCTTTACGCCTGGTGGCGGTTAACAAGTCCGAAATTCTCTTTTAAGCAGCCGGCTGGCTTGAGGCTTTCTTGGAATGTCTTTAGTTCATGCACCGGAAATGAATGTCTGTAATCCTGGCACTTCTTTGAAATCCCTCAAGTCTTTCCTTTGACCTCTGCTGTTTCTCCTCCCTATGAATGTGAGTTGTGTGAGGTTCAGTATGCACGGGGGCTAGGGGGTGAGAACACAGGCTCTGCTACCTAGCTTATTCGGGTATACCCTGGCATTTACATCAACAAGACTAGAAAATGAAGTTTTTTAGAGCTTGATTAGCTGTGACTTAGCATATTTAATAAGGATTTGAGGCTCAGCTACCATGGGGTGTATGTATATGTCAGAGAGAGAATGTGAGGGGTCCTGGCCATGACCTTGGAGTTCAGAGCCAGCACGTGCTGTGGGATGAGTTAGTGTAGACTGGAGAGAAGCATCTGCCTGTATTTGTGTGAATGACAATTGCTTTAGGAAAAAAAACATTTGCAGTTGTCTTCGAGCAGACCTTACCTCTTCCATCCAGACCCTCCTCCCTCAGCTTTCCTCAGCACCCTGTCCCAATTGCCTGCGTTTTTGATTGCGTGTTCCAGACCTCCTGTACCAACTAGGAGTATTTCAGTTAAGTTGTGTTCTCAGATTTTGTATGCTTTCTACATGTCCCCATGTATCTAACTGCTTCATCGTGAACGTTTTCCCACCTTCCCTTTTTGGTGGTTTTATAAACCCAAATAAAACCAGCTGTCATCAAGTTGATTCCAACTCATGGGGACCCCATCTGTGCTAAAGTAGAACTGTGCCCTATGGAGTTTTCTTGCACTTGTGTGTGTGTGTGTGTGTGTGTGTGTGTGTGTGTGTGTGTGTGTGTGTGTGTGTGTGTGTGTGTGTGTGTGTGTGTGTGTATGTGTGACATTTTCAGACTGGTTTCTTTCCTTAGCAATATGCTTTTAAGGCTCTACCATCTCCTTTTTTCTTTTTTCATTTTTGAAAATAATTTATTATATTGCAGTCTATTTCTTACTGGCATTGGTGAAAGGTACATGATTAAATGCCTTTTCAATAAATATGCCAGTGAAACTTTAACATGTGCGGACTTGGATGGTCAATGTTAAGATGTAGTGAATGTATGTAATGACGATGTAAGAATGGCGTGGGGAAGGTATGTGACCCCCTCTTACTTTGTGAGGAGAAAGGAGAGTCAAGGTCATTAGCCCATTCGTTTGAGGTGGGGTGGTCAGACCATCCTCCTCTCTGCCATCTTTACCAGTTCTGACACCACCCATCCCCCCCAGCAGTCTCTACTTCACTGCTGGGTTTGGTAAGTCATTACAGTGGCCTCACAGAACACACAGGCAATAGTTATGATTATAGGGTTTATCGTGGAAGTAACAGATTGTAGTTCAGGCCCAAAGGCACTCAGCTTTCTTGGTCTGTGGGCCCAGAAGCCTACTGTGCTGTCTCCTTGGGTTTCTCCTGCAGGTATCTCCTTCATTGTTGGTGATGGACTCTTCTTTTTCTTGCTTCTGGGGTCCTTCATGTCAAGTCCAGCGAGATGGGGAAACCCACCAATCCCTTTGGTGGGCTACGGTTGCCCTGTCTGCATAGTCCCACCTAATCACCTGGTGGATGTTCTGAGACTATGACTATAAAGTCCACATACAAATAATCCATTCCACCACAGTGATAAATATTTTTAAGTGTAAATTAAATCCATTTCCATACATGGTATAATATGATGAGCCCTGGTGATGGAACATTTAAACAGTTGGCTTTTAGCCAACAGGTTGGAGGTTCAAACCCACCTGGTGGCTCTGCAGGAGAAAGAGTTGGCAGCCTGCTCCCATGACTGTAACAGCCTAGACAACCCTCAGGAAAGTTCTGCTCTGTCACACAGGGTTGCAGTGGATTGGAATCAATCTAATGGCCAGTCACTGTCACTATATATCCATCGTACACAGGCCATGGAGCTAAATTACTGAGGTCACGCCGCTTCTGCTGCTGAGATGTGCCTGTGTTAGAACCATCCTTGGGGAGATGGGGACCCCGCTCAGGACCCTACCGGGGGGTTTCATCAGGAGGTGAGAAGAGCTGCCTCCTGACTGCCTGGGCCTCAGCATTGTGCTCATCGTGGCACAGTGGTTTCCCTCAGAGCTTCTTGTGTTTCCCTTCAGTGGTGTACCTGTGGCCTCTGTACCTGCAGAGTCTGCATCCGGTGGTAGTTACGCTGGGAAGACGCCCTTATCAGTTGCCATGTGGCTGCAGGGTCACCTGCTGGCGAGGAACCAGTTCTCTGAGCTGTGAGTGCGTACTAGTTAGGACTGCGCTGATGGCACGGCACAAACCTCAGGCTTGGTTCTTTTCTTAAAATTTATTTTTTGTTGTTGTCAGTGAAAATATAAACAGCAGACTATATGCCAGTTCAACGGTTTCTACACATACAGTTCAGTGACGTTCTTCAAGTTGTACAGCCATTCTCACTTTTTTCTGAGTTGTTTCTTGCTTGTCACCATAAACTCACTGATTCCCATCAAGTCTTTTGAGTTGCTGTTGTCAACATGGAGATAGTTTTTTAAAGAGTGAAGTTATATTCTTTACTAATTAAGCTTAACGACTGTTTCGTTGAAAGAAGCCTTCAAGACATATTTTTGGTTTAAGGATTAACATTTAATGAGTATTTTAGGGCTGTAGTTTTGGAGTTTCATCCAGCCTCAGTGGCTCTAGAAACTCAAGATTCTTTAAGAAGCAAACTTCACTTTTTTCACTATGAGTATGGAGGCATAACTTTGAAATGTTTTATAAATTTCTCAAATTAAGAATTCCAAGTGTATCAGCCTAGATGATTTCTTTACACAGGACATAAATGCAATGTTTATGAAAACTTTTGCTTTAAGAAAGAAAGCCATATTCCCTAATTCCTAGAATTAGTGATTACAAGTCATTGTATAAAACAACTAGGAGAGAACCCTGTGATGCAGACTGTCCTGTCCATGTTTGAGAATAAATTGGCCTGTCATCACATTGCCTATGTTGGGATTATGTGACTAGAGAGAGCATTTGGAGCAGGAGGAATCAACACCCTTTGAACAGCCAGGAAATTTCTCTCTATGCCTAGGTACTTTATTTCCTTGATAGCCATAAAAATGTCCCAAAAGAACATTCTCTCCTCAGTACACTTGCAGAACGTAGGCCTCAGCTCGGTCAAGCTCTGTGTGCAATCTACAGCTGTCACGAAAGGGATGGAAAGATGTATTGCTACATGCCTCTGTCTGAAGTCTGTGAAACTGCAGCAGATTTCCTGATGAATTTTTTTGTCTCCGACTATCGTGCTCGAAGCACAAATTGCCAGTTGGGAAGAAGTCAAGGCACATGAACTCCCAGTGTGCCCTCTTGGCCTCAGCTGAAACCTGGCGACTTCTGGACACTCCTGTCGCTAGTGTGGTGAGGACAGCCGCCTCTCTTCCAGACTCAGAGCTCATTTTGAGTGGGGAGGACTCGCAGTGAGAGTGGATTGTTCTGGGAAGAGCATTTAACATTCACCGCTGGGCGTGGGAAGAGAAACAGGACCATTTAGAAACTTGACAGCAAGAGTCCATCATGGAAATTTCTATGAGGGAATGCTCCATTTTTCAGCCTCTGGTGAAACGTGAGTGTGGCTCAGGAACAGCGCTCTCCAGGATTCTGGGAAGGATTGTCTCATCCCTTAGTATCTGCAGGCTGCACTACGCAGGACAAGGCTCAAGGTGCCCACCTCGTACTCAGTCATAGGCAGGTTGCATAAACTTTAGAGCTTCCAAATTTTTCCACTTAAAAGGGAATGATATTATCTACCTTTTAAGATTCTTGAGGAGCGCTGATGGTGTGGCAGTTATATGTGTTACAGGTAGTTATGTGTGTTATGGGTAGTTATATGTGTTACGAATAGTTATGTGTGTTACGGGTAGTTATGTGTGTTACAGGTAGTGTTACAGTTGCTAACCAAAAGGTGGGCAGTTTGAGTCCACAGTTGCCCCTTGGAAGCCCTGTGGCGGTGGGAGTCCTGTGTCCTGTACAGTCTCTATGAGTCAGAATTGATTCAACAGTAATGGGTTGGGATTATTGAAAGGATTAAATGAGATAAAGGCTTGTGATGTTGTTAATTGCCATGGAGATGACTGCACCTCATGGCAACTGGCTGCAGCGCAATGAAGCATTGCCTAGTCCTGCGTTGTGTTCGCGCTCCTCGGTGGCTTTGAGACCTTTGCTGCAGCTGTTGTGTCAGGTCATCTCATGGAAGGTGTCCCTCGTTTTCACAGACCGTCTGTCAGACATGTGGTCCTTTTCGAGGGACCACATGTCCAAAGTAAGGAAACCGAAGTCCCACTATAGGAACATTCTGGTTGTATCCTAAGACTGTTAATCTTTTTCTGGTGTTCTGTGGTATATTCACTGTTTGCCAGCACCATGGCTCAAATGTACCAATTCTTCTTTGGTCCACCTCATTCATCATACAGCTTCCTATGAGGTGATTGTAAAGACTGTGACTTGAGTCAAGCACACCTAGTCCTCAGAGTGACATCCTTATATTTAAAAAAAAAACAAACAAAACTTTTAGGAGGTTTTCTGCAGCCCATTTGCCTAATTCAATCTGTCACTTGATTTTTTTTGACTGTGCTTATAGGCAGCAAATCACATAGTTTTAGGGTATCAACTTCAGTCTGTAGAATATGTTTTCTACTCCTTAACTAGTTTATGCTGCTCTTTTCTGGTCTTGATGAGATTTGGAAGTAGAGGCTGTGTTCTCCAAACTTTGTTCTCCGAGCTCGTGAGGCGGACTGGGTACCTCAGGGTGTGAGACTTTGCTGAGTCGGTGGATCAGCTCCACTTGCTGCTTTAAGTAGTTGGAAACCCTGGTGTCGGCAGTGGGTAAGTGCTACATCTGCTGACCAAGAGGTCGGAAGTTCAGATCCACCAGGTGCTCCTTGGTAACGGTGGAGCAGTCCTATAGGGTCGCTGTGAGTTGGAATCGACTCAGTGGCAGTGGGTTGGGTTTGTTTTGGGGCTTAGTGCTTAAGAGCTCTATTGCTTATCAAAAGATCAGTAGTTCAAATCTACCAGCCACTCTTTGGAAACCTAAGGGGCAGCTCTGTTGTGTAGGGTTGCTGTGGGTTGGAACTGACTTGACAGTAATGGTTTGTTGTTATTTGTGCTGCTGTAACAGAAATACCTCAGGTTGGAGGCTTTCAGAAACAGACATTTGTTTTTCTCACAGTTAGAAGGCGGGAAGTCCAAATGTAGGGTTCCAGCTATAGGGAAAAGCTTACTGTCTATCAGCCTTGGTGATCTCCTTGTGGCATGTCATCTACTCCCAGATGTCTGCTTATTCCCATGCTTCTGTAATCTCTTTTATATCTCAGAAGAAATTGACCTAAGACACACTTTACCCTAATCCTGTCTCATTAACATAGCAAAGACAACCCATTCCCAAATGTAATTACAACCACACATACAGGGGTGAGGCTGTACAATACGTATTTGGGGAACATACAATTCAGTCCATAAAACTTGGACTTTAATCAACATTCAATTTAAAATCTACTTCTTTAAAGCCTTTAAATTCAGTTGACAGATTTTATTTTATTTTAAAACCTAATAATTTGCACATAAAAACTAAGAACAGGCTGTTTTGCTTGATTAATGTTCATGTCATGTGTAACTTTGACAGATTAAATATTAACCATTTTGTATTTAAATAATCAAATTTCCTCGGACATTTTAACTATGATTATAAATTTCATATATACAGTTCTCACAAATGTCACAGTTGTCCAAGCACTTGATGCTCCTAAGTCTGCTCAATGAGACGTTACTTCCATTGGTTTCAGGTTCTCCTAAGTGTTTCAAACATCAAAAACAAGCAACACACACAACCTGTGACTGCACCTGTATAAACATAACTTACACAAAATTGATAGATTAGTAGATAGAATTTGCCCACCCAGTGGGGAACAGATTTACCATATTGACTTAGAATTTACAAAGGGGGGAAAAAAAATCAAAGAGCATTAAAGCCGTTTTCAAACCAAACCAGTTACCATTGAGTAGATTCTGGCTTGTGGTGAGCAAGCATGTGGGTCTGAGGAGAACTGCACCTTAAAGGATTTCCAGTGGCTGAGTTTTCTAAAGTTGATAGGCCTTTTGAGATGCCTCTGAGGGGACTTGAACAGCTAACCTTTTAGTCAGCAGCCAAGTGTGTAACTGGCTGCACCACCCAAAGACTCCCAACACCATTTGGAGGCATAGGATTTGATTATACCTTTAAAATCTAAGCCCACAGTTGTTGGATAGGGGCACCTTATTAAGGTCAGATGGCTCCTCAAACCGCTTGTCCTTCACTGACGTGTCACTCAAGTTTCATGAACTGTCTCTTATAGGAGTATCTGTGTATGTGGGGAGAGGAGGGCTGGGGGAGGTGCTTTCTAAGCCCTGGGATTTGGGTTCGTTTTGTGTAACTCTTGTGGGATTTCTTGCATGAAAGCCTAAGGCACATGAGTGGAATGTTGGAGCTCATGTGAGTTGATTTGTATCCACCCTGTCCTTCATAAACTGCACAGTACCTCAGTGACTGTCATTCTGTCCCTGTCATGTTGACTACTTCATAGTATTTAGCACTGCTGATCCTCTGGAGAAAGGTGGGTCATCCCCTGGTGTTCTGATCAAAGGGTTAACTGGTTGCCATGAAGACACACTGTCTATTTTGTTTTTTTCCAATCACATGCCTCCCTCACTTGGCAGACTTGGCAGTGTTTCTAGTATTTCTCCTATGGTAATGGTCTCAAGATGATTGGTTTGGGGACGTATTCCCAGAGGACAAGTCCACTGCGTCTCTTTCTCATTTTTTTCTTTCCAAGGGGACTCAAGGTAGAACATCTGATCCTCAAACATCAGAATAGCCACCTTGAACCTGAGGGCAATGTTATTAATTTCTAGGACTCTGTCACTTCTTCTCAGAGCAGAACTTAGACCGAGGGCTGCAGGCATCGTGAGTCACATCCACTCTGTTTTTTGAATGTTCTCTGATGAACTCTTCCTTCACCACATAGACTAGGCACCACCAGAGGGACTTCCAGGATGTATAATCAGAGGTGTAGGAGTGAGCCTGGTGGCAAAGTAAAATTTCTGAGTGGGTTTGAAAGGTTAAGCAGAGTTCCCTTGAGTTACTGTTGTATATGGCATGAGGTAAGAGTTTAAGTGCTGTAAAATTAAAATGATACAGTGTAACTGAATTGTTGTAAGGATTAAAGGAGAGAATGCTTGCAAGTGTCCAAGACCCCACCTGGCACCTGTAGGTGCTTGAAAATATGGTTCCTTTCTGTTCTTGACTTAGGAACTTGCCCAAAGTTATGCTGCAGGGGAAAAAAAATGTCATGTTACATTTTCTCTAAATATTTCAAACCGCTGGAAAGCCATGTGGATAGCTCCTTTGTATGTATACCCAATACATAGCTTTAGGAATATTTTGACACTACATATTTTATAGATGTTAACTACACTTTCAACCAGTCAGTTTCATAGCAGTAATTTCTATGCTCTTAGGGAGGAAAGAGTGGAAAAATATCAAGTGAAATGGCATTTCCCTGTGCTAAAAGATCATAAATACAATAAATGTACTTAGATCTAAAAAATATTTTGATGCTTTAAGTGTTTTCAAGATCATATTTGAAACCAGAACATGTTTTTTTCAGAAAAAGAAATAAAGGAAGGAGAAAAGGGGAAAAAAATTGATGTTGTATTTCTCACAGCAGAGCCCAGCTTGCACAGAGGGAACAATAAATGTTTGTTGAATTAAAAACTATGGTATTTGTTTTTAGATAAGGCACCCAGGTAAATAATGTGCCCACACATATTAGGTAAATAATGAATGGTGATGGGGGGAGGGATGCTGCTTTAGTTATCTGGTACTGCTCTAATAGAAATAGCATGAACGGATGGCTTTAACAAAGGAAGATTTATTTTTACATAGTCTGTTAGGCTGTAAGTCCAAATTTGGGATGTCTGCTCCAAGGGAAGGCTTTCTTCCTTGTTAGCTCTGGTGGAAAGTCCTTGTGTTGCATCAGTCTTTGTTCAGGTTGCATCTTGGCACAAAAACCTCAGGTCTGAAGGGTGTACTCTTCTCCTGGTGCTGCTTTCTTGATGGTGTGAGTTTCCTAGTTCTCTGCTTGCTTCCCTCTCTTTTTATCTCCCATAGGATGAAAGGACAAAAGGTGGTACAAGCCATGCTCCAGGGAAACTCCCTTAGCAAGGGTGTTGCAGTCTCACCCTAATCCTCTTTTAACGCAATCATCCTTCTATTAGCTACAGGCAGAGATTAGGATGCATAACAAAGGAAAGTCACAAAATATTGAGAATGATGGCCTAGCCAGATGACTACACACATTTTTGGGGGTGACACAGTTCAATCTAAGAGATTCCGCCCTTTGCCCCTGAAATCACATCTTTGAAACATGTAACACATTCTCTCATCATAGCAAGAGTCATAGCAAAAACATGTCTACACCATATGATGGCCCACTGCCATCAAACTGATTCCGACTTGTAACAATCCTGTAGAACAGAGTAGAACTGCTCCACAGAGACCATATGATGGAAGTCTTAAATCAGTTCCAAGTCCAAAACACAAAAGCTACTCTACACCTCTGAAACCTGGAATACAACCTGTCAGCTTCCAAAGGTACAATGGCATGCACAAGCTGGACATTTCCATTACAAATGGGAGAAGAAAGGCAAAACAGGCAACAAACAAGTCTGCAAGACACATGATATTAGCCCTCAAAACTTTGAAAATAATCTTCAGTTCTCTGTGATGTTTTACACAATAGCCCTGCCCTCCAGATCTGGCAACACTCTCCAGATTTTGAGTGGAAGCATGTTGGCCCTGTGCTTACACTTCTGCCTTCTAGGCCCACTTGGATAGCAACTCTGCCCCCTTGGCTTTAGGTGCACCCTAAGCCCAAGTGAGTGACAATTCCACCCTTAAAAACACAGAAAGCCCTGGCTCCACCCTTTCAACCCCCTGAGGTCATGGCAATACTTTTGAGACTGAGGTAGCTTAGCTTCTCATGCTGTTTGTCTCTTCAACTTCTGCTTCCTATGGCCTCATGGCCCAGGCCTCAGGCCTGCATCTGTCCTGCTGGGGGCAAATGTTCCAAAGCTCTGTACCTCCACTGATTCAAGTACCTGGAGGCACCCAACTTTTCCAGGAAACCTCCTGCACACAGGCAGTCAGCTCTCTAGCTCTGTGGGTCAGCAAGCCTAGCTCCACTGACTGAAGTGCCCAGAGGCACCCCATTCTACCTGGAAACCTCCTGCACATAGGCATTCATCATTCTTGCTCCGTGAGTCAGCTCCTGGTTCTGCTTCTGCCAGCTTGCTACTGCTCTATCTTCTTTGGTATTAACAGTTTGCCTTGGTTCAGTCTGAGTCTTCCATCCACTCACAGTTTCCAAACCACTTACACATTTTAGGTACTTTTTAGAGCAGCACCCTGCTACCTTAGTATCAAATTGTCTTAGGCTGGGTTTTCTAGGGAAGCAAAACCAGTGACACACACATGTGTAAGGAAAGATTTATATAAAGGAAAGAGCTCACACAATTGTGGAAGCTGAACATCCCAAGTCCTGGCACAAGCCTTACGTGGCCGTGGGGGCTGGTAAACCCAAGGTCGGCAGGTCAGAGACCAGAGTTCTAGATCACCAGCTGTGTAGGTCAGCGGATGCCAAGATGATGGCGAGACTGTGAGGTCTCTGCTGACTCACAGAGCTGCGGGGGATGGTGAACCCAGGATCAGCAATTCAGGGAACAGGACTCTCACTGGCTGTAAGAGTTGATAATCCAATAGCTGCTAGTTCAGGTCCACGAACCAGAAGCAAAAAGACAGCAGGAGCTGGTGGCAACGTGAGCAGACAGGAAGTAGTAGTGGAAGGCAGAGAGATGAGAGCTGAGGAGAGGGAAGCCACCACAGGCCCCGCCTTTGCCACTTGATACAGAAACCAAGCATGGAGTTGCCAAGTTATAACCACTATAGTTGCACATGTCTTTTGGCAAAAAACATGTAATATGCATGTTATTTGTGTAAAAATGTGGTAAATAAATATTTATAGTCATCAGGTACTGTTTTAAGTCACACCTTAGACTATGTTGGTTATTTTGAAAGCCATAGTCAATGTCAGAAGTTATTTTTTAATTTTTTGACCAAATTCTTATGGTCAGTTTCATGTCCTTTCTAGAAAGATCTAGAATATTCATTCCATCCTCAGGGCAAGCCTCTGTATAGTCATTGTTCCTTGTGACAACTGGAGCCCTCTGTTTTGGCTGCCACATTGAATTTTTTTGAAAAAGGTCTCTAGCCTTGACTATTGGGAAGCCTCTCTTTCAGATCCGACTTGACGACAAGTGGCTTGGCTGGCTCTTTCAGATAAAGTGAATGATATGGGCTGTCCCTCTCCAATGAGAGGGAGAGATCTGTTGTGAGGGTAGAACTGAGGAACTCGTGGTGTCAGTGCAGCTGCTGGCTCCCATGCCTGCCCCAGACAGGACTCTTAGAGAATTTCCTCAGTGTCTTAGTGGAATCCCTGTGACTATTCAGCGCCAACCTCTAGCTGTGTGTAATATCATTTTAAATCCAGGTTAGGGTGGAATCAACTTCTGTTTAATAGAAAATAAGAACATAATGAAGATTCTCTATTCCTCATAATGAATAAATAGCCAGGTAGATTTTCCCGTTGCCTCATGTAGTGTTATTCGGATGTCACTGTTTACTGTCAGCTTTCCACTTCATCTTTGAGTTAAAATGACACTTTGGGTGTAATACACAGGTTTGAACTTCAAAGTCTTGGTTTGCTCTCACTTCACTGCGACCTCAAACCCAGACCCTGTAGCCCGTGAGTGTGATGTAACTGGGTTGATACATGCAGGCAGAGCCCTGGTGGCACAGTGGTTAAGAGCTCAGCTGCTAAGCAGAAGGTTGGCAATTTAAAATCCACCCGCTACTCCTTGGAAACCCTATGGGACAGTTCTACATGGTCTTATAGGATCACTACGAGTAGAAATTGACTTGAGGACAATGAGTATGCATGCATGTTCCATAAATGCCTGAAAATTTCCAGGACAGACTGTCCCCTGGCACATTTGTAAGCTCTGCATTCTACACAGTTTCTGAAATACATAGCCAACAGCATAGGCTCCTATTTACAAGGCTTTTTATATTATCTTTCACCTCCATCCAACCCCAGGTGTTAACATGCTGTGGTGTACCTCATAAACTGGGGACACATTTCCAGAGATACAGGAGCCTAGAAATCCACAGAGAATTTCTATTCCTACTTGGGCACAGTTTTAAATTATTTTGGTAAGAGAGTGAACTTAGATGATTGTTTGATAAACCTATCCAGTAGAAGTCTATGTAAGCTACTTGATGAACCACACTGCCTACATTGTATTGTCTTCTTTCAAACTTCTTGTTTGGACGAAGTTAACTGATTTCCATGGGCAACGAAAATAGTCTTGCTTCACGTGTTACTAAATAAATGATATTTAGAAGTCAGCATATGTGCATAACAGGAGAAGGGAAGTAGGGAAGCAGAATAGATGGAGTAATCTTTTTCCTTCCCTTTCTGATCATTCTCATAGAAAGCAGTGTATGCTAAGACATGAGTGAAAACTGGGAAGTTGTTGCCTGCTAAATCACTGTTGGTTGTTGGTGTTTCTGCAGATCAGTTGTCCTGCATTATATGATTTTTTGACATCCATAAAACAGAGGGTATTATGTTTGAACATTTTCAATGCTATTGATGTTTTAGTTAGTACCATTAAAGAATTTTATGCTTGCAGTATGTTTGACTTCATCTAGATGATACAGTAATGTACTATGCTGAATAATGTTAATGTGTGATTTTTTTTTTCAGATCAAAGTAGTCTTTACTACCAGTAATTAAAACTGGTATAATCTGGACCTGAAAAAAGATGCGTTTTGTAGATTCTTGGCTGATAATCCATAAACAGGAATTGTGGTTAGTTGGAGTCTGCTCATGGCAGCCCTAACTATAACAAAAAAACTTGACCTGGTTCTGTGCCATCTTCACAGTAGTTGGTATATTTGAGCTCATTATTGCTCCCAGTGTGCCAATCTAAAATGGGGGGGGGGGGGATAGAATTCCACATATTTCCAGGAATATAGATATGAGTATGTTGTTGTTTATAAAACATATTCTGGTGGCTCAGTGGTTGGAGCACTTGACTACTGTCTGAGTCATCTTGGGCCGCTGTAACAGAAATACCACAAGAGAATGGCTTTAACAAAGAGAAGCGGATTCTCTCATAATCCAGTAGGCTAGAAGCTGAATTCAAGGTGTCAGATGCAGGGGAAGGCTTCTTTCTCTGTCAGCTAGGGAGGAAAGTCCTTGTGATGTGTCAGTTTTCACCTGATGGGAGCCTTTCAGCACAGGTAGCTCAGGTCCAAAGGGCGTGCCCTGTTCCTGGCACTGCTGTCTTTAAGATGTGGCATCCCCGTCTCTCTCTGCTGGCTTTTGTCTTTTATATCTCAAAAGAATTGACTTAAGACATTGTCTTGTCTCGTAGGTTTCGTCAATATAACTGCCATTAATCCATCTCAGTATTTTATAGTGATAGGATCTTCATCACATAAGGAAGTCACATTAGATAACAAAATGTTAAGCTCATATGATACTGGGAATCATGACCTAGCCAAGTTGACAGATATTTTTTGGGGGGACACAGTTCAGTCCATGGCAGCTGCTAACCAGAAGGTCAGTGGTTCGAACCCAGCCACCACTCCACAGGAGGAAGATGTGATAGTCTGCTTCTGTGAAGGTTCCAGACTCAAAAATTCCCTGGGGCAGTTCTACTCTGGCCTGTCGAGTCACCATGAGTTGGAAATCAGCTTTACAACAATGAATTTTAGTCATTGGCACAATGATGCCTTTGTATCTTATTTTCTCATTTTGGGGAGTAGAGGATAAAACAGGATTTTCTAAAGCACTTTCATTTACATCATAAAAGGAAGTGACTGGCAAAAACAAGCAAGGGTTTGGTCTTGCATTTGAAACAGCCAGTGTCTGCAGCCCCGCTGGAACGGGACTTCAGGAGAACTGCAGAAAGAACATGATTGTGAACACGGTGATGTTAGGTGAGCTGCTGGCATGAGATGAAACAGGTATTATGAAGATGATCTCATTGTGCAACAAGCCAGCTGTGGGTGGCGGCTGCACCCAGACCTGTCTGCTTGCTCTTCCTTCTTGCTAGGTATTTTTGTTCCTGTGCAGTCTCCATCTGTTCAGAACTGTCAGTGTCCATTTCAGGTAAAGTAACAGAATGCCAGCAAAACTGGTCACTTTTCTGGTCAATTGAAAACAGATCATTTTACCTCTGAAATATTAATTGACCAACTTACTCAGTGCTCACTAAGCCAGTCACATCTTAGCAAGAACCAGGTTTCACATCAAGACTGATATCCAGCATGAAAAGAACAGAGACATTCCTATTTCAGAGGTTCACTAAGTATCAGAGAAAGGGTAGGACATAATCCTCCATGTAATTCTGAACCCAGTATTGCAGACATGAGTGCCAACAGGGAAGCTAAACGCTCTGCCCTCCTTTCGTGTGTATTTAGGCATTTCTGGATTAAAAGCTCCTGTTTGGATCAGTCTGACAGTGGTGTATTACCTGATACCATTTCCATTCTCATTGTTGCAGACAGCAAGACTGTCCTTAATTCTTGCAGGACGGTGCTATATGTAGCAATCACTTAATTTTTGTACCTCTGGGGTTCCTTGGGAAGTTCCTCTCCCACTGTTGGCAGGCAACATCTTGTGTCTGAAGCAGAAAAAACAGACATGCACTGCAGATTATTATTTTTACAGGGTATCCCATGAAGTGGTGCTGAATCATTGAATTTTTGGTAGGAAAAACATGAATTTTGGAAGTTTGGATTGGGTACACATATTTTACCTCTGGCCTCGGGGTAAATTGGTAGAATGAGGCATAAAACAAAAATCATATTGATTATCAAAAACTGAGACATGCTCAATGATTCAGCATGCCCTCCCTTACAGCAAACCTAGCATCAACAGAAAATTAAGCAGAAAAAAATATTTGGGTCATGAACTTCCCAGGAAGGTTATTTTGATCTGGCAGCTTTTTGACAACCCAGGAATCACTTCTGGAGTTGCTGGAATATCTGACTTCCCGTAAAGGGTTGTGGTATTGAACAAGTAGATTGACTCATTATCCTCTCCTCAACTGTCTTATTTATCTGTCTGCCATTTGTGACAGGTGACTCCCTGATGAAATATGCTGGTAGCGATTACATACCTCTTGCTCAGCAGTCAGTCCGTTATAAACAGGGTTGTTTAAGTGTTTGTCTTTGCATTAAATGGCAAAGAAAGGACCTGTTCCACTAACAGTGTTGGAAGCGACCACCTGCATGGGGAGAATTTACAGAATGGGGGCGCCTCGCCTTTTATCACTATTCTTAGGTCCCTGCTTTGAACTTGGAAGCAAATCCTGGATTTCTTCAGTTGTCCACAGAGACTTCAGGAACCCCTCTGCCTCTGAGTTTAACTTACACAAGCTGGTGGTATTTGGCAAACTGTGTTCTCGCCAATCCTTTGGTTTGTCTCCATCCTCCCAAGGGTTATTCAATTGCTCAAAACTTTGCACAGCTGGTCAGTGAAATGCAAAATGAAATGAAATGAATGGCCAATGTGGTGACTTGTGACTCTGTGCAAGTCACTTCCTGGCTTGGAACCCCTTGCCCTCACCGGTTCAATGCCAGCAGGGCGGGGAAGCACTGGGTTACCCATGGTCACCTCTAACTCCAGGCCCTAGAACATGGCCTCCACCCAGCTGTCCTCTCATTGGCATGCACCCAACCTCCGCTCCTGATTTCTGGCTTGATGACCAGTTGTGAGGTCAGTGTGGGCAGGATGTGCGCTGCCCACTATGGAGACCAAGAACTGAGCGTATGCTGTGTGTGGGCACCAGGGCCCGCACTGTCACCTGTGGTATGTCTTGGTAGGTGTAGTGCCATTTAGATACTAGCAAGGGTACAAACAGTTAACACACTCAGCTGCTATCAGGAGGGTTGGAAGTTCGAGTCCACCCAGAGACACCTCAGAAGAAAGGCCTGTGGTGATCTGCTTCTGAAATACCAACCATTCAAAACCTGGTGGACCCCGTTTCTGTCGGACACAGTGGGGTTGCTGTGAGTCGGAGTTGAGTCAGCAGCAGCCGGTTTAAAGCTAAGGTATCCTGGGTCTCAGCCCAGGAGTATCTGACTTCCGACATGTGTATTACAGTGTCTTTTTGGAGTTGCTCATTTGACTCCGGAAGTTCTCTCTGTAAAAGCCTCTCCTGAGCAGTAGCATGAGATCCACACGTGTGTCATCCTTTCTCAGTGTTTTGCTCCACAGGCTTGTCGCTCCTAGAGGAGAGCTGATGTGACAGTCCTTCCCTGTCCTGGAGGGTTGCTGCCAGGCAGCCATGGTGGTCTACTCCTGATCCTGTGAAGTTCGGGCTGGGCCTTCCTGGGGGCCACCAGAGAAGGGACAGTGCAGCATCCATCAGTCTCTTCTTGGGGCCTTGGTCCACAAATGTGCCCCCTTCCTTTGTCCAGAGAGGGAAGTGGCCTGATGAAGAGCCAGAAGAGTGAGAGGGTGGTGAAACTGAGACCAGGTTAAGGGAAGAGGCCACCGCCTTCATGTACATGCGTTTGTCTGAATCTTCTTTGTGTGATGGGTTCCCAAGGCTTCGGTGAAGGAGGAGGAGCCTAGAATGAGTCTCAAGGAACTTGGGAACCACAGTCCCAGCCCTGCTTCTAACTTCCAGGGAGACTTGGAGTGGAGAAACTTAGTCAAGGGGCCCCTGAGCCAGCAGCTCAAGGTGGTGTGCAGTCCCCTCCTGCCTTGATGCTAAATCCCTGCACTCCCTCCTACTGACCCTCGTCTGAGAGTCCCTTACTCTCCCTGCCACCACAGGGAGTCTCTGCTACCAGAGAATCCTGGGTCACTGCAGGTGACAGGGAGCTGGCAACCATTTCTTGCTGGGGTGATTAGGAAGCAGTGGGCTTCTATCTCTGGGGTCTAAATTCTGCACTTTGAAGGGGCCGAGAGCCTATTGTGATCTCAGCTTCAAGGGCAAGACTCTCATCACTCTTCAGCTCTCCCTGTTCTCAGTCACTTCCTACAGGTAGCTGTCTGGGCAGGAAATGGACAATTTGCTGGATAGGGAGCAGTCTCCAGAGTGCTCATTCTCCAGGAAATGCTCTCAGGATGAAATTTTCTTTGACAGTGTCCCGGAACCCAAAATGTTATGCTGAATAGAACTCAAGGCCCTGAGCACAACTGCCCAGCAGGCATGCAGAGGCATGCTCACGTTCCTGCCGCCTCGACACTGAGCCTTCCCGGTGCAGCTAGGAGGAAGGCTGATTGAATTAGTTGTGCAGCTATTAAAAATCATGTTTTCGAAGGGTACTTCATGGTGCAATGTAATAAATGAGAAAAGTCCGGCTCCAATTTGAGCCCACAGCATGATCCCAATTATGTGTGAAAATACAGACATGCAAAGGGAATCCATCAAAGTGCGCTTGATCATCACCGGCGAGTGTAATCATAGGTGATTATGAGTTTCAAGTTTCTTACCTTCTTATAGTTTCCATATGAGCATGTTTTATAACAAGAAAAAAAGGTTACTTTCTTTTTTAAATGTAGGTATAAAATCTTCCAAAAACCTCTTGTCTCCTTGCGCCTCTCCCTTGACTTTCCTTATCTGGATCCTTTGTGGTTGCTTGGTCAGAATTTCAGTTTGGATTTCTCGGGTCCCGAGGCCTCTTGAAGTTCTGTGGGCTGTAATAATTGTACAGTGTGCAGTAAGCCCTCTGTCAAATGTGGGGGCTCTCACATTTGAGATGTGTTTTCATCGTAATGCCGTCTTTTCCCACCAAAGAGTCGCACAAAGTTGTAGACCGCATCTGTTTCGCTCACTGTGAATCACACTGTGTCGGAGTACTGGTGGTTCACTGGTGGACTTCTTGCCTTCCACGTGGGAGACCTGGGTTTGATTCCTGGCCTCAGACATGGCCGCCACCTGTCAGTGGAAGCTTGCATGTTGCTAGGATGCTGATCAGGTCTCAGTGGGCTGGCAGCTCAGGCAGCCTAGGAGGAAAAGCCTGGGAATCTGCTTCCAGAAACCAGCCAGGGGACACCCAGTGGAGCACAGCAGTGTGACCTGCAGCTGGTCACTGGGATGGCCAGGCAGCATTTGTGTGGGGTTGCCCTGAGTCAGGGGTCACCTTGCCATCAGCTGACAGCAGCAACAATCCTGCTGTTCCTTTCCTGTGGAGAAATGCTCACAAGTTGTGTTGAGCGAGTGACCCAGTAAATGATTAGATTCAAGCCCCTGCAGCCTCTCGTTAGTGGTGTGACCTGGGACAAGTCATATGAGCTGCTTTTGAGGTGTGGGATGGTGAGGTTTGCCCACCCACCTGAGTGTTGCTTATTTCAGGGAAGGTAGAAGAGGGGTGACTGGCCCTCGGCTGTGCTGGTGTGCACTGTCCTCCCAGTACTTCTGTTTCAGCATCTCTGCTCGCGGTCCAGCTTTCTGGCTTTGCAGTGCCACTTCTCCTGATTTCAGTCCCAGGGATCACCTTCTCGCAAGGTTTTTTGTCCCCTCTCTTCCATCTTCCAGATGCCCCTTGGTTGGAACTGAACCTAGCCCCAGTTGAGGAAGGACTCCCTGGCTGTCTGTGCCTGTGCTCCTCCCTTCTCTTCTCCTGCCTCCTGGGGCCTGGAGGGGTTCTCTGGCCACCGCCCCATGGGGCTGCACTGCTAACTGCATTTTATTGAAGAGGAGGCGTTAAGTCACTTTTGTGCGGTGCCAGCTCCTATGTGAATCCAGGCCACCTGACTTTAGACCCCGGAGGAACGATGCTGTGGACACAACCGTGTCCTCACAGAACATGTGCTAAGCCCTGGTCCCCGGCCCCGTGCATCTAGCCCTATCTCGAAATAGCGTTTCTTCTGTACGGGACCTTGTGATGCAGTGGGTAACTGCTCAGCTGCTAACCAAAAGGCTGTCAGTTGAAATCCACCGGCCACTCTTTGGAAACAGTATGGGTACAAATACTCTGTCCTATAGGGTTCCTGAGTTGGAACCTAAGGGCCAAGGGTTAGGTCTTTGGGTTTGGTTATGCTAATGAGACTGTATCAAAGTAGGCTGTATCCTACTAATTACTGAGTTCTAAAAAGAACAGATTAGACAAAGAGACACACACCCCTGCTGTCCCGTCACTTCTGACTCAAGACCCTGCAGGACAGAGTAGAACTGCCCCATGGAGTTCTCAAGGCATATCTGGTAGATTCGAGACACACATAGGGGAAGAAAAAGACTCCTCATGCAGACAAGTGGAACTACCGGCCCAGGAACCGAGGATTGCTGGCAGATAGTGGAAGCTCACAGACAAGGAAGGACCGTCCCCCAGAGCCACGCCCTGAGTGCAGATGGCTGGCCTCCTGGACTGTGAGGATTTTCAGTTTCTAAAGCCCCCCTCTTGTGGTGCTTCTGTGGTGGCAGCATGTGGTAGGAGACACTCTACCTGGGTGGACGTCGGGCGGGGGTGCCTGCCCTGTGAGGCAGAGCACCCCTGCTGCGGGCAAGGAGCGAACCCGTGGGGGCAGCCTGGCTCAGGGACTGACTGTTCCCAAGGCCTCCAGTGCTAGGCATCTCCAGACACCTTTGCTTCTCCCCCATTGCTTAGCCTTCTTTCATTTCTTCCTTTTTTTTTCCAGCTTGTGGAGCTGACGTTATTTTTAGAAGCCACCACAGAGAAGTTGCCCTCAAGCGCCTCTTTTTTTCTCCCTTTTACAACGTAAAATTTTTATTGACATAGTAAAATCTGTTGTTCTCCATGTGTATTTTGGAAGCCCTGTGGCATAGTGGTCAAGATTTACTGCTGCTGAGCGGGAGGTCAGCAGTTCACATCCACCAGATACTGTTTGCAAACAAGACAGTTCTGCTCTGTCCTGTGTGATCCTTCCGACAGGAACAGGTTTATTCGTATGGATTTTAGCCATTGCCTGTAACACCTACAGAAAAAAGTGGGATGGGGTGAATCTGCCCTATTGAGATGGAAATATCTTCTCTTTCAGGAAACTCTCTTGGCACAGTGAGTTAAGTGCTACATCTGCTAACCGAAAGGTCACAGTTCAAATCCACCAGGTGCTCCTTGGAAACTCTATGGGGCACTTCTACTCTAGGGTCACTATGAGTTGGACCTGACCCGACGGCAGTGGGTTTCTTTTCTCTTTCGGGGCATGAGAATTACATCCATGGTGTGTTTGCACATTAGCATCAATGAGAGGCAAAGCTCAGGAAGACGCAGTCCTCCAGGGGCAGCTGCCAGGGCCAGTGTTGCCACCCACACCAGGCAGAAGGACCGAACGTGGAGCAGCTGAGACCAGCTTTACATCTGAGCTCCGCTGACTAACTGTGTAAGCCAGGCAAGGAGCTAACACCAGTTTCCTTATGTGTAAGGGGGATAGAATAGTAAGCATTAAGGTTACTGTTAGAATTACTGAAAGACAAGGTATAAAGCAGTTAGCATGGATAAAAACCATCAGTTACTGTGAAGTCAACCCCAACTCATGGTGACCCCAAATGTGTCAGAAGAGAACTGTGCCCCACAAGGTTGCCAGGGGCTGATTTTCTGCAAGTAGATTGCCAGCAGTTTCTTCCGAGGTACTTCAGGGTAGACTCAGACTTCTGGATTTTCATTAGCAGTCCAGCACAGTTACTGTTTCCACCACCAAGGACTGCAGCTCACATGGTAGCCACACCTCTCGGACACTCAGGTGGTGGTCATGGCTCTGGCTGGGCTGGTGGCTGCAGCTGGTGGCGATTTTTTGATCAGCTTGTTGGCCACTAAACCCAAGACTACCAATAACAGTTTCAAACCGTTCCTCTTCCAGACTTTTATGAAAGACAGATCTAAAAGAAAGTCACAGAAAACCAATTTTAGGTGGTTTGTATATCTGGGGCAGTTTTGGAGTTGAACTTGGGAGGTAATTCTGTTTTGGCTTCTGGTGTGAAGGACCGGCATCCCTGGCATCACTGGTAGATCATTCCGGAGCTCTCTTGAGAGGATCGGGAGTGGCCAGGACTGCAGCTTTTCCTGGCTTGGCCACACCACTTCCCTGCCCAGTGGGATGACTGACCCCCTAAAGTCAGGTCAGTGAAGCCAGACCCCCAGACAGGTGTCCACACCAAGTGTGGTGCAGGCTGGCAGTTGCCTTTCCCCGTGATATCCATCTTTAAGATCTATGTTATGTTCGTGCCCCAACTTAGAAAGTGCTCAAGCGTACTCTAGCCCAGTGAACACAGAGGAGCCCTAAGCGGGACTCGGGAGTGATCACCTTACCTAGATCGGCGGTGAGGTCACACTGTGGGGAAGGCAGCAGGTATTCTCGTCAACCGTAAGGAGGAAATCCTATACAGTTGATATCTTAGGAGGGTGAGTTATGAACACCCAGAGCCCCCACCTTCCTCCCTGTCATCACTGTGTCCTACATGGCACTTCACACTGTAGATACCCATGTATGTGTGTGAGTCCCTATTCCGCTGTTAGACCTTGCACCTCATAAGTGTAGCTATCTGTATACATGTGTGTGTCCTCATCCCATTGTCACGTCACCTCACACTAGGTATGAGGTCTGACAAGTCCGCAATTTATTGGTCTAAGGGCTACATATGTCACTGCTGAATATCACTGTGGTCACATTCAAAGTACTCCCTCTGGGAAGCTATGCACCAATGCCAGCACCTGGTCCACTTCTCCAAGCAATTTTGAAACTCTGTCTGGAATGGCCATTGCGTACAGTGGCAAGTTTGAGTACTTAATTGTATAGCTGACTGTGAGGGAGTTTTTAGCCGGTAAACAAATGACTGTTTGTTTACTGATCTGGCCTCTAGTGACCTTTCTTTACCCAAAGATGAAGTATTGAAAGGAAGACATTTGGATGACATTAAAGACATCAAGGGTAATACAATAACAGCTCTGATGGCCATTCCAGAAAGAGTTCCACAATTGCTTTGAAGGGTGGACTTAGGCACTGGCATCGGTGTGTAGCTTCCCAAGGGGAGTACCTGGGAGATGACCATAGTGATATTCAGCAGTGAGCTATGTAGCTGTTTTTCTAGGATGAGTTCAGGAACTTAATTGTTAGTCCTCGTATCTGTGTGTGTGTGTTAGAGTCTCTATTCCACTGTCACATGTCACTTCACACTGTAGACATTCATATGTGAGTCCCTATGCCACTGCCACACGCCACCACGTGAGTCCCTGTCCCACTGCTGCACACCACTTCATACTGTAGATATATGCATACACGAGAGTTTCTGTCCCACGGCCACAGCCACCTCATACTGTAGGTACACGTGTACATGTGAGTCGTGTCCCACTGTCACACGCCACCTCATGCTGTAGATACCCATGTATGTGTGTGAGTCCTTGGCAGGACTTTGGATTCCTCGAGAGAAAGGATTGGGTCTCTCTTACCTCTTTTCCAATGTGGAGCTGTGGTGCCCAGGGGAGACGCTCTGTGAGTGTGGGCAAGAGGCGGGAGCTGGACAGTCAGCAGCAGGCACTGGGTGAGTGAACGGTTTCTCCAAATCTAAGAATGCAGAGAACCCCTCACTGGTTCCAGCGTCACCCCCCTTGCGTCCTCTTCGCGCCGTCTCCTGGCGGGCCCCTTTCACTCGGGTCAGCCCCTCTCTCTCACTCTTTTCCTGGTTATTGACTTCTCTTGTGCTTCCTCACTCAAAGAAACCAGGCAGGTAATTTCCAAAAGCAACTGCCTCTGTACTATCTATGCCTTGTAAAATGTTTGCGTGTCAGAGCCACACCTATTTCTAATAACATTAAGATGTGAGTTTTTTATAAGGACAGTTCCTGAGGCTTAATGCTGTAATAACTTTCAGGAAGGGGAAAAAAAAGAAGCGTCAGTGAAACCTCAGTACCTCTCTCAGACACGGGTCCACACTTGGCCTGGAGCTGAGGGGCCAGTGTATGCTAACAAATGAACGCTTACCAATCAGCATCAGGGCTGTTCTTGGTGAAGACGCAGCCTCCCCTGGCAGAGAGGTGTGGCGAGGTGTGGCTGCTGCAGAAGAGGCTGGCAATCTGAGGCGATCATGTGCCCCCTGTAGCTTAACAGTGACAACCTCAGCATCTCAGGACCCAAAAATGTTGTGTTTGCTTTAAAAAAGAAAAAAAAAATGTATTTTTTTCTTTAAGAGAAAAGATAAATAGAACGTCAGACTTGGGTCCTTCCCAGGTTGACTGGAATCCATGAACCCACAGCCTAAGGTGATGGTAGCCAGCACAGACGACCCCTTGGGGCAGACAGACAGTACCCTAGAAAGTGCTTCCTGTGACAAAGAAGATTCAGTCAGAGGAAGGGGGCACAGAATGAGTGCTTTCTTTATAAAAACTGCTGGCAAATCACTTCTGACTCATGGCAACTCCAGGTGTGTCAGAGGATAGCAGCTCCACAGGGTTTTCAGTGGCTGATATTTTGCAAGTAGGTCACCAGGCGTCTGGTGGCCTGGGGAGGGCAAGTCACTTGGACTCACTTCAGCCTGACCAGATCAGAGTGTCCTGCTGTAGTGAAGATGGGATTAATTGCACTAGCAAAATGAGTTCATGTTAATTTTTTTAAATTTCTAATGAAACTTACTTTATAAACAGTTTATATCCAGGTTTTCTTTTAACCAGGTCCTGTTCTAGGAGTCTATTTGAAGGATGTAGTCAGCAGTTTAGACAGAGTTTCAAGGAGAAACATATTCAGTAGTACTACTGTCAAAAATGAAAGCCACTGCCATTGAATCAGTCCTGACTAGTGGGGACCCTATAGGTCAGAGTAGAACTGTCCTATAGTTTCCACGGAGTGCCTGATGGATCAAAACTGCTGACCTTTTGGTTAGTCATAGCATGTAACCACTTGACCATGAGAGTGTCCATAGTACTATATGTGACAAGGGAAACCAGAATGATCTAAATGTCTTAACAGTATGGTTAAATTAATTGTGAAATACCAATCCATTCAGCTAGTAAAATGGAATTTTTAAAGGATAGCTAATAACTTAAGGAGATGCTGAGGATGTAATTCTAGGTGATAAATAGAGCAAGGTCCAAAATCCTGTGCCTGTGTGCATGGGTGTAGGATGTCCTCATTTCTAAATAAAATCACTGAAACATAGGGGAAAGTTCCAAATGGTAGCAGTAGGTACTTTTAGGTGGTACAAATATGTGGTGTTTTTATTTTGCTTTTCTACCATGAAATTTTTTTTACAGTATATTATTTTTTAGTGTATGTTAAAAGCTCACGAGAGAAAGTTGTTTTTAAGAAAAAGACGTTAAATGATGTTTTTGACCCTTGCCAGTCTCTACAGGAGCAGTGATAGTAGTGTCCTTGTAACAAGCAGTTTGGAATTTGGTCCCTTGAATGTGATGTGTCCCCTTCAAAGTGGTCCCCATGAGAACTACTCTGCTGAGCCCGCCATTGCTCTGGGTGACTGGGGACTTGGCTTTGCAGCCTGGAGAGATGCTGGTGGCTGTCCTTAAATGGCATCCAATTGTGACCCTCCTCCCTTAGAAATATGAGGAGATGTGTGACCTCCACCCACCCTGATCACTGCACCTATCAGCCAAGGGGGCGGCAGCAGGCAGACCTTGCACTTATTCTGTATTCTTTTTTGCAATCCATATTCAAATTCAAAATAGATAATATATTCACAAGTACAGAATTCAAAAGGTATGAAGAGATGTGAAAATCTGTCTAATCCCCATCTCCTCGCCACCGTGCCTCTTTAGAGTCATCTCCTGGTGAAGTGTCCTCAGCATCCTTCTGAGCACAGACAAGTGGATAATTGCAGTTCCTTTTCTTCCATTGTTTTTTAACCACATGCTTGCATGATACATACACCCTTGAATGATCGAGCATTCCACAGTGGTACACGTGGAGCTTTGTCCTTCTTTTATAAAGATAGAGAACACTCCAGTTATGTAGACCTTTTCCTGCCAAGAACTCCCTGGCTGGTACACTCAGCTCCTGACCAAAAGATTGGAGGTGTGAGTTCACCCAGAAGTGCCTTGGAACAAAGGCCTGGTGATCTATGTCCAGAAAGCCACAGCCATTGAAAACCCCATGGAGCACGGTTCTGCGTTGACCCCATTGGATTGCCATAAGTCAGAGTTTGCTGGATGACAGCCGGAATGGTTTCTTGCTGTTGGTGTCAGTGTCAGTGGTCATGTTCTGAGGCTGGTGCCAGAACCCCTAATGGTGCGGGCATGTTGGCAGTATCTGCAGAGCTGGAGGCCGACAGAACAGCCCCTCTAGCTTTGTTCACTGCTGTGTGGGTGTGTCCCCTTTGTGCTTCATTCACTGCCAGGTACAGTGCTGGTGACAAGGAGGGGGTGGGGCTGTCAGCCAGTGGCTGTGTTTCCACATCAGGGAAAGCGTGGGGGTCGTGGGGAAATGCTTGTCATTTTCAGCACTGCTTGGTGCATGGGACATGCCTGGACTTTTCTGGGGATTATGAATGTTCATATCTTAATCTCTTGTTGAGAAATTTCACCAGGATCTCCTTTAACTAAAAGTGGAGGTCCTTTTTCTGCCTTTGTGAATGCATTCCTTTATAACCAGAAATAGAGTGGCATCTGTGGAAAGCTGTTTGGCAATTCTTCAAAGAGTTAAATGTACAGTTACTATATCGCCTAGCAAAGAAGAAGACCGTCAAATGAAGTGGACTGACACAGTGGGTGCAGCAGTGAGCTCAGGCGTAGCTGTGATCGCGAGGAGGGTGCAGCGCCGGGCAGTGTTCCGTTGTGTTGTACATGGGATCGCTGTGAGTCAGAACCGACTAGATGGCACCTAACAACAAAGCAATTCCCAGGCAGATCCCAAAGACTTAAGGCAAGTGAACAGATAAGTGTGTATCAAAACAAGACAGAAGGATGGAGGCTAAGCAGCTGGACCAGGGAGGGCCATGGCATGGGACCTGGCCAGGAAAGGCAAGGCTGCCTCCCAGAACAGGCAGCCCTGGACCTGCACGCTGCCGCTGGCACATGAGTTTTCTCCTTTCTCCCTGTTTCTCTGCATCTCTAGTGTCATGGATTGAATTGTGTTTCTCCCAAAATATGTGTAGTAATTAGGCTAGACCTTGAATCCTCGTATTGTGTGAGGTTTCCTATAGGTTATAAATTCAGCCCCTGTGATGTTAATGAGGGAAGATGGGCAGTGCTTGTGTTGGTGGGGCAGAACTCAGTGTGTACAATTGTATTGTGCCTTGACACAATCCCTTGGGATATAAAGGAAAGAGAAGCAAGCAGGAAGTTGGGGACCTCATACCACCAAGAAGCAGTGCTGGGAGTAGTAGGGCATGTTCTTTAAGATCAACCCGGGGTCCCCGAGCCTCAGCTTCCGGTCCAGGGGAAAATGGGTGACCAGAACCTTCCTTCAGAGCCGACAGAGAAAGTCATCTCCTGGAGCTGATCCTCTGAACTTGGACTGGTAGCCTACTGGACTGTGACGGAATAAAATCTCTCTTTGTTAAAGCCATCCACTTGTGGTAGCTCTGGTAAAGTAGCACCAGATGACTAAGACATCTAGTGACAGGTTGTAAATCCTAGGCAGGGACAGCCATCCAGCCAGGCCCCTGTCACTGCTGGTGCCCTTGCTGCTACAGAAGAACATTTCTGGCATTTTTTAGCACCCAACGTGGCGGTCATCCCTTTCTCCATGCACCACGTTGAAGGACAGAGAGGGGTGCGGAGGGTGGGTAGCCAAGCAGGTGTCAGGAAGCCATTGCAATGATTACCTGGCCATTGCTCAGGCTCGTTCATCCCGTGGGTCCAGTGATGAGCAGGTCATTGTCTCTTTACATGTTACATCTGCTGGCAGCTTTTTGCCCCTGGTCACTTAAGTGGTGTAGTGGTTTAAGTGCTATATCTGCTAACCAAAAGGTTAGCAGTTCAAATCCAGTAGACTCTCCTTGGAAACTCTATGGGGCAGTTCTCCTGTGACTTATAGGGTCACTATGAGTCGGACTCAATGCGCGGCAGTGGGTGAGTAGAGGCAGGGCAGCAAATGGTAAACAGCTGCTGATGCCAGGTGAAGGCAAACCGCTTGTGAGGGTCGCATAGCAACTGAGAAAGATGCACGAGTCAGGGGTGTTCCTGCATATTAACTTCCCAGCTAAGTTGTGAGTTTGCTCCAGTAACATACCAAGAGCTGCTTTAGGAAAGACCTCTAGCATTTTATACCCTTTGATATAATTGATCTCGAATTCAAGAATGCTTAAAAAAAAAAAAAGATCACCCAGAACATCTCAGCCTATGAGGGGCCCTAGGTCTTCATTTTCAATATGTGTCCCAGGTGGCAGGGGCCATACTTGAGAAGCTCTCAAATACCCATTGGCGTCCAGTCTCTAACCCTGGACCCTCTTGCCCAGCCCCAAGAGGTATAAACCAGCTGAAGATCTCTAAGGAAGAGGGCCAACTGCTCAAGCTGTTGCTGTCTGTAAACTAAATCCTGTCATTGTGGAAGCTTTTCTTGTTAACGGAAACCTTTTCTATTGAATGAAATCTTTCTTAGAAACCTGAGCAATAAATCAAAATAAAAGTTCTGCCTTCCACATCGATTTTACCTCTTGCCAAGGACCCTTGAGTCTTTCCCCATCTTTCTTACGGGGCTCAGTATGACAGGACTCCAAGTGTGGTAGAGCTGCCCAATGTTTGTCCCCACCCAAGCCAGATAGATAGACACTAGGACCCCTTGTAGTGCCCCATTCATGGAAAGTAGCCAGTACGTAGATACAGCTAATAATTGTGACAATGTTGGGAACACTCAGTAGCTTCTGCTTCTAAGGAATCAGAGAAGCCTAGATATCAAAACTTCTTTCAGTATCTCTTTATCAGTCAAGGTACTCCTGATTTCCTTCCTGGTTAAATGCTTCGTTCCCTGTGTAGTCCTGGAAATTTTCTGGGAAATTCCAAATTTGAGACAGCTGATGTCCTGAAACCATTTCTTTATGGAAAAAAACCATGTTACAGAAATACACTGTTTATCTGTTTTGCTCTGAGCTGTGTTAAGTCTGTTTTGAAAGTAGGTGGGGTAAAAATAATGAATGACTCATGCACACTAAATAACATCATGTGCCAATCAAAATATATCCACTGCCAGCTAAGTGCACTGGCAACAGGTAAAGAGAGGACCAATGAGGTGAAGAATTATGCCTCCTGTTTGGAGTGCAGGGGAGAAGTTCATGGAAGAAGACTGATTGTTTTATAGTTGGTTGTTTGGTTATTAGTGCTTTTTGTTTTTCCTCTATGAAAAAACAATCTTCCGAAAGCAAGAAGGTTGAAATGCAAACTTGAACTTTGGCGTGAAAGAGTATGGCATGATTTTTTGTGGCAGATAAAGAACAAAGTTAAGTGGACACAGAGCAGTAAGGTCTGGGACTGCCAATACCAAATTAGGATTTGTTGTGATTTAAAAAGGGTTAACTGTCAGACTAAAGTCTATCACCCAATCATTTGTCCCTTGATAAAGTTACATACATTAGTACATTAACAAGTCTGTATTTTTATGCTGCGTCACTTACGATTTACACTCTGTTTAAATGCCACTTTTCTATGATGGTATTTTGTTATGGAGAAAACCCCTTGTTGCCTCAACTTGGTGATACGGACCTAAAATTGGACATCAGGGTTCATTCTGTGGAGTCAGATGTTGGAGATGCATGATTTTCTGTTGAAGGTCCGACCTGCAGTACTAAGGACCTGAGTTAGGAGGAAGTACCCGAGCCCTCCCCCTCAGAGTTGTGTGTGTGCCCCATGGTAGGTGAGTACCTGGGGGCGGTAGCCTCCTGTTTCCTGAGACCATGGCTGGCCTTTCTTGGAGCTTGAGAAAAATCCAATAAAGAGCACTTCTCATCCTGCCAAAGGAAAGTAATCTACAGAGACAAGGTCGTCAGGCTTCGGAGATGAGAAATGCTGCCTATATTACTAATAAAGCAGGTAACAGATGGTGTGACTCACGTCTGAGGAAACGTGGACCCCAGAGTCCTGGGGTGGTATGAACAGTTACCACAGGCACTGCTGACTGACTGGTTAGTTTTAGGGGCACCTGAGGCACCATGGGGTCAGCTACCGGAAACCCGTGGGGCACGTTCTACTCTGACAACTAGTTGTTTACCTATGTTTTAGCATATTCATAGGCGGTGCAGAAAACAGTGCAGGTATTTTCCAGTGTTCATAGATACCGCATACATCTTTAGAAAGGAAATAGAAAATGAGCCAGTGACCCCATAAGCATGCATGCAATACGTTTCTATGATCCTGCATGCGCTGAGGTCAGATGTCTCCAGCATCAGGCTTCTGAAACTTTCAGGGTGACTGTAGGAGACTGGATTACTAGCAACACTGCAGTGTCATACATTAAAATCAGCACTGTGAGTGGCATCTTTGAGTGGGGCAATGCGTTTGCCGGTGGTGGAGACCAACGGGCAATAGATTTGGTTGCTATGCAGCACATACTTGGTGGTTACTACATTTATGTTAGCAATTACTGAATAGATTCAAAGACCTGCTTTGAGGGTCAAACTAGATATGTATGAAAGCATTTTATCAATTGTAGTGTGCTGTAGGAATGTCAGGTGTTTCAGATCATTAGCTGGCCACCTCTTCATCTAAGGCGGTTTCTGTGTGTATTTTAGTTACCCTCAGTTCCAACAATTCTCGTCAAATAGCAAATGTAGATGCAACTGTTTTTCCCTGCTTAGATTTTGGAGGTTCCTTTGCACCTTTATGATGTAGGCTGACTCTGTTCAGTATTCCTCTGGACCTTAACTCTTCCCATGAGTACCCATGCAGGATTGTAATGCATAAAACACAGAGGCAATAACTCCTTTTAATTGCCAGAATTTATCACTTGCTCAGTTCTTAGTGTAGTCACTTAGGTACTCACCTTGAAAAGCCTCTCCCTGTTTCTTCTGCAGAGCCGAGACTGTGTGAAGCTGGGCCCCCCGGCCGAGGGAGAAGTCGTCCAAGTCAAGTGGCCTGATGGCAAACTGTATGGGGCAAAATACCTGGGCTCGAATGTTGCCCACATGTACCAGGTAGGTGCTGCACTTGGTGTGCTGCTTGCTGAGTGGACGTGACTGGCCACAGAGCAGCTGGTCTGCAGAGTGTGCCGCTGCTCGAAAGATGGCGTGAGTCTGAGACTTCTCTTATTTGGTAGGAGTCCCTGGGGGGTGCAGACAGTGAATCTCATGGCTACTAGCAGAGAAGTTGGCAGCTCAAACCCACCCAGAGGAGCCTGGGCGAAAGGGCTTGGGGATCTGGAGCCAGAAGGTGACAGCTGTGTAAACCCCAGAGGCAGTTTTACCCTGCACACTTTGAGGTCAGCATGAGAGTGACTCACCTGGACCGCAGCTACAAGGACTACCAATTAAGTTTGCAAACTCTTCTGAGAGAAAGTGCTGCATAGCTCATCGCTGAATATAACTATGGTCCCCTTCCAAGTACTCACTTCGGGAAGCTGTGCACCAACACCAGTGCCTAATCCACCTTTCAAAGCAATTTTGAAACTCTTTCCTGAAATGGCCATCAGAGCTATTGTCATGTTACTGTTGATGTACTGAATGTCATCAAAATGCCTTCCTTTTGGGGTGCAGAGGAGGGGTCAGGTGCTCATTAAGAGGCTACTAGAAATACAGAGTGAAAAGGAAGATTCTGCTGTTGCTGGGTGAGGAGAGTCGATGGGGCTGCAGATACACAGGCATGCAAAATGGATTTGGATTGTGTATTTTCACTTAATCACAATAAAAAAAAAAAGAAGAGTCCCCCCCCCCCAAAAAAACACAAAAATGTCTTCCTATCAGTATGTTCTTTGTGTTTACGTTGGGACCCAGAGCAGTTAAGTAGGGAAGGTGTTCTAATACAGTTACTTGTTTACTGGCTAAAAACTCCCTCACAGACAACTACACAATTAAGTTTGCAAACTTGCCACTTTCTACTGCACATGATGGCCATTTCAGAAAGGGTTCCAAAATTGCTTTGAAGGGTGTACTAGGTGCTGGCATCGGTGCATGGCTTCCCAAGGGGAGCGCTTCAGAGGTGGACATAGTGACATTCAGCAGTGAAGTATGTAGCACTTAGAATGATTAAGTTGATGGACTCAGTTGTTAGACCTTGTAGTTTGTTGGTTTTGAGTTATTCTATAAAAGAGGCAGAGACTCCATGTCTGATGACCTAGGTTGAAGTGCTGGGGTTTTATTAGCTGGTTAGACACCAGGAAATACTCATAACATTTGGTGACTGGTGTAAGTGTAAGAAACGTAATCGTGCTATGAAGATGAACCTCTGGATGGTCAGCTCTTGTTCTGCTTTTCCATGATGTGATTGGAAACGCTGGTGGTGCACTGGTTAAGTGCTGCATCTGCTAACCATAAGGTCGACAGTTTGAATCCTCCAGGCACTCCTTGGAAACTGTTACGGTGTAGTTCTGCTCTGTCCTGTAGGGTCGCTGTGAGTCAGACCCAGCTCGGTGGCCATGAGTTTGGTTTGGGTTTGGGCAGAGACTGAGTGGTTAGTTTGTCTCACCTGGAGCCCAGGCTGTGATGGATGGTTCTTCATCAGCCCACAGCCTGAATTGGCGGTGTGTGCCTGAGGGACGTAGCCCCCACTGGGGCTCTCAGTCAGCCAGAGCCCCCGGTACGCTGGCACCAAAGCAGCCCACCAGTGCAGTGGAGAGCTGGAGTTGTCCTCCACCAGGGCTTGAAGGAGCTCTGGGTTAATGAAACGCACAGCTCTCACTGGAGCAGTCTCTCCACTGGGCAACTCGGCACGTCATTAAGGAGTATGTAGTCAGAACATGAAACAACATTATTCCTACCACAAATTAAAGTGAATTAAGCTCTAAGAAGGGAAACAGTGTGGATCACATGTGTGCCGTTATAGCCCTTCAGGGAGGCTTTAAACAGGGTCGCACTATTAGAACTGATGCTTTGTAGTATTTTCAGTAATGCCGTGGCAGAAATGAGAATTCTTGGGCTAAGCAGTATACTGAAAATAGGAAGATTGAAGTAAAAAGAGGAAAAGCAAGAAGGTCCAGGCCGGTTACGTTGAAAAATAGCTTAAGGATGATAAGCCGCCGGTTGCAGCAGAGAAATTACTGACAGACAGAGAAGGGGCTTCCGTGGAGGAGCAGTGCTTCACAGACGTCCCAGGGGGCCAGAGCAGTGCCACCGGAGATGTTCAGAGAGGCTGGGAAAGCTCAGGGGAGAATGTTTCCCATGGCCTGGAAAAATCCAAGGGGAATGCAGGAGAGAGGATGTGTACGTGTATGCTGTGTGTGCACCTGTGTGTGTGCATGCACACGTGTGTGTATGTGTTTCTAAAACTCATTTCTCCTGTTGTTGAGGGCAGTATTAAGTTGCAGACTCAGGTTCTTCACACCAGGCCAGCTCCAGGTGCTTTCTGCCACAGAATGTTCAAAATCAGGCTGAAAGTCTCAAGACGGGCCTGTAATAGTGGAGCCTCCGAGAACCAGAAGCATTACTCCATTATTCCGAAGAAAATAATCACACTTAATTAAACAATAAGTGCCACAGTGCAGCTTCTTACAGCACAGCTACTTGGGACAGGAGGGGTGTCCCATAATGAATGCATGTTGACATTCAGACTAATTAGCAATCAGAGTGTTAACTCCTGCTGAATTTATGATGGCTTATCACCATAAAACTGGGGACATATTTATAGACTCCATGAAAAAAGTTAAGACTAATATTAAAAATGTCTCTCAAGCACAAGTGGTTTAAAATTCCACACTAAACCAAATGGCCCTTTGAGATCATTTTGGGTTTTGTGTCTGATTATTCAGTCTCACTGCTGAATATGTAGAGAGACTTTATGAAAATAAATAGAACCTAAGTAGCTGTTTTGCTAACCACAAGGTCGGCAGTTCAGATCCACCAGGCACTCCTTGAATACTCTGGAGGTCAGTTTTTGATGGCACTTGACTTGGCTGGCTAAGTAGCTGTTGCACAGTGGTAAATATTCTAAATGTGTTGTTTTGTTTTTATTGTTGATTTAGACCCTCCTACTAACCGAAACCAAACCTGTCACTATCAAGTCGATTCTGACTCATAGCGACCCTGTAGGACAGAGTAGAACCTCCCCATAGGGTTTCTGAGGTTGTGGTCTATGTCAACAGGCTGCCTCATCTTCCTCCTGTGAAGCAGCTCGCAGAATCGACCTGTCCACCTTTGGTTAGCAGCCACATGCTTAACTGTGTCGTCACCAGAGCTTTGGTTCTTCGTAACAGTCCTGAAAGACAGATGTTTTTTATTTTATTTTCCAAATGAGGAAAAGAGGGCTCAGAGAGGTTTTAATAATTCATTCAAGGCACATAGCTGGTAAGAAGAAGAGCCAGATTTTGCCCTCACTTCTGTCCCAACTTAGGATGTAGAGCCGGCTCTGTTTGCCTGGGACTGCACTCATTGTATCCCCCAAAATCCTATGTCTTTGGAAACCCCTCAGTCCTGGACAAATTGAGATGGCTGGTCACCTGGGTCCTAGTAGACGGGTGCCATTTTAGTTTTATACTTGCTGTTTTCTCTTGCAGAATTTTCCAGTGATGTAAAATAAGAGAAAGGTTTGCAGGGGTAGTTCTAGCTCGGCTGTGGAACTGTCCAGCGAGCTGACACCTTGGCCTAATTAAATATTAAACTCGCCTGCTAACACGAGGCCAAGAAGAAAATCATTTCCATCCTCACCCCTCTGGAAAGTGACAGGGAGAGTTCTCCTGTGTCTGAGACCTAATTCCACCCTGTCGCTTGAGCTTAGTCACGTGTTAGCAAGTAATATTAATTATATAATTTATCTTTGCTTCCATACAGTCCTCAAAGCCCTGCAGAGTTTTCTTACTAATGTAATACAGCTGCTGCATGGCTTCACTGTTTTAACTTGGTGTGCTAGCTTTATCTCTCAGAAGTAAAAATTTTAGACAAACAAAAGTTAGGCCCTTCAAAGAAATCACAAATAGTTCATAATTCGAAAACACTAGGCATTCTGTTCTGCCTGCATCTCCTTCCTGTTTTCTCCTCAGAGGGTTAGTGTGAGATTCAGTCATGATACCCAGAATTGAGCTTGTCACGTGGAATCAGGAATCAAGTGCATTGCCAGGTTTCTGTCAGTCAGAGCCACTTGTCTGGGCACCTGGCAGTATCGCCTAAAAGGTCACAACAACTGGTTTTAAAATTATCTGCTGCCATTTGGCTAGTGGAGGGAGGGGGATACTATTAAACATTTCATTTTTCGTACCAGTATATTTTCACACGTCAGTGTGGTTTATGTGTCATGAAATTGAGAAAGCTGGATTTCCCTGGCCTTCTTGATTGCATTTGACCAAAGTGAGCTTTCAAAGCTGAGCTTGAGAAGCTATTTATCTGTGAGGATTATTACATGTGGGTAAATATCTGCCCCCTCCAAAACCCAAATGACAGAGGTCCAGCCTACCTCAGTGATCAGGTTGCCACCGTCTCCGATTCTGAGGAATCATTGAGCAGCAGCTAGTTTTCTTTGTCTTTGTTTTGGAGAATACGTTTTTTATGTTACATATCCAAGACATTCATTTTTGGAACTTTGGCCTGTTTTAAAAAGATATTTTGTTCTAGTGTGATGAAGGGAAGTTTCTTTTCCTTCCTGGGCTGGTTGGTTTGCTCTGTTAAGCTCTTTGGTTGATTTTTTTTTTTTTTAATGCAGCTGAATGAACCCATTAAAAATACAAAATGAGGCCGGTGCTTGTTTGTTGTTTGAAGTGTGCGTCCTGATGGCTTCCTTTCCGTTAGGTTGAGTTTGAAGATGGATCCCAGATAGCGATGAAGAGAGAGGACATCTACACCTTAGATGAAGAGTTGCCCAAGAGAGTGAAGGCGCGTTTCGTAAGTGCTGGCAGGTGCCCCCTGGGGGTCCTCCCTGCCAATGTGACCCTACGCATCCTTGGGAACACATGGGGGGGTCCTCCATGGGAATGCCCCCCTCAGTCACTCCCTGTCCGTGCCTTATCTTCTGCCCGTGCTGCCCCAGTCCATCTGGAAGCATCCCTGGGCCTTCAGATGGTTCCTGGGAAAGCCAGTGCAACTCCACCTATTGAAACCTGCTGAAGTTGAGCCCCAGATTTGGCAGAAAACAGGGAACCAGATGCCCCTGCCTTATTTGTTCTTTCTAATGAAGCCAAGTGATACTTCTTGATGCAACATGTATTGGTGTTCAGACAATAGTCCTTGAATATGAGTGTGTGCACTCTAAGGAGTCCTGGTAGCTCAGTGGTTAAAGCGCTGGGCTGCTAACCCTGAGGCTGATGGCTCATACCCACCAGCCACTCTAGAGGGGCGAGATGTGGTGGTCTGATCCATAGAGCACAGCCTAGGAAGTCTTGGGGGGTCAATTCTGCTGTGTCTGGTGGGGCTACTACGAGTCAGAAGCAATTTGGTGGTGCTGAGTTCTTGGTTTTGTGTACACTCTGAAAGGCACTGGGGACATGCAAAGACACAGTGAAACCAGTAAGAGATGGGACTGGCTTAGATGGCTGTATTTTTCTGGGTCTGATTTCTGGGTCTGGTTTCCCCGCCTTTGACAGGGTGCCCTCTCACCATTTCCCTTTTGTTCATTTTAATGGAAAATGTTTGTGGTTTCCTTCTCTGACAGGTTTCCACCTTACATAGGTTCTGGCTTTTACAGAGTTTACTCTACCATCAAGGCCTTTACAGTCGTGCCTGTAGAAATAACAATGAAAGAGCATTCTGTACTAGAGTCAAGGGGACAGCATGAGTGATGTCCTGTTACTTGCTGCTTGAGCACACAGAGAGTCTCTCCTCTCTCAGAAGCTCACTGCTATTTGTGTCTGGAATTAAGATGAGCTCCCTCTTTTGTAACAGAAGGGGAAACAAAGCCCAGATGATAGTGGAGGAATGCCAAGAGTCTTTATAAAGTCACAACATTATTTGTTTCCAGGCCATGGTGGTGTTGTGTTCCAGTTGTGGTCGAAGCAGCTCTGACTCATAGCGTTGTTAGGTGATCTAGGGAGTGTCCCCTGTCCTGGGCCATCTGCACAGTCATTGGTAGATTCTGAGTCCGTTGCAGCGGCTTGTCATGTCCTGCAAACACCGTTAACAGATGAACACACATGAACTGGTAAACGAAACTGTGGCCGCTGGAAAATGTAATTCACAGTAACTTAGGTTTTATAATATTGTATCATAAAATAGCTAGTGGACCCTGAAATAAAGTCAGTTTTACTCATTTAGAGTTGCACAGTGACTGCATTGGAAGTGTTGGTGTCAGGTTCTTTTGGGTCGGTTCTGCTGCCTAGTGACCCTGGGGACGGCAGACTGAATCCCTGCTCTGTTCTGCGCTGTCCTCACAGTGATTGCTGGATTGCAGCCCATTGTTGTAGCTGCTGGGTCTCAAACAGGGAAATTTGCATGAAAGGAATTTTTGGAGAATAACATTTAAAAAAAAATTTTCTGAATAAGTGGGACTCTTAATTTTCAGTGCATGCATATACTTTTCCTGCAGTAACAGGGTTGCCATAAACTGTGTTGTGGGAAGAGAAAGAATTTTCTTAATCATTCAGGTACACGTTCAGCTCCTGTCTCATCAGCGGCAGTCCTGAGATCAGGTAGCTGCATCCTTAAGAGGAAGGCCTCTCCAAGGGGAGAGTCAAGGGAATGCTGGCACTAACAGTGCTGCCCTGCGCTTGGTCAGAAATGTGGCATGCAGGGAGCCCTTGTGACCCGCACTGGGCAAGCTGCCAGCAGACACACCACGGAGGAGGAGGGCACATATTCCATTTGCCAAGACGTGAGCTAAAAACCCTGACGGTGACCTAGAAAACCTGGATCACTAGTCAGTATTCCAAGATCTCAGAGTCTCTTGAGAACAACTTTCTTTTTCAGGGTGCTAGAGACAGCTGCGTCTCATTCCACAGTACTGCCTTCCAAGAGCCCACCTTCTCTCTTTCTCTCTCTCTCTCTTCTTTCCTCTTATTTAGAGGGAGCGGAATGGGGAAGGCCACCCCCTGGAAATTTCTCAGATCTTTGATGATCTAATCCATGTATTATTCAGCATCCTGCCAGCTAGTCTTGGACAGCCCCAGCACCCTTTCCTTGGCAGCACAGGAAGACAGCTGTCTCCTGCACCGCTCTCCTCACTGTCTTTGTTCCGCAGCAGAGTTGGCTCAGCTGCCTGAACATCCTCACAGGTAGCTTTACCTGTACACAGCTCCTGTGCCTTGTGATGGTCCAGTGCTGTGAGTGATTAACACCAACATTCAGCTGTTGTTAATACTTGAGAAAAACTTGCTAATTGAATAGAAAGGGGTGCACCTGAGATCTCCACTAAAAGACCACAGTTGGTGCTCCAGTGGCTTCAGGGTTCCCCTGGGAGCATGGCCCCTGGCCCTGATGCTGCCCTTGCCCATAAATCATAATGAAGGTCTGCTCTTCAGATATTGAGTGCATTGGACTTGGCGATGCAGAGTGACCATATATTGGATGCACTTTATGGTTCTGTGCATCTATCCTGCTGACCTCTGGCTGGAGTAAGCGGAGTGGGAGGAGAGGAGGGGAAAGGAAACTGTTGGGAAGATGAGACATGTATGGAGCAGAGAGGCATAGTGTGCTGTCACCGGGCAGGGAGAACAGTGGAAGCGGCATATAGGTGGGCATGTAAATTTGTATGGGAATGTACATTTCCACTCGGTCATAATAAAAAAAAAATTCTAATTGGAAACAAAAGTGAAAATACACAAGTCACATGCACACACTCAGAATGTAATGTGTGATGTTGTACAGCGGAGCGCAGTGGAGTGTCTTCATGAGCACAGGCTCAGTCACTCGATCTGGTTGGCCACCAGTGTCTCAGAATCACAGACTTTTGTCTCCTACCTGTAGCCATCCTGCTTGTCTTCCCACAGGCCTAGAATCCCCTGGTCTGTCTGTGATGCTGTGGGTTTTTTTTTTTTTTTTTCTCCAGTCAATGAAACAAATCTAATTGGAAAACTCACTGATGGAAGATATTTTGATTAGTGAGCAGAAAACAATTCTGGGGGGGCTCTGGTAGGCTGATGGCCCTCAGTGGGAGGCCTCCGTATTGTATGACTTCTGCTCACCCAGACACAAGCTGATGTGGAGAGAAATTTTTCAAAAGAGTCAGCAGTCCATCTCAGCGACTGTGCCAGGTTCTTTTCCACTGACTTCAGAAACAGCCCCATTACCTTTTATTGTCTCATAGAGTCACCATAGCAACAGGGCATAATTAGCTGCAGCCACTGACAAGCAGTTTTGCGACTGTCCGAGAGACCAGATTTGGCCCTTCCCACGCAGCGGCAGCACTTCTGTGGATGTTTTCTTTTCTCCTCTGATGACTTGAGCACGTATCAAAGAGAAAGATCACTCAGAGGAAGGCCTTTGCCAAGAATGAGTGGAACAGAAATGGTCTCTCCTAACGGCAGAGGGATCCCAACCAAGCCATTGTCCCTATTTTCTCCCCCAGGGAACCCAGTACAATGAGGCCGGGTCTGGGGAGACCCTCGAGGCAGCCTTTTACCCGGGATAACCTCTCATCAGCTGCCGAGGACTTGTGTGGCTTTGCACTTGGATCTGCCCTGTAGTTTTCAAGCTTCTTTCAAGTTGCTGCATTGTTTCTATCCTTGCTGTCTTAGTCACCTAGTGCTGCCATAATAGAAATGCAGCAAGTGGATAGCCATCCACTTTAATAAAGAGAAGTTGATTGTTTCACAGTCCAGTGGGCTAGAAGTCCAGCCTCAGGGTGCCAGTTCTGTTGGGTCAGCCTGTCTTTGGTCAGGGAGCATGTCAGTGCAGGCACGTCAGGTCTGAAGGATGTGCTGTGTTCCCAGCTCTGTTTTCTTAATGGTATGAGGTCTCCAACTGTCTGCAGGCTTCCCTCTCCTGTGATGTCTCGTAGGAGGTAAGGATAAAGGGCAGTGCCAGCCACACTCCAGGGAAACTCCCTTTGTAAGATCAGGAAGGGGACCTTAGTAAGGGTGTTACAGTCCCACCTTAATCCTCTAACAGAATCCAGTCTTGCCCTTTTAATTACAGACAGAAATTAGGATTTACAATGTAGGAAGATCACAAAGGGGAGGACAGCCACACAATGCTAGGAATCGTGGGCCAGCCAAACTGCTACACACATTTTGAGGGGGACATAATTCAATCTGTGTCACTTATCATGATTGATACTCTGTTTTCAAGCCCTAAACACTGGCCTTGACCTCTGTCATCACCCAGGGAGGCAGCCTTGGTGACATGGGGAGGTGCACCGTACGTTGGTGTCGTTGGGAGTAAGCCACCTCGGTGAGTGCACTTGGAGTACCTTTTAGCAGACAGACAAGTTGTTGCCGTTAGTTGCTGTTGACTGGGTTCTGGTGAGACCAGAACACCTGCATGGGTAGAGGAGAGCTGCCCCATGGCGTTTTCGAGGCTGTGACGTTTTACACTCAGATCACCCACACCTTTCTTGTGACGCACCTCTCATGGGGTGACAGTGCCGGCCTTTCAGTTAGTCGTCAACGGCTGAACCGTTGGTGCCCCCGGGGACTCCTAGTAGGCATTGTTAGGTCTTGTCTAGTAGACTCTGACGCACAGTGACCCCAGCCCCAGTGGAGCGAAATGGCCGGGTCCTGTGTGATTGTCAGAGGTGTTGCTCTGCTTGAGCCCGTTGCAGATGCAGGAGCTGAAGCCGTGAGTGTGGGCGTGAGGGTCGGGCGTAGACAGGGAGAGGAGATGGCTGAACACCGAACCCCAGGGGCAGCAGAGGGGAGCTCCTGAGAGACCAGAGAAAGGGAGCATTTGCAGGAGGAGGCCTTACAGAAGTCACAGGGAGCGGCAGTCCAAGCACTAGTTAGTAGTCAGGTGAGACCAGGACACAAAGTGCCGTACGAATCAGCACCTAGGCCTTTGACAAGACCAGCTTCTGGGAAATGATGAAGGCGGAGGCTTGAGGTCAGTAGGAATCAGGTGAATTACAGATGCTTGTTGACTCATTTGTCAAAAACTGGGTTGGTTAGGAGCCAGAAGGGAGATGGAGAGTGAGAGAGTCTTCAAATGAGGATACTTGAAACCTGGTATTGTTTGTGAGGCCCCGGCGGAGGCTGAGGATCCCAGAGACAGTAGGGTAATTGAGTCCAAGGAGATGACGGCAGGGAGGCGGGGAGGGCCGAGACATCTGGACCGAGTCCGGCCTGGCCCAGCACGCCGGACCCCAGCCCTGTCCGCTGCCCCAGCAATCACATGCCATGCCCTGCTGCCGTGTAACCCCGGCTCTCTTCAGTCCACAGCCTCTGATATGCGCTTCGAAGACACGTTCTATGGAGCGGACATCATCCAAGGGGAGAAAAAGAGACAGAGAGTGCTGAGCTCCAGATTTAAAAACGAGTATGTGGATGACCCCGTGTACCGCACATTCCTGAAGAGCTCCTTCCAGAAGAAGTGCCAGAAGAGGCAGTAGTCTGGGTGTGTGGCTGCAGGCGAGGAAGCAGCTGCTGGGCGAGGGGAGGTGGGCTGGGCGGCCGGGGGGCTGTGCTGCGTGTTTCATGAGGGGTGGCTGACCAGCCTGTCCTGACGGTGGTACGCCAGGCTTCCTGATTTTGGTCGTGAGAGTCACTAAAGACACATAGTATTGATTGGCTACAATGACTCCAAGCCATCCTCTAGGCTAGCTTCCACTTACGTGCAACTGTCTCTGTGATTCCAAAGAATTTTTCTAAGTGAAAAGAAGTAACAGTGAGTCACCCACCAGAAAATACAAGCTACTGCCCTGTGAGGAGGGGGTGCCCCGTGCAGGGTAGGGCTCCCCTGTTCAGGGAAACACATGGAGACTTGGCTCACCTGCTCCCCCTACTCTAGCCAACAGAAGCCACGTTACCCAGGTGGGAAGGTGGTCATTTATATATTTTCCACAGTCAGGGAAGGACCCTCACTTGTTTTGAAGCAAAAAAAAAAAAAAAAAGGCAGTTTTTATAAAACATTTTTAAACCAGAAATGGCATGTATGGTAATGAGATTTACCCGTGTGCTGTATGTATTTCCCTTGTACAGAACTTTTACATTTTTTATATTCCTTTGGATTGTGTCTGAAGAGAATCGAGTTGCAGGCCTTTGAGAAATACTGAGCTCTTGAGGAAGAATTCCTATGAATTGTATGGGGATTTTCTATATTTAAAGAGGGAGATATGGGGCTGTTATTTTTAAACACTTTTTTTTTCAATAACACATTCTGAATAGATATTTATAAAAGATATGTTTCTTTCATTATGTGTTTGTAAAATTAGAGTTTACATAAATATGCTTTGATGGGTAGTTTTTGAACTAATATGATTTTTCCTTTTTAAAACCACCTGAAAATGTACTAGTGTTTAAAAATAAAGATTTCCATTTTCTCCAGTCCTGCCCTGTGACTCGGCCATTTGTCTGTAAACCTAGAGGAAAGCACGTCTGGTCGGGGAGCTGCTGTGAAGACAGACTTGTTGTTAGGTGCTGTTGAGCTGATTCTATTCATGGCGACTCCGTGTGACCAAGTGGAACTGCCCCACAGGGCTTTCTGGGTGATTGTCTTGATGGGAGCAGGTTAGCAGGTCTTTCTCCCATCAAGCCACTGGGTGCATCTGAATCACTGGCCTTCAATTACCAGCCAGGTGTTTGACCCCGGTGCCATGAGGACCCCTTTGAGGCAGACCAGGGCCCAGGTTTTCAGACCTCCTTCCTGCCAACACACCACCAGACATTTATAGCAATATCACTGGGTGGGAAACCCCACCGGTATAGTGGTTAAGCACTATGGCTGCTCCCTAAAGGTAGGTGGTTCAGATCCACCCAGCGTTCCTTGGAAATTCTGTGGGGCAACTCTGCTCTGACCTGTAAGGTCGCTGTGAGTCAGAATCAACACAAAAGCAGTGGGTTTGGTTTGTTTTTTAAGCTGTAAGAGTAATCTGCCTGTCTTCAGGGATAGTGGAAATGCTTTCCTCAGCTCCACTTGCTGTGTCTTGGAGACATCTGGGAACCTGGATTCTGTGCCGCTCTACGTCCCAGGTGCCTGTTGCTGTTGCTAGGTGATGAGCTGGCTCCAAGTGTGAGCACCTGTGCCTATTGCAGAACGAAGTGTGTTGCAGTTGTGTGCTGCCTTCCTCATTGGTGGTGTGTGTGAGCCTGTGGGGCTGCTGTGTCGGTCTGTCTCAGGAGGGGCTTCCCTTATGCTGCTGACCCCCCACTGTACCACACACAATGTCCTTTCTAGGTCCCAGTTCTCATTCACAGGGACTGTTGGACTCCTTGAATCCCTCTGCTCAGGAGGACAGGCAGGGGATAGGATCACCCGAAGTTTTACGGCTCTTAGTCACAGTTTCTGGTGACTATGGTAGTTACAGTGCATAAGAAAAAACCCAAGATCCTCGGGGTCCAGCCACAAGAAGCATTTATTTTGCTGAGTAGTCCACCGTTGGCTGGGCGGCTGTGCTGACCTTGGTTTGGGCTAGCTCACTCACCTGCTGCATGGGCCTGCCGCCCTCTGCTGGGCTCCGTGGGCCAGCCCAGGTGTGTTCTTCTCATGGCAGTGACCAAGACCAACAACCACACCAGCACAGTCACACATGGACATTCCCTCCTCGGGGTCATGTTGGTTGCCATCGCATATGCCAAAGCAAGGGCCATGACAAATTCCAGGGCCTGGCTCAGGCATGTGGCAGTGACATCCCATTAACTAGGAAGGAAGTGGAAGCCTGAAACAGCCGTGACAGAGTCACAGTTTAACTCTGTTCTCTAGACAGCCTGTCATGGGCTTCTTTCCCAGAATGCCTCACGGCTGAACTCTGAACCGGGGAAGAGCCCGCCTGCCTTAGTCACATAGAGAGTGAGCGTTCCACATCCTCCACTGGTTTAGTCATCTCTTTGAGTGAGGGGTCAAGCTGGAGCTTTCTCTCTCTCTGGGTTTTGAATGAACTGATCCACTCTCACCACACGAAGTCAGGAAAGTAGGCCTGCGTAAGGCATTAAGAAGGATTCCTCTAAATGGGGTCATTCATTCTGTGTAAGTTCCCTCGTCAGCAAGGTTTCTGATTGGCTGCCACAGGGAGAAAATGTGCAGCCTCTCATGTGATCTCAAATACAGCTGTTTCTTACGGTCTCACTCCACTAACTCACTAACGTGCCTGCAACGGAGTTGAGCTGTCGGTGGCCTGAGCAGAACAGAGCCAGCCACCACCAACTACCCTCCGGCTATTGAGAAAGGCACCTTTGTCTCCCTGTATTCTGCATAAAGGGCTTATTAGTTCTGTGACCAGACACACCGTGAAAGCATTTTCACTTACTGTATGACACCTCAATTGTGATTTTAATTTCTTTGCATTACACTAAATGCGTTTCTGGTGTGTATGTACACCATGAAATCAGTTAAAATCCCTCTAGTAATTAGAGAAAAAAATTGCTTAGCTGTGACAATTCTAATGTAACTCTAATTGCAAACCCTTTCTCCGTGGTTAGAGGATTAGTAAAAACAGCTTGGCCAATTTCACAACATTTTAATTCTTTTATGTGTGCTTGAAATGAGGAGAATGTGATCCTTTGTCAGTCCGCTTTTACCAAGGGAACTCTGTTTTTCTGTTTAGCTGGAGAGAAATTATAAAGAAGCATCTGCTAAAAGATCAGACGGCCTCTCAAAACATGATCAACTGCTGGGTGATGGCCTATAAAAGTGTGAAGACAGAATACAAAAATGTGTAAGAGGTAATGAATGGTACCCTCGGGTAGTGACAGTGGTTAGCACGCTCAGCTGCTAGCTGAAGGGTTGGAGGTTTGATTCCAGCCTAAAAGTACATTGAAGGAAAAGACTGGTGATCTGCTTCCCTGAACTAGAAACTCTGTGGATCACAACTCTATTCCGGTGGACCGTAGTCTGCTCTGGCACACCTGGAGTTGTAATGGGTTGGAATCGACTCAGTAGCAACTGGCATTTTCTATAGAAATGAGTGGTTCTGCTATTGTTCCTGTGCCCATCTGATGCGGGAAAAGCCAGTGGTGCGTATATTACTACGAGAGTCCCAGAGGCCTTATGAACAGTCCTTGGAGTAGTGTCTGCTGCAAGAAAACATGGTGCTGTATTTCTAACTTTAAGTAAAAGTGATTTGAAATGAAACAGTCTTCATTTCAGATAGAAATCAGGCCCATGTACGTACAGCTAACCAGAAGTCCTGTGGCATTCTCTTTATAGGAAGTTAACTGGTTAGTTGTAAGACTCAATTATGCCATGGACCCTTCTGAGTATTCTCATGTGCATTTCTTGGGAATTTTAAGCATTGTGTCATCCAGTGTGCCGAGGAGACAGATACACAGCCCTGATCTGTGACAGAAATAATCTCCAACCTCCGAGGAAGCCATAAGTCTCCAGCAAATGGGAGATGATACAGAAACCCAAAGCTCTGTCTTTAGAAGCTGTTGCGTATGTTAAGGAAAAGGACTTTCCTCGAGGGCAGCTGGTGTTAATGACTCCCAAAGCCAACCCAACCCACTGCTGTCTAGTTGATTCCAAGTCATAGTGACAGTAACCCTCTGTTGAACAACTACCCGATTCCAACACCTGACAACTCCAGGTATGTCAGAGTAGACTGTGGTCCACCAGAACAGAATTGTGATCCACAGCGTTTTCAGTTTACAGCAGCGGATCACAAGTGTTTTCTTCTGAGGTACCTCTGGTTTAGACTCGAACCTCCAACCTTTCAGCTAGCAGTTGAGTGCGCTAACCATTGGCACGACCCAAGGGTGCCATTCCCTTTTCCACACTCAGCCTTGAAGGCTCCTTAGTGACGTTTCTCTTATTAACCTCCCTCAAGAGATTGGCCTTTTTATGGAGGGAAAGTGTTACAGATTGAATCGTGTCCCCTCGAAGTTAGATTGAAGCCCTAAATCCTGCACCTAGAAATAGGATCTTGTTTGGAAACAGGTGTTCTATGTCGTTGTGTTAATAGGGCATCCTAGAGTTGGATGGGTCTTATACTTAATCCCATCTCCGTGGTCACTTATAGAAAAGAGCAGAATAGACAGCAACATACAGAATAGATACAGGTGACAGGTGGGTGCCATCTGATGAACCATCACAAGCTAAGGAATGCCCAGGGCTACCAACAAGGAGGAACCCTTATCTAAGCCAGTGCCCTAATTTGGATGTCTAGTGTCCCAAACTGAGACCGCACATTTCTGGTCCTTAAAGGCATCCATTTGGTGGTATTTTTATTAGAGCATCTCTAATGGTTGCCCTGAGTCAGGATCAACTTGATGGTAATGACACTAAGTTTCTTTTATTTTTTGGCTTAAATAGCTAAGAGAGAGACACTAAGCCTCAGTGAGGTTAAAGAACTTGCCTTAGGGTGACACAGCCTTCTCAACACATGAAGAAAAGGAAACTCTTAAATCTGACTAGAGACAATGGATAAATGAGACATGAAGCTCAAAAGAAAAGTCAGCCCTAAAGAGTGAAATGTGGAAGGCATCATCTTTGTTGGCAGATACATGGAAAGTATTAAAAATCCATGAGCATTACATTCAAGAAAAGGTGAAACTGTAGGAACAGAGAGCAGTGGTTGCCAGAGGCTGGAGGTGAAGGGACAGGGCTGGCAGCAGACACCTAAGAGGGAATTCTTTGTTTTTGATTGTGACCAACAACGTATGAAGACTAACGGAGCCGCACACTAAAATGGGTGGATTTTACTATATGTAAATCATACCTCAGTTAACCTGATTTCAAAGACAGCAAACCAGGGAAATAGAGGTCCCTGAGGCAGAGAACACGATGCATGAGAAGAAAAGCAGGCAGAGATGAGACTGTTATGGATGATGAAGGGGTTGAAAAGCTCATGTTTCATGGTTGGTAGAGAAGAGGAGCCTGTGAGTGAGAGATGAGAAGGGCGTAGGATGAGGAATCAGGGTGCCAGGATGTCACACATGTCAAGGGAGAAATATTTCAGAAAGGAGAAGTGGTCAACAGATAAAATACTGCAGAGTCTGGGAAAGATAATGTGATTGGCAGTTAGGCAGCCAACAGTGACCATGCTGAGTGCATTTCAGGTGGTTTCAGACAAGAAATTTGTTGTCACTCAAGTTTATGTTCCCTTGTGGGTCATGAGTTTCTGTGTCTAGCTGCTTTCAGGGTTTGTCCTTTGTCTTTAATTTTCAGAAGTTTGATTATGTTGTATCTTTTCCTGATTGAGGTTTGCTCAGCTACATGAACGCAGACTGATACCTCTCACCGGAGTTGGGAATTTGCAGTCTGTCCTTTGAATATAGTTTTTAGCCCCACTCTCTGGGACCTTAATAACATGAATTTTGGATCTTTTTTGTTGTGCCACAGGTGCCCAAGGATCTGTTCATCTTTTAAAGGCCATTTTTGTTGTTGTTTTTTGTTTTATTTTGTCTCTTCAAGGATAAATTCTGTTGATTGATCTTTAAATTCACAGATTTTCAACCCTCTGTCTCTCTAATCTGCTGTTGAGTCCATTGATTTTTTTAAATTTTAGTTATATTTTTTAGGTCCATAATTGCCATTGGATTCTTTCTATCTTCTTTTTTTTTGGCTAAATTTCCTGTTTTACTTTTTCCTTTGTTTCACGAGTGTTCATAATGACTCAATGAAACTTTTTTTAATTGTACAAATATGTATAATGAAACATTGGCCGATTCAACCATTTTCACATACACAGTTCAGTGACATTGATCATGTCCTTCAGGTTGTACAGCCATTACCACTATCCTTTTGCCATTTCTTCCACCATTATTAACAAAAACCCAGTACCCACCCCAAGCAATGACCTCTACTTTTCCCCCATCACCCTGGTAGCTACTAATAAGCTTTGATCTGTGTACATTTGCCTCTTTCATATAAAAAGGATCATTATACTTTGTCCTTTTATGACCGACTTATTTTCAATGAAATTTTGGTGTTCAGGTCAGCCAACTTCATCTTTGTTTTGTGTGTTCTTAAGGTGAAAGTTTACAAAGCACATTAATTTCTTTTCAACAATTGACACACAGATTGTTTTGTGACATTGGTTGCAATCCATGTGATGTGACAGCACTCTCCCTTTTCTACTCCAGGTTCCCCTTTTCCCTTTTTCCCCATTTGTCCCATTTTCCTGTCCTTTCCTTCACTTTTGCTTTGGGGCAGGTGGTGCCCATTTAGTGTCTTTTACGTTACTGAACTAAGTATGTTTCTCACATGAGTTCATTGTTTTATAGACTTCTGTCATCTTTGGCTGAAAGGTGAATTTCAGGAGTGACTTTAGTTTTGAGTAAAAAGAGGCTTAGAGACCATAGTCTGAAGGCTCTTCCAGTCCCTGTTAAACCAGCACGTCTGATTTTGTGTGTGTGTGTGTGTGTGTGTGAATTTGAACTTTTTCGTTTTTCTCCCTCTTTGTCCAGGACTCTTACCAGGATCCCTCTCAGGGCAGTCGGTGGTAGCCAGGCACCATCTAGTTGTTCTGGGCTCAGACTGGTGGAGGCTGTGGTACTTTTGTCCATTAGCCCTTTGGACTGACATTTCCTCTGTGCCTTTGATTTGCTTCATTCTCCTTTGCTGTGGATGGGATCAGACTAGCAGATGTATTTTAGATTGCCGCTCACAAGCTCTTAATTCCCCACATACTGCTAATCACCGCAGTCAGATGTAGAACATTTTCTTTATGAACTTTGTTATGCCAGTTGACCTAGAAATCCCCTGAGATCATGGTCCCTAACCCTACCAGTTAGGAGTCTGAAAGATTCTAAGAGAGTCTGATTTTTTTGGTGACTACCACTCAGACCCATTCAGTGATGTAAGATTATCCCAGAGAACTGAGCCAGGCTGTTTCAGACATCTGTATACAGATGATACATTCTGTATCAGGACCTAATCCCTCTTCACTTGGATTCTTCTCCTTGGAGGGGACTTCCTTTGCTTCTTGAACTTGTTTAGGAGCAAAACTTGAACTGACCTGATCTTATGTGAGGTGATTTATATTATTTACTTCCCCCGTTTAATATGAATATTCAAATACAGCACCATAGAATTCTTATGCACGGAGTTGGGTGAACTAAAATATTATGCATTAAATGTGGTGTTGTTATTTTCCGGTGAGTCCAGTCTGACTCTTGGGGACCTTGGGTATAACAGAACAAAATTGTGCACAATCCTGCGTCGTCTTCTTGGTCATTGTTATGTCTGAGCCCACTGTTGCAGTCACTGTGCTAATCAGTCTTGTTCAGGGACCCCATGGGTTTGCTGACCCTCTACCAAACATGATGTCATTTTCAAGCTATTGGTCCTTCTTGATGTGTCCAAAGTAAGCAAGGAAAAATCTCGCCATCGTCACTTGTGAAAAACGTTTTGGTCGTGTGTCTTCAAAGATTCATTCATTCATTCTTTTGAAATTACTTTTCAAAAATTCTAAAAATTGTGAATTCACACAAAACGCATTCAGCCTCGAATGATTTAGGTAAAGGATGAGGATTGATATCCTTTGTTGGTGTTAAGAATATGTGCAGCAAAATATATACCAATTCCACCATTTCTCCATGTACAATTCAGGGACATTAATTAGATTCTTCCAGTTGTGCAGCCATTGTCTCCTCCTCTTCTGCATTGTTCCTTCTGCATTAACATAAACTCGGGAACATATGGTCTTATTTCACACCCAACTACTCAGACTACTCTTGGTGGTTAAAGTATTCTGCTCTTCATCAGTGGTTCCTTGGGTCGAAGATACGACAGTCTACTTCTGTAGAGGTCTACAGTCTTGGAAAACCCTATGGAATCACCATGAGTCAGAATTGACTCAATAGCAGTGAGTTTGGTCTTCATTTTCACTGACACCCTAAGGCCCTTGGGTGCTATAAACTATTTGTGTTCAGCTAGTAACTAAAGGTTTTCCCTGGCTAATTCCTTTCAGAAGTAGATTGCTGGGTCCTTCTTCCTAGTCTGTCGTATTCTGGAAGCTCAGCTGAAACTTGTCTACCATGGTTGACCCTGCTGGTACCTAAATACCAGTGTCATAGCTTCCCTCATCACAGCAGGCCTCCACTGACAGAATGCCAAATGTGCCTGATCCAAGCCATGGTTCAATTGCATCATATGCATGAGAAAGCTTGACAAGGAACAAAGAAGACAGAAGAAGAATTGATGCCTTTGAATTGTGGTGTTGGAGAAGAATGCTGAATGTACCAAGGACCGCCGAAAGAACAAACAGATCTGTCCTGGAAGAAGTACAAACAGACTGTTCCTTGGAAGCGATGATGATGCAACTGCATCTTACATATTTTGGACATGTTGTCAGGAAGGATCAGTCCCTGGAGAAGGACATCGTGTTTGGTAGAGTGTAGGGTCAACAAAAAACAGGAAGACCCATGACAAGATGGATTGATACAGTGGCCTCAACAACAGGCTTAAGCATAAAAACGATTGTTGACATCACGTGAGTCACTGTGAGTCAGAACCATTTCGAAGGCACCTAACAACAACAATTAACCTGCCCAGTAGTACAATGCCACAGAAATAAAAACCCTGGATATCTGCTTCTGTAAAGAGTGCAGTCAAGAAAACTCTATGGAAAAGTTCTACTCTGTAACATATGGAAACACCATGAGTTGGAATTGACTTGGCAGCAGTGGGTTTGGTTTGTCTGGTTTCTTATTTCCTAATACACAGGACCTTATCTATCCCAAATCCCTGGTGGCATAGTGGTTAAGTGCTACGTCTGCTAACCAAACTTTGGCTGTTCGAATCCACCAGGCACTCCTTGGAAACTGTGTGGAGCAGGTCTACTCTGCCCTTCAGGGCCACTGTGAATCAAAATCGACTCAATGGCACTGGGTTTTTCTTTTTCTTTTTTGGATCTCCAGAACCCCTGCACGTAACAGACCCTCCTTGAGCTGGTTGAATGCCAGGGCTCACTTGGTTGAATGCTACTCAGCCAGACTTAGCTCTCCCTGGCCTAGGGTCTGATGACATTTGTCATAGCTTCTGACAGTAGATTTGTGTTGCCAAACTTGACAGTGTTGAACAGCTCACCAGGGGCCGAGACCCTACCAACTGCAGTTAACTGTAATCACAGGCAGGGTCCTGAGGAGGGAAATGGTGTCATCATGTCATTGCAATGCCTGTGGAGTCACCAGAGGGTGGGAAGGCTCCTCTGTCCTCCAAGGCTGACTCATGCTTCCTGGACAGGCCACTTCTGGCTTCCCTGACATTTCTAAAGAGCAAACCATTTCTTCCCCTCAGCTAAAAAAGGGCCACCTGGGGGTCGCACTTGGCTTGGCTGGGGTGGAAGTTGCATTTCTTGTTTGACCCAAAACAGAGACATTTAGACTTTGGGGAAGTGCTGTTTATCAGGCTGGAAATGAAGATGTCTGCTTAGACTGTCAACACCCTGCATGGAGACTGTGAGGCCACCCAGTGTGACTGCCTTGTGATATGATTATGAAGTTACTCATTTCATGTTTCCCCTTCTCCCCGCAAATAAAATCAAAGGACATAAAGAGATAAAGGGCCCCATAATCATTTCTGTGTATTTGGGGAGCAAAAAAAAATGGCTGTTGATGATGACAGTACAAAGATGGCTGTTCATAAATTTGCACCCTTTGTTACCATTTATAAAAGAAGCCTTCTGTTGCCAGCTCATTAGGAGCTCAAGTTTATTTTGTCAAAGGAAACGGAGTCGAGAGATTATATTTCTTCTTTAATATGATGTTCAACAACAATGCCATTATCCCGAGTTTCAGATGAATTTAATTGAACCCTAATGAACAAAATTAGTTGGCCTGTATACTTAGAATCCTATTTCAATGGATTAGAAAATGAATTGGATGGTAAATGTGGTTCACTTGATTTTTCTCAAGCCTGACTCTCTGTACTTCTCTGCCTTAGATGTTCTCTCTCCACTGAATAAGAAACTAGTATTTTCAGAATTTAAGAAGTTGTTTTACCAGCTAGGCTCCTCCTCACCACCCGTCTCCCAGTCTACAGAAAATGCCTAGGGTCTCCAAGGAGGAGGAGGACAACGGGAACTGACCAATGTGAAGCAGTCTCGGAGAACTACTATAGAGCTCTCTAGTGGAACCAAGCCTCCTCACATCTGACCTCCTTGACCTCTTGAGAGAAGGTTGGTAATAAGCAGTAGCTACATATGCTAACCAAAAGGTTGGCAGTTCAAATCTACCAGACACTCCTTGGAAACTCTATGGGGCAGTTCTACTCTGCCCTATAGGGCCACCATGAGTCAGAATCAACAGCACTAGGTTTCTTACGTTTAACGAAAGGAAAGAGGAACTGGTTTTGCAGTTATGCAGATCTGTGTTCAGATCTTCCCTCTTCCACTCTGTAACTTTTGACATTTGAACCTCAGTTTCTTAATTGGTGTGATGGGAAAAACAATGTCTACTTCTTAAGTGTGGCAGCACATATTCAACAAAAAGATGCATAGAAGGTGTGTGGTGTATTACCCAGCTCGAAAAGTGGGAACTGCTACTGCTCGTCTTAGTTACTTTGTGCTACTATAACAGAAATACCCAAGTGGGTGACTTTAATGAACAGAAATTTATTTGGTCACAATTTAGGAGTCTAGAAGTCTAAACCCAGGGCACTGGCTCTAGGGGAAGGTTTTCTATCCTCTCCAGGGGAAAATCCTTGTCTTAGCTTCTTTAGCACTAGAGTTCCCCGGTTCCTTTGGGGAACTTCATGTGAAATCTGTCTTTTTCCTAGTGTTGCTTGCTGGTCTGTATGCCTAATCTGCACCTTTCGTATCTCAAAACTGGTTTAAGACATACCCAACACTGATACGGCCTCATGAACACAATGAAAAATCTATTCCCTAATGGAATTGTATTCACAGAGATAGAAATTAGGATTCTTTGTGGAACACGATTCAATCCATGACACCGTTTACAATCACCATTCTTGCAACTTCCTGTGCTCTTGCCATGTGGCTCCGGTAATATAAGCTGCTGTTTCTGGTGAACAGTAAGCCTTGCCAAGCGTTGCCCTAAGCACTACACTGGAGGAAAGGGGTGAGGTAAGAAAGTCAGTTGGTTTAGGAGGCTATGGGGTAGGGACACTCTTCCAGAGGAGAGGTACCAGAGTTGGAGGGGCACAGTCATGTGGAGCTCCTACAGAGGGCCACGTAAAATCCTCATCAGCTCCCCTATCTGTGGCAGGAGGTGATTAGAGAGGCCTCCCTCTGGACTCGCCAGCCTTGAAGCAATTACGATGCTGTGACTACTACCAACTCCCTCGCCTGATGGACCACATCCCAGTGAGGCAGCCCTTGCCAAGAAAGCTGTCTGACTTGTTGTTCCCCATCATTGTGTTGACTCAGTCCTCTGGAAAGTGGCTTCCTGAGCCACGATGCGAGGTGAGAATGATGACCCATGTGACTTCTTCAACGTAGCCTTCCCTAATTGATGGAGCCTTCCCTGCTCAGCACAGCATGGATAAAGGTGAGACAAAGGGAAACCAAAGGAAAGATTTATTCATGCTCTCCCAAGTCACATCAGCCTGAAGATTCAAATGGGTTCTCAGCGAAAACAAAAAAGCAGTACTGTTTTCATTTTAAGCGCAAGATGCTGTTGTAATATGTCCAGTCTCCTGTCCAGTGCTCCCAGTTGTTTCTGAGAGTTTTCAGGGACATCTCAGATGTGCTTGTAAATAAGTCCTCTTGGCTTCTATGTGGTGACCACCATTTTTCTGTTTCTTCTTGGTGCCATAGAGGTTAAGTGCTGGAACTGCTAACTGAAAGGTCAGCAGTTCAAATCTGCCAGGTGCTCTTTGGAAACTCTATGGGGCAGTTTTACTCTGTCTTATAAGGTTGCTATGAGTTGGAATTGACCCATTGGCAGTGGGTTTTTTGTTCTCCAGTATAACTTATGGAATGTTAGCTGCCTTGGCTGTTCCTGCCATGCAGCTAAGGAACAGGGCCTATCTTCTGTGCCCAATTGGTAGTGCTGAAGCTACCCCCAAACGTGCCCAGAAACCAGTACGGATGGTGCCACTGTTGTGACACCTGCAAGGCAGTGATGTGCTGCTGCCACAGTCATAACCAGATCTAGTGCTGGTGGAGTCCATGCTCCCTAAAGTTACCTTGGGCCAGCACTACCCTTCTCACCCCACCCTGTGTCTGTTTGGAGCTGTAGCAAAGTAATGCAAACTTCATGCTCTTAACCTCCAAGGAAACTCTTCTTGTGCACACTGCCTTTTGGGGTTTCATTTCTTGTCTTTATGAGGAAATAGGGCACCATAGGGCTAAATAGAGGCCCTTTAGCCTCTATTGACTATCCTTGAGTCAGATTCCCATTCTAAGCTATTGTTGGTCTAGGGAGTTGGGGTCTTGTGATACTGGCAAAATGACTTCTGTAGAAGGAACCCCTCAAAATAGGACTCTGGAAGTGGTAGGTACCCTGGGGCATGTTTGTCTGCTCTGTTAGGTGAAGACATAATACCATACTCAAAGTCGTTGTTCCCCTCTAGTGGCTGCTTACAAGTTTATGCACCTGACTCTTTTTTTGTCGGGGTTGTTATTAATTGGGTTGACTCCAACTCATGGCAATGTTATGTGTAGCAGAACAAAAGGATGCCTAATACTTGCAGTCTTGATGATCATTGGATTAGTTGAGCCCTTTGTTGTGTTGAATGTGTCAATCCATCTCACTGACCATTCCCTCATTTTCATTGACTTTCCACATTATCAACCATGATGTTCTGTTGCAGAAGTTGGTAGTATCTAATGGCGTGTCCAAAGTAAGCAAGCTGAAGTCTCACCATCCTGATTTCTAAGGGGCATCATGGTTGTATTTCTTATAAGACTGATTTGTTTTATGTGAGGGTTCTTCACATACTTTGCTAAGAGATTCACTGGGGTCTCTTCCATTAATCTTACAAATTAGGCTCAGTCTTCTCTTTTTCTCAATGGTCAATAAAAAGCTGAGACTTGTTAATACAGCTGTCTCTCCTTGTCATTCTCTGACCTTCTTTTGCTCAGGGAACTTTGGGTTCTAGGAAACAGACTTCCGCCACTGTGCACGACAGGACATTCATATGTCTAGACATGCATTTAGATGCCAACATGCTTCCTCTCTGACCTAAAGGTATTTGGATTTTATATTTGTCAGTGAGGAGGCCATCTGAGAGCTGGGATAAAATTTCTGGGGCTGCCAGTTGGAGACCGAGCTGTTCATTATTTTTTCCCTTTGACTCCTCGGAGAGCTAAGTTCTGCAAGATGTCCTAAGTTATCAAAGAGGAAGTTTTCAAATTGAATTTCTTGAGCAAGTCAAATCTCTGAAGTCCCAGAAGCTGAAATGGAGTGGTGGAGGAGCTGGCAAGGGAGTTTCAGTCATGTGAGCAGGCACAGCCAGGTAACTAGGGCCCGGGTAGATCCTTGGAGGAGCACAGAATGGATGATGGAGCAGGAGTCAAACTGTCCCCTTACTGGAATGGCCTGGGATGGCTACTGGCTGGATGGCAAGCTCATTGCATTCTGGGAATTTCCAGTTGATTGTCCATGCTGCATAGCCTAGGGGACTCTCCCAGGCCATTCCCACACCCTTTCTGTGGTGGCGGTTCTTAGTCAGACTATGTCAGCCAGGGAGCTATTTAAAAATAATAGATTCCAAGCGTATATCCTAGACCTTCTAAATCAGAATCTTCAGGAGTTGGGGCCTAGGAATCTTATGGTTGTTTAAACCACCCCAACTGGACCAGCCATGGACCAATCTGGGCTCCGTGAAAAATGGATCCAATCTCACTGAGTTGATAATGCCTCTTAAAAAAGCCTGGAGTAAAGAAAAGGCATCAGTTTTGGTATTCCAAGACCTGGGTTTGAGCCTTATCTCTGCAACTAAGCCACACTATCCTAGATAAGTTTTTTAGCTTCTTTGAGATGTACTTTCCTCATTTGTAAAATGAGAACAGTAACAACCCTGTCTACTCCACAGAGCTGTGTCAAGGACTAAAGAGAAGAGCTACGTGGAGATCATTTGAGGACTGACAAACAGTATTAAACTGTATGATCTAAAGCTCTGTGTAGAAGGATGCTACTTGTACTTTGTTGATTAATTGACAATAAAGTCTATGAAACAAATAACCCCGTGTGAATGCCTCTTCTAATTCTGGCTCATGTACAAAAAGTACACAAATGAGACAAGTTCGTTTACACTCTTTACATTTCTTTAGTTTCACTGCCAAGAAGGACTGGGCTCCTGGATGAAGACTGGAGATTGACTACATCTGTCCCTACCCTAAAGCTTAAGAACTTTACAGTAAAAAAAAATTTTTAATGGCATAAAAACAAAGAGAATGGGAAAGAAGAAAATGGATGGTAGAAAGCGAAGGGATAGCAAAATATTTGGTAGATGTGATGAAGTTGAGTCCTAAGGTAAACAGAGACCACAAACCAAACCTGCTGTCATCTAGTTGATTCTGACTCATAGCAGTCCTACAGAGAACTGCCCTACAGAGGCCCTAGTAGATTTAAACTGCCTGTCTTTGGATTAGCAGCTGTAGTACTTAACAACTATGTTACCATGGTAATCCTAAAACAGTAGTGGGGGAAGGCAAGAAGTAATGCAACTGACCACACAGACCCTTTTACTCCCATGGCTCAGTAATCAGTGATTTCATGTACATCTTAAAGTAGAGATGAAGGTAAACCTGAAAAATAGAAAAATTGTTGAATGACTATTTGAGAAAAAAATTAAAAACAAAACAACACAATGCAACTGACACGGCAAAATTCCCACAGAATCTCAGGAGTTGCTGAATCCATGTATAACTTGAAGGGATGGTGAAGAGAGAACTGAAAGTAGGATAATTGCTGGAAGATTGTTTAAGGAAAATTTTGTCCAGTTTGGTGACTCAGGAAGACTGAGCCTCTTCCCATCCTGGAAATAAATGAAAGTTTAGGCTACGGGAAAATAAACATAACTGAGATCTGGAGCCAGTTTGGAAGCAGGGAGATTAAATGAAAACTCACACACTGACTGAGATACTCTGCCTTCTTCTGTTACTTAGTTCTTAGAATTTTGGAAACTAGGTTTATATTCTACAGGCCAGAGAGTGTAGTCTAATCAGTCCAAGAGAAAATGCTTTAAAATTCTCAAATTGGAGACTTCCCAAACAAAATATCCCTGATAGTTGACCCAATGGGAAAGCCCAGAGTTGCCAATACCTTCTCTGGTGCACTGAGCTTCTAAATTAGTTTGTAGTGACTGTCACCAGTTATTTGAAGAGGACATCTAATATGGCAGAGGAAAAACCAAAATGAACAAAACAAGAAAATTCAACATGAAGAAAATGGAAGCAACATAGGGAAAGAGAAACTTCTAGGAAAACAACAAAAACTACCATTAATAGGCTCAGAAAAATAACAGACAATATTCACGAAACAGGTATTGGATGCTGCAAAAGAGGAATATTGATTGCACCAAAAAAATGTTCTGTAAAATCAGTAGTAAGTTATGTAAATCTCTTAAAAAAAAAAAAAAAGATAAAAACAATAAATAGCAAAAAGAGAACCAGTCTAGGTGATTAAACATCTAACTAAAGAGAAAACACAGATGAATAAATTACTAGTGGAATGATTCAAAACCATTTCCAAAAAGTCATGGACAGGAATTTCAAATTCTAAAGATTACTGAATACCCAGCCCTCAGTGATGAAAAGAGAACTATCAAAAGTCATCATTTTGAAAGTTCAGAACTATAGGTACAAAACCCAAAAATCTTCTACAAGGTTCCAGGTTTTCCCCCATTGTTGTAAAATAGATATTTAACAGAACATTTGCCGATTCAAAATTTTTCAGCTGTACAATTTATTGATGTCAATTACATTATATTGTGCAAACACCACCCATAAGTTTCCAGATTTTATAAAAAGAATCAAATATTTGAATGGTATGAAAATTCTCAACAGCAATAATGGGATGTAGAAGACAAAGGGGTAAAGAAGAAAATGTGCTTCCAACCTTGAGATTAAGGCTGGATTCACTAGAGAAGCAAAATCAGTGAAGTGTAGACAGACAGACAGACAGTCAGATTTACTGCAAGGAAATGACTCATGGTTGCGGGGGCTGGTAAGTCCCAAATCCGTGAGTCAGCTGCAGGCTGGAGGCTTCTCCTGACTTATTTGATTGCATGGTCTGATGAACCCAAATCAGCAGGTCAGATGACAGGCTGCTCGCCCATGGAGCTGCAGAAACTGGTGAATAAAACCAGATGGCAGGCTTCTGGTTCAAGTTGCAAGAACCGGAGGTCAGAAGATGACAAGCCGAATCTGGAGCAGTGAGCTTTGTGGGAACATCTACACACAGTGGGTGCAGGCCACACCTGCAAGTTAACGCCCATTTCAACTGATTGTCTGCTGACATCAGATCACAGAATAGAAGGTGACTACATTATTGTATGCCAAGTGCCTGTATAGCTGCCAAATTACATAACTGCATTACATATGACTGCCAAATTCTGTCATTACATAATTGCCAAACCAGTGACATTCATGACTTGGTCATGTTGACACATAGCATTAAGCATCACAGCAGCCAAACTATCAATTTAGCGTGACAGAAGATGACATTTTTTAGACTTGTGAAGATTCTACCTCTTATGTGCGCTTTCTCAGGAAATTGTGGAGAATATCCTGTACTCAAACAACACAGAAATCATTGCTTGCTTGGTGTTCTGTGTTTGCATTGTGAGATCCCTTCCCCACTCTTTGTTCCCCAGGAGACTAGCATCTGTGGGTTACATCACCTGGACATCCTTGCTGGTGGATTCACACTTGGGTTTGGCCAATGGAGATGCTGGCAGATGATCAGCAGGCAGAAACTGAGGTGGTAATGTATATTCCCCATGCTCCCTCCACACTGGACCTGAGTTTGGCAGAGACTATTCTACCAAAGATCATGACTGCCGTTGGTGCCCCTCATCCTACAGCTACCCAAACCAAAAGCACCATACCCAGTACCACTGAGTAGATTCCGACTCATAGCAACCCTATAGGTCAGAGTAGAACTGCCCTATGGAGTTTCCAAGGAGCACCTGGCAGATTTGAACTGCTGACCTTTTGTTTAGCAGATGTACCACTTAACTACTACACCAAAAGGGTTTCCATCCTATGGCTACAGATCTTACCAAGTTCACATAACTGCTCCCTGCCTTTGTTGTTATGACTTTCTGTTGCTACTGTGTGCAGATGTAGAGATTAACCAGTTTAGACTCGAGCAAAGGGCTCTGTGAGAGATTTCATCAAAAAGGTGAAAACTCAAGGACATTTACTGTGCTTGAAGATATTGAGTGGAAAGATATTCAACTGGAGGAAAGTCTTAGGGTTGAATTAGTGATAATATAAAAAACAACCAAATGGAAAAACCAAAAACACAAATATTCAGGAAAAACAAACAAATCTTACTGAAAAGGAAAAAAATCACAGGATACCACCTGGCTCAGCTATGACACTGACGTAGTCATAATAATGTAACATGACTTTATTGATCTATCCAAAATTACCATATGGCTCACCGAGAACAGAGGAAAACTGAAAGTGTTCTGCTGAGAGCTGGGGATTCTGGTGATGGTCAGTGAGAACTGCATTCTTATTTTCACAGTGTGAAGTCAGTGGATAATTCCTGAAATGAAAAACCAAAGAAATGCCACTATCAGCAAGTTATTTAAAGTGCGACCAAAAGAATCAACTAAAAGATGTGAAAATGATTGCCTTTTGAGAAAGGGAAATAGCGAGGTGAAGAATTGCAGTTTTTTCACTTTTTATTTTTATTTCAAAAAAGACATGTAGAACTAGTGTTACCTTTACACTATAGTTGGGTGTACATTTGATAAGAATAAGAACTATTTTTTTTTTGCCAAAAGGGGTAAAACAATTAACATTTCCAGTTTTTCCTTATTTCTCTTACTTCAAACACCAAAACCCTATAATCCGTCAAGCTGCCTTCTTAGAACCCAAGACAAAATGTCCAGGAGCAAGGAAGTGTAGAGGATGGGATTGGTTTGTGGTACATCCCACTGTATGATGACATTTTGTCCCGTTGCATACAGGTCATCATGAATTAGGGCTGATTTGACGGCAGCTGACAACAGCCACAAGGAAAGACCCAGCTGTGACAGGGAGCAGCAGCAGACTGCACTTGCACCCAAGGAAGCACAGAAAGGGAAACAATCAAATGTCCCAACAGAGCCGGCTGAGCCATCCCAGACTTCAGGAGGTAACCTTAGAGGAAGGAGCCCTAGAATTGAATAGAAACCCATGTTCCTTGAGCTGCATCTCAAATCTGCTGCCAGGTTCTTGGCAGCTCTTGGAGAATGGACTGTTAGATAATTCTCATGATCGGAGAGAATTATGGCATGTTCCTCAGGAGAGAAAGAAGAGCTTTCCTTAGCAGTGGATTCTCAAATACTTATCTCAAGAGGAGCTTTTTGTAGGACACCTTCAGGCATGTAGGTGACAATGCCCTCAAGCATATTCCTACAGCAAGTACAGGCTCAAGCTTCCTGTGGCTTCCTCTGATCTAAGCTGGAGGCAGAAGGCTTTGCAGGGTTAACTTAAGAGCTAGAAGCTTGTATGTATGGCAAGATCAGAGACGTGCCTCCGCATGTCTGGGGTGGGGCTGACTGAGTATCAAAGACAGAAGAATGTGTTTTAAAAAACCTAGGAAATACGGTGACTGGTGTGAACAGCAAAATGACACAAGTATTGGAAGCAGTTTTCAAGTCAGAAAAGGAAACCAGGAAGGTGAGAAGGGTGTTCTGTGAGTGTGAGAATCACCAGATTGCCTGGTGGCTGCCAGGAGACAAATTGATCAGAAGTTTGCACAGAAAAATCACTGCTTCCACAGGGATGGAGAAGGGACAAGAAATTCTACACTTGAGTTGGAAACAGCTGCTGAAGGCTCTTGCCTGCTGCCTTAGGCTTGAGGCCTGAGTCCTGAGGCCCGAGGCATTCTGGATCTGATGATTAAGCATGGATGCAATGTGCCCTCTGTCCCCTCTCAGTGTATTTTTATACCCATAGCATTCTAACCTTGGCAGTAGAGTCATAATACTTGTGATATGCCTGAATTTCAAAAGTGGCTGTGAAGAAATAGAGAGCTGTCTGAGTTTATTGACCCTGGAGGTACCATAGAAGAGGGCAGATTTTATCTCATTTTGGAGATTAGAGTCTGGAGGGGGTTATGTTTCGATTTAAGCTTCAGTAATTAGGAGGATGTTGACAGGTATGTCACTGGTAGCACTGTATTAGGCAAGAGCTCAGGAACACGTGTGGCCAGAGTTCAGCTACTTGAAGCAAGTGGGGAAAGATGAAGATTGGAACAAGACCAGGATGTGCTCTGGAGAATCGTGAATGCCAGGCCCGCAAAGCAGCGGGGCACCCAGAGGATGCACCAGCTCTCGTGGGCAATGGCTGGGATGCAAGGCCCAAGGTGGGGTGGTGGTGGTGGTATATGCATGTCGGGAACGTTAACTTCTCTTACCCTCTGTCCATTTCTAATGTTCAAACCAGCCAGACTATAATCTTAGCAACTGTGAATGTGACTTGGGTTCATAACACGGGCCAGGCACTGTGATGGTCCCCTTACATTTCTTATCTCCTGTCTAATGAAGTTGGTGCTGTTTTATAAGATCATAGCAAATGAAGGCTGATAAAGTTGGGCATTTTGCTGAAGGCACGTAGCTGGTAGTGGTGGTAGTAGGATCAGAACTCAGGTCAGAAGCCTGGTGTTTTTGTCTATTAACCCAGCCCTTCTACAACTTTTTTAATTATGGGGGTCAGTGCAGAGCAGGTGCTCAAAGAATTCCTCTTAGTGCCTGACTGTTGCTAACACACTTGGAGTATGATGCTAAGAAGACCAGGTTGGCTGAGGCAGAAAGGGCCCCTTCCTGTGGACACAGGCTGGGATTCAGTAGTTGAATAGAAGCTATTCATGTTTCCCTAACTGCTTTCTGTGCCCCTTCCTGAGCTCAGGAAACCTATCAAGGACCCTGAAGCTCTACATATTAGGAGAGAGCCCAAAGGCCTCCTAGTGGGTCTGTGGAAAGGGAATCTAGACTTGATCTTGGCTTCCAGATGCCCAGTAAGAACGGGTAGACCTTGCAGGCGGCCTTCAGTTCTTGAGAATGGCTGCTATTGGGAGCCATGGCCTGTTCTGCTTCCAGTTGGTGAAGGTTGAGGGTCCAGGCACTGCCAGAGTGCCTCTTAGCTGAGACATTAGCCATGAGACATTAGCCATGACATGCTCTACTCTCAGCCCTGGGTCAGAGGAGGGTAGGTGTTAGTAATATAGACTGCCTGTGATAATTCCTACTCACTGCAGGAAACACAGGATCAGCCTTACCGGTCAAGGAACAGATGATTAGGCAGGCTTTCTCTCCCACCTCCCATTATGGTGTCTGAGATTTCGCTGCTAGAGTCCATATGCTTTCTGTCTTTCAGAATGCCCTATGAGGATACAAACACCCGGGTAAAGACTATATTTTAAGTATCTATTCCCTGACTTCTCAGCTAGGAATATTTGAGTGGGATAGTTATAGGAACCTGGAATAAGACCTTTGTGGAGCTGGGATGAAAGAGTTGAGTCACTAGCAACACTAATAGGAGAAGACGAATGTTGATTAGAGAATTTTGAGACACTAAGATCTAGATAACCATGTCCGTTAAGACAAGTTTAGAGTTTAAGTAAAACAAAATAGAATAGGAAGGTCATTCACCCATTTGTCCACTTACCCATCCATCCATCCACCCGTCCATCCATCCACCCGTCCATCTGTCAGTCTGTTCACCTATCCATCCACCATCCATCCATCTGTCCACCCATCTGTCCATCCGTCGGTCTGTTCACCTATCCATTCATCCACCCATCCATCAATCCCTTCTTCAAACACATACTAAGTGCCGCTTGTGCCAGGGCACTGGAAGAGTTACTTAGGTGATTTAAACATGACCTCTTCCAGATATAAGTATAAAGGCCTCCAAACACGAGAGTAAGCATTAAGGCCCTAAGAAAGGGAAAGAGAAAGTGCTGAGAGAATTCCTGGAGGAGGGAGCATTGAAGCCAGGTCTTGAACAGGTAGGATTTCAATACGTGGAACTAGAAGAGAGGGACCTGGACCTAGGAAGGATGTTAGTAAAGGGGAGGAGGCAGAAAACAGCAGAGTTGACTTGGGGACCAGGAAGCAGCCTGTCCACTTCACAGAGCTTGTGAACATGAGGCTGGGAAATAAAACTAGAAGGCTCAGCCTTGACTTGAATAAGCCTTCAGGCTTTGGCTCAGGGTGGATGCTGCTCCCAGAGGAGCAGCTGCTTTGCAGTTATGCCTGGTAAGCATAGGAGGGCTAGCAAAGGTGGACAAGGCTTTGGGAAACCTGAGTTTGATGGGTAAAGAGGAAGAAGGGTGCTTTGAAATCAGACAGACCCAGATGAGATTCCCAGCCTGCCTTATTCCTGAGAAATTGGGGGGAGCGATTTGTCTTTTCTATGCCTTCATTTTTTCTATCTCTGAAAATCTGGTTGGTTTTTAAAGGAAATCATTTAACATAGTTTAGACCTAAAGTTTTGTGACTCATATTTGGAGGCCCTATAGTGCTGTCCAAATTATCTATCTGTCTATGTATCTTTAGCACTTGTAGGTTCTGAAGGGGGCAAAACAACATTTGTTTCAACTCTCCTGTTCCCTGTCTGCATAGGCAGAGAATCCATTCATTTTCTTACCTGTGCACTTCTGATTGGCAGATGCTGCGGGGAGGTGGGCGATGGGGGAGTGACGTGACAGTAGAGACCAAGGAATTCTCCCTTTCATGCCCTGGACCTTTAAATTAGAACTGAAGTGAATTCTTAGAGATGAGATGGGACCTGGGTGGAGCAGCCCCACACTGAGGACTGGCTCCAGATGATTGGTCTGTAAGAGGCAGGCAGTTAGGAAGCTAGGAATTCAGAGTGGGATTTTCATTGTTTATAACACTGAAAAACTGGAAACAGCCTAAATACCCAATAAGAGCAGATTGATTGAATTATTGAAGAAGTATGTTTGGAAATATTAGGAGATGATGACTTTAATCTCTATTGCCCACCTGTTAGTTTGTCAGTCTGCAGTGGCTTGCATGTTGCTATGATGCTGGAAGCTATGTCATCAGTATTTCAAAGGTCATCTGTGGTGGACAGGTTTCAGCAGAGCTTCCAGACTAAGAGAGACTAGGAGGAAAGGCCTGGTGCTCTACTTTCAAAAAGTTAGCCACCGAAACCCCTATGGATCACAACAGAATGTTGTTTGACATAGTGCTGGAAGATGAGTCCACTAGGTTGGAAAGTGATTCAAATATACAGTGACTACAACAAATGTATTCAAACATGCCAACATGCATGAAGATGGCTCCCAATCCATAGACACACCAAACCCATTGTGTTCAAGTTGACTCTGATTCACAGCGACCCTGTAGGACAGAGTAGAACTGCCCCATAGAGTTTCCAAGGAGTGCCTGGTGAATTGGAACAGCTCATTTTTTGCTTAGCAGCCATAGCACATAACTACTATGCCACCAGGGTTTCTGAAGATGGTTCAGGGTTAGGCAGTGTTTCATTCTGTTATACATGAGTTGAGCCAACTCAGAGGCAACTAACAACAAAAAGGGGCTTGATCTAAGTACACTCATTGTAGTAATACTGTAGGAGTCAACCAAAAAGTAGAATTTAAGGCAGCATTTATAGTCTGAGCCCAATACAAATACAGTCAGAACCTGCATAAGGCTGGAAACCTGCCAGAGAAGGAAAACTCAAATCTTTTCCACTAAAAGGAACAATAGTAACTTGGTAAGGTTGTACCCCTTCAAAGGTGGGAAGCCTTTGCAGCCTGGAAAAACAAGGAAGCCCCATCAAGTTCCAGCTCTCCTAGGCTTCACTGTATCTCTATGTTCCCTTCTGTTATGACTGATAAATATCCATAAACTTGGCAAAAGCCCATCACTCTACCTATGCACTCTACCTCTCCCAGGTTATGGCTACAGGAGTTCTCTTCCTAGCACAATCCTTTACCCTCTCCTCTGTGTTATTGTCATCTTCTTAACAACACTCCATAGTGTGGCCCATACAAAAACCTTGAATAAAATGTAAAATGTTTTCCAATCTTACTGTCTTGAGCTGGGTTCTCTAGAGAAGCAAAACCGGTAAAGCTTAGCCAAGTGCCATCGAGTGAGATCCGACTCTATAAAAAGAGATTTATATCAAGGAAATGCCTCATTCACTTACAGAACATGAAACATCCCAAGACAGTGAATCAGGCTGGAAAATTCTGATTCATGTAGCCACTGGGGCTGGTGAACCCATGAGTGACAGGCCAGAGAGCAGGGCTCTTGTTTACAGGCTGCAAATTTCCATGAATTCCAAGATTGGCAGGCAAGACCGCAGGTAACCTGCTAACCCAAGTCCCAAGAACTCGGGGTTAGACAAACAGGACCTGGTTGCAGGATCCAGTGAGAATAGAAAGCTCTCAAGTTTGCTGGAATTCTGCTTATACGAGATATGACAATTAAGTTCACGAACTTGTCTGAGCAAAAGGGCTACATACCTCATTACCAAGTATAACTATGGTTGCCTTGGAAGTGCTCCTCTTGGGAAGCTATGCACCAACCAACACTTAGTCTACCCTTCAAAGCAATTTTGGAACTCTTTTTCTGGAAAGGCCATCAGAGCTGCCATCGTATTACCCTTGATGTCGTGAATGTCGTCAAAATGTCTCCCTTTCAGTATTTCCTTCATCTCTGAGTAAAGAAGAAAGTTATGGAGAGCCAGGTCAGGTGAGAATGGAGGAGTGGAAAAGCTCACTTCTGTAACATACGGGGTTGCTGTGAGTCGGCATCTACTGGACTGCAGTGGGTTTGGCTTAATCCGTAGTTGATCTCATGCAGGAGTACAGTTTTAAACACCATCTAGACACCGAAGTTGGCAAAAACTACATCTCTAGTCTCCAACACATCTCTGTTTGAATGCTTAATAGACTTCTCAAACTTAAGTTCCTCAAACAGAACTTTTGGTTTGCCTCCCGACCTGACCTCCCTGTGCTCACATTGAGGAAAGACACCTCCGTCCACTCCAGTTATCTTGTCTCCTCTATTTCATTCACAGCCCACTGCTAATGTGCCGGAAAATCATGCTAGTGCTATCTGTGATCTGCTCTAACTGATAGCAGCACCTTATTATGTTTCCCTGAGCTGTCAACTTCTCATCTGATCCACAGCTCTCAGCTGAGTCTAATCTCTCCCTATCTTTTTCTCGTCCTACTTGGTCTCACTGTCTCCTCTCTTGCTTTCCATAATAGCCAGACTAACACTTTCACAATATTGACCCCTGTTTATGACTCTTCAGGAGCTCTTGGGTCTTACAAGTAATTAATGCACTTGGCTGCTAATTGAAAGGGTGGAGGTTTGAATCCACCCAGAGTGTCTTTGGCTGGGTTCCCTAGAGAAGCAAAACCAGAGAAGCATCTGTCTGTCTGTCTGTCTGTCTATCTACCGCTCTCTCTATCCCTCTATTTACCTCTGTCTCTCTATCTTCTGTGTTGTTGTTAGGTGCCATTGAGTTGATGTTGATTCATAGTGACCGTATGTACAATAGAACAAAACATTGCCCAGTTCTGCATCATTCTCAAAGTCGTTGTGTTTGAGTCCGTTGTTGTAGTCATTGTGTCGATTCATCTTGTTGAGGGTTGTCTTCTTTTTCACTTGCCTTGTGCATTACCAACCATGATATCTTTCTCCAGGGACTGGTCCCTCCTGATAACGTGCTCAAAATATGTGAGATGAAATCTTGATATCTTCATTTCTAAGGAGCACTCTGGCTGTATTTCTTCCAAGGCAGGTTTAGTTATTCCTCTGGCAGTCCGTAGTATATTCAGTATTCTTCTCTGACAGCATACTTCAAAGTCATCGATTCTTCTTCTGTCTTCCCTGTACACCATATAGTTTCCACATGCATGTGTATACATATATGTGTGTGTGTGTGTGTCTCTGTGGGGGTGGGGTGGGTGGGATTTATACTTCTCACAGTGGCCCAAGTGATTATAGATCCTGAAAAGTCCCAAGTCTGTGGGCCAGGTCAGGCTTCTCCTGACTCACGTAGCATCAGGGGCCAGCAAACCAAGATCCAGCTGATTCTGACTCCTAACGACCTATAGGACAGAGTAGAACTGTCCCGTGGAGTTCTCAAGGAGTACCTAGTGGATTTGAACTGCTGACCTTTTGGTTAGCAGCTGTAGCTCTTAATTACTATTACCTGAGGTGATTAAAAGTATCATGACTTGGATCACTGCACCTTAGTTCTCAAAATGATATCTTTGCTTTATTTTTAACACTTTATTTATTTCAACACTTCTGTACCACATTTGCCCAACACAATATATTGTTTGATTTTCTGACTGCTGCTTCCTCGGGCATTGATTGTGGATGCAAGGAAAATGAAATCATTGACAATTTCAATCTTTTCTCTATTTTTCATGATGTTGCTTATTGGTCTAGTGAGGATTTTTGTTTTCTTATGTGGGGTGTAATCTATAGGGAAATCTGTAGTCTTTGATCTTCATCAGGCAGTACTTTAAGCTGTCTTTGATTTCAGTAAGCAAGATTGTGTTATCTGGGTATGACAAGTTGTTAATGAGTCTTCCAGCAACCCTGATGCCACATCCTTTATGTAGTCCAGCTTCTCAGATTATTTGCTTGACATACAAACTGAATAAGAATGGTGAAAGGATGCACCCCTAACATACACGTTTCTTGATTTTAAACCCTACAGCATCCTCTTCCTCTTTTTGAATGACTGCCTCTTGATCTATGGACAGGTTCCACATGAGCACAGTTGAGTGTTCTGGAATTACCATTCTACATAACGTTATCCCTGATTTTACTAGGAGAGAGAAAGAGAGAGATTGGTATTTCTCACAGTAGTTCACATGGTTGTAGAAGCTGGTGAGTCCCAAGTCTGTGGGTCAGGCTGGAGGCTTCTCCGGACTCACATAGCATCAGGGACAGGCAGACGAAGATCAGCAGACCAGACTGTAGGTCTCTGACTCACAGGCTGTGGAGGCTGACAAATCCCAACATTAGTAGGTAAGCTGCTAACTCAAAAAAAGTCCCAGGAATTAGGGATCAGGTGAACAGGAGCCAGCTGCAGAGTCTAGAGGGAGAACAAGCCTGAGAGCCTTAACAGAAAATCCATCTGCAGCAGATTCAGGCGACATTCCCAAGGAAACACCGTTACAACTATTTGACTACTCATAGCAGATGCTATCATGGAGGTGATTACTTTGCATCAGATCCCGTTGTGGATTGATTACATTATTCTGTGACTGCCAAACTCATCATAACTGCAAAACCATGGATGATCATGGCCCACGTAAGTTGACACAACTTTTAGAGATCACAGAAGTGCACCTTGGGAGAAAGACCTGGTGATCTACTTCTGAAAAACCAGCCATCGGAAGCACTGTGGAGTATGGTTCTACTGTGACCCATGTGAGGTCCCCCTGAGTGGGGATTGACTTGACAGCAACTGGTTTGGTGTTTTTGATTTGGTTATGACTCTTCAATGGCTTCTATCATGTAGAATAAATCCCAAGTCCTTACCATAACCCACAGTGTTCTCTGACACCCACCACCTCTCCTACCTGTTCCCACTCACTCACTACCCTCACCCACAGCAGCTTCTTTCCATTCTTTCAGCATGCCCAGGACATGCCTGCCTTAGAGTGTTTTGCATTTACTCTTTCCCTTGCTGGAAAGTGTTTTCTCTCACATCCTGTGTACCGTGCTCTCTCGCTTTCTTTTGTTCATGCACTCTCGAGTATTCCCTAGTCAAAGAGGTAGTCTCTGACTGTTCTTCATAAAATAATACCCGCCTTTGTACAGCTTTATATCTTTTGTTGCTACCCATTACTTATGGTGTAGGTTGTGTACTGCCGGGGGATGTCATTGATTGCATGTGGTTGCCCCTGGGGTAACAGTGCACAACCTGTGTAGCTATATGTAGACATTATAGTCTACATTTATTTGTTTATTTTGTGATTCTCCCACTAGAACGTAAACTCCTCAAGAATGGGGCTGTTGGGTACATACAGCATGCAGAATAATACCTGGAACATAGCAGATGCCCAAGTATTATTTAATGAATGAATAAATATTTGTATGGTGAATTTCTGTGGCTATGTGGACTCATAGGGGAAATGGTCTAAAAAGAAATATAGCAAATGTTGATAGTGCTTAGAGTAACAGAATATATCTTTTCTTTAGAATATGACTGTTTTCATAAAAACAATATACTATTTTTGCAAACACGCAAGTATTCTGGAGTCAGATAAGCCTAAGATGAAATTCTTACTCTACTATTTGTCATGTGACCTTAGGCAAACTCATTTACCATCTCTGTGGCTCTTGAAAATGGAGATACTGTTTATTGGGCTGTTGTAAAGACTGACTAAGATGTGTATGGCAAAGCTAGGGACAGTGCCTATCTGAAAGGAGGGCTGTGATAAATAGTACTTTCTCTGTTCCTTTTAATTATTACTGTTATTTGGGAAAGGTGTTATTGAGATGTTAACAAGGGCTGAGGAATGAACTGCTTTGTGCTTAAACCTTGGTGTGCTTCAAGAATCTGGTTTTGTACCTGTACCAGGCTGTTTTGACTATCATGGCAGTCAATAGATTCTAAAGTCAAGTAGTGTGAGGCTTCCCACTTTGTTCTTCTTCAGTAATGCTTTAATTATCTGGGACTTCCTCCCTTTTCATATGAAGTTAGTTGTTTTTCTCTATCTCATTAAAAATGGCACTGGAATTTGTATTGGGATTGTGTTGTATCTATAGATGCTTTGGACAGAATAGACATTTTCATGACACTGAGACTTCTTACCCTTGACCAAAGTAGGTCTCTCCACTTATGTAGGTCTGTTTTGGTTTCCTGCTGTAAATTCTTATAATTTTCTTTGTGTAGGTCTTGTACATCTCTGGTTAGATTTATTCATAAATATTTTATCTTCTTGGTGGCTATTGTAAATGGTATTGATTTGGTGATTTCCTGTTTAATGCTCTCTTTGTTGGTGTAAAGGAATCCTACCGATTTTTGTATGTTTGTCTTATATCCTGATACTTTCATAAACTCTTCTATTAGTTCCAGTAGTTTTGTTTGGATTCTTTAGGGTTTTCTTTGTATCAGATCCTATCATCTGCAAATAGAGATACTTTACATCTTCTTTACCAATTTGGGTGCCCTTTATTTCTTTTTCTTGCCAAATTGCTCTGGCTAGAACTTCCAGGACAATGTTGAATAATAGTGGTGACCATGGGCATCCTTGTCTGATTCCTGTTCTCAAGGGAAGTGCTTTCAGACTCTCTCCGTTTTTGTTGCTTGTTGTCTTTCTATAGGTATCTTTTATTATACTGAGAAATTTCCCTTCTATTCCTATTTTGCTGAGAGTTTTTAACTCAAACGGGTGTTGAACTTTCTCAAATGCCTTCTCTGAATCAGTTAATAAAGTCAAGTGGTTCTTGTCTTTTATTTTGTTCGTATGTTTGATTACATTGACTGTCTTTCTAAAATTGAACCATCTCTGTACCCCTGGTATGAATGCCACTTGGTCATGGTAAATTATTTTTTTGATATGTTGTTGAATTTCTCTGTGTCTATTTTCTTCTTAAAAGACACCTTTCAGAAATGATAAGGTTTAGAACCAACCCTGGTGTTGTAGTAAGTTAAGTGTGTTAAGGTTGGCAGTTCAAATCCACCAGGCACTCCTTGTAAACTCTATGGGGTAGCTCTATTCTGGCTTCTAGGGTCACTATGAGTCACAATTAACTTGATGTCAATGGATGTGGTTTTTACTTTTCTACTCTCATGTTCCTGTAAATTACAAAACAAAAGGAAACTTCAGTTTTCAGTTAGAGTCACATTCGTAGGTGTAGTGGTAAAGACTTCATCATAACTATTTGGGAGACATCATTTGTTCCCACTGAAGCTACAGCTGAATGGACCGAGAGTAGGGACCTGGCCTCAAGAGTACTTAAACCATTGGCTAATGAAGGGTTCATGAAGTGGTGTGCAGCCAAAAACTCTGCTGCCCCAGGAAGGAATAGGGCCAGAGTTTTGCTCTTGGGCGTCTGAAATGGAGAGCATTTCAAATTGAAAATGTGCATCTCAAGACTACAAATGGGTCATTACCTAGCACAACTTTGGATAGGCCAAAAATATGAAACAACAGGAGGCACGAGATGGAGAAGGTATACACGTTTAGGATGTCTTCCAAAGAGGAGAGTGCACAGAGAGAAGTTAACATTGTTACTGGGGATCAGCTGTCCTCAGCGGAACTGTTTGTGATGGTCAGTTTTTTTCTCACAGCTTTGAGCATCTTGGTAAATTCATTTGCAGGAGAGAGACTGAAGCTATTTTGCTGGTTCTTCTTCTTCTTCTTCTTTTTTTTTCCCCCCTGCAGTATATGAGAAGTGATATCACTGTCCCTCTTAAGGCTCAATTCTTCCAGCAAATTCTTGGCACATTCTGAGTGTTCAAAATCAGTCTCGACAGTCTTTGTCTTTTCTGACATCTTTTGCCATTTGTAGAGCTATTTTCCCTTAGGTTCCCTTGAGGCATGAAGATGACATTAGAGGTAGTTTCCATGTTCTCTGAGTGTGACTCCATGAGCACATATAGTCTATTTTGAGCCACAGCTTGTACAATTAGACACATTGTCCTATCTTTCTACAGTCCCACATTCCTCCAGGATGAAGTTCTGGTTCACTTAGAGCCCCACAAAGCACACTTTACAATTGGTAATAGAGGCCCCAGGGATTGTGTGTGAAAGGCTACAGAAGAGATCCAATTCTCCTCAGACACTTTGCTTTGTCTTGCATCTTGCCTTATGTCTTAGCTTCTCCCTGTTTTGTCTTTAATTATATCCTCAGAATAACCCTAGAAGTTACAACCAAGGGAGAGATCAAGACGATAATTGGAGGTCATTCCATTACCTGGAAGAACCATAGCACTATGAGACAGAAGATAAGAAGTTTGTAGGAGTCTCTCCAGTTTAAAGGTTTTCAGAAGTAAAAAGAATTCAAATCCTTTAAAAGCTAAAGAAATGCAGCAGCGTGGCTGGGGTGACTCATTTACCTGAAGAGAGAAAAGAATTGGGAAACAGTCTCTGTCATAGACACATGGGCATCCGTGTGTTCTATTACCATTGTGGCAAAAATTCAGATGTCATCCCATGAAGACGATAGATAAGACACTCCAACAAGAGGGGAAGGCCACGCCAAAGGTGTCTAGGAAGACAATCCCAAAGTTATTTGGAATTATCTATCTGTTTAGTGGGTAAGCATCTTTTAACCTTAGATTTAGAATTAGTAGACTCCTTTTATAAAGAAAACTAAAAGTTATTATTAATTTTTTTTCGTTCAAGGATCTGTGCATATTTAGTATTTTATAATTTCCAACACATGCAGTAATTTGACATATTAGAATAAAGGCTGGTTTTGTAAGTTGAATTTCAAGTGTGTTATTCAGTAATTTATTTAGGCTGGTGATTTTAAGCTCAAATTGATTTACAAATAGTATTACAACTTTAAAAAATTCAGTGCTATGTGTTTAATTTAGGGCTTTATAACGGTTTAGTACTTAGTTTTATACACTACATGAGACAATTAAAGAGGTGATAAGACTATAATGATGGTGGATTTAACACACATAGAACTTCCCCCTGTCTTGAAACTCCACTAAAACAAAGCAAAGGTATTTCTTTTTTTCTTCTTTTAAAGACAGAAACCCCAAAGGATGGGGAGAATAGGCAGGAGACAATGGCAATAAGTTTGGAATCTGAGAAGCAGATGGGTGGATGAATGTTAACTGACTTAGCAGATGCGAGAAACCTGAATCTTTAGGACTGAAGTGGAGAAAGTCAAGAATATTCTGATCTCAACTCCAGAATTTTTAAAAGGTTCAGAAAAGAAACTGAGGATAAAGGTGGTGTATGTATGAGTATGTGTGTGTGTGTTATTGTTGTTAGGTGCCAGTGAGTTGATTCCCAATCATAGTGACTCCATGTGACAGAGCAGAACTACCCCATAGAGTTTTCTTGATGGTGATCTTTAAGGAAGCAGGTCTTTCTCTCATAGAGCTACTAAGTGGGATTGAATTACCACCCTTTTGGTTAGCAGCTGAGTGCTTAACTGTTGTGTCACCAGAGCTCCTTAATACAGGGTGTAGTAGCCTCAAAAGGTGGATAGGTTAATAAGAGCAGTTAGATTCCTAGGTCTCATTTTAGCACACAAACTTCTAGCCAAATGCTTTTCCCAGTCCTGGCACAGTACTGGTGGAAGTATCTTCTCTGAATAGGGTAACACAGCTCTCTGGACTAGAAGTCACCAAGCCATAGGGGATGTTATGGGCATTGTACTGAAGGAAAAAAAGTAAATATACATGTGATAGGCTGTTAAAAATCCCCCCAGTCTTCTTTTCCCATCCAGGTCCAAGAATCATTGATGGTTAAGCCTTTATCCCTCAGGCAGGAGGTTGGAAGAGTATGTCCCAGGAAATATGACCAGTCTAAGAGGAAATACCTATAGATAGTGGCATCAGGGATTCTCTGATAATTGGCCCAGCCAGACCACTCAAAGCAAAGCTTATTGTCAACAAACCCACACTCAGGACTTTTAATGAGCTTTTTACTTTTAAATATGAGAAGACAAATGGGTATCACTGGGCAGTTGGGGAAAGGCTCTAATATGAAAGACAGATACCAAGACAAATAAAAGCCAGTAAACTGGAGAGAGCAGGGACTACATAAGAGATGGATACTTATAAAAATCGCTAATGTTTAAACAATCATAGAGATTAGATATTGCATTCATGAAACAAGAACAGGGTGAAATTAAAAAAGAAAGAGTCAGGGAACAAAAAAGAGCTCTTGGAAGTGAAAAATAAGGGCACAAAATGAAAGAAATCAAAAGAAGAGTGTGGAGATAAAGGTGAAAAATCTCCTAGTTAATAAGCAAGATAATACCCAAAACCAAACCCAGTGCCATCAGCTCAATTCTAATTCATAGAAACCCTATAGGACAGAATAGAACTGCCCCATAAAATTTCCAAGGAGTGCCTGGTGAATTTGAACTGCTTATATTTTGGTTAGCAGATGCAGCACTTAACCATTAGGCTACCAGGGTTTCCAAGCATGGTAATAGAGATGAGAAACAGAAGAGAAAAGAAAAATACTAGGAACTCATTTAGGACAACCACTATCCAAATAATGGCAGTTCTAGAGACAGAAGAGGGGGACAGTGAGTGGGTGGGGAGATGAAATAATCATCAAATAAATAATTAAGAATATTTTCCAGTTCTATAAAACAGGAATTTATGGATTAAAAGAGCCCAAGAAGGACTCGGTACAATGGATGAAACTAATCCACACTGAGGCATAGCATTATGGGATATCAGCATTGTGAGAGAAAGTCTTATAAGCTCCCAGAAGGAGAAATATTGAAACATTTCCAAGAATTAATCATCAGAGTGGGGTGAAACATTACAGCAGCTATAGTGGAAACTAAGAGACAACTGAAAAATGACTTAAAAATTTGGAGGGAGAAGAATTTCCAACTTATAATTTGCTATCCAGCCAAACTGTAATTAAATGTCAGGGTAGAAAGGAGACATTTTAGGCACAGGTCTGTCAAAACATTCCTACAATCTTGTTCTCAGGAAGCTACTGGAGGAGTGTGCTTCATCTAAACCAGGGAATAAATACCTCATCAGGAAATGACTAGTAATGTTGGGTTCCTACAGTCCATATTTCTTTTGGGATGATATGGTGGTCATAGAAAATAAGAAAACTAACCCTACCATAAGGTCCTGTACTGCTTAGCTTTGTATAGCATTTATATAGATAAGTGACCAGACTTCTGAGATTAGTTTAATTAAAGATCTTGGTATAATTGTAGTGAAACAGTGGACTGGGAAGGTGACATGAGGCAGTTAAATCTTCAAACTGAGCAAACAGAAGCTGGGAACCTAGGCCTATTATTTAAAATACACTAAACATCAAAAAACACACCCACTGTTGCTGAGTCACTTCCAACTCATGGCAGCACTATAGGTCAGAGTAGTACTGTGCCATAGGATTCCCAGGGACCAGCTAGTGGATTTGACCTGCTGACATCTGGGTGAACAGTCAAACACTTAACCACTGTACCACCAGGGTTCCATTTTGAAACATGGAGAAGTATAAATGAAACAAACAACAACCCTAACGCTTATGGCAGTAGTAGTTAGGAATCAAAGGATGTATTGCATCAATTAGATTTGCTGCAAAGACCTCTTTAAAGTGTTGAACAGCAAAACTATCACATTGAAGACTGAGCTGTGCCTAACTCAAGTCCTGTTGTTTTCAGTTGCCTCATATGCGTGAGAAAGCTGGTCGGTAAATAAGGAAGACCAGAGAGTTGTAGTGTCATTGAACCTACAGTGGACTGCTAGAAGAACAAACAAGTCTGTCTTGGAAAAAGTATAGCCAGACTTCACCTTGCTTACTTTGTACATGTTATTGGGTGGGGGTAGGGGTTGTGGTGGGGAACAGTCCCTGGAGAAGGACATTATGCTTGGTAGAAGGTCAACAAAGGAGAAGACCCTCAATGAGATGGATTGACACAGTGACTGTGACACTGGGCTCAAGCATAAGGATGATTGTGAAGATGGCACAGAACCAGGAAATATTTTGTTCTGTTGTATATAGAGTCACTAAGAATCAGAACCAACCTGATGGCACCTAACAACAAATTAAAAACAAAACTAGGGGGCTAAGTCAAGATGGTAGACTAAGCACATGTCTCCCTAAATCCCTCTGGAAACCAAGACCTGAACTGATAATTAAATGGAGGCTTCTGGATACCTAGTGAGCCCTAGGACATGGCACAGGGCTGTCAATTTGGACTTCATGCCACTGAATGGAAGACTTCATCTCTTTCACCAACCCCTGTTTTGGTCGAGTGCTGGCTTTCAAGGACCAAAGGTAACTCACCATTTTAACTTTTTTTTCTCTGTCTCAGCTGGTGGTGGGGGGTGGGCAAGGACTTGACTAGCAGCTAATCTGAGATGCACTGCTGGTGGGATCGGGAGGAGAAATTGCCACATTTTAAGAGCCAGGCTTTGGACTCTGTGCATCTCAGCACCTTTGGCCTCTCTTTCTGCCTCTGCCATTGAGTAGCCTGTACTGAGGCAGGCAGGTAGCTTGTGCGGCACGCCATCTTGTTCTATCGGAAGGCGCAGATACCCATAAATAGGCCCCAGCTGGACCTAGTTCCTAGGCTGGAGGAAGCACCTGCCTGGAAGACAGCGCTTTTCTAGCAGAAAAGCAGTATTTTACAGTGTCGCCTATGGCTGGAGCCTAGCAACAGAGGCTGTAGACTCTGTGTGTCTTGACACCTTTGGCCTCTCTTTCTGCCTCCGCCGTTGCGTAGCCTGTACCGAGGCAGGTGGGCAGCTTGTGTGGGATGCCATCTTGTTCCACCAAGAGGAGGATATACCCATACAGAGGACTTAGCTGGACCTAATTCCTAGGCTGGGAGGCAGCACCTACCAGGAGGACAGCGCTTTTCTGGCAGAAAAGCAGTGTTTTACATGGTGTCTTCTATGGCTAGGGCCTGGCTGCAGAGACCAACAGGGCAGAAGCCTTTGTGTATTTTGAACTAGTTTATAACATCTGGGGTTGGATATGAAGGTGCTTACTTTGCCAGCTGGGTAGATGGACCTGTATACCTGAAAACTTGACTAATTTTGGAGGTGGTCAGATACCTTTTACTTTTCATTTTAAGATGGCCTAGAGAAACAACTGAGGGCCATCCTCACAGCATCTCTCCCAGCCTTTATTGACTCACATGATGCCTAAAAAATAAAAAAATCTGGATAAAAGAGTAACAAAGGACTCACCCATGGCTTCAGAGGGCCCTGAAAAGAAGAACCAAAAGATTTTTCCAGATACAGAAACCTTTCTAAAATTATTAGAAGGTGAATACGAAAGAATTATATATAGCCCCTCCTAAACTTTATACAAAATGCAGCAGAGCAAAATGAAAAATTATGCAAGCTGTTCAATCCAATGGAACACCAGTACTCTGAAATCCAACAGATCAAGAACAAAATCAAAGGGATAGAAACTTCCATTCAAAGCCAAGAAAACAGAATGAAACAAGAGGAAAATAGACTTTCTGACTTGGAAGACAGAGCTACTGACTCCAGCATCTATGAGGAGAAATCAGAAAAAAGAAACAAGAAAAACAAATAAGCAAGCATGTGAGACTCTATTAAGAGAAACAATCTATGATTAATTGGAGTTCCTGACAGGACGAGACACTTGAGAACACAAAGAGTATTGTTGCTCAGCTGCTGACAGAAAATTTTCCAGAATTTAGGAAAGAAGAGAATATAGATATACAAGATGCATATCAAATGCCACTCAATGTAGATCTCAAAAGAAAGACCCCAAGACATATTATAGTCAAGCTTAACAAAATGAAACATAAGCAGAAACTCTCAAAGACAGCAAGACTCAAAGCAAAGCTAACATTCAGAGGGAAACCCTGTAGGCTTTCTTTTGTCGGATTTCTCAGCCAAAACAATGCTGGCACAGAGACAGTAGCATGACACATTTAAAGCCTTGAAGGAGAAGAAATTCCAACCAAGAATTCTATATCCTGCAAAACTATCTTTCAAATATGAAAATAAAATTAAGACATTTGCAGATAAACAGAAACTCAGAGACTTTGCAAAAATCAAACCAAAGCTCCAAGAAATATTGAAAGAATCTCTTGGCTTAGAGGAACAAAATCACTAACTTTATATTTTAGAAGCAAATACAGGACACATCACCCAGAAACCTAATCAGTTAGGGAAGGCTCTGAACTCAGTCAAAGCCGTAATAGTGAAAGAAATGATCCAGTGATCATATCATGAAAGCTATTAGGTCATCATATTAAAAAGAGGGATGCATTACAGTCTTTATAGTTTTTCCAGATGGAAAAGAAGTTAATAAGACTGATAGTAATTAAAATTTGGTTTATACATAGTTTATTAAGGGTAATAACAGAGGCAGCCACAAAGCACAATAAAGATACAACATATCAAATCAAGAAATGTAATACAGGAGTCTCAACAACCACAAAACTAACCATGAAAAACGTGAAAAATCAACTCACAAAGAAGAATGTCCCAGAACAGATTAATAAGAAAAACAGAGAAAACATCAACAGAAAAATAAATATATCCCAACGACAGCACTAAGCACATATCTACCAATAATTACGTTGAATGTGAATGGACTGAACAGTCCAGTAAAGAGACATCGAGTGACATTTTGGATCAAAAGACACAACGCATCCATATGTTGCCTACAAGAAACTCACCTTAGACTTAAAGATATGAACAAACTGAAAATTAAAGGATGGAAGAATATATATCAAGCTAACTATAAATGAAGAAGGGCAGGTGTGGCAATTATAATCTCAGATAAAATAGATTTTAACGTAAAATCCACCATTGTGAACAAGGAGGGGCAGTATTTACTGCTGAAAAGTTCAATACACAAGCAGGACTTAACAATATTAAATATTTATGCAGCTAATATTAGAGCACCTAAATACATCAAAGAAACATTGACTACACTAAAAAAATAGGTAGATCACAATAATAGTGGGAGACTTCAACACTCCACTCTCAACAGTGGACAGATTGTCCAGGAAATAACTCAGTAAAGGCACAGAAGACCTTATTGCTACAATTAATCAACTAGACCTTACTGACATATACAGAACTTTCTATCCATCAGCAGACAACTACATCTTCTTCTCCAGTGCTCATGGAACATTCTCCAGAACAGACCATGTGTTGGAACATAAAACAATTCTCAACAAAATCCATACTATTGAATTAATGCAAAGCATCTTTTCAAATCATAAAGCCATGAAATTAGCAGAAAAAAACATATATAGAAAGTGAAACTCATGGAAACTGAACAATGTTTTGCTCAAAAATCATGGGTTATAAAAGAAATCAAGAACGAAATAAAGAAATTTACGGATTCCAATGAGAACGAAAACACTTCCTACCAGAACCTATGGGATACAGCCAAAGCGGTGTTCAGAAGTCAGTTTATCTCCATAAATGCACACATCTGGAAGGAAGAAAGAAACCAAACCAAAGAACTAACCCTATAGCTTGAATGCATAGAGAAAGAAAAACAGAGGAACTCCTGAGGCACCAGAAGAAAACAGGTCATAAAGATTAGAGCACAACTAAATGGGATTAGAGAATAGAAGAACAACTGAAAAAATTGAAAAAACCAAAAGCTGGTTTTTTGAAAAGATCAACAAAATTGACAAACCATTGGCTAAAATTACTAAAGAAAAATAGGAAAGGAAACAAATAACCCAAATTAGAAATGGGAGGGAGTTGTCACAATAGATAGAACAGAAATCGAAAATAGAATACTGTGAAAGACTGTACTCTAACAAATTTGAAAACCAAGAGGCAATGGACAAATTCTTAGGTTTGTATCACCTACCAAAATTATCACATGGTAAAGTAGAACAGCTTAACAAACCCATCACAAAGGAAGAGATTGAAAAAGTCACCCCAAAACTACCAGCCAAAAAAGCCTGGACCCAGATGGTTTTACCGTAGAATTCTACCAATTGTTTAGAGAAGAGTTATCTCCAATACTACTGAGACTATTTCACAGTACAGAAAGAAATGGAGCCAGTCAAGTGCCGATCAAAAGGAATGGAATACTCCCAAATTCATTCTATGAAGCCAGCATAACCCTGGTACCAAAGCCAGGGAAAGACCCAACAAAAAAGGAGAATTACAGACTGATAACACTCATGAATCTAGATGTAAAAACCTTCAAGAAAATTCTTGCCAATAGAATACAACAACATATCAAAAAAAAATAATCCATCATGACCAGGTTGGATTCATACCAGGGATGCAAGGCTGGTTCAACATCAGAAAAACAATTAATGTGATTAACCACATAAATATCACAAAAGACAAGGATCCCCTGGTCTTGTCTACTGATGCAGAAAAGGCATTTGATAAAGTCCAACATCCATTCATGCTAAAAACTCAGCAAAATAGGAATAGACGGAGAATTCCTCAATTCAGTAAGGACCATTTATAAAAAGCCAACTGCCTATGTCATCCTGAATGGAGACAGACTGAAACAATTTCCCTTGAGAACAGAGACTAGACAAGGATGCCCACTCTCACCTCTCCTATTCAACATTGTACTAGAAGTTCTAGTCAGAGCAATTAGACAAGAAATAAAGTGCATCTGCATCCGCAAAGAAGTAAATATCTCCCTATTTGCAGATGATATGATTGTATACACAGAGAATCCCAAAGAATCCATAAGTAAACTACTCAAACTGATAGAAGAATTCTGCGAAGTCTCAGGATACAAGATAAACATAAGTAAATCAGCAGGATTTCTTTATACCAATGAGATTACTAGTGAAGAAATCACCAAATCAATACCATTTACTACAGGCCCTAAGAAGATAAAGTATCTTAGAATAAATCTAACCAGAGAAATAACAGATTTTTACAAAGAAAACTACAACACCTTACTACAAGAAACTCAGAGAAACTTACATAAAAGGAGACCTATGGTGCTCATGGATTGGAAGACTTAAAGTTGTGAAAATGTCTATTTTACCCAAAGCAATCTATTTATATAATGCAATCCGAATGCAAATTCCAGTGACATTTTTTTAATGAGATGGAGACACAAATCACCAACTTTGCCTGGAAAGAGAAGAAGCCCTGGATAAGTAAAGTGCTACTGAAGAAGAAGAGCACACTGGGAGACCTTTCATACTGGATTTTAGAACCTAATATACTGCCATAGTAGTCAAAACAGCATGGTCCTGGTACAAAAACAGATAGATTGATGGAACAGAATTGAGACCCCAGAGATGACACCATCTTCCTATGAACAGTTGATATTTGACAAAGGCCTTAAGACATTAAACTGGGGTAAAAACAATCTGTTCAACAAATGGTGCTGGCAAAATTGGATATCCATCTGCAACAAATTGAAACAAGACCCATATCTTACACCTTATACAAAAACCAACTCAAACTGGATAACAGGCCTAAATATCAAATCTAAAACAAAAAAAAGCTCATCCAAGAAAAAGTAGGAATGACAATGGAAGTTTTAATACACAACATAGACAGACTTCAAAATCTATCAAACAAACCACAAAAAACAGAAGAGAAAATAGATAAATGGGAACGACTAAGAATCAAAAACTTTTGCTCATACAAAGACTTTATTCATAGAATTAAAAGGCCACCTACAGAATGGGAAAAAATATTTGGCAACTACATGTCAGACCAATGTCTGATCTCCATAATGTATAAGGCACTACAAAATATCAATAGGAAAAAGATAAATAATCCAGTTAAGCGATAGGGGAAGGAGATAGACAGAAACTTCTCTAAAGAGGAAATCCAGGCAACCAAAAAATCTGGACATGCTCACGATCATTAGCTATTAAAGAAATTCAAATCAAAACTATGATGATTTACCATCTCACTCCAACAAGATTGGCCATAATCCAAAAAATGTACAACAACAAATCTTGGAGAGGCTGTCATGAAGTTGGAGCTCCTCTACACTGTTGGTGGGACTGAAAAATGGTGCAACCTGTTTGGATAACAATCTGGTGCTTTCTTAATAAGCTTGATACAGATATAGCATTTGACCCACTAATTCCACTGCTTGGAACATATCCTAGCAAAATCAAGGCCATTCACACCAACTGACACATGCACATGAATGTTTATTGCAACATAGTCCACAATAGCAAAAAGATGGAATCAACCCAGATGCCCAACAACAGAAGAACAGATAGGTAAAGTAGGGTATATGTACTCTATGGAACACTATGCAATGGTAAAGAACAATGATGATTTTAGGAAAACTCTCGTAACCTGGTTTCAATTGGAGGACATTATGCTGAGTGAAAGCAGTCAGCAACAAAAGGACAAATATTGTATGAGAACTCTATGATAAGAACTTAAAAACAGTCTCATGCATAGAAGAAAAGACTCTTTGATGGCTGCAAGAGTGGGGGGAGAGAAGGAGGACAACATGGGGATGGTTTAGATTAGGTAGTTTATAGGAATTTGACTGGGTGAAATCTGTGACAGCACACATTAGAAGGAAGATCATTATTAACTGGACTTCAACATAACATGATTACTCCTCCGATCTTAACCCAATATCACAAAGAGAGTAGCTGGGGTGGGAGGTCAGGGGCCATGCTCTCAGAGGAAATCAAGGCCATTTGACACAACTAGCATTTTGTTAAGAGAGCCTTCTGCATCCCACATCAGTGAGTGGTGTCTGGGGCCATAAAAGCTGCCAAGCTGCCATCTGAGGGTACAGCAGATGGTCCCAACTCAGCAGGAAAGTTGATCACTGAGGTCCAAAACTACATGGGGGAAAGAGAACCCAGAAGACAGAGAGACCCACGTGAGTGGGTGACTACATCAACTTGTGACCGGAAGAATCGAATGATGCCTGGCCACCACCAGTGATAGCCGTGATGGAGCTCACAAAGTTGAGTCTCACTGGCAACACAAGAATAAGAAGGGGTGCACCCTGAGATCTCCACTAAGAGATGGCCATTGATGGTTCAGAGGCCTCAGGGTTCCCCAGGGAGCACGGCCCCTGACCCTGATGCTGCCCCTGTCCATAAATCATAATGGAGGTCAACTCTCGGACAGCAATGGATTGGAGTTGGCAACACAGAGTCACCATATCGTGTCCCATGCATCTAGATGATGTCATCCTGCTGACCTCTTAATGGAGGTCGGGAAGTCGGTGGAGAGGAGGGGATAGGAGATTGTTGGGAGGATATGACATGTACAGACCAGAGAGGAGGAGTGTGCTGTCACTGGGCAGGGAGAGCACTGGGAGCTGCATAGAGGTGGGCATGCAAATTTAAATGAGAATGTACATTTTCACTCTATCTTAATAAAAAAATAAAAAAACAAAACTGATGAACACTAGAAGGATTAAAAAATGCTTCTGGAAACGGGAAGAAGGAATTGTAAGAACACTGAGGTAGGAATACTATTTTTTCTTATTTGGTTATTAGTTATGTGCATATGTTACTTTGACAAATATAAAACTTATTTTTAACAAAAGAACATAGAATATATTAAATTATAAGTACTGTTTTAAATGAGTAAGGTTTGTAAAGGAGATCGAGTATAACTAACTGCCACCCCACAAAAAAAGAAAAGAAAAGGAGCTTGCTATAGAGTTGATTCAATTTGCAGTGACCTATAGGACAGAGTGGACTCCCCTACAGGGCTTCCAAGGCTGTGATCTTTACAGAAGCAGGCTGCCACATCTTTCTCTCAAAGGGAGGATGCTGGGCTGGAACCCCAAATCTTTCAGTTAGCAGCCAAGTGTTTAACCACTAGGCAACGAGAACTCCTTACTTTAAGCAAAGGTCCCTGAAAATGATGGCCAGATTTGTTGTAATTATGTATATAAAGTAATAAAGTTTGTAAGCTGAATTTAAGAGCTCAAGGAAGCAGAATTCAATAAATGTGAATGAATTGACTACTACTTTTAAAAACTAGAGTAACTTTTGAATTTCCAGTTCTGTATATAACAGCCATTGTTGAAGGCATCATACCCCCTCATACTGTCAAGCTGAAAAATGTTTGCTGAATATTGGAGGCAGGGAGCTGGCTCTGGACTCGTGGTTGGCTCTGTTCTCCAAAAAACAAAAAGGACCATCTTTAGGTGTGGGCTTTCATAAACACAGGCAGCCATGTGCTGAAGGGAGGACTGCGATGCTGACTGCCACAGCATCTCAACCACCAGGGAAGCCTGTTTCCTCCCAGTGGTTCCGGATCAGGCGTCTGCAGAGCTGTCAGAATGCGCCATTTGATGGTGAAACTCTGCCCAGTGGTTCTTCTCAGAGTCAGATGCTGTGCTGTGAGCAGCCTTCCCTACAGCTCCTGGCAACGGCCAGTGGGATAGGTAGTAAGGATGAGGAATGGTCTTCTCAGTCCTGTTAGTGACCTTCACTGCCCACAGCCATTTAGCTTTGGGGAAATGAGCAGTAGCTACTATTTAGGACTAGACTGTGGTGGGGAGGGAGCTGCAGAGCATCGATGGTAAACCAGAGACACAATTTAGAAACTTGTCCAAGGAAGTCTAACCTGAAAGGAAGGGTGACTGTTAACACAGCCCAGCTCTGAAGACCAGCATTCATTTTTGATTACAAGAGAAAATGTTTCTACAGCTACCCTCAGGAACCAATATTTTCCACATGTTATAATTCTCCAGCTCTTTTTTAGAATGCTAGACTGCAGAAGGCTGAATTTAAATGGCAAGACAATTCAAAAGTACTCTGTTAAATGGAAGTAAGGAGGACTTCTTGAAGCAGAGGTCTGCAAAGATTTTCTGTAAGGGGCCAGATGGTAAAACTTTCAGATTTTTTGGGCAATGTGGTCTCAGTAGCAACTGCTCAGCTATACCACTGGAGTGCAAAAGGAGCCATAGTCTGGGTATAAATGAGTCAGTGTGGTTGTGTTCTAATAAAACTTTATTTACAAAAAGAGACAGCAGGCCACATTTGGCCCATAGAATGCAGTTTGCTCGTACCTGTCTTAGACAAAAATGTAAGGAAGTAGAAAGGCTAAAGAACGAGCCTCTAGTGGTAGAATCTCAGACTATATGACAAGGGGGCAAATACCAGTCAAAATCTGATGCAAACACTGGAAGACTATCTAAACTTTCTTAAGCCAAAAGGGAATTTATTGGTTTATGTAACTGAAAATCCAGAGGCAGTCCAGGCTGCTGGAGCAGCTGGATACTAGGACTTGAATGACTTTTTTTTTTAATCATTTTTGGACTCGTATTCCTCTTTGTTGAGTATGTTCTCTATCCATGTCTCTTCTTGGAGTCATGGAATGGCTGCCAACAGCTGTCAAGTCTATGTCCTTCCAGGCTCACATCCAGTAGAAAGAACATGCAGTCCTGGCTGAAGACCTGAGATGAACTCAATTTATACTGACTTAGGTCAGATGCCTATTTAGCATTGCCATCTGCGAAGACTTATAGGGTTGCCATGAGTTGGAATCAACTCAGTGGCAGCAGGTTTTGTTTTTTTTTGTTACCTATTGAGACAAGGCTCACTTTTCTGCTCTTCTCCAGAAGAGTTATGATTACTCTTGGAGCTTCTTATTCCATGTAAATGCAAAAATTGCCTTATCAAACTCCATGAGAAACCTTTCTGGCCTTTGACTGAAACTGCATTAAATCTATAGACCAATTTGGAGGATATTACCACCTTGACAATATTAAGTCTTCATATTCATGAGTATGGTATGTATTTCTCTATTTATTCAGGCTTTCTTTAGTACTTCTTGATTTATATTTGTCCTATACAGTTCTTGATATGTTTTGCTCAATTTATTTTTAGTTTTTTGGCTTTCTTAAATACCTTCATAAATGCCTTCATTAGTTATCTGTTGCTGCATACTGCCCCACAACTTAATGGCTTAAAGTAGCAACAAACATTTTTTATCTTCACAGCTTCTATTGGTTAGGAATTTGAGAGAAGGTTGGACGAATGGTACCAGTGCAGAGTCTCTCATGAAGTTGCAGACAAGCTGTTGACTGGGGCTGAGGGTATCTGAAGGTTTGACTAACACTGGAGACTGTGCTTCCAAGGTGGTTGACTCACATGTTAGGCAAGTTAGAGCTGGCTGTTGGTGCGAGGCCTCTCCACATGCTACTTGAGTATCCTTACAACATGGCAATGTGATTCCCCAAGGCTGAGTTCTTCAAAAGAAAACTCTAGAGAACCAGGAAGAAGCTCTTGTTTTTTATGACCTATCCTCAGAAGTTATAGTGCATGACTTTTGCCACTTTCTATGCATTAGAAGTGAGTCATTAGTTTGGCTCACTTTTGAAGAGATGCTTTTAAATAACATTTACGTTAATAGAAAATTTGGGGTCCATTAGAAATGTGGTGCATTAGCTAGGTTTAGTTGGCTTTCCAGCTCTGTACTTCTAGTTGGGCAAAATATGGCACGTAGTAACTCTAGCAAAAACTTGATGAAATAGGCTTGAGTATTTTTACCAAAAGAGATCTTTTTCAAAGCTGCTAAGGGTTAAAATATACACCCAAAACTCCCTGCCCTAGAGTCAGGTCTGACTTATAACGACCTTAGAGGTCAGAGTAGAACTGCCCCACAGAGTTTCCAAGGAGCACCTGGTGGGTTTCAACTGCTGACCTTCTGGTGAGTAGATGTAGCAAAATAATAAAAAATATTCACCCATTATTAAAAAGTGATGGCTACTCATAAAACATATATATATGCTTTTGTGCAAAGGATTAATCATGTCTCTCAAGGTACTTATACAGTAACTGTGCAAAGTGATTTATGGACAAAATTTCTAAACAAGATGTTTTTTCCCTCTTGAACCAAATCTGTAGCCTGTAGGTGCTCGATAAAGAGTGGTTTTATCAGACTTCAGCATTTTGAGAAAGTGCTTTCCATTTCTCAAGGGCCAAAGCAGATTGAAAGCTGAAGGATCTGACCCATGAGCAGTGGTTCACTATCTGTTGGAAATGGTAGAACCAGGCAGGTAATTCCTCCCAGGAGATCTCAGGAGCAAAATGGAAGAGGGAGGAAATCTTTGCTTATTTGTTTGTTTGAGGTAATGAGGAAGGTTTGGAAACAGCTGTGTGGCCATAGGAAAGCAAGCCCTTCTCATTTCAAAAGCATCACTTAAACCAGGTTGGGTCTGAGGTAGTTGTTTTGCCGAATGGGTCCGGCTTCCTCCGCCTGAGTCAGAAAGTTGCATCCCAAAGCACCTGGGAGAGACTTGTACCCATCTTACTTCAAGGATCAGAGCCAGTGAGTGATACAAAGAGAAGAACACAGTGGGAACAAGGACGACTGTCAGAGGTGGGTGCGAGAACTCACAGTATGGCCAGAGGGCCCCCACTTGTCCCCCTGGCCAGCCACTCAGGAGTGGGTGATGAACATGACTTCAGAGGAGGTGGTTGGCGCGAGGTGGCCTAAATAACACTCCTGTTGCTGAGTCCTCTTGAGGTACGGACAATGCTCTATTTGCCTTTGTGTTTCTATATGACAGTGAACAAGTATGTGACAGCTGGAAAGAGCTCCGAGACAGGAAGCAAAGGAAGGGGTGGGCATGCTCTAGGCCTGGCCTGCTGGGAGAGGAAAACCAACCAACCCGTGGTCAGTGAGGTGATTCTGACTCATAGTGAGCCTATAGGAAAAAGTAGAACTATCCCAAAGAGTTTCCAAGGTTTTGAAGTGCGGACTTTTGGTTAGCAGCCATAGCTCTTAAGCACTGGGCCCTCCGGGGCTCCTGGCCTGCTGGGACTATGAATGAAGAAGGCACCCTCTGTGGGAGGAAGCAGCCGGCAGACCCTGGAGTCAGTGCTGCCTTTCAAGATAAAGGTGATTCTTACTCTGGGTAGACGTAGCAGCTCACAGATGAGTTGATTTCCTGCTCATATCAACTATATAGGACAGAGTAGAACTCATAGTCTGAGTGCCCTGTGGTTTCTCCCTAGTGGGTACCCTTGTGCAGGGCACAACCTGTGCCACTGGACATGGCAGCCTCTGTTCACTTCTGTAGCCTGTTCTTGCCCTTGACAGTCACTGGATTGCAGCCCTACTGAACTGATCTCAGCATCCTAGAGTTGCCTTGACCTAGTCACTGTTCCTGTACATACAGTTTTGTCTCTTGGAGCATGTTTTGTCTTTTTCACTTCTCAATTCAGGCATCACTTTCCATGGAATGCCTCTGCTGCCCTGACTCTGGGTTGGACATCCCTTTATGCACCCCCGCCGTGACACCAGTCACACTACAATGCTGGGGTTCTTCAAGTTGGGTCCTTGGGCTGTGTTACCATCACTTGCACACTTGTTTGGAATGCAGATTCTCAGGTCCCACCAATGCCCCCTGAACCTGAAACTCAGGGGTGGGGCCCAAGGGTCTGTGTTTTGACAAGCCCTCCAGAAGACTCTGGTGATCCTGGTATTTGAGATCCTGGTATTTGAGGCTACTGTGATACAGTAGCCTGCCAAGTGTTGGATTTCAAGCTTAATGCCACCTCTAAACTCAGGAGCTACATTTGTCTTGTAGAGCGCTCTGTCTGCAGTCTGGGCTCACGGTAGGCACTTCATCCACTCTACAAGGTGGGATTCAAAAGACAAAGGTGAGGAAGAGGGAGAGGACCTGGCCAGAGGCATTGCCAAAGGTCTGACTTTATATCTGCTTCCAACTTCTACCTTTCTTCTACTTAACTCTAAAGTCAGCTGCATGAGATGCTCCAGACTTCTTGTTGTTGTTGTTTTGGTGTGGCTGGGGAACTCAGTACCTTCCAAATAAAATTGCATCTAAAGAAGTCAGAAGCCCTGGGGCCTGGGTAGGCATCATTAGTTTGAAGAAGCACCGTGGGACAGAACAGGCAGCTGGGCTGGGTGCGGGTGGTGGGCTCTGGTTAGCAGTGGGATTTGGCTGGGCTCCAGCACGTCTATGTCCTCCTGGGGGCTTCTGGCAGCTTGCAGTGGGGCAGGTGCGCTGTCTTCTCCATGGGAACCTATCGCACAGCACAGGGAGGGTAATGAGACAGGCAGAGCCAGCTGCCGGCGAGAGAATCAAGGGGCTCAGCAGGGGACAGCAAGGGTCACAACCCAGTGACAACGCGGTGGCAGAAAAAGAAATTTTAGCTGCGTTCTCTCTCAGTTCTCCTTTCCTGTTTCCTCCTCTTCCTTTTCTTGGTCAGCTTGTGTGCTACTGTAATACAAGTACCACAAGCAGGTAGCTTTCAGGATCAGGAATTTTATTTTCTCGCCGTTCACAAAACAACCCCACACCGATTGTTGTCAAATCTATTCTTACTCACAGTGACCCTCCTGGACAGAGCAGAACTGCTGCACAGGCTTTCCAAGGCTGTCCCTCTTTGTTGAAGCAGACTACTACATTTTCCTCCTAAAGAGCAGCTGCGGGCGGTGTCAAACCACGAACTTTTCAGTTAGCAGCTGAGTACTTTAACCACTGTGCCACCAGGGCTTTCACAGCTTATGAGGCTCCAAGCCTGAATTCAGGGTGCCAACTTTAAGGGAGGCTCTGTCTGTCAGCTGTTGGGGAAGAGCCTTGTCTCTTTCAGCTCCTGTCCCCTAGGAGGTCCTCGATTCCTTGGTGATCCCCACGTGATGTCTAGTTTTCCCAGTTGGTGCTTGCTTGCCTCTGTATCTTTGATGCTCCTTAGAACTCAGTGGCGATTAGGTTTAGTACACTTTCTGCACTAATGTGGCCTCAGTAGCATGACCAGACAACTCCTGTTTCCAAAAGGGTTTGCATCTAGATGTGTAGGGGTCAGTGGGCTCTGGTTGCACAGTGGTTAGAGAACTAGATTGCTAACCTAAAGGTCAGCAGTTTGAAACCAAAAGGCACTCCTTGGAAGTCCTATGGGGCGGTTCTACTCCATCCCGTAGTGTCTCTATCACTTGGAATTGATTCCATAGCAATGGATATAGAGATGAGGGTTCCAACACGTATTTTGTTGTTGTTAGGTGCTGTCAATTGTTTTTATGCTTGAACCCGTTGATGCAGCTGCTGTGTCTGTCTATCTCCTTGGTGGTCTTCCTCGTCTTTGGTGACCCTCTACTTCACTGAGCAAGATGTCCTTCTCCAGGGACTGATCCCTCCTGACAGTATGTCCAAAGTATGTAAGATGCAGTCTCCCCATCCTTGCTTCCAAGCAGCACTCCAGTTGTACTTCTTCCAGAACAGATCCGTTTGTTGTTTTGGCAGTTCATGGTACATTCAACATTCTTCAACACTGCATTTCAAAGGCATCAATTCTTCTTCTGTCTTCCTTATTCATTGTTCAGCTTTTGCATGCATGTAATGCAGTTGAAAATACCATGGCTTGAGTCAGGTGCACCTTAGTTTTCAAGGTGACATCTTTGCTTTTCAACACTTTGAAGAGGTCTTTTGTAGCAGGTTTTCCCAATGCAATGTGTCTTTGGATTTCTTGACTACTGTTTCTGTGGGCTGTGATTGTGAAGCCAAGTAAAATGAAATCTTTGATGACCTCAATCCTTTCTGCATTTATCATGACTTACTTATTGGTGCACTTGTGAGAACTTTTGTTTTCTTGATGTTGGGTGCAACCCACACTGAAGCTGTAGTTCTTGATCTTCGTCAAAGTGTTTGAAATCGTCTTCACTTTCAGCAAACAAGCACATACTTGGGGGGACACAATGCAATCCATAGCAGGCCATTTTAGCTATGTTAAAGAATTTGGATTTATCTTTAAGAAAGTACTGTTCTCACTGACCCTGGCCTGGGCCGAAAGAATGCAGACTTGCAATGTCGAGCGTTTTGGGGGTGGCAGAGGTCTTCTGGAAAACACCAAGCCTGACAACTGCCTGGGGCTGGACTGAAAACATTGGCAACAGGTTTAAGACTCTAACGATTCTTCCAGAACAACCAGGCTGACAATGAGTAATATGCAGTTTGATGTGAAAATTAGAAAACTGGCAGACGGACATGGATGAGGGAAATTGGATTTCCAGAGAAATGAATGGAAGGCCAGGCAGCTGAATGGGGTTCATAAGATGCAAACCCATGCGGGAAAGCCTCAGTCTGCCCTCATCCCCAGAGTGCGAGGTCTGACCCCAGCCACGCTCATATTATTTATTTACTTGTGGGACCACCGCGAGACTTCTGTGGCCCTGGTGTTTATTACAGAAATGGATGATTCAATGTTGAGCAGCGATGTGTTCAGAAGGAAAGCCATATCATTAAATGCCACAAGGCTTCATTAACGCAGTTTCCTCTGTAGCTGCATAGAACAGGTATGATTCTAGTGATTCCCATGGTAGTCTCTCACCTGCTTCTGTCTGGCCTTGGTGGGGTCTCAGCTGCTGGGAGATAGCATCGGCAGAAGAAAGGGGAGAAGGCACAGGCTTTGAGGTCAAGGTGGCAGACGAGCGCTGGAGAGAAGACTCCCAGGCGGTTGTATTAAGGAGGAGGGCTCCAGCTTCCAGGTGTTCAAGTGTGACCTGGTACTTGTACCACTCTGCCATCTGCCCCATTATGCCTCCCATTAACAAACCACTGCTGCTGAGTTGACTCCGACTCATGGCAATGCTGTGTATGTCAAAGGAAAGCTAGGCTTCATAGAGTTTTCAGTGGCTGATTTTTCAGAGACTAGATTGCCAGGCCTTTCTTCCAAGGTCCTCCAAGGAGACTCAAAGAGCCTCCAACGTTCTGGCTAGCGGCTGTGTGTGCTAGCCATTGCACCACAGTTGGTTCTCGTCCTGCTCTCTCCTCTCTCTCATTGCCTGTCACTAAAGTCGAGAAATGGCTTCCAGTTCTGTCTTGGTTGTGACAGTTGGTGGGGAGGGTACACCCTTTATCTCAGAGCATCCCCTGAACTATTCCACCCCTGGAGTGACTCCGTGCTAAAAGGGACTGCCCAGCCTGAATGTCTTTGCTCCAATGAAAAGAGACTGACTACAGGAGACACGACATAAATCCATTATTAGGGCCCTGAGACCTCCTTCTTCTCCCAGCAGAGAAGATAAATCACCACCCAAATGATACCAAGCTAGGTTTATTATTTCATTGCATGAAATGCCTTGTGATGTTTTAAAGTCTATCCTCTTTTAAGTGGAAATTAAAGAAGAGTCACAGACCCAGAATAGATATTATCATTTGCATATATTTCATCTAGAGACGTTTGAAGTTAGGCAATACTCAAGTGGTTGTTGTTCTTCGCCCTCCTGATGCAATAGATCATAGCCCAGATCAGGGAGGACCTGTCTGGGACTGGGATGATCGGAGGAACATAGACAGCATCTGCTGTATAGGATGTAGTCACCAAGGATGGTTTAAAAGCATCAACAAAGATGAAGGTGTGGCCAGTGGGGGCGCCATGGCTTTTCAAAGTAACCTGATTTGTCAACATTGTCTGCTGCCACAGAGTCGTACCCTAACTCAGAGTTGCAACTCTATACACATTGGAACAAAATGCACCTTAATCCTATGTTATTTCTGTGATCAGTTTTGGATCGGACTGCTGTGATCCACAGGGTTTTCACTGCAGATTTTTGAAAGTAGATTTCTAGGCCTTTCTTCCTGGTCTGTCTTGGTTGGGAAGTTCCACCAAAACCTGCTTAGCTTCAGCGCAACTTGCCAGCCTCCAGTGACAGACAGGCAGCAGCTATGCGTGAGGTCGGGTCTCCTTCATGCAAGGTGAGAATTCTACCACTGAACCACCAGTACCTCAAGGTAATCTGGTAAGAGAAGTGAGCTCGGCAAGTGTATCTAAGCAGATTTTCTCCATGTTTTATGTTTACCCACTGCTGTCCAGTTGATTCTGACGCACAGTGCCCCTATAGGTCAAAGTAGAGCTGCTCCGTAGTTTCCAAAGAGCCCCTGGCAGACTTGAACTGCTGGCCTTTTGGTTAAAAGGTGTAACAGTTAACCACTATGCTGCCAGGGTTTCTGGGACTATTGAATTTCTGGAAATATTAAACCCTAAAGTTGCCATTGATTCTATTTTTCCTAGAATCATTGTGAGCAGGTGTCTGGTCTCAGAGGTTTCGTAGTTAATGGAATTAATTTTCAATGTTTGCTTAGAATGTGCAACATTGGCAGGTTTTTTTTTTTTTTTTTTTTTTTTAAGTCTACTCTGGTTTCTTCATAATTCTGCAAAGCTTGTCAGAGAAGAGTGACTTGTTAGTCACTATCAAGTTGAATCTTGACTCAGGGCAACTCCACGCTGTCAGAATAAAACTGTGCTTCATGGACTTTTCAAAGGCTGATTTTCCAGAAGTAGATCTCCAGCCCTTCCTTCCAAGGTGCCTCTGGGTGACCTCAAACCTCCAGCCTTCTGTGTAGCAGCCAAGCACATTGATCATTTGCATCGCCACGGAAGAGTAGACCTGTTTCAGTTACTCTGTATCCTCTGAGCCTAGCACAGAGCCAGGTAGGGCAACAGAATGCAATTCTTGTTGCGTAAACAGATGACTAACCTTTTCTTCTGATACTATTCTTCTTGATGGTACTCAGTAGCACCACCTGTGAGCTGCGGTCCATCCAAAAAGGCACGGTGGCACTGTAGTGTGTGGTGTTGAACTCTAGGAAGTAACGACAAGGTTGCTGTTTCAGTCAGCTAGTGCTGCTCTCACAGACATATCACAGAGTGGAGGGCTTTAACAGAGGAGGGTTCGTTCTTACACAGTCCGGTAGGCTACAAGTCCAAATTCAGGATGTCCACTCCAGGAGAAGGCTTTCCCCCTGGATGACTCTGGAGGAAAGTCCAGTATTGTGTTAGTCTTTGTCCAGGGAGCATCTTGGCACAGGAACCTCAGGACTGAAGGACGTGCTCTTCTCCTGGTGCTGCTTGCTTGATGGTGTGAGGTTCTCAGTTCTCTGCTTGCTTCCCTTTCCTGTTATCTCTTGTAGGATGAAAGTGTTAAGGGTGGTGCAAGCCATACTACAGGAAAACCCCCTTTACAGTGGAACAGGGAGGTAACACTATGAAGACATTTACAGTCTCACCTTAATCCTTTAACATACAGCACAGGAAAAATCACAAAATGAAGGATGATCACAATATATTGGGAATCATGGCCCAGCCATATGGCTACACATATTTTGGGGGGGACTCAATTCAATCCTTGTCAGATGCTATACCAGTTAAACACTTTAAGCTTCAATTGGAAGCTTAAACTATAGATTTGTAAGGTAGGTGTTATGGACTGAGTTGTGGCCCCCCCAAAACGTGTGCATCAGTTTGACTAGGCCATCATTCCCAGTATTATGTGATGTTCCTATATGTTGTAAATCCTGCCTCTATGATGTTAACCAAGGAGAAAGAGGTGTGATTGTGTTAGTGAGGCAGAACTGAGTCTACAAGATTGTATTGTGCCTTCAGGCAATCTCTTGGGATATAAAGGAAAGGGAAGCAAGCAGATACTTGGGGACCTCGAACTATCAGGAAAAAAAGCAGGAGCAGGAGCAGAGTGTTTCTTCTGGAACTGGGTTCCCTGTGCCTCAGAAGCTCCCACTCCAGGGGAAGATTGAGGACAAAGACCTTCTTCCAGAGCCAACAGAGTAAGCCTTCTCTGTGTTTCCGTTAGAGCAGTACCAAATGACTAAGACAGTGTGCACCCTGCAAAGACCCAGGGGAAAGGGTTGTACATCGCCTCCATGACACAGACAGGCAGTGTCACCAAATGTTCCCTGTGTAACCTTTTCAGTCCTCCCTGAGATTAGTGCCATGTGACTGCTTGTTGCCAGCAGACTGTGAGGCAAAGTGGTGTGTGTCATTTTTCAACCTGGGCTGCTAAGATTGTTGTCCCACTTCCAACCTTTTCTGGCTCCTTGGTGACCGTGGAGACCACAGGCTCTGGGAGGTCATAAGATCATCATCCTCGATGATTCCTTCGTCTTGTAAATATTCTCCTGTTGGACTCTTGGCAGTCATTCTAGGCACAAAAGGGTCCTCTTTGATCTGGGATGTAATTTGATGGGTCAGGAATGTGAATAACAATCAAACTAGGTTTTGCCAGTGATTGCATTAAACATGTTAAAGTTATGATATGAGAGAAAAATTGATTTTTTGTTGTGTTTAGCCATTAAGATGATAGAGCTGTTACCATTGTTGTTTTTAAGTTTTGTGGAGTCTATTGCCATCCGTAGTGACTTTATGTGCAACAGAATGAAACACTGCCTGTTGCTGTGCCGTCCTCACAGTCATTGCCATGCTTGAGCTGATTGTTGCAACCACCGTGCCAATATATCCCGTGGAAGGTCTTCCCCTTTTTCACTGATCCTCCATTTACCAAGCGTGGTGTCCTTCTCTGGGAGCTGGTCCTTCCTGATACTATTTCCAAAGTACGTGCGATGAAGTCTTAGCAGTTTTGCTTCCAAGGAGCACTCTGACTGTACTTCTTGAAAGATAAGTTTATTCATTCTTCTGGCAGCCCTTGTTGTATTTAATAGTCATCACCAGTACGTTTCATCTCATTAACCAAATCCAAATTTTGTTGTCACCTGTAACTGCAGTGGAAGCAACAGTCAAGAAATCAAACAATGTATTATTGCACGGCAAGTCTGCTGCAAAATACCTCTGTGAAGATTTAAAAAAAAATTGTGGTTTAGGTGAAAGTTTATAGTGCAAATTAGGTTCTTGTTCAAAAACTTATACACTAATTGTTTGGTGACACTGGTTGCAATTCCTGTATGTGTCAGCACTTTCATCCTTTCTCTTTACACTCAAGATTCTTTGTGTTCATTCATGCACTTTTCCTGTCCCTTCTTCCTTTGAATCTAGCTCTGGGCATGTTGCCCCTTTGGTCTTGGATGCTTGATTGATCCCCAAAACACATTCCTTTTATGTGTTATTGTTTGTTTTGTAGGACTGTCTAATCTTTGGCTGAAAGGTGATTTTGAGAGTAGCTTTAGTTAATGAGTTAGCAAGGTGTCCAGGGACCATAGTCTCAGGGGTTCCTCGAAGTCTCTGTCGGACCAGTATGTCAGACCTTTTTTTGTCTGTGTGTGTGTGAACTTGAATTTTGCTTTATATTTTTCTTCCTCTCTGCCAGGCAGGGCCTTCTATTGTGATTTCTGTTAGAGTGGTCAGTGGGGGCAGCCAGCCACCCCCTGGTTCTGGGCTCAGGCTCGTGGAGGCTGTAGTTCACACGGTCATCAGTCCTTTGCACTAGTATTTTCCCCATGTCTTTGGTTTTCTTTATACTCCTTTGCTCCAGACAGGATAGGATCAAGAGCTATATTTTAGATAATCACTTGCAAGCTTTTAAGACCCCAGACACTATTCGCCAAAGCAGATATAGAACATTCTCTTCATGAATTATGTTATGCCAATTGACCTAAATGTTCCCCAACCTCTTTAAAGTTTTAAAAAATGAAGATGTCTGTTTGATGACTGAGGTGAGCTTGACCCCAGCTATGGTCTTTCTTATTGCCTCACATGCACATACGAGGTTTGATAATTAAGTCTGCAAACTTAATTCATCTAAGTACTATATACCACTTCATTGCTGAATATCACAATGATCACCTTTGAGGTACTCTCTTTGGGAAGCTATGCTCTGACACCAGCACCTAGTCTACCCTTCATAGCCATTTTGGTACTCTTCCTGGAGTGGCCACTGCACACAGTGGTACAATGGCAAGTTTGCAAACTTAACTGTATAGTTGTCTGTGAGCAAGTTTTTAGCCAGTAAACAAAAAACTGTATTAAAACACCATCCCTACTCACCTGACCCCCAGTGACTTTTTTCTCTAGCTGAAGATAAAGGAAATATTAAAAGGGAGATATTTTGATGACACTCAGGACATCAACAATAGTATGACAAAACAGCTCTGGTGGCCATTCTAGAAAAAGAGTTCCAAAATTGCTTTGAAGGGTGGGCTAAGTGCTGGCCTGAGTGCATAGTTTCCCAAGGGGAGCTCCAAAAGTGACCGTAGTGCTATTCAGCAACAGGGTATGAAGCACTTTTTTCTAGGATAAGTTTGCAAACTTAATTGGCAGACCTTGTAGAAGCTGAGCTATGAAAAAGGAAGTCTGAAGAGTTGATGCATTTCATCTATGGTACTGGCAAAGAACAGTGAATAATGCATGGACCACTGAAGAACAAACAAATCAGTCTTAGGAGAAATACAACCAGAAGGTTCCTTAGAAGCAAGGGTGGAGAGACTTTGTCTTGCTTGCTTTCTAGACATCGCTAAGAAAGACCAGTCACTAACAAAAGACATCATGATGGGCGGTATACAATAGCCTCAAAAATGAGGGGAACTCCCCCCCACAAAATGGATTGACACACTAGCTGAAAACAGAACTGGAACATACCAACATTTATGAAGATGGCCCAGGACCAAGAAGTGTTCCTGTCTGTTTTATGTAAGACGGTTGTGAGCGATAGCAACAGACAGCAGTATCTGCAGAGAAGGCTGGGAAAGCTGGGAAGGGAGTCGCTTATTTGGGTTAGAGAAATCATGATTTATCCTCATGGGCTGTTTTTCCCCAGAAAAAAGTTGGGATTCTGTTCCAAGAAAGAAGTGAGGGAGACATTAGGTAAGCAACGCACAGTGTCTGACAAACTGGCAGGTATTACTCGGGCTTAGCAGAGAAGCGGCAAAAATCCAAAAGTCTTGGGTGGCTCTTCAGGTATTTTTGTAATTCCATTCCTCAGCCTCAGTATCCCAGAAACATGTGATCACAAGGAGTTCATTTTCCCTCCGAGCTGTCAAGATGTCTGGTTAAGTGACAGTGAAATGGCCTTGGCCCCATGTCACCTGTCTCCCACCGCCCAGAAGGCTGCCCTTGAGGTGGGGAGGGGCCAGTGTTTCCAGGCCTCTGAGTAATCTCTCAGGCAGGTTACCAGTCTGAAGAGATTCTTGTGTGAAAAGAGCTGCGAGGCTCTGGCATGGAAAGGTACCAAGGAGTACAAAGGCCAGCACTTGCACAGCCTGCTGAATAGATGAGGCACTGAACTGCTTGCACCTAGAACTTGGGGGCCTGTGGCTGGTGTCTGAGACTTGCACAATGGGTGTCTTTGAAAGCAATTTCTTCTATGAAGTAGCTATATTTGTTCCCTGGGTTCTTCACTAACGTTAACCCTAGGCATTCTCTTCACACGTCCTCTTCTGGAGGAAGACCTGTGTTGGAGGAGGCAGGACTGTGCAATGGTCAGCATTTGGTTCTCTTGAGTTTTTGTCGACTCGTTCCCTGCTGTTTTCTAACATCCATTCCTCTACCACCCAGGCCCTTCCTTTTGGGGGAAAATCGAACCTTCAGTCACCAGACCTAGGGATTGACTGCACGAGGGTACCGGGGGGCAGGAGGTGGAGGGGAGGGAGTGGGAGCTACTGACCTGACTGCTCTTAGCTGGCCACCTGGAGAGCTTGTGTGAGGGACTGAATCATGTCCCCCAAAAATACACATCAAAATTCTACTTGTAAACTATTATGATTTGATCTGCCTTGGGCAGAGTGAATTATTTTCCTTTCCACCCTCTAATCTAAGGTAATATAATCTATCAATCCTTTGCAGATTGATAGTAGAGGATGTGTTACTAGTATAGGATGGATCCTAAACCCAGTCATTTCTGAGTTATACGAAATAGTGGTGTAGGCACACAGACACTGTCATCAGTTGAATGTGTTTCCTAAAATCTCTGTAACAGTTGGGTGTGCCATAATCCCTGGTACTGTGTCATGTTCTTCCATTCCTGCCTCTGTGACGTTATGGGCGGACAGCAGTCATGTTGGTACAGCAAGATTAGATGTGTAAAGTTTGTTTTGTGCCTTGAGATGGCCTCTAGAGCTGCAAAGGGAAAAATCTGGCAGAGAGATTTGGGAACCTCACAGCACCAAGAAAGCAGCACTGTGAGCAGATAGCATCCTTCAGGCCTGAGGTTCCTGCTCCAAGATGCTCGCTGGACAAAGACTGATGCCACACAAGGACTTTCCTCCAGAGCCGATGAGGGGGAAAGCCTTCCCCTGGCGTGGACATCCTGAACTTGGACTTGTAGCCTACCGGACTATGTAAGAATAAAGTTACCTTTGTTAAAGCAATCCACTCTGTGGTATTTTTGTTAGAGCAGCACTAGCTGACTAAAACTAACACACACACACACACACACACACACACACATGCACATGCACACAAAAGAAGACGGACGCCACCTACGAGGAAGGGAGGAATGAGGAGACCTTGGTCTGGACTTCCAGCCTCCAGAACTCTGAGAAAAACACATTTCCTTTCTTCAAGGCCACCTGCTTGTGGAATTTAGGTGACAGTAGCACTGGGAAACTAAAACAGAATTTTTTTAAAAATGAGGGTTCCCAGGCCCGGTCCAGCTATGAATGGAGCAAGAATCTGTTTTTTCTCAGGCTTATGCTAGAGGGTGTGTTCAATAAATGTCCCTTAAGTGATGAAGGAATTGTGAAACATTCATGAGGTGCCACGTTCTGTGCTCAGTGGCTTCCCTGTAAGTTCTCCTTTGATTCTCTCAGAACCCTAGGGATAAAAATTGATGGCTGTCACATTGATGCAGACTCATGACTACTATGTGTCTATCAGAGTAGAACCATGCTCTGCAGAGTTTTCAGTGGGTGATCATTCAGAAGGAGGTGGCCGCAGTGTGAGAAACATTGCTGGCACCCTGGACATTGCTCCAGTTCCTCCTGGCAACTGGCAGGCTGGTATAAACTCCTGGCTAGGACCCTGCCTTGGTGGTTGATGCAGGCTGCTTATCCTTGTGAGGTCAGTGATAGGCGGTTACCAGTGTCTTTTTCCCAAGAATGCTCAAGAAATCCAATTCAAATCCAGTTAGTGAGAGCAAGGCTTTATTGGTCAATTTTGCAAAATCAGGCACCTGAGCCCACACAGGAGGCTGGTCAGAGAGGGGCACGCCAAACAGGTCCTTATAAGCTCTTGAAATCTTCTAGCTCGTGAACCTGTCCCCCAGTTCCTCACTGGCTGAGTGCTACAGGGTGAACAGTCTCTTCCGCATGCTGCCCAAGTCTTAACATTCCATTTTCTTTTGTGGTTATATCTCCTGTTTCCTGAGCAGGTTTTCCCCTTCCCCCTATCCACTCCTTCTTTCGGGTTCACTAGTGACTTCTTATCTTGGCCTTTGTTCTGAAGATGGACCATTTTGAATTTTATTTCTCACACAGAGCTCCCTTCCAAGGTGCTTCTGGGTAGATTCCAACCTCTGACCTTTCCGTTAGCAGCTGACCAAATGTGTTAACTGTTTGTTTGTCCCACTCTGGGAGTAGCTATTATTCTCAGTATTCTTCCATTTTCTGGATAAGGACAGCTGACCAAATAACTCAGCCAGGATTGGTGCCCAGATTCTACTCTAGAATTTTAGCGTGATTGAGTTGTCTTTTTCCCCTTCCCAAGACGTAACATTTTTAAAGGACCACAGTGCAATAGGTCAGTGGAATGGATCTCCCACAGTGATGTTCCTGATAGTAAGACTGGAAGGAGGGCAGGAAGTGTCAGGAAGAGTTAAATCTTTTCGACAATTCAATGGCTCCCTTTGACCTTGCCCAAATGGCGCCTGTTGTTGAAGTCAGTAGAGCTTACAATTTAGTTTTATCTCCCTGCAAACAATCTCCCTCATTTGGGGGTGGGGTGATGATCAGGTTCTCCTAGCCATGCAGTTTCACTGTCTACCTGGGCAATATAAGTACAGTGACAGATTTTCTGCACAGAGAGAAGAAGAGACCTCTTCACCCCCCACCAAACTGCTTTTAATGTGGAAGCGAGTATCTGGGTAGGGAGAAGGGACAGGAAGCAGTAAGGAAGGGTGAGGGGGTGGCCAGAGATCAAGCCACACATAGGATTCCTGAAAGACAGATCAGTTTTTTCCCTCAGTGAGCTGTCAGCTGTCCCCTGGCAGGTTCCTTGTTACGTTTAATAGAATCTGAATGCTTCCATAATCCAAATGAGAAGGAGGTGACTTTCCCACCTATTAGAGATGAACCCACAGCATGAGGAACTCTTCCTGTTCTTCTACTCGGAGCTAAATGGGCCCTCTGGTTCACTAATGAAATTGATGACAATAATGACGTCACCACTCACAGCAGTGCTTTGAGGACAGGTGATTCAGTGGTAGAATTCTTGCCTTCAGTGAGAGAGACCCAGGTTCAACTCCCAGCCAGCGTACCTCACTGCTAGCCACCACGTACCTGCTGGTGAAGTCTGCGAGGTGCTAAGATGCGGAACAGGTTCCAGTGGAGTCTGCAGACTAAGGCGAGCTAGGAAGAGCGGCATGGTGATCTACTTCCAAAAATTAGCCACTGAAAATTGTACAGGTCACAAAATTCTGATCCACTATCAGTTGTGGAGATGGCACAAGGCCAGGCAGTGTTACATTCCACTGGGCAGTGAGTCAGCGTGAGTCTGGGGTTCACTCAGTGGCTGCCGACGACAACAGAAACCACAGCGTTAGCAGTAGTTACCATTTGCTTGCTACGGTGCTATGTTGTGGAAACCCTGGTGACATAGTGGTTAAGTGCCATGTCTGTTAACCAAAAGGCTGGCAGTTTGAATCTGCCACGCACTTGCTGGAAACTCTATGGGCCAGTTCTACTCATCCTGCCAGCTGCTGTGAGTTGGAATTGACTCAGTGGCGGTAGGTTTGGTTTGGTTTGGCACTATGTTGTTGCATACATTCCATTATTTAATCCTCATGGTAGCTCTGTGAGGCAGGAATCTCGTGGTCATTTTATGGGGAAGGGACTGAGATGGAGCTAGAGTAGGGAACTCACGCAACACTGCACGGCTGGTAAAAAAACCAAGACGATGCCAGGTCTGTCCACTTCAAGTGTGCACCTTCTGTAACCCGCCCACGTCACGCACGCTCAGTGAAGACAGACCTGCATCCCTGATCACTGTCTGTTGATGGGAATGATAGCCGCGACAACCCGGAAACCCCACACGCTGCATTTGGAGAATTAGGGACAATTTTTAGACACTCGCTTCCTCTTTCCCTGATGAATTTCTTAAGAGAAACTGGCAGAAGGATGCTGTTAGAAGTTTCATTTTCTTTTATGAGTTACCAGTGATAGAGTGTACGTGTATGCTTGTATGCTTGTTCTGGCAATCCTGGTGTCTAACGTGTGACCTGTTTTTTATTAAAGTTGAAGTGTTTGCGGGGAGTCACGGTTATTACCGGTGCCTGGGGAGAGCAGGTGTCAGTGTTGGGCTCACTCTGGCATGTGGTGGGTGATTTCAAGTGCTCCGCTTGGGAGACATTCATGCTAATAGGAAAAATGCTTTTTCTTCTCTCCAGCCAAGCTTTGAAAACTTACACTAGCTCTGCGGATTGCAAGAGGAAACGGAGACTACAGACGGCCCTGGGAGCAGACTTCGGAGGGAAGAGGGAGTGATGTTGGAGAAGAAGATGACAGACAAAAGGAAATCAGGAGCCCTTCCCACGGCTGTGTGGAGCGCATGTCAAGAGGGGCAGACACCTTGTCTATCTGCCCTTTGCCCTGAGTACTGCTTCAACTGTCATCTCAGCTGAACACCAGACATCTGCCCAACCTGCATGCTTTGTTCTTGTCTGGAATACTCCTGTCTCCTTGGTCCAGCGCCCTCATCCTTGGCCTGAGAGGGATCCACACCTTCTTTGTCCTCTGCTGCTTCCAGATTCCGGCTCTGCTCCTGTGCATGAGCTACGGCACCGAGCTGCCTTGAGACTCCACACACGGCCTCTACCTGAGTCCCCCACTTCCTGCCCAGTGCCGACCAGTGTTCAGCATACAGCACTTCTCGGTCCCAGCTGCTTTTTTTCTTAGTACCAGCTCTATCTTCAGAGGCTTCAGTAGGCACATTATCAACCTTTGTAACACCTAATGGTGTCTGTGTCCTACCTTCATCAATTTTAAAGACATTCTTCTCTGGTGTTTCAGTCATCCCCAACGAGGGATGGATTATCCAATAAGCAAGGTGAGCAGGGGCTTACTTGTGTTTACATACTACCAAACTGAAAACACCCAGTGTCGTTGAGTCAATGCCAACTCATAGCAACCCTATAGGACAGGGTAGAGCTGCTCCATGGAGTTTCCTAGGAGCACCTGGCAGATTCGAACTGCCAACCTTTTGGTTAGCAGATGTAGCACTTCACCGACTATGCCACCAGGGTTTACATTTACATAGGATATGTAGTAAATAATACCATGTTTTTTCACTGCCTCAAAAGCTGATTCTAGCTGTAATTGTATCTCTCAGTCTCTCAATCCCACTGCACCTTCCTACAGAATCAAATTTCTTTTTCAAATGGATAGTCCTTGTTAGGGATGGATGACCTACTAAGCATCCAATGTGGTGAAACTCATGTGAAATTGTTCACTACACATCAGTAACTAAGCACAAGTAAGCCTGTACTTACCTTGCTTATTGAATAATCTGCCCTTGCCCCCAACACGACTGGATCCCAGAACGTGTTAGTTGCTTGTGAGCTGGCTTCAATTCAGCTGACCCACGCTGATCCAGGTACAGAAGAACAAATCGTAGCCCAGTCCTGCACCGTGTTCATGAGCATTGGCAGGTGTGAGTCTATTATTGTGCCCATTGCATAGTGCCTTTCAACCCAGGGGTGGAAAGCAACATTGGGTGGAGTGACTCCTAGAACTTGTTACCACTTAAAATTGCTTTGTATTCCTGTTTTCCCAACTATGTTGTAAGCTCCTTGAGAGTGGGAACCTAGTTTAACTTGAATTTGTTCAGGGTTGTCTCCTGACCCATCACCAAATACAGTTTTGTGTCTACTGAGTGCCAATAAACCGAGCTGAACGAATGAATTGTGGTATTGAGTTTAACAGGTTCTCGGGGCCCAGTGCTATGGGAACATGTGAATTATTCACATAACTTTGCTTTCTTTAGTTTTATGCTCAACAAGAACCTTTTAACAGTAAGACAAGGTGAGTTTGATCCAGATCATGCTGTGCAGTGGACATTTGTCATAACCTTGGCCACAGTCCTTCTTTGGGACTCCCATCTTTCCTTTTGATGAGTTTTCCTATTGAGATTTGCATCTTTCAATAACAGAAGCCATAAAATTAACTTTCTTTGCCACTCTTGACACCAAAGCCAGACATATGAACCAGAACCAGGTCCTACAATTGGAGACTGGCCCCAGAAAGGAGAAGGTGACATTCAGAAGTCACTTTTCCAGAGGGCAGCGCAGGAGTGATCAGTCCTTCAGGGCAGTAGCAGCCAAATTCCTAGCAGTAATGTCTCATACCATGTGTCTTCCAGGCAAGCTATAGCAGTGGGTCCAGAAATACGGCAAGACCGATCTGTGAACGGCCCGCTAGTGGCATTTGGATTTTCTGCTTGGCTGCAGTCTCTGATCCTGATTCACTGGGTCTCAGTTTCTGGAAATTCTGTGAGTTTCACAATATATTTAATATTTTCCTTAAGCTGGAGAGAATAGGTCCTACTGTTTGCAGCTAAAAATTCAGAACCTATGTGGGTGGACACTTCTAATTCCTACTAAGAGTTAATCAGTGGTTTCTAGTTTTCCTGATTCTGGCCCACTAATAAAATCCAAGTTTCTGAGTCTGTAAGGCAGAATGTGTCAGACCCTACACCTGGATGGTGATGGGTGTTCCAGTGTAGATGCTATGTCTGCAATCGTCTCTTTCTCTGGGTAGCACTCTCTGTGTTGCAGTATTTTTCATGTATAACCAGATCACATAATTGTTGGAGTTTAGTTGTGGGAATCTAATTGGCCTCAGTTTCTATCTTTTTGGCTTTTAGTCGGCATGCCCAAGTGCTGCAGCTGTCAACCAAAAAGGTGGCAGTTTGAATCCAGCAGACACTCCTTGAAAACACTATGGGGCAGTTCTACTCTGTTCTACTGGGTCACTATGAGTTGGAATCGACTCAATGGCTATAGGTTTGGTTGTTTTGATTTTTTTTTTAATGGCTTTATTACCCTGTTCAAAAACCTTAATGGTTTCCTGCTATCCATGCAAAACATTCTAGACCTCTGGCTCCAGACTTTCCATACTCTGGCCCCACTTGCCTCTCTTAATCCCCAGTATTCCTCTAGACTACTGCTACACGGCAATGTTTAGTTTCCCTTTTTTAGAAAAACACCTCGGCCATTGATCATGCTGTTTTCTCTGCTCCAAGAAATCTGCTCTACATCTTATTCTACCAGAATCTTACCCATCCTTCAAGACTTCCTTCCTCCCCCGTTTCCTCCTTTTCTTTCTTCTTCCCTTCCGTCCTAGTACAGTAACATAGTCAGTGCTATTGAATAGCAGAGAGCAAAGACCTGTCCTATGAAGAACCTGAGTCTGTCCAGTGAGCCTGAGCCTGCATGGCTTTATCTACTCTCTTCCCCTTACTCACCCTAAGGCAGCCTCTTCCTCCTCCTCTCCCTCTTCTTCATTCTCACGGTACATTTACCCCAGGCTGCTTCCCAGTCAGGGGGAGGTCTGAAACCACCCAGTTATAACCTCATTCCTGTGGTCCTGCTTTGTACCAGCCAGGTCCAGACTGGGTAGAATGCTTTCTACTCATGGTCTATCACCACCTCACTCAACTCTCCTATTCTGAGTGGGGTCAGCGAGGTTCGGCTCGAGTACTGGAACTGAAGTGCTAAAGAGGACAAGGAGACTGGGCCAAGCACGGAGACTGCTCTCTCACTCAGCTCCCTTGAAAATGCTGATGCCATGGGTTCATCTTCCTTCTTTCTGCTAAGTCCAAATAGATTTTAAGGCTGCTGTTTTCTGGGGTAAGTAGTAAATAGATGGCTTGAGTTCTAATCAATAAATCATCTGTCCCCCTGGGGGAGAGAAATTAATCAAGTATTAGATTGGTACAGGAGATTTTCATTTTTTTTACTGTTTGCAAAAAGAAGACAACATAATTTGTGGGGGGGAGGTGCTTTGGAGAATGGACCCCATCTGGCATGTAAACCTAGTTTAGCAAACATCTCCAGAACACCTGCTCTGTGTTAGGCTTTGGGCTAGGCGATGGGAATACAAATAAATACTGAATGTCTTTCAACACTCTCTTGATGACGAGAACCGTGAGCTTTATGATGGCTTTATGTGGCGTCGACAGCTAAGGTGGAGCTCAGCTTCCCAGAGTCCTCATCCTGGTCTGGTTCTGGTTGGGGATGGCCACAAGAGAAATCTGTGCACCACTTGGGAGGTGGAAAGGGAGCAGCGAGTCCCGGGCCCTGAAGGCAAGGTAGGACAGCAGGCATTGCTTTGGCTAACGTAGGGCAGATGACACACATCTGCTGCTCCCCACGGTGGCTGGGGCTCCTACCAAACCCGCAGCTCTCCCAGCTCCTGCAGAGTCGCCTCTACCAGCTTTCTGAGCTAGATACATGGGGAGCTTTGTGAGGAGAGTGCTTGCATTTGTGAGGTAGAGGTGAAGAGAAATAGGTGTGTGTTTCTGTTTGTCCACATGGATTCAGAGCGGTCCTTTGGGGCTCCAGTGTTTCTTCTATCTCTCCAGTCCACATCCAACTTGTCTTGGTGGCTGCTGGCTCTGTTGACCTGCAGTGACTTCTAGTCTACCACCAGACATAATGCTCACAGCCTTCCGTAGACTTTCTCACCTGTTCCTCATTGTGAACTCTGTTGGTGACTTTTCCCTCATCCTGCATTCATGCCCTTCTAGACTTTTACCTCACTAGCAACTCTCACAGTTGTTCAAGGACAGCAGTGGCCCAGTGGCAGATTCTTGTCTTCTGTGAGGGTGACCCGACCAATCCGCTTCATATGTGGCTGTGACCTGTCAGCCTCGTGTGCTTCTGCGAGTATCACATGTTCTAGTGGAGCTTCCAGACTGAGAGAGACTAGGAAAAAAGTCCTGGCAATCGACTTTTCAAAATCAATCAATGAGAAACCTATGGATTACAGTGGTTCATTTCCGTTAAGCAAGGGGTTCCCATGGGTTGGAGGCCAGCCCTACGCAGCTAACAGTAACAAATCTGTATTATAAATCCCACTGCCATGCCACTCAGTGATACTAGTTTAGAGAGTAGATGGTGAGTAGAGGTCTGAAGGATGCTGAGGAGACTTGTAGCTCAGGCTTGAAGGACAGTCAGGAAGTTTATATTGGAATTGAAGAAAAGACAGTTTCTGTTACGTAGCAGTGAGAAGTTTGGCAAAACTATTGTTTACAGTAATGTGAAAAACAAAATATGTAACTAATGAAAGGGTAGATTTGCTTAAGGAGATTAAATTTAGGGCAATAAAATATTTTCTTAGGGTTAAAACTAAGGTCATGGGTGCGACTCTAAATCCCTGTGTTAAAAACTCGGAAGTACTTAAGAGTGTGTCTTCTAGACCTTCTCAGGTAGACACGAAGACTTATCCAAAGATCGAAAAAAATAAAAGCAAACCCATGGCTGTCAAGCTGATTCCAACACATAATAACCTTATAGGACAAGGTAGAGGACAACCATCCCATAGAGTTTCTGAGGAGGAATTGGTGGTTTCAAACCACTAATCTTTTCGTTAACAGATGTAGTTTTTAACCACTATGCTGCCAGTTTCCTTCCCAAAGATAGGCTCCTGGATATTCACATGGTAAATAGCCCCTTGAGGTGGCGATAGAGTGGGCCACTGCCAAGTGGATGGTGGATGATGGTTTAGAAAGGAGAATGGCTTTTATTATTATTTTTTAAATGATACAGTTCTTACTATTTCCCATCAACAATCCTATCCCCAACACAAGTACGTATGTTTAGATGACACACACACATCCACATTCACACAGGTGCATGCGTGCACACGTGCACTCATCCTCGCTCCTCCACTTCCTAATTGGGAATCCAGAATCCCAGCCACAGGCACACAGAGAACCACATTGTGAATGCCTTCACTGATGCTCTGGACCACTTTACAGGAAAGCATGGAACCGAAAGAGATTTTCCCTGGAGGGACATGTTTGCTAATTGGTTGTCTAATGGAAGAACCTCCAGGTAATCTATGTGCCCGTTTTCTTTAAGGCCTGGATGTCTGGCTGTGTCAGTGTTAACTTGCCTCGCTTGGGCTGTCTTTCAGCCTCCTGACTCCTGTGGCAGTCTGCATCCCGCGATATCCAGCTCCCCAGCACTGTGTAGCCCATAAATTAGCTTAGGCAGCAGGTGGGCGGGACACAAGTGGGAAAGCTACAGCTGATCTAAGTCACACTGTACTGTGGACTCCTGTGAAGGGGACAAGAGCCACAGAGGCTGTCATGACAGCCCATTCAGCAAGGGACCAGCCCCCTTCCACACCCCTAGGAACACCAGCTCTGAATACTCATACTCCTGCTTCATTTCCATTTCCTCATGACCTTGTTCAGCTTGGGCTGTGTGTGTGTGTGTGTGTGTGTGTGTGTGTGCACATGGAGAAGAATGATGGGACTGGAATGAAGATTCTACAGCCTGTTGACCTCCACATTTAGGAGTTCTATGCTGTAAGTAGGAGCTGGGTTGCTACAGTGATTAATCATTTGGCTGCCAACCAAAAGGTCCATGATTCAAAATCACCAGCCACTCCATGGAAACAAGATGTGGCAGTCTGCATCCCATAAGGATTTACAGCCTCAGAAACCCTCTGGGGCAGTTCCGGTCTGCTCCATAGGGCCACTGTGAGTCAGAGTCAGTTTGACCGCCATGGGTTGTTTGGTTTGTTTTGGTTTTATGCTTTACGCGTGGGGGGTAGCAGATGGCATTAAAGGAAGATAATGAAGAGAGTCCACGTTTGTTGAACACTCATGTATGTGCTGGGCACTGCTCTGCCTGTGGTGCTTCCTGTCGTGTTTCTAACAATGCTGTGATGTGATCCATATTACTACACACATTTTATGGAGGAGGAAACTGAGGCACAGAGAAGAAGTAAGACAATCAGCCTTTAATCCTAAACAATCTGACTCTAGAGTTTGTAGTCTTAGTTGCCACTCTGGCTTATGGTTGTTGACTATTGTCCCGTTGGCCTCCGACTCATGGTCACCCTACGCACATTGGAATGAAATACCACCTATTCCTGCGCTGCATGCCCATGATCAGTTGCAGACTGGGTTGTTGTAATCTATAGGGGTTTTCGCTGATGGAGTTTTGAAGTAGATCACCACGTCTTTCTTCCTAGTCTATCTCAGTCTGGCAGCACTGCCGAAAACCTCTTAAGCAGTCTAGCAACACACAAGTCCCCACTGACAGGTGGGTGCTGGCCACATGTGAGGTGCCCTGGTCAGGAACTGAATCTGAGTTTCCTGCCTGGAAGGCGCAAATTCTACCACTGACCACACAGTGTCTCTACTGTGATGGAAAACAGCAAAAATAGAGGGGGGTGGCAGACAACAGAGCCGGTCACTGCTAATGGGCATGAGCAGACCATTTTCTCATCCCTGGAGAAACCCAAGGCTGACCCTGGAAAGCTCAGAGTGAAGGTAGCCATCACTGCCTGTGAATCTTTGACTCACTTGGAAGCAGATGTAGATAATCATTTTCAGGCTCCACCCCTATACTCTCTGCCTCCCGAAGAGAGACTCCTCACATTAGGTGGGTGGGAAGAGGAGATAATTTTTCCAGAGTCTTCAGTGCAGCTGGCCTGGAATAAGCTGAACCTGTGCCAGCAGCTACAGCAGTGTAAGGATCAGGGCTAGGGGCCACTGAAGGCCTGTCCAGCCTCTGCTGCTGTCACCAATGGCCCTTCCTATAAGCATCTAGTCCCCAGTACTTGTTGCTAGTTGTTGTAGAATTGATTCCTAATCATGAAAACCCCGTGTGTGCAGAGTACAACTGCTTCGTAGTTTTCAAGGCCGTGACCTTCCGGAAGCAGATAGCCAAGGCTTTCTTCCAGATTACCTCTGGGTGAGTTAAATTGCCAACCTTTCAGTTAGTAGAGCGCTTAGCCATTTGTGCCTCCCAGCAAGTCCCAGTACATCCATGCATCACTTAACATCCGCAATACATTCTATGAAATAGGATGTTACATGCACACACCATATTACATACAGGCTGTCCTTGTGTGTTATGAATGTCTGACTTAAATACAACTGTAGTTAGGAAACAACCCCTGTTGTCTGTCCTGCTGGGTAATTCATTAAAAGCGGAAGCCTGAGAAGCTGAGACAGCTTGATCTGAGCCGTGAGAGGCAGGCAGCTCTGCTCCCCAGGAAGGGAGGCCCAGTGTTACACCAGGGAAAGAAAAAGGAGGGTGTGAGACAAGGGGCTCCTTGTGGGAGCTCAGAGAAGGACATGTTAACCTACCCAGAGCTGGGGCAAGCACCCTCTGGTTGGAAAGGTTCTGTTGAGCTAACATCCATGGATGAAGAAGGAAATGAGCCATTATCCAAGCTCCATTGTAGGCCAGGAATTTTGTCTGCATTGTTTTATGTAAACTTAAAAACTACCCAGTGAGGATGGTATTTTCTTTTCATTTCACACGCGTAAGGAAACTGGAGTTCAGAGAGGTTAAGAAACATATCCTAAGATGTCCAGCTAGTTAAGACTAGAGCTAGAATTTGAGACCAGTTCAGTCTGCCTTTAGTGCTCAGGGTGACTGAGCTCAGGGCTGTGCACTCATTGATCTAGGCAGAGAAGGCAGCAAAACCCCACTGATCTGTGCAGGTAAGCCTGTACATACACTGATCTTTGAAGGTAAGCCTGTGAACCCACTGATCTGTGAAGGCAGGCCCATGCACCCACTGATCTGTGAAGGCAGGCCCATGCACCCACTGATCTGTGCAGCCAAGCCAAAGCCAAGTGCAAATAAGCCCATATACCCACTGATCTGTGCAGGTAAACCCATGTACTACTGGTTTCTGCAAGTAAGCCCATGCATCCACTAATCTGTACAGATAAGCCCGCACACTCATTGATCTGTACAGTAAACTAGTGTACTCCCCGATCTATGCAGGTAATTCAGCTCACCTCACTGATCCATGCAGGTAAGCCTGTGAACTCAGTGTTTCATGCAGGGAAGCCAGAGTGCTGACTGTTAAGGAAGTGTTAGAATCCCCAGATGATAAGAGGTCTGAAAATTAAGTCCTCAAACTTGTTCTAAGTGCTACATACTTCATTGTTGCTTATCACTAAAGTCACCTTTGAAGTACTTCCCTTGGGAAGCTATGCACTGATGCCAGTGCCTTGTCCACTATTCAAAGCCATTTTGGAACTGTCAGGAATGGCCATCAAGCATGGTGGCAAGGTGGCAAGTTCTCAAACTTAATTGTAGAGTTGTCTGTGATGGAGTTTTTAGCCAGTAAACAAATAACTGTATTAGAACACCCTCCCTACTCACCTGATTGTCCCAAGCCATGGTATTTTCAATTGCATCATATACATGCAAAAGCTGGACTACAAACAGAGAAGACAGAAGAATAATTGATGCCTTTGAATTGTGGTGTTGGAGAACAATGTGGAATGTACGATGGACCTACAAAAGAACCAACAGATCTGCTCTGGAAAAAGTACAACCAGAGCGTTCCTTGGAAGCAAAGATGGCAAGACTGCATCTTACATACTCTGGACATGTTGTCAGGAAAGATCAGTCCCTGGAGAAGGACATCGTGCTTGGTAGAGTGAAAGATCAGCGAAAAAGTGGAATACCATTGATATGATGGATTGAGACAGTGGCCGCAACAATGGGCTTAAGCATAAAAACCATTGTGGACATAGTGCAGGACTGGGCAGTGTTTTGTTCTATTGTTCATAGGGTTGCTATGGTTTGGAACTGACTCAACAGCACCTAACAACAAACAACAACTCAACTGATCTGGCCTCCAATGACTTTATTTACCCAAAGATAAAGTAAATATTGAAAGGAAGACACTTTGATGACATTCAGACATCAAGGGTAATGAGGCAAGAACTCTGATGGCCATTCCAGACAAAGAGTTCCAAAATTGCTTGAAGGGTGGGCTAGGCACTGGTGTCACTGCACAGCTTCCCAGGGGGCGGACTTTGAAGGTGATCATAGTGATATTTAACAATGAGGTATGAAGCACTCTTTCTAGGATGAGTTCGTGTCACTGCCTAACTGTCCGCCCGCAGAAAGAAGACAGGACACACGGATACGAGCCGCTTTGCAAGTTACTTGCTTTATTCTTCTTCCTTCCTTATTCTTCTTCCTTCTTCTTCTTCTTCTTCCTCTTCTACTTCCTCCCACACCCAGTCCCCACACGCTTTTATCTCCCAGGTTCCTCCAATCATCCAAGGCCACGTCCTCTGAAAGCGGGGCTCTCAATAGGCTGATCAGCAGCCACTGCTCACAAGCGTGCGCTATGAAAGCCCTAAGTCTGGTAAACAAGGGTGTGGAATAAGGAGGGGCTCCGGCCTTGGGCGCCATCTTAGGCTGGACACTCCGCTCCCCACATCTCCCCCTTTTTGTTTACATAAACAGCCGATAAGGTGCCTGCCTTAGGTCATCTTCGGCTAGGATGCTCCTTACCCGTCATCGGGATACCTCACAGCTTGGTGAGGCCCCTGTCTTAGGTTGGTAGCACCCCCAGAAGAGGTTGCCCGTCTCTGACTACCCTTCTATCATGCTGAGCCAGACATTTGCCAAGGGCTGTTCGCTTGGAGTGGCTGCGGCGATTATAGCAGATACAAGGGCAGTTATTCCCATAATAACTAATCCCCACAGCCTGCTTAGGCCTAATCAACTCTTGCAATTTTTCTATCACTTGTAGCCCTTTGTCCCGACAAGTTTACAGGCAGTAACACAAAGGGAGGCTGATGTAGAACAATCATAAGTTTCCCTTCCCCAAGGGGGCCCACACAATTAGCAAAATTACAGTTAAAACAGGTTACATTGTGGCAGGTTTCATTGCCCTATGTGACAGTCATTTTCTTTTTTTTTAAGTGATGTTTACATTTTTCTCATTGAAATTCCTTTTAAGGATTATGTTGGTTCCTGTTACACAAGTGGTGACTGTTTTATTCAGGAGAGATTGAGTTAGTTTATGTCCAAGTCCAGAGTTCTTTACATTTTGGCCATTGGAAGCATAGTTCCTTGTGTTATTTAAGTTGGTGATGTTGTAGTATCTGAAAAGGGTTAACAATGAAGGAGCTGGTGGACACCAATCACATGACGTTTCGGCGGTGACTTCACCGTTGCTGGGGAGATCTCTCAGAGGGGATGGTGTCAGGTTGTGTTTGCGAGTTGAATTCCTGTGAAAATATAATTTCTGCCTTGCGGCTTGGTTAGTGACAGCAAGTGATTGATAACAAAAGGGTATATTTTATTAAATGATATGGTAAGCTGTGTTTATAATTTTAAGGGTGTTGTAAAATTTTTGAAAGCTCTTGGAAGTATAAGCCAGATTGTTTACATCAGGCAAAGTTTAAAACCTAAGAGAAAATTTTTTCACTTAATGAAATTAGTCTGTTAAACTCACATTTTTACAGAGATAAGAAGCAAGAAAGCATGTTGTGAATATATTGAACGTAGTTTTCGTTTTCTGGTCCGAAGGCCATGTCCTTGGAGATTAAAGGAGAAGGAACAAAGGAATCTGTAACTGGTTGTGATTAATTAGTTGTAAGCCCCACGCTGCACTGGTAGGAGTTAATTTTAGTTTTAAGGGCTGCAGTTAGTTGATTTATAAATTCTTTGCTGGCTAAAGCTACAAAGTGGCTGAGGCAGGTGTGAGCAGGGAAGAAAAAAAATGAGTAACCTGTCCTTTTAAATTTTCTGCTGGCTGAAGCTGTAAAGTTGGTTTGAGCTTGAAAAGCACAGCCAGTTTTAAGAAGCCTGCTTTATACCAATGCCATGCTGTTTAAACAAACTCTTACAGGCATTCTGAAGGTGCCTGGTGGACGGCTGATTCCCCATGGCGAGAGTGAAGCTAACTTCCCATGATAACTGCCCCGCTCCCGCCTGGCGCTCCCCGCCCCGGGCTCTGCCGGTGCTTAGTGCACTTGGCTATGGTCTCCGATTCCCCAGAGAACTTGAGATTGCCCCTCTTATTCCCGGGGACTTGAGATCGCCCCTTTTTTCCAGGGGACTTGCGATTGCCCCTCTTACCCGGGACTTGCGATTGCCCCTCTTACCCGGGGACTTGCCATTGCCCCTCTTACCCGGGGACTTGCGATTGCCCCTCTTACCCGGGGACTTGCCAGCGCTGCTCCTTTTGGGCTCGTTTTAAGGGCCCCACGTTTGGGCGCCACTTGTCGCTGCCTAACTGTCCGCCTGCGGAAAGAAGACAGGACACACAGATACGAGCCGCTTTGCAAGTTACTTGCTTTATTCTTCTTCCTTCCTTATTCTTCTTCCTTCTTCTTCTTCTTCTTCCTCTTCTACTTCCTCCCACACCCGGTCCCCACACGCTTTTATCTCCCAGGTTCCTCCAATCACCCAAGGCCATGTCCTCTGAAAGCGGGGCTCTCAATAGGCTGATCAGCAGCCACTGCTCACAAGCATGCGCTATGAAAGCCCTAAGTCTGGTAAACAAGGGTGTGGAATAAGGAGGGGCTCCGGCCTTGGGCGCCATCTTAGGCCGGACGCTCCGCTCCCCACAAGTTAGTGAACTTAATTGGCAGTCCTCATAGTTTGAGAAACAGTGACCTGAAGGACAGAATGGCACATCTGATGGACAGATCATGTCCTTAGGCATCCCTCTGCTGAGATCCCTTAGAACTGGAAAAAGCTGGAACCCTCTAGAAGTTGTACATCCATCTTAGTCATCTGGGAACCCTGGTGGCATAGTGGTTACATGCTATGTCTGCTAACCAAAAGGTGAGCAGTTCAAATCCACCAGGCACTCCTTGGAAACTCAATGGGGCAGTTCTACTCTGTACTACAGAGTTGCTGAGGTGGAATCGCCTTGATGACAGTAGGTTGGTTTGTTTGTTTTTTAGTTATCTAGTGCTGCCACAACAGAAAATACCCCAAGTGGATAGCTTTAGAAGGTCCACTAGACTAGAAGTCCAAATTCAGGGTGCTGGCTCTAGGGGAAGGCTTTTCTCTCTGTCAGCCTTGGAAAAAGGTCCTTGTCATCAGTCTTCCTTTGGTCTGGGAACATCTCAGCTAAGAACCTCCTATCCGAAGAGCGTGCTCCACTGCCAGCGCTGTTTGACTTTGTGATGTAGTTACTCATGTCGCTCTGCTCACCTGTCTCTTTTATATCCCAACAGACACTGGCTTAAGACACTATGCAATCTTGTAGACCTCATTAGTCTAACTTCTACTGATCCCTCTTATTCAATCATAGCAATAGAATTTATAGTACACAGGAAAATGTCATCAAATAGCAGACAGTCATAGAAATCACGTTCTAACCATGTTGATATACACGTTTTGAGGGGACACAGTCCAACCTGTGACAACATCCAACCAAAATCCCTGGGAATTTACTCAACTTGCAAAAACAAGGCAATTAAACCATGTTGCTTGACTGCAGTGGTCAGAGGGCCCTGGTGGTCTCCTTGGGGACCCTAATGAAGGCCCTGGTCTCGTGGTTCACTTTGAGTAGCCCCTCGTGGCCCAGAAGGAGCTGAATTTGCATACCTGGATAAGGAATGTGGCGATGTCTCACCAGTAACTTAATCATGTTTTTCAAATGCTTGGAAAGACCCTTGTGGTTTATAATGCTTCAATATAGATGGTCTCAGGCTCTTGTTAGGAAGGGGTTTCAGTAATTAAAGGAAGCAGGAATTTTACTCAGATTCAATGTTTCCCATTTGTAATTATTCTCTTGAAGTCCTTTTGTAATTATTCTTCTAAAAAAAAGAACAAAAAGCAAAAAATTTTGTTTTGGCATATGCAATCTAAATTGTTTAATTAGGCAATGAGTTGCTGAAATTAGAGATGAGTAAGTTTCCTCTATTTCTTTCAAAAAAGACTGTTTTGTACTTTGATTGGAGATGGAAAAAAACAAAAAAGAAAGGGAGGCAGGTGGGACTGCGTAGACACCGTAGACACTGCCAGGTAATGATGCAAATCTCATATCCACACTTTAAACCCCTCCAATTTAATGTCACAGGCAAATACACTAAACTGGCCACTTTGTGTTTTGCCAGCTGCCCCTAGATAGCCTGCTTGTTAATCTGTTTAGTAAATGTTTATTGAGCACCTACAGTGTGCCAGAGACTTTACTAGGAGTTGGGTGAACTGTGAAGCAAAGATAGTATCACAGCTTTCACCAACTGAGTTTTCTGGGGAGGCTGACATTAATCAAATAATTATGCAAGTGAGTGTTTACTTCAACCTGAAATAAGCACTGGGAAACAAAATAGCATTTCATTAGACAGTGTTGGCAAAGGTGTGTTGGGAGATAATTCTCCATGGAGTTTTCATGTTTTTGCATATCTCAGTTTTTATTCTGGACTACTTGGAAGATAGGTATAATATCTCCTTTCAGGGCTCTGAGAAGTTTTCTTTCTTACCAGTATAGTACATGTAATGTTTCCCGGGGAAGACCTTGGGCCAGTTTACCAGCAGCTGCTTTACAGTACTGTGGGACTCCTCAGCTGTAATACACACCCACTGGATGTGCAGCATCCATTTGGGCTGTTCTGAATCTTCCGTATGAGACCTGAGGCTCAGGAAACAAGAGGAACCAACATGAGAATGGAGTTCGTGCTTCCTGTTGGGCTGTGAAACCTGAAGTCTTCTGTCTCCACCCAGGGACTTCGTGTTTTCTCCGAGCATCTGTGAAACTGTGGCGGACTGACCTGTTAGCCTGCAAGTAGAGTAAAATCTGAGATCTTTCATGATTCCTGACACAAATGGGATTGGAAGGACAGCCCAGTATCTCTCACACTGTGTGGCTTGAAAGCTCACTAGTGTTTAGACAAAGGGAACAGGTAACAGAGGCTAGGGGAAAGAGTTACTAAGCTGCCTCAGGGCACAAACTGTTGAAGGTCCCCAGATAAACAGGATATTTAAATTTCCCTCCATTCCTTTCCCATCATCCGAAATAACTGAAGACTAATGTCTATTGGTAACGTCATTAGTGCCGTGAACACTTCATTTGCATAAGTGTAGCTAGTCAGAGGAGGAGTCAATCAGAGAGCTCAACCAGGGAAGGGAGGGGAAAGGTAACCTTATAAGAAATTTAGGAACCACGGGGTACTCAGCCAATGGGGAACTGGGGGAGGGTCTCGCAAGTTGGGGAATAAAAGGCTTATGAAAAACTGCCCAGTGTGCTGGCCTGCTTCTTTCTCTCGTGGGTTCAGGCTCCCGGTTTTACAAAATCGATCAATAAAGCCTCACTATCGCTAACTGGATTTGGATTGGATTTCTGGAGTGTTTGTCGAGCAAAAAGCACTAGTGATAACCTATTGGTGACCTCATAAAGGATAAGGCAGCCTGCCTCAGCCACCGGGGTAAAGGCCTTGTCAGGGGTTTATACCAACCTGCCCGTTGCCAAGAGGATTCCAGACGGTTATTCAGTGTGTGGACGTTTCTCACAGTAGGAAGGGAAGGTAGGTCGCTCAGGAACACTTTTGTTTTGTGGTAGGGCTGAGCCCTTCCTTCCGTGAAGCCTCTTTGATACCTCCTTCTCTCTCCTAACCACAGAGCTGAAGTTCTGTATTTCTCTCTGATGTCTGAGTATGTGAGAAGCTCTGGTAATACACTAATTAAGTGCTTGGCTGTTAATCAAAAGGTGAGTGGTTCAAATCTTGCTCTGTGGGAGCAAGACGTGGCACTGTGCTCCTGTGAAGATACATCCTTGGAAACCCTATGGGGGCAGTTCTACTCTGTCCCATAGGATTACTCTGAAGAGGAACTGACTCTACAGCAATAGAGTTTGGCTTCTATAGAGTATGTTGATGGATAGAGAAAGGAAAACACGCTGGATTACTATCCAATTTCATGAATAGTAAGGTGGGAGGGAGGAGCAGTTCTCACCTCTCCAGTCTTCATCTGGAAGGGATTGAGGTTTTGAGTATCAGTGGAAGCTATTCCTTAATAAACACTCAGTGAGACACTACTCCCCAACTTCCAAAATCAGAGCCTAGCCACTCTGAAACTTCAGTTTCTGTTTGTATATTTTAAATTTTTAAAATTATACCTTAGATGGAGGTTTACAGAAGAAACTAGTTTCTCACTGAACAATTAATACACATATTATTTTGTGACTTTTGATAGCAACCCTGCAACACAGCAACACTCTCTGTTCTCGACCTCAGGTTCTGTATCACTAGCTTTTCTGTTCCATCCTGCCTTGTAGTCCTTGCCTGTGGGCTGCCATGACCCTTTAGTATTATTTTGTTTTGGGGGCTGCCCAGTGTTTGACTGAAGGGTGAACCTCAGGAATGGCTTTGTTACTGAGCTGAAAGGGTGTCCAGGGGCCATACTCTCAGATTTTCTCCAGTCTCTATCAGGCCCTGGGCAGCAAGTCTAGTTCATGTTTTAGGAGGTGGTGTGAGGTGGAGTTGGGGGAGGGGAGTTAAAATTTTGTTGCACATTTTTCGCTAGCTCTCTCCAAGGCTCTCTACTTTGCTCCCTGATGGAGCGGGGTGGTAGCTGGACACCGCTGAGTTGTGCTCGCCTGTGTCTGCTGGAGGCCCTGGTAGCTGTGGTCCGTTAGCGCTTGGGATTAGTCTTTTCCTTGTTTCTTTGGGTTTCTTCAGTATTCCTTGCAGTAAGACCAAGGGAGTGTCTTAGCTGGCTGTTCACAGGGCTTTAAGACTCAGATGGTCCTCACCAAAGCAGTATGTAAAACATTTTCTCTGCATGCTATGTTAAACCCTGAGGCTGCAGTCCCTATAGCCCCCAGTCAAGCAGTTCAGTCCCTCAGGGAGTTTGGATTTGTCTATGGAGCTTCCTTGCACTTGGCTTATACAAGTTTTGCCGGCTTCCCCAGCATTGTGTATTGTCTTACCCTTCATCAGAGTTAGTTTCTTTTCTTTTTTTTTTGGTATAATTTCTGGCTTCCCTGTTATTTAATTTTGGGAATTTTGAAAAACTACTATAACAAAGCATTCAGTCCAAGTGAAAAAATCAAGCAGAACCTCAATCCTAGGGCCTGGCTTAACTAGATATTCCCTTTATTCTTTCACGATTTCAAATTTGATATGATTGTGGAACTGGGTAAGGTGATAGCTCAGAAAGGTCACGTCAAATGCCCAACAGCATGCAGCAAAGGTGCGATGAAAACACTTTGAATCCAGACCTGTCAGCCCCCAAGTTCCCGTGCTTCTCCCCTGTTCTGCAGGGAAGTGCGTACCACCTCTGTGAGTAAGGAAGACAGAACTGATGGTTTTGAAGTGTGATGTGCATGAAAAATGTTGACTGAGCAAAAACTCTTAGAAGAAATGCAACCAGAAGTCTCGTTAGAAGCAAGGGTATAGCAGTACTTGTATCAGCAGAAAACAATCACTGGAGAAGGACGTCATGATTGCTAGAGGGGCCTTGAAAATGACAGAAACCCTTAAAAGCCTCAGTGAGATGAACTGACACAATCGCTAATACAATGAACTCAAAAATGCCAACAATCACGAAGACGGCTCCAGATTGGACAACAATTTTTTTCTCATATTATAAATAAGTTTTCCAGGAGTTGTAGCTCACTCAGCAGAGCTAGCAACAACAACAACAGCAACAACAACGAAGATGACCACAGCATGTCTGCACACAGTCCTTCAGGAATTCTGTTAGGAAGGGCGGCATGGGGGGAGGAAATAGGTACTGGGTAGGTGACCAACAGTTTTGGCCACTGACAACGACTCTTGGACAGGGAAAAGGGACTGTGCATGGTTAAGGGGGTCAGAGAGTTAGAGACATTGTCTATGAGGAAGTATTTTTCTTACATCAACTTGGTGTTTCAGTTTTTGTTGTGAGCTGAGCATGAACATATTTTGCTCTGCAGAAGGGAATTTTTGAGGGTATGTTTGGTCAGAAGTTTATAGGGAAAACAAACAACCTAGCCGACAGCTGGGCACACACAAATTACTGCTGGGCTGTGCGTAGCAGCTAAGAAGCTCTCAGCTGTAATTCTCATTTCTGCTCCTCTTTTGTGAACACAGGGCCACAGAAACTTCTTCATAGTGACAGTTGTTTTAGCATTGGGGTTCAGCATGCCTGAGACTTTGTTTCAGAACAGGTTGTTAATGTTCCTAATAGCTGGTTTGTAGATTGCTTCTGACATTGTAAGTAAAAGAATCGTGCCATCTGTGAAGACACAGTTTTACTTCTTTTCAATCTGTATGCCTTTTTGTTTTCTTGCCCTATTACACTAGGCAGGCATTTTCAACCTAGCATTGAAGAGAAGTAGGGACATTATCTTTCTTCTAATCACATTACAGGGTCCTAGCACCACTTGCTAAGGGTCTTGTCTGTATCTTTCAAGAATCAAGAGGTAAGGGAAGAGGTCTTTTCCTTATGAGAAATGTTTATTTGGGGGAGAAAAAATAAAGAAAGAGACCTGCAGTTGGGGGTGGAGAGCGCCTGATAGCAACACTGGCCTCCAGCTCACTGAACAAAGGGTTTGTCCCAGTTTCAAAGGTCTTGAGGCGGCAAGGGGAATTATGATTCATGGGTTACATAGTGGAGGAAGGGAACAGCAGAGTCAGGGTAATCAAGGGCCACTTGGCAGGTAGGTTTCAAGATGGTCTCTGCAGTGAAAACTTCTGGAGCTTGTAGCAGAACTTCAATTCCCTGATCCTGATTGTAGTCTTCTGGCCAAATTTGGACTTCCTGAGCCTATCTCCAGAACCGGTTTTTACCTAATTCCTTCTGAAAAACAATTCCGAGGAAGCTTACACAATCATGTGAATGACTTATCTCACTGTCCCAGTATGTGATTTATTTTTGGGTCTTTTCCATCCCTTTTTCAGCTGTTTGTAGTTTTCTGCACTGTTTGCTGAAAGGTATCTACATAAAAAGACATTTATGAGATCTGGTTCCACGCACTCTGTTTTACTTTCAAGCAATTGAGAGGAGTTTGAAAGAGGCCTTTAAACTCCCTGTCTCAAGCTTATGGATAATATTCAATATTTTACCACTAATTATAATGATGGTACCTTCATGGGCTTTGATTGTTGTTGATCAGTGCTCATGGAGCCACATTCCAGAAATTCAAATGACATTTGCATTGAGCAAATCTGCTGAAAACTCAAAAACCAAAACCACTGTCAATTCCAACTCATAGTGACCCTATAGGACAAGAATAGAACTGCCCCATAGAGTTTTCAAGGAGCACTTGGCAGATTTGAATTACTGGCTTTTTTGGTTAGCAGCTGGAGCATTTAACCGCTACACCACTGGGGTTTCAGCTGCAGTGGACCTCTTTAAATTGTTATAAAGATCTCACTTTGAGGACTAACCTGTGCCTAACTCAAGCCATGGTATTTTCACTCACCTTGTATGCCTGTAAAAGGACAGCCAAAGAATTGATGCCTTTGAATTATGGTGTTGGTGATTAATACCGATCATACCACAGCCTGGTAGAAGAATGAATAAATGTGTCTTGGAAGAAATACAGTCAATATGATCCTTGGTAGCGAGGACAGGGAGACTTCATCTCATGTGCTTTGGACATATTATCAGAAGGAATCAGTCCTAAGGGGACATCGCACTTCATAAAGCAGAGGGTCGGTGAAAAAGAGGAAGGCCCTTGATGAGACGAATTGACACACAGTGGGTGCAGCAATGCCCTCAAACACAGCAACAGTTGTGAGGATGGCGTGGGACTGGGAAATGTTCTCTGTTCTCTGTTGTACGCGGGGTCGCTGTGGCTGAAGTAGACTGACTGGACCTAACAACAACATGCTGACGATGATGTTTTCATCCCTCAGAAGCACTAAATCTGAGTGAGATAAGGTCCTTTCTATCCCTAATGTTCTGAGCAGTTTTAGCACCATGGGTATCACGGATTGAATTGTGTTCCCTCAAAAATGTGTGTTAGCTGTTTGGCCAGACCATGATTCCTGGTATCGTGCTCTGTTCCTGTAAGTTGTAATCCCTGCCTCTATTATGTTAACGAGGGAAGATGGGCAACAGTTGTGTTGGTCGGGCAGGACTCAGTGCTTAAGATATATATTATGCCTGGACACAATCTCTTGGGACATACGGGAAAGAGAAGCAAACCAAGAATTGGGGATCTCAGACCACCAAGAAGCCATGCCAGGAGCAGGGTGCATCCTTTGGACCTGGGGTCGCTGTGCCTCAGAAGCTCCTTGTCTAGGGGAAGATTAATGACAAAAAGTTTCCTCCAGAGCCAACCGAGAAAAACATCGCCTGGAGCTGATGCCCTGAATCTGGACCTCTAGCCTACATTTCTGTGAGAAAATAAATTTCTCTTTGTTAAAGCCTTCTATTTGCAATATTTCTGTTATAGCACTAGATGACTAAGACGAGTGCTGACTTTTGCTAAATCCACCCTGTCTAAAATTTTGTCTGTTGAGATGATCAAATGGATCTTCTACATTATTCTACTAATATGGTGAGTTACATTGATTTTTTTTTGGAGTGTTAGAACAACTTTGTCTTTTGGGGATAAAATCTATTTGATCATAATGTATCATTGTTTTTATGTATTGCTGTGTTTGATTTGCTTACATTTTACAGAGTTTTTTGGGGGGAGGGCGTCTATGTTCATGAGCAATGTGATTCTGTGACTTTCCTGTGTTGGTACTTTCTCTGTCAAGCTTTGTATCAAGGTTATGAAGGCTTCGTCAAGTGATTCAGGAATCAATCTCATATTTCCTCTTCTCTGTATGAGTTTACATCAACATATACTCTCAGGGCTTCTCCAGTCTCTGGCAGACCATCAAGTGTGTCGGGAGCCATGGGTGAGCCCCCAGGCCCCGACATACAGGAAGCTTGTAGGGCTGAAAAAGCCCACGCGTGCCAAGTTTGAAAAAGCCCGCGCCCGCGAAATTCAAAAGGCCCGCGCGCGCGAAAAACTTCCTGCCTGATGTCACTGCCTTAGTCCTATGTATATCCAATCCCCAGCCGACAACTACCTCACTCCAAATGTCACTCCATCCCTACGTCACTTGATCCCTCCCTCTATTCCCGCTGCTATAAATATACCTCATTTTAACAATAAAACCTTGAGGCTTGATCAGAATTTTGTCTTGCCTCCATTTCTTCGCGTCCCCTGGTCCCACCTTTATTTTCACAGGTTCCCCCTCGTCCCTTCGTTGATTTGTCCCGCGGGTCGGGGCAAAACTGGCGCCTCAACGTGGGGCCCGAGGTACGGAGCTGCTGAAAGAAACCCACCACGGAGAAGGAAGTCCTGGCCAGGCGTCCTGAGCTGCCGCACCGGGTGTGAGTTGGCTCGACTGGAGTTTCCACGGGAAAAGCTGCTCGTGAGTCAAACTCGTCCTGATCACCGCGGGAGTAGCCGCCCTGCGAGTTTGGTCTGAGAGGTAAGTGGTTGTTAGACACATGGGGCAGGAATTAAGTTCGCATGACTTGTTTCTTACCGGCATTGAAAAATTATTGAATATGTGGAGAATTAAGGCGAAAAAGAAAGACTTAGCTCAGTTTTTTATGTTCCTATCAGACATTTGTCCGTGGTTTCCACAGGAGGGCACCATCAGCCCGCAAGTTTGGAAACGGGTTGGAGATTGTCTGAATGATTATTATAAAACTTTCGGACCCGAGAAGGTCCCAGTCACCTGTTTTTCTTATTGGAATTTGATAAATGATGTCCTCCAGAGCTCTCATAATGCTCCTGATGTTCAACATCTCGCCCAGATGGGTGAAAAGGTTATGAAAGAACGGTCCTGTCCCCCCTCCGCCTGTCCCTCAGTTTCTCTTGACATTCCAGAAGAACCTCAAGCCTTTGGAACACACACACCCCCGCAAGGGAGTCATACTGATCCCCCGAGGGCCTTTACCCGTCCCTGAGAGCTTTCATTGATAAACCCGATTCTAACCCATTGTCCCCTGAGGGTCAGACCACTCTTGAGGAAAATGCCGCTCATTACCATGAGAATGCCTACCCCTATACCCTTACAGCCCCTGCCTTCCAAAGACCTCCTCCTCATCCTCCAGGCCCTCCTAACCTGACCGCCCCACCCCTTGGCCTGGAACCCAGCTGTCCTCCCCGATCGACTGAAAACTCCCTTGATCAAGATATATCAACGCTAGAAAAACTTGTAGCTCGCAGACACAGATAGTTAGATCTCCAAAAGGAGCTCCAAGCCCTTGAGCAAGAGCTTAACTCACTCCGCCTAGCCCAGGATCCTAAAACTCGATCCTGGAACAATGTGTCAAAAGGTGCCCCAGGCCGTCCTAGGACTCTCCTCACCTTTCCGGTAACTCGTAGCCAGCACGGGCAGATAGAGACTGAAATAGAGAGTGAAGAAGAGCAAGAAAGCCCTGGGATAGAAGAGGAAGAAACTGAGAATCCTGATATAGATGCTGTCCAACCTGACAGCCTTAGCCCCCAGAAATATCGCCGCTTAAATGTGAAACATGTTAAAGACTTAAAAGCGGCTGTCAATAACTACGGCCCGACAACCCCTTACAGTATAGCATTGCTTGAGAGCCTTAGTGACCGATGGCTTACACCTAATGATTGGCATTTCTTGGCTCGGGCCTGTTTATCAGGGGGAGACTTTGTTCTCTGGCGTACCGAGTTTGCTGAACAGTGCCGAGAGACGGCCCAGCGTAATGGAGAAAGCAGGACCTCCCGCACCTGGACGAGAGATAAACTCTTGGGGCGGGCTCCATATGACACCAATGAGAAACAGGCAAATTTTCCCCCTGGTTTATTATCACAAATACAAAACGCCGGCCTTAGATCCTGGAAACGTCTCCCCCCCAAGGGCGCAGCCACCACCTCATTGGCTAAAATCCGCCAGGGACCCGATGAGCCGTATAGTGAGTTCGTCAGCAGATTAACCGATGCTGCCGAAAGGCTAGTGGGAGAAGGTGAGACTGGCAGTGCCTTTATCAAACACCTTGCCTTTGAAAATGCTAACCCCTCTTGCCAAGAGGCCCTACGACCTCATCGCAGAGGAGATCTCTCCGATTACGTCCGACTTTGTTCGGGTATTGGAGCCTCTCATGCTATCGGCGTTGCCATAGGAGCAGCGCTTAAGGGCTTGAACCCCAGCTCATTACAAAAAACTTGTTTTAATTGCAAGCAGCCTGGCCATTTTGTGCGCGAATGTCCCCTGGGGAAACAAAATCGTGGGCCTCCCACCTCAGTGTGCCCCCGATGCAAAAGAGGCAAGCATTGGGCTGTAGATTGTTATTCCAAAACTGACATCAATGGTCAGCCTCTCCCCCCGAAACAGGGAAACTCCCAGCGGGGCCAGCCCCTGGCCCCACCCTTGGAACAGAACCTAGGGGCAGTCAGGTTTGTTCCCCAAAAGCAGACACAGAGACAGGTTTCAGCTCCCTCTGTCGCGCCACCCCTGGAAGTGCAGGGTTGGACATCCGTTCCGCCACCAGTGCAATACTAACCCCTGAACAGGGCATTCAGGTCATTCCTACAGAGGTCCGAGGACCATTACCCCCAGAAACGTTTGGATTGGTAATAGGGCGAGGCAGCTCCTCTTTGGCCGGTCTTCAGATCCTCCCAGGAGTCATTGACAATGATTATACAGGACAGATATCTCTTTTAGCTTCTGCTCCCTCAGGGCCGGTATCCATACATGCAGGTCAAAGAATAGCTCAAATCTTGTTGCTCCCTTTATTACCCACACCCCATAGGCATTTAGTTCCCCGGCGGCCTGACGTCGCTTTCGGGTCCTCAGATGCATATTGGATGCAACCAGTCACACCCGATAGACCAAAACTTACTCTCCAGTTAGATGGCAAAGCCTTTGAAGGAATAATGGACACAGGAGCTGATGCTACAGTAATTTCAGCTAAATATTGGCCTTCCAACTGGCCCTGTGAGACCTCAATAACTCATCTTGAAGGCATTGGTCAGTCTGTCAATCCTAAGCAAAGCTCAAAAATTCTTACTTGGAAGGACTCTGAGGGTAACTCAGGACAAGTTCAACCTTACATTGTTCCGGATTTGCCTGTTAATCTGTGGGGTCGTGATGTCTTATCCCAGCTGGGGATCATCATGTGTAGCCCAAATGAAATAGTTACCCAACAGATGCTTAATCTGGGCTTCCTACCGGGACAGGGATTGGGAAAAAATAATCAAGGCATGAAGCAGCCTCTTCCTATAACGCCTAAAAATAATCGTTCAGGCTTGGGAAGTGAAAATTTTCCTTAGCGGTCATTGACTCCCCTGCACCCCACATTGATAAAATTAAGTGGAGATCTGAGTCTCCAGTGTGGGTAGATCAATGGCCCTTGACTGAGCAAAAACTCGCAGCTGCCATAGAGTTAGTGCAGGAACAGCTGGCTGCTGGACATTTAGAACCAACTACCTCTCCTTGGAATACTCCTATATTTGTGATCAAAAAGAAAAATGGGTCATGGCGACTCCTTCAGGACCTCAGAGAAATTAATAAAACCATGTTTACAATGGGGGCTCTCCAACCTGGACTCCCCTCCCCCGTCGCCATTCCAGCTAATTACTTTAAAATCATTATTGATCTCAAGGATTGCTTCTTCACTATCCCTCTTCACCCACTTGATAGAGAACGCTTTGCGTTTAGCCTCCCAGTTATTAATTTTAAAGGACCAATGCAGCGCTATCAGTGGAAAGTTCTCCCTCAGGGCATGGCCAATAGTCCCACTCTGTGTCAAAAATTTGTTGCTCAGGCTGTAGACCCTCTTAGGCGTCGGTGGTCTTCCATTTATATCATTCATTACATGGATGATATTTTACTGGCGGGGGCCTCCAGCTTAGAGGTACTTAGGTGCAGTCAGGACCTAACTTGCCAACTAACTTCCCTTGGACTTCAAATTGCCCCGAACAAAATACAACTTGCTGACCCTTATTATTACCTCGGTTTCGAATTGAATAATAATCAAATCACCACTCAAAAGCTTCACTTAAAAACCTCTCATCTACACACACTTAATGATTTCCAAAAATTCCTGGGAGATATTAATTGGCTTCGACCATACCTCAAACTTACAACTGGGGAATTAAAACCATTGTTTGATACTCTTCATGGAGATGCCAGCCCCCTCTCTCCCCGCTACCTCAATCTGGAGGCAAAAAGGGCCCTTCGCATTGTTGAAGAGGCCATACAGCAACAACAGGTTACCTTCATAACTTATGAACAGCCCTTTGCCCTTATTGTCTGTGCCACACTACATACACCCACGGGGGTTTTGTGGCAGAATGGCCCTCTCCTGTGGATACACCTATCCTCCACCCCGACTAAAGTTCTCCTCACCTATCCCTCCCTAATGGCCAAACTCATAAGACTAGGCCGAGAAAAGAGCCGCCAGCATTTCGGCAGGGACCCTGATCAGCTTATCCTTCCTTACACCAAGGAACAAACAGACTGGCTCTCTCAGAATGATGATGACTGGGCAATTACCCTAGTCACATTCCAGGGTACTATAGATAACCATTATCCTTCACACAAACTCCTCCAGTTTGCCCAGAGGCACCCCTTCATCTTCCCTAAAATAACATCTACTCAGCCCTTGAAAGGAGCCTCCCTGGTTTTTTCAGATGGATCTTCCTCTGGTATCGCCGCGTGGGTTATAGACTCACAGGAAAACAGTGTCCAGTCTCCTTACAGGTCTGCCCAGCTTGGAGAGCTTTTCGCTATCTTACAGGTCTTCACAATACTACATGATGTTCCCTTCAATCTTTACACCGACAGTGCTTACATAGCTCTCTCAGTCCCAGTGTTGGAAACTGTTCCTTATATCAAACCATCTTCCAACGCTGTGCCTCTTTTTCAACAACTTCAGGCACTCATCCTAAAAAGACAATACCCCTTTTTTATTGGACACTTGCGTGCCCATACTGACCTTCCAGGACCCCTCTCCGAAGGCAACAACCTTGCAGATAAACAAACACACTTGGTCCTCTCAGCTACCCTAGAACCCATTACCAAAGCCCAACAGGCTCATGCTCTTTACCACCTCAATGCTCGTACACTCCGCCTTATGTTTAAAATTACCAGAGAACAGGCGAGACAAATTGTTAAAGACTGTCCTGCGTGCATAACTCTTCTGCCTCTCCCCCACCTAGGAGTTAACCCAAGGGGCCTGCTCCCCAATGAAATCTGGCAAATGGATGTTACCCATATTCCTGAGTTTGGTAACCTCAAATATGCCCATGTGACCATTGATACCTATAGTGGGTTCCTCCATGCCACCCTCCACAGTGGTGAGGCCTCTAAAAATGTTATAGCACATGTTCTCCAATGTATTGCCATCATGGGGAAGCCCCAACAAATCAAAACCGACAATGGACCAGGCTATACATCACAAACCTTTAAAAATTTCTGTAGTCAATTCCAGATCAAACATGTAACTGGCATTCCCTATAATCCTCAGGGACAGGGCATAATAGAGTGAGCCCACCAGACCCTTAAGTATACCATATCCAAACTTAAGACAAATACTGTTTATTCTACTAAAGGTTCCCCTCGTAACCTCCTAAATCATGCATTGTTCATCCTTAATTTCCTACAATTAGATCTTAATGAAAAATCTGCGGCAGATCGCCTTCGGCATCAAGAGACTAAAAATCAATATGCCAAGGTTATGTGGAAAAATCCCATAACCCATAAATGGCACGGTCCTGATCCGGTTCTTATCTGGGGAAGAGGCCACGCACGTGTGTATGATACTCCAGAAGGGGCCCCTCGGTGGCTACCCGAACGTCTTGTTAAGCCCATCAATGATAACCCCATTTCCAGGGAAAATACCCCTGAGAAACCTTCTCCTCTTTTGTAGGCTGTGAAGGCCACCTGTGTCCGGCATCGCTGGAGTGAAATGCTGAGAAAACTCTGCGATATGGAAGTCAACAATCCATCACAGATAAGCTTTTTAACCTTCTTGTTAATCATTTTTCCTATATATGAAGGATTTGCCTCTACCAACCCCCATGCTCCTTTTAGCCTTAAATGGGCTGTTGTAAACCTAAATGATAATTCCATACTCTATAATGTTAGTGACACCAAACCCTTAAACACTTGGTGGCCTGACCTTTCCTTTTGCCTTAAAGATGTCATCCCACGCATAAAAGAATACGCCTCTAAACACGTGTGCAACTTCAGGTTTTATGTTTGCCCCAACTATAATAAAGGCGCTCACTGTGGGATAACCGATTCCTGCTTCTGCGCAAAATGGAGTTGCGTTACCTCAAGTGATGGAAATTGGAAATGGTCCACACCTTCTTCAGACCTCTTAAGTTTCTCCTTTACTAAGTATTATGATAAAAACGAAAGATTTAGTTCCTCTAAACCATGTAACAAAGACAGATCATTCAGGGGTCATTAAGGACACTATGACTAACTCAGAGAGTGATTAGATCAAAGACAACGAGAATGGGGAAGCAGCTCAGGACCGCTTGATTTTAACTTTACCGGAACTTCATGGCTTACTAATCTACTTCTCAGTTTTGCTGGCCCTGTTTTAGGAATATTACTGTTCCTGACCTTCGGCCCTTGGGCATTCAGAAGAATAACAAGCCTCATCAAACAACAAATAGATGCTGCACAAGCTAAACCTATTCAAGTTCACTACCATCGCCTGGCAGTTGACGAAGCTTATGCCACTGAAATGGGGTACCCTAGCTTCCTCCCCACGGGGACAGCATGAAAAGTAGAGGCATGCTTACCTCCTTACCAATCCAGCAAGAGAGGTATGGGTACTGGGGCGAGTGCGAAGCAAAGCATTGCAAGGGAAAGTTAACACTAACTCCTCTACGTTTCCCTGGGGCACACCTGGCTTGCATAGAGGTTGGTATCTATCTCAACATCAAAACGGCTCTGCCTCTCCTCCTCAAAAGATACCAAGAGCCATAAATTCCACGCGGAGGAGCCTTGGTCAATACCCCCTCGCCCAGTTAAAGCCCACCTCCCATGAATTAAAACAAAAAGGGAGGAGATGTCAGGAGCCATGGGTGAGCCCTCAGGCCCCGACATACAGGAAGCTTGTAGGGCTGAAAAAGCCCACGCGCGCCAAGTTTGAAAAAGCCCGCGCCCGCGAAATTCAAAAGGCCCGCGCGCGCGAAAAACTTCCTGCCTGATGTCACTGCCTTAGTCCTATGTATATCCAATCCCCAGCCAACAACTACCTCACTCCAAATGTCACTCCATCCCTACGTCACTTGATCCCTCCCTCTATTACCGCTGCTATAAATATACCTCATTTTAACAATAAAACCTTGAGGCTTGATCAGAATTTTGTCTTGCCTCCATTTCTTCACGTCCCCTGGTCCCACCTTTATTTTCACAGGTTCCCCCTCGTCCCTTCGTTGATTTGTCCCGCGGGTCGGGGCACAAGTGTGGTCTTTCTGAGTTAGAATTTGGTTCTACACTGTCCTGTAATTCTGTCCAGCCCCCTCTATTGTGATCCCTATCAGAGCATTCAGTCCGGGTAGCTGGGCAGCTTCTAGTTGTGCTGGAATCAGTCTGGTGGTGGCCACTGTAGATATGGTCCGTAAGTCCTTTGTGCTAATCTTCTCTGTGGGAAAGTTTTTGATAATAGATTCAATTGATTTAAATGACAAATATACAACAACAACCAACAAACCTTTGCCACTGAGTTAATTCCAACTCATAATGACCCTATAGGACAGAGTAGAACTGCCCCCTAGGGTTTTGAAGGATCTGAACTGCCAACCTTTTGGTTAGCAGCTATAGCTCTTAACCACTACACCACCAGGGTATGGGACTATTCATATTTTCTATTTTATTTTGCATCATTTTGGTTAAGTTTCATTTCTCAAGGAATTCGTACTTTATTTAAATTGTAGAAATTCTTTCCATTGACATGCTTATAATATTCTCTATTCCGTTAGTGTCTGTAGGGTCAGTGGTTATTTTCTCTTCTGTGTTCCTTATGTGGGTAATTTGTGTTTTCCTTCTTGTGTGTTTTTTGTTTTCCTTTGTTGTCATTTAGTTGGAATAGAAATTTAATCATTTTTGGACTTTGATGTTTTCCAACGAAGCAGCTTCTGGCTTTAAATTTTCTTTGTTTGCTTTCTCTTCATTATTTCTGTTCTTATCTGTATTAACTTCTTCCTTCTTCTTTTGGGTTTACTTTGCTTCTCTGTTTTTAGCCCCATTTGGTGTAGGAATTCATATCACCAATTTTTGTGACAGCATATATTTTCCATCGACAGCCACTGAACGTCTGTCATTTTGCATACTCTTCTAGGACTGGAACTCACCTCTATCAGGAATGAAGTCCTTGGATCTTAGGAGGCTTGTGGCTCTTTCATTACCAGTTCAGTACAGTAGGAGAGATGCTATGTTCCTGTTGAGTTAGGTTATGAAAGGAGGCACAGATTTGCCTTGTTAGCTGTAAAGTTTGTCCTCGGAACCCAAACCTCCACTCAGGAAGTTCCAGTACCTTGAGGTCACAGTGCTGGGAGAAAGGCAAGCCCCATGGGGAGGTGCTCTGTAGGCATTTCTTAGTGGCACCCCAGTTTGTGAGTCCTCCTAGCTTAAGACACAGGCATGTAAGTAAGTGGGAGTTCAGGTGAATCTGTCCCCAGCCATTGACCATCCCAGCCTTCACATCTTCCCAGGTGATGTTCCCTCATTTTTCAGCTCCTGGAGTAGCCTTGGAAACCCTCGTGGCATAGTGGTTAAGTGCTACCACATCTGCTGATCATGAGGTCAGCAGTTCGAATCTGCCAGGTGCTCCTTGGAAATTCTATGGGACAATTTTACTCTGTCCTGTAGGGTCAGTAGGAGTCAGAGTTGACTGCATGGCTGTGAATTTGGCTTTGGTTGGAGGTAGCCTCAAATTCAGCACTCTATGTGCTGCTCACATGGGTCTGCCCTCCAACAAAAGACTATAAAATACAGACTCACATAGTGCCCTTAAGTTTTTCAACAGTCAGTTCTCCACTAAGTCTGCCTGTTTTGGGTGACTCTTGTACCTTGGGAGGAGCCTCTGAGGGGCACAAACACTGAGGCATTTGGCTCCTAACTGACAGGTTAGCAGTTTGCCTGTACCCAGAGGTGCATTAGAAGACAAGCCTGGCCGTCTACTTCTGACACATCAGCCATTAGGAAAACCCAGTGGAGGAGAGTTCTGCTCTGAAACACATGGAGTCGTTTTGGTTCTAGTACTTTGGGCTCATGGGTCTGATGCGAACCCTCCACCATCATCAGAAGTGGAAACTCAACGTCTCTTTTTTTGCATTCATGAAACCATACACTCAGACCCAACCCACTGCCGTCTCTTATAGAATAGAGCTGTTCTTTTGTTGGCTGCAGTCTTTACAGAAGCAGATCACCAGCACTTTCTTCTGCAGTGCCCCTGGCTAGGTTTGAACCTCCAACCTTTAGATTAGTAGCCAAGAGTCAATGGTTAGCACCACTCCTGAAATTGTCTTCTCTGTGCTGTTTATGGAGAGTTAATATGTTTATTACAAAGAATTAACATTTCACAAGCTTAGTAAATTCATTGAAGAATTTTTAAGAATTTTTTAATAGATAAGACCTTTCATTTCTGGAGGTTCCATGGTCCCTTTATCTCCATCAGCTCCTAGAAAATAGTCCAGTGAGACCCTAAACTCAACTTCTTTTGTGTGTTCTGCCTCTAAGTTCATGTTCTAGGTTCTTGCGCCCTATCCTGGATCATGGGCTTGGAGACTTAAGTGGAGTTAACTTTGCCTCAGGGAAGGATTTTAGGAGCATAGATAGATCTCAACAAGCCTAAAGGGAAGAAAAATAAAAACGAAGACTTCCTAGATTCGAAGGGAAGAAAATCACAAACAAGATTTGAACAAAGGATCCTTAAAGCCACAGCCTGGAAGTGGGGGCAGTCAGGGAATATGTATGTCACCCCTGGCCATGGCTTCTCTACCAGGAAGTCATTTACCTCTACCCCTGGGCAACCTCCTCTAGGGCCCACTGAGCTTGTTTCAGCTTGTTTCAACATCGTGTTGTCCTCTGGGACATCTTGTCGTCCTCTGGGACATCTTGTGTCTGCTTGAAATGTGTTTGGTGGGGTAAAGAACACTGTGTCACCTCTCCTGTGGGATATGGGAACAGGGGTGGCTTTGTGGGAAACACAAAGAGGTACCTAGCCTCTGAAGGCTATAGGAGCCTAGTGGTATAATTTATTAGAAGTGCGACTCTGTTCAGAACACAGGATGGGGGAGATGGCTTAGCAGGCACATAAATGAGTGTTGAAACATGCAGAGCTGTAAAGGGACTCAAAACCAAAGTGGAAGTGGGGTAGAGGTGCAGAGAGCGGACCAGGGTTTCTGACTAAGGTCCCACCTAATCGACTACGGGGGTGATTGCCAAGAATTCCAGAGAGCAGCTCTCGCGGGAGGTCTGCAGTGCTTGTGTGTGTGTCCAAGAGGAGGAGTGGCTGAGGGAAGATGGATATGAGAGAACGCTCTAGGTATGAAGACTGAGGAAAACAATGGGAGTCTTCCCACACCCATTTTCTCATCAGCCAGTATATTCTTCTTCTTTATTTATACATTCTAAAAAGTCAGATCAGACTTACAAAGAACCAACCCTGTTGATGTTGAGTTGATTCTGTAGTGAAATCTGAACCTCAACCTCCCCCACGAAAACAAACCCAATTTGGAAATGGGAGTTTGTGTTATGTTAATGAAGTCAGCCAATTTGGGGTGATCAGTTGTGCCTTATAAAAAGACCAGAGTGGACACAGAGGCGTGCATAGAGGAAGAAGATGCCATGTGAGGGCTGTCTACGAGCCAAGGAACCAAGGAACAAATGAATATCCAGGGTTACTACCAAGGAAGAGGTCAATATAACCAAGACCTTGAACTAGACTCTAACCCTCCAGAACGAGGAGAAAATAAATTGTCCTTCTCTACAGCTGCCCACTTGGGGTATTGGTGTTACAAAAGCACTAGGAAATTGGGACAATGTGTGGCAGTATTTACTGAAGAACACCCTGGTTTCACGGTAGGGAAAGGATGCAGCAGAATTCAGCTGTCCACATTGTTTTGAAGGCATCTGTTGCTGACTATGGGACCAAAGTCATTGTTTTCCACCACTCCTCGGTATTCTCTGTCTGTGAAGAGCCCTTGTGCCCTAAACCAAAAAACAAACCCACTGCCATTGAGTCATTTCCAACCTGTAGTGACCTTAGAGGACAGAGCAGAACCGTCCAGAGTTTCCAAGGAGCACGTGGTGTTAGGGTCCGCGATTTTCAAGATGCGACACTGTTACTTTAAAGGTTAAATTTTATTAAAAAAATATGCCCAATAGGAAAAATACTGGTGCACCAGGGACGCACCCCAAACTACACAGAGTGGGGGTCGACGACGAGCATCCTCAGCACTCAGTATTTAAGTCGTGAGATTACAAAGCAAGGAGGGGAAACTGACCTTTACTTTGATTGGTTAAGGCCACCTGGAATTCCTGTTAGTTGTAAAATGTGGTCAAGGCCTAGTGGTCACTTGCAAGGCTGCCCCCAACCTTGTCTTGTGACAGATGTTTTGTAAGACAAAGGTGAGATTATTCTATGGTATATTCTGCTGTTAAGTTGTTTCCTGGGACTTTCTTTAATACCTCGAATTTTGCTGCACCCTTCCTCATTTCAACAGTGGCAGATTCCAACTGCTCAACTTTTGGTTAGCAGTTTTAGCACTTAACCACTATGCCACTAGGCTTTCCTCTTGTCCCCTACCCCACTGCCATCAAGTTGTGTCCAACTCTTAGTGACCCTATAGGTCAGGCTGTTGAAATGAGGAAGGGCCTGGTAAAAATTGGAGGTATTGTAGAAAGCCCCAGGAAACAACTTAATAGCAGAAAATACCGTAGAATAATCTTACCTTTGTCTTACAAAACACTGTCACAAGACAAGCCTGGGGGCAACCTTGCAAGTGACAGCCTGCAAGTGACCCCTAGACCTTGACCACATTTTACAACTTATAGGAGTTAACCAATCAATGTAAAGGTCAGTTCACCCTCCCTACTTTGCAATCTCACGACTTAAATACTGGGCGCTGAGGAAACTCCCCGTCGCCCCCTGCTCTGTGTAGCTTGGGGTGCATCCCTGGTGCACCAGTATTTTTCCTATTGGGCATATTTTTTAATAAAATTTAACCTTTAAAGTAACAGTGTCGCATCTTGAAAATCGCGGACCCTAACAAGGCTAGAACCACTCCATAAATTTTACAAGGAGTACCTGGCAGATTTGAATTGCTGACCTTTTGTTTAACCAATGTAGCACTTAACTCACTACGCCACCTGGGTTTCCATCTAGTTGGCAGGAAAAGACAGCCACTGGTGAGTTTGAACGGCAGACCTTTAGGTTAGTAGTTGAGTACTGACTGATTGTGGAACCCAGGCATGTAACTCGTAGTGCATTTCAAATAATCACCTTTTAGATTCAAGCAACCTCATCAGTTTCTTGCTGTGTGACCTCAGTCTTCTAATCCGAATGACTGATAAACTGTGCTGAAGGTTGACTGTGGTGACTGAGTAAGATAAGCCACACAAAATCATCTGATACAGTGCCTGGTGATAGTAGCTGCTGAAGCCACCTTAATTTACTCCCCTCTCACTCTTATCTCCTTCTCATGCAGGCTCATTTCTTTTACACCTAATTAAAGTATTGATTGAGTTGGTTGTTTCAAATCTAGTATTGCTGTGCCACACAGAACTGCAGAATCTGACCATCTTTGATGTGAAAGAGATCCTAGAGTTTAAGGGACTTGCTGAGCCTCCATCAACATGTCATTGAGTCCACACTGAGATAGGCAGAATAGTCTGTGGGGAATGTACAGTAGAAACCCTGTAGAAAATGCAGTAACTCTTTTGAGTCAACAGTTGGAAGTAAAACAGGGAGCCAGAGCCAAAGCCAGCCAAGCCAAGTGCTGTAAATAATGTGACCCAAACTATCAACAAATTATAAGGGATAAAAAGATCCAACAATTAACTGCATCCTGGGACACCGAGATAAGTCCCCAAACAATTGGGTAAACTTCCTCAAAGTTGTTTTTCAGAAGGAACCAGATGGAACCAACTCCAAGGACGTGCCTAGAAAATCTCACTTCGACTGCTGTATGTCCTTCTAACAAAGGCACTAGAGAGCTACATTCAGGAACAGGGAATTGAACCAAGGGATCAAGAAACTATACAGGTGCAACACCCCGGAATAAATCCTGCTACCAGTCCCAGAAGCTCCTGTGGCAGGAATCATCTTGAAGTCTGCATTTGTACGCAGCCAAGCCATAAGCTGCAGGTCCTCATAGCTGATTTGTCCCCAGCTATGCTCTAGGCTTAGCTGGGCTGTAACAACCGAACCTTGAACTTGCTCAGTGGTGTAGCCTGCTGGAGCGCTGTACACTCTCCTGCTGGAGTGCCTCTTCAAGATCGTTTCATTGTCCAGTAAGGATTTCTCTCATGGGCCAGCCAAGTCTCCCCAAGTAGTTCTTTCTCATGGGTCTGACAAAGACCCTCAAGGGTCTGTAGAGATCCCCAGCAACAACACCTTCTATGTGCCAGTCACCGCTAAACATTGGAATACAACACAGGCAATGTCTGTGAAGTCTTTGTCATTTGTGGAGCTTACTGCTTAGCAGGATAGAGACAGTACACAAAATGCTTCACAGATGAGCTGGTAGATCTGACTTGTGTTAAGACATAAGAAGGAGAGGTAAAGAACTCATATAATGGGAACCCAATTTCAGGGAAGGCAGCCCCGAAGAAGTGCGTTGGCGTGAAGACTTGACGACGAACGGGAGTTACGTTGGTGAAGAGTGGGAAGGAGAGGAGAAACCCCTTTGGGAAATGGGAAGGTGGTCGGCGTAGCTGGACACAGGTAGAACTGGGGTGGATTATCCATTAATCCCAGTAGTTAAGCAGGGGCTTAATTGTATTTACTTACTGATCTACAGTGCCCAGTTCCATGTCTTTGATATGGGGGAAAACCAAGTGAAATTGTGTAGTGCAGATTAGTAAGTAAGCAGAAGTAAGGCCATGCTTACCTAGTTTACTGGGTAATCTGCTCCTGTCAGGGACTGTAAATTTAAAGAGGTTTGATTCTGTAGGAAGGTGCTATGAGGGTGGCTAAGAGACAGGTGCCAGCAATACCAAGAAGCAGAATCTTCGATACGGTGAGAAATATGAAACTGTTCACAACAAATGATGTGGTAAGTAAAGTAAGCAAGGTAAGCACTGTGCTTACCTTTCCTATTTTATAATCTGCCCTGCTGTGGAAGGGTGCAGTGGCTGAAGGAGTCGTGTGGTTAGGAACTGTTGGGAGGAGAAGCTCTGGGTAAACTGAAGAAGTGAGGTAGGCGCAGGCCAGATCAGAACCTGAAGTTTGTAACAAGCAATTTGGCAGTACAAAATAAAAACAAACCAAAAACAGTGAATAAAATTGGTCTTCCTTTTCTCGGGCCTTCTGGATGGTTCACTCCTGCTGTCATGGTAATCCAGGGCTGGGGATGCTGTGGAGAGTAATCACACACAGCTGGCTGAAGGTCTGAAGCTAACATTTTAAAGGAGTCAGGATTGAAGAGTCATTTCTTTTCCAAATGGATTAACAAAACACCAGACAATCAATCTGAGTGCACTTGGGCTGTCTTTCTAGTTGGGAGCTGGATAGAGGGGAATATTGATGGCAGGTTGTATAGACTCTTTGTTTTCCTTAAAAGTACTGAGTTTAGCCTGCTTTTAAGGGTGGTTTCAGAGAATACTTCCTTACAATCTCTGTACACAGTTCACCGTTCACTGCAGGGAATTCTTCCCACAAACCCGTAAATAAGCAATTGTGGAATTAAATTAGCCCCCAGCTATCTTAAGCAAATATCCTACAAGGAAAATTGTGTTATCTAGCTGGCCAGTTGATTCTTGGCTTTTTTCAGCTTCAAAAAAGAATTTAAATGAGATCCCTGTGTATCGCTCTCATTTCAAATCCTCTGGAGCAGATAAACATTATCATGAAACTGGCCAAGGATGAAATTTAAATAAGTAGTGATTGGAAAGGACGACAGTAAGAGTTTCCAACCCACAAAACCAGACAAATTAGTTTAATTAACTGCAAAATTTGGAGGACAAAGATACGCAGGGAATTATTTAGATTGATGTGGAATGCGTGCTCAAAATTTTTTGTAAACAATCTGATTAGCATGAAGGAACCCTACCAATATCCTTATTCCTCAGTATGAGCCACTGAGGAGCAATTTGGAGCCTAAAACATGCTTTTCTTCCCCTCTTGAAGGTTACTGTCCCTTTATATAGCAGCACAGATCTGTCTTCATGGGACTTTTCCTCTGTTGTGCCATTACAGTGCTTTTCATGGATTGAATTCTTTCCCTCCTAAAATGTGTGTAGTAGTTTGGCTAGGCCCGGATTCTTGGTATTGGATGATGTTCTTACGTGCCATAAACTCTGCCTCTGTTACGTCAGTGAGGAAGGGTGGGTGGTGGTGTTAGTAGGGCAGGACTCCTTGTGTAAGATTGTACTGTGCCTTGAGGCAATCTCTTGGCTACAAAGGAAAGAGAAGCAGGCAGGGAGCCTGGGCCTCCTACCATCAGAAAAGAAGTGGTTCTGGGAGCAGAGTGCGTCCTTTCGACTAGGGGTCCTTTCACCTCAGAAGCTCCCAGTCCAGAGGAAGACTGAGGACAAGGACCGCTCTGCAGAGTCAACAGAGAAAGCCTTCCCCTGGAGCTGACGCCCTGAATTCGGACTTTTAGCTTGCTTTTCTGCCATAAAATAAATTTCTCTTTGCTAATGCCATCCACCTGGGTATTTTGGTTTTAGCAGCACTAGGTGACTAGTCTGACTGGTATTTTGGTTTTAGCAGTACTAAGTGACTAGTCTGACTGTAGTTCATTCAACAGTCACGTAGGTTTGTGCAAGGATTGTGATGTTGTCTCATGGGATTGGATGGTTGTCTGAAGGGAGAGCATAGGGGCTACCTTTATGCCAGAGGCAGCTGTGTTTTTCTTTTTCAGCTGTGGTTTAGATGAAGGTTTACAAAGCAGATTCATTTCTTATTAAACAATTAACACACATGTTGTTTTGTGACATTGGCTGCCAGTTCTGCAACTTGTCAACCCTCTCGCATTCTCAACCGTGAGTTCCCCATCTAGTGCTGCTGTAACAGGGAGGATGGCTTTAACAAAGAAATTTATTTTATCACAGTCTAGTAAGCCAGAAGTCAAAATTCAGGGTGTTATCTCCAGGGCAAGGCTTTGTCAGCTCTGAAGGAAGGTCCATGTCTCTGTTGGGCACAGGTACCCCAGGTCCAAAGAACGTGCTCTGCTCCCAGTGCTTCTTTCTTGGTGCTATGAGGTACCCGCTTTGCTTGCTTCCCTTTCATCTCTTGCAAAGATAAAAGGTGGTGCAGGTCACACTATAGAGAAATTCCCTTTACCTTGGGTCGGAGATGTGGTCTTGGTGAGGGTGTTACAATTCCACTCTAATCTTCTCTAACTACAAATTGGGGGGCTATCACATAACACTGGGAATCATGGCCTAACCAAGGAGACATGTATTTTGCAGAGGACATAATCCAATCCATGACACCCAGGGCTGATGTGCACATTTAGTCTTATGTACATGGTTGAGCTACATTATTATTGTTTGTGTTTTGGGCTTGTCTAACTTTTGCTGAAGGGTAAACTTCAGGAGTGACTTCAGTACTGAGCTAAAAGAGTATCTGCGGGCCATATTCTAGAGGTTTTCTCCAGTCTCTGGCAATCTGGTAAGTCTGATCTTTTCTTTTTTTATGTGTTAGAATTTTGTTCTACATTTTTCTCCAGTTCTATCTGGGAACCTCTGTTGTGATTCCTGATACAGCAGTTGATGGTAGTCAGGCTCCCTGTAGTTGTGCTGGACTTGGTCTCGTGGAGGCTGTGGTAGCTGTAGCCTGTTAGTGCTTTGGACTATTTTTTTTCTTATGTCTTTGATTTGTTTCACTTTTCCTTGCTGTGTGTGGGGTGGGACCAGTAGAGTATCTTAGATGTCTACTTACAGCCTTTTAAGACCCCAGAAGCTACTCACCAAAGTAGGATGACAGCATTTTCTTTGTAAACTATGTTATGTAGAGGCAGCCATCTTTTCCTGATGACTGCAGAGGAAAAATGCTTGTCATAAACAGCACAAGGAGTGGTGGAAAGCCATTACCTTGGCCCCATAGTTAGCAAGGGATCCTTTAAGACAACGTGAACAGCTAAATTCTCCTGCACCTTTCTCCCATCATGAAACCAGAGTATTCTTTAGTAAATTCTGTTATGCACTGTCTTAATTTCTTAGCACTGCTTTAACGTGAACACCCCTAGTGGGTGACTCTAAAGAAGAACAATTTATTTTCTCACAGTTCTGGAAGTTTCGAATGTAAATCAAAGTCTCAGCTTAGAGAGGTAAAGTCATGGAAACAAGTGATAGTAGCATAAAAGGGAGTGGGAGGGAGAGAGTGGAGTAAGCCAGAGCTAGAGACTGTGTGATCGTGACGGTCATTGCCAAGAGATGAGATTTTGATGCTAAGAGCTGTAGGAAGACTTCACAGTTTTAGGTGAGTTAATGATATCAAATTTGAATTTATAAGGAATAACTCTGGTCATTGAGAATAATTATAGGGAAGAGAGTGGAATCTGGAAACCAGTTCAGTGTTTTTCTCTTGTTATTAATTATGATATTTTAAATAATAACAACAGTAATAAGAATATTATAATACATATATATTATTATTAATGTAGATGTGGTTGTTGAATGATGCGCTGGTCTCTGAAACGTCATTTAGGACCCAGGCTCTCTCCATCTTTTAGCTTGTTATGCTCAGCATGTGAACTTGATCCTCAGGTTCTGTTCTCTTCTGCACAAGGTGGCGGCTCCAGTTTTAGGCATCCAGTGTTGACATACAATGCAGGTGGTGAAAGAGCTGTCCTCCAGTAAGCCTCTTCTTGCTAGCAGGGAAAGTGCTTTCCAAACCTCTTTCCATCCTAGAGATCAGGACTTGTTCACATACCAAACAAAGAATAGAATTATCGCATTTGTCTTAAACATATCATGGTGCACTTCTTTCTATGACCTGTCGAGGGATAAGCACCTGGACAAAATCAGGAGTTTGGAAGCAAGGGGGACAACTAACAATGTCAGTCATGATAGATTTGGTTACTCTAAATAATCCTCTTAACTTTTTCGAAAAATATATTAAAAAAAATTTTTTAAATTGTGCTTTAGGTGAAAGTTTACGGAGAAAGTTAGTTTTCATTCAGAATGTTTATGTACAAATTGTTTGTGACATTTGCTACAATCCCTGAAGTGTGACAGCACTCCCTCCTTGTCTACTCCAGGTTCCCCTTTCCAGATAACTCTTTAAAGAAATATTCTAAACTTACTTCCCCTAATCTTTGTCCATGTTGACTTTTGACTTGATAGAAGGGAGGACTGTGCGATAATGCTGTTTTTAATATCCTGACCACAGTTTAGACTGAACTTTGAGAGTAATAAAAAAGCAAAAACCGAACTCATTGCCCTTGAGTTGATTCTGACTCATAGCAACAATAAACCCAAACCAAACCCACTGTTGTGGTGTATTTGAACGGCTTCTGGTGTATTTGAATGGCTAACTGTTTGGTTAGCAGCTGTAGTACTTAACTGCTGTGATACCAGGGGCTTACAAATTATAGTAGATTTCCCCAGATTTTCCATTTAACAAATCTTTTAGACCAGTCAGCCTCTTTTAATCACCTTTGGGTTGAATAGGGCCATCAATGACAGATGGCAAGTCTGTATGACATTGTTGCTCTTTGTGGGTCAAAGAACCCCGGCAGCTCAGTGGTTAAGTGTTCAGCTGCTAACCGAAAGGTACATGCTTTGAACCCACTGGCAATACTGCAGGAAAAAAGACCTGGCAATTTTCTTCCATAAAGATTACAGCCTGGGAAAACTTAGTGGGCAGTCCTATTCTGTCCTATAAGGTTGCTATGTGTTGGTGTTGACTCACTGGTACACAACAACAATGTCAAATGGCACTAGGTCATCACACTCCTGGCCTGTTCACTCTTTCTCTTCTGTGTTACCCAACTTTTTGTCCATCTACACAAATAACATGTACCTTCTATGTCTCTTTGCCAATTTGGCATGGTGGCGCATATAGGAGGAGGGTTTGGCAAACAAACATAGAAGATGTGCACTGTTTACAAAAAATATAGTCATCATTTCTTACCAAAGTTAGAGTTTGATTTCTGTCACTTATTACCAGTGTTCCTGAGTAAATATACTTGCCTATTATAGACTGCATTCTAGATAGGAAAAGGAAGCTAGGTAGAGATGAAACACAAACCAAACCTGTTGCTGTCAAGTTGTCACAGTGACCAGATAAGAAAGAGTAGAACTGTCCCAGAAAGTTTTCAAGGACTTGAAACAGCTGACCTTAGCAGCTATGGCTGCTAACCACTCTACAACCAGGTGTCTTCAAGTAAAGAGAAGGAAGGTTTGAAGAAAGAAGACGGACTTGTCCTCTTTCATTGGCCAGGTCAGGCAGGGGCAGTGCTGGGCAGAGAGGTTACTTGACTGTTAGTTGAGTGGTCATTTCACTTTCTTGAAGCCTATGAAATCTGCTAACCAGTCCCAGTCATTATTTAAATCATTCAAGTCAGTGTCACCAAGCTCTCCCGGGGCAAGCAGGCAATGTCAAAGCCCATTCTTGTACATAACTCCTGCCTTTCTAGTGTCACGCTTCACTGAGCTTCCCAGTTGGAAATCACTTTTGACTCGACACTGGATCTGACTTTCTGCACAAAGCAGGGAAGTAGCGACCCCAGTGGAAAGATTAGGAAGAGATTATAAGACCCTCTGGCTTCCCAACTCTCTACAACAGCTGCAGTTACAATATCCCTGTTGTTAGGTGCTGTTGATTCTGACTCATGGTGATCCTATGTGACCAAGTAGAACTGCCCCATATGGTTTTCTTGGCTGTAATCTTTACAGAATCATATCACCAGATCTTTCTCCCATGGAGCTGTGTGGTGGATTAGAACCTCTAGCCTTTTGGTTAGTAGTTGAGTGCTTAGCTGCTGCACTGCCAGAGCTCCTTATGACCTCCCTAAAAGAAGCAAAAGACAACTTTTGTCTGGGAAGGAAGGAGGAAGGATACATGCAACTCCTTGTCATATCAGCCTGAATTTGTTTATCATGTAAGCAGATAAATGAATCACTCAAACTTGTGAGGAAGTGGGCCACAGATAAGGAACATTTTGATAAGGCTGATGCATGAGTGAAATCCAGTCCTGGACAAATCACTGACTCTTAGAGTTTGAAGAAGTCTTAAAATTTGTGTCATCTTCTAAGACCATGCAGTCCAGGATGCTTAATCTGGGGGTCACAGTTTTAGGCATTTCTGCATAAGCATCTTAAAATAATATGCAAGCTTTAGAAGCTTGAGAAATTTTTGGTAAAGAGAGTTAGTAGATTTCACTAGATTCTGAAAAGGCCTCTATGACTAGAAAGAATTAACATCCATTGAGGTCCAACCTCACTCCTTTCTGGATGTGAATTCTTATAACATCCCTACTCAGGGCAGGAACTTTGGTACTAAGAACCTGTCCTTTCTCCTTCCTTCCTTCCCTCCCTTTCTCTTCCTGTTTTGCTTTCCAGGAAAGTCAGTTCAGGGCCAGCTTCTCAAGTGAGGGTATGTAGACCGCTGAAGGTAGGTGAGAGAGAATGGGGTACTCTTGGATAAACAGAGTAATATTTTCACTAAGAGGTTTGAAGAAAATCATTTTAATATTTAAGGAAAAAAAAAGGAAAAACCACTACCAACTTACCTAAGGTAACAGAGAAGGGTGTAAAATGTCCCTGAGTGTGTAAGTCATTGAGCTCTGCTCCTTGTGGTGATGGACAGTTTCATTCTTCCCGAGGGTTGGTAGGAATCCCTGGGTGCTACGAACAATTATCACAGCTACTAAATGAAGGTTTGGAGGTTCCATCCAGTCTACCCAAGGGAGGATTGGAAGAAAGGCCTGGTGATTCTCTTTCCCAAACTCAGCCACCGAAATGCCTGTGGAGCATCGCTGTACTCTGACGCACATGAGTTCGCCATGAGATGGCACTGACTGGACGGCAGCTGGTGACTGGAAGGCATACTAGAGAAATGCCAGTAGAGAGTTGGAAGAGGCACTGCAGTGTTAAAGGAACAAATTCTGGAGTAGAAAAACTTGGGTTCAAAATCACCTCTTATTGGTTCTATGTCTTTTGGGAAAAATGTTCACTTCCGGGAGCCACTGTTTTCTCAGCCATGACGTAAAGGCAGTCAACCGCCAGCACACAGCCACTGAGAAAGGCTCCGAGGGGTCTCTGGCTGATGGCGGTCCTTTTTAAAATGACCCTTCCCCTCTTTGCTTACAGGCCTAGCTGCCATCTGCCTCTGGGAAACTCTCATTGGTCTCCAGCCTGTCTTCTGGGGTCAGAGTAAGTCTACCCAGTTATTTTTCCCAGTGCAACTCTTCAGTCACATTTAAAAAAAATTGCAAAATAGCATAACATCAAATTTACCATTTTATCCCTTTTTCAGTGTACAACACAGTGTATGCTTGGTACTCATGCAGTGGCATTTAGTACATTCCCTGTTCACAATGTGACACAACCATCACCAGTGTCTATGGTTTTCGAACTTTTCTGTTACTCCAAATGGGACCCCCACCCCCCCTTCTCTGAGTCCCTGGCTACCACCAATCTGCTTTCTGACTCTATGGATTTGAGTGTTTTAGACAAAGCAAACAAGTAAACAAAACAGCCAAACCTGTTACTGTCAGGTCAGTTTCAACACACAGTGACACTGTACAGGACAGAGTGGAACTCTACTCCATAGGAATTCCAAGCAGTGGCCGGTGGATTTGAACTGCTGACTTTGTGGTGACTAGCCCAGCTCTTCACCACTGTGCAGCCAGGGCTATGCATGAAATCACACATTGTGTGGCTTTTTGTGTCTGGCTTCTGTTTCCCTTGACCACTGAGCATGAGGGGACCAAGAGAGGCTCAGGCCCGAGGAAAGCAGACAGCTCTCTAAGGAACACCAGCTGCTGTGGAGTCACCTCTGCCTCATGGTGACCCCTGTGTATCCAAGCAGAACTATTCACCGTAGGGTTTTCAACTGCTGGTCTTTTGGCAGTAGATCCACAGACCTTTCTTCTGAGGTACTTCTGAGTGAACTTGAACCCCCAACTTCTTAGTTCACAGCGAAGTGCATTAACCATTTACACCCCACAGGGGCTCCACTAAGGGACAGAGAAGGGCAAAGACAAACTCATTTATAGCACAACTTAGCTCCGGGCCCCTCTGATGCTTTGCTTGGCAGTCCCCACCCAGTTGCACAGCAGCAGCTCACAGGCCTGGCCTCCAGCATCTCAGCCAACCATATGAGCAAGCCTGAGGCTGGGGGCATGGCCACATCCCAAGGTTGAGGTGGGCAGCAGGTGCTTGGGAAGTGCTCTGACAGGTTCACCAAGTCCAGCTGGACGCTGTGTGCCATTTACCCTGAAAGGGCACCAATGACCCTTGTTAGAGGAACAGTGCCTGGCCAAACCCTCACAGCAAAGGCAAACTCAGGTGGCCTGGCTGTGTCCTTTGGAAAGGCAGGAAGCCACTAATAAGCACATCCAGTGAGCTGCACAGACAATTAAAGCTCTCCCAAGGAAAACCTTGTTTGAGTACCCGAGGGTCACCCCAATGATTTGTGTGTGATTCTTTGTCAATACGTTTTTGTAGCCAAGCACCACATAAAGAGTCCATTATCTGGGCTTCGGTGCTGCCTTGCGCCCGGGGACCAGAATGGCAAAATTTGTGGGCAGGCCCCGTTAAACGCACAATTTAACACCCGCCATCGTCCCCGTCCTCAAGTCTGCCTTTTGTTTATTCAACTCTTAATTCACGTAGGGGGGATATTAGTGTAACTAGAAGTTTAGGGTCCCATAAAAGGCTTTAACTAGTTTCAAAGATATTCACAGATGGCTGCACTGTAAGCACTGTAGAAGCCCAGAGCTGGGTGAAGTTTGGCAAACAGAGCCGTAAATTGTGTTTGTGTTTGGCTTTAATGGTTTCAGGGGCTGAGTTATATACACCACTAGGTTTGGTGCAGGGATTTCTACATTTCCCTTGGGACCTTTCAGATCCTTTCTCATGGAGTAAGCAACCTCCACATGCAGCTTGGGCTTACGGCTTGAGAGCTGGGCACATCTCCGCAGTCCGTGCCGGGAGCTGGGTGTTGCAGACCAGCTGAGACAATGGGTTTCATCTGGGGAAATAGGAATGGCCTCTGAGTCACAGGCAGCCTTGACCGTGGCGATCCAGATTTCTCAGCAATTAAAGGGAATTCCCTGCTGTTTAAGAAGCAGCCCAAGTTGAGAAGTCTCCCCTAAGCCTAGGGAAACTCCAAGTCCTACCTCCTCCAAGTCCTAAGCAAAAATTTTTTGTTGTTGTTGTTGTTAGAGCCACTGAGTTGGACTCTGACTCATGGTGACGCCTTGTGTGATGGGACAAAATGCTACCTCGTCCTGCACTGTCCCTGTGATGGGTTGCAGGTCGGATACTTGTGAGTCACAGGGTTTTCAGTGGCTGATTTTCAGAAGTAGATCACCAGACTTGACTTCCTAGTTCTTTCTGGTCTGGAAGTTCTGCTGAAACCCATTCAGCAACACAGCCACATACGAGCTTCCAGTGAGGTTTTGGCGGCTGTGTTTGAGTTGGATTGGTCAGTAACTGAACCCGGGTCTCCCTCAGAGAAGGTGAGAAGTCTACTGCTGACCATCAGCTGCCCCCAGCTAAGTAATTTAGAGGCTTTATATGTCTCTCATGTGAGGTGAGGGGAGATGTGACAGCTGCATGAGAGCGTCAGCACCTTAGACATCTACAATGTTTGTCCTATTTCTTAGTAGTGGTTCAGCCAGTTTGGTAATATCTTGATATCGTCATGGACCAGGTTCCCTCTAGGTTATCCCTTGGCTGAGCCTAGGGTGGACGTGTCATCCACAAGGTAATCTGACTTCCAGGCAACACAGGGAGGAATGGAGAAGTGTACGCTCTGACCTCGTGAAGGAGATAGTCTACAATCTCAAGTTCTTTGGCATAGCTTAGTTCTACGCCTACCCTTAACAGAGAGAGGGTAGAAGAGACTTTTATCTGAACATATCAATGAATGCAGTAATGTAAGAGGTCTTTACTGAGAGTGGATTTGGGTCTAGTGGTTTCTAAACACGTCTAGATTGTTAGGACGGGGCAGTAGAAGGCTTTGGCTCTGTGATGCTAGCTGTGTCCATAGTGCGTGGATCCCAATATTTGGCTCAAGGAGAATACACGAAAAACTTGTTTCCCTTTCCTGCTCTTCACAGCACCTAAAACAGAGCTTAACCTTCAGTGCCCACTTTTTGGTTGATCGATAACTTAGTCTAAGTAAGCTTTCAAGGTATCAGGTCTCTCTTGGAATACTTCCCAGTCCTCAAATGTATTTTTCCACGCTAGCCATCTTTTTTTCCCCTTTGTATCTTGAGTGTAGGGCTGGCTCTCTTTCTGTGTGTGTATGTCGGGTGGGTGCACACGTGCACATGAGAAGGAGGAAAGGGTAAGAGACTCCCCACCCACTCTAGAAGGACGAGGGGACAGAAGCTGATTGCTGTTGTTAGTTGCCATTAAGTCATTCCCAACTCATGGTGACCGCACATGGCAGAGAACGGCTCTACCAGGCTTTTAAGGCTGTGACCTTTCAGATGTAGCTTGCCAGGTCTTTCTTACAAGGGGCTTCTGGGTGGACTTGAACTTCCAATCTTCTGACTAGTAGTCAAGCACTTACCTATCTGGGCCACCCAAGGGCTCCTCAGAAGCTGATACTGAAGTGAGAAAAGGGAAGTCAGGCAGATGAGAGTGATGGCCAGCAGTGGAGATCAAACTAAGAGGAATCAGTTAGTTTATGATTTATTTTTTAAAAATGTATGAGTCCAAATGCTGGGTTCTCATCTTGCTCCACCATCAGTGTGACTTTGGGCCTTAGTTTCCTCATTTATGTAACAAAGACTTTCTGCAAACCAGCTTGTGAGGCTGGGTTCCTTTGGGTCAGGAATCAGATTTCAAGAAGCATCCAGAGGAGCTCCCTGGTCAGTTAGGAGACCACTGAGAGAGAGAGGGATCCGGAGGAGAAGCGCTGCGCAGACCTAGGAACAGGAGCAGGATGCTGAAAGGCAGGAAGGCAGTGCAGACAGCACAGGAGCAGCAGGGGCCTGGCTACAGAGGAGACGGGAGAAATAAATTTGGGGTTCAGGTAGCCAGAAATCCAAGCACTCAGGGGTCCAATGAGCAGTGTAAGAACGTGTTCAGTGAAGAGGGTCCTTCTTCCTAGCATTCCTCCTGTGGTTGTTGCTGTTGTCACTGGCTGCTGTCCAGCTGGCCCCCAATTCGTGGTGACCTGTGTGCAGCGTGATCCACAGGGTATTCATTGCTGGCTGACTTTCCCTAGTAGATTTCCAGGCCTTTACTCCTAACGTCTTGGTCTGGAATTTCCACTGAAATCTACTCAACACCACAGCAACACACAGGGCTTCCCTGACACCTGAGCGGTGGCTGCATGGGAGACGTGTTGGCGGGGACTTGAATCCTAGTCTTTTGCAAGGAAGGTGAGAATTCTACCACTGGGCCACAGTGCCCTCCTATCGAGGACATGGGTACACACGAAACATTATGATCAAGTCAAAGCTACTCTGACTTCCAAAGGGGAGGAAACAACTTTTCTCCTGTCTCCACTCAGTAGACTCTCTGGCATTAAATTCCCAGGGGGTGGGTTCTTTTCTTGAAGACCTCAGGGGAAGAGGCCTAAGCTAAGCTTCAAGCCAGGGTATTCAGCTTAGGGAGAGAGGTGCTTGGACGTCAACGCTCATGGTCCTTCAGCCCGGCGCCTGTCTCACGCTGGGCTGCACGGGCCTGGGGGAAGTTCGAGGGGCACGACCCCTCTGCTCAGTGCCACCAGCTGCTCAGGTCTCCGAGATCTAGAACTGCAGTGAGTTTACAGTGGTCTGAAGGGCAGCTAATTGTGAGGACAGTGCAAGAGCAGGTGGCCTTTCATTCCAGCGGGCACGGGGTCACCATCAGTCAGAAGCCCACTCGACAGCTGCTAACAACGACATTCTGGGGAACATTCTGAGCAAACACAAGCTATTTCCTGGAAGCTGTATACCCTTGACCTTCTAGTCACCTAGTCTTGGGCTGCAGGCCACTCCTTTTGTGGGCTGCAGACGTCACTAACTCCAGAATCATAGTGGGCAGGGTCAGTTTAAGCGTATTCAAAGAAAGAATGTTCTCTTTCAGGTAGTGAAGAATGAGTTCTTCCAACCAGATGGCTGGGCAATCTTGCTGAGAATAATTGTGCTCCCCTGGCTTTCCATAGGATGAATTTTGTGTGATGTTTCCCTCTAGTTTTGGGGAAAGGACAAGATCCCTGGTAGTACAGTGGTTAAAGCATTTGACGGCTAATTCCAGGTTGAAAGTTTGTAACCGCTAGTGGCCCTGTGGGAGAAAGATGTGGTGGTCTGCTTCTGTAAAGCTTTACAACCTTCAAAACCATATGAGAGTGCTATGAATTTGGATCAGCTTGAGAGTGGTGGATATGGTTTTGGTTTAGAGGGAAAGGAAAGATTGGGAGAGAATGCACAAAGGCAAAGAAGCCTTGCAGGGAAATGTCAGTATCGAGTTTTACAGTTCTGTGCAGGCAACTCTGTTGGCTAAGTGCTACATCTTCTAACCAAAAGGTCGCAAGTTTGAATCCACCAGGTGCTGCATGGAAACTCTATGGGGCAGCTCTACTCTGTCCTACAGGGTCACCATGCGTTGGGACCAACTTGATGGCCTTTTTTTTTTTTTTTTTGGTGCAGGTAAATATTCTTTGTTGAGAAGATGGAATCATTTTTCATGCTTCTGGAAGGTGCTAAAAATTTCTCAGATGTCCTCAACCAGCAAGCAGAATCAGCTGCCTCTTCTGAATGGTCTTTCGAACTGTCTACCGACCAGGAGCTGAAAGTGCTGCTATCAAGATGCAGAAGTCATTGTGCTCCTTACCCAAATTCACAGTGGTTGTTCTGCTTGTCGCATGCACTGGTTCTGGATAGTATTATGTTATGGATTGAATTATGTTCCCCTAAAATGTATGTCTTTTTGACGAGGCCATGATTCCCAGTATTGTGTGATGGTCCGCTGTGTTGTCCTCTAATGTGATTTGCCTTTGTGTTATAGATCCTGCCTCTGTGCTGTTAGCAAGGCAGGCTCAGAGGCAGTTATGTTAGTAAGGCAGGACTCACTCTACAAGATTAGACTGTGTCTTTAGTTATTATCTTTCGAGATGTAAAAGAGAGAAGCCAGTGGAGAGGAGAAAGACTTCATACAACCAAGAAAGTAGTACTGGAGAGAGAAGGCATCCTTTGGACCTGGTCTACCTGTGCTCGGAAGCTTCTAGACTGGGGGAAAGACAATGACAAGGACATTCCCCCAGAACTGACAGAGAGAAACCCTTTTCTTAGAGCTGGTACCCTGAATTTGTCCACCCAGCTTCCTAAACTGTGAGAGAGTAAGTTTCTCTGTGTGGTATTTCTGTTATAGCAGCACTAGGTGACTAAGACACCTCATGTTTGAGGATGTGTGGAAAGGAGAGGCAGCAGCATGCAGATAAACCTGAGGGCTGTGTTTCTTGCAGAGAATGAGCCGTAACCTTGGGAAGTGGACATCCTTCTACTGCGGGGGCAGGTGGGAAGAGAAGGCTTTCTAGAGGATGCCCAGCTCACAGCCCCCAGGTTGCTACCTGAGCTCAGCTGGCTGGAGGGAAGCTTTCTGTAGGATAAAAACCACCCAGAGTCTTGTTGTGTTTCTAACAAAATGAGATGGCAGTTTTGTTTGCTTCTGCTTTGAAAATCTTGGACACATTTGAAAAATAGAATCAGGAGATGCTTTGGTAGTAAGATACCTCTGAAATTCTGGGTGAACTCAAATATCTTATTAGAATCTATTTACAAGAGGTAGAGTCCCACTTTTTTTCATTTTTTTCGCTTCATCAACAAAATGAATGGCAAGTGGGTCAAAGGACCTGAAAACAATAGTTTGAAGATTCACTGCTAATGGTTTAATGTGTATTAATCTCACCCCAAATTGTAGCTTAAAATATATCAGGAAGAAGTAATGGATTTTTCCTAACATGCAAAATTTGTTTGAAAGAAAAAATTTGAGAAAACAGAGTGATCTGCGGCTGTGGTTGCACTCCTCGTCGTGAGGAGAGCCGGGGAGGAGTCCTGTGGGGTCTTTTCTGGGGCACACTCAGGTATGACTATATTGGCTATTTTTCTTTTTACAGTTACAAGGAAGATGCACAAATAAATGAATGAATTAAAGGTGATCCCTTCTTTCAAAGAAGGCCTTAGATAGAAATTCTGCAAGAATGAAGACCCACGTATGAGGTCTGACAGTTCAGTTAGTGAACTTCTGCTAGAATAAGTGCTACACACCTCACTGCTGAATGTCACTATGGTCACCTTCCAAGTACCCGCCTTGTGAAGCTGTGCTCTGAGGCCAGTGCCTAGTCCACCCATCAAAGCAATTTTGGAACTCTTTCTGGAATGACCATCAGAGCTGTTGTCATATTACCCTTGATGTCCTCAATGTCATCAAAATGTCTTCTTTTCAATATTTCCTTTATCTTCAGCTAAAGAAAAAAGTCTCTGGGTGCCAGATCAGATGAATAGGGAAGGTGTTCCAATACAGTCATTTTGTTTACTGGCTAAAAACTCCCTCACAGACAACTAGACAATTAAGTTTGCAAACTTGCCACTGTGCCACCGTGCGCAGTGGCCATTCCAGAGACAGTTCCAAAATTGCTTCGAAGGGTGGACTAGGTGCTGACACATGTGTATGGCTTCCCAATGGGAGGGCTTTGAAGATGACTGCAGTGATAGTCAGCTGGGAGGTACACTTACAACAGCAAAGTTCGCGAACTTAATTGTCAGACCTCGTAACTCCTCACCTCAGTTTGTGGCCTCAGATATTTAGCTGGAACATAACCAGAGTAAGAGATGGTACCCTTTAGTGTAGTGAGATATCCTTAAACCTGATCAGGGACAGGGGTGGTTCCATGGTACAATTGTCACTTTCCATGTGACAGACCCGGGTTTATTCCTGGCCAGTGCACCTTATGCCCTGTCTGTCAGAGAAGGCGTGTGTGTTGCTATGACACTGAGCAGATTTCAGTGGCGTTTTCAGATTAAGATGGGCTAGGAAGAAAGTCCTGGCAATCTACTTCTGAAAGTCAAACTATGAAAGCCCTGCGGATTACAATGGGCTGAAGGCCAACCAATTGAGGGGCCGGTGCAGCAACAGGTGGCACTTCATTCTGGTGGCCATGGGGCACCATCAGTCAGAAGCCCACTCAACAGCAGCTGACAATGACAGACCTTATCAGTTTGATTCATCTCCTTGGAGGTAACCTGAGCTGGGGGGTGATGAGGGAGGAGCCCTAAGCTTCCACTAGAGGCCACCGCAGACCACAGATGCAGCAAGCTCTGCGGTCCAGTCCAACAGTAGGCTCTCCTGAGGGTTCCGACAGTGCCCTGTGTACTAGCCTAGACACATACCCTGTCTGAGGTTGGCGCTCATAGTTTTTAGAGCAGAACTGGGAAGCGCTTTTAGAGAGTGTTGGTGAAAGATTTCTCCTCAAAGGGAGGGAATGCTTCATTGCTGAGAACTGTTTTTACAAGTTGTTCTTTTCCTAAGAGAAGCTGCTATAAAAACTCAGTTGGCATCGTGTCTGGTTTCCTCGGAGATGTAAGAGGTGGTTGAGAGCTCCATGTGTAAGTTCCCCAGCAGTGCCTTTTCCAGCCACTCCATCGTACTGACTGATGGCATCGAACTCTTGCCAGCTACCATCAGAAGTTTCTGGATTGGGACACAGCAGGGAAAATGCTTCACATTTTTCTGCCAGATTCTGGCACGTGTGAGACACTTCAAAAGCCATGTTGTCAGCGCTTGGGAGTCTCATCAGCTGGATATCTCAATTTTGCTTTTTAGACATGGTCTCCAAGTTGTAGGTATTTGATACAATCAAAACTTAGAAGTGTTCTGTCCTGTTGTCGGGAGCAGTCAGGTTCCTTTCTGCAGGGAAAGGATGAAAGTCCTTTCATAGATCCCCACCGAGTCCTGACTCCTTAGAATGTTCGCAGGGGCTCTCTTACAGTAACCTGTGCTTTAATGGCAGCTCTCACCTTGCAACTTCTTGTAGCTGATACTCCAGCTAAGGAGAGATGTGTGCGGCCCGTGGAAGATGCTAGGCTGGGACACATCTTTGTGCCTTACTTATATTGGCATCCAGAACATCCTTCCCCTTGGTCCCTCCAGTATGTGCTGTTGTGGTTTGCTGCCTTTGCCTTGGCTCCGTCTGGGGTGACCCCACATACAACAGAATGGAATGTTGCCCGGTCTTGTGCCATCGTCACAGTCGTCACTATGTCTAAGTCCCCTGTTGTAGCCCTTGGGGATTTTAAGCACTGCAGCCTAGGAGGCTCATCTTCCAGTGTTATCTTGGGTCTGTTGTGACCCACAGAGTTTTTTTTTTTTAATTTTTTTATTGTGATTGAGAGTTTACAATCCAAGTCAAATTTCCCTATGAAACCCAGATTATCTGCCTCTTTTCAACTCTATCTGCTCTCCTCCCCCTGTAACAGCACATTCTTCTTTTTCACTCTTTACTTCCAGTGTCTACATAGCCAACGCTTGTCCCCTCCTCTCCAGCCTCTCCTCTTCCCTCTAAAAAGACGCCAGTTGGACAGCCTTCTGTGTATATTAAACCGTAAAGTACACACACCGCCTGCATCACTCTGTGTCTGCAAATCCAGTCCAATCTTTGTCTGAAGTGTTGGCTTCAGTACTGGTTTCAGCTCTGGGCTGGCAGCAAGCCCAGGGGCCGTGTTCTCAGGGGACCTGCCAGGTTGTGGGACCATCAGTTCTGGCCTTTCATTAGAGTTCTTGATCTGCACACCTCTCTTTCTCCTGTTATGTCAGGGACTCTACATTGTGTCCCCTGTCAGGACTGGCTTTGGTGGTGGCCAGGCATCATCTAGTTTGAGCCATAGGGTTTTTACTGATCAGGTTTTGAAAGTAGATCTCCAGGCCTTTCTTCCTAGTCTGCCTTAGTCTGAAAGCTCTGGTAAAGCCTGTCCACCGTGGGTGGCCTTGCTGGTGTTTCAGATACTGGCAGTGAAGCTCCTGGCACTGTAGCCACACACAAGGCACCACAGTATAACACGATGACAGATGGGTGGTGAATTGGGCGAATGCCCACTCGTGTTCCAACACTTATCCATTCCATGGATGCTTCCCTGAATTTCCAGAAACTCTCTGCTGTATTTCTCGTAGACCTCTTCAGCACTTCACTAGAATGAATTAGTCACGTGGTCTCACCTCTTCTAGACTGTGATGCTCTTTGAGGGCAAAGACTGTGTCTCTGGAAGTTCCATGTTTTTGATACCTGGTATCTAATGAGCTGTCAGGAAATGTTTACTGAGGAGGTGAAATTGGCTTGGATTTCTTGCAAAAATCTTGTGGTGCTACCAATTTAAGTATGGTGCTACGAAAGCTCTTTTCCACTTAGCTGAGTGTCTTGTGGAGGAGAAAAGATTCTAGTCTGGGATGGAAGCAACATGATTCTCTCCAGTCCTAAGTGTAGGTTACAGGGACCACTGACTCTCAAAGGTATTTATTTTTAAAAAATCTAATAACTGTATTTTTTTTTTCAGATGGTGAACTATATCTAACAAAACACTTGGCATCTCAACATTTTTTTCATGCACAATTCAGTAAATCAGTCCCACTCACTGTCTACTACAACCGTCATTGCTATCTGGTTCCAGATTTTTCCGTCGCCTTGAGCAGAAACTCAGCACCCCCTGAGCAATGACTCCCCTTTCCTTTTCCCATCCACTCCTGAAAACCACTAACAAATTTTGTTACCTATATATTTGCCAGCTGTAGATATTTTGCATATGTAGGATCAAGCACTGTGTCCTTTGGTGACTGAATTATCTTACACAGCATAATGTTTTCAAGGTTCGTCCATGTGGCACACGTATCATGATTCCTTTTCTCTTTGTACCAAAAAACCCAAACCCACTGCTGTTGAGTCAATTCTGACTCATAGCAAATAATATTTCATTTATATACATATCACATTTGTTGATCCATTTATCTGTTGATGTTTGCACCTTTTGAATACTGTGAATAACGCTGCAATAAAAATTGGTAACTGGGTAAGGGGCTTTTTTTTTCCCCGCTTCCTAACTTGTTCTCTGTTTTAAGAGAGTTCATCACTATTATGGGCTGTCTTAGTCACCTAGTGCTGCTATAACAGAAGTAGTACAAGGCCATGACTTCAACAAAGAGAAATTTATTGTCTCGGAGCCTAGGAGCTAGAAGTCTAAATTCAGGGTGTCTGTTCCAGGAGAAGGGTTTCTCTGTTGGCTCTGGAGGAAAGTCTTCAGGCATCTTCCCCCAGATTGGGAGTGTTTCCATGCAGGAACCCTGGGTCCAAAGGACACGCTTTGTTCCCAGCTCTGCTTTCTTGGTGGTCTGAAGTCCCCATTCTCTGCGTGCTTACCTTTCCTTGTATCTCTTGTTAGATAAAAGTGGTGCAGGCTACACTCCAGGAAAACTCTCTTGACGTTGAATCGAGATATGATCTTAGTTAGGGTGTGGCAACCCTACTCTAATTGTCTTTAGCATAAAATTACAGTCACAGAGTGGAAGACAACCACACAATACTGGGAGCTATGGCCTAACCAAGTTGACACAAACTTTGAGGGAACATAATTCAGTCCGTGATGGGGGCTCAGCAGGCCAAGACCACAAGACCATGGCTGTCACCTCAGCAGCTCCTACAAAGCTCTCCAAATCAACTTCTAGAGAAGCACTGAATAGCAAGTTCCCAGCAGCTGTGGCACAGAGAACATTCATTCCCGTCTGGCACTTTTTCTTTCTCTGCTGTTGCCCATTGGACCTCTCAGGCTCTAATTAAGATATTCACAGTCCCCTTTTCACTTCCTTTTAAGGACTACCAACAGCCTGAATGCCTGATTGTGACCGCATACCTCCCAGTAGACTGTAACCACTTGTTTGTGTGGCTATAAGCCTTCTAAGAAGCTTGAGGGCAGACAAGTGGAGGTTGTATACCTTTATGTGTTTGAGACCTTGTACAGGGCTACAACAGTTAACCTGCCCCCCCAAACCAAATCCACTACCATCCAGTCAATTCCAGCTCATAGCAACCCTACAGACAAAGTAGAACTGCCCCACTTAGTTTCCAAAGAGCACCTGCGGGATTTGAAGTGCTGACCTTCTGGTTAGTAGACGTAGCACTTAATCACTTTGCCACCAGGGTTTCTAACAGTTACCACCCAATAAATACAAGAACCGCCAATCAAGTTCATGAATTCATCCTAGAAAAGTGCTACACACCTGATTGCTGAACATCATCACAGTCGCCTTTGAAGTGCTCCCCTTGGGAAGCTGCGCACTGATGCCAGTGCCTAGTCTACTGTATCAAAGCAGTTTAGGAACTCTTTTTCTGGAAAGCCCATCAGAGCTGTTGTAGTATTTCCGTTGATGTCCTGTGTATCACTGAAATGTCTTCCTTTCACCATTTCCTTTCTCTTTGAGAAACGAAAAAAGTCACTGGGGGCCAGATCAGGTGAGTAGGTTAGGGATTCCCAAAACTCCCTTACTGACAACTATACAATGAAGTTCATGAACTTGCCACCTTTCCACCATGCACGATGGCCACTCCAGAAAGAGTTCTCAAATTGCTTTGAAGGGTGGGCTGGGCACCGGTGTTGGAGCATGGCTTCCCAAGGGAACACTTTGAAGATGACCACAGTGATGTTCAGCAGTGCGGGATGTAGCCTGCAGAACAACTAAGTTCGTGAACTTAATTGGCAGACCTTGCATGAGTTAAAAGAGTGTACAGCCTTGCCTGCCTCCTTCTGTGTGTGTGAAATTTCTATTGCAAAGGAGCATACAAGTTTCTGGAAAAGACCATGTGCCAATCATTTTCAGGCCAAGTGAAACCTCTGAAAACTTAACTACCACGCATCTCAAGATTATCCTGACTCAGTTGTAGAACCAGAATAATTCATACACTGTATTTGTGAAACACATTAGGTAATGTACAAGGAGACTCGGTGGTGCAGTGGTTACACACTGGTTGCTAACTAAAAAGTTAGGGGTTCAGACCGATAAGCTTAGAAGGGTGTGGGAGTCGATTTATGTAATGACTACAGCCTTGGAAATCCTATGGGCAGGGGAACTCTGTCCTATAGCGTCTCTACATGCAAAAACCAACTGAACAGCAGTGGGTGTGGGTGGTGCGCGTGGTTACGCCTGTGACTACCAACAGAAACCTTGGTGGTTTGAACCCTCCCAGAAGTGCCTCAGAGGAAAGTCCTGGAGATCTGCTTCAAAAGGTTACAGCCTTGGAAATTCTGTGGCGTATGATTCCAGTTTGTACACATGGGGTCGATGTTATGGATTGAACTGTGTCCCCTAAAAAAACGTGTGTGGCAATTTGGCTGCAGTATTTGGTGATTGCCCTCTGTTTTGTGATTTTCCTGTGCTGTAAATCCTAATCTCTCCCAGTGGTCAATAGCCAAGCCAAGTGCTGTTGAGTTGGATCTGACTCATGGCGACCGTAGGGTCAATAGACTGAATGATATTAAAGAGGATTAGGGTGGGACTGTAACACCCTTCGGAAACCATGGTGGCATAATGGTTAAGTGCTACATCTGCTAACCAAAAGGCCAGCAGTTCAAATCTGGCAGGTGCACCTTGGAAACTCCATCAGGCAGTTCTACCCTGTTCTATAGGGTCACTATGAGTCGGAATCGACTTGACGGCACTGGGTATGGTTTGGTTTGGGTAACACCCTTATTAAGGGAATTTCCCTAAAATGTGGCTTGTACCTCTTTTTAGTCTACAAGAAATTAAAGGAAAGGGAAGCAAGCAAGGGTAGGGGACCTCGTACTGTCAAGACAGCAGTGCTAGGAGCAGATCAAGTCATCTGAACCCGAGGTTTCTGCACTAAGATGCTCCCAGACCAAAGACAGACTGATGCTAGACACAAGGATCTTTCTCCAGAGCCAACAGAGGCAGAATGAGTTCCCTTAGAGCTTAGCACCCTGAATTCAGACTTCCAGATGACTGCACCATGAGAGACTAGAATTTCCTTTGTGTAAGACATTTCTGTGAGAGCAGTACTAGATGACAAGACAGATGTCATGAATGACATTTCACTCCAGGCAGCTGGCTTGGTTTATACTTCAAGAGATGTGGGTATTACCTTTTCTCTTATTTAAACTTTGCAGTGCCCCGTATGAGATAACATTACTTGCTACACTTTATTTATGGAAAAATGGGTGCTCAGAGTGGTTAAGTAACTCCCTTGAGGTTGCACAGCTGGCAAATTCCTGAGCCAAAGCCAGGACTTAGGTCTGTGCAGAGCTAGGACTTCAGTGTTCTCTCCTGGCAGTACACTCGTCTCCTAGCTCAGTCACTGCAGTGCAGTGCTGACGTCTGATACATACTTACTTGAAGCGTTTTAAAACATATGACTAATGTTAGTTGTTTCCCACCCCCCCGTTGCTGTTAATTACACAGTAATCAACCAAAAAAGATATGCCTGTATTTCAGACATGATGCTAACAAACAGCACATATTACAAAACGTAAGACTGAAATACTGCCCGCTGTCTGCCAGTGCAATGTATACAAGCTATGCTACACATTTTAAACTTCTCACTTAACCCCAACTTGACATTGCCAGGCATAGAAACGTGAAGAAGCTTCCACGAGTGCAGATGTCTGCAGCTTCTTGTTTGTAGCTTTGCCCGTTCCATAGTATTAGGCAAATAAATGAAATTCTGTCATCTCTATGCAGTGCTTAACAAAGAAATTTTGGAAGAATAGCAAACCAAATGCACATTGTGCAGTAAATTTGGAAATTTGACTTTTTATAACTGTAGGCATTGTTAGATTGTCTATAATTCTTCTAAATCTTTCTGCTTTCTGGTTTTCACGTATCAGAAAAGGTAAGTGTGCACAAAATTGGATATTTTCCAAGCAATGTGTCTTTCATTTGGAGTTCCTGAAGAGCTCAGCTAGATGCAGTAATGTATTTATGTTTTAGAATGCTGATTATGGAATAAAGCACTTTACTTAAATATACAATACCTCTACTAACATCTCCTAAAATATTTGGATAAATGTGCTTGTGACTTTTATACAATTTACTGTGTTCTGTCAAAGCATACCCATAGCTCTCACTTTGAACTTCAGAAATCTGAAAACATATCTTATTTCCATTGCTTGTTATGGACACTGCAATGCTATGAGACAAAGTAGAACTGCCCCATAGGGTTTTCTAGACTCTAGTCTTTATGGGAGCAGATCGCCAGGCCTTTTTCTTCCTCAGTGCTACTAGGTGAGTCCAGCTGGTGACCTTTCAGGTAGCAGCTGAGCACTTCACCACTGTGCCAGTTGAGGACCATATTTGTCTCACTTAGGACCGTAAATAGCAGAAAACTTTACTAAGGGACTGAAACCAATGGGAACTGAATTAATTCACAGAACAAGGAACCAGAGGCAGGTAGCTGCTGGGGTTGGTTTAGCAGCCTAACGATGTCAAGGCAAGCTTGACTGCAGTTCTCTTTCCCTCCTGTTGGAACCTCATGGTTGCAAGACGACTGCTATTACTCCAGTTATCAAGTCTTGATTCAAGGGAGAAAAGATGAGGAGAGGAAGCCATTTCTATCCTCTTGTTTCCCAGAAACCTATCAGTACTTTTCTGACATTATACTACTTTGACTGCCAACACTTAACTGGGTACATTCAATTGCAACAAAGCCTGACAGAAGGAATATTTAACTTTTCTGGCTTCTGTTGGGAAGGCGACAAGGAGAAGGTGGTTGGAAGCAGCCATTGGGTTAGCCAACCAGCAGCTTTTGCTGCGGAGCCTGTCTTCATATCTCTGAATCTCCCATAATCCTGTCACAGTGACTTTAGTATTTGCTGACGCATGTACCTTCCAGCAAACGAAACCTCTTCAATATGATCCAATTTAGAAATGGTGATATTGGCCTTATAAATGTTAGGCTTCATGAGTCGAATCCCACCTGACGGCACTTGGCTTGGCTTCATGAATAATTGATTGGAGATGACCCTGGTGTCACTTCATATGCCCTGAATCATTTAATCCTCAGAATAAGTCCCATTTGTAGATGAGCGAAGTCTAGCTCATATGGATGAAATCAATTGAGATTGTCACTCAAGACTTTCAAGCAGATGTCTGTTTGATGCCAAACCCATACTGTTTCCACTTTACCAGCCTGAGTGCTGAATGACTCAACTCAGCCTGTAAGTGGATTGTTCTAGTAGATCAGAGTACCCTTGATAATCATTGCCGTTATGAAATGGCAGATCATAATACTGTCATTGGCTCTCTGTAACCAGATTTTTCCCCCATCGCCATAGGCTACAATATCATTAGTTAGATGTTTTAAACTGCAGTTGCTTTTGAAAGATAAAGTTGGAGAGGTTCTGTGGATCGGGTGAGAGGCAGGTCGTGAGCCAGCCTCTGCTGCATCTGGAGTAGACACAGCAGATCGCCTTGGGTTTGATTTCCTTTGTTTAGGGAGAATCTTTTGCATGGGCCCCCCTAGTTAGTCAAACTGAAGGTGAGAAACTACATAAAGACCTTTTATGACCAGGAGTCCCTGGGTGGCACAAAGTTTAGGCGACTTGCTTCCAAAAAACCCAACCACTGAAAGTCACAAGGAGCACAGTTCTATTCTGACACCCATGGGGGGACCATGAGCCAGAGGCAGCTTGAGGGCATCTTAGTTGGTGGCTTCAGCAGGCTACCAGGTAGGCTGAGCTGATCACTGAGGACAGCTTGCATGGTTCCAGAGCCCAGTCCTGGTTCCTGAGATCCATGTTAGGACAACCTACCGAGTTGGTGCGTTAGCAGAGACAGTGATGGCTCAGTGGCGGAATCCTCACCTGTCATGTGGGAGACCTGGGTTGGAGTCCTGGCCAGTGGTCCTCAGGTGCACCCACCACCTGTGTGTCCTTGGAGGCTTGCAGGTTGCTATAACGCTGAACAGGTTTCAATGGAGCTTCCAGACAAGAAAGACTGGGTAAAAAGGCTGGGTGATCCACGTCAGAAAACCAGCCAATGAAAACCCTATGATCACAGCGGTGCTGATGTACAACCAATCACGGAGATGATGCAGGCTCGAGCAGTGTTTCATTCTGTCATGCCTGCTGTTGTTGCTGTTAGGTGCCATTGAGTTCGTCCCAGCTCATAGCAGCCCTGTGAACAACAACACAACACTGCCCGGTTTTGCTCCGTGTCCACAATCATTTTATGCTTAAGCCCATCATTGTAGCCACTGTGTCAGTTCATCTTGTTGCACGTCTTCGTGTTTTTCACTGACCCTCCACTCTACCGAGTGTGATGTCCTTCTCCAGGGAGGGACTGGTCCAGCCTGACAACATGTCCAAAGTGCGTAAGATTCAGTCTTGCCATCTTTGCTTCCCAGGAGCACCCTGGTTGTACTTCCAGAACAATTGCACATGGTTGTCCTAAGTCATGGGCTGACTTGATGATGGTTAATAACAACAACTTTAGCACAAGATACAAAGAAACACAAAAGAGCTCCTCCAAGGGCTGTGAGCAGGGCTGGTACAGTGCGTGGCAGACCCAGGAGGCCTCTGGTCTGGTGTCCTAACCTGGGGCGCAGGTGGTGAGTAAACGGGTGGAGGCAAGGAACACCCATACCAGACTGGGCATCAAGAACTCAAGGCAGTGATGGGACTGGCAGGATGACTGAGTCCTCATGGGAAACTGTGTCCGTGAGAAGCCACAGCAGAAGTGAACTGGTTGACTTTTTCAGTTCTCTGTTTGCCTGGGGTTTGATCAAAATAACTCATTTGTAGATTGAGTAAGTCCAAGGGCTTCAGGGTTAGTGACTGGGAAATTCCAAGTTTTCAGCTCTGAAAAGCAGTGTGGGATCTAAACCATGCTCTGGGGGAAGAAAATCATTGAATCTCACAGTGAGTAAATACGTTAGTCCACGCAGGGCAATGATGCAAAGTTACTACTGAGCTCAGGCTGTGCTGAAGAACAGACTTATTTCTGGATCTTCAGGAAGAGGCAACTAAAGCCACCCCTAGATGAACTGGTGATGAATGGTTGGGGCTGGAACTCAGAGGCACAGATGAATGTTAGCAGAGACCTCTTTCTAATGACAAGTAATTCCTGATGCAGATAAACAAGACAGAAATAAAGGCTACAGAGGAAGAGTCAGCAGGTCACAGTGGCCTTGTCTATCAGCTGATGGAAAAAAGAAGGAGGTGAAGCTGTGAACAGAGATTAAGGGGTCAACCATGCAACTGAATTTTTCATTAGGTAATACATTTCCATGTTTGAAATTCAAAACATTCAAAAGGGTGTAGTAAAAATAAGTGTCTCCATTCCTGTCCCACATCTACTTGGCTCCCTGCCTCCAGTGATGCCATCAAGGCCTTACATATCTCTTGAGAGATATTTAATAAATATATGAGTGTGTGTGTGTGTGTGTATTTGTGTGTAGGTACACTTTTAAATACAACTAGTATTATAGCATACACACTTTTCTGCATCTTGCTTTTTATTTGTTTAAATTTAGCAGTATGACTTGGAGATCATGTCATATTTGGATAGAGAAACTTTGTCATTTTCCACCTATTTTTTAGAGCAGCTAGCCTCCATTTCTGGAACTGCTATAATTTATGTAAGTATCCCTCTATTTATGGACATTTGAGATTGTTTCCAGTATCTTGCTGTTGCAATGATTAACCTTACATGTGGATCACTTTTTTTTTTTTTTGCATTGGAGAGTCTATCTGCTAGGATTAATTCCCAGAGAACTGAATATTCTAGTCTTAAAGACTTATTTATAAGGATGCTGATCATTTCTACACTGTAGCTACTGGATGGACCAAGAGGTCACAAGCTTTGCTTACTAAGTTCAGCTGAACCTCATGTGCTACATTATATTGAGCAAAAAGAAATTCAGGAGAGCCATTCACGTCTCCCATCTGGCCTCTGTGAGACTTTTGTAATTTTCCTTCACAATCTTGAGGATGAATAGAGCTATTATTTTCAGACAGAGGCAAGACAATCCCTACGTCAATCCTTCCAGATTCCTCCAGCTTGAGTGCCTTTCACTTTTGCATCATAGTATCTACAGTTAAAGCCAATGTCATGGCCGTGGAGTCAATTTCAACTCACAGAAACACCATAGGACAGGGTAGAACTGCCCCACTGAGTTTCCAAGGACTGCCTGGCTGATTTGAACTGCTGATGTTTTGACCAGCAGATGTAGCACTTAACTGCTACGCCACCACGGTTTCCCTGCAGGTAAAGGAGGTGATCAGATGTTGGGTTTTAGCGGTGTCCACTCATTTATAACTGCTGCTTGTCTGTCATTGGAAGGCTGCACATTGCCATGATGCTAAACAGGTTTCAGCGAAGCTTCCAGACTAAGATGGACTAGAAAGAAAGACGTAGTGATGTGTTTCTGAAAAACTAGCCAATGAAAACTTTATAGATTGCTAACTGTTCAATCTGCAACCAATGGTAGCGAGATGATGCGGGACAAGGCAGCATTTTGTTCTGTTGTGTGTAGGGCTGCTGTGAGTTGCTGGGTTAACTTGACAGTGGCTAGCAACAACAACAACTCCAGAGGAACCCTGCCCCCTCACCTCAGGTATACTTGGTTTATGAAAGCATCAAAAAACAAAGCAGAGATTTTGGTAACCAAGGGGATTGATTGATAGAGCATATCATCTGGCCAAGGCGGAGTGGAAATTAAGATTTATTAGGGCGGATCTGGAAATTCTGATGGCACAGTAGTCAAGTCAAAGGCTGTTAACAAAAAAGTCAGCAGTTTCAATCTACCAGACACTTCTTGGAAACTCTGTAGCACAGTTCTACTTTGTCGTGTATGATCGCCATGAGGTGGAGTCAACTCCATGGCAATGGATTTGTTTCGTGGCGGATCCACTTGTAGGTGTTTGGCAGTTGGCTGCAGTTGAATTTTTATTGTTCACTTGGAATGCAATGAGACTCCCAGCCTTTTAAATTTTTAATTGAGAAGACGTGATTAAAGTTTTAAATTACTAGATCTATTTTGCTTTGATTGGCCACTATATAAAACCAGACAAAGCCCATCTATCGTATTACCGAATAGTTCTATACCATCAATCAAAGTATGTTTTTCTCCATTTTATTTCCTGCTTCTACTATTAACTTGTCACTAACAACCTGCTTTTATTCTTTCACTTGGAGTGTGATGGATTAAACTAGTTAACTGGCCAGATAGATTACACAGTGGATATTAACACTTAGTGGTTTTGATGGAGCACAGTGTGAAACAAAAACCAGTTCTTACAGAGTACATTTCAGCATGCTGCTTGCTGTGTGTCAGACTCTGTGCTTCTCAAATTCTTGGAACAGACAGATAATAGCCACATAATCATTTTAGTGCAGATGTATTTTTTTGTTTAATTTTATTGTGTTTTAGGTGAATGTTTACAGTGTAAATTGGTTTCTCCCTCAAAAATTGACACACAGATTGTTTTGTGACATTGGATGTAATCTCTGCCGTGTGTCAACACTCTTCCCCTTTGCCTTTCCATTCAGGGTTCTCTGTGTCCGTTTTCCCATTTTGCTGTCCTTTCCTGCCTTCTCATCCTTGCTTTTGGGAAGGTGTAGCTCACGTGGTCTCACACATTTGGTTGATCTAAGCAACTGCTAAATAGCCACTCACAACCTTTAAAACCCCCGATGTTACTCACCAAAGTAGGATGTAGAGCATTTTCTTTATGAACTCTATCATACCAATTGATCTAAATGTCCCCTGAGACCATAATCCCCAGTCCTAAGATCCAGTAATGTGGTCCCTTGAGGTGTCTGGATGTGTTTGGGAATCTTCTATGATTTTGCTTTGGTCAAGTCTGGCTACCTTCCTCTGTATTGTGTGTTATCTTCCCCTTTACCAAAATTAACACCTGTCTACTACCTAGTGATTTCCCCTCCTCAGCTTTTCCCTTCCTCTGAATCATCGAAGATTAGTTCTTTCTGTGTTTATAATATTTTTTTGTGATTGACTTATTTCACACAGCCCTCCAGATTCATCCATGTTGTGAGATGTTTTGTAGATTCATCATTGTTCTTTATTGTTGCAGAGTATTCCATTGTGTATGTGCCATAATTTGTTTATCCATTTGTATGTTAATGGACACTTAGGAGGTTTCCAGCCTTTGGCTATTGTGAATAATGCTGCATAGAACATGAGTATGCATGTCTGTTTGTGTGATGGCTATCAGTTCTTTAGGATATATTTCCAGGAATGGAATTTCTAGATCCTAAAGTATTTCTGTTTCTAGCTTTTTAAGGAGGTGCCATATTGTTTTTGATAGTGCTCTAACCATTTTACACTCCCACCAGCAATGCATGAGAGTTCCAGTCTCTCTGCACACTCTCTAAAATTTGTTATTTTCTTTTTGTTTTTGACTTGTGCCAGTAACATCAGAGTGAGATGGTATTTCATTGTAGTTTTGGTTGGCATTTCTCTAATGGCTAATGATCACAAATACTTCCTCACACGTCTGTTAGCTACCTGAGTGTCTTCTGTGGCGAAGTGTCTGTTCATATCCTTTGCCCATTTCTTTTTCTCATTTTAGCTCATTTTTACTATCTGTTTTTACCAACACAAAGTAGGATCTGTACCAGTGAGGACGTGTTTTCTGTCTTGCCTTCTTTATCCCCAGGGCTCAGAATTATCCCTGCCATATGACAGGTGCTAAAAGAAAAATAAAAACAGCCAAAATTTTAATCGTAGCAAACCATGGTGCTTACTACGTATCGGCCTCTGGCCTTTTTTTTTTTGGCTTTAACAAGCAGAAATTTATTTTCTAACAGTTTAGGAAACTGGAAGTTTGCACTCAGGGTAGCGGTCCTAGGGAAGGCATTCTTTCTCTGTTGGCTCTGGAAGAAGATCCTTGTCTCTTCATTTCTGTTTCCTGATTCTGAGAAATCTCTGTGTGTCTTGATGTCTGTCTTTATCTATTTTGCTTGATTAATCTGATCTTTTTAAAAACTGTGCATTAGATGAAAGATTACAGAACAAATTAATTTCTCACTAAACAATTAAGACACAAATTGCTTTGTGACATTGGTTGCTGATGTGTCAACACTCTCTTCTTTTCCCTGCGGGGTTCGCCGTTTCCACTGGTCCAGTGTTCCTGTACCTGACTGTCTTCTCATCTCTGCCATTGCCCAGGTGTGGCAGTTTAGTCTCGTACACATCACTGAATGGCAGAGCTCTTCTCATGTGTGTTAGTGTTTGTTTTATGTTGTTGGTGGTAGGTGCTGTTGAGGGACCTTACAGGCAATAGAATGGAACAGTGTATACCGTAGTCACAATCTTTGTTATGCTTGAGTGCACTGTTGCAGCCACTGCGTTTTGCTGATGCTCTACTTTACCAAGCATAATGTCCTTCTCCAGTGACAAGTGTCTCCTAGTAACATGTCTAAAGTATGTGAAACATGGTCTCACCCTCTTTGATTCTAAGGAGCATTCTGGTTAAACAACTTTCAAGGCAATTTCTTTCTTTTGGTAGTTCATGGTATGTTCAACATTCTTCACCAACATCACATTTCAAAGAAGTCAATTCTTCTTCAGCAGAGTCTTGTTGCTGATTCCCGAGCTTTCACATGCAAGTGGGATGAATAAAAACACCATGACTTGGTCAGGAACCCTTAGTCTTCAAGGTGCAATCTTTCGCTTTTTATTACTTTAAAGAGGTCTTTTGCTGGAGATTTGCCCAATGCAATGTATCTTCTGGTTTCCTGATTGTTGCTTCCATGGGTACTGATTGTAGTCCAAGTAAAGTAAAATCTTTGACTACTTCAATCTTTTTATAGTGATGTTGCTTGTCAGTCTAGTTGTGAGGACTTTTTTAGTTTTTGTGTTGAGTTGTAATCCATGTTTGAAGGCTGTGGTCTTTGATCTTCATCAGTAAGTGCTTCAAGTCTTCTTCACTTTCAGCAAACAAGATTGTGTCGTCTGCATAATTCATGTTAATGAGTCTTCCTCCAATACTCACTCCCTATTCTTTTTCATACAGTCCGGCTTCTTGGGTATTTGCTCAGCATACAGACTGAATAGATACAGTGGAAGGATATAATCCTGATGCATACCTCTTCTGGCTTTAAACCTCGCAGCATCCCCTTGTTCTGTTAAATCTTGATCAGTGTATAGGTTCCTCCCGAACACAGTTAAGTATTCTGAATTTCTGTTCTTTGCAATGTTATCAATAGTTTATTATGATCCACACAGTCAAACACCTTTATATAGCCAGTAAAATTCAGGTGAACATATTTGGGTTGTCTCTGCTTTTAGCCAGGATCCATTTAACGTCAGAAATGATATCTCTGGTACCATGTTCCCTTCTAAATCCAGCTGGACTTTCTGAAAGTTTCCTGTTGATACACTGCTGCAACCATTTTGAATGATCTTCAGCAAAATTTGACTTACATGTGATTCTAAGGATATTGTTTGATAATTTCTGCATTCAGTTGGATCACGTTTCTTGGGAATAGGCACAAATATGGATCTCTTCCAGTCAATTGGCTAGGTGGCTGTCTTTCAAATTTCTTAGCACAGACAAGTGAGCACTTCTAGTGCTGCATCTGTTTGTTGAAACGTCTCAGTTGGTATACCATCAGCACCTGGAGCCTTGTCATTTGCCAATGTCTTCAGTGTAGCTTGGACTTCTTTCTTCAGCATCATCAGTTCATGCTCATACGCTACCTCCTGAAATGGTTGAATATTGACCAATTCTTTTTGGTACAGTGATGGTATATTCCTTCTATCTTCTTCTGGTACTTCTTGAGTCATTTAATACTTTCCCAGTAGAATCCTTCAATATTTCAACTTGAGGCTTGGATTTTTTCTTCAGTTCTTTCAGCTTGAGAAATGCTAAGCATGTTCTCTTTTTGAGTTTCTACCTCCAGGTCTTTGCACACGTCATTGTGATACTTTACTGACAGCATGGTACTTTAGGATAGATTTTGAAATGTTCTTTTTGATGAGAAATGCAGTGTTGTTCCTCTTCATGTTGGCATTCCTGGCATAGTGGGTCATATGACTGTATGATTCAAAATAAGCAATACCAGCCCATTTTAGTCCACTCATTAATGCCTAGGGTATTGATCTTTGTGTGTTCCATTTCATTTTTGGTAACTTCCAGTTTTCTTTGTATATGACGTTCCAATTGTTAATAAATGTTTGTAGCTGTTTCTTTTCATTTTGAGTTGTGGCACATCAGTGAATGAAGCCTGACTCCATCTTTAGGCCGACTCCGCTTTGAGGAACGAGCTGTTTCTCAGTCCTTCTTTGAGTGCTTTCCATTCTGAAGGGCTCATCCTCCAGCAGTATATCAGACAAGTTTCTACTTGTATTCATAATATTTTCAATGGCTAGTTCTTTTCAGAAGTAGACTGCCAAGCCCTTATTCTTGTTTTGCCTTAGTCTGGAAGTTCAGATGAAACCTGCCCACCATGGGTGACCCTGTTGACATTAAATATATGTGGCATAGCTTCCAGTATCACAGCAACAAGCAAGCCCCCACAGTACAACAAACTGACAAATGTGTGGGAATGGTTTTGCATAGATACCTTTTACTACGTTGAGGAATTTCTCTTCTATTACTATTTTATAGAGTTCTTTTTTTAAATCAGTAGTTGATGTTGGACTTTATCAATGCCTTTTCTGGGTCGATTGAGATGATCATGTGATTCTCTTATTTGTATAGTGGATTATGTTGATGCTCAAATGTAGAACCATCTTCGCATTCCTGGTATCAGTCCAAGTTGGTCGTGGCATATTATTTTTTTTAATATGGTGCTGAATTCTTTGGCTTGTATTTTGTTGGTTATTTTTATGCCTCCTGTCCACGAGAGAAACCAACCTATAGTTTTATTTATTATTTATTTGCAGTGTCTTTACATGATTTTGGTATCAGGGTCATGCTGGCTTCATAGAATGAATTTAGGAGTAATCCTGTCTTTTCCATATTTTGAAATAATTTGAGGAGTAGTAGTGGTGTCCGACTCAACGGCACTTGGCTGGCTTGGCTAGCAGTGGTATGAGCTCTACTCTGAATATTTGGTGGAATTTTTCTGTGAGGCCAGCTAGAACTTTTTCTTTGTTGACAGTTTTTTTTTAAATTAGCTTTTCAATTTCTTCTCTTGTCATAGATCTGTTCAGATTTTCAGCATTGGTTTGTGTTAGTTGGGTAGGTAGTGTGTTTTCAATAATTTGTCTGTTTTATTTACATTTTCAAATATGTTGGAATACAGTCCTTCATAGTGTTCTACTATGATTGGTTTTATTTCAGTTGAGTCTATTGTAATGTCCTACACGTCATTTCTCATTCAGGTTCTTTGCTTCTTCTTTTCTTGTTTTTCTTTGGTCAGTTTTGCCAGTAGTTTGTGGATTTCATTGAACCTTTCAAAGAACCAACTTTTGATTTTGTTGATTCTTTCTATTGTTTCTCTATTCTCTCCCTTCTTTCTGTTCTAATCTTTATTATTTCCTTTCTTCTGCTGCTGTGGTCTCCAATTCTCTTTCTACTTGTTTGAATTACAGAACTAACCTTGTGATTTTATCTTTTTCTTCTGTTTTGATATTTGCATCTATCTCTATAAATTGAAACTCTGAATACTCCTTCACTGGGTCTCAAAGGTTTTTATGTGATGTGTCTTCATTCTAGGAATGATTCTAGGAATTTTTTAATTCCACCATTGATTTCTTCTAGTATCCAGTGCTTTCTAAGCTGTTACTCAGTTTCCATTTTTTTTCTTTCCTCCTTGCTTTGCCTACTATTAATTTCTACTTTTTATGGTGTTATGATCACAGTATATATTTTGTTTTATCTCAGAGTTTTGGATATTGTTGAGGGTTGCTTTGTGATCTAAAATGTGGTCTATTCTGGAGAATGTTCCATGTGCATTACAAAAGAAGGTATATTTTGTTGCTTTGGGGTGGAATGTTCTATACATGTCTATGAGATCAAGTTGATTGTGCCCATTAGCTCTTCTGCATCTTTGCTGAGTTTCTTTTTCAATGTTTTGTCTGTTACTGACAGTGGTATGTTTAAGTCTCCTATTACTGTGGAAGTGTCTGTTTCTCTTTTCAGTGCGGTTAGAGTCTGTTTTATGTGTTTTAGAGCCCTGTGGTTGGTTGCATAGCTATTTATTAAGGTTATGTCATCTTGAAGGGTTGTCCTTTTAATCATTTTATAATATTCGTCCTTGCCATTTATTGTAGCTTTTGCTTTAATGTTCATTTTGTGAGACTAGCATTGCTATTCCTGAGATTTTTTGGTTGATCTTGATATATTTCTTCCATCCTTGATTTTTAATATATTTGTGTGTTTGTGTCTAAAGTGTGTCTTTTGTAGATAGCAGTTGATAGTTCATGCTTTTTATCCATTCTATCATTCTCCACTTTTCATGGATGAGTTGAAGTCACTTATAGTCAATATAATTATTGATAGGTGTGAGTTTATTACTGTCAGTTTGTTATGCCTTTTCCTTTTTTTTTTGTAGTTGATGTTTTCTTTGTTTCTGTTACTTTCCTGTGCTAAGTTCCTTCTGTTTGTGGAATTTATTTTCATTTCTTTCATGACTGTAGATTTTATGTTTACTGAGTTAGCTTTTTTCTTTTTCATTTTGATGAGTAGTTTGTTAACTTTCTTTGTGGTTACCTTGAAATTTACCCTTATCTTCTTAAGTGTAAACTGATCTTTTATTACGTGGTATTGTTTTGACTTTTGCTCTATCTGATAATTATACACCTGCACCCTTTATTCTCCCTTTCATCGTTTTGATGTTGTTGTCATTTTCAGATTGACATCTCTAATTCCTGTTTCAAATCTTTTAGTTTGCTTCATCTTTGAGAGTTCATTACCTTGATTGGTGTCTGGCTGATATTTCTCCGTGTCCTTGACTCAGGTTGTTGTCTGATGTTGTTTGCTTTCTAACTGAAGGACTCCCTTTATTATTTCTTGTAACTTTGGTTTGGTTTTAACAAATTCCCTTAATTTCTGTTTGTTTTATTCAGCTAATGCTACTCTAACAGAAATACCACAGAGTGGATGACTTTTAAAAACAGAAGTTTATTCTTACACAGTCTGGTAGGCTACAAGTCCAAATTCAGGATGTCCACTCCAGAGAAAGACTTTCCCCCTTGTCAGCTCTGGAGGAAAGTCCTTGTGTTGCATCAGTCTTTGTCCAGGGTGCATCTTGATATGGGAACCTCAAGTCTGAAGGATGCACTCTTCTCCTGTTGCTACTTTCTTGATCGTGCGAGATTCCCAATTCCCTGCTTGCTTCTCTTTCCTTTATCTCTAGTAGGATGAAAGGATAAAGGATGGTACAAGCCATACTCCAAGAAACCTCCCTTTACAGTAGTGCAAGGAGGTGATCCTATGTTATGGTCCCACCCTAGTCTTCTAACATACAGCGTAGGGAAATCACAAAATGTAGGACAATCATAAAATATTGGGAATTCTGGCCCAGCCGCATGGCTACACACATTTTTGGAGGGACACAGTTCAGTACATGACACAATTTATCTGAAAATGCTTGAATTTTGCCACCGTATTTGAGAGTTTTCAGGATAAATTATTCTTGGTTGGTAATTTTTTCTTTCAAGGTTTTATGTATGTCATTCCATTGCCATCTTTCCTTCAGTTTCTACCAAGTTATCAGAGCTTAGTTTTATCGTTTCCTCTTTGTAAGTGACTTTGTTTTTCTCAGACTGCTCTCAGTATTCTGTCTTTCTGTTTAGTTTTGGCAAGTGTGGTTATGGTATGTCTTGATGATTTTCTTTTGTGGTCTGTCCCTTATGGGATTTGTTGAGCTTCTTAGATTGCCATATCATTGTATTTCATGACATTAGGAAAGTTTTTTCCCAGAATACCTTCAATGAACTGCTCTGTGTTTTCTACTTTCTCTCTCTACTCTGGAACTCCAATTGTGTGCAAACATTTGCTCTTGATTGTATTCCTCATAATTCTTAAGATTTTTTCTTCTGATTTTTTTAATTAATATTGCATCAATGGATTTTTCTTCAATTTTACTGATTTTGCCCACATTGTTTCAAATGAGCTTCTAAAACCTTCTACTGAGTTGCCAGTTTCTGAAGTTTTGTTGTGTCTTTTGGATTTCTAATTACAGTTTTTCTTTTTTCCTTAACTGTTTGTTTATTTTGGTGTTTTGTTCTTGTGTTATTTTCTTGAATTATTCTGTTGGTTCATCTGATTTTTCTTTGGTCTTGCCTATGTTTTAGTTGGGTTTTGTCTTTGTTTTCCCATGATTTTACTTATGTTTTCCTTAGTTTTGTCTGTGCTTCCCTTGATCTCTTTACTAGTCTCTTGAAGTTGGTGGGGAAAGGAGTGTCATTGTGGTGGCTCTCCTCAGGACTGTGGGGCATGATGAGGTAGAGCTAGTGGGGAATGGAGTGTCACAGGGCTGGTTCTGTTCAAGAGAACAGGGTGTGGCAAGCTGTGGCAGGATGGAGGTTGTGGGGAGGAGAGTGTCATGGGACCAGCTCTGCTTGAGACTGTGGGGCACAGCCTTGAGACTGGGCAGAGGAGAGAGGCAGGAGGTGGGGTAAATGGAAGAGTGAATAGTTTTATACAGGAGAGGGGAATAGAGTTGGTTCATAGTACAGTCCCTGGCAGTTGAGGCTGTTGAGACAGCATGGTTTGTGCCGTTATTCACCAGATGGACTGGGGTTGTAGAATCATGCCTCTTTGGTTACCATGTGAGACTACCTGGGCATTTCCTTGAGCTGCAACCAGCAAATGTGGTCTTACTTCACTCTGAACATGTTCATGCCATACCTCTGCCTCTTCTTGGGAATACTGTGGGTATGCCTTTCTCTAAGGGGTTGTTGGCTTTATTCTAAGATGACCCTGCTCTGTCATGCTATCTGGCAGGCAACCTCCACTCTATCTCTACTCATTGACTGTTTTTGATCAGTTTCTTTACAGTTGATTCCAATCTGATACTTTGTCCCTTCATATAGGGTTTAGGGTTCCAGAATTGATGTCTGTACCTGTTATACTTGTTCTTCTTTGGGACATCTTTGTTGTAGAGGGATGGTTTAGTGTGTTGACTCCTCTCTCAGCTTGGGTCTTCTCCCTGTTGCCTATTTTTAATTGGATTATTTATCTTCTTTTATTTAAGTGTTGAAATATTCTGTAGATTTTAAAGATTTAACCCTTGTCAGATAAGCCAGAGTCATAATTTTTTCCCCAGTTTGTAGGATCTCTTTTTACTCTTTTGTGAAGTCTTTTGATGAGTGTAAGTGTTTAATTTGCAGTAGCTTCCAGTTAACTAGTTTATCTTCTGGTGTTTGTGCCTTGTTAGCTATGGGTTGTAGTCTACTGACGCAGGGAGTATTTCATGAGTTTCTTTCTTAGGTGCTTCTCTTACAGCATAATGGTCAGTCCTCTGAATAATCCTTACATCAGGCTGTCCTCTCCCTTTTCCTTTAATAACCATGAGTCTATTTTTGGCAGAGTGATTGAGAAACTCCTGCAGCAAACCAACTCCAGGTGGTCTTTGTTTCTAAGAAATGGGCCTCTGGGTTTCTGGGCAGGTGGCTCAAGAAATTTTCTCCCATTTTCAGTATTTAATTTATCCAAGTTCTTGATGTTTTTATTTTCTGTGACTTAGAGATATAATTACCCCACGTTCATGCTCAGAGGCTTTCCTGGGTAGAGGCCCATTTCATATTACTGTGAATTTGTCCACCCTGCTACCTAGATTCCTGATGTTGGCACCGTGAGTCTGGTGATCATTTGTCTCTGCTGTGTCAAGGGAGACAGGTGGCTGTGGCTATCCCAACCACCCCACCACGCTGCTCAGGGCCCATGTCAGTGTGCTTCATGCTGCTGCCCACTTGTTGTCAGTTGCTGCTGAGGTGGCTCTCACTCATGGTGACATTATGTATAACAGAATGAAACTTTGCCTGGTCCTGTGCCATCTTCATGATCCTTGGTTTGAGTTCATTATTGCAGCTATTGTGTCAATCCATCTCATTGAGGGTTTCCCTCATTTTCACTGACCTTCTGCTTTACAAACCCTGATGTTCTTTTCTAGTGGTTAGTCTTTCCTGATGATGTGTTCTAGGTAAGTGAGCTGAAGTCTTGCCATTCTCCCTTCTAAGAAACACTCTGGTTGTATTTGTTCTAAGACTGATTTGCTGATTTTTCTGGAAGTGCACACTGTGTTCGATATTCTTCCTTACTGCTGTTTCTATCAATAATAGTAATAATAACAAAATAGTTCCCTTCTATAAGAACCTTGCCAGAATTTGTAATTTACCAACTAATCTGCCTTCATTTCTAACATCATTTGTAATGTTCCTAAGAATGATGCATTAGGATTGGAGGACAACTCATTAACAACCTGCATCACATAGATGATGCCACCTTACTTGCTGGAAAAGAAGAAGATTTGAGAGATACTTACTGATGAAGATCAAGGACTACAGCCTTCAGCATGGATTGCACCTCAACATCAGGAAAACACAAATCCTCACAACTGGACCAGTAAGCAACATTGTCACAAGTGGAGAACAAATTGAGGTTGTCAAAGTTTCATTTTACTTGGGCCCACAGTCAACACCATGGAAGCAGTGGTCAAGACATCAAAAGACTCATTGCTTTGGGAAAATCTGCTGCAAAGACTTCTTTAAAGTATTCAGAAGTAAAGATGTCACCTTGAAGACTAAAATACCTGACCCAAGCCATGGTATTTTCAATCACATCACATGCATGTGAAAGCTCAACCATGAACAAAGAAGACAGAAGAAGAATTGATGCCTTTGAATTGTGATTTTGGAGAAGAATGTTGAAGGTACAATGGATCGCCAAAACAACAAACAGATCTGTTCAGGAAGAAGTGTAACCAGAGTGCTCCTTGGAAACAAAGATGACAAGATTGCATCTTACATACTTTGGACATGTTGTCAGGAAGGATCAGTCCCTGGAGAAAGACATCATTCTTGGTAGAGTGGAGGGTCAGTGAAAAAGAGGAAGACCCTCAATGAGATGGATTGACACCATGGCCACAACAATGGGCTTAAGCATGAAAACAATTGTGGATGTGGTACAAGACTGGGCAGTGTTTCGTTCTGCTGTTCATAGAGTCGCTATGCCTCTGAACTGACTTGACAGCACCTAACAACAACGACAACAGAAAATATTAGAATTAACTTTGTCTTTTTATTCTTTTTTGATGTGGCCATCAGAACATTTAAAAATGTGACTCACATTATATTTTGTGGTAGGAAATATTCATGACATCTCTAAGTTGTAGTACTTGGAAATCAAAGGCATGAGAGCTGGAGCTGGATTCCTAGGTTGGATTTCTGCTTCTTCACCTTGAACCTGTGATGCTTTAGATTAACTTCTAAAGCTTTCCAAGCCTCTGTGTCCCCATCTGTAAATTAGAGGTGGTAAGAATTGCTGTCTCATTAGGTAGTTGTGAGATTACCAAAGACAAGGGTTGATTCAGAGCAGATTATGAATATTATTCTGTACTTTCTGCATTACTTCTGTTTGTTGTTCAACTTCAGAGCTAGTATCTTCTCCGGCTAAGAATCACAGACTCTGTTGAAAGGAGTCGTAAGAATCAGCCTCCCCAAACCCCTAACTTCTGCAGTGGGGGAAATAGTTCCTGTATTCTGTCTGTATTCATCTTCGTAACTTGCAGTGAGCATTTGTGGTTCCATAGTGCCATTCTCACTTCTTACGTGGGAGACATAGTTTCGACCTCTGGCCAAGGTGTGTCACACACAGCTCCCCCTTTCCTGCCATTGCCTGGTTCTATGATGCTTAACAGGTTTCAGTGGAGCTTTCAGGCTTAGATGGACTAGGAAGGCTTGGTGATCTGAGAATCATCCAATGAAAATCCTGTGAACCACAGTCTGATCCACATATGATTATTGGGATGGTGCAGGACTAGACAGTGTTTGGTGTCACTGCCTGTGAGGTCACCATGAGATGGGGGCTGACTTCAGGGCAGCTAACAACGTAAACCTTTTAAGCCTTTTTGAGGCTTAAACTGCAGGAGGCAATTTCTTTGTGGCAAAAATTGCATGTTTGATGTCTCTGTGTTACCCCAAAAACCCACTGCCATTGAGTTGATTCCAACTCATAGCAACCCTATAGACAGAATAGAACTGCCCCACAGGGTTTCCAAGGAGTGCCTGGGGGATCTGAACTGTCAACCTTCTGGTTAGCAACTGTAGCACTTAGCCTCTATGCCACCCACAGCATACCAAAAAATGACTCAAACCCATTACTGCTGAGCCAGTTCTGCTTCACACTGACCCTATAGGACAGAGTAGAACTGCCACTTTGGGTTTTGAGGAGCAGTTGGTGGATTCGAACTGCCAACCTTGTATTTAGCAGTCATAGCTCTTGACCATTGTGGCACCAGGTCTCCATCCCACAGCATCCTACCCACCAAATAATTGTTTAAATCATGAAAAAAGAGAGAAAAAGATTTATCTTGGAAGTGCAGATTTGGTAATTGGAACACACTGAAGGAATACTTTCAGAATCCTTTTGAGACCCAGTGGCATTACTGTGTAATAATGTCTTTCATTTCTCATGGCAACCAGTAAGATAAATGGATTGGCTATTGTTTCCTGTTTTTCAGCAAGAATTCTCTTCCAGAGAAAAGGCTGTATGTTTTTTCAAAAAGCAAAAGAATGTGTCATGTATGGAGATCTCTGTTAAAAGTCATTTGGGTTGAGAAATTATGGTTGCTTGCTTCCTTAATGTTTCTATTAAAAGGAAAAACATGCCCCTTCCTGCCTCAAATGAGGTAAGATAATTGGGAGAGAACGTAACCCTTCAACCTGCCTTGGGGAGGTGGGAGTAATGGTGAGGTGCTCTCATGGACCCTTGATCTTTGCTCTGAGAAGACAGTCTGAAGGGGAAGCATGTCTCCCTGTGGGTGCTGATGGAGGCTTAGCTGTAGGTCCCAGATGCTCCCTCTCTTAACTACCCCCACAGGCCATGTGAACTGTCTGGGGTCCGGGTCCATCGGGTTAATGAAGACCTCAAGATTCAGGCATGGGGTAGAAGGAGAGCAGGTATGAGCCTGTGGGTTGGCTCAGCGTTCCTTGTTAGAAGGACAACAAACCTTCCTGGTCAGTCTCGGTTTCTTACCATCATCTTGGTGTGGTAGCTGCTTTCCAGTCGGTCCTTGACTCAACAGTGTGTGATGGGCAAAATGCTGCCCAGTCCTGCACCATCCCCGTGATTGGCTGGGGAGTGGATTGTCATGATCCACAGGGTATTCAGTGCCTGACTTTGGAAGTAGATCACCAGGTCTTTCTAGTCTACCTTAGTCTGAAAGCTGGGCTGAAACCTACTCAGCATTATAACATGCAAACCCACGCGGACATATGGGTCTTGGCTGCACAAGAGGTGCTATCAAACCTGGGTCTCCTGCACGGAAGGAGAGAATTCCGCTGCCACCACCGGAAGAGACCTCCTACTATGTTGAAATCAATGTAAATGAGTGCTGGATCAGACCGCGGTGGCTGTCTTGATCAGGTGGGTCATAAAGCCAGTCATCATAGCTTTCAATAGAATGCTGGTCGTCTAGTATGACAGACAGCGCACATGCAGGAGCCTGTCTATGGACAGCAGTGCTGGTGGCACTTAGTGTTAAATTGCTGAATGATCTCTCACAGCTGGTGAGGGAAACTGCTATGGCTGATGGAAGCTGCTTGTTAGCTCCCCTCCTCCAGCGGTACCAGGACATGCACTGTATGTCACTCTCTAGACACACCTCTGTGCAAGAGAACCGTCTTCAGACATTTTCCGTACATGTCAGTGACAGCTGTCCTCTCTGGCTGGAGTACTTCATGGGGCATGTATTGGTCCTGACCCAAACTCAGAGAAACCCCCTTGTTGGGAAAAATATACAAATAAAACCCAAATAGTAATTAAGAGACTTTGTTTGTGGAGTCTGTACTTTAGGAGGCAACCCTGGTGGCCTACTGGTTAAGTGCTGTATCTGTTAACCAAAAGGCCAGCCGTTCAAATCAGCAGTTCAAATTGCCACCTCTGTGGAGCAGTCATACCCTGGCCTGTAGCGTTACCATGAATCAGAATCCGCGATGGCCATGGTTTTTTTTTTTTTTTTAAGTGGGTACTGTAGGATTTCTGTTTGCTGAATTACGAGGCTAATAAAAATGCTCCACCCTTCGGGGAAAGCACAGAGAACAAATAATTTGATACAACCCTCAGCAAGCCGTGTTGCACAGAGGAACAGGTGATCAGAAGCCGCCTGCCTGGCTTCTGGCGGTTTCCTCAGAGAAATTTGTAAAACAAATGACAGTTGACTCAACCACCGCAGGCTTTGGTCTTGCCACAAATCCTTCTTCTTGGGAACTGGCCTTTTGCCTACAGCCCTCTTGGGCACATCCTCTTCTGTGACTCTGGTTTTATTCTTCTGGGTGACGGAGCACACCCATCTGCTAACCAAACAAAAGGCAGTCTTATTAGGTGAAGCTTGTAGCACTTCAGCAACTTTCAGAGGCTTTCTGGTTCCCACAGTATCAGTTTCAAACTCCTTTGTCAGGCTTCTGGGGCCCTCCACTGAAGCAGGAATGCATCCCTTGCCTTTAGTCCTTGTGTTGCTCTCATCTGAAATTGCCTTCTCCCTCCTCATGCTCGGGCTGACACCAACTCACTGCCATCAAATCAACCCTGAGTTGTAACAATCCTATAGACAGATGAGAACCATCCCGCAGAGTTTCCACGGAGCACCTGGCAGATTTGAACTGCTGACCTTTTGGTCAGCAAAGGTAGCACTTAACCCCTAAGCCACCAGGGTTTCTGGCTGACATTCAGGGTCTCGTGGAAGCTCTACCTACTATGTGAACATGTCAGCGTTCTGTTCAGTTTTCTGAGTGTGTTTAATCAGCATCTATGTCCTGAACACACCACCCTGCATTGTTCACGATTGCTTCAAGTGTGTAAGCTGTGATACTTGACTCTCTACTGCTGAGGACACCATGGGCCTTCATACAAAGCTGAATTTTCTGATGATGAGAACCACTTCAAATGAAATGAGGTCCCTCTTCCAGAGAGCCTTGGGGTGGTCTGGAACTTCCAACCTTAGGGTTCGTAGCCGAGCACGTTAACTGTCTGCACCACCCAGGAACTGTGTAGATGATAGTGTTTCATAGATATTCGACGAATTGATGAATGGACAGATGAATGTAGGATGTTGGAAAACAGGTTCAAATATACAGTTGGGAGTCTGACCAAATTATTAACTCTGAGATTCCACTATTCTAGAACGTGCCTATTTGTTAAACAGATAAGCATATATTGCATTCATGGAAGAGTTTTCTCAGTTCAACACAATTTCATATTCATCACTTCATTTGATCGTAGCAAACCCTCGAGATGTGTGAACCTTCCCTGGTCTCTAAGTGTTGCACACGAGAATGTGCTGAAAGCCGAACAAGGGTGTGCAGAAAGTGCCTGAGGAAAAAGGAGTACACAAACAGCCACAACACTGTGGCCCCCATGCACTGGCCTGAGGTCAATGAGTGGTGGAGGGTCAAGGGTCAAGGACAGCAATGGACACATCAGACCAGAGCAGTGCTGCTTCTTGGGTGTGCTGCCAACCTGTCTGAACTACCTTCCAAAGCAGGCAAAGGCTGCTGGCTGCACTCTTAGAGAAGTTCGAATTGCAGTTTGGGTGAACATTTTTAGCTCAGTCGTAGTTCCTATTTTGTTACCTAGTGATAGAGTCCAGAAAACATCTAGAAAACTTGAAAATTCCAAACTGTAGGACTTATGGGGTTAGGACAGAGTTTCTTTCCTGCTTTGAAAATGATATTTTTATGGAATGATGTCAAGTCATCTTACAAGACAGAGTGCCTTTTTCTAAGACCAGAATGTGCTAAAAACCAAACAAAAACCCAGTTGCTCTTGAGTCAGTTCTGACTCATGGCAACGCTGTGAGTGTCAGAGTACAACTGTGCTTTGTGGAGTCTTCAATGGCTGATTTTTTGGAAGTAGGACCCCAGGCCTTTATTCTGAGACACCTCTGGGTGGGCTTGAACTTCCAACCTTTTGGTCAGCAGTCAAGCTCATTAATTGTTTGCACCACCCAGAGATTTCCAGAATATGTTAAAGGGCCGAGGTAAATAAACCACAATAGTATTTTGCTCATACTTTCCTTATAACCCTGGTGGCATAATGGCTAAGTGCTATGGCTGCGAAGTCAAAGGTGAGCAGTTCAAATCTACCGGATGCTCCTTGGAAACTCTGTGTGAGGCAGTTCTGCTCTATCCTATAAGATTGCTGTGAGTTGGAATTGACTTGATGGCATTTCTTTTATATAGGTCTTATAAATCATGCCATATATTGTAAATTCAGCAACAGTGTGATCAATCATATATTATGTGCACATCATTTTGCTGGGCACCTGTCAAGCTTTGATGATGCTTCCTCCCAAAGAAGGCTCTCATGAAAAGATGGGCAGCATTGTAAACTTGAAGGGGGAGAATGACAAATTGAATGACAAATGACTTTTCTATTCCTGCATACCAAATTACCACAAACTCTGTAGGCTGAAGTAGCTACACATCTGTTGCCTCATAGTCTCCGTGGGCCAGGGGTCTGGGCACAGCTCACTGGTCCTCTGCTCAGGGTCTCTCAAGGCTGTTAATGCAAGTGTCGGCTGCCCTGCACTCCTTCCGATGACTTGGGGTCCTCTCCCAAGTGCCCTCAGTTTGCTGGCAATACTCAGTTCTGCAGATATAGGTCTGAGGGCACTTTTCTCTGTTAGCCTGACTGCTGAGACAGCTCTCAGCTCCTAGGGGCAGCTTGGTTCTTTGCCACAGGGTCCCCTCACAGACCTGTCACCAGCTGGCAGCTAACGTCTTCAAGGCCAGCAGCAGCATCTCTGACTCCCTCCAGCTGTGACTTCTGTTGTTAGCGGCCATCTCCACATGGGCAGAGTCCAGCTGTGCTCCGTTGCATTTTCAGTGGCTGAGGATTTGTAAATAGTTCACCAGACATTGCTTCCAGGGTGCCTCTGTGTGGATCCGAACCTCCAGCCTCTAGGTGATCAGCTGAGCACTTTAACTGTGTTTGCCACCCGGGACTCCAGTGCGGTACTAGAGTACCTAAAGACACACACAAAACAGCACAAAGCTATGTCACATGACAATCAATGATGAAATCTGTTTAGAACCTAGTTTTAAAGGTAATTTAGGCTTATGGAAGTATTCCCTTGTGGGAGTCACTCCTTTCTTGAGGGTTTGTAAGTGGAGGCTTCTCCTGCGTGGTCTGAATGGGCTAACTAAAGAGGGGGAACATATAAACAGGGCCAAACGCAGCCGAGGAGCCAGGAGGGGAGGGGGCAGCATGCGCTGAGCTGGGAGGGCGTACAGGCTGCTGCTGCTGCTGTTTGTCTCATTGTCTGTTTGGAAGGGGCTGTGTTTCGTGGATTCCAAGTACAAGAATTTATTGACGATGAGTGCCGTCAAGTTGATTCTGACTTATAACGACTCCATGTGATGGGATAGAAGTGTCCCATGAGGTTTTTCAGGCTGGCATTTTCTACGGGAGCAGATTGCTAGGTCTTTCTCCTGCAGACCGATGAATGGGTTCAAAGCACTGACTTGGCGGTTAGCAGCCAGAGCTTAACCACTGTGCCCCCCAAGGCTCCTCCGTCATGTGCGGAGTTTTGGATGGATGTCTTGCGTCAGGTCCTGCAATTAGCGGAGATGCAGCTGACCCCAGAACCTGGGCTCCTGATCTCACTATGATGTCCCGATCTCTGGGGCCCAGATCACGGAGGAGGGCAGTCTGTCGGGTTACGTGACCATGACAAAATTGCAGAGAAATGCAAACAAACGGCTGAGCAGTTACCAGGAGGATCAAGAGTTTAGTTATTAAGCTCCTCGACCAGAAAACAGTGCGATTTAGTCATTGAAGATGATTTTATTCCGGCTTCTATTATGGGCTGCGCCGCATAAATCTGCCTTTTATTGCTGGAGTGAGATGCTAGAGAATTTCAAGATGACTTTTGGCACTGTCTGCGTTGGCTGACTGCTGTGCCAGCAAGTGCTTGTGGAAAATTAGCAGCAATGATATTAATCACCATTTTTTTCCCCTGCCCTGTTAGAACTTTGTTTTGTGCTTCTTTTGCAAGGATCTCTTTTAGAATAAAATAATTCCAAGTGGAGTTAGAGAGTGGGGCAGTTGGGAAGGAGAGATGGCAGTTGTGTCCCCAGACAAGGGAGGGGTGGGTTTTACGAGGTGTGGGCTCTATAATGCTTTTCTTGTGCTGCACATCTCATCCTGCCTACGTTCTCTGGGCACTGGATGCCAGAAAGGACAAGGAAAGCAGGGACAAGCAGTGTCAAAGAAAGGAACAGCTGCTTTCTTTTGTGATTTCCCCTCTCCAATCTTGCCCTCCCTGCTACCCTCAAAGATTGTTTCTTTCTGTGTGTCAGTCTTTCCTTGAATTTTTATAGTAGTGGTCTTGTCCAGTATTTGTACTTTTGAGATTCACTGATTGCACTCAGCATAGTGCCCTCCAGATTCATTCATGTTGTCAACCGTTTTGTGGCTTCATCATTGTTCTTTATCGTTGCATAGTATTCCATTGTGTGTGTACCATATATGTTTATTCCATTCACCAGTTGATGGGCTTTTAGGCTGTTTTCATCTTTTTGTTATTGTGAATAACGCTGCAGAGGACATGGGTGTGCATATGTCTGTTCATATGATGGCTCTTATTTCTCTAGGATATATTCCTAAGGGTGAGATTTCTGCATCATGTGGTATTTCTGTTTCTAGCTTTTTAAAGTGGCACTGTATCATTTTATATATTGTTTATACCATTTCATGTTTCTACCAGCAGTGCAAAAGAGTTCCAGTCTCCCCAACAACCACTCCAACTTTTGTTAATTTCTGAGTTTTTTTTTTAAAATTTAAATTTTTTGTTTTTTGATTTGTGCCAGTAGTGTTAGGGTGAAAAGATATTTCATTGTGGTTTTGATTCGCATTTCTGTAATCAGTAGTGCAGAGGAATGTTGAATGTACCATGGACCGCCAAAAGAACAAACACATCTGTTAGGGAAAAAGTATAACCAGAGTGCTCCTTGGAAGCAAGGATGGTGAGACTGAGTCTTACATACTTTGGACATGTTGTCAGGAAAGATCAGTCTCCAGAAAAGGACATCATGCTTGTTAGTATTGAGGGTCAGGAAAAAGAGGAAGACCTTTGACGAGATGGGTTGACACAGTGACTGCAACAATGGGCTTAAGCATAAGAATGATTGTGGACATGGTACAAGACCAGGCAGTGTTTCATTCTGTTGTGCATAGGTCCCTATGAGTCCAAACTGATTCAATGGCACCTAGCAACAATAATAATCACTAGTGTCTTGGTCTTCCAGTGCTGCTATAACAGAAAATACTGCAAGTGGATGGCTTTAACAAAGAGAAATTTATTTCTTCATAGTAAAGTAAGCTAAAAGTCTAAATTCAGAGCATTAGTTCCGGAGGTAAGCCTTCTCTGTCTGTCAACTCTGATGCAATGTCCTTATTCTTAATCTTTCCCTGGTTGAGGTGCTTCTCCGGCAGAGAGTCTTCAGGTCCAAAGGACACACTGTGCTGCCAGCATTGTCATCTCAGTGGTGTGAGGTCCTCATGTCTCTCTGCTTACCTTTCTATTTTATATCTGGAAAAAGATTGGCTTAAGACACTATTCAGTCTTATAGACCCCATCAGTGGAACCACTGCTTATCCATCTTACTAAATCATAGTTACTGAACTTATAACACATGAGAAAATCCCATTAAAGGACAAAAAGGTTCTGAGATCAGGTAGTACTAGGCTTCCTACTTTGTTCTTCTTATTCAGTAATGCTTAACGTGTCTAACTGTTCTTTACTTTCCATATAAAGTTGGTGCCTAGTTTTCTGTCTAATTAAAGAATGTCATTGGAATTCAGATTGAGATTACATTGAATTTGTAGTTCTCTTTGGGTGGTATTGACATTTTCACAATGTTAAGTCTTCCTATCCATGAACGTGGTATGGTTTTCCATTTATGAAGTCATCTTTTGGTTTCTTGCAGTAGTGTTTTATAGTTTTCTTTGTATTAAGTCTTTTAAATGTCTAGTTAGATTTATTCCTAAGGATTTTGTCTTTTGTGTGGCTATTGTAAACACTATGGGATCCCTGATTTCCAGAGTTCTCCTGGAGGAAACCAAGTGATTTCTGTATGCTGATCTCATAGTCTGCCTCTTTACTGACTGTGTCTTTTAACTGTGATGCTAGCTCATAGTCTTCCTATCCACCCACATCTTTACCCCTTCTTGTTTCTATGAGGCACTTAACAAATGAGAGCAAATATTATTCATCTTAATCCCCGAACATCCTTACATATCTTATATTCTTTTTAAAAAAATAATACTCTATCTTTCTCTTCATTACCCCCAATTTTTGCTTTCTCTTCTTTCCTTTTATCACTAAAATCTTGCTTCTGTCCATCATTCCATTGAGATGGTTGCCAATGAGTTCTAAGTTGCTAAATAAAATGGTTTTGGTTTAATCTTACTCTTTGCATCATTTTAATACACAAACATTTTAATGCTAAGTGGGTATCTGGGGCTGTGCTGAGTTGCCCTGTTGGCCAAAACTGCTCTTATGTGTGTCCATAATATATAATCTGTGTTTTTTTCATCTTTCTTGTTTTGCTACTGTTTGCTAGTCTTGGCGGAGTCTAATTTTTGGTCTTCCCTCCTAAATTATCTCAAGAGTTTGCCTTTGGCTTTCCTGTCTCTGCTTTAAAAAAATATTCTATTTATTGTTTTGGTTTTGAAAATATACATGCGCCTGTTTTAGTCAACTAGTGCTGCTCTAACAGAAATAGCGTGAGTGGATGTTTTTAACAGAGGAAAGTTTATTCTTACACAGTCTGGTAGACTACAAGTCCAAATTCAGGAAGTCTACTCCAGGAGAAGGTTTTCCCCCTTGTCAGTTCTGGAGGAAAGTCCAGTACTGCATCAGTCTTTGTCCAGGGAGCCTCTTGGCACAGGAACCGTAGGTCTGAAGGACGTGCTCGTCTCCCGGTGTGGCTTGCTTGATGGTGTGAGGTTCCCAATTCTCTGCTTGCTTCCCTTTCCTGTCATCTCTTATAAAATGAAAGGATTAAGAGTGGGGCAAGCCATACTCCAGGGAGCAGGAAGGTGATTCTGTGAAGAGATTTACAGTTTCACCCTAATTCTTTAATATACAGGATAGGAAAATCACAAAACGGAGGACAATCGTAGAATACAGGGAGTTATGGCGCAGCCAAAGGGCTATATGTTTCTTTGGCAGGACACAATCCAACCGATGACACGCCAGTCTAACAGTTCCCATAGATATAATTGAGGGACATTGATTGCCTTCAGATTGTACAGCTGTTATCACCCTCTTTTACCAGATTGCTCCTCCTCTGTTAACACGAACTTTAGGGCCCTTTGCTGTTTCTCTCTGACCTTTTCAGTTGCTGTTGTCATTTTGACCCCATGGAGATAATTCTTTTACAAGAACACCATGCACAAGGCACACTTTTTTTTCAGAAAGTTTGAGTTGCAGAAGAACCAGAAATTCTATTAAACATGCTACTCCCTTTTGATCAGGATTCTTCTGTAGACTTTTTTAGGAAAACCTTCCATAACATCAGCCAGGCACTGTGGAGTTCTGTCTCATCTACTTCTGTTTTTGAGCAGTCATATCTCTTCACTTGGCTTCAAATGACTCTCTATTGGTAAATTCTAAATGTATACAAGATTTGACAATTAAATCCATAACTTAATGGTTCTAAGTGCTATCTACCTCATTGCTGAGTATCATTATGATCACCTTCAAAGTACCCCTGTTGAGAAGCTATGCACTGATGCCAGTGCTTAATCCATCTTCAAGGCAATTTTGGAACTCTTTATGGAATGACTGTTGAGCATGGTGGCAAGGTGGCAAGGTGGCAAGGTGGCAAGTTTGTGAACTTAATTGTATAGTTGTCTGTGAGGGTGTTTTTATCCAGTGAACAAATAACTGTGTTGGAACACCCTCCCTACTCACCTGATCTGACCCCATATGACTTTTTTCTTTACCTGAACTTAAATGAAATACTGAAAGGAAGATAATTTGATGATGTTCAAGACATCAAGGGTAATATGATGATAGCCCTGATAGTCATTTCCAGAAAAAAGAGTTCCAAAATTGCTTTGAAGAGTGGACTAGGTGCTGGCATCGGTGCATAGCTTCACAAGAGGAGTGCTTTTAAGGTGACCATAGCGATATTCAGCAGTGAGATGCATACCACTTTTTCTAGGGTGAGTTCATGAACTTAATTGTCAGTCCTTGTCTATTGAACTGGGCTCCTAAGCAGAAATAAACATTGCGGTTCATTTCTTGGTGAGCTATGGGAAGCTAAACAAAGCATAGATTGTCATGTAACTGTATACCTAGGTTTGTAGAGGCCAGCATGCTGAGATAGGTGTAGGGAACAGGCCAGAGTTTTCTCTGTGTTCTGATGTCTTCTGCACCCTGATTTGGTTTAGCCAAATTAAAGAAAACTAGGCCTGGTCTTGAAAGAACTTGGAATGGAGGCTACCTGGGAATTCTGTGTGTCTGGAGGGAGCAAGCAATTCAGTGCTGTGATTAAAAGGAGCCCAGGAGTCAGAATGCTGGGGCTCAAAACCCAATCCCTTGGTGTGTGATCTTACATGAGTTTCGTGAGTACTTCTTTACTTCTCCGTTTCCTTGTATACAATAGGGGACAATGACTGGATCTGTCTCCCAGGGTTGCCATGAGGATTAAGTGAGAAAATGCATGTAGAGAGCACTGGGCCTTTCAAAGTAAGGACTCATCGAATCCTAACCGTCTTGAGCCATTTGGTTTGTCTCTCTCAAAAGACAGGAGAGAGCCTTTTCTAAGAAGCCTACGACAGAAAGCAAAATGCATTAATATGAAAAGCTCTTTCTTTTGAAGAGAAAAATGCTGAGCCAACGTCTGAGGCTTTGTGGTGGAGATTCATTTACTTCTGATTATCAATTGGTGGATGAGAAGTAGGTGGGTTAAAGACGAGCAAAATCTTTACGACACATTTGACCCTGTTCTTTGGGCCCAGCTCTAGGAAAGCTGATTAAAGGAGGCTGGGGTGGAGCCGAGCTGCCCCACTTAAGGCTTTTGTCAACGTTTTCTTATAAATTCTAATTTCCAGGGCCTGGAAATGCCAGTGTTGAAAATATTCTCTGAGGGCTTGAGTTTGTTGCTGAAGATCTTTATCAGGCACTGAATAGGCTTGTCAAGTTTTAAAAGAGGAAGAGAGGAAAAAATATTGGAAAGGGAGGGGTATTTGTTGAAAGTCTGTGAATACAGAGTGGTCTGGTTCCCATGTCCCTTCCTCCCCTTCCACAGCCAGGCCATCAGCCCTCTGACCATGAGCTACCTAGAGGTGGGGCCCGTTTACATGACCCTCCCTGTGCAAGGTGGTCTTACATGAACTTTTTATTTAGGCTTTTGTTTTCTTTGGCATCTATCATGTGTCAGGTGCCAAGCTAAGGACCTAATGAATGGATTTGGCGCCACAGACAAGTCAGCACATGCTAGGGTGTCCTCTCAGGCTCTTCACCTCATTCGGTGGGGTAGTCCCAGCCAGGTCTCCATGCATCCAGAGCTCCAGGCATTGGAAAGTAGGATGGAATGTTTGGAAAGTTGGAGAAAATGGCTGTAGATCGTCTCTCACACTCTCACCTGTTGTTAGCTGTCCAGCTGGTTCCGACTCACAGTGATTCCATGTGCCAAAAATGAGACGTGGCCCAGTTTTGACCTGCCTTCATGATCACCGGTGTGTGGTGGTCACTGTGTATTTCTGAGTGCTCATCTTCCAGCTTTGTATGAGACAATATTGTGTTTTCGTCCCTGGGGGTTCATTGGCTGATTTTTGGACATAGTTCACCAGGTCCTTCTAACTAGTCTGTCTTAGTCTGGAAGCTTCCCTGCAACCTGTCCTCCACGGGTGACCCTGTTGGTATTTGAAATACTAGTGGTATAACTTCCAGGATCACAGCAGCATGCAAGCCACCTCAGTATCACACACCGGCAGATGGGTGAGTGGTGGATCCTTTCACTCAGCTCATGTTAAGAATGTTCGGTAATGTGTTCATCCATCAGATCTGCCTGCTTTGGCTTAACTGCTTGGAACTCTGTGCCTCCCAGGCTGCCCAGCCCCAGGCACCTCTAACCTGGTCTCAGATCTATCTTGGAGATACAGTTTTTGGTGACAAGAGGCCCTTCAGTATCTGTGGCCTTTGCACCATGTACAACTGGAGCTGAGGTCACCTCTTTTCCTTGGAGGTGGAAATGGCCTGATGAGGCCATGAGGTCATGGGGTGTGCAGCTGTCTGCTCAGGATTTGGCAGAAAGCAGCTGAGTAAGGATGACTCGCCCCTTAATGGATGTTAATTACTGCTTGCAGCATCATGTAGGTCAGAGGACAGGAGAATTCTGATGTCAGCTCTGCCAGGCTGTGCCTGGTGGCGGGCAGGCACTCACATTTGATTAGGGTTGTGGCTAGCTGAGTGCAGCCATAGGGGCCCAGATGAAACAACTGAGACTTTTCTAAGTTGCTGGGGGACAGTTCACAGTTACTATATTTTGTGGATTGAGTTGTGTGCCCCCCAAAATGTGTGTAGCTATTTGGTTGAGCCATGATTCTCAGTATTGTGTGATACTCTTTTATGTTGCAAATCCTGCCTCTGTGATGTTAATGAGGGAAGAGAGTAGCAATTGTGTTGGTAACACAGGACTCCGTGGGTAATCTTGTGTTGTGCCTTGAGATCGGCTCTTAGAAAATAAAGGAAAGGGAAGCCAGCAGAGAGTTAGAGACCTCCTACCACCAAGAAAGCAGTTTCAGGAGCAGAGTGCATTCTTTGAATTCAAGATTCTTCTGCCTCAGAAGGAAACCCTGGTGGCATAGTGGGTTAAGTGCTATGTCTGCTAACCTAAAAGGCTAGCAGTTCAAATCCACCAGGTGGATTTTGGCAGTTCTCCATGGTCCTATAGGGTTGCTGGGAGTAGGGCCTCGACTTAACAGCAGCAGGTTCTTTGGGTTTTGCCTCAGAAGTTCCCATTCCAGGGGAAGATTGAGGACCGGATCTTCCTCCAGAGCCAACTAAGAGAGTTTTGCCCTGGAGCTGATGCCCTGAATTTGGACTTTCAGTGTCCTTTGTCATGAGAAAATAAATTTCCATCTCTTAAAGCCATCTGCCTGTGGTATTTCTGTTATGGCAGCACTAGATGACTAAGATATCAAATGAAATTTTCAAAATGAAGTTCAGCCTGTGCTTCCCATGCCTAGCCCCATCAAATCCAATCCCATGATTACACAAAACCCAGCTGTATCACCTAAACCAAACCCAGCACCATAACCTAAACCAAACAAGTTGTTGTTGAGCTGATTCTGACTGATGGTGCCCCCAAGTGTGTCAGAGTAGAACTGTGTTCCACAGGGTTTTCAAAGGCTACTATTTTGGAAATAAATTATGAGACCTTTCTTGTCCTGCAATTCTGGGTAAGCTTGAGCCACCAATTTTTGGGTTAACAGTGAGCATGTTAACTATTTGCACCACGAATAACCCCCATATCTACACTGACCTAAACCCGAACCCCAAATATATACAGTCTGGTTTTTGAGCTCTACCATTTTGATTAAATTAGAACCAGTAATTCTAGACAGTATGGATTTACTCCAAGTCGCCATTTACTAGCTTGTCATATGGTGGCTTTGTCATGCTTCTATTTAAATGTAGAGACAGATTAAACAACAGCAGAATAATTAATGACATTACAAATTGGAGCAGCAAATGGCAGTCCTCTTCACGCTAACCTTTGCTTCCTGCAATAAAGCAGAGATTTGTAGAAGCTCTGATGTAGTGCATCATTTTAAAACATCATCTCCTAAGAGCTCGTTAGCTGTGTTTTAGCTGGGTGGCAGATGGAAGGTGTCAGTTGTGAATATTTATGGGGATTGAAATGGACGCTTAAGAGGTGAGTGCTGAGTAGAGCATCTTGTGGTACTCACAGAAACCATATCTGTCACTGGGAGGATGATGAATGGGCGGGCCCTTCCTCTTTACAGTAGCTGGGGTCTGTGTGGAACGATGCCGTCGCAACACCCTTGCATCATCTCCAGATGTCTGGGCTTTAGACACTTGAACTCAAGTGCTGGTTGGGGAAAAGTTACCTGGCAGAGAGAAAATAAGAGGCAGGCATTCCTTCGTTTGTAAAGAGGGGTTTAACTTTGCAAAGAGAGCTTTTAGCTTTGCTGGTGCCTGTGAGACACGCTTGGCTTCTCTGCATTTTGGAGGTGAATGCATGAAGACAGGAGGGCTCTCAGCTCACCAAGAGGTCCCCAGGGTGCACACGGTTGAGCCACAGAAATCACTCTTTCCTCTGTTTCACAACTATATGGAAGTGGCCAAAGAGTACTGGTGGCTTGAATTGGTCCCTTTAAAGAAGAGGAAAAGGCAGCAAGTTTATACCTTTATAAATAGACAATGTATTGTGTATTTGTTCCTACTTAACTGCACTGTTGTCCATTTTAGTTATTCTCATTGAAAAAAATTAATTTGATGGCAAAAAAGTATATTTTCTATTTTTTTAATGAAGGTATAATTTGTTATTGTTAATGGCTGTCCAGTTGGTTCTAACTCATGGCAACCTTATTATGACAAAATAAAACATTTCCCAGTCCATGGCAGCTTCATGATCATTGGTATGTTTGGGTCCATTGTTGTGGCTGTTGTGTTAACCCATTTCTTTGAGAGTTTCCTTCATTTTCGCTAACAGTCAGCCGTATCAACCATGATGTCCTTAAGTAGTGGTTGATCTTTCCTGATAATGTGTCCATGAAAGTCAGTGTGCTGACGTTTTTCCACCCTCTCTTCTAAGGAGCTTTGTGATTGTCCATTCCTCATTGCCAGATGAGTTGATTTTGACTCATAGCAACCCTGTAGGACAGAGTAGAACTGCCTCAAAAAGTTTCAGGGGTGGTAATCTTTACAGAAGCAGACTGCCACATCTTTCTCTCCTGATCAAGGTTGTATTCTAGTTTAACACAGTCACATCTGCTCCTTTTTACCATATAGTTCTGTGAGGATTGCCAAGTGCATTGTCATGTAGCTGACACCCGGTGAAAATACAGAACAGTTCCAGTACTCTCCAAAGTTTCTGTTTTCTCTATCCAGTTCATCCTTCTGTCCTGGGAAACCACTGATCTGTTTTGTGTCTCTGGGGCTTTGCCTCTTCCAGAATGCCGTATTAATGTAGGTTTTTTAGTCTGATTTTTTTCACTGAATCTAATGTATTTGAGACTCATCTTTGTAGTTATATGTGCCAATAATTTTTCCTTTTCTTTTTTATTGGTAGGTATTTATTCCGTAGTATGAGTGTCCTAAGCTCATTTATCCATTTCCCTCCAGGGAAGTACTTGAATTGTTTCCAATTTGGGGCAGTAGCACATAAAACCGCTGCAAATACCTACCTGACTATGGGGTTTCAAATGAAACTATATTTTTGTTTCCCTTGAGTAAGTGCCTAGGAGAAAGTTCACTTAGTTGTATGTCAAGCTCATGAGTTATTTTATAAAAAAACATATTTTTTTCCAAGCTGGGTGTACATTTTATATTTCCCTTCAAAAGGGATAGAAATTCCAGTTGCTCTGCACCCTTGGTGGTACTTCATATTATCTTTTCTTTAATAGATGTAATAGATGTTTCATGGTACCTCATCATGGTTATAGTTTGTATTTTTAGAATAACCAATGACATTGAGCATCTTTTCATGTTTTCGTTTACCATCTATATCATCCTAGAGTCACCACGAGCTGGATCCGACTCGATGGCACTTGATGCCTATCATCTTTGGCAGATGTCTTTTATCCATTTGAAAATAAATTGCTAATTTGGTAGAGAAAATATTTTAATTTCTTTTTTTCTAAGTTAAAACTTTTTAACTGTCTGTTAACCCGACAAGCTAATTTTGCTCCCTAAACGCCTTTAGCCACCTGAAAGGCTTTGACATAACACTCAGTGTAGACAGAGTCACATGTTTCTAAGTCAGACAGTGGAAAACTATGAAACGTTTTTCCGGATGGCTTTGGAAATAAAAAATAAATGCTTCCATCCCCTCTGGGGTAACCTGTCCCATCCTGTGAAATGGGGTCATTAAGCCAAGTTCTCCTTTGTAGGAGAAGAAATAACCACAGAGAGCTCTTTTAAGAGGGTTACTTGTTTTTCCTAGAGCTATTAGACACCAGAGGATTATAGGATGCTGGTTTTAAAAACAGCCCTAGGGCTTCCTTAGGGTAAATATTGATTATTTGTGACTTGGAGTCTTAAATCAAGAAAGACAACTTGCTTCAGATGTTACTTTAAAAGAAAAAAAAAAAAACCCAAAACAGGAACACACATCTATAAGACTGATATAATTCTTTCAGACTTAAGATACTTTGGAAGTCACAGCAACCTGTCCTGTTTACCAGCTTGAATAACAAAATAAACAAGACCTTGAAATTTTCATTGTTTGGATGAAATACACTTTCAGTGGACTCCTAGGGTTTATCCCCCTCCTGTTCCGTCCTTTCCTTGAGTGCCACATTTCTCTTACATGTTACAGCTCACCTTCCCCGGGGATGGAGTCCATCCATCTTCTTGGGCAGAAGTGGTTTGACCACAGGCGGGCGCCTGAAACGGGGCCCGTCAGATCTTTTCTACTATTGCTGAATCTGACGTAGTATGAATCTGAGAGACATGTAGTAGCCATTTATTGTCACTTGGATGAAACTTGGAAACATGCTGAGTGAAATAATTGGGTAACAAAAGGACAAACACTACTGATCCCTGTGATGTGATGTATCTACGGTAGGCAGGTATATAGAGACCAAGGCTTCTTATTAGTGGTTCTCATGGGTGGGAGAGAGGAGGAAACATGGTTAGGGGGTGCTGAACTTCTGTTGAAAGTGACAGAAAAACTTGGAAATGGAGAGTGGTAATGACTGTATAACATGAACTTGATGTCACTAAATTGTACACATCAACATGTTAAACATATTATTACATGTATACTGAACCCGAGTTGATTCAGATTCATCATGGCCCTATAGGAAGTAGGACTGTCTCATAGGGTTTTCAAGGAGTGATTGGTGACCAGGGTTGAACTGGTGGCCTTTTGGTTAACAGCTGAACTTTTAACTACCGTGTCATCAAAGCTGCCTAAGTATGCTTACCACACACACACACACACACACACACACACACACTCTCACACAAATGAGGCTGACTCCTAGAAAGACAAAAACTAAAGACGAGAGCATGTAACTGGCCTAGTGATGGTCTAGGTCCTAGTTTGTGCTGCATTCCTAGGTTCCTCTGTAGTTGGAAACCATGAAATGCCTCGGTGTGCTTCCATTTAATTCCCCTTTATATTAAAGGAAGCGTACATTAGTTTTTGATGTTGCCATCAGGAAAGTTGCAACTGGGAGAATACTGGACAATTTTGGTTAGGAAGCACCTCTACCTGAGTTGGCTGCTGGCAAAGTATCAGGGGCAGTGGTCATAAACACTGAGCTTTGTGATGCCCGGTGAACAGCTAGAATCGAGGGTGCATATAGTCAGTATGAAGATAGGTCTCAATGATGAAATGGAATATACTTATTTATCCCACACTCTAGTCAGGTTCCTAAGATCTTTGATTTGGAACGGATCTTAGAGGTTAGGTTCTCCATCTTATCTGATCTCTCTTTCACAGCAAAAGGCCTTACTCTTAAAATCATGCAGTTGGCCGTATGACCTCTGATCATGTTAAGTCAGTCGGATCACTTCAGAGTCTACAGAGATCTAGAAAGATAAGTATTATTTTCTGTTTTAGTATTCACATTCATGCCCCTAAATCCTTATCTGAATATTTTAAGACAGCTGATTCTCTTAGTATTCTCTTGGGATTGCCCTTCTCTGGGAGCAGACCAAGGGTTCCTGTGCAGAGAAGCTCTCACTCAGTTGAGTGGAAGACTGAAGAGAAGGACCTTTCTCCAGAAATGAGAGAAAGAGAGCTTTCCTGGAGCTGACATTCTAAAACGTGGGTTACCAGCCTACTAGCCTGTGAGAAAATAAGTTTCTCTTTGTTAAAGCCATCAACTTGTGGCATTTCTATTATAATATAGCAGCACTTAATATCTAAGACAAACTACCATTTAAAAAATACCACTAAGTGGGTGGCCTTGTAGAACAGAAATGTATTTTCTTACAGTTGGAGCAAAAAAGTCCACATTAGTGTCCTGGCTGCTGATTTCTTCTTAGGGCTTTGACAAAGTGACTGTGGCAGGCCTCTCTGCTAGTTTCTGGTGACTGATGGCCATCCTTGGGTGGCAGATCCTCTTTCCACGTCATCTGTCTTTCCCTGGTGTGTGTGGCTATGTGTCTGTCCTTTTCCTTTATAAGAAGAGATTAGGACTAGGACCCACCCTGCCCTGGTATGACTTTGGTAACTGATGACATCTGCAAAGAAAAACTCTTATTTCACCCAACAAGGTCCCATTCACTAGCACAGGGGTTAGTACTTTGACATATCTTTGTAGGGGTACAGCTCAAAGCTGTTCCATACAGAAAGAGTTTGTTGACAACCTTTCCTCTAAAACCAGGAAGAAAGTAGCCTTGAAGTTTGCCTTGGACCTCTCTTCCTTTACTTGAGAACAACAGCTGATGTTAGGTGTAAAAGAACTACATCACTTCCCAGCTGGTTACAGTGTTGCAGATCAGCTGGGATTGGAAATTCTGGAACTCTGAAGGTGTTGAGCTATGTCAGACTGATGAATTATGTAAAACCTATTTTCCCTGAGTATTATTAATCATCCTCAAGCAAATGAAGACATGCTAATTAATTCGTGGTGGTTTTTACCTGCAAATGCCAAAGGAACTAAACCACATTAAATCTTCTCCTCAAGACTAGCACCCTGTTAAACACCCTATGACTTATCCAATTTAATTTGAAAGATGTGGGGTTCGTTTTTGAAACTGAGTTTGTCTGTAGTTTCAGAAACCAAAGGACTCTTTCTTGAAAGTGTAACCTCAAGGTTTTATGCAGAAGGACTTGAAATATGGATGTTTTGGGTGGTGCTGTGGTTAAGTGCTTGGTTGCTAACTGAAAAAGTTGGCAATGTGAGCCAACCAGCTACTCCTTGGGAGAAAGATGGGGCAGTCTGCTTCCATAAAGACTGCAGTCTGGGAAGCCCGGTGGGGCAGTTCTACTCTCTGCTAGAGCGTCGCTCTCAGCCACAATCGACTCAACAGCAATGGATTTAACACTTAAGAAAATCTGGTACTTAGCCTTTCTCTCTGCTTAAAAGTCTCTCTTCATCTTCACAGAAACTGCCTTTTTGCAAGTAGTAGGGGTGACTCTGCTTATGATGTTATTTTTACACTGTTTTTTCCTCTTACTGATACAAAAGAAGGGACAATTGATTTTGAGTCAATCCATAGAGAATCAAACTTAGAGAATTATCTTTGAAAGGCTCGTGATTAAGTGTAAAAGAACTACATCACTTCCTAGCTGGTTCTAGTGTCACAGATCAGCTGGGATTCTTTGTATTTGTTTTATTCTGTAAAAACGTGAGATCAAATAAAAGACATTGTAGGTTTTCTGTCATCAGGCAATGTTTTGTGTTCTCCTCATAAAGTCAACTCAGGGGTCCAAAAGTTGAGATGCTTTTCATTTCAAATGATATTTTATTTTATATTTCATTCAAGCTTAGAAATAATAAATTGCCAGTCCTTCATGAAGTCATTTTTAGAAACACAGAACAGTACAGTCGAGAGTTAAAAAAATAAAGCCAAAGGTGTGAATGACCTTCCATCAAATTACAAGAAAAGGAAGACTTAAGATGCTCAACAGACGGGATTCCTTCTGCCTTCACTCAGCTGGGTTCCACTGATTGAATTATTTAATATGTAATTCTGTAGCTGGTTATTCAGATTTTTCAGGAGGATTCTCTCTATGTAGGCACCCCCCAAAAGCTATGACTTTATTATAGTTCGAGAAATTTGAGAATATAGGTGTTATGGGTTGAATTGTGTCCCCTCAAATTGTACGTCAATCTGGCTGGACCATGATCACCAACATTGTGTGGTTGTCCACCATTTTTTAATATGACCTGCTTATCCTATGTGTTGTAAAGCCTGATGTCAGTGAGGCACGATCAGAGACAGTTACGTTAATAAGGTGGGACTCAATCTACCAGATTAGGTTGTGTCTTGAGTCAGTCTCTTTTTAGATATAAAAGAGAGAAGCCAGTAGAGAGGATAGGGAGCTTGTTACGACTATGTAGCAAGAGGCAGGAGCTCAGCCAGGGGGCCCTGCACTGAGAAGCTCCTAGACCAAGGGAAGATTGATGACAAGGACCTTCCCCAAGAGCCAACAGAGAGTGCCTTCCCCTGGCATTTGGACTTCCCCTAAATTTGGACTTGTAACCTACGTGCAGTGTTTCTGTTACAGTAGAACTGCATAGCTAAGCCTTCGAGCTGACACCGACTCACTGCGGCCCTAGCTCTGGTGAAGAGCTAATCAAAAGGTTTGCAGTCTGAGTCCACCATGTACCCCTTGGAGACCTTCTGGGGCAGTTCTACTCTGTCCTGTAGGGTTGCTAGAGTCAGAATCAGCTTGATGGCAACAAGTGTGGTGTGTTCCAGTTAGGTAAGTCAGACAGTAGTTTACAATGCCAGATCTTTAATTTCTCTAAATGTTGGTTTCTTCTTCTCTTAAATGGGAGCTATAATACTTATCTTCCAATGCTGTTGAAGTGCTCATTAAGTTACAGTTGGCACAAATACGCCTCAAAGATATTAGAAATGGGCATCGTAGATTGTATTGTGCCATTTCTAACATAATAATTTTCTGTTAGATAACAGTAGTTAAAGAGTTTCATACTGTGCTTGATGGGTAGTGACTGCTAACCAGTAACTAGCTGCTGTCGAGTCAGTTCTAACTCACAGTGACCCTATGTGTATCAGAGCACAGCAGTGTCCACAGAGTTGTCAATGGCTGATTATTTTTGGAAGTTGATCACCAGGACTTTCTTCTGAGGTACCTCTGGATAGACTCAAAATCCCAACATTTGGTTAGTAGATGAGTGCATTAACTATCTGCACCACTGAAGAACTCTAAGTTAAGGCTGAAAAGAACCTGTTGTCACTGAGTTGGTTCTGGAAGATCCCAGGAATGGGCCTCTTTGGATTGTATTGTGCCATTTCTTGAGTAATAAAGACCCGTTGAGTGATATCTAGCTCTATTGTGTTTCATTTCACTGCATTACAGGTCAATTCACACCGCTCGCTCATACAGTGTGAAGTACATGCCTTTCTTCTCAAGCCCTTGGTAAAATCTCTTAATGGATGCTAATCCTTGATCCTGTCATTTGATACTAGCAAAATAATAAATCCTACCCAGTGACCCAAGTTAGTGAAGCCTGGCTAGTCTCAAAGCATTTTGATTTCTCCTTTTCCTCAAACAGGAAGGCTGTTTATGGAAAATATCCTAGAGGCTGGAATTCCTAGCAGGTTGGCTTCAACCTGTTTTGTGTCTAAAAACCACACATCTGGCCCAAGAGGAGGCAAGTGCTGTAACTGTCCCGCAGGTGTGGTTAGGAATGTAGGGAGGGAACCTTGGCCCTTTTGGTAAGATTTTTCCAGGGGCCGCCAGTGTGTAGTCAGCAGGCAGCGTCTCCTATACTCCCAGGGGTTGGCACAGTCTGGAGATAGTAATTTTCTGTTAGCTTGCAGCTCTGGTGGTGAGCAGGCCTTTTGTATCCCAGGGGCCCCACCGTGGGTTGGAGAAGAGAGAGGGTGTGTCAGATGCTGTCAGAGTCCCAGCCACATCCTCTTGGCACTCACTATTCCTATACAAGGACACTAGGGCTTCTATCTGCAAAGACTGTGCCTCTCTGTTTAAAACTTTCTCTGGCCCCGGTAGCCTTCTCAGCCCAAGGGTAGGGCAGGTTGGAAGTCAGAAGAGTGAGCTCTGGGATCCACCCCAATCAATGACTGACGGAGTTGATGGACAAATGCCAAGTTTCCTGGTCCCATCCATGTCTTCCAGAATTCCCCAGTGTGACTGAGTTTCTGTTGTCCCCAGTGGTACTCTGGTCAATAAAAACAGAAGCCACGTCTATTGCTGTTGGGTTGATTCTGACGCATGGAGACGTCACGTGTTACAGAGTAGAACTTCTCCATAGGATTTTCTTGGCTGTAATCTTTTTGGAAGCAGATGGCTAGGATCTTCTTCCGCAGGTGGCTTTGCCGCTGGGTGAGTTTGACCCACCAAACTTTAGGTGAGTAGTTGAACAAAACCAATGCTGCCCAGGAACCTGGGTCTGCTTGTTCCACTTACTGGCATCCTTCCTTTTCCTCTCTCACTTCTTTGTGGGATCACTTTCTAAATAAACTAAAACCACTTCATCCTTGTCTCAGAGTGTGCTTTAGAGAAACACAACTTAGGACAAAAGGTCCACTCATTTTAATTCAGTTCATCCATCAGCTTTTATAACCATGCCCTGTAGGTGCTAACACCCAAGAAGACGTCTGTGTATCTTCTGGTTTTCATAGCAGGGAAGATAGGAGCAAATGGGGGACTTGACACTTTCTCCATGAAGGATACGGGTCAGTTCGAATCCTTCTTCTTGTTAGGTGCCATTGAGTTGGCTCTGACTCACAGTGACCCTCGGTGCCCACAGAAGGAAACACTGCCCGGTCCTGGGCCTTCGTCACGGTTGTTACTACACTCAAGCCCACTGTTGCAGCCACAGTGTCACTGCGTCTCACCGGGAGTCTTCCTCTTCTTTGCTGACCCACCACTTTACCAAGTATAATGTCCTTCCCCAGGGACTCATCCCTCCTGATAATATGTCCAGTATATATGAGACAAAGTTTCACCACCCTTATTTCTAATGAGCATTCTGTCCGTCCTTCTTCTAAGACATATTTGTTCATTTTTTCTGGCAGTCCATGATACATTCAATATTGATACCACTTATGTCTTCATTCAGTACTATGAAGTAGTAGTTCCATTTTACAGATGAGTAAGCTGAGGTGCAGAAGGTTAGATACTCTATTGAAGGAATGCAACTTCTGGATGGAAAAGCTAGGACTTGATCACAGTCTTGACGCTACTTTGTTATAAATGTTCTTGTTTCCGGTTTATTTCTGAAGGTGTGAATGAATCAGGGGAGGAGTAACGTACATCTCTCAGGTCTGTGTTGTAAAACTTTAAAATCAGCATGAATCACGTCATACCACTCCTTAGGTCTCACATAGCAAGTACAGTAAAATGCAGCTCCGGCATTGGCCGGCGTGATGCTGCATCACCTGGCTCCTGCTCATGTCTTAGATCTCATCTTGTACCACTTTCTCCTGCTCTCACTCTGTTCTTGACAGACTGATCTTCTCTGTGTGCTGTTTACAGAAGGACTCGACATTCTACCCATGAATGAATCTCAGCCCATTCCTGGTCTTGAACTTGGCTGTTTCCTCTGTCTAGAATGTTCTTCTCCAGATCTTTGCAGGGCTGTCCCTTTGTTATCACTCAGGTCTCAGTACAAATGTGGCGTCCGCAAAGGGTCCCTCCCTGACCACCCTAACTAAAATACTTCTCCCCTACAAGCTTAACCCCGGCATTTGCTTTCAAGATTTTTTTTTAAACTATATTCCACACAAATATTAACTGATTTGTCTTTTGATTATTGCCCAACTCATTAAAATGTAAGCTGAACAAAGTTCAGAAATTCACTGGTCTTCCTTTTTCTGCTTTCCCCAGGGCCTAGAACAGTGCCTGGCATGTATTTTGTTAAATGAATAAATAAAGAAACATAAGTGAGGCAGTGAAGTGAGAAATTTCAGGCATGTATCTGATAGGACCTTAAAACGTATTTTGTGTATAACTAAGATTTATGTACCCAACCCTTTGTAATCAGCAGAATTAATATAACTTGAAAGCAAATGCATCTTGCTGACATTTTGGAACTGTGTGTGTGCGTTAATACCAATCAATTTAAGAGTGTGTTTCGCAGCACGCCATTTGGATGAGAAATGTCGGAGAGGGAGAAGGTGGACAGCTTCTTAGCTTCCTTTTTTCTGGCACATTTAACATCATTCCAGTAAACTGGCTCTGGGTTTAATTAAAGATTGCTTGGGGTGTGGAGACGAGGAGTATGGAGAGAGTCTTAACAATCTTTTCCCTTTTGGCTTTGCTTTAAAAAAAAAAAAAGATTTATTATGATTAAAAGGCATATGGTTTAAGCCCCAGGAAACCTAGTTTGGGGTTTTCCTATTTTATTTTAATGTTCACACTTCTTCTCCATAATTTTTTTGTGTGGGAGTAGAACATAGAAAAATAAATGACATGCCTATGTTCATACATTTGTTTCAATAACACTCCTTGTGTTTTTGATTGGGAAAAGAATCTGCCTTCCTTAGAAAATCTGGGAAGCGAAGACAATATAAAGAAGAAAGTACAATCATCTGTAAGTCATCTTTTTAGCAACAATGACTGGTAACATTTTGATGTCTTTTATTCCAGTTGGTTTTCTGTGATTATGAATATGTGTGTGTTCTTCAATTTTGATTTTATGCACTGGGTTTTTTTTTTTCTTTTTTTTTTTTACTGCAAGATTCAAAATTGGCTTACTGTATTTCAAGAAAAAATTAAGGAGACTTCTTTTTGTTTTAAAACAGCACGGCATTTTATTTTCATAGAAGTTGACACAAAGCTCCTTTCTCATTGTGAGTCTAAAGTTTATTTTCAGTGACTTTTGGTCAACCATCGTTGTAGAGATGATCCCTTTTGAGCTGCTGCCTATAGTAAGTGCTTCAAATTTTGACCCTCTTTATCTCCAGCCTAATGTCAAAGCATATAAAAAAAATAATGGGGTTTTATCTGCATTTCCTATTTGGTTAAGCTTGTAATTTTTGTGTTTATTGAATTGCCGATCACAAGTTTTTCTTGATATCCAGCCAGAACCTTTTACTCATGGATTGTCAGTTCCCAAATAATAGTCCTTCACAATACATGAGTCAGTCCCACTACACTCTCCCAGCTCTGAGATTTGCATGATCCATTTGGGGAGAATGGGCAATGTGCCCATAAGCATTGCAAGAAATGACAAGTGTGTCACAGCTTAATCCATCTGGCAGCTTGTAAATTTTTTTTTGATAGAAATTATTGTATTCATTCTAATTTAAAAAATATCAAACTGTGAAAAACAATACACCAAGGAATTAAAGAAAGAGATGGTAGATGTGTAACAGTATGAATGTTTTCTGATCTCAGCGCCATGGTTCTCAACTTCGCAGCGTGCTAGAATCACACAGATATTTAAAAAAAAAAATGTGTGCCAAGTCCACAACCTCAAACATTTCAGAGATGCCCAGGAATTAATATGTATAAAAAGAATTTCTCAGTAGCCAGAGTTGAGACCACTGTTTTAATTGGTGGTAGGTACCAGGATTACTGTTGGGATGGGAAGTATCTTTGTGTGGGAAAATACCTGCCTAAACACCTAGGTTAGGGGCAAGACCCAGAAAGGTTTGTCATCCAGCAGCTGTAACAGTAAAGAGGAAAGGTAAGTTGTTCTGTGTGGGGAAAATAAGAGCAACTGAATTTATTGCTCTGAGGCTGAAGGACAGAGAAGAGAGTAAACTGTGCCCATGAGTAACTCAAGAGCCAAACCAAAACAAACCAAACCCCACTGCCATCCAGTAGATTCTGACTTATGGTATAGAGGACCTATTATAAAGGACCAGTGAAAAGTCTTCCCTGTAGTAGGGTGGCAAAAAATAACATAAACATAGTAATACTTAATGTTCCGCTTGATACTGTTTGTACATCATTGTTTGAACTTTTCTAGATCACTTCCAAATCTACCAAGAAACCAAACCAAATCTGCTGCTGTCGAGTCAATTCTGACTCACCGTGACTCTACAGGTCAGATTCTACAATACTCTTCAAAATGCTTTATGTGATTTTCTTCTTTTTCTTGGTATATATTGAGGAAATAGGTGAGTTAAAAATTGAAAATCTGACTTGATGTAGCACAAAAAAAAAGCAAGATCCTAAAGTCGAGGTGACCACGAATGTACACCTTTCAAGAAATCTTGGAATTGCTCTTCCATAAGGCATGGGATTAGTGTTTTAAGCCAATCTGGTTCCATATGTAAAATCAGGAATCCAGTTGACAGGCAAGTTAATGCATACACGCACAACTGTATCTCAAGACTCATATTTTAAATTAAATCGGAATCATGATGTGTATGAGGTCTGACAAATGCGTGAACTTAATTGTTCTAAGTGCTACATACCTCACTGATGAATATCACTGCGGCCAGCTTTGGAGTACTCCCCTTGGGAAGCTATGCACTAACGTTTGCGCCTAGTCCACCCTTCAAAGCAATTTTGGAAAGCTTTCTGAAGCGGCCATTGTGCACGGTGCAAGGTGGCAAATTTGAGAACTTAATTGTATAGTTGACTGTGAGGGAGATTTTAGCCAGTAAACAAATAACTGTATTGGACCTCCCTCCCTACTCACCTGATCTGGACTCCAGTGACTTCCTTCTTTACCTGAAGATAAAGGAAGTATCGAAAGGAAGACATTTGGATGACATTCAAGACATCAAGGGTAATATGACTCTGGTGGCCATTCCAGAGAAAGAGTTCCAAAATTGCTTTGAAGGGTGGAATAAGTGCTGGCATCGGTGCATAGCTTCCCAAGGGGAGTACTCCAAAGGTGGACACAGTGATATCCAGCAACGAGGTCTATAGCACTTTTTCTAGGATGACGTCAAGGCTTGAATTGTGTCCCCCCCAAAATATGTGTAGCCACGTGGCTGGGATATGATTCCCAGTATCTTGGGACTCTCCTCCGTTGTGTGGCTTTGCTAAACTGTATGTTAAAGGATTAGGGTGGGGATGTAGATTCCTGCATAGAATTACTTCCCTGCCCTGCTGTAGGGGGAGTTTCCCCAGAGTATGGCTTGCCCCACCCTTGATGCTTTCAGCTTGCAAGAGATAAAAGGGAAAGAGAAACAAAGGACAATTGAGAACCTCGCTACCGTCAAGCAAGCAGCACGGGGAGAAGAGAACCTCACTACCATCAAGCAAGCAGCACTGGGAGAAGAGCACATCCTTCAGACCACAGGTTCTTGTGCCAAGACGCTCCCTGGACAAAGACTGATGCAATACCGGACTTTCCTCCAGAGCTGACAAGGGGAAAGCCTTCCCCTGGAGCGGTCACCCTGATTATGGACTTACAACCTACTGGACTGTGTAAGAATAAATCCTTCTTTGTTAAAGCCATCCACTCTGTGGTATTTCTGTTAGAGCAGCCTAGCTGACTAAAACAGATGTGTTCGCAAACTTAATTGTATTCTGCTTTCTTCACCCAACATAATACCATGAGCATTTCCCTATACAATTACTTTTTCTTAGCAGGACTTTTTAATTTATAGTCCATCTTGTAATTATACTATGGTCTATTTAAACATTAACTAAGGAATAACGTAAGTATTCCAATTCTGAAATCAGGTGGCCGCCTTTGCTCCTGCTAGCTGCGTTACTTAAGTAGGCATTCCCCACGCTGCTGCCTCTGTGGTGACATGCTACTGTCATTACCAAAGCATTGTTTGTGATGCTATGAGATTGTTTCTGTTGTAATTGGTGAGTCTAAACCCTACTCCATTTGTATGGATTCACTCTTAAATTTGTTTTCAGGATTGGGATTAATTTATTTGAAAGGCTGTGTATACATATGGGAGCTCATCAATGGCACAAACCATTAATGGACTAGGCTGCTGACTCCAAAGTTAGAGGTTTGAGACCATGAAGAAGCTCGCATAGATGGCAATTTCCTTTTTAAAAATAATATTTTATTTTGTTTTTGGTGAAAGTTAACACAATGGGTTAGGTTCCTATTCAGTGATTTCTGCACAAGCAGATCAGTGATAGTTGGTAATATTCTTCATAATGTGTCAACGTTCTTGTTATTTCTCTTCTGATTGTTCCATTTCCAGTAATTTAGTTTCCCTGCCCTCTTACTGTGTCACCTTTGTTTTTCATGTAATTGTGGACTGTTTCGCCTCATATAGATGACTTTTTAAAGGAGCACCATGGTCATGGTGAGAGTCTTCATTTTGTGAGCTGATGTGTTATTTAGCTAAATGGCAGGCTAAAGGTCTAGTTTCAGTTCTAGTTTTAGAGTATCTCAGGGAAAGTCTTGGGGAGTTCCAGTCTCCACTGGTCTAGTTAAGCCTGAATTTTTCAAGAGCTTGAAGTTCTGTTCCACATTTTTTCCCTTCTATCAAAATCTGCTTAGTTTGGTCCTGATCAGAGTAATCTGCAGCGGTACCTGGGCGTCACCTAGTTCTGGTTTCAGGTCTGATGAGGCACTAGTTGGTGTAGACTATTTGTCGTATAGCCTAGGTACTTCTCTGGTTCTTTGGTTTTCTTCTATTTCTTTTCCTCCAGGTAAGTGGAGACCAATAGTTGCACCTTAGGTGACTGCTTGAAAGCTTTGGCTATCTAATTCTAAAAACTGAGCCATTAAAAATCCCATGGAACACAGCTCTACCCCAACACACGTGGGGTCACCAGGAGTCAGGACTGACTCTACGGATACTGGTTTACTGGTATTCATGCGGGCCTGCTGAAAAAGTAAAACTGCCAGCCTCTGCAGAGAAAGCAGACTTGTCTCAGTCCTCAAACCAGTAATGTTGGTTTCATCTGAAAGATTAATTATGTGACATACCTACTTCTTCCTGAGCAAGTATTTGAAAAAAAAAACTAGAAGCCCTGGTGACACAGTGGCTAAGAGCTCAGCTGAAAGCCAAAAGATTGGCAGTGCAAACCCACCAGCTAGTCTCTGAGAGAAAGATGCAGCTATCTGCTTCCGTAAAGATTACAGTGTTGGAAGCCTGTGGGCAGTTCTGCTCTGTCCTATCAGGTCGCTATGAGTGACGCTTGACTCAACAGCAAGGGCTTTGGTTTTAGTATCCCAAAGTTACCTGCTTAGTGGGCTCAGTCCCATGTGAAGATACGCAAATGAGAAATCTTACCAAGAATAAGGCAGATGAACACAGGAGGAAAAGCAGAAAACCAGTGAACTGCCAATTGCCAGAAGTCCCACATCAGGATCTGATTAAGGTGTGATTTAGAATAACTGAGCCTCATCAGCTTCAGAATGGTGATGAGCAAAGCACAGGAGGTGCTGAATACCCAACCTACCAGACAATCTGGCCAAGTTTACTAGACTATGCATGGCAGCCATGGGAAACAGCTCATCCTCAGTCCTGAAGGCCACTTAGCAGAAGATCATTTCATTAAGGAAATTGCCACAGCAATTATAACTGATGAATGTTGGAGCGGAAGGAGAGAAGAATTTATTGAAGGGAATAGATTATGCTTCTTGCTTTTACTCTTGAAGGGGAACAAGATGCTATTTTGGAAGGCAAGTGTCACTCCTGGGAGCTGATGAAAGATGTGAGGGGAGAAGGCAACTGTTAGGCAGTTTGTTCGTCTTTAGAACCTGGAAGCAGTGTCGGATTTCTTTAGGGCAGGGTATTAGTTTATATCTGGATGTTTATGAGAACTAGTTTAGTGTAGCAGCTAGCTTCGCTGTTGCTTGGTGCTGTCCAATCAGTTCTGACCATAGCGACCCCATGCGCAATAAAATGAAACACTGCCCCATCGTGCCCCAGGTCCACAATTGTTTTTATGCTTAAACTCACTGTTGTAGCCACTGTGTCAACCCACTTTGTTGAGGGTCTTCCTTTTTTCACTGATGATCTACTTTACCAAGCAGGATATTTCTTCTCCAGGGATTTATCCCTCCCGACAATACATCCAAGTATGTAAGACGCAGTCTCTCTACTTCCAAGCAGCCCTCTGGTTGTACTTCTTCCAGAATAAATCTGTTCTTGTGGATGCCCGTGGTACATTCAGTGTTCTTTTCCAACACCACAATTCAAAGACATCAATTCTTCTTCTGTCTTGTTTATTCATTGTCCAGCTTCCACATGAATATGATGCAACTTAAAATATCATGGCTCTGGTCAGACATACCTTAGTCCTCAAGGTGATGTCTTTGCTTTTCAACACTTTAAAGAGATCTCCACAATGAAATGTATCTTTTGATTTCTTGACTGCTGCTTCCATGGGCATTGATTGTAGAACTAAGTAAAATGAAATCTTTGACAACCTCAACCCTTTCTCCATTTATAATGACAAATTGCTTACTGGTCCAGTTGTGAGGATTTTTGTTTTCTTGATGTTCAGGTGCAGTCCTTACTGAAGACTGCATCTTTGATCTTCATCAGTTCGTGTTTCAAATCCTCTTCACTTCAGCAAGCAAGATTGTGTCATCTGCATAATGCAGGTTGTTAATGAGTCTTCCTCCAATCCTGATACCTCATTCTTCTTCATGTAGTCCAGTTTCTCTTATTATTTGCTTGGCATACAGGTTGAATTGGTATGGTGAAAGGATGCAATCCTGACACACACCTTTCTGGTCTTTAAACCATGCAGTGTCCCCTTGTTTGCATGACTGCCTCTTGATATGTTTGCAGATTCCTTAAGAGCACAGTTAAGTGTTCTGGAATTCCCACTCTCTGCAATGTTAGCTAGAATCTGTTATGACCCACACAATCAAATGCCTTTGCACTGTCAATGAAACACATGTAAACACCTTTCTGGTCTCTGCTTTCAGCCAACATCCGTCAGGCATCAGCAGCGATATCCCTGTTTCTATGTCCTCTTCTGAATCCAGCTGGAACTCCTTGGCTGTTTATGAGAGCTAGTTTAGTAGAGCAGCTAGCTCTAGTGGGGTCAAAATATGCCAGTGGTTATTGTAAACATAAACAAGTTGAAAAACATATTTTAGTAGTAAAGCATTGAAGTCATTTTTGCTTGATTAAGTGATAAGGTACTCAATGCATGAAGAAGGCCCAGTGGAGATTTAACTAGTCTTTTGATTCTTACGGCTTTGCCAAGAACAAAGAGGGAACAAAATAACTAGATGGTGCCTGACTGCCACCCCCAACCACTCTGACAGGGATCACAACAAAGGTTTCCAGACACAGCAGGAGAAAAAGATAGAAAAGCATTCAAATTAATATGAAATGACCTGGTCTACTAGTCTGAAAGAGACTAGAGGGACATCCAAGACGATGGACTTGGACACCTGCTAATGTAGAAGTGAAGCCTCTCCCAGCACCCACCTTTCAGCCAATGATTAGACAGGCCTACAAAACAATAACACACAAGAAAAATATGCTTTTTAGTTCAGTCAAGTACATGAGACCAGAAAGGCAACATCTGCCTGAAAGCAAAGATGAGAAGGCAGGAAAGGACAGGAAACCTGAACCAACAGACATGGTAAACCTGGGGTATAAAGGTACAGGGAGAGAGGGCTGACTCATTGCAGGGATTGCATCCAATGTCCCCAAAGTTTGTGTATAGATTTTTGAGTGAGAAACTAATTTGGGCTGTACACTTTCACCCAAACACAATAAAAACTAAAGAAAAGTGAAAAGAACAGAAGAAGGTGGTGTTGGTGATTCAGAGGGAGAATTCTTGCCTTCCATGCAGGAGATAGGTTCAATTCTTGGCTGGTGCACATAATGAGCAGCCACCATCTGTTTGGTGGTAGAGGCTCTGGGGTGGTGTTGATGCTGAACAAGTTTCAGCAGGAAGAAAGGCAGACAATGGAAACCCTGTCATCTGAGCTGCATGCGACAATGGAAATCTCAGTCATCTGAGCTGCAAGTGATCACAGGGTGGTGCATGGCCAGAACCACGCAGTATTTTGTTCTGTTGTGCATGACGTTATCGTGTGAAGCTAACCAGACCCTCCTATTCTCCTATACCAGGCCCACCACGGCATCCTGTTCAGACAGGTCACATTTGGTCTGTCTGTGAGCCTGTGAATGAGAAGAGCTGAGAAGAATTCACAGCCAGATTTAGGTGAGAGAATAATGGAAGAAGGCAAGCTGAGGATGAGAAATTTACGAGATGCTAGAAGCAACATCCTGCTTGAGTCAGCAGGTTAGGCATCTGAGGCTGTGAGCTTAACGGGGGAAAAGGATGGTGAATGGTCTTCCAGCTCAGAAGGGAGGGCTGAAGGCTGAGTGGGGAGCCTTTTTAAGATGAGGTAGATGGTCTCAGAGAGACTTCGACCCCATTTGACTCTGTTAAAGAGACTTGGCAAATATAGATTGTACTTAAAAATAGCCAAGCTGTGCAGCCCAGGCTCCAGCTCAGGGGAGAGCGAGGAGAAGGGCAGTGACAGAGATCAACAGCCTTGGAAATAAATGCTTTCCAGGTGGCTGAAAAGCCTGATTGAAGTCAAGATGAAAAGCCTGATGAAGTCAAGAGCTGCAAAGGGTAGAGACTTCAGGGAAGACTTGGAGGGAAACCACAGGAGTTAGTGAAACCACAGAATCCAGCAAGAGGCTGGGACTTGGGGTTGAAGCCATGTACCACTGGGACTTAACAACAATTATTTTTACACTAAAATCTTTCAAATACACAGAAAAGATCACTCCATCTCCCTTTCTGTGTATACATGTGCACTTTTGTGAAAGTGTTCAACAGATGGTTGTGGGCATCATGACAAAAACCTCAAACCCTCTGCTGTTGAGTTGATTCTGAATCAAATATTGACCCTATAGACAGAGTAGAATTGCCCCATAGAGTTTCCAAGGAGTGTCTGGTGGATTTGAGCTGCTGACCTTCTGGTTAGCGGATGTAGTGCTTAAGCTGCTATGAAACCAGGGTTTCCAGATGTCACAATACCAAATCAAACTCACTGCTGTTGAGTCAGGTCTGACTCATAGTGACCTTACAGGTCAGAGTAGAACTGCCCCATAGAGTTTCTAAGGAGTATCTGGTGGATTTGAACCGCCAACCTTTTGGTTAACAGTAGTAGCACCTAACCACTATCCCCCCAGGGTTTCTGACATCATAATAGTCACCCCTAAATATGTCAGCATCCGTGGCACCCTCCCCCACCTAGAGAACAGGGATAGTTTCTGCTTGACCATAGTCTCTACAGCACCAGAGGAGAAATGATTAATTCAGTAACCTTTTCTCAAGAGAATCCAAACTTGTATTCCCCTAATGGTCTCCAAAATGTCCTTTGTAGCTGTTCCCTAACCCCCAAGTAAGGAAACCTGATTGCATAGCAGTTAAGAATTTGGCTGCTAACCAAATGGTCAGCAGCTCGAATCTACCAGGTACTCCATGGAAACTCTATGGGGCAGTTCTGCTCTGTCCTGTGGGGTCATGATGAGTCAAAATTGACTCAGTGGCAATAGATTTAACTTCCATGTATAGGATCTGATCAAGATTCATGCATAACATGTCAGTTACCATATTTTACACAAATAATGCATGCCATGTATGTTTGGTTGCCAACTGCTTCCTCCTCCTGCAAGATATTTTCAAAAGGGTCACAATACCAATTTTCTTTTTGCGTGTAGCTGTTAAAAAATTAACTTGTTGTTGTTAGGTGCTGTCAAGTTGGCGCCAACTCATAGCAGCCCTATGAACAACAGAATGAAGTGCTGCCTGATCTTGCGCCATGTCCACAAATGTTTTTATGCTTAAACCCATTGTTGTGGCCACTGTGTTGATCCATCTCGTCGAGCGTCTTCCTCTTTTTTGCTAACACGCCACACTACCAAGCGTGATGTCCTTCTCCAGGGTCTGATCTTTCCTGGCAACATGTCCAAAGTATGTAAGATGCAGTCTTTGCCATCTTGGCTCCCAAAGAGCATTCTGGTTGTACTTCTTCCAGAACAGATCTGTTTGTTCTTTTGGTGGTCCATTGTACATTCAACAGTCTTTTCTAACATCACAATTCAAAGACATCAATTCTTCTTCAGTCTTCTTTGTTCATAGTCCAGTTTTTGCATGTATATGATACAATTGAAAATACCATGGCTTGGGTCAGGCACATTTTAGTCTTCAAGGTGACATCCTTACTTTTGAATACTTTGAAGAGGTCCTTTGCAGCAGATTTTGCCAGTACAAGTTGTCTTTTGATGTCTTGACCACTGCTTCCATGGTGTTGATTGTGGAGCCAAGTAAAATGAAATCCTTGACAACCTCAATCCTTTCTCCATTTATGACAATGTTGCTTACTGGTCCAGGTATGAGGATTTTTGTTTTCCTGATGTTGAGGTACAATCCTTACTGAAGGCTGTGGTCCTTAATCTTCATCAGTAGGTATCTCAAATCTTCATTTCCAGCAGATGAAGTGGTGTCATCTGCATAATGCAGGTTGTTAATGAGTCATCCTCCAGTCCTGATGCCTCATGCTTCTTCATATAATACAGCTTCTTGGATTATTTGCTCGGCATACAGATTAAAAAGTTATGGTGAAAGGATACAACCCTGACGCACACCTTTCCTGACTTTAAACCATGTAGCGTCCCCTTGTTCTGTTCGCAGGACTGCGTGTTGATCCATATACAGATTCCTTAAGAGCAATTAGGGGTTCTGGAATTCCCGTTCTCCACAACATTAGCCATAGTTTAGTATGATCCACATAGTTGAATGCTTTTGAGTAGTCGATGAAACACAAGTAAACATCTTGCTGGTATTCTTTGCTTTCAGCCAAGATCTGTCTGACATCAGTGATGATATCCCCGGTTCCACATCCTCTTCTGAACCCACCTTGAATTTCTGGCAGTTCCTTGTCAATATCTTGTTGTAGTAACTTTTTAATGATCTTGGGCAGCATTTTAGTTGTGTGTGGTATCAGCAATATTGTTCTGTAATTTTCACATTGGGGTGGATCACCTTTCTTTGGAATGGGCATAAATATGGATCTCTTCCAGTCAGTTGGCCAGGCAGCTGTCCTCCAAATTTCTTGGCATAGATGAGTGAGCACTTCCAGTGCTGCATCTGTTTGTTGAAATATCTTAATTGATACTCCACCATTTCCAGGAGGCTTGTTTTTTGCCAATGCCTTCAATGCAGTTTTGACTTGTTCCTTCAGTGAAACTAACTTAGTATGCTTAAAATAATACCTCGTGGTAGGCTGGAAGGTGCAGTTGGCAGACAAACATAGGATACGTGTGTTACGTAAAACATGGTATGTCTTTGAAATCTTACCCAATCTAGAAGAGTAGCCCTGGTGGTACAGAGGTTGAGCATTAGATTGCGAGCTGAAAGGTTGGGGGTTCAAACCCACCCAGCCATTCTGTGGCAACCGCATCTGGCAATCTCCTCGCACAAAGATTATTGTCATTGTTAGATACCACTGAATTGGTCCTGACTCATAGTGACCCTGTATGCAATAGAACAAACACTACCTGGTCCATCATCATCCTCATGATTGTTGTTATGCTTGAGCACATTCTTGCAGCCTCTGTGTCAGTCCGTGTTGAGGGTCTTCCTTTTTTGCACTGACCTTCTTCTTTACTGACTGTGATGTGCTTCTCCAGGGACTGATCCCTCCTGATAACATGTCCAAAATAGGTTAGACACAGACTTTTCATCCTTGGTTGTAAGGAGAACTCTGGTTCTATACAGATCTGTTCATTCTTTTGACAGTCCATGATGTAGTCAGTATTCTTTTCCAACACCTCAACTCAAAGATGTCAGTTCTTTAGTCTTCCTTATTCATCGTCCAGCTTTTGCATGCATATAAGGTGACTGAAAGCATTATTGTTTGGGTAGGGTATACCTTAGTCTTAAAAATGACAGCTTTGCTTTTCAATGCTTTAAAGAAGTCTTTTGCAGCAGATTTGCCTAATGCAAGGCATCTTGATTTCTTGACTGCTGTTTCTGTGAGTGTTAATGGTGGAGCCATTAAAGTGAAATCCTTGACAACTTCAGTTTTTTCTCCATTTATGATGATGTTGCTTATTGGTCGAGCTGTGAGGATTTTTGTTTTCTTGATATTGAGGTATAGTCCGTACTGAAGGCTGTAGTCTTCGATCTTCATCAGTAAGTACACCAAGTCCTCTTTATTTTCAGCAAGTAAAGTTGTGTCACCTGCATACAGGTTGTTAATGAATCTTCTTCCAAACTAGATATCCAATTCTTCATACAGTCCAGTTTCTTGGGTTATTTGTCCAGTATACACACTGAACTGGTATGGTGAAAGGATACCACCTTGACACACACTTTGACTTTAAACCGTGTGGTATCCTATTGTGTTGTTCCAACAACTGCCTCTTGCTATATGTACATGTTCCTTGTGAGCAGAATTAAGTGCTATGGAAATCCTGTTCTTCCCAATGTTATCCATAATTTGTTATGATCCATACAGTCAAATACCTTTGCATGGTCAACGAAACACAGTTAAACCTCTTTCTGATATTCTCCAATTTAAGCAAGGATCCACCTGATATCAGCAATAATAGCCCTGCTTCCATGTCCTCTTCTGAAGATGGCTTGGATTTCTGGCAGTTCCCTGTAAATAAACTGCTGCAGCCACTTTTTAATGATCTTCAGCAAAATTTTGTTTGTGAGTGATATTAATGATATTGTCCAATAATTTCGTTCTGTTGGACCACCTGTCCTATTAATAGGCATAAATATAGATCGCTTCCAGTTGATAGGCCAGGTAACTGTCTTCCACATTTCTTGGCATACGTGAGTGAGCACCACCAGTGCTGCCTTCATTCACTGAGACATTTCAGCAGGTATTCCCTAAGTTCCTGGAGCCTGTTGTTTGCCAGTACCTTTAGTGTAGCTTGAACTTCTTTCATTGTCATGGGTTCCCAATCGTATGCTGTTTCCTGAGACTGTTGAATGTTGACCAGTTCTTTTGGCATAGTGACTCTGTGTATTCCTACAATATGGGAAACTCTATGGGGCAGTTTTACTCTGTCATGTGGGCTTGCTATGAGTCAGAATTGACTTAATGCAACCTAACAACAAAAACTAGAACAGTCCCATGGCTTTCCTTTCTTTTATTTTCTTAGAAGTCAGAACTGTTGATGTATGAGTACAGCGGGTCAAATGTTCAATGGCTAACTAAAAGGTCAGTAGTTTGAACCCACCAGCCATTCTTTGGGAGAAAGATGTGGCAGTCTGCTTCTATAAAGATTTACAGGCTTGGGAATTCTATTGGGCAGTTTTACTCTGTTCTCTAAGGATGCTATAAATTGGAACTGACTTACTGGAAGAGGATCAGGTTTATTGATGTACAATTTTTTTAAATATACTTTTTTTTATTATGATTGAGTGAGAATATACAATCTCATATAAATTTGCATACCTACCAACGAGCAGCTCCCACCACTCTCCCTTCTCGGTGACAGTACACTCCTCTTCTCCGTTCTGCACATGTCATATCCTTCTAAAAATCCCCTGTCTCCTCCTCACTACTCTCTCCCCCGCATCCAGCAGGAGGTCAGCTGGATGACATCCTATAAATGTGTAGAACCATAAAGTGCACACATGATATGGTTGCTCTGTCTCACCAAGTCCAATCCATTACTTCCCGAAGAGTTGACCTCTGTTATGATTTATGGACAGGGGCAGCATTAGGGCCAGGAGCCATGCTCCCAGGGGAACTCTGAGACCCCTGGAACATCAACTGTGGTCTTTTAGTGGAGATCTCAGGGTACACCCTTTTTTATTTTTGTGTTACCTGTGAGACTCAACTTTGTGGGCCCCATCACAGCTATCACTGTACCATTCAGTTCTTCCAGTCACATGTCGATGTAGTCACCTGCTCATGTGGGTCTCTCTGTCTTCTGGGTTCTCTTTGCCTCATGTCATTTTGGTCCTTGGAGATCATCCATTCCCGCTGAGATGGGACTATTTGGATGGCAGCTTAGCAGCTTTTAAGACCCTAGATGCCACTCACCAATTTAGGGTGCAGAAGACTCTCTTAGTGAAATGCTAGTTGTGCAAACTGTCCTCAATTTCCCCTGAGAGTATAGCCCCTGCCCCCCCCCCCGTAGCTACTCTGTCCTTGCAATATTGGGTTAAGATGGGAGGAGTAATCACATTATGTTGAAGTCCAGTTAAAATTGATCTTCTTTCTAATGTGTGCTATCACTAATTTCAGACGACTAAATTTCTATGAACTATCTAATTTATACTCTATCCTTCCATCCTTACCCTTGCAGCTGTCAAAAAGTCTTTTCTTCTATGCATGAGTCTGTTTGTAAGTTCTTATTGTAGAGGTCTCATACAATATTTGTCCTTTTGTTGCTGACTACTTTCACTCAACATAATGTCCTCCAATTGAAACCAGGTTATGAGATGTTTCCTAAAATCATCGTTGTTCTTTATCATTGCATAGTGTTCTTTTGAGTATATATACCATAGTTTACCTATCTGTTCCTCTGCTGTTGGGTATCTGGGTTGGTTCCATCTTTTTGCTGTTGTGGACTGTGCTGCATTAAACATTTGTGTGCATGTATCAGTTGGTGTGAATGGCCTTGATTCTGCAGGATATATTCAAAGCAGTGGAATCACTGGGTCGAATGTTATATCTATTTCCGTCTTTTTAAGAAAACACCAGATTGCTTTCCAAAGAGGTTGCACCATTTTGCAATCCCACCAGCAGTGTAGGAGAGTTCCAAGTTCTCCACAGCCTCTCCAGCATTTGTTGTTCTGCATTTCTTGGATCATGGCCAACCTTGTTGGGATGAAATGGTATTGCATTGTAGTTTTGATTTGAATTTCTTTAACAGCTAATGATTGTGAACATGTCCGTACGTGTTTTTTGGTTGCCTGGATCTCCTCTTTACAGAAGTGTCTGTCCATCTCCTTTGTCCGTCACTTAATTGGATGATTTATCTTTTGCTTATTAATATTTTGTAGTACCTTATAGATTATGGAGATCAGGCATCAGTCTGACCTATAGTTGCCAAATATTTTTTCCCATTCTGTAGGTGGTCTTTTAATCCTACTGATAAAGCCTTTGAATGAGCAAAAGTGTTTGATTCTCATTAGTTTCCGTTTATCTATTTTCTCTTCTGTTGATTGTGGTTTGTTTGTCAGATTTTGAAGTCTGTCTACGTTGTATATTAAAACTTCCATTGTTGAAGCTAATTTTTCTTGAATGAGCTTTATTGTTTTAGATTCGATATTTAGGTCTTTTATTCAGTGTGAGCTGGTTTTTGTATAAAGTGTGAGATATAGGTCTTGTTTCAATTTATTGCAGATGGATATCCAATTTTGCAAGCACCATTTGTTGAAGAGGTTGCTTTTCCTCAAGTTTAATGTCTCAGGGCCTTTGTTGAATATCAGCTGTTCTTAGGAAGATGGTGTCATCTCTGGGGTCTCCATTCTGTTCCATCGATCTATCTGTTTCTTTTTGTGCCGGTACTAGGCTGTTTTGACTGCTGTGGCAGCGTAATAGGTTCTAAAGTCAGGTAGCGAGAGGCCTCCCAGTGTGTTCTTCTTCAGCAGTGCTTTACTTATCCGGGGCTTCTTCCCTTTTCAAACAAAGCTGATGATTTGTTTCTCTATCTCATTAAAAAAAGTCACTGGAATTTGTATTGAGATTGCATTATATAATTAGATTGCTTTGGGTAAAATAGACATTTTCCCAATTTTAAGTCTTCCTATCCATGAGCAGGGTAGATTTCTCCATTTATGTAAGTCTCTCTTAGTTTCTTGTAGTAAGGTGTCATAGCTCTCTTTGTAAAGGTCTGTTATTTCTCTGGTTAGATTTGTTTCTAGGTATTTTGTCTTCTTGGGGGCTATAGTAAATAGTATTGATTTGGTGATTTCTTCGTTAATAATCTCATTATTGGTATAAAGGAACCTACCGACTTACTTATGTTTATCTTGTATCCTGACACTTTGCTGAACTCTTCTATCAGTTTGAGTAGTTTACTTATGGATTCTGTAGGATTCTCTGCGTATACAATCATATCATCTGCAAATAGGGAGATTTTTACTTCTTCTTTGCTTCTGGCCCCTAGAGTCGCCATGAGTCAGATCCCGCTAGATGGCACTTGGCTTGGCTGGCTTTGCTTATGCAGATGCCTTTTATTTCTTGGTCTTGTCTAATTGCTCTGGCTAGAACTTCTAGTACAATGTTGAATCAGAGACGTGAGAGTTGGCACCCTTGTCTAGTTCCTATTCTCAAGTAAAATTGTTTTAGTCTCTCTCCATTCAGGATTGTCCTAGTCACTAGGTACTGCTCTAACGGAAAATACCATGAGTGGAAGGTTTCATGAGGAGAAGCTTCTATTGTCACAGTTTGGTAAGCCACAAATCTGGTAACAAGATACGAGTCCATTCAGAATAAGAAATCATCACAGTCCAGTAAGCTGAGTCCATATCCAGTGAGAGCATCTCAGCACAGGAGCCTCAGGTCCAAAGGACGTGCTCTGCTCTTGGTGCTTCTCTCTCGGTGGTATGAGGTTCCCAACTTCCTCAGCTCACTTTTCTCCCTTATATTCCATGAACTTGAGTCCTGCCTCACTTACCCAGCTGTAAACCATCTTCTATCATCAATATCACAGAGGCAGGATTCACAGCACATGAGAGGAAGGGCACCATATTAGAACTCTGAAGCAAGTCAAATTAATGCATACATTTTTGGGGGGACACAATTTAATCCATGACAAGGATGATGTAGGTGGTTGGCTTTGTATAAATGGCCCCTATTGCATTGAGGAATTTGCTGGCTATTCCTATTTTGCCAAGAATTTAGCATGAATGGGTGTTGGACTTTATCAAATGCTTTTTCTGCATCAATAGACAAAATCAGGTGATTCTTGTCTTTTGTGTCATTTATGTGGTTGATCATATTCTTTTGCTAATGTTGAACCAACCTTGCATCCTTGGTATGAATCCAACTTGGTCATGATGAATTATTTTTTTGATATATTGTTATATTCTATTGGGAAGAATTTTGTTCAAGATTTTTGCATCTAGATTCATGAGTGATATTGGTCTGCAGTTCTCATTTTTGTTGGCTCTTTTCCCTGGCATTGGTATCAGGGTTATGCTGGCTTCATAGAATGAATTCGGGAGTATTCCATCCCTTTCTATACTGTGAGATAGTAGTATTGGAGATAACTCTTCTCTAAAAGCTTGGTAGAATTCTATGGTGAAGCCATCTGGGCCCGGACTTTTTTTGGTTGGTATTTTTGGATGACTTTTTCAATCTCTTCCTTTGTGATGGGTTTATTAAGTTGTTCTGCTTCACCTTGTGATGATTTTGGTAGGCGATACCAATCTAAGAATTTGTCCATTTCTTCTAGGTTTTCAAATTTGTTAGAGTATAATCTTTTGTAATATTCTGTTATGATATTTTGGATTTCTGATGGATCTGTTGTGACAACTTTCCTCTCATTTCTTATTTAGGTTATCTGTTTCCTTTCCTGTTTTTCTTTCATAAGTTTAGCCAGTGGTTTGTCAGTTTTGTTGATCTTTTTAAAAAACTAGCTTTTGGTCTTTTCAATTTTTTCAATTGTTCTTCTAGTCTCTATTTTGTTTAGTTCTGCTCTAATTTTTATAATCTGTTTTCTTCTGGTGCCTGAGGGGTTCTTCTGTTGCTCTCTCTACTTGTTCAAGGTGTAAGGTTAGATTTGGCTTGGATTCTTTCTTGCTTCCTGATGTATGCATTTATGGAGATAAACTGACATCTGAGTATTGCTTTGGCTGTATCCCATAGGTTCTGGTAGGATGTGTTTTCATTCTCGTTGGAATCCATAAATTTCTTTATTTCATCCTTGATTTCTGCTATAACCCATGGCTTTTTCAGGAAGATATTGTTCAGTTTCCATTAGTTCTCCTTACTATCTATGCTTTTTCTGCTATTGATTTCAACTTTAATGGCTTTGTGGTCTGAGAAGGTGGTTTGCAGTAATTTAATGGTATGGATTTTGTTGAGATTTGCTTTATGTCCCAACACATGATCTATTCTGGAAAATGTTCCATGTGCATTAGAGAAGAAGATGTAGTTATCTGCAGATGGATAGAAAGTTCTGTACATGTCAATGAAGTCTAATTGGTTAATTATGGCAATAAGGTCTGCTGTGTCTTTATTGAGCTTTTTTCTAGATGATCTGTCCAATATTGAGAGTGGAGTGTTGAAGTCTCCCACTATTATTGTGGAGCGATCTGTCTCGTTTTTGAGTCTAGTCAGTGTTTCTTCAATGTGTTTAGATGCTGTAGTATTGAGTGCATAAATATTTAATATTGTTAAGTCCTGCTTATGTATTGAAACTTTCAGCACTAAATTGTGTCCCTCCTTGTTCACAATGATGGATTTTATGTTAAAATCCATTTTATCTGAGATTAGAATTGCCATACCTGCTCTTCTTTGTATATTGTTAACTTGATATATGTTCTTCCATCCTTTAATTTTCAGTTTTTTCATATCTTTAAGGCTAAGGTGAGTTTTTGTAAGCAACATATGGATGGGTCTTGTCTTTTGATCCAAGATGCCAGTCATTGTCTCTTTATTGGAGAGTTCAGTCCATTCACATTCCATGTAGTATTGATAGTTATGTGTTTAGTGTTGTCATTGTGATATGTTTACTTTTGTGTTGATGTTTTCTCTGTTGTTTATATTATCCTGTTTTGGAACATTCTTCTTTATGAGTTGATTTTTCACCTTTTTCAGTGTTGGTTTTCCGGTTGTTGAGACTCCTCTGTTATGTTTCTTGACTTGATACGCTGCATCTTTATTGTGCTTTATGACTTCCCCTAAGATCACCCTTAATAAACTATGTATAAAGCCAATTTTAATTGCTACCAGTCTTATTAATTTTCTCTCCATCTGGAAGGACTATAACAACCGTAGTACATCCCTCTTTTCAATATGATGACATCATGGTTTTCATGATATGATCACTGGATCACTTCTTTTAAAATGACAGCTTTGATTTAGTTTGGAACCTACATAACTGCTGCATTTTGCATAAGGTCTAGGAAGGCACTATAAATAATCGTTTTGTACTCGCTTTCTGATAGTTTCAGAAAGGCTTCTTCATCTGGGAAGTTTTTTTGTGGGCCTTCAGAAGTCATAGGTGAAGTCTTCCTAATGTTCTGGTCCAAAGTTTGTTGCTTTTTGGGCATCTGGATGTTGTTTTGTTTCTTTGGTGTTACCTTAACAGGGTTCAAGCTCAGTCTGAAGTGGAAGTTCAATTTTATCCATGGGACACTTGAAAGTTATTTGGGTTGTTTTCATTTCTGGATGATTAAGAATAGAACCACAGTAAACATATATGAACAAGTTTTTATGTGAATGTATGTTTTCTTTTTTGGATGGTGTTGGTGGTAAATGTCCAGAAGTGGCATCGTTGATTTATGTAGTAACTCTATGTTTATCTTTGTAAGAATTTGCCAAATTTGTTTCCAAAGTACTTGCACCATTTTGCTTTCCCACCAGCAGTCTTTGAATTCTGGTGGCTCTGCTCTGTCTGCTTTTTTTTTTTTCATTCTTCTTCTTTTTTTAATGGTAAATATGTACATATGAAAACATTTATTGTTTTAACATGTACAATTCAGTGACATTGATTTCTCTCTAAAAAGTCCTGGCAGAGCAAATGGTTAAGTGCTCTGCTGCTAACCAAAGAGTTGACTCTTTGAAAGTACTCAGTGGCTCCTTAGGAGAAAGATCTAGCAATCTGCTTACATAAAGATTACAGCCCTATGAAACAGTTCTAGCAGTTCTAGTCTGTCACATGGGGTCGCTATCAGTCAGAATTGACTTGAAGTCACTCGGTAACAACAACAATTACATTCACTATGTGGTTCACACATCACCATTTTCCATTTCCAGATTTTTCCATCATCCTTAACAGGTGCTCAGCACCCTCAAGGAATCCCCTTTGACCCTTCTGGCCTGCCTCTGGAAACTGCTGGTCTTTAGACATGTACTTGTTCTAGATATTTCATCTAAGTGGGATTATACCTCTTTGAAGGGCTCCAACCAGTGGTCCTGCAGGAGATCCAACACCTGATTTCACTGAGCTGGTTTCCTCTCGATAGACTCAGGGTGGTGTCTGACAGCCACAGCAGCAGCAGCAGCAGCACCATGTCGGGGATGCTGTGTAGCTCCTGCTGTGTGCCACCAGAGGGCCCAGAGCACCAGGCTGTGTTCACTCCTGCAGATGCCAGGCTTTATCATAGTCATGACCATTAGACCTCTCCATCCTAAGATCAAGATAGATGGCTGCCATTGAGTTGTCCCTGACTAATGATGACCGGGGCCAGCACAGCATGAAATACCACCCACTTCTGTGTCATCTTTGTGATTGCCACCACATTTGAGTCCTTTGTTGTGGCTACAATGCCAATCTATCAGACTAAGGATTTGACTGACGGTCTTTCAGGTCCTCATTTCATCAGACATGATCTCCTCCTTCAGCACTTGTTCCTCCCTGATGATTTGGCACAAGTGAGGAAGTCGGAGAATATTCTGTTGTGATCCATTAGGTTTTCAGTTGCTGATGTTCAGAAGTACATCATCAGGACTTTCTTCCTAGTATGTCTTAGTCTGGAAGCTCTGCTGAAACACCTTCTCTGCAGACTTGGTGGCATTTGAAATACTGGTGGCATACCTTCCAGCATCACAACGACATGCAAGCCACCACAGCATGACAGATTGACAGGTGGCTGATGGTTCCTTTGTGAAGACTCATTGTTTTTCGTTATAACAAATAATTGATCTCTTTTAGGAGGTTTCTTCGAGCCCGTGTGAATATTTGTTTTTCCAGTAATCTTTTACTACATTAGTTTTCTTATGCGTTGATGATTTTGCCTCAGTCAACTCATATACTGGGATTTCAAAGTACAGTAAGAAAAGACAAACAAACAAAAAGTCAAACTTATTGCAGTTAAGTTTATTTACACTCAGAGTGAACCTATAGGACAAAGCAGAACTGTCCCGTAAGGTTACCGTGGAGCAGCTTGGAACCTTATTTATACTATGTGGAATTGAACTACTGACATTTTGGTTAATAGGTGCGCTCTTAACCACTGTGCAATCAGGGATTCTCCCAGTATAGTAGATGCCCCATTATCTGTGATTTTGCTTTCTGCCATTTCAGTTTCTGCAGTCACTCACATTCTGAAAATATCAAATGAGTAGTGTGATGAAATGTTACTCTTTCCTGCTCCATCCTTCTCAGGGACCACATTCATATCACTTTTGTTACAGTATATTGTTATGATTGTTTTATTTGATTATTATTGTCATTAGTCTCTTATTGTGCTTAGTTTATAAATTAAACTTTAGCATAGGTATGTATGCATAGATGAAAACATAGTATAAGAGGCTGCCTGCTATCTGAAGCTTCAGGCACCATGCAGGTCTTGAAATGTACCCACTTGGAGAAAGAAAGACTACTCCAGTGTTTGTCCACACTACTGTTCCTGATGCATTTTTTAGTTGACATTGTCTATAGAGAGATGTTTTCCTTCTTTCCAACTTTGTTTTGAATATCATAATGGACTCATGCATTTTTTTCCCTACGTGTTATAATCCATTACCATCATTTTTCTTTTTGATGTTCAAATTTGACTGGTGGCTGTCCCCTTTGGCCAGCTTCTGGATTCATTAATTTTTGAGCACTTCCTTACATTTTTGCACAGTGAGATGTTTCAGGGTTATCTTAACTCAGAATGGAAACAGCCACTTTTCCAGGAGTTCTGGTTTCTTCTCTTTTTTTAACAGAATGAAAGCTTATTAGTGTTTTTTAGAAACTGGGAGAGGGAGTAGAAGTGCATATAGTCATGCTAGTGGATAATCAAGTTTCTTTAATAAAAAATCAAACCAACCTGTGGCTGCTATGTCAATTCTAACAGAAAACACGTAGGACAGAGTAAAACTGCCCCATGTAGCTTCCAAGGAGCATCAGGTGGATTCAAACTGCTGACCTTGTGGTTAGCAGCTATAGCCTTTTACCACTGCACCACCAGGACTCCAGGTTTCTTTAAGGGTGATAAAAATATTAGGGAATTAAATAGTATTGATGGCTGCATTATCTTGTAAATATAATAAAACTCATTGAATTATTGAATTGTATATATTTTCCTTGTATTTTTTTTTAAATGTTTTAATCTTTTTATTTATTTTATTATTTTTTATTAAATAAAAAATGAAAGTGTACATACTCTGTGCTTACAATATTGGGTTAAGATGGGAGGAGTACACAAGTTGTGTTGAAGTCCCATTAATATTGATCTTCTTATTAATGTGTATTGCCACCAATTTCACCTAACCAAATTTCTAACAACTATCTAATCTAAACCTTCGCCCCTCTCCCTCCTGCCCTCCCCCACTCCCCACCCTTGTAGCCATCAAAGAGTCTTTTCTGTTATGCATGAGTCTGCTTTTAAGTTTTTATCATAAAGGTCTCATATAATATTTGTCCTTCTTTTGCTGACTAGTTTCACTCAACATAATGTCCTCCACTTGAGACCAAATCGAGAGATGTTTCCTGCTATTATTGTTGTTCTTTATCATTGCCTGGTACTCCATTGAGTACATATACCATAGTTTACCCATCCATTTTTCTGTTGTAGGGCATCCGGGTTGATTTCATCTTTTTGCTGTCGTGGACTGTGCTGCGATGAACATTCGTGTGCATGTATCAGTTGGTGTGAATGGCCTTGATTCTATAGGATATATTCCAAGAAGAGGAATTACTGGGTCAAATGGTATATCTGTATCCATTATTTTAAGGTAATGCCAGATTGCTTTCCAAAGAGGTTGCACCATTCTGCAATCCCACCAACAGTGTAGGAGAGTTCCAGACTCTCCAACACTTAGCGTTTTGCGTTTTTTGGATCATGTTTCTTTTATTGAAGGCTGACACAAGAACTAAGTAGCAACTGCTTCACTGCTATTGAGATTCACTTATTTCTTCCAGTGCTTTTGCAGTGTTAAGACAGGATATTTTTGTTTTTGTGGCTATCTCAAACTTCATATTCAAATATGAGGACTGCCAATTAAGTTCAGGAACTCATCCTAGAAAAAGTGCTACATACCTCACTGCTGAATGTCACTATGGTCACTTTTGAAGTCTTCCCCTTGGGAAGCTGTACATGGGTGCCAGCGCCTAGTTCACCCTCCAAAACAATTTTGGAACTCTTTTTCTGGAATGGCCTTCAGCGGTGTTGTCAGATTACCTTAGATGTCCTGAATGTCATTAAAATGTCTTCCTTTCAATACTTACTTTATATTCAGGTAAAGAAAAAAGCTGCTGAGGGCCACATCAGGTAAGTAGGGGTGCTGTTCCTGAACAGTTTTTGTTTACTGGGTAAAAACTACCTCACAGACACTTACACAATTAAGTACACAAACTTGTTACCTTGCTACCATGCACAACAGCCATTCCAGAAAGAGTTCCAAAATTGCTTTAAAGAGTAGACTTGGAGCTGGTGTCAGTGCATACTTCTCAAGGGGAGTACTTCAAAGAGGACTGTAGTGATATTCAGCAACAAGGTATGTAGCACTTAGAATAGTTAAGTTAACAGACTCAATTGTTGGACGTTGTAGAACTTTATCAATTTCCTGGTTACTATTTGTTCTCCCACCCTGAAAGTAGAAACCCTAGTTCTTAAAAACAGTATAGCAACTCTACAGGACTGCCTCATAGAGTTTCGAAGGAGTGCCTGGTGGATTTGAACTGCCGACCTTTTGGTTAGCAGATGTAGCATTTAACCACTAAGCACTCAGGTTTCCAGGAATGATAGACTTTCTAGTATTCCTTATTTTTCAAAACAAAAATGGTTTCAAAATTATTATTTCACACCATTGGCAAGAATAATTCCACTAATAAGTTCAAAATTTCATGGTAGTTAGCTGAATACTTAGTATACATCCAGGATAAAGGGCTCTTTTTCCAGGAAGAAATGATAAACTTGTGAAACCTCTCAATTGTATTGGGCTTATCAACAAAATGAAGCTTAGGAAGATGTCCAGGTACCTCAGCTATGTAGGAAAGGTCTACAACAGATCTTGTAATTGGTCAGTAATTGATTCACTAAAATAAGTATCACTTTTTCAATTTTCTGATCAAGATTTGTATGTACCCAATAGTAGTACATATGAGAATACGAAAATGCCTCGTCTTCTAAAGCTTCTTGTTTTAAACAGTACTTTGTTTAATAATTGGTATAATGGTGTCAGCATTTCTCTTTACATGCTCTTACTTTGAATGTTTTCTATTTGACGTGTATCACCTGTAAGTAGCATACAGTTGTTTTCTTTCAGTCTAATTTTTTTCAATTTTTAACTTTTAAGTGTTTAATTTTTTCAACTTCATGTTACTGGTGATATACTTGGACATAATTCTATCATCTAAATATGTTTTTACTTGGCCCACTAGTTCTGTTTATTTTTCCTTCTTGTTTAGAATTGTTGCTTCTTATTCCTCTTTCCACCTGTATTGACTCGTTAGTTATACATCATTATTTTCTTATTCTTTTTTGGTTACCATAAATACACTGTACTTCTAACTAATAGCAATGTAGTATCAGTACTTTTACCATTTTCCAGTTAATACAAAACTCTTAAAACTCTGTAATCACCTTTATCCACCCTTGGCTTTTTATGCTATTGTCTTGCATTTTATTTCTGTATACATTTATAACCCCACAATTTTATTTATGTATACATTTATATACTCTCAGTATATGATCGAATCAATATTCACTTATGTTTGTTCTTCTCTCTGTTCCTTCTCACATGGCCATGCTTCATCTGAGATCTCTTTTTTCTGTCCAAAAAACTCTCTTCCTATTGTGTTTTCAGCGTAGTTCACCTGTTGATATATTTTCTATTTTTTGTTGCAATGATAATGCCTTTACATTGCCTTCAATATTGAACTTGTTTCCCATTGGATATTGATATTCTTGGTTGACAATTATTTCATTACAGAACTTAGAAAAGAATATATCTTCACTTCCTGGCTTTTACTGAGGTTTGTGAAATCAGCTATTGTTTCTACTACTGTACCTTTGAAGGTGTAACTTTTTCTCTCTAAATGATTTTAAGACTTTTCTCTTCTCTTTTGGGGTTTCAGTAATTATTCTATGAATGGCCTTGGTGAAGTTTCCTTCACCAAGTTTTTCTTGGAGTTTACTGAAATTCTTGGATCTGTGGGTTTCTGTATTTCATCAGTTTTATAGAAATTCCTTGCTGCTACCTCTCCAATATGGTTTCTGCCCCATTCCCTCTCTCGGAACCTTAATTGCAGATGTTAATATTTTCACTATGCCTTTTACATCCTTTTCTGTGTTTCCCACTCCTTTTACTCTTGATGTTTTAGTCTGAGTATTGTCTTTTGATCTGCCTGTCAATTCACAGTAAACTCACTTCCATCCAGTCAATTCTGACTCACAGTGACCCTGCAGGACAGAGTAGAACTGCCCCACAGAGTTTCCAAGGACCACCTGGCAGATTTGAACTGCTGACCTTTTGGGTGGTAGCTGTAGCACTTAACTATTACACCACCAGGGTTTCTGAATTACGTTAAAGATAAAATCATTTGAAAGACTGTTTCTGGTAGCTTCTATACTGGCTGTCCTTTGTGGTTCCTTTTTTATTGTCAGTCTGTTATCTTTCTGATGTTTTTGTTCTTGTTACTGTAGCCTTGGTTCCTGTCATGTCTGGTTATTTATCTACTTTTTTTTTCTTTAAATTTAATTTTATTTTTTGGTTGCAGTTGAGAAGCATAGTGGAACATATACCAATTCATCAGTTTCTATTGTACAACTCTGTGACATTAATTCCTTTCCTAGAATTGTGCAGCCATTCCCGCCCTCCTTTTTGGGAACCCTGGTGCATTGTGGTTAAGTGCTGTGTCTGCAAACCAAAACATCAGCAATTTGATTCTACCAGCTGCTCCTTGGAAACACAATGGATCAGTGCGAATCTGTCTCATAGGGTTGCTATGAGTCAGAATTGACTTGACAGCAGTGCGTTTGGTTTTTGGTTTCTGAATTGTTCTTCTCTTGTTAACTTAAACTTACTGTTCCCTAATGTTCCTATGAAATCTTTTGATCTGCTGTGGTCAATATGATCCCATAGAGATAGTTCTTAAAAGAGCAAACCCTTTTCACTAGCTAAGCAGAACTATTGTTCAGTTTTAGAAGACTGCCGGGGATAATTTTTGGTTCAAGGTTATGTCTGGTTATTTTTGATTGATATCAGTTATTGTACATAAAATTTAGAGAGATAATTTGAGACTCTGAATGATATTAGATTCATCCAGAGGAAAATAACTTCTATTTCAATTAAAGTAGGGACAAGTCACTTTACTAGAACCAGAAACGAGCTAATTTAAAACTGAGGTTTATTCCTCTGATTACTGCTCTATTTTTGATTCACATTTACTTCTACTGTATATTCCTGGGGGTTCCAACTGAAAACCACAGGTTTACTAGGACCCCTTCTTTGTTGTGCACCCTCAAGTTCATTCTTTAAAATATCTCCACCTCCTAGCAACTTCCAGGTGCTCAGGAAAATGATCACATTTACGCAGTATGAGGTAAATTCTGAGCTACCAAAATCAAACCAAATCTGTTGCTGTCGAGTCGACTCTGACTCATAGTAGCCCTGTAGGACAGAGTAGAACTGCCCCATAGGGTTTCCAGGGAATGACTGGTGGACTTAAACTGCCATGCTTTGGGTTAGCAGCTGTAGCTCTTAACCGCTATACCACCACATTTTCCTACTGAGCTACAGCAGCCTTAAATCTTCAAACCTTTTCTGTTACCATTTTGAGGACTTGGGCCACATGTACAGAAAGGCTTTCCCTGGAATGGTTGTTGTAGAGTGAGAGCAGAGGAGGTATTCCCAAACCAGAAGTCCATCTGGGCTACCTTAGGTGTCTGATGTCTCCTGAAGTACAGCAGGTACGAAAGTGACAAACCAAAAAAAACAAACCCACTGCCACCAAGTCAATTCCGACTCATACTGACCCTATGGGACAAAGTAGAACTGCTCCATATAGTTTCTAAGGAGTGCCTGGTGGATATGAACTGCCAATCTTTTGGTTAGCAGACATAGCACTTAACCATTATGCCACCAGGGTTTCCATGAAGGTGACAGTTATTGTAATTTGCAACATACAAACTACCCATGTACGTTTTGAACCTTGGATCTTGGCTAAGGAGTTACAGTCAGGTTGCTATCCTCTTAACAATTATGGACTTCATTAGGCAGCCTTGGGTTGCTGTTATCTTCCTGATAATTTACTGCTCAGTGGCTGGTTCGGGTATCCTTCTGCAGGCTGTAAATAAACCCTATTCATCTGGGTGGACTGGGTTTCTTTCCCTGTGTGGACTTAGGAATTGGCTTTGTAAAAAATGGAGAGAGGGAGGCAGAAACACGAGAGTTTAAACCTCTTTGTCGGGCCTTTTCAATTATTCATGGAAAACCTATATACTCTGTTATCAGCTTTAAGCAAAGCAACTTTGTTGTTTCTATTGATTATGCAATTTATTATCTTTATTTAAACTCTCCAGGCAATAAATAAATGAAAAGCTCTTTGAGGGAAGAAGCTTCTCAGAAGAAAGTAATTTCCCAGGAAAATAGTTTAATCCTGTTAAAATTAGACTTACAAACTTAAAGATAGTATCTAATTATTCTATTTGATCCCTTTTTACAGAGGCACACTGGTTTTGGTTTCTCTGTTGTAGCTAAAATGTTCCACTTTTCTTTTTTCTCCTTGCCACACTCTCTTTCCAAGGTACTCAAAACTTAATCTCCATAGAAAAAGATGGCAAAATATGTTACAACTAGAACTGAGAGAGCTTGTACCTGAGTAACAGTCTCATGTCTCTATCACTGGTGAGCCTAACGTACTTAACTTCTGTAAGACTTAGTTTTTCATTGTTATTGTTGGGATACCAGCATTTGTCCTTCTACTTCATGGCTGAATGAAGATTACACAGTAGCGATGTGAAGATACTTTTTTATAGTTAATCATTGTTAATTATTTTACATGTTTATTTTCTCTACATCTTCTGATACCAAATTCATCATTCAATTACAATAGTTAAAAAAACAAAGCAAGCAAAGTCCAGCAATTGCTTTTGAGTACATTCCTATTTGTGGTGACCTCATGTGCTTCAGAGTAGATCTGCATTCCACACAGGTTTCATTGCTATGACCTTTGGAAAGCAGGTTGTCTCTTCCGAGACACTTTTGAGTGGGTTCAAACCACCAACCTTTGGGTTAGTAACTCAGCATTCAACTCTTTGCACCCCCCTCCCACAGAGACTCATTGCACTTGCAGTATTATAAAATCAGAGGACTGGATGAGATCATCTCTAAGTTCTTTTTCTAAGTTAAAACTCAGATTTTATTATAACAATATGCTTTCACATAGTGTCCCTTTTAATCTGGAGACTGTTATAACTGCTCTTGAGTCCTGGGGCAAGATTGTCAGTTGTAAGTCTACTTCTTGGGCAAGTGAGTGTCTTACCATATTCATATATTCTTGTCCTCCTTCTGCAATTCACTGTCTTTACAAGCTTGGAAAAGTTAGTTAGTCTCTCTGAGATTTAAAGTCTTTAGCCCTAAAATTAGTTGGATCCAACTCGACGGCACTTGGCTTGGCTAGCCCTAACATTGAGTGATAATAATGACAACTTTATTGATTTGTTGTGATGGCCAAGAAACTTTACTCATGAGTAGAGTAATCCCACCTAAGCTGATGCATGGAAGAAGAGCATCAGTTGTTGCAGGATTAATTCCAGTTGCCTAAGTAGAGAGTGGAAGCACTGGTGGTATAGTGGTTAAGTGCTATGGCTGCTGACCAAAAGGGCTGCAGTTCAGATCTACTGGGTGCTGCTTGGAAACTTTATGGGGCAGTTCTGCTCTGCCCTATAAGGTCACTATGAGTCAAAATTAACTCAACGGTAATAGGTTTGGTTTTGGGGTAAGCAGAGAGTGAGAAAGGGGAGAAGAAAGGCAAGTGGCAGGGGAGTATGGCACAGAAAGATAGGGAAGCAACGCACAAGCCTACTGGAATTTATTAAGAAACAAGCAACCACTAAGCATAACCCAGGGAGAAAAGTTTGGAGTGGCTGTACACTCTGAGGAAACCCTGGTGATACAGCCGTTAAGTGCTACGTCTGCTAACCAAAAAAGTCGGCAGTTCGAATCTGCTAGGCTGTCCTTGGAAACTTCGTGGGGGAGTTCTTCTCTGTCCTGTAGGGTCACTGAGTTGGAATCTACTTGACAGCAGGTTTTTTTTTTTTTTTTTTTTTTTTTTTGTGTGTGTGTATGTGTGTCCTCTCAGCCTTTGGCCAGGTCATGGGAGGGTACTCTGAAGAAGAAGAAAGAGAGGAAAAGCTGAAAGCTTGGGTCAAAAGGAAGGAAAGAAAAACAAAAATGAGGAAGGAGAGGATAGGAATGATGGAAACAGATGCCCTGAAAAGGAAAGAGGAAAATCCCTGTGGCTTTTTGGGTCCAGAAGAGGGGCTAGAGACAGAAAAGACATTTGTTGAGCAGTGATGTATAGTTGCTCAGAAAGAGGTTGAGGTGAGCCCAAGGACTCTATATGCATAAATTAATATGAAAGAAATCAGGAGTTGGGCTGAGTTTCTGTTAGCAGAGAAATAGAATCTATTTTTAGAATATTTTATGAGAAGAAGGATCCAGCAGTTGAAAGACTACTACAAAATGTTACTTTGGTTAACTGACCTACAACAGCTGTTCACCCTCATAAACAATGGAGTATGGGTGTAGGTAATAAGATTTGGTTACTATTTTAACTGATGTAGTGCCTAAGTCTAGAATCTTGTCTAAGAAGTGTGAACAAGGATGAGGATGCTGCTAAGAGACAGATGAAGGCAATTACCTGCTAAAAGCTTAAGACCAGTCACTAGGGCAGGACAATCAGAAACCTTTCACGTGTGGAAATACCTGCAACTAGAAGCTGCGTTTCGACAGAGTGGACCAGAATGGCTGCTTAGGACCTCTGAAAGGTAAAGATTTTGGATTATCCCTGAGAATATTCTCTTGGCCTAAAGGGAGGTGGTTAGAAAGAGTTTACAGTGCCAAGTTTAAGGTCATTTTAAAATACAAAGTACAATGTCATTGAATCTCATTCACTCATTTGTGAGAAGCCTTTTTCTTTCTTTTTTTCTGTTAAGTCCAAGAACCTTGAAGAGTTTCTTCAGGCCAGTGGGGTTATGTTTTTGTGTGCTGTTGACCCTGTAGGACACAGTAGAACTTCTCCATGAGGTTTCCAAGGAATGCCTAGTAGATTCAAACTACTGACCTTTTGGTTAGTGGCCTGAGCCGCTAACCACTATGCCACCAGGGCTCCGGTGGGGTCACAGAACCCAGACAATCTGGTGAGGTTACTCCAAATCCCCATTTTATAATCTTTTGACTCCCATCTCTCTCCAGTTCCCTGAATTAATGGCAGTTGTGGTTAAGGTTCTTCAAAGCAAGAAGCATCATGGAATATCATGGAAACTAGAATTCATATGAACCAGCCTTCCCCTAGACAAGTCACTGCCATGTCATGAACCCTGGGTGTGAACCAGTCTTCTTCCTTCCTCAGAAGACATCTGCTCTAGAAGGCTCTCTGTTGACCTCTCCATCATTCACATTCTAATAACTTTAAGCTTTGAGGGAAGGAGTCCTAATAGCCACTTTTTTTTTTTTTTTTTTTTAACATTAGCTCCTATATAAATTCCAGATGGGGAAAAAAAACAAAACAAAACTGTATGGGTGTGAGGCCTTGACTAACTTCACTTGTGACTTTCAGTCAAATAAATAAAGTCTAATTCTCAAGGGAATGAAAACCTCTGGATGTTATGTGCGGAACTCCAACTCTAGAGGTAGTATGGGAGAGAGGAAATGAAGCGGCATTTACAACGGAGCCTCAAGGAGCCCGCCCGCACTGTCCTTCCCTTGTCCTAGTCCTGAATTCCCTCTTTCACATCGGGGGGGGGGGGAAGAGAAGGAGCATTTTTGAGGGTGATTTGAAAGACTCTGTCGTTTCTTACACTCTGGGTGAGACTCATAGTACAAGTAGGCCCCGAATTATGGAGGACTCTAAGGTAAGTCAATTCTGATGTCAGTCAAATACCTCTTTTTTTTAAGCCAAGCCAAGTGCCGTCGAGTTTTTTTAAAGTTTTCATTATTATTGCTTTTATTGTCAGTGTCTTTATACACCTGGTGGTTAAGCGCTATGTCTGCTAACCCAGTGTCAGCAGTTGAGATCTGCTGGGTACTCCTTGGAAACTCTATGAGGCAGTTTTACTCTGACCTATAGGATCCCCAATGAGTCAGAGTCTGCTTGATGGCATTGGATTACACATCTGCGAGTGAACATCTGAGAATGATAACATCAGCACATTACATGTTACAACATTGTATGTAGTACATATGGCTAACAATAATGTAAAAAGAAAGATGGTCATGAGTGCAGCTCATTGTAACTTGACCATGGTGTATGTTGGCAGCTGCCTGTCTACCGGCTGATATCATAATGCATGGAAGAGAAGATGCAGCATTTGTAACTCAGTTCAGTTTTTGTATAAGAAATATATCTGACAAAGATACTGACAGGGACTTTATGAATTGCAAAGGACTTGTTTTCAGGTTTTTTGTGTGAACCAATAATTGATGCCAAGATTGGAAGGTATGTGATCATGAACATCAATTTTGGAGGAGAAAATACCAATGAATGAGTGTATGTTTCCACAGAAGAAATATGAAATAATAAATGTAGCAGGGGGACAAAAAAAAAAACAAAAACAAAAACACCCTGACATCACAAAGGGGCTTTTCCACTGCAGTTCAGGAAAGATAAGAGACTTGGTTGTAACCAGTAAGTTGGTTATGACTTTAAACCTTTAGAGTCAACCTGAAAAAAATATAAGGAAAAAGAAATTTATTAAAAAATACAGACTATCAATCTGGATTGCAATCACAAAAATTAGAATTAATGGAATTTACATTTTGGAAAGGAGAGTGGAGAAACAAAGTGAAAAACACAATCTTTTGTGATTGATGATGTTTCTAGCTGCTAAAATTAATTTCTCAGAAGTTGGGAGATCTGACAGAAATCCATGAGCTTAAACAACGTCTCGTTTGAAAAGAGATGAAAAGTATGCCGTGAAAGAGGTTGGAGGAGCAGCCTTGTTCCTGTTTGCGGCTACTCATGGGATGGGGTGTTTGATAAAAAGACCTAAAGGAAGCTCCCTGGGCAGAGGGTCAAGTCTACAGTTTTAAAGAGCTAGATAGGTATTCTCAACAGTAGCAGAAGCATCTAGTGGGGGACAGAGAAAAGAGACAAACAGATACAAAAGAAACGTGAAGACAGTGGAGCAGAAATAGGGGCCATTGAAGGACAAAGGAGAGGAGTCCAATGTTGGGTGAGAGAAGGCGGGCTGGAGACAGCTCTGCCCATGCCTCGGAGAGGAGCTGGGAATGACTTGCAGATGAGGTTGACCTTGAAAGAGAAACGGCAAATGTGTCATAATCCTGGAGTCCTTGAGTTGTACATATAGTTAATGCCCCTTGGCTGCTAACCCAAAAGTTGGGAGTTGAGTTGACCCAAATGAGAAGTAAGTTCTAGTGATCTACTTCCAAAAAATCAGCCACTGAAAACTCTATGGATCACATTTCTACTCTGACATGCGTGGGGCCACCATGAGTTACAGTCAGCTCTAAGTAACTGGCATTGGTCAGGATCCCGGGAAGGTTTTCTTGGAGAGGACGATGAAAGAGAGAGGGAACTGTGTGATACAGAGAAAGAATGAAGTCTTTTTTGAAAGGCCGTGAATTGGCCTTCCTGGAGAAACTGAGATGAAGAGATCCCTAAGGTCCAAAAACCCTCAGGGGTCTGAGTCCTTCACAATTGTTGAAGATTGCCCGAACAAATAATTTGCAGCTGTTTTTAATACCACATGAGATAAATGCAGTGTGACCAAGGAAAAAACCCTGAGGAACCAAGAAGTTGTTTTTAGAGAGAGAAAGGAGATCAGAATGGGAAAATTTTCAAGTTCTTTAAAACGCTGAATTATTTATGTCAGTGTGCTGAGAAGCTTCAATGTGCTCATGCTTGTACAATATTTAGAAGAGGGTCTAGCACCTTGTAAGTTCTCAATAAGTGTTATTATTCTAAAATCTTAATTCAATAATGTATTCTTCCTACCTTTCTCTTTTTTCTCTTCTCATGCTTTCTTATTTGTTCAGCTAACTAGGTGCTTCCTTCTTCACCGATTACTAAAAGTAAAAACAGAAGAATCACTGCATCTTCTCAGTACTTAAGGTTGACCTCCATTACTACTGATTGATTTCATTTATTTTCCTGTTTTTCCCGTTTGTGTCCTTACAGCTACCTAAAGCCTGTAGAGCAAGAAATAAATCCCACAACCTCTGGCCTGGTGGTTCAACCGCTAACATCTAGGAAACTTTGAGCACAGAGCTGATCTTAAATCGCATGCTCTTCCTGCTTGGGTGGTGCTCCACTTAAATCATTTTCTTTAAATGGAGCTGTCAAAAAGAAAAACACACATACTGGTTTTCTATTCTCACTCCCTGCCCACAGTGAAGATGTTCTACTTCCCATGAAACCCACCTTCACCCTCAAATCTAAGTAATAATAACTAAGATTGATACAGCTTACAGGAGAACAATTTTCTAAGTATCAGAAGGACTTCAGATGCTCGGTGGCTCACACATGACAAATATCCACTACACAGGTGACCGTACTGATCAGGTACTTTCCTCTTCCACCTTATATTCTTGTTGATTCTTGCAACAACTTCCTGTTGAGAGGAATCTGTTTGACTGGTCTTTGTGACCCTAAGGAGCCAGACCAGCTGGATGACATAGTTTATGGAAGACGACAGCATATTGCAGGCAAACAGAAGGGCAAAACAGGTGAAGCAAAATGTTGAGAACATTGATTTTAGAAGAATAGATCACAGTGTCCCTGTATTTCTGTTCATGTACAAAATATTTTGTTTCAGTAGTCTTTATTGTAAGTCTTTGAAGCTATAAGTCAAATTACGTATCACAGTACTTCGAACTGACATATGAACAAGACCCTTTAAAGTAAAGGTTTTAAAATACACAATGTTTAAATAATACACCAGTTGGTGAAGAACTTAAGAAACACCCATGTACTCATCACTTATTTTTTACTTAAAAAAAAAAAAATTTCTTCCATTTCCCCCAATTCAAAGGCAACAACTTTCAGTGCCTTCAGCTGACTATTTCAGGGATGGCTTCAAATCTCTAAATGATATTATTTCAATATTTTTAATTTTGTAAGTCTTTCTTTGGCTACTTTCTACTGTACAAGTAAAACATTTATCTCCTTATAACTTTTCCTCTTTTGCTTCACTCCTATCATTCTAGCATATTGTAATTTTCAAGATCAGGTAACCATACCTTATATATTGTAACCAGGTAAATGCCATTCACACCTAAACTATTTGGTGGGAATAAACTCTCTAATTTCTTTTACTTTTCTGCACAACCTTTCTGTACCCTGAGGTCTTTTATTTTTTTAAGTTTCTTTATAGTTAGTATTAATTCTCAAATCTTCATGGATAAAAAGTTCTGTATATGTCAATGGAGTCTAGTTGGTTAATTGTGGCAATAGGATCTTTGTGTCTTTACTGGGCTTTTTTCTAGAAGATCTGTCCAATACTAAAAGTGGAGTGTGGAAGTCTCTCACTGTTATTGTGGAGTGATCTGTCTCATGTTTCAATGTAGTCAGTGTTTGTTCCATGTATTTAGATGCTCTAGTATTGGGTGTAAAAACATTTATTTATTGTTAAGTCCTGTCTGTGTACTGAACCTGTCAGCAATAAATAGTGACCATCCTTGTCCATGATGGTGGCTGTTTACATTAAAACCTATTGTGTCTGAGATTAGCATTGCCACATCTGCTCTTCTTTGTATGTTGTTAGTGTGGTATATGTTATTTCATCCTTTAATTTTCAGTTTGTTCACATCTTTAAGTCTAAAGTGAATTTCCTGTAAGCAACATATAGATGGGTCATGTCTTTTGATCCAAGATATTTTCTGCTTTACTGGAGCATTCAGTCCGTTTATGTTCAGTGTAATTATTGATAGGTATGTGTTTAGTCCTGTCATTTTGATGTATTTATTTTTGTATTGGTGTTTTCTCTGTTGCTCTTAATATTCCATTCTGGATCATTCTTTATGGTTGATTTTTCACCCTTTTCAGTATTGGTTTTGTGTTTGTTGAGACTTCTGTGTTGCATTTCTTGTTTTGATATGCTTTTCAAATCTTAATTATTTATCTAAACTTCCTCTCATTTCATTTAGATGGACTTGGCATTCTATTAATGTCATCTTTCTGAAAAAGTTTCTTCTGATGACTTGGTCCTGCTCCAATATGGAAAGGGTATCCTCCTGAGATCTTTCTTCATCATCTTGTGGATTCTTTTCATCTTTCTCTTACTGGAGCCCATATTTCACAGTGGCATTTTCTTTTCTAATTTTTCTTTTTGATAAAACACATATCCCAGTAGCTTCCTGAAATACAGTACTTGGAAAGAAATTTTTTGAGAACTTACAAAGAAAATGCCTTTCTTTTGCTAGCTGAGTAGATAGTTTGGCTGGGTATTGAGTTCTAGGTTGGACATGATTTTGTCTTACAGTTTTGAGGATGTTGACCTACTGTTACCTTGCTTCTAGTGATGCTGTTGAATAGGACAGGCAAATATTGTCCTGTGGCCTGTTTTTGTGTGGTCTATGAGCTACAAATTTTTACATTTTAAAAATGTTTTAAAAACAAAACAGTGCAACACAAAGGAAAAAATAAAAAAGAAAATTTATCACACTGCATTTGGCCTTCAAAGCCTAAAATATTTACTCCTGATCCCTTTGTGCAGAAAAAGGTTGCTGAATTTTGTAATAGACTGAAACCATTTTAAGATTTGATCTTTGTGAAAATCTTTTCTTTTTTTCTTCTTTCTCTCACAGCTTGTAGGATCTTCTTTTCAAATCCGGTGTTCTAATGTTACTTAATCATGTGTTTGGCATTAGACTGTTTTCATCCATTTTGTAGGTATTTGGTAGGGAATTCTAATCTAGGAACTTTACTCTTTTAGTTATGGGCAATTTTCGTGAAATACTTGATAATTTATTCTCCTCTTTTTTCTGAATTTCTTTCTGGGATGTCCATTATTTCAATGTTGGACCTTCCATACTGATTCTTTGTTTTTCTCATCTCTTTTCTTCTAATTTTAAATGTCCTATTCTCTATTACATTCTTTTATTATTTTTCTTTAATTTAATAAGCTGTAATTTTTAAATAATTCTCTTACTCATTCTTTAATTTCTATGTATTCTTATTTGTTTCCTCAAATGTCTCTTTCTCTCTGTTTTTTTTTGAGGGGGGAATAGTGTTCTTTAAAAAATTTTTTTTTATTGTGATTAAGTGAAAGTTCTATAATCCAAGTCAATTTTCCATATAAAACCCCAAGTACTCACCTCTGCAACTCTATCTGATCTCCTCACCCTGTGACAGCACATTTTTCTTTTTCACTCTTTACTTCCAGTATCTATTCAACCAACACTTGTCCCCTCCTCTCCACCCTCTCCTCTGCCCTCTAGAAAGATGTTCTTTTCTTATAAATGCAGTGTCTCCAGTAAGAATAATAATTATTTAACTTTTTAAAATAATTATTTTTTTCATATTTTCCTTTTATAGACAGTTTCCTTTCAAGCTTTGACATTTCTTTTTCATGTTAAGGTTTTTCCTGACGTGTCTGGTAGAACTTGAATTGCCTCTTTGTATTTTAAAAGGGGCATGACAACCCGATAGGAAGCTTTACACGTGGGGCCTGCTGTGTCCAAACTTCGTGGTAGGAATATTTTGTTGGTGTGCTGAAATGAGTTCCTTGATGTGACCTTTTGCCTTCGTTTTTTTGGAAAAACAGCCTGAGAGATTTCTCTCCTAAACTGTAAGAAGTTACATTTACCGTAACTTTATACCCTGGGGGAGGGTGTCACATTTCCTGAGTAAACTATAATAACTTGGTTTGATACTTTGTGTTGGTTCCTGGGCTACAGCTTGCCTGGTGATTGGTATGCACCTTCCGGGAACTTGTCAATATATCCATGCAAACACAGTGGCTGTGGAGTATGCAAAGGAGGTGACTACAGCCTACTACGTGAATAAAGTGTCTGTGGCCTATTCAGAGGGGACTGGTAAGTTTGTGGCCCCACTGGAACCTGCCAATCCTTGAAATTGACCAGTTGTGTACATGTGGAAACCCTGGTGGTGTAGTGGTGAAGATTTCAGCTGTCAATCAAAAGGTCGCCCATTGGGAAATTCTATGGGGCAGTTCTGTTCTGTCCTATAGGATTTCTGTGAGTTGGAATTTACTTGACAGCAATGGCCTTCGTTTTTTAGTTTTGTGCATGCCTGTAGGTAGCCCCATAGAGGTTTTTCAGAGAGAGAACCAGGATAAGATGCAGCAGGAAGAACCAGATGAAAGAAGAGTGATGAAGCAGGGAGAGAGGCAGCAAGGAATGTCTTAAAAGAGCTGTTCTAGGGTCAAAGGCTGTGCCATTGAAGACGGCAAGGGGCTTAGAATGGGCCCAGCAACCGAGCCGGTAGTGACAGGCCCGGAAAGGACCCTGTGCTAGAGACAGTGGTGACCAAGAGCGCTGAGAGGGGCCTGTTCTGAGGCAGCCTGAAGGAGGCCTGCCCTAGGGGCTGAGAGAAGGCTACATGGCTGAGAGGAGCTGAGAGATCTGTCTCACACTGAAGAGGCAACTCAAGTGCTACCAGACATGTCAGGAAAAACCCTAACGTGAAAAAGAAATGTCAAAGCTTGAAAGAAGAATGAACAACCTGAAGGAAATTGTCTGTAACAGGAAAACAGGAAGAAAAAAAATTAAGTAATTATTATTTTAAAAAATTAAATAATTATTGTTCTTAATGAAGACAGTGCATTTATAAGAAAAGAACATCTTTTTAGAGGGGAGTGGAGAGGGTGGAGAGAAGGGGACAAGTGTTGGCTGAATAGATACTGGAAGTAAAGAATGAAAAAGAAAATTGTGCTGTCACAGCGTGAGGAGAGCAGATAGAGCTGCAGAGAGGTGAATACTTGGGGTTTTATATGGAAAATGGACTTGGATTATAAACTTTCACTTAATCACAATAAGAAAAAATTAAAAAAGAACACTACGCCTCCCTCAAAAAAAAAAAAGAGACATTTCAGGAAACAAATAAACGGAGAGATCTGTCTTGCACTGAAGGCAGAGTTTTGCCTACCTACTTTCTAACTCTGATCCTGAATTGTACCCTGTTATTTCTTTACCAAATCACTTAGGTGTTTAAGTATAGTCAGTCTGTGAGGTCTGTGCGGCCATTGCAATGAAGGGTCAAAATCAGCAGAGAAGTAGAGGGTGCCATGGGGAAGACAGCTGGTATCAGAACTGATCAAAAGGTTAGAGAGTAGATGTAGGCCTGGCATCCACCTCAGGGATCAGCCTTGTGCTGATAATGCTTCTGCTCTGTCCCCCTGAAGTTAGGCAAGTTGAGGCAAGACTGTTGCTGAGACCACTTTGCAGCTGTGGAACCCCTCATGTGACGCCCTTTATCTTTTCTTTTGGGCTAGTCTGAACTTCCAGAGAAAGTTCTTTCAATATCTTATCTGAAGGACAGCAGACTCACCACTGTTGTTTTAGGGATGATAATTTGGGTAGGTGGTATGAGTCAAGGAATTTGTCCATTTCCCCTAGGTTTTAAAATTTGTTACAGTACAGTTTTTCATAGTATTCTGTTATGATATTTTTGATTTCTGTTGCCTCGGTGGTGACAACTCCCCTCTCATTTCTGATTTGGGTTATTTGTTTCCTTTCCTGCTTTTCTTTAGTAAGTTTAGCCAGTGTTTGTCAATTTTGTTTTAGGAATGAAATGAGGGATGGGGACTGCTGGTTTTAGAATCCAACATGTAAGAATCCTCTGTGCCAGTTTCCAACATTGTGCCGCAGTGCTGGGACCCTCTAGCTGAGTGATCCTCTGTTTTACCTTCTTTAGGGAATCGATTTTTGGTTATCAGCTGAGGTGGGAGAACAGGCATCAGGCTGGACAGTGGAGGCCTGAAATCTGGGAGCATACCTGCCTTTCAAATCAACTTTCAGCTCGCTCCCTTATTTTAGCCTCCTTGTCACCCCTACTTCCGGTACTTCTGTTGCCTGTTTGTGCCCTTTCTGAAAGTTCCTGCAGAGGAAACCCAGCTGTTTTTCTGCATTCCCAGTTGTCAGCAGATGATTCTCTTTTTCTCAGTTCTTTGAAGTCAGAAACCGCATCTGCTTTCCAGCTTCCAAAGAGTGTTGCTGTTGTCTTCTTTCCGATTCTGTCTCTTTCTAGATTTATGCCTTTGAAACGCTGTTATTATCATTTTAGTGGGGCTTGGGAGGGAGTGAACCTCAGTTCTCATTCTGCTATTACTCAGTTTAAACAAATCTTAATATTTTTGCCACATTTGCTGAAGATTTCTATCTCTGAAAGAAAAAATCACACAACCAGTTGAGGTTTCCTTTCAACGCTTTCCTGGTCTTGTTTCTCAACTTCCTGCCATCGAGAGAACCATCATCCGAAGGTGTTCTGCATCCTTTCTTTTCATAGTTGTCTATATTGATTTACACATGTTTATATCCTTTAAAGTACATGCTGTTCTCCCACATGTTTAAGCCTTGGATAAGTGGTGTGTTGTATGAAACGTTCTGCAGTCTTCTTTCTTCACCTAATGTTAAATATCTGAGATCTATGTGCGGTGTATAAATTTAGCTCTAGTTCATTCATTTCCACTGCTTAATGGCATTCCCTTTGGATAAATACTGTCAAATCTCTCTCCAGTATTTGTACTAGTTTACATTCCCACGAGCTATAAAAAAGCTCCTATTTCTCTACCTCCTTGCCAATGTTTGGTATTACATAACCTCTTCTTCGAATGTTGTGTCAATGTTAAGTGTAGTAAGTGACATGAAATACAACATTTGAACTCAGCGTCTTTTCAGGAGTCACACTGACTAAAACGGGAGGCAACACTGAGTCTGGAGCCATCTGAATTCCATTTGGCCTCAGTTTAATTTCCTAGAATTCTCTTTGAGGGAGACTATGGCTCTCGAGGATGATGCTGTGCTTTTGCTCAAATGAACACAATTTGAGATGTGATAATTTGGGGATTGTGATACACGATATATAGAAGTGTTGAGGCTTCAGACAGTTGGTGTGGTTGGTTCTAGGAGGTCTACTCTTTCTTGTTCTCAGTGTTCAGATTCTGATGCCAAGGTACTCATTAATCAGTGAGAGACCAGCTCTCAAGATGCGGTTCACTGTTTGACTAGTGCCTCCCGGTGTGAGCAAGTCTTCAAAGACACCGTGCAATCTGGCTTCGGAGATAGCAAAGACGCCGTGTAACTTTTGTTAACACAATCAGTTCACCGTTGCTAAAGGGGAAGCATCTTCCCTCGCACAGACTTTTCTTCACTTTCCTTATCTCAGACAAGGCTCTTCTGGTATCCTCTATGAGAAAGTTTTGACATGGTTTCTCGATTTTTCAGTCCTTTCCTCACTAATAGAAATGTAGTCTCAAGGCCTCTGGGTGTTTTGCTAATTTGTTTTTTCTTTTCCTTCTGGAAGCACTGGGACACTACAAAATATAACGTGTACATGAAAATGTGCAGGAAAGTGAAATATATGGAAGTTGCACAACAAGTCTTATAAGAAAATCTCAGTCAAGCAAAACAAAACCTAATTTATAATTCCTAATTATTTTCTTTCCATTTGTAGGTAACTCTCATCATGAAATTTCCAGCATTTTTTAGGTGTTCCTTTTCATTTTGTCATCTTCCTCCACAACTGAATGCACAATCAGCTGGCTCCAGCCCAGCAAGGATTCAATTCAGGGTAATGATTTTCTGTTATTGGCATGTTGGATGAGCAGAGGTGTAGCTACAAAAAATAACGCCTGTGGCAAACACTGAAACTGTTTTCCTGCAGAATCATAATGAGAGTAACAAGCACCCAGGACAGGCTCGAAGTTATCTTCCTCACCTCCAGTCTCAAGATGAACAAATGTTGATTGCAGTGACCTTTTGGCTGAAATGCCTGGGACCCCTTCTTGTCCAGCTGCCATGGTCACGTGTTTTTCATATTTGTGGCGCATTGGAATGCCATTTTGTGCCTCATCTGTGGCCCCTTTGGACCTGAGCCTGGGAACAAGTGCTCCCCTCTTCTGCTCTTGCTGTATTTCTGTGCCCCTGTCATAACATCTGACACCTGTGTTACAGATAACTGTTCCATAGTATAAGCTCAAAAATACGAATCAAGCTCATTAATCTTTGGCTTCACACATTATGGTGCTATGTGGAAATTATAGCTACACCTTCCTTCCCTTCACTGATGAAAATTGGTCTATGATGTGATGTGCTCAAAAATATCATTTTTAGTTTCTTCCCATTCTACTCCCAGTAGAACAAGGCCACAGTCTGCCTTGATACATAATTCATGGTCATTGAGTTGACTCCAACTAACAGTATCAGAGACTCTCAAATATGAAAATATTACTTTTAACTTGCTGAATGACCTCTCCCAGCTAGCAGTGGGAATTGAGATGGTTCACGGAAGCTGCCAGTGGTAACCCCTACCCCCAAAGTGATGCCCCGGGCCCTCCCAGCCACACCTTAGATATGACTCCGTATTCATTTCACTCTCTGTCTTAACTGAATTCGGTGTAGGAGACCTATAGTGCTTCTTGGTGGTATGAGGTCCACAACTATCTGTTTGCTTCCCTTCTCTTACGCCCCAAGAGACTGTCTCAATGCCTCTTACGCACTGAGTCCTGCCTCACCAATACAACAATCCCCCATCCTCCCTCATTAACATAATAGAGGCAGAATTTACAGCATATAGGAACATCACACAATAGCCAGGAATTGTGGCCCATCTAAACGGCTACACACATTTTTTGAGAGACACAATTCAACCCATGACACTGTACTTTAGATGAAGGTTTCACAGAACAAAGTAGTTTCTCAATACACATGTTGTTTAATGACATTTCCTAACAATCCCACAACAGGTTAACAGTCTGCCTTCTCGTACCTGGGTTCCCTATTAACAGCTTTCCTGACCCCTCCTGACTTCCAGTCCTTTCTCTTGGGCTGTCATGACCCTTAAGTCTCTCTCTCTCTCTCTTTTTTTCATAGGCTGCCCACTGTTTGGCTAAATGCTGGACCTCAGGAGTGACTTCATTACTGAGCCGAATGAGCATCTAGGGGTCACACTCTCAAGATTTCTCCAGTCTCTGCCAGGCCGGCAAGTCTGGTCTTCCTTTTTGAGTGAGAATTTTGTTCTGCATTTTTTTATTTTTCCCAGCTCTGTCCGGGACCATCTGCTGTGATCCTTGTCAGAGAAGTCAGTGGTGGTAGCTGGGCACTATCTTGTTGTACTGCACTCAATCAGGTCAAGGCCATAGTAGATGTTGGACTAATCTTTCCCTTATTTCTTTAGGTTTTTTTTTTTTCATTGTTCCTTGCTCCTGAAGTGGCAAGACCGGTGGAGTATTCTAAATGTCTACTCACAAGCTTTTAGGACCCCAGAGACTACTCACCAAAGTAGAATGTAGAATATTTTCTTTGTTAACTGTGTTATGCCAGTTGAACTAGATGTTTACCTAGATCGTGGTCCCCATAGCTCTTCAGCCCAGCAATTCAGTCCCTCAGGGATTTTGGATGTGTTTGTAGAGCTTTCAGGGAAACCCTGGTGGCATAGTGGGTTAAGTGCTATGTCTGCTAACCAATAGATTGGCAGTTCAAATCTGCCAGGGACTCCTTGGAAACTCTATGGGACAGTTCTACTCTGACTTCTAGCGCTGCTGTGAGTTGGACCCGATTCAACAGCAGTGGGTTTGGTTTTTTGGTTTACAGAGCTTCCATGACCTTGCCTTGTACAAGTAGTACTGTCTTCCCCAGGACTGTGTACTGTCTTACCCTTTGCCAAAGTTACCACGTATCTACTGCCCATTTAGTGTTTTTCCATCCTCACCCCTCCCTCCCTGGTAACCATCAAAGATTGCTTCTTTTTCTGCGTAAACTTTTCATCAGTTTTTGCAGTAGTTGTCTCAAACAACAGTTGCCCTTTTGTGACTGACTCATGTCACTCAGCCTAATTTCCTCCATGTTATGAGATGCTTCCCGTACTCACCATGGTTCGTTATTGTTGCGTCGTACTCCATTGTGTGTTGTGCCACAGTTTGTTTATCTGTTCCTCTGTTGGTGGGCATCTAGATTGCTTCCACCTTCTTGCTATTGTCAGCAATGTTGCAGCGAACACGGGAGTGCACGTGTTTATTCATGTGATGACTCTCATTTTTTAGGATACATTTCCAGGAGTGGGATTGCTGGGTGATATGGTATTTCTATTAGCATTTCCTCATGTGTCCGTGGCCTGCTTGAGTGTGTTCTTTGGTGAAGGGTCTGTTAATTTTCTTTGCCCATCTTTTAGTTGCATTGTTTGTCTTTTTGTTACAGAAGTGTTGGATTTTCTTGTAGATTTTAGAGGTTAAGACTTTGATTTATAATAGACATTTTTCTTCCCCAAGTCTGTGGATTCTCTTTTTACTCTTGATGAAATCTTTTGATGAACATAAGTGTTTAACATTTAGGGGATCCCAATCATCTTGCTTATCTTTTAGAGTTTGCATGTTTTTGGTTATGGTTTATATCCGGTTTATATCTTGCATTAGGGCTTCTAGCATTGATCCTATTTTTTTCTTCTATGAATGTCATTGTTTTTAGCTTTTTATTTAGTTTTGAATTAGTTTTTGTATATGGTGTGAGGTATAAGTCCTGTTTCAGTTTTTTTGCAGATGGACATCCAGTTTTACCAGCACCATTTGTTAAAAAGACTGTCTTTTCTACATTTTATGGGAATTGGGCCATTGTCGAAGATCAGGTGACCAGAAGTGAATGGGTTTACATCTATGTTCTCAATTTTGTTCCATTGGCTAATGTATCTGTCATTGTACCAGTCCCAGGCTGTTTTGACCACTGTAACTGTATAGTAGGTTCTGAGGCAGTGAGAGTGTGAGGTTCTCAGGTAGTGTAAGTCCTACTTTATTCTTCCTCTTCAATAATTCTTTACTTATCCAGAGCTTCTTCCCTTTCTGAGTAAAGTTAATGATAAGTTTTTCCATCTCTTTAAAGAGTGCTATTGGTATTTGGATTGGGATTGCATTGTGTTTGTAAAGCACTTTGGCTAGTCTTGTCATTTGCACAATGTGGAGTCTACTTACTCATGAGCATGATATGTTTTTCCAGTTATGTAGATCTCTTGCAATTTCTTGCAGTAGTTGTAGATTTCTTTGTGTAGCTCTTTTTACATCCCTTGGTAGATTTATTCCTAAGTATTTTATTTTCTAGGGGCTATTATCAGTGGAATTGTTTCCTTATTTCATAGTTCTTTTTATGAGTGTATAGAAATCCCACTGATTTTCATATGTTTATCTTGTGTCCTGCTAATCTGCTGAAACGTTTATTAGTTTCAAGAGTTTTCTTGCAGAATCTGTTGAGTTTTTTTATGCATAGTATCATATCATCTGCAAATATGGACAGTTTAACTTCTTTGTTTACAATTTGGATGCCCCTTATTTCTTTTTCTTGCCTTATTGCTCTATCCAGGACTTCCAGCACAATGTTAAGTAGAAGTAGTGATAAAGGGCATTTGTGTCTTGTTCCTGTTCTGAAAGGGAATGTTTTAAACTTCTCTCCATTAAGGTAATGTTGGCCTTTGGTTTGTGTAGATATCTTTTATTTTCTTAAGCCTCAAGTCATTCTTTTTCTAGTCATTGTTATAATACTCACCATTAAATTTTGTGACATAATTTGTTCTTCTCTCTACCACTGCAGATGCCTTTTATGTAGAAGCTCATTCAATCATCCATATCAGCCATTCTGACCATCCCTTGTGAACATCAGGAAAATCTGAAGGGATTTGCAGATGTGAGGCCCTGAGAGTATATTGCATCCTCAAAAGCTTAAGAACACGGTTGATGTTAATTTTGCTTAGATTCTCGGCCGTGGAGTGTCAAGCATAGGAAGCCTGAGAGGTAAAACAACTTTGGTCTAAAATGCCTGTTGTTAGATGCTGCAAAGTCGACTTTGAGCAGAGCTGCTCCACAGGGTTTCCTACTTAAAATCTTTATGGAAGAAGATCACTAGACCTTTCTTTCACTGAATCACTGGCTGGGCTCCAACCTCCAGCCTTTTGGTTAACAGCTGAGCACTGAACTGTTAAGCCATTAGGGTTCCTCACTAAATACCTATAGCAGCTTAAATGGATACTGTTTTCTCTACTTGTAGTTAACATAAGACATTCTTTAAGCATCTAGAAATGAAAGAAATCAGATTGCTGTCAGAGAGTCACACATTTAGAACTAATGTGCCGTGATTGTTCTTTACAAGGATAACATCTTCCTTGTCTGTAAGACCAGACAGAAAACTTAGTGACACATTTACATAGCAGAAGAAATTTTATGGCAGTCAGAAAGGATATTGGGCAGCAAAGGAAGCCTAGAATATTGAGTACACAGATGTTGACTATTGATGTCACTCCAGAAGAGAGAGAGAGAGGGTCTGCCCAAGAATTTGCCATATTTTGTCTAATGTCTATCGTAGAGATTAATACTTTGTATAACTTTAGCCTGATGTTATTAAAAATTCATCTCATAAACAGACCTTCTTGTTTTGATTCTGTGGTCACCAAGTTAGCTTGTCATTGTATCTGAGTTCTGTGGGTAGTCAGTGTACCTACAGGAAGAGAATGACCAGACAAATGGACTAAGGGTATGGGCCTTTTGCCACATTATTTCACTGTGAATAATAATTTGGCATTCTGGTTGTATACATTGCACTTGGAGTTTAGTTAGTATGTGTCCACTCCTGAGCAATGGCTTCTTGAAAATTTACATTGACAATGTCACTCTGTGAGACCACTTGGAAATAGTTGGCTTGTGTCACCCCCCTCTCAGATCATGATGCTGGCTGAGCAGGGCTCCTACTGACCCCAAGACTGTCCACCCTAACAGACGATAGTACAGCAAGGGGAGCCTGCTGTCTCCGAGGTGTTGTAAAAGTCTCTCTTTAACTCTTTTGTTTCCAGAGTTGAGCTGTGCTATGTGAATCTGATCTGTTCTGTCACACCCTCACTTTTCATTTTTCAAAGTATCCCTTGCTTGCATTGTAGTTATTTCAGTCACAGAAGTTTCCATATGACAGGCCCTCTTGATCCTGGCTCCTGTTCTTTGTCATCAAGCATTTGTTAAGGCAATGACCAACTTCTTATAAAAGGACCTCTCTTCAAAGGGCAAATGCTAGTATCAGGAATTTTAACTTCCTTGTCAGAGGAATTAGGACTAAGTGTGAGGAGAAGCAGCCCCATCTTTTAGTAACACAGGGCATACAACCTAAGTGCAGGGTGTACTTGTTCAGTGGAGGGACTTCTCTTGTGCCCCAGGGAAGGCAACAGGCAGTGAAAACCTCTAGTTAACTAAAAACAACAGCTACTCCATCCTGATTATCCCTTTGGGGAATAACTGTACATCTTGGACCACATCAATGGGAAGAATTCTTTCAGATCTCCAAGTACCTACTTATTTATTCTTATCCTGATTTTGATATCATTGGTCTCCAGACAGATGCTTCTTAAAAGGTTCAAAACAAAACAAAAAGAAAATAAAAGTTCTGAGACTGATAAAAATAATCAACCCAGCATATCAGAAACCAGAATTTTCCCCAAATAATGAAAAAAAAATTGTATGTCAAAAAATGAGCAGAGAAGTAGGCCAGGCATTATAACTAGGTAATTTTTACCCCATCTATCTGAAATGACCAATTTCCACTGCAGATTTTTTTAGTCTTTTGGGATAGAATCACAAAAGTGATAATCCCAGACTGAGTGGCATGTGACATGAGACAGGTATTAGACACATGTGGACTCTCAAGAGTAGGTACACTACTACCCTGGGACAAATCACTGACCACTGGGTTTTGGAAGAGTAATTCCACATTCATATTATATTCAGACATCTAAGTTTTCCTTGGAAAAATGTTAAGTTCTTTGAGAAATAATAATAAGAAGAAGAACGTGCATTATCTTGGCTTGCAAATAAATGAAATACCAATTTGAGGCTGGTCTTGAAAATGCCACTGTTCAGTTCAAAGGGTATTTAATGAGAGGAGAGGAAAGGTCTTCCTGGGGCCAGTGGGGGTTCAGTGGTAGGGTTCTTGCTTTCTATGTTGGAGACCCAAGTTTGATTCCTTGCCAAGGTACTTCATATGCAGCAATCACCCATCTGCTGGCAAAACCTTGCTTGTTGCTGTGATGCTGAACACATTTCAGCAGAGCTGCCTGACTAAGATGAACTAGGGAAAACCGCCTGGTGATCTACTTCCAAAAATTAGCCAATGAAAATTCTCTGGATCACAGCAATGAACCAGGCAGCATTTTGTTCCACTGCGTGTGGTGCCACCCCGTTTTGGAGACCAGCTCCCTGGCACCTAATAACAGTAATCTTTGAAGTGTCACATCTGGGACTTGTTGCTACTGTGAGCAGCTGCCTCATCTCAGGATAGCACATAGTCGTTTGCTTGTGCCTCAAGCTGTCACCTGGGGTGTGAGAACTGCAGGGGAGAGAAGGCAGGTCTGACCTTGGAGTCTGGGCTTCTAGAGATGGATCTGAAAGACTTACTGCCGAGCTTGTGAGCCGCTTTCCTTTTCCTGAGGTCTGGGTTCCCCTGGCCTCCCTGCATTCCCCTCAGTGGGTCCCTGGCACTGTATCTGGAGCCATCACTCAACTGCCTCTACTTGCCTCTTACCAGGACTTGCATAATCAGAATCTCTTTCCTGGGAATGTAGATGTTGGGATCTAGAAAAGTAAACCCTAGAGGGGCAACTAAAATCAATCACAGGGCTGAGCAAGGCAAGAATCAGTTAGCTTTTCAGAAAGCAGCAGAGACAAGAAACTTAAGATTCTCCGGTTTTCCAGCTCCCAATTTCTGTCTCTTGTTAAGACTCAGCTATATTTTTGCATTTGGATTTATTGAGACACCTCTGTATATCCTTAAATGAAAACCTCCTTTTTGGTTTCATGCCGGCACTGGTTTCTTGTAACCCAAAGAATCTTAGTTAGTAGAAAGAGATAAACAGAAAATTAGCCACTACCAATATCTTAGCCTTTCTCATTAGCTGTTGAATTCACGTATCTTCATGCTGTTAATCAAATCTTGTAACCCACCCCGAAACCCACTGCCACTCAGTCAGTTCTGACTCATAGGGACCCTGGAGCACAGAGTACAGCTACCTCATAGAGTTTCCAAGGAGCTCATGGTGGATTCGAACTACTGATCTTTTGGTTAGCAGTGATAGCACCTAACCATTCACGACCAGGGTTTGGGAATCTTACAAAAATAACTAAAATACTCAATACAAATTTTGAGTAAATAAATTCCTAAATTTGACAGACGGATGTAATTACAATAATCATTTATTTCCTTGAATCAAAGGGAGACTGATTTTTTCCATCTTTTTCTTCTGCACATTGGGATACAGCTTAAATGTAATACGTTCACTTGAAGTAATGTTTCATTTTCTTGGTTTTTCTCTGAAAAGCTCTTAATAATCCCATGGTACACTTCTTAATTGAGGCTATCTGAGAGTAAACGAAGTGTAGTTTGTGAAGACAACACAATCCGTGTTTCTCTGTTTCACCCTCCTGAATTTCTGGTTTCTTAAACTGTAGGAAGTGGCTGACCTACACTTGTGGACTCCTGTCAAAAGGATTGTGCTTGTGGAATGGTTGGTTTCATTAAGACATTTTATTTGACCTAGGCCAAGTTTTCTTGTTGTGTTACTTGTTTTTTTTTCTGGTAAAGTGAAGCAGATAAAATAGAAGACAACTGTCTTGGGAATGGGTGCCTTCCCACCAGAGCCACTCTTTGAGGAGAGAGCACTCATTGCCCTTCTGGGCCTGGTGTACGGTATCTCACCTGCTGACTCTCTTCTCGACTGCACTTCCATTTTGCCTGGCATCAATATGGTGAAGCAAAAAGTCCTTTTAACTTTTTGTCTCCATTACAGTGTATTATTTTTCTCAAAATTGTTGAAAAGAGGAAACCTCAACTATAATGCTGTTTAACCACAGCAGCAGCAACAGTTCTTTGAAATCTGCACATCTTGGTTTGTTAAATAGATGCCACTTACCTTTCATTCCTTAAAACTGCCTCCTACGATTGCTTGTAATTTAAATACATAAAACCACTAGAACGAGTAATAGAAAAATCAATCTTTAGTCTTTCAGATGAAATAAACCAGCACAAAAAATACCTCCTATGGATACCAAAATATACGTAGAGCTATTTTTTGGTATGGCTTTGTTTTTTGAGGGGGGGGGGTCATTGCACTGCAGGGGATAAATCTTTTAAAGTAGGTGATTTTGGCCTGTCTCTGGGTGGAAGGCCGACCTGGGCTCTTGTGTCTAAGTCTCCATCTGTTCAAGGTGGCAGAGGGGGAAGATGACGGACTTTGGAGGCAGAGAGTCTTTATACGATGACCCTCTTCTGCACTCACTGGTCTCATTTAACATTTTTGAACTTCAGATTTCTCAGCTGTGGACTCGCAGCAATGATACTGGTTTTTCTATAGGATCATAAAAATCAGAGACAGGGTATAAAACCGCCAGCCTGGGCTGCTGATCTTGCACTGCCTGCACTTACTGGGTGGCTTCTGCTGTCTCCACCGTTACCATTGGCAGCTCCATCACCTCACGGAGAAACCTCTGGGGCAGCAACTGTCTCGGGCACTCCTTTGTGCAGCACAGATGTCAGTCTATGAGGTCTAACAATCAGGTCAGTGAACGTAATTGTTCTAAGTGCTACACACCTCATTGCTGAACCTCACTGTGGTCACCTTCGAAGTACTCCCCTTGGGAAGCTATGTACTGACGTCAGCTTCAAAGTCCGCCCTTCAAAGCAATTTTGGAACTCTTTCTGGAATGGCCATTGTACACAGCGGCAAGTTCTCAAACTTAGTTGGGTAGTTGTCCGTGAGGGAGTTTGTAGCCAGCAAATAAACATCCTCCCTACTCACCTGAGCTGACCCACAATGAGGTTTTTTTTTTGTTGTTGTTTGTTTGTTTGCTTTTTTTTTTTATCTGAAGATAAAGGAAATATTAAAAGGAAGATATTTGGATGACATTTAGGACATCAAGGGTAATATGACGACAGCTCTGATGGCCATTCCAGAAAATGTGTTCCAAAATTGCTCTGAAGGGTGAACTAGGAGCCGGCGTCAGTGTATAGTTTCCCAAGAGGAGTATTTCAAAGGTGACCGCAGTAATATTCTGCAGTGAGGTATGGAGACTTTCTCTAGGATGAGTTCCTGAACTTAATTGGCAGTCCTCTTATGTCCAGACAATTACTCTGGCCTTTCATAATTGCTAGGGGGAAAGTGTAACTGTTGCTTCTGGCAGAGTTCTTAGGTGCAGACAACACAGTCCTCTTCAGTGAATTTCAGCAGAAGAGAACTTACTCCGGGAATTTAGAAAGCTCAGAAGATCCCTAGAAAGTTGAGCAGTGTCTACGCCGACTTTTCTGGAACAACTTCAGACCACACTACAAATCTGGCCCAGAGAAGGGGTTGCTGCCACTACCAACCCCAGAGCCAGCCTCCTTTGCCACAGCCAGAACGCTGCTGCCACCCCTTGCCCCCAAGCCATGCTTTCTCTGCCACAATCAGAAGCTGCCAGCACCACCCAAACCCCAGAAACTCATTGCTTATAAAGCTCACACAAAAGCCAGTTGCTACGGAGCCGATCCCAGCTCAAGGAGATCTGATGTGTGTTAGGGCAGAACTGTGCTCCGTTGGGTTTTCACTGGCTGATTTTTCACTGACCTTCCTTCTGAGGCGGGTCTGGGTGCATCTGAACCTTTTACCTTTCATTTGGTAGCTGAGTGCTTTAACTGTTTGAGCTACCCAGGGATTCTACTACCACGCTTAGTGAAGTAGACAGGCCAGGCATCCCTTCACGTCACTTGTCTGAGTCAGCCTAAGATGTACAGGTCTGGGGGATGGAACCCAGATTGCAAGTCTGTTCTCTCACCACAAGGTAGGTGAGGAAATAGTTTTTGTTTGGTTTTAAATTGGGAAGGTGAGATTCACTTGTCGAGAGTTATCAAATGATTTTGGCAGCCACAAGGGACAGATGTCCACTCCAATGTCTTAAGTGGCTCAGAGGCAGCTTACTTCTCTCTCACCAAGTTGTCACAAGACGAAGGTAAGCTTTGAAATAAAAAAGATGCCACTGTCACCAAGACTGCCAGGGCCTGTTTTCATCATGCTGCCAAAAGACAGATAGAAACTATACTCCCGTTTTACCATTTACGAAGGACCTTGCACATTATTGCAGTTTTTTTTTCCTAACAGGAACCTGGAAGATGGTCATTATTAGTTCAGCTTATGCATCAGGAAACTGAGGAAGGAGGAAAGTGTGTTTTGCCAAAAGCCACCTAACTAGTGAGTACCAGTTCTAAGGCTGCAGTCAAGATTTTATCTAAACAGATTATTTCCAACTGAAAACCGCAATGACTTTTGAGGCAGATGACATGAGTTCAGATCCCAGCTCTGTCGTGTATTAGTTCATCACTTAACCTCCTTGAGCTCACGTTTTCTCATCTGTAACATGAAAGGGACAACATCTCCCTGTAAAGCTACAGTGGTGAAATAAGACATCATGAGCGAGGCATCTGGTACAGAGTCAGAGTAGGACTTAGCGTGGCAGCATGATTGTCACCAGGATCCCAGTCATCTGTGTTGTGCCATGCCACCTCAAGAAAACTGTGTACAAGTACTCTCGTATCCTCATGAATGTGTGCCCTAAACAGCAAAGACAGAAGAAGGCTTCATTGCAGAGAGCCCAACCAGATAGGGAGCCCTGGGGTTACGATGATGGAACATAATCAGTTGCTAACTGAAAGATGGCCCTTTCAGACACACCAGGCACTCCATGGGAGAAAAGACCTGGCGATCTGCTCAGAAAACCCTATGCAGCAATTGTATTCTGTCCTGTGGGATTTCTGAGTCAGCACTGAGTCCATGACACACAGCAACAAGAAGTCAGACAGGACTTGAACTCTGCTTGCTGACTTCTCAATAAGCGAGTCACTTGTCATTTCTGTGTGGTCTGCCACTTTTTCTGTACAGGTGAAGACCTGATTCACTCCTGGTCGTCGTTACCTAGTTCTGCTGTGGTGAAAAGCATCACAAGTGGATGACTTGAAAGAAGACAAGTTTATTTCTCGTAGTTGTGGAGATGAGCCGTCTAATTCAGGGCCTCAGGCTATCAGTCCCTTCTGTGGGCCTTCTGGTCTGCGGTAGCTGACAGTAATCCTTGGTGCTCGTTTGCTTAGAGATGTGTCTTCACATGCTGTTTCCCTCCCCTCCCATGTCTGTCTGTGGAAACCCTGGTGACATAGTGGATTAAGTGCTGTGTCTGCTAACCCAAAGGTTAGCAGGTCAGATCGGCCAGGCACTCCTTGTGAACTCTATGGAGCAATTCTACTCTGCCCTGCAGGGTCGCTGTGAGTTGGAATGAACTCAACAGCACTGGGCTGGTTGGTTGGTTTGTACCTGTCTGTATCTATTCTAGTCCTTTTATGAGACACTTCTCAGTGACTAGGGCATCCTTGACATAACCAAAGAAAACTCCTATTTCCAAATAGGGTAATATTTATAGGTATGGGCTTAGGACTTCTACATTTCTTTTGGTGGGAAACAATTCAACCTGTAACATCCTTGGGCAGACTCACTGTGTTCTGGGAAGAACCCACAATCGACTCCTTTAAACTATTTAAATACATGACAAAAATGTGCTCCACTTTTTTTTGTCTTTCCACAGATTTCCACGGTGCCCAAAGAGCATTTGACATTCTGATGGGTGGGGGAAGAGTTCCCTTGGGTCAGAACACAGGGAAGTCAGCAGGTGCCCTGAAAAGAAATCAGCCTAAGGGAGAGGGGAGTGTTGAGTGCCAGCCCCCAGCTTAGCACCAGGAGTCACCTGTGGGAGAGAGAACTGGAACTGGGTATAGTGCTGGCTGATGTGGGTATGCCTCTAGAAAAATGGATGGTTTGAAACAGCTAAACCAAAAACCCACTGCCACTGAGTCAGTTCTGACTCACAGTGACCCTATAGGGCAGAGTAGAACTGCTCCACAGAGTTTCCAAGGAGCACCTGGCAGATTCACACTGCCGGTCTTTTGGTTAGCAGATATAGTGTTTAACCACTTCCCACTCAAGGTGTCCTGGAAGAGCTAAGAAAGTAAACATTAGAACTCTGAGTTGGCTTTGGGAGGGGACATCGGTGGTTGAACGTGGCAGTGGGGAAAATGTCTCCTTTCATGTACAGGTAGTCTGCAGTGAACGACGGGGATCTGTTTCTTATGACTCTGTGTAAGTTATTCCTGATGTAAGCTGAGTACTTTTTAAAAAATTTTCATTATTTCTTTTACTATCAGTATCTTTATAACATCAGTATCTGTCTAAATCCAGCAGTGTTTGTAAGATTAAACATCTGCGACTGAACGTGGAGAATGATGCGTCAGCAAACCCGTGCTGTGACTTATGACTGCAATAAGATGTACACAAAACAAAAAGTCAAAAATGGACAGCCATCAGTACAGTTCGTTTTAACTTGAATATGTCTAAGTCATGGACTGCCTATTCTCCAGGGAGCCACAGCGGGGTGGCGTTGGGAGAGTCAGCTTTTGAACTCTCTTTGGTTTGGGTGGTGAGGTAAGAGTTAGCTGTGTGATGCAGTGCTGCTGTGACACAAAGACCTCATCGGGGTGGCTTTAATAACACAAGTTTGTTTTCTCCCAACTCTGGAGATTAAAACATAAATCAGAATTTTAGCTGTTAATTCCTTCCTTGTCTATGGTCCTGACTGTTGTTTGCTTCCTTGACTTGTAACATCCTCACGTGGCACTTGTCTTCCAATGGACGGAGCTTTTGTTTCCTTGGGGCTCCCTCCTGATTTGATATTAGCATTGCCGTGGGCAGTGAATAGGGCATTTCTTGAGTTTTCTCGGCTCGTCCAGGTCTACCCTTAGAACAGAAGAATCAAGACTGAATTTGAGAATGAAACAAACAAAATTGAGAATTTTAACTATATCAACAATAGATGATTATGTGATGATGGAAAGCTTAGACTCTTTGTTAATCCAGGTACCTGGGGTTTGGTGGCTTTGTAATTTGTGTGTTTTAAACACACACACACACACACACACATGCGATGTCTGACAATTAAGTCCGTGAACTTAATTGTTCTAAGTGCTACATACCTCATTGCTGAATATTGCTGCAGTCACCTTCAAAGTACTCTGCTTGGGAAGCTATGCACTGACACCAGAGCCCAGTGCACCTTTCAAAGCAGTTTTTGGAGCTGTTTCTGGAATGGCCATTGCGCACAGGGGCAAAGTGGCAAGTTCGTGAGCTTAATTGTATAGTTGTCTGCTGAGGCGGAGTTTTTAGACAGTAAACAAATAACTGTATCAGAACACTCTCCCTACTCACTTAATCTGGCCCCCACTGACTTGTTTCTTTACCCAAAGATAAAGGACATTTTGAAAGGAAGACTTTTGAGGATATTCAGGACATCAAGAATAATATGTCAACAGCTCTGATGGCCATCCCAGAAAGAGATCCAAAATTGCTTTGAAGGGTGAACTAGGCACTGGTATTGGTACTTAGCTTCCCCAGAGGAGTACTTTGAAGGTGACCAAAGTGATATCCAGCAATGAGGTATGTAGCACCTTTTCTAGGATGAGTTTGTAGACTTAATTGGCAGTCCTTGTATATGTATGTACATGTGTCTTGTCTATCTGTCCATCTCTCTCTCTCTCATGTTATGTTGTGAACTCAGGCCACTAACGTCTGGGTTACATATATAAACGACTCCTGTAAAGGTGCTTAGGAAACGGTCAAGTACTTTTCGAAGCTAAAAGTGGCTGCTAGTTAAAAATCCCAAGAAAGGGAGCAGCTGGAATGTAACTGCACAGGCAAGGGATGATTTTCAGTACTCGAAAGCAAAGTGCCACTTGGGATCCAGAAAATGGCTAAAATGTGTGTTTGAGAGCCGCTCACCCAAAGGGAAGGCTCATAAGAAGGAAATGACCACAGGAGCCCATGTGTCTGCTTTCCGGGGAAGTCGCAGCATGAGTGGCCTGGTGGGAAGAGTGGGAACTTGTAGTCAGTGGGTACTGGATTCCCGTTAACCTCCCTGGGCTCAAGTTTGTCCTCTGCAAAATGAGAACAAGCATACCTATGTTATGAGGCTGTTATGGCATGGGGTGACATACAGGTGAGCCCCCAGCACAAAGCCTAACCCAAGGTGATTGTCATCCTGCCTATGTTCAGGGGTGTGAGAGGAAGGAGGGGCCAGAAGCTAGTGTGTTCTTTCTCCGTGCAGCTGATGGGCTTCAGAAAGCCTTTTCTTTTGATGATTTGATAATTTTCCCCAACTCTTAACAAAACAGCTCCCTTTCAGGGACCTTCGTGATTTGTAGCCCTGGTGGTGCAGTGGTGAATTGCTCAGCTGCTAACTGAAGGACAGGAAGTTGGCACTCACCGGCTGCTCCATGGGAGAATGATGTGGCAGTCTGCTTCCACAGTGTACAGTCTGCACATAGTGTGGGCAGTACTACTCTGTGCTATAGTGTTTTTGTGGGTGGGAATCCACTGGATGGCAGTGGGTTTAGTTTTTATGGTTAGTGGAATCTGGGTGATCTGCTCTGATCTGTTCGGCTTGTCATGTTGCTGGTGTTAGTTACTACTGAATTGTTTTTGACTCAAAGAGATCTTATGAGTAACAGAAGCAAACCTCACCTAGTCCTGCTCAGTCACTGGTACATGTGAACTCACTGTTAGGCCTGGGGGGCTCTTCTTCCAGCACTTATCTGAGTGTTCTGTTGGGATCCATAGAGTTTTCATTGGCTAATATCTTGTAGAAGACTGCCAGGCCTTTCTTCCTAGTCTGTCTGAGTTTGGAAACTCCGCCAAAACCTGTCTACTGTGGGAGGCCTTGCTGCTATTGGAAATACTGACGATGGCATGGCTTCCAGCCTCACAGCAGCAAGTCAGCCACCACAGTGCCACAAAATGACAAGATGGGTGTAGGTAGTCTGTTAAAGGACTGGACCAATGGGCTCATGGGTTCTATTTCTCTGTTAATTTGCTCTTCAGGAAATAAATCTGTTTCAGGTCATTGTATACTTTTTTCAGGCCAGAGAACTGCCTGGAAGCTGGGGCCAGCAGATAGGAGAGGCAGCAGGTGAGGCCACTATAGCAAGCAGGCTCCAGGAACAGAAAGTGTGCCTACCTGGCAGGCTGGGAGGCTGGGAAGAGTCTGTGCAGTGAGGACAGTCATTACCAAGGGGTAGACTGAACCAGGACAGGCCCGACCCTCTAAACCCACTGTTGTCAAGTCCATTCTGAGCCATGGAGACCCTATTGGACAGAGTAGAACTGCCTTGTAGAGTTTCTAAGGAGCACTGGGTGGATTTGAACTGCTGACTGCTTGGTTATTAGCAACTGAACTCTTAACTACTGTACCACTGGAGCTTCAGATCCTCCAAATCTGCCCTGAGATACCAATTCAGGAGAATGAGGCAGTTCTGCTCTGACTTCTAGGGTCGCTGTGAGTCAGACCCGACTCGATGGCACTGCATACACTTGATAAACGAAAGAGCAGAAGCTTGCTTGAAGAAGGTTGGGAGCAGAAATCAATGGAATTCCCTGACTCTGGATTCAGAGCTTATCCACCAGGCAAACATCCAAGGCCACGCCTTCCTCTTTTCCATTAAGGCAAGTCTCTTTCACTGCTAAATTTGTCTTGCTTCCTTAGACTTGCACCAGAATTAATAAAGGTCTCTTTTCCTAATTGCACAATCAAAATAAATTATGTCCACAATTAGAAGGCAAGGAAATTGCAGGCGCATTTTGGGTGCCCCGATAATGTCCTGCAGTAAATTGTTTTCATATAAATTGCATGGTTAATTAATTGCTTTCAAAAATGCCCATGTCTTTGCCTGCAAATACATCTCAGTCTGCAATTCATAAAACGCAAAGACAAATTAAATTGCCACTGCCTGTATAGAAGTGAAGCCCTGGGTGTATCCAGGCGGTGGCTGGTTGGTCTGTGTGCCTTCCAGTGAGTGCAATAAAGCTGTGAGTCTCTTCCTTCCTCAGTTGCCCCGGGTATCTGATTTGACAGATTGAAGGTCTCTCCTAAATTACAGCCAGACAAAGCAGTAAAACTAGTCTGCGCACCGAGACTGCATTGAAACTGTGGTGGGCTCCGGTGACTCCTGAGACCCCTTGAAGACTGAAAAACTTTTGGGGCAATGAGCTTGGGAATGCTAGCCATATGAAAAATAAAAATAAATCAAATACCACCAACACCCCTGTCGCCCCCACTAAAGTACTCCCCGCAAAACCGCGTGAATTGTTTTGTTTTCATTGCTACTTTTAGCTGCCATTAAGTTGATTCCGATTGTGGAGACCCCATGCATGCAGAGTAGAACTGCTCCATAGGGTTTGTAAAACCTTTGACCTTTCAGAAGCAGATTACCAGGCCTTACTTTTGAGGCACCTCTGGGTGGGTTGGAGCACTGAACCTTTTAGACAGATGTCTAATATTTAACCATTTGTGCCATCCACAGATTCTTTGTTCTCATTAAGATATACCCCAAACCCACTGCTGTTGTGTTGATTCCAACTCATAGTGACCTTGTAAGACAGAATAGAACTGCCACCATGGAGTTTTCAAGGAGTACCTGGTGGATTCGAACTGCCAACATTTTGGTTAGTGGCCATAGCATTTAACCATTACATCACCAGGGTTTCCCATTAAGATATAGAAAAGTATAAAATGATAAAAAGTCCCTTCCATAATCTCAATAACCAGGTATAATCACAATTAGGTAAGCATGTTGTCTTTGAACAGAATATGAAATGTTAGAAAAATTAAAATGGTTGTTGGCTGATTGAGGTGATTTGTCTAGAGATTATTTGAGTTTGGGTCTGCATGATTTTTGTTAGGCAGGAAGATTTGTCTTCTCCAGCTTCCGCCTCTGTCTGCCTCGGTAGGTGAAAGTTAACATTTAGAAATGACCCTGGCATGGACTGCCTGCTACACAGCCTTCTGCTCTGGTCTCTAGAAAGGAATTATGCTAATAAAAAGTAATGGGAATATTTCTCTAGGTACTACAATTTATTTATCAACAGCAATTCATTTGCCTGAAAGTTTTGCTTTTTTTAAAAGAAAATTTCAACAAATGTTCTTCATATAGAAAAGGCTCTCAGGGGTTTGCCCTTCAACTTGGGGACAGGCGATATTACCAAGAGACTGTTCATAGTTCAGTCCATGTTATCCAGAGTGAGAGGGACCCCAGAGCAAGCTCATCAGCCCTCACAGCTTGTCCCTAGCTGGCAGTCCTTGCAGCTGGAGCTGAAGAACTTGCCTTTCAAAGCAAAGCAAAGCAAACACAGACAGAAGGTGGTGAAATGGCCTAATTTTTGTGTCTGAGCTGAGTCTCTTTTCTCTCCCGTAGAAACTGGAGTGAACATTCTCTGAAGCTAGCCTTTAACTTAGAAGTGAAACTGAGGATTAATGTCCACTCAGGTGTTCTTTTCAGTGATAGAACCAAACAAGAATAAAAACATAAGGAATACTTGACACAAACATATTTATTTGCACAGTGTTATTTTCTGTTTTGATTTTGTTGTAAGTGTATGTGCGTATGTGTACTCAATCTGTATGCTGGGTAAATCAAGAAACTGGACTACTTGAAGAAGAATAGGGTATTGGAAGTGGAAGAAGACTCACTAACAGCCTGTGAGATGCAGATAACACAAACTTGTTCGCTGCAAGTGAAGAGGATTGGAAGCACTTATTAATGAAGATCAAAGACTACAGCCTTCAGTATAGATCGCACCTTAACATAAAGAAACCCCAACTCTTCCCATCTGGACCAGTTACGCACCATCATGATAAAAGGAGAAAATACTGAAGTTATCCAGAATTTTATTTTACTTGAATTCACAATCAATACCAATAGGAGCGGCAGCCCAGAAATCAAAAGACACACTGCACTGGGGAAATCTGCCGCCAAAGACCACTGTGAAGTGCTAAAAAGCCCACATCACTTGAACCAAGGCAAGCCAGACCCAAGCCATGGTGTTTTCAGTTGCCTCGTATACATGTGAAAGCTGGACAATGAATCAAGTAGACCTAAGAGGAGTGGATGCCTTTGAATCATGGTGTTGATGAAGAATATTGAGCATACTGTGGATGGCCAGGAGAACACACAGGTCTCTTTTGGATGAAATACAGCAAGAATGTTCTTTAGAAGCAAGGACGGCAAGACTGTGTCTCACATACTTTGGACATGTTATCAGGAGGGATCAGTCCTCGGAGAAGGACATCATGCTGGGTAAAGCAGAGAGTCAGTGGAAAAGAGGAAGACCCTCAATGAGATGGGCTGACTCAGTGGCTGCAATAGTGGGCTCAGGCATAACAATGATTGTGAAGAGGGTACATGACTGGGCAGTGTTTTGTTCTGTTGCACGTTGGGTCACTATGATCACAACTGTCTCCACAATACCTGACAACAACATATGCTTGTTACATGTGTATAGAGTTTAGATTTTTCTGTAATCAAATTTATTAATGTTTTCTTTTGCCTTCTGGTTTTTGTGTTGAGTTGGAAAGGACTTTCCTACTCTAAGGTTACACCAAAAAAGTGTGTTCTAGTAAGTTTTTGTGTTTTCACTTTTTGATTTATCTGTTTTATGTATTACCTGTTTTCATTGACATAAATTTTGGCTTATTTGGAGCTTATCCTGGCGTAGGGTAAGCAACAGATCCACATTTATTTTTCTTTTCATATGGCTGCATCATGTCTCAGCATCAGTTTTGAATAGGTCACATTTCCCACACTGGTGTGAAATGCTGCTCTTATTATACACCACTGCACCTCTTGCTTTTGTTGAAAAGCAAAGATGACACCTTGAAGACTAAGGTGCAGTTGACCTAAGCCATGGAGTTTCCAGTCACACTATGAAAGCTGGACAACGAATAATGAAGACAGAAGAAGAACTGAAGGCTTTGAATTACAGTGCTGGTAAAGAATATCGAACAGACCATGGACAAATAAATCTATCTTGGAAGAAGTACAGTCAACATACTCTTTGGAAGCAACGATGATAAGACTTCATCTCACTTACTTTGGACATGTTATTAGGAGGAATCAGTCCCCGGAGAAGTAAATCATGCTTGGCAAAGAAGGGTCAGTTAAAAGGAGGAAGACCACCCAATGCGATGGATTGACACAGCGGGTGCAACAATGGACTCAAGCATAACAATGATCGTGAGGACGAGACTGAGTAGCGTTGCTTTCTGCTGTGCATGGGGTTGCTGTGGGTTAGAAATGTCTCATGGCACCTAACAACTGTAGCGTTGCCCTTAGTGTGCTTGTGCACAAGAGTTTATTCTCTTCTACTGGTCGGTCTGTCTATTCACATGCCTGCTGCAAAAGCCAGTGCCGTTGAGTAGATTCTGCCTCATAGTGATTTCACAGGGCAGAGTAGAACTTCCCCCATAGGGTTTCAAATGCTGTGAATCTTTAAGGAAGCCAACTGCCATATCTTTTCCCAGTGGAGCAGCTGGTGGGTTGGCAGCTCAGCAGCTGAGCGCATAATCAGTGTGCCATCAGGGCCCCTCATGCCTGCTCCACACTATTTTAATAAAAATGTCTTTTAGCATCTGGCAAGGCCGGTCCCCACCTATTGTTCTTTTGTTTTAGAGTGTTCTTAGAACTTTTGCTTGTTTATTGTTTTCATATGGGCTTTTGACTCGTCCTATTTAGTTTCAAAGGCAATGAAACAAACAAAAATGTAAAAAAAAAAAAAAAATCAACCCAAATTTGTTTCTATTTTTATTGAGATTATACTCCATTTGTAGATCAGCATAATGATGACTAACATTTTATGATGTCTAGTCTAAGAACACTTGTACTTCCGTCTGCTTATTTCTTTGTTTCTTTAGTTATGTTTCAGTGATTCTTTATGTGGGTCTTGTGTATTTCATATTTTTCCCAGATATTTCATTTTGTTGTCATTATATTTGGGCCTGCTCTTTCATTATGCCTTCTAACAATTTGCTGATTTTATATATGAAATTTACTGATTTCTGTCATTTTATTTTTTTCTCTTGCTCTTTTATGGACCTGTCTTACTGTTTGTGGTTTTTTTTCAATTGACTTCTTCGTTATATTTGCCATGTATACCATCAGATCATCCGCAAATAAGGATTGTTCTGTCTTTCAGCTTTTGTATTTCTTCTGTCTATTCCTCCGTCCAGTACCCGTGTTGTTGCTGTTAGAAGCTACTGAGTCAGTTCCAACTCTTGACAACTGACAGGACTGTAAGTACAGCTGCTCCGCAGGGTTTCCAAAGAGCAGCTGGAGAATTTGAACTCTGCACCTTTTGATTAGCAACTGAGTTCTTAGAAACCATGACACCAGGGTTCCATTATCAATGTATTTCCTGATATTAAAACACCCTAATATTCCTAGAAACAATACTCTGCCTGGTGCTGCTTTATTCCTTTTGCTAATAATATTTGATGCAGGGTTCTTGTGCCAATATACATAAACAAGACTGGCTGTTACATTCTTTTTTGAGGGGTGGTCTTCATTGAGTTTTAGTATATGTCTGCCCGTCTGTCCATCCATCCACCTGTCGAGAATATACACAGTAAATCAATTCCAATTTCTACAGGTCCAGTTCAGTAACATTGATTTTCCAGTTATACAACCATTCTCAGCCTTCTTTTCTGAGTTGTTTCTGCTGCATTAATATAAACTCACTGTCTTCTTAATGTTTCTATCTAATTTTCCAATTTACTGTTGTCAATCTGACTTTATATACATAGTTCTTAAAAGAGTATATAGACTCTTGTATATAGATTGTGTATATGCAATTTGGCTTTTTATACATGGTTTTTAAAAGAGTGCTGAAGGCAGATATTCTTGACTAGTTAAGTCAAGCTGTTGTTGGGTTTTAGTGAGACCTTATGGAATATTTTTAGTTTAAAGCTTAAATCTTATCTCAGGGTGATAGCTTCAGAGGTTTATCCAAGCTCCACAGCTCCAGAATTTCTGGAGTTCATTAGAACTTGAAATTCTATTCTGCACATTCCCCCTTTTGATCAGGATCCTTCTATACCTGTTTAATTCTTAGAAGAAAGTGTCAGTCTCCTTTCATTTTATATTCTCTGCAACTGTTTAAATATGCAAAAGAACAGCTACCCTTTTCAGGTTTGGCAGAATTTCTCTGTGACGTGATTTGACTCTATGGTTTTCGAAAGACAGTGTTTTACATTTGCTAAAAATGTTGGTCTGCTTAGATTTTCTGTTTCTTCTAGAATCACTTTTGATGAATTATATATCCCTAAAGATTATTAATTTCATCTAAGCTTGTTAAGTTGCATAGAGATGTGAAAATAATGCTTCTGTTAATTTCTTCTGCTTTTGGTTGTTTCCCTCTTATTGCTTATTATTTTTGTCCTTATTTCTGATTACTATAGCCTTGTTTTTCTGTACTTGAACATCATGGAAAGAGTGATGTAAACTGATGTCTCTTCCTCCCTACCAGGTTTCTGTTTCTGAAGCTCTGGGATAGAAGAAATACATGATACTTATTTTTTTTTTTAAACAACAATCTAGACAAAACAAAATCTTGTTTTGAGCCTTCATTCCTCAAAACTAGTGAGAAATGTAATCTCAGCCATTTTTCAAGCTCTCCCATCCTAGGGTGATATGAATATACTGAGCGTAGGCTGTCCTATCCAGGAGAAAGCAGTTTGGGAAGCCTTTGAGATCTTCAGTCCTGGTTTTTTTACTGCAGAGATGGCCGCTGTCTGAAGCTGATGGTCTCTTCGTTCTATGGCCTGGTGGCTCCCACATAATGATTGCTTCCAGTTTCCAGTGGTCCTCCAGGAGATTATCTCTTGGTAGAGATGCTGGTACAGCTGCAGGTGCTGAGACTCCTGCTGTCATAGCCTCAGAATTTTGTCTCCTTCTGATGCTTCTGTTACTCTTGTGCTCTCCGTCTCCTCCACCTCCAAACCAGGCACCTGCTCCCCTCACTTGGTGCTTAAACCTGTTGTCCCAGTCACTGGGTATTGCTCTAACAAAAAACACCATGAGTTGAAGGTTTCATGAAGAGAAGCTTTTATTGCCACAGTCCAGTAAGCCACAAATCCATTCCTAAGCTTCAAGTCCATTCAATATGAAAAGTCATCACAGTCCGGTAAGCTGAGTCCACATCCAGTGAGAGCATCTTGGCACTGGACCCTCGGGTCCAGAGGACGAGCTCTGCTCTCGGTGCTTCTCTCTCGGTGGTACGAGGTTCCCAACTTCCTCAGCTCACTTCTCTCCCTTATATTTCACAAGCTTTTGGCTTGAGTCCTGCCTCACTAACACAACTGCAAACCTTTCTCCATCATCAATATCACAGAGGCAGAATTCACAATACACAGGAGGAAGGGCAGCATGTTAGAACTACTAACCAAGTCAAATCAACACATACACTTTTGGGGGGACACAATTAAATCCATGACACCTGTCATAAAGATCCCAATGAGTTTAGGTTTTCTAAAAGCCTGGAACAGAGGTTGCCTTCCAGGAAATTCTACTTTGGCATTAAAAATGTGCTGAGTTAAGGAGAAATGAGACCACAGGGAAAGACTGAGACCCAATTACATGTGATTCTCTTTCTCCTTCTACAGTGGGGATGGGGGAGAAGAACGTTAACTATTATCTCAGTAAATTACATATGATTCCTGTTACTTTTAGTTCTTCCACAGCAGAAAAAAAGAACATTGACTATTATTCCAGTAAACAGTGCTACCATAAAATGTTAGCTTAGAAAGTATATGTATTTCTTTATTTCAGATATTTGTGGGCCCCTGATCACATGCAAGCACACACACACACACACACACACACACACACACACACACACACACACACACACACACAGACACACAGACACACAGACACACAGACACACAGACACACAGACACACAGACACACAGACACACAGACACACAGACACAGACACAAGAACGTGGAAATTGAATGTAGTGTTATCTCTTGAGAAACTATGAAACTAGAAAAATTTGTATTTGGTGTTTTTCCCAACTATTGTGGTCCCTGATTCTCTTTCTGTGTTTGATCTACCCTTTTTTTCCCTATATTCTTTTCTCCAGCCTTTATTTCCCATTTGGGTCTACTTTTTCTTTGATGACAATGTGTAGTGAGTAACCTCTTGAAAATTTCGGAAGGTGCAGATGTCCCTTAGACGACTAAGGTCCCCCTGACCCATGCTATGGCATTTTCAATCTCCTTATATGCATGCACAATCTGGGCAATGAAAAAGGAAGACCAAATAATTGATGCATTTGAATTATGGTGTGTACAAAGGATATTGACTATATCATGGATTGCCAGAAGAACGAGCAAATCTGTCTTGGAGGATGAACTACCAGAATCTTCCTTAGACCCCATGATGACAAGATTTCATCTTATATACTTTGGACATGTTACCAGGAGGCACCAGTTCCTGCAGGAGACTGTCATACTTGTAAAGTAGAGGGTCAGTGTACAATAATACTGTACAGGACCAGGGAACATTTCATCCTGTTATAAGTTCACTATGACTCAGAGTCAGTTTGATAGCAGCTGTTAACAACAACGAAACCCTGGTGGCACAGCAGTTAAGTGCTATGGCTGCTAACCAAAAGGTTGGCAGTTTGAATCCACCAGGTACTCTTTGGAAACTCTATGGCACAGTTTTACTTTGTCCTATAGGGTTGCTGTGAGTCAGAATCCACTCTATGGCAGTTGTTTTTCTTTTTTTCAAGTAACAACGAGTAACTTACGAGTTTTGGATGACATGAATGTTAAAGGCAAATGTACTTTTCTTTTAAAACTGAGAAATCTGGGAGTATGCCAACAAATGACCTTTTTAAAATATGCTGCACCGGGTAACACCTAAAAGGAAAAAAAGAACGAACCCAACTTTTTGCCATCAAGTCTGTTTCAACTCATGGTGATCCCATGTGTGTCAGGGTAGAACCGCGCTTCATGGAGTTTTCAGTGGCTGAGTTTTTGGAAGTGTATCACCAGGACTTTCTTCCAAACAGTTTCTGGGTGGAGTGGAATGTCAGCTTTTGGGTCAGTAGGCCAGTGCTTAACTGTTTTGCACATCCAAAGACTTGTTATACCTGAATCAGTCTGATGATTTCCAACTTGGTTAGGTGGGTTAAACAAAATGATGACATTTTCTTCATGTAGGAAGGAAACTATATCATCAGTTTATTTGATAATGTGCACATGTCCATGAAGACGCCCAGAGTTTTGATTTTACAGTGTGAGATGATGGGCTTTCTGACCCTTGGAACTATGTAACATACTCCCAAAATTAACTTCTAAGGAGATTCATAGGAGCCATTCACAAAGTGCATCCATTTCTCTCTCAAGCAGATTAACAAATGTTTTTAAATTTTCCTTCTGCACTTGCTAGATTTGCGTGAAATGCCATCCAGACTTTGGGGTCACTTTTGTGCCACCTTGCATGCATATGAACCTGCCAGTGTTTGCCCTTTAATAATCTTGCCTGGCTTCTCTTCTGTATTGCAACAAAAGGGGCTTTTGGTGGCAGGACTGTTTTATTTCTCCAACAGCATTTAACACCTATGGAAGTACAGCTATGCCTGTGGGCTTTTGGGTACTTCTTTAGAAAAGAGATGCTCCAGTGCAGAATGATGACTCTTACCTGCGTTCAGATAATGAGAGAACTGAAAATACATCCCTGTGGTCACCCATGAACGCTCGCGGGTGCTGGTATCTTTGGAAGAAGCACGTATGCCTAGGATGTGTATGGAGTCAATGCTTTAGAGAGCTGAGGTTCAGTTCTTCTTGATACCTTGTAGATACTCAATAAGTATTTGCTGAATGAATGGGTGTCTGGTGAGTCTGAGGTGGGTTTCCTAGAAGTCTGTTTTTATAAGTTGCTTAGGAGTCCCTTGGGAAAAGGGGGCTGCTATGATGACTTTGTTGTAGCTACATCTTTGTTGTCAGAGCAAAGGGACATTCTGGGTACAGTCTGGTATCTGCCATACCAGTCTCTCTCTTTCTGTCTGGTCTCAGTAACTCTGTTGCAGCAAAGGGATGTGGGTAAAGTAGGACCGAGCTGTTCCACTAGAAGTTCCTGGCTGGTGCAAGTGGCTTGTACTTAACTACTAACTTAAAGGTTCATAGTTGGAACCCATCTGCTAGTGCCACCTAAGAAAGACCTGGAAATCTGCTTTCATAAAAGATTACGACCAAGAAAACACTGTAGAACAGTTCTTCCTACTCTGTAACACACAGTCCACATGGCTCAAAATGAACTCAGGGGCAACAGGGTTGGTTTCTGCTGGTGGCCCTGAGTTAGCAAGTGAAGGCAGGAGCCTGTGACACTTGATTTGTCATTCTCACTTAAACTGCCATGATACCGTCAGGTGGATAAGGCCAGATTAAGGAGTGTTTCATATAAATACTACGGTCACTCCACTGTCCCTTTAGAACACTTCAGCGTTTGGATCTGAGTTGCCTCACATCTGTCATTGTTTCCCGCTGCCAAGTCACCTCCGAATCATGGTGACCTCAGATGCAACAGAACAAATTGCTCCCACCCTGCACATCTTCACAATCACTGATGGGCTTCAGATCCATTGTTGTGGCCACGATGTGTTCTGAATGCTTTCCCACTAATAAGGCTTATCTTCTAGAGCTGTATCAAACAATGCTCTATTTCCACTGGCTGATTCTTGGAAGCAGATCACCAGGCTTTTCTTCCTAGTCTCTTTCCTTCAGGAAGCTCACCTGAAACCTGTCCATGATATGTGAGCCTGTTATTATCTGAAATACTGCACAGCCTCCAGCATCGTAGCAGCATCCAGTCACCGTAGCACTGACGAGCTGACAGATGAGGGGTGGCATATCTGTTAAGAGCAACAGTGAGTGTAAAAGTCCTGGTTTGTTCTTGCCCAAGCCAGTCGCACACAGCCTAATCGTGCAGTCTACCTGGTCCTGGTGAAGGATACCATTCTATATCCTCTTTTCTTAGACTTTTAAATTTTGCTTATTTTTTTAATAGGGACAAAGAAATATGTTTTCACCAAGATTCTCTAACCGTTGCTTCCAAAGCAAGATTTCAAGGTGGAGGGAGCGCTAGTTCATGGCTTTCCCTCTAATTTCTCCTCCTCTTACCTTCACTGCTATCCTCGTTAAAATCTTTAAAATTTTCACCAGACACCATATGAAACCAAGCTCCAAACATCTGTTTTCTGTCATCTCAGCTGACAGTGGGTTTTCAGACCTCTGGAATTTCTGCTGTTGGCTAATCTGACATCCAGGAGGATAAGGCTGAAACAGGAAGCAAAGTCTGTAAACTCCCTGAGATCCTGTCCTAAAATTGGGCCTTTCAGGGGGACGGGAGGAGGCAGCTGTCGGGCATCAGACCCTGTGCCAGGCTTTCGGGGACGCCACGGCAATCAGGCCACGATGACCACTCAGGCTCGGACGGTGGTTTGTATGGGGAGCTGGGTGAAACCTTCCAAGGAGGTGACTGTTTTTGAATGAGTCTCAGTTTGGGAACCAAGATATCGAAAAATCCAAACTAGACGACAGTGCAAATATCTGATGCGTGTGTGACACCCATGTAAAATCGATGGCAGCATTCATTGTCACTCTGTTGCATTAATCAGCTTTTGGAGGCCTGTAAATGATAGGTCAGAGAACATGGAAGAGTATAGAAGGCAAATTATCATCAGGCAGGCACATAGCTCTTCAGACACATAATCTATTTAAATTAGATTTTCCACACAATATATAGTGCTGTCCTTCATTCTTCATTCTGCAAGAGAATGTTTCAGATTGGTGGGGAAGGGGCTGTATAGAACAAAGCCTGAGCTTCCAGATTTGGCTACAATTCTGCCAATTTTTTGGAAAATTATTCCTTTCTCATGGTCTCCATTTTCTGACCCACAAGCTGGGACTGAAACCCACATTGTGTGTTTCCCAGGATTGTCAGGAGGATCATACGAGGTTCCCTCTGGAGACGTGCATGCGCGCACACAGGAAAGTACTGCTCTGAAGGTGCCTCTGTGATTTCTGCCTGTCGGTGTTACCAGAATTGCCCCCTGATGTCAGCTGGATTCTTGTCCTTGTCCAAGTGGACCAGTTGCTGTTCATTTGTAACATCAGCTGCCTCTTGAAAAACCTGGCACTCTTGGTAACTTTAGCCTTGGTGGCATGATCCTTAAGTTCTAAGGCTGCTAACCAAAAAGTTAGCAGTTCAAATCCATCATCCTGTCCTTGGAAACCCTATGGACAGTTCTACTCTGCTCTATATAGCTGTGGGTCAGAGTCGATGTGACAGCAGGTTTTGGTCAAATGAAGATAAATTTTATGGCTTGTGCCAAACTGTCATTGAATAAATTGTCCCTCATGTTTCCTAATGACCAGGTCTCTTTACCTCTCAGAGCCCATCGTCTTATCTGAAAAGTGGGCACCGTGATGACCATGATGTCTGCGACACAGTTATGCTCCATGACTGCCATCGCTGGGTGCCATTGAATTGATTTTTGACTCACAGTGACAGAGTAGAACTGCCCCATGGGGTTCTCTAGGCTGTGAGTTTTACAGGAGCAGATTGCCAGTTTTCCACCTGTCAAGGTGCTGGGTAGATTTGAACCACTGGCGTTTTGGTTAACAAGCCAAGCACTTAACTGTTGTGCTACCGACTTTCCTTTCAATTTGAATGTAATCAATCTCTGCTTAACTATTTTTCACACAGCATTCACCTTTGGTTTCTTTTGATGCTAAGTTACACTTTATTTTCATTAGTTAGTGAACCAGATTTCACTCGTTTTATCAGCAGAGGACTTCAAGCAGGTTAGTTGTGATACATATACTTAGCCTAGATTTTCTGTTACAGTGATTTCTCCTTCCCATACTCCCTTCTTTCCATATTTCTGTTCATTACATCTTTGCTTTAATGGGACCATAGTATCTGCCAGGTGGGTTAGATTTTTTTTTTTTCCTTAGAGATCAAAACAAAACTTTTATGGAAGTAAAACAGTTGCCATTGCATAAGTTCTGACTCATGGTGATCCCATGTATGTCAGAGTAGAATTGCACTCCATGAGGTTCTCAGTGTCTGAATTTTCAGAAGCAAATCACAAGACCTTTCTTCTGAGCTGACTTTGGGTGGACTGGGGTCTCCAGTCTTTGTTAACAGCTCAGCATCTTAACTCTTTGCACCATCCAGGAACCAGGGGTGGAAGTAGAGGTACAAAAATACCAAATGAAAGGAGTGAGTGAGGGAGGAAGGAAGGAAGATAGCAAAGGAGGGAGGGAGGGAAGGAGAAAGGAAGAAAAGAAGTTGAGTGGTTAGACTTTGTCTATTTGCCTCACTGTGGTCCTGAGATTTTTTCTCCATCAATGTTTGTTCAGTAAATGTTTAAACTTGAATTCAGTTGCTAGTTCCCTTGAAAGTTTCACCTGACTCCACCTGTGAATGTTTCTCTGGACAGTTTACTGGAAGGTGGGCTTTTGGCTCTCATCCGCAGGGTTGCCTCCTTTCCTCCTGCCCCACACTCCTTGTCAGGCAATAAGCCTGACCCTCTGTTTTGCTATCATACTATCTCTGTACCTGACATTACAACAGCTCTGTACTGGGCATAGTATCTTACCTTCAACTCCCACGACTTGCCAATGAATTGACTGACTGATTACTATTGAATTGGACTTGAACTAAGCCTTAAAACAAACAAAACTATTGACTGCTGGGGCTGATTATGTACAACCAAACACTTCATGGGATTTGCTTCCTTGGTTTGGTCATTTAGGGTCATGACTTCATCAACTATCCCAGTTAATTGGCCTAAGAATGTGTTCAGTGCTTCTGTTCTACTTCCTAGTTCTTTGCATAGTGCCTAGAATGTTAAAAGCTTTCAAGCAATCATCCAAAGTACAGCAGTTGGTCTCTATTTGTGTGTAGCAATAGAGGAAGAAGGAGAGTTGGGAGTAGGAAGTAGAATATGTGGCTGATTGTCTCGATGAACAACTGTTTCCTTTGCCATGAGACTGAAAGAATTGGATGTTGCCTGGCTACCACTACTGAACATTTTAATCTAATGTTCTGTAGAAGAATCCTGATCAAAAGTGGGAAATGCCAAACAGAATTTCAAAATCTCATGGACTAGACTTCCTGGAGCCCAGAGGGATGAATGAAACCCTGAAATTAATGCATCGAGACAATCTTTACACCTTAGCCCAAGATGATGCCCTGAAGTCTTCTTAAAACCAATCACCAAACTAGAAAAGAATATCCGCATTGACGATTATGCTCTTTTGGGAGCTAGTCACGTGGGACGAAACTGACAGCAGCAACTTGAAAGGTCAAATAGGAAACTAGGGAGAGCAAATTTATGTTAACTGTGGAGGACAACTCAGAAAAGGAGAGTGACACTTGTCACTCTAAGGAGTGTGACTAAAGGGTGTAATGAGTGTCAACGAACTGCAACTGTAGAAATTGTTGAATGGGTGTATGTTATGTTGTGTATACTCTCAACAACAGTAGCAAAAATAAAATAAATTATCCAAACAATATGGATTAATGCACGTGATCAGGAGTTCTTTTTTGAAGGCCAGTGATCACTTTTCAGCCAAGGAGTCTCTGTTGTATTTGAATTATTGTCTGGTTTCACTCATGTGAAACCTCGTTTGACTTTGTGACACTCTTGGGAAATACGCAATACTATGGTTTCTCATCTCATCTTGTGGATCCAGTTTATTCTGAAAGTGGAAAGTCTGTGCTTCTTCAGATGGGCAGGAAGAGTCATTTGGCTTTCTTCTAATCCCTAAGCTCTAGAGGCTTCTTAAACCCCAGACAAGGTAAGCGTCAATGCCTTTTTTCTTACACGCATATGTAACTTATTTTAAATTTTGTAATCATTTCCTTTGCACTGTTTTTTTCCAATTCAAATGTTTATGGATGAACTTGTAGTGAGGACGGAACAAGTGTGGCAGATCTTTCTGGCTGCCAGTGTCAGTCCTCTTAATGAGGGAAAATGGGTTTGGGAAAAAGAGGATCAATACACAAATGCTGGGTCTAATATAGAAACCGAAGCATGCTGCCAGAGAGCCCTGGGTTGTGCAGTCTTGGGTTGAGCAGCCAAGCCCTGAGGGGCCTCCTCGAGGAAGAAGCGGGAATGGAAGCAGATGCGTTGCTGTCGGAAGGCACGGAAGTCTACGGGGAGTGCTGGTAGCAGCGGGGCGACCTACTTTCTTCTCTTCTCTTTCAGGCCTTTTGGTAGCGGTTCTGAAGTTCTTGTCCTAAATTTACTTGATTGTAAGTAGGGAATGGGAAAGGATGAGGTGTGTGTGTCCTTGGGTCAGACAATCAGCCTGACCAGCTATTTTGCCATCATAAGAGAGAGATTTGTGTTCTGTACTTTTCTGAAGCCTGTCATGTTCACTTCACTCATTTTGCCTTTAGCATACCAGCTTGTGTCATCTGCACACTGCAGGCTGTTAATGAGTTTTCTTCCAATCCTGATGCCTCGTTCTTCTCCAGACAACCCAGTTTTTCAGCTTGTTTGCTCCAACATGCTGATCGAATAAGTACGGTGAAAGGATACAACCCTGGCACCAACTTCCCTGAATTTAAACCAGGTGTTGTCCCCCCCTTTGCTGATGCTGCCTGTGTGGGTCAATGTTTTTCCCGTAGAATCCTTCAGTGTTGTAACTACAGGCTTGAAATTTTCCCCCAGTTCTTTAAGCTTGAGAAATACCAAGGGTGTTCTTTCTTTGTGGTTCTGTCTCCAGGTCCTTGCACCTGTCCCTGTGACACCATGCCTTCTCTGGCTGCCCTTCGAAATCCTGGTTCAGTGCTTTTGCATCATCATTTTTTTTCCCATTCACTTAGCTACTCTGCATTCAAGCGCAAGTTTCAGAGTCTCTTCTGGCATCCAGTTTGGCAATTTCTTTTTCTATCTCTTTAATGGCCTGTTGCTTTCTTCATGTCTGATGTCCTTGATGTCATCCCACAATTCTTCTGGTCTTCAGTCATTAAGGTTCAGTGCATCCTAACTATTCTTGAGATGGTCTCTAAATTCAGGTGTATAACGTATAACCCAAGGTTATACGTTGGGTTTCATGGACTTGCTTTAATTTTCTTCAGTTTCAACTTGAACTTGCAAAGAAGCAATTGATGGTCTGTTCTGCAGTCAGCCCCTAGCCTTGTTCTGATGGATGATCTTGAACTCCATTGTCTCTTTCCACAGATGGAGTCCATTTGATCCCTGTGTATTCCATCTGGCAAGGTCCACATGTACAGTTGCTGTTAATGTTATTGAAAAAAGGTATTTGCAATGAAAAAGTCACTGGTCTTGCAAAATCCCATCACTGCAACCTCTGCTATTGTTTCTGTCACCAAGGCCATATTTTCCAACTGCTGATTCTTCTTAGTTCCCAGCTTTTCGTATTTCAATCACCAGTAATTATCAAGGTGTCTTGATTTCATGTTGAACTGATACATACGTATGGACATTATACATACTACATTAATGATATATGTCATAATATGTATGTATGTGTCTATATACATACATATTCTTGTTAAAGCTAGGGTCTCTTTGTTGTGGCATTATGAAATAAAAAATGGCAAGTGCACCATGATCTTGACTTTGGGCACAGGCATTCTATGCTCACTTTCTTGCTGACGGCTCTTCCATGATTAGTTTCACCAGTAGCTCTACTATGTTCTCAATCAAGATGGAATCACCAACTCTTTTTCAAATATTGCATGTAATACACAGACACATACATGCACATATACACAGACATACTTTTCCCTTGGCTCATTCATACCAGAAATTCCTTTAACAAGACATAAAGCCTGAAGGCACTAAATACTAGATTCTCTGCATCTTATGTGAATATCCAAAACAAACCACTTTCCTGAGAGTGGTTTCTAAAAGTGAGATGGTATTGGATGTTTCTGTAATAATTATGCCTTCTCTCACTTACAAAGACTGAGTCTTTTTTGTGGGGCAGAGGGGGCAGGGCTCATCTTATGTTTCACTAGACAAAGACAAGTATCTCTTGAGGTACTGTTGATTCCTGCCAAGTCCTTGGTTCTTTGGAGGGACCTCCATTGCTTTCACTCCAGAAAGCTTCCCTAAAACTTTCTCCTTTTTAGGGCAGGTTAGTAGGGGGCGCTCACAGAGGCACTCTTTGATATGACCCTAGAGGATGTTCCCTATCCTGTCAAGACTCAGCACACAGACTTGGAGCATGCTGCCCTTTCAGGTAGCAGGATGGAGTAGGGTATGAGTGATGGATATTTCCTTCTCAGGTGTTTGAAACCTTCTACAGCAGCCAATGTAAGATCAAAATTAATATTTGAATACTTTTTCTTGCCATCATCCTAAAAGGTAGACTAGTTCTTTTATTGAAAATTCCCCCAAGTCAAGGCATAACTTCCAAGGATGCTGACTACAGGCTATGGCTCTACATGGTTTGAGCTACAAGAAGTAAAAGTGTGTAAGTCACCTGCCTTGTGTGGCCTCTGACAACAGTTCTACGTGATATGTTGCTAGTCTTTACACACACACACAGGACCTGAGAAAGAATCCAAACCAGTTTTCTCAAGATGCCCAAGACTCAAACCAAACCCACTGTTCTCAAGTCAATCCTGACTCACAGAGACCTTATAGGACAGAGTAGAACTTCTCCATAGAGTTTCCAAGGAGTGCCTGGTGGATTTGAACTGCTGACTTTTTGGTTAGCAGCCATAGCACTTAACCACTAGGCAGACCTTTGAAAATATTGGCTATAGCATAGCCAAGGCCAAGTGCCGTGGATGCCCCCAGTATCTGGGGAACTGTGACAGGTCAGACCTGCGGTTCTCAGTCTCCATTTCTCCTCTGAGCCTTTGACGTCAGTGCTATTTCTTAATCAAAGGGCTATGTAGTCTTCTGATAGTCTGGCAGAAGAGGTAAGTTATATAATTTGGTTTAGATCATTCTCATTCCTGCCTCGGCAGCCCTCTGAAAAGCTTTTCTGTGTTAGCCCAGTTGCTCCAAATAGAAGTGATTTTCAAAGAGTTCAGGTTGCAGGCGTTCCTCACGGTACCCGGTGCTCCACGCTCACCCCCCTCCCTCTCATGTTGGCTCCTCACCTCCTTCTGGATGAGTGTGAACAAGGTGAAGGCAGGGAGAGGCCGGACTGTCATAACTGACTCACTGTGGCGGTCCTTCTGCTGATTCTCTGAAACATATTTCAGGCTTCCGTAGCTTCGTCTTTTATAACAGCTTCCCCTGCCTCCCGCCTCCCTGGGTCATCTTTTTGCCTTTGTAGTCAAAGGTTTAAAGAACATACTGTAGATTCTTAAAAGTGTTTAAACAAGATGGCCTTCTGGATCTTTAAGATCCTGTTAAATGTGCCATGTTTGATCTCAACTCAACTGGGAAATCTTTTCTTTTGTACCAGTGTGGGAAAAATCAATATATGTGGCTGTGTGATACTGAAATGAATCCCCACTTGCTTCAGCTGTTTCCTTACCTGCCAGCTGATTGCTTCTGGACTACAATGGAGCTCTCTTTGGTTTCATGGAATATTTTATGGCACTAGCTATCATTAAGATAATTATTTTCCCTTTTAGAGAAAAGTAAGTCATAATTCTGGAGTGATTCAACATGAGAATTTAATTTCTGGAAGGTCTAAGAGATGCGTAGTGTAGGGGGTAGGAATTCCGCAGCGGGTCTACCCTCCCTAAAAAGTGAGGAACCTGGATGAAAGAGTCACTGAATCTCTCCAAAGCCCTGGTGGCACAGTGGGTAGGCACTAGGCTGCAAAACAAGAGGTTGACGACTCAGACCTACTGTCTGTCCCATGGGTGAAAGATATAATAGTGTGCTTTGGTTAATATTATAGCCTTGTAATCTTTACCGTGTCCTGTAGTGTTACCCTGGTGGTGTAATGGTTAAGGGCTGTGGCTGCTAACCAAAAGGTCAGCAGTTTAAATCTACCAGGTACTCCTTGGAAACTCTATGGAGAAGTTCTACTCTGTCCTATAGGGTTCCTGAGAATTGGTCTCAATAGCAGTGTGTTTCAGGGTTGCTATGAATGGAAATCGACAAGTTAGCAATAGGTTTGGTTTGAAGTGCAAGGACTTTGAATGCAGCTCTTTGAAAATGTTTCCTTTCACAGCATTTTTCCACCGTGACTCTTCGGCTGCTAAGCAAATACAACATTTAATAGGCTCAGTGTGACCTTCTTACATGGAAGCCTGCAGCAATTGATGGGAGACAATACCAGAATATTAAGAAATTAATACGTCACTCAGACAAGCAATGATCCTCAAAGAGAACAAGAGTATGTAGAAGACAAGACAAACACCACCTGCCGTGGTGACTCCAGGGAAAATTCCCCTCGATTTCTTTTCTGGAGCAGAAGCAGTTTCCAGCATCCTGAACAGCCAGCTGAGGTGGAACAGTGGGGACATGGGGCAACTATGTGGTGGTTTGTTGAATTGTTACCTCCCTGGTCACTATGAAGGACGCAGTGAGGGTTCTAGCAGTGGGCATTGTTATGCCACCAACCATGCTTCTCACTTCTGTGGCACCGGTTGGTCTCTATCCCTTGGGGGTACGTAAGAGCCACACCTGTCACTCATGGAGTACTCACTCAGTGCTGGGCCCAGCATTCAAGTGCTTGACAGACACTAGGTCACTTAATCCCAATGACACATATGTATGTTTTTAATTTCCATTTTAAAGGTAAGGAAATAGTAGCTGAGTGAAGTTGAGTAACTTGTTCAAGGTCAAATAGCTTTTAAAGGGTGCAAATAAGAATCAGGCACTGTTTCTTTCTGTTTTCAAAGCTGCTAAAAATCAGCCCTCGAGAAATGTCACGAAGCAAAGCTCTATTCTGATGCACACAGAGTCACTGTTAGTTGGGGTCAACTCTACAGCAGCTGGTACCAGTGTGTTCTTAAAAGGCAGCCTTCCCAGGGATCTGCTGATGAAGGCATTAGAGACTCTGGCCTCTTGTGCTTGCCTGGCTTCTTAAAAGATGAGGGTTCTTTCAACCTCGTGGCCTCACCTGTGAAACAAGCTTGATTATAGCTCTACCTGCAGTGTTATTGTGAGAATCAAGTGTGATAATTCTGTCTAAATGATACAGTGCCGTGCACCTGGGCTCAGAGGAAGGTCACACGGGTACTGGAAGAGCTACTTGAGATGAGCACAAGTGTCATAGGGAGAATGGAGAGTGTCAACTTTGGTGATTCCCAAGGACTGTCATTTCTTAAGGTGTCATGGGTTTCTTTTGACTGTTGCCATTACCGTGATGTCTACACAACAGTACATACTGGAGAGAGTATCAGTTGATTTGAAAGGTTTGGTTTCTGAACACACAGTATGCCACACTTCTCACATGCAACAGTGGACCAGTATAGTATGATATATGATATGATATAAGTGCAAGCACTACATTCTAAGGCTGTGAGTAACAGAGGGATTCTCAAATATTAGCAAAGGTAGTGGTGGTTCAGTGGTAGAATTCTCTTCTATGCAGGAGACCTGGATTCAGTTTCAGCCAATGCTCCTCACTGAATAGGTTTCAGTGGAGCATCCAGACTAAGACAAGCTATGTAGATAAGTCTGGTGATCTACTTCTAAAAATCAGCCAGTGGATACTCTCTAGATTACAATGGTCAGGTTTGGAACAAATCCTGGGGATAGTGCAAGACTATCATTTTGCTCCATTGTGCACGGAGCCACCATGAGTCTGAGGTCACTGTGAGTCACAGGCAGCTAATGACAATAATAAAAGTTCAACATACAAATATTCCTAGATATGTGTTTGTTTGTTGAGCTCCTGGATTTTGTTTTGCCGATTGGAATGATGGGAAGAGAACTAAACTGCTTTCCGTTTTCAGATGAAATGGAGAGGAGAGTTTGAAGAGGGACAGCAAAGGCAAATTAGAGGTTGGTAGATTGTGGGGCCAGATGCATGAAAAATGAGTCCTCAGACGTTAGCTGTGTCCTAATTGTCTAAGATTTTTTAGAGTTAGTTCTTGTCCATTATGGATGTGGCACTCCTCAGACTTGCTTATAAAGCATCCAAATTTAACACAGATTACTAAAAAAATCCAATCTTACATGTACGTAACACTTTATTGTTTATAAAGCATTATGTCATGTGACTTTACAATAATATCATGAGGAAGGGAGTAGAGATAAAACGGAGCTCCTTTTACATGTAAGCTTAGGGAAGTTTAGAGATTCTTTTTTGTGATCCTTTGGCTTTCAGGAAACCCTGATGGTGTAGTGGTTAAGTGCAGTGATTACTAACCAGAAGGTCGGCAGTTCAAATCTACCAGGAACTCCTCGGAAACTCTACGGGGCAGTTCTGCTCTGTCCTTCCGGTCACTGTGAGGCAGAATCTACTCTAGGACAGCAGTTTTTTTGGTTTGCCTTTAAGTAGCTAGGTCACCACAAGCTTCTAGATTCTCTGATGCCTTTGTGAATGAACCCTTAAAGTCTGTGAACATACCAGCACCAGTTGATGACAAGTTGACCCCAAACTCACTGCAAGCCCATGTGTGTCAGAGTAGAACTCTGCTCCAGAGCATTTTCAATGGCTGAATTTTCAGAACTAGATTGCTGAGTCTTTCTTCCCAGGTGCCTCTGGGAAGACAGGAACTTTCAACCTTTTGGTCAGCCGCTGAGTATATTAAATGTACCACACAGGACTCCTTAAGAAAAGAAGAACCAGAGACTTGCCTCCTTGGGTCATTAGAGTCTAATGGTCCGCCTGACAACAATGTCAACAATGCTTCACCTCATGAAATATTTCATTTTGCCAGTCCTAAGCGAGTGGTATTTTGGTAAGGAGTATGGCAGCTGCTCCGTAATATCAAAAGTTAAAATTATATCCAACACACTGATTCTCTTCATCAACTGATGAAAGACTGAGTTGCCACAATTTTCTAAACCTTTTTTCGGCTTATTTAGATTTCTTGGACTACTCAGCATGTTTACCTTTTGGTTCTTAGTTTAAACGACTGCTTCTAAAGTGCCCAGGTCTACCCATACGGCGACAGTTCCCGGGATGGGACGGGTCCCGGGATGGGCCGGGTCCCAAGTTTGCGGCCTCTGCTGCATGAACTTCCACTGTCACCGAGGAGAGTTTGCTGGTCCTCTCAGGACCATCACCACGTGAGGAAGCACATACCCATGTGTCTTAGCTTCCTATTGCTGCTATAACAGAAATGCCACAAGTGGTGGTTTTTAAAGCACAGGACTTTGTTTTCTCGTTGTTTAGGAGCTGCAAGGCTCTAGGGGAAGTCTCTCTGTCATCATTAGGGAGGATCTTTCAGTTTCTGTAGACTCATTATTCCTTGCTTCCTTGGTCATGTCCATGTAGCCTATGCGTATCTTCCGATCCATTTATGCTTGTCTTTCTGTGTCTAATCTATTTCTTTTAGTTCTTGAAAGTCAGTAGGTTTAAAATGTGGGATACACTGATACAGACTCCTTAACATAGCAAAGAAAACCATATTTCCAAATGGAATTATATCAACTGGTAGAGGATTAGTATTCTAACATGTATTTTGGGTAAACATGATTCAATCCATACCAGCAGTGAAATGCTTTTTAGGTGCGAATGTCACCTAAGCATTAGAAAAAAAAAAATTATGGCTTTCTCCAAATAGCCTGACAAATGGAAAAACTGAAGCTAAGGTTTCCATTAGGAATTTGCCTTCTCTGTGACTGTAGCCTCTGAAAAACTTCACTGTTTTGAAGAATTCTATGCAAGTCCGAATGCAATAGCTACACAATCAGACTTGCATGAATGTACTTCTCCGGTTTGCATCCATTCTAGCAACTGACCTTGCTAATGCAAACATATTCATATGGTTAAGATTAATGAGTCTATTATTTTCATACATGCTATTCCTCATGTAGGCTGTTTTGCTTGACTTGACTATGTTAATTATTAACAATAAAAAAACCATTCAATCCTCCTTCTGTTGGAGTTTGTGGTTAATCAGGTGCAATGATCAATAAGGCTGCGGTGAATGTGTGCTTAGGCATCGCTAATGCAAACAGGATATATTCTGCTATGAGGAGAAGGACTGAAGGTTCTTCAGTGAATACTTCCAGGAGGAAATAAGGCTATGGACCTTGGAAGGTACAAGCTGCCATTATAAATGTAGCTGCCTTCTAATTAAAATAAATACTGAAACAAATGTGATTGAACATGAGATAATCCATTCATGTGGATATTATTTCACGTCATGCATTAAATTAATGCTTCCTAGGAGTTGGTCTGGCTGTTGCCTGCTGATGAGTCCAGGGGGCAAATATAGACTGTGTAAGTACACAAAGTTTGTGTGCCATCAAGCTACTCAAACCAGAGCTCTGAAATTATGGCATTACTTCAGAAAAGCCCCAAATAAAAAAAATCTCAGAGTTTCAAAAGAGAGAAGCTGAAGTTGCAATCATGTACATCATTCCATCATCAAAGCTTGCTTTGTTCTTGGCGGTGGTTAGTACTTGCCATGGAATCGTGGTGATCTTTTTTGCATAACAGAACAAAATGTTGCCCAGACTTGTGCCGTCTTGTAATCGTTGGTACATTTGAGTCTGTTTTGTGATTCTTGTGCCAATCCCATCTCATTCAGGTTTTCTCCAGTGGTGGTGGCATTCCGCTTTATCAATGATGGCCTTGTTTCCTAGTGATTTGTCTTTCCTGATAGTGTATCCAAAGTAAGGAAGTCAAAGTGTCAACATCCTTCCTTCTAAGGAACATTCTGGTTGTATTTTTCTTTGCTCCTTGGAAAGTAATACAAGAGAAAATGGATATAAAGCAGTTTCCTTAGTGACTGCAATGTAGTAAACAGGATGCTAGTAGTCTTTTTCTATTAGTAGTATCAACAGTCCCTTAAACATGATCTCACTTAGCACGCTTAATATCTTATTTTTCTGTCATTTATCAAGGACACAGCTCTTGTTGTGAAGTGAAACCTGCTTGAGGACAGGTTTGTTTTTTCTTTTCCCCGCTCCTTAGGATAAAGTGGCTAAAACAAGAGTTTGGTGATTCCTATATGGTCTGTTTGAAAAGAGAGTCAGTTAAACAGGCTTAGGCATTTTAGGATGGATCAGTGAATTTAGTGAATGGTTTACTGGTCTTAGTTAAAGTACTGTGCATTTAATACTATGTTAGTCTCTTCATACATCCACAGAGGAGACCAGTTAATATGAATATTATTAAAATTTACACACCAACCACTAAGGCATGAGATGAAGAAACTGAAGATTTTCACCTATTTCAGCAGTCTGAAATTGATCAAACCTGCAATGAAAGTGCACTGATAATTACAGGCAATTGCAATGCACAAGTTGGAAACAAAAAGAGGGATTGGTAGTTAGAAAATATGACTTTGGTGAGAGAAATGATGCCATAGATTACATGATAGAACTTCGCAAGGCCAGTGAACTCTTCATTGAAAATACGTTTTTTTCACCAACATAAATGGCAACTCTACATGTGGACTTAGTCCGATGGAACACACCAGAGTGAATTTAACTACATCTGTGGAAATAAATGATGGAAAAGCTCAATATCATCAGTTAGAACAAGGCCACACTCTAAGGAACAGACCATTTATTACTCAAATCTGACTCGATGGCACTTGGCTTTGGCTAAGCTCAAATTGAAGTTGAAAACAGAACAAATCCACAAAAGCCAAAGGGTGACTGTAAGTATATCGTACCTGAATTTAGAGACCATCTGAAGATTAGATTAGATGCACTGAACATCATTGACTGAATACCAGAGGAGATGTGGAATGCCATCAAGGAAATCATACATGAAAAAAGCAAGAGGTCATTAAAAAGACTAGAAAGAAAGAAAAGACCAAAATGGATGTCAGAAGAGACTGCAACTTGATGAAGCATAGAGAAGCTAAAGCAAAAGGAAGAAATGATTAAGCAAAAAAGGAGCTGAAGAGAAGATTTCAAAGGGTGGCTAGAAAAAACAAAGTATTATAATGAGGTACACCAAGATTTGGAGACAGTATACCAAAAGGGAAGAACATGCTTAGCATTTCTTAAGCTGAAACAAAAGCCTCAAATTGCAATCCTGAAGGATTCCAGAGGGAAAATATTAAATAATACAAGAAGAAACAAAAGCAGGTGAGAGGAATACACATAGTCACTATACCAAAAATAATTGGTTAATGTCTGGCCATTTCAGAAGGTAACACGTGATCAAGAACTGGTAGTACTTAAGGCGTGGAAGTGGGAGTGGAGTGGGAAACCAAGGCTCCAGGAATTGATGGAATGCAAGTTGAGATGTTTTATCGAACAGAAGCAATGCTGGAGGGGCTCACTTGTCTATTCCGAGAACTTTAGAAGACAGTTACCTCTCCAGCCAACTAGAAGAAATCCATATTTCCACCCATTCTCAAGAAAGATGATCCAATAAGGAAATTATAGAACCATGTCATTAATATCACATACAAGTAAAATTTGCTGAAGATTATTCAAAAGGAGTTGCAGCAGTACATCTACAGAGAACTGCCAGAAATTCAAGCTGGTTTCAGAAGAAGATGTGGTACAAAGGATATCACTGCTGATGTCAGATAGATCTTGGCTGAAAACAGAGAATATCAGAAAGTCATTCACCTGTGTTTTATTGACAATGTAAAGGCATTATTTGACTTTGTGGATCATAGCACTATATGGATAACACTGCAAAGAACGGGAATTCTGGAACACTCAACTGCACACAGGACCAAGAGGTTGTCATTTGAAAGGATGAGGGGATCCTACATGGTTTAAAGTCGAGAAAGTTGCTTGTCAAGGTTGTATCTTCTCACCATGTTTATTCAGCCTGTTTGCTGATCAAATAATCCAAGAAGTTGGATTGTATGAAGAACGGGGCATCAGGATTAGAGGGAAAGTCATTAACTAACTGCGTTGTGCAGACGGCACTGCCTTGCTTGCTCTAAGGGACGAGGACTTAAAGCACCTATTGATGAACATCAGACCACAGTCTTCAGTACGGACTGTATCTCAACATAAAACAAAAATCCTCGTGACTGGACCAATAAACAACATCGTGATAAATGGAGTATATATTGAAGTTGTCAAGGATTTCATTTTACTTGGATCCACAGTCAATACTCATGGAAGCAGCAGTCAGAAAATCAAAGGACACATTACATTGTACAAATCTGCTCCAAAAAAATCTCTTGAAAGTGTTAAAAATCCAAGTTGTCACCATGAGGGCTAAGATATACCTGACCCAAGCTATGGTGTTTTTAATAACCACATATGCATATGAAAGCTAGACAGTGAATAAGGAAAATCAGAGAATTACAAACCAGCCCATTGCCATGAAGTTGATTCCAACTCACAGCTACCCTCTAGCCCTGAGCAGAACTGCCCCTCAGGGTTTTCAAGGAGTGACTGATGGATTTGAATTGCTAAACTTTTGATTAGCAAATGTAGCTCTTAGCCGTGGTGATGACTTTGAATTTTGGTATTGGTGAAAAATATTGAATATACCAGGGGCTGCCAAAAAAATGAACAAATTTGTCTTAGAAGAAGTAGAACCAGACTGCTCATTAGATGCAAAGATGCTGTTTCAGTCAGCTAGCACTGCTCTAACAGAAATACCACAGAGAGGATGGCTTTGACAAAGGAATGTTTATTCTTACACAGTCTACTAGGTAACAAGCCCGAATTCAGTGGGTCTGCTCCATGGGTAGGCTGTCCCTATGTCAGTTCTGGAGGAAAGTCCTTGAGTTGTTATCAGTCTTTGGTCAGAGGGCATCTTGGCACAGGAACTTCAGGTCTGAAGGACATGCTCTTCTCCCAGTGCTGCTTTCTTGATGGTGTGAGGTTCCCAGCTCTGTTTGCCTCCCTTTCCTTTTATCCTTTGTAGGGATTTAGAGTCCCTCTCTAATCCTCTCTAACATAATCCACTCTGTTAACCACAGGAAGAGATTAGGATTTACAGTGTAAGAAAATCATAAAATGGAGGGCAATCACAGAACGCAGGGAGTCATGACCCAGCCAAATTATCATGCATAGTTCTGGGTGGACACAATTCAATCCATGACAGATGGTGAGACTTCATCTCACTTGGGACATGTTATCAGATAAGACTTATTTCTGGAGAACATCATGCTTGGCAAAGGAGAGGGTCAGTGAAAATGAGGAAGACCGTCAACGAGCTGGATGGACACAGTGACTGCAACATGAGCTCAAACACAGCAGCGATTGCAAGAATGGTGCATGACCAAGAAGTATTTCCTTCTGTTGTGTATAGGATCACTATGTGTCTAATTGACTCCAGTGCACCTAATGACAACAATATATGGCCTTGCACATGATGAGTAGGCAATAAATGTGTCTTGTATAAATGACTGAACATTGATATTGCTTGTTGCTCTCCAATTACCCTATCTGCAAAGGGCCAACCACTTTCACTAGGTGCCAACCACTGTGCAAGATGTTCTATATACTCTTCTGTTTTTGTTAGGTGCTATCAAGTCAGTTCTGACTCACAACCGCTCTGTGTACAACAGAAGGACACACTGCCTGGTCTTTCACTATCCTCACAATTGTTGCTATATTTGAGTCCCATTGCTGCAGCCAATGTGTCAGTCCGTGTCGTTGAGACTCTATGTTAGAAGAAGAAATGAAGACTTGGAGAGATGAAGGAATTTGCTGAGGATCTGAGAGCTCATAGCAGTAGGGACATTACTCAAACATAGGTCTATTTGATCCCAAATTCCATGTTCCTTCAACTGTACCATCTTTTCTTTCAAGTCAAACCATTTGTTAGGTGCAGATGAGGAGTAGAGACACCAGTGTCGCAGACATGCAGTAGATAGCCCTTAGCTTGAAAATGACCACTTTAGGTGACATTACTTCCTCTCTCTTCAACAACTTTGGTAAAATTCCTGTCAGCTCCTTCCTGGTCTATGATAACCTTTACCCTTGACTCTTGATCTGAAATGTAGTTTGACAGACTTACTGGGCACAGCAGAAGGCTGAAGAATGAGACAGCGATTTCTCTCCCTATCCTACTCTCAATTCAGTTACTAAGAAGTGGTATCAGATCCCATCACAGTATCTCCCCATCACAGAAAAGATGTCAGATAATTTTGGACAGAGTGCACTTGAGTCCACATCTAAAAGCCAGATATGAGGGGTATAGGATTTAGGATTATCTAGATATTAAAAATCAGATACTAAATTTTGGTACTTCAACAGCTTGCTTCATGCTACTAAGCCCTTCTTGCATGGCTGTATGTGATTTTAACCCCCACCCCTCATCCTAGGAAAGTCACTCTTACTCCTTTGATCAGACCTTGAAGCGACTGACCACTTGTGAGTACTGTATCTAAAATTCTCACAGTGGTGGAAAAGAATACAGGAGTAAATCTGTGTGCAGTTGGATTTGGAGATGGAGAAAAATTAGTATTTGCCCATTGGCGTAAGACCAACATCTGTAGGGCGTGGCTCCACATGTAGAGATCGATATGGGTTATCAGCAGATCAAGGAGAAGCATTTAGGTGCCTTTTGTTCGTGGGGTTTTTTTGGTCTGTGCCCTGGTGGTACAGTGGTTAAGGGCTCAGCTGCTAACTGGAAGGTCAGCAGTCTGAACCTCTCAGCCACTGTGTAGGAGAAAGATGTGGCAATCCGCTTCCATGAAGATTACAGCCTCGGAAACCCTATGGGGCAGTTCTTCCGTCCTATAAGGCCAGTGTAAGTTGGAATCGACTCAGTAGCTTTGGATGTTGTCACTGCTGTCACTTGGTGTTGAGCAGGCTCCGACTCATGGTGACTCCACGTACAACCGAATGAAACACTGCCTGATTCTGAGCTGTCAAGTCCATTGTTGTGGTTGGCGGGTATTTTGAGTGTCTTCCAACCTAGGGTTGCCTCTTCTAGCACAGTATCAGACAGTATTCTGTTGTGATCTATAGCACTTTTGTTGGCTAAATTTCAGAAGTAGATCACCACACCTTTCTTCCTAGTCTGTCTGAGTCTGGAAGTTCTGCTGAGACCTGTCTACCACAGGTGTCCCTGCTTTTAATTCAGTACTGATGGCATAGCTTCCAGCCTCATAATGACACACAAGCCACAACAGGCAGACACACTGACAGAAGAGTGGTGGCCTTTTATGTTACCCTTTATTAGTAAAGTTTCTGGTTACGAACAATTCAAACTTACTGTGACTAACTTAAAGAGAAAAGGGATTTTCTGTAGCTCACTGAATCAAGGAAGGTTTGAAAACAGGTTCAGGTGGTAATCAAGGTTAGATAAGGCAAACCAAGGCATGATCATGGGCAGATCTTGGTGAGCACACTTACGATGCCAGCTGGGCACACTCTGCTTTTTCTAGCAGCAGTCACTAGGCACTTGTCACACTTCTGACTCTGCTTCCTCTGGACATTTGCTGCCCTGTTTAGTGCTCTCTCCTTCATCACCAGACCAAAACCTCACTGCTATCATAGTAACCATATAGGACAGAGTAGGACTGCTGCATACTTTCCAAGGGTGTAATCTTTATGGAAGCAGATTGCCACATCTTTCTCTTGAAGAGTGGCTGATGGGTTTGAATTGCTGGCTTTTGGTTAGCAGCCAAGCACTTTAACACCCTACTCTGTTCTACCATACCAAACCAAAAACCAAACCTGCTGATGTCAGGTTAATTTCAACTTACAGAAACCCTATAGTGATCCTGTAAGACAGAGTAGAACTGTCCCATCAGGTTTCCAAGACGCAACTGATGAATTTGAACCACTGACCTTTTGGTTACTAGCCTGAGCTCTTAACCACTGTACCAGCAGGGTTCTTCTCCACCACAGCCACCATGAAAACTCTCACCTAATCCATTCCCTACCCTTAAAGAGCCATGGCTTAGGTGGGACCATCTGACTGGCTCTGCTAAGTCATGTGGCCACACTGTAGCTCCCTGGGAGAAGAATGGGAGGGACGATCTGTTTTTCTTGAGCTCCCATAACAAGTCAACTCTATTTCTTGCCAGTTTGAGGAGTCTCCCAAGTAGAACAGTGGTTACCATATTAGTTAGCTCTAAGTGATGGATTCTCCCTCCACGTAACTTCTTTTTTCCTAGAGAAATATGCCTAAGGAAAAAGGAGAGAGTTCATTTACATGGAGCTCTGTGCAAACAAGACCTATTGGTATAGCAATGGTAGTGAATCTAACTATGACACATTACCCTTCCCTCCAAAAACTCATAGTCCCCTAGATTGGTTATTCACCCAAAGTGAATTTGTCCAGGCTCTGGGTTTGTCTGACTCAAGCAAGAATGCTCCCACTGCAGGCTGACTTCTTTCTGACGGTGCGGCTTTGCAATTCAGAAGATGTAAAGTGGTTTTCTCTGGCTTTCAGCCTCCCTATCTATTTTGATCATGGAGGTTAATAACACTGAAAAGCACTCAGAGTCTTTAAGGCTGCGGAGGAAACGAGAGCTCTATGTTTTATGTCTGGGACATGACTAGTAATGTATCTGCCGGGAAAGTTGCCACTCAGAATACAGCACTGAACGGTGGATTCTATCAGTTCTCAGCCATCTCTCCTTCACTGGCTTCCCACTTGGGACAGCAGCACTCAGAGAGCAATCTAGGCATGATGCTATCTTCTTTGCTGGCGTTGGCCAGTGTAGAGCAGTGGCTATCCACCCTGGCTACACATGGTGGTTGTCTACCCTGGCTAGCCAATGTGCAGTTACCTAGTGTAATGGGTTAAATTGTGTCCCCTGAAACATATATGTTGGGATACTAACTCCTAAGCCTCTGATGAAACCCCAGCGGTGTAGTGGCTGAGTGCTGTGGCTGCCAACCAAAAGGTCAGCAGTTCAAACCCATAAGGCTTGGAAACCCTGTAGGGCAGTTCTCCTCTGTCTTATAGGGTTGCTATAAGTCAGAATAGACTCAAAGATAATGGGTTTGTTTTGGGAGGTTTTATTCTAAATTCTTAGTGTAGTACCTGACACAGAATGCAAACCAAAACCAAACCCAATGCCCCTGAGTCAACTACAACCCATATGGACCCTATAGAGTTTCCAAGGAGTGTCAGGTGGATTCCAATTGCCAAGCTTTTGGTTAGCAGCCATGACACTTAACTACTATACCACCAGGGTTTTGGTAGAAACCAAAAATCAACCCCACTGCTGTCCAGTTGATTTCCAAGTCATCAAGTTTCCATAGTAAGACTTTAATAAATCTTAACCTATTGTTGTTGAGTCAATTCTGACTCATAGCAACCCTAACTGGTCTTATTAGAGATTTTAAAGTATTTCCATATCCACTGTTCCATTTGACTTTTGTCGTTGCCTGAAGCTAATCTGGAATTTGTTGTCCATTTTAAAGATGATAATACTGAGATTCAGAAAGTGTGAATGAATCACTCCCATTCTCAGAGGACTGTATTTTGTGCCAGGTCACCTACAGTCTCAGATCAGCATTTCCCAATGATGGCAGAGTCATATCACAGATGGGAGTCAGATGAAGAAGGAAACAGTTCTAATACTTGGTCCTATAGGGTCAGTGTGAGTTGGAATCAACTTGATTGCAATAGGTCTATTGTTTGTTTGTTTGCTATTGAAAAAATAGCACAAGTGGGTGGCTTTAGTAAGCAGAAATTATTATCTCACAGTTCTGGAGGCTAGGAGTCTGCATTCTGGGCTCTGGCTCTTGGCAAAAGCTTTGTGTCTCTGCTGCCTCTAGGAGAAGGTTCATGTTTCTTCTCAGCTTCTATTCCTTGGTTCCTTGGAGATCCTCTTACGATTTGGCATCTGTCTTCCGTATGCTTGCTTCTTGGTGCCCAGTCTCCCCTTTTTATATCTCAAAAGTAATTGGTGTTAAGACATACCCTACCCAGACCCACCTCATAAACATAATACAGGAAACCCTTTTCTCCAGTGGGATCGTATCTGCAGGTGTGTTGCTGTTAGTCGTTCATTGTTGTAGGGTAGATTCTAATCCATGGTGACCTCCTGTGATGGACTAGAACTGCTGTGTAGGATTTCCTGGGCTGCTGGCACAGTGTGTAACAGCATGGCTGCTAACTAAAGTGTCAGCAGCTCAAATCCACCAGCCAGTCCTTAGAAATCGTGTGGGGTGGTTCCATTCTGTCCTTTAGGGTTGCTATGAATTGGAATCGACTTCATGGCAATCGGAAATCTTTATGAGAGCAGCTCCTCAGGTCAGCTGGTGGGTTTGAACCACAGGACTTCAGCTGGGAGCTGGTGGGTCAACCAGGGTTCCTTATCCATAGCCATAGCGGTTAGGACTAAAAACACATATTTTGAGGGGGTGCATCCAATCTCTGCTTCAAAAGACCTCTGTAAAGTCTTGAAAAGTAAAGGTGTTACATTGAAAACTAAGGTGTGCCTAACTCAAGCCATGGTATTTTCAGTCACGTCACATGCAAGTGAAAGGTGGACAAGAAATAAGAAAGACAGGAGAGTAACTGATGCCTGTGAATTGTGGTGTTGGGGAAGAATATGGAACGTACCATGGACTGCCAAGGGTCAAACAGATCTGTTCTGGTCTGGAATAGGTATCGTCAGAGGGCTCCTCGGAAGCAAAGAGAGAGACTGCATCTTACCTGGAGAAGGACATCATGCTGGGTAAAGTAGAAGGTCAGTGCAAAAAAGGAAGCCCTTCAAGGAGATGGATTGACACAGTGGCTGTAACAGTGAACTTAAGTATAGGACTTCCTGGGCTGGTGGCACAGTGCGCAACAGCATGGCTGCTAACAGCTCACATCCACCAGCCGCTCCTTAGAAATCCGGTGGGGATTTCTTAGATTTCTCAGAAATCTTGTGGGCCTGGCGTAGGGCCGGGAGGTGTTTTGTTCTGTAGTGCCTAGAGCTGCTGTGAGTCAAGCTGACTCCATGACACCCGACAGCAACACAATCCAGTCTGTAATATATTGGGATAGGTCAGGTGTGAGTCTCTGTTGAGAGTAAATGGTTGGCATGTGGAACTTACTTACAGAAGACAGCTTGACTAAGACACAAGCAGTGGTGGCTGGGGAAGCCCCTTTTTCATGCTGCCTGGATCCAGGTAGAGGCATCCCATTTCCACACCTGCTCCAGGATCCACAAGAAATTTACATGTAACCTGTATTCTGGGTGCAGAGGAGGATTTCCAAGGCAGCTCCTGTGGATTGGACTTGGCTTTGATGTATTGAAGTCATAAGAGGAATGATAGTTTATGCAAACAACTCTGTGATTCAATCTGTGCTTCTCTGCGGACTCCTTATCGAGTTTCTGGGTTGAGGAGGGGGAGTGGAAAGCAGTCACGTTCCACCTTCAGGAACAGGACAGGAGGGAGAGGAGAGATGCAAAGACAAAGATGCCATTTTGAGGCTGAGTCAGTGGCTGTGACTTTCGTGTGTGTGTGTGTGTGTGCATGCTGTAGTCTTATATAAGCTTAAGAAAAGAGAGGAAAATACAAGGAAACTGTCACATAGTGGCTTAGAGCTCAGCACCGAAAATCAGTCAGAGAATCAGCCAGAGCTAGGTGATGTTGTTAGCTGTGTAACCTCAAGCAAGTGACCTAGTCTCACCAAAACTCATTCCCTTATCTATAAAATGCAATAACAACCACCCCCAGCTCACGTGTTTTACATGGAGTAAAACCCGTGAACAGTTTAGCTCAGTTGGGCCGTGTTGTCAATGCTCAAGAAACGCAAGTGCATTCGATCCGTCTGTCAATCGAGCAGTCAGCTGGGGATCGGAGTTCTGCGTCCGGGGACCGGGAGACTAGCCCCTCGGCTTTTCCTCGGGTGGGTTTGCTGTCCCCATGACCTCACATTAACCTGCCTTCTCTTCCGTTCCTCCACCTGTGTGATGGTAAGAATTTACGCTTGTTAAAAATTAACTTAAAACTAGCTTCTTTTTTAATGTCACTTGAAGTAAGAAAGGAGAAGTAACCCCTGTAGAAGGAAGAGCCAAGGAGTTTTATTATTTAAAAATAAATCCCAGAACCTTAAAATAGCCTGGGACTACCTACTGTGTTTTATAAAGTCAATTTCTTTTCACCCCTCAGTTTGGTCTCCTCTTCATTCACTTGACTGACTGACTGACTGACTGACTGACTGACGGACAGACAGACAGACAGACACACACAGACACACACACACAGACTGTTGAAGTGGTTAGCTGTCATCGAGTCAGCCCTCGACTCATGGTGACACTATGAATAATGAAACTAAACACCGCTTGGTCCTGCCCTAGCCCATGATTTGTTGTGGATCACTCTGGTGTGACCCATGAAGTTTTCACTGGCTGCTTTTTGGAAGTAGAAGATTACCAGGCCTTTCTTCCTAGTCTGTCTTAGTCTAGAAGCTCCGTTGAAACATGTCCATCCCACGTGACCTTGCTGATATTTGAAATATTGATGATGTAGTGCCATGTGTTGAAATGTGTGCATTAGCTAGGTCATGATTTCTGGTATTGTGTGGCATGGCTCCATGCCATGTGTCCTGTCTCTATAACACTCCTAAGGGAGGGTGGGCAGCAGTCAGGTTGGTGGGGCAGGACTCAGTGTAAGATTGTATCGTGCCTTGAGGCAATCTCTTGAGATATAAAAGAAAGAAGCTAGGAAACAGAGTTGGGGACCTCACTCAAGCCAGTGGTGCTAGGAGAAGAGCCCATTCTTTGGAAAGGACCCTGGGGCCCTGCAGCCCAAGCTCCCAGTCCAGAGGAAGACTGACAACAGGGACCTTCCTCCAGAGCTAGCAGAGAAAGCCTTCCTGTGGAGTAGATGCCCTGAATTTGGACTTGTAGCTTACCAGACTGCAACAGAATAAAATTTCTCTTCTTAAAGCCACTCACTTGTGGTATCTCTGTTACAGCAGTTCTGGATGATTTAGACACGGATCTTCCAGCTTTGTAGTAACATACATGCTACCAGAGCACAACAAACCGACAGGTTGTAGACAATGTTTACTTAGTACTAAATCCAAGACACCACTGTTGATTTTATTGAATCAACCAGTTATAGGGATCGCGTAGACCCAGGAATGATTCAATCAAGAAATGCTTCCCTCTGCATGAGATTAAACAGCCCACCAAGAAATGTAGCAGAGTTTCTATTTCCTTCCCCAGGAGTCTCTGCAGCAGGACAGGTGATTCACCTCTGGCCATTTCTGCTCAGGTTTTTTAGGAGACAGTGAAGAAATGGTCCTTTAGATTTTCTTCCTTACCTGTTCTGTCCCTGAATTCCGTGGATGATTCTATTGCAAGAAAATTTTCCTCACTAAGCAAAACATGGGAGTAAGTCCATAAAAGAGTGAGCTTCACCAAAAGGCATCAGCGGTAATAACTAACATTTGTACAGCATTTAAAAGCATCCCCAATGTCTTCACGTATATTTTCACCTGTAACTCAGGTCAACTCTGGAAAGAAAGAGAGAGAAGTATTATCATTATTTACTTTTCAGGTGAAGCTACAGATGCTTAGAAGTTAAAGAATTTACCCAGCATCCTGAGGGTAACAGAGTGGCCTAAACGACCTTCTGACCTGACTCTGTTCAACCCCAAGGACACAACTCTCTACCCAAGACCTCACTACTCAAAGACAGGGCCCTGAACCAGCCATGCCTGTTACTCCTGGGAGCTGTCACACGCACGTTAGCTGTGATTGCATCCCAGACCTTGCTGTTGCTGTCAGTTGCTGACGAATCAGTTACCACCCATGGTGACCCCGTGTGTGCAGAGTAGAATTTACTCCACGGGGTTTTCCAGGCTGTGATCTTTTAAAAGAAGATCACCAGTCCTGTCTTCCAAGCCTGCCTAGGTGGGTTCCAGGGGCCAACCTTTCGGCTAGTAATTGAGCACGTAACCACTGGCGCCCCCTAGAGGCCTGCTCCGGATCCACTGCATCCAAATTTGCAGGTTAGTGAGTTCAACACCACATTCGAGTACACATTCTTGCTTGGGAAGCACTGACTTGTAGGCCACACTAGCTTCCGCACTTGTAGCATTACGATTAATTCCATCAACCTGAAAGCATAAGGCTGACCATGAAGCAAGAAATGGGTTGCCTCCCATTGAACACCTCTCCTCCCACTTTTCGGGTTTTGAAAATGAGAATTGACTAACTTGCAAGTATAAAGCAATCTTGTTTTGATTTTCTTTTGCTGGTGTCCTTGCATCATGTTGGAGAGTGTCTGCAGTGACTGGGATGGGGCAAGGTGGTACAGACAGAGAGAGCTCAGAGACCAGTGCTGACCCAGGTAGAAGGGAGGCTGGGCAGCTGGGCATGGTACCTGGACGTCTCTGGTCCCGTTTAACTGATGCTGGCAGACTATGCCATCTATGGCTGCGTTTGCCTGAGTATCTCCTCCAGACTGCCAAGCAGTTGTTCTTGGCTCACGCAGAGACAGCACGCATGGAATCCAGATGTCTTGCATGGGGAACCTTCTTCAAACTGCATCTGGCTAACATCACTCAACCCCAGCAAAGCCCTGGAGAGCCTGAGCTGACTCCCTGCCCAACGTCTGGGTGTCTCACTGTCTGGGTGTCTTCCCTTTAAAGAGCCTGTTGTGTCTCCAAGAAATATGGGCTCTCCAGATGGACTCCTTTACTTTCACAGCGCTGCCCCACCCTTGAAGTCACCAGGGTTCAGAGTCTGAGGACCCTGGCAGCCCACTCTCCTCCCAGGATGATCAGGGTGAGTGAGGAAGAGCGCAATTTAGAGCATTTCTGCCCTGCTGTAAAAACAAGGAATTTATGAGCATGTTGGTTTGAAAAGAGGGCCAGGGGAATCATTACTAAAAGCATAAATGACTAATTTTCCTCATAAAGTGGCAGCAATAAATGTCCTCTAAGTATGGGCCTCTGCTGACTCCCTCTTCAAAGAGTATTTTTACCCCAAACTAGTCCAGTCTACTTCTCACTGAAACAGAGTAAATAACACAGTCAGTGGCTGTGCATAGATGCCTGAGCGAGGCTGTGCAGACCAAGACAGGAGACGGCAGTGAAGAAGACACACCAGATCTGAGTGCCTGCAAGCTGGGAAAAGAGAGGAAAGGAAGACATGGCCCGGAAAGGAGGAGATAGAGCAGTGATCATCGTGGGTAGGCAACGGAATGCGAGTCGGAGGACGCTGTCCGTACTGGTCTCATGGGTTCCAGGTGGGACCAACCAGACTAGTAACAGCAAGATCATCTTAGAGAAATAACAGTCCTCCTCTGTTTTCCAAGTGTATTTGCATACGGCATTTGCCTGGCAATGGGATTGGTTAGGTTGAAGAGATGGTGTCTTAGCCATCTAGTGCTGTTGTAACAGAAATACCATGAGTTTATGGCTTTAAAAAAAAAAAAAAAAATTCTGTCGCAGTCCCGTAGGCTACAATTCCAAATTCAGGGCATCAGCTCCAGGAAATGTCTTTCTCTGTTGACTCTGGAGAAAGGTCATTGTTGCCAATCTTGCTCTGGACTGGGAACTTCTGAGGTGCAGGGAGCCTTGGTCCTTTCCAAAGGATGCACTCTGCTCCTGGTACCACTCCTTGGTGGCCTGAGGTCCCCAGCTGTCTGCTTGTTTCTCCTTTCTTTATAGACCAACGATTGCCTCAAGGCACAATATGATCTTGCACACCGAGTCCTGCCTCACCAACACAACTGCTGCCTGTTCTCCCTCCTTACACAATAGAGGCAGGGTTCACAGCACATAGGAGCAACACACGATACCAGGACTCATGGCCCAGCCAAATTACTACATATATCTTTGGGAGGGTACAATTATGTCTATGACAGATGGGATCATAGAAGCTGAAGCTGCTCTGCCCAACCAGTGGCATCAAAAGCTCAGTTTTCCTGGCTCCTTTATGTGGAATCTGTGGATTATTTACCTAGAGGGAGCTGTCTAACTGACCTGTTGCTAGGTATCTGGGATCCCAGCCTCAGGTCACTGTGCCTCTTGTCCTCTTCTGTTGCAGAACCCAGCTTTCCTCTTGCTGACCAAGCAAGCCACTGCAGGTTCCAATATGAGTTGAGCTAGAGAATGCCTAAGACCTGAACCCAAATTCCATCTTCTTTCACTTGCTTAAAGAGCAGGAAGGGCCCATCTCTTCCAGACTCCTGGAATTTATTATCACCTTTCCTTAGCTAGGGAGTGAAGTTTGCTAATACAGTTGAGGCTTTTTTAAAAAAGAAAAACGAGAAACGCATCTATTAGTTTGACTCCAAGCTTTGTTATTAAACCATCATTTTCAACTTTTCGGAACACTGTCACCCACCCTCGAGGACCTTCATGGGGCTGAGGCTGGCAATGATTCAGAGTCCATTAGTGAAAATTTGGATTTTTCCAAGGCCCGCTGCTTAATAACTATCTGTGGTTTGGTCCCCACAGTATCATTAGCACCTTTTTCCTCCCGGCACTGATGAGGGCTGCAGAAAGTCCCCAAACTTAGAGCAATTTACACCTATTGACTCTCCCTGCGGCTAATTCATCTTCCTGGTTTGTCAGATTCTTCACTCAACTTCTCCACCCTCTCACTGCTCTCGCGGAGCTGGGCTGGCCGGAATCAATGGATTTTTGAGCCTTAAAATAAGGTTAGAGAAGTGAGGGGCCTTGTAGATGTCCTAGTCAGCATCTTTTGTTGACAAGATGGGAAAAGAAAAGGGCCTGAAAGGTTAACTGATTTGCTCAGAGTCACACAACAGAGGAGGGCTGGGCGTAGTACTCTGTGCCCCCAACTCTTGCTCAGCACGTCTTCAATTACCAGGTATTGCAGTTTGGCCCCTCAGCCACCCCTGTGATCTAGTGAACAAACCTTTGGGCATGTGGTCTCCTGTGATGGGGATACTTGGGGCCATGGCACCTAGGGACAGTTTCTAGGTTGAAGCCTCACATTTTCATACAACTAAGAAAACACGTAAAATTAAAGGTTGCAGAAATAGTCACAATGTTGTAAAACACGTTATCCTCAGAAGGCTGCCCACTTACTAAATTTCTACTCTTTTCAGCTGCCACTAAGTCAGCTCTGGCCACAACCTGATGAAACAGAGCCTGCTCCTGTGCTATCTTCGTATCATTAATATTCTAATGTGACCCATAAGGTTTTCTTGGGATCATTTTCAGAAGTAGATCACCAGGCCTTTCTTCTTAGTGTCTCTTAGTCTGGAAATTCCACTGAAACCTGTCCACCCTGAGTGACCTTGCTGGTATTTCAAATACTAGTGATATAGCTTCCAGCATGACAGCAACATGCAAGCCACCGTCGTATGACACATGGATAGTCAGATGGTGGTCAGTTTCTGTAGAGTATATTTATTCCTTTTCCCAATGGATCAGTCATTGTTTGCTTTCTGTTTCTTCTCTGGGTTTGGCTGAACCTTCAGCCCTGCTGAACCTTCTTGGAAGTATTTCTCAAATTCCTTCTCTAGTTCCTGCTTTACAATCTTTGCCTTGTTTCAGGTCTGAGGGACTGCACTAACTTCCTAGCCGACACCCCTGAATCCTCCACTTGCGACCCCTTCACTCCCTCCACCATGCTTGTTCCATGGTGATCGTCTAAAGCCCAGCCTTTCTCAGCACGTCTTACAGGTGACAGCTTCTTCTTGCTGAAAGAGATCTCCAAACTGGGGGACACCAAAACTTCCCAAGGGGTGTATGTGCATGGTTAGGCTTTAAGAAATCAATTTCCAGATGAGCATCTGAATGATTCTGCCTCATAAGAATCTTCTACCCCTTTACAAAAAAGCAGGATTTTTGCTCCTCTTGAAAAGGTCGACAGTTCAAATCTGCCAGGAGCTCCTTGGAAACTCTATGGGGCAGTTCTGCTCTGTTCTATGAGTCAGAATTGACTTGCTGGCAGTGGGTTTGGTTTTTGATTTTTTAAAACCTTACTTTGGTGCATTGCCCTTTGGTATAAAAATCTCTGAATCTCTAACAAAGGGATGAGTTGAATATGGTTCAGAAAATCTTCCTTTCATACTGATCACCAAACCTTGACTCCACGGGGCTTCTTTCCTTCTCTGTCCTGTAGATCTTTCTGTTATGAGCAGACCTTAGATGGGACTGGTGATGTTAGGGTCTGAATTCAGAACTGCTGGGAGAGTCAAGGTGAATGACGCTGCTTCTTTTCAATGTAACCAGAACATTTTGGGGACTATCACATTTTCAAGGTCATTGTATAAGAACCAGAAATAAAGATTTTGTGTGATCTTTTTCAGATTTGGAAACCCTGGTAGCACAGTAATTAAGTGTTATGACTGCTAATTAAAAGGTTGGCAGTTTGGATCCACTAGGCATTTGTCAGAAACTCTGTGGGTCTGTTCTGCTCTATCCTCTGGGTTGCTGTGAGTCAGAATTGACTTGATGACAATGGACTTGATTTTGGTTTTGATTTTGTTCAGATTCAGCGTGCTTATCAGGAACGCAGTTTGAATCTACTTATTAAATCATCTAACAAATATTTGTTTCATAAATCATTCATTTTCTGATTTTATTGACAACAAGTTTAACATTTTCTATGCCCTTTTATCAAAATAAGAGTAAGCCCATGATGACAATTTTAAATATGTGTGAGGGATGTATATCCCCCCCGACACTCTATTATGAAAAATTTCAAATGTACAGAGAAATAGAAGGCATTACAGTAAGTACCTCTGGTGTATCATTTAGATTCTACAAGCCTTTAGCACATTCGCCTCACTGTCTACCTACCCTCCTAGCCTTCCATCCATGCATCCACCTAGCCTTCCGTCTATGTGTCCACCAACAATCTGATAGTCTTCCAAGTAATTCAGAGTAAGTTGCAGACATTAGGTGCAGAGTTTTAAAGTTATTTTAGAGGGCCTACAAGCAGAATAAGGAGACTTTGTGGCACAGTAGTTAAGCACTCGTCTACCAACCAAAAGCTCACCAGTTCCTACCCAGCGACTCCATGGGAGAAAGCTATGGCAGTTGGCTCTGCAGAAGATTACAGCCACGGAGACCCTATGGGAATCTGTGCTCTGTCCTCTTGGGTCAGTATGAATCAATTGACTCAGTGGCAAGGGGTTTGGTTTTGGGTTTTATGAGCAGGGTAAGTCTGAAGTTGACAGACATGCAGAAAATAGTCCAAGTTCCTAAGCCTGGTTTTCAGAGGCCTCTGCTGAGGGCACACAGAGACTTTGGCAGCAGAAATGTGCTGTTTGTCATGCTTCTTTCTTGTATCCTTTTCTTCGCCCTTGCCGTATCCAGTGTTCCCACAATGCCAAACCGTTGGAAAGTCCTCTGCACCGAGCTGAATAATTCCTCTCTGTCCTGACAGCATAGGCTGTTCCCTGTGCCTCGGTTTCCCTCCATGCCTTGTACCTTCTTCAGTCTCACTTTCTGCTTGTCCTCAGCCCAACAGGAACCTCTGGCATAGCTGAGGCCGCAGACAAAAGCTGAGAAGGCCTGGGGTTGCAAGTCAGATGATCTAGAGTAGAATTCCTCAAAGCTGGCCTCGAATTTTTGTTTTTCTACAGCACTCTTGTATTTTATTTTAACGTTTCTATCTTCTTTTTTCTATAATGCTGTAGGAGTTTCCAGTGGCCCAGATCTTTGATTCTGTCTAATTACATGTAACTTGATAGTAAATATTACATAAAAAAAAATCCATCGCCATTGAGTCATTTCGAACTCATAGCCCTGTAGGACAGAGTAGAACTGCCCCATAGGGTTTCCAAGGAAAAACGAGTAGGTTTGAGGTGCTAACTTTGTGGTTAGCCACCATAGCCCGTAAGCACTGTGCCGCTGGGGTTCAAATATTACATGCATTTATAAATTAATACATTTCATAATATTCATGGATCAGTAACTGCCATAGAGTCAATTCCAACTCATTGTGACCTTATGTATAACAAAATGAAACCAGCATGTTTGTGTTCACCTTTGTGACTACGTGCTGGTCCATCCCGTTGGCCATCTACTTCGCCAAACATGATGTCTCTCTCCAGCAATCGATCTCTCCTGATGACGTGTCCAAAGCAAGAAAGCCAGACAACATTCTGTTGTGTGATTGGTAAGGTTGTCAGGGCTAACTCTGTTAAGTTACATTGTGTTCACATTTTATCAAAGAGACCATTTTAAAGTCTTTCTCCTGCAGGTTGCGGTGTTCTTCTCTGACTCCCCTGGGGTTCAGCAGCATGCTTTTATTCCCACCTGTCACTGACAGCCAAAGTTCAGAGATGGGGAGGAAGGTTCAATGTTTTATTAGCAGACAAGCACAGCAGCCAGGAGACAGTAAGAATAACTTCTCCAAAAAAACTGTCCCCCTTTGGGTTACATTTCCACCAGTTTTTATAGTCAGAGTTCCAAGGGGGTAGGTGTTTGTCACAGAACAATAGTCAGGAGTCACAAGATTTCATTACATCATAAGGTTTCATTACCTCTTATCAAACAGTATAAATTACTCCAAATTTCATTGTCTCTTTCTGAGGTCTTAATCAATTTTACTTCCCCAGAGATAGGGAGAGGAATGCAGACCTGCTAATCTGGTCTGAGGATGACAATTGAGGCACAGGATGAAATGCAGCTTGATAACCTAAGTGACCTTTGTTAGATTCCTACATTTACCACCAGTCTGGTACCTTTTAATGTACACTCCCTCCAAACAAAGCTATTTCTGTTGGCATTAGTTTTCTGATAGTGAACAAGTGGTTCAGTGGTTATCTGTGGTTGTTTCAGGCCACTGTGCGTCTTCCCTGTGTTTTGCATGCAGCTGGGGGTGGGGGGGAGTGCTGCTTCAGTGGTGGAATTCTCACCTTCCATGTAGGAGGCCTGGTTCACTTTCTAGCTGACGCACTCACCTCATGTGCTGCCGCCACTTGTCCCACCACTGATGGTTTGCATGTTGCTGTGACATTGACCAGGTCTCAGCAGAACTTCCAGACTAAGATCAGAAAGAAAGGCCTGGCAATCTACTTCTGAAAATCTGCTAGTGAAAACCCTATGGCTCACCATGGACTGACCCACAACAATTCATGGGGTGGGCACAGGACCCTGTTTCTTTCTGTTGTGGACAAGTTCTCCATGAACTGGGGGCTGGCTTGACATCAGCTCCCAGAAGCAACGGGTATACAATAGATATGTGTTCATTTGAAACAAGGGCTTGTTTCCAAGACCGTGAGTGTATGTGATGAGGGAGTCCTCTCTTTTCTCTCTTGAATGAACTTAATGACCATGACATTGGTTTCTTTGCTTCTAGATGCTTTTGTTAAGGCTTTTTTTCAATTAGCCTATAACCCTCATAAGGATTAAAAAACCACAAGTTAATTAATTAAATGAGAAGACTTTGGATTTTTCTATGGCCTAGGGGAGGGTTATCTCTGCTCAGCCCTTTCTAACGGCAGGTTGCAACCAGACACACTGGTGGTGGTCCCACCCTCTCTGCAAGGGTCCCATCCAGCGGCTGTAGCTTCCAGCTTCTGGAAAAGCTTTCCATGGGCTGAAACATGACTGTTGTCTTTGGTTTGGGGGTTGCTTTACTCTTACCTGGCCCCTAGGGTGGCCATGAGTTGGATCTGACTTGATGACACTTGGCTTTGGCTTTCCTTTCACCCTACCCTTTCCTCTCAGATCTCTAGGTGGCACAGTTTGTGCTCGACTACTAAACAAGTTTGGTGATTTAGATCCGTGGATGAAAGGCCTGGCAATCTGCTTCCATAAATTTCATAGCCAAGGAAACCTTATGGGAGAGAGCTACACCTTTCATATACAGGATTGCCATGAGATTTGGGATCAACTCAAAAAAATTTTTTTCTTTTTCCTTCCTTCTCTTGCAGAGTGGCTTTCCTTTTGCAGGTCTTCTGAACTTTGGGGTCCAGCCCTGTGATCATTCCATAATCATGTTTCTCAGGGTTTCCCAAAGAAAGACCTCAGTGCTGTAAGAGTCAGTAGATCAGCTGTGCCTGGGGACACCGTCTACATTTACCAAGAGAGGGATTGCCTGAAAGAGTTTCTGCTTTGCTGATTAAAAAAAAGTGCTTTTTGGGAAAAAAGTAACTCCAGCCATGCAACTTTTATGAAATAATCACAGGGTTAACTGCCATTTTTTTTGACAGTTTCAAGGCACATCTGGGTTTTATTTTAAAGGTTCGCGTGAATTTAGCCTTCTACTCTACACATTCACGTGCAGCTTATGTTTGAAATGACTTATCATCAAGTACAACTGATTCCAGGAAGACGTGCTGGCTGTGTCCTGTGGCTCTGGTGTTTCTTGTGCATGGGCTTATTCCTGGGGTACAATGACTGTCTCCAGTTAGGGAACACTGAGTCCTGCCACCATCCCCTTGTCAAGACTGAGCATGGATTATGAGGGCAGGCCTGGAACTAACTGGAACAAATAACACTGCATCCACAGGGAAATAGGTGTTCAGTTCTTATCACATGAATCTTTGGAACACGAGCTGGAGAGTAATCTCATGTCTAGGAGGTTTTCCCACCACCTGTCCTGTTGATTGATCCTACTGTGGTGGTTTGCATGTTGCTGGGATGCTGGAAGCTATGTCATTGGCATTTCAAATGCTAGTAGGATCATCCTTGATGGACAGGTCTCCTTGGAAGTTCCATGTTAAGACAGATGCAGGAGAAAGGACTGGTGATCTACTTCCAAAAACTAGCCAGTGAAGACCTAACGGATCACAGAGGAACACTGTCTGATTTGTTTGCTGTTGACACATAGTCAGGAGGGGTCAGTCACCAGAGGACATTATGCTTGGTGAAGCAGAGAGCTAGTGAGGGACAGGGAGAATTTAGATGAGACAGATCGGCACGGTAACTGCAGTGATGGCCTTGAACGTGTCTGGAATTGTAAGGATGACCCAGCACTGACCAGTGCTCTAGTCTGTGCACCTAAGGTCACCATGAATCAGAACTGACTTGACCTGACAGCAGCTGACAATGTGAGGTCACTGCTCGCCCCACAGCAGTTTAATTTCAGTCTCAAAATTTTGTGAATCACCAGTGTTGTGGATTGAATTGTGTTCCCACAAAAAATGTGTGCAGAAATTTGACAGAGCCGTGATTCCTGGTGCTGTGTATGCTGTAAACCCTGCCTCTGCAATGTTGGTGAGGGCGGATGGGTGCAGTTGTGTTGGGACTCAGTGTGTAGGATTGTTTTGTGTCTTGAGACAATCTCTTGAAATATAAAAGGAAGAAGCTAGCAGAGAGATTTGAAGACTTCATATCATTAAGACAGCAGCTCGGAGAGCAGAGTGCAGCCTTCGAACCCGAACTTCCTGTGCCCAGATGCTCTCACACCAAAGAAAGACTGATGAAACACGTGGACCTTCCTCCAGAGCTGACAGACAGTGCATTCTCCTGGAGCTGGCACCCTGAATTCAGACTTTGAGCTTACTGGACTGGCTGTGTGAAAATAAACTTTTCTTTGTTAAAACCATCCATGTGTGGTATTTTCTGTCAGAGCAGTACCAAGTGACTACAATAATCAGATTCCATGGATAAAATATGAAATGTCTCTTTTTCTTCCTTGCCTCTTGGTGGCCATAGCAGGAGACGCTGCGCGAGTCAGCACGGCAGTGGCATCTTGCCTTGGTTTCTGCAGTGCTGCAGGCTGATGGCTGTGAAACCAGTGCACCATCTTCCCAAGCAGCGATTCTCTGGCCATACCTCTCCTTGAGCTCCTTCGCCTCAGCGTTGGGGGTTCCAGCTGGCTCTCCTTCTGACCACACTGGTCCACGAGAGACAGCAAGTACAGATTTTTACAGAGAGTAAGGTGTATGACTCTTGGGTATTTTCAGTCACACTTGTGTGATCAGAAAAATGAGCCTCCGTTTGAGTCAGCGGGGATGAAATGACACTACCTCTTTCCATCCCGGCTTGTCAATCAGCTTTCCTCCTTTTCTCTTCTTGCTCCCCTGTGTTGCTGTCAGGTGCCCCCGAGTCAGCCCTGACTCATCTCTGCTCTGCACACAACAAAGTGAACCACCGCTTGGTCCTGTGCCGTGCCCACAGTAGCTCGGATGGTGGAGTCCATGTTGCAGCCATCATTTTCAAGGTTCTTTCCTGGACGGTTTCCCTCTGTTGTGCTTTAGGAAATGTGATGTCCTTTCCTAGCCGTTGATCTTTCCTGATGACATGTTCCAAGTAAGCCAAAGGAATTCTCGCCATCCTTGCTTCTAATATTCCAGTTGTACTTCTTCCAGGACAGATTTGTTTGTTCTTCTGGCAGCTCTTGGTACAGTCAGTATTTTCTAGCAGCCCATGGTATGGTCAATATTCTTCCACAACACCATAATTCACACTGATCAACTCTTCCTCCTCCTTGCTTACTCTGTCCAGCTTTCTTATGCATATGAAGAGACTGAAAATAGCATGGCTTAGGTCAGGCTTGCCTCAGTCCTCAAAGTGAAGTCTTTGTAAAGCTTTAAGAAGTTCTTTTGATCACCCCTCTAATCTGGATGTATAGGAAAAGAAAAAAATGATCTGACTTCATTGAGGGAGGAAATCACCCTAGTTTTGATTTTGAAAGTGGAGGAGGGAGAGAAACAAAGGACCGGTTCAGTGGGATGTCAGCTGCAGAACGGCCTGACTTAGAAGATAAGTATTGTACACAGTGATGGACTCTCAGCTAATCCTCTTGTTTGATTACGTTTCTGCACATTTCAGGAAATGGCCTATTTGCCTAGCAATTGCCTTCCTATTGTCTTAGCCCATCACCCAGGCATGACTTGGATGATTAAAAGCAACAGATGTATAAGGTCAACAGTAATACAGCTCCTCTAAAAATAAACATGTGTCCATTATAGTGTCTTTGTGTTAGGAATCATGGAAAATGAACTCTAGTCTTAGGAGAAATACAAGGGAAAAAGATTCAATGGTATGATTGTCACTTCCCTTCCCCCGAGCACCTCTAGTTCATTGCCAAGTTTCTGCCAAATGTTTTTCTTTCTGTGCACCGTCTCGATTCTCTTCATTAACCAGAGGCTGTACCTGCTGAATCGTGTGGTTCTGTGATCAGAGGACTGTGATTTCCTCTCTGTTTTGCTGGAAGCTGTTTGAAGTGGGGGAGACCTTGGGTTTAAATTAAGATGTCACTGACAAGCGTGAGAAAGCAGTTAATGAATGTAATGACCTGCTGTTAACCAGGGGGTATATGTCCTGGGACACACTGAAAGAGGCGACCTTCCCAGGTCTGGTGAACTCCACTCTACAAGCTGGCTCAGAGATTAACTACTGATCATCTGTTGCCCGCTGTGGAACTGGAAGGAGAGGAATCAGGGGAAGAGAATTAACATTTATCGAGCACCAACTGTGTGCGAGGCAATGGGCTTCCTTTAACACTGTTATAACATGTAAATGCATTATCCACTCTGTGAGGAAGGTATTACTTTTCTTATTGTAGAGTAGGAAACAGAAGCCTAGTTCAGTTTAGCGACCATATAAAAAGGCAAGGTATCGATTTTAATCTTTGTGATAAAAACAAATATATAGGTAAGTTTTCTGTGATAATGATTTGAAGATTCAAAGTTAGAACCATGCTCCGAAATAGTTTCTCTACCTTCTTCAAAAATTCTACCATTAGAGATTTATTCCTTTGGATTAAATATTGACTGCTTAAAATATCCCAAAGGAAAAACACACCTTATAAGGCCCTGATGCTTTAAGGTTGATGTCTAGGGCCCTTCTAAGAAAAGGCTTGATTTCACCTCTTCCATGTGTTGAGAAAAGCAGCGGCTGCCACTGGGTGGAGGTGGAGGTGGAGGGCGTGGGGAACGGCCGTGCTGGCCAGTGAGGAGCAGGGCGTTGGGAACCAGTACCATTTCCTTTTCCTTAACTACTGGAAATCTCAGTAAGTCTTACGGAAGAAACACGGAGGGAGCAGTGCTATCGTTGCCTGTCACAATCTACAATCTGCCAGGAGCCTAGAGCCTAGCAGTGTCCGAAATGATGGCAGAAACAGCTGGTGGCCCAGGCTCCGTGGACTTGTGTCAGGCAGAAGGGGTGAACTCACGTTCTCTTCCAAAGCCCTTTCCCAAATCCCCCATTTTGATGTCACCAACAACTTCCTTGTCATTTGCAGCCCCAGCTCTGGGTCATTTTTTAAATTTTTCCTGGTCTTTCACCCCCGCCTTAACCTGCCCAGACGCACTTCTTTATCAAGGAACACTTGAAGACCCAGAAGGTTCTTAAACAACTGAAGGGGAATGACTTCTTTCTGATTTTCCAGTCAGTATTCAGCTCTGAAGTGTCTGTAGGTGGCACTCTTAGCTCTGAGCACCGCTCTCCAAACAGGAATTGTAGCCGGCTGCGGAGAAGGTGCAGACAAATGCCAGAGTTGACAAGCTTGGCCGGTTGACTCTAGGACAGGGGGCCAAAGAAGCGCTCAACGTCCCTTGGGCACTCAGAGGAGCTCTCTATCACCCTGTATCTCTGCCCTCAAGCCAGACCCCCTTCACCCACTGTCTGGCTTTCTGAAATTTGTTCACTCACTGGTATTGCTTCTTCACTCCCAATGTCTAACTGATTTGACAGTTGAGTGTTATTGTAATGTGACCCAAGAGTCCACCCTACCAGGTTGCCCCAGGGTAGAAACCCGAGGTGTTCAGGACTTTACACTAAAGATATCCATACCTGAGATATAATCCCTTGGAGACACTCCCTTACTTGAGGAAAAAAGTCAAACACTGTCTCTATGAATCCACACACCAACACCATTGCCAGCTTAGTGGGGTTTCTGGAACCCAACCTTTTGGGTAGCACCTCCCCTCCCCTTTTTCATCTCTCTAATAATAACAAAGCAGTAAAACCCTCAGGAAGGAGAAGGGGAGAAACCCTGACTCTGTCAGCTGCATTTGTGGTTCAGATGGAAGTAAGGAATGCTATAAACAGTCTGGCAAGGACTGGGGTGTTTCTGTGTTGACAGGCACACGTGTGGGAGCCACTGCGGTACCACTTTAGAAGGGAGACTTCCAGTTGCTGGGATCAGCAAAGGCCACATGTTCTTTGCTTTGTTCATAACGTCCATTTGGGAAGAAGGCTTGTGTTCTACCCAGGCTGGACTGGCCCCGCTGGAGGGAACAGGCCTGTGTTGTGGAAAGAACCATTACAAAATGACCGAAACAAACCCAAACCCTGGGCGCTGTTACTGCAAGCTGATGACAATGACTGTGGCCTAGACCCCCGACTCCACTTCTGGGGGCCCCAAAGACCTGGAAGTGACGGTAAGCCAACTGCCAGCAGCCCAGAGTCCCCATCAAGGGAAAGAGACTGAAATTCTGACAGAAACGGTGCAAGAGGAGAGAGCCGTATTGTGAATTCAAGCCCAGCATCAGAACACATGAACAATTCTTCTCCAGACTTTCCACTGTTCTGATTTCTTTGTTCCTGCTTGTGCTGACAGTGTTTCCCCAAGCCTGAAAATCTGAGTTTCTCGAATTCTCTACTTTCATCTTTTCTATTCAGTCGGCAGCCGTACCATGTCAATTGTACTTCAGTGTCCAGTTACGCGCACACACACAGATGTGAGCACACACACACACACACACTCAGGTACACACACAACTGTAGATACACACATTCATACATAGAAACATGCAGCACACCCACAGGCCCCGGCAAACAACACGCTCCCTGCACAGCCCTGCCCTCTCCCTTGCCTCCACTTCAGCTCTGACCGCCGTGGAACTGTCTTTGCACTGCTGGTAACTTGGTTTGCCGGTCCACGGCTCTCACCCCATCAAACCGGAATTCTCTGTCATAGATGAAGTTACTTACCTCCTCACAAACTCCCACTAAAACTCATTGGGCAAGAAACTTTAGTGTCTTCTTGAGGGAGGGAACTATATCTAATGCATTCTTTTTTTTTTTTTTTTTTGGTCAGAGTGCTGAAAATATCTGTTACTGTCGAGTTGATTCAGACTCACAGTGACCCTATAGAACAGAGTAGAAGTATCCCATAGGGTTTCCAAGGAGCGACTGGTGGATTTGAACTATCAACCTTCTGGTTAGCAGCCAGGCTCTTAACTGCTGTACCACCAGGGCTCTGTCAGAGTATCTGTTACCCTCCGAATTTACTGTTTTGAATTCAAATGAGTGCAAAATGGTATCTTTGAGAAATCACCAATTCATCTTAGGTAAAAGTGCTACCTACCTCATTGCTGAATATTACCGCCGTTGCTTTCGAAGTGTCCCCACTGGGAAGCTATGCACTGATGCCCGTGCCTACCCCAGCCTTCAAAGCAATTTTGGAACTCTTTTACTGGAATGGCCATCAGAGCTGTCATCATCTTACCCTTGATATCCTGAATGCCATCAAAACATCTTCCTTTCAATAGTTCCTGTATCTTAACGTAAAGAAAAAAGTCATTGGGGGGTCAGATCAGGTGAGTAAGGAGTGTATTCCAATACAGTTATTTGTTGACTGGCTAAAAACTCCCTAACAGACAATTATACAACTAAGTGCCTGAACTTGCCACGGTGGTGCCATGTGCAATGGCCATTGCAGAAAGAGTTTCAAAATTGCTCTGAAGGTGGACTAGGCACGGGCATCGGTGCATGGGTTCCCAAAGAGAGCACTTGGATGGTGGCTGTGCTGATATTCAGCAACGAGGTGTAGCACTTAGAACAATTGTTTGTGCACTTAATGGTCGGATCTTGTGCTTTGGTGTCTTCTTTGAGAATCCTTTTATTTCTAGGGATTTCTTGCCTGTATTCTACTTAGGGTAAGGCATGTCCTCTGTTCTAGTTCATTCCTTAGAGTTTCTTCTTCAGGTGCTAACATTCACACGTAATCTCCAGCTCTTATGAAGATCCCTTTACTCCGTGGGACAGGACCCAAGCTGTCCACCTACTATCTGTCTCTGCCAAGGGTGGATTGTGCAATAGCCAAAGTAAGCACAGTACTGACCTTGCTTCCAAGATCTTCAGTAGTACACAACTTCATTGTAGTGAATGTGAAATTGTTCCCGCAGATTAGTAAATAAGCCAAATAGCACCATGCTTACCTTGCTTACTGTCACTGATTGTACATTTGAAAAGAGGCTTTGACATTGTAGGCAGTATTGTGGGGTTGGTAGACAGATGCCAACCACACCTGTGGGTGGATCCAGAAATATTTACAAACAACAAGATAGTTTATCACCTAAAACTCACTACAATGGACGTGAATCCAACTGCTCGTGACCCTATAAACTATCATAGTTTTCAAAAATTTGCACCTTGGTTTAACACCCACCAAACTGAGAATTCAGAGACATTTTCACTTTAATGTCCTGTTGTTGTGGCTTTTGTATTGATATCACATGGTAACATAAAGAGTTCAAATACTGGAATCTCTGCTCTATCAAGTAAAGGGCCGTGAGCCAGTCAGTGAACTTACTTGAGCCACTGGTTTTTTCTTGGAAAGTGAGGCTTAGTAAGTATTTCCTCACATGGGTGCTCTGAGGGTTAGCATTGTTGTTGTTAGCTGGTGCACAGTTAGGTCTTGACTCATGGCAAGACAGAGCAGACACAGCAGGACAGAACGCTGCCCAGGCCTGTGCCATCCCTGTGAGCCATGGGATTTTTCAGAAGTAGAACAATAGACCTTTCTAGAAACTCTGCTGAAAATCACTCAACCACATGGCAACCCCTAAGCCTCCGTTGACAGACACTCTACTGACAGGCCTGTGGTGGCTGCACGTGACATACGACCTCCAAACCAACCCACTACTGTCAAGTCAAAGTCTGACTCATAGTGACCCTGGAGGTCAGAGGAGAACTGCCTCACAGAGTTTCCAAGGACTGCCTGCAGATGGGAACCGCCAACATTTCAGTTAACAGCTTTAGGATTTAACCACTGTGCTACCAGGGTTTCCCACGTGAGGCACAGTGGCTGGGAACTGAACCAGTGTCTCCTACAGGGAAGATGAGAATTCTACCACTGGACCAGAATGTAACACGCTTGGCGTTCAGCAGATATTAACTCTATTCTTACTATGCCTTGGGGCTAATGCACACAAAGCACTGATAACATAAAACCATGTTCTGACATCCTGGGGAAATTTTAAAGTCATTCTAGAATTAACCTTTCCTGAAAACCTTAAAGAAAAAAATCCTACAGTGTCAAATAATGAAAAACTCTGTATTTGGGCCACAAAACTCTGTTTTAGGCCCTGATGCTATCAGGGCGGAAATGTTGAACTGTGTAATGGGATTTCCTGGTTGAGACTGGAGGCCAACATTATTTTTAAATGATGCCTAGATGCTGGAAAAAACTGCCTTTGGGAAGTTGTTGGTAATTTTCCTATTTCTCTAGATATGTCAGTTTAAATTCATCTTTTAAGGTAGAGTTATTCATTGTTTTGGGAAAATATAAACAACTAAAACAGTCCTTTCCTGAAGCTTGATTATGCAAAAGGAAATAAAAAAAATTCTTTTCAGATATGGGAGGATTAGGGCCAAAAGTTTCATACTGGCAGCTGGGGACCAATGACTCTCATCAGTATATTTGATGCATACATGCTGGTTAAAAAAAAAACATTTAAAATTTTAATGAGGTAGTATAATATCCAACATATAAAATTAGGAGGTCTCCCGTATGTATCTAAATTTGTCTTGAAATACCAGGACACTCCCACAAGGCACAATAACTTTTGTCCCCCAGTTAGATTATGCCCCTTTGGGTAGAATGTTCTCTTGGAGACTTGTGTGTGAACACCGGTCTGCGGCACTGGTCTGTGCTCTCCTGCGTTGGTCCAGGAAGAATGTGCGTTTGGATTCTGGTTCTAGATGGTACAATGATAGAGAAGATGGTAGATGAACCCTCCTGAAGACCAGCTTACATCCCCTAAAGGCAGTCCAAGTGACCTCTCTTGCTTACCGTACAAGGCCCCAAACTGGAACACTTCAAAGGACTTCTGTTTGCTCTGTTGCCCTGCCTCTAGCCTTTAGCAGGCCACTGCCTTACTCTTAGGGACACTGCCATGCCTCCGGCCTGATGACTCTGAGCTTTCCTGCCAACTCTCAGCCTTAAGTGAGGTAGAGCTTTGAGAAAGCTAGTGGAGAAGAAGAGCTTGTTGGTGAGTCTGACTCCTTCTGTGACTGCCACCCTTCAGCATTCTGGTTTTTCATAGTTGCTAACATGCCACTAACCATTTGTTAAAAACAGCTACTTCCTCTCCTCCTCCAAAGATGAATCCCTCTTTCTCTTGTCCGTCTAGAAAGGAAGAAAGCAACCATGAGTCTCTTCTCTTCTAGAAAGAGCTGCCACTTTCTAGCATTCAGTTTAACTCTTTTCTTTCAGCACTAATCTGTCATTTTGTGATTCTGTCGTGGCTTGCAGGTTGCTTTGATTCCAGGAGCTATGTCACTGGTGTTTTAAATACCGGCAGGGTCACCCATGGTGGAGAGGCTTCAGCAGAACTCCCAGACTAAGACGACTTGGGCTGGAGGGCAAGGGGAAGCCGTGAAAACTGCTTTGAAAATTAGCCAATGAAAAGCCTAAGGATCACAACAGAGTAGTGTCTGATTTGGCCCTGGAGGACGAGGGCCCCACCCAGTCCTCCAGGGTGGAGGGCACTTAAAATACACAGTGGTCCCAACAATGGACTCGAATGGGCGCCGGTTTGTTCTGTTGCACACTGGATCGCGAGCTGGCCAGCTTGGTAGTAACTGGAAACCCTGGCGACATAGTGGTTGAAAAGCTACAGTTGCTGACCGAAAGTTCAGCAGTTTGAATCCACTCAGCGCTTCTGGGAAACCACGTGGGGCAGTTCTACTCTATCCTATAGGGTCACTGTGGGTTGGAATTGACTGGATGGCAACGGGTTTGGCGTTTTTGGCTTTGAGAATAATTAACAACAACAAGAACTTTTTCTATCTTCAGATGTTGGAATTTTTTTGAGGGGCAGGTCTTACTTAAATTATAATTTGTAATTTATCTGCCTCCTTCTTGTTAGAATGAGAGCTGCGTTCTTTCCACTTTCTATATTCTATTTGGTGGCAGAATGTGAATATTTTTCTCATCTGTAACTATACCATGATTTATTTAACCATCCTCTAAGAGTTGAGTATTTAGAATATTTTCAATTTTTCATTATATTAAATGGCTTTGTAATAAACATATCAGTTCATAAGTCATTGTCTCCTTTCCTGAGTGTTTACTTAGGAATAGTTCCTTTAAGTGAGATTATTGGACCAAAGAGTGTAAGTAATGTTAAGGCCTCTTGGTCTATATTGTCCAAGTGCTATCGAGAGAGGTTGTAGCAAGCCAAATTGCCACCAGCACTGTATGAGATTGTATCTCACCGTGTCCTTCCTAGCATATTTTTTTCATTAAAAAGCAAGTTAATTTGAAAAGCTAAACAGTATTTTAAGTTTTATATAAAAATTTTAGTGAGATAGTAGAATATCCAACAGAGGACTCGTATCAAGAATATATAAAGGATTCCTATAATCAATTGGAAGACAATGAACAGAAGCTTTACTAAGATCTCCAAATGTTCAACAAGTGTGAAGAGGTGCTCAGCTTCATTAATCATCACAGGAATGCAAATTAAAACCAAAATGACGTATCACTGTGCAAGCACCAGAATGGATAAAACATAAACGACAGACATTGCTAAGTGCTGGTGAGGACGCAGAACCACTGAACTCTTGTGTATAGCTAGTGGGAGTAAAACTCAGTAAAGCTACAAAATTCATTGTCAGTATCCACTAAAGCTGGACATAATAACTCAGGAATTCCACTTCTAGGTTATCCAATTGAAAATTACATGTATCCGACTCGACGGCACTTGGCTTGGCATGTGTGTGTGTGTGTGTGTGTGTATGGGTGTGTATGGGTGTGTATGGGTGTGTGTATGCGTGTATATATATATATATATATATATACCTATTCATCAAAAGATATGTACAATAATGTTTACAGGAGGCTTACTCCTAAGAGTCAAAACCTAGAAGCAATTTGAATGCTTATTAGTAGAGTAAAATTGGTAAACAAAATTTTACATATTTACATAATTGAATAATTCAAAACCAGTAAGCAAACTACAACTACACAAAGAGACAAAATTTTTTCCTCAGTTAACATAATATTGAGCAAAAGGAGGCAAATTCAAAGTGGTATTAAGTATGATTCCGTTTTTACAATGCTCATAAACAAATAAAAACTGATACATGCTGGTAGAAGTCAGGAGAAATGTTACCCTTAGCTGGGAAACAATAGGAAGGGGGCAAAGGGAAATGCTGGCCATGCTGTTGTGTTATTTTGTGATAATTTCATGAGCTCTACACTAATTTTTGTATTTTTATTTTGCTTTTTCTGTGTGTGTGTTAAACATCCATGAAAATTTACTTAAAATATTATACTATTATTTTCCTTCTGAGAATTCTCTATTAATATGGGTAGAAATCCTGGTGGACCTGTAGTTAACTGCTACATCTGATAACCAAAAGGTCGACTGTTCAAATCCTCCAGGCGCTCCTTGGAAACCCTATGTGGCAATTCTGCTTTGTCCTATAGGGCCGCTGTAAGTCATTATTGACTGGATGGTAGTGAGTTTCTTTGGTTTTATGGACTGACAACTTAAGCCAAACCGTTTAACTTGTCTGTATGTCATTTTCCTTATCTATAAAGGGGGAGAAAGAAGTTCACGTATTCATGCAAGTGAAAAGAGACAAAGTATTTAAACAATTCTATGGGAAATGGGAAATCATATTCAAAGGTAAGAGGTATTTCTGTTCTCACCTATAGGGGAGTCTGAATGCTGCACAATTCTAGGCATCATGAGTGCCCTGGAGAGGGCAGCGATGTGAGAACTGTTGGAAAATTCAGAACTAAGTAGAATAGCTTTGGCTTTTGGCATAATTTTAAGGTTCTTGAAATTTGCACTTAATATCATTTCTGTCCTGGAAACTACGTAACTCCAAATACAATGCCCTCCTGACATGCTACCCTAATACTGACTTCTGGGAGAGAGGGTCAGCCTGGAACAACGGTTGCCATGATGCCCGGCTAAAAGTGCTGCCATTTTGCACATCAGAAGTCAGCTTTCTTCTCTCGAAACGGTAGTTTCGTCTGTTTCTTGCATAGCGGCTATAGGGTCAAAAGGGATAAAATGGTACACGTCTGGTAGAGGGGGACCCATAGGAGTCCATTCATCTGTCTTACAGAGTGTTTAGTGGTCATTTGTAAGGAATGAGGCTTATGGAAGACAAACCAAATAAAAAGCTGGCACTAGGCACTCCCTGGACCTTCAGTTTGTTAAAACAAAAGTCATAATTAGCCAATAGTGGAAATCCACTGAAGTTATTTAATGTATGGTTGCAAACTGGGGTAAGGTTTTGATCAGTCAGAAATGTTCTAAAGTTGAAAAAGAGCTTCTTAAAATTCTTACATCACCTCTTAAGCAATCTGGTGATTCCTTAAAAAGCTGGATGTAGATATACCATGTGACCCAGTAATTCCACTGCTTGGAATATACCCTACAGAATCAAGGCCATTCACACCAATGGATACATGCACATGAATGTTTACTGCAGCCCAGTCCACAATAGCAAAGAGATGGAATCAACCCAGATGCCCAACACCAGAGGAACGGATAGGTAAAGTAGGGTATATATACTCAGTGGAGCACTATGCAATGATAAAGAACAACGATGATTTTAGGAAACATCTCATAACCTGGTTTCAATTAGAGGACATTATGTTGAGTGAAAGTGTCAACAACAAAAGGGCAAATACTGGATGAGACCCCTACAATAAGAACTTAAAAACAGATTCATGTATAGAAGAAAAGACTCTTTGGCAGCTGCAAGAGTGAGGAGGGAGGGTGGGGCTTATGCTAGATAGTTGATAGAAATTGGGTTGGGTGAAATCTGTGACAGCACACATTAGAAATAAGGTCAATTTTAACTGCATTTCTACATAGCATGATTACTCCTCCCATCTTAACCCAATATTGCAAGGACAGAGTAGCTGGGGAGGGGGGCTGGGGACCATGCTCTCAGGGGAAATTGAGGCCAAATGTCACAACTAGCATTTTGCTAAGAGAGTCTTCTGCACCCCACATTGGTGAGTGGTGTCTGGGGTCTTAAAAGCTGCCAAGCTGCCATTTGAGGTACACCAAATGGTCCCAACTCAGCAGGAACAGATGATCACCAAGGACCAAAATGACATGGGGGAAAGAGAACTCAGAAGACAGAAAGACCCACTTGAGTGGATGCTTACATTGACATGTGACTGGAAGAATCAGATGTTGCCTGGCCACTACCAGCGATAGCTGTGATGGGGTTCACAAAGTTGAGTCTCATTGGCAACACGAGAATGAAAAAGGGTGCACCCTGAGATTTCTACTGAAAGACTGCAACTGGTGGTCCAGGGATCTCGGGATTTGCCTGGGAGCACGGCCCCGGCCCTGATGCTGCCCCTGTCCATAAATCATAATGGAGGTCAACTCTTAGGACAGGAATGCATTGGGATTTGGTGACACAGACGACCATATCGTGTGTGCACCTTATGGTTCTATACCTCTATAGGATGTCGTCCTGCTGACCTCTTACTGGAGGCAGGGGAGAGAGAAGAGAGGAGGGGATAGGAGATTGTTAGGAGGCTATGACATGTATAGAATGGAGAGAAAGAGTGTGCTGTCACTGGGCAGGGAGAGCAGTGGGAGCTGTACATAGGTGGTCATGCAAATTCATATGGGAAGGTACATTTTCACTCAGTCATAATTAAAAAAGCCAGCCAGCCAAGTGCCGTTGAGTCAGATCTGGAAACTAAAAAAAAAAGATTCTTATACCACATCTTATTAGCATTTTCACAGACAAAGAGCCAGAATGGAAGTGATAAAGAACTAGTGGTCCAAAACAATTCCAGACAGCATCATCTTAAAGAACTATGAAAATAATTATTGGTTTACCCCAAATGATAGCTCCCAGTCTCAATCTTTGGAGTCTGTATTTCCCTAAACTGACTGAATTCTTGAAAAGAGCCTAATGGCCAAGGCAAAAATGATCCTTGTAGTTTATCTAGGCCATTATTTGACTCAAAGGTGACTGCAGCATGATTAATTGCTTTTATGTATGGCCTTTTTAGCCCTAGTCCTAAAACTCCCACCCAGGTACTATGTGATTAGGTAACTGTGGCCCACCAGGAAAGCCAATTCCAAAGCAGAGAGGAGGGGCCCGCTACTGAGGAGGGACAGACCTGCAAGAGAGGCCCAGCAGCAGAGACCCAGCAGGTGGAGAGGGTGTGGTGGGCTTCCTGGCCCACGGAGAAAGCTGAGTGCCTTTGGGCAGACACTGAAGGCCAGTGAGAAGTATGCCTGTGAACATGGCTGGGGAGAGGCTATCTTGATGAAAGAACTGTATCTCAAATGTTCCTGAATCTGAGCTGTAACTGTTAACTACCCTAATGAGCCCCATGATTTTAAGTATAATCTGTGAGTTCTGTGTGCCCATAGAGATAAATTATCCACCCCAATAGGGAATGCTGTAAGAGGGGTGGTTGGTGTTAGAACTGATCAAGATGGCAGAAGCCGGAGGCATGTCTGACCTCCCACCTCACAGCAGTCAGCCTTGGGCTGTTGATCTTGATTCTCTTTCCCCTTTGTGAAGTTGGAGGAGGTCTGACACTGCCTGCCAAACCAAGTTTATACAGTGACTTTTTATAAACCAATTGCTTCAAGGATCAAACGTGTATTTAATGGGTAATGGCCTTGGTGGGTTACTCCAAATCCATGGACCCTAGAAATCTAGATTTCAAGGGAATGAGAATGGTTTCTCAACACCATCAGATCATCTGTGCTCTTACCTCTGTGCTCCTGGCATGGTTGCTTTTGAGAACTCCTCCCTAGATCACTAACCCTGAAAAGAATTCCTACTGGTTAATTAACTATGGAGAAGGGCCACATCAAGGGGGCTGGGCAGTACCTCCTGCTAGGAAAGACTCTGTTCCAGAAGCAGGTGAGGTACTTTCAAGACCACTTTTCAGAATGCCCAGTGGTGAACTGTGTAAGGTATCATTACTGTAAGCTCCAGCAAAGAACAGCTTAATCACAGCGTACAAAGGAAAGGGGAGGAGAAGGCTGCAATTCACTCTTTAAAAATCGATGGTGTTTTCTTTGAATGACAGTTTTATTTTTTTCGCTAGGCCTTTTCTTGAATATACCTGCTTAGGGGCTACCAGCAACCTTATCAACCATCAGAGAATCTTTGTGCTAGAGGAGTCTTTAAAATAGTCCACCAGGCTCTTTTCTGGAACACCCACCTCTGGTAGTGGAGGTGATGGATGATGTGGTCTTCATCTGAAGCCGTGACACTGTTTACTAATCTGCTAACACTGAAATAGCTTCTCAGAATCACAGACTGGGAGAGTGATAAAGAGCTTCTGAGATGGTTTAGTTCAGCATCCTCCTTCTTGGGATGCTGGCACTGTAAGCTCAGAGGATGTTCAATGATTGATTCTATGCTTTTGAGTTAGTTAGGGCCCTTGGCTAGAACCTTGGTCTAAGACTCCAAAGCAGGGCCATTTGCCATGGCCTGCTGGTAAATCACACCATTGCTTTATAGGTAATGAAAACAAAGGTGTTTGTCAAGGTGGAAAATATTACCGCACACAAGAGAGGAGCCTGGGTCTCCAACTTATGGACTCTAAGCACGGAGGGCCTGCACGTTGGAAGCTCTGGGGTGGTGTGAACATGACTCTAAAGAGAGCAGCGACAACAGAAGACACAGAAAAAGGAATAAAAGACGGAAGTATAAAGCAGGTCAAATACTTACCAAAGGGGAAGAATGGCTAGCCGTGATGTCTGACAATTGAGTCAGGTGCTACGCACCTCATTGCTGAATACCACTATGGTTTTCAAAATACTCCTGCCGGGAAGCTAGGCACCCATGCCAGTGCCTGGTCCACCTTTCAAAGCAATTTTGGAACTCCATCTGCAATGGCCATTGTGCACGGTAGCGTGGTGACAAGTATACAAACTTAATTGTATATTTATCTGTGAGGGCGTTTTTAAGCCAGTAAACAAATAACTGTACGGGAACACCCATCCCCTACTCACCTGATCTGGCCCCCTGTGACTTTTTTCTTTGTCCAGAGATTAAGGAAATACTGAAAGTAAGACATTTGGATGATGTTTAGGGCAGCAAGGGTAATACAATGACAGCTATGATGGCCATTCCAGAAAAAAGAGTTCCAAAATTGCTGTGAAGTCTGGACTAGGTGCTGGAATTGGTGCCTAGCTTCCCAACTTGGAAGGTTACCATACAGTGTGAACCCTTCGTGTGATATTTCCGTTCTATCAGTACTAATAACTAAAACAGCAAGCCACAGTCCTTGAGGCATTCAAGGACCAGTGTGAGATTCACAAGCAATGATTTGGATGAGAATGCTAATAGCGGTAACGGAAGCATGAGGTGAAGTCAGAGGGAGCATCAAACTTTTCTCACCACCCAGTGCCACAAACTGTTTAAGCTCACTCACTATTTAAATAGAGTTTTTCTCACTCTTCATTCTGTTTAACCTTTGCACAGAATATTGCCTGCCTCTTGGCTTCATCTGTGAATCTTGCTGATGGCTCCTGTGACTTCTCTTGTTTTGCTTCTCTGCCCACTCAGTCACCTTCCCTGGTGCCTAGTCCACAGTTGGCTAACAGCACGGAGATGCACCTGAGGGTTTGTATTTGGTCTCTTCTCCTCTCGGTCCACGCATTCTCTCTCACCCTGGCATGCTCCCATTGATTCAATTCCCACCTTTCTCCCAACTCTCAGACCCGCATTCTAACTACCTGCTGGAGTTTCCCATATAATGTCTAAGAATTTTCAGACTGAACTCATTATGTCTCTCCTCAACACCTTCCAGCCAACTCCCTCCCACTGCTGTCTTCTCAGAGGATGAGTTATTTTCAACTTTACCTTATTTCCCACTTACATCAAATCATTCAAAACTCTCTTCGAGTATAACTCCTCAATTTCTTCATCACTGGGGGTTTTTGTTTGTTTTCTAATACTGCCATCAGATTCAGGGTTGTAGTGGACTTATCTAATATATCTGTCACCTAATTGGACTTTTTAAAATTCCAAGTCATTCTAAAAACAATTTTCGGGTCAATTTTTCTAAAGTAATTTTTTGATCACCGTCACGTTTTCTTTTTCAAAACTTACAATGATTCCCAAATGACGAGCAAACTAGTCAGCTTGAGAGAGGGAGGAAAAGCTTTTAAGAACATATCACGTAAATTCCAAAAGTCCAGATGCCTCTCTCCAGGGCCAGCCTGAGGATACTCCCTCCTCCCCCTACAGAATCTTGGAGATAAGCCCAGTTTCTAAGGAGGAGGTAAAGGTCCAGATACCTCACTGGCACCAGCCAGAGGATGCTCTCTCCTCCCCCCACAGAAATCCTTGAGTTAAGCCCAGTTTCTAAGGAGAGGGTAGTTTCTGCCCGTGTAACTTAATGCTAACTGCTTATCTAGTGCCTCTTTAAGTATCCTGTGCCGATAGGAACGCAATATGAAATTCTGTATACCTGTAGTTGCCAATTAGGAGGATACATGGAAATTCCTTTGTCTGCTTTCTTGGAGAAACGTATATATAGGTATGTCTGATAACGGAATGCGGTGCCAAGCCAAGTGCCGTCGAGTTGGATCCAACTTTCGGACTTGAGTCCATCCACTGCACTGCTGGCTAATAAAAGCCTCTTCTCTACAAACAAAGTGGTGTTCAAAGTGCTTTCTGCTCTGTGGGCCGAACTTATCTCTTTTTCCTGCTACAAGTTGATACCTTAATTGCATAGACCAGACCTACCAATACAACTTTTTTCCACACTCTTTCCATGATCTGTCAATATGCAAACTCTAGGCTCCAGGCAAACTCCAACACTGAAACCTTGTTCCTCCTTCCATCTATACCTTTACTCTTGTCTCACCTCCACTAGATGCCCTCCTCACTTCTTCTGAAAGCCTATTAAAGAGACATTGTTGTTGACTCCCCAACATCCATTCCACCTCCTTGCTCTTGTTGTAAATATGCAAGGTCCAAAAATTAAGTCTGCAAACTTAATTGGTCTTCATTGTGCTACGTACCTCGTTGCTGAGCATCACTATGGTCACTTTCCAAGTACTTGCCTTGGGAAGCTATTTACCAAATGCTAGAACCTAGTCCATCTTTCAAAGCAATTTTAGTGCCCTTTCAGGAATGGCCATTGTGCATGGTGGCACGATGACAAGCTGGTGAACTTAATTGTGTAGCTGTCTGTGAGGGAGTCTTTAGCCAGTAAACAAATAACTGCACTGGAACATCCTCCCTACTCACCCAATCTGGCCCCCATTGACTTTTTTCGTTACCCAAAGATAAAGAAAATATTGAAAGGAAGACATTTGGATGAATTCAAGACGTGAAGGGTAATCCGATGACAGCTCTGGTGGTCATTCCAGAAAAAGAGCTCCAAAATTGCTTTGAAGTCAGGACCAGGCACTGGCATCAGTGCATAGTTTCCCAAGGGGAGTACTTTGAAGGTAACCACAGTGATATTCCACAATGAGGTATGTAGCACTTTTTCTAGAACAAGTTCCCAAACTTAACTGGCAGTTCTGCTATACAGTAGTGACAATAGTTGGAGTTGGAAATGGATGATAACTGGTTCAGGAATCTAGACCTAAAATGACCAGGGGTAGCATGATGAAATCTAGACTGGTCCATTCAGAAAGAAAAGGAGAAATTCTGATCCACGGGTAGGGAAGAGGCATCTGTTTTCTACTGTGAACAAGGAAGCATATGGCTCCAATTGTTGCTGAAATAATCTTTTTTCCCCTTTGAATAATGTGTTTGTTGTTGTCATTGAAAATGTACACTGCAGAACATACACCAATTCAACAATTTCTACATGTACCATTCTGTGACATTGATTATATTCCTTAAGTCATGTAATCATTCCAACTCTCCTTTTCCTATTTTTTTCCTGCCATTAATGTGAGCTCACTGTCTGCTAAGCTTCCTGCCTATCCTTCTGTGTTGTTGTTGTCAAATTTATACCCTTTAGATAGTTTTTTAAAAGAGCACGATGCTCAAGGCAGACATTCTACACTGATTAAGCTCAAGTATTGTTTGGTTTTAAGAAGATTTCAGGGGATGTATTTGGCTGAAGTTTTAAAAATTGATTCAGGACAATAAGTTTTGGTAGTTCATCCAGCCTCAAATACTCCAGAAATGCTATTCTGAAATTATATTCTGTGTTTCTTCTCTTTTGATCAGGATGCTTTTATAGAGTCTTGATCAAAATGTGCAGTGGTGAAAGCTGGACACCACCTAGTTTTCCCGGTCTCGTGACAAAAGAGGCAGTTGTTCATGGGGGCGTGCTGAAATGATTTTGTGGTCATATGAGGACCTGGCCTTAGAAAGATGATTCTGAGGACAACAGGACAGAAATGAGACTGAACAATAATTATCACTGAGCTAACCAACTCAAAAGTTGCTTTATCTCTGGATTTTCTGTTGATGAAGAAACAGCTTTCCTAATTATTAAAGCCAGTTTGAGTAGGATAATATAACAGCTTCTTAGATTATTTGCTCAGGATACAGATGGAAAAGGTGTGGTGAAAGGACACAACCCTGACACACACTGTTCCTGACTTTAAACCATGTAATGTCCCCTTGTTCTGTTCACATGACTGCCTCTTGAACCATATACAGATTCCTCATGAGCACAGTTAGGTGTTCTGGAATTCCCATTTTACACAATGTTAGCCATAAAAACAACACAACAATTTCTTTTGTTTCTCATACATGAGGTCTTGGTAGTTAGGGAATGTGTTTTCCTTATGCATAGGTTTCCTGTAGTATGTATTGAATGGGAGAGATTGAGGTGTAGTGAAAAAAGTCTTACCCTTCTCTAGCAGTGTAACCTTGGGAAAAGTCACCCTGATATTTTTAGATCCCAGTCTTCTTGTCTATAAAATGAAAGGATTAGACTAATGATTTCCGGGGTCCAAGATTTTTTCATTTAATGATAATTTGTAAGCAAAGGAGATAAATAATGTTAGTAGCTGGGGGTAAGAAAAAAAAACAAGCGAATGAATGAGTAAACAAACAAAAACGAAAACAAACAGAAAAACCAGGTGAATTTTAAAGGAGCTTCCACTTCTCAGATAATTCTTTTTTAGTTACTTACAGTAATGAAGGATGCAACACACTGGTGTCATGGATTGAATCATGTCCTCCCCAAACATGTGTCAACTTGATTAGGCCATGATTTCAGCATTGTATAGTTATTCCAAGTCTTGTGATTATAATTTTGTGTTTAAAAAAGATTGGAGTGGGACTGTAACACCCTTGCCAACTTCACATCCCTGATCACATCCCCTGAGGTACAGCCTGCACTGCCATTTATCTTACAAGAAAAAATGAAAGGGAAGCAAGCAGAGTTAGGTCCTTGTAAGACCAAGAAAGCAGTGCTGGAAGCAGAGTATGACCTTTGGACCTGAGGGTCTTACAATGAGATGCTTTCAGACCACTGAAAGACTGAAGACAAGAGCCCTCCACCAGAGCTGACAGAGACAGAAAGCCTCCCTCTGGAGCTGATGCCCTGAATTTGGACTTTCAGCCTACTAAATTGTGAGAAAAAATTTTTTTCTTTGTTAAGGCTATCTACTTGTGGTATTTCTATTCCAGCAACGCTAGATGACTAAGACATCTGGAATGTGGTAAAAGCGGTCTAAGCCTTGAGATGAGACTAGAGGATCAAGGAGAGTTATTCAGAATGAAGAAGTAAGACATACTTGGAGGCAGGAGTTACTGTAAATAGTAAAAAGAGAACATAAACAAATAAACTCTCCACCGTTGATTAGGGTCTGACTCACGGCAACCCTAGAGGTCAGGGTAGAACCGCCCCATAAAGTTTCCAAGAAGCGCCTGGTGGATTTGAACTGCTGAACTTTTGGTTAGCAGATGTAGCACTTAACCCACTACACCACCAGAGTAAATAGTAGGTACCCAGTAAATGCTTGCTGAGTAAATGATTGAAGTTGGAGGTGGACACTGGATTATGTGGAATCTGAAGGATGAAGTTGGATGAACTAGGAGGATAGGAAGCTACGTCAGGGTCATGAGGCTGGTAGACCTACATTATGATTACAGAGGAAAAGCCTGTAGTGATCCAATAACTTAGCATGAAATATCAAGTTAGTCAGCTTTTAGCAGAGCTTTTTGGAAGAAAATAACAACAATAATTTTCACCACTTTACCAACAATATATATTAAGAATCACAATCATTACTAAGAGACGTTTCTGGGCTAATAGTAACTCTTCTTCAGACTTCTTCCATTTCTGTGTACCAACTAATTAGCTCCTATGGTGATATATGTCTCTAGTCAATCCAAAATGGTATTATTGGTGCATAGTATAAACATCTCCTACTGAACCTGGCTGTGACTCTATGTGAATATCTTTGGGCCAATCTAAAATGGGATATAAGCTTAATCCACAGTTCCTATTGCCTTTAATAACCTATCCTTACACACTGAATTTCCTAATCATGATATAGAGATAATTCTTCTTTTAAAACTGAAATTGTATTTCAAGCTTCTGATTAGCTCTGGTTCCTATTAATCTAATTATCTGATCTAATGGCTCTTTAAAAATTGCTATTCTGGCCAAATATGGTTGCAAACTGTTTCTAAATAAACTAGATTCTCTTAAGAATTTTGCCTTTCTTCAATAGTCTCAGGCTGATAATAACTAAGATATTTTGATTAACAGAAATTCCATGATAGATTTGTGCTAATATACAACTAGGTCTATAACTCTAATAATAAGATTTTGTGTTTGGATAGAGAGTAACAGGATATAAAAATATTCCATATTTGTTACATGATTGTGACCCTATGGAACAGAGTACAACTGTACTACCCTATGGAGTTATTTCTCCATAGAGTTTTCAAGGAGCATCTGGTGGATTCAAACTGTGGATCTTTGGGTTAGCAGGTGTGGCACTTGACCACTATGTCACTGGGGTTTCTGAGAGATATATAATGCATTGGGAAGAGCTCTGCACCCCAAATTAGGAAATCCAGCCTGTCATTTATTAGATAGTTGATCTAGTGATTTAAGCACTTTGAGCCTCAATTTTATCAATTACAAAAACAAGTGCAATCTGAAACTACCCCAAATTCCCAGCCTCTAGTGTTGTTCTTTTCTTCAATATTCGAAAGACTAACTTAAGTCTCATCTCATTTAATAGTGGGAAGTACTTTGTACTTCCCTTGCCACCCGTTGAACCCCATGGACATATTCTACTCTGTCCTAGAGAGTCACTTTTGAGTCGGAACTGACTTGATTTCAATGGCTTTGTCTGACTTTCTAGGTGGGCAGTGGGATTATCTTGACTTTCCTTATTTACCACTTACCAACTTTTATGTCAGTTTTGCTCCTTATATCTCTTTGACCACTTTCTAATATTCTTCTTCAGGTAACATCATCTCTCTACACCACTTTGCCCAAAATACAAACAAGGCTGTTTATCATCAAGCCCCTAAACATGATTAAACCAAGGATTACCTGTGGGTAACAGACTTCTACTGAATGTTTGGGAAAAATAGAGGGAGGTTCTTGTGCATGATTGGGAGGATTTGTAAATGAGCACCTATCTTTACTGCTGCCGCAGTTCATCTAGCATTCCTCCCTAGAGGGTATCATTTATTTCCTTCCGTGTGTCTGGGGCACATCTTTTGCATCATCTGAGAATGCCCTCCTGGACACTGACTTCTCCAAAGCCCGCCCCATCAAAACCAAACCAACCGAAGCCAGACTAGGACAGACCTGACCAGACAGGACCAATCCACACAGGATCAATCCAAACCAAATCAAACCAATCCAAACTAAAACATTTTTTCCTGCTCTTTCAAAAGGGGAATATGCTACTTTCTTAGGCAGAACAAAAGAGTCTATTCTTTGTTTCTCATTATCCTGCATCCAGACTAGGCTACCCAGTTTAGCATCATGGCCCTCTAATCCCAAGAACCATTTTTTCCTCAAAAGGAATTCTATTCTCTTTCAAGCAACTAATTCCAACTGCCACCTGCTTCAAAAAAAAAAATTCTCCCCTGTATAACTTGGAAAGGTTAATTCTTACAACACAGGCTCATTGTAAGGATTAAAAGAAATGTCATTACTCGTCTAAATCTTGGAGCAAGTCAGACACCCACATGGACTGAACTCCTGAGCTAGTGAGGCTCTACATGGTATTAAAGATTCCATGAAATAAGAACCACTGACTCTGAAAAGTTTCTGTAGCCCTATCATAAATCTTGGGGGATGTGAGTGTGTTTGTGTGTGATTCACTGATAATAACTTGCCATGGTTTCTTCCTCTAAAATATTCTAGGATTCTGTCTCCCATAGACTTGTTGAGGACTAGATGAAGTGACTCGTACAGAGTGCTCAGCACAATGTCTGGCCATAGCAACTACTCGGTAAGCTGTGGTTACCTTTTCCTGTTATTTTTATCAAGATTGTAGTGGGAAGAAGAGAGATGGAAAGACTGAGCTGGCTGTCAGTGAGATTCAAACCCAAAGAGCCAGTACTATGCCGTGATGCCACCTAAGCAAGCAATCCAGACTTCAGTTAGCCTTTAGATGGCTTCAAGGAAAGGGGGAAGAGACAAAATAGAAGAAACTCTGGTTTAGGAGCACTGCAGGGAATCACGGTGGTCAAAAAGCCTCGTATTTAGAAATGAGGTGGATTTTCTTGCTCTGTCAGGCAGATGGGCAAACACGGGCTGAGCCAATTAACCATCCAACCAAACAAGCAACCAGTGAAGACATTAAACTCCTCCCTTCCTGGGAAGGAGGAAGGCCAGTGACACACAGGGCTTGTTCTGTGCTCTATATGTTGTGGTACACACTGTTAGGTTGATTCCAACTCACTGTCACCCCTTGTGACAAGGTAGAACTGCCCTGTGGAGTTATCTTGGCTGGGATCTTTATGGAAGCAGATGGCCATGCCTTTCTTCTGAGGAGTTGGTGGGTTCGAACCACCTATCTTTTGGTTAGCAGCTGACTGTTTAACCATTGAACCATCAAGTGTCCTTTGCAATTCTTACAAACCAAGAGAAATCAAACCCACTGCCACTGACCTCACTCTGACTCATAGACACCCTATAGGCAGAGTAAAACTGACCCATAGGGTTTCCAAGGGGCACCTGGAGCATTTGAACTGCCAGCTTTCTGGTTAGCGGCTATAGCACTTAACTGGGGTTTCCTATACCCTTTCTTATTTCGAGTTTGCCAGCAGCCTGATGTGGAAGAATGAGAACGTGTTACTGCTTCCCTTTGCCATATGACAACAAGGACTCTGGGAGACTCGGCAGTTCTCACAGGCTGATGAAATATATTTGATCAGGAACTTTATCTTACGGTTCATTGACAAAAGCTGTTCCTTATCATTTCTGGTTTCTGGGATCTTGCATGTTTTGAAGAAAGAAGGGAGACCTGATTGCTGTTCTTTTATTTCTAATCCTTCTCTCTGATGACCTCAGAGTTCTTGTCGAATTTCTAACAGCTGTTGGAGTAGACTGCATGTGTGATTTAGAGATAGATATACTATTACTTTCATAGACGCGAACCTAATCCATATATATATATTTTTTGGTTTGTTTCCCTGAGCAAAGGGACTCTCTTTCTTACGTCACGGCCTTTAAATCTTCAAGCGTAACTAAAACTATTATTTTTTCATGTCCTCCCCTGCCCCGGAATCTCAGTAGTCATTTTTAGGAGAAAAGCCTTATTCCCCAATCACAGAGATTTCTGCCATGTAGAGAAATCTCTTCTGTTTGTCACTTTACCAGCGTCTCTCTACCCCACCGCTCCTTCCTTGCTTGGTGGGGGCAGAAGGGTTGACTTGTATGACTGGTAAGTTTAGAAAGAAAGGGTAGATGGCTAGTCCAGCCTTTTCCCCTTCAAGGGACATCCTGGTGGCTTAGTGGTTAAGCATTGTGACTGTTAACCAAAAGGTTGGCAGTTTGAATCTGCCAGGCACTCTTTGGAAATGTTATGGGGCAGTTCTGCTCTGTCTTGTAGCTGTGAGTGGGAATTAACCTGATGACACTGAGGTTGGTTTTTGGTTTCCTCACCAGAGGGGTATACCTGCCACCCTTGGCTCTTCACAGCTCCCGCTGTGGAAGGGACGTTTGTAGTGGTCTCAGGTAGCCTCCCGCTGCAGACCGTTGATCGAGCATGAGCCACACAGGTGGGACTGAGGCAAACATTAGGATATTGGGTGAAACATTTTTCCAAATAATGACCTTATAAAGGCTGGAAGCAGAACAGTATTTGCTTTTTTTGAAGCGAAAGTCAGCTGAGTTCTGTCTGTGGACAGGACACCAGCATGGCTCCAGCTTCTGTCGTTACCAGGACTAGATGCTTTTCCTATATTAATGTAACTATCTCGTTGAATTGCTTTTTCATGCAGTAAGTATATGTACTATAACAAAACATTTGCCATTCGTCACATGCCAGTTGTCACAAGGACAATTCAGTTACTTTAATTACGTTCCCTGTGTTGTTCGGTGGGAACCTTGGTGGCGTACTGGGTTAAGTGCTACGTCTGCTAACCAAAAGGTCGGCAGTTCAAATCTGCCAGGTGCTTCTTGGAAACTCTATGGAACAGTTCTACCCTGATCGACGGGGCTGCTACGAGTCGGATCCACCTCGGTGGCAGGGGGTTGTTTTGATGAGTATCCTTAGCTATTCTCAAAGCATTTCAATACCTTTTGACAGAAATTCAGTGTCCCCTAAGCAAAGACTGTCTCTTCCTTTTGCTTTCTGTCCCAGGTGACAACTAACACACTTTGATCTCCATACGCTTGCCTATTTTAGGCATTTTGTATAAGAGGGATCATATAACATTTGCCGTCCTGTGACTGACTGAAATGTCACTCAGCATATTTTCAAAGTTCATCTGCAGTTGTAACAGGTATCGACTCTTAGTTTCTCTTCACGGCGGAATAATAACCATTTTGTTCCATGTTACTCTAGGTAACTTAATTACAGATGAGGGAGAACCATTACCAGGTGTCATGGATTGAATGGTGTCCCCCCCCAAATACATGTAGCTATGTGGCTGGGCCATGATTCTCAGTATCTTGTGATTCTCCATTTTGTGGTTTTCCTAAGCTGTATGTTAAAGGGTTACAGTGGGACTGTAAACCCATTTATAAGATCATCTCCCTGCTCCACTGTAAAGGAAGTTTCCCTCAAGTATGGCTTGCCCCACCCTTAATCCTTTCATCCTGTAAGAGATAAAAAGAAAGAGAAGCAAGCAGAGAATTGGGAACCTCACATCACTAAGCAAGCAGCACCAGGAGAAGAGCGCATCCTTCAGACCTGCAGTTCCTGTGCCAAGATACTCCCTGGACAAAGATTGATGTCATATGGGACTTTCCTCCAGAGCTGACATGGGGGAAAGCCTTCCCCTGAAGCAGACATACTGAATTTGGACTTGTAGCCTACGGGACTGTGTGAGAGTAAACCTTCCTTTGTTAAAACCATCCACTCTGTGATATTTCTGTTAGAGCAGCACTAGTTGACTAAAACACCTGGGAAGCTGGTTTCTTGGGCCTCAGAAATTCTTTAGTAAGAGCCAGAATTAAAACAAACAATAGAACAAGACAAAAGCTACTGTGCTGTCTCATGGAAAATGTCTGCTCACAATGCTAAATTACTAGCTGGTGGCTGTACTCTGTCCATTCCTGGGGTGTCAGCATCTGAACCTCAAAGGGGAAACAGAAATTAGTTTCTAAACATAATCTTATCATCCCATCGCCATCTAGTCGATTCTGACTCATAATACCGGAAGGAAAAGAAAGGTTCCTCGAAGAACATCTGGTAACAGTAGGCTCTGCTTTTTAAAGAAAATTCCTTTTTACTCTGAGGGGAAAAATAATACATTTTTCCTTCAAGGTATAGTGAATATACAGTGACAAATATATAGTGCCCAAATAGTTTTTGATGAGTTTAAAGTCTAAATGAACTTAAGCTCGCAGACCGCGTATTCTGGACACATGGCATACTTTAGTTGTGTGTCTTGGGAAGACTAAAACCAGCAAAGGAATATGGTAGCTAAAATCACCAACTCTTGGTACAGCCTGCCTGAGATTTGCAACTTAGTACTGCTACCAATCAGCTAGAGGTGTAACCTTGAGCAACTTACTGGAGGGGACTAGCTTGTTTTCTGAAGGTGGTGGGTTTAAGACCAGTGTGTGGTCTAACTAACTGAGCTTTACAACTGCAGCAGCAATATGGACCTGATGTTGAACTAGTTTAATTTCAGAAGTCTTGAAGAAATGGCATCTATCCAGTTACAGGGCTTGGAACAAATGCTGTCCCAGGACTCCAAAGTAAATTCTCCGTTTCCATGCAGAGACCCAGGTTTGTTTCCCAGTAAATACACCTCATGTGTAGCCACCGCTGTTTGTCAGTGAGGCTTGTGTGTTGCTAGGATGCTGAACAGGCTTCAGCGGAGCTTCCAGATTGAGCCAGACTGGGAAGAAAGGCTAGTATGTTTACTTTCAAGAATCAAATAGTGAAAACCCTATTGATTACAAAGTTTCATTGCGCAAGGGGTTGCCTTGAGTTGCCGGTTGACTTGGTAGAAGCTAACACCACCAGCAAAGCCCACCCAAGTGTTGAGAATCCTCTGAAACTCTACTGACCAGAAAGAGAAATTATAGAGAATAAATTTAAATTAGTTTCTTACGATTTTTAACTCATACATGCAAAATCATTTAAACTGAGTCTTTAATTACTTGAGGCTTTAACGTTCACAGAAAACTGGTGACAAGGGTTTATGTTAAAATTTGGGACATCTTATTTTATTTTTTTAATTGTGGTTGAGTGAAAGTATACAATCCAAGCTAAATTTACATGCCCACCTATCTGCAGCTTCTTCTGCTCTCTTTGCCTGGTGACAGCACACTCTTCTTTTCCATTTTATACATGTCATATCCTCTTAACAATCTCATGTCTCCTCCTCTCTACCCTCTCCTCTCCCTTCTAGCAAGAGGCCAATAGGACAACATCCTATAGATGCATAGAGCCATAAAGTGTGTACATGATATGGTCCCTCTGTGTCTCCGAATCCGATCTATTGCTGTCCAAAGAATTGACCTCAGTAATGATTTATGATAAGGGGAAGAAACAGGTCTAGGGGCCATGCTCCCAGGAGGGATTCTAGACCTTTGGACCATCAATTGTGTCTTTTATTAGAGTTCTTGAGGTACATGGGCATCTTATTGTTAATACTTTAGTATCATCTCATTCATTTTATTTTTGGAGTATCATGTTATTTGGACCTAGAGAGTAGCAACTAGCAATTTTTCAAAATTCCCTGGTAAGATATATAAGAGGACTGCCAGGTAAGTTCATGAACTCATCCTAGAAAAAGTGTTACATACGTCATTGTTGAATATCACTATAGTCACCTTTGAAGTACTCCCCTTGGGAAGCTGTGCACCAATGCCAACACCTAATTCAACCTTCAAAGCAGTTTTGGAACTCTTTTTCTGGAACGGCTATTGGATTACCCTTCATGTCCTGAATGTCATCCAAATGTCTTCCTTTCAGTATTTCCTTTATCTTCAGGTAAAGAAAAAAGTCATTGGGGGCCAGATCAGGTGATTAGGGAGTGTATTGCAATAGTTATTTGTTTACTGGCTAAAAAGTCCCTCACAGACAACTATACAATTAGAGTCATGAACTTGCCACTGTGCCATCATATGCAATGGCCATTGCAGAAAGAGTTCTAAAATTGCTTTGAAGGGTGGACTAGGTGGTGGCATCAGTGCAGAGCTTTGCAAGGGGAGTACTTTGAAGATGACAGTAGTGATATTCAGCAATGAGGTATGTAGCTCTTAGAACAATTAAGTTCGTGGACTTAGTTGTCAGATCTTGCGTAAATTTTTGAATGGGAGAAAATCTTACCTGTCTGCCATATGGGTGAAGTATTTGGGAATCCAGAAGTCTAGACACTTGTTGGGACAGGGATATACTTTACTTAGCATTTTTCACTTCAAAGAAATAGGTATATAGTTGGTAGGCAGATTTTGCAGACAACCCATGTCACATTTGGGAACACTGTTCTAACCAATTTATCATGTGACCCAAGAAGTTTCTGATTTTGAGCAGGGTACAAGATAAGAGAGGTCTCTACTGAAGTATCACTTTTCAGGACCAGTGACCCTGTTGATTGGGCCACATGACTCAGCAGGTTCCAAATTATTAGAGGTGTCTGTGATAGGGTCTCTGGCAAGTGCCACTAGGAGAATCATAGCACAGACCCCTGGAGCAAAGCCATGCCATCTGCGGCAGAACTGTAGTCATTGTTTGAGATGCAGTTCCGGGCACACTCTTCAGTCTCATGGAGGACATTAAGTGATTAGGTAATTGGAGCTGCCCGTGATGAATTGGATATTGTCAGATGCATTAAGTAGCAAAGTTGGGAGAGCACAGTGGCAGTCCATTGTGTGATCAGGCTGGGTAGGTCCAGAGAGCACAGCTGAGTGAACAGGTGGCCCAGTCCCATATGCCACTCTCTCTGTTGTCCAGATGCCTCTTTTTCAGCTTGCACCAGTGGCCTCACTACCCGGACCTGGTCCACAAATGGGTTGGTTCAGTATGATCTGATATTACACTACAGCCACACTCAGGGGTAGACTGAAAGATAGCGGTGAGGGAATCCTCCAGTGAGCAGAATCTGAGCAGTACACTTGGCCGTCAACTTGGTGTGCAGGAACAACTGGTCTGAAGTAAACCAAAATCAAAGCAGACTCACTGTTATTGAGTCACTTCCAGCTGGTAGCAGAGCCACGTGTTACAGCCTGAAACTGCTCCATAGGTTCTTCTTGGTTGTTGTCATCACAGAAGCAGATTGTCAGGTCCTTCTTCCATGGAGCCACTCGGTGGTTTTGAACAGCCAGCTTTTTGGTTAGTAGCCAGTCATAAACTACTTGTGTCAATAGATCATATAAAAACAGGCCATGGGCTACGTTTGGCCAATAGGCTCTAGTTCACTAATGTCTGGTCCAGAGAGAAGAAGAAACAAAGAGATGCTAGTTTTAGAGCACATCTTTGCTTCAAATCTGCAGATTCGAGTTTCAAAGAAATCTCCCTTCTTTGATATTGGAAAATACTTATGCAGATAGTCTAGAGTCTTGACTGTGGGGTAAGAAGTGCTTAAAACATGTAATAATGTGAATTTAAGTAAGACAGAAATACAGAGGGGACTTGCCACCAAGCCATATGAAAGGGTAAAGTGCTTAGCCTGGCTTTTCATTCATTCATTCATTTCTTCTTCTTCTTCTTTTTTTTAAGGCAAAGGGGCTGGCTATTATTTTAATGAAAATGTTTATAAGACAGTTTTGGAGGTGATTGACTTTGCCCTTAGGAGTCATTCTGCACCTCGTGCCTGTACCCCAAATGCGTTAACATTTCAAAGTCAGGTTTTTGTTGTTATAACCTTCACAGTGTTTTCCCAGAACTAAATATATGGAGGGAACCAGGTCCAAATGGGATGATTTATTTGAGAAATTCCCAGATTAGGAGAAGATGTCCCTTGAAATGGTAGCCTCTGGGACAAAGTCTAGTGTGATAGATTCAGTAAATGAGGTTGAGCAAAACTACAGAGGACTATATAAATTGGGAGTTGGGGAGCGAATGTAAGGGGAGAAAAATATTTTCCTTGGATAAGATTTATGAACCGAGAAATAGACAGTTTGCAAAAGAAAATATTTTTCTTTTGTTCTCTTAACACTTGATAGACTCACAGCCTTTGGAAAACAGAGTAGAATGTTATTTCCATCTCTGATGCTTTCTCCTTTTCCCATACAGCTTCTCCATAGTACATTACATGGCAATATATTTTCCTGTTCCCATTTCTTGCTCAGAGCACAAAATAATATGAATTTCCTAACTCTGTTGCTTGCAGACAAGTGCAGTTTGAAATCGCATCCATTCTTCTTAGCGTTTAGCCATCGTAGTCCTCATGGGAACACCACCAAAATCTAAGTGGAGAAATTGTGTTTCTGCTTAGGAGTCCCAGCTGCTGTGGTGAAGGAAGGGAGTTACGACTCAATATCCTTTTATTGACAAGGCCATCCAAAGAACCAGTCCTCTTGGACTTTGCAATGTTTAGCTGACTCAATTTATCCATAGTAATGGAAGACCAGGAGAATACAACAGCCAAAATTCTCAGGCAATGCCATAATTTCATGAGTCTGATATGCCTTCCTTCACTTTGATGGCAAAACTCTTTGTGTGTAGCAACGTGGACAAACCCAGTTCTGGCTTCTCACTGATTTTCTGATGGAGGTAACACCATCACAGAACAACAGGGAAAGGTGCAAAGAAGAAGGAGAGAGAAGTGCAAAGAACTTGTTTCTCTCTGCTGGATGGAACCCTGGTGGCACAGAGTCTAAGAGCTTGACAGCTAACCAAAAAGTCAGTGGTTTGAATCTGCCAGGGACTCCTTGGAAACCCTATGGGGCAATTCTACTCTGTCCTATAGGGTCGCTATGAGTCAGAATTGACCAGCTGTAATGGGTTTGGTTTTGGGTTCTCATTGCTACATAATCAACTCATATGCAATGGATTGTTATCTACATACGGGTTCAGGAAGGGGATTTCTTGATTTTTAAACTTCCTTTTCTCTTTCAGAAAACCCCAGTGGCACAGAGTTTAAGTCTATGAACTAAGACGCTGGCAGTTCAAATCCACCAGGCACTTGTTGGAAACTCTATGGGGAAGTTCTACTAGGACCTATAGGGTTGCTATTAGGCAGAATTCTTGATGTAAAAGCCTTATTACATCACAATACATATGAGGCAATCAAAGGTTTTGGGCTCTTTGGAGGTTGTGAGAATTCTTCCGAACCACAAGGGAGAATTATATAACATTAATATATCTCATACCTTACTGGGTCTCTCATATGTATTTGAAAGCTGGACAGTGAAAATGGAAGACTACAGAAGAATTGGCACATGCAAATTACCGTGTGGGCAAAGAACATTGGCTATACTGTGGACCTCCAAAAGAACAAGCAGAATCTGTCTTACAGGAAATACAGTCAAAATGTTGAACTGATCCATCTCTGAAGCTATTCATCTCTGGAGAATGACATCACGCTTGGTAAAGGAGAGGGTTCAGTAAGAAAGTGGGAGCTGTCAGTAGTACAGACTGACACAGTGGCTGCAACAGTGAGCTCAAGCAGAGGGACAATCGTGCAGATGGCACAGGACCAGGCGGTGTCTCCTTCTTTTATACATAGGTTGGCTATGAGTTAGAGCCAAGTTGATGGCATCTAACAACAAAAACATTTATTGAGGGGCTGCTATGCCCAGGCTTGGGATCAAACACACCAAAAGGAAACAAAGCCACATGGTCTTGCCCTGGCAGAGCTTATGGTTTGATGGGAAGTAATATTTTCCTATTCCTGAGCCTTTCCAGATGTTTTCCCTTTTGTCTGTCCCTTTCTCTTCCAGGCTGCCCACCTGGAAAACACTGACACATTCCTCCAGATTGAACCCATTAATCACTTCCTCTTTGAAATTTTCCATAACCCCCTCAAAAATGAGTTTCTGCTCCATCTTGCTCCTACAGTGCGTCAGAACAAGACCCTGGTTACAGAATCCTGCTAACATCTGTTTTCTGATCCTTTTCCTCTGGATTGTTTGCACCCTGCAGACAGAACCACTGTTTTATGTTCTCCAGCACACAGCACAGAGTCTGAAACGTATGGGCTCAGCCAATGCTTGTTGAACGAATGGCCAGCAGCCTACAGGCTAAATGTAATCTGCACACATGTTCAGGTTGGCAGTCTGGGGCTGCAGAGTGCTGTAAACTCTTTTGAAACAACTGCCAGTTTAAGACAAAAGTCTCCATTTATGGCTTCTGTTAAAAAAAACAGGCAGATGTGGCAGCCTTAGTCTTGACTTCCTGCACAGGACAGTTAACTGGAAGTTGTTGAGCAGTGGCTGTTTCCCATAAGAGGGAACATGTTCTTTCCAGCTTGTCACAGTTTCAGTACTCCTTAGCATCAGCTTGACCTGGGTTGCTTAATTTATTTATGATACCTGCTTGGCCCAATAGTTATTGGAGTTTGTGTCCTTGTTTCAAAGAACTTGTTGTTCTGACTCCTGGTGACCTTACTATGTAAAACAGAACAAAACATTACCTAGTCATATGCCCTCTTCTCAGTTATAGGTATGGTTGAGCCCACTGTTGGAAACACTGTGTATTATGACTGACTTCTAACCCAGAAGGCTTATCTTCCAGCACAATATTTTGTTGTGGTCCATAGGGTTTTCATTGGCTAGTTTTCAGAAGCAGTGGGCCACATCTTTCTTCCTCATCTGTCTTTGTATAGAAGCTCCTCAGAAATCTGTCCACCATAGGTGACCTGTTAGTATTCAAAATACCAATGACATAGCTTCTAACATCATGACAACATGCAAGCCACCACAGTGTAACACATTGACAGATGGATCATGGTTCAAAGAACTACTCAGCACTAACATTGGCACTGTCTTTCAAAAGTCACCCTGACTCCACTCTTCCACACAGGAAGTAATCTGTTCATCCTTTGAATTCCTCCTAGCATATGTCCTGGTCCTTACAGGGGGACGAGGATGTGAATATCAGTGTCATCTGAAGTGTTCTTTCAGACTATCATTTTGCAAGCTTAAAGTGGTATAAAAATATTTGAAAAATTTCTCACATATATTCTTCTTATTTTTTTTTAATAATCACTGTGATCCTATGTCTGTTCTTTTCCTTATGTTAAAGTTATTAAACCTATGAATTATCTCCTCTGTTATATTGCAAGTCCCTTTCAGGCAAGATCTTGATTTGTTTCACGGAAATTGTATTGAATATTGCAGACTCACCATTAAAGGTTTCAAAATAATCTATTTTGCTGTTGCTGGGAATATACACAGCAGAACATAAATCAATTCAGTAATTTCACTCAGTCATATTAAATAAAAAAAGAAATGGGAAAAAAACAATTTCTACATACAGTAGAAATGTCATATAGAGAGACATTGATTACCTTCTTCAAGTTGTAGAACCATTCTCACCTCTCTTTTCTGAGTTGTTCCTCCCCTACTAATATAAACTCACCCCTTAACTTTCCCATCTAGTCGCTTAAGTTACTGAAGTCAGTTTGATTCCACATTGATAGCTCTTAAAAGAGCACAATGTTCAAAGGCAAACATTCTTTACTAATTAAGCTGAACTATTATTGTTTTTAAGAAGAATTTAGGAGATCTTTGTGGCTTAAGATTTAAACATTCTCCCAGGGCAATAGTTTCAGAGATTTGTACAATCTCCATGGCTCCAGAAGATCTGCAGTCCATGAAAATTTGAATTTCTGTTCTACATCTTCCCCCTTTTGGTCAGGATTCTTCTGTAGCATCTGTGTTCAAAACATTCAGTTCTGATCTCATAGCAAAGGAAGCAACTAGCTACATATTTCATTTCTTCCTCCTATTCCTGATTTCCCTTCTTCCTCTGTTGCTCCAGGTGAATAAAGACTAATGATTGAAGCTTGGATGGCCTCTTGTAGACTTTTAAATCCTCAGACACTACACAATCAACTTGGAGATAGAAGAGAATTATTAAACATGACATAAGGCTAATTAACTAGGATGTCCCATGAAACCATGACCCTAAACCTCTAAGCAAATAAACTGAATCTCATATATGGTTCTATATAAGCAGTTCCAGCAACCGTTTTTTTTTTTTTAAATAAGTATATGTGCTAAGGATTGAATTGTGTCTTCCCAAAAGAGTGTGTAGCAGTTTGGCTAGGCCATGATTCCCAGTGTTGTACTGTATGGTGTTCCTGTATGTTGTAAATCCTGCCTCTATGATGTTAATGAAGGAGGCTGTGTGGCAGTTGTGTTGGTGGACTCAATATGCAAGATTATATTGTGATTTGAGACGGTTTCTTGAGACATAAGGGGAAGGGAAGCAAGCAGAGAGCTGAGGACCTCATACCACCAAGAAGCAGTGCCTGAGCAGAGTACCCTTTAGAAAGGAGCTGGGGTCCCTGTACTTCAGAAGCTCCCAGTTGAGAGGAAGATTTGAAGACAGGGACCTTGCTGCAGAGCTAGTTGAGAAAACCTCTCCCTGGAGTGGGTGCCCTGGATTCAGACTTTTTTGGCCTGCTTTTCTGTGAGAAAATGAATTTCTCTTTGTTAAAGCCAGCCAGCTGTGGTATTTCTGTTATAGCAGCACTAGATGACTGAAAAAATATATATTATACAATTTTTGCCAAATCAACTTATTACAGGTCTGCAACTTATTAACAGCAATTACATTAATCAACTGTAGAGCCCTACCATTAATGTGATTTTTCCATCACTGTAAACCAAAACCTAGACAGGCACTCCATAAATACTTATGGAAGGGAAACCTTAGAGACTCTATGGTCGCTGTGAGTTGGAATTGACTTGAAGGCAGAGGGTTTGGTTTGGTTTGGTTAAGTTGGCAGAGGTGACTGTGGTTCACTTCACAGAACAGGATGAACTTGAACTTCATCAAAGTATCATTAACCTTGTGGCCCATTGCAAGGGATCATTCTTTGGGCTGCAACTTCAGTGTAAATCAAATAGTCAGTTGCTGTTGGGTTGATGTGCCCCCAGCCTTCTCAATAACTGTGAGCTTTCAGAAGTAGATCACCAAACTTTCTTCCCACGTACCTCTGGGTGAATTCCAATTACCAGTCTTTCAGTTATTAGTGCAATAGTTAACCATTTGTGCCACCCAGGGACACCTAACAGTCTGCTTCAGGAGCCTGATAGAGTTAATGTAGTTTCAGGGGAACAGTTAGGGCATTGGACGAAGCTTACTCCTTTAAAGAAAAACACTGTGTGACAGAATCTTTAACTTATAAACTGTTTGTCATCTCTCTGTATCTTCTTTGAAATAACTAAAAAAAAAAAAGTAATCATTAAATAACAGATGTCACTGAAGGGAAGGACCAAATAGAATCTTCTATTGTAACTCTTCTTGTCCTTATTGTTCATAGATAAGACACTAGAGAGGCCTGGATAACCCAAATTTGTAGTATTAATGCTTATTGGATTAATAATTCATATGATTAATACATCCAATCATATGCACATTGAATTTTTTTAAAAATGAAGTGTACCTTGTTTCTATTTTGACTACTGTTAAAGAAAATGAAGTCTTTAATTACCACAAGAGGGAGATTTATAAATAGCAAGGTAGGCACTTGTCTTGCTTCTGGTTGTTTCTTAAGCTTGATGAGTTCCACATTCCAGACTTTTTTGAGAAAAAAAAGTAACAGAGAGATTTTATGCTTTATACCATCCACTTGTGAGATACCAGCTGTCTTTCGTGCTCTGCGACGACTTCGTTCTGCTCTAATGGGTTCAGCATTCATAACTCATTGGTAAATTTATTAGAATATAGTATGTGGGACTACCGTACTTTCCACCACCTATGTGTCAGTTTGTTGTACTGTGGTGGCTGGCATGTTGTTGCGATGCTCGGTGCTATCTATGCCAATGATATTTAAAATACCAGCAGGCTCACCCATGGTGAATGAGTGTCAATGGAACTTCCACATTGACTAGGAAGAGAGGCCTGGTGACCTAGTTCTAAAAATTACCCAATACAAAGCTTATAGATCAGAACAGAACATTGTCTGACTTACTTGCTTTGGACACGTCATCAGGAGGGATCAATCTCTGCAGATGGACACATGGTTGGCGCAGCAGAGGGCCAGCCAGGGTGAGACGGGCTGACACAGTGGCTGCAGTGATGGACTCAAACATGCTGGTGATTGCGAGGTTGATAAGGAGTGGGCCATATCACGGATCCTGTCATGGAATGAATTGTATCCCCCCAAAAATATGTGCAACCATGTGGCTGGACCATGGTTCCTAATAATTTATGATTTTCCTCCATTTTGTGATTTTCCTATGCTATGTGTTAAAGGATTGGGATGGGACTGTAAATCTCTTTTCAGGATCACCTCCGTGCTCCACTGTAAAGGGAATTTCCCTGGAGTATCCTTTCACCCTACAAGAGATAAAAGGAAAAGGAAGCAAGCAGAGAATTGGGAACGTCACAGCATCACGAAAGCAGCACTGGGACAGCATGTCCTTCAGACCTGGGGTCCCTGTGCCAACATGCACCCTGAGCAAAGATTGATGCAACACAAGGACTTTCCTCCAGAGATGGCAGGTAGGAAAGCCTTCCCCTGGAGCAGACATACTGAATTTGGACTTGTAGCCTAGTGGACTGGGTAAGAATAACCTTTCCTTTGTTAAAGCCACTCACTCTGTGATATTTCTGTTAGAGCAGCACTAGCTGACTGAAGAGTTCCCTTGTGCACAGGGCTTCCGAGCACCAGAGTCAACTCAACATCTGCAAACAACAACAATCTGGCTTTACAAGCAAGTCTGACATGAGAGATCTCTAGCTCTGCTCTACAGACTCATTCCACCTGTATCATTTGCTGTAGGTTTTAGGCCTGGGATAGACAGTGGGGCTATAAGAGGAACATGACTCTTTTTGCCATCATGGATGAGAGGCAACCAAGGGCATGGCCATCCCCAAGCTAAAATGCTAGATGACTAGGCTTAGCAATAGTGGTAGACAGAAATAGTTAAAAAGTAGAGAACGAAAAGAAGTGACTATGGATGACAATAAAAGTGTTTTCAGAAGTTAATGTGTGTGTGTGGGGGGGGAGGGCAAACCAAACCTACTGCCGCTGAGTGAACTCTGACTTATAGCAAACCTATGCGAGAGAGTAGAACTGTCCCATAGAGTTTCCAGGAGCACCTAGTGGATTTGAACTGTTGACCTTCTAGTTAGCAGCCACAGCACTTAACCACTATGTAGGGAAGTGTAGGGAAGTGTATATTTTCTATTTCCATCTGAGAGCAAAGAAAGTAGAAAACTAGGGGATGGAAAGGAAAAAAAAAAAAAAGGAATATTCAGCTGTGAGAAGCAGGGGAAGGAGTGAACCAGACATGAATTAAAAGACTGGAAAGGACTATTTGCTTCCTGATTTTAAAGACAGAATCATTGTAGGCTAGCACCTTTCATGCATTCAGTGATAGAGTTTCAAGAGGTCGTGTGGGATATCAGTCCTCTGACAAATGTGCGGCTTAAAACAAAGAGTATTTTTATTTTAAGGGCTACATTTGAAACCTCCCTTGGCTTCCATGGAGTCCCAGTTTGCCCTCTTGGGCCTCAGTTCATCTGTCTTTGTCCTTGCCTCATCTTACGTTGTCCTCGCTTGGATTTCTAGGGAGGGCAGGTTGTGACAACCACTGACATCTCAGGGGGCCTATTGGATAAAAGCAGCTTAAAGAAAGATTTTAGTGGGCAGAAGGGAGTAGAAGCTCACCATCACCTAGCCACATGCTAGAAATTTCTTACTTGTGAACATCGGAGCATTGACTCTTCTTCCTGAGGTGCAGTTCCTGAGTGATCCTGTAGTTTCTGCAATGAAAACAGTCCTTCAAGTGTTCAGTAACGCTTCGGATGTTGCTTTGGAGGAGGGCCAGCCTCTCCTTTTGGGACCGCTTGTGCTTCTCTTAGGTTTGTGGTCTTGTTGTTTCTGACTTTCAAGAATAGAACATCTGTGTTAATCAAGACTTTCGTTTCAGCACCCAGGGGTCAACATGGGACCATTTTTGCATTGTGATGAGATTCAGCATCAGTGTCTTTAAAAGGCCAATATTTTTTTATATGATAGTAGTAACTGGTTCAGCTGTTTTTCCTTGGGGTGGCAGGGTGGTTGTATGCCTTTTTGTCAAATTTTCGTATCTTCATAGAGGGTAGCACAGTGTCTCATTTGGTTTTGTTTGCTTGCCAGCATACCCCTGCTGTTTTAGTCATCTGGTGCTGCTCTAACAGAAATACCACACAGTGGATGGCTTTAACAAAGGAAAGTTTATTCTTACACAGTTCAGTAGGTAACAGCCTGAATTCAGAGTGTCACTTCCAGGAGAAGGGCTTTGTCTCTGTCAGCTCTGGAGGAAGGTCCTCGTTTTATATCAGTCCTTGGTCAGGGAGCATCTTTGTGCAGGAACCTCTGGTCTGAAGGATGCACTCTTCTCCTGGTGCTACTTTCTTGATGGTGTTGGGTTCCCAATTCTCTGTTTGCTTCCCTCTCTTTTTATTTCCTGTAGGATGAAAAGATAAAAGGTGGTACAAGCCACACTCCTGGGAAACTCCCTGAGCAAGAGTGTTGCAGTCCCATCCTAATCCTCTTTTAACATAATCAAGCTATTAGCCACAGGCAGAGATTAGGATGTATAGCATAGTAAAATCACAAAATATTGGGAATGATGGCCCAGCCAAATGGCTACAACACATTTCCTAGGGGACACAGTTCAATCTGTGACAACCCCCATGGGTTACTCATGGGGGTTCATAACAAGGAGACTAGGGAGCTAAGAATATAAGCATGTAAACTCCCAATGGAAAACTTAAGGGGAAAGGCAGTAAGTAGGTAGATCCTAGAATCTAAATACGTACTTCCCTACTTCAGGTAAACTCGGAGAGCCCTAGTGGTTCAGGGGTTCAGCACTCGACTGCTAAACAAAGACAAACGGGTCAGCCCTACCAGCTGCTCCACCAGAAAAGGCTGTGGCAGTCTGTGGTTACAGCTTGGAAAGCTTGTGGGTCAGTTCTGCTCTGCCTTATAGGGTCACTATGAGTTGGAACTGACTAGAAAGGCAGAGTGGTGTGGTTTTCTTGGTTTAGACTGACTGAAGGAGGAAACAGGCATTTGTAATAAGGAGATTCTAAAGTAGAATTGACCAAAGGAATCTTGTCATGGACGGGGACCAGGAGCACTCTCTGGAACAAGGAATGAGGATCAAAGGGTAGACACGTTCTTTCTTCTACCATTTTCCATATGCAATTATGCAAACATATTTTGGACTCCCAAGGGCAGAATGTATAATTGCCCTCATGAAGCACATAGGGCTATTCCATGACTTCATACACAGGGCTACCCCATGACTTCATACACAGGGCTACCCCATGGCCTTACACAGTATACAGGGCCATCCCATGGCCTCACACAGCACACGGGGCCACCCCATGACTTCACACAGCATACATATGGCCACCTCATTGCCTCACACAGCATACATGGCAATCCAGTGGCCAAGGACATATGGTGATTTTATTGACAGTCTCACCATGATTACGCCCAGTGGGAGAGAGAACATTTCCCAACCAAAACTGAGTGCCGACCTATGCCAGGCACTTTTAAATATGTTACCTCATTTAACACTCACCCCCTGGTGGCATAGTGGTTAAGTGCTACAGGACTACTAACCAAAAGGTTGACAGTTCAAATCCTCCAGGTACTCCTTGGTTACCTATGGGGCCGTTCTACTCTGTCCTGTAGGGTCACTATGAATTGGTGTTGACTTGATGGCACTAGGCTGTTTTTTAAATCTACACCATGTCTCATGTGCTGTTAGTTTGTTCACAGTAGAACTGTTTTATAGGGTTTTCAAGGCCGTGACCTTTCAGAAACAGATTGCCAGGCCTATCATCCAGGTTGCCTCTGGATGGATTTGAACTGCCAACCTTTAGGCTAGTAGTCAAGCACTTGTCTCTTTGTGCCACACAGAGGCTTATTTAATCCTCACAACCAACCCACACCAAGAAGATGTGTATTTATTGTCATTGCTTTCCAAAGATACTAAATCTCTGAGAAGTGACTTAACCCATCACAACAAAAAGAGGGATAGAATTGGCTGTCAGACAAAGTGTGAATGACTACATATATCAGAAACTCACCACCTCAGGTTACTGATCAATAGCAGGTGGGAATGGTGGTTTTCTGATGATATTAGGGCCATTCAACACACTTTCTTTTCCCTTCTGCATCATTGGCTTATTTGTAGGTGATGCTTACACAGGTTTATTCTGCACAAATGGCTTTACCCTGCCCAGGTGGCCCTTCTACTTCTTAAGCAAAAATATCTTCAAATGCTCTTGTCCATAGAAGAGATTCTCAGAGTCTCAGTCTGAGTCTACTTATTTGTGACATCATTCTAGAAGAGTCAAATTTTAACTCTGGCAGTAGACTTAACAGCATCAGCCATATCAGTAAGTATGAGAAATGGCAACTGCTGACTTAGCAGAAGAACGGATCCACATAGACACCAGGATTCAAAATACACACTAAGTGGGGAACAGTTACCCTAAGGGCAGTACTATATATATCTCAGTCATCCCAAAGGGCCATACTCTATTAATCAATAACCATAGCTAGATAATAACCATAGTTTCAAAAGAAAGTTGAATTGTGCTCAAAATTCTCCACTTAAAACACACAGAAGTGTGATATTTATCACTACCCCATGTGGAGATCTCCAGTCTCTCCCCAATGTGGTGCTCTGGACATCTGGGTGCAGAACCTCTACAGAAAGATGACTGGTCCATAGGTTATGTCCATCTGTCCTCCTCTGTTAATGGTAAAGAATTCCCAGTGCCAAGCCCACAATAAAATACTGTGGCATTTGTAAAAACACCATTAGTTTTAAAAACATACATCTTTCATCTTTACTGTTGAAAGTATTGTACACATACCATGGATTTATCTTGATGTCAGTGGAACTAGAAATAGGAATTCAAAACTTATTCCCTACTATCTGAACTTCTTGGAATCTCTATATTTCCTTTTTAGTAGCTTCTCCTATTTTTTAGTGAAAGGTATAAGCACATAGTTTTGCAGTCTTCCCTGTGTTCCTTGTAGACTATGACATTGTTTGTGGGGAGAGACAACATTTTGATCGTCTTTTTTTAACCCTTTTTGCCATACCTTTCTCCCACATATTTTCTTCCCTGACTTTTGGCATTGCTAAGTGATTTAAAACACTGTCAGGGGTGTTGAGGAACAAGAGGGTCCCATTTTCACACCCATGTAGTCTGTGAATCCTTGAGTCTTGCACCAGTTGTATAAAGGATAGGATAATGCTTTAGGATGCAGTGAAGGTGGAGGAAGTAGAGGGGAGAGAGAGTGTGGTGGCAGAAGATACTGCCCAAGAGAAAAAGGAAAGAAAATGGGCTGGGGAATCTTGGAAGGCATTTTGGCCAAGACAGAAGAAACACACATAGGAAAGCATGTGTGAAAATGTAAAAGGTCCTAGAAAATATAAAAGGTCCTTGATGTGGACTAAACTGCTTGGAAGCTTTAGTGATGCAGTGATTAAGAGCTACAGCTGCTAACCAAAGGTTGGTGGTTGGAATCCACTAGCTACTCCTTGGAAACCCTGTAGGACAGTTTTACTCTGTCCTATAGGGTTGGAACCAACCTGACAGTGATATTATTATTATTATTATTATTATTGTAAATTGCTGTGAGGAGTCCCTAGGTGGAACAAGTGGTTAGGCTTTTGACTACTAACCTAAAAGCCTACCTACGCAGAGATGCCTCAGATGAAAGGTGATCTGCTTCTGAAAGGTCACTGCTGTAAGAACCCTATGAAGCAGTTTCACTCTGCACACATGGAGGTGTCTCAAGTCAAAATGAATTCAACAATAAATATGCTTTATTTTTTATTTTTTTACTACGATTGAGTGAAAATGTACATTCCCATATAAATTTCCATGCCCACCTATATGCAGCTCCCAATGCTCTCCCTGCCTGGTGACAGAACACTTTTCCTCTCCAATCCATACATGTCTTATCCTCCCAACAATCCTATCCCCTCCTCTCTACCCAGTCACCCACCTCCAATAAGAGGTCATCAGGACGACATCCTCTAGAAGCATAAGACCATAAACTGCACACATGACGTGATCACTCCGCCCAGCCAAGTCTAATCCATTCCTGTCCAAAGAGTTGACCTCCATTATAATTTATGGATAGGTGCAGCATCAGGGCCAGGGGCCCTGCTTCCAGGGGAACTCCGAGACTCCTGGACCATCTGTTGCGATCTTTTAGTGGAGATCTCAGGGTGCACCCCTTTTTATTCTTGTGTTGCCAGTGAGACTCAACTTTGTGAACTCTATCACGGCTATCACTGGTCGTGGCCGGGCACGATCAGTTCTTCTGATCAAAAGTCAATGTAGTCACCCACTCACGTGGGTCTCTCTGTCTTCTGGATTCTCTTTCCCCCATGTCATTTTGGTCCTTGGTGATCAGTCGTTCCTGCTGAAATGGGACAATTTGCTGTACCCTCAGATGGCAGCTTGGCAGCTTTTAAGACCCTGGACACCACTCATCAATGTGGGGTGCAGAAGGCTCTCTTAGCAAAATGCTAGTTGTGCCAATTGGCCTTGATTTCCCCTGAGAGCATGGTCCCTGGGCCACCAGCCTAGCTACTCTGTCCTTGCAATATTGGGTTAAGATGGGAGGAGTAAACATCTTGTGTTGAAGTCCAGTTAATATTGATCTTCTTCCTAATGCGTGCTGTTCCAGCTTTCACCCAAACAAATTCCTATCAACTGTCTAATCTAAATCTTCCCCTCTTCACCCTTCCTCTCTCCCAACTCTTGCAGCCATGAAAGTGTCTGTTCTTTTATGCATGAGTCTGATTTTAAGTTCTTATCATAGGGGTCTCATATAATATTTGTCTTTTTGTTGCTGACTACTTTCATTCAACATAATGTCTTCTAGTTGAAACTAGGTTATGAGATGTTTCCCAGAATCATCATTATTCTTTTTTTTTTTTGAATTTTTTATTTAATATAACTGAGTGAAAATGTACATTCCCGTATAAATTTATATACCCACCTATATGCAGCTTCCACTGCTCTCCCTGCCCGGTGACAGCACACTATTCCTCTCTGCTCCATACATGTCTCATTCTCCCAACAGTCTCTTTTTCCCCCCTCTCCACCTGGTCTCCTTCTTCCAGCCAGGGGTCAGCAGGATGACATCCTATAGATGTATAGAACCATAAAGTGCATCTAATATATGGTCACTGCATCGCCAAGTCCAATCCCTTCCTATCCGAAGTGTGGACCGTCGTTATGATTTATGGTCAAGGGCAGCATCAGGCCATGCTTCCAGGGGAACGCCGAAACCACTGGACCATCAATTGAGGTCTTTTAGTGGGGATCTCAGGGTGCACCCCTTTTTATTCTTGTGTTGCCAGTGAGACTCAACTTAGTGAGCTCCATCGTGGGTATCACTGGTGGTGGCCGGGCACCATCCAGTTCTTCCGGTCCCAAGTCGATGTAGGCACCCACTGATGTGGGTCTCTTTGTCTTCTAGGTTGTCTTTCCCCCATGTCATTTTGGTCCTTGGTGAACATCCGTTCTTGCTGAGTTTGTACCATTTGCTGTGCCCTCGGATGGCAGCTTGGCAGCTTTTAAGACCCCAGACGCCACTCACTAACGTAGGGTGCAGACAGCCCTCTTAGCAAAATGCTAGTTGTGCCAATTGGCCTCGCTTTCACCTAAGAGAGTGGTTCCCCCCTCCCCCGCCCCAGCTACTCTATCCTTGCAACATTGAGTTAAGATGGAAGGAGTACTCATGCTATGTTTAAGTCCACTTAATATTATTCTTGTTTCTAATGTGTGCTATCACCGATTTCACCCAATCAGATACCTAGCAACTATCTAATCTATACCCTCCCCCCCTCCCTCCCTCCCTCCCCTCCCTTGCAGCTGTCAAAGAGCCTTTTCTTCTATACACAAGTCTGTTTTTGAGATCTTATCGTAGAGGTCTCATACAATATTTGTCCTTTTGTCATCATTATTCTTTATCATTGCATAGTGTTCCTTTGAGTATATATACCATAGTTCACCTATCCATTTCTCTGTTGTTGGCTTCTGGGTTGATTCCACTTTTTGCTGTTGTGGACTGTGCTGCAATAAACATTCATGTGCATGTATCAGTTGGTGTGAATGGTCTTGATTCTGTAGGATATAGTCCACAAAGTGGAATTACTAGGTGAAATGGTATATCTATATTCAGCTTTTTAAGGAGGTGCCAGATTGCTTTCCAAAGAGGTTTCACCATTTTACAATCCTGCTAACATTGTAGGAGAGTTCCAGTTTCTCCACAGCCTCTCCAACATTTGTTATGTTGCATTTTTTGTATCATGGCCAACCTTATTGGGGTGAGATGATATCTCATTGTCATTTTGATTTGAATTTCTTTACTACTAATGATCGTGAGCATGTCTGCATGTGTTTTTTGACTGCCTGGATCTCCTCTTTAGAGAAGTGTCTGTCTATCTCCTTTGCCCATTGCTTAACTGGATGATTTATCTTTTTCTTGATATTTTGTAGTACCTTATAGATTATGGAGGTCAGACATAGGTCTGACATATAGTTGCCAAATATTTTATTCCCCTTCTGTAGGTGGCCTTTTAATTCTATTAATAAAATCTTTGGATGAGCAAAAGTGTTTGCTTTTTAATAGTTTCCATTTATCTATTTTCTCTTACATTGTTTGTGGTTTGTTTGACAGATTTTGAAGTCTGTCTAAGTCGTGTATTAAAACTTCCATTGTTGTTCCTACTTTTTCTTGGGTGAGCTTTATTGTTTTAGATTTGATATTTAGGCCTGTTATCCAGTTTGAGTTGGTCTTTGTATAAGGTGTAAGATATGGATCTTGTTTCAATTTATTGCAGATGGATACCCAATTTTGCCAGCACTATTTGTTGAAGAGATTTTTTTTACTCCAGTTTAATGTCTTAGGGCTTTATTCAATATCAGCTGTTCATAGGAAGATGGTGTCATCTCTGGGGTCTCCCTTCTGTTCCGTTGACCTATCTGTCTCTTTTTGTACCGGTACCAGGCTGTTTTGACTACTGTGGCAGTGTAATGGGTTCTAAAATCTAGTATGAAAGACCTCTCAGTGTGTTCTTCTTCTTCAGTAGTGCTTTATCTATCTGGGGCTTCTTCCCTTTTCAAAAAAATTTGGTGTTTTGTTTCCCCATTTCATTAAAAAAGGTCACTGGAATTTGTATTGGGATTGTATTATGTAATTAGATTGCTTTGGGTAAAATAGACATTTTTCCAATGTTAAGTCTTCCTATCCTGAGCAACGTAGGTTTATCCAGTTATGTAAATCTCTCTTAGTTACTTGTAGTAAGGTGTTGAAGCTCTCTTTGTAAAGGTCTGTTATTTCTCTGGTTAGATTTATTTGCAGGTACTTTATCTTCTTAGGGGCTATAGTAAATAGGACTGATTTGGTGATTTCTTAATAATCTCGTGGTTGGTATAAAGGAATCCTACTGATTTACTTACATTTATCTTGTATCCTGAGACTTTGCTGAACTCTTCTTTCAGTTTGAGTAGTTTACTTATGGATACTTTAGCATTCTCTGTGTATACAGATATATCATCTGCAAATAGGGAGGTTTTTATGTCTTATTTGCTGATGGAGTTACCCTTTATTTCTTGGTCTTGTCTAATTGCTCTGGCTAGAATTTCTAGTACAATTGTTGAATAGGAGAGGTGAGAGTGGACATCCTTGTCTAGTTCCTGTTCTCGAGGGAAACTGTTTCAGTCTCTCTCCTTTCAGGGTGATGTAGGCAGTTGGCTTTGTATAAATGGCCCTTACTGCATTGAGGAATTCACCGTCTATTCCTATTTTGCTGAAAGTTTTTAGCATGAATGGGTGTTGGGCTTTATCAAATGCATTTTCTCCATCAATAGATAAAAGCAAGTGATTCTTGTCTTTTGTGTTATTTATGTGGTTGATCACATTAATTGTTTTTCTAATGTGGAACCAGCTTTGCATACCTGGTGTGAATCCAACTTGGTCATGACTGATTATTTTTTAGATATGTTGTTGTATCCTATTGGCAAGGACTTTGTTGAAGATTTTTGCATCTAGATTCATGAATGATATCAGTCTGTAGTTCTCCTTTTTGGTTGGCTCTTTCCCTGGCTTTGGTACCAGGGTTATGCTGACTTCATAGGATGAATCTGGGAGTATTCCATCCCTTCCTCTACGATGAAATAGTCTCAGTAGTACTGGAGATAACTCTTCTCTAAGAGCTTGGTAAAATTCTGCAGTGAAGCCATCTGAGCCTGGACTTTTCTTCACTGGTAGTTTTTGATGATGTTTTCAATCTCTTCCTAGGTAATAGGTTTATTAAGTTGCTCTGCTTCACCTTGTGATAATTTTGGTAGGTGATATGAATCAAGGAATTTATCCATTTCTTCTAGGTTTTCAAATTTGTTAGAGTACAGTATTCTGTTATGATATCTTTGATTTCTGTTGAGTCTGTTATGACAACTCCCCTGTCATTTCTAATTTGGGTTATTTGTTCCCTTTCCTGTTTTTCTTTAGTAAGTTCAGCCAGTGGTTTGTCAATTTTGTTGATCTTTTCAAAAAAGCAGCTTTTGGTCTTTACAATTTTTTTCACTTGTTCTTCTATTCTCTAATTTGTTTAGTTCTGCTCTAATCTTTACAATCTGTTTTCTTCTGGGGCCTGAGGGGTTCCTCTGTTGCTCTGTTTCTACTTGTTCAAGCTGTAGAGCTAGTTCTTTGATTTGGTTTCTTTCTTCCATCTAGATGTATGCATTTATGGAGATAAACTGACCTCTGAGCACTGCTTTGGCTGTATCCCCTATGGTCTGGTAGGAAGCATTGTCACTCTCATTGGTATCCATAAATGTCTTTATTTCATCCTTGATTTCTTCTATAACCCATGGCTTCTTGAGCATGATGTTGTTCAGTTTCCATGAGTTTCACTTTCTATGTTTTTTTCTGCTATTGATTTAGACTTCTATGGCTTTTTGATCTCAGAAGATTCTTTACATTAGTTCAATGGTATGGATTTTGTTGAGAATTGTTTTATGTCTTAAAACATGATCTACTCTGGAGAATGTTCCACATGCACTGTAGAAGAAAGTGTAGTTGTCCACTGACAGATAGAAAGTTCTGTATATGTTGGGGATGTCTAGTTGGTTAATTGTGGCAATTAGGTCTTCTGTGTCTTTACTTAGCTTTTTCCTAGATGATCTGACTAATATTGAGAGTGTAGTGTTGAAGTCTGCCACTAATATTGTGGAGTGATCTATCTCATTTTTGAGTGTAGTCAGTGTTTCTTCAATATATTTAGGTGCTCTAATGTTAGGTGCATAAATATTTTAATATTTTTAAGTCCTTCTTGTGTATTGAACCTTTCAGCTGTAGTGTCCATCCTTGTCCATGATGATGCATTTTACATTAAAATGTACTTTATGTGAGATGAGAATTGTCACACCTGCTCTTCTTTGTGTACTGTTAGCTTGGTATACGTTCTTCCATCCTTTAATTTTCAGTTTGTTCATATCTTTAAGTCTAAGGTGAGTTCCTTGTAGGCAACATATGGACAGGTCTTGCCTTTTGATCCAAGATGTCACTTGATATCTCTTTATTGGAGTGTTCAGTCCATTCACATTCAAGGTAATTATTGATAGGTACATGTTTAGTGCTGTTATTGTGATATGTGTTTGTTTTTTTTTTTAATGTAGATGTTTTCTCTGTTCTTCTTAATCTGTTCTGGGAGATTCTTCTTTGTGTGTTGATTTTTCACCTTTTTCAGGGTTGGTTTTGTGGCTGTTGAGACTCCTGTATTATGTTTCTTGATTCGATATGTTGCATCTTTATTGTGCTTTCTGGCTATCCATGAGATCCCCCTTAATTAACTATGTATAAACCCAATTTTAGTTACTGTCAGTCTTGTCAACTTCCTCTCCATCTGGAAGGACTATGACGACTGTAGTACATCCCTCTTTTTAACATGATGACATCATAGTTTTCATGATATGATCACTAGATCATTTCTTTCACTATTATAGGATTGATTGATTTTGAAGCCTTCCCTAACTGAGTAAGTTTCCCCGTGATGTTTCCTGTATTTGTTTCTAAAATAGAAAGTTAGTGGTTTTATTCTTCTAAGCCAAGAGATTCTTTCAGTATTTCTTGTAGCTTTGGTTTGGTTTTTACAAAGTCTCTGAGTTTCTGTTTATCTGTGAATGTCTTAATTTCATTTTTGTATTTGAAAGATAGCTTTGCAGGACATCTAATTCTTGGTTGGAAGTTTTTCTCCTTCAAGGCTTTGAATGTGTCATGCCACTGTCTCTGTGCCAGCATTGTTTCTGCTGAGAAATCTGATGAAAGCCTATAGGGTTTCCCTTTGAATGTTTGTTAGCTTGCTTTGAGTCTTGATGCCTTTAAGAGTTTCTTCTTATGTTTCATTTTGTGAAGCTTGATGATAATGTGTCTTGGAGTCTTTCTTTTGAGATCTGTGTTGAGTGGTGTTCGATATGCACCTTGTGTATCTATGTTCTCTTATATCATAATTTCTGGGAAGTTTTCTGTCAACAGCTCAGCAGCAATACTCTCTGTGTTCTCAGGTGTTTTGCCCTGTTCAGGAACTCCCTTTAATTGTTGATTGTTCTTCTTAATAGAGTCCCACATGCTTCTTAATCCTTCTTCATTTTTCTTGTTTCTTTTTTCTGATTTCTCCACATAAATACTGGAGTCTGTAACCTGTTTTCTAAATCTGAAATTCTCTTTTCCATTTGTTCCCTTCTACTTCCTTGGCTTTGAATTGAAGTTTCTATGTCTTTGATTTTGTTCTTGATCTGTTGGATTTTGGAGTACTGGTGTTCCATCAGATCGAACAGCTTGTTTAATTTTTCATTTTGCTCTGCTGCATTTTGTATAAGGTCTAGGAGGGCTCTGTAATAATCCTTTTGTATTCAACTTCTGATAATTTCAGAAAGGTTTCTTCATCTGGAAAGTTCTGTGGTGCTTTCTTGTGGGAGCTTTCTGAAGCCATGGGTGATTTCTTGGTTACAGTTTTATCCAGAGTTTGTTGCTTTGGGGGCATCATGTGAGTCAGTAAATGCTGGGAGAGATGCTGTGAGGATGGATCGCAGTTGTTTCTCTAGGCCATCTTAAAATGAAAGGTAAAAGATATCTGATCACTTCTAAAGTCAGTCAGGTTTTCAGGTGTATAAGTTCCTCTATATCCAACTCCTGATGTTATAAGCCAGTTTAAAATACAGAAAGGCTACTGCCCTGCTGACCTCTGCTGTCCGGCCCCAGCAGTAGGTGACACTGTGTAGAATACTGCTTTTCTGCCAGAAAAGCCCTCTCTTTTGGGCAGGCACTGCCTCCCAGGCTAGGAATTAGGTCCAGCTGAGGTCTCTGTATGGGTAATCCACCTCCCACTGGAACAAGATGGCATCCTGCACAAGACCCTGCCTGCCTTGGTACAGGCTACTCTATGGTAGAGGCAGAAAGAAAGGCCAAGGGTGTTCAGTTGCACAGAGTCCAAAGCTGGGCTCTCAAAATATTGCAATTTCACCTGCTGATCCCACCAGCAGAGGGTCTAAGATTAGCTGCTCATCAAGTCCCAGCTATGTCTGGTGGCTAAGTCAGAGAAAAAAAGTTAAAATGGTGAGTTACCTTCATTCCGTGAAAGCCAACACTCTCCAAGAGCAGGGGTCGACAAAAGATAGGATGTTTTCTGTTCAGTGTTGTGAAGTCCAAATTAACAGCCCTATGCCATGTCCTGGGGCTCTTACGTGTCTAGAGGGCTTCATTTAATTATCAATTCAGGTCTTAATTTCCAGAAGGATTTAGGGAGGTGTGTGTTTAGTCTGCCATCTTGACTCCGCCCCCTAGTTTTTGTGAACTGCTTTTCTTCTTTCTTCTTCTTTTTTTTGTATAAAAAAGACGAAAGACAAACTAAGCTAATGAGAAGTTAACTTCTTGTTTATGAAACAGTCCAGAGAAGTAGCAAAGAGCTCTCTTCCATTTGACAGTTCAGAGGCTCAGATTCTTTCTACTTTGCACTCTGCCTTCCCTGGGTCTTAGTCCTTGCCTTCTCCCAGTTGGTAAAAAGGAAAGACTGGAGAGACACATGCACTCACTTTGAAATCTGAGCTTACATCACTTCAGCTTCCCCTTGACTCGAAACACTTCAGCCACTGCCTGAGGCACGGAACAGAGGTAAGGAAATGCAGTGCAGCTGCCATCTAGGTGCAACCAGAAGAAGAGAGCCTGGGCTTGGTGCACAGGTGCATTTCTGCCACAGTGGCTCAAGGAAAGGAAGCAAAGCTGAAGGGTTCAACACATCCGGATTTGACAGCTTAGCTGAGTGTGATTGTTAAAATATAGCCAGTTAACTTGTTGCTGACCAGTCTCTTTTCTATCACGGTGACCTTGTGTGTGTCAGAGGAGAACAGTGTTTCCCAGAGGGTTCAGTGACTGGTTGTTTGTGAATAAATCACATGGTCTTTTTTCTGAAGTGCGTCTCAGTAGACTAGAACCACTAACCTTCCAGCCAGCAGCCAAGCAGCCATTTGCACTGTTCTGAAGCCTCTCTGAAGATCTCACTTAATCTAAAAATGGAGATTAGAATGACACTCTTCACATTCTTATGAGGTTTAAATGAGATAATTAGTAGAATGTATTTAGCACAGAGCTGGCAGACCATAAACATTCAGTAAATGTTTGCTGTTATACTTCATAGTTATAGCCCCAAAAGGGGAAATCAACAAATGTAAGGTTACCTATCTACTTTAGGCCCAAACAGATCATAGGCAATTTACGTGTTTCTCATATACTTCTCAGTATAGTAGCTTGAGGTAGGTATTATCTACTTTTTATAGTTTGTGATGTAGCTTGATGCTCAGAGAGGTGAAATAGCTAGGATGTGGAAAGCTAGATTGAGCTTATGCTTATTTAATTTCAAACCTCATATTATCTCCCCCTGGGATGCTTCCAGGAATAGAAGAAATTGGATGTGGTGGGACAAGGAGCTAGAAGAAACAGCTAAATCTAGGAAAGGAGGTTGGAAAGTATGTGAACCAGAAAGGCGGCCTTGTGTACCAGGGATGCTATCCTTAACCATTGTCATGGGTTGAATTGTGTCCCCCCCAAAATGTGTTGTATGTTAAAGGTTTAGGGTGGGGCTGTAAATTCCTGCATAGGATTACTTCCCTACTCTGCTGTAGGGGGAGTTTCCCTGGAGTATGGCTTGCTCAACCTTAATCCTTTCAGCCTGCAAGTGATAAAAGGAAAGAGAAACAAGGAGAATTGGGAACCTTGCACCATCAAGAAATGTGCACCAGGAGAAGAGTGCGTCCTTCAGACCTGAGGTTCCTGCGCCAAGACACTCCCTGGACAAAGACTGATGCAATACCGGACTTTCCTCCACAGCTGACAAGGGGAAAGCCTTCCCCTGGAATGGACACCCTGAATATGGACTTTCAGCCTACCAGACTGTGTAAGAATAAAGCTTTCTTTGTTAAGGCCATCCACTCTGTGGTATTTCTGTTAGAGCAACCCTAGCTGACTAAAACAACCAAAATCATCATCCTACACTAAGTCTCACTCACAGCTTAGAATAAGGCCTTTTAAATTAACAGGGGAAGAAGAGTCTGCACCTTATTAGAAGCTGAAGCTTTTTGGCACATTAAACCAAGCCAGTTGCTGTCAAGTTGGTTCTTACCCATGGTGACTCCATGTGTGTCAGAGGAGAATTGAAAACATGAGGTTTTCAAGGACAGATTTTTTGAAGTAGATAGCCAGGCCTTTCTTCTGATGTACCTTTGGGTGAACTTGAACCTTTAACTTTTCAGTTAGTGCCTGTGTTAACCTTTTTTACCACCCAGGGACTTGTGCAAAAGCAGCCAAAAATGTATTTGTGTTGTTATTCTACCTCGAATATGTTCAACTGTCCCTTATACCAGCCAGACTCTGGGCACATTTCATGATGTGCTAGAAATCACTGTGTGCTTCTACTGTTATGAGCATTACCAGAGAAGAGGTAGCAGAGAAAGCTTGGGACTAAGGTGCCCAGTCACTGAAATGGGTGAAATTCCCTCAGGTATCCCTACAGGATGGGTTCCATCTTCATTTGTCAGAATTATAAATTCCCAGGTTCTTCGGGGAATAATAACTCAGGCCATTTTTCTGGGATTTATGTTTCTGTGAGGCTATACAAAAATCCCTTTAAGTACAGAAATGAAATGAAAAATGCTAAATTAAACAAAGTGAATCATGTTCTTTACTGCAGATCTTTGTGACACTAATGGACTTTCTAACGATCTGAGGTATGAGGGATACAATAGGCAGCATTTCTCAAATCGATTTGGCCACAGACCATTTTGTCACAGGGGCTACTGTCCTAGGCAAACACTGCTTTCATTGGCTAGTGATTTGGATAAGCCCAACTTGAATATTGAGATCTTTTAAAAAGGATTTTCTCTGGTCTTAGAAAGGAAAATTTAGTTCATAAAAATTTGACATTTTTGCTCACAGTCCTAACAGAACAAGTCTCTTTGAAGACACTTCTCGTGTTTCTGTGTAGGGAAACACTGCTAACTGCCTAAGGAATAGTCATCTCCTGCCTCTCCCTAGTTTTGTCGCCTGTATGTTCTTTTACAGGGATGAGTCTCAATGAGTTGAATCAAGTATCAGCAGTCATACTCTCTTTTGTCAGTGTTGATATACAGAGTGCCAGCTCTGACCAGTAAGACAAAAGGAAAAGTCTCCCGAATTTCTGCAAATGATTTTTTTTTCTCCCTAAAAAGAGACTTTTGTAGAACAAGTCTCCTATCTGTCTAGCTTCATAGACCAAGCAGTCTTCTACAACAACTGTTGAACTCAGCCTTTGTGGAAAGGCCATCTATAATTACAGGTTCCTATAAAACTTTACTTACAAAACCAAATTTGGCCCATTGGCTCTAGTTTGCCAACTCCCTGTTTATTCCATTTTTTTCTCTGTGTTATACTGTCTCAAATTCCCATTTTATAGATGAGGAATTTCAAGACACAAGAAGTTAAATGACCTATTGCCTTAGTTGTCTATTGCTGCTATAACAGAACATCAACTGGATGGTTTTAACACAGAAATTTTTTCTCTCATAGTCTAATAGGCTACAAGTCCAAGCTCTGGGAGTTAGCTCCAGGGGAAGGCTTTCTCTCTCTATCAGCTCCAGAGGAAAATCCCTGTGATGCATCAGTCTTCCTTTGGTCTAGGAACATCTCAGCACAGGCTCCTCAGGGCTAATGGATGTACTGTGCTCCTGGTGCTGCTTTCTTGATGGTATGAGGTCCCCACGTCTATCCTTTCACTTCTCTATCTTATATCTCAGAAGAGATTGGCTTATAACGCTATCCAATTTTGTAGACTTCATCAGTATAACTGCCCCTAGTACATCTTATTCAATCACAGAGGTAGAATTTATGAGATGTAGGAAAATTCAATCAAATGACAGAATGGTGGACAGTGAAACAATACTGGGAATCATGGCCCAGCTAAACTGATACATGCATTTTTGGGGGGGACATGATTCAATCCACAACACCTGCCAATGGCTAAGTCATAGATGAGCTGGGATTTGGTCCCACTTGTTGCTGGCTCTGTAGCCTGCAGTCTTCCCTAGAACCCTGTCACTGTACTGTATTTGGGAACTTATCAGGCTTTCCTGCCCCACTTGTCTGTCAGTTTTTTGTACTGTGGGGGCTTGCATGTTGCTGTGATGCTGGAAGCTACACCACTGGTATCAGATGCCAGCAGGGTCACCTGTGATGAACAGGTTTCAGCTGAGCTTCCAGACTGAGACAGACTAGGAGGAAGCACTTGGCAGTCTACCTCTGAACAGAATTAGCTGGTGAAAACGTTATGAGTAGCAGCAGAACATTGAAAATGAACTCCCCCCTCCGTGCCCCTTCCCAGGTTGGAAGGCATTCAGAAGAAAAACAAGGCTCCAGGAGTTGATGGAATATCAGTTAAGGTATTTCAACAAATGGATGCAACACTGGAAGTGCTCACTTGTCTATGCCAAGAAATTTGGAGGATAGCTACCTGGCCACCTGACTAGAAGAGATCCATATTTATGCCTATTCCCAAGAAAGATGATCCAACTGAATGTGGAAATTACTGGACAATATCATTAATATCACATGCAAGTAAAATTTTGCTAAAGATTATTCAAAAGTGACTTCAATAGTACATTGACAGGTCATTGCCAGAAATTCAAGCTGGATTCAGAAGAGGGTGTGGAACCAAGGATATCATTACTGATGTCAGGTGGATCTTGGCTGAAAGCAGAGCATACCAGGAAGGTGTTTAGCTGTGTTTTCTCGACTATGCAAAGGCATTTGACTGTGTGGATCGTAACAAATTATGGCTAACATTGTGGAGAATGGGAATTCCAGAACATTTAATTGAGCTCTGCATGGATCAAGAGGCAGTTATGCAGACAGAGCAAGGAGACACTGCATGGTTTAAAGTTGGGAAAGGTGTGGGTCAGGGTTGTATCCTTGCACCATACCTTTTCAGTTTGTATGCCGAGCAAATAATCCAAGAAGCTGGATTATACGGAGAAGAATGAGGCATCAGGATTGGCGGAAAACTCATTAACAACCTGGGTTATGCAGATGACACCACCTTACTTGCTTGAAGTGAAGAAGATTTGAAACACTTAATGATGAAGATCAAAGACCACAGCCTTCAGTATGGATTGCAACTCAACATCAAGAAAACAAAAATCCTCACCACAGGCCCAGTAAAGAACATCATGATAAGTGGAGAAAGGATTGACGTTGTCAAGGATTTCATTTTACTTGGTTTCACAGTCAACATCCGTGGAAGCAGCAGTCAAGAAATCAAAAGATGCATTCCACCGGAAAAACGTGCTGCCAAAGACCTCTTTAAAGTATTGAAAAGAAAAGATGTCACCTTGAAGACTAAGGTGCATGTGATCTAAGACATGGTATTCTCAGTCACATCATATTCATGTGAAAACTTGATAGTAAATAAAGAAGACTGAAGAATTGATGCCTTTGAATCATGTTGGAGAACAATATTCAGTGTGCCATGGACCACTAGAAGAACAAACAGATCTGTTCTGGAAGAGGTACAACCATAGCGTTCCTTTGAAGCAAAGACAGCAAGACTGTGTCTCACATACTTTGGAACATGTTGTCAGGAGAAATCAGTCCCTAGGAAGGCAGAGTGAGAAAGTTGAGGAGCGTCCATGAGACGGATTGACACAGAGGCTGCAACGATGGGCTTAAGCACAAAAATGATTGTGGACACGGTGCAAGACCAGGCAGTGTTTCGTTCTCTTGTGCTTTGGGTCACTGTGAGTTGGCACAATCTCAGTGGTACCTAACAACAACAGGTTTCGCTGCAGACCAGAGCAGGCACATGCTAGAATCTTGTCTGGTGGTATGACAGAAGCACTCAACAGGCTCCTTGCAAAAGCTGAAATTTCAATCACAACATTGAAAACTGGAAGACACCTGGGTTATGGCCCCTCTTTCTGTATCTAGGAGCTACTCTCTCAGCTGATCTCCAGGAACAGAAAGGCCGGGTGTTTTGTTTTTCTAGCTAGGACCTCCTTGACAGGTACCTTTTTAGGTTTGTCCAGTGCTGACCTGGGTTCTGCCTTTGACTCCCAGCCCAAGGAAACCAGCTGTGCTTGCATGCTAACAAGCCAGCCCCTTTTCCTGGATCATTTGCTCTCCAACTGAGGCCACCTTGGGGCCCACTGCTGTCAAAGACTCCCCCTCCCCACAGGTCGCCTCCTCTCCTGCAAGCTCTGGAAGGGCTTGGAAGCCAACGCTGTTTACCAATTTGTTCTTAAAAGTGTCAGAACTGTAATCAGATGAGGTCAAGCAACAATTCTCACAGCTGTTATAAAACATTGCTAATTGCTCTACAGGCTTAATGGAAAACACAGGGCTGCAGCCGGGAAATGGTAATTATTGTGACTCAGGTTTTTTGGCCTAAATTCCCCGGCTGCCTGTTCCCTTACGGCCAAAGGGAATAGAATAAGAAAAGAGAAAAGCAAAGCAAAGCGCTAGCACCCCAACTTTAATAATTAAAAAAAGGAAAAAAAAAAAGATTAACATGAATAAAAGAGTTCCCTCAGTGGCACAGATGATTAAGAGCTTGGCTACTTGTCAAAATGTTGTTTATTCAAATCCACGGAGGGGTACCTCAGAAAGCAGGGCTGCTGATCTGCATCTGAAAGATCACAAGCTTGAAAACCACATGAAACAGTTCTATTTTGTGTTTGTAAGGTTGCCGTGAGTCAGAAGTGACAACAGTTAACAGCAACAGCAACAACAACAACGTGAAGAGCATTTCTTACAGTGAAGAAGGAGTTGGAATCGACTCAGCAGCCCTGAGTCTGGGTCTTGTCCAGAAGGCAGTGCACACTTCATGAGGAAGAAAACTCAGAAGGTTTGGAATCTTCTGCTCATGTTAAGAACTATTGATCGGAACCTACGAGAAGGCTTTCACTTAACCACATTTTAAGAAGCTTTCATAAATATTGCAATAAAGTGAAATTCATTGCTAGTTAAACTGTAACACCAGCCTGGGCTTATTTATCATCCAGATGATGGAGTTGCTGGCGAGTGGAAACAGAGATCGTAGGGGGTTTAGACAAGCACATCTTGAAATATCTTCTTGCAAACTAATAAAGGCCATGCTCCACATTGGGATCTAATGGCCAATAAACAGCTTTCAGAAAAAGAAAAATAAAGGTGGTGGAAATAGAGTACATGGGGAAATTCTATTTACGCTGGAGTCAATTATTGCAGTGTTCAGCTTTATGATAAACTTTTTTTCCGCCATTAAGCATAGCTTGTCAGAAATCCTATACCAAGGGAATAAAACATCAGGATGGCATCCAAATCATTACAGAAGGTTTCCCGTAACAGATTTGTGACAGTGTTCATGGCATTTGAAAGTAAAATTAGTCAAGTGAGATTTTTTAATGAAGAATCTTTGCTATAGAGAACTGCCTGCGTGAAGGCTAACACTGTTCTGCTAGGTTTTCATATACAAAGTGAGAAGTCCTCTCAAAATCCACATTTATGTATGTGTCTTTTGAATATGGCACTGCTTTAATTGAATTTGTATCCCTGGAACCTGTTGTTATTGAGCTGACCCTGACTGAAGAAGTACCTGGTGGATTTGAACCGCCAACATTTGGGTACTAGTGGCTATGGATTGATTTTGTGTTCCCTCAAAAATGTGTTTAGAAATGTACATGGTGATTTAGCTGGGCCACAATCCCCTGTATTGTATGAAGTTTCTTGTGTGAGGTTCCCGCATCCTGTAAACCCTGCCTGTTAATGAGGGAGGATGGGGAGCAGGTATGCAAGATTATTTTGTGCCTTGAGGCAGCCTCTTGAAATACAAAGAAGCTAGCAGGGAGATTTGGGGACCGATGCAATCAAGAAAAGAAAGCAGTGCCAGGAGCTGGACACATCCTTTGGAAAGGACTGGGGTCTCTGTGCCTCAGAAGCTTCCAGTCCAGTATAAGACTGGTGACAAGGACCTTCCTCTGGTGCCAGCAAAGAAAGCCTTCTCCTGGTGCAGACATCCTGAATTTGGACTTTCAGCTTACTGGACTGTAACAAAATACCATTTCTATTTTTAAAGCCATCCACCCTTGGCATTTCTGTTAGAGCAGCACTAGATGACTAAGACAACAGCAATAGCACTTAACCACTATGCAACCAGGGCTTCCTTCTGTCACTTTTATCCTGGATTGAATTCTGTCCCCCTAAAAATGCGTGTATCAGTTTCAACGGGTCATGATTCCCACCACTGTGTGGTTGTCCTCCATTTTGTGAGTTTCCTATGTTGTGAGTCCTGATCTCTGCCTGTGGTTAATAGGGCAAGATTGGATTGCTAAAGAGGATTAGGGCAGGACTAATCCCCATCCTAAGTAGAGAGAGTTTCCCTGGGGTGTGGCGTGTTCTACTTTCTATCCTATAAGAGATAACAGGAAAAGGAAGTCAGCAGAGAGTTGTGGACCAAATACCACCCAGGGAGCAGAGCGTGACCTTTGAACCGAGTTTGCTGTGGGAGATGCTCCTAGGCCCCGGGAAACACTAATACGTGGCAAAGACCTTCCTCCAAAGCACACAGAGGGAGAAAGTCTTCACCTCGAGCTGATGTCCTAAATTTGAACTTGTGGCCTACTAGACTGTGAGAGAAAAACTTCTCTTTGTTTAAAGCATCCACAATTGTGGTATTTCTGTCAGAATGGCTCTAGATGACCAAGACACCTATACTCATCAAAAGAAGGTGACAGTTTAAAAAGAAACAGAGGTAAAAACATTGGTAGAGAACTAGATAGGACTCCCATTTCATTTGGAGTAGGTTTTTGAACTGGTTCCCTCCCACTGATGAGAATCTGCATTTCTAACAAGTTCTCAGGTAATGATAAGGCTGTTATTGGAACGAGCTCTAAGAACCACTGGTAGAGCTGTGGGTCCCCAAATCTGCTATGTGTAAGAATCACCTAGGGATCTTGTTAATATGTAGATTGTGACTCAGCCTATCTGGGGTGGACATACACATTTTCAGCGGGGGTTTGCACTGGAAGGAACTGGTTCAAAGCCCCGATTTGAAGTGCTGTTAACCAAAAATGTGTGTTTGTCATCATGAAAAGGAGAGGGTTAACTTACAGTTTGACTCTTTTTTTAACACTAAGAAATCCCCCGTGCAAGCAGCAGAATTTGGGAGTTTCTTGCACGGCTTCTTGGAATTCTCTTGATTGTGAGATCCAAAGAGAAATGAAAGGCAGACGAGCTAGCTCTGTAGCAGTGGATGCGCTAACGTCTGGCTGCTGCCGCACCATGTATTTATCTATTGCTTATCTTGCTCAAGAAGTGATTTATGTATCTTACCAAAAGCGTATCAATTCCTTTTTGGGTAATGAATGAGAGACCAGGGAGAAAATCATGCCAGAGGGGAAACAGAGATAGACAAACACGGAAAAGACAGAGTGACACACAGAACACACAGACTGTACATGTACCACCGCCGTGTCTACCATCAGTTGCCATCCGGCGGATTCTCACTCATGGCAACCCCAGGTGTGTCAGAGTAGAGCTGTGCTCCAGAGGTTTTCAGCGGCTGAGTTTGATGAAGTAGAGCACCAGGACTTCCGTCCTAGGCATCCCTAGGTGGCCTTCAGCCTCTCCTCTTTCGACTACCAGCTGAGTGCGTTAACTGTTTGTGCAACACAGAGACTGCATTTCTTAAAGGTGGCAAATTTAGCTTTTAGCTTCCCGGTGTCTCAAACAAAGAAGGGAAATAGCCACATGATTTTGTGTCTATTAGATACACATAATATAAAGCAATTGTTAGGGCAGACATGAGTTTTTGGAACACAGAGTTATGAAAAATTTCTTCTGTGAGTTCTTATAAAGAGAAAACATGAAAAAAAAAAAACTAAGAAAACAAATTAACCCTGTCCTAAACAACAGTGTAACAGTAAGTGCATGGAATAGACCGTGGAGAGCTTCCTCACGTATGTCTCCCTCTAGCCAGTAGCAAATGGATGCAGCACAATTCAGCAAAAGCCACTGTGCAAAGGAGGGGGCTAAACTGCTGCTTTGTCACCAGAGACCCTACTGTCTCCCTTTGTTCTGGTCTTTTCCCACCACTCCTTGGCTCTGTCTACCCCTGTAAATTGGTGTCTCGATTTTTACACCTGTCTTCTACATTCCCTTATGTTTATCACACAAAATGTGCTCTAGGAAGCTTATGCAGAGAATCTGTTTCTCCTACAGGGTCAGGAACCCACTTTGCATATAGTGTTATGTGTGTGTTTGTGTTAGGGCCCTAGGTAGTGCAGACAGGCCGTGCTTAGCTGCTAGCCGGAAGTCTGGTTATTCAAACCCACCCAGCAGTGCTGCAGAAGAAAACCATGGCAGTCTGCTTCTGTAAAGATTACAGCCGATAAATCTCTATGGAGCAGTTTATTCTCAACAGTCATGGGGAAAAAAAAATTGTGTCGTGTGTGTGTTCATGTGTGTAGCTCGAACTTTAGGAAGCTGAGTCAGGACACTAAGACTTCTAATTTTATATGCATGCTGCTGTTGTCAGCTGTCACTGAGTCCATTTCAAGTCATGGTGGCCCCATGTGTACAGAGTAGAATCACTCCTTAGGGTTTTCAAGGCTGTGACCTTTTGGAAGCAGGTCACCAGTCTGTTTGCCAAGGAGTCTCTGAGTGGGTTTGAACTGCCAACCTTTTGGCTAGTAGTCAAGTGCTCAACTGTTTAAGGCACCCGTAGCCTCTAATATACGCATAAAAACAAAAACCAAACCCATTACCATCTAGTCAAATCTAGCTCCTAGTGAACCAATAGCGTAGAACTGCCCCATAGAGCTTTCAAGGAGTGCCTAGAGGATATGAACTGCCAGCCTTCTGATTAGCAGCCATAGCACTTAACCACTATGTGACCAGGGTTTTCAGCATGTATAAGGACCTCTAATTAAGGCCGTTTTACGTACATAGTCCTGGTTTACACCTCCCATCATGGTGTAATGACAACAGTGCCCCTTCTTACACTTTGAAGTGTGGCAGTTTGAAAGTTAGGTAACATATCACTCTGCCTCTAAACACACTGGAAGAGACAGTGAAGCGGAAAGCACAAGAAGAGTTCGATCTCCCCTGTCCCTGGTGCATCAGAGAGCGGGGGAAGGTGTCTGTCTCCTCCTGCTGGGAACAAAAAGTGCTCCATCTTTGATGGAAGTGGGAGAACTTGATCTAGCAGCTGATTGGGAACTGTAGCACTAATTAGAGCGTCATCAACACAGGGAGACAAGGGGACATCATCAATGCCAGATAGAGCATCATCAACACAGAGGCAATTGGGAGAGACACAGTATCCCTCAGTATCTAAAAGCACAGTCAGAGAGAGCTTGAACCCTTAGGGATATAATGGGAAGAGGAAGACAGGAGAATTCTTTCCTTAAACCTACATACATCCTTAATTGCTACTTAAAGTGAGAAATGTAACTAGCCCCTGATTAGATTAGGTATGTATATGAGAAGGACTCCTGGGGGTACACTGGTTAAGCTTGGCTGGTAACCAGAAGGTCCATGATTTGAACCCACCAGGGTATTCCATAGGAGAAAAATGTGGCAGTCGGCTACCATAAAGAGTATATAACCTTGGAAACCCTATGGGTAGTTTTACTCTGACCTGTGGGATCCCCATGAGTTGAAACTGACTTGATGGCTCTGGGTTTTGGTTCCTGTCTGCATGAGACAGAGATTCAGAGTAACAGAGAACAAAATGAATACAGAGAGTTGGAAATGGGAGTAAGGAGAGTTTGTTGCCAATTAAATTGGAGACCCAGGAGAAAACTGAGTAGGACAAAATATTTGAGGCTAAAAACCTGACTCAAGAGAAACAAGTGTTAAGAACACACTTGCCTTTGCGATCAGCTTCACAAACACTGAGACAGAGTGACAAGGAAAGAAGTTTTCTATACCGTTTAGAACCCTATGTTAACATCCTGTTTCAGTGTCACTTTACTGCTTTGTTATCTCGTAGAAAGAAAGAAGGACCTAAGACAGGAATGCCAAGTGAAGGAAGCAAAAATACAGGCCCTCAGGCTGGGGTGTGTCCATATGGGAACATAATGGGTTGCCCTTGACCTAGATCAGGTATAGATTATGAATGTGTCCCTGACATAGAAAGCAACCCCAAATCAAACCAAACCCACTGCAGTCAAGTAGATTCTGATTTATGGTGACCCCACTGGGCTTCTGAAGCTGTAAATCTCTGTAGAAGCATCTTTCTTCCAAGGAGCTGCTGGTGGTTTTGAACCACTGATCTTTCAGTTAGCAGTGGATCCCTTTAACCACCAGGCCCCCTGGGCCTCAAAATCTACCTGTCAGCAAAGGGGCTAGAGAAACTTCCCTCACTGGTTTAGAGAAGTGGGCATTTGCTGGGTCATTTATTTTCAGGGGCTTTGTTGTAGGAGCCTTGGTGGCTCAGTAGTTGAGCAGTTGGCAGCTAACCAAGAGGTCAGCAGTTTGAAACCATGAGCTGCTCCATGGGAGGAGGATGTGGCAGTCTGCCTCAGTCAAGACTGACAGCTTGGAAGTTCTGTAGGGAAGTTTTGTCTGATTCTCTAGGGTCACTAAGGGTTGAAATCAACTTGACCGTAATAGGTTTGACACCGTCCATGTTATTGTTGTATCAAAACAGTCATCTGTGAGAAAACAAAACCCTAGACCTCCAGTACGGCTGAGTAAGAAGTCTGAATTTCCATAGCTCACGTAGTGCAGGAGACTTAGGACAAGAAAGAAACATATGATTCTTTCTAAGATAATTGATGAAGTATGCTTCCTGGCAGAAGGAAATGAGAATGTTTCTGTGAGACATTTTTATAGCACAGAGGTCATTGGACTGCCAAAGATAAATGACCTTCAGTGAAGTTCACAAAAAATAAAAATAAAAAAGATTGTGAGTTCACAGAGAACAACAAATAAGAGAATCACTACTCTAAAGGGAAGTAACAGAACAGATTAGAAAAGACTATGTATTAAGTTAAAAATAGATGAAATCAATAAAAGAAGGAATAGAAACTATTATAAATGGCTCTTTAGACAAAGAAGTAAGTTTGAAAGACCCTATATAGAAATTCTAGAAATGAGATATATAGTACAATTAAACCTGTAAAAGCCAGAATCTGTGTAAGGCATAAACCTGTCAGAGAAGGAAAACTCAAGTATTTTCCATTAATAGCAATAGCAAAACTGTAAGTCTGCATCCTGATGAAGGCAGAAAACTTGCAAGACCTTGAAAAACAAAAGCAATCCCATTGATTTCCAGCTCTCACAGATTTTGTTGTAGTTGAACACCGGAAGCACATGAGTTAAAATGATAGGTTAGATACAGCTGAGAGTAGATTGGACAATTAGAAGACCAATATGAGGAAATCAGTGCAATGCATCTCTTAGGGATGGAAAATAAGAAATAGAAGTTAGAAGACATAGGGGAGAGCATGAGAAGGTAAAAAGTGCATTTAATATGAGTTACAGCTGGACAGAATTGAGAGAGAAGAGGCAATGTTCTAAGAGACATGTGTCGACATTTTTGGTATTTGAAAACAGAATTAATCTTTCAATTGATAAAACACCCTAATCTCTGAATAGTATAAATATAGGTGAACTCTTACCTGTATACTCAGTGAGAAACTATAGAGCACTGAAGAGAATAATGTTAAGATCAACTGGAGGGAAATGTAGTTTCTCTAACAGATGAATCACAGTTAGACTGGGATACTTCTCAAGAGTAGCAATGGACAGAATACACCGGGATAACATCTTCCAAGTGCCAAGAGAAATGCTGAATCTTATTTAATAATGAGGGAAAAACAAAGACATTTTCAGAGAAAAATGAAAGAAGTTTGATAATCATAAAGTTTCATGGGGAATTGGTAAGAGATGTTTCTTGGTTAAAAAAAGAAATGAACCCCAAAGGAACTAGAAAGCAAGAATAAATAGTGAGCAAAATGACTGTAAATGTATGGATAAACCTAAATAAACAATCACTGTAAAAACAGAAATCTTGTAAGAGACACTTATTTTTGGATGAGAGTTGTTAAAAAACAGATGGAATTGAAATACTAAACAAACATAGTATGGGCTAGGAGAGGAGGTGACTTGAATTTAAGAATTCTTTGGTTCTTCATTATTTGGGAGGGTAAAGTATATAATGACTAGTTTTATACATGACTGAGTCAAATATACTTGGGAAAAAGTTAATGGTAACTACAAAAAATAAAAATAAAATGTTTGATAGCAGAAGTGGATCTAAGAAGACAAGGAAATGAGATTTTATTATTCCAATAGGAGGAATGAAAACAGAAAAAGGAGGTAAATAGAAAATAGTGGTGGACATAAATACAGTATATATTAAGGATCACAATAATGCAAAAGCAGGAGTTCATGTGTCAGTAAAAAAAAAAGTTAATTATAGAAAAACAAGAAAAACCAGTAGTGAGATATTCAGAAGAAACAAGCAAATGATACTGAAAGATTAAAGGAAGTGGAAGGGAAATACATATCACAGATGACACTCTGCAATTTTCTAGATGCCCTCCTCCGTCTTTTTTTTCTTTTTCTTTGTATTATACTTTAGAAGAAGGTTTACACAACAGACCAGCTCTCATTAAGCAGCAAATACACACATTGTTTTATGACACTGGTTAACAACCCAGTGTTCCCAACCTTGGGTTCCCTATTTCTAGCTTTACTGTCTCCTCCTGTCCTCTAATCCTTGTCCCTTGTCAGCCCTTCTCTTGTTGGAAGAGCCTTTACTACACTCTAGCCAGTCAAGTGCCGTAGAGTAGATCCACTCTAGAGGATGAAAATTCCACATTTTTCATTGTTTTGTGACCTATACCAGTCTCCCACATTTGTGTATCTAGCTCTCAACTAGGTCCTTCAACAGTCTCACACATTCTGTCACTGACATACCTCTATCTGCTCACTTCTTTTTTTAGGTCAAGTCCTAAGCGTGCTATATTACTTTATTATTAGGAATTTAACATGTATTTCTGAGTGCATTATTTATTTCATAGGAACTCTTTCCTTCGTTAATATTCTAGCACAGAGTCAGCAGGCAAAATTTCTTGCTTGGAACACAGATACCTGGAGGTGAGCTCACCATTTTGCAACCGTGAGGATGAGAGCCCCATGCGAAGGTTAGTAGAACAGGAAGCTGTAAAGATCCGAGTCCCCCATGAATTTCTTATGCAACTGAATCAGCCATGAGCTGACTTTTTTCTTGTATTTGTTACATGAAACAATTAAATTCCTATTTGTGGAATTAATGGTTCCAGTTCTCCTATGAGAGGAGGCCACTGTGATTGTCTCTCATATTCAGTTGAATATTCCCCTAGCTGATATTCACAGTGTATTCTAATGACTATTAGGCATTAATGAATAGCAATAATTTGCATTTTGATAACACTCAGGAACTTGGACACCCCTTTTTGAATTTGACTCTTCCTGTAACACTATGAGGTAAATATAATAGCCAGTAGTATAAAACCTATGCTAGCTGAAACCTGTGTATGGCAGAAGCCCATCAGAGAAGGAAAATGCAAATATTTTTTAGTAATAGAGCCATAGAGAAGTGGTAAGAGTGCCCAGTGTCGAAATGGGAAACTTGAGAGACTTGGAAAAATAAGGCACTCCCACTGCATTCTAGCTCTCACCTTTTTGTCCATCTGATTCTCCGTTTCTAAAGCAGCTGATCAAGATTTCGACAGAATGATTTTCCCAGGGTCACCATAGCCAGTCTTTGGCCAAGTAGCAAAGGATCTAGATTTCTAGATCAGCGCATTTCTACAACACTAACTGAGAGGATGACAGTCACTTTGTGGTTAGACAGAAATTTACCTATATATCCTCACCATCACCTCAAATCCACTTCAAACCCACAGAAAGGTACAAGATTCATAGGTCCCTTGAGAATAACTTTTTATATATCTAAGTTTGAACCTCTGCCCTGATGAAGAAAGGTTCCTTCTGAACTTCCGTTATCAAAATGGCTGGGTGAGTGGCCTAACGCCAGGTTGTACTTGTGTGTGTGAGCGGAGAAGGGGGCTTTTTCCTTCTGTGCTCTCTATCTAGGGCTCGTGGTCTCTAGGCAAGTCCCACAATGGTTGGCTAACAGGCCATCCTCAATGTGGTGTTGGAAAAATCAAACACTTCCTCTAGAAGAAGCAGATTCGTCAAGGGAGGGGGATTTAGGACATGTTAGGAGGTGTTAGCAAATGTATGATATGTCACTGAGATTTTAAAATCAAACATCCTAACCTCTTCTTGGAATTGGAAAAGGTGTCCATTGTTAGCAGAGAAATTTAAAGCAGTGCTTCTCAGGCTTTAACGCACATCGGAATCACGAGGAGGACTCAGTAAGACCAATGCTGGATCCCGCTCCTGGAGTTCCTGATTCTACAGGCCAGGGGTAGGACAAAATAATTTGCATTTCTAATTTGTCCCTAGGTGTTATGGATTGAACTGTGTCCCCCTGCCCCAAATATATTGACAAGGAACTGCCAGAAATTCAAACTGGGTTCAGAAGAGGACATGGAACGAGGGATATAATTGCTGATGTCACATAGATCTTGGCTGAAAGCAAAGAATCCCAGCAAGATGTTTACTTGTGTTTCATTGACTATGCAAAAGTATTTGGCTGTGTGGGTCACACTAAATTATGGCTTACATGGTGGAGAATGGGAATTCCAGGACACCTTACGTGTGCTCCTAAAGAATCTATATGTGAGTCAAGAGGCAGTCATGTGAACAGAACAAAGGGACTTTGCGTGGTTTAAAGTCAGGAAAGGTGTGCATCAGGGTTGTATCCTTTCACTGTAACTTTTTAATCTGTATGCCAAACAAATAATCTGAGAAGATGGATTATATGAAGAAGAATGAGGCATCAGGATTGGGGGACGATTCATTAACAACCTGAGTTGCACAGACGACACTACCTTACTTGCCAGAAATGAAGAAGATTTGAGGCACTTACTGATGAAGATCAAGGACCACAGCCTTCAGTATGGATTGTACCTCACCATCAGGAAAAACAAATCCTCACAAATGGACCAGTAAGCAATATTGTCATAGATGGAGAAAGGATTGAGGTTGTCAAGGATTTCATTTTACTTGGGTCCACAATCAAGGAAGCAGCAGTCAAGAATCAAAAGATGCTTTGCATTGGGAAAATCTGCTGCAAAGGTCCTCTTCAAAATATTCAAAAGTAAGGATGTCATATTAAAGACTAAAATGTGCCTCACTGAAGCCATGATATTTTCAGCCACATCATTTGCGTGTGAAACCTGGACAATGAACAAAGAAGACAGAAGAAGAATTGATGCCTTTGAACTGTGGTGTTGGAGAAGAATGTTGAATGTGTGATGGACCACTGAAATAACAAACAGATCTGTTCTGGAAGAAGTATGACCAGAGTGTTCCTTGGAAGCAAAGATGTCAAGACTATGTCTTACACACTTCAGATATGTTGGCAGGAAAGATCAGTCCCTAGGAAAGGACATCATGCTTGATAGAGTGGAGGGTCGGTGAAAAAGAGGAAGACCATAGATGAGATGGATTGACACAATGGGCTTAAGAATAAAAATGATTGTGGATGTGGTACAAGACCAGGCAGTGTTTTGTTCTGCTGTTCATAGGGTCACTATGAGTTGGAACTGACTCAAAAGCACCTAACAACAACAATAACAACATTTGTGGTATTTCTGTCATAGCAGTACTAGATAACTAAGATGCTAGGTCATACTGATGCTGCTAGTGCAGACGTCATACTTTGAGAACCACCAGATGAGATTAATCAAAATCAGTGAATGCTAGAGATGGAAGAAGTATAAAATCGCCTTCTGTCCACCTCTCTGAGATGCCAGATGACTTGTTCCAGGTCACCTGGCAAGTTTGTGATAGACCCTCCATTAAATCTAAGACTTCCTGATGCCCAGACCAATACCGTTCTACCTTTCTATTCTATTGAGTGTGCTCATGGATTTGTTTTGCTCCATTCTAGAATAGGTTATATTTTTGGTGTGTTTATGTATTTCTGAGTTTTAAGTGAGACTTACAGTTTGAATTTAGTTCAAACACCATCTGTTAAGAAGACAAACAAATGATATAGCGGGTCACAATGAAAGTTTCACATGTTTTTTGCTTTGAAACTATGTTGTAAGAACAATCTGGCCATCCACCTTTTTTTAATTTTCTTTAATTTCCCTACCTGTACATCTTAAAAGGAACCCTGGTGGTACAGTGGTTAAGTGGTCAGCTGCTAACTGGAAAGGTCACCAACAGCTCCACAGGGAAAAGAGGTGGCAGTCTGCTTCCATAAAGATTATAGCCTTGGAAACCCTATGGGGCAGCTCTACTCTGATCTGTAAGTTCACCCAGAGTTGGAATTGCTCCTGTGGAAGTGGGTTTGATACAGCTGACCTCTGTTCACCTCCGCTCAGTGCCACTCTCTTTTTATCCTATATTCCTGAAGGTGAAGAGTATGAATATCTTAGATGAACTGATGTATCTTGCTAAAGTCACTTGAGCAAATCCAGCTACTTCTTAACTAACATGATAATCGCTATACCTCTAAACATGACATAAGTGATCGCCTTAAGCATGGTCGACTAACTTCTTCTCTAAAGGGCCAGACAGTAAATATCTCAGGCCTGGTGGACCATATGGTGTCTGTCACAGCTACGCAACTCTGCTGTTCAGTGTGAAAGCAGTTACAGACAAAACATAAGTCATAAACATGGATGGCTGTGTTCCAGTAAAACTTTGTATGGACTAAAATTTCAATTCTGTATTTTTCACACATCATAAAATAATATTCTTATTTTGTTTTTATTTCCTAAGCATTTTAAAATGTGAAAGTCATCTTTAGTTGGGAGCCATACAAAAAATAGGCAGCACACTGGATTTTGTTGTTGGCTGTAGATTTCTTGTCACTAAAACCATGGCATTCCTTCCCTGCTCCCTCTCACTAATCCCTCCTTTTCCTCACAGGATTGAGGGAAGTCACTGTGTATCTTCTTTTCTACCATTAAAATTTTCCTGCTGGTAATTAATATATGAGAAAAGATTCAACCAGGAAGTGCTGATTTGACCAAGAGATGTTGCTAGTTGCCATGAGTTGCTTTTGACTCCTGGTGACCTGTGTGCAACAGAATGAAATGTTTCCTGGTCCCGTGCCTTCTCAAAGATTGGTGGTATGTTTCATTCTGTTGTTGTGCCTACTGTGTCAGTTCATCTCATTGGGGTTTTCCCCAGAATATTCCTTAGAAGCAAAGATGGTGAGACTTCAGCTAACTTATTTTGGACCTACAAGGTCTGACAGTTAAGTCCATTAACTTCATTATTCTAAGTGCTACGTACCTCACTGCTGAATATCACTATGGTTGCATTTGCAGTATTCCCCTTGAAAAGCTATGCACCAAGGCCAGTGCCTGGTCCACCTTCAAAGCAATTTTAGAACTCTTTCTAGAATGGCAATTCCACACCAAGACATGGTGGCGAATTCACAAAGTTAATTGTCTAGTTGTCCGTGAGGAAGTTGTTAGCCAGTAAACAAATAATTGCAGCGGGATACCCTCCCTACTCACCTGATCTGGCTGCTAATGACTTTTTCTTCACCCAAAGATAAAGCAAATATTGAAAAGAAGACATTTTGACGACATTCAGCACGTCGAGGGTAATTCGATGACAGCTCTCTTGGCCATCCCAGGAAAAGAGTTCCAACATTGCTTTGAAGGGTGGACTAGGCTCCACTAGGTACACTTCTTAAGAGAACTACTGCGAGGGTGACCACAGAGATGGTCAGCAACAAGGTCTATGGTGTTTTTTCTAAGATGGGTTTGCAAACTTAATTGGCAGATGTCGTGTCATCAGGAAAGACCAATTCCCAAAAGAGGACATCATACTTGGTAAAAAACCAAACCAAACCCGTTGCTATTGAGCTGATTCTGACTCCTAGTGATCCTATGAAACTGAGTAGAACTGCTCCATAGAGTTTCCAAGGAGCAGCAGGGGGATCCAAACTTCACCTTTTGGTTGGCAGTCTAGCTCTTAACCACTGTACTACCAGGGCTCCTCATGCTTGGTAGAAGGCCATTACAAATGAGGAGGAAAATAAGTTAGTCACAAAAGGACACATGTTGTATGACACCACTATTATAAGAGCTCAAAAAAAAGATTTACATGTAAAAAGTATTCTTTGATGGTTATGAGGATGCCAAGTGCCGTCGAGTCGGATCCGGATGGGGAAGGAAAGAAAGGGGGAATCACTAGATAGTACATAAGGGTCAACTTCAGTGAAAGGGACAGGATACAGTATAGGAGAAGTCAGCACAATTAGACCAAAGCAAAAGCATAAAAGTTTCCTAGGCACACCCAAACACTTTGAAGGACAGAATAGATATGGCGGGACCTGGGGATCATGGTCCCAGGGGACATGTAAATAAATTGGCATAACGTAGTTTATAAAACAGTGTTCTACATCCCACTTTGGTGAGTAGCATCTAGAGTCTTAAAAGCTGGTGATCAGTCATCTAAGATACATCTTTTGGTCCCATCCTACCTGGAGCAAAGGAGAATGAGAAAAATATAAGACAGAAGGAAAATACTAGCCCAAAGTAGTAAAGGATTACATGAACCAGATACTCCACCAGCCTGAGACCAGAAGAACTTATGTCCAGCTGCTACCAACAGCTGTTCTGACAAGGATCGTGACAAATAGGAGAAAAATGTAGAAAATTGAAATTCACACAAAAAAACCAGACTTACTGGCCTTTTACTTCTCCAGTCTGAGCAGGAGCCCTGAAATTATGGTCCCCAGATGCTCTGCTAACCCAGAACTCAAACCACTCCTGAAGCTCATTTTTTGGATATAGACAGCCCTGTAAGACAAAAAATCACACATGTGAGGAACACGTGTCTCAGTTCAATGAAATACATGAGATCAGATAAGTAGTTCCTGTCCAAAATCAGGATGAGAAGCAGGAACGGACAGAAACTGTGTCAATGGGACTCAGGAAGGAAATGGGAATGTGCTGTCACATCATGAGTTTGCAACCAATATCACAAAACAATATATTTATAAAGTTTTGAATGAGAAATTGACTTGAGCAGTAGCAAACTTTCGTTAATGTACACACACACACACGCACACACACACACAAAATGAGGCAAAGGTCTAAAATCTAACCAAATCCATTGCTGTTTAATTAATTAAGACTCATAGCCACGCTATAGGGCAGAGCACTGTCCCATAGAGATTCCAGAGCTGCCTAGTTAGTCTCATGTATCTACTTAAGCCAAGCAACACACCCTTCACCGGTATCGTATCATGTCTTAATATCATATTATGTCTTACGAACCACTGTCATTGAGGAGATTCTGACTCATAGCAATCCTAAAGGCAGAGTAGAACTGCCCCATAGGGTTTCCAAGGATTGCCTTGTGGATTTGAATTGCTGACCGCTTGATTAGCAACTGTAATTCATAACCAGGGTGCTAGCAGGACTTCTTTATGTCTTACAGTCCAGTCTAATCTTTGAAGAGTTGGCTTTGGGAATGGTTTTAGCACTGGGTTAACACAGCCCAAGGGCCATGTCTTCTGAGGTTCTTCAAGCCTCAGTCAGATCTTTAAGTCTGTCTTTTTACTCAAATTTGAGTTCTGCACCCCACTTTTCTCCCACTCCGTCAGGGACTGTCTGTTGTGTTCCCTGGCAGAGCTGTCACTGGTGACATCTTGGCACCATCTAGTTCTTCTAGTCTTAGGCTGATGGTTTTCTAGACCTTTCTGCTTCTTTGGTGTTCTTTATTTTGCTTTGCTCCAGATGAGTTGGGACCAATAGATGCATCTTAGACGGCCACTTGCTAGCTTTTAATATCCCGGACACCACTCACCAAAGTGAGATTCAAAGCTGTAAATCTTGATGCAAGGAAACTGTCACACATTTTTCTTGTAGAGCAGCTGGTGGTTTTGAACTACTGACCTTTCCGATAGCACTCAAGCACCTAACCACTGTGCCACCAGGAGTCCTTGGCAAAGGTATGAGAAAGATTATAGTCAGTGTTGATGGAGACACACTAACAAGAGCTCTCTAATGTTGGTGAGAAGGGGCACAACATTTCTCGAAAGGCTTTCATTTATTTGTATGCACCAGAATCTGAAAATGCATTTTTATTCAGATGTTCTCAGAAAAGAATCTATCCTAAAGAAATAATCAGAATAGGCACAAAGAATATGTTTCCTAATTATGAAAGATAGGGGAAAATATGTTTATTGAAGTATTATTTTCAATAATGAAAAATGTAAAAAAGTCTAAATGTGCAACCATAGAAGAATGGCTAAATTAGTCTACCCATACAACGTTTAAGAATGATTATCTCTGTGTATAGTACTAAAGATAATGATTTTTCCCTACTGAGACTTTTCCATTTTCTCCAGAGTTTCCACAATGAGTATCCTGACTTTTAAAATCACACAAAATGGTTAAGTAAAAAAATGCAAAGAGATATAGCAAATTTTTCTATAACAATCAAAGTCAACATCTGGCTTTTGCTGGTGATAACCACTGTTAATCTGAAGGCTACCAGAGCTGCTGAATGTACCTCATTCCCTGGTGCCCATGAGAACTTCCCAAGACTTATGTCTTGCTTTGTCACTCCTCCTATCTTTGTCACTCCTCTCCAGAATTACCCTTTGGATCATCATGGGTAGCACTGTCTCCCCACCAATGATACAATTCTTCTAGGAGTAAGATGCTTTCACTTTCCCAGTTTCTCAGTGTATACCTAGAGTTTTCAAATCTTTTACTTTGGACTGGCTCTTGTGTTTTCAGTAGCCCCTATTTCTTGAAGAAATCAAGTGCCCTGATGATTTGGGACAAGGGAAAATGCAAGTGTCTTCACAGTTTTGTGCTCAGATGATCTCTTTCTCTTGGAATTAACCATTCTGTCTCTATTGAATGCTTGCTTCTCAATTCACTTGTCTGTAGGGTCAAATCCTGCCCAATGTGGAACCATTGTATGAGTTACCTGGGAGCCTTTGCATACCATCTGACCCTCTGTATTTCCTCTTTTTTGGTTTTGGTTTCGTATTCTCAGCAATGTTTTCCATAGGCACTCTGTTAGGTTTCCATGAAAATGAGCCACTCAAGGCCAAACTTCATTTACCATCACATTCCTGATTCTCTAGGATGGTGTAAGAATCAGGACACAGTTACAAACTCTTCCTTGCCCCAGCCTCTTTCACTCTAGCTCTTAATTCATGTCTGTTAGGTGTTTTCTTCCTTCTCATACTGAGTTCATTGGCTCTGGGCTCTCATGTATGACTTCTCATTTAATGGAATATGTAACTCCTGGGAGCACCATCATGTGGCCCATGAGTACTCAGTACTCAGCAGACATACAGTGGTCATTTGCTGCCAGTTACGTGCTGTCAAGTCAGTTCCAATTCACAGCAACCCTTGTGCAACAAAATGAGACACTCCCTAGTCCTATGCTGTCCTTATAATTGTTGCTATGTTTGAGCCTCTTGTTGCAGCCACTGTGTCAGCCCGTTTCTTGGAGGCTCTTCCTCTTTCTTTATTGGCCCTCTACTTTAATAAACATGGTGTTCTTCTCTAGGGACTAGTACCTCCCAGTAACACGCCCAAAGTATGTGAGACAAACTCTTGCATCCTTACTTTGAAAGAGTATTCTGGCTGTACTTCTTCTGAAACAGATTTATTCTTTCTTCTTGCTCTCCATGTTGTATTCAGAATCCTTCATCAACACCATAGTTCAAGGGCATCAGTTCTTCTTCAGTCTTCTTTATTTGTTGTCCAGTGAGATGCCTGAGAAAACGATGGCTTGGGTCAGGTGTGCCTTAGTCCTCAAAGTGATGTTTTTGCCTTTTGACATTGTAAAGCAGTCTTTTGCAACAGATTTGCCCAATGAATGTGCCATTTTATTTCTTGACTACTGCTTCCAGTGGTCACTTAAGAAGGTCTAAAACAAAGGAGATATGAATTAGAAGAGTAGAATAACAGAGCTAGAGGAGACTTTAAATGATTGCTTTCCAGTATTTGTTTACAACATTGCAAGCTTGTAAAACCACACTTTGAATAAACAATGATGCGTGTGGCTGAAATGATCAGTCTAGAGGGTCTTGCTCTCCCATGCTGTGCCTGGTCATCATGAGGGTTGATCAGTATTTTGGTGCACTTGTAGTCTGTTTGAGGCGTATCAGGGTGACACAGGACAACTGTTGGAAAACTATGCTTTAAAATCAGCTAGTCCATCCCACTCTGACTTCTCTTTTACAAATTAAGAAAATGAGCCTTTTCTGCGGACCTTGATGGCATCATTAGACGGAGCCAATGAGCTGATGATGTGGGGAAATGAAAGAGTGACATCTTCTTTCTGTCTGCATTCATTTATTTAACCTCATTTTTAAATTCTTCTAATGCTACTCTTTTTTCCTAAAAAATGTGTTGTGATCAAAGTATGCATAACAAAATATGCACCATCTCAACAATTTCTATGCATACAATTCCGTAATACTAATTGCATTCACATTGTGTACTCATCTCATGATCCTTTTCCAAATCTTTCCACCGTTAATACAAATTCAATGTCCCCTGAGCAAAATCACCCCTTTGACTCTTCTGCCCCATCTCTGGTAATCATTCATAAACTTTGGGCTCACTCTACTTGCTTATTTCATATATGTAAGATAATAATTCCTTGTCCTTTTGTGACTGACTTATTTTGCTCAGTATGGTGTCTTCAAAGTTTATCCATGTTGTGGTATGCATCAGGATGTCACTCTCCTTTATGACTGAGTAGTATTGCCCCCTGACCAAGTCTTGTCTCATTATGAGAGGCTCTAAACTGCATTAAAAAATTTGTCTATGTCAGTAGAAAGTAGATCAACTTAAATGGACTTCACCATAAACTGAAGCTCTTCTAATCTCAATCCAATATTGCAAGGATAGAGTAGCAGGAACAGGGTCTGGGGACCACACTCTCAGGGGACATCAAGGTCAGTTGGTATAATTAACCTATTGCTAAGAGAGTCTTTTATACCCCGTATTGGTGAGTGGTATCTGGGATCTTAAAAGGTAGCAAGCTGCCATCTGAGGTACACCAAGTTGTCCCAACTCGTCTGGAACAGGTAATAACCAAGAACAATGAAGACACCAAGAAAAAAGAGCCCAGTAGACAGAAGGACCCATGTGAATGGGAGACTGTTATCAACATGTGACCAGAAGAACCAGGTGGTGCCTGGCCACCACCAAAGACAGCTGTGATGGAGCACACAATGTAGAGTCCCTGTGGCAACATGAGAACTAGAGGAGTGCAGCTCAAGAACTCTACTAAAAAACCACAATTGATGGCCCGATGACTTGGGGGATCCCCTGGGAGTGTGACCCCCTAGTGGACCTGCTGCTGCCCGTGTCCAGAAAACACTGCTGAGATCAACTCTTTGGACAAAAATGGACTGAACTCAGGAATACACTGTGATCGTAGAGCATGTGTAGTTTATGGTTCTATGCATTTACAGGATGCTGTCCTAGTGGTCTCTTTCTGCATGGGAGAGAAGTGGATGGAGAGGCGGGGACAGGAGATTTTTAATAGGATAAAGCAAGCAGAATGAAAGGCAGGAGTGCGCTGTCACTGGGCAAGGAGAGCAGAAGGAGCTGCAAATAGCTGGGCATGCAAAATTAATTTGGATTGTACACTTCCATTTAATCACAATAAAAACTTGCATATGTGGGCATCAGGAGAGGGCAGGAGAGCTAACTGCTGGGTTATTAAATTCTGTAATCTTTCACATGGTAGCATTTTTCATAAGGTAAAACTTACTATTTTTCCTGTAGATTTGGTACCAGAAACTAAAGATTTTTCTCAGCTGTAGTTCTTGGTACTTACACAAAATACAGATCCTGTAGAAAATAGTGAAAGGAATTTGCTGGGAGAAGAAAAAGCTGAGAGGTCATCTGTTTGGGAATACCAGGCTCCAAGGGCTAATAGAAGGAGACCAACTGTCCCCTGCTCTTGGGGAAAGGTCCTGCTCCCAGTGAGATGAAGAAGGGTACCCCCAACAGCTGAGACAGACCCGGTTGCAATGCTCCACTGCCAGTTGTATTTTTTTTTTCCTTCTTGTTCTGGAAGAATCAAAAAGTGAAGCAGAAGCTGTGACTAGTGACCCAGCCACTGAACCAGGGACTTGGCTTTTGAGAGCGGTAGTTGAGGTTTCTGAAGGCCAGTTCAGATACCTTGTTTTTAAAACTAGGTAGGTGACGGGCAGGAGGACAGGCAGAAGGGCAGAGGAGGAGGTGCGAGTCTCAGGCTTCAAGTGCGTGAGGTCATTCCGCAGCCCTCCCATTTCCCTAGCTGCAGATGTCAAAAGATGGGAACGAATCCTGCGCTTGTCCTGGTTTCCAGGTTACGATCCCTCTGCCTTTTCTCTGCTCCCCTTGGGAGCCTTAGGAGTCTGCAGAACCACTTGACAGATGATCGTCCTCACAGGCAGCAGACGAGCACATTAGCCCACTGCAACTCAGCCACTGAGGGGCAGAAAGCTCTTGTACATAACGGCTTTAAGTGTAAACATGTGTTTTTGCCATTCACCATTTTTCCCCCTTTAAAGAAGCCATATGTGGTCATGTTCTGGGGGGCAACACAACGTACAGCAGGTGGGCTCTTGAACTGGCCTGGGGGGTAGCAGAAGTCAGGTGCAGGAGATACTGACCTTATGGGTTTGGTTTAGAGGGAGTTTGCAAAGGCGACTGTAAAACCTGAAGGGAGCGGGGCTGCTTCTTGAACCCTTAACGAAAGAATGGATTCTAATGTGGAAGTTCCAGGGGCAGTAACAGCCAGAGAGAAAGAGAAGAGATTGGAATGTTGACGGCCGATGATGTTTAACAGCAATACCCATATTTATCCCCATGACAAAACTATGATTCCGTGAGCTCACTCTGGACCTCCAAATTCCTTCCTTTTTCCTCCTCCCTGGAGCATATAGGCTCTGGCTGACAATGACAGAGCATGCTGAGGCCTGGGGAGTGTCTGTGAAGTCAGCAAGGTTAATAGCACAGCCAGCACATTCCTGCTCTCCTATCCTGGTTGTTCCTGCTTTGACCAGAACCTAAGTGATAAAGAGATAATATCAGAGCAGTGTCTACACAGCAAAGGAAAGCAGAGGTTAGGTGATGTTTGATAAGTTTTATCAAAACCAAGCTATGTAGTTCAAGTTTAAATTATCCACTTAGATCGCCCACACCATTGAAATTAACCACATGATGAGCAATTTGCTTTATGCTCTTGAGGAAAGACCCTAATTCTTGTGCATGCTTTTAAGATGGGATTCCTAAAAGTCATTAATTCAGCTACTACTGTTTGCTATGTGCGTGGTACTGGGAGCAAAATAGTGAAAACAACTTTAGCTTTACTCTCAGCAGTTTATGGTCTGGTCGGGAAAAGACTTGTTAGCAGAGCGTGTCATTTGTCCCTGGCAGTTGTCATGGGAGTACACAGGAGGGACATCAAAACTCATCTTGATTGTATTGACCAGTGATGGGAAGGGATGGGTCAGGGAAAGTTTCTGGAAGAAATAAGGGTGGGTAAGAGTTAATTGGTTGTGGGAAGCTATCCTAGGTGTTGGAAGTCTTCTCAAATGTCTGAGGGACCAAGAGGAGGATGGGAATTCAGGTGTAAGAGGCAGAAGCAATAAGAAAGGGAAAAATCCCACTGGTCTGGGTGTCAATGGGTTAGTTCCATTGTACTTAAAATTGGTTGGTGGGTACCACTGAAATGATTCCACCTCATAGTAACCCCACGGTACAGAGTGGAACTGCCACATAGGCACTTTATAGAAGCAGGTCACCAGGTCTTTCCCTTAAGGAGCTTCCAGGTGTGTTTGAATCACTGGCCTTTGGTTATCAGCCACTTAACTACTACACCAGCTTAGTCCCTTTTTGTCCCAGGACTGTATTTGAGATTGACTCCATGTGGTTTCTGTGCCAGGTTTCTAAATCAGTGTCCATTAGGTGAGTGCTACAAGATATGACATTCATGGTTTGGGAAGGAGGACATCCATTCACCACTTCTCCCAGAAAGGAGATACCTTATTTCTGGAGCTAATCGGAATCGAGGATGACAGTGTTCACTTGAATGTCCACATTGTACAGAGACAGGTGGGGTTTCTCAGGATGAAACTCCAGGATGTTACACTCTTCATCAGCAACCATTGTCAAGAATTGAGCTCAACTTCTATATTATTATGCCAGATTATTAGATTACACTCTAGCCTTAATTTCTGGAGGAAATATTAAAGATTAGTGATAAGCTTTCCAGTTGGATATGAATGTAACTGGCTTGACTTTATGCAGGTAAAACACATTTTTGCACTTTTTCCCCTTCTTTGGACTTTGTTACTACTTTAGAAACAGTAATTGTTGTTACTGTTGATAAAGTTCCCAGATTCCACTTTGTAGGTTAGCAGTAACAATACCAACAGCAGTGATAACTCTTGGCACTAGTAGGACTCTGTGTAACACACAAATGCACATCTAAGTCGAGCCCCTTAACCTCCCCCATCTTCACGAATTGTGGCACCTGCATGAACGTGTGATTAAAACTAAGTCCTGGGTTCAGAGTCTCATGAAGTGTCCAGACTCTAGGAAAATATCCAAACATTCCTAGGGCTTGAAACCAAGGTCAGAGATGTTTATTTTCTCACCTAAAATCTCTGTTCCTGGTTATGGAACATTGCTGTCTTCCTCTGTTATACCTTTGTGACGTATCAGCTTCTGCTGTTCTCCATTTCCAAAGATCTCATTGGCCCAAGAGCAGTGGAAAGGAAAGCAAAGTTTTGAACTTTCTGCCTATATAGTTATTCTTCCCAACATCTTTGAATTTACTATGGCCACTCACATAAGTCTTGCAGCTATCAAAAGAATGGAAATAGATAAATTATACTTGATAGTTACTAGATGTGAACCTTTCATTGAACTACATGTTAGGTATGTAAGAGAGATTATTTTTGGCCTCACAATAAGATTGCAAAGGTTTTATATTTTCACTTTCAGAGAGTTTGAGTAAATCACCGTGTCGACACAGCTGTTGTATTGGGTGGTGTGGTGGTTCGGTGGCAGGATTCTTGCCTTCCACGCAGAAGACCTGGATTGATTCCCGGCCAGTGCATCTCATGTAGAGCCATCACCCCTCTGCCAGTGGATGCTTGCATGTTGCTATGATGTTGAACTGGTTCCAGAAAATCTTCCCAACTAATCAAAGTAGGAAGAAAGACCTGGCAATCTACGTCCAACAGTCAGACAATGGAAATCCTTGGGACCACAGTGGTCCAGTTTGCAGCTGATTGTGGTGACGGCAAATGACCCACCAGCGTTTTGTTTCATTGTGCTTGGAGTTTCTGAGACTCAGAGGCTGATTCACTGGCAGCTAACAATACAACAGTGACAATTACTGCTATTGTAACTGACACATCTCAGTTTTCACGCCTCAAAAGCCTGGTGGTGTAGTGGTTAAGTGCTACAGCTGTTAACCAAGAGTTGGCAGTTCACGTGCACCAGACGGTCCTTGGAAACTCTACAAGGCAGCTCTACTCAGTCCTATAGGGTCGCTGTGAGTCAGAATCGACTCAATAGCAGTGGGTCCTGGGACTGCCTTTCCACTGGAATCCCTGGTTGCATAGTGGTTACCTGCTGACATCTGCTATTTCACCAAGAGGTCAGCAGTTCAAATCTGCCGAGTGCTCCTTGGAAACTCTATGGAGCAGTTCTGCGCTGTCCTATAAGGTTGCTGTGAGTCAGATTGACTTGACAGCAGCAGGTTTGGTTTGTGTTTACTCCAAGGTAACTTGTTGCAAATCACCATAGCATCTGATGTGCTAAAAATGGGAATCTCTGCACATCAGGTTGAAGGCTGCAGAACTATAATAAAGGGAAATGCGAAGTTGCTCTATTAAAATGACAAATACCCAGCTGTAGCTAATTAGCATGATAACCTATGCATAAAAGAGAATTGTAAAATTATCGAGATTAGCTTTGCAATGCCATTAACCACCTAATAACTCTTCCTTGGCCCTCCCTCCTCGATGAGATGGTCTTGCAGATGCCTGATCTCAATTTGCTTCATCATATGGCACAGCAGCGCAGCAGTGCCACAAGCGACTGTGGGGATGTGGTTCTCACAGTGGGATGTGTTTTATCTCTGCAAATTGGTAAATTAAAATCATTTCACCTAGGGCGATCCTGCACCGGAAATATACTGCCAACCTTGACAACGGTTCTGTGTTTTGTCTCCCCTTTGATTTGCTTTTCCATCCTTTTCTCTGTTTTCATTTCCTCTGAGGATAACAGACTGCAGGATAGAAAGACCCAGACAGACCAGGCGGCCAGTACTGTTTATCCTGAACCCTGTCTCCAAGAGGGAGGCAGCTGGGAAGGAGGAGAGCTTTATTTGACGGAACCAGGAAATCAAAACACATTGGGTTACAGCCACGCCATTTCAGTTCTTCTTAGAAGGAGCCCCTGCGGGCTACCAGCTTTCGAAAAGCTGGAAAGAACCTAAGCATGCATTGCATCCACCACTTAGGCTGCAGCAGCTTGCACATTCAGCAGCTGCCATGAAATGAACCCATGAAAAGAGATCAAGGCAAGTCAGGTCCTTCGATGGCAAACAATGTGTGTGGTGAAGGTGGCTGGTTTGATGCGATTTGCTCTAGGAAACAGTAGCAGAGCTAATCTCTGTCTCCCTCCCTCTTGTCCTCACTTGGTCTTTTCACTCAAACACTTCCATTCTTCCAATTGTACCTTTCTACCGGGAGGCCTTTTATGGCAATTTCCAGTCTTCCAAAAGGATTTTCAGTTTGCCAAAAAATGTCTGGGGCTGGAGGCAATCGTGTGATGAATGAACTCAGGCCTTGCACATTGCATGTGGAGAGAGGAATGGATTTCTATAAAATATTTGATTGGTCCAGGAGAGGCTGTAATATTTGCCACTATGGTACCTGTTTTCTGATTTTTACTGTGAGCTGAATTGATTTTGCTGGAGTTCAGAGTGACAGAATCTGCATGGTGCCTGGTGTATGTGCCGCTCTCCACTGAACAAGAGAAGAAATGAGTGGATAAATTAATGCACACCTGTGTGCAGTTAACATATACTAATAGAAGGTGACCAAAGATCTTACCTGTACCTGAAGGATAAGCTAGGAATAAAACATGGTTCACAGAGGGATGGTGTAAGTATTTGTTCCCTTAGCTGTTCACATAGTTCAGTCTTCACCATTGATTCATTCATCTTACACATTTATTATTGAAATCATTTGTAGTAGAAGTCTTGCCTTCCATGTGGGAAATCCAGGTTCGATACTGGCCAATGCACCTGACAAGCAGCCACAACCCACCTGTCATTCGGGGCTTACCTGGTGCTGTCATGCTCAGTAGGTTTCAGCAGAGATTCCAGATGAAGATTAGGAAGAAAGAGCTGGTCATCTACTTCTGAAATATCAGCCAGTGAAAACTCCGCGGATCACATGGTCCATTCTGTGAATTGTCCCGGGGGTGGTGTGGGACTGGGTGGGAAGTGTGCCCTTCTATTGTATGTGGAGTTACTGCGAGTCATGGGCTGACGCAACGGTGGTAATAACGGTAATTCCTACAACCACCTATTTTGTGATAAGCGCTGTGCTAGATTCTGAATATATGATGGGAAATAAGACAGAGCTAGTCGTTGCCTTGGGGAGTTGATAGTCTAGTAGAGAGTGAACAATAAATATCAACTTACACACTCATAAAGGGAGGGTAGTTCTCAGAGTTCATAGATGGAGACTGTTTTCTGTAGTTTCACTTAACTAACTTGAACCTTTGTTTGCCAGCTGCAGTTGCCCCCTTTAAGGTATTTCAGAAAACACACTGTACTAATGTATTTTTCCAGCAACAGGTAGACAAAATTGATACGGCTACTCTTACAAAAATACCTGGGGGAAGGGAGCACGGTTGACAAACAGACATAAATGGCAGATATTATTTTTATAAAAATGCTGTAGATAACAAGAAAACTCTGGTGGCGTAGTGGGTTAAGTGCTACATCTGCTAACCAGCAGGTCAGCAGTTCAAATCTGCCAGGTGCTCCTTGGAAACTCTATGGGGCAGTTCTACTCTGACATGTAGGGTTGCTATCAGTCAGACCCAACTCGACAGCAGTGTTTTTTTTTTTTTCTTCTTTTTTTTCTTTAATAGATAACACAGTTACTAGTGAGGCCTATTGATGAAGACAGAGCCCTGGTGGTGCAGTGGTTAAGAATTCAGCTGCTAACCAAAAGGATAACAGTTCAAATCCATTAACTGTTGCTTGGAAACCCAGTGGGTGGTTCTAGTCTGTCCTGTAGGGTTGCTGTAAGTTGGAATTGGCTAACTCTATGATGAGAGATTTGAATTTTGGGGGTTGGAGGTGACCTGGAGGAGTAGAGGAGTCACAGCTGGATCCAGAGGTGAGGGTTCAGCAGAAGCAGAGTGACCAGCCCGGCAGATGTTTGGAGGCTGTGGACGCTGTGGTGTTCTAAGGCCTGATGGGAGGAGTATGACCAGAGAGGGGAGAGCTGGGGGAGGCTGCTTGGAACAAGGCTGAAAAGCAGAACATGTGCCAGCTTTTGCGGGGTTGGTGCTGTGAACTGAATCGTGTCTCTCCCAAAATGTACTGGAATCCTAGCCCCACTACACGTGGAGAGGAGCCCTGGTAGTCCCCAGCTAAGGACTCAGCTGTTAACCCACCCACTGGCTCTGTAGAAGAAAGCCCTAGGAAGCTCTCCCATAAAGGTGACAGCCTAGCAAACCCTATGAGCCCAGTCTACTCTGTCAATGTGAGTCAGAACCCACTCGCAGACACCTAACATCAATATACTTTGTGTGTGATCCTACCTGGGAATAGAGATTTCTGGGGTATGTCTTAGGATAAACTGTCACTTAAACCAATCACTTTTGAGCTGTCAAAGCAGCAGATCAGGTGCAGAAAGAAGGGAGCCAAGATGAGGGAAGATTGATGTCACTTGCAGATGGCCAAGGGGAGCATCACCTAGGGACTGAAGCTGGGACAGAAGGGGGAGACTTCACCCTGACATCTTTTCTAGCCTCTGCTTCATAGAGATAGAACTCTTTAGGGGGAATGGAGACTCACCACCCTGTTCCCCTCTCCTCAACCCCCCACATCCCCAATCCCCCACACCCCCAGCCCCCCACACCCCCAATCTCCCAAGCCCCCAGTCCCCCACGCCCCCAATCCCCCACTCCTCATACCTCACTAATGTTTTTTTTCAGTGTGACTGAGACAAAAGCAAAGGTGAAAAACCTCACATCCCAACATCTGGGATTAAAATGTAGAAAAATAAATTGTGCAACTTCCTCCTCAGAAACAATAACAACTTCAAACTAAAAACTTTTTGGTCTTGCTTCTCCATCAGAAGTAGCTACTTTCCAATGAATGTTTAAAACAAAAGTTCCCCTTCTGGGCAACTCTAACTAAAGATAGCTTCCAGCTCAGAGAAGCTGGTGATTTGCATACAAAGACTTCTTTTAATTACTCCTTAAAATTTCCAGTTTTTATAAACTGCCTCTGACAAAAACTGTTACTGTATCATATTGCAAACAATTCCTGTGAATCTAATTCTAGGGAAACTAATGTGCCTGTCAGCAAAAGAATTTTCCACAGAACTGTCAAGCCCACCAACTGCCAAATTCCTTTCCTGCCTTTCTAAAACTCTTGGGAGAAACCGTGGTGGTGTACTGGGCTTAGGGCTAGGTCTGCTAACCCAAAGGTTGGCAGTTCAAATCTGCTAGTTGCTCCTTGGAAACTCTGTGGGGCAGTTCTGCTCTCAACTAGGGGTCACTATGAGTTGGACCTGACTGACAGCAGTGGGTTAGTGGGTAGGAACCTCTTGGACAACTTTTTGTAAGACCTAGTAAAGAACTTTTGGAGCTTTGCTGGCACAGTGGTTAAGGGATTGGCGGCTCATCAACAGGTTGACAATTGGAAGCCACCAGCCGCCCCTTGGAAACTTGCCTGGGCAGTTGTACCCTATCCTATAGGATTGCTGTGAGTTGAAACGGCAGCAATGAGTTTGTGTTGTTTTTTTTTTCTTTAGTAGAGGGCCTTATACTTAGAGTGAAACCACTAAATCCTGCTTGGACTGGACCTGGGCCTTTTACTTTCAGTCTTATCCAGTGTCTTGGTATAAGGCTTGGCCATAGTTTGCACAGGTCAGGATCTCTACACCTTGGGCTGTTGACATTTTGAACTAGAGAATGTTTTGATTTAGGGGGCTGTCCTACATACTGTAGGATGGTTAACAGTATAGTGACTAGCTGCCTAGTTGTGACAACCAAACATGCCCTGGGGAGCAAAATCATCTCTAGTTGAGAACTGCTGGTCTAGCTGTGAGCAAGCTGGGATCTATAAGGTTTAGTGTGGGGAGTGGGGGAAGCAATACCTTCATACATGAATATCTTCATACGTGTATTTTCTTTATATCCGTTGGAATTTTACTTCCTTGCTCTTTACCTTCCTGCTTATTTTGAACATCTCTCTTCCTAATCTTACAGAGGTGAGAGCCAGGAGACTCTAAGCCATTTCTTCTCAAAGGATTAAAGAAAAAACAACAACAAAAATCCAGTTGCTGTATGGTTGATTTCAGCTCACAGAGACTCCATGTGCACCGGAGTAAAACTCTTTCACAGGGTTCCCAATAGCTGGTAGTTTTGAAAAGTTTTCCAGGTCTTTTTTTTTCTGAGGGGTCTCTGGATGGACTCAAACCTCCAGCCTTTAAGTGAGCAGCCGAGGACATTAACCGTGTGTACCACTCAGGGATTCCCTCAAAAGACTTAGAACAATTAAAGACAAAAGATGTTTCAGGAAAAGAATGGAAGAGTCTAGGATAGGAAGAAGATGAATACATTCACTCAAATTTTTTCTAACCGTATCCAGTTTTACTTGGAAACTCATGTTTAGGCAATCATGTCTCTGTAGAATAGTATGTATTAATTATGAAAATATGTGGTATGTTCTGGCAATCCTGGTGGTATGGTGGTTTAAGTGTGGCAGCTGCTAACCAAAAGGTTGGTGGTTACAATCCATTAGATGCTCCTTGAAAATTCTTATAGGGTTGCTACAAGTTGGAATAGACTTGACAGGAGTGGGTTTGGCTTTTGGTGCTCTGTTCTAGATCTTTTTGTCACACAAGTTTTAGCAGTTAATATCCTGAATAATGAGCAATATATCCCCATTTCACAGATTAGAACAAGTGACTGCAGAGAGAAGAGTTAACAAACCCCAGGTCAGCTGGATGCCAAAGTGACAGACTCATTGCCATGTCATCGATTCCAGCTCATAGTGACACTATAGGACTGACTAGACCTGCCACACTGAGTGTCCAAGGAGCAGCTGGTGAATTCTGTCAACCTTTCCAGTGACATTTTGGTTAGCAACTGAGCTCTTCACCACTGTGCCATTAGGGTACCAAAGTGAAAGAGCTGGGATTCATTATAGAAATCATATTCTTCCAGTTTCACCACATCCCTTGTTGTGCTGATTTTGGCGTTCTCAAACCACGGGAAAAGATCTCTGCCCTTTCATGGACTTCATATAAGACAGGTTTACAGTAATCAGATCACATTTTAGTATTCTAGGAGAGATGAGATGCCAGTTTCCTGCCCACCCCCATTTTTGTAAAGTGATTTTTGAATTCTATTAAGCCTTTGCAGTCGTCTATTTGAGGACTCTTTTTGACCTGCATAATTAAGCTGTTTCTCCACAGTCCAGTATTGTTTATTATTTTTTGCACATTGGCACCTTCTGTCTTTTGAATAAATAATACCTAATAAAGATAAGCCCATAAAATTTGCATAGAGGCTATATGTTTGGCTGAGAACATATGCTGGATGAGGTGTAACTGCTTACTACCCAAATGTTTAATCAATGATAATAAAAGAAGCTGCTGTTATGTTACACTGCTGAAGCTAATGTTTATAATGCTCATTTCCAATGGGGCATAATATAGCCCTGCAAAGAAGGGAAGAGAGTTTGCCAGCCTTTCTTTTCCTCGACAGCATTATAATGAAATGATCACTCTCCTCTCCTTACGGGCCTCGCATTTTGAATAGAATTACAGAATCATAGAGGCTCAGAACTGCAAGGGGAGCTAGTGGCCTGGCTTCAAGTCTCCCTCTCCCATCTCGAAGCTGTACAGCCTAGGACCTGTCACTTACCTGTGTGCGCCTCAATTTTCTCATCTTAAAATTGGGATAATGTTGAAAGCTTCAGAGATCTGCTGGGATGATTAAGTAAATGTATGTGAGGATAGAATGTAAATATTAAAATATTATACAAATTTAAATTCAGTAATTTTTAATAAGCATCTGTTTGTTATAGAGGAAACGCTTGTGGCATAGTAGTTTAAGTATTATAGCTGCTAACGGAAAGGTCGGCAGTTCAAATCCACCAGGTGCACCTCAGAAACTATGGGGCAGTTCTGTTCTGTTCTGCAGTGTCACAATGAGTTGGAATGGACTAGATGATGGTTTGGTTTTGGTTTTGTCTGCTAGAGAGGAAACCCTGGTGGCATAGTGGTTAAAATAGGACTGCTAGCCAAAGGGTAAGTGGTTGAAAACCCACCCACAGGCACCTTGGAAAACAGATCTGATGATCTGCTTCTGGAAGGTCACAGTCATAAAAATCCCATGGATCTGTTCTAATTTGTGCATGTAGGGTCACCATGAGTTGGAATCAACTTGAGGGCAATCAACAGCAATAACAGAAACACTTACAAAAGGGAAGGAAGGCTAAACTGGGTTAGGAAAGATGAGCAGGGTCCAGGAAAGCTAAAAAAGGAAGATGGAAATTGAGTTCAACAAAATGACCAAAGCAACAGTTGTTTTGTACCACGATATGGGGATAGATCACTTATTTAGGGTATTAGCTGGGTGATAAGATTCAAAGTGGGAAAGGGACAAACTCTAAACTTATGACATAGAGTTAACTCCAGTGGCAGCGTGGAGTACAGTAGAAGCCAGGGAAAGGTCTCGTGTGGGTTGACCAGTTGGCTGGCCCTGCAGTAAGTCACCTGGGAGAAGATGGCAGCAGAAGGGTCTGTTACGTGGTGAAGAACTTGAGTACTTTTTAAAGACTATGTTTCTCTGACTACAAGCAGACTCTGCAGTAGGACAGCATGGTCCAGATTCACACAGGTTATAAATGAGTAAGAGATGAGGGAGGATGGGTGTCAAAGAAGCATTTTAGGAAGGGGGACAGAGTGGGTGAGAACCTTGTGATGGTACCAGTGAGACAACATAATCAACAACAGCAGATCACAGAGAGAAAGGAGGAGAACTAGTGAGAAACGAGGCAGGAGCCAGGACTCGTACGACCTGGAAAATCTAAATGGTGGAACTAGTTTTAGAAGGGGTAAGGCTCATGCTTTCCTTTGAGGCAGAGTCTAAGCTTCCAGGTCACCAAGTGACAGCCGTTTGTTGAACCAAAGACCTTTCGCAGCCACCACTAAATGGGCCAGTAAATGTCATTCCACCTGCCCATTTCCAGAGCTTCACGTGAGTGTACAGAGCAGATCAAAGGTCTCCATAGCGATTTGTCAGGAAAGTACGTTTGGAGGTTGTCAGCCACACTGTGGTCTCCTCCACCTCGTCCCACCCAAAGCCTGCACCCTCTGCAAAGCCCGAGTGAGAGGGCTGACCCCGCCAGGTCCCAAAGCTCCTTTTCCCTCCCGCCTTTCCTTGTGCTCTGCTGTTGTTATTTTTGAAGTGGTGTGTGAGGGCAGGACGCGGCGTCAGTCTCCCCTAGGAACACGGGCTGAAAATGGAAAATAAGATGCACTGTGACATTTTAGCTAGGAGACCTTTCTCTGGCTTTGGGAAAAGGTAGCTGAACAGGCACCCATTGTCAGGGAGCCGGAAGAAAGCCACATAGCCAAAATGTCATCTCTCAGTTTGTTTGCTGTTACATTGTCAGCGTACATTTGATTGCTCTTCTTTCTCAGGTCTGAGGATAAGGGGTCTAAGCTACTCTGGCTTTGCCTTTCTTGTCATAAAAATCTCCCTCCCTTGTCCCATAGAAGCCGCCCACATGCCAGCAAGACTCACACAGAGCCTATCTGTTTCAAATTGGCAAATACGTCTTTACCCAAGAGGTGTGGGTTCGCTTAGGCTGATTCATGTTTTTCAGAGAAATGAGCCAAAGCTGCCAGAGAGGTAGAAGTACACTTTGGGCGCATCAAGTCCTTTGTTCTAAACGCTAACTTCTGCTCCTGTCTTTCCTTAATCTGCCCTCGGATCCTGTAGACTTTAAGGTAACATCAGAGTCATGGGAAGACCAGACTGTTGGGAAACATTCTGATCTGTTTCTGACTTAGATCATTCCTCCCTCCCTGCATGCAGTAAGTAAACTTGTGTCAAGGCTCACTTTCCTCATTTGTTGAATGGGGATAATATTGTTGTTGCTGTCTGACTCATGACAACTCTATGCTAAACAAACAAAATTTTGCCTGGTCCTGTGCCATCTTCACTGTCACTGCTGTCACCACTGTGTATTTTGAGTGTCTTCCAACCTAAGGGGCTCATCTTCTGCACTACAAAAGATAGTATTTCTTTATTGAGAATGAGTGAAAGTGTACAGTTCAGTCTAAATTTGCATGCCTGCCTATGTGCAGCTCCTACTGCTCTCCTTGCCCTGTGACAGCACACTCCCCCTTCCTGTTCTATACATGTGATAGCCTCTTAACAATCTCCTGTCCCCTCTTCTCTACCCTTTCCACTCCCCTCTAGTAAGTGGCCAGTGGGATGACATCCCATAGATGCATGGAACCATAAATTACACAAACAATATGATCACTCTGTGTCACTGAATCCAATCTTTTCCTGTGCGAGGAGTTGACCTCAGTAATGATTTACAGACAGGGTCAGCATCAGGACCAGGGCCATTCTTCCAGGGGAACCACGAGGTCTTTGGACCATCAGTTGTGGTCTTTTAGTGGAGATCTCAGGGTGCACCCCTTTTTACTCTCGCCTTGTCAACTTTGTGAGCCCCATCATGGCTGCCACTGGTGGTAGCTGGGTACTATCTGGTTCTTCTGGTCACATGTGATGTAGTCACCCATTCACATGGGTCTTTCTGTAAGGACAGTATTCTACTGCGAATCCACTGGGTTTTCATTGGCTAATTTTGGGGAAATAGGTCATCAGACCTTTCTTCCTAGTTGGTTTTTGTCTGGAAGCTCTGCTGAAGCCTATCTCCCAGAGTACCCTGCAGTATTGGAAATACTGGTGGCATAGCTCCCAGTATTATAGCAACAGATAAGCCACCACAGTGTGACAAACTAGCAGACAGGTGGTAGTAGAATAGTAACAGCACTTGCCATAAAGGATTATGGATAGAAAGGGCTGCCTGTAGGAGTTGGCCTCTGGTAGAGGAGACAGTGGAGTCTTCAGGGACCAGCAGTGAGGAGGGAGGGAAGAAATGCACAGACTGCACCCTCCCCTGCCTACTCTTCTCTTGCTGGTGTCCTATTTTATTCCAAACCAACTGGAAGCTAAAGGATGGGGAGTCTGAAGAGGAGTCCTGAGGCCCAGAATGGTGTAGGGACATGGTTGAGAGACGACCTGATGTTTATACAGAAAATTCACAGCGACTCTAGTGCGCACAGAATCATGCTGTGTGCTCAGGATCCCAGGCCCTCACCAGCACTCTATCCTGCCCTGCCCGGTGCTCCTTACTTTGTTATTGTCATGTGCTGTGGAGTCAATTTCAATTCACAGCAACCCCATGGGACAGTGGAACTGCCCCTGTGGGGTTTTCTAGGCTGCAATCTTTACAGGAGCAGACTGCGAGGTCTTTCTCCTGCAGAGCCACTGGCAGAATGGAAGGGAGCTGATCTTGGAATTGGGCTGACCCAGATTCTAGAACCTTCTCTCCCTCTCCCCACCTTAGTTTGTTTACTTTGCTGGTCTGTTTTCTCATCAGTCGTATGCCACCTGTCTTGCAGAATCACCATTCATTAACACAGATGCTACATCAGGCACCTTTGTAACCCTCTGTTTGTCCAGCGCATTGCCCATGTTGGCTGATTGGCTAGTTTTCCTGGTGTTGAATGGGATTCACCTCAGATCCTGCAAGTACCTTTCACATAATAGGTTCTCACCGTAGTTGTTCTGCCTGCCTGATGCTCCCACCCCAGGGAAGGCTGAGGTTACGCAGCATTCTTCTGGAGCAGAAGGCAGCCTCGTGCATTTCATGGCTTTGCACCGAGGCATGGTTGACCCCAGCTGGAGTGTCTAACTCTCGCCCCCTTGTGGGGCCTGTACTTCTGAGATAGGTCATTTATGGAACTTCAGGGGAAGCATCAAGAAGACTGTCCCCAATGCCCACAGCTGTGGACTTCTGGTTTCCCTGTCTCTACTTGGGATCTCCCCTAGCTGTCTAGGAATGCCAGTTAATGAAGGGCTTGGCAGCCCAGGTTTGGCTGGAGCTGCTGGACAGGGATGCAGACACCTGGCAAACGAGTCTTGGAGAATTCACTGCAACAGCTCTGTGGCCTGATTGCTCGGAGCCCATCATTCATTTTGCATAATTGTTGACCTTTCTGTCTGCATTCTCCATGGAGAATATCGAGTCATTTTCCAGAGTGTAGAGGAATATGGGAAATGTACGCCAGCTTGGGAGTCCATCAGTATCAGTCTTATGCACCTACTTTTGCAGCAGAGTCCACAAGGAGTCAGAGGTCTAGGGTTCTGAGACCAACAATGGCCCCGGTAAAGAACCCAGGGAGCCAGGTAGCTGGGTGCTGTTAGCTGAGGGAAGGCTACTTCTCCGGCCACTTGTGGATGTCTGCCTCTTTCCAAAATTTGAGTCTGATGTTGTCACCCTCTGCTCAGAAGTCACTGATGCACAGGTATACAAAACTTTCTAACTGAATTCCAACCTGCCTTCCCAGCCGCATCTCTCTGCGGTGACCTCTGTTACCCAGGTGCCGGCCACAGCGGACTATCAATGCACCTCCAGAGCAGCTGTGTTAGCTCACGCCTGTGGGCCTTTACCTCCCGCTTTTGCCTCCTGGGATGTCTTTCTTCCTGCCTTTCTCTACTTTCCAAGCTTTTTTTCTGACTCTTTTAGGCTGAACTGATTACTTTATCTTGTCTGCCCATGGCGCTTGTTACCATCAAGTCAATTCCTACTCTGGAGCTGTTCCACTGGGTTTTCTTGGCTGTCATCTTGACAGAGGCAGGTTGCCAGGCCTTTCTTCAACAGTACTGCTGGGTGCGTTCTATCTGCCCACCTTTGGGTTAGTAGTCAAGCACAAAATACTTGTGCCCCCTAGGGAGATTCCTTCTGTGTTAACCCTTATTATATTGTATTCCATAGATTCATGTGTCTGTCTAGTCCTCTTTGAGGGAAAGGGTCTGAGTAGTATTCAGTTTTCCTAAGTACCCAGTACATAGTAAAGGCTCTGTAAATGCTTAAAAAATAAAGGAGTCAGAAAAAGAATACTGAAGGCCCTGCTACCATAAATGCCACAGACCTATGCTGTATATTAGGACTCTTCAAGCTGCAAGCGAGGTAAATGTCAAGCAGATTAAGTAAGAACTGAATTTCCTGGTTCATGTAACTGAAAAGTCCAGGGGAGGCTGGCTTCAGGAATGGTTTGATTTAAGGTTCAAACAATGTGACTGACAGAACTCTGTCTCCTCACTTCCTCTCAGTACATTCATAAACCTGATACCCCTCACAACACTAAGGTTTCTGGAGCCGACTAAAGATTTACATGCTAACTAAAGATTTGCATCCTGATTATACTAACATGAGAGGGAGAGAGAAGGCTTCTCATTCCCAGAAATTCCAGCAAAGGTCTCATTAGCAATGATTGGGTTGTATGCCAATCTCTGAATATATGCCTGTAATCAGGGGTGAATTATCTAACAGGCAAAGTGAGCACAGTACTTATGTTGCTTAACAGATCCTTTGTAGTGAACAATTTCATTTTTTTTTTTCATCAAAGGTTTTGCTTCTAGGTATGGCTGTCATCTGTCTCTCTCCAAACCTCACAGCTCCTTCCTACAGAATCAAAACCTCTTTTTAAATATATAGTCCCTTACAGGGACGGATTAATATTATGCAAGGTAAGCATGAATTTATTTGTGGGTATTTACTAATCTGTAGTGCACAATTTCACATGCTTTACAAATGAAACGTGAAACTGTGCGCTATAGATTAGTAAACAGGCACAAATAAATCAGTGCTTACCTTGCTTTCCAGGTAATCCTACCCTACCCATGGGCAAGGGGCTAGGCTATGCTAATTAGCTGAGGTCTTTAAAGATTTACCCTTCTCAATCACGTTCAGAACAGCAGTGGCAGCATGTGAGGAGCAAAGGGAATTATACAAAGGAAAATTGAGGTAATATTGCTGAAGGAAGGGAGTAGGGATGCCAGTGAGTGAGGGAAACATCTCATCTTTACTGTGTACATCTCTTCCCATGGCTCAATGCAAAAAGAAGAAAAAACTAAATAACCTTTCTGAAGGTTTAGCAGCCATATCTAATTTCTGTGAACTAAATCCAAAATCTAAAGCAAAATATACCACTGGGTGTGAGGCTCTAGAGATAAAAAGTCTATATGAATCTTCTGTTTCATACATCACACTGCTGGGTTTTTTTATTGTTAAGTACTTTTTTTTCTTTTTTAATTGCAGTCAATATCAAATGCATCATTCTTTCCTTTGGTCTAGCTGCACATTCTCTTTTAATAGTTTGTGCTTTGTGATTTGGGAACTTGTGGTAAGGTCCATGTGTATGGAATTAGAAGCTTCTAGTCCACAGGGTTGCCATGAGTCGGATCCGACTCGACGGTATTTGGCACTTGGCTGGCTTGGCTAGTCCCTGGTGGCATCGTAGTTAAGTGCTAACCAAAAAAGTCAACAGTTCGAATCTGCATACTCCTTGGAAACTCTGTGGAGCAGTTCTACTCTGTCTTGTAGAGTCACTATAAGTCAGAATCGACACGACAGCAGTGGATTTGGTTTGTTTTTTGGTGTACTCCTTGGAAACCCCATGGGGCAGTTGTACTCTGTCTACAGGGTTGCTATGAGTCAAAATCAACTCAATGGCTGGCTGTTGGTTTTTGTTGAGACATAGATATGGGACTGAACATGCTACAGCAAGTACTACAATTGAAAAAGAAAATAAATCACAGGTAACGTGGAGAACTTTTTGTCTTTTTATTGTTGTTGTTTAGTGATAGTGTGAACGTTCCTTTTTAGGGCAAGACTGGCGATGTCAAATGGAAGCATTTGTAAGCTCTGGTGGTTCACAAGTTCCCAATACCCAGGAGAAGGAAGCATTTTTAAAAGATAGATAGGAGAGGGAAGGCTAGGCCAAAGTCAGCAAAGGAAGAAGGAGATTAGAGAAAGAAGGGGAAAAGAGTTGTCCAGTGGAAATTTTAATGATTTGGGGGAGGAGGGGCAGAGTTTGTGGTTAGTAACGTGATATTCCTTCTTTTCTCTATGTGTCTGTCAGTTTGTTGTACTGTGGGAAGTGGTGTGTTGCTGTGATGCTGGAAGCTATGCCACCAGTATGCAAATCTCAGCAGGGTCAACTGTACTGGACAGGTTTTAGCTGAGTTTTGAGACTAAGACAGACTAGAAAGAAGGATCTGGTGATACATTCTGAAAAGAATCAGTCAGTGAAAACCTTATGAATAGCAGCCAAACATTGTCTGATGCAGTGCTGAAAGCTGAGCTCCTCAGGTTGGAAGGCACTAGGGAGACAACAGGGGAAGAACTGCCTCCTTAAGGTAGAGTCCACCTTAATGATGTGGCTAGAGTCAAGCTTTTGGAAGCGTCGTTTGCTGACGTGACATGACTCAAAATGAAAAGAAACAGCTGCAAATATCTATTAATAATGGGAAGGTAGAATGTAGAAAGTATGAAAATTGGAAGTCATTAAAAATGAAATGGAATGCTTAAACAGCAATATTCTAGGAGTTAGTGAGTTGAAACAAACTGGTATTGGTCATGTTGACTTGGACAATAATATGGACTACTATACCAGGAATGACAACCCTAAACAATAACGACATTGCATTCATTGTCAAAAAGAACATTAAAAGATCTGTCCTGAAGTACAGCACTTTCACTAATAAAATAATATCCATATGCCTACAAAGAAGGCCAGTTAATACAATTATTATTAAAATTTACACACCAACCACTAAGACCAAAGATGGAGAAATGAAGACTTTTAACAACTTCTACAGTCTGAAATTGATCAAACATGCAATTAGGATGCACTGATGATTACTGATGTTTGGAACACGAAAGTTGGAAATAAAGAAAAAGGATCAGTAGTTGGAAAATACAGCCTTGGTAACAAAAATGATGCTGGAGATTGCATGGTAGGATTTTGTAAGAGCAACGATGTCTTCACAACAGATACCATTTTTCGTCAACATAAACAGTGACGATATGTGTTGACCTTGTTAGAAGGAATACACAGGAATGAAATTCAAGAGCGAATGGTGCCTTCAAGGTTGATGTTGCACAATATACAGAAGTTTCTGGAGAAATCTTTTCACATCTGGCTGACACGTATTTTATATGCTCAAAGATGTCACAGCTTATAAAATGAACTTTCATTGTATACTGTATAATGAGAAGAAGTTACCATTTCAACTACGACAACGTTTTATTATTACTTAGTGTTATTATATATGGAAACCCTGGTGGCACGGTGGCTAAGTGTTACAACTGCTAATCCAAAGGGTTGCATCTCAAGTCCACCAGGTGCTTCTTGGAAACTCGATGAGGCCATTCTGCTCTGTCCAACAGCATCTCTCTGAGTCAGAATGGATCTGAGGGCAGTGGGTTTTTTGTTACATATTGCAAGAGCAATACATTTTATATTACATTACATTATCATTATCACATTATGTCTACTGTAAGAGATTTTTAGTCTCCACTAGAAATGCATATCATTTATCACTCTTATGCATATGGGTAAGAAGAAAAATGTAAATGAAATAAAGTATTTCTAAGATTTTCAGAGGCTGGTTCTTTCGGATAACTTTGTACCATTTTCTCAGTAATGGTGTTTCCCTCCAGAATCTGACTCTGCCATCAAGAGTCTCTCTACTTGTATTATAGAAATTCTGAAGAGAGCTCCACTATTGTCTGCAGGATTTTTGTATAAAGTGTAGTTACATATTTTGTAATTTTGTTTCTGGTGCTCTTTTGATCTTCCCAGAAGTTAGTTACCCACAGCAAGTGTTCGGACTAAGGCTAGCTCTCCTAAGCCTTCCTCCAAACATCATTGAATGTTGTATCACTAAAATGTTGATGGTTGTTGTTCTCTAGTCCTGTCCCCAAGGGTAATGACCAAGTCACTATGTGTGTGTGGCTTAGTAAGTTGAAGGACATTAGCTAAATATTGTTTCACTTACTAAACTTTTGGGCAGTGATAACTGTGTTGTGTCTGCCACTTGGTCAAGAACAATAAAAACAAGAATGATTACTGCAGTGACGACCTTATTCCTAGGTCCCAGCTCTTGTTCAGCTCATCTCAGCTTTTTCAATAATGCCCACTTTTGCAATTCACCCAGATAGATGAAAAACAAAAATTGTGTAGACATCAAAATAGTATTTCTTCCCTTGTCTCAGTGGACAGCTGTCAACAAAGCATCTCTCTTTAAAGCATGTTAATATGCCAAAAATGAACTATAATATTTAGGCAATTCCAAAGTTACAGAGGAGGCTTAGAGATCATTCACCACAATCCACAATTTTCTGACAGGAACACTGAAACTCAGGAAGGTTCACTGACTTCCGAAGCTCACAGACGTGGTTAGGTAGAGTCGAGACTGGAGCTCAGGGCCCTAGTGTCCATCCAGTTCTTCTTCACACATATTCATGACTTTTATCCCAGGGAGCTCATGAGAGTCACAGAAAGGTTTTTGTTTTCCCTTTTAAGTCTCTTTAAAATACAGATTCTGGTTAGTGGCACAAAGTAGAGTTTGAGAACAATCCTGAATTGTTGGAGTGCTCTACTTTCTCCTACGACAAATCTTTGTAACAACTCATCAGTTCAGGAGCGCTGTCAGGAAATTATTTAGAATTATGAAGTGTGTGTACAACAATTATGAAGCAAGACAAATTGTACTATTCAGAATATATGTATGTATACATGTTCATATACAAATAAATGTATATGTTTATATGTGTATACAGGTATGTGTGTGACTATTCTACAGCCAAGTGCCGTTGAGTCAGACTATTCTATGAGTATTAAAAAAAAAAAAACCACTCCTGTCAAGTTGATTCTGACTCATGGCACCCCTATAGGACAGAGTAAAACTGCCCTGCAGAGTTTCCAAGGAATGCCTGGTGGATTCAAACTGCTGACCTTCTGGTTAGCAGCTGTAGCACTTGATCACTGTATTACCGAGGCTTCTTCTATGAGTATATATAATGACAAAGAAGTGTGAGGTGTTGTTGTGATAGTGTCAAGAGCAAAATTACCTATAATAGTCACTAATAATGATCAGTCAGGGCAGAGACCTTTTATCAAAATTAATGGGATAGAGGAGCCCCTACCCATGCATCCAAGATCCTTTACATAAGGATCAAAGTTTAGGACCATAGCCCAGATACAAACCTCAAATAAGTCACCCCAAGGAGAACCATGTCAGCCTCCCAAATCTTTATTTTGAAGCCCGGTAAAGCCACGAAGACCAGCTCAGTAAACGTGAGAAAGATTGGACCTTGGGAGTGAGGGGCTTCTACCTCCCCCACAGTGGCCAGAGGCATTTTGGAGATTATTTGGTCCTCTCCTAGCTCCTTTACAAGTCTCCTCACAGATGGAAGAGAGGAAAAAAAAGAAAATCTATCTTATAGAAGCTACCTCTGTGTAGCCACACTTCTACCTTAAATAACCCAGGACTAGAGTTACCGCTTGGCTACAAAATAAAAGCAAGGCAAACAAACAAAATAACCAAAAACAATACTCAAGATGCTGAAATACAGACTTATCTCAGTGTACTTACTGAATCCAAGGAAGTGTATGGAAAAATTTCTCCAGAAAATTTCTGTTTACATGGTACAAATAGCTACAGTGTCTTTCTACCTACTTGTCACTTTATTCACCTGCAGGTTTGACAGAAGTCAATTATGAAAGCAGACTGCTGACCTTGCTGCATCCAGTCTATTGTCAGTGTCGGACTTTCACTTTCCCTGCAGACAGTAAATACTTACCAGGAGACGAAGGTGAGTTTGGTTCTTCTTGGATTCACTGTTGATTTGCTTGCCTCATTTTCTTTCAGTGCTTTCAAGATGCCCCAGCTTTAGTCAGCCTTGCACAGAGCACTGGGCTTAGACCACAGCTTTCCCTCAGATATACCTCCAGGTGGGGGGGATGAAGGCTGTTTCTGTCTCTGGATTTGGAGGATGGGTCTTAAATCTTCTCAGAGGCTGGTTAAAAGTCACTTCGGCAGCCTTATGTGTGTTCACAGTGAAGAACTTATATTCCATTAAACTCTACACTTGACTCCCTCTTGGCAACGCTGGGGAAAATGTTACTTGCAGCACTGTTCCTCAACTTCACTAACGCCACTGGTGTTTGATTTATGGCAGCTATGCCTTTGTGAACCTCGTTTAATGGTCTTGCTGAGGAAGAACTGATTCCTCTGGAATTAAGGGATATAGACAGAGCTGGATGCATGTTTATGAATGAGAAATGGAGAGCTCTATCCATCATTTGGGCTGCAACTGAGACTTATGGGCCAAGGAAGGGACCACAGAGATTTTTATATTTTTGGTCTCTTTTTTGTTGTGTGTTTTCTTTGTATTGTACATAGGCCAATAAATTTCATGTCTAAGGGTCAATTTTAATAAATTGATCTTGAATCGAATCCTGAATTTAACTCCAATAATCTAAGATAATTGATCAATTGCACGGTCATGGAATATAGTATATGGTCTGGGGACACGGGGCTCCAAATTTCAAAACCATGATGTATCTCCAAGGAATACGTCATTCAGGCTCCATAAAACCCAGTTTTTATTTTGGCCAGCAGTCTGCCTGGGCTTAGCATTTCTAGATTCTGGTCAGATATAAATCTTCAGCATTTGGAAACGAGAAATCAGAATGCCAGAACTTCTTAGGGATGTCTCAAATCATAGCTTCATTCTTAAAATACATCCAGCATTCTTGATGCTGTTCAATCACCTTTACAGGCTGCCTAACAATAATATTTTTTTGGTGTCCTTGTTTGGTGCCAGCTGTTACTGCTGGGCTGCTCACTGAAAGGGTAGCAGTTCAAGTCTACCCAGAGGCACCTTGGAAGAAAGACCTGGTGATTTACTTCTGAAAAATCAGTTGAAAACCCATTGGACCATAATTCTACTCTGACACTAAGGTTGCCGTGAGTTAGAGTCACCTCAATGGCAACTGTTTAACTGGTTTATCAATAGTTTAAGAAATAAGAAACATCTTAAAAAGCACCATGGGCTATAGTGAAGAACACTGGTGGCACAGTGGTTAAAGTGCTTAGCTTCTAACCAAGAGGTCAGAGTGGTGAACCCACAGCTATTCTGTAGGAAAAAGAAGTGACACTCTGCTTCCATTAGGATTTGCATCTTAGGAAACCCTGTGGGGTGGCTCTTTGCCATCCTATAGGGTCACTGTGAATTGGAACTGACTTGATGGCAGTGGGTTTGTTTTGGTTTAAATAGCCTACAGTAAATATTCAAACACTGAAAAACATCAGCAAACATTGTTGAGTAGTATTCAAATAAAGTAATATTTGTATTTCCTACAAGGTAAACAGTGGTACATAGAATTAAGTATTGGAAAATTGCCAGCTAAGGGATTATTTTGGTTCTCAAACACGTTATTGCTTTGAACACCACCTAGGAAATTTGTACAAAGTGTATATATATGTATAACATGTATTATGTTCTACTACGCTGGGAATGACAACTTGAAGAGAAATGACATTGCATTTATTGTCAGAAGGAACATTTCTAAATCTATCTTGAAGCACAACACTGTCAGTGATAGGATAATATTCGTATGCCTACAAGGAAGACCAGTTAATATGACTGTTAATTCAAATTTATGCACCAATCACTAAGGACAAACATGAGGAAACTGAGGATTTATATATATATATACACATATATTTTATTTAACAGAAACTGAGAATTTTTATAAGCTTCTGCAATATGAAATTGATTGAAGATACAATCGGGATGCATTGATAATTACTGGTGATTGGAATGCAAAAGATGGAAACAAAGAGGAAGGATCAGTAGTTGGAAAATATGGTCTTGGTGATAGAAATAATGCCAGAGATCATATGACAGAATTTTGCAATACCGATGACTTCTTCATTGCAGATACCTTTTTTCACCAACACAGATGATGACTGTACATGAGGACTCGTCAGATGGAATACACAAAAATCAAATTGACTACATCTGTGGAAAGAGACAATGGAAAAACTCAACATCATCAGAACAAAACCAGGGCCGACTGTGGAACAGATCATCAATTGCTCATATGCAAGTTTAAGCTGAAGCCAAAGAAAATTAGTACAAGTCTGTGAGAGCCAAAGTATGACCTTGAGTATATCTCATCTGCATTTACTGACATCTCAAGAATAGATTTGACATGTTGAGCACAGATGACTGAAGACCAAAAGAGTTGTGGAATGACATCAAGAACACCACACATGAAGTAAGCATGAGATCCTTAAAGTGACAGGAAAGATGTCAGAAGAGAGCCTGAAATTTGCTCTTGAGTGCTGGGTAGTTAAAGAAAGAAATGGAGTAAAAGAACTCAACAGAAGATTTCAAAGGGTGACTCAAGAAGAGAGAGTATTATAATGACCTGTGAAAGACCGGGAATTAGAAAACCAAAAGGGAAGAACACACATGCCAATTCTTAAGATGAAAAGATCAAAGAAAATATTCAAGCCTTGAGGTGCAATACTGAAGGATTATGCAGGGAAGATATTAAATGACACAAAAAGCATCCAACAAAAATGGAAGGAATACACAGAGTCACTGTGCCAAAAAGAACTGGTTATTCAATCATTTCAGGAGTTAGCATATAAGCCAGCCAAGCCAAGTGCTGTCGAGTCGGAGCATATAAGCAGGAACTTACAATATTGAAGGAAGAAATCCAAGCTGTGGTGAAGGAAATGTCAAAAACAAGGTGTCCAGGAACTGATGGAGTATCAGTTCGGATGTTTCAACAAATGGAAGCAGGTTTGGAAATACTCACTTATCTGTGCCAAGAAATTTGGAAGATAGCTACCTGGTTGGCACGTTGACTATTCCCAGGAATTGTAGTCCAACCAAATGTGGAAATTACTAAACAATATCGTTAATATCTTATACAAGTAAAATTTTCCTGAACATCATTCAAAAGCAGCTGCAGCAGTATATACCAACAAAGAACTGCCAGAAATTCACACTGGATTCAGAAGAGGACATGGAACAAGGGATATTTTTGTTGATGTCAGATAGATCCTTGCTAAAAGCAGAGAATACCAGAAAGATGTTTACCTGTGTTTTATTGACTATGCTAAGGCATTTGACTGCCGGAGCTTATAAATTATGGCTAACATTGCAGAGAATGGGAATTCTCGAACATGTAATTGTGCTCATGAGGAACATGTACATAGATCAACAGGCAGTCCTTCTGACAGAACAAGGTGACACTGCAGGAGAACAGGGTGACACTGCAGGGCTTAAATAGTCAGGAAGGGTGTGTGTCAGAGTTGTATCCATTTACCATACCTATTGAATCTGCGAGTTAAGCAAATAATATGAGAAGCTGGATGGTATGAAGGAAAACACGGCATCAGGATTGGTGGAAGACTCATTAACAATGTGTGACATTAGGTGACACAGCCTGGCTTGCTGGAAGTGTAGAGGACTTGATGGCAACAGCTTTCAGTATAGATTCCATTTCAACATAAAGAAAACAAAAATTGTCACAACTGAACCAATGAGCAGCATCATAATAGATGGAGAACATACTGAAGTAGCCAAAGGTTTGCTTTTACTTGAATTCACGGTGAGCACCCATGGAAGAAGTCAAGAAATGAAAGACACCTTGTATTAGTGAATCTGCTACGAAAGACCACTTTAGAGTGCTGAAAAGCAAAGACATCACCTTGAGGACCTAAGTGCCCCTGACTGAAGCCATGGTGTTTTCAATAGTTTTATATGCATGTGAAAACTGAACCATAAATAAGGAAGACTGAGGAAGAAACTACACCTTTGAATTGTGCTGTTGGTGAAGAATATTGAATATATCATGGACTGTCAAAAGAATGAACAAATCTGTCTTGGGAGAACTACAGACAGAATGCTCCTTAGAAGCAAGTGTGGTGAGACTGCCTTACATACTTTGGACGTGCTGTGAGGAGTGGTCAGTCTCTGGACAAGGACCTCCTGCGTGGTGAAGTATTATAGGGTCAGTGAGAGAGGAGATGAATCAACACAGTGGCTGCAACAATGGACTCAGGCGTAACAAGGAGTGTGAGATGGTGCCAGACCAGGCAGTGTTTCTTTCTGTTGCGTATAGAGTTTCTAGGAGTCAGAACTGGCAATACCTAACAATAACAACAACTGCTTATTTATATACACTTAATGGTATTTTATTTGCAAGAATGATTCACCATTAGCAGCTAAATGTGAGATGCACCTATCCTCACAATGTAGGTCAGTGGCTACAGACATGACTGACAGATTGGATCTTGACCACTTTACCCCCTGCATCTCGGTTCCAGTCTGGAAATGTCAACTTAACTTCGACTACATAGGTCAACGTTTTCTGTTCTTGCTCCCCACTTGAATTCAGTGGATTCCTCAGAGTTGATAATATCTCCATGTTGATTGTTAAGCTTGAATTCTTACATGAGAATTATAGGACTTTCTCCCATTCTCCGCATTGATTTTTTCTTGGGCTTTGACATTTAGACAAACATAAATTTCCCATAAAATTCTGGGAAGGAATTTCTAATGGGCACATTACCTGGATTATATCTTCTTTCTCCATTGTGCCTAGAGTGGAGCCTTGTACAGTCAGTTCTAAAATACAACATACGTGTAGGAAGCATCAGCCATGACACCCCTTCTTCCATGTCTTATTCTGAATCCACCTGAAATTTCTGGCATTTCACTGTAGATGCACTGCTGAAAGCAGTTTTGAATGATCTTTAGCATCAGGGAAGTTGTATTTTTAAAGCATGAGGAAGATTTCACTTGCTATTGATGGCCTGAACATGAAGGGACTGAAAGTGTCAAAAACAAACAAAAAAGGCTGCTGCTAGGGACTGAGAGTGGTCATGACTGACAGGCAGTCGTGACACAAAACTGAAATAAGGCCCTAACTACTGTTTCCTGCAACTTAAGAAAAATCATATGGCTTATGGGGAAAATGGAACTGGGGCATAACATTCAAAAGCTTTATTATTACACATAAGGAAGATAGGCTTTAGATAAATACAGTAGCATGGTTTTATACATGTTAAAAAGATAATAAATATGTAAATTCTACAATGAAGCTGATACTTTTCCTGAAAAAGACCTTTAGGTTTGTTTGTGGACATCAGCGTTGGATGGGCTGTAGTTTGTAAGTTATTAGGAAGAGATGGAAGGAGCATTGCCTGAAATAAGAGAAAAAGTTTTAACACCACATGTGAATAGATATGGCCCATAAAATATGGTAGCTGAGGGGTGTGTGTGTGTGTGTGTGTGTGTGTGTGTGTGTGTGTGTGTGTGTGTGTGTACATACATGTTTTGTGTATTTTTATTTTTGGTTCAGGTAGGTACAGTTTTATATGTTCACCTAGTGTTATTGCACTAGTGTTCACATAAGCAGATGTGAAATTTGTGTCATGGTCTAAACTGGTCCCTAACATATCATTCACGATGGAGCAAATTTGTAATTTGAAAACAAGTCTGGCAGTAGAATTGACTGTATATGGAGAATTAACCAAAGTTAGTGAACAAAGGGGTGGTAATTCAGGATCTTCTGTGTTTATCTTTAGCTATGGTTTGTGTTGGTTATGAGGAGATGTGTTCCCTTGTACTCATCCTGTGGATGCTTGGTTGGGTTGAGTGTGTTCTGGTACTGTGTCTTGTATTTCTCTTGTTTTTCCTTTCTCCTCAGTTTGAAGTCACTAGAGCTCCTCCAGGAAGCCCAGAGAGAAGGAGTAAATGTAGCCAAAAGATGTGCCTGCCCTTGAGGTATAATTTAATGGGAGGTAGGGAGCAAACAGGAACATTTTGAATATTGAAGTTGAAATTCTACTTGGATCAACAATTAATGCCTGTGGAAGCAGATTCCATTTTATTTGGATCAACTATCAATGCCTCTGGAAGCAGCCATCAAGAACTCAAGTGATACATTGCACTGGGCAATTTTGTTGCAAAAGATATCTTCAAAAATCCTTAAAAAGCAAAGATATCCTTTGCTGACTAAGATGCACCTGACCCAAGCCATGGTCTTTTCTGTCATCTTATGTGCATGCAAAAGCTAAACAATAAAAAAGGAAGACCAAAGAAGAATTGATGTATTTGAGTTAAGGTGTTGATGAAGAACGTTGGATCTACCATGGACTACAAGAAGAACAAATAGATCTGTCTTGGAAGGAGAGCCACAGTGCTCTTCAGAAACAAGGATGGTGAGACTTTACCCCACTTAACTTGGACATGGTATCAGGAGGGAAGAGTCTCTGGAGAAGGACACCATGCTTGGTAAAACAGAAGGTAAGAGAAAAAGAGGAAGACCCGCAATGAGGTGAATTGACGTAGTGGCTGCAATAATAGGCTCAAACATACCTCCTATTTTGCGTATGGTATATAAGGTTTGACAGTCAAGTTTGCAGACTCATACTAGAAAAAGTCCTACATACCTCACTGCTGAATATCACTACAATCACCTTTGAGTACTCCCCATAGGATACTATGTGTTGATGCCAGCACCTAGTCCACCCTTCAAAGTAATTTCCAGGGTGGGAATCACAGCTGTCATCATATTACCCTTGATGTACTAAATATCATCCAAATGTCTTACTTTAAATATTTTCTTTCTCTTCAGGCAAACAAAAAGGTCACTGGGGGCCAAATCAGCTGAGCATGGAGGGTGTTCCAATACAATTATTTGTTCACTGGCTAAAACTCCCTCATGGACAACTATACAATTAAGTTCACAAATTCGCCACTGAGCTACTACATGGAATGGCTATTTCTGAAGGAGTTCCAAAATTGTTTTGAAGGGTGGACTATGCACTGGTGTTGATACATAGCTTCCCAAGGGGAGTACTTGGTAGGTACTCTGCAATGAGGTATGTAGCACTTAAAACAGTTAAGTTTGAGGACTTAGTTGTTGGACCTCATAGGACCAAACAGTGTTTCATTCTGGTGTACATTAGGCCATTATGATTCAGAATTGACTCAAATACACCTAACAACAATAAAAGTTCTGCTTACCTAAAAATAGCAGTCATGCCAGCTTCCCACAGTAGCACGACTCGTCCCTCTTTGGAAACAGGGTATCATGTCTTTTCCCTAAAATAGGTATGTGACAGTGGAGTGGAGCACATTGGTACTCTTATCACGGTGCTTTTTGAAAGTCTCAATTGTAGCCTATTTAACAGTAGAAACAGACTTTGATAACTAAGATCAGAAATCTACATTTTGAAAAAGTGTGATAGATATTCTATGCATTATGGAAAATCTGTTAGAGAATATTTTAAAAGCAATATACAAGTTAACAGCTGCTGTTCAGTCAGTTCCACTCATGGTGATCCTATTAAAAAAAAAAAAAAAGAAAGAAAACTAAGCTATTTACCATCAAGTTGATTCTAACTCACCATTGACACCATACATGGCAGCGTAGAAATGCACTCAGAGTTTTCACGGCTATGAACTCTCAGAGGCAGATCACCAGGCCTTTCTTATGCTGTGCCTCCAGATGGGTTCAATTTGCCAACCTTTCAGTTAATAGTCAAGTACTTAACTACTTGGACCACCCAGGGCCTCCTTGGTACACCTATAACAAAACAAAACAAAATGAAAAAAAAAAAAAAGTTGCTGTGAAGTTGACTGATGCACAGAAACCCTGAAGGACAGAGCAGAGCTGTCGCATAGAGTTGCCAAGGCCACAGTCTTTGCAGACGTGGACTGCCACATATTTTTCCCACAGAGCGGCTGGTCGGTGTGAACCACATACCTTTTGGTTAAGAGCCAAGCACTGAGGCACGGTATCACCAGGGCTCCTTTGGTAAACATATGTTGTTGCTGTTAGGTATTGTCAAGTCAGTTCCAACTCATAGTGACCCTTTGTACAACAGAACAAAACACGGTCTTGTGCCTTCCTGACAGTCCTTGTTATGACTGAGCCTGTTGTTGCAGCCACTGTGTCAGTCCATTGTCTTGAGATTCTTTCTCTTTTCTGCTGACTGTCTACTTTTCCAGCAGGATGTCCTCCTCAGGGACCGGACCCTCCTGATTACATGTCCAGAGTATGTGAGATGAACTCTTGTCATCCTTGCTTCAAAGGAGTGTTCTGTCTCTACTTCTTCCAAGACAGTGTTCTTTCTTCTGGCAGTCCATGGTATGTTCAATATTCCTGTCCAACACCGTAATTCTAATGCATCAATTCTTCTTCATTTTTCCTTATTTATTGTCTAGCTTTTGCATGCATATGAGGTGATTGAAAATACAACTTCTTGGGTCAGATACATCTTAGTTTTCAAGGTGATGTCTTTACTTTTGAACACTTTGAATAGGCCTTTTGTAGCATATTTGTCCAACACAATACACAATACATTGTTTGATTTCTTGATTGCTGCTTCCCTAAGAGTTGATCATTGACTCAAGAAAAATGAAATGCTTGATAACTTCAGTCGTTTCTCTGTTGATCATGTTATTGCTTACTGAACCTGTTGTGAGGCTTCTTGTTTGCTTTATGTTTAATTATAGTCCACGTGGAAGGGCATAGTCTTTTATTTTCTTCAGTAAGTGCTTCAAGTTCTCTTCACTTTCAGCGAACAAGGTTGTATCGTGTGCATATTACAGGCTGTTAATGTCTTACTCTGGTCCTGACTCCCCATTCTCTTCATATAGTCCAGCTTCTTGAATTATTTGCTCAGCATACAGATTGAATAAATATAGTGAGAAGAGACAGCAGACTTGGCACATATCCAATGCTAAACTAAGCAGCATCCCCTTGTTCTGTTTGAATAGCTGCCTCTTGGTCTATGTACAAGTTCCTCATGAGCATATTTAAGCATTCTGAAATTCCTGTTCTTCACAGTGTTATCCATAGTTTGTTATAATCCACACAGTCAAATGCCTTTGCGTGGTCAGTAAGACATAGGTAACCTTTTTGGGGTATTGTCAGCTTTCAGCCAAGATCCATCTGACTTTAGCAATGATGTCCCTTGTTGTATATCTTCTTCTGAATACTATTGGAATTTCTGTCAGTTACCTATGATGTTGTGTATGAATTATTTTTCAGCAAATTTTTACTTGTGTAGTGTGATATCAATAATATTGTTTGATAATTTCCCCATTGTGTTAGACCACTGTTCTTTGGTATAGGCACAAATATGGTGGTCTTCCAGTTGGCTGGCCAGGTAGCTATCTTCTAAATTTCTTGGCATGAGTGTGTGAGCATCTCCAATGCTGCATCCATTCGTTGAAACATCTCAACTGGATGATTCAAATGGGCAGCTTATGAAAATGAAGCTAAGCACTGTAATGAAAGATGCAAAGATGTGGAGCTAGAAAATCAAAAGGTAGAACACACTTGATATTTCTCAAGCTGAAAGAGCTAAAGAAAAAAATTCAAGCTTTGAATTGTAATTTTGAAGGGTTTTGTGGGCAGACTTGGGCCCTGGTGTCCCAGTGGTTAAGAGCTCATCAGCTAGCCTAAATGTTGGCCATCCAAATCCATCGGCTGCTTTTTGGACACCTGTAAGGTAGTTCTGCTCTGTCCTAGAGGGTCATTATTATTTGGAGTTAGCTTGATGGCAATGGGTTTGGTTTTTGTTTTGTTTTGTGTTTTGGTATAGGCAAAATATTAAACTATTTAGGAAGCAGGAAAATAGTGCACAGAGTTATTATATCAGAACTAATTGGTTGACATTGAACCATTTGTAGAACTAGCATATGATCAAGAACTGATGACATTGAAGGAAGAAGTCCAAACTGCACTGAAGACATTGGCTTTTGCAAGACTCCATTAATTGATGAGCACCCGCTGAGTGTCTATGAGTCAGCATTGACTTGACAGCAGTGGGTTTTTGGTTTTGACCCATTGAGATGTTTTTGTTGAACCTGTAAAAGGGATAAAATAAGATCCAGCCCAGACTCTATTTCCATGCATTCCCTTCTAGATTAGGAGCCGTAGGTTTTGGTGGTGGAAGGAGAGAAGACAAGCCGGTCATGTAGCTCCCTTCCCTGCTGGGTTCTTTAATCCAAGCATTGCCTTCATTCATGAATGTAAAGGCTGAATGAATGCTTTGGGCAGCCTAGCATGAGGTTGCATTGAAATCATTACTGGCGCCCTCTTGGCCACCTATTTTTGGTAGAGCTACTGGGCCTGTGGTGGTCCAGACTTGCCCACCAGCTGTTGGCTTCAACTGACTTTGAACACATTATTGATTTGGCACCTCAGCTCCTGGATTTATTTTCTCAGCTCTTGAATTTGGCTTGCACTTTTCACTTGGCTAGTTGTTGAATTTCCCTCTTGGCTTTGAGAACCTGACTTCTACTAACTGCCTGGCTTGTGCATTTAGTGCATTTAGTGTATGTGTATTGGTTTGTGATTTTTGCCTTCAGCCTGGGTTAAATAGCTTCCACTGAATTCACCATGACAAGTTACCTGACTGCTTGACTAGCAGTCATGCCACTCAGCCCCAGCATTAGTAGAACAATATTAGCTGATAGAAGCCAGTTACCAGGGAAGCAGGCCCTCCTTTGGTCCCTAAGAAGCCGCAGGATGATGTACCACAGGGATGCTGGTGCTCCAGCCCTTCCTAGAGAAGACTTCCTCAGCTTTAGAGCTACACCTTGGTGTCTTAACTGGGACGTGGAAGATATGGGAACAAAGTTTTGATCGTGCTGCTTGGTCACTCCATTAATTTTGCAGAAATATCCTAATGCCCACTGACCAAATCACCTTGTAGTCTTTTGCACAAATGATATTGGGATCAGATCCTTCTGGGATACCTGTGCCATAGACCATACCCATCTAAACCCCAAATCCACTGCTGCTGAGTTGGGTCTGACTCATAGCGACCCTAGAGGTAAGAGTACAACCACCCCATGGAGTTTCCAAGGAGTACCTGGTGGATTTGAACTGCCAATCTTTTGGTTAGCAGACGTAGCATTTAACCCACTACACCACCAGGTTTTCCTATCTGTACATCATCTAATTCACCTGGAACTGTGCTGATTCTCATAATATCTCAACAGCTTCCCTGTCCCTGGGAAGTTCTTATGATGATGCCTTGTCTGTCTGCTGTGTTTAGGTTGGCAGCTCCAGAGCTTAGGACATCTTCCATGGCTGAGACAGAATGAGCATCAACTGCTGTGCTAGTGCTTATTTCACATGGAATGGTGTCAAGGACATTTATAATCCAGGCTTGGTAGAAACATTGTGGGTGTATTGTTGAGCAGGCCAGAATGAAAAAAAATGATAGTGATAGTTGTATAGAGTTTTACAGATGACAGAATGCTTTCACTTTCATGATTGCATTTTATCACTATCCATACTCTGTTGAGTGGGTGTGGGTGATGCTCAGAAGGTTAAGTGACTTGCCAGAGTATGCACAGCTGTTGGGAATGGATCCAGGATTCAGAGTCTGGTTTTCTCATTCTTAATCCAGGCTTTGTTCTAATTTAACATCTTCCTATGTTGCTGTGTGAACAGAACAAGGGGACATTGTATTGTTTAAAGTCAGGAAAGTGTGCATCAGGGTTGTATCCTTTTATTATACCTTTTTAATCTGTATGCTGAGCAAATAATCTGACAGCTGGAATACACGAAGAAGAATGAGGCATCAGGATTGAAGGTCAACTCATTAACAACCTGAGTTACACAGAAGACACCACCATACTTGTTGGAAATGAAGATTTGAGACACTTCCTAATGAAGATCAAGGACCATAGCTGTCAGTATGGATTGCACCTCAACATCAGGAAAACAAAAATCATCACAACTGATTAGAAGGAAGATCAGTAATAATTGGACTTCAACACAATTTGAGTACTCCTCCCATCTTAACCCAATATTGCAAGGACAGAGTAGCTGGGTCGGGGGGCCGGGGACCGTGCTCTCAGGGGAAATCGAGGCCAACTGGCACAGCGAACATTTTGCTAATGAGGACTCTCTGTACCCCACATGGGTGGGTGGCATCTGGGGTCTTAAAAGCTGCCCGGCTGCCACCTGAGGGTACAGCAAAATGGTGAACTGATGATCATTGAGTACAAGAACAACATGGGGAAGGAGAACCCGGAGGACAGAGAGACCTGCACGAGTGGTTCTCTACACTGACTTGTGAACAGAAGAACCACTGGTGCCCAGCCACCACCAGTGATAGCGACGATGGAGCTCACAAAATTGAGTCTCACTGGCAACACAAGAATAAATAGGGGCACACCCTGAGACCTCCACTAAAAGACCACAACTGATGGTCCAGGGACCCCCGGGAGCATAGCCCGTGGCCCTGATGCTGTCCCTGTCCATAAATCATAATGAAGGTCAACTTTTCAGACAGCAATGGATTGGGCTTAGAGACCCAGAGTGACCATATCTCTTGGGAACTTTATGGTTCTATGCATCTATAGGGTGTCATCCTGCTGGCCACTTACTGGAGGAAGGGAAGGGGGGAAGAGGGGATAGGAGGCTGTTGGGAGAATAGGGCATATATGGAACAGAGAGGAAGAGTGTGCTGTCACCAGGCAGGGAGAGCAGTGGGAGCTGCATATAGGTGAGCATACGAATTTATATGGGAATGTACATTTTCATTCAATCATAATAAAAGAAAAAATCATCACAACTGGACCAATAAGCAATATTGTCATAAATGGAGAAAGGACGAAGGTTGTCAAGGATTTCATTTTACTTGGGTCCACAATCAATGCCTAGGGAAGCAGCAGTCAAAAATGAAAAGACATATTTCATTGGGAAAATCTACTGCAAAGGACCGTTTCAAAGTATTCAAAAGCTAGGATGTCACCTTAAAGACTAAAATGAGCCTGACTCAAGCCATAGTACTTTCAGTCACATCATATGCATGTGAAAGAAGACAGAAGAATTGATGCCTTTGAACTGTGGTGTTGAAGAAGAGTGTTGAATGTACCATGAACAGCCAAAAGAACAAACAGATCTGTTCTGGAAGTATTCCAACCAGAGTGCTCTTTGGAAGCAAAGATGGTGAGCCTATGTCTTACACACTTTGACCATGTTATCAGGAACGATCGGTCCCTGGAGAAGGACATCGCACCTGGTAGAGTTAGAGGGTCAGAACTGACTTGAAGGCACCTAACAATGATGTTGCTGTAGAAAATTCGTTTAATCAGTCTTTAGCATAATGGCAAAATTATAAACTGAGAGCAGAAGAAATGTCTCTTTTGCATATGTACACACTAACACAGCATGATAAATCCTGTGGGGCCAGCATAATTATTTATAAACTGATTTATTCTTTTATTTTTTAAAAGTCTTATCATTCTTTGATTCTTACTAGGAATCACAAAACTTTAGTAGAAGGAACTATGGAGATTTATCTTGGGAATCTCATTTTTATAGATGAAAAGATTAAGTTAGCCACAATGAGAGAGCTGATGATGGAGCCTACTTTCTGAATTCTGATCCAAGGTTTTATCCTTCTGATTCCTTGTGGGGGACAGCAACCACCCTCTCTGCTTCTTTTCTCTATTACGTCTCCCACTACTTCTACACTTGAGAACTTCCTCAGAGACCTTTCTTGGGTTAGTGTCCTAGACAAGGCTAGGTATTTCAACAAGAGTGGGAGTCTATGGACAGGTAATATTCCTCTAAGGGATTTTACTCAGAATTAATCTGAAAGTGTGGCTGTGGATTGAGTTGGCAGCACTTGGAGCAGAGCCACCATGGAGATGTTATGGATGGAATTATGTTCCCCTAAAACATATGCCGTAACCATAATGCCTGTGTATGTAACTGTGACCCTGTTTGGAATAGAGATTTTCTTTTGTTGTGTTTATGTGTCCACCTCAGAGGAGGGTGAGTCCTGAACCTAATTGTCTCTGAGTGGTTCTTATGCCAAGCCAAGCCAGCCAAGTGCTGTTGAAGTGAAGAGGTAAATACAATGGAGAGACACAGACAGGATAAGGATGCTGTGTGAAGATCTATCTACAAGCCAAGGAACAGCAAAGAAAGCTAAGAAATTCTGGTATCTGCTAGAAACTGAAAGAAACAAGGAATGATCTCTTAGAGACGGCAGAGATAGCTTTGCTGGCTGACTGAATTTGGACTTCCAGCCTCTAGAACTGTGAGAAAATGCATTTCTGTTCTTCAAAGTCACTCACTTTGCAGTATTTTGTGTGATACCCTGCAACAGTTCTCAGGTTCATGAGCTCTGCCGGTGACCATGGCAGATCCTCCATTGTGTGCAAAGGGCTTCCTTCCTCTAGATCTGGAGATGTCTTGTGATACAGATGCCATCCAGCAGCTCTACCCCCCCCCCATTTCTCCACAGAGCTCCTTACCTACCTTGCAGAAATATCCTGATGTCCACTGACCAGACCACCTTGGTTCTGACTAGGTTGAGAACAGAACTAGAGCTTTGTCTCAGGTGAAGTCAGACAGGTCTGAGGAGGCTACCTATTTGCTCCCAGAAAGAGAAGTGGGAGACACAACATCATGGATGTCACCAGCAAATGCTATTTATGGAAGCCTTGTATGTCCCCGACATGGGGTAAGAATCTGGGGAAAGAGAAAAGAGAAGATCTTAGCCTCATCCACAAGGTATAGGCTTTTCCAGACAGACAATGACATCTTCCTTTGTTGCACACTTACATTCATCTCTGCTTACGGATCAGCCTCCCCCCCATCTGCTTCCTCATCACCTGTTTCCTTGGCAACAGAAACCGTCTAGGCTTCAGGGAAGATGGAGCTCACAGGGAGACAGCAGTGACTTTGCTGATGCAGGTATGATTTGGAGCAAAGCTAAGGAGCATTTCAGCAAACATGTATTGTATATCTATCTATTGTGTCAGGATTTTTGCTTTTATAATTTGATTTAATTCCAACATCAACACTAAGAGACAGAGCACTTATACTTCCTTTTCTGAATTTTGACACTGAGGTTTCATTCTGGAAAGGGTATTGTCCGTGGTTCTGTCACCCGGTGACACTGATGAGTGCTGCAGTCACTCTAAGCTCTAACTCTGGCTATTCCTGTACCCCCTTTCCCTGGGGAATAAAAGGAAAATAGCCGCAGAAAGCCATACCAGTTGCCACTGAGTCAGTTCCAACTCACAGCAACCCTGCTCCAAGCCTCTAGAACATGACTTTTTGGAAGTAGGTTACTAGTACGTTCTTCCACTATGCCTCTGAGTAGTTTTGAACTGCCCACCTTTTACATAGTAGGCAGATGTTTCACTGTTTTCATGATGCAGGATTCTACTGGGAAATGTAAATTTCTGGTACATAAAGAAACCTACCCTCATTTTTACCAACCAGGTATTTAAAGCAGAAAGTGGACTAATGGGACTTGTGGACACGAAGGAGCCTATCTGATATGGCCATTACTCAACTCCCAGTGAAGACTTGGGCCTCTGGAACATTCCGATTGACTTCTATTTTTTACTTGGATGGGATATACTTGTGTAAAGTTGGATTCAACCCAACCGAAGATGAGCTCATCTTGATCAAGAAGAGATATATCACTGGCTAACCTTCACTCTGCAGTGACTGGTTGACTGTACCTCCCATTGAAAGGACACCCATGTGTTTCAGATGCTAATGAAAGGCTAGTGACCAAAGAGAGAAACCACTAGAAGAGAAGAAAAAGTCTTTGTCAACTCTCTTTCCTCTACTGGTCACTTGCTCTACTCTGGTAACAAGAGTTTACTGCTGTACTGGAGATGGGAGCCTGTTGGTGAGGCCTAGGTCATGCAGCTTCTTTGTCACCAAGCATCATTTCAGATTTGAGGATTGTTTACTAAAGGTTTGCCCTTGACCCTTGAAACAAATGTGAGAGATAATGTGAATTTCCCTACCTTCTCCTTTGTAGATCTCCCAACTTCGTTTGCTTTTTTCCATTCTGCTTTCTTGGTGCTTCAGGCCAATGGCAGGAGACTGCAAAGGAGAAATGAAATGCATATGAAGATCAGGTTCATTCATTTATGTTCATTTGACGGTATAATTTTAGTGTTTCCTATGTGCTAGGCATTGTTCTAGGTACTTGTGATACAACCGTGAGCAAAACTACTCTTCTCATGGAGGTTGTATCCATCATAGTGAGGAACACAGATAATATACAATGAACACACAAAATAGGTGTTAATTTTGATTCCCCGCAAATCAGACCCTGAGACAGGTGTCGTAGGGTGAATTGTGTCTCAAAAAAAGCTTGTGCGTCGATTTAGTTGGGCCATGATTCTTACTATTGTGGGATATCCCCATAAGTCCTAAATCCTGCCTTTGTAATGTTAATGAGGGAGAATGGGTGGCAGTTGTGTAGGTAAGGCAAGACTCAGTCTACAAGACTGTGTTGTGTCTGGAGGCAGTCTTTTGGAATATGAAAGAAAGAAGCAAGTAAAGAGGTGAGGAGCTTACTGCAAAGAAGCAGTGCTGGGAGAAGACTGTGTCCTTTGGACTCAGGATCCCTGTGCCTGAGAAGCACCTAGTCCAGGGACAGACTGACAACAAGGACCTTCCTCCAAAGCTGACAGAAAGAGAAAGGTTTACTTGGAGCTGAGGTCCTGATTTTGGACTTTTAGCTTACTTTACAGGTAGGAATAAATTTCTATTTGTTAAAGCCATGCACTTGTATTTCTGTTATAGCTGCACTACATAACTAAGACATAAAGATTTGGGTGTCAGGGGTTAAAGCAGTGAAGAAAACTGAATGGTTCTTGCTTTGAGGGAGCTTCTAACCTGGTATGATAATTATGCATTGAACTAACATAAACTACTTTATATGAGTATTATGAGGATTAGTGGGAAGGAAAACCAAGAGTTCATTATAATACCTGATTCAGTAATTTATAATAGTTACCACTGTAGGTAGATCCTTGGGTGTAATCCTTGGGTATGATCAATTTGTATTTGATTACCAACCAAAACGTTAACAGTTCAGACCCACCCAGTTGTGCCACTGAAGGATGTGCTTCCATAAATACGATAACAAGAAAAGGTTATGGAGGTCAGTTCTACTCTGTGACACATGGAGTCACCATGAGCCAGAATAGACTCAAGGGCAACAGATGTGGTTTGAGGCTTGGGAAGAGGCTTGGGTTCAAGTTCCAATCCAGCCATGCAGTGGCTGGGTAACTTTAGGAAAATTTCTTGATTTTTCTTAGCCCAGTCTTTCTTTTTCATAAAAAGTGGTAAAAACACTACGTCCTGGTTTATAAAGATTGAATTAGATGCTACATGAATATGCTTAGCCCAATATCTGCAAAGGAGTAGGCATAGCATGTTTTTCATTTTCATAATACACTCAGTCACGAATAAGGTTCAAAAGAAGTCATCTGTATGAAGATGCTTTGAAAGCTATAGAGTTCTAAACACGTGTAAGGAAGGCATTGCCATTGCTGCCATTGTAAGCAGGGAAGGCAAACTAGGATAGGAGTGCTCTTCTCTCCTGAGGCCATCAGCAAAGCTGAAGATCTAACTCACATCCAGCAGTGTCTCTGAGTAACCTGTTGTGACCTGTGACTGACTATAATCTTCCTCCAGACACTCTCCAAACTGGGGAGAAAATTCCAGATAATAATATAATGAATTAGAATTGCCATAGCTATTTTGTTATTACTCAGTATTCAAGAAAAACAAACCCTTCATTCCATCTTCTTTGACTTGTTCATGCTCCTTTATTCCTTTTTACACTCTTGCCTTTCATTGGAATTGCTGAAGAAACTACTGATAGATGCTTGCTTGCCTCCCTAACCCCTGGGGTTGTCAGTCTACCAGAAGGAAGCCCAAAGAACAAAATTCTCATTAAATGACCTTGTTATGCTTTCTGCTGTTGTCCTCAACTTCTCCCTCTTCCAAATTGTTATAATTAAGAGAGTGCCCATTAAATGATTTTGCTTTGTCAGGTGGATTATGTTTTATAATGGAGCCAAGTTCTATACTCATTATGAATCCCCAGGCTGGCTCCAACAAAATGTCGGCGCCTTTTTTTCCCCTATAGCAGCTGAAAGAGCAGAGGAAGGTCATTTAATGACAATTTGGGAGGAAACCACTGCAGCTCTCAGCCAATGGCCTCCTTCCCTTGAATGTTGATAAGGTGTTCTGTTACAGCTCATGGGCTTTGCTCTTCATGAAGTAGGAATTAAAAAATGTGCTGGCATCAGAGCATCTCAGAACAACAGATAGCCCACAAATCTCAAACCAAGTGGATGCTAAGTTGACTCACACAGACCTCAAAAATGTTTCATTCTGACTTCCTGGTGGGTCAAGTTATCTTTCATCCTGATGTCGTGTTCTCATGCTGTGATTGTGCCTCTGGGTCACTCTGGCCAGGCCCCTTAATGAGAAGGAGATGATTCCATCAATTGCCCAGATGTTTGGCATGGTATAGACTAAACATCTGGTTGATTGACTGAGTGCTTTGCTCTCCAGACAGATGTTTGGCATCCATCAACTTCAGCATGTGAGTGGATCCTCCAAAAGAGTATTTTCTTGAGGCCCTTGTCATGTCTTGTGTATGGGTAACTTTCCTCTTAGATGTATATAAATTTCAATTTTAAGGTAAGAGGAATAGTGTGCTGTCACCGGGCAGGGAGAGCAGTGGAAGCTGCATATAGGTGGGCATGTAAATTTATACGGGAATGTACATTTTCACTCAGTCATATTAAATAAAAATAAATAATAATTTAAAAGAAAGATAAAGTCTTGCTTTGCTTACTGTAGAATTGGTTGGCATTTTTACCAACTATCTGCCAACCAATTTTCAGTCCTTTCTGATTTTCTTTTCCATGAAGACATTCTGGATAGAGAGGATAATGGTGGCTGTAGCAGTGCAAAGATACAGTAGTATGAATGTCATGTATGTCTGTTTTCATGAAATAAAATAGTTCAAAGCACCCCTGCACTGAGTTTTCTTTGGAGCACTGTCTAGGCTGTTATTATTAGGTTGGACTGTTGAGATCCATAGCGACCTTATGTACAACAGGACGCAACATTGCCCAGTCCATATGCCCCTGTCACAGTTACGTTTAAGTGTAGTGGGTTAAGTGCTACCACTGCTAACCACAAGGTCGGCAGTTCAAATCCACCAGGTGCTCCTTGAATACTCTGGGGGTCAGTTCTACCCTGGCCCCTAGGGTCACCATGAGTCGGATCTGACTCGACGGCACTTGGCTGGGGTGTCAATCCATCTCCTTGAGGATCTTTATTTATTTATTTTTTTGCTGAATCTCTGCCTTACCAAGTATCGTGTCCTTCTCTAGGGGCTGGTTGTTCCTAATAACATGTCCAAAGCACATGAGGCCAAGTCTTGCCATCTTCCCTTCTAAGGAGCATTGTGGTTGTACTTCTTCAAAGACAGACATGTTCATTCTTCTGTCAGTTCATGGTAAATTCACTATTCTTCACCAATATTGTAATTCAAAGGTGCCAATTCTTCTTTGGTCTTCCTTTATCAGATTCCTCATACACGGTCCAGGTAGCATATGCCAATTATTAGTTAGACATCCCAGTTTCTAGATATAATATTGTAGATTTTGTGTCAATAAGACATTGCCCTTTTTACCGTCTTCTCTTTTTTAGCCAGGAAACTCTGGCATTTTGAAGAAAGTCTCTTGCCAGCATGGGTGAAACACTTAGGGTCCGAAACAGCACAGAGTGGAGTTGGCAATGTGCTGGGATGAAATGACCACTGGCTTAGGAGTCAAAGGATTTGTGCACTAGTCTCAGTTCATTTATTACGTCCCCGTTTAACCTGCAGCATCAGTTAAACTCTAGGCTTTTATGTCCTGATCTGAAAAATGATGAAATACACTGATGAATCAGAAGAGCCTTCCAGCTCTAACAATCTAGGATGTTTCTGAAACCCAAGGGGTGATGGATGAGATGTAATCAATGCCAGGACACCAAGCTTGGATTGCTGCTCAAGGACAGAAATCCACACAACTAAGGAAGAGCTTGCACAGTGGTTTTCGGGGTTCTACTTACCCTCCTGAAATTTCTTGGGATGTGCAAGAAATGAAATATAATACTGCCATTAATATCCTAAAGTGAGTATGTTTAGAAGTTTAATTCTTAACAAGGAATGGGGTTTACACTTAGACCAAGGAAGCATACAAAAGGCTTGAGATTGGGGTTTACACTTAGACCAAGGAAGCATACAAAAGGCTTGAGATTGGAAAATACCTCTTGTGCCCTGCCATAGTGGAGTGCCCTGGCTATGGGCACTGGTTAGGGAGTGGGAAAAAAACAGGAAGAGGGCATGGAAAGAGAATGCTGGAGGCCGGAAAGCTAATTTGGTCTGTATCATGCTTTAGTAAAGGACAGGCAACTTCTCTTGCTCTTAAATTTGCTAGATCACAGTTTGTAGGGGTCAGAAGAACGAGTCTTTAGTTTGAGCCATCAAGACACACACACAAAAAGATACAAGCACTAATTAGGCAACAAAATAGCTCAAATCAGTGATTGTTTCATCTTCTGAATCCGAAGATGACTTGTTATATCATGGATTCAATAAAAATTCTATACTAAAAACCCATGTATTTAAGACTAGAGGGTTTTACAGAAAACAAATCTGCACATACTGGCTTGTGGTGTTTTCTAGGTAACACTATTGAACTTCCTAGTTGCTGTTAAGCCTTTTGAAAGCATTTTTATATTTGGAAAATGCCCAACCTATCTCCTAGGGATTTATTGTCAGCAGTAGTTTACTTTCAAGCTCACAGAGCTTTGAAAGAACTAAACTGGCCCATCTGTGGTTCTCCAAAAATGAGATCGTAAACCTTTAGCTCTATGGCACTCTCACGAACTTACCAGAAAATCATACTGTGAACACTGGCAATGCTATTCGTAGGCAGATCAAGTGTACTTTTCCTGACTCTTTGTTGAAGAGCCTAGAGGTTTTCCTCTCCTGAATCTGGAATATTCCATTCAAGTTTTTCATTTCTCCTTATCCATCCATCCTTGATTCTTTTATGTCATCCAGAAGCAGGGACAAGGGGTCTTCCATCCCCCTAAAGAAAAACAAAAACAAAAAACGCAAACCCATTGCCATTGAGTTGATTCTGACTCATAGCAACCAAAGGAGTCCTAAAACCCACTGCCAATGAGTTGATTCCAACTCATAGTGACCCTATAAGGCAGAACAGAAGTGGACCCATAGAGTTTCCAAGGAGCACCTGTTAGATTTGAACTGCTGAACTGTTGGTTAGCAACAATAGCACTTAACCACTATGCCACCACGGTTTCCAAAGGAGTCCTGGCTAGAGTAAAATGCCCCTTCCTTGTGTAAATTTTTTTTTCTCTTGGGAGTTATGTCTTAGCTAAAGACTCAAACTTTCAAGTGAATAAAAGAAAGCTGCCATGAGTACCTTTCACTGAGACAGCCAATGATTGAGAAAGAATGGAGGGAGACTGTTGATGCATTTCCCTGTATCGTGGATAGGCTAAGTTCTTAGTTGCCTGGGGTGGGTTGAGGGCAATTTTTTCTGGAGGCCCTGGACTAAGGGCCATCTCTCAGAGGTGTCCCCTGGTCCTCTGGTTCCATAGCACTGTCAAGAGCTGCTCAAACACATGTGGCCTAAAAGTTCACAGGGTTTCAGTTTCCTCTGCCACACTATTGGTTTTGGTTGGCTGGTGCACAAACCTGCCACACTGAAAAGGCATGCTTCCCTGCATTCCTTCTGTGACAGAGTTATGGGCGAAGTGGGGTTAAGAAAGAAAAACAGCATTGAAATTGAGGAGAGCTCAACCAGCACATTCTGTATAATAAAATCCATTGCATTGTGGTCCTAATTTCATCAAGTAATACAAGTCAACACTGGACATTAGTGAGAGAAGGTTTCCAATTAGATACAGTCTGACACTGGTCCTGCTTCTCAGTCACCTTCAATTGTCAGTGATAAAAAAGGACAGTTCAATATGATATGGATCATTCACTCCGAATCTCCACAACTCATTTATGACAAACACAACTAACAGAGCATGGGGAACTGCAGAATTGTTTTTCATTATCCTGGCACCCTGGCTCCCGACCACAGCTGTAATGATCTTTGGTAGTTTTCCAGACAGCGCATTGTTAATGAATGGTTTAGGATGAGAGGGCAACCAGCATCCAGGCTGAGAATCTCAGCAAACGTTTTGTTTGGGGAAGAAGAAATGGGCTTGCAGAGAAATAAAAGGGTAAAAATTATTAAAAAACAAAAGAGACTTGTTCTTGTAACTAGCATGGGTTCTGTTAATGCACCAAGACCTTCAAAGTGACCACATACCCAATTATGTTGTCCAGAGGAATGGGATAAATTAGGGTTTTTCTGAAGGCTAGTGCCTGAGTCCGTATAACTCAGACATGGTGAGTAATGCCTAACTTCTGAAATTTATGGGAAATAATGCTGTTTACAGAAACCCGGGTGACATAGTGGTTAAGTGCTCCTACTGTTAACCAAAAGGTTGGCAGTTTGAATCTGTCAGGTGCTCCTTGGAAACTTCATGGGGCAGTTCTACTCTGTTCTGTATAATTGCTATGAGTCAAAATTGACTTGACAGCAGTGGGTTGGGTTTGGTTTTGGTAGAATTCTTTCCTTACATTCAGGAGAGCGCTGTTTACTTCCCAGCCAATGTGCCTTACTATGGTCACCACCCAGCTTTCACTAGTGGCTTACACGTTGTTATGGTCCTCAGGAGGTTTCAGGAGATCTTCCAGACTAAGATGGGTTAGGGAGAAAGGCCTGGACATGTACTTCTGAAAATCAACCAGTGAAAACCTGGTGGATCCCAGTGATCTGATCCATAACTAATCACATGGATAGTGCAATGTCTGTCCAGTTGTGTGTAGAATCTACACAAGTTGGGGGCTAGTTCAATGGCTGCTAACAATAACAAAAACAATACTATTTAAAGACAGGTTAAGTACTAAGATTGTGCTACAACTGCTAATCAAAAAGTTGGCAGTTTGAATCTGCCAGGCATTCCTTGGAAACTCTATGGGGAAGTTCTACTGCGTCTCTATGAGTCAGAATTGACTTGAGGGCAGTGGGTTTGGTTTGCTTTTGTTTGGTGTTGGTGTATCAGTATTCCAGGTGGCCCAGTCAGGATCCCTCCAGTGGTTGGGGACTGAAGATCCTTAAGATCTGGAGATTCAAAGAAAGGCTGATTGACCCTTAACCAACTAAGTGCACTGGGGTTCCTTTACTTATTTAACACATATTTTTGAAACACGCACTGTACGCCAGAGACAGTGCCTCAGAGGTACTGATGGTGAACAATCCGGACATCGCCCTGGGAAGGGAGACTTAAACAGGCAGCCAGAGACGGAGCTCTAGCCAGGCACATGGCAGCCTTTGCAGCTTAGCACGTGCAGGGGCTTCGATAGATCCAATCATCTTTTTCCTTTAGTCAGCAGGTAGAGCATGGATTATAGGTACTGTTACCTATATCACCGCAATCATCAACAGCTGCATCTCAGTGTCAAACCACAAGGGTAGCAGACAGCAACGCAAGGCCATAGTTGACCACAGAATCAAGATTTGGAACAGCATGGGTGTTGAGAGGGAGGTGAGATGAGCCCAGGCCCAGGGCTTTAAACTGGTTTCTTCTGGTTCAAAATCCTGCTGAGAATCTGCATTTCTACCCAATACATAAAAATTACCTGGAAGTCTTGTTAAAACATAGATTCTGATCCAGTATACCTGGGGGTAGAAATGCAGATTCTCCAAGAAGGAACCAGTTCAAAGTCTGCCCAGGCCAGACAGGCATCTCAGATACTGGTGGAGATGGCAGAGTTAGGACTTTGGCGCCCAGGTGAAAAACCCAGGAGACAAACATAAAATACCAGCAAGCAGACAAAAGTTGTCAGACAACATTCTGTTTCTTCTATGCCCTTTGCTGGGCAGAAGTCCTTCCTATCGGGAGTTCATGTGGGGGCAGGCCAGTGGGCAGAGCTGTTCTAGCCGTACGTTCCTCTGCAAAGGCTGCTAAGCTGAATTATTTATTTGGTGAGAAGTTTTATGCAGTAAAGTCTGAGGTTCCCATATTTGGCTAAGTTTGTGAGATTGCCTGTAGAGTCTTGAATTCAACACAGGAGCTGTAAACACCCAGGGTGTCTGCTGCACTTAAACACACAGTTCCAAGAGAGAGTCTTCAACATGAATGGAAACCCAAATAATGTGGTGTGGTTCCCAGGATTTCAGAAATGAGGGATGGAAGAGACCTCCTTGGGTTTGTGTTCCAGACCTGTGTATCCACTGAACACAGCTTCCATCTCTAGGTTATATATTTTGGTCCAGTCACCAGATTTTAAATGTCCCAAGTGACGTACTCTACCTCTGGCCTTGGAGAACAAATCTGGAAAATAATAAATCTCATTTTAAGTATTTCCTTATGTTCGACTTTTATTTTTCCCTTTCTTCATTGGGCTCCATTAATCCTAAAAGTTTTTGGCTTTTTTCCTCTTCCTTTTAAAATATTTTTGCTTCCTCTATAGCATTTATACGCTTCAAGTATTTATAGACTTCCTTGTCTTTCCTCAGTCATTAGTTAAGTCATGCATATTTAGTACTTTTAATCTTCCGGATGCTTCATAAATCACTGTCTACATTGCTGGCATCATTTTTACCTCTCTGCCTATTTGATCTATATCTTTCTAATTCAGAAGTGTTCAAAACTACATCCATTTATTCCATTGCATGTGTCATTATTATTGCAAATATCTTAGAGAGTATCTTTGTTTCTCACTTAACATTAAAGGCAGCCCTGAACATCCCCAGTCACATTTTATAACCAGCCTGGATCTGTGTAATCATCCTTTCCTTTCCAGACCATCTAGGAGGCAGTAGAGTTTTGTAAAACCGTCAGAGAACTAGGCTTGGGGTTCAGGTGCTTGCTTTTCCGCTAAGTACCTGTATTCTCCTGTAGAAACCCACTTTCCCTCTCCAAGACTCAGTTTCCTAGTATGTGGAAGAGGGGATTAGACTAGATGATGTTACAGAGTCATCCAGTTCTGAAATTACATAAAGGTGCTGAATTTGTAACTTAAGTAATCTTGCAGAAGTTATTTTTGCACTTTGACTTCTAATTTTCTGCCCTAAAATGGGAGTTAAAATTCCTCTCTTGTTCATCTCACTGAGGCAGTTCGATAATCAAATGAAGCTATGCATCGGAGAGTGCTTTTACACTGTAAAGAGCTATTGTGAACAGAGAAAGCCTTGGTGGCACAGTCGTTAAGAACTCAGCTGTTAACCAAAAGGTCAGCAATTTGAATCCACCAGCTGTTCCTTGGAATCCCTATGGAGCAGTTCTACTCTGTCACATGTGGGTTTGCTCTGAGCTGGTATCAACTCAACGGCCTAAGACAACCCCAGCATGGGAACCACGCAAACAGAAAGCCATGCTCTGATTGATGATGATAATGATCATCGTAAACGTCACTTTCCAGTTGCCACCAAGTTGACTCTGACTCATGGCGACCCCATGTGTACCAGATGAGAACTGTACTGTATCAGTTTTTCAGTGGCTGATTTTTTCACACTGTATCTCCAGACTTTACTTCATCAGTGCCTCTGGGTGGGCTTGAACCCTCAACCTTTGAGTTGATACCCAGTGCATTTGTCATTTATACCGCCCAGGGACACAAGTCACTACTATTACTCCAAATCCTGTGATACTCAATGTTTGGCTTTTAGCTTGAGAGTCATTCTTTTCATGATACAGCGCTGTGTGATATAAAACTATTCCAGGTCTAGAAAAGTTTCGCAGTTTCTTCAGTTTGTTGCTGATGGCACATGTACTCTCATTTTCCTAGCCTCTGTGTTTCACTGGTATTTTAGATTATTGCTGCCCAGGAAAATAACTTACATTTCCCTATCAAATTAGACCTAAATATATCTTTGTCAGAGCATCTACCACTTGCTAGAATGTGTATATGTATGTATGTATGTATCTATTTTATATACATAATTCCATTAGTGTGCTGTTTACTCCTTATTTAAAATCACTAATGGAATTGATTAAAGGGTTGGGAAAAAGATTCAGGAAGACTAGTCTGGACGAGAGCCTTAAGCAGTGCCCTTGTACAAGTCCATGCAGTAACCTGAGAAGCAGCGCACTAGAGTAGAAAAAGAAAACTAGAAGAAACAAAACCTAGGTCTTCCAAATCCAAATCCCATAGCCTTTATTTGTTGTGATTTCCTTTTAATTATAGCTCAGATTTGCCTACTTTTGTGACATTAGTCTATTATTGTCTATAGTAGCCTCTAAACATTTGACTGTCCCAAGGGTTTTGGCTAGCATAGGAAAACTAGATGTCTGTGGGTCAACAATGTCTTAACTCAAGAAGGATGGCACAAGGCTCTCGAGCATGGCAAAGAGTCAGGAGAGGAGCTTGCTTCAGAAGGAGGTTTTTCCCAGAGCCTCAAATCACATCCACAAGGCAGTTTCCTTTATATCTATGTGCACATTAAGGCTAGCCCTGGAAATGGTATTTACTACATAAGAGCTGTATGAGAGGTTCCAATGCTTGAAATGGTTAATAACAATCATGAGAAGACCACCACGTGCACTTGACCCCTTTCTTGTTCTGTTCTCATGCGTCTTATGTATTTTATAGTTCAAAAAAAGCTTTGTGCCTTTAGTATGTACTTCTAGTGAGGTCCCAGGTTTAGGAAAAAATAAAATAAAAAAATAAAACATGATCTCCATAAGACTTTCAAACTTTGAAACACTCATTGTAAATCTTGAATCTAAAGAATTAGAAATTGAGCTTCTCCTCCTGTTCCCCTACCTATTCAACTGACACCATGGGCAAACCATTTTACTGTGTTGAATTTCTGTCCCTCATGTGCACGATGGAATAGTGACACTAGTTTGGTTGTCATCACTGCAGTATAATAAAGTCAGGTTTGTCATAGAATGCTAAACCAATGTGGGGCACTATTGTTCTCATTTCCATTTTGAAAATTTTGAATTCATGACTAGCTTGTATATTGCCAATGATATAAGAAAAGAAACAAAATAAAACTCACCTAACGAAATGAGTTGAAATCAACTTATAAGGCGCCTAACAACAACAGCAGCAACAGGTACTTTCGGATAGTGAATCCAAGTGAATTCTTTATTTGAACAATTAAGAACTCAGAAGTGATTACAGCTGATTCTATTCATAAGGAAAGCTAAGAACCCAAAAGTGACTCTTGTCTAAGAAAGAGCAGCTAAGTTCAAATTACTTAATCAGGCCAAGTCCATCAACAGTAAGTACATTCCAGGAATTTTGATTCAGAATATATTTCCATCATAGGTCTGGGTGAAAATAGAAATTAGAGGCTTATTTGTAGAAGGAAGTGGATAAACTTTTAAGTGTGTGTTAAGTAGATCCTAGGAGATTTGAGTGGGAAGAAACCTTAGTGAGTGGATAGGAAAAGTCTCTCTAGTTGGGGTAAAGTGTGTGAAACATAAAGAGGAGGCTGTGTGGGCAACTGGTAAGATCATGGACCTTGGAATTCATCCATCCACTTCATGGAATTATAAAGCCATAGTTCTCTCACTGTCTGTGTGTTTTGGGGCATATTATTTGACCTCTCCAACTCTCAGTTCTTCTCTGTAAGATGGTGGTGATGATAAATATCCACCTTATAGGGTAAAAAATCCAGTTGCCCTTTAGTCAGCTCACACTCGTGGTGATGCCATGTGTGTCAGAGTAGAAATGTGTTCCCTGCAGTTTTCAATGGTTGATTGTGCAGGAGGGAATCTTCAGGCCTTTCTTCAGAGACGCCTCCAGTAGACTCAACCTCCAGCCTTTTGGTCAGCAGCCAAGCACACTAACCATTTGTTTGCACCACAAGGAAGTAAGAGTTAAATAGGATAATGAATGCAGAAACATTATCATAATGGCAGAGAATAGCAGGAATAGTAATAGGAATATATTGATTGTTATGAATATAAGACTTGTTCAAGGATGCTGCTGGTAGCATTACAGCTGGAATTATGATCTCATGGTTCATGATCAAATACTCTTTCCTATCCTCTAAACAAGAAATCTTGTGGTGCAGTGGTTAAAGCATTTGCCTAAGAATTTCAAGTTCAGCAGTTCAAATTCACCAGCTGCTTCTGAGGAGTAAGATGCGGCACTCTCTGCTCCTGTGACTACTACAGCCTAGAAGACCCTATAGGCCATTGTACTTCATCCTTCAGGGTCATTATGAGTTGGAATGCAACAGATGGAGACAGGTTTGGGTTTGGTTATCCTCTAAATTATTTTTTCTAAAATGAATATAAAGATGGCAATGACACAGTTATAATTTCAGGAAATTCAGACATTTCCAGGAGACCGGAGTGGCAAGTAGAAATGAAATGTCCACTCTTTTGGCTCCCCAAGTGAATAGTTAAGCATTTTAAGAGTGGACCAATAGAGTTTAATGATGTGTTATCATTACCTAGCAAGGCTGTTTGTAGAAACTTGGTTCCTATATATTCCCAGACCTTCTTAGGAACTGGAACTTATTGATCCCAGAGGGAGAAACTTCCTTCTGCAGAAAACTCTATATTCAGGGCCCTGGACCTCCCTCTGATTTTCTTTTATTCTCATTACTGAGTCCACATGTTGATAAAAATCTAGTTAGGAAGCCAACAGTGTGTTTCCTACAGAGTTTTGCTGGTCTAGTCTTGCAAAGCTTTGGTTGAACACCGCTGTCTTAGTTATCTAGTGCTAGTATAACAGAAATGCCACAAGTGAATGCTTTAGCAAGCAGAAATTTTATTCTTTCATAGTTGAGAAGTTAGAAGACTCCAAAATTTGGGCACTAGCTCTAGGGAAAGGTTTTTGCAATCTGTCAACTCTGGCGGAAGGTGGCCCTTGTGTTCCTTGGAGACCTCCATGTGTCTTGGCATCAGTCTTCCCAAGGTCTAGGCAGGTCTCATTGCAAGACTCCTGGGTCCAAAGGATGTTCAGTGTTCCTGGTTCTTCTTTCTTGGTGATAATGAGGGGTCTCTCTCTGCCAGGTCTTCTGACTCTTGTCTCAGAAGAGGTGAAGTAGGCTATACTCCAGATAAACTCATTTTACATTAAGATTAGATCTATGACCTGAGGAAGGGTGTCACATTGTACCCTAATCGTCATTAACATGACCTAATCTTGGCTCATTAATATACCAAAGACCTCACTCCCAAATGGAACAATAATCACATAGAGGATAGAATTTACAACACATCGCAGATTGGAAGATAATTGGACCACAGAATGGAAGTCAACCACACAATACTGGGAATCACGGCCCAGCCAAGCTGACACATATTTTGGGGGGGACACAGTTCAATCCATGACACTTGCCATAGGGCTAGTCTTACCCTGGGACTTTCACAGCATTATTTGGGTTATTTTTATAGATGGCATCTCTGAAAGGACTTGAATACATGATGTCTGTGTCATTTTTCTCAATAACTGAAACACAGGCTACAGTTTAATGGCTGGCTTTTGAAACTTTACCTCTTTGATCCTCATGTTCTTCATTTTTGCAGTAGAGAAATGATTCCTAGCTCATAAGCGATCAAACTAGATAGAGTGGCATCTGATGCATGACAGGTTTTCAATATATGCTGATTTTCATTTTTAGTATTATTTTTCATAACACCATTTTGTCATTCACAGATGCTTAAAATATAAACTTAGTGTTTATGTAAGTTTAGAGAATTTGAACAAAGTGGCATAGACTTTGTCCTATAGAATTTCTAAGACTTTCTGCGCTAACATGTCTTGTATTCACCTTCTAGGGAAGTCTCTGGGTAGAACAAATGGTTAAAGCACTTAACTGCTGACAGAAGGCTGGAGGTTCCAGTCCACCCAGAGACGCCTCAGAAGGATGGCCTAGAGATGTTCTTCCAAAGTATAAGCCATTGAACACTCCATGGAGCAGTTCTAGGCTGAGGGACAAGGGTCACCATGAACTGGATTGACTTGAGGGCAACTGATTTTTGTTTGTTTTTAACTAGTCACCTTCTGGAAGGAAGTGCAGTCTGCTGGGTTCCTCAAACTTAATTACTAAATAGAATTTTACAAACAGACCTACCATTCTTTAGAACACTGGAAGATGCTGTATCTTACCCAGCATGTTCTTTAAGAAGAGAGAAGTATCTCTGAACTCTCAAGTTGAAGCTCCAAGTCTTCATGGAGATTCTCAGGAGCGAAGCAGCAATCCTAGCAGAAGATATGGGGCCTATAGGAATAATGCATGAGTTAGAAGATTGTGTTTTATGGTCAAGATAAACTTCATTCTTGAGAAATGGGATTCATTTCACAGGGTATCATCTCTTTATCGTCACTTCCTAAAGAGCCAATCCCTGTGCCAGGATGGCTTAAGTGAACATCAAAATTGGAGCTTGCTCTTCTAGTGTACAGTATTGTTACTGGGATGCGCTGCTCAGACAGGACTGCATTTCCCAGTGGCTTGCCTCTTAGAGTGACCATGTGGCTGGCTCTTATCCATGCAGAGGGAGCAGAAATGAGATGTGCCACTTTATTCTACTGTAGATTGAATTGAATTGTGTTCCCGCAAAATATGTGTTGAAATTTTAACTTCTGTACCAGTAAACATGATCCTTTTCAGAAATAAGAGTTTTTCTTTTCATATAATGGTAGAATGGGTCCTCAACGCAATCACTTCCGAGTTATAAGAGAACGGTATAGAGACAGAGATACACACGAGAGAACGACAGATGCTAAGGAGACTTAAGGGACACCAAGGGCCACTATAGACACCAGAAACTAGGAGAGGGGTTCACAAAAGGAAAAGACATGCTCAAGAGCCGGATTTGGATGTTATCTTCCAGAACTGTGAGAAAATAAACTCTGTTCTTTAAAGCTGCCTGTTTGGGGCATTTCTGTTGCCACAGTTCTAAGAGCTAAGACATGGACCAAGTGTGAAAGCAATGTGTGTGTCCTTCCAGATTCTCTGTCTTTCATGATTAGATGGATGAAGAATATACTGTAATCCTTGGTGAAACCACGAGATGGAAGACCAGGATCTCTGAACTACCACCTGGAGGAAAGCTGAATGCTGAGCAGTAAACTTGCACTGGTTTGTTACACACGTGAGACAGAAAGCTCCACTGTGATAAGACAGAGGAGCCCTAGTGGCACAGTGGTTGAATTGCTCAACCAATAAGTAAAAGTTTAGTAGTTCAAATCTACCACATCTCCTTGGAAATTATATAGAGTAGTCCTACTCTGTGCTATAGGGTTGCTATGGGTCAAATTAACTCAATGGTACAGGGTTTGGTTTTGGTGATAAGACAGAGATGCCTTGGTAATGCAGTGGTTAAATGCTGCTAACCAAAAGGTTAATGGTTCAAACACGACAGCTGCTCCGTGGGAGGATGAGGCTGTCTGTTTCCGGAAAGATTTATGGCTTTGGAAACCCTGTGGGGGCAATTCTACTTTGTCCTGTAGGGCCACTGGGGGTTGGAATCACCTAGACAGCCATGGATTTGGGATATTTTCTGTTTGAGAGATAAGAAACTGATGTTTGGGAATCTAGCTGCTACAGCAGCAAGTGTTCCTTAACTAATATTATCCTCTTCTTTTACCCAAGACAATTTTTTTTGTAAAAAGAGTATTTATAAGCAAATGCTGAGTGTTCAGTCCTGCATGAAACAGGGGCTAGGGGACAGGAAATTGTAGAGGTTTAAGACATAATCTCTTTTCTGCAGAAGTTTACAATATGACCGAACAGACAATGGCCCCACATGGGTCAGAGCACATGTACATGGAAGTTAGGCCTTTCTGACCTCCTGTGACTTATCATCCTGTCATTGAGGTTGTTCTACTCTGTGGAGCAGCCCCCCAGGAGATGTAGACCCTCTGTTGGACTGTGCTGGGAGCAGGACAGATGTGGCACAAGTAATGTGTGTGCCAAGTTTGTGATGCCCAGCAGCCTGAGCCTACCAGCCTCCTACCCGGTGCCAAAAAGTCTCCCATGACTAGTGGTCTCAAGGTGGCTCTCAGTTTCAGCTGAGTAATTGTTAATTGTGGGTGAGAGCATTTCTTCTCTTAGGGTGTTAACTAGTATATTGTCCTCTATTCTTCAAGGTCATTCGTGTATTCATTTAGCAAGTCTTTGAGCACTTACACTACACACAATGACTGTTGCTGTTGTGTATCATAGAGTCAATCCCAGCTCATAGTGACCCTGTAAGACAGAGTATAACTGTCCCATACAATTTGCTTGGCTGAAATCCCCACAGAAGCACATAGCCATGTGCTTCGCTCACAGAGCTGCTGGGTGGGTTTGAGCCGCCAACAATGTGGTTAGCAGCTGAGCACTTAACTGTTCAGGCCACCGAGGCCACTGTGCTTGGTATCTAACCCACACCAAAAACCCATTGTCATCAAGTGAATTCCAACTCCTAGTGACCCTATAGGACAGAGCCGAATTTCCTCGTAGAGTTTTCAAGGAGTGTTTGGTGGATTTGAACTGCCAACCTTTTGGTTAGCAGTGGTAGCACTTGACCACTATGCATTAGGGTTTCCACTTGGTATCGAAGACAGACGAAGTGCCAACTTTGCTTTCATGGAGCTCACAGGCTTGGAAAGAGACAGACATGTCCACAATTCAGCAACGTAATAAGGACCATATTGCAGAAAGAGACAACTCTTCCCTATGGGGTCAGAGGGAGAGGTGATGAACTTAGCCAGCAGGTGGTGGGGAGAGGGCATCCATAGAAAGTGTTGCTTAGGAGAGTCTGATGAAAGAGAAATTTTCATGAAGAAAGGATGACATAAACATGGCCTAGACTGCAGCATATGTAAAGTCAAGTAGTGAAAGTGGGTAGAATGTTCGTGAAATCTAAGCAGTTGATGGACAGTGTTTATGTCTTCGTCATGCTTGGTAGAGGGTCAGTGAGAAGGAGGACCTTCAAGAAGATGGACCGACACAGTGGCTGTGACGATGGATTCAAGCATAATGATCGCGAAGATGGGGCAGAACTGCGCAGTATTTTGTTCTATTGTACACAGGGCTGCTGTGAATGGGAACTGACTCAATGGCACCTAGCAACAACAACAGTGTCCCCAGCAGCTGAAACAGTGTCGGACACAGATGGCACTCAATACATATTCAGGGAACGCATAAAAGCCATCCTTAGGGGCTTTACTTTTATCCTGTAGGAAACTAGCTGCCATCAAAGATGTTTAAATAGGGGATTCAGGATGGAAAAGAAAGCAGAAGATGAGTTTCCAAAAAGCATACCGTGTGGTTATTGTACTGTCATTTGGTAAACTGTAGCTGAAATACGGATTTTCATTATGGTCAAAAGAGATGAGGAGGTTATGTTATTGTACCTTTGAAATCTTAACTACGACATTATTTGCTACTACCTTGCAATATTAGGAAAAAGACGAGGCCCTGAGGCAAGCATTGAATAGCACAGAAAATAAGACTTAGTTGGTGAGTTACTTATTGAGAACATGTGTGAATGGAAAGTGGGCTGATGAAACATTCCTACTTAAGCTGAAGGTTGTTTATCCTAGAGTTCAATCAATCCCTATTAAGCAAGCATAAAGAAAACCCTCAGAGACACAGAGATACTGGAGGGAACTTGAAATTTTATTTGCATTCTCATCCACAGAAGATTTAAGAAAAGAGTGGAGGTAAACTCGTTTGGAGGTTACAGACAACGATGGGAAACTTACTGGGATTCAAAATCGAAGCATCATTTGGAATCGGAAAACCACTATGCATGCATGCAGACCAACACATTTTGTAAGCGAGCAACTGAAAGGGCCAGAACATCACTTTCCCTTTGGAGCTATGTTGAGCTGAAACCAATATTTAATAGCATGGAAGATGATTGCTCTTTCCAAATGGCACCACTACCCACAATTACCTTGGCGGGAAGCATAGGATCCCCGGGAAGCAGTAAACGTCACTTGCCACCAGAAAAACCTGGGAGTAAAGTGTTAGCATGATGGAGTCAGGAGAAATGCCCTGTGCCAACTATTTTAACGAGCATGAAAACAGTCCTGTTTGGTGATGTTTCAAACTTTGCATAGCAGCTTAGTTAAGAAATATCTCTCATGTCTGTTTTCTTTCTTTTATGAGGTGTTTTGGCAGAACTTTTCCTGACCATAAATAAGCAGCACAAGAAGTGAGATAATTTGGGGGACTATTACCTGTTTTCTTTCCCTAGAGGAAAGGTATGAAACAAGCTGAGAATTCCTCATTTGGAATTCACTTTCCAGCCTGCTACACTTCCATTCAAGGTTCATCTTGTCTAATGCCCTCCAGATTTGAAGGCATCTCCTGGTACCAGTTCCAACACGATTCAAGTCCCAAATGCCCAGGAGAGTCCAAGTGCAGGGAATTTTCCAGTATAAGGCGAGCTATTGCACTCACAATCACCTCTCTATCAGTAGGATAAGGAAATATCCTTTTGGGTGCTGGCTTCTGTGACATGGTGTGCTGTACCTGTTCTGCTATCCCTTTCAGAGCCTTGTTCCACCTTATTTTCTGCTCTGGGAGGCTGACAGCTACAGACCCCATCTCGCTCTTGGCCTTGCAGAACCACACAACAGCTCACAGCTGCTGTCAGGTAGCCCGTCTAAGTACCTCATTTTCTCCTGCTTCTAGTCAATGCTTCCTTCTTTTACCTCTTCAATCCTACTAGTGGCAATGATACCCCATTATTATTACATCTTTAATATGATGCTCTCTTTGTGGTTCCATATGCCCTGCCCCTCATATTCACATATAGTTATTTCATTAATCTTCCTCAAGTTACAGCCGGGATGCTGTTTAGAATCAAGGATAGTGAGGCTTCGTCTCACCTGGGACATTCTGGTTCAATGAATTGTTTAATACAGCCCTTCTAGCCCAGCGTGAAAACCCTGGTTGCATAGTGGGTAAGTACTGTGGCTGCTAACCAAAAGTTGGCAGTTTAAATCTGCCAGGAGCTCCTTAAAAACTCTATAGGGCAGTTTTGCTCTGTCTATACGGTCACTAAGAGTCAGAATAGACTCAACGGCGGTGGCTTTGGCTTTGATTTAGTCATGCGTGGTCTTTGTGTTGCCCACCAAGTGGTGGGTGTGACTGTGTAAATAAGGTACTCGGGAACCACCGAAAGAATTGGACAGCTGGCTAATAATGCAAATAAGGTGCATATGGAAAGTCTGTGGGATGTAGCTTATAAAAATAAGGTGCTTGGGACCCTTGTGTGGGATTAGCTCGTGGTCTTGCTGAGGGGTGGCAGCCTTAAAATTAATAATAAAAATTTAGCACATAATCAGTTTCTTTGAGGGAGGTTTCAGAGGGAAGCATGGAGAGAGAGGGGCAGCTGTAGCTCTGAAGATACCAGGAGATGGTGGCACAGCAGCAGCAAGAGTGGTAACTGTAGGACTCAGCTGCCATGGGCTTGCAGACTCTGGTGCTAAAAGCTAGGTAGCCCTGAGCAGGGCCTGGTGGAAGCAGGCAGGATAAAGTTGTCCTGGTTGAGGAAATGCATCCGGAGTTGTTTCTATTACTTCCAAGATGATGCTGATCTCCAGTGGTACCTTGTTGCTGTTCTAACAAACCCCTAAACTATAAATTTGGTTTATGAGTTCTGTGAGACGTTGCAGTGTTTGGTTTTGTCCATACATAATGTCACTGTAAGTTGAGCCTAACTTGACAGCACCTAACAACAACAGGCTGTGCCAATTAGAATGTTCTATCTGTGTCTTAGTTAATATCAGTTTCATTCACAATCGACTCATCTCCTACCACCTTGGGTAGTTGTTACTTGTGTCAATTTTCCAGCTTTCCAATGTTTTATACTTTCCAAGGAAAAGAAATTGTCTTTGCCCCTTTAATCTCACACGACAACTAGCCTGGAGCCTTCTGCATTGTAGGTGATCATTAAAATCGATTCAGTGGATGACTACAATGCCTGTTCACCATTTCAAGATTCAAATTTCAGGAGTATTCAAGAACGCTATCTCTCCAAAGAGACTGGAATAGAATTTCAGGAAATTTTAAAATTTCAAAGTTCAGAATTAAAGGGAGAACATGACAACATATGTCAAGAGTAATTTTTTTCAAATCATGGGAGGACTGCCAATCAAGTGTGTGAACTTGTCCTAGAAAAAGTGTTACATACGTTGTTGCTGACTATCACTATGGTCAGCTTTGAAGCACTCCCCTTGGGAAGCTATACACTGACACTAGCACCTAGTCTACCCTTCAAAGCAGTTTGGAACTTTTTTCTGGAATAGCCATCAGAACTGTCGTCATATTATCTTTGATGGCATGAGTGTCATCTAAATGTCTTCCTTTCAATATTTCCTTTGTGTTCAGGTAAAGAAAAAAGTCATCGGGGGCCAAATCAGGTGAGTAGGGAGGGTGTTTCAATACAGTTATTTGTTTATTAGCTAAAAACTCTCTCACAGACAGTTATACAATTAAGTTCACAAACTTGCTACCTTGCCACTGTGTACAATGGCCATTCCAGAGAGTTCAAAATTGCTTTGAAGGGTGGACTAGGCACTGACATCGATGCACAGCTTCTCAAGGGGAGTGCTTCAGAGGTGACTGGAGTGATATTTGTCATTGAGGTATGTAGCACTTAGAATAATTAAGTTCACAGGGTTCATTGTCAGACCTCCTATATTAAGTACCACGTATCAGAAAGTCTGAGTCGGATCCAACTTGACGGCACTTGGCCATCAGAAAGTTGAGATGTGTTAGCAATTATCGTTAACTAAAGTATGCAATCTTATCAAAAGGGAAAGATTTTCTTATCCCTGGTCTTGGGAAGATGATTATGAGGAGAATGGTTTTCTAAAATCAGGGGAATATCAGGACATCAAGGATAGTGTGAGAACAGCTCTGATGGTTATTCCATAAAAAAAGTTCCAAAATTGTTTTGAAGGGAGGACTAGATACTGTTATTGGTGCATAGCTTCCCAAAAGGAGTACTTTGAAGGTGATCATAGTGATATTCAGCAATGAAGTATGTAGTAATTTTTCTAATGTGAGTTTGCAGACTTACGGGGTATATTTTAAGGCAATCAGTTTTGAGAGAAAAAAAAGAGAGAGGGAAGCAGAGAGAGAAAGAGGAGGAGAGAGGGATAAAAGGAGCAGCTTAGGTGCTGAAGCAAGCAAGCAGATAGGGAAAGACAGACGCTGTACCACATGACGATTACCAAGGTACTAAGGAACAGAAATTGAAGAGACAAGGACCTTCCCCCAGAGCCAACAGAGAGAGACTTCTCCTATGGCCAGAGCCCTGAATTTAGATTTTAGCCTCCTTATGAGTAGCTCTAGTAGCACAATTGTTAAAGCACTCAGCTGCCAATTGAAAAGCTGACAATTCAAATCCTCAGCTGCTTCATGGGAGAAAGATGTGACAGTCTGCTCGGAAAGATTACAGCCTCGGAAACCCTATGGGGCAGTTTCACTTTATCCTGTAGGGTCACCATGAATTCGAATCGACAATGGTGGGTTTAGATTTTGGGTCTGGAGGGTTTATATGGGAGCCTGTGCTTATTAATGGAACATCCTTTTCAACTGTTCCAGTGCAGCTTTCTCTGTCCATGAGAACTGGAGGTGTTGTCAGAGACTGCAAGGCTTCCCTACCGTTGTGGGTCAGCTACAAGTGACGCACCCTACCTAAGGTCTGGCTCTTGCTAGAAGCCTCCTGTGTCCATGTCTTCTTGCATGATGTGTTCCCATGTTAATGTTACATGCATGTTTTGTTGTTGTCAGGTGCACTTGAGTCAGTTCCAACTCATAGCAACACTATGTACAACAAAATGAAACGCTACATAGTTCTGTGTCACTCTCATGTTTGTTGATATGTTTGAGCCCGTTGTTGCAGCTACTGTGTCAGTCCATCTCACTGAGGATCTTCCTTTTTCTGTTACCTGTGTATTTTTTTTGTGTGCCATATTAAGTTGATTCTGACTCATAGCAACCCTATGTGACAGTAGAACTTCTTTATAGGGTTTCCTAGACTGTAATGTTTTCAGGAGCAGATGGCTGGGCCTTTTCTCACACAGAACTACTGGTGGGTTCAAACTGCTGACCTTTCAGTTAGTAGTAGCTGAGCACTTAATCTTAGCTCTACCATGGCTCCTAGTTATGAGTGTGTATGTATGTGTCTGCAGCCTGACGATTAAGTCTGCGAACTTAACTATTGTAAGTGCTACATGCCTCATTGCTGAACATCACTACAGTCACCTTCGCAGTGCTCCCCTTGGGAAGCTATGCACTGATGCCGGCACCTAGTCCACCCTTCAGAGCAATTTGGGAACTCTTTCTGGAACGGCCATTGAGCATGGTGGCAAGTTTGCAAATTTAATCGTACAGTTGTCTCTGAGGGAGTTTTTAATCAGTGAGCAAGTAACTATATTGGAACACCCTCCCTACTGACCTGATCTGGCCCCTAATGACTTTTTTATTCACCTGAAGAGAAAGGGAAATATTGAAAGGAAAGCATTTTGAAGACAGTCAGGATGTCAACGGTAATATGATGACAACTCTGATGGCCATTCCAGAAAAAGAGTTCCAAAATTGCTTATAAGGGTGGACTAGGTGCTGGTGCTGGTGCATAGCTTCTGAAGGGGAGTACTTCAAAGGTGGTCACAGTGATCTTCAGCAGTGAGGTACATAGTACTTTTTCTAGGATGAGTTCACCAACTTAACGTATATTGTCAAAGAGTGTTGACTGTACCATAGACCATCAAAAGGTTGAACAGTTAGGTCTCAGGAGAAATCCAGTTAGAATGTTCTCTAGAAACAAGGATGAGTAGACTTGGACTCACTCACTTTGGACAGGTCATCAGGAAAGATCAGTCACTAAAAAAGAGCATCATGCTTGGTAAACTAGAGGGCCAGCAAAAATGGAGACCCTTCTTGAGATGGAATGATACAGTAGCCACAGCAATGGACTCACATATACCAATGGTCATGTCCATGACCCCTGACCAGGTGGCATTTCATTCAGTTACCATGAGGGGGAGCCACCCTGGTGGTAAGTAGCAGCAACAGCATAGTTAGTACACACGGAACCTCAGCTAACTCGGGCTTCTTTCAAGAAATCTTCTAGTTTTATTTGCCCTGCCATTGTCTGGCCTGTTTGGCTCCCCTCTTTTAGAGATTTAAATATATATCAGGTGTAATCATGCTGATCTGCAAAACAATGTGGGGATTTCTGACATGCTTTGATGGGGGCAATGGGGAAGGGTATTTGGAATTCTGACTTTACCCAAAAACTCAGGATGAAGTTGGCTGTGTCTCCTGTAGCAAATGTTCGGTGTTATTTTGTCATCAGAAGAGAGGCTGTAAACTGTCTCCTTTCCAGCTGTCTTTGTCCCCACACTTCCTCCGTTGTTCATGTTGATACTGTTGTTGGCTGTCCTCTCTTGCCCATCCCAAGCCAAGTATCTGTGGTGTTATTCTAGCAGTGATAAAATAGAGCCAGAGCACAAAATGTCATAGGGAATATTGAGAATGAATGAGAAATAACCCTTAAGTATTGCGTGTTATCTATTCTTAGCAGCGCTGACTGATGTTGACCTTTGATAGGGGTGTGTGTGTGTGTGTGAGTGTGTGTGAGAGAGAAAGAGCGAGTGAGTGAGTGTGCGCATGCTCATTACTCCACATGAACTATAAGTTCAGCTTGCAAAGACTGATAACAAAATTATAAGCGTCCAATAGAAATGCTCCAAAAAAACTCATGGAACTAGATCAGAAAGCCTCCTCCAGCCACAAATGAGCAGTAACTGGAATGAATTACATTATGGAGCCTTCCCAACTGCAGCTTAAATCATTTAAGACTTGTTTGGTATGGCACCTGCTGCTCACTTATTTTTAGGAGAGAAAATGTATATTCTTGAGCATAAGGGTCTGAAGAATTTTTATAACCAAGGAAAAGCCTACGTGTGCCAGCATTTCAGGAGCTGGATTTGCACAGGGCTGGCTTAATTTACTAGCCTTCCATGGGACTGCGGGGGCTGAAATCATAGGGAAGCAGCTCCAGGTGTCCTGACACTCCGTGCCCTTCTTGGGCAGCCTTGGTGGGAGACCAATGAGAAGACTGTCTCAAGCCTTTGATCACTTGAGCTGCAGTCTTCATTACAGCGGACAGAACGATAAGCTACAGGAAAGAAAGAAACCAGGATTCCAAATATTTGCTTAGTTTTCAAGGGAGCTTGAATCCTCACGATCCTTCAGGATGACATTTACATTTCTGAAATGAAAAACTCTGACCTAATTACTTTCGAAGCTCTCTAGTGCTTTGTGTAATACTCTGTTGCCTCTACCAAAATAAGGGTTAGGGAGAGGCCTGATGCTGTATCTACGTGCAAGAGGGTGAAGCGAAAGTGAAGGCATGTGTCTCTATTGGTCATACTGGCTGTTAAGGAGAGAGGTTTTGGAAACACTTGGGCTGTCTCCAATATGGTAGTCAATGGCTGCATGTGGCTTTTTAAATATAAAAAAGTTAGATTAAACATAACTAATTATTTGATTTGTCAGTCACACTGGCCATCTATTTTGCTAGCCATATGTGCAAGTGGATACTGTATTAAACATTGCAGATACAGAATATTTGCATCTTTACAGAAAATTCTTCTGGACAGCAGAAAGGAAGGACTCACATCCTGTCTTCTATAAGAAAGGACTTATTTCTACGAAAAAAATATTGGTCCAAGTACTTAAAGATTCCTGAATTAAAAAAAATAAGAAATCATAGTTGCATGATTTAATTTTTTCTAACCAAATGAATGTATATTGAAGCTTTGTTTGAAGTGTATAGGATTTCCTGCCTGAAGATGCAGTAAGTTTCTCATTGTTCTCATCACTTACTTTTATTTATTTTTTATTATGATTGAATGAAAGTGTACATTTCCATATAAATTTGTATGACCACCTATATGGAACTCCCACTGCTCTCTCTACCTGGTGACAGCACACTCTTCCTCTCCGCTGCATACATGTCTTCTCCTCCCAACAATCTCCTATCCTCTCCTCTCCACCCACTCATGTGCCTCCAGTAAGAGGTCAGCAGGATGACATCCTATAGATGCACAGAATCATAAAGTGCACACACGATATGGTCACTCTGTGTCACCAAGTCCAATCCATTCGTGTCCAAAGAGTTGACCTCCATTATGATTTATAGACAGAGGCAGCATCAGGGCTGGGGCCATGCTCCCAGGGGAACTCCAAGGCCCCTGGACCATCAGTTGCAGTCTTTTAGTAGAGATCTCAGGGTGCACCATTTTTATTCTTATGTTGCCAGCAAGACTCAACTTTGTGAGCTCCATCACAGCTATCACTGGTGGTGCCCAGGCACCATCTGGTTCTTCCTGTCACAGGTCGATGTAGTCACCTAGTTATGTGGGTCTCTCTGTCTTCTGGCTTCTCTTTCCCCCAAGTCATTTTGGTTTTTGGTGATGATCCATTCCTACTGAGTTGGGACCATTTGCTGTACCCTCAGATGGCAGCTTGGCAGCTTTTAAGACCCCAGACGCCACTCAGCAATGCGGGGTGCAGAGGGCTCTCTTAGTGAGATGATAGTTGTGCCAGTTGGCCTTGATTTCCCCTGACAGCATGGGTCTCGGCCACCCACCCCAGCTACTCTGTTCTTACAATATTCAGTTAAGAAGGGAGGAGTAATCATGTTACGTTGAAGCCCAGATAAAATTGATCTTCTTTCTAATGTGTGCTGTCACTGATTTCACCCAACCAAATTTCTATCAGCTATCTAATCTAAACCCTTCCCCCACTTGCCCTCCCACCTTCCCCACCCTTGCAGCTGTCAAAGAATCTTTTCTTCTATGCATGAGTCTGTTTTTAAATTCTTATTGTAGGGGTCTTATACAATATTTCTCTTTTTGTCACTGACTGCTTTTCCTCAGCATAATGTCCTTCAATTGAAACTGGTTTATGAGATGTTCCCTAAAATCATCATTGTTCTTTATCATTGCATGGTGTTCCATTGAGTATATATACCATCGTTTACCTGTCCATTCTTCTGTAGTTGGGCATCTGGGTTGATTCCAACTTTTTGCTACTGTGGACTGTGCTGCAATAAACATTCGTGTGCATGTATTAGTTGCAGTGAACAGCCCAGATTCTGTAGGATATATTCCAAGCAGTGGATTACTGGGTCAAATAGTATATCTATATCCAGCTTTTTAAGGAAGTGTCAGATTGCTTTCCATAGAGGTTGTACCAATTTACAATCCCACCAAAAGTACAGGAAAGTTCCAGTTTTTCCACAGCCTCTCTAGCATTTGTTGTTTTGCATTTTTTTGTATCATGGCCAACCTTGTTGGGGTGAGATGGTTGTAGTTTTGATTTGAATTTCTTTAATAGCTAATGATCGTGAGCATGTCCACATGTATTTTTTGGCTGCATGGGTCTGCTCTTTGGAGAAGCATCTGTCCGTCTCCTTTACTCATTGCTTAACTGGATGATTTATCTTTTTCTTATTGCTATTTTGTACTACCTTACAGCTTATGGAGATCAGGCATCAGTCTGACATATAGTTGCCAAATATTTTTTCCCATTTTGTAGGTGGCCTTTTAATTCTATTAATAAGATCTTTGGATGAGCAAAAATGTTTGATTCTTAATAGTTCCCATTTATCTATTTTCTCTTCTGTTGTTTGTGGTTTGTTTGACAGATTTTGAAGTCTGTCTACATTGTATATTGAAACTTCCATTGTTGTTCCTGCTTTTTCTTGGACGAGCTTTATTGTTTTAGATTTGATATTTAGGTCTTTTATCCAGTTTGAGTAGGTTTTTGTATAAGGTGTAAGATATGGGTCTTGTTTCAATTTCCTGCAGATGGATATCCAATTTTGCCAGCACCATTTGTTGAAGAGATTGTTTTTGCCCTAGTTTAATGTCTTAGTGCCTTTGTTAAATATCAGCTGTTCATAGGAAGATGGTGTCATCTCTGGAGTCTCCCTTCTGTTCCATTGATCTATCTGTCTCTTTTTGTACCAGTACCAGGCTGTTTTGACTACTGTGGCAGTGTAATAAGATCTAAAGTAGGGTAGTGAGAGGCCGCACAGTGTGCTCTTTTTCTTCAGTAGTGCTTTACGTATCTGGGGCTTCTTCCCTTTCCAAACAAAATTGGTGATTTGTTTCTCCATCTCATTAAAAAACATCACTGGAATTTGTATTGGGATTGCATTATGTAAGTAGATTGCTTTGGGTAGAATAGACATTTTCCCAATGTTAAGTCTTCCTATCCGTGAGCAGGTTAGGTTTCTCCATTTATGTAAGTCTCTCTTAGTTTCTTGTAGTAAGGTGTTGTAGCACTCTTTGTAAAGGTCTGTTATTTCTCTGGTTAGACTTTTTCCTAGGTGCTTTATCTTCTTAAGGGCTATAGTAAATGGTATTGATTTGGTGATTTCTTCCCTAATATCTCATTGTTGGTGTAAAGGAATCCCTACTGATTTACTTATGTTTATCTTGTATCCTGAGATTTTGCTGAACTCTACTATCAGTTTGAGTAGTTTACTTATGGATTCTTTAGGATTCTCTGTGTATACAACCATGCCATCTACAAATAGGGAGATTTTTATGTCTTTACTGGTGCAGATGGCCTTTATTTCTTAGTCTGGTCTAATTGCTCTGGCTGGAACTTCTAGTACAATGTTGAACAGGAGAGGTGAGAATGGGCATCCTTGTCTAGTTCCCATTCTCAAGGGAAACTGTTTCAGTCTGTCTCCATTCAGGATGACGTAGGCAGTTGGCTTCGTATGAATGGCCCTTATTGCATTGAGGAATTTGCCTTCTATTCCTATTCTGCTGAGAGTTTTTAGTATGACTGGGCATTAGACTTTGTCCAATGCCTTTCCACGTCAATAGACAAAATCAGGTGATTCTTGTCTTTTGTATTATTTATGTGGTTGATCACATTAATTGTTTTTTTTTTTTGATGTTGAACCAGTCTTGCATCCCTGGTATGAATCCAACTTGGTCATGATGGATTAGTTTTGGATATGTTGTTGTATTCTATTGGCAAGAATTTGGTTGAAGATTTTTATACCTAGATTCCCGAGTGATATCAGTCTGTAGTTCTCCTTTTTGGTTGGCTCTTTCCCTGGTTTTGGTACCCGGGTTATGCTGGCTTCATAGAATGAATTTGGGAATATTCCATGCCTTTCTCTACTGTGAAATAGTCTCAGTAGTACTGGAGATAACTCTTCCCTAAAAGCTTGGTAGAATTCTGCGGTGAAGCCATCTGGGCCCAGGCTTTTTTTGGTTGGTACTTTTTTTTATAACTTTTTCTATCTCTTCCTTTGTGATGGGTTTATTAAGTTATTCTGCTTCATATTATGATAATTTTGGTAGGTGATATGAATCTAGGAATTTGTCCATTTCCTGTAGGTTTTCAAATTTGTTAGAGTACAGTCTTTCATAGTATTCTGTTATGATATTTTGGATTTCTGTTGGATCTGTTATGACAACTCCCCTCTGATTTCTTATTTGAGTTATTTGTTTCCTTTCCTGTTTCCTTTAGTAAGTTTAGCCAATGGTTTGTCAGTTTTGTTGATCTTTTTAAAAAAACAGCTTTTGGTCTTTTCAATTTTTTCAATTTTTCTTCTATTCTCTAATTCATTTAGTTCTGCTCTAATCTTTATGATCTGTTTTCTTCTGGTGCCTGAGGGTCTCCTCTGTTGCTCTCTCTACTTGTTCAAGCTTTAGGGTTAGAGCCTTGGTTTGGGTTCTTTTTTGCTTCTGATGTACACAGTGGCTTGATTTCTTCTATAACCCATGGCTTTTGAGCAGGATATTGTTCAGTTTCCATGAGTTCCACTTTCTATCTACTTTTTTTCTGCTGCTGATTTCAACTTTAATGGTTTTGTGGTCTGAGAAGATGCTTTGCAATAATTCAATGGTATGGATTTTGTTGAGATTTACTTTATGTCCTAACACATGGTCTATTCTAGAGAATGTTCCACGTGTGCAGGAGAAGAAGGTGTCATTATCTGTCGATGGATAGAAAGTTCTGCATATATCAATGAGTTCTAGTTGGTTAATTGTGGCAATAAGTTCTTCTGTGTCTTTACTGAGTTTTTTTCTAGATGATCTGTCCAATATTGAGAGTGGAGTGTTGAAGTTTTCCACTGTTATTGTGGAGTGATTTATCTCCTTTTTGAGTGTAGTCAGTGTTCCTTTGATGTATTTAGGTGCTCTAATATGAGGTGCATAAATATTTGATACTGTTACATCCTGTTTGTGTATTGAATCTTTTAGCCATAAATAGTGTCCGTCATTGTCCATGATGGTGGATTTTACATTAAAATCAATTTTATCTGAGATTAGAATTGCCACACCTGCTCTTCTTTGCTCATTGTTAGCTGGATATATATTCTTCCATCATTTAATTTTTGGTTTGTTCATATCTTTAAGGTGAGTTTCTTGTAGGTAACGTAGGGATGGTCGTGTCTTTTGATCCATGATGTCACTTTACTGGAGTGTTCAGTCCATTCACATTCAATATAATTATTGGTAGGTGTTTAGTGCTGTCATTGTGATATGTTTATTTTTGTGTTGATGCTTTCTCTGTTGTTCTTATTAATGTGTTCTGGGACATCCTTCTTTGTGAGTTGATTTTTCACCTTCTTCAGGATTGGTTTTGTGGTTGTTGAAACTCCTGTATTACTTTTCTTCATTTGATATTTTGCATCTTTATTGTGCTTTATGGCTGCCCCTAAGATTCCCCTTAATAAACTATGTATAAACCCAATTTTAATTACTACCAGTCTTATTAACTTCTTCTCCATCTGGAAGGACTATAATGTCTGTAGTACATCCCACTTTTCAATACGATGGCATCATAGTTCTCATGATATGATCACTGGATCATTTCTTTTGCTGTTATAGCTTTGATTGAGTTTGGAGGCATCCCTAACTGAGTAGGAGTCTGGGTAATGTGTCCTGTGTTTGCTTCTAAAATATAAAGTTAGTGGTTTTGTTCTTCTAAGCCAAGAGATTCTTTCAGTATTTCTTATAGCTTTGGATTTGTTTTTCAAAGTCTCTGAGTCTATGTTTATCTGCAAATGCCTTAATTTCATTTTCCTATTTGAAAGATAGTTTTGTAGGATATATAATTCTTGGTTGGAAGTTCTTCTCCTTCAAGGCTTTGAATGTGTCATGCCACTGTCTCTGTGCCAGTGTTGCTTCTGCTGAGAAATCTGATGAAAGCCTACAGGGTTTCCCTCTGAATGTTAGCTTTGCTTTGAGTCTTGCTGCCTTTAAGAGTTTCTGCTTCTGTTTTGTTCTGTTAAGCTTGATTATCATATGTCTTGGAGGGGTTTTTTTTGAGATCTATATTGAGTGGTGTTCAGTATGTATCTTGGATATCCACTGTCTCTTCTTTCATAGTTTCTGGGAAGTTTTCTTTCAGCAGCTCAGCAATGATACTCTCTGTGTTCTCAGGTGTCTCATCCTGTTCAGGGACTCCAATTAATAATAGATTGTTCCTCTTAATAGAGTTCCACATGCTTCTTAATGCTTCTTCATTTTTCTTGTTTCTTGTTTCTGATTTCTCATAGATACAGGAGTCAGTAACCTGTCTTCCAAGTCAGAAATTCTCTTTTCCATTTGTTCCATTCTGTTTTATTGGCTTTGAATTGAAGTTTCTATGGCTTTGATTTTGTTCTTGATCTGTTGGATTTCAGAGTACTGGTGTTCCATTAGATTGAACAGCTTGCTTAATTTTTCATTTTGCTGTGCTGCATTTTGCACAAGGTCTAGGAGGACTCTCTATATAATTCTTTTGTATTCATCTTCTGATAGTTTCAGAAAGCTTTCTTCATCTGGAAAGCTCTTTGGTGCTTTCTTTTCAGGGCCCTCTGAAGCCATGGGTGATTTCTTGATTACACTTTTATCCAGGGTTTTTTGCTTTTGGGGCATCATGTGAGTTAATAGAGGCTGGGAGAGATGCTGTGAGGATGGGCTACAGTTGTTTCTCTAGGCTGTCTTAAAATGAAAGGTAAAAGGTATCTGATGACTTCCAAAGTCAGTTAGGTTTCCAGTGTACAGGTACCTCTTCCCATCTGGCAAAGCAAGCACCTCTATATTGAACCCCAGATGTTATAAACTAGTTCAAAATACAGAAAGGCTACTACCCTGCTGACTTCTGCTGTTGGGCCCCAGCCATACGCTGCACTGTGTAGAATACTGCTTTTCTGCCAGAATAGTGCTCTCCTCTGGGCAGGCACTGCCTCCCAGCCTAGAAAATATGTCCAGATGAGGCCTCTATATGGGTAATCCACCTCCCAGTAGAATAAGATGGAGTCCCACAGAAGCCCCCACCTGCATTCGTATAGGCTACTGTATGGCAGAGGCAGAAAGAGTGGCCAAAGGTGCCAAGATACACAGAATCCAAAGCTGGGCTCTCAAAATATGGCAATTTTCCTTGCCAGTCCCACCAGCGGTGTGTCTGAGATTAGTCGCTAGTCAAATCCCAGCTCTGCCTACTGGTTCAGACAGAGAAAAGAAGGTTAAAATGGTGAGTTACCTTCGTTCTGTGAGAAAGCCAGCACTCTCCAAGAGCCGGGGTCAGCAAAAGAGAAGAAGTTTTCATTTCAGTGGTATGAAGTCTAAATTAACAGCCTTATGCCATGTCCTAGGGCTCACTAAGTGTCCAGAAGGCTCCATTTAATTATCGTTTCTGGTCTTTGTTTCCAGAGGATTTAGGGAGATGTGTGTTTAGTCTGCCATCTTGACTCCACCCCCTCACTTTTTACCAAGTGTTCTGCCATGTTTACTTTTGATCTGTATTCATCCTCATCTCTTTTACTTGGCTGTCATTGATATTGTTGTTGTCAACTGCCGTGGAGTGTGTCTGGACTCATGGTGACCCCAGGCACCACAGAACCAAATTTGCTGTCTGGTCCTGCATCAGTCTCCTGATAGTCAGTTTCAGATTGAGCCATTTAGATCTGTAAGGGTTTTCCTTGTCTAATTTTAGGAAGCAGATTTCTAGGCCTTTCTTCCTGGTCCATCTCCGTCTAGAAATTCCAGTGCAACCTGTTTTGCCTCATCGCAACACACAAGCCCTTACTGACAGATGGGTGGTGGCTATGGAAGAATGGAATGCAAGAATTTCAGCACTGAGCCACATTGCCTTCATACATTGGTATTGCTTTTACATTTTTACATTACAAATTCTTTCTTTCATTTGCATTTTTGAAGGTCTCATATTCCACTTCCTCTGTGAAGGAAACCCAGTCACCTCGTGGTTAAGTGCTACAGCTGTCAACCAAAAGGTCAGCAGTTCATGTCTACCAGGCAATCCCTGGAAACTGTATGGGACAGTTCCACTCTGTTCTATCAGGTAGCTATAAGTCAGAATTGACTTGATGACAGTGGGTTTGGGTTTTTGTTCCTCTGTGATGACTTCTCAGACCACTACAGCTAATGTTAATCACTTTCTGTTATAATAATGTGCCTTTTTAAAAAATAAATAAATTGTTCTTTCACTGTTGCATTGGCTTGATTTCTTTCCTCAATTAGAATGTACTGTCTTCAAAAGTAAGAATCCTGTCTTACACTTTGCACATCAGAAATGAACTTTGCCATTATCGTGGCAAAAATTCAGGAATTTTAACACTGATTCCATTATGTAATCTATAGTTCACATTCCAATTTTGTCATTTGTCCCAATAATATATTTTTATAGTGCTTTTGCTTTTTCCTTTACAACATCCAGTTTAGGATTAAGAATTATATCTAATTATCATGGGTTTTTAGTTTTCCTTAATGGATGCCACCAATCCTTTGTCAGTTCGTCATATGGGATGACTTGTATGTTGCCATGATACTAGAAGCTATGCCACTGGTATTCAAATACCAGCAGGGTCACCCATGGCGGAGCTGCTAGTCTAAGGCAGAGTATGAAGAAAGGTCTGAGGCTCTACTTCTGAATAGTAGCCAGTGAAAAGCCTGTGGATTACAACAGAATATCATCTGATGTAGTATTGGAAGATGAGCCCCTAAGCACTCAGAATACACAGTGGCCACAACAATGAATTCAAACATATCTGTGATTCTGAAGATTAGGCAGGACTGATCAATGTTCACTTTTACTGTATATACGGTCATCACCCATGAGTTGGCACCAATTTGATAGTCTAACAACAAGCAACAATTTGAGGCAGTTCCTCAGTCCTTCCCATCATTATTTTAAAATACAGTGTTTTAAGACATATATTTTGAAAAATGATCTGTCATTTAATAATATTTTCCTGAATTTAAGTTGCTCTGCTGTTTCTTCATGATTTGGATTACTGTTGGCAGGACTACTGACTAAGTGAGGTTATGTCTTCTCAGGATGTTGCATCTGGATTGCCCCTAAGACATGATGTTAAATATGATCATTTGGTTAAGACATGGTCCAGTTCTCTACTACAGAGTTATAGTTTTTCCTTCTGTGGTTAGTCAGTAAATGTGGGAAATACTCTAATCTAGCATCAAGATCTGCCCTCCTGCACCCTCTGAATTAGTAACTGTTGACAGTTCTTGCCTGGATTAATTTTTACTATGATGGCTGAAAAATGGTAATTTTCTAAATTATTATTTTTTTCAGGTTTTTGAAGCAGCATTCTGTTATAAGGAAGAGATTTTTAATTTTATTTACCTATATATTTGTTTTTATGTATATGTGCACATATGTACATGTATGTATTAGGAGTTTATGAGTATGGATTCTGTTTTATTTAGTGGGTTATAATCTATTGCTGTCCTTACTTATTTTGATGCTGAAATTGCCCCAAATGTGGTCATTTGGAGCCTTTCAAGCTGACTCTTGTGTTCCTGGGACATGCTTCCAGTTTTTGAAAAGCAGTCCCCTTGGCTTAAGAACGTGGCTCCGGCTTATTTTGTAATTTTCTTGCCACGGCCCTGAACTCAACCGTTTCTCCAAGGAGAAACTTCCCCTTTTAGTAGACAATGATATTTCCCTACTAAATCTTAGAAACCAAGATCTAGGGACACACCTGCAGTATAGGCAGGCCTTTGTGGGGGAAAGTTGTTTCTGCTCCATGTGCCATCTGCTGGGATTGCTTGACCAAGAGGTGTCCTGTTTCAAATCAACAAACACTTTCCATTCGTTCAAAGCTGCTTTTTTGTCCTTCAGGGTTTTAAAAAAAATTTTTTCTTAATACAGGTTTTACATATTTCTTACTACATTTACTTTTAAGTGTTAATCCTTTTTTCACTATTGTAATGGGATTTTCTTATTCTGTTTGATTATTAGTTGTGCATATGAAGTATATTTATTTTTGCTTATTAGTTGTGTATCCTACTACTTGACTGATTTTTTTTTGTTTGTTTGAATCAGTTTTGTTATTTATTCTCTAAGATTTTTGAGGCATACCATCATGTCACATGCAAATAGAAGTAGTTTTAGTTCTTCTTTTCTCATTTATATGCCTTTAGCTATTTTTTTCTAATTGTATTGACTGAAGCTTCTAATGCATTGTTAAATGCAGTCAGGATTGCAGCCATCCTTTCTGTGCCTCTAACCTTTGTCAGGAAGCTTGTAGTGCTTTTAATAAAATGCTGAAATTCTGGCTTTAGGACTGAGGTATATACATTTTTTAAGTCAAGTGAAGGATGTATATATGCATTACTATCATACAAAAATGAATGAATGAATAACTAAATGACTAAAACCCACCCCATTGTAATCAAGTAGATCCTGACTTATACTGGCCCTAAGGGTCACAGAAGAACACAGGAGTTCCAAGAAACCTTTTGGTTAGTAGCCAATAGGAATGGAATGTAGAGAGAACAATGGAAGAATAAAGATATTGAATTTGCCATGCTTTGTCCTTCAACCCCTTGCAAGGGCTCCATTTAGTGAAATCCAACAGAGAGCCAGAGGACAAGAGAGCCTGTTGACGCAGTACACAAAGTGAGCTCTTGAAGCCCGACCATGGTGGAAAAGTCCGGAGACTCATCAGGGGAGTGTGGTACATGAAGTTTTCCAAAAATGTCTACAACAACATTTGCTGTGCCCCTTGTTCTTCCAGAACAATGTCATGCCCCTATCAAAAGGTGAAAACATGAGTCTGTATCACATTCCTTTGAGTGGGCCTCTGTAACTACCTTGATTAATGGAGTAAGACAGATCTGAAGCTAGGCAATTTTGAAGCTAGGTCGTAAAAGGTAATACAGCTTCCTCCAGGTTCTCGCTCTCTGTTCCTTCAGCCTGGGAACCTAGACCCCATGTCATGAGGAAGCCTAGAGTGGGGCCAGACCCACTTGAAAAGGGGCTGAAGGCCACTTCTCAGTCCTGTGAGGGCAGTATCTTGGAAGTGGGTCCCTCAGTGCCTGGCTGAGCCACTCCAGTTTACACCACGTAGTGCCGAGACAAGTGTTCCCACCGATCTGCAGATCTGTTACCACAATAAACAGCTGCTGTGATTGTAGGACACTAACTTTTGAGGTAGTTGGTCAGCAAAAGATAATCAGAACAAAGGGCAAGTGGAAGATATCAGATTACTTGGCTAATGTGAATTCATTCTTCAATTTTCTGCTTACAGACCCTATTCTAAGAGACAGTGCCCCCGCCCCCAGCCCTTCTGGTATCTGATAGGTTTCCTTTCTTCTCTGCTTAGCAAACTGCACTAACCTATCCTGGCCCTCAGCTTCCCCAAAACGCCAAACCAAACACATGGCCATCCAATATACATGACTCATAGTGACCCTAGAGGATAGAGTAGAACTCCTTTATAGGGCTTCAAAGGCTTTCATGTTTATGGAAGCAGATTGCCACATCTTTCTCCTGTGGAGTGACTAGTGGGTTCGAACTGTGGACCTTTTGTTTAGCAGCCAGACACTTAACTACGGAACCCCCAAGAGCTCCGTCATCCTCAGCTTACTCTACTCTTGTCACCACTTCCTTGTGTGTGTTTCCCTGCTGGATTATATGCTCCACGAGCAGGGGTACTGTGGGTAATTATCATTTTACTCCAAGTGCCTAGTTCAGAGTCTGACACACAGCACAAGGTTAACATACATTGATTCAATAAATGAATGCGGATATGAGCCTTTTCTGCCCCAGTTTTAGCATTCTAAGACCTTGTACGGGCTGTCACTCACAGCCCCTGGGAAGCCACGTAAGCAGCAGTTGTGAGCAGCAACACAGCATGAGGCTTCAGCTTGAACAGTTTCCCTCTAGAATATGCCAGCCTTCCAGAGTGCCTGGTGTGACACTGCGATCATTTTTATAGAGAGCACCAGTAAAAATGATTTGATATCATTAAAAAGGACTTCTCAAATGTGTTTTTTAGCAAGAGAAACAGGGAAAAGGAACAAAGAGGTTTATGATTATTATTCTTTTTGAGCAAAGAAATAGAGGTGGAAAAACAGGGGAAGAAAAAAAGTGAAACAAAGGAAAAAGAAAGATGTGGTGATCCTACAGCCAAGAGGCAGCACTGAGAAGAGAGAACCCAGATGTCAGAGTCAGCTGAATTCAAATCCTGCCCAGCCACCTGCTACCTACTGAACCAACCAACTTCAGTGCCTTCTTTTATAATGGACGCACCCGTAGTCTTATATGGGGTTGTTGAGAGGATGAAGACAACCTATATAGAGAGCTAGCACAGTAAGTGACCTGTAGAGGACACTTAGCAAGTGGCTGCTGCATCCGCCTTGTGACCACAGCCACCACACCCTAACTCTGGAGTGAATGAAACGAGCATAATGTAAACCCACTGCTGTAGAGTCGGGTCTGACCCATAGTGACCCTATAGGTCAGAGGAGAACTGCCCCATAGAGTTTCCAAGGAGCACCTGGCAGGTTTGAACTGCTGACCTTTTGGTTGGCAGATGTAGCACTTCACCCACTATGCCACCGGGGTTTCTGCGTAATGTAAGGGGAGAGGCTACTGAGTGTCTTGTGACCACCACGTGTCTGGCTCTCACTCTCTGGGCTTCAGCTGGTTTCCTAGGATGCAGGGATTTTTCTTTTTTCTGTCTTAAGTGTAAATCTAAAGCAGCTGGAATCTGTCCTGATATCATTTTATAGCCATTGCATTTGCTAGTTTACAAGCAAGTCTTGCCTCTTACACTTCTAAAAATAGACAAGGGGCCCGGGATGTGAGAGAGACAGAAGAGAAGATATTAATGGGAGGCATGACGAGCTGGCAAGCCCTTAGTCGCAGATTCAGCCCCGAGGACTCAGGTTAAAGGTCTCCACGAAGCAGACAGATACACACGAGAAAGAGGGAGGTGCTTATGGTGTGTTCCCATTAGACCAGTGAACCTTCCAGCTGTTTTGAGCAGAAAACATATTATGGATTAACCAGAACGTACTGAGCCACACACTTTATGTGTATCATCTTACTGGAACACAGTTTAGCAACTATTTTGTAGTTTAAGGAACAGAGACTTGGAGAAACTAAATAAATTGCTTAAGGCCACATAAATTATAAGAGATCATAGGCAGACAGACAGACAGACAGACAGATAGACACATAGAGCTACCTTTGAGTCTCTGACTCATGGCAACCTTACATACAAGAGAACAAAACACTGCCTCGTTCTGTGTCCTTTTCACCGTTGCCAGCATGTTCGGATCCACAGTTGCAGCTACTGTGTCAATCATCTCACCAAGGATCTGTCTTGCTGATCCTCTACCTCCCCAAACAGGATGGCTTCCTCCTCCAGTGGTTGATTCCTCTTGATGATGTACCCATAGAAATTGAGTTGGGTGATGTTCTGTAGTGACCCATAAGGTTTCTGTGATTAATTTTTGGAAGTAGGTCACCCGCCTTTCTTCCTAGTCTGTCTTAACTGGAAGCTTTGATGAAACCTGTCCTCCAAGGGTGACCCTGCTGGTATTTGAAATGCTAGAGGCATAGCTTCCAGCATCATAGCAACACACAAACTACCACACTAGGACAAGCTGGCAGACAGGGGGTTAGGATGAAAATCAAGGTCTGTTTGGTTACAGAAGATGTAGGTGGTGTACTAGGTCAAGAAAGTTAGAGCTTGCGATGCAGGAGAAGAAACGCTTTGGTTTGTGCATTTCGAAGTTCTTTCTCTTTCCGTATAGGGTAGCAGAGAATTACAGAATCTATTATTTAAACACAAGGTAACTGGAATGATGCTTAGCTAGCTGCCTGAGCCACCTGACAGAGAAAAAAGTGGCAAAAGCCTTGAAAGCAAGCATTTGTTTTCTAACTCTTGAGGAGTGGTGGTAGAAATCTCATTGCTCAAGCTGATTGATGTGCAAGTCAAATCTTTTGGATTTCCCCAGCTTTGAAGTATACATATGGCTGTACCAACATTAAGAACCTAGTATCAGTGGCTCTGAGTGTTGGTTCCCAAAGATTAAGGGGCTGAAAGTCCTAGGTTTTTAGAGTTTCCCTATGTTCAGTTATTTCCAGGAATGGAGCCTCAGGTTAATTTCAGTTTCTTCTTATTGCTTCACTAGCTGTTTTCATTATCCAGCATTTCTACAACAGAAATACCAAAAGTGGATGGCTTTCATGAACAGAAGTTAATTTCTTACTGTCTAGGAGACTAGAAGTCTGAATTCAGGGTGCCAGCTCCCAAGGAAGACTTCCTCTGTCAGCATTTGGAGAAGTCCTTGTAATCAGTCTGCCCTGGCCTGGGAGCATCTCAGCCCAGGGACCCAGGTCCAAAGAATGTGCTCCCCTTCTGATTCTTCATTCTTGGTTGTATGAGGGTCTCATCCTTTACGTGTGAGTCTCTATTTTGTATCTCAAGAGATTGGCTCAAAATACAACCTAATCCTGTAGAGTAAATCATGCTTCATTGCCATAACTGCCTCTAATCCTGCCTCATTAACATCAGCGTTGTTATTGTTAAGTGCCAGTGAGCTTGCTGTTTCATAGCAACCCCATGTATGACAGATGAAACACTGCACCACCATGTACCACTGGACAGTCACTGCTGCATTTAAGTTTATTGTTGTAGTCACATGTCAATCTGTCTCATTGAGAGTCTTTCTATTTTTGCTGACCTTTTGCCTTACCAAGCATGATGTTCTTCTCCAGGGACTTTTCCATCCTGACAGTATGTTCAAAGTCCCTGAGAAGAAGTCTTCCCATTCTTGCTTACAAAGAGCCTTCTGGCTATAATTTTTCCAAGACAGATGGTTCTAGCAGTCCATGATACAGTTAATATTGTTTACCAATACTGTATTGCAAAGGCATCAGCTCTTCTTTGGTCTTCTTTATTCTTTGTCTACCTTTTGCATACATACAAACAGACTGAAAACATCTTGAGACAAGCACACCTAAATCGTCAAAGTTATGTCTTTGCTTTTGAACACTCAAAAGAGGTCTATTGCAGCTGATTTGCCCAATGTGATGTGTTCTTTGATTTCTTGACTGCTGCTTCCATGGGTGTAGACTGTGAATCCAAGTAAAATGAAATCCTTGAAAATTCAGTCTTTGCTCTGTTCATCATGTTGTTGCTTATTGGTCAAGCTGTGAGAATTTTTGTTTTCTTTATGTTGAGATGTAATACATACTGAAGACTGTAGAATTTGATCTTCATCAGTAAGTGCTTCAAGTCCTCTTTGTTTTCTGCAAGCAAGGTTGTGTTATCTGCATATCACAGGTTGCTAATGAGTCTTCCACCAATCCTGATGCCCTGTTCTTCTTCACTTACTTCGCTTCTTAGACTATTTGATTAGTATACATATTGAGTACATATTGTTTGATTAGTATACATAATTGAATAAGTATGGTGAAAGGGTACAACTCTGACCCACATCTTTCCTGATTTTAAACCATACAATATTTTCTCTTTCTGTTAGAATGATTGTCTCTTGGTCTGTCTGTGTTCAGGGACCTCCTGAGCACAAGTGAATGTTCCAGAATTCTCATTCTTTGTAATGTTATTCATAATTTGTTATAATCTGTACAGTCAAATGTCTTTGCTTTGTCAATGAACACAGGTAAATATCTTTCTGGTATTCTTTGTTTTCAGGTAAGATTCATCTGACTTTAGCAATGATATTCTTCCTTCATCTCCTTTTCTGTTGATGTACTGCTGCAATCACTTTTGTATTATTTTCAGCAAAATTTTACTTGTGTATGGTATTAATGATATTGTTCAGTAATTTCTGCATTCTGATGCCCATTCAGAATGGGCATAAATGCAGATCTCTTCTAGTTGGTTGGCCAGATAACTATCTTCTAAATTTCTTTGCATAGATGGGCACTGCAACTGTATGCGGAGTCATCTTAGTTGGTATTCCTTGTTTCTTGCCATTGCTTTCAGGGCAACTTGGACTTCTTCCTTAGTATCGTCAATTCTTGGTTATCTTGGTTATCAGCTATCAAAGTGGAATATTGGCCACTTTTTTGTGGTAAAGTGATTCTTTGCATTCCTTGCATTTTCTTTTGATGCTTTCTGCATTGTTCAGTGTTTTGTCTACAGAATCCCTTAAAATTGCAACTTGAGGCTTGAATTTTTTCTTCTGTTCTTCAGCTTGGGATATGCTAAGAACGTTCCTCTCTTCTGGTTTTCTAACTCTAGGTGTTTGCGTATTTAATCATAACACTTTATCTTCTCCTGCTGCTCTGACTTCTGTTAAGCTATTTTACTTCATTATTTATTCTATTTACTTTAGCTGTTCTGTGTTCAGGAGTAAGTTTAAGAGTCACTTCTGACCCCCATTTTTGGTTTTCTTTCTTTCCTGTATTTTTAATGACCTTTTTCTCTCTTAATGTACGATGTCTTTGATGTCATCCCACAGCTCATCTGGTCTTTGGTCATTAGTGTTCACTCTGTCAAATCTTTTCTTGAGACGGTCTCCAAATTCAGGTGAATATATATTCAAGGTTGCATTGGGGGCCTTGTGAAATTGTTTTAATTTTCTTTAACTGCAGCTTAAGCTTGCATATGAGCAATTGATGATCTGTTCCATGGTTGGCCCCTTGCCTTGTTCTGAGTGATGATGGAGCTTGCCCATTGTTTCTTTCCACTGATGTAGTAGATTTAATTCTTATGTTTTCCATTTGGTGAGGTCCCCATGTATAGTTACTGGTCACGTTGTTGATAAAAGATACCTGCAATGAATATGTCATTGTTTTTCCAAAATTCTATCATGCGATTTCCAACAGCATTTCTATCACCAAGGTCATATTTTCCAACCACACAATCTTTCTTTGTTTCCAACTTTTGCATTCCAATCACCAAATTATCAATTATCTTGATTGCATGTTTGATCAATTTCAGACTATAGAAGTTGAAAAAAACAAACAAACTTCAGTTTCCTCATCTTTGCTATTAATGGTTGGTTCTTAAACTTGGATAATAATTGTATTAACTGGTCTTCCTTGTAGACTTGTGGGTTTTATCCTATCACTGAGAGTGTTGTACTATAGAACAGATCTTAAAATCTTCTTTTTGCTGATGAATGAGACACTATTCCTTTTCAATTTGTAATTCCCAACGCAGTAGGCTATATGATTGTCTGATTCAAAATGGCCAATACACATCCATTTCAGCTCACTACTGCCTAGGATATCTATGTTTATGCATTCCATTTCATTTTTGATAATTTCTAATTTTCCTAGATTCATACTTCTGACATTCCATGTTCTAGTTATTAATAAATGTTTTTAGCTGTTTCTTCTTATTTTGAATCATGCCACATTAGCAAATGGGGATCCTGGAAGCTTGACTCCATCCATGTCACTGCAGTCAGCTGTACTTTGAGAAAGCAGCTCAGTTGTATTTGGAGGGCCTTCCAACCTGAAGGGCTCGTCTTCTGACACTGTATCAGACAATATTCTGCTACTATTTATAATATTTTCATTGCCCAATGTTTTAGAAATAGATCACCAGTTCCTTACTTCTAGTCCATCTTAGTTTGGAAGGTCTACTGAAGCTGGTCCATTGTGGGTGATCCTACTGGTTTTTGAAATGCTGGTAGCATTGCTTCTAGTATCACAGCGACACATAAGCCACCATAGTACAACAAACTGATAGATGCATGTTAAATTAACATCATAGAAGCTGGGATTTACAACACATAGGACAATCACATCATATCACAAAATAGTGTACAACCACACAGTATGAGGAATTATGGCCTAGTCAAGTTGACATTCATTTGTGAGAGACACAATTCAATGCATAACATTCACTGAACCATAACTATTCAGTCTCAGCTCCAGGAAATTCTGCAGATGGAAATCCTACGTCTGCTTCCGTGTCAGCTGCAGGGGGTAACTTCTGCTTACATGTGGTAGGAAACCCTAGTGGGTTAAGTGCTATGTCTGCTAACAAAAGGCAACAGTTCAAATCTGCCAGGTGCTCCTTGGAAATTCTATGGGGCAGTTCTACTGTGATCTCTAAGGTCACTATGAGGTGGACCCAACTCAGTGGCAGTCAGTTGGGTTGGGTTGGGTTTTAAATATGGTAGAATGGAAAGTCCACTAGCTGTCCACCCGGCCCTCAGAGCTAATGGCTCTGGAGCACCTGGCTTAATGTTAACTTTGTAATGACTGTATAGGCACGAGCACAACTGTGGCAATAGGGTTTCTGGCTGCTGGATTGATTCCCGGTATTGACCTTCTGGGTAGCAGCTGAGTTGCTGGAAAACCTTTGATCCATAATGTCACTTTTGACATGAAAGGAGTATCTTACCGTGTTGTGCTCAGTTAATTTGGGACTCGGAGAAAAGTTATTTGAATCCAACATGTAACAGTGTTTAGTGACACAACACTTTAAATTCATACTCTTTGTCTAAGTCGTACAGATGAAAAGTTTTGAAATTAATCACTCGGGACCCTGAGTCCTCATTGATTCCTAAGCCCTGTTTATATGTTGGAGTCTTCTTATAATACGGTGATGATGTGCATTCTATCAGTACTTTGAAAGAAAAAGAGTCCAAATGGCTTGATGGTTAAGCACTCAGGTCTGCAGTTTGAAACCACCAGCCGCTCTGCAGGACAGAGCTGTCAGTCTGCTCTCATAAAGACGACAGCCTAGCAAACATTATGGGGCAGTTCTACTTTGTCCTATAAGGTAGTTATGAGTCAGATTTGACTCGATGATGCAGAGCAATTTTTTTTCCTAAATGTGCTTTAGATGACGGTTTACAGAACAAATTAGTTTTTCATTAAGCAGTTATACACATAGTTTTGTAACAGTGGTGCCAACCCTGCAATGTATGAATGCTGTCCTCTTCTCAGCCTTGGAACACCCATCCCCATTTGACCAACTTTCTTCTCCCCTCTTGCCTTCTTCTCCTTGTCCCTGGGCAGGTGTGCCCATCTAGTCTTGTATACATGGTTAAGCTATGTCTGTGTACTGTTGTTTGTTTTATGGGCCTGTCTAATTACCTGAAGGGTAAACTTCAGGAATGATGTCAGTACTGAGTTAAAAAAGTTTCCAGGGGCCCTACTCTCAGGGTTTCTCCAGTTTCTATCAGACTAGTAAGTCAGATCTTTTTTGTTTTGTAAATTTGAGTCTTGTTCTCCCTTTTTCTCCAGCTGTTTCCAGGACCCTCTGTTCCAGTCCTGGTCAGAGCAATCACTGCTGGTAACTGGGCACCAGCTAGTTGTGTTGGTGTCTGTTGGTGTCGGTCTGGCAGAGGCCATGAGAGTACACTCCAACAATTTGAAAGAGTCATAGTAGGATACTGATCTCGGTGGAATGCATATGAAATTTTAGGCATTTCTTTGAAGTCAGGGCTTTTACAGTATGAAAGCAACCATAGTCAATATACAAACAAATGAGCATGGTAGTATTTAAAAAAAACTATAAAAAATGTTGGTGGGCCAATTTGGCCCCTGAGTCATAGTTTGCTGACCTTTGACCCAAAGGGTGGCTTGTGGAAACATTCCTCAGTTTGAATTCCTATTTTGCTGTTCATCTCAAAGCTAAGTACAGGCACCTTTCTTAATTTTTCTCAGGTTCAGCTTTGTCATCTGTAAAATAGGAATCTAACAGCAACCTCACTGGACTGCTGTGAGATTGAGAGAATATACGTATGACACACATGTACACACATGCACACACACACGCACGCACACACACACACACCACACAAAATAACCTGCCTAGCCCAGAGATAAACACCAGTTACTGTTGATTCTGACATGTGGTGATCCCACGTGTGTCAGAGTAGAGCTGTGCTTCCACAGGGTTTTCTGTGGTTATTGTTTTGGAGGTAGATTGTCAGTTCTTTCATCCCAGGCACCTCTGGGTACGTTTAGAGCCCAACTTTTTGGTTACTAGCTGAGGGCATAACAATTTGCATCACTCAGGGACTCCCGAACAGACACAGCACCCTCAAAATGTTCATTTATTCTCTTCCTTAACCATTCCCCACTCCTCCCCTCCCCAAATTGGTCCTGATGAGAGGACTATGGCCAGGCCGGTGGAGGGAATAGGCAGATTTTATCTGATGCTAGATATCACGACTGGGACAACCAGGACTGAATGTCACAATCAGACTACAGTGTCCTGAAGTGAGCTTTTTACATGTAGTTGTTTCTGCTGATCCACTTAAGAAGAGGACATGATAGGGGACAGAAGGAAGAACATTTGTTTGTTGCCATTGGCAATTCCCCTTTTGCTATGGCAAGCTGCACCAGATCCTTTATCTTAAAGGTTGTCAGGAGAAAAAATGAAAATCAGAGTGGTCTTTGGAGGAAGGTCAGTAAGAAAATAAAAATCAGGGTGGTCTTTGGAGGGAGGCTTGCTTTGGGATGGGGACTGTCAGGAGATCTCATGTGTGGCCTGCATGCTTGGCTGCTGAGAGGCAAAGCACCCTCTAGTCCTGGCGATGGGGATAGCTTAGTTGAGTGAGGAGTGGGGAGCAGGCCACTCAGAGGTGCCGGTAGACTCCCATCCACTCCTGACGCTCCCTCTTACCTCCCTTCCCTTTACAGTGTAGGGGTGGTTTGCACATTTGATGAGAATCAGGTAAGCACCTTCCTTGCACCTCCGGAGCCAAGGGAAGTTTCAGAAGACTGTCTTTACCTTCTGCAGCTGAGCTGTTGGGTCCAGTGAGCATTCTCTGCCTTGACTTAAGCTACAAACTCAGGCTACGAGATTGGCTACTCATTTTTTTTTTTTTGGTTTGGTTTTTGATCATCATCAAATAATCCTTCCATGTGGCTGGAGTTTCTGATCATTTCAGAACTTAAATGCTGCCAGGTTGGCAGAACACTGCTCAGACCAGTTTTAAGTCAATAGTCTTCCACACCTACCCCCACCATCCTTGAACAGTCTGCAGAATGCTGAAGAACATTTCCCAAATGAGTTCATGATGATTGTCAAAAGTCAAGTTCACAACCCAGAGGGTACTTTCAGAAATTATTTGGACATATTTGCATAAGTTTATCTATTGATAGGAGAAAGGACATACGAATTTTGGTATCTGTGTTCAACTTCTGACTCATTACTTTCTAAAGGGCCTCGGGAAAATTATTAATTGTTCAGAACACACATTTTCTTGCTGGCAAAAAGGGGACAGAGAAAGTACTGACATAAGATTTTCTTGAAAATTAATGAGAACAAACATGTAATGTGCTTGTTACAAAGACTGATACACGCTGAGTGCATCAAAGTTAGAAAAATCATTAGATCAGAGGAAGCAAGGAGTGAGGCTAGGAGTGTGGCTAAGGTAGAATGACAGGGAAGTGCACAGGAGATGAGGTTGGGTTTAAGCTAGGGAAAGGAGATGTGGTTGGGGTTGGTTTGGGGAAAGGACAGGGGTAAGGCTGTAGAGAGGAGATGAGGTTGGAGTTAAACTTTGGAAAGGAGATGAGGTTGGGGTTAGGTTGGAGAGAGGAGATGAGGTTGGGGTTAGGGTGGGGAAAGAAGAGGATATCAAGGGTTAGGCTACAGAATGGAGATGAAGTTGAGGGTTAGGCTGGGGAAAGGCAACAGCACTGGGAGTTAGGCTGGTGGTAGATTCCGGAGGGTCTGGGAGAGTCTGGACATTTGGATTTCAGTTAGTAAATATTAGGGAAGTCATCATAGATATTAAAAAAGGATCCTGTGATTTAGAATGAAAAATATGTAGCAGAAAGAACATATGAATTTTGCTGCCTGTGTTCAAGCAGGAAGCCGCTGCTAACTCACAGACTGTGGCTTGATAGGGCAGTGAGATTGGGTGTGCAGAGGCAGCAGAGTGTAGCATTCAAGATCAACAACAACTCTGGAGCCAAACTCCCTACATTTAAAGGTTGGCTCTGCCCTTATGACTTCCATGACTTTGGGCAAGTTGCTTAACTCCTCATGTCTCAGTTTTGTCACCTGTAAAATGGGGATAGACAGGGTGTCTTCCTCACAGAGTTGGAAAGTACCTGTACTTAAAACAGTAACTAGCACAAGATAGACATTTATTAGACAAAGGCACTCTTCATAGTATAAAGTCAGTTTCATGTGACTACAACTGGGAGTAAAGATGTAGAAGAAATAGAAGAAGAATCAGAGGACTCATCTTGGGAAACCAAGTGCATGCCGGTGCCATCAAATGGCTTAGGAATGTAATAGGAGGAACAGGATTGAGGGCTTTCAAGATTAGTCTGGAGGATGGAAAAGGGCTTGGGATGGAGATATAATTTGGGAAATGCATTTCATGAAGTAATAGGAAGGGGTGAGTTCACCCAAGGAAGTTAGACATATAGTTAGAAAAGGAGAACACTGCGGAAACTTGGCAGTTTGAACCCACTCAGCGGCTCTATGAAAGAAAGACTGTAAATATTACAGCCAAGAAACCCCTATGAGAGCAGTTCTACCCAGTCACATAGGGTCACTATGAGTCAGAATTGACTCAGTGGCACCCAATGACAACAGCATAGAAACTTAGGGTACACTTATATTCATAAAATGAGATGAAGATTATGATTTGGGTTAAAACCAAAACAAACAAAACCTCAGTGCCATTGAGTCAATTCTGACTCATAGTGACCCTATAGGACAGAGTAGAACTGCCCCATACAGTTTCCAAGGAGAACTTGGTGGGTTTGAACTGCTGACCTTTTGGTTAGCAGATGTAGCACTTAATCACTACACCACAAGCACTTCCATGATTTGGGCAAAGGAAGAACAAAATGAAGAGAACCAAGAGATAGAGAGGTAGCGAGATTCGTGAGGTCTGACAAATTCGTGAATTCATCCCAGAAAAAATGCTACATACCTCATTGCTGAATATTGCTATGGTCACCTTTGAAGTACACCCCTTAGGAAGCTATGCACCAATGCCAGCACCTAATCTACCCTTCAAAGCAGTTTTGGAACTCTTTTTCCAGAATGGCCATCAGATTTGTGATCATATTACCATTGGTATCCTGAATGTTATCTAAATGTCTCCTTCCAATATTTCTTTTATCTTTGGGTAAAGAAAAAAGTTACTGGAGGCCAGATCAGGTGAGCAGGTAGGGTGTTCCAATGTAGTTATTCGTTTACTGTCTAAAAACTTCCTCACAGACAACTATACAGTTAAGTTTGCAAACTTGCCACCTTGCCACTGTGAGCAATGGCCATTCCAGAAAGTGTTCCCAAATTGTTTTGAAGGGTAGGCTAGGTGCTGGCATCAGTGCATAGCTTTCCAAGGCGAGTGCTTCTAAGGTCACCACAATGATATTCAGCAATGAGATATGTGGCACTTAGAACAGTTAAGTTCGCTGACTTGTCACACCTTGTATACGAATGAGAGGATGACCATCAAGGTCAAGAGCCAAATGATTCTCTGAGTTTATCATTGTATGATTTGCCTCCAATGAGCTGAGTCTCTAAAATTTCTGATAATGGGATCTGCTTTTTTGCTCTAATGAATTTCCAGCTGCTTTCTATTTTCATTGGCAATCATGGTGGTGTACTGGTTAAGTCTATGTCTGCTAACCAGAAGCTTGGCAATTCAAATCCACCAGGCATTCCTTGGAAACCCTATGGGCAGTTCTACTCTGTCTGGTTGCTATGAGTCAGAACTGATTCAATGGCAATGGTTGGTTGGTTTTCTGTTTTCACTAGGTAATGAGTCCCAGGCACATGCGCGCAGCTGCTGTGCATCAGGGAGGACAAAGACCTCCACATACACCAGAACACGGGCTCACAGATACACAGCAAAGCCCAACCAGGGAAACAAATTAATTGAGCTGGAGAGAACTTTTTGCTCTGGAGTGGAAAGCTAATGGTTTTCTGAACGCTAATGAAAATGACGCTAATCAGGTCCCCTGCTCTGCTCGCCAGACCTCACTTCTCCTCACCAAACCACAGAGCCTCTTGGATGGCCTCGCCTTCATGTTTTGTCAGCTCAACACATGTCAGTCATCCCTGAGCTGTGGCTTCATTACCTCAGCTCCCAGGGTTACCACTTACATTTCTATAAACTGAAAAGACAACTTTCAGAGTTGGCTTCCCACACCCTTGACTAACTAACAGTGAGGTGAGTGGAATTGTGGGCACAAGTGCTTGGTGGGATGAAGGATCGTAGTCGTTGCGTCCCACAGTCAGCGAGACCATCCCTGTGCTTCTGGATAAGACGGCGTCCCCATGCCCCAAATAAAGAAAATCTTTTTATTTGCAGAAAACAAGCAGTGTTTGAGCTTATTCAAAAAGAACAGCCTGCATTAAATATCTATTCGGTGTACCAAAATCACTGGCTGTGGAGCCTATTCTGATGCATGGGAATGCCATGTGTGTCACAGTAGAACTATTCTCCATAGAGTTTCACAGGTAGATCTCCAGGCCTCTCTTCCAGGTCACCTCTGGGTGGCACTGAACCTCCCATCTCCCAGTTAGCAGCTGAGCATGTTAACTGCACCATCTGGGACTCCGTTCCTGGGTAGATACCTGAGGATACCACTGCTTGGTGTTTCTGTCTTTTAACTGACTGTCAAATGGGAAGAAGAAAACCTGTAACAAGCATCTTGAGAGAAAAAAGAAGTGCTCCAAGGACTTGAAGATGTGGAACAAACAGGATGCAGGGCAATCACCTCTGTTTCAGAAGGCTAATAGATGAAAAGATTGAAAATGGAGAAGAAGGGATGTATGCCTGCTCCTGTGACATAGTTCACAATTACTTCTTTTGGGTGATGAAAATGTGGCAATTAGAATGGGGAATAATTCCAGCAAAAAGGCAGCTCTTTGTCGGAGCAGCTAAAAGAGGGGAGCTGGGCTCTTACGTATTTTTTGCACACACAAATTATAGAGGGAGCTCTGCTAGGTGCCAGGGATGCAGCTGGCCTTGCTTGGAATGCATGGTCACTGTCCTCATATTCTGGGGGTGCCCCAGTCCTGGAAAACGAACATCAGGGAAGAGGAAGTCATGAAGAAAGGGTTACCTCCGGTTCCACATTGTTCTAGGACTATAGTGAAGCTTGCCTGAGTGGCTGTTTTGCTGATGCATCCAGCATTTTGTGAGGAAAATAAAGGATGGGAATCAATTGTCCATCCCATGTGCCATTTGTAGAGATGTTTAGTTAATGGATAGAAAATGCACAGTAGTTAAGCGTTAATTAATTCCTTTTCAGAGCAGCATATTCATTCTGTGCTATTTATGAGAGTTGTCTTGTAAACAGATTCCTATTACTTTGGTTCAACCATTGAGTTTGCCTAAGTCACTTATCCTAAATGTTCATTCATTTCAACCAGCTCCAGAGACTAAATTCTCGCTGAACGTTACCACAAATGCAACCCAAGAGCAAGAACTGTGTCTGTTACGTAATCTAAAAAATGTCTGCCAGGGGACGAGAAGGGCATCAGAGTGCACCAGAGATGGGTTCTGGTGAAAACGATGAGGATGGTGATAATGACAGGGTAGCTGTCACTGTGACAGATAGTGGTAGAGGTGGTGGTGACAGTGAAGACAACATTAGCTTTCTTCCCTGCTTGGCTGCCAATTGAAGAGGTGAACACCGGTACGAGTAATTTGGCTTTCCAGGTGTATTAAACGCGTCTTGTGATTTTTAGCAGATGCACAGGGAAAGATGCTCATAGGGAAGAGTTTGAAGACATGCTAGCTTGAAAGGGCAGCAGCTGAGGAGTTAACAGGCCAAACGAATGCCTGCATCTAGCAAGTTGTCGGACACAGTGCAGTTCACAACACTGAGTTAAGTTTGACACAGACCAGATGTGTTATTTTGAGTGGTCATATAATGGAAATCCTACTGGTGTAGTGGTTAAGTGGTATGACTGCTAACCAAAATGTTGGGAGTTCAAATCCACCAGATGCTCCTTGGTAACACTTTCAGGCAGTTCTGCTCTGTCCTGTAGAATTAATTATGAGTTAGAATCAACTTGATGGCACTGGGTTTGGTTTTTTGTTCATTTAGCTAAACCTCTCTTTTCTCATCTGTGTAATGGGATAGAAATCCCTCCCTTTCCAGGCTGGTGTGACATTTCAAGTTAGTAACATAAGAAAGCTCCCGCTTAGTTTGTGAGGTGTCATTGCATCTCAAAAATGTTAGTTTCTATCCTCCTCACTTTCTCCTGTGGTCACCAGTTTTGTCATCAGCAAAACAGGATAATATGTGCCTCAGATGAGAATATGATACAGGAGAGCACTTTATAAATCACAGTCTGTTATAAACTTGCAGAAGTTAGTTATATGCAGGTCAAATATGGGCACTATGGGTTGAATTGTATCTCCCCAGAATATGTGTTGAATTCCTGGCCCTTGTGGTTATGGATGTGATCCCTTTAGGAAACAAGGTTTTCGTTTTCTCATTAACGAGGCCACAGCCAAGTGGAAAGAGTTCTCAAGCTAATCACTTCTGAGTTATTAAGAGACCAGGATGGGAACACACACACATGTGCACACGCACACGCACACGCACACAAACATACACATACATACACACAGGAAGTCAGACATTGCTTGAGGATCATCTACAATCCAGGGACCACCAAGATACCAAGAGGTATTTGAGGTTGGCTACTAGGGAGGAATTGACACAGTTCTGATTTGGATTTGTAGCCTTCGAGACTGTGACAAAATAAATTTCTGCTCTTGAAAGGCGCTCCCTTGTGGTACCTGTGTTACAGAACACTAGGCAACTAAGACAGAGGGCTATTTAGTCGGAGGATCAGGCCCTTTGGAAAGGATTTACAAATCTTTGTGTTGTCTGAAGTTTCTCTGACTTCAAATATAAATTCAGTGACAACTTTGGCCCCCAGCAAGGAGCTACAGCCATTCTCTTGAAGAGTTAGTCGTGGGGGAGCTGGAAGATGAAAGCAGATGCTAGGCAAATGAAACTGCCCCTTTGGGACTCTGCTCTAGCTGTGGCAGAAATGCTGAGTCCCTCTACAGCCAGTCAGGAGGAGAGAGTGAGACACAGGGCACCCCAGAGGAGCTGTCAGGAGTTCACGAGGCGTTGCAAACTTCATCTGTTCCATGGTTGCCACAAATGGTGTGGAGAGCTGGGCCCCAGCTATAGAAAGTGAGGCGGCTGTGGGATTGGCCTGCTGGGGGTGATCTGAGGCCCTTTGAGGCTGACTCTGAATTGCTTAGTTCTTAACAGACCAAGTGAACCAAAGGTCCAAGGGTAGCAGCTCCCATTAGCCCTGCTGGCCTTGTTGTAAGTGGTGTCTTTGGGAGAGGATGCATGGCCGTGTCTCCCTCTGCACCCAGGAGTGGAGAGGCACGACTCTTCAGTGTGCTGGCAGGACCATCTACCTGCAGTCTGGCTCCCCGCTAGCCTGAGTAGCCTGCAAATAACTCCTTCATTCTTGCCCAACTTCTTTATTGATAAATTGAACCATCTTGTCTTTATTTTAAATTTTAAGCAGGCAAATTAATTTTATTAGAGAAACCACTCCGGGGGAAGAGAGAGGTTTTTACCTTGGCTGCCATGACATCATCTCATCTGTCACCTTTTAAAAGCCCTGTGTTTGGAATCCAGCCTCTTGGCAGCCTCTGAACTGGGCAGCCACAACTTGAAGAGAGAGGAAGCAAAAAGAGGCCATAAAGTGAAGTGACTGTTGGAATTACAGTGACACATCCACAAGGAATGAGACAGGGGTGCCCGAGCCAGCACAGCTGCTCCCTCCCCGAGTCTGAGCTCCAGAGGCAGCCAGCTCCCAGCAAATCACACACAGCAAGAGGTGCTGCCGCAGCAGGGGTATTAGGAGGGAGCAGCAGAACGGGGACATGGTCTGAAGTCTTGTTGGGAACCGTTGTGCTAAAGAATGACTCTTCCTCTTTTCCATTCAAGGACTAGGGGCATTGGAAGCACCTAATCTAGAGGAAACCCAACCCAAACCAAACCCCATGCTTCTGCGTTAATTCTGACTCATAGTGACCCTATGGGACAGAGTAGAACCGCCCCACGGAGTTCCCAAGGAGCATCTGGTGGATTTGAACTGCTCACCTTTGGATTAGCAAATGTAGCATTTAACCACTATGCCACCAGGGTTTCCTAATCTGGAGAGGGATTAAGGAATTTCCTTCATTGCCTCTCTCCAAATAGCCCATTGTCTCATTATGTATCTGGGCTCTTGGTGTTGTTAACTGTCATTAAGTTGTCCCCTGACTCATGGTGACCCTACATGGGACAAAATATGACATTATCCTGTGCCATACACACGATGGGTTGTGGACTGGATCATGGCGATCCGTAGGGTCTTCATTGCTTTGTCACCTGAAGTAGGTTACCACGTCTTTCTTCCTAGTCTGTCTTAGTCTAGAGGCTCCCAGTGAAACCTGTTCAGCACCATAGCAACACAGTGCTCCACTGATGGACTAGTGGGCTCTGCACAGGAAGTGCACTGGCTGGGGATGGAACCCAGGTCTTCCACATGGATGGTGACAAGTCAGCTAGAACCACCATGGCCCCCATTAGAGACCTTAGAACTGGAAAAGCTGAATCAGTACACTTCCCTCCCTGAAATCTATCATAGTTAAAACCCAAACCATTTGTGGTGGTTAAGATAATGTGTCAACTTGACTGGTTCATGATGCTCAGGGTTTGGATAGTTCTGTAATATTATGGTCACCGCCATGATGGAATGTGCTGTGGTACCAGCAAGGGTGGGGTCTGTAGTGGCTCACCACCCCTCAGCCTTCATCTCTTTCCTTCTGCTGCCTATTTCCTATCTGCTCGCCTTGCCAAGGTTTTAACCTGTGGATCCAGCACCTGCCGCTCTCTTATCTTCTGATGCCCTGTTCTTGTGACCTGAGCTAGCATCTCCTGGGATTCACCAATATCCACAGCCTGCCAGTAAGAGTCCTGCTCCCTGACATGCTGATCTTGGGTTCGCCAGCCCCTGTAGCTATGTGAATCAGGAGCAGCCTTGCAATCTTGACTGCCATTTTAGGGTTCACCGACCTTCACAGCCTGCCAACAGGAACCCTGCTCTCTGACCAGCCAACCTTCAGTTCACTGAAGCTTCCTTGGCTACGTTGGGATTGTTTTCTGATCCAGGACTTGGAATGTTTCAGCCTCTATAATCGTGTGAGCATTTCCTTTATATGAAACTTTCTCTATGTATACTTACATGCTTTACAGCTTTTGCTTCTCTACAGAATCTAGCATAAGACACAAACTTTTTGCTACTGAGTCAATTCCTACTCATAGGGGCAATGTAGGACAGAGCTGACCTGTCCTACAGGGTTTCCAAAGTTGTAAATCTTTATGGAAACAGACTGCCATATTTTTCTCCTAAAGAACAGTCAGAGCATTGGAACTACTGACCTTTCAGTTCTCATCCAAACACTTAACCACCATACTACCAAGGCCCCTAACATAGTTAAGGCTATCTTTTTTCTGTGCAGAACTCTTAGAGTCTTCCAATTGTCCTACATTCTTGGGCTGGGTTTCCCAGGAAGTAAATTTTGAGATTGAGATTCGCCTGCAGGAGGTTTATTGGCAAGTACTGTGGGTAATTACAACTGTGAAGTGAGGGAAGCAAGATTGGGCAGAAGGAAAAGTCTAACTGTGATGCAATTGTAACACGGTGTCAGCTGATTCCATGCAATGTTCTGAAATTCAGATAGCACTTCAGGACCACCCCAAATTGAAGCCTTTGGATAAGTATTAATAGTCAGACATCTAATGCCCACTGCCTCAAGGAAGGGGTGTAGCTTTGAGCATGGCCGTAGCTCTCAACCAAGTGGAACCCTCAGAGAGGAATGAAATTCTGCATTGCCAGCAGTCAGCACTCCTGCTGCTAGGGGGATATGCTTCAGTCCGGAAGGGAGGCACACTACCGCACCCACTACTTGTGCCTCCAGCCTCTTCTCCCTGCGCTGTGCTATCTTTCTAAAATGCAATTGGATATACTTCTTTCCCTTAAGCTTTCATTGGAGACTTCTTACTGCTTCAGGGTGAAGGCCCAAGTGCTTATATGGCCTAACAGAGCATAAGAGCTTGAATCCAGGTGACTCTGTCCAGATTTCCAGACTTGCCCATCTCCCTTTCCCTCCCAGTGCCCCTGTACATCGGGCACACTGACCCTGAGTGTCCTGGTCACACTTCCAGCGATGCCTTTCTCTCCTATCACCCTGGTGAGACATTTCTTTTCTCTCCAGCATTCCAACTTCCTTCCTAGTTTGGGGCCTCTCGTTAAATCTGTCAAAAGAAGAGGTAACTTTTTATCCGTTGGCAGATGTTTCATGAACACCTAGTCCAGGCTTGTACCACTGGGGTTCCTTACCCTACACTGTGCATATTGAGTTATTGACAAGAAGACAGAGTGACAATATGGTTGGTTCCTGCCTCAATGGTACCATTAAGCAGGAGTGGTTGTGTGATTGGCAGCAGGTCCCGAAATGTCTCTGCTGTCTGCCCTCCTTGATTCCTCAGGTTTGCTCAGTTTGTTTCTCCAGACTTCCTGTCAGTTTGGTGAGTTACTCTATAGCCTTCTCCCGCATTCTTCTTTTATTATGTTGTTGCTATTGTTAGGTGCTACCCAGTGAATTTTTCACTCATAGTGATCCACATAAAAGAGTAGAATTGCCCCATAGGGTTTTCTTGGCTGTGATCTTTAATAGACTAGATCACCAGGTCTTTCTCTCGCAGAGCCACAGGGTGAGTTCAAACTGTCAGTCTTTCAGTAAGCGTCCCAGTGCTTAACCATTACTCCACGAAGGTGTATCTTTTGATGTATCTTTGTTTAATTGCTCATTCTTCTGATAGCAGTTCATGAGGCCCTTCCTTAGGAAAGCCTTCTCTGATGTCCTCTCTCAGTGTCAATCAATTTCCCCTCATATTATTATCTTGCCTTTGTTCAGAACATTTGCATATCAGTTTGTCATCAAACAGTAATGAGAATGATTATTTGATTAATATCTGTCTTCCCAGGCGGGAACCCTGGTGGTGTAGTGGTTAAGTGCAATATCTGCCAACCTACCGGTGGGCAGTTGAAATCTGTCGGATGCTCTTATAGTGTTGCTATGAATGGAATCAACTTGACGGCAGAGGGTTGGCTTTTGTTTCCCAGGAAGACTTTGAATGTTCTGAGAGAAAGACTGTCCCTGATTTTTCTTTCTACTTTTTTCTGCAGTTTTAACACAAAGTCTAAAGCTAAAATATGCAAGCTTAGGTTTTGAGTGAATAAAAAAATAACAAAAGTTGATGGCTGGAATTGGCTGTCTATGGCTTTTTTAATACAGTGAGATAAACAGGGATATTGGGAAGAAAGGCACAGGCTCTTTTCTGGAAAGACTGAGCAAACACCATCTTACTTATGCATGGTTTTCTTAGAGATGTCATTAATTTCCTGTGTTTCTTTTCTTTCCCCCCTTTTGACCTTTCTTAGTAACACAACTGACTGGATTTCTTACACTTTGAACCTTATCAAACTTCAGAAGGGCTGAACATTTCAGCTTCAGTTTCCGGAATCTGTATTTTCCTACTCTTTAGACACATTTTGCCTTCCTCCTCACTCTTAATCAAAACTTTGAGGAGCTAATGATTAAATCAGTTGACATTCTACTTATGAAGCCAGATTGCTTTATACAGAGTTTATTAGTTTGCTCTGGAGAACTTCTGTGAGAAAGGTATTCCTTCAGGAGAAAGGGCATCACATGAGAAAACCCAAAACCAAACCCACTGCCTTTGAGTTAATTCTGCCTTGAGAGAGGCTCCCAAATCCTCTCTGGGTCTCCACCAATCCTCACATTTTACCTTCTGAGCCCAGATATAAGGTCCTTTGCATGTAAGCCTAGCCAAGGAGCTTGGTTTTGGGCCAGCCTTGGGAATCATGAGGATAGAGAAGGATGGATGTTAAAATAACGGTTTCCCAGGACCACACAGCCTGCAGGACAATTGCACAGAGGAAGATGCCTGAGTTTCGTTCTCTGGAGACCCCTTCAGGTACCATGGCCTGGCTTCACCCCACATCACAGTGCATGGGATTCCAATGTGTTTTCTCTGCACAAAGTGCCATGTTTTATCTACTTTGTGTTCCAAAGCCAGACTAGAAGAAGTATTCACTGCCTTCATCTGTCAGTCCTTACCTCTTCAAAGGGCTGAGATACTGACGACCAGAACTAGTCCTTGTAGTGGAATCAGCAGGGAGATTACCCACGAGGAACTGTTGTTGTTGACTGGGAAGATAGTTCTTTACTCCCAGAAACTACCCATCAAGATAAGGGGAGTAGAGGAAGTATGTACTGGGTGCTAGAACGGTACTGAGCAGCTTTATATGTGCTAGTTAAGTCACTGGATCCTGACACTCACCTTGACAAATACTCAGGGACAGATTACACAATAAACAAGGTAAGCATGGGCTTACTTCTGTTTACTTGATAATCTGTAATAACAATTTCACATGTTTTACACCACACATTAGGAAGTAAGAAGAGGGAAGCCTGTGCTCACTTTGCTTATTAGATAATCTACCCCAGGAAAAGATTCTGTAGGAAGGTTCTGTGGAGCTAGAAGAGAGACACGTGCTAGCCATTCCTAGAAGCAGAACTGTCAATGTGATAAAAAAAATGTGAAATTATTTCCTACGGATGATCTGGTAAGTAAGGTAAGCACTGTGCTTCCCTTTCCTACTACAAATACATATAATTGTGCCTAATTTATAGAGGGAAAATTAAGAAACTTCTATCAGAAATTCAGAAAGAGTAGTTGACTGATTCACAACCATACATTAAAATGGCAGAGCAGCAATTAACATAGGGGACTGTCCTGTGATGAATTGTGCCCCCTAAAATATTTGTCAGCTTGACTAGGCTATGATTCCCAGTTTTCTGGGAATCTGGTGTGTCATCTGATGTGATTTTCCTATGTGTTCTAAATCCTACCTCTATATTAATGAGGTGGGATTATTGACAAGTTAATGAGATGGAGCTCAGTCTACAAGATTAGGTTGTATCTTAAGCCAATCTATTCTGTGATATAAAAGAAAGACATGAGCAGAGGAACTTGGGTACCTCATATCAGCAAGAACCAAGAACCAAGAGAACAGTGTGTCCCTTGGTGTGTCCTGTGCTGAGAAGCTCTTGTACTGAAGAAGGTTGATGGCAGGGACCTTCCTCCAGAGTCAACAGAGAGAAAAAGACTTCTGGAGAGCTGGCACCCTGAATTGGGATTTCTGGCCTCCTGCACCGTGAGAACAAGTTTCTCTTTGTTAAAGCCATTCACTTGTGGTATTTCTGTTACAGCAGCACTAGACAGATAAACCAGACTGGGGCTAATTCAAAGTCTGGGCCTTTCCCACTCCCCTAAACTGGAACACTGAAAGGACACCAAGGGACAGAGATGTTCTGTGCTGATAAGAGGGATAAGATCAGGTAGATACTGCTGCTTACATATACCACTGTCCCTTTTACCTATAAACGTTGCTTGCATTGGTCTACTGCTACACCGTACCCTACATGTCTTGAGACATCTGTATTCAGAAACTTTGGGGGCAATCTCACTGGTTGATGCAATGTCTAAAGGAGACAGGATGGTGTTATGAAAACTGAAGGTGAATACTTAAAAGCTACAAAATTGACAGTTCAGATCCCAGCTCTGCCATGTACATTTGAAAATATTTCGGTGAGAATGGGCAAGTGGCCTCTCTAAGCTGCATTTTCAGTGTAGTACTTCTAGTATGTTTGTGGCAAGAGTAACTTTGCAGTAACCAATAAAAGTCATGCTTCCGTATTTTCTTTAAATCAATTAAATCTGATTATGAACTCCCTCTTACTTGGTTCATGGAAAATTGATTCTTTAGCAACATAGGGTCTCTCACTGCTAGGGTTGTATAAGATGTGTGTGGAGGAGATTTATGAAGCTCTTGCCAAATTAGAAGAGAATCTCTGCTTTTGAACCTAGGAAGGTCTCTGCTGACATCTCATTGCTAAGGCAACCAAATACCACAGTTTGCATGGGACAATCTCAGGTTATGCCTCTTGCCCTGTCTAGTTTTTACTAGCAGACACTTCTACTCTCACAAGATCCTGGATGAATGATTAGTTATATATGCACCTCATATACTCCCCATTATTAACACCTGGGAGCAGCCCTGTTTCCATGTGAAGAGTCCTGGGGACCTCTGCCTAGGCTGGAAGTCCCAGTGCTGGCAGTCCAGACATCCTTCCTGGTATTGCTTCCTTTCCATGGTATTGGGAGGAGCAGAACATGGATCCCTTCCTCCTAGAACCTGGAAAAATTCTGGATCCTCCAGTGCTCTCTTATGGTCCTCAGAGGCATTCTTCCTATCCTTCTCAAGTTTTCCAGGTTTCTAGAAACAAAAATATCAGTAAAACAGGTGATCTGGTTCAGCTTATGCTTTAGAACCTGCTGTAAAACCTTCCTCTGAAGTAGGAAAATGATAGGGATATGGGCACCTTCTTGAACTAGCAGAATAAATACAAAATAGATTCTTAACATTACACTTGGAACAATATCTTTGTAGGCTATTATGAGGGTTAAATGAGAATATATACATACATGCTATCTGAGTCATCTGGTGCTGCTATAACAGAAATACCACCAGTGGATTGCTTTAACAAAGTGAAATTTATTTTCTCAGAGAAAAGTAGGCTAAAAGCCCAAATTCAGGTGTCAGCTCCATGGGAAGACTTTGTTGGCTCTGGAGGAAGTTCCTTGTTGTCATCCTCCCCTGGAATAGGAGCTTCTCAGGTACAGAGACCCTGAGTCCAAGGGATGTGCTCTGCTCCTGGTTATTCTTGCCTAGTGGTGGGTGGTCCCTGCCTCTCTGTTTGTTTCCCTTTCCTTGTATCTCCCAAGAGACTGCCTCAAGACACAATACAATCATTTAGATTGAGTCTTGCCTTGCCCACACAACTGCCACTCATCTTACTTCATTACCATCACAAGGGCAGGATTTCCAACATACAGGAAAATGCACAGCACCAGGGATTGTGGCCCAACCAAACTGATGCACACGTTTTTTGAGTCATGTAAATCAACCCATGATACATGTATACATACATATATGTATTTACACACACACACACACGAGCACTAAAACAGTGCTTAGCACATAGTGATACTTGTTTCTCCCTTTCCCTGAGGGAGTATTTTAAGATTCAAAACTCAAGCAAGAACAATCTGTAGGCTGAGTTTTTGAAAACACTCATTTTAGGTGTCTGCTCTGTTGTTTTGAGTTGCTGTTAAGTCAACCCTGATTCACGGTAACCTGATGTATAGAGAAAGGAAATGTCCCTGTGTCCTGTACCATCTTCATGATGTCTGAGTCCACTGTTACAGCTATCACGTCAATCCATTTCATCGAGTGTTTCTGTCATTTTGGAAAGTGTTGAAAAGACAGTAGTCTGCAAATATTCTGCATCCCACTTTGGTAAGTGGCATCTGGGATCTTAAAAGCTAGCAAGTGGCCATCTAAGAAGTATCAATTGGTCACAAACCATTTGGAGCAAAGGAGAATGAAAGGCTTCAAAGACGTAAGGAAAATACGAGCCCAAGAGTGGAAAGGGCTTTATAAATCAGGGACTACACTAGTATGAGACAAGCAGAACTAGATGGTGCCCGGCTACCGTCAATGACTGTGCTGGCATAGAACACAGCAGAGAGTCCCTCAAGAAGCAGGAGAAAAATGCCATGTGGAACTCAAACTCTATTCAAAGAACAGACTTGATGGTCTGTCAGACTAGAGGATCCTTGGAAGACGTGGACCCTGGACTGTCTGTTAGCGCAGAGCTGAAACCATTCCCAAAGTCAACTCTTTCAGTGTAAGATTGGACTGGACTACAACATGTAAACGGATACTGGTGAAGACTGTGCTTCTTGTCTTAAGTAGGTACATGAGGCTAGCTGGCAGCTGCTGTCCAGAGGAGAGGTGAGAAGGCAGAGGGGTCAGGAGCCAGCTGAACAGACATGGGAAATACAGGGTAGAAAAAAGCAGTGTGCTGTCACAGTGTAGAGAGAGCAGCTAGAGTTACATAGCAATGTGTTTGTGCGTTTCTGTATGACAAGTGGAATTAGATTGTTGTCTTTGACTTAAAGCACAATAAAACATTAAAAAAAAGAAAACATTTGTCTTCGGTGTCTGTTGTTATGTTATTGTGAGTTGCTGTCAAGTCAGCTCTGACTCATAATGACGTCACATGTAACAAAAGGAAATACAGCGGGATCCTGTGTGATAATTGGTATATTTGAGTCCATTGCAGCTATCATGTCTACTGATTTCACTAAAGGGTTTTCCTCATTTGGTCAAGTGTTAACAAGACAGGAGTCTGCTTGAGTGTTCTCGTGAACATTCAGGAGGGGCAAACTCACAAGAAGCAAACCCAATAAGTTCAGTCCTCCGACTACACAGCTCAAATTGCTACCTCTGTGCCATAGAGCTGAAGAGTCCCACTCAGGGTTGGGTAACTGGAAGTTTACACTGGCCAGGCACAGGTGCCCAGTCTCGTTTCGACCCATGTCCTTTCAGCTTCTGTTACGTCTCTGACTCTGTTGAAATCAACAGTCTCCAAATCCCCCAGTCGTAAATGGCTTTGATTTTTTTTCTGTTCCGAGTTGATCATGCACATGGTGATATCTGTGAAAATTAGCCTGTGTTATGTTTGATTTACATAGAGATGCTGATCTTAATCTAAGCAACTCGACTAGGAGGTACAAGAAAGAAGAAACAAAAAGGTGGAGTTTGGGTTTTGACATCCCTTCTTGTCCCAAATGGGCTTTTCAAAGCTGAGCTATTACTCATTTCACTGCATGTCCTATTTGCAACATTGTAAAAGTGACTCACCAGCCTATTAACAGAGACCCTTTTATTCTCAAAGTATCCTGGATGGATGATAAAATTATAAGATCTCCTTATGTTATAAACCCAAACCAAACCAGACCCATGGGCTTTGAGTCAATTTCAATGCATGATGACCCTGTAAGACAGAGTAGAACTGCCCTGTAGGCTTTCCAAGATGGTAATCTTTATGGAAACAAACTGTGAACATCTTTCTCCCGTAGAGTGGTTGGTGAGTTCCAACTACTGATCTTTCGGTTAGCAGCTGAGTGCTTAACCACTGTGCCACCAGGGTTCCTTTTATCTATTATGAGGTCTATTATTTATATTAGTCATTAATCATTTGGAATTATATATTATACACATTGATTACTTGCCAGCAACCATGACCACTGCCAGCAAAAATATAGAGTAATAATAGCTTCCACATCTTGTGGAGTCATTGTGTGCTTAGGAAGTGTTTCCATGTGCTACATGCGATAAGGTGTCAGTGGAGTACTGGGTTCATCTCACGCCACCCCAGTTTCATCTTGATGAACATGAACTCAGTCTGAAGGCATCATTCATGTTAAAAATAACTATCCTGACCTTCCCTTTCCCAACAGAAGCTGAAAGTTGATGTCTTCTGCATCACAGATTTTGCCTCTTCAAAGGAAGTGGGGTGGTTGGGAGCGTGGTTGCATGAATACCAAAGACCTTCTCTCTAGCAGAGTGTGCAACAGTGAGAATGAACTTCACATCCTGTAGCTCAGTTTCCTCATCTGTAAAATGGGTATGATAAAACCTCAGATGGTTGATAGATAGTAAATGAAGAGGCATTTAGTTGCTGGAGTTCCCTTTTCTGACACTGGGTGTGCATGTAAAATAGACACGGATAATGAGATCCCTGAAGAGATATTTCCTTTGAGATTCAGGGATTAAAACAATATTTTCTGCCCTCATCCGCAGTAAGAACCTACGAGAAAGCCCTTGCCCCTCCAAATCTATTTGAACAGCTGGAGATTGCTCTGCAATGGAATCATGCTGTCAGTATTTTATTACAGTGTATTTGCAGAGACAAGTGAATTTGGCACAGGAGGGCTCCAAATTTCTCTTTAAGTCCAGGGGCCAGAATTTCTTTTCCCACAACACAACGTCTTCAGTGTCAGAAAGACTTACAAATGTTGCAAGGTGAAGACAGGGAACGAGTTGAGTAAAAAGCTGGCATTTGGAGTTAGGAAAACTGGGGAATGGTAAAGCAAGCAGAAGAAGAGAAAATTTACTGAATTGTAATTTTCTTTTAAAATCTATTTGGAGGGGCTTTTGCTTCCGCCACAGTGTTCATCAATTAAGCTTTCTCTTTTTACTGGTGCACATTGATTTACGAATGTAATGACTCCTACTGGAAAAAGGAGAGCTTCACTAAAAACAAAACAAAACAAACAAACAAACAAGAAAACCCTCCATATCTTCTAGTTTATGGTATCTTTAAAAAAATCAAAAAGAAGAAATTGCCAACTTGATTTTATAAGTTTTCACTAGGAGTTATTTCAAATTCTTGGACTCTTTCCATTGACAGAAACAATTTTCAATGATTGCGGTTTGGCAGGAAAAGCCTTTTTTTTTCTGGTCTGCAATAATTGTTTTCTTTAATAGCCTCCAATTCAAAAAACAAAAATTTTTTGCAGACGACGAAAACTTAACTAAGCTGTAAGTATTTAACTCTTCTAAATTGAACCTTAAGAATGATACCAAATCGAAAGTCTTTGTAAGATTTTCATACAGATGAGAAGCCAAACTTTCACCCAAGTGGAGTCGAGTTCACTTGGTTCTGCTCCGAGTTAAGGAGGCCTCAGTGACTCAGGATGGCTGCGACAGGAAGAAAAACGGAAAGTGAGGAAGGAGTTTTAAAGATAATCTAGTTGGAACACCTGGTGGTGTAGTGCTTAAGTGCTACAGCTGCTAACCAAGAAGTGAGCGGTTCAAATCCACCAGGCACTCATGGAAACTGTATGGGGGCAGTTCTACTCTGTCTATAGGGTTGCTGTGAGTTGAAATCAACTTGGTGGCAGTGAGCCTTTTTTGGGGAGGGGAGTAGTTCTTATAACTTACATGCAAAGAGTTGTTACTGCTGTTGAGTTGGCTCTGACTCAAGGCACCTTTACGTATAACAGAATGGAACGCTGCGCAGTTCTGTGTCATCTCCACGATTACCGACAGGTGGGGGTCCGTTGTCTGATCATTGTTTATCAGTCTGTCTCACTGAAAATCTCCTCGTTTTTGTTGACCTTAGACTTTACAGAACACAATGTCTTTTTCAAGTGATTGGTCCCTGATGATGTAGCTAAAATAAGTGAGCCCATGTCTCACTATTCTCATTTCCAAGAAGCCGTCTTGTGGCGTTTCTTCTCAAATGTCTTTGTTCTTCATGAAGCCCACAGTGTAGTCAACATACTTCACTGACACCACAACTCAAATGCAGCAGTTCTTGTTTTCCTCTTTCACTGTCAGGTCAGTACCTTGGTTTGCAGCGCCTAAATACATCAATGACATAGATGCTGCCACATCCCTATCGCAGGTGGCAAAACTGATGCTCAGAGGGATTAACTATGTGTCCATACTCGCAGAGCAGGCAACGAAGCCCATGCTTAAACCAAGGCTTCTGACACCCAATCCTACAGCCTGTTTGCTCAGTTACAATACTAGGCCCCTTTTCCAGACCTATTTTTAAGCCCTCATTCATGGTCTTACTTATGCCTCCATCCCTGTGACAATTTTACTTGTATTTGTTCATGATTTTATCTACATTGATTCTATTGATTAAGAATACCCCTCAAAACAGTCTATACTGGCTTTCGGAGCTATATTGGACTCAGTTGGGAAAGAATTTTTCCGACCAGGGGACATCTGGCAATTTCTGGAGACACTTCTGAGTGTCACAACTGTAGGTGGGACCCAACTCTGCTATGTAACAGGTAGGAGACACGAATGCTGCTAAATGCCCTGGAATGTATGAGACAGATCCCACGGCAAAGAATGATGCAGCCCAGTGTCAGCTGTACTGCGATTGAGCAAGTGTGCCTTAGTGTATGGGTTCTTAGCTGAGGGTCTGCTCTACAGGTGACGTATGCCTATATGGGCAGGCTGTTGTGTTGTTTTGTTTTGCACATGGCCAGAGGCAGTTCTGATAGCTTAGAGCCCCTGCTGCACCAACTCTTAAATGTCTTGTATACCACCCTTGAGTTAGAGCATCTTGCTGAATAAAAAGTGGATGGAGAGAGACTGGCTTGGCATTGGTTGTGGTTCCCAGCATGGTTCCTCCATTCTGAGATGCATATTCCTTTACTATACACAGGGAAGGTTAAATTATTCAGCCCCCCCCCATTTAATTGTCAAGTGGTGACTCACTTGTTACCATGCCCCAAGGGATGCCTTACTTGCTGTTGATTTTGTCTCTGCTAAGCTATTTCGCTTTCTGAATGTTTCTAGATTAGACTACAAAGTTTTGCAAATATTTTCCTGATGCGTCCCCAGGATTCCTGCTGCAGAACAAATTGTGCAGGGATCAGTGATTAGTTCTCACTTTGGAGAAGAACATTTCTCAGTTGAAAAGGAAGCAGATTTAGTGAGTGGGTTGCGTCTTTCCGGTGGAGTGTTCAGTCATAATCACCTCTCTTTAAGAACCAGACATCTGAATCTTTTAGAATTTCCTTGTAAGCTTGCTGTTTACTCATGTGATAGTTTCTAAACTGGGGGTACTAGGAAAAAAAAAAAAGAAAATGGAAATAGAAATTAAGACACAGGAAATTAAATGTTGACTCTGTCCCCATATATACTGGCAATGATAACACATACCTTCTGTAACAGTAAACTGCTCCTTAGCAAGGACAATGTCAATATTTTGTACCTGCACAAAATAGGCACTTGTTTGTTATTTCATATGTTTGACAGTATTTACTGAGCACCTATGATGTTTCAGGAGTTAAAGTATTGGGGGGGGGGAAGTCCTTGGAGTTTCAGGGGCTAATATTCTAGCATAATAATTACGTACTGAATTAAAGTAAACTACCTATAGGAATATTACAAGGAAGAATAAGAAGGAAAATAAAGAGTTCAATACAATGGCTACAGCCCTGGAAACCCTAGTGGTGTAGTGGCTGCCACTGCACATAGTAGTATATGCTACTACACAGAGTAACTGCTGTGACTGTTAACCAAAGGGTCAGCAGTTCGAATCTAGCAGGTGCTTCCTTGGAAACTCTGTGGGGCAGTTCTACTCTGTCCTTGAGGGTCGCTATGAGTTGGAATTGGCTTGATGGCAATGGGATGGGTAGAGAGGTTCTGGTGGCCTAGTGGTTAAGCACTGTGGTTGCTTAACGAATTGCTACAGCAGTTCAGATCTACCAACTGCTTCTTGGAAACCCTGTGAGGTAGCTCGGCACTGTCCATAGGGTCATTTTAGTTGCAATCAACTTGAAAGCAACGGGTTTGATTTATTGGGTTTTTATTGCTGTAGAAAGACCTCAGCTGCTAAGCAAAGGTTGGCAGTTTGAATCCACCAGCTTCTTCCCTAGTTCCTGTGAGACGGTTCTCCTCTGTTCTGTAGAGTGGCGGTGAGTCAGAATGGACTTGAGAGCAGTGGGGTTTGTTTTATTTATTGTTGTTAGGTCCTTGGATAGCTCAATCAGCTTGTGCTCAGCTACTAACCTGAAGGTTAGCAGTTCAAGGCCATCTAGCTGCACCGCAGAAGAAAGGCCTGGTACCTGCTTCTGCAAAGATTGCATCCAAGAATATCCAACGGAGCTCAGTTTTACCGTGGAACACGTGGAGTTACCATTGAGTCAGAATCATCTCAGTGGTAACGGGTTTGTTTCTATGTTGTAGGTATTAGGTGAGTTCTTCACAGGTATTTTCCACTCCTATCCATTTCAACTGTGTGCAAGTAGCTAGTTTCCTTCTGTTCTAAGAACACAGCTCTGCCTTCAACCTCCTGGACAAAGAAGGAAACAGAATGAAGAAACCTAGGCCACTTTAAAATACCAAGAATAAAATTATGAGAGCTCCCCTCACCGCCTCAAATAGACTGACACCTTGGCTAGGGCATATCGCCAAGTGCCAAGTGCCATCGCATAGCCTTAGATAAATTAGCTAAAATTGCTGTTTGTCTCTCCTTTCAAGAAATGGAAATCATGAAGCATGCCATTCCCCTCCCGTCTCGTGGTGCTGAGAGGATGATGGGGTACTGGGTTACAGACTTAGTAAGCATGTAGGATGCTTACAGTCAGAACACCAGGATCTCAAGCTTCTGTCCCAGCAATGACACCACAGAAGCAGCACAACAGATGAAGTGGGGCTGACTTTGTGTTCCATGGTTGGCATGATGGTGGAAGAGTCTGTGCACATCAAATGGAAAAAAATAAAATGAGTAGAAAAGACAGACCAATGTCCAAGGATTAGAACTAATAAGAAAAATAATGGGGTGCTTAGAAAGCATTTAAAAGGGAAAGTCGAGCATAGTACAGGAAATTGCATGGAGGCAGTGTAATCACAGCAGCAGACATCTCCGCATGGGAGAGAAAAAGCAGTGTCAGAGAAAAATGACTGAGAAGGCCAGCTGTTGCTTCTGGCAGACACGGACTGGGTGACTTTGGTCCAGTCTCTCAGTCTCTCTGGTTTTCCCTTCAGCCCAATACTAATACCTCTCCTGCTTCTAAGGTATTGTCTTGAAGACCTGTGAGAAGAAACGATAAGAAATAAAAAAGAACTTTGAAAAGATAAAGGCACTCTGTGGATTGAATTGTGCCTAAACCAAACCACTGCCATCAACTCATAGCGACCTTGGGGACAAAGGAGAACTGCCCCACAGCGTTTCTAAGGAGTGCCTGCTGGACTGCAACTGCTGACCTTTTGTTTAGCAGCCGTAGCACTTACCCACTAGGGTTTCTAGTCTGTCCACATCCTCTTCTCCAGATCTGTGAATGTAGTCACAATGGGGAACAGGGTTTCTGCGGTTATGTTAATGAGGTCATAGCAGCATTGGGCGTGCCCTGTACTTACTTGGAGATAAAAGGAGATTAGGCACTGCAGCCACAAGCACGTGCACACGCACGCACACACAGTCACACACACGGCAGAAAGATCAATTCCACTTGAAGATCAACAAGGAACTAGGAAAGCCTGGAATGAAGCTGGGACAAGGATTTCCCCTGAAAACTAGCGGAGAGAGGGCCTTTCCCTAGAGGCAATGCCCTGAATTTAGACTCCTGACCTCCTAAACTTGGAGAAAAGAAATCTATTCATTCAGGCTGTCGACTTGCGGTGTTTCTGTTCCAGCAGCACTAGGTCACTACCACAGGCCGTATTCACTGTTTGTATAGTTTTCCCACGCAACACTGGGCGTACAGTAAATGCTCAGTGAGTACTGAATAGTTGTTAGGTGCTGCTGGCCGTGCAGGCGTAGCAGTGATACCAGCATGCATCGGTGTGGAGAGGACACCAAAAACCCACCAAACCCACTGCCATCGAGTCAATTCCAACTCATAGGGACCCTGTAGAACACAGTAGAATTGCCCCATAGAGTTTCCAAGGAGTGCTTGGTAGATTTGAACTTGCAACCTTTTGGTTAGCAGCTACAGAACTTAACCACTATACCATCAGGGCTTCCGACGAGGACACAGAATGACACGATCTAGACACCTGAGTGGTAGAACTGGTTCTGCTGAACAACTTACTGTACCAGATGAGTGAGAAGCAGGCAGGTTTATGACTCAGTGGAGGGCCAGGTGATGGTGGCATTTGCAGATGTGAAATGCAGGAGGAGAAGGAGCAGGTTTGGGGGAGAGCTGATTAATTCAGGTGAGTTTATACCACAGTATAACGAGTGTTCTTCTCCTAGACTGATGCGGGTGCCTCTTCTCCATAATTTATAGAGTTCCCAGGTGGTGTAAATGATTGATGTGCACAGTTGCTAACAGAAAGACTGAAAGTTCAAGTCCACCCAGGGCACTTCAGAAGAAGGACCTGGTAATCTACTGTGGATAACTAACTCTGTGAATGGCTGTCCTACTCTGACACACATGAGGTTGCCGTGTGTCACAGCCTACTCAACAGCAACTGGTTTTGCTTTTTAGTTATATAAATCATGGTACATATTTTGACTAAAATGAACACTAAATTTTGTTGGTTTCCTTCTCCTGAGTGACCTAAAGAACATGATCCGAAGTCTCAACCCTGACTTGAGAATAGTTCAAAGTCAAGGCTCTTAGTTTCTAAATACATTAACAAGAAGCCTACAGGCAGAAAAGAGAAATCAGCATTTGGAAAGATAAAGGAATAAAAATATACTGTCCCAAACACGCTTCTTTTTAATTTCAAAGAGAAAGCACCAGGCCACAGATTTCAAGGTTAACGTGTTTTAACGTGAGTGGATAGATGGTGATTTTCCCTGAAAATGCATTTGGTGTGAGAACGACCAGATAATCCCTCTCATTTTATTTCTTCAGTGGCGTGGTCCCATATAAATTGACAGACACCTGTCCTGATGGCTTCGCTCAGGGGATTAGAGTTTCCTCAGGTCTCTTTGCCCTTGTAGGAATAAGGAAGCTGAGGGGTACATTAAGCCAACCCCTTTTTTTGGGTCACTGAGATCTGTCCCAAGGCCCTGGTAGTGAGTGATTAAGAGGTTACTGACTAAGAGTTGGACAGTTCAAATCCACCAGGCATGCCTTGGGTACTCTACAAGGCAGTTCTGCTCTGTCTTTTAGGATTGCTGGAAGTCTGAATCGATCAACTGGCATTTTTTTGATATCACACAGCTTAGAGCTTGGCTGCTAAAAGACTGACGGTTAAATTGATGCAATGCTCCTTGGAAACCCTGTGGGGCAGTTACACTGTGTCCTTCAGGGTCACTAGGAGTCAGAATCAACTCAATGGCAGTAGGTTTGTGTTTTAGTCAGCTAGGCTGCTCTAACAGAAATACTACAGAGTGGATGGCTTTAACAAAGGAAGCTTTATTCTTACACAGTCTGGTAGGTTGCAAGTCCATATTCAGGGTAACCGCTCCAGGGGAAGGCTTTCCCCTTGTCGGCTCTGGAGGAAAGTCTGGTATTGCATCAGTCTTTGTCTAGGGAGCGTCTTAGTGCAAGCACCTCTGGTCTGAAGGACACGCTCTTTTCCTGGTGCTACTTGCTTGATGGTAGCGAGGTTCTCAGTTGTCCTTTGTGTCTCTTTCCCTTTTCTCTCTTGCAAGCTGAAAGCATCAAGGGTGGGGCAAGCCATACTCCCAGGAAACTCCCCCTACAGCAGGGCAGGGAAGTAATTCTATGTGGGGTGGGAATCTACATCCCCACCCTAATCCTTTAACATACAGTTTAGGGAAACCACACAATAGAGGAGAGTCCCAAGATACTGGGAATCATATCCCAGCCATGTGGCTACACATAGTTTTGGGGGGACACAATTCAAACCATGACAGTTTGGTTTTCATTTTTGGAGGTATCTTAGTCCTCTAGTACTGCTTTAATACAAGTCCCACATGTGGATGGCTTGAAAGGGAGAAATTTTATTATGTCGAAGTCTAGTAGGCTGAAAGTCCAAACTCAGGGTGTGAGCTCCAAGAGCAGGATTTCTCTGCTGGCTTTGAGGAAGGTCTTTGTTGTCAATCTTCCCCTGGACTGGAAAACTTCTGAGGCACAGGGACCCTCAGGTTCTTTCCAAAGGACGTGCTCTGCTCCCGGCACTGCTTCTTGGTGGTATGAGGTCCCCAAAATTCTCTGCCAGCTTCTTCCCTTTATATCTCAAGAGACCGCCTTATTTACAAGTAGGAGTTTTCTTTTGTTGTGTTAATGAGTCAGACTTGAGTCCTTGTTAGTTGCCACTGAGTTGGCTCTGACTCCTAGTGACTTATGAATAAAAGAACAAAACTTTGTTGGTCCTGTGCTGTCTTCATGGTCCTTCCAGCCAGAGGGCTCATCGTCCAGTACTATTTCAGACAATATTGTTGTAAGGTTGTCTTTGGCTAGCTTTGAGAAGTAGGTTACCAGATCTTTTTTCCTAGCCTCTTTTTGAGGGGAAGTTCTGCTGAAACCTGTCCACCACGGGTGCCCTGCTGGCATGGGAAATACTAGTGGCATGGCTTCCAGCATTGAAGCAACATGCAAGCCACTGCAGTAGGACAGACTGACAGACACTGGTACCAGAAATCTAATGCCTTCTGAGTGGTGTATTATAAAAAAGGAAAGCAGTAACGGAGCGACAAAGGCTCAGGGGGAGGATGCCTTGTGAGGCTCGTCTGTAAGCAAAGGGATGCCAAGAAATGCCCAGGGCTGCCAGAAGCTCAAAAAGACAAGAACGGTATTTTCCTACAGCTGCTGAAGACAGAGAACCTGGCCCTGGGGACTCGGTTCAGGCATCTAGTCCTCAAAGCTGTGAGGAAATAGATTTTTTACTTTAAGGCCACCCACTTGGTGATATTTTGTCACAGCAGCCCTAGGAAGCCAAGATGCCCAGCCTCCTCCCCCCTCCTCGGCCTCTAGCTGTTGTTTTTGGATTGTCAATTTTGCTTCTTAGTTGGGGTTGCTGCTTCAAAAGCTCAGGACTGCTCTGTGTGTTGTTTTGTTTAGTTTTAAGCTAACTGGGCTTTTGAAGCCAATCAGCCTTTGGAGAACCCAGGCGCCAACTGTGGGATATAAAAAAATGCACCAGAAAGAAAGTAAGATTTAGAAATGTGGATTCTTTTCTTTTGCCTATACTGTCTGCCAAAGGAAAGGCATCATACCTCCTCCAATTTTCCCAGGGGGTGAGGGAGTAGAGAAAGAATATGAAGTGTGCAAAAGGGCAGAATAACATGCACAGTTATCCTACCCCAGGAGAACATGTGCTTACGGTGCATGCACACAGACACGCGCTCGCACACGAGCACAAGTGCGCACACTTCTGCTAACCCAAGCAAGAGTCTCTTCAAGAATGAGGGCTAAAGGAGGCTTTCAAGTGAGGAAGGGAAGGTGTTTCCTGGCTCACTTTCTTGTCAATGTCTGAGCCATTAACAGTGTTAACTGAGGAGAGAACCACCAGACACAGCTGCTTTATTCGAAATACTTGCTGATCCATAGGATAGCTACAGAACATCAGCAGTTGTTCTGTGTTTATAAAGGACATTTCAAGAGATTGTTCTAATTGTAACTGGCAGTAGAGTGGAGGATTCTGACCTCCCTGGAAATGGTACTTTTTTTTCCCAAGGGGAAAGATGGTAAATAGAGTATTTCCCTCCTTTTCCCTCCCCTTTATGGGCTCGTTGGCTGGGCTGAATTACTTGGAGACTTGTTCCATGCTCCATCTTCCCTTCAAAGAGACTGCAGCATTACAACTCAGTTACCGTGTGGCAATATTTGGAAGTGATGGGAATAAATGGAAACACACAAATGAGTAAGGAAACACACACACACACACACACACACACACACGACATCCAATTTCTAACTAAAAGACTACTCAGTTGAAAATGTAACTCTAAATTGGTAGTTCCTTATTTCAACCCAGAATTCACACAAAGGCAGTAAATCATGACACATTTCTTGGCATCATTAAAATTCATCCTAATGCAGTCTGGAATAAATGTTAAGAGATTAAAGATATCCTCTTGACTACTGTGGCCACCAATGGCTTGAACGGCTGTATTTCGAGAAAAGTTTGATGTTTTCCAAAGCTGTGAAAACGTAATTCCTTTCTACAGTGGATGTTGACGTCTTCTTTTTTTTTTTTTTTCCTATTGGGACCACAAAACCATGAACCAAATATTGCTTCTGACTAGAGGGCTACTTCAGATTGTCTGGAAGGCCTGTGAGTCTTGGGGAAGAGCCTTGTCCAAGGGAAGCAGTCTATCTTGCCCAACTAGACTCTGTACCAGGTTTATCATAAAGCTAAACCTAAGGTACTTGTCTGGCTTGGCAAACCTAGTGGTCATGAGTCCGTTCTGACTCTTGGTGACCCATGCATGTCAGAATAGAGCTGCTCTCCATGGAGTTTTCAATGGCTGTGACCTTTTGGAAGTCAATTACCAAGACTTTCTCCTAGTGTGCTTATGGATGGACTTGAACCTCTGATCTCTTGGTTCACAACTGAGTGTGTTCACCATTTATACCATCTGGAGACTCCAATCAATAAATAGAAGGTGATTTTCTTGATCCACAGGCTGTCCCATGTGCTTTCTGAATGGATTTTATTCAGTTTTGTTTTTCAGTGGGAGGGGAAGGACGAGGCATTCTTTTGCCCTTTCCTAGCAATCAATACACGACCATCAAGAAGGGCTGACACTGTGGCTGCAACCATGTGCTCAAGCATAGCAATGCCTGTGAGAAGGGCACAGGACCTGGCAGCGTTAGGTTCTGTTATCACTGAATGTTGGAGCCAACCTGATGGCACCTGTCACCCACCCAGCCAACAATTGATACATACATAAAATGAAATGGTGAAGCACTAACTGAAAGGCTGATGGTTCAAACTTATCCAGAGGTACCTCAGTGGTAAGGCATGGCAACCTGCTTCCAAAAGGTTACCGTCTTGAAAGCCCCATGGAGGGGTGCTACTCTGCACACATGGGGTTGCTGTAAGTTTAAATCAGGCCAAGAGCAAAGAACAGTACCACAGCTTGTGTGGATGGTTCTTATTCTTGAATGTTTTGCTTTGCCTAAACAGGTCTGGAACGAAGGCAAAAGAGGCACTTAACCCATAAAATGCAAGGAGGCATTCAAACTTAGAACTGATGAATTCCCACCCCTGTTTCTGACACGAGGATACACTTTTAAGAGGTGGATGTTTCACTTTCTTCCCTATCCATTCCCGGGATCAAATGCAGGATCGTGCATTTAGTTGTTAGACTTTGCTATGTGTTTTGCACATTCAACGTCCCCAGACACTAACCTTTTTCTCCGTCTAAGCAAGACTTCCCCTGATTGGGAGCTCCAGCTGTCGCCAATAATCTTCTCATTTTCTTGCCTCTGAGTGACTTTAAACTATATCATGAGATGTGAGCTGCAAGGATTTCTAAACTTCCAGTCCCTTCCTTCCCAGAAAAGGACCCACTTTTCCCATCTAGCTTCTCAAATGTTGACTATTTCTTCCAAGTGCTTGAAGAGTATCAAACAAACATGTGTCAAAAGGTCGAATTGCAGTGTTTTCCCTCCTCAATTTTCAAATCTTTCTAAGTTATTCTAGATTGATTTTGATTGTTTTTACCTCATGTGAGTTCCACAAAGCCAAAAGAATAGGGAGTGATTTGACGGCAAGGTACAGTGTTGCGTAGGTGTGTTTTGGAGTGCGTCTGATAGTGAATGTGAATAACACTTTGGAAGGAATTATTATTTTTATTATTATTCTGCTTTAGGTGTAAGGTGAAAGAGGACATTGTGTTGCTGGAAGCTGTGGAGTTGGTTCTAACTCACAGCAACCCTATGTACAACAGAATGAGGCATCGCCCAACCCTGCGCCATCCTCACAGTGGTTATTACGTTTCAGTCCTTTGTTTCTGCTACTGTGCTAAGCCATCTGTTTGAGGGCCTCCCTCTACTTACAAGCACAGAGTCCTTCTCTAGGGACAGTTCCCTCCTGATGACGTGTTCAAAATATGTGAGATATAGTCTTGCCATTCTGGCTTCTAATGAGCATTCTGGCTGTACCTCTTCCAAGTGAGATTTGTTTGTTCATCTGGCAGCTCGTAGTGTACTTAATAATCTTCTCCAATACTGTAATAATTCAAAGGTGTCAATTCTTTGATCTTCCTTATTCATTGCCCAGTTTTTGCAGGCAGATGATGTGATTGAAAACAGCATGATTTAGGTCAGGCACGCCTTTCTCCTAAAGTGGCACAGTTGTTTTTTAACACTTTAAAGAGGTCTTGTGCCAATTAGTTTCTCTTTAAACAATTAATAGACATGTGTTTCGTAATGTTAGTTGCCAGCCCGGTGATGTGTTAACTTTCTTCGTTCTTGACCTTGGATTCCCGGTTTCCATTTGTTCGGCTTTCTTATCCCCTCCTACCTTCTCATCCTTGCCCCTGGGCTGGTACACCCACATAGTCTCACATATGTGGTTGAATTTTGTGTATTCTTACCACTGTTTTTATAGGCCTGTCTAATCTTTGTCTGAAAGGTGAAAAAAAGGAATCTTAATAAAAAGAATCATTAAATTAACACATCACTGTATGAAATGTAAGTGTGTGTTTAAATTAACATTATCATTTAATTTTGAAGTACCAAGAGTATAAGCAAAAAACTTCCAACAGTGAAAAATATGATAATCTCACTGAGTTCCTAGATCACATACCTTCTTGCTACTTCAGTGCATATGTTGACATTTAAGCTTATTGAATTAGAGGTGGCTGTAATGCAAGGGTCAATCGATTTTCTGTCTGTCTAGCCCTTGGGGCACAGTGGTTAAGAGCTTGGCTGCCAACCAGAAAGTCTACCTTTCAAATCTACCAGGCACTCCTGGGAAACACTACGGGGCAGTTCTACCCTGTTCTATAGGGTCGCTATGAGTCAGAATCAACTCAATGGCAATGGGTTTGGTTTTAATTAAAAAGAAGCATTTTCAATTCATATGGTAGTATTCAAGCACCTAAGATTATATTTTCCATTGTTCTACAATGCGATTTAAGTAGTTTTTATTTTGAAAACATTCCTTCTCCGTCTATTCACTGAATATTTTAACACTCTAATTTTAAGACTTTTCCCCTCCACCCCTCATCTCCATGTCAGATACTTAATGATCTATAAATATTTAGAAAGCTCTAATGGAGCATACTATTAAAAGCAGACCTATAAGAAAGTCTGCTATTACTTGAATAATCTCCCCTAATTTATCTCTTGGTAAGTCTGGCTGTATGAATATTGAATTTTCTTAAATGGAGTCTTAGACTCACTGTCATTTCGTTATGTTCTTCCTCTCGTCCCCACCTTACAACCTAATAGTGAGGTTAAGAAATAATCTTCTTACTTAGCCTGTTAGTGAGTTATGAGACACACAGGTGTTGAATTAGAGTACCAGTAGGGTAATAAGAAGTATGAGGGAATGCTTTTAATACAACAGTATTGCTGTTTAGGAAATTTCAAGCAAGATGGTAATAATTACACCTAGTTCAGTAGATTAATTTCTCATGAGTTTTTATTTGTCTTTCAGCTAAGGTTGCTGATGTTGGGGGTCATCAAGTTGATCAGACTCAAGGCAAAGCCGTTTATCAAAGTAGGACTTCCACGTTGAAATTACTTGGCTGTAATCTTTATGAATGTACATTTTCACACCTCTCTCCTGGGGTGTCATTGGGTGAGTCTCAACCACCCACTTGCAGTTAACAAACCAGGGCTTAACTATCCTGCTATGAGGGCTCCTTGAGTTAGGGTTGGAGGATATGTTAGTGTCTATGTTTGTGAAGACAGTGTATCTGTTGGAAATGATGATAATCTAGGAATCAGGTGGTCCTGTTGGAGTTTTTGTCTAACCTCTGTAACTCTGAGCCAGAAGTTTCAACTCTCTGTGTGTCTACATCATGCAAAGTCATAGACTACCTACATCAACACACAATCTGTGACATCTGAGGACAGCTGTGGATGGAAACATGGCATTGTTAATCTTTATCTTTTGATTTGTATTTATACCCAAGTAATACCTTTATGTCTAATATTGATTTATCTTTATTTTTCTAACGGTTTTCGAGTGTTATTCTGGATATGAATTCTGTGACCTTTGTCATATGGTAGTTAAATAGTTGCCGAATGAAGGAAAGAACGAGTTTGTACTGAGTAAGGATTAGAAAACTGTTGAAATGTTTCTGGAAAACTACTCACAAGGACTTTAGTTTTGTGGTTATTTCTATGCGTACCCAGCCCCAGACCTCCACATTACGGAGAATTTTGCCCACAGCTTTATCTTGGAGCATAATCAATCAAGTGGATATTTTTCACGTGTAAAATTTCTTAATGGATTTTATAATTTTAACAATTGTGACCTTTAGTATTTGGGTGATTTCCAGGAGAGCATTTTGTTAAAATGAATAACTAGAGGTTAGTTTTCCGGGAACTGGTCAATCAGCTGATTACTTAGAATGCTTTGATCTTTTTTTTTCTGAGTTTCTTTCTGAGTATTATTCTGAAAACTCATATTTTCCTGCCATTTCATATGGCAAAAACTCACTGCTGTCAAATCAGTTCTGACTCATAGTGATCCTATTGGATAAAGTAGAACTTCGTGATAGGGTTGCCGAGGAGTAACTGGTATATTTAAATGGCAGACTTTTTGGTTAGTAGCCCAGCCTTTAACCACTTCACCTCTAGGTCTCCTTTACAAGGCAGGAAGCCCCCCCAGGTTGGTGAATCACTGGATTCCTAGACACTGAAGTGTGATGGGGACCGGGTCAGAACTTTCTAGTCTGACCATCTTTTGACCCCTATGCCTGCTGGTACTGGTTTAACCACTAGGTGGCACATGTGCTGCCTAAAAATACTGGATGATTGATTTAGGGTCTGAACTTCATGGACGGTCATGGGCTAGTGCTGAAACGAAGCGCAGAAGTTGCGGGCCGGTGAACTACAGGTAATTTTCACAAAAGCAAAATTGAGCATGCAATGACCACTTGCATTTCTTCAAAGTAATTAATACAAAGTTTTCAAAACCATTATACAGGAATATGGCAATAGCTATAAAGTGTGTCAGTTGCTTTATCATGCTCTGGACTTTTGTTATACCGAAATTTTAATGAATGGCTTGTTATATTATCATACCCCTCTTCAGTTCCAAAGGAGACAAATCTAGTTCAATGAGAGTTTCATTTAGTTTAATGAACATAGCCAGCCAAAGCCAAGTGTCCTCGAGTCGGAGAAGTTTTAAATATCTTTTACGTTATCAAAATAACAAATGTAGATGGCAAAATGTCAAATATTACATAACAGCTTATAACAAACATCAACAGCCCCCCAAAGATGACTTTTGGGGGCATTTTTTTTAAAGTTATCATTTAAACAGTAGAAGCATGAATGAATTTCTACTAGAGTGTGGATAATTATCTTTCTAGGAAGATGAATGTATAACATTAATGTGTGGAAGTAATTCAGACTGTACCCTTGTTTCAAACTGCTGATGCCACTGGGTACTTTGAAATGAAACCATAGACATTTGTTGAAAATCCTGTTTAATTTGTGTGTAACATATTTATGCCGTTGTGTTTTGTAAGCCTTTTCCTATAAATAATTTTACCAGTAAAGAAGAAGGAAATGGGAAGAGAGAGAAGAATGAAGGACAGTGAAGCCAGGGAATATCAAATGACAGCCATGGCACTTGTACTCAGATTTCAATATCTAGTACTTCTGGTTGGTTATTTTTTTTTATTGTGCCACATTCAAGACCACAACATGAGCAAATGACCAGAATCCCACAGTGTAATTCCACTGTCTGAAAACAGCCTTGTGCAAAAAACTTCTGACAGTTATTTATCTTTCCAGTGATTGCAGGTAGGTATTGCATTGATAGGATTCTTGAATGTTGGGCTTCTTAACAGTTGTAGGTGCCTCCATAAACCATTTCTTAGGCTTTCGGTTTTCTCTAGATGTTTCTTAGACATTGAATTGCCAGCTGGATTATCCTGGATGGGTGGAACATTCTTGGTTTGTGGACAAAATTTTGTTTGTTTGCCTACAAAACCTCCTACAATGAACTTTCTGGGGAAGAATTTTGATGGATTCTCATGACACAGCCTCAGTTTCTTTCAAATTGCCAAGCAACCATTTTCTACAATCCACGGTACCAGCTACGCTCGTAGCCTGCTTGCAGGAGTAGGTCTGCATGTTCATTCCTAAGTCTCACTTACTGATGCTTTCTGGGCTGGCCACACTTATCCATGATGTAAATTCTCTGCAGGTTGCCTCTCATGGATTAGGGATCGTGAAGTTCATAGGCTGCCTTACTCCATATTTTTTTTTTTCTCTGTATAGATCCAAGCTACAGGTAAAATTAGGTAAATTAACCAGAAATGACAGTTGCATTTCTGCAGTGATTACTTGGGCATTAAGAAATGTCCTTACTTTAGATTCTTGGAGACCTGGTAGAGCCCTCCATATGATCCCATGTACACAGCCAGGATTCTCCCTGTGGCTTTCTTGCAGCCACTGGAGAGTGAGCAAAAGCCCAAATGGCTAATTTGGTGGTGCTTTCTTGAGCATGCTCTGTCCCTCTTTCTTGAGAACCTATCTCCAATTTCAAATATTGGAGCATTTCAGCATCTCTCCTACCTCTTGTCTTTCTCTTGATTATTCTTCCTTGTCTGATGCATGTAATCTGCCTCCTAGGCAAAGTAGAGCTCATTCAACTGTTTAATCAGCTCTATGTCTTGGATAAACTTCCTTTGGAGTCCTAGTTCCTTGGGACTCATCGTTGTGGACACTTCTAATGTAGCAGTCACCTTAGATGGTGCTCACTAGTGAGGATTTGATGGAAGGATTTCCTTTTACTTAAGTCCATAATCAATGCCCATGGACGCAGCAGTCAAGAGGTTAAAACAATATATTGCTGTGATGATTAAGACTGTGTGTCAACTTGGTGGGGCTGTGATTCTCTGTTTGTATGTAATCACCTCCATGATGGGATCTGCTGTGAGCAGTTAATCAGTTGAAAGGGTGTTTCTTTGGGCATGTGACCTATATCTGAAGATGAGCAGATGTTCTGGCTTTTGCCTACTTTGGATCCTGCAGCTGACTCCTGTTTGTCTAATCCCTAGTTCTTGAAACTTGAGCTAGCAGCTTACCTGCTGATCTTCGGTTTGCTAGCACCTGCAGCTATGTGAATCAAGAGAAGCCTCTATCCTAATCTGTAGACTTGGAACTTCCCAGCCTCTACAGTCATGTGAGCCATTTCATTGATGTTAATTTCTCTCTAGATGTATTCATACACTTTACTATTTGGCTTGTCTAGAGAACCCAGCCTAAGGCAAGTATATTGGGCAAATCTGCTGCAAAAGACCTCTTGAAAGTGTTAAAAAACAAAAATGACACTTTGAAGCCTGGGGTATGGCTGATGCAAGCCATGATATTTTCTATTGCCTCATGTGCTTGCTAGAGCTGGATAATGAATAAGAAGGCTGAAGAATTAATGCCTTTGAATTATGAGACTGACAAAGAATTTTAAATATACCATGGACTGCTAGAAGAACAAACTAATTTGTCTTGGAGAAAGTACACCCAGAATGCAAAGATGACAAGACTTTGTCTCACATGCTTTGGATATGGTGTCGGTAGAGTCCAGTCCCTGAGGAAGAACATCATGTCTGGCAAAGTAGAGGATCAACAGAAAGGAAGACCTTCAACAAGATAGACTGACACAACGGCTTCAACAGTGGGCTCAAATGTAACAATGATTGTGAGGGTGATGCAGGATTGAGCAGTGTTTTGCTCTGTTGTACATGGGATTTTTGTAAGTCAGAACCAACTCCATGGCGCTTAACAACTACAGCCAAGCCAAGCCAAGTGCCGTCGCAAATGATATTATCCAGGGGACGAAGACAGGACCACATACATAAAAGATTCTCCGGAAGACACTACTGTTCTACCTAGGGTCTTATTTTTCTAGCTGATCATTGCTCAGACTCATGACAATGATCTTAGGAAAGCTCACTTCTAACATATCTAGTGGTTCCACATGGAAAAGGAAGTGGCTGTGAAAGTCAATCTATGACTTACAGGAACTCAAAGATCTTCCCCAGAAGACTGATACTGCGCAGATGACCCTCCAAGATGTTTAGAGGTGCTGTGAGCCTTTTCTGGTGAAAATTCTCATCTCCGGCATTTCTCCTTCGGGTGCTGACACTTCTGAATGTAGATCCACAAGTCCTCAGAAGCCCTGGGTACAAAGGACTCCTGATGTCTGTGAAGACCAGAGTTTGGAGATTAAGGTCACCATTTTATCATCCTTGTTTTTGTCCCAGCTCTGCCCGTGACCTTTCTTCTCAGAGGTCAGAACTCTCTGGTCTAAATGCTCCTGTGTTAATGGCTCTCATCTCTAATCAAGAGCTGAGAACCTAGCAGGACAATTTGGTGTGATTTCTACCACCAGCTCCTTTAACTTCCTTCTGAAGCAAGGCATCTACTTAGAACTGCTAATCTTTTCAGTTCTAGAAATGACCTCCATGACTCTAAATAGCACATTTATACATACAGGGACTGACATTTCAGTCGTGAACTCATCCTACAAAGAGTGCTACATACCTCATTGCTGAATGTAACTACAGTCATCTTTCAAATATTCCCCTTGGAAGACTGTGCACCAAGACCAGCACCTAGGCTACTGTCATGGATTGCATTGTCTCCCTCCAAAAATAGGTGTAGCCATGTGGCTGGGCCATGATTCCCAGTATTTTATGATTGTCCTCCATTTTGTGATTTTCCTATGCTGTATGTTAAAGGATTAGGGTGGGACCATAAATCCTTTTATAAGATCACCTCCCTGCTCCACTGTAAAGGGAGTTTCCCTGAAGTAGGGCTTGCCCCACACTTAATCCTTTCACCTAACAAGAGATAGATAAAAGAAAAGGCGAGCAAGCAGTGAATTGGGAACTTCACACCATCAAGAAAACAGCACTGGGAAAAGAGCTTCCTTCAGACCTGAGGTTCCTATGCCAAGATGCTCCCTGGACAAAGACTGATTCAATACTAGACTTTTCTCCAGAGCCAACAAGGGGGAAAACCTTCCCCTGGAGTGGACATCCTTAATTTGGACTTGTTGCCTACCAGACTGTGTAAGAATAAACTTTCCTTTGTTAAAGCCATGTACTCTATGGTATTTCTGTTAGAGGAGCCCTAGCTGACTAAAACAGCTACCCTTCAAAGCCATTTTGAAACTCTTTTTCTGGAACAGCCATCAGGCTGTCATTGTATTACCGTTGATGTCCTGAATGACATCCCTTCAATATTTCTTTTCAGTATTTCCTTTATCTTTGAATAAAGAAAAAAGTCATTGGGGGGTGGGGCAGATCAGCTGAGTAGGGAGGGTGTTCCAATACAGTTGTTTACTGGCTAAAAACTCCCTTACAGACAACTAGGCAATTAAGTTCATGAACCTGCCACCTTGCCACTGTGTACAATGGCCCTTCCAGAAAGAGTTCCAAAATTACTTTAAAGGGTGGACTAGGCACTGGTGTTGGTGCATAGTTTCCCAACAAGAGTACTTTGAAGGTAACGTAGCGCTAGTCAGCAATAAGACCTGTAGCAGTTAGAACAATGAAGTTCACGGACTTAATTGTTAGACCTCATACCTCTACTTCTTGATATAAAAGGACCCTTGGTAGCTCAGTGGTTAAGTGTTCAGCTTCTAACAAAAATGCTGGCAATTCTACCCAGCATCTCTATGGAGAAAGACCTAGCGATCAGCTTCTGTAAAGATGACAACCAAGGAAATCTTCAGGGCAGTTCTACTTTATTGCATGGGGCCACTATGAGTCTGAGTCTACTGACTGACACCCATCAGCAACACTTCTAGATCTATCCACCTTAAGCATCACCTGTAGATCCCTTACACTGAAAGGTAAAGATTTACTTCAAATGGCTTCTCTTCCACATAGTCTTCCACTTTTACCACCTTTTCATATGCATTGCACTTGAACCATAGATTTCTTGTTCAGTTTTTCCTTTTTCTGTAGTTTGTCTATTCATTCAACCTCAAATCAGAAGACTAAAATGACAGTTTTGGCTATTAAGGGCAAACCAGAATGCTTTTGGGGGTACTTCCTTGAAAAGTACATGATTATTTCTCCCAGAGATCTTGGGAATCAGCTGTAATCCCCCAGGTTGCCTCCAGCAGGAGTGTCCTGAAAGGGGAGGATCTTGAAGCTACAGATATTTAGAAGAATCATGGGGCTGTGGGTGCAGTAGAGATGACCCTCCTGGGCTGTGAGCTGAACTGGAGATAGTTTCTCTTTTAACTTGACTTAGCTGAGCAAGAGACTTGCTGAAAGAAAGCTTACATTGTAAAAAGCCTATTCGGGATTGTAGAATGGGATCTAGTCTTAGATCTGTAAAAATAATGGGATGTCAGTGCCATCCATCACTGACAATATTGCTCAAGGCCCTGCCAAGGCAGTATCAGGTACTTCCATTCTTAGATCTTCAGTCCTTCTCTTTCTCACACCCATGATAATATGCTTACTTTTCCCTTTCTTACAGAGCACACGTGTACCATAGCAACTGCACAGCCTCCAATCCATAGGAAAAGGAGGAAAGGAAAGTCGGAACAGAGTTGCCTCTGACTATTTCTGTGGGTTCCCTTCATCCTCCTGAGCCTCTCCTTCTTGGAGTAAGTTGGTTTCATTCATTCATTTAATAAATAAGCAGTCAGCACTATCTGTATTTCAAGAGTTATGAAGATTCCTGTCCTCAGGGGACTTACAGTGTGGCTGAGAAGACAGACAATTAACAAGTGTTAACAGTAAGGTATGATGAGCTTTACAGCAAGGAGATTATAGAGTCATATGGAAGGCAGATCAGATACATTGTGCAGATGTGAGAGCTGGTATCCCTGAAGGCGTGATTCTTAGCTGCACTCTAAAGGGTGAGAGAGAATGTGTTCTGCTGGGCACACGTCATTCTAAGAAAAGAAATGGTGCACTAGTGACCCCAGAGCTGAGAAGCTTGAATGAGATTCTTGAGAACTGACAGCAGTTCTGAATGCCTAGACATGTGGGTAAAGAGCCCTGGTGTGGGTAAGAGCTCACCTATTTACTGGAAGATCTGCAGTTCAAACCCAAGAGCCAACAGATGTGGCAGTCTGCTTCTGGAAAGATAACAGTCTTAGGAACCCTGTGGGGCAGTTCTACCCTGTCCTGTAGGGTTGCTGTGAGCTGGAATTGACTCAGCAGCAATGAGTTAGACATGTGGAGTACAAGAAGGGAGCTAGAGAGAGGGTACTGGAAATATAGGCGAAAGCCAAATTGTGCTTGCTCTCAGTAAGCCAGGTTAATGAGACTGAAATGTCTTTATAGCCAATAAGATTGGGAGGCCTTTAAAATAATTTAAGCCAGGGAGTGATAATAACTGTAGCTGTATCTTGGAAAGAATGCTTTAACTTCTGGGTGTCACATGGCTTGGTCAGGACACAGTGGTGGATGGTAACGAGGGCGAGGGAGAGGGACAAGATCAGGTGGATTCCCAATGCTTTGGTGTGGGCACTGGGTCGGTAGTAATGACGTACAGTAAATTAAGACATTCTGAGAAGACCTAGAATTGAGAGGAGAGTAACGATTTACATTGTGGACCTCTTTAGTTTGAGGAGGCTACGAGCCATCCAAACTGAGACAGCCAAAGGCATTAGATACAGTGTCTGGCAAACTACTTAGTTAGTAAATATTGTAGGCTTTGTAGGCCAGAAGGTCTCTGCTGCAGCTACTCAACTCAGCCACCGAAGTGTGAATATAGTCACACGGGGCCTGACGATTAAGTCTACAAACTTAATTATTCTAAGTGCTGCATACCTCGTTGAACATCACTATGGTCACCTTCCAAGTTCTCCCTTTGGGAAGCTATGCACCAATGCCAGTACCTAGTCTATCCTTCAAAGCAATTTTGGAACTCTTTCTGGAATGGCTATTGCACACAGTGGCAAGGTGGCGAGTTTGTGAACTTAATTGCCTAGTTGTCTGTGAGGGAGTTTTCAGCCACTAAACAAACAACTGTGTTAGAACACCCTCCCTACTCACCTGATCTGCCCCCTAAGGATATTTTTCTTTACCTAAAGATAAAGGAAATATTGAAAGGAAGACATCTGGATGACATTCAGGACATCAAGGATAATATGATGACAACTTTGATGGTCAGTCCAGAAAAAGAGTTGCAAAATTTGCTTTGAAGGATGGACTAGATGCTGACATTGGTGCATAGCTTCCCAAGAGGAGTGCTTCCAAGGTGACCATGGTGATATTCAGCAAAGAGGTACGTAGTATTTTTTCTAGGATGAGTTTGCAAACTTAGCTGACAATTAAGTTTGCGAACTCATCCTAGGAAAAATGCTACGTACCTCATAGCTGAATATGACTACGGTCACCTCTGAAGCACTCCCCTTGGGAAGCTATGCACCAATGTCAATATACAAGGAACTATACATAGTTGTGTTCCAATAAAGTTTTACTTACAAAAACAAAAGGGCTAGGTTAGGCTCTTGGAAAAGAGTTTGCCTACCATTGAGCTAAGAAAAAGGAGCTGGAAAAACAAAGTATATGCTCAGTGACTCTGGTTAGAAGAGATAACTTCTTCAATAATTTCATTTCTGTAGACTTCCAATACAGAGTTGCTATGAGTTATAATTGACTTGATGGCATGGGGTATGGTTATAGACTTCCAATATTTAATGGAAGCCCATTTATTTGTAGAATTAAAGGTTAAAAATCGAAGGTTCTAGGAAAAAAATCTTGACAAAACAGAATAAATCATTCCCAGGAGCAATTGTATAATTTCAGTTATTGATTTTTATTTATAGTGATTTTAAGTCAGTTACACTGTGACAAGAGTACCCTACATCCTCAGCCAGGTGTGAGGCAGATGTTGTTGCTGGAAGGAGATATGTGAGCAAAGAGAGGTGTGGAAAGGCCTCATTATATGGAAAAACAGCATGTCACCCAAGCAGACAGCAAAAGGTATGGGAGAGAGAACCCTACAGCAGAGTTCGTACCCCATGATACCAAACACCTTAGGCATAAAAAAGGACTGTGTTTGGCAAAGTTAGTTTGCCCTGTCAAGTCAATAAAGTTGTGAGCAATTAAATTGCCTTTCCCTGCCTGGGAAGGGACCCAGTGTACATCCCTGGGGAAATGCTGGTCTTTTAAAAGGCTCTTTCCAATCTCTTTCTTTTTTCCCTCAGATAAGTCGCTATATTCTTGACTCTTAAATCATCCTTCTTATTTGACAATGCTCTGCCTTGAACAAAAATATTTCAACAAAGGTTCTCAATTCCAGGGAGTCTGTCTGGGTAGTGCAGAAGGTTAAGATGCTCAACTGCTAATGGGAAGGTTGGCGGTTCAAATCCACACAGAGCACCTTGGAAGAAAGGTCTAGTGATCAACTTTCCTATTTTCATTCTATTTTTCCCTTGACCATTGACCTTCTCTTCTTTTCGTCAAACTCTCAGAAATATTTTTTTTTTCCAATTAAGTCACAGGATTTCTTTCCTTTAAATTATAATTCAGGTTTTCCCATGTTCCGAGATACTTTTCTTGCAGCAAATCCGAATGCCCAGTACAATGTCTCATCCCCAAATCTGCTTAACAGTCAACTGTAATATAAGAGTTGAGGTATGTAGCACTTTTTCTAGGATGAGTTTGCCAACTTAATTGTCAGATCTCATGGACAATATACAAAGAACTATAAATAGTTGTGTTCCAATAAAGTTTTATTTACAAAAACAAGAGGAGGGCCAGGTTAGGCTCTTGGGAAAGAATTTGTCTACCTTTTTTCTGTAAAATGAGACTTCTCCCCACCTCTCTTTGTTCACATATTCTCCTTCCAGCAACAACATCTGCCTCACACCTGGCTTAGGATGTAGGCTGCTATTGTCACAGTGTAACTGACTTAAAATCACTATAAATAAAAATCAACAACTGATTGTGCTAGACAATGTAAGTCTAACTCTTGTGTCAACTCTTGTGTTAGAGAATATAAAATACAAAATTGGCAAAGTGTGACAAGAGATGAGAGTATGGGAATGGTTTCAAGGTTTGTTTCCATTCTAAATAAATGAGTCTGGAAAACAGCCCCCCTTTAAGTGACCGTTTACTACCAACTGAAAGCTCTCTAGAGTTTAAGGTGTGAGGTGCCTCTGCTGATTGAAATAAATCAGAAACGAAGATGAGGGATCTCTGAAATTACATTCTAACCAGGGCTTGCTCTGGGCAAGACAGGGAAATGGGAGAAAGGCTGCTGCCACCAGTTAATCAAGCCAGGAGGAAATAGTTCAGTTAAATAGCCTAGCAGATAGCTGGTCAGCAGACAGCCCATGTCTATTCACACTGACACAGAAATTCAAAATTGGAAGAGAAATTACACCCTGATTTTGCTGAAGGAGGCTGAAACTGGGAGTGCTTAGGTTAGAGATTTCCCTAGATTCTTCCATCTGGTTTTATAACACAGCGGGTATTGGAACTTGCTATGTGTGTGTTTTACTTGAGACTATATGGAGACATGCCCTAACCTTGTTGGTTAGCCCCAAGAACTGACTAATGATAAGCATTTCATGCTAGATAAGGCAGAAGTACAACAAGTGGAGAGGGGAGGTAGAAAGAGGACACGAATGAGAAAGCCATCCTTCGGCTCATGCTCAACACCCAGGTGGTGTTTTGAGCATCCTTCAGCATTAGTACCTTCACTTCCTTCAAATCATGTGCAGCACACAGGTGGTACCTTAAGCATCCTTTAGCTCGGATTCAACCCACAGGTAGTTCTTTGAGCATCCTTCAGCTCATGATCAGCACACAGGTAGTATCTTGAGAATCCTCAAAGTCCCACTTGCTATACAGGAAATATCTTCTGCATCCTATAACTCATGTGCATCACACAGTGCCTCGAGCATTCTTCACTTAAGAAAAAACACAGAGGTAGTGTCCTAATTCTGCTTCCCATATAGAACTGATCAGGAATGTAAACCATTCATTTGCATCCAACTTTTCAAAAATATAGATCAAAAAGTGAGACATAAATGAATTTGTGTTAACTATTGAACACTGTTGCTTGAATTGTTCATTGAAGATCAAAAGGTCTAGGTTTTCTTACCACACACATAGTGTTGATGCTGAATAAATACAGGTTATTTGACCACCAGGTTCTATGTCAAAAAGGATCCAACACCTGAGATTTCAGAGTCATTTCTTCCCTAACTTGTTTTACTTGCTTGGAATGTTCTGAAAAATTATCCTTTGAGCTTTACACTTTCATGCTTGACTTCATTCCAAAGGTGAATGTTTTGTTTGCTGAATATTGAGAGAAACATCTGTCCAGCTGTTTCTGACACTTGGGCAGTTGAAGAGGAAAGGGAAGAAAAAAGCCGACCCTTGGTTTTATGCCGTAAAAACATTTCAGATGATTTTCAGTGCTTGAATAACCCCAACACAGAATAAATTTAAAATTTGAAACTTTCCACGCACCTGCTTTCCATAGGGGAGGAGATTGGGTCATGTTGGGGGTGGGTTCGGGGAAGAATACACAGCCAAAGCAATTTCAAGTGACCGTAAATTTACATTGTGTGGACAGAGCTGAGGCTGAAGGAACTGTTTCCATGGTTCTGTATATGGTAAATACATAATAGTGACATTTAGTGGTTAGTGTTTGGCTTTTTTTGTGTATCTGATGGTAAATTTATTTGAGGTTAGTGATGCTACATCATGCAAAAAAAGAATTGGGGATTTTCTTTCTTTCTATGATTGTTTTTACTTCCTTCCAAACAAAGTTTTTTATTTTTGGTGCTCAGGTAAAGTTCAGCTTCACTTTCACTGTATAAATCTCAACCATGAGACATCCTCGTTACCTGTTCCTTCTTCCTCTGGGACCCATTGCACTTTGGACACTCCACCCCCTGTTATTATGTATACTTCATCGTCTGTTTCCAACTGTAGAGTCTAAGCTTTTTCTTAGGTCAGAGACCATGCTTTATCTACAACTCACTCTTCCCTACACCTCTGCCTTGCCTAACTCTGGGCCTGGTGCATTTAGGACACTATTAAATGTTAGATAATTGGATGGCCCCTGAAGCCATAGTTCCCAGACAATACTTGACATTTTATATTTGTATTATTAAAATTCATCATCATCAGTGGCCTCGTAGATAAAGCGGTGGCCTCCTAAGCTGGGGATTGTGGGTTTGAGGTCGGCAATTAGAATTTACCATATGCTCCTTGGAAACTCTGTGGGGGCAGTTCTACTCTGTCCTATAGAGTCACTATGAGTCAGAATTGACTTGATGGCCGTGAGTTTATTTTTAAAATAATACATCAACTTGTGTTTTCTGAATATATGATATTGAATATGCTTTTAAAACTATCCTCCCCCCCCCCCGCCTGTTACTCCCAGTTACTGTTACTTCTCTAAGGTGGGGATATGGCATGTCTGTCAGCCCTCACCCATCAGAACGATAGCTCTTAATTCTTCAGGTATAGCGACTATACCGGAAGCCAGCCTTTTGAATTCAGTCCTCATGTTTAATTATCCTTGGTGTCAGAAAGCTGAAACCTGAGTCCCCATGATTGCACATCACCTAATATTTAGTTTCAAGAACAGGTGGAGAGTATCCCTTATCCCAACCCTCCATGTAGAGAAAGAAAGTTAACAAGATTGTGACTCAATCTTCAATATTTCAGAAGGTTTATCCTATATGACTTATTCATAGGCTATTTATTTAACTGTAGTTGATATTCTCTATGTTCTTTTGTCTTTCTGCATATTTCCATCCTGTGATTTAAACATTGCCCTAAAATATCTGACCAAGTTTCGGTGTCATAGAGAAACAGCTCATTTGCTTCCTCTTCAGAAAGGAAAAGTAGAACCCTGGGGATGGAGTGAATGCTAGAGTCCCAGCAGAGTTGAAGGGATGGTGTAAAATGGGATAGAGTCAAAGTGGAGAGAGCACTTGGAATCAAGAGAAGGAAGTCTGAGTCCATTACATATCTGCCCTGTCATTCATTTATTATCTTCCGGGTACCAAGTGGGAATTATAAATATTCTGCCTCCTTCTCAGAGACACCTTCAAGTCCATTAGCAACAGTAAGATCCAATGATAAATTATAAAGCTCTACACGGAAGTTTCATCAGTACTAACAAAGAGGAAAACAACTCTAGAATGTCAACATCAAGTTAACCCCGGCAGCAAATGAAATTAGTTATTTGTTGCAGTAGCTTAGGGGTAGAAGTTTTTGGGAATCTCATATCCAGTCAAGACAATCAGATGGAAGAACAAATCAGTCTTAGAAGAAATACAACTGAAATACGGCTTAATGGAAAGGATGGTGAGACTTGGACATCGCATCAGAAAGACAGATCGCTAGAAAAGGACATCATGTGTGGTAAAATAGAGGGTCAGTAAAAATGACACAAGCTCTGAGTGAGATGGATTGACACAGTAGCAACAACAATGAGCTCAAACATACTACCAGTCGTGAAGTGGAGGAGGACTGCACTGTGTTTGGTTCTGTGATCTGTAAGGTCACCAGGAGTGGCGTCTAGCTGGATAGCAACTAGCAGCATAACAGCAATTACTAGGTTACTCAGTGGCTACTGTCTGGTGGGTAAATTAATGTCTTATCTTTAAATTTGCATATGGAAAAAGAGATGAAGTACTGTTTTTCTCCCCATTGTACAAAGGGGGTCAGAAAGATTAAATGGCTTGCCCAAGACAGTATGGCCATTTTAAACAGAGCAGACGTAAGACCGTGTGTTCATCTACTCTGACCCATTACGAGGAGTGAACACCTAAGCCTGAAATCACAGGCTGCTACCTTGTAATTTTATGGTTGAATGTATAACACAATCACATGTAAACTAAACCCTCTAAAGTTAAATAGCTGAAGCTGAGGAATGGGAAACTGAAATGGCAATTACGGTATATAAGAATATTATTAATAGAAGTGGGTGGCATTAATAGACTGTAGTAAAAGAAATCTTTAAAAAAGAGGTAATATTTATCTGCTCTGTTCTAGGAAAGTTCATTGTCTCTCCTTTTATCACACTGTTTCTCCTATTAATATTCCTCATTAATGCTCATTTGTTAATTCTAATTCCTTGTTATTAACTAAAGTCCATAGTTTGTATGAAGGTTCACTCTTTGTGTTATGCAGTCTGATAGGTTTTGACAAATGCAGAATGCTATCTGTTCACATTTACAGAATCCTACTGGATAGTTTCACTGCCCTATAAAGGCCCTGTGCTCCACTTATTCATGCCCCCCACCCCCACCCCAGGATGGATTACCCAGTAAGCAGGTTCACAGTAAGCAAGGTATCCAGGGGCTTGCTTGTGTTTATGTACTAATCTGTAGTGTGCAACTTGACATGGGTTGCAAAGACGTGGTGCAAGTGTGCCCTACAGATGAATAAGTAAGCCTGTGTGTACTTTGCTTATTGGGTAACTGTCCTGCCTCCCTTCACCCTTAATGCTGAGCGACCATGGGTCTTTTCACTGTCTCTATGTTGTTGTTGGTTGTCATTAAGTCAACTTCAACTCACAATGACTCTTCGTGTCACCGAATAAATGCTGCCCTTCCCTGTGCTATTTTCATGATCACTGGGATGTTTGAGTCTATTATTGGACTGTGTTGTCCATCCATCTCCTCAAATGTTTCCTTCCTTGTCTGCTGACCCTCTACTGAACACGATCTTTTCTAGTGTTTGATCTTTTCTGATGACGTGTTCTGCGTAAGTTACTCCAAGTCTTGGCCATCCGCGCTTCTGGTTTTGCCTTTTCTGTAATCTCATGGAGTTAGAACCTTAGAGTGTGTCGTTTTTTCAGACTGGCTTCTTTTACTTCCAATATGCATATAAGATTCCTTCATTTCTTGTCATAGCTCGATAGCGCGTTTCTTTTTATCATTGATAATACGTCATTGGATGGAAGTACATACATACAGATATCCCAGATTTGTCTACCTATCTATCAAAGGATGTAGTGGTTGCTTCCAATTTTGGGCAGTTACATTCATTACTTTTTGACTGCAAATACCATGATATTATTACTTTTGTTTTTATTGTGCCTTAGCAAAAATCATAGCATTTTAGATTTTTAATTTTGAGACTCTCATTCTGGGGACACCAACAAGTTAAATGACTTGTCCAGATCCTATAGTTAGTGACAATATTTAGATGTGAACTGAGGTCTCCTGAGTTCCATCTGAGTTTCTTTTGTCTTATCCCATGGTATCTGTTTTGTGTGTCCTGCCTTTCATTACAGTTTTAAAACTTTCTGACAGCAGAGACTGTGTCTCTACCGTCTATGCATTAATCCTCCCTCTGTAAGTCATAGATAACAATACTTGCTTTGTAATTATGTCGTGAGAAGGAAGTGAGAAGAACAAACATAAAACAGCTGGACCTAGCAATTAGCCCGTGGAAGACACTAAATGGAACCCTGGTGAGGTAGTGGTTAAGAGTTCAGCTTCTAGCCAAAAGTTTGGCAGTTCAAACCCAACAGCCACTCTTTGGTAACCCTATGGGGCAGTTGTACCCTGTTCTATAGCTTTGCTATGAGTTGGAATTGACTTGATAGTAGTAAGTTTGATCTTAATGGGTTTAGGTACTGAATAAATGCTAATTCCTATCTATTTCTTTACTCTAGGTGTGCTACACAGTTGTTAAATGAACTCAGCTGCATTGCTTTCCTTCATTAGACCAGAAACCAGTGATCCTCAACTCTAGACTGTAATTGGAATCAACTGGAGAGCTTTAAAAGCAATTGACGCTCGGTGGGCTCTATCCCTAGAGGTGCTGGTTTAATTGTTCTCGGTGAGGAGCATAGCCAGAGAAGGAGGATTTAACAGTTTCTCCAGGTGATTTGAATGTGCAGTCAAGGTTGAGAAGCACAGTTCGAAGTATTGTGGGGGCCGGGCTTCTATTTTGTTTCTCTTTATAATTCCAGGTCCCTGCTCAGTGCTTGCTACATTGCGTTGCAGGGCACTTGATTTTGGATTAGCTGCAAGGATATAAATGGCCACAGTCACTCCATCTGTGGTTCATATGTTTGTCTGCCTGTTTTTCATTTTTTTAATCACTCATTAATTTAAGGACATAATTTTGCCCTGTTCTGGCTTGCTCTTCTCTCATTTTATACAAGCTGTGCATTATGTTTACCAGGTCATTTTGTTCTTACATGAGTACACATCATTGTTTCCTTCTATGATTTTTTAAAAGACTGTTTTTAAATCTCAAGATTCTAGGAAACTTGCACATTAAGTGCAATTGAAATTAATGTTTTCATAAATGCATGTGTTCTGGATTCTATTGTGTGCCACCCTACCACCCCCAAATGCGTGTAGCAATTTGACTGGACCATGATTCTTGGTGTTTGTGGTTTTCCTGTATGTTGTAAATCCTGCCTCTATGGTGCCAGTGAGAGAAGATGGGTGGTAGTTGTGTTGATAGGGGGACTCAAGCTATTAAGATTGTGTTGCACCTTGAGGCAGTCTGTTGGGATATAAAGCAAAGGGAACAAGCAGACAGTTGGGGACCTCACACTTCCAGAAAAGAAGCAATTTCAGAAGCAGAGCATATCCTTTGGACACCGAGTCCCTGAACCTCAGAAGCTCCCTGTTCAAGAGAAGATTGATGACAGGAACCTTCCCCCAGACCCCACAGAGAAAGCCTGCCCCTGGAGCTGATGTCCCAAGTTGGGACTTTTAGCCTACTTTACTCTGAAGAAATACATTTCTCTTTGTTAAAGTCATTCACTTCCAATATTTCTGTTGTATCAGCACTAGATGACTTAAGACACTTTTTATTTGTGCAGGTGATAAGCATTTATAGAGTCCCTGCTGTGTGCTGGCCACTGTGCTGGGCAAAAGAAACACGAAAAAGAGTCAGGCAAAAGCTGCTTGCCAGGAACAGCAAGTCTAGTGGTGAGATGAATATATAAACAACCAACTGTAATGCCACTTGATAGAAGCTTTGGGAGAAATTACCCAACAATAGCTATTATTCTTCCTCTGTTTCTTTGGTCTAGTTTTGCTCTGGTTTTATTTTATATACAAAGATATATAAAATATACATACATAGCATTTCACTTTGAGTCTGGATGGAATCTTTTATGGAAGTAGTTAGACAAGCCATCGAAACCAATAAATAAGTAAAATGAATAGAATAAGAAGGTCTTAGGGTGCACAGCCTGATACTCTCCAGATAAAACCCTAGAAAATGATCTGTCTTTGTCCCTATCATGGGAACATTTTTACCATGACATTTTGATAGCATTGATTATTTATAGCCAGAATTTATTTCTATTCTCAGTCCTTTTCCATTAGCACATGAAGTATATTTTAAATTATGCAGAGTTTCAGAATGCACTTTCCTGATTATGGGGTGGGCAGGGGGGATATTCTTGACAACTGGAGGAGATTGAACTTCTTTGCATATCTTCTGACAAAATTACACCCACCCACCCACCTGCTATTCTGGAGGGTCCCTTGGGATGCATTCATTTTAGATGACAAGACTAGGGATAGGCTCCATTGGGCCAATGAAAATAAAATATTACACTTCTGGGGGAAATGATAAAAATATTATTATAAGCTTTTAAAAACTCCATCCATCCTGTGGATAATTGGCCAGTATGACTCATTTTAAGTTCAAAGCCAAGTTAAATGTACTTAGTATACAGTATTGGTTAGTCAATCACTTGGCATGCCTCTTTGACAATGGGATCCCAAAAGAAAAGATTGTATTGAAAGAGAAGGATCCAGAAAACGAGTGTGGTTAGACAGGGGGTTCCCAATGCGGAGCTGAGCATGAAGTCTTTGAAAGTATGTTTGTCTACTAGGAGTTATGGTGGAGATAGGTGGGTGATGTTGAAAGACATCAGAAGATGAGGTCCTTCTATATCATTTCTAGTTAGTTTGGGACAGAAATCTCAACCTCAGCACTGCTAATGTTTTAGTTTGGGTAACTCTTCACTGTAGGGGACTATTTTGTGTATTGTAGGATGTTTAACTGGACTGCTGGTCGCTACCCACTAGATGCCAGCAGCATCTCCTCCCCTAACTGGGACAACTAAAAATGTCTCCAGACATTGCCAAGTGTCCCTTACGGGCAAAATCATTCAGCTGATAACCACTGATCTAGGGCAATCCCAGAGTGATTGAAGTCAACCAATTTTTAAAATCCTTTTAAGATATCTGTACTGTAGTCCAAGTTACATACAGTGTAGTAGATAGTAAAGTCAGGAAGGGCTGGAACTCTGTGTATATTGTGCATTATTAACATTGAGTGACCAAATTAAGAATGCACTGAAAATGAACACAGTCAGCAAATGGCTTAGGTATGAGACCATGAGTACTTAATCTTATTTATATAGATATTACCATTTTTCTAAACACCCACAGGGTCAGGGCACTGTCTCTAAACTCAAATATTCTGGCTTTGATTGTATTGATGCATGCATGCATTTATTTATTTGTTTATTCACAAACTACATTTAGTTAATACCTGATACTATAGGTCCTGGGGACACATAATACACACAACAACTGCCTCCTAGTTTTGTAACCTTAGACAAGTTATCAACCTCTGTAAGCTTTAGTTTTCTCATCTGTAAAATGGAAACAAGAAAGATATCTACCTACACCACTATTAAAAGGGAATCAAAAGGTAATATGTGCTTAGGACAACACTTGTTCAGAGTAACAACCAATGTTAGTGATAATAATTACTGTAACACTGATCATGATAGTTATTTACCAGTAACAGCAGAAGTCATCTGCTGAATCTTTCAGTAGAGGAAACTGAGTTCAAGGATATGCAAGGAACTTCAATAACTAAAGCTCAGAGACAGGTCTTGGGCCATCAGCCTCCCTGCTCTATTCCTCTCATTGTGAGGAGGATTTAAGCATTACAGGGGTTAATGAAAAGGTTTGGAGCTTCTGAAGATCAGTCCTTTTAAAGAAATATTCAGCGTTATTGGGAGCTGAACAAAGATCACCTATGTGCCACCAATAGTTGAATCTACAAAAGACAGGTATCAATGTGGCCTTCATAAGCACCATCATCCAGATGATTATCTGGGTGGGGTGAACAGGATAAAAGAATGAAAGGAAAATGAAAGAAACCTCAATGCAGCAGGAGCTGTCTTCAAAGGGGCCTTTAATTCACCGATTTTTACAAAGTCTTCTCTCCAACAAATCACAACACAGAGATTTCACCCTAGGCTGAAGAGAAGCATGCCCACCTAGCTAATAGCGTTAAGAAAAGAAATTCTAATGGCCTCTTCAGATGCTATTAGGAATTTGTATTTGAATCAAAAAAAGAAAAAGAAAACATAAAAAGTGCCTACAAACGGATAGCAGAAGCAACCAATTAAATTTACCCATGGGCTCCAGTTAAAATGCTTTCTCAGCCATGCCTATATACCTCTGGTGGCAAATCAAAGAACAATCAGAAAGTTCAGCTTTTCCTGGACTCCACATCAGTGTCTGCAGGAGTGAAAAGGGAATCTTGTAACTCTCTATGGGTCTGGCAAAACCACTGCCTTCTCCCAACACTCACAGCCTAACCAGCTCCATCTGCCTTGTGACCATCTGAACTAATCGTATTCTGTTCTTTGTCTTTTTTCCATTTCTGTCTCCACAACAAGCCTGAGACTCATTGATCAGCCCTCATCCCTAATGGACTCTATGCAGGCATTACTGGTTATTATTATTGATCTTACTCTGCATGAGATGCAAAGTTGAGGTCTATATTGTTGCTGTTAGCTGCAACCTAGTTGATTTAACCTCATAGAGACCCCGTGTGTTATGGAGCAGGGATGCTCCATAGGGTTTTTTTGGCTGTAAATTTAACAAAAACAGATTGCCAGGCCTCTTCTTCCACGGTACTGCTGGATGGATTCAAACGACCAACCTTTAGGCTAGCAGTCAAGTGTAAGTCATTTATGTCACCCAAGGACCTTCTGTTGTTTTTAGGTGCTGATGAATAGGTTCTCTCTGGTAACAGCCCTATGTACAGCAGAATGAAATGCAGTCAATCCTGTGCCATCCTCACAGTCACTGCTATATTTGAGCCCATGTTTTACTGCCAATTTGCCAGTCCATCTCACTGAGGGTCGTCCTCTTTTCTGCTGATCTGCTACTTTGTAAGTATGATGTCCTTTCCCAGGAACTGGTCCCTTCTGATTACATGTACAAAGTAAATGAGAGGAAGTCTCTCCACCTTTGCTTATAAGGAGCGCCCTGGCTGCACTTCTTCCAAGACAGATTTGTTTCTGGTCTCTATATGTAGACCACTGAATCTTTCATCAAACCCGTGGGGTAGTATGTTCACTTTATAGATAGGGAACTTGAAATGTGGAGATGTTAAATACTTCGGCCAAGTCACTGAGTTTGGACTCAAACCCAGGTGCATCTCTTGCCAATACACAGATACTTTTAATCTTGAAGCAATTGCGTTGAGTTGAGAGGATAAGGAACCAGTCTTTTGAGAGGAAGAATGTGTTGAAGAGAAGCACATTTGCCTTGTTTCAGACCCAACAAAACCATAACTTGATTGATTTTCCAGCAGAATTTTGAGTCCTTCATCCTCTGGTTGTGGAGGAGAATGAGGTGAATTTATCTTTAAATACTGCCCAAAGGAATGGAGTTACCCTGCTATCAGTTTTGCCGAATAAGCCACCTCCTCCTATTTCCCAAGGAAAATCCATCTTAACTCTTCATCTACACAGATGTATAAGGAAGGTAAGTGGTGAGTAGAACTGATCCTAGTTCGTCCAGACAGCTGGTGACTCTGACTCTGACTCTGGGTACTAAGAAGTTAGTATTATCATCAATGATCTTGCAAGAGAAAACCCGGGAAAATCTGTTTGGAATCCTGTAGGACTACAGCCACACTGTCTTCTCTTGGATGGGTGAGTAGACATTGGGGGATCAGTCAGGGTCCTGGCAGTGATCACCTGGCATCCTCAGAGGGTTCAACCAAGAGAATTTCCTGAAGAATTTTGTGTTTGTAGAGATGAGGGTAGGGTAAGGAAACACTATAGAATGGCGAAACTCTGGAATTAGTGACATCAAAAAGCCGTTGTCATCGCTGTCACCTCTAGACCTGAAAAGGTAAATAGAAGGAACAGAACTACCAGAAATGACAAGTGCTAAACCCATGTAGGAACCCTGGTGGCTTAGTGGTTAGGTGCTACAGCTGCTAACCAAAGGGTCAGCAGTTTGAAGCTGCCAGGCACTCCTTGAAAAGTCTATGGAGCAGTTCTACTCTGTCCTATAGGGTTGCTGTGAGTCAGAATTGACTTGACAGCAGTGGATTTGGGTTTTTTAAACCTGCATATGTTCAGCAGCCCTGGTGGTGCAGCGGGAAGAAGCTCTGAGGAACTGTGGCTGCCGACCCAAGGGTCAGTAGTCTGAATCCACCGGCTGCTCCTTAGAAACCCTGTGCGGGTAGTTCTTCTCTGTCCTGTAGGATTGTTATGAGTTGGAATTGGCTTGATGGCTATGTTTTCTTTTTTAAAATATACCATATCCTAATCTCCGAAATATGTGAACATATTAATATACATGGCAAAAGGGACTTAGCAGATATAATTAAGGCTGTGGAGCTTGAGATGGTGCTAGATTATCCTGGTGTGCCTAATCTAATCACGCTAGCCTCTGCCAGCTTGGTCAGAGAGGTGAAACAAGGAAGGAGGGTCAGAGAGGCAAAATACTGCTGGCTTTGAAAACGAAGGAGGGGGCCACAAGCGAAGGCATACGGAAAGCTTCTAGAAGTGGGAATGGCAAGAACGTGGATTTTTTTCCTAGAGTCTGCATTTTGGCACATAACCCCACTGACATCTTGAGGGTTGCAACAACTGCCCAAACACAGGCCAACAAAACTGAGATGGGGAATAAACCTTCAGCCCTCGCTCCTGCCTGCTGAGCTTCTGTCAGTGCCTCTCACCGTTACTGTTGTTTTGTTGGTATCAGGTGCCATCCAGTTGGTTCCGAGTCATAGGGATGCTATGCACAACAGAATCCAGTGCTGTCCTGTCCTGTGCCACTCTCACAATTCTTGTTATGCTTGAGCGCATTGTTGTGGCCACCTTGCCAATCCATCTTGCTAAGCATCGTCCTCTTTTTCACTGACCTGGTACTTTATCAAGCATCATGTCCTTCTCCAGGGACTGACCCCTCCTAATGACACATCTGCAGTGTGTGAGATGTAGTCTTACCATCTTTGCTTTTAAGGAACATCCGGGTTGTACTTTTTCCAAGATAGATTTGTTTGTTCTTTTGCCAGTCCATAGTATATGCAATATTCTTCACCAGCACCACAGTTCAAAGACATCATTTCTTCTTTGGTCATTCTTATTCACTGTCTGGTTTTCACATGCATATGAGGTAACTTAAAAGAGCCTAGCTTGGGTCAGTTGTAACCAAATGCCTCCCATTAATCAAACCCAGTAGAAGTTCTAGGGCAAAGTCATTGGGGAGATGTAGTTCTTAGTGTTTAGCTATCCAGCATATAGCAGGATGGATGAGGACAGAGAATAAATAGGGGAATAAATAGGGGGCCAATAGAAAATAACCAACAGAGATGATAAACTCTAGTGTGGACATTTCAAGTGATTGAGTGCTTGCCTTAATTTCATTTATTCTCATACAGAATTGGTAAGAACCTGCTTTCTTGTAGGAAGTTGGGTTAGTTTAGTCTATTTTTATTTTTACAACTAGAGAACAGATACTTAAATGTATTTCATTCATTTCAATCAATTAATTCAGTAGTTATTCAACTCTTCAACTTGAATGACTTACTATTCATCCAAAACCCACTGCTGTTGTGTAGGATCCAACTCATAACGACCCTAGACGTCTGAGTAGAACTATCCTACAGAGTTTCCAAGGAGTTCCTGGTAGATTTGAACTGCTGACCTTTTGGTTAACAGACATAAGACTTAATCCAGTGACGAGGGTATGGTAGGACAGGATACAGTGATACATAGGAAACAGCCTTTGCAGGAATTGGTAACATGCAGGGTATGAGTGGAGCTGAGACAGGGTGGAGCAGTAGACACAGTCATCCACAAATTGTGGGGTGGGGGCTGTGTGGGCCCAGCTGGGAAGGGAAGGAGGTGGAACGTGTTCACAGAGAAAGTGGGACTTAAGCTGGATTTGCAATATGTATAGAACTTTTCTAGTTTGGAAAGGAGAAAGGGAACAGCAAAAAAATTCCACCTGGCTGGTGAATAAAGGGTGGTGCAGTGGTTAAGCACTCAGCTGCCAGCTCAAAGTTGGCTGGTTTAAACCCTCCAGCTGCTCTGTGGGAGAAACATGTGACAGTCTGCTTCCACGAGGATTACCGACTTGGAGACCCTACAGGACAGCTGTACTTTGTTCTGTGGGGCCACTACAAGTTAGAATCAACTAGAAAGCCCTGGGTTGGGTTTCGGTTTGGGCAAGGTGTGGTAGGGTGAGGGAAGGAGTTGCTACAGAATGAAATAGATTCTGAAGAGTCTCCAACAGCATTAAGTGTATGCGACCTCAGCACGGACTTCAAAGTCACACGAGAGTAGTTGATATTGCCTGTAGAAATCATGTTTTTATTATAAATCTACTTTTAAAACAAAATAAGCAGATTGTGTGAAACAAGTTATTACTCCCATAAAGGAGACCTCTTCTTGTCTCCTGCCCTCATAGAGGCTGCTCTGCCCATTTATGTATGGAATTTTATGCACCAAAATAAAGTTCTAAGCAAAATGCTGAGAGAATCACAAATGCTGAATTCCCTCAAGGCAAATACACGGCCGAGAAGAGTTTTCTTTGCCTCAGCTGCTGCTTGTCTTTTTTCTGTGTAACACCCCCCCCTTGCCGAATGACTGACTGACCGATTTACCCCTCACCCCCTCGCCTCTTCCCTCGCCTACCCACCCACCCTCCAGGGAAGCTCGCCTTGGAAGATGACCAGTGTGTCTCCCTTCCCCTCCCAGGAGGCACTGCACTTCCTGTCTGCCCGTTTGACTCAGTCACTATATCAATGATTTCCAGTGTCCCATTTTGCATCCCTCAGACCCCAGCCACTGCCCTTCAACAAGTAAGCACGGTTTTACTACTTCAGAAGGCATATAGGGGAAGTTTTCTTTCTTTAAATCGTCACAGCACCTGGCCAGGTCTCCCTTGATGTGGAGACTCAGAACTTGGATCTTGTATTTTTGCATGATCAAACCCGTCCTGTAGCAGGAGTGAGTTTGATAATAAGGTCTGAATGGAGTGACTACTGTTTTATTATGCTAAATACTTTATTAATCACCTTTCACTGTCACTGAGTCTGAAACAATGCCAACAGTACCTAACAACCACCACAGTGGTTAAGCACTTGCCTGTGAACCAAAAAAGTCAACAGTTCAAACCCATTCAATGGGAGAAAGCTGCGGCAACCTGCTTCCAGAAGGTTTCTCAGCCTTGGAACTGTATGGTGGCAGATCTACTCTGTCCTGCCAGTCACCTTTCTGGACCCATGTTCCTAATCTGTAAAAGTCTGGTCAGAAAAAATGAGAGGTACGCTTAGGAGAAAGCTGTGGTTAAACACACTGATGTCCCTTGTTAGCTGAGAGATCGTGGGTGTGGCACACAGACTTGCTGAGTTTTAGCTTCCTCATCTTTATAAACTCAGTGCCATCGAGTCAATTCTGACTCACAGTGACTGTATAGGGCAGAGTAGAACCTCTTCATAGTATTTCCAAGGAGTGCCTAATAGATTCGAACTGCTGACGTTTTGGCTAGCCCCTTACCACTACCCATCTGGGTTTCCTCATCTTTAGAAGGAGAATGAAAAACAATACCTAGTTCCCAGGGCTAGCAGGGAGGACTAAACTGGGAAACACATACAAAGTGCAGCTGACATTGGGCATGTATCTCTGGATGTGTGCGTGTTCCACAAATGAAGAAAGCGAAGAAACGGAGAGATCGCAGGGTTGGCTGTAACTGGAACTCTGGGGCAACGGCAAACCAGAATAAGCTTGTTGTAACAATGGTTAAGTTCTTGATTATTAAGTAAAGGGTTGGCAGCTTGAATCCACCTAGAAGCACCTCAGAAGAAAGCCCAGATGATCTACATTGGGAGATCGCAGCTTTTCATAGCCCCGTAGAACATAGTTTTACTCTAACACACAGAGTTTGCCATGAGTTGGAATCCCCTCTGGGGCAGCTGGTTTTTGGCTTTGTCTTCAGTCAGGAATCTTTGAGCTGGGAGAGGGCAGTGGGGTCACAGGTGCCACAGTTCGGCAGGATGGGCTTCGCCAGTCACTTGTAGTAGGAAGTTCTCTAAACACATGGAAAAGGGAACACCCAAATTCAAAAATGGAAATGAAAGGAGGCTTACCAGGAGGAATCAGTGGAGCATTAAATAGTAGTGTTCACATCACAGTAGGAAAATGCTTATTGGATACAGAAACAAAATACTTTCTGGTGGAAAGAGAACACTGAAGTCATGACCATCAGTTTGGCTTTGCCTTTTATTCCTTTGGAAAATCTGGTGGATGATGTAGCCTGTCATCCTTTCCCATCCCCACTCTTTTGGAATTAGAGCATTAGATCAACTTAACCAATCTGTCATCAGGAAACTGTGAAATAACCACAAGCAGAACACAACAAGAGATAGAGTTACAGCCTGTACCTCCAGATTTATAGGAAATGATTCATAGTCCTGGCTAGGGGATTCTCCCAGGATGTAGGTGGGGCAGAGATGGAATGACCCATCCATTATGAACCACACTGCTCAAGGTCATAGATCAAAGTTGGGCTCGTGGCTTGCCCCTTGAAGAAAGAGGCAGCCAGAAAGAGTAACTTTCAGGAAGAGATCAGGGGCCGCACTGGGACATTTGCACCCATGCACAGAAAAAGAGGACCTTTCTCCTGTAGGCAGAGAAAGAGGGCCTTGGAAAAAAAATTAAACTGGAAAAAATAAAAAAGAAATCTCTCTACATCCTGTTTTCCGTCTTGCTCTTTCTAATGACCAGAAAGATGCCCCTTGGTGGTGCAAAGGTTTGAGCTTGATTGCTAACCTAATGGTGGGTTGAGCCCACCCAGTGGCACCACAGAAGAAAGACCTGGTGGTCTGCTTTCATTAAGATTACAGCCACAAAAACTCTGCTGGGCAGTTCTGCTTTGTAACACATGAGATCATCAACTCAACGTCAGCTTACAATAATGACCAGAAGTCCTTTAAATATTTTCAGTGCCTCTCAAGCCCCCACTTGAAATCTAAGCCAGTCATAAAGTGAGACACTTATTTTCTGCAGGTGTGTGGAAAGTGGTTCTTTGGCGAAGTCAGGTATGAAGTCGATTATTACTAGGAATACATGTTGCTGAGTTTCATCATCATTTTAATGGCCTTCTTCTTTATTCAGAGTTTAAAGTTTATTGGAACAATTTTTGGTAACTTGAGGTCCCTGCCTCTAGTCCAGTATTACAAAAGGATTTCCTCTACTTGGCAATGGATGCTAATGATCTTCACATGTATGGAGGTGGCCCAGTACATGGTTGGACTATCATGCAAGAAAAATAATACCTTGGTTTGTGGTCATTGGTTCCGTTTTGCAATGCTAAAATCATTTGTGGTTTTATTTCTGTATGTACTGGAGATTGTCATGAGACCTGCCTGCATTTATATCATCATCTATCAGCTCACTGGAGTCATTTTAACAAATGTTTATGTTATTGCTTCACTTTTCTCCTGATCCTGAAGCAGATTGGGACATCCATCCAATGTTTCAGCACATTCCTCGGTTACCAGGGTGATGGAGTGTTCTTCAAATTCTCCAGTTCCTAGTTGCTCCGGCTTTCGGCTCTCTTCCAAGGAGTGTATCTTTTGAGACCGTGATTATCAGTCCTGGGTTGGGTCTTTCTCATCTCTACCACCTTGCATGTCTAATTCTTTCTGACTCTGACCCATATGAGGTTTACTGGCCACATCTGTCTAAATAATCCCAAGATCATTTTAAACAGCATATTACGTGTTTCACAGCTCTGTGCATGAAAATTCTGATACTTAATAGTTTTACCAGTCTTGACTTGAGATAGGAGAAAGGCTTATGAGTGGATGTTTTCTAATTTGAATTTATATTCATAAGCAGGAATAAATTATCCAATAAACAACATAAGCATAGCGCACTTGTACTTACTTACTAATAAGTAGTGAACAGTTTCACATTTTTTTTTCAGCACAAGGATTCTGCTTCTAGGTGTAGCTGGAATTTGTCTCTCTCCCAGCCTCACAGCACCAAGAGAATCAAAGCCTCTTTTCACATTTATCATCCCTGACTGGGGGGCGGGGGAGGGGGGCTGTGGTGGCTGGGGGATGACTGGTAAGCAAATTAAGGACCTGCTTACGTACTCATCGGTGAACAATTTCACATGGCTTTCACTTTGATGCTAGTGGTGAAACCCATGTGAAACTGTTCACTATAGATGAACGAGGCAGCATGTGTAAGCTTATGCTTAGCTTGCTTGTTGGCTAATCTGTCCTGTTTTACTGGGTTACTCTGGTTCTCTTCAATAACAGCAAAGATGACTGGGTCAACAGAGTTTGGGATCTGATTATAGTCAAAATGATACATTAGTCTTTTCAGAGCACATATGGTCTACTATTCATGTGTATCTAGAAAAATCACATTTTTTATTAAAAGAAAACCCAGCTTGGTGTACTTTTACATCTTCCTTTCAGAATGGTGTTGTAAACAGATAATTTTTTTAGTGTATTGGGATCCAGCATCCATCCCCTTCCTACATTAGTGGACGCCCTAAACATTTCCTTTGTTTGGTTCTTGTATACCTTAGGGAATACTTGCTACCATAGCATCAGGCCTGCTAACGGTCCTCCTCTCTTCAGTAGTAAGCTTTCATATTACCGTTACTTGTAGTATTTGCAATAAAAAACAAGATACTGACAAAATCTTTTGTTCTTCTAGGAAGCTGCGTCTTCCTCAACACGCAGCATTACTCTGTTGCTGTTAGTTTAAATCACTTGCAGCTATGCTCCCAGTTCACCTTCACTCCTCATTTGGAAATGTGCACTGTGAGCACTGGCGGCCTCCAGCAAGCAGTCTTTGGGGTTGTTGAATCAGTTGGAGATTGTTGGAGGTAACAGACCTCAGAACTGGGTAGGGATGCAGTGAAGTCATAAAGCACTCTGCTCAAAGTGCACAAAGACAAAAAACTCACTGCAGTTGAGTTGAATCTGACTCATAGAGACCATATAGGACAATAGAACTTCCCCCATAGAGTTTTCAAGGAACACCTGGTGGATTTGAACTTCCACCCTTCTGAATAGCAGCCATAGCCACCAGGGTTTCCTCAAAGTGCTTAGGAGATATTTAATTGTGAGTACTCACTAGGCAGCCAGGAGACAGAGCTTCTCCTGGACCATTCTCTTTGGGATTTCCTTGAATCTTAGGTTTTAGGATTAGAGGAAGCCCGAAGATATATTCTATATCTATATGTTCTATAAAGGCTCAGACAGATTAATGGTGATTATAAAGCTGACTGGTGGCCAAGCCAAGACTTAGTCACTTAGTGTGACCTCTTATTAAATCCAAAACTCATAGACCACAACATGGCAACTGTCTAGTGCCATTTATAACTGAAAAAAAATCAACTCAAGGCAAATAATCTTCTATCAGTATATACAGAAAGACTCTTCCTCAGTGTATAGCTGAAGAATATGCTATTCATTCTTAAACCTATTCTTTTCTTCAAGAATTACTCAGAACCTTTGCTGAAAGAATGTACCTCCATTCTTTAAGTGCTGCCTCATCTTTCAGCTACTTTTATTTTTTTCCACCATTGTTCTATAACCTTTGAAAATGTATTTATTCAGTATTGGAAGTCCATTGAGACTCACCAGAAAGCAGAAATTGTTATTCCGGTACCACTCCCTGCTTAAAGCAATTCCTCCTACTTACAAAAAAATTCTAGAAAATATAAATTTACTTAAATATTCTCTTTCTACAACACTAAAGATTTTGGATCAACCATAAACTCTCTGAACCTCACCAAATTACTCATGTTGAAGATTTTAGGTGTTGAATCCATTAAACCAATTCACCAGCTCTGTAGGTTTCCCTCCCAAGGGCTGGCCCAAGCTTGGTTAATCTGGATCTTTCTTTTTAGCAATCTGAAATTGGTACACAGAGCCTTTAGTTATCCGCAGCTGGGCTTTTGACCTGGGAGGTTATTGTAACCAGAACTGGGACAGTCATTTCTGCTCTGGATAGAAAAAACAGACTGGCAAAAGGAGAAAAAATAAAGTGAAACACAACACAACAGACAAACAAAAAACAGAAATGGGGATCACATGGCTCCAGAGAGATGCAGAGAGTAAATTACGGTTCTGATCTTCTATTCCTGGTTCAAATACCTCTGTGCTTAAGGTATGTCTGTACTTGCCCATAACTTCATAACTAAAGTTAATGTGAGCGGTGTTCTGTTCTTGGGGCAGGGGGAGAAGGCCTGCTGCTCAGAGTAAGACAAGGGAAGAGCCACCTCTATGTGGAGCAGCAGATGTGGCTGCAGAAGACCACATAAACAAGGTGACTGGTCTCAAATTTATGTATTCACAGACTTAATTCCAAGCCCTACCAAGCATGCAACTTCATTACTCTAAATCAATTTAAAATTTTTTTAGTTGAACCAAAGCAAGTTCGTTCTGCCTGTCACTGAAGCCAAACCCAGAGATAGGGAAAGGTTCAAGCGGGCTTTGTTAACAGATAAGCATGTGACTGTGGGGAACAGTGAGAATGGTTTCTCCAAGACTGTTCTGCCTGGTTTACAATACCAGTGGCTTTTATAGCTAGATTACAAAGGGATTTGCATCTGGAAAACGTCAAACCTTGTCATAAGAAAGAACAAGGAGTCACAAGGTTCCATTACATCTTGTCAAATGGAGTAAATTACCCCAAATATCATTACCTCCCTGAAGCTTTCAGTTAATCAATTTTCTACTCTGGAGACAGGGAAAGGAATGCAAAAACAGGGAATGGAATGTAGTTTAGCAATCTAGGCAACCTTCATTAAGTCCTATCTCTGCGTCCACTAACACTTTGTTGTCTAAGACAACCATTTCACAATTTATTCTTTTTCTCAAACATCTAATACCTCCTCCCCTTGTCATTATCATCAAATAATGCACATTTGTATTTCACCGAGAATACTGAAGCAGTGAGGAGAGAATGACTTCATTCTGTCATCAACAGGTTCCACCAGTCCACCTGCACTGTGTTTGTGTGCATTGCCTTCCCTCCTGACAAAATGGGTCAGCTACTAATCTGCCTGGTAAGGATATCTCATCATCATCTCTGCTGGGCTCTATTTCTTGTTTTCTTCTCAAGGACTTTAAACATTCAGTTATCTCTCACCCTCCTCTTTCATCATCAATTTTTGCTTGTAAACTTAATCAGCATACAGATATACTCTAATAATTCCCATCTTAAAAAAAAATACAAAATCTTCCTTGATCTAGACTTACACCCTTGATATCATTCCATTTCTCTGCTCCTTTTTATTGCAACACTCCTTGCAAAAGTTGCTCAATTTTTTCTTTTCACGTCACTCCAGTGAGGTATCCACCACCACCGTCACTGCAGTCACAGGGAGGTCATCATTGATCTCAATGATTTGTATGCTACGGCCAGTCTTCAAATCTATTTTGTTTGACCATTCACCCCATTGGGCAGAGTTGACAGTTATTTCTTTGTAAAGCATGCATGGATTTGATTGTGTTTCCTAAAAAATCAGTGGTCTTTTGGCTGGGTCATAATTTTTGGTATTGTGTGATGTTCCTACGTGTTGGAATTCCTGCCTCTGTAGTGTTAATGAGGGTAGATAGGTGCTGTTGTGTTTGTTGGGGCTAGATTTAATGTGTTGGATTGTTTTGTGACTTAAAGCAATCTCTTGAAATAAAAAAGAAAGGATCTAACAGAGATTTGGGGGCCTCATACCATCAAGAAAGAAAGCAGTTCTTGGAGCCCAGCCCATCCCTTGCAAAGGACAGGTCCCTGCACCTCAGAAGTTTCCAGTCCAGGGAAAGACTGATGACAAGGGCCTTCCTCCTGTGCTGGGAGAGGAAGCCTTCCCCTTGAACTGACACCCTGAATTTGGACTTTTAGCTTACTGAACTGTGACAAATACAATTTCTCTTTTTAAAGCCATTTTCTTGTGGTATTTCTGTCAAAGCAGCACTAGATAACTAAAACTAGCACCTTCTGCTTGTGGTGCCTAAGAGGGCTCACTCTACTGGGTCTTCTGCTTGTAATATGACTGTTCTTTCTTAGCCTCAGTCCTGGCTCCATCTTTTTTTTTTTTCACAGCACACATCATCCTTGTCTGTGTTACTATTTTTATTGTGGTTTTTTTCTTGTCAACTGGACTAAGCTGACAACTACATTACCCAGAATCTCTTTCTTTCCTTCTGTGGTCCCAGGTTCCAAGCCAAGTTAGCTGCCGTCTAGTTGATTCACACTTATGATGATCCCATGTGTGCAGAACAGAACTGCTCTACAGGGTTTTCAAGGCTGTGGCCTTTCAGAAAAAGATTGCCAGGCCTTTCTTTGAAGGTGTCTCTGGGTGGTTTCAAACTCCCAGCCTTCCAGTTAGTAGGTTAGAGTTGCTCCAAAGAGGAACTTGCATGGAATTTGAGAGGTGGAACTGAAGCAGATTCATTAGTCTCTGAAAGAATTTAGGGACAGATATGTTGATGAGAAGACATAGAGGTGCTCGAAAGGTTCCAGCTTGTCCTTGTTCTTTTCTACCTCATGTCCAGTTTTTCTTCTTGAGTTTTGCTCCCCTTGACCAGCAGTGGTCCCAGATCAGCCACCTGATGCTTGGCTGTAGATCCACAGAGAGGTAGCTACACAGAGGTTACATCTACCATCCACTTTAACAAGACGTCCTTGTTTGGGATTGGATTTCAGTGGATGTATGAGCCTAGTTTCTTAAATGCCTCTGGAAGCTCCGACTGGCCCACCTGTACCAGAGCTTCAGGGAGACTCGTTGATGACTTTTCCTCTGATCCTCTACCTCCTCTCCCAGATCTTTACCGCTCCACCTACTCCAACAATTGTTGTTAGGTGCCATCGAGTCAGGTCCAACTCGTAGAGACCCTGCGTACAACAGAAGGCAACACTGCTGGTCCTGTGCCATCCTCACAACTGTTATGCTTGAGCCCCCTGTGCAGGCACTGTGTCGTTCCATCTTGTCTAAGGTCTTCTTCTTTTGTACTGACCCCCTACTTTACCAATTACGCTGTCATTCTTCAGGGACTGATCTCTACTGATAACATGTCCAGAGTACGTGTGAGACACAGTTTTACCATCCTTGCTTCTAAAGAGCATTCTGGTTGTACGTATTCTAAGACAGATTAATTTGTTCTTTTGGCAGTCCATGATATATTCAGTATTCTTCTCCAGCACCACAATTGAAAGGCATCCGTTCTTCTGTTTTCCTTATTTATCGCCCAGCTTTCACATGGGGTATGTGGTGACTGAAAACACCATGACTTGGGTCAGGCTCCCCTTAGTCTTCAGGGTAACATCTTTGCTTTTCAAGACTTTAAAAACTGTTTTGCAGAAGATTTGCCCAATGCAATGAATCTTTTCATTTCTTCACAGCTGCTTCCATGGGTGGCATAGTGGTTAAGTGCTACATCTGCTAACCAAAAAGTTAGCAGTTGAAATCTGCCTTGGAAACTCTATTGAACAATTCTACTCTGTTCTATAGTGTTGTTATGAGTTGGAATCAACTCAGTGGCAGTGAGTTTGGGTTTTGGGCTTCTAGGCTTCCATGAGTGTTGATAGTGGATCCAAATGAAATGAAATTCTTGACAACTTCATGTTTTTTTTCTCTGTTTATAGTGATTTTTGCTTTTTTGTCTACTCTCACAAAATTTGAAAGTGTGTCAACATGGTCACACTTTCACGCATGCAGTAGTCTGGGGGATATCAAGATAACTGTCATACGTAAGTTGTGGTGGGAACTCAACATAGTGCCATGTTGCATTCTGCAGCTAAAACATGAGGGTTATTGGGTGAAAAACTTGCAATCAAAGAGGCCATAGGTTACACATAATTATTATTCATTACTCCATCGCATAGGCTGGGCACACGCACTTTTATGAACCATGACCAAAGGCCCAGCAGAGCCTGTCTTTAGTCAGAAGGCTAAATGGGCATAGAAAGCACTCCTATTTACTTATGAAATTGTAAAGCCTAAGAATAGAAGGGAAACTCTGGTAGTGTAGTGGTTAATTGCTGTGGCTACTATCCAAAAGGTTGGCAGTTTGAATCCAACTGGTATCCCTTGGAAACTATGGGGCAGTTCTACCCTATCCTGTACAGAGGCTGTGAGTCAGAATTGACTTGATGGCAATAGGTTAAGAGTGAAAGGGGATATTTCATTCCCTACACTAAAAAGAAGTAAAACAAATGATCTCTGGATCCAGGATCATGCTAGGGAAGATGCATACGGAGTCCAAGGTCTGCATGCCTAGGACCCAGGAATGACTTTGCCTGCCAGGAATGTGCAAGTCAGTGAAGCCTTATCTCTGCAGGCTGGATCAGTGGAGCTTAGCCAGCATTCTGCTAAGCTTCCAAAATGAAAGGAGATGAGCCACCAAGGCTACCGAATTTGTCTCTCATCAATGTCCCTCCTGAGGAAAAGGAAACATTGTGGCATGAGGCCCCTCTCCCAGTTCAGAACAGGTGTTATATCTAGTGGGGCTTTCTGGATTCTGGAGGCAATGGACAGCTCCTTTAGGCCTGCTGCTGTGAACTGGTTGTTTAGTAACCCACAAGGCTAGCAGTGCTGAGCGGAACCTGGTGCAAGAGCACTAGAATTATACAATCCAGTAGATCCACAGTGCTTCAAGTGTCTAGGCAGATAGGGACGGTGTACAGAGCCATTAGCATGAAGTTCAAATCCCATAAATCGTAACAAAGATCCACTCTTTGGACACGAATGGATTGGACTTGGCAATGCAGAGTGACCATATATTGGATGCACTTTATGTTTCTGTACATCTATAGGATATCAGCCTGCTGACCTCTGGTTGGATGAGGAGAGTGGTTGGAGAGGAGGGGAAAGGAGGCTGTTGGGAGGATGAGACATGTATGGGGCACAGAGGAATAGTGTGCTGTCACTGGACAGGGAGAGCAGTGGAAGCTGCATATAGGTGGGCATGCAAATCTGTATGGGAAGGTACATTTTCATTCAGTCATATTAAATAAAAAAAAGAAAAAATCTGTAGGATATTGAAGGCAAATCACTCTGTCTTCTTTAGATAACACTTTCTTTTGAGAAATATCTTCTAGTTTCCTACTGCATCCAAGAGAAGTTTGAATGTTTGACCATGGCCCACTTGAAATGCCTATCAGGAAAGGAGGGTGGACACAGCAATATTCCATCATCTCACATGGAATCAATATATATGAGACTGGACTTGAGCCGGTCATGAACACACAAGTTGCACAAACAAGTGGCTATGTGTCCCATGCCTCCTATGTTTTGCTTCATAGTCTATTCTCTCTCAGTGTAAACCTAGGGCCTCGTGGGAGTTAAATTGAGCCTGGTTCACAGAGGTGCTGCAGGACGTGTTGGTGCCATCCAAAAGTGGGCATCTGCAGCAGTGTACCCCAGTCAGGGTTGGACTCAAATGTCGGTTGTGAAAGGAAACCCTCCCAGTGGGCAGAACTTTAAGCTTTTCATCTGGTTGCTGATTTTGCCTGGATGAAGAAATGGCAGCTTTAGAAATCTACATTGTTTTCTTTTTTATGCAAATAACACACACCTTCTGCATTTCTTTGCCAACTGTGCCCTCACCTTCCCCTTGTATTTTCACAAGTGCCACAGAGTCCATTTTTTTACATGTTGCTGTAAAAAAGTTAGCATAGCACATTTATGAAAATACCTCATGGGAGGAAGGCCTTTGGCAAACACATATAGAAGAGGTGTGTTATTTGTGTAAAAACATGATAATGATTTGACCAGATAGTCAGAGATTTATAATGAACACACTTAGAAAATGCACTATCCGGTAATTGGGAAGTGGTATGTGGATAGACCTCTCCAGAATGGCCATAACATGTCAAGATATGTGTACCACGGGACCGGCTACCAAAGAGCACTCTCTGCAGCAGTAGATTTTAATAACTGTGTGGCAAGATGACTCTGTGATTGTCAGTCAGCCTCTTTCCTCAACCATCTCTATCCTTGCCTTATAGGCTGATGAACAAAGTGGCCATGGTGGCAGAGATGGAGGTCACATGCCAGTTGAGCAATGTGGTCTTGCACTCAAAAATACTGGCTTAGTTACAGCCACTTCTGACTGCTCAGCCTACTGCTAGCAGAGATCAACACTGAGGCTTCTATAGGTCACCATTCCTGAGGGATATCAGTGAGCCCCATATAGTAGAAGTTTGATTATATTGGATAACTTCCATCATGGAAGAGGCAGCACTTTGTTCCCACTGGAATAAATACACCCTCTCGATGTGAATTTGTCTTCCCTGTCTGTGATGATTTGTCCAAAACCATCCTTGATAGACTTCCAAAATTCCTTATTTAGTGTCACAGTTTCCTACACAGTAATACTTCTGACCAGAGAAATTTCTGGACAGCAAATTCACTGGTCTTACCACGATCCCTATCACCCTGAAGCAACTGATCTAATAGAGCTGTAGAATGTCTTTTTGAAGACTCAGGGTTTTCATCAAATGTGTGGCACCATTTTGTAGGGCTGGAGTATAATTCCTCAGGTTGTAGAACACCCTCCAAACTAGCAAACAACATATGGTCCTATTTTTCCCATAGGCAGGATTTACAAGTTTGGGAACCAGCAATGGAAATGGGTGTGGTTCTCTCACTGGTACCTCTAATGATCTGCTGGCAAAATTTGTCCCCCACAACTTTGGGCTCTGCTGGCTCACAGGTCTTAATAGGGAGGATTATTTCTATTGGAGAGAGCCCTGGTGGTGCAATGCTTCAGTGCTTAGCTGATAACCCAAAGCTTGGTGATTGGAACCTTTTAAAGGGACTCTGCAGGAGAAAGACTTGGTGATCTTCTCTTGTACAGATTAGAGTTTAGAACCCTGGGGGGCAATTCAACTCTGTCAAATGGGGTTGTTGGAATCAACTCAATGGCATACAACAGCAACTTCTATCAGAGAAGCAACAATGGTCCCTTAAACTGGCACTGGAGACTACTATCTTGTCATTTGGGGCTCCTCGTACCAGTGAGCTAACTGGCAAAGAAGGGAGTTGTGCTAAAGGGGGTGATTGATCCCAAGTATCCAGGTAAATTGAGTTGCTCTTCCATCACACGGGCAGGGAGGGATATGTCTGAGAAAACAGTAGGTTCTCTGAGTGGCTTCTAGTACTCCCGGGTCTTGTGTTCAAGTTAATAGAAAGCTACAATAATCCAATACAAGGCAGGCCTTCTAAAAGTACACACTTATAAGGAGTAAACGATAAAGCCTCCCTGCTACCAGCCAAGGAACAATGACCAGCAGAGGTGCTTGTTGAGAGCAAAGATAACACCAAGTGGGCAATGAAAGAAGGAAGCTATAAATACCAACTGTGATGGTGTGGCAAGTTTCAGAAATGTTAAAAATATTTCTTCCTTATTTTGATGTGTCTAGGGTTGCCATGAGTTGGATCTGACTTGACGGCACTTGGTTTGGCTATTTTGATGTGTGTATGTGTATAATTATTTTTCTTTTTCCTTTTTCTCCATTCCTGCATTCTCCAACATAGAATTTTTAGTAGCATTTAAGGTACAGATATCAAAGGAGGAGTGTCATTCAGCTAGAAGAGGAATAAACAACATCTAAACATGAATTAAGAGACATGGAGGGATGTGTGTTTTCAGCTTTAATGGGGATAGCTGCATCATGCTAGTTGGAAGTACACTTTTACAAATTAAATACGGTTAAAAGAGGGATGTGTAGATAACAAGTTGACACGTGTGGACTGATTTGGATTGGGTAATCTGGGTACAGTGCTTCCAACATTTCTCTTTCCTGAATGGTTCCAGGTAAGGTTTGGCCAAAGGAGGAGCTTGTGTGATATTTGGAAGGTAGACAGACATGCACAGAGATGTCCATCTTGTCCTCATCCTTCCCTGCTTGGCATCCACTTCTTCTTCCCAACTGCTGACTCTGCTACTGACCAAGCATCTCCACCAGACACTTCCACAGAAATAGCAGCTACACAGAGGCCACAGTTCTCATAGACTTCTACTTCTGCATGTGCCTGGCTTCTCAGATTTCCCTGGAAACTCCAACTGGTCTACCTGCACTATCTCTCCTGGAATACTAGTTAGGAACTTATTCTTTAAACCCGCAACAACACCTTTCAGACCTTCACTTGCCCAGTCTCTCCTATAACTGTGTAAGGTCTATGAGGGTCTGACAATTAAGCCATCATGTGTTTACATTGGCAGCACTGTACAAACAACTTGGTAAGGTTTCATAACCTTGCTATATCAATGTTTCACAGCTGTGTTCATGTTGACATGTGGTGGTGTCTTGCTGAGTGGTATTTATTATCGGTGCATGTTTTTGTGTGCAGTGGAGCTTGAATTAGAGAAATTGAATGTTGGAGCTTGAATTAGAGAAACAGTAAACATTAAATTTTTTAGTAAACTTGGCAAGAATGGAAGTGAAATCAGGGACAATATTAGTCCAAGTTCATGGGGATAATGCTATGAATAAAATGGCAGCACACAAATGGGTGAAACATTTTTCCAAAGGGAGAGAAAGCATTACTGATGAGAGGTCAGGGCAGCCAGTAATGAGCAGAACTGACAAAAACTGCAAAAATTCATCAAATTGTGTGTAAAAATCATTGCTGACTATGAGCAGCTTAGCGTACTAAGTAAACACTGATAGAGAAGCAGGAAAATCTTAACTGGAAATCTTGGCGTGAGAAAGGTGTGTGCAAAAATGATCCTGAAGGAGCTCAACAATGGACAAAAGCAAAGGAGAGTGGAAGTTTGTCAAGACCTCTTGGAGAGGCAAGATGATGTTTCAGGCCATATTATTACCAGTGATGAAACACAAGTGTACAAATACTACCCTGAAACAAAGCGTCAAAGTGCACGATGGAGATCAGCTGATTTTCCACAACCAAACAAGTTCCATCAGTCCAAATCAAGAGTCAAGACAATGTTGATAAACGTTTTTGGTATCAGAGGGATTGTTCATTGTGAATCTGTACCAACTGGACAAATTGAAAAGAGCATGACAAAGAGGAAAATGGCCTGAACTTTTCACCGACTCATGGCTCCTGTATCATGACAACATAGCAGCTCACACAGCACTGTCTGTGAGGGAAGTTTTAGCCAGTAAACAAATAGCTGTGTTGGAATGCCCTCCCTACTCGCCTGATCTGGCCCCCAGTGACTTGTTTCTTTACTCACAGATAAAGGAAATACTGAAAAGAAGACATTTGGATGACGTTCAGGACATCCAGGGTAAAACAATGACAGCTCTGATGGCCATTTCAGAAAAAGAGTTCCAAAATTGCTCTGAATTGTGGACTAGGTGCTGGTGTCAGTGCATAGCTTCCTAAGGGGAGGACTTCAAAAGCAACTGTAATGATACTCAGCAATGAGATATGTAGCATTTTTTCCTAGGATGAGTTCGTGAATTTAATTGTCAGTCCTTCTAATTCCTCTGATAAATCCCTTATCCCACAGTGAGCGCAATACCTCCTCTTTCCTCTTGGAACCCTGGTTCCTACCATCCCTACTAGATCACCTGATATTTGATGGAAATCAGACAAGTCTGTATGCGTGTGTGAGAGAGATAGACAGAGAGAGGCAGGGTGAGAGAGGAAAAGAGATGGAGGCAGACTAGTTCCTGGTAAAGCCATGTGAGAAACATTTAGCTGTCCTAAGAAATTATCATGGGTGGGACTGGGAATTTTTAGCCCAATAAGTTGTGAGAGGAATAGTATGGAGGGTTGTTAAATATTGCTTGTTTAATTTTTTTTTTACACATCTGAATTACTCTTTGCTTCTGGAATCTGTTGAAATATAGAATGCAGAAGTCATCAATTCATAAAATTGGAAAGGCATTGACTACTGGGATGGTGGAACAGACAAAATAACAGGAAAAACAAAACAAGAGAATATACAAAAATTTTTAAAAATCTGAGAAAGGAAAAGCAAACAAAAAAAAAACAGCTAGCCTTAGAATATGTGTACTTTCTACAATAAAACAAAATGAATTTTAAATAATTTCATTGAAACTTTAGGTTTCAACTTCGGGGTGATATAATCCTGAAAAGTTTCTGGTAAGCAAGGAATATGAGGTTAGTAATGTATTTGCTTGCGATTTATAGGCTATCATTCATATTATATTTAAAGGACTTCTTTCCATCATTTTATTTTAGAAAACAAAAAATAATGTGTCAATACTTATACAAACATATATAAGATCCCAGTCTTCCCACTCAAATCTTTCCACATGGGATTTTAAGTTCCCTAAGAACACTAGTAACAACCAGTTTGGGTGTTTTTGGGTGTTCTTTAGCTCCATCCAGTATTGGTTCTACTACTCATTTTGTTCCTTATGGACAAGAATTTCTTTGTCTTTTTCTTGTCCTGCTCTACATTAAGAGCTTTATGTACTTTTCCTCCAACCTTCACAGCAAACAGCAAATGTAGGAATTATGTCTCTTGTTTCCGAGATAAGAAAAGTGAAGATAAGAGAGATTACTTAAGCGATGTGCTCCTGGCCACACCACGAAGCCAGGAGTTGAACCCCCAGGTGCTGGCTCAGGCCCACAGCCCTGGCTCTTTGCTGTCCTGCCTTCTCTCGTCCTTTGTGCTATACTTGCTTATCTGCAGGAACCGTTTCACACTTCGTTTTCATAGCTATTATCAAACTGCTCTCCAGAAATTTTATACCGGTATATACTCCTGTTGGAGTCAGAAAAATCTCTATCCACAGTCTTATCAGTACCAGCTAGACATTTTTCCAAAATGACTCTGTAACTTAGATATGATTACAAAGACTAATTTACTAGGATAACAGGCGGGAGTCACATCCTATGTTAGATACTTAAAATGGCTAATGTCAAGCATTTCATTTTATTTGATTTTATTGAGTGTTTAAGTGTCTTAAGGAAACCCTGGTGGTGTAGTGGTTACATGCTGTGGTTGCTTACCAAAAGGTTAACAGTTCGAATCTGCCAGGTGCTCCTTGGAAACTCTGTGGACTGGTTTTTCTCTGGCTATAGGGCTGCTGTGAGTCGGAATCGACTCGGTAGCAGTGGGTTTGGTTTTGGTTTTGAAGTGTCTTAAATAAACTTGTGGACTTCTGCACAGTGGGTTACAATGTTTTAGGGCTTGGCTCTAACTGAAGCATTGTGTCATTGTCCTGGACTTGGCTTCTAGGTATCAGACTCAACTGCAATCTCCTGGCAAACTGTATTACTTCAGGTGCCTGAGCAAGAGGACTTGGAAACTTTCTACCTTTAATTATGATTCTGAGCCTCAGAAATGGCCTTTTTCTCAAAGGGCAGCAGAATATCAACCCTGTCCTGTCCTGTCTGCTAACTCAGAGAAAGATACACATTTCCAGTGGGCTACATATCCAGATGAAGTGAATATGGGATTCATAACACCCTCCAAGCACAAGGAGTTTCTAGCTCCTTCCTGGCACTGCTCCTCCCTATGTGGAATCTGGTTCTGGACCTTTCTAGACTAAAGATCTTTCTGTTTCCCAGCATCCCTCCACCTTCTCTAATAAAGCTCCTACTGATAATGGAGAGAGGCTGTAAATCTCACTTTTCTCCTATTGCAGTCTGTCTTTCTTTAGTCATTTTTCATAATTTCTGGCCCACTGGGAGAGAGGACCTGTGAAACTTGAATTTGATTGTGGAAAGCTGGAGAGAGAGGGGAACCGTTCCAGAACCTGAGAGCTGTTCCCCAAACGCAAGCTGTGTGACGAGAGCTCGGGTACAGGTAGCATATTTGCTAAGTCATTCTAGGAAATAAAGAGAGAGACAGAGAGCGGGGACAGTGAGACAGAGAAGAGAAAGATGATAATAAAGGTAATAAAGGATGAATTAATTTGCAAGCCACTGCTGGGAAGTCTCTGAGAAACCATGTAGAAAGCAGTTCAGAACTGAGGGACAGGAAATTGGGACTGTATCCACTAAACACCCACACCTTCTGGCTTGAAGTTTTCCTGGGGACAGCGACCCCTGTCATTTCTAATCATTCCTACCTGGGGACTAGGTGAATGGAAGCAGAAGGATTCACACACTGGAGGTGTGCGGCTGTCAGCCTGCCAGGTGGTGACCTGCCACAGCTGCAGGGGAAGCTGGGTTGAGGGGACATGGAGTGGTGACTGTCCTAAGATCTCAAAGAGAAGCGTATTTCTCACTGTTGTCTGCAGCTAGCCTGATGACACTCTCTTGGAAGTAAATTGGATATGGAGACAAAGGTAGAAACAGCACTTTAGAGAAGGAGGAGAATTGTAGGGAGGTGTGTGGGTGAGGAGAGAGCTGTTGTTACCGAGTGCCGGTGAGCTGATTCTGACTGGCGGTGACTGCAGGTAACAGAGTAGAACTGCTCCGTAGCGTTTTCTAGCCTGTGATTTTTACCAAAGCTGCTTGCCAGGTCTTTCTCCTGCAGAGCCTCTGGGTGAGTTCAAATCCCCAAACCTTTCAGATGAGGGCTTAACCGCTGAGTCACCAAAACTTTCTTCATTATCCAGTGACCTCTGATTTATTTCTCATCTAGTGAGTTGGCTGGTTTTTTGATTTTGTTTCTAATGAGGCCATGTCAGTGTAAGGTATACTTTAAACCCAGACACTTTTGAGGGATGAAAACAGATGACGTGAGTTCTGTTGTTCAGAGGGTCATTATGAGTTGGCATTGACTTGATGGCACCTGACAACAACAGAGAAGTAGGCAAAGTGTAGGTAGGGAAAGACAAAGACTATGTCACATGAAGATTGCCAAGCAACCCAGGACTAGAAGGTGGAAAGAGACAAGGGCTTTCCCCCTGAATGCCTTGAGTTTGGACTTCTAACCCTCTAAACTGTGAGAAACTTAGTTTCTGTTCTTTGAAGCCATCCACTTCGTGTTATTTCTGTTATAGCAGCGTGAAGAAACTGAGACAGGCACCTACTAGCACCTGTTATGTGGCAGTCATTATTCCAGGTTCTGCAGTTATGATAATGAACAAAACAGAAAAATCTCTCCCCTCATTGAACATGTATTCCACTAGGAAGATGCAAGTCACAAATAAACAAACGAGCATATGTAATATTAAAAAAAAAACATGATTCTGACTCACAGTGGCCCCCGTGTCTTTGAGAGTAGAACTGTGTTCCATAGGGGCTTCAATGGCTGGTTTTTCAGAAGTAGATCACCAGATCTTTCTTGCAAGGCACCACTGGGTGGACAAAACCTCCAGTGTTTTAGTTAGCAGGCAAATACATGAAACTCTACAAGGCTGTTCTACTCTGACCTATAGGGTTGCTATGAGTCAGAACTGACTTGACAACAGTAGGTTTGGTTTTTGTTGTTGTTATTTGGACCAGACCCTCATGTGAAGAAGTTCAGATGAAAAGGGATTTGTTCCAGTAGTCTCCAAGTGAAGCCAGTTGTAGAAAGTGTTACTAACCTTTGAGGGAACTGCAAATACCCTGATTCTTTGCCTTGCCTTTTGGAGCATCATGGTTTCCCATCCTTGCCCAGTTCTGCATGTCTGCCTTCTTCTTCTCTGTAGTCCGAATGTTCATCTTTCCCTAGACTTTTCTATGCCCTCTCCAGGGCCATCTCAAGCAGGTACACGATCCTTCAGCCCAGGTCTCTGTGTCCTGGTCTTATTGCCTGAGTTTCCAATTCCTAGAAAAAGCAGTTATTGCTCAGGACCATTTGGTGTGATAGGTTGGAGTAGCTGGTCCACAGAACTGTCCGTTCTGTGGTGTGTGTGTGTGTCGAGCAGGGGATGAGTGCTGAGGTGAAACACTGGTCTCCCCCAGAACACTGGTACTACACCGTCTCTAACTGGTCAGCAGCCTGCCTACTGCTGACCTGGGGGTGTCTGATGGAGCAGCCCCAGTACAGAGCTGTATTGGAGCACAGTCCTGAGACATGGAGGATTACCCTGTGTGTGCCATGAAGTCACACTGATGAAGATGACTAGGGTGACGGTGCTGGTGACAGGCCAAGGCCAGGTCTTCAGAAGGTTAGCCAGGCAGCTGCTAGCCAGTCATCTCAGAGACAGCCTTCAAGCTATTGATGGAGAGAGACTCCAGAAAGGATGGCCCACTGATAGCAGTCCAGATGAACTTGAGGCCGATAGACTATCACACATCATCCTCCACGGACTGCAGATGATCACTTTCCTCTCCCAGGCAGCTCTCCTGTGTGTGTGCGTGGATCTTCTGGATGACAATCGCTGCTGAGGGCTTGCAGGCTGCATGCTGAGAAGGAGTTGGAGGAGGCTGGCTTACCTGGCAGCACGCCGCCACGGGAGTCCCTTGGAATCCAGAGCCCACCTGCCTGACATATTGGAATCAAACCTCCCACTGTTGAAAATCACAGGGCCTCTGATCTCAGTGCTGTCGGATAAACTGCCAGAAAATAACATCTCAGATATTTATGTAACAGGAGGCAGGGGTGTTGATAGAACAGTCTTGCTTTGAGAATTCCTACAAGCAGGCAGAGCTGAACGCGTGAATGACAAAAACTCTGGGAGATGCACTTGAGAGATGGAAGCTGAAAGTAAGCAGAAACAAAGGACGTGGGGACCTTTGAAATGTGTTGGCTTTTAAGAGTATTAGACAAATACATGGTGGAGGATGACACAGCCCCTAATTATTTTCTGGCTTCTGTGCTTACCAACAAGCAACATGTGAAAAACAAAGCTGCTTTATCCTTGGGAAGGGAGAAGAAAGGATTATGGGAAACCACAGAAACATTCTCAAAATTATCCTGCAGCTGCCATCTCTAGGGACCAAGCTCTGTGCTGGTTTCTGGGATGCAGAGCTACGTGGTGTGCAGGTCCGCAAAACCTACTGATATTCCCCCATTGTTGTTGTTGGTAGGTTTTTTTTTTTGAGTTGGTTTCAACTACAGGAACTCCATGTCATAGAGCAGAACTGCACGATGGGATTTTCTAGCTGTAATCTTTGTAGGAAGAAGCCAGATGCACAATGGCCTTAACTGCCTTAGCTGGCAGACTGGCGGTTCAAACCCACTGGGTGGCTGCGCACGAGAAAGACCTGGTAATCTGTGTTTCCATAAAAATCACATCATAGAAAACCCTATGAGGCAGTTGTGCTCTGTCACATGGAGTTGCTATGACTTGGAAATTGACTCAATGGCACCTAATGACAACGTCATATGAGGAGAATGTGGTCTCTATTTTAGTGATTGCTATCAAGTTGATTTTGATTCACAGTGACCTATAGGACAGAATAGGACTGCCCCATAGGGTTTTCAGGGCACAACTGGTAGATTCAAACTGCTGACTTTTTTTGGTTAGCAGCCAGGGTCTTAACCACAACACCAGCAGGCCTCCAGTTTCTGTCTGAATACTTCTATTTGCTTGAGGAAAAAGAGCAAAGTTTTGAATAACACTAAAATATCATACAAAGAAATACAAAGATAAAATAAATTCTGAAGGCCTGCTAATAATTAACAATGTCATGTATCTTATGAGCATGTGTGTGCAGGCATGTGTGTGTGTGTGTGTGTTTATCAGATGTCTGGGTGAGAATAAGCAGAACAAGAGCAACTCCAGGTAATGTCAAGGGAAGCATGAGATCATAAATTCTTGGTGTTGCAAAATTATATCAGCAATCTCTTAAGTAAAAACTGAAATAGAGAAATCAGAGAAGGTATACTAATGCCTTATTGCTATTTAAGTCTCAGATGAATACTTGGGAGAAATCTTGGAAGCATAGCCAGAGTATGGACAGAGTTGGCTTGGTTTTTTAAATGGCCCAGATAAAACAACTTTTTCTTTAAATTTGTCATAAAGCCATGAATATAAAGAGGGCAACATGAAAGTCTACTGCAGCTCAACTATGGGAAATTACAAAAAAACAAAAACAAAAACAAAAACAAAACCTAAAAACAGGAAACTATTTTTTAAAAAACAAACAAGAAGTTGCTATTCACTGAGTTTCTACTGTGTCAGGAAATGTGCTGGCTGCTTTCGTATGTATTTTCACACCAAAAAGCACAACAAAACATTACCATTGAGTTGATTCCAACTCATAGCAACCCTATAGGGCAGAGTAGAACTGTCCCATAGGGTCTCCAAGTTGCAGCTGGTGGATTTGAACTGCTGAGCTTTTGATTAGCACCTGAGCTCTTAACCACTGGGCCATTGCTTCATGTTTTCACACAGAGCTCTCCAAATCACTGTGAAAGTCAGCTATTACTTCCTATTCCAAAAGGAAAAATACAGAGGCTCAGAAAGTGCTAACTAGTTCAATGGCTAGGATTTCTTCTCAGATCTGCCTGATTCCAGGTTTCAGTTTCTTTTATCAAAATCCCAACACTGTATATATAAAAAAGTAAGTTGTTTGCCTTCACTTTCTTTTTTCTTTTTCTTTTTTTAATTTATATTTTATTTATTTACTGTGATTGAGTAGAAGTGTACAATCCAGTTTAGATTCACATGCCCGCCTATGTGCAGCAACTACTGCTCTCCTAGTCCGGTGACGGCATACTCCTCTTTTCTGTTCTATGTATGTCGTATCCTCTTAAGAATCTCCTGTCTCCTCTTCTCCACCCTCTCTGCTCTCTCATGGAGGCAGAACTAGGGTGAGCCTTCAGTTACTGCTGCCAAGCCAAGTGCCGACAACCAAAAACAAATGAACCAACAAACCTGTTGCCATCCAGTGGATTCCAACTCATGGAAACCCAATGTGTTACGAAGTAGAGCTGTTCTGCGGGGACTTCTTGGCGGTAAGCTTATGGGGTTTCCTTCATGGTGATTCTGTGTAGGTTCAAACCACCAACCTTTAGGTTAATGTTGTTGTCAGGTGCCACTGAGTCAGTTCTGACTCACAGTGACCCTGTGTCCAGCAGAACAGGACACTGCCCAGGCTTGCACCACGCCCACAGTCATTGTTATGCTTAAGCCTGTTATTGTGGCCACTGTGTCGGGTCATCTCGTTGAGGGTCTTCCTCTTTTTGCTTACCCTCCACTCTACCAAGCATGATGTCCTTCTCCAGGGACTGATCCCCCCTCACAACATGTCCAAAGTGTGTGAGATGCACTCTTGCCATCTTTGCTTCCAAAGAGCACTCTGGTTGGACTTCTTCCAGAACAGATCTGTTTGTTTGTTTTTGGCGGTCCATGGTACATTCAATATTCTTCTCCAAGACAACAATTAGTTAAGTTCAAAATATTTGTGCCACTCAAAGACCTTTCAGCTTGGCTGAATCCCACTTAAACTGAATGCTAATTCCCACTCCTGCCTGGTGTTCTGTAAACCTTCCTTTTGCTCTCGTGGACTCTATACTTTTACTTTATACAGGTATGTATAAAGTAAAAAAAATTGCGAGGAATTGGGTATCATCTGCTCTCAAGATGTGGCAGGAACTCTTCAGATGCCAGAGTCCCAACCATGCCCTATTACTTAACTTCTCAACAGTGCAGTTGAATGCTTATGACCCTTTATTATTATGCTTTATGCACTGCTTTTCTTGTAAAAGAGTTAAAGGAATCTGAGATATTTATTGTAACCATGTTTCTATCAAAAATGAGAAATGAAATCCAGACTGAGGGAGTCAGGTGTTCTACTCAACTAGCCTCCCTCATGTATGTCACCTGTCTGCTCTGGAGGCATTTGAGTTTATGATTCCCAAGATACAAATATTGCATGAGCCTTTTAAACTGTGATAGCTAACCCATCTGATAAACTCATCTCTGCTCACCGGATGAAGTTAGGCAGCCCCTGTGACTAATTGCTTAATTTTTGTAGTTACTGATTCTCATTCCTCACCTTGAATTGGCTTTTATTTGGTGTTAAAATTTAGATATGTAGGATCATTGTTTCTACTCTCTAGATTAGAAATATTAACTGTAAATGATCTTAGCCAAAACTATAATTAAAATCCTTTAGCTGCCTGTAGTTAATTATATACACTTAAGATTTTCATATTACCCCAATTAATGTATTGCATACTGCTAAATATATGGAACACCGGTGAGAGTTCTCATTACACAGCTGGATCCAGAGGCGATGATAAAGACTAAATTATATTTGCTGCTTGGGGAAGCGATGTGTCTGAGGTTGGGGTGAGAAGGTGAAGCTTGAGGTGGTAACTCCCATCCGGAGTAAACTCTTTCCTTGTGATCAGCATGAAGGAAATTGGGATAAGCAAAAATTTTAAGGACAGCATTTCATTTGGCTAGTTTGCAGTGTTCATGATTATGATGGCTCATTTTTTTTGTATGTGTGTGTTTCAGGTGAACGATTACAGAGAATTAGTTTCTAATTCAACAATTTATACACAAGTTGTTTCGTGACATGGGTTACAATCCCAGCAATGTTTCAACACTCTCCTCTTCCTCACCTTGGCTTCCTGATTTCCATCTGTCCAGTTTTCCTGTCTCTTCCTGCCTTTTTATCACTGCTTTTGGGTAGGAGTTGTCTATTTGGTCTTGTGTATATGACTGAGCTAAGCAGCACTATCTGATCTTTAGCTGAAGGGTGGACTTCAGGAGTGGTTTCTGTTCTGAGTTAAAAGAATATCTTGGGGCCACAGTCTTGGGGGTTCCTCCAGTCTATCAGAGAAGTAAGTCTGGTTCTTTTTTTGGTGAATTTGAATTTTGTTCTACCCTTTTCTCCTGCTCTGTCAGGGACCTTTATTTTGGTCCCTGTCTCAGTGGCTGGTAGTATCAGGTACAATCTTGTTGTTCTGGGCTCAGGGTGGGGGTATGGGCAGAGACACTGTTGTATTTTTAGTCTATGAGTCCTTTCGACTAACATTTTCCTTGTGTCTTTGGTTCTCTTCATTCTCTATTGTTCTTGATAGGGTGGGACCAGCAGATGTGTGTCAGATGGTTGCTTGGAAGCTTTGAAGACCGTAGGTGCTACTCAACAGAGTTGGATGTAGAACGTTTTCTTTATGAACTATGTTATGCCAGTTGACTTAGATGACCCCCAAGACCACGGTCGCCAACCCTCAGCCTCTGTAACTCAGTCCCTTGGTGTGTTTGGATGTGTCTATGAAGCTTCTGTGACTTTGTTGTGCTGACTCTCCCTGTATCCCATACTGTTTTTCCCTTCACCAAAGTTACCACTACTTGGCTGGTTAGAGATTTCTCCTCCCTTATTCTCCCCTCCCTTATAACCATCAAAGAGTCATATTTTCTGTGTGTAAACCCTTTTTTAAAAAGAATAGTAGTCACACAGAGAATTTGTTCTTTTGTTACTGACATTTCATTAAGCACAATGTGCAGATTAATGTAGATTATTCTTTATGGTTGTGTAGTATTATTGTATGTATGGCACCGTAATTTATTTATCCATTCATTTGTTAATGGGCACTTAGGTTGTTTTCATCTTTTTGCTGTTGTGAATAATGCTGCAATGACCATGGGTATGCATGTGTCTACCTGTGTGATGGCTCTTATTTCTCTAGGACGTATTCCTAGGAGTGGGATTTTAGATTGCATGGTATTTCTTTTTGCAGCTTTTTAAGGAAGTGCCATACCATTTTCCATAGTTGTTGTTGTTAGGTGCCATCAAGTTGGTTCCAACTCATAACGACCCCATGCACAACAGAATGGAACACTGCTTGTTCTTGCACCATGTCCACAATCGTTTTTATACTTAAGCCCCTTTTGCAGCCACTGTGTCAGTCCATCTCACTGAGAGTCTTCCTCTTTTTTTCTGACCCTACTCTCCACCAAGCATGACGTCCTTCTCCAGGGACTGACCCCTCCTGACAACATTTCCAGAGTATGTAAGACACAGTCTCGCCATCTTTGATTCCAAGGAACACTCTGTACTTCTCCCAGAACAGATCTGTTTGTTCTTTTGCCAGTCCATGGTACATTCAGTTTTCTTCTCCAACATCACAATTCAAAGACATCAGTTCTTCTTCTGTCTTCCTTATTCATCATCCAGCTTTTGCATACATATGATGTGATTGAAAATACCATGGTTTAGGTCAGGCACACCTTAGTCTTCAAAGTGGCTTTACTTTTCAGTGCTTTAAGATCCTTTGCAGCAGATTTTTGCAATGCAGTGCATCTCTTGATTTCTTGACTGCTGCTTCTATGTGTGTTGATTATGGAACAAAGGAAAACGAAATGCTTGACAACTTCAGTTCTTTCTTCATTTACCACAATGTTGCTTACTGGTCTAGTTGTAAGGATTTTTGTTTTTTGATGTTGAGGAGAAATTCATGTTGAAGCCTGTGGTCTTTGATCTTCATCAATAAGTGTTTCAAATGCTCTTCACTTGCAGCAAGCAAGGTGGTGTCATCTGCATAACGCAGGTTGTTAATGAGTCTTCCTTCCATCCTGATGCCTCATTCTTCTTCATACAGTTCAGCTTCTTGGATGATTTGTCAGCATGAGGATTGAAAAGGTATGGTGAAAGAACAGAACCCTGACACACACCTTTCCTGACTTTAAACCATGCTGTGTCCCTCTGTTGTGTTTGTACGACTGCCTCTTGATGTATGTACAGATTCTTCGTGAGTGCAATAATGTCTTCTGGAACTCCCATTCTCTGCAATGTTAGCCATAATCTGTTATGATCCACACAGTCAAATGCTTTTACATAGTCAATGAAACACAGCTAGACATCTTTCTGATATCCACTGCTTCCAGCCATGATCCATCTGACATCAGCAATGATATCCCTGGTGCCACGTCCTCTACTGAATCTGGCTTGAATTTCTGGCAGTTCCTTGTCAATATACTGTTGCAGTAATTTTTGAACAATCTTTAGCAGAATTTTACTTGCATGTGATATTATTGATATTGTTTGGTAATTTCCACATTCAGTTGGCTCACTGTTTTGGGGAATAAGCATATACATGATTCTCTTCGAGTAGGTTGGCCAGGTAGTTGTCTTCCAAATTTCTTGGCCTGTATAAGTGAGCACTTCCAGTGCTGTATCCATTCATTGAAATGTCTCAACTGATATTCCATCAGTTCCTTGAGCCTTGTTTTTTGCCAATGCTGTCAACACAGCTTTGACTTCTTCCTTCAGTGCCATTGGCTCCTAATTGTTACCTCTTCAAATGGTAGTTGTATCATTTTTACAGTGCCACCAGCAGTCCTAAGAATCAATCTTCCACGGTCTTTCCCATATCTGTTTTTTTTTTTTTTTTTTTTTTTAATTAATGCCAGTAATGTTGAGGTGACTTGGTTTTTCATTTGATTCACAATTTTCTAAAGGCCAATGATCTTGAGAATTTCCTGTATGTCTGTTAGCCACCAGAATATCTTCTTTGGTGAAATGTCCATTCATATTCTTTGTAAAGTTTTCAACTGGATTTTTTATCGTTTCATTGTTGAGGTGTTGCATTATCTTACAGATTTTAGAAATTAGACCCTTGTGTCAAAACTGATTTTTTTTTCAGTCTGTAAGTTCTCCATTTATTCTTTTAGTGAAATCTTTTGATGAGCATAAGTATTTAATGTTTAGGAACTCTTAGTCATCTATTTTATCTTTTCAAGTTTTTGTATTGTTAGTTATGGTTTATATTGAATTTATGTTGTGTATGGCATAGTGGTTAAGTGCTACAGTTATTAACCAAAAGGTCAGCAGTTCAAGTAGTCCAGGTACTCCTTGGAAATCCAATGGGGCAGTTCTACTCTGTAGGGTCACTGTGAGTCAGAATTAATGGCACAGGTTTGGGTTTTACTTTGTTTGTTTGTTTATTAGAGCTCCTAGCATTGTTCCTATTTTTTTCCAGTGATCATTATAGTTGTAGGTTTTGTATTTTGTCTTTGATCCATTTGGTCTTAGTTTTAGTTTAGTTTTCAGATACGTGATTTTATGTTTTCTTTAGCCAGTAGTATCCAGGAGTTATTTTGTAGGCCAGTAGTCACAGTGTTCTAAAGGAATGGAGACTGGAAATTCTCACATTTGAGTCTGTTCTGTTCCATTTTTGTTCTAAGATTTAGCACCTGGTATAGAATGAATTGTGTGCTCCCAAAATATATATTGACATTCTGGCCCTTGTACTTACAAATATGATATCATTTCAAACTAGTTTTAATTATTTTGTTACTTATATCACACCTGGGAAACCCTAGTGTCATAGTGGACTAAGCACTGCGTCTGCTAACGGAAAGGTCGGCAGTTCAAATCTGCGAGGTGCTCCGTGGAAATTCTATGGGGCAGTTCTACTCTGACCTCTAGGTTTGCTATTAGTCAGATCTGACTCGACAGCAATGCATTTTTTGTTTTTTAGATCACCCCTGAGTAGTGTATGTTCTAAGTCAAATCACTTCTGAGTTATAAGAAAAACAGAACAGCTACAGAGACATGCACAGGGGAAAGAGGAAGACAGATAATGGAGAGAGTGTGTCTACAAATCCAGGAACAAAACCAGATGGCGGGCAGCTACTAGAAGCCCAAATAGGTAAAAAGAGACTTCTTGGAGCCATGCATTGAATTTGTTCTTTTAGCCTCCTGAATAGTGAGAAAATGAATTTCAATTTTTAATGCTACTCAATTATGCTATTTGTGTTTTGACAGCACTAGGTACTAAGACAACCTCCTTTCATCTTTAGAGAAACATGAGTTGCCGTGGAGTCATTTCTGACTCATGGTGGCCCTATGTGTTGCAGAGCGGAACTGCACTCTGTTGAATTTTCAAGACAGTGACCCTTTGGAAGCAGATTAGCAGGTTTTCTTCTAAGACACCTCTGGTGGATTTAAACTTCCAGTCTTTTCAGTTAGAAGTTGAGTGTTTAACTGCTCATGCCACCCAGGGACTTTTCTTTGGGGACAGCCTACCGACCCAAAAAGAAAGCTTCATGTCAGAGCTTGGCCAGGCTCTCAGTTAAATTCATTCATAGCTCACTTCAAGGTCCAAGGTTGTGGCTTTTCTGGCTTTTGCCTTGTAGCATTGCCTTTCTGTCTGTCTATAAACAAAAAATTGGATCACCACAGAGTACATTTATCATATAAGAAAGACAAGTTCCAGAGGCAGGGAAGTGAATTTCATTAAGCTGAAAAGCTTTCTCTGTAGTATGACTTTTAGTACTTGCTTATGGTAACTCATCCACCTAAATAATTTGAGAGTCAGAATTCATCTATACAATGCCTGTGCTTATTCCATTATGTCCTACTCTTCTTCAATTCTTTGCCCTACTTTCTGATTTATGTTTCGAATTAGCTCAGTTGACTGTATCACCAAATTTCTTAAAATTTTCCCAACTAGTAGATATTTAGAGAATTCTTTTGTAATAGCTCTCAGAATACAGCTGAAGTAGGTAATAACATGGCATCTAGTGGCCATAAAGGACACAGAGGGTCCAGGAAATGTGAGAAAAGTCACCCAAGGTTGAATCTTTGCCAGAGATAGAAATGTGCTTAGCTTACATAGAGAACAATGTTAAGCTATTTTTCCTTGACAAGTGTCATGGGAATAAACATGGAAGGGTTTGTGCTGTGCAGATGTGTATGGCTTCAGAATGAAATGTTGTATGTTTGCATGAGGTACCCTGCCCTGACTTATTCCAAGACACATGACTGTTGACAGAGAACCCTGGGTGAGATATAATGTGAAAGACCTCTAGGAAGCTTTCTGTTACCATACCCAGATGATTTCATCTACAATAGAACTGCGGCCCTTCCTTCAAACGCAAGCAATGAGGATGCAGCCTCTGGTCCATTTCTACCTCTTCCCCTGTTTGTGGTACAAGTGTGGTTATCTGTACACACGCATTTGTGTATATTGTGTAGAAATCTGTCTGGGTATCAAAAGCCATCATGAAAATAACGAATTCAGTTGTGTTCTCCCCAAAATGGACATAGTAATTTGGCTGGCTGGTGATTTCCAGCATTGTGAGACTGCCCTCCATTTTGTGATTTTTGATCCTGTAAATCCTAATCTCTGGCTGGTTGATAGAGTGGATTATGTTAGAGAGGATTAGGGTGGGACTGTAACACCCTCCCTAAGGTCACCTCCCTGCTCCAATGTAAAGGGAGTTTCCCTGGAGTGTGGCTTGCACCACCTTTTAGCCTTTCTTCCTACCAGAGATAAAAGGAAAGGGAAGCAAGCAGAGAGTTGGGAACCTCATACCATCAAGAAAAACAGCACTGGGAGCAGAGTGTGTCCTTCAGACCAGACATTTCTGCACCAGGATGTTTGTTCCCTGACCAAAACTGGATACAACACAAGGAACTTCCTCCAGAGCTGACAGAAAGGGAAAGCCTTCCCTGGAGCAGACATCCTGAATTCAGACTTGTAGCCTACTGTACTATGTAAGAATAACTCTTTCTTTGTTAAAGCCATCCACTTGTGAAATTTCTGTTAGAACAGTATGAAATGACTAAAACACCATGCTAATTCTAAATTTTATCTTTTGGCTTTTATACTTTAGATATGCAGACAGAAAGAGCTGTCTTATCAAAATGAGTGCTATCTCTCTGGATGAGGGAATGTGTTAAATTAGGAGTCTCAGTCATTTTGAAGCTTATCGTCATCCCAGTGCTGTACACACACACGCACACACACGCACACATGCACACACACACACACACACACACACACACACACACACACACATTACTGTGGTGGTTACAGAGTACTAAGTTTCCTTGTGAAAGGAAGATTTCCTGACTTAGTTTCAAACAGAGGCTTGTTTTCTACCACAGTGTTACAGGGTTACAATTAAAGCATGAAGGGCCACTGAAGTCAATAATTACCCTAACTTATCACTTTGTCCTTCATTTAGCATAAGTCACTGTTTCCTCCCCTAGTCATTACTTAGAGATATATCATCTATCCTTCTTCTTCTTCTTCTTCTTTTCCTTCCATTAAGTCAGCCCACCAGGATTTTGGCACAGGGTCAACAATAGATGTCTACTAAACAGTTCCATTCAATTTTGCTCAACACAACCAATGTTTCCCAAGTGCTTATTTTGAACCAGCCTCTGTGTTAAGCACTCCAGTTAGTGTGAAAGCAGAGACAGAGCCCAGATTTTATTTTCTTAAAGAGCCTCCAGAGATACATTAAACTCTTAGTCAGACAGGCAACAACATTCACTGAGCATCTATGGGGTATACGACCTGGCTAGTTGCGGTTGTCAAGCATATGTTCCCAATGCCTCTTGTAATTCGTGGAGACTCCTCTCATTAACCTGTTGCCATCAAGTCCCTTCTGAGTCATTGAAATTCTATAGGTCAGAATAAAGTTGCTCCATGGAGTTTCCAAGGAGGGGCTGGTGGTTTTGAACTGCTGACCTTTTGGCTAGTGGCTAAGCTGTTAATCACTGTACCACCAGGGTTCCATGGAGACTTCTAAGACTTTTTTTCCCCTGAGGTGTTTGCAAGCACAGGCTGGAACAATTGAAGGAATTGAGAGAAGTTAAGTGGAAAGTACTTTCAGAACTGCAAGTGACTGGTGTTTTGAGCTGAATTGTGTCCCTTAAAAATATGAGAACTGTCAGTAAAGTTCACAAACTCATCCTAGAAAAAGTGCTACCAACCTCCTTGTTAAATATCACTAGTCTCTTTCAAAATGCTCCCCTTGGGAAGCTAGGTACTGACGCAAATTCCTAGTCCACCCTTCAAAGCAATTTTTGAACTCTTTTCTGGAATGGCCATCAGAGCTGTCATCGTATTACTCTTGATGTCCTGAATGTCCTCCAAATGGCTTACTTTCAGTATTTCCTTTATCTTCAGGTAAAGAAAAAAGTCATTGGGAGCCGTATCAGGTGAGTAGGGAGGGTGTTCTGATATAGTTATTTGTTTACTGGCTAAGAACTCCCTCATAGATGACTACACAATTAAGTTTGCAAACTTACTACTGTGTTACTGTGTGCAATGGCTATTCCAGAAAGAGTTCCAAAATTGCTTTGAAGAGTGGACTAGGCACTGGCATCAGTGCACAGCTTCTCAAGGGGAGTGATCTGAAGGTGACCATAGTGATATTCAGCAATCAGGTACATAGCACTTAGAACGGTTAAGTTCACGGACTTAATTGTCACACCTCATACGTGTTGAAATCCTGAACTCTGCACCTACATACAAGACCCCATCTGCAAACAGGTGTTTTCTTGTTTATGTTAATAGACTCATACCAGGGTAGAGCACATCCTAACACTAATCACTTCTGGATTAAAAATTATATACATATAATTATAAACACATATGCAGAGAGAAGCCAAGGGATGCCAAGACATCAGAGAATTCCTGGAGATACTGACACAGAAAGTTTTGCCTTTAAAGCCATGTCTTCAATCTGGTCTTTGAGCTGCCTAAATTGAGAGGAAATAAAATTTTCCCTTTGAAATCACTTGCTCTGATATTTCTTGTTATTGGAGTAACAGGTAGTTAAGATATCAGTGCAAACCAAACCCACTGCTGTCAAGTCAATTCCAACTCAGACTGACTCTATCAGATAGAGCCAAACTGCAAGGCTGGAAATCTTCACAGAAGCAGCCTGCTGTATCTAACTCCACGGCAGTGACTGGAGGGTTCCAATTGCCTGCCTTTTGGCTGAGACCTTCAACCACTCTACCAGCAGGACCCCTTTAACTAAAACACAGAGATGTAAAAAGCATAGCTTTGTACATCATAATGACAACTCAGCCACTTAGCCATCAGTAGCCATTATCCAGGCCCCTGTGGTATGTTTTGGTTATTCTCCATAGTAGCTTCAATATGTTTCCATTTGTTCATCCAAGCTAGATGCCCTGGCCCTCTTTATGGCCCAAAGTAGCCATTTGTGAGATATCTTGATGACACAAGGGGCAGTGAACAGAGGATTAGTACGCAATAAGATGCATCCCTGCCCCCCACCCCAAACCATTGCCATTTAGTAGATTCCAACTCACAGTGACTCAGTAGAACTGTCCCACAGGCTTTTCAAGGATGGGCTGGTGAACTTGAACTGCTCCCTTTTTTCAGCAGCTGAGCACTTAATCATTGTGCCACCAGGACTCCACAACAGAGTCATGTAAAAGATGTCTCAAACTAAGGTGGTATGAGACAAGAGATGCTGACTGAAATCTCTTCTTTGCTTATGGAACACGGTGATGTACAGAGATTGCAGTGGAGACGGCCCCCGTGGAGCACAAAGCTATTAAACTCTGCGCCCCTGAGCTAAGAAGAATGCCTAATTGTTATATGAAATACTCCCAGTCAAATTTCTTGTGTGATTGGAATTGGGCTGCCTTGACAGTCTTTACCACTGAGAGATAATTGGCCTCTGAGAGTGAGGGGATGGTGTTTGAAAAGAAAGGGGAAGGAAGAACTCACTGGTTCCTATCCCTTGATCACATGAAAACTGGGGTTATTGAGCAGGAAAAATAGCTACAACGTTTGTATCTGCTGTAAGAGTAGGCTGACACTGCTTCACCAGTTGTCTGGCCACCAAGATACCAGTCTTGCTGATGTGCCCTGATGCTACTTGTCATGGATTGGATTATGTCCCCCTAAAAATGTATGTGCAGGAAACATGGGTGGCATAGTGGTCAAGTTAACTCAAAAGTGGCAGTTCAAATCCACCAAGTGCTCTTTGGATACTCTATGAAACAGTTCTACTCTGTCTTATAGGGTTGCTATGAGTTGGAATTGACTCCATGGCAGTGGGTAAAAATGTATCAGTTTGGCTGGGCTGGATTCTCAACTATTTTGTGATTGTCCTCCATTTTGTCATTGTAATTTTATGTTAAAGCGAATTAGGGTGGGACTCTAAAACTGCTACCAAAGTCATATCCCTGATCCAATGTAAAGTGAGTTTCCCTGGAGTGTAACCTGCCTCACCTTTTGTCTCTTGGTTTATAAAAGAAAGAAATGAGCTGAGAGACAAGGGGACCTCACACCATCAGGAAGGAAGCACTGGGAGCTTACAGCACACTTTGGACTCAGGGTCCCTGTGCCTGAGAAGCTCCCAGTCCAGGGGAAGGTTGATGATAAAGACCTTCCTACAGGTTCTACAGAGAAAACTTTCCTGGGGCTGACACGCTAAATTTGGCCTTCTAACTTGCCTTACAGAGAGCAAATAAATTTCTCTTTGGTAATGTGTTTTCCATCATGGCAGTACTAGATAACTAAGACACTACTTGAGCAGGGAAAAGAGCATTGTAGAGAGATGGATTAGTCCTACTGCCAGGCAAAATTAGCAAGACCTATTCCCTCAAGTTTTTGGTTCCTGAAAGGTATGGAAAACAGATCCCACCATGTTCCTAGACCCTCAAGTTGGTGTAATGGAGGGTAGAAGAGAGGGAGCCCTGGAGCTCGGTGAGCACTGATACAATAGAGAGGCCAAAGGAGAAATAGCATGGTGCCTCTATCTAGAGTTGAGCTGAAAAACAAAGCAGATTATCTCAAAAGATTACCAACATCAATGTTTGCCACACTGGATAGAGTTTCCTGTCAACAGAGTCTTTTGAGGCCTTCAGGTACCACCTTAGGACTGTATATAACAAGCTAGATCAGCAGCGATGATCAACAGAAAGGAGAAGGCCCCTTGGCTCTGTTAGAGCAGCACTACCTGAATAAAACACTTGGCTTGTGACCGTATCACTGCAATCCCTTCCATTATTGTGTGGCTTTCTCCTGGTTCTGATTCCTCCTCTATCCCTTTTACAGGGACCTTTGTTGTAATGTCAGTCCCATGTCATGGATTGCGTTGTGTCCCTCCAAAAATGTATGTATTGATTTGACTTGGCTATGAGTCCCATGGTGCCATTCCTTCCATGTGTTGTGAACGATGCTTCTGTGATATTGATGATGGGCAGCAGTTGCGCTAGTAGGAAGGACTCAAGTTACTAGCTGAGGGATATATGAGAGAGAAGTGAGCATAGAGAGTTGGGAACCTCATACCACCAATACCGAGAGGAGAGCACCTCGTTTGGACCTGAGGTTCCCGTGCTGAGATGCTCTCCTGGAACTTGGACTCAACCTACTGGACTGTGACCATTTCTCCTATTGAATGGATCTATAACTCATAAATGGATTTGTACCTTACCGGAGTGCCTATCAAGTTTCTCTTCATAAAGCCTTCCACTCATGGTATTTTCTGTTAGAGCAGTACCAGGTGACTAAAACATCCCATCAGACAATCTTCCCATCGCAAGATAAATTAACATTCACATGTTCCAGGCATTAGGACATGGACATCTTTGGGAGGCCATTCCTCAGCCTACCATACTAGGTCAGCCTTCCAATTCATCATGGACCCTCGTATAAGGTGAAGTCATTTTTACATACACAAAAGACATTAAAAGAGAATGAGAAGATAAGCAATAGGTTGAGAGAAACTATTTGAAAAACTTGTATCTGAGAAAGGATTTATATACAGAATAGATAAAGAACTCTCAAAACTGAAAAAAAATGAATATAAAAATGGTCAGAAGATTGGATGGCTAATAAACACATGAAAATATGCTGAAGATCATTAATTATTAGGCAACTCTGTAAAACTACAATTTAATACCACTATATAAGGGCATGTGTACATATTTATTAACCTATTATTGAGTCAATTCTGACTCATACTGTATACCTATTAGCCAAAGCCAAGTGTCGTCGACATTAGAATGTCTCAAATTATAAACTGATCATAAGTGTTGAGAAGGATGTGGAGGAACTAGAACTTTCCTACACTCTTGATAAAAAGTCAAACCAAACAAACCAGTTGTTATGATTTCAACTTATGATGACCCTGTGTGTACAGAGTAGAATTGCACTCTACAGCATTTTCAAGGCTGTGACCTTTCAGAAGCAGATCACCAGGCCTTTCTTCTGAGGCATTCCTGGTTGAATTTGAAACATCAGCTTTTCAGTTAGCAATTGAAAGCTTAACAGTTTGTGCCACCCAGAGAATCCTGCACTGATGGTAACTTGTTGCTGTTGATTGATTCTGACTCATAGTTACCTTACTGCCCTGTTGATTGATTCTGACTCATAGAACCTTACTGCCCCAGAGGGTTTGCAAGGCTGAAGTCTTTTTGGAAGCAGACTGTCACATCTTCTGTGGAGTGACTGGTGGTTCTGAAATGCTCACACTTTGGTTGGCATCCCAGTGCTTAACTACTGTACCACCAGGCCTCCTTGCACTAATGATTAAAACAAGAAGAAAACCAAACTCATGACCACTAAGTTGATTGAATTGATTCCCTCATAGCAATTCTATAAGATAGAGTAGAACTGGCCTATAGGTCTATATGGAGTGGCTAGTGGATTTGAACTGCCAGTATTTTGGTTAGCAGATGATTGACTAACCATTGCACCAAGGGCAGGAAGGTAAAAATCATGCATTTTGGAAAGCAGTTAGATAATCAGTAATCAGAACAGAAAAATAGCTGATGTCTTCGAACTATGACTGTTGGAGAAACTAAATATAGCATGGACTTCCATAAAATGAACAAGTCTGTCCTGGAAGATGTACAACCAGAATACTCCTTAGAAGCAATGATGGTAAGATTACATCTTACATACTTTAGACATGTTGTCAGGAAGGACCAGTCTCTGGAGAAAGATATCATGCTTGGTAAAGCAGAACGCCAGTGACAAAGAAGACCCTCAAATGAGACGGTTTGGCATAGTGTCTGCAACAGTGGGCTCAAGAATAGCATATATACCTCTCCATGTGATCTAGTCTCCTGCTCCCAAGGACATATTTAGGCAAGAAAAGGGAAAACGTATCTCCATATAAAGATTTGTGCATGAATGTTGGTAGCAGCTTTATATATAATGGCCTCCAAATCGGAAACAACCTACATGTTTCTCAACCAGTACACGAATGAACAAATTGTCTCATGTCCATGCAGTGGAATACTAATTATAAAAAAATAAGCAAGTAAATATATGAAGTGGAGTGGTGGCCACTGGGAGAAGTGAGTGGGTGGAATTACAGAGACTAGGGAGGCATTTGATGGAGGTGGATATAGTCAGTATCTTGATTGTGCTATTTATTCATGGAATCATACATATGTGAAAACTTATCAAATTATTTGATTTAAGTACCATCAGTTTATAATTTGTCATTTAAATCTCAACAAACTGTTTAAAAATAAAATATTCCATGTTTATACTGTAAGGCATCCAAACCTTACTATAGGTTTAAATGACCAGAAGACAGATAGCAACAGTAGGTTGGTAGTGAAGAGGATGCAGAATAAGCATAGAAAACAGGTGAGTGCCTGTTGTCTGATGTGAAATGTAGTTGCTGTATGACTACATTTTCCAGTGTTTTTGCACTCTAACTATGTTACCTGACCCATTGTCTCCTGTTTTTTTAAATAAACCAAAAAAAAACAAAGTTGAAAATGAATGTCAGAAGAGACTCTGAAACTTGCTCTTGAACATTGAATAGCTAGACAAAAGGGAGACATGATGATGTAAGAGAACTGAACAGGAGATTTTAACGGGAAGCTTGAGAAGACAAAGGATTATAACGACATGTGTAAAGAGCTGTGAATAGAAAACCAAAAGGCAAGAACACACTCAGCGTTTCTCAAGCTGAAAGGACTGAAGAAAAATATTCAAGCATCAAGCTGTAATAGTGGAAGTACAGAAAGCATCAAAAGAAGATGGAAGGAATACAGGCTGACGATACCAAAAAGAGTTAGTTGATGTTCAACCATTTCAAGAGGTAGTATATGATGTCTGACAATTCAGTCCACAAACTTAATTGTTCTAAGTACTACACACCTCATTGCTGAATATCAGTGCAATCACCTTTGAAGTACTCCCCTTCAGAAGTTATGTGTCTATGCCAGCACCTAGTCCACCCTTCCAAGAAATTTTGGAACTCTTTCTGCAATGGCCATTGTCCACAGTGGCAAAGAGGCAAGTTTATAGACTTAATTGTATAATTGTCAGCAAACAAATAACTGTATTAGGACATCCTCCCTACTCACCTGATGTCGCCGCTAATGGCTTTTTTCTTTACCTGAAGATAAAGGAAATATTGAAAGGAAGACATTTGGATGACATTCAGGACATTAAGTGTGATACGATTACAGCTCTGATGGCCATTCCAGAAAAAGAGTTCCTTTCTTTGAAAGGTGGACTAGAAGCTGCCTTCAACGCACAGCTTCTCAAGGTGAGAATTTTGAAGGTGGTCATAGTGATATTCAGCAATGAGATATGTAACACTTTATGTAGGATAAGTTTGCAAACTTAACTGGCATCCTTGCATGATCAGGAACCTTTGGTACTAAAGGAAGAAGTAAGTACAAGCTACACTGAAGGCACTGGCAAAAGACTTGGATCCAGGAGTTGATGGATGGCAACGGAAATGTTTCAATAAAGACATGTAGTACTGGAGGTGCTGATTTATGTACACCAAGAAATCTGGAAGACAGCTACCTGGCCAACTGACTGGGAGAGATCCTTATTTATGCTTATTCCCAAGAAGGATGATCCAACCAAATGGGAAAATGATTGAACAATAACATTAGTATCACATGCAAGCAAGATTTTTGCTAAAGATCATACAAAAGCAGCGGTATATTGACAGGAAATGGCTAGAAATTCAGGCCAGGTTCAGAAGAGGACATGGGTCCATATACGTCATTGCTGATGTCAAATGAAATTAGGTTGACAGTAGAGAAAGGTGTTAACCTATTTTTTATTATCTACGCTAAGGCATTCGACTGTGTGTATCATAGCAAATTATGGATAAAGTTACAGAGAATGGGAACTCTCAACTAAACGCTTAGTTGTGCTTGTGAGGAATATTTATATGGATAAAAGGTGGTTGTTCAGATAGAAAAAGGGGATTCTGTATGGTTTGAAGTCAAGCGAGGCTTGCTTCAGGGTTGGATCCTTTCACCAAACCTTTTCAATCTGTATGCCAAGCAAATAATCTGAGAAACTGGACTGTAAAAAGAAGAATAGGGCATCAAGATTAGACGAAAACTCATTAAGAACCTACACTATTCAGATGATGCCACCTTGCTGGCTGAAAGTGAAGGAAACTTGAAACTCTTACTGATAAAGATCAAAGACCACAGCCTCACTGTGGATTTAACCTCAACATCAACAAAGCAAAAATTTTTGCAACTAGACCAATAAGCAACATCATGATAAATGGGGAGAAGATTGAAGTTGTCAAGGCTTTCATTTCACATGGATCCACAATCAATACTCTTGGAAGCAGCAGCCTAGAAATCAAAAGACACTTTGTGTTGGGCATATCTGCTGCACAAGACCTCTTTAAAGTATTGAAAATCAAAGGTGTCACCTTGAAGACTTAAGGTGTGTCTGACCCAAGACTTGGTATTTTTAATCACATCATATGCCTGTGAAAGCTGGACAACGAAGAAGGAGGACATAAGAACAGCTGATTCCTTTGAACTGTGGCTGTTGGAGAAACCAAATATACCATGGACTGCCACAAAATGAACGGGTCTGTCTTGGAAGATGTACAACCAGAATACTCCTTAGAAGCAAGGATGCTGAGACTATATCTTACATACTTTGGACATGTTGTCAGGAGGGAACAGTCCCTGGAGAAGGATATCATGCTTAGTAGAGGATCAGCTTAAAAGAAGAAGACCCTTAAATGAGATGGTTTGGCACGGTGGCTGCAATAATGGACATACAGGCATAACAGTGATTTTGCGGATGACTCAGGACAATGCAGTGTTTTGTTCTTTTGCACATAGGGTCACTGTGAGTCAGAACTGACTCAATGGCACCTACCAACAACAAAAACAATGCAAAATGAAACCAATAGTTGTGGAGTTCACTCTTAAACTAAAAGCCAGTGGTTATTTAGACATCTTTCTCCAGGATGAAAAGAGGTACTGGTGTTCTTGTTAGTCCCTCAAAGTGGAAAGCAAATGAAAAATATGCTAAACATGAAAAACTATAATATATAATTTACACGTTAGTGAGTACCACTGTCCAAACATCCAATGCCTAGCCTCAAGGCTATTTCCTACTTTCTGAATCCTCCTATGGAAAAGTAAGGATTTTCCTTACCTTGAAGACCTCCATCTTTCTATGGCTCCTAACTTAGAGACCCTGGTGGCATAGTGGTTAATTGCTAAGCAGCCAACCAAAAGGTCGGTGGTTCAAATCTACAAGGAGCTCCTTGAACTCTATGGGGCAGTTCTACTCTGCCAAATAGAGTCACTGTGAGTCAAAATTGACTCAATGGCAGTGGGTTTTGGTTAATTTAGACAATGTTGCATTGAGCAAATCTGCTGCGAAAGACCTCTTTCAAGTGTTAAAAAGCAAAGTTGTAACTTTTAGGACTAAGGTGCACCTGACCCAAATCATAGTCTTTTCAGCCACCCCCAACTGCATGCGAAAGACGGCCAATGAATAAGGAAAACAAGAAATGATGCCCTTTGGATTATGGTGTTGGTGAAGAATATTGGGTATATCATGGACAGTCAGAAGAACAAACAAATCTTTGAATAGGTATAGCCAGGATTCTCCTTAGAAATGAGGGTGGTGAGACTTTGTCTCATGTCCTTTGGACATGTTATCGGGATGGACCAGTCTCTGAAGAAGAACACCATGCTTGGTAAAGAGTGGGCAAAAAAGAAGAAGACCCCAAAGGAGACGGAGTGACACAGTGGCTGCGAGAATGGGTTCAAATATGGCAATGATTGTGAGGATGACACAGGACTGGCCACTGTTACGTTTTGGTTTAACACAAGGTCCCTATGAGTTAAAACAGACTCAATGATATCTAACAACAGCAACAACTTAGAGAGACACAGGAAGCTTAATGGCAAGAGCCCTGACCTGAAAGCTAAAGACCTAGGGTTAGCTATGTTCGAAGTCCTAAGTCCCGAGTCTCTGGGTATCCTTGGCCAAGCTACTTGATCCAATTTATTAATTTCTGCATATATAAAGGAGAAAGTGGCACCAGTCATCTCCCCTTTGTTTATAAGTTCTGATTGCCAATAATCCCGTGCTTGAATGAATTAGGAACTAGAGGTATTATATTATGCCCATACCTGGTGACTGAAGGTTTATTAGCAATGTTTAACACCCCTCTGTCCTTCTTCTGAATGCTTTACCTAACTTCTCAGGGCCTCTTATGCTGCAGTTATACCTTCAAAGGCAAGCCAACTTGGAAAAAACATTGTAATTGTATTTGTTTTGTATCCAGTGTACTCAATGAGTGTTCTAAGCTTTAATTATTGTAAGTTACGGTAGTATGACATTAAAATGATCCTCAGAGTGGAGGAGTTGCTCACACTTTGTGAGAGAGAATCAATTAGTCCAATCACATTTAAGCATCTAGTATCTGTTTCTTTATGTAAATGGAAGGACACTCCTAGCTGCATTAGCAGTGCTTGTTGGAGTGATTAAAGTTGAGAAGGACAATATGAAGACTAATTTTGGGGGAGAGAATCTTGGCTTATTTTCTTGGCCCTGCAATGTAAATGTCTTATTCTGACATTACAGCCCATTTCTTACCATTTCTTTGTCCATCGGGATCAAGAAAAATAACAGAGCTTGGGGAATATTCCAAATAAGAACCAAGAGGCTGGAGGAAGGAGAGTGGGTAGACAGGAGGGGAAAGGAGACTGTCAGGAGTCAAATTCTTGAAAACTGTAAGCCAAACGGCTTATCCCAAATGGTTGTGCATGAGTATTGCGTGGAATGAATTTCCTTCTTTTGAGTGGAATGGATGATGTGTGCTGATAGACATGAATAGTCCACTTTGTCCATCTCCCTTTGCTGTTCCAGCCCAGCTACAATAAGGTGAAGGACAGATCCTGGCAGAGCTCTTGAATGTGCATGGGCTGCTTGCCTGGTGTAAGATCTGTTTAATGAAATGCTGCCCCCAAACTCCCTGCCTGCATGTTGCAAAGCTAGCCTTCATTTCTTGATCCTGTGAGGCTCAGCCTGTTGCTCATGCACCAAACATTCTGACACGAGTTGCTACCAATGACCCTTGAAAAAGAAGCCATTCATCATTTCTGTAAAATGAACAATTCTTCCTCCTATAGAAAATACGTCTTTCCTGTTCTGAGAACACTTGGTAGATACAGTTCTAAGAACTACATCTATGTGGTGTGGTAGTGTGATGTGAACAGCCTCAACTTTTAAAATAAGATGAGGTTTATGACCCTTATTATTACTCACATTTGAGTTCTACCCTATAACGCGTAGGGTCACTATGAGTCAGAGTTGATTCCTAGGCATCTAGTATTCCCCCAAAGATAAAGGAGGTTGCCTTTCTTACCTTACTGTTATTAGGTGCCATCAAGTTGGTTCTGACCCACAGCAACTCGATGTATAACAGACACTTCCCAGTCCTGCACCGTCCTCACTGCTGTTACTACGCTTGAGCCCATTGCTGCAGGCATTGTTTCAATCCATCCCTTTGAGGGTCTTCTTTTTCTTTTGGCTCTCTACCAAGCATGATGTCTTTCTCCAGGAACTAGTCTTTCCTAATAACATGGCTGAAGTTGGAAGATTTTAATTGCCGTCAAGACATTCAATCTGAGGCAGTCTGGCGTGTAGACACAACAGACTAGCAGCAGCAGTAGCCAAAGAGTATGGAAAAGTGACTTCTGAACAAATTCAAGTGCCATCCCAGTTCTCACCTTTCTTCTCCACGTGGAAAGTTCACATGGGGTGGGAGGGACATGCATGTTTACGTGTTCTTGGGTAAGCAGGACTTACTAACGTGTAAGCCACTCTTCATAAGTTAGGGTGTGGGTAGGGGCTCACAAATGTTTATCTACTCGTTAATTGGTCCCAACTTGTTGGAAGTAGTGCTGTTCTCTACAACATGTGTGTGTAGTGCAATTATAGCTAAATCAGATAGCAGATGGCCTACTAATTTCAGAAGTATCATGTTGTACAATTACAGTGGTCATGGTTACACTATATTTCGTAGAAATTGTGCCTCCTACAGTTGGGGGACCCTGGCTATCTTGATGCTCACGGCCAGTTGGATGCTACTTTTCAGATTCAGGTCTTCACATAGAAGCCGTGTTTAAGGGTTTCTTTGTCTCACTAGAAGTGCCTCCAATGTCTGTTACACTGACTAGGTTTTTGGCTACAACTCCACTCCAGCAGTGATTAGTTCTTCCCCACTGTCTACTGTGGTGCTTCGCTGTCTTCTGAAAGAACCACTTGGGTCAACTTGTGCTTCCTATGAACATCTGGTTGGATTTTTTTTTGTATAATGGAGTGGAAAGGGAACATTATAATTACACCCCAGCTATGCCAGTAATTAAGTATGAGATCATAAACTCTTCAGTATCAATTCCTCTGTCTGTACAATGAAAATAATACCTACTTCCCAGCTCGTGATGAGATTAAGTAGGATACTGTGGCGCTTCTGTTAAGGGTCATGCTGGTCAGGCAAACTGTGTTTCCCAGAGTTTCCTTCCCTGTGTTTCTGATTAGGATGGACCACAAGAGAGATTCTTGCATGAGCTGGGAAGGGCAAAAGGTAGGTAAACCCCAAATCAAACCCTCGGCTGTCACGTGAATTCTGACTCATGGTGACCCAACAGGACAGGGTAGAACGGCTCCAGAGGGTTTCCAAGGAGCAACTGCAGATTCACACTGCTGACTTTTTGATTCGCAGATGTAGCTCTTCACCACTGTACTATGAGGGCTTCAAAAGGGAGGCAGCAGCCCTTTTGTAGTTCAAACACCTTGTCAGCTACTTTCCCACTTATCTCATCGGCCAGCTGGGTGACTGCTCCTCCTTCCCCTGGCCCCTCCTTCAGTTTCTTAGATTCCTTGGCCAGGTGTGTATGTTTCATGTGTGGTAATGTGGTGAAGTATCTTTGATGGGGGGGGGGGCCCTGTTTCTGCAGGGCACTATATTAGCAAGGACAGGGAGGTTCCAGTTCATTCCTGATGGCTCGAGTTTGTGCTTTCCAACTTTTCTGTACTCTCTCCTTTTACATCCATCTTCTCTTCCCCACTGCTTGTTCCAGAGAACTCAGCTTTAGTATCAGATGTGAAACCACATTAAGTATTACAGAGACTGCAACTTCTACAACCGCAGAAGTAAAATCTCTATGGTAAATCTTTTAATAAACACACGCGTGCACATGTGCATGTGTGCATGCGTGTGTGTGCGCGTGTGCGCACACACACACACACACACACACAATGGTCTGTTGCTCTGATTGAACCTTGGCTGACCTAGATACCACATATAAAGATCCAAGATTAAGAGAGCCACTCATAACTAAATGGTGGGAGGGTGGGAGGACGGACAGATGGACGGAGGGAGGGACGGACAGAAGATAAGGCCAGCTGATCTGGATAGAGATACAGAAAGCGAGAGGGAGAACGAATCTTAAATTTATTGATCACCTACTGTATGTTAGGAACTATGTTATGTGCTGCAGATACAGTTCTGTAAAAGTCAGACTAGGTCCTTGTTTTCATGGCAACCGTGGCTCAACAGCTTTCTTTATCTTTTCTGATAGTGTGCCTGAATTCCTGCTTAGGATCCTTTAAAATCCATAGGACATATAGGTAACACTGAGGTTACTGAAGAAGGAAATGGAAATTCTCTTAGGGTTTTCTAAGAAGACAATAATACCATGGTCTCTGAACAAGGACATTGAGTCTTCTCCTTGTCAATTCCTTTTATGCAAAAAGGGGTTTGGAGTACCCTCGGTGGCTGAGAGACAGCACTAGCTAAAAGAAGAAATCGTGAAGAAGAATCTACCCATGCTGGTGGAAGAGAATGAACCAATAAACTCAACCTACCACTATGGAATCAATTCTAATTTATAGTAACCCTATAGGGCAGATTAGAACTATACCCATAGTGTTTTCAAAGCTTTCGGCTTTACAGAAGCAGACCACCATATCTTTTTTCTGTTGAGTGGGTTTGAACTGTTGACCTTTCACTTAACAGCCAAATGCTCAACCACTGTGCCACCAGGGTCTCCTCTAAGCCAGCAGAAGATAATACACCTTCTTGTGCAAATGGAGGATTCTGATTTAATAATCGTAGTAATAACAACCATAATTAATATCAAGTAGAATTTCTGGGTGCTACAAGCTAAGCTCTGCGCTACTAGCAGAAAGATTGGCAGTTCAAATCTATGCCTTGGAAGTAGGGTCTGACAATCTACTTCCAAAAGATCACAGCTACTGAAAACCCTATGTTTCATAGTTCTACTTGGAAAACACATAGGGTCACCATGAGTGGGAACTGACTTGCTAGCATCTGGTAGTGGTATGACCAATGATGGTACACCTAACATGAGCCAAATAATGTCCCAGATACACCATACACATCTATACATGCATACCTACTCACAAGAGAGTTACTGTTATCTGTTTTACTAAGAACAATGAAACTCCAGAGGTCAGGCTACTCCCCTTAGGTCACAGGCCCAGTGAACGGAAGAGTGGAATGTAAGCCTGTGTCTGTCTGTCCTCGTGTCTCCACCATGGCTCCAAGCCAAGCATCTTAAGAAACAGCGAGTGCCTGTGCACCTGCTCAGAGATGATATTTTAGCTGATGTTGATTGTGATGTGTTTATCGATTTCTCTCCTTTTATTGAAAGTGCCTTTTGATATGCTACCCCAGCAGAAGTACGTAGTTGGTGTGAGACTGCAGGACTGTCTAGAGCGGAGATTGCTCCCTGTTTCTGAGAGAAGATCTTGGTCAAAAAAGTAGGTGACCTCCCTAAGGTAACATGGGCTCTGTGTGCCAATAGTGTGAGTACAGAAAAGTAAACTGATGTTAGTTTATAGGAAAATGGAGTCAAAGGAGGAAGTGAGGGGCAGGGGACAGTGGCAGGAGACAAGAGTAGTTAATTGGCTCTTCAAAGCTTCTCTACAGCCTCCCTCTGCTGTCTGTCTGGGCTTGGGCCTGAATAACTAGCTATATGCACTGCTGGTATCTTGCCTTGCTCAGTAAATATGTTCAATGGGCAGGGGGAAATTGTTACTTCCCATCACACTGTTATTAGAAATTGAAGTCCCCATGTAACAGATGGAATTTTTCGGTTCTGTTGAGCTGCAGTTTGCTATCTTGTGAAAGAATAAAGGCTGGGCAAAGTTTCAACCTTGAATATGACAATTTCAAGCTTTATGCCTTCCAAGAAAGTTCATATTTGTATTATAAATATATATATATGCATTCACGCTTATATTATACATACATGTGTATAATATAGTAGTAACCAGAAAACCAAACCCACTTCTGTGAAGTCAATCCTGACTCATCGCAACCCTATAGGATGGAGTAGAACTGCCTCATAGTGTTTCTAAAGAGCACCTGGTGGATTCAAATTGCCAACCTTTTGGTTCACAGCCATAGCATTTAATCACTATGCCACCAGGGTTTCCATGAAATATAGTAAGGAATGTTTATTTTCTTTATCAGAGTGACGAAAAATGCCTTGAGAATTTAACCTTAACAGAACCCATGCGTAGGTATACACACAAACACGCATGTATGTATGTGTGTTGTTATTTCTTGCTATTGAATTAATTCTAACTCATGAAGACCCCATGCATGGACAGCAAAGTTGCTCCATAGCGTTGTCAAGACTAATCTTTTTAAAGTATATCACTAGACCTTGATTTGAGGAGCTTCTGAGAAGGTTTGAACCATTAACCTTTCAGTTAGTAGTCCAGTGCTTAACCATTTGCACCACCAAATAGGCTAGTTTAGATTCCAAAGACCAGGTCATCATGTTAAACTGATATCATGAAAAAATGGAGGATGACCACATTAGATCATAAAATGCACAAAATGGAAGATGACCACTTCATTACCTAACTACCAACCCACTGAGAATCATGGCCTGGCCAAGCTGACTCATATCTTAACCATCATAGCCAAGATTTGTTATGGCCAGATGTATGTTAATAATGCACAAAATATTTGGACAGTAGATTGTTTATTATTGTTGCAAATGTGACATGTCAGATAATGAGATAATCAATAAATGAGGAAATCAAAAAAACAAGCCTGTTACCATCAAGTCAATTCTGACTTACAGCTACCCCCTAGGACAGAGTAGAACTTCCCATAAGGTTTCCAAGGAGTGGCTGGTGGAGTCAAACTGCTCATCTTTTGGTTAGTAGCCTAAACCACTGACTCACCAGGGCTCCAATGAGTGAGGAGAAAGTATATATGTGTGTGTGTGTATGTGTCTGTGTGTGTGTATAATAAGATCTGATAATTAAGCGTGTGACCTGTATTGTTCTAAGTGCCACATACCTCTCTGCTGACTATCAGTACAGTCACTTTTGAAGTACTCCCCTTGGAAAGCTATGCACCAATAGCTGTTGTGCATAGTGGCATGGTAGCAAGTTCACAAACTTAATTGTATAGCTGTCTGTGAGGGAGCTTTTAGCCAGCAAACAAGTAACTGTATTGGAACACACTCCCTACTCACCTGATCTGGCCTCCAGTGATGTTTTTCTTTACCTGAAGACAAGGGAAATACTGAAGGGAAGACATTTGGATGACATTCAGGATGTCAAGGGTAATACGACAACAGCTCTGATGGCCATTCCAGAAAAAGAGTACCAAAATTGCTTTGAGGGGTAGGCTAGCGCTGGCGTCAATGAATAGTTTCCCAAGGGAGCGGGTGATTGCAGTGATATTCATCAATGAGATGTGTAGCACTTTTTCTACAATGAGTTTGCCAACTTAGTTGTCAGTCCTTGTGTGTGTGTGTGTGTGTATGTGTGTAGTCATAGGCAATTATCAGTCCTCATGTATATGTATGTATATATATATGCACATATACATGCATATACATATACAACTTGTCAGTGCTCGTGTGTGTGTGTGTGTGTGTTCTTGTCAGTCCTATATTCACATAAGCCTGACAGTTAAGTTCATGAACTCATGCTAGAAAAAGTACTACATGCCTCCCTGCTGAATATCACTACAGGTACCTTCCAACTACTTCCTTTGGGAAGCTGTGCATTGATGCTGGCACCTAGTCCATCCTTCAAAACGGTTTGGAACTCTTCTTTTGGAATGGCCATCAGAGCTGTTGGCTTGGCTATCAGAGCTGTTGTCATATTACCCTTGATGTCTTGAATGTCATTCGTATGTCTTCCTTTCAATATTTCCTTTATCTCTGAGTAAAGAAAAAAGTCATTGGGGGCCAGATCAGGTGAGTAGGAAGGGTGTTCCAATAGTTGTTTACTGGCTAAAAACTCCCTCACAGGCAACTACACAATTAAGTTCACAAACTTTCTACCTTGCCACCCTGAGCAATGGCCATTCCAGAAAGAGTTGCAAAATTGCTTTGAAGGGTGGACTAGGCACTGGTGTTGGTGCATAGCTTTGCAAGGTGAGTACTTTGAAGGTGACCGTAGTGATTTTCAGTAATGAGATATGTAACACTTAGAACAATTAAGTTCCAAGACTTAGTTGTAGGGCCTTGTGTGTGTGTGTAGTATGTATATATATGTATGTGTATGTACACACACAGATATACGTATGTAGAGATAGATAGACAGACAGACCAATAGATAGATATCTCCTTCATTCTGCTTAGGTCAGAGAGTGGAGGTAGGCTCGTTTTACTTTACAGAGGAGTTAGAAAACTGTCTGTTAGGTTCCTGTCATTCTTACCTGTCTGCAGCTGTCTCCCAGGCCCACCTAATCATTCATGGTGTAGCAATGACGCATCTGAAGGCACAAAGCCTCAGGCACTTGGTAAATTCAGTATAAATCCTGGTCTTGTATTCTCAGTTCAAGCTGAGATTACTATTTGTCCATAGGCTGATTTTACGTAGGCACCAAGCCTCAAGGCTTGTGTTAATCTGTGTGGCAGATAATAGCAATTCCTTCCCAGCAGCATCTAACCTGAAGGGGTCTTACTCTTGCACAGGTCTAAGTGGGTATGGGAAGGTGGCCTGAGGACTGGATGGCAAAGGAAGGAATCAGTGTCCACCCAGGCTGACCGTGAGTCACATCTAATTTATCCTTTCTATCTCTTCCATATTACAACTAACATCAGGGAAAGACAATGAGTTAAACATAGTCTCTGCCTTCCAGGAGACTGCCATCTAATGGGGAGATGGCCTTGCTAAAGAGCAATTAAAGTATCACAAGGTGACAGTTGAAATGTGGGAATAGAAAAAAATATGTAAGGGATCTGGGGAAGGAGCCCTGCCTCATCCTCTTTTGCAAAAAACATGGATGCCCATTTCTGTGATTTTTTTTCTTCCTCTGTAATTGTAGCTAACCAACCTGTATCATCCCTAACTCTGCTGTATCGATTCTGACTCCAGCAGATCTTGAGTACAACAGAACCAAATGCTGCCTGGTCCCGTGCCATCCTCACATCCCCAACCTATTTGAGGCCATTATTGTGGTCACTGCGCCAGCCCTTCCCACTGAGGATCTCCCACACCCTTGTTGGCTGTTGGTTTTTACCAAATATGATGTCTTCCTCTGCAGACTAATTCCGCCTAATGACATGTCCAGTGCAAGCCATTGGACAGGGTTCTGATGTAGTTAATTCCTGGAGGTAGATTACCAGGCCTTTCTTCCTAGTCTGTCTTAGTCTGGAAGCTCCACTGAAGCCTGTCCACATGGTGACCACGGTGGTATTTGCAATATTGATGACATAAGTTCCACTGTCACGGCAACATGCAAGCCACCACGGTAGGACAGACAAACTGAAAGACAGATGGTTGCTCCTTCTGGAGTTCTAATTCTTTATTACCTCTTAAATCCATTTAGTTGTCTCTATTCCTACAAGCAAGAGTATCTTATGCAAGGTAGCTTCCATCTCTCACCTAGATACACTCAACAGGCTCTTAATGGGTCTCTCTGCTGACGTTATCTCTCCACATTCTTTCTTCGTGTTTAACCTTTATGGTTCTCCGCTAACTTCAGCAAGATGCCCAAAGTGGCCAGCTGTCTTCACGTTCCTTGGTTATCTTTCCTTGTTGCATCAATGTTTACTGAGCACCTCCTGTGCTCTGAGGCTCTGTGGTAGTAGCGCTGGCTGCAGCATAGGGTGAGAGAGCCATGAAATAAAGCGTAGTTACCTGATCCATCAAGTAAGTGGAGCGTCTTCCCTAATCGCTCGATAGCTTTGTTGGGAGAATAAAGTGAGGCACCTTTGAAAACACCTTAAGAACATGCAAATACACAATGTAAAGGACTGGCACAGCAGATCTCAGGTGTCTGGTGGCCTTGTGTAAGCGTTGCTTCCATGCTATGGGACTGGAGAATCTAACACCTTAAAGATAAGGCTGTGGTTAGGGTATTGCATTGGCCTTGGAAAGATGGTGCCACTGAGCAGTTTCTAGTCAGGCAGTATGGCCCAAGCTCCTTCCTCAAGTGTGATAATGTGTTAATTAAAAGATTCAGGAGCTTGACCTACATTTTTCACTTAATTTTCTGATAGAGTTATCTAAAAGAGGAGTGTCAGATGTTCGAACTGGGGCAAACTTCAATGCTTGCCGTAGGCACTGTTTACTATAGAGCCACTGCTGGGTGTGCCAAGTTCACAGAACTGCTCTGGGTGCCATGGGCCCAGAGACAGTACGGTACCTGCCATACCCTGGTTATGCCTCTCTGTCTGCCTAATAAATAATGTTTCTTTCTGATTGTTGCATCTTAGGCAGCATAGTGTAGCCATTAGGCAGATCTTGGTTTAAATATTGGATTTGTTTTTAGCAGCTTGGACTCCTTGAGCAAATTACCGAACTTCCCAAATCTCAGTTTATTCATCTGTAAAACAGAGATTACAATAACACCTACAATTATTATGGGATTAAATAAAAAGATGTATAACAAGCACTTAGCTCAGTATCTGCCATGTAATAAATGCTCTCTAAATGCCAGTTGTTATTATTACCATTTCCTTTTTCAAAGCCCAGGTGTCTTTGGAAATAATATTCAATTAATAGTATGCAAGCAGAGGAATATTTGAGATCACATGAATTTACAATTTTTCAGTTTTTAGTAGCATCTGTAAATCTTTTGTCCCTGTTTCCTGTTACATATTCCCTAACTCCCAAATGCTTCATTTCTCTTCAAAGATGTCAAGTTGTTTAAGTAGCCAGAATCTAAAGTAGAGAGAAGTTATCTCAGAGAGCAAAGAGAAGTCCATCTGAGAAGTCAGATCTTCATCACGCAAACGTACCAGAGAGGGTTATTAGCTGAGCCCTTCTCAGACTGGGCCCAGGTGTGAGCCAATGTTATGAAGTGAGTCCTGTCTCCACACAGTATATGCTGAATTCCTAGCCCTAAGGGTATGATTCTGTTGAAAATGGGGTTTTGTGTTAGTTATGCTAATGAGGTCATATCAATGTTGGGTGGGCTATAAATCTAATCAATTCTGAGTTATTAAAAGAACAGAATAGATACAGAGACACACCTTGGGAGCTTGCAGGAGGAGACAGACATTATGTAAGGATGGTTTATAAGCCAAGGACCTAAGAAACCCCTGGGGCTACCAACAAAGAAGGACTTGCCATAGCTGAGGTTCTCCAGAACTGTGAGAAAATAAATGTCTGTTCTTGAAAGCCACCACTTTGGTATTTGTGTTACAGTAGTACTAGGTAACTAAGACAACCTGGGAACAGATGTCATAGGGCAAAGGTTCACAACTGGTAGAGCATGAGCCCGTTTCCCATGGAGGATAAAAACAATTTTGGCATCTCAGATGGAGAAGTTATGCTGTGATGAAATATATACGTATTTACTCACTCTTCTTGGCCCTTACCAGAAAGATCGTATTTTTAAAAGGTTTAGCTTTTTTCCATTCCAAATTGGGGCTGTGTCTGAGTAAATGGTGCCCTGGAAAGATGTATGGCTGATCCCAGTTCTGAAAGAACTCTCTAGAGACTCTCTGAGGAAACTCTTGCCAGACAACTGAGCAGGAGACAAATCTGCTGCCATCATTCAAGCAAAAGGAAACATATTATTTACAACATTTCTCATAAATCCTTCCTTCTGCATTTTAAATTCCCTCTCCTTAAGTAGGAGCTATGAATCTCATAAGGACAGTCTATATTATAGAAATATTACACTACATATGTACACACACACACACACACACACAAGGTCTGACAATTAAGTCTGTGAACTTAATTGTTTTAAATGCTACATACCTCATTACTGAATATCACTATGGTTGCATTTGAAGTATTCCCCCTGGGAAGATATGCACTGGTGCCAACATCTAGTCCTCTCTTCGAAGCAATTTTGGAACTCTTTTTTCTGGAACAGCCATGAAAGCTGTCATCATACTACCCTTGATGTCCTGAATGTCATCCAGATGTCTTCCTTTCAATATTTCCTTTATCTTCAGGTAAAGAAAAAAGTCACAGGGGACCAGATCAGGTGAGTAGGGAAGGTGTTCCAATACAGTTATTTGTTTACTGGCTAAAAAACTCCCTCATGGACAACTAGACAATTAAGTTTGCTAACTTGCCACTGTGCCACTGTGTGCAATGGCCATTCCAGAAAGCATTCCAAGACTGCTTTGAAGGGTGGGCTAGGTGCTAACATAGATGCATAGCTTCCCAAGGGAAGTACTTTGAAAGTGACCATATTGCTATTCAGTAATGAGGTATATAGCGCTTAGAACAAGTAAGTTCATGGACTTAATGGTTAGGCCCCATATATTTCACAGAAAGAAGATAAAAATAATTATGCTAAAAATTAAACAAAACGAAGCAAAACATAGCATCGTGAACAAAACAACCCAACTCAGAAAATGCAGAATGCTGTCCATGTTAGAAAAATGGTCCTTGGTTCTTTGTGTCAACTTAAGTGTGTGAGAATTGTAAAGTTGCTGAAGTGTTTTGGCTGAGGAGAGTTAAAAAAAAGAAAGAAAGAATTCCTTGATCGACACCCGGTTTTGATGACTGTCAACTTCTAGCTCCCCAAAGAGAGCTTTATCTTCCATTAGAAGTAGGCTTATGTAGCTGCGCAGTGTGGAATAGGTGTGTGATTGATGCTTTTCTTAGCCAATCGCAGCAGCTCCCAGGATCTGATGGCTCCACACCAGCCCTAGCGTGTGCTGGGGCTTCAGCTGGGCAAACGTCATCAGTCATCAGTGATGTCACCTCTGTTACTCCTTAGAGAAAGGAGAAGAAAATCGGTAAAATAGTGGGAGAAGTCTCGTTGCTCTTTGTGCAGCTGGGGAAGAAGGTCTGAGGCAAGCCTCTTAAAAAAATAAACAAAATGCATGTAAGAACAAACAGAGAAGAGGAAGGGAAAATTCTGTTTAAAATCCTAATTTCCATCTAAGCAGAGTGGAACTTGTCCACTCTTTGCCGCTGAATGAGTAGATGATCTGTACACCTTGGCAGGTGTGCTACACGTAAAGGTAGAGTTGAAGGGATGTTTGCCAGGGGCTGAGGACTTCTCTCTGGGTGTATTAGAATCACACGGAGGGCTTTAAATGCTGGGGCCTAGGTCCCACGATCCAGGGTTTCTAATTTAATACATTTAGGGCAGGGCTGGAAACTCTGGTGACGTAGTGGTCAAGTGTTAGGACTGCTAACCAAGAGGTCAGCAGTTAGAATCCACCAGATACTCCTTGGAAACCCGATGGAGCAGGTCATCTCTGTCCCACAGGGTCATTGTGAGTCAGAGTTGGTGTAAAGGCAGTGGGTTTGGGACAACGCCGCAATGACTTTACTCCAGTAACTAGAACAGTGCTTTTTAAAACCCAATTTTGCATGAGAACTTCCCAGGGGCTTGTGAGGATACAGATTCTTGGCTCTCTTACTGATTTTGATTCAGTGAAGGTGGCATGCAGGAATCTACTCCCCTCCCCTTTTTTTATTTCTTTTTAATTTTGTTTTTTGTTTGTGTTTATGGCAGTGAAATATATATATCAAGACATTTGCCATTTCAGCCATGTTTATGTGTAGAATTCAGGGACATTGACTATGCTCACCTTGTGTGGCCATCACCACTACCCATCAAAATACTTTCATCATGTTAAATAGACACTTAAATCATTCTGATGCCAATGTTTCAGAGACAGCACTTGACTAAACACTGGGATTAGAAAAGGTTGTACTTTTCCAGAGTTGGGGACACCCGGGGACTGAGTGCAATATAGATGGTGTCACGAGTGTGGGACATTTCCGTAGATGATGTTATCTGAAGATAACTGTAGAAGCTGTAGAAGCATTCTACAGGGGAAAATAGTGTGGGAAGAGTATATCAGAGCTTTCAAACATTCCCAGTGTGCACAGCAAAATAAAGGCTCTAAGATGTGCTTTGCTGTAACCACTCATTTAATTTGGTATCCAAAACTTATATGAGCACCTACTAGTATCCTAAGATGTGGGTTGTCTGCAATATTAGTTTGAAAACATTCTGAATTAAAGAAAGCCAGAGAAAGAAAGAGTGTTCATATTTCAGGAACCCTTTGAACTTACGTGACATGATTTTTTCACTGGATCCAGTTAATGTGGATTCAACAGAAATTCTTGGTTGCCAGAAAGTGGAATTTGGAAAAGCAGATGGTGGGATTGCTAGTGCTGATAATGGGAATAGTAAAGAGCAAGAGGGTAGAGGATTCTCTAGATCGTGGTAATGTGATTGCTGATATAGACGATCATGGTTCAATTTTTTTGAGTTCTAAATACAGCTAAAGAGAGTTTGACTAATTGTGCTGTCTAATGAACTGATATGTAGAAATCACTGGATAGGGGGTAAGTAAGTTGCCAGTCCAGTGGCACTGAGAGGGTGAAGATATGGAAGGCTGAGATCGGGGATGGGTAGTTTAGGTTTTCAGAACCTGACACAGAGAAATTGTGTTTAATAATAAATCCAACATGTTGATTTCTAAAATAAAGATGATACAGAGCGTTGAAGTTAACAAAATTAAGAAATCATAGAATCAAGACAGTAGAAAGAATCACCAAACATATCTGTGATGCCGCTAGGGAGGATGACTAGAGACGTAGAGACAAGGGGTACTGTGGAGTGATGGCCTGGAGTTCCAGAAGGAGATGGCAGTGTGGTGGAGGATGAGAGGACTATGGAACAATTGGCAAAGGCAAAGACAGGACGTGGAGAGCAAGGACGAAGGCCAAGGTGTGGGAGAAAAATCAGCCTCCTCTTAATTTGGTTTTGTAGAAGATGCTTATAGCAGCATATTTTCAACATTGTCGTTTCCTGGATAGTATGTGGAATTGTAAATGTATATTTCAAAACAGGACATACGGCGTGTTCATGTACTAGTTTTAACTGTGTAAATGCCCATATCATGCAGTAATCCTAATCAAACTTCCAGGACTCCCCAATTTCTCTACCATTGCCAAGCCAGCAGAAAGGAAAAAAAATGTTTTAGAAAACTTTGACGTATTTTCAGTATGTCATTTTACACGACTGATGAGCCTCACCTTTTTTCCTAATACAATATGTGAAGAATTGTTTTCATTTATGGTTGTTACTATGAAACACACATTAGGTACAAATTATAGCAACTTTTGCCATAGTTTTGTATCCCAGTTATTCAAATTCTTCTAAAAATAGTTTCAGGAAAATTCAGAAAACAAAATTTTGGGACTAATTGGAAATTCTAGAAAGCAAACGTAACGTGAAATATTTCATCTCTTGGTTGAAGTTACTATTTTGACTGTGATCACATTAAAGTAACATTTATTAAGTACCTGAGAACTTTCTACTTACCAGACCATGTGCTAGGTCCTTCGATATACATTATTTTCTTTACTCTAATAGTTACTTTTCATATTGTCTTACACTATGGTTAAGTATTATCTTCCCATTTTACAGATGGGAAGATGGAGGCTCAGAGAAGAGAACTGATTTGGTCACATGAAACATGAACGAATAAAGCCAAGAATTAAACCCAAGTCTCTTTAAATTGTGTGTTTTTCCTACTAATCAGTGATCCTCATGTCTAAATTTCTAAAGAAAATGAAAATCTATATTTAGGATAACATATAACGTCTGTTAAGAGAAGGATGAAGTAGATATCTATTATTAGTATCATCAGGATAATCCATGCTTATTTTCTGTCATGGGGAAATTAAATAGTGCAAACAACAGGGCGCTGTAAGTGAAATAAATGGTGAGAAAATTTTCAGTGTCCTGTAGGAAGAAGGTGGTACAAAGAAATATCATGAGCATAAAAGGAGGAAGTGTAATGCAAGGAGTATGTTGACCTGACCTCCATGACTCATAAGTTTGGGAACATGAAAGATGTGTGTTTATTCTCTTTAAATTTCAACATAAAATTTGACACTACCAAAGACTGACAATTCATCAAAGTTATCTTACATATATATATGTTTTTTCCTGTTATAAAATTCAAGCTTATAAATTAAACCATGATCATTTTACTAAAAGATTGTTTAGCTTACAAAAGTACCATCGCATGTCAATATGCGATTTGTGTCTAGCTCTTAGGAACACTTCTCTTAGATTAAAGTGATACATACTTGCCCTTCAGTAATGTGAAACTCTAATTCTTATTGGCTCCTAGAGAGCCTGGACCAGATCATCTTATTTATCTTTGTACTGAGATTGTTAACATTTTTTATAGATCATGATTCTTTTGAGGATATGATATAAGCTATGAAGCATTTTCCAAGAAGAATAGACATCTACATAAATGCCAATAGTCTTTTGTCAGGGATTTATGAACTACTTGGCACTAACCCATGTACACCTGGAGTTAAAACCCTTCCGTGACCTATGGACATAAGGTATCCCAACCACTTTTTGTGCCTCTCAAGTTCTCAGGGAAGAAGTAGCCTCATTTTAAGACATTTAGTCTCAAGGCAGGAGCCCTTGCAATAAGTGAAACTCCAGAACTCTGAGTAGGAGCCTCATTTTTGTGCAGATTGAGCATTGTCTTAAGTGATGCCTCCTGGTTGAGTGAATTTTCTAAACTTTTGACAGATTTGTCATTTTTTTTGTGAAATAAGCTTCTTAGCTGTTTCTGTGTTTTGGGGAGAATGTTCATACCCTGAGAGTAAGCTGCACCTAGTCTCTGTTCAGTCATAGTGACCGTCTTCTCTTTGATGCCATTCATTGCTTCCAGGTGTTACTAGTTCCCTGCTTTTCTACATTTTAAATAGTAAATAATGCTTTTGCAATAAGGAGTAATGCATTACAGTGGTACTTTTGAAGAGACTTGAACTCTTATGAATTATTCTTTTTTTTTTATTATGATTGAGTAAAAATGTACAATCCCGTATAAATTTGCTTGCCTGCCTATGTGCAGCACCCACTGCTCTCTCTGCCAGGTGACAACACACTTTTCCTCTCCATTCTATACATGTCACATACTAATAACAATCTCCTATTCCTTCCTCTCCACCTTCTTCCCCTCCTCCAGTAAGAGGTCAGCAGGACAACATCCTATAGACGCATAGAACGATAAAGTGCACACATGATATGGTCATTCTGTGTCACCAAGTCCAATCCATTGCTGTGTGAAGAGTTGACCTCTATTATGATTTATGGGCAGGGGCAGCATCAGGGCCAGGGGCCGTGCTCCCAGGGGAACTCCGAGGCAGACAGACCATCAATTGAGGTTTTTCAGCATAGAGCTCAGGGCGCACCCCCTTTTATTCTTGTTTTGCCAGTGAAACTCAACTTTGTGAGCCCCATCACAGCTCTCGCTGGTAGTGGCTGGGCACCATCTGGTTCTTCTGGTCACAAGTCGATGTAGTCACCCACTCACGTGGGGTTCTTTGTCTTCTAGGTTCTCTTTCCCCCGTGTCATTTTGGTCCTTGGTGATCATCTGTTCCTGCTGAGTTGGGACCATTTGGTGTACCTCAGATGGCAGCTTGGAAGTTTTTAAGACCCCAGATACCACTCACCAACGTGGGGTGCAGAAGACTCTATTTTAGCAACATGCTAGTTGTGGTAATTGGCCTCAATTTCTCCTGACAGCATGGTCCCCAGCCCCCTCCCCAGCTACCCTATCCTTACAATATTGGGTTGAGATGGGAGGAGTAATCATGTTATGTTGAAGTCCAGCTAAAACTGATCTTCTTTCTAATGTGTGCTGTCACAGATTTCACCTGACCAAATTTCTATCAACTATCTAAGCTGTACCCCACTCTTTCTCTTCCTCCCTCCTCACCCTTGCAGCCATCAGAGAGTCTTTTCTTCTGTGTGTGATTCTGTTTTGAAGTCTTTATTGTAGAGGTTTCATACAATATTTGTCCTTTTGTTGCTGACTACTTTCACTCGATATAATGTCCTCCAGTTGAAACCAGATTATGAGATGTTTCCTAAAATCATCACTGTTTTTTATTATTGCGTAGTGTTCCATTGAGTATATATACCATAGTTTACTTATCCATTCCTCTGTTGTGAGACATCTTGGTTGATTCCATATGGTTGCTGTTGTAGACTGTGCTGCGATAAACATTTGTGTGCATGTATCAGTTGGTGTAAATGGCCTTGATTCTATAGGATGTATTCCAAGTAGTGGAATTACTGGGTCAAATGGTATATCTATTTCCAGCTTTTTAAGGAAGTGCCAAATTGCCTTCCAAAGAGGTTGTACCATTTTGCAATCCCACCAATAGTGTAGGAGAGTACCAATTTCTCCACAGCCTCTCCAACATTTATTGTTTTGTGTTTTTTGGATCATGGCCAACCTCACTGGGGTGAGACGATATCTCATTGTAGTTTTGATTTGAATTTCTTTAATAGCTAATGATTATGAGCATGTCCGCATGTCTTTTTAGACTGTCTGGATCTCCTCTTTAGAGAAGTTTCTGTCCATCTCCTTTGCCTGCTGCTTAATTGGATGATTTATCTTTTTCTTATTGATATTTTGTAGTACCTTATAGATTGTGGAGATCAGGCATAGGTCTGACATATAATTACCTAATATTTTTTCCCATTCTGTAGGTGTTATGAATTATTCTTACTACTCATTCAAATCTTAGGGCTGGATCATTGTGTCCATGTGCTGCAGATGGAATACAACATTGTGTGTGCTTTTGCAGTATTCCAGGGCAGCTGTTTCTGCTTCTTAGCTGTTAGTATTGTTTTTGTAGTGATGAAGACTATATAGTAGTGTTTTGTAATAATGAAGACTACATCATAGTGTAATAATGTAGACTACATAGTAGAGTGTTATTTATTTGGCCTGTAAATACTGTGTTTGCAGTAATGAAGAATGCATTGTAGTGGTAATTTTTCTGAGATTAAAAATCTATTGACTTTATTTATTTGGGCTGCAAGTGCTGCATTTGCAGTGAGGAATAACACATTGTACTATGCTTTGAAAATTTTTGTGAAAAATATTAAAAAGTCTATGAAGAAAGAGAATAGAGTGAAAATTATGGGCAGTTATTGTCAGGTGCCTTCAGGTTTTATATCACATTTTGGAAATTTTCAAGAAAGAAAATAAAATGATTTTATCATTGACTCATACCATCAGGATTTACTATACCCACCATCTGGTGGAACATATGTGATTCCAGATAATGGACAGCAAAATCTGAAACTCACAGCCAAAATTCTGAATTGTTCTTTAATGAGCATGCTTTCAATTACTGAAAACACACAGTATCAACAAAAAATGTAAAGAAGAAAATAATTGGGTCTTGAAAGGGTTAACCACCACATGGCAACCACCTGGTTGCATAATAAATTTCATAGGTATTTATTTATGCTCATCAATCTATGTGAGGATGGAAGTTAAGGTATGCCATGGAGGAATGAATCCATCACGGCCCAGCTCAGCACCATCTCCAGGTTTTCTGAAAATCTAGCCACATCCAAGCCCCTCACTCTGACTAAAGCAAGGAAAGAAGCCATATCCCTTTGGAGAAAGTCAGTCCTTTTAATAAAACCATTTTGACATATCCACAGTGGTGCTGAAATTTTTGAAACAGAGACAAGCATTAACACTTCCAGGGTTTTTTTTGTTGTTGTTAAAGACACCAAATAAGATAAAATTAACATTGTTGACCAGTCTCTGAGTCTCTTGGCATCATTAAATCCTATTTGTAGAGTATAGACCAGGATGGAGCAAATTCAGACATGAGCTTGGGATGAAAAAAAATTTAGAGGGAACCCTTATACCCATTAATGATATTAAAATACAGTGATTTTGCATTTGAACATGACTGTGTCTCAGCTACAACTAATGATGAGACATAAGCAAAAGAAAACTGGTTGTTGTCATCAAGTCAATTCTAACTCACAACAATCCTATAAGACAGTCAAACTTCCCCATAGTGTTTCCAAGGCTATAAATCTTTATAAGAGTGAACAGCAACATCCTTCTCCCATGCAACTACTGATGGGATGTTGGAACCACCTACCTTTTGCTTAGCAGCTGAGCACATAACCATTGTGTAACTAGGGATCCTTATGAGCGGAGTAGTGGTGGACAAAAGACAACGTATTGGATGCTATCACGAATGTTTCTGGGATTAGTGGCTTACAGAGAAGTCTCTTACAAATTTTGGCTTTAGGGTCAGGGTTTGAACTGGTAGCACTGAAAAAGCTTAATTTATAAGTAGCAAAACTGAGGCCATTTCCAGTTTGTGGTGAGTTGGTCCGAATTAATGAGAAGGCCTTTGTTCAATAGTGCAACAGTTTTTGTAGTAGGCCTTACTGTTTTTCACTGACATATACTTCTCCCTCCTGGTGGGTTTAAGGAAACCCTGGTTGCATAGTAGTTAAGTGCTACAGCTGCTAACCAAAAAGGTCAGCAGTTTGAATCCACCAGACAGTTCTCAGAAACTCTAGGGTTCAGTTCTACTCTGTCCTATTGGGTTTCTGTGAGGTGGAATTCACTTGATGGCCTTGGCTTTTTTTTTTTTTTTTTTTTTTTGTGGGCATAATAAAGAACTGAACTTCCTCCCTTCTTCAGGTTAGCTGTGGTCATGTCATTATCTTTGACTAATGAAAAGAAAGCAAAATGAAATTTAAAAGACAGTGTGTTTCTCTAACTCTTCTTCTGTCTACCACACCGACTCATGAAATTCCATATAGTGGTGCCTTCATCGTCTCTGGTCCCTGATTAAGGCTAATGTGGAACCCTGTGTCAACCTACAGTGGTGATGTAGCAAGAGCAAGAAGAACACCACTGTTATGAGCCACTGAGATTTGAAGCTATTTGTTACTGCAGCATAAGCTAGCCTATCCTGACTGATACAGGTATCTACTAAACGTGTACAACTTTTGTTTAAACAATACAAGCAAGCTAGTCAATGGGTACAGGAGCTAAAAGGGGAGAGAGTTAGTAATGTTTTACTTTTGATGGCTGGGCTGTTTTTGTTGTTGCTGTATGCCATTCCAACTCATAATAACCCTGTAGGGCAGAGTAGAACTGCCTGATGGGGTTTCCAGGGCTGTCACTTTTGTGGAAGCAGACTGTCATATCTTTGTCCTTCACAGCCACTGGTGGATTCCAACCACTGACGTTTGGTTAGCAGACCATGACTTAACCACTGTGTCACTAGGGCTCCTAGAGTAGTACTGTGTAGGCTTGCCAGGATTCTCAGCTCTTCTGAAAAACAAGTACAAGTGTGCAAATGTATCCACAGCCATGATGCCTTAGAGAATTCACAGCGGCTGAGCTGGCCCAGTGGGCCAGTCCGATAAACACCATTTACTTCCTTTCCCTTATCACTTTCTCTGCGAGTTGGAGAGTACCTGGGTCATTCTGCTCCCCGGACTGAGACTGTTGACAGTGATCTTGTGTTCTCTGGAGGTTCCATTATCACACATAAGTCACTTGAAACTGTTTAATAATCTGTGTGGGTCTTGGTTGGTCATGAAGTTCCAGAGCCTCTTCCTCAGGCATGGCATCACTGTCTTCATTTTTGTCTGTAAAAGCAGAGTTGCAGGATCCTTGTAAAGTGTGTCCATTCCAGGCTTGGCTTAGTGGGGAAGTACTTTCACCACCGCTGTTGTTAGGTGCGATTGACTTGGTTCCAACTCCTAGGGGCCTATATACAGCAGAATCAAACGCGGCTTACTCCTGTGTCACCCTCACAACTGCTGCTCTGCTTGAGCCTGTTGTTGCAGCCTCTGTGTCACTCCATCTCATTGAGAGCCTTCCTCTTTTTCACTGACCCTCGACTTTACCAAATGCATTGTCCTTCTCCGGGGACTGGTCCTTCCTGATAACGTGTCCAAAGTATGTGAGATGAGGACTTATCATCTTCACCTCTAAGGGGCATTCTGGCTGTATTTCTGAAAGACAAATTTGTTTACTCTTTTGACAAGCCGTGGTATATGCAATATTCTTTGCTAATATCATAATTCCAAGACATCAGTTCTTTTTTAAACTTCATTATTCATTGTCCAGCTTGCACATGCATATGAGGGGATTAAAAAGACCATGGTTAGGGACAGGAGCATCTTTGTTCCCAAAATGAGCTCTTTACTCTTTAACACCTTAACGAGATTTTCTCCAGCAAATTTCTCCAATATATGTATCTCAGTAAGTGACAGTGAGAGGTGACAAAGGGCTAATTCTTAAATCCTAACACTTTAACTGTCACTTTGTAATTAGACAGATGCTAATATATGAGGGGTCAGTGGTGGTTCAGAGTTAGAATTTTAACCTTCCATATAGAGAACTAGGTCTGATTCTTGGCCAATGAATCTCATGTCCAGCCATCACTTGTCTGTCTATGGAAGCTTGTGTTGCTGTGACACTGAACAGGTCTCAGTGAAGATTCCAGGCTAAGACAGACTAGGAAGAGAGGCATGGTAATCTACTTTTGAAAATCAGCCAATGAAAACATCATGGGCCACAGTGATACAATTTGCAGCCATTCAGTGGGCACCATTTAATCAACAGCTAACAGCAGAGCAGAAAAATGTTGCCATGAAAAGAATATAAGATTTGGAATAAAAGAACTTGGCTAAAAAGCAGTCACCACATTTATTGGCATTATGGGCATCCATGCTTATTTAATTTAAGCCTGAGGTACTTCACTAGTAAAAATAGATGCCGTAATACCTGTCTCCCATGATAACTATGAATATATATATGTGTGTGTGTATATATATATATATATATATATATATATACACTTATATAGTTCACAAGTTGGGCTTTCTACTTAAGGCTTGTTTCATTTTCTTCCTTTGATATCTAGTGGGCAAGCATTACTATGATCCAGGTACCCAGACTCCTCCAGCTTTCAGAGGTCATATTTTCCTTTAATACCCATCTTGAGCATCTAGTGCTGCTGTAGCAGAAACATCACATTCTCTCACAGTCTAGTAAGTTACAAGTCCAAATTCTGGGCATCAGCTTTTTCTGTCTTTCAGCTCTAGGGGAAGGTCCATCAGTCTTCCTCTGGTCAAGGAGTTTATACACGAACCTCAGGTCCAAAGGATGCTGTCTGCTTCTGATGCTGTTTATTTGGTGGTGTGAGGTCCCAGTGTTTGTCTGCCCATTTTTTTCTTTTATATCTCAAAAGAAATTGGCTTAAGACACTATCTAATCTTATACATCTCATCAATATAACTGCTACTAACCCATCTCATTACCTCATCATTGTAATATTTACAACACATAGAAAAATAGCATCAGATGACCAAAGGGTAGACAATCATACAGTATTGGGACTCATGACCTACCCAAGCTGACCAATATTGGTGGGGGCCACAATTCAATCCATGACAATATCCAATGAAGCAGCAATAGTCTAAGCCTCCATCCCATCTAATCTGGAAGTCTGTATTACACCTGATTCTATCACCTGGTTTTTCTGAGAATGACTAACGGATGTATACGTATTTCGCAGATACAGGCTGAGTCTCTTTGTCACTTAGGCAACTCATCCTGCACGAGGCTGATGCTTTGATACTCTGCAATTCTCATCTTTTTGTGTTATACCTATTTCCTCCAAATCCTCACTCTTTGTCCTTGTACTACTGTTTCTTCCTAGTTTGGATCCAGGACTATCCCTTTATTCATTCAACACAGCAAAGACCAGATTCTTTCAAGATCATCGTCACAGCTTAGAGACAACAGTAAGACACTTCAGGATGGTTGGGGAAGGGCTCCCGTGTCGTACCAGATGTGAATGTTCTACCCTCCAGACCTGATTCTCTCCAAATGCAAGGCTTTCCAAAACTTTTGTTTCACAGACATTTCACTTGAAGAAAAGGAAAACAGATCCAAATGTATATCTTTACAACATTTTAATATTTATAGTGAGGATTACTGTGAATGGATGATATAATAGAGCAAGATAAGAAATGAAGTCAATGATAAGAAATCAAGTCAACCATAAAAATATGATGTCAGAAAACAGTAAAAGTCAAAAGGGGTCAAGGCATGAATGATGCGAGATTGATGTCAAACCTCTTGCTGCAAGCTGCAGTGAACGTTTACAGCGGCACATGGGACATTCCTGTGGGGGGTTTGGCTCATTTGTATGAGCAAGTCCATCTGTAAATGATTCTCAGAGCTGCCCGTTGGCCAAATGTGGGGAATCCTTTGTCTAACCCTGTAGAATTACTTCACCTGTGTCTCTCCATACATGCTTCCACATGTTTGGAAACAGAGGCTAAGCACTGTAGGAAATTATCACTCTGCTTTTAGAATGCAGTTGTTGCTTGAAATCCGTATTCCTTGAATTTTTCAGATTGTAACTTAATTGCTGGAAAATTCCCTGTAAGGGCTGTTCAGAATCATGCTTTCACTGCCACCCAAAGTTAGTGCTTTACTATATCGACAACAACAACAACCCCAAACCATTACTTTTGAGTCCGTTTTGACTCATAGCATCCCTATAGGTCAGAGCAGAACTACCCCATACAGTTTTCAAGGAGCACTTGGTGGACTTGAACTGCCAACCTTTTAGTTAGCAGCTAGCTGCAGCACTTTACCACTACACCAACAGCATTTCCAATGCCTTGGTATGTAGGTCACATGCAATCCAAGTAGAAGTCACTGGGCTCAGCAGACATCATATGGAGTCCCTTCTCTGTTAAACTGCAGTGAGAGAAGTGCAAGGGAATCAGCCAATGCTTCCAGGAGTTTACAATCTAAAAAAGACACTGGAAATGGAACTAACATGTAGCAACATCTTCTCAGCACCGGGCCTTGAGTCAGCTCGTCATTTCATTTAAATATTTTGTTTAAACATCTACTGTAGTGTTTAATACAAAGGACACTGCCTAGCACAGCATTAAGCCTTTGTAAGTATGAGATCTGACAAAATTAAGTCTGCAAACTTAATACTTCTAAGTGCTACTTACCTCATTGCTGAATACTACTATGGTCATCTTTGAAGTACTTCCCATAGGAAGCTATGTACCAATGCCAGTGCCTAGTCCACCCTTTAGAGCAATTTGGGAACTCTTCCTGGAATGGCCATTGCACACAGTGGCGTGGTGTCAAGTTCGTAAACTTAATTGTCTAGTTGTCTATGAGGGAATGTATAGCCAGTAAATAAATAACTGTATTGGAACACCCTCCCTACTCACCTGATCTGGCCCCCAGTGACTTTTTCTTTACCTGAAGATAGAGGGAATATTAAAAGGAAGACATTTGGATGACATTCAGGACATCCAAGGTAATACGATGGCAGTTATGATGGCCATTCCAGAAAGAGTTCCAAAATTTCTTTGAAGAGTGGACTAGGAGCAGCCTTCAATGCACAGCTTCTCAAGGGGGGTATTTTGAAGATGATCAAAGTGATATTCAGTAATGAGCTATGTAACACTTTTCTAGAACGAGTTTATGAACTTAATTGGCAGTCCTTGAATTTGCTAAATGAGGGAGTGAATGTATAATCCAGTGAGGAATCCCAAACTCAAAGGGGTTATATAATCATTTGAAGTGAGGTAGTACGTGCGAAAGCTTTTCTTATACAAACAGCAATGGCTCACTATTACTGCACACTTCCAGCGCACCAGCACCTGCTGTAAGGGTTTTGGAGTTAAGCAGACAAGAACTTGACATTTCTGCCTCTCAGAGGTAGCAGTGCGTGAACATTAGATGAAGTGGATTGACCTTACAATGCCACAATTTCCTCACACTTAAAATACGTTTCAGCAATCCTGTGTGGACTAAATGAAATAATACCCAAAGTGTTCGGCATGGTGCCTGGCACAGGTGGTACCTTTGTTAGCAAAACTAGAATTGATATAGATATAGTAGGCTCTAGGGCCTTTGCAGATGTGATTAAGTTAAGGATCTGGAGTGTTTAAAGCCAACTTATTTGTGATATACCTGGAGAATATGTGTAGAGCAAGGAGACAGCACGTGATGAAGGCTAGAGGATTTGCAGCACTGAGATGTCAGAAAGAACAGAAGCAGGATCCATGGAAATAAAGAGTGTGGCCAACAAGGGAGGAAGACAACCAGGTGTTGGGATAGAATACTGGAGGAGGTGGGAGAAGGCAGCTATGTGAAATGTTCTTGAGAATTTAAGTGTGACAAGGACAGAGAAGTATTTTCAGAGTTGACCAGTATAGAAACCGTTGTTGGTCTTGACAAAACAAGGGTCTCTCTGGCCCACAAGGCAGATTTTAGCAGTTTAAATAGTGAGTGCAGCATGAAGAAGTGAAGGTGGCATTTCTTTCAAGAAATTCACTTATGATGGGAGCAGGTAAATGGGGCCCAAGAAACATGTGGTCAACACAGGTGATACGTGTGTGTGAGAGAGAAGAGAGTAATGGTGTGAAAAAGGTGAAAGGGAACAAGGAAGAATTTTATGCTATTACTATTCCTGAAGAATGTGGAATGTGAAAGGGAAAATACCTCTCTAAAGCCATGGAAGGACATTAACCTTAGTGTCTAAAGGAAGAAAGTGATAATCAGAGCAATTTTGACAGCCACAGACACCAGGCTAATGAATGTCATACTGGCAAATGTTGAATATGCACATCTGAATACTTTCTGAGAGGGAAGAATTCTGACCAAAGAGACTGACCTACCTCATTCTTGTGAAAACCACACGTAAGTTTCTCAGAGCCTGGTGCCATTAAACGTCTGGATTAAATGACTAACTTCCCTTCATCTGACTTCCTGCTTACCAAACAATCTTCTGAGTGTGATTAGGTTTTCTGTGTCATGTGTCAATAGGGAGACAATAGGGAGACATACATGGCAGAGACCACAACTATGAGGGAAACAGAGAGAGAATTTTCCTACTAAAAAAAAAAATGTCTCTTGTGAGGTTTTCAGTGGGAGCAAATCTGGTCAACTCAGGAATGCAGAGAAGTTCAACTCTACAGAACTGCAACATGAAGTGTGGTGATGTCAAGTCTATATAGTTTTTACGGCAAAATCTTCATCTTATGCGGCATTTTTCTTTTAAGCTTCAGCAGGGACTGCGCTGCTAGGTTGAAGAGGCACTGGAGAGGCAAGTAAGGATTGTTCATTCTGGCCCACAATAGACTGTGCATTCTGCCTCTTCCACAGTATGACTGGAGAATCATCAGCTGTGATCATAGTCTCATGGGAGCATTATTTCATGACCCCAAACATTTCTACTTTTTATTTAAAAATAGTGATTTTTATTTCCTTCCTCCCTCCCTTTTTTCTCTTTCTCCCTGTCTCCCATTCTCTTTCTCTCTCTTCACCCTCCCTGCCTCCTTCCCTGCCTTCATGCCTGCCTCCCTCTCCCTCTCTTCCTCCCTCCCTCCCTTATTTCTTTCCTTCTTTTTCTTTTTGCTACCCAATTCTTGTAGAAATAAAAACAAGTAAACAAGTAAAAGGGAAAAGATGGGCACATAGGAATGGAAATTAAAGGAGCTTCATGCCTTTGGTAGAGCTCATAGCCACCTGTCATTGGAAGACTAAAAAAATGTCTAGCCATTAGCTTCATAATTTCAGGAAAAATAATGAGAAATTGAGAAGCTGGTAGAGTACAAGAATATTCAACCTTTGGTTTAAAAAACAAACTAACTAAACCAAACAAATACCTGTAGGTTCAAGTCCTGGTCATTCTCTTGCTTCATCATCAAAAGGCTTTGGGTTCTAAATATTTAAGAAAATATTACCTTGTGATATTTGAACAGCATAAATAATGACCATCTAGAGAAAAGGGCTATAGGTTTATTTCTCATGTGCAGTTGCTTTGCTACTCCCTCTGTGACTTCTCTTGATAAATCATTATGATAATCATTCATTTTAAGATATCTTCATATATTTTCCTGTCAGATATGCAGAAAAATGATTGTGGGTTCCAGACAAACAAAGCCACAGTATAAATCTTTTATCAGTTAGGAATGTGTTTTTATAAGAGAAATAGACATATACCTAGAAGACAAAAATGTTGTAGAGTAGTCCTTCTCCAAATGGAGCTCAGCAGAGCTACCAGAGTGCAAAAGCAGAATATGAGCATTTATTCATTTATTCCACAAATATTTATTGAACTCCTAATGTACACAAGAGCTGTTCTGAGTATTAGGCAGGCAAGAAAGCATAAAACAGTTTAGAAAAACTTGTCATCATGGAAGCTGGTGGATGGCACCTGACTACCCTTCTAAGTCACTGATTTGTATCTCATCTTCACCGAAGTTTCCAGTTCAGTGTTCCCAGATCCATGGAAGTTACATGCTTTTTGCTTTCTGGGTGCAAATATGACTTGGTAGGGTCTCTTGTCTTTCTAGGCGATCTGTATGAAACAAGAAATGCCTTCCAGTTTTACAGGGGTAGATAAAACTTGTGGCCAGTGGGTAGAAGGGGATGGTGGTATTATTTAAGATAGAAAAGGAAGCAAATCCATGGACTAGGAAGATTAAATCTAGCAAGACAGCATGTAAGTAGTCAGACAGCAGCCACCAAGTGTGGCTGCTTCCCTCAGTCACAGTAACATGGCTCTTTTGTTCTGTTGAAACTTGATTTTCTGAGAAAACACAGGCATTCTCTTTCTTTCACTGAAAAATTCTGAAGCACACATAAGCATGCTCTTCCTGTCTGTCTGTCTCTGTCTCTCTTTCTTACGTGTACCTACACAATGGCTCACACATATACACACACTTATGTACATACATTGTCACTCTCATACATACATATACACTGACACACTGACTCACACACAGACACAGTGACACATATACTCACACACACACACAAGCATGCACACATACAGTCCTCAGTGGTTCATCTCAAAGCTGCTGTCTGGAAATACGGGCCCTTTTCTTACTCTTATGAACAACCTTCACCTTCTCTTGGAAGTCAATTCAGAAAGTTCGCTGGAGTCCTCTGCCTCATTGCTGAGAATCCTCTCCCTCTATTTGGGCTTCTAGACTTTTCTCCTGGGGTGACAGGAACTGTTGTCATCCTTTCTCTTTGCTCACATGGGGCAGGGACCACAGAGGCAGGACGTGAGCATGCTACAGCCACGTTTGTCTCCTCGGCACCGTTTATGTATTCCACGTCAGTGCCCAAGATCCTCTGTGATAATGAAGAGGGTAATTAGATGATAATTAGAAGTTAATCACAAATCTGCACCAGAAATTTCAGAATATTGACAAAGGCTTTTCTTTAAGTAACATTTCTGTGCATAGTTAATTAATCGCAGGTGCCAAATTGGGTCTGATCCCTAGTAATTTCTCATCCAGAAACATTATTTTTAAAATCCAGATCAGATCTGGAGGCATTTTCTGTGTGGCTCAGCTGTCTTGTAGTGGGAAAAATGACAAGCCACCCAGGGCACCAGAAATCTCGTAGCCACAGATAACCCCGGTGTAACTAATGCACACAGGGCTCCCCTCGTCTTTCTCAGGAGGCATTTGTCCCACATTCCTCAGGGATGTCGTGAGCCAGAAGCAGCTGCAAGTCTACTTCCTGTGTGCGATCTGTGATATGTCACACACAGGGTTAACAGTACAAAAGGAAGCAGACTCGACTCTTTTTACCAGCTGGAAAACATGATGCTGTAGTCCTTAAACGCTATGGCTGTGAACCAAAAGGTCGGCAGTTTGAATCCACCAGATGCTCCTTGGAAACTCTATGAGGCAGTTCTACTTTGTCCTATAGGGTTGCTATGAGTTGGAATTGACTCAACGGCCATGGGTTTGGCAATATTCGTGTAAATAACTAAACCGAAAACAACAACTCATGGCGACTCCATGTGTATCAGAGTAAAACTAGGATCCATAGGCTGATTTCTTTAAAAGCAGATCATCAGACCCTCCTTTCAAGGCACTTCCAATCTGCAACTTTTCAGTTAGCAGCTGAGCACATTAATATCTGCACTTCCTGGGTACTCCATAAATGTTATTTATATGTACATATACACACTGTTGTTGTTAGGTAGTGCAGTCAGTTCCAACTTACGGTGACTCCGTGTGTAACAGAATAAGACGGTACCCAGTCCTGTGTCGTCTTTACAGTCCTTGCTATGGCTGAGCCCATTGTTGCAAGCCCCATTTCAGTACACCTCGCTGAAGATCTTCCTCTTTTTTGCCGTCTCTCTCATAAGAACATGTCCCAAAAACGTGAGACAAAGTCTCACCACCCTGATGTCTAACGAACATTCTGGCTGTAATTCTTCCCGAGCAGATTTATTTGTTGTTCTGGCAGTCCGTGTTATAGTCAACATTCTTTGCTAACACTGTGATTCAAAGGCATCCATTGTTCTTTGGTCTTTCCTATTTATTGACCTGTTTGCACATGCATATGAGTCGATGGTAATACCACGGCTTGGGTCAGGCTCTCCTTAGTCCTCACAATAACGTCTTCGCTTTTTAACACTTTGAACAGGTCTTTTGCAGCAGACTTGCTGCATGCAATATGTAGTGTGCTTTCCTTACTACCACTTCCGTGGGTGCTGACTGTGGATCCAACGAAAATTCAGTCCTTGATAAATACAATATTTACTGCATTTATCATGCTGTTGCTTATTGGTCCAGTTGTCAAGATTTTTTTTCTTTATATTGAGGTGCAAATCCATACTGAACGCTGGGGTCTTTGATTTTCATCAATCAGTGCTTCAAGTCCTCTTCACGTTCAGCAAGCAATGTTGTGTTATCTGCGTAATGCAGGTTATTAATGAGTCTTCCTCTAATCCTGATGTCTTGTTCCTCTTCATATAGTCCAGCTTTTTGGATTCTTTGCTCCATATACAGATTGAAATGATATAATGAAAGCATATAACCCTGACACACACTTTTCCTTATTTTAAAACATGCAATGTCCCCTTCTGTCCCAAGGACTGGCTCTTGGTCTAGGTAGGTTCTACATGAGCACAATCAAGTGTTCTGGAGTTCCCATTCTCACAATGTCATCTATAATTTGTTACAATCCACATAGTCAGATGCCTTTGCACAGTCAATACAACACAGGTAAACGTTTTTCCGGTATTCTCGGCTTTCCATGATCCATCTGACATGATCCAGCATGATCCATCTGACATCTGCAGTGAAATCCTTTGTGCTATATGTGCTTCTGAATCCAGCTTGAATTTCTGGCAGTTCCCTGTCGATGTACTACTACAACTGTTTTTTAATTATCGTCATGTAAATTTTACTTCGATGAGATATTAATGGTATGATTAGATAATTTCCACATTCTATTAGACCACCTTTCTTCAGAATGTGCACTAATACGAGTCTCTTGCAGTCTGTTGGTCGTGTAGCTGCCCACCATATTTCTTGACATAGACAGGTGAGCACCTTCCATGATGCATCATCCATTTTTTGAAACATCTCAGTTGGTATTCCATCAGTTCCTGAAGCCTTGTTTATCATCACTGGCTTCGTTATAGCTTGGACTTATTCCTTCAATACTATTGGTTGTTGATTATATACTACCTCCTGAAATGATTGAACGCTGTACAGTTTTTTTTTTTTTTTTGGTACAGTAACTCAGTATATTCCTTTCATCTTCTTTTGACACTTCGAGTTGTTCAGTATTTTGTCCATAGAATTCTTCACTATTGTTACTAGAGGCGTGAAATTTTACTTCTGTTTTTTTTTAGGCTTAAGAAATGTTAAGCATTTCTTCCCTTGGGTTTTCTAACTCTAGTTCTTCATGTCTTTCTAATACCTCACTTTGTCTTCTTGATCCACGCTTTGGAACCTTTTACTTTGTCATTTCTTCCATTCATTTTTGCAACTCTACATTCCAGGACAAATTTCAGAGTCACTTCTGACATTTATTTTGGTCTTCTGTTTCTTGTCTTTTTCTTTATATATGAAGAAACATTCTGATTATTAATGGATGTTTGCAATTGTTTCTTTTCCTCTTGAGTTATGTCATTTCAGTAAATGGAGGCCCTGAAAGCTTTTTTTATTCGTATTCTTAAGGTCAGCCCTACTTCAAGGAGGCAGCTCTTCCTATGTCTTATTTGAGTGCCTTCTAATCTTATGATCTTATTTTCTGATACTGTATCAGGCCATGTTCAAGTGATGTTCATAAGGTTTTCACTGCTCAGATTTTTATTTTTATTTATTTCTTTAGGGAGCAATTGCTATGTCCTTCTTTATAGTCTTAGTTGGGAAGCTCTGCTGTAACCCATCCCTTACAGGAGACCCTGCTGGTGTTTGAAATACCAGTGGCATAGCTTCTAGCACCACAGCAACACACAAGCCACTACAGTACAACAAATTGTTAAATAAATGGTAGCTTATATGTGTGTGCATATATACATATGTGATTGAGTGGGTGTACACATATATACAATATATTTATACCTGTCAAAATGCTGTGCTAAGGCTTGATCCGTGAAAATTCAGTGGGGTTTTTATAGAAATGAATGTGAAGATTGCGATAGAATTATACCAGTATTATATTCACTAATACCAGAGACATTAGTCATAGTTAATACTATTACCATTACTGGCTAAACAGGGGTACTCAAACCTCCAATATTCCAGCAAGCCAGTTTTATAGAAGCATTTTATCAAATAAAAATAAAAAGCAAATTGTTTCCTGTGGCCCTAACTGGAAAGAAAGATAATGACGCCAGTGACTGTGAATTAAGCTTGCAGCGCTGTTCATTCCCCGTGTTCCGTACCAGCTGGAGGAACACAGCTCTTGGCTAGCATACCAGCTAATCTGGTTCCGTGGCCAGGGCAGCTGACACAGAGGTGTCCCTCCCAGAGTTGGCCTGTGGAGGTCAGACCTGGCTCCATTGATTCATAGGCTGCCACCCCGCCCAGTAGGCAGTGGAAGACAAGCCGGGCATGGCGTCACTAGCTCTCATGACGCCAGACAGAAGAGCTTGTGATTTGTCTACATTCCACCCTTGGGCTGACACTCCAGAGTTTTAATGGTGCTGCTGTTTGGCAGGTCCAAACCCACTCACCTGTCCTTTGTATTGTTGTTAAGAGCCATCGAGCCTGTTTGCTACTCATTGGCAGCTTCATGTGGCAGATTAGGAATTTCCTCAGTGAGTCTTTTAGGCTATAATCATTACGGAAGTGGATTGCTAGATCTTTCTCCTGCAGAGCTGCTGAGTGGATTCAAATAGCTAACCTTTTCATCTACAGCTAAGTGCTTAACTGATTGTCACATGAATATCCTCATGGGAAAGGTAAGTTGCTTTCCTGATTCAAGTACACCTCAAGAATGTGAGATTTCTGTGGCTCTGTTATCATACTCATCATAAGTATGAGGAAACTGAGGCTGGAAAGAGTTACTTGTCTGCAATAGAAAGTAAATGATAGAGTTGGCAGTCACACCCAAGCTGACTTAGGTATCCAAGCATTAACTACTTACTATATTATTACCCTCCTATATTCTTGAAACTGGCCTAGACCGTTGGTTTCTAGATCTGGCCACTTACTCAAATCACCAGTAGGCTTATTAGAAATACAGGTTCTGACAGTGGGAGGCCTCATATCACCTGACCTTAGAAACTATTACACTGCCACAGTAGTCGAAACAGACTAGTACTGGTACAAAAACAGATATACAGACAATAGAACAGAATAGAGAATCCAGAAATATCAGCATCCTCCTATGAACAGCTGATATCCAACAAAGGCCCAAAGGTTGTAAACTGGGGTAAAAATGCTCTCTTTTACAAATAGTGTTGGCAAAATTGGATATCCATCTGCAAAAAACTGAAACAAGACCCATATCTCACACCTTACACAAAAATACGTCAGAATGGATCAAAGACCTAAATATGAAACCTAAAATAGTAAAGATCATGCAAGACAAAATAAGGAAAATAATGAAAATTCTAATACGCAGCTTGGACAGACTGCAAAATGTGACCAACAATGCATAAACAACAGAGGAAAAAATAGATAAATGGAAAATATTAAAAATCAAACACTTATGCTCATCCAAAGTTTTTATCAAGGGGGTTAAAAGACTGCTTACAGAATGGGAAAGAATATCTGTCAACTACATATTGGATTGACATCTGATTTCCATAATCTCCAAGGTTCTGCAAAATATCAACAAGAAAAAGACAAATAATTCAGTTAAACAATGAGCAAAGGATATAGATAGACACTTCACCAAAGAAGACATCAGGCAGTGAAAAGATACATGAGGAAATGCTCACAATCATTAGCTATTAGAGAAATCCAAATCAAAACTACAGTAAGATACCATCTCACGCCAACAATGTTGGCAATAATCTAAAAAACACGAAAAGCAAATGCTGGAGAGACTTTGGGGAGTTTGGAACTCTCCTGCACTGCTGGTAGGAATGCAAGATGTGACAGCCTCTTTGGAAAGCAATTTGGCACTTTCTTAACATTCTAGAAGTAGAAACATGATGTGATACAAAAGTCCACTACTTTCACTCAATCAAAATAAACCAATCAATAAAATATCTTACAGAAATAAGGGCTGCCACCTGAATAGATGCAAGCACATGAACGTTTATTGTAGCACAGTCTACAATAGCAAAAAGATGTAATCAACCTATGTGTCCATTGACAGAGGAATGGATAAACAAACTATGGTATATATACACAGTGGAGCACTATGCAGTGGTAAAGAACAATGATGATTTTAGGAAGCATCTCATAACCTGGTATCAGCTAGAAGACATTATATTGAGTGAAATAAGTCAGCTGCAAAAGGACAAGTATTGTATGAGACCTCTGCTATAAGGACTTAAAAATAAACTTATGTACAGAAGAAAAGACTTTTTGATGGCTACAGGGGTGGGAAGGGAGGGAGAAGGTTGGTCGTAGATTAGGTAGTTGATGGGAATTTAGTTAGGGGAAGGATGTGACAGCTCTCAGTAGAAGGCCAGTCAGCTTAAATGGACTACACTATAAACCAAAAGGTTTTCTAAATTCAACTCAGAATTTCAAAGGATAGAGTAGGAGGGACAGGAGTCTGTGTTTTCAGGGGACAACAAGGTCAGCTGGCATAACTAAACTTTGTCTTCTGCACCCCATATTGGTGAGTGGCATCTAGGGTCGTAAAAGCCAGCAAGTTGCCATCTTGTAAGACCCCAGACGCCACACACTAACATCAATTGATCCCAATCTACTTGGAACAGATGACAACCAAGAGCATCAAAGACACAAGGAAAAATGAGCCTAGGGGACAGAAGTACCCATATGATTGGGAGACTACTTTAGCATGATACCAGAAGAATCAGATGGTGCCAAAGACAACTTTGATAGGGAACACATTGTAGAGTCCCTGACATAACACTAGAAAAAGAGGTGTGCAGATCAAGAACTCTACCGAAAGACCAGAATGGACGGTCCAACAACCTGGAGGGTCCCCTGAGAACATGGTCCCTAGACTTCACACTAAGCATAGACTGGACTTAGGGACACAGAAGGAACATGTGGTGTGTGTACTTTATGGTTTTATACATTTATAGGAGGCTGTCCTACTGGTTTCCTTCTAGAGGGGAGAAGAGAAGGTACAGAGGAGGGGACTGCTGTTTGCCAGGAGGATACTAGTAGTAAAGAACGAAAAGGTAGAGTGTGCTGTCACAGAGAGAGCAGTTTGTAGAGAGGTGGGTATGCAAATTTGACATGAATTGTATACTTTCACTTTATCATAATTAGAAAAATCTTTAAAATAGTAATTAAAAAAAGAGAAATATAGGTTCTTGAACACTTTTCTCTCAGATATGTTGATTTAATACACCTGCAGTAGATACTTGGCATGTAATATATTTTTAAGTTCCTCCCGGTGATTTGGTAACTGTAGATCTTGATTAGTGCACCAGACTTGAAGCTGAAATTGATATTCAGTCATTGGTTCTTGCAGCAAATATTTTTTGAGTACCTACTGTATACCAGATACTGTTCTAGGTAAGCTCTCAGCTGCTAACCAAACGGTTGGCAGTTTGAATCCACCCTGTACTCCTTGGAAACTCTATGGGGCTGGTTCTACTCTGACCTTTAGGATTGCTATGAGTTGGAATTGACTTTATGGCAATGGGGGTTTTGAATTTTGTTATAGTATGGATGAGAAAAGTCAACTACTTTCTTGATCAGAAATTGATAAATATCAGCCGAGGCTCAAAAAGCCTATCACATATTTACAGTGGCAGTCATACATCTGTGTGTGTGAAAATAGAAATCAGAGCTCCTTGATTGGAAGAGAACTTCTAGTCTAGTCCCAGCCCTGAAGTAGGCAAGGGTTAAAATTCAAATAGTTTGGAGCTGAAAGAATTCATAGGATATCTGTTTATTCACAAGAAAGCCAAGATTCTGTGACTTGCTCATTTTAATACAATTAGCTAGTAACAAAAATGGCATTAAAGCCCTTTTCTTTAGGTCACTTGGTTAAACACTCTTTCCATCACACTATGTATTGCCTGCATATTCCTCACTTTTATTGATAAGGAAGAGAAGTCTGGTAGGTAAAAAAACTTTCCCAGAAGAGGTATGTCGTTTTATTAATCTCAGTCATACAACTGGAAATTCAGCTGCTGTGCATTTTCTTACACTGCAATAGAAAGATTAATAAAGACACTTGAGAAAAAGAAAATGGCCACTTTTATTTTTATCTTTATTTCAATCTTAGTTTCTGCTTTGCGGTTGATTTCTTTGCTATTTTTTCTTCTTTAATAAGCTCACTTGCTGATTCTGTCTCTTGGACAAGTTGTTTCTGCCATCTCTATTTTTGTAGGGTCTCACAAATGTTTATTACCCTTTAGTGTGGAATTATTTGTCCCCAGATTCTTTTGTTTGTGCATCTAAGTAGTTGGGTTATTTTAATGATTTTTGCCTCTTGGAAAGTTTATTTGAATTTATGTCAGTGGCATCTCTATCCCAATTAAACTAAGTCACCCCAAGGTTTCCAGGATGGTAAGATCAAACTTATTGATGACTTCAATTCTTAAGAGCCAATCTTCTCTTATTGCATACAGAGCCTCAGCTGAGTAACAAGGCCTTTTTACCAAGGGGAAGCATAAAGTAATGGATAGTGTTGTGACAGGTTATTGTTGTCCACTGAGACAAACTGAAGTATGAACAAATGTTTGCCTGTAGTTCTACCATCACTAATCTGCCTTTGAAAAGCAACTCATTTAATTGAGACCAAAATATCCAATACATGGAAGGCACAGTGAGTTGCCCTACAAGAAAATGAAAATAAGAATGTATCTTCAGTGTTGGGTGATGAAGGACTCAACACTAAATGAACAAGACAAAGCCCTTTGAAGAAAAAGCCCTTTGGAGTGATTCCAGGATGGACAGGATATTATTGTTGATGATATTAACAAATCTGAAGCATAAATGAGTCAAAACAAATGGGGTTGTTCAGCCACAAATATGTTGGAGAGAAAGTGCTTAAGGACAACACAGAGAAAGTGCTTAAGGATTGATGAAGCAATGGTTAAGTGCTCAGCAGCTAACTACAAGGTTGGAGGTTCAAATCTACTCATTGTCTCTGTGGAAGAAAGACCTAGATAGAGATCTGTATCCATGATGATTACAGTCAAGAAAACCCCGTGGGGCAGTTCTACACTGGGATCACTGTGACTTAGCATTGATTCCACAGAACCCAGCAACAACAATTTGATAGACAATAGAGTCCCTGGGTGGTGCAAATGGTTAACTCATTCAATCACTCACTGAAAAGTTGAAGGTCCAAGTCCTCCTAAAAGCAACCCCAAAAGAAAGGCTTGGACATCTAATTCTCAAAAATCAGCCACTGAAAACCCTGCGGAGCACAGTCCTATGTCAGTACACAAAGGGTATCCACAAAATGAAATTGAGTCACTGGCAGCCTGATTTTTCTTCCAAAGTACGAAACATTTATTTCTTTCTGCTTTGACATAATCTTGAATGTACAGACAAGTTACAAATAGAGTACAAAGAACTTATTTATCTTGAACTCTTTGATTTAAATTGCTGACACAAAGCCCCACTATCCTGAATGTTTTAATGTGTGTTTCCTCTGAACAAGGCTATTCTTCCACATAAACATGCTGTAACTATCAAAATCAGGAAATTCTCATTGATACATTATTACTATCTAAAACTCAGATCCCATCTAAATTTCACCAACTGGCCCAAGAACCAAATTCAGGATCACGTACTGAATGTAGTTGTCCTGTCTCTTGAGTCTCCTTCAGTCTGGAATAGTTACTCAGAGGAAGTAGAAGATAATTCTGGGATATCTTGTGTCAGAGAATAAGGACATGCATAAAGAATTATGCAGACATGTTGAAAGGGCAAAGAAACCAGTTTGAAGGGCTATAATATAATCTGAGATAGCTTGAGTATCCAAATAAATAATAACAGCAGTGGGTTGTAACACATGAAATTACTAGTTCACACGGATGTGAATATGGAAATAGAAGGTGTAATGAGGGATGAAATAGTAACTTAGTCTCAAAGTACCTTCCTCTGAAGTATTTAATTTCAAAGAGGAAGACAATAACTTCATAGCTGAGAAGCTTGGCAGACACCACCTAACTCAAATGACCAGAATGAACATCATCAGTAACAGAACAAATTAAAGTCATGAGTCATCTGTTATGATGCAATGAGGAAAACACAGCATCACTTTTACTAAAGATGCACAACCTTGATTTCATTATGAGGGAATGTCCCTGACAAACCAAAGCTGAGTGATGTTCTACAAAATGACTGACTTGTTCTCAGCAACTGTTGAGGTCATGGAAGTCGAGGAATGATGGCAACTGTTTTCTTAATTCTGGACAGTATCCTAAGACCTTTGCAAGTCCCTGAATGCTATCGAGTTCTACCAGTTTCTGAGACTCTACAAGGTAAACTAAGCTCCATAGAGCTCTTGTAAAGTTTAAATAAGATTCTGTACTAAAATGAGAACAAGATCTGATCAGTGTAGTTTCCTTCTTTTAAGCATGTGTTTGTCCTAAGTCAGCTGCCTTCCTCTGCCATGAGTTTTGCCACTGCAATATATAACTATACTGTTATTAGTTAATATTTATCTTGAAAACTTTAACTAGATTTGTATAAAAATGGAACAGTATTGCTGCCATAGCTGTACATTTATTGATCTTGTTATAAATAGAATATAGCTGTAAAAATAAACATCATAAAATTCTTCAATCTTCAGGTTACCTGGAGACCACTTCCATTCTGATGGAGTGAAAAGATTCTGGAAAATTCCTTGCTACCCAAGGCATGGTTCTCAGACTAGATCAGCATTTCCTGGGAGCTTTTTGGAAATATAGACCCTCAACCTCACCTCACACCTAGTAAATCAGTGTACTATGTTGTATTTCTACTGCTGTACCAAAGTGCTACAAACTGGGTTGTTTAGACAACAGAAAAGTGTCCTCTCACAGGAGGCTGGGAGTATGAAATCGAGGTATTGGCAAGTTGATCCCTTATGTAGCCTCTCATGGTGAATCTGCTCCGTTGTGTCTCTCTTAGCTTCTGGTAGCTGCTAGCAATCTTTGACATTCTTAGGCTTGTAGACCCATCACTCCTGTCTCTGCCTCTGTTATCACCTGGTGTTCCCACTGTGTGTTTATGTCCCACAAAGCCTTCTTATGAAGACACCAATCATCGAATTTAGGGCCCAGACTAATCCATCATGACTTTGCATTACCTTAAACACCTGTGTTCACAAAGGCTATTTCCAAATAAGATAACATGTTGAAGTTTCCCGTAGACATCAGTTTGGGGCATATTACTCAAGCTAGCACAACTAGAACTTGTGTTTTAACAGGATCCTCAGATAGTTCATGAGCACTGTTCAAAAAAAGCTCTTGTGCCCAAAAGCTACCCTTGCTCAAGTTCCACTCTCCAAATTCCATTCCTATTATTCTGCTTCAGACTCTTTGCTTAGTGTGAGATGAAATGCTCAATCTATAATTTAAACCCTGGGAAATTTAAATCTCAATCTGTGTAGCTAGCATATACCTCCGTCGTCATGGAATTGATCTCATATGATCATCTCATATATCACTAGTGGTGGATGAATCATGTGGGAAAAGAAGGTTCAGCCTTGCTTCTGTGTCTGTTAATCAGACCTCTAGCCTTTTGTAGGGCAGTGGGTTTACTCGGGAAGAGTTGAGGCCAGAAGTATTAAATCTCTAAGTATCAGCAGTGTTTATTTCATTCTCATAGGCAAAATTTGTATTGATTCCCTAGGCTTTCTGTATCAAAGTACTTAAACAACAAAAACTGCTTTTCTCAATTTTTTGGAAGCTATGTCTAAATTCAGAGACTCAGCAGGGTCATGTCCATCTGAAGGTTGTGGAAGAATATCTTCTCTTGCAGTTTTCAACTTTTGGTTGTCTTGGACGTTCTTTGGCTTGTGGCAGCATCATTCCAATTATTGTCACGGTCTTCACATGACCGTCTACCTTTTATGTCTCTCTGTCTCATATCTCTTCTTATAAGGACATCATCATTGGATAAGAGCCTACTGTTTTCCAATATGACCTCACATGAACTAATTATATGTGCAAAGACACAATTTCCAAATAAGATTATCCTTATAGGTTCTGGGGACTAGAACTTAAACATAAATTCTCAGGGACACAAATCACTGTAAGTCTACCCCTATACAGAAAAGAGCTTTTTCAGTGTCTTTCAGTTCATAAACTTCTTTAACTTTACTCCTTTATTATAGTTATTTGATGGGAAATAATGTACCATTCATGTCACCTGCCTGGCTGGAATACACATATTCCTATCAATTAATAACCACCAAGTATCTCTTTGTTTGTAATATAGTATTGGCTGGTGTGTTGTTATGATGCTAGAAGCTATAAAAGTAGCTTTTAAAATATAAGCAGGTCACCTATGGTGAACAAGTGTCAGCAGAGCTTTCAGACTAAGATGGACAAGAAAGAAAGACCTGGTTATCCACTTCCAAAAAATACCTGGAAATGATACATCTAGATTGGAAGACACCCAAAATGCACAGTGACTGCAACAATGAACTTGAACATATCGGTGATCTTAAAGATGGTACAGGACAATGCAGCATTTCTCAAACTGAAAGAACTAAAGAAAAAATTCAAGCCTCCAGATGCAATACTGAAGGATTCTATGGGAAACTATTAAAAGAACATGGAAGAACACAGAGTCACTGTACAAAAAAAAAGAAAAGAAAAAGGTTGAACTTCAATCATTTCTGCAGGTAGCAGAATGATTGACCTTCAGTCATTTCTGTTGGTACTTAAAAAAAAAGTCCAAACTGCACTAAAGACATTGGTGAACAAGGCTCCAGAAAACGATGGGATACCCATTAAGATGCCTCCACAAATGGATGGAAAGCTGGAAGAGCTTTGCCAAGAAATTGAGAAGACAGCTACCTGGCCAACTGGCTGGAAGAGATTCATATTTCATGTGTATTACAAAGAACAATGATCCAATAGAATGTGGAAGTTATGGAACAAGATCATTAATATCATTAAGCAAGTAAAATTTTGCTACGATTATTCAAAAGTGGTTGCAACAGTACATTGATAGGGAACTGCCAAAGTCAAACTGGATTCAGAACAAGACATGGAACAAAAAATGTCATTGCTGATGCTTGGAGGGATTGTGGTTGAAAAGACAGAATACCAGAAAGATGTTTACCTGTGTTTTATTGACTATGCAAAGGCATTTGACCCCATGGATCACAACTAATTGTGGATAACATTGCAAATAGCAGAAATTCCAGGATACTCTATTGTGCTTATGAGGATGCTGTGCATAGACAGAACAAGGGGATACTGGGTGGTTTAAAGTCAGGAAAGGTGTGCACTGTGAGCATATCCATTCATCATATTTCTTTGGTTTGTATACTGTCTTAGTCATCTAGTGCTGCTTTAACAGAAATGCCACAAGTGGATGGCTTTTTCTTCTGGATCTGGAAGAAGGTCCTTGTCGTCAATCTTCCCCTGGACTAAAAGCTTCTGAGGCTCAGGGACCCTGGTACTTCCCAAAGAATGTCCTCAGCTTCTGGCACGCTTCTTGGTGATATGGATTCCCCAGATCTTTCTGCTAGCTTCTCTCCTTTATATCCCAAGAGATTGCCTCAAGGCACAAAAATCTTATACGTCAAGTCCTGCCCCACCAACACCACTGCTGCCCAACCACTCATTTACATCATAAAGGCAGAATTCACAATACGAAGGACATCACACAATACTGAGAATTGTTGCCTAGCTAAATTGCCATACCGATTTTTGGGGGGAGCATAATTCCATGCATAACATATGCTGAGCAAATAATTCAAGAAGCTGGACTACATGACGAAGAACCCATCATCAGGCCTGGGGGAAGAATCACTGACAACCTGTCATATGTGGATGATACAACCTTGCTTTCTGAAGGGGGAAAGGACTTGAAATTCTTACTGAAGAAGATCAAAGAACACAGCCTTCAGCATGGATCCCACCTCAACATCTAGAAAACAAAACTCCTCATAACTGGACCAGTAAGCAACATAATTATAAACACAGAAAAGACTGAAGTTGCTAAGGATTTAATATTACTTATGATTACAATGATCAGTGCTCATGGAAGTAGCAGTCAAGAAATCCAACAATGTTCTGCATTGGTCAAACCTGCTGCAAAAGATCCATTTGAAGTTTTAAACATCAAAGATGTCACTTTGAAGACTTTAAGTGTCCCTGACCCAAGCCAAGATATTTTCAGTTGTCTCAAATACATACAAAAGCTGAGCAATGAATAAGGGAGACCAAAAAAGGATTAATGCATTTGAATTATGGTGCTGGCAAAGAATATGGAATATACTCTGGACTGTCAGAAGAACCAACAAATGTCTCTTAGAAATACAGCCAGAATACTCCTTAGAATATCCTGGTGAGATTTTGCCTCACATATATTGGACAAGTTTTCGGAAGGGACCAGTTCCTAGAAAAGGACATCATGCTTGGCATGGTACACGGTCAGTGAAAAAGAGGAAGGCCCTCAATGAAACGGATTTACAAAGTAGCTGCAACAATGGGTTCACACATAGCAACAGCTATGCAGATGACACAGGACCCGGCAACATTTTGTTCTATTGTCTGTAGGACTTTTATGAGTCAGAAGTGACTCTACAACACCTAACAACAATTAGAAAGCTGCTCTAAGATGTTTAGAGTCTTCTACTCACCAAGGGGCAGTCACACTATCTAAAAAAAATCCATGTTCACCAGCTCATTGCAATTTAGGCCACGTAAGACAGCCAAGCCAAGTGCCAATAGGTCTTTATTACTTTCTGAGTACTAAGCAAACTTTCGTATTTCATGACAAATTCTGGGGACCAGCAGAGCTGCTGATAAACCCGCCAGGGCTGTACCTGCAATAAACAGAAGTTGAGAATGTAAATTAGGGTTGAAAAAGCCTTCGAAGACAGAGAACTCAGGAACCATGGAAGGCTCTAGAGACAAGACAATGTAAGCCCTTGAAAAACTGAGGCCTTGAGAGATACAAACATTGGCCGAGGTCACAGAGCTGGTAATTAAATAGAAGTGGAATTGTAATCAGGCCTGATGACAGCACAGTTATGATAGTGCATTCTTCATCAAGGAAGTACTTTGGGCTGATTACTATTAAAAACTATCAGATGTAGTAGGGAAACCAAGTAAGGCAGAGCAAAAAAGGATAAGATTTCACAATTTCGTTGTCTTGTAAAAACCTTCAGAGGATGCCACTGCTTCAATAGATAACGTATTCCTACAGTAGTACTTGCAGATTCTCTTTTCCTTCTCAGCTGCATGTGGTTCAGCTGAAGGCTTTGGGACTTTGCTACTGTAACTGTAGAGTTCTTTCCTCATCAGTATTCTGCATTCATTTTCCATTTATCAAATCATTCCACTGTGTATCACCTGCCTTGAGATTTACTGGACTCGTTACCTGCATTCAACCTTGCTTGCCACCTATTTTCCGCTGTGTCTGGCTGCACTGTTCCATTGTTTCTTATGGGACAGTTGACAGTCGTGTAGTGCCTACATTTCTCATTTCATGGTGCCCCTGTCCCTGGTAGGGTGTGAGCAGAGGCTCCAAAAATAGGAGAGGACAGAAATGAGAAACACACCCTCTAGGTGCCACATCAAAATTGGAATTTTCTATAAGACTTCTGTGTTATTGAGGAAGAAACAATCCATTCTTTTCTGCTCTTTTTTTTTTTTTTGGCCTAACCTAAAGTCAGAAAACCTTTGCAAGGCCTATGTATCTACACTGCTAAAAATTAAACCCTGTTTCCAGTGGCCACGGATGATCTTAAATTCATTTCCACTTTAGGGATTAAAAAGGCAAAAAGAAAAGATGAAACGCCTTAGAGGAATTTAAACCTTCCTCTTTCTTATAGGATTTAATGCTCTGAGTTCTGTGCTTAATGTTACAGTCTTCAGAATAGTTCAGGAAATCCCAGATCTATTATGTGTAGCTTTTCCAACCTCAAATGGCTCCCATTAGCATCCTGTGGCCCAAATGAAGTAGATAAAGCCAGTCCTCAGACGGAGTTCTCGTCTATAGAACTCTTAGTTTGTACATCGTCAGCTGAAAATAAATGAATTAGCTTTTTCCAGAGAGAATTTTTTGAGTTTAGGGGTATGTTTTCTACCATAAAGACCCATGAGGAAACCGAGTGGTCAATGCTGGACACTGAAGTAATGGAGAGCCATATCTGGAATATTGAGTATGGGATATTTGTGGTCATCATCAGTCAAGACAGTTCTAATGGCATTGGAAACCACTGAGAGAAAAGCAAGGAAAATGCCTAAGGAGAAGAAAAAGGAAACAGAAGAGCAGATTGAAAAGAAAACAAAAACCAATCAATATTCTTGTGTAGAAAGATAAAGCTGAATGTACCTGAAGTTGAAAGCATTACAAAGACTACAGTTGGTATGTGCTGTTAGCTCAGTGTAGGGCTCTGTGTTGAGTACCATGGAGAAGTGAAGAGATAAGGAAACCAGGCACTTGCCAGGGAGTTGTAAGAAGTTTAGTGTAAGTTTAGAAAATGACTTAAATATGAACAATGTAAGCAGAATTTGGCACGTGGCTAAGAAATATGAAGATAAAGACTTCCGTTGTTTCAGAGCAAGGACAATGCCAGGTGAAAAGGTCAAGACAGAGAGCACAGGTGGAATTGCATTGCAAAAGATGAGCATTTTCAGACACACACATGTCAGAGGCATGAGTGTAAGACATAGAGGGGCCGCAGGGGCAAAAATTCCACGTATTAGTTAAAATTTGCTGGTGTAACAAATAACTCCTGAAGTCTCAGTGATTTAACACAACAAATGTCTAATTCTTGTTCCCATGAAGTCTAAAATAGATGTTTCTGTTTGTATGTGGCTATCTGGCTAGCAGTGATTGTGGAGAGAAATGCTCGCAGAAGATCTTATGGGCCAGGCTCGGCAGTGGTACAAAGCACTTTTTATGTTCTAGTCACATGACCACACCTAACTGCCAAGGGGAGCTAGAAAATGTAATCTACTGAGAAGAAAAATGTGGGTCCACGAAGAGGAGAAAATGGGTTTAATGATCAAATAGCTGGCCTTTATCTCTCACAGGCAGGAAGCCTATCTGGAGAAGTGTAGGACAGAAATTCAAATTGACATGGTGCTTTCAGGCTGTACCCAATTTCCAGATAGCCAAGAGACATTTAGAAAAGGGGCACCAAATACTAATATGAGTTGCTCCAGAAACCTCACGTTCTTCCCACCAGAGCTGGAACACACACTAGCAGATGGAACGTAGCTTTCATAACTTATAGGAATCAGACTATAACAGGAAAAGTTCCATCACCAGTGATGCCCCTTCAAAAGCTATCTGTGCAGAGATGAAGACCCCCCCTTGCGTACTCCACTTGGTGCCGTGGGTGATGAGCTTCCCTGGGACCGCACCTAACTGCTGGTCTCACCGCAGGCCAGTTAAGGTCCACTCAAGTGAATGGTAAGCTTGTGCTATGTGTGTTCTATCTGCACGGTTGCTGAGGAGACTAAGAAGACTTCCTCTCCCAGTTTTTTATACCCTCAGCTTATGTGAATTATTATCTCTTTTTAACCTAGCAACAAACTGTAGTGGTTATTTACAACCTCTGCTAACTAAAAGGTCAGCAGTTCGAATCTGCCAAATGTTCCTTGGAAGCTCTATAGAACAGTTTTACCCTGTCCTCTCTATGAGTCAGAATTGACTTGGTGGCAGTGAATTTGGTTTGACTGAAACAAACAAGCTACCGTGTCACACCCCCCTGACCTCCTGACCAGGGCAGTGATGTTAGCCCAGAACTGTGTCTTTTCAACCATGCTTAGAAACATCAAGATTGAAGCCTAAAGATGCCACCAGGAAGAGAAATAGGGAAAACCACGACCACCTGGGTTGTTCCAAAGACTTGCTCCTCCCAAGAAATAATTCAGTGTGGAACCGAGGGTGAAGGATGAGGTAATATTGAGATAAACTAAAGAAGTGAGTTGAGAAGAGTTCTGTTCTTGAATGATTGATTGATTCGCTCATTCATTCATTTAACAAAGATGCATTCATCACTTGCTATATGCCAGACATGGTACTAGATATTGAGGATTCAATAATGAATGTGTCTGGTGGAGACGGCAGTGATGAGAGCGAATATCGCGAGCACCGTAATGGAGCTACGAGTCAAATGCCACTGAAACACAGAGGCAATAACTCTGTGCTGGGAGAGTGCAGGCTCAGAGCTGAGACACAATGAGCCTTTTTGTGGTGGCTTGGTGAGCACTGGGAGAACATTCCAGAGAGTGAAAACATTAGTAGGAATGGCACAGGTATATGGAAGGGCATGGTGAACCTGTCAACAAAGTCAAAGGCAGTTTGGAATTTTTTCACAGCATCACAGTTTATTAGAAATTAGGCCAAACTAGCAGAGTTGAAAAGTATAAATTCAGTATAAGACAACAACATAACAATCAACAGCAGATAACACAGTATTTCAGAGTGGATCACTAACTTAGAAAACTGTAAACGTTTTTTTTCAGAGGTGGTAAATGTTGAGTATACGCTGACCAGAAGGTTTGCAGAGATAAATTCAAGGTTGAGAAATTCACAGCATGTTATTAAAAGAAAGTGCCTAGTGATACAACAGTTAAGCACTCAGTGTCTTTTTCCTTAGTGGAAGTAAAGACCTGGCAATCTGTTTCCCTAACGATTATGGCTTAGAAAACCCTACGGGGCAGTTCTGCTCTGTCCTACAGAGTCATTGTGAGTCAGAATCGACTTAACAGCAAGCAACAACAATTACTGAGATAAATAGGAATGTTTTACCTGGCCATTTGCAATTAGTTTACTCAGAAATATTGTTTGGGGTGGCTGACAACGATGTAGACTTTGAAGTCAGACAGACTTGATGCAGACTAGATGCAGCTGTTGTTGGCTGTATGACCTTGGAGACTTACCGTGTTTTTCTCAGTCTTAGTTTTCCTTGTCTGTAAAATGAAAAACTAGTTGCCACTGAGTCCTCTCTGGCTCATGGCCACCGCATCCGTGTCAGAGCACACTCATGCTCTATAGGGTCTTCCTGGGCTGATTTTTTCGAAGTAGTTCTTTTGGTACATTTGAAATCTTTTTTTCTTACGACATGGACAAAATCTGGTTTTCTTAGTAAGGAATTAAGAAGAAATGGTTGCTGACCCACAGTGTTTGCCCCAGTCACAGTGGTGGGAATTGGTGTTAGGTGCCGTTGAGTCAGTTCTGTGTACAATAGAACAAAATACTGTCCGGCCCTGTGCCATCCTCACAATTGTTGGGACCGAGCCTGTTGTTGTAGCTCATGTGTCAGTTCTTCTTCCTCTTTTTTGCTGACCTGCTACTTACCAAGAGTAATGTCTTTCTCCAAGGCGCATCCCTCCTGATAATATGTCCATGGTGGAAATTAGGAGAGAAATGAACGTATCCTACTTTGCAATGGCGGTCTGGATGGTACAAATGATTAATTTTCTTGGCTGATGTGGAGGCTGGAGTCTACCAGAGGTACCTTACAAGGAAGGTTTGGGGATCAACTTCCAATAAAACCTGTCCTTGAAAACCCTATGGAATGTATATATAGTTCTATTATGACACACCTGAGGTTGCGGTGAGTTGTAACTGTGACTCAGCAACTCTTTTTTGTTTTTTAAGTTTCCAGTGAGATTTTCCCAACTCTTTATAGGGATTATTTTGGAGATGAGTGGTAAATCAGATCGTGTTAGTCCAGTAGGAGAAAGCTTGATGATTTACCTAGTGCTGGTAATCTGCTTCCAAAAGGTCGCAGCTGTTAAAAATGGAACAGCCCTATCTGAGCCACAGGGAGTCACCATGAGTCAGAATCAACTTGATGGCAACAATAAGATGCCTGAGCCTGCAGGGAGAGTGGCAAAGCTGCTTGGTATTGCCATTCCCGAGGAGCTGCTTTGATTGTGCTCTTGGAGCTGTGGGCAGATGTGTTTCTGCCTTGCAGAGCTGGACCTTGAGTGATTCCCTGTGGAAGTTGCAGGATTTAATTTTTTTAATGTACATGACCACTCTCTGCTCTCATGCCCACCGCCTTCCTTGGTCCTTTTTCCATTTAACATAAATTGAATTCCAAGGGAATAATACAAGGATACCATACTATTCATTTCAGTCTGTTGACAGGCAATTTTTCTGGAGTACCCTGCTGGGGGATTTGATAGTGAGAGGGCTGGTATGAAAATGTGCTGTCTGATACTGTTACAGCTTTTGTCCCCAGTCTGGTGTTTATGGGCTGCTTTGTTCTTATGTCTTATACAGTTTGGGATACTATATTTTTATACACTAATTGTTTCAAAATTAATAAACCAATTTTTTTTGTTGTTGTTTTGAAAGTTCCAAACCACATAGTATGCTTACCATATGACTGAGGTTCAATGAGCCTGTCATAGAAAATAAATTTTGTTGGTTTTTTGATAAATGTCGCATTGCACACAAATACTCTGATTCTGACTCTGAGTGCATTGCTCTTTGAGAAAGGATTACTTACGTTCTACAGGAGGAAAAATTCTCTCACATTGCTACACCGTAACTACACGCAGACCCACTGACTGTTTTGAAGGCAAAGTCCGCTTATACCTTTGACAGTACTGCTTTCTCTAGGCCATTGGCTCTGAAACTTGAGCATGTGTCAGAATCCCACTGAGGGCTTGCTGAAATGAATATGGCTGGGCCCCACCACCAGAGTTTCTCATTCAGTGGATCTGGATGTCCTCGAGAACTGACATTTCTAAGTTCCTAGGTAATACTGTTGCTGCTGGTCTGGGCAACACACTTAGAGGAGCACTTCTTTAGGTCATGTGCCTCCAGGGCTGAAAAGATTCTAAGAGGTAGTCACACATCTGCATGTGAGAGAAAGGGGAAATGATTTTATTAATAGCTGGGAACATTATCTTACCCTTCAAAGGAAGCCAATTTGCCTTTCAATTACCTTCATCCAATGAAAATATTGATGAGTCATCCAAAATGGCAGATCATCAAAAATCGGTGTGGAGGAATTTATCTAGGATTTCCAGTTGATCGCTGATAAATAGAAGAAAGAGTACTGAATTGAAGGCCAACTGGACAGTGAACTTGAGTTCTATTCTTAGTACAAACTGGCTGGCTATGTTTGGCCCAAGACTAACCATCTCTATGAATTCTATCTGTGGACAAAGATCGTGGATTATGTTAACTGCAAAGGACCCTTCCAGCTTTAACCTTCCATATGTGTGATCCTCACCGGGCACTTTGGCTTGGCAACCAGGAGTTTAAATGTTCACTAGGCCCACCTACTTGTGTGGGTATTTAGAGCAAAAGAATCCAAAAGACAGTGGGAGCAAATCTACCTCATAGTTAATAGCTATGGTCTTGCCAACCCTGGTGTCAGGAAGAGAAGAGCCAACTGGAGATCCAAGGGATTCCAACTGCTTCACCTATTCCCCGCCCCCCCACCAAACCAAACCCATTGCCATCAAGTTGATTCTAATTCATAGTGACCCTATAGGACAGAGTAAAACTGCCCCTTAGGGTTTCCACGGAGTGCCTGCTGGATTAGAAGTGCTGTCCTTTTGGTTAGCAATCATAACTCTTAACACTCACCACCATGGTTGACCTATGGTAGGACTAATTTGATCATCAGAAAACCAAATTTGCAACTGTTGAGTTGATTTTGACTCCTAGTGACCGTATAGGGCAGGGTAGGACTGCCCATGTGGTTTCCAAGAAGCAGTCAGTGGATTTGAACTGCCAGCCTTTTGGTTAGCAGGCAAGCCTCCTTTGTCAACAGAGCTTCTGTGGATCACTAACAGTCTGCAAATATTAGCAGCTCTGCTACACATCCCCTCTTCTGTGGCTTCAGCACTATTTCAGTACCACAGTCAGTTCCTCAGTTGGGGGAAAAATGACCATCTCCCCCTTCTCACTAGGAACCCTTGAACTTTCTTTGGAAGCATCCCACTTGGGCAACTAACATATCTGCCTCTGCTTAACTTCAAGCATCTGACAGGGTTACAACAGAAAAGAGAATATTTTAACTTTCCTTTCAGAATCCCGAGCAGGCTGTGTGGGAAGCACACAGGGGGTAGAAGGCATTTAAAATGGAAGCTATTGTTGTATCCCATGGTCGATTGCATGAGGTCTGACACTTAAGTCTGTAAACTCACTGCTTAGTATCTCTGTGGTCAGCTAAAAACCACTCTCCTTGAGAAGCTATGCACCAATGCCAGCACGTAGTCCACCCTTCAAAGCAAGTTTGCACCTCTTTCTGCAATGGCCATTGTGCACAGTGACATGGTGACAAGTTCACAAACTTTATTGTATAGTTGTCCTTGAGGGTGTTTTCAGCCAGTAAACAAATAACTGTATAGGAACACCTTCCTTTACTCACCTGATCTGGCCCCCGATGACTTTTTTCTTTACACGAACATAAAGGAAATATCAAAAGGAAGACCTTTTGATAACAGTCAGGACATCAAGGGTAACATAACAACAGCTCTGATGATCATCCCAGGAAAAAGAGTTCCAAAATGTCTTTGAAGGTGGACTAGGAACTGGCATTGGTGCATAGCTTCCCAAAGGAAGTACCTCAAAGGTGACCGTAGTGATACTCAGCAATGAGGTAAGTAGCACTTAGAACAGTTAAGCTCACTGACTTGTTAGACCTCTTATGTGTCTATTTGTTACCTATATAAACATGTGGGCTCCTTCCAGCTAAGGGCTATGCTTCCTCTATCATTGCCTCTTCCTTGAGTTTCTCTAGTGATAGAACCTGGAGCAGAAGTGTTTTGTAAAGGTTTGCTTGGTGGGAAAGCAAAAGGATGAATGAATGTTGGTCTGTGTGAAGGTAAATGCAACGATTATCTCTTCAGTTTGCTTGTTTCTCTCAGAAAATGACTCAGAATCAATAAACTTTATTAAACGGATAAATGAGCAATTTTTGTAGAAAACAGAAAGTTGTGTTGGAAGCTCAGAAACCCCTTTACCTCGACAAGAAGGCACTAAATGGGTGGAAGACTACATTTTCCTATAGAAGTTACAGAGAAAACAAGATTGTTTGAGACTCACAAAACTGACCTCTGAATTTCTGAGTCTTGATTAAATTTCAGTAGGTCCCAAATGTACCTATGCAAGATAAAGTAAGTAAATGACCTCCCTCTGATTTTGTGAGTGATTCATATTCTTATCCCTGTTTATTGTTTAATAATAATAGCAATGATGCCAACATAACTAACTGTCATTAGGCTCTGAGACCCAGATCCTGTGCAAGCCTTTCACTCTCCCATATACTACAGAAATTGGAGAGATTAAAAAAAAAAAGAAAGCATTGCCCTGGAGTCTATTTCAACTCATAGCGACTCTATAGGCAGAGTAGAACTGCCCTGTAGGGTTCCCAAGGAGCACCTGGTAGATTTGAACTGCTGACCTTTTGGTTAGCATCCATTGCACTCAGTCACTATGTCACATGGGTTTCAAAATGAGAGGTGACGTGATAAGAGAAGCAAAGGGACAGAGAAAATGTGAGGACACATGCAGAGGTCTGAGTGATGTGAGGCTGTGAGCCAGGCAATGCTGATAACCTCTGGGAACTGGAACAGCCAAGGAAAGGGGTTCTTCCCAGAGCTTCCAAGAACAGAGCCCAATGGACCAGTGGTGGACTTCTGACCTCCAGAAGGAAGTAAATCTATGTAGTTTGAAACAGCGAGGTATATACGGAGCCCTGGTGGCACAGTGGTGAAGCATTCTGCTAACCCAAAAGTCAGTGGTTTGAACTCTCCAGCTGTTCTGAGGGAGGAAGGTGTGGCAGACTGATTTCATACAGATGACAGCCTTGGAACCCCTATGGGGCAGTTCTACAGGGTCACTATGAACCTGGGTGGACCCCATGGCTCTGGTTTGGTTTGGGGTTCAAGTGTGGGGCATCTTGTTACAGCAGTGACAGGAAGCTCACACCCAGGAGGTATAATCTGGTGATGGACGCACCTGCCCGAGGTATAGAGATGCCAGCACAGGATCCTGCATCACCTGCTGTCATTGCTCCTCAGACCTCAGCCTGGAGAGATCCCCAGCTTCACCTGCTGCTTTATTTATCAGAATAAATGCATGCCATTTCAGAAATTGGGTGCCATACCAGAGCACTCACAGAAATCAAAGTAGCAAACCGACATAAAATTGCCATAATAGAGCATATTCTTGTCCTCACTTTGACTGATAAAATGACATGCCCACAAGATTTGTAAAAATCTCTGTTCCTCTTTTCCTGCTCTTTTTGGATTCTCCTTTTCCCTCTTTGCTGAGACATCAAATTCCTTAGCACAAAATTTCCCTTCACTTACATGTAGGGTGACCTTTGTTTTTCTTTCTCTTTAAGTGAGGATATTTTTCCCTGTTTAACTATTTTTATGATGTACCTTCAAATAGAAATGTAAGAGAACTTTGAAACAGCAAATATAATGGTGAGGAATACAGAATCTAATTTTCCCTCTAATTTAGGGGTAATTGTTAGGCTTTATTTAAGTGTATTAAAACTATAAGAGATTGTGAGGTTTGTTTAAACTTTAAAAAGAAAAAAATTAATATCTTTTCAAAAAAACCAAACCAAGCCCACTGCTGTCAAGTTGATGACATCTCGCAGAGATCCTACAGGATGGATTAGACCTGCCCCATGGTGTTTCCAAGGAGCTCCTGGCAGATCGGAACTGACAACCTTTCAGCTAGCGGATGTAGCACTTACCACTACTTACCACCAGAGTTTCCAAAGCCAGTGCTGTCACATTGGTTTCAACTCATAACAACTCTAGAGGTAGGAGTAGAACTGGCCTGATAGAGTTTCCAGGGGGCGCCAGGCGGATTTGAACTGCCAGCCTTTCAGTTAGGAGATGTAACACTTAACCACTACACCACCAGGGTTTCCAACATCTTTTGGGTACCTATTATATGTCAAGGAACCCTGGTGGTAATAGTTAAGAGCCTGGCTGCTAACCAAAAATTGGATCCACTAGTTACTCCTTGGAAACCCTATGGGCCGTTCTGCTCTGTCCCATGGTGTTGCTATGTGTTGGAACTGACTTGAAGGCCATGGGTATTCCACGTGAAATCTTCTGCACACACCATCAGACATACTTCTCACAACGTATAGATGCTGGATTTTATCCCTAGTTTTTAGATGATGAGACAGAAAGACTCAGTCCATTGTAGAGGTCTCATCACTTCAAAAAGGAAAAGGTCAGACTTTACCTGAAGTCTAGATTAATGTAATAGGAGCCCTGGTGGTGCAGTGGTTAAGCACGTGGCTGCTAACGGAAAGGTCAGCTGTTGAAACCCACCAGCCACTCTGCAGGACAAAATGGGGGATGTAAAAATGCAACACTTGAAGACATTGGCAGACAGTTCTACTCTATTCTATAGGGTCCTTGTGAGTTGGAGTCAACTGGATGGCAACTTTTTTTTTTTTTTAACTATAGACCCCACGAAGAGCTGCTTTCTGTTCCATGCTGACTCTAAGATGGACCACCATCAAATAGCTTTCTGAAAACTTCCTGACACCCGGAAGCAAGTGGGTTTTCTACAACAGTGGGTCTGTCTCATTTGCTCATGACATGCACCAGCTAGTTTGAGATGTCTTCCCTTATTACCACCCTGCCTCTTCAAAGGCCACACCTTGTCCTCTAAGCTGTAGAAGGTGCCCTGTTCATGGACTCAAACCCTTGTTTTCATTTTCTGTGCACTTGTCATGTTTGGAAGCAGAGGAGGGTTTGGCAAAGAAAGCCTGTGTGACATGATCCTGGCAGATCTGGTCCACCCACACCATGCTCCATTACAAAATATGGTGTCATGGATTTAATTGTGTCCCCTGAAAATGTCTGTAACTTAGGTCATATGTCCTAGTATTATACAGCTGTCCCCCATTTTGTCAATTGAGGGTACTTTCTTATCTGCTATAAATTTTATCACTGCAATAAGATGGATTACCAGTGATATACTGATGAAGTCTACAAGATTAGACAGTAGCTTAAGCTAATCTCTTTGGGGTATGAAAAAGAGAAGTGAGCAGAGAGGCATGAGAACCTCAGACCACCAGAAAAGCAGTGCCAGGAATCTGAGGCTTCTGTGTTGAGGTGATCCTGGGTCAAGAGAAGAGTGATGCATCATGGGGACCTTCTGTCACAGCCAGCGAAGAGAGAAAGTGCTCCCCTGGAGCTGACACCCTGAATTTGGACTTCTAGCCCACCAGACTGTGATGAAGTAAGTTCTTCTTTGTTGAAGCCACCTATTTGCGGTATTTCTATCATAACAACACTACATAACTAACACATTATTTCCCATCCATTAGTGAATTCTGCTGTCTTTCTTTGGTATCTCTTGTTATTAGTTGCAAAATAGATGCCCATTATGAATACATCCAGCAAGGATGACATTTCATGATGTTATGAAATCTTGGTGTCTGCGAAGAGGTATAGTATTGATTTGCATTAACAAGTTATATGAATTATGGGAAGACAAGAAAGAGAACAGTCCATACCTTTGTGACAAAGAAAAGCTTTAAAAGTGTGGTTTGGTAGGAAAAAAAAAAAATCCTAAGGGAGGGGAAAAAAAAAAAAAGACTAAGAGAGTTAAGAGTAAATGCATGCAGAGGTGTGGCAGGTACATGTTTGACAATCACGTCGTCTTATTTTTCTATAGCACTGTGTTTCTGTAGACCTTATTGTCACCTCAAAGCCAAAAGGAATCTTGCTGAAGATAGGATGAAGGACATTTAGTGAACAAGTAGCTGCCCTCCTGATGTCCTGGCTCTTCCCGTATTGCCCTTATCTGCCCAATTCCACCTCTGCCCTACTATGTGCTCCTCAGACCTCAACACTGTAGAACGCATCATCCAGGTTCTATCGACCTGACTTTGCACTGGGTTTAGCCAGTGAGGTGCACCAGCAGACGCTGGGACGAGAGGGCCGGGAACTAGAGGCAGTTCTCCCTGTCCTCTTTCCGTTTTCATGTGATGGGTGTATCCTTCCGCCACCATCGCCAGAGACCTCTCCTCCGTGGGTCCAGCTCTCAGTGGGCGCTGAAGAGTCTTCCCTTCCCTTGCCGCTTCATGTATAGACATAGTAATGACTTTCTCCTATTACTGATCTCAAGATGCTTCAGCCTTTCTTGTTAGTCATCCTAACCTGTCCATTTTCAGTGCAAATAGTACTTTCTTTAAACCCCCTCAGCTCAACCTTCTGTGTATAATTGTTTTTTATAGACATCCTAACTGATGAACAAGGTAGCTGTCTTTTTCAAAAAACTGCCAGAACCTTCTAAATAGAACATTCCCCTATATCTTGTTTTTGTCCCAGTGGTACCAGAGCTAGCCATACTTTTAAATCTTAAGCTTGTTTGCTGTTTCTGTTTATACCTGGGGAGCTAACTTTACCTGTTCCACAGAAGAGAATGAGATAAAGGTGTAGCTCTTTAAGAGTGTCATGGACTTCATTTTCTTGGAGGGTCAAATCAGTACCTCCCTGAAATCAGCCTCCTGTGAAGCTATAAGGTCCCTCTGTTTTAAGGTCTCTGAGCTTAGGAGGTTTTCTCTGCCACATGACATCAGGATTTCAAAAAGCTTCCACTGTACTTGTTTCTAGGCCTGACAATGTCACTTTAATGGTTTTACAATCCCCATGACACTAGTGTCCCAGACATTTTTAGAAAATTCAACATTACCATCTACAATAAAATGTTGTAAAGGAGTTGTACTCTTACCTCAAGCAGGAAAAGTCTGATTAAAAAGATTTTGTGCTGGCCCTGAAGGTCAGTATTTACGGCACTATATTATTTATAAATAATGTGAGAATTATTATAGCAGTAAAAATTGGTGTTCCAAAGAATGGGCATATTAGGAATGGCTAAATTATGGTGACATTGAGATCATAGGTCACTTCTGAAGCTTCATTGCAAACCAGTGGAAAATTACCAACAACTTGACTGCCAAGCTACAGAAAAATCTTGAAAGACATAAAGAACAGTGAGAAATTCCTCTTCACAAGAGGAATGAGGAGTCCAAGGGTGGTTAGTGCTACACGTCTCTGAGTTTGTCATCCTGCGCTGGTTTATGTGTTGTTGTGATGCTAGAAGTTATGTGACCCGTATTTCAAATACAAGCAGGGTCTCCCAAAGTTGAGAGGTTTTAGTGGAACTTCCAGACTAAGACAAACTAGGAATAAAGGCCTGGTGATATATTTTTGAAACTAAGCTGATGAAAGCCTATAGATAACCCTGTGGATAACAGTAGAATATTGCCTGATATCATGCTAGAAGATAAACCCTTTAGATTAGAAGATACTCAAAATACACAGCGGCTGCAACAACCAGGTTAAGCATACAAACTACAGTGAAGATGGTGCAGGACTGGGCAAGCTTCTGTTCTGCTCTAAATGGGGTTGCTGTGAGTCAGCCAGAGTTGCCCACAGCAACTAACAAGAGCAACAGCAGCAAGTTGATGTAGGGGCAGGGAACAACTGTCTATAGGCTTGAACTTGAACTGCTGATCTTCTGGTTAGCAGCCATCACACTTAACCACTACACCATGAGAGTTTCCTGGATGACTCTGGGTTTTTTTAGTTTCCCAGGGCTGCTATAACACACAAAAAAACTTGAATTTTCACAGTCTGGAAGCTGAATATCCAAATTACAGTCTCAGCAGTGTCAGTTGCTTCCTTGTAGGTGGTCCTGGGAGTTTTTTTGTTCCTTGGCTTGTAGAAGATTCTCACACACCGTCTCTCTTCCCCTGTATGTCTCTCTTCCCCTGTATGTCTCTGTATCAATTCTGGTATTGTTGTAACTCACAAGTGATGAGATTCAGGATCCATCCAACATTGGCTTGCTCTCATGACATAACAAAAGAAGAACAACTATTATCCAAACACGATCCTATTCACAGAAATTCAACACATATTTTTGGGGGGACAATTCACCCACTACAAGGCTAAGAAAATTCAGGAGGTAAAAGGACAGATGCATTACTTTTCTCCTAGGAAGAATGTTTGGGGGCTATAGCATTGTTGGAACACTCTCAGGAATCAGTGGCTAGATGCCATTTGGTTTCAAAAGATTCCCATCTAGTCTCAAGACATACCTTTTTTTTTTTTAAAAAAACACGTTTTGAAAAACTATTTTCTATTACATTCCTACCTCACCCCTTGTCTGATTGCAGCACCCCAAAGCCAAGGACTAGTTTTCATCTAAAAGCTTAGTTAACAGGTATGTATTGTTATGGGAAATATACTAGCTTTAAAGTATGAGGTTGAACTCTAATTCCTTTTTTTCCTTTTTTTTTTTGATTAATGTACTTTAGGCGAAGGATTACAGAACAAACTAACTTCTCATTAAACAATGAGTTCGTATACCATTTTGTGACTTTGATTACCAAACTCACAACATGGTCAGCACTCTCTGTTCTTGCCCTTGGGTTCCCTGTTATCAGCTTTCCTGTCCCCTCCACCCTTCTAGTCCTTGCCCCTGGGCTTTTGTGCCCCTTTAGTCTCATTTTGTTGTGTGGGCCTGTCCAATCTTTGACTGAAGGATCAACGGCAGGGGTGATTTCATTACTGAGCTAAAAGTATGGCCAGGGGCCATACTCTTAGAGTTTCTCCAATGTCTGCAGGCCAGTAAGTCTGGTGTTGTTATTATTTGGTGAGTTAGAACTTTGTCCTACAATCTTTTCCATCTCTGTCTGGGACACATTATTGTGATCCCTGTCAGAGCAGTCAGTTCTGATAAATGGGCACTATCTAGTTGTGCTAGACACTTGAACTTTAATTCTGACTGATAGTGAGACTTCTACAATGAGAAACAGCTCAAAAAATTATTTTCATAACAACCCATCTAGTCATATTGTTTCTGGGTGTGGTCAAGAAATTGATTTAGTTAAGAAAAATCATGACTTTGACATTGGGAATCTGAAGACAGCCAGCAAGCTATCCCTTTGTTGGAAAAACTCCTGCCCAAGAACACTGGAGATGCAGGTGAACTTCTGAACACTTGGGGAGAAATGAAATCATCCTCTAATCCTTTGCTAATCACTTGTCTCCCTATCTTGTTTTTCCTGTGTTTAGGCATTCTGAGTGTTTGGTTTCTTTTCTTGGAGCTCATTTCTCATAGTGTAAAATTTCTGTAAATATTTTTTCTTGCTGTAACAAAATTTTATTCTAACAGGCTTATGGAAGTTCACAAGTAATCTTCAAACTACTAATTGTGTGGAGATTCTACTAGGGAGGAGGTAGATTCAGTTCACATATGACTGCCACATAACCTACAGAATATAAATAACAATGTGCTTCATAAAGAGTAGTTTGCAAGGTGCACAATCTTTTCTTGGCAGTGTGTGCCTGAGGACAGAATAAGAAACCAAATATTTATGATTCTTTACTCTCCATTGGGAGTTGCCTTATAGTTACTTCTAATCTTTTGATTATGGGAATAAAAATAACCTTCAGTATTATATGTCTCTTCCTTTCTTGGCTTTCTGCATTTTGATCAGAGTCAGGATGCTCCTGGAATCTGTGGGACAAGGTGCTGGGGAGCTGAGGTGAAGCCACTAGACTTGGCCGGCTAGAAATTGTGCCCTGTGTATCTATAAGCTGCGTCCCCATACTACCTGAGGTTGTACCCCATACTTCGGAAGTACAGAAAGATTTGATTCCTGAAATTGAGGACTTAAAGTTTCATTGTTGGAACATTCACTGTGTACCCTCCTGTGGCTTAAAGTTCTTCTGCTCTTAACAGGGAATTTGTTGTTATAGATGGTGGTGGGTGCTTTTAATTGCTTGTGACTGACTCATAGCGACCTCATGTGACAGAGTACAATCGCTTCATAGGCTTTTCTTGAATCTTTTCTTTAGGGGAACAGATCACCAAATCTTTCTCCAGTAGAGCAGTAGGTAGGTTCTGACCACCTTCTTTTTTCAGTTAGCAGCTGAATGCTAAACTGTTGAGCCACTAAGACCCCTGACAGTGAATTGGAAGGTACTAACAAAAGGTGAGGGATACTGGTTAATAGCTATGACTACTAACCAAAAGGCTTGTGGTTCAAATCTACCAAGCACTTCTTGGGAACTCTGTGGATCAGTTCCACCTTGTCCTATAGGGTCACTAGGAGTGGAAATTGACTAGGCAGAAACCAGTAGGGAACCGTTTTTAAAAATTAGCTTTTGATTGAGTCTTTTTCTGTAATGCAAGATGAAAATTCTAAGGTGTTGAAAAGACAAACTTCCTATTTCTGTCAAGTACAGACCAGATTTTTATGGATTTATAATTTTAAGAAATTTGTATTTCTATCCTATCTTGTACAAATGGGGGGTATAATATAAAATATTTATTGTACCTTTTTTCTTTATGATGACATTTGTTTTATCTTGATTGTACAGATTGTTTCCCTGACTGCTTAATATATTTATTAGCCACATTGACTGTATCATATCCTTATTTATACAACCTTAAGGGAACCATTTTAAGACAAGTCATAGCTCATTATTCAGGAACTGCAGGAGTCTGGCTAAGCTGGGGTATGATGCAGCAACAACAAAGGTCCATTTCTCTTGAGTTCACTGAAACTTCACTTCACTTTGTCTCCACCCTAGGACCGAGGCTAATGAAACATTCTCTCTATTTAGCATTGCTTACTGTCGGGATAGGGACATTTGTGATTCAGTGGTAGAATAATTGCCTTTCATATGTGAGACCTGTGTTCACAGCCACCAACTGTCAGTGGTGGGGGGACTGCAGACTTGCTGTGATGTCTGAAAAGTTTCAGTGAAGCTTCTTGACTAAGACAGACTAGGAAGAAAGACTTGATGATCTACTTTTGAAAATTAACCAGTGAAAACCCTTTGTATCACAATGGTCTGATTTGTATTGCCTACTGGTCATGGGAACGACCCATTGTGTTGTGTGTGGGTTCACCACAAGTCAGTGATAGCTAACAGCAGTCTCAAGCCAGAGGAGAAGAGAGGTGGCAAATCATGCCTAGCTCTTAAAGCTTCTCAAGTACATCACCTCCATTTCTCACTGCTTAAAGTAAGCTACAAGGTGACTTTTGAGTTCAAGGTGAGATATATAATGCTGCAGTGAAGGTGACTGCAGGAAGAGACACTGGAATACTGGACGTGCCATAACAGACTCTTCCGCAGGAGGCAAGAGGATGAAAACGGAGCAAGACTCGGGAAGCGTGGAAGATGCTCACGTAACTCTTGTTACCCCTGGGCCCAGTGCTCGGTGGCCATTATTCACCATGTTCCTGCCTGTCACGACCTTGTGATTAAATTAATTGGTTAAGGAAACCTGGTATGTATTTCATGTGATTAATGCCTTGGAAAACAATTGCAGTAGATTGCACTGATTCCTTTCATTTTACATATGTGAAATTAGAGGTTTAGGAAGGCTGCATGCAAATTTATGTAAAGTGAGATGCAAATCCATATTTTGAACCATGAGTCCCGGCACTTCCCCTCCCCCCAGAGAAGAACTGCACCGTTGAATATGCATGTGATGCATACGGTGCCGCTGTTTTCAGACGAGCTCAGAGCCAGCAGCCATATAAACCCCAGTGACATCAGGCGAGCAGCACACACGATTTCAAATCATCTACCAGCAAAAATGGAGCCCCCAGTTCTGGATATTTTCAGGGTTAACATTTTCAAACAAGATCTGGAGTTAATAAATGCACGGTCCCTAAATGCCAAGTCCTCTTCTCGACAACGCAGCGGCATGCAGTTGAACAAAGACAGTACTTACTGGTGGAAGCCACACTGGAATTTCATTCTGATGACTTGCTTCTGGTGATCACTTGGCTGAGTAGATCAAATAAATCTTCATTGCCACAAGCCAGTAACTGTGTGTGGACATATTCCTCCTTCATTTGTCCCGATCAGCAAGGGATTCTGGTTCCAGTGTTTATGTGGGGAGTGATTATTAAGATGGTCTCTAAGACAGAAACTAAATTTGTACCTGAGTGCTTTCAAGTGAGGCATGGGGGGAAATTAACCACTTGTAGGAATGCCAATTAGAAGAAATAATGTCTTGGTTGGCCTGCAGGGTACGCACACGATTGGCTGATCTTATGCTTCTCCTGTGAGACCCAATTTTGCTTTGATACTATGTAGATGTGGAATATTTTTCATGGATGTTTATAAATAAACAGATACGGTGAGCAGTCTCATGAGGGTTCTTCTAATTTGATAGCAATTAATCCAGGCATTTAGTCATTTAAGTATTCATTTATTTATTAAATACTTTTTGATTACACTCAACATGCCTGGCGGAGAGTTGGTGTAGGAGGATAAATGAGACGCCTCTCCTGCCCTTGAGAAATGCCAGCCTACTGAGCTAACTAGAACCTTCCTTAGTGTCAAGGGCTCTGTCTCCTGCTGGCATTTAAAAGTAAATGCTAGTGAATTCCCACCACCTGTCAGTTTGCCGCACGGTGGCACCTTGCATGTTGTTATGATGCTGGAAGCCATGCCACCAGTGTTTCCAACCCTAGTAGGTCCACCCACGGTGGGCCGGTTTCAGCAGAGCCTCCAGACTAAGACAGACTAGGAAAAAAGGCTTGCGGATCTACTTCAGAAAATTAGCCAGTGAAAATGCTGTGGATAACTAGAAAATATTGCCCAGTGTAGTGCTGGAACATAGGTCCCTTAGATTGGCAGGCACTCAGATCATGAGTGCTGTAACATACCAATGATTATAAAGTTGGTTTAGTTCTGTTGCACGTAAGGCCACCGTGAGTCAGAGTTGACCTAATGACAACTAATAATAGCAACAAACTAATGAATCCACAGAAGGAAAAATGAAATGAAATATGAAATATGAAATATCCAGAATAGGCAATGCATAGAGACAAAAATTTATTCATGGTTACCCAGGACTGGAGGGGAGATGGGAGTTGTTAATTCAAGGTGAGTCAGAGCTGACTTGATGGCAATGAGTCTGGTATTTTGGATTTGAATTTCTGTTTGGGATGATGAAAATCTTTTAGATAGCAATAATGGTAACACAATATGGTCAATGTAATGTCTCTGAATTATACTCCTTTTTTAAATATTTTTTTATTATGATTGAATGAAAATGTACAATCCCGTATAAATTTGCATGCCCGCCTATGTGCAGCACCCTCTGCTCTCCCTGTCCAGTGATGGCACCCTCCTCTCCGTTCTGTAAATGTCACATCCTCCTAACAATCTCCTGTCTCCTACTCTCCACCCTCTCCCCCACCTCCAGTAAGAGGTCAGCCGGATGACATCCTACAGACGCATGAAATCATAAAGTGCACACATGATATGGTCACACTGTGTCACTAAGTCCAATCCATTCCTGTCCTAAGGGTTGATCTCCATTATGGACAAGGTCAGCATCAGGGCCAGGGGCCATTGTCCTAGGGGAACCCCGAGGCCCCTGGACCATCAGTTGTGGTCCTTTGTTGGAGATCTCAGGGCTTAGTTAAGAGTGTAAGTGGCAATTTTTGTTAAACATATTTTGTCAAACAAAACTTTCAAATATATTTATGAACCACATTGAGAAATCTATCAGGTGGAAGAAGAAAGACATGAGATCATTTAAGGTGAGGCTGATGGAACAACTGTCCCTCAGTACAACTGCTTTTATAAGTATCCATTTAGCAAAATATTTCTCAGAAAATAGAAGAAATTTTCTTGTAGTAAGTGTTAAATTTCAACATTTATGACAACAAAATTTCAGCACAACAAATAAGTTTCAAATGTACCCTGGAGTTCATCATCATGAGGTTTGATCTATAAATTTTTAAATATGCCTATTGTTTGATAGATAATTGACTTATAAACTTTCCTGGAAAAAAGGAAAAAGGCAATACAGTGACTATGATTGAGCTCTAAAATGACTTAAGAGTCAAGGATCTCTTTTCTTTTCTACCTGTTGTCTGCTGGCTTAACGTCTTCCTTCAAAATGACTGGCATGCCAGTGACAGTGTGCCGGGGTTCCCCCTAGATATTTACATGGGAGGACCAAAAACCAAACCACATGCTCTGCTACCAAGTTGATTCTGACTCATAGAGACCTTATAGGACAGAGTAGAACTGTTCCATAGAGTTTCCAAGCGGAGCCTGGTGGATTCAAACTGCTCATGTTTTGGTTAGCAGACATCGCACTTGACCACCACGCCACCAGGGTTTCCTGATATGGGAGGGTAAAGTCAAAACCTCAGGTAAGTTGGAACACGTTGTAATGAAAACCATAATCATCATAAGACAGGAGCAATTCCTCTCTTATGTATATGCTCCAAGGAATTAAAAGCAGGGACACAAACAAATGCTTATGTGCCAGTGTTCACCACAGCATTATTCACAACAGCTATGAGATGGAAACAACTCCAGTGTCCATCAGCAGAAGAATGGATAAATAAATGGTGGCATGTGCACACAATGGACTACTGTTAAGTCACAGAGAGAAACTTAAGTCCTGATACATGCTACCAGGTAAACGAACCTTGAAAACATTCTGCTGAGTGAAATAAATTAGGCACCAAAGGACACATATTACAGAAAATATCTAGGCACCAAAGGACAAATATTATATTATCTCACTTACAGAAAATCTCTAGAATAGCAAATACATAGAGACCAACCTTTATTTGCGGTTGCTAGAGGCATGTGGGAGGCGGAAAGAGTTAGTAATTGTTTAAGGGGCACTGAGTTTCTGTTAAGGGTGATGAAAATATTTGGAAAAAGATTATTTGGATTGTAATTAATGCCCCTGAATTAGATACATAGAAATCACTGAAATGGAAAATGCCTTGAGATAAACATGTGTGTGTATATATATATGTGTGTGTGTTATATAAATATGTATATATAAAACAATAAAAAATAAAAAGAAAGCAAAAACACTGTAGGTGACGATTCTAACATTTATTGGATGTATTTCAGTTTAGAAACCTTAAAATTGCATTATCTCACTTTGTAACTGAGATCTATATTAGGAAACAAACCCAAGCCAACCAAAGTAGTGTCAGTACCAAATTGAGACACCTGAAGAATATCGGTATGTGATTACCAAAACAAGATTTTGGTAATCTTGTATGATTCCACTTACATGAAATATCTAGAATAGGCAATGCCTAGAGACAAAACTTTATTAGTGGCCCCAGTGGGGCTGGGGAAGAGAGATGAGAGTTACTGGTTCAAGGATGCTGAGCTTCTTCTGTACAGGAATACAGCTTCCCTGACAAAGGGGAAGTCTTCTCAATAAGGAGAAAGAACTGGGAGAGAAAGGAGAGAAAGACTAATCCAATTCCCAGTCTCCTTATCAGAGAATGGAAGTCCTGGTGATACAGTGGTTAAGTGCTACCTCTGCTATCCAAAAAGTTGGCAATTCAAATCCTCCAGTTGCTCCTTGAACATTTTATGGGGCAGTTCACAGGTTCGCTGTGAGTTGGCATCGACTCAACAGCAGTAGGTTTTCTTATTTTTATTTTTTTTAAATCAGAGAATGTTCTGGGTCCAAGACCTTAGCTTCAACAGTCCAGGTGGGAGACAGAGAGATGGGTAGTTTCCTCTGTTATTACCTTATGGAAAGAGTTCTCCTCTCCAGCAGTGTCTCAGAAGCCCGGGGCCCGTACAGAGTTGAGTGACCTGCCCATTCCTGAACCATTTACTGTACCTAAAGGGACACATACGTGAGGTGTCGGGTGAGCTCATGTGCCCACTATGCCACTAGGGTGTGGTGAATTCCAGTCAAATCACAGTAAGTGAGGAAATGAGGGTTTGTTTTGTAAAGATGATTTTAATTCATTATTATAGAAGGGTGAAAAAAAACCCAGAAGGTAAGACTGTGCGCTGACATCTACCACAAATTGTACAACAGCGTCATGGACTGGATTGGCTCCCCCTAAAAATGCATGTGGAAATTTGGCTAGGCCATGATTGTGTGATGTTCCTTCATGTTGTAAACTCTGCCTCTATGATGTTAATGAGACACAACAGGCAGCAGTTGTGTCTGTTGGGCAGGACTCAAAGTGTGGTATTATATTGTGTCTTGAGGCATAAAGGCAAAGGAGGCAAGTAGAGATTTGGATCTCATACTTACAAGAGAGTAGGGCAAGGAGCAGAGTGAGTCCTTTGGAAAGGAACTGTTTCTCAGAAGCTCTCAGGCCAAGGGAAGACTGATGACAAGGACTTTTCTCTAGAGCCAGTAGAGAAAGACTTCCCCTGGAGCTGACACCTTGAATTTGGACTTGTACCCTATAAGACTGTGATAAAATAAATTTTCTCTTTTTAAAGCCACCCACTTGTGGTATTTGTTAAAGCAGCACTAACTGACTAAGACAGACAGAAAAAATAGAGAGTGCAGCCTTCTTAGTCCTTCCCTCATTTACACAGGACAGTGTTCTCAGGATGGTTCTATGAAAATCACTTTTAAAATATTTTTGAGCATATCTTACAGTCAGAGTTTTTATTTTTGAAATACCAAAGAAATTAGAGCCAGAGAACGGGATCTATTTTAAACACAAAAATATGGACAACTGAAAGATTCTGATAAGTTACACTGCAATTGAAAGTGTTATATGACAATTTAAATGCTTGATTGCTAAGACATGAAGCCACTATGTTCCTCTGTAATGAGTAAAAATAGCAACTACCATTTGTATAGTATTTCATGTTTTTAAAGCATTTTTATGCATGTTATGTCAGTTGATTTTAAACTCATCCTTGCCAGGTAGTTGAGGAATATATTTTAATTACCAACATTTGTCACAGGAGACAGGGAGGTGGGAAGGGGCTCAGAAGTCCAAGTTGGAGGCCAATAGATGGGTGGGGAACGGCAGCCTTAGCTGTCATCCATTTCTCTTCTTCTGTGAAGGTGTGTTCCACGCGGGCTAGTCAGAAAGAACAGTAAAGTGGCCTACCACAGGCAACATTTCTCTTTTGAAAGCTCATATTTTAGTAAAATGCGTGCAAAGTTGCCTTTTAGTCAATTGCAATTGGCACTTCTTTGAAGACTAAACACTTTTTACTTCAGTCTCTGAATCATTCTCAGTTAATGACAGGTTCAGCTGTCAGCCAAAAGGTTGGTAGTTCAAATTCACCCAGAGGTCCCTTGAAAGAAAGGCCTGGTGTTCTTCCTCCAAACAATCAGCCATTGAAAATGCTGTGGAGTACATTTCTACTCTGACACACATGGTGTCATCACATGTCAGAATAAGCTCAATGGCAACTTCTTCTTCTTCTTTTTTTTTAATTATGTTCCTGGCTTATTCTGTGATGTAAGTTCACACTTTGGACCTTCAGCCAGTAACCTAAATTTGAAAAGCACAAAAGGAGGTCACAAGGACATGGAGAGCTGTGATGTCATTCCTGGGAAGACAAGCATTGTCATTTTCAGCCTCGAGAAATACAATTGTCTGACAGATGGTGTTGGATCACAAAGTGAAACGCTCATTTGTGGTTAACAGTGACCAGTGAATGATTCAAGTCTCCCCCAGCCCTAAAAGGGTCTTGAAAATGAAACATGGGCCCTGTCAGCAGAGTCCGTATTTGGCTTGTTTCTGCTCTCCTCATGTGGCCACCTCCTTCTTTGTGTGATCACTGCCGATTTACTGCCTTCCACAAGGAGATAAATCACACTGACTGCTCTAAGGTTTCAAGCTTGCTAAAAACAAACACAGTTTCACAGCTCTCCAGAATATTTTATTGTTTCACATCTTGCAGGACTTTGTATTCACTAGGTACCTCAGAGTTTACTCCCTAATCATCACAGAATCCTTGAAACCATTTGGCCTGATACAGTGCTAGTTCTGTTTTATGGATGGCGAATCTAAAGGGAAAAGATGTTGAAAATTACCCACAAGGACCCAGGTTAGAACCCAAAAATCTGAATTACAGGTGTATCCCTTGACTCTGGCTCCCCTTTGGCATAGAATCTTGGGGTTCTTCATAACCTTTGAAGTTGCAAGGAAAAAAATCTCCACTTGATCTCGCCTAGTCTTTCTGACTTTGTCACAGCTGTCTATGGGTGGATTTTTTTTATCTTTCTAGACTTGAGATTTGGATGACTTGTACAATAGCTCTGTTTCTCTTTGAGAGCTGTCTTCTTCAGACTCTCACTGAAGGTGTATTGGATAAGAAACATTTGTAGAAATGGAAGGATAGCTCAAATGAGTGAGAAAACCACCATTACTGTTGAGTCAGTTCCACTCATAACAACCCTATAGGACAAAGTAGAACTGATCCCTGGAGTTTTCAAGAGTATAATCTTTACAGAAGCAGACTTCCGCATCTTAACTGAACCTTTATCACTGTGCTTCCTGAACCAAAGAAAGAAAGAAAAGGAAAAATGCAAATACATTGCCATTGAGTCAGTTCCTACTTCCAGTGACCTCATGTATTGCAGAGTAGAGCTGCCAGTAGATCACGAGCCCTTCCTTCAGTGGCATTGCTGGGTATGTTAGTACCACGAACCTTTAGGTTGTTAGTCGAGCACAAACCATTTGTAACCATCAGGGACTTTTCCTTTCCAAGACGTTCCTTTAAATGTTTGAATAGCAAGGATGTTTCAAGGATATATTGAGCCACAGCCCCACGTACTTCTAGTCACACAGCTACTAAACAGCGGGGAGGCCGGTTTGAGAAGCAAGATACAAAAAAACAAACCAACAAAAAACCTAACTTGTTGTCATCAAGTTGATGCCTATTCATCATGACCCTATAGGACACAGTAGCAACATCATACTGTGTTTCTAAGGCTAGTGGCGTAGTGGTTAAGTGCTATGGCTGCAAACCAAATGGTCACAGTTCAAATCCACCACGCATTCCTTGGAAACTCTACAGGGCAGTTCTCCTCTGTCTTAAAGGGTCACTACGAGTCGGAATCAACTTGATGAGGGTGAAGGCTTTGATTTTGGTCTTTTAATGTTTACAGAAGCAGATTGCTGCCTCTCCTCCTGAGGAGTAGCTAGTAGCCTGAAACCCATAATGTTTTGATTAGTAGCAGAGTGCTTAACCACTGTGCCACCAGGGATCCTCGAAAGCAAGATAAACAAAACACCTGGAAAATGTCCATACCTGTAGGACAAATATGTAGGTTCCATTAACAGTATCATCTTTAACTCTTTAAACCTAACCAGATTTAGAATGTCTGTGGTGATACCAGCCTCCACTGGGTCCCAAAGATGGGATTTCAGAGTTCTAGCTATTCTTTCCTCAACACTCAGTTTGTTACTGTGACTGCTGTAGTTCTGATAGGTGGAGGGGTCTCAGGTCCACACAGTGTATACATCACCATCAAATCTTGCCACTTTCAATGCGTCACCCTACCTGATTCTCATGGAGCCCTGGTAGCACAATGGTTAAGGACTTAGCTGTTAAGAGAAAGGTTGGCAGTTTAAATCCACCCAGCTTAGCAGGATGAAGACCTGGCAATCTGCTTCTAGAAAGATTAAAACCCACTGCTGTTGAGTTGATTCTGACTCATAGTGACCCATACAGCAGAATAGGATGGCCCCATAGAGTTTCCAAGAAGTGCTTGGTGGGTTAGAAGAGCCAGCCTTTTGGTTAGCCGACATAGCACTTAACCACTATACCACCAGGGTTTCCTCTACAAAGATTACAAACTAGGAAAACCTATGAGACAGTTCTACTCTGTTGCTTGGAGTTACTATGAGTCAGAATAACTCAATAGCACCAAAACAACAACACACCCATGCTTCATTTCACCTGCATTAATTTCCACTACTTCAGTTTCAAGACCATCACCACTAGACAAATTTTTATTGAGCACTTAATATATGAGAAAAATCTTTTTAAAAAAAATGCCTTTTACAGTTCCATATTCTACGTGGACAGAGAAAGTACGTAACTTTGGTATCATGCAGACCTGGAATTTAATTCTGGATTTGTTACTTACTGGCTGTAAGACCTTGGGAAGTTATTCTCTGAACTTAAGTTTGTCTAGCAATGCCAACATTCTAGGATTATCCTGAAAGTTAAATAGCCAAGCCAAGTGCTGTCGAGTCAAAAAGTTAAATAAAATAATGTAAGTAAAAGAGCTTACAATGATCCCTGCTTTAAAGAAGACGTCCAACAAATATTAGTTGTCCAACTTTCTGGCAAAGTAGAAAAATCATAGATTTGGGAGTTGGACTACAATCTGACATCATTTTCTCTCCCTGACACTTGGTAGCCTAGTGATCAAGTGTGTATCATTTAGCTTGACCAAGTCTAGGTTTTCTCATTTTCAAAACCCTTTCAAAGCAGGGAAATGAAACGTACCTTTCAGATTGTGATTAACTACAGCCATTTGTTAATAGTAATTGTTTCTATTAAGAATCCTTATCCTAGTCATTAACTAGATCTAATCTGTAGCATTTCTCCAGTTTTCTCACCCTGATCAATCTCGTGGAAGATCAGGAACCTGTTGAGAAAATGGGCTTGCACGAACACATTGTTTTGTGACAACAGTTCTCCACTTTAGCTGCACCCTGACAACAGTTCTCCACTTTAGCTGCACCCTGACATCAGTGGGGTAGCCTTTTGAAACTATTCATTCCTTTCTTCTATTCCAGACAGATTAAGTAGGAATCTGTGAGAGATAGGTCTTAGGTATCCCAATTTCTAAAATCTCCCCTGTAAGTTGGAACAAAGGAAGGTTGTCTTGTTTAATTCGTGCACAGAGTAAGTGAAGAGAAATTATTTAGGACAAGGTTGTCTCATATGTACAGCCAATGACCCGGAAGTAGATTGCTGAGTGGACAGAAAGCGATGGGTAACCAGAGTTGTGCTCAAGGAAAATCAATCTATAGCAAGAGGGGTCCTACATATCTGTCCCACAGCTATGGACATTTTCCAGGTGTTTTGTTTATCTTGTTTCTCAAGGAGCCCTGGTGGTCCAGTGGTTAAGCATTCTGCTACTAATCAAGCAGTTACAGGTTCCAACCTACCAGCTGCTCCATAGATTGCCAGGTGATCAAAGGATAGAGACAAGAGGCTGGAAGATCTAACAAAAACCTACTGAAATAGTCTAACTCTAAGTGGGGAATGATGGTAGAGAGAAAGTAAGAGAGAGAATATAAACATAAGAACCATGGTGGATATTCTCTGGACAACAGTGGTTCTCTACCCTTTCTGCCCATATGTCACACGTGATAAATACAGGTCATGTAGATTGCCCAATCCCAGGGGCATACTCAGTAATACACCTGATTCCCAGCTTGTGAATTCCACAACCCCTCTAATATTAACGAGAAAATGTTGGAGCTCATGTAACAGTGACAACTTACCGGGTTGAGTTTCATATCCCTCCATTTAAAATATTTATTAAAAAGTAAATCATTTTTATAGTTTGGCACTTATTAATGATAGTAAATTTTTGTACAGCTGACTGACAGGACAGTCTAACAGATCACCTCGTTGGGAACCAGTGATGCCCAGAACTTGGGAACTAACTCCGGCTAGGATTTGGGAGAGGACGATGGGTGGGAGAAGGAAGTGATGCAAAGATGAGTGCTTGGATGTGTGTAGATGGAGTTAATAGAGATGGGAAATGCAGAGAAAACAGTTTTCTAACATAGGAGTTAGAGAACAGCAGGCATAACGAGCCATGTGCCTTGAACTATATTTAGGAATCCAGGCCCTAAAATGTTCACAGACATGAATAAGCACATGGCCTGAGACTCCACTACTTAGTCTATTCTGGGATACACAGTGGTTAAGACGATGATTCTGGATTTTAACACTGCCTTTGCCACTTCCTAGCTTTATGACACTGGACAATTGCTGGTTTCTATGCCTTAATTTTCATATCTGTTGAGTGGGGAGGGGGCAAGAGAAAAACTCAAATGCCTCCTAAGTGAGGAGAAAATAATGAGCTAATACATGCAAAATTCTTATAGCAGTTTCTGGCACATAATAATTCCTCAATTAGCATTATTATTCTGTATATCAGTCAACTGTTTATTTGATGTTTATCAAGTGCCACACATTGACCAACATACTATGCCCAATGCTAAGTAAAACAAGTATTTCCAACCTCATGGAGTTTAGAAAGGAGCTCTGGTAGAGCAATGGTTAAGTGTTTGTCTGATGGCTGAAATATTAGTGGTTTCAACCTACCAGCTTCTCTGTGGGAGAAAGACGTGGCAGTCTGCTTCTGTAAAGAACTACAGCCGTGGGAACTCTGTGAGGAAGTTTTATTCTGTTTTACCGGGTCACAGTGAGTCAGATTGACTCAGCAACAATGGTTACGGCTTAAAAAGGAGTCCTGGTAGTATAATAGTGAAGTGCTGACCTGATAACTGAAAGGTTGGTAGTTCAAATCTACCCAGTGGCTCTGTGGGAGAAAGACCTGGTGATCTTCTCTTACAAAAATTGCAGCCTACGAAGCCCTTTGGGAGAGTTCTCCTCTGTTACACAGAATTGCTATGAGTTGGAATTGACTCAATGGCACCCAACAACAGAGCTTAGAGAGGAACTGAAATCTTGATGACAGTTGTGCCTGATCCTGAAGAGAGAAATAGGAGGGATCTGTGCTACTTGGTGCACAGGAGCTCTCTGAGGAGCTAAGGTGCTTTAGGATGTAGAATTATACATATAATATGTACAGAATTGTGCATATAATACATACAAAAAGGTGTCAGGGAAATGAAAGTCTAGAATGGATAGGAATCTTCAGACTTGCCTAAGGGCCTTTGTTGACAAAACAGCTGATGGAGGAAGGTACAAAAAGGTCGTCTCGGTGCAGATAGCATAGGATTAACAAGGAGAGGGGAGCTACCTCTCTGCACATGATCCTATTCTAAGTTCAATTCACTTCACCTTCAAAACATAAGTTCAAGGTGCAGTATAATAGATTACTTTCATATGGCCTTTCTAGCCCATAGCCTTGTAACTCCCCCCAAAAGATTTGGTGAGACTATACAAATAAGGTGCCTGTAACCCACCAAAAGGATTAGACAGATTGCTAGTTATATAAATAATGAAATTGTCATCCTTGTGGGGGCTGGGCTATGTAAACAAGGTATATGGAAGCCAAATGAGGGCATTGGTCAGTTTTATCCTCCCGGAACACCAAAACAAACCCATTGCCATGGAGTCGGGTCTGACTCATAGTGACCCTAGAGGTCAGAGTAGAACTGCCCCATAGAGTTTCCAAGGAGCACCTGGCGGATTTGAACTGCTGACATTTTGGTTAGCAGATGCAGCACTTAACCCACTACACCACCAGGGTTTTCTTTACTAGTCTTAAAAATCAGTTACTCCAGAGGCAGTGAGGGGGCACCTCCATATCACCAAAACAGATAATTTTTTTAAAATAGTCATACTTCCTTAGTATCCTACCTCACATTTAAGGCTGATACTATAGCTATTTTGCTTCAATCAATGTTTATTTCCCCTTTTTGACATTACAAAAGTCCCACTGGAGGATATCAGCAGATACTTTTAGCATGAAAAGTAGTGTTCCAAGAAATCTGAGAGCCAGAAAAAGTGGTTAGGATATTGTATGTCCCATGGGTGAAGAAAGTGTTTGTTAAGATCATCTGTGTCCAAATTTATGTCTTATGAGCTGTTGTGACTTTGGATAGATCACTTAATTTCCTCCTGTAAGAGTTTTCTCATCTATCGAGTGGTTGACAAGATACCTATGTCATTGTGAGCCTAAATTGGGTATGTTGATGTACAGTGCTTGGTTCAGGAATGGCATAGAGGAGGTTATTGCTGTCATTAGTTGCAGTAAGTCAGATGTGACTCATGGTGACCCCTGGTACAACAGAATGAATAGTTGACCAGTCCTGCAACATCTTTGTGATTGTTGGAAAGCTCTAGTCCACCACTGTAGCCACTGTGTTTTGAAGTGTCTTTCAACCCAAGGAGCTCATCTTCCACCACTATATTGGACAATGTTCCATTATGGCCCATAAGGTTTTCATTGACCAATTTTTTGGAAGTAGATCATGAGGTCTTCCTTCCTAGTCTGTCTTCTGGAAGGTCTGCTAAAACTTGTCCACCATGGCTGATCCTGCTGCTATTTGAAATACTGGTATCATAGAAACATACAGGCCATTTCAGAATGCCAAACTGACAGATGGGTAGTGGATACAAAAGGTACTCAAGAAATTATATTCTGCTCTCTCACATTCCCTATGAAACTTCAGTTCCTCTGATATTCCAGGCATGGGAAATTCCCATATCTTTGTCCATCTTGTTGATGTTTCAAACTCAGTAGGTCACAATAAGAGTTCATTTCCTTCACTTCTAAAACAGCTGTGCGTCTCAGCTGCCATCTACTAACAGCACCACAGTTCTCTCAATTAGCCAGACTCACTGCTTTGGCTCAGCCCCTCTGTTTGTTACCAGATCTCTTCAGTCCCTAAGTTCTGTTGATTTTTTTCTCTCTTTGATGTCTGTAACAGCTTCATTATACCTTGCAAATCCACACTTTGAAAGTGCTGGAAAAAAATGGCAAATGTCACAGGAGCACTGAAGACTTTAAAGATTTCTTTTTAGCACACACTGTTGCTAGTACTGAGGATCAGAATGGCTAAGAGAGGAAGATGTGGACTGGAAGTGCCTGGAGTCCAGAGAATCAGAGAAACAAAAGCAGGTAGATGGAATGCAGATAATAAGAAAAATTTTTAGTTTACAAAAGCCCAGGAGTAAAGCGAGTTTCAGATTTTGTTCAGTCCAATGCTTCTCATATTTAATTTGGTAAAATAACACACCGCTCTTAGATCTGAACACTTGCTTACTGGAGACCTTTGTATACAACAGAGTAAAGCACTGGCCAATCCTGTGCCATCTTTATGATCCTTGGTATTTTTGAGTCTATTGTTGATGTTGTTATGTCAGCACGTTCCACCAACAGTGTCCCTTGTTTCCACTGAACCTCTACTAGTCATGACCCACTTACTTTGGACTTGTCATCAGGAAAGATCAAATGCCTACTGGATTAAAGAGCATTCCTTTATTTCAATCTTCTGTTCTCTTTAAGAGAGATCTGGTCCCATAGTGGTTAAGAGTTTGGCTCCTAATGAAAAGGTCAGCAGTTCAAATCCACCAGCTGCTTCTTGCAAACAGGGTGGGGCAGTGCTACTTTGTCGTATAGCGTCACTGTGGGTAAGAACCAACTTGATGGCCCCCAACAACAACACTATCCTGTTTAAGAATTGAGAACGTTGATGCTCAGAAAGGCAAAGAGGAGTGTCCAACGCTACCTAACTCATCAACCAGTATCTTAGTTGTCCTGCCCTTTGCTTTGTGCATACCAATCTGAAATAAATTGGATGTCTCAGACTTCATTTCTTTCTGAGTACAAATACTGACATGCCAACATTACACCCAAATTTGGATTGCTTATAAATCCCGCGTAATAACTGCAGAATCTTACCAATAATTCCCAGAAGACTTTAGCAGTTACTTTTAAGATAACTGAGATGACCAACACAGCTTATGAATGAACAGAGGCAAGTACCCTCAGGCCCGGTATTAGGAGATCTCCTCGCTAACCTGCCAGGAAATCCTGGCCCTTCTGCCCCTGCTGGGTACTGATGTTGTTACCCCAGCCTAGAACTTCTCCTCTGGTGATCCTTTTAAGCCCATATGGTACCACCCTGTGCTGAGGCCTTTGGTGGTGTATGGGTGGTGAGGAGAGCTTCCCTTTTTCCCCAACTCATTTTCATACTAGCTCACCTAGGCCTTGAAGCAGTGCTGCTGTGCCCAAAGTCTTATGTTTTCCATGAACTGTCTCAGCCTATGGCCCTTGTCCCCACTCCCTCCATCCCAACTGAAACAAAGAAATGATCAGTTAAATAAACAAACATTACGTCTTCCTTCTTTAGATATCATCTCTCTTCTAGTATTTCTAAACAGTTTATCCTTTCCCCAAATAGCTACTCTGGCAGAGAGGTGTCCCCAAATCTCACTTAGGATATGGTTCTTACTTTTGGGACATGCTCTGATTCTTACCTCCCACTCAACCAGAATTCCTTATTACTGTGCAAAAGTTATCTGTGCAAAAAAATGGCAATGTGTATTCATGAGTTAGTATTTGTTATTCCTGACAGATACTGAGCCCAGTTTTGGCTTATACATAGCAAAGGCTCTACAAAGACTTGCTTCTTAGGAGAGATCTGCTGGCAGTACAGAATATTGCAAAACGATGTCGTTAACTTTGGCATTTTGATTCCACAGAGACCAGAAATGTAGACAACAGAAGGCAAAATCATGAATTTGAGGCTATAACCTACATTTTACACAAGAGGTGTGCATTTGGGTAAATCTGATGGGTGAGCAGAAGAACTGATGGTGTAGTGGATAAGGGCCATGGCTGCTTACCAAAAAGTTGTCAGTTCAAAATCACCGGGTATTCCTTGGAAACGGTATGGAGAAGTTCTACTCTATCCTGTAGGGTCACTATGAATTCAACTGACTCCATAGCAATGAGTTTGGTTTGCTGTTGTGTGGGCACCATGTATGTGAGTTACACATTAATGAAACTCATCTCAGGCACTGCTTCCCGTGAGAAGCCTGCCCTGACCTCACATTTAGAGTTGGACACGCTTCTCCACTTTCCCTTGGCACCTTCTGCTTGTCTCCATGGTAAGACTTTCTGTTCTATGCTAGGATCGCTGTTAGATTATCCATTATCCTTCACTGGACTATGAGCTGCTTGTGGTCAGAGATCTACTTATATTTGTAAATCTAGAAGTTAGTAGGAGACTTGGCACTGGACAATCTGATAGATTTCATTGCTATTACACAAATTAAATGTAAAGCCATCAGTATGAGTTATAAGCTCCCATTCAACTTCTTCTCTAGTTCCATATTTCCTCATTTCTTAAAGCTCAGGTATGTTGGCTTCTTCCAGGTATACTGCACACCCTCTCCCCAGGGGGAGTTTTCTTATCTTTGTCCCCAGCTTCTAAGATCTCAGCTCACATTTCAGTCTCTGAATAAAGTCTTTTCTCCCCAAACACTGGGCTAACTTGTAAGAACGCAATTAATTGTTCTAGAATTCCCATTCTCCACAGTGCTAGCCATAATTTAATATGATCCACACAGTTGAATGCTTTTGCATAGTCAGTGAAACACAAGTAATCATCTTGCTGGTGTTCTTTGCTTTCAGCCAAGATCTATCTGACATCAGTGATGATATCCCTGATTCGACATCCTCTTCTGAACCCAGCATGAATTTCTGGCAGTTCCTTGTCAATATATTGTTATAGTTACTTCTGAATGATTTTCAGCAGAATTTTATTTGCTTTTGATGTCAATGATTTATTCGATAATTTACACATTTGTTTGGATCACCTTTCTTTGGAATGGGCATAAATATGGATCTCTTCCAGTCAGTTGGCCAGGTAGCTGTCCTCCAAATTTCTTGGCATAGACGAGTGAGTACCTCCAGTGCTGCATCTGTTTGTTGAAATATTTCAATTGATATTCCATCAGGTCTGGAACTTTGTTTTTTGCCAGTGCCTCCAATGCAGCCTCATCTTCTTCCTTAAGTTTCGTTGGTTCCTGATCATATGCCACCTCTTCAAATGGCTAAACATTGACTAGTTCTTTCCGGTATAATGACTGTGTGTATTCCTTCTATCTTCTTTTGATACTCCCTGAGTCGTTTAATAGTTTCCTTCTATAATATCCTTCACTATTGCAACTTGAAGCTTGAAGTTTTTCTTCAGTTCTTTCAGCTTGAGAAATGCAGAACTTGTTCTTGCCTTCTGGTTTTCCACATCCAGCTCTTTGCACATGTCATTATAATATTTTATTTTGTCTTCTCAAGCTGTTCTTTGAAATCTTCTGTTTAGGTCTTTTACTTCACCCTTCCTTTTGCTTTAGCTACTCGATGTTCGAGAGCAAGTTTCAGAGTCTCTTCTGACATCCAGTTTGGTCTTTTCTCTCTTTTCTGTCTTTTTTATGACTTCTTGATCTCTTCATGGTTGATGTCTTTGATGTCGTTCCACAGTTCATCTGGTCTTTGGTCATTAGTGATCAATACATCAAATCTGTTCTTGAGATAGTCTTTGAACTCAGGAGGGATATACTCAAGGTCATGCTTTGGCTGTCATAGACTTGTTCTAATTTTCTTCAGTTTCAGTTTGAATTTGCAGATGAGCAGTTGATGATCTGTGCCAGTCAGTACCTAGTCTAGTTCAGACTGCTGATATGGAGCTTTTCCATCATCTTTTTCCACAGATGAAGTCAATTTGGTTTCTGTATATTCCATCTGGTGGGGTCCATGTGTACAGTCACTGTTTGTGTTGGTTAAAAAAAGGTATTTGCAATGAAAAAGTCGTTAGTCTCAGAAAATTCTGTCATGTGATCTCTGACATTATTTCTACCTCCAAGTCCGTATTTTCCAACTATAGATCCTTCTTCTTTATTTCCAACTTTTGCATTCCAGTTACTAGTTATTATCAGTGCATCTTGATTGTGTGTTCAGTCAATTTCAGACTGCAGAAGTGGGTAAAGATCTTCGAGCTCTTCCTCTTTGGCCTTAGTGGTTGGTGCATAAATTTGAATAACAGTCATAGTAACTCACTTTCATTGTAGGATATGGATATTATCCTATCACTGACAGCATTGTACTTCAGGACAGATCTTGAAATGTTCTTTGTGATGATGAATACAACATTCCTCTTCAAGTTTTTGTTCTCAGCGTAGTAGACCACAGGATGGTCGGATTCAGAAGGGCCCAAACTCTTCCATTTCAGCTCACTAATGCCTAGGATGCTACTGTTTATGTGTTCCATTTTGTTTTTGTCAATTTCCAATTTTCCTAGACTCATACTTCATATATCCCATGTCTTGATTATTAAAGGATGTTTGCAGCTGTTTCTCCTCGCTTTGAGTAGTACCACCTCTGCAAACAAAGGTCCCGGAGGCCTTACTCCACCCACATCATTAAGGTCAGCTCCACTTTGAGGAGGCAGCTCTTCCCCAGCCACCTACCGAGTGCCTTCCACCCCAGGGGGCTCACTTTCCGGCACCATATCTGACAATGTTCTGCTGCTATTCACAAGGTTTTACCCGGCTGTTTCCTTTCAGAAGTAGACTGTCGGGTCCTTCTTCCTAGTCGATGTTAATCTGGAAGCTCAGCTGAAGCTTGTCTACTATGGTTGATCCTGCTGGTACCTGAAGACCAGTGGCATAGCTTGCAGCATCACAGCAAAAAGCAAGCCTCCACTGATAGACAAGGGGGTGCTGCTCACTCCATCTTTACCCTCCTTACCTCGTGGTTTTACCCTGCTTACCTGATGGTGTTATCCTCCTTAGCTGATGTTGGTACTGGGACAGAAAAACTGGGCAAAAGGATATGGGAAGTCTGGGGTGGACAAGGGGAAAACATTGACACGTTGTGGAGATTGCAACCAATATCACACACAAAATACCGTGTATAAATTTTTGAATGTGAAACTAATTTATGCTGTAAACTTTCACTTTAAAGCAGAGTTTTTAAAAAGGTCTTTTTTAATTCCATCTCACCCTAACCTATACAACTCCCATTGCCTCTTACCTCCCTTCATTAAAAATAACAACAGGGGGGAAAAAATTATGGCCTCGACTCTGACTCATGGTGACACCCACGTGTCATAGTAGAACTGTGTTCTGCAGACTTTTCAATGGCTGAGTTTCTGGACTGATGTGTCCCCAGGCTTTCCTTCTGAAGCATCTGGGTGGAAATGAGTCTACAGTCTACTGGTAGCAGCCAAGCACGTTAAACATTTTCACCACCTAGGATTTCCACCTCCCTCTGTTCCTGACGCAGATTAGGTTCCTTCGCTATGGGGATGGTGGAATCATATCCTGTTTAAGTGTTCACTTTGTGACTCTGCATTCGCTAGTATACTTTTGTGATGGATCCACACCCCTTATTTTCCTATTAGAACTTTTAATTCCCCAAGAAAAGGGAATTCCACCATATATTCTCAACAATATGCATAGTACCTGGGACATGGAACAGACCAAATTAGTGCTATAGAGTTAATGAAATGTTTGATGCCTAAGTGAATGAATGAATTACTAAATTCAGATGCAGTGTACTGGACCCATAAAGGTAGAGAGAGGACTCTTCAAGTTCAAAATACAGTAGGTTTTATCATATACTTTACTAAATCCAGGTAACTGACGTTTTGATGAGCACCAAAAGCAAATTTGCTCAGATCTTGCAGGTATGTGGTGAAAGCATTCATAAAATGTATTTTCAAGGAAGAGAAAATAAAACTCATGCTAATTTCTAAATTAATAACAACTAAAGAAAGTGAGGGCTTGACATAGTTATTATCTACATATAAATGTATTCAAAGAGTCTGAAGGCAGAACTCATAGTGTGTTCATAATTTTCAAATGTTTCCTACCGATACACATAGATAAGATGGGAGAACATTTAATTGAATATAATGAAACTACTAAGACACTTAAAGTAGTAATACTTTCAAAATAAAGTCACAGGGGTATCTGAAGAGCCAATTCAAAGAACTTGCAGCTCAATGATTATCTTGGTGGAGCTAATGCTTCTTGATTAACATAAAAATACTTGGAATTTCTTGCAACAAAGGCCTGTGTTCTCTGGAGAAGGCTTGTCATTTGGCAAAAAGAACATAGACTTCCATGTGAGACAAATCCAGGTTTGGCTGCTGATTCTTTTGCTGTCTGGCTGAGTAAATTCCTGTGTAAGGTCCTGAGTGCGAACGCCACCCCAAGTCACTCACAAGAGATGGTTCTTGATGCAAACAGCAAGAGGTTTTATTCCAGTGCGCTGGGGCTCAATCCATACTCTTGTCAGAGTAGAGGGAATGAGCCCCAAACAAGAGAATTACAGAGTATATAAAGGCAGAGTCTTACATTCTTGGGGAAGATGGGGTTGGGGAAGGTTCCGCATGGGGTAATTTTTTTGTGGTTTGTATTAGCTCGGGGCTAGGGCGGATATTTTGGGTGCATTTACTTCCCAGTATTTCTGAAACTAGCCTTTTTTGGTAAGTTCCTTCTTGTTATTCCCGAAACCAGCCTTTTTGGGTAAGTTCCTTCTTGTTATTCCCAAAACCAGCCTTTTGGGGTAAGTTCCTGGAACTCTGAGGGGGTTGGTCCTATATTGTCCTGCTTTTTGGTATGGAGGATCTCACACCTGCAAGACTTGAACTCTGAACCTGCAAGATCTAAACCCCCACAAAACTTGAACCTCAGGTCCAGTTTTCACAGTTGTAAAATAGGAAAAGCAAATCATATTACACAGTGTTATTATGATGATTTAATGAAATAATTATATTGACACTTCTCACACATTATATGCTTTCAGTAAATGACTTTGCTTTTTTTCTCTAAAATTTAGGTGATCTTGAAAGTATGACCATTGTATGAAGTGGAAGTGTGAATCATCTTATGACCTCATTCTGGTTTCAATAACAGAGTCAGTGCCTACCAAGAAATCCAAAGATGAATCTACTAAACTCAGTTATTAAAGTGCCTCCCAGGGCAGAAAGCACTCTCGGAGTATAAGATAGGATTTTAATGTTATGTAAGACATGTAAAGTCTGTCTTAAGCTGGGTTTTCTAGGGAAGCAAAACCAGTAACACACGTATATACGAGGAAAGATTTATATATATAAAGAGCAAGGAAAGATACATATATATATGTATATGTGTATATGTGTGTGTGTGTATGTGTGTATACATATGTGTGTGTATATATATATATAAATATGTATGTAGGAAACAGCTCACACAATTGCAGAAGCTGAATGTCCCAAGTCCTGGCACAAGCTTTACGTCGCCACGGTGAACCCAAAGTCAGCAGGTCAGAGACCAGAGTTCTAGATCACCAGTTGTGCTGGTCGTTGGATCCCAAGCTGGCAGCAAGACAGAGCTGCAGAGGCTGGTGAACCCAGGACCAGCAGGTCAGAGAACAGGACTCTCGAGTGCTGGCTGTAAGGGTTGATGAATCCAACAGCTGCTAGTTCAAATCCAGGTACCAGATGCCAGAAGAGAGCAGGAGCTTCTGGCTACCTGAGCAGACCGGCATAGGTGGTAGAACGCAGAGAGAAGACAGCTGAGGGGCGGGAAGCCACCACAGGCCCTGCCCTGCCACTTAAAACAGCAGCCAAACATGGAGTAGCCAAGCTGACATAATCCTGAACACCACAAAGTCCCAGGGCGGCACACATGGTTAAGGTGCTCAGCTGCTAGCCAAAACGTCAGTGGTTCAAATCCACCCAAAGCTGCCTCAGAGAAAGGCCTGGCAATCTACTGCCAAACAATAAGCCACTGGAAACCCTATGTTGTTGTTGTTAAATGCCATCAAGTCAGTTCCAACTCACAGCTACCCTATGAACAACAGAACGAAATGCTGCTCGATGTTGCGCCATGCCCACAACTGTTTATGTACTTCAGCCCATTGCTGTGACCACTGTGTCAGTCTGTCTTGTTGAGGGTCTTCCTCTTTTTGCTGACCCTCTACTCTACCAAGCATGATTTCCTTCTCCAGGGACTGATCTTTCCTGACAACATGTCCAAAGTATGTAAGATGCAGTCTTGCCATCTTGGCTTCCAAGGAGCACTCTTCTAGAACAGATGTTTGTTCTTTTGGTGGTCTATCATCGTACATTCAACATTCTTCTCCAACACCACAATTCAAAGGTATCAGTTCTTCTTCTGTCTTCTTTGTTCATAGCCCCCTTGTGCATGCATATGATGCAATTGAAAATACCGTGGCTTGGGTCAGATCATTTTAGTCTTCAAGGTGGCATCCCTACTTTTGAATACTTTGAAGAGATGCTTTACAGCAGATTTTCCCAGTGCAATGTGTCTTTTGCTTTCTTGACTGATGCTTGGAAGGGCACTGATTGTGGACCTAAGTAAAATGAAATCCTTGACAACCTCAGTCCTTTCTCCATTTATGACCATGTTGCTTACTAGTCCAGTTGTGAGTATTTTTGTTTTCCTGATATTGAGGTACAATCCATACTTAAGGCTGTGGTCCTTGATCTTCATCAGTAAGTGCCTCAAATCTTCTGCATTTTGAGCAAGTAAGGTGGTGTCATCTGCATAATGCAGGTTGTTAATGAGTCGTCCTCCAATCCTGATGCCTTGTTCTTCTTGGTATAATCCATCTTCTTGGATTATTTGCTCGACATACAGATTAAAAAGGTATGATGAAAGGATACAACCCTGACACACACTTTTCCTGACTTTAAACCATGCAATGTCCCCTTGTTCTGTTCTCATAACTGCCTCTTGATCCATATACAGATTCCTAAGAGCACAATTATGTGTCGTGGAATTCCCATTCTCCACAATGTTAGCCACAGTTTAGTATGATCCACACAGTTGAATGCTTTTGCATAGTCGATGAAACAGAAGTAAACATCTTGGCGGTATTCTTTGCTTTCAGCCAAGATACATCTGACATCAGAGATGATATACCTAGCTCCACGTCCTCTTCTAAGCCTAGCATGAATTTCTGGCAGTTCCTTGCCAATATATTGTTATAGTGACTTTTGAATAATCTTGAACAGAATTTTACTTGCATGTGATATCAGTGATATTGTTTGGTAATTTCCACATTTGATTGGATCAGCTTTCTTTGGCCAAGCCAAGTGCCGTCGGATCCGACTTTGGATTGGGCATAAATATGAATCTCTTCCAGTCAGCTGGTGAGGTAGCTGTCCTCCTAATTTCTTGGCATAGACAAGTGAGTGCGTCCAGTGCTGCATCTGTTTGTTGAAATATCTCGATTGATATTCCATCAATTCCAGGAGACTTGTTTTTTGCCGATGCCTTCAAAGCAGCTTTGACTTCTTCCTTTAGTACCTTTGGTTCCTAATCATACGCTACCTCTTCAAATGGCTGAACATAGACTAGTTCTTTCTGGTATAATGACTGTGTCTATTCTTTCCATCTTCTTTTGATCCTCCCTGAGTCATTTTATAGTTTCCCTCTAGAATCCTTCACTATCACAACTTGAGACTTGAATATTTTTCTTCAGTTCTTTCAGTTTGAGAAATGCAAAACATGTTCTTCCCTTCTAGTTTTCCATTTCTAGCTCTTTGCATATGTCATTATAGTACTTTCTTTTGTCTTCCCTAGCTGCTCTCTGAAATCTTCTGTTTAGGTCTTTTACTTCGTCATTCCTTCCTTTTGTGTTAGCTGCTCAGTGTTCAAGAGGAAGTTTCATCATCTCCTTTGACATCCAATTTAGTCTTTTCTCTTTCCTGTCTTTTTAATGACCTCTTGATCTCGTCATGGATGGATGATGTCTTTGATGTCATTCCACAGTTCATCTGGTCTTTGGTCATTAGTGATCAACACATCAAATCTGTTCTTGAGATGTCCTTTGAACTCAGGAGGGATATACTCGAGGTCATACTTTGGCTCTCATAGATTTGTTCTAATTTTCTTCCATTTCAATTTGAATTTGCATAGGAACAATTGATTATCTGTGCCACAGTCTGCACCTGGTCTTGTCTGAACTGCTGATATGGAGCTTTTCCATCATCTTTTTCCACAGATGTAGACAATTTGGTTCCTGCATATGCCATCTGGTGAGGTCCATGTGTACAGTTGCTGTTTGTGTTGATTAAAACAGGTATTCACAGTGAAAAAGTCTTAGTCTTGCAAAATTCTATCTCATGATCTCTGACATTTTTTCCATCACCAAGGTGGTATTTTCCAACTACCCTATAGAACATTGTTATATAACGACACCCTTGAAGTCAGAATTGACTGAATGGCAGATGACAGTGGCAGTAGTTGTAGTTGAAGAAATCATGTGTCACAAGTGTGGACAGAGGCTTGGAGCAAATAACAACAGATTTGAAATACAACGCACATCTGTAGAAATATAATGGGGACAGAAAAGAGTCTCACATGCTGACCCATGAAGGATAAACCAGGGCTACTTAAACTCGTGAAGAGAATGCTCCAGCATAGATGCATTTCCTGTGTACTAGAGAGTCTTTCCTCTACCTTTTTTACCAGTTTATTGTACTGTTTGGGGTTTGTATGTCACTATGATGTTGGAAGCTATGCCACTGGTATTTCAAATACGAGCAGGGTCGTCCATGGAGGACAGGTTTCCACAGAGCTTCCAGCCTGAGACTAGGAAGAAAGGCCTGGGGATCTACTTTTGAAAATTAACCAGTGAAAGCCCTATGGATCACAACAGAATTAAAGAAAACAAAGAAAGTCCTATATAGTTCAGAAAGTTGAGACTCCTAGATTAGAAGGCACTCAGAGTATACATTAGCAACAACAATAGACTCAGGCATAGCAATAACTCTGAAGATGGCACAAGACTGGCCAAGGTTGAATTCTGCTGTATGTACATGGAATTGCTTTCAGTTGGAGTTGACTTGATGGAAACTAAGCCCAACAGTAACAGTTACTCTTTAAATCCAGGTAGTATATAATGCTAACCAGAGACTACGGTGCATAGCGGAAATAACACTACCTTTATAGTCAGAAAGATGTAGATTTTTTTTTTTAACTGGCCATGGGATCTTGGGCAAGTTACTTAAGCTAAAAAGTGCTTTTATTTCTCTAACAGAAAAATGTGATCAGAAAAGTTTTTTGAGAGAGCTGGTAATTGTATGAAATAACGTACTCATGGTATTTGCTATACATGAGGTCTGACATTAAGTCCACAAACTTAATTGTTGTAACTGCTACATACCTCACTGCTGAGGTATGAATATCACTACGGTTACCTTTGAAGTACTCCCCTTGGGAAGCTATGCACTGATGCCACAGCTTAGTCTACCCTTGAAGGCAATTTTGGAACTCTTTCTGGAATGGCCATTGTGTACCTTGGCACAGTGACAAGTTCACAGACTTAATTGTATAGTTGTCTAGGAGGGAGTTTTTAGCCAATAAACAAATAACTATTGGTAAGCCCTCCCTACTCACCTGATCAGGCCCCCAGTGACTTTTTTCTGTTACCTGAAGATAAAGGAATATTGAAAGGAAGACATTTTGACGACATTCAGGACATGAAGGGTAATATGACAACAGCCCTGATGGCCATTCCAGAAAGAAATCCAAAACTGCATTGAAGGATGGCCTAGTCACTGGTGTCAGTGCACAGCTTCCCAGGGGAGTACTTCAAAGGTGACCATAGTGATATTCAGCAATGAGGTATGCAGTACTTTTTCTAGAATGCATCCACTAACTTAATTGTCAGACCTCATATATAGTAGATATAGTGGATTCTCAAAATCTGTTACTTCTTCTCTATGTCTTACAACCTATGGATCATTAGGCAAATTACCAAACTTTTCTGTGTCTCAGGTAAAATGGAAAGAAAAGTAATTGTTGCTTCATAGGTTTAGCAGGTTGCAAAGCAAGTGTCTAACAAACATTAGCTATTAGTATTGGTATTTCCTGACCCTTTGTAACATCCATAAATGACTTTGGGCTGAGTTAGGTCTTGTATTGTTGGCCCTTAACTTTATCAAATATGGCATCTTTTTCTGGTAATTGATCTTTCCTGATGATGTGTCCAAAGTCTCTCTGCCCTTGCTTCTCAGGAATATTTTGGTGATATTTCTTTTAAGACTGATTTGCTGCTTCCTTTGGCAGTCAATGCTATACTTAATATTCTAACACCACAGTTTGAATACATGAGTTGTTCTTCTGTCTTCCCTTTTTAACTGCCCGGCATTTGCACAAAGACTATGGGTTTGGATCAATTATACCTTGTCATGAAAGTGACATCTTGGATCAAACTGTTGCTAAATATTTTTTCTCTCTCTTTTATTTTTACGTCAGTATCATGTCAAGTTATTGTCATCATCAAAATCCTTTATGAAGTTTATTTTGAAGGGACCAATAATAGTGCATTTTATAACTGCAATGTGAGTATTTAACTGTGATTAGGTAATTTGGTACAAATTTTTATGTGATTATAAACAATTGTAGATAGACTTTTTAAAACAACGTTTATTAATAATTACCCTTTTAAATCCTCAGGTTATTTAATTTGCCAATCATATGCCTCATTTGTCAGTGAGATCAATTCACTTACCTCCATTAAAGTCTTTTTATCAGACATAATAGGGTAGAAGCAGTCACTGAGCTACAACTAAGACGTCCTAGTTCGAGCCCAGGTCAGTCACATACCAAACACTGTAGCCTTGGGAAAGCAAAGCACTTTTTACATGGGCCTCAGTGTTTCTGGTTATAAGGGATAGTTGGGCCAGGTAATCTTTAAAATCCCTTTCAGGTCTACTATCATAATATGGTATATACCTATGTAATTAAAATACCCACATCCATTGCTTTTGAGTCAGTTCCAACTTACAGGGACCCTGTAGGACACAGCCGAACTGCCCCACAGAGTTTCCAAGGAGCACTTGGTGCATTTAAACTGTCAATCTTTTCACTAGCAGCTGTAGCACTTAACTACCATGCCACTAGGGTTTCTATATATGAAATAGGCTCATTCTTTTCTTTTTTTATGTTTTATACCATATATGTATATATAGTAACAAACACCAAACCCACTGCCAACAAGTTGATTTAGACTCACAGTGTGTGTATAAAAACACCAAACCTTTTGCCATTGAGTTTATTCTGACTCATGGCTCAGCAATCCCATAGCACACAGTATGACTGCCACAAGGTCTCCAAGGAATTGTTGGCAGGTTCAAACCATCAGTATCTTAGTTAGTAGCTGAGCTCTTAGTCACTGCACCACCAGGGGTCTGGTGTAATAGGATGTGTGTGTGTGTACACACACACACACACACACACACACACATCCAATATATACAATTTTGACTGCTTCTTGCTTTTCTCCAGATTACAGGCTTCCATGGGCTCAATTTCAGGCCTCTTTGACATTCTGAGTTACTTACAAATCTTCTCTGATTTCCTGTATTTCTGATTTAATTTCCTTTCCTTGATCCAATTTCATCTATTCGTTAATCTTCTTATCTTGCCTTACTTTTGTTCCTTCTGTCACCACCATCCATTAAGCTGAGATGAACCCTGTCTTCTTGATCTTTTACCCATTCAATACCTGATTCTTCCTTAAATCCTTTCTCAACACTTATTTTCTTTTCATCTAAACCTTTTGAAATCAGAAGATTTCTCTGTCCTCTTACTCTCTCTTTCTCTGTAGAAACAAATGCAAATAGAAAATTGGGCAAAAGAATGAAGGAAAATGAAATTGAACCAAGTAACATGATATAGTACACAGCTGGTGTTTTCTGCTATTTTGCCTGTAGCAGACTATATATATGTGGTGGGGGCTTGGGGTGGTAAAAGGACTACGGTGTGCTACAGGCTGGTCAAGAGGCCCAAGAAAATTTCAACAAAGTTAGTAGAGACCTATAAGTCATACTACTTTTAAATGAATAATAAAGACAATGATTATGATTTTTTAAAAATAAACAATTGACTTCAAGTTAATTCTGACTCATGGAAACCCCATATATTTAGCATAGACTTGCTCCATAGAGCTTTCATAGCATCTACAAGGCTGTGACCTTTTGGAAATAGATGGCCAGGCCTTTCTTCCAATGTCTGTTTGGGTGGATTCGAATAGCCAACCCCTTAATTAGAAGTTGAGAGCTTAGCCAGTTGTGTTTTTTATTTTGCAGTCATAGTACATTACACAAAATATCTTTGTAAATCCTCCAGTATTACTGTGAGATATGAAGTGTTATTGCATCCATGTTTTTTAGATGAGGAATCTGATATATTTAATTAATTTTGCTATAACACACTACAATAAGCAAGCCAAAGCCTGCTAAATATATCTGATCACAGAAATGTGTTTAATCTTACAGCAGCTTTGGGTTACAGAGTCTATCAGTAATATTGCAAAGTTGTCTTAGTTTGGCTTTGCCCCAAATCAGAGCCTGAGATGAGGATTTAGCAGGTGACTCGAGAAATCAGGAGTGAGGTGATGCAGAAAGTGGGACTGGAAGGAGGGAGAGCCCAAACAGATGTGTTTTCAGGGCTACTCCTACTGACTCCTGTGGAGTGGAGTCTATCTCAGACTCTCAAAACTCTAGAACTACAGATGGAAACTGCACTTACTGACCTTGAAGACAGAGCGACTGACACCAGCATTTATAAGGAGAAATCAGAGAGAAAAAACAAGAAAAATGCAGAAACATTAAAAAACATGTGGGACTGTATCAAGAGGAACAACCTATGATTCACTGGAGTTCCTGAATAGGGAGGGGCACCTGAAAACACAGTAAGTACTGTTGCTGAGTTGCTGACGGAAAACTTCCCTGAAATTATGGAAGAAGAGAACATAGGTATCCAAGATGTGTATCAAACACCACATAAAATTGACCTCAAAAGAAAGACACTGAGACCTATTATAATCAAGCTTAATGAAATGAAACATAAGCAGAAACTCTTAAAGGCAGCAAAACTCAAAGCAAAGCTAACATTCAGAGGGAAGCCCTGTAGGCTTTCATCTGACTTCTTGACAGAAACATTGTTGGCACAGGGGCAGTGGGATGACACATTCAGAGACTTGAAGGAGCAAAACTTCCAACCAAGAATTATATATCCTGCAAAACAGTATTTCAAATATGAAGATAAAGTTAAGACATTCACAGATAAACAGAAACTTAGAGCCTTTGTTAAAACCAAAGCAAAGCTACAGGAAATATTGAAACAAACTCTTGGCTTAGAAAAACAAAACCAGTAAGACTATATTTAAGGAGGTAATGCAGAACACAGCATCCAGAAACATACTCAGATAAGGTACGATACTCCATCAAAGTCATAATATTAAAACAAAGGATCCAGTGATCATATCATGAAAACTGAGATATCATCGTGTTCCAAAGAGGGATATACTACAGTAGCTATAGTCTTTTCAGATGGAGAAGTTAATAAGATGTGTAGAAGTTAAAACTGGGTTTAAACTTAGATTATTAAGGAGGATCACAGGGGTATCCACAAAGCACAATAAAGATGCAGCATATCAAAACAAGAAATGTTAACACAGGAGTCTCAACAAACACAAGACCAACACTGAAAAAGATAAAAAATCAACCCATGAGGAAGAATGACCCAGAACAGAAAATTAAAAGCAACAGAGAATACACCAAAACAAAATGACAGCACTAAACCCATATCTATCAATAATTACACTGAATGTAAATGGACTGAACACTCCAGTGAAGAGACAATGAGTGACATCTTGGATCAAAAGACACAACCCGTATATATGTTGCTTACAAGAAACTCAACTTAGACTTAAAGGTATGAACAAACTGAAAATTAAAGAGTAGAGTAACATATACCAAGCTAACAATATGCAAAGAAGAGCAGGTCTGGCAATACTAATCTTAGAAAAAATAGATTTTAATGTAAAATCCACCATCATGCACAAAGATGGCCACTATTTGCTGCTGAAAGGTTCAGTACACAAGCAGAACTTAACAATATTAAATATTTATGCACCCAATATTTAAGCACCTGAATACATCAAAGAAACATTGACTACACTGAAAAATGAGATAGATCACTGCACAATAATAATGGGAGACTTCAACACTCCACTTTCGGCATTGGACAGATCTTCTAGAAGAAAACTCAGTAAAGACATGGAAGGTCTTATTGCCACAATTAAGCAATTAGACCTCACTGACATACATAGAACTTTTTATCCATCAACAGATAACTACACCTTCTTCTCCAGTGCACACAGAACATTTTCCAGAGTAGATCATGTGTTAGGATATAAAGCAAATCTCAACATCCAAACTACTGAATTATTGCAAAGCATCTTCTCAGACCATAAAGCCATAAAAGTTGAAATCAATAGCAAAAAAAAAAAAAAAAAAAAAATAGAAATGGGAATTCATGGAAACTGAACAACACCTTGCTCAAAAAGCCCTGGGTTCTAGAAGAAATCAAGGACGAAATAAAGAAATTTATGGATTCAAATAAGAATGAAAACAATTCCTACCAGAACTTATGGGATACAGCCAAAGCAATGAATGCATTGAGGTCAATTTATCCCTATAAATGCACGTATGTGGAAGGAAGAAAGGACCCAAATCAAAACTGGAACTGTGAAGGCAGACATTATTCCCTCTTCTGTGATGATATCCTTTTTGAAACAGCATTTATAAAAAAATTATTGGAGGAGATGTTGATTATTAAGTTATAACTGATTAAAAAAAGTGACAAAAGCAAATAAGTTTGAGAAACACTTCGAGGGAAACTGCAAATTATGATATGTGTTACTGTTCAATGTTCTAAACCAGCACTATAGAAATATGTTTATCTTCATTCAACTTGCTTTTTTTTTTAAAAGTTTTATTTATTTGAACAGGCTACTGTTCCTTTATTTGAAGAGAAAACTACCTTGGAAAACGTGCCAGTAAGCTATCAATAGCCACCATTGACAAGTTTTGTGAATGCATCAATAAAGAATCAATAAAATCCAAACCAACCCCATTACCTTTGAGTTGATTCTGACTCTTAATGACCCTATAGGACAGAGTAGAACTGTCTTGTAGGGCTTCTGTGAAGCAACTGGTGGATTCGAACTCCCCACCTTTCCATTAACAGCTAAGATCTTAACTACTGGGCCACACCAGTACCAATAGGATGGGTCAAAGGACAAGTAACTATAACACGGTGAAAAGGAGAGCAGTAGTTGGGAAGAAGTGAGCTGGTAGATGTAAAGCAAATGCTGCAAAGGGGAACTTGTGAATGGTGGACCAGGTATAGGGGCTGAAGGGCTTGGGAAGGTTGACTCAGGGAGCTAGGCTGAAGTGTTCCCATCTGTAAGGGTCCTCCTGTAGGCACAATTGTATCTCCAGTGCCTGGACTGTAACAGACACAGAGCAAGCCTGCAGTCAATGTGTGATGAAAGGAAGGTCAAGCAATGAATGGAAGATATAGGTTGTGTTCTCATCACTGGTCTAGGGAACACAGCACAGGGCAGTGAATGAGCCTGTTGCCCTAATTCTGTTGGGTGAAGGGCTCATTTTGTCATGCAAGGGATTTCCTGTCATGTAGCCACCACTTCAGCCAGGACATGTTTTTCCGGGAAGACAGCAAACCAAAACCCATTGCTTCAAATTGATTCCAACTCACAACAACTATATAGGAGAAAGTAGAACTGTTCCATAAAGTTTCCAAAGAGCACCTGGAAGATTTGAACTGCTGACCTAGCAGCCATAGCACTTAACCACTGCGGCACCAGAGTTTCCAGAAGGGCAGCAGGGAGCTTAGAACTCCAGAACTGGATGAGACATACAGAGATGGAGCTGAGACCAAGGGTGATCTAAGAACTCTGAGAATGAGGTCTTTTGTGAGGGTCAAAATACTCACCCAGGAAGAGGCACAAGGAGTGTAGGCAGGGGGCTACCAGCATCACAGACTTCAACCTCTGCTTCTAACATGATTTGGAATCCCAGTGTGGTACTTGATAAAAACATCTGTGAAATCCCTTGAAATCTAGAGCCTTCAAATAGGTAATGAAAAGGGGTGGGGTGCTTACATGGGGTGCAGATGAAACTCACAGAGATCAGATGCAAAGTGTGAAAGATGGAAATGCTAAGTTATGCCCAGATGGGAAGGAAGAAGGAAATAGACAGTGATCTAGTGCAGATTCTGGGCCAGGAATTTTCTCTTCTCTGTATCACTAGATCTTCATAATGATTGGAAACACTTATCATCCTTATTTTATCAGAGAGGAAATCTTATAGGTAACAAAAATCACATAGCTGGGCTAGGATCCTACACCTGGCAAATGAGTAGGTATTGGAACTTAATACTGTCGGGCTTTAGCATCCACTGCCTGTTGGAATGCCCATTATCCACAGGAGCTGATGCCAACTTCGTTCTGTTACAGAGAAAGCTCACTCCCACCTCCCTTGCATGTTCTCGGAAGCCCAGCATCTGGTTAGCCATGGGTACTGTGCATTTGTTGGAAGTTGGCCCTGCTGGACAGCTGTGTGAGTACTGTTACAGCTGAGATGTCATGAACAATGAATCCACAAGCCATCTTTGGGAATAATCTGAATACAATGCATTAACCGCTCCACTTTTGCTGTGTGCTGTCCACCCTCACCTGTGACTTACCTTTTCCAGGGACAATTTTCTGTCTTTGCCACATCAGCACTTGCCAAAAACCTAAAGGGTGTGGAAGTCCAGAATAAATAAGGATAAAATAAGGTGTATTTCTTCCAGACTAGTTACCATACTCAAAATTATCTGATTTATGTCCATTTCCAGTTGAAAACATGCATGGGTATTTCCCAGCTCTTACTCAGATGTATCAGAACTACCATTTAGGGCCATCATTTCGTCTTCCTCCTTGACCAAAACTTGAACTGAGTTTACTGGCGACAAAATTCATAATAAACTTGAATTTCACTTTCTCTTCCTTAGAGAAGAAGAGAGCCATGATTTCATACCCCGTTTCTGTTTTTGACCAGCTGAGTGACTGGGGGCAAGTGAATGACCCTCTCTGTTCTGTCAACATAACCAAAAAATCAAAAACCAAACGCATTGCTGTTGAGTGAATTTCAATTCCTAGCAATCCTGAAGAGTAGAGTTGAACTGACCTATCAAGTTTCCAAGGAGCACTTAGTGGATTAGAACTGCTGACCTTTTGGTTAGCAGCCATAGCACTTAACCACTACAACCGGGGTTTCCCGTCAATGTAAGATGGGGATAAAACAGTAGTAATTGTATTTACTTCACAGGAGTTCTGTCTGAAGATAAAGAAGCAAAGTGTACCTAGCAAAATTCGTCTCACCATCAAATACTCAACAAACATTGGCTTCTATGCTGTGCCCTCCACCCTCTCCTCATGTTTCCTGATGGAAAGTCCAGGACTGATCTAAACAATTATGTATTTTTAAACAGTGAAGATCAGCAACCTTAACTTTTCCTGTGCAAGAACACTTAGCATGTACCTCCTAGATTTGTAATAAGCAACAACAATACAGTAAAATATCCAACTCAGATGCTCAGATCCTGTTTGTTTCTGGGAGAGAACTATGTGCTTTTTTAAGTACCAACTACCAAGCTCTTCTCTGTAGAAAATGATTGGTTGAATTGGATGGCCAGGGAATAAGAACTGAATGGAACTGGAAACAGCTGGGCCTGGGTGGAGGCACCTCTCACCAGTCCATTTGTCTGGCAATTTTTTACTTAAAAGGGCCATCCTTGATACACATCTGCAGGACTGTGCAGAAGGCCCGTCACTCAAAGCGTGACTAGTACAATTGCTGAACATTGACTCTTCCAGTCCCAGGAAACTGTATGATGACCTACCTATACTTTCTTGAGTGAGAGTGTGAAAGCAAAAGAAATGCAACCACTCAAACAAATGTGGAGAAATGGGAATGACCTGTGTGTGTAGGAAAGGCTTCACGATCCTCCTAGTGAGGTTTAATTATCATGCATTTATTCCACAAATATTTCCTGAGCATGTGACATGTGTCAGGCTCAGTGAGAGGGGTGTCAAAAAGCAGCTGGATTCCCATGATGTCTGCCCTCATGAAGGTTGCAGTCTACTGTGACTACAATAAATAAACATGTAACTAAAGAAGTATTTTCAATCTGATAAAGTGTCATGACAATAAGAGACAGTGGGAGCCTGCTTAAAGTGGCTATGGGAGGTCTCTAAGCTAAGCTAACATTTAAATAATGGTGGTTCAGTGATAGAATTCTTGCCTGCTATGTCAGAGACCTGGGTTCAATTCCTGGCCAGTGTACCTCATGCGTAACCTCCGTCTATCTTTCAGTGGAGGGTTGCCTGATACTTTGATGATGCACAGGGCTCAGCAGAGCTTCCAGGCTAATAAACACTAAGAAGAAAGGCCTAGAAATCTACTCCCCCAAATCAGCCAGTTTTCAAACCTTATGGATCACAATGGTTGGATCTGCAACTAATCATGGGAATGGCACAAAACTGGGCAGCATTTTTATTTTTATCATTCTTAAGGTCATCATAGATCAAAAGCAACTCCACAGTAGATACCAACAACAACAAGGTAGAAAGAGCCATCTGTGTAAACATGTGCCAGACAGAAGTAAGTGTGAAATCCTTCAGGACTGCAAGGAAAGTCTGGAGTAGTTCCGGGAGCTAAAAGGAAGCCATAGTAACTAAAACAAAGCCAGGAAGACAGAGGGAACATGGACAGGAATTTGGAGAGGAAGGCAGGGGCTTGGCGGTCACAGGCAGATGTACATCGTGATAGGTTAATAGGAAACCATAGAAATGTTGAACCAGGGGACTCATAACTATGCTCACAATTTAAAACAACCACTCTGTTGCTGGGTGGAGAATTAATTTTGTCAGGATAAAAGAAGATACACTACCACTTAGCTGGCATTTCAGTAGTCTAGCGACATAGTTACAGAGGTAGGGAAACTGATGGCAGTGACAACAGAGCAAGTGAGAAGCAGAACAATAAGGGATGCAGGTTGGTTGGAAATAGAGTGACTTGAGTGATGTGAGCATGATGATGAAGAGACCAAGAATGACTCAGGAATGGCTGATGAAGCCGTAAAACTTGAAATCAATAGCAGAAAAAAATAGGTAGAAATTTGAACTCACTGAAACTGAACAACACCTTACTAAAAAATTCATGGGTTATAAAAGAAATCAAAGATGCAATAATGAAATGCATGGACTGAAATGAGAATGAAAACACATCCTACCAGAACCTATGGGATATAACAAAAGCAGTGCTCAGAGGTCAGTCTCTATAAATGCACACATTCAGAATGAAGAAAGGGCCCAAACCAAAGAATTAACCCTATAGCTTGAAGAAGTGGGAGAGAGAACAACAAAAGACCCCTTTGGGCACCAGAAGTAAACAGGTAACAAAAATTACAGCAGAACTAAACAAATTAGAGAATAGAAAAACAATTTAAATAATTAACCAAACCAAAAGCTGGTGTTTTTGAAAAAATCAGAGAAGTTGATAAACAATTGGTTAAACTGCAAAAGAAAAACAGGAGAGGAAATAAATAACCTGAATAAGAAACAAGGTGGGAGATATCACAGGAAGTGTGACAGAATACTATGAAAAATTGCACTCTAACAGATTTGAAAACCAAGAGGAAATGGGCCAACTTCAGGATTCACATCCCCTACCAAATTATCACAAGGAGAAGTGGAACAACTTAAAAAACCCATTACAAAATAAGAGATTGAAAAAGTAATAAAAAAAACCACCAACCAAAAAAAATCCTGGTCTAGACAGCTTCATCAGAGAATTCTACCAAACATTTAGAGAGAAGTTAATTACAATTACTGAAGCTATTTCACAACACAGACAAGGACAAAATATTCTCAAATTCATTCTATGAAGCTAGCATCACTGATACCAAAGTCAGGGAAAGATCCCATGAAATGACAAAATTATAGACCAATAACACTTATGAACTTAGATACAAAACTCTTGGGCAAAATCCTAGCCAATAGAATTCAACAACATATCAAAAAAATAATTCATCATGACCAAGTTGGTTTCATACTAGGGATGCAGGGCTGGTTCAACATCAGAACAGTTAATGTGGCCAACCACTTAAAGGATACAAAGGATAATAATCACTGATTTTGTCAACTGATGCAGAAAAGGCATTTGACAAATTCCAACATCCTTTCATGTTAAAAACTCTCAGAAAAGTAGGAATGGAAGGGAAATTCCTTGATGCAATTAAGGCCATCTATGTAAAGCCAACTGCCAACATCATCCTGAATGGAGACTGAAAATTCCCTGTGAGAACAGGAACTAGACAAGGATGCCCATTCTCACCACTTCTATTCAATATTGTGCTAGCGGTTTTGGCCAGAGCTACCAGACAAGACAAAGAAATAAAGGGAATCTGCATCAGTAAAGAAGAACTAAAAATCTCCCTATTTGCAGATGATGTGACTGTATACACAGAGAACCCTAAAGAACTACTGGAACCTAAAGAAGAGTTCAACAAACTATCAGGATACAAGATAAACTTGAATAAATTAGTAGGATACCTTTATACCAACAAAGAGATCATCAAGGAAGAAATCATCAAATCAATATCATTTACTATAGCCCCCAAGAAAATAAAGCACCTAGGAGTAAATCTAACCAGAGAAATAAGAGACCTATACAGAAAAAATTACAAGACCCTATTGCAAGAAATCAAGAGACTTATGTAAGTGGAGAAATCTACCTTGCTCACAAATAGGAAGACTTAACACTGTGAAAATGTCTATTTTACCCAAAGCAGTCTACATATACAACGTAATCCCAATACAAATTTCAGTGTCATTTTTTAATCTGATGGAGGAATAAATCACCAACTTTGTTTGGAAAGGGAAGAAGCCCCAGATACGTAGAACACTACTGAAGAAGAGGAACACAGAAGGGAGGCCTCACAATACCTGACCTTAAACCTTATTACACTGCCATGGTAGTCAAAACAGCCTGGTATTGGTACAAAAAGAGACATTATAGACTCAATGCACTTGGCTGGCTTGGCAGAACAGTATAGAGACCCCAGAAATATCACCATCCTCCTATGAACAGTTGATATTCAACAAAGGCCCAAAAGTTGTAAGCTGGGGTAAAAACAGTCTCTTTAACAAATGGAGTTGATAGAATTGGCTATCCATCTGTGAAAAACTGAAACAAGACCCATATCTCATGACTTACACAAAAACTAACTCAAAATGAATTAAAGACCTAAATACCAAACCTAAAATGATAAAGATCATGGAAGAAAAAATAGGAACAGTGGAAGTTCTAATACACAGCTTAGACAGACTACAAAATCTGACCAACAATACACAAACAACAGAAGAGTTAATAGATAAATGGGAACTACTAAAGATCAAACTCTTATGCTCATCCAAAGACTTTATCAAGAGAGTTAAAAGACTACCTACAGAGTGGGAAAAGATATTTAACAACTATGTATCAAATTGATGTTTGATCTCCAAAATCTACAAGGTACTGCAAAATATAAACAAGAAAAAGGTAAATAACCCAGTTAAGCAATGGGTGAAGGAAATGGATAGACACTTCACCAAAGATGACATCTAGGCAGCCAAAAGACACATGAGGAAATGCTCATGATAGTTAGCTATTAGAGAAATCCAAATCAAAACTACAGTGAGATATCATCTCACCCCGACATAATAATCTAAAAACAAAAAACAACAAATTCTGGAGAGGCTGTGGAGAGATCTGAACTCTCCTACACTGCTGGTGGGATTGCAAAATGGTACCTCTTTGGAGAGCAATTTGGCTCTTTTTTAAAAAGTTAGAAATAGAATACCGTACGATCCAGCAATCTCACTGCTTGAAACATATCTTACAGAAATAAAGGTAGTCACATGATCAAGTACATAGACACAAATGTTTGTTGCAATACTGTGCATAATGGCAAAAAGTTGGAATCAACCTAGGTACCCACAACAGATAATGGATAAACAAATTATGGTACATATACACAATAGAACACTGTGCAATGTACAGAACAATGATGATTTTAGGAAGCATCTCATAACCTAGTTTCAACTAGAAGATATTACACTGAGTGAAATCAGTCAGCTGCAAAAGGACAAGTATTTTATGAGACCACTGTTATAAGGACCTAAATGTGGACTTATGTACGGAAGGAAAGATTCTTTGATGGCAACAAGGGTGAGAAGGCAGAGGGATGTTCATAGATTAGATACTACTTAGGATTTTGGTTAGGTGAAGCGAGTGACAGCTCACAGTAAAGAGCACATCAGCATAACTGGACTACATCATAAACTGATTTCAAAGGACAGAGTAGCAGGCACGGGAGTCTGGGGACCTTGTGTTCAGGGGACATCACAGTCAGTTGGTGTAAGTAGCCTTTGTTAAGAGAGTCTTCTGCCCCCCGTATTGATGAGTGGTGTCTGGGGTCTTAAAAGCTAGCAAGCTGTCATCTGAGGAACACCAAATGGTCCCAACCCACCTGGAACAGATGATGACTGAGAACAGCAAAGACATCAGAAAAAAAGGAGCCCAGTAGACAGAAGGACTGCTGTGAATGGGAGATTGCATCGGCATGAGACCAGAAGAACGAGATGATGCCTGGCCACCACCAAAGGCAGCTGTTATGGTGCATATAATATAGGGTCCCTGAGGTGACATGAGAAAAAGAGGTGTGCAGTTCCAGAACTCTCCAAAAGACCAGAATTGATGGCCCAACATCCAAGAGAGTCCCGTGGGAACATAGGCCCTAGACTTGCTGCTGGCCCTGACCTGAAACCAGTACTAAAGTCAGCTCTTCAGACAAGCATGGACTGGATCTGGGGACACAGTGCGAGCGTATGGTGTATGTATTTTATGGTTTTATACTATTACAGGAGTCTGTCCTGGTTTCTTTCTGGGTAGGAGAGGAGACGGTACAGTGGAGGTGACAGGTGTTTGTTAACAGGATACTAAAAGCAAGAGTGTGCTGTCATAGGGTGCAGAGAGCAGACGGAGTTGCTGATAGGTGGGCATACAAAATTGGTTTGGATTGTGTACTTTTACTTAATTATTAAAAAAATGACTCAGGAATGGCTGGATGATGGTGCCATTTACCAGGATGTGAAAGATGGAAAGTAGAGGCACAATGCAAAATTTCCTGGCTTCCCTGAGCTGTCATGAACAACTTTCCTATAAAGCCAAGTGCCAAGTGCCGTTGAGTCAGGTCCAATAATTAAGTCTGTGAACTTAATTGGTCTAAGTGCTGCGTCCCTCACTGTTGACTGTCACTACAGTGACCTTTGAACTACTCCCCTTAGGAAGCTATTCACCAATGCCAGTGCCTAGTCCACCCCTTCAAAGCAATTTTGAAATTCTTTCTAGAACATCCATTGCATATGGTGGTGCAGTGACAAGTTCACGAACTTACTGTTAGAGTTGTCTGTGAGGGAGTATTTAGCCAGTAGACAAAAAACTACTCACCTGATCTATCCCCCAGTGATTTTTTTCTTAACCTGAAGGTAAAGGAAATATTGAAAGGAAGACATTTGATGACGTCCAGTACATCAGTGGTAATACTATGAGCACTCTCATAGCCATTTCAGAAAGAGTTCCAAAATTGATCTGAAAGGTCAACTAGAGCCTGTCATTGGTGCATAGCTTCTCAAGAAGAGTACTTTGAAGTTGATCATAGTGATCTTCAGTAATGAGGTATGCAGCCCTTTTTCTAGGATAAGTTTGTAAATGCAATTGGCAGTCCTTTTAGAACAAACTACACTACAGTTTTGTTCATAATTTATCAGGCTGCTTACCCCACCAGCTTCTGAGTCCCTTTAGACAGGGTGAAAACCACATACTGGAGCATAGGAGTGGCTAGCATGAGGTTTTGAAGTGAAAAGAACACGGGTGCAGTCTGCACTCTGTCACTCACTAGCCGGAGCATTTTAAGCAGGTTACTTAATAATCATAAAGCCTGTGTCTCTATCTTTGTAAAATGGCTCTGTTGTTATCTGCCATTGAGTCAGCTGCTGACTCATGGCGACCCCATGCACAATGGTATAAAACCATTGTGATCTATAGGTTTTCCTTGGCTGATTCTCAAAAGTCGGTTACCAGACATTTATTCCTAGTCTGTCTTAGTCTTGAAGCTCTGCTGGAGTCTGTCCAGTATCAGAGCAACACGCAAGCCTCCACTGACAGACAGGTAGGTGGCTGTGTATGAGATGCATTGACCAGGAATTGAACACAGGTCTCCTGCATGGTAAGTGAAAATTCTACCACTGATCCAAGCCCATTTCACGGGTTATTGGACTAAATGAAATGAATGACATAAAATATCCAGAGTGTAGCATGTGATCGATGAACGTTATTATTATTACTTTTAGAACTTTTCACTGTCCTGGCTTGCAATAGGTACTGATAAGCATTTATGGAATAAAACAAATTAATGGACAGAAACTCATTAGATATTAACTGGACAAATGAATAAATCAGACCTGGGTTCTAATCTTAACTCTACCAGAAACTAATTACTATTATTTTAAACTCTCTGGGTTAGGCCCGAGCTCAGTTCTGTCATCTGTAAAGTAGGCAAAAGGCAAGTTAGTGAAGTGCAGAAGTGTATTAGAGTACATGGTTTCTCAAGGAGTGTTGGAATTTAAACTTTCAGTAATAGTCTATGATCTCTGTTATAATACACATAATCATCAAATCTTAAAGGTATCCTTAGTGATTCATTAAATGTTCATTTGTTAATCTTATTTGATGCTCCACAGTAACACTGGGATGAAAGTAGACTAGGTAACATAATTCTTACTTTGTAGGTGAAAAAATTGAGATTGAATGAGATGATCATTACTTGAATTCAGACCATATAGCTCAGAATCTAGTCCTTTTTTCACTATACCACACTGCTTATAGGTGGTAACACCCAGAAGAAAACCAGAGAATTCATGTCTAAGATCCTTGTTATGTTTGAAACCAAGCACTTACAAATGTTGGGTAATTCTAGGTTTAATAGGCATTCTAGAAAAAAATTCAACTGGTGTGTTAGAACTCAGAGAAATCCAATAAACAACAGTTTCAGCATTCACTTACTTATATCCTGTCTCTAGTTCAATGGTCTAACATGGGCCGTGGAAACCCTGGTTGTGTGGTGATTAAGTGTCATGGCTGCTAACTAGAAGATCAGCACTTTGAATCCACCAGGCTGTCCTTCTGAACTCTATGAACCAGTTCTACTCCAGCCTGTTATAGGGTAGCCATGACTCTAAATCAACTTAGTGGCATCAGGCTTTTGGTTTTTTCACCATGGTCCAGTGGAATGATCAAGCAGGTCACAAAAGATTAATGTTAGTATTCTATTTTATTAACTCAATATCCCCCAAATATTATTTCAGTATACAGTCAATATTAACAGTTATTGAGCTTACTTTACCATCTTTTCCATCCTGAGTCTTCAAAATCTGATGGACATTTTACGTTTATAACACATGTCACTTCAGCCGAGTCCCATTTGAAGTGTTCAATAGCCATTATGTGTCCAGTGGCTTTATTGGACCACACAAGTCTAGAGTTTGGATTTATAACTAGTACGATCATGCAATGTTATATTTTCCTGGTGATTAATACTCAGATCATAGAATGGCATTATAGTCTGACAGAATTGTTGGGTTGTATTTCTTAGAAAGACCAGTTTACCTAGTCAAATTTGGTATTTAACATAAGGTGGTATGTACTAGTATGTTCTATTTCAAGTTAAGTTACAAGAAAAAGGTCTTCAGTGTGGAAATCTTCAGTGTATCCTTCTCTCACAAAAAGATCCCTGAGCCACTCACATACTTTTATTTGTATATACATAGACAGGAAACCCTGGTGGCATAATGCTTAAGTGCTACGAGTGCTAATGAAAACGTATTCAGTTTGAATCCACCAGGCGCTCCTTGGAAACCCTATGGGGCAGTTCTGCTCTGTCATACAGTGTCACTATGAGTTGGAATTGACTCACTGGTACTGGGTTTTACTTGGGGTTTATACATAGAAAGCATCTGAAGGAATTCCCAAGAAATTGGTCTTAGTAAATGATTTGGGAAAGAAGACAAGTGTGATGGACTGGGAGGGAATTATTTTTTATTATTTGTGCTTTTATATAGTTTGCATTGTTTTCAACAAAACCTACATAAAATTAAACAATATATAATATTTAAACCAGAACAATTAAAATATAGTCAAAACCACTTTTTCAGCAAAAATTATTATCAGATAAAAAGATAAAAGTACATCACAGAGGACGAAAATTCCATTGGTGCTTTGTTTTCTCCTTTTCTCAGGAGGGTCCTTTGTTCAGGCAGAAAGTTAGAAATAGCAGTGGCGTGTTATCCAAGGTTATAATCAATGTATAAACCTAAGAAGGGTTCAACCATATCACCACAGTGTACGAGGCAGACACAATGTGTCGAAAAGTTCCTGTGAATTTGATGGGATTTGTAGCCCTACATCACCCATGGGCTCAAGCTGTCAAGAAACCAGAGAAAAAATCAATAGAGACTGCTCACTTGTACTCAGAATTGCAGGGCACTGTTTGATGTGTTACCCGCCACCCAGCCTGAACCGTATTCTGGCGGGTGGTGATCATGTCACTGCACTCGTTCTAGATCGATCAAATCCTTTCTTTTTTGGAGGCAACATAGTTTGGTGTAGTATTTATTTCCCAAAGTGAATTTACTGAACACTAATTCCAGGAGGCACTCCTAGAAAAAGAAAGGAAGAAAAGTTTCTACTTCCTACTTATTGTCTTGGAAAGACACAGTGAACATCATTATATAATAACTTAGGATCACATAGTAAAGCAGCCTGTTGAATGTTGTTTAATCAGCATTTGCCAGAATTAGCAGAGAGTTTCTAAGTCACTTCACTCTTCCCTATTCAGTGATATGCTGGAGCCACCTTACACCAGCTTGCAAGAGTCAATTTCTAAATATTTAGGCATTTTGAAGCCATCTGATACCATACTGGTTGCTTGAAATCAGCCACAGTAGTGATATTTACATCATGGAAACTGGCATGTGTTACAAATCTGGACAATGATGAAGAGCGAAGAAGAATCAAAGCCTTTGAGTTACAGTGTTGATAAAAAAAAAAAAAATTGAACATGCATACCATCAGCTATTAAAAGAACAAACAAAGCTGCCTTGAAGGAAGTACAGCCAGAATGCTCTTTAGGGGCAAGGATGGCAAAACTGAGTCTCAAATACTTTGGACATGCTGTCAGGACAGATCGATACCTGGTGAAGGACAGCATGTTTGGTAAACTAAAGAGTCATTGAAAAAGAAGACCCTCAACGAGATGGATTGCCATAGCACCTGAAGCAACGGGCTGAAGCATAACAGTTAATACAGTGGTGCAGAATAATTCAGTTATACATAAGGTCACTATGAGATGGAACCAACTCAACAGCACTTAACAACAACAACATCAGGAAACTCTTCCTCCAGGACAAGTTGGTAAACATTTACTAGAACACTGTTGTCAAGAACATTTCACATGGTTTTGTTATTGTCTTTTGGACTTCTGTCTTCTCTGTTCTCATGTACTGTGACCATAGGTGGAGTAGACAGACAACAAGATAGATAATGGAAAAAGAAGGAAATAAAGGCTATGCCTAGCCAAGTGCCGTCGAGTCGGATCCAACTCATGGCGACCCTATAGTCAAGCTTCTTTTTATTATGTTCAACAAAATATTCTCTCTCTCTCTCTCTCTCTCTATATGTTACATGTCCAATGGAGTAGCAATAATTACTTGCATCAGGTTGTAAAGTCATCTCCACTGTTTCCCAAAATTTCTATCATATAATTTTAATATCTTACATCAAATTGGCTTGGCTACATCAAATACTCAGTCATGAAATTTAAGCAAAGCTTTAATGAAAAGTCACCTTCATATTTATTCTGTTTGGAATGAATGATTTTTTAAGAGATAATTACATATACATTTTGGAAATTGCATTTGGAAATTTGCAATTTTGGAATCCAGTGTAGTCAGGGAGATCCCCAGCTTCTTTTATTCAAATATAAGGAGCAAATCAAGTTCATGACCTCTCATGCTGACCAAAGTGGGGGTTAACCCCAGCTCATCGTCATCTGTGAACAGCATCCCTCTATGCAAATGAAGACCATTTGCTCACTTTTAACCATCTCTGCAATTCTTTGCACTTTTCCACCACGGGATGTATTTTCTCAAACTTTCCTTAAATTGTGGCTCCTTCGTCTAAGACATCCATGTTCTTAATATCAAAATGTTAATGCAGGAAGTGACTTTGAGAATCTTAAAGTGAAATAACAAGCTTCTATTGAAGAAAAAGAAAAATGCAGACAGATTGAGAAATTTGCCAAAATGATGCTGCAAGCTATTGACTTAGCTTTTACAGAGATCCATGTGTTTTCAAGGATGGATTAAGTGTTATTTCCCCCTTTCTCATCTGCTTTAGTCTTGAGACTGTGATGCTTAGAAGAGCCAAGAGAACGCTTGCTGTAAACCATTCTTTTCTATGAAAGATGTGCTTATTGTTGGAAGGCACTGTATTGTCTTGCTCAAGACATTGAAGTGTCTCAATTCTCCCTGGAGTTTGCCCACATGAACAGTGGTATCCCAGTGACACTGTCCTCCTGGTTCTGTTTTGCCTTCAGCTTTGCATATCGTGTTGTCACAGGTTATGCTGTACCTGCAGGGTCCTGTGTTTAACATTCTGGAAATAAGCAAAACTCTGGAATGAACTTAAAGGAGTTGTGCTGGGGGTGACGAAGGGCAGGTGAAGTGATTGCAGCAGAACTGACTGCAGCTGTCTGAAAACACAGCTGGTTGGATGGTGTCAAGTCAGAGACAGTGCAGAGCAATTGGTGCACATGTGTGCTCAGATACGCTTCTCACTGCACGTGCTGGGTGCTGCTTGCCCTGGGCCTGGCATTGCTGAGTGTGCAGAAGACAGCTGAAATAGGGGCATCTGTGCCTGAAATGGAGAAATGTGAGGACTCAGAGGGTGGCGCTGTAGTGTTTGAATATTTGTTAAGCTTTGGGAAACACAATGACATAATGGGTAACATAGGACAAAGGGGAGAAGACATGGCAACAGATATGCTTTAAAATAACTTCATCTAGGATAAACTACTGCTGTCAAGTCGGGTCCCATGCATAGAGATCCTAGAGGTCAGAGTGGAACTGCCCCATAGAGTTTCCAAGGAGGACCTGGCAGATTTGAAGTGCTGACCTTTTGGTCAGCAGACGTAGCACTTAATCCGCTATGCTACCAGGATTTTTGTGTACACACACACATACACACACACAGAGACACAGACACACACACACACAGACACACAGAGACACACACACACACACTACCATCAAGTCAATGCCTATACTAGCAACCTTTTTAGACGGAGTAGAACTGCCTCACAGAGTTTCCAAGGAGAACCTGGCATATTTGAACTCCCAGCGTTTTGGTTAGCAGATGAAGTACTTAAACACTACACCACCTGATTTTCCACATATATGTATGTGTGTGTGTGTGTGTGTGTGTATTCCTGAGCCAATCACTACTGTTAGAGTGATGGGCACTTTGATTGGCTACCTGGTTCATAAGCCCAGATAGTGGTAGCTTGTGAGGTGGTTGGGCAAGGAATCAAGGGTCACTACGGTTTTATGGCCAGTAGCTCACCAATACAACCAGAAGACATATGTTGGGAGAACATGTGAGGAAAACAAAAATTATACCTACTATATTCTACTGTAACTATGCAGAAGGGATGTGTCTTAGTATCTAGTTGCTGCTATAATAGAAATATCACAGATGGGTGACTTTAACAAGCAGAAATTTAGCTTCTTGCTGTTTAGGAGGCCAGAAATCACCAATCAGGGTCAGCTCAACAGCACCTAACAATACACGTGAAGGCAGCATGAGCTCTAAAGGAAGCCTTTCTCTCTCTGTTCTGGGGAAGGTCGCTGTCTCTTTTTAGTTTCTGTTTCTCGGTTTCTTGGAGATCTTACATGACATGGTGTCTACTTTCTCCCATCTGTGCTTGCTTGATCTGCTTTTATATCTCAAAAGAGATCAGCTAACACGCATCCTACGCTGATACTGCCTCCTTGATGTAGCAAAGAAATCTCGTTCCCAGATGGGATGGTAACCACAGATAGTGGGTTAGGATTTACCACCCAGATTTGGGGAGGACACCATTCAATTCCTAACAGTGTGATTGAAGCCACCTGTACAATGCATTGGAAAGAAGTGTTTAGAATAACTATTTTCCCAATGATGTACACAGAATATTTCACAGTTCATAAAGGAAGAGAAAGGGGGTTAACCTATGACTAAAAAATTGAAATATATGTCACATGTGAGAAAAAAAAAAACTTGTCCTGTTCATTACTAGAATGAGGGACTAGATATAGTTTATAATAGCTTATGATATGAAAGTATGCAAGTTGAAAGTGTAAAACAGAACCTTGTGGAGATTCTATAAAACCAGCAGTCTTAAACTAGGTTCTGAGAGATGAGTTCAGCAACAGTTTATAGTTAAAACATGGTGGAGAAGCAAAGAGGAGGGGTTTTAAACGCACAATCCTCTAACTTGGCTTTGATCTGTTTTATGTACACAACTCCTGCGTAAGTTTTTCTTTGAAGGAAGATTCTGTGCTAAAAACTAGGTTGGAAGCCTACTGTCATGAGAAATGAGGAGAAGTTTTGGAGTGGCTATATATCTAGATGGAAACCCTAGTTAAGTGCTATGTCTGCTAATCAAAAGATTGGTAGTTCAAATCCCCCAGGCACTCCTTGGAAACTCTGTGGGGCAGTTCTGCTCTGTCCTATAGGGTTGCTATGAGCCAACATTGACTCAATAGCACTGGCTTTGTTTTGGTTTATATTTCCAGACAGGAGGCATTGATGGTTCAGAGGTGGAATTCGACCTTTGATGCAGGGTAATTCATTTGATTCCCAGCCAATACACCACCCATCTATCAGTGGAAGCTTGCATAGTGATAGAATGCTGAAAGAATTTCAGTAGAGCTTCTAGACTAAAACAGACTAGGAAGAAAGGCCCGGCAATCTGCTCCCAAAGATCAGCCAATGAAAACCCTATGGCTTCTAACGGTCTGATTTGCAAACAGTAGTGGGGATAATGTAGAACCAGGCAGTGTTTTGTTCAGTTGTATATGGTGTCTCCATGAACAGGTTGAATTCAACAGCGGTTGACAACACATGTCCATACAAACATTCAGCCATTCAGCAAACAGTTGCTTAGTGCTTACTATACACAGCAGTGAGCAAAATAGACATTTCTCTGCCTTCTTAGAACTATGAATTTAGAAAAACATCTGTCATTCTTTTAGGGTTGTTTTAAGCTCAGGCCAGAATCTGTGTCTCTAGTCCACTACTGTTTGACAGATGTTTAGCAAGTTCCTAATATGTGCCAGGAAGTAGGTACAACAATGTCAGGGGTGGGCACAGTGAATGCAAGGAGAATAGCAGTCTCTGCCCTCAGAAAGTCACCAATCAATACTTTGTTTCTTGAGCTCTGGATGGTAGACTTTTAACCCCTGCAGCTTTCACTTGCTGTGAATGAGAAAATATAAAGTGAAAGTTGTCTTCCATACTTCTTATTTACAAACTCAGCCCTGCCCCCCCGCCCGCCCCCCATTCTTTCCTTAGGGTTTAAGGAACATCTGTGGAGAAAAATGACAGGAATACAATAGCTGTTGGGTGGCTAAATCACAATTTATGGGCTCTTCATCAATCCCAAGAGAAATAGTCATTATCAATCTCATTGATAATAGCAGAACAATATTTCAGAGGCAGAGCCTTCTTTAGGGTGGGGGTGGGGAAAGAGACATGTTTTTATTTATCACATCTGTGCTTGAGGGTTGAATTCTTCAACCAGAATTTCTGGAAGTGTGGTCCGTGGTCACCTGTATCAGTCACCTGGGACCTTGTTAAAAATGTACATTCCTGAGCTTCACCCTAAATCTTCTGAAACAGAATCTGCTGTCATAAAAAAAAAAAAGAAAGAAAGAAAAACATTGCTGCTACATTGATTCCAACTCATAGTGACCCTATTGGACAGAGTAGAACTGCCTTCCAAAGAGCACTTAGTGGATTGGAACTGCCAAACATTTAGTTAATAGCCATAGCACTTAACCATCACACCATCACAGTTTCCCCTGCTGCCATAGAAGTCCTTAATTTTCATAAGCAGCCAGGTGAGTCTTAGGAATACTCACATTTCACAAACAAGTCTAAGATCCCAAATGAGGAACCATTTAGACTCTAGAATAGTTCGAATGCATACCCATCATGTGAGGAATCCCAAACCAGCTGCCATTGTGTTGAGTCGGGCTCATGGAGACAGCATTTGTGTCAGACAGTAACTCAGAGGGCTTTCAGTAGCCAATTTTTCAGAGGTAGATCCCCAGACCTTCTTCTAAAGCATCTTTGGGTGAACTCAAACCTTCAACCTTTTGGTTAACAGTAGAGTGCTTTAACTGTTTACACAACTCAAGGGATTGTGCTAGGAGGTATTGTTGTTTCTAGTTGACATTGAGTTTTGGAAAACAACTTACCGATAGACCATCAAACAAGTCAGCTTTGGCCTGGCAGCCACTGAGAAACTTCTACACACTATTTTTCTGTTTTAACCAGAAGCAAAGTGATTCTGAATTTGATAACATAGACCTACCCTCCTCTTTTTTTTTTTAATTAGTTACAGTCGTTTGAGGATGAAGTACAATAATCAAATCTCAGTCTTCTGATTGGATTCCCACCAACACTAGCCTCAGTTTGGTCTGGAGGCATCCAGGAAGGCCCAGAGGGTATCACACACATGCACCCAGCATGTAAGGGCTGCCAATTAAGTTTGCAAACTCATCCTAGAAAAAAATGCCACATATCTCATTGCTGAATATCATTATGGTCACCTTTGAAGCACTTCCCTTGGAAGCTGTGTGACCAGCACCAGTGTCTAGTCCACTCTTCAAAGCAATTTCCTAGAGTGGCCATCAGAGCTGTTGTTGTATTGCCCATGATATTTCTGAATGTCATCAGAATGTCTTCCTTTCAATATTTTCTTTATCTTCTGGTAAAGAAAAAAGTCATATGCGGCCATGTCTGGTGAGTAGGGAGAATGTTCCAATTCAGTTACTTGTTTACTGGCTAAAAGCTCCCTCACAGACAACTGTACAACTAAGTTCTTGAACTTGCGTGTGTCACTGTGTGCAATGACCATTCCAGAAAGAGTTCCAAAATTGCTTTGAAAGGTAGACTAGCTTTGGATTATACATTGGTGCATAGCTCACCAAGGGGAGTAGTTTGAAGGTAACCATGGTAACACTCAGCAATGAAGTATGTAGTGCTTAGAACAATTAAGTTTGCAGACTTAATTGTCAGACCTTGTATATGGTCCTACCCCTTCTCTGGTTCTTCAGGTTTGCAGTAACATAGCTCTGACACCAGCACAGCTGCACCTTGGCTTTCTGCTCCTCTCCTTCTGATGGAGGCAGCCCTCTGGACACTGTGGTTTTCTGCTTCCCAAACTCAGGAGTTCCATTTGCTTCTTTTTCCATCCTTCAAGTTCCGGCAGGCTATTCTGCCAGTGGAGACTATAGCCTTCAGTTGGATTTGTGTTCTCCTCTCCCTCTGAGAAGGAAGAAAGGGTGGAAGGGCGAGAAAGAAGGAGGGAGGGTGGGTGAGAGACAAGTAGGAAGGTAGGCAGCAAAGGTCTCTTCTAAATATTTCAAAAGAACAATTGCAATTAATGTTAATTAGAACTAAGTGTTAGAGACAGAACTTTGAAAATTTCCTCCATGCTGACTCTAAAACCCGCTTTCCTCAAAGCTTCTCTGAGCTTTTATATTTGGTTTTATTTCTAGGACTTGCACTCACAGAAGCAGATGTGGAAGCAAAAAATGAAATCAGAAGGACTTGGGTATTCTGGAGTAAATTACTCTCCACTGCATTAGCAAGAGAGAACAGATTGTAGCTAGGATAAGAGCAGCGTAAATAATTTTAAGTGTGCAATCGCACACAGCATCGATTTAAATGACCTGGTAACTCGGCACCATCCCAGGCAATTATTCCCTAAGTAGGATTTATGTCATGTGTTGTCAAGAAGCAGTCCAAACCTTGGATACAGACATATGTCTAGATACAGGTTTAGAAGGTATTCTCCTCAACAGACCATTGGAATGCTCTTTTCTAAAAGAAGAAAGACTATTTTTCTCTTTTCTTTCATTCTTATTTAATTTAGTAACCCATCATGGGATTAGAGAAGAGCTTGCTTACTCCCAGTCATTTATATCTTTTTTAAGGGTACACATGCTGACTGATCTGAAAAAGAAGATGACATTTATTATTACAAATACATGAATGAACTCAAAAAACCCTAAAAGTGTTATTTTGGAGAGCATTCTTAATATATATCTGAAACTCTTCTTGGGCTTTTAGTAAACATGTAGAAACAATGAAAATATTTTAGTCCCCCCACCCCCATTTCTTCCTGGGGAAGCTATGAGGCTTAAACATATACAAAGAACCACATGTTAATGTCATAGCTCAGACTGTCTGTGCCAAGTTGCACATCAGAGTTAGCAGTGAATCTTTCAATGTCAAGTTGGTCGGCCTTTTGACTTCCCGTTTTATGGCTTCCCACTCTCCCTGACATTGTTCAAGATGGCTGTTGGAACGCGGGCCACAACAGTTTGTACATTCTGATTTCAGGTCCTCAGAAGCACAGGTGGATTGTTCTTCTCAGTTTGCAATGTATGCTTCATGAGCATATGGTTTAATTTTGAAAAAAGCTAGACCAGGGCAGATCTAACCCTCTCCATTATAGTACATCTCTGCTACTTAGAGATAAGGTGCAGCCAGGTCTCTGGAGCATCTGCAGTGAGACTCTGGGCCAATGCATAGAATCAAAGGCAAAGTTCTAGCAACACAGAGTTCAGGTGTTCAGCTGCTAACTGAAAGTTCACTAGTTTGAACCAACCAGCTGTGTTGAGGGAGAATGTTGTAGCCATCTGCTTCTGCAAAGACTTATCATCTGAGAAACTCTTTGAGGCAGCTACAGTGTCCTGTGGAGAAGCTGTGAGTTGGAATCAACTTGACAGCAATGGGTTTAGTTTTTGTGTAGAATCTATACTTATGATTTGTCAGTTGTCACTCATGAGGAGCTCGTGTTGTCAGAGCAGAAGTGTGCTCCCTCCATAGCATTTTCGATGGCTGATTTCTCTGGAAGTCAATCACCAGAGCTTTCCTCCGAGGCACCTCTGGGTGGATTCAAACTACCAACCTTTTGCTTAGTTGCAACTTGCTACTAACATGTACTAACTCCATATATGTACTCTAGATCCTGGGATTAGAAAAAGAATATTGAGTTCTAATCCTTTGTTTCTTTAGCTTCCCCAGCATTTGTTATTGCTGTTATTGTTGCTGTTGCTTAATACCCTTGCCTTGGTTTCTCCTAAAAACTGTCTTAGGAACAAGGCTTCTCTGAACTACCCTCTGTCTTGTTTTGCTGTGGAGATCAACTTCTTCCTCACACCCACTCTTCCTTCTTGCTGGGGCCTAGACACCCCAGAGCTAGGTGAGTGGAAGGAAGAATAGATAGGACAGGTAAGTGAGGAAAGAAATGAAAGCTCTAGACATGCAAAGAAGAGATTCATTTTCATAGTATAAGGCAGTTCTACTGTCTTATTGATTTTCCACCCATAAGAGTCTATGTACACCCCCATCATCTCTTGACAATTAGTCATTTGTGCCAGGGACTTGAGAAGAAGAAGGCCCCAGGGGGAGAAATAGACCATGGCCACAGAGAGGCGTTTCTGATTTCCTTGTGACCTGGAGGGTGGACATGGGGGCAACCCTCAGACATGAGAATCCATGCTTAATACCCTAGTTCCTTTGGAAGACCATGGATGGAAGATGTTCCTTAAAGTAAAAAGTACTTTGTACATTCCCCTGTATCCGTGTGGTCCCTGGGTGGCATGACAGTTTTCACGTGACCGCCAGCCTAAAGGCTGACAGTTCGAACATAGTTCGAACCAACATAGATGCCTTGAAAGAAGGACCCAGAGATCTGCTTCTATAAAGATTACAGTCACGAAAACTCTATGGAGAGTTCTCATATCATACCTCTTATCACATGGGGTTATCATGAGTTGGAATCAAATCACTGGCTTTTTTTGTCCCTCTGTATTCTATGTGAATACTTGACTAAAAATAAAAGGTGTTTTAAAATGAACTTTATCACCACTCCTGTCTATTAGTGAAGGATAGTACTGGGATTGTTCTAAATTGATTCCAAGCTTATTCATGTTGAAAGGAAGCCAAAAAGGGCTTGCTTCCATTAAAATTATGGAAGGCTTCTCTCTCTCAAACCAATCAATTTTGTATGAAGCTATTTCATTATCTCAATTAATCCTTCCAGTGGACAGAGTTCAGATATGTATGATTTGTCTACACCCAGGAGATGTAGGCAAATGTAATAAGGTTTCTTATTTAGAAAACAAGTTCCAAGAAATTATGATATTTATTCTGGGATACTTATTGTTTCATATTTGGCTGTCTCTGGACAGCTTATGGAATAGGTAATCATAATCAGATTTCTTAATTTGATTACAATCCAGCACTTGGGCTGTGCCTACCAATTAGGACTGCCAACAGAATGATTCAGGGAAGCCTTTGACTAACTATCTGACTATATATGGAAAGCTCTCTAGAGACAGTGAGACCCCGAGCCTCTAGATCTCACCCAGCTCTTGGTTTCCTAATTTTGAGAAACCCAGGTTTCTTGCATTTTTGGCATTATCTACATGGACTTGGAAATGCTGGTGGAGTAGTGGTTAAGTGCTATTGCTGTTAACCAAAAAGTCAGCAGCTGGAATCCACCAGGCACTCCTTGAAAACTCTCTGAGGTAGCTCTACTCTGTCCTATAGGGATACTATGAGTCAGAATGCACTTGATGGCAAAGGGTTTTATACTCACTTAATTTCCATAGTCATGTAGACCCTAGCTTATTGTTGTAGAGTTGAGTCTGACTCATAACAACCCTGCAGACTGTTGTTGTTCTTAGGTGCTGTCAAGTTGGTTGTGACTCATAGTGACCCTATGAACAACAGAATGGAACACTGTCCGGTCTTGCACCATGTCCACAATCGTTTTTATGTTTTAAGGCCATTGTTGCTGCCACTGTGTCAATCCATCTCATTGAGACCCTTCCTTTTTTATGCTGATTTATACTCTACCAAGCATCATGTCCTTCTCCAGAGTCTCATCCTTCCTGACAACACGTCTGAAGTATGTAAGATGCAGTCTTACCATCTTTGCATCCAAGAAGTGCTCTGGTTGTACTTCTTCCTGAACAAATTTGTTTGTTCTTTTGGTGGTCCATGGTACACTCAGCATTCGTCTCCAACACCACGATTCAAAGGCATCAGTTGTTCTTCTGTCTTCTTTGTTTATTGTCCAGCTTTCACATGTACATGATGCAATTGAAAACACTGTGGCTTATGTCAGGCACACTTTAGTCTTTAAGGTGACACCTCTACTTTTCAATACTTTAAAAACATACTTTACAGCAGATTTTTCCCAGTGAAACGTGTCTTTTGATTTCTTGACTGCTGCTTCTGTGGGCATTGATTGTGGATCCAAGGAAAACAAAATCCTTGACAACTTCAATCGTTTCTCTACTTATGATGACACTGTTTTACTGGTCCACTAGTGAAGATTCTTGTTTTCCTGATGTTGAGGTGCAATCCATACTGAAGGCTGCGGTCCTTGATCTTCATCAGTAAGTGTTTCAAATCTTCTTCACTTCCAACAAGTAAGGTGATGTCGTCTGAATAACACAGGTTGGTAATGAGTCATCTTCCAATCCCAAAGCCTTGTTCTTTTTGTACAATTCAGCTTCTTGGATTATTTGCTCAGCATATTGATTGCAAAGGTGTGGTGAAAGGACACAACCCTGACACACACCTTTTCTGACTTTAAACCATGCAGTGTCCCATGTTCTGTTCAGACGACTGCCTCTTGATCCATATACAGATTCATTAAGATCACAATCAGGTGTGCTGGAATTTCCATTCTCTGCAATGTTAGCCATAATTTATTATGATGCATACAGTTTAATGTCTTTACATAGTCAGTGAAACACAGGTAAACATCTTTCTGGTGTTCTCTGCTTTCCACCAGGATCCATCTGACATCAGCAGTGATGTCCCTAGTTTCATGTCCTCTTCTGAATCCAGGTTGAATTTCTCAGTTCTTTGTCAATATACTGTTACAGTCATGACTGCAATTATAGACTGTGAGGAATGAGGTAATTTCACAAGAAGAAAATCTGAGATTAAGTCCTTTAAAAGACAAGTAGAATTGCTGATTGGTCTAACTCATTGCTTCTTATGCTACTGTTTTCTACCAGAGATGTTTTCTGTGCATAGGAAAGCAAGATTGCCAACAAAAAATAAAGCAATGAATCACTGGCTTTTAAAGCTAACAGTGATCTGGTAGATCATCTAAAGACTTTCTTTTGTAAACAAGAAACAGGCCTAGAATCTGTGTTCTTTCATTCACTGATAGCTACTTGTCGAGCTCCTATTGTTCACGAGATGCTGTTCTAGGCACTGGGGATAAAGACATGAACAAAAGGTATCAAGATTCTGCCCTCCTGGTGGCTACATTCAGCTGAGTGGACAAGTGTGCGCATGTGTGAATAGGATGTCAGGCAGGGACAGACAGCACTAGGAAGGAAGACAAAGCAGAGTAAAGAAACAGAGCGAGAAGATTAGAAGTGGGTGCTTTCCTGAGTATGATAGAAAACCTGAGAGGGTGTGAGTGGGCCCCTGACTCATGGTAAGGATCAGGCTATGTACTCATCTAGAGGAAGGAATTTGAAGCAGAGGTAAATGCAAAGACTCTGAGGAGAGAGGGTTCTCCGTGTGTTTGAGAAACAGGGAGAAGGGGGATGTGTTTGGAACTCAGACAGTAAAAGGGAAGGTACAAAGGAAGCCTAAGACATAGCCAGAGGTCAATCATGTAAGGCAAGAAGCCTCAGTTCTATTTTAAGTGTAATAGGAGAAGACTGTCAGGTTTCATAAAGGGGATAATATAATCTAGTTTACCTTCTAACAGATCTTTCTGGCTGTTGGATGAAACTGTAGAGGGTAAAAGAGATGAAGCAGACAGACCAACCAGGTAAGGCCTGGGACAATCTGGGTAACACTTAGTGGTGGTTTGAAGGAGGAGCATAGGTGTTAAGGAAGGGCTAGAGTTTAGGAACCTTCTGAGGGTAGAGCTAACAAGATTTTCTAAGGGACTGGGTGTAGACAGTGATGAGTCACAAGTGGCTCCAAAGGTTTTGAACTGAGTACTTGGGAGAATGCAGTTGCTATTTAATAAAATGATAACATGGCAACAAAGCAGATTTGAGGAAGTAAGAAGAGAACTCAAGAGTTTGGTTTCTGATATGGTCAGTTTGAGACACCTATTTATTATGAATCCACGTGGGAATGACAAAAGGCAGTTGTATATATGAGTCCAGACGTCAGGAAGAATTTGGGTCCAGACATAAAAAATGGACAACTGTCATCAGTGACTTACCCAAGGCCACTTTGGTAGACATGAAACTTGAAGCCTAAGCTTTTGTGTCCTTCTTTGGAGCTTCTTGTTCCATTTGGCTGTTTCTAGGTGACTTCTGGAAACTCTGATGGTGCGTGGTTAAGTGCTATGGCTTCTAACAAAAAAGTAAGCAGTTCAGATTCACAGGTGCTCCTTGAAAACTCTATAGGGCTGTTCTATCCTGTCCTAGAGGGTTGCTGGGAGTCAGGACTGACTCAATAGCAGCAGGCTTTTTCATTTAGATGACTTTCAAAAAGCAGGTTTGCTAGAAATTAACTTGTCAAATGAGTATTATTGAAGTAAATATGTTTATTTAAACTATACATAAATATGTATAAGTTAAGAAGGCCTGGTTGTGCAGTGGTTAACCCTATGAGGCAATTCTGCATTGTCCTGAAGTGTCGTCATGAGTCAGAATCAACTCAGGGACAATAGGTTTGGGTTCTTATATACTTATAAAATACTTACATATATATATATCCCAAACCAAACCCAACCCCTGTCATCAAGTTGGTTCTTAGTCATAGTGACCCTATGATCCCACTAAAAAAGCCCATTGCTCATCGAGTCAAGTCTGACTCATGGCAACTGTGTTAGGCTGGGTTTTCTAGGGAAGCAAAGCCAGTAACACGTGTAGGTACAAGGAAGGATTTATAGTATATAGATAGATAGATAGATACAGATATAGGAAACAGCTCACACAGTCACGAAAGCTGAATGTCCCAAGTTCTAGCACAAGCCTCACATGGCCACAGAAGCTGAGGAACTCAAAGTCAGCAGGTCAGAGACCAGAGTTCTAGATCACTGGTTGTGTAGGTCAGTGGATCCTAAGCTGGTGGCGAGACGAAGTGACAGAGGCTGGCAAACCCAGGATCGGCAGGTCAGGGAGCAGGACTCTCAAGTGCCGACTGTAAAGATTGATGAATCCAACAGCTGCTAGTTCAAGTCCAGGAACCAGATGCTGGAAGACGAAAGCAGGAGCTCCTGGCTATGTGAGCAGACCAGCAGTAGAAGTGGAAGGTCGAGAGAAGAGAGCTGAGGGGTGGGAAGCCATCACAGACCCCACCCTGCCACTTAATACAGTAGCCAAATACGGAGTAGCCAAGTTGACATAATCCTGACCACCACAGCAACTCTATAGGACAGAATAGAACTGCCCCACAGAGTTTCCAAGGAACGCCTGGAGGATTTGAACTGCTGACCTTTTTGGTTAGCAGATGTAGCACTTAACCCCCTACACCACCAGCGTTTCCTATGGCATACTAGACAGTAGAATTACCCTACAGGATTTCCTGGGAGCAGCTGGTAGATTTGAACTGTCAGTCTTTTGGTGAGCAGCAGAGTGCTTAACCACTGCTCCATCAGGGATCCTTGTATATATGGAGCACTTAACCCACTACACTACCAGCGTTTGTGTATAGAGAAACCCTGGTTGCATATATAGGGTAGGGTAGATGCTACATTGGCTAACCAAAATGTCAGCAGTCTGAATCTGTCTGGCCCTCCAAGGAAACTCTATGAGGCAGTTTTACTCTGTCCTAGAGGGTCACTGTGGGTTGGAATTGGCTTGACAGCAGTGTACACACACACACACACACACACACATGGCTTGACAATTACATTTGTGAACTCCTAGAAAAAGTGCTATATACCTTACTCCTGAATAGCACTACGGTCACCTTCGAAATACTCTCCTTGGGAAGCTATCCACTGAGGCCAGTGCCTAGTTCACCTTTCAAAGCAATTTTGGAACTCGTTCTGGAATGGCCATCAGTGCTCTCGTCGTATTACCCTTGATGTTCTGAATGTCACCACAGTGTCTTCCTTTCACTTTTATCTTTGGGTAAAGAAAAAAGTCATTAGGAACCAGATCAGGTGAGTAGGGATGGTGCTTCAATATAGTTATTTGTTTACTGCCTAAAAACTTCCTCATAGTCAACTATACAATTAAGTTGATGAACTTGTCACCATGTCACTGAGAACAGCGGCCATTCAGAAGGAATTCCAAAGTTGCTTTGAAGGGTAAACTAGGCACTGGCATTGGTGAATGGCTTTCCATGGGGAGTACTTCAAAGGTGAACATAGTGATATTCAGCAGTGAGGTATGTAGCACTTAGTACAATTAAGTTTGCAGAGTTAATTGTTGGGCCTCATATAAATATTGGTGGTTCACAGCCACCTAGATATTCAGGAGGAGAAAAGACCTGGTGTTCTGTTCCCCAAAAGATTACAGCTTTGGAAGCTCAGTGGGCAGTTCTACTCTGTTCTGCAGGGTTGCTATGCGTCGGAATCGATTGTATGGCACATAGTAACTATATATATTTTAAGAAAATGAGTAAAAGCTAAATTCAGTGGGAAAAAATACTTAATAGACAGACCTTAAAATAACTTTCAAACACCAGCAGTGTTTCAATGTAGGTTTCTCTAAGCTATACAAAAATAGCCCTCAACTAAGCATGATATCCCTACTAAAGTTCAAACACAGAGAAAGAGAATATCAGCTGGGCAGCCTTAGTACACCTTGACCTAGGGAGGAGCTTGAGTTCTGGAACTTGCATCAGTGTTAACTAGTGTCAAGACCACACATGACTTTACACAGAAAGTAAAATGTCACTGAAGTGCACCTATAATACACATCGGCCCACCGATCCCTGGGGTACATTCCATTTGACTCCCATAGGTAAGAGAAGGAGTGGCTGGGTCCCATAATAGCTGAGGTTCTGGATAGAAACCCTTGTGGAAAGAGGTAAAGGTCAGATGAAAGGGAAGAAGAGTAATGGAAGGCATGTGGACTAGTGGGAAGAAGAAAAATCCGATGGTTTGTTCTTTGATTAGAAAGATTCAAACATGCAAGTCTTATTTAATGAGGCTGTTCATTAGAAAGCAAGTTCTAAGAAATTAGAGCATTTATTCAAGAGTCAGTGTATAACAGAGTTTTTAAAACATTAAACAGGCTACAAAGTAGAAAGAATGTCTAATACTGCCCAGAAACAGAATATCTGGGAACATTCTAGGCTGGCAGTATTAGACATTCTTTTTTTAAAAAAAAAATCTAGTGAGCAAGTGAAAGTTTACAATCCAGCTCAGTTTTCCAAATAAAACCCTGAGTACCTGCCTCTTGGCAAATTTATCTGCTCTTTTCACCTGGTGACAGCAAGTTCTTATTTTACACTCTTTACCTCCCCTCCAGTATCCATTTAACCAACACTTGTCCCCCCCCACCCTCTTCTCTCCTGTCTTAAAAGAAACCAGTAGAATAGCTTCATACACATGTATTAAACCATCAAGTACACACACCACATGTATCACTCTGTGTCCCCAAATCCAGTCTATTCTTTGTCTGAAATGTTGGCTTTAGTACTGGTTTCACCTCTGGGCTAACAGCAAGTCTAGGGGCCATGTTCTCAGGGGATCCTCCAGGTTGTCAGACCATCAACTCTGGTCTTCATCTCAGTAGAGTTCTTGATCTGCACACTTTTTCTTTTGCTGTGTCAGGGACTGTACATTGTGTCCCCTGTCAGTACAGCCTTTGGTGGTAGTTGGGCACCATCTAGGTCTTCTAGTTTCATATTGATATAGTCTTCCAATCACACAGGTCGATCCGTCTACTGGGCTCATTCTAACTCATGTCTTTGATGATCTCAGTTGCCGTCTGTTTTAGCCACTTAGTGCTGCTCTAACAGAAATACTACAGAGTGGACGGCTTTAACAGAAGAAAGTGTATTCCTGCACGGTCCAGTAGGCTACAATTCCAAATTCAGGATATCAGCTTCTGGGGAAGGTTTTCCCCCTTGTTGGCTCTGGAGGAAAGTCCTTTGTCCAGGGAGCATCTTGAGGAAAGTCTTTGTCCAGGGAGCATCTTGGCACAGGTACCTCAGGTCTGAAGGATGCACTCTTCTCCCTTTGCTGTTTCCTTGATGGTGTGAGGTTCTCAACTCTCTGCTTGCTTCTCTTTCATTTGATTTCTTGTGGGATGAAAGGAAGAAGGGTGGGGCAATCCATACTCCAAGGAAACTCCCTATACAGTGGAGCAGGAAGGTGATCCTATGAAGGGATTTACAGTCTCACCCTAATCCTTTAATGTACAGCATAGAAAAATCACAAAATAGAAGATGATCACAAAATACTGGGAATCGTGGCCAAGCCACATGGCTACACATATTTTGGGGGGGGCAACAATTCAATCCATGACATTGTCTGTTCAAGATGGGTTGGGACCAAATGATGTTCCTCAGATGGCAATTTGCTGGCCATTAAGACCCCAGATGTGCAATATTAGGCATTCTTTATCAACTGAGTAGGAAACCCTGGTGATTTAATGGTTAAGAGCTACAGCTGCTAGCCCAAAGCTTGGCAGTTTGAGTCTACCAAGGGCTCCTTGGAAACTGCTCTGTCATATGGGATCACTAGCCAAGCCAAGTGCCGACTAGGAGTCAGAAATGACTTGATCACAAAGGGCTTATTTATTTATTTATTTTGGTGGGTAAGTGTTTCTTCTAAGAATCACAGCACATGCATGTGTCTAGTACTGCTGGATAAGAGGCTTGGACCACATGAAATCAAACCAAACCTGTGGCTGTTGAGTCAATTCCAACTCATAATGACCCTATAGGACAGGGTAGAAGTGCTCCATAGAGTTTCCAGGGGTACCTGGCAGATTTGAACTGCCAACACTTGGGTCAGCAGATGTAGCACTTAACCACTACATCATGGAGGTTTCCTAGACTATATTGGAAGGATGTTATTCAAAGACTTCCATGCCTATTTATCTTCTTTGATATTTACAGAAAAGCTGTGAGATTGTCCAGACTGCTAAGCTGCTACCTGATTTACAGGAGAGCAAGAAGACAGTAAGTCGCAGAGATAGTATTCAGAGAAGACACTTGTTCAGGGCTCATGCCAACGACGAGCACGCAGCCCCACAGTCCACCTGGTGAAATTAGCGTCGTGCGTCCCGGGGAGCCAGCGCTGCTGTCGGTTTCCCTCTCCGCCTCCGTCGCAGATATATTTAAACCAAGTAATAAAACAACAAACCAGCAGCTGGTACATTCTGAGTGCCAACTCTGGAGCCCCCTCAGAAGAAAACTTTTTTTCTAGATAGAGTTCGTGCTTTCTCTCATTTTCATTTGCTGTTTAGTTTTAAGTTACATTTCCAACTAGGGGAGCCATTTCAAAGTGAAAAACCAGGATGAATACAGGCAAATCACAAACACAACCTTGCTGGGAGCAGGATGCAGGTTTTTAGTTTTTCTAAATTTGCTCTCCCTGGTATCTGTCTGGGATGTATAATGTAATCTCAAACACCCGATCCCACAAATACTAGTATACCAGTCCTCTCCAGACATCCAGACTGGAAGCCTCAGTCAGCTGTCAAGAGGTGGTGGCATATTATTTATGCTATTAAAAGCAGTGTGCCACTACTTGCTTAGGGCGCCACCCACCACCTGCCTACCTTTTGGTCATATTCCAGTGGCTCATGTGTTGCTGTGATGCTGGAAGCTATGCCACCAGTATTTCAACACCAGTCAAGGTCACCGAGGGTGGACAGGTTTCAGTGGAGCTTCTCAACCAAGAGACTAGGAAGGAAGTCCTGGCAATCTACTTCACAAAATTCGTCTACGAAACCCCTGTGGATCAAAACAGAATATTGTCTGATGTAGTGCTGGACAATGAGCCTCCTGGGCTGCAAGCCACTCAGAATACACCATGGCTCCAACAATGACTTGAGCAGACCAGTGACAGAAAAGGCAGCACAGGGCCAAGCAACGTTTCAGTGTCTTGTCTGATGGGTCACCATGGTTCTGAGCCAACTGGAGGGCAGTTAACAAGAATGACAAGTATGTTATAGCCATTCGACACACATCCAGCCCCGGCAAAAACCTTGAAGAGGTGGGTGCAGCTATTCATATCTCATGAAAGCAGCAGCAGAGGCTCAGAAAAGGTACCTCATCTAGCGGCAAACCTCTTCCAGCTGGCTGATGCCAGCAGCTCAACCTGTCTGTATTGCTCTAAGCCCTCTGAAATTTGGGCTGCCAAAAACACAGTCAATGTGAGAGGTCCACCCCATTGCTGTAAGAACACAGCCTCAGACGGCTGCCTGCACAGCAGGCTGGGCTACGATATAAGCAGCTTTTGTTCTTGGAGAACCAGTGGGGGATGATAACTCTGCAAAGGAGTCAAAGATCTGAGCTCAACAGATTGAATCTGCTGCTTTCTTAGTGACTGAGTATGCAGATCCCACGTCATGTGCAACTGCCTCCATCTCTTCATCTGTAAAATGGGCACTGTGGTGAACGATGCCATGCCACTCTTCCTGGTCGTGGTGGAGAGCCAAGAATATCCATGTAAGGAAACTGCCTTGTTCATTGAAAGCCCCTCTCCAAATGGAGCTGGTATGACAGTGCTCATCTCAAAGGGAAGGTTGCCAACCTTTGGAATATCCTTATACTGAGCTATGGTGAAACCACATGACATACCTCTCCCCTTCTCACTTCTGATTGCACTCCAAAACCACACCCACTTCTGTCACATTGATTCTGATTCACAGTGACCCTACAGACAGAGTAAAACTGTCCCATACAGTTTCCAAAGAGCTACTGCTGGATTTGAACTGCTGGCCTTCTGGTTAGCAGCCATAGCACTTAACTGCTATGCCACCACACTGCAAAGGAAACTAAAACATGTTTGTGCACTGACAAAGAAGCCCATGCTCTCCGTGTCTGGAGGATGGGCTGATTTGCAGTGCTATCAACATGTACCAAACTCGTCTCTCAGCTTGCTCCCTCAGTAACAGGTGTTCGCAGGCTGGCAAGGAGGGAGGGCGGCCTCTCCCCAGTCTCCCTGTCTCTCACTTGTCAAGGGTTTTGACAGGCATTTTGCAGTTCTCTGTCACAAACTCTAAGCATGGCTGTGCAGCATGCTGCTGAAATCAGACCCAAGTCAAGAAGCGGGGAGAATTCCCTCTTAGAGTTTCTGCTGCACAATATGCTCAGAGTTGGGCTGCTGGAGCTCTTCCTCTTGAGACGTGTCTGTTTGCTTCATCCCCTGGTGGCTGGGCACGCAAGTCAAAGGTATTTCCTGCTGCTGATCTGGATTTGCTCTGGGTAAGCTGTCAAACTAGAATTGTGTGCCTGGTTAAAAGCTCAAGTGCCCTTTTCCTCACTCCCACGCAAACCACTTGCTTGTCAGTTCCAACTCATGGAGACCTCATGTATGTCAGAATAGAGCTGTGTTTCCTAGCATTTTCCATAGCTGATTTTTTAGAAGTAGATCCCTAGGGTTTCTGTCTGAAGTACCTCTGAGTGGACTCAAACCTCCATCCTTCAGTTAGTGCCCAAGTGCATTGTTTGTGCACCTTGTTCATGATCCTTCTTTATATCATCATCACTTTTTAAGAGTTGATTTCCTATGCTGGCAACCTTGGTGGTGCACTGGTTAAGTGCTATGTCTGCTAACCAAGAGGTCAGTAGTTCGAATCTGCCAGGTGCTCCTTGGAAATGCTGTGGAATAGTTCTACTCTGTCCTATAGGGGCTCTATGAGTTGGAATCAACTCAGGGGCAGCAGGGTTAGTTTTTCAGTTTATCTCCTACGCAAGACTCTTGATAGCCTACAAGAATCTTGCAATATTTTCTAACACAGTTAGTAGAGTACCTGGTATATGGCAAGGGCTCAGCCAGTGCTCTGTGGACTGACTCTTGATACATCTGAGAAGTACATCCGAGAAATCTGAAGATAGTAACTCCACTGAAGAAAAAGAGGCCAAATTTCTTCTACTGAAACCTTTTCAGTGATAACGTGACCTGAATTTAGAGTTTTGGCTGGTACTGATCCTTGATCACAGACTTCATGGCTACTTCTGTAGCTGCCCATTATACTGAAGAAATCCCCTGCTGGGGACTCCTCTGCATACTCAGCCCTACACGTAGGTCTTAGGGATTGAATTGTGTTCCCTGCAAAATATGTGTTGCAACTCTAATCCATATACCTATAGATGTAATCCCTTTGGGAAGAGGGTTTTCTTTGTTACGTTAATGAGGCCACATGAGTGTGGGGTGGACCCTCAAGCCAATCACTTCTGAGTTGTAGGAAGCAGCATGGACACAGAGACAAGCCCCTAAACGGCAAGGATAGCTGACATCTACAAGAAGCTGAAATAAAGAAGGACCACCCTCAGAGCCAGACCCTGAATTCAGACTTCTAGCCCCCTGAACTGTGAGAAGATAAACTTCTATTCTTTAAAGGCATCTGCTGATGGTATTTCTGTTAACAGAAGCACACTGGCTAAGTAGGACACAGATGGACACCATTTCTCAAAGGATTTGTTTCCTGATGCCTGCAGACACAGGACACTGCATGCATTTTTTAGTGCTCTGCTTTGCCCATTCACTGATGGAGACTTTCTTTCACTGAAGGTTATTGCTATTTCAGACACAACCAGTATAATGCAGTGTTTAATTTAATTTACCTCAATAAACCAGGATTATGTATAAGCAAAACAGAAGGAGACATTTTTCTGTTGACATTCCTGGGAAGCAGAAAGGGAGCACACACACACACAGGCACACACACACACACACACACACACAGAGACAGTATTGCCTCAACACCACCCTCACCTCCATCACCAGCACCTCTGCTACCTCTGCCACCTCCGCCACCTCTGCCACCTCTACCACCACTACCACCACTACCACCACTCCTGCTGCCCACACCACCGCCTCTGTCCTCACTACATCCGCTCACTCCACTTCCACCCCTCACAATGCTGCCACGTCCAGCACCACCTCCCCCACCTGCCCCACTTCCGCAGCACCAACCACTGCTCCCATCATGACGCCCACCACCAACTGCACCACCACCCCCAACACCACCACCTCCACCGCCCTGCCTGCCACCACCACGCCGCTACACCCTACCACTGCCACTCGTCTGCCGACACCACTACCGTCACTGCGCTCTCCACCACAACCACCGCTGCCTCCACCAATGCTGCAATGCCTGGATGTTCTTGCAGCCTAGGAGACAGTAACAACATTTCATGTTTGGGGACATGATCTTATCACAAGGGTGCCTGAAAAGACCCCTCCTCTATCCAGTATAATTGTTTGGTTGGCAAGTGTACTAATTGGGGTGAGAGGCTGCTAAATTCCTGTGAAGCATCCTGCATTTGTGACTACAGGATGCTGGGGGCATGGGCTGGATGGAGCTGTGGTCTGATCTTCTCTGGCAGCTCCACTCAGTTACTGTAGAGTATTCTGCTTCAGTGTTCTCTCTCTCTCCCCACAGCTCTCTCTGTACTTTGGAATCAAAGAGAGTCTGTATCTGTCTTTATACAAATATGATGGGATGAGAAGGAGCCCTTGTGGCACAAATGGTTGAGTGCTCGGCTGCTTTCCAAAGGGTTGACAGTTCAGATTCACCCAGCTGCTTTGTAGGAGGTTTGCTTCCATAAAGATCACAGCCTAGAAAACTCTATAGGGCAGTATTACTTTGTCCCATGGGGCTGCTATGAGTCAGAATGGACTCTCTTCTGACTTAACAGACAGTAGTTAAAGTTCTAAATGGGTATGTGACTTGCTTAAGAGCACACGAGGAGATGGTGAGAGAACTAGGATTAGAACCTTGTCTCGGGAATTCCTGTCCTATGCTCTTCCCAGTAGAGCACAGCTGAAACTGGGAACCAATGCCAGTCCAGCTCAGCCCCACCAGTGGTTTGCAACATTCAGCATCCGTCAGAATCACCTGGAAGGTTTGCAGAAATACACATTGCTAGCCCAGCCCTAGAGCTGATTATTCAACGATAGGTCTGCCAGAGGGCTGATAACCTGCATTTCTAATAAGTTCTGAAGTGATGCTGATCTGCTGATCCAGGACCTCATATGTGAACACTGAGATACAACAAAGTTGTCAAATGGGACACACATTTTACTTTTCTTTTCCCATTCATTTTTTCAGTACTTTATTCACTAATTCATCAAATATTTACTGAAACACCATCCATGCCGTTGGCACAGTTGGTGTCGGGGACTAGAAAGACCAGAAAGACCAGAAAGACGACAAAAGCACTGTCCTCCTCTGGAGCAGTTCATGATCAGAAGGGACAGAGAGATACACAAATAAAAAAAGACCAGATTTTTTTTTTTTTTTTTTAAATGCAAGGATAAAAGTTTGTATAAAGTGTAATGGTTGCTCAGCCTGAAAAGTAACCAAAGAGGAAGCTTTTCAGCAAAGGCTTCATAGAAAAGGTGACATTTGGGCTGAGCCTAAAGGGACAAGTTTTTTCAAGATGGAGATGGGATGAGCGGATGCTTCAGGCAGAAGAAACAGCATGTGCAAAGGCATAAAGAATGGCTTTTTAAAAGACAGTTGGCTACATCAGAGTGGCAGGAACATAGGATACCTGGGACAGAAGTGGAAGAGGATGGAAAGATGTGGACAGTGAACTAAGGAAGGATGTTTTGCACACTGCAAGAAGTCTGGAATTACATTTGATTAGTGGCAGGGATACTGAAAAATTTTAAGCAGGGATTTTTTTTAAGGTCCTCTCACTATAGACAGGGTTTCTAGAATCAAAGAGAGGACTAAGTATCCATTATAAACCCCAACATCACCAAATCTTCTTGCTATCATGTCAGTTTTACCTGATAGCAAACCTGTAGGACCAAGTGGAACTCTCCATAGAGCTTTCAAGGCTGTAATCTTTGTAGTCTTCTGTTGCACTCAGGGTTACCACGAGTTGGAACCAACTCAATGGCACCTAACAACAATCTTTACAGAAGCAGACTGCCAACAGCTCTCTCCCATAGGGCAACTGGTGGACTGAACTGCTGACTTAATTTAGTGGCTGAGGGCTTAATCACTGAGCCACCAGGAGTCCTTAAGAATCTGTTATAGGCATCTAAAATGACCAGCCACTGCTTTTGAGGTGATTCCAACTCATAGCGACTCTATAGGTCAGAGCAGAACTGCCCCATGGGGTTTCCAAGGGGAGTGTCTGGTAGATTTGAACTACTGACTCTTCGTTTAGGAGCCATAGCACTTAACCACTACACCATGTCAGAGTTTCCTCTAATATGACTATACCTAAGAAACGATGATGACTGATACAACACAATAGCAATGTGGATGGCCAGTTAAAAGTATTAAAAAATAAAACAAAAAAATACCCAATACCACTGCTGTCCAGTTGATTCTAACTCACAACGACCTATAGTTCATAGTAGAATGGCCCCATAGAGTTTCCAAGGAGCAGCTGGCAGATTTGAACTGTCATCCTTGATGGTTAGAAGATGTAGCATTGAACCATATGCCACCAGGGTTTCCAGAAAGCGTTACAAGGTTAAAATAATCAGGACTTAGTAACAGATAAGATGGAAAGAATAAAAGTAAGGAAGGAGTCATAGATTATTCCATAATTTCTAATTTGGCCAACTGATGAGATGCAAATAGTACGAGCAGAGACAGGAAATAGAACAGTAGGAGCAGGATATAGGGAAGTGGTAAGTTCATCTGGTGAATGCTGAGATTTGGCATGTAGGGGTCAGACAGGTGGCGATTCCAGGAGAGGTTTGGAAATGTGGTCTGTCATTCAGGGGAAATGGTCTAAGGTCAGGAGAGAGGTGGGTTAAAATCCTAGAAGAGTATTAGCCTGGCCAAGGAAATGAGAAAAGTATCTCTTCTTGGATTGCTGTCAGAGTGACAAGTGGTAACTTCAATTATAAAGAAGAGGAAACCAAGAGATTAATGACATTTATTAAATTAAGGGATAACCCAAGGAAAAAGTAAAAATTAGAATTCGATTTTTCTAATTTTGATACTTGAACATTTTGATAATGGTTGCCCAGAAAATGACATTAGCACCACACATTTCCAGTTCAGGCTTTTCATCGAGCCACTACTGCTTCATCACTTGAAACCCTGGGCAAATTCTCGACTCTTTTAGGGCTTGGTGATCTCATCTGTAAAACAGGGTTGCTAAGAAGATTAAATGAGATGATTCATGTAGAGCACACAGCATAGTACTTTGCATATAAAAAACCACCATCATTTAACTAGTGGTATATAAACCACCACCACCACCAAGCTAGTTCCCATTTAGTTGGTTCCAACTCATGGCAACCGCGTGCATGTCAAAGCAGAACTGTGCCCCATAGAGTTCTCACTGACTGCTGTCTCATTAGTAGACAACCAGGCCTTTCTTCTGAGCTGCTCCAGGTGGATTCCATTGGCTAACCTCTTGATTAACTGTTTGTACCATCCAGGAACTCCTGAGCATGTAAAAAAGATCATGTAGTTATTTTTTAGATTGCCTTTAGCAGCTGAACAGTCATACTTGAAAATAGATGATAAAGAAAAACATAGAAATCTAACTCATATTGAAACCATCACACACACGTATATCCACACACACACACACACACACACACACACACACACACACACACACACACAGAGTAAAAGGACAAGTGAAGATAGTAGTTGTGTAAGGACAGATGCTATTTAAGTGATGCTCTCTTCTTGCCACTTCCTGAGTACCCAGAATGGGGCAGCGTGTTGGTCTGGAGTGCACTGGTCTGACTGTGCTACCACAGAATGCTCTTGATTCCTTGCCTTAGTTTTCTATTGCTGTAAAACAAAATCACCACAAACTTGGCAGCTTAAAGTAATGTAAGTTTATTTTTGCACTTTCTAGAGGTCAGGGGTCCAGGTATGACAGTACTGGTTATTTAATTCAGGGTCTCATGGGCTGAAGTCAAGGAGTCGGCTGGGGCAGCTCTCATGCTCATCGGGCCTCTTCCAAGCTCACTGGTCACTGGCAGACGTCACTTCTTTGTGAGTTGGACTGAGGTCCTTGTTTTCCTCTAGCTGTCAGCTGTTGTCTTAGTTACTTTGTGCTGCTGTAACAGAAATAAATTCACCAGTGGCTGACTTTAAAGTACCTGTGTCCTCACCATTCTGGTGGCTGAAACTCCAAATCAAGGTGCTGGCTCTGTTGATTCCATCCTCAAAAATAGTTCCTTGGCTTCTTGGCTGGTGGAGATCCTTACATGGCATTTGTCTTCCCCAAATGTATGCTCAGTGGTTCATTTGCTCTTTAGGTGGGAAGCCACCCTGCTGGCATATGATCTAACTAACTCAACAAAGAAGACTATTTCCAAACAGGATCACATCCAGATACTGCTGTTGTTGTTAGGCACTGTCTAGTGGTTTCAGCCCATGCAGATCCTACATATAACAGAACAGAACACTACCCAGTACTGTGCCATCCTCACAATCATTGATATATTTGAGCTCATTGTTGCAGTCACTGTGTCAATCCATTTCCTTATGGGTCTTCCACTTTTCTGACGACCCTCTGCTCTACAAGATATGATGTCCTTCTCCAGGGGCTGGTCCCTACTGATACTGTGTGCAAAGTAATTGAAACAGAATTTTGCCATCACCATTTCTAAGAAGCATTCTGGCTATATTTCTGTCATGACGGATTTGTTCGTTGTGGCAATCCACAGTATATTCAATGTTCTTCCTCAATACCACAATTTAAAGGCATCGATTCTTCTTTGCTCTTCCTTATTCATTGGCTATGCATTTGAGGTGACTGAAAACACAACAGCTTGGGTCAGGCTCACCTAGGTCCTCAAAGTGAGATCTTTGTTTTAACACTTTAAAGAGGTCTTTTGCAGCAGATTTGTCCAACACAGTATTTCACTTGATTGCTGGACTGTTGCTTCCATGGGTGTTAATTGTGGATCCAATTAAAATGAAATCCTTGGCAGTTTCAATGTTTTCTTTGTTTATTGTGATGCTGCTTATTGGTCCAGTTGTGAGGATTTTTATTTTCTTTGTGTTGAGATGTAGCCCATACTGAAGTCTTTGATCATCATCAGTAAGTACTTCAAGCCCCTTCACTTTCAGTAAGTGAGGCTGTATTATCTGAGTACTGCAAATGGTTAATAAGCAAAAAATGATGATTCTTCTGCAGACACTTGTGATTCTTCTACATACATTTCAGCTTCTCAGATTGTTTGCTCAGCATATAGATCAAATAAGTATGATAAAAGAACACACTCCAGCCTTTTACCTTTCCTGATTTTAAACAATGAAGTATTCCCTTGTTTTGTTTCAACAATTGCCTCTTGGCTTGTGTACAGGTTCCTCATGACAACGAGTGTTTTGGAAATCCTTTCTTCACAATGTTATCTGTAATTTATTATGATCCAGTCAAGTGCATTTGCATAGTCAATGAAAAGAAAGGTAAGCACCTTTCTGGCATTCTCTGCTTTCAGTATGACATCAGCATTGATATCCCTCATTCTAGATCTTCCTCTGATTTGTCTTGAATTTCTGGGAACTCCCTACTGATACACTGCTGCAGTCGCTTGGAACGATCTTCAGCGAATTTTACTTGTGTGTGCTATCAGTGACATCGTTAGATAATTTCTGCATTCTGTTGGTCACCTTCCTTTGGAATGGCTACCAATATAGATCTTTTCCAGTTGGAATGTCTTCCAAATTTCTTGGCATAGACAAGTGAGCACCTCCAGCATTGCATTTGTTTGCTGAAACATTTCAATTGGCTCTCCATCAATTTGCAATCTTCCTCCCTCCCTTCCTTCCTCCCTTCTTTCCTTCCTTGCTTCCTCCCTTCCTCCTTCCCTCCCATCCTTCCTTCCACTTTTCTTCTCTCTTTTCCTCCTTTCTTCTTCCCTTCCTCCCCTTCTCCCCTTCCCCCCTTCCTTCCCTCCCTCCCCCTCCCCCTTTTCTTCCCTCTCCCCCGACTCTTTCTCTCTTTTTTCCCCAATGCCTTTAGTGTAGCTTGGACTTTATGATTCAGTAGCATCAGTTTTTGCTCACATGCTGCCTCCTGAAATGGCTGAACACTGAACAGTTCATTTTGGTGCAGTGACTCTGTGTATCCTTTCCATCTTTGGGAGCTTCCTACATCATTCAATATTTTGCCCATGGAATCTCTTGATACTGCAACTCGAGGGTTGAATATTTTCCTTCAGTCCTTTCAGCTTGAGAAATGCCAAACCTGTTCTTCCCCTTTGGTTTTCTACCTCCAGGTCTTTGCACGCATTATAGTACTTTGTTTTCTTGAGCTACCCTTTGAAGTCTTCTGTCTAGCTCCTTTCATCATTTCTTCTATTTGTTTTAGTTAGTCTGTGTTCCAGAGCAAGTTTCAGCATCTCTTCTTACATCTGCTTCAGTTGCTTCTTTCTTTCCTGTCTTTGTAATAACTTGCCACATTCTTCATGTGTGATATCTTCGATGACATTCCATAATAAGTCTGGTCTTCAGTCATTCATGTTTAATGCATCAAATCTTTTCTTAGTTGGTCCCCAAATGCAAGTGGGATATAGTCAAGTTTGTACTTTGATTCTTGTGGAATTGTAATTTTTTGTTTCAGCTTGAACTTACAGTTGAGCAATTGATGGTTTGTTCCACAGCCAGTCCTGACCTTGTTCTGACTGATGATATTAAACTTGTCCATATTTTTCCATAGATGTAATTAATTTAATTCCTGTGTATTTCATCTGGTTATGTTCACATATACACTTGTCATTTATGTTGCTGAGAAAAGGAATTTGCAATGAGGAAGTCATTGATCTTACAAAATTCTATCACGTGATCTCTAGTTTGTTGTAATCACTGAGGCCATGTGAGGCCACTTTGAGTCTTCTTTGTTCCCAACTTTTACATACTAACCACCAGTAATCATCAATACATCTTTGAATGTATTTTTGATCAATTTAAGACTGAGAAAGTTAGTAAAAATCTTTAACTTCCTCATCTTTGGCATTAGGGGTTGGTCAGTAAATTTGAATGATTGTCATATTAACTGATCCTCTTCATAGGTGTATGAATATCATCTTATCACTAACACCACTATAATTCAGGAGAAATATTGCAATGTTGTTTTTGACAATGAGTGCAATGCTATTCCTTTTCCATTTGTCTTTTCCAGCACAGTAGACGATACGTTTGTCAGATTCAAAATGCCAATACTAGTCTATTTCAGCTTCAGTAATGCCTAGGATATTGATCTTTCTGCATTCCATTTCATTTTTGACAACTTCCAATTTTTCTAGATTCATACTTCATACATACATTTCATGTTCTGATTATTAATGAATATTTGCAGCTGTGTCTATGCATTTTGAGTTGTGGCACATCAACAAGGGAAGGTGCCAAAAGCTTTATTCCATCCATGTCATTAAGTCTGAGTCTATTTCGAAGAGGCAGCTCCTCCCCAGTCTTATTTTGAGCACCTTCCAACCTGAGGGGCTCATCTACCAGCATTACATTACACAATGTTGCGCTGCTATTCATTCAGCTTTCAGTGGCCAGTTCTCTTGGAAGTACATTGCAGGGTCCTTCTTCCTAGTGTGATTTGGTCTGGAGATGTCAGATGAAAACTGTCCATCGTGGTAACCCTGCTGGTATTTGCAATACCTATGGCATAGCTTCCAGTATCACAGCCACACGGAAACCACCAGCTTGAATTCCCCTCATGCTTTAGGTTTCTGACTTGATTTAATCCAGATTTAATGGGCTGATGCGGTTAGCCCACCAGGATGATCTCCGTATTTTAAGGTCAGTTGGTTTGGAATGTTAACCACATCTGTAAAATGCCTTCCCAGCAGTAGCTACCGCGGTGTTTGAGATGATAACTGGGAGAAGGGGTTTGAGCAGAACGCTCAAACCTTGAGCACCATCTTCAGAATTCTGCCTACCACATTCCTGGAGTACATTCAAGGTCAGATCCACAAACAGGCAGTGATATTTAGTGGCACTGCTGCCTTTAACATTTGTCCTTTTGGCTTTTTCTCTACTCTATTTACATTTGAATGATAAGCTGTTGAATATTTCAAAGGCAAGAGACATGCCTTTTAGACGAGTGACATATTTTCACTCCATGCTCTTGGGACATAACTGAATGATGTGTAATTATAGGTCTTTCCCCTCTGACTCGGTGCCCTGACACCTGTATAATCATTGGGTTAAAGCAAGAATTTGTCATTTTTTTAAAAAAAAAAAAAAGGAAAAGAGGCTTTTCACTCAAAATTGCTTACTATTCCTGACTTCAAGACTTGAGAAGTGTCGGTTTGATCAATGTTGTCTAAGCAATAAATCACTCACGGCCAAGCTTGGTTTGAGGGTGTGCATGAACACATGCTTGCTCTGAACATACATTTAACAGTAATATATTTTATATTGTCAAACCTACTGGTTTTGTTTGGGACGCCCTGCTCAGGGCTAGGCTAAGAAACCAGTAATAAAAAAGAAAAAGGGGCAAATGCTAAGCTTTGGGTGTGCAGATGACATACAAATCATGGTGAGATACTTAACTGCCAAGGCCATCAGAAAGGGTTATCATTGCAATTGGTCTTATCCAGGTGAAACTTTCGAACCTTGGAGACTGATTCACATTTGGAACTCTTCAGGGCCACCAATGTCTTCTGATGGCACAAGTGGTTGAGGACAAAAGAACCCCCACCACGCCACTACTGCCACACCAAAATCCTTGAAGAGGGATTTATATGGGCCTTAGGTGCTGTTCAAACCCTGGTGGGGTAGTGGTTAAGTGCTAGTTCAGATCTACCAGTAACTCCCTGGAAATGCTATGCGTCAGTTCTACTCTGTCTTATAGGGTCACTCTGAGTTAACATTGACTTGGTGGGAGTGGATTTTGGTAGGTGCCATTGAGTCAGTTTTAACTTATCACAGCAGAACTGCCCCATACGGTTTTCTAGGCCATCATCTTTACAGGAGGAGATTGCCAGGGCTTTCTCCTATGAAGCTACTGGGTGAGTTCAAACTACTGAAATTTTAGTTAGCAGACAACTTAATTGTTGTACTAGGAGAGCTCTTCCCATCTATAGAGTCTGTTGTCTCGTTGATTCTGATTTACAGTAACCCTATAGGGCAGAGAACTGCCCCACAGGGTTTCTGAGGCTGTAAATCTTCTTGAAAGCAGCCTGCTACATCTTTTTCTCTCAGAGTAGCTGGTGGGTTCAAACTACCAACCTTTCAGTTAGCAGCTGAGCTCTTAACCACTACACGACCAGTGCTCCTCTAGTCTGTATTTAAAAAAAAAAAAAATGCTTTCAATTTCGACAGCACTGTGGTTGGGCTCAATTCTGACTCACAGGGACCCCATAGGATAGAGTAGAACTGCTCCAAGGTTTCCAAGGAGCACCTACTGGATGCGAACTACCGCTCTTCTGGTTAGCAGCAGGAGCACTTAACCACTGCACCACCAGGGTTTCCCCAGTCCATATTGGGGCCCTTAAATATAGATACACATATTGTTAGCAAGCCTGGTCCCAGGCTTCCAGACAGGCCAAGAAGAGATGGTGTCATGACTCTTGAGATATCCAAGTTTATAGCCAGATGCAAAGGTTGTGCTAATGGGTATCATCGACCCTGTTAAAAACACGGGCTCACATCTGTGTTCCCCCTCTGGTCTCTTGTGATCTCAGGGAAAAGTGTAAGTATATCTTAAATTACCCATTTTTTGCATTTTTTCTTTTCTCACCTTCTTTGCTAAAGATATAATTATGAGCCTTTGTGTGTACTCCATAAAGTAAAAGGATTCTAAGGCCCATAAATCTTACTTTAGCTGGTGTCCTTGTATCACTGAGTAGCCATCCATTGATTCTCGAGCCTGTAGATCCTGCTCATCCTGCTCCACTCCTCTCATAATGGAAGGCAATGGGGACAGGAAGTGCTCCTGCCTTGGGGGACTTCGGTGATTCCTCTCTTCTGAAACCTGTCGAGATTGCACTCATCCCTAAAACAAGCTAGCATGTCTGATTGGCACATAGCATAGCGATTTCGAGAACACACTTAAAAAAATTTGAACTAAAAACTCTGTTTTCCTTAGCTTATTACCACTTACCAGCCTTATAGATGTGGTAGAGTAAGACTTAGCTCTTACCCAGTTAAAGTGCTCCAAGTTGGGAAAGAACCAAGCATACTTTGGCAAAACATCTGATGAGCAGGCAAGTTTATGTGGAAAAAGCTTATTTGCTTACAGACTCATGCTCATAAAAATTCTAAGATGTTAAAATTATATTACAATATCTATGTTTAAGAGTTGCTCTGTTTATCCAGCAGATCAAGCCAAGACCAGAAAGTTAAACTTACTTGAGTTTTTGCTTTAATGTAAAAAAAAAAAAAAAATAACAAGGTCACACTACAGCTCTCCAATAAGAGCATGGAGTGCCATTTACAGCAGGGAGCAACTCTTCTTCTTCATAGGTCTAGGGGATGGATGACCACATGTCAGGTAGTGTCAAGCAGGCTCTCAGCTCTTGGAGGGTGGCAGGGGATGGGGGAGGAGAAAGGACTCTAATTTGCTGTTTGTTCCTTTCAACTTCCGTATTCACTGAAATGACATTAACTGAATCTTATACTCCACATCATCTTTTGTTGTCTACTTTGGGCTGCCTGAAATGTCTTCCTACTTTGATTGCATACGTGTATGTTGTTGCTGTTAGCTGCCCTTGAGTGGGTCACCAATTTACTGGAATCCTATGACAACAGAATGAAACACTGCTGCTCTGTTCTGCACCATTGCCACGGTCAGTTTCAGAACAGACCGTTGTGATCTACAGGGTTTTCACTGACCAGTGCTTGGAAGCAGATCCCTAGACCTTTGTTCTTTGTCCATTGGTCTGGAAGCTCTGCTGAGCATCACAGCCACTTGAAAGCCTCCTCAGACACAGGGGTGGTGGCTGTGCATGAGCTGCACGGGTTCATGAGAACTGAACCCAGGTCTCCTGCAAGAATCCCACCACTGAACCATCGCTACTCTGTGTGTGTGTGTGTGTGTGTGAAATCAATACCATGAACTCTGATGTAGACAATCCGTGAGGTGCACCGGCTGAGAACCAAAGCCAGGTCTCCTGCAAGAATTCCACCACTGATCCATTGCTACGCTGTGTGTGTTATGTGTGTGTGCATGTGTGAAATCAATACCATGAACTCTGACACAGACAATCCATGAGGTGCACTGGCTGAGAATTGAACCCAGGTCTCCTGTAAGAATTCCACAACTGATCCATCACTACTCTGTGTGTGAGACCAATACCATGAACTGTGATGTACACAATCCATGAGGTGCACTGGCTGAAAACCGAACCCAGGTGTCCTGCAAGAATTCCACCACTGAACCACCACTACTCTGTGTGCGCGCCCACGCGCACGCGCACGCGCACGCGTGTGTGTGTGTGTGTGTGTGTGTGTGTGTGTGTGTGTGAGACCACCAACACCATGAACTCTGACGTAAACAATCCAAAGAGTCGTAATACCACCTGTGAGGCTTCAACGACTTAGGTATTTCCAGAGTTGTAGAATAAAAAAAAGTAATAGCCCTAAAAGTATTACCTGCTCAGTGTCATTCAACACTTACACGCGATCACTGGCTACTCAGTTTAGGAGTACTTCTGCTCTGAACGATGGCTATGTAACTTTACAGAGAGAAGCCACAGGATCTCAGCAAAAAGAAAAAAACAAAGACTGGCAGCAAGCATAGACATTTTAGCACTGTCAAGTTTCCAGTTTTTATCTGAAAAGCATCTCATCTATATCAGAGACACATTTCCAGTGCTTGTGATAAAAGAACCAACATGGCCTTTTTAAAAGAATTTATTATTACACGAGGTTTCAAATCTCTTTGAACTATTCTGGCACTTCAGTTTTTAACTGTAGGTTCTTTTATGAGTCTCCATTTCCTAAGGGTAGGTCTTGCCTCCTTGGTACCATCCTTCTTGTATAAGACAGGGAAACTCAAGTACCAGTTTTTGTTCCATCACTGATTTGCTGAAAGATTACACAGCTCTCTTCAACTCTCTTGAGTTTCAATGTTCACTGTCAATAAAATAAACTGAGTGGCTACAAAGCTCTCCTAAGTTGTTGGATTTGCAAATGCCTTAGAAAGTAGGAGCAGAACAGACATGAAATTTCATAGATTTCTGCATACTGCATGGTACCACTCCACTGACCCAAGTAAATGCTAAAAGAAATGCTTAAAAAACTTGATTTCATTTTCTCTTTTCTCATTTTTATTATACATTCTTCCTCAGATGAGACAATCTGTTATCTTTTAATGGATTTATTATTAGTCCTTGGAGAGGCTGAGAAGGCCACAAACACTCCGGGCCAAAGACTGAGAACCCATGCTCCATCTTTTCAGTCTTATAATACCTGCAGGGCTGAAGTCTGTCCGTATGTGTGTCCATACACATCTGTAAGCCCCATGCTGGCTCTGTGTGTCCTGAGGACAGACGGATACAGGAGATGACAGGTTCCTTGGTGATATTTTCAGTCAACACGGTAAGCCTTCCCTTTGGGGTCAGTCAGGATGATTACACCCCAAGCAGCAATGCCTAGGAAAACAAATGAACCAGCACCTTAGTTTACAAAGTGCTGGCTTTTTATTTATTTAACCCTCAAACAACACTGTAAGATGTATTACCACTGTGTTTCTCACAGATAAGAAATCTAACACATAAAATTCAAGTCACTCAGACAACTGTTTTGAAAAGACAAAATAATCACTACTTTCTAGAACTCCTCAGTCACTTCAGATTGCTGCAGATAAGGACTTTGGGCTCCCGTATCAAGCAGTACACCAACTGAGGCTTTGAAACCACGTGTCTCAGATCTGGCTTCAAATCCCAGGCTCTCAAACCAAGGAGAAGTGCCCTTGTTTAGGCTTTCTGCACGATTTGGAGTAAATGTACGGACTCTGGTTCCAGGTAAACCTAGGATCAAAACTCAGCTCTCATTTACCGCCCGTGTGACCCTGAATAGGATAAACTGTGGCTTGGTTTGTTCAGGAGTAAACTGGAAAGCCAGCGATACCTCCTGAATACTTGAACATGCATATTAAACGGAGAGCCCCTAAGAGTACTTCCAATTACTACAATTAAAGAAAAACAAAGGCGCTCCTCCAACTTTCCTGTCCCCTTTGGGCACACTGGGGGTGTCCCGTCACGTGACCAGCCAGCGCGCCCCGCCCTGCCCCCCGTTCACGTGGGCACGCCCAAATTCTCACTGATGCCGATGACCATCTGTAAAATAATGCCTGGACGTGGGCCATATCCTAGCTTCAGGGGCCTCCGCCCCACAGCATACACGTACAACCCCGCTCCGATCAGTCCAGACCCGGACAGCACGCGGCAGCTCCAACAATTAGGAAAGAACGAGCTTTCCGCCGGAGACGTCGGCGCACCGGGTGCGGACGGAGGCGCGGGTGTGGACGGAGGCGCGGGTGTGGACGGAGGCGCGGGTGTGGACGGAGGCGCGGGTGTGGGGGACGCAGTAACCTCAGGAGGCGCAGCGACCTTCACCGAGTCCAGAGCCTGAGACAGGGAAGAACCCATGTTCACTTGGGTCTCAGCCGTAAAGGCCTTCGGACCCAACTGTCGTAAAAGCTGTGGCCGCCAAGCAGAGCGCCGGCGTGATGCGCCGGAAGCTGCCGCGGGGCCGTTGGGAAATGTAGTTTCCTGTTGGCCTCGGAAAGAAAAAGATGGAGGCCACGTGCCGGGTTGCGTTTGGCTCTGCCGGAGGCCGCCGGTCCGCAGGCTTCCTGACTTAATCAGCTCCCTAATTCTCAGACTCAGTCTCCTCAGACGAGAAGTCTAGGTTTCAAAATTTCCTGCCGTTCGCACAAAATTTGAGACCTTGTGGAATGTCACTTCATCCTACTGGAGGTGAATGACACAAAAGAGTTCATTTTTATATGTGCTTAATTACGTTGGCTAGACACTTTGCAAAGTAATTGTCTGTGCTTTTCGGTTTAACCTTGCAAACAGTCCCGTCTGGTAGGTATATTTCTCACAGTATTATGTTGACAAGGAGCCCTGGTGGCACACGGTAAGCCCTTGGCTGCTAACTGAAAGATGGACTTCACACTGGGACAGAAGACGTGGTGATCTGTTTCCTACAAAAAGAGTAACTTAGGGAATCCTGTGGGGAAGTTGTAGTCTGTCTTACAGGGCTGCTGTGAGTTGACATGACGTGATGGCCCGGTACAACAAGTATGGCAAGATTGTTTAAGTGACACAGCCATTGTTACTAATGTCCCTGCTTGACTAAAGTCAAACACTAGTTGTACGTTTTATGAATGCCCCACACAAATGAAATCAAGATGCTGAAAAATGGTTTGAATTAATGTCAATAAATGCCTTCAATTTCTTTTTAGCTTCTTTTTTAAAGACAAGCTCTCAGTTTTTTTCATGTTGATGGTATTGTTTTTGCTTGAAGAGCCCTGGAGAAAATTCAAACCCAAATCAGGCTGACAGATGTGAGGAGTTAATAAGGATCTGTTCTTGCAGGTTTACGGTCTTCTCCCCTAAGTATGGCCTTTCAGTTCTGATTGTGTCTTTGCAGTTCGGCTTCCATACCATCCACCCACAGCTCATTTCACCTTTCATTTTCTTTGGGTCTAATTCTAGTCTTTGTGCTGATTTGTCCTCAGAGGATTACTGGTAAGAAAGAAAGCCTTTAGAGTGCAGGGATCTGTTTCTGCTAGAGGAAATAGGAAAAAACAGAACTAATATGAAGTTTGAACTGTTTTCGCTTTAGGTTGGCTTGAGAAATTAATATGATAAAAATACATTTACTGTTGTACATTCTACAATGGGTGTTATTTTGGGAAAATTTACAAAAGGCAAAAATAAAGATGTGGATAAATGGAATAGTAATGAGAATATTGAATCAACATACTAAGTTTCAAAGACCCTTCCCATTTTATTTTTCACAAGTGTATCCACATGTGTAGCATGAAGACACATGTTTGAGACATTGGGGTTCTCTGCCTGATTCTATCATTGTGAGCCGGCTGGTCCTTAGTTACTGCATATGTAAAATAAAGAGATGTGGACTAGATTGTCTCTCAGGTTTTTTCCTAACTTGGAAATCCTGTTATTTATTAGGAATCTCTCTTCAAACAGCATTTTGCCAATTTCTATTCTCAATCACATTGCACTTAGAAATTCATAATTTATGACTGCTCACTAGGCCTGATGCAAACGTTCTGTAGGGGATAGAATTTCTCCTTATTTATATGAAAGAAGTCATTTAGTAGTGATCATCAGATATTTTTAGATAATAGCCTCCTGTGAATAAGACTGAGCACACACTAGAATTCATGCAAGCTAATTTATTAATTATAAATCATATATTAATATGCTAATTTATAGTCGGATCCTACTCGACAGCACTTGGCTTGGCTTAGCTAGAGATTATAAGAATAAGATAAAGTAATGTAGAGACTCGATGGCACTTGGCTTGGCTAGTATTATCTCACATCTGAATATATGGACTTAGACATTTCCAAGGAGACCACAGTTATTTGACATAAGAATTTAGTCATTCTTAATTTATCTAAAGGGTTACCTTTGTTAGCATATTTCTCACAGTTAAGAATTCCGAGAGAGGAGATCCTGAATTCTCCAAATAATATTAAATTGGCCCTTTAAATATTCTAAGTAAAAGCCAAGATTTTATTTTTTAACCAAAACCAAACCCACATCTGTTGAGTTGATTCCAACTCATAGCTACCCTATAGGATGGAGAAGAACTGCCCCACAGTTTCCAAGGAGCACCTGGTGGATTTTGAACTGCTAACGTTTGGGTTCGCACATGCAGCACTTAACCACTGTGCCATCAGGGCTTCCAGTGTCTTCAGAGTACTTGCCGAAAGATGTGTTTGTCTTATGCTTGTCTCACATGAGTGAGTCAAGCTTTGTTGTTCTTTTATTGTAACAAACCAGTTGCTGTGGAGACAGTTGTGACTCACGGTAACCCTATGGGTACGAGAATAGAGTGTGCTCCAGAGGGTTTTTAATGCTTGATTTTCTTGAATAACATTACCAGGCTTTTCTTCCAAGACACTACTGGGTGGAGTTGAAACCTGAACTTTTCAGTGTGCAGTCAAGCTTATTAAAATTTGCACCAGTCAGGGACTCCGTTTTATTGTGATATCCCTCCGCATTTCAACCCTGGTCTCTGAGGAATCCACCTCCTGAAATTGTGTATTGCACGTATTGAACCTGAAATAGTCTAATGTGATTTTGGTGGGAAAATTGTTGGAAAACTTAGGACACTTCTTGAGATGAATGAAACAGAATGATCTCAAGTTAAGTAAGGGTAGAGGCCTGTGAAAGGAAGCAAAGCTGAATTTGGAGGAAGATGTGTACATCTTTGGGAAGGGAAATGAGGATGGAAAATTTACTCTCTTGTCAATCACAAAACCTGAACTCTCCTATTTGCTGATATATTTAAAAAATACAAAAGATATTAGAGAGTATTTGCTAAAAAGTGTCTTTCATACTTCCTCTTCTCACCCAATTCCTCTTCCCTTCTCCAAAAATATAATACGCTGATGTGTTTATGATACTGAATCATTCAACCCAAGGACATGATTTTGTTCATACCTACTTTGGTATTCCTTCTATAGCCAGCAGGTCATGGTTCCTTTTGTGATCTTCTCAGAATTGTGTGTGTGTGTGTGTGTGTGTGTGTGTGTGTGTGTGTGTGTGTGTGCATGCATTCTTTACAGAATTTAAAGCTTGTTCCTTATCAGTCAGTCTGTAGAGAGGTTCTTTGTAGTTTTGTATGGCTCCATAGTATTCCATCTTATGAATATACTATTTGCTACCCTAGTGGTATAGTGGTTAAGGGTTTGGTTACTAACCAAGAGTTGGCAAATCCACCAGATACTCTGTGGAAACTTGCTGGGGCAGTTCTTTTCTGTTTTGTAGGGTTGCTTTGTGCTGGAATCAACTCAAGGGCAATAGGTTTCTATTTAACACTGATCTCATATGAATGGATATTAGTGAACATTTAAGCTGCTTTCATTCTTTCTATATTGCCAGCAGTGCCATAGTAAATATCCTCCTGGACACATCACTTCACAAACCTAAGAGTTTATCTTAGAGCATATTTATAGAAGTACATGATATTTCTAAATTGGATGGACATTGCCAAATTGCCCTCCATAGAAGTGGTACCAATTTACACCCTCACCAACAAGTACAGAATAACTCCATGCTATTCCCCAAAACAGTGGATTACTGAACTTTTGATTTTTGTTAATCTAATAGGGGAAAACTGGCTTACCATTTTCTTATTACGAGTGAGCCTCTTAATGTATATTTAAGGGCAATTCATATTTCCTTTTTTTGTGAACTCTCAGTATCTTTTGCTTATCTTTTATGGGACAGTCTTTTTCTCAGTGATTTCTAGAAACTGTATATTCGGGAGATTAATCTTTTGTCTGTGACATAAGTTCACATTTTTCCCCAAATTGATACTTGTCTTTGGACTCAGCTTATGGTAGTTTTTACCATGAATAGTTTCTAAACACATAGTTGAGTTCATCATTCTTTCTGCCTTTGTAGCTTCTGGGTTTCATGTAATAATTGGAGAGACCTTTCATATCCCTTGGTTTCTCCTGGTATTATTAACCATCCCCTCTTTTTTTTTTTTTTTTTTAACACTTAAAACTTGAATGCATTTGGAATTGATTCTGCTATTAGATGTCGGGAATGGAATCAGATTTTCTTTTTGTAGAGGTTACTCAATCTCGTTAACACTGTCTATTAAGTAATCCATCTTCTCCCCATCTATTCACATTGCCACCTTTACTGGAGTGTCATAGGCATTTATGTCAGTTTTTGAACTTCATATTCTGTTCCTCTGTGTATCTGTCTATTCACAAGTCAGTACCACCCTATTTTAATTACCGAGACTTCTTAATATGTGTGACACATGGAAGCTGGTTCCCTCTTTTACTCCTCTTTTGCAGACATTTCTTGACTGTTTTTACTTGTTTATTTTGCCACGTGAACTTTTGACTCAGCTTGATTGTTCTAACAAACTGCTGCTGCATCGTTACTAGACTTGTAGTAAAATTGTGGGTTAATTCAGGGAAAACTGGCATCTTTATGATATTGAGTCATCCTATCCAAAGACATGGATATTTGTCCTTTTGTTCATATCTTCTGTGGTATTCTTTCTGTAGCACTTTAAAGCCTTTCTCATAATGATCTCACTCGTTTCCTTATGGATATTTTTACTTTTCTGTTACTATTGAAAATAAGGGGTTTCCTTCTATTGTATCTTGTGGCTTGAATATAAGAACATTACTGCTTTCCATATGGCTTCATGAATTATTGCATTGTTTTTAACATCTGAAATGTGGTTGGTAGTTTTCTTTATGTGCAATCCTTGCTCATTTAGAGGATCACTATCACATTCTGTGATAGCCTCACAGAAAGAATTTGGGTGTAGCATTATTTTTCTGTGCTCTGGAACAGTCTAAACACTATTAGAATTACCTGCTGAATAAATTTTAGTGGAATTCCCCTGGAAAGTGGTCTAGTCTAGCTATATTTTTATATTTTTGCAGAAGAGTTTTTTTTTTTTGTGTGTGTGTGTCATTCTATAATTATCATATCCTTTTAGCAAGCTCCTGTCCCCTCCTCTCCAGCCTCTTTTCTCCCATCTGGAAAGAGACCAGAAGGACAGCATCCTGTAAATGCATAAAACCATACAGTACACACACTATATGGTCACATCATGTCCCCAAGTCCAGTCCATTTTTGTCCAAAGGGTTGATCTCAGTAATGTTTTCTGGATAGGGACAGCAGCAGGTCTATGAACCATGCTCCCAGAGTATCCCTCAGGCTGCTGGACCATTAACTGTGGTCTTTTGGTAGAGTTCTTGGGCTCCACCCCTCTTTTTCTTGTGTTGTACTCAACATTGTGTGCCCCATTACGGCTGTCTTAGGTGGTGGCCGAGAACCATCTGGTTCTTCTGGTCACATGTTAACACAGTCTCCATTCACGCGGGTCCTTCTGTCTCCTGACCTCTTTTTAGCTCATGTCTGTTGTTCTCCTTAATCATCTGTTTCAGATGGGTTGGGACCATTTGATGTACCTTAGATGGAAGCTTGCTAGCTTTTAAGACCCCAGATGCCACTCACCAATATGGGGTGCAGAAGACAAAGAGAGTTGTTTTTTTTTATATATAATTTTTTTTTATTGTGACTAAGTGGAAGTATACAGTCTAAATTAATTTTGCATGCCTGCCCTTTTGCAGTTCTTCCAATCTCCTTGCCTGGTGACAGCACACTCCTCCTTTGCCTTCCACATTTGTGGCATACTCTCAACAATCTCATGTTCCCTCCTTTCCACCCTCTTCTCTTCCATCTGGAAAGAGACCAATAGGACAGCATCCTATAAATGCATAGAGCCATAAAGTACACACACCATATGGTCATACTGTGTCCCCGAGTTCATTCCATTTTCATCCAAAGAGCTGACATCAGTAGTGTTTTCTGGAGAGGGGCAGCAGGTCTAGGGACCATGCTCCAGGGGATTCCCCAGGCCATTGGACCATCAGCTGTGATCTTTTAGTAGAGTTCCTGAGCTGTACCCTTCTTTTACTTATGTTGCCACAGATGGGACTCAACACTGTGTGCCCCATTGCGGCTGTCTTTGGTGGACACCACCTGGTTCTTCTGGTCTCTTGTTGATATAGTCTCCCATTCTCATGGGTCATTCTGTCTCCTGAGCTATTTTTTCCTCATGTGTTTGTTGTTCTTGGTGATCATCTGTTCTAGATTAGCTGGGACCATTTGATGTACCTCAGGTGGCAGGTTGCTAGCTTTCAGGACCCTAGATGCCGCTAGCCAATATGGGGTGCAGAAGACTTTCTTAGCAGTAGGCTACTTACACCGATTGGCCTCCATGTCCACTGACAGCATGGTCCCCAGACACCACATCTGTTACTCTAACCTTGCAATACTGGGTTGAAGTTAGGAGAGCTTTCAGCTTATGGTGAAGTCCAGTTAAATCGATCTGCTTTCTACTGCGTACTCACTGCTTTCACCTAACCAAATTTCTATTAACTATCTAGTCTATGACCAACCCTCTCCCTCCATACCCGCCCTGTAGCCATCAAAGGGAGCCTTTTCTGCTGTACATATGTCAATTTTTAAGTCCTTATAGTAGAAGTCTCATATACCATTTGTCCTTTTGCTGCTGACTGATTAGTTAAAAACAGGTTATGAGATGCTTCCTAAAACTGTCACTATTCTTTATCATTGTATAGTGTTGTATGTACCATAGTTTGTTTATCCATTCATCTGTTGATGGGCATATGGGCTGATTCCATCTTTTTGCTGTTGTGGACTGTGCTGCAATAAGCATTCATGTGCATGTATCTGTTCATGTGACAGCCTTTGTTTCTGTAGGATATATTCTGAGCAATGGGATTACTGGATTGAATGGTGTATCTATTTCCAGCTTTTTAAGAAACTTCCAAATTGTTTTCTAAAGAGGTTGTACCATTTTGCAGTTCCACCAGCAGTGTAGGAGAGTTCTCATCTCTCCACAGCCTCTCCAGCATTTGTTCTTTTGTTGTTTTTGGCTTATGACCCACCTTGTTGTGGTGAAATAGTATCTCATTGTAGTTTTGATCTGGATTTCTCTGATGACTAATAATTGTGAACATTTGCTTATGTGTCTTTTGGGTGCCTGGATGTCCTCTTTGGTGAAGTGTTTGTCCCTTTCTTTTGCCCATCGCTTAATTGGGTTATTTAACTTTTTCTTGCTGACATTTTGTAGGACGTTGTGGATTATGGAGATCAGGCATTGGTCTGACACATAGTTGCCAAATATTTTTTCCCATTCGGTAGGTGGTCTTTTAACTCTCATGATAAAGTCTTTGGATGAGCAAAAGTGTTTGATTCTTAGTAGTTCCCATTTATCTAGTTTCTGCTGATCATGCTTTGTCAGATTTTGAAGTCTGTGTAAGCTATTACAACTTCCATTGTTGACCCTATTTTTTCTTGCAGGATATTATCACTTTAGGTTTGATATTTAGGTCTTTGACACATTTTGAGTTAGTTTTTCTGTGAGATGTGAGCTATGGGTCTGGTTTCAGTGTTTTGCTGATAGATATCAAATGTTGCAAACATGATTTGTTATAGAGACTGTTTTTACCCAGTTTATAATCTTAGGGCCTTTGTTGGATATCAACTGTTCGTAAGGGAGTGGTGGCATCTCTGGGGTCTCAACTCTGTTCCATTGGTCTATATGTCTCTTTCTGTACCAGTACCAGGCTATTTTGACTACTCTGGCAGTGTACTAGGTTCTAAAGTCAGGTAGTGGAGGCCTCCCACTGTGTTCTTCTTCTTCAGTAGTGCTTAACTTATTCTGGGTTTCTTCCCTTTCCAAATAAAGTTGGTGATTTGTTTCTCCATCTCATTAAAAATGACACTGGGATTTGTATTGGAATTGCATTGTGTGTAGATCACTTTGGGTAAAATAAACATTTTCACAGTGTTAACTCTTCCTATCCTTGAGCAGAGTAGTTTTCTCCATTTGTGTAAATCTCTTTTGGTTTCTTGCAGTAAGATCTTGTAGTTCTCTCTGTACAGATCTCTTACTTCTTTAGTTAGGTTCATTCCTAGGTATTTTATCTTCTTGGGGGTATAGTAAATGATATTGATTTGGTGATTTCTTCTTTGATGATCTCTTTGTTGGTATAAAGAAACCTTACTGATTTACTTATGTTTATCTTATATCCTCCTACTTTGCTGAGTTCTTCTATTAGTCCCAGTAGTTTGCTTATGGATTCATATCATTTGCAAATAGGGAGATTTTACTGCTTCTTTGCTGATGCAGATGCCCTTTATTTCTTTGTCTTGTCTAATTGCTATGGCTAGAACCTCTAGTACAGTGTTGAATAGAAGTGGTGAGAGTAGGCAACCTTGTCTAGTTCCTGTTTTCAAGGGGAATTCTTTCAGTCTGTCTCCATTTAAGGTGATGTAGGCAGTTGGCTTTGTGTAGATGCCCCTTATTGCACTGAGGAATTTCCCCTCTATTCCTATTTTGCTGAGAGTTTTTAGCATGAATGGGTGTTGGACTTTGTCAGATGCCTTTTATTCATCAATTGACAAAATCAGGTGATTCTTGTCCTTTGTGGTACTCATGTGGTTGATCACATTAATTGCTTTTCTGGTGTCAAACCTGCCTTGTATCTCTGGTATGAATCCAACTTGGTCATGAAGAATTATTTTTTTGATATGTTGTTGAATTCTATTGGTTGGGATTTTGTTGAAGAGTTTTGCATCTAGGTTCATGAGTGGTATTGGTCTGTAATTTTTTTTTTTGTGTGTGTGTGTGTGTGATCTTTCCCTGTCTTTGGTATCTGGGTTATGCTGGCAAGGAGAGGTTTTTTTGGTATCTTTCCCTGTTTATAAAGAAATCAGTTTAGATTTTTCTGATGGAGATAATTTTGGTAAATTACACATTTCTGAAGTGCTATCTACATCATACTACTCTTCAAGTTTATATGTATTGACTTGAGCAGAGTAGTCTCTTCTATCCCTTTAATTTTTTCATTATCTGGAGCTTAGAGAGGAAAGGGTCTCTGCAGATGTGATTAAGGATCTCGAGATGAAATGATTATCCTGGATTACCTGGGGTGACCGTAAATGTAGTCACAAGTCTTTGTGAGAGAGGCAGAGGGAAGCTACACAGAAGAAAGCAAGGCAGTGTGACTACAGTATCAGAGGCTGGAATCCATGAAGGAAGATTAATGGACTATGTTTAAATTTTTCATTGGCAATACGGATTTTGAGAAGTATTTATGTGAGAATATATGCTCCCATCAATCTGGTGGTACTCTGGTGCCATGATGAATGGAATAAAATCTTTCTTGAGAATTTTTTCCAAACGATTCTGAGAGGCATGATTGAATCCAGGTGCTTTCCATTTTGTTACAGAAGGGCACTTCTGATTTTCCAAATAGGACACAAGAAAATAAAAAGCAAGCCCACCAGGGCTCCCTAACAGCCAAACCCATTGATGTCAGGTAGATTCTGACTTATTGTGGTGCTATAGGAAACGGTAGAACTGCCCCAGAGGGTTTCTAAGGAGCAGCTGATGGATTTGAACTGCCAGTCTTTTGGTTAGCAACCAATCTCTTAAGCACTATACCACCAGGGCCCCAAATATTACATAGCAAACCATAAATATGCTTATAAGGCTCACTTAACTGTTCAAAAGATGAAAGAGACAAAAATTTGTCCTAGTCACACTTCTTGGATGAACTGTCTCATATATAAGCCTTCTATGCCTCCTAGTTTACACAACAAATGTTTCTTTCATTTGACACTGTCATGGATTGAGTTGTGTCCCCTCAAAAATGTGTATAGTAGTTTGGCTGGGCCAGGATTCCCTCTTTTCTGATTACCCTCCATTTTGTGATTTTCTGATGCTGCAAATCCTAGTCTCTGCATTGGTTAACAGAGTGAATTATGTTAGAGAGGATTAGGGTGGGACTGTAAATCTCTTCGTAAGATCACCTTCCTGCTCCACAGTAAAGGGAGTGTCCCTGGAGTATGGCTTGCACCACCCTTTATCTTTTCATCCTATAAGAGATAAAAGGAAAGGGAAGCAAGCAGAGAATTGGTACCTGTTTTAGTCAGCTAGTGCTGCTCTAACAGAGATACCACGGAGTAGATGGCTTCAACAAAGGAAGGTTTATTCTTACACAGTCCGGTAGGTTGCAAGTCCATATTCAGGGTGTCCACTCCAGGGGAAGGCTTTCCCCTTGTCAGCTCTGGAGGAAAGTTATGTATGGTATCAGTCTTTGTCCAGGGAGTGTCTTGGCGCAGGAACCTCAGGTCTCAAGGACGGGCTCTTCTCCCGGTACACATTTCTTGATGGTGCGAGGCTCCTAATTCTCTTTGTTTCTTTTATCTCTTGCAGGCTGAAAAGCTTAAGGGTGGGGCAAGCCATACTCCAGAGAAACTCCTCCCACAGCAGAGCAAGGAAGTAATCCTATGCAGGAATTAACAGCTCCTTTAGCATACAGTTTAGTGAAACCACAGAATGGAGGACAGTCCCAAGATACTGGGAATCATGTCCCAGCCACACGGCTGCACATATCTTTTGGGGGACACAATTCAACCCATGACAGTACCTCATACCACGAAAAGAGCAGCACCAGGAGTAGAATGAATCTTTCAGACCTGAGGTTCCTGCACCAAGATGCTCCCCAACCAAGGACTGATGCCATACAAGGACTTTTCTCCAGAGCTGACAGAGGGAAAACTCTTCCCCTGGATTGGGCATTCTAGATTTGGACTTGTACCCTACTGGACTGGGTAAGAATGAACTTTTCTTTACTAAAGCCATCCACTCTGTGGTACTGCTGTCGCAGCGGCGCTAGATTGACTAAAACAGAATCCATTACACAAATCTCTATTGGAGGGCTGTGTGTACTTTTAGTGACAAAACTAGACTCTCAAGAAACCTGAGAGGAAGAAAATATAGGCAGGCAGTCAACTGTATATATTCCAGTGGTGTTAAAATGGTTAAGCCTTTGTCTCAGACTCTACTTTCTAAGGAGCCTAGAGTAAGCAAAATAAGAATTCTTGAGACAGCACTTTCTTTCCTTAAGGATTTTGTGTTTCTCTACATGTTTTTGGTATCAAAGTTGATGTGCAGAATTGCGAGAATAGACCAATTTATTCTTCACTGTAAGTGACTAGATCTTTTAGCCTGGGTGCCCAAATGACTCTTGTCTTGTTCTATCTTTCCTTTCTTTCCTTCTTTGTTTTCTTTCTCTATTCCATCCTTCTTTGCTTTTTTTCTTCTCTCCTGTTTTTCTTTAATTGTTGAAGTCTAATGACGTCTTTTCTAGGTAGTATTTATATCTTTATTGACTATTCTAATGGCAATTCAGTTTTCCCAGGCATCAGGGATACCTTTTTTATATTATTTTAGGAATATGTGTACCTGAATTGCATATTAGAAAAAAAGAAAAAATCAGAATGATTTTGTTGATTTCTTATATAGAAATATGGTCAACAAGTATTATTTCTCCTCAGCTATAATTAGAGGCAAAAGGATAATTCTTTGGATATTTTTAAGTAATGTACTATATACAACAACAGAAGGTAATTTTACAAAGCAGCTTGATTAATTAAGTAAACTGATAATTAAGGAAAAGAGCAGAACTATAGTTTATTTCTTTCATCATAAAATAGACATTTAAGGAGTCATGTTAGTCACAAGTTTATCAGTCAAAGTGTGGTTCATACAGTCTTTTATAGAAAAGTATGTAACTTGCACATCTCATATGAATGCATGAAATTTGCATAGCAAATGCATGCAAGGAACCCTAGAATTTGCCATTGAAATTTGTATTGCAGTATCTTTTATAAAATAAATTAATTATATCACAGGAAGCATATTTTTATATACTTATAACCTTAAGAAAATAATTGTTTCTTGAGAAAGGTGTTCCAGATAGTCATTTTGTTTGTAAAAGAGTAAACTGACCCTCCGAGAGGTCAATGTCTACCAAGTCTAAAATCCTTGGCTGGAATCAACAAATCAGATATGTTGCCTATTTCAGTAACTGTTTCCTAAGTCACAGACCTGCCTCCTCTCCTGAAGTGCCACACTTGATTCACTTCTGGGATTATTGTTGGTGGTAGCTGGTGTGTTTTGTTGTGTGTAAACTATGTTAGTTCTCTTCCTTAACTTTCACAAGGTATTCTTTTTTACTTATTTACAGATCTTTCAGGATATTCTCAAGGACCTCCAAGAGGGGAAGTTCTAGAGGTGGAAATTCAAGGGACAGAGATTGAGTGTTGGAATGTCCTTGAATTTCTGTATATTTGCTGCAAACATTTTCCAGGTTGATGAGGTTGTTGACATATTTAAATGTGATGTCATGTTGTGTAATTCTGATTTTTTTCCCCTCATATTCAATCAGCATCTGCGTATGGCTTCATTTTTGAAGACTGGCCTTTTAGCTTTTTTATTTATTTTCTTTCCTTGTTCATTCTGAGCCACAAGCCTCTTTGGATAGGCGCTTTTGGTTATCTGCTTGTTTTTAAGTGTTTAATCATGTTTTGGGGTTTTGTAGCCAGTATGTGGCTCTGCTGGCTTATTCTGTTGTAGAAATAAGAAATACGTGCCTATGAAAGGCCCTCCAAATCTTCACAATCGCATGTCTGTGAAAGGCTTCTATTTCAGAGAAAGAAAGGGACTTGGCATTTAAGTTCTGTGGTGCATGGCTGGGAGATGCCTGAAGATGAGCTGCATCTTTGTCCATGCCCTGCTGGACTTTCATAATCTGTGTGTGGATTTCTCTTTTCCACCTCTCCAGAATGGGCACTAGCTGCATCCCATGGCAACAGCTTTGTAATTCCTGTGATAAATGGGTCTGTTGTGACCATGTCAGCTCATAGATTCCAAAAGTATATATGTCTGCCCTTTCAAGGCAAGAAATACAAAAAAGAAAAAAGACACAACAATGGAGTCAATTCCTACTCATAGTGACTCTACAGGATAGAGTAGAACTGTCCCATGGAGTTTCCAAGGAGCACCTGGAAGCTTTGAACTGCTGACCTTTTAGTTAGCAAACATGGCACTTAACCACTATGATACCAGGGTTTCCAGACAAGAAATGGCCTCTATGTATTTCTCTGTACCTAATAGTCTATTCTGGAAACCCTGGTGGCATACAGGTTAAGTGTCACAACTGCTAACCAAAGGATTAGCAATTTAAATCGGTCCAGTACACCTTGGAAACTCTATGGGGCACTCCTATCCTGACCTGTATGGTCCCCATGAGTCAGAGTGAACTTGGTGGCAGTGGGTTCAGTTCGATACATAGTCTATTCTGTAGCCTCACCGTGAGTCAGAATTGACAACACTGGGTTTTTAGGTTTTTTTTTTTTTTAAATTGTCTATTCTAGTTTGTTGTTGAGTATGTTTGAGGGAACCCTCCATTTCTTTTGTAAGACTTTAAGGGCTGCAGCATTGCTACGCATGGTGGGGAATGCTCGGGGAGGGTGACACGCTGTAGCTCCTCTCCTGTGCTCTGGGAGCCTGGGTGGGTGGCCTCAGTGGAGTAATCACACCACTTCTCCCTCTTGCTCTCTTGCCAACGTGGGCCTACCCTTTAAATATTTGTTCTTTTTCTTCAAGATACCAATTTTCTATCTTAGTGTAGCTTTTATTTACTCATGAATCCTTTTTGTTTTCTTCTCTTATTAATTCTGTATTTGTTCCTTGCTATGTTTACAGAGACATCTGTTCTTTATACTCTTAGACTTTTATCCGTATAAATGTGATGGTTTTATTTTTCTTCCACCACTTTTCTTTAGCGTATATTTTATCTTCCCCTGTTGTCTAATCATCTCTTCTCTAAGATACTTATGCTTTGAGCTCTTGCTTCGTGGAGTTGATTGCTTCATTAAGTTTTTGAGATTCAGGGAAAAATATTTGCTGATATTTTTGAATGTTCCATGACTGTGTTTTTCTGAATGTTGCAATGAATCTACCGTTTCTTTTTTTTCCTTTTTCTTTTTCTTTTTGTCTATTTTGCCCTTTTTTCTTAATGTAATCCTGTTGCATTTCTTTCTTCTCTTTTTTTAGTTAGTGCATCTTTGAAAGGATGAATTTTCCCAGCTGGAAGGAGTTCTGCGTTAGGACTGAGCTGGAGCCGAGTACCAGGCCCAGAGGTTATCTCCGTAGTGCAGCAATTGTTGTGTTAGTTCGTTTAGCCTTCTTTTCCCCCAAGTTAATGGAAGAGACAGCTTTGGGGATTTTACATTTCAAAGTATTTTTTTTTTTTTTCCTTACAGAAGCAGCTGCCTTCTTGCTTCTCATTGTTTAGCTATGTCTTCTCTTTATGGAATGAAATCTAAGGATTTAGATTTTGCTTTTCAAGGTGTGTACTGAAGAATTATATTCGGTTGAGCTCAACTGCTAACCAAAAGGTCAGCAGTTCAAATCTACCGTTTGCTGTTGTAAACCCTGTGGGGCATTTCTGCTCCATCCTGTGGGATTTCTCTTAGTCATCTCAGTAGTTATGGGTTGGTGTTTTTTCTGGTACCTGCAGCTACAGTGCCCTCAACTGTTGTCTCTTTTCTCAAGTGCACCCTGGTGTGATCTCTTCATCACAGCAGTGCAGGTTGTGTACACTGTGGTAGATAGAGTCTTTCAGCCTTGTTGTTGTTAGTTTCTGTCACTTCAGACTCATGGTGATCTCGTGTGTGCAGAGTAGAACTGCTCCATAGTGTTTTTAAGGCTGTGACTTTTCAGAAGCAGATTGCCAGACCTGTCTTCCAAGATGCCCTTTTGTGGGTGCAGACCACCAACTGTTTGATTAGTAGTTGGATGTTTAAATATTTGCACCACCCAGCTTTGAGCTCTGCTAATTATGTTGAACAGAATACTCCTCTTGGCCTGCTTTGGATATGTAAGGTGAGAAAGAAATAAACTTTTGTTATACTAAGTCCCTTTGATTTAAAATTGTTTATTACTGTAGCATAACCCACCCTATTCTGACTACTATTCACAATTGAATGGGATAACCTGATGGCATTTGGAAATACATGGAGGCAGTTCAGGTAGTCACAATGACAGTGTCCCAGGGTCAGGGATACTAAATCTCTGACAATGCTCAGTAGACTCTTACGTGATATTTTTTTACCTGAATTCCAGTACTACCCCCAATGGTAAGCTCAACAAATGTCTTGACTGCTGTTGTCAGCTCTCCTTGCATCGTGTCGCCACTTAGGGTGGCTCCATGCACAGTGGAATGAACTGCCATTCAGTCCCAAGCCATAGCCGTGGTCAGTTGCAGATCAGATCATTGTGACCCATAGGATTTTTGTTGGCTGCTTCTTGGAAGTAGGTTGTCAAAATTTTCTTCCTAGTCTCTCAGTCTGAAAGCTCTGCTGAAACCAGTTAAGCCTTGCAGCAACTCACAAGCTTCCTGTCACTAAGAAGTAGTGGCTATACGTGAGATGCCTCGTCCTCCCCCATGGAAGTCATGTCTTCTACCCTGAACCACCAATGCCTCACAAAATGTCTTGACAAGTACAGCCCAGTTGCCTTCCTGAAATGAATACCTGTCATGGGTTGAATTATGTCCTCCGAAAATGTCTGCTAATTGCCTAGGCCCAAATTCCCAGTATTATGTGACTGTCTACCATTTTTTCATCTCATGTGATTTTCTTATGTGTTGCAAATCTTTCTTCTAGGATGTTAATGGGGTGGTATTAGGGCTGTTATATTAATGAGATAGGACTCAGTCTGTAAGATTAGATTGTATCACTCTCTTTAGAAATATAAAAGAGAGAAGTAGGCAGAGAGACAGGAGGCCTCATACCACCAAAAAGAGAATAGCCCATGTCATAGATTGAGTTGTGTGTCCACCCCCTTGCCCCCTGGCAGAATTGTATATAACTTTGGCTAGGCCAGGATTCCCAGGATTACATGATTATGATTGTCCCCTCCTTTGTCATCTGATGTGATTCTCTTGTATATTGTAAATCCTGTTTTATGATATTAATGGGATGGGATCAGGCACAGTTATGCTGATGAAGAAGAACTCAAGCAGCTAGATTGGACTGTGTCCTAAGCTAATGATTTTTGAGATATAAAAGATATAAAAGAGAGAAGTGAGCAAAGAGACAGAGAGACCTCATGCCACCAGGACAGCAGTGTTAGGAGTAGAATGTATCCTTTGGACCTAGGGTTTCTCTCTGGAAAAGTTGCTAGTCCAGGGAAGGATTGTTGAAAAAGACCTACCTCTGGAGCTGAAAGAGAAATAAAGCCTTACCCTGGAGCTGGTACCCTGGATTTAGATTCTGGCATTCTAGACTGTGAGAGACTATTTTTCTTTTTATTTAAAGCCATCCGCTTGTGGTATTTCTGTTATAGGAGCACTATATAACTAAGTCTTTGATTCCAAAAGAGTCGAGTGCTGCTTTGACAGGTACCTAAAATGTGAAAACAGTTTTGAAACTGTTACTATGAAGAGGCTACAAGAGTTTTAAAATGCCTAGTAGTAATAGCCCCTAGATTGAAGAGACTGTCTGTGAAATTATGGACATTTTGACTTTATGTCAACAAGTAAGACCGTTCTGATGAGAACCTGGAAAGAAGTGAGGGGAGCCGTTACACGGGTGATGGCACAGACAGCAAGAAGCAGCAGCAGTGAAGAAAGGGCAGCATCAGGGAAATGGCAGCAGCAGAATCAGGAGACCGTCGAGAGACAGAGCTGGAGCCAACCTGCAGAGTGAGAGAGCTGAGTGCCTGAGTCAGGAGCCCTCCTGGTAGAGTTGGGTGTTCCTGAGCTCTTATTGCTGAAACTGTTCTTGTCAACCCACGGAGCCAGAGAGCTGAGTGCCTTCCAGCTGAAGTTTGCTGGTGGAGTAGCATGCCTCCATGCACTTACAGAGTGGAGCTACAGAGCTTTGGAATATTTGCCCCAGCAGGATCTGTGGTGAGAGGTGAGGCCCAAGAGGCTGAGGGGAGGAGGAAGCAGAAGCTGAAGAGACAGGGAACACCGGAAGCAGAGCTGCCTCCCTCTCGGAGGGTGGAGTCACCGTTACAAAGGCCCAGGAGAAGGGGGCTGCCTAAAGATGAAGGAGCAGAGTTGCTGTTCCGGTGAACTTAGAAGACAGAGTTGAAGCCCAGGGTTGTGGTGCCTCCTTCCGGAATCTGGAGAGTGCACAGTATTCAGAGCCTAGAGGGCAGGGCTACTCTGTAAATGGTCTTGGAAAACAGAGGATTATTTTCAAGGCTTTAGGACTTGTCTTAGTTATCTAATTATCTGTAATGCTGCTATGGAAATACCAGAGTGGAAGACTTTAACAAAGAAGGGCTATTTTTACACAGTACAGTAGGCTGGAAGTCCAAATTCAGGCTGCTGGTCCCAGGGGAATGCACTGTCTTTGTGTCGGCTCTGGAGGAAGGTTCTTATGTTGCTTCAGTGTTTCCTTTTGTGTGAGAACATCTCAGCATACGAACTTAAGATCTAAAGAACACGGTCTGCTCTTGAGCTGCTTTCTTGATAGTATGACATCCCCAACTTTATGTTGCTTCTTCTTCCTTTTAATCTTTAGGATAAAAGGTGGTACAAACCACAATCCAGAGAAACTCTCTTTGTAAGGCTATTACGGTTCCACCCTAATCTTTAATTCAATCCAGTCTTGCCCTGTTAACCACAGGCAGAGATTTGAATTTACAACATAAGAAAATCACAAAATGGAGAACAAACCCACGATACTGGGAATCAAATGGCTACATGCATCCTGGGGGGACACAATTCAATCCATGACAGGGCTGTGATGTGTTGACTTGTGTCCCCCTAAAATATCTGTCAACTTAGCTGAGCCGTGAGTCCCAGTATTTTGTTACTGTTCACTATTTTATGTGATTTCTCTCTGTGTTGTAGCTCTTTTCACTATGATGAAATGAGATGAATTAATGACAGTTAACTGATGAGATCTGTAAGCTTAGTGTCTTAAGCCAGTCTCTTTGAGATATAAAAGAGAGAATCAGCTAGCAGAGAGACATGGGGACTTCATACCACTAAGAAAGCAGTGCCAGGACAGACCATGTCCTTTCAACCTGAGTTTCCTGCACTGAGATGCTCCCACGCCAAGGGAAGATTGACGACAGGAACTTTCCTCCAGAGCTCACAGAGAAAAAGCATTCCTCTGGAGCCAGTGCCCTGAAATTGGATTTCTAGCCTACTAGACTATGAGAAAAGAAACTTCTCTTTGTTAAAGCTATCGACTTGTGGCATTTCTGTTATAGCAGTTCTAGATGACTAAGACAAGGGCTAATGTAGTGACTAAGACAGGTGTAATGTAGTGTGTTCTGTTGACTTGCTTGTTGCCTGTTATTGTTTTTTTTCCTCCAGTTTTGTGCCACTTACAATGTAAATGTCTAATTTGTGCCTGTCCTACCATTGTATTTGGAAGGAGGTAACTTGTAGTCTAGATTTCACAAATGGAGAGAACATTTTTGAATTTTGGACTAGAGGTTGATTAAACACTTTTGCAATGCTTTGATGGGGATGAATGGGTTTTACATGTGGCAAAAACATGAATTTGGGAGGGCCAGAGGATGTCATGGATTGAATTGTGTCCTCTGAAGATGTGTATTAATTTATCCAGGCCATGACTCCTAGTACTGTGTAATTGCCCCTCAGTTTGTCGTCTGGTGGGACAATACCTGATATACTAAGACAGTATCCTGACTTTACCCTTCCCCAAACTGAGTGTTTTTGGTATTTTATTTTTTTTACATTATTGTCTTACATTTGAAGTAATTCAGAGAATTTAAATTTTCTTCACATAAGTATTTATTATTTCTTTAATATAACTCCTGTTTTCATGATGGACTGTGAGAATTCACATTTTTCTCCTCCTCATACTGTTTAACATAGCACCTAGCACCTAAATGTTATTCACTATGTACCTGCAGGTTTCATTAGACTAAAATACCTACTTGAGATCTTATCTTTCAGGTTTGAGAAAGTATTTTCCATATTCTGGGTACATATTCGTGGATTCAGTGTTGCCCTTTTGTTTTCCGTAGTTTGAACTGACAGTAGACTTGAGAAATAAACAATTGAAAAAGCTTTTCAACCATCAAGTGTAATAAGGCTCAAGTCAAATGGGCCAGCTGTCACAGTAAAATACAGCCTATTGACTTCCATCTCACTCTGGGAAAGTACTGCTTGCCACTTACCACAGACAGCCTGGAGAGAAAGTGTCACGCTCAGAAGTGCAGGAGAGAATGGTCTGGGTATCTCAGAGAAAGGCACATGCTCATTCTGGCTGCCTGTGTCCGTGGTAGACAGCCACTTGTTTTCATAAGGGATGGGGTGAGAAGATGGTTATGTTGCTCTGTGGATCAGAAAATGAAGAACAACATAGTGTCTAGCTGAGGGTTAAAAAATGATGATCACACACCAACTAGGTACAAACTCTACGCAGATGGATCCCTGGTGGCAAAGTGGTTAAGAACTCAGGGTGCTAACCAACAGGTCAAAAGTTCAGATCCACCAGCCACTGAAAATCCTATGGGGCAGTTCCACTCTGTCCTATAGGGTTGCTATGAGTCAGAATCGACTCAGTGGCATACGTCAACAACAACAGATGCAGACTGCTAGTGCAGTGGTTAATAGCTTGGCTGCTAACCTAAATGTTGGTGGTTTGAACCCACCAGCTGCTTGTGGGAGACAGATGTGGTAGTCAGCTTCCATCAAGATTAATCAGAAAGCCAAACTTGTTGCCTTGAGTAGATTCTGACCCATGGGGATCCTATAGGACAGAGTAGTACTGCCCCACATGGTTTTCAAGTTGCTCCCGGTGGATTTGAGCTGCCAACCTTTTAATTAGAATCCACAGCTCTTAACTGCTACACCACCAGGGTTTCTTCCCTAAAGATCACCACCTTGGAAACTGTATAGTCTGGCCCTGCTCTCTCCTTTACAGTTGCTGTGAGATGGGCTTGCAAAAGGATGAGCAGATCGGAGCTTGCTTTCTAGGTGTTTGCAATCTTATCTGGAAGCTAAGCATATACATAAATAAATGTATTACCTATAAACAAAATAAAAATACAAATCTATTGTTGTTCATTCCAACTCCCAGTAACTCTAAAGGACAGAGTAGAACTGCACTGTATAGTTTCCAAGAAGCACCTGCTACGTTTGAACTACTGACCTTTTGGTTAGCAGCTGTAGCTCTTAACCACTGAGCCACCAGGCTTTTCTTAATACTATAGACTGTGGTAAATGTTATAACAGAAGTGGTAAGAAAATCCAGTAAGAATGTAGGAAGAAAGAGATGATTTCTAGTTGGATGGAGGCAGAGGAGTTGGCTGCTGGAAGGAACACTTGAAGTTGAGCCTTAAAAGAGATTAATACGTGGTCCACCAAGCGGTACGTCAATACCACTGCCTCCATTGCCCTTAGGGTTAAGAGAGGTCATAACTAGTATTGGTAAAATGTTTTGCAGTTTGCATGATGGTGCTACATGTGTTATTCATATTACACAACTCCTAGTAATAGATTGTTCATGCAGTTGTGGTTGCTATTGTTAGCTACTGTTGAGTTAGCTCCAGTGTGTGGTGACCTTGTGGGTCACCGAGTGAAATACTGCCCAGTCCTGTGCCTTTCTCACTGATATGTCTCAGTCCGTTGTTGCAGAGCTGTTGTGTCAGCCATATCACTGAGGTTTCCTGTCACTTTTTCTAATCAAACATGATGTCTTTTTCTAGACATTGGTCTCTTCTGATGCCGTGTCCAAAGTAAACAAGCCAAATACACACCGTCCTGGCTTCTAAGGACCATTCTGGTATTTATTTTGAAATTGGTTTGTTTGTTCTTCTGTCCATCTAGGTATATTCAATATTTGTCTACAAAACCGTAATTCAAATACATCCTTTTTTTCCCCACCCTTCCTTATTTACTGCCCAGCTGTCACATGCATATTAGGCAATTGAAAATACCACGACTCAGGTCAGATGTGCCTTAGTCTCAAAGTGACATCTTTGCATTTTAGAACTTTAAAGAAGTCTCTAGCAGATTTGGCTGGCTAGCAGATTTGCCCAATGTAATACATAAGTTGCATTCACAAATTAGTGAGTGTTACAGTCTTTAAAAAACTGAAGTATATTAAAAATTATTAGAATATTTTCTCCCCAGCTCCTCAACTTACAGTTGACTGTATAGTTGTCTCTGGGATGGACACATCATGCAAAGTATTAACTAGCATACAGTCTGGGTGTCCACAGTGACTCAGTTTTCGTGATATCAACTCTTCTAAGTATTACATTTTAACCAGACCCGAAAAGAAAAACACGGTATGAAATGATATGTAAGTAAACCCTACTCTTATAAGATCAACCACTCTTACAGCCTGGCACTCGTGTTTGTGTTCATTGAATCCAAGAAGTTGTATGTGACCTATTAAGCAGCACAGTATATTTCCTTTGGTTTGGATACTGGTATCGACTAGATGAGGAATAAGTAGCTTGGCTTCTCTTCAAGAAAAGCATTTCATAATGTCTTTAGTCTTCTTAGGAAAGTCTAATGTATACATCCAGTTAAGAAGGAGGAAAAGCTGTTCCAATACAAGTTAGTGAGCCCTAGATTTAAGAACTGTGAGCAAAAAATGGTTTAATGACTCCAGTTCTCTGAACACTCACTCGCTTGAACAGAACACCTTCTCACTCCCTTGCACCTTGTTGCTCTCGTGTGAAGGAGCTCATATTGATCCTTTCTTATAATCTCTTTCAGGCCTTGTGGGTATTGCCTGGGTGAACATCTGGGAATGCTGTTCAGCATCATCCAGTAAATCAGCAGAGGAGAAGCTGGGTCCCCGGTGTCTAGTAGCCCCTGCCTATTAAGGTTTGCTAACGCTAATCCATGCGGAGTGGTGCTGTCAGGTTTGATGGCTCTGGGGCAACGTCTGCTGGGAAGCACAGGACAGATAGCACCATGGGGACAACTGTTCTTAGTGATAAAATGCACAGGTTTCTTGGAATTTTAATTTATTCCAGAGTTTCCTTCCAGAGCATAACCTAGTGTTTTACTGTGGTTTATCAGGAGAAGGAAAAGAGCAGAAGGAAAGGGAATGAGATGATAATATGAGTTAAAAGCCTTGTGGTTTTCTCCAGTTTACACATTATCTAATTGAATACTCACAATTGGACAGTGAAATAGGTAGTAGTATTCTCAGTTTACAGATTAAGAAAATGGTGGTGTGGAAGGGTTAGGTAGTTTGCGCAGGGCAATTTCTTAGTGAGCAGAGGAGCTGAAAAAAATAATAGTAATACCTAAGCAGTACAATGGTTAAGAGCTACAGCTGCTAACCAAAAGGTCAGCAATTCAGATATACCAGGTGCTCCTTGTAAACTCTATGAGGCAATTCTGCTCTCTCCTACTGGGTCACTGTGAGCTATCATTAACTAGATGGTGGCAGGTTTTAATCATCATTGTGCCAGACACTCTGGGTCTGTTCTAGTATGTTTGTGTTGTTGTAATTGTTATTGTGTGTCACTGAGTCCATTTTGATTACTAACAGACAAGAAAACAAGTATGAGAGATTTTTTAATTTAAGACCTAAATTGTGGATTTGACTCCAGATCTTTGAATTCTGGAATGTGTTCTTGGCTTCTAAACCATGGAGCTGTCCTAGTCAGTGAGGCCTCTCTTAACTGCACTTTGAAATCCCCATCTATATAGTGGTGCTTAGAGAATGTTAATCAATGCTTTACAGACTGCTTGGCATATGGAATGAATTCAGTAAGTCAACAGTACTATAGATGGGGTCACTATGCGTCAGAACGGACACAGTTGACGGCAGGTTTGCTTTCTTTTTGCTTTATTAATGTGTAAATATCAAGGATCTATTTGTATATTACCTGTATTATAAAGATTTCTGGAGATTCTGTACCTCTTGTTGGGGTCATGGACAGCTGGATTCCATTAAGCCTCTCCTGTGTAAGGTAATTTTTCCAGTTGTCATTTGCGAGACTGAGATTCAATGACAAATGTAACTCTCCCAACTTGATAAGATGTCGGTACCAAGTCGCGTTGGCAATGCACAGCAGCAGGAACCATTCAGGTTGTGCTTGACTTCATGGCACCCTTTAACTGACCATAAGCAACTCTTCTGAGCTCACACTATCATTTTAAAAATGCTTTTCAGCTTATCAAGTGCTTTCTTCCACTTGTGCCTCCAAAAGCTTTGCTGGGTGGCTATTATCTCTGTTTTACAAGTAAGGAAACTGAGAGAGACAGAGGTTAGTTCTCCAGTGATCCAGATCATACAACTAGAAAATGGAAGAGTCAACATGAAGGGTGGGTGTCCTGGCCTGAAACACAATGCTGCTTTCCTTACTCAGTTCTACCTCACCATTTTATTAAGAGTTCTGTTTCCTGTGTTAGTTATGGAGCCCTAGTGGCATAGTGGTTAACAGGCTGGAATTTCAAATCCACTAGCTACTCCTTGGAAACTGTGTGGGACCATTCTTCTTTGTCCTGTAGGGTCTCTGTGAGTTGGAATTGGTTTGGTTTTTGGCTTCTGGTGTAATCAGAACTAGGAGCCACTAGAATCTGAAAATAAAAATGTGAAAGTATCTCAGTTGGTTGTTTTATGAACTACAAGAGCACAAACAGAAATTTAGTGAGCCTGACATAGAAACCCTAAGAATATCTTTCAACAAGTATTCATCCAACACGTATATACTTAGTCTCAACGTTGTCCATGACATAGTGTTATGTGAGCTATATAAAGAATCATGGGGCTGAGAATGCTGGGAAAAGCCTTCAACTCAACTTCACACATTTTTAGATGTAAGAAAATTTGTAGGAATCACATCACAGTTATTACTTTCCATGCCTTGTTTCACTAATTAAACTAAAGCTAAACAGATGGTGGCAGCTACTGTTTGTTACTTATTGTATGTTTCACATAATGCCTGGCCCAGTGGTGTTCTTGTTGCATGAATGAATGAATGAGTGTATAAATTAGTGAACAACTGAGAGTGTCAAGTGAGGACTCTCTATGGACTAAACTGAGAGATAGGATATGAGGATAAATTAGCTAAAGTGTAAGATTGATATTCAACACCCAAGAAAGCAGCAGTCAAGAAATCAAACGAAGCATGTGTTAAGAAAATCTGCTGCAAAAGATCTCTTTAAAGTGTTAAAAAGTAAAGATGTCACTTCAAGGACTAAGGTGGACCTCACCCAAACCGTATTTTCAATTGCGTCTTATGAATGTGAAAGCTGGACAGTGAATAAGGAAGATAAAAGAATTGATGCCTTTGAATTATGGTGCTGGAGAAGAATTTTGAATACACCATGGAATGCTAGAAGAATGAACGTATCTGTCTTGGAAGAAGTGTAGCTTGAATGCTCCTTAGAAGAAAGGATGATGAGACTTGGTCTCATATACTTTGGACATCTTGTCAAGAAAGACCAGTCCCTGGAGAAGGACATAATGCTTGGTAAAGTGGATGGTCAGTGAAAAAGAGGAAGACCTTCAGTGAGATGGAATTGGCACAGTGGCTGCACCAGTGGGCTCAAGGATAGCAGTATCGTGAGGACGGCACAGAATGGGGCACTGTTTTTGTCTGTTGCACATGGTGCCCTATGAGTCAGAACTGACTCAGTGGTGCCTAACGATAACAACATAATACTGATACATAAACAGATGGTGTGGAGAAGAGTGGCAATATTTCTAATTGTCATGATCAGGGAAGGCTTCACAAAAGAGGCCTTTGTTGAATGGCAGGTGAGTAAGAAAGTGTTTCTGTTCCCCTTGTTTTGGGTAATGTGGATAAATTGTGGTTAGATGCTGTTTTGAATCAGTTCCAACCCATGGGTGCATTATTTACAACAGAGTGAAACATTGCCTCTTCCTGTGGCATCTTCATGAAATGTCTGAGTCTGTCATACTTGCTCTTGTACCAGCCTGTCTCAGTGAGGGTTTTCTTCGTTTTCATGATCCTCTGTTTTACCAAGTATACTGTTCTTCTTTAGTGAGTAGTCTTTCTTGATGCTGTGCCTAAAGGAAACAAGCTGAAGTCTTACCGTCCGTGCTTCATAAAGCTTTCTGGCTGTATTTCGTCTAAGACTGATGAGTTCGTTCTTCGGACAGTCCCTGCTATGTTCACCATTCTTGGCTAGCACTGCAATTCATCATTTCTTCTTTCTTATTCATTGTCCAGTATTTGCATGCATTTGAGGTGATCAAAAAGACCACGAGTCAGGAGCATTTTAGTTATCAAAGTGTCTGCTTTTCAAGACTTTACGATAGCCTTTTACAGGTTGCCTAATATAGTACCTCATTTGATTTCTTGACTGCTCCTTCAATGGCTAAACTCTTATTGTTAGTTGCTATCAGATCCATTCCAACCCAAGGGAACTGCTCCATAGACTTTTTAAGGCTGTGACCTTTCAGAAGTAGATCTCCAGGCCCGTCTTCCAAGTTACTTCTAAGGGGACAAAAAGAGCCAGTCTTTCAGTGAGCAGTTGAGTGCTTAGAGGTTTGTGCCACTGAACCACCTTATAGATAAACTACTGAAAATAAAAAGTAGGAAATGTAAATCTCCCAGCAACTTGTAGGAGCCCTGGTGGCTCAGAAGTGAAGAGCTCAGTTGCTAACCCAAAGGTCAGCAGCTTGAATTCACTTTTTGAAGACCCTTTGGGGCAGCTATGCTCTGTCTTGTGGGGTTGCTATGAGTCAGAATCAACTTGATGGCATTGAGTTTGGTTTTTGGTTTGTCACTCTTTAGGATTTCATGGTAAACTAAAAATCAAATGTATGGCTGTTGAGCTGATTCACACTCATGGTGGCCCCGCAGAACAGAATAGAACTGTGCCATGGAGTGTCTAAGGAGAATCTGGTAGATTTGAACTGCTGATCTTTGGGTTAGCAGTTGTAGCTCTTAACCACTATGTAACCAGGGTTTCCAGATCTCATAGTAGGCACACAAAATATTTCTGTCAAATGAATGAGTGCCTGAATGAAGGATTAAATATTTGCCACCAGATTTACTACATTGCCTTTAAAAGTGAAATACTGCCGAGACAGCTTAGTATTACTTAGACTCAGCAAGATTAGAAATGTGAAACACTCTGATTACAGATTTTGGCATAGTCAGTTTGGCTCTTGTAGAACAAAGAAATAGCGCAAGTATCTTAGACAGTGCTTTATTCCATTATAGTGATTTAACAAGTTTGTACAATTCAGAGGAGTATTTTGAATGTATAATCAAACACACTGATATAAACATCCTTGAGACTTCCCATCATTTCTTTGGAAGGAACAACATCAAGCTGAAAGTCTTCAGTTATGTCCTCATTCTCGATTTAACTTTAATAACTTTTGGCGGCCTGGCCATAAAGACTGAAATGTGATGGCTGCTGCTCAATCCTGAGTCTGATTTGTACTCTTGATATCTGCATTGATCATTTAGCTCTACTTCCTTTCACAGAAAAGCACTCTCAGTGTTTTCTAAGTTACTCTCAGAACTGGGACTTTTTTGGCAACAGTAAAAGAAGCGTACTTTACCAAAAGGGCTTCTTCCATCTGATAGCCAATGACTCCTACTGCTTCCCCTCACTCCAGAGCAAAATAATAATGCTTCTACCTGAAATTTATGTTTATCATGTTTTCTAAATCTGACCCTAGGACGTAATCATCCGAAGAATAAATAAGAGTTTATAGCATTAATTTTGGAGGTCAGACTTGTTTGTTTTATATTATAATGATAAATAATAAACACAGTCAATGTACTTTCCAAGTATTGTACTTGTATCTGAGTCCTTTTAGACATGTTCTAAATGATAATACAGAGAAAAATGTCAATACTTTTAATATTAGTAATATAAATTATTTAATGGTTTTGGTGATTGCATTTGATGTGCCTTCATATGTTTTCCCATTTGAAAGAGTTCTCATTGGAATTGTTTATGTTCAGTAAAGTCCAAAGAATTTGAAATTTTGTATGTGAAATCATGAAACATACTTTTCAAAATAATGACTTTCTAAACTAAATATCTATCACTGTAAAGTGAATCATGTCTCTTAAATATGTACAGTTTATTTTTGGAAGCTTTGTCCCTAGAAATGCTTGAAAACCTCATTCTTTTTAATAAATGTGAGGCTTTAATAATACTTCTTAGAACTTTGGCAGAACTATTGAGTCAATTCTGATGCCTAGTGACCCCACAGGAGAGAGTAAAACTGCCTCACTGGGTTTCCAAGGAGCAGCTGGGGCATTCGAACTGCTGACATTTTAATTAGCAGCCAGATTCTTAACCACTACACCACCAGTGTGTCCATAGTTCTATATGTTTATAATTATTACTACATGACTATACCCTGCCCCCAAAAAGCAGCATTGCCATGGAGATGATTCTAACTCACAGCGACCTTTATAGGACAGAGTAGAGCTGCCCCCAGAGTTTCCAAGGAGTGCCTGATGGATTCTAACTGCTTACCTTTTGGTTAGCAGATGTAGCATTTAACCACTACATGACCAGAGTTTCCTGTGTGACTATACTGACTTAGAATTCTAAAAAAATAAAGAAAGGAATTGTTGTGATGCACTGAGTGCGTATCACAGGTAACAAGAGAGGAGATTTTAAAACATTTAGAAAAAAAAAATATGAACTCTTGGGTGAGATTTCCAAAATGGGATACGATTGAAAGATAATGTGAAGTTTCTACCCTCATTACTGTGAGGTAGTGATTTTCAGTGTGGACAGTGGTGATTCAGTAGTAGAATTCTGATTTTTCATGCAGGAGACCTACGTTCTACCTCTAGGCAAGGGACCTCAGGCCACCATCTATATGTTAGTGGAGTCTTAGATGTTGTTCTGATGCCGGGCGAGTTGCAGTAGACCTTCCAGTCTAAGATTGATTAGGAAGAAAGGCCTGGTGATCTACTTCAGGAAATGATGAGTCTGCAGTCACTCCTGGAGATGGCATAGGGCCTGACAGCATTTGCTTCCATTGTACGTGGAGTCACCATGAGTCAGGGGTCAACTCTATGGCAGCTAACAATAACAATGTTTTCTAAACCTTATTGTGTAGGAATCACTTGGATAGCCAGTTAAAAATACTACTTTCTGGACCCCCCCCCCCAATTCTCTTAGAGGGTGTTACCTGGGCCCAGGAATCACTCTCTTTAACAACCAGGGAGGTGATTTCCCATATATATTGAAAAACATTGAGTAAGGGATGCATTACATGACAGAAACAATGCAGGGATTGTCCCTAAAGGAAACTAGACTCTCCAAAAGAAGCACATGAAAATGGAGCAGTTGAAGGGCATATAGCTGGGAAAAGGTCCATAGGTGATTCCTGTAGGTGCCCTCATCATGCTATCGTATCTTCCTCCTACCCATCTTCTAAAGGGTGATATTCTCAGTAACTGGGGAGAGCTACAATGAGGACGCACAGAGCTCTCTAATAATAGAGAGTGGTACACATAATAGGAGATAATATAAACATATAAACAAGCAGAAGATTAGAAATATAGTGTGAGTGAAACAAGGTGAAATTTTCTGGCTAAAAGAATTGTACACCATTCTTCTGCAATAAATACAGTCTGCTTCTGGCCCAGGTATAGTACAGGGGACCCCATTTACTTTCCTACTTGAAGTAATGAAGTAATGAAAGTAATGAAGTAATGAAAATAAAACAATGTATGTTTTAAGACATCAATACCAAACAATACACGATAGTGATCCTGGAGAGGTAGGAAACAAAATTATGATTGTCATAGCTTACTGTCTAGAGAGGATTTCCAGGATGTGACACACAAAGAGGGGACCTAACCAGAGCTTAATGAGTACAGGAGGCAGACATGGGAGACCAGATAGTTAGAGCTGGCAAGGCGGAGTCATCGAGAGGAGCTACAAAGAGAACTTAGGCGATCTGCAAAGGATGCCCCTAAAGTCTTCAGCATATGTGCATGAGGAAGGAGAAGAAACGCCAGAAAAGAAGGAAGGGGACAGTCCTCAGAGTTTACATGTGGTCTGGAGTAGTCCCTGTGCCCATCTTCCAGAGGAATGAAACTCATAATTCATGGAACATGTGGTAAAGTTCCTCATTAGTAGGAAAAAATTAGTCCTTGTCTAGACATTTCTCTAGGTACCAAAGAGAAAAGCAAGACAGCAAAAAAGTAAACTATTTCTAATACTGTTACCAAGTCTTAGAACAAATCTCAAGAATATTTACAGGAATATAAAAATATCCAGCATTCAAAAAAGGTCACATTCAAAATGCAAACAACAATTGCCAGCATGCAAAGAATCAGGAGGACGTGATCTGTAATGAATATTTTGGGGGTTGCCTGCTAATAATACGGAAAGAAAAACTTCAGGATAGAGGATGGTGGCTTACATTGACTTGGATATTCAAAACTGTGACTGGATAACCACAGGTAAATTTCTCCAGTGAAGATAAAGAACTTATCATCCTAGGTATAAATATGTACATACTAGAAGTGAAAAAGAATATTTGTGATTGGTAGTGAGAAGTGTATTTACTGAGGATAAACATGGAAGAAGGATCCCAGAGTTGCTCAAACTTGTTTCTTTTTATGGATGAAGAAATGAAGTCAAAATTGATTGCAAGATTTGCCTGAGGTTACACACACAGTGTGACTATTTGAACTAAGATGAAAACGCTACTTCCCCAGTTCCTTAAGTGTCTCCTCTTCCTACTGTACTGCAGATGCATTTTCTTTCTTTCTTTTATTTTTATTATTATTTCTTTTGTGAATTCTATGGAAATTCGCTTCAAACTGGAAAGACTATGAAAAGCACAGTGAAGGGGGACTTGAAGGTCAAGGACAATTTGATGCAGGAGTGCACTTGTGTGCCTTAAATTAGTGTATTCCTTTAGAGCCAAGAAACTTATGAATCAGGGCCCTGAAAGATGTTGCAGATTAAAATGCAGAATCGCAATCTTGGGTAAGTCTTAACAACTATTATTAAAAAGGAAAATGAAAAGGATGAAGTTAGGAAAATTCTACAAGTCAAATAGTCTAAAAAACATTATGCGATGCTAGCTCTGATTTATAAATTGACTTGGGTTCAGTTAGGTATTCATTTTCAGTCTTCAGGTAAGTCTACTCACAATCCACATTCTAAGTAAGTGTTGGAAAATCAGGCTAAGGAAGCTCCTTAGTAGGCTCTCCTAAGAAGATGAGTGAGAAATGGAGAGGCAGCTGAACTTAGCCTAAAGAAAAAGCACTGTGCCAGAAGCCCTGGTGGCATAGTGGGTTAAGTGTTTCATCTGCTGACCCACCAGCCACTCCTTTGGAACTCTATGAGCAGTTCTGCTGTATCCTATAGGGTCGCTATGAGTCAGAATCGACTCGACAGCACTGATTTTGGGGTATTTTCCAATACACTGGTAGCATAGCCGGTAAGGGCTGTGTCTGTCAACCAGAATGTCTGCAGTTCTAATCCACCAGGTACTCCTTGGAAACTCTATAGGGCAGTTCTACTGTACCCTGTAGGGTTGCTGTGTGTCAGGATTAACTTGACAGCACTGGGTTTGGTTTGTAGAGGTAATTTAATAAGAGTGTTCAGATAGAGAGAGAGGCTATTGATGATTTGTGCTTATTCTTCAAAAGGTTACACCTTAGGAAATAGGTTTTAACTCGTGTTGAGGTTGAAGGGAGGATGCAAAGAATACATATTGTTAACCATAAATGTATTCAATACATAAATATATTGAAAAAGATATGAATGCTTATACATATAGGATTCTAGCACAATTCTACATCCTCCAGGGGGCTATGTTTTCTGAATTCCATAAGCCACATTTTTTTTCACCTTTTTCTGAACTTTTATTGCCCCTAACAGTCAACAGCATACAGGTTAGCCCGTAATTAATTAAGTTGTAATCGTGGCAACTACATACAAATAGCAGGATAGGTTTTGCAATAAATATAGCAAAGAAAAGCTAATTGGGTTGTCATTTCCTTGAGGTCATCTGGAAAAGGTTTCATTGTCTTGCAAGTGTATAAGAAAACTCAGTTAAAATATAGGCACTCTAAGTAGTAGGCCAAGGAGTAAGTCATGCCTAGGCTATAGAGCTGACGATGGGACTAGACAGGAGGTGACACTGGAACTGTACGTGCAGATCTGATTGTATGATGTGTTCAGCAGTGCCAGCAGTTTTTAGCATTTCTAAGCATTGGAATAATCAGAAATTTTCATTTAAAATGCAGAATCCCTGGTCTTTTGCAGATTAATGAACAGACTGGCATCAATCCAAAGGTGGTTTGGATGCAGCCTTTGCATGGTCTAGTTTTAAGACTCATTGCATAGCCAAGAAGAAGCCGGTAAAACTCTCAGAAGGAAAAAAAGGTGTTCTACATTAAGGATCTACTAGGTACCAGTTACTGTACTGTATATTTAATCCTTGAAACAGGATTAAATAAGAAGACATATATTACTGCATTTTAAAGAACAGGAAGCTGTATCACAGGTTATGTCGTTAGTTGGCTTAATGTCCCAGTTAACAAACAGGAGTGTCATGGTTTGAATCGAGTATTTCTGATTCTGAAGGCCTTCGTTCTTTCCACATGCTACAGCATGCAGCAGTGAACTCACTTTTTAAAATATTGTTCCTGAGACCATGTAAAGGATGAGCAGAGTGAAAACAGACAAGAGTCACATGAAACAGACAGCAAGCTTACATGATTCTGGTCCAAGACATGATGAAGACCTGAATGAAGAAGGAGCCAACATGCAAATAAATTGCTCATCAAGTCCTAAGATTCTGCCCTGTACAAGGGTGGTACCTACAGAGTCTTGTCTTTAATGCCTAATTTAATGGGTGTCCATGGTCTTGGGATCATTTGAGCCATTATTTTAAACAGAAAAGATTAAAAAAATGAATGGTGAATGTGTTTAGACTGCATGACTAATAAGACCTAATTTCAGGAAAAAGAAAGGACCTACAGTGGTGACCCCCTCACAGAACTACTATTGCATTTCTGCCCTGTGCTGGGTGGCAGGCTACAGCCGCTGAGCTCCCCTCAGCCTCACTAAGGATGTATCAGAGCCAGTGTATTAGAAAGCCAAACTGAGAATGTGTCACAGGTTAAACTGTTTATGTTTATTTGCTTGAAATATGCAATTCATTCATGTCCCATGGGCTGTAAGGCTTTTGCCTGTAGGTAACAGCAGGTGGTGGGTGTTTCAGCATCAGTGAAATTCTATTATAAAAAATTAACTGGAAAGAGGAAAGGCTGGCTTCATTAGAAACCAGAGAGGAGAATGAGAGTGCAAATTTAATGGAATGAGGAGGAGTACAAAAGAAGAGAAAAGAAAAAAATAGAAGGAATGTTCCATTATCCATTGTACAAGAATGTATTCTGACTGGGAAACAGGGAAGAATTTTCATGGATATGACAAAAACAACAACAGTGACAAAAACAAACTGTATGTTTAGGAACTGAATAAGCATACCGAATGTTTAGGTAGCCTCTTTCACAGGAGAATCATTCTATAAACACTGACAGTGACTTATTTTCTCAAACCTGGCGTATGTTTAATGACTGATGTCTCTTTGGAGTCCCTGCGGGGTGAAATGGTTGACACGCTTGGTTGCTAACCCAGAAAGTTGGAGGTGACGGTGGTGGCAGCTGGCAGTGACCAGCCTAAGTGCCTTGCTTCACTCATAGCAAGATTCCCTCCACTTGATTCCTTTGATGCTCCTTCAGGGAAAATCCAGCTAAGCCTGATCATTTATCACTTCCAATAATGAATTTTAACCAGGCCTTTCTGCTCCAGTTATTCTCCGGATAGTGCTGCACCCTGGTCCTTGCTCAGGTAGAACATCTGAGGGCTTTTCTTTTAAATGAAATGAGACACCACTATGTGGTTGAGATTGACCTATTTGGTTTCAAATAATCTTCTCTTGTTGAATGTTTCATATGTGTGTGTGTTTTTCCACATATATACAGATGTGGTTTGAATGTTGTATTATGTGAAATAAATGCAGAAACTCTGGTATTTTTGACTTCAATATTGCAAGCACTGTTGCACTTCTTATTCCTGATGGCACAGTGGTTAAGTGCTGTGTCTGCTAATCAAAAAGTCAGCAGTTCAAATATGCCAGGTGCTCCCTGGAAACTCTGTGGGGCAGTTCTTCTCTATCTGTAGGGTCGCTATGAGTCAGAATCAACTCAGCGGCAGTGGATTTCTTACTCCTAGAGAACACTTAAAAGCCCATATTCTTCCAGTTCATTTATTTAATAAACAATTCTATTGCACTTGCTACAGCATGTTAGATACAGTGAATGGACACAAAAATATAGACCATGGTATTGCCAGGGATGGCCTCCTGAAAGGGTGGATATATTGACCCTCCTCAATAACTGGATTTAATGTAATGTCTTCCAGGCACGTAACTCTAAATTGTATTCTAGAGTGGCCATCAAGTCCTAAACTTTAATCGTTCACTAAGTAGAAGCTTGACGCCTGGCACATCACCTGACTTCTCTGGATATCAGTTTCTTCTATAAAATGATGAAGACAGTAGACAGACAACTTCACTAGGAGATTAGCTAAATTATGGTAGCATAGTATAGTAGAGGAAACCCTGGTGGTATAGTGGTTAAGAGCTACAGCTGCTAACCAAAATCTCAGCAGTTCAAATTCTCCAGGTGCTCCTTGGAAACTCTGTAGGGCAGTTCTGCTTTGTCCTATAGAGTTGCTATAAGTCAGAATCACCTTGATGGCAATGAGGTTTTTTTTGTTTTTAACTGTAGTAGCCTTGGTGATCCAGTGGTTAAGAGCTTGGCTGCTAACCAAAAGTTCATAGTTTGAATCCACCAGCCATTCCTTGGAAACCCTATGGAGACAGTTCTACTCTGTTCTGTAGGGTCACTATGGTTGGAATCAACTCAGTGGCATGAGTTTAATATTGTGGAATATCATTCTGTTATTCAGAAGAATAAAGGAAATATGTACATATTGCCATGGAAAGGTGTTTGTGTATATTGTTTATTCAAACAGTCATAAAACCATTAATCCTATTTTAATAAAGACATTATATATTTGTATATTTATATATAATTAGGTAGACATAATACATGCAGAAGAGACTAGAAACATACATACTAAGTTGATAACAGTATTCCCTTCCAAGAGGGTAAAATAGAAGGTAGAAGGGAAGACTTCCAATTTTGTATCTGTACTGTTTGAAAAAATTCTGTGAATAGTATGGTGTTTACTGTAAAAATATTTCAGTTTTTGAAATGTACACCAAGAAACTCAAGTAAGAAGCAATGTACTTGATCTTAGGGAGAATCAGACTAGAGTTTTAGACACTGAGAACAAATGTGAAAGACAAAAGTCATGACAGCAGACTGGAGAAGGGTCAGTCAGTGTGGACCAGAGTTAAAAACAAGCCAGGAGAAGTCTAAGGCTTTGTTTCCTTACCTACAGGCTTTCAACTGACTATGAGCCTTGACTAGAAAATCAGGGTATTCCCTATTTAGACCCTTCTCTCAGGTTGATTTGTATTTTAGGATCCATCAATAGAAATAGATAACTTGGAGTAACAGACAGGATATTTGGGTGGCACTCTGCACTACCCATAAGATCACCATGAAGATGACATATTTAAGAAGCATGGAATGCATTTGGAGGAGTGTGACCGGGTAAGGAATACCCACTGCCGTTGAGTTGAGTCTGACTCATAGCAACCCTATAGGTCAAAGTAGACCTACCCCGATAGAGAATGGGATTCAACAAACTCAGGTTGGGAGCCAAAGAAGTAAATTCACATTAGACCCTCCTAAGGCTTAGGGTCAACACCAGAGGATAATGGGTCTCCTTAGAGGGTTGATTTTTAACTAAACTCACATCTAAGGACTGAAATCTATCTTATGGTGCTTCTCTTACTGTAGGTACCCTTGATCTCGACTTCCACCTAGAAAGGGGAGATCGCTGCAGAGACCTGGTAAATCCCAGCCCCTAAATTGTAAGTTATCACAAATCTTATTCCTGAAATTTGTTGAGATGCGATACCGTGGGGTGTATTTATGACACAGTTAATAGAAGTTCAGGTGTGGCTAGATTGTAGAGGAAAATGTGTGAAATTACTACAGTATGTGTTCTCAGTTGTTTATCTTCCTTCAAAAGAGCCATGGACTCAGAATCAAAAAGCCTGGCTGGGGTTGTGTCGTTGTGCTATTATTTTCTGTCTCCATGGCCTCGAGCAATGTGTGTAGTTTCCCTGAGCCTTGTAGCTTCAACACAATGGCACGTTTAATAATACCTGTTTAGGAAGTGGAAACCCTGGTGGCACAGTGGTTAAGTGCTACCTTTGCTAACCAAAAGGTCCACTGTTCAAATCTACCAGGCATTCCATGGAAACTGTGGAGCAGTTCTAATCATCCTATAGGGTCACTGTGAGTTGGAATTAACTTGATGGTAGTGGGTTTGGTTTTTGGCTTATTTAGAGAGTTGCCATGAGTGTTAAATAAGGTAATAGATGGGGTATCACTGGGCATTGTGCCTGGCAAGCAGTAAGTGCTCAAAAAATGATACCTATTATGCATCTTTATGTACTTATCATAAAGAAAGGCACTATGAAGGCACTTCATTATTTTATTTAATCCTCACAAACCTTGGAGGTTAATATTTGTCAGCATACAGATGAGGAAATTGTTCTGGGTGGCACAGTGTTTAAGCGCTCAGCTGCTAACTGAAAGGTGGGTGGTTTGAATTCATCCAATGGCCTTACAGGAGAAAACATCGCAGCCTAGAAAACCCTATGGAACAGTTCTTCTCTCTCATATAGGGTCATTGTGACTTGAAATTCACTCTCCTGTGCACAACACCAACAAAAAGTCTTAAGAATCATTGCCAAACTCTTAAGTGGCAAAGTTGAGATTCAAACTTAAACTTTTAAGTTACAACACTACACTGTTTTTTTTATTTATTCCTTTCTTCATGTTAAAAATCAGAGTCCCAAATTATTTTAACCACAAAGTGTTATCAATAAGAGGTAGGAAAATAAGAAGGAGTAAAAATGAATTATTCGTGCTTGAACAATGGTCATCTGGGTGGAGTTGTTTAACTAAAATATAGTGTTGCATGATCTCATGTTGCATGATCTCCGTTCGAAGGTCCAGATAGACACTTTCTTTCATCAGAGCGTATCCATTTCTTTTACAGAGTAAGAAGAGTCTGTGATTCCTCCTCCACCCTTAAATTTTGTTTTGTTGTTCTTGACAATACACGTGCAAAATGTACACCAATTTAGCAGTTTCTACATGCACAAAATGGTGACATTGATTACATTCTTTAAATGGCCCAGCCATTCTTACCCTCCTTTTCTGAGTTGTTCCTCCTTTGTTAACAAAAGCTCCCTGCTCCATAAGATTTCTATCTAATCTTTCCAGTTGCTGTTGTCAATTTGATACCATATAGACAGGTCTTAAAAGAGCATAATGTACAAGGCAGACCCTTTATAGTAGTTAAACTAAACAACTGCTCAGTTGGACTGTCTGAATCATAAAATATTATAGATGGCATTGTGAAGAATGGGAATTCCGGAGCACTTAATTTAATTGAGCTCATGAGGAACCTACTACACACAGATCAAGAGGCAGTTGTTGGAATAGAACAAGAGGATACAGCATGATTTAAAGTCAGGAAAAGTGTAATCAGAGTTATGTCCTTTCACTATACTTATTTAATCTGTATTCTGAGCAAGTAACGCAAGAAGATGGACTGTATGATGAAGAATACTGCATCAGGATTGAAGCAACACTCCATTACCAATCTGTAATATGCCAATGACAAAACCTTGCTTGCTGCAAGTGAAGAGGACTTGAAGTACTTGCTGATGAAGAACAAAAGCTACAGCCTTCGTTATGGATTGTGCTTGAATTTAAAGAAAACAAAACTCCCTACAACTGGACCAACAAGAAACATGATGATAAACAGAGAAAAGATTGAAATTCTCAAGGATTTTGTTTTACTTGGATCCACAATCAATGCTCGTGGAAGCAGCAGTCAAGAAGCAAAATGATGTTGTTATGTTGGGCTGAACTGCTGCAAAAGACCTTTTTAAAATGGTAAAAAACAAAAATGCCACTTTGAGGACTAAGATGTGCCTGAGTCAAGCTATGGTGTCTTCTGTTGCCTCATATGCATGAAAAAGTTGGACAGCAAGTAATGGAGACCAAAGAAGATTTGACATCTTTGAATTAAAATGTTGGTGAAGAATATTGGGTACACTAAAGCCAGAAGAATGAATGCTGTGTTTTGGAAGAAGTACAGCTAAAATGTTCCTTAAATAAAGAGAGTAAGAATTCATCTCATGTACTTTGGACATGTTGTCAGGAAGGACCAGTCCCTGGAGGAGGACATCATAATTAGTAAAGTAGAATGTCAGTGAAAAAAAGAAAGACCATCGTGGAGACTGACACAGTGACTGCCCTCAGTGGTCTCTAGCATAACAGCAATTTTGAGGTTAGCACAGGACCAGGAGTGGTTTATTCTGTTGTACAGTGGGTTGATATGAGTTGGAACCAACTTAACGGTACCACACAAGAACATAGCACTGTTTGGTTTTAAGATGACTTCAGGTGGCATTTTTGGTTTAAAGTTGAAAGATTGTTTCAGGGCAATAATTTCAGGGTTCCTGCCCCCTCTATGGCTCTAGAAAGTCTGAAGGCTATGAGAATTTGAAATTCTGTTTTGTGCTTCCCCCCTTTGGGTCAGGACTTCTGTAGCATTTTTGACCAAGATATTCAGTAATGGTAGCCAGGTACCATCTAGTTCTTTCAGCCTCATGGCAAAGAAGGCTTTTGTTTATGGGGCAGTTACCCACATATTTCCTTTGTTGCTGCATGCAAACAGAGCCCATTTGTTGTGACTCGGATGGCTTTTTGCAAGACTTGAAGACCCCAGGCGCTATGCAATAAACTAGGAGGTAGAAAAGAAGCACTAAAGCTGTTATTCGGCCAAGTAACCACGATGTCCCATGAAGTTATGACCACAAACCTCCAAACCAAGGGACAGAATTTGATAAGGTATTTGATTGTACATAAGTAGCTTCAGTAATTTTTTTTCTGTTGCTTTTGTAAATATATCTATCACATAACATTTGCCAGTTTGAATTTTTCCAGGTATATAACTTATTGGTGGTAATTACAAGAATCAACTGTGCAACTCTACCCTTAATCAATGTGATTTTTGTATCACCATTAAATGCCCTTTTCCCCCTCCCTCCTACCCCTAGTAACAACTAATAAATCTTGGTCACTGGACATTTGGCTTTTCTTGTGGTTCTATGTAAGTTTAATAAAATGTGTTTATAATTCTCCAAAAATCTGTTTGACACATGTGCTCCAGCTTTTCCTAAGGAAAGGACATTGCAGCATCTTCAAAATTTTATACCCTTTACTCTTCCTTGAGAAGGGGAAGAAGACAAATGGGGAAGCTGTTTCAAATATATTTCTTCACTTTTGTAGAAAATGAGTTTTTAAAGCGTGCCAAATACAATAGTTATGACCAAACTATGCTTGCATAGAGGGAATTTTTATTTCCCTTAGAAAAGATCCTGAGAAAGGAAAAGGTTCTTATTTCATTCAAACTATAAATCTGTTCCCACAGAGATTTGTTCTCACTTAATGCCCCCTTTTAGAAAATGATACCGTATTTTAGTGGTGGGAACAGTGGGAAATGCCATTGCCTTCTTGAACTCCTGTCATTCAAATCTACCTATTAGTAGGAGGAAGAAGAGGATACTGAAGAGAGTCAAGTGCTACAGGAGGGGGATGAAATAAGCTTGTCTTTCTTAGAAATGTTTTGGAGAAACCTAGTTAGTCTTGGGAACTGTGGTACTCATATCTTCTTTATAGTCAGGCTTTTTAGTCTTGGGAAAGGTGCCATATTATTGGTAAGAACAATTTATATTCAGACTTTGTTTTCCCTCAAATATAGGCAAAGACATTTGGAAAGATACCTAGCTACCATAAGGCTTTTTGGTGGAGTGTTTTGGTAATCAAACCACTAAACTAGCCTCTTTCTACTTCCCAACTTTAGACCATCCCTATAATGCTATTAGAAACTGTGGACAGTTGAGTTGCCGGTAGAGGTTGTGATGATGGCAATTCTACAAGTGGACCACAATATCTTACCACTTCAGCTATGATTAAGAACATGATGGAGAGCTTGCTATCCAAAAAAAGACAACTGAGATCTCAAGGGACTCGGCTCTTTCTAATATCTCAGTTCACTTATTTATTAAACATCTATTTCATACTGGTACTTAGGGCTTCAAATATGAATAAGCATGGACCTTTGTCTTAAGAAAGCAAAGTAGAATAAACATTTTTGTAAATCAAATGTCTTTTAAGTAAAATGCATAAGATTTTCATAGATATCAGTGGTACTTAGGTGAGGGAAAAAAATCAAATCGTCTTGAGTTAGAACTGGAGTTAAGTAGCAGACTAAATCAGAGAGAAGTGGTTAGTGAGAACTGTATAAAGGTCTGAGATTTCACCCTATCTGCAAGCTAATCAGTTAGTTCCCCCTTAGTGTCCTGGATGCAAGCAGAAAATACAAGGCTTCTCAGTTGGGGCGGAGAACTCTATTACTAATGGTATGGTAAGAAACAGGAGCATCATGTTGGCATTAGTTCGCCTTTCCAACCAAGTCCTGTGAGGATGATGGGGGTAGCAGGACAAGGGAATGCTGTATATGCAATGGATTTGTCACAGCTGAGGAACTCAAAGCTCAGGAGATTCAAATCTTATCTAAATGAGATGTATGCAAACCTACCCAATCTCTGCCCCAGAAGATATTCTCTTTATTATACTGGACAATAAACAAAGCTGCCCTCTGCTCTGGAAGCAGAAACTACTTTTATGTTCTAAGGCTCTTTGTTATGCGAATATCCATGAATAGTTTGCTTGAAACAAAAGCTACCCGTTCTTTTGTTTGCAAGAAGTACAGAAATGTGAGAGACCCATAGAGAATTGCCTTCCAATAACACTCCTTGTTTCTACACTGTCTTGTTTTCGGATAGATGTTCCCAAGAGTACAGCCACTCAGATTAATCTGACCAACAAAGGCTAAGACAGAATCCCCTGAATTTGTCTCATATAAATTCATTTATGACTATTATCAACAGGAAGTCACCATGGTGGCACAAACAGTTAAGCACTCTGCTAAATATTCAGCCACTGTGTTAAGCCACCTAGTGCTCCATGGGAGAAAGACCTGCTTCTGTAAAGATTACAGCCAAGAAAACCCTATGGGGCAGTTCTACTCTGTCACACAGGGTTGCTATGAGTTGGAATCAACTTGACTTCACCGAGTAACAACATTATCAACAACAATTATTACCAACTCCAAGTAGTTGGCTGATGATGGCACCCTTCAATATTGACTTCAACTCGACTACACAGCACTACAGACCAATTAGCTAAACAAATCCCATAAACTGTTAGGGTCTATATTAGAAAGTGAGGTGGCTTTCACTATTCTATACGTGTTTACTTTTCCAGTTAGCCCAGGACATCAATCCAAGTGCAACAAGATGTGTTAGTGATTTTGCAAGAGGGAAGTCTAGGGCAGTGCATTTAAGGGTTCAGGTGATGTTTCCTTAAATATCTGATAGCCTCTTATGACCATATCTCAGGTGCAAGTGCCTGTGATTCCAGAGGGGAAGCAAGTTAATGCCTAGCTCTTACACAAGAGGTAAAATCCCAAACAAATACATGCTGCCCTTGAAAGGATTTGTGTTTATGTTCAGTCTACAGCGGTTTTGACATGTTTGGTGCTATAATTCATCCCAACAATAGTGGTTGCACTGTGGGAGTGTAGGTTCAATTGGCAGTTTAATTCTCATTAGTCTCATAGTGACCCTTACTGTGGGCATCTACATGATAGACTTAGATGGTTTCATCAACAGCCATGATTTGTTTTTATATTTCATGACCCCTAAGATGGATGTGGAAACCCTGGTGGTATACTGGTTAAGAGTCTACAGCTGCTAACCAAAAAGTTGGCACTTCAAATCCACCAGGTGCTTCGTGGATACCATGTGGGGCAGTTCTACACTGTCCTATAAGGTCACAATGAGTCAGTACTAACTCAGTGTCAATAGTTTTTTTTTTTTTTTTTTTGGTTTAAGAGGGGTATCTTGATACTGTAGCACAGAGGTTAAGATCTCAGGCTTGTAACTGAAAGGTCAGCAGTTTGAATACGTCAGGCATTCCTTGGCAACCCTATGGGACAGTTCTATTCTGTCCCATAGGGTTGCTCTGAATTGGAATCCACTCAATGGCAATGAGTATCTATGATCTGCCATATAAGTTTTCCAAGTGTCAGATCCAACATTTAGGCCAGTGATAATTTAGTTCACAAGTCAGTACAAATTAAACAAGGTTCTTCAAGAGGAATGGAAACCCTGGTGACGTAGTGGTTTAAGTGCTATGTCTGCTAACCAAAAGGTCAGCAGTTCAAACCCTCCAGGCATTCCATGGAAACTCTATGGGGTTCTACTGTGACCTCTTGGGTCACTGTGAGTTGGACTCGACTCCATGGCAATGGATTTTTTTTTTTTTTGGTCAAGAGGAATATTGGTCCAAGATACAAGAAGGGCCTTGATTTCTGCCCACTGAGTAGAGCGAATGTACCCTTTGTGGCTGAGTTTGCTTCACTCCTGAAGCTGAATACCTGTCCAGTAGACAGCGTTGAGTTTCAGCTTGCCAAATCATCAGTAAACGAAGTCTAGGAACTTAGGTGCTTCAGGCAGCAGATGGGAAACAAGGTTTTCCCCGAAGGCATAGATGCTATATATATATATATAAAGATGTAAAGCCAAGATGTCACTGACATTAGCACTGCTGCATTCTTCAGTGCACTATTTCCATTTGACAAGCAGGGTTTGTTGGGTTTCTTACCTTGTTAGTTATTGAGTCTGAGTTAATCAGTCCCAGAATGGGAATCATAGAGCTCACATGTGTCAGGCATTCCATTATGAGAGCAAACAAAACAAAAAACAAAAAAGCAACCATTGACGTTGAGTTGATTCCAACTCATAATGATCCCACAGGACAGAGTAGAACAACTCCATAGAGTTTCCAAAAGGTGCCTAGAGGATTTGAACTGCTATCCTTTCAGTTAGTAGCCACTGCACTTGACTACTATGCCACCGGGGTTTTCAAGAGCCTTGTAGCAAGCTGATAACTAATTTTCGAAATTAGCTGTGTCCAGAAGGCATGGAGTCCTGGCATGTGCAATTGGAAGCTACCTCTCTTGCCAGAGGCTCAAGTTGGCATAATCATCAGTCACAGACAGATGAGCTCACAAGTATCATTAGGGCTGTGAGGTCCCAAAGGTAAAAACATGTAATAAATTGCTAAACATATTCCAAATTAGCCTTTTGGTCTGAGCTCTAGTTGGCCGAGGCTATTTTGTGGTTGAGGGGTATGAAAGACAGAGTAGAATGCCTAGGTGAGGAACATACTCCAGTACTTGAGAACATTCTGGGCCTCTTTGTTTGGTGGTAAGAGTCTCAAGAGACAGCTTTTCATCTCAGTCAGTTGAAACCCAAAGTCTTTAGAGTGGCATACCACGCTCTACACCTCTTTGACCATACTTCTCACTTTCCACCCTCATCCACATTTACTACTCTGGCCTCACTGCTGCTCTTGCACCCATCACTAGGCGTCACCTCAATGTCTACGCACTTACTATTTCCTGTGTCTGGGATGCTCTTCCCGCTAATAGCCACCTGCATGCTTCTTCACCTTTTAAGTCTTTGTTCAACTATGAGTCTTCTCAGTAAGGTTTTTCCCAGCCACTCGTTTTTTCTCTTAATTGTGATTAAGTGAAAGTACACAATCTGAATTAATTTTGCATGCCTGCCTATCTGCAGCTTCTTCTGCTCTCCTTGCCCGGTGACAGCACATTCCTTCTTTTCATTCTATACTTGTTATATCCTCTTAACCATCTCCTGTCCCCTCTTCTCTACACTCTTATTTCCCATCTAGAAAGAAGCCAGTAGGACAGCATACTATAAATGCATAGATCCGTAAAGTACACATGCCATATGATCACATTGTGTCCCTGAGTCCAGTCCACTTTTGTCTGAAGAGTTGACCTCAGTAGTGTTTTCTGGACAGGGGCAGCCAGCCACCCTATTTAAAAGGAAACTCTCTCACTCCACAACCTTATATAGCTCCTGCTTTACTTTTGGTCACAGCATGTCCCATTGTCCATCCTACTATATATTTCACTGATAGACTGAACTCATTGTATTCTTCCACTATAATGAGGGCAGGATGAGTGTGTGTGTGTGTGTGTGTGTCTTTCAATGCCCTTTCCCTGTCTGTGCTGAGAACATGTAACACTATGAATGAATTAAGGGTGTATATACAAGTGAGGATAAGGAAAAAGGATCTATGCTGAAATTAACAGAGTTGGCAGTTATATCATGTAGAACATTCCAAGTTGGGGGCAGGGACTAAATGAAATAGATGATGGAAACAAAGATGTTGCTGTAATACACAGATAATTATGTACAATCTAATTCAAAGAAAAAAATGTTTATAATCTGTGTGGTCGAAGAAAAGTGTTTAGGCAGAAATGGTATGCACCTATTCTGAGTTACTTCATTTCTTTGCACCAACAGTATTTGTCTTCCTCAAGGAAAATGGCTTCCTGACCAATATTTTCCCTACCTTTTCAAGTAGAGCCATGGAATTGGAGGGGGGCACTAGGGAAGCAAGAGCTCTATACCCACCTGCTGGGACACTGTGACACTGAGCTGTGGGCACGAGGACATGTGGACACTCCAGGTGGAGGGGCAGAGCACAATGTCATAAATGGCCTGTTGCTCGAGGTGCATTTGGGAGTATAGAGAGGGATTGATGGTTTATTGCACATGAATTGTCCTAACATTGCACATCTGCTGCACCTCTTTTGTTTACTTGGGTTTTTTGGATGATAAATGGCCATATGTCAAATTTTCTGTCACTTGTCAGCCACACCATCCCTCCTTTCTTGGTGAAAAGATGGGGCTGTGGCTGCTGTTGTCAGGACTGTTTCACTGATAGGTGCTTTGCCAACCATGGGCAAGTTATGTGACAATGTGATGAGCTCAGCTAATTACTCCTTCTGGTCCTGGATGTCAGTCCCAAACAAAGAAGAGACAAGGTGCCTGGTGACAGTTACTAGTTTCTGAACTCTCATCTTAAAGAAATGAGAATTAAAAAAAGAAAATCTAAGCAATGTGAAGAGGCTGTTGGTCATTTAATGGTAAAATTCTTGCCTTCCACAAGACCTGGTCAATGCCCCTCAATGCATTTCATACAGAGCCGCCACCCATCTCTCAGGTGAAGCTTGCATGTTACTGTAACATTAACAGGCTTCAGCAGACCTTTCTGACTAAGACAAGCCTAGTGATCTTTTTCCAAAAATTGGCCAGTGAAAACTCTGAATCGCAATGGCTTGACCCACAACCACAGTCATGTAGATGGCACAGTGTCTACATGATGGCAGTGAGCAACAAGATCTCTGAAATATTTCTTCAGTTTTTAATAAAGTATTTTGACTTTTTATTTTATTTTTTTATTGTGATTAAGTGAAAGCATATAATCCAAAGTAATTTTGTATTCTCTCCTGTCTGCAACTCCCTCTGCTCTCCTTGCCCAGTGACAGCACACTCCTTCTTTTCATTCTATACTTGTCGTATCCTCTTAACGATCTCTTCTCCCTTCCTCTCCACCCTCTTCTCTCCCATCTGGAAAGATACCAGTAGGACAGCATCCTGTAAATGCAAAGAACCATAAAATACACACACCATATGGTCACACTGTGTCTCTGAGTCCAGTCTGTTTTTGTACGAAGAGTTAATCTCAGTAATGTTTTCTGGTCAAGGGAAGAAGCAGGTCTGGGAGCCATGCACTCAGGGGATCCCCTAGGCCATTAGACGTTCAATTGTGGTCTTAGTAGAGTTCTTGAGTTGCACTCCTCTTTTTCTTATATTGCCACAGGGACTCAAGACTGTGTACCCCATCTCACTGTCTTTGGTGGTGGTCGGGCACCATCTGGTCGCACGTTGATACAGTCTCCTATTCAGACGGGTCCTTCTGTCTGCTGAGATCTTTTATCCTTGGGTCTTTGTTGTTCTCAGTGAGCATCTGTTCAGGATGAGTTGAGACCATCTGGTGTACCTCAGATGACAGCTTAGTGGCTTTTAAGACTCCAGAAGCCATTCACCAATATGGGGTGCAGAAGACTGTCTTAGAAATAGGCTGGTTATGCCCAGTTGGCCTGATGTCCCCTGAGAGCATGGTCCCCAAACCCCACCCCTGCTATTCTATCGTTGCAATATTGAGTTGACAGTAGAACAGTTTTCAGTTTACGGTCCAGTCCAGTTAAGTTTATCTACTTTCTACTGTGTACTCACTGCTTTCATCTAACCAAATTTCTATCAACTATCTAATCTATAACCAAGCCTCATGCCCCCTCCCCACCCTTGTAGCCATCCAAGAGTCTTTTCTTCTGTATGTAAGTCTTTTTAAGTCCTTATAGTGGGGATCTCATGCAATATTTGCCCTTTTGCTGCTGACTGATTTCACTCAGCATAATGTCTTCCAGTTAAAATCAGGTTATGAGATGCTTCCTAAAATCATCATTGTTCTTTATCATTGCATAGTGTTCCACTGAGTTTATGTACAATGGTTTGTTTATCCATTCTTCTATTGATGGGCATCTAGGTTGATTTCATCTTTTTGCTATTGTTGACTGTGCTGCAGTAAACATTTGTGTGCATGTGCGTGTTCATGAGTTTGGACCATTTTGCAATCCCACCAGCAGGGTAGGAGAGTTCCAGTCTCTCTACAGCCTCTCCAGAATTTGTTGTTTTGTGTCTTTTTGGATTATGGCCAACTTTGTTGGGGTGAGATGGTTTCTCATGGTAGTTTTGATGTGGATTTCTCTGATGCCCAATGATCGTGTTCCTCATGTGTCTTTTGACTGCCTGGATGTCCTCTTTGGTGAAGTTGCTGTCCATTTCCTCTGCCCATCACTTAGTTGGGTTATTTACCTTTTTCTTGTTGCTGTTTTGTAGTACCTTGTAGATAATGGGGATCAGACATTGATCTGACATACAGTTGCCAAATATTTTTTCCCATTCTGTAGGTAGTCTTTTAAATCTTATGATAAAGTCTTTGGATGAGCAAAAGTGTTTGAATCTTAGTAGTTCCCATTTATCTATTTTCTCTTTTGTTGATTGTGCTGTGTTGGTCAGTTTTTGAAGTCTGTCCAAGCTGTGCATTAGAACTTCCGTTGTTGACCCTATTATTTCTTGCATGATCTTTATTGTTTTAGTTTTGGTATTTAGGTCTTTGATCCATTTTGAGTTAGCTTTTGTGTAAGGTGTGAGCTATGTGTCCTGTTTCAATTTTTTGCAGGTGAATATCCAATTTTGCCGATACCATTTGCTAAAGAGACTATTTATACCCTAGTTTGTAGTCTTAGGGCCTTTGTCAAATATCAACTGTTCATAAGAGGATGGTGGCATCTCTGGGGTCTCAACTCTGTTCTATTGGTCTATATGTCTCTTTTTGTACCAGTACCAGGCTGTTTTGACTACTGTGGCAGTGCAATAGTTTCTAAGGTTGGGTAGTGTGAGGCCTCCCCATTGTATTCCTCTTCTTCAGTAGTGCTTTACTTATCTGGAGTTTCTTCCCTTTCCAAATAAAGTTGGTGATTTGTTTCTCCATCTCATTAAAAAGAAGACACTAGAATTTGTGTGGGGATTGAGTTGTATATGTGGATCACTTTGGATAAAATAGACGTTTTTACAACGTTAAGTTTTCCTGTCTGTGAGCAGGGTAGATTTCTCCATTTATGTATGTCTCTTTTGGTTTCTTGCAGTAAGGTCTTGTTCCTATTCTCAGGGAGAATTCTTTCAGGTTCTCTATTCAGGATGATGTAGGCAGTTGGCTTTACATAGATGGCCCTTATTGCGGTGAGGAATTTCCCGTCTACCCCTATTTTGCTGAGAGTTTTTAGCATGAGTGGGTTTTGGACTTTGTCAAATGCCTTTTCTGCATCAGTTGACAAAATCAGGTGATTCTTATCTGTTGTGTTATTTGTGTGGTTGTCACATTAATTGTTTTTCTGCTGTTGAACCAGCCTTGCATCTCTGGTATGAATCCAACCTGGTCATGATGAATTTTTTTTTAATATATGTTGTTGAATTCTATTGGCTAAGATTTTATTGGAGAGTTTTGCATCTAGGTTCATGAGTGATAAGCCAAAGCCGAGTGATAGTTGTCTGTGATTTTCTTTTTTTGTGGGATCTTTCCCTGGCTTTGGTATCAGGGTTATGCTGGCTTCATAGAATGAATTTAGGAGTAGTCCATCTCTTTCTATGCTGTGAAATAGCCTCAGTAATATTTGAATTAAGTTCTTTCTGAAAGTTTGGTAGAATTCTCTGGTGAAGCCATCTGGGCCAGGACTTTTTTTAGTTGATAGTTTTTTGATTACTTTTCAGTCTCTTCCTTTGTGATGGTTTATTAAGTTGTTCTACTTCTCCTTGGGATAATTTTGGTGATATGAATCTAGAAATCTGTCCATTTCTTCTAGGTTTTCAAATCTTTTATAGTCTTTCATAGTGTTCTGTTATGATACTTTTTTCTTTTTATTTTTTATTGTATTTTTTTAAAATTTAATATGACTGAGTGAAAATGTACATTCCCGTATAAATTTACATGTTCACCTATATGAAGCTACCACAGCTCTCCTTGTCTGATGACAGCACACCATTCCTCTCTGGTCCATACATGGGTGTAGAGGAGGGGAAAGGAGACTGTTATGATACTTTTGATTTCAGTTGGGTCTGTTGTAACATCTCCCGTCTCATTTCTTATTCAGGTTATTTTCTTCCTCTCCTATTATTTTTTTGTAAGTTTAGCCAATGATTTATCAATTTAGTTGATCTTCTCAAAGAACCAGCTTTTGATTTTGTTAATTTTTTCATTTGTTCTGTTCCCTAATTCATTTATTTCTGCTCTAATATTTATCATCTGTTTTTTTCTGGTGCCTGAGGGGTTCCTCTGTTGCTCTGTTTCTACTTGTTCGAGCTGTGAGGTTAATTCTTCGGTTCCAGTCCTTTCTTCCTTCCGGATGTGTGCAGTGATGTAGATAAACTGACCTCTGAGAACTCCTTTTTGCTGTATCCCATAGGTTCTGGTAGGATGTGTTTCCATTCTCATTTGATTCCATAAATTTATTTGTTTCATCCTTGATTTCTTCTAGAACGAGTGGCTTTTTCACCAAGGTGTGTTCAATCTCCATGAGTTCAAATTTCTACCTACGTTTTTTCTGCTATTGATTTCAACTTTTATGGCTTATGGTCCAAGAAGATGCTTTGCAATAATTCAGTGGTTTTGGATTTTTGTGAGACTCGCTTTATGTCCTAACACATGGTCCATTCTTGAACATGTTCCATGTGCATTAGAGAAGAAGGTATAGTCACCTGTTGATGGGTAAAAATTCCTGTATATGTTGATGAGGTCTAGTTTGTTAATTGTTGTAATAAGATCTTTTTTATCTTTACTGAGCTTTTTGCTGAATGATCTAACCATTACTGAAAGTAGAATGCTGAAGTCTCCAACTATTATTTTAGAGTGATCTATCTCATTGTTCAATACTGTCAGTGTTTGTTTGATGTATTCAGATGCTCTGCTATTGGGTGCATAAATCTTTAATAGTGTTGCATCCTGCTTATGTATTGAACCTTTCAGCAATAGTGACCGTCCTAGCCCACAATGGTGGATTTTACATTAAAATCTATTTCATCTGAGATTAGTATTGCTATTCCTACTCTTCTTTGTATATTGTTAGCTTGGTATATGTTTTTCCATCCTTGATTTTCAGTTTGTTCATGTCTTTGAGTCTAAGGTGTGTTTTTTGTAAACAGCATATAGATGAGTCGTGTCTTTTGATCCAGGATGTCACTTGCCATCTCTTTATTGTAGCTTTCAGTCTGTTTACATTCAATGTAATGATTGAAAGGTATGTGTCTAGTGCTATCATTTTGAAGCATTTACTTTTGTGTTGTTAATGTTTTCTGTATTGCTCTTAATATTCTCTTCTGGGTCATTCTTCTTTATGGGTTGATTTTTCATCTTTTTCAGTGTTGGTTTTGTGTTTGCTTTGTGGCTACCCTCATGGTCCCCCTTACTATTCTAAGTTTCAACCAGACTAACTTCTGCATATCATTTTAGTTTTCTCTCCATCTGAAAGGGTTATAACTATTGTAATGTATCCCTCTTTTCAGTGTGATGATGTCATAGTTTTCATATTATGATCACTGGTTCACTTCTTTTAATATTCCAGCTTTGATTGAAGGTTGTGACTTTCCTAACTGAATAAGATTTTGGGTGCTGTATCCTGCATTGCCTCCTTAAGTATACACTTAATGTTTTTGTTTTTCTAAGAGCTTCTTTCAGTTTTCTTGCAGACTTTTTACAAAGTCTCTAAGCTTCTGTGTATGGGTGAATGTCTTAATTTCACCATCATATTTGAGAGACAATTTTGTAGGAGCTATAATTCTTGGTTGGAAGTTTTTTCCCTTCAAGGCTTTGTACATGTCGTCCCTGTGCCTCTTGCTGACACTGTTTCTGCCAAGAAGTCAGATGAAAGCCTACAGGGCTTCCCTATGAATGTTAGCTTTGCTGTAAGCCTTGCTGCTTTTAAGAGCCTCTCTTTATGTTTCATTTTATTAAGCTTGATTATAATATGTCTTGGTGTCTTCCTTTTGGGGTCTAGTTTTTGTGCCATTTGATAAGCATCTTGGATATCTATGTTCTCTTCTTTCATAATTTCAGGGAAGTTTTCTGTCAGCAACTCTACAACAATACTTTGTTCAGGAACTCCAGTTTTTTGTAGACTATTTTTAGTAATAGAGTCTCACATGTTTCTTAATGCTTCTTGATTTTTCTTAGTTCTTTTCTCTGATTTCTCTTCATAAATGCTGATGTCAGTTGCTCTATCTTCAAGGAGCGCCTGGCGGATTTGAACTCAAGACCTTCTGTTTAGCAGATGTAGCACTTGACCCACTATGCCACCAGGGTTTCCATCTGTTCAGATATCTTACACAATTTTTCATTTTTTTCACTGCATTTTGTTTGATCTCTAGGAGGGCTCACTATATAATTCTTTTGTACTAGAACTCTGATAGTTTCTTAAAGTCTTCTTCATCTGGGAAGTTTTTGATTTTTTATTTTAGGGATTTTCTTGGAGCCGTGGTGGACTGCTTCTTTAAATGGCTAGCTATTGATTGCTGCCTTCATGCCATTTAGAAGCTGTTCAGTTTCTCTGTTGTTACTTTAACAGGAGCTGAGGCATAGATCTAATAGGGGAGTTAGTCACCAGATGCCTCTGTGTACTCTAGTGCCTGGCCCTAGGTGGACTCTAGGGTGGCAGGCTCTGCCTCCTGGCTAGTAAAATGGTGCCCTACTTATGGAGTCCCTGGAGGACCATCAGCTGACTCTATGATGTGGATCAGTGAAGGCTGGAGTAGATGCAGCTGTCAATTCTCCAGGTGATCTTATTTTAGAAGGCTACTTTTCTGTTAACTGGGGAGCTACCCAACAGCTGCTGAAATCAGTCAGGCCCTCAGATGTGGCAGGCCCTGCCACTGGGCTAACAATGAAAGCACCTCATAGTTCATTCCCGGATGCTATGATATGGTTCATATTAGGGAGGGGTCACTGCCTTGCTGCCATCCTCTGCCAGGCCCCACCCATAACTCTAGGTACCATCATCCTGGACACAGCTTTTCTGCAGGAGAAGCACTTTGTAGACAGGCACTGCTTCTCATCTGGAGAATTAGCCCCAGCTAAGACCTCTGGGTAGGTGACTTTGCCTCCCAGCTGACCAAGATGGTATCCCTCCCCAGCTGCCCTTCCTGCCATGAAATAGCAGAATCTATGGTGCAGCTCAAAAATGAGAGGGAGGAGGGGCAATGGTACCCTCAGTCAGCAGCTGGGCTCTCAAAGTGTGGCTATCCCAGACACAGTCTCTCCTGTGCTATACACCATTTACTTAAGCATTACAGTTCGGCATGTTTGCAGGCTGATGCCCAGTCTCTGCCTCCCAGATGACAAAGAAGATGTCTTTAACTGCAGTCCTCCCAAACGTTGAATCAGTGGAAGCAGGACTCAACATGCTGCGAAGAGGTAGTTTCCTCTTTACTGGCACTTAGTCCAATCTGACACCCTATGCAGGATCCTAGGACTACCCTGATATCCATGCTGCTCTGTTCAATTATCATTCCAAGCCTTAGTTCTCAGATGGAATTGAGGAGGCATGTGTCTAGTCTGCCATCTCAGCCCCACCCCTGTGACTTCTTTTAAAAAACCTTCTTTGGTAAGACTTCCCCATCCTGTACCCTAGTGCATATCCCCCCTCCTTTCCTTTTTTATTTCTACTCCTGCAGGTGTTTGTGAGTTACCTTCAAAGATGACCAATAGTGGGTGCACCAGTGCTTTGGGGAAAAAAGAAACACTTTATCTGATTTCACATTCCAAGTCGTAGGCAGCCCAAGTTCCTTTTCAGGCAACACATATCTGTTTGGTACATGGTGACAAACATTTAAAACATAGTGAATAAAAGAGGCTGTCGAAATCAAATTGCTTTTGTGAAACAAAATAACAGTAAAAACAACTCTCTAATCTTTCAAATGTCATCCAGCTCAGTTGTAATTTTCAACTTGGCATTTCCAGCCAGCTCTGCCTTGATCACAGTGTGTCTTGGTGCTGGCCAAATCACACACACCTTCAACTTATAGAAACCACTGAATCGTAATTTATGTTACTCCAGATTATGCCCAATAAAATACAAAAATTGATGAAAGGATTTACTAGAGAAACTGTGGCAAAAAAATGGTGCTTCTGTCCCTGATGAGTGGGTCGTGGACTGTACTTTTCTGGCCTTTTGTCAAGATTCACAGCTCTTATGAGCTCATATGTCGTTGTTGGCCTCTATTGAGGTGGCCCCCACTCATGGCGACACTATGTACAACAGGATGAAATGAGGTCATATATACATCATTGCTATTAATTTCTTCCACATTGAAAAAAAGAACTCACACTCTACCCAATATTGTAGTCTTCTGTGTGTTGAGTGATGAGAATATAGTGTGTTGTAGTAGCTCTGAGTTGCACTGATCATGACCTCAGCTTTGAAGTCAGGCACATTGGGATTTGAATTGAAGTAATTGAATTCATAATGGCTCAATGTGACCTTGAACACATTACTTAACCTCTCTATGTCCCAGTCACATTACCTATACAGGTACCAGCTGCCATTTAGTCAGTTCCCATTTGTGTTGACCCCGTGTGTGTCAACATAGAACTGTGCTTCTTAGGGTTTTTAATGCCTGATTTTTCAGAGTAGATGGCCCAGTCCTTTCTTCTGTGGCCCCTATGGGTGAACTTAAATCTCCAGTCTTTCAGTTAGTAGCTGAGCATGTTAACCACTTGCACTATCCAAGTACTCTGAATAATCTATAAATTGTAAATAAACTGTCTATGTTATTGGGTAAATTTTGAGGATTAAATAAATTATATACAGTTTTAGAGAAGAGACAATTGCCCACAAAATTCCATTTTCCCCTTCCTCCTGGCCTGATATTAGTCCTTGTTTTCCAGCTTCCCTCTGGCTGGGTGTGGCTCTTTGACTAAATTCTTTCCAATGACTTATGAACAGAAGTGATGTGTGTTACTTCTGGGCATTGTCTTTAAGGCAGTGTGCTTATCTTAAAGTTCTCTCTTCTTTCTAGCTGAAAGCAGAACCTAGTGGTATCTTGTGTTTTGACCGTAGCCTAGGCTTTAGACTCTTAAAAGATCATAGATGTGTCTTTTTAGCTCTGAGCCTCAGACAAAGTCTGGCCATCTACTTACAAAAAATTAGCTGTTAAAAACCTCTGTGGAGCCCAGTTCTACTCTGACATACTTGGAGTCACCTTGAGTCAAAACTGACTTAACAACAACTGGTACTTGTTTAGGTCACTGAGTTTTAGAGAGATTAAGTAATACATCCAAGGTTACTTTAAGCCGTTAAGTGATTTGATTTCTTTGTGCAGAACCCAGCTACCTACTATGGGTATTTGATTGGAAATAAACTTCATTGTGTTTTGAGCTATTGCATTTTTCATTATTCTTGTTAGCACACTGTGTATAGCCTTTTCTCTAACTAGATCTAGTTTGAAATTCAGCTATTAATAGATGTTAAAAACCACAGACATTACACAGATGTCAATTTGGTTATCAAATACACTTTCCTTAAAGAAAATGTTCAGGTTTTAATGAACTTTGCGTCTTCCATGGTAATTATGAAGGGCTTTGTGCATAAGAAATCCATAATAATTATTTATTGAATGACCACTGTTCCTAAAATCTAAATTATAGTCCATAATATTCAGAATTTGTGGTCTAAGTTGTCACACATTCCTTCTCAGTCCCCTATGGGGTTTTCCCTCCCTTCACTACAGGTTGTTTGGAAGCTGGAATTAATAATTTTTACAATTCAATTTTTTTGTACATAAAATTGTGCTTGGCAGCATGGGTGTGCCATGATCAGACTTAATAATTTCTTCTCTACAATCCAATAAGCTTTTAGGAAATTCTTTTCCCTAGATCAACTGCTTATATTATGGGGAACAATGACTGTGGTTTTCCAGAGAAATTAAGCAGGTCATAAAAATGCTCAAAAAGTTGCAGTGAATTTAAAAATAATCACACATAATTTAGAGTTCATCATCCTCAAGCATTATTTCATCAGCTGGGTTTAGGTCATTATTAAGAATGTGCTTCTCTCTGCATTAGAAACTAGATAAAAAGGGACAGTGGTTTATGACTGCTATATACCTGATGAGATATTAAAATTTCAGACTGCAGCAGAAGCTTAAAGAGCAGAAATATCCAAGAAAAGTATATCCTTTCTAGATGTTTCTGTGGTCTAGACTGTAGTGTGAGTTATAAATTGGTGTGAAACCATTACCATTTTTGTGGCCACTTTATGTGCCTATATGAGCTCAGGATATAATTAATGTGGATGATGTTGGAGAAATGGTAGTTAATTGATTTTTAAATCACATGGGCCACGGGTAACCCAATAGTGAAGAACTAGTGGATTGTCATTGGCTTGGCTATTGGCTTCAGAGATGTTTACTTTAGAACCCATTTGGATTTGAATTCCACCTTGACACTTTCTAGTATTTACCCTTAGTAAGTCACTCAGATTCTTTGAACCATATTTTCTTAAAACTTTAAAATGAAAATAATAATCCTATTAGTGATAATACTAATAGTGTTTTGAAGACTGAGATAATCTCTGTAAACGTCATAAGAGTCCCCATAATTTAGGAATTGCTTATCAAACTTTAACTTTTTGTATATACAGAGCAGTGATTCTCAAAGTGTGGTCCTTGGACTAGCATCAGTACCACCTGGGAACATGTTAGAAATGTAAATTCTTGTGGCTCAAACTAGATCAACGCAATCAGCATTTTACCAAGCCCTCCATGTAATTCTGATGCTCTCTAAAGTTTAAGTATCTCTGTCTTAAGCAAATAATTGCGTTTTCAAGCCTATGGTATGGGGTCAATAACAATTCATTCTTGTGATCAAAACATGATGCCCAGCGTCTGCATCCCTTATTTTGGAAAAACTACACCGGTTTTCTATTATGGAAACCTCCTTTTCCTTATGCTCCTCCTTTATGGTTGGATGAGGCTGAACCCACCCTCAGCTATGGAGGTGGATTCATGTTCCATGGCTTGTTGTTGTTGTTAGGTGCCTTTAAGTTGGTTCTGAGTCACAGTACTACAGGAAGAAACACAGTCTGGTCTCACACCATGCTCACAATCATTGTTGTGCTTGAGCCCATTGTTGTAGCCAGTGTGTCAAACCATTTGGTTGAGGATCTTTTCCTTTTTCGCTGACCTCTAGTTTACCAAGAATGATGCCCTCCAGGGAATAATTCCTCCTGATAACATGTCCAAAATATGTAAGACGTATACTCACCATCCTTGTTTCTTTGGAGCTATTTGTACTTCTTCCAAGACAGATGTGTTCATTCTTTTGGTAGTTTATGGTATACCACATCTCACAATTATGTTTAAGAATTCATCCTAGAAAAAGTGCTACATACCTCACTGCTGAATATCACTGGAGTCACCTTTGAAGCATGCCCCTTGGGAAACTGTGCACTGACGCCATCACCTAGTCCACCCTTCAAAGCAATTTTGGAACTCTTCTTCTCAAATGGACATCAGAGCTGTCATTGCATTACCCATGATGTCCTGAATGTCATCAAAATGTCTTACTTTCAGTGTTTCCTTTATCTTCAATACTTCCTTTATCTTCAGGTACAGAAAAACATCATTGGAGGCCAGGACAGGTGACTAGGGAGGGTGTTCCAATACAGTTATTTGTTGACTGCTTAAAAACTCCCTCATAGACAGTGCCATGTGAGGTGGTGCATTGTCATGAGGCAAGAGCCATGAGTAGTTAGTGAAAAGTTCAGGTCATTTTCATCTTTTTCAGGCAGCCTCTTCAGTGCTTCCAAATTGTAAACTTGGCTAACTGTTTGTCTAGCTGGTACAAATTCATAATGAACAGTCCCTCTGACATGAAAAAGTTAGCAACATGGTTTTTGACTTGATTTGGACTGATAGACATTTTTTAGTCATGGAGAATTGGCTGACTTCCATTGTGCACCTTGATGCTTTGCCTCAGGGTCCTATTGGTACATCCATATTTCATCACCAGTGATAACACGGCCCCATACATAGTCTTCCCTCTCCAAAAGGCCTTGGCAAGCTTTGACTTTCCTTTGCTTTTGTTTGTCAGTGAGCTCCTTCAGGACCATTTTTGCACACACCTTTCTCATGTCAAGATTTTCAGTTAAGATTTTCCTAATTATTTCTCTACCGATGTTTACTTGGTCTACTACGCTTCTTACTGTCAGCCAATGGTTTTGACACAGTGTTCAACAAATTTTTGACATGCTTTCATCAGTTCTGCTCATTATAGCTGCCCTGACCTCTTTTCATCAGTGTTGCTTTCTCTCCCCTCTGAAAAACATTTAATCCATTTGTACGTTGCCATTTTCTTCATGGCATTATCCTCCAAAACTTGGACTAACATTGCCCTGAATTCACTTCCACTCTTGCCAAGTCGAACAAGAAATGTAATGTTTGTTCACTGCTCTGCTTCAAGCTCAGACATTCTTGCAATGGCACACAAAAACATGCCACAACAACAATGAACACAACTCAGCAAGATACTGCCACACAGCTATAAGACGTTGATATACCAAGCTTAGGAAACCTTACAGAATTGTATGTACAGTGCTATCAACATGTGCACAGTGGTGAAGTCGTTAACTTAATTGTCAGACCTCTTATTAAATATTCTTCACCAACAACACAATTCAAAGGCATCAATTCATCTTAAGTCTCCCTTGTTCATTATCCAGCTTTCATATGCATGTAATGTGATTGAAAATGTTATGATTTGGGGCCTGTACACATTAGTTTTCAAGGTGATATCTTTGCTTTTTAACACTTTAAAGTGGCCTTTTGCAGCAAATTTGTGCAGTGCAATGCATCATTTGATTTATTGGCTGCTGCTTCTATGGGAGTTGATTGTGAATCCAAGTAAGACGAAATTCTTGACAACTTCAATATTTTCTCTGTTTATCATGATGTTGCTTATTGGCCCAGTTGTGAAGATTTTTGTTTTCCTCTGTAGAGATGGAAACCCTGGTATGGTATAGTGGCTAAGTGCTATGGCTGCTAACCAGAAGATTGGCAGTTCAAATCCTCCAGGCACTCCTTGGAAACTCTACGGGAAAGTTCTACTCTGTCTATAGGGTCACTATAAGTCAGAATGGACTGGATGGCATTGGGTTCGGTTTGGGTTTTGGTTTATGTTTCAATGTAATCCATACTGAAAACTGTGGCTTACATCTTTGTCGGTAAGTCTTCAAGTCCTCTTCACTTTCAGCAAGCAAGGCTGTGTCATCTGTGTACTGCAGGTTGTTAACAAGTCTTCCTGCAATCCTGATGCCCTGTTCTTCTTCATACAGTCTAGCTCTTTGGATTATTTGCTCGTTATACAGACTGAATATTTATGATAAAAGGGTACAACCTTGATACATACCTTTCTTAACTTTAAATCACATTGTATCTCTTTGTTCTGTTTGAATGACTACCTGTTGATCCATGTACAGATTCCTCACGAGTACGATTAAGTGTCCTAGAATTCTTATTCTTTGCAATACTTTCCATAATTTGTTATGATTCACAAAATTGAAAGGCTTTGCAGAGTCAATAAACACAGGTAAACCTCTTTCTGGCATTTTGTGCTCTCAGCCAAGATCTACCTGACATCAGTGGTGATTTCCCTGGCTGCACATTCACTTCTGAATATGGCCTGATTTTCTGGAAGTTGCCTGTCAATATACTGCCACTTTTGAATGTTCTTTAGCAAAATTTTGTTTGCATGTAATATTAATCATATTGTTTGATAATTCCCACATCTGGTTGGATCAGCTTTCTTGGAAATAGGCATAAATATGGATCTCTTCAAGTCAGTTTTCCAGGTACCTGTCTTCTGAATTTCTTGACATAGGTAAGTGAGCACTTCCAGCTCTGCATTCATTTGTTGAAACATCTCAATTGATATTCCATCCATTCCTGGAGCCTTGTTTTAGCCAATTCCTTCAGTGCAGCTTGCCATTGGTTTCTGGTCATATATTACCTCTCAAAATGATTGAACATCAACCAGTCCTTTTTGATACAATGATTGTGTGTTACTCTCGTCTTCTTTTGGTGTTTCCTGTATCATTAAATATTTTCCCAGTAGAATCCTTCACTGCTGCAACTTAGAGATTGAATTTTTTTTTTTTTTTTTCAGTTTTCTTAGCTTGAGAGATATTGAGTGTGTTCTTCCTTTTTGGTTTTCTACCTCCAGCTCTTTACATATGTCATTATAATACCTTAGTTTGTCTTCTTGAGCTATCCTTTGAAACTCTCTGCTCAGTTATTTTACTTTATTATTTCTTCCTTTTGCTTTAGCTACTTTGCATTCAAGAGTAAGTTTCAGAGCCTCTTCTGACATCCATTTTGGTCTTTTAAATGACCTCTTGCTTTCTTTTTGATGTCATTCCACAACTCCTCTGTTTCAGTCATTAGCATTCAATGCATCAAATCTGTTCTTGATATGGTCTCTAAGTTCAGGAGACATATATTTAACGTCATACTTTGGCTTTCCTTGGCTTCTTCTAATTTTCTGGCTTCAGTTTAAACTTGCATATAAGCAATTGATGACCTGTTTTACAATCAGCCCCTGGTGTTGTTCTGACTGCTGATATTGAGTTTTTCCACTCTTCCTTTCCAGCATATTCTATCTGGCAGTCTCCAAGTGTACAGTCACCATTTATGTTGGTGAAAAATGGTATTTGCAATGAAGAAGTCATTGGTCTTGCAAAATTCTATCATGCTATCTCTGTCATCATTTTTAACATCAAGGCCTCATTTTCCAGCTCCCAGTTCTTTGTTTCCAACTTTCACATTCCAATTAAACAATAATTATTATGGCTTTCTGACTGCATATTTGATTAATTTCATACTGCAGAAGCTGGCACAAATCTTCAGTTTCTTCATCTGCGGCTTTAGTTGTTGGTGATTAAGTTTGAATGATAGTCATATTAACTGGTTTTCCTTGTAGGAGTATGGATATTATGCTACGATTGACATCTGTGGTGGTCAGGATTATGTCAACTTGGCTACTACCTATTTGGCTGCTGTATTAAGTGGCAGGGCGGGGTTTGTGGTGGCTCCCTGCCCCTCGCCTCTCATCTCCTGACCCTGGACTACGGCTGCTGATCACTCACGTGGCCAGGAGCTCCTGCTCTCTTGTTCCAGTGTCTGGTTCTGGGACTTGAGCTAGCAGCTGTTGGGCTCATCAGTCCTTACAGTCAGCACTTGAGAGTCCTGCTCCCTGACCTGCCAATCCTGCGCTCGCCAGCCTCTGCCCAGTCCTGCTGCCTGACCTGCCGATCCTGGGTTCGCCAGCCTCTGTCACTTCGTCTCACCACCAGCTTGGGATCCACCGACCTCCAGCCTCTGTCGCTTTGTCTCACCACCAGCTTGGGATCCACTGACCTACACAACCGGTGATCTGCAACTCTGGTCTCTGACTTGCTGACCTTGGGTTCCTCAGCTTCCGTGGACACGAGAGGCTTGTGCCAGAGCTTGGGACACTCAGCTTCTGTGATTACGTGAGCTGTTTCCTATATTTGTATCTATCTATCTTTCTATATATATATATATTATAAATCTTTCCTTGTACCTACACGTGTTACTGGTTTTGCTCCCCTAGAAAACCCAGCCTAAGACAACATCACTGTACTTCAGGGTAGATCTTGAAATGTTCTGTTAGACTGTGAATGTAATGTCATTCCCCTTCAAATTGTCTTTCCCAGCATAGCAGACCATATAACTATCCAATTCAAAATGGCCCAGATCAGCCCATTTCAGTTCACTAATGCCTATGATATCAATGCTCATGCAGTATGTTTCATTTTTGATTATTTCAATTTCCTTAGATTTACAGTTTCTGTACATTCCACATTCTGATTATTAATGGATGTTTTCAACTGTTTCTTCTCCTTCTGCATAGACATAGCAGCAAAAATCCCAAACACTTTACTCCATCCATGTCATTAATGTCAAGTCTTCTTTGAGGATGCAGCTCTTTCCCGGTTGTCTTCCAACCTGGGGGGCTCATCTTCCAGCACTATATCTGGCAGTGTTCCACTGCTATTCAAAAAGTGTTTCCTGGCTAATTCTTTTCAGAAGTAGGCTGCCGAGTCCTTCTTCCTCGTGTCTCTTAGTCTGGAAGCTCAGCTGAAACTTGCCTGCTGTGGGTGATCCTGCTGCTATCAGGATACCAGTGGCATATTTTCTGGCATCACAGCAACACACAAGCCTGCACAGTACAGACAAACTGACAGACGTGTAGGGTGTTTTATGGCGAGGACAGTGAACGAATCCTGTCTTCAAGGCCACAGTGACTATTTCAGGTATGAACATAGTAATTAGGGCCAATGAAACTCCAGGAGTTTCCCTGGAGTTGTTGGGAAGATGTAAGCTCTCTACCTCAGGGTTGATAAGAGGAAGTTATAAACCAAAAATTAACACAAAATTAGAGCTATCTTAGAAAGGAGTGTAAGTAGAGGTGTTTAGGAACAAGAGATGAGTAGAAACAAAGTCCTAATGACACTGACTGCATTCTTAGATGCAGCCCTGCCCTGATACTGTCTTAAACATATTTTTTTAAAAGTGATTTATAGTTGCTTCAAGAGATCTGATTAATAAAGTACTTCACAGGATTTTTGCAAGAACTAAAATGAATCAATTTATATAAACACACTGTGTTAGTTTGGCTCATCCAAGAATGAGACACTGAATTTGGATTAGAAATAGATGAGGTTTATTAGAGGAAGTGACTGTGATGGAAATGGGGAAGGAGTTAGGGTAAGCTGAGAGAGCCATTAGACTATGGTGAAGGTCTGACCCTTGCAAAGCAGAGGGAGAGTGGGAGGTGAAGGGGAGAGGAGGAGATGGAAGAGGGGAAGGTGAGAGTAAGGGAAATAGAAAAGGGAGGGGGAGAGGGAGAGGGGAAGAGGCAAGGAAGAAGGAGAGGCTGTTAACCAAAGGCTGGCAGTTTGAATCCAGCAGGCAATCCTTAGAATCCCTATGGGGCAGTACTACTCTGTCCTATAGGGTCCCTATGAGTCAGAATCAACCTGACAGCATTTTTTTTAACTATTCTAAATATTGTAGACTAATAAAACAAAATGAACTCTACTGACCCAGAGGGGAGCAAACTATGTAGCTCATCATTCATTGCAAATGTCATTCAGGTGCTACCTTTAATGCAAATAATAAGCATCCTGATTTTGTTAATTGGGTTAAAATCACTTGGAATATTATACGTGGACTAAAATCAATAGAGGGTATTTGAGAGTAATGGCCACTTTATCCCTCTCATTCTAATGGAGTGAAATTTTGACACAATCTACCCACATTTGCTTTTATGTTGCTCTCAAGTAAATAGTTGTATACTAATTCTGTGAACTGCATATGCAGAAAACTCTCTCCAGGGTATTTCCCAACATTCTTTCTCTCCTCTAGTTGAAGAATTGACTAGGAGTAGTAGCCAATGAGTTGTAAATATCTAAATTAAAAAAAAAACAAAACGCCTCAGTAACATTTCTTAGATCACATAAAGTGCAATAAAATGAAATAATATTATTAACAAGATAGTATAAACAGCAATTTTCTAATTCATTGCCTATTGGAAAAAAGTGACCTACAGATAAGGTTCTGATATTATTCATTATCTATATTCTTCAGAGATAGCAGTTACTACTGTGCTAAAAAGAAAACACGAAGAATGACAGTTTTGGTGTTTTTTTCCTCTACATGGAAAACATCTTTTTCCCAAGATAACATAGCAGCAAGTAGACCCAGTACAATTGTATTAATTAGGTATCAGCTTTTTCCAGTGTCACCACCAAGGTTGAAAGGCTTTCCCAGTGACCATCTTTAGTTTTCAGTTCTTCCTGAGCCTTTGTTCGGAAACCCCTCTTTCAAGTCTCTTTATAGGTGTATGAGGTGGGAAGTGAGGCAATTCAATAACCTTTCCACAACTCTCTTAATCTTACTCATAGGTTTAGAATTTCTAACAGAGTTGTCCATTCCCACTTTGTCATTACTCAGATGCTCCAATCTTGATAGAAATGCTGTAGCTCTCATTGCTGCAAACACTACTGCATGTGAACTGGACTAAACTAAAGTGTCGGCTAAACTAAAGAGCACATCTGAATACAGCCATAAAAGAGAGGAGCTTGGGCATCCTGGACCAGGACACTGTCTAGTATTGGCTGTTTTATTCCAAAGGATAAGACTAAAAGTATATTCCAATAGGAGACACAACTGACTAAAGAGAGCTCAGGGGAACAGAGTCAAGATGGCAGACTAGACAGACTAGACAAATTAAAGGCAGTCTCTTTAATTTTCTCTGAAAACTAAGGCCTGGGTTGATAATTGAATGGAGCCTTCTGGACGCCCAGTGAGCCTTTGGATGGAGCGTAGGGCCGCCAATTTGGACTACCTGCAACTGAATGGGAAACTTCTCTTTTACTGACCCCTGTCCTTTTTGAGTGCCAGGTCTTATGGACTGAAGGTAACTTGCAATTTTAACCATTTTTCCCCCCTTTGTCTTAGTTGGCAGTCAGGTCTTGGGCTTAACTGGCAACAAAGCTTAGCTACACTGCTGATGGGATCAGCAGGGGAAATAGCCATATTTTGAGAGCCTGGCTCTGGCCTCTGGCCTCTGGCTTCTCCTCCCTGTCTTTCCAAACCTTTACCATTGAACAGTTATTCCACAGCTGGCAGGCGAGCTTGCATGGGACACCATCTTGTTCTACTGGGAGGTAGAGTTACCCAAATGGAGCCTCAGCAGGGGCTAATTCACAGGCTGGAAGACAGTGCCAGCCCCTTTTTCCCTCTGTCTTAACTGGCTGGCGGGGCTAGGGCTTCACTGACAGCAAAGCTCAGCCACTCTGCTAATGGGATGAGCAGGCAGAATAGCCACATTTTGAGAGCTTGACTCTGGACTCTGCACCTCAGCCCCTCTACCTTCTCTTTCTAAACCTCTGCCATTCAATCAGCTATTCCACAGTGGGCAGGAGAGCTTGTGTGGGACACCTTCTTGTTCAACTGGGAGGCAAGGTTACCCAAGTCGATGCCTTAGCGGGGGCTAATTCCCAGGCTAGATTTTAATGGACATCTCTTTTAGAAATTCTAAACCTATGAGACAGTGCCCACCTTTTATTTATTTATTTATTTATTTTAACCTCTGTCTTAGCTGGCAGGCAGGGCTTGGGCTTAACTGTCAGCAAATCTCATCCACACTGCTGACAGGATCAGCAGGCAGAATAACCACATTTTGAGAACCGGGCTGTGGACTCTGTGTACCTTGGCTTCCCCACCCTCTCTTTCTGAACCTCCACTGTTGAATCGGCTATTCCACAGTGGGTGGGAGAGCTTGATGGGACTCCATCTTATTAGACTGGGAGGTGGAGTTACCCAAACAGAGGCCTCAGCAGGGGCTAATTCCCAAGCTGGGAAGCAGTGCCAGCCTGGGGAGTGCTTTTCCAGCAGAAAAGCTGTGTTTAGCACCTTGTAGTCTTACAGGTGGGGCCTAGCAGAAGATGACAGTAAGGCAGTAGCCTTTCCATACTTTGAACTAATTTACAACATCTGAGGTTGGATACAGTGGTGCTTACTTTGCCAGCTGGAAAGAGGGGCTTGCACACCTCACAGCCTGACTGATTTTGGAAGATGTCAAATAGCTTTTACCTTTCAATATAAGACTACCTAGAGACATAACTGCAGCTTTTATTGACTCACATCATAGGGTCAGCTGATGCCCCCCCCCAGTGATTCCGTAAGTGGGGACATGTCTTTGCCAGTTAAGAAGTAGAGCCTGCTACCCCAGAGATTCTGCTGGGCCCAGTCACTGGAGTACATAGAGGTGACTGGTGATCACCTTTCTTCTCAGACTGCACTTCAGATCCTGTTAAAGTAACACTGGAGAAACTAAACAACTTCTAAATGCCCCAAAAGAAACAAACTTTGGCCAGAAACTTAAAGAAAAATTCACTTATGGCTACATAAAGCTCACAAAAGAAAGAAGCAAAGAACTTCCCAGATGAAGATGCTTTTCTGAAACTATCAGGGGTTGAGTACAAAAGGATTATATATACAGTCCTTTTAGACAAAATGCAGCAGAGGAAAATGAAAAATTAAGCAAGCTATCGGCATTTGAACTGATGGAACACCGGTATTCTGAAATCCAGCAGATCAATAACGAGATCAAAGAACTAGGAAATTCAACTCAAAACCAAGAAAGTAGAATTGAACAAATGGAAAATAGACTTTCTGACTTGGAAGACAGAGCTACTGACTCCAGTATCTATGAGGAGAATTCAGAGAAAAGCAACAAGAAAAATGAACAAGCATTATGAAGCATGTGGGGCTCTATCAAGAGGAACAAACCATAATTAATTAGAGTTCCTGAACAGGGAGGGACACCTGAAAACACAGAGAGTATTGCTGTTGAGCTGCTGACAGAAATTTCCCTGAAATTATGAAAGAAGAGAATATAGATATCCAAGATGAGTGTTGAACCCCACTCAATACAGATCTCAAAAGAAAGACTCCAAGACTTATTGTAATCAAGCTTAACAAAGTGAAACACAAACAGAAACTCTTACAGGCAGGGAGACTCAAAGCAAAGCTAATATTCAGAGGGAAATCCTGTAGGCTTTCATCTGACTTCTCAGCAGAAGCGATGCTGGCATGGGGTAATGGGATGACACATCCAAAACTTTGAAGGAGAAAAAATTCCAACCAAGAATTATATATCCTGAGAAACTGTCTTTCAAATATGAAAATCAAAAACATTTGCAGGTAAACAGAAACTCAAGCTTTATAAATACCATACCAAACTACAAGAAATTCTAAAAGAATCTCTTGGCTTAGAAGAACAAAACCATCAACTCTATATTTTAGGATGCAAAACATGACACATTGTCCAGAAACTTACTCAGTTAGGGAAGGCACAAAACTCAATCAAAGCTATAATATTAAAAGAAATGAACCAATGATCATTTCATGAAAATTATGATAATCCTATGAAAAAGAGGGATGTACTATAGTGATTATAGTCCTTCCAGATGGAGAAGTTAATATGACATGTAGAAGTTAGAAATGGGTTTAAACACAGAGTTGAGGGGGATCACAAAGGTAGCCACAAAGCACAATAAAGATACAACATATGAAATCAAGAAATGTAATACAGAAGTCTCAACAAACACAACACCAACACTGAAAAGGGTGAAAAATCAACCCATAAAGAAGACTGTCCCAGAACATAATGTTAAGAGCAACAGAGAAAACATCAACACAAAAATAAATACATACAATGATATCGCTAAACACATACCTATGAATAATTATGTTGGATGTGAATGTACTGAACACTCCAGTAAAGAGACAAATGAGTAACATCTTGCATCAGAAGACATGACCCATCTATATGTTGCTTACAAGAAACTCACCTTAGACTTAAAGATATGAACAACCTGAAAATTAAGGGATGGATGACTATATACCAAGTTAAGAATTACAAAAAAGAGCAAGTGTAGCAATCCTAATATCAGATAAAATAGATTATAATGTAAAATCTACCATCATGGACAAGGATGGACACTACTTATTGCTGAAAGGTTCAATACACAAGCAGGACTTAACAATATTAAATATTTATGCACCCAATACTAGAGCATCTACATCAAAGAAATACTATGTTAAAAAAAGAGACAGATCACTCCACAATAATTGTGGGAGACTTCAACACTCTACTCTTAGTATTCTACAGATCTTCTAGAAAAAAAGCTCAATAAAGACACGAAAGATCTTATTGCCACAGTATAGCCAACTAGACCTCATGACATATACATAACTTCATATACATCAGCAGATAACTACACCTTTCTCTCCAGTGCACATGAAACATTTTCCAGAATAGACCATGTGTGAGGACATAAAGAAATCTCAACAAAATCCATACTACTGAATTATTGCAAAACATCTTCTCAGATCGTAAAACCATAAAAGTCAAAATCAATAGCAGAAAAAACATAGTTAGAAATTGGAACTCATGGAAACTGAACAACATCTTGCTCAAAAAGCCCTGGATTATAGAAGAAATCAAAGCTGAAATAAAAAATTTATGAATTCAAATGAGAATGAAAACACTTCCTACCAGATCCTGTGGGATACAGCCAAAGCAGTTCTCAGGGGTCAGTTTCTCTCTCTAAATGCACACATCTGGAAGCAAGAAAGAACTCAAGCCAAAGAACTAACCCTACAGCTTAAACAAGTAGAAAGAGAGCAACAGAGGAACCCCTCAGGCACCAGAAGAAAACAGACGGTAAAGGTTAGAGCAGAACTAAATGAATTAGAGGATAGAAGAACAATTATAAAAATCGAGAAGATAAAAAGCTGTTTTTTAAAAAAGATCAGTAAAGTTGAAAAACCACTGGCTAAAGTTACTAAAGAAAAACAGGAAAGGAAACAAATAACCCAAATAAGAAATGGGAGGGGGAGATATCACAACAAATCCAACAGAGATTAAAAATATCATAACAGAATACTATGAAAAGACTGTATTCTAACAAATTTGAAAAGCTAGAGGAAATGGACAAATCCCTAGATTCATATCACCTACCAAAATTATCACAAAGTGAATCAGAGCAACTTAATAAATCCATCACAAAGAAGAGATTGAAAAAGTCATCCAAAAAAAAAAAAAACAAAAAAACTACAAACCAAAAAAAGCCCTGGCCCAGATGCCTTCACTGCAGAATTCCATCAAGCTTTTAGAGAAGAGATAACTCCAACACTACTATTTCACAGCATAGAAAGGGATGCAATACTCCCAAATTTGTTCTGTGAAGCCAGCATAACCCTGATTCCAAAGTCAGGGAAAGACCCAACAAAAAAAGGAGAACTACAGACCAATATCACTTATGAACCTAGGTGAAAAAATCTTCAACAAAATACTGGCCAATAAAATACAACAACATATCAAAAGAATAATTGATCACGACCAAGTTGGAGTCATACTGGGGATGCAAAGCTGGTTCAACATCAGAAAAACAATTAATGTGATCAACCACATAAATAACACAAAAGACAAGAATCACCTGATTTTGTCTGTTGATGCTTAAAAGGCATTGAATAAAGTCCAACACCCATTCATGCTAAAAACTCTCAGCAAAATAGGAATAGACAGCAAACTCCTCAATGCAATAAGGGCCACTTAAACAAAGTAAACTGCCTATAGCACCTTAAATGGAGAGAGACTGAAACAATTTCCCTTGAGAACAGGAACTAGACAAGGATACCCACTCTCACCTCTCTTATTCAACATTGTACTGAAAGTTCTAGCCAGAGCAATTAGACAAGAAGATATAAAGGGCATCTGTATCAGCAAAGGAGAAGTAAAAATCTCCCTATTTGGAGATGATATGATTGTATACACAAAGAATCCTAAAGAATACATAAGTAAACTACTCAAACTAATAGAAGAGTTCAGCAAAGTCTCAGGGTACAAGGTACAGGGTACAAAATAAACATAAATAAATCAGTAAGATTCCTTTATACCAACAATGAGACTATTAAAGAAGAAATCACCAAATCAATACCATTTACTATTGCCCCCAAGAAGATAAAATACTGAGGAATAAATCTAACTAGAAAAATAAAACCTTTAGAAAGAGAACTACAAGACCTCAGTACAAGAAACTAAGAGCCAGCCAAGGGAGAGACTTACATAAATGGAGAAACCTACCTTGTTCATGGATAGGAAGACGTAACATTGTGAGAATGTTTATTTTACCCAAAGCAATCTACTTACGTAATGCAATCCTAATACAAATTCCAGTGACATTTTTTAATGAGATGGAGAAACAAATTACCAACTTTGCTTGGAAAACAAGAAGCCCTGGATAAGTAAACCACTATTGAAGAAGAACACACTGGGAGGCCTCTCACTACCCGACTTTAGGACCTATTACACTGCCACCATGGTCAAAACAGCCTGGTACTGGTATAAAAAGAGACATACAGACCAATGGAAGAGATTTGAGACCCCAGAGATGCCGCCATCCTCCTATGAACAGTTGATATTCAACAAAGGCTCTAAGACTTTAAACTGGGGTAAAAGCAGTCTCTTTAACAAACAACGCTGGCAAAATTGGATATCTGTCTTATACAAATACCAACTCAAACTAGACAAAGACCTACATATAAAATCTAAAACAATAAAGCTCATCTAAGAAACAATGGGATCAACAATGGAAATTTTAATACACAACATAGACAGAATTCAAAATCTGATAAAGCATGGTCAACAGAAGAGAAAATAGATAAATGGGAGCTACTAAGAATCAAACACTTCTGCTCATTCAAAGACTTTATTAAAAGAATTAAAAGACCACCTACAGAATGGAAAAATATTTGGCAATAATCTATAAGGTACTACAAAAAAATCAGTAAGAAAAAGATAGATAATCCAATTAATGATGGACGAAGAAGATGGACAGACACTTCTCCAAAGAGGATATCCAGGCAGCCAAAAAACACATGTGGAAATGCTCACAATCTTTAGCTATTAAAGAAATTCAAATCAAAAGTACAATAAGATATCATCTCACCCCAACAAGGCTGGCCACGATCTAAAAAGCACAAAACAACAAATGCTGGAGAGGTTGTGGAGAAATTGGAACTCTCCTCCACTGTTGGTCAGATTGCAAAATGACACAACCTCTTTGGAAAGCAGTCTGGCCCTTCCTTAAAAAACTGAAAGTAGATTTACCATCTGATCCAGTAATTCCATTGCTTGGAATATATCCTACAGAATCAAGAGCATTGACACCAACTGATACATGCACATGAATGTTTATTGCAGCACAGTCCACAATAGCAAAATGTTGGAATCAACCAAGATGCCCAGCAACAGATGAATGGATGAATAAACTATGGTACACATAGTCGATGGAATGCTACGCAATGATAAAGAACAATGATGATTTTGGAAGTATCTCATAACCTGGTGTTAGTTGGAAGACATTATATTGAGTGAAAGGAGTCAGCAGAGAAAGGGTGAATATTATATGAGACCCCTAAGACAAGAACTTAAAAACAGACTCATGTATAGAAGAAAAGACTCTGATGGCTGCAAGATCAGGGAGGGAGGGAGGGAGGGAAAAGGTTGGTTATAGACTAGATACCCACTGCCATGGAGTAAGGTGTGACTCAAGATAGTTGATAGAAATTTGGTTGGGTGAAATCAGTGACATAGAAAGAAGATTAATTTAACCGGACAATATAACATGAATACTCCTCCAATTTCTACCTGATATTGCAAGGACAGAGGCAGGGGTCTGGTGCCCATGCTCTCAGGGGACATTGAGGCAAAGTGGCATAACTAGTGTTTTGCTAAGAGAGTCTTCTGCACCCCATATTGGTGAGTGACATTTGAGGTCTTAAAAGCCAGCAAGCTGCCATCTGAGGAACACCAAATGGTTCCAACTCCGCAAGAACAGATGATCAGCAAGGACCAAAACGGCATGGGGGGAAAGAGAACCCAGAAGACAGAGAGTCCCATGTGAGTGGGTAACTACACTGATGTGTAATTGGAGGAACCAGATGGTTCCCAGCTACCACCAGTGATAGCTGTGATGGGGCTCACAAAGTTGAGTCTTACTGGCAACACGAGAATAAAAAGGGGTGTACCCTGAGAACTCCACTGAAAGACCATGTTAGGGTCCAGGGGTCTCGGGGTTTCCCTGAGAGCATGGCCCTTGATTTTGATGCTGTCCCTGTCTGTAAATCATTACTGAGGTCAACTCTTCAGACAGGAATGGATTGGACTCAGCGACATAGAGTGACCATATTATGTGTGCACTTTATGGTTCTATGCATCTATAGGATGTCATCTTGCTGGCCTCTTACTGGAGGGAGGGGGGAGAGGGTGGAGAAGAGGGGACAGGAGATTGTTAGGAGGATATGACATGTATAGAACAAATAGGTGGAGTGTGCTGTCACCAGGCAGGGAGAGCAGTGGGAGCTGCACACTGGAGGGCATGCAGATTTATATTGGACTGTACACTTGCACTCAATCACAATAAATAAAAATAAAATAAATAAATCAGGAGAGCTGGAGGCAAGCTGAATCTGAGTGCATTGAGATTTAGCAAGCTAAGACCCAACACCAGTGTTGTAAGGCCTGAGATATGATGGAATAGGGGGTCAGAGCCAAGATTTCACAGTACAGTAGACAGGAACTGGGGGAACAGCCAGTGAGAAACACACAAGCAGAGTCTAGCAGGTTTATCATGAGTGACTTGTGGTGGCTCTGACTCATCTCTATCTATTGGTAAGTGTGTGGTACATGAGTACTTGAGTTACCTTAGAGGGCCAGAAGCCAGTTATATGTACAACAGAGGAGACATTCTATCTTAGGTTAAACTTTCAAGTCCAGAGTGTGCTGGAGTAAATTCAGGTTCTATACTAACTAGGGATGTGATCTGAGGGAAAGGGAACTTTGATATTTCTGGGAAGATATAGTTCTTGTTTTTACTTGAAAATCCTATTGTCCATACAAAAGTTACTGGGGAGATTTCCAGGAGAAAAATCTACCTTGAAGCCAGCAGGGAGTGCTTACCTTTGACACTCTGTGTATAGTATAAAGATACTGAGTATGCCATGGCTTGCCTAACGAATGAACAAATGTGTCTTGGAAGAAGTATAATCAGAGTACTCCTTAGAAGCAAGGAAGGCGAGACTACATCTCACATATTGTGGACATGTTATCAGAAGGAACCAGTCCCTGAGACGGACATCATGCTTTGCAAAGTAGAGGATCAATGAAAAAAAGGAAGATCCTCAACACAATGAACTGACACAATGGCTGCAACGATGAGCTCAAGCATAAGAGTTGTGAGAATGGTTCAGGACCAGGCAGTGTTTCCTTCTGTTGTCCACAGGGTCACTATGAGTCAGAACCAACTCAATGGCACCTATAAACAACATGTAGTATATTGGAGTGGTTAAAAGCATGGGTTCTAGGGTTACTCTACCTAACTTTGAATCTCAGTTTTGCTGATTACTAGATGTGAGTGACTAACACATCTGTGTTCAAGCTTCTCCATCCAAAAAGTGAGAGTAATGGTAATACTTATGTCATAGTGTTGTTAAGAGAATTAAACAAATGAATTCATGTAAAGTTCTCAGGACATACTAGGTGTTCATTAGTGTTAGGTATTACTATTATTCACTTGTAAGCATTTGAACTTTGAGTAGGATATTCAAGGGCTAGACCTATGGTTTTCAAGTATTTTTTAAGCAGTGAATTCTTTTTTCAAAGATAAAATTTCATGAGAAATTAAACACATGTCATAAATAAACATGATACTTCTCCAGCTGATGAAGAAGAGATCTACCCATCAGGTCTCCTTAAGATTTGATGGAAGTGTTGATCTAAGCTCTATGATGACCACCATTTGAAATCTATTGATCCAGAATTGTTCAAACCTTTTTGCAGTTGGGAAAAGGGCTATCATCTATTTGCTGGTGTCTATGAGTTCCAAGAATATAACCTACAATGCCTGGATTTCTCTTGATGGACCTTTGGTGGAACGTAGGACAGAATAGAAACTCTAGTGGTGTAGTAATTAAAAGTCGGCAGTTCCAGTCCACCAGACACTCCTTAGAAACTCTGTGGGGAAGTTCTACTCTGTCTATAGGGTCACTATGAGTCAGAATTGACTTGATGAACGAAATGGGGCTCATATGACACAAGGCTGTGCCCTCATTCATATTTTAGTTGTGTAATACAACCACTCAATGCAAAGAATTGTTTCACAATAGGATTGCCAAAACTTGATAGAGGTAGGAAGAATTAGCTTAAATTTCAGGTGAGTGCAGTTACGTACACACACACATGAGTCTTATTAATGAGACTTACAAATGGACAGTATCTCCATGTTTACAACAAGGTTTAGGGGGTCTCTCAAAGATGTTAACACACTTTGTTCTGTCAACAAATGTTTACTAAGAGTCTACCATGAACTGAGCACTATTTTAGATTCAGGTCTCATAGGAGTGAACCTAACAGACAAATATCCCTGTCTTTCTGGTGTCATTGCAGCGTCTGTAACCTTGGCCCCTAGGGTTGAGTGGTTCCAGGCTTGACAAACTTTCCTTTAGATATACATTTGACATTCATAGACCAACAGGACTCATAGACAAAGGAATGAAGCTCATGAAACATTTGATCAAAATTCTTTATTTTACAAATTGATAAATAAAAGGCAAAGTGATTTGTCCAAACTTCACACCAAGTTGGTGTAGAGCAAAGCCCAGACTTCCTTTCCAGCATTTAGACCATAGCATAAGCATCACCCTTGATCTAGCCGTTTTTTGTGCCCTTGAGAGTTGTACAACCCCAACTCTATTTTCTTTTCTCGTGATGGAGTCTCAAGGTTAGGTTCCAAATCCCAGAAAGAGTTCTGCTGCTGAATTTCAGGATATGGAATGCTCAGATTAATCAAAATTGTAATCTTGCTTAGCATTTTACTCTTCCAGAGGCTTTGTTTTTTACACTTTCTTAAAATTTTATATCTGAGCTTACATCAGGGCTGTTCATTCTGCCTTTAAGCCAGGCTTACTTCACAGTTTTCTTCAGCTACACTTCAAAGCCATTTCAGTGTATCTCTGGAATGTCCAGTACCTGGCACATTCTTTTTGCAGCCCATCTGTTATGTTTTGGCAAATATATTTCTTCCCACAACACTTGCTAGCTCATTTCTTCATCAGCACCAAACCAATCATGTATTTAATGCATACTCCCTAAATACAGCTCACATTTTGCAGAATCTCTTCTTCACCAATGAAATATCAAGCTGTCAATATTCAAGTTATTTATTCATAATACATTAATGAGAACTAGGTGCTCTTCTGGGCTTTGAGAACACAAAGATGAAGAGAATTATTCTCTGTTCTCAGAGAACTTGTAATAGGGAAGAGACACATAAATGCATACTTAGACAATCTGATGTAATAAATACTAAAGAATCTGTGGGAACACAAAAGAAGAAGAAACAAATGGAAGAGATAGGTGAATATTTATGGAGGGAGTGTCCCTTGTTATGGGAACTGGAGTTGGGGGATTTAGCCAAATGGAGAGGATGTGTCACTTAAAAAGAATAGCATGTATGATCACATGTGTATGTAGTAAGTATGGCACACTTGGGAAGCTGGGAGTAGTTTGGAGGTAAGTGTATGTTCTTGAGCCCTTAGATGGTAAGAACTAAGGCTGTAGTTGGTACCTACTGGGGTTCACCAAAGATTTTGATTTTATTTCGGACAACAGGGAATTACCGAAGGAATTTAAGGCAGTAATTGACATGATCAGATCTATAAGCAATATAGAAGAATGGCCAGTGTTGTGTGGAAGAAGGCTTGGCGATCTGTTGAGAGACTTGGGTTGGAGCAAAGAGGATACATTAGACAGTAGAGCACAAGATATAACATCTGGAGTTATATCTTCTTTTACTTGCACCATATTAACTTGTGATGCTTCCAAAAAGTCAAATTAAATATTACACGATCAGATTACACTTAAGAATCATATTTCACATAAAAATCTGGATTTTCATAATTTTTTGAAAAATTAGAAGATGTCACTCCTGGCCTCTTGTCCCTGCATGCAGACAGCTGGAGCTAGTAAAAGTTATTCCTATCAATGAGATGTACATTCTCCAGGCCACCATGGTCCCCGGCTCTCTGTCTTCTGTCTGTAACACTGAAAAATGGTCAATAACCATACATTATTTGACACTTATGTCAGCTAGGGCATCTCTACGAACAGAGCCTCTCCTGAACTTATACCCTGTTGCTGCTCACACTGGACTTCACTTGGGAGTCCTTGCATTTCCTTACATCTGCAGATTTTTTTAACCATTTCTGAATTCAATTTTCTTAGCAGTGGTTCCACTCTAATGCTAAAGAGGATCCGTGTTAGGTGTTATTGTTGTGGTTCAGTGATGTTGAATTGATTTTGACTCATAGTGACCCTGTTTACAAGAGAACTAACCACTTCCTCGTCCTGTGCCATCCTCACAGTCATTGTCCTAGTTGGGTCCATTGTAGCCACCATGTCAATGTTTTTGAAGATCTTCTTTTTCACTGATGCTCTGCCAAGCTTTCTGCATAGACTGATTCTTCCTGATAGCATATCTAAAATACATGATACCAAGACTTACCATTTTTACTTCTAAGGAGCATGCCGACTGTACTTCTTCCAAAATATGTTTGTTCTTCTGGCAGTCAATGATATATTCAATATTCTTCACCAGCGTCATAATACGAAAGCATCAGTTCTTTACTCTTCCTTACTCATTGTCCAGCTGTCACTTGCAGGTCTGACAATTAAGGTCACAAACTTACCACTGTGAGTTTATATAGGCAGCACTATGCAAACAGCTCTGTAAGGTTTCATAACCTTTGTCTATCAGTGTTTCACAGCTGTATTCCGTTGACGTGTGGTGATGTCTTGCTGAGTGGTGTTCATTATTGTTGTGTGCCATTATGAAAATGTCAGAGCTTGAATTAGAACAATGAACAAACTTTAAATTTCTTGTTATACTTGGCAAGAATGGGAGTAAAATTAGGGACATGTCAGTCCAAGCTTACGAGGATAATCTCATGAAGAAAATGGTAGTGTACAAATGGATTAAACATTTCTCTGAGGCTAGATAAAGCATCACTCATAAAGAGAGGTGAGGGTGGCCAGCAATGAGCAGAATTGACAAACACGTTGCAAAAATTTGTTGCATTATGAGTCATAAAGCATAGCAAACCAAGTAAACATCAATAGAGAAAGAGTTAGGAAAATCTTTACTGAAAATCTTGACATGAGAAAGGTATGTGGAGAAATGGTCTTCAAGGAGGTCAACAATGAACAAAAGCAAGGGACAGTCTCAATTTACCAAGACCTTTTGGAGAAGGAAGATGCTGTTTTTGGCAATGTTATCACTGGTGATGAAACATAGGTTTCACCCTGAAACAAAGCATTAAAGTGCACAATGGAAGTCAGCCAGTTCTCCATGACCTAAAAAGTTTCATCAGTCCAAGAGTCACAAGAATGTTGCTAAGCTTTTTTGATATCAGGGAGACTAGTCTTCGATCTTCATCAGTAAGTGCTTCAAGTCCTCTTCATTTTCAGCAAGCAAGGTTGTGTCATCTGTGTAGTGCAGCTTGTGAATGAATGAGTCTTCCTCCAGTTCTGATACCCTGTTCTTCATATGATTCAGCGTCTAAGATTATTTGTTCAGCATACAGATTGAATAAGTATAGTGAAATGATAAAACCCTGACACACACCTTTCTTAACTTTAAACCATGCAATATTCTCTTCTTCTGTTTGAACAACTGCCTTTTGGTCTGTGCACAGGGACTTCCTATGTACAATAAGGTGCTCTGGAATTCTCATTCTTCACAATGTTATCCGTAATTTGTTATGATCTACACAGTTGAATGCTTCTGCCTAGTCAATAAAACACAGGTAAACATCTTTCTGGTCTTCTGTGTTTTCAGCCAAGAGCTGTCTGAGATAAGCAGTGATGTCCTTCATTCTATGTCATTCTTTGCTTGGTAAAGTAGAAGGTCAGCGTAAAAGAGGAAGACCCTCGAGGAGACGGATTGACACAGTGGCTTCAACAATGGGTTTAAGCATGAAAATGATAGTGTCAATGGCACAGGACTGGGTAGTATTTCATTCTGTTGTTCATAGAGTCACTATGAGTCACAACTGACTCAACAGCATTTAACAACAACAATATGTCCTTCTCTGAATCTGGCTTGAATGTTTGGCAGTTCCCTGTTGATGTAGTCTGTCAACTACTTTGAATAATCCATGGAAAAATTTACTGGCATGTGATATTAATGATACTGGTTGATAATTTTTGCATTCTGTTGGATCTCTTTTCATTGGAATGGGTAGAAATATGGATCTCTTCCAATTGGTTAGCCAGGTAGCTGTCTTCCAAATTTCTTGCAGTAGACCAGTAAGTGTTATACTGCTACATCCATTTGTTGAAACATCACGTTGGTATTCTGTTAATTCCTTATTTTTGGCTAGTGCTTTTGGTGCAGCTTGGACCTCTCCTCCCAGTGCTGTCAAGTCAGTTTTGACTCATAGCAATCCTACAGGGCAGGGTAGAACTGCTCCACAGAGTGTCCAAGGAGCACTAGGTAGATTTGAACTGCTGACCTTTTGATTAGCAGCCGTAACACTTAACCACTACACCACCAGCGTTTCCCAATTAGATATTAGGGATGTAAATTATGGTGGTTTCTCAACTGTGTAACAAATTAAGTTACTGTAATAGGTCAGGCAGATTGTCAGTCCTCATAAAAAACAAAACAAAACACCCAAACCCATTGCCATCAAGTAGATTCCAACTCATAGTAACCCTACAGGACAAAGTAAAACTGGCCCATAGATTTCTAAGGAGTGGTTGGTGGATTCAGACTGCTGATTTTTGGTTGTTGTGGTGATTCACCATTGCACCACCAGGGCGTCTCCTAGTAGAGCTTAACAATGTACATAATTAGCTTCTTGAATCTGTTAGCTGAAGCTATGTCTTATTATGAGTCCTGCCACTCTGGACACTTGATGAATGCTTGCTGCTCAGGAGAGTACTGTTTAATAAGCTGAAGTATCTACCTCTTCAATGGTACCGTGAGGCCTGAAACAATATCTAGAACTCTCAAATGGTTGGAAGCTGCAAGCAGAGAGCATCTGACCTGCATCAAGGTAATCTAGTCACACCTGGTCCCTGACTGCTCTCTGCAAGGTGACTAGGGTGCTTGTTGTAAAGGGAGGCGCCCTTTTAGCCCTTGGAAAGGTTGAACACTAAGCAGTGAGCATGTCCTTGTGAGCAAGACCAGAATTGTGAGATTAACAAACAAAACAAAACAAAATACCATTTATGTCCCTTCTAAATTATGGCTTGAGGAGATAATACAACACAGTTGTTTGTGCCTTGTTTTTCTTAATGTTCTGTGAGTTTATACATATTCTGAGACTACAAATACTCTCAGCAGCAATAAGGATAAATTATGCTAATAAACATATTATACAGTGACCTAATAGAGAAAATGGTAATCTCTTAAAATGTCACACAGTACCATTTAATTTACTTTTAAAAGGCAGTTACTATGAGTAATTATAACTTAATTAAATATTGATTATTATAAAAGCTCTATTGTGATTTAGAATCTATGCAGCATAGAGTAAATCTGGCTGATTTGAAATAAATGCAAAATGACATTAGTAACTACTGTGTAATTACATTTTATGGTTATTGGCTTAGACAAGATAAATATTTACAGTGAACAAGGCAAATATTATGGGAAGACATCAACACTGGTTTCTCAGTGCCTATTCTTATCACGTATTTATTTTGCCAAACAGTCACTAAATTTCTGCATTCTCCTAAAGCTTTTTTCTTTTTATTTTCTTTCTTCTCTCTCTCTCTCTCTCTCTCCTATCAGTTATCTTTTAAGAGAAACTCCTTGGATCCTTGGGTACACTTTGTGCTTTGTCAGTGTTCTCAAATACAATCTGTAGCAAATTATTATGCAGCTGTGGTCCCCTGCTTACTCTGGCTGAGAAGTCCCTTTGAAACACGTATGTCTACTCCAAAGTTTATGTTTATGAACCATGTGATAAGCTGGTATCTCCTTTTTCTCTTGCTTCTCAGTAGAAAAATCTCACCAAGTAAACACTAGCAAAATCCATAGAAAATCATTCTTGCTGTTCCTTGGGATATCTGTTAGAAGAATAAATACATTTTAGAGAAGATTTCTAGCTTCTGAGGGTAAACACAAAATTTGCTACTTAGAGCAAGGTAGTATTTAAGGAATTACTATAATAAACCTCTGGTCTTTTCCCTTGTAGCTTATCATTCATATTCACCCTTCAGTCAGTCTGTCTGTCCATCTGCCCTTCTATCCATCTGTCCATCCATCCGTCAACCCATCCACCCATTCACTCAGCCATCTACCTGTCCATCCACCCAGACCGTCCAAAGGTATTTATATAACATCCTTCCTGACCAGCTATGAAGAAGCTTGTAAGTAAATTTGGTCTGTTGGTTTCTTTGCTAGAAGCCCAACTCTGTAGATGCTAGAGGATAGATAGGTATATCAAGGGAATTCAAAGACCTTCTGAAAAAACAGACTCACAGAGTATCTCCACAACAAAACCTAGGTTCCTTGATTGTTATTTGTTCATCCCTCTGGTCCAAAACAAGAGTAAAAAGCAACAGTTCCAACCTGAGACAATGGTTAGTATCAGGGTAATACCTTCTCATCCTTCTCCACTGCCCCCCCCGAAACAATTATAATGGAGAATCATTTCCCCTACACACAGACAGGATATACAATTGGAAGAGAGGCCTACCATGGACTGATTGATGACCATAGCCAGCCAAGCCAAGTGCCGTCGAGTCGGATCTGACATCGATGACCATAGAACACTGTATATAGACAAATCTTATAAAATTATTACATTTCTAACATTAAAAAAAATTCTAAGGAAAACATCTACACACAAAAGAAAATAGTAACTATGTGCAGATATACTCCTTAACTCAACATCTTCTAAGACTCAGATGATAAAATGTTAATGAGTTGCCATTTAACCTTTTACTGAGCCTGTAGATCAAAAGGGAAACACTGGTGGTGTAATGGTTAAGGGCTACAGCTGCTAGCCAAAAGGCCAGCCAAATCCACCAGGCACTCCTTGGGAACTCTGTGGGAGCAGTTCTACTCTGTTCTATATGATAACTGTAGAATCAACTTGAAGGTACTGTTTTTTGGTTTTTTTTAAATATGTCATAGGCAGAGTTTTTTTGTTTTTTTCTTCTTAATAGTATATGTCTGGCTCTATGTCTACACTTCATATTTCACTTAAATTTGAACCCAGAAAAAAACTATACAAAGTGATTATTAGGTGCCGTTAAGTCAGTTTTGACTCGTAGCGAGCGTGTGTACAACAGGATGAAGCACTGCTGAGTCCTGCACCATCCTCACAGTTGTGCTGTATTTGAACCCCTTGCTGCAGCCACTATGTCAGGCAACCTCATCGAGCACCTTTGTCTTTTTTGCTGAGCCTCACTTTATCAGGACGCTGTGATTCATGTAAATGTCTTTGAGTAGTCAGTAAAACACAGGTAAATATCTTTCTGGTATTCTCTACTCTCAGCTAAGCTTTATCAGACATTGGCGATGATATCCCTCTATCCTCTTCTGAATCTGGCTTGAATTTCTAGCACTTCTCTGTTGGTGTACTGCTGCAACCCTTTTTGAATGATCTTCAGCAAAACTACTTGCATGTGATATTAATGTTATTGTTTGATAATTTCTGCATTCTGTTAGATGACCTTTCTTTGGAATGGGCACAAATATAGATTGTTTCCAGTTGGCCAAGTTGTTGTTGTTGTTAGGTGCCGTTGCGTCAGTTCAGACTCATAGTGACCCAGTGCATAACAGAACAAAACACTGCCCGGTCTTGTCTCACGTCCACATTCGTTTTTATGCTTAAGCCCATTGTTGCGGCCACTGTGTCAGTCTATCTCGTTGAAGGTCTTCCCCTTTTTCACTGACCCTCCAGTCTTCCAAGCATGGTGTCCTTCTTCAAGGACTGATCCTTCCTGACAACATGTCCAAAGGATGTAAGATGCAGCTTGCCATCTTGGTTCCCAAAGAGCACTCTGATTGTGATTCTTCCAGAATATATCTGTTCTTTTGGCAGTCCGTGGTACATTCGACATTCCTCTCCAACAATATAATTCAAAGGTATCAATTCTTCTGTCTTCTTTGTTTATTGTCCAGCTTTTGCATACATGTGATGCAATTGAAAATACCATGGCACACTTTAGTCTTCAAGGTGACATCTTTACTTTTCAGTACTTTAAAGAGATCCTTTGCAGCAGGTTTTCCCAGTCCAGTGCATCTTTTGATTTCTTGACTGCTGCTTCTTTGGGCGTGCATTGTAGACATAAGTGAAATGAAGTACTTGACAACTTCAATCCTTTCTCCAGTGATGGTGATGTTGCTTACTTGTCCAGTTGTGAGGATTTTTGTTTTCTTGATGTTGAGGTGCAACCCATACTGAAGGCTGTGGTCCTTGATCTTCACCAGTAAGTGTTTCAACTCTTCACTTCTAGCGAGTAAGATGATGTCATCCTCATAACATGGGATTTTAATGAGTCGTCCTCCAATGCTGATGCCTAATTCTTCTTCATATAATCCAGCTTCTCAGATTAATTGCCTGGCATACAGATTAAAAAGATATGGTGAAAGGATGCAACCCTGATGCACACCTTTCCTGACTTTAAATGATACAGCATCCCCTTGTTCTGTTCACGAGACTGCCTCTTAATCCATACACAGATTCCTTACGAGCACAATTAGGTATTCTGGAATTCCCATTCCCCATCAGGTTAGCCAGTATTTAATATGATCCACACAGTCAAATGCCTTTGCATAGTCAATGAAACACAGGTAAACATCTTGCTGGTATTCTCTGCTTTCAGCCAAGATCCGTCTAACATCAGCAAAGATACCCCTGGTTCCATGTTCTCTTGTGAATCCAGTTTCGATTTCTGTCAGTTCCTTGTCAATATACTGTTGCAATCACTTTTAATATCTTGAGCAAAACTGTACTTGCTTGTGGCGTTAATGGTATTGTTCAGTAATTTCTGCATTCAGTTGGATCATGTTTCTTTGAGATGGGCATAAATATGGATCTCTTCCAGTCAGTAGACCAGGTAGCTGTCCTCCAAATTTCTTGGCATAGGTGAGGGAGCACTTCCAGCGCTGCATTTGTTTGTTGAGATATCTCAGTTGATAGTCCGTCAATTCCTGGAGCCTTGCTTTTGCCAATGCCTTCTATACAGCTTCAACTTCTTCTTCATTGCCATTGGTTCCTGATCATATGTCACCTCTTGAAATGGCTGAAAATCAACCTCTTCTTTCTGGTATAATGACTCTGTGTATTCCTTCTGTCTTTTTTTTTTTTTTGATGCTGCCTGCATCGTTTGATATTTTCCCTGTGGAATCCTTCACTATTGAAACTCAAGGCTTGAATTTTTTCTTTAGTTCTTTCAGCTTGAGAAATGCAGAATATGTTCTTCCCTCCTGGTTTTCCATTTCTTTTCACATGTCATTATAATGCTTCATTTTGTCTTCTTGAGCTGACCTTTGAAATCTTCTCTTTTGGTGTTTTATTTTTCCATTCCTTCCTTTTGCTTTAGCTGCTCGACATTCAAGAGCAAGTGTCAGAGTCTCTTCTGACATCCAGTTTGGTCTTTTCTTTCTTTCCTGTCTTTTTAATGACCTCCTGCTGTCTTCTTGGATGATGTCTTTGTTGTCATTCCATAATTCATCTGGTCTTTGGTCATTAGTTGTTAACACATCCGATCTGTTCTTGAGGTGGTCTTTAAACTCAGGAGACATATACTCAAGTTCATACTTGGTCTCTTGTGGACCTGTTCTAAATTTCTTCAGTTTCAGTTTGAGTTTGCATATGAGCAATTGATGATCTGTGCCACGGTCAATGCCTGGTCTTGTTCTGACTGCTGGTATGGAGGTTTTCCATTGTCCTTTTCCACAGACGTAGTCAATTTGGTTCCTGTGTATTCCATCTGGTGAGGCCCACATGTACAGTCACTGTTTACATTGGTTAAAAAAGGTACTTGCAGTGAAGAAATTGTTAGTCTTCCAAAATTCTATCATGCCATCTCCAGCATTTTTTCTATAACCAAAGCCATATTTTCCAACTACGGATCCTTCTTTATGTCCAACTTTTGCATTCTGATCACTAGTAATTATCAATGCATCTTGATTGCATGTTCAGTCAATTTCAGACTGCAGAAGTTGGCAAAAATCTTCAGTCTCTTAATTTTCAGCCTTAGTGGTTGGTGTGTAAATTTGAGTAGTCGTCATATTAACTGGCCTTCGTTGTAGGCATATGGATATTATCCTATCATTTACATCATTGTATTTCACGACAGATCTTGAAATATTCTTTTTGATGATGAACACAGCACTGTTCCTCTTCAAGTTTTCATCCCCAGAGTAGTAAACCACATGACTGTCAGATTCAGAATGGCCAGCACTGGTCCATTTTAGCTCACGTGTGCCTAGGATATTGACACTTATGTGTTCCATTTCATTTTTGATGATTTCCAATTTTCCTGGATTCATACTTTGTACATTCCATGTTCTGATTATTAATGGATGTTTGCAGCTGTTTCATCTCATTTTGAGTCCTGCCACATTGACAAACAAAGATCCCGAAGGCTTTACTCCATCCATATCATTAAGGTCGATTCTATATTGAGGAGGCAGCTCTTTGCCAGTCGTCTTCTGAGTGCCTTCCAACCTGGGGGCACATTTTCTGTCGCTGTATCTGACAACGTCCTAGTGCTATTCATAAGGGTTTTCTAGGCTAATTCCTTTCAGAAGTAGACTGCTGAGTCCTTCTTCCTAGTCTGTCTTGGACTGAAAGCTCAGCTGAAACTTGTCTACCATGGGTGACCCTGCTGGTACCTAAATATCAGTGGCATAGCTTCCAGTGTCACAGCAGCAAGCAAGCCTCCACTGACATACAAGTGGGAGCTGCTCACTCTATCTCTAGCCTCCTTACCTGATGCTGTTACCCTCCTTACCTGATGCTGTTATCCCCCTTACCTCATGTTGTTACCCTTCTTAACGGGTAGCCAACAAGAATTATTTTTGATAATTCTTACAATAGATGAACCAGTACCTCCAGCACTATATGGATTTGTTGAAACATTTCCTTTAGTATTTCATCACTGTAAGGACTAATAAAAATTTTCATTCTACAGAGGGATTAGCTAAAGCTTGAATGGTTATATAACTTCCCTAAGATGACACATTAGCAAGTGTGTCAGATCTCATTTTCAAATGTCAGTCTATCTGAATCAAAAACCCTCTTTCTTGTCCATTCTACTGTTCTGCCTCTTCTTTTGAAATTCTGTAACCATAGACTTTATGTCAGGATGAACCTCTCTTTAAAGGGATGTGTTTTAGAAAAGTTTTGCTTAAATTATTAGTAAAACTCATAATATTTTAAATGTACTTTGGTTGATGGAAGAGATGTTATTTAAAGGAATGCTAACACTAAGCCTGTTAAAAAGCAAGAATTCATTTAGTCATCTGCATGATCATCATTTAATTTATCTTTCCTTTCATCCTCAAGTTTCAAAGTCCCAATTTTCTAAAACTGGAATATACTTCTGTGGGCGATATCATGTTTGAAATCGCTAACTTAAACTAATCTCGGCGTAGATTTTTTTTTTCCTCATTCATGGATATTATAGAATGTGGGAACTAATTTTTGTTAAGATGATAATTTTGAGAACTATTTGACATGGCAGTTTCATGCTAGACATTTATGTGTTTTGTTTCTGCCCTTACAATAGACTATGAAGTAGCAGTTATCAACCCCTTTTTCCTGATGTGGAAAATGACACTCAGAGAAATTAACTAACTTGACCCAAAGTCACTGTCTTCTTATGAAATATTTCTGTAATATATTCTCACATCTTTGTCAGTTACATGAGGCTGTTTTCAGAATACAGTTTGTAGGGGTTACTAAGAGAAACGTTTTTAACGTTAGTGGCATAGTGGTTAATTGCTGTGGCTGCTAACCAAAAGACCAGCAGTTAAAATCCGCCGGGTCCTCCTTAGAAATTCTGTGGGGCAGTTCTACTCAGTCCTATAGGGTCACTATAAATCAAAATTGACTGGACAGTAAACTTTTTCTATTTTTTTAAGAGTACCACGTTCCTATATCAAATATATCACGGGCTAGCAAAAGAAAAAAAAAAGAAAGAACAATCTGTCTTAGAAGAAGAGAAGAAGTGCAACCAGATCGCTCCTTAGAAGCAAAGATGGCAAGACTTCATCTCACACACTTTGTACATGTTATCAGGAGGGCCTAGTTCCTGGAGAAGGACAAGGTGTTTGGTAAAGAAGAGGATCAGCAAAAAGAGGAAGACACTCAAGGGGGTGGATTGACAGTGGCTGCAACAGTGGGCTCAAGCATAGCAACAGCTGTGAAAATGATACAGGACTGGGCAGTGTTTCCTTCTGCTGTAGATAGAGTCACTATGAGTTGGAGCCAACTGGACAGCTCCTAGCAAGAGAAACATGCAGACTCAATGGTTTAATTAGTACCAAGAACTATGGCATCTCATTGATTCTAAAATTAGCATGAATGCCTCAACCAATAGCATCGTAGTCTTGTATCAGTTTTAAATGGTACTGATTTTTCTTTCTTTGATGAAACATTAAATAATGATGACTCAGATAATAAGTGGCATTTTGGATTCAGTGAAATGTGGAAATTCATGTTTATTGAATATAAATCATTTGTAGCTAAAGGCATGTTATTTCTCCTTTCCTCTTTTAAACTCATTAATTTTACTGGAACTTACAGAGACTTTCTTTTCTAAGGTGTTTATCTTTGCAACTCGTCCTGTGCCTCCATTCATACTACTGGAATCTTCTTTTATTTGATGTTGCTGCTCCTTGTTGAAACTGGAATTCTGAGAGAAGAGACTTTTAGTATTAAAATGTTAGATGAAAACGTTAAATGATATTTGGCAGGTCTCTTGAATGTTGTCAAGTTTCAAAGCTAAATGAAATACATGAGAAAATAGAGCTGGGTAAATTTTTCATAATGTTTATGAAATTGCATTTAAAATTAATCTCCTTTTCCAGCGTTCCAGCACAACTCCCCTTTCCATGTAGGTAGCCTTACTGTTTTCTCAGAAATATCTAGTTGTATCTCCCTTCCTACAATTTTCAATCTTAGTTCCTCTGCCTAGTTTCATAGCTCTCCATACTAACTCTACCCAACTATCTGAGTCTCACCACTCACTTCTCATCCTGTCTTCCTATCAAAATCTTTGAAAACTGGAAGTGCAATCTTGGCTTTGCAATGGACTGTTTATGTTAGGTTGAATCCCTTAAAATGTCTGAGTCTCAGATTCTGAATCTGTAAACTTGAAAGACAGGATATGAGGCCTCTATAGGGAGGCAAAGGGGAATGTCTCTAAGTTCTTTTCCAGGTCGGAGATTTTAGTTTTTCGATTCTGTGTTCTGTGTCCTTCATGATGTCTTCCCAACGTCTCAGATGTATCAGCTTTGCTTCTCTGAATTCTCACCGCATTTGCAGCCTGTCCTACACTATTGATTTCTGAGATACATTGTTGTAGTGTGCCATCAGGTCAATTCCATTGCACAGTGACCTTATAGGATAGAGTACAGTTGTCTGATAGGTTTCCTAGGCTGAAGTCTTTACAGAAGCAGATTTCCAGGTGTTTTCTCCTCCGAGTCACTGGTGGGTTCCAACAGCTGACTTTTCAGATATAACCTGTTGCTGTTGAGTGGATTCTGACTCACGAAGACCCTGTAGGACAGAGTAAAACTGCCCCATCAGGTTTCCAAGGCTGCAGTCTTTATAGAAGCAGACTGCCCCATTTCTCTCCAGTTGTGTGGCTGGTGGGTTCAAACTGATAGCCTTTCTTTAGTTAGCACTGAGTGCTTAACCAACAGGCCATCTGGGTTCCCTCCTTTTAGATATAGACTAGTCCTCATAAGTCATTCTCTTTCACTTTATAATGTTTCATTATCAGCTGTTTAAATGGATTATAAGCTTCCCTAGAGCAAAAATCATGATCTAGCCTGCTTTGATGTGCCTGTCACTGAATGTCAAAGAACTTAACAGAGAAATGTGCTCAGAGAAGAGGCTAACTAAATACTTTTGATGAATTATTGGCTGAAACAAAACAAGGATTAGTAGGTCTACTGTACTGAACTATGGGGCTGTCATGATCCAGCTATGTATAGAGACTCAGATCAAATTTACTTCCTCTAGGGACTGTCCTTTGTTCGTCTTTTCATTCCCAGCACCTACAACCTAAAGAATATTCAATAAATGGCCACTGAGGAGGATTGAATGAATGACTGTGCACTGCTTTGAGAGCTTTTATTAGCTACTACATTTATTGAAAATAGTTTCATATCTTATTCTGTGCACCAACAAAATACCTTTCAAATCCAAGCTTTTCACCTAGACATTTAAATACTGCCTTTCAAAGTACATTAATCTCCGTAAGCTTTTATTACTATCATTATTAATATGCTGTGAACTCCAATGCTTTGTTTTCCCCAACAGAGTCTCTGCACCAAGAAGGCACTTGCCCTTGTCTAATCATATCTGCAAGTAAGCAAATATTGGCAAAAACTCATAAAAATCTTATTATCCCCTCTGGGTAAATGATGTCAAATGCAGTGGCCACTGTTGCCTTCTATAAGTATTAATCACAAATTTATATTGCCTCTGAACATCATAAATGGCCTGTCTCATAAAGCATGAGAACTCTGCTGCTTCTTTTGCAAGAAGGGTCAGCAGGAATTATCAACCCAAAACAAGCCTTAAAAGCATTTTGATGTTAAAGGTTGCCTTTCATAGCTCAAGTCCTAAGAGTTACATACAGAATTTACTTATTTGATTCTATTCCATGAATTCCATAACTTATAAAAATCATACTGTCCAAGAAGGAAAGCTAAAATGGCTTCTCAGAATAATAGGCATATCTGTTATGATGATTGACTGTAAGCAACAGAAACTGCCTATGGCTAATGAAAGGGGATGTGTTGCCTGTGAGCAGGGAATTTTACAGGACTCTGGGATGCTAGTGGAACTCTAGTGGTGTAGTGGTTAAGTGCTATGGCTGCTGACCATAAGTGAGCAGTTCAAATCCACCAGGGGCTCCTTGGAAACTGTATGGGGCAGTTCTACTCTGTCCTATAGGGTCACTATGAGTCGGCATTGACTTAATGGCAATGGGTTTGGTTTGGTTTTTGGTCTGTGATGTTGAGGGGTGGGGTTTGAAGACAGTTGAGGACCAGAAGAGTTCCAGAAAATAGGAGACAGGGAGCCCTGTAGCTGTCTCATAACCTGAAGAATTTGGTCAGGCCTCCACTGGTGTCCTAGGATGGAGAAACTGTTAAGCATTCCCCAGTCCTTGAGTTACCATCTTAAGACATCCCTTCCCCTTTGTGCTTTGTGTCTGTGTCTGTGTGTGTATAAGAGAATTGCCTAGAATTCTGCTCCCAGAAAATCAGACACAGTGGAGAAAAGATAATTTTACAGAAATAGATCAGGATGCTCCTTATGAAAGTGGAATGTATACTGGCCTCCAAACCAGTTCCTTCCAAAGTGACCAACAGCCAGCACACTAACTGCTCATGCATGTATTCAGTGCATCACTCATTCAGGTAGTTGCTTAACATAATGCATGTCTATTGGGTCTAGCCACTGGGCAGGGAGCCTGGCTCCTAGCCTTGGAGAGGACACTGTCTAATGGGTAAGAGAAGCCGTAAAGTACTTGTAATAACCACAGCGTAGTATAAGTAGGGTCACAACGAGTCATGAATAAAATGATAAAGAAGATGCTATGAAAGATGGTGAAAGGGAGGAAGAAGAAGAATGGATGCACAGTCATCGAGGCTAGATCTGGTTCTTTGTTCTAGGTCTGTAACTTTGCAAAATCACTTAACAGTTTCAGCACTTAGTGTTCTCTTTAAGGAATTGGCACTCCCAGGATTAGGAGAAGTAAATCAGGTTACATATATCTAAGCATTTAACATTTAACAAGTGTTTTATGAGTAATGGATTTTTCATTCATTCATAAAACAGGAACTGCACAGAAAAAGGGGATATTGAGAAATGGTTGTGAAAAGTGAGTAGGTATTCCCCCAGGGGCAGAGGGGAAGAGCAGAGGGGAAGAAGTGACAGGACATGACATGTCTGAACCCTGTAGAGCTGTAACTGGGGTATGGTAGGTATTGTACCAGACTTGGGTATGGGGCACTACTGAATAGTTTCTGTTACCCAGGATCATCTACAGAAAATGGCCTCTATGGCAAGCACTGAAATTGCACCCATATCCAAATAGTTGACACTCCTCTTTTAGATAACTTTACCATAATATCAGCTCAAAAATAGAAGTCAACTCACAGGTGTTTGACTTATCGCATTACTATGTTTGAGGAAGGATGTTGGGCCATGCCAGGTCAATAGACACTGCTCAGTGGTGCCATAGCCTAGGGCCAGTGCGGCCCCCTAGATACACCACTGACTGAGGAGCAGCAAGAAGATCAGCAAGATAGACAGTGGTCATCTAGGGAGGTGTCAGGCAATGAAAAGAGAGAAATGAATGCATGTGGAGATGGATTCAAGGTGTTGTGAAAAAAGAGAATACTGTGATTTGACTCAGGATTCTATCTCTTGTGTTAAATTCAGCTCGTGTTGTTGTTGTTAGATGCCATTGAATTGGTTCCAACTCATAGCGACTCTGTGCACAAGACAATGAAACAGTGTCTGGCTCTGCACCATGCTGTTGTTGTAGCCCCCGTGTTAACTCACACTGTTGAGGGTCTTCCTCTTTTTTTGCTGACCTTCTACCTTAGCAAGCCTGGCATCCTCCTCCAGTGACTAATCTTGCCCGACAGCGTGTCCAAAGCACGTAAGATGTAGTCTCACCATCCTTACTTCCAAGGAACACTCTAGTTTTACTTCTTCCAGTACAGACCTGTTTGTTCTTTTGGCAGTCCCTGGTACATTCAGCATTCTTCTCCAGCACCACTATTCAAAGGCATCAATTTTTCTTGTGTCTTCCTTATTCACTGTCCAGCTTTCACATGCATATGACACTTTTGAAATCACCATGACTTGGACCAGGCACACTTTAGTATTCAAAGTGACATCTTTACTTTTCAACACTTTTAAGAGGTCTTTTGCAGCAGATTTTCCCAATACAATGCATCTTTTGATTTTTTTTAACTGCTGCTCCCATGGCCATTGATTGCAGAATCAAGTAAAATGAAATCCTTGACAGCCTCGGTCTTTTCTCTGTTTATCATGATGCTGCTTACTGGTTCAGCTATGAGGATTTTTGTTTTATTGATGTTGAGGAGCAATCCATGCAGAAGGCTGTGGTCCTACCTAGATAGATATAATAGACTCTGGATATTACAACAGACATGGCCTTTCAAAATATGATCTAGGTGTGTCTTGCATCAAATCTGCTTGACACATTTGTTGGGAATGCAGGTTCCAGGCCCCTTTCAGATTTTCTGAATCATTACCTCTGGGAATAGGCTGTAGGCCATGGGGAGTTTTTTACAGTTTCCCTGGGGAAAAATTCCTAATAGTGTGAAGGAAACCCTGGTGGCATAGTGGTTAAGAGCTACAGCTGCTGATCAAAAGGTTGGCAGTTCATAATCCACCACGTGCTCCTTGGAAACTATGGGAGCTGTTCTACTCTGTCCTACAGGGTCACTATGAGTTGGAATGGACTTGACAACAGTGGGTTCATTTTTGGTTGGGAAACCCTGGTGATATAATGCTTAAGTGCTATGGCTGCTAATCAAAAGGTCTGCAGTTCAAATCTGTCAGGTGTTCCTTGTAAACTCCATGGAGCCATTCTGTTCTGTAGGGTTGCTATGAGTTGGAATCGACTTGATGGCCATGGGTTTGATTTTTGGTTTTAACAGTGGAAGGGAAACACTGATAGTGTAGTGGTTAAGTGTTACAGCTGCTAACCAAAGTTAGCAATCCACCAGGCTCTCCTTGGATCCCCTATAACCAGTTCTGCTGTGTCCTGTAGAGTCACTATAGGGTTGCTGTGAGTTGGAATTGACCTGGTGGCAATGGCTCTGGTTTTGGGTTTTAATAATGTGAGAATTCCTATTGATGTAATAAGAGGAAGTTTCTTTTGCTTTAGGACATGAAGGTGGGTAGAATTGTTACATTGCTGAGCTGAAGTGAACATGCATGAAACAGAAGCATAATTTAAATAGTGAATTCAATTTTTAAAGAAAGGAAGAAGGCTCGACTATGAAATAATTGTACAGCAAAGAAAACAGAGCAAGATGGCTGATAATACCAATGAACCATTTCAAAGAGAGTTTAACTCGCAGCAAGATGGATCCAGCAAAAGAAAGCTTAAGTGGCATAACTAGCCTACTGCTAAGAGAGTCTTCTATACCCCATATTGGTGAGTGGCATCTGGGGTCTTAAAAGCTAGCAAGCTGCCATCTGAGGAACACTACATGGTCCAAACGCAGCTGGAACTGATGATCACCAAAGACAACAATGACATGAGGGAAAAAGAGCCAAGAAGACTGAAGGACCACGTGAGTGGGTGACTATATCAACATGTAGCCAGAAGAACCAGATGGTGCCTGGCCACCACCAGTGACAGCTGTGGTGGGGCTCACATGCATCCTAAGAACTCCACTAAAAGACCAAAACTGATGGTCAAAGGCCTGAGAGTTCCCCTGGGAGCATGGCCTCTAGACCTGATGCTGTCCCTGATCATAAATCATTACTGAGGTCAACTCTTCTGATAGGAATAGAATGGACTCGGGGACACAGAGTGACCGTATCATGTGTGCACTTGATGGTTCTGTGCATCTACAGGATGTTGTCCTGCTGGCCTCTTACGAGAGGGCAATGGAGAGGGTAAAGATGAGGGGACAGGAGATTGTTAAGAGTAAATGACATGTATAGAACAGAAAGGAAGAGCGTGCTGTCACTGGGCAAGGAGAGCAGAGGGAGCTGCAGATAGGCTGGCATGCAAATTTGAATTGTATTGTAAACTGTCACTCAATCACAATAAAAATAAAATAAAATAATAAATAATAGAAAAAGAAGACATTTATAAAAGGGATAGAGAGAAAGAATGGAGAAAATAAAAATAATTTTAAAAAAGCATAAGTAATGTCACAGGAAATTCAACACTTTTCTTTGGAGAATTTGGAAAATGAGTAAGCGTAATTGCAACTGGGTCAAATCACGGGGAATTTGAAAAGTACCCCAAAGCAATTCAGAAAACTGTTTTTACGTTCAAGCTGAATGAAAGAAAACATCCATTTTTCAACTAAGTATGTGTGCATTCACGCTCACGCGTGCGCACACACACACACAATGACTGCATGCAAACACACACTACAATGCATTTCATCTCAAAAAATATAGTTAGGCAGAAAGTCCAGCAGATGAATTGCTTTCGGGGTGCTGTCTATCCATCCATCCAGGCTCCGAGGCAGAACTTGAATGTTGATTCAAATGATTCAACCTTCAACTTTTTCTAGAGAACTGAACAGATGAAAGACAACATCTATTCCTTGTTGTTCTGCTTTAAAGCCTTAAAATTACATAAGTGTATACTGCTATAGTATTTTAAATACTTATTTGCAGAGGAATACAGTGAGGCATCACCTGTAATTTCTAGCAGCACCACGAGCAGTGCATTAGCAATTGGTCTGTTGAACCAGCCCAAAGAGTTCCTTGCTTTTTTATTCGTCTACTAAACACAAATCAGAAAGTAAAGGAAGAAGGTTGGTAACATGTTTCAAAGGGCCACAGAGGGTCAAGTTTGTAAACCAGTGGGGGGGGAAAAAAAGTTGTGCATCATCCGAGAAGATATCTCAACATGATAGCATGAAGAAAAAGGGTGATATTTCTAAGGGAAAAAGACAAACTAGTGTGTTTTCATAACCATGGAGCTTCAGACAACAGAAGTGAAGAATGTCAGTGTTGTTACCTGTCTTGGAGTCAAGCTGGCCACAACTCCCAGCAACCTCATGAGGAGCTGAATGACATACTGCTTGAATTATCCTGATCCAATGGGTTTCCGTTGACTGATTTTCAGAAGTAGATCTTCAGCTTTTCTTTCTGGCCCATCTGAGCCTCTAAGCTCTGCTGAAACCTGTTGAGAATCATAGCAACGTGCCAGCTTCCACTGCCAGACAGGTAGAGGCTGCGTATGAGGTGTCTTGGCTGGGAATGCCCACGGAAGGTGAGAATTCTACCACAGAACCACCCAAGGGCCATTCATCCATTCGTTGGGCACCCATTTAGTCATTATTAGCATCATGCCCTGTAAGGTTACTATGAATAAAAATTGACTCAATGGCAACAGGTTTGATTTTGTTATAGTGTCATGCTCTGAGCCCTGGCCACACAGTGGTTAAGCATTTGGCTGATAACCAAAAGGCTGGTAGTTCAAATCCACCATCCGCTGCTTGGAAGCTCTACGGGGCAGCTCTGTTGTGTCATATAGAGTCACTGTGAGTTAGAAATGACTTGATGGCAACAAGTAGTGTTATGGATTCAGGTAAGTGGAGAGGACACCAAGATAAACATGATACAGTACTTCCTGTAGACACATGAAGGCCTGTGGGACAGCTGGACATGGAAACGTTTGTACCTGTGTTCGTCCATGTAGACAGCAAGCATGTAGTCAGTAGGAGGATTAGGAAGACAACAGGGAACATGGTACTTGATGCTACAGGGGTTTACATAGCCAGTGAGTAAGAGCAAGGGAAACCCGGAAATGCTTCAGGGTAAGATAGTCTGGCTTTCTGGCCAGTGTTACTGAAATAATGGGAGCTTGCTTGATGTATTACCATTTAAATATCATTTGTATTGTCATTCTGTACTAGGCTGGAACATGAATTCTGAAGGTGAAGTAATCTTGCCATAAGGGCAGCTAGAATGACACATGGCTTCTAACTCAGTGCTGTTCTCAGAACAACGAGGAGAAGGAAGGAAGGAAAGTGTATGATCAGGATCTCTGTCTGCTAGAATCAGGAATTTTTGGAAACTCAGGTCATTTGCTTAATGGAAATAAGTTCATGACCACAACTTCTTTCCCCCAAGCCAAAGAGGGAAATTAGCTCAAGGCAAGCCTTACAAGTTGCAATGTATGTTTTGTAATTTTTGATACTTAGAGAACAGGAGATGAACAGAGAGAACTAGCATGTGTCGAGTACTTACTGTGCACCTGACTCTGTCTGTCCAGAAGGATTATAGTAAGGCACCCTGGAAGTCGGAATTACTGTGACCTGGGAATTCAATTACAGAAAATAAAGCATGTCAGCTTGAGAGACTGTGGGAAGATGGAGAAAACCCTGTCCCCAGGCAATTGGGACCATGGAGAATGGTTTCATTAGGATTTAAAAGAGAGAGAAAGACTGTTTCCTAAGAAGCTTACCAAGAAGAATTCAGATGACATTTGTTACAAGGACTTACAAAAGGATTTTGCTATAATGGAAACCCTGGTGGCATAGAGGGTTAAGTGCTTCATCTGCTAACCAAAAGGTCAGCAGTTCCAATCTACCAGGTGCGCCTTGGAAACTCTCTGGGGCAATTCTACTCTGACCTCTAGGGTCGCTATGAGTCAGATCTGACTGGACAGCAGTGAGTTTGGTTTTGGTTTTTAAGGACTCTTAGCTCTAAGTGGCTGTGAATATCTTTAACTCAGGTATACTGCTAGGACATAAAACCAAGATCAGGATGATGAGAATTCCAGACACATTACAGAAAACAGGTGTGTCTTGAATTAAGTCAGAAACCCTTGTGGTGTAGTGGTTAAGCGCTATGGCTGCTAACCAAAAGGTTGGCAGTTTGAATCTACCAGGTGCTGCTTGGAAGCTGCATGGGGCAGTTCTACTCTGTTCTATAGGAGGATTAAAGCAAGAAAGAGGTCAAGAGGAAATGGCTGGAGAGTCATGTGTCATTGGAGACAGGTAGTCACAGTGTCACTTACCTATAGTGATCCTTATCGAGTCACTATGAGTTGGAACTGACCTGATGGCAGTGTGCTTGGTCTGGGGTTTGAGTTAAGTCAGCTGAACATAGATGCCATTATCTCAGGAAGTTTCAGTAAGTGAGAACAGGGGAAGGTGAGTGCTTGTCCTTGTCCCAACGCTGTGGAGCTCCACACTTGAAAAGCCCCCCACCCCACCTCACCCGACCCTAGCCTCACTGTTTATGGAAGGCGCTTGTCCTCTCAAAGGGAATGTGGGGCAGAACTGATCAACAGGGAGCTAACACTGGACCTTTCAGCAGAGTCTTGAACATTCCTTTGGATTCCAGAATCTATGATGTTTCATACATCTTAATATCATCAAACCGTTATCAAACTGGAAAATAAACATATACTGAATGCTTTTTACAGACTAGAAAATTTTATATCCTTGATTGCATTGAATCTCTATAGCACCTTGTGTAGAATGTATTATTGTCCTTATTTGTGACTATGGAGTCTGTAGCAATGGGTGTGAATAAGTTGCTCCAGGTCACCCGGATGGGGAACAGTGGGTGTGAGAGGCAAATGCAAGACTAGCTTCACGAGGCAGGCTTTCTTCCCCATGTCGCTCTTCCGCTGCAGGGTCCCTCTGAGTCCAAGTTGACTTGACAGCAATGAGTTTCCTTCCTTTTCTCTCTAACACCCATTACAGGATTCAGCTTACTTTCTTTTGACCTTGTTTTTCCCTGTGACTTGTTTGAAGAGACTTCTGATTATTTTTCCCTTATGTTTGGTAGTGATTTTATCATGAAACTGTTCAAGTGTCTTTTAGGACCACAGACTGGCTTTGCTGTTAGTTGCCATAGATTTGGCCCTTGACTCATGACAACCTCATGGGCCATGGAATAAAATTCTGTCTGATGCTGCCTGGTCTCTGTGATTGGCTGGGGATTGGACTATTTTCCTTGGCTGATTTTCAGAAGTAAATCACCCGGCCTTTCTTTCTAGTCTGTCTGGTCCTGGAAATTCTGCTGAAATTTGGTTAACATCATAGCAATCCAGATGCTTCCGCTGACGGTAGGTAGTGAGTGTACATAGATGAATTGGTTAGAAATTTAAACTGGATCTCCACCTGCAAGGTGAGGCTTCTACCACTGAACTGCCTATGCAGCTCAGTGGTGGAACGGAAGTGGAACACGCTGTGACTGCCCATCTCCAGTGATACGTGCTTCTCCAGCCATCTCCTCTTGACCTCTTTCTCTAAAGTTTCAAATCCACAAAAGACAGAACTCCCTTCAAGGCAATTTTGCTGCTACCAAAATCAAACCCATTGCTCCTGAATAAATTCCGATTCATAGTGACCCTATCTGACAGGGAAGAACCGCCCCATAGAGTTTCCAAGGAGCCCCTGGTGGATTCACAGTACCGACCTCTTTGTTAGCAGCCATAGCTCTTAATCACTAGACCTCCAGAGTTACTTTTATTGCTGTAGTTTTACCCCAATCAAAACAATTTGCAATCTTTTGCAATCTTAGTTTGAGGATCCTGACTGGCTTAAGAGCCTGTATCCTTTATCACTTGAAATTAAATTACCTTTCCCCACAAGACATATGCTTTTGTCTTAAATGAGTAATGTGGTCCGTAGCTTGGTTAATGCTTCTCTCGGTTCCAGCTAATTCCACAGTCGTCCATTATTGAGGGCCCAAGTATCATCTTGGCAGATTTTCCAAACTTTCATTTTTCCTTCTGGCTTTCCAATTACTTGTCCATTTGACTACTCCTACCCTAGTTGGGGCTTTTGCTGTCAGTACAAAACCCCCACTGAAATTCGTTTAAGTAAAAGAGGAGCCATTTTAAGGACACAGCAGGACTTCTGGGGACTGCAACTGGGAAGCTGCCAACAGATAGCTGCTCCCATGCTTGGTCTTTCTCAGGGGCTGCCAAAACACTCTGCTGTCTGCTTCTCTCTAATCATCTACTTTATTGTCATTTCTGTAAGTAGCTTCTCTTCTGAAACAGCAGTCATTTGTCTGATTAAGTAATTAATCATTGACGTCAGACCAGTGCGTGGACTTATTAAGAGAAAGTGTTCCTTCATTGCCCCACTGTTGGTGTTGGATGCTGTTGGGTTGGCTCCGACTCAGGACAGCACAACGTACAACAGAAGGAAAAGCTGCCCAGTCCTGTACCATCTCTGCAGTTGGTGTACTTGAACCCGTGATTGCAGCCACTGTGTATCTTGAGTGCTCCCAGCCTACGGGGTTTATCTTCCAGTGCTGTATTAGACAATATGCTTTTGTGGTCCATGTTGGAAGTAGAACAGATCACCAGATGTTTTCTTCTAGCCTGTCTTAGTCTGCAAGCTCTGCTGAAACCTGCCCATCATCGTGGTTGGCCTAGGTGTCATTTGAAAGTGATAGTTTTCAGTATCGTTACCCTATAATATGTCCAATAAAAGAGGGAGTCCGAGGTTGGTGTCAGACCAGCCCTTTCTCAGTGATGTTGTTGCTGTCTGCTGTCAGGTTGGCCCCAAACTGATGGTGACCCCATGTGTTAGAGAGTAGAATGACTCAGTAGGGTTTTCTTGGCTGTGACGTTTATAGAAGTAGACTACCAGGCCTTTATTTCATAGAGACACTGAGTGGATTTGAACTGCCAACCCTTTGATTAGCAGCTGATCATAACTGCTTTACCACCCAGGTTCCTTTCTTTCTAAATATTTCTCCTTAATTTATTTGTGGCAGAGTGTAATAGTGAAAGTGGATTTCCTATATTTTCAGTAGATTCATTGTGTCTCTCTTACCCCCAGCACTCCTAGAAATACCTTCCCCACCAATCAACCCCCTAGGAGTCAGCAAGGCAGTCTCTATTCAGTAACATATCAAGAAAGAGCTACAACCACCATGCCCTTTACCCCATTCCTAACTGGCTGGGTGAACTAACCTAGATCAAAACCAAGAGGAATCTATGGAAAGCATTAATAGCACAATTTCAATGCCAGAAATATGCTAGCAGTCTTACTGTAGTTTCACAGACGCCAAGCCAAAAGGGCCAGGAAATGATGCCCCAACACACTGTAAAAGTCCTGGACATAGCAGAGTGCCTCTGATGCTGTGTCTGCTGAGCCACGTGACTTGGCTGATATGGATGTGTGGCAAAGAAGTTGGTTTGCATCGACCTGGCACTGAAGGTCCTTCAGAAAAGTCACAGGGCCCTTGCCAGTCCCGTTCTGCTACCCTTAAATTTCACCAGTTGGAATGGCAGGCTTTAAACCTTTGCTAGGGAGGGAACTAAATGTTGCCAGGCATCTTAGACGCCACAGACCTGTGTGAGGTTCTAGTCCTTCACTGATGAACAGTGAGCAGGTAAGGCACAGAGAATCTTTCTCCATGAGCAAAGCTTTATCACAGAGGCTTGCAAACAGAAATGGGGAGGCCTAGGCAATACTTACCCCTCCACTCCCCACCCCTTCCAAACAAAGAACTTTTCCAGGCTTTTAAAGATTTTGAGGCAGGAGGACGAATCATAGTTATTCATGAGATAGGCCAGGTTTTTCCGGGAAATGGCAGGATTAGGGAAATTAGGTTATGTACTCAGTTTTCTGTAAGATGTAGTTGACACCATAGGTTTCTGGGAGTATTTGGAAAGACTATGGAGTGTCGTCTATGTGTTATTGCTGTTGCTGATAGCTTGGGTCCTGGTGCTGGACTGGGGCTCTCGCTTGCACCTTGTGGAGGGCCATACAGTGGTCCAAGATGGGCATTTTGCACATGTCCTCAGAGCTGTTTCTATCCATTTACTCCTGAAAAACAACTCTGAGGAGGTTGACACAGTCATTAGAGTTCCTTACCTCACTATTTCAGGGTGTGGTTAATTTGTGGGTCCTTTTATCCCCTAGCAACTGTTTTTAGTTTTGATTACAAAGTTTACTGAAAGGTGTTTGGAGAAGCCTCTAAGCTGCCTGTCTCAACATGATCTTTAGATAGACGAGGGTCAGTGAGACCAGGCACCATCTTCTGCTATGCCTTGAATGTCATGGACAACTTAGATGGTGCTTCCTGACACCAAGCGTTCACCCTGGCCAGACGTTATCTCAGAAAAGGCTGTCTAATAGCCATCCAGCAGGATATCAGGGAGGGCCTTGCAGACTCTCTTGTAAGGATCTAAGCCGCAGGACCTAAAATGCTCATTCCTTAGGAAATGGAGCTGCTGGCATCTAATGAAAACTGTTGTTGTTAAGGCACTATGGTGGCCATGTTTTCTCACTGTAGAGATGATTGCTGTACTATTGATTTCTCAGGCTCTCCTGCTGGAGCACACGGCCACCTTGATTTGCAAGGGGCTCAGGTTAATGCTTGACTTCCTGTTTCCTGGAGAGTTGTGTGTCAATTTTCCTTTTTGGGGGGGTTTGGGATATTGTCTCCCAGAATGCATGAGGTCTTCTTAAAGATTCATTGCAAAGATCTCTTGATCTGCCTTTTCTGAAGGAATCAATATCTCAGTGAAATCTTCAGGCTCCTGCCTGCCCTCAGCAGTCAGCTAGCCCTCCAGTCACTAGTTTGCCTCAGTTCCCTGCTCTTTATCTTCACGCTCAGTGAGGCAATGGTTCCTAGGCTTCCCTGCCTTTTATTAAAGAGGGTAATCTAAAGCAAGAGTTCCAAGTCAAAATGGAATCGCTGGGTTAACTAAATTAGTCTCCCATACTGGGAAGGAGGGTGGAGATGTTAGTGAGAGGACTAATCAAATTGTAGACAAGGCAGAATGGGAGACACTTCTCCTTCATCACTTTGATTTCCCCATGTTCTCGTTATTGTCTTGTCTCTCAAAAAAATGGGTGTAATGAGTCAATGGGTGTAATGAGTCAGGACTGGAAGTGCTTCTGCTTAGGCGATGCCCTTGACTTTGAAGACCAAGGGCAAGGCCAGAGGAAATGAAACATGGGTCGATTGATTTTGCTGGTCTTTGGACTCATTTTTAAAGGGCTCAGGGTTACCCAGTACCTGTTGGGGCTCCTGTTCTGCTCACTAGATTCGCTGGACCAAAACCTTAAGTAAAGAGGCTATGTTTGACGGGGAAGGAGCCCCAGTGACACAGTACTTCAGTGGTTGGCCAGCTGATAACCAAAAGGTTGTCAGTTCAAACCCCCCAGTAGTTCCATAGGAGAAAAATATGGCAATCAGCTTGCCTAAAGCTTACAGCCTGGGAAATCCTACAGGGCAGCTCTACTCTGTCCTGCAGGGTGGCTATGAGTCTGTATGGAATCATGTAGATGGCAGCAGGTTTGGTTTTGGTCTGTGTGGCTGGGATGTCCTTTGTCCATCTGTTCCCCAGGCCCTTGTGGCTGAGCTAGGCAGCTGGAACAGGAACTTGGATCCTTGCCACAGAAGACATGAATAACAGTCACAATTTTCTCACTATTTACTTAATCGTGTTAGATTGTATTCATTTTTGAAAGCTGCCTCAAATCCCTTTGTGAACAAAACAGGATATGTGTGCATGAATCAAGGCATACAGAAAGGAATTTAAAATGTTGCAGAGAGAGTAATAATGGCCTTAGTGATACCAATATTCACCCGCTCTGTGATTTACCCCAATGCTCCAAGCCCCACTCTTCCAGAAACTTCTTTGAGATGGGTCAATGGCTCCAAAAATCATGGTTAAAATGAACATATTTTTTTTTCCACTAACATATTGCCAAGCCAAGGGCCATCGAGCCGGATCTGACTCATGGTGACCCTAACATATTGGTACTTTATTATTGTTCCATTGACTACTTTATAAAAGGAAAACTTTATACAAATGTGAAGGAGTAGCTAATTTTAAGCACTGTTTTCAGTTGCTATTGAGTCACCTCCAACTCACAGTAAGCTCATGCAGAGGGATTCCTAGTTCCATCATTTAGATTTGTCTATGTTACTGACTGTCGTTAAATTGATTCAGACTCGTAGTGACCCTATAAAGGGAGTGGAACTACCCCATTAGAGTTTCCAAGGAGTGCCTGGTGGATTTCCACTGCCGACCTTCCGGTTAGCAGCCATAGCACTTGAACCACCACACCACCAGGGCTGCCTTGTCTACCTTAGCTTATCAGAAGCTTGGAGGGGAAGGACCCTGGCACAATGAGCTGTATGGCAGATGAATCATAAAAGTAAGGAAAATGAAGCTCAAGGAAAGGCCTGGAACTGATTGAGCCATGCTATTCATCCCTGCCTAGGATAAAGAAAATCTTGGGGTGATGAAACCACTAAGGAGAAGGACAATCTCTCCAGCAAGTGGCTTAGTAAGTAATTAGGCGCATGAGCCCTGGAATGAGAGTTCTGGCTCTGCCACTTACTCTCTGTGTGATCATGAAACAGTGGCCAACTCTCTGCGTTCAGATTTCTCATCAGTGAAATGGAGATAAAAGTAAAACAATTCTGACAGGCCACCTATGAGAAGTGAGTAAGTTAATACTAGTTAAGTGTTTAGAATGGGGTCTGGCACGTAGTAACCACCATGTTGGTTACATGAAATATGAAAGCAAAGCAAAACAACCCGAAAACTCAGTGTCTAGATAAGGACTCTCACAAAATTGCTTGTGATCTTAACTTTAACATGCTTTTAGTTTTCCATTTTAAGAGACATGTTTGTGATACAGAAATCTAAGTTATGCAAACCTGAGAAGTGGAGAGTTTGGTGAGGCAAAGAGGGCCTTAACTCTGTGGAAGAAAGCAAACAGAACAGATTTAGAAGCTGCTCATAAAGGAAGGACAGTGGAATGCATTGACAGATGGGGAGGCAGGAGTTTTTTAGAAGAACAGGTAAGGTAGTCCTTGGCTCCAAGAACGGCAGTTGTGCAGACTCACATCCCAATGGTCACGGACACGTGTCCTGGGCCTGTTGTGAGCACAGGTGTTGATCAGATGGTGATGGACGCCTCTAATGAGTGAGCAGTGGTGGGGTACTGCCAATATCTGGCCTTGGATTCTCTACCAACACTGCCCAACAGCCATATAATGAGAATGAGGAGTGTAGTTTAAAATTTCCTGGCAGTGATCTCTAAAAGAAGTAAAAAGAAATAAAGTTGACTTTAATAATTGTTCTATTGGAATAATATATCCAAGTAGTATTTCAATAGGTAAGCAATGTAAAAATAGAGGTATTTTGCATAATTTTGCTAAATCTTTGAAATCTGATGTGGATTTTATACTTACAGCATATCTTGTTTTAGACTTATTTGCCATATTTAAAGTGCTTGCTAGATAAACATGTTACTTTTGAGTATTCTGTTTGGCAGAGGAGATTGGCACCTTCAGTGAGAAGGATCCCTGGCTAATGTTTACTTGTTCTGTTTTAGTCGTCTAACAAAACCAGTTGCCTCTGAGAAGATTCTAACTCATGGCAACTCCATGTGTGTTGCAGTAGAACTGTGCTTCATGGGAGTTCCAATAGCTGGCTTTTCAGAAGTAGATCACCAGGCTTTTCCTCTGCGGTACTTCTGGGTGGACTTGAACCCCTAGCCTTTTTGTGAGCAGCTGCATGTGTTCATTGTTGGCACTACTCAGACATTCCCTGTCACCTACATAGATGAAATTCTTGCATTGTTTTGGGCTCTGAGTTAAATATTGGGGATTCAAGGTGTCTGCAAACCCTGGTGGTGTGGTAGTGACATGTTGCAGCTGCTAACCAGAAGTTTGGAAGTTTGAATCCACTCTTTGAAAACTTTATGGGGCAGGTGTACCATGTCTATAGGGTCACTATGAGTCAGAATCAACTTGACAGTAGTGGGCTTGGTTTGGAGTTTGATATAAAAAAGTATGATTTTATATCACAGGGATATTTTAGCTGTGTTAAGCTAATTCTTTCATGTTCACACTGAGTTCAACTAAATCAAACTAGGTCAAACATGATCAATTGTAAACTGGCTGGATCAAATTGTTTCAGATCAGCAGGCCAGTGTGAACCTGTTTTAACTAGAGCAAAGATTTCCAGATAGTTCCTTTGGATTATAGCTTAATTATACTAGTGAAAGGTACTCCTGATTTCAAATTATTCTTATGTATTTTGATTATTCAGTTTTACCTGGAATGCTACATGTATTCCAGTCATTTCAAAACAGCTCGTAATGTCTTGCCAATTCAAATTGAGCTGTCTGGTTCTAATAATATCAAATAGTGTAAGCTACTTATGAACAGATCCATAATGCCAGACACAAGATACCATGGGAAAGAAGGCAGAAACCAGATTATGGGAACTGGGTCCAAAGGTCACAGTTACTCTGGCAACAAGGCTTATTTCAGGCTGAACTGGCTAATTATTTGACTAGGGTTCCCCACATCTCTTAAATAAAAGCTTGCTTGTTCTCAGAGAGAGGAACAACACAAAACATTGAGTCAAGGTCAAGTGAACTTAATTGTGAGTTGACGTCAGATTTGGTGATAGGAAGCTTAGCAGTTGCTAATAGTTAGGACATTTTCTAGCAAATAAGAGGTTAGAGATTTGGGATTGGATTCATTTTGAGACCAGGGTGATACTCTTGGTAAATGGACTGGGAGAAAGAGGTACCAAAAAATAAAATCAAGCAGAGAAAGTGTGAATTTCCCCAACATACTTAACTGCCAAGATCACTTAAGTTTCTTGTGTGTGTAAAGAAGGACTGTGGGGAGGGTCCCAGCAGTGCTTTGGATGGTGACAAAGGAGGAAACTGTACTGTTAAAGTTATGTGTTAGTTTGACCAGGCCATGATTCTTAGTAGCTTGACAGATATATCACCGTCCTCCACTGTGTGATCTGGTGTGAGCAGCCAGTCAGTGGAGAGGGGGGTTCCCTGGGGGTGTTGTCTGCATCCGAAACATATGGATATTCAGGCAAATTTCTCTCTTTCTCTCCCCTTAATCAGACTTATCCTCTGTCCTCCAGTTCATGGGAAGCTTTCCCCTGCTAATTTTGGGTCCACCGGCTCCTGCAATCATATAAATGGGGAGGCGCATCCAGCCTGGTGACTGACCCATGGATTTGAGAATTACCAGCCTCCACAACAGCCGGAGCTAGTCCCCTGAAATAACCTCTCTTTAGACATCTATCTGTTTATATAGAAACCCTGGTGGCGTAGTGGTTAAGTGCTATGGCTGCTAACTGAAGGACTGGCAGTTCAAATCCACCAGGCTCTCCTTGGAAACTCCATGGGCAGTTCTACTCTGTCCTATAGGGTCGCTGTAAGTGGAATCGATTTGGTGGCACCAAGTTGGTTTTTTTAATCTTTCCTGATTTGGTCCTCCAAGGAAGCCAGCCTAAGATAATAAGTAGCCATGACTAATGAAAGGACACGCTGCAAGGGAGCCAAGCTCAGTCTTCCTTACCTCGGGTTCTTACCATTTAAGCCATGCTGCCTAGCACACTCAGACTCATTTGTGTTGAACTAACTTTTCATGTATTAAGTTCTCTCTTCTCAAAAATCTCCAATGGCTCCTACTTTGCTAAAATTGAGATTTACATTTGGTCTTTCATCACCTGCATCACCTTGTCTAGTCAGGCTAATTTTCATGCCGCTTTTAGGATTGCTATTGACCTTCATAGTCAAAACTATTAGCTTTTCAGTCTTGTGTTAATTTATCATACATGCAAGTCTCCCTGTCTTCATTCACTTTCTTTTATGTTCATCTAAATTCTTCCCATTTGACAAAGCCGAGACAAGGTCCTGCTTCCTATCTTGATGAGTCTAACTCTCATAGATCTTATTTCTCCACTGAAGGCTGTAGCCTTGGGCAATATCACACAGCCTATCATCTATGTTATCTCACCTTATTTCATGACAGTTTCATCGTTGTTAACTTCAGCACCCCAGGTAGGTTGCAAGATATCCAAGTGTCTTTGTAAAGCCTACCCACAAGCTTCTAGAATTATAAACACATAAACCATTAGTGTATCTATTCGAAATGTGTTTTAAATATGCTGTGTGCCAGCTACTTTATATATAGCAATCCTCAGGACAGAAAAGGTCCTGACTTTATGCAGCTTGTAGCTCAATGGAAGAAGGAAATTCTGAGGAGATCCATGGGGACCAAGTCATAGAGGGCCTTGGGTCTCATGCTCAGAAGCTTCAACTTCATTCTACAGATAGAAGGGAGCCACTGAAGGCGTCCTAGTTAGACTTGCATATCACATAGATTGTTTCGCCTATAGCTTAAAAAGTGATTTATGATGGCAAAACTGGGAGCAGAGAAGCCACCTGTAAGGCCATTAGAGTAGAACCCAAGAGCCATGATTAAGGTGCCAACTATTGAATTGCTTGTAAGGATACAGAAATATTACAACTAATAACTATTTGCTAGACAAATGTGGTGGTTAAATTTATGTGTCAGCTTGGCTAGGTCGTGATTCCCGGTGGTTTGACAGACATTGTATCAGTATCCTCCATTGTGTGACCTGATGTAGCAGCCAGTTATTTGGAAGGGGAATTTCCTGGGGGGGGGGGGGGGTTGTCCGTATCTACTCTCTGTCAATTTTGCGAATAATGTCATCCTCTGACCCCTAGTTCTTGGGATGTGAGGCAGCAGCCTACTACCTGACCTGCTGGTTTGGGGACTTGCCAGCTCCTGCAACAACGTAAGTCAGGAAAAGCCACTGTTTCGACACTTGATCCACAGATTGAGTACTTGTCAGCCTCCACAACTGCGTGAGCCCTTTCCTTGAAATCCATCTGTCTCTGTATATTTGAATATACATTTTACAGACTTGGCTGCTTTGAGGAAGAACTTAATGATTGAATGTGTACAGAGGAAGGGGAGAATCTACAATACCTTGCAGGTACTTGACTGGATTTAAACTCCATTATTTGAGGTTAGCATATATGAAGAGGTACAAATTTTGCTGAAGATTCAGGGTGAGGACATTTGATGCAAAAGTAAATTCGAGTTAGAATATGCTGAGGTTTAAGAGCTGAGAGGGCTTCAAACGGAGATGTACAAGAGGCTACCTGAGTCTAAGTGGTGTTGTGCGAGAACTTGAATTAAATTGACCAAAAGAGGTTAAGGAGGAAAAAACAGTAGGTCAAGGCAAGAGGGTAAAGGTTTGGGAAGGAGTAGTCAGAGAAGTAGAAGGGAACACCAAGTATCCCAGAAGCCAATACAAAAGAAGAGTCCAAATGAGATAAGTGGTAAATGATGTCAGTGTAGCAGACAGTTTAAGGAAGACAAAACCGTGCGTCGGTCCATGAGGCTCAGCAACAGAGAAGCCACTGGTGGTCTTAGCATGAGCAGTTACAGTAGAGTGGTAAGAAGAAAAGCCAGATTGCTGTGGACTGAAGAGTGACTGGAAAGGAAAGGAATAGAAACTATTAATGTTCTCTGACAAAAAAAAAAAAAAAAACACAACCCTGTCTGTGAAAGAAAGGAGTGAGTTAAGAGAACTCAGGTTTGAAGACAAGATATGTAATTTTTAGCATGGTAGAGAACTGAACATGTTATAAGCTCCAAAAAAGCCAGATTAGATTTCAGGTGGGAGTTGTAGGGTCATGAGGAGATTGCTGATGGAGTGTAGTGGGTTTCAGAGGAGCTAAAAATGAGTTGGTTCAGGAGCTTAGCCCCCAAATTCATCATTTGTGGCTAGAGGTAAATCGAGAACTTGATAACAGAAAGAAATGCCTCTTTAGGTGGAGAGGGCAAGTACCTGTGTTAATGGCCTCAGTCTCTTCAAAAAAGAGAGTGCTGAGATTACCATCAGGATGCAAATAAGAAAGAAGTTGGATAATGTGGTTTAAAGGGAAGTGCTGAAGGTCTAGGGCTGGCAAGGAATGGGAAGGAGAGAAGAAACTGCCAAGACGCCCAAGTCAAATCAGAGGTCAGGAATCTACAGGACATCAGTGCCATTGTGTGATGTTTAGCTGGCTGGGCTGATATGGCCCAAAGGGAGGGGCCATAGAGTTGAGAGTGCTGGGTACAGCAGTGCTTTAAAAGGAAAAGCACTTGAATCCTTGAGTTCTCTTTTGTTTTTACCTTTGGATGGTATTATTCACAAATGTCTAAAAACATCCCTATCTCTTGTGCTATATGATCCTTTTAATCTTTCCCTATCCTTGACTGTTTCAACTGACTGTGAAAAGGGAGAATAACTGGTTTTCCCTGATGGTGGAAAATGATGACCTCCAAATCCATAGATCTGAGACTATGGATAAATAACAATAGTGGCTTGGCTTTCAACAGTGCATTTTCTTCCAGCGGACTCCAGCAATCTGAATACAACATTCTAAAGCCTATACATATGCACACAGGTGCATATATTTGACACTGTGCAGACCTTACATTGGATAACTAAATAGTGTTCATGCTGAGTAGTTTTCATAATTGTTTTCTTCTTTGTATTATTGAAAGAGAAGCAAATCTACTTCCTGTGTATTCACAGGAATGGAAATGAGTATTGGAAATAAGCAATTAAAATCCCCAAGAAAATTGCATTAAAGACAGAAATACAATAAGTTAAAAATACCATATGGAGCAGACAAAAATCTGATATGGAGCCAGGAAGGAAATGGCCACAAAGGCCTGGTATTCAAGGACAAGCTTCCCCTGTTCCCTCCCTCACTGTAAGGTGCAGGATTTCCACCCAGATGGTGCTCGAATCTTTCACTGTTCTGCAGCCCCTGGTGGAGGACCATATGTGCTGCAATCTACAAGCACAACAGGATTGGCATGGGAATTATCTGCCCATTTTTCTCTGGCGTTCCCTTCTGTTAGGAGTTCTATACCTCATCCCCTATTGTTATAATTCATTGAAGTAATTACAGAAGCTGTTAAATATTTGACATCCCTCAGCCCCAGTCTCATAGATGACTGATGATTGCTTAAGCCGGTGCCCAAGATCGTCCCTGTAATCCATTTGGACCTCCAAGCTAATCTCATGGAAAATCCTCTCAGCTAATTGATTAGGCACTAAATTATACTCTTCTCTGGCTGGTTTTACTTTTGATTCCAATTCAGAAGTGCTGCTGTAATTAATGACTCTCTCTTACCATCCTTGCTCCATGTTGATTAGTTTAAAGTCAAGAGTAGTATCTTGGCATGAGAAATTCTTTATTCTGGATTTTTCTTCTTTATTCTAAAATCCATTAAGAGTATACAAGTGGTCAGGGTAGACTCAACAGTACTGCTGTAACTTGGACAGCCTTTTAAGGGGTTGACTTCTAAGATGTGGTTTCCAAACCTCATGATTAATTGACATTTAGGGCTATATTGTTCTTTTCGAAAGAAGGGAACTGTCTAGTACATTGCATGGTGTTTTGCAGTGTGTTTGGCCTCTACCTACGTTAGCCTTTGCCCTGGCAGGTTGTGGCAATCAATAATGCCTTAAACCCACTGCCGTCGAGTCAGGTCCAACTCATAGCAGCCCTAGAGGTCAGAGTAGAACTGCCCAATAGAGTTTGCAAGGAGCACCTGGCAGATTTGAACTGCAACATTTTGGGTAGCAGATGTAACACTTAACCCACTACACCTTAGACATTGCCAAATGATCCCTGGAGGGGGGAGGTGAGGAATGCAATAGAAACTACTGGTTAGTAACTACTGATTTACGGGGTGAGACTTCCTTAAGTACTTTGTAATATGCACACACATCAACAGATGCAGTTCTCTATAAAAGGCAGATAGCATTAGCAGGAGCAAAGCATTAGTTCTTATCAGCTTTTCACAAGTGAATGTTAAAGAATATTAAATGTTGAGAAAATATTTGAGTGTGTTGTGTATGTCTCTGTTTGTTCATGAATACACGTGTGGTTGGGGAAGTTGCAGAATTCTGGAAGTTAGAAACTAAAAACAATCAAAGAAAAAAGTGCCACTGATAAGGAACAAGGGGACTGAGAATACCCAAAACAAAAAGTTTCCATCCGGATCTTCCTCCGTTCTGTGTCTCAGTTGAGTTGGTCAGTGAAAATTGCTTGCCACTTACCTTTCCTTGGAAACCCTAGTGGTGTAGTGGTTAAGTGCTACAGCTGCTAACCCAAAGGTTAGTAGTCCAAGTGCTCCTTGGAAACTCTATGGGGCAGTCCTACTCTGACCTCTGGGGTCACTATGAGTTGGAATCAACTTGACGGCAGTAGGTTTGGGTTTTTGGGGGGTTTACTTTTCCTCATCCCTCCTACCTAATCCATCACCAAATGCTATTGACTTTATCTCTGCTATCTCTCAACTCCATCCCCCAACCAATTCATTTTCATCTCTGCTAGACTAAATGATCACCATCCTTCCTCTAGACTACTCCAGTGAGTTTTAATTCTTCATGAATTCCAATCTGACCCTATTCCAGTCTCTTCTCTATGCTGCAGTCAATGTGATATTTTCAAAACTCCAGTTCCAATCATGGTTCCCCATTGCTTTACACCCTTCAACCTGTCTCATTGCTCTTGAGATAGAAACAAAACTCTTGAAGGTGGCAAACAAGCCCGTGTGGTCTTCCACCTCCATCTCCCTCCAGCCTCATGTCTCCCTCTTACATCTTTGCACATACTATTCACCCTCTCTCGAATTCTCTCCCTTCCCCTCTTCTCATTCGTCTTCACATCTCAGTTGTCATTTTGAGTATATTTGGTTAATGCTAATATCCTCCAGTTAGAATATTTACTCCATGAGAGCAAGGAGAAACCCAGTCTCTTTTGGCCTACCTTGTATCTCCAAAGATGAGCAGTACAGTTCCAGCATATACTTGTTGTCGGGTGCTATCAGTTTTATTCTGACTCATAGCAACCCTACCTATGCATAACAGAATGATATATTACCTGGTCCTGTATCATGCCCGCAGTTGTTCTTATGCTTAAGCCCGTTATTGCAGCCACTGCGTCAACCCTTCTCATTAAGGGACTTGTTCTTTTTCACTGACTCTCTATTTTACTAAGCATGATGTCCTTCTCCAGGGACTGATACTTCCTGACAACATGCCCAAAGAAAGTGAGACGCAGTCTCTACATCTTGGCTCCCAAGGAGCACTCTGGTTGGACTTCTTGCAGAACAGATCTGTTTGTTCTTTTGACAGTCCATGGAATATTCAGTATTCATCTCTAACTCCGGAATTGAAAGGCATCAATTCTCCTTCTGTCTTCCTTATTCATTATCCAGCACACAGTAGGTTCCCAATGATGTTCAATTATCAAATGAAGAAATAGGCAAATGAATGAATTCTGTTGCAGAGAAATCAGTGAAGAAAATTTGGGGGGCTGCATGTTCTTAATGTACCATCTTATTCCATAAATCTTCCTGGGAGTCTCAACTAACTTTATTTGCATCAAAACTAGTTCAAGTAGCAACTAGATTCTGAACTCTTGGTGGGCAGGAACTTTCTTCTAAGCATCACCGCTACCTTCACTAAGTGCGAAATGCTAACTAAAAGCATGTGAAAGAAAACAAAGAAACACGAATGAATGGATGTAAACTCTAAACAAGAAACTCTGGGTAGGCAGAGTCCAAGTCAGTTCTCCCTTGTGTCTTAGTTCTAGAGATCTCTGAGGTCTTTTCAACATTAATTTGTTAAGTGTTTCCTTTCCTTGTGTTCTGTCTTGTTGTGCATATCTTATAGAGTTTTTCCTGAACAAAGATTGGCCTTGAGGTAAGAGAAGACTGGCTGAGACATGAATAAGCTGGCAAATTGGGTGAAACGTTGAATACTTCTTTCTTATATTGTAGAATTCTGAAGCATGAGGACAGTGAACATTTCATCTGTATTAGTTGCATATCTAGGCTTGGAGCCCCAATAAAATATAAAAAAGGAAGAAACCAAGATGACCTGAAGATGAGAGTAGGCCACAGCAAGAGATTTGCAAATGCAATAGAATGTGGACTCTAGTCCAAGAAAACTTTATCCTTTTATCTTCGTGATGCAAATGAGGATGGTGGTAATAATAATACAACAACTGACATTTTAGAGAACACTTAGGTAAGTTCTAGTCTCGGTAGCTGGTCACTTACACATGTGTTATCTCAATCCTCACAACTACTCTGTAAGATACGGTTATTCAGGGCTGAAAATGAGGCTGTAAGAGATCTATTCCCAGATTCTAGTTTAGATTCCGTTTTTGTCTCACTATACTGGATCATGGGCGAAGAGTGTGATCGTAGAGTATAGTTACCATTTTTATGTCCCAACATTTTTTTAGGTTACGTCAAAAACTGTAGTTTATCTTGTTCAAGCCAAACCATAGCAATTATCTGTTGGTAGTGTGTGTGTGTGCGCACGTGTGTGTGTGTATAAGGGAAGGAGATACAAATGCATTCATGTTTTGAAAGCATTTTACTTTTACAAATTAGTTGCACGTATATTGCCTAATTTTACCCTTAAAAATAACTTCATCAAGAATTTCTATTCTCATTTTATAGATGAGAATGCTGGCACTTAATTATGTAAAGTCCCTAGCCAGCCAATAATTTTGCCAAACCTTGAACCAAGGTCTTGAAACTGTGAGTACAACATTCCATTTATGAGTTTTGACAAGATTTCTTACCAAGATGAGGTCAGATGAAAGCAACTGTTACCCGGTCTCTATTACAGAGATGCCATTAGGAGTGTATGGAATGTTTATGCTTATAAGCAGGCTTACATGGAATGATGAACAGCTTGGCTTGGAGGTGAGACCTGATGTAGATAGAGCTCAAGCCTAGCCAAGACTGAGATAGAAATAGCTTGTTAGTATTAGCAGATTCCTAAAAGAGTTTTGTGACTTAGGAGATAGTTTATGAAATTAGGTGTTGGTGAAGTGGTATAGTGGGAAAACACCCTGGAGACTTGGCCAAGGTTTGAAGTGGAAAAGTTAGACATAAGTGTAGTTGTAGTATAGTACTACTATACTATAGACGTGAGTATAGTAAAGGGATGAATACAAGATGAATTCTTGTATTTATTGAATTTCTCTTATTGAGCACCAAGTCAACAGGTATTTAAAAATATAACACTGCCTGTAATAATAATGAAAACTGAACTCATCAAAGGTCCCAAGTGCAACTCTAAACACAATACAAATATTAACTCAGTCCTCACAACAATTCCGTAGTGTCATTTAGTGTGATGGTCACAACTAAGATTATGAAGCAATATTGCTTGGGTGCAAGTCCCTTATTAGTTACATGGCCTCAGAAAAATCATGGAGTATCTCATTTTCTCAATTTCTGCATCTGTAAAATGCAGGTAATAACAGAAACTACCTCAGAGAGTAGTTTTGAGCAATATATGGAAAAGCCTTAGAATGCAGTAAATGCTATGCAAGTGTCTGAGCTTATTGCTTTTCTTCTTTAAAGAGGCATAGAGAAATAATTAGCTAAATGTCACATTGCTAAGTACCAGATCTATGATTTGAACCCAGGCATGGCTGCAGAATCACACTATTAGCCAAAATGCTGTTCTGTAATTCCAATGTTATCTCGATTCTCAGCAAAGTAGTTAGAATCCTAGACTTGATCAACAAAGTCTAAGGCCTGGGCTCTTCCCATAGATAAGGAAGGTAAAATAAGATGCCCCCACCAAGATATCCATGTTTTAATCCTTAGAACCTATGAATATGTTATATTACATACCAAGAAGGAATTGCAGTTGTTAACTGACATTAAAATAGATTATCCTGTATTAGTAGGATGGGGTAATGTAATAACAAAGATCCTTCAGTGTGGATGAGGGAAATAGAAGAGTAAGCATCAGAGCTAGAAGAACTTAAACAACCATTACTAACCCTCAAGATGGAAGAAGAATCTATAAACCAAGGAGTGTGGGCAGCCTGTAGACACTAGAGAAAGCAGGAAAATGGATTTTCTTTAGAGCCTCCATAAAGCAGTACAGCCCTGTTGATGTTTTGATTTTAGCCAAGCAAGACCCATTTCCCACTCAAGAATTGTAAGGTAATAAATCTGGATCTTTTAAGACAGTAAAATGTGGCAGTTTGTCATACAGTGATGACTTATGTGTTGCTGTGATGCTGGAAGCTATGTTGCCAGTATGTCAAATACCAGCAGGGTCACCTATAGCACACAGTCTTCGGCGGAGCTTCCAAACTAAGACTAGGAGGAAGGACCTGGGAAGTCTACTTCTGAAAGGATTGGCCAGTGAAAACCTTATGAAGAGCAGTGGCACGTTGTCTAATATAGTTCTGGAAGATGATACCTTCAGGTTGGAAGGCACTCAAAACATGAGATCTGACAATTAAGGCCACAAACTTAATCATTCTAAGTGCTACATACCCCACTGCTGAATATCACTACAGTCACCTTCAAAGTACTCCCTTTGGGAAACTATGTACTGATGCCAGCTTGGCTTGGAGGTGAGAACTGTTACAGATAGAGCTGAAGACCAGCCAAGGCTGAGATGGGGAATAGCTTGCTAGCATTAGTAAATTCCCAAAGAGGTTTATGACTTGAGAGATAGTTTATGAAATTAAGTGTTGGTGAAGTGGTATACTGGGAAAACATCCTGGAGACTTGGCCAAAGTTTGAAGTGGAAACTATACACTGATGCCAGCACCTATTCCACCCTTCAGAGCAACTCTAGAACTCTTTCTGGAATGGCCATTGCACACAGTGGCAAGTTAGCAAACTTAATTGTATAGTTGTCTGTGGCGGAGTTTTTAGCCAGTAAACAAATAACTTTACCGGAACACCCTGCCTACCTACCTGATCTGGCCCCCAATGACTTTTTTCTTTACCTGAAGATAAAGGAAATGTTGAAAGAAAGACATGTTGATGACATTCAGGACATCAAGGATAATATAACGATGGCTCTGATGGCCATTCCAGAAAAAGAGTTCCAAGATTTGGCCCTTGTCATCGATCTTCCCCGGGACTGGAAGCTTCTATGGTGCAGAGACCCTGCAGCTCTTTCCAAAGGATACATTCTGCTCCTGACACTTCTTTATTGGTTGTATGAGGACCTCTTTGCCTCCTTTTCCTTGATATCTCAAGAGACTGCCCCAAGGTACAATACAATGCCACACATTGAGTCCTGCTCCACCAACACAACTATTGCTCATCATCTCTCATTCACATCACAGAGGCAGGGTTTATGACATAAAGGAACATCAATAGTGAAAATTATGCCCCAGCCAAATGGCCACACACATTCTGTGGGGGCACACAATTTAATCCATGGAAAGTGGTGTGAGGTTCCCACGTCTCTTTGCTCACTTCTGTCTTTGGTATCTCAAAAGAAACTGGCTTTAGACAAGAATCTAATCTTGAAGATTGAGTCCTCCCTCATTAATATAACTACCACCAATCCCACACCATTAAACCATAGAGGGTAGGATTTACAGCACATGGGGAAATCACATCAGATGACAAAATTGTGGAAAATCACACAATACCAGGAACCATGACACAGCCCAGTTGGCAGATATTTTGGGAGGACACGATTCCATCCACGGCAGTCAGCAAAGAAGAGGAAGACTCTCAACAAGATGGATGGACCCAGTGACTGGGACAATGGGCTCAAACACGGCAACCACGGTGAGGATGAGGCAGGACTGGACGGTGTTTCAGTTTCACTCTGTAGTACGTGGAGTCACTACGAGTCAGAACAGACTTGATGGTGCCCAGCAAGAACAGCAGAAAGTTGTGGCAATTTGTTATAGCAGGACAGGAAATTAATACAATGTAGTTAGGACAAGTGAATGCGAGGACTTTTCCTCCTGCTTACAAAGTAATCACCACCACTTTGTGGCATATAGCACAGGAATATGTTGCAGAAATTGGTGAAGAAGTCTAATGCTTCTTTTCATTTTTGGCTCAATAGGCCATTAATTGTTTCTAAATAGAACTGATTGTTAAACTCATGCATAATAATAAACATTGATGTCTATAAAGTCTTCTCTCTTCTATGACATTTCATCCTCATAGCTCTAGGCCACCAAGGTAGTAGTACCCTATGTGCTGTGGAATAGTGGGAGGTGCATTAGAACTTTGGGGTCAACACACTGGGTTCAAATTGTTGCCACCGGTTTTTAGCTGAGTGCTGTTGGACATGCTGTATGACCTCTCTGTACAGTGGTTCCTTATCAATAAGATAATAATAGTGCCACCTTCTTGTGAGGATTAAATGGGCTACCAACTTTGAAGATGTCTTCTTTTCAGTAGGCAGCCGTAAATGAGAATTATTATGTGTACATTTTACAGATGAGGAGTCTGAGGTCAAAGAGGCAAATAATTTGACTGGGTTACTCAACTGGTTGGCAACAGAGTCAGGCCTCAATTAGTTTTTGAAAATCTATTATACAGCTCTTTCCATGAAATCTAGTTATTTCCCTTAAATGATTTTAAAAATGCATCACTATAATCAGTAACTTGCTAAACCAGTCTGATGGCATTCATCAATTTATTTATAATTTATACCCTGCCTGCATCCAAGAACAATTGGAGGTGACTTGATCAAATTTAATGCCTGCAGGAGGGACCTTTGTCAGCCTCCTTAGCAGTGCTGCCAACAGGCGCACCATCTTGGAAATGGACAGAGAAGGCCTATTTCTTATCTGATAGAACATTCCAGACACAGAAGGTGCTGTCAGTTAGGCAGGGCCACACAACCCAGGGGTGAATTCTTAAATTCTCTGGCTTTATCATCCAACATATGTGCTATTTGCTAATGGAGAACACATTAGCAGAACTCTGCTAAAGATGAACTGATCCCTAGGGTCACCATAAGTCAGATCTGACTCGATGGCACTTGGCTGGCTGGCTAAAGATGAATACCTATTCCTAAAATGCAGATAGCAGTTCAAAAACAGGGACATTAGTAAGACAACTATTAGAAGAATGGCAATAATCAATACATACGAAAACCTCCTGACCCATCTCAAGAAATGTATTTGCAAAATGCAGTACAAGTGACTCCAACAGTTCTGTTAAGTTTAATAATAAGCAGGTGTTCAGAAGGCTTGGAAAACTGAATGTTTATGCAGGCAGTTTACTAAGCCACCCTTCAGAGTGAGGTCAGGTGGAGGGAGTTCCAGCGTTGGCCAAATTGAGAATTGTGTAATGGAGACAATTCAGTTTTAATATTATAACAATAAACCTGTTCAGTTCAGACTATAGAGTGAAGCAGTAAATATAATTGTAAATATAAACACATTCATCTGCGTACTCTTCCCATAAATGTATTTTGAGCGATAGCTACTTTATAAGAAACAAAACAGTATATTATGTCATAGGCCCATTATGGCATAGATCCTTTTCCACATATAATTGTATTAAAGGTTGAAAATTTTCTGTGATGTAAGAGCACCACAGAAAAAACTTAAAGAAGTTCAAGGCTATGGTACATTGATTGAGTAAATGAGGAAAGGTATTAAACGTTTTCTTAGTTTTGACCCTGGCACCCCTTGGAAACTCTAAGGGGCAATTCTAGTCTGTCTATAGGGTCACTATGAAATGGAATTGACTTGAAGGCACTAGGTTTTGTGTGTGTGTGTATGTGTGTGTGAAATACCAGTGGCAAGCTTCCAGCATCACAGCAACACACAAGCCAGCACAGTATGACAAACTAACAAATGTGTGGTGGGTTCCTCTGGTCATCATAATGTTTTTACTAGCTAACTTTTTCAGCAACAGATTTCTGGGTCCTTCTTCCTAGTCTGTCTTAGTCTGGAAAACCAAACAAACCAAACCCACTGCCATCAAGTCGATCTGACTCATGGTGACCCTGCAGAACAGAGTGGAACTGCCCCAGAGAGTTTCCAAGGAGTGCCTGGTCTACTTGAACTGCCGACCTTTTGGTTAGCATAGCACTTAACCACTATGCCACTAGGGTTTCCTGTTAGTCTAAAAGTCCCACTGAAACCTGTCTGCCTGTCTACATAGCAACAATTGTGAGGATGACCAAGGACTGGGCAGTGTTTCATCATGTTTTACACAGAGTCACTTTGAGTTGGAACTGATTCAAAGACATTTAGCAACTACGTTTTTACTTAAGCTTTGAGGCAGAAATGAGAACTGTATCTGAGACTACAAGATAAAGGGGGAGCCAGGTACAGATATGTGTGGTGTAGTGTGGTGTGGTGTGGTATGTGTGTGTGTGTGCATGTGCGTGCGTGCGTGCGTGCATGTGTGTGTGTGTGTGTGTGTGTGTGTGTGTGTGTGTGTGAATGAAGGAATGAATAGGGTGAAATCTTTTCAATGGGCGGGGTGTCTTAGTCAGCTAGTGATGCTCTAACAAAAACACCAAAAGTGGATGGCTTTAACAAGAGAAATTTTATTTGTCACAGTCAGTAAGCTGAAAGTCCAAAGTCAGGGTGTCAGTTCCAGGAGAAGGCTTTCTCGGCCTGCATTGGAGGAAGGTCCTTGTCATCAATCTTCCCCTGGACTGGAATCTTCTGCAGCTGAGGGAGACCCAGGTCCTTTCCAAAGGATGTGCTCAGTTCCCCACACTGCTCTTTGGTGGTAGGAGGTCCCCAGAGGTCTCTACCAGCAACCCTCCTTTATATCTCAAGAGACTCCTCAAGGCACAAAACAAACTTACACACTGGCTCTTTCTCAACCAACACAGCTGCCAGCCATCCACCCTCATTAACATCATAGAGGCAGGAATTGCAACATGGAGGAACATTGTCCTCATCTAGTGCTGCTCTAACAGAAACAGCGCAAAGTGGTGGCTTTAACAAAGGAAAGTTTGTTCTTATACAGTCTGGTAGGCTACAAGTCCAAATTCAGGATGTCTGCTCCAGGGGAAGACTTGCCCTCTATCAGCTCTGGGGGAGAGTCCTTGTATTCCATCATTCTTTTGTCAGGGAACATCTTGGCGCAGGAACCTCAGGTCAGAAGGACGTGCTCTACTCCAGGTGCCGCTTTCTTGATGGTGTGAGATTCCCAATTCTCTACTTGCTTCTCTCTCTTTTTATTCACAGGATGAAAGGATAAAGAGTGGTGAAAGCTGAAGTCCAGGGAAACTCCTTTCGCAAGGGCATGGCAGTCCCATCCTAATCCTCTTTTAACTTAATCATCCTGTGTATTAGCCACAGGCAGTGATTAAGATGTATAGCATAGGAAACCCACAAAACATTGGGAATGATGGCTCGCCCAAATGGCTACCCACATTTTGGGGGCAACATATTTCAGTCTATGACAAGGAACATCACACAATACCAGGAATTATGGCCTAGCCAAATTGTTACAGATGTTTTAGGGAACACAGTTTAATCCATGACAAGGGACATGGAAGAAATACTCATTTCTGTCTTAATCATGTAGTGCTACTTTAATACAAATACTACACATGGGTGGCTTTAGAGAACATAAATATATTTTGTCAGAGTTCTGGAGGATAAAACTGAAAATCACAGTGTCAGCGATGTTGATTCCTTCTTGTTTACAGCCCTGGGCGTTCCTTGGTTTGTTGGTTCTTAGAGGATTCTCCCCAGTCATCTTTCTTCCCCTGTGTGTTTGTATCTTTGTATCTATTCTGCTGTTTTTATAACTCAGAAGTGATTAGATTTAGAACCCACCTAATCCTACTTCCGAACAGGATCATATCCACAGGTATAGAGGTGAAGATCCCAACACATATGTTGGCAGAACACAGTGTAACCCATAATAATTTGTTTACTCAATCAAAGATACTTATGAAGTTGTTCCTACATGGCGAGCTCATTTCTGGTGCAGAGAGATGAATAAGACAGATGGAATCTCTACCTTCACAGCAGGTAGTAAAAATTATTCATGGATACCGTATTTTAAAAGAAAGAAAGTCATGGAAGATATCAGTACCAGAAAATGCATAAATAGACTTCTGAAATGAAATAATCATTCTTATTCCCTTCTTTTATTACTTGAAGAGGCTGTATTTATGATGAAGAAACTGTTAACAGTTAAAAGAAACTGCTTTATTTCCTAGTAAATTTTACCATTACAAGCGAGGTGTGCAGTTTATCTAGCATTCTTGCAAAAAGTAGAAGACATTTTTCATCCCTTTTTCTTTTAATTGAAAAGAGGCACTAATGAATCCTCAAGAATTGTCAGTATAAGTGCTTCCTACCATAAAAATGAGCATACATAGAACTTATAGTTTACTATGTGCTTTGCATATCTTATTTAATGTTTGTCATAATTATGTATAGTATCCATCGGTGTTTTCATGTCTACTTTATAGAGGAAGAAATTAAGGCACTGAAGGATGATTCACCCACATCTAGAGGTTGATTTTGTCTTTGAGTAAGATATACACAACAAAACATACAGCAATTCAACCATTTCTATATTTACATTTCAGTGTCATTGGCTATATTCCTCAAGTTGTGCCGCCTTCTTTGATCTTCTTTTTAGGATCGTTTCACTACTATCAAGGCTGAAGAACTGGCACCTTTGAGGCGTGGTGGACTGCCCAAAGAACAAACAAATCTGCCATGAAAGAAGTATAACCAGAATGTTCTTTGGAAACAAGGATGAAGACACTACATCTCACATACTTTGGACGTGTTTTCAGGAGGGATCCATCCCTGGAGAAGGACATCATGCTTGGTAAAGTTGGGGGTAAAGAAAAAAGCAGACCCTCAACAAGATAACTACACACAGTGGCTGCAACAATGGGCTCCAGCGTAACAATATAGTGAGAACAGCACAGGCCTGGGCACTGTTTGTTCTGTTGTACGTAGGGTTGCTATGAGTTGGAACTCACTCAATAGCACCTAACAACAACAACAGCATTATGGCTGGAGGTTTTATATACTGTCAGCAGCAAAGGCAAGATATGAACCAAAGCAGATTAGCTCGAGCCCATCTTTGCTACTAGTCTGCGCTGTTTCTGTTACTCGTGCCTCAGACTTTCTTGGATGAACTCAAAATAGAGACATTGTTGGAAGCTGCTTTTGCTTCTCTCTGCATAACTTTTCCCTGGAGTTTTCTTATATGGCAGCACTTCTTCTGGGATACATTCCAGATTGCTGCACAGACCTGGGTGAGAATGTGACACCCACATCTGAAGGCATCAGTCCTTAGGGCACTGCAAGCCTTCTCAACTGATGGAGAGTGCATGGCTGTCGAGGCCTGTGTGACTTCTTCACTGAGAATTCATCAGGTAACCATCAGCACCAGGTAGGCACCCCGTGCTCTGAAAATATCTGCTCAGTCCTTCCAACTCAGGGGAAAAGAGAACCCCTGCTGAGTTTAACATTTTTGCTTTGTTCTCTAATCAGCAAAAATTCTTTTTCCATGACTCAGTATTTGTTCATGCATTTCCAGAGGCCGGGGAGGAAGGATATTATGCAGAGAACACGCCCAAGCATATAACTGTGTAGATTAAAAGATCCAGATGGACACCCAATGTACTCTCATAAATACATAAAAAGCCAAACTGGAGCACTAAGTGGTGGCATTTATTGTAAAATGGCACTGAATACTGCTGTTTCTTCTAGTATTTCTAAACCAATTTAGATTTCAAGGCTCATTTGCAGTGCTGGTTCAATTGCCATCTGTGACCCAGGGGACTTTCACATTCTCTTCTCCACATAGATTTGTCTTCTTTCTCATCTTTTTAAACCCATAAAACTTTTTAATGGACTTATACTCAAATCTTTCCTGCCCTGAGCCACTTCCTGAGTGTTTCACTGCAAAGCCAGGGAGGGAAGAGAAGAGTCCCCAGTGGATTCTCGTCCATCCGGAAGTCTGACCTCGAGTTGTGTTCATGAAAGGCTGCCTGTGTTTGGAGGATGTCAGCCTCACTACAGAAGCTGCAGCCACAGGTGGAGAAAAGCTCCACAAATGATGGGGCGAGAAAGAAGCCCAAGTAGGCACTGACCACCAGTTGGGAGCCAGATATTTTTACACAGGACACTGATGGGCTTGGCAGAGCCTCTGGTATGTGTTCTTTTCACAAAAATAGGGCATTTGAAAATGTCATGAATAATTATTTCAGCATTGAACAAAAGATTCTAACTCAGTGCCAGTTCTCATTATGAGCAAAGACAAAAGAACTTGGGATTCATCCTGAACCTTTGTCTTCTGATCTCCATGGCTTAGGCTTGTTTAGGCTGAGATCCAGAAAGAACAGGAAATTCTGTCTGTCTGTCTGTCTGTCTGTCTGTTATCTCTCTCTCTCTCTCTCTCTATCTCTGTCATCTCTGTCTCTATCTATCTATCAATCATCTATCATCTAATCTATCTGTCATCTATCATCTATCATCTATCTATCATCTGTCATCTATCTATCTCTAGCTAGCTTATCTATCTACTACTTATCTATCTATCAATCATCAATCTGTTTACCTGCTTATCAGTCTGTCTGTCAATCTGTCTATTGATCTACCAATCTGAAAAAGACAAATACTTCTACAGGAAGATACTGTGTGCTAAATTATCCCGCATTATGTTTGAAGGTTAGAAAATGGTTAAGGTAGGGGGGGAAGTGGGCAAAAGCATTGTTCCACCTTTTATGAGCATATATAACGGTTTCAGAGTAATTGGAATGTAGTGCTAAACTAGAATGTTTTTCATCAGTGATTGATATGATTAAATTTCAGAAATGAATAGACAAGAAAACTCCAGTAGTCCAGGATAGAGTCACAAATGCCTTTACAACCCCAGAGAATATCCTTCACCACCAGGAGTCCGATTCCATTTTGCATATCAAACCAAACCAAGCCCATTGCTGTAAAGTTGATTCTGACTCTTAGCAACCCTATAGCACAGGGTAGAGCTGCCCAGCGGGCTGTCCAAGGAGCACTGGTGAGATAGAGCTGCAGAGCTTTCAGTTAGCATTCATGTACTTAACAAATATGTCACCAGGGTTTCCAACTTGTGTATGCTGTTGTTGTTAAGTTCTGTAGAGTTGGTTCCGCCTCATAGAGATTCTATATGAGTAGATTGTGTGTAGTAGGCATTAAATAAATGCTTTTTGAATGCCTGTTAATATCAAGCATAACAATGATTGTGAGTATGGCATAGGACTGGGCAGTATTTTATTCCATGGTACATTGGGTTGCTATCCGTTGGAAGTGACTCAATGGCAACAACAACTACATTGAATTAAAGTCAAACAAAGAAACAAAAGTTGCAAACATTCAAACATTTCTAAGCAGACAGGGAACCATATGGCCAGCAAGTGTTGATTCTGGTGAAGCAGAGGAAATTGAACTGGAGTTAAGGAGCTCCACCCTCACTTTGCTAGATGTGTTACCTTCCATTAGTTTCTATAGTCATACTGATGTTCTCGACAGAAAAATGGAAGTCATTTCAGGCAACAATAGCTTGAGGAGTTGTTGAGGATTTGAAAAATTCTGTATGAATTTTTAAGTCATAAGCAAATACATTTGGATGTATTACAGGTTAAGTAAGTCTTTTTTGTTATTTCTTGCATTTTCTCTTCAACACCCTATTCTTCTGAGAAATGCTCTAATGGGTACCAGATGGGGGATGAAAAAGAGATGGAGGAGCAGTTCAGTCAGGAAGCTGCCTCTCCACACCCTAACCTTTCATCTAGAGTAGGTTTCTTTACATACACACATACACACACACCTCACTGCTGAATATCACTACCTTCACCTTTGAAGTATTTACTCCCCTTGGGAAGCTATGCACCCATACCAGTGGTTAGTCCACCCTTCAAAGCGATTTTGGAATTCCTTTTCCAGCACGGCCATCAGGGCTATTGTGTTGATGTCCTGAATGTCACCAAATGTCTTCCTCTTAATACTCCTTTTATCTTCAGGTTAAAAAAAAAAAAGACCCTAGGGGCCATATCAGGTGAGTAGGGAGGGTGCTTCAATATAGTTATTTATTGGCTAAAAACTCACAGACAACTATACAATTAAGTTCATGAATTTGCCACAGTGTCGCTGTACATCATGGCCATTCCAGAAGAGTTCCAAAATGTCTTTGAAGGGTGGACTAGGATCTGGCATCAGTGCGTAGCTTCCCAAAGGGAGTACTTGGAAGGTGACTGTGGTGATATACAGCAATGAGGTATGTAACACTTAGAACAGTTAAGTTCATGGAATTGTCAGACCTTGTGTATTTATATTTTTTGTGGTAAAATATATATCAAAAAACTTGCCATTCTAATCAGTCTTAAGTTTATAATTTAATGACATTAATAACTTCATTAGGCTATGCAGTTGTCACCATTATCCAGTTTCAAGAAACAAAACAAAGTTTTATCATCCCAAACAGAAACTCAGCACCTCTTAAGCAATAACTCCCCATTGCCCTCTCGTCTCATCTCCTGATAACCACTGATCTACTTTTGTCTCTGCATTTCCTGTTCTAAATACTGCATTTAAGGGAATCACACAGTATTTGTCCTTTTGTGTCCAATTTATTTCACTTGACCCGATGTTTTCAAGATTCATTCACACTGTAGCATGTATCAGAACTTCATTTTTCTTATGACTAAACAATTGTCCAGTGTATGTATGTATTGTGGGTTGTTTATCCATTTATCTGCTATTAGACATTTGGGTTGTTCCTACCTTTCGTCTACTGTAAACAATGCTGTGATCAATTTTAGTACACAGGTATCTGTTTGAGTCCCTGCTTTCAAGCCGTTTGAGGATCTACCTAGGGGTAGAATTGCTTTGTTGTGTGTTAATTCTGTCTTTGATTTTTTGAAGGAATGACCAAACTGGCTTGTACAGCAGCTGTGCCATTTTATAATTCCACTAGCCATACAGCGGGCTTCCAGTTTCTCCACATCTTCCCCAACACCTGTTTCCCATTTTTTTGATAATCGCCACCCTAGTGGAGGTAAATTCGTATCTCACTGTGTTTTTCATTTGCATTTCTCTAATGACTAATTGGAAACTTTGGTTGCATAGTAGTTTAGTGCTGGCTCAGCTGACCAAAAGTCTGTCAGTTCAAATCCTCCAGGCACTCCTTGGAAACTCTTTGAAGCAGTTCTACTCAGCCCTATAGGGTTGCTATAAGTAGGAATCTACTGAACAGCAATGGGTTTGGTTTGGTTTGGTTTCTTTAATGGGAGTGCTTGCCAAGCCAGCCAAGTGCCGTCAAGTCGGATTTTTTAGGTGGTACAAATGTTTAATAGGCTTGGCTGCTAACTGAAAGGTTGAAAATGGCAGTCCACTCAGCAGCTCCTGGAAGGGTGATCTGACAACGTACTTCTGAAAAACCAGTCATTCAGAAACTGTGTGGAGCATGGCTCTATTCTGACACGTGTGGGGTTGCCAAGAGCTGAAGTTGGCATGAGGGTAATTGTGTGTGTGTGTGTGTGTGTGTGCGTGTGTGTGTGTGTGTGTGTGTGTGTGTGTGTATGCATGCATGCACTTGTTGGCCATTCATGTATCTTCTTAGGAGAAATGTCTATTCTTTGCTCATTTTTGATTGAGTTGTCTTTTTGTTGTTGAGTTATATAAGTTGCTTATATATTTTGGAAATGAAACACTTAGTAGAAGTATGGTTACCACATATTTCCTCCCATGGAGCAGACCACCCTCCACGGTATGTGTGGACACTGAGGACTCTTTTCCACAGCCGGTGTCCAGCCAGTGTTTTCAAAGAGATTTTACTTTCCCCTGGAAAAAAACCAAAGCAAAAACAGAAAATACCTGATTCTCACACTGCTCAGAGATTGCTGCTCAGTAGTTGACTCTTTGGTGGCTTTCCTAAGGTGTTTTTGCAACATATATATCATGATTCTGTTATTGATGCAGTTAGTCAGTAGTCTCACACTCTACTCACTTCCTCCCACCCCCTAAAAAACAACCAGCAATGAAAAAAGACTTGATGGCTTTTTAAACTGCTACTACTATACGAGGGTCCAAACAGGTACAGTGTCTCTGAGAGTACCTCCAGAACCAATCCAACCATACAAAGAATGCAAACTATACAATCTGAGTCTTTGGAGGACAAATTCCCCATTGCCCACCCTGGCACCAACCTACCTGTACTCTAGTAACATAGGTGTCTGGCCACCATCTCAGCCCCGGGTAGGTGTACCTGGCTCACCCGGGAATGATCAGCAGCCTTCCCCTTCATCGGACAGTCCTTTGGGTGGATTAAGTGTTCGATCAGGTCTTAACATCCCAAAATAGTTTATTTCATCTAATCTTCCCAGTTAGTTGTTGTCTCTACAGCTTCCCATCCTGTCATTTGCATGACAATAGTCCTTTGCTTTTTATAGTTTATATATGTCAGATTTTCACTTAAAATTTCTCCTGAAGAGATTGTTCATCTGATTCAAAGCAAGAGCATAGAAGATCCAAGACCACTGAATTAATCCCATTTACTTGAGTTTTAAAAAGTAAAAATAGGAAAACCAAAAAACAAACCCATTACCTTCAAGTGGATAAATAGAAACTGACCCAAATTTCCCTTAACAGGAGAATGGATAATTTATTGGTAGTATATCCATACAAAGAAATACTACTCAGTATAAAAAGATGCACTACTTATACACTCAACAGCATGGATGACCCTCAAAACATTCTGTTAAGCTGAAAATGCCAGTCATGAGTTCACATTTTATGATTTCATATATATAACGGTAGTTACGTTTCAGGTATCTTTCTCCCATGTGTAGTTGACTGAAGAGAGACACGGGAGACTTCTGGAATGACAGAAATTCAATGTATCTTACTCTGGCAGTTTGTTTCCCCAAACCAAAAAACTTGTTGCTGTTGTGTCGATTCTGATTCATGGTGACCCCATGTGTCACAGAGAAGAACTGCTCTGGGGAGTTTTCTTGCCTGTAATCTTTCCAAAAACAGATCTCCAGGCCTTTCTTCTGTGGTGCCACTGGACGGGTTTGAACTCCAGCTTTTCAGTTAGTAGGTAGGTGCAAGCCACTTGTGCCACCCAGGGACCTAATTGGTTACCCAAGGGTACATATATATATAAAAAGCCGTTGAGCTGTGTACTTAAGATTTGTGCAGTTCACCTATGTAAATAAGAGCTAAATTTTTAAAAAGGAGGTGCAATTACTTGTTTTGGGGCTGCTGATCTACAGAGGGAAAATCAAGTCAGCTACCTTGGTCATGTAGTGGTTAAGTGCTACATCTGTTAACTGAAAGGTTGGCAGTTCAGATCTGCCAGGTGCTCCTTGGAAACCATGGAACAGTTCAACTCTGTCCTATAGGGCCACTATTAGTCTGAATCGACTCAACAGCAGTGTGGTTTTTTGTTAAGACTCACAGAGATATAGAGGGGAACAGTAAAAAGATAACCTTATCTCTGGAAAACAACCTATCCTTAAATACACACACACACAATCTATGTACCCATACACACAATCTACACACCCAGACACACATCTCTTCATTAAGCTTATCCTTTTCATAAACTAAACCAAAACCAAAACCAAAACCAAAACCCAAACCCCAGTGCTGTTGAGTCTGGGGAGCTATGTGCCCATTTTACATTTTCCCACCCCCGGAGCTGTACTGACAAGCATTTGAGCCATTTTGTTATGTTCTGGCTTCATGGCAACGAACCCTGGCAGCATAGTAGGCTGAGTGATCCCCAGCTGCTGACTGAAGTTGGAAACCACCTGCAGCTCTGTGGGAGAAAGACATTGGCAGTCTGTTTCCATAAAGATTTACAGCCTTGGAAACCCTGTGGGGTTGCTATGAGTTGGAATTGACTAGACAGCAGTAGGATATTTTTGTGGGGGGTGGGCGGTTTCATGACACTGGAGACCCTGATGGCTAGTGGGTTAAGTGCTACATCTGCTAACCAAAAGATCGGCAGATCAGATCTGCCAGGCCCTCCTTGGAAACCCTATGGGGCTGTTCTCCGTTGACCTTTAGAGTACCTGTGAATTGGATCTGACTCCATGGCAGTGGGTTTGGGTCCTGGCTTTTGTTATGGCAGATACTGGGCAACTGCCTAAAAAAAAACAAGGAAGTTGGTGTGCACCACACTGAAGTATTGATAGCCACTTGTATGAGGGACATTTCCTGGAGAACTCATTTTGTGAAACTTGGGTCTTTTGGCTTCTGTAGAGCAATATAGACCTTACAGATATGCTTACAATTTCCTTTGTGTCATTAGGAAGAGAAGACTATTGGCATTGAGAAATATTCAAGCAAATGAGCTATTTTGGAGGTGAAGAGAGTTTGCAGCATGCTTTCTGGACCATGGGACTGATTGTCCCATGAGTGTTGTGTGTTTCATGAAACATGAAACTGATATGGCCCACTGTAAGTCACACTGATAACAATTCTGTGCAGGAAGGTCAAGGTTTACCTAGTGTTTCATGTGTGTTTTTGGAAAGTTGAGTTAGATATTTTATGGCTCAAGCCTGCCTAGGAAGGGTCTATATGTCCCATGTCTGTGATGTGCTTTATGGAACGTGGGATAGCTATGTCCCATATGCAGCTGAACCCCAATTTTTCCAAATAATAAAAAGCTACCATCAAACAATGATCCAGTGTGCATTCCATTGGTGAAAAAACATGGCATCACCATAAAATTCAAAAATAATTAAATGAATCAATAAATCACTCAGGAAAGGGTTGTTTGTTTTCTCACCTCTTCTCTTTCCTTTCTCTCTCTTTCCAAATCCTACTATGTTGCTAGATGTTACAAAAGTCTTCCATTGAATACAAACAATCTTTATTCTTCAAGTTGTTTTGAGTTCCTTAAGTATCTGATGGTAAAAAGACACAGGAACATCCAAAATAAATAAATAAATTAAATAAAAATGATTTCTAGTCCCAGGGAAACATCTCGTCCTGGAAGATTATTTTTTTTTACATATAACTCTAGTACAGAAATCAGTTTCCAAGGTCTCACAGATACTTAGATATAAAATAATGATAAACATTTATGAAGCACTTACTGGGAACTAAGTATTCTAAACAATTAACATGGATTAACTATTTTTTTTTCAACAACCTTATGAGGTTAATACTGATGAGAAACTTGAGCACAGAGAGATTAAACTACTTGCCTAAGGTATGTACATCGAGTAAGTGAGGAGCTGGGGCACTGGAATGGGGTTGCCTGGCTCCCCTGTCTGTGACCAAGTAAGTGAAGACAAGCATCTCTAGCTAAGCAACACTGTGTGTGGTCAGTTTTAAATCAGTCCCTCGAAGGACCTTGTCTTACAGCTGCATGCCCTTATTGCTGTGTCCTTTTTTATAGTGTTTTCAAGGATTTTCACACCTGTTTTCACCACCAGTAGGTGTTCTCCAGTGACCCTAATGTGAAAGAGAGGAGTAAACTTTCCCGAAAGTCAATGAAGTCATCAGCAAAGATAGAAGACATTTGGGTACCTTGAGAAGCTGACAGAAGGAACATCAGTGTACCTTTCTGCCTCGTTGTTGACAGGTGCCACAGAGTCAGTTCCTACTCACAGTGACCCTATGTACAAAGGACAGAAACCCCGCCTGGTCTTTTGTCATCCTCGCAGCCATTGTTATGCTTGAGCTCATTGTTGCAACTACTGTTGAAATCCATCTCATGAACGTCTTCCTCTTTTTGATAGTCCTTTGCCAAGTGTAATGTCTGTGGTGGTCAGGATTCGGTCAACTGGGCTACTCCACATTTGGCTACTGTATCAAGTGGCAGGGCGGGGCATGTGGTGGCTTCCCACCCCTGAGCTGTCTTATCCCCGCCTTCCACCACCTACTGCTGCTCTGCTCACATAGCTAGCAGCTCCTGCTCTCTTCTGGCACCTGGTTCCTGGACTTGAACCAGCAGCTGTTGGATTCATCAACCCTTACAGCCAGTGCTTGAGAATCCTGTTCCGTGACCTGCCACTCCTGGGCTTGCCAGCCTCTGCAGCTCCGTCTCTCCGCCAGCTTGGTATCGTCAGACCTACACAACCGGTGATCTAGAACTCTGGTCACTGACCCACTGACCTTGAGTTCAGCAGCTCCCGTGGCCATACGAGGTTTGTGCCAGGACTTGGAACGTTCAGCTTCCGCAATTGCATGAGCTGTTTCCTGTATCTGTCTATCTGTATATCTTTCCTTGTACTTTATATATATAAATCTTTCCTTGTACATACACGTGGTACTGGTTTTGCTTCCCTAGAAAACCCAGCCTAAGACAATGTCACATAATGTCCCTCTGCAGGGCTAGTCCCTCCTTGATAACATGTCCAAAATACATGAAATGCAGCCTCCCCCTCATCTCTCCTAATGAACATTCTGGCTGTATTTCTTCCAAGACAGATTTACTTATTCTTCTGGCAGTCTGTTGTATATTCAGTAATCTTTGCCAACACTGAAATTCAAAGGTATCAATTCTTCTTCAGCCTTCCTTATTCACTGCTCAGCTCTCACATACATTTGAGACCATTGAGGCATCATGGCTTAGGTCAGGTGTACACTAATTCTTAAAGTGGCAGTTTTGCTTTTCAATACTTTAAAAAGATCTTTTGCAGCAGATTTGTCTAGTGTAATGTGTTATTTGATTTCTTGACCGCTGTTTCCACGAGCATTGATTGTGGATCCAAGTGAAATGAAATCCTTGCCAACATCAATATTTTCTGTCTTTATCATGATGTTGCTTACTGGTCCAGTTGTGAGGATTTTTGCTGTCTTTATGTTGAGGTCTAACCCATAGTGAAGGCTGTGGTCTTTGATCTGCATCAATAAGTGCTTCAGGTCTTCTTCGTTTTCAGTAAGCGAGGGTGTGTCATCTGCAGAACACAAGTTGTTAATAAGTCTTCCTCCAGTCCTGATACTGTAGTCTTCATATAGTCCAGCTTCTTGGATTATTTGCTTAGCAAACAGATTGAGTGAGTATGGTAACGTATACCTTCCCTGACTTTAAACCATACAGTGTCACCTTGTTCTTTTTGAATGAGTACTTCTTGGTCTAGTGAAAGGTTCCTCATGAGCACAGTTAAATATTCTGGAATTCCTGTTCTTTGCAGTGTTATCCATAATGTGTTGCAATCCACACAGCCCAGTGCCTTAGCATACTTAATAAAATACAAGTAAACATTTTCCTGATATTCTCTGCTTTCAGCCGTGATCCATCTGACATCAACAGTGATATCCCTGGTTCCATGTCTTTTGAATCTGGCTTCAATTTCTGGCGGTTCCCTGTGAATGTACTGCTAAAACCACTTTTGCATAAACTTTGGCGAAAGTTTACTTGTGAGTGATACTAGCAATATTATTGGATCATATCCACATTTTGTTTGATTACCTTTCTCTGGAATGAGTACCAGTATGTATCTCTTCTAGTTAATTGGCCCGGCAGCTGTCTTCCAAATTTGTGACACAGACGATTGAGCACTTTCAGTGCTGCATCCATTTGTTGAAACGTCTTACTGGTGTGCCTTCAGTTCCCAGAGATTTGTTTCTCCCTGTGCTTTCAGTGCAGCTCAGACTTTTTCCCCTAGTGCTATCAATTCCTCATGAGCATTCAGCTTAGAGCAAAGTAAAGGCACTGTGACTTCTACCTGCCATGTAGTCCTGAGCCTAGAATTAGCCACAGATAGGCAAGTGCTTGATAAACATTGTGTGCTATGCAGGCATCTAAACTACATCAAACATCAGTTATTCCTTTCTCTCACACATCATTCCTTGGTTAAGCCATCTTCCTTGAATTCCATCTTCCTCTTCTCCCTCCGCATCTCTGTGGTTTGCAAGGATGTTTGAGGCAAGCCCAGCAAAGCCTGTCATCTCCCTGACAGGCTGCCATTTCTCCATGTCTCTCCTAAGTAGATGAATCATCTCTGTGAAAAAACTTTAAAAATTACTTTTCTCCCATTACTCTGATGCTGAGTTCATTTTGCTCGCAAAACTCCAAGCAAAATAGGACCTTTGAGATAAATTTTGCATTAGTTTATCTCTGTGAATGAATGTTCCACAGCTCAGTGTTTAATGTCACTGGGCTGCCTCCTACCCGTGCAGTCGCCAGCAAATCCCCAGCAAGTTAGTGTTGGAATGTGAAGTTAGTGACTAATAAAATGAAACAGAGAAAAGGAGAATGCTGAGTTGTGGATAGGATGGGCATGATTTATGAATATCATTAGCTGTTCCTTAAAGAACATTTATGTGATTATATGAATGTAAAAAGACAATGCAGTATTTTAGAATTTTCATGTCACTGGAATGCTCTGAAGCAGATGCACTGTGTGACTGATGAGTCAATAATTGCACTCATTAAAAATTTTCACACTTTTAATTTCCTCAGAACCCCTATGCCCCCACCCCATTCTGTGAAGAGCTTAGGAATGAAATGGTTTTGTCATTGTAATTGAGTTTGCTTTGATTTCCTGGGGTGCCCCTGTCCCACCTCTGGGTTCTTGATGGACAGCTCAGAAGCCTGGTAAAGCATTGGAACCAGCACCAGCTGTCCCTAAGGCAAGCGATGTCACAGGGCGCTCTTCATGCTGCCTCCAAGTTTCACACAACAGTCTACCACACATGGAGACAGAGTTCCCTTATGTCTCCCCAAGATGCTACACCACAAATCTCAGACATGGAAAATTGGGCTGACACATTGGAAGTATGTTTTGAAATTCTGTCTACCCCTAATGACAGCCAGGACTAAATCAGAGGGTGAAGGGCAGTGCCTTCATCACCTAGTGCTGCTGTAAGAAAAATGCCACAAGTGGTTGGCTTTAACAAAGGGAAATTTATTCTCTCACAGTGTCATGGGCTGCAAGTCCAAATTCAGGGTGTCAGCTCTAAAGGAAGGCTTTCTCTGTCAGCCACCACATCAATCTTCCACCAGCCCAGGAGCTTCTCAGCACCCGGAGTCTTGGTCCAAAGGATGCACTCTGCTCCTGGCATTGCTTTCTTGACAGTATAAGGTCCCCATGTCTCCCTGATTGCTTCTCTCTTTTATATCTCAAAGGAGATTGACTCAAGATAGTATTTAATCTTGTAGATTGAATCCTCCATTATTAATACACTGCCACTACTTTCATCTCATTAACATCACAAAGGTAGCGTTTATAACACATAGGAAGACCACGCAATACCAGGAATCATGGCCCAGCCAAATCAATACACACATTTTTAAGGAGACATAATTTAATCCATGGCAGGAAGGGAGGAGGGAGGTGGGAAGAGTCAAAAGCTGTAACAGTGGTATCATGATGGCCAGACTGAAGAGCAGGGTTATATCTGTGTGTCCATAGATACCATCCAGCATCTGCAGGTCTGTGGAGTCGCTGCCACTGGAAAGGGGTTAGCATTAGCTGAAACAATTCAGTAGCAATGAAGCCATCTTATTTCCTTGTATTCTTGTTGTTTGGGGCCATCTAGTTAATTCTGACTCATTGCAACCATATAGGATAGAATAGAACTGCCCTGTAGAGTTTCCAAGGACTGGCTAGTGGAATCAAATGGCTGACCTTTTTGTTAGCAGCTGAGCTATTAGCCACTACACTATCAGGGATCCTATCTCTTTATATCCATTTGTTTCTTCATTAAGAGAAGAAAATATATTATTCAGGAGCAAGAGACATGGATGGTGTCAATCATACCACTAACTAGTTGTGTGACCTTGGGTAGGCCACTTCACCTCCCTGGGCTTCATTATACTCAGGACTCAGGTCTTTAGTTCTATAATTGTGTGAAATATTGGCTGTCCCCTAAGCTGAAAGTGCAAGACTCAACTGACTGTGATGTCATTGGCGTCTATGGTCTCCTTTGGCAAATAAGGCACAGATGTTTGTTGTTAGCTGTCATGGAGGAGGCGCCTGACTCATGATGACCCCATGTGAGCGGAAGGGCTGCCTGGTCTTCACCGTCTCCACGTTTGACTGAAAATCACACTGGTGATCATTGGATTTCACTGGCTGATCATTAGAAGTAGATTTCTAGGGCTTTCTTCCTAGTTCATCTTAGTCTGGAAGTTCTTCTGAAATGCATTCAACATCATAGTGACACACAAGCCTCCAGTGACAGGCAGGCACATGAGGTACCTGGGCCAGGAATGGAACCTCAATCTCACACATAGAAGGGAAGAAGACAAGAACTACTAGTGTTCCCCACAGGATGCACATACAGATAAATAACAAGAGAAGCCAATGAGACTCTACATAAAAGTTAGAAAGACCTGGGAACACAGAGGTTTCAGAGAGGTGAGATTTTGTTTTTGTTTTTTTGAGACAGGGAAACCATTTTGAGAGCTACAGAGGGAAAATGGCATGCCATGGAAAAACAGTAAATAGATATTCAGGGGTTAGAATGAGTCAGATAATAGATAATGAGTTGGCAGGTTGGCCTTCACAAAAGTTTCTTGAGGCTAATAGAAGTGGATATACAGTAACTACAGGCTCCTAATATTAAGGGAGGCATAATTAAGGGATGCCTCTAATCTCTTCTCCCAACTTCCCCAAGATCTTTATCTAGAATTGACTGGATTGGGCTATCAGGAAGGAAAGTCACAATGTCACATCAAAAAGCAAATAGCCTAAAGTTAGCACGTTAGGTTCGGTTCTCTAGAGAAGTAAAACTAGTAAAGTATATATCCATAGTTGTATCCATACACCTATACATATACATACATAGAGACTGGGAGAGATTAACATCAAGGAAATGGCTCATGTGGTTGTAGAGGCTGTGTGTTCTAAGTTCATGTGTCAGGATAGAGGCTTCTGATTCACATAACTGCAAGAGCTGTGAACCTAAGATCGACAGGTCAGGGAGCAAGGATCTTGCTCACAGGCTTTGAAGATCAATGAATCTCAGGATCAACAGATAAGAACATAGTTCCCAAGAACTGGAGGTCAGATGAATGGGAGTCAGCTGCAAGATCAAACACAAGCAAGAATCTCATGTCTTTGCCAGAATGTCTGCTTATATTTGATGAAGGCAACACTCCCAAGAAAACTCCCTTTGGACTAATTGGCTACTCACAGCACATCCCATTATGGGGGTGATTACAAATCACAGCTCAACGTGGAAATGATCACATTATATGACTTCCAAAATACTGAGAATCATGGTCTAGACAAGTTGGCACTAATTTTTTTTTTTTTTTATTGTGCTTTAAGTGAAACTTTCCAATTCAAGTCAGTTTGTCACATGAAAACTTAAACATAGTTTTGCAACCCTGGTTGCTCACCCATACTATGACAGCATACTCCTCCTCTCCATCCTGTATTTCTCGTGTCCATTCAGCCAGCATCTGTTACCCTCTTCCCTCTTATCTTGCCTCTGGACAGAGCTGCTCAGTTAGCCTCATGTATCTACTTAAATGAAGAAGCACACTCTTCACCAGTGTCATTTTATGTCTTACAGTCCAGTCCAGTCTTTGAAGAGTTGACTTCAGGAATGATTTCAGTTGTGGGCTAACAGAGAGTCTAGGACCATGTATTACAGAGACCCTCCAGTCTGGCAGACCATCAAGTCTGGTCTTTCTACTAGAGTTCTAGTAGAAAGTTCTACTGGTGGACACCATCTAGGCTCTTGTCTCATATTGATGTAGCCTCTGGTTTATGTGGCCTTTCCTGTCTCGAGTTCATAATTTTCTCATGTTTTCGGTGTTCTTCATTGTTCTTTGCTACAGGTAGGTTGGGACGAATTGATGCTTCTTAGATGGCCACTTGCTAACTTTTGTATAATAAACCAAACTCATTGCCATTGAGTGGGTTCTGACTCATAGTGACTCTACAGGTCAGGGTAGAACTGTCTTATAGCATTTCCAAGGAGTGCCTGGTGCATTTGAACTGCTGACCTGTTGGTGAGCAACCATAGCACTTAACTACTATGCCACCAGGGTTTCATCTATTAACCAAGAGGTCAGCAGTTTGAATCCACCAGGCACTCTTTGGAAACTCTGTGGAGCAGTTCTCTTGTGTCCTTTGAAGTTGCTATGAGTTGGAATCAACTGGACAGCAGTAGGAGGTATATATATATGACTGCAATAATCATAGCAGTCCTAAATCCCTGCTGCCATGTACTATTTTTCTGAGGACTTTAGTAACTTGTCATTTTTAAAGAACATTTATTTAGCAGCAAAGTTATTTTCCATGCATTGGTGCCTCACACAAAAAAAACAAAAGCTCAAGCTGCCAAGTATAAGTCATTTTAAATTATGATTATAAATAATCCTATGGTATGGGTGGGTATGTTGGGAATGGAAAGAAGAAGCTTTTCCTGCAGTATAGACAAATGCATTAATACAACTGGAATCGTACAACCAGCCAAGTATCAAGGGCTCGTAGATGTACCTCCCAGAAATTTCTCCAGAATAAAAAAATGTGTTTCCTATGGTCCTTGATACTCACAGACCTTCCTAGTCTCTTATCACTCCAGCCCCAGCCAGAGTCCAAAGAGGCTCCAAGACAATTGTGTGAAGTCCTGAAGGAAAGCGGATGGCCACTTGACCAACAGTCATCCTGACAATAAAAAAAGTGACAGTATATGTGATTAACTGAAATAAAATTGGAATTTTATTTGGCTTGTTTGCTGCTCTAAACTCACTGAGAAAACAGCAAAAACTCATCCCTCTACTCCACTTCTACCCAAGAGAAGGAGACCAGCATTGTGTTTCTAAGGATTCTGGAGAGTAGTCAAGCACTAAGCTCCCTGACCTCAGAAGCCCTAGTAAGGATTATTGACCAGCTGGCCTGTGAGATGACCCACCTTTGAACAGAATATGTCAAGTTCTGCAGCAGCCTTAATAGCCTAAGACCAAGACTCTTTTTCCTATGGTTTTTCTACAATCTAATTCAGAAAGAGAAAACTTTTGAATTAAAAAGACTCATATTGGTCTTCTGAGGAGCCCCTGGGTGGTACATAAGTAAGGTGCTCGGCTACTAACCAAAAGATTGAAGGTTCGAGTCCACTCAGAAGCCCCTCAAAAGAAAGGTCTGGTGATCTACTTCTGAAATATCATCCACTGAAAACTCAGTGGAGCCCAGTTACACTCTGATATACACGGGGTTGTCATGAGTCAGAATCAACTCCCCTGATGACTGTTGCTAAATGGGATGTTGAAATAGAATTCACTGGAATTAGAAAACTAAACAACTATGAAATGTTCTGTACCCTTGTGAAATAAAATTGTTATTGTTAACACTGGCGTGGAGATGAACGTGGTAAGCTTTGCCCAGGGTTGTTCCCAGACTGCTATTTACTTATACCCTATTCTGTTGGTGAGAAATTTCCAGTTATACACTGACTCCTTGTTCCCAGGGAAACAGATTGCCTAGGCAGTGGTCATCTGGCCTCATAGTACCTCAAGGCAAGTCCTGCCAGCTCCATCCTCTTCCTGATGTTCTGGGACTAGAAATCATTATCTCTGGCATGGGATACATGGAATAAAAAAGGTAAAAGGTTATCAAGGCATGGCCACACATCTGAGCAGAGGGCCAGGGCTTTGGCAGAAGGGTGACAGACCTAAGACCCCCTTTGGCCACTGATAAGTGGGTGTCAAGACAGAAGAAAGCTAATGCCCCAAGATTGTCAGAGAGGAAAGTATCAAAGTGGTTCAGTCCAGCTGTTCATCTCCGAAGGGTGGGTTTTTCCTGAAGAGACAAAAAAAAAAAAAAAAAAAGATAATGGCATTTTCATCAGAGATAAAAAAATGAACATATGACTGACTTCAAAATCAACCGAAGGGTAGTTTTTCACTGGTACATGATGTACGTAAAAATTTACTCCAAGTATAAGAAGAAGACAGTCTTATCCTAAGTATTTATGAAATGAGAAATTTGGGCAGAAAAATGTTGCACATTTGTTCTATGGAATGGTGGCTTAAAAGTAGGATAACCTTTCTAAGCTTGCCTGGGTCCCATGCAAATCTCAGATCCATACCAACTTACTGACATCACTATCACTCTTAGGTTTAATTTTTATTGGTAATCAAAGTTTTTTTCAGCATAGAAACTACCTAAATAACCAGGCCAACGATAAAGTCATTGAAGGCTTTCTTTTCCTATAGCTTAAAATGTCATAGGGACCCTTCTCTGTGGCTAAATCCCTTTACCATTTCTTTATACTTATTCAGTGGAAGTAAACAGAGTTTTTTATTTTTTATTTTTTTAAGACTTATACTATGAACTGAAGAAACCCTGGTGGCATTGTGGAAGAGCTATGGCTGCTAACCAAGAGGTCAACAGTTCAAATCCACCAGCCACTCCTTTGAAACTTTATGGGACAATTCTACTCTGTCCTGGAGGGTCACTATGAATGGGAATTATTTTGATGGCAATGAGTTTTTTTTTGTTTTTTTTTTTTTTTGTTTTTTTAGATGAGCTGGAGATGGTAATCTCTGAGTATGAAGAGATTGGATTTTTGTGTATGATTGTTTATTACAGAAAAGTCTCAGAAGAAATTCTCAGTAGCCAAATTATCTCACTTAAGGTAGAATGGGAAACCCTGATGGCATAGTGATAAGTGCTGTGGCTATTAACCAACAGGTCAGCAGTTCAAATCCACCAGGTACTTCTTAGAAACTCTGTGGAGTAGTGGAGTAGTTCTACTCTGTCCTCTGGGGTTGTTACAAGTTGGAATTGACTCTGTGGCAATGAGTTTGGAGTTTTAGAAGTAGTATTTCTTCTCTAGAACTTCTTACTTTTTTGCAGAGAAAAACAAACTCAGTAAGAAATAAATGTCCAACAGCTTTGGGGCAAGCAATCTTTCAAGGCTGGTGGGTTTGCTTATGTTTGAAGACCAACTTAATGAGGATAAAGGTCAGATAGCTATAATTAATGGAGAGCTTGCAGTAATTTTGTTAGATCGTAGGAAAATGGCTGGACTGTGCAAGGTTTCTTTTAATTCCATATAATTCTATTTCTCCAGGCAGTACACAATGATGTGTTTACAGATATACAGGTTCAGAAACACTTGAATTCAAACATTGGTTCTGTTCAGAGCAACTTGAGCCCTACTGGAGAAAAGTCCAATTTAGTCTATTCCAAATAACTTCCAGCCGTATCTTGTTTGAAATAATACAGCGTTTAGTAGCTCTGCCCGGGAGCTCTTTTCTCTGATGGATAGTTACATGTTTATTGTTATTTGAAGTAATTGAGTGAAGCTTATATAGATAGATAGTAAGAAAGGGGGTAGCTTTATAATTTAGCATTACAAACTCATTACCAGACTAAAGCAAATACTAATGTAACTCATTTATAAGCCCAATGATATCACTCAGCGAGTAATGAAGGCAAAAGTTGGATACTTTGTTTTTTCTTCTCCATCTGAAATATATGGGATTTAGTAAAGGCCAGATAATATGCTTCTGTGGAAACACTGTTGGACTGCTACCCACAAGGTTGGGGTATCACCCCAACTCTGCCGTTTGGGTAGCTGAATGACCCTGGACAGTGATTGGATTTTGCTGGTTTCCGTTTGTTCATGACCTAAGAGAGTTGGACTAGATGATCCCTAAACTTCATTCCAGCTATAAAATTCTAGGATTAAAATTAGTCAGTGAGAATTGAGTGTCAGCAAATTGGAACAAGAAGGTAGACGTGCTATAAAAAGTCCTCATTTGAAGGCTTCAGCTTTGGAGGAATTGCTCTGTAGCTAGCAGAACATGAAGTGTTTGATTCTGTGAACAAGGCTTGGGGCTCCAAACGTGGATTTAGCGCTAAACCCAAGGTTTAGCAAAGTGGTGCTCGGTACTGTGGGTGGTATAAATTTATACAGTGATTCATTTACTCTTTGGCTTTGTAGCATTTCTCGGTCATGACTGCCTCAGGTCTTCCCAGACCTGTATAGGTTGAACTGTGCTCCCCCTGCTGCCCCCGTATTATGTGTTGTATGTCTTAACTCTTATACCTGTGGTTACAATCCCATTTGGGAATGGATTTTCTTTGTTTGATTAATGAGGTCGTGTTAGTATAGTGGAAACACTGGTGGTGTAGCAGTTAAGTGCTACGGCTGCTAACTGAAAGGTCGGCAGTTGAAATCCACCAGGTGCTCTTTGGAAGCTCTGCAGGGCAGATCTACTCTGTCGTGTTGTGTCACTACGAGTGAGCATTGACTCGATGGCACTGGGTTTGGTCTTCCGCTCATTAGTGTAGCATGTATTTTAAGTCACTCTCTTTTGAGGGTTATATGACAACAGCTCTGCTGGCCATTCCAGAAAAAGAGTTTCAAAAGTGCTTTGAAGGATGGACTAAGCACTGGCATCAGTGCACAGCTTCCCAAGGGGAGGACTTCAAAGGTGACCAGAGTGATAGTCAGCAATGGAGTCTGTAGCACTTTTTCTAGGACAAGTTTGTGAACGTAATTGGCAGTCCTCATAGGTTAACTGTAGGTTAACCTTGGTAAAGAATATATGAGTGTTCTTGCTATTAAATTTGAAATTATTCTTTAAATCTAAAATTACTTCCAAATACAAATTTAAACAAAGTAGTGGAGAGGGAGTCATATAATAAACTAGGAACTCTCCACTAGTTCAACTCCTACTTTCGGGGTGAAGAAACTGAGGCTGCTGTGTTTGCCTGGCTTGCACCGTCATATCCAACATACCATCATATCCAACACAAACACAAAGGAGCCTTCCGGTTCAAAATGCAATGCTTCGACCCATAATCTGTCATGTCCCCAACGCTGTTGCCTTCTATTTGGGCATGGAGCAAAACAGTCAGTTTTCTCTTTTTTCAAGTATAAAACTTAATTTTGTTGGCTAACTTTCAACCTGCTCTGAGCTTCCTTATAATTCTCACCTTAGGGAAAGCTTCCCAGCTTCTGTTGTGCCCGAGCTATTTATTTTGGACAAATTATCACTGTAATATAACCTGGCCCTAGGATGCATTCCTGTTTCAGGGAGATGGCGTTCTCTGTCGCTTGCAGCTGCTTGACGGGGAAGTGGGGCAGGGCAGGAATGGGGGCGAAGAGAGCGGGAACCAGCCTCTGCTCTTCCTTCCAGGGTTTCTATCTAGGCTGAAGAGACTTTTTTTTCCTTTCTTTTTCTCTCTCTTTTTTTAATAGCTTTGAAGGAATGGAAAAATGTCTGTGGTAGCTGATAGCAAATACCGCAAGACTCATTTGCATATAGATGTTTCAACTTGCAACTGCGTAATCCCCTGAGGGAGGCCCTGTTCAGACACGCCTGCAGGCAGGCACAGGGCGGCCCCATTCCTGATGAAAACGAAATTGAAATTTGGGCAACTTTCGCCATGGAGGTGGCCAGCCTTTTTCCAGTATCAATTTAAATCTGAAAGATGCAGGCTCACCCCCTCTGAGCTGCTCCTCACCCTTTGAAAGCCTGAAGACAGAGCATCACAGACAGGAAGTGGAGAGAAACGTGACAAATGATTGGGTAAAAGGTGAGTGAACCAGACTGCCTCCTTTGCTTAGAAGTTGGGCCTGAAGAATTCAAAGCAGAGAGCAAGTTGGAAACAGAGAAAGGCCAGGAAAGCTGGCCTGGGAAGGGTTGCGAACCCACAGGGCCTTTTTCCAAGGTGTCTTGGTGAGTCAAACCTTGGAGACCATTGGTAATCCATTTATAGGGTAAAGACTTTTCAGATTGAATGTTCCTCTGAACTTGACCGACGGCGAAACAAAGACAACTCTGGAAACAAGATAATGTAAAAAGAAAAGAGATTACAAAAAGGTCAAAAGATTAGCTGGAGCATAAGTGCAAGCAGAGGGGGGAAAAAAGGGAAAAAGGTCAGAAACTGGCATCAGACCGGGAAGGGAAATCAAGTTAGCCAGGGCAGAAAGTGAACACGGGGAGGGGTGGGTATTAAGAACAGCCTGGCATTGTGGGCCACGGAATACAGGAAGAATCAAGGGGATTAAAAGGGGTAGAAATGCAAGAGAATGAGAGAATTGACGATGCGTGTGAAGGAAATTCGACTGAAAATATCAAAATAAATGTCTCTTAAAGGCTTCTTTGTCTCAATCAGCTGAGAATTGGTAAGTCAATTTTTTTCTCTATTTCTTTCCCAGAAGATGTTGTTATTACCCAGAATATTGTTTTCCTTTGCTCAGGCTTTATTTTATTATTGTTTTCAATTTTGCATCAGGAATCAGGCATGATATCCTCACTTGCTGGCTAAAGCATCTCAGGATTGAATCAAGCTTTTTGATAAATGAGTATCCGGAGGAAATCTTTAAGGTAAACATGGCAAACAGAGTAACACTTCCTCCCCAACTCGCACACGTGCCCGCACGCGCACGCATACGTGCACATTCAGTATATACAGAGCATATTAATAACGAAGTGCACTTTGCTCAGGTAGGTTCTTCCTATAGTGACAGTTACTGAGTGCCCACTGTCATGTTCAAGTCTGAGGTTGCAGTGGGGAGTTTGACTTGACAGTCTGTGTACCCACATGGCTTATGGTTTAGTGTGATGATAATAAATAGAGATGAATTACAATTCTTATAAGGAAACAAAAGAAATGAGAGGAAGTAAAACTCGCCCTCTGTAGTATCCTACCAGGACATCTAGGTGCTGAAGCAGGGATGGACTTCTATTTCCCTTCCCTGAAGACAGTGTTAAATAGTCTCGATGCGTGGTTAAAGGAGTTAGGTTACTCTGTGTATGAAATGGGCAGAGATAGCTGTCCTAAGGGAAGATACAGGAACAGAGAGCAGAGATGAAGGTATGTTGTTGCAAACAGGCATCTGCAAAACTGAAAACTGACCGGTATCTTGGGAAGACTGCAAAGAAAACACATGCCATGTGTCATAGATTGAATTGTGTCCCCCCAAAAATGCGTGCAGCAATTTGCCTGGGCCATGAATTGTCCTCTATTTTGTGATTTCTCGTCTTGTAAAGCTGATCTCTGCCCATGGCTAATACATAGGATTCTGCTAAAAGAGGAATACGGTGGGGCTGCAACTCCCTGACTAAAGGACTTTTCCTGGAATGTGGCTTGCACCATCTTTTATCCTACAAGAGAGAATAAAAAGGAAAAGGAAGCTAGCAGAGAGCTGGTAACCTCATACCATCAAAAAAACAGCGACAGGAGTAGAGTGCGTCCTTCAGACCTGAGGTTCCTGTGCCAAGATGCTCCCTGACCAAAGACTGAAGCAACACAGTGCGTGACCTATGGGGCTTGAATGAAAACAATTTGGGTCTGTCTTTCCAGACATTAATCACAGATTCACGACTTTTAAATACCAAACAAATAAGCAAATCTAAAATCAAACAAGTATGGAATGGCAGTATTGGCACTGAATTTCATGTGCTGATTGTGTGTCAGGTACTGCATTGTACACTACATGAAATACCTTATTAAACCCTCACAACCAGTTTTTGAGGTAGGATTTTTACTTTTCTCCCTGTATAGGTAAAGAAACTGGAGCTTAAATCTAATTTATTTTCCAAACTCAGTGTAAATAGACAGCGAGTCTGAGACTGGACTTACATCACTTTGGATACCAAAGCCCATACATATGCTTTAAAAACATCAACCATTCTTCACAGTTTAAGGTTGTTGTTGGGTGCCATCAAGGTAGTCATGACTCAGGCACAACAGAAAGAAACACTGCCTTGTCCTTTGCCATTCTCGCGATCCTTATTATATTTGAGCCTACTGACAGAGTCGTTACGTTACTCCATCCCATTGAAGGTCTTCCTCTCTTTTGCTGACCCTCTGCTTGACTGAGCATGACGTCCCTCTTCAGGGTTTGGTCCGTCCTGATAACATGTCCAAAGGAAGCAGGATGACAGCTTGCTATCCTTGCTTCTGAGGAGTATTTTGGCTGTTCTTTTCCCAAGATATATCTGTCTATTCTTCTGGCAATATAGTATCTTCAGCATTCTTTTCCAGCACTGAAATTGAAAAGCATCATTCCCCTTTTGGTCTTCCTTATTCATTGTCAGTCTTTCATATACATCTGAGGCAACTGGAAAAACTATGGCTTGAGTCAGGTGCACCTTAGTCCTCAAGATGACATCTTTGCTTTTTAATCCTTAAAAAAACAACTGTGCTTTAGACGAAGGCTTACAGAACAAAGTAGTTTCTCATTAAACAGTTTTATGACATTGGCAAGCAACCCCACAACAGGTCAACACTAGCCTTTCTCAGGCCCAGGTTCCCTATTAACAACCATTTTAGTCAGCTAGTGCTGCTCTAACAAAAATACCACAGAGTCAATAGCTTTAACAAGCCAACAAAGGAAGGTTTATTCTTACACAGTCCAGTAGGCTACAAGTCCAAATTCAGGATGTCCGCTCCAGGGGAAGCCTTCCCCGCCTTGTAGGCCCTGGAGGAAAGTCTGGTATTGCATCAGTCTTTGTCCAGAGAGCATCTTGGCACAGGGACCTCAGGTCTGAAGGACATGCTCTTCTCCCAGTGCTGTTTTCTTGATGGTGTGAGGCTCCCAATTCTCTGCTTGCTTCCCTCTCCTTTTATCTCTTGTAAAATGAAAGGATTAAGGGTGGTGCGAGCCATGCTCCAGGGAAACTCCCTTTGCACTGGAGCAAGGAAGTGATCCTAGGAAAGGATTTACAGTCCCACCCTAATCCTTTAACATACAGCCTAGGAAAATCACAAAATGGAGGACAACCGTAGACTACAGGGAATCATGGCCCAGCCACAGAGCTATACCTATTTTGGGGGGACACAATTCAATCCCTGACACCAACTTTCCGATCACTTCCTGCCTTCCCCTCCCTGCCTCTGAGCTGTATAACCCTTAAGTCTCATTTTGTTTTATGGGCCATCCAATCTTTGGTTGAAGGGTGAACCTCAGGAGTGACTTCATTACTGAGCTAAATGAGTGTCCTGGAGCCATACTGTCTGTCGGGCCAGCAAGTCTGATCTTCCTTTTTGAGTCAGAATTTTGTTCTGTGTTTTTCTTCAGCTCTGTCTGGGTTGCTCATTTCTGATCCCTGTCGGAGTGGTGGTCTGTGGTAGTAGCTGGGCACCATCTAGTTGTACTGAATTCAGTCTGGTGCAGGCCATTGTAGATGTGGTACAGTAGTCCTTTGGACTAATATGTCCCTTGTTCTTTAGTTTTCTTCATTCTTCTTGCTCCCAAAGGGACAAGACCAGTGAAGTACCCTAGATGGCCATTCACAGGCTTTTAAGCCAAACAGACACTACTCACTAAAGTAGAATGTAGAATATTTTCTTTATCAATTATGTTATGCCAACTGAGTTAGATGTTCTCTGAGATCATGGTGCCCACTGCTCCTTGGCCCAGCATTTCGGTCCCTCAGGGAGTCTGGATGTGGTTACACAACTTCCATGACCTGGCCTTGTACAAGTTGTATTGCCTTCCCCAGTGCTGTGACTGTCTTACCTGTCACCAAAGTTACCACTTATCTGTTTTCTGTTTAGTATAAAAACAGAGGAATGGTGACTCCTGTCTCCATGATAACCATCAAAAGTTGTTTCTCTTTTTGTGTAAACTTTTTTATGAGCTGGTATAGTGGTGGTCTCATGCAATATTTGTCCTTCAGTGATTGACTTATTTCACTCAGCATAATGCCCTCTAGTTTCCTCCGTGTCGTGAGATGCTTCACAGATTCATTGTTCTTCTTTATTGTTGCATAATACTCCATTGTGTGTTGTACCACAGTTTGTCTATCCATTCATCTGTTGGTGGACATCTAGGTTGTTATCACCTTCTTGCTATTAACAGCGATGTTGCAGTGAGTGTGGGAGAGTACATGTTTATTCATGCAATAACTCTTATTTCTTTAGGATGTATTCCTAGGAATGGGATTGCTGGATGATGTGGTATTTCTATTTTAGCTTTCCGACTCGATGGCACTTGGCTTTGGCAAGGAAGTGCCATATTGTTTTCCAAAGTGGTTGTGTCATTTTGCATCCCTACCACCAGCAGTGTGTAAGAGTTCCAGTATCCCCACAGCCTCTCCAACATTTGTGATTTCCTGTTTTGGTGATTTGTGCCAATAATGCTGAGGTGAAATTGTTTCTCATTTTGGTTTTAATTTGCATTTCTCTAATGGCTGATGATCTTGAGCATTTCCTTATGTGTCTGCTGGCCACTCGAATGTCTTTGGTGAAGTGTCCATTTCCTTTGTCCATTGTTAATTAGATTGTTTGTCTTTTTGTTGTGGAGGTATTAGATTTTCTTGTAGAGTTTAGAGATTAGGCCTTTGCTAATTTATAATAGGTAATTTTTTTCCCCAGTTTGTAGGTTCTCTTTTTACTCTTCTGGTAAAATCTTCTAATGAACATAACTGTTTAAGTTTTAGATGATCCCAACTGTGTAGCTTATCTTCTGAAATTTGTGTGTTGTTGGTTACGGTTTGTATCCTGTTAATGGCAAGCAAAGATGGCAAGACTGCATCTTTGCATCTTACATACTTTGGACATGTCGTCAAGAAAGATCAGTTCCTGGAGAAGGTCATCATGCTTGGTGGAGTAGAGGCTCAGTGAAAAAGAGGAAGACACTCAACAAAATAGATTGACTCAGTGTCTGCAACAATGGGCTTAAGCATAAAAATGACTGTAGACGTGACTGGAGAATGTGGAACCAAAGATATAATTGCTGATACCAGATGAATCTTGGCTGAAAACAGAGCACACTAGAAAGATATTTACCTGTGTTTTATTGATTATGCACTGGTATTTGACTGTGTGGATCATAACAAATCATGGATAATATTGTAAAGACTGGGAATTCCAGAACATTTAAGAACGTTCAAGACTGGGCAGTGTTTCATTCTGTTGTTCATAGGGACACTGTGAGTCAGAACCAACTTGACGGCATCTAACAACAACAACAGCACGCATTAGGGTTTTTAAAGTTGATCCCATTTTTATTCCATGAACTTCATAATTTTGGGCTTTATATTTAGGTCTTTGATCCATTTTGAATTAGTTTTTATATACAGTGTAAGGTATAGGTCCTGTTTTGGTTTTTGGTAAGTAGACTTTCAGTTTTGTTGGAATCATTTGTTAAAAAAGATTGTCTTTTCCCCACTTGATGGACGTTAGGCCCTTGTTGAAGATCAGGTGACAATAGGTGAGTAGATTTACATCTGGGTTCTTAATTCTGTTCCATTGGTCAATGCTTCTGTAATTGTACCAGTACGAGGTTGTTTTGACAACCACAGCTGTATATAGATTCTGAGGTCAGGTAGTGTGAGTCCTCTTATTTCTTCTTCTTCTTCAATAGTGCTTTATTTATCAGGGCTTCTTTCCTTTCTATGTAAATTTACTGCCAAGTTGTTCTATATTTAAAGAGATCTTTTGCAGCAGATTTTCCCAATTTAGTAATGTCATTTGATTTCTTGGCTGTTTCTTTCATGGGCATTCATTGTGGATCCAAGTAAAATGACATCCTTGACAATTTTAATATTTTCTCCATTTATCGTAATATTGTTCACTGGTCCAGTTGTGAGGAGTTTTGTTTTACCTATATTGACATTTAATCCATTCTGAAGGCTGTAGTCTTTGATCTTCATCACTGTTTCAAGTCCTCTTTGCTTTCAGCAAGTAAGGCTGTGTCATCAGTGTATCACAGGTTGTTACTAAGTCTTTCTCCAATCTTGATGCCACATTCTTCTTCATATGGGCCAGCTTCTCAGATTATTTGCTCAACCTAAGGACTAAGTGTGGTGAAACTTTGATGCATACTTTCCCTGAGTTTAAACCATGTAGTATCCTCTTGTCAGATCCGACTTGACGGCACATGGCTTGGCTAGTATCCTCTTGTTCTTACCAAATGACTGCCTCTTGTTCTATGTACACCTTCCTCATGAGCACCATGGAATGTTCTGGAATGTCCATTATTTACAATATTATCCATGATTTGTCATGATCCACACAGTCAAATACCAGTACATAATCAATAAAACACAGGTAAACGTCTTTCTAGCATTCTCCACTTTCAGCCAAGTTTCATCTGATATCAGCAATGATATCCCTGGTTCCATGTTCTCTTTTGAATCCAGCTTGAATTTTTGACAGTTTTCTGTGTTGTACTGTTGCAACCGTCTTTGAATTATCTTCAGCAGGATTTTACTTTCCTGTGGTGTTAATAATACTGTTTGATAATTTCTTCCTTTCATTGGTCACTTTTCTTTGGAATGGGCACAAATACAAATCTTTCACAGTCCATTGGCTTAGTGACTATCTTACAAATTTCTCAGTGTTAGACAAGTGAGCGCTTCCTGTGTTGTATCCTTTTGTTGAAGCGTTTCAGTTGGTATCCCCTCAGTTCCCTGGAGGCTTGTTTTTCTCTAATGCCTTCAGTCCTGCTTGGACTTCTTCCTTCAGTGCCATCAGTTCTTGAACATATGCTACCTCCTGAAATGGTTGAATCATGACCAATTCTTTTTGGTACAGTGACTATGAGATCAGACAATTAAGTTCATGAACTCTTACTGGAAATAGTGCCGCACACCTCATTGCTGAATGGCACTATGGTCGCCTTTGAAGTACTCCCCTTGGGAAGCTATGCACTGATGCCAGTGTCTAGTCCACCGTTCAAAGAACTTTTTCTAGGATAAGTTCACAAACTTAATTGTCAGGCAGTATTTGATGAGATCTCTGGTGGATATTCCAGAAAAAGAGCTCCAAAGTGCTTTGAAGCGTGAACTAGGTGCTGGTGTTCGTGCACAGCTTGCCATGGGGAATATTTTGAAGGTGAGCATAGTGATATTCAGCAATGAGGTATGTAGAGCATTTTCTGGGATGAATTTGTGAACTTAATTGTCCCTGTATGTCTTCCTACCCTCTTCTTTGGATGCTGCCTGTGTCATTCATTTTTGGCTCAGAGAATCTTTCAAAATTGCAACTTGAGGCTGCAATTTTTTCTTTAGTTCTTTCAGCTTGAGAAATTCTGAGTGTGTTCTTTCCATTTTCATAGTGTTGTTAGGTGTGGTCGAGTCAGTTCCAACTCATAGTGATCCTGTGCACAACAGAATGAAACACTGCCCGATCTTGCACCATGTCCACAATTGTTTTTATGCTTAAGCCTGTTGTTGCAGCCACTGTCTCAATCCATCATACTAATGGTATTCCACTTTTTCGCTGATCTTTCACTCTACCAAGCATGGTGTCCTTCTCCAGGGGCTGATCTTTCCTGACAATGTGTCCAAAGTCTGAAAGATACAGTCTTTTCCTGTTCTATGGTATAATGAATAGCAGCAGAACGTTTTCGTATTACTGGTGCTTAAAGGAATAAAATGGAGGAAGGAAAAGGGATGGAGAAAAATGAATGACCTCCTTTGGGTTGGAGGCTCCCTTACCTTTGATTTTACTAGTTACTTTGTTATGCATTTAACCCTGACACAGATATCAAGTTATTCCTGATCCAGGCTGGATTTCTCCTTTGACCTGTAAACAATTAAAATCTTTCAAACAAACAAAAACCTGTTTATAGTTAAGCCAGATAATTAAAGGAAAAATAAAATTTGTATATACATGCAATAATATTGGCCTGTGAAGAAAGGAAGGCAGAAGAAGACAACCCCTTTCTTCTAGACATTTAATGACTATTGGACTGAAATTACTCTCAGGCACATTGTATTTTTGGTTGATCTTGTGGAATGTCTATTCGATGTTTTAAAAATCACTTATCCATGCAGTTTTGGCATCTCTCTGCTGTGTTAGTAATCACAGTTTTATATTAGATTTTACTTCCATCTTTTATGTAGCTTCTGAATTTTCCCTTCAAAATGTGTAAACAGGTAACTTTCATCTGCAGAGGATATCAAAAGAGTAATCAAGAGTAGGAAAATAATCTTAATATTCCAAAATATTTGACCTAAATTATGCATATACTTCTAGAAAAGCTGGAGAAGCTAAATACTGGCTCCCCACCTGAAGTCATGGGACTACTGACAATTTCTTTAATGTCGTGATGTAAATCCTTATAAAACACCTGAGAAACATTCTAGTAAGCCTATGTGTTGTGCAAACACTTAGTATGCTCCACTGTTAACCAGAAGTTTGAAGGTTCAAGTCTACCCAGAGGTGCTTTGAACAAAGAGTCTGTACTTTGGAAAGCTGAGCCACTGAAAACACTTCTGAGCACAGTTCTACTCTGATACACACAGGGTTACTGTGAGTCATGAGTCATGTGTCATGGCTTGACAGCCATTGGCGTGGCTTTCTCTGTTTTAAAACAATGTAATTGGTTACCATTTGCCAGGTACTGTACTTTATATACATATATTATCTTGTATAATCCTCACAGAAAATCTGTGAACTAGGTCGTGTTAATGTTTCTATTTCATGGATACATATTCTGAGAGATTAAGCTATTTCCTGATATCACACAGATATTGTTGTTAGGTGCCATCGAGTAGGTTCCAACTCATAGGGACTCCGTCTCAACAGAACGAAATACTGCCTGGTCTTGTGCCATGCCCACAATTGTGTATATGCTTAAGCCCATAGTTGCAGCCACTGTTTCAATCCAACTTCTTTAGGGTCTTCATCTTTTCTGATGAGACGCCACTCATGATGTCCTTCTCCAGGGACTGATCCCTCCTGACAACATGTCCAAAGTATGGAACCCAGCTAGGAAGCACGAACCTGGGGTATGGGGACAAGTCTCTCTGCATCTGTAACAATGGTGCAGTAGAGGTGTTGTACCTCCTCTAACTTCAAGAAGGAGAGTGAGAATCATTATCAGCATCAACATCCCAAGGCTGATTCCAAGAGGCAGAGGTCAGGCACATCTCCCGTCTCCAACGTTTTAAGCAGTTCTGGCATCAGCCGTGCCTTCCAGGGCCCTCTCTATTTCTCTGCTGGGCTTCATAATTCATTGCAGTTGCCACTGAGAGCTCACAGACAATTCTTGCTATAATGAGGTTTATTAGGGAAATAGCAAGTGACGATTCTGGATCTGAATGACTCATTATGCGGTTCTTCAACTAAGAGAACCTCTTTTCAGATGTGCCTTCAAACAGGCCACTCTTGGGCCCTCAACCCCTAGGCTGTTGACCTCTTGGCCAGGCTTCTGCTCTGTTTGGGCAAGCGTTACAGATCTCTTTAATTATGCCAATGAGGGGTGCCCTACTCTGCCAAGTAAGCCTGAGCCTGAAGGCCCTCAGCTCTCTTGCTTAGTAGGTCAGTAAAATTAGCTCTGACAGCAAGCACCCAGAGGTACCCTGCTCCACCAGGAAGTCTCTTGCCCAAAGGTGCTTAGCTCACTTGCTCCATGGGTCTGCACACTCAATGCAACTGCTTCGCTCCATGGGCCAGGAGGCCCGTCACACTGCCTTCTGCCAGTCTTCTGGTTTTGCTGCCTATATTGCCACTGTTTCTCTGCCACTGCTTCTTGTTCTCTTTCCCTGTCTCTAGTGTTGCTACTCTCTTTCTCTCTCTTGGGTCTAAGTGGTTTACTTCATAGTGCTTCTGGGTCCGAAGGGTGTGTTCTACTTCTAGGGCTTTTGTCTTAGCAGTAGTGAGATCCCCCATTTTTGCCTCTAGGGTGGCTCATTTTAACTTAGCACGATGGCAAAACTGACCAATCTCCTTGATAGGTTCTATATACTTTATTTACACGGTCCCACCCAACAAGAGTGTTAAGTACCTTATTTGCATTATTAATTGGCAAGCTGTTCAAACCCCTTAGTGAGCCACAAGCACCCCATTTACATAGCCCTACCCAGTCGTTTGGTGGGAGTCAAAAGACCCTGGTGCGGAAGGCCATATAAAAGTGATCCATCACACTGTAGCATCTATAGCCTACCCAGTCTGCCTGTCCACGGCTGCAACAAGAACTAGCCACAGACACCTAATAGTCTTACATCCATTCCCCATTCTTCTTTTTTTGTTGTCATTATGTTGAAGTACACATAACATAAAATTTATGATTTTAATCTTTTTAAGCTTTGCGATTCAGTAGTATTAAGTACATTCGCAATGCTGAACAACTATCACCACTCTCTAGTTCTAGAACTTTTTGATCATCTCAAAGAGAAATCATCAAGCAGTGCATTCACCATTCCCATCTCCCCTCAGCCCCTGGCAACCTTTAATCTCCTTGCTAATTCTCTGCATTTGCCTACAATCCGTGGTGTTCTGTGTCTGGCTGTTTTCATTTAGTGTAATGTTCTTTAGATTCATGTGTGTTGTAGTTTGTGTCAGTATTTCATACTTTTTTTATGCCCCAATTGTACTTCGTTGCATGGATTTACCGCATTTTGTTTATCCATTCCTCAGTTGATAAAATGATTGTCTATTCTATTAATAAAAATATTCTTGTCTTTGCTTGCAGACCATTCTACACTCCTAAATTGTGTATTCTGAATGGACCCTATAGTAGACACGTGATAAAGACCTGATGAATCAGTGCTCAGTAAGTGCTTAGTGACTTGGACAGTGAAAACTAAGTCTGATCCCCTTGTCTAGAACTAACTTAAGGCATCAGAGTCCCCAATCTAATTAGACAGTGGCATTTTTTAAAGAAAGGACTTTGCTCTGTATCTGAGCCCTGATGTGCTATGTCTATATGTATGTATGTATCTATACATCTATGTGCCTATCTATTGATCTCTATAGTAAGAGCTGTAGGGATGAGTTGCCTTCAGAATTTGACGTCTTTCTGGGCTGTGTTCCCAGATATGTGTGTGGGTTTGTGACCCATTAAAACTTTATAAAGAACTTTATCAACAAAAGAAGTTGCTGGCACCCATGAAACACAGGTCCTTTCAAATGTTAGTAGCAAGTTCTAAGCTATTGCTCTCTTTGGACTTGTTTCTACTTGTCATCTGCCTTGAAATCACTGTCATTTCAGATGTAGCCTGAATTTCCAGTATATGACCAAATGTAGTAAAGAGTGGGGAATGTTTTTGTTATGGATCGAATTGTGTCTTCCCCCACACCCAAAAATGTGTGTGGCAGATTAGCTAGGCTATGATTCCTGTCATGGGATGTTCCTCCATGTTGTAAGTCCTGTCTCTATGATGCTAATGAGGGAGGATCAGTGGCAGTTGTGTAGGTGGGACAGGACTTAACATGTAAGATTGTATTGTGCTTTGAGGCAATCTTTTGGGATATGAATGAAAAGCAAGCAAGCAGACGGTTGAGGACCTCATATCACCAAGAAGCAATGCTGGGAACAGAGGATATCCTTTGAAAAAGACTAAGGGTCCCTGTGCATCAGAAGTTCCCAGTCTAGGGAAAGATTGACCACAAGGACCTTTTTGCAGAGCCAAGAGAAAAAGCCTTCCCCTGCTGCTGACACCCAGAATTTGGACTTGTAGCCTACTAGGCTCTGACAGAATAAACTTTAAAGCCGTCCACTTGTGGTATCTCTGTTACAGCAACACTGGATAACTAAACCAGTCTTAAAAAATAAAAAGTACTACACAGATGCAAGGTATTCATCAGCAGACACAATGTGCCCAGAAGGCCATTGCCAAGAATTTTAGAATTTAAATATATATCATATATACAGATACCAGCACACTTAGTAGATTCTGGGAAGCACGTGATGGTGAGGAGAGAGGAAATGCCCTTTCTGGGAAAGAGTCTACCTTTCTAGTACTGTTGAAGCACAAACATCCTAGTTTAGGCTTAGGAAACACGCTCAAGTAAGATTGTGGGTCATAATTAGAGTAGGATTTGAACTCAGGTCCCTAATTTCAAAGCTTGATGACTCAATACTCTGCTGAAGAAGTGAGACTATAGGCCTCTAAAACACAGCACCCAAGACCTGGCTATCATCCAGATCCCACAGCAACTCATTATAACACTGTCACTGTAATCAATGCCTTATGGTGTGATTCAACAAACATTTAACACATACCCACAGGGTTATGTTCTGGGAAGGAGAAGTGATAAATAAAGACCATGATCCCTGCCTTTCTATAACTAACTCATGGTTTAGCAGGTAAATCTTTACACGTTGCTCTCAGTGATGAAAAGGGAGTAGGGTAAGAAAATTAAAATCCTGATTGTGGCACTGGACAGTTGGGAAATACTCCCACCATAGCTGACTTCAAGCTACCAACAACTTACCAACAGTTTACCAACTAGTTTGTAAAAAAATCCTGACAATACGGCAGTTGGCTCTTATGAGTCAGTATGAGTTCACTAACCAGCTTCAACACACCACTGAATAGAAAAGGTTATATCCTGTTTGGCATGAAATGCTATCATTTTAGATCAAGTATCAGGGTTCAGTATGTGAGAAACTACAGTTGCCCCCCTTGGATTGTGTGACTTCCCTTGCTGGTTAGGTAGGCGCTGAGGGTGACAGCAGCACCAGGAGCACACTTCTGGGTTCGGTGAGAAATCGTTTTTTGAAAATCAAAAAGAAGAAAGAAACATGAATTAGACAAAATCCAACAATGTACTATACAATCCTGAAAGAAGAAGAGATAAGACACACAGCATGCAGTTGCTGAGACAATATGAGTATTTGCAAAGCAGTTGTGAAGGTGAACTTAGGGAAGAAATGAAAGGTCTGACAATTAAGTCCATGAACTTAATTGTTCTAAGTGCTACATACCTCACTGCTGAGTATCACTGTGGTCACCTTCAAAGTACTTCCTTTGGGAAGCTATGCACTGATGCCAGTGCCTAGTCTACCCTTCAAAGCCATTTTCCAATTCTTTCTGGAATGGTCATTCTGCACTGTGACGTGGTGGCAAGTTTGCAAACTTAATTGTATAGTTGTCTGTGAGGGAGTTTTGAGCCACTAAACAAATAGCTATCTTGGAACACATTCCCTACATATCTGATCGGGCCTCAAATGAATTTTTTCTTTAGCCCCAAATAAAGGAAATATTGAAAGGAAGACATTTTGATGACATTCAGGACATCAAGGGTAACACAACAACAGTTCTGATGGCCATTCCAGAAAGAGTTCCTAAACTGCTATGAAGAGTGGACTAGGTACTGGCATCAGTGCACAGATTCCCAAAGGGAGTACTTCAAAGGTGACCATAGTGATATTCAGTAGTAAGATGTGTAGCACTTCTCCCAGGATGAGGCTGTAAACTGGCGGTCCAAGATTCCATCTCTTGGTACAAAAATTGTGAACTGTGTTCCCCCCCAAAATGTGTGTGGTCATTTGGCTGGGCCATGATTCCTGGTACTGTGTGATACTCTTCCTTGTTGTAAACACTGCCTCTATGTTATCAGTGAGGGAGAAGGGGCAGCAGTTGTGTTGGTGGAGCAGGACTCAGTGTGTACGAATGTTTTATGTCTTGGCAATCTCTCGAGATAAAAGGAAAGAAGCTAACAGAGAGATCTGGGAACTTCATAGCATCAAGAAGAAAGCAGAGCCGGAAGCTGAGTAATTCCTTCGGAAAGGAGCGAGATCCCTGTGTCTCACAAGCTTCCAGTCCAGGGGAAGATTCACAACGAAGACCTTCCTCCAGAGCCAGCAGAGAAAGCTGTCCCCTGGAGCTGACAACCTGAATTTGGACTTGAAGCTGACTGGACTGTGAGAAATAAAATTTCTCTTGTTGAAGTCATCAGTTGTGGTACTTCTGTTAAAGCAGCAATAGCTAAGACAACCTGTGAAGTTTTCAGCACCTTGAACATGGATTTGGTGTTCTCTCTGTCTCCAGAAAATGATATTAGGGACAATAATTAGAAGAGAAACTCACATTAAGTGTATTGCTGGTTTAAGGACTCCTGAGGTAGTGAATATGAATTTTTCAATTTGCACAAATGCAGGTGTATTTTAAAATGCTCTAGTTTCCAGTTCTGTCACTATAGGCTCTACTTTTGATGCTTTGTTTTGATCATTTTTTTTGTCTCTGAAAAGGATTTTCTTCTTTTGTTCTGTTATTCTGTATTTTGCTTCTTTGATGTGGTGCTTGGCTGCCATGTTGCTAAAAGCGCATTGCTCAAGCTTAGAAAAAACAAACAATGCCTACCACCTACATATTTGCCCTCACTGAACAGCTTCCTTCCTTCCAGTTAATCAAAAGAGAGTCTAGATGGGTTGCTTCCTCTATTCATCAAGGCGATTGTCAGTTGAAAGGGAGAAAAATAGCAAACAATGCTAGCAGTCTGGAGAAGCCCTTAGCAAGAGAAGCTAGCAAGAGGGAGTACTCTTTAGAAAGTATTTGGAATTTAGAATACATTTTAATTTTCCTCCCAGATTATCAAATGTTTAATTTACATTACAGATTGAAGAATAAGTAGAGCATTACTGAGAATTTTCTTTAAATTTTTTTGTGCCAGCCTGAGTGTGGACTGCTCTGAAAACCTCACTGGCAACTAAAGTAGCTAGTTAGCTAGCTAGCAAAGTGCCAGTGAATCGGAGAGAAAGCAAAGATGTTCTGCAAGTAATTATTTGTAAAAATAAACAATTAGAAACAACTAAAATGTACAAATTATAGAGGATCTTTAAGTAAATTATGATATCTCCATTGAATGAAATATTAAGTAGATATTTAAATATTTATAAAACTGTAAGGATAATTGATATTCATGTCTATGTTAAGTGAAATCAGAATTGTATGTATGCTATACAAATGTTCACAGTGGCTTTATCATTCATAGAAAAAATCTGGAAACAAAATGTTCCTCACAACATGAGTGGATAAACCAACGACAGCGTATTCATACAATAGAATATTACTCAGTGATAAAAAGAGCAAACTATTGATACATGAAGGAATCCTAAAAATATTATGCTAAGTGAAAATCACCACACACACAAAAATACATGATGTATATTTCCATATATGAATTTCTAGAAGAGGAATACTAATCTGTCTGTGGTGATAAAGTAGACCATTAATAGTCTGTAACATTGTTAGTAGGAGATTCACAGTGAAGGGGCACAAGGGGCCCTTTTGGAACAACATAAATATTTTGTATTTTGATGAAGACATTAGTTACACAGGGATATAACTGTCAAAAGTCATGAAACTGTACATTTAAATTATATGCATTTATTTTATAATAATGCCCCGTAAATTCTCTTTAAAATCTAATATAGCATATCATTTAATTCTGTAAAACAAATAAGAAACTACATTCAGATATCAGAAAAGTCTGCCCATTATTACCACTTTTACTCAGCACTTTACCACAAGTCCTAGTTAGAGCAGTAAGGAAAGAAAAAGGAATAAAAGACATACAAATTGGTAGGGAAGAAGTAAAATTAACCCTGTTACATGGATGATCACCTGCATAGAAAATCTCAGAGATTCTACAGGAAAGCTATAGGAACTAATAGAGGCAGATCTAAGAAACAAAGAGAGAGAGAGAGAGAAAGAGAAAGAAGGTATAATATACCATACTCATGAAGAAGAATGCATAACATTGTGAGAATGCTGGTACTACCCCACATGAAGTTGGTTTTTGTTTTTGTTTTTGTTGACATGAGCCATTTGGCACTCCAGATTTTATTTCACAGCGCTGATTATAGCTCACTCCTTCCAGAGAGCTGCAGCCAAGGAAAAGGAACTAGTCCTCCCTTGAGGGCCTGAAGCTCACCGTGGTACACAGGTACTTGCTTAAGTTCATTTGTGGGACCCTTTCTGCCTGTCCTTTGTCCACTGTGCAGGTCTGATATGATGGCTGTGATGTTGACACTCCTCTCACAGCCCTTTGGGGGTCCTGGTTCTCAGCCAGCTTAGCCTCAGTGATCTTGAGGAAGCATCTGCTGGTCAGCCAGCGGGGCCTGGAACTGTGCATGTGCTGTTTCAACCTGTTTGTTCATCAGGTGCATAAGGATATTGTTCTCTTTGTCCCAGTGTTCCAGCTGGGCGCCATTTCATCAGCCTTCAGTCTGGTCTTCATCACCTAGAAAACAGCAATGCATCAGGTCGTCTTGGGCAGGAAAACACCTTCCATGGGGGCTCTTCCTGTGATAGGCATCATGGGAGCTTCCTAACCTGAGAGCATAGAAGCCACAGGTACTTGTTGCCTTTAAATAGGACCAAGACACTGGAGAGATTTTTTTTTCCCTCTTTCTTCTTTTTTTAAGCTATTATTTTTTATTGTCAGACTGTCTTTGAACCAACAAACAAGATTTTGCATGGCTGTCCAAAAGGGGTAAGGTAAATTTCTTGTTTGTTTTGGTGGCCTTAGTTGATTCAAGCCTTTATAATGTTTCCATATAAAAATAAAAGACCAAAACCAGATTATTTTGTTCCCAGTCATCTATGCTGATTTATTTGCTGATGAAATTTATGTAATACAATCTTGATCCAAATTCCAGCAACACTCTTCAATGAAATGGAAAAAATAATCAACAACTTCAGATGGTAAAGAAAGAGGCTTGTGACAAGCAAAGCATTACTGAAGAACAAGAACAAAGTAGGAGGCCTAACATTCTGTATTCTCATATATACAGCCACTCTAGTCAAAACAGTCCAGTACTGGCATAATGACGGACACATAGACCAATGACAAGGAACTGAGAACCCAGAAGTAAATCCATCCTCCTATGGACAGCTGATCTTCAATAAATAGTTAAAATCCACTAAATGGAGAAGAGAAAGTCTCTTTTACAAAGTGGTGCTGGCAAACGCTGGATGTCTCTGCAGAAGAATGAAGCAAGATCCATACATCATAGTATGCTCGGAAACTAACTAAAAACAGATCAAAAGACATGAATCTAAAATTTAAAACTATAAAGATTATGAAAGAAAAGGAAAAAATAGGGACAGTACTAGGGGCCTTAATGTATGCCATAAACAGAATATCAAATATAACCAAAGATGCACAAACAGCAGAAGATAAGCTAGATAACTATAACCTCCTAAAAATTAAACACTTAACGCTTGTCAAAAGACTTTGCCAAAAGAGGGAAAACAGAAGCTACAGACTGGGAGAAAATTTTTAGCTGTAACATATCCAACAAGGGTCTAATCTCTAAAATTTATAGAAAATTATAACACCTCAAACACAAAAGATAACTCAGTATTAAAATACACAAAGGATAGGAACAGACACTTCACCAAAGATGTTCAGGTTGCTACCAAACATATAAACAGGTACGATCATTCACTGTTAGAGAGAAGCAAATAAAAGCTACAATAAACTACAATAAGATACCATCCCACTCTGGCAACAACGGTGCTAATCAAAAAAATAGAAAACAACAAATTCTGGCAAGATTATTTGGAGACTGAAACTCTATATGCTGCTGGTGGGAATGTAAATTGGTACAACCACTATGGAAAATGGTATGAGGCTTCCTTAAAAAGCTAAAAATAGAAATATCACATGTTCCAGCAACCCCATTCCTAGCTATACACTTTAGAGAAGTCATAACTGTGACACTGATGGCCACATGCACACCTATGTTCACTGCAGCATTATCCACAATAACAAAGGATGGAAATAACCTAAATGGCCATCAGCAGAGGAATGGGTGAAAAAAGGTGGCAGACACACACACAACGGAGTACTACATAGATAAAAAACAATGGTGAATCTGTTAAATGTCTCACAGTGTGGATGGATCTGGAGGATATTAAGCTGAGTGAAATAAGTCAATCACAGAAGGACAAATGTTGTATGAGACCACAATAATAAAAAGTCAAGAAAAGGTTTACACACAGGAAGAAACATTCTTTGATGGTCACCCTGGATGAGAGAGATGGAAAATGACTATGTACAAAAAAGAAAAAAAAACATTTCCATCGAGTTGGATCCGACTCATAGTGACCCAAGAGGTCAGAATAGAAAACCTGTGTTAATTTTAATGAAGGAAAATCAATGTGACAGAACAATTTGTATGTAAGTTATTGATTCATAAATTTAGCTTGCTGTGCATACCTTCACTTACAGAACAATAAAATGTTAAACAAACAATAGTTTAACTATTGAAAATGTTGGAGCCCTGGTGATGTAGTGGTTAAGAGTTACAGCTGCTAACCAGTATGATGGCAGTTCAAATCTACTAGCTTCTCCTTGGAAACCCCGTGGAGCAGTTATTTTGTGTTTGTTACGTGTTGTCAAGTCAGTTCTGACTCAGCAACTGTATGCACAACAAAACAAAACACTGCCTGGTCCTTCTTAAGCTCATTGTTGCAGCCCTCTGTCAATCAGTCTTTTTGAGGGTCTTCTTTTTTTACTGACCCTCTACTTTACCAAGTATGATGTATTTCTTTAGGGACAGATCAGGAGTATTTAAGATGCAGTCTTAGATGTCATCTAATATGTCTAGAGAGATTATCTAAGAAGCAGTCTCGCCATCTCTGCTTCCAAGGAGCACTCCGGTGGTACTTCTTCTAGAGCAGATCTATTTGTTATTTTGGCGTGGTCCATGGTACATCCAATATTCTTCTCCAACACCACAATTCAAAGGCATCAATTCTTCTGTCTTATTAATTGCCCAGCTTTCACATGCCTACAATGTGATTAAAACTACCATGGCTTGAGTCAGGCACACCTTAGTCTTCAAGATGACATCTTTAATTTTCAACACTTTAAATAAAGAGGTCCTTTGCAACAGATTTGCTCAAAGCAATGCGTCTTTTGATTTCTTGACTTTGTTCTACAGTGGTTTCCTGCCTTGAGCATAAGGGGAAAAAAAAGAGAGAAAGAAATTATGTATCATGGACTGAATTGTATCACTCAAAAATATGTCATCTTACCTAGACCATGATTTCCATACTGTGATTGTCCAACATTTTGTCATCTGATGTGATTTCTGTAGGTGTTGTTGTAAATGCTATCTCTATGATGGTAATGGGTAGGATTAGAGACAGTTATGTTAAGGAGGCAGTACTCAATCTACAAGGTGAGATTGTGTTTCTTAAGCCAATCTCTTTTGAGGTATAATAGAGAGAAGTGAATGGAGAGACATGCAGACTTCATACCATCAAGAAACAAGAGCGAAGAGATTAGCATATCATTTGTACCTTGAGTCCCTCTGCTAAGATGCATCCTAGCCAGGGAAGATTAATGACAAGGACTACTCCCAGAGCAGGCAGAAAGTCTTTTCCTGGAGCTGGCACCCTGAATTTGGAATTCAAGCCACTTGCACTAAGAGAGATTAAATTTCTATTTGTTAAAGTTATTTGTATGTTGTATTTCTGTTATAGCAGTACTAGATACTAGGACACTATGCACAGAAAAATATTTTGAGAATATTAATAAATATCAAAAAATTGTATATTGTCTCGAAATATTGAATGTAAAGTAGCTGTTATTTCTCTTAATTATATTTAAAAGATCTACTGGAAGCAAAAATTTGTAACTTTATATATCTGTATGTCTATTCCTTGTCGGATCTGACTCTATGGCACTTGGCTTTGGCGTCAGATAAAACACATGAGAATCAAGTGGACTACATCTTTGGAAAGAGACAATGGAATAGCTCAGTATCATTAGTCAGAACAAGAGTCAGAACAAGGCCAGGGGCCTGCTGTGGAACAAACCATCAGTTGCTTATATATAAGTTCATATTGAAGCAGAAAAAAATTAAAATAAGTCCACAAGAATCAAAATATGACTGTGAGTATATCCTGCCTAAATTTGGAAACCACCTCAAAATAGATTTGATGCACTGAACACTAGTAACAGAACACCAGATGAGTTATGGGATGACGTCAAAGACAATGTACGTGAAGAAATCAAAATGTTGTTAGAAAACAGGAAAGAAAGAAAAGTGCAAAATGGGTGTTAAGAGAAACTCTGAAACTTGTTCTTCGAACATAGATAAACAGAATGGAAGAAATGATTAAATAAAAGAGCTGAACAGAAGATTTCTAAGTGTGGCGTGAGAAGACAATGTATTATAATGAAATGTGCAAACATGTGAAGATAGAAAACCAAGGGGCAAGAACATACTCGCATTTTTCAAGATGACAGAACTAAGGATATTTTTCAAGCCTTGAGTTGCAATATTAAATGATTCTTTGTGCACAATATGGAATAATGCAAGATGCATTAAAAGAAGACGGGAGAAATACACAGTCACGATACCAAAAGTAATTGGTTGATGTTCGACAATTTCACAAGGTAGCATATCATCACAAATTAATGGTAGTGAAGGAAGAAGTCCATGCTATACTGACGGCACTGGCCAAAAAAAAAATGAGGCTCCAGGAGCTGATGGAATATAAGTTGAGATGTTTCAACAAAAGGCTGCAGCACTGGAGGCACTCGTTCATCTTCTAGTATGCCATGGAGTTTCGCAGGCAGCTACCTGGCCAACAACCTGGAAGAGATCCATATTTTTGCGCTTTCCAAAGAAGGGTGATCCAACAGTAAAATACGGATGTCATTGAATACTGTGAATAATGTCATTAATGCCACATGCAAGTAAATTTTTGCTGAAGGTCATTCAGAAACAGTTGGAACAGAACATTGATAAGGAACTGCCAGAATTTCAAGTTAGATTCAAAAGAGAACAAGGGCTATCATTGCTGAGGTCAGATGGATCCTGGCTGAAAGCAGAGAATACCAGGAAGATGTTTGCCTGTGTTTTATTGCCCATGGAAAGGCATTTAACTATCTGAATCATAACAGTATGAGAAATGGGAGTTCCAGAATATGTAATTGCACTCATGGGGAAATCACATGTAGATGAAGAGGCAGTCATTTGAATAGAACAAGAGTTTAAAATCAGGGACAGTGTGCATCATAGTTGTATCGTTTCACCGTATTTATGTAGTCTGTGTGCTGAGCAAATAATCCAAGAAACTGAACTATGTAAAGAAGAACATGGCACCAGGGTTTGCAGAAGACTCATAACAACCTGTGTTATGCAGATGACAACACAATGTTGCATGCTAAAAGTGAAGAGGACTTGAAGAAGTCTAACTGATGAAGATCCAAGACTACAATTTTTAGTGTGTATTGTCTTGCAAAATGAAGAAAACAGAAATACTTGCAACTGGACCAGTAAGCAGCATCAGAACAAGTAAGGAAGGACTGAAGTTGTTGAGGACTTCCCAGCACTCAGAACCTGTAATCAATGACTATGTAAGCAGCAGTTAAGAAAGCAAGCTATGTATTGCATTGGGCAAGTCTGCTGCAAAAATCCTCCTTAAAGGGTTAGAAAGCAAAGATGTCGTTTTGAAGACTAAGTTGTGCTGTCCTAAGCCGTGGTATTTTCAGTTGCCTCATATGCGTGTGAAAGCTGGACAGCAAGCAAGAAGACCAAAGAAGAATTAATGCTTCTCAAGTATGCTGTTGGCAAAGAATGTTGAACATACCATGGACCACCAGAAGGATGAACAAGTCTGTCTTGGAAGAAGAACAGTAAGAGTGCTCCTTAGACGCAAGGATGGCAAGACTTGGTCTCATGCACTTTGGGTGTGTTACCAGGTGGGACCAGTCCCTGGAGAAGGACATGATGCATGGTAAGGTAGACGTCAGTGAAAACGTGGAACACTCTCAGGGAGATGGGTTGGCACAGCTGCTGCGACAGTGGGCTCAAACACAGCAAGAACCATGAGGATCAAGCAGGACCTGGCAGGCTTTCGTTCTGTTGTACAAGTGGTCACTGTATGTGGGAACAGACTCTATGGCAGTTAATAGCAATAAGAACAATAATCGGTCTGACTTTCTGTTCATCAATCTATCATCCATCTGTCTTCTTCTAGCTTCATAAATTATTACCATTATGTAAAACTGGAATTGCACCTACATATATACGTATTATACACATACATACATACTTACATACATATATATACATACATACACACATATACATATATAGGTATATAAATATGAAACCCTGGTGGTGTAGTGGTTAAGTGTTACAACTGAATCCACCAGCTGCTCCTTGGAAGCTCTGTGGGCCGGTTCTACTCTGTCCTATAAGGTCACTATGAGTTGGAATTGACTCACTGAAAGTGGGTTTTTGTTATATATATATATGTGTGTGTGTGTATATATATCTGCTTGGAGATGACTAACATGGTAACAATTTGCTTCTTAATAATGTAACTGAAGTATGCCTTCTTAACTTGCATATGCCTCCTTGGCTAATTCAGTTGGCCTGCCTGACCCTGTTCCCTCCTGGATTTGGGGAGTCACTCCAGAGAAAAGTAATAATATACTTTATGTCTGTAAACAAAGGCAAGCTCACTGACTGTTCAGAGTACTTTGATCACTTATTTTGTCAGGATCAAAGAATAGAGACTATCGATTACCTAGTGTTCTAATTGGGCCTGTATGTGTAATGCAAAGATCACCGGAGTAGTATTGATTATTGTTTCTGGAATCCCAATAAAGACTGGCCATTGCTCTCCTGGGAGACAGTCATCCTTACAAACAACAACAATAACATCAACTACTGCCACCAACAAAAAATGAGTAGAAAAACACTGAAAAAATGGTATGAATAATTAAATGATTTGGAACTTCAATATTTGTAAGACACTGGTACCCACAATAGAAACCTTGGTAAGATAGTGGTTAACAGCTACAGCTGCTAACCAAAAGGCAGCAGTTCAAATCTACCAGGTACTCCTTGAAACTTTATGAGGCAGTTCTGTTCTATCCTTTAGTTAGAATCACCATGAGTCAGAATCTGATCAAAAGCAGTGGGTTCAGTGGGATTGTTTGTTTTCACACCCGCAACAAGTCATGTGATATAATGGTCTTGTGATGTGGATAGCAGAAAGAGGGAACCTGGGTGGTGCAGTGGTTAAAAGCTATGGCTGCCAATCAAAAGGTCACCAGTTCAAATCCACCAGGCACTTCTTGGAAACCATATGAAATAATTCTACTCTGTCCTATAGGATTGCTGTGAGTCAAAATCAACTTGACAGTGGTAAGTTTGGTTTGGGGCTTTTTTTTTTTTTCCAGACGAAAACACTGAGACTTAAAAGGTTCACCACACAGTTAAATTACAGAGCTAGAGTGCAAGTTCAAACACAAAGCAAAATCAGGTGTCTTAAAACTGAATCCAACTCATGAAGATCTCGTGTGTTACAGAGTAGAACTACTTCATGGTGTTTCCGAGGCTTTAATCCTCACAGCAGTCGATCTTCAGGCATTCCTCCCTTGGGTGCTGCTGGGTGGGTCTCAACTACCAACATTTCAGTTAGTAGTCGAGCACAGGCTGGTTTGGGCCACCCAGGAACACTTCATGGAACTCCAGGACTTTTGAAATGTCATTTCATCTCCCCTACACCGTGTACCTCAATGAGTTTAAAAATGTACCTGTCTTTAAGTCCAAGCTGTTTTTTACGGAAGCTTCCCTTCTGGACTTGAATGAAAGGCTTTATAGTATTTTTTCTTCTTATTACTGTTGTTATCTTTGTTATTATTATTGACTTCCCTCTGTTTTGCTCCAAGTCTGAAGGTAGGAAAAATGCAATATAGGTCATTCTGACTCTTAAATACTCTGGACTGTGCTCATCAAGGCCACTAAAAACTGAGGACTCAGATGACAAAGAGGCAGTCAAAGTGATCTGACTCTCCTTTCCTTCCTCTTTCAAAGTGTCAGTATTCTAGGTTTGACAGAAACCTATTTGACCTGAGTATGGCTTGTTAGCCACAAGAAGTGGTATGGTAAAGCAACTATGGACACAATGACAATTTTAGACAAGCATTTAAACATAAGCATCTCCTGATTTGGATAGAAAAATAGATTCTCATTCTTGCCTTTACAGCTAGATTCTGCAATCAATCAGTTTTAAGATCAAGAAGGTTTCTTCCACAAAACCTTTGATTCCCCAGAAAAACACTTTGAGTTGCCAAGTAAATCAGTGCCAAAAAGACATATTTTACCCAAACATTTGTTTTCTATATTTCGTGTTTATGTATCCAAAAACAATTATTTTTTGTTATTGGCAAGAACAGTCCTTTCGTTCTTTAAAAAAAAACAATCTGATTTCATCTAAAAGCAATTGAGAATATTTCAAAGAAGGTTAAGAATTCACTTTCTCACTTACATGACTAAAACTCAACGACGTGTCAGCACTGTTAGCAGAGTGCAGTCTTAACCCAACTCGTCTATGTTAGATTTTAATTACTTAGCTTTTTTCCCAGAATAATGTAAAAGCAAAGGTGCCAGAATCACTTGAGGAGGAGAAGGAAACATTGTTCATGAATCATTAAAGAAAGCCCAGGGATCCGGCCTATGGATGATTGGCTTAATCTAAGAGTTCAACTTTTTCTGCCTGAAGTTTTCCTAAGCAGATGTCCCATTTTTCTTATCTAAAATATGGCTGAAACAACATCCAGGGGAAAATTTAAAATTTTATGAATTTTGATGGCTTAGAACCCTGTTTTACCTGCCAGAATTTTCATCTTTGGGCAGATTTTATTTCAATAACAGTTCATATTTGAAAATAATTGTAAGCCCTGAGAATTGATGGACCTCAAAATAAGGAACTTGTTTAAGGAAAGTATAATACATGCTAGATAGACTCTAGGGAGGATGGTTGCTTGCAATCTGGTAGTTCTAAACTCTGAATTTTTCTTTCTATTTTTTTAATGTCTGGAGGGAAAAGTTCTGTCAATCACGTTAGCTTCTCTTATTTTTAATTTCAAACTTCGTTAATGACACAAGTGTATTTCACTTGCTTAGGGTGCATCCAGAGGGGAGAGCATCCAACAGATGCTTTCTTTTGCCTTCCTGAATAAAAGACTAGAAGGCAAACACTGGGAAAAGACAAAAGCCTGGGTCTTACGACAAGGGACAGAGAGCATAGCAGGATTAGAAGAAAAGGTGTTAATGTCGAATTCACTCACACATTCACTCACCTGAAACTCACACTTTAATTACTAGAATTAGAAAACTTCAGCTTGGAGGAATATCAAGATCTAGCCCTCTCTTTTATTGCTGTTTCCAGGACATTCCCTGGCATACTGGACTATACTGGATGGACAGCCAGTTAGCCAAGTCGATAGATCTATTTCTACCACCTCGACATGGTAATCATCACAATCGTACTTGAGCTTTGTGTAAGATTTTTTTAAAGACAAGAGGAGAGGGTTCCCAAGCTCAGGAGATTTAGTGATGTAGTAGACCAAATCAGTGCATGAATGGACTCAATTAATTTCCCCGACTATACAATCAATTCACATGTGCATAGATACAGTGGAGGGTGGAGCAGGGTAGTCCTGCTCAAAATGTGCAAGTCTTGACTGCTTCCTAACCCACCTTTCTAGACTAGGTCTGCCCCTCTCCTTCCGCTCATATCTCTGTTTTGCAAAGATGAAAGTACAACTCAGTTATAAAGAGCCTGGGCTCTGGGGTCCACAAGGGCTGGCTTTCATCTGTCTGTCATCCGGTCACTCAGGTTTACTGCTCTTAGCTTTAATACCCTAATATGTAAAATGAGGGGACTGCTAGTACCTACCTTCAAGTGTTATAATGAAGATCAAAGCAACTGATAAGGAATTTCACAGATATGATAAAAAATGGTTGTCCCAAAATTGATTTGCTATTCATTGTTTGAACGTGAAAACAAAAGTGAATGGGGTATATTTATTCATTTGCCTTTGGGGATATGTGGGGGTACGTGGAGTTGTTAGTTGCTGGTGACCCCACATGCAAAACAATGAAATGTTGCCTAGTCCTGTTTCATCTTCTTGATCTTGGTCTGCCCAAGTCCATTGTTGCAGTCACTGTGTATCTGAAGTGCCTTCCAGCATAGAAGACTCATATACCTGCATTATTATAGGCAATATTCTGCTGTGCCATGCAGAGTTTTCATAGTCTGATTTTCAGAAGTAGATGGCCAAACTTTACTCCCTGGCTGTTTTTAGTCTGGAAGTTCCATTGAAACCCCATGTGTGACCCTGCTGATGTTTGAAATATTGGTGGCATAGCTTTAAGCATCATAGAAATACCCAAGCCAGATAAGTGGTGGATATAGGTGGTACATACATATGCATATGTATAGTTCTTCAATTGAAGCACATTTTTTTCTGATGAGTGATTATTGCCATGAAATTCAAATTATACATCTAGAGTGATTCATACAAGGTATGTACATGGACCGGAGATAGTTAAGAGAGCAGTTCTAATCATCACAGAGGAAACTGAGCGAGGACTCTGTGCTCTGCTGCCATTGTGAACTAATAGTGTCACAGGTGGGTGGGCGTCCGGGAACTAGCGATGGGAGGAGGACAGACATGTGCCCAAAGGACTGCCTTTTTGAGTGAGCTACATTTTCCCAGGCCCTATCTTCGTGGTCTGTGGACTAGCAAGAAAAGTCTGAAGGTTTGCCAGAACCACCATTCCCTAGGAGCCTGGATGATATCAGAGCTTTTGAAATGTTGGCATCAAAGATCTCACTAGCTAAAATTCAAGGAATTTCTCTCTCATAAACTCTGTCTCTTTTTCCAGATATGCGTTCATCCTTCCCCTCTATCCTCACTAGCCCCCCATGCCTATCCTCCCAACAAACCATGGAGTACGGAAACTTTTAGAGACAACTGGACAAGGGCTCACTGCTCGTACAAGAAGTAGTTCCCTAGATTGCAGTTGCCAGTTGAACCAACAGCCATTGGGTTGGCTCTGACTCATGGTGATTTCCTAGATGTCTGAGTAGAACATTGTTCCACAGGGTTTCCAGTGGCTAATTTTTCAGAAGTAGATCACCAGGCCTTTCTTTGAGATACCTTTGGGTGTACTTGAACCTGTAATCTTTCTATTAGCAGCCAGGAGCATTAACTATTTGCACAACCATGGGACTCCCAGATTGCAGAAGGCAATCCCACTTCTCATTCATCCATCCATCCACGTTTTTACACCCAGAGCTGTTGGTTTAATAGTGGGAGAGCTCCTTCTCATGACCATCTCATTTTTTAATATGCTCTAGGGGCATTGGAAACAATGGTGTTGTACTGGTTAAGTGCTACATCTGCTAACCAAGAAGTCAGCAGTTCGAATCCACCACGCACTCCTTGGAAACTCGATGGAGTAGTTCTATTCTGACCCATAGGGTTACTATGAGTCGGAATCTACTCAATAGCAGTGGGTTTTTTGGGGGGGGAGGGTTAATGACTTTTATCTTAGGAATGCTGGGACTTAATGAAGTGGGAAAATCTCTCAAATGAGAGTATAACCATAGAAGAGGTTTTCAGCAACTATTTAGTAAATAATATTGAATAGTTATTGAATAAATTGATGAGTAAAGAATGACTCTTAAAGTCTTGCCTCTCCACTTTTGTCTTGGGCCTTAAGTGCCTTGTCTGTATTGGGGTTTCAACCAAATCAGGGCTACAAAAGCTTTTTCAGATTAAAATGTTCTCTCCTATTTCACATGTTGATGGATAAAAAGGCGCTGATTGGCCAAGTCACCACCCCTGTCAGGCTGTACTTAACCCTGAATCCCAGTGCTCCATCGCAGCAGTATGGTGACATTCCTCTGGGTATCTGTGTTCAGACAGGAGACTAGCCAGTTGTTGGGAAAGAAAGAGAAGAGAGAAAAGAGAGCAGGCAAACCTGTTTTTTCTCCCCAGGGGAAAGGTCTTTCCGGAGCCAGGCAACATGTAGGGCCTCGGCCCAGAGTGTTGGGACTCCGCAGAGAGCTTAAGTCACAGCAGGAAGCCGCGGCAGAAGGCCAGGCTGTGTGGCGGAGGCCCAAATGCAGAGGGAGGGAGAGCACTACCATTTGGTGAGGCCGCAGGTGCCCAGCACTCACACCAGGCACACCAGATTCAGAATTAATGGCTCCACAGCTATTTTCAGGCCCCTCCTGCTAGCAAAGCCACACTGCCTCCCATGCAGCCTGCGTAGGCTCAGGATGCAGGTGGGGCTTTCTGCAAGATGAAAAGGCACAGCTGAAGAGGATGGGGAAAAACAGATCTGACAGTCACAGACCTGTATCCTTCTTTTGGTGCCTATTTAAAGTATTCTGAGCAATGTCGATTTGAGGGTGGACACACGGCGGAAGAGATGGAGGTGAAATGGAATAAATGTTTCCTTTGGTCTGGATAGTAGCCCAGCTACACTGAGACTTACAAAATCATCTTCTTGGGGATTTATGTCAACAGGTCCTTCTTCCCCAACAAAAAAGGAAAAAGAAACAAATGACTTAGTGACGGAGGGGCAGGGTCTGGTTGGTATTTATTTATTTAAATATTATTTCATTTCTGATCCAAGACATGCCCTTGGCACTGAGGATGATCAATCAAATGGTCAGCAGTTACAGCAGCTCCTGTGTTAGTTTCAAGGAGACTGAAATATAGCCGGATTCAGCTGGACAAAGTAAAATAAATTGGTAAATATGTAGAAATAAAATGAGATTTTATCCCTTAGCATTGGTACATTGGTGTGACTTTAATATTCAACCCAAGTGGGGGGCATAAATTCAGATGCAACTGAGGAAATGTCTGTACTAAACTGAGTTACAAAACCTGTCATTCGTAGTTTCACTCAGTTCTGAAGGAATCTGACCTCAAAGCTGTGAGTTGCCGGTGGGCAATGAGGATGCTTCCAGTAGGGCCATTAAGGGACCTTTCTCAAGCTGTGGGAAATACTCTGAAATGTAGCCACTGGATCCTGTCTCCCAGGTCCCCTTGATGTTACTATTTCGTTTGTCTCCCAGATGTTGCTGGAAGGGGAACCCGATAGTGGGAACAGCAGAGACTAAGATTGTTTAAGAGCAGAGGAGGCTTTTGGGAGCAAGGCAAGAAGGCATTTGGAGTTTGTATGGTCATCTCCAGTCGCGGGGCCAGTTCAGTGGTCGTATTCTTGACTTCCGTGTGGGAGACCTGGTTTCGGTCTCTGGCCACTGGATGTCTTACACAGCCTGTCAGAGGTGGTTTGTGTGTTGCTGTGATGCTGAACAAGTTAAGCAGACCAGGAAAAAAAACCTGGCCAGAAAATCAGCCTATAAAAACTTACGAATCACAGTGATCCAGTGTCCAACCAATTGTGGGGATGGCACAGGGCGGGCAGCATTTTATTCTGTTGTGGATGGGGTTGCCATCAATCAGGGGCTGGCACATTGACCGCTAACATCAATAACATAACTTTTTCCAGGCATCAAGGCAGGAAGTGCCAGTGGTTGGCACAGACTGGGACTTAGCATCCTGGGAGAGCTAATCAGGTTTTTCCTATTTTCTTTCTCTCTAAATAACTACATGTTTTGGAGAAATGAATAGGAGATGACAGCTATGGGAAACTAGGACTCAATTCTTGCTGTTTGGGATGGTTGTTCTCAGTTGCTGTCAAATTTGTTCCAACTGGTGATGATCCATGTGTACAGAGCAGAACTGTACTCCATAGGGTGTCTGACATTTCAGAAGAAAATCTCCAAGCCTGTCTTCCTAGGTGCTTCTGAGTAGGTTCAAACTACCAACACTTCAGCTGGCAGTTAAGTGCTTAACCATGTGTATCACTACAGATGCCCAGAACTTCATTCTGAAGGCGTAAGTCTTCCTGTGGAACACAAAGACAGAAAGTAGTAATATATCACATATACATTTATATATTTTCTGTAGCTTTGTGTAAATCATGGAAACCCTGGTAGCATAATAGTGAAGTGCTATGGCTGCTAACCAAAAGGTTGACAGTTCAAAGCCACCAGGTGCTCCTTGGAAACTCTGTGGAGCAGTTCTACTGTGTCCTGTCAGGTCACTATGAGTCAGAATCAACTTGACAGCCATAGATTTGAATTTGGGTCATGTAAATCATTTCTTTTGATTTACATGATGACCATGAGAGATAGATTAGAAAAACATTATCATCTTTGTTTACCAGGCAAGAAATCTGAAGAAGTAAAGACTCTGTGTGTGTGTGTGTGTGTGTGTGTGTGTGTGTGTGTGTGTGTGTGTGTGTGTGTGTGTAAAGCAACTTACTTATAGTACCTGCATGAGCTAAGAGGAAATGGGGCCTCCCTATTGATCATCCTAAGGACTTTGAATGGTGTCATCTGTATCACTTGTCTTTCCTTCCAAGCAGCCAGTGGAGCATCTTTCAGAAATCACACAGTGGTGTGACAGGACAAATATCTACAGCAATTCCAGACACCAGTGAAATGAAGTCATGCCCCTAAAGGTTGAGGCTCTGTAAGTTATTTTATTCTTGGTGTAATTTCATCCTCAAAATATTTTCTGGGCACAGTGCCTCAAATAAATGGAGGGAACATACTCTGGAGGAAGATAAAAACTTGAGAGAGAGAGAGAGAGAGAGAGTGTGTGTATTAAGTGAAAATGAACAAAGTTTAGGCATACAGAAAAAATGAGAATATGGGCTGGGGGGTGGGCAGGTTTCTTATGTGGAGTCTTAGATGATCCATCATCTGTTAAAGACTGGTGCCAACAGGAAATGATTTTGAATATTCCAGGGAACAAGATGCAGCCGCTCTGGGATTTTATGGCCGATAGATTCACAAAAACAGCTGCCTTGTTCTTCTGAGCTTTTCTAAGCATGAATCAGTACTGGTTTATCTTTTCTCTCCATCCCTGTCACTCTCTTGCTCCCTTAATCACAGGGCAGTCATTGTGGATAGATGCATCCAGACCCTGGAAAAAGAAAATGAGGCAGGTAATGCAGCAGGAGGCTTCTTCTAGATTTCTGTGACTCTGCGTCACTGTCCTATGGATGCTGCTGACTGAACCGTGCTTAGACTATCCCTTTGCAATAGGTCCCTCTCTTCTTCACCTTCATATTGTTTTTATTCTTTTTCTGTTAGTGAGAACATTTGACAAACTGCCAGTCTGATTTGCCATCCTGAGCACACAAGGCATGAAATACTGTCCCTTGAGAAATGTTTCTTCATATATTCAAGGCAACTGCGTACTGCAAGGATCTTAGCTCAGCACTGCTAATGTGGGTACATCTTACGGATTTGTCTTGAATGGAACAGTTGTGCTTATTGGAAATCCATAGTTGTGGTTCCTTTACAAATAATTGTATGTAAGAGGCCTGCCTCATTCCTGGCAATTCTGTTTCATGTAAATTCTTGGCAGTTCTGTGACATCTAAATTCTTATTCTTTCTATTGTTGCTGTTGTTAGGTGTCACAGCATTAATTCTGATTCATAATGACTCCATGTGACAGAATAAAACTGCCCCATAAATTTTCCTAGGCTATAATCATTCAGGTCAGAATGGCCCTGATGGAAGTGGCTTTTAATCTTTACAGGAGCAGATTACCAGGTCTTTATCCTGTGGAGGCCCTAGGTGGGTTTGAACCACCAAACTCTCAGTTGGCAGCTGAGCACTTGAAGGATGCACTGCACAGCAATGGCCTATTTCTATCACTTAGTTCAGTAACGGTAGTCACCAGCAGGGCTCAGGAGAATGAGCTGAATGAAAGCTAGCAACTACGATTAACTGAACATCTGCTATGTCTCAGGTCTCTCCTCACTTTATCGCACTTCACGCTAGCATCCATTCTGCCGTCTGACCATTATTATGCCTGCTCCACCAGAGAGGCAAACAAAGCTTTGATGGGCCAAGCAATGTGCCCCAAGTCCACTGGGGAGTCAGTGAAAGCGAGGAAGACCCTCGGTGAGCTGAATTGACACAGTAGCTGCAACCATGGGCTCAAACACAGCAAGGATTGTGTAGATGACACAGAACTAGGTAACATCTTGTTCTGTTGTATGTGGAGTTGCTAAGTCCAAAGCAATTGAATGGCACCCAGCTATAGCAATGCCAAGGTCCAGGGGCAGAAATAGGACTGGAATTCAGGACTTGTGACCACCCATGCGTATCATGTTGTCTAGGTGTTACACTTTGGAACCCAAAGGCACCTCATGACCTGTTCAGTAAAACATATACTGGCCTGTCGTCATTCAAGGAGATCTTCATGCTTCAATCACCTTGAGGAAGCACTGTGTCCACACCGCTGCACCCACTACCTCTGAAATACTAGAATCTTTTGTTCATGATTCCCACAATGCAAATGAAGTTATTAATCTGCAAAACGCTTTGCAAAGCAAGTTGTGATAAAAATTGCAGATCGCTGTATGGTATGGTGGCATGTGATCTATGGGAAATGGCTCTCCTGGACTTACAGATAAACTGTGGTTATGACAGCAGAATTGAAGGCCATTATCAACTTTGGGAAAACTCACTGTCCATTACCAGAAAGATTATAGATTGATTCTGTGTGCCCTACAACCTACTATTTTTTTTTTTAACATTTTAAAATGACTTGTTACACAAGCATGTAACAGTTATTGATGGGATGAAAAGAAAAGAGAGAAAATTACCTACCATACTGACACATTAAAAAAAAATCTATTTTCATTTCTCACAATTCTCTTCCAATCCTGGTCCATGTATATAATTTTTACCATGTTAAACTCTAGCAGAGGTGTCATTTTGTATTCTTTATATGTTTATTTTAAGAAATATTAGAGAAGAAGTTTTTTCCATGTTGTTTTAGAGTTTGAAACTGCTAAATCTGTGGAACAGCAGAGCCCACAGGCAGCTGAGGACTAGACTAGGGAAGCATCCAGATTAGGGGAGGATGACAGGAAGACGTCTTGGGGGAACCCTTGTTCTCTTGCTCCCCATCATGTTTTCCTCCCCTCCCAGGATAAGAAATATGGCTCCAGTTCACTCCTTTGAACTGCTATCAAATCTCCATTGGATGAATATAGCAGTTTATCCATATCCAGTGAAGAGTCTGAGGAGATGGGGGGGATGAACTTGCATGATGAAATGATTCAGTATTCAAAGTCTAGATTAAGAGTCCCATTTCCATGGAAGATCTAGAATACACAAGTGAATAGAAACCAAAATTTGTCAGTGGTTACCTGGGGGCTGTGGTAGATTCAGTGGCTGAATTCCTGCCTTACATGTAGGAGACCCAGGTTCAATTCCCAGCATCAAACACAGGTTCAATTCCCACATCAAACACAGCCACCAACAGTTTGTCAGTGGAGGCTTACTTATGTCCCTGATGCTGTAAAGCTTTCAACAGAGCTTCCAGACTAAGACTTGGAAGAAAGACCTGGTGATTTGCCTCTTAAAATTAGCTAATGAAAACCCTGTGGACCACAAGGCTGTAAGCTGAGTCTCGAGAGCAGCTAAAAACCACAACCAGAAGTAGATGGAAGGGGAAGAGGGGCACTCATTGCTCCAGGGAGAGATGGCGTTTCTGTTAAGGGTGACAGAAAAAGATGAAAGTGGGTGATGGTTGAATAACATGATAAACATAGTTAATGCCACCGAACTGTACATGTGAAGAATGCTAAAATGCAAAATGTTTTGTTACATACATGTTGTTGTTGCTATGTGCCACCCAGTCGGTTCCAGTTTGTAGCAACCCTAGGGAGAACAGCATGAGACACTGCCTGGCCCCGTGTCATCCTCACAGTCGTGGCTATGTGTGAGACCACTGTTGCGGCCACTGTGTCAGTCCACCTCGCTGAGGGTCTTATCTTTTCGGCTGACATTTTATCTTAACAAGCCTGGTGTCTTTCTCCAGGAACTGGTCTTTCCTGATAACATGTTCAAAGTATGTGAGACAAAATTTTGCCATCCTTACTTTGAAGGAGCACTCTGGTTGTAATTCTTCCAAAATAGATTTGTTCATTCTTCTGGCAATCCGTGGTACAGTCAGTATTCTTTGCCAACACCCTAATGCAAAAGCCTCAACTCTTCTACAGTTTTCCTTACTCATTGCTGTCTCCCGATTAGGTAGTAGTTAAGAACTACAGCTACTCATGAAAAACAGATGAGCAGTTTGACTCCACCAGGTGCTCATTGGAAACCTCGTGGGTCAGTTCTATTGTGTCTTACAGGGTGAGTATGAGTTAAAATTGACTCAGTGGTAATAGGTTTTTGTTTTTGTTTTGTTTTGGTTAGTTGAGATTATTCACTGTCTCTCTCTTTAATATTTTTTTTTCTTATACTGTATTTGTGTGGTTTTATTATCAAACGCATACTAACTCCATAAAATGAGTAGCCAGTTTTCCTCATTTTTCTGTTCTGCTACAGTTTTATGGAATTGAGATTTTCTGTTGAAAGAAGCTTTAGTAAGGCATTAGCTCTGGAATGACTTAAAGATTTTGATTACTGATTTAGGCTTAAATTATGTTTGTTGATTTACAGAAAATTTTTTTGAATCATTGAAAAAAATTTTGTTTTTATTGTTGAAAATATATACAGCTCTACATTTACAACTCAACAATCCACATATGCAATTCTGGGGCCTGATAACACTCTTCTAGTGGGCAACCCTTCTTACCCTCCTTTTCTGAGTTGTTCCTTCTCTATTGACATGAACTCACTGCCTCCTAAGCTTCCTATCTGACTTTTCAAGTTGCTGTGTCAATTTGATCCCATATAGATAGTTCTTTAACTGAACAGAATGCTCAAGGCAGATATTCTTTACCAACTAAGCTAATTTATTGTTTGGTTTAAAGAAGACTCTGGGGATATTTTTTTTGTTTAAGGTTTAAAGATTATCTGAGTACAAGGGTTTCAGAGGTTCATTTAGTTTTAATGGTTCCAGAAAGTCTGGAGTCCATGAAAATTTGAAATTTTGTTCTGCACTTCTCCCCTTTTGATCAGGATTCATCTGTGAAATCTTTTGATCAAACCACTCAGTAATGGTAACTCAGCATTATCCACTTCCAGTCTGCTGACAAGGTAGGCATCTGTTCCTGGAGACAAGTAGCTTTGCATTCTATTTCCTCTTCCTATTCCAGAGTGTCCGTACTCTGGAATACAGGCAAACAGAAGCCAACACATGTTCTTTGGACGGCCACTTGCAGGTTTTGAAGATCACAGGCACTATCCAGAGTCCTGCTAACCAAAATATCAGCGGTTCCAATCCCCTTGCCACTCCTTGAAAACCCTGTAGAGCATTTCTACTCTGTCCTTTAGGGTTGCTATGTGTCAGAATCGATGGTAGTGGATTTGCTTTTAGGTTAAGCACTATATTAAAAACAAACAAACAAAGTAGGAGATAAAACAGAAGCACTGAACAAAGTATTAGGCAACTGACTAGAATGTCCCATGAAACCATTGCCCTAAACCTCCAAAGTAAGAAACTAAACTGCATGCCGTATTTGGTTGTATATAAGTAACCTCAGATTGTACTTTATTATTATATTTTTTGTAAAAATATGTATTACACAACATTTGCCCATACAACTTTTTACAGATATACAACTTACTGACATCAATTACATTAATCAGCTGTGCAGCCATTACCGTTAATCAATGTGAATGTCCCATCATCATAAACAGAAACTCAATTTTCTAAATGATATTTCTAAAAAATATATCTTGGGTTTCAAATTTGTTGGCATGCGATTGTTTATAATGCTCTCTTTTAATTCCATATTGATTTTGATTTTGCAGCTATAGCTATTTCTCTTTTAGTCCTCAGTTTGTGACTTCTCATTTTTTCTTGTTCATTCTTGATAGAGTTTACCTTTGCTGTATCAGAAGTGTTTCTATGCCAGGTGTCACCTTGAGTCAGTTTGTTCTTTTTCCATCAATATTTCAGGCTGTTACTAAATAACACATAAAATAAAAAGAAAAAAAAGGGTCAAATGAATGGGATTTTAATATAGCAATGTTTAACATGAACCACAAGAAGGAGCATGTCATGTGTAATGATGATTTTCAAATTTATTTGATGATGGAAAATATATCCTTTAAGTTTATTCTATCTCACAATATTCCTTAGAGGTTCCTTGGGTGGCATACATACCTTGGTAAAATCTTAACTTGCCTAAATAATTTTACAGATGAGGGAACTATCTTTTAGACCAAAAGAAGTTACATCACTTTATCAAGACTGCAAACTTAATTGCTCTAAGTGCTACATACTTCATTACTGAGTATCACTACAGTCACCTTTGGAGTACTACCCTTGTAGAATCTATGCACTGATGCCAGTGGCTAGTTCACCCTTCAAAACAATTCTGGAACTGTTTCTGGAATGGCCATTGTGCATGGTGGCACGTTGGCAAGTTTATGAACTTAATGGTATACTTGTCTGTGAGGGAGTTTTTAACCAGTAAACAAATAACTGTACTGGAACACCCTCTCTACTCAACTGATCTGGCCCTCTGTGACTTTTTTCTTTACCTGAAAACAGTGGAAATATTGAAAGGACGACACTGGGATGACATTCAGGACATCAAGGATAATGTGACAACAGCTCTGATGGCCATTCCAGGAAAAGAGTTCCAAAATTGCTTTGAAGGGTGGACTAGGCAATGGCATCAGTGCATAGCTTCCCAAAGAAAGCACTTTGAAGGTGGCTATAGTGATATTCAGCAATGAGGTCTGTAGCACTTTTTCAAGGATGCATTTGTGAACTTAATTGTCAGGCCTTATATATCTCTCCTTCACTGACATTAACCGATGCAACATTCACAGTTTATGAAATAAATGCTTGACTGGTGTTTTAGTCAGCTAGGGCTGCTCTAACAGAAATACCACAGATTGGATGGCTTTAACAAAGAAAGATTTATTCTTACACAGTCCGGTAGGTTGCAAGTCCATATTCAGGGTGTCTGCTCCAGGGGAAGGCTTTCCCCTTGTTGGCTCTGGAGGAAAGTCCGGTATTGCATCAGTCTTTGTCCAGGGAGCATCCTGACGCAAGAACCTCTGGTCTGAAGGACGCGTTCTGCTCCCGGTGCTGCTTACTTGATGGTAGCGAGGTTCTCAAATTGTGCTTTGTTTCTTTTTCCTTTTATTCCTTGCAAGCTAAAAGCATTAAGGGTGGGGCAAGCCATACTCCAGAGAAACTCCCCCCACAATAGGAATTTAAAGCCCCACCCTAATCCTTTAACATACAGGTTAGAAAAACCACACAATGGAGGGCAGTCCCAAGATACTGGGAACCATATCCCAGCCATGTGGCTGCACACAATTCAAACCATGACATCCCACCCTTTGACAACCCAAAAATCACGTCACAAAACATTTAACACATTCATCTCACCATAACAAAATTATGTCCATCCATATAACAAAAGTCTTAAATCAGTTCCAAGTCCAAAATACAAAAACTCTTCTACATCTGTGAAACTTAGAAGGCATTAACAGGCAACAGGCAAGTCAACAGAACACATTACGTTAGCTCTCAAAGCTTTGGAAATACTCTTACATTTTCTGAGACATTCTACACAACAGCAATGCTCTCCAGACTCTAGGTATCAGCCACACTCTCTGGTTTCTGAGTGGAGACCTCCAGCCCCATGCTACAACTCTGCCTTCAAGGCCCACTTGGACAGAAACTCTGTCCCATCAGCTTTAGGAGCACCCTAAGCCCAACTGAGTGGCAATTCCACCCTTACGAACACAGCACGCCATGGTTCCACCCTTTCAAATCCCTGAGGTCATGGCCATACCTCTTGAGACTGAGGCAGCTCAGCTTCTCACGCTATCTGCCTCTTCAGCTTCAGCTTCCTATGGCCGCATGGCCTGGGCCTCAGGCCCACATCTGCCCTACCGGGCAAGTGTTCCAAAGCTCTGTAGCTCCACTGGTTTAAGTGCTCGGAGGCACCCGACTCTTGCTGGAAAGCGTCCTGCCCAAAGGCACTCAACTCTCTCACTCTGTGGGTCAGCAAGGCCAGCTCCACCGATTCAAGTGCCCAGAGGCACCTCGTCCTGCGAGGAAAACTCTGTGCAGGCACTGACCTCTCTTGCTCCATGGGTCGGCTCCAAGCGCTGCCTCTGGTTCTGCTGCTGCCGCTGCCACTGCCGCTGCCGCTGCTGCCAGTCCTCTGTTGTTTCTCACTATCTGCGCCTTCTTCGTTCCTTCTGAATCTTCTATCCATTAGCAGTTTCAAAGTGGCTTCCACATTTTAGGTATTTGCTGGAGCAGCACCCCACTCCCACGGTACCAATTCTGTTTTAGTCAGCTAGGGCTGCTCTAACAGAAATACCACAGATTGGATGGCTTTAACAAAGAAAGATTTATTCTTACACAGTCCGGTAGGTTGCAAGTCCATATTCAGGATGTCTGCTCCAGGGGAAGGCTTTCCCCTTGTCGGCTTTGGAGGAAAGTCCAGTATTGCATCAGTCTTTGTCCAGGGAGCGTCCTGACGCAAGAACCTCTGGTCTGAAGGACGCGCTCTGCTCCCGGTGCTGCTTGCTTGATGGTAGCGAGGTTCTCAAATTGTGCTTTGTTTCTTTTTCCTTTTATTCCTTGCAAGCTAAAAGCATTAAGGGTGGGGCAAGCCATACTCCAGGGAAACTCCCCCTACAGCAGGAATTTAAAGCCCCACCCTAATCCTTTAACATACAGGTTAGAAAAACCACACAATGGAGGACAGTCCCAAGATACTGGGAACCATATCCCAGCCGCGTGGCTGCACACATTTTTTGGGGGGACACAATTCAAACTATGACAACTGGTATGGTTCTTATTTTTTCTGAATCATTTCATTTAAAAAAAAAAAGGTAAAAACTCAGATTTGTCTTGATACTGGATTGTAGCAACATAATATCAGATGAAACTGTAGTGTAACATATCCTCCTCTTTGTCATGGTTGTTGTCAAGTTGAGTCTGACTCACAACAAGCCTGTAGGACAGAACAGAACTGCTCTGAATGACAAAAGTAACTCCCTTCCTTAACTTATGAAAGAGGTTCTGAATATTGGAGCAAAGACAGGAAGCTCCCTAAAGCATCGCTGAAGTAAGCCTCCATTTCTATTGCAAGGTGTCATGGCACTCAGCTGTGTTGAGACCAAGAAAGATTGCAGATCACAGTTTTTAGAGATGTAAGGATAATGGAGAAGACAGCCTAAACAGCATGTGTGACACTATCAATAAAGACTCCTCTAATACTGAGTCAAACGGCAATAGTATCTACTCATAATGTATTAAATTAACACTTAAAAACTCAAACTCTGCATGTTGTTAGACTTAATAAAATCTACACAAAGACTCCAGACACTAAATGGCTGCTGAAAGCCTGAAAGATCCTACAGTTAGAGACATAATAAAAAGAGACATGCAATGGAAACCTCTATCATAACGAGTTAAGAAAATTGTAGGATTTTACATAAAATGCAATGATCCCCTGTTGTTTCTGTGGAAACACTTATAAGACTGCTGTCTGGTCTTACTGCTTTCTTTGATCCTGCTTCAGGCTTTATCGGGCCTGTTATTCATTTCCAAGGCTTTTTGTGTTTAAGTCAAGGCTTTACCCATTAACATCCATGATAGCTCTTGTACGTTTCTGTATGAGAAGTTTCAGAGAGGATGAAAATGATTCTTTCATATGAAACACAAGTCTAGCTCTTCTGTGTGGTCTTCTAGTTTAGGTGACATCACAAATGCAAACTCAACAGGGAACAGACGATAAAAGTTATCAACACAAGTAACATGTCTTACTGAAGCCTTTGAGACATGCAGAAAAGTTCTTTTACTCCTCTCACCATTGGAATTAGTCCAACATCTAGAAGGTCACAACCATAGAAACAAATCCACTTGGAAAAGAGATGATGTGGTTGATATTTAGATAACAAAGACCATGGTTTCCAAACCCCAAACTGGCATATATCATGTGATAAATACAGATGAACTCACAGATCCATAAAGAAAGGATTCCAAGTTGAAACCAAACTGAGGAAGCAAGTGCCTTTGAAATTCTGTGGTTAAAGTATAGCTTTTGTGACTGAGTTCCAGGTCCTTTATGCCTTTTATTTCTGAACTTTTAACCTCTTCACTGCCCTTGTTTAAATATTGAGCACTTCAGTGAAGTGAGTTCTGCATAACTAAAAACCAAACCCACTGCCATCGAGTTCATTCCAACTGATAGTGATCTTATGGAACAGAGGAGAACTGCCCTAGAGAGTTTCCAAGCAGCACCTGGCAGATTTGAACTGCCAACCTTCTAATTAGCAGCCATAGCACTTAACCACTAGGCCCTCAGGGTTTCCAACAGTCTACATAGTACTACGTAAACTTACAGAAGGAAACTTAGACATGTGATGCTGAACGTTACATTGAGGGCGACTTGGCAATATGCTCGAAGTGCCCCCTCCCACCCTCTTGGCTGTTTTATGCGGATAGCCCTGCTCAGAGATACGTCCAAATAAATAACCAAATGAAGTTGAAAAAATAAATTCAACATGACAAGTTACTGGACAACTTTGCTTAGCAACATTGACACTATAAAGATCCATCTGTCTCTGAATGATCATCGCTGAAAATACCCACATAAAAAAGATGAGAATAAGATAGTCTCTGAGGCTATTGATTTATTTTCCTGATTGCCTTTCTTTTAATTTTTTGTTTTGAAAAATGAGGAGAGTTACAGAAAAATAAGAACACTCATTGTTGTCGAGTCGATTCGGAATCATAGCCACCCGGCAGGACAGAGTAGAACTGCCCTGCAGGGTTTCCTAGGAGCAGCTGGTGGACTCAAACTGCAGACTTTTTGGTCAGCAGCCAAGATCTTAATTACGGCACCACGAGGGCTGTGTTTAAAAGAAGCATTGTACTATCATCTGTAAAGGACTTAAATTTTTATGTATATATCCTTCCAGTTATTTCTGAAGAAAGCATGACAAACACAATTAACATCCATTCTGATCTCCTCTTTTCAACCTCAGTCTCTAAGTTTTGTTGCTTTCCTCCTGACTTTCTTTTCTCTTTTTTTACTAACAGTGAGGGGGGCAGCTTTCTTTGGCATGTGAGTAATGAAAGACTTTATGTAAGAGAAGAGGTGCAGGTGGTAGGATTTGGAGGTACCTGAAAGCAAGCAAGCCTTTTTAGAAAGGAGAAAGGTTTTCTTCTACTTCCTTTTATGCTCCCCTCTTTTTACACATTATCGTTCCTTGAAGCTCAAAGCCAGGCCTGAGCTTCTTTAAATAAATCTCACAAGATAAAAGCCAAATGCATCAAAATCACCAGGCATTGATGTCTGCCTGTAAAATATAATCGCATGCTAATCACGGAGCATAGACTTGCTTTCTTCCCCAAGGCAAGGCGCTCCCTGGCACCTGTGGAGGTGAGCCCCAGCACGAATAATCTGTTCTGAACAGTCTTCTTGTACATAAAAAGCTCATTGACAAATCACCCAGGCACACAGTTTAACAATCCCAACTGGCACTTGTATTAGCCACTTGGCTGTGAAATTCTATTTCCATACCAAGATATGCTTCTTCAACCACATCCAAGTCTCAGTTGTGGTTTCTGAAAAATCTAAGACTTCCTTGTCTGACATGATGTCAGGAGCCACAGGTGGCTATTTCAATGAAAATTATTCAAAATTAAATAAAACTTAAAATCTCATTCCTCAGTCACATTGGTCACATTTCAATTGCTCAACAGTAACATGTGATTAAGGGCTACCATATTGGATAGAACAAATACTGAACAATTCCATCATTCCAGAAATTCCTATTGGACATCATTGGTCCAAGATACAGGAGATGGTGATTAAGAACCCTCTGCACACAGTGTTCTTCTCTGAGATGGGTATTTCTGAGTGATTATGATCTCTTGGACTCTGGGGCTCTCTTCCTCCCCCATACTTCATGGCTGGGCAGAAAATGTGGGTGAGAGCAAGGAAAAGACTTTTGTTGTTGCTGCTGAAGGTGTCAAGATTCTTACATGTGTTTTCCCATTTACATGACATAAGAAATGTTAGAGATGGGTGTAATGCTGGACAAAGAAGAGATGCTCAACAAAGTTTAGCTTCCGAACCTATCCCAGCCCAGCTAGGAGGTAGACTCCACCAAAAACCAAAAACCACACGCATTGCTGTTGAGTTGATTCCAATTCATAAGGACCCTATAGGATGGAGTAGAGCTGCCCAGCAGGGTTTCCAAGGGGCAGCTGGTAGACTGGAACTGCCTACCCTTTGGGTAGCAACCAGGCTATCAACTATTGCACCACCAGGGCTCCATAATTCACTCCCCCCCCCCAAAACCAATGCCATCGAATGGATTCTAACTCATAGCGAACTTATAGGTCAGAGTGGAACTGCCCCATGGAGTTTCCAAGCAGTGCCTGGTGGATTTGAACTGCTGTCCTTTTGGTTAGCAGCCATAGCACTTAACCACTACGCCACCATTAACAAGGTGTGAAGCTGTTAACCAGGTCTCTGTGGTTTCCTGGAGGGAGTAATTTCCATTCTTGCAATGAGAGAATAATGGGTAGAAGTTGGAATTATTAAATCCTGGAAACATAAAGGAAAGGCCCAGTAGAGCTGAAACTCAGACCTCTGAGGTGGGCTGCTGTTCCATCGGGACTGGTATCTCTTGCAAGCACTAGAAAAACTACAGATGGAATATGGCTGCTGCTATGGGGAGAAAGTGTTGCTGGGATGATGTTCACAGGAACCACAGTCCCAAGAAGACTGGAAGCCCACAGATAATCATCTGAAAGGAGTCAATGCCTTTGCCCTCCTCCAGCTTTGCAGTTTTCTTCTAGCGCCCTCTAGTTGTGGAATCCAAACGGGGAACAACTGGGAAAGCAGAACCCTTATTGGAACAGTCCTTGCTTCAAGCTTCTCACGTCGAGTGCAGGATGGTGGATATGGAGTGAAAGAAAACTTAATGGTAGACATAACTCCTGATAATCCAAATTTTCTTCCATGGCTAAGAGTGGAGCTGCCCTTCCTCTTTCCATACATGTCTGTCAGTCTTCCTTGTCATCATTTGCTACCCCCTTGGGTCGCCATGAATCAGATCCGACTCTATGGCACTTGGCTTGGCTATTTTAGGCTGCTAGTAACTGGTGGGAAACCCTGGAGCCATAATGGTTAGGTACCATGGCTGTTAAACAAAAAGTAGGCAGTTCAAATCCACCAGGCACTCCTTAGAAACTCTGTGGGACAGTTGTACTTTGACTTACAGGGTTGTCGTAAGTAGGAATCGACTTGGTGGCAGTGGGTCTGGTTTTGGTTAGTAACTGGTGAAATACTGGTGGCTCAGTGGGTAGGAGCCTGGCTGCTGACCAAAGAGATGAGCAGTTTGAATCCATCTGCTGCTCCTTGGAAACCATAGGGGGTGGTTATGCTCTATCCTATTCTCTCTCTTTCTTTCTCTGTCTCTTTCTCTTTTTCTTCCTTTCCTCCTTCTCTCTTCCTCTTCCCTCCTCCCCTCCCTGCCTCCCTTCTTTCCTTTCTTTGTTTTTTCGTAAGTGGTAGCCAATTGCAATTGAGTCTATGCTCACTTTTGGTCACCTCACGTGAGTCAGAGTAGAATTGTGCTCCACTGGCTGATGTTTTCAGAAGTAATCAATGAGACCTTTCCTAAGAAACTTCTGGGTAGTTTCAAACACCAACCTTTAGGCAAGAAGTCAACTCTAGGGCAGAACTCAGCATATTTCAAATGTATTGACTGTTTGCACCACGCCAGAACTAAGTAATACTTCCTATCAATATGGAAACCCTGGTGGCATAGTGGGTTAAGTGCTACATCTGCTAACCGAAAGGTCAGGAGTTCAAATCTACCAGGCGCTCCTTGGAAACTCTATGGGGCAGTTCTACTCTGACCTCTAGGGTCACTGTGAGTCAGACTCGGCTTGATGGCAGTGGGATCAATTATATGAAAATCTTGGTGGCATAGTGGTTAAGTGCCACATCTGCTAACCAAAAGATAGGCAGTTCATACCCACCAAGTGCTCCTCGGAAACTCTATGGGGCAGTTCTTTTCTGTCCTCTAGGGTCGCTATGAGTCATACTCAACTTGACAGTGGTTGGTTTGCTTTGGTTTGATTTATCAGTTGTATAGGGGCCCTGGTGGAGCAGAGGTTCAGAGCTTGGCTGCTAACCACAAAGTCAACAGTTCATATCCACTCTCTGCTCCTTGGAAACCCTAAAGGCAGTTCTACTGTGTTCTAAGGAAAGTTGCTGTATGGGCAAAGAGAGGAGTAAGAGGAGGTGTAGCACTGTGTGATTTATCTTAGGCTAAGCTTCAGTAGGAAACCCTGGTGGCAGAGTGGTTAAGAGTTATGTCTGCTAACCAGAAGTTCAGCAGTGTGAATCCCCCAGGCTCTCCTTTGAAACTCCAAGGGGCAGTTTTACTCTGTCTCACAGGGTTGCTGTGAGTTGGAGTCAACTCAAAGACAACAGTTTTTTGGGTGTTTTTTATTTAAGCTTAAATATACTTCCCAGGTAAGGACAATATTTTACCTCTATCAAGATACAAGTGGTTGCAAGTAAGAGAAAATAATTCAAACTGGTTTGAACAATGAGGAAATGTATCAGCTTACATTCTGTGGGCCCAGAGACAGGTTAGGCCACAGGATTGGTGATTTCAGCCACTTAAGAATGATACAAAATAGTAATAATAAACTCATTGCCACTGAGTCCGTGGTGACTCATAGCAACCCTGTAGGACAGAGTAGAACTGTTCCCTAGAGTTTCCAAGGAGTGCCTGACGGATTTGAACTGCCATACTTTAATATACTACCAATAATCTTTGGAAGATGGAAATTGATTTGGTGAAAAAGAGTTTGTTTTCATGTGTGAGTCAATAACAGAGGGAGGGAGGGAGGAAGGGCAGAAAGGAAGGAGGGAAGGAGAGAGGGAGGTCATGATGAATTTGTGGGAAATTCTATACTGTTTATTTACATAACTGCACTTATATAACTGAGCCAGGAGACCACTAAGGAAGAAGTCAACCCAAAGACGGAAGTCAGCTTATTCAGATAACAGACTGTACTTACCAGGGCATGGGTGCTGTGCTTGTATGCACACATGTGAATGTGTAAGTGTGCACATTCTCTGTGTGTTATGTCTGTGTGTTCTCTGAGGGAAGTATAATTTAAAATAAAAATGATAATGTCTATCATTTATGAGGTACCAACTACTGCATTTAATCCTCACCACAACTCTACTGTAAATCTAATTATTACTATCATTATTCCAATTTCAGAATTGACTCAACGGCAGTGGTGTTTCAGTCAGCTAGTGCTGCTTTAACAAAAGTACCACCAGGTGGATGGCTTTAACAAAGGAAAGTTTATTCTTACGCAGTCTGGTAAACCACAAGTCTAAATTCAGGGTGTCTGCTCCAGGGGAAGGCTTTCCCCCTTGTCAGCTCTGGAGAAAAGTCCTTGTGTTGCATCAGTCTTTGGTCAGGGAGCATCTTGGCTCAGGTAGCTCAGGTACCTCAGGTCTGAAGGACGCACTCTTCTCCTGGTGCCACTTTCTTGCTGGTGTGAGGTTCCCAAATCTCTACTTGCTTCCCTTTCCTTTTACCTCTTGTAGGATGAAAGGATAAAGAGTGGTACAAGCCATTCTCCAGGGAAACTCCCTTTACAGTGGAGCAGGGAGATGATCCTAGGAAGTGATTTACAGTCCCACCCTAATCCTCTCTAGCATAATCCACACTGTTAACCACAGGCAGAAATTAGGATTTGCAGCATCAGAAAAATCACAAAACAGAGGGCAATCACAGAATACAGGGAATCCTGGCCCAGCCAAATTACGATACATATTTTTTGCAGGACACAATTCAATCCATGACAAATGGGCTTAGTTCTTTTTGTTTATAGATGAGGAAAGTGGGGCTCAGAGAAGTTACTTCTACCACCCAAGGTTTTCCACTTAGGAATAGATTTTGAACCAGCTAAATTATACATGGGACCCTGGTGACCCAGCAGTTAAGAGCCCAACTAATAACCAAAACCCAGAGGTGTGATTCCACCAGCTGCTCCTTGGAAACCCTATGGGGCAGTTCTCCACAGTCTTGTAGGGTCCCTGGGGGTCAGAATCAAAAATTTCACAGCAATGTGTTAAGGTATATATGATTTCGAAGAACCACTTTCATAGTAACACTTGCGTAATGCCCACCTCTTGAATTTGCACTGGCAGGTAAGAGCAAGGAATAGCAAAATATGTATCATAGGCAATGCTGTAACTCCATTTGAAACTCCAGCGGATATAGCCTCCAATGTTAGAACTTTGCAAGCCCTTTCTCCTACTGATTGCCAAATAGGACCCCATTTAGCAATAATGTAAACAATTCTACTTAAAAAAGAGCATCATCATAACAATAATAGCAACAGTAACAACAACAACAAATGAATGAGGTCTTCCTTTTCCTGTCCTTGAATGATGTCTGTAGTGGCGAGTTGGCCCCCTCCACCTCCCTGCCCTGTGCATCCCAAGCCGTGACTGCCGTGTGCTGAGAAGCTCAGCTTGGGTCTGTCCTTGGAGCAGCTCCCTTTTTCCAGGTGACCATATGGTGGCCAGGTAGCCAGCCTACGGCTGCCTGTCCTCTGCACATCCATTAAAGCAGTGTTCTGGCAAAGGGACAATGTGGCAGTCCTGGTACACTTCTCTTTCCATCTAAGGAGAGTTTCAGCTATACTCATTGTTGACTCATTCATTTAAGAGGACTTTTTATAAAGCAGGGTTCTACTTGTACCTCAGATAAGTGAAATGACTCCCCATCCTGCAATTCTGCGTGAGAGAAAAGTAATTCTGAAAGGAAGAAGGAAAAATGATTTGCGTATTCAAGTAGGTACAGAGTTCTGACCTTCACAAAAGGAATGAGGAGATTTCATCATCGTAATAATTCACCATCTCTTTTGTCCAGCAGACATTGGTTAGCAGAACCTGCTGCAGTAATGAGTTATTTATTAAGTTTATTAAGTGTGGAAGGACCACCATCCGTCAGTCCATCTGTTATACGGTGATGACTTACTGGTTGCCATGATGCTGGAAGCGATGGTGCCAGTATTTCTAAAGCCAGTGGGGTCACCCGTGGTGGACAGATTTCAGCAGAGCTTCCAGATGAAGACAGACGAGGAAGAAAGACCTGGCGGTTACTTCCAAAAATTAACCAGTGTAAACTTTGTGAATCACAACAGAATATTGTCCAGTACAGTGCTAGAAGATGACCCCGAGGCTGAAAGACACCAGAAAGTAGGCACAACAATGGACTCAGACTCACCAATGGTCATGAAGAGGACAAAGTTGCATTCTGTTATCCCTCAGGCACCATGACTCACAGCCAACTTAACAGAAACCAACAACACGGCAGATCCAAACTGTGTTCAGGGAGAGGGCTGTGCTCCGTGTCCTGTATTTCTCATTTATTAGGAATATTATTGGATATTCACACAAATGGCTGAAATTTAACATGCCTGTTAAATTGGGTGGACTAGATTGTTAGATTCCTCCACTCCTTTAGTATTTTTACCGCTAGATCTGCCTGGTCCTGGAAAAGATACACTGAAACCCTTTACTATGACTTATATTTTCTACTTAAAAAAATGAACCAAAAAAACATTGCCGTTGGGTCAATTCTGATTCATAGCGACCCTATGGGAAAAAGTAGAACTGCCTCATAGAGTTTCCAAGAAGCAGATGGTAGATTCAGACTGCTGGCCGTCTGGTTGGCAGTCGCAGCACTTAACCAGTAGGCCACCAGGGTTTCTAAAGCAGCTTTCTAAAGCAGGCCTCAACCCAAACCAGACCAAACTGACGGCTGCCAAGTTGATACTGACTCCTCATGACCCTGTAGGACAGAGTAGAACTTCCCCACTGGGTTTCCAAGGAGCAGCAGGTAGATTCAAACTGCTGGCCTTTTGGTTAGCAGCCAAGCCCTTAACCACTGTCGTTTAATTACTAGTAGTTTTTGCTTTACTTAAAGTCTGTGTTGTTTAATAGCTACAGTGCTACAGTTATTTTTCCTGCTTCTTAAATAATACCTTTAATTATTACATCACTGCTTTCTCTTTTTTCTAAATGTTTAGGAGTCTTTAAATTCAGCTTATTCCAAATATTAACATTGCCCTTCCTGCTTTTATATACACATTTGCCTGCTTTCTTTGTCTAGTCCTTGATTTTCAGACTTTACCGTGTGATTTTTAACTCTGTTTCTGAGAAACGGTAGTAGCTTGACTTGGATTTTTAAGTTTAGTCGGATCCGACTCGACGGCACTTGGCTGGCTGTGTCCTCTGCCTTTTCATTTTTCTGTGAGAGAATTCAGTCTTTTCACATTTAGTATCATAATATACTTGATTTTTCCTTTCATTCTTGTTTTATGTTTAATATTTATTTTAATTTGGTGTGTTCTCTTTTACCTGTTTCCATGTTTGCTAATCTGATTGAACTGCTGTGATTTTATTAATTTGCTTCTTCCCTTATATGATTTATAAATTCTACTATAACTTTATCTCTCATTAGTGATTACTTTTCTTTCCCCATGCTTGCAAGGCTATGCATGTTTCTTTAATGTTCTAAGGAAACAAAATCCCAGTTTTCCTCATTCAGGACTTTCAGTCCTGTACTCCTTCCCTCCTTCCAGGAAGGGGTGACCTTCAGAATGTTTTTACTTCCCCACCAGTTTCCCACAGCCCCATCTGCACTCCATATGACACCTTGAGGATGCTTTGATGGTACTCATCTTTCTTCCATCTAAACTCCTAAAATCATTGAGTCCGTTTAGTTCTAGACACTTTTTAAAATTTTCCTTCCAGCGCTCTGTCTTCTATTTTAAGAATTCTTGTTTCGTGCTTAATTTACAAATTCCCAGATGCTCTATCATTATTCAATTGTACTTAATTATAAATCTATTACCAGGTTCTTTGCTTGCCAGTTTTAACTCCTCTTTCCTTCCGTCTGTCATGAGGTTCAGGTTTATTTATTTTTTAGTAAGAATCCTTCCTTAAGTGTTTCAGCTCTGATGGGACGTGTACGTGAAATCATCTCTGCAAATATCCATTCTTACAGGATCTCAGAGAATAATATCTTTCATTTATCAGGTCCTTTATTCTGAGGCATCTGTACCTATTGTTCCACAATCTTACAGCTTTCAAGATTGTGGTGACTCATTGCCAATCTAATTGTTTTTTCCTTTGTAAAGAACTTGTCCCAGTATGGAAGCATTAAAGATGTATTTCTCTTTCTTGTTGTAGTTCAGAGATTTTTACACAGACATGCCTAAGTGTATGTATTTTCTCAACAGTCTTACCCGGAGAAGGGTTTGCGTCCTTTACGTTTGCTGAGTTGGGTCTTCATCAACTTGGAAAGTTTTGCCAGGTACTTCTCGGATTATGGCCTTCCTCCTTCTCTATCTTTTACCCATTCTGGAGCTCCTATTTATCTTTATCTTCCACAGTGTGTGCATGCTCCCTCTGAATTCTGTTTATCATTTTTCTCTTCATCCCTCAATGCTTTCACAGCGCTTTCTCTTGATCTTCCACACCACAGATTGGTGTACCATAGGGCTAGCTGTCTCCTTTGCTTCACTTATTCAGTTTTTTAAATTCAATAAATCATGTGGACTTTCTGTGCCAGGAAGAGTGCTGAGGGCCACCCTTGGGTCTCTTTGCATGTTCCTCTGCTTCTTTTGAATCCAGTTTTGACTGAAGCAGTTCTGTTTCTTTAGAGATGTGCTGGGATTTGTCTGTCTGTTCTGTTCTCTGGCTGTTGGCCCTTTAACAGGCCATCATTTCCTAGGGCTGCTCCTTTAGATACCTGATGCAGGAGTTCTGTTCACCAAGGAGGAAAGTGTAGTCATCTTTGTCTAGGGCTGTCTTTACGTGATGCATCCATGTCTCCTCTCTCAGTGCAACAAGCAGAGATTTTCTGTTTTAGTTTCTCCAAGGGTCCAAGGTAGAGACGAGTCAACCCAACTCTTCACCTTCTCCTCAAACCCTAAAGGGCAGAGAAACTGAGCTGAAGTGCAGAGCAGCTAAAGGTGACTTTGGCCCTCCAAAAGCTGTTGTCAGACCCTTCTATTGGTTTCCCCACCAGCTGAATCCTAGAGTTCTCACCCAAAAAGGAAGAAAGTATGGTGAGAAGACTTGGCTCACACTTACCTATTGGCCTCACAAAAATGGTTGCGTTGGAGTCAAGCTTTGAGTGGAAGGATAAGGAAAACCTCAAGGCACCATCTTCCTCAAGTTCTCTCTGAAACCAGTAGCCTTCATGTCAGCTTCAACTCATGACAATGCCAGATGGATTAGAATAGAATTGTGCTTAATAGTGTTTTCTAAGGCTCTTTTTTTAAAGGAAGTATCTTAGCAGGTAGTTTTTCTGGAGAACCCCTGAGTGGACTCAAACACCCAACTTTTTTGGTTAGCAGCTGAGTGCATTAATCACTTGCACCCCAATCTTCTCTTTTTAGGGTCATGGTTTTGAAAATTCATCGACTTAAGCCTAATACTAGTCCTGCCTGATACATTAATAAACGATGATGATTTGGACGAGTCATCTACTGCTCTGACCTTCAGAGTCCTCATCTCTAAGGTATCTAGCTTTCTTTCATGATCTAAGATGACTCCTTTCCAAGCATATTAGTTGACTCAGTTGTATAACTGCCATATATTCAAGTGAGAATTGCCACTCCCTGTATCAGCTCTGAGGAAGAAAATTATTTTGGAGTAAAACTTGGCAAAACAAAGTCTTGAGCTGCCAACAAATTATCCTGCAAGATTTCAAAACATTAAGTTTTAGCATTCACTCTCAAAATCAAGCCAATTTTGCTTAAAGGAACACTATTGTCTGAGCTGAAATAAATCAAATCTAAATTGTAGTTATGCATCTGGCATTTCTAACAAGTATGAAAGCAATAGATTTGCCTGTTTTTTCTTCATCACACAGGCTGCAAAAAGCATGTACACATATGGAATTTCTTTTCACATTCAAAAAGTTAAACTGTAACTGGGAAGACTTTTTCCTTAGAAGTATGAGAAAGAAAATAAAAAAAGCCTAAGAATTTTTATAGTGCAGTATTCTTTTGTAGGGAGAATTTTTCCTTTGTTCTTCATCATTCCTTTTAGGTCATATTTAACTATGTACGGTTATTGAAAAAGCCTCAAACCTAAGTGCCAGGTGCATTCTCTTAATGTCTCATATTGAGTGTTTTAAGTAATCCCCTTGACTCTAGTATGTTCTGTCTTCATGGACTGTTCTTCCTGTCTCCTTCCATATCTTCAAGTTCCAAACTGTAATGGCCTTTCAGTCTTTAGCAACAATTATTTTGATTCTACCTATCATGGGCAAAGGAAAAATGTAAACTTATTGTCCACAACCTCAAATAACAATATTGTAGATGAGTCAATAAATTCTGCAAACCATTTTAGGGCACCTGGTAGCATAGTGGACAAGTGCTACATCTGCTAACCAAAAGGTTGGTGGTTCAAATCCACCAGAGGCTCCTTGGAAACCCTATATAGCAGTTCTCCTCTGTTGTATAGGGTTCCTACTAGTCAGAATTGACTCGACGGCAATGGGTTTTTTGGTTTTTTCTTTTTCAGTATTATTATACTTATTTGTGTAAACTTATTTTCTTCCCTCTAAGACTGTAGGCATCTTGAAGGTGTAAGGTCTGTGTGTCTCTCATATTTAGGCCTCTTGAAATAACAAGATCAGAGCTTTATACAGTAAAAACCAGGTGCTGTTGAATTGATTCCACTTCATGGTGATGATATGTGTATCATGGTAGAACTCTGCTCCGTGAGGTTTTCAGTGACTGATTTTTCAGAAACAACGGGCCAAACGTTTTTTCTCAGGTGCCTCTGGGTAGACTTGAACCTCTAATCTTTAGGTAAGCCACCAAGCGCATTAACTGTTCATACCACCCAGGCACTCTGCCTTACACAGTAGACATTCACTGGTTTGAATCAAAATTATTTGTGTTGCTAAATGCCTTTCCCACTTACTTATTTGTCCTTTTTTTTAAATTATGATTGAGTGAAAATATACATTCCCATATAAATTTACATGCCCATCTACGTGCAGCTCCCACTGCTCACCCTGCCCAGTGACAGCACACTCTTCCTCTCTGCTCCACACATGTCTTATCCCCACAACGATCTCCTATCCCCTCCTTTCCACCTATTCCCCTTCCTCCAGTAAGAGGTCAGCAGGATGATATCCCATAGATGCATAGAATCACAAAGTGCACACATGACGTGGCCACTCTGTGTCGCCAAGTCCAATCCATACCTTTCCGAAGAGTTGACCTCCATTATGATTTATGGACAGAGGCAGGATCAGGGCCAGAGGCCATGCTTCCAGGGGAACTCTGAGGCCCCTGGACCATCAGTTGTGGTCTTTTAGTGGAGGTCTCAGGGTGCACCCCTTTTATTCTTGCTTTGCCAATGAGACTCAACTTTGTGAGCTCCATCACTGCTATCACTGGTGGTGGCTGGCCACTATCCGGTTCTTCTGGTCGCAAGTCAATGTAGTCACCTACTCACGTGAGTCTGTTTGTCTTCTGGGCTCTCTTTTCCCCCATGTCATTTTGGTCCTTGGTGATCATCCATTTCTGCTGAGTTGGGATCATGTGCTGTATCCTCAGATGACAGCCTGGCAGCTTTTAAGACCCCAGACATCACTCAACAACGTGGGGTGCAGAGGGCTCTCTTAGCAAAATGCTAGTTGCTCCAGTTAGCCTCGATTTTCCCTGAGAGCAAGGTCCCCAGCATCCCACCCCAGCTACTCTGTCCTTGCAATATTGTGTTAAGATGGGACAGGTAATCCTGTTATGTTGAAGTCCACTTAATATTGATCTTATTTCTAATATGTGCTGTCACAGATTTCACCCAACCAAATTTCTATCAACTATCTAATCTAAACCTTTGCCCCCTCCTCCTCCTGCCCTCCCCCTACTTGCAGCCATCAAAGAGCCTTTTCTTCTATGCATGAGTCTGTTTTTAAGTTGTTGTTTTAGGGGTCTTGTACAATATTGGTCCTTTTGTCGCTGATTGCTTTCACTCAGCATAATTTCCTCCAGTTGAAACCAGGTTATGAAATGTTTCCTAAAATCATCGTTGTTCTTCATCATTGCATAGCGTTCCATTCAGTATATATACCATAGTTTACCTATCCACTCCTCTGTTGTTGGACTTCTGGGTTGATTCCATCTTTTTGATATTGTGGACTGTGCTGCGATAAACATTTGTGTGCATGTGTCAGTTGGTGTAAATTGCCTTTATTCTGTAGGATACATTCTGAGCAGTGGAATTACTGGGTCAAATGATATATCTGGATCCAGCTTTTTAAAGAAGTGCCAGATTGTTTTCCAAAGAGGTTGCACCGCTTTGCAGTCCCACCAACAGTGTAGGAGAGTTCCAATTCCTCGATAGCCTCTCCAGCATTTGTTGTTTTGCATTTTTTGGATCATGGCCAATCGTGTTGGAGTGAGATGGTATCCCACTGTAGTTTTGTTCTGAATTTGTTTAATAGCTAATGATTGTGAGTATATCTGCATGTGTTTTTTGGCTACCTGGATCTCCTCTTTAAAGAAGTGTCTGTCCATCTCCTTTGCCCATTGCTTAATTGGATTATTTATCTTTTTCTTATTGATATTTTGTGGTATCTTATAGATTATGGAGATCAGGCATAGGTCTGACATATAATTGCCAAATGTTTTTTCCCATCCCATAGGTGGCCTTTTAATTTTATTAATAAAGTCTTTGGATGAGCAAAGGTGTTTGATTCTTAGCCAAAGCCAAGTGCCGTCAATCGGATCTCTTAGTAGCTCCCATTTATCTATTTTCTCTTCTGTTGTTTGTGGTTGTTTGACAGATTTTGGAGTCTGTCTACATTGTGTACTAAACCTTCCATTGTTGCTCTTACTTTTTCTTGGACAAGCTTTATCGTTTTAGGTTTGATATTTAGGTCTTTTATCCAGTTTGAGTTGGGTTTTGTATAAGGCGTAAGATATGGGTCTTATTTCAACTTATTGCAGGTGGATGTCCAATTTTGCCAGCACTATTCATTGAAGAGATTCTTTTTACCCCAGTTTGATGTCTTAAGGCCTTTGTCAGTTATCAACTGTTCATAGGCAGATGATGTCATCTCTGGGGTCTCAATTCTGTTCCATTAATCTATCTATTTCTTTTTGTACCAGGACCAGGCTGTGGCAGTGTAATAGGATCTAAAGTCAGGTAGTGAGAGGCCTCCCAGTGTGTTCTTCTACTTCAGTAGTGCTTTACTTTTCCGGGGCTTCTTCCCTTTCCAAACAAAGTCGGTGATTTGTTTCTCCATCTCATTAAAAAATGTCACTGGAATTTGTATTGTCATTTCATCATATGAGTAGATTGCTTTGGGTAAAATAGACACTTTTACAATGTTAAGTCTTCCTATGCATGAGCAGGGTAGGTTTCTCCATTTATGTAAGTCTCTCTTAGTTTCTTGTAGTAAGGATTTGTAGTTCTCTTTGTACAGGTCTGTTATTTCTCTGGTTAGATTTATTCCTAGGTTCTTTATCTTCTTAGGGGCTATAGTAAATGTTATTGATTTGGTGATTTCCTCATTAATAATCTCACTGTTGGTATAAAGGAATCTTGTTTATCTTGTATTCTGAGACTTCGCTGAACTCTTCTATCAGTTTGAGTAGTTTACTTAAGGATTCTTTAGGATTCTCTGTGTATACAATCATATCATCAGCAAATAGGGAGATTTTGACTTCTTTGCTGATGCAGATGAACTTTATTTCTTGGTCTTATCTAATTGCTCTGGGTAGAACGTCTAGTACAATGTTGAATAGGAGAGGTGAGAGTGGGCATCCTTGTCTTCTTCCTGTTCTCAAGGGAAACTGTTTCAGTCTCTCTCCATTGAGGATGATGTAGACAGTTGGCTTTGTATAAATGAGCCTTATTGCATTGAGGAATTTGCTGTCTATGCCTATTTTGCTGAGATTTTAGCATGAATGGTGTTGGGCTTAATGAAATTCCTTTTCTGCAGCAATAGACAAAATCAGGTGATTCTTGTATTTTGTGTTATTTATGTGGTTGATCACATTAGTTGTTTTTCTGATGTTGAACCAGCCTTGCATCCCTGGTATGAATCTCATTTGTTCATGATGGATTAGTTTTTGGATATGTTGTTGTATTCTACTGGCAAGAACTTTGTTGAAGATTTTTTCATCTAGATTCATGATTGAAATCGGTTTGCAGTTCTCCTTTTTGGTTGTGCCATTCCCTGGCTTTGGTACCAGGCTTATGCTGGCTTCATAGAATGAATTTGGGAGTATTCCATCCCTTTACCTACTGTGAAATAGTCTCAGTAGTATTAGAGATAACTCTTCTCTAAAAGCTTGGTAGAATTCTGCAGTGAAGCCATCTGGGCCCGGGCTTTTTGTGGTTAGTAGTTTTTTCATGACTTTTTCAATCTCTTCTTTTGTGATGGGTTTATTAAGTTGTTCTGCTTCACCTTGTGATAATTTTGGTAGGTAATAGGAGTCTCAGAATTTGTCCATTTCCTCTAGGTTTTCAAATTTGTTAGAGTACAGTCTTTCATAGTATTCTGTTACGATATTTTGATTTCTCTTGGATCTGTTATGACAACTCCCCTCTCATTACTTATTTGGGTTATTTGTTTCCTTTCCTGTTTTTCTTTAGTAAATTTAGCCAATGGTTTGTCAACTTTGTTGATCTTTTCAAAAAAATAACTTTTGGTGTTTTCTTTCTTTCTTTTTTTTTGGTCTTGACTTACTTCTTTATTTTTGGTGTAGCACATCCTCTGAAAGTTTTTTGAGTGAGTAATTCTTTCAATTGTTCTTCTATTCTCTAATTTGTTTAGTTCTGCTCTAATCTTTAGGATCTGTTTTCTTCTGGTGCCTCAGGGGTTCCTCTGTTGTTCTCTCTCTACTTTTTCAAGCTGTAGGGTTAGTTCCTTGATTTGGTTTCTTTCTTCCTTCCATATATGTGCATTTATGGAGATAAACTGACCTCTGAGCACTATGTTGGCTATATCTCATAGGTTCTGGTAGGAAGTGTTTTTATTCTCATTGGAATCTGTAAATTCCTTTATTTCATCTTTGATTTCTTCTATACCCCATGGCTTTTGAGCAAAATGTCATTTAGTTTCCATGAGTTCCACTTTCTATCTACATTTTTTTCTGCTGTTGATTTCAATTTTTATGGCTTTATTATCTGAGAAGATGCTTTGCATTCATTCAGTGGTATGGATTTTGTTGAGAATTGCTTTATGTCCCAACACATAGTCTATTCTGGAGAATGTTCTATGTGCAGTGGAGAAGAAGATATAGTTGTCCGTGGATGGATAGAAAGTTCTGTATATTTCCATGAGGTCTAGATGGTTATTTGTGGCAATAAGGTCTTCTGTGTGTTTATTGAGCTTTTTTCTAGATGATCTGTACAATGTTTAGAGCGGAGTGTTGAAGTCTCCCACTGCTATTGTGGAGTGAAGTATCTAATTTTTGAGAGTGTAGTCAATGTTTCTTCAATGTGTTTAGGTCCTCTAATATTAGGTGCCGGATACGACTCGACAGCACTTCACTTGGCTTGCAATATTAGGTGCATAAATATTTAATGTTAAGTCCTGCTTGTGTACTGAATCTTTCAGCAATAGTGTCCATTCTTGTCCATGATAGTGCATTTTACATTAAAATCAATTTTATCTTTGTTCATTGTTAGCTTGATATATATTCTTCCATCTTTTAATTTTCAGTTTGTCAATATCTTTAAGGTGAGTTTCTTGTAGGCAACATATGGATGGGTCATGTCTTTTGGTCCAAGATGTCACTCACTATCTCTTTACTGGAGTGTTCAGCCCATTCACATTCAATGTAATTATTGATAGGTATGTGTTTAGTGCTGCCATTGTGATATGTTTATTTTTGTGTTGATGTTTTCTCTGTTGTCCTTATTAATCTGTTCTGGGACATTCTTTATTAGTTGATTTTTCAGGTTTTTCAGGGTTGGTTTTGTGGTTGTTGAGACTCCTGCATTACATTTCTTGATTTGATACGTTGTGTCTTTATTATGCTTTATGGCTGTCCCTATGATCCCCCTTAATAAACTATGTATAAACCCAATTTCAATTACTACCATTCTTATCAACTTCCTTTCCATCTGGAAGAAGTATAACGAGTGTAATACATCCCTCTTTTTAATATGATGACATCATACTTATCATGATATGATCACTGAATTATTTCTTTCACTATTATAGCTTTGATAGAGTGTGGAGCCTTCCCTAACTGAGTAGGATTCTGGGTGATGAGTCCTGTATTTGCTTCTAAAATATAAAGTTAGTGGTTTTGTTCTTCTAAGCTAAGAGATTCTTTCAGTATTTCTTGTAGCATTGGTTTGGTTTTTACAAAGTCTCTGGGTTTCTGTTTATCTGTGAATGTCTTAATTTTCCTATTTGAAAGATAGTGTTTTAGTCAGCTAAGGCTGCTCTAACAGAAACACCATAGAGTGGATGGCTTTAACAAAGGAAGGTTTGTTCTTACACAGTCCAGTAGGCTACAAGTCCAAATTCAGGATGTCCACTCCAGGGGAAATTTTTCCCCCTTGTTGGCTCTAGAGGAAAGTCCAGTAGCATCAGTCTTTGTCCAGGGAGCATCTTTGCACAGAAACTTCAGGTCTGAAGGACACGCTTTTCTCCCAGTGCAACTTTCTTGGTGGTGTGAGGTTTCCAATTCTCTGCCTGCTTCTCTTTCCTTTTATCTGTTGCAGGATGAAAAGATTAAGGGTGGGGCAAGGCATATTCCAGGGAAACTCGCTTTACAGTGGAGCAGGGAGGTGATTTTATAAAGAGATTTACAGTCCTACCCTAATCCTTTAACATACAGCATAGGATAAACCACAAAATGGAGGACAGCCACAAGATACTGAGAATCATGGCCCAGCCACATGGCTACACATATTTTTGGGGGGACACAATTCAAGCCATGACAGATGGTGTTGCAGGTATATAATTCTTGGTTGGAAGTTCTTCTCCTTCAAGGCTTTAAATGTATCATGCCACTGTCTCTGTTCCAGCATCATTTCTGCTGAGAAATCTGATGAAAGCCTACAGGGTTTCCCGCTGAATGTTAGCTTTGCCTTGAGTCTTGCTGCCTTTAAGAATTTCTGCTTATGTTTCATTTTGTTCAGCTTGGTGATAATGTGTCTTGGGATTTTTCTTTTGAGATCTATATTGAGTGGCATTCGATATGTATCTTGGATGCCTGTATTCTGTATTCTCTTCTTTCATAATTTCTGGGAAGTTTTCTGTCAGCAGCTCGGCAACAGTACTTTCTGTGTTCTCAGTTGTCTTGCCCTGTTCAGGACTTCCAATTTATTGTAGCTTGTTCATCTTAATAGAGTCCCACATGCTTCTTAATTTTTCTTGTTGTTTTTTTTTTCTGATTTCTCCTCATAGATGCTGGAGTCAGCAGCTCTATGTTCTAAATCAGAAAGTCTATTTTCCATTGGTTCCATTCTGTTTTCTTCAGTCTGAATTGAAGTTTCTGTCTTTGATTTTGTTCTTGATCTGTTGGATTTCAGAGTACTGGTGTTCCATCAGATTGAACAGCTTGCTTAATTTTTCATTTTGCTCTGCTGCATTATGTATAAGGTCTAGGAGGGCTCTCTATGTAATGTTTTTGTATTCACCTTCTGATAGTTTCAGAAAAGCTTCATCTGGGAATTTCGGTGGTGCTTTCTTTTGGGGCCTTCTGACGTCATGGGTGCTATCTTGGTTATACTTTTATCTAGAGTTTATTGCTTTTGGTTCATCATGTTAGTCAATAGAGGCTGAGAGAGATGCTTTGAGAATTGATGGCATTTGTTTCTCTAAGCTGTCTTACAGTGAAAGGTAAAAAGTATCTGATGACTTCCAAAGTCAGTCAGGTTTTCAGGTTTATCCGTCCATCTTCCCAGTTGGCAAAGTAAGCACCTCTACGTAGAACCCCAGATGTTATAAACGAGTTCAAAGTACAGAAAGGGCACTGGCCTGCTGGCCTTTGCTGTCAGGACCCAGATTTAGGTAACACTGTGTAGAATACTGCTTTTCTGCTGGAAAAGTGGTGCTCTCCTCTAGGCAGGTGCTGCCTCCAAGCTGAAGAATTAGGTCCAGCTAAGGCCTCCATATGGGTACATCTGCCTCTCAGTCAAACAGGATGGCATCCCATTCAAGCTCCCCACCTGCCCCATCACAGGCTGCTCTGTGGTGGAGGTGATAGAGAGGCCAAAAGTGCTGAGATGCACAGAGTCCACAGCCTCTGTGCCCTGGCCCCAGCCATAGGCGACGCTGCATAAAATGTTGCTTTTCTGCTGGAAAAGTGCTCTCCTCTGGGCAGGCACTGCCTCTCAGCCTAGGAACTAAGTCCAGCTGGGGCCTCTGTATGGGTGTATCCACCTCCCAATTGATAAAGATGGCATCCCGCACAAGCCCACCACCTGCCTCAGTACTGGCTACTCTGTGACAGAGTAGACAGAGAGGCCAAAGGTGCCGAGATGTACAGAGTCTAAAGCCGGGATCTTGAAACATTGCAATTTCACCTGCCAATCCCACCAGCAGTGTGTCTGAGATTAGCTGCTAGTCAAGTCCCAGCACTGCCTGCTGGCCAAGACAGAGGAAAAAGTTAAAATGGTGAGTCACCTTCGGTCTGTGAAATCATCCCTCACCAAGAGTGGGGTCAGCGAAAGAGAGGAGGTTTTCAATTTGGCAGTATGAAGTCAAAATTAGCAGCCCTATGCTGCACCCTAGGGCTCACTAGGTGTCCAGAAGGCTCCATTTAATTATCAATTCAGGTTTTAGTTTCTAGAAGGATTTAGTGAGACGTGTGTTTAGTCCACCAACTTGACCCCTTCCCCCTCATTTATCCTTAATTACATATTTTAACACACAAGCATTCAAATTAAAGTCCTCTGAACCATTTACTGTTGATCAGATGAAGTTCCATTTCTAGGACACCCAATCAGAAGAGTTGTTATGAGACCCTGAAGATCACAGCAAGTAGAATCTATCCCCTCACATATCATTTTTGAAATGTTTAATGTTACTGCAACTGTTGCCTGGTTATTCAGATTTCACAAACATTAATTTTTCTCTTCTGTAAAGGGAGAAACTGCATGGCTAGTCAAAGAATCAAGCAAATTGCATAATCATTTCCTTGACCAAGAATGGGCAAAGCATTTCTTGAATCAAAAGATTTTGTTGTTGTTGCTGGAGATGGTGATGATGGTGGGTTTTGTTCTGTTTGTTTTTGACCTCTCGATGTCCTAGACTGTAGTTTAAGTGATGGATAGATTGGACTCAATTGTGCACACTCTAACTATCCCTGCTATTGCTTCTGTGCAATTGTGCTAGAGCAGCAAATGAAGGATTAGAGGGTAGCTCTCTGGAGGCAGCAAAAAGACACATCAATCTGTCCCTGCTGCAAGGTAATATGGATGATGTAAGGCCTGGGTGGCCAAAGATCACAGCACATCGTTCTTCCGGAGATAAGGGTCATCTTGAGGAAAAATAGCAATAACAACTGCTATTTAAAGTGAGTGTCCAGTTGCCTCTCACTCCTTCCCATTACACACACACATATACAACAAAATATGGCTTCTTAAGGATTATAATAATCTGTTGATCACCAGAATGCTACAGTATAGCAACACATACTGTTTCATGGAGATAGATGATCTCAAAAAGATCAGCACCAAACACATTTTGCAAGCATGACTCTTGTCCTTAATTTGAAGGAGTTGATGTTTTGCAAAATCCTCTGCCTGACTAGATCTTTCTCCCAGTTGCTATTGTGGAAGAGAGGAAGGGAAAATTGCCTCCTAGTCTTTTCTCTGTGCAACCCGTAGCAATTATGGAGGATTCATTGAGTCTGCTACTAGCAGGAGCGTAAGCCAAGTTAGTGAGTGAGAATTCTGGAAAAGGCATTGCCTGGGGATTTTTAGAAGTGGTAGCTAGATTTGTTTGCTTTGTTTTTTATTGTTGCTTCTCTTGAGGAAAGAAAGAAAAGAGTGAATCCTAGAAACGATTGGGGGAAACCCTTTGCTTCTCTTCTTCATTTTGTTGACAACAGAGTATTTGGAAGATCAGAGTTGAGATGATGAAGGAGGTGAGACAGCAAGACTGGTATCCCAGTTGTCCTGAAAACAAAACACACAGCTGCGTCTTAGGAAGACCAGAGAATGAGTTTCACAGAGGTAAGACAAGGAAAACGGAAGACAACCTTTGGCACCAAATATTTGCTTGCCTTGAGCATTTATGAATTAGGCAGACGACATTTAACTAATATGGTTTACTTTTGTACTGTCTTGTAGGCTTCAGTGTGTATTTGGTGATGGGTTTAGCTTCCATGTACTGTCTGCAGGTATAACATTTCTTAGGCTGTTTCCTAAATATCATGACTACACAAGCTGATTAAAAATAAAAGCATAGCATCGAAGATCTGAGTTCAAATTTCAACTCTGACATTTACTGGCTGGGTCACCACTGGCTCTGAGTCACAGATAAGTGATTTCTGTCTTCGTTCCACCACTTGCTGCTTGGGTAACCCTAGGCACATTGATTAAACTTCTTAAGTATAAACAAAGATAACAATGTATCTAGGGTTGGTAAGGATTTAGTTAAGTAATGCATATGTGCTTAGGAAGCTGCTCTGGTTAGGAAGGTACAACGATTCAGTGCCTGGTTGCTGACAAAAAGGTTGGCAGCTTGAACCCACCCAGCAACTCTATAGGAGAAGGACCTATCTGCTTCCATAAAGATTACAGCTTTGGAAACAGAAACTCTATAGAGCAGTTCTTCTCTGTCACAGAGGATCGCTACGAGTTGGAATTGACTTTAGAGCACATAACAACAGCATGTATGTTCATTGTACTTTCAGAACTGAGAGTTGACATGTAATAAGTGATCAGTCAGTATTAACATTTTAATCCCACTCTATGAGTTTAATTATGCGTTCAGGCCTGGGGAGAAAATCTGCTTCTAGTATAATGTTTAGTCTGAGCGACTCTTGGTAGTGCCTATGCCAAGTAACCACCACACGTCTCAGTTCATTATACGTGGTGCCTGTGTATTGCTGTGATACGAAAAGTTACACCACTTGTATTTCAAATGCCAGCAGCATCTCTTGTGGTGCAAGGGTTTCAGGGGAGCTTCCTGACCAAGACAGACTATGAAGAAGGACCTGGTGGTCTACTTCTGAAAAAAATTTACTGGTAAAAACCTTATGAATAACAACAGAAGATTGTCTGATGAATGTTTTAGAAAATGCACCCTTTGAGTTAGAAGACACTCAAACTATGATTAGCGAAGAGCTGCCTCTTCAAAGTAGAATGCATCTTAATGACGTGGATGGAGGCAAGCTTTTAGGACCTCCATTTGCTAGTGTGGCATGCCTCAAAATGAGAAGAGACAGCTGCAAACAACCATTAATAACTGGGATGTGGAATGTATGAAATATGAATCTAGAAAACTTAGAAGTTGTCAAAGATGAAATGAAACACACGAAGATCAATATCCTAGACATTAATGAGCCAAAATGAACCAATTGGCCATTTTGAGTCAGACAGTCATGTGGTCTGCTATGCTGGGAATAATAAATTGAAGAGGAATGGCATCATGTTCATCATCAAAAAGAACATTTCAAGATCTGTCCTGATGTGCAGCGCTGTCGGCAATAGGATAATATCCAAAATGTCAATAAGGAAAACCAATTAATATGACATTACTGAAGTTTACATACCAGCCACTGTTGCCAAGGATGAGGAAAGTATTTTACTGACTTTTGCCATCTGAAATTATTCAAACATGAAATCAAGATGTGTTAATAATTACTGGTGAATGGAATGCAAAAGTTGGAAACAGGAGAGACCGATGTGATTTCAGAGGAAGGGGAGATTAGTTCGACCTGGTGCTTGCGGCTGCTAGGCAGGACTCCAGTAGGCAAAATCTTCAATTTAGTAGTGAAGAACTGACAGATTGGGTCAAGCATCTGAAGAAGACTTTGAGGTACTGAGGCAGCATTCAGCTGGTAATCTTCAGTACTCCCCAGGCGATAAAGTTACCTAGTGTTCATCAAACATTACCCTAAAGTCAGTGGAAGCCCAGCTGCTATTGAGTGTTGCCTATGGAGGGACCTATTTGTACCGTGCAACCCTAACGGTGACAAGAAGCTCTGCCTGAGCATCGTCATGAATCCCTGCATAACCTTGAGATTTTGGCATCTTGTATTCATTGGGTAGATAAAACCAAAGGTGTATCTCAGATTTTATCCAAAAAGAAAGGAAGGAAGAAAAGAGGGAGGATAAAGGGAGGCAAGGAGAGGGGGAGGGAAGGAGGAAAAAACTTTGGGGAGAAAGAAAAGACAACTGGAAGACCATGCCTTAACGAGCAAATGGCCAGAGCACTGAGGAGTTATGGAAGAACTGGGCTTAGCACCAAAATTTGGAGAAAGTTAATTTACCAGTTCAGTGAGACTTTTCTCCAAAGATTCCCCATCTTGGGAAAAGAGATTTTCTATTCACAGTACTTCCAGCCTGATCAAGAATATCTCAGTTTAAGTAACTGGAATGCAAGTTGTAATTATACACAGGCCAATTACCATGAGCTAAGTCACCTGGATTGCTCAATACGTCCTCATGTGTAATGGCTTCCTAGTATTAGAAACCTCTACCAGCTTCAGGATTTTTCTCTTACACAAATACTGAAAGATAAAAAAATAAAGAAGAAGTTGCTTATCACTCTCTTTTCTAAATTAGTTTGCAATTTGTACTAATATTGGTAGAAAATTCTGCTAGTGAACAACTTTAAAATGACCAGCTCCTATTTAGAAGTATAGACTCACCATCCTTTTTACGACCACTCTCTATGCAACTACTTTCTTCTAGATTAACAATGGCAATATGGATGATTCTATTTATAGACTATTTTAAAGATTTTCTGGCATACACTCAGAAGAAAAATTACTTCAATGTATAGCTGATGGCTTTAATGACAAAACCAAAACAAGTGCATATTATACATACATTTTTGTCATTCAAGATATAGTTTTCATGCCAACATATGTTCATGGCTTTAAAAATTTCCATGGTTACCAAGATGATGTACATATCAGTGTTACTAAACTGCATATGTAAAAATGTTGACTTGGCAAAGGTTTTGCTATATATATGTTTTTACTACAATTACAAATAAACTAAGACAATTAAAAAGAAGAGGTAATGAATGAATTAAAGATGTATATCAATAAAAAAACTTACATGGATAAAAAAATTGGAAACAAGGAGGAAGTATCGGTAGTTGGAAAATATGGCCTTAGTGATACAAACAACACCAGAGACCACATTATAGAATTTTACAAGACTACTGACATGCTCATTGCAAACAACTTTTTAAAAACAATTTAAATGGCAACTATAGCATCGTCATGAGTCAGAATCCAAATGGACTTCACTGAACAGAATATGTAGGAATTAAATCAACAAATCTGTAGAAAGAGACAATGAAGAAGCTTGATATAACAAGTCAGAACAAGGCCAGGGGCTAACTGCAAAACAGACCATCATTTGCTCATGTGCAAGCTCAAGCTTAAGAAGAGGCAAAACAAAAAATACCGTGAGAGCTCAAGCAGGACTTTAAGTATATCCCAACTGAACTTAGAGACCATTTGGAGAAGGGAGGCATTGAACACCAATGGCAAAAGCCCAGATGAGTTCTGAGATGTTATCGAGCAAATCATACGTGAAGAAAGCAAAAGCTCATTAAAATGACAGGAAAGAAAGAAAAAACCAAAATGTCAGAAGAGACTCTAAAACTTGCTCTTGAATGTAGAGCAGCTAAGGTGAATGGAAGAAATGATATAGTAAAAGAGTGATCAGCTTTCAAAGGGTGGCTAATGAAGCCTAAATATTATAATGACTTGTGCAAGGACTGGGAGTAAGAAAACTAAAAGGGAAGAACACACTCTGCATTTCTCAAGCTGAAAGAAAATAATAAATAATACAGGAAGCATCAAAAGAAGATGGAAGGAATATACAGAGTCACTATACAAAAAAGCATTGATCAACATTCAACCATTTCAGGAGGTAGCATATAATATAGAACTGATAGTGCTGAGTGAGGATGGCCAAGCTGCCTGGAAGGTGCTGGCAAAAAGCAAGCCTCCAGGGAATGGCAGAATACCAATTAAGATATTTGAACAAACAGATGCAACGCTGAATGTGCTCTCATCTGTGCCAAGAAATTTGGAAGACAGCTGTCTGGCCAGCCAACTAGAAGAGACCCATATTTGGGCCTGTTCCAAAGAAACATGATCCAACCAAATGCAGAATTATTGAAAATATCATTAATATTACACACAAGTAAAACTTTGCTGAAAGTCATTCAAAAGCAGCTGTAGCAGTACATCGACAGGGAACTGCCAGAAATTCAAGCTGATTCAGAAGAGACTGTAGAATGGGTGCCATCACTGATGGTGTCAGAAGGCTCTCAACTGAAAGTGGAGAATACTGGAACGGTATTCATATGTGTTTTATGATCATGCAGAGGAACTGAACTGTGTAAATAATAACATATTATGGATAACATTGCAAGAAATGTGAATTCCAAAACACTTAATGATGCTCATGAAGAACGTGTACCTACACAAAAGTCAGTCTTTCTAATACAACAGGGGATAATGCTGGGTTTAAAATCAGGACAGATGTGTGTCAGCGTTGTGTCCTTCCACCATATTTATTCATTGTGTATGCCAAGCAAATAACCAGAAAAGCCAGACTACAGTGAAGAAGAACAGGGCATCAGGATCGGAGGAGGACTTATTAACAGCCTGCATTATGCAGATGAAACAACCTTGCTTTCTGAAAGTGAATAGAGTTTGAGGCGCTTACGAAGATCAAAGACTACAGCTTTCAGTATGGATTACTTCTCCACAAAAAGGAAATAAAAATCCTCACAACTAGATCTGTATGCAACATCATGATCAATGGAGAAAAGATTGAAGTTGTCAAAGATTTCCTTTTACTTGGAGTGACAACCAAGGCCTGTTTTGGTCAGCTAGTGCTGCTCTAACAGAAATATCACAGGATGGATGGCTTTAACAAAGGAAGGTTTATTCTTACACAATCTGGCAGGCTACAAGTCCCAATTCAGGATATCCACTCTAGGAGAAGGTTTTCCCCCTAGTTGGCTCTGGAGGAAAGTCTGGTAATACATCAGTCTTTGTCCAGGGAGCATCTTGGCACAGGAACCTCAGGTCTGAAGGGCGTGCTCTTCTTCCGGTGTTGCTTGTTTAATAGTGTGAGGTTCCCAATTCTCAGCCTGCTTCCCTTCCCTTTTATCTCTTGCAATATGAAAGGATTAAGGGTGGGGCAAGCCATACTCCAGAGAAACTCCCTTTACAGTGGAGCAGGGAGATGATCTTACACAGGCATTTACAGTCCCACTCTAATCCTTTAACATACAGCATAGGAAAACCACAAAATGGAGGACAGCCACAAGATACTGGGAATCATGGCCCAGCCAAGTGGCTACACCTATTTCTGGGGAGACACAATTCAGTCTACAACAAGGCCCATGGTAACAAGAGTCAAGAAACCAAATGAAATACTGCATTGAGCAAATCTGCAGCAAAAGATTTCTTCAGAGTATTGAAAAGTGAAAATGTCACTTTGAAGATTAAAATGCACCTGATATTTCAATTGTTTTGTATATGACAAAGATGGACAATGAATAAGGAAAAGAAAAAAATTGATAGATTTGAATTACGGTGAGAAATATAGCATAAACTGCCAGAAAAATGAACAAGTGTGTGTCAGTAGACATGTAACCAATATGCTGCTGAGCATTGAGGATTGTAATACTTCATCTCACGTTCTTTGGACGTATTATCAAGAGGGGCCAGGTCCTTCTACAAGGATGTCATGTGTGGCAAGGTAGAAGATTAGCAGAAAGAAGAGGAAGACCCTCCACAAGATGGGTTGACACAGTGTCTGCAACAGTGAAGCCAGCATAACAATAATTGTGAAGAGGCTGCGGGACCAGCGTTTCATTCTGCTGTCCCCAGGGCCACTGTAGGTCAGAAGCAACTGGACAGCCACTAACAAAAACAACAGTACCAAGTAAAGCGTGATGCCTCCGTCTTCCATGCTCCAATACATTTAAATTGCGCATGCGTGTGCACACTTACGTACTCCAGAGATGTGCACCATTATAGCATAGACTTAAGTAGTAGATTACACTTGTTAGTAACCTGCAGTAGTAGTGATTTCAGTTACTGAAGTTAGGATGAATCAAAACTGCTCTCAAAAACTCTAACTCAGAGTACAAGACCTTATCTGAGATGACCTCCCTCACCAAGATTTTGTACCGAAAGAAGTGAAATAGCACCACTGTTGACTTCCGCTAATTTCTGGGGGCCTGCTGCCAAAGCAAATGCCAATTAAAATAGATGCCTTTTGGATGCCTTCACTGTGATTCTCAAAATCCCAACTGTAATTTACCCAGGTCTGAGGGGGGAAAAAAAAAGGAAAACAAAAAAGCTCCTGATGACCTCTCGATTCAGATGATCTGGTAATGGATTTAGACTAGGGTTTTGATCACTATTTGTGCTGTTTTTGCTTGAGTCATAATGAGGTCTGTCAGTACATATGGGAAGCCCCGGGAGGGGAGAAATCAGCACTGAAGCTGTGGCGTGTCCTCCCCAGGAAACCACACAAATCTCAGGGACCACTGGGAATAGCTTCAGATTTTCACACATGCGCTTGCTTCAGAAGGGTGACCTGCTGTACAGTTCATGTAATCAATTATAGTCACTTTTTCCCACCCATCCCCTTTTTCTTATCTCCTAAGGAGAATAATCTTGTAAAGACCAGAAGTGTCTAAACAACTGGGGAGAGGCAAGATGACAACATGGAGAGGCACACAGAGTATTAGGGCGACAGAATGCAAGACAAGAGGAATCCTCATTGTGATGGCTTCTGACAGCTTTCTCCTAGATGTTTCAGTGAGTGCAAAGTCTCTCTGATGAACTGTTGTCATCACTTATTTGTTGTTAGTATGGTTAACTGCAGATACCCATTGAAGCCTATTTCAGGGTTGTACATGATCCCTGATCTCTTGCTAGTATCTCAGATACAAGAATAGTGGCTTTGAATATAGAAATTACTTGGCTTGCCATGTTTGTCACTCTAGAATGTCGGCCTTTTCTCCAGGTGTAGATGCAATGGATAAACTATTTGCTGTAAGCATTTTGAAAAGGACAAGGTTTGGATTTAACCACTTGTTCATAACCCTCTCTAAAAAAGTGGATGACTGAAGTTAGGACAAAGGAGGCAGAGGAAATTCTGAAAAAAATAACCACAGAGAAGCATCTTGGTTACTTTCATATAGACTCAAAATAAATCACTGTCATACCCTCTGGAACTAGGATCCCCAAGACTAAATTCCAACATGTATACTTTCTAACCTATACATAGGACTAAAATCCTGACAGGCAGTAGATGTGAAAATGTGCCACAGACATCCCTTCAAGGCAAGGTTTGTTCCCCAGCAGCAGGAGGGTAGTCAGCAGACAGACTCCGTGGGTGGCTCCTGTAGGGTGGGCCTCAGCTGTAGAGTGACAGATCATCAGAGGTCATACCATACATGGTGACTGCGTGTATGTGAGTGTTGCGGGGCGAGTACAAACGTGAAGCCGTTTTCACCTCACTTGAGACCTCTCTGACATGCAATTCCTACCCTCCCCATCGCGCCCAGTCCCCTGTTGACTGCGGTTGTAGGACCTGTCATAGTTAAAGGAGCCCCGGTCATGCAGTTGTCACGTGCTCAGCCGCTAACATAGAGGGTGATGGTTTGAACTCATTAGCTGCTCCACAGAAGAAAGCAGTGTGTGTCTGCTTCCTTAGAGGTTACCGCCTTGGAAACCCTCCCGTGTAGTTCTGCTCTTCCTGTGGGCTTCTTATCAGACATCGAAATTGACTCAGTGGCTCTTTTCTTGGTAATAATAGTTCGACATCTCTGTCTAACTGTTCTTTCATCCCCTAACTTTTATGGGTGTGGATCCCTAATATACATGTTGCATCCTTAACTCTGTCTTAGTATCTGCTTCTGGGGACATTAGGAAACGCTAGTGGCGTAGTGGTTCAATGCTATGGCTGCTAACAGAAAGGTCGGCAGTTCTAATCTGCCACGCATTCCTTGGAAACTCTATGGGGCCTTTCCACTCTGTCCTATAGGGTCACTATGAGTCAGAATCGACTTGATGGCACGCGGTTGGGTTTTTGGTTTTCTGGAGACATTTGCCACAAGATATGATTGTAATGTCTTACTTGCATTGAGTCATTTCAACTTAGTGTCAACCCAACGGGACAGAGAAGAACTGTCTCACAGGGCTTTGAAGGAGCAGTGGGTGGATTTCAACTGCAGACCTCTTGCTAAGTAGCCAAGCTCTTTAACCATTACACCATCAGGGCCCTATACAGCATTAGTTTTCACTTTTTATTTTCTTCTTTTCCCCCAGAATTTCCAAGCCCTAAAGTACCCAGTTTGAAACTACTGAACCAAAGTTTAGATGTGGAAGTAGCTAATGCCTCAGCTGTTCCACTACATTATTAGATGCTACTGTAGTGAAGGGAGGGAGAGTCTGTAAAAGACTAAATGAAGGCTGAGAAATTCAGTTATCAGTGAACTGAGGACATGTCAATTTATTGAGCTGGGACTAGAAATGCAGTATAAAAGAAAGTCCCTGACTTCAAGTAGATGACTGTCTAGGAAAGGGTAAGAGAATAAACAGGCAGAATATCTCTGCCAAAAATAAAAGTAAAAACAGTAAGGAATTGGGGGGAAAAAAGGAGAGAGAATAAAGACAGGACGGAAAGACTATGGCAGTGAAAGAAGAACTGGAGATTAGCGTCCAAGGACACCAAGTAATCTGTTGGAGGAGGAACTTGACTCAGTATTTCCTTTGGTGTTTTGAGACAAGATTGTATTTCTGAAAACAGCATTATTAACATGACATGATAATGGGTAGAGAGAAATGTAGAAAACTTTCAGTCTCACTGAAGAGTTTGTGGCATGGTATTCCAGCTGGTTCAGAAGAACACCATTTTCTTCAGTGTCCTCAGTTGCTGCTGCTTTTGAGGCTCCTCCTCCCATCCTGCTGTTTCACTCTTCCTGTGTCTTGGGTTGAATTGTGTTCCCTTCAAAAAAGTATGTGGCAATCTGGCTTGGCCATAGCTCTCACTATTGTGTGATGTTCCTCTACACTGTAAACTCTGCACCTGTGATGTTAACGAGAGAGGATGGATAGCAGCTGTGTTGGTGGGCAGGACTCAAGGTGTGGGATTATGTTGGGCCTTGGGGTAGCTTCTTGAAATATACAGGAAAGAGAGTGACATGAAGATTTGGGAATCTCCTACCATCAAGAAAGAAAGCAGTACTGGGAGCTGAGCTTGTTCTTTGGAAAGGACTGGTGTCCCTGTGCCTCAGAAGCTCCCGGTCCAGGGGAAGATTGATGACAGGGACCTTCCTTCAGAGCTAGGAGACAAAGCCTTCCGATGGAAGTTGACACCCTGAATTTGGACTTTCAGCCTACTGTACTGTAACAAAATAAAATTTAAATAAAGTTAAATAAAATAAAAAATCAAATAAATTAATTAACAAAATAATTAATTAAATAATTTATAAAAAATTAATAAAATTAAAATTAATAAATTAATAAATTGATTAATAAAATAATTAATTAAATAAGTTTAATAAAATTTCTCTTTTGAAAGCCATTCACTTGTGGAATTTCTTTTAAAGCAGCACTAGATGACTAAGACAGTATGGATTCCGTAATTCCATCCAAATGTGTGGCCCTCCTTTTTGGTCCCGAGAACCAGCCACTTGGGTTTGTCCCTTTGGTCTGGGCAGATGAGAGCAAGGCAGGGAATGGGTACAGTAGGCACTTGGATGAAAGCTAGTTGACTGCTGGGGGACATTGTACTATTTCAAAGGGGACACGACCCAGTGTCAGAGGAGAACATATGCCTAGTAACTGCAGACTCGAGGGGATAGCAGAAAAACAGACACAGTGAAACTATAGTCCTAAGAAAGATCATTGTAAGGGAACTGATTTGAAAAAAAAAGTAATTTAACAAGAAGTCATTTTGGAGAAAAGTAACTCAAACAGTACATGTAGGGAAACAAGACAGAAGAAGCTGGGGAAGTTTAAGAAGTTAGACAAGTGAATAAATAGAGTGGGGGAAGTCTTAAAGGTTTATTTATGAATTTTAAAAAATATGGGAAAAATAAGGCAGAGTAAAAATAAACTGTTTTGTTGATAATTTTCAATGCACTTTATTGTACTTCTGCACTTTTCCTCGCAACTGCTCAGTGAAAACTGAAGGAGAAGTATTTATTATGCTCATTTTTTAGGAAGAAGACCTTAAGGCTTGGCAAGAATAAAAAGTTCATTTTTTAAATTGCATCACTAATCAGTGATAAATCTGGCTTCCATGTCCTGTTCTTCTGATTCTGAGTCTGAGATCCCTTCTTGTTAGTTCTTAGATGAATGTCTTCCAGGACTGAGGAGGGCAGAGGCTGGGCTGCCAGCATCCTCATTCTTTATACAACCTAAGGAAAACTTGAAGAAAAGAAAGAACTTTGTCCTTAGCAACCAGCCATCTGTTAGAGCGCTGAGCAAGGCAGCCAGGCATTCATGAGAAGCTCATCAGCTCTGCCAGGAGCTGGCTGGGCAACCTCTGTTGCAAGCTGTTGAATCTCTAATTCCTGTAAATCAGGAACAATATCACCTGGTTAGTGAAGAGTTTGGAGAAGTCGAGGGCAAAGTGAAAGCAACAACAGACACCAAGTTAGCTCTAGCCAAGACCAGTTCTGCAAATTCTTTCTCTTTCTGGGACAGATATGAATCTCCAGAGTTTGTGTTAACTGAAAATGTCTACGTTACCAAGAGGCATATCCATTCCATTCAATCATTCACGCATGATGTTTAGAGAATTTTAAGAAAACTTAAAATTTAAAAAAAGAGAAAATTTTGCTCTCAAAAGGAACATATATTAAAATCAGGGGTTGTTCTTATTTCTGTTTAACATTTTATTGGCTTACAGTAGTGGGCAAATCTGTTGTAAAAGACCTCTTCAAAGTGATAGTAAACAAAGGTGTCACTTTGATGACTAAGGTGCGATTTACCCAGGCCAAAGTCTTTTCAATTACCTCATATGCATACAGTAGATAGATAATGAAAAATACAGACAGGAAAAAAAAATGGATAGTTTCACACTGCAGTGTTGGTGAAGAATATCAGATACATTATGGGCTCCCAGAAGAATGGCTGAATCAGTCTTCATAGCAACAAAACTAGAATGTTCCTTAGAAGCGAAGATGGCAAGACTTCCTTTTGCTTGCTTTTGGACGCATCGTCAGGAAAGACCAATGACTAGAAAAGGACATCGCGTTTAGTAGAGGGTTAGCAAAACCGAGGGAAACCCTCGGTAAGATGCACTGACAGAACAGCAGCAGCAATGAACTCATATGTGCCAATGACCATGAAGATGGTACAGGCACTGGCAGCAGTTTGATCTCTTATGCATAAGGTTGCTGTGAGTCAGAGACAATTCAGTCAAAACTAACGACATTTTACTAGTTGCTTACATTACATCGGAAACTCTGGTGGCATAGTGGTTAAGTGGCTGCTTTTGGCTGCTAACCAAAAAGTTAAGTAAGTAGCTGTTAAGTAGCTTTTGGCTGCTAACCAAAAGCTCAGCAATTCAAATCCCCAGGCACTCTTTGGAAATTCTGTGAGTCAGAATTGACTCAACGGCAATGGGTTTGGTTTATGGGTACACTATATCATCAGCAATATCAAGGGATGGTGGTAATCTTCCTCTTTCCTTGTTGTTTTCTTTTTAAATACTTATTAGTCTCATCAATTTAATTAATTGTGGAAGGGAAAGCTGTGAAAATTGAGATTTGAAATCATTAGAAGATGTGATAGATCATTTGTGAAGGCTGTGTATTTTGCCAAAGTAATAAACCAAAAAATACCAAACCCACTGCCACTGAGTTGATTATGACTCATAGCGACCCTGTGGAACAGAGTAGAACTGCTCCAAGGGGTGCCTGGCGGCTTTGAACTGCTGACCTTTTGGTTAGCAGATGTAGCACTTACCACTATGTAACCAGGCTTTCCAAAGTAATAATAGACTTCAAAAATGGGTGCTTTGTGAAAGACAGATGTGATCTACTCTGTACAAAGTATCATGCAGTATTATACCTGTGAATATCAGACATGGCTGTGTGTTTTCTGTGCCAGAACACAATTTTAAACCTTTCTCTCTCTCGCTCCTGCACCACCTCTAGTCTTTGCTCAGATGCCACATCTTAGTTAAGTCTTCCCTTATGGCTCTACATAAGATTGCAGTCTCCCCCAACATACTCTATTCCCTTTTTCTATTTTGTAAACAGAAATCATTGCTTTCTAGAATACTTTATAGTTTTCTCATAGAGGTTGGGTGCCATTAAGTCAATTCTGACTGTAGCACCCCATGTGACAGACTAGAAGTGCCTCATAGGGTTTCCTAGGCTATAATCTTCATGGTGGTACAGTGGTTAAGAGCTCGGTTGTTAACCATATGCTGGCAGTTCGAAGCTACCAGCCACTCCTTGGAAACTCAGTGGGTTAGGTCCACTATAAGTCAGAATAGACTCACTGGCAACAGGTTTGGTTTTGGTTTAATCTTTACAGAATCAAATCACCAGGTCTTTCTCCTATGAAGCCACTGCATGGCTTTGAACCACCAACTATTTGGTTAGTGGCCAAAAGCTTAACTTCTGCACCATCTCCTGGAGGTGTTACACCAGAATGGTCATGGGTGTTGACTCTGGAGGTAGTCTATTTGAGTTCAAGTTCTGACTCTCCCCTCTTCCTAGCTGTAAATTCTTGGACAAATTTATAAACATCAGCCATAAAATGGGGACAGTAATAACAGTAACTATCTTTACAGGCTATTTCATGAATTAGATCAATGCCTCATACCTAATAATCACCATTTAAGTAATTATCTTTTCATATGAGAATGTAGATTCCATAAGAGTGGTGGATTTTGGTTTTTGTTTTTGCCTACTAATGCATCTATCTTTAGTGCCTAGGTTAGTGTCTGGCCTGTGGTAAGTACTCAATAAATTGCATTGGGCAAGTAAATGAAGGAAGGAAAAATGGGTAGATAGTCCTTGTGTGCAGCATCTAGCCTCTATAATGACACCGTACTTGGTGTCACATAAAGACTCTGTGCTTGGTTAGTTTTAACTTCTTGCCTATTCTCATATTTTTACCTTAAAAACACCTCAGTGCCTTATCTGCATTGGGTACCTTGAGTCAGTTCTGACTCACAGCAAGGGTGTAGAGCAGAGTGGAACTCCCCTATGGGGTTTCCTAGGCTGTAATCTTTATGGGAGTCGATAGCCAGGTCTTTCTCCCGTGAAACTGTTGGGTGAGTTCAAACCACCAACTTTTTGGTTGGTAGTTGAGCATTTAACCACGAGCCACCAGGGTCTCTCCTCCATGTGTACAAGGTAGACAATTGGCACACTCAACATCTGCCTTTTCACCCAGGGATTCTGAGGATGCACCTCCAGGCTTGCAAGTTAAAAAGAAAAGTTGTGTTGACACAAAGTTTTGGAATCTGTAACGCCCATAATATCTTCAAAGACAGAAGCCCCTTTTCATGTCTGTGTATCTGGGAAAATTAGTCAGCAGGGGGCCCACAGCTCCACTGAGGAAGTGAGGGGTATCAGGACTGTCCGAACATCAGCAGCAGGAGGAAAGAGTCTAGGACATAAGACCCAGGTTCCAGAAAGGCTTTCAAGATGGAAGTTGAGTAAGAGGAGTGAGGCAGGTGTACACTGGCTATACTCGGTGTAGCACGACAGTGTTTTAATCTTCTAATCAACGTGTTTCTCCTCTTCAGAGCTCTCCCCTGAGGTGTCACAAGAGAAAATGACAATAGCATAAGAGCCAATGCTCAGCATTTCAGCATCAAAATAAACTTCTGAGTATTTTGGCAGAGAGAATGGCATAAGAAAAAAAAAGCTATAAGTTTCAAAAGCCTTGAGTGTGAATTTCAAAATCCATGATGGTGAAGGACTAAGGGCATAAAATTTATACACTAAGTAATAAAATCAGGAATAAAGTTGCCAAGATCTGTTCTCCATCCCCCATTTCTGGTCCCCACATACCTCTCCAGTAAAGTTAAATTTGCTAGTTGTTGTTATTAGGTGCCCTTGGATTGGTTCCAACTCATAGCAGCACTATGCACAACAGGATGAAATACTGCCCAGTTCTGCACCACTGTCACAATTGTTGCTATGTTTGAGCCCTTCTTGCAGTCCTTGTGTTAGTTCATCTCGTTGAGGGTCTTTCTCTGTGTCACTACCAAGCATCATATCCTCCTCCAGGGACTGGTCCCTCTATATAACATGTCCACAGTATACGAAAGGAAGTCGCACCATCCTCACTTCAAGGAGCGTTCTTCCTGTACTTCCGTACTTCCACTTTAGTTTGTTCTTCTGGAAGTCTATGGTACATTCATTGTTCTTGACCAGCACCGTAATCCAAAGTTATTGATTCTTCTTTTTTTGTTGTCCAACTTTCACCATGGCTTGTGTCAGGCACAGCTTAGTTCTCCAGGATGGATGAAGTACTTAAGGAAGATGGAAGGAACATTTTAGACACATAAATGTCCATGAGAATTTGCTGTTCCTCTGCTAACCAAAATCTATCCAATTCTAGGGACTGAGGACTTTAGAATCACAGTTCAGTCTAGGAAATATGATGGTAGGTTGATCTGTACCTTGCTTCTTAACTGGACTTCGAAGAGGCAGCCAACCTTGGATCTCATTCCTGTGCCACACAGAGGGGTTGAGGTGACTAGAAAGGCACTGAATGCAAAGTATCCTCAAAAAGTGCCTGTGTGCTCTGCAAGGTGTTAAGAGACTCAGAATATTAACAGTGTGGCCAAATGTAATGTTAATACAGCCCAGAGAGCAGTGGCCTACAGAGACTGGCAGTTTAGAGTGGAATGCAGAGCAGATCAGCAACCAGATGGGGTGTTAGTGCCAGTGGGTAGGTGAATGCAGGGGCCAGTTGCTAGATCCCACTGACATGTGGCACTCCAAGGAGCTTCCAAAACACAGACAACCTGGGGAAGGGATGACAAATCATGAACTGTTGGAAAAAAAAAATGAGATAATTCTGAGTGTGTTATGAATAAACTGAGATTAATATAAACTGGCTGAGATTTCATTTTTACCACTCATGAAATTATAGCTGGTTTGTCACAGCAAAGTAAAGAAAGTTTTATTTCCTGGATCTGTGGGCTTATGGAGTGCCATTTGGGGGTGGGCATGGATTGAAAAAAAATGTTACAAAATAGAAGGAAAGAAAGTAAATAGTTCATTGAACTAGAGCAAAGGATCACCAAACTTACAGCCCATGGGTCAAACCCAACTGGTAGACTGTCTTGGTAAATAAAGTTTTATTGGAACAAAGCTCCATGTTCATTTACATATTACCTATGGCTGCTTTCCATCTACAGTGGCAGAGCTAAGTTGTTGTGACAGAGACCTTATGTTCTTCAAAGCCAAAAATATTTACTGTCTGGTCCTTTGCAAAAAAAAAAAAAAAAGGTTTGCCAATCTCTGAATTAGACTACAACATCAACAAAGACAGATTTAATCTGTGATTACACTCCACTGGCAAATGGTTCTTTAAATTTCTCCTTTTGGGAATGAGTTCAGCCTCAGAGTCTGGTCGGCCTAGTTGCACAGATTATAAGAAATAGGGATATAAAATAGTAACACGTGATTACTTTCCCTCACAGCGCTTCACAAAATGCTTTCCATGTGTTTGACACTTGTCAATAGTATTTTATATCTGGAAAGTGTGTTTTGAATTAGCTCTAGGCAGCTCTATCTACGAATTAAAGTGGTTTTTATAATTGGCTACTTTTATCCCTCTGTCCAAATTCTCCAAGAAAGAAAGCACTGAACAGGAATTCAGGAATCTTGGGTCTTGGTCTTAGCTTTCATTTTCTCACACTCTTTAAGTGACTTTGTACAAGTCATCTAGACCAATAGTTCTTACTTGGGAGAAATTTTGCATAAACACATAGCCCAAAGGACAACTGCCTATGTCTGGAAACATTTTTGTTGTCAAAACATAGAAGAGTACTAGAGGCATCAAGTAGGTAATGGTAGGGATGCTGTTAAACTTTCTACAGTGCTCAGGACAGCCCCTCCACCGAAGAATTGTCTGGCCTCACATTTCCATAATGCCAAGCTGAGCAATCTTGGTTTAGACTCTCTGGGGTTCCATTTCCACTGCCTACTTATTTGTACCTGCCTTACTCTAATTTTAAGATAAAATTATGCTAAATGTCCTATATAGTAAATCTTATTCTTAATATTCATTATAAGTGATAAATTATTGTAATATTTGTGGTAAAACACTAAGTAGTCCAGTTCTATTAAACAAGCCACAACTTGCACTTTACTGGATCACACCATTCTACTGATATAGTCCTAATAAGCCATACAGAAGTTATTGCAAACTAATCTGTCCTCACAGATTCATGAACATCTCTCCACTGTAGCACTGACTTCTATTTACCACTTTGTGTTAGGTAAACATCTACTTGCCTTCACTATTCTTCTCCGGAGAATATGCTTTATAGCTCTTATCCTGTGGTATTAGTCTAAGTCAGTGCCCACTAGCAGGGACAGAATTGCTATGTGAAAAGCCCATTGATCAACGGTTGTAAATTGTTGAAACCACTTAGGAATGCTTTCAGCTATGAATCACAGCAAACCTGAATCACATTGATCTCAAAGGAAAGGGTCTATAGCTGTGATGGTTAAGATTGCATGTCAGCTTGGCTGGGCCATGATTCTCAGTGTTTTGCTAGTTGTGTAGTGTTGTGTTCACGTCCCTGTTGAGATTTGGTATGTGAGCATCCCCATGATGGGATCTGTTGTGAGTACCCAGTCAGCTGAAAGGGTGTTTCTTTGGGCATGTGGTCTTTAAATATAAATGGACATTCTGGCAAGCTTCTATGGCCTTTGCTCCTCCTGGATCCTGCAGCTGGCTCCTCTTCATCTAACCTCCAGTTCTTAGACTCGAACTAACAAATTACCTGCAGTCTTGGCTGCCAATCTTGGGATCCATCAATCTGAGCAGGAGCCCTGCTCTCTGTCCTGCCAGTCTTGGCTTTAACAGCCCCTGTGGCTATATGGATCAGGAGAAGACTCTACCCTGATTCAAACACTTGGGATATTCTAGCTTCTACAGCCACATGAGACACTTTCTTGGTATACATCTCTTTCTCCATACATATATATATGTATATATATATACACTTTACTAGCTCTATTTCTCTAGAGAACCTAGCCTACAGCAATAGCAAAAGGCTTCATTCATGTATGGATTTCTATAGATCTCAGCATGTCAGAATTGAGACATGAAGCCAGTATTTCTCAGTTCTCTTGGTGTTTCCCTTATGGCTGGCCTTTTCATTTCAGCTCTAGATATCATGACCAACATTCAAAGTAGAAAGGAGGAGCAGGTGGGAAGCATTGCTTAAACTGCATCTGTACTTTAACTTTAGAAAACAAAACATTTTTAGAAACTTCTCTGGTTGAACTCTGTATATGTCTGATGAGCTGGAAGTGAGCTAATATAAGTGCCTCTCTGTAGAGAGGCTAGAAAATTGGGTACAGGTAGTCCCTGACCTACAAAGTATTTGAGTTATTTGCTATTCAAGTCAGGACCAATTGTGCCTATAAGCATTCTTTTTTTTTCCCCTAAACATCTTATTGTTAGTAACACATGTTACATACAACATTGCAGTGCATAATTTACAAATTTTATCATTCTTGCACCAACCCCAAAGGAAAACAAGGATCAAATTTATGAAGATACTAATAATGATCTGTTACCATTGAGTCAATTTTGACTCATACAACAGAGTAGGACTGCCCCATACAATTTCCAAGGCCATAATTTTTATAGAGGAATCCTAGTGGCAAAGTAGTTAAGAGCTCGGCTATTAACCAAAAGGTTGGCAGTTCAAGTCCACCAGCTGATCCTTGAAAACCCCATGGGGCCATTCTACTTTGTCCTATCAGGTCACTAGGAGTTGGACTTGACTTGACAGCAATGGATTTCGCTTGGTTTTAATCTTTTGGGGAGCAGACTACCATGTCTTTCTCCAGCAGAGCATCTGGTGAGTTCATACTGCCAACTTTTCAATTAGCAGCTAAGCATTTAACCACCATGCTACCAGGCATTGATAAGAGGCAATAATGATGAAAACTAAAAAAAATAAATGAAGTATTCAATCGGCATCAGAACTGACTTACATCAGAGCCTTTGGAATGGAGCCCCATCGTAAGCTGGGGCCTACCTATGTTTGTGTTCTCAACCTCTATGTTGGAATGGAGAAGAGAGCTAGTAATGACTTATGGAAAGCCAGTCACACTAGATATGTTGGGTCTTCATGAGATAGTAGTTCATTTTAAAATGTATATGATCTTCATAGATCTTGGAATTAACAAGGAAATTAGAACAATTAAATTACTTCTAGACCAGAAAGATGGCATGGACATTCTGTTAAAGATGAAAATTTCCTCTAATTTTATCTTCCCATTGAGTATGAGTCCTAAAAGTTTACCATAAAGCATAATAGATACCAAGAATACAGAAGTGTTCAATTTTAAGTTTCTTTTTAAAAAGTAACAATGTTAATAATCTGTTGTGTTTCAATGAATAATAAAGAGGTTATCATAGATGACCTTCATCATTGTAGAAGGTCTCCCATTACTATTGTGTCACTGGAACATAGTATTCTTCCACGATGGAACCTAAACTGTGCAGATGTTCCACCTCATGCCTTCTTAGCAGGGCACAAGCAGTCACAAACCTGCCAGCTGGACCCCCCTACCTGGAACTTGGAGCCCTTGTCAAATTCTAGCAGTGGCTGTGGATGACCAGCAACAGTGGGAGGGGTGTCTTTGCCAGACAGTTCCTATTTAAAAACTCTTGTGTTTGCTGTTCTCCTTCAGGGAAATCCCTTTTCCTTGACTAAGTTACCCCAAATCAGTAGGAAGCTTTCAAACAAGAATCTGGTTGATGCCATAATTATTGGTAGATGTGTGTGTTGCTGCTTGCAAAGTTGAGGTCAAATAACTTACAAAGCCGGGGGGAAAAAAATGTTTTCTTTACATAATTTTTTCCTACTTGCTAATCCAAAGGTTAAGGCTGTTAGTAATAAGCTAACAACAGTCTGAGAAATAATAATGAACATATTAGTCCCCAACTTAGCATTTTGATATTTGAGGCTTGTCTGTTTTGAAAAAAACAAACTCCTGCTTCCTCTGCAAGTTCTTTGTATGTTACACCCTTAGTTTCTTAACAAACAATGGACTTGTCTATTAATAAAGACCATACAAAAACTGTTTACGTGATTCCTTTTATTAAGTTTTTCCTTTACTGTTACTAGATGAGAAGTTAATAAGAATAGAATCTCTTGCCCAGGTATAGCAGATACACACAACCAAAAATAACAGCTTTGGTAAAGCTAGTACAGATGAAGATGTTGTTGTCACTTGACGTCCCTGAGTAGGCTCAGACTCATAGTGACGCTGTGTACAATGGAACGAAACATTGTTCAGCCTTGTGCCTTCCTCACAATCAGTGATATTTGTGAGCCTGTGGCTGCAGTCGCTGTGTCAATCCATCACGTCAGGGGTCTTCTTCTTTACTGACCCTCTGTGAAGCATGGCGTCCTCCAGTGACCCATGCTTCCTGATAACCATGTCCAAGGTACATGAGAAGAAGTCTCACTGTCCTTGCTTCTGAGGAGTGCTCTGGTTGTACTTCTTCTAAGACTGATTTGGTTCATTTTTCTAGCCGTTCATGGTATATGAATTGCCAGCACCAAAACTCAAATGCATCAATTCTTCTTCAGTCTTCCATAGTCGTTGTCCAGCTTTCACATGCATATGAGGCAATTAAAAACACAGTGGCTTAGGGCAGATGCACTTATGTCCTCAAGGGGACATCTTGGCTTTTTAACACTTTAAAGAAGTCTTTTGAAGCAGATTTGTCAGTGCAATATATTATTTGATTTCTTGACTTCTGTTTCCATGGGCATTGATCATGGATCCAAGTAAAATATAATCCTTGACAACTTGAATCTTTTCTCCATTTATTATGATGTTGCTTATTGGTCCGCTTATTGAGGACTTTTGTTTTCTTTATGTTAAAGAATTATCAACACTGAAGGCTGTAGCCTTGATCTTCATCAGTAAATGCTTCAAGCCTTCTTCACTTTCAGCAAGCAAGGTTGTGTCATCTGCATACTGCAGGTTGTTTTTGTATCTTCCTTCAATTGTGTTGCTGGATTCTTCTTCATGTAGTCTGATTTCTTGAATTATTTGTTCAGCACACAGTGATAAGTACAGTGAGAGGATATAACCATGACACTTAACTGTCCTGATTTTAAACCACGCAATATCTTTGCTTTGTTCACAACTACCTATTAATCTACATATAATTTCTACATGGTCATAATTAAGGATGCATGCATTGACTTTAAAGATTTGGATGTAGAAAGCTTTCAGGACCTTCAACTGATGATGTGGCTGCACTCAAAATGAGAAGAAATAGCTGCATACATCCATTAATAATTGAAACATTGAAGAAAAAAGTATGAATCAAGGAAAATAGAAAGTTGTCAAAAAATGAAAGGAATCATTTGGTCATTAATGTACTAAGCATTAGTGAACTGGTGAAATGAACTCATATTGGCCATTTTTAGTCAGACAATCGTATGGTCTACTATGCCAAGAATGACAGGTTTAAAAGGAACAGCATTACATTCATCATCAAAAAGAACATTTCAAGATCTACCCTTATATGCAACACTGTCAGTAATGAGTTAATATCTGTATGTCTACAAGGGAAACAGGTTAATATGACTGTCTTAGTTATCTAGTTCTGTAATAGCAAAAATGCCATAAGTGGGTAGTTTTAAGAAATATATTTTCTTAAACAGAAATTTATTTTCACAGACCCTAGGGGGCTAGAAGTTGGAATTCAGGGCTGTGGTTCTAGGGGAAGGTTTCTTCTCTTTTAGTTTTGGGAGAAGATCCTTGAAATCAATCTTCCCTTGAGTCTAGGATTCTTAGTGCAGGGACCCTGGGTCTAAAGGATGTGCTCTTCTCCTGGCTCTTTCTAGGTGGTATGAGATCCTTCTCTTCCTGGTTCACGTCTCTCTTTTATATCTCAAAAAAGATTGACTCGAGTGATAATCTAATTCTGTAGATTGTGCCCTGCCTCATTAACATCCTAGAAGTTAGAATTATAACACAACAGATCACAAATTGGAGGACAACCACATAGTAGTAAGAAGCATCATCTTGCCAAGTTGACACATATTTAGGGGGGCACAATTTAATGCATACCAACCACTATTATTCAAATTTACACACCAGTCCCTAATGCCAAAGGTGAAGAAATGGAATATTTTTCCAACTTCTGCAGTCTGATAAAACATGTAATCAAGATGCAGTGATAATTACCAGTAAATGGAATATGGAAGTTCAAATCAAAGATGGGTCAGTAGATGAAGCTCGAACGTCATGTCTCAGAGCTAACACACACAGCCATAATGGAAACATTGGCACCTTATTCCTTCACACATGGTTATTTAGATAACTAATAACACAGACCTGGATAGGGATCCTCCAATTGGATTTCAATTTCACAGGCCAGGTAAATATGAAATAACCACCAACCTGGCAAACATAAATCTTCTCTATTTTCATCACCGTCTCTGTATTGGGAAAAATATGAGTGAAAAAGCATTTTCACCTACCTTGTTTAGTACACAATTACATGGTTTAAAGAAAATCAGAATTGTAAATTGCTAGAACGATAACATGACTCAAATGATTCCCTGAAAAGCTAACACATTCTCCTTCCCACAAATGTAGGCACCAGAAAATAAAACCAGAAGGAAGGAAAAATGTAAATGCTTGCATATTCTTTAATTTGTGGCTTAATGACAGAAGCTAGGTGCCACAGAGTAAAATCCTCATTTGGAGAAAAAAACTATTGTGTGACATATTTCCTATTAAGGACAATTTAAACTAATTCTAAGAAAATTTTCCCATACTGAACATACCACTTAGAAGCCAAATGAACATGTATGAACAGTGTGGGTGACTTAGGATTGCCTTGAGAGTCTTAGTTTTACTTGTTCTTGACTGTAGGTTTAAATGGTTCCTGCAGCATCAACGATAACAGACAGAGTTGTACCATTAGACTTCACAGGTTCCAAGAAATGCTGTTGCTGTGCAGACAGCCGTCTGAGTAACAGGAAATGTTCCTGGGCATGTTTGCTAACTCATTGAGATACCAGATTTCTAACATGATCCCAGCTAACCAGAGCCTCAAACCGGTTCATTATGGTTCAATCCCCTGATGAGAATTCACATTTCTACCCCAGATATACTGAATTAGAATCTATATTTTAGCAAGATCCCCAGGTGATTCTTCTATGTATATATGTCTACAGTTTAAGAAGAACTGTCTTAGGCTGCTTTTTCTAGAGAAGCAAAATGAGTAACACATATATATACAAGGAAAGATTTACGTTTAAATGAAGACGCTCATTCAAATGTGGAAGCTGTGTGTCTCAAGTCATGACAGGGCCTCACATGACCACAGGAGCTGGTGAACCCAGGATCAGCAGGTCAGAAACCAAAGTCCTAGATCACCGACTGTGTCGGAAAGGGGATCCCAAGCTGGGCGAGACTACAAGGTGTCTGCTGACTCACGGAGCTGTAGGGGCTGGCCAACCCAGGATTGGAAGGTCAGGGAACAGGACTCTCACTTGCCGACTATCAGGGTTGATGAATCCACCAGCTGCTAGTTCAGGTCCAGGAACCAGATGGGAGAAGAGAGCAGGAGCTGCTGGCGATGTGAGCAGACAGGAAGTAGGTGGCGGAAGACAGAGAAATGAGAGCTGAGGGGAGGGAAGCCACCACAGGTCCTGCCCCTGCCCCTTGATACCACAACCAAACATCTACAAGGACCCAAGGCCATTCTTATGTACATGAGAATCATCCAAGAATCTTGCTAAAATTGTAGATTCTGATTCAGTATATCTGAGGGTGGAGATGCAAATTACCAGCAGGTTGGGGGAAGGGGAGTCAAACCAGAACAAACCGTTTCAAACTCCTGCTGGTAACATTCTGCCTCCCACTCACACCTGTTTGTATCATTGGTCTCAAACAGCAAGTCTTGCAATTTAACCAATTGCTCCAATTTGATTTTCAGCCACCGCAGAATCTCTTCTTCTGCAAGCTCATCTGTTTCTTACACTACCCAGAGCAAGTCCAATCTATTCACATTGCTCTCTTGGGAATATCTGTCTTATAGCAGTGGTGGGTAAAGGGGAAAGATGCTGCTACTATTTTATCACTGTGTCTTGGTCCTGCCTTTTACAGCGGGTGGCAAATTCCTGGATGACAGAGCCGCTCTCTTCTCCTTTTTTACTTCTCATAGTGCCCATGGTAGGAAGATAAGGAATGTAGAAGAAGGTGATTCAGTAGTAGAATTCTTGCCTTCCATGCAAGGAACCCAGGTTTGATTCCTGGCCAGTGCACCTCTTGCACAGCCACTGCTTGTCTGTTGTAGCTCATGTGTTGTTATGATGCTGAAGAGATTTCAGTGCAACTTCCAGACTAAAATGAACTAGGAAGAATGGCCTGGAGATCTACTTCTGAAAAATAAGCCAACGAAAAGTCTGTGGATCAAAAGGGCCCGATCTACAACCATGGTGGATGGCACAGGACTGGGGAGCGTTTGCTTCCATTGTACAAAGGGTCGGTGTGAGTCAGGGCTGGTTTGATGGCTACTAACAACAACAGTCTAATATGGAGAAGTCAATTTTCTAGAACAAATTCATTCTTACTCTCTATTTCCAGTTGCCCAGATTCTTGGCTATATTAGTTCCTGCTACTTACAAAGACTTTTATCATTCCCATCATCCTTCTTCCTCACTCCTCGTATGTTAGAAAATCTGATAATTTTTGACTTTGACAAGCAGATGAGACCATCCACTCCTGAAAGTTTCAGATTTTTATCAGAGAAGAAACTATTTCTTCAAGATAATCATAATAAAGCATTTAATATAAAATCCACTTGAGACTTAACATTGGTATTTATATGTTTAATAGCCACAAGATCCAGCCTGTGTTTCTTGTGTTTACCTTTGTATCCCAAACATTTGCCTAGAAACGAATACATGAAAGACCCTGTCCCTTCATTTATTCAGTAAATACAGTGGATGTCCACTAAGGGCCAAGCAGTGTTCTAAATGTTGGGAAGACAGCAAAGAATGAAAGATACAAATTCCTGTCTTCCGGAGCTTAGGCTCTGGTTAATAAAAGTAAGAGCCAAGACTCAGCCATACTTACTCAGGCACTGGCACTTTTTTAGGTTGTTGCTGTTAGGTGCTGTCGAGTCAGTTCTAACTCATAGTGACCCTATGCACAACAGAATAAAACACTCCCCAGTCTTACAGCAAGTCCACAATCGGTTTTATGCTTAACCCCATCATTGCAGCCACTGTCAGTCCATCTAGTTGAGGGTCTTCATCTTTTTCACTGACTCTTGACTCTACCAAGCACGATGTCCCTCCCCAAGGACTGATCTCTCCTGATAACATGTCCAAAGGGTGTAAGACACAGTCTCACTGTCTTTGCTTCCAAGGAGCACTCTGGTTGTACTTGTTACAGAACAGATCTGTTTGTTCTTGTGGTGGTCCATGGTGCATTGAATATTCTTCTCCAACACTACAATTCAAAGATGTCAATTATTATTCTGTCTTCCTTGCTCATTGCCCAGCTTTCTGCATGCAGATGATGTGGTTGAGAATACCATGACTTGAGTCATGCTCATGTTAGTCTTCAAGGTGATGTCTTAGCTTTTCAATACTTGAAAAAGTTCTTTGCAGCAGATTTTCCCAATGCAATGTGTCATTTGATTTCTTGACTGCTGCTTCCATGGGCATTGATTGTGGACCCAAGTAAAATGAAATGTTTGACCATCTCAATCCTTTCTTCATTTATGACGATGTTGCTTACTGGCCCAGTTGTAAAGATTTTTGCGTTTTTGATGTTGAGGTGCAATCCATAGTGAAGGCTGTGGTCCTTGATCTTTATCAGTATTTCAAATCCTCTTCACTTCCAGCCAGTAAGGTGGTGTCATCTGTGTAACACAGGTTGTTAATGAGTCCTCCTCCAATTCTGGCGTCTCATTCTTCTTCTTCGATTATTTGCTCGGCATACAGATTGAAAAAGTGTGGTGAACAGATGCAACCCTGACACGCACTTTTCCTGACTTTAAACCATGCAGTGTCTCCTCGTTCTGTTTACACGACTGCCTCTTGATCCATGTACAGATTCCTTAAGAGCACAGTTAAATGTTCTAGAATTCCCATTTTATACTATGTTAGCCATAATTTGTTATGATCCATGTAGTCAAATGCCTTTGCATATTGAATGAAACACAGGTAAGCATCTTTCTGGCATTCTCTGCTTTCAGTCAAGATCCATGTGACATCAGCAATGATATCCGTGGTTCCATGTCCTCTTCTGAATCCAGCTTGAATTTCTGATAGTTCCTTGTCAATATTATGTTTTAAATACTTTTTAGGCACATTACATATATTTTAGAGATTTATCTTCATACAAATTTTTGTTGTCAGTTGTGACTTATAGTGATCTTCCATGTGACAGAATGAAACACTGCCTCATCCTATGTCATGTTCACAGTTGTTGGTCTGTTTGAATCCATTGTGGTGGCTAGCTCATTGTTTCTCTCCTTTTCCTTGGCTCCCTACTTTACCAAACTTGTCCTTTCCTAGACATTGTCTATCCTGAGAACATGCCTAAAGCAGAGAAGACTTCAACGAAATTGTCAACAATTTCATTCTACTTCTTAGATTCATACATGTTAGCTGCAATTAATAACTATTTTTACAGATAAGGAATCTGAGACACTTTGGTGAATAAATAATACATGTACTATATATATTATTTTTACATAACATTATTATCTACATAGTATGTATAATATAGGCATGTTCTGTGTTGTTTGCTATGTAACATGTATAATGCATGTAGAAAGGTATGTATTATATGTTATGTTGTGTGTATCATGTACATTCATGTGTGTGTGTATATATACACATGTATACATACACACATACACACACACACACATATATATGAGGTCTGACATAAGTTTGTGAGCTCATCCTAAAAAAGGTGTTACATACCTCCTCATTATGGTCACCTTTGAAGTAGTCCACTTGGGAAACTATGCACTGATGCCAGCAACTAGTCCACACTTTAAAGCAGTTTTGGAACTCTTTTTCTGCAATGGCCATCAGAGCTGTCGTCCTATTACACTTGATGTCCTGCATGTCATCAAAATGTCTTCCTTTCAATATTTTCTTTATCTTTGCATCAAGAAAAATGTCACTGAGAGCCAGGTCAGGTGAGTAGGGAGGGTGTTCTAATACAGTTACTTGTTTGCTGGCTAAACGTCCCTCACAGACAACCATACAATTAAGTTTACCATCTTGCCACCATGTCACTGTGGGCAATGGCCATTCCAGAAAGAGTTCCAAAATTGCTTTTAAGGGTGGACTAGGTGCTGGTGTCAGTGCACAGCTTCCCAGGGGGAGTACTTTGAAGGTGACAATAGTGATATTCAGCAGTGAGGTATATAGCACTCAGAACAATGAAATTCGTGCACTTAATTGTCAGGCCTCATATTTACATATATACTGACACACATATTGAACAGTGACAAAAATGTAGCCACTCTGTTTGAAGGGTGTGATGACAAGAAGGGCTGGAGCCTGCTGAACCTTCACCTGTCTCTGTTACATCCTCTGAGGCTACTCCTCAGAGCTGAGTTTGAAGATGCTTCAAGCTGTAGCTTCTCATTTTACATGTGGAAAATCTGAGGTTCAGTGAGGGAAAAGCTCACCGTTAGTGGCTGAGCCAAGGCAGGAACTCTCCAGTTTCAGATGAAGCAACTGAAAAGCAGGGGTGCTGCCATTCACCTGAGAGCCTGTAGGCAGTAGGTGATGAATTTACAATTAAAGCTCTCATTTGTCTAGTCCTTCCTTCGGTTCATTCATAAAGTCCTTGATAAGCTGGCCTCAAACTCCTTCTGTAGTTTTATCTCCCAGCATCCCTCAGTCCAAGACTCCATACTCAAGTTATAAAATTTATCCTCCTGCAAACAGATAGACTACCATCTCTCATGTACTCTGCTTCTTGTCTTGCTCTCTCTTCGTGCCCAGAATGCTCTTCCCTCCTTCCTCAACTGCAATACTTATACTTATCCTATGAAGACCAATTCTATTATCATCTCCTTTTGAAGACTTCTCAATACCCCATCCCTTATCTCCCTCCTTCTTCTGTGTGTTCAGGATTCACTTCATGGGTACATGACCCAAAGGCCCTATGCTTGAATTCAATGCATTTTGAAAGACTTAAAATAATTTATGAGCAAGAGAACCTACATTTTGTTCACCTAATGTATTGTATGGAGTTCTGTTGCAGGAAGAAACACACTGAGAAATAGTCTGTCTCTTCTAATGGATGATGAACTCCTTGAAGCCAGGGACTTTCTGATTCATTGTTGAATCTTTGGTGCCAGACTCGTTGCGATGGTCAAGATTTACTTGTTGGACCAGTGATACAGCTCATGGTTCCTTTTCATTTCACAACAATCTCCTGATGAGGAGAAAGTACTTGGCCTCGAGGTTCTCTGAATATATACCCCAGGCATTAGATCATTGCCTTCCCCAAACTGAAACTATTAGCACTCAATTATTTTCCAGGAACACATAGAAGGCATGTTTCTATTAGTTTTACCTCTGTTAGTTTCCAGAATAAATATACTAAGGAGAATCAGAAGGATTTTTGTTTCGTAGATGAGGTAAGAATATTAGGAAGTAAAAGGAATGGACTTATTCCACTGGGAGAGGATCAGTCCAGAAATAGGACTGCACTATGAGAGTAATTATTTCTTTAGGCAGCAACATTCTTGAAGATTATAACTTAACAAAAGTGAAACTGAGCTACACAAGAAGCACTTTTTTCAGTCAGCTCTCTTTGCCATATGACATAGCATGGACAGTGGGTCACGTGGGTTCCTCCCCACCCCACCCATTGTTTAGTATATAGAGGGTTCATGTTTCATTTACAGACAGAAAATAGGATGGGAAGAGATAAATCAGAGTGAGGAACAGATTAGTAGGCAGAGATATGATCAGAGTGCTGTTATCGCTTTTGCTTTACTGATAATTCCAGGAAGGAGTCAATCGGCAAGATAGAAGAGTAGAGGTGGGGGTAACAGAGAAGGCTGCAGGATCAGCCTGAGAGAAGATCACAGCTGATAGTGAACCTCAAGGACCCGATCAAGAGGGCATCTACACTGCAGGAGGAATACTGTACAGAGGCCCGAACTTGAATATCATCACTGATATAATATCGTTTACCCAGTGTTCTTAAACTCCCAGTGTCATACTAGGAGGAAGGAATAAAGCAATGAGGAACACATAAGTGTGGGCCACATGTGCAGTACTGCAGAGGAGCTCAGTTAGGGCCCAGCTGCCGTGTTTGAAGCCTGTGCTGCCAGCTAGTGGCTTGAAATCTTTGGTAAATTACTTAACTGTTCTATGCCTCAGTTTCCTTGTCTCTAAGATTAGATAGTCATGTATCTCTGGCCGTCTATGGTTTCTCATGTATTGAGCTGATGCATGCATGACTTGGAAAACTGCAGTAGCATATAAGCAATGTCTAAGTATTCTTAGCTTGCTGTAATCCTGTAGGGTTTATAGAAATGTTACCAAGGGACTTTAGTGTGAGGAGTTGGAAAACACACCCCTAAAGTCTGGAGTAACCCATTGTGAATCTCAAATTCAAAGCCTAATTCAAACTTAGCAGTGACAATGGTGGATCACATAATTATGACACAAGATAGACATTTGAAGACTTAATCTCTGAATTCATCAAACATGCGTGATGTCTGTGGTTTGGAGGGATTTAGTTTATACACTTTTGTAGGGTTTACAGTTAACTTCAACCAGAGAATTTGGTCTTTCTCTTTGGTGCTGGAGAGATAACTTCTAAGACCTTGGAATTGCTACCAGTGACTGGCGGATTTTGGTCACCAAAGAGTGCTCCAGAGCTGAAAACTTATACCAATGAGGTGACTCTTGGGTAGGGACCAGCCAAACCAGAAAGACCCATCACTTGCTATCAGCTTGACCTCAGAGGGCTGGGGGCTGATTGAGTGCAATCTCATGGACAATGAATGATTCAATGCATCCTGTCCCATGAGTCGGATCTGACTCGACGGCACTTGGCTTGGCTTGCCATCTACATAATGGGACCCAATATAAAAGCTCTGGACACTGAATCTCCATAAGTGTCCTGGTTGGAGACAGACCTTCATACTTAGAAAGATGACATATTCATTTTTTGGGACAAAAAATTTGTTGGGGACCCTCCCAGATCCCACCTTCTGTGTCTTTTTATTTGTATCTTTTTTAGCTGTGATAAAACTATAATCCTAAATATAGCACTTCCCTGAGTTAGTTTCATGAGTTATTCTAGCGAATTGTCAAACCTGTGGGAATAGAGGGAGTCATCAAGTCAGAAATGAGGGGGACTCTTGGGACTACTAAGTTGACAGCTGGAATCCTGAGGAAGGAAAAAGAAACCTTGGACTTTGTAGCTAGCAGGTTGAAGTACGGGTGCTGAGAGTGCCCAAGCTCATGGCTGGCCTCTGAACTCTTGGGCCAACATGGCACTCTGAAGGCTTGTGCCTTTGCCTGTGAGATCTGACCTCACCCCAGTGGTTAGTTAGGTCAGAGGAAGACGAACCCATCTGCAGTAGAAGCCGCAACAGAAAAGAAGAGGGAATGTATTAATCTCCTTCAACCTTCTGAGGACAGTTCTAACAAGCAGGGAGAAGGATGTGAAGTTAGGGTGTGGGAGTTTGCCTGTTGCTCCTAGTGACTCTGCCGTGCAGGACAGAGAGCACAGTGACTGTTCACCTCCACTGGGAGTGTACTTGGTGGCAGAAGGGGGTTCTTTTACTCTCTTTAGCCCTATGTTTCTGTCTCAATAAATATCGACAGATACCAAAAGTCTAAAACGGAAAAGGAAGAGAGTTGTTATCCATCAACTTTTTCCTTGGCCACTAATGGCTAGCAGTGTATGCAGCTATGCTGTGATGAGCACCATGTCCAAGAACTACCTGGGATAACTGTATCCTTAGGGCAAGAGACAGGAGCCCTAGTGACTCAGTGATTAAGTGCTCAGCTGCTAAACTAGGCAGAAGAAAAGAACTGCTGATTCGCTCCCATAAACGTTACAGCCTAGGAAACCCTAAGGGGCAGTTCTACTCTGTATTTGATGGCAAAGGATGACACCAACGTGACAGGAGCTCACCCTTGCTGGGTACCACTTCCAGGGGATGAGAAATGTAGACAACAGGTAGAATGCCATCCCTGGATAACAAAACATTCCTGTCATTTATGAGTTAATCTGAACTGCTCATGAAGGAAAACGCAGTTAGTCCTCTGAGCCTAGTTCCTCTTTCTCATTCCATCTCTTCTTTTTTCAAGACAGCCAGCTTTCCAATGAAATTCACATCCCAGATAAGACTCTTGCTGCACTGGTGAGATAGCAGACATCAAGGCTCACCGATGATATAAGTTATGACCTAATCAGAACTGCTGCTCTCTGTCCTGTCCGACAGAGATATGACATTTATATTAATATTTGGCTAAGGTTCGCAATTAGTGATTGATGAACTAAGGCCTTCCTTGCTAGTGGTGTGATTTAATTTTCCTCTTTGGATGGTATTTGTATTGTCAATCTTTCAGAGGGCAAGGGCGATGTTTCTGCTTCCAAATAATATCGCAAAGCAGGATTATATGAATGTAAGTTTTTTCTTTTTTTTAACAGAGTTGAGAAATAATGTGTTTCTCTTAGAAAAAATAGTCCATTTCATATACAATTTTGAAAGCAGACTGAGTGGAAGCCTGCCTGGTAACTAGTTTCTGTGGGAGTTGGAAGTGATTAACTTTAGCTGAGATTAAACCAAACCCAAGCTAAATACATTGTCCTCAAGTCAGTTCCAACTCACAGCAATCCCCCAGAAGAGAGTAGAACTGCCACAGAGGGTTGCCAAGGAGTGCTAGTGGATTTGAATTGTGACCTTATAGTTAGCAGCTGAACTCTTAACCATGGGGCCCTTAGGGAGCCTGTCAACTGTGGCTTTAATGCGGTAAACACAAGGAGAGTCCAGACTTTCAGATCACAAATGCCTTGTGAATAATGAGATGTGTGTTTTCTAGAAGCATCCTGGTTGCTCAGACTAGGTATGAATGTGGAATTGATTGTCTTCCTTCTGAAATAAAAATCTTCCCGTTTAATACCAAGTTTAAAGCTCAGAGGTTGTCACCTTTGACCACTTTGTTTTGACTTTAAACTAGTTTTAATGGACCAGAATTGTAAGCAGAGAGTCACCACTGAGAAGAGGTTCTTGAAGTCTATTTAATAAGAAATGCACACACTTTTATGTAACTCTGAAAAAACTTCCTTTTCAATTTTCCTAGATTGAATTTTCCGTTAATTAGAGTTTTAAAAATAACATGTACACTGCTGGGCTTGCAAACATCTCGATTTTCTTGGTAACATTTATGCTTAGTCTTCTGCTGTTTGTGCAGCCACGAAAGTGATCTGATTTTCCTTTGGACTTTCTCTCAGCTTGAGCCATAGCAAAAAATGAAGTGCTAATCCCACTTTTGGGGCAGACGTCTTATCCTGCCCCGAAAACCCTCAGCCGCCAGCCAGTATTATCCGAGAGCTCTCGCCTACCTCCACAGGCACCCCTACTATCAAGTGGGAAATGGGTTGTGAAAATACCCAGGAATGTAAGACACGTTTTCCTCTCCCTGTTGGAGAGCGCATGTCTCCCAAGCACAGATGAGGAAGGGCCCTTCCCCCAGTCCTTACTAGCCTTGGGCCACCTTCTGTATTTAATCCTGGTACACAGTTGCCTGCCACAATACGGAAGTAAGGGGGCAGCAGTGATCCAGTGATAGAATTCTCACTTCCTGTGGGGAAGTGCTGGGTTTAATTCCTGTCCATTGCGCTTCCTGTGTTATGATGCTGAGTAGGTTTCAGTGAAGCTTCCAGGCTAAGATGGACTAGGAAGAAATGTCTGATTTCTGTCCGAATCGGCTAATGAAAACTCAGTGGCTCAGCACGGTCAGTTCTACAACCAATCATGCGGAACAGTGCATGATTAGCAGCGTTTTATTCTAAACCAAACTAAACCTTCTGCCATCGAATCGATTCCGACTTACAGCGACCCAATAGAGAGGATAGAACCACCCCGAAGAGTTTCCAAGGAGTGTCTGGAGGATTTGAACTGCCGACCTTTGGGCTGGCAGCCGTAGCACTTAACCACTAGGCCACCAGGTTTTGTTATAGGGTCACGGCACATCAGGGTCGCCTTCATGGCAGCAAACAGCAACCTGGAAAAAACAGGGAGGGAAAATCCTCACTATGTGTATTTCCTGGAGAATGCGGTCGCTCTAGTCCCTGTACCACCCTCCTCATCCCAAAGGGCTCTCCTACTTGGGTTTCAAATATATGGGAAATATCTAGCATAATTGAAAGTAACGCTAAGTCTTGTTGGTCAGAAATAAAGACAGACCACCCAAATGATAACAGAGGCTCTATATTCAGAGCAAAAGAGTCAGCCACTACCACTTGTGCTTGGCAGAGATTCACAGTCAGGGAGTGGGAAGCTTTACAACGGAAAAATAGGAAATTTTGCAGCACGCCTGGACTGGTTGAAAGTGAGGGGCTTGCAGAGGCTAGAGGTGGCTACCTAGAAACGAGCATCTTGCATGATGACGAGTTGGGCTATGTAGTTGACTTTCTCTGATTGATCTTGAGTCGGAAGGTGTGAGGAGGCTGGGGATAGGAAAGCTGGCGGTCATTGGCTAAGTCCTGACAGCTCTCAGCCAATTGGGGCAGAGATTAGGGTTTTACTGCCTGAGCTGCTTTCTGGTGCTGAGTTCTATCGCCAGGTGTCTGGCTGCGGTGCGTCTGAGAAGCTGATCTGCTTGTCCCCGTAAAAAAGACTGAAAGCTACTGTGTAGGGCTGTGCTTTGGGATACAGCAGCCACTAGCCCTGTGTGGCCATCGAACACTTCAAAAGGAACTCATCTAAACTGAGACAGGCTCGCTGCCAGTGTCAAGTACACAATGAGTTTCAATGACTTCTGACGAAAAAGAAAAATATTTCAGTAATTTTTTAATAGTGATTGAGTGTGACAATGATAATATTCAGGACATAATAGGTTAAATAAAATATACTATGAAAATTAATTTTGCCTCTTTTTTTAAAACGCAACCAGGAGAAAAGTAAACATGAACTATGTGACCGCGGAAGCCGGCACATCTTGTCCAAAACAAAGTTATGGACACTCTCCCGACACATCCAAATGCCATGAAAAACCAAATTACTGAGCTGAGGGCTGTGGTGACCAAGGTCTCAGAGAACACCTAGCTCAACCAGCGTAACGTTGTTTATAAAGAAAATGTTCTGCATTCTACTATGGTCACTAGTGTCTGGGGTCTTAAAAGCCTGTGAGTGGCCATGCAGGATACTCCACTGGCCTCACTCCTCCAGAAGCAAAGAAGGACCCAGAAAACTAAAGAAATCAGGGAGAGATTAGTCCCGAGATCTAGTGGACCACGTCTACAACGGCCTCCGCCAGACAGAGCCCAGTATAACTAGATGGTGCCCGACCACCACCGCAGACTACTCTAACAGAGATCACAACAGAAGGTTCTGGATAGAGCTGGATGAGAATGCAGAACAAAATTCGAACTCAAAAAGAAAGACTGAACTTGCTGGCTTGACAGAGACTAGAGAAACCCTGAGAATAAAGCACCTGGACACCCTTTCAGCTCAGTCACGAAGTCGCTACTGAGGTTCATCCTTCAGCCAGATAGGGCTAGAGAGGGCCGCAAAACAAAACGGGACCAAAGGGGCATGTCAGACTAGGGACAAGGACTAGAAGGCAGGAGGGGACAGCAAAGCTGGGAATAGGGAACCTGAGGTTGAGAAGTGGAAGTGCTGACATTTTGTTGGCTGTTAACAATGCCATAAAACAGTATGTGTACTATATAGTGAGCAGCTAGTTTGTCCTGTAAATCTTCATCTAAACTACAATTTAAAAAAACTACATGTGTGGCTCACATTTGTCCCTTGCGTTATATTCCTGTTACAGAATACTTGAGTACAGGCTTTGGGAGACCAAAGTCTCAAGGAGTGAGGTTAGTGTTTTCTCTGGAAAATCCTGTACTAATTCTCACAGAGTCTACATTTGCCATAACCAGGGCAGAGCAGCTTGTAATAAGAAAGCATTTTTAAGACTCAGGAGCTAAGGAGGAAAGACAAATTTGTTGGATTACATAAAGAGGATCAAAGTATTACCAGTAAAAAGAGTCACCGAATTGATGTAATACTGTTTTTAGGAAGAAGCACCTTTCTGGCTTGTTGTTGTTAACTGTCATTAGGCTGGTCCCCAACTTACCGAGGCCTTCTGTGCGACAGAATCAGGCGAATCACTGTGTCCATGGTGTTCTCAGCAGCTGGTTTTTCTGCAGTACATCATCAGGCCTTTCTTCCTAATCCATCCTAGTCTAGAAGCTCTGCTGTAGCTGTTAAGCATCATAGCCACCCCCAAGGCTCCACCAACAGAGAGCAGGTGGCTTCACATGAGGTCCGTTGGCTGGGAATTAAACCTGTCTCTTGCACATGAAACACAGGAACTGTAACTGCCCTTTGCTGTTTGGTTTAAGAAATCCCTTTAGTGTGCTTTTTCATTATAAAAATAACCAGACAATGGAGAGATTGATTGGGGAACTATCTTACATGGCAGTAGACACAAACAGGACTGATGGAATTACAGTGATGTTAAGACTTGGCTGTTCTAGAAAAAAGAACTAGAAGGCCAAAAATGGGAGGATGAGCCTGAGATTCAGGGACGAGGAGAGCTGAGTGCTGGATCTATAGTCCCTAAGATGAGAGAGACCCAGCCACACATAAGGCAGCTAACTGGGGACTAAGGGCAAGGCTGCTGTGGGGATCCCTGATGGCAGAACCAGAGGAGAAGCAATGTCTGATAGCCAATGTTAAGCTCTTCTCCTTTTACCTTACAATCTCTTTTTTATATTTACAAGCCTGCAGCCAAGTTTGGTACTGGGATCGGTGTTGACCTTCCTGGGAGGATCAGGGGAGCTGCTTCTATATTTGAGGGGGTTGAAGCACGTCCATCCAATCGTTCCACTTTTGTCCAGCTCCACCGTTTTGGTGTTTGTTTAAAAAGAAGCCTGTAAAGAAAGAGACCCAATTTTAATACTCAAGACTGCCTTTTATTGTCTTCCCTGGATCTTTTTTCTGCTTGCTCAAGCCAGCAAAACTGGTGCGAGTCTCAGAGTGTCCATACTATTGAAAGGGTTGTTGTGGATTAAAAATAGCACAGTAGTTTATCTTTGCCTGCTGGGGTATCAGTTTATTTTTCTCGTAGAAACAGGCTTTAATTACAGAGCAAGGAGTAAACTGCTCCTCCGAAGGAAAGACATCTCAGGCTCCCCCACAAAATGCGTATTGATGTTGATGTAAGAACTACAAAGGAGTCAGAATACAAAGACTCTTTGTGTTGCCAGCAGTTGGGAAAGCATCCTTTGTCTTCTCAACTTAGTGGTTTTGATATGAAAGTCAGTGAGAGAGAAGAAATATCAAACATGATGTTGTCCTGTGCACAATCTCTTTTGAGTATACATTAGAAAACACGCACAGTAAAACAGTGGATGTTTAAGGGCTGCTGAAGAAAGAAAAAAAAAAAAAAAGGAAGAAGAATTCAGTAAAACTGACTATACCCCAAATGCGTGTTTAGGGGAAAATATTATTTACCATAATTATAGCTGCTTTTTTCACACACATTGAAAGACAGGTGATGATTTAACATTAAAGGAGAGATAACAAGAAAAACTCCTTACTCAGAATAATCGGTGATGTGCAGACCCTTCCTCAAATGCAGTCGAGATTTTATGAACTTGCACATGCAGTGATGTGTTTAAAAAAAGAAAAAGTACTCATAATGTCAAGGATTCCATTCCTATCAAAGTGAGGGGCTTCTTGCCATTCCTGAGGGAAAGATCCCTTGCAAGTAGGTAAACACCTGCTATTAGCTAGATAAAGAAGGTAGACACCAAACGATGATGTTTAAACAGAAGCAGATCCATCTGAAAACAGTTCTTAAGTTCACAGATAAAGAACTCACTTGAGCAGCTGCTCTCAGAGGGGCAAGGGCAACGGAGAGATTTTTCATGGAGAACTGTGCCTGGCTAGAAAGATTTTCTAGTTTGACTGCAAATCCATGCAATTTGGCTTATTGAACTTCTTCATATTGTCCCAGCAAGGACCAACAAGAGCTGAAGATGGAATGAGACAGAGACTGACATGGATTCCAGAGGCTGTGGAGCGGGAACTTTTATTTAAACAGTATTTTCCAAAACGAGAGAAAAAGGAATTCCAACATGATCTTCAAGAAGAAGGGACAAAAAAAGGGAAATATGAATAATCTCGGAAGTCTACACAGCTTCTTAATGTTCCTCAAGAGAGTGCGATGTTGGTAGGAAGACAGAAAGACTCCAAAACAAGCATTCAATCCCAGTCAGCTCCATCTAGTTCTTGGCCTCCTCATTGTTCTCAAGCGTGCAGAAGGAAGGCTTTAAATAACTCCTGAAAATGGCAAAGTCGAATTTCGGATTTCAAAACATTTCACTTTGAAGAAATCCAAAGGAGCAACACCTTACTCTAGCAGTATTTTTCCCCTGGGGCTGTGGACCTATGACAGAAGACAGCACAGAGTGGGACATAGGCACCCTTGCTTCTTAGAAGTTGTATCATTAATTACTTCTTTTTTTTATTGTAGTTTTAAGTCAGGAATTCTTTTTAGTGCTGATGAAATGAAAAATGTGATGATAAGTAGACAAGAGTGATGTTTACATGATAACTTGATGGAAAGACATATCTCAGTGATACATTCCTACAAGAAATTTGCTAGTGCTAGAATTAAGAGGGTAGCCAGCAATCACAACAGAAGCGTTAAACCCACCTGGTATTTAATCTCTGAGATACTGTAGTTACTCAGAATGAGTCTCAGAGCTGTTATTTATTTAAAGAGAGACTAACACAATAAAAGAAAAACCTGATGAGACAACGGGTTAACTGCTTTACCATAAATTGAGAAGATGGCTTTAATCAAGAGTAGTATGGATTGCACCCCTTTCTTGGGTCAAGTGGCCTCAGAAAGTGTAACTTCCAGAATCAGAACGTAGTCACTGCAGACTTTGATGTGTCAATCTGAACCTCCATTGCAAGTGGGAAACCCATCAGGAAAGGACAGAACTGTTTCTGGAAAGGTAACTTGGATTCTCATTTCCTGGAATAATGCCATGGGTCTGACTTCACAGATGCTGTGACACTGTTATGATTACTCAACTCCCTGGGTTACAGTGGCTCAAATTCTGCCGCTGGCATTTTAACCTGTGCCCCGACTGTTTTATTGTCATATAGCCACCTGTGCACTAAGGCCAAAACAGAGGGCATGGCTAAAAGCCATCATATTGATAGCTGAGGTCGAAAAGTTATGGAGTCCCATTGGGTTGCCTGTGGAAATGGTTTCTATCTCTGAACTGTCTCACGGTAAGAACTGCCTTCTCATTAAAAGAGTTACGAAAACTATGCCCCTGAAATAAACGCCCTTCTGTGATGGACTCACTTCTGTTACCTAGTATGCTTCTGGCATCTAAGACCACAAGAAATACAGTCTTTAGAAATCTGGAAGCAGCATTAACCACCTGGAAGGTACATTTCCTGTAATTTCTGGAACTCTGCATAATTTAAATTTGTGACCCAACCAATGAACTACACATGCCTAAATGAGATACCTAATCAGAGAAAACAATTTCTTTCTGTTCAGCACCATATAATTTACATCATTGTTTGTTTAAGATTTGTGGTAATGGGGGAAAATAGAGAGAGAGAGAGAGATTGGGTTGGGAAGAGCTTATTTTGCCCTGTATGATGGTTATATTACATAGTGAGTCTCGTGTAAGAGGCTTTGCAGTCCATTAACCTTCACTAAGAGCAGTGCTCTTGGAATCTGACTTCTCCATGGAAGTATCTGTGCTTTCTCATAGGAGACTAAGATTCAGTTGCAAGAGATACAGTGGGAATAAGAGACCAAGTATCTTATTATACAAAATATCTTATTCTTTAAAGCAGTTGAAATTCTTGCTCTGCTTTATGTTATTTTTTCATGTCTAGAAAAAAACAGAGATGTCTTTCCTAAAGTTTGAGATTTTATAATCTAGGTCTGTCTCTTTGAATAGTCTCCATCAAGTCCCTCTACATCATTGAACTCTACTTCTGTGTCTATAAAAGTAAAGGAAGTGGGCCAGCTGATGTCTGAGTTTTCTTCTGGCATTGAGAACACTGAATTCCAAATCATTGTCAAGTCCCAATAGAGTATGATATTGCCAAGAAAATAATAAGCATGGTTAAAATACTAAAATAATACTAAGGTGTCATCAACATCTCTAAGTGGCACAGCGAAGTGCTGAAGTATTAACCAGAGCGTTGGTGGTTCAAATCCAACTAGACAACCTCAGAGGAAAGATTTGGAAATCTGCTTCTAAAAGGTCAGAGTCTTGAAAACTCTAGAGGAGTGCAGTTCTGCTCTGTGACACCTGGGCTCACCATGAGTCGGAATCAACTCAAAGGCTGCTTTTACTTATTTATTTTAGTGCTTCATTGCCTTGTGACCTGGCATTATTTCTGACAGTGGACACATGCTTCTGTTTCTGTATCACAGATTACTACTAACCTTTACTGTCCATGACAAAAATTTGAATCCTTCAAGGATATCTCTTAAGAAGACTATCTGTCCTTGATAAATAGAGCAGACTTTGGTATAGGGCTTATTCTTTGGCAGAAGTCGTCTTGGTGACAGATTAATAGTCTAGGAACTGTTGGTACATTTATAAATGAAACTAAAAAAATACTTTTGTTTAGGTGTACTTAATATCCTGTATTAAAATTCAGATGACTCTGTACTTGAAATACTGATCAATATATTTAGATGTATGTAAAATTATACTGAGACTATGCAAAAATTTTGCCAGAGCCTGATTTCTATTCAAGTGCATAAATTTCCCTTTGTGTTAGAAATCTCTAAGTGTTCTGAACTGTATCTACTTCCTATAGCAGTTAGCATGTGGGGACAGAAGAGACACCAGCCCTATCTCTCCCTTACTAAGTTAACAAATATTAGAGCCAAAATGAAGCTAGCTAATGTATGAGATGAAAAAGACAAGAGATAACCAGATTATATTTGTCAAAAGAAACTAGTCTATTCTTTGAGTGATACACTGACTAGAAATAAATTGTTAGTAGTCTGGGACTTTCAAGCAGCCTTGCATTTTCAAGGCCTGTAACAAGAAAGAAAATGAAGAGACTTTTTAAAATTATACTTATAACAAACATTTCTGCCCATCTCCATAACTCCATAGAGCATGAAAGAGAGCTGAACGAGGACTGAGATTCAACCTTCATCAGACCCTTCTTAGTGGCAAAACTTTTCCTGGAATCATGCCTCAGTTGAAAAGAGAGAGGAGAAAAACAACCTATTAGCTGGGTTCTTGGAGAATAAGACAGGATCTGATTACACAGTTTAGCTGGAAAATTAATTCATGAATATTCCAATCTTTTTGAGTGCACACACGTTGAAGCGCTGAACTACTGCTCCTGGTGAAGGGTTTAAAGGTCCTTTGGAGATAGACGGATATGGAAATAAAATATGTAAAATAATCAGAAGCATTTTCATGATATTTAGTGAGATTTGGTCCTCTGAATTCCATTAATTTAAGAGAATGACTTGTAACTGTTGGTGTATTAAGCAACCTGGCAAGGACCAGAGTATAATTATTTCTGCTACAACAATTACATGCACAGAAGAAAGGAAATAATTCATGAATGTATATGGATATTTTTGGCTGTTCTTGTTTATTATGATTTACACTTCCCAGAATTGGCCTCCTTTCTTCAATCAGATGGATTGACACAGTGGCTGCAACAATGGGCTTAAGTACAGCCGTGATTGTGAGCACACTGCAAGGACCAGGCAGAGTTCTGTTCCGTAGTGTGTATTGTCACCCTGACTTGAAACTGACTCGATGGCATCTAACAGCAACAACTTCATCCATACTCAAGAAAGCAGTTCACACAAATGTGTGTGTTTGCAGAAGCTAGCCGTAAATTGCAGACACTGATTCCTAGGAAAGCTGGTGATGACTTTTTAGCATCTTCCTTGTGGATATCTCAAAGATGTAGGCAGCCAAGCTAAGTGCTGTTGAGTCAGATCCGTGGCACTCTTTTTTTTTTTTTTTTGGCAGTATTGATCATTGTTTGCCTGATGGTTGGCTAGGCAAGATAATGCTTTATTGTGTGGGATTATCCTGAGTGTGGTAGGAAGCTTCCTATCCCTCACCCCAGACCCACTAAAATCCTAGAGCCATTGTGACTACCCAACATATCCCATTTACAACTCACCCTATGAAGTTCCTTTTGAAGACCACTACAAATAGACTCCCAGTCAAAATGTCTCCTGCAGTTACCACCCATCTTATCAGTAAAGGGTTGCAATTGTTAAGATGCTGGATAGATTTCAAAGGAGCTTCTAGACTAAGAGGGGCTAGCAAGAAAGGCCAGGGATTTACCCCCCAAAACCAACCAACAAAAACCCTATGGATCACAATGCTGTGATCCACAATTGATCTTGGAAATAGGGCAGGACCAGTCAGCACTTCTTTCTACCATGCGTGGAGTCACCATGAGTTGGGATCTCATTCAATAGGAGCTAACAACAGCAAATAGATCAGACTTCAGGAGTGATGTTCAGGTTGTTATGGAGTGATCTGAGGGAGATCTTTTATAGTAATCTCTCTCTTGAGATGTCTCTATAAATTATGTAAAAAGTGAAAAATTAAAGATTCCTACTTTTCTTAGGGTACATGCCATGCTTAATGTAAGCCGGTGTGTGACTTAATTGCTGATTACTCTGCTCTTAAGCTTAACCTATCTTAACTAATAAAGAAGTCAAAGTGCATAGATGTTTAGTAGCTTGCTGGGATTTACTCAGATGGTAAACCATTTGCTACTGCTGGTGATATTAGCCAGAGCCTCTGTTCAAGCTGTCTCTCTTTAGAAATACTTGTCTGTGTCAACTCTACCTACCCCAGAAATATTCCTTTTTCATGAATCTAACTATGAATGAATCCACTCAATCCTTTTTGAATTTTCAGAAATCAACTCATATGTATATATATTCACGAGGACTGCCAATTAAGTTTGTGAACTCAGAAACAGTACTACATACCTCCCTGCTGAATATCACTGTGGTCACCTCCAAAGTGCTCCCCTTGAGAAGCTATGCACTGGTGCCAGCACCTGCTGCACGCTTTAAAGCATTTTGGAACTCTTTTTCTGAAATGGCTATCAGAGCAGGTCATATCACTCTTGATGTCCTGAATGTCATCCAAATGCCTTATTTTCAATATTTCCTTTATATTTGGGAAAAGAAAAAAGTGACTGGTGAGTAATGGAAGGTGTTCCAGCACACTAGTTTGTTTATTGGCTAAAAACTTCCTCACAGACAGCTATACAATTAAGTTTCCAAACTTGCCACTATGCTACCATAAGCCATTCCAGAAAGAGTTCCAAAACGGAACTCCCACCCTAGAAATTTCTTACGGTTGTATTGCTAGGTGCCATCAACTCTGTTCCAACTCGTAGCAATGATTTGTTCAACAAAATGAAACCCCGCCTGCTTCTGCACTTCCTTCACAACTGCCATGGTTAAGCTCATTCTTGCAATTACTATGTTAATTCATTTTATTAAGGGTCTTTCTTTTTTTCACTGACCCTCAACCTCACCAAGCAAAATGTCCTTCCTGATAACTTGTCCAAAATGTGAGAAATGAAGTGTCCCCATCTTGGCTTCTAAGGGTCTCATTCTGGTTCGTGCTTCTTCCAAGGCACACTTTTTTGTTCTTCTGGCAGTCCAATGTATGTTCAGTATTCCTCACCAACACCATAATTCAAAGGCATCACTTCTTCTTTGGCCTTCTTTATTCACTGCCCAGCTTTTCACAAATATGAGGCAACTGAAAATACCATGTCTTGGGTCAGGTGTATCTTAGTCTTCAAGGTGACATCTTTGCTTTTTAATACTTGAAAGCAGTCTTTTGCAAAAGATTTGCCCAGGGCACTATGTCATTTCATTTTTTAACTGCTGCTTCTGTGGACATTGATTGTGGATCCACATAAAATGAAGTCTTTGACAGTTTCAGTCTTTTCTCTGTTTATCATGATGCTGCTTATTAGTCCGGTTGTGAGGATTTCTGTTTTCTGTATGTTGAGGTACTACCTGTGCTGAAGGCTGTAGCCTTTGATATTCATCAGCAATTGCTTCATGCCCTCTTCACTTTCAGCACCGAAGTTGTGTTATCTGCATGTCAGAAGTTGTTAATAAGTCTTCTACCAATCCTATTGCTGTGTTTATCTTCATGGAGTCTAGTTTTCAGAATGTTTGCTCAGCATACAGATTGAGTAAGGGTGATGAAAGGATACAACTCTGATGCATGTGTTTCCTGATTTTAAAACACACTGTATTCTGTTGTTCTGTTCCAGTGACTGCCTCTAGGTCCAAGTACAGGTTCCTCATGAGCACAATTCTGTGTTCCGGAATTTCCATTTTTTGCAATGTTACTCATAATTTGTTATGATCCACACAGTCTAATGACTTTGCATAATCAATAAAAGCTAGATAAAACAGGAGTCACTTATAAAACTGGGAAAGAATGTCAAATGCAACTATTTTGAGGATCTCAGCCTACAACATATTTAGAAGTTCTTACTTGAAAAATGCTACCGAACCTCAGGAAAGAACAAAAAGTCTGTGGTGTTCTTACTGAGGACTGCTTCCATTTCCTAATGCCCCTTTTTTCTAGCTCAATAAACATAATAGTTCTACCACAACTGTGAAAGCAATGAAAACCAGCAGCTTTGCTGCCAGGGAATCTGAGATCCCTTAGAGCTAAACATGAAAACAGCCCAAGCCCTGGAAACAACTCAAATGTCTGCCAATAGGCGAGTAGGTAAATGCATGGTGGTATAACCATACAGTGGAATACTACTCAGCAATAAAAAAGAACAAGTTATTGACATACAGCAACATGGGCGAATCTCACAAATAATTAAGCTGCATGAAAAAAGCAGACAATAGAAAGAATACATGCTATATTCTAGAAAATTCAACTTTTTGTGCACAGACAGGAGGCAGTTCAGTGGAGACAGAGATGGAGAAGGGGAAAGGAGGAATTACTAAGGGGTACGAGGAAACATTTAAGGGGGTGTATAGATTCACTGTCTTCTTATTGAGATACACATATGCTGAAACTTATCAAATGGTGTACTTGAAACTTCCACAGTGTGTTGTAAGTCAATTATATCTCAATAAAAATGTTTAAAAATTACTTTACCTCAGATTGGTAACTTAGTGGATCCTCTGAGAAATCTGTGTTGTATATGTCTTGTGTCTCCATTCACCCATGGACACAAAGCTTGAGGTCCCCAGGGATATGTAGAAATGATAAGACCGTGGATTTAGAGAAACTGGAATCGTTGTACTGAAGAACTAGTGGTTTCATGATGTATAAATGACAACAGAGTGCTACAGCTAGAACTTAGTCATCTACTCTTGCCTTTTATGTTATACTTGAGGAAACCGAGACTTAGAGAGAGAAAGGGACCAAGTGGGAACTTGAAGACTTGTTTCTTTTCTGTGTGGTAGTGGAAACCATAGGCATTTAATATTCAGTTTGGTAGCTTTAACGGAAACTCCAGTGGCATAGTGGTTAAGTGCTACAGCTGCTGAATCCTCCAGGTGCTCCTCGGAAACTCTATGGGCAATTCTACTCTGGCCTATAGGGTCATCTATGAGTCAGACTCAAGTTGATGGAGGTGGCTTTTCTTTTTTTAAAATTTTTTTTTGGTGATTTTATTATTCATTTGGGACATTTATGTTCAGAGGAACCGCATGCCAAGAGGTACAATAGTAATACCAACTATTTTTCCACTCTGAATTTACTTCTAAAAAACACAGGAAAGTCAAATCCTGTATTTTAAGATATTATCTTCCATCCACACATTCTTCCCTTTTTCTTTCTGATTGTTTTCATAAAGTTTAAGTTTTTCTGGCAAGTTATATGAGTCATCGCCAGCCAAAACCAGCTGTATTTTCTGGTGAGAATGGAGATAGAATCAGTGTTTATCAGCAAAATAAAAAAATGGACCTGAAGGGGGGGGAACAATTGGAAGCATTGGACAAAAAAAAATATTAGCTTATCTAAAACTGCTCTTTTCTTCTCTTTTTTTAGATGATAACTGACAACTAAGTTCATGAACTCATCCTAGAAGAAATACTACACACCTCACCGCTGAGTAGTACTGTGGTCACCTTCAAAGTACCCCCCTTGGGAAGCTATGTCCCAATGCCAGCACCTAGTCCACACTTCAAAGCAAGTTTGGGACTCTTTTTCTGGAATGGCCATCAGAGCTACCAATGTATTACCCTTGATGTCCTGAAAGTCATCAATAAGTCTTCCTTTCAATATTTCCTTTATCTTCAGGTAAAGAAAAAAGCCACTGGGGGCCAGATCAGGTGAGTAGGGAGGGTGTTCCAATACAGTTATTTGTTTACTGGCTAAAAACTCCCTCACAGATGACTACACAATTAAGTTTGTGAACTTGCCACCATGTCACTGTGCATAATAGCCATTCCAGAAGGTGTTCCCAAGTTGCTTTAAAGAGTGGACTAGACACTGGCATCAGTGCATAGCTTCTTATGGGGAGGACTTTGAAGGTGATCGTAGTGATATTCAGCAATGAGTTATGTAGCACTTAGAACAATCAAGTTCCTAGACTCAGCAGTCAGACCTTGTAACTGTAACCCTTTCCTACCAGTTCCCATGGAGTCATCACTGACTTATGACAACCACATGTGTGGGAGAGTCAAACTGTGCTGTATAGGGTTTTCAGTGATTGAGTATTTAAGAAGAGAATCATTAGGCTTGTCTTCCAAGTTGTTTTGGGTGGACTCGAACCTCCAACCTTTTGCATTATAACCAAGTGCATTAACCACTTGCACCAACCAGGGATTCCATTGCAAGAGAATAGAACCTATTTTGTATGCATTGCTAATGGATGACCAAAAAGAAACACAGGGAGGAAAACCCCTCTTTGCCCTTAAATTGAGGCTTTGAAAATGACTTCATCTTCTCTGCAGAGTGGAAAAAGCATAGATACAGAAGTAGACAATTTCAGCCCCTGAATCTTCCATTTGTGAATAATTTTCTTACCTTTCTTATCTGTCCATAATTCCCTCCTCCGTAAAATGGTGGTAATAATTGTCTGCCCTGTAGTGGAATTGTCATGATATTTGACAGTAATATATGTGGACAGTATTTTATACTGCCAGACCAATAGAACTGACGTATGGACACTCGGTAAACTATAACTGTTATTACCCATTATCATAAAACCTAGTGCAAAACCATGAAGAAAGATACTGCTGGGAGGAGGAACGTACCTACTGAACTTGGCAATTCTTCTTAGCACATAAGGGCTGCTGATATTTTTCCCTCAGCCTCCAGCTGTTTCCTTCTGCTGTATCTGATGCAGTATAAGAAACTTTCTGCAGCGGCAGCCAGGACTTGTGTTACGAATCTTCTCGTGAGTTGGGTAAGAGGTGGTTTTCTTCCTTTCATCCCTAGAAGGACATGCTGCTGTCTTAAACCAAAGGAAGAATTTTACTGACATTGAGACCTTGGTTTACTCCTGTAATTTTTTTCTTCATAAATAAATAATAAATTTTACATAGTGTAGTTTAGTTATTCTCTCAGTTATGTTCCCATGGTCGTTCATCAACATTTGTTTTCCATAATCTTTATCACAGTGTACTACAGATGTCACGTGATGCTATCACTGGTATGTCTACACTAAATCTTGAGTTTTTCCAAGGACAGAAATATACTTTCTTTATGGGTGTGTTCTTGTCACACAGCACAGTGACTGCACAGAGGTGAAACTCTATAAATGTCTGTGGAGTTGAATACTGTAAATCCAAATTATGTTAGACTAAATCAGTTTATTTTTCTATTTAATGCATTGGAAATTTCTAGAGTTTTCCTGCATTTCATGACAAGCGCAGTGCACTAGTAATTCCCTTGAATGAACAGGAGCAGATGTAAATGGTAGGAAATGACTTCTTAATTGAGTTTGGTTTTAGACCTAAGAGACCCTATGTAACTTCATTGGGGAAGGATGTGCAGATATAGGCACGCAGGCATACATGTAGAAATATGCAGGTGCAGGCTAGGAAGACTGAGTAAAAGGAGGGTGAGCAAGCTAGGAAGACTGGAGAGAAACTCGCTTAGCAATCTTTTATTCAATTCCATTCTATTCCTCCCCCCCCTTTTGATTGTAAAACAGTCTTATTTTGGTTCTTTAAGATTCAGTCCTGTTCACTTTAGTACTTGGATTTCCTATTGAGTGTAAAGGCGCTTCTCTTCCTACCTGCTGCTGCCCTCTTTTCCTACCTACAGGCACTAGAGGGTATGTATCCAGTGTTTCAGATGGTGAGTGAGCTAATAGGTTCTACTTCTTCTCACTTCCACTCCCGCCTCCGCTGCACACCCTTCTGGGATCGTCTGTAGAAAAAGTGAGTTGGGAGGCAGGGCTGCTTTAGCAGTGTTGATAATTTCTTGCTTGTTTTCTGGTGGTGTCTCCATTAGAGATATTCCTTCCATAGAACCCACCAGTATTATTAACAGACTTCACGGGAGCACTGTTCCTCCCCAAGCCTTAGCTACAAGAACATCAAAAGGACAAGTAGCCTGTGGTTTGCTGACAACGCAGCCAATGTCAAGGCTCATGCTTTTGGTCTCAAACTCCCTGTGGTTTGTCAGTCGTAATGACTCTCCAAATTTGTGTTTAGGAGAACCATTGTTCACAGCTGGGCCATCGTACTCGCTGATTACGTGGTCACTAGACTATCTGCACTACCTTCTCCCATCTGGAATCTTGTTGTAACAGGTTTATTTGTCCCTCAACCACTTTTAAAATCATGAAAATGAAATCATTCTGCCTGGGCGTGGCACGGCCAGTGTTCCCAATCATGTCTTCAGTTCTTTGTCATGGAGGTAAAGCACACTCACAGGAGAACTTAGAGGAGGTCTAGGAAGGCAAGCCTTTATGTCAAGTTACTATTGTTAGCTGCCATCCAGGTGGCCCCAACTAATGGACCAAGTGTTACCTGATCCGGCACCACCTTCCTGATTGCTAGTATGTTTGAGCCTCTTCTTGTAGTTCGCCCCTGTCTGGGGGGCTCATCTCCCAGCACTCTGTTGGAAAATATTCTATAGCGAACCATAGGGTTTTCACTGACTAAGTTTTAGAAGTAGATTGCTAGGGCTTTCTGCCTAGTCAGTCTTAGTCCAGAAGCTTCACTGAAACCTGTCCACCGTGGGTGACCCTGCTAGTATTTGAAATACTGGTGGCATAATGTCTAGCAAGACAGCAACAAGCTAGCTACCTCAGTATGAAAAACTGAAAATCAGGTGGGAGATAGGAAGATCAGATACTCCCAGAGTGAATTTTGGAGACCCAGTGGCAAAGTGATTAAGAGCTCTAGCTGCTAATCTAAAGGTTGGTAGTTTGAATCCACCAGCCATCTCTGGGAAACCCTAAGGGGGAGTTCTGCTGTGTCCTATAGGGTTGTTATGAGTCAGAATCAACTCAACTACAACAGCATAAAATGAATTTTAAATTCTTCATTATTTTGCCCAGGTTAGAAGATCATCGACCTGTAACCATTCTGTCTTTCTGTCTGATCTCTCTGGTTTGTATACAGAGAATACAAAGAAAACTCTGATAGCACTGCTCCCTACAAAGCAGGTGTCTAAGAGGAAAGTGTTTGCCGAACACAGGAAATCAGAGGATTTAATCTTGCCTGACAACCCAGGGAAGCAGAATAATTGAACCCCTCCTGCTTAGCTCAGCCACTTTCCCTGTCTGCTTTCCACAGGCTTCTCTCAGCCTTGACTTGGCCAGTGGCTATTGTCTAAGGTGAGTACTATGGAACCAATGGACCCACAGCACTAATTGTTCAATAAGGTCACTAACGCAGTCTGACACAGACATCTACTTAAAACTATAGGTATTTACAACAACCCTCTCCTTCCCAGATCCTAGCAAAATTAATGAGATGAGGTTTTTATATTTACAGGAAGAAATATGTCTGGTGAAAGCGCCACATGTTTTACTTCTTTGCATTTACCTTCTTTCCAGTTTAACTGGCTCCTGCCTGATGAATATCAGCAATTTCCTACTCAAGAGTTCAGTCTTACTGCTCCTTTGGGAGACCAGCAAAGCAGCTCGATAATGGACCACCGTTAGGGAGGAACTAGTAATATTCACCTAGCAGATTTCCCCGTGTTGGTGGTCTGTCCTGCCTTCTAGTCAATTCTCCATCAACTGCGCTCAGTTGAAATAGTAGAACTCTATTGTCTATGTTCAAATTGTCCTAAGAATTGGTTTCTACTTAGGAGAAAACAGCACAATTTCTTTTTTTCAGTTGAAATTTAGCATTGTGTAGACCCCTTACAATTTTGTTTTTAGAAATCTTTATTCTATTCAGACTGAAGTTCAAATACAGTCATCTCAAACTACCAAGCAAGGCATTAGCTGCTGTCATGCTGTGGCTAGAGGGACCCTGTGACGCTAACCCTGATTCACTATCCCTCTCCCTCTAATCATCAAGGTGTGTGTCAACTTCCACCAGGGTTTATTCCTTTGCTTCCTTTTTGGACAAATGTCCTTCAAGAGAGTCCAGTTAAAATCCTACTACTCTTAGGAGAAATATACATTAAGCTTTTTTATTACTAGTCACTTTAGAAAGACCTTGGGAGATTAATACCTACCACTGCCGTGTGAAGCTGAGGATGAGTGGCAGAGAAGTGGTGGAAATCAAAGTTTGGAGGTACAGAACGTAAGTGTGGATACCTGACAAATTTTCTGAGAACCCATCTAACTTCTCAGTAGCCTCATACAGAGTCTGACAATTGAGTCCTGAACTTAATTGTTCTAAGTGCTACATACCTCATTGCTGAATAGCACTGTGGTTGCCTTCAAAGCACTTCCCTTGGGAAGCTATGCACCAACACCAGTGCCTAGCCCACCCATCAAAGCAATTTGAAACTCTCTGGAATGGCTATTGCATACAGTGACAAGTTTGCAAACTTAATTGTATAGTTGTCTGTGAGGGAGTTTTTAGGCAGTAAACAGCTGTATTGGAACACCCTCCCTGCTCACCTGATCTGGCCCCCAGTGGCTTTTTTCTTTACCTGAAGATAAAGGAAATACTGAAAGGAAGACCTGTTGATGACATTCAGGACACCAAGGGTAATACGACAACAACTCTGATGGCCACTCCAGAAAAAGAGTTCCAAAATTGTCTTGAAGGGTGGACTAGGCACAGGTACTGGTGCATGGCTTCCCAAGGGGGAGTGCTTCAGAAGTGATCACAGTGATGTTCAGCAAAGAGGTCTGAAGCACATTTTCTGGGATGAGTTCACAAACTTGGTTGGCAGTCCTCATATAATCTAAAATATTACTTGTTCGATTACTTGTGAATTCTCTGCTTAATTCTTTTATATACCTTTAAGTTAATTTTGCAAACTTTTGCTAGTATATTCAGAGTGCCGACCAGCATACCAAGTTCTGAGAAGACACTGTAAGGAAGACAGATGCCTTTCTTTCAAGAAAATTCCAAATGGGAAAGGCAGACAGGCACTGAAAAAAGCTAATGTTAACATACAAGTCAGAATGCAGTGGGGGCCACGTAGAAACACTGGCAGCAAGCTGTGAGGAAAGGAAAGGAAAAAGCTGTTTATTATTTTTGACAGATCAGAAAGACATTCACAGAAGTGATAGCATTTGCGATCAGTTCTGACTGATGAGTGGGTAGAGAATGCAGCATGGGAGATTCCAAGCTGTGGGAATAAGCTATGAGGGAAAGGATTGAAGGCTGAAAACAGTCAATGAGTCTTATGAGAATGCTCTTTGATCCGATATGGAAGCATGAGGTGGGAGACATCACTGAATCCATCAACAATGGGTGTTTTCTATGTTTAAGGCTCTGGGCTATGGCACGGCAGAGACAGATGTGGTCAATTGCAGTGCAACGCACACGTGCATAAACACAACTGTCTTCATTTCTTACAAATCTCTTTATTAAAGCAGATGTTTCCCTTTGTGTTTTTAAATTTCTAGAAGTAGAGAGGAAAGCAAGATAGGTAGATTTAAATTTAAACTAAGGAACTAGTTACACAAATCTTAGATGAGCAATTCAAACATTCACAAAAGCAGGAAGCCACTACTACACACAGAGCTAAAGGAACACAAGGAACAAGTCTAGCCTCTCTGCTGAGTTCTGCAGTCCAGGGAGCTGCCTTGTGAAGGGATTGACTGCCCATTGTGGGCCAGAAAGAGTGAGGAGAGGAGAAGCCTTTACCGGTTACGTACCCAAGACAGAAGAGGACAAAATGCTACAGATGTTCCCTTTATTCCAGATTCTTGTTGCCTGCCGGAGTCTCTCTCTAAATCTACCAAGAAACTGGTTGGAGAGGGAATCTGAGAAGTACAGTTTTCAGGGGTCAGCCTTCTGTAATACAGAGCTAAGAAGGGAAGGTCAAGGGTATATCTGGGAATAAAACGTACCTGTTGATTTACTCCTTGGAAGAGTAATATATTACATATGTCACAGTAGATTTGAAGAATGATGTGATCTTAGCTAAGGAAGACGTATTGAAGTCCTCGCATCCTAATACTGTCAGAACTTGTCATATCGGTGTCAGTATTTTACTTACAGTTCTTTCTGTTTATCCACTCCACAAACTGAGCAGGGGATTGTAATTTTAAAACTCAAAATGTTTTATAAACAATGTTCCTTGTGAATTTTCTAATCTGTATGTAAGAAGTTAGTAGTTAATGATTTTATTTTCTTTCTAATTCAATCCAGTTTTCATCTGAATAGTCCTCACAGTCTAAATTGCCACATGGACTCATTTCCCATCTCCCATAAGTGACAAGGGACAAATTCTCTCTCCATACTTACACCATAGTGCACCCAGCCCAGGGCTCTGTGCACAGGGGTACTGAATGAATAATGTTTGATAACGAACCCATAGGAGTAGAGCTTGCAAGGTGGCAGTTCGTTTTATTTTATGTTTCCTTTTGCTTTTCTTTCCACGGCAGTGGCAGGCAGCCTTAGCAAAATACTCAATGAGAAGAGTTGTAACATTAATTTGTGGCAAGGGTAATATGTTTTCCCTTCATCTAGCTACGTTTACTTTAAAAGACCATAAAATACTTCTACTCATGTTGTTGGTAATTGCAGAACTCCTGGTAATCTGCCAAAGACAATGACCTTTGCCACTATGGATCACTGCTGTGCTATGAAGTGACTTGTTCAGTCTCTTGCTGAGAAAAGAAAGAATCTTATTAAACAGATTCCACCACATTTGCTGTACGTCAAGGAGTAAACTGAGGTAAGATCAGATGGAGTGATAATACCACAATTCATCTTAATAACTGCATAACTTTATAAACACTAAGTGCATTGTGACTATGGAAGTTTTTATTTACCCTTGTATTTTCCTTCACTATTCTAGTACCCGTCTTCACCAACAGTGAGCTCAGCTGAATAGTTCTTATGACTTTAATTTCCATTTGGACAATGAAAAAGGAAGATGGAAGGAGAAGTAATGTGTACTGAATTCTGGTGTCTGTGAAGAATAAATATACTAAGGACTCCAGAAGTGCAAATAAATCCATATTGGAAGAAATATAGCCAGAGTGTTCCTTAGAAACAAAGATGCTCTTGCTTCTTTGGAGACATCATCAGGAAAGACAAGCACGAGAAAAGGACATCATATTTGTTAAAGTAGAAGATCATTGAAAATGAGAGAAACACTCCATGACATGGACTGAAATGGTGACTGCCACAATGGACTCAACCACACGAAATATGGAGCAAGCCCAGTCAGCATTTTGCTCTGTTACACATCAGGCCCTCTTGAGTTAGAGCAGACATTACAGCATTTAACCACTACAGTTAAATCCAGCATCACAGATTCCTAAAGGATTCAGGCAGACTGAGGAGCGAAGTAGGCAAAAGAGAACTGTGGCAAATAGAAAATGTGCCCTCAAAAGAAAGCAATTGCTTCTCAGCATCATTCAATAAATGCTGAGAATACAACAGCGAACCAACAGACTAAAATCCCTACCCGCAGATTTTTGTACTTAGTAGTAAGAGACAGCGAATGGCTATTATCTTACTGCTGACAGCATTGTACCTCAGGATACAACTTAAAATGATCCTTTTGATGATGGATGCCACACTGTTTTTCTCCAGATTCCCATTCTCGCCATAGTGGACTGTACCAAAGCCAACACCAAACTCAACACATCAAATCAATCCCCATGCATAGGATAGAACAGCCCTATAGAATTTTCAAGAAGGACCTGTGACAGTGCAATTCAAAATAGTCAATACCAGTCCATTTCAGCTCACTAATGCCCGAGATTGACTTTCAAGAGTCTCATTTCATTTTTGACAGCTTCCAATTTCCTTGGTTCATATTTAATTGATACAAAAAATAATTGGTTGACATTTAAGCATTTCAGGAGGTAGCACGTGATCAAGATTGATGGGACTGAAGGAAGAAATACAAACTACCCTGAAAGCATTAGTGGGAAAAAGGCTCCAGGAATTCAAGGAATACCTATTGAGATGGTTGAGCAAGTGAATGTAGCACTGGAGGTGCTGACTCATCTATTCCGAGAAATTTGGAAGACAGCTGCTTGGCCAACCCACTGGAAGAGATAGATATGTGCGCCCATCCCAAAGAAGGTGACCCAAGAGTATTAAGAAATTATTGAGCAATATCATTAACATCACACACAAGTAAAATTATCCTGAAGATAATTCAAAAATGGCTGTAGTCATACACTGACAGGGAACTGCCGGAAATGCAACCTGAATTCAGGAAATGTGGAACAAGTGATAGCATGGCTGATAGCAGACAGATCTTGGCCAAAAGTGGAGTGTTTTTGTCATCTAGAGCTGCTGTCACAGAAATGCTGAAAGTAGATGGCTTTAACAAAGTGAAGTCTGAATTCAGGGCACTGGCTCCATGGGAAGGCTTTCTGTTTCTGTCAGCTTTGGAAGAACACCCTTGTCATGAAGTCTTCCCTTGGTGTGGGAGCATCTCTGCACTGGAACCTCAGGCCCAAAGTAGGCCCTCTATTCGTGGCACCGCTTTCTTGGTGGTATGAGATTTCACTGTTTCTCCCTTTACTTCTCTGTTTTATATCTCTTGAGAGATTGGCTTAAGACACTATCTATTCTTGTACTCTCATGAATATAACTGCCGTTAATCCATCTCAGTATATCACAGTGATAGGATTCATAACACATACACAAATCATATGATATCACAACATAATAGACAATCATGCAACATTGGAAATCAAGACCTAGCTAAGTTGACAGATATTTGGGGAAGAAACAATTCAATCAGTGACACAGAGAATACCAGAAAGATATTTACTTACATTTTGACTATGCAAATGCGTTCAAGTGAGTGGATCATAGCAAATTATGGAAAACATTGCAAAGAATGGGAATTCTAGAACACAAAATTATTGCTCATAGGAACCTGAACATAAACCTAGAGGCAGTCTTTCAGATACAACAAGAAGACACTGCATGGTTTAAAATTAGGAAAGGTGTGTGACAATGGTGTATCCTTTCACCATACATACTCAGTTTGTATGCTGAGCAAATAATCCAAGAAGCTGGGCTACATGAAGAAGAACATGGCATCAAGATTGGAGGAAGACCGTTTAACAACTTGCATTATACAGAGGATACAACCTTGTCTGCTGAAAGTGAAGAGAAACTGAAAGACTTACTAATAAAGATCAAAGACTACAGCCTGCAGTATAGATTACACTTTAACATTAAAACAACACCAAGAATTCTCGCAACTGAACTAATAAGCAACATCATCATAAACAGAGAAAAGATTGAAGTTGTCAAAGATTTTCCTTCATTAGAATCCACCATTAATGCCTTTGGAACCAGCAGTCAGTAAATCAGACAATGCGATACACTGGGCAAATCTGCTTCAAAGATCTCTATAAAATGTCAAAAAAGCAAAGATGTCACTTTATGGACTAAGGTGACCCGACCCAAGCCATGGTACTTTCAATCATCTTGTGTACATACAAAAGCTGGACCATGAATATGGAAGAAGAATTGATGCCTTTGAATTATGGTGTTGATAAATAAACTTTGAACATACCACTGACTGCTGAGAATGAATAAATCTGTCTTGGAAGAAGTGCAGCCAGGATGCTTCTTAGATGGGTGGATGTCAAAGCTTTGTCTCCTGTGCTTTGGCCATGCAATCGGGACGGACCTGTTACTAGAGAAGGACATCCTGCTTGGTAAAGGGTCAGTGAAAAGGTGGAAGACACACAGTGAGATGGATCGACACAGTGACTACAACAAAGAGCTCAAACCTAGTAACTATTACGAGAAAGGCACAGGACCTGACAGTGTTCCTTTCTGCTGTTTGTCGAGCTGCTATGAGCTGGAATTTTCTTGAACAGTACCTAACAATAACGGTAGCAGTAAGAGGCCGAAAACAAACAAATAAGTGAAGTATCTTGTACAATAAATATGATGTATGCTAGGACCATAGGGCAGGAGTAGAGAGCATGCTAGGGGAGGGGATTTGCATTTAGGGTGGCCAGGGAAGTCTCAAGTGGAAAGTGGCAGGTGATGAACTGCCTGTAGGAAGTGAGTCATCAAACCATGGGTGTATCTGGGAGGAAGGAACAGATCTCTTGGCAAAGAGAGCAGAACACAGAGACACTGAGGCAGTATGATTTCCAGGCTTTTTGAGCATCAGTGCCACCTAGGAAACTCTAAGCACTATGGACATAAGGATCCCACTCCCAGACCTCCCACTTAGGGTGCAATCTGAGCATCAGAAGTTTCAACAGCTCCCCAGGTAGTTCTCATATGCGACAAAGTTCCAGAATGCAAGCCCTAGGGCTTCCTCTGAGCTGATTACCTGGAAGGAGTGTGGATTTCACGTTGCTGTGTTTTCAAAACTTTGTGTCTGAAGTCAGCAACCTAGTTTTTTGTTTTAGTTTTTTATTCTTGAATTCTTTAATTTATAAGTTTTAGCTTTGGGGGGATGGAGGGTTCTTTGTAAATTGAAGCTGTCCCTGGGCCACACCTAGCCTATGGGCCACCAGTTTACAACTTCTTCCTTGAGGAATGACTTTCTAGACTGCCCCAGAAAAAACAATAAGCCCTTTAAGTGTTGAGGTGAAGCACTGCCATGGGGCAGCTCTGAAGTGGAGCAGCGTGAGTATGGAGGAAGATGAAGCCCGGGATCTCTGCAGCCCTGAACCAACACCAGAGCCTGGCATCGTAGGGCTCTGCCCTGCCCCGGGCTCCCTCCTCCTCTCACCTCAATGCCCTTTGACTTGGACTTCAAGGCCCATGTATCTGCTATGAGCAGTGGTTTTGGTCTCACTGACATGGTCAGCTCCACTGGACTCGATTACAGTCTAATGTGACAGAATTGGATGACAAGAGCAATGTGCAATAGGCTCTCATTTTATAAAATGTCTGTGTAAACGTGTAAGAAATCATTGTGACACCGCAGTGAAATGCTCGACTACTAACTGCCAGGTTGGTAGTCCCAACCAGCCCGCAGCTCCGAGGGAGCAAGACCTGGCAATCCGCTCCTGTCAAGACTGGAGCCGAGAGGGACTCTAGGGCAGTTCTACTCTGTCACATGGCATCATATCAAATTGGAAATTGACTGAGGCAATACCAAATCTTTAAGTATTTCTGAAAGGCAGAATTATGACTGCTCAAAATTTTACTTCCTTATTGCTTTCAGCATTGTGAATTGTTTAAATGAGCCTACATGATCTTTATAATCTAAAACACTTTCTCATATTGAGAAATCCTACAGAAAAGAGGTTGTGTTGTGCCTAAAGTTACAGGTTGTTGTTGTTCAGAGTCATCAAATCAATTTCACCACATAGTGGTGACCCCCATGTGACAGTGTAGAACTGTCCTGTAGGGTTTTCTAGGCTACAGTCTTTATTCAAGCAGATGGCCAGGTCTTTGTCCTGTCAAGCCATTGGGTAAGGTTGAGCTGCCAACTTTTGAGTATGTAGATGGTATGTAGATACGTATGTGCGAATAAGGACAGTGAATCAGGAAGACCTGAGAAGAAATGACACCTTTGAATTACGATGTGGGTGAAGAATATTGAATATACCAGGGACTGCCAAAAGAACAAACAAATCTGTCTTGGAAGAATGCAGCCAGAACGCTCCTAGAAGCCAGGATGGAGAGACTACATCTCAGCTACTCTGGACGTGTTATCAGGAGGGGTCAGTCTCTGGCGAAGGATGTCGCGCTAGGTAAAGTGGAGGATCAGCAAAAAAGCAGAAGGCCCTCAACTGAAGGGACTGACACAGTGACTGCAACAATGGGCTGTGGCATAAGAGCTGGAAGAAACGGGCCGGACCAGGCGGTGTTTCCTTCTGTGCTACACAGCGTTGCTGTGAGCTGGAAGTGACTCAACGGCACGTAACAACTAACAAGTTCATTGTATATGTACATCTCTCTCTCTGTTTATGTATTTATGCACTTGTATATATGTATGTGTAAGCATACACACTTACATGTATAGTACTTGATATAAAGTAGGTACCAGATAGACAAACATTTGTCAAGTGAATGAGTGGAAATGAAGTGACTGAAAATAAAAGTACAAAAAAAGGTTCTAAACACACAAATTGAGACACACACTTTTCTTTGAATTTAAATATCTTACTAGCACATGCATGTACCAAAGTTCAGTGAACATTTTCTCTTTGCCTGAGGTTCAAAGCAACCTCCTCTCCCAGATGCTGAAGTGAGGAGAGGCAGCTGTGGAGGGGGAGGCGTGGAGACAGCCGGGCAGGAGCCTTCTCAGTCACCTTTCCCAAGTTTTCCCCCAGATTCAGTTTGTGCCGTGAAAACTAAAATCAAACCCACTGTCGAGTCCATTCGGACTCACAGTGACCCCGTAAGATGTGTAGAACTGCCCCATGGGGCTTCTTTCCTCCCACGGCGCTGCTGGGGGGTTTGAACCGCCCATTTTTCCCTTAAATGCTGAGCACTCAGCCGCTGTGCCACCAGGGCTGTGCAAGTTGGTGCTGCCTTCCTGAAATCACACTTGCCCACCACCACTTGACCAGGCCATTGTTAGCTGTAGCTCTGACCATCAATAACAGGTAAAAAATAGTCACGTGGCCCATTTGTACCTAATTTAAAAATGCATCTGTTTGAAAACTACTGATTCATTATTTTTATCCCAATTCTAAGGCAGGAGGCTAGGCAGCAGATTTATGCTTTTCTGATGAACATTAGCTATAAGGCACAGTATTCGTTCTCAGTGGACTGAGAACCATTTTCCCCTTCCTGACCATGTCAGCATCACCAGGATAGAAGAGAAGAGAAGAGGAGACAGAAGCACTGTGCTTACTTGTTCAGTGCAGTATCTGATTGTTGGAGTCAGGGATGACTTTAGAGTTTGTCTTGTTTGGTGCTTTGCAAACTTAATTTTAACAGTTGGATCAGGTTGTCTTCCTCATCCACCAAGAGAAGTCGGACTGCAGAATTATTGCATATAGTAGATAAACTCAGTGTGACTCTGGTTGGGACCTGAGCCTGCCTCTTACTCTTGGAGGTGACAGGAAAGACTGTTTTAGAATCCTCCAGCTCCTCAGAGCTGTTTTAATAACTGCTGAGCTGGTCCAGGACACACATTCCACAGATACTGAAACTGAGCCCCAGAAGGGCTGTGACTTCTATTATCTTGTCAAGTTTATGTGCAGAAACACCACCTCTTGAATGTTTAATGCTGATGATGAGTGGGCTCTTAATGGCCTTATCCAGTTTGTGGATCACTCTTGCCATCTGTTCCGTCTATGCTTCTCTAAGGCTGCCTGCCCTGTGGCTAGTTCCCATCATTAATCGCTCCATCAGAGGTCTAGTAAAGGGAAAAGAAGATGGAAAACTCAAATCCCTTATCAGATCTTATCTAGAGGAAAAAAGATTGAAGTTAATGAACATGGCAAGACTGTGTGTCAGTGCTGGCTGGGTCAGAAGTGCTGCCAGTCCTGTTTCTGATCTCTTTTAAGCAGGGCTTTAGATGGCTTCTGCCCAGTTCAATCATAACTGAGAAAGTAAAACTGAAACGGATCCAAATTTTTTAAATTTGGGTGAACTGGGACAGTATCCAGAGTGGAAAATTTATAGCTTAAAGCCATGCTAGAAAGTTAGTTTTCTTCTCAGGAAACATAGGCAGTGTACACATTGCATGGCAACCAAATCTCTTTCCTGTTGTGTTTTGATCAGAGTTGAAGACAGCAGTGCCCTGCTCAAAGATGGCAGCCAACCACGCTGCTTTGAATGCTTTGCTCCCAACCATCCGGCCGATAAGCCAGAAGCATGCATCAGGCTCTTGAAGGGCTTACTTCATCTCTTCCACGATTCATATTTCAGTGCTTTAACTCATAATTTTTATTGTTCTGGATTCCCTAAGTTGCTACAATTTGAGTCTTTCCTGGTGTTACTTCTTTGACCATAAGTGAACCAGACAGCACTTACATGAAGCCCCGGTTTTAAGACTTCCCTCTATAGTCCTGTGTTTCTAACTTGCCTCAGTGCTACCTAGAGTTGCCACCTGGCCAAACAGGAAACAGGAAAGCTTCATGCCTGAAGCAGAGACAAAGTTCAGTATTAAGCTTCATCTTGTTCAGTCTGAAGCTTTGTAGCTGGCAGCAGACTCTTAACTGGATTCTGTATCCTCTTATTTAGAAATATTGATGGTTGCTGTGCCCTGATGTCCAGCTGCCCCTTCTGACTTTTCCTACACACACATATGTAGTTCGTGTGTGAATTAGTTTGACTATAGGTTTAGCTGCTAAAATGGAAACAGTGACTTAGATTAGAAGTTTCCCTTCTTCAAAACTGAATCCCCAGGGCTGTACACGTTTCCTTTTCTTCCTAGTCTTTAACCAGAGCATCTGTGTGATGCTGTCCATAAGAGCTGGAGAAGTACCACTGGTTTACTGATGAGCAGTGGACCCTTAACAGTGTACCACAGTCTGTGCCATATACAAAGAATCATTTAAACTGCCTTACTCCAAATAGCTATCTCTCCCTCAAGCATAACTAATACATTTGTTCTTTTCCTTTGGTAGATTGTCTGCTCTTTGGAAGTGGGAATTGGGCCTTGTATAATTTACCTCAAAAGGTCTTCAGATGTGAAGACAGCGGTTATTAGCTGTTTGCTATTACCACAAAGGACAGAAGAAGGAGAAACAGCCACAAGGGAAAGTAGGTAATCAGATAAGTTGGTCAGATATTAGACACATTTATTAAGGGAGCTCATTGAATCTTCTTTCTTGACAATACTAAGTGTAGAAAGCTGTGTGTCCAGCAATCTTGCCTGGATGTAAGTACCTAATCAGTGAAATAAATGATAGTCTGTAATTTGGATTAATTCAACAGTGTCATTCCACCTTGGTTAGCAAAGAGCAAGGAGAGCTGGTTGTGAAATACCACTGTAGTTGGTCAGGCAGAGCCCTTCCCTCTCCATTGCCCATTCTCTTGAGGTAAACTGGTGGGAGTCCTCTACCACCATCCACAGATATTACATAATTTTTCTTCACTTATTCATTCACTCAGTATATACAAGGACTGCCAGTTAAGTTTGTGAACTCATCCTAGAAAAAGTACTGCATACCTTATTGCTGAATATCACTACAGTCACCTTCTAAGTACTTCTCTTGGAATGCTGTGCACCAACATCAGTGCCTAGCCCACCCTTCAAAGCAATTTGGGAACTCCTTTTCTGGAAGGGCCATCAGAACTGTCATATTACCCTTGATGCCCTGAATGTCATCCTACTGCCTTCCTTTTAATATTTTCTTTATCTTCAGATAGAGAAAAATGTCATTGGGGCCCAGATCACGTGAGAAAGGGTTTTCTAATACTGTTATTTGTCTACAGGCTGAAACCTCCCTCCCAGACAACTACACAATTAAGTTCACGGACTAGCCACCATGCACAATGGCCATTCCAGAAAAAGAGTTCCAAAATTGCTTTGAAGGGTGGACTAGGTGCTGGCATCGGTGTATAGCCTCCCAAGGGGAGTACTTCAAAGGTGTCCATAGTGATATTCAGCAACAAGGTAGGTAGCACTTAGAACAATTAAGTTCATGGACTTAATTGTGGGACCTCGTATATTACTTTGTTAATATATGACACTGGATGTAATTTGTAAGGTGTCAAAGGGTAAGATGATCCTCAGTGTTGACACCCTGGTTATAACACAGACATAGCTAACAAGGGATAGTTTGCCCAGCCCTCTAAAGCTTAATGATCTATACAACCTCTGATGTTCCATCAAATGAAACCCAGACAGCTTCTAATTGGGGAAAACCTCTTTCTCTTTTATTCCTCTACACTGGTGACCATTAGCAGCTAGAAGCAAAGAAGTCATGCTGAGATGCTGTGGCTCTCAAAAACCCATCTCGGGATGACTGTCCTTTATCCTTCTTAAACTCATCTACAAACCTGAATACAAAGATCTTTCTCTCCAGCAGGGATTGTCTGAAGAAGTATCCGACCGTCAAAAGTCATCACAAAATTCATGTTTCATTTTCTCCTTTCATTGGTCTTATGAGCAGGACAATGGTCAAGTGTAGTGAGACAGAGACCCAGAAGTATGTAGAACTTGGTCGTGATGCACATTCTCAAAGACAGATGCTGTCCATCTCCGTGATCTAACACACACATCTATCTGAAAGAGGAATGGAAAACAACGCTACTACTGAGAATCCTAAGGAATCTAACTCCACAGTTCTATGATTATTTCTATTTTTTCATACTTCCTATGGGCCAGACATGAACCAGACCTTATACATACCTCCAATCTTTACAACCACTGCAGGAAGTTTTATCCTTATTTTACTGATGAGGAACTGAAATGTAGAAGGTGGAATTATATTGGTTAGGGTGAGAGCCCTGGTACAATACGACATCCAAATGTCGGTATCTTGGCAAAGGATGAGACTACTTCTTATTCAAATAGTAATCCAACATGGGTTTTCCTAGGCGGGATGCCCTCCTGACAGTGACTCAGAGATCCAGGAAGGAAGTATCTTGGAAGCAACGAGGCTCTCCTTTCCTTTAGGCTCTTGGAGATTCCTCCATTGAGCTGGTTAACAGGGAAAGAGAATGGAGAGTCACATGTGGCATACTTCACTTTTTAAACATTCCATTGCCTAGAACACTGTTGTATGATTTCATCAAAATGCCAGAAAGGGTGGGAAACATAGTCTAGTTCTGAAATCAGGAAAAAGAGAAAGAGTTACGTGAACTATTACCTAGTCTCTACTGCACTGAGAGCACTTACCAAAAGTTACACAATGAATAGGTACTGGAGCTGGGGTTCAAACCTTTTAACCAGGGACCTAACAGGAATTGAATCAGTATGCTTATGGACAAGCTTCCAAGAAAAAGTAGCCTCTTGGAGAAAAGATGACCAATCTTTGATTTCAACTTAAGCACAATGGAGTCAGGGGAGGACTATTACTCTATCTTCAGATAGAACCAGGAATGAAGATCTTCTTAGAGACTGAAGAAGTGGAGGCTGTGAGTGTCTGTGTTACTCAGCCAGGAGGCACAGTGATGACACTTGGAGTCAGCCTTTGGCATTCAAAGGGTAGAATAATCTACAGGAGAGAAGCTTCTGACTTTGTGCTTTATCAAAAAATCTATCCATTCTTCAGAAAGGAAATATCATTTCTATGAATTCGTTAGGTAACTAGGATGACCTGAGGCAGCTCATGAATGAAGATGACTCTAGATGGGAGAAGACTTCAAGAAGCAGTTAGCTCCATCAGCAGAGTCACACTAAAGAAGTCCTGTCAGTGGACCAAAGCTAATGCACCACAAAGGAGCATGTTTAGGATGATTTATAAAAATCCAGTTTGAAAAGAGTTTTCACCAGAAGCAAGGAGAAAATCTGTGGAGATGCCATGAGATTTCAAGGGTCTATAATTTAACTGAGGAACCCTGGTGGTGCAAACAGTTTATCACTCTGCTGGTAACGTAACCATTGGCAGTTCAAACCCACTCAGCTTCTTCTTTAACAATCACAGACTAGAAAATGCCGTGGGGCTGTCCTACTCGGTGATGCGTGGTCATAACGCGGGGAAAATTCCTCAGAGGCACCCAACCACGAAATGATATGACTACTGCAAACTACTGGGTTTGATTTATTTTCACTTGTTTGTTTCTTTATGTATTCGTTTCACGTTGTTTCTGATATATTTATTTATAAATTGGATTTAGTCTAAGAGATTGTTTGGAAGCAAGAGATCTCCAGTTTTTGATTAAGGGCGTAGGGATAAAGAATGAGTCATGCTTGTAAACTAGTTGGTGTCCTAGGTGTCATGGGTCTCTTGAATTCCATTGCTGAAATAATAGAAATAACACAGGAACATTTGAAACCAAGTTATGAGAGTTACTTTTGGAAGATTTAGACAACATAGTATGTTTTTTTTTAAAAGGAAATTCTCAATTAGTAATTTGTGGTATCTTTGTTTTCCTTTGAAGGTTTTATTTTTTGCATGTGTCTCCAGCTCTATGGGAAATATGCAAAATTAATCTATGCATTTTCTTTGCTTTTTGCTATTTTGAGATATTAAGTTTCTTTAGGAACCAGAGACATCTTATTGCATAGCTCCTAGTAACTGTATTGCAGATTGAGAAGAGCTCGTGATAACCCCAGCTATACAGGATATATGACCGCCTTCCCAGCCAGAAATGCCCAAACTTTCTCCCCAAATGGTTCTGTTTGTCTTTAATTAAAACCTAAAACATAAGCTTCCTGGCTCTGGCAAGGGCTCTCATATGAGAACCTGCCTCACACAGACTTGTCTTCCCTCAATCTGCCTCACAGCAGGGCCCTTCTATGGCTGTTGTTGGATTCTGGGCCGAGAGAAAGCTTGGGATGCTCACCGAGCCACAAAGAAAGGCAGTTAATGGCCAGAGGTAGTTGCAGTTCCTTTCAGTTCATTAACTAAAGCTAACTTGGGGATCGTTACAAGAGGGGGATGAATTTGGAAGCTGTCACCATGGAGGGCAGACTACTGTGCTGACAGCAAGCCAAGTGGACCACATGTCCCGCCCATCAGCTATTCTTTCTGTCGTCTGCATCCTAAAGCTCAGCCACCACTCACAAATAGACTCTCTCCTTGCCTGCACTCCACTGCTCATCCTTTATTCCAAATAGATGGGTTTTGATGTATGACTCCTATAAGATCTTTGACAACATCAAAAAGCCAACTACCCTATCAACTAAGAATTATTTATTATTCACATACTCTATAAAAAGTTTGTAATATTTTGTTAAAGAGATAAAAAATAAATCTGTTTCTGTCCACAAAGAGGTTTTAACCTAGTTGTTGGTATGAGACTTCCACGTGTGAAACTACTGTAATAAATAAGATATTATTATACAGGAAAGTGTGAGAATGTTTGAATTACTGTACTGGTGAAGGATACTGAATATACCATAGACTGCCAAAAGAACAAACAAATCTGTCTGGAAAGAAGCACAGCCAAAGTGCTCCATAGAAGCAAAACTGATGAGACTTCATCATACGTCCTTTGCAGGAGGAACCAGTCCCTAGAGAAGGACATCATGCTTGGAAAAGCAGAGAGTGAGAGAAAAAGAGGAAGACCCTCGATGAGATGGATTGACACAGTGGCTGTAACAATGGGCTAAAGCATGACAACAATTGTGAGATTGTTGTACACAGGGTTACTATGAGTTGGAACCAACTAGCAGTACGTGACAACAGTGTACCGGCGACATATGTATAAGAATGAAATTATATGAAACAGATTAAAAAACATAGAACATTGTGTAACATGCAGAATGACTAAGAATAAGAGCAGTTCCAGAAAGAATTGCTTAAGAGATTCTTTTAGTACTTTGTCATTCCCTGCTTATCTAATAAAGGACCTTTTGATTAAAATATTTGATGCACGTACCAAAAACAGACATTTATACTTTAAATGTGTCCCGGATTCCTTGATCAATAATTTTATCCATACCTGGGGTTTACAAAGTATTAACAGAAGATCTGAGAGCTTTTTGGATATTGTAGATGCTGCAATTCCATATGCACCAGTGGTGAAATGGCTGTGTTTGGTTACTAATTGCAACATTACAAGTTAGAGCCCCGCAGCCACTCTTGGGAGAACGGCATAGAGCAGTCTGCCTCTGCAAAGGTTTACAGCCTCAGAAACTCTATGGGGCAGTTCCACCTTCTCCTATAGGGGCTTGATGAGGTAAAATCAACTCAGTGGCAATGGGTTTTTTTTGTTTTTGTTTTTTTACCTAACATTGGTTATAAACTGAATAAATACTCCAATATTTGTCAAATGTTCTGAGATGGTGATGAAACTAATGAACTGAAAACTCCTTCAAAGGTGTTGCTGAACATCTAGTAGCTCTCTGTCATTTCAGTTTCAGTTAATGGATCTAATTTATACAAATGTAAGAAATGTTAAGTTTGACACAAATTCTGGCTATTGGATGGACATTCATTTGTCATTCACTTCCTTAAAACTGTACACCCTGAAATGTAATTATATTCTGAATATTTCTAATTGTAAGTTTTAGATAGAATCTTGCAGAAAAGGATTGACTTCTTTTCAGTGTTTTGGCTGCTGCTTGGTGAAATTTTGGTTGGAAAAAATATTTACTCTTTTGTGAAAAATTTTGTTCCTCCTAGCAAGGTTTCCTTGTTGCTCAGACAGATAATATTGACTGTGGCATTTTTGCTATTTTTTAGCAGATTTTGTTAAGTGATTCAAAAGAGCTTAATAATAAATAAAACTCACATCCATTCAGTCGATTCTGACTCATAGAAACTCTATAGGACAGAGCAGAACTGCCTCATAGAGTTTCAACGAGCACCTGGTGGATTTGAACTGCTGATCTTTTGGTTAACAGCTATAGCACATAACCACTACACTACCAGCATTTCCCCCAGTAATAATAGCTACCTGTAGAGAGACTGTATATAGCCACATGCCAAGAATTATACATTATTTATCCTATTACCTAATCCAATCCTTTATCAATCTTGTGATACAACTACCATTTATTTACACAGGATGGGTGACAAAACTGAGGCCCAGAAGTTGATTCACTGATATTTCCTGAGGCCCACTCAGAACACAGATACAACTGACTCCAGCAACCGTGCTGTTTCTGGTGTGATAAATGCATAATGTGAGACCAGCTTGAGCCTGCAGTCTAAACCTGGTGTGCCTCCACCATCCACATGGTGATACAAAATGTGTGTTGTTGTGTGCTGATGAATTGATTCTGACCCATATTGACCCTATTGCACAGAGTAGAACTGTCCCATGTGGTTCATAGGCTGTAAAACATTTACAGGCGATTGTCAAGAAGACTTTCTCTCACAAAGCAGCTGGTGTGTTTGAAATTTCTGACCTTGTTGTTAGCAGTCCAGTGCACCACCAAGACTCCTTGGGAAATGGATTCATTCACACAAAAGGGGGGACAACTTATTGTATCCAGGTCCTATTTCAAATATGATTCTTTCCCATACTTTTGTAGCTAGTAATTTGTTTCCTCCATTCATTCCTTCACCTGCTCACTTACTGTTCATTTACAGGGCATCTGTATGTGCCAAGTACGAGGAAGACAACAGTGACCCAGAGACAGTTGCTGCCCTCACCTTTGTGTGGTTTGGACACTAACAGAAGTGAGTGAAAAGGTGATTCTAACACCTGTGTGATAATGGTTGAGTTCAGCCAAGCTGAAGGCACTGTGGAGGTAGATGTCAGGAAGGAGAACTGAGCCTAGACTGGGAGGAGATGGAAGTTAGTCTTTCAGGAATAGGGGTCCACATAATCTTACTTTGCAGAATACTGTGAGAGTAGCTGAAGACGTTAGCACCTAATTTAGGTTTTTAACTACAAAGGAAAATAGATATTCCATGTAATTCAAGCTTTTTTTCTTTTGCCATCATCCAGATAGCCTTAAAGTATGTGGTACATCTTTTAAAGGAGCTCTTGTGGCACCATGATTAAGTGCTTGGCTGCTAACGGAGAGGTTGACAGTTTGAACCCACCCAGTGGCTACAAGGGAGAAACACCAGGCAATCTGGTTCTATAAAGATTATGGCCAGTGGGGCAGAAAACTTATGGGTTAGTTCTAGTCTGTCACATGAGGTCACATAAGTCAAAAACTGACCGGACAACATACAACAGTTGTATCTTTTGGGGGGCTGTGACACTTCGCACGTTTGCAGAGGTCTCTGAACAGCAGCATCCCTTGAGACCCCCGCTGCTTCCATGCTCCTTGTCCAGAGCTCTCCTGTCCACACACCAGGATCTTCACACTCCCAGCCAAGGCCACCATGCAGGACATCCTGTCGGAGCTATGACCAAAGCTTCGGAGCTGGTTTTTCCATCACCATTTTCTTCCCAATGTATTTTCTACCCGGTTGGAGACATCTTTCCAAAAGCACATTTAGGGTAGTCTTCTGTTTAAATGGCTTACTGTGGTCCAAAACAAACACCCCTGTGAATCTGGTCCTGAAGGCCCCCCCAAAGTCTGACTTTGGCCCATTCTGATGTCCCAGCCACTTTCTTCTGTGTGGCCTAGGCTCTGCTTCCCCGTGGCTTCATGATGCTCTTGCCCTTCCTCTCTGTCTGACCATCATGGCTCTCCCTTCCTGTCTTCTTTTTCTCCTCTACGGTCACCAGGACCACATCTTTACATCACTCTGGGTACCACCTTTATCATAGGGCTTAAATCTCTATTGCAAACACTCAACTACATACTTGTCTTCACTAATAGACTGTGAGTCACTCTAGGGCAGAAAATATTGTCCAATGTGTCCTGAATGCTTAGCACAGTAACAGGCTTATAGCAGTTCATTTGCCCAGGGTTAACTCACAGGAAAGTGAAAGAGCTGAAGTGGTCTCCTAACCACAGTATATTGCTGACTATAAAGAAAAAAGAAAGAGAGGGGGTAAAGAGGAGGACAAATATGGATGGAGGAGGGACAGAGGAAGGGAGGGACGGAGGGAGGGATGGAGGAGACAGTTGCTGATTATATCTCTGGTTATACTAGAAACGATGATAAATGATGATTCTCCTATTCTCTTTAGCCTTTCGTTAGGTCTCCATGTGATAAACTTATGAAATAATTTAGGTAGGGCTTTAAGAAGTGTCTTTCTTGTTTCTGGAAAAGAATGAATTCGTCCAAGGTTTGCTATTAGTTCTAACTAGTGGCAAATTACTTGCACCTTGGGAATAAAAAATAAAGAAAGAAAACATCATCATAAAGCTGAAGTCTGAGTACGTACTAGAGAGTTCATTACAGACACGCAAGGGGTAGGACATTTGAAGAGAAAAATAAGGAGCAGAATACGGTTTAAAGAGTAGCTTAGGCACTACCATCAAGAGGGGTGTGACTCATAGTGGCCCTAGAGGTTAGAGTAGAGCTGCCCCATAGAGTTTCCAAGGAGCTCCCGGTGGCCTTGAACTGCTGACCTTTCAGTTAGCAAACATAGCACTTAACCCACTACCCCAGCACGGTAGCTAGCTAGACAAAAAACACCTAATAATCACAGATGTTTAAAGGACAGAGTTCCTAGAGATCAGATGGTATTATCATAGCATACAAAGTGGGAAATTGTGACTTTGTTGTTGTGTGATTTTTGTCAGGTTATTCAGTTTCTCCAGACTTCGGCTTCCTGGGATGCATAACTCAAATGCACTTCAACTCATCAAATGTGTGTGCACCGTCAGGCCCCAGGGGTTGTCTCAGGTGGCCTCCAAGGTGGCTGTCACTATCAAAGACTCCAAACTTCATTCTTTACCCCTCAGCTGAGAGTCTAGGGTTCTAAGAGTGAAGCACTTTGCCAAGGTTACCTGGCTAACTAGGGACAGAAGGTCATTGTTACAAAGCTTATGCTTATTTTATGCCACTAATTACCACTGCCTGAACCCGCTGTGCACAGACAAACAAGAGACGTGGGAACGCGTGGCTGATCTCTGGCTATGTCCTGAAGAGTCTCTGCCTAACGTAAGGAACACAGAGTGTTTGGCACAATTTCAACAAGAAACCCAGGGGATGAGAAAATGGTATCCTAATATCACCACTGAAATCAAATGACAATTGATTCCTTTTTTAGTTTACTTTTATTTTTAAATGAAAGAGCCTGAGTAACTGAAGTTGAACTCCGATTCTGGGGCAAACTGGCACACAACTTTACCCTCTGTGACTATCAGTTTTCAAGATGGCTAGGTTTTGATGATGAAGTAAGAAAATGAATACAAAGGTCCTTTGTACAAAACTAAACCAAAAAATAAAACAAAACAAATGTACCACCGAGTTGATTCCGACTCATAGGGAAGTGTTCACTGCTACTAACAGAAGCTGGTTTGCCCTGAGAATCTTTAAGCTTCTCCATCTTCTTTCAGGACAGAGAAATCACACTGAATGGCGAGAAGAACAATTTCATCTTGACAAAAAATATCAACTTTCTAATATTATGAACTATTAGATTCTGGGGGGGGAAATAAAGGATGATAAAACAGCATTTTGTCAGCACTGAGGTTGGTCACTGCCAATGAGTTGGCTTGATTTGTGGTGACCCCATGTGTCACTAAATAGAGCTAGTGTTCAGGATTTTCTTGGCTGTAATCTTTATAGAAGCAGTTCGCCAGGTCTTTCTTCTGCGTCTCTGGATGGATCCCAGCTGTCAGCGTTTGGGTTAATGGCAGATTGCAAACTATCTGCATCACCCAGACTTCTTCAAAAGAACATTAAGAAAGCAAAAGTGTGGAGTGCAGTTTGTTCCACAGGGAGGGAAGAAGGAATTCATGACCCCTTTTGATTTTGTTTTTAATCCAATAATATAAAGTTATGGTGTAAGAGTCTAAGGCTGGGCTCCATCAATATTCGTTTGCAATGAAAAAAAGAAACAAAACATGACATTACTTGGTTGAGACACCACCTTGCTGATAGCTGCCAGGAGTCCCCGTATCCATGTGATGGTCCCATGCAGTCTTTATTTTCTGGAAGATTTCCTACGTGATCAGGAAAACAACTTGATGTTGCCTATACAACTGGGTTCCCTGGGTGAAAGCAGAGACCATCAAAGCAGCTCTCCAAACGATGAAAGAAAACAAGCATGAGCAAAGATGCTGGGAGAATTTCAGTGCTCGGCTGCTTGGCTGCACTGGGAAGTTCACAGAGGACGGTTTAAAGGCATTGCCTTTATTTTCTCCAAAGAGCAATTTGGGGAATGGTGAGTTGGCATTTGCAAGAGGTTAAAAGAAAAAGAAAATTGTTACCCTGCTGTGAATTCATTCGTGTGCCTGTTTTATGTTTCCAAATAACAGCCTGTGGCTTTATTCAATATAATTGTCCACTGTATTTATGAGAGGTTAAGAGAGAGAAGTTTCTTAATTTAAAAAGTATGTGTGAGGGACTCACAACATGGGCAGCAATTCTTGTGCAAACTCTGTTCCCCAAGCACTTAAGATCACTTCGTTATATATAAACTGTTTTACCAACCCACACACAACGCGTACATTTTACATACATTAATGGCATATCAGATGAAAGGAAAGCACGGGGAAGTTCTGTCTGGTCAGCTCTGCGTGCTGTCAGGAAACTCTGAGACCACCCAGTGCTGGGGGCTGCTATGTGCCAGAGAACCGTTGGCCCCATCTGTTTATTGTCAAAATAGACACTTAGTCTTTCAGTCCTGACAAGTGCCAAATGCAATCCTGGCACCTAGAAGACAGTCAACACAATTTTCTTGAACTGGAAATGATTGAATAAAATTTAAATGATTGTGGCTTTGGTCACCCATATAGAAAGCCAACTGTGTCCCTTAAGCAAAGTTTGGCTGATATTTAATAACTAAGGAGTTGGCACATGCTTCTTGATAAAAGTGGATACATTGCTTAGGTTTGAATCACTGTCTCTTCGCCTGCTGGTGTACCTTGCAACGTGATCTGAACCTCAGGATCGCCGCTGGTCGGTGGACATGGTTACAGGGCTGACCTCCTACAGAGGCTGTATGGTGTGAGCTAATACGTGCAAACTCACTAGAATTGTCCATCCCAGCGCAAGTGTGCAATACACGTTGGCTCTAAGTATGACTCCTGCATAAAGGCTTAGCTAACTGACTTCGGGAGCCTTGGTGGTGCAGTGGTTAAGTGCTCAGCTGCTGACAGAAAGCTCTGTGGTTTGAATGCACCAGGTGCCTCAACAGGGACAGATGCAGCAGTTGCAGCTTTGAAAATCCCATGGGGCCATTTCTCCTCTGTCCCATGGGGATGCTTCAAGTCAGTCACTATCAGCTCAACAGCAGGGAGTCTCTGTTTTTGTTTTAACTAATGTCAAGTATGAATGTGAATAGATACAAATGTGTATAAATTCACTTTTATTATTTTTTTATTGAGAACTTGTTATATGGCAGGGGTGGTTCTTTGTCAAGAGAGAAGTGAAGAAGTCAGAAAGGACGTAGGTAGTATATGCCGTGAAGAACATACAGCTGTAGGATCTAGCCAAGAATGGCCGGGATAGGAGATTGGTGTGGTGAGGGTCATGTGCAGACGGTTCTGAGGTGTGGCATCTGAACAGAGAAGAGGGCAGGATGTTGGCTGCATGGAGATCCAAGCAGCCGTCCATAGATTGTTGTTATTAGTTAGGGAGCCCTGGTTGCACAATGGTTAAGCATTGGACTGATAATCCAAAGGATGGCAGTTTGAATCCACCAGTGGCTCCTTGGAAACCCTGTGGGGCAGTTCTACTCTGACCTGTAGGGTTGCTGTGAGTTGGAACCTACTTGATTAAGTTTTTGTCCTTGTTTTGTTTTGTGCCCCATAGGGTTTTCACTGGCTAATTTTTGTAGGTTGTCTGACCTTTCTTCTTAGTCTCTCTTGGTCTGGGACCTCTGCTGAATCCTGTCTACCATGGGTGATACTGCTGGTATTTAAAATACCAGTGACATAACCTCTAGCATCATAGCAGCTCACAAGCCACCACACTGCAACAAACCTGTGACAGGCTATGACTTTCATGGATAGAGAACAATCTTGGATTTTTCAGGAAACAGAAAGATTAGTGTGGCTCATGCAAGATTTTAATCTCACCACTATGGACATCTGCTGATGTGTAATTATTTGCTGGGGGGGGGTGTCTATCCTGTGTACGATAGGATATTCAGCAACATCATTGGTCTCTACCCAATAGGTGCTACCACCACAGTGCCTCCAATTTGTGCCAAATAAAAACGTCTCCAGATTTGCGAGCTGTCATCAATTGCATTGTGTCCCTCCCCCAAAAATGTATGTATCGATTTGACTTGGCTATGAGTCCCTGTATGGTGCAATTCCTCCCACGTGTTGTGAATCTTGCTTCTGTGATATTGATGGTGGAGAATGGGCAGCAGTCATGCTGGTGAGGCAGGACTCAAGTTACCAGCTGTGGGATATAAGGGAGAGAAGTGAGCAGAGAGAGTTGGGAACCTCACACCATCAAGAAAACAGCACCAGGAGAAGAGTGCATGCTTCAGACCTGAGGTTCCTGTGCCGAGATGCTCCCTGGACAAAAATTGATGTAATACCAGAATTTCCTCCAAAGCTGACAAGGGGGAAAGCCTTCCCCTGGAGTGAACATCCTGAATTTGGACTTGTAGCCTATTGGACTGTGACAAATAAAGTTTCTCTTCATAAAACCTTCCACTTATGGTATTTTCTGTTGGAGCAGTGCCAGTTGACTGAAATAGAATTTGGTACCATGAGAGTGAGGTACCACTCTAGTACTCTATAACGTAGAATCAGTTTTGAAACTATGACTGGACATAAGACTCAGAAGGAACCGAGAACTGTTAACACTGCAGAAGGTGCAGATAGTGAAAACAGTGAAGAACCGGTGACAGCAGCAGAACCAGAGGCAGGGCTAGAACCAACCCTTGAAGCAAGAGAGCTAAATTCCCGTGCACAGAGACTTCCTGGCAGAGCGGAGTGCCTCCAGGCCCTTGAATCAGTGGAGCTAGCCTTGCTGACCTATGGAGTGAGACAATTGAGTGCCTTCGTGTGGGAGGCTTCCTAGCAGAGTGGGGTGCCTCCAGGCACTTGAACCAGTGGAGCTACAGAGCTTTGGAGAACTTTCCCCAGCAGGGCAGATGCTGAAGAGCCAAAGAGCAAGAGAAGCTGAGCTGTCTCAATCTCAAAAGGTATGGCACGATCTCCGGGGTTTGAAAGGGAGCATCCAGGGATTTCTGTGTTTTATCAGAGTGGAATTGCCACTCAGTTGGGCTTAGGGTGCAGCTAAAGCCAATGGGGCAGAGTTTCTATCAAAGTGGGCCTTGATGGCAGAGTTGTAGCACAGGGCTGGTGGTCTCCACTCAGAATCCAGAAAGTGTGGCTAATACCTAGAGTATGGAGGGTTGCCATGAGTCAGATCTGACTTGATGGCACTTGGCTGGCTTGGCATGGAAGGCAAAGCTATTGTGTAAAATGTCCCAGAGAACTGAAGATTATTTTTAAAGATTTCAGAGCTGTTGTATTGTGTTCTGGTGATTTGCTTGTTGCCTGTTAATGCTTTCTTTCCCTGAAATTTCTCCATTTGTAATGAAAATGTGTAACTTGTGTCTGCCTGTTCTACCACTGTATTTTGGAAGGATAACGTGTGTTCTAGATTTCACAGATGAAGAGAGATTTATGGATTTTGAACTTGGACTTAAGACCTTTGCTAAGTATAAATGAACATATTTTGCATGATCTAATACTATGATTTGGGGGGCCAAAGTGTGGAGTTCATGGATTGCATTGTGTCCCCCCAAAAATGTATTGATTTGACTTGGCTATGAGTCCCTGTATGGTACAGTTCCTCCCATGTGTTGTGAATCTTACCTCTGTGATATTGATGGTGGAGAATGGGCAGCAGTTGTGCTGGTGAAGCAGGACTCAAGTTAGCAGCTGTGGGATATAAGGGAGAGAAGCGAGCATAGATTTGAGAACCTCACACCATAAAGAAAGCAGCACCAAGAGAGGAGTGCATGCTTCAGACCTGAGGTTCCTGTGCCAAGATGCTCCCTGGACAAAGACTGATGCAATACCAGACTTTCCTCCAGAGCCGACAAGGGGAAAAGCCTTCCCCTAGAGTGGACATCTTGAATTTGGACTTGTAGCCTACCAGACTGTGTAAGAATAAAGTTTTGTTTGTTAAAGCTATCCACTCTGTAGTATTTCTGTTAGAATAGCACTAGCTGACTGAAACACCAACTGTCTCTTAGAGGTCAGAATCCCACTCAACACTCCCAATGAGAACCACTGGGTTAATAAAATGAGCAAACAGTGTAGTAATTAGGATGTCATACTGCTGAACTCTTACTGGAGGCAGGGGAGTGGATGGAGAGGAGGGGATAGGAGATTGCTGGGAGGGTAAGACATGCATGGAGCGGAGAAGAAGAGTGTGCTGTCACCAGGCAGGGAGAGTAGTGGGAGCTGCATATAGGTAGGCATGCAAATTTATATGGGAGTGTACATTTTAATTCAATCATAAAAAAAAGAATAAATAAAAAAAATTGGGGAGGATCTTAGTAATTCTTTCTAAAAGGTACTCTTCCTAAAGTTTTATTGGTTAAGCAGTTGATCTCGTCATGTACCTACTGTTGTTGCTGTTATTTTTGTTGTTAGGTGTCATTGAGTCAGTTCTGACTTATAGCAACCCTATGTACAACAAAACAAAACACTGCCCTGTCCTGCACCACGCCCACAGTCATTTTTATGCATAAGTTCATTGTAGCAGCCACTGTGTCAATCCATGTCCTTGAGAGACTTCTTTTTTGCTGGTGCTCTCCTTTAGCAAATATGATATCCTTCTCCAGGGATTCATCCCTCCTGACAACGTTCCTGAAGTCTGTAAGATGTAGTCTCACCATCCCTGCTCTCAATGTGTACTTTTGTTGTACTTCTTCTGGGACAGAACTGTTTGTTCTTCTGGTAGTCCATTGTATATTCAATATTCTTCTCTAACATCATGAATCAAATGTGTCAATTCTTCCTCTTTCTTATTCACTGTCCAGCTTTCATGCGTATATGATGCAATTTAAAATACCATGGCTTGAATCAGGCATGCCTTAGTCTTCAAGGTGACATCTTGACTTTTCAACACTTGAAGTGTCTTTTGCACTTTAAAGAGGTCTTTTGCAGCAGATTTTCCCAGTACAATGCATCTTTTGATTTCCTGGCTGTTCCTTATGTTAGTTTTAATTGTGGAGCCAAATGAAATGAAATCCTTGACAGCTTCAGTATTTTCTCCATTTATCGTCACGTTGCTTACTTGTCCAGTTGTGATCAGGAACACACATTTTTGTTTCCTTGATGTTAAGGTGCAATTCATACTGAAAGCTATGATCCTTGATCTTTATCAGAAAGTTTTCAAATCTTCTTCACTTCCAGAAAGTAAGGTTGTTTCATCTGTATAATGCAAGTTGTTAATGAGTCTTTCTCCAATTCTGATGCCTTGCTTTTCTTCATATAGTCATGCTTCTCAAATTGTTTGCTTGATGTGCAGATTGAAAAGGTATAGCGAAAGGTATACATCCCTGATGTATACCTTTCCTGACTTGAAACCATTCAGTGTTCACTTGTTCTGTTTACATGATTGCCTCTTGACCCTTGTACATATTCTTCATAAGCACAACTGTTTTAGAATTCCCATTCTCCTTAACATTATCCATAATTTGTTATGATCTACAGAGTTGAATGCCTTTTCATAGTCATCTACTGATTAGCCTAAATATTAAGCAGGCTACAAGAAATACTTGAGCAACAGTGATCTGAAATTAAGCAGATTAATGTTAAAATTACAGAAGCAGACAATTCAAGAGAAAGTCATAGGAGCAGAATTGAGAAAATGGAATGTAGAATTAGAGAGACTGAAGATAAAACAACTGTCACCAACATAGTTTAGGGAAAAGCAGATAAAAGAATTAAAAAACATGAAGAAACAGTAAGACTTATGTGGGACTCTATCAATAGGAACAATTTATGAGTAACTGGAGTACCAGAACAGGGACATAGCAGAAAATACAAAATTGTTGAACATCTGTTGACAGAGAATGTCCCTAAAATTGTGAAAGATGAAAAGCTATCTATCCAAGATGCTTGTGAAACTCCATACAAGGTAGATTCCAAAGAAAGACACCAAGATATATTATAATCAAACTTACCAAACCAAAGCTAGAGACACTTTTCAAGACAGCTAGAGTTAAATGAAAAATAACCTACAAAAGAGAGCCAACAGGACTAAGCTCATACTACTCAGCAGAAACCATACAGACAAGAGGACAGTAGGATGACATGTACAAAGCCTTGAAGGAAAAAAACTTCCAGGCAAGAATTATGTATCCTTCAAATTGTCTCTCAAATATGACAGAAAAATTAGGAGATTCCTAAATAAGTGGAATTTTTGAGAATTTGCAAAAACCAAAGTGAAATTAGAAGAACTTCCAAAGTTCTTCAATTAGAAAATTGATAACTTTAGGTAAAAATTCAAGGCTACAATGCTGGGCTGAAAACTCAAACATCAAGTCAGATAGGGAAACCACAAAAATAAATCAAAACGAAAACACTAAAAATAGGTAAACAGAGACGTCACTATGTAAAACATGACAACACTGTATCAAAAAGAGAGACTAAATGTAGTCATAAATCTTTCATATAAAGATAAAGTCAAGACAGTACAGAAAATTAAAAATTAATTAAAATTTAGAATAACAGAGGTAAATATTAAGGTAACCATAAAAGAAATTAACAGTCCTACACATCAAAATAAGAAGCAAAACCAAGAAGTCTCAGAAAATACCAACCAACAACAATGAAAAAATACTACACAGAAAATTAAGTGGAAGAAACTATCGACAACACACAAAAAAGATATCAAAATGACAGCACTGAATTCACACCTATCGATAACTATGCTCATTGTGAATGCGTTAAACTTACCAATAAAGAGAAAAAGAATACCAGCATGGATTTAAAAAAATAATAATAGTAAAATGAAAATTAAAAAACACTATTTGCTGCCCACAATGGTCACATCTTACACTTAAAGGTACAAACAAACTGAAACTCAAAGGACAGAAAAATATATACCAAGCAAAAAACATAAAAAAAAAGATGACAGGAGTGGCAATATTAATTTCACATAGAGTAGGCTTCAAAGTAAAATCCACCACAGTGGACAAAGATGCTACATACTGATTAAAGGATCAATATACCAGGAGGACATAACCATATTGAATATTTACATACACAGTGATAGAGTCTCTAAGTACATCAAACAAACTCTAACAGCTTTGAAAAATGAGAAAACAGCCCTACAATAATAGTAGAAGACTTCAAACTACCACTTTCAATCATGCACAGGACATCCAAAAAGAAGCTCAATAAAGACATGGAAGATCTAAATACCACAATCAATGAACTTGACATAGACATACACAGAACATTCTACTCAACAACACACAAGCATACCTTCCTTTTCAACACACTTGGGATGTTTTCCTCAATAGACCACGTATTAGGCCATAAATCAAGCATTAACAGTATCCAAAGCATTAAAATATGGCAAACCATCTTTTCAGATACAAAACCACAAAAGTGAAAATCAGTAGCAGAAAAAGCAAGAGAAAAAATTTGAACACATGGAAAGTGAACAATACCTTGTTCAAAAACTACTGGGTTATAAGAGAAATCAAGGACATAGTAAAGACATTCACATAAACAAATGAGACTGTGGTGGTCAGAGTTATGTCAACTTGGCTACTCCATGTATGGTTGCTGTATCAAGTGGCAGGGTGGGACCTGTGGTGGCTTCATGCCCCTCAGATCTCATCTCTCTGTCTTCTGCCACCTACGATTGGTCTGCTCATGTAGCCAGCATCTCATGCTTATTTCTGGTATCTGTTTCCTGAACCTGAACTAGCAGCTGTTGGATTCATCAACCCTTAGTGGTGCTTGAGAGTCCTGTTCCCTAACCTACCAATGCTTGGTTCACCAACCTCTGCAGCTCCATCTCGCCACCAGCTTGGGATCCGCTGACCTGCACAACTGGTGATCTAGAACTCTTGTCTCTGACCTGCTGACTTTGGGTTCACCAGCTCCTGTGGCCTCATGAAGCTTGTGCCAGGTCTTGGGATGTTCAGCTTCTGCAACTATGTGAGCTGTTTCCTGTATATATAAATCTTTCCTTGTACATACATATGTTACTGGTTTTGCTTCCCTAGAAAACCCAGCCTAAGACAATGGCTGAAAGCATATACTACCAGAGCCTTTCAGACACACCAGAAGCAATGTTCAGAGGTCAGTTTCTCTCAATAAATACACACACAGAAAAAGAAGAAAGGCTCCAAGTCAATGTGTTAACCCTTCAACTTGAAAAAGTAGAGAAAGAGCATCAAAAGAACCCCTCAGGCAATAGGAAAAAAAAAAAATAAAAATTAGAGCAGAACTAAATGAGCTAGAGAATAAAAAAAGGACTGCAGCAGTTAACAAGACCAAAAGGTGATTCTTTGAAAAGATCAGTATAACTGATAAAACATTCAACAATCTGACAAGAGAAAAACAGGAGAGGAAATGAATAACCTGAGAAAGAAAAAAGAGGAGTGATGTCACAACAGACACAAATGAAATTATATAAAGTCATAACACGAATTTGAAAACCTAGAGGAAATGGACACTAACTAACATAAACAGAAAGAGAACAATTAAATAATCCTGTAACAAAAAAAAGAGATTGAAAAGGTAATTTAAAAACTCCCTACATAAAAAACTCTGGCTCTGATGGCTTCACTGGAAAATTCCACCAAACTTACAGAGAAAAGTTAGCACTATTGTTATTACAGCATATTTCACATATTACAGTGTATTTCACAGCATAGAAAAATATGGAATACTCCCAAATTCATTCTAAGAAGCCAGCATAACCCTGATACCAAAACCAGGTATATACAGCACAGAAAAAGGAAAGTTATAGGCTAATATCTCTCCTGAACTTAGATGCAAAAATCTTCAACAAATTTGTAGCCAGTAGAATTCAACAACATATCAAAAATAGTAATTATGATTCACCATGAGTAACTGGGATTCATACCTGGGGTGCCGGGATGGTTGAGCATTAGAAGAACAATCAGTGTAGTCAAAAGCATAAATAAAATAAAAGGCAAGAAAAACTTAATGTTACCAACTGATGTAGAAAAGGCATTTGCCAAAGTCCAGTGCTCATTCATGTGTAAAAACTCTCAGCAAAATAGGAATAGAAGGAAAATACCCAACACGATAAGAGGCATCATTCTAAATGGAGAGACTTGGAAAGCAATCACCTTGAGAACGGGAACCGGACAAGAATCCCCTCCATCACTACTTCTACTTAACATTGTGCTGGAGATTCCAGCATAAGCAGTCAGGCTAGAAAATGAAATAAGGGACATATGACTTGGTTAGGAAGTTGTAAAATCATCTCTGTTTGCAGATGAGCCTATACACTGAAAACTTTAAAGAATCCACAAAAAAAACTACTGTAACTAGTAGAAGAGTTTAGCAAAAGATCAGGATACAAGATAAACATTGGAAAATCAGTTGGATTGCTCTACACCAACAAAGTCAAAGAGGAAATGACCAAATCAATACCATTTACAAAGCCTCCAAGAAAATCAAATACTTAGGAATAAACTTAACATAAAAGATTTATAAACAAAGACTCCAAGACACTACTACAAGAAACCAAGAGATATACGTAAGTAGAAAAACCTACCTTTCTCATGAATAGGAAAACTTGACATTATGAAAATGTCTTTTCTACCCCAAGTGATGTATTCACACAGTGTAATCCCAATACAAATTCCAATGGCACTTTTTTATTGAGATGGAGAAGTAAGTCACTAACTTCATATCGAAAGGGAAAAAGTCCTGGATAAACACATACTGAAGAAGAACAAAGTGGGAGGACTCCTAGTACTGAACTTTAGAACCTATTGCATTGCTACTGTAGTCAAAAGAGCCTGGTGCTGGTGCAACAGCAGACACACAGACCAACAGAACAGAATTGAGAATCTGAACATAAAATCATCCACCTATGCACAGCTAATATTTGACAAAGGCCCAAGTCACATAAACTAGGGAAAAGACAGTCTCTTTAACAAACGGTGTTGATATAACTGGATAACCATCTGCAAAGAAAATCAAACAGGACCCGTATCTCACATCAAGCACAAAAAGCAATTCAAAATAGGTCAGAGATCTAAATATCAAATCTAAAATGATAAAGATCACAGAAGAAAAAAATAGGGGCAGCACTGGGAGCTCTAACACAAGGCATAAACAGATTACAAAATGCACAAATATCAAAAGAGAAAATAGACAACTGGGAACTCCTAAAAATCAAACATGTATGCTCATCCAAAGACTTCATCAAAAGAGTAAAAATAAAAGTCACAGACTGGGAAAAAAAATAGGCTACCGCAAAGCCAATCAGCATCTAATCTGTGCAGTATACAAAGTACTGCAAAACTTCAACAACGAAACAGAAATTATCCAGGTAAAAAAATGGGCAAAGCATATGAACAGACACTTTGGTAAAGAAGACATTTAGGTAGCTAACAGATACATGAGAGAGTGCTCTGAACTGTTAGCTGAGAAATGCAATTAAATGCAAATTAAAACTACAATAAGCTGCTACCTCACCACAACAAGTAGGGCATTAATTAATAATAATAATAATATTAATAATAATAAATGTTGCAGTGGCTGTGGAGAGATTGGAACACCTCTGCATTGCTGGTGGGATTGTAAAATGGTACAACCACTTTCGGAATCAATCTGATACACCCTTAAACATCTAGAAACAGAAATACCACATGATTCAGCAATCCGACTTCCTGGAATATACCCTAGAAAAGAGATGCCACACAAATAAGTATATGCACATTAATGTTCATCATGGCACTGTTCATCATAGCAAAAAATGATGGAGTCAACCTAGTTGCCATTCGATGGAAAAATTGCTAAATAAATTATGGTATATTCACATAATGGAATACTATGTAGTGATAAAGAACAACAATGAATCTGTGAAATATCTCATGAAATGGAAGAATCTGGAGGACGTTATGCTAAGTGAAATTAGTCAATTGCAAAAGGATGAATACCGTACGAGACCACTATTATAAGGAGTCAAGAACTGGTTTAAACACAGGAGAAAATACTCTTTAATGGTTTTGAGGGGGGTAGGAAGGAAAGGGCTAGTCACTAACTAGGCAATGCATAACAACTATTTTAGGTGAAGGGAGAGCCAACACTCAACAGAGGAGACACAGGACAAATGGACTACACTTAAAGTTTTAGAAGTATTCAAAATATAACCAAACAGTTTGAGGGACAGAGCACCAGGATTCGGGAACCATGGTTGCAGGATACATGTCTGTCAATTGGCACAGCAGAGTTTTTTAAGCAAATGTTCTTCATTCCACTTTGACGAGCAGTGTCTGGGGCCTTGAAAGCTAGCGAATGGCTATCTAAGATGCATTAATTGGTCTCAATCCACCTGGAGCAAAGGAGAAAGAAAAATACCAATAACAAGAGTAAAATGTGAGTGGAAGCGATTAAAAAAAAAAGGCAACGTATGACAGAGACAACATAAACATGAGATCAGAAGAACTAGATGATGCCCAGCTGTCACCAAAGACTACTGTTATGGGGAACTCAAGAAAGACTCCTCATGGTGAAAGAGAAATATGGGATGCAAAATTTGAAATCTAGTAAAAAGAATAGACTTGATGGTCTAACCAACTAGAGGGTCCCTGAGCACCCTAACAACCTAGACCTGAAACTGTTCTGGAAGCCAACTCTTCAAATGAAGACTGAACTGACAGATAAGACATAAAATGACACTGGTGAAGAGTGTGCTACTTGGCTTGGACAAGTACAGGAGATTAACTGGACAGCTCTTGCTTAAAGACAAGAGGTAACATCAGAGGGGTACAGGAGCAGGTCAAGTGGACATAAGAAATATTGGTTGGAGGGGAAGAGTGTGCTATCACAGTGTGGACAGAGTAGTTAGGGTTACATGGCAGAGTGTGTGTTTAACTTTTTGTATAAGAAACTTACTGTAATTGTGAACTTGCACTTAAACACAATTTTAACAAATAGTCACCCTCCTCAAATACTTCCCAATCATTTCTCAATATTAGCAAATAACTTCTTTACAGTAGGTGTAATTTACACTTCCTTGGAAGCAGCAGTCAATAAATCAAAAGACACACTGCACTGGGAAAATCTGCTGCAAAGGACCTCTTCAAAGTGTTCAAAAGTAAGGATGTCACCTTGAAGACTAAAATGCGCCTGACCCAAGTCATGATATCTTCAATCGTATCATATGCATGTGAAAGCTGGATTATGAACAAAGAAGACAGAGAAGAGTTGATACCTTTAAATTGTAGTGTTGAAGAAGAATGTTGCATGTATGACCAAAAGAACAAACAGATCTGTTATGTAAGAAGTCCAACAAGAGTGTTTCTCAGAAGCCAAGATGGCAAGACTGTGTCTTACATAATTTGGACATGTTGTCAGGAAAGATTGGTCCCTGGAGAAGGACATCCTGGTTGGTAGAGTGGAAGGTCAGTGAAGAAGAGGAAGACTCTCGACGAGATGGATTGACACAGTGGCCACAACAATGGGCTTAAGCATAAAAACAATTGGGGACATGGTGTAAGACTGGGCAGTGTTTTGTTCTGTTGCTCAGAGGGTCACTATGAGTCAGAACCAACTCCATGGTACCTAACACCACAGCAATGAGTCTATATGATTAAAAGGTATTTTTGTTGCTGTTACAAAAGGAATAGTCCAACAAGGTATCTTTGATATGCAGTTTTTCATGACAATGTCCGGGGAGAGAAGTTGCATCTGCACAAATAGAACCTTAATCAAGGTCAGCTCTAAAGTGACCTCAATAGTTTGAAATATTCCTTCATCATCAAACCATCATTTCCTCCTTGGACATGTAAGCACATCCATCACAACTGGCTTTCTGAAAATGCCACAAGAATTAAAGGACTCATATTTTCTAGAAGGAAGTAGAATACAACCTTCAAAGCCCATCTATAGGAATACATTTAGGGTATAAAATCAGTTGGTTTGTTTCTTGAGTTCTGTGGTTCTGAAATTTTTTATCTGTGAAGTCTTCTTAGGTTAGAATTAGTCACTGTTTTAACTTGACTGTGGGATGGTAGATGCTGGAGAACTCACACATGAGAACAAAGCCAAGACTCTTGAGACTTCGGTCTTGAAGGTGTAGTTAGAAAGCTGTCCAGCTTACTGTCAGATTCTCCCCACTAGGACTCAGTAATGTCTCAGATGTGACAACTTGTAGTGGGTCACTTGGAAGTCCTTCAAGAGATAATTTATGCTTGGCATACATATCAGGTATTTGAATATTTTTCCCCTTTCTTCATTCAACCCATATGGTTCAGAATAATAACTAAAAATAATCCTTCACCAGCAATGTCTCTTAGCTTTGGGAATCGATTTCTTCAGAAACAGAAATTTCAGGAGAGGAAGGATAATTGAGCCCAAGAAGAGACTGCCATGGGAATCTCTCCATTCCCTGAAAACGTAAAGAATATACAACCATCTGCTGGCTGGACTAGACACAGCCCTGTCTGGGCTGGTGGTCTCTTGGGCATCCTTTCGGCTCTAGGCATCTATGATTTTTTGTGTGAAGCCAAAATTAATGCCATGGATCTTTTTCAGTACTGTAAATCTGTGCCTTCCTTTTAAAAGATTTTATAGGTTATATTAAATTATGAAGTTGATACATGACTTTTGCAACAGTTCAAAGTAAAACATGACCCCTGTCCACTTCCCCCACACTGTATACCCCAAACCCACCCTTCAGATGTAAAGGCTAGCAGTGTGGAGGATAGCCTTCCAGGCTTTTTTCTATATGTGTATGAATGCATTTTACAAATATAATCTTAAAAAACAGAATGTGTAAGTGCATGTGAGTATAAGTAAGCATCATGCACCATCTTGCCGTGTTCTAGGGATGGCTCTTGTTTGGAAAGAGAGGTGTGGGTGTGGCTGTCCAGTGAACATGAGATAGTAGTCTCAGTTTGGTGGACAGTTAGCTCAACAGTTTGGATGAAAAGAGTATAGGAAAGTTAATTGGGTCATTTGCAGTCAAGTGCCTTAGCAGGAAGCTAGACTGGGTGAAGAGTCTCTTCTTGATCCCATTTGCTGCTTACTTGGTGCTTTGGTTGTGTTTCCCATCTTTTACCAGCTGTTTCAATCATCCTCTTTTCTAACAGCTCTTGCGTGGTTAACTCATCTCCTCCTCTACTCCCATCCCAGTGCCCAACTGCACCAGACTTGGGTTACCTCAGTGCACTGTTCTTTCCTCTGTCATAGAAATAATCACATGACACTGTCATCTGATTATTTTTAACCTTTGCCTTAGAGGGTAAATTTCATCATGACATTTTCATTTCTGTATCCCCAGCACCAAGTATAACCTGGTATAAACTAGGTGCTCAATATACACTAAGCAAGTGAATGAATGACTGATGATGTATTATAGAAACGTCTTTGGAGCAAGGATACCCACAGCCCATAAATCTTGACAGATACTGATATTCTCTACCTTCTTCAACTATTTTGTAATATCACAAACAAAAATGTGCTCAACAGCTTTCAATTAAACTTCATTAATATGAGGTCTGACAATTAAGTCCCCAAAATTAATTGTTCTCAGTGCGATATACCTCATTGCTGAATATCACTATAGTCACCTTCAAAGCATTCCCTTGGGAAGCTGGGATTCTAAAGAAGAAATACAGAGACCATCATATGGAACAACGTGTCCATCATAATCCCCATGTTTAAAAATATCTTTTTTTTCCCTTCTCTTTTATTCGCTATAGCTACTTAGTCAGAGCAAATTCAGCCTTCTCCATGATTCCAGTTGAGTGTCTAGTAGGTCACTATTTTGAAAGATAATTGTTCTTCTATATGAAGATACAAATAGTTTTCTCTAGAGTCATAAATGTAACACTAGAGGCAAGGCTAGGGACAGCATCACTGTGTCCATGTGGCAATTAAATGTTCTTGTTAGTTGCTGTTGAATCACTTCCAACTTAAGTTGACTCCATGTACAATGGAACAAAATATTGCTTTATTTCCAGGCAATCTTCATAAATCATTGGCATTTTTCAGTATATTGTTGCAGCTGTTGTGTCAATCCATCTTTTTGAGGGTTGCCTTCACCCTTGCTGTTCTCTACGTCACCAAATATGATGTCTTCTAAAGTGAGTAAAATTTTGATGTTGCATCCGAAGTAAGCAAGTCAAAGTCTCAGATGATATTCTATGATCCACAGTGTTTTCATTGGTTAGTTATTGGAAGTGGATTGGAAGAGCTACTGAAAGCTGGCCGCCATGAGTTATCCCGCTGGTATTTGAAATAGCAATGGCATGGTTCCAGCAGCATGCACACTGCCACGGTAGGGCAAACTGAGCAGCGGTAGGGTGAACAAGAAGAGGCCAGTACTGAGCCTCTTCTGGGACAGCCTGAACTCCACCCTGGAGGTCCTTAACATCAACCAAACACTAATGAGTAAAACTCTAACATTTGCATTTTCTGCTTCAGGTGTCTGACGCTTGAAAATACGTTTTATTTATATATCTCACAGTCTCTGCACAAGAGCATTTCTAGCCATACATTTCTTTTTCTTCTTACTAGAATTTCTTTGCTGTCTTTCCCCTCTCAACTTCGTTTCATGAACTAAAAGTTGTCACTGAATACTTTCTCAGTTTTACTTGCCAGCTTCCAGAATGTGAAGACAAAAACACAAGAGGAGAAAACTGTTATCGGTGAAAGAAAATAACTAATGATATATTAAAAGAAAAAAAATTGTTCCTCGGTTTGGAAAACCTACCTCAGCACAAGAGTTACCCTGAGACACTCTCAATTCTGCCATCATTTAAGCCTTGGAAAATGTGTCAAATGTCCTTGTAACCTCTCATCTGCATGTGCAGTCTGCTGCACCTAGAATTTGAAGTGTGCTGTGGCAGTGATGAGCCTGATATCTTGGGGTTTTCAAGAGCGTCTGGGGTGGCATGCCCTCCTATGCCCTCTCGTCTACTAACCACACAGCTCTTCCCCCTTAGTGGGCACATGAAGCCTCATCACCGTGCATGGATATTACAAACGGAACTATCATTACTTCAGCCCTAATGCCTACTGAGAGTTTTTCTCTCACTATGTAGCACAGAACTAAAACCTTCATGTGTCTTTGCATACCATGCAGAGAAAAAAAAAAATGACATGAATTTTTCTTTATAGCAAACCTTCACTTAAGTGCACTGACTATAAAGCAGTAGCTCTCTTTTTCTGCAGTCACATTTTTAAATAGTTATAAAACAAGAACATCAGCTCAACAAGGGCAAAATTTTTATGTGAGTGCTGATAGCTTGTATTTTTTAATTTCCGGCTTCAACATTTGATGGTGACTACTGATTGGTTTTTTTGTGATGACCTCGTTGAAAGCAAGATTCCAGTTCTGTTTCCAGTTGCTGTGAGGTCAGGGGCTGAGGTCAGAGACACAGACTTCCTTCAGTGTCACAGCCAAGGAAGTAGAGATGCCTGCCTTTCCCTTCTCTGTTTTTCAGCCTTCCCACTCCATCAGTTTTCTTCCAAGCTTCATTTGATCTTTGAGATATTTGTCCCTCTTTCCTACTACTAAAATAAGGGTGGAGATAGCCTTGTTTTAATCATCTAGTGCTGTTCTAACAGAAATACCGCAAGTGGATGGCTTTAAAAAGAGAAATTTTATTTGTCACAGTCCCTTAAGCTATAAGTCCAGATTTAGGGTCAGCTGCAGGGCAGGCTTTTTCTATCTACACTGGAGGAAAGTCCTTGTCATCAATCATCCCCTGTATGGGAAGCTTCTGAGGTGCAGGGACCTGAGTCCGTTCCAGAGGATGCACTCAGTTCCCAAGACTCAGCTCCCAATGCTAAGTTCCCAGCTTTCTTGATGGTGTGAAGTCCCCAGATATCTCTGCTACCTTCTTTCCTTTATATTCCAAGAGGCTGCCTTAAGACACAAAACATTCTTGAACAATGAGGTCTTGCTCTACTGGTACAACTGCTCCCATCCACCCTCCTTAAAACCACAAAGGCAGGAATTCCAACATGGAGGAACATCACACAGTACCAGAAATCACAGCCTAGTCAAATTGCAACAGATTTTTAGGGAACACAGTTCAATCTATGACAGTCCTTTTAAATTTAAGTTCTATATATGCACACATCAGGACCCACTGGTTAGGAGATAGACACCACCCCAGTCATTTCAACAGAGAGAATTTAATATAAAGTCACTCAGTTAGGAGGTAGACACCATACCAATTATTTCAAAAGAGAGAATTTAGTATAAAGAGTTGTTAATTAGGTGTTGAAGCATTGAAAAACAAAGTGTATTAGTGTATTAGCATGGAAGAGGCAACAGTAAGAAGCTACCACCCCTAGGGCTGGAGTAACAAAGGGAGGAGCCTGTATTAATGAACGTTTAGAAGTTTGGAAGAAAGGACAATGGTAGCTGGGTCTCAGACCCCTAGGAAGGGCTCTGCTTAGTGGATGATAGAGCTTTTGACCCGGTAGAGATCTTGGAGAATGAAGACTCAGATCTCTGAGGAAGGCATATTGGCTGGCTAGTGATGATGTCCCTGAGGGTCATAATATAAGACAGATTTATGAGTGTGTGGTGGTTCAGTGGCAGAATTATCACCTTCCTTGCAAAAGACTCAGATTCAGTTCCCAAACAAGGCACTTTATGTGCAGCTACTGCCAATGGAGACTTATACACTGCCGTGATGCTAAATAGATTTCAGGGAAAGTTCCAGACTAAGAAAGACTAGGAACAGAGGCTTAGAGGTCTACTTCAGAAAATCAGCCAGTGAAAATCCTGTGGAACACAGTAGTGTGAACCTCAACCAACTATGGGAATGGCACAGGACTGGGTAATATTATGTTCTACTGTACTTGTGGTTGCCATGAGTAGGGGGCAGTCTTAACAACAGCTAACAACAGCAATATGATTTCTGGGACAAATGCTAGGATCAACAGGTTCTACTGGTGTGACAGAATGTAAACAGGAAGGAGAAGATCTCTGCTTCTCCTAGCTGCAAGTCTCCTTTCCACTCTCTATTGGAGATCTGTAGCATGGAACAAGCTGGAAAAGCAGAAATATAGCTTGCAAGGTCCCTGCCCCAAGATCACAAAGCAAAGTAGAGTGGGATGGGTTTGAAACTAATAAGCAATAGTTTAAAAACTGGTAAAATATTATGTAGGTCATCACTACATAGGATTCTTGTTTTCCTTCTAGCTTCCTTATAAAAATGCACACTTTCCTCGCATTGTAGGACCTACACTACCACTCTGACCATCCTTGTTTTTGTTTTGCTTTTTACTTCAAAGCTTTTTAAAATGATTTGGTGTTGCCATAAAATTTACTTTATTTCTCTGGGTACAGAAAAGAAAAGAAACAGAAGTTAAAGTACATGCATCGTTCAGTGATGTGACCAAATACACAAATAATGTTCACTTTCTGCATTTGTTTGCTGACTGCACCCTCCCCTCCTGTGAGATATTTTCACAAACATGCTATGCTTTTTTTTTTTTTTTTTTACCAAATCATTTTTAGAAAGTTGGCATAGTGGCACTTCTGAAAATAGCTTGCAGGAGAAGGCCACATCAGTAGCTAATTGTCTTGTAGGAATCTATCCCTAATCTTCATTTGCTACTTCATAGCACCCTTGTTGACTCTTTACATTCCCCAAGTACCATATATATTCTGCATTTTATGATCTCTGTGCTGGGCTACCACTTGAAATTATATAAGTGCACTGGGTCAAGGAGACCACAGGGCACAGAAGGTCATCAAGCCCTGTATTCTGACTAAGCTGCTTATCTTTAAAGAAGAAGAGCTTTTAGGTTATTTACATAAAGATGCCAATTTAGCTAGCAGCATCCTTTCTGTGTTGTTGTTTGAAGGTGGTTTCCTTTGACTTGTAACACCTACAATCCACGTTCCAGTTATAGGTATTTATTTAAAATGTATTCATTACTATGTGAATGATACCTCTACCTTGAAAACTCTTCAACACCTGAAATTGAAGAAAGCAATGCCCCTCCTTCAAAATTACATGGCACAAAATGTCAATATGCACCTTATGCTGTTTTCTTATGTGTTAGAAATGGTATAAATGCTTTTTATACAATAAATAATTTGTTACAGATAATGGTCATATAATATCAATTATTTGGAATATCACAAACTGTATTTTATAATTATTTGCTAATGGGAAAATAATTGTTGCAAATATTTATTATTGAATTATGAAATGTTAAAAAGTTTCAGCATAAAAATAAGCAAACCAAATTGGACTATATAAAAGTTAAAAATCTTTATGCTACAAACCATACTATAAAGAAAGTGAGAAGACAGCCTACAGAATGGGATAAAATATTTGCAAATTTCATATCTATAATCAAGGACTTAAAATTCTTACAACTCAAAAAGACAATTAAAACATAGGCAAACAATTTGAACAGATAACCCCCCCAGGGAAGTAAATAAAGAATCAAAAAGCACATGAAAGATACTAAACATCATTTGTTACTGTAAAAAAACTAAGCCTGTTGTTATTGAGTAGATTCCGACTCATAGTGACTCTATAGCACAGAATAGAGCTGCTCCATTGAGTTTCCAAGGACTGCATGGTACATTCAAATTGCTGACCTTCTGGTTAGCAGCCACAGCTCTCAGCCCCTATTCCACCAGGGTTTCTAGAATGATACATTAGCTGGTTATAAAAATGAATAGGTATGTGCTACATCACGGATGAACCTTGAAAACATTATAGTAAGTAAAAGAAGTCGCAAAAGACCACATATTTCATGATTACATTCATATGAAACATCCAGAAGAGGTAAGTCTTTAGTGACAGAAAGATTGACAGGGCTGAGGGAGTAGAAGTGACAGATTATGGGAATGGAGTTTACCTTAGGGATGACAAAAATGTTCTAAAATTAGATAGTTTCAACTCTTTAAGAAGCACCTGGGTGGTTCAAACCCAACCAGAGTTATTCTAGAAAACAGGTCTGGAGAGTTACTTCTGAAAGGTCATAGTTTGGAAAATTCTTTGAAGCAGTTTTACTCTGCACACATGGGGCCACCCTGAGTCTGAGAGCAGCTAACAACAGCAACAACCCTTTGCCTATGCTAAAAACTAAATGGGTGACTTGTTTGGCATATGAATCATCTCTCAGCAAAGCTGTTACAAAATACACTGCCTACGGAAATTAACGTTTAAGCAAAATTTTACTCCTATTTTCCTTGACAGTAAAAGAGGAAGATCCTCAGTGAGATGGATTGCCATACCCGTTATCCATCGCCATAGAGTTGATTCTGATTCACAGTATCATGATGGCTGCAAAAATGGACTTCAACATGGCAATGATTGGGAGGATGGCTCAGGGCCCAGCAGTGTTGTGTCCTGTTGTGCGTAGTGCAGCTATGTGAGTCAGAAACGACTTGACATCCAACAACAGAAAGAACACAAATCTTTATATAAGCAGACTACCACATCTTTCTCCTACAGAGCAGCTGATGGTTTCCAACTGCCAGTCTTTGGGTTAGCAGCCCTGCTTTCTGTTGTTAGATTTTTTTTTTGTCTGCCTTTTCTTTTCATTCTTTTTGTGTACGTAATCTTCACATATATCTCTTGAAAATAATGTACAGCTTGGTTTTACTTTTCATTAAAATTTCTAGTTTATTCTTTTGACTGCTAAGTTTATCAATCAGTTAAATTTGTGACTTTAGAGTCTTCCAATAAGCCCAGTCCAGTGCCGCTGAGTCAGATCCGACTCATGGCAATAAATATATCCTGTTTTTGACAACTCAGCTGCTATGATATTTGTGCAGCTATAACCCTGGTGCCATAGTGGGTTAAATGCTACGTCTGCTAACCAAAAGGTTGGCAGTTCAAATATGCCAGGTGCTCCTTGGAAACTCTATGGGGCCTATAGGGTTACTCTGGCCTATAGGGTTACTATGAGTCGGACTCAACTCAACGGCAATGAGGTGGGTTTATAGTAACCATATTTATCATTTTTTTATTAGTGTTAACAAATAGCCATAAAAGTTACATGATTCCACAACATGTAGAAATTACTAAAGTTTATTATCTAAATGCGTGTTCCATTTGTCAAATATTTTGTGCATTATCTGAAATTTACCATACACTTACTAGTCCCACTGAGACAATAATTGGATGTTTAATCAAAATATTTGTGACAACCAGCTCTGTTGCCAATCAGACAATGCCTGCGTGTCAATGAACAGCACGTTCCAATGAAAACATCACCACTGTTCCTCAGAGTGCACGAAGGAATCTATTCCAATCAATTTCTCACCAGGCTCAAGAACTGGGCCTTTCATAGAGCACAATTTGGTGGGTTATGCATCTTGACTTGCAGGAGTTTTACCCTTACAAAATTGTTTCAACTCAAAAACTAAAGTCCAACTGCCATAGGCTGCTCTGTACATTTGCTAACGGGGCCCTGGAGCAATTGGAAATTGACCCTGCTTTTGGCTGAAAAATCATCTTCAGAGATGAGGCCCGTTTTTGGACAAATGGTTTTACTAAGAAACAAAACTGTTGCATTTGGAGCATGAGAATCCAATGGAGATTCAAGAACATCTACTTCATCTGCTGAAAGTTACCATTTATTGTGGATTCTGGTCCAGCAGAATCATTGGCCCTTATGTTTTCCAAGATGAATGAGGAGAAGCTGTGACTGTCAATGGCAGAAGATACTGGGTTATGATAACTGATTATTTTAGGCCCCATCTGGAAGGTACTGCAGTGGCCATTTACCTGAAGTCACTTTGTACATATAATTCTGTCAAATGTACTCCAAAATAATAAAGCAATTAAAACTATGATTTACACAACTTGTAAACAGGATACACTTGTTGGAAGACCCTTTATTTCCTGAGACACAGGGAAATCCAAAAATTCATGTAAACATTTTGGCATGTATTTCCTTCTCCTTTTTACCTTGAATTTTCTATTTGTCCCAGTTTTCTATCCTTCTATTTCCGTTTCTTGGACTTTTAATTTAGGTTTTGTTTTATTTGTTTGATCCTGTTGGTTTTCCTCTCCTGAGCTACACATTTGTGTTTTTTAATTGGTCATTATTTAAATTTTACCATGAATATTCAAAGTCTAAAGTTAATATCCTATTCCTATCATGAAAAATACAAGTATATTTAAACAGTACCTTCTGTCTCTTCTTTCCCAATCACATGCTATTCTTGTCTAAAAGTGAATTTCTGTCCTTTAAATTTCTAAAATGACACATTTCCACTGTTATTATTATAGAAGCAATGCATTTATCTACATTTATCTACATGTTTTTTGTGGGGAGTGGATATTCCTTCCTTTATCATTGACTATATCACCTTTCTGGAATCATTCCTCTCCTTCTTGAAGTGCGTCCTTCAGAGATTCCTTTAAAGAGAATTCATTGATAGTAAATCCTGTATGTTTCAGATATTCAGACTCTGGCACTGCTTTACCCCCTTTATATTCTGGCTTATCATGAGGATTTCAGGATTCACTCAGCTGTTTTTACTGGCTCAAAGTTGTCTTCTGTGTCTTCCAACTCCTTCCTTACTGCAAAGCTGGTATTTGCAGTTACTTTTAAGGTAATCTCACTTTTTGACCCTCAAATCCATTGCCATTGAGTAAATTCTGACTCATAGTAACACTGTAGAACAGAATAGAACAATTCCATAGGATTTCCAAGGAGTGCCTGATGGGTTTGAACTGTGACACCTTCTGATGAGCAATCATAGCTCTAATAGTTAAATGCTGGACCACCATCTGAAATGTTGGCAGTTCAATCCCACCCAGAGGCACCTGGAAGACAAGCTTAGTGATCTACTTCCAAAGACTTACAGTATTGAAAACCCTATGGAGCAGTTCTATTCTACACACAGAGGTTGCCACGAACTGTAATTGACTAACAGACAACAGTATTTTTTTAAGCATAAGTTTAATTATTTAGAATTTTTTCTTATTTCAGCCTAGCACTTCATTAAAAATTCTACTTTGCCCAAAATTGAGTTGTTTTATAATGGTGGGAGCCTTCAGAGTATCTAATCTACATTTCTGCCTGGAGGAGATTGCTTTTGATTGATGGGCCCTTTGTGTATTCTTATGCTACAAATGACATTGTTTTGAGGAATAAATGATGGTGTATCTATACCTGACTTTTCATGGCAAAACATAGCTTCAACACTATTAAGAGTCCGTGCTTCCACTCCTTTTCTTCCAAAAGGTGAGATTCCCTAGTAAATTTCCTGCATGCTAAATTGTATCTCAGTGTCTACTTCAGGAGCAGCCAACCAGCACATTTTGTACATGACTAATTATTTCCATTTTGCACTTAATTTGGTTTTGTTACTTGGAAGTAAGAGTATTAATGAAGATATTTCAGTACTGGCACAGTGGCAGCATTGATGATCAGCAAGTTTGCACAGCAACTTTGAGAATATCCTGATGAATTTGATGAGACATTTTCAAATTTTGTCCTTAGACTGCAAAGTAATTTTTAGGTTTAATTGTATTAGTACAATTCAGGTGGAATTACATTGTCTTCCTTATAATTGCTCTCGCTTTGGAGACTCCTTTTTAAAAGAACCCTGTCTATTTTGTTTATCTAAGTCTATCATTGGACACAGTTATTGTAATGTAGTAGATGTTAAATAAATTCTTCCTCAATAAATGAGTAGAAATCTAATTACAGCACAGTGGTTAAGAGCTCAGCCATTAAACTAAAGGTTGGCAATCTGAATCTATGAGCCACTCCTTGGAAAACCTATGGGGCCATTCTACTGTGTCCTAGAAAGTGAGTTGGAATTGCCTTGATAGCCACAGGTTTGGTTTTGGTTAGTATCTTCTGATTGAACAATGGCAACTAGATGGATTTTTAGTGATGTAACTTTCTATCTATAAACATTTTAGGCTTCTCATCCATATTGCCACCACCTTTTCCTATCCTTTCCCACTCCACTCTGCTTCTCTGACTCCAGTGCTCACTGTTGACTCCTTGCTTATCTTTCCCTTGTCTTCTCTTGAATTTTTGTTTCACAGCAAAGAAACCCTCCATATGTGAGATCTCACAGAATTCTACGTTGCCTTCACTCCCCCGTCTCCTCCCCCCATCCAGGGAGGCTCTTGCAGCTCTCTCCCTTAACTGTCACAATCAAAGCAACTCTCATCTTCAGCAGAGATTATCATGTTAATTGATACCCAGTGATTTGATGGTTAGTCTTGTCCATCACCTCATCTAGACTATACTGTTCTTGTGTACCCTCAAGTCAGTTCTAATTCATAACACTTTAAAGACAGAGTAGAACTGCTATAGGGTTTCCAAGTCTGTAATCTTTACAGAAGTAGATTGCCAAATCCTTCTGTAGAGAGGTTGGTGGATTTGAATTGCTAGTCTTTCGTTAGCAGCCAAACTCTTTACCACTGTATCACGAGGGTTCCTTGGATAGGCTATAATCTGCTGCATAATTATTAAAGCAAACAAGCAAACCTGTTGCCATTGAGTAAATTCTAACTGATAGTAAACCTATAGCACAGGGTAGAACTGCCCATTGGATTTCCAAAGAGCAGCTAGTGGATTCAAATTGCCAACCTTTTGGTTAGCAGCTGAGCTGTTAATCATTGAACCACCAAGGCTCCAGACAGGCTATAGTATCTGTTATTCCATCAAACAAGTATTGCTATGAGGTAATTTGTAGGTATGGTTAACATCTATTAATTGACTTAAATAAAGGAGATTGACATCCATAATGTGAGCAAGGCTGATTCAATCAGTTGAAAGAGTTCTCCTTGAGGAAAAAGAAATGCCACCTGTGAACCACAATTTCTCCTCCTGCTAATGCCGAGTTTCCAGGCTGACCTTACTTGATGTCTGTCCTACGATTTCCAGTTTGCCTAGCTATCCTGCACAGGCCTGTAAGCTAACTCCTATTTGTTTCCTTTCCTTGGTTGGACACTGAGGATACAAATAATGTTTATTAATTAAAGATGTCATATCATCTTTGAGTGACCAAGGTGAAAGATTTATAAAGATACCAGTAATTTTAATTGTAGCCTTGTATCCCAAATACTTCGTACTTCATACATTCCATGGACTAATTATTAGTGGATGTTTGCAGCTGTTTGTTTTCATTTTGAGTCATACCATATCAGCAATTGAAAGTCCTGAAAGCTTGACTCCATCCATGTGATTAAGGTCAAGTCCACTTTGAAAAGGCAGTTCTTCCACAGTCATCTTTTGAGTACCTTCCACTCAAAATATCCATTATATATATAAATCCATACATCTACAAGGAAAACCAGTTAACACAACCATTATTCAAATTTATGCATTAACCACCAAGGTCAAAGATAAAGAAATTGAAGATTTTTACCCACTTCTGCAGTTTGAAATTGATCAAACATGCAATCAGGATAAATTGATAATTACTGGTAATTGGAATTTGAAAGCTGGAAACAAAAAACAAAGATCAGTACCTGAAAAATTATGGCCTTGGTAACTGGCCTTCATAATAGAAATAATGCTAGAGATTATATCATAGAATTTTACAAGACCAACAACTTTTTCATTGCAAATATCTTTTTTAAAAATTATTATTTAACCAAAATAAACATCAACTCTACTTGTGGACCTTGCCAGATGGACTATACAGGAATCAAACTGGCTAAATTTGTGGAAAGAGTCAGTGGAAAAGCTCAATATCATCAGTCAGAACAAGACCAGGTGTCAACTTTGGAAAAGACCATCAATTGCTCATATGCAAGTTCAAGTTCAAATGGATGAAAATTAGTACAAGTTCATGAGCACCAAATTATGAGTTTGAGTATATCACACCTGAATATAGAGACCATCTCAAGGACATTTCTGACACATTGAACACCAGTGGCCAAAGAACAGAGGAGGTGTTGGATGATATCAAGGATATCATACATGAAGAAAGCAAGAGGTCATTAAAAAGAAAGAAAAGATTAAAATGGATATCATAAGAGACTCTGAAATTTGCCCTTGAACGTCAAGTAAGTAAAACAAAAGGAAGAAATGACAAAGTAAGAGAACTGAACAGAAAACTTTAAAGGGTGGATGGAGAAGACAAAGTATTATAATGACACATACAAAGACTCGACGACACTTGGCTTGGCATGCAAAGACCTGGAGATGGAAAGCCAAAAGGTAAGAACAGGTTCTGCCTTCTCTTAAGCCAAAAGACCTGAAAAAAACATTCAAGCCTCGACTTGCAATACCTAAAGACTTCACAGGGATAATATTAAATGATACAGAAAACTTCAGAGGGAGTTGGAAGGAATACGCAGTGACTATACCAGAAAGAATTGGTCTATATTCAACCATTTCAGGAGATAATCATATGTCGTGGATTGAATTGTGTCCCCCCCCAAAAATATGTATGGAAGTTTGGCTGGGTTGTGATTATCAGTACATTATGATTTTGTGATTTTCCAATGTCATATGTTAAAGAAGATTAGGGGAGGAGGAGTCAAGTTGGCAGACTAAACAGCTGTTTCCTTAAATACCTCTGGAAATGAAGACCTGAATTTATAATTAAACAGAGGCTTCTGGACACCTAGTGAGCTATAGGACACAGCATAGAACTGTTAATTTGGACTTCATACCACTGAAAGGAAAACCTCCTCTCTTTTGCCATCCCCTACTCTTGGTTGAGTGCTGGCTTTCATGAACCAAAGGTAACTCACCATTTTAACTTTTTTCCCTCTGTCTTAGCCAGCAGGCAGAGCTGCAACTTGATTAGTGGCTAATCTCAGACACACAGCTGGTGGGATTGGTGGGTGAAACTGCCACATTTTGAGAGCCCAGTTTTGGACTCTGTGCATCTTGGCACCTTTGACCTCATTTTCTGCCTCCTCCATTGAGTGGCCTGTACTGAGGCAGGCAGAGAACTTGTGTAGGACTCCACCTTGTTCCACTTGGATGTGGATAGATCCATATGGAGGCCTCAGCTGGACCTAATTCCTAGGCTGGGAGGAAGTGCCTCCCTGGAGGAGAGCACTTTTCTGGCAGAAAAGCAGTATTTTACACAGTGTTGCCTACAGCTGAGGCCCAGGAGCAGAAGCCAGCAGGGTGGTAGCCCTTCTGTATTTTGAACTAATTTATAACATCTGGGATTGAATAAAGAGGTGTTCCCTTTGCCAGTTGAGAAGAAGAACCTGTACACCTGAAAATCTGACTGACTTTGGGAGTTGTCAGATACCTTTTACCTTTCATTTTAAGATGGCCTAGAGAAAGAACTGTGGTCATTCCTCACAGCATCTCTCCCAGCTTTTAACTCACATGATGCCCCAAAAGCAACAAACCCTGAATAAAAGTGTAACTAAGAAATCACCCATGGCTTCAGAAGGCCCCCCAAAGAAACAACCAAAGAACTTCTCAGATGAAGAGACCTTTCTAAAACCATTGGAAACTGCATACAAAAGGTTTATATAGAGAACCCTCCTAGACCTTATACAAAATGCAGCAGAGCAAATTGAAAAATTAAGCAAGCTGTTCGATCTGATGGAACACCAGTACTCTGAAATCCAACAGATCAAGAACAAAACCAAAGTGATAGAAACTTCAATTCAAAGCCAAGAAAACAGAATGGAACAAATGGAAAATAGAGTTTCTGACTTGTAAGACAAGAGTTACTGACTCCAGCATTTATGAGGAAAAAACAGAGAAAAAGAAAGAAGAAAAATGAAGAAGCATTAAGAAGCCTGTAGGACTCTATTAAGAGGAACAATCTACATTAATTGGAGTTCCTGAACAGAGCAAGACACCTGAGAACACAAACAGTATTGTTGCTGAGCTGCTGACAGAAAACTTCCCAGAAATTATGAAAGAGAATAATAGATATCCAAGATGCATATTGAACACCACTCAACATAGATTTCAAAGGAAAGACTCCGAGACATATTATAATCAAGCTTAACAAAGTGAAACATAAGCAGAAACTCTTAAAGACAGCAAGACTCAAAGCAAAGCTAACATTCTGAGGGAAAACCTGTAGACTTTGTTGGATTTCTCAGCAGAAACCATGCTGACTTGGAGACAGTGGCAAAACACATTCAAAGCCTTGAAGGAGAAGAACTTTCAACCAAGAATTATATATCCTGCAAAACTATCTTTCAAATATGAAAATAAAATTAAGACATTCACAGATAAACAGAAACTCAGAGACTTTGTAAAACTCAAACCCAAACTACAAGAAATACTGAAAGAATCTCTTGGCTTAGAAGAACAAAAAAGATTATAGTGGGACTATAAATCTCTTCCTAATGTCACCACCCTGCTCCATTGTAAAGGGAGTTTCCCTGTAGTGTGGCTTGTAACACCTTTTGTCTTTTTATACTACAAGAGAAAAAAGGAAAAAGAACCAAGCAGAAAGTTGAGAATCTCATACCAACAAGAAAGCAACACTGGGAGTAGAGTGTGTCCTTCAGACCTGAGGTTCCTGTGCCAAGATGCTCCCTGACTAAAGACTGATGCAACAGATAAACTTTCCTGCAGAGCCAGCATAGGGAAAGCCTTCCCCTGGAGCTGGCATCCAGAATTTGAACTTGTAGCCTACTGGACTGTGTAAGAATAAACTTTACTTTACTAATGCCATCTACTTGTGGTATTTCTGTTAGAGCAGTACCAGATTACTGAAACATCATATAAGCAGGAACCAATGGAATTTAAAGAAAAAGTCAAAGCTGCACTGAAGCCAGTGGTGAAAAACAAGGCTCTAGGAATTGACAGACTACCAACTGAGATGTTTCAACAAATGGATGCGGCACTGGAAGTATTTACTTGTCTATGCCAAGAAGTTTGGATGGCAATTACCTGGCCAACTGACAGCAAGAGATCCATATTTATACCTACTCCCAAGAATGGTGATCCAATCAAATGCAGAAATTATCAAACAATGTCAGTAAGCCAAGTGCCGTCAAGTCGGAAAAGTCACATGCAAATAAAATTTTTCTGAAAATCATTCAAAAACAACTACTTGACGGCACTTGGCTAGCTTTGGCACAATAGTATACCAACAGGGAACTGCCAGAAATTCAAGCTGGATTCAGAAAAAGACACAGACCCAAGGATGTCATTTGTGATGTCAGATGGACCCTGGCTGAAAGCAGAACATACTATAAAAATGTTTAGCTGTGATTTATTGACTGTGCAAAGGCATTCGACTATGTGGATTGTACAAATTATGGACAACACTGTGAATAACAGGAATTCCTGAACACTTCATTGTGCTCATGAGGAACTTGTACGTACAGAGAAAGTCATTTAAACAGAGAAAGGGGCTATTGTGTGGTTTAAAGTCAGGAAAGCTGTGCTTCAGGGCTGTATCCTTTTATCATACCTATGAAACCTTTATGCTGAGCAAGCAGTCTGAGAAGCTGGCCTCTGTCACCATAAACAGCTTTGGAACAAAGGTCGGAGAACACCACAGTCTCCTCATCCCTGAAACAGGGGATTCCCAGGACTTTACATGGAAACCACTCCAAATCTTAAATTCTGAGACAGTTTCACCAGCTAGACTACATGAGGAAAATGAGGGGCTTTCAAGAATTAACTGGTAATCTGCTTTGAAACTGAAGAATAATAGCCTCTCCTCTGTTGTTTGTTAGTCACCACTGAGACAGCTCCAACACATGGTGACCTTATTTTTAACAGAAAGATATCTTGACATGTCTTGGGCCAGCGTTACAACTGTTAGTATTTTTGAGTCTATTCTCATGGCTGTTACATTAGCCTTTCTCATTCAGTGTTTCTCTAGTTCCTCCTTCTCTCCCTGATCCAAACCAAACCAACCCATTGCCAACAAGTCAACTCCAAACTCATAGCAAATTTCTAAGACAGAGTAGAATTTCCCTATAGAGTTTCCAAGGCTGTCAGTGTGGTTTCCCCAGAGCAGGTGGGAGGTTTCAAGAGGCTGCTGTCATTTGGGAACCAGCAGACTCCTCATGCCATACTCCTTCCTACTTTATAGCCTTCCAGAGCTTACACAAACTGAGAACCCATTGCAATGGAGTTGATTTAGACTCACAGAGATTAGACTCACAGAGACCCTCTAGGACAGAAGAAAACTGCCCTATGGGGTTTCTGAGGAGCAGATGGTGGATTTGAACTTTCAAGTGAATGCTTAACCCTGAGCCACCAGGACTCCAAATCTTAGGTAAAGGACTCACTAGTCAGCTCAAACAAAGAACAACGAAGATAAAGGAATTCTGGGAAATGTAGTTTACCACTTCTTTACAGCAATGCAATGGTGAATCAGAAGGAGCCAATGCCAGGGGTCCATTCTGCACCTTTCCCATGGGCCTTGGGAGAACTGAGTACATTTACATGCTAAAAAGAGGCATTAACTTAGCCACACTTTCCACTGGACCAAAGTTAATGTTTCATTGATCCCTCTATCCATGTTACATAGCAGAAACGAGTTTGGAGCCCCAGAGAATAAAATCTAATTAATATAGGCAATGCAAGCTTTGACAAAAAGTTTTAAGAAATATTCTGAACATCTATATTCCCTTTCTGAAACTTTATATAGCATGTGCCTGCCCTCAATCTTTCTACTATTTCTGAATTGCACTAAAACATTAATTAAATGAAGGTAATAATCAGTCCTGGCAGTTTTCCTCTCTTGGAATAAAGTAAGTCTTAATTTATTTCTACTTAATTACCTCATTTCACTCTTGCCGTGTTTATTAATAATGAATATCTGTTCCCTCTTAAATGGCATTGATCACCAATTTCCACTTCTGCTGAGGAGATCTGACATGACAAATGTCATAGTCTGAAATTCAGAATTCTTGTTCTCCTTGATACTTAGAGCATAATCAATTTTTAGGCACTTTACAGTACATATGTAGGAAACAAGCTAGCAATATAACAGCGGAATCTTTTTGTTTTATTTTTCTTTTTTTGACATGTTTTGCTGAACTCAGGAGTCCAACTTAACTTCCATGAACTTGCAAAACTATTCCATTTATATTCATTGTGTGACCCACCCCATTCATGTCATGCTTCCAAACAGTGAGTTGCTGAGACCGATGGGCCAATTAGCAATGGAGGACAAATCACCCCAATTGATGATTTTAGCCATCTTTTTAACAACGTTTTATGCTTGGAAATAGGTGAGGTGAAATACATTTACTGCTTGCTGTGAATGAGTGGTATAATTGTATTGATCTGCTATGAAGTATTTACTGTAGAGAAACACTCTACACATTATTTAAAGTGTAAATAGCTGTTTGATGTATTTTTGGATTATATCTGAACATTTGTAACACATGTTTGCACTTCTGTTTGCCTTTTTCTCCCTACTCCCTTTTATGGTTTGCCACAAGCAGTACCCAGATCTGGCTTATGAACTTGTTTGAGTTTCATTTGTAAAGGCTAAGATGCTGGATGGAGTAGGAAAGTGGAATAAAAAAATAAATAAGACAAGGAAAGGCTAGTAGACATACATATAAATTTATAATTTGGTCATATGATGTCTTAGTCATCTGGTGCTGCTATAATAGAAATACCACAAGTGGATGGCTTTAACAAGCAAATTTATTCTCTCACAGTTTGGGAGACTAGAAGTCAGAATTGAGGGTGCCAGCTCCAGGGGAAGCATTTCTTTCTCTGTCAGCTCTGGGAGAAGGTCCTTGACATCATTCTTCTCCAGAGCCTAGGAGCTTTGAAGCACAAGGACCCTGGGTCCAAAGGACAAACTCGGCTCCCGTTTCCAGCTCTTCTTGCTTGGTGGTAGTGAGGTCCTTGCCCTCTTTGCTTCTCTCTTTTGAATCTCAAAAGAGATCGACTGAAAATACATCCTAAAGTTGTAGATTGAATCCTGCCTCATTAACATATTTACATCTAATCCTGTCTCATTAACATCATAGAGGTTAGGATTTATAACACACAGATAATCACACTTGATCACAAAATGGTTGACAGTCACACAATACTGGCAGTTATGACTTAACCAAGTTAATACACATTTTATGGGGACACAATTTAACCTGCAACATCAGCAACCTGATTTCGAGAAGTAAGGTCAAGGAGGGCCTCCCTCTTCATCTCCTGCCACTCCCTCCTCCCCATTTTAAGGTATAAACTTTCCTTTTCTCCTGTAGTTTATCTGGAAGTCCTCAGAAACAGAACTCACAGATTCTATGTAAGAAAATGTTAATTCTCTTCACGTGATCAAAAGTTTAATGCCTGTTTTAGTCACCTAGGGCTATTGAGACAAAGTACCACAAATCTGGTGGCTTAAAATAATAGGGATAATTTATCTTGTAAACCATACAGAAAAACAAAACTAAGCGTTCCTTTCCAGACACCACTTCTGTTAAGCATTTCATATATAACTACGTCACTGTTTTAAATTCAGTATTATTAAATGATACTGTTTCATGTTTCCTTGTGATTTTCTTCTTTTATTTAGAATTTCTTTGAAAGTTTTCCATGATGGTGTCATTTCATTTTTCTACGTGATTATGTAATGTTCCATAGGGTGTGTGTAACTAGTAATTTCAAGCTGCCGTTTTGATTGAAGTCTAGGCTACTTTCAGTATATTTTTGTATTAACAATAATTATTCAATTATTTTTCCATTAAAATAATTAATTAATCAGATTTCTGTGCTTGGATAAGGGTATTTTTATAGGAGATTATTTTAGAAGTAGAAGATCTGGGTGTTTTATTGGTTTTAAACTTTACTAAATGGTGCCAGATTTCTCCAAATAGACTTTAAAATTCTGTGCTCCCAGTAGTGTTTCCCATTCTCACCAACAGTGGATAGTATCAAATATTAAAAAGTTTACACATCAGATGACAAAAAACAAAAAACACCTATTTAATTTTTAAGTCTCTTATTAGTAGTGAGACTCAATGCTTATTAGATACTTACGTATCTTTTACTGTGAATTTCCTGGTCATATTCTTAGTGTATTCTTTTTCTATTGTGTTGGATGTGTGTTTTTTAAATTAAAGGGCTACAGTTTCCAAATAATTTTATCACTTCCTTATTTGAAATGCTTCTTTCAAAATGGACAGTTTCTGATTTCTCATTTACTCATGAATCTTGTTGTCTTTTTTCTAGTTCATTATTATACCAGAAAAAAAAAATAGCATTGAATTGATTCCAATTCATAACTCATAGAGACTCTACAGAACAAACAACTGCCTCATAGAGTTTCCAAGAAGTGGGTGGTAGATTCAAAATGATGACCTTTTGCTTAGCAGCCAACTTCGTAACTACTGCTCTGCTAAGGCTCCAGTTAATTACTATTAAAAAAAAAAAAAAACATTGCCATAAGCAGAATTTTTGTTGTGTTAATTTTATATTTAGACACTTACCTGAATTCTCATTCCATTTCAATTGATTCTCTTTTCTTCCAAGACTTTGTTTACTTTAGCTTATCAAATTTATGAAGATTTTCAGAACAATGGTTCAATCGTAGAGATATAGCGACATCTTTGTCTTTTTCTGCTTTTTATGGAAATAGTCCTAATATTTGTTCACTGACCCTAGGGTCGCCATGAGTTGGATCCGACTCGACGGCACTTGGCTTGGCGTGAGAGGTCTGTTGGTTTCTGGCAGATAATAGTCACTCAGGCCAATGATCTTTCTATACTGAGAGGTGTTGTGTTTGTTGCTCAATATCTGAAACTCATGTTGATTACTGTTTGATGCTTTTTAGCACTTACTATGATAATCACATAGGTTTTTTTCTTTAGTTGGTTAATACTGTTGTAAGTGTAAAATTCAAAAATTAAAGTTTCGAATCCTGATTCATTCTTATATTTTTGAAGATTATATAATTGTTTGCAATTTATTACTGTTTTATTGTAATGCTACATTAAACTCATTAATATTTGTTTAGTGTGTTTGGACAGACAGCTATAGCTAAGAGTGGCATATAGTTGTGTGAGGAGTCCTGGTGGCACAGTGGTTAGGAGAGTGGCTGCAAACCAAAAGGTGAGCAGTTTGAATCCACCTGCTACTTCTAGGAAACCCTCTGGTGTCATGCTACTCTGCCCAGTAGGGTCCCTGTGAGTCAGAATTGACTTGACAACAGTGAGTTTGCTTTGTTTTCGTGGTTGTGTGTGTGTCAGTGTTTGTTTGATTTTATTATCAGGACTGTGCTAAGTTCATAAACTTAGTTGTGAAAATTTCCATGTTTTTCCATGTCTTGAAGAGGCATTTCACAAATGGATTGATCACAGCTGTCACTTTATGCACTTGTTAGCAGTATAATACCCCCAACCCACACCCACTGCCGGAGAGTTGATTCGGACTGGTAGCAACAGAGTAGGACTGGCCCATAGAGTTTCCAGGGAGGGCCTGGCAGATTTGAACTGTCAACTTTTTGGTTAGCAGCTATAACCCTTAACCACTGTGCCACCAGGGTTTCCTAACAGAACAGAGCCCCTGAAATTTTCCCTAAAGATTTTAATCCAGTAAATCTAAAGTGAAACCCAGGAATATGATTTTTAACAAAATCTCCTAGAGATTCTTATTAGCAGGTAAATTTGCAAAACATCACATTGGAAGTATTTAAATAATAAGGAATTATATTTTTTTCCTCAAAAGTTTGGCAACATTTATCTGTAATTTGGGCTTAAACTCTGGTAGGTGGAAAATGTATATTTTGCTCTATTCTATCCCCAAACTCCATTAATATGGTAATACTGGAACTTTTGGGTTAAGGCAGAAACCCACAAAAAACAAAAAGAAAGGAGAAGACATACTAATATAATCATAACTATTAAGTAGGCTGATGAGTGAGTGACACCTGACTCATAAATCCTAGGAAAACTAAATCTTAAAGGGGGCATAGGAAAGCAGAGAAGCAGGTTACATCAGAGAAACCTCTAAAGCCTCAGGAATAGGCAAATGGACCCCTTGTTGAAGTGGGAGGCTGTAACATTTACCGAACAATGAGTGATCAATAGTCTGCTTAAGAAGGAACCAGACCCTCAGATCTCCTCGCTAGTTTTGAGCAATCATGTGACTCCTCTTCACCACACATGTAGAAGAAGATGGTAAGGTTAATGCCTGGACACAGTAAAACAGAAATCTATGGACAAGAAAACTCAGCAGATTTGAGAGCAGACGTGCTGTTCTAAAAACAGGAGACTGTATGGAACTTTACATAACGAATATTATGACTCCCCATCCACCTTGCTCAGTTGGTTACCAGCAACTCTCTACGATATATATCAGAAGTATCAGGAAGTATTCTGAGAATCTGACTGGAACAAAAGAAAAGACCCAGAATAATAATCTCTGAGGTACAACTTCTACAAAATGGCACACAGCCCAGTCACTCCATGATGAAGACAGCAGACAATAATCTCCCCTGAATGTGGAGAATTCTTTAGTATCCTATTCTCCTAAAATGAGTAGAAAGTCAAGGATCATCAGACATATTAAGAAAACTTCCCAAAGGAACAAACAGAAGGGGAAGGAGGATAAATAAACCAGAGACTAAAGGAGGAAAAAATATAAAAATCAATCAATCAAAGAGTTGTTACAAACTTAAAGAGGCAAGAAAAGATTACGGAAACAGTGGGGAGAAAAAAAAATAGGATCCATTAAATGCATGCTCAAAAACTCTAAAGGAAGTCTTGGAAATTAAAAATGCAATAAAGAAATGAAACACTCAATAGAAGAATTGCATGTTAAAGTGAAGAAACCTTCCAAGACACTAGAATTAAATGTAAAGACAATTGGAAAAAAATCGAGGAGATTCAACCTCCATGTTAGGAAATAACAGGAAGAAAGAAGAGAGAAAAAGAAAGGACTTAAATCTAAGAAATAATTCAAGAAATTCCAGATTGAAATGGAATTAGAAGTCCTCTTAACAGAGATACACCTAAATCTATATCTAAGGATGACATTGTGAACTTTAACCCTCCAGAAGCAAGTGAGCAAATCCTATATATTGACAGAGAAAAAGAAATATTTTATAAATCAATGATTGAGAGTAAAAATAGCATTTAAAATTTTTAATAGCCATCCTAAAAGAATCCAGGAGACGTTGGAGAAATCCAGTAAAAGATCTGGAGGAAAATGATTTTGAAACTAGAGTTTCAAACTTACTCAAATTTGGTCACTCGGGTCTTCGTTAATCTGACAGTGGAATTTAAAAATGTCTTGACATGGAAAAACCTAAGAAAATGTATTGTTTTTGCAACCTAGCTCAGATATGTACTAGAGCTGATGATCGGTAATGAAGGTAAAACAGGAAAGAGGGACAGATGGGTCACAGGAGCCATGAGGTCTTAAAAAGAGGCTGACAAGAAGGAATTCCAGGGTGCTCCCTGGTACAGGGAGATCTGTACAACAGACCTACAATGGGCGTGTTATGAGCATGCTGTCATACCTTCATCCTGCTTTATGAACACTGTCACTTGTCTGTCACTTTGTCATGCTGTGGTGGCTTGTGTGTTGCTGTAATACTGGACATGTTGTGACCAGTATTTCAAACACTAGCAGTGTCATCCATGGTGGATTGGTTTAGCTGAGTTTCCACACTAAGACAAACTAGGAATAAGGACATGGCAGCCTACTTCTGAAAAAATTAGCCAGGTCAAACCTTATAAATAGCAGCAGAACATTGTCTGACATCCTTCTGGAAGATGAGCCTCCCCAGGTCGGATGTCATCCAAAATACGACTGGAAAAGAGATGCCTCCTCAAACCAGAGTCAACCTGAATGATGTGAAGGAAGCAAAGCTTCTGGAACCTTCATTTGCTGATGCAGCATGACAAGAAACAGCTGCCAACTTTCATTAATAATTGCAACAAGGAGTGAATGAAATATGAGTATAGGACAACAGGAAGATGTCAAAAACGAAATGGAGCCCAGGAACATTGATAGCCTAGGCATTAGTGAGCTACAGTGAACTGGCATTGGCCGTTTTGAATCAGACAATGATACAGACAACTAAGCCAGGAATGCCAAACTGAAGAATGCTGTCATCACCAGAAAGAACATTTTGAGATCTGTCCTGAAGTACACTGTCAGTGACTGTACAATAGCCATACGTATAAAAGGAAGACCAGTTAATACCACCATTAACTAGAATTTATGCACCACACACTAAAGCCACAGATGAAGAAATTAAGTATCTTTACCAACTTCTTTGTCTCAAATTGATCAAGCATGCAATCAAGATTCACTGATAATTACTGGTGATTGGAATGTGGTTGTTGAGAATAGAAGTATCTGTAGCTGGAAAATATGACCGCGGTAGCAGAAATAATGCTGAAGAGCTCATGACTGAATTTTGTAACACCGATGACTACTTCACTGCAAATATCTTCTTTCAACAACTAAAACGGTCACTATACACATGGAACTCACTTAATGGAATACACAGGAATCAAATAGACAACATCTGTGGAAAGAGATGAAGGAAAAACTCAACATCATCAGTCAGAACAAGGCCAGGGACGGACTGTGGGACAGACTATCAATTACTCATACACAAGTTTGAGGTGCAGTTGAACAAAATTAGAACAAGTTCACAGGAGACAAAGCATGAACTTAAGAATATCCCTCCCTAAAGTTAAAGGGCACCCCAGGAACAGATTTTATGCACTGAACACTAATGACTGAAGACCAGATGAGTTGTGGAATGACATCAAGTGCACCATACATGAAGAAAATAAAAGACCATTAAAAAGACAAGAAAGAAAGGAAAGACAAAAATGGGCATCAGAAGAGACTCTGAAACCTAATCTTGAATGTAGAATAGACAAAGCGTAAAGAAGAAATGGTAAAGGAACTGAGCAGAAAATTTCAAAGGGAGGCTCGAGAAGATGAAGTATTACCACGCAAGGTGACAAGACCTGGAGATAGAAAACCAAGAAGGAGGAATATGTTCAGCATTTTTCAAGCTGAATGAGCTGAAGAGAAAATTCAAGGCTCTAGTTGCAATATGAAGAATTTTATGGGGAAAGTATTACCAACGCAGGAAGCATCAAAAAAGGTGGAAGGAATACAGTCAGTGTGCCAAAATCAACTGGCTGACTTTCAACCGTTTCAGGAGGTAACAGCTGTCCAAGGACCAGTGGTACTGAAGGAAGAGGTCTAAGCTGCACCGAAGGCGTCGGCAAAAGAAGACTCCAGCAACTGACGGAATATCAAATGGAGATGTTTCACCAGATGGATGCAGTGCTGGAAGCATTCACTCAAATACGAGTGTACGCCAATAAATGTGGAAAACAGGTAGCTGGCTAACCAGCTGAAAGAGATCCGTATCTGTACCTATTCTAAAGAAAGGTGATCCAACAGAATGCAGAAATTATCAAATAATATGCACAAGTAAAATTTCACTGAAGATCATTCAAAAATGGTTACAGCAGTACATTGACAGGGAACTGCCAGAAATTCAAGTCAGATTCAGAAAAGGATGTGGAGCCAAGGATAACCATCGCTGATGTCAGATGGATCTTGGCTGAAAGCGGAGTACCAGAAAAGATGTGTTTCTATACAAAGGCTTTTGACTGTGTAGATTAGAAAAAAATTATAGATAATATTGCAAAGAATGAGAATTCTAGAACATTTAACGGGGCTCAACCAGAATCTCTGCATAGACCAAGAAGCAGGGGTTCAGACAGAATGAGAGGCTCTTGTGTCGTTTAAAATCAGAAAAGGTGTGAGTCAGGGTTGTATTGTTTTATTACACTTATTCAAAGTGTATGCTGATTAAATAATGTCAGAAACTGGATTCTATTAAGAACGTCGCCCTAGGATTGGAGGAAGATACTGAACAACCCGTGATATGCCATTGACAAAGCCTGGCTTTCTGAATGTGAAGAGGACTTAAAGCACTTACTGATGAGGACCACAGATCACAGCCCCTAGTATGGATTACACCTCAACATCCTCACAAGTCCTCACAACTGGACCAATAAGCATTATCATGATAACCTTAGAAAAGATCGAAATTGTCAGCAGTATTTTATTGGCTTCACAATCAATACTCATGCAGAAAACAGTCAAGAAATCAAAAGAGGTATTGCATTGGACAGATCTGCTGTGAAAGATTTCTTCAAAGTGTTAAAAAGCAAAAATGTCGCTTTAAAGACTAAGGTGCACCTGAATCAAGTCATGGTGTTTTCAATCGCCTCTTGTGCATGTGAAATCTGGAAAATAAATAAGGAAGACTGAAGAACTGATGTTTTTGACTTATTGCATTGGCAAAGAATATTGAATATACCGTGGACTCCCAGAATAATGAATAAATCTTCTTGTAGGAAGTACAGCCAGAACGCTCACTAGAAGAGAGGATGGCAAGGCTTTGTCTCACATACTCTGGACATGTTATCAGGAGGGACCAGTCTCTGGAGAAGGACATCATACTTGGTGAAGTAGAGGGTCAGTGAAAAAGAAGACCCTCAACCGGATGAACAGACACAGTGGCTGCAACAATGGGCTCAGGTCTAACAACTGTAAGGATGGAGCAGGGAGAGGCATGTCTCCTTCGGTTGTATACAGAGTTGCTATGGGTTGGAACAGCCTAATGGCACCTAAGAATAATATATGAACAAGGGAATAATCACAGCCTTTTACATTGCGAGGCTTGTACCTGTGCCCAATGTATGTAACTTCCTAGTATATTTTTTAAAGACTCTATTGCATATATACTTTTAGTTCTTGCCATTTTGTTACTTAGATGTTTAAAAGTGAGTATTTTCTCCTATTAACTAACAAGTATTTTAAGAAGAAATTGAGATATAAACGGAGGCTGGTTTCGCCACTGCTGAAACCTTGTTCCAGGATTTTAACGCAGAATGGTTCTTCCTCATCTTGGTGAGCACCCTTCTCAGTGTAGAGGAACACAGAAACAGGGGGGCCTTGCCTTAGAAGGCATCATTGATCTTCATTAGTTAAACCTCCCTCACATTAAGCAATCCCTTCTACAGCCTCATTGACAAACCATCACTTAGTCCAGGTGTGACTGCTTCTAGTGACAAGGATCTCGCTACTCATTGTTTTATTTTTAGGTTGCTTGTTCTGCTTTGTTGTTGTTTTTTCTAGCCAAGTGATGCTCTTTTCTGTACCTTTCCAAAGGACCAGAACTGTGTGTGATTCCAATGTAAACTGACAATAAAAGAGATGAATTAGCATAACTGACTGTTTCAGTTATGAAGATTAAATAGCCTTTTATTGCAGATGTTTGCCAAGCAAAATGCTCCCCAGTGGAAAACTCTAAGCAGTTAAGATAGATTTGATGAGGGTTTTAATTGCTGTTATGCAACTGGTAATAGAAAGGTTTTATTAAATGTCATGCAGGAGTCAATCGATAGTTTAGAAGAGAAAAGCTTCTCTCTAACATAGACCTGAGGCTTTTCTAACCGTAGTTTATCAGCAGGGGCAGGTCCATCAACAGCCGCAAATATTTATCAAGTACCTGGTATGCGAGTGGCAGTATTATAAATGTTGGAGCTGTTGCGGTATAGAAGAAATAATCGCATGCTGTGAGGACCTAATAACATGAAGCAAGCAAATAGCTACCATGGAAACCCAAATAAAATATAGACACAAACACAGGCAAGCAAACACAGACACATATAAACTCATACCCGTTCTTCTTGAAAACAATTCAAAACGTAACATTCAAAATCAGAATGTTGTCACTTCCTGCTCAGAACAACCCTGTGTACAACAGCGCAAACTACTACCCCATCCTGCACCATCCTCAGAATCATTGCTGTGTTGGAGTTCACTGTCACAGCCACTGGATCATTGCATCTTGTCACGGATGGTCTGTCCTTGTTTCCGTTTCACGGACGCTCTTCTTTACCAACCATGGTGCCCTTCTCCAGGGACTTGTCTCTCTGGATAACATGTCCAAAGTGTGTGAGATGACGTCTCACCATCCTTGCTTCCAAGGAGCGTTTTGGCTGTGCTTCTGCCAAGACAGGCTTGTTTGTTCTTCTGGGAATTCACGGTGCATTTAATGCTCAACATTATAATTCAAAAGTGTGAGTTCTCCTTCAATCACCCTTATTCGTTGTCCAGCTTTCACACGTATATGAGACAATTGGAAGTGTCAGGGATGCCTTTGTTGTCATAGTGACATCTTTGCTTCGAATATCTAGAAAATATGACTTCCTATGTAAAATGATTTACCATAAAGTTTTCTGGTCAACTGTTTGTTTTTAGCAGCACAATGGAAAGAGCCATTGGCTGGAGTTGAGGAAGCGTGCCTTCTAGTCAGCCACTAGCTACCCATGTAACCTGGGGTTTTTCCTTAACTACTGTGGGTCTAAGTGTTCCTATGTAAAATAGGAGTTTGGATAAAATTCTGAGAACCTTAGTAGCTCTAAGAGTCAATGATTCCATGACAAAGTAAGTAACCCTAGTGTATATATAGGATAATTCATGTGATAGAACAAGTTTACACAATTTTTAGGACTCCATTGATTACACCAAGCACATGTGCACTAACGTAAGAATCAAATGTCCCACAAAACATATGCAATTAAAATGAAAGTAGAAACTTGCTGTGTAAATCATAGTTAATATTAGATAGTATCTGCCAGATCCTCAAACTTTTACATCATCTAAAACAATTTCCATCAAATTCCGCATCCTGTCAAGCTTGTCTCTCCCGATTGGAGCCACGCTCCCATAACTGTTCAACGGGCTATGCTGATAAGTAAAAATCAGGTTGCTTTTTTAAAAAGAGCTGATCCTCCCTAAAACAGGATGTTTGCAGGGCATGAATCATACTGTGCCTTTCTGTAGTTGTGTGATCCAAGAAGACTGAATTAGCAACCTGCCATCTGAAAAGAAGTAGCTGCAATTGTAGGAGGTCTGTAGATGTAGTGTGGGAAGTCCTGCCTTCAGGTCCTGACTCTTCCACTCTGGAGCTGTGTGACCTTGGGCAAGTTACCTCCTTCTCTGAGTCTGTTTGCTCACTTTAAAGGATGAGTCAAATGCTTGATTTTCAACATAGTTGAAAGTCAGGTAAGTAAAGATTTCTATGAGATATGACAATTAGGTTCACAAAATCATCCTGGAAAAAGCACAGACCTCATTGCTGAACATCACTACAGTCATCTTTCAAATAGTCCCCTTAGGAAACTGTGCACAGACACCAGTGTGTAGTCCACCCTTCAAAGCAATTTTGGAACTCTTTCTGGAATGGCCAGCAGAGCTATCATTGTATTACCACTGATGTCCTGAAATGTTATCAAAATATCTGCCTTTCAATATTTTCTTTCTCTTTGGGTAAAGAAAAGAGTCACTGGGGGCCAGGTCAGGCAAGTAGAGAGAGTTTTCCAATGCAGTTATTTGCATACTGGCTAAAAACTCCCTCACAGACAACTATACAATTAAGTTTGTGAATTTGCCACTGTGCTTGATGGCTACTCCAGAAAAAGTTTCCAAATTGCTTTGAAATGTGGACTAGGTGCTGGCACTGTTGCATAGCTTCTCAGGGGGAATACTTCAAAGGTGACCACAGTGACACTCGGCAATGAGGTATGTAGTACTTACAACAATTGAGTCTGCATATTTAACTGTCAGACCTTGCAGACTGCAAGGCATCATACACGTATAGGTTATTACTTTTCCAGTTTTAAACAGACATTTCAGAACTTTTCTTTCAGTTACTTTTTTTTTTAGAATATATTTTTTTTAATTATGACTGAGTGAAAATATACATTCCTGTATAAATTTACATGCCCGCCTATATGCAGCTTCCACTGTTGTCCCTGCCCGGTGACAGCACACTATTCCTCTCTGCTCCATAAATGTCTCATCCTTTCAACAGTCTCCTTTCCCCTCCTCTCCACCCAAATTTTTCTAAATTCCAACGGGTTTCATTGAATTCATACCTTTTATTAAAGGAAACGTAGTGGCAAACAGTGAAGCCCTCAAGTGCTAACTGAAAATCTGGTGATTCAAATCCACCTTTTCTGTGGGAGAAAAGACTAGGCAGTTTGCTTCCATGAAGATTACAGCTAAGAAAACCCCATGAGACAATTCTACTGTGTCATGTAGGATCACTAGGAGTTGAAATTCAACTACATGGCAAATCACTCAATTAAAAAAAAAGAAAAGCAAAAAAAAAAAGACTTAGTCCCCTAAGTCTTTATTTCTTTACCTAGAAAATGAGGAATTAGAAATAATACCCTCTTAGGAGTGCTGAGAGTCCAACCTGAAAGACTGTACATGACTTGCCTTGTTTCTAGTTAAGTATCTAACATATACTAAATATATCCAGAACATTCTCTTCACTTCCGTTTCACTCATCAGAAAAGAACCATCCATACTTTGCTGGAAAACTCTGATTTAATTCACTTGAGTTGCATTGAACTTTGCATCCACATTAAAGCTTGAATTAATCTTCAAATAATCTGTGAGGATTTGATGGAAGGGAACATATTGATTAGCAGAGTAGCACTTTTGAGGAGAAAGTTGCTCTACCTGTCCACTGTATTTGCCCATGGATAGCAACTTCTGAAATAAAGGAAAACTGTTGTACATGGAATATATCACTGCCTAGTTGCTGGGAGACTAAAGGTGAAGTCTCACTGCATTTATGATCCATTTGCCCTAATCCCTATAACACAGCATATATCTGAAGGTCATCACCAGAAGTGATTCTCATGTAGATTAAAGGCCAGAGTTAGAGCCATTGCAGGGAAAAGAACATCAGAACCAACAGAAATGTACAAGATGAGTATATTTCTGTGTGTTTCTGGCCCAATCATTTAATAACTGTAGCTTATATCACTGTCGCTGTAAACACGATGGTTCTTTTCTGATGAGTGAAACTGAAGTGAAGAGAATGTTCTGGATATATTTGGTATGTGCTAGATACTTAACTAGAAACAAGGCAAGTTATGTACAGTCTTTCAGGTTGGAGTCTCAGCACTCCTAAGAGGGTATTATTTCTAATTCCTCATTTTCTAGGTAAAGAAACAAAGACTTAGGGGACTAAGTCTTTTTTTTTTTTTTTTTTGCTTTTTCTTTTCTTTTTTTTTTAATTGAGTGAAAATGTACATTCCCGTATAAATTTACACTCGCACCTATATGCCGTTTCCACTGTTCTCCCTGTCCGGTGACAGCACACTATTCCTCTCTGCTCCATACATGTCTCATCCTCCCAACAGTCTCCTTTCCCCTCCTCTCCATCCACTCCCCTTCCTCAAGCCAGAGGTCAGCAGAATGATATCCTATAGATGCAAAGAACCATAAAGTGCATACAATATGTGGTCTCTCTGCATCGCCAAGCCCAATCCATTGGTGTTCGAAGAGTGGACCTTCATAATGATTTATAGACAAGGGCAGCATCAGGGCCAGCGGCCACACTCCCAGGGGAACCCCGGAGCTGCTAGACCATCAATTGTGGTCTTTTAGTGGAGATCTCAGGATGCACCCCTTTTCATTCTTGTATTGCCAGTGAGACTCAACTTTGTGAGCTCGATTGTGGCTGTCACAGGTGGTGGCCAGACACCATCCGGTTCTTCCGATCCCAAGTCAATGTAGGCACCCACACAGGTGAGTCTCTCTGTCTTCTGGGTTGTCTTTCCCCCATGTCATTTTGGTCCTCAGAGTGCATCCATTCCTGCTGAGGTGGGACCGTTTGCTGTGCCATTGGATGGCAGCTTGGCAGCTTTTAAGACCCCAGACGCCACTCACCAATGTGGGGTGCAAAGAGCCCTCTTAGCAATACCCGAGTTGTGCCAATAGGCCTCGATTTCACCTAAGAGCATGGTGTCCTGCCCCCTGTCCCAGCTACTCTGACCTTGCAATATTGTGTTAAGATGGAAGGAGTGTTCAAGTTATGTTGAAGTCCACGTAATATTGTTCTTGTTTCTAATGTGTGCTATCACTGATTTCACCCAACCAAATTTTTGCCAACTGTCTAATCTAAACCCTCGCCCTCCTCCTCCCTCCTTCCCCTCCCTTGCAGCCGTCAAAGAGTCTTCTTCTATGCATAAGTCTGTTTTTGAGTTTTTATCATAGGGGTCTCATACAATATTTGTCCTTCTGTCTCTGACTACTTTCACTCAACATAATGTCTTCCAGTTGAAACCAGGTTATGAGATGTTTCCTGGAATCGTCATTGTTCTTTATCATTTCATAGTGCTTCATTGAGTATATATACCATAGTTTACCTATGCATTCCTCTGTTGTTGGGCATCTGGGTTGATTCCATCTTTTGCTATCGAGGACTGTGCTGCGATAAACATTCTTGTGCATGTATCCATTGGTGTGAATGGCCTTGATTCTGTAGGGTATATTCCAAGTAGTGGAATTACTGGCTCAAATGGTATCTCTATATCCATTTTCTTAAGGAAGCGCCAGATTGCTTTCCAAAGAGGCTGGACCATTTTGCAGCCCCACCAACAGTTTTGGGTAAAATAGACATTTTCACAATGTTAAGTCTTCCTATCCATGAGCAGGGTAGGTTTCTCCACTTATCTAAGTCTCTTAGTTTCTTGTGGTAAGGGCTTGTAGTTCTCTTTATAAAGGTCTGTTATTTCTCTGGTTAGATTAATTCCTAGGTACTTTATCTTCTTGGGGGCTATAGTAAATGGTATTGTTTTGATGATTTCTTCATTAGCAGTCTCACTATTGGTATAAAGGAATCCTACTGATTTACTTATGTTTATCTTGTATACTGAGACTTTGCTGAACTCTTCTATCAGTTTGAATAGTTTACTTATAGATTCTTTGGGATTCCCTGCATATACAATCACATTACCAACAAACAGGGAGATTTTGACTTCTTCTTTGCTGATGCAGATGCCCTTTATTTCTTGGTCTTGTCTAATTGCTCTGGCTAGAACTTCTAGTACTATGTTGAATAGGACAGGTGAGAGTGGACATCCTTGTCTAGTTCCTGTTCTCGAGGGAAACTCCTTCAGTCTCTCTCTATTCAGGCTGACATAGGCAGTTGGTTTTGTATAAATGGCCCTTATTGCATTGAGGAATTTTCTGTCTAGGCCTATTTTACTAACAGTTTTTAGCATGAATGGGTGTTCGACTTTATCAAATGCCTCTTCTGCATCAATGGACAAAATCAGGTGATTTTTGTCTTTTATAGTATTCATGTGATTAATCACATTAATTGTTTTTCTGATGTTGAACCAGCCTTGCATCCCTGGTATGAATCCCACTTGGTCATGATGGATTATTTTTTGGACATGTTGTTGTATTCTATTGGCAAGAGTTTGGTTGACGATTTTTGCATCTAGATTCATGCGTGATATCGGTCTGTAGTTCTCCTTTTTGGTTGGGTCTTTCCCTGGTTTTGGTATCAGGGTTACGCTGGCTTCACAGAATGAGTTTGGGAGTACTCCATCCCTTTTTCTACTGTGAAATAGTCTCAGTAGTATTGGAGATAACTTCTCTAAAGGCTTTGTAGAATTCTGCAGTGAAGCCATCTGGGCTTCACTGGTTGGCAGTTTTTTGATGACTTTTTCAATCTCTTCTTTTGTGATGGGTTTATTAAGTTGTTCTACTTCACATTGTGATAATTTGGGTAGGTGACATGAATCAACGAATTTGTCCATTTCCTCTAGGTTTTCAAATTTGTTAGAGGACAGTCTTTCATAGTATTCTGTTATGATGTTTTTAACTTCTGTTGAATCTGTTGTGACCACTCCCTTCTCATTTCTAATTTGGGTTATTTGTTTCCTTTCCTACTTTTCTTTAGTAAGTTTAGCCAGTGGTTTGTCAATTTTATTGATCTTTTCCAAAAACCAACTTTTGATCTTTTCAATTTTTTCAACTGTTTTTCTATTCTCTAATTCATTTAGTTTTTCTCTAATCTTTAGGATCTGTTTTCTTCTGTTGCCTGAGGGGTTCCTCTGTTGGTCTCTCTCTCCTTGTTCAAGCTGTAGGGTTAGTTCCTTGACTTGATTTCTTTCTTCCTTCCAGATGTGTGCATTTACGGAGATAAACAGACCTCTGAGGACTGCTTTGGCTGTATCCCATAGGTTCTGGTAGGAAATGTTTTCATTCTCATTAGAATCCATGAATTTCTTTATTTCATCCTTGATGTCTTCCATAACCTATGGTTTTTTGAGAAAGATGTTGTTCAGTTTCCAAGAGTTCCACTTTCTATCTGTATTTTTCTGCTATTGATTTTGACTTTTATGGCTTTATGATCTGAGAAGATACTTTGCATTAATTCAATGGCACGGATTTTGTTGAGACTTGCATTTATCTCCTAACACATGGTCAATTCTGGAGAATGTTCCATGTGCACTGGAGAAGAAGGTGTAGTTGTCTGGTGATCGGTAGAAAGTTCTGTATAAATTGATGAGGTTTAGTTGGTTAATTGTATCAATGAGGTCTTCTGCATCTTTACTGAGCTTCTTTCTAGATGATCTGTCCAGTATTGGGAATGGAGTGTTGAAGTTTCCCATTATTATTGTGGAGTGATCTAACTCTTTTTTGAGTACAGTCAGTGTTTCTTTGACATATCTAGGTGCTCTCATATTAGGTACATAGATATTTAATATAGTTAAGTCTTCATTGTGTACTGAACCTTTCAGCAGTAAATAGTGTCCATCTTTGTCCACAATGGTAGATTTTACATTAAAATTGATTTTGTCCGAGATTAGAATTGCCCCACCTGCTCTTCTTTGTTCATTGTTAGCTTGGTGTATATTCTTCCATCCTTTAATTTTCAGTTTGATCCTATCTTTAGGTCTCAAGTGAATTTCTTGTAGACAACATATGGATGGGTCATGTCTTTTGATCCAAGATGTCACTCAATGTCTCTTTACTGGAGCATTCAGTCCATTCACATTCAATGTAATTATTGATAGGTATGTGTTCACTGCTGCCATTGTGATATGTTTATTTTTGTGATGATGTTATCTCTGTTGTTCTTATTAGTTTGTTCTGGGACAGTCTTTTTTGTGAGTTGATTTTCACCTTTTTCAGAGCTGGTTTTGAAGTTGTTGAGACTCCTGTGTTACATTTCTTGCTGTGGTAGGTTACATCTTTGTTGTGCTTGATGGCTGCCCCTAAGATCCCCCTTAATAAACTATATATAAACCCCATTTTAATTACTACCAGTCTTGTCAACTTCCTCTCCATCTGGAAGGACTATAACGACTGTAGTATATCCCTCTTTTTAATATGATGGCACTATAGTTTTCATAATAATCACTGGATTGTTTCTTTCAGTATTAAAGCTGTGATTGAAATTGGAACCTTCCATAACTGACTAGAATTCTGGATGATGTGTCGTTCTGAAATATAAAGTTAGTGATTTTGTTCTTCTAAGCCAAAGCCAAAGCCAAAAACTTCTTCCAGTATTTCTTGTAGTGTTGGTTTGGTTTTTACAAAGTCTCTGAGTTTCTGTTTATCTGGGAATGTCTTAATTTCATTTTCCTATTTGAAAGATAGTTTTGCAGGATATATAATTTTTGGTTGGAAGTTCTTCTCCTTCCAGGCTTTGAATGTATCGTGCCACTGTCTCTGTGCCAGGATGGTTTCTGCTGAGAAATCTGACAAAAGCCTACAGGGTTTCCCACTGAATGTTAGCTTTGCTTTAAGTCTTGCTGCCTTTAAGAGTTGTTGCTTATGTTTCATTTTGTTAAGCTTGATTATAATATGTCTTGGAGTCTTTCTTTTGAGATCTATATTGAGTGGTGTATGATATGCATCTGGGATATCTATATTCTCTTCCTTCATGATTTCTGGAAAGTTTTCTGTCAGCAGCTCAGCAACAATACTCTCTGTGTCCCCAGGTGTCTCATCCTGTTCAGGGACTCCAATTAATGGAAGGTTGTTCCTCTTAATAGAGTCCCACACGCTTCTTAATGCTTGTTCGTTTTTCTTGTTTCTTTTTTCTGATTTTTCCTCATAGACACTGGCATCAGTAGTTCTGTCTTCCAAGTCAGAAATTCTTTTTTCCATTTTTTCCATTCTGTTTTCTTGGCTTTGAATGGAAGTTTCTATGTCTTTTATTTTATTCTTGATCTGTTGTATTTCAGAGTACTGGTGTTCCATCAGATTGAATAGCTTGGTTAATTTTTAATTTTGCTCTGCTGCATTTTGTATAAGGTCTTCCAGTGATTTCAGTACAGTCATCTTCCAAAGATTTCAGAAAAGTTTCTTCATCTGGAAAACTCCTTGGTTGTTTTGTTTGTGAGCCGTCTGAAGCCACGGGTGATTTCTTGTTTGCCACAAGTGTCTGTTGCTTTTTGGGTCCCATGTGGGTAAGTAGAGGCTGAGAGAGATACTATGAGGATGGACTGCTGATGTTTCTGTAAAGCCAAGTAGCCAGACTGTCTTAAAATGTAAAACGAAAGATATCTGACTACTTCCCAAGTCTGTCAAGTTTTCAGTTATAGAGGTTCCTCTTCCCAACTGGCAAAGTAAGCACCTCTATATCCAACCCCAGATGATATGAACTAGTTCAAAATACAGCAATACTACTGCCGCGTTGGTCTCTGCTGATAGACCCACCCTTAGGCTACACTATGTCAACTACTGCTTTTCTGGTAGAAAAGCACTCTCCTGTGGGCAGGCTTGGGCTCCTAAGCTAAGAATTAGGTCCAGCTGCGGCCACCGTATCTAAGAAGGCACCCTCTACACGGTTGACAGTTAGAGGGGCTGAAGGTGGTGAGAGGTAGTGAGTCTGCCTCTGTTGCCAGGCCCCAACCGTACGTGACACTGCATAAAATACTGCTTTTCTGTCAGAGAAGCGCTGTCCTGTTCGCAGGCGCTGGCTCCCAGACTGTGAATTACACCCCGCTAAAATCTCTGTAACCAACATGGCGTCCTGCACACAGGCACTGTGGTTCTGTATGAACTACGCTGTGGCAGAGATAAAAAGACAGGCCCAAAGTGCCTAGATGAACAGAGTCCAAAGCCTAGTACTCAAAATATGGGAATTTCGCCTGCCTATCCCCCCAGCAGTGTGTCTGAGTCTAGCCACTAGGCAAGACCCAGCTCCGCCTGCTGGCCAAGACAGAGAAAAAAAGTCAAAATAGTGTGTTTACCTGCAGTCTGTGAGAGCCAGGGCTAGCCAGGAGCAGGAGTCAGTGAAGGAGAGGAGGGTTTTCTTTCAGTGGTATGAAGTCCAATTTAACAGCCCTGTACTGTGTCCTAGGGGCTCACTAGGTGACTAGAAAGCTTCATTTGATTATGAGGTCAGGTCTTGGTTTCCAGAGGGATATAAGGGGACGTGTGCTTAGTCTGCCATCTTGACTCTGCCTCCTAGGAGACTAAGTCTTGTAGCTCAACTACTAAGAGTGGAATTTAAGTCTCCATTAGAATCTTAACCTCAAGATTATTGCTGGGAATGCTTTCAGACTCCCAGCAGAATGACTCATCATACATCTAAAGACTCATCTTCATTTTGGTCCTAATTTACAAGTATGCATAAGGCTGCTTATCTTTCTCAGTAAAGGGATTCTGGAATGTTCTCATCTCAAGTGTACTGCTGCCTGAAATTTTACATTTAGAATATCATTGAAGTTTGGCATAGAACCTCTGCCCTCTGTTAAAAAGTTCTGTCCAGAAAGGACAACAATCCATTAACAGCCACAAGACATGGATCACTGTCACTTGTCTCCATGCCCTAGGTCATAGATTGAATCGTGTTCACCACAAAATCTATAGCAATTTGGCTAGGCCATAATTCCTAATATTGTGTGAGCTTCTTCCACATTGGAATTCCTGCCTCTGTGATGTCAAAGAGGGTAGATGGGTGTTGTTGTGTTGGTGAGGCAGGGCTCAATGTGTAAAAATGTTTTGTGCCTTGAAGCAGTTTCTTGAGATATAAAAAGAAAGGGACAGGCTGAGATTTGGGGACCTCACACCATCAAGAAAGAAAGCAGTGATAGGAGCTGAGTACACCCTTTAGAACAAATCCAGGTCCCTTCGCCTCACAAACTTCCATTTCAAGGGAAGATTGATGACAAGGACCTTCTTCCAGTGCCAGCAAAGGAAACCTTCCCCTAGAGCTGACACCCTGAGTATGGACTTTTGGTTTACTGGACTGTGACAAGTAAAATGTCTCTTTTTAAGACCATCCACTTGTGGTGTTTCCATTAAAGCAGCACTAGATAACTAAGACACACTCCCTACATTAGAATCATACAATGATGTCCTTTTCCAAGTGACCTTGAAATTCCACCTCCTAAAGATACTTTCTTTCCTTGAACTTAGACGTCAAGTTTGATCCTTTGACTTTCTTTGGCCAATAGAATGTGGAAGAAGATGATAATGTGCCAATTTTAGGCCAAGACCAAGAAAGGCATTGAATATTTCCACTGGTTTTATTGTGTTTCTACCAGTTAACATGAAGAGAACATACTTGGGAGCCTACTGGCTCCCAAGTGGGAGAAATGTGTAGTAGATCTGAACCCACCCTGTAGCCTAAAGCCTAAAGTAGAGTCTGGTTTAGATTCTGTTGATCCCCAGATCCAAAATAAATGCTTTTTTTTAAATTATGATTGAATGAAAATGTACATTCCCTATAAATTTGCATGTCCACGTATATGCAGCCCCCACTGCTCTTCCTGCCCTGAGACAGCACACTCCTCCTCTCTGCTCCATACATGTCTTATCTTCCAAACAATCTCCTATGTAGTCCTCTCCACCCACTCCCCTGTCTCCAGTAAGAGGTCAGCAGGACCACGTCCTATAGAAAAGTGCACACACGATATGGTCACTCTGTGTCACCAAGTCCAATCCATTCCTGTGCGGAAGAGTTGACCTCCATTATGATTTATGGACAGGGGCAGCATCAGGGCCAGGGGCCATGCTCCCAGGGGAACTCTGAGGCCTCTGGACCATCAATTGTGGTCTTTTAGTGGAGATCTCAGGGTGCACCCCTTTCTATTCTTATTTTGCCAGTGAGACTCATGTTATGTTGAAGTCTAGTTAATACTGATCTTCTTTCTAATGTGTGCCGTCACAGATTTTACCCAGCCAAATTTCTATAAATGATCTAACCTAACCTCCCCTTACCCACTCTCATTCCCTACCTTTGCAGCCATCAGAGAGTCTTTTCTTTTATGCATGAGTCTGTTTTTAAGTCCTTATTGTAGGGGTCTCGTAGAATATTTGTTCTTTTGCTGCTGACCACTATCACTCAGCATAATGTCCTCCAGTTGAAATGAGGTTATGAGATGATTCCTAAAATCATTATTGTTCTTTATCATTGCCTAGTGTTCCACTGAGTATATATATCACAGTTTACCTATCCACTCTTCTGTTGTTGGGCATCTGGGTCGATTCCATCTTTTTGATATTGTGGGCTGTGCTGCAATAAACATTCGCATGCATCAGTTGGTGTGAATGGCCTTGATTCGGTAGGATATGTTCCGAGCAGAGTAGTTACTGGGTCAAATGTTGTATCTAGGTCCAGCATTTTAAGGAAGTGCCAGATTGCTTTCCAAAGGGGTTGCACCATTTTGCAATCCCACCAACAGTGCAAGAAAGTTCCAGTTTCTCCACAGCCTCTCCAGCAGTTGTTGTTTTGCATTTTTTGTATCACAGCCAACCTTATTGGGGTGAGATGGTACCTCATTGTAGTTTTGATTTGAATTTATTTAATAGCTAATGATCGTGAGCATGTATGCATGTGTTTTTTGGCTGCCTGGATCTCTGGATCTCCTCTTTAGAGAATTGTCTGCCTATCTCCTTTGCCCATTGCAGAATTGGATGATTTATCTTTTTCTTATTGATATTTTGTAGTACCTTATAGATTATGGAGATCAGACATTAGTCTGACATATAGTTGCCAAATATTTTTTCCCATTCTGTAGGTGGCCTTTTAATTCTATAAATAAAGTCTTTTGGATGAGCAAAAGTGTTTGATTCTTAGTAGTTCCTATTAACCTATTTTCTCTCCTGTTGTTTGTGGTTTGTTTGATAGAATTTGAAGTCTGTCTATGCCGTGTATTAAAACTTCCATTGTTGTTCCTACTTTTTCTTGGATGAGCTTTATCATTTTAGATTTGATATTTAGGTTTTTTATCCAGTTTGAGTTGGTTTTTGTATAAGGTGTAAGATATGGGTCTTGTTTCAATTTATTGCAGATGGATATCCAAATAAATGCCTTTCTAATGGAAGCCATTAAATTTGAGGGGATGATGCAGCATTATTATTGCAATCAGTAAATAGTCTAGTGTGTATGAATTGATGGGGTAATTTTGAAAGGAAATCTTTGGTAGATAAGAGTAGACACAGCAGATGCTGGAACTCTTATGGTAAATAAAGTGGGGAAGAAGTCAGGATATGATTGGTGTTAAGGATAGTGTAAGAAATGGCACAAGAATAGGTAATGAGGGATGAAATATGTGTATAAGCCTTTGGAGACCAGTGGCTAAGACAGTCAATGGCGATTATGTGATTTGATTCTTACGTGACCTCCTCAAGACCTTTGAAGACAAAAGGCAAATCTACTTACTCTTGTCTAGAAACAATTGAGAGTGCCTGCGCTGTTATGTTATGCATGAAACCCCCTTTCTGCAAACTCTGGAACTGATAAATCATATTCCAAGTTCAGAGACAAAAAGAATCAAATGGACTAGTAAGCCACTTGCTGTAGAGTCAACTGTGACTTATGGAGACCACATGTGTGTTAAAGTAGAACTATGCTCCACACGGTTTTCAATGGCTAATTTTTCAGAAGTTGATTTCAATGTCTTTTGTCTGAGGCATCTCTGGATGGATGTGAACCTCCTACATTTCAGTTAGCATCCGAGCACATGAACCATTTGTACCCCTGGGGTCTCAGAAGGGACTACAGAATCCCCACATTCAATATCTGACTCTGAAGCTAATATTATGGTGTTGGGGGTAAAGCAGGACATCTGAAAATTATCTGTGATGAGTTTTGTATTTAAAGAAGATGTGACAAGAGCAAGGAAAATAGGTTTACTTTCCCCCCCCTTCTAAAATGACTTAATTTCTGCAATGCTCTAATAAGCATGTTTAGTTTGATGGGCTGATGGCAGACTGTGTTGTGTGTGTTTGTTTCTAAGAGCCACAATAGCACTGCAGGTAATGGCCATGGCATGATTGTCACCATGCAGATGTTATTTGGTCAGATGCTGCTCATCTGCCCCTACACATCTGATCTCCACAATAACACACATTGTCATTCAGGTGGGGAAAAACAGAATTTCTGAAACTCCTCTCCTTTCCGCAAATATGCTTCTTAAAACAACATTAGATACTGCCTTCTCTAGGGAGGAATGAAAAATGTGGGGGAAAATCTAATATTCTACTTATAGAGGACTGGGTAAATTAATCATCCTGTATCCATACAAACAACTATCAAGCACCATAGAATATGATGATGTAGATCTATATCTATTGATCTGAATAGATATGTGCCATCCAATTTTTTAATGAAAAAAGCTCATTGATAAACAGTGTATGTAGCATGATTCTATTTTAATTATACAACTATGTGTGTGTGGATGGATGTGTAGAGTAGAATACTAATTAAAATATGTGCAAAACCAACAGCCTGGAAGATACCAAGATTTTATTAGTGGTTACTTCTGATTGATATGGTTATATAAGATTTAAATGTGTGTCTTTATACTTTCAGTATAGAATAAAATTATCTGATGATTTTCTTTTTGCTATGAGTATTATTTTTTATAATCAAATACATGAATGTGTTTTATTTCAAAAAAGCATTCATTAATGTTGTATGAAATGTTGTATGTATTTTGCCTTCTTCAAGATTTGCAAGCTGCCTAATGTACTTTATATATGACCAGAATAGAGGTAGATTTTAATAAAAAGATTGATGTGATTTGTAGATCTTTGGAAAGGCAGTAGACACCCACTACCTATGTATAATAGTCAATATAAAATATGCTTATTCAGGTTAAATGCAAATATATTTCCCTGAAAAGGTGATAACACAGTCAACCATTCACTCAACAAACATATATTCAACATCTGGAACAAGACACTGTTCTTTGTACTAGGGTAGGAGAGAAGATCAGAACAGTAGTAGTGAATCTACTCTACATTTGTTCTCTAATGGCTCTTCCTATCTGTTGTGACTTATAATCCTCATAGTAGAAGGTGGGTCAGGTTAAATTATGATTCCTTTATAGATGAAAGAATCCAGACTGAGATAGGTAAAGGCTGAGATAGGTGAAATGAACCGTGTACATCTGCATAGTACCACCTAGCTCCAAACATAGCTGCCATAACCTCATCCTCTTAGCTCTGTGTTCTTGGTGCACCATGCTTCATCAGAGTAGTGGAAATCATTTTTATTTCTGTCTAGCTATTGTTGCCTAATCAACTGAGCTTTTCCCACTTAAGGAATACTGCTGTCTAAACAACTGAGATCTGTCATCTGGAATTGAATTAGCTCCTCAGTTAGATTATACTGGCAGAACCAAGTGGTCATCAATACTGTATGAATTAGTTTATGAGAGCATCTTGACTGGAGACTGAGAGTAAGGGAAGAGGACAGAAAGGTACGACATGAGGGTGGCAGAACAGTAAGTGTGTCTTGGATCCTGAGGTCATCAGGCTAGTTGATTCCCCAGTGTTCAGGCCACCCTGGATAAGAGTTTAAACCTGTCCAAGCCATCCCTTGCTCCTCCCCAGTCAAGGCATTTGGAAATAATGTGTAACCTGATTCAAGTGGGTAAGGCATGATGGAAAATCTGCTGGAGGCCTTCTGGGATATGCTTGCATCACTTAAAAAAGAAACACAAAGAAGACATGGTCTCCTTATTCCCTGTCTGAATGGCTCTCTGGGAAACACGAAGCCTGAATCTACCACAGCCATAACTGCACACAAGGGCAGCCAGACTGAGGTTCAATCTAATGCTCTGAGGATGACACTGTGACAAACTTGGAACTTGGTTCTGTGACCATGTGGATGAGCCACTGAGCAGTCAAGCCCTGAGCTCTGACTTGTTGCCTTCCTGCTGCTGAGAAGCCTTCATTGCTTTTTAGCTGTAGCCCATGATGTGTAGGATTTTCTGATGTTTCCTGCAGAGAGCTTTCTAACTGGTCTGAGTTCCCAGGAAAGGAAAGTTGAGTCAAAACTGGAAGAATAGAATGACTGTGATGCTAGAAGCTCTCACTTCAAGTTTGACCATGAATTGCCTACCTGGGAATACATGGCGACATCAGAGAGCATAGTTAAGAGGTTCTCAAACTTTAAAGTATGCTTTCCACAGGGGATGGTTAAAATTCAGGTACTGAGTAAGCAACTCGGTTCTAGCTGGTGCCGATGTGGCCAGTCTAAAGCACTTTTTGACTAGTAGCAAGAGCAGGGAGGCTATGAATCAGATGCTAAAGCCATGTGCGTCTATTTAACCTCTGAGAGTTTTCTTTATTATAGGAAGGTAGTGCTTCATAAATTATAACTCATCACACAATTACTAGAGATAATGAAGACAAAGATAATGAACATGCTGTGGTGAAAATGGCCACTGCCTGACCACATAGGAGCAAATACCAAAAAACAACAACAAAAAATAATAATAAACCTACTGCCAATCAATCAGTTCCAACTCATAGGGACCCTATAGGACAGAGTAGAACTGCTTCACAGAGTTTCCAAGGAGTGTCTGGCAGGTTTCAACTACCAACCTTTTGGTTAGCAGACATAGCACTTAACCATTATGCAACCAAGGTTTCCATGTAAAAGCATAGACTCCAGAATTAGCTACATGGGTCGGCCTATGTGCTGGCTGTACCACTTACCGGCTGTGTGGACTCAGGAAAATGGCCTAACATCTTTCTCCGGTGACACTAAATAAGAAACACACAACGGATGCCTGGAAAATAGTCAATATTGTCATAGTAGTGGTAGTATTTTGAGCAGTCATCAATTTGTCCTTAGATTATCTTCTGTTGTGAGATAACTTCTCTCTGCACTCAAACTTTCCTTGAGTGTTTCCTGCCATGTCAGTAGAAGTTGGCTTTGCATCTATAATTCCAGTCCTTGGCATCTGCTCCCTGAAAACCAGAGTGATGCAAGCCATAACCCAAGAGCCTTACTCTCAGCTAGGTAAGGTCACATGTAAGATCCAGAAGACAGAAAAACAGCCCTTTATTCTGGGTTGCGGCTCACTCAGTGAACGCAGAGTGGAGGAGATTAAGAGGCAGCCAGCACTCAGCATGATGATTTTTTAGATGGCAGGAAAACTAGAGGTATTTTCTCAGCCTCCAACTCGGAACTAGTTTGGTAAATACTCTTCTAGAACTAATACCCCAGTTGCTTCTTCTTTATAAGACTCAACTTTTCTGAGGCAAAGTTGACATAGGTTGTCCCAAATCCATCAGCACCCACTGAGCTGCTATCATTTCGCACTTTAGTTTTTGCTCACTTTGCAACTGAATCTACACCTTCAAATGTAATTTGCCATAGAGCACACTCTGTTTTACTGCTCAGTTTTTAATCGCTTATGTATACACGCCAACCTTTAGATTATTGTTCACAAACCATTTGTGCCATTCAGGGACCTTCTGTAACAACTGCCGTTAGGTGCTGCTGAATCAGTTCCAACTCACGAAGACCCCCCACACAGCAGGAAGAGACACTGCCTGGTCCTACACCGTCCTCACACTCCTTGTTACACTTGAGCCCACTGTTGCAGCCACTGTGTCAATCCATCTCCTTGAGGGTCTACCTCTTTTTACCACGTAGGTAAAAGTAAGAAAGTAAAATTTCCCATAATCCCATTATTCAGACATAACCATGATTAACACTGTCATAGAAATCCTTTCAGCCTTCTGCCTACACATGTGTGTGTATAATACACATACACATGCATGTGAACATGCATACACAGAGAGGCACACATGCATCCAGATACACATGCACATACATACACATGCACATGTACACATGTACAAGTACACACAATGTGTCAGTATGTTACATGTTGTATAACAAAGTGAACAGTTTTTCTCTTAACAGCAGGTATCAGAATTCCTTCAGGCAGAGAATAATTCTTAGTCCTAAAAAGTGCCATAGTAAGTGCTTGGAGTAGAAGATGATCTCTTATGGGGGAAGAACCTACCTTCTTTAAAGGAGGCAAAAGTATTTACACTTTTCTTGAGAGTGGGAAGAAGCTGAGTAGTGAGAGGGAGGAGTGCGAAAGGATCGTGGGTGGGGGAACAATATGGGGTGTGGTGTTATTTGGTCTCTTTGAAAGGCTTTGAACAGCTGGTTTTTTTGTGTGTGTGTGAAAACTGGTGGAGAAGCTGAGTTTCTTGTCTAGATTGTCATTGTACAGAACTCAGACATCACACCAGACATACACACCAGACAGAGAAGGGCGTACCAGCAAATCTCTGGTAATGTCTGTGTATTCTAGCAAAGACTCGAACATCCGTAGACTAGAATTGGAGCTTTCAAGCTAAGATTACTTATACTCATGAAAACAAAGGGACTCACCCCCAGACACTGGGATGATTAGCTACGTATTTGAGTCTTATATGTTACTTGCTGTATACTTTGGAAACCCTAGTGGATTAGAGGATAAGTGCTACAGCTACAAACCACAAGTTAGTGATTCAAATCCACCAGCTGCTCCTTGGAAGCCCTATAGGGAAGTTCTCCTCTATTCTAGAGGGTCTCTGTGAGTCAGAATTGACTCAATTGCAGTGAATTTGGTTTGGTTTATTGCATATTCTTTTGCAAAACAAAAATGACACCAGAAACTGTGATCTGTCATATGAAAACTAGGTTTTCAATTTTATTAGATAAATCAGCAATTGATTTTGAATAAACTGGTCTTTTATATGTGAGTGTAATTTTATCTAAGTTGTTGTGATGAAACCACTTCAAAGTGACTGTCTTAGTTATCTAGTCCTACTGTCATAGAAATACCAAAAGTGGATGGCTTTGACAAGAAGAAATCTTACTCTGGCAACAGACCAATAGGCTACAAGTTCAAATTCAGGGCATCAGCTCCAGGAGGAGTCTTCCTCTGTTAGCTCTGGAGGAAGGTCCGTGAGGTCAGTGTTCCTCTAGACTTAGAGTTTCTGAGACACAGCGGCTCCAGGTCCAAAGGACCTGCTATGCTCCTGACACTGCTTCTTTCCTGATGGTAGGAGGTCCCCAACTCCGGTTTCTTCCCTTTCCTTTATATCCCAAGAGGTGGCTTCCAGGCACAACACACTTTTCTAGATGGAGTCTTGCCTCGCTAACACAACCACTACCCATCATTCCTCACAATCATCATAAAAACATCATTTATAGCATGTGAAAACATCACACAGTACCAGCAGTAATGGCCTAGCCAAACTGCGACACACAGTTTTGGGGGGACAAATTCAATCCATGACAATGACCATATTGTGTCATCCTTATTAAGTTTCCATCTTGGGTTTGACCACTGTAATTTGCCTTGTAGAGTCCAGAGCCCACTGGTCACCTTAAGAGACCCCGCAGAACCGCAGACACCTGTGCTCTATGCTTGCTCAAGTTCTTGGCAATTCCAAAGTGGCAAAGCCTGTCAAGATTTCTGAGTGTTAAGTTCTTGTTATCTGGAAAGCCCAGTTGCTCAAAGAGGCCCTGTGTCAATCCCTGTTGGCAAAACGAATGGGTTCATTTTCCAAACTTCAGAGTATTTTATTTATGTCTCCACTATAACCATTATCACATTGCCTTTTAATTATGTTTGCATGTATTTTCCTGGCCTGGAGGTAGGAAGGGAGATGATTCAATATTATAAAACAGGAACATGTTCTGAATCTGTAATCTCTAATAGTCAACACCTGTCATGGATTGAATTGTGTTTTTGGAAAACCACATGTGGCAATTTGGCGGGGCCGTGGATATACGTGTCATTCTCCTGTGGAGTAAGTCCTCTGTGATGTTAATGGGGGTGGACGGGTGACGGCTGTGTTGGCGGGGCGGGACTGGATGTGTAAGATTGTTTTGTGCCTTGAGACAGTCTCTTAAGATATCAAGGAAAGAAGCTGGCAGAGAGATTTGGAGACCTTTCACCATCAAGAAAGAAAGCAGTGCCAGAAGCTCAGTACATCCTTTGGAAAAGACCAAGGTCCCTGAGCCTCAGAAGCTTACAGTCCAGGGGAAGACTGATGAAAAGAACCTTCCAGAGCCGAAGAGAAACCCTTCTTTGGGAGCTGACACCCTGAATGTGGATTTTCAGCTTACTGGACTGTACAAATAAAAATTTCTTTTTTAAAGCCATCCACTAGTGGTGATTCTGTGAAAGCAGCGCTAGAAGACTAAGACAACACCAAAGCTGATACGGTAGTTAAAAGATATGAGTGTATTTTGTAAGCGCTACTGTCTCAACTACTATACTTTCATAAGGGTGCATATGTTCTCTGCCACTCTCTCTTGTTTTCTGCTAGGTTAATATTTGGATAACTGTCCAGGAAGTTTTATTATGTCATATATTTTTCTCCTTCTCGTGTGACCTCTAGCACAGGACTTCTCTAACTTCAGTGTGCATATGAACCACCTGGGCTTTTTCCTGAAGTGCAGATTTTGACTCAGCAGATCTGGGGAGGGTTCTGCAATTTGTATTTCTTACCAGCTCCCAGGAGATGCTAATATTGCTGATCTGTGGACTCTGGAAAGCAAGTTTCCATTGCTATGGGTGGAATGAATATTATGACCTAGCAGAAAATTTATACATGAAAAATTTATATTTTAAGTGAGGTTTGGGTTTGAAAGCTCAACCAGCACTGTGTATAGTTAAAATTATGTTTGAGAGGTACCACCATGGAGAAGAACACGTTGTTAGCTATCACTGAGTCAGTCCTCAACTCAAGGAGGTCTCATGTACAGCAGCATGGCACACGACCAAGTCCTGCGCTATCCCCATGAGGGGTGACAGATCAGAGCATTGTGGCCTATATGGTTTACACTGGCTGGTTTTCAGAATCAGATCACCAGGCTGTTCTTCCTAGTTCATCTTAATCTGGAAGCTCTGTTGAAACCTGGTTGACATCACAGGATCAGATCACCTCTTCATTGACAGACCAGTGATGACTGTTCATGGGTTGCCTTGACTGGGAATTGAACCTAGATCTCCCACACCAAAGACAAGAATTCTACCACTGAACCACTGAAGGCATGAATGCCAGAAAAGAACATATTGTCCTACAATAAATTCAGCATAATTGTAGGTTTATTATTCCACATTTGAATTTATTTGATAATTCTTTGTTTGAGCACAGTACAAAGAGTTGGTTTACCTTCAGGGGCTAGATATAAAAAAATAAATGATAAATAGGAAAGTAAATGCAAATATTTTTGAACAGAATTATAATCAACAGAGTAAGAGAAGCATGCGCTGGGGTGGTAGGAGAACCAGCTTCCAGTCTCCCACAGTACGCTCATTCTTGGACATGGGTTCACTGATGGAAGCAAACTCACCACTCTATTTTTCTATATTTAGCTGAATGGATATAGTTGAACTTGTATAAATCATACATACGTGGTTCCAGTGTTTTCAGAATATCGAGGCTAAACACATGCAAGCTTCTTATGTATTTTTGCAATCAGTAGATTAAGATCAAAAGTTTAGAATTTCTTGGACAGCCTGTAAGTCAAGGCCTGCAAAGCAATGGAGTGTAATATGGAAAGCCTGTCATAGAATATTGAATAATGTAATAATCATATTTCTCTGGAAATTCATAAACCTGTCACTTTGAGATCTCAATGAGAAGCCAATTTAAGAAGGTCTACATAATTTTTTTATAATTCTTTATCCTTCTTATAGACTACTTCCTGATAAAAGAACTGGGTAGCTTTTTAATCTTTGTTGTCACTTGGTTCCTGGTCTCTCCTTTGGAGGTAGTTGATCCTAAGTATTAAGTAATTGTGAAATATTCGTTTCATCCTTACAAATAACATTCAATTAGAAGATTTTATGTCAGTCAAAGGGAATCCAGTGGACTTTGGGGCACAGAATTAAAGATTTGGCAATAAGCAGTTTTCCTAGAAGATATTTTCCCAATTACCCCTTGCTTTCTCTACTGCCTGTATTAAACCCACTGCCATCGGGCCGTGGAGGTCAGAGTAGAACTGCCCCATAGAGTTCCCAAGGAGCATCTGGCAGGTTTGATCTGTCGACCTTGTGGTTAGCTGACGCAGCACTTAACCCACTACACCACTGGGGTTTCCACTACCTGTGTTACTCTACACAAAACAATGGTATGTTTGAAAAAGAATAAACTTGTGGAGTTAAATATCTTCTTGCCAAGTCAAGCCAAGTGCTGTTTCTTATTTCCGCTGGTGGTGTAGTGGTTAAGTGCTACATCTTCTAACCACAGGGTTGGCAGTTCAAATCTGCCAGTCGCTTCCTGGAAAATCTATGGGGCAGTACTACTCTGTCCTGAAGGATTGCTATGAATAAGAATCAGCTCGACAGCACTGGGTTTGTTTTGTTTTTTTGTTTGTTTCTTCCCTGTCTCAGAATCAGGCTGGGCTAGCAACAACCTGCTGTCAGTTTACGTTTCAGAGCAACCTAATCATGCCTCCTGCCTAAGGGTGTTCTGCAACATGACCAAACATTTTAAAATATGAAAACATACTAGAAATATAATAAACAACTCAGCAATATGCCTTCGAAGGTGGACAGATTCTTAGTAGGCTGTCCTAATTGTTGCGATAGCTTGAGGTATTCTACCACTCTCCGCTGAATTATGCAGCACACTGCTTCTGAATGACACGGCCATTTCTGACTCCATTAATATGGAAGATTTCAGCCAAATGCTCTTAAACGATAGCTTCTCTTTATTTGTAATTTCAGACTCTATTGATTTCCTTCTGTTCCCTTCATTATGATTTCAATTGATTACCTTGGCAACTGCAATAACAATGATTGCACTTGACACTGTCTGAGACTCTTGAGATGGTATTTGAATAGGAATGGTATAATTTGGGGGAAAGTGCCTGCAAGAACCTGTCATTAACAGTACACTTACGCTTTACTTTTATTGACTTTCTCCTCTTTCAAGTAGGCCCTTGTCACAGAGTTGGCTGTTAACAGGGCTACAGTAGTAGTTCAGATGTCTGCAGCTCTACAGAAAGTACAAGATTCTTCTTGTTAAAGAGAACAAGGTGGGCTTTTATATGCGCACACAACACATGGATATACAGTGTGTGTGCACATACGTGTGTGCGTATATGTGCACGCATGTGCCAACGTGTACGTGTGCATGATGCGCGTGTATGGCTGTTGCTGTTTGCCAATGCCACCCACTCTGTGACTCGCTACTCAGGTCAGCCTACCAGCTGGGTGGGCATTTGGTGGTTGAGCTCTTAGGGCATCAGAGCTCAGATCAAAGACTCCAGCCAAGGTTTGATAATGGATTCTGCACAAGGCTTTTAAGAAAGGGATGGAACTCACTTCATGTCATTGTCACACCACAGAATTAAAAATTCAAAGGCTCAGCTGTGGCTCACAAGCTGTGAATTTCATGCAAGCTCTGTGGTCCCCACTTTGGCTCAGCTGGCCCTTCATGAAAGATTGTTTTCCATGTGAAATTCATGGAGAACATCAGCTATGCAATACGAGGGTGCCTGTTGTCACACTTTCTGTGTGTCTTTGTTTCGATCATGCTTTAATTAAGTCACCACCTATTTATTCAGTTGGTAGTAGCACAAATCTTCTGAGGTGGAAGGAGATGTTTGCCAGATTGCTACCCAGGAATTTAAAGTTACTAAGATTCACAGTTATCTACCGAGAGGTCCATGCTTGGTTTGTTCTTTGGAAAAAGCGTAACACTCTGATTCCCACCAAAACATTTAGCTTATTTATAAGACTTTTGTCTGGCAGCATTAGTTTAGAAGAAAAAATTCATTTAGTAGGACAGGTTTATGAATTCCTGTAGGACCACCCATCACTCTGGGCTAGATTCTGTTTCATGGTGATCTCATGTGGTCAGAGTACAACTGTGCTCAGTAGGGTTTTCAGTGGCTGACTGCTCCAAGAAGATTACCTGGCCTTCCTTTGGAGGCACCTCTGAGTGAGGTTGAATGTCTAGTCTTTCAGCTAGCAGCCTGGCATTTTAACCATGTGCACTAGAATAAAATGCTTTCTCCACTAGCAGAAAGAATTCATCAATTAGAAGTCCAGAGACATGGTTTCTAGGCTTGTGGAATTTTTCCAAGTTCATTTATATCTTTAGACCTCAGTATACTCATCTGTAATGTAAAACAAAACCTGTTGCTGTCAATATTATCACTACTCATGGTGAACTCATACATTACAGAGTAGAACTGCTCCATAGAGTTTTCTTGACTGTAATCTTCACAGAAGTAATCACAAGGCCTTTCTTCTATGCTTCCCCTGAATACAATCCAACTGCCAACCTTTAGGTCAGTAGCTGAGCCCAAATAATTTGCACCACCTGGGAGAATAGATTCAATGATGTTCACAGCCCATTCTAACTCTAATTTTTTTTTTACTGAATATATATATATTTTTTATTTAATATAACTGAGTGAAAATGTACATTCCCATATAAATTTACATGCCCACCTATATGCAACTTCCACTGCTCTCCCTGCCTGGTGACAGCACACTGTTCCTCTCTGCTCCATACATGTCTCATTCTCCCAACAGTCTCTTTTTCCCCTCCTCTCCACCCACTCTCCTTCCTCCAGCCAGAAGTCAGCAGGATGACATCCTATAGATGTATAGAACCATAAAGTGCATTTAATATATGGTCACTCTACATCGCCAAGTACAATCCATTCCTGTCCAAAGAGTGGACCTTCGTTATGATTTATGGTCAAGGGCAGCATCAGGGCAAGGGGCCACGCTCCCAGGGGAACCCTGAAACCACTGGACCAGCAATTGAGGCCTTTTAGTGGGGATCTCAGGTGCACCCCTTTTTATTCTTGTGTTGCCAGTGAGACTCAACTTAGTGAGCTCCATTGCGGCTATCACTGGTGGTGGCTGGGCAATATCCAGTTTTTCCGGTCCCAAGTTGATGTAGGCACCCACTGGTGTGGGTCTATTTGTCTTCTGGGTTGTCTTTCCCCCATGTCATTTTGGTCCTCGGTGAGCATCCGTTCTTGCTGAGTTGAGACCATTTTCTATGCTCTCGGATGGCAGCTTGGCAGCTTTTAAGACCCCAGACACCACTCACCAACGTGGAGTGCAGAGAGCCCTTTTAGCAAAATGCTAGTTGTGCCAAATGGCCTTGCTTTCACCTAAGAGCATGCCCCCCCCCTACTGCCCCAGCTACTCTATCCTTGCAATATTGGGTTAAGATGGAAGGAGTACTCATGTTATGCTTAAGTCCACTTAATATTGTTGTTGTTTCTAATGTGTGCTATCACCGATTTCACCCAACCAGATTCCTAGCAACTATCTAATCTAAACCCTCCCCCACTCCCTCCCTCCCTCCCCTTCCTTGCAGCTGTCAAAGAGTTTTTCTTCTATACACAAGTCTGTTTTTGAGATCTTATTGTAGAGGTCTCATACAGTATTTGTCCTTTTGTCCATTCTAACTCTAATTTTAGAAAATATTTGACAAAGTAACTTGGTGCACCAGCTTATTATGTATAGCTATCAATGATCTGAGAAAGGATCCGAGAAGCTTGACCACAGGAAGAAGAATGAATCATCAGAATTGGAGACTCATTAACAACTTGCAGTATGCGGATGACACAACCTTGATTTCTGAAAGTGAAGAGGACTTGAAACACTTACTTATGAAGATCAAATACCACAGACTTTGATATGGGTTACATCTCAACATCAGGAAACCTAAATTCCTCACTACTGGCTCAGTACAGCAATATCACGATAAATGGAGAAAAGATTGAGGTTGTCAAGAATTTCATTTTCACTTGGTTCTATAATAAACACTTATGGAAGTAGCAGTTAAGAAATCAAAAGATATATTGAAATGGGAAAATTTGCTACAAAAGACCTCTTTAAAAGTGTTGAAAAGTAAAGACATCACCTTGAAGACTAAGGTGTGCCTGACCCAAGCCATGGTTTGTTCAATTGCATTATATGCATGGGAAAGTTGGTCAATGAATTAGCAAGACAGAATAAGAAGTGACACCTTTGAATAGTGGTGTTGGAGAAGAATATTGAATGTACCATGGACTACAAAAAGAACAAACAGATCTGTTTTGGAAGAAGTACAACCAGAGGGCCCCTTGGAAGCAGGACAGCCAGAGTGTGTCTCACATGCTTTGGCCATATTGTCAGGAAGGCTCAGTTCCTGGAGAAGAACATCATGCTTGGTAAAGTAGAGGGTCAGTGAGGAAAAGGAAGAGATGGATTGACACAGTGGTTGCAACAATGGGTTTAAACACAAAAACAACTGCTAGGCGTGGCACAGGACCAGATAGTGTTTTCATTCTTTTGTGGGTAGGGTCGCTATGAGTCACAACCAACTTGATGGCACCTAACAAAAACAACAGCAATGAATTTAAATAAAGAGTAGAAATGACTGCCACAAAATGAGCTTAGTGTTTGCCCAACCCATTAGCTTAATGTTTGCAGAATCTGCAAATTTGAAAATCAACAAATCAATAAATAAATTCCAAAGAGGTCTCCTAAGTTCGAGCTATTTTCTTTTTCTCTTCAAAGTCATTCATCCTTACCCATCTGTGCAGCTCCACTGCTTTTGTTGAGTTGAAAGCCAATTAGATTTGGTCAACTATTTCCTGCTTGTTTGGAAGACAAAAGATTCTAGCTTCATTCTGAGCATAATAAGTCTTTAATTTCCTCTTTCTTAATTATGCCCCCAATGTGGTATGCATGTATATGTTCGGGGATTAGGTAGGGGGAGCTCATGACATTGCCAACTCTGTGTTAGAGAATGACCAAATAAGCTTTTCCGGGATTACATGATTCGATCAGCTAATGACCTGAGTTTCGCATCACACAAGTTCTAAGGAGGCACATTAATTGACAGCAGTCAGGATGTTATGAGTTCGTCCTGTGCAGTGTCTTCATATGATGCAAAAAGAGGTAAGAGAGAAGACTAATAGGTGAAGTGCAGTCTCTAAAACATAAGGCAAAGGAAGAAGGGAAAATGGGAGAAGTTAGACTTGTGCAGGAGATTGACGAAGTCAAGTTTAGCTGTGAATTTCCCTCCTGAAGAATCTGTCTTTTCACAGAACTGTAGATTCTTATTTGATTTTGGCACAGCCCATCCTTCATCACTGCTAGAAGCAAAATCAGCAGGTTCTAGATGGAAAGTTTTCATGTTTCCCATGTTTAAGGATGCCAATCATTCACTAGCCTCAATAGTCAGACTTACCTCTTGGTTGGTAATCATGCTGCAAGCAGTCCTAAAAAGAGATCTGGAGTAAACACTGGAAGGATGACAGCTCAACTACTTGACAATTTTAAGAGTCAAGGGAAGGCATAATTTTAATCTCAGAAGCCAAATGTTAAAGGAAACTCCCCTTCCTCTTTAACAAGCACTTCTTACATCTTGCTGTTACCTAAACTAACCACAATGTGTGGGATCTCTGCCACAAGAAAGGATGGATGCTAACCACTCTATGATGAAACCCTGGCAGAAAATGAAGAAAAAATAAAGTAGATTTTGTTCCCAGCCCTCTTGACTCTCCATACCAACCCCAAACCAAACCCATGGACATCGAGTTGATTCTGACTCAAAGTGACTCTATATGACAGAGTAGAACTGCCCTGCATTGTTTCCAAGGAGTACCTGGTGGATTCAAACTGATGACCTTTTGGTTAGCAGACATAGCACTTTATCCCTATGCCACCAGGGTTTCCTGATAGCCCTTGTTAAATGCTTTCTTTCTAAATGAAAGTCAAGTGTAAGATAGAAGTAACTATACTACGAGAGCTTACATTCTCATGTTTTTCATTTTACAAAGAGACTTTGTATACTACATTCCATTTGGAGCCCTGGTGGTACAAAGGGTAGAAGTGCAGCTGCTAACCAAAAGGTCGGCAGTCCAAATTCCCCAGCTACTCCTTGGAAAGCCTGTGGGGCAGTTCTACTCTGGCCTATAGGGTGACTATGAGTCTGAATTGACTCCATGGCAATGGGTTTATATTCCATTTGATTTTCACAAGAACACTAAGAAGTAGATACTAAGAAGTAGACCCTTTCTATCAGTGGGGAAACTAATTCACAGAATTTGATGCAGCTTATGAAAGTAGTAAGTGGCAAAAGTTAGGACTCAAAACCAAATCTTACATCGTTAGAATATTCTTTCTATGATAACACCGCTTCCTCATGGAAAACAAATCTCAGTACTTAGAAAAATCCTATCTGGGAGACCATGCCAAGGCAGAATATCATGTTGTGCTTGTGAAGGAGTTGAGGTGACTTTGAACTTGGTTAAGCATGGCTTTTGGAACCTCAAGATTATGGTTGCTAAAAGCAAGGCTTTTATCCTGGCACCATGTCCAAGACCCTACAACAATTTTTGGGATCATTCTCCTGTTGTCAGTTCCCTCCAGCTTAGCATAGTGTACCACCCACTGACTAACACATCTGGGAGACTGGCACAGAACTTTGGAATGGGTAGACTTTCCTTGTGTTGGTGCCCCTTGTAATAGTGGTTTGTTTCTTCATTCTACTGCCAGGGAGTATGTCCTTTCATGAGGGCATTTGAAGGAGATGCTTTTTTGTTTAGTGATTTTCTGCACCAGCAGTTTCCTCATTTAGAGATTGAAATGGATATACCTCACCTTGGGAAGTGATGTTCTGGAATCTGTTCCTTTTCTGTGAGCAGCCAGGTGGCAGGGACACTGCAGATACAGGATGAAAGAGGACGCTGCTTTGCAGGGGAGAAAATGATCTGCATGAAGAATACTGAGTCCAGGAGATGATCCTTGCAAATATTTCCCCAAACTAAAGGAAAATAACCAACAGGTCCTGCCAGGATTGTGGCGAAGGAATCCTATAGAATGTACACAGTCAGCAATGTGGTTTCTATTGTGGGTTCTTTTTCAACGACTGTCAATTGATACCATTGGTATTTATGATACCATTGGTATTGCATGAGAGTTGAACAGAGCAACTTAGCCCAGCAGCCATGAATGGTATATTAGTGAATATACACTAATTAGTGACTATACTAATTAGTGAACCTCCTAATTAGTGAAGGCAATCCAGAGACTGAAGCATGAGGGAGATAACTCACCAATAGATAGGCAAGTAAACTTGTATCAAAGTTCACTGGTACTGGGGGTGATGTCACTGGGTGACGTAGTGAAATTAGGCGCTGTGATACCTACACAAGTTCAAGTTCACTGTACATTAAGAGGCTATGTGTTTCGATGTCAGAAGAGAGGGCATAGGCATTAGACAGTTCTGCATTCAAGTCTCAACTCTTATTTACCAGCTACATGGCCTTAGACCAGTCGTTTGACGTCTTTGAGCCACAGTTTCCTCATCTGTAAAATAGAAATAATGATACTTATTTCTAAGCCATTGAAATACCTGATAAATGGCAATTATGATTGTCATTATTATTTGACTCTGCCAAGCCAAGTGCCATCGAGTCAGATCTTATTTGACTCTACAAAGACTATATTGGTGACAGGTCACACTGGCATTACTTCCTGTTCCATCCAAGAAAATTGTTTTCCTTAGACTCCCCAAAGCTTAACCATTCGGTTTTGGATATGCTCTGAATAGAGGCAGCAGTAGAAACTAGGATCAAGAGGTGGCCAATCTTTGTAAGTACACCAGTGGAGAACCTCAAAGTGTAGTCATTTGATTGAAGAAATATGATTTGCATTCAACTATATTATTGTCATTTCACCAAAGCAGTCAGGTTAATCTCCAGACATTCAACTGCAATAGCTCACATTACCTGCTCTATGCTATCGAGCACTTGTTTGTATGTTATTAAAGTTGATGTTAGGTGTCATCATGTTGGTTCTTACTTGCAGCAACCCTATGTACAACAAGACAAAACACTGCCCAGTCTTGCTGAATCTTCACAATCTCTACTATGCTTAAGCCCATTGTAGCAGCCATTGTGTCAGTCTGTCTCTTGGAGGATCATCCTCTTCCTGGCTGACCCACTGTTTCACCAAACATCATGTCTTCAGGGACTGGACCCATCTCATAACATGTCAAGTGTACGCAGACAAAGTCTCACCATACATGTTTCCAAAAGGCATAATGACTGTACTTCTTCCAAGACAGATCTGTTTTTTTCTTCTGGCAGTCCATGCTATGTATTCAGTATTCTTTTCAAAGGTTCTGTTGTTCTTCAGTGTTCCCAGTCATTGTCCAGCTTTCACGTGTATATGAGACCATTGAAAATACTATGGCTTGGGTTAGGTGCAGTATTATCCTGTAAGTGACATCTTTGCCTTGTAACATATCAGACAGTTCTTTTGCAACAGATTTGCCCACTGCAATATGTTGTTTAATTTCTTGATTGCTGCTTCTGTGGGCATTGATTATAAATCCAAATAGAGTGCAATTCTTGACAACTATAATATATTTTCTCCATTTATCATGATGTTGCTTACCAGTCTGGTTGTGAAGATTTTTGTTTTCTTTATATTGAGTTATAACCCATACTGAAGGCTGTGGTCTTTGATCTTCATCAATAAGTGCTTCAAGTCCTCTTGACTTTTCCACTAGCAAGGTTGTATCATCTGTATATAACAGGTTGTTAATGAGTCTTCCTCCAATCCTAGGACTTCATTCTTCTTCATATAGTCCATCTTCAAGGCTTATTTGCTGAGCATGCAAATTAAGTAAGTATGGTAAAAGGATACAACTCTGATGTATACCTTTCCTGACTTTAAACCATGAAGTGTTCCTTTACTGTGTTCTAATGACTGCCTCTTGATCTTTGTACATGTTTCACATGAACACAACTAAGTGTTCTGGAACTCACATTCTTTGCAATGTTATCAGTAATTTGTTACGATCCACAAAGTCAAATGCCTTTGCAGAGTCAATAAAACACAGATAAACACCTTTCTGCCATTCTCTTTTTTCAAGGTGACATGAGCAAAGACAGCCCTCGTTCTATATTGTCTTCTGAATCTGGCTTGATTTCTGACAGTTCCCTGTGAATGCACTGCTATAATCACTTTTAGAAGATCTTCAGCAAAATTTCACTTGTGTGTGATGTCAATGATCTTGTCTGATAATTTACGTGTTCCGTTGTATCATCTTTCTTTGGGGTAGGCACAAATATGGATCTCTTCCAGTTAGTTAGCCAGATACCTCTCTTTAAAATTTCCTAACATATGTGAGTCAGCATCTCCAGTGATCCATCATGTTGTTAAAGCATCTTGACAGGTATTCTGTCAATTCCTGGAGACGTTTTTTCCATCAATGTCTTCAGTGCATCTTTGGCTTCTTCCTCCCATATCATTAGCTCTTGCTCATATACTATCTACTGAAATGGTTGAAAGTCAACCAACTATTTTTGGTACGGTAAATCTGTATATCCTTTCCATTTTCTTTTGATGCTTCCAGCATTGCTCAATATTTCCCTTGAAGAATTCTTCAGTGTTGCAACTGAGGATTGAATTTTCTCTTTAGTTCTTTCAGCTTGAGAAATCCTAAGTGTGGTCTTCTCTTTTGGTTTTCTGACTTCAGTTCTTTGCACATTTCATTAAAACTCTTTACCTGGTCTTCTTGAGGCACTCTTTGAAATCTTCTGTTCAGCTCTTTTACTTCATCTTTTATTTCATTCATTTTAGCTACTTTACCTTCAAAAGCCAGTTTCTGAGTCTTTTATGACTTTGATTTGGTCTTGCTTTCCTGTCTTTTTGATGACCTTTTGTTGTCTGCAGGTACAATGTCCTTGATGTCATTGCACATCTCAGCTAGTATTTGGTCATTAGTATTCCATGTATTAAACCTATTCTTGAGATGGCCTCTAAATTCAGGTGGGATATACTTGAGGTCATATGTTGGCTCTTGTGAACTTGATGCAATTTTCTTCAGCTTCACTTGAATTTACATGTGAACAGTTGGTCATCTGTTCTGCAGTTGGCCTCTCTCCTCATTCTGACTGATAGCTGAGCTTCTCCATCATCTCCTTCTTCAAATGTAGTCAATTTGATTTATGTATATTTCATATGGTGAGGTGTACATGTGTGAAATAAACAAACCAAAAATCCAAACCATTGTCATCAAGTCAATTCTTTCTCAGTGATCCTGTAAGGACAGAGTGGAACTGCCCCACAGGGTTTCCAAGGAGCAGTTGGTGGGTTCAAACTGCCAACCTTCTGAGTAGCAGAAAAGTTATTAATTATTGTACTACTAGGGCTACTGTAAGAGTAGAGTCACTGTTTATGTTGAAAAAAATATATTTGCAATGAATAAGTCATTAGTCTTACAAAAGCCTATTGTGCAGTCTCTGGCATCATTTCTATCACCAAGACCACAGTTTCCAATGACTGATATTTCTTTGTTTTCAATTTCTGCATTCCAGTAGCCAATAATTATCAATACATCTTGATTGTATGCTTGATCAATTTCAGACTGTTAAAGTTGATAAAAATTAATTTCCTTATCTTTGGTATTAGTAGTTGGTGTGTAAATTTGGGTAACAATCATGTTAACTGCTCTGTCTTGTTATTGCTTGTTGTTGCGGGGAGTCATCAGGATGGTTCCCACTCACAGTGACTCTGTGTACTGCAGAACAAAACACTGTCTCGTAGGCGTACGATCATTACGATCATTGTCCTATCACTGACTGTGTTATACTTCAGGACAGACCTTGAAATGTTCTTTTTGACAACACATATGATACTGTTCTTCAATTTGTCATTCCCAGCATAGTAGTCCATATGATGTGTCTGGTTCAAACTGGCCAATACCAGCAAATATCAGCTCATTGATGCCTACGATATCAATCTTTATGTATTCCATTTCATTTTTGACAACTTCCCAACTGTCCTAGATTCATCTTTCACACATCTCATATTTTTATTTAATAATGGATGCTTGCAGCTGTTTCTTCTCATTTTGACTCATGCCAGGCTAGCACATGCAGGTCTTACAAGTTTTAAGTCATCCAGATCACTAAGGAGGACTCCACTCTGAGGACGCTGCTCTTCCTTAGTTGGAATCTAGTACCTTCCAACGTCAAGAGCTCGTCTTCTGGTGCCATGTCAGACAACATACTGCTGCCATTCCTAAGGTTTTTGCTGGTCAATTTTTTCAGAAGTGGACGGCCAAGTCCTTCTTCTTAGTTTGCCCTAGTCTGGAAGCTCGACTGAAACCTGTCCACCATGGGTGACCTGGAGCCAAAGCCAAGTGCCATCGAGTCACCTGGAAGTCATCTGAAATACCACCGGGAGAGCTTCCATAATTACAGCAAAACACAAGTGACCACAGTACAACAAATTGACAGACTAGTGTCAGTCTTGCTCATATAGAACCTTTTTTTCTTTTCATTTTTTCAGTTGTTGACAAGAAAACTTAGCCAAAGCTATACATTAATTTCATATAGGGCCATTCTATCTAATGTGATTTCTTTGTAAATTGGTTTTATCTCCTAAATCTATCTCTGATCTGTTAGGACCAGTCACAACCTCTGTATATGGTTCCTGCCACTTACTGGACATTGACCTAAATACTTTATACATATTGACTTCTTAATCTTCACAGCAGTGGATACTCCATTTTTGTTTTCAAATAGTGATAAATAATACCACCCTTAGACCGGAGTAAGAGGTGTCTCTGCCCTGGGCCCTGTGCTTCAGTGGGTACATCTCTGGCTCTCCTCTAGTCTTGGCACTCCCTGTGAGGCAAAGACTCTACACGGCCAAGGGGATATGCTCACCCAGAAGTAGAGGCATGGTCAAGGGTTGGCCAAGGGGCACCTGTTTGTAGTGGGGGCACAGAGGGAACTTAAATCAATACAAGCAAGAAGCAAATGCACTGATGCCCTCATGGCAAAGGAAGATCCCCTGGGTGGCACAAATCATTAAACATTCAACTATTAACCTAAAGGTTGCCAGTTTGAATCCCAGGGACAACTAAGAAGAAAGGCCTGGCAACCCACTTCTGAAAGGTCATAGCCGCTGAATCCTTGGAGCATCGTCCTATTCTGAAACACATGGAGTCTCCAAGAATGAGAACCTGATTTGCTTTGCTTTTTATTGTGGAGGAGGAACACAATGGAAGAAGAGAGTTTGTGTTGTTGGCCAGCTGTCTCATTGTGGTCGCTTTCAGCCCTGGTACCCTGAGAATTCTAAATTTGAACTTTGGCTTCCTAGGATGATAGAAGATAAACAGTGCTAAAACCAAAAAAAAAAAAAAAAAATTGTTGTCAGTCAATTCCAACTCAGAGCAACCCTACAGGACAGAGTAGAACTATCCCCACAGAGTTTCCAAAGAGAGCCCAGTAGATTCGTACTTCTAACCTTTTGGTTAATAGCCATATCTCTTAACCAGTATGCCACCAGAATTTATAACAGAGCTAGCTTCATGTATGGCTTTTAAATCAACCCCCATTTTAAATGTGCCTCCATTTATAATCTTCCCTTAGGCTGTTCAGTTGCTAGGGGTAGACCTAACAAATTCCTTATAGCCAAGGAAATCAAGGAACGGAGAAGTTGAATAATTTGTTCAAAGTCACAGAGCAAGAAATTGAAAGAGTTGTGATTTGAACATAAACATAGGAGTCCTGAAATCTGAGTGGTCATCACTGCGTTTTTATCTTGGTTGAGTTTAAGGTGTCTGAAAATAGGATGTGAGCCTCTCATTTAATCTTCATGCTTTATGACCTCACACCATAATTCTGCAAGAAAATCTAAGATTTGTGTGCTACCAAAGAAGGTATGGCCTGGGAGCCTGTGCAGCCATTGCCATACTGCTTTCAAGAGGACCCATAATCCTCTGAGGTTTACTCAGGGACCAGTTAGATGCAAGGGACAAGCAGAGCAGTAGACTCTGAATCAACCACAGGAGAAACGTTTCCAACTGTCAGAAATTAGGATACTGGATAAAAATTTGGTCTGGGGAAAGCTGAGGACTTCATTACAGTGAAAGAAGTTAAAAGATATGTGTGTGGGGGCTGAGCCTTGGAGATGCAGGGTTAAGAGTCCTGCTGCTAATCAGAAGGCCTTCAGTTTAAATTTACCAGCCACTGTCTGAAAACCCTATGGGACAGTTCTACTCTGTCCTATAGGGTTACTGTGGCTCAGAATCAACTGGATGGCAATAGGTTTGTTGGTGTTTTTTGGTTAGTTTGGCAGAATAATCTTGGGTTTGGAAGTAAGACCTTAGTTGCAACCTTAACTTTGTATCTGCTGCTGTGTGACTTTGGGCAGGTTGTTTAAGCTCCCTAGGGCTGTACTCCTTCACTTGTAAAAATGGAGAGACTAGAAAGCCTGTGATAATTACACACAGACCGTGTAAAATTGTTAGCATAAGATCTGATGCCTTATCTGATGCCTACAGGAGACACCTGTAATTGGGAACAGGACCAATAACAGAAGTAGCAGCAGCGATTAAAAAAAAAAATCATAGTAGCTAATGCCCATATAGCGTTTGCTACACGCTAGACACTCAGTCAAGCACTTTATGTATATTAGCTCTTTAAGCCTCATGACAAGCCTATGAGGAGGCGCTGTCATTATTTTCCCTCTTTTACAAATGAGGAAACAGAGACCCTAAGAGACTAAGTTGTCCAAAGTCATTGGCATGATAATGTGGCAGAGATGCTAACCAGGAGTCAGCATACTTTGTGAAGGATCAGAGAGTACAGTCTAAAGCCTTGCAGGCCAGACAGTCTGTGTATGAAAACAGCCTCTTTTTTCATTGTTACAGTAGAAGAAAAAAAGGATAATGACAACCAATAAAAAAGGAAATAAAACAAAAATAAATATTTGGACACAAGGCATTTTAAGTCATCCCTATCCAGTAGAACCTGCCTTCAGACCTTATGTGCATGGCTTATTCTTAGGGATGAATTTCAGGCTAGTCTACAGACTATTAAATAAATAAACATCTAAAGTAAACTAACAGTAATTCTTAATATCTTTTCTGGTCCCTTTTCTCAATTCAGAAAGAGCCTATCATATGTTACTTACTGCCTTAGAAGTCTCTGTAGGCAAATTTTGCGCTTCAGCTAACAGATATGTATTATCTAGATCTCACCTTTTGTGGCTATATGATTCCGATCCTGGCATTGCTGTGTTCCCATGCTGTATGTTCTAGATCACTGATGGCACTGCAGAATCATTCTTGCCTGTAGACAAGAAACTTCTAGCTGGTGGAGGTCCAGTTAACTTCTCTGCCCCCAAAAGATGAATTGTTTTTGCTCTGTCTTGCACCTTTATCTCATTGTCCCTGGTATCTAAATGCGTCTGTCCTTCAGATTCTGCTTAAAGCTGATTGGACCATCTGATGGACTAGTTAAATAGAGTCTCTGCCACGTGATTATTTTGTATCTGTGTAAGTCATGATTTTAACTTTTCCTAAAGCTGCCATGACCACTGTCTTCTTACATGCAGATATGAGTTTATGTCTAGAAAGCACCTTGGCCAGGCTAGAGATGAGTAGATATAATGTGTTTGTCTGTTTAACGCCCACAGCTTAATCTCATCCTAATATTTACATTAAATTCCATGTCAACACTAGAGGCATAGAGGTTAAGTGCTATGGCTGCTAACCAGTAGGTTGGCAGTTCAAATCCACCAGACGCTCCTTGCAAACTATGGGGCAGTTCTACTCTGTCTGTAGGGTGGTTATGAGTGAGAATTGACTTGATGGTGGTAGTTTTGTTTTTTTGGTATTCCTCTGTTGACCCACTTCAGAGTGATAGGGAGTGGAAAGCAACAATGTCTTTATGGATTGGGAAGATATTTGTAGCTCTTTGCACTCGAGAGGCTCCTCTCAGGCATCATGGCATTTCACGTGAAAACTTGAGAGGTGCATCTCAGGCAACTGAGCAGTGATAGTTGTTATTTTTAACCAGGACCACCTTAACAAACAGAAAGGAATTGCTAAGCCAAGCCAAGTGCCATGAGTTGCCATGAGGAATTGCTAAGTGAGATAAAAAAACCCAAATTCCTAAAAACATTCACTGTAGCATATCAAAAAGATAACATTCTACCTCTAGTGTGTAAAGATAAAGGGACCGTCACTTGGTTGACCACTTGGAATAACGCAGGAATGACTACTGTAAAAAGGATTTTACGAGGTGGTATGGAAGTCAATGTCGAGAAACCTAAGATTATAATAAATTACATAAAATACATGGGTGGCGTTGATGGAGTAGATCAGTGTTCCTTGACATACTTTTTTGGTGAAAATCTTTAAGAGTCTTTGTGCAGGAGGCTTTCTGCAAGAGTGGAGCCACAGAGCTCTGGAACACTTGCCAGGCAGGCCAGATGTGGGCCTGAGGCTCCAGGCCATGTGGCCAGGCCTTAGGAAGCAGAAGCTGAAGAGACAAAGAGCCTGAGAAACTGAGCTGCCTCCGTGTCAAAGGGTGTGGCCGTGACCTCAGGGGTTTGAAAGGGTGGAGCCAGGGCTTTCTGTGTTTGTAAGGGTATAATTGCCACTCAACTGGGGGTGCAACTAAAGCTGAGGGGACAGAGTTGCTGTCCAAATGAGCCTTTCTAGCAGAGTTGTAGCACAGGGCCAGGGATCTCCAATCAGAATCCAGAGAGTATGGCCAATACATAGAGTCTGGAGGGCAGGGCCATTAGGTAAAATGTCTCAGAAAGCATAAGAGTACTCTCAAAGCTAATGTCAGGTATTTTTTTACTGTGATACATTTCCTGACAAACCGAGAGTGCACCTCAGATACTGTTTTGTAAAATACCGCACAAAAAAAAGTCACAGAGCATAATATTTAAAAGATTTTGTTTCATAAGATGTAGAAGTATATAAAATGTTAAAATATATTATTTGTATACATTTGAGTATAAAATCATTTTAAAGTAGCTATAAGAAACTTGTCTAACATGGGCAAAGTCGCCTCAAGTTGCTAGTTCACCCTATGGAAAAAGTCCTCAAGTGCATTAAATAGCCCAGAGGCACCGTGTTCTACATCATGGAAAAAAGCAGCAATTAAATTCCTGACCACCTTCTCTTCTCTGTTATTTCCAGCTAATAAGATTTGCAAAATCCAGGTTGCTTTTTTCCTGACAGCTTAAAATAAAATGTTTGTCTTTTATAGTGTAATGCCCATTTCTTTTAAAAATCAGTGTGTCAATATCACACCCGTTTTGGGCTTTAGCATTCCCAAATAACTGAACAAAGAAACTAAGTTGGAAAAAGTGGAAACTGTACACTTCCATGAGAACATTAATGCAAAATGTTCTTTCTGCTTGGCTGGTTAGAACAGGGCCTGGTGTAGAAAGCACATAACTCTATTACTTGATGATGGTTGTTTGCTATAATACACTCTCTCTTGAAATAGGTTTAAGAAGCTAATAGAATTAGTTGATTATAATTAGCGTTGATGGGATCGGCAGATTGAGGTTGGCACGATAAACCATCTCATTGAGTTCAGCAGGCTGTGCCAGCCAGCTTCCCTAGTTCTGCCTTGTGTCCACTTGAGTCCTGGACTTGGCGTCCCGATCTAGAGCCCAGCAGCCGTCCCCAAAGCCACTCATTATGTGCAGTACCTGCAGCAGTGCAGGACACAGAGTAGGCACTCAATAAACAGTTGTTGACTAAATGGTTTATGCAAATGATCCTAGCAAGCAGACATTTCTTGGAAGACGTTTGAAAACAATAACGCTGTAATTTTCTAGAATATTGTATGAATTTTTATTGCCTCATTTTATTAGAGCATGGAGTCCCTGTGCCCAATTATTGTCTCTCTTTTATAAATATTTTATTATGCTTTAAGTGCAAGTTTACAATTCAAGGGAATTTGTCATACAAAAATGTAAGCACACGTTGCTGTGTAACTCTGGCTGCCCTGTCCACACTGAGCCAGCGTACTCCTCCTTTACACTCTGTATTTCCTGTGTCCACTTAACCAGCTCCTGTCCCCCTCTGTCTTCTCATCTCATCTCTGGACAGGAGCTGCTCCATTCATCTCATGCATCTACTTAAGCCAAGAAGCACCATCTTTGTCAGTATCATTCTATGTCTCATAGTTCATTCAGTCCAACGTTGAACTGAAGGATGCAGAATGTCTTCTTAATACATTTTGTGATGCCAGTTGACCTAGATGTCCCCCAAAACAGTGGTTCCCTGACCCTTGACCCTGCCACTATGTCTTTCAAAGTGTGTGATTATATTTAGGAAATCTGTTTGCTTTTGGTTTAGTCCAGTTGTGCTGATTTCTCCTCTACTTCCTTCCTTTGCCTAACATAATTCTTGTCTACTATCTAATTAATGAATACCCTCTTCCTCTTCCCCACTCTTGTAACCATCAAAGACAGTTTTCTTCTGTGTTTAAACCATTTCTTGAGTCCTCATAATAGTGGTCTCATACCTTTGTCCTTATGCCATTGACTGATGTCACTCAGCGTAATGCCTTCCAGATGACACCATGCTATCAAATGTTTCATTATTATTATTATGGCATGGTATTCCATCATGTGAATATACCATAGTTTTTTTTTATCCATGCATCCATTGATAGGCACTGTTTTAGTCAGCTAGTGCAGCTCTAACAGAAATATCACAGAGTGAAATGGCTTTAACAAAGAAAGGTTTATTCTTACACAGTCTGGTAGGCTACAAGTCCAAATTCAGGATGTCTGCTCCAGGAGAAGGCTGTCCCCTTGTTGGGTCTCGAGGAAGGTCCGGTACTGCATCAATCTTTGTCCAGGGAGCATCTTGGCACAGGAACCTCAGGTCTGAAGGATGAGCTCTTCTCCAGGTCTTGCTTTCTTGATGGTATGAGGTTCCCAGTTAGCTGCTTCCTTTTCTTTCCTTTTATCTCTTGTAGGATGAAAGGATTGAGGGTGGAGCAAGGCATACTCCAGGAAAACGCCTTGACAGTGGAACAGGGAGGTGATCCTGTGAAGGGATTTACAGCCTCACCCTAATCCTTTAACATACAGCATAGGAAAACTACAAAACGGAGGACAATCACAAGATACTGGGAATCATGGCCCAGCCACATGGCTACACATATTTTTGGGGGGACACAATTCAATCCACGACAGACATCTAGGTTGCTCTCATCTTTTTCCAGTTGTGGACACTGCTGCAATAAACATTGGTGCACATATATCTATTTGTATGACAGCTCTTATTTCTCTAGAAAATATTCCAAGAAGTGGGATTTTTGAATCCTATGGTATTTGTATTTCTTGCCTTTTAAGAAAGTGCCATGTTGATTTCCAAAGTGGTTGTACTATTTACATTCCCAGCAGTAGTGTATTAATCCACCAACTTGACTCTGCCCCCTCCCAGCAGTAGTGTATTAGTGTGTCAGTCTCTCCACAGTCTCTTCAACGTTTATTTCTTTTTCTGTGTTTTTTGGATTTATGCCAGCCTTGTTAGAGTGAGAAGTTATCTTATTGTAGTTTTGATTTGGATTTCTCTAATGGCTGATGATTGTGAGCATTTCTTCAAGTATCTTTAGCTGCCTGAATGTCTTCTTCAGGGACGTGCCTGTTCATATCCTTTGCCTATTTTGTACTTGGGTTGTTTGTCTTTTCTTGCTGAGGTTCTGTAATATCTTACAGATTTTCGAGGTTAAATAGTGATTGGACTTATCACAGTTAAACTTATTTCACTAGTCTGTAGGTAGTCTTTTTACTCTTTTGGCGAAGTCTTTGAATGAACATAATTGTTTGATTTTGGAATATTCCTAGTTATCTATTTTCTTTTCTGGTGTTTGTACGTTGTTAGTAAGATTTTTATTATATTTACATCATGTGTTGGAGCTCCTAGCATTGACTTTTTGCCTGCCATGATCTTTATTGTTTTAGATTTGATATTTAGTTCTGTGACCCATTTAGACTTGGGTTTTGTTCACAATATGAGGCATAGAACTTATTTAATTTTTTTTTTTTTTTTGCAGACGGATATCCAGGTATCCCGGCACCATTTGTTAAAGAGACTTCCTTTTTATACAATTTATGGAGTTTGGGCCTTTGTCAAATATCAGTTGCTTATAGGTAGGTGCTTTTATGTCTGGATTTTCAATTCTGCTACATTGGTCTATGTGTCTGTTCTTGTACCAGTACCAGGCACTTTTGACTACCATGGCAGTGTAATTGGTCTTCAAGTCATGTAGTGTGATGCCTCCCACTTTGTTGTTCTTCTTCAGTAACACCTTACTCATCCAGGACTTCTACCCCTTCCACATGAAGTCAGTGATTTGTTTCTCCATCTCATTAAAAAATGTCACTGGAATTTGTATTCAGATTGCATTGTATCTATAGATGGCTTGGGGTAGAATAGATATTTTCAAGATGTTGAGTCTTCCTATCCATGAGCAAGGTATGTTTCTCCACTTACGGAAGTCTCTTTTGGTTTCTTGCAGTAGTGTACTGTAGTGTTCTTGTATAGATCTTTTTATGTCTCTAGCTCCATTTATTCCTCAATGTTGTATCTTCTTGGTTGCTATTATCAACAGTATTGATTCAGTGATTTCCTTGTTGATGTTCCCTTTGTTAATGTAAAGGAATCCAACTTGTATTTTGTATGTTTGTCTTATATTCTAGGTCTTTGTTCAACTCTTCTATTAGCTCCAGTAGTTTTGGGGTAAATTCCTTAGGGCTTTCTGTATGTAAGGTCATGTCATCTGTGAACAGAGATGTTTCTACCTCTTTTATTTCCATTTCTCACCTGATTACTCTGGATAGAACCTCCAGCACAATGTTAAATAAAAGTGGGGACATCCTTGTCCAGTATCTGTTCTCAAGAGGAATGTTTCAAACACTCTCCATTTAGCATAATGTTGGCTGTTGACTTTGCATAAATGCATTTTATTGTGTTGAGGAATTTCTCTTCTATTCCTATTTTTCTGACAGTTTTTAAATGATTGGGTGTTGGACATTGTCAAATGCCTTTTCTGTATCAATTGATAAAATCAAGAATTCTTGTCTTTTATTGTATTTGTGTGGTTGCTTACATCAATTGTTTTTCTAATGTTGAAAATGCATCCTGGTGTGAATCCCACTAGGTCATGTTTTTGCTAGGCTGTTGAATTATATTGGCTAGAATTTTTTGAGGATTTTTCATCTAAGTTCATGATAAATATTGGTGTGTAATTTTCCTTTTTTATGCTATCTTCACTTGATTTTGGTGTCAGGGTTATGATGGTTTCATAGAATGAATTTTTGAGGGAGTATTCCTTCCTTTTCTATGCTTTGAAATACCTTTAGTAATAGTGGTATTAAATTTTCTTTAAAAGTTTGGTAGAACTTTCCAGTGAAGCCATCTCAGCCAGGATTCTTTTTGATTGTAAGTTTTTAAATTACTTTTTCAATCTCTTCTTTTGTGATGGGTTTAAGTTGTTCTACTTCTGTTTGTGATAGTTTTGGTAGGTAGCATGTTTTCTATAAATTTATCTATTTCCTCTGGGTTTTCAAATTTGTTAGAGTACAATTTTTCACAGTACTCTGTTATGATTCTGCTAATTTCAGTTGGATTTGTTGTGATATTGCGCGTCTCATTTCTCATTTGAGTGATTTGCTTCCTCTCTTGTTTTTCTTTCCTGTTAGTTTATCCAGTGGTTTATCAATATTGTTGATCTTTTTGTAAAAAAACAGCTTTTTGTTTTGTTAACTCTTTGTATTGTTTTTCCATTCACCGATTTGTTTAGTTTTGCTCTAGTTTTTATTATCTGTTTTCTTCTGATCCTTGAGGGGATTTTTTTGTTGCTTTCTTTCTACTTTTTCAAGTTGTTGGGTTAATTCTTGGATTTGGGCCCTTTCTCCTTTTTAGATGTGTATACCTACTGAGATAAATTAACCTCTGAGCACTGCTTTTGGTGTGTCCCAAAGACTTTGGTGGGATGTGTGTTGTCATTCTCATTTGATTCTGCAAATTTCTTTATTTTATGCTTTATTTATTCTACAACCCCATAGTTTTTGAGCAGAGTCTTGTTCAGTTTTCATGTGTTTGATTTTTTTTTTCTTGTTTTCTCTGTTACTGATTTCTACTTTTATGGCTTTATGTTCTAAAAGATGTTGTGTAGTATTTTGATGCCTCAGATTTTGTTAAGACTTGCTTTATGACCTAATGTGCCTAATGTGTGGCGTCTTCTGGAGAATGTTGCATGTGCGTTGGAAAAGAGAGTATATTTGGCTGCTGTCAGGCAATGCGTTCTGTATATGTCTATGAGATCACGTTCATTGACTGTGGCATTTAGGTCTTTGGTGTCTTTATTGAGCTTCTTTCCGAATGTTCTGTCCTTTACTGTCCCCTTATGACTCAGCCTAGGTGAGAGAACAGTTTCTGCCCTGAGTTCCAAGCTCAGGGAAGTCAGTTGATATATATTTTTTTTCCTTCCCCCTGTTTGTTGTTAAATTGTTCCTTCTCCAAGTCTGGGAAAATGGCTTAAGGTGCACAGGGATCCTACTTCTGGCTCAGAAAGGGTCACTCTATGAAGCCAGGCACAGTGCAAAGGGAAGGGGAAGCTCTTGGAAAACAGAGATAGATTTATACTGAAGTAAAGTTTTAGATTCATACCATGTGTTATATGAAAGCCACATAGCTTTTGAAAACTGAATGTCATTTTCCACTGGTTCTGGAGGCATGATAGGATCCCTGCTGCTACGAAGCGTACCCTCTAAGCACCACTGCTCTGCTCACCACAGTGGCTGCAGCTGACCCCACCAGGTCAGGTCTGGTCAGTCCTGGGTACTCTGAGACTTAACCCTCCCTTTCCCTTTGCTCAGTCTGATTTCTCGACTTTCCCTTTGATGTTCAGGGTTCCTATAATATCATATGTAAATGATTCATTCCTTCCTCTGGGTTTTTATTTTTAGAGCAATCACAAGAAGCATGTGACTACACCACCATCTTGGCAATACCCTCCCAATTATTCTTAATTAAGCAGTAACTATTCATATGTAGGATCCGACTCGATGGTACTTGGCCATTCATATGCCCAGAATTCTTCTTAAAGCCACTACCAAGAATGACATATATGCATGACAGTGCCTGGTCTCACAGAGCTTACAGTCTGGTTGGAGAGAGAAAACGGACTGATCTATAGTAATGAGAAAACAATTGATGGTTCTCCTGGGACACTGACATGAAGTATAGCAGCCATGTATAGAAGAATAGTAGTGAGAAACTGGTTCGCAGAGAATGAAAACTGAACAAGACTTCATTTGGAGATATATTTGGAGTTTAGGATTTCTGTTTCAGGGAAGAGAACGGAAAGAGTAGATAAGACCAGAAATGTGAGCGGGACAAAATTACGGAAGTCCAAATCTCAGTAGAAAATTTGGACTTTATCAAAGAAAGGCAATAGGAAAATTGTAGAAATTTTTGAGTGGAGAAATTCATTCATAAAACTTATGTATGACACTGATAAGCCTGACCATGCATCAGAGATGCATTGTAAGAAGGGATGGAAGGGAAAGATTGGTAATGGAGTCAGTTTTTCTTGCTCAGATGATTGATAAAAAGTTGTTTAGTAACTGTGAAATAGAGGAAATTATTTAAGAATCCTGCAGAGGTAGATTCGCAAAGACCTCACTGTAAATTGGGCAGAAAATTGAGTGGTAAGTGGGTGGCATCCTATATAACTAAGATTTCTTGTTTGAGGTGGGGAATATGGATCTAGAGTAGAGCTAAGAAATAGAATAATGAATTAGACATTCTGAGTTTGAAGTGCTTACAGTCACCTTTATGAAATGCCCAAAAAGCAAATGGAAATATTTATTGGAACCTTGAGGAAAAGCCAAAGCTACAGATGTAGACATGAATTTCACCCACACAGTAGTGTTAATGTTGAACCTCTAGTACTTGATAAGATTACTGAAGAACAGAAAATAGACAATGTGGACTAAGGATTGGATACATGATAATGAAAATATTCAATGAGGAGAAAACCAGAGAAGCAATCAAAGGAGTTGGAAAGTTAGAAAGAGAACAAAAACCAAGGGCAATGGTGTTATTCAAGTCTGATGGAAAAAGGTCTTGAAGAAGAATGACCATCTATATCATCTTTGGATGTGGCATTCAGAAAGCCAGTGGTAGCATCAGAGAGTCAATGGTAGCTTTAGTATAGCTTAGCAGAGTTTTAAATAGACTTGTGGGATTGAAAATCAAATCGCACCAGATGCCAAAAGAATGGGAGCAAATCAAGAAAGGCATTGAGGGTACAATTTCTCTGTGCAAACATTTTGCATTGAAAAGGAGAAAGGAGGTCCATGATAGTCTGCATAGCAAACAGATATGGCAAGAACTCTTAGTGACTTTATACAGTGAAGGGGAGAAATCAATAGAGAAAAGAAATATAAGATATAGAAGAGGTAGGAGAAGAATAAAGGAAGAGGTAGATAAGAGTACTATCAAAAGCAAGCTCAAGAGATCAGTTTTGGAAAAAAAAACAACACTTTCCTCCCTCTTAAGCAGTGATAGACAAACTTTGTTTAACTTTTTATCAAGATGATTAGACCCTTACATAATATTATACAAATTGTGTACAGTGAGCCAAATAGAGTGACTCAGCTATCTGCTGACTATGACCCATCGTTTGTACTCATTTCATCCAATTTTGTATTTTCTGCATCAATTCCATCGCTTCAGACTTGGCTTCTCTCCCCTCAATTAATAGTCTACTGGACTGTCTATTTGGCTTTCAATCTTATTTTTATCCCTGGGAACCACTTCTGAGGTCACCTTGAACTTCAATGTATTCAAATTGCTACCCAATTTACCTTTTTCCTCTTCAGCCAGTGAAGATTCCCATGAATTCACACTGAGCTCAGTTTGTCCAGGAGGGGATGACAGAGCCTAGGTGCCAAGGCTGAAATGCACCATTTGGTAGCTGAATGAAGCAAGCATAAACTGAGTGACCCTTTGACAAAAGATCATTCCAACTCTGAGTATTGGAGGTCACTTAGAAGGGGAGTCGGTTAAAAGAAGAGTTTGAGTTTGGTAGTGTTGAGATTGATGTGACAGAATATTCTTAGGCAGTTGAAAATCTGGCACTGCTGTTCATATAAGTCTCCAGTATCTATCCTGTTATAAACTTGACTCTATTGTCTACTTCTAAATTAATCCACATACATTTATTCATATACCTGTACAAATTGCTGTTGAGTAGATTCTTACTCATGAAAATCCTGTGTGTGTCAGAGTACAATTATATTCCATAAGATTTGCTATGGCTCATTTTTGTGGAAGTCAAGCTGGCTATAACTCATGATGACCCCCATGTCCAACAGCACAAAACATTGCCTGGTCTTACATCATTTTCATAATCGTTGTTATGCCACAGTCCATTGCTGAGGCCACTGTATATTTTGAGTGCCTCCTAGGCTAGCTGGCTCATCTTCCAGCATTGTATCAGACAGTGTTCTGTGTGATCTGTAGGGCTTTCTTTGGCCAATATTTGAAACTAGACTACCATGCCTTTCTTCCTAGTCTGCTCATTGTGGAAGCTCCACTGAAACCTGTTCCCCATGGATTGATCCTGCTGGTATTTGGAATACCAATGCCATAGCTTCTAGCACCACAGTAACGTGCAAGCCATCACACTTGACAGACCAGTTGTAGATATGTGTGTGTGTGTGTGTATGTGTATACTCTGTCCTGAAGAGTCACTATGAGTCAGAATTGACTCAGCAGCAGTGGATATGTATATATACATCAATGTTAGATCTCTATATAACATTGATTTAAGTTCATCTACATTTTCTTCATCAGTATCTTATTCATATGTCTACATGTCCTTTTCATATGTAATAAAATTAACTTAAACAGAATAGGACAGAGTAGAACTGCCCATAGGGTTTCCATGAAATGGTTAATGGATTTGAACTGTTGAGTTTTTGATTAGCTGCCAAGGTCTTAACCATCATGCCATGTATTTGGGTAACTTTCTCTAAGCAAAGAGTTCTAAGTGCTTCATTAATTCTTTCTGGCAATGGTGATAAGTAGCTTCCAAAACAATTTTATGTAGGTTCAATCTGACTGCACTTGGTTTAAATAAACAAGTTTTCAAAGAGGCCACAACTTCCTGCCAAGAGCTGTGGTTGACTGTGAACAGCCTGTTCTGTCGCCGCAGACAAGCAGAGGAAAAGCAGAGCCTGCTAAGAGGTTGGGGGAGGTTCTTACATTACCTTGTAAGACCCGACTTTTTCATCTCCAGAGGCCTTCAATTTAAAATAGCCAAAGCCATAAAATATCCTTGGGCTTTCTTTATTGCCTCTGCTTCCCCTTATTGCCGTAAATGTAAGTCATTAGGAAGATTCACTCCACCAAAGACCATGGAGAATTGTCCGAAATGGAGCAGAATCATAGGATGAACTGAAAGTTCTCTATTTTTATGAGTGTTGAATTAGGATATCTGCAGGGTCTGTGGAAGTGAAGAGATTTGATACACTCCTTTAAGAGGGTACCCCAGGAGTGCTTCTGACATGAGAACTACAGATTCAGCCCCATGCTCCCCTTCTAAGGAGCTTACTTCGTGTCAACTAAATGTCATAATAGGAAGAAAATATGGAATCTGGCTATGCTAGATTCACAATACAATGAAAGCGCTTCCACTAATACCGACTAGTGAGAGTCATGAGTTCTCAAAACAAATCTTTCTTTCTGTCTCTGGGTAAGTATTTTCTGCTGCCAATTGCCTCCTGTAGTGGTGCTTACTAGCTTAGTTTCTGTTTTTGAACTGCCGTCACATGGCCTGTATTCAATGCCACTGTGCCCCTCACTAGGTGATACAGAATATAAAACCTCCGCCTTGTTACCTAGTACTACTATAACACAAATATCACAAGTGGGTGGCTTTAAAGACTAGAAAGATATTTTCTTAGAGTTTTGAAGGCTAAAAGTCCAAATCAAGGTTTGGCCATGTTGATTCTTCTCTTGCTGAGCGTTCCTTCATTATTGATAATCATCATGTGACATTTGTCTTACCCAGTGTGTGCCTGGGAATCTCCCTGCTGCTCTACAATTCAGCAATGATTAGGTTTGGATCCACCCTACAGCAGTATGACCTCAGCTGATTGATTACATGACACTAGATTGCAATATGGCAGGTGATTACCTTAGATTAGGTTACATCCACACTTTTTTTTTTTTTGAAGGGCTTGCAATTCAATCCATAACAACTTTTCTTCTTATGTAAACTCTAGGATTTCTTGATTTCCTCTCTGTATCTTCTGTAATTCTTCTGCATCCTCCTACCAACCCCAGAGGACTACCATTATCGAAGGGTTATTGTCCAAAATGGGACACTATTTATTAATGTTTATGCCAGAAAATGGGTGTAAGCTAACACTCTTCCATGTAACCTAAAAATGCGATCATCCGTTAAATGGGCTGTATCAGTGGATTCAGTTATCCTCAGCTTCTGATTGGCTGGCCAGAGATTGGAATAAGAGAATGATGCCAGGCTACCACTGCTTCTTTGTGTTATTCCCAGCACCGGCTAAGTCATGGAACCCTAAGTTCCGGGGCTGCCGAATGGATTTCTCCAGGTAGCTCTCTCTGGGTTACACCAGGTGCTTCCCTCCCTAGCCTTTCAGAGGTAGGATGGTAATTGTGTTCTTCCTCAGTATTCCCAGGCTACTGCATCGTCCCTGTGGTATCTCTGTACTTGGCCTTGCCTTTGTCAATAACTCTTTTGTTGAAGTCTCCTCCTATTATCCCATTGTGTGAATTTGCTTATTGCCAGGACCCTGGCTGATACAAATTCATAGAGCAATTACACCCACCTCCTAGACTTCTTAATTGAGGCAATCTCTGGAAAGTATATAATAGCAATTGTCCACTAAAAATGACAGTTATAGATTAGTTATTATAATCATTTGTGCTTCAGAATGTATTTTTGCATACTTCATCACATCTGGCCCTCCAAATATGCACCAGTGGGGGAAACTTTTACGTTCCTTCTTAATTAACAGATGAGGGAACTGAAGTGAATGGAGTGACTGATTTATTCAAGGTTAAAATGTGAAAAGAAAATTGAAGAACTGAACCCAGGACTCTTGAGCCTACAGCCATGAGCTTCTCACTGCAATTCACTGCAAGAATGTTTGTAACCAAGAGGGTGTGACAGGGTTGCTCCTTGACTTCTTCAGGTTTACTTGTGACAATTAAGTGTCACCATTAAGCACATTGCTGTACATCTCTAATGCTAAGTAAAGAAATAAGTAGGTTGTTGGAATGAAGACAAGTTGTGAGCTACAGGGAAGAGCAGTCAGAAAGTCATGAATTCCAAATGGCCCCTTCCCATTCTGTGCCTACAAATTGGGTTTTCAATTAAATTTATACCGTGATTCTGAGTGATCAGCTTGCCCATCCTCAATATGCCCAATATTTCTGGAATACCCAAAGGGTACCTCATGTATCAGGCCGTCAGCTAGAGTCTCTAAGACTTCCTCCCAGCTTCTCCTCCATGACTCTTGCTCCATCTTCTTGACATCACTGTCTGTGTACTTGCTTGGAGAAGCCACATGGCTTTCTTAGCCAGTTGTGCTATTATTAAAAGCTCAATGTCCTCGGCAGTTCTGCTACTTCCAATTGCTTCCAAGTCTTCCAGTGTTTACGTAGGAGATAAAAGAGCCACCTCATTTCTCTGAGCTATACTTGGTCAGCTGGACCTTGAATTGGTCCTCTATGTACCAGCATTTCACAAACTCTTAAGACTCTGTTCTGCATCCCCAAGCTGCATGGGTACCAACTCTGTCCAACAGACCAAATAAGAAGCAGTTTCCTCTCTGTTCTTTTTCCCTCCCCATTCAGCCTCTTCTTATATCCAGCATTCCTTACTGCTTTCAAAGATCCAGAAATCCTCCTGTATAACAATGATTGGATTTGGTCCCTGGGTGGGTAGAACACTCTTAACAGCCAGGTCTGCACACCCTGAATGCCTTGTTTCAGATGATGTCATTTCAGGTTTACTGTTTCACAGGGAACAAAAAGAAAATCAACTCGCCAAACAGAAAATCTTCCCAAGCAGGGATTTTTAGCAGAAAAATGTGCCAATTACTGTGGTGAAGGGTACCTTCTCTCTGAGGATCAACTTGACCATTCTTTTCCAAGGACAACATGGTTTTTATGGATTGAACTCACAAAGCAAAAATTCAAGAAGTCTGTGTTCCCATCTCTCCTCTGCTATTTATGGACTTGGTGTTTAGCTTTGGGCAAGTCACTTAACCTCACTATGTCTTCGGTGCCTCATCTGGAAACAGAATAAAAAATACATACCTTCTTCATGGGAGAGTTATTTGGATGAACTAATTAGTGATCTAGAAGTCCTGTATTCATGTGGGGGAAGTCTACTGGTGTGTATTCGGTGACACTGCACACACCCTTTGTTGCCTCGGTCCTGCCTGAGGACCTCCAGCTGTTTCTGATTTCTCAGGCACCAGGACAGTGCTATCCTCCTCCCGGCCTGAGGAGCAGGCGTGGCAACAGTTTCCAAATTATCCTCTGTGAGAAGACAGCTCTTTTGCCAAGGACTGCCACCACAGAGCAGCCCATTGAAAGGCTACATCTCTGAGCATGATCATTAGTATTTCTATCCATTCCTAAATCCTCTCATGAGCTAATGTCAGGAAGTACACTGGTTTTCTTTCTACTCGAGATATACGAGGACTACCGTTTACGTTCACAAGCTCATCCTAGAAAAAGTGCTGCATACCTTGAGAAATCCAACTCATGGTGACTCGAGGGCACTTGGCTTGGGCCTTGAGAAAGGAAAACCTGAAGAATTGCAGCCTTTCCTAAAATACTAGAAGCCTGAGGGCTTCCAACCTGAAGAGTTATAGTCTTGTTAAAAGCACCAGGAGCCTGGAAGCCTGGCACAAGGGAAACCCCCACACAAGTGCTTCCTGAAGCAATTTAACCCCAGGGAAAGGAGAGTTCCTTCTCTCAGTTTAAGAATTTGTTTATCTTTATCTTTGTAACCATGTTAACACCAGTTAGAAGATAAAATGATAATTTGTCAAACTGCTATGCCATTGAAATTGCAGTGTGAAAATTCTTTTGTGTGCTTCTTTGAGAAAACATATAAATATGTATGTTTGATAATAGAACGGGGTGCACGGCTATTTTTTGGACTTGAGTCTGACCACCGCACCACCAGTTAATAAATCCTCTTCCTCTTAAAAGACAAAATGGTGTCTGAGGTGTTTTCTGCTCTGCAGGCGAAGCTTGTCTTTGTCTTGCAACAACTTCATTGCACACTATCACTACGGTCAGCTTCAAAGTACTCCCCCTGGGAAGCCATGCACTGACTCAAGTGTCTAGTCCGCCATTCAAAGCAATTTCGGAACTTTTTCTGGAATGGTCATCAGAGCTGTTGTTGTATTATCCTTGACGTCCTAGATGTTGTCAACATGTCTTCCTTTCAATATTTCCTTTATCTTCAGGTGAAGAAAAAAGTCACTGGGGGCCAGATCAGGTGAGTAGGGGATGGGTGTTCCAATACAGTTATATGTTTACTGGCTAAAAACTCCATCACAGACAACTATACAGTTAAGTTCACAAACTTGTCATCATGCCACCATGCCCAACAGCAGTTCCAGAAAGAGTTCCAAAATTGCTTTGAAGGGTGAACTAAGTACTGGCATCAGTGCATAACTTCCCAAGGGCAGTACTTGGAAGGTGACCATAGTGATATTCAACAATGAGATATGCGGCACTTAGAACAATTAAGTTCAGGGACTCAATTGTGGGACCTTGTATACATACACCCCAACACATACATGTACACCAACACACACACATAAAATGCACACAAGTAGATGTCAAACACACATACACATCAACACACATACATACACCAAGGGACATGCAAATGAAAACACATACATACTTTTGCACATCTGGTAACACCTGTGTGTGCAGATTGAGACCCTATGAGCCACTGAAATGGTTACATGCACTAATGAGGGATACTGTGGATAGCTAACTCAAGGGACCAGAAAACCAAAACATTGTTAACATGTGGATTTGGGATGTGCAAGTATTACATGATTCTCTTAGTAATTTATGTTTTACTTGGCTAATGCTGAAATGTGCGTATCTTCATTGAGTATACAGTAGTTGTCACACGGTCAGGCTTCCCGTTTGCATGTCTATGGTCAATCTACTCCCTGTGCTTCAAGTATGTTCCTCATGATTTTTTGGTTTGCTTGTAAATCTTAATCTTTCTTGAAGAGCTACCTCAAGTCCTATCTCTTCCAGAGGTCCATTCCAACTCTCTCTGACTTCACGATTTGCTTCTTCTACATTTCTTTAGCACTGAGTACCGTGGGTTCTCCACATTTTCTACTTTATATTGCTATTTGTCTTTTTGCAAATGTAACTCAGATGTTAGCAATTGTCTCTTGGCCATTTAAGATCTAAATAGCATTAATTTTAAACTCCGTTGAACACACAGTGGAAATGCAAAGCCCTCCCTGAAATTCCTCAATTTCTTTTGGGTTTATATTTCCTATGGTCCCCTCTGACTATGGACTCATACTCTTCTTAAAATATCTCACTTTATAGATCATCTTTCTACTGAAGAAGTGCTGTCTTGGCTTTCTTGGGTTCACCTAAATGTAAACCCAGTCCATCCTCTAAGTTCTCCCCACTCTCCTTCTCCCCTTAGATTGTTTGTAGTGAAGTAGCTGTTACTGAACACTTGAGGATAATGGTGGGAGGGGACATCACAGGGACACTAACAACTAGAAGTTCCATACAGGACATCCCACCCCTCCAGCTATCTCACCACCAGCATCTTGTTATTGGGTAGCTCATATCCAGTCTGACATCATCTGTCCTGATCCCCATCTTCCTCTGTCACTCTTTTTTCCTTTCTTTCACAGGCAGAGCAAACTCTCTGCCCTTTTCTCACTCAGAGTACCTCAGCCTTAGCTTTTGTACCTTTGGCTCCTGGATATGCCTGTCACTGGAGGCTTGCCTGCTGTCCCTAAATACCAAGACACTTTCCACCAAAAGGTAGTTTGTTCCCAGGAGAAATTTCATGCCAGCTGTTAAGATACTTTTATATTGGTACCCATATGCCTCTTTACCCAACTGTACTATCAGTTCCTCTAGCCCGGATCACTTCTCATTTGGACTTACTTCCTTAGGATGTTCAGTGCTTGGTACAAAGTAGGGTGTATTAAGTCTTATTGATGATGGTGATGTCTACTATATGCAAAGAGTTTTGCTCAATATTGTGGGAAATACAGAAATGGGTCTGATACGGATTCTTCCCTCAGAATCTCAAGGCATAATTTAAGCTAAACATGCTGCTACTGTTGATATTGACGGCTACCAACAAGAAGATGCATAGCACCAGCAGGTTGGGTCTAGAATTCTCACCTTCCATCCAGGAGACCCAGTGAATTTGATTACTGCATGTGTGTTGTTTTGATGTTAAACAAGTTTCAGTGGAATTCCCGCACTATGATGGACCGGGAAGAAAAGTCTGGTAATCTACTTCCAGAAATCAGCCAGTGCAATTGATATGACTCACAATAATCCGATCTGAAACTAATCATGGAGCTATCAGAGGAGTTGGTAGCATTTAGGTGTTTTGTGAAGGGGGTCACCCGAGTTGAGGGCTGACTTGATGTCAGTTAACAACAAGAAAAGGAAAGAGGAAATGGAAAAAACAAAACAACAACAAAAACTGTGTGCTGTTGAGTTGGGGGAAATTGAAATTTACTGTGGGTAGAGAACCTCTTACAATAATATTTGAATGTTGATCATTAACCCATTGCCACTGAGTTAATTAGCAGCCAAGCTCTTACCCACCATGCCACAAGGGCCACTAGGTGGCCAGTAGGTGCAAATTATGCTGGTAGCGAATCTGTAGAATTATATTCAAAGTATAGAATTTTGCATAATGAAAATCCGATGATGGCATAGTAGTAAGCAATCGATGACTTTTCTCTATAAAGTTACCATTTTTCTTTTCTAAAGTTTTATGCTATGTTTGAAGTTAAAAAAAAAAAATTCAAATACAGGCCTACATTTAAAAAGCATTATGGTAAATTCTTAGTAGGTATCACACTGCCTAAGAAATAGCACACTGATGATACATGTGAAGCCCTTGGGGTGTCTCTGCCTCATCCTGCTCCCTTTTCTCCCCATCAGAGATAACTAATCTGTGACACTTTAATTTAATTTTTCTGTTTGCACTTTCCCAGATAAGACTGTAAAAAAACCTTGTAGCATAGGCCTTCCTGGAGGCAGACTTGTGGTTACAAAGTCTCAGAACCTTTACTTAACTCCTCATTTTCTAGGTCAAAAGGAATTCCTAGCTTAACCCACCCTCACTGAGGGTGGAGCCTTTCCTGGATTCTGGCCTTAGGATAGCTATCCATTTCAGCCCTCACCATGTGTGGGACTCCTGAGGCTTTTATAGCAAGCGCTCTTTGGTCACTCACATTTCCCATTCCCTTTCTGTCCCCATGGGGAAGCAGTGATTTAGTCACTAGTTTGTCATCTCTTCTTTCTGGCTCCTTGTTCATTTCCAGCCTCTGGAAATTCCCATTCCTTCCTTGGGAGTTTAACCCTAAGTTTAAAATAATGCAAAGGCATTTGCCATTTTTCACTCAGAATTTTTAGGCTACCATAGTGTCAGAAAAGTGTCCCTGTAGATTTGCGCAATTCAGCAGCCTACTTTATGTCCCTGAAGGGGAATGAGTTTGCCACTGTGTCCTTGTCGTTCACCCAGCTGCTACCACAGCCCTCGGGCAGTTGTCATTGGACTTGAGCACTTTCCCACTTTGCTGGCCTCTTAGCCTCGCATGCTGTTCCTTACGTTCTTGCTTCTTATCACCGTCCAGCCTTCGGTCCAAGTGTTTCTCAGCAGAAAGGCCCTTGTTGACCACTCCGTCCAAGTGGACGCTCAGTGGACTCTCAGTGGACCCTCAGTGGACTCTCAGTGGACGCTCAGTGGACTCTCAGTGGACGCTCAGTGGACGCTCAGTGGACTCTCAGTGGACGCTCAGTGGACGCTCAGTGGACTCTCAGTGGACTCTCAGTGGACCCTCAGTGGACGCTCAGTGGACGCTCAGTGGACGCTCAGTGGAGTGGCCCTAGTTACTGCCTATGTCTTTGTCTTATGTTATTGTCTCTACATTTCCTTATTCAAAATTGTCGATTCCGTGCTGTCTTTCCTTGTTGAACATCATTTCTATATTCCATTATATAAGATCATTGAGAGCAAGGACCTTGACTTTCTGATTTACCACCACAGACACCATCAACAGTAAATAATACATGGGTAACATTCAGGAAATACTTATCTGAATGAATTAACTAACTCAATGTATATAGATTACAAAATACGCAGCCCTAAGAAATATTTTATACGTAATTCTGAATGCTTTAATATCTTTTCCAAAGACAAATTTTGGAACACCACCAGATTGCCAAATAACTAGCAATGAGGCAAGCAAATGGAATTACATTGAAGGAATGAATGAACAAATACCAGTATGGGGTAGATTAAAAAGAACGCTGCCTTGCACTAGTCTATGGTGATCTGCCTGATTCAACACTGTCCTCATAAAAGCAGTTTGGGAAACATTCTAAATGATCACGTGCTAGTAGCTATAAACTAGGCAAATTTGGAGTTTTCCCAGAAAGTGACACTATGAAGGACAATGAAGTAGAAAATTCATGAAGAGAGGAGAAAACATCTCAGGCAGATTAGTTCTTGTCTAGAGATTTAAAATGAAGACGATAAATGAGGACTCTGAAGTCGCCAAGAGTTGGATCCGACTCGACGGCACTTGGCTAAGATCACTAGAAAAGGTTGAGTATCACTGACATGTCAATTCATTCCTTGAGTCAATAAGCATTTCTGAGTGTCTCATAGCGAGGACAACAATACTGCCACATCCTTTTTCAATTTTCAAAATGAGAAAGGGCTATTCATGTGTTCTTGAGTAAACTTACCATAATTTTAAACCAGATGGGAAAATCTAAATGTGTACATTTCTGTGCTTTATATCCCTGTGTTTGTGTGCTTGTTGATTTTCCAAAATAAAATTGAAAAGATCAAGCTATTGTTCTATATAGCTGATGATTCAAAAGTGGTTTCTCCATTGTAAACTGGAGGCATTTATGAATCATTCATAGAACTTGAAAGGAAAAACAAAATTCAGACCACCATTCACTAGAAACAGATTGAAATAAAAAACATGTCTGCAGGCCCATGATAGGTTTTAAAGTGGATAGATGATAGATAGGTGAATAGATGGATAGATACTAAGCTATGTCACCTTCAGTGTCACAAGTGCATATCATTTTGTAAAAAAATAAACTAAGTGTACCATATTAGAGATAGAACCAGGTCCAGCTATGTAAGATTAGTAAATAACAGCAGAAGAACAGAATTACTCAGTAATTCTCTGTTTAGAAAGACAGCAACAATGACAAAAAATTAAACCAGCACTAAAATATAGGCATATACTTCTACCCTGCAGCAAAAGATCATTCAAGCAGGATGAGCCTGACTATTTATTCCCTGAGCACTTAGGAGCTCACAGTTTTGACAGCAGTGTCTGATTAGAATGAGAAAGACCAGTGAAGACAAAACTAAAGAGCTAATGCTATACTATTATTTCATGAATCAGTGGAAAGAAATATAGTGAAGTTTCCATAACATGTTGATGCAAACTAAATCTTCTTCTTTGCAGACAGCCCCCTCTGTGTCTGAAGGTAAATGCGACTTGATAAACACAATTATCTAGCCGAAATAGACAACAATTTCCCGACAGTGGAATTCAATATAGCCCAACAGAGTGATGAATTATCAGTCCAGAGAGAAGCATTGCTGAGTCCAGCCATGAAATTTCACACAAGAAAGGAATTCACATCTGTTCGTAAATGACAGTAAACCAGAAAGATAGAAGATTGATTCTGGAGCCCCTGTAAATGGTACGGCTGTTAAAGCAGAAGAGGTTGGAAAGTCATTCCCTTCTCTGAGCATAGACATTGGGGTAGTAATCTGTTCAGCGGGAAAACTAGCTAACAAGTTGATGCTTCCTGAATTGTGCTTTCCAGATACAAAATGAAAGGCTTTAGGTGGTGGTACTGGCTCACTTTGAAAGATTCAGAATCTGCTTCCAGAAACACCTTCGAGTGCTGTGTGCCAGGGCCAGTGTAGGACATTAGATGTTTATTATGGCGACAGACTAAGAAGGGAAATCATCTGAGGAGCTCTAAGAATTCCCTCTTCTAGAAGAACGACATTCCTTCTAGCTGTAACCCAACCAGCGTGCTTGGGATTTTCCTCTTTGTTGGAAACCGGCTCACCTGGAATGGCTGAAGGCCATAAATGGAGGGAATATTTGCAGCATTCCTCCCCCTGGTAGCTCTGCTAGCTCTCTGAGGCTGTCGATTTTACACCTCCTGCGAGCCTGGAAATTTTTCTTCAGTTCATGCAGCTTGAAATTGCTGGCATGTTCATTCCTGTATCCCCAGGTCTTCACATACACCATCGTAATACTTTGCTTGGTATTCTTGAGCCACCCTTTGAAATCTTCTGTTCAGCTCTTTTACATCTTTACCAGGGGTATCATTGCTAATGTCAGATGAACACTAGATAAAAGCAGAGAATCCTAGAAAGATGTTTACCTGTGTTTTATTGACTATGCAAAGGCATTTGACTGTGTGTGTCATAACAAATTATGGATAGCATTGCAAAGAGTGAGAATTCCAGAGCAGTGAATTGTGCTTGTGAGGAATCTCTACGTGGATGAAGAGACAGTCATTTGAGCAGAACAAGGGGATACTGTATGATTTGAAGTCAGGAAGGGTGTATGTCAGGGTTGTCATCTTTCACGATATCTATTCAATGTGTGTGCTGAGCAAGTAATCTAAGAAATTGGACTATGTGAAGAAGAATGGGACTTCAGAACTGAAGGACGATTCATTAACAACCTGTGTTGTGAAGATGAAGCATTCTCGCTTGCTGAAAGTGCAGAGGACTTAAAGCCCTGGCTGATGAAGGTCAAAGACCACCATCTTCAGTATGGATTATATCTCAACATAGCGAAAACAAAAATCCTCACAAATGAGCCAAAAGCAACATCATGATGAATGGAGAAAGACCCAGGTTGTCAAGGATTTCATTTTACCTTGAATACTCTGGGGGTCAGTTCTGCCCTGGCCCCTAGGGTCGCTATGAGTCGGATCTGACTCGACGGCACTTGGCTTGGCTTCTCCACAATCAATGATCATGGAAGCAGCAGTCAAGAAATCAAAAGATGCATCACACTGGGAAAATTGACTGCAAAAGTCCTCTTTAAAGTGTCGAAAAGCAAAGATACCAACTTGAGGATCAAGGTGCGCCCCCTCAAGCCATGGTGTTTCCAATTGCTTTCATATGCATGTGAAACTTGAAAAACTGAATGTGAATGGATAACTTTGAATTGTGGTGTTGGTGAAGAATATAGAATGTATCATGAACTGCCAAAGAACAAGCCTATTTTTGGAAGAAGTACAACCAGAATGCTCCTTAACAGGAGAGATGCTGAGACTTTGTCCACACATACTTTGTTATCAGGAGGGATGAGCACTTGGAGGAGGGCATCAAGTTTGGTAGATAAAGGGTCAACAAAAAAAAAGAAGGAAAAATAAGGAGGACCCTCAAGAAGATGGACTGACAGTGTGGCCGCAACAACAGCTTCCAACATTAGCAACAGCTGTGAGGACAGCACAGGACTGGGCCGTGTTCCGTCTTGCTGTGAATAGCGTTGCGCTGAGACAGAACTGACTCAAGGGCATCTAACGACAACTAACCCTGGACAGGATTTAAGACAAATGTGTAAGATTCCCATTGCTTCAGGTTTGTGCTGTATACATATGAAATCCTCCTGCACTAACACCAGCTGAAGAGACCAGCCATCGCATAAGCATAAATTCCTCCTTTATCTAAGGATGGCATTGAGCCATGAGAGGGCTTTGCTAAGGTGAGTCACATGTTGAAGGACTGGGAAAGATCTAGTCTTTAGCTCATGGGGCTTTTCTCCATCACCAAGGAGGCCTGAAAGGGTCACAGGGGTGTTGATCTATTCTGCTGTTTGCTTGGGAAAATGAGTTTAGCACAGTGTCTTTCTGTGTACACCTTGTCCATGAGTTTGAATTTCCTTCAAACACAGGTTGTGGTCAAACACTACCACAAATACCTGACCTTCTGGGTGGTATTATAGGCTGGCCAGCTGATGGCTGCTGTTATTGTGTTAGTGCCGTTAGTTGATTCTGACTTGCAGTGAACCCATATGTACAGAATAGAACTGTTCCATAAAGTTTTCAGAATTGTGATTTTTCATAAGCAGATCAGCAGACTTGTCTTTCCAGGGTCCTCTGAATGGGCTTGAACTGCCAAACTTCTGTAGTCAAGAGCCTAACCACTTGCATCACACCAGAACTCCAGTCAGGTGGTTAGGAAATCAGAAAGGTGTGGAGATCTCCGCCAAGCTTGACCTGTGTCTTGTAAGAAACACAGTTTCCCTCTGAAACACATCTCTATATGCCTCACTTTGCTCTTATTTCCAATCTTTGCTTCAGTAAATAATTTCAATTAACTCTAAGACCAACAAACATGGATATCATTTGTTCCCTGTTTAGGGAAATAAGAAATAAAAAAAACCCTGAAACTTAAGTAGTTCATTTGACTTTCACCTCAACTCAGGTCGCTCTTGAACTTGACTGCAGTCTCACCACTATTTATATAGTCCAGGACTTTGTGTCTTTTCCTACATGTAGAGTCACAAAGAGACAAGACCACAGAATACGTGTTACTGTGAGTGACTGTATGGACTCATTCCATGATAGCTGTGCCTGTCAGCTCTTCCCAGACAGCACAAGCAACATCCTGCTTTGCTTTCATACTGGTTTTTGAGGTCACACAAGCACATACCCCGTGAACATGAGCACAAAATACAAGATTGCGGACATGGATGAACGTTGAAAGCATCATGCTGAGTGAAATATGGCAGTCACCAAAGGGAAAAAATACTGTATGATCCCATTTACATGAAATCCGTAAGTGTAGACAGATCTAAGTTTATTAGTGGTTGCTCTAGGTGGGTAAGAGGGAGAAAGGAAGTCAGATGCAGTCCTTAGGGAACACCTGAGTGTGTCTACTACAGATGATGGAAAATTTTGAAAATGGATGATAGTGATGGCTGCACAACATGACGAACCCAGTTAATGAAACTGAACTGAACACGTGAAGATAGGGAAATGGCAAATGTCTTGTTACATGTGTATTTCACACACACATACACACACACAGAAAATACATGGTGGACATAAGTGAGATAGCCTTCATCTAATGTCTGGCACCTTCATCTAATGTCTGGTGCATAGATTGTATACATGATGTTTACAATCTTCCCAGAACTTCTTGAAGAAATAATGTATCCCACCCCGACAGTGACTGCAAGACTCTGCATCTATTTGCAGCCTACACTTGTCCGTTTTATCCAGAGGTGAGAAAGTCATGCAGTATTCTCAAGTCTGTCTACAGAAGACTCACCTTCAGAGATGCAGCCATGGTAACCAGAATTAAACCACCTGAAGTTTCTTAAAAAGCAGATAAACATCAAACTCAATTTACAAGATATATGTCTCTTAAAGGAAATTTAAAATCCACAGGCTAATCTCCATTAAGTCCCCGGGTACTCACGTTGATCTGCGGGCAGTTTATTGTAATTGGGGCACTGTGTCCTCCCCAGACTAAAGGAATAATGTGACTCATCCTTGTCTAGCATGCTGATCTCTCTTGGACACAGCCCCATGACCAGTTGACTCTGATTCATGAGGACAGCATGTATAACATTTCAGGCTAAAACTGTGTTGGGTGGGGTTTTCAATGGTGGATTTTTCAGAAGTAGATCACCAGGCCTTTCTTCCAAGATACTTCTGTGTGGACTCAAAACGCCAACCATTTGGTTAACAGCCAAGCATATTAACCATTCATATCACCTAAGATCTGCCCAGTAAAAAGCCATCCCAACCCGATGGCTTTGAGTCAATCCCAACTCATGGTGACACTATGTGTTTCAGAGTAGTACTGTACTTCCTTGTGACTTCAGTGACTGTAATTGTAAGGAAGCAGATCTGCAGTGCAGCTGCGTGAATTCAAACTGCCAGCCTTTCAGTGAGAAGCCAAGGGCAAACCATTAAATCAGTAATTAAAAACAAAATTCTCTGGAAAACACAGGGTAAGGAGTACAGAAGCTGCAAGCCAAGTTTCATTTATGTTTAAATCTCTGCCATGCACAGGCATACCTTCTATCCCGCCCCGCCCCCCCCATCCTTCAGCTCCCGAATTTCATTGCAGGCCTGTGTGTGTGTGTGTATGTGTGCAAAATTGGGTTGAGAACTTGGCTAGATCTTTCTCACTGAGACATTTGTACAGTATGAAATAGTGTTGCTTGCAAAAAGCATCTCAAAGGGGGAGAAGGGTGTTGGGGATGGGAGAGACAACTTGAATGTTTGCTGTTTACCTTTCTCTATACATTGCCAAGCACTTGACCTTCTTTGGCGTGTGGAATGCTTGCTCTGTAACTTAGCCAAGATACGAGAAATCGTGAGCTTGTTTTTCTCATCTATAAAATGGGGTTAATTCTTTGTAGGTTTATGGTGAGAAGTAAGCAACAGATCATGTGACAAGATTCAGCACATCCTTGTTGTATATTAACCAAATACCCAACCCCACTGCCATAGAGTCGATTCTGACTCATGGCAACCTTCTAGGACAGAGTAGAACTGCCCAATAGAGTTTCCAAGAAGCATCTGGTAGATTTAAACTGCTGAGTTTTTGGTTAGCAGCCATAACACTTAACCATCACACCAAACAGGGTTTCCTATTAAGTGCTCAAGAAATACTAATTTCTTTCTTCTTGAAGCTCAACAGCAATTCTTATGAGTGTGTTCTACACTACTGAAGGAGACTGAACGTCACTTATCAAAGTCTGTTTCTTCCACTAGAAGGTCAGCACGCGGGTAAGTGTGGTGTAACTGTGCAAGCAGAATGACTTGAAACGATTCATGCAAATACTGTTGAGATTAACAGAAAAAATACTGTTGAGATAAAAAAAAACACTAAAACTGCAGGCAAGATACATAAAGACAATGATTTTCTTTCTATCTGAAGACTTATTTCCTTTCAGTGCTCTGATTTCCTTTAAGCCCTGGACACACAAGCGTGTGCTTGTGTTTTGAGTTCTTGGTAACATAACTGGTTTCTCTGGTGACTTGGCATCTCTTTCCCTGAGTTCTTTATCCTCATCTCACAGAAGCACTGCCATCCTTCTTTCAAGTGATAGGTGCTCCGTACACACTTCCTGGCTTTGATCTGTTGTTACATGGCTGGTTTGGCCTCCTTTTTCTCCACCCATGGGTAGAATATGTTCTTTCAGTGATATATGAACTTGAGATTACAGAACTTTTGATCCGGTTTCTCTATGGCTTTTTGGGTAATGGGTGAAAGGACTGAAGGTGAGGTTGTGGGTGAGAGGGAATGGAGATATTTTTCTCTAATTCCATGAAAGAATTGATTTAGAATGTTTCCCTCTTCTCCTATCTGCGGTACTGCTGCAATTATAGATTGAATTGAAGTTAGTCTCAATTTTCTAAAAGGTGAAGTAAGTACTAATTACTTATACACTTTGATAACTTGTTAGTGGGATTCAGCCAGATTTTGATGAAATTGTTTAGAGATAATTAAAAGGTAGTCTATATATAAGGTATGTGCTTTTACTATATCTTGCTTCACAAACGATTGATGTGCAGACTAATGAACTTGCAAGTCTAGCTGGACTTCCACATTCTTGCCATTTGCTTCTCTGTTTGTATTGATAGTATACTATTGTACATGAATTGAGAGGTAATCTTCCAGATAGAACAAAGTGACTCTGCAAGGTTTAAATTTAGGAAAGTTGTGTGTCGGTGCTGTCTCCTTTCACCAGTCTATATGCTGAGAAAATCATCCAAGAAGCTGAACTATATGAAGAATAACAAGGCATCAGGATTGGACTAAAACTCATTAACAACCTGCATTATGCAGATGACACAGCCTTGTTTGCTTAAAGTGAAGAGGACTTGAAACACTAACTGATGAAGATCAATGACTACATTCTTCACGTACCTCAACGTAACAGAAACAAAAATCATCACAGTTGGACCAATAAGCAACATCATAATAAACAGAGAAAAGAATTGAGCTTGTCTAGAATTTCATTTTACACGGATCCACAATCAACACCCATGGAAACAGCAGTCAGGAAATCGAAACAGGCATTGCATTGAGCAAGTTGGCTACAAAAGACCTATTGAAGACTAAGGTATGCCTGACCCAAGCCATGGTATTTTCAATCATATCAAATGCATGCGAAAGCCAGACAATAAGAAAGACAGAAGGAGAACAGATGCCTTTGAATTGTGGTGTTGGAGAAGATTATTGACTATCCCATGGACCACCAAAAGAATGAACAGATCTGTCTTGGATGAAATACAGCCAGGGTGTTCCTTAGAAGGAAGGATGGAGAGACTATGTCTTACATACTTTGGATATGTTGTTAGGAGGAATCAGTCCCTGGAAGAGGGCATCATGTTTGATAAAGTAGAGGGTCAGCAAAAAAGAGGGAGACCCTCAATGACATGGATTGACACAAGGGCTGAAATGAGTAGGCTCTTGAGTAAGAACAATCATAGGCTCAGGACAAGGCAGTGTTTCGTTTTGTTGTATGTAGGGTCCCTATGAGTCAGAATGGACTTGATGACACTTAGCAACAACAACAACAGCAATAACATTAGTGTTAAGGAACTCTGGTAGTGCAGTGATCAAGAGCTTGGCTCACAACCATAAAAGTTGGCGTACAAATCCACCAGCTACTCCTTGGAAACCCTGTGGAGCAGTTCCACTCTGTTTTATAGGATTGCTACAAGTTGGAATCAGCTTGAAGGCAACAGTTTGGCTTGATTAGTGTTAAGAATCATAAAATCCCACGTAGTTATTTATGACTGGATGGCAAAATCTGTTCTAGAAGCTTTACATATGTTACTTAACATCCCACCCACCAGCTGGTGAGGGTATAGTTATTATTCCCACTACACAGCTGAGATTATTGAGGCACTGGAAGAGATTTCTCCAAGAAAATGTGTATTAAATTCTAGAGCCGAGATTTGCACCTAACCAGCCTGGTTCCAGGTTTTCTGCCAGGTCCTGGTGATGTGGTACTTAAGTGCACTTGGCTGCTAACCAAAAGTCTGGTAGTTTAAATTCACCAGACTCTTTGTAGTAGAAAGATGTGGTGCTTTGCTTCCATAAAGATTACAGCCTTGGAACCGCTATTGGGCAGTTCAACTCTGTCACACGGGTTCCCTATGAGTTGACATCAGCTCCGTGGCAGCAGCTTATCATTACCTAGTCTTTCTTGTTACAAAGATGCTTACGAGTTTACATCTCTTTTTTGTGTTGTTTGAGCAAATTGGTCTCAAAAATGGTCCTAATTTTCCACCCCTCCCTGTATTCATACCCTGTGCAAAACCTGTAGCATATTCTTCAGTGAAACAGCAGAGTGTGCTTTTCCATCCCTTGAATCTGGACTGGCTTTACGACTTGCTTTGGTCAATAGAATGTGACAAAAATAACAGTATGCCAATTCAAGCACAAAACCTCAAGAGATGTTGAGCTTTCTCCTCTTGTTTTCTTTTGGAACACTATTTCCCCTATGGGATCCTCCTGGTCAGTGAAAGCCCATGTGAAATAAAGCTGAATTTTTCCCTGTCTGCCAGAGCCAGGACTAGAGCCCCCAGCCTCTGGTCAACCTGCTAGCTGACTGCAGACACTTCAACAACCCAGCCTAGATCGGCCAAACTCAGCAGCTCATCCCTGTTGACTTCTAGAATAATCAGAACTAATAAAGGGTTATGGTTTCAACCACCAGTGATATTGTTTTAGCTAACCAGTAACGATGGTGATTGCTTTACAGGTGTTTTTAGTTAGTAAATTTTTGCTCTCAAATGCAGAATCATAATGTGTTTAAAGCTTCTTAATCAACTTCCTCATTAACACAAAGAAGAAAGGAGTTCCAAAAACAAACAAAAAGCAAAAAAGAGGTCCAGAAAAATCAGCAACTCACTCTTATCTCCCTATTCCATTTCAAAATCCAGACTGTGATTCAGTTTCCCTCAGCTTGGAATTTACTAGAGCAAGTTTCAAAGCAGCACATTAGACAGAGTCTGCGTTGCTAAGCATAGCGAAACCATGCCAAATGGATTCACCAGCGGTAATAGTTTAACACATTTTTCAATGCTGAGCATGTATATACAACATTTGTTCTGTTTTTTGGTGAGTATCCAGACACATGACACTTGCTTTTTATTCTTCTGTAGGGACCTTATGAATGGACTTGAAATATGATTGTCAACTAGACTTAGCAGACCTTCTAAAAGAAAAGCATTCTGGGACTTATCCATCAACTTAACACTCCCTTCCTCCCTAAATCATAGAAACTCTAGAACCAGTATTTATTAGCTTGTTCTTTCTGTACATCAATTTCCTTAGGCCCTGTATTCTGCAGCTCCATCAAAAGCATTAAATAGTTCCCAATGGCAAATTCCTGGTTATCCAGAGCTCACGCTGTTAAGTAAGTTTTCACAATTTTTATAGCTTCTGATTTTATTGTATTTTCTGAATGACTCAGTTTCAACAGTTAAAAGCTAAGGTGTTGACTTAAAGGGAAAATACTTGCCAGTCTGTGCATGTAGAATGTGACTTTTCAGCTACTCTGAGGCCAGTGGGTTGGGGCGGCCCTGTTGTATGAAGAGTTTTCCAAAAGCTGTTTGCTTGGGTTTCCAACATTGCTATAGTTATATTTACATTTCTAATAAATTCATTGGTCATTCTACCTTGCTACGTCCTTAACGGGTTAGGTGGCCTGCCTCAACTTTCTCCATTTAGAGGACTATGTAATTCACAGTTAAGCTTTCTGTCTCTTGTTGCTTGTGCTGTTTTCTGGGTTGTATGAGGAGGGATAAAATTCCACAGCTTATCTCCCACAATGCCTAACACCTGCTTCATGACATCCCTGGTCCTTCTCCTATGTGTATTTCTGAGTAATGCTTAAAGTTCACCTGGCTGCTGTTTGGGGACATGGCTCTTCCCTCTGTATTTCCTCTGTTCTTACCAGCAGCCACCTCTTTAAGAGATGACACAAGGTCTCTGGTGGCACAAACAATTTTCCACTTCTCTGTTAACCTAAAGGAAACCCTGGTGGTGTAGTGGTTACCTGTTACAGCTGTCAACCAAAAGGTTGATAGTTCAAATCCACCAGGCACTCTTGGAAACTCTGCTCCATCCTACAGGTTTGCTATGAGTTGGAATTGACTCAACAGCAGTGGATTTTGCCTTGTTTTGGTTTTATTAACCTAAGAGTTGGTGGTTCAAACTCACTCAAGGGTGCTGTGGAAAAAAATGCCATACAATCTGCTTCTGCAAAGATGATACCTCAAAAAATCCCATGGAGCCATTCTAGTCTGTAACACACCAGGTGGCCATGATTTGGAACTAGTAAAAGGCAAGATTTTTTTTTTTTTTTTTTACTAAAGTCTTCAAAGTCCTGGTTGGAATTTTAAAATTTGTTGTAAAGTCTGTACTGATTTCTTAGTTGATATAGAAAAGGAAGCAAATGACTGAGTGTTTAACAACTTTTTAAAAATTTTGTAACATTTTCCTTCCCATACCATTTTCATTAGGTAAGGGATTTGAACTGCTCTGCATAGAAAAACAGGTCATCAGTTAAATGATTCCTCTGCCTGCATATTAAAATTATATCAGTATTACAATATGCTATTTCCTTCCTTTGGTTATTTTGGGAGAATCTCTGTTCTGCATTGATAGCTTTTCTACCAGGTGATTGATTTGTTTTCTATTCCAAATAATTTTTCTACCTACTTAAAGTCTGCTACACCAGAGTAGCCAAATGAGCTTTTTTTCCCCCTCTTCTGTACACTTTCCTTATAGCCAAAAGCCAGCCACTACTGTTGAGTCAATTCCAATTCATAGCTACTCTGTATGTCAGAGTACAACTGCCCCCACTGAGTTTCCATGGAGCACCTAGTGGATTTGAACTGGCAATGTTTTGGTTAGCAGATGTAGTGCTTGACCACTACATCACCAAGGTTTCCATTTTTCTTAGAACAGTGTTTCACAGACCTAAGCACCTTTGAGCATACTCTCTAAATATATGCCTACCTATCCATCCACCCACCTATCCATCCACCCACCTATCCATCCACCCACCTATCCATCCATCCACCCATCCATCCACTCACCCATCCATCCACTCACCCATCCATCCATCCACCCATCCATCCACTCACCCATCCATCCATCCACCCACCCATCCACCCACCCACCCATCCACCCACCCATCCACCCACCCATCCACCCATCCATCCATCCATCCACCCATCCACCCACCCACCCACCTATCCACCCACCCACCTATCCACCCACCCACCCACCCACATATATATGTGTGTGTGTGTATATATATATATATATACACACACATATATATATTTAAAATTGTACATTGGTAATTAAATAATGAAGATGTAAAAAGTACCAATATATTCTTCTGGAATACCTAACACATCTCATTTTGAACATCTCTGGCTTGGAGATATTGAAATGCCTGTATGTTATTTATTTGCTGTACACTTTCACTCAATCACAATAAGAAAAGATAAATACAAAATTGTTAATAAAGTTCAAGTTTGCAATGGCAGACAAACTGTTGTTCTCAGACTCCAAATTTGCCATATGCAGGTTAAGTTAAAACAGCATCCATGAGCTATCTGTATTCGTGCTCATTTGTTGATCTTTGATACTCAACAAGTTTTATACATATATATATGGAAACCCTGGTGTCGTAGGGGGTTAGCTATTTTTTTTAATACATATATATTTATACACACACATATATACATGTATATACATGTTTGCATAAATGGATGTATATACATATACCAAAAAGAAAAAGAAAAAACCCACTGCTGTCAAGTCGATTTCGACTCATATCAACCCTATAGGTCAGAGTAGAACTGCCACGTAGAGTTTCCAAAGAGCACCTGACAGATTTGAACTGCCAGCCTTTTGGTTAGCAGACATAGTACTTAACCACTATGCCACCAGGGTTTCCCATATATGTATATATACATATATACCATATATGCATTTTTTTTGCTATTTTATGTTTAAGAATTTTATGTTGTCCCCCCACCCAAATAGTTTCTCTTTAGTCAACATTCATTTGAAAAATTACTGAAGATAAGTGTTATTTTCCGCTAGGAAAGCAGCACATTGAACATTTTCACGGACTTTGGCTTGAAACAGTTTTGCAAGTACAAGACAGAAGATCTGAAGATGACCTTAAACAAAGCAAACTTAAGGAAATTGCAAAACAGATGATTTTAGTTTCATATACATGTGTAGGAACTCAAGGAAATTGCAGAAACTGATGATTTTAGTTTCATACACATGTGTAGGAAGGAATATAGGTGTGGTTTGGTTACTATTCTAATCACACTGTACATGAATACATTACTTTTACACCATTTTTTAAAGGTACATTAGAAATACTTGGTACAGTTTAATTTTACAAGATGTGACCATCTTCAAAATCCTTGCCCATACATTTTTCTCTCTTGCTGTCAGGCTGCAGTCTGCACAAAGAACGCTTTAAGGATATTCAAATATATACATTCAGGAAGTTTACTGTAAAACCCAGGATCCCTGGGTGAGTCTACCAAAGATGAAATGACAGTTTGTCTTTGAGGAAGATGCGTATCTTGTTCTCTCTGATTCCAAAGAAATGACAATGTGGGTATGAAATTTAATTTCAAGATTCCTTTTAGAGACATGAGCAAAAAATACATAAAATTAAAAAAAGAAATTCACTGCCTAATCTATGCTTTTCCTTTTCTAATGATTTGTCTTCTCTGATAGACTGCTCTAGTTTTGCGTGCTGTCTTGCATTATACACACACTGTGTTTCCATCACTCCGTCCTATCATATTATACCACAGAAGCGTACTGTTTTAATATTTTTGACAGTGCGTAAGTAACAGCTGTCAAGTGAACCTGAATATTATGTCAGTTAGTTTGGATATTGACTTTTAATTTTGGCTAGTAACAACCAGAAAAGGGGAAGATGCAAATAACTGAAAGGTTTATTTTGGGGTTTTGCACGTAGAGTTCTTTCCTTCTTTTATGCCTCCTTTCTCCAGGCTTCTGTTGCATTATATTTTTCCCCCCACTCCTTGGATTTGGAATTAGATTGGAGACGTTTATAGCATGGTAAAATGTGTCAAAATTTTGGATCACCATGCTGGAGTTCAAGTTCCAGCCCAGCCAACTTATTCTATGTTGTCTAATTACACCATGATCCAGCCCCTCCAATTTTTTCGTGTTTTATAAAAGATAGACATAAGTTGGAAAATAAAGAGAACGGAGAGGCAAGAGGAAACAACAGTTTAGTTTCCTACTTTCATTTTTGATTTAAGCCAAAACCATATCATTGTTCTCAAGTATGCTTCACTACACATTTGCTTAGTTTCCCTTTTCATTTTTGCTTGTAATGTGTCTTTTATGCACGTTAGTGTTTACAATGCCGTATGTAGTGTGTGTCCTGACTGTAGCTTTTAGGAGGACCATCATACTTGCAGATATTTTCAGAATTGCTCACAGTCATGAAGAACAGGTTAGGCATTGTGTTTGCTAGCTTCCGTTGTGTTCCCTCAGAGTTAGCTCAGATTGGAGGTGATGACATGATGGAACACTAGTCCTGAGTCATTCTAATGATTGCCAGCATGTTTGAGTTCATCTTTGTCGCTATTGTCCATGCAGCTCATGGAGACTCTGACTCCATTGCTGCCCGCCTGCTTCACACACCTGATGCCCATCTCCAGCTGCTGATGAGGTGCCCTAAGCAAGTGAGTCAATGTCTTGCTATGATTCATAACATTTTCATTAGTTAGTTTTTGGAAGTAGACACATGCTGCAACCGCTAACCAAATAGTCAACAGTTCCAGTCCACCAGGCGCTCTTTAGAAACTCTATGGATGGCTTCTATTCTGCCCTGTAGGATTGCTAAGAGTCAGAGCCAACTCTACAGCAATGGATAGAGATGATATTTTCTTCCCGAAATGTCTATTTCCTTTTCATCTCTCTAAATGCCAATAATTCCTTAGAACTGGCTTTTGTCTCATGTCCTCTGCCAAGATGCGATTGAGCACTCCAGTGTACAGCAAACGCATCTTCTTTCAAATTCCTCTGGTGCCAGGAGGCAAAGATCATAGTGATTAAATCACATTTTTGGCTTGAATTCCAACTGGGATTCATATTGGCTGTGTGGTGCTGAGAAAATTAATTCCCTCTCTGGATTCTTAATGTCTTTGCCTGTATTTCATACCATTATTGTAAGATTAATTTAAAATGTTGTGGGTAAAGACCTGAGCCGTAAACACTCAAGCAATTTATCGTATACTCTCCTACCTTGCTTCAGTTGACCAGTTACCATTAAGTCGATCTCAATTCCTGGTGACCTCATTTGTATTAGAGTAGAACTGTGTGTTGTCCTTCCGTTCACCTAAGATGATTCTTGTCTACTATCAAATTCGTGAATTTCCCTCTTCCTCCCTCCACATGCTCCTAAACAACAAAGATTGTCTTCTGTGTTTAAACCTTTCCTTGAGTTCTTGTAATAGTGGTCTCATTCAATATTTGTCCCGTTGTGATTATTTCACCTAGTATAATATCCTCTAGATTCACCCATGTTGTGAGTTGTTTAGACGATTCACTGTTTTTCTTTCTTGTTGTGTAATATTCCATTGTGTGTATGTACAGTAATTTGTATCTTCATTCTTCTGTGGATGAGCATTTAGGTTGTTCCCATCTTTTTGCTATTTGAATAGTGATGCAATGAACGTGGGTGTGCATATATTTGCGTGATGGCATTTATTTCTCTAGGATATCTTCCAAGGAGTGGGATTACTGGGTCACATGATACTTCTATTTCTATCTTTTTAAGGAAGTGCAAAGTCAATTTCCAAAGTGGTTACACCTTTCTACATTCCTACCAGCAGATCATCAGTGTTCCAGTCTCTGCACAACCCTCTCCAACAGCTTTTTTCTGTCTTTCACCAAAACTGCTGTGTCAAAGTCTCCTACTACTACTGTAGAACTATTTCTCTTTTAAATGCTGTGAGAGTTGCTCTATGTGTTTTGGAGCCCTGTCATGTGCATAAACATTTATTATGGCTATGTCTTCCTGATGCATTGGATCTTTAATCATTATATCGTTTCCTTCTTTATCAATCATGGTCAATTTTCCTTTAAAGTCTATTTTGTCAGAGATTGACATTATCACTCCTGCTTTTTTGTAATTGTTGTTTGCTTGCTATATCTTTTCTATCCCTTGAGTTTTAGTTTGTTTGCATCTTTGAGTCTAAGGTGTGTCTCTTGTAGGCAGCATGTAGACAGGTAGTGTCCTTTAGCCATTCTGCCACTCTGTCTCTTTATTGGTGGATTTAGTCCATTTACATTCAATGTAATTATTAATAGGTATGAATTCAGTGCTATCATTTTGATGTTTTGTGTGCATGCGTACATGTGTGGTGTTGACATTTTCATTATTCCACTTAATTTTCTATGCTGAATCATTTTTCTTTATGTTTTTTTCATTGCTGTTGATTTTTTTGTTTGCTGAGTCCTTTTGCTTTTATTCTTTTTTTATCTTGATGTGTAGGTTTGTTCCTTTGCAGTTACCTTAAAGTTTACCTCTATTATTCTAAGTTTAAACATTTTTTTATTTCTTTATATCAACTTGACTTCACCTTCACTTGACAGGTCTAGGACTACACTATTTAGTGCCCCCCCCCTTCTTTAATCAGTTTTAATGTTGTTATCTTGAGCACAGTGATGTCTCTGTTTTCCTCTTCTCAGTGTTTTAGTTTTGATTTATTTTTTGTGACTTCTCTACCTAAGTTGATATGAGGTCTAACAAGTCTGTGGACTTAATTGTTCTAAGTGCTACACACCTCCTTGCTGAGTTACCACTACAGCCACCTTCCGAGCACTCCCTTTGGGAAGCTATGCACCAACACCAGAGCCTGGTCTACTCTTCCAAGCTATTTACGAACTCTTTCTGGGGTGGCCATTGTGGCAAGTTTACAGCGCAATTGTATAAATTGTATAGTTGTCTGTGAGAGAGTTTGTAGCCAGTAAACAAATAACTGTATTAGAATACCCTCCCTACTCACCTGATCTGGCCCCCAGTGACTTTTTTCTTTACCTGAAGATAAAGGAAATATTGGAAGGAAGATATTGGGATGCCGTTCAGAACATCAAGGGTAATACGGCAGCTCTAATAGCCATTCCAGAAAAAGAGTTCCAAAATTGTTTTGAATGGGGGACTAGGCTCTGGTTTCAGTGTATAGTTTCTCAAGTGAAGTACTTCAAGAGTGACAGTAGTGATATTCAGCAATGAGGTACATCACACTCTTTCTAGGCTAAGTTTGCTAACTTAATTGGCAGACCTTGTGTCTTGCCATTCTGTCTTGTGTTTTAGTCTTGACTTGTTATCTGATGTTATTGATTCTCTATCCAAAGGGCTCCCTTTGGCATCTCTCATGATTTCCATTTGGTTTTTAAAAAATTCCTTTACTTCTGTTTCTCTGAAAATACCCTATTTTTACCTTCACATTTGAGAGACAACTTTGCTGGATATATAATTCTTGGTTGGCAATTTATTTTTTTTCTTCAAGGCTTTATATGTGTTGTCCCATTGCCCTTTTGCCTACATGGTTTCTGCTGAAGCTTAGTCTTATGGACTGTCCTTTGTAGACTATTTTTCATTTATCCTTGTTGTTAGGTGCCATTTAGTTGGTTCTGATTCATAATGACCCTATGAGCAACACACCAAACTGCTGTCTGGCGCAGCACCACATCCACAATCATTTTGATGCATAAGACCATTGTTGCGGCTACTGTGTCAATCCCTCTTGTTGAAAGCCTTCTTCTTTTCCACTGACTTTCCACTCTACCAAACATAGATTGATCCCTCCTAACAACATATTCAAGGTGAATAAAATGCAGTCTCACCATCTTTGCTTCCAATGAAAGGTCTTATTGCACTTTTTCCAGAACAGATGTGTTTGTTCTTTTGGTGGGCCATAGCACATTCCATATTCTTCTCCAACATATGATTCAAAAGCATAGCTGTTCTTCTGGCTTCTTTATTCATTGACCAGCTTTCACATGCGTATGATGCAATTTAAAAAACCATGGCTTGGGTCAGGCACACTTTAGTCTTCAAGGTAACGTCTTTACTTTTTAACACTTTAATGAGATACTTTGCAGCATATTTTCCCAATGCAATGCATCTTTTGATTTGTTGACTGCTGCTTGCATGGGCATTGATTGTAGAACCAAGTAAAATGAAATACTTGCCATTCTCCATCCTTTTTCCATTTATCATGATGTTGCTTAGTGGTCCAGTTGTGAGGATTTTCATTTTCTTGATGTTGAAGTGCAATCCATACTGAAGGCTCTAGTCTTTGATATTCATCAGTAAGTGGTTCAAATCCTTTCCAATTCTAGCAAGAAGGGTGTGGCATCTGCATAACAAAGACTGCCAATGAGTCTTCCTCCAATCCTGATTCCCTGTTCTGCTACTCTTAGTCCAGTTTCTCAGTTTATTTGCTCAGCAAACAGATTGAAAAGATCGGGTGAAAGTATGCAACCTTGATGCACACCTTTGGTGACTTTAAACCATGTGGAGTTTACTTGTTCTATTCGCTTGACTGCCTCTAGATCCATATACAGTGCCGGGAGCCAGCCCCAACATCTTTTTGGGGACCCCCACAGAGGAAGGGAAAGGCGTCGGCGAGGAAAATGAATTGAGAGAGACAGAAAAGAGTTTTGGAGAAAATGGCAGCCCTGTAAAGTTCTGTGTTTCTTTATTTTTATAGTTGAGGTGAGGTAATTTTCACCCTGCTCCCTGACCACACAAGCTGTTGGCTAATTTGAAACCGAAACCTTGTGATCTTTTTGTTAATTGTCAAGGCTTTCTGGATAATGTCCCGAGGCAGGTGTGTTGTGGTGATAATTGACAATGAAAACAAAGTTATGCCCCGAGCTCAATCAGCCCTACTTATACCTCAAGGTTAAAAGGTACAGGAGGAGGGTTCTAAAGGTTATGATCTCTATTTGTTCCTACTTTGCTCTTTATCTCTTCCTGTGGGGACAGTAAACACCTACCTTCCCCAACCCTATGCCTTTCTTAAACTGTTCTAAAAAGAGTAATTCCTTTCACATGTCGGGGAAGTACAGTTGGGGGAAGTCACTGGGGCTGGGTCGGCCTTGGCATTCTCGGGCTGGGCGTTCCCAGGCTGGGCGTTCCCGGGCTCAGCGTTTGTCCTTGTGCCAGGAGATGAGGGGATGTTTTGGGGGAGAGTTTAATTAGGATGAAAAATATACAGCCAGAAATATGTCAGGGGTGAGATGCATCTGTCCGCCATCACAGAGGCTTGTGGCTTTGCTCACAGAGGTCTTTGTGGGTGACGGGCTTTGGCAATACAGATTCCTCATGAGCACAGGTAAGTTTTCTGGAATTCCCATTCTCTGCAATGTTAGCCATGATTTGTTATGATATGCACACCCAAATGCTTTTGCAGTCAGTGAAACACAGATAAACATCTTTCTGGTATTCTCTACTTTCAGCCAAGATACATCTGACATCAGCAATGATAACCCTGGTTCCACATTCTCTTCTGAATTTGGCTTAAATTTCTGTCAGTTCCCTGTCAATATACTGTTGTAGTTGCTTTCAAATGATCTACAGCAGAATTTTATCTGTATGTGACAGTAATAAAATTGCTCGTTAATTTCCTCATTTATTGGATCATCTTTCTTGGGAATATGCGTAAATGCATATCTCTTCCAGTCAGTTGGCCAGGTAGCTGTCCTCCAAATTTCTTGGCATAGACAAGTGAACTGTTTCAGTGGTGCATCTGTTTGCTGAAACATCTCAGTGGGTACCCCATCAATTCCTGGAGCTTTATTTTTTGCCAGTGTCTTCAGTGCAGCTTCAAGTTCTTCCTTCAGTACCATCATTTCCTGATTATATGCTATGTCCTGAGATGGTTGAGCATCGACAAGCTGGTGATAGTATAATGACTCTGTGTATTGCTCCTATCTTCTTTTGATGCTTTCTGAGTCATTTAACATTTTCCCTGTAGAATTCTTCACTATTGCAACTTGAGGTTTGGATTTTTTCTTCGGTTCTTTCAGCTTGAGAAATGCAGAATGTGTTCTTCCCTTTTGGTTTTCCATTTCCAGCTCTTTGCACATGTCGTTGTAATACTTTACTTTGTCTTCTTGAGCCACCCTTTGAAATCTTTTGTTTGGTTACTTTGCTTCATCATTCCTTCCCTAATGACCAAAGATCAGACAAGCTGTTGAATGACATCAGAGACATCATCCATGAGGAAAGCAAGAGGTCATTAAAAAGACAGGGAAGAAAGAAAAGGCAAGTGGATATCAGAAGAAACTCCAAAACCTGATCTTGAACATTCATCCCTAGCCATTCTTAAAATTCTTTCTTTATCTTTGATTTGAGGAAGCTTGGCTATAATGGTCTTGGTGTCTTTCTTCTGAGATCTGCTCTATGAGCGGTTCAATGAGCTTTTTGGATATATATATCTTACCATCTTTCATGATATCAGGGAAGTTTTTTACCAACAAATCTTCAACAATAGTCTCTGTATTTTCTGTTATCCTCTGTCGCCTGTTACAGTGTTCCAATACCCATAAGTTATTCCTCTTGATAGAGTTCCATATAATTCTTAAAGCTACTTCATTTTCTAAAATTCTTTAATCTGAGTTTTCCTCACATTGGTGTAAAATACTCTATCTTCTATCTCACTAATCCTGACTTTCATTGCCTCAATTCTGATCCTATGATTTTCCTAACAAGTTGTCTAGTTTTGAAATTATTGTTAATATCTTCAATTTCTACTTGTTGTCTTTCTATGAATTCTAGCATTGTGTTCAGTTTGTCCTTCTGTTCTTGTATAGCTCTCATAAATTATCCTATTGTTTTGTTTGAACTCCTTTGGTTGGTCTGAAATTTGCCTGTTCTCCTTCCTGGTATCTTGAAATGCTCTATATATTAATCATTTGAATTCTATCTCCTATAATTCCAAGACCTTATCTTTCTTCAGGAAGCTTCCTAGTGTTTTGTTTTGGTCACTTGCTGGAGCCATCATGGTATTCTGACTCTTTGTGTGATTTGATATTGACTACTGTCTCAGAGCCATCAATAGTTACGGTATTCATTGTATGTCCATTATTGGGTTCTAGTTTCTTGTTTTAATATGACATGAGCTATTTTGATTATTGGCATCTTTGAAGATTTTACATCCTGTCAGCAGATGGCTAAAGCTGCTACCAGGTAAGTGAGCTCAGGAGTCTGTTTGCACTTCTTGATGGAATCAGCCCAGTTATCCAGGTCATTGATATCTGAGTATATGGTGCAGGCTCTAACCTACAGTCTACTAGCATCTGGCTGCTGTAGAGGGTTATGTGCTGAGTAAGGAAGGAGGCTGATGGCTTCTCCTGAGCACCTATGTGGAAGTCATGTCTCTAGCCTCTAGAGCATGGAAGGTTTTGCAGCTGGGCTTTGGGTATACAATGCTGCTGGCTGTAAGGCCTAAGAGTCATCGTTTATTCTTGGGCCCCTGTCATAATGTGGCATGACTCAAAATGAGAATAAACAATTGTAAATAGTCATTAATAATCAGAATGTGTATTGTACACGGTATGAATCTAAGAAAATAGAAAGTTTTCAAAAATGAAATAGAACTTGCAAACATCAGTGTTCTAGGTATTAACAAGCTAAAATGGACAGATGTTAGCCATTGTGAATCATGCAATCCTATAGTCTACTGTGCTGTGAGTGATAAGTTAAGGAGGAATGGCGTTGCACTCATTGTTTAAATAACATTACAACACCTATCCTGAAATAAAATACTCTCAGTGATACAATAATATACACATGCCTACAGGGAAGACTATTTAATATTACTATTATCCAAATTTGCTACCAACCATTAAGGCCAAAAATCAATAAATTGATGATTTTTACCAACTTTTGCAGTCTGAAATTGGGAAAATACACAATTAGAATGCAATGATAATTACTGATGATTTTAATGTGAAAGCTGGAAACAAAAAGAAAAGATCAATGGTTGAAAAATATGGCCTTAGTGATAGAAATGATGCTGGAGATCATATAATAGAACTTTGCAAGACCAACAATTCTTCACTGAAAATATCTTATTTTTTGACAACATATAAAGCATGTAGCTTGCCAGATGGTATACAAGGGAATCAAATATACCACACCTGTAGAAAGAGAAAAGGGAAAAGCTCAGTATTGTCAGTGAGAACAAGGCCAGGAGTTGACTGTGGAACAGACCATCAATTGCTAATATGCAAATTCAAGTTGAAACTCAAGAAAGTTAGAGCAAGTCTGCGATAGCCAATGCATGACCTTGAAGATACCCTACCCAATCTGGAGATCATCTCAAGAATAAATTTGACATGCTGAACACTGATGATCGAAGAGAAACAAGTTGAGGAAGGACATCATACATGAAGAAAGTACAAGTTCATTAAAAGAAAAGAAAGAAAGAAAGAGAAAAATGGATGTCGGAAGAGACTTAAATTTGCTCTTGAATGTCAAGTAACTGAAATAAAGTGAAGAAATGTTGAAGTTGAAAAGTAGAACAGAAGATTTCAAAGGGTGGCACAAGAAGACAAAGTAGCATATTACAATGACATGTGCAAAGAGCTGGAGACAGAAAACCAAAAGCTCTGCATTTGTCACGCTGAAAGAACTGAAGGAAAAAAATTCAAGCCTCAAGTTGCAATAGTGAGGTATTCCACGGGGGAAATATTAAATAACACAGCAAGCATCAAAGAAGATGGAATGAATACACAGAGTCCCTGTACCAAAAATAATTGGTCAACATTCAAGCATTTCATGAGGTAGCACAGGATCAGGGACCTGTGGTAGTGAAGGAAGAAGTTCAAGCTGAACTGAAGCTATTGGCAAAAAAGAAAAGGGTCTAGGAATTGACAAAATGCCAGATGAAATGTTTCAGTAAACAGATACAGCACAGGAAGTGCTCACTTTTCTATGCCAAGAAATTTGGAAGATAGCTACAAAGCCAAATGACTTCAAAAGATCCATATTTGTGTCTATTCTGAAGTAAGGTGATCCAACCAAATACAGAAATTATAGAACAGTATCATTAATATCACATGCAAGGAAAAGTTTCCTTGAGATCATTCAAAAAAATGGCTCCAGCAGTATATCTATAGGGAACTTCCAGAAATTCAAGTCAGATTCAAAAAAGGATGTGGATCCAGTTATGTCAGATGTATCAGGACTGCAGGCAGATAATGCTAGTAAGATGTTTACCTGTGTTTTATTAACTATGCTAAGGACTTTGAGTGTGTGAAACATAAAAAATTATGGATAGCATTGCAGAGAATGAGAACTCCAGAACACTTTAATCGTGCTCATGAGGTATCTGTATATAGATCAAGAAGAAGTAATCTGAACAGAAAAAGGGACTATTAAACGATTTAATATCAAGAAAGGTATGCATCAGATTTCTATCTTTACCGCATCTAGTCAATGTATGTACTGAACAAATATCTGAGATCCCAAACTATATGAAAAAGAACAGGGCATCAGGACTGGTGGAGATCTCATTAACAACATGCTTTAGGCAGATGACACAACCTTGCTTGCTGAACAGTGAAGAAGACTTGAAACATTACTGACTGAAGACCACAGCCTTCAGTGTGTTTATACCTCTATGTAAAGGAAAAAAACCAAAATCCTCACAACTGGACCAATAAGCAACACCATGATAAACAGAGAAGAGTGAGGTTGTTGAGTAGTTCGTATTACTTGGATCCACTATCAGCACCCATGGAAGTAGCAGTCAAGAAATCAAAAGAAGCATTGCATTGGGCAAATCTACCAGAAAACACCTCTTTAAAGTCTTGAAAAGCAAAGACGTCACTCTAAAGGACTAATGTCCATCTCACCCAAGCCTTAGTGTTTTTAATCACCTCGTAAGTGTGCAAAAGCTGGATGAAAAAAACTGAAAAAGAACTGACACCTTTGAATTGCATTGTTGGCAAAGAATATGGAATATACCACATGCTTCCAAAAGAAGGAACAAATTATCTTGGAACAGGTGCAACCAGAATGCTCCTTAGAAGAAAGTATGGATAGATTATGTCTCACATACTTTGGACATGTTTGAAGGATCAGTCCCTGGAGAAGGACATCTTGTTTGGTAAAGCAAGGGTCAGCAAAAAAGAAGACGACTTTCACCAAAATGGACTGGCACAGTGTCTGCAACTATGGACTGAAGCAAAACAATATTGTGAGGGTGGCGCAGGACTCGACAGGGTAACTTAACTGAATTGGAACTGCCTTGAGGGCACCTAGCAACAACTACAAATGGCTTTGGTGGAAAGGACAGAGCCTTGTCCTCGAGTTAGATTTAGCCTGTAAACGTATGCTGTCTCTAATTCATGAACGTGGCCAAGCTGCGGCGTATCCAGTAGAGAAGGGAAACACTGAGTACTTGGACGATGCTCTCTTCTGGTGTGGCATCCATTTAGATAGTTGTCCCCACAGCCGAGGCAGATGGGGGGAAGTTTTTTAGGTGGAAAGAAGTAAAGTCCATAGACGAAAGAGTCTAAAACACCTTAATTAAAGAAACCTAGTGACATTGGGTATGTAAATTTTTCTGTTTCATCTGTATAAATAAAAGTTATCCAGTAAATGAAGATAATTCCTCCCAGATCCTCAGAGTGACAACCTAGATGTCCCTGGATTCTGAAGCAGAGTCATGGCCAGCAGATTTCCTCAGATTCAGGTGGCAAGTATCAGAGCTGAGAGGAAAGACGACTGATCAGTTTATGTTGGGAGATTCTGCAGAAGTGGTGGTATTGACATAGCGCAAGTCCACTGACTTGTGATGAGGGCGGCATCTGATCTTGTCATATGTTTGTTTGGCCTAGGATCAGAGGCCCTAGTTAGGGTACAGACTAGAATTCCCAATTTGGGACATTGTGAGTCACTGAGTCTTATCCTAGAACTCTTCATGGTTCTCCTGCTTACCTTGTACGCTTACCCTGAGCCAACACCTCTTCCAGCTGCTTTCATTGTGACACTTGTCCTGTGGATTGGCTATATCACATTCATTTCACTCTGCAAACACTATGTTAAGCACCTACTGACCCAAAGCCAAAACCAATTGCTGTGGAGTCAATTCCAGTTGATAGCAAACCTATCACACAGAGTAGAACTGCCTAATAGGGTTTCCAAGGATACCTGGCAGATTTGAACTGCTGATCTTTTGGTTAGCTGCTGAACTCTTAACCACTATGCTACAAGGGATTCTCAGTACCTACTAGGAGCCAAGTATTAAATTAGGTAATGGGGGTACTTAAATAAAAGAAAAACCATGGTGTGTGCCCTTGGAAACTGGGAGTTCTACAAGGGAAGACACGAAAAGAGGAAATTGCAAAGTAGTGTGAAAAAAAAATTAACAGTAGAGTTATTCATAAAGCACTATTCAGGGAAGAAAGGTGGGGAATCCTCTTCCAACAAGTCCTTCTCAACTGAAACTTACAAGCTGAGGAAATGTTGCCTAGGAGGGGGAGCATTTTCAGGAGGTACTGTAAATACAAAGGAAACCCTGGTGGTGCAGTGGTTAAGAGCTGTGGCTGCTAACCAAAAGATTGGTAGTTGAAATCCACCAGGAACCCCTTGGAAACCCTACAAGGTGGTTCTATTCTGTCCTGAAAGGTCACTATGAGTCAGAATTGGCTCAACAGCAGTGGGTTTGGACACATATAAATGTCACCCTCTTGACACAGAAGTTAAGAGCTTGTGTGCTAATCAAAAGATTGGCAGTTCGAATCAATCAGTCACTCTTTGAAAACCATATGGTACATGCTAGATTCTGAAATGTGCTGGATATGAATGCAGCTCGTGGCATCAAAGGGGCATGACAATAGTCATTCATGGCCCAGATCACGAACAGTCATGTGTGTCATACCAGGGGAGAGTGGACTTGATTCAACTCCAGAAATATTCAGGTGTACAGATGGAAAAATTTGATCAGATGTGAAGACAAAAAGCTGAGAAGAAGCTGTGTGGAAGTAATGGAGAAGTGGGCTAGTATATTTTGTTTCACCATGGTAGATTTATGGTACCTGGCAAATATCCAGCTAAGATATCCAGTAGAGAGTTGGGCATTGATTACAATGTGTTGAACATCTACTAGGAGCTAACTATTAAATTAAGTAATGGGATTACTTAGATAAAAAAACATGCTTAGCCCTCAGGTAAACAGGTGTTTCTGAAAGGGAAGACAGACGAGAAAAATGACTTTTTCTTCTGGAACTCAGGGGCTAAAGATGTAATGTTTGGAGTCTCCAGTAATTAAAACCGTAGCAGTGCATTCGATCACTGAAGAATAGTGTGTAGGGAGAATAGTGTAGAGACCAACAATTCTGGAATTAGCAATTAAAGTGGTGTCCCTGCTGGACACTTAGAACAATGGACAGAGAGGTAGGAATAAAGTCCAAAGGCATGAAAGATGTTTGTGGAAGAGTTCTCAGAGAGTTATCAGTAATGAAAACACATTGGCTGGGCGACTTTCAACTTGACATTTTAATCGTCACCACAATTCTGACTGTCTGATTTGGTTGCTGACAGTTGCCTTGCCCCTCCATGACTATAATTTCAGATCTGCAATGACTCAAGGAAGGAGGTAGAATTGCTAGAGCACAGCCAGCCTCTAGTTGAGCTGCCTCTTCTTTTTCACGGAGAGGGGTCGGGTGCTAACAACAAAGTTACAGGTGTAGCAAGTTAGATAGTCCAATGGAAAATGGTCCCCGCCTTCATGCTTATTCTGAGAGCTGGCTTAGCACTTCTTACCGCCAGAGGTGACATATCACAACTCATTAATCATGTTGTTTTCATTTCACACAGACTGCAGATTCCTCAACTCACCACCTAACTGCCCAACAGCTGCTCACAAATTTCTGTGTCATTACACTGTCCCCAGCCCAGGAAGGTTTATTTTCAGTGACCATGGAGTGAAATAGTAGCATTGTCTTGAGTGAGTGCATTCTTTTAGAAATACCAGCAATATTCCATCTTAGTCTGGCAGCCCTGAGAAAACTATGCCAAGTCTATTCCAGAAGAATGTCTAAAGTCAGGTTCTATAGTCTAATGGAAATGCTAGTTTTTGTAATGAGAATTTCACTAGTTTCATACAAGAAAGAAAACTATGACACATAGCCATAATTGCCCATAGAGAAACCTGATAGTATTTTTTGACAAAATATTCTTCTTTTGCTACACAGGCATAGTGGTTAAATGCTGTATCCCCTAACCAAAAAGTCAGCAGTTTGATCTTCCAGACATTCCTTGGAAACTCCATGGAGCAATTCTACTATCTCCAATAAGGTTGCTGTGAGTCAGAATTGACTCAACACTAGCGGGTTTAGTTTTGTTATTGCTGTATAGTAAATCACATTAGAACTCAGTAGATTCAAATAACATTTTTTTCATGATTTTATGAGTTGGCTAAAGAGCCTTGGTGACACAACAGTTAGGTGCTCAGCTGCTAACCAAAATGTTGGCAGTTCAAACCCACTCATAGGAGAAAGACCCAGAAGTCTGCTTCCATACAGATTACAGCCAAGACAACTATATGGACCAGTTCTACTCTGTCACATGGGGTTGCTGTGAGTTGAAATCAACTCAGTGGCACCTGTTAACATGGGTTGGTTTGATGCTGGCCACATCTGGCTGGAAGGTGCAAGGTGACCTCTCTCCGATGTCTGGTTGTTGGTACAGACTGTGGCCTGGAAGCACTTGATTCCCTTCCACGCGATCTCTCATCCTCTGGTAGGCTGGGTAAGCCTCCCTGCTTGGCAGTCTCAGGACAGCACTCAAGAGAGTCAAAAGGAAATGTGCAAAGACTCTTAATGCCTGTCCTTGAAAGCTGCACAGAAGCATATTATCTGTATTTTCTCCACAAAAGTAAGTTTCAAGTTCAATAAATCCTACATCTTGATAAGAAAAATTACTATGTGTATGTATTATTATTTTTATGTAATTGCTATTTTACTGAAAAGTCTATACAGCATTCAAGTCCAAAGCAGGATTTCTGAAATCGGAGTGCTTGGGTTCAAATTCCTGCTCCTCCCAGCTCCACCAGCTCTACTCCTCACCACCTTAGGTTATTGTGAGTACATCCAGCATCTTAAATTCTTCGATGACTGCCTGATGTACAAAATGTACTCAGTAACTAATAGGTACTTTTATATTAGCATTTTTGGTAACTTTTTTCTGTTTCTCATTGTAACATCAACATTTTCCTAGTATTACAGATTCTTCACGTGTTCTTTTAGTCATCCACTACTGTTCTAACAGAAAACCCACAAGTGGATGGTTTTAACAAAGAAAAGTTTATTCTTACACAGCACAAATAGGCTGGAAGTCCAAATTCAGAGTGTCAGCTCCAAGGGAATGCACTCTCTCTCTGCAGGCTCTGGAGCGAGGTCCTTGTATAGTATTAATCATTCTTTGGTCTGAGAGCATCTCAGCACAGGAACCTCAGGTCTGAAGGGTGTGCTCTGCTCTCGGTGCTACTTTCTTGATGGTATGAAGTTTCTGCTGTCTGCTTGGTTTCCTTTCCTTTCATCTCTTGTGGGATAAAAGGATAAAAAGTGGTACAAGCCACACTCCAGGGAAACTCCCTTTATGTTGGAGCAGGGAGGTGACCTTGGGAAGGGTGTTATAGTCCCACCCTAATCCTCTTTAACATAAACCTGTCTATTAACCACAGGCAGAGATTAGTATTCACAGCATAGGAAAATCACACAATGGAGGGCAGTCACACACTACTGGGAATCACGGCCCAACCAAACTGATACCCACATTTTTGGGGGAACACAATTCATACCATGACACATAAATAATTTAAATTTCTGTCCAGCAGTTTCTTATATGATCATGCCAAATGCATTCCAGAAGACTATCTCAAGTCAAGTTCTATAGTTTCGGCAATGAGAATTCCACTAGCTTTATACAAAAAAGAAAACTGTGGCACAGATCCATAATTGCCCTTGGAGACATCTGGTAATACTTTTGGTGTAGTATTAATCTATTGCTGTATAACCATTTTTTAAATATATAGTACATTTAACTTAATTCTTATTTGCTATTATATATGAAATACAATGATAATTTTTAGGTTTGAGGCTTTGTGTTTTCTGAGGGGTGGTCAGGCTATATTTAGGCCCATGTGCCTTCATCTATATTTGTTTTTACTTGTATCAGATAGATTCATTCTCAGGACTGGATTTTCTGTTAATGAATTGTTTAAAACCTCTGATGAGTATTGCTGTATTCCTTCCCAGAAGAGCTTACCCACTTCCAGCGCCACCAACAGTATCCAAGAGGGTCTGCCTCTCCGTTTTTGCAACAGGGGAGCATTAGATGTGGTGTTATCTCCAAACGGAGCAAATGAGAATCTGGATGACTACAATTTCCCATCCCTGTAAAAACAGATTAAAGCTGAGTGGAAAAGTAGTCTTAGATGTCATCCAAAAGGGTTGGGGAATATATGTAGGGGAGAGGAGTGAGCAGCTTCTGTGAAAACAAGAAAATGCAATATTCACCTTAAATAAAATAAATTAATATCATCTGATCTTTCAATAATATACCAAAAGATACACACTTAAAATAATAATAAGACTTGGTTTGTTTTAATTTGATGACTAGTGTGATTTTCTTTATGGTGTTTAGAAATAATGTGAAAACAGAGATGTCCAACATTATTAGAATTTCTTTCTACAGCAGCCAAAACATCCATTTAAGATCCTCTGCAAAGCAAATCAGGAAAATAGGTAGATTAGACATTTAGAGTAGATTTTCCCTCCCAGCATTAGATAGATGACTCCAACACAACGACAATAAATCCTTATCTTCCAATCACAGTTTAATAGAACAAATTTGCTGTACTCGTGAACATGAATAGACACTTGGCAGTGCAGGTTGTTTTAATGGACACAGTACTTTAAGCTAAACCTTCCCCATCTGTTCTGCTCCCTCATTACCAATGCATAAAGTACATAATTCACAATTACCTCATAAAAATGAGATCTGCATTATATTAACTCATGTCAGAGCTTTTCAATCCACACGATTTGGCATCTGTTCTGGCATTAATATTTGCTTCTCTCCAACAAATCAGAAGCCAACACATCACTTGCTCAGTCAGGAAAATCTGCAATAATTATAGGTTTTCAGGAGAAAAGGGATTTCTCTATCACGCCGTCTCACTTTATAACCCCATCTTCTTGTTCGGTAGTGCTTGCCTTCCTCTCACCCAGCCCCACGGGGCCAGTCTCTGTCTGAAAGGGGCTTTCATGACTTGCATCAAAAAGCATGGGAGGCGATTCAGAGTCACAAAATGCCAAATCTTGTTCTTTAGAAAGCACACACCAGAATGATCAAGTTATTTCTCAGCTCATATTAACAATATAAATGATGTGATTATTTATATACGGAGTGCGTGGTAGCACAGTAGTTAAGAGCTCTGTCTGCTAACCAAAAGGTCAGCAATTTGAATCCACTAGGCACTCTTTGGAAACTCTGTGGGGCAGTTCTACTCTGTCCTGTAGGGAACTATGAGTCATAATTGACTCCAAGGCAGTGGATAAATACACACACACACAAACACACACACATAAATCTACTACTAGTTGCCATGAAATCAATTCTGATTCATGGAGACTCCATGTATACAGAGCAGAACTGCCTTATAGGGTTTTCAAGTCTGTAACCTCTTGGAAGCTCATGGCCAGGCTGTTCCCAAGATGGCTTTGAATGGGTTCCGGCTACCAACCTTTCAACTAAATAGTCAAGTGTTTAACCATCTGTGACACCTAGTGACTTCAGTACAAATATATAAAGCCAAGCGCCATCAAGTCAGACTTATATACGCATATATATGTATATAGACACATAGAAGTTTGTGTATGTATTATATGTGTATATATACATATACCTTTCCATATAGATTGATATTTATCTAGCCAGCCAGCCAGCCAAGTGCTGTTGAGTCGCATCCAACTCACGGCAACATCTGTATATTGACATCTACCTAAGGAAACCCTCCTCCTCACAGCAACCCTATAGACAGTATTGCACTGCCCCATAGAGTTTCCAAGGAGCACTGGGCAGACCTGAACGGCAGATCTCTCTGTTAGCAGCAGTAACACTTAACCACCACCACCAGGGTACAGAGGCACTATGAGCCAGAATGAACTGGATGGCAGTGGGTCTGATTTTCTTCTGTTTTTAAGGAAACTCTAGTGGCACAGTAGTTAAGTGCTACAGCTGTCACCCAAAAGGTCAGTGGTTCAAATGCACCAGGCACTCGTTGGTAACCCTACTGGGCAGTTCTACTCTGCCCTATAGGGTCAATGTCGGTCAGAACTGACTCGATGGCAGTGGGTTTTGGTATATCCACCTACAAAATTTTATCACCACAGGCAAGATCGGATCAGTCTGACGATCCACTAGAAGGAAATTTAAAAGAGAAGGCCAAAGGGAAAGATAGAAAGACCAGGAAAAAGATGGACAGGCCAACCCGCCTACCCACTCCGGGCCCTCTGCTGCCTTAGAATCTGGAGAGTGAGTGATATGTAGAACTCCCTGAAAACCAAGCTGGCATCCCTGGGGTCTCAGTCTGGGATCCCACGTGCTCAGTTCTTTCTTTCGCGGAGCCTCGATCTGGCCGCAGTCCTTTGGTCTGTATACTCACCTTCATCTGTTGGCCTTTGCGTCTCTGGTTCTTTCGCAGGCAGCATACTTGGGTCCCTTTGGACAGTGTCACCACAGTGAGACGCTCACACGGGGGTGTAATGAAGGCCTTGATGACGAGCAAATAAATGCTGGGCAACAAGTTCGAGGGGTGAGTGCTTCAGATGGTGAAAAGAGAGCGCCCAGTTCCGGGCAGCCGGAATGGTCTCCTCTTGCTTTCTAGCAGAGCCATGCCCCTGGAGAAAATAAGGCTGACTGTTACAGCACAGTGGAAGCAGTGTCAGAATTGTTTTCCCTGAATCCTCCTTCACATTGACTTGACGAATTACTCAGGAGAGACTAGATAGCATACTGTGGAGGCAGCTGATGTGGTCTGTCAGTCAGACACGAGCAAGTGATCTGTTGCTTTATCTGTCTTCCCATCATACCTACCTCCCACGCCACTTATCCGCCCAGGTGGTAATTATTTCTTTACACATCTGTCTCTCTCATGCAATTGCGAGAACCGTTAGGTCAGGGACTAAATCTTGTTTCTATTTACATTCCTTTCTAGAGCCCAGCTCAGTGCTTGATGCATAGCCTAGCCTCAACGAGTGTTTACTGGCTGGATTATTTAATTAATTAGAGCTTATTGATTAAAATTATAAGTTTTCATTATTAACTTTGATTTGCTTTGGGAAATTTATTACTCACATACATCATGGCTTTGCTGCAGGAGAGAGAGCTAAGGGAATTCCAGCATAGAACCTAGCAAAGGAAGAGGTGGCTATCAGTCAGAATAGGCAGACGGTACTGCAGTAACAAAGAAACCCACAGTTCCCACGGTATGCACATTCGGGGTTGTTTCACAGTACTTATGTGTACCACTGGCCAGGGGGTTTCTGCTCCACATGTCAGTCTTAGGACCAGGCTGAAGGACAGGGGGAAAGGAAGTGGGAATTATGAGCTGGGACCCAATCACTTTTATTACATGACATACATCATTTCTGTCCACACCTCCCTGACCAGAACAAGTCATGTGACCATTCCTGAATTCTTCATAGGTGAAACGTACAATCTTCCCATAATGAGGGACATCACCAGGGACAGTGTGATCATTAATTTTCATGATCTATCACAAAGTATCATAGGAAGAGGAAGCTGGAAGTTAAACATGGTTGGCAACATCTTTTTCTTAAACCCTACCTTTTTCTTTATGCAAGTTTTGTTGTTGGCAGTTGCTGCTGAGTTGGCTCTGATATGTAATGTCACTTTGTACAACAGAACAAGATAGTGGTCAGTACAGTGTGACAGAAATTTATTCTCTCGCAATTTAGGAGGCAAGAAGTCTGTATTCAGAGCACAAGCTCCGGGGAAGGTTTTGCTCTCTGACGGTCCTGGAAGAAGGTCCTTATCACTTAGCTTCTGCCACCAGGTTTCTTGGAGATCTCTGTGTGTCTAGCATCTCTCTTACCCGGTCTCACTGCCTGCTGGCTTGTTTAGTCTCCTTTTATATCTCGAAAGAGATCATCTTAAAACCCACTCTATACTAACTGTGCCTCATTAACATAACAGAGTCAACTCATTCCCAAAAGGGATTATAATAACAAGCATAGAGGTTAGGATTTACAACACATGTTTTGGGGGGACACAACTCAATCCATAATAACCTGTGATCCTTTGGATGCATTTTATATTTAACACAGTAACTGAGAGGGCTATAATTAAAGACTAGTTTTTCCAAGTCTCAGATTGCATTCGTAAGTAACTCAAGACCATGATAAATTATCCCTAGAGGTTCTTCTTCTAGGCTAAGAAAGCAGCTTTCATAATTTTCTTTTTGAGGTCTCACTTGTAGGTTGAACATGTGACCAGCAATAACTGGGAGTCATTTTAAGGCACCATTTGTATATGTGGGAATCCTGGTGGTATAGCAGTTTAAGTGCTACAGCAGCTAAACAAAAGGTTAGTGGTTCAAATCCACTAGCTACACCTTAGAAACTGTGTTGTACTCCTCTGTCCTGCTGGGTTGCTATGAGTCAGATTCAACTCAGTGGCAGCAGGTTTGTGTAGTTAGAATAAATTACAAGAAATATTTTTGTCCTGTGCAGTAAAGAGAATGCTGACTTTCACAGTCCAGAGTTATCAGGCATGACTTTGACTCATAGGTGACACCAGAAATGACAAGCTTCAGGCTGGCCAAGCCAGGTGCCATCGAATCGGATCTGACTCATGGCTAGTAAATTCATTTAGTAAAATACTGTCTCACATATGATACCTGTCTTTGACAGGATCAATCCAACTGTGCACCAAAGACTCGTTAAAAGCAATGGATCTGTTTCTTGGGAACTTTGCTAGACAATAGATGCCACTCTCCATAGAAATTGATTCAGAGCACTCATAATGGCACTCCAGACCTTCAGCAATATGGCTATAGTCTAATTTCCCCGTCACCTCTATGTCCCTAAACACATTTGTTCTATTTAAATGACCTACTTGCTGTTTTCTAACTATATTCGTACTAGATTTGCTTCTTTTCGCTCATGATTTTCCCTCTGAACATCCGAGTCCTTTCTTCTTCCTGAGCTCCTAATCTCTGTCTCTCAGAATCCACCGAATATGCCAGTCCATGTCCAGACATCACCTCCCGTGAAGCCTTCAGAAATCTCCACTGATTCTTTGAAGTTCTTTTCTAATGGCGTGACTCTTTCTTCCTCCCTGACAAGTCGTAAGTCCCTTGACTGTAGAGACTATGCCTTAGTCATTCTTAATCTCTTTCAAAAACTTTTATTTGTTGTGGTAAAAATATGTATAACACATCATCTGCAAATTCAACGGTTTATACATGTATAATTTTGTGACATTCATTGTACTAATGATGTTTTACAACTATCATCAATATCTGTAGTTGGATTTTCCATCACCCTTAACAGAAAATCAATGCTTCCTCAACAGTGACTCCTATTTTTCCCTTCTCCTGATCCTGGTAACCACTAAGAAACATCTGTCTCTGGAACACAATGGGTGCTAGAGAAATCTTTATTGAATACTCTCCAAGCTCACTGGAGGTGAAGGCCGTCCTAGGGAGTCCATTTGCATCCTTAGCATCTAGCATTGTGTTGTTCCCAAGTTGGTACTCGAAAAAGTTTGGTTGACAAGGTCATAGAAGCTTCATAGGCACATCCAAACTCCTTGGAAGACCAAATTACTGGGCAGAGATTTGTGGCGACCGTGGTCTTGGGAAACGTCTAGACCAACTGCCATAACACAGTTTGTAAAGACATTGTTCTACATTCTCCTTTGGTGAGCAGTGTTGGGGATGTTAGAACTTGTGAGAAGCTGTCTAAGATACTCTACTGGTCTCACCCCATTGGGAGCAAGGGAGAATGAAGAAAAACAAAGACACGAGGGAAAGATAAGTTCAAAGGGCTAGTGCACCACATCTACCATGGCCTTCACGGACTGAGTCCAACACAAACAGATGGTGCCTGCCTACCTTTACTGACTGCTCTGGTAGGGTTCACAATAAAGGGTTTCAAATAGAGCTGGAAAGAAGTGTAGAACAAAATTCCGAGGTGTGTACACACACACACGGCCGGATTTATACTACGACAGAAGCTGGAGAAACTCTGAGAGTGTGACCCGTGACACCCTTACATCCCAGTAATGAAGTCACTTCTAGGGTTCACCCTTCAGCCAAAGATTACGCAGGCTCACAAAACAAAATGAGACTAAGTGGGAACATCAGCCCAGGGGCAGGGACGAGATGGCAGTAAGGGACAAGAAAGCTTGTAATCAAGGACTCATGGTCAAGAAGGGGAGATGGTTGACAGGTCAAGGAACAGTAGGTGTCTTAAGGGTTTAATAAGGAACGAGTTTGCTGTGCGTATCTTCACCTAAAGTGCAGTGACCACCCAAAATTCTGCCTGAGTGAACTGTATCACGGAAAACTGATGTGGTTACTCTTCTTCCGTGGACAAAAATACCAAAAGAAAAGAACTGGGGATGGATTTTTTAAAATTCCATGATCTCTTAAAAAAAAAAAAATCCCTCCCAGGAGGTTAGCAGTGTCACTCAACACAGGATACTGAGTAATATTATCAATATTAATAAGCTTAGTGAAGTGCCACTGGCTTCAGTACAATTTTGACACCCTGCAACCTGACTAATAAAATAAAAACTAATTCTAAAAATAATTTACCCCCTGGAGACCTTAAAATGGGTTTCACTAATGAAGGAAAGAAACTAGCATGGATATTTCCTTGTTGATAGGTAAATCAAATGTTACAGCCGACCATAATTCTAAAATGGCATATTCTAAATTGCCGATGTCTCTCTTTTGAGGACATTTTACACACTTTTCATCCAGGTTTACATCTGAGTGATTTTAGCAGGCAATTAAGGGTGGAAGGGTGGGGGATGCAGGGAATGAGGAAAGAGGAAAGCACTGTGCTTTGTTCATATTTAGCCTATTTTAGTTTTACTGGGTAGAAGTTCTCTTCCAACAAGTAGATAAATGTATGGAAAATTATAGAATGGCACACACATGACAGAAATATGAAAATACACACGTTTTAGCAGAATAAAGATAACGTTTTATTCATGAATTCATTTTCCATTAGAATAAAATCAGAATAAATGTGTCATGAGGGAAAGGAAGTTCTTTTGGCTAGCAAACAGGCGTGTGAGCATCTCAGAGGTCATTTGCCTTCATAGAATGTGTGAAGGTTGGTCCTGGAGATTTTTCTGGTGGTGTGTGTGTGTGTGTGTGAGAGAGAGAGAGAGAGAGAGAGAGAGAAGATTCATTCATACTTTCAAGTAATATCAAGTTAATCCGCTGACAGCAATAGGGCCAAAAGAGTGGATAAAACACACTCTATTTTCCCTACTTAAAGCTTGTTAACACATAGGCATAACCCAACCTTACAGCAACTGGGAAACCCTGGTGGTGTAGTGGTTAAGTGCTATGGCTGCTAACCAAAGGTTCAGCAGTTGGAATCCACCAGGCACTCCTTGGAAACCATCAGGCGGTTCTACTCTGCTCTGTAGGGTCACTATAGTCAGAATCGAGTCTAGGTCAATTACTGGTATAGAGCAATTGAGAAAAAGGCTAAGCAGAATTTTTACACACTAAATGGTTAAGTATTAAGCTGCTAACCAAAAGGTCAGTAGTTCAAATCCTCCAGGCACTCCTTGGAAACTCTATGGGGCAGTTCTACTCTGACCTATAGAGTCACTATGAGTTGGAATCCGCTCAGTAGCTGGGGCTTCTTGACTAAACAAAAAGGTCAGCAATTTGAATCTATCAGCCACTCCTTGGAAACCCTATGAGGCAGTTCTACTCTATCCTATAGGATTGTTATGAGTTGGAATCTACTTAACGGCAACAGATTTAGTGTTTTGGTTTTAAAAAGTTTGGTAATATCTCCATTATACTCATCTGACTTTTGATGTATAATCTGTTCTGGGATGTGGAATCCCAGTGTGGTGCAAGGTAGGCAGTTTGAACTTATCCAGAAGTACCTTGGAAGAAAGGCCTGGTGATCTGCTTCCAAAAAGTAAAAAAAAAAAGTGATGCCAAATCATGGCAACCCCATGAGTTGCAGAATAGAACTGTTTTATGAGGTTTTCTTGGCTACAATATTTTCAGATCACCTGGCCTTTCTTCCACGGTACACCTGGATAGGGCTCAAATCACCAACCTTTAGGCTAGTACTCAACTGAGTCCAAATCACCTGTATCACTCAGGGACCTCCTGAAAGTTTGCAGCCATGAAAACCCTACATAGTGGAGTTCTATTCTGATAAACCACCCAATCTCCATAAGGTAGAATCAACTCATCTGCAAATTGCTTGGTCTGGGATTCTAGGATTCTTCTATTAGGCAAGGAAACCCACAAATTCTCCCTACCAATAAGGAACAGCCAATTGAATCAAGAAGCCTGGTGGACATCATCTTTGTGCTGATGTACTTCTCTCTGCCATCTGTCCCTTTCATACAATAGAATCCCTTTTCCGTCTTTTCCACCTTCCATGTGGCTTTATGTGGATCTGACATCAGTACAACGAGGCTGATCTCAGCTGCAGGTTGAGGAATTCACTGACGGAGACACTAACACCTGTGCAGACTTTTTTCAGAGCTGTGAACAAACTGCCTTCAAATCTATGATTAATTTCCTCTGCAAGGTAATGTGTTAGACTCTGTGAACGTCCCTGTTGCTAAACTAACTTCTGACCCTTTCGGAGTCCTTCCCAATGACTCTTGGAAAGTTTTAGTTTTCTTCAAAAGAATCAATAACTCCAGACTGAAATCATGTCATCACAGACGGCCTTCACAAACTCTATTGAGGGCAGTGCCCAGCCAGGGCCATTCACCCTCTCACAACTTGGCTGTTTGAAACCCAGGTGCAGACCTGCCTCGGCAGCCTTCTGCCTGAGCTCTTTATTGAATATGCTTCTCTTTTGATCTGTGTCTAATTTACCTTGTTCTTTGTGCTGCTCTTGTTTTTCTGGGGATCGATGGGCACTTATTGTGCCACTAGTTGTATCGCTAATTGCTTGACTGTGAGTCTCTTGACTGTGGCCGGTTTATTTCTTCTCCACTGAATATCTTTTTGCTTTCTTCATTTCATGCACTACTTTCTCCAGTGCCCTCAGAACCAGATGAGAGAGCTTCGTGACCATGGGATTCTTGGGGAAATCTGAGCTATCGTCATGACCAATTGAGGTGGCTGAGTTCTTTACTGTCCTAGTTACCTAGTTCTGTTATAACCAAGTATTACTAGTGCATGGCTTTAACAAACAGAACTATACCTTCTCATAGTTCAGGAGGGTAGAAGTCTGAACTCAGGGTATGGTTTTGGGAAGTGGTCTGTCTTTGTCTGTTTCAGCTTCCAGCAGCTGCCAGGAATCCTTGTCATTCCTGGACTTGTAGATGTGTCTGCCCTGTGTAGCTGTCTTCATGTGGCGTCACCTCCCTGCTTGAGTCTGTCTTGCTCCTTTTGTGATTAGGTTTGGACCCCCCTTACACTGGTCTGATGTCATGAACACACCGTAAGAAGATCCCCAATTTCCAAACAAGGTCCTATTTATAGGTACAGGGATTAGGATTTTAATACATATTTGGGGGGGTGGGCAATTCCATCTGCAATCACCACTGAAATAGCTGCTATGCAAGACACGTGAACCAGTCCTAGGAAACGGAGGAAGGGTGTGGCCTGATGCTGCCACAGACTGTGAGGGTTGACCCATTTTTTTGTACCTTTGCAAGATAATGGGAACTCTGGTAGTGTAGAGGTTAGGTGCCACGGCTGCCAGCCAAAAGGTCAGCAGCTTGAGTCTTAGAAACTCTATGGAGCAGTTCTACTCAGCTCTATAGGCTCACTATAAGTCAGAATTGACTCAATGGCAGTGGATTTGTTTGTTTGTTTGTTTTTGATTTCACAAGATAGGCAGAAAAGCTTGGCCTCTGCCTTGTGTCCTCTCCTCAGTGGTAGCCTTTAACCACCTTTGCCCCTGATGATCTTCCCAGCCTCCTAAAGCTTCCTGGAGCTGGGTTTTGTCTGGTAGCTCTCCTTCCTGCATACCTACTGGTCTCCTCTGTTAACAACAGGTGTCAGTCCACTCGTCAATTAATCACATCCAAATGAGGAGTAGGCTCGGATAAAACCTCATGGCTTTCTACATTTCCCTGATGAAATATTCATAGCGTGAGTGTTTCGTCTTTATAAATCACGGTTACTCTATTGATTTTTTTTTCTTTCACACTTTTCAAGTGAGTTCATAAATTTTTTTAAATGTGGATCAGAGAAAACAACATGAACGAATAGATGAATACATTTTTCAATGACATTCATTTTTTGTATTAGTATAGCCTTCAAGCTGTATTAGAAGAAAGAGAGAACATGTAGAAAGAGGAACTTCCAATCCTAACAAATGTGAAGGCTGACTTCTTAATACAAAAATTATTGATTGGGGTGGCTTAATTTAAATTGAAGGATTTGGGTTACTTGAGTTTTGACAATGAAAAGTATTACTTATGTGACTTCTTAATTATTGGTGAACATGTTGGATTTCTTCTTTTTCATCATTGCTGGAGATGACTTGTGTAAAATCAATACCAAAAAAAAGAAAAACCAACAAACAAAACTAACTACTGCCATCAAGTCAATTCTGACTCATAGCAGCCCTATAGGACAGGGTAGAACTGTCTCATAGAGTTTCCAAGGAGTTCCTGGAAAATTTGAACTGCCGTCCTTTTAGTTAGCAGACACAGCACTTAACCACCACGCCAAGATGAATTGTGAAGGAAAATGTTTTACATATATACTGCTGCATAGCAAACCACTTCAAAATGTAATAGCTTAAGCCACACTGATTTATTTTTTATTGATTCTGTAAGCTGAACAGGTTCAGCTGGGTAGTTTTTTGTTTGGTTGGGTTCAGGGGTTTTTGTTTGTTTTTGCTGCATGTGAGGTTGACAGATATTACTTATTAGCATTGACTTGCACATATGAAGTCCAACAATTAAGTTCACAAGTTTAATTGTTCTAAATGTCACACACCTTGTTACTGAATATCACCATGATTGCCTTCAAAGTATTTCCTTTGAGAAGCTATGCACAGATGCCAGTAGCTAGTCCATCCTGTAGAGCAATTCTGGACCTCTTTCTGGAATGGCCATTGCACACAATGGCGAGTGTGTGAACTTAATTGTATACTTATCTGTGAGGGAGTTTTTAGCCAGAAAACAAATAACTGCATTGGAAAACCCTGCCTACTCACCTGATCTGGCCCCCAGTGACTTTTTTCTTTACCTGAAGATAAATGAAATATTGAAAGGAAGACATTTTGATGACATTCAGAACCCCAAGGGCAATATGATGACAGCTCTGATGGCCATTCCAGAAAGAATTCCAAAATTGCTCTGAAGGAGGGACTAGGTGCTGGCACTAGTGCATAGCTTCCCGAGGAGAGTACCTTGAAGATGACCATAGTGATATTCAGCAATGAGGTATGTAGCACTTCTTCTAGGACGAGTTCTCGAACTTAATAATGAGTCCTTGTATGTTCCTTGGTTCTCCTTCCTATGGTCCATGTGACTGGGTACTTACAGCGTGAAGCTCTCTTTTGTAGTGGCCTAGACTTTTTACATGGTACCTGGCATTCAAGAGGAAGGAAGCAGGGATTCTGAAGGTCTGCCTCCTGCCCCCAAATTCTAAACATCTCTTCCAGCACATTTTCTTAGTCAATGGCAACAATACAAAAAAGAAAAAACACACCCCCTTTGAGTCAATTGCAACTCATAGTTACCCTGTAAAGGTAAGTCACAATTGCTATCCAAATTCAAGAGGAAAAGAAACATATTCTACGTCTAGATGCTTGGAGCAGAATGCTCATGAATGCCTCACAAGGAAGGCAGAAATTGCTGTTGACCATATTTGGAGAACATCAAAGTACTATTCTGTTTCTGCAGATAGACTTGTCCCTAAATTATTTGCTTTTACTCAAGAAGCCATATAGAATATATGTTCCAAAAGTTGATCTTATTTCAAGAGTAGCGGTGTGTGGTCACCAAAACTCATTGTTATCTATGTGCATTCTTCTTTTATGTTCTATTCATGATCAATCCAAATGCTGGAACATCCAAAAAAAAAAAAAATTGCCATTGAGTCAATTCTGACCCATAGCAACATTATAGGACAAAGTAAAACTGCTCCATGGAGTTTCCAAGTAGCAGCTGGTGGTTTCCAACTGCCAGCCTCTTTGGTTAGCAGCCAAGCTCTTAACCACTGCCCCACAAGGGCTCCAGAACACCCACAAGGTACAGATAATGAGTAGAGTTAAACTCTATTAATAAAAGAGATAAAACAACCTTCATCTTCATCAGTAAATGTCTCAAATCTTTTTCATTTCCAGGAAGTAAGGTGGTGTTGTCTGCATGACACAGGTTGTTAATGAGTTGTCCTCCAATCCTGATGGCTCATTCTTCTTCATATAATCCAGCTTCTCAGATTATTTGCTTGGCATACAGATTGAAAAGGTATGGTGAAAGGATATAATCCTGATGCACACCTTTCCTGACTTTAAACCATGGAGTGTCCCCTTGTTCTGTTTACACAACTGCCTCTTGATCCATATACAGATTCCTGAAGCTAGGTATGTACATGTATTGACAGATATATATATTCTCTCCAGGAAACTAAAGTAAGGCCATATGATATCCAGTGTGGCTATGTGACTAGTTGGAAACCATCTCTTGCTTTTTTGCCGTCAGGACCAGAAAACGTACTATTTCTTTATGGGGACAAAAAGAAATCTTCAGAAACATTTCAATATGCAGCCAGATTCTTACAACAGTCATTAAAACAAGCATGTTGGTAATCTACAAGTTGTAGGGTTGACAAAGGTAAGTAGGGAAAGTTAGGCTGTAGCAGCCCCAGCGTCTCCTTTCTGCATCATTATGTCCCTCAGCAATATAACAAATGCATCTCCCTTTTCCCTTCCGTTGTTTAAAACCCACTCCCATCAATGATTCACCTTATTAATTTGTTCTTGCCATTGTAGAAATGACTAATACTGTTGCACATGTTATCTTTCTAGGGCCATTTACACTGAGCATACCAATTGCTCTGATACGAATGCATTTCTTTTGTATCTGAGCATCTGTGGACAAGTTGAAGAACTAAAAGTGGGCATTGGGCTTTCTAGCTTCCAGAAGGTGAATGCAGTATTTTTCTAGGTCATTTTCCTACCTCCCCTCCCTACTATCATTTTTTGGGTTCTCAGAAAAGAAAAAGTAATAGAAATAGCATAAACAAAATATAATTAGAAAGGCAATGTATTGAAAAAAGAAATGATAATGCTTTCCCAGAATGAAGTAGTGTACCATGCGGAGCATTTGGGTACTATCCATTATGTTGGAGGATCCAAGCCATGGTTCCTCATCATTAGTTCCAATACTGGAAGAAAGTAATTTCAATTTTTCCTGACCTCCAAAGTAACTGAACTCTGTAGTAGGGAAGAATGCTGCTTAGAGTGAGTTTGCAGGACTTAATAATGTAGTGCTTTGAAATGAGTTACAAGGAAGGCATTGCATATATTATTCCAAGCATTCCTTATTTTTGTTGGTAAATGACAGTGTTTGATATTTCAGATGGGTAAAAAGAAAGAGTCAGGCATCAGGCGTAAATCAGCAGTGAGAGATGACTGAATTGTGTGCTGTCATCTCTTTCTTTCGGGCCTTGACAAGCACAGTGTGTAGCTGCCGTTGAGACAGTGCGTCACGGAGCCAGCTATTCTGAGCACCAGTGAATGGTGTGAATAGAGGATGAGGCTGTGGTAGGCTCATGGGTGCCCAGTTGTGCTTGGTGGCACCTTGGGAAGCCTGGCACACAAGCAGTGGTTTTGAAAGAACTTGTATGGATGTGAGGGAATGCTGAGGACTCACTGGGAAAGCTGAAGAGGAAGAGCACTAACAATGTGCTACTGTTACTGGCACAAACTCATTGTTGAAATTATGTCTTTACCGAAAGTCAATTCCCCGGTAGGCACTGGGCTGGAATGGATGACTTCACTTAACTCTCATGACAGCTGGGTGAAGTAGACATCATTATGGTTCTTACGTTATAAATGAGGACTCTGAGATGAGCCCAAATATGCTGAATAAATAGCTCAAGGTACAAAGTTAGAAATGCCATAGGCGGGATTTAGCCAAACTCCAGTATTGAACACCAACTTTCACTATAACTTGTACAGTAAAAAGTGACTTTGTTTTTCTTTTTTTTGGTTTACAATTCTATGAATTTTGACACGTGTGTAGTTGTGCAACTACTGCTACAATTGAGATATGGAAAAATTGTATCCCCTTCCCTACTACCTTTCGTAGCCCTCCACCCCACCACCTTTTCTCTGGCAATCACCAGTTTCTCCCCTCTTAGCACAGTTTTCCCTTTTCCGGAATGGTCTGTAAATGAAATCATACAGTATGTGGCCTTTGGCGCCTGGCTTCTTTCTCTTAGCATAATGCACATGAGATTCACCCATGTGCTTGTGGGTACCGAGAGTCCATTCCTTTGTGTTGTTGAGCATTTCTCCGTTCTCTTGGGATGCGTTACAGTGTATGCATTTGCCCACTGTCGGGCATTTAAATTGCTTCTAGGTGTCCAGATCCGAGGGTCTTAACTATGATGCAATACTGCCTTCACTCAGACAGAGTGAAACCAGAAATCTTTACTGATGATTATGGTCAACATCCCCAATGGTACCTTTTTTGAAGTATCCTTTTTTCAGGATCTGTGAGAACTTCTGCCCACAGCTAGAAAGAATCATCAAATTTCCTCTAGCTCGCATACGTCCACGGTATCAAGTTTTCTCTCATGAAGAAATGCCATTAAATTTTCATAATATTAGTCGTACAGTACCATGCATATCAACTGAGTGGAAAAAAATGAATAAAGAAGCAAATGAATACCAAATAAACAATCCAAACTGATTTTCTATAACAAGAAGTAGGTGGGGAGGATTCATAAAATTAGGACTAGCAATTCAGCTTGGGTGTAGAAATACAAGGAATGTAATAAATTATACATACAATAGAGAGAAATATTAAAATACAAGATTCTGAAAGTCCATAGCTTATTTCATTACACTTATCACATAATCAAGTTGATTATGGAAAAGTGAGGGGGGAGGAAGCACACAGTGAGATTTCACATGACATCGAATAATCCAACATGTGCCTTGGCTGTGTCTTTTCTCATTTTGAAACATTTTTTTCATACAATTAATTGGCAATTTAATTGAATTGACCAAACCTGGCATTGCTTTGACAATGACGTTTTTCTAAAAAATTGTTTGCTTAGATTAATGTTGCTTCAGGATATTTGTGCTCAATCAAGCTGAGTTCGGGTTTAAAAAGCACTCTCCCTTTTGATAAGGCAGTTAGTTTACCGAATTCAATCTACTGAGGTTAGAATAACATTTCTGACTGAATTCAACTTTGCAACAGTCTTCTTTGCTTTTTCTTCTCAACAAAGGATGTACATTAACAGAATCAATTCATTGACAAAGCACAGGACTTAAAGTCAGAAAAACTTGGTTTTATTCCTGGTTCTGTCTTTTGTTATTTGCGTGACTTTTGGCAAGTTTTAAAACCTCTCTGAGCTCAACTTCTGTGGAAACTGGCTTGACAACAGTGTTTTGTTTTCATCCTGCTCTTTGGTATTATTGTGAGGAGCAAAAATATGGTGTCACGAATAGTTCTCCTTTTCTATGTACTAAGCAAGGATTTCACCAATGCTTGGTGCCACTCAGGTACTGGTGCTAAGACCACCTTGCGTGTGATTCCTTCCTGTACCACCAAGCCCACTCACTCTCTATTTCCAGGGCTAATGAGAACTGTGAAGTTCCTGGTGGTGCAGACAGTTAATGTGACTGTCTATTAACCAAAAGGTTAAAAGTTCAAGTTCAAGTTCATTAGAGGTATCTCAGAAGAAAGACCTGGTGATCAACTTCTGAAAAAGTGGCCATCAAAAAAGTTATAGAGCACAGTTCCACACTGACACACATGGCGCTACCATGAGTTGAAGTCCATTATTTAAAAAGAGCCAAGTTTTCTCACAGCGCGTGTCATAGATTGAATTGTGTCCCCTTAAAATATGTGTGGCCATGTAGCTGGGCCATGATTCCCAGTATTTTGTGATTGTTCTCCATTTAGTGATTTTACTATGCTGTATGTTAAAGGATTAGGGTGGGACTGTAAATTCCTGCACAAAATCACTTCCCTGCTCCACTATAAAGGGAGTTCCCCTGGAGTATGGCTTGCACCACCCTTAAACCTTTCACTCTGCAAGAGATAAAAGGAAAGGGAAGCAGGCAGAGAATTGGGAACCTCACACCATCAAGAAAGCTGCACCGAGAGAAGAGGGCAACCTTCAGACCTGAGGTTCCTGCACCAAGATGCTCCCTGGACAAACACTGATGCAATATGGGACTTTCTCCTAGAGCTGACAAGGGGGAAAGCCTTCCCCTCTAGTGGACATCCTGAATTTGGACTTGTGGCCTACCGGACTGTATAAGAATAAACCTTCCTTTATTAAAGCCATCCACTCTGTGGTATTTCTGTTGAAGCAGCACTAGCTGACTAAAACCGCACAGTTGAGATACAGCTTAGTAAAGTTTCATGGCATGAACGAGCTACTTCCTCATCACATTCAGAAAAGTCCTCACCTGCGTGCCTACGCAAACTGCTGCCCAGGTAATGAGAGGGGCTCCCTGAGATGATGGTCTAAATTTTTCAGGCAGTGGTAGGCCTTGTAGTTTGTTGGTTGAGTTCCTTGTCAGTTTTCCACACAGGCCACCCTTGGGATTAGACAGTACTGACCCTATTCTTCACCCAATGCTCATTTTCAAAGATCTGTTGTCTTTGAAATCATTTTGAAAGACTAGAGGTCTGATAATTAAGTCTGCAAACTTGATTGTTCTAAGTGTTAAATACCTTTTTTCTGAATATCACTGTAGTCACCTTCTAAGTACTCCCTGTGGGAAGCTATGCACTGATGACAGTGCCTGGTCCACCCTTCAAAACAATTATGGAACTCTTTCTTGGAATGGCCCCAGCACATGCTGGCAAGGTGGCAAGTTTGCAAACTTCATTGTGTAGTTGTCTGTGAGGGAATTTTAGCTGGTAAAAACATAACTATGTTGGTACACCCTCCCTACTCACCAGATCTTGCCCCCAGTAACTTTTTTCTTTACCTAAAGATAAAGGCACTATCAAAAGATGACATTTGGGTGACATTCAGGACATTGAGGGTAATATGACGAGAACTCTGAAGGCCATTTCAGGAAAAGAGTTCCAAAATTGCTTTGAAGGGTAGACTAGGCACTGACATTGGTGCATAGCTTCCCAAGGGGAGTACCACTTTTTCTAGGGTGAGTTTGTGAACCTAATTGTCAGACCTTATATGTTGTAAATCTATCTGGATACTTTTAACTAATTAGGAAAAAAGTTCCATATAATGTAGAAGGAAAAAGCAAAGCGTCAAGATTGATGGTTCAAGACGTTATCTTACCAGAAGTTAAAGCCGTGCATGCATCAAAGTAACTCTTATTGATTATGCCCTCTCTGATGCTGACAGCTGCGTTTCTAACAATTCTGATGATAAGGGCATAACAAGGGAGAAGCAGGAGAACTGAGGAGGAACATGAGGTAAGGGCGACTGAGGTTGTGAAGGAACCCATCGCATTGTTGTCCATTGCCATCAAGTCAACTTCAACTCATGGTGACCTTGTACATAACAGAAACAGAAGTTGCCTGGTCCTGTACAATTTTCATGACCATTGGGATGTTTCAGTCTGTTGTTGTGGCTATTGTGTCACTTCATCCCGTTGAGGCTTCCTTCATAATCTCTGATCCTCCACCAAACATGATGTTCCTTTCCTCATGTTGGTCTTTCCAGATGGCATGTCCATCACGTGCCAATATCTTACTTCAAAGGAGCATTCTGGCAGAAGTATTTAAAAACTATATTTACTTTCATGAAAATAATGCATAATATGTAAGAAACAGACCAATAATATTTTATACATTTAAAATTAATACAGGTTAAGACAACCATTTATTTCCTACTACTGTTTTTGTTCACTAGTACCTTTGCAAGGACTTCCTGCCACAGAATTTTTATGAGATGCTTGTAAGTTTGTGTGGCTTTGTTGCAGATAATATGCATACAGTGGCATATGGTAGCTATCGACTCAATGCCATTCAATCTCCTTGTGTAATGCCTTACAGCATAACTCCCTTACAACTTGAGTTCTGCAAGTGTCAGCTCCCACCAACTAGATACACCAGTAGAAGGTACAAGATAGTCAGCAGAGCCATAGAAACATTTCACTTTTCAGCTACATCAAAAGCCGGGATCCAAGCATCTGGTTCACAGCTTTGTGGGTGTTGAAATTTTGCTGGGATATTCATTTGGTTGGCATGGCTTGCAGACACAGTGGTGTGGTCTTGGAGCCAACTCTTTTGGGTGCCAGCTTCTTGATCCTTAGATGGTGGCAGCAAGAATTAGGTGCATAGCCCACAGTTCACAGAGTGGTTTCTTGGTGCTTGAATTTCTTGACCATTTTCCCCTCCCCCAATTCTTTACCATGTCAGAGGTAGCAACTTTTTTGGTGGGTCAGCTATGTAATGCTGTTTTTCAGCTAAGCTCTTAATCAGTTTTAAAAGCAACTAATTTCAATGAATTAACCTCTTTCTATAATCAAATCCTGATCTATGAATGTCAATCTATAGTTTTTCCAGTTTTGGAAAAAACTGATTTATAATATGAAAACATTCTTCCTTCAGAGTTCTATTGCTAATCCCAAGGGCAGAGAGCAAGTCATATATCTGAGAAAGAAGTTGACTTTTTCTCAGATATTGTCTCCATAGACATGGTTATGCTTAGCACCACTTCTGATCATCGTGACTTCAGATCACAGCATGCTGCAGAAACTTTGCAGAATTGGACTAATTGTCCAACAGTCTCTTCTCCATAAAGTTAAATCCCCACTATATTAAACAAGTAACTGGAATGAGTTCTAAAATCAAAATAATTCTCAACACTGGCTTATCTTGCAAATATGTATTACGTGACATTCACTTTCTACTTTTTAATGCTTTGTTCCTTTAATAGTCCCCAAATCTTTTGGTTTGAGATTAGAGAACACACAAAACTAATTTCTTATAATTCTGGAACAGCAGTGCAGAATTAACTATGCTAGAATATAGTATGAACAGCAATCTTGATTGAGGAAGAATGATTCTTACCATTACTTGCAGAATTTTGAGACACGATGCATAAATGTATTTTCTGTAAGTGATAAAAATATTTGTCTTCTCTTACGGGAGACCGCTACTATGAAAACAGCTTGCACACAAGAAGTAGCAATCTCTGATGGTTGCAAGGTGGAGGAGGACAGATGAAAAAATACAATAGATAATAGATAAGTAGTAATAGACAATAGATAAGTAGTAATTTTGGTAAAGGGTAAGACTGTATACAATACAGGGGAAGCCCGTACTGTGTATAAGGCAGGTACATGGAAGTTCCATAGGCCCATCCTAATGCCCTGAGGGACCAAATTGCTGGCCTGAGGCCTGTAGGGACCATAATTTGGAGAACACTACTTCAACTAGCATACCACAGTTTATAAAGAAAACGGTCTACATTCTACTTTGGTAAGTAGTGTCTGGAGTCTTAGAAGCTTCTAATTAGCTAAGATCACACCCTCCACTAGACTGAGTCTAGTACAACGAGATGGCACCCAGTTACCACCACTGGCTGCTATGACAGGGATCACAACGAAAGGTCCTAGGCAGAGCTGGAGAAAATTGTAAAACAGAATTTTTGCTCCTGCACACAAACACCAGGCTTACTGATCTGGCAGAGACTAGAGGCACCCGTCAAGCACAGCCCCCGGACACCTTTTTAAGTCAGTAATAAAGTCACTCCTGAGGTTCAACCTTCATCTAAGATTAGACAGACCCATAAAACAACACCAGAGAGGAGAGGCATAACGGCTCCAGAACAAGAACTAGAAGGCAAGAAGGAGGGGACAGGAAACTGGGACTAGGGAACCCAAGGACGGGAAGGGAGAGTGTTAGCATGTCATAGGACTGGTAACCCAGGTCACAAAACAGTACGTGTACTAATTGCTTAATGAGAAGATAGTTCTGCAAAGCTTCATCTCAAGTACAATCTAAAAAATACATTTGTCTTCATTTAATAGACAACGTATGACAGAAGCATTTACAAGAGTAATTTTTTAAAATGTCATCCCAGGTCCATGTCCTGATTTACCTCCTAGGAAAAATAATAATAATTTTTATGTATATTTTTAATTTATTTCTAGTTTTATTGGAACACAATTTGAAAACATTTTTCATCTCATTTCTTACATCCATCTCATTTGATATTATAGGTAAAATAACATAATTGCCTTATGCTTTCACGAAATGTTGTTGCTTACATCGCTTCATTTTTAAAAAGTCCATTATGAACAAGGATGGGCAGTGGAGAGAGGGGAAGGGCAAACTAAACCCAAACCCATTGCCATTGAGTCGATTCTGATTCATAGTGACCCTATAGGTCAGAGTAGAACTGCTCCATAAAGTTTCTAAGGAACACCTGGTGGATTTGAACTGCCGATCTTTTGGTTAGCAGATTTAGCACTGAGCCACTAAGCCACCAGGGTTTCTAGAAGAAGGGCAGGAGGAGACAAAGGAGAAGGAGATAAGAAGGAGAAGAAGACAAAGAAGAAGAAAATGAAGGAGAAGGAGTAGGAGAAAGTGGAGGTCTTTTATTTTCATGAAGTGTTGGCTGGAGACCTAATAAAAACATTCTGCTTGAGAATGGCCCCATCAACCATGAGAATGCACTCCATGTCTGATGTTCAATAGTATGGCATTTTAAGTGCTACATTGAAATTTATAAAACATATTTGGCAGTTTGTTACGGATTAACTTTGCTTTTTTCTGGATTTGGGAGGAAAAAAGGAAAGAGAGAAAGGGGATGCTGGAAAAAGCCCAGGAGAAACAGTTGAAAACAAATGTGGAGTGTCCTTGGTCTGGCTTTGGCCGCCAGACCCTGTGTACTGAGCTCACTGCAAAGACCAGCAGGACATGGACACGTAAGGTGACGGTGCTAATTACGGAGTTTTCCTCACTGCTGAAATGTTAATCCATGATTCTCACTGGCTGTGACATCACTGAGGTCAAGATCTGGTCTTGAATGACTGAGGCAAGGCTCTGTCTTGCCCGTGACACCCACATCCTGATCTCAGAAATATTGTGGGACTCCTAGGGGATGATATTTGCAAAGCTTTGTAAGCTCTCTAGTCGAATGTTCAATTTTCTCTATTAGTAAACACACTCTTCTTAGAAATCCCTGGCTACATACAAGGGTAAAAATTACAATCTCAGTCAGAGTTGGGATTTCAGTGTATTTTAGATCCTTCAGGAAAAGAAAATACTAAGAATACTAAGCCCTTCTGCAAAGTGCAAATGTTGATGTGTGATTTTTTTTCCCCTCAACATAAGTCTAAAGGCATGGGAAAGTATGAAACAGTGGAAGAACAACTGAGCTGAAAATGAAGACAACCAGAAAAGATAACACCAACAACACTCAAGAGATAATAGCTGAACTAGCAACAGAATACTTAAAGAGTTATAGGAATTAGTTTAACAAAGAGTACACAGGCTCTCTTTGGAAGGGGAGTGTAAATCTATTACAGGACTTGTAAGAAGTGAGTAAAGAGAGATGTTGCATGCCCTTGAAAGTGACAACTCTATATTATATATTATATGTTTCTAATTAGGGTCGACTCGATGGCACTTGGCTTGGCTAATTAGCCTATCTTACATGTGATTCCAAATAAATTTCAGCTTGATTTCTTCAACTGATCAGTTTAATAAACTTACGAGGACTTACATTTAAGTTTGCGAATTCATCCTAGGAAAAGTGCCATATACCTCATTGTGGAATATCACTACTGTGGCCTTCCAAGTACTCCTCTTGGGAAGCTATTCACTGACACCAGTGCCTAGTTCACCCTTCAAAGCAGCTTTGGAATCCTTTTTCTGTAATGGCCACCAGAGCTGTCACTGTATTATCCTTGATGTCCCAAAAGCCACCAAAGTGTCTTCCTTTCAATATTTCCTTTATCTTCAGGTAAAGAAAAAGTCATTAGGGGTCAGACCAGATGAGTAGGGAGGGTGCTGCAATGCAGTTACCTGTCTTCTGGCTAAAAACTCCCTCACAGACTACTATACAATTAAGTTTGTGAACTTGCCGCTGTGCCACTGTACACAGTGGACATTGCAGGAAGAGTTCTCAGATTGCTTGGAAGGATGGACTAGGCACTGGCATTGGTCCGTAGCTTCCCAAAGGGAGTACTTCAAAGGTGACTGTAGTGGTATTCACCTGTGAGTTATGTAGCACTTAGAACAATTAAGTTCATGGACTTGTCAGATCTCGTATTCTAAATATGTATGTGTCATGGATTGATTTGTGTCCCCCCCAAAATATGTGTAGCCGTGTGGCTGGGCCTTGATTCTCAGTATCTAGTGACTGTCCTCTGTTTTGTGGTTTTCCTAGGCTGTATGTTAAAGGATTAAGGTGGGGCTGTAAATCCCTTCATAGGATCACCTCCCTGCTCCACTGTAAAGGGAGTTTCGCTGGAGTATGGCTTGTCCCACCCTTAATCCTTTCATCCTGGAAGAGATAGAAGGAAAGAGAAGCAGGCTGAGAATTGGGAACCTCACACCATCAAGCAAGCAGCACCGGGAGAAGAATGCATACTTCAGACCTGAGATTCTTGTGCCAAGATGCTCCCTGAACAAAGACTGATTCAATACTGGACTTTCCTCCAGAGCCAACAAGGGGGAAAATCTTCCCCTGAAGCAGATATCCTGAATTTGGACTTGTAGCCTACCAGACTGTGTAAGAATAAACCTTCCTTTATTAAAGCCATCTACTCTGTGGTATTTCTGTTAGAGCAGCTCCAGCTGACTAAAACAGTATGTAAAGGGGAAAAATTCAACTTTGAAAAGGTATAGCAAGAAGAGACTTGTTTTACCAATTACTAAAACATGTAACAAGCCAAGCCAAGTGCCATCGAGTCAGAGTAACAAAGCTTAAGTAATAAAACTTGTCCTTAGAAATAGATCCTTAGAACAAAACAGAGTTCAGAGATAATCATGTTGATGTGAAAAGATAAAATACGATTGACAGACACTGTGAATTCATGGGAAAAGATAGTTTCTTCAGAAAACTGCGTATCTTGATTATAGATACAGTAATAGAAAGAAACCCTATTGGCAATAGTGGCTAAATGGTCAGCTACTAACCTAAACTGTGGTGGTTTGAAATTACCCAGGCATCCCACGGAAGAAAGAGCTGGCAATCTGCTCCCATAAAGGTTATGTCCAGCAGAACGATATGGGGCAGTTCTTCTCTGTCACATGGTTTTTCTATAAAAAGACCAAACCAGATCTACTGCCACTGAGTTGGGTACAACTCACAGCAACCCAACAGGACAAAAATAGAGCTGTTTCATAGTGTCCAAGGAAAACCTGATGGATTTGAACTGTTGACCTTTTGGATAGCAGACATAGCACTTAACCAGTATACTACCAGTGTCTCCTAGGAGTTGGAGTCAATTCCAACACACCTAAGAACAGCAACACGTAGATATAGACATGGGTAGAGACAGATATGGAGATAGAGATTTAGATACAGATAGCAATTGCCTTCAAGTCAATTGTGATTCATGATGGCCTAATGTGTGTCAAAGTAGAACTGTATTCCACAGGGTTTTTAATGGCTGATTCTTTGGAAGTAGATTGCCAGGTCTTTCTTTTGAGACACCTGTGAGTAGACTCAAACCTCCAACCTTTTGGTTAGCAGCCAAATATGTTAAGTCTGTACCACCCAGGGACTCCAGATACGGTTATAGGCATACGGAGATAACTGATTTACCAAGCCAGCACAGGAGTCCAGATGTATTAATGCCTAAATGTGAAAGACAATATCATAAAGAAGATAATGTAAGAGAATTTCAAAAGCCAGAGCAAAATAAATTATGTATTTTATCACATTACAATTAATGATTTCTGTGAAATGAAAGACATCAGGGACACAACCTACAGTAACAGATTTGGAGTTGTTATGTGTTAAGTGCCAAAAGGAACTAACTACAAGGGACTAACATGTAGCGTATACCAGAAACTCCTAAACATCTAAATGAAGATAAGAACCTTAATAGAAAAATGTGCCAGAGATAGAAACAGATACAAACAAAAGAGAAAACCCAAGGCTAGGAAGCTTATGAAGAGAACATCAAATTCATCAGTAATTGGGTTTATTAAATTCACCGTCCTGAAAAATGTCAAGCGTTGATGGAACTGAGGGGTATGGGAACTATTATACATTGCCGGTGGTCTGTGGCCTGGCATAGTCCTTGTGCCAACCGCTCTAGCTCAATTCGATCAAAAGCTGCATAAATATGCCTTATGGCCCGCAATCAGCAACCTTCTTCCTGGGAACATATCGTGGGGTCAGAGGGGGCAGAGGTGTGCAAATACATACAGCGTCACGAAAATGTGGCGTTGTTTGAGCTAGTGGGGAGTTGGAAGCAATCAAGCTGTCTGTAGCTGGGGGCGTGGTGAAGTAAAATGCGGTGAGTTCTATCTATGGAATATTGTGGAGCACATGGAAGCAATCAGCTGGATGTACACATCCATAGCAGTATATATAAACAGATTTTTTTAAAAAAAAACTGAGGCAAAGAAGTAACAATCAAATTGAAAGCATAATTCTCCTTGTATCCAATTCAAAATATACATAACTCATATTTTATAAGACTCTAAGCAAAAACCCATTGCCGCTGAGTCTATTCCAACTTACAGAAACCCTGTAGGATAGAGTAGAACTGCCTGCATGGTTTCCAAGGAGCTGCTGGTGGGTTAGAACTGCCAACCTCTTGGTTAGCTTCTGTAGTTCTTAACTATTGCATCACCAGGATTTCCATAAGAATATATACAACTAAGAAAACATTCCAATTGTGCTTGCATAGTCATGTATTTGTTGGTGAGGTAGACAACGGGAATGAGGATTGGGAATAACTCCCCCGCCCCGCTCCCCAAAATCCAAGCTTGTTGCCATCAGATTTAGATGCCAACTCATACTACCCTACAGGACGGAGTACAGCGGTCTCACAGCACTTCCAAAGAGGAGCTGTTGGATTCAAACTGCCAGCATGTTAGTTAGCAGCCAAGCTGTTAACCACTTAGCCATCAGGGCTTCAAACATCGAGGATAAAACCAAAACCAAGTGCCATCAAGTCAATTCTGACTCATAGGGACCCTATAAGACAGAGTAGAACTGGCACAGAGTTTCCAAGAAGCATCTGGTAAACTTGAACTGCCAACCATTCGGTTAGCAGCTGTAGCATGTGACCACCACACCACTCGGGTTTCCAAGACTGAAGATAAAATCCAAACCAAACCCACTGTTGTCAAGTCAATTCCACCTTAAACCTTGTTGGCATAGCAAACTGCTACAGCTACCAACCATGAAGTCTAGTTCAAATCTGCTGGGCACTCCTTGAAAACTCAAAGGGGCAGTTTTGCTCTGTCTACAGTGTTGCTATGAGTTGGAATCAACTCAACAGCTGGGTTTGGTTTTAAGATTGAGAGTAGCAGGGATTAAATAAACAAGTGAATAAATAAGCACACACACACAAAAGGGTGGCTTTCACGGACCCGTGAATTAAGGGTCTATCGGTTTCTTTAACCATTTGTAGCAAGGTCAAAAATCAGTAACAGTTGAACAGACTCAGGAAATGAGAGATGTTTGGGACCAGTCTTGACTTCTTCTCTCCTAGTAGCAGCACTTAGCTATTTCCACTAGAGATTCTCCTCCCCAAACTGCAGGATGAGGCCTTGGCCCAGTTGTTCAATCAACCTCTAAAGGGGCTACAAGAAGGAAGAGAACTTACCCTTCGCAGAAGTTTCCCATTTACCCCACCTTTGCAAAACCCAGAGTTCTTGGGTGGTAGAGTTAACACCCTCAGCTGCTGACTAACAGTTCAGACATTTGAGACCACCCAGAGGTGCCTCCCAAGAAAGGCCTGGTGGTCTACTTCCCCAAAACAAGCCACTGACAGTCTTACAGAGCACAGTTCTACTGTGACACACAGGGTTGCCATGGCTCGGTGTTGACCTGATGGTAACCAAGTGGGGGCAAAGACCATGCCCCTCCAGGCCACTTGATACCCACCTGCACCTTCAGTTAAGTGCAGGATGAGTCAGATGGTGCAGGAAAGTACAAAAAACTGGGAATTTTAGTTTGGTTTAGCTACTGTTTGTTTCTTGTTGGCAAAGAGGCCATGGAGCCAGCCCAAGACCCTCCTGGAGGAAGCATGGCGGGAGGGGAGGAAAGCATGATGATGCTCGAATTCCACCCTAACGAACACGTCACAATACCCTGTTATGTTAGTTAGTTGTAATGACAAACAGTATATCCTTCTAGAAACAAAGAGAAGTTTTGCAACTTGGAGGATCATTGAAAATGCTGTTTGGAAAGGGAACCTCACAAGCACGTTCACAGACTAAGTTTATTTACTGCTGGGCGGCTATCAATAACAGAGACAGTTACATTAACGGGGTCAAAAGCCCGTTTGAGGCAAAGAACATGATTATAGAAGTTGGTGGGAAGCGCCCTGCGCCAGCCTTTCTCATGTGAAATTGATGGAAAGGCTTTTCAGAGTTGTTAAACTTTGGAAAGGCTTAATAGCTTTCATGCTGGAGAGTATTGCTCAGAAAAAGTGTGCTGGGTTTAAAATACTTCACCCATGTAAATGAGGACTGGTTTGATCGTTTTATTTCAGATACCATGGTTTATTTTCCTTCATTCTGTGTGTATGTGTGTGTGTGTGTGTGTGTATTTTCAAGCGGAATCAATAGAACTGATCTAGGGGTGTATCCTTGTCCCAGAAGCTCAGTCTGCCTGCTGAATGGCAGTATGTAATTTGCTCCATCAAAGCCCGAACAGTCAATAAGTCAAGATGCGACTTCAGCCGCTTCTCAGAATAAACACTGGATTTCTTCATTAACTGATCAAATACAGAGTTCAAATGGAACTGCAGTGTTCTTTTGTGTGGGGAAAAAACAGTGGATTGCAACCAATATCCCAGGGTATCGGAGGCCACTCAGAGCATAGAGGTTAGCAAGATGTTTTCTGTGTCAACCTCAGATCACCTTGGCATGCTCACAGCGGAGCCTGCACTTTATTAGGCCTCTTTTCTGACTCCAGAAAATAAAATATGTCCCTACAGGCCAGTCACCCTCACCCCAGCTTGAAATGCATCTTATGGCCGGGATTCTGCTTCTCAGAGGTGGGTAGTTTGGGGACACCCTTTGTACATCTGGAAACCCTGGTGGTATCGTGGGTTAAATGCTACATCTGCTAACAAGAAGGTTGGCCATTGACATCCACCAGGTGCTCCTTGGAAACTCTATGAAGCAGTTCTACTATAATTTGGAACTGACTCGACAGCAGTGGGTATTTTGTTTTCTTTTTTCTTTTTTTGGTTTTGCACATTTCCCTTCCTGTCCTTCCTCCTTTCTCACTCCCTCCCTCGCTTCTCTCCTTCCTTCTTTTGTGTCTTTCTGTCTTTCTTCTCTTTCTCTCGCTGTTTCTTTTCTCTCAGTTAATATACTAACTCTTTAATGGACTTTTTTTTTCCAGCAGCATTTTAAATTCTCAATGACTCGATGAAACATAGATCTAAATCTAGACCTCTTTTCTTGATGTTAAACCAGGAGTTCCATCTCTTCTTGGGATTCCTAACCAGCAACCTTGTGTTCAACAATTTCAAGAGCAGTTACATCATTGGTCTCCTCAAACATGTCCCTCCTTTGTGTTTGATGTCATTAATTCTCTGTTGATGTATCATACCAGCCTGGAACCACAGGAGGTCACCTAGACCTGTCTCTTCTCAAAGCTTTCCTTGAATTTCATCATCTCTGTGCTAAACATGTAGAATTGGCAGGCCACGTTCATAACCCATCTCTGTCCCTCCACTACCTCTCACAAGTTGCGTAAAATCCCTAATTCTCATTTTTACATCTGCAAAGTAACCATCATAGTGATAACTACCTCAAAGTTTTAGAAATAAAATAAGTTTCCCTATCAAACACATCCCATCATTCTTGGCTCACAGGAGTTATCTATAGATGTGAGCTCATTTGATTTAGCTCCAAATTATCTTTTCAGTCTGCACACTGTACTCTACTTTCAGGCTTCATTATCCTTATGAAAGCTAGGGAAATGGATTTCCCCCTGACTTCTGATAACTGGGCAAATTTCCATCTTGTTCATTCCTGGCCTTTCTGCCAGTGTCACCCTTCTGAAAGCTGAACATGACCATGTAATTCCCCAGATTTTCAACATTACATGTCTTATCATGGACTTTACGCTCAAGAACAAACTTTTTATAAATGCATATAAAGCACTTTACACTGATCTCAACTCTTCCCTGACCTCATCCTGTTTTCCTTTCTCCAGTGAACTCTATATGCCAGCCAAGCCAGGCACAGAGAATCTCGGCTAACCCCAGGAACTGCCATGCTTCTTTCTGCTCCCCCGTCATTGTGCTTACTCTTTCTCCTTCTCTTCCTTCTTCATATGACAGTGTCCATAGTCCAGCTCCATCACCACCTGCTTTATGAAGACTCTTGCCACTTCCTAAGGCCCTTGACATGTACCACTCATATTAGCACTAAACATGCTGCATTAGGATGGTTGATTTCCAAGTGAGTTTCAAGTCAGATTTGTAGAAGAAAGGAAAGGAGACATCTGTTCTCCAACAATTTTGTTCCTGGCACCCTGTTCTACCTCTGAGCATCTGCTGTGTCTGTCCTTCTCAACCATCTTAACCTGTCCCCTATAATTCTACCAGGAGTCCAGTGGGAATGCTGGGATCAATGATGCTTCTTTGGTCATTTGTCACATGAGCACCACTTCACAGTGTATAACAATTCATATTCAAATTTGGTAAATTCTAGCCTTTATAAACATACTCAAGAGTAAAACTACCCACTCATGGTCACAGGAATTTGGAAAAATTATGTAACTAAATAGTTAAGATCAAATCGGTTGTCTTAGAGTTAATCCCAGCTGAAAGCAACACTGCGTATCAGAGTAAAACTGTGTCCATTGGATTTTCAATGGCCAACTTTTCTGGAAGCAGATCGTCAGGCTTTCTTCTTGGGTGTCTATGGATCGACTCGAACCTGCAATCGTGAGTTTAGCAGCTGAGCACATTACCCATTTGCACCAAATTAAAGTTAAGCAACATGTCAATAAGAATTGCTGACAGTAGTCACAGAGATTGAAACAGCCAAGTGTCACTCTTTAGTAAGAATAGAATGTACTGAAGGCTGCTTTAAACTTTCCAAAGTGTTTATGTACACATTTGATTTTCTTCACAACTCTCAATGGTATGCAGGGCAAATATTATTATCTCTTCTTTAGCGATGAAGAGATTGTGGCTTAGAGAGGTTAAATGATTTTGTTCAGGGTTACAGAGCCAGTGACTCGCAAATCCAAGAAGCCACATCATCTGATTCATAATGTACTATACTTTCCATAATGTGTTCTCATACTACCATGTTCATATTCTCTTTGTGGCATATCATGCCATCATAAAGGTCTTCACAAGAAATGCATATGTTGGTGAGGATTTTACTAAACATTTCAGTGAAACTTTTAAAAATATTTGCATGTGTTTCAATTGGGTTTGTGTTTCATGATGATAAAAATGCATGACCATTGTAAGAAATTTGGCAGATGAATATCAATAAAAGAAATAAGAAAAGAAAGTATAATTTACCATCTAGTGACAAACACAACTGATGCTTTGTGTCCCTCTCATGAGTCCTCCAAGTTTGAGGACAGCATATTCCAATGTTTAAAACAGCCACAGAGAAGAATTGACAACTGGTCAAGGAACATTAGACAGGAAGAGTTCTTAGAAGGTCTAGCCAAAAGCCAAAGCCACTGCCGCTGAGTCGATTCTGACTCACAGCAACCCTATAGGGCAGAGTAGAACTGCTGCATAGAGTTTCTAAGGAGTGCTTGGAGGATCTGAACTGCCGAACTTCTGGTTGACAGCCTTAGCATTTAACCACTATGCAACCACAGGATCTAGTTTGTGGAATTAACGTGTGTGGCTCTGAACTTCGACTGCTTTGGTTTGAATCCTAGGTTTTCCAATTGTTAGTTGTGTGACTTTGCACAAGTTTCTTAATCTCTGTGTCTCAGTAGTCTAATCTGTAAAATAGTGATCCAATAGTAACATTTTTATAGGACTATTATGAGAATTAAATGTAACAATCTATATACATCATCTAGAACAATACCCAACCTATACAAACCAAAAAACAAACCTGTTGCTATCGAGTCAGTTACAATGTATGGCATAGTAACCCTATCGGGAAAAAAAACAAAACAAAACCAAAAAAACCTCACTGCTGTAGAGTCAATCCTGACTCATGGTAACTTCAGAGGACAGGGAGTAACTGCTTCATAGTTTCCAAGGAACATCTGGAAGATATGAACTGCTGACTTAATCACTATGCCACCTATAAAACCAAAAAGCAAACCCAGAGCTGTCGAGTTGAGTTCCACTATACTGACCCTATAAGACAGGGTAGAACTGCCCCGTAGAGTTTCCAAGAAGCACCTGGTGGATTTGAATTGCTGATCTTTACTGTACCATCAGAGATCCTCTAACCTATACAGAGTTCTTGATAAATATCAGCTATTGTTATTTCTGTAACTTCTTTCTATGGAAGAAGAAATGGAGGCCCATAGTCAATAAGCCAGATCCTGCTATTTTTATGTTAAACCAAACTTTAACAGAAATGGATTAGCAATTCATTTTATAGATCTCCTCAAGTTGGGTTGAGAGGAAAAGATTGTACTATAGTTTGGTAAAGTTTTGCTTCCTATTTTATAAACTTGATATCTTCAATTTGAGCTTGTCCCTGAATTTGTAAACCCTTGTGTATTATAGAGGAAATTGAATCAATAAATCTCTGGGTCACTTATCCTTAACTCATCAAACCATCATTAGAGTGCTGTGGTATCTAGGGAAGCCTCGTGTGCCTCTGTGTGTGGAGGTGTGCATGTCTTCTCCTTCTGAACCAATGTATCTTCTCCATCGAGCCATAAATAACAGTAAAGTGCCAAACTTCAGACACCATTCTAAACCAAGGAAAGCTGTCCCAGGCAATTCATTTTATGTCTGGTTTAACAATGTTTGATTTTAATCACTAAGCATTTGTATTTCATAATGCATACATTTTCTTCCAACTAACACTTACTGAGTGTCCACTATGTACCAGGTCTATCATAAAAAGGAAAACACATGCTCACAAATCTTTATTGCAACAGTGTCCAAATAGCAAAAACATGGAATCAACCTAGATGCCCATCAACAGATGAATGGACAAATAAATTATGGTATATGTACTCAATGGAACACTGCATGCTAAAGAACAATGATGATTTTAGTAAGCGTCTCATAACCTGGTTTCAACTGGAAGGCATTATGCTGAGTAACATCAGCCAGTGGCCGAAGGATATTGTATGAGACTTCTGCTGTAAGGACTTAAAAATAGACTTATACACAGAAAAAAGATGCTTTGATGGCTATAAGGGTGGGGAGGGAAGGAGAGAGTAGGTCGCAGATTAGGTAGTCAACAGAAATTTGCTTAGGTGAAAGCAGTGACAGCACACAGTAAAGAGCAAATCAACTTAAATGGAGTTCACCATAAACTGAAAGGTTTTCTAAACTCAACCCAATATTGTAAAGGATAGAATAGCAGGGATAGGAGTCTGGGGACTGTGTATTCAGAGGACATTGAAGCCAATTGGCATAACTGGCCTACAGCTAGGAAATCCTGGTGGTGTAGTGGTTAAGTACTATGTCTGCTAATGAAAAGGTCAACAGTTCAAATCTACTAGGTGCTCCTTGGAAACTCCATGAAACAGTTCTCCTTTGACCTATAGGGTCACCATGAGTCAGTGTTGACTTGATGATGACGGCTCTAGTCCTTTGCTAAAAGAGTCTTCTGCACCCCATACTGGTGAGTGGCATCTGTGCTCTTAAATACTAGCAAGCTGCCATCTGATGTGCACCAAATGGTCCCAACTCATCTGGAACAGACGATCACCAACAACATCAAAGACACTAGATAAAAATAGCCCAGGAAGCAGAAGGATCCATATGAATGGGAGACTGCACCAATATGAGACCAGAAGAACCAGACGGTGCCCAGCCACCACCAAAGACAGCTGTGCCAGGATACACAATGTACAGTCCCTGAGCAAACATGCTAAAAAAGAGAGGTGCAGCCCAAGGATTCTTCTAAAAGACCTGATTTGATGGTCCAGCAACCCGGATGCTCCCCTGGGAACATGACCTCTAAACCTGCTGCTGTCCCTGACTGGAAACCAATAATGAGACCGACTCTTCAGACAAGAAGGGACACAGTGTGACCATATAGTGTTCATAACTTATGGCCCTGTGCATTTATCGGAGATGGTCCTACTGGTCTTTTTCTAGATGCGAGAGAAGAAGGGGGAGAGGAGGGGACAGACACTTTTTAAGGGGACACTGTAAGTATGGAATGAAAAGGAGGAACATGCTGTCACTGGATGGGGAGAGCAGAAGGATGTGCAGAAAGGTGGGCATGCAAAACCGACTCGGATTGTATATTTTTAAAAAAAAAAACCATTGCCATCGAGTTGGGTCAGACTCATGGTGACCCTAGAGATCAGAATAGAACTGCCCTCTAGAGTTTCCAAGGAGCACCTGGTGGATTTGAACTGCCAGCCTCTTCGTTAGCAGAGGTAGCACTTGACCCACTATGTCACAAGGTTTTCCTTGGATTGTATACTTTCATCTAATCATAGTAAAAACAAGGAAAACATGAATAACTTTTGTTTTGTTCTGAGACGTTGTTTGCAAGACACTTCTGCTTCTAAAGGGCATTTACTTCTGCTTTAAAGGATATTTGAGGTGGAGGCGTTATCCAGTGATCAAGCTTCAACTCTCCTGTCTTGGACCCTGGCTCCTCCTACTAACTTCTCCATCTTCTTGGCCTTGCCAGTCACACATCAACTTGGAGGATCTAGTCTTTGGCTTGGTCCTCTGTTGGTGTTGACCTGCTTTACATCATTGGTTCTGTTTTCAGTTCAGTATTTGCACCGTTCAAGGCTCTGGCTTCCCTGCCTCTCTGGTTCCAAGATGGTTCCTTCTTGGAAGAATGGATGCTTGTAAAGTTTCTGCACCCATGTATCAGGCATAGAGATGAAAGAGAAGTAGAAGTAAGCACAATAGACACAGGAATACCAGAAACAGCAAGAGAAGAAAGAAACGAAAGGGCCAGCTGATATCCCAAAGCACAGTAAACACAACAGACTCTCAAAACATTCACAAGACTAGTTGTTAGCGTTTTTCTAGAGTCAGACGTAATATGAAGTGTACAGTCACAAGAAGAGGCGTGTGAGGTTTCAAAGGCTATGGATAGTCTGGTCTGCCCCTGGAGTGATGTGGCCTGAGATAGCAGTATTGCTCATGTGTATGCACCTTGGAATCTTTCATATTGTTTAAACCCATTTTTAGTTTTTCTAAGCCTCAATTTCTTCAACTGTGAAATTAAGATCTAATTCTGAAGACTTTTGTAAGAATTAAGTGTTTTGTTCTTCCCTGCAATTCACTTAGAATGTATTAAATATTCAATTATTGTTTAGTACTAATTTTTATTTTATTCATCTTTGAGTAATAGGATTCCTAAATGAATCCCAAGGAGCCAGGGTGGCTTCACATTTAAGCATTAGACCACTAACTGAAATATGGGTGGTTCAGACCTACCCAGAGACTCCACAGGAAAAGAGCTGATGATCTGCTCCCTTAAAGAGTAAACAAACAAACAAACAAAAAGGTGCCATAAATTTGGTTCTGACTTATAACAACCCTATAGGACAGAGCAGAACTGCCCTGTAAAGTTTTCAAGGAGCAGCTGGTGGATTCGAACTGCTAACCTTTTGGTTAACAGACATGGTTCATAACTACTGTACCACCAGGACCCCCTCAAAGATTAAAACAAAACAAAACAAACAAACAAACAAAAAACATTGCCACTGAGTCAATTCCAACTCATAGTGACCATATAGGACAGACTAGAACTGCTTTATCTGGTTACAAGAAGTGTCTGGTGGATCTGAACTGCCAATCTTCTGGTTAGCGGTTGTAGAGCTTAACCACTATACCACCGGGGTTCTCCCTCAAAGAGTAGAGCCTACTGAAATTCTATAGGATAGTTCTACTCTGTCACACAGGGTCACTTTGAGTCAAAGTCAACTCAATGGCATCCAGTGACAGTAACAATTGAACAGCTGAGGGGATGCTGAAGAAAGAATACAGCTCAGAAGTGTTGTCTGCTGTGTTTGTATAGAGAGGTATCATTTCGACTTTTGCCTCTTAAGCTATGGTAATATGTAGACATAGCCACCGTTCATGCCTGAGTAGAGGAGAAAGCTAAGTAAACATGAAAATAAGTAAAAGAAATGAAATTAAGATGCTAGACCGAACTAGGGAGTCCGATGAGTAGCGGCTTCCAGGCGATGCTAGAACGAACTAGGGAGTCCGATGAGTAGCGGCTTCCAGGATGAGGTCAGTCTTTCAACCTGCACCTGCTAAGGAACACATCTCTGTGCTGGCAGTGAATTAAAACATCAAGCAAGAAGCAGAATTCAAGCAGGCAGCACCTGGTGGAACTGTACTGAAAACCTGACATAAATAAATAAGAACATCTCCTTTTAAAAACTTTGAAATAATCAGCACAATGTGCCAGGGAAGATAGAAATACATTCTCAGTCCACTTAGGATGCCACGCTGACCTCAAAACGGCAGAGAAGGCACTGGGTTCAGGAGGGAGGGAGGTGTCTTTGGTGGGTTAGGGGCTCTTGTCTGAGATTTTGGTGTCTGATACAATTTTTTCAAGGGAGTTCTTCACGATCAACACTTTGATATACAGTGTGTGGGAGATAACAGGTAACAGGACACCTGTGGACTCCATGAATTATGTATGGACAAAATGAATCATATATTTAAAACAACTAGAGCTACAGCCAGAAGTCCCTTAAGAGCAAAGATAGTGAGACTTTGGTTCACATACTTCGGACATATTATCAGGAGGGACCAGTACCTGCAGAAGGATGTCACACCTGGTTAAGCAGAGGGTCAACAAAAGAGAGGGAGATCTTCAAGAGAAGGATTGACATTGTGCTGTGACAGTGGGCTCAAGCATGACAGTGATTATAATGAGGGCATAGGACTGCAGAGTGCTTCTTTCTTTTGCGCATAAGGTCATTATGAGTGGGAACTGACTCAACAGCTCCTAACAATAGCAACAACAACACCATGGGGTAGGGTTGCATCCAAGATCCAAAAAAGAGCCACAATTTGGAAGCAATATGCAACACGGGACAAACAGACACTTGGCAACTTTTGATATGTGGGTTTTTCAGGTTTTTCTGCAGGCAGGCACATATCTTTTTAGAATGAATATACGCAGCCAATCAAGTGCTGTTGAGTCGGATCTGACTCATGGGTAGCCATGAGTCGAATATACACAAGGTCTGCCAATTCAGTCTGCAAACTCATCCTATAAAAAGTGCTACATACCTCATTGCTGTATATGACTACCGTCACCTTCAAGGTTCTGCCATTGGGAAGCTATACACCAACACCAGAGCTTAGTCCACACTTCAAAGCAATTTTGGAACTCTTTCTAGAACGGCCATCAGAGCTGTCATTGCATTACCATTGACATCCTGAATGGCATCAAAACATCTTCTTTTCAATATTTCCTTTATCTTCGAGTAAGGAAACAAGTCACTTTGGGCCAAATCAGGTGAGTAGGGAGGTTTTTCCCATACAGTTATTTACTTACTGGCTAAAAACTCACAGACACCTATACAATCAAGCTTGTAAACTTGCCACCACACCACTGTGTACAAAGGTTATTCTAGAAAGAGTTTCCAACAGCTTTGAAGAGTGGACTAGGTGCTGGCATCAGTGCATAGCTTCTCAAGGGAAGTACCTCAAAGAAGTTGACCATATTGCTACTCAGCAATGAGGTATGTGGCACTTAAAACAATAAAGTTCATGACTTAATTGTCAGACCTTGTATATAGGTAAAAATATGGAAAAGAGGCAGACGAGAGAACATTTAGGGGAGCTGCTACCTACGAACACCGGTAGGGTAGTGGTTAAGTGCTACAGCTGTGAACCAAAAAGTTGGTGGTTCAAATTCACCAAGGCTCCTTGGAAAATCTATGGGGAAATTCTACCCTGTTCCACAGAGTCACTGGGAGTCAGAATTGACTCAACATTCATGGGTTTGGTTTTATTTAAAGTAGTTTTATTACGCCTGAGAAGTACAAGTTAAGCCATCATGCGGGCAGGGGAAGAAAGTAGAAAATGATACACAGACATTTCTTGAGAAGAACTGTAGAATTCAGAGCAATGAAAGATTGGGATTGCAAAATAGAGATGAGCACGCAATCACTGAAAAGCACTAAAGAATAAGTTGAGTTTTGAAATTACGTAATTATAAAGAAACCAGCTTTTTTTCAAGCAACCTTCAGCAACTCAAAAACAGTATCAGAGTAGGGGAGTTCCCAGAAAGCTTTTGCTAACCAAAAGATCAGTGGTTCGACTCTCCAATCAGGTCATGCAAGAAAGATGTGGCAGTCTGCTTCCGGAAGGATTATAGCCTTGGAACCCCATGGGACAGTTCTACTCTGTTATATATAGATTCTATGAGTCAGAATTGACTCAACAACAGTGAGTTTAGTTCTTTTTGGTGTACTCTCAAACATCTTCTGCTAGGTTGGTACTAAATTACCCTCAAGATTAGGAAAAAGATCTCTTGCTAATACTCTTAGCAATAGTTTTCCATCCCTGCTTCTTTTGGATATCTGCTGGGAAAAGAAAAGCCCTCAAACTTGTTGTCCTTGAGTTGATACTGACTCATAGTGACCCTATAGGACAGAGTTGAACTGTGCCATATTGTTTCCAGTTAGTGGCTGGTAGATTCCAATTGTAGACCTTTGGGTCAGCAGCCACCTTCCTAACTGCAGAGATGTTAAACAGATCAGAAGTAAATGGATGGTGAAGCTGAAGATAGGAAATGAATTTAAAGTTAGACTAGCCTTTCACTGTTAACTCATCTGTGCTTCTGCATGCACTTCTTTTGTATTTCAGTTGTGCTCAGTCTGAGACTGAGACTAGCATGTGTTAATTCCATGTGCCTCATTTGCTCCGCTTATTCCAGAGCTTTATTTGCTCCTTGCCTATCATTTCTGTGCTCTTTTTGCACCCAGGTTTCACACTGCAGGATCTCTGTATGGATGACATCAGCTCGTTTTACAATGTGTCCTTCATCCTTACAGTTACAAAAACAGCTGGCAAAGAAAACTCTGTTGTGATTAGGCTGAATAATTCTAGAGAATTTCTTTCATTGACCGATTCCATAGACTCGTCATGACCTTTCAGTGCTATATATAAGAGTGTGTGTGTGTGTGTGTGTGTGTGTGTGTGTTTATATATTTTTTTCTGGAACAAAGATAATTATATATGTATTACCACCCTCAAATAACAGTGTGTTTCTTCTCTAGAAGAGAAGAAGCTTTCCATTAACCACCGACACCACAGTTTGTAAGATGTTGTTTGGGCCCATAATTGAATTACTCTAGAAGTTCTAGCTGAGTTTTCAGCATATGGTTTTCAGCTCAGATCAGCTATTTCCTAACAGCCAGATTCCTTTATCGTTTTGGTTAAGCACATTGGAAGCTCAGATATATTCTACCTTGTATGCAGAGGACTCAATTTGGAAGCAGAAGCCCATAAACTGGTTGGAAGGCCTAGTGGTTTTTTGTTGCTGTTGTTGCATTTATTTTGTCTCTTTTTTCTTGAAAAGTGCTGATTTATATACTCAGTGATAGGATTTTTTTAGTTTGCTTTTCCTTTGAACTTCAACCAGGTAGCCACAGGTATAATCTGAATGTTCACTAGCCCGTTGTTGCAGACAGAAAGGTCAATAAAAACACTCTTTGAGTTCTTAAACCAGAGACCCACTATTCTACAAGATCAGTTATAGAATGGTTGTACAACAATTTCAATTCTAAAACTTAAACAAATCCCTTGATCTACCTACACAGTAATGTCAGCTGTATTTGACTACTGTTCAGATAGACTTCTTCTAACTACAGTTACCAAATTTGTTCAACAGAAGTTATACTAAGAAAAGAAAAGAAAAAGAAAAATCTGTTGCTTTCCAGTCACTTCTGAATCACAGTGATCCTACAGGACAGAATAGAAATGTGCCATAGGGTTTCTAAGGAGCAGCTGGTGGATTTGAACTGCCAACTTTTTGGTTAACTGCCAAACACTTAACCATTGTACCACCAGGGCTACTGGGAGCTCTGGGGCAACTTGGCTACAAACTGGGATTGGGATGAGCACCACCACAATCAGACCAATGAAATGCAAAGATATTTTCTTGATTCTCTTGGAAAAGATGTTTCCTCTTTACTTCCAGGAATCTAACACAGTAGGAGCTTTCCATCTGTTAAGCTGAACATGGAACTTGAGAGGTTAGGAGCAGCCACTCTGGAGACCAATCATTGTCGTTGTTAGCTGCTGTCAAGCGGGGCCCACTTCAGGGCAGCCCCAGGTTTTACTGAAGGCATCGTTGCCCAGTCCTGTTCCACCTTCACAGTCATTCATATGCTCCAGTCCCTTGGTTCAGTCCCTGTGTGTTTTCAGTGCCTTCCACTTTAAGGGGCTTGTCTTCCAGCGCTATATCAGATAATATTCTCCTGTGGTTCATAAGATTTTCAGTGGCTAATTTTCAGAAGTAGATCACCAGACCTTCTCATTAGTCTGTCTTAGTTCTGGTGAAACCTGTCGACTATGGGTAACCCTGCGGGTACCTGAAATTATCAGTAACATAGCTTCCAGTATCATAGCAACAGGCAATCTGCCACCGTACACCAAACTGATAGATTAGTGCTGGGGAGACAAATCATCTGAGTTTAAATCCTGGCTCCTCCACCTTTATGACCTTAGACAAACTATCCAATCTCCTTGCCCCTCAGTGTTGTCATATACAAAATGGGAAGATTTATAATTCCTACCCATGGCATTTATCTTGAGGATTATGTGAGATAATACTTCTTATGCACTGAAAAAATGCCTGACACATAGTAAACACTATTAAATAAAGTGTTTGTGACTCCAAGAAGCTGCTGGGGGCCATCTGAGGGGCAGCTAATTTTAGGAAGAAGAAGACACAATGGAAGATAAAAAGGAGAGATAGAAAGGGAGAACTTAGGTAGCATTAACTGGTGAATGAACTTCTCTTGACGTCCCCCGTAGCCCTGGACTTCCTGGTTATATAAGTCATATGTTACGGCTTTATTGATCAAGCTAGTTCAAATTGAGCTTTCTGTTACTTGCAATTTAAACAGTCCAGACAGGCCAGTGAAATGTCAGTAACTTTAATTTAACAAACACTCTTAAACATCTATTGCCTTAGGGTATAAAGATAAAGAAGGCACAGACACTTTCTCTGAAGAATTCACATTAAACACACTGTTATTGAGTTTCTGTAGTGTATAAGGCAGTGTGTAATCATTTGGAGGCTGTGTTTTCAGAATTTTAGGCAGGAAGGTTAAACATTTACATAAGTAGTTATAGTGTGAGATAGATGGGTGTAACTTCTCTCATACAGGTAAAGATATAGAGCCCTGGTAATTCAGAGAAGTCATACGTAGGCTGGGTTATTCCATTAGTCTTTTTGCAGAGGTGCCATTCCTAAGAACCATAAAATAATAGATCTTTGTCTAAACATTGCTAATTCATTTTTATCTAAGAAGTACTCATTGAACACCTACCTTGTACCACAGTTTATGCAAGAAGCTAGGGTTTAATGCTGACCAACATGCATTTTAATCCCTGTCATCATGGAGCATCAAGAGAGGAGAAAGGCACTAATCAAAAAACCACAATTAAAGCACAAATATGAGGTTTGACAATCATGTCCATGGATTTAATTTTTCTAAGTGCTGCATACCTCATTGCTGAATATCACTACGATCACCTTCAAAGTACTCCCCTTGGGAAGCTATACACCTATGCTAATGCCTAGTCCACCCTTCAAGGCAACTTTGGAATTCTTTCTAGAATGGCCTTTCTGCAGAGTGGCATGGCAGCAAGTTTGAGAAATTCATTGTATAGTTACCTGTGAGGGAGATTTTAGCCAGCAAACAAATAGCTATTTTGGAACACCCTCCCTGCTCACCTGATCTGGGAATTGTTGACTTTTTTCTTCACCTGAAGATAAAGGAAATATTGAGAGAAAGACATTTCGATCATGTTTAGGACATCAAGGGTAATACAGCAACAACTCTGATGTCCATTCTAGAAAAGGAGTTCCAAAATTGCTTTGAAGGATGGACTAGGCATCAGCATTGGTGAATAGCTTCCCTAGGGGAGTACTTCAGAGGTGACCATAGTGATATTCAACAAGGAGGTATATAGCACTTTTTCTAGGATGAGTTTGTGAGCTTAATTGGCAGTCCTTGTACAATCATAGTACCTGTTACAAACAAAAAGTTCACAGAGTTCCAGGAGCATGTAGTAAAGGAAGCACAAAGTCTATGAACAGGTTATTATCTATATTTGATAAATGAGGGGATTTCATATGAAAGGAGCTGATGTTCTCAAGATCTCAGCTAGCTGGTGACAGAGCTATCTGGAACTTAGTCCCCTTCAACTCTTACCCACTGCTTTCTCCACTATTCCACATCCTCTGCTCGTAGACATAGCTGTTTGTTTTAGTTTGAAATAATCTTTTTCCTAGGCCAATCACAGTTCCTGGTGAAGATTTTGTTCTCCAAAAACACAGCATCTGTCTCTCATGACTAATGGAAATAAATGCCCTCTAAAAAAATTATTTTACTAACATTCTTTTTTCAGTAAATAGATAATTCCATCCAGCTAAGACAAGGTATTTTCTAGCAGCTGACAGAAGATTAAGCTCTGGGAGATGAGAGAAGAACATCTGTGATACATTTTCTGTACTAAATTAATGTCATTTCCAGTTGTGCTGGCCAGATCTCTTGTCTTTCCTTGACAGACTGGTGAAGAATGAAAAGCAACCCAAATTATGCCTACCAGGGGTCACACGTGGCTTAACTGGACTCTTTGGTTGAAGTGTTGACATGTGGCAATTTTGTAGAGACAAATGATCATTAGAAAGGGTATGGTAGTCAACACAAATAGGATGCTATTAGCTTGTGTCACCACTGGCTTCTGATAGAAACATCTTAATAGACAACAAATAATAAAGGTCAGTGCATTGAGTTAATTAGACCCGTGTTGTTTCTCAGGAACCAAAGTCAACTATTTTCATCCTGTTTGCGCTTTTCTTGTCGGCAGACCCCACTGCTCTGCATGGGGAGACTCAGAGTCCCCGATATTCTCTGTGGCTCTTCACTTCATTGAGGCGAGCTCTGTAATTTGTCCTTTCAGTTTTACTACCTCTTTGCAAAATAGATTTTGTTTTTTTTATTGCATTTTTCATGCTCAAGGTATCTCAAAACAATTTACAGTAATGAGTTTCAAATCTGGATTGACGGTGGCTCGGTAGGCAACCATGTTAGCCATTATGTACCCAGAGCTAGCTTACACCCAGCCCTGAAATTAAAACCCATCTCAACACGAGAGGTAATGTCACCTGAAGACTTAGTAAGGCACCTCTCTCTCTCTCTCTCTCTCTCTCTCTCTCTCTCTCTCTCTCTCTCTGTGTATCTTTCTCAAGCCAGCTTGCCCAGCACAGAACACCTGCCCTGGCAGCTGTCAGATGGTGGTAAACAGATATGATATGTAGATATGTTACATGTCTCTATCAAGGGATACTTGATGATTACAGAAACAAAGTTGGAAGGTATTCAGAGTATCTTGGAAAGACGTCAATACAAAGAACCAGGTGAATGCAGGTCGCCTTGGACCTGCGATTTTTTGGTGATCAATGCAAGCGGCAGTGCCACACTTGCCTGTAAGTCGCCTGCTGGCTTGACACCCCTTCCCTTGGAGCACTCTGCCTGAGTCTTCCCAGAGCGTTCTCCAAATGCCCTGTCACAGCTCTTTACAACATGAATTGTGTTCACTCGTTTTACTTGCCTGTGTCTTTCAGTAGACTGTAAGCTCTGTAAGAGTCATGACTTGTTGACTGCTGGACTTGACCTATAGTACTGCTAGGTAAGCATGAATGAGAAGGAAGAAAACATAATAGAAGGGATGGAAAGAAGGTGAGCAGGCAATAGCTTGCAAGCATGAAAGCAAATGACATTTTCTCATCCCTTATATTAGCTCTCTCTTCTATCCTTGTTTCTTATCACAAATTTGAAAAACATGTAACAGCCTTCAAGTTATTGATGAAATATTTAACATAGACCTATAGGGTTGTTACGAGTTGGAATTATCTCGACAGCAACAGGTCTGGTTTGGTTTGATTTGGGGGGTACACTGTTTAAAGACTTTTGCATGCCGTGATATGATAAAAACAAGTCATATGTGACAAATGAGCATTCAAACATTTACAGTCTTTATTTCCTGAATCTACCACTCATAGGGAACAGAGCCTCTATGGCAACGTAGAAGGTTCTAGCACAATGTAAAACAGAAAACGTTTTTACTCTCCTAATATTAATACTGATGCAAAACACAACAAAAGCAAAATGGAATAGGAAACAGCTGTCTGGGCAGTTTTGCTCTTTTAGACATTACAGCATCCATTTCCTAGAAGGTAAGGGAATAATTACCAGCAGTCAGAGCTTGTGACAGATGACTACTGTGTATAGAAAGCAAGGTACTTTCAATGGTCTGCACTATGTTACTGGGCAAAGCAATGACTTCCAAAGCTTTGGCTTGCATTGCTTAGAATAACACCATTTCTAATAAAAGCAGAAAAAAATTTCAGTGTCTCAGCACAACAGAATTTTGTTCATCGTTCACACAATAGTCTGCTGGATCTTCTAAGCCAGTGGGCCATTCATTTGTATGGTGTGATGCAGAGACTCAGGTCCCATCCATCTGTTGTTCCAGTCATCTCCATAATCTTCCAAGGTCTTCATGCCCATCTTCGTCAAACTGAAGGAAAGGGAAAGAAAGCATGGAGAAAGAACATTCACTCGTTAACCCCTTTGCCCTGAAGTGAAATATATTACTCCTGTTCACACCCCACTGGAGGAAACAGTCTAGTTCTGGTCAGCTCTCTGCTGATTCTCTGGAGGGTTCCCAAAGTCCTAGATTTGATGTCATACCTCAGCAACAAGGCAGTCCAGTAGTACCAAAGCTACAGAGGGATACAGCCACTGTTACTTATTTTAAGCACACTGTCTAACAACCAACTCAAATATTATAAAAATGTCAAAGTCTTACACTGAGAAGTATTTCAACCATCTACTCAGCACCCAGCAATTGTTTCATTATTTCAAAAGAAGCACTCCTTTTATCACTATGGTAAAATAATTCTGATTAATTATTATGCCATAAATTAATTATTGCTCAACAATACACAATTTGAATTATTACTTCAAAATATTTCAGTTAGTAATTATCCAAGACCACAGAAATGACTTCCTGAAACTCATCCACTGGGGAGCATTCTAAGTTTCTTTGCCAGGAACAAACACATTTTTGAAAAAGAAGGATATTCTAATATTGTCCTGAGATATATAACATACCATTCAAAGTTCCTCCAATATCACACTCAGAATTTCTGGTATAATAATCTAACCAGCTGTGTGTGCACAAGCTATATAGACATACCTCATTTTATTGTGTTTTGCTTTATTTTGCTTTGCAACTATTGCATTTTTTTGAAAATTGAATGTTTGTGGCATCCCTGCATATTGCAAGTATATCACTCCATTTTTTCCAGTAGCATGAACTCACTTCGTATCTCTGTGTTACAGTTTGGAATCCCCACAATATTTCAGACTTTTTCATTATTATGATATTTGTTACGGTGACATGTGATCAGTGAACTTTGATGTTACTATTGTAATTGTTTGGGGACACCATGAACCATGCTCAGATGTGTTTTAACTGCTCCATGACCAGCTGCTCCTCCATTTCTCTCTCTTTTTATGCCTCCCATTCCTGAGGCATGACAGTGTTGAAACTGGGTCGATTAATAATAACTGGACAATGGTCTGTAAGTGTTCAACTAAAAGAAAGATTCACACGTCTCTCCCATTAAATCAAGGCTCAAATTGATTAGTTTTAGTGAGGATGGCATATTAAAAGCTGCAACAAGCTGAACACTAGGCTTCTTGTGCTGAGCAGGTAGCCAAGTTGTGGATACAGAGGAGAAGATCCTGCAGGAAGTTAAAAGTGATATTCCAGTGAACACATGAATGATTAAAAAAATGAAACAGCTGTGCTGCTGGTGTGGAGCAGCTTTTAGTGGTCTGGATAGGAGATTAAACTAAGCGCAACACTCCCCTAAACCAAAGCCCAATCCAGAGCAAGACCCATCTCCCTTCAATTCTGTGAAGGCTGAGAGATGTGAGAAAACGATAGAAAAAAGTGTGACACCAACTGAGTTTGGTTTATGATGGCTAAGGAGAGATGTCATCTTCAGAGCTTAAAAGTCTCAAGTGAGGCAGCAAGTGCTGATGTAGAAGCTACAGCAAGGTAGCTTCAGCTGCGTAGCTAATGGATTCTGGAATCATACAGATTATAAAAGTTCCTTGCTTTCTAGAACCATTTGCAAAGTGCATTAAAAAACCCTTGGTCACTCTTACAAAAACATGAGTTCCCCTAGCAGACAACATAAGTACAAATCCATTCACCAATGCAGAAAAGTACGATACACCTTTTTCATTCATTTGCATTAAAATATAATTAGGAGACGAAGACTAAAATAAAGTTATAGTACAGTTGTTTCCCTTTGGCAAAGCATTTGGCAAAGTGAATTTGCTTGATATCTGTAAACAACATGAATGAAAACACAGGTGAGATTTTGGAGATATTGCGGGTTCCTCTCCAGACCATGACAATAAAGTGAATACCGCAGTAAAGTGAGTGACATGAATTTTTTGGCTTCCCGGTTCATGTAAAAGTCATACTTATACTCAGCTGTCGTCTATTAAGTGTGCAATAACATTGTGTTTTTTTTAAAAAAAGTACATACCTTAATTAAAAAATAAATTTAGTGTCCCAAATTGCGAACCATCATCTGAGCCTTCAGTGAGTTATAACATTTTTTTCCACTGGAGGGTCTTGGCTCGATGTTGATGGCTGTTGATTGATCAAAGTGGTGGCTGCCGAAGACTGGGAAGGCTGTGGCAATTTCTTAAAATCAGACAGTAATGAAGTTTGCCATACCTGTTGACCCTTCCTCTCACAGAATACTATACTGTAGCATACGTTGTTGTTTGGAAGTGTTTTACTCCCCATAGTACATTCAGAACTGGGATCAGTCCTCTCAAACCTTCCTGTTGCTTCATCAGCTAAGTTTGTGTACTATTCTACTCTTTGTTATCATTCAGCAATGTCTACAGTGTCTTCACCAGGAGCAGATTCCATCTTAAGAAATCACTTTATTTATCTGTAAGAAGAAACTCCTCATCTGTTAAAAAAGTTGTATCGTGAGGTTCAACAGCTTAGTCACGTCTTCAGGCTCCACTTCTAGTTTTCTTGCTCTTTCCACATTCCCACCGATCTGCAGTAATTTCCTCTGCTGAAGTCTTGAAATCCTCAAAGTCATCTATGAGTGCTGGAATCAACTTCTTGCAACACCCTGTTAATGTTAATATTTTGACCTCTGTCCATGAATCACGATGTCCTTAATGGCATCTAGAATGGTGAATCATTTCCAAGTTTTCAAATTACTTTTCCCAGGTTCATCACAGGAATCACTATCTGTGGCAGCTATGGCCTTCTGCAATGTATTTCTTAAATAATAAGACTTGAAAGTCTAAATTACTGCTTGATCCGTGGGCTGCAGAATGGATGTTGTGTTAGGAGGCTTGAAAACATTAATCTCCTTGTAGATCTCCACTGGAACTCTTGGATGACAAAGTGCATTGTCAATGAGCAGTAGTATCTTGAAAGGAATCTTTTCTGAGCAGTAGATTTTAACACTGGGCTTACAATAGGCAGCAAGTCATGCTATAAACAGATGTAGTGTCATCTGGGCTTTGTTGTTCCATTTTATGAAGCAAAAAAAGAGTAGATTTAGCATAATTCTTAAAGGCACTGGAATTTTAGAATGATAAACGAGCACTGACTTCAACTTAAAGGCACCAGCTGCATCAGCCCCTAGCGAGAGGGTTAGTGTGTCCTCTGAAGTTTTGAAGCCTGACATTGACTTTCCTCTAGCTATGAAAGTCCTAGATGGCATCTTCTTCTGACAAAAGGCTGTTTCACTGACACTGTAACCACCTTTATCACTTGCTAGCCAGATCCTTCTGGATTTGGGACCTTATGTGGGACCTTACGTGGGACCTTATGTGTTTAAACACAAATGCCTTTAAAAAACTTAGTAGGTTGAAACAGCCATAGCTGGCAGATTCCCCATTTCTTGGAGTTGTTAAGGTGCATCAAGAGAAAGAGATGTTGTGGAGAAGGGAGGAAAAAAGATTTAATACTGAATACTCTAGAAACCAGGAAATGATGGCGTGTCATCACAATTCCTCAGGTTTTTGTCCAGCTAGCGGCATTCTTGGAGGGCCTATCTCTTGAGGAAAAACTAGCTTTATTCACTTTTCCTAGCACCGTTGGAAGAAATGCTTGATTATCTTTTCATAGCAATCTTAGAAGAAATGCTCGATTATCTATTTACAAAACTGTATTATAAACAGACACAAGACTTTCCTTCTGGAAAAGTACCAGTGGAATGAACAGGATAGGAACTGAACAGGTCACATTTCCAGAGTAGCAAGGAAAAAGATATTTAGTTCTTGATACTTTTCAAGAGGCTTCCGCAGAAATTTGCAAGAAGCTAGAGATGTCTTTGGTTTCACTTTAAGAGGCTAAAAATTCAGGGACAATATTTAGGAAAAGGAAAATGCTTGGGGGAAGTTATCTTTCAGCTTTGTTACTTTGATTGCTGCTCAAAGAGCTTTTCTGGATATTTCCAATCTGCTTTCTTGATTTAATCCAGAACTTTCGTGTCATATGTACTCATCTAGAAAGCCACAGAGGCGGAAATCTTTGGCTTGAGTCCTCATAAACTTCTCCACTGGTTCTCAGTAAAACACACCACCTTACTGTCAACTTGAAGGAACTTGAGTTTTCCTTTGCTTTTCTATCGTGCTTTAGGTGAAAGGTTACAGCTCAAGTTAATTTTTCATACAAAAATTTACACATACGTTGTTTTGTGGCCTTGGTTGTAATCCTCACAATGGGACCACACACTCTTCCTTTCCATCCTGGGTTACCTTTGTGCGTTCGGTTGCTGTCCCTTCCTGCCCTCTCATTCTGCCATCAGACAGGAGCCTCCCGTTTGGCCTGTGTATCTGCGTGAACTAAGAAGCATATTCCTTACGTCGACTACTTTTTGTTTTATGGTCCTGTCTAATCTTTATCTTATTATTATTTATTTTTAATTTGTGCTGGCTTGTTGAGGCAGATGATATCTGATTTGCATTTCTTTAATGGCTAATGACAGTGAGCACTTCTTCATATATACATTAGCCCCAAGTGTTTTCCTTGGTGAAATGTCTTTTCATATCCTTTGCCAATTTTTCAAATTGGGCTATCTTTTTGTTGTTGAGGAGTTGCAATATCTTGCAGATTTTAGAGAGTAAATCCTGTGATAGATAATTTTTTCCTCAGTCTGTAGGTTGTCTTTTTTTCATTCTTTTGGTACTGTCCTTTGATGTGCTTGATTTTTAGGAACTTCCAGTTATCTAGTTTTTCTTCTGGTGTTTGTGCATTGTTAGTAAATGTTTTGTATTCTGTTTATGCCATATCTTAAGGCTCCTAACATTGTTTCTATTTTTTTCTTCCATGATCTTTGTTGTCTTAGATTTTATATTTAGATCTTTGATTCATTTTGAGTTCTTTTTTGTGTATGGTGTGAAGTATGGGTCTGGCTTCATTTTTTTGCAGCTAGATATTCAGTTATGCCAACACCATTTGTTAAAGAGACTATTTTTTCCCCCAGTTAATGGATTTAGCGCTTTTGTCAAATATCAGCTGCTCATAAGTGGATGAATTTATGTCTTGGTTCTCAATTCTGTTCTATTGGTTAGGCATGAATTGTTCCAGTACCAGGCTGTTCGGATACCACGACAATATAATGGTTTCTAAACTCAGGTAATGTGAGGCTTCCCACATTCTTCTTTTTCAGTAACGCTTTACCTATCCAGGGCTTCTTCCCTTTCCCCATCAAGTTGGTGATTTTTTTCTCCATTTGTCTGAAAAAATATCGTGGAATTTGGATGGAGATTGCATTGTATCAGTGGATCACTTTCAGGAGAACTGACATTTTCACAATGTTGAGTCTTCCTATCCATGAGCATGGTATGCTTTTCCACTTACGTATGTGTCTTTTGGAAACCCTGGTGGCATAGTAGTTAAGTGCTACAACTGCTAACTAAAAGATTGGTAGTTTAAATCTGCTAGGCACTCCTTGGAAACTCTATGGCGCAGTTTTACTCTGTCCTATAGGACCACTATGAATGGTAATCAACTTGACAGCTTTGGCTTATACGTCTTTTGGTTTTTGCAGTGGTGTCTTGTAGTTTCTTTTGTATAGTCTTTTACATCTCTGGTTAAGTTTGTCCCTAAGTACTTTATTTTCTTGGGTCTGTTATAAACAGTGTTGATTTGATGATTTCCTTTTCAAAGTTCTCTTTTTTGGTGTAGTGGACTACAATTGATTTTTTTGTGTTTATCTTGTGTCCTGATACTTTGCTAAAATCTTCTGCTAGTTCCAGTAGTTTTCTTGTGAATTCTTTGGAGCTTTCTGTGTACAAGATCATATCATCTGTGGATAGAGATAATTTTACTCCTTCCTTACCAGTATAGATGTCCTTTATTCGAACCTTGGTTTTCTCAGCTGCAAAATGGAATTAATGATACATTCTCATAGGAGTTTATGAAGCTTAAATAATCTATTTGGGAGCATATAAGGAGTTCATTATCCTTTGGACTATCTATAGAAATGAGGAAGTCTTAATTTTCTGTGCAAGCATTAGGTAAGCACAGAGCATCTGCCCTATGAAAGCAAAGGCTAGTGTATAGTTACAGTACTGATAACAGTTCTGATTACGTACCTGATTTTTCTTGAAAGAACATTAACTTATTTATTTTTTTGTTACTGCTGTTGACCCTTCAGAACCAGAAGCAAATCAGATCAATGACTGGAAGTAGGAGCCTGGTGGTACAGAGAAGCATCAATGATACAAGGGCTAGTGTCCAGCAGCTGTCATTTCTGAACTGATGCATCGTTATCAGTGCTGGGAAAAATCACACGACATCAACTGACACTGATGAAAGCTGATTTTGCCCCTGAAATGCTCTCTCACATTTATTTCACAGTAATGAGTCATGCCCAACGTCAGCCGTTCACTTTCTGACAGTTTAAGTACACATCCTTGGATAGGCTCCAGCCGGGCTGACATCTGAAATATAATGAACAATGCCACTCTAAATTGCCAGTGAATGTAAAAGTAAATGTGTGAGGAACCATATGGAACGTGCTATTGTACTGGACGCTATAGTACTCTGTTGAACATCACTTAGCAGCAGGGAATGTGTATAGTAAAGAAGGGATGACATAATTCCTTAGTGTGATGGCAGCTTGGGCAAAGAGAGCAACTTTAGAAATACCAGTCATAAAATTTTCCACATGTACTTCCAAGCCCATAATGGCGTCCTGTCAGTTTCTCTCATTGAGAGCCTGTGCTGGATGGAGAAGAGGCTCTCCCTTGAATCAGGCTGGTTTACCAATAGTCATCTGACATCTAGTCAGTGCCTCCTTTGGATCAGGCACTCAGCCAGACGCAGCAAGGCAGCCCTTGCCCTCAGGAATCCTATTGTGTAGAAAAGAGGTCAGACTTTAAATATTTCACTATGATACTAAACCAGCTGCCACTGAGTTGATCCAACTCACAGCAGCCCTGTGTGTTTCAAGGTAGAACTGCTTCACAGAGACTTCAGTGGCTGACTTTTGTGGAAGTAGATCACCAGGTATTTCTTGTTAGCTACCTCCGGATGGACTTGAACCTCGAATCTTTTGGCATTAACCATTTGCACCACCCAGGGATACCATTATTAAGTAGAACATGTAGTGTGTCTTACCTGAGGAATGTCATTAGGTGCTGTTGAGTCAGGACCGAAACGCTGCTCAGTCCTGCAGCATGCCCACAATTTTTTTTATTGTTGCAACTACTGTGTCAGCTCATTTTGTTAAAGGTTTTTCTCTTCTACGCTGACCCTCTGCTTTGCCAAGTGTGATGTCCGGAGACTGGTAAGAGAAACAGGGAGGAGATGACGGCTTAGTTTAGGGAAAGTATGATGCAAGAAGGAAGAGGAAAAGAAGATTTACGGAGGAAGAATTGGCCAATGATTTTCAACGTAGGAACACTTCACTAAAAAAACTAGTTTTTGTTGCTGGTAGGAATGGCTGTTGGGTCAATTCTAACACATGCCAACCCCATAGGTACAGAGTAGGACTGCTCCATTGAGTTTTCAGGGTGTGATCTTTTAGAAGCAGACAGCTATGGCTGTAGTCTGAGATATCTCAGAATGGGTTTGAATTGTCCATCTTTCCAGCTAGTAGTCAAAGATTTAACCATTTATGACACTCTGGCCCAAGTGGAAGGGATCACTCCTGGCAGAGGGTGTCCTATGTAAAGTAAGGTGGGGTAAAGCCTGGCCTCCATCCATGGCACCCAGCACTTTTCTATGACTGCAGCTTTGAGGACATGCCAGGAAGGAGTAAGAACTGAGGTTGGGCAGGAACCAGATCATGAATGCCATTTCAAGAGCTAAAGATAATATATAGTAAATTTATCAGAATTTTGAAGTGTTTCCAAAAATTATCAAGCACACAGAAATGCTGCCCAGCCCACAAAAATGTACCTTGGCTAATGTCACATTGCCCACTGAGACTTTCTGCCTTTCTAAGTGATTGCATGTGTCACTGTGGCCTCCAAGATTTCAAAGACCTATGACATGTCCTTGGCAGAGATATTCCAAATTTTTCTCTGAGAAAGAAATCCATGAAATAAATGATTCACTAGAACTTGGTCAAAAGGAAGTGCCCATTGATTAAGAGATTGGTTAAATATACCAGAGTACATTTCAAAATGTAATACTCATTGCCAGGGGGAGATTAGCCAATAATCATGGTGTGCAATGGTTTACAGTAAGCTAGATATGCATACTCCTAGTTGTGCTTACTTAGTAACCTGTAGTACACAATTTCTTCTGGTTTTCACTACATTTCCAGGTAAAACTGTACACTGCAGATTAGTAAATAAGCACAATTAAGAAACCCTGGTGGTGCAGTGATTAAATGCTGTCTGCTAACCAAAAGGTCGGCAGTTCAAATCCATTAGACACTCCTTGGAAACTCTATAGAGCAGTTGTACTCTGAACCATAGGGTCAGACACTGGTTTTTTTTTTGTTGTTGTTGTTGTTGTTTAGTATTTATAGACATTACTTACTGGATAATCAGTCCTTATAGTCTCTGCAGTTACTGCAAATAAGGTAGACAGGGACTTGGAAAGATGATGGAGAGATGGTTTTAAGTGACAAAGCAGACTGAAGAACAATGTGTATGAAGCTCGGAAGGAATGCATAAAAACACTACAAAGGCTATCTCTAAGGTCTGTACTGAAGCAGATAGAGGGGATTTCGCTTTTTGACTTTATGTATTATTGTTTAGTTTTTCATCCCTGTTTACAATGAGCTTATTTTATTTCAGAATTTTCAAGCTTCCAATAAGACACATCAAAACAATCAGAATAGGAAGGAGGAGACATATTCACAAAAGCCTTCTACCTGAAACTCTTTTGATGACATTATCTCAACTAATCATTTGCCAAATTACTAGGCTTATGATTTTTTTACTGACTTGATGCATGGCTGAATTAATCCAACCACCTGCTTATTTTGAATCCAGAAAAATAGAGTCCATCCAAAGACATAAGGAAAAGATTAGTCCAAGAGGCTATAGACTACCACCGCCCCAACCCCCAGCGGTATGTCAAATATCAGCAGTGTTGCCATGCGGGACATCTTTCAGCGGAGCTTCCAGACTACGACATAGCAGGAGGAAAGGCCTGGAGATCTACTTTCAAAACTTACACAGGAAAAACCCTATGTATCAAACAATACTGTCTGATGTAGCATTGAAAGATGAACTCCTTAAATTGAAACACACTACACAACAGTTGTGACAATGGACTTATCCATACCAATGATGTGAAGATGGTGTAGGACAGGACAACAGTTTGTTCTGTTGTACCTCGGGCCACTATGAATTGGAGCCCCCTCTGTGGCAACTAATAATAACAACAGCAAATTAATTAAGATGATGACTGGTGTCAGAGGTGTGATTTTAAAATAGGTCTTTCTAGAGGAAAACATGGAACCTTGGTGATGTAGTGGTTAAGTGCTACATCTGCTAATCAAAAGGTCAGCAGTTCAAATCTACCAGACACTCCTTGGAAACTCCATGGCGCAATTCTACTCTGTCCTATAGGGTCGCTATTAATCAGAACCAACTTGACAGCAGTGGGTTTGGTTTTTGGTTTAGAGGAAAACATAGCAACATCCAAATTCACCGCTGAGGAAACTGGTTCTAAAAAGTTTCGTGATATGAATCTGCCCAAGATATCTCCATAGTTGAAACGACTTCGGAGGAAGAAGCCCATGGAAATATGATAAACAGGCTGCCCAAATGTAGCTCCACTACTCAACAGTCCAGTCTCATCCCGTACCCATGTCGGCCTCTCCTCTACTCCGTTGCTACTGTTAAGCACCACAGGAAGAACCCTGGTAGTGCTGTGGCTAAGACCTTGCCTACTAACCAAAAGACTAACAATTAGAATCTACCAGCTGCTCTTTGGAAACTCTATGAGGCAATTCTACTCTGTCCTGGGAGGTGGCTGTGAGTTAGAATCCATTTAACTGTAACAAGTTGGTTTTGGGTAAGTACAGTATGAAAGATGTCTCAAACTGCATTAGAATGCACTGGTTATGCACAGATATTAACATTTTAGTCAGGGATTTTCAGAACAAGCTTCTCTTTTCCCCCAGATGCCTCACAGGCTGCATCCTTAGGGACCTACATTAGCTGACCCTAAGTCTTTGCTTCTCTGAGTTTTTTGTTTCATTTGTCCCCTCTTAATCATTGCAGCCAATTTAGGTTTGAAAAGGTTCAGTTCACTGCAGAGATTAAGGAATAATTTTGTTTACTCCTAATTCAAATGAACCCCGGATGAGCAGAGTTCATTACCGTAGGCCCATGGCCTCGCTCCAGGAAAAAAACAGGAGATTGTTTCCAGACTCTGAAAGCCATAAAGCCACAGAGCTAATGCCCTTCCACCCTTTCATTTCTCTTCCTTATATGCCAAGTCATTTGCTGTGGAGCAGATTACACTATCAGTAACTGAGACCCAGTAAAAAGTATTGTCCGTAGTTAAAACTGGTCATTTAGATTGAGAAAATTTCTTCAGAGGAAGGGAGATAAAATTTACTTGGAAGCAACTTTTTCATGGCTGTTGAGTTGATTCCAACCCATAGAGGCTGTAAAACCCCTCAGAATCAAGAAACAGTGACTGCTAGATTGTACAGGATATGTTTTCAGTGATGCCATTATGGTGCAATTTGGGGCCAGACCAGTAATTGAGGCTAAAACGATTCTGGATTTCTTTGGCTTTTGGAAGAATTTACCCCCAAACATTTCTTGAGCAATCTGGAGGGGGGCAGTGTGTAAAGATGCATTGAAAGGGATTGTGGGTCTCAAATTATAATATAAGGCAAAAATCACATATAGCAGAATTGACTTTGAAAATCCCTTAGGAGAGTGCCACATCTGAGACTTTCTCTTAATCACTACAACAGGTTTGCTTTCCTTTCCAGCTTATACTCATGCTCAGACATTATCTCAAGTGCTGGAACAAACTGTAGTGTCTTCACTCCAAGAAGAAGAATTAATGCCTTTGAATTGTGGTGTTGGCAAAGAATATTGAATATATCATGGACTGCCAAAAGAATGAACAAATCCATTTTGGAAAAAGTACAGCCAGAATGTTCTCTAGAAGCAAGGATGGTGAGACTACATCTTACATACTTTGGACATGTGGTCAGGAAGGATCAGTTCCTAGAGAAGGACATCGTGTTTGGTAAAGTACAGGGGCAGTGGAAAGGAGGAAGACCCACAACGAGATGGATTGACACAATGTCTGCAACAATGGGCCCAAGCACAACAATGATTGTGAGCATGGGGTAGGACCAGACAGAGTTTCACTCTGTGGTCCGTAGGGTCATTGAGAGTTGAAACCAACTTGACAGTACCTAACAACAGGAACACTTGAGCACAGGACAAAGAAGTTGATTTTCATGTGGTGTCCATGTTGTATGAAAAAGATACCTCATGGAATTCTAGAAAGTACTCTTTGTGTAGGGATAATTTAGCAGGTAGCATACTGGCTAAACTGCTCCAGCCATTTGCTATTTTTTTTGGTTTCTTTAATGTTTCTAATCTGTATCTCCAGTATTTGAAATACCAGCAGGATTACCCATGGTGGGCAGATTTTAGGAGAGCTTCCAGACTAAGACAGACTAGGAAGAAAGGCCAACTACCCAATGAAAACTCTTTGAATCACAACAGTGTATTATCTGATAGACTGCTGGAAGAAGATGTCTGTAAGTTGGAAGGCATTCACAACACACTGCAACAACTGACTTGAGCAGACCAGCAATAGTGAAGATGGCACAGAGACTGGATTGTGTTTTGCTACACTATGATGAAGGTCTCCACAAGCTGGAACAGCTTCAGTAACAATTGGCAACAACAGCATGGGTGGCAGAAATGGGTAACTGATACCAGCAGAAAGGTTAGTGAGTCCAGTCTACCTAGAGGAATCTTAGAAGACAGGCCGAATGACCTGCTTCTTGAAGGTCACAGCTTTGAAAACCCTGTGAAGCAGTTCTACTGTGCACTCATGGGGTCACCGTGAGTCAGAACTGACTCGATGGCAACTAACAGCAGCATTTGATTTTTTGAAGCTGGATGTGAGACAAAACTTAGGCTGAATTCTCCTAGATTCCAAGGATATAAAAGGAGCATAGGCAAAGGGATCTCCCAAGACAACCATCTTTAAATAAAAGGGAATCATAGTAGCAGCTTGGTCTCTTCCCTCTCCTGACCGTATTTCTTACACAGTGCCAAGTCTGCTAACCAAAACATTGGCTGTTCAGATCTGTCAGGTGCTTCTTGGAAACTCTGTGGGGCAGTTCTACTGTTACCTATAGGGTCACAACGAGTCAGGATCAACTCCGTGGAGTTGGATTTCATTTTATTTTCTGTTTCTGAAGGTAGCACAAAGGAGAAAAGGGTTTTATTTATTCCTATCTTTCCTTCTAAGTCTGATTTATCATCTCCATATGGAGCTATGCTACAGATGCTGTGTCTTTCTTGCTTTGATGTTCAGCTTGATACTTAGTCTGTGAGCCTGAGGAGTCTTTTACTTTTTAAGTTATCCTAACCCTCCATCAACCCAAAGCTACTGATAAAGGAGCGGTTCAAGTAACTGGCAATACATTTTATAGAAAATATTTTATAAAATACTGGCAGCACTAGAACTTGAATTTGAAAACAATTTTAGCACCCCTGGGTAAATGGTTTTGAATAACTGGTGAGTTTTCCTCTTGCTTTTTCAGGAAGCATTATTTTGCCCTTCAGAAACTGGATTCCATTCATCTTTGTGCTGTACTTTTGCAATTCAATACTAGCATTTTTCTTAAAATTTTTAAGTGTATGTTTGTCTAATATGGAAGTCCTGTTTTGAATATTTTTTTTAAGCTGTATTCCGTAGGCCCACTGAGACGGGGTAGGGCTTCTTTACCAGGGGAAGAAGATTATCATTTCAAACTGACAGCTTTAAGTAAGTGGAAAAGAAATGTTAATCACGAAGACGGAAATTCACCAATATTTCCTAGGCAATGCATCTTAAAAAAACAACCATTTCAACATTCCTCAATTTGTAACTTGGTGCAAAATTTCTGTACAGATCAATATTGCTGAGCTGATAAATCAGAGCGGAACTACCCAAACTCAAACAACCATACGTGCTTCTTATGAGAGAAGGAAAACAGGACCACTGTTACTGACATGCAACAGAAAAATCCATGTCCAGAGTTTCTAGATCAGCTGAGAAGGAATGGAAAAGTCTTCTGTAGCCTGCGATAACATAGGTAGCCACTAACATGACACAGTTTAAATGGAACAATGCCCGTTATTATTACCGTCTGTGGTGGTCAGGATTATGTCAACTTGGCTACTCCATATTTGGCTGCTGTATTAAGTGGCAGGGTGGGATTCGTGGTGGCTTCCCACCCATCAGCTCTCATCTCTCGACCTTCCACTACTACTGCTGGTCTGCTCACGTAGCCAGGAGCTCCTGCTCTCTTCTTCCGGTGTCTGGTTGCTAGGCTTGAACTAGCAGCTGCTGGATTTATCAATCCTTATAGTCGGCACTTGAGAGTCCTGCTCCCTGACCTGCCGATCCTAGGTTGACCAGCCTCTGATGCTCCGTCTTGCCACCAGCTTGGGATCCACCGACCTACACAACTGTTGATCTAGAACTCTAGTCTCTGATCTGCTGACTTTGGGTTCCTCAGCTTCTGTGGCCACATGAGGCTTGTGCCAGAACTTGGGACATTCAGCTTTCGTGATTGCGTGAGCTGTTTCCTATATCTGTATCCATCTATCTATATTATAAATCTTTCCTTGTACCTACACATGTCACTGGTTTTGCTTCCCTCGAAAACCCAGCCTAAGACACAATCTTAGGTCCCTACTGCTATTGTAACACAAACACTGTGAGCACAGGACTTTAGAAAACAGAAGCTTACATTCTCACAGTTTTGAAGTCCAAATCAGGGTCTCAGCTGTGCTGGTTCCATCTGTGGCATCTGTCTTTCCTGTATGTTTGTGTGTCTGTGTCTAATCCGCTCTTTTTATAAGCCAGGCCAGGCAAGCTGCCAAGTGCCGTCGAGTCGGATCCGACTCATGGAGTCATTACATTTGGAACACACCTTACTGAGCTATGGAAACCCCAGTGGCATAGTGGTTAAGCTCTATAGTTGCTGACTGAAAGGTCAGGAGTTTGAATCTACCAGGTGCTCCTTGCAAACTCTGTGGAGCAGTTCTGTTCCAATCTACAGGATCACTCTGAGTCAGAGTTGACTTGTTGGCAGTGGGTTTATTTTGGGGTTAAACTGAGGCATGATCTAATTAACATCACAAAGAAAACTCCATTTCCAAACAGGATTACATTCACCAGTATTATAAGGATTAGGTTTCCAACATATGTTTAGAAGTAGGGGATAGAATTCAATCTAAAGCAGTTTAAAAAAATTGCTAATGTAACCCCAACATATGTGAATCTGTTTATTTACAAAAAGTTTAAATGTGCCTTGCTATACAATGATGCAATTAAGGGGTATAACAGCATTGGGTAAGGAGGGCAACAGCAGCAGGTAAGGAGGGTAACAGAGCCGGTAAGGAGGGTAACAGCAGCCGGTAAGGAGGGTAAAGATAGAGTGAGCATCCCTCACTTGTCTGTCAGTGGAGACTTGCTTGTTGCTGTGATGCCAGAAGCTATGCCAGTGGCATTTAGGGACTAGCAAGGTCATCTACGATTGACAGGTTTCAGCGGAGCTTTCGGACTAGGACAGACTAGGAAGAAGGACCGAGCAGTCTACTTCTGCTGGGTTAGCCAGGGAAAACTTTATGAATAGCAGCAGAATGCTGTCAGATATAGTGTCAGAAAACAAGCCCCATGATTGGAAGGCACTCAGAAGATGACTGGGAAAGAGCTGCCCCCTCAAAGTAGAGTCAACTTTAATGTTGTGGATGGAAAGCCTTCAGTATCTTCATTCACTGATGTGACATGACTTAAAATGAGAAAAAAACAGCTTCAAACATCCATTAATAACCAGAGCATGGCATGTGCAAAGTATAAATCTAAGAAAATTGGAAATTGTCAATGAAATGGAATGCTTAACATTATTATCCTAGGCATTAGTGAGCTGAAATGGCCTACATTGGTCACTTTGAATTCAAAAATCATATGATCTACTATGCTGGGATCAAAAACTTGAAGAGGAATGGTATTGCATTAATCATCAAAAAGAACATTTCAAGGTCTTTCCTGAAGTACAATGCTGCCAGTGATAGGATAGTATCCATACGCTTACAGGAAAGGCCAGTTAATATGACTGTTATTCAAATGTACACACAAACCTCTAGGGCCAAAGATGAAGAGAGTGAAGTTTTTTACCATCTTCTGCAGTCTGAAATTGATTGTACATGCAGTCAGGATGCAGTGGTAATTACTGGATACTGGAATGCAAAAGTTGGAAACAAAGAAGGATCAGTAGTTGGAAAAAAAGGCCTTGGTGATAGGAATGATAGAATTTTGCAGGACTAATGATTTATTCATTCAGATACCTTTTTTACCCAACACAAATAGTGATCATGTACATGGACCTCACCAGATGGAATACACAGGAACCAAATCAACTACATCTGTTGGTACAATGAAAAAGCTCCGTATCAGCAGTCAGAACAAGACCAGGTACTGATCGGCACAGATCATCAATTGCTCATATGCAAATTCAAATTGAAACTTAAGAAAATTAGAATAAGTCCACGAGCACTAAAGTATCACCTTGAATATGTCCCTCCTGAGTTTAAAGACCCCCCTCAAGAACAGTGTTGATCACTAATGGCCAAAGACCTGATGAACTGTGGAATGGCATCAAAGACATCATCCATGAAGAGAGGAAGAGGTCATTAAAAAGACAGGAAAGAAAGAAAAGACCAAACTGGATGTTAGAAGAGACTCTGAAACATCGAGCAGCTAAAGCAAAAAGAAGAAACAGTGAAGTAAATGACCTAAACAGAAGGTTTCAGAGATCAGCTTGAGAAGATAAAAGAAAGTGTTGTAACGACATGTGCAAAGAGCTGGACATGGAAAACCAAAAGGGAAAAACATGTTCTCCATTTTGCAAGCTGAAAGGAAAAAAAAAAAGTTCAAGCCTTGAGTTGCAATAGTGAAGGATTCTACAGGGAAACTATTAAATGAGTCACGGAGCACCAAAACAAGATGCAAGGAATACACAGAGCCATTATACCAGACAGAGCTGGTTAGTGTTCGTCATTTGACAAGGTAGCATATGATCAAGAACCAATGGTACTGAAGGAAGAAGTCCAAGCTGCGTTGAAGGCAGTGGCAAAAAACAAGGCTCTAGGAACTGATGGGATATCAACTGAGATATTTCAACAAACAGATGCAGCGCTGGAAGTGTTCATTTGTCTATGACATGAAATTTGGAGGACAGCTACCTGACCATCTGACTGGAAGAGATTCATATTTATGCTCATTTCAAAGAAACGTGATCCAACCAATCGTGGAAATTACTAAACAATATCGTTAATATCACTTGCAAGTATAATTTTGTTCAAGATCATTCAAAAGTGACTGCAACAGTGTGTTGACAAAGAACTGCCAGAAATTCAAGATAGATTCTGAAGAGGATGCGGAATCAGGGATATCACTGCTGATGTCAGCTAGATACTGGCTGAAAGCAGAGAATATCAGTAAGATGTATACCACTACTTCATTGACTACACAAAGGCGTTTGACTGTGTATGTCAAAATAGACTATGGCTAACATTGCATAGAATGGGAATTCCAAAACACTTAGCTGTGCTCTTAGGAATCTGTATATGGATCAAGAGGCAGTCATGAGAACAGAACAAGGGAACACTGCACAGTTTAAAGTTAAGAAAGGTGTGTAGCAGAGTTGTATTCTTTTACCATAATTTTTCATGTATGTGAGCAAATAATCCAAGAGGCTGGATTATACAAAGAAGAATGAGATATCAGGACTGGAGGACAGCTCATTAACAACCCGCGTTACACAGACAATATCACCTTACTTGCTGGAAGTGAAAAAGATTTGAAAAAGTTGCTGATGAAGACCAAGGACCACAGCCTTCAGTATAAATTGCACCTCAGCATCAAGCAAACAAAACTCCTCACAACTGGAGCAGCAAGCAACATCGTGAAAAATGGATAAAGGATTGAGGTTGTCAAAGATTTCATTTTACTTGAGTCCGTAATCAATGCCCATGGAAGCAGGAGTCAAGAAATCAAAAGATACACTGCAATGGGAAAATCTGCTGCAAAGGACCTCTTCGAAGTACTAAAAAGTAAATATGTCACCTCGAAGACTTAATTACACCTGTCCCAAGCCATGGTATTTTCAGTCACATCATAAGCATGTGAAAGCTGAACAGTGAACAAAGAAAACAGAAGAAGAACTGATGTCTTTGAATTGTGGTGCTGGGGAAGAATGTTGAATGTACCACAGACCACCAAAAGAACAAACAGACCTGCTCTGGAAGAAGTCCAACCAGAGTGCTCCTTGGAAGCAAAGACGGCAAGACTGTGTCTTACATACTTTGGACATGTTGTCAGGAAGGATCAGTCCCTGGAGAAGGACATCCTGCTTGGTAGAGTGGAGGGTCAGAAAAAAGGGGAAGACCCTTGATGAGATGATTTGACACAGTGGCCTCAACAATGGGCTGAAGCAAAGAAACGATTGTGAGCATGGCGCAAGTCAGGGTAGTTCCATTCTGTTGTGCATAGGGTCGCCGTGAGCTGGAACTGACTCAACAGCACCTAACAACAACATGCAATAATGCATGATCAAACAAATCTAAAAGAGTAACTCAAAAATGAATGTAAATTAAAAAGCATATGTTGTTTTCCTAGTAGAACACCTTGAGCACCGCCTACCCACCCCCACCACCCACAGGGCGGATGTGCTGATACAGCACCCTTTCCAGCTTTCTAGAAAGCCCACTGTGTCATTAGGTTAATATGGTGTTGAAATATGTGGATCAAAGTAAATATGTCTCTTTGGAGATAAAAAGTGAATGTTTCAGCCACTGCATTGCCTTCATGAACTTGTTTCACCAGGTCAAAGTAGACTGATGACCAAACTAGATTTATCTCTGCTACGTAGATTAAAAATAGCCACAGCAACACAGACAGCTGGCTACTGTATCAAACATCCATAGAAGGAGCACACGAAGTTCACTTGCTGAGGAGCATCTGACACCAGTGTCTTACCCCAGCACTTGCCCCTTGGTGCACTAACAGTGATTTCCCTGCATGCCACGAGCATGTCTTTGGGGGAAATCACAAATGCTACGTCAAAGAGATTCTGGCTACTCATAGAAAAGCCCTTTGCCCTCACTTTCTTCAAACCACAGCTTCTGTCCCCTGCCATCGAGTTGATTCTGACTTAGAGAAATTCTATAGAACTGCCCTACCAGGTTTTCAAGACTGGAGTCTTTATTAAAGCAAATCTCCATATCTTTTCTCCCCTGAGGGGGGTTTGAACCACCAACCTTTTGGTTAGCGGCCAAGTGCTCTAATCACTGTTCCAACCAGGGCTCCCTCATGGCTCTTAGTCTGTCTGTTAATCAGGCATGAATGAAGACTAATGATACGGAAGGATTCGAGGATTTGATGACTTCAATTCTTTAAGGAGATGGTTCATTTTTAGTTCCCTTCTTTCAAATGGAACTTGGATATTTGAGTTTGAAAAATGATAATACGTTGTATAATTTTAGTTGACTTCCCTTTTCATCTGGGGTAAAAATATCACTCCAATAATTTTCTTTTCACTGGATTTTCTTAGTCTCAGGCTCTCTCAAACTCAAATTTGAGGCCTTTACTAGTTGATCATGTATTCTTACCATTAATCCGCTTTCGATATATATTAAATTTACTTGATTTATTGCGAGATTGACCTCAATGACCTTAGAATGAACACAAATCATAATGATATTTAATACTGAAGCCTGCTCATCATGCTAGCTGCATATTAATAGTCAGATAGATTTAATGGTGTATTTTGAATTGAAATACTGGAGATTTTTCTTCTCATGTTCCTGGATCCTTACTTACAAACTCCGTGTAAGTGCCTAGAGCAAGCCACTGAGAAATCTTGATTGGTATGCTTATTCAGTAGAAAAAGAGCTGGCAATTTTGCCTCACAGTTGCTCTATCAGAGAAAGATGTGTCTGTCTGCTTCCATAAATACAACAGTCTTGAAAACCCTATGAAGCGGTTCTACTCTCTCTGATAGGGTTGCTATGAGTCAAAATTGACTTCTGGCAACGGTATGGGGTAAAAGGGGCAGGGGAATAGGTTGAAATGGGCACCATGGCCATACACAGGGAAGCAAAACCTCTTTATTACATTGTTTGGGCAATCTTGTTCAGTAACACCAAGCATTACGTGCTGTGTAAGGTGTTAAAGGAGTAGGTTGCAGGGATGAATAAGACATGATACTTGCCCTAAAAGAGTTCATATTCTGGTGTGAGAAACACACACACAAATACTAGGTAATTTCTTAAAAGGCCATGCTAGTCCTGTTAAAGGTACACACAGAGTGCAGTGAGGACCCAGAAAACATCACTCAGCTGAGTTCTGGGAAAAATGGCCAGTGAGGAGAGCAGAGTTTCCTGGAGAATGTGGAAAATGATTAAGGTCATAGAGCCAAAAACAGTATCAGTTCCTTTCCTCTCGGTTCACCTACTGGTCAACACAATAAAGCAAGAGCCTAGGAAGACCTACGAGGGGTTCCCAGTTTTGGAATTAGCAGAGTAGAAGGAGTTACTGTGTTGGGGTCTGCCATGATGGCAGAGAGATCAGTGCCAAGCCACATCCAGTATCTTGGACTCACCGTCACAGTAGAGGCCCAGGGAAGAGACACTGCAATGTCCTACCCTCAAGTTAACCCTCTACCTCCATTACAGTTAACATCCAGAGAGGGGGGAAACACAGTCCTATCATTAAGGAGAGAGCCCTCTAACAAAACTGCCTATTTAGATTAAGAAGAAGAAAAAAGTACGTATTTTTTTCTTTTCTTTTCTAATTAACCCTGATGGTATAGTGATTAAGAGCTATGCCTCTAACCAAAATGTCATCAGTTCACATCCACCAGTTGCTCCCTAGAAACTCTATGGGGCAGTTCTACTCTGTCATATAGGATTGCTATGGGTTGGAATCAATTCGACATCATTAGGTTGGTTGGTTTGTTTTAATCCTAGGGAGATGGATATTCTCTGTCTTCCTTCTCAAGCCATCATTACCAAAGTATTTCATTTGAGACCTATCTGTTTATATATCCCTAATGACCTTTTGAAACCCTGTAGTGTAGTGGTTAAGAGCATGGAGGCTAACCAAGAGGTCAGCAGTTCAAATCCACCAGGAACTCCTTGGAAATCCTATGGAGAATGTCTGCTCTGTCCTAGTGGGTCACTATGAATCAGAATCAACTTAAGAGAACCTTACAACAACAGCAGTGAACTTTGCAATATATTTACATCTTGTTTCAGATAAGAAACCCTGGCAGTGTAGTGGTTAAGTGCTACACCTGCTAACTAAAGTGTTGGTGGTTCATATCTGCCAGGTGCTCCCTGGAAATTCTATGAAGCAGTTCTATGCTGTCCTTAGAGTTGCTATGAGTCAGGATCGACTCAACAGCAGTGGGTTTTGCTTTGGTTTTGGTATGGTGTACAAAAAAAATGGTGTCTTATCTTTATTGAGGAGTGTTGTTGTTGCTGTTAGGTGTCACTTAGTCACTTCTGACTCATAGCAACCCTACACACAGTAGAGTGAAACTCTGCCTGGTGTGGTATCATGCCCACAATCGTTTTTATGCTTAAGCCCATCATTGCAGCCACTGTGTCAGTCTATCTTTTTGAGGGACTTGCTCTTTTTTGCTGCCCTCCATTCTACAAAGTACAACATCCTTCTCCAGGGGTTGATCCCTCCTGACAACATGACCAAAGTGTGTAAGACATAGTTTTGCCACCTTTGCTTCCAGGACAGATCTGTTTGTTCTTCTGACAGTCCATGGTACATTCAGCATTCTTCTCCAACACAATGACTCAAAGGTGTAATTTCTTCTTCTATCTTCCTTATTCATCATCCAGCTTTCACACCCATATGACATGATTAAAAATGCCATGGCTTGGATCAGGTGCACTGTAGTCTTCAAGGTGACATCTCTACTATTCAGTCCCTTAAAGAGGTGCTCTGCAGCAGATTTTCCCATTGCAGTGCATCTTTTGATTTCTTGACTGCTATTTCCTTTTGGCATTGATTGTGGGCCCAAGTAAAATGGAATCCTTAACAAGCTCAAACCTTTCTCCACTTATCATGAAGTTGCTTCAGTTGTGAGGATTTTTTGTCCAGTTGCGAGGATTTTTGTTTTCTTGATGTTGAGGCACAATCCATACTGAAGGCTGTGTTCTTTGGTTTGTTTTTGTTTTTCCATAGAAGCAGTAGCCAAGAAATCAAATGACACACTGCTTTGGGCAAATCTGCTGCAAAAGACCTTTTCGAGGTGTTAGAAAGCACAGATGTCACCTTCAGTACTAAGGTGCACCTAACCCAAGCCATGGTATTTTCAATCTCATATGCATGCAAACGCTGGACAATAAATGAAGAAGACTAAAGAAGAATTGATGTTTTTAAATTATGATGGTGTTCGCATATCATATGGAACATAACGTGGTCTGCCAGAGGAATGAGCAAAACTGTCTTGGAAGAAACGCAGCCAGAGTGCTCCTTAGAAGCAAGGACAGTGACGCTTGGTCTCGTGTACTTGGACGTGTTGTCAAGAAGGATCAGTCTCTCGAGAAAGACATCATGCTTGGTAAAGTAGAAGGTCAGCAGCAAAGGAGACCCTGAAGGAGATGGATTGACACAGTGGCTACTGTGGTGTTCTCAAAGGTAGCAATAATTATGAGGACGGTGCAGGACCAGATAGCACTAAGCTCCGCTGTACATAGGGTTGCTGTGGGTTAAATCTTGCTCAAGGGCACCAGATAACAACGACATTGTTAGAAGGACCCCTGGTAGTGCAGTGTTTAAAGCACTCAGCTGTGAACCAAAAAGATCATCAGTTAGAACTTAGCAGCCCCTCCATGGGAACAAGATGAAGTAGTCTGCTTTCATAAAGATTTACAGCTTTGGAAACCTCATAGGGTGGTTCTCCTCTGTGCTGTACCGTCACTATGAGTCAGAACTGACTCTGCCGTAGTGGCTTTGGTTTTGGTGTCGGTAGGAGATGGAGCGCTGGTCACACAGTTAACCATTTTAACCAAGTGATTGGCTGCTCACCAGAAGGTCTGTAGTTCCAACCTATTAGCTGATCCACAGGAAAAAGAGATGTGGCAGTCAGCTTCCATAAGGATTTCAGCCTTGGAAACCTTATGGGACTGTCCCACACTGTGCTTTAGGGTTGCTGTAAGTTGGAATCAACTTGATGGCAGTGAGTTTGGTTTTAGTATTGTTAGGAGGAAAAATAAAGAAAGAAAATACTACCAGAAGACAGTCTCTTTGAACTTTCTGTCTGATCAAGTTTTCACCATTTCCTGAAATCCTGAAATGGCTAAGCCTCATTAATGACTACCGCTTCTCTCTAAAGGGCCTTTCCTGGTTCTTCACTTGGAGTTTATCAAGCTTCAGTAATGATCAGTGTGAATGAAATATCCAGACATTAGCATTGAAGCCATCATCACAGACAGGGATTAGATCATTAAAAATTATTAGAGCCAGAGTAAAGACCAGTGTAACACAAGAATAAAATAGGAAACTGGACTGATTAGAAAGGAAACATAAGGATAAAGCGGAGACCTTAAAAATTTTCAACTGACTTTTTTCTAAAGAGTCTGAATTTATTGATGTTTTTCTTTTTGAGATTGCCAGCCAAGTGCCGTCGAGTCAGATCCGACTCACAGCGACCCTAGGGGCTAGGGTAGAACTGACCCCCAGAGTATTCAAGGAATGCCTGATGGATTTGAACTGCCGACCTTGTGGTTAGTAGTGGTAGCACTTAACCCACTACACCACCAGGGTTTCCCTTTTGAGATTAGGGGTAGTATTATACTCACACCATTAAGCATGAAGCCATGAAATGTAGCTCAATTGATCAAGCATTTACTCATTAATGCATTTATTTAATTTTTATCCCTAATAAAGTAGTATATGCTGCAACTTCCTCAATCTAATAAAGAGCAGGTGGTACAAACAGTTAAGGTACTTGGACTGCTAACCAAAAGATTAGAGGTTTTAATCCACTCGGAGCTGCTCTGGGAGAAAGGAGTGGAGATCTATTTCCAATAAATTTGCCTCTGAAAACCCTAAGGAGCAGAGTCCTACTCAGATACCCATGGGGTTGCCCTGAGTTGGAATCAACTTAATGACAACTTGTTGGTTATGAAAACAAACACGGCTAATATCACACTTAAGAAAGACTAAACGCTTTCTCCTTAAGATTGAGAACAAGGCTCCCTTGCCACTTCTGTTCAACATTGTACTGAAGTGTCTGTTGTTATTGTTGTTAGGTGCCATTGAGTCGGTTCTGACTCACAGTGACCCTATGAACACCAGAATGAAACACTGCCTGGTCTTGTGCCATATTTTTATGCTTAAACCCATTGTTGAGGCCACTGCATCAATCCATCTCATAAAGGGTCTTCCTCTTTTTCACTGACCCTCCACTCTACCAAGCATGATGTCCTTCTCCAGGGACTGATTCCTCCAGACAACATGTCTCAAGAATGTAAGGTGCAGTCTGGCCATCTTTGCTTCCAAGGAGGACTCTGGTTGTACTTCTCCCAGAAAAGATCTGTTTGTTCTTTTGGCAGTCCATGGTACATTCAACATTCTTCTCCAATGCCACAACTCAAGGGCATCAATTCTTCTTCTGTCTTCCAGCTCCTATGTGTATGATGTGATTGAAAATCCCATGGCTTGGGTCACATGCACTTTAGTCTTCAAGGTCACATCCTTACTTTAGTCTTCAGTTTTCAAGGTGACATCTTGGCATCTGAAAAGTAACAATGTCACTGGAGTGTCTAGTCAGGGCAATAGTCATTGAAAATAAAAGACCTTTAGATTAGAAACAAACAAGTAAAACTATGATAAATTCATTTCAAAAAGGGTGGCAATTTTTCCCCACTTCACTATCACATTTAATATACTGGAATCCCTGGTGGTGTAGAGGTTAAGAGCTACAGCTGCTAACCAAAAGGTCTGCAGTTCAGACCTACCAGGCTCTCCTTGGCAGTGCTATGGGGCAGTTCTACTTTGTCCTGTAGGGTCACTATGAGGTGACTCAATGACAGCAGGTATTTAATATGGCATGTTTCGATCGATGTATTCTGTTTGTCATCTGCTGACCCTCCAGAACATAAACTCTTAAGCTTTTTTTGTCTCTTTGCTGTTATATTCTCAGCAGCCAGAACAGTCTGAAAAACAGTAGTTGCTCAATAAATACTTGCTGAACGATAAAATTCTGAAGATAAACACTGTTAGGTTTTCCAGTTTCCTTCTCTGCCTAAACACATTTACTATTGTTTTAAAATAAACACAAGATTATAGCTGTATTTTTTTGTTTGTTTTAGGGAACAAAAGGTGTCAAAGCAATTCAATGGGGGAAAAATAATCTTATCAACAAATGGTGCTAGAACAAGTGAATATCCTCATACAGAAGAATGAAGTCAGACTACCTTCCTTAAACAATATCAATAATTAACTCAAAATGAATCATACACCTAAATGTGAAAACTAAATCTGTAATAGTCTTAGAAGAAAGCATAATAGAAAAATCCTCCTAATTTGAGCTAGGCAAAACCTTCTTAGACACAATACCAAAAGCACAAGTCAAAAGAAATGGGTAGACACATTGGATTCATCAAAATTAAATACATTTGCACTTCAAAGAACACCAGCAAAGAAATAAAAAGACAGTCCACAAAATGGGACAAAATGATTGCAAATCACACATCTGTTAAGGAAGTTGCATCTAGAATATGTAAAGAAGGTTTGGAACCCAATAATAAAAAGACAACCCAACTTAAAAATGGACAAATGACTTGAATAGACATTCCCCTAAAGAACACAGACAAAAAGTCAATGAGTACAGAAAAAAAAAGATCTACATCCTTCATCATTAAGGAAATGCAAATCAAAATCACCGTGAAATACCACTTCACATACTAGAATGGGATACAACTGAAATAAAACAAAGCAAAAGCAAAAGAATAGAAAATAACAAATGTTGGCAAGAATGGGAAAAAACTGGAAGCCTCTCACACTGCTGGTGGGAATATAAATGGTGCAGCTGCTTTGAAAAACAGCCTGGAAATTCCACAAAATGTTAAAAACAGACTTTCCATGTAACCAAGCGATTTCACTCCTGGAAGTGAAAACTACGTCCACCTAAAAACTTGCACATGAATACTGGTGTAGCATTATTCAAAAGAGCCAAAAAAAAAAAAAGAGGAAACAACCCAGATTTTCATCATCTGATTAATGAATATCTAAAACATGGTATATCCATTAAATTGAATATTATTGGGAAAAATAAAAGAATAAAATACTGATACATTCTACAGCATGAAAAAAAGCCTTCAAAACGTTATATTAAGTGAAAGCAGCCAGTGACAAATAACCGTAAATTGTTGGACTCCATTTGTATCAAATGTGCAACAACAAGAGCAAAAACCCACTGCCATTGATTTGATTCTGACTCCTGGTAACCCTAGACGTCAGAGTAGAACCGCCCCATAGAGTTTCCAAGAAGTGCCTGGCAGATTTGAACTGCCAACCTTTTAGTTAGCAGACGAAGCACTTAACCAATACGCCACCAAAGTTTCCATCAAACGCGCAGGAGAAGCAAATCTACAGAAATCAAAAGTAGAGGAGCTACTGATTGCCTACCTTCTGGAGCCACTGAGAGGAAGTGGGAGTGACCACTAGTTGGGGCGGGCTTTTAGGGGCAGTGAAAACGTTCTAACATTGACTGTGGAGGTGGTTGCACAATTCTGTGAATACAATAGAACTATTTGATTGTATACTTTAAATGGATAACAAACTTTGGTGACATAGTGGTTAAATGCTAGAAAATCAGCAGTTCAAATCCGTTAGGCACTCCTTGGAAATTCCGTGGAGCGGTCCTAGTCTGTCTATAGGATCTCCAAGAGTCGCAACCAACTTGATGGCAGTAGGTCTGACTTCTTTCTTTCTTTCTTTTTGTTTTGGTTTTTTGGTTAAATGGCTAAATTCCAGGGCATGTAGGTTATATGTAGGCTTTTCTAACAAGTAGATAGACAGATACACGATACATAGATACTAGACACAAAGAAGAAGACTTTACTGTTTATATTTTGTAAGTAAATTTTTTCATACTGCAATATATTTTCTGTATTCTTTATTCCATTAAAATCTGTAATGTGACTTTTGAGAACTAAATATTATTTTCTTAATATGTGCACCGTATTTTAGGATACCATACACTGTCGGACATTTGTACTTTTTTTTTTTGGTAAGTAACACTTTGAAAGATACCTGTTTAGTTTTATCTAGTGGATTATTTCTTTGTTAAAAATTTCTCGAAATATAATTGTTGAGTTAAAGAATATACAGTCTTTTACACTTGCATAGAGATTGCACAGTTCTACTGTAAAGATGATGACACTTCATAGTGCTACCAACAATATATGAAAATGAAAGTTCTTTTTACTATTGTCACAATGGAGTTACTGTTGTCTTTATTTTTGTCTGTACAAATCAGGTAGATGCAGAATGATATTTACTTCTTATTTGGGCTCTAATTTACATTATCATTTTTGAAGCTTTGTCTTTTCCACGCACTTAGCGGCCATTTGTATTCTCCTGTTGATCAGTTGCTCACTTTTTTGCCCGTAGTTCCACTGTGTTATTCATTTTGTCATGTTGATTTATAACAGCTATTAGAAAATTTAAGATATTAACCTGTCATATACATTGCACATATTTTTCAAAGTTTGCTGTTTGCCTTTCATTCTGTTTATGGTAGATTTGGTATAGAGAAATTTTGTCTTTGATACAGTTCAATCTGTGGTTCTTATCCTTCATGGATTGTCTCTTTAGCAGCACTTTTAGTAAGATTTTCTTTAAGGCACGTAAATAGTCACTTACTTCTTGTTAGTTCTATTACAATCTAACTTTTGTTTTCCAACATAAATTCATTTAGAACTGATTTTAAAATATGATGTTAATTTAGAGATTTTAGTTTATTTTAAAATTGTTTATTAATTCACATGACAGCCCTTTTTTAAAGTAATCTCTTTATCCTGCAGGTCTGAATGTGTATTATGTTCACATTCTACTGCTTTCAGTATGCGTTATTATGCTTTTTTTTGTAATATGCTTTTTAAATTGTTAGGTTTAAAATACATTTTATTATCTTACAGTACAAATTTCTCTGGTTATTCTCTTTTAAAATTGTCTTGGCTATACACTCTTCATTGTTCCTCTGAATGAACATTTGAATAGTTTTCCACAATTTTAATATCTACCAGAGACAGGGACAAATTAGAGTCCGTGTCTGAAACAGTAACCGGGATCTTAGGGTTTCATTGCAGAAGAGGTAACACACAAAACAAGCAGAGACTGAGACTAGACATTCTGGAACAGAATTGTACCTTCCCTAATACTTTATGAACTCTGAAAGTTCATTTAATGTATACCGCAGCTGTATGAGAATGAGGAATTGAAGCCTTATAGTCATATGACTCACTCAAGGTCACAAAACCAGTAAGTGACAGAGCTGAGAGTTGGGCCTCTTAAACCCTAGGCAGACAAGTAAATCATTCTGTAGAGCTATGGCTAACACATGAGGGCAAGAACGAAGACACAGGACTAGGAGTTAGAATCCCTGCTCTCTGTCCTGTCTCTGCCATTCACTAACTCCTGGAACTCCCAGAAGTCTCAGCCTCTTTGCATTGCCCTCTTCTCAGCCTTCAATTTCAGGGAGATGCACCATTCTGGAAATTCACACACTGCATTCTGAGGGTCACTAGATCCTTAGATTCCAAAGGCATTACCCAGAAGTGAGTTTTATGGTCAGATAAGTTTAGAAAGTACAGGGCAACATAAAATTCAGCAAGTTTACTTTTGAGGTGTCTTTAGAATGCCTTGCTTCTTGCTGAATATACTATGGACTGTCAAAAGCATGAACAAATTAGTCTTGGTAGAAACATAGCAAGACTCCCAGTGAGCAGTTGTTGGGACATGGCATCAGCAAAGAGGAACTGCTGAAAGAGGACATCATGGTCGGCAAAGCGGAATTAGTAAAAGGAGGAAAATTGTCAATTAGAGGAATTGACACCAAAGCAGTAACAGTTGTCTCAGACATCAACAATCAGGAAGACAGGACAGGACCAGGCAATGTATGGTCCTGTTGGACGCAAGGTCATTATGAGTCAGAGCCAGCTCGACAGCTAACAGCAACCCCCACCAGACGGGAGGGATGTGGCGTGCAGCACCTCACTTGGCAGAACCATCGGAAAACTTATGGAAGCCGTCTTGGAAAACTTCATCCTGGATGTTTTCTACCGTTCCTTCTGGCCTTAAATTTCTGAGATTCTGTAGTCACTCTTCAAAGTGTGTAATGGAGACAATACTGTGAATAAGTTACAATGATACATTTCAGACGCCAGTAGAAGTCACCCGTCCCAGACTTTGGGAGACTCCAGTATTCTCAAATCCTCACAAGTGTCTGGGACGCTTGCATCTCTGCTCCTGCTTCTGATTTAATTCAGTTCCAGGTCTCCCTATTCTCAACTAGGATGACAAAAATTGGAAATCACGCCTTTTTCCTAACATCTACCAAACAGATCAGAAACACAAGGGTCTTGTGTGTGTGTGTTTGTGGAACATCACACAATCTAAAACCCGGTGTTGGTGGTAGTTTCTTATTCTCAAAGTGCCTCAGCCTCCAGGCTCTCAAGTCTCTTTGCTTCTATCTTGCTGTTCCTTGTCTGCCCTCCTGATGTTTGATTATTATTGTATTTTAGTGCAGAGAAGTTTTGCTTTCTCGTTGGCTCCTGCTGAAGCAGGCCCTCAGAGTCTCTGTGTTACTCTTAGGTGGTTGATCACAATGTTAGCTTAACTAAGGGCAGTTTATCCCCTTAGAGGAATTCCAGTGCCACCTGTTAAATTAATAACATGTTCACTGCCTTACCTTTGGCTGAAACTCATAGACACTTGAGAGTAGAAGAGAAAGTTAAAGTTAGGCTATATTATACCTCTGTTTTTATTTTTAACTATAGAAACTGATACCCAAAGCAGAACTTTGTCCAAGCTTATGTCATTACTAACAAGGAGATATAAAGCCAGTTCCAATATTATGCGTTTTGGTTTTTTTGTTTTGGTTTGGGTTTGAGGGTTTTCTTTTTGTTATGAGTTTCTTTCTGTTTTATATGAAGTGACTGTCTCTGAAAACATTTCCTTTGCCAAGCCAAGTGCCACTGAGTCGGATCCGACTATGGACAAGTTGTATTATAAGGAAATATCTTAAACATTATTGATCCAAGTCTTGGATTAACAAGTCAAGCATTATTAATACCATCTTGAACTTGCAGCATCTTTTCCAGAAAGAATATTGATGTTCTCTGCTTTCAGATGGAAAACGCGAAGTGTTACTGTCTAAAAGTTGAAGGTTTCCCAGTGATTTATTGAATTTAGCAACTTTGAGAGAGTTTTGAGGCAGAAAGTTCAATTAGGTGCCCTGAAAACTACCAAGACACGTTAAAAAAGGTCTTTATGTCAATTCTCATCTCTATCTTTGCCTGTACCGCTTCTGGGCAAATCTTCCAAAAATAAGTTCCGATTATATCACTTCTTTGCCCCGAAATGTTCTCAACTGCTGCCAGAGTTCTTAATTTACTGTTTAAGATGCTCAGTAATCTGACTACAATCTACTTTTCCAAAAGTATATTCTAAGCTTATGTACTTCTTCTGAACACGTTCGCTATGGCCAAAAAGAAAAAAAAAAAAAAGAATGACTATTATTGACTACTCTTTATACATTTTCTCCTTTTTATGCCTTCATCCATGACTCCTTTAATTCTAGGCACCTTTCTCCGTCTCACCTTAGGGGGTCAGGGTGGAAACAGGTATTATCACGTCTCCGAATTGCTTCAGTACTGTGCTGTATTTCCATCTTGCTATGGCATTTGCCACCTTGCATTACAGTCATTTGTTGGTAGAATCCTCGCCTTCCATGTGGAAGACTGGGTTTGAGTCCCAGCCAATGTATTTCAAGCACAGGCAGCACCTGTCTCTCCGCAGAGGCTTGTGTGTTGCAATGATTCTACACAAGTTTCTGTGGAGCTTCCAGACTAAGGAAAACTAGGAAGAAACGTCCAGCCATCTACTTCCAAAAATTAGCCAATGGAAACTCCATAGATCGCAACAGCCCTATCTGCAATGCATCATGGGAATGGGAAAGACTGAATAGGCAGTCTTTTGTCCTCTACTGCACAGGGACAGCAAGAATCAGAGGCTGAATTAATAGCAGCCACCAACACAACAGTTACGGGTAGACCTTCTCTGTGCTATTTCTTACTTCTTACCCCAGTGGAAACCCTAGTGGTGGAGTGGTTAAGTGCTATGTCTGCTAACCAAAAGGTCCACAGTTCAAATCTGCCAGGCACTCCTTGGAAACTCTATGGGGTAGTTCTACTCTGACCTATAGGGTCACTATGAATCAGAATCAACTTGATGGCAGTGGGTTTTTGTTTTTACCCTCAAAAACTGAATAGTAGCTAAAGCACTTTATTTTGACCAGGAGTGATCCATCCTACATACACATACCCATTGCCATTGAGTCAACTCAGCCTCATAGGACACAGTGTGCTGTCATTTCTTTTTATTTGTTTTCTTATATTTTAGGTGAAGATTTATAGGACAAACAAGGTTCTCCTTAAATAGCACCCATATTGTTTTATAACATTGGTTGACAACCTCACAACATGTCAGCATGCTCCCTTCTGAAACTTGGGTTCTCTGTTGCCAGCTTTTCTTTCCCTTCCGGCCTTCTAGCTCTTGCCCCTGGGATGGTGTGCCCTTTAGTCTCCTTTTATTTTGTGGGCCTGTCTAATCTCTGCCTGAAGGGTAAACATCACAGGTGACTTCATTTCTGAGCTGAAAGGATGTCCAGTGGCTATACTCTCAGGGTTTCCCCAGTCTCTGACAGGCCAGCAAACCTGGTGTTTCGTTTTAAGTTAGAATTTTGCTGTATGTTTTTCTCCAGCTCTGTTCAGGACCCTCTGTTGGGATCCCCGCCAGAGCAGTCAGTGATGGTAACCAGGCACTACCTAGCTAAACTGGACTCAATCTGGTGGAGGCCGTTGTAGACGTGGTCTGTTAGGCCTCTGGACTAATCTTTCCCTTGTGTCTTTGATTTTCTTTATTCCTTGTTCCTGAAAGGATGAGACCCATGGAATATCCCAGATGGCCGATCACATGACTTGTCATTTCTATCATTCTCCTGTTGACAGTTCACTTTATGTTTATTCTGTGAAGGAGTATCTTTTGCTGCTTCATTTATTTATTCAGCTTTTCCGTGAGATATTCTGCTGTAGCTTTTATTATTTATGCCGTAGGATGCAAATCGGTCTCATGATTTGACCAATCAAATGCAATGGTCGGATGGAGCCAGGTTCATTTTATTTGGGAAGCTGTTATTTTTGTCTCCGGGACCCCTGAGAGGTTATTGATGGAATATTAAAGAGGAATGTGGGACTTAGCAGGAAAGCAGTCCCCCTGTCCCATGGTGAGAGGGAGGATGAGGGCTCACAGGAATGGTTTGCATTAACCGTTTTCTGAATTGAGGAATGAGTTTTAAAGCATTTGCATACATTAGAGAGAAGCTTCTGGCTTCTAGCGGTACTGCAGCCCGACTAAAATGATCTCACAGTAAAGCAGGCTGACTGGTGCTGCTATTTGCATTTCGGATTAACTAGCAGCCCAGTGCAAAGCAATTCATCTGGTCAGCTGTTGCCAGCAGTTTAGGACGCCAATACATTGTCGAAGGTGATTTAGTGCAATTAAACTCCCACCACTTTGCACCTACGTTCATGGCCATGGTCGGCATTTACAGGTGCATTTTTAAAACTGGGAATAGTCTGGCTTCAAATATAATGCCTAAGTAACTTAATAAAAATTCTTATTTAGTTCCATTTTGCAGTAATATAAAGTTTTCTTCCAGCCCCATAAAAATCCAAATCCTTGTACTGCTGTGTCAAGCTATACTTCAGAAAACTTGAGTTTTAAAGGTTGGAAATGTACCGAGTCGGCACTGACACTGTAGCTGGCTGTTTGCTTGCCCGTGAGGTTGACTCCCGAAGTGTACTGTGAGTTCAGAACCACTCATGCCCTGGAAATACAATCAGCAAATGCCAATGGGGCGTGAAAGAGCCCAGGGTAACACAATGAGAGAGCTGGAGGCTGGAGCTGTTTATTTCTCTTCCACGTTCCCTCGCAACAGAGAAGAAACTCCCCCTTAGAGAAGAAAAGGTAGCAGGAAAATTTCACCTTAGTTAATTTCTTCACGGGATGCTTTAAATTCACCAGATGTACTCACCCGTGCCAATTGTTGCCGCACATCTCAGAGTATAGGGACACGAGTGGCATTCCAAAGTCAGGTGCCAACCAAGACTACACTAGATGTTAAAGGACAGTCTTTTGGGGTGGGACCGACAGAGGTGGAGAAGATGGGACAGAGTGAGGAAGCGAGAGAAGGACACAGAAAAGGAGATGAAAGAAAGGAGAATAAGGAGAGGGGACTGGGGAAGGAGAGGTGGCTACCCACTCTCAGCTCGTTGCATTTCACTGTTTACACAGTACAGCAGGCTCAGTCTGGAGAAGCTGCTGTTTCAGGATTTAGTGCTTCTGAAATTATTCTGGAAAGAGAAACACTTTTCCAAGAGATGGATAGCTAAAGATTTCACTTTGTCTTGGCAGACTTAATATAATCAGTGATTCTCCACGGCCCCTGTATTCAGGGTTCAGTACATAGTCAGGAAAAACACAACTCAAGTTCCAATTCAAGGATGTCTTAGCTCAAACCCAAAGCAACCCATTTGGCCAGTTGATTGAAATATCTAGTTAGTTTAGTAAAAACATGCCACCAAGCCATAGGTAACTTGCCCAGGGCTTTTCAGATGGAACTGACCTTCAGAATGCCTAGGGGCTTTCTTAAAACACTCAGATTCCAAATCTACCGTAGTCTTGTTGCTGTGTGTGTTATGTTGCTTCTAACTCAGAGTGACCCTATCGAGCAGCTTGCCAGACCTTTTCTTCCCTTGGAGATGCTGGCGGATTAGCAGCTAACCCTTTCAGTTAGTGGCCACGTGCTTGAGCATGGCACCACCAAGGCTCCTTATGTCAACCTTAGAGGATTCAGATCTCTATGGTTCAGCCACTGGGGAGGGTATGCGAGATAAAACATCACCCACAGACAAATCTGATTTGCAACTAAATCTAAAGACCAATGAAGAAATCCTCCTTTCTTCAGCTCTGGATGCAAGGATGCTGAGTGATTACGGTACCTCAGTGTTTCTGTATTTCTTTATTTGTTGTTGTTGTTAGGTTTACATTTTTGATGTGTCTTTGCAGTTAGCAGGGTGAGGCAAGTAGTAAAGGCTTAGCTCATTAAGGTGAAAAGTAGAGAAAGCAATCTTGATTGGAATAAGCCCCTGAAATTTTGGAGCAGATTGTTACCTCAGAATAATTCAGAATCACTCATAATAGCTTCGATTCTGACTCACAGCAATCCTGTGAGACAGAGTAGAACTGCCCCATAGGGTTTCCAAGGAGCAGCTGGTAGGTTCAAAGTGCTAACCTTTTGGTTTGTGGGTAAACACTTAACCATTAGGCAAGCAGGGCTCCCAGAATAGCTCAGCAAAGTTAAAAACAGGTTTGTAGTGAAAAATTGTTGGTTCTAGGAGACTAAGAGAAAGGACAAGGAAATTGTCTTGGTTCAGCAACTACTAGAGGTATTTTACGTTCATTATTCCTATGAGTTTCATCTTTATGACATCCCTATAGGATCAATAATCATCTTTCATCTTAAAAGAGGTTGAGAAACTAATTTAGCCTCAAGTAGTAAAGTAGGGCTTCTGAGTCCTGGCGCTCTTGGCATTCCAACTGGATAATTCTTTGTTGCTGAGGGTCAGTGAGGACAGGCCACTTTTACGTATGGTCAGATGTTTAACAGTGTCCCTGGTCTCTTTGCAATATATTCTCCTCATTCAAGACACTTAAAATATTGCTAGATCTTGCCAAATGACCCAGGAAGACAAATCACACTAGGTTGAGAACCGCTGAATTCAAAAACAAGCACAAGTGGATCAAGTGTTCATTTCCTTTCCATGATGTCCTGCAGTCAGCACTCTGGTACACAAAGGAGGAAGGGGTGGCCCCTTCTTGACAGGGCCTATAGCCTGCTTGGCCTGTTTAGTAAATTAGGAAGGAGACAGTTTCTGACTTTCCTCACCAACTTAACTGAACTGTCACCTGGCCCTGAGCAGCCCAGCTGATGGTATATAAAAGATCTCCAGGTTCTGTTACCAAATACCTGACCATTCATCTCCATGAGGCTGTTCCTAGTAAAATATAGGGTCTGAGGAGGAGAGTGATGAGCCTGGAGCAGGGTCATGATGAGTCTCTTTTTACTGCTATTAAGAAAAATAAAACCATGGTTAACCACGTGGACCATATGGGGAATAAATCAAGGAAACTGAAATATGTACGAGGCAGATTCTTGGAGCCAGGAAACACAGAATAAGCTCGCTCTTCTGCCAACCTGCTGAAAGACTTGCATTTGAGTGATGGTGAACTCTGTCCTGTGGCTGGCGGCCAGGGGTCTTCCGGTGAGTTTACGAGCATGAAAAGAACAAGTGTTCATTTGGCAGACTCCTGCCTCCTGATCCAGGGGCAGAAATCGCACTGAAGCTAGCAGGCCCATTGCCTTGGAAAGGCAGGCTGAGACCCTGACCACTTCGGCCAGCACAGATCCCTTTGGTCACTTCTTCATTGCACTGAGAAGCAATCTGAAGCCCCAAGTCTCTGAAGTTACAGAGCAGTAACCTGTTCTGTACGGAAAAAAAGAGATTTTCCTTTCCCGTCTTGTGTAGTGGTGGTTCAGCGGTAGAATTCTCGCCTTCCATGTGAGAACACAGAGCCCAGGGGGTCATTCTCCAGCCAATGCACCACCTGTCCCTGGAGAATAGAGTGTTGCTGTAAAACTGAATAGAAATAGAAAAAGCCTGGTGATCTGTCTGCAAAAGATCAGCCAATGAAAACTCCAGAGATCACAAAAGCCCAGCATACAACAACCATGGAGTGGGGAAAGGATCAGGCAGTGCTCTCTTCCTTGTGAATGGAGGCCAGGTGTGTCGGGGCCAGACTTGGTGACAGTTAGCGACAGTAATTAATGAGTGCTCGGGAGTCTCTCTCCTTCATAAAGACTTTTCTTCAGCTTTTGCTGAAAGCTCGGCTACCTCAGGACCTCAGCTTACATGAAAGAAAACCCCCAGTCCGTGAGGACTGAAGGAGCAGAGGGTGTTATGGCCCCCAGTGGGACCCTGCCTCTTCTAGGACTCAGCGCTCCAACTCCAGTTCCATCCTCCCTCTTCAACTGACAAATCAAGTTCCTCGAGTAAATAACTGCAGACAAAGTGTCTGAAGCTCTCAACACCTCTTCAGTCTGCCTGGAAGCAACCTGGCCCCCCATAAACCTACTGGTCGAGAAAGTGAGTTGGAATTGCGCCTTTCTGTTTTCAGATTCCTGCTTCAGAGTTCCTGAATTGAATTATTTTTCTATTTCGTTTGATGTTTACTGTTACTTCTTTGGAAACCCTGGTGGCAGAGTAGACAAGTGCCACATCTGCTACCCATGAGGCCAACAGTTTAAATCTGCCAGGCGCTCCTTGGAAACTCTACAGCGCTGTTCTAAACTCTGACCTATAGGGTCACCATGAGTCAGAATCGACTCAGTGGCAGTGGGTTTGGTTTGGGTTTTGTTAGTCCGTTACCTCTCATTCACTTAGATAGAAAGCACTGTATGGAGTGCGTCTTGCTTAGCTAGTACCTTGAAGGATGACTCAACTTTAGTATATGGGTGTGTGTTTGTGAGTGTGTATAAGCAAACTCTGCTGGCACAGTAGTTAAGTGCTTCGCTGTTAACTAAGGGTCAACAGTTCAAACCTAGCAACTACTCCTCAGGAGAAAAAAGCTATAGTCTGTGCCCTTAAAGATTTACAGCCTTGGAAATTGCATGGGGCTGTAAATCTTTAATTTCTACCCATTCTTTAGGGCTGTTTTGAGCCAGAATCAACTCAGCGGCAATGGATTTTATTCTGAGGACGTGGCAGGGAGACGGTTCTTGGGAAAAACTTATCTAATACATAACCATGCATTGTAACGTTATTTTTCTTATCTTTTCCAGAACAAATCAGCTGGTATTCCCCCAGGAACTTGTTTACTGTGCTCTGAAGGCCTTTGGATGAGCAGATTCAGGGCAGGGTGACAGATAGTATAAGATTCCCACTGCACCCACCTAGATGACAGTGAAATTCTTGGGTTGCTCAGTGAATTGTTTTCAATGGCTTGTGTTTTGCTTAAGTGTTAGTGCTTAGATGTGTGCAGGTAAATGGACAGCAATTCAGCAGAATGAAGGTCTCAGCTTGGAGAAGATGCTTAATCCTCTTCAGGGATAATTAATTTTTTATTATTTGGGGATCTGTCTTCTACAGTATAATAACTTTCATCCACGTTTGCGATATTTGCTATAGGTGACCAGCATGGACTCCAGGCCCTTCTTGGTTGGGAGAAGTTTCAGAACAAAGTACGTTGCTGAGTAGGCTCTGTCCTGGGATGACAGAAATTAAACATTCTCAAGCCTTGGAAGTTCATCTGTGGTTAATGTAATTGCACCAAACTTATGGGTCTTTAAAGGCTGTTTGTGGATCGAGAGTGCTTATCTGAACATTGAGTACATATATAATATAGTTCCCAGGGGCCCTAGTTTCCAGAGGGTTCATAGAGTTTCTTTTTTCTAATAGTTATAAAAATGCACTTGAATGGTTCATCTACTTTTTGTTTATTTATTTTTTCTTTTGCTTTTGTTATTGTTCTTTATTTTGGAAAATTTCTATTCCACACTTAAATGTGTATCATCCCTTTAAACTTCCTGCATCGTCAATGGTTTCAATACAAGAAATGAAGAGCAGGGAGGGTTTTGGGTTTATTTTTTTGGATTGGATTCAGTGGGAGTGACAAGCCACTCCCAAATCTATTGATCCATTATGTCATGATTTTCCATGGCTACCTGGCAGAAGTCACTTAATATAGAGAAGCCAATCCATTGTTGTTTTCTGTTTATCTTAGCAGTCTGAAAGCCAAACTCAGATTGTCTATGTATGCAACTAGTTAGTCATATGGAAATCCATGAGTAAGATGACTTGTAAAGTAAGCTTGACTTATATAACCCATTGCCTTCAACTTGATTCTGACTCATAGCAACCCTCTAAGACAGAGTAGACCTGAGTGCATACAGTTTCCAGGACAAAGTGCATCGTTTCTACCCTGCTTGCACATATTTTCCAAGACCGTAGTCTTTAAGAAAGCAAACTCACATAGAGCAGCAGGTGTGTTTGAACCGCTGATATTTTGTTTAGTAGCTGAGCACTAAACCGCTTTGTCACTGGTGCTGCTTGACCTGTACAGTAACCTAATCTTTTAGTGTATCCCAGTTCATTCCACTCAAGAACATATTGTTTTGAATGTAGGCAAAATATATTTAAGACAAAGTGGTATCCCCAAACTCCTTCACTTCTGACTCCCAATTTCTAGAGAAAATAGAATTGTGGGTTTAGGGAAATTCTTTGCTGAGTATGAATTTTCTTTATCCAGGTAAAACAAGTTCTTATTTGTTGCGATAGCATTGTTAAGTAATGAGACTCACCCCTGCTCACCACGAGATGAGTCTTTCCAAACACAGTCCTATAAAAAAGTATATGCAGCAACATTCAATATCCAGAGCCTGGAATGCTGGCTGCAACAAAATAGTGTCTCCATAAATGTTTGTTGAATTAATGAGATATAGTTAGTAAAAGGGAAACCCTGGTGGCCTAGTGGTTAACTGCTAACCAAAAAAGGTCAGTAGTTTGAATCCACCAGGCTCTCCTTGGAAACTCCATGAGCAGTTCTTTTCTGTCCTGTAGGGTCTCTGTGAGTCAGAATTGACTGGATGGCAACAGGCAATGGGCAATAAATAAAGTGGTAGAACTCCTCAAACCACAAAAATGAAACTGAGTTTTCTGAAACCTACATTAACCTTGCTGTTCTTGTTAGGTGCCACTGAGTCAGTTCCAGCTCATAGCAATCCTATATGACAGAGTAGAACTGACTCTTAGGGTTTTCTAAGCTGTAATTTTCATAGAAACAGATCACCCAGGTCTGTGCCCCCCCAGAGTCACTGGGTGGGTTCATACCACCAACCTTTTGGTTACCACCTGAGAGCTTAACTGTTTCCCTATCAGGGCTCCTCAGATATACAGAAAGTAATGTGTTGGAGGGAGGATGAATATTTCAGAGGTCTGACTTCCAATAATCCACCCACCTTCACCTTCACTTTCTACTTCCTCTTTCATCATCTTTAATCTCAATTTGATCACCATAATCACTTCAGAAAGCCACCTTGGGATCAGTAACAGGTAGAAATTCATTTTACATAGCCATTGCTTTTCATTTAAATTGTATGAGGTGTCTTCTCTTCTTCACTCAACTTCGTATGTTCATTTGCTCGTGCTAATATGCAGGAAAAATTAAAAAAAAGAAAATATCGTTGTTTTCAGAGGTTACAGCAATCTTAATCCCTTTACCCTATTTCTCCTTTAAGATCTTAAGGTATTCAAGTCCAGCTTTTAATACCTCAAATAGGTTAAGGAAGCAGATGGACTTGATAGGTCATTCAGTGTCAAATTGTTGTGGATTTAGTGATTTCTCAAATGCCTTAACAAATAGAGAATTTCCCAGGCTGAGGCAGGGAATCTTAGAATTGTGAATTCTACTATCTGAAAAAATGTTATGAAATCACTATTAAGATGAGCAATTGTTCTTGGGCACAAAAACAGACTCATTTAACAAGTGGAATTTTTTCCCCTGATTTTTGGCTTCAATCAACCACAATAATCAGCCTTACAATACAGTACACCCTTGAAAGATCCTCTGAGGTGATAATTGATCACAATAGGGTTTTCCTAACAAATTGCAAGGGACTTCTTTGTCCCCATGTAGTTATGCATATTTTTCAGGTGCAGGACTTGGAAAAAAAATGTCATAAATCATGTTGCATACATTGAAAATTCTTAATATGCATTAACCCAAGAGTTATCAGATTTGTTGGAATAAATTAAAGGGATCTTTTTGGCTTTAGGAGCCAGAGAACTTTTTTTAATGATATAGTCTCTGACTTATGAGCCTACAAATTCATTGAACACATATTTGTTGATTGTCTGTGTCACAGATTGAATATGTTTCCTAAAAAATCTATAACAATTCGACTGTGCCATAATTCCTGATATTGTGTGGTGTTCTTCCATGTTGGAATTCCTGCCTCTATGATGTTACTAATGGAAAGCACTTGGCACTTGGGTTTTGTGGCCCAGTGGGTTAAGAGTAATGACTGCTAACCAAAAGGTTGGCAGTTCAAATCCATCAGGCCATCCTTGGAAACTCTATGGGGCAATCCTACTCTGACCTATAGAGTCACTACTTGACAGCATCGCTACTTGAAGACAGTGGGGTCTTTGTGTGTGTGTGTATGTGTTGTTAATGGAGGTGGATGGGCAGCAGTTGTGTCGGTAGAGTGAGATTCAATGTGTAAGTTCATTTTGTGCCTTGAGGCGGTCTCTGGAGGGAAAAACATGGCAGAGAGATGTGGGAACCACACACCATCAAGAAAGTAGTACTGGGAGTAGACGGCATCTTTCAGACCTGAGGTTCCTGTGCCAGGATGCTCTCTGACCAAGCACTGATACACACAAGGACGTTCCTCCAGAGCTGACAAGGAGAAAGGCTTTTCCCTGGAGTAGACATCCTGAATTTGGATGTGTAGGCTGCTGGACTGTGTAAGAATAAATTTTCCTTTGTTAGAGCCGTCTTGCTGTGGTATTTCTGTTACAGCAGTGTCCGATAACTATAATAATCTACTCTTATCATTTGAAGACCTAGTTGGCATAGTGGTTAAGGGGCTCAGCTTCTAACTAACAGGTCAGCAATCTGAATCCACCAGAGACTCCTTAGAAATCCTACTGGTAGTTCTACTCTGTCCTACAGTGTTGCTATAAATTGTAATCTACTGAAGAACAGTAGGTTTATGAAATGTGCCATTAACTCTTCTCTACACAGAAGAAATGGCTGAGAAGATAACAAAATACATATTGTCAAGGAAGTTGCATTTCTTTGATGAAAAATAAAAGATAATGATCAAAGTAAGTAGACAAAAAGATAATTCCTTAGCCTGTTCCTGTGGCACCAATTCCAACTCATAACAACCCTATAGGACAGTGTAGAACTGACAGTAAGAATTTCCCAGGATGCACTGGTAGATTTCAACTGCCAACCTGTTGGTTAGCAACCCAGCACTTAACCAATGGTGGTAAATGCTACGATAAAAATGAAGCAGGACAAATGAACAAGAAATGACAAGACATGGAAAAAGACTGGCGAAAAGGGCTGAGACACAATGTAATTTTAGAGTGATTGCTTGTAGCCTCTCTGAATAGGTGATAATCTGAGCGAAGTCATGAATAGGTGAAGAACCAGCTCTTGGAGAAGAACCTTCCTGGCTGACGTAACAGCAAGGACAGGTATTTTTAGGCAGTTACATGCCTCTAATGTTCCCTATTCGAACAGCAGTAAAGTTGTTCTGGTGGGGAAAGAGTAAGCAGGAGGGCACAAACTATGATGTAGGAGGTCAACAAAGAGCAAGGGACCAGATCTTATAGGACCTTATAGGTCATCATCACAGGAGTGCCCAGCTGCTATAATTAATATGCTTAAAAGCTTGGCTCCGACTCGATGGCACTTGGCTTGGCAAAAGCTTGAAAGCTCCAATCTACCCAGAGGCACCGCAGAAGAAAGGCCTGGTAACCTACTTTTGAAAAAAGCAGCCATTGAAAGGTATGCTCCACAAGGTATGGAGTACAGTTCTATTGACACACCTGGGGTCGCCATGAGTTGGAACTGGCTTGTCAGCAACTGTGATTTTGTTAGTACGCTTTGTATTTATAGGCCATCTTAGGTACTTTTACCATGAGTGCCATGGGAAACCACTGAATGAGTTTGAGGGAGAAGTGACTTTATTTGATTCATGCTTCCAAAAGAGTATTGGAACGTGGAAAACAAATATAGAGAGATACTAACAGAAAAAGGGAGAACCAGAGCCTCCAGCACAACCCCAGCAGAAATGATGGAGGAGTTAGACCAGAACGTTAAAAGCGGGTGTGGTGAGATGTGGCTCCATTCAGGACAAAAATCATGGCAACAGTAGAGCCATCTGGGTTTGCTGATGAATGGACAATGTGTGCGTGACAGGAATGACACGAAGAATTAGACTGAGCAACAGGAAATCTCAGGGTCATTTACCAAGATGGAGAATACATGAGAACAAAGTTTGGAAGTGAGTTTGGAAAAGAAGACCAAGAGCTCAGATTTGAGCTTGCCATTTGGGATACTTGCTATGCAGCAAATGCTAGGCAGAGCAAGAATTTTCTAGCTTCTCATCTCCTAAGTAAACATGGATGGTACTCCTACTATGTGCTAAACAGTGTGGATACATTGATGAGCCAAAACAGACATGCACCCTGTCAACCCATGGGGCGATGTTTCTACTGCAGAAGTGCACCATTAAACAAGGAATCATGCAAATAAACATAAAGTTACAACCATGATAAATGATATGAAGGAAAGTTACGTCATACAGAAACGGAGCTTTGATCTAGACCGGGAGATGAGGAAAGTAAAGGTCACACTGAGAGCCCAAGAACAACAACAACATATCATGCTGTAAACGAAAACATGCTTGTGTAATGAACAACTACAGCATAAATCAAAGCCCTGGTCCAAGATGTGGTGAAAATTAGGAATTCAGGGCAATGTTACCAACAGAGAAAATGCAAACAAATGAGAGAAAGGAATGGTGTGACGAAGAGCCTAAAGAGCAGGAAATGTAAGAGAAAAAGGGACTTCAAAGTGAAATTGCAGACTCTCCTATATTTTAAGGTCACCGAAGAGAAATGGACATCTTAGCATAGCACATCAAAAGACTGGATTAGACCATCCGGTGACCCTCACTGCAGAGTATTTGTGGGAGTGAAATTTCAACACTGCTAAGTCTTAAATTTTACACATCATCTTTATTGGCAATTTATCCTAAGTCTCCTTTCCTGCAACCTTGTATTACATAAGACAACATTTATATTTTATTTAACACTTTGCAAATATAAGACAACTCTTTGCATGAAATTTTTTTTAAGAATGCCAGTCAGCTTGTTCAGTGATGATTATTTCATTGCTACTACATTGTGATATATGTTTCACTGTCATTTATTATCTTCCTGAAATGAAATTTAGACAATATATGAGAAGACAGGGAGGCATGTAGGGAAACACCTTTCTTATCTGTTAATGTAAGCATCTGATAATGCAGAGAGTAAAAGATCTCCAAGAACTTCAGGCTGAGTCAGAAATTCTGCCAGCTTCTTTATATACTTGTAGTTCCGGTTAAACAAAAGAGATTGAAAGAGTCATGGACTGAGTGAAAGCTTTTACATTGTTCTTGTGATTTCTGGCTGAGTCCCTGCCTTGGTTCCTAATAACCTTAGTGTGTAAGGAAGATACCACGGACTCCGCGGTCACTAATCATCACCGTGGGTTTGGAACACCAAGACTCAGTGGATTCCCTGAAGCCAACAGCTCTGCACATGACTAGTGGATTGAATCCTAGTTCGAGGACAAGCAGGCTCCGTGATGATGGTTGGAACATTTTGTCAGTCCTGGGCCCATTTGCCCACACCACCCTTCTTCTTTTTTTTTTTTTTTTTGGTGGGTAAAAAATTCCTTTTTTTTTTTTGAACAGACCACCCTTCCTTACCCTTGTTCTACTCTGCTCTGTACCGCTCTAAGACTGCCCATGGTCCACTGCCATGTCTCCTGGTGGGAGACAGGAGTCTTAGTCTTCCCTGGGTTAGTGTGTGTTGTGGTAGGTTCTCTCATCAAGCCTGCAAAACACCTTTTCTTAACTCTTGAATCAAATTTAAATAGTAGAGGGTGAGTAAGCAACAAGAATAGTGTAATCTGTATCGGTGTTTTCAGCCGCCGTCAAGTCAACTCCAACTCATGAAAACCTATGTCCAACGGAAGAAACATTGCCTAGTCCTGCGCTATCCTCACAGTCACCATTCGGTACACATCCATCGTTCTGGCTGCTATGCCAGTCCATCTTGCTGAAGGTCTCTCACACCCTCAGTGACTCTCTACTTCATGCAACAGAACGTCTTCCTCTAGCAATTAATCCTTTCTGATAGCAGGTCCAAAGCAAGGGAGTCAGATGATGCTCTGTTGTGATCCGTCAGGTTTTCACTGGCTAATATTTGGCAGTAGTTTACCAAGCCTCTTTTACCACTCTGTCTTAGTCTGGCAGTTTTGTTGAAAACTGTCCACACCATGGATGTCGCTCATTATATTTGAAGTGGTGGTAGTGTAGCTCTCAGTATCACACCAAAACAGGAGATACCACAGGAAGACAAACCGACAGGTGGGTGGTAGCATATATATTCTATTATTAAAAAAGAAAAGAAAAATCCTGTTGCCACTGAGTTGGTTCTGACTCACAGCGGCCCTACAGGATACAGTATAACTATCCCATAGGGTTTCCAAGGAGTGCCTGGTGGATTCAAATGGCACTGCACAGCAGCTGTAGCACTTGTTTGGTACACTTAGTGTTTTACTTTTGTAAGTAAGATCAAGGATTTAGGAGCTGATACCAGAAGGAAGAGATTGTATGTGTGCTCGTTCCACAGAGGAAAGACTTATCCTCTCAGTGAAGAACTGTAAGCTCCTAGTGATGTAAGCCAAAAATCTCTAGTTATCTCTAAAGAGTGATCAATTTCTATGAATTACAAACACGTATTATGTGCCAAGAGTGAAACTAGAAGATCTTTCCAGTTCAAAACAGGAAAGCTAGATTCTAGAGTCCACAGCAGAGATGGTAGAAAAGCTTGAAATTATCAGTCAGAGTCAGACAAGGAGCTGACTGTGCAAGAGACCATGAATGGCTCACGTAATTCAAGGGAAGTTAAAGAAAATTAGAAAAAGTTCATGAGAGCTGAAGTACAGCCTCAGGTATATCCCAGCAGGATTTGGAGATCATTTGAAGAACAGATTCGACATACTGAACAGCAGTGACCAGCGATGAGGTGAATTATGGGCAGACATCAAGTACATTATTCATGAAGAAAGGGAACGGTCATTAAAAAGACAAGAAAGAAAGAAAAGACCAGATGGGTGTCAGAAAAGACTACAATTTTCTCTTGAACATAAAGTAGCTAAAATCAAATAGAAGAAATCATGAAGTAAAAGAGCTGAACAGAAGATTTCAAAAGACAGCTCAAGAAGATTAAATAAAACATTGCAATGAAGTGTGCAAAGACCTGGAGTTAAAAAAAAGAAGATCCAAAAGAGAAGATGTCTCAGTGACTTAGTGCTTCTATAACAGAAATACTACCACAAGTAGATGGCTTCAACAAACACAAGTTTGTTCTCTCACAGTCTATTAGGCTAGAAGTCCAAATTCAGCTCCAGGAGAAGTCTCTCTCTCTGTAGTCTCTGGACAAACCTCTTTGTCCTCAATCTTTCCATTAGCACCAGGAACTTCTCTGCACAGGAACCCTGGATCCAAAGGACTCACTCTGATCTCAGTGCTGCTGTTCTGCTGATATGGTTCTCCATATCTTTCTACTTCTCTCTTCTATCTCTAAAAATAGATTGGCTTCAGAAGCTATCTAATCTTGTAGATCTCGTCAACATAACTGCTGCTGATCCATCTCATTACATCATAGTGATAGACTGTACAACACATAGGGTAATTACAACAGATAACAAAATGACAGACAATCATATAATGCTCGGAATGATAGTCTAGCCAAATTGACATATATTTTGGGGAGACACAATTCCATCCATGATGAAAGAGCAAACTTCAATGTTTTCCAAGCTGAAAGAATTGGAGAAAAATCCAAGCCTCCAGTCGTAATTTTGAAGGATTCTATGGGCAAAATATGTATTGATGCTGTAAGCATCAAAAGCACATGGAAGGAATACACAGAGTCACTGCACCAAAAAGAATTAGTCAATGTTCAACCATTTCAAGTGGTAACATATGACCCAGAGCTAATGGTACTGAAGGAAAAAGTCTAAGCCACCCTAAAGGCATTGATGAAAAACAAGGCTTCAGAAACTGATGGCCTGGTGATTGAGACATTTCAACAAACAGATGCAGTGCTGGAAGTGCTCATTCATCTATGCCAAGAAATTTGGAAGACAACTACCTGGCCAACTGACTGGATGAGATCCATATTTTTTCCACATTACAAAGTAAGCTGAACCAACAGATGTGGAAATTATCCAACAATGTTATTAATCTCACAAGTAAAATTTTGCTATAGATCTTTCAAAAATCTTTGCAGCAGTATATCAACAGAGAGCTTCCAAAAATTCCATCCAGATTCAGTAGACAATGTGGAATGAGGAATATCTTTGCTGATGTCAAAGGGATCGTGGTTGTAAGTGGAAAAGACAAGAAAGATACTTACCTGTATTTTATTGACCATGCAAAGGCATTCACATGTGTGAGTCAAAACAAATCATGGATTGCGAAGAACGGGAATTACAGAACACTTATTTGTGCTCATGAGGAACCTGTACATAAGCCAAAAGGCAGTCACTGAAACAGAGCAAGTAAATACTGTACGGTGTAAAATCAAGAAAGGTATGTGTCATGGTTGTATCCTCTCTTATTCAATTAGCATGATGAGGAGATAATCTGAGAAGCTGGACTGTGTGAAGAACATGGCATCAGGATTGGTGGAGGACTCATTAACAGCCTGTGACACATGGATGACACAATCATGCCTGCTGAAAGTGAAGAGGATTTGTCCTTAGCGATGAAGATCAAAGACTACATATAGCCTTCGGTATGGATTACACCTCAACATAAAGAAAATAAAAAATTCTCACAACTAGTGCAATAACCAACATCACGATGAGTGGAGAAAAGACTGATATTTTCAAGAATGTCATTCTACTTGGGTCCACAATCAATACCCATGGAAGCAACATTCAGGAAGTCAAATGATTTATTGCATTGGACAAATCTGCTGCAAAAGACCTCTTTAAGGTGTTAAAAAGCAAAGATGTCATTCTGAGGATCAAGGTGCACCTGACCCAAGTCATGATATTTTTTCAAACACCCTGTATGCCTGAAACAGCTGGACAGTGACTAAGCCATACTGAGTAATTGATACATTTGAGCTATGGTGTTGGCAAAGAATATTAAATATCCTGTGGACTGCCTAAAGAACAAACAAATCTGTTTTACAGAAATATAACCAGAATATTCCTTGGAAGCAAGGACGGTGAGACTGTCTCAAGTACTTTGGACATGTTAACAGGAGGGCCAGTTCCTAGAGAATGACAGTGTGTGTGGTGAAGCAGAGGGTCTGCAAAAGAGAAGACCCTGGAAGAGACAGACTGATACAGTAGCTGCAACCATGGGCTCAAATATGACAATGACTGTGGGAAAGGCACAGGACGTGGCAGGCTTTTGTTCTGTCATATATGGAGTTGTTATGAGTTGGAACCAATTGAAGGATAATTCACAACATGAAGTTACTAAGTTATTACCATTTCCTACCTGTAAATGTAAAGTCTTCATCATTTCAATCATTGACAAGAATACCTAAATTTAATTATCTAAGATACTCAGGCTCCTTTTGGGTCACATTATTTATGTTGATATGTGAATTTTGAAGATAAGCCTCTCCCTCTGTGACTGTCCTTGGGCATGGACCACAAAGGATGATCATATGACGTAATCTAGAAAATAAGAAATATCAAAAGCTATTATATCAGCACTTAGAGGTAACTAAGATATCATTTAATTCACCTCCGCCTTGAAAACAGACAAATGACTAGTCTCGGCCATCCCAATAAATGATGGACTTTTCTGTCTCTTACCTACAATGCACTTTTCTTAGGTTCTGTTCATTTAACACATCTACCAAACTGCTGGATGTTGTTACTTTTTTGTATTCCTCATTCTTCCAGCTACAGAATAAGTTTCCCCACGGCTAGAACTGTTTCTTGCACAACTTAGCCCAATGCTGGCTTTTTAAGAGGCCTCTCTGTCATTTTCACAGCCTTTTTACATACGTTACATTGACCAAGGTACCGAAGTTTCATCTCTGAGTTGGTTTTCAGGTGAAAGGAGACAGTAAAAGCAGCTAACTCACTGAGTGGTTGTGGAGATTAAGTAAGCCCACCCCCCAAAAAAACAAGCCAAACCAGTTGCCAAGGAGTCAATTCCAACTTGTAGCAACCCTGTGGGATGGAGCAGCACTGCCTATAGAGTTTCCAAGGAGTCCCTGGTAGATTCGAACTGCCAAACTTTTAGCTAGCAACCATGACACTTAACTACTTCTCCGTAAGGATTTCCGAGATGATCTATAAGGAAACCAAAACCAAATCAGACCTACTGCCAATGAGTCAACTCCAGCCCATAGTGACCTTATAGGAGAGAGCACAGATATCCCATCTCTTAGGGTTTCCAAGGCTACAAGCAGGTGGCCACCATTTATTCCAGTAGAGAAGCTGGCGGTTTCAAATCCCCGACCTTTCAGTTAGCAACCCAGTGCGTAACCCCTGTGTCATCAGTCTCCTTATATAAGGAAAAAGCACCTCAGAAACCAATATACAGGTATAACAGGTGTTATCTTTAAGAACAAAAGGACATATTACTATCCTGTGGCTAGTTCATTAGTCAATGCATTAGAAGAGGATACACAAGTATTCTCCAAGGAGGCATCTGGGCAGGCAGGTCAGTGAATGGACATTCAGTGTCTGTACTAACTTCTCCCCGACCCATCTCTCCTTCAGCATGACCAGTGTTTAAACTTGGAACCACAGTGGAGCTTTCTGTTGCCAACAATACCTACTCCTGCTGTTACAGCTGAAATGGAAAGAAGTCCACTTCCATTGCTTCATTATTGGCATGAAAGAGTTCCCCTGTGATTCCTTTGGATTCCTTTTGCCAAAATGACGCCAGAATTCAGAGTGAGCAACCAGACCAGTACAGGCACTTCATCATTTCCAGAGAGTCCCTTGGCCCAGTGTCCCACCAGCTTGCTTCCCTAGGCAGGCAGTCTCTGTTTCCCACTGGTGAGATTGTGGTCTTCTGGGGCGTTTCCACTTCTGCTTTTCTATAATGTCTTCCCGGGTTGGTGATGCCTCCCCTCAGAAACTGAGGGAGGCTGAGGCTACTTCTTTTTCAGTCTGTGGTGACAGAGTAATAATGTACTCTTCAGAAAATGAAGACACGAACAACAGAATTACAAAAATTGTAGTACATTTTAAAAGTTTTATTGAATGAATGAGTCTCTTCACTGCAAGATAATCTTGGGTTGTTATTGTTGATAGTTGCTTTGGAGTTGGCAACTGTCCACAATCTCATGTGCAACACAACAAAACATTATCCAGTCCTGTATCTTCCATGTGTTTAACTCCAATTACTCATTGTTAAATAATTATAGGATTCATTTTTTAACCCTCCCCAGGAAATGATTTAAGTAGCCTGTGTTATATTTGTAGCCAATGACACAGCAGCAGAAGCCTGCTAGATGTTCATCCTACTCTTTAAACAGAACACAGGGAAGGAAACTTTCCTTTTTCTCCACTTAAGTGTTCAAGAAATCCAGCCCAAAAGGCAAAGCCACACATCCCTGGAGATGGCAGAGAGAGAAGACAAAAAGACCTTTGTCCTTGATGTGGTTACTGAACTGCTGAATTCTTCAGCTTGGTCAGATACTTTCAGCTGCAACTTAGTCCCTTTCCAGTCTTTCTGTGCTCTCTTTGTAGCAGGAGAAAGCGAACTCTGGAAGCAGCATTTCCCAGACACCCTTGCTAGCAGGTTTCTGGCAGCTTCTGCCAATACAAGACACTGTTACGAGACTGGAAAGTAGAAAGGAGGGAGATGTCATTCTTTTGGATGCTAGAAACAAGAGCAGCAAGACACTGCAGGTGCCTGTGGGCACCTATGGCAGCCACAGCAGGTGACCGGGCAGCAACAGCAGCATCTATGGGCCTGCAGGTTCCTGGCTTGTGGCTCACTGACAGCAACAATAAGTCCACCTGCAGCATCAGTGGGCAGCCATGGGGTTCCAGGACCCTCACCTTGGCTTCTTTAACCCTTCCAATGGCTTGTAACCAATTTCACATATAGGTCCCCTTTGTATGAAAAATCTACAGTGATTTTTAGTCTCCAAGTTGGTCACTGGCTGATATATCCCAAAGAGAACCGCCTTATCATTAGGCTTCTTGTTATGCAAAATTACACAGTGTCCTTACAGAAACCCTGGTGGCGTAGTGATTAAGTGCTACTTCTGCTAACCAAAAGGTCAATACTTGGAATTTGCCAAGTGCTCCTTGGAAACTCTATGGAGCAGTTCTACACTGCCCTGTAGAGTTGCTGTGAGTCAGAATTGACTTGATAGCACTGGGTTTGGTTTTGGTGTCTTCGTTCAAATTATCTAACTGATGCTAAAAACATCATAAATGATAATCAGTTTGGGGTACATTGGGATAGGAGAAAGGAAGTTTACTAAGTCAACACACTACACCCTGGCCGTGTAGTGTTAAGTGCTATAGCTGATAACCAAAAGGTAGGCATTTCAAATCTACTAGGCACTCCCTGGAAACTCTATGCGGCAGTTCTACTCTATTTTACAGGATCGGTCTGAGTTGTAATCTACTTAATGGCCATGGGCTTAGTTTATAGGGATTATATATGCCCACAACCCTGGTGGTAGAGTAGTTAAGAGCTTGGCAGCCAACCAGTGGGTCAGCAGTTCAAATCAACCAGCTGCACCTTGGACATCCTATAGTGCAGAATAGAAGTCCTCTATGGCCTCTGTGAGTTGGAATTGACGTGGCAGATTTATTATTACTAACATATGCCTACCTTTGTCGGATCCGACTCGACGGCACTTGGCTTGGCTGGCTGTCAAAGATGTGTGATATACATTATCAAATGTTTTCAATAGAATAATTTTATTATATTGATCATATATTTATTTTCTTTCCAGTTATTTGGCTCTCTCCTTGAGAATACAGACATGCTTGTCATTCACCATCCCTTCTATAGTGACTTGCCCAGAGCAGACTCTTTAGTAACAGCTTGGTCAGCAGTTCAAATCTACCAGGTGCTCCTTGGAAACTCTATGGACAGTTCTACTCTGTCCTATAGGGTTGCCATGAGTCAGAATCAACTCGACAGCAGTGGGTTTGCGTTTTATTCTGAAACCCAATCCAAAGCTTGATGTATACTTTCCTTTACACTATGATTTGAATAACTCAGTTTTTGCTTTTACATGTCTCAATTCCTGGTAACATAGTGGTTAAGAGCTACATTGCTATTCCAAATGTCAGCAGTTCATATCTACCAGATGCTCCTTGAAAACTGTGTGGCAGTTCTACTTTGTCCTACAGGGTTGCTCTGAGCTGGAATGCACACAACAGCAGTGGGTTTGCTTTGGTTTTTGGTTCCTCTGGTAGTCAAAGCAAATTAGAAGCTACAAACCACATGTGAAAAGAAGGTTATTTTGACATAAGCAGTAGCCATATATGTCTCTCTTTGAGACAAAAACTGAAAATCTATTTATCAACTCTGAGTTGCTGATCCAGGCTTTGCACAGTTGATGATTCTTTAAACACCCAATTTCCCTCTAATGAGTCTGCATGAAGCAAGCTCCATACTTTCCAAGGGTTCCAAATGAAGGAAGGAAAGCTGGGAAAGTATCCTGGCCAATTTCTGTTTGGATAGATTCTCCATCCCATCCTACCCACACTTGCCAGAAACTCACTCAGCAGCCTACTGTGGTGGAAACCTGGTTCCCTGAGAAGTGTGGGAGAGGGGCCTTAAACAGGTATAAGTCAGCAGAGGAGGAGCGATGATGCTTCCGAAGACCAGCCATCTGGCCTTGGATGGAGACTGCTACTGGGAAGATCCAGGAGGCAAATCAGGAAGAGAGAGAAGAAAGGCAGTGTTGGAACTCTGGGGAGAAGGGCATAGATTCAGGGAGAAGGGGGTCAGATGTGATTCCAGATCAGAGAATAAGGGAAGGCAGGCTCTGCTGAACAGAGAGGCTGGGGGAGGAGGAGAACACAGAGCCAGCTTCAGGGCTTAGCGGCTTATCCAGGATGCTGGAGAGCATATGAGTCTGCACGCTGAAACCTGAGCTTAAAACTCACTTCCTTTACTACCTGAAAACCAGAGGGGATCAAAAACAAGTCTGAACAGAATGTTTATATTTTCCAACATAATTGAAATGAATGTTTGTTACAGAAAATTGAGAAATGCAGAAACTTGGGAAGAAAAAAAAACACTAGTGTTAATCCCTGGTTCTCTGTTGTCCTACCACCCAGGGAATGACTGCTGACAGTATTAAGGAACATGTCCTTCTATTGCCAGCCTTTTCCCTATGTATTGGTAATGCTATTTATGCAACTTTGAATTCTATTGTTTTAACCTTATATCATAAGCCTTTCCCTTATTATTCCACATTGTAGTTTGGATTATTACACTTACATGTAATATTCCATCAAATGTATCCCTTTCTCCATCTTATCCCTCTTCTTTTTCTATTTTAGGGTTCTGTCTATTCTGGAGAAAGTCAAAGAGTTGCAGGCTTTTGATAGTAATCAATCATGATCTCTCAGTGTTTCCTCTAAGGAGACTGTGGCCGGACTACTGGAAGGGACTTAATGAATTCAAGGTTGGAAACAAAATATTTTACCTCTGATCCAGAACCCATTCTCCTGCACTTCTCTGTCCATCATGAAAACAGTTTTTATACCTAGCATGTTGTGAAAACTGGGTGGTGTAGTGATTAACTGCTTTGGGTTAGCTGCTAAGCAAAAAGATCAGTAGTTCGAATCTACCAGGTGCTCCTTGGAAACTCTATGAGAGGTTGTTCTACTGTGTTCTGTAGGGTCACTATGAGTCAGAATCAATTCGACAGCATTGAGTTTATGCTTCTTGGACTTCTGCACTCTTCTTCTGGTTGAATGTTTTTGAAAAAAGTTGTGTGTGTGTCTATATACACATATCTATAGACACACACACACAAACACAGGTCTGTATAAAAAGGTACTAGTTTCCAAGGAAGCTATCAAAAATGACTCAGGTTCCATACAAAGCTACACTAGAAATGTTTCTAATTTAAAATTGATAGAATATATAGACATAAATCAACAACCCTAAGGCAATCAACATCAAATCCCATGTAAGTCTAAAATGTTGGATCAAGCTATCTCTGAGAGCAGCATTAGATATATATATAGGAAACCAAAGCTTGCTTCTTGTAAAGCATGCATTTCAATCAATAAATTCATTAATGATGAGATATTGTGAACCACCACAAGAATCACACCGGAGGCCCATTCTTGCTGTAACAAAATAATTCTAATTATTGCCTTTCTCTGAACAATTCCATGTGAGGAGGAGAATATCCTTGTGAAGTCTCTCATTAACCCAGTTTTTACAAAAAGTGCAAAATGGAAGGTAATCAGCCTTTGTGCATCATATTATAATGATGATAATCATAACCATGTAATCACATAGATATTTTGCTCTCTATAACCAGCACTGAATAATCAGTAATTTTCAATGACAGAAAAGTGGCTCTTCCACATTGCAACACTAGGAAAGCATTGTGATGTTTACATTTAACCCAGATTCATTCTCTTTCAATAGTATTTATAAGGAGGAAGATTTGAATGGGAGGGAAGAGAACAAGGGTAGACTTTAGTAATAGAGATTGGTGAGGCATTTGGTTCAGAAATGAAAAATATGGATTACCACTCACAATGGTTCCGCAAAATTGCTGCGAAAACGTTATTATCTTAAGAATAAGACCATCCTCAGACATTGACTGTGTGTTTTTTCAACACAGCCTGGAAACAGGGCAAGATTCAAGTCCCACACAGTAGATGGTAGAAACCCTGGTTGCATAGTGGTTAGGTGCTGTGGTTGCTAACCAAAAGGTCAACATTTCAAATCCACCAGCCACTCCTTGGAAACTCTATAAAACAGTTCTACTCTTTCCTATATAGTGGTTCAGAGTTGGAACCAACTCAATAGCTGTGATTTGATTTGGTTTGGTTTCTGCCTTCTTTATCAAGCATTGCTAACCTAATGAGTCAGTGGCTTAAAAGGACCCCAAGGGTCCAAAGGGACCAACAGTTAGCATGGGTGGAGATAAGAGCAGTTTCACAGTGAAAGATTTGATAGCATTCAACCAATTCTCCAAATAACATAAAAATTTAAAGATCATCTATCCTGTAGATCCCAGAACTTGCTAAGGTTTTTCTCAGGTCAGACTCCTTCTAGCTCTCTGACTTCTACATCTTTTACCTTGAAAAGCTCTGTCTGTCTTCTGGACTACTCCACAGACCCTGATGTAACACTATGACTCCTGCTAAAGACTAAAGACTTTCTCAAGAATAAAGAAAGCTTGAATTTTTCTTCCTGGGAAACTACTGAATGACTCCACTACTAAAATCCCAATTACCACCATCAGATTTTTTAAAACACTTATAGCTCATGAAAATAGGAGAGAATATACTCAGTTGAAGACTATCTGGCATGCTTTAAAGGCTTTCAAATTCAGTACCGACAAGGAAGGGATAAAAACTTGGAAAGTCTAAAGGGTATCAATTAGGCCATGGGAAGAACAGCAATGAGATAAGTACTGGGAACATGTAAAGGGAAATAATTGGAAGACAGATCAAGAAAAATTTTTACCACATTAGATATCTATCTATACATCAGTGGGTGGGATTGAGTTATAAAAAAAGGGACCTAGAAATTATGAATTGGAAGGCTGTCCTGGAGAATTCTTACCTAAGACAAGAGGAGATACCAAAGACTAAGGAGGTAGCGAAACAGAAAACCAAGTAGGAGGGTTGAGGTTCAAGTCAACAGTAGGGAAATGGAGATCACTAATCTACACAGGACCAGAAATGATCAATGGTGCAGTTGATTAGAGCATGGCTGAGAACCAGAAGCTCAGCTGTTCAGACCCACTGGCTGCTTCTCAGGACGAAGATGTGGCTAGCTGCTCCCATAGACATTATAGTCCTAGAAACTCTATGGGGCAGTTGTACTCTGTCCTGTAGAGTCCTTATGAGTCTGAATCAATTCAACAGCAACAGATTTGGTATGGGAATTATAATCATTACCGTTGCTGGTTTCCATGGAGTCAGCTATGACACATGGCAAGGCCTTGTATGTCAGAGCAGAAATGAGCTCCATAAGGTGTTCGATGGCTGATCTTTCAGTGGTAAATGGCCAGGGCTTTCTTCCTACGCACTTCTAAGTGTGCTAGAACCTTTAACCCTTCAGTCAGCAGCCAAGTGTATGAACTGTTTGCACTGCGCGGGGATTCCTTATCATTACTGTCGTCATTACTATTTGCCTAGTTTGAAGGATCATTTAAAGGGTTGTATGTTGGTTGGGACAAGCTGGAATTTTCATATGACAGTGCTCTCTGATTTCTAGTGTTTTAAACAGGTAACTGTGTGGGAGGTCTGCTTGTGCAGGCATTTGGTAATCCAGGTTGATGGAGTCTCTATTTTAACACATGCTTCCATGATTGTTGACCCTGGAAAAGACGGCATGGAGAATCACATGTGACATTTAAAGCTTCTATCAAAATGATGTAAGTTTCTTCTGTTCATCTTTCATTGGCCAAAACAAATGACACTGTATGTTTAGCGTCAGGTCTGCTACGCATCCATGAGAGAGACATAGAACATTCGTAAACAATGTGAATGATCCCACAAGTAGACAGAAGCAATGAGTGCCTTACCTATCTGTATCTGCACCCTGCCTAAGCCACTGTGGACACCCTATGCATGTATAAAACCAAGCCAAACTCACTGCCATTGAGTTGATTCCAACTCCTGACGAACAAGGTAGAACTGCCCTACAGATGTTCTGAGGAATGCCTGGCGGATTTGAACTGCCGACCTTCTGGTTAGCAGATGTAGCACACTATACTACCAGGGTTTCCACACATGTACAATGAATGTGAAAGACTTTATGGGGGAATTTAAGATTAGAGTATGTCATATTCAAAACAGAGACAGACAAAAGATGGGCATCATGTCCAAGCCGGATGTCTAAAACATACAATTTTGTTGCTTTTATGCATTAACAAGTTTGACTGAAATACATATGTATATATATTTGTGTGTATGAGAACCCTCAGATCAGAACTCCATGCTTCTGACAGACAATTTTACAAAGGAGAAATATGGTAACAACTTGGTTGACTTACTGAATTGTTGAACTTTTCATTCATTCAATAAATATGTGAGAGAGTTTCATATGTGGCCTCTTGGAGTCAAACAATAAGCAAAATACAGTCCTGCCTTCAAGCATGTAAGAGTTCAAGTGGGGATACTGGTCCACAACCAGGGAAGTTAAACGTAGTATAAAAACTGCTATGATTCTGGTAAGTAAACTACTTACAAGATACACGTTAAAAGTATCTAGTCCAGACTTGGTGAAAGTTTTCCTTCATTATGTTTTCAGTTTGGTTGGTTTTGCTCCTTATTTGAAGACCACCAATTTACCCAGTCCCTAGGTCTTTATTCCTAGCTCTCCATCAGCTATCTTCATTGTCTGTGTCAATTTCACCTTTATTCACGGAATATTTATCAAGGTATGTTCTGTTACACATCGAGTTACTTTTCTGTTTGTTGCTGTTTCAAATAGAGTTTGAATTTACTATTGACGTTTTAGTTTCCTCTACTTTTATTTTTTCTTTTAATGTATTGTTCAGCTCTTGATTCTTAGTCTCTTGTCTGATTTTCTCATCTTTCCTGTTTCACAAAGTCTGTTTGCCATAAATTTGTAAGTGGACACAGAGCAGGTACTACTTAAAATTTCTCTTTTGATGCAGGAGTTTTCTAAGACATGCTCCACCTGGATGTTGTGTTATATTCTTTGCGGATTGTATGTTCCCAAGATGGTGATGGTGACATGGTTTATCTTGTGGCTCTTCTAGAACTTTGCTGCTACCCCACCAAGTGGCAGAGTCTTCTCCCCTCTCCACTGAATCTGTGTGGACATTTGACTTGCTGGTGCCCAGTAAAATATAGCAGAAATGTCTTGCATGACTCTGAGGCTAGGACATAAACCAATGTAGCTTCCCTTATTACCTGGGCTCACTGAGTTATGGAGCCAAGAGCTGCCGTGTGAGGAATCACACCATCTCTTTCGTTTCTAGAATGACTCTGAGTGTTTGATTTTATAGAATGGTAGATAGAGAAGAATGACTACTTAAAAAAAAAAATCAACAACACAAGGGTATAAGTTTAAAAGTTTTTAAAACAGACTAAAACTTGAATGATTCAGAAAAAATGTTTGTTAAGAATGCAGATTCCCAGTCTCTGCGTCAGTTCTTCTGAATTATTTTCTGTACAGTGATAACAAACTCTCTGGGACATATTTGGTACTCAGTAAATGGTATCTATTTTTGCTGTTGTTGTAAGCTGCCGTTGAGTTGGGCGTCAATTCATGGTGACCTTGTGCACAGTAGAATAAAATATTGCCAAGTCCTGTGCTCTCCTGATGATCAGTGGCAGATAACATAGTTGTAATTCCTACAGTTTGCATCCATAGGCTGATTTTTGAAAGTGGATTTCCAGGTTTTTCTTCCTAATCCATCTCATTCTGGAAGTTCTGCTGAAATCTATCTGCATCATGACAATAGGCAAGCATCCACTAATAGCTGGTGGCTGCAAGGCAGAATCTTGGCTGAGCCTTGAACTCAGGTCTCCACATGGAAGCGAGGGAATTCTACCACCAGACCACGACTGTCCCCGTATTTTAACTATTAGCAAAAAAAAAAAAAATTACTAAGCATATTATGCCTTTAAAAAAAGAAAAATACAATAGGAAACTGATGGCAGTATTTTCCCTCCTTAGTTGAGTTCTACTCTGTCTTAAAGGGTCGCTATGAGTCGGAGGTGACTTGATAGCAGTGGGTTGAGTTTTTGGTAGTTTCCAAAAGCAAAACTAAGGTATCTGTTACAGAAATGAAAGTGTGAAGTCCCAAACAAAGGTAGTGATGAGGGTGATAGAGAGAGGAATGGCCTTGGCAATGTGAGTGCAAAGGAAGAAGTCAAGTCCAAGGCAACTCTCAAGTCCTTGAGCCTGGCTGAGGGGCAAGCAGCGGACCATTAGTGTTTCCAGAAACGTGGCACAGGCGATGAATGTTACAAATGCTCAAAATAATAGTGGAACTGTGTGGCTCGGCCACAGCAGTCGGGCCAGGCCTTAGGAAAGGACCATATGGGACCAGTATTTCATCAGAGAAACTGACAGTAATTCAAGGGATACCGAAAGATATGAGTTGGGGGGTAGTGAGCGCTAGCTAAACGTAACCTTGAGATTTCAAGGCAATGTGACAAGGAGAGACAATGTTGCTGGATTTGCAGAAGAAAAAAATTGCACAGGAGTTGGCTAAACTTTCTTTTACTAGTGGTTGAAATGGTATTTCACATCCACTTCAAACTCCAGGATCTCTGGCTTGTTCTAAAAGGAGTTTACACTGTCATTTATTATTCAAAGCCAGAGGTTTAATATTGCACACTGATGATTATTTGAAGCCAGGACACCGCAACACCACTTCCCTTTCATCCTTCTCTGCCTTTTTGACTTAATATCCACCCCCACTCCATGATTCACTTGGGTTTTGCAACAAATCCCTCCTGACAAACCCACAAATCCTCCCAGACTTAGTGCAAAGTCATGGTGCTGAACTAACCTCCCCAGTTTTTGTTGTGACTTGTGCTTTGTTCTTTCATGTGTGCAGAAAGAAGATGCCACGAATAACAGGATTAAAAATCCTGAAGACAGACACCTGTAGAGGAGCCAGCCCTGCCACGGAACAAGAGAGCTGTTCACACCCACATCAGAGACAACTGCTGGTCAGAGAGTTCCTGGGGAGAGCCACGCAGCAGAAAGCTCACTGCTTGATTCAGAGATGCCAATTTGGGCTTTGCAGCCTGGTGTGTATTTTGATTTGAGGACTCAGCAAATTGGATGAGAAAAGTATGGATGGGCAATGAACATGGAATGGAAAACTGCCTGTTTGTAATAAACCATCGTCTCTCTTATGAGAGGCATGCTCTTCAGAGGTAACATGTGGTTGAGATGGAGAGTTCGACATTTGCAAAATTTTGCCTGCAGTGCTCCTGGAAGCTGACTGCTTGGGGAAAATAACCCTGGCCGTGTAGAGGCGTTCCATTCACTTACTTGGTCTTTGATTCTTTTCTTGAGGGAACAGCTATGGAAATGAAAAAGTGACCTCAAGACAGGTTTGGGGAGCGTGTCAAGAAGCCAGCTGTCTCCTCTAGGAAAAAAAAAGAGCTGACAGCTGGAGCATTCTGCTTTGGAAATCCCTAGCAGCGTTAATGAGGAGGTCAGCCTCATATCTGCTTCAAGGAGGCAAGCGCCTTCCCATCAGGTGTATTGTCCACATGGTTGCGGAAATACCTTTGATAGAATTCAAAGAGCCCTGTGCATTATCATAAAAAGAGCCCCCTTTTGAAATTTTCATAAGTATACGATCCACCTGGGCAACTTATTTTTTTAAAAAAAGTAATAATAAAGAACCCAGCATCTCAACTTCTGAGGTTTTGATTCAGCATGCTTGGGGTGATCCTGAGAATCTGCACTTTTGATAAATACCAGGTGATTCTGATACCAAGCACTACAAGAATTGTACCTAGAGAAACAATGAATTCTTCTGGTGAAGAAAGGAAAGATCAGATCTGCTTCCTTCTTCCACAGATAGTTACTGACGGCACACTTTCCTACAGCTGCCAAAACATTGTCTCAAACTGGATGGCTTAGACCAACATGATGGTATTCTATTACTGTTCATAAGACCAGAAATTTAAGGTACTTGAAGTGAGTTTGATTTTTCTTCTGGAAATTTCTAAGGGAGAAGCCAAGTCATGCCTTTCTTGTAGCTTCTGGTGGTGGTCAGCAATCGTTGCCATTTTTTGACTTGTCTATCCATCTTTTTGATCTCTGCTTCTATCTTCACTTAACCTCGGTGTTTCTGTGTGTAATTTTTTCTAAGCACACCCTCATTGAAATTTCAGGCCATTCTAATCCACTGTGATCTCATCTCAAACCTTAAATTCATTGCATCTAGAAAGACCTTGTTTCTGACATAAGATCACATTATGAGGTCCTGGGAGAGAAAACACATTTTTTGTTGGAGGGGGTGCTGTTCAATCCATTACAAATATAAGAAAAAAATAGAACAAGTCCCTGTCCTCATACAGCTTATAGTCCAGTTGATAGATATTAATCGAGTAAATCACACAAAGAAACATAACCTGCAACTGTGAAAATGTTGTAAATGCACAACCTTATGGGAAATCCTGGTGGCATAGTAGTTAAGTACTATGGCTGCTAACCAAAAGGTGGGTGGTTCAAGTCCTCCAGATGCCCTTTGGAAACTGTGGTGCAGTTCTAAGAGGTAGCACCAATCTCAGACAGTTTATTTATTCTTATCACTTATTTTCTAAAGATCGTTTTAGGTACTAAGAGTACAAAACATAAAAAATATGAGGCATGCCCTACCCTCAGAAGGCTGGCAATCTATTGGGGTGATGGGACCACTACATATGAATCAAATATAAAATAATACATATATAACACAGTGAACCACTAAAACCATTGGATAATGTAAATGGAATGAGTGTTCACAGAAAGACTGGCTACTGAAAGTTGAGTTAATAGCAGCTGTCTGGGCAGCGGGGAAAGGATTCAGGTGGAGCTGGGTGCTCCACTTACTTCCTACCGTGATTTATCACCAGTCCCATGGTTTCCATGAGAGGGTCACCAGGACAAGGGAAACACATTAAGCCACATGACTAGTCTAGAACTGCCAAGTTCACAGCTTTCTGGATCACTAGTTTCCAATCCTGCACCTATGCTCTTAGTAATATCCAACTTAATTGGGGAGCTTACACATTTTATCCAATTTACGGCTAGCACGCTTTGGACTTTGGAGGGGATGGAAATAGTGTCTTACACATAGTAGGAGCTAATAATAGTAAATGCTTTCTGAATTATTTACGACAAGTATACTTAAGCAGAACATTCTTCCTCTTTTCGTAATAAAAATAAGAGATGGCTATTGACTTGGGAGAATAGGAAAACCTTGGTATAGATATTCGTATCTCTTTTTATTAAGTTCAGTTATTCAGTGGTAGGCTTCTTCCTTCCATGCAAGAGCGGCTTTTAGGCATCCTCAAGTTGTTTCTGACTCATAGGAACCCTGTGTTTATTATATAAACCCTGTTTGTGCAACAGAACAAAACACCGCCCAGTCCTGCACCTTCCCCCCAGTCATTGTCATGTTTGCCCTCATTGTTGCCACTGTGTCAATCCATCATGTTGAAGGTCTTCCTCTTGTTACTGACTCTCTACTTATCAAACATGATATCCTTCTACCGGTGCTGATCCCTCCTGATAACATGTCAAAGTTCGTGAGATGAAGTCTCATCATCCTCACTTTTAAAGAGTACTCTGGCTATACTTCTTCAAAGACATATTTGTTTTTCTGGCAGACCATAGTATATTCAGTATTCTTCACCAGCACCATACTTCAAAGGTATCAATGCTTCCTTGGTCTTCCTTATTGATTGTACAACTTTCTCATGTATAGGAGGTGATTGAAAATACCATGGCTTGAGTCAGGTGCAACTTAGCCCTCAAGACAACATCTTTGCTCTTTAACACTGTTTAAATACTTCACTCTTTAACACTTCTACAGCAGATCTGTTCAATGAAATATGTCATTTGATTTCTTGACTGCTGCTTTCATTAGTGTTGATTTGTGGGTTCCAATAAACTGAAATCCTTGACAACTTCGTAATCTTCTCTATTTATCATAACGTTAGATCTGACTCGACGGCACTTGGCTTGGCTTGGCTACTTACTATTCCAGTTGTGAGGATTTTTGTTTCCTTTCTGTTAAGGAGTAATTCATACTGAAGGCTGTAGTCTTTGATTTTCTTCGGGAAGTGCTTCAAACTCTCATCACTTTCAGCAAGCAAGGTTGCATCACCTGCATACTGCACGTTGTTAGTGAATCTTCCTCCAAAATTGAGGCCACAATCTTCCTTATATAGTTAAGGTTCCTAAATTATTTTCTTTCCATGTGAGAGACCAAGTTTCAATTCCCTGCCAATGAATCTTGTGTGTAGTTACCACGTGTCTGTCAGTGAAAGCTTATGTGTCGCTATGATGCTAAGCAGGTTTCGGCAGAGCTTCCAGAGTAGGACATGATAGAAAGAAAAACCTAGTGATGTGATCCTTAAAATCAGCAGGTGAAAACTGTTGATCACAAAGGATCTAGATTCAAGTAGTTGTGAGGATGGCACAGGACCAGCCGGCACTTCATTCTGTCACATGGAGTCACCAAGAATTCAGTGCCAACTTGAGGTCAGCTGAGAATAACTAATGCTTCATATATTTATATTTTTTTTATTCCAATCTACCTGTCATTTACTGATGGAGCCCTGATGGCACAGTCATTAAGTGCTTTCCTGTTAATGAAAAGTTTTGAATCTACCAGCTGCTCTGCAGGAGAAAGGTGAGGAAGTCTGCTTCCATAAAGACTAAAGCCTTAGTGTCATGGATTGAACTGTGTCCTCCAAAAAATTGGGTGTAGCAATTTGGCCACACCATGATTCTGGGTTTTGTATGATGTTCCTATATGTTTAAATCCTGCCTCTACGATGTTAATGACAGAAGATGGGCCATGACTGTAAAACCAATGTTTAAGATTATACTGTGCTTTGAGGCAATCTCTTTGGATATAAAAGAAAGAGAAACAAGCAGAGAGTAGGGGACCTTATACAATCAAGAAAGAAGCCGTGCTGGGAGCAGAACACATCCTTTGGAAAGGACCTTGGGTCCCTGCTCCTCAGTAGCTTCCAGCCAGTTCAGGGGAAGATTAACTATAAGGACCTTCTTCCAGAGAAAACAGAGAAAAGCAATCCCTGGAGCTGATGCCCTAATGTTGAACTTGTACCCTAGTGATGGAATAAAAATCTCTTTTCTTTAAAGCCATCAACTTGTGTTTCTGTTACAACAACACTAGATGACCAAAACAGAATTTGGTACCAGGAGTGGGGTGTCACTAGGCAATTACTGGTGAAGTTACAGAACTTTGTAACACTTACCCCAGCAGGGCTGATGCAGTCATCAGGCCTGGGCTGAGAGGCCATAGGAGCAGAAGCTGAAGAGATAAGGAACACAAGAAATGGAGCTGTCTCAGTCTCAAAAGGTATGGACATGACCTCAGAGATTTCAAAGGATGGAGCCATGGCCTCTGGTGTCTCAGGGTGGAATCGCCACTCAGTTGAGGTAGGAAAATGGTGTGCCTACAGCAAGCGGAGCGGAGTTGCTGTTGTGATGGACCTGGAAGCAGATTATCGAGTTTTTCTCCTGCAAGAACCACTTGTAGGTTTGAACTATTAACCGTTTGATTAGCAGCAGAGCACTTAACCATTGTGCCACCAGGGCTCCTTTCTTCAACTCTATCAAAACCAGACCCAGTACCATTGAGTTAATTCCAACTCATAGCAATTCTATAGGACCAGGTCGAGCTACCCATAAGGTTTCCAAGGAGCAGCTGGTGAATTTGAATTGCTGTCACTGTGGCTAGCAACCAAACTTTTTTAACTACTGCACTAACGGGGATCCTCTTCGACAAAACACACTCCCCCTATTTAAAGCCTATTTCAGGCCATGTCTGCCAGATCTGACTCAATCCTCATCGGATCCTCTAGTGGAAACTTCTCATCTCCAAGGCTCCAGACCTCAGGGTGACGAATATTTGGTGGGACTGAACCCAGGACACTGAAAACTGTAAGAGAACTGTTTCTGAGGGAGATTTAAAGTCATGAGAGCAGACCACATATGTTGACAGCACTAAATAACTGAAAGGCAACAAAGGGCCCATTCTGATCACTGCTTTTAAAAATAACAAAGTCTTGGCCACCAATTAATTGCTTTTCAGTGACTGAGTCAGACTGTCCAATGTTTTGTCTGAATGTCCCCCAACAAGTCTGACTTGTTGGATTGTCTGAACTCAAAAATGTCTGCCTCTGAAACTGATCTATTTCTTTCTTGGGCTGTGTAATGGGTTCTGTTATTGTTATGCTAATATATCCTCTGTTAACTCTAGGATAAGACTTCATAGAATGCCAAGTTGTGTGGAAACAGCATTCTATAAGCCAATTAATAGTATTTCCTGGAGTGTAGAAACCATCAATCTATTTGGCAATGAAGCAGACTTCAGTGTGCCACAGACTTAGGAAAGCTTAAAAGCGGGTGATAGACTTTTGAAGGAAAAATGCAGAATTCAAGACAGTTGTTACCTACCAGTCACATAGGAAATTAACTCTTCTTCAAGAAAATAATGTGGTTAGCCTGTCTCCTTAAGTATACAAGGAGAAAGGATATTCTATGGAATATCCTTTTATGAGGCATGGATACAGGGCTATTTCAGACTTCATAGGCCCTCAACTCCATCATATCAATTATATTTAAATGCATCCACAGTCTCATTTAACCTGTGCTTGTATAGAGGAAATATTTTGGATTAAAAGTCTGTAATTTTTCTTTAAAATTATGTGGCTACAGGTCTCTCATTTAATTTGCCATTGACTGTAATTTCTCAGAAATCATCATACATTCTCTGAGATGCTTTCAAATTGTCTTCAAGCACAACAAAACATAATAATGAATGATGCTGATTTAATGTTTCATTTTGAAAGCATGCAAGTAAACATCTAAGAAATTTGGTTTCACAATCTTGTTTTTACATTTGGAGCTAATTGGTTTTTCATTTGTTTGTTTTAGCATTTAACTATTTTACTAAGACCTCGAGGAAGTACTAATCCCTGGTGTTGACTCTATCACATACAATGGACTGAACATCCCTGGATGAGGGCCTAGTTTCTCTCAGCTTGATGACTCCAGCCATTATGATTTTCTCCTAAATGACCTTGATACTGTGTCATGTTTTCCAAACAACCTGATTATAATTTGACCAACGACTTTCCTACACAAAGAAATACACCAGCCAGCCAGCCAAGTACACCAACCAAGTCTAACATTGCAAACAGTATCTGTGTGTATAAATAATTACCTTATATACAATTTATTGGATAGTTACTGTGTGTCAGGAAAAGCTATACACTGATACACATTGTGTCATTTTCTCCCTTTTATTTATATGTGATTGTGCTTTATGAAAACAAATAATTAAGAGGAAAAGAAAGGACAGAAGAAATGGAAGACAGTAGAGTACAAGGGCTCAACACTGATTGTACAGGTTCCTTCCTGTACAATCTTGAGTAAGTTATTTAGCATCTCTGAATCTCACTTTCATCATCCTTAAAATGGGCTAAAAATAATATCTACTAGACTTTTATTTTTATTATTATTAGTATTCGAGGACTCAATATATTTAGAACAGGGCCTAGAAAATAACAAGTATGCAATACACGTTAATTATTATTAGAAACTCTGCTTGAAAATTTAACCTGAGTTTGGAATTGCTTTGGGATTTTGTAGGTTACCCTAAGTGACACTTTTGGGGCCAGTGGAGGCTACAATAAACTTCTAAAAAGTGTGTCTGGTATGATATTATTCAATGCAATCTCTGGAGAGGAAGATTTCAGCAAGCTTAGAACTTGGGCAGTTTTTGAATTGTCCTGTATTCCAAAACTCCATTTCACTTCTGTTGCTTTGAAGTTAAAGCATTTTAAAGTACTATTGTCTTTCTCTTTTGAAAATATTATGCATTAAACAGAGGAGGGAAACATCAGGCATGGCTCCGACATTCTAGAGGTTGTAGAATCTTCAAAGTCTTCAAATTGTGGGCTAGCTGCCCTCTGATCTCCAGCACGTAATAGATTTCCAGCCCAGAATTCACAACATTCCTTTCATGTCCTTCATTAAAGGATGTTTGTATGATAGCAACTCTAGCTTCATTTCTCTTCTTTCTCTTTTAGCCAGTATCTTATCTGGCAACGTTATCAGTTAAATATTCATTGGTCAAATTAGAATTCAGCTAAATGCCTTTCTATTTAAAATGGCTGGGTGAATATAGTGATCATTTGTCAATGTCCCCTTCTGAATTGTTAGTGAGACAGACTTGCACACATTATTGGAGACAGAAAATGACTAGTTTCAGTTGCCATGGTTACAGCTAGGGTATAGGGTAGTTGTTTATAAGTTTTCTTTGTCTTTAGATTCTATGTGTGTATACATGGTATATTTCTATATATGCATGCATTTGTTTGCAAGCCTAAGTCCCAGATATTCCACTAAAGTACCAATTCTAAACACTCTGACCCAAATCATCCCCTTATCAGTGTTATATTATTTATTATGATTTTCTCTTCAAAATTATGATGTCATATATATCACAAAGGGAGTATAACAGATATTGTCATCACTCCTAAAGAAACCAGAGGCCTGAACAAACAACAGGGGGGATTGAAGTAGGCAGTCAGGACTAATTCTTTACCTGTTTTTTCAGAACTAGTTCTTCACTGGCTTTCCATAAAATTTCTGGCTTCTTAACATTACCTGGCTCAGGCAGGAAAGCATACATTAACTTACAGCAGCCACTGAGATGAAACCTTTACAGCCTTTGCAGCTTCTTCTTAGGAACATCAAACAAGTGGAGGCACCAGTTTGATGAACTCCTGCTCAAGTGACAACTAAGAGCCTCCTGGACCTCAGCTCTGATGCATATTTCACCTGGCCTGCTCCCAGATGATGCCACTCCTGAACTGCCCACGTTGTTTCTCCCTGACAGCTGCCCCTGCACCTGTCTGTAGCCTCTCTCTTTAAAAACCTTGACCTGGCCTGACACCTTTGGACAGACTTGGAAGACAAAGATGCTGCCTGTCCACTGCATTGCTGGCATACAGAAATAAAAACCTTTGATCACTCTACCTGAGCTCCTGTTGCACCAATTGACTTCACAGCAGGTGGCACAGACCCAGAGTTCTACCCAATAACACTAACTTTAAATGGCCTGAGAAAAATTTGATTTTGCCTGTGTTGAAAATTCACTTCTCAATATCAGGCTATGTGATCTTGTTCTTAAAGAGTACCCATTTAAACCACAAAATAACCCAGCAATAAAAATCACCCTTATAATACAGACTAATGTAGCTGTTTATCATTTCACTTGTTTCCTAAAGCACTGTACTAGCCAGGGTTTTCAGGGGCAAGCAACAGAAGTTGAGTCTGGCAGAGAGGAAAAAAGAAGTTTATTTATTTGTATGATAGCAACTCTAGCTTCATTTCTCTATGAACCTATAGCTCCTCAGGTTTCTTTGGAAGGCTAGGAAATCAAGCTGAGTTCTAAACTTCTAGGAACAATATCCTAAATCAGTTTGTAGAACTGGCCTGATAAAAAAAAAACAAAAAACAAAAAAAAAAAACAACTCTTCCACCCTCATGGAATCCAGGCTTTCTGAAGCCATTGAGTTTGGATGAACCCTTGAAATAACCTTTAAATCTTAAGTCTTAAACCACAACTACCCCCTCCAGTCTTCATTAAACCAAACAGTAGTTTGGCTTAACTAGTAAAGAATGTCTAGCTTGAGCATTAAGCTCTTTTAAAGAACTGTCCATATGGGATCAAATTGGCAATAGTAAATAGAAAGGTTAGATGGGAAACTTAGGAGGAAGTACTGCTATGTTAACAGAAGATAAAAAATTCAGAAAATAAGAGTGATAATATCTATGCAACTTGAAGAATGCAATCAGTGTTACTGAAATGTACGTGGAAAAATTATTGAATTGGTATACATTCTGACATGTATGTTTTCAACAACGAAAGATAATTATTGAGTATTTTCTCATCATAAAAAAGGGAAACAGAAACATCTCCAACAAGGTCTAGGTGCTACAGCTTGTCATGGGCACTGGGAACTTGGCCTTATTGCATTGTCTACTGTTCCAGTGCCAGAAATTCTGCATGACCCTTCCAGTCTTGTAACCAAGCTGGCCCCAGCTGATTCCATCTTTGCCAGAAAACAGATTCTGCCCATCATGTTGATCACTTCTAATTTGTAGTTTCATGTGAATGTGTCTGATTGGAAGAGCAGGGTTACAACAATTCTGTGTGCTAGCTGAGATCAGAGGCTGGGGAATTCTTTGTCTGGGTTTAACAAGGAGAAGGAGTCATTTTCTTTTTTTAAAAAAAGTCTCAAGCAAATGTAGAGTTTCAAAAGATGGTAGAAAGCTGAAAAGTAAAATAAATGACTCCTATTAATGTGATCAGATACGTATTACATAACATTTTTCAATTAAATCAAGCATTTAATTCAAACTAGGAAGAGAACTCTTCATACTTCCTTATAACCCTATTCTTTTTGTTATATCCCGTGTCCCACTGTCTCTCACCTCCTCAGGAATATTGTTCCAGAAGTATATCATGAATGACCCTTTTTACTAAGTTATTTTCATTAGCATGTGTGTATGATAATAAACATACTGTTACTTCTTTCATCTTAAAAACAAATTAATACCTCTCTATCTTGCCTCCACTTGTTCCTCCAACTACAACCCTCCAGCTACGGGACCTCTGTGATATCCTTTGCAGCAAATTTTCAGATAGAATTCTATGTATTTGCTATCGCGGATTCATCTGCTTTGCCTCACTTTCATCGTGATTTAGCCTCTAACAGTCTCCCGATAGCGCTCTTGTCAGTTTCCTGAGTGACTTCTCATTGATAATTTCAGTTGACAGTCAACTCCCAGTCATTATTATATTTGAACTACCAGCAGAATTTAACCCAGTAGATTATTCTTTCCTCTTTGAACAACGCATTTATTTGGTTTCCAGGTAATCATACTTTTCTAGTTTTCTCCTACTTCATAATCACTTCTTCTCAGACTGCTTTGCTGTTCCAGCTTTCCCATGTGTGTGATGTGATTGAAAATACCATGGCTTGGGTCAGGCACACTTTAGTCTTCAAGGTGATATCTTTACTTTTCAATACTTTAAAGAGATCCTTTGCAGCAGATTTTCCCAATGCAATGCATCTTAATTTCTTGACTGCTGCTTCTATGGACACCGACTGTGGACCCAAGTAAAAGGAAATCCTTGACAACCTCAATTCTTTCTCCACTTATCATGATTTTGCTTACTGGTCCAGTTGTAAAGATTTTTATTTTCTTGATATTGAGGTGAATTCCATACTGAAGGGTGTGGTTTTCGATCTTCATCAGAAGTATTTCAAATCTTCACTTCTAGCAAGGTGTCTACATGCCTTGCTATCCAGACTGATATTTGTTTACATAAATGCCATCCGTATACTGACAACACTTAAATTTATACCTCCAGAATTCTCTTTCTTGCGATGCCAGATTCACAAGTACAATGATCACATGATACATCTCTAAAATATCTAATAGATATTCAAAGGTAAATCTCCAAAGACGAGTTCATAACTTCTACCTTCCAAACCTCCTCTTCCTACAACTTAGAAAATGCTGTTAATTATTCACATCAAAAAATATAAATTGAAAATCTTCTTTTCCTTCTACTCCATATATAACTCATTGTCAACACCTGTTAGTTTTACCATGGACGTTGTTGTTGTTAGGCAACGGTGAGTCTCTCCTGACTCACAGTGACCCCACGTATAACACTATGTAATGTTGCTAAGTCCTGAGCCATCCTCACAACAGGCAGTGTGTTTGAGCTCATTGTTGAAGCTATGTATCAATCTATCTCACTGAGTGTCCTCCTGTTTTTCATTGACACTTGAACATGAATAGACACCTGGAATTTCATTTTTTTTTTCATCATTTCACCCTCGTCACTGTTAATACTTAGCCCAAAACACCATCACTGTTGCGGAGTAGCACAACAACCTCGCCTTCTGCTTGCATCCTTGTGTCCCCAGCGCCAACTTACCACATGACACTGAAATTGATCTTTTGTAAATATAACAATTTTATTCATGACTCAAAAAACTTGTTACAACAGGGCCCATAGATTTGTTGCTAACCCAGAGCTAAAACTAGCGCCAAAGCCAACACTTTAGACAAAGAATGGACTGGACTTGGGGACACAGTGTGACACATGGGGTATGTCTATTTTGTGTTTTGTTTATATCTCTACAATATATAGATATTAGATAATACATATATATATATACGCGAGGCTGTCCTACTGGTTTCTTTTTAGAGGGATGAGAAGAAGGTAGAGAGGAGGGGACAAGTGTTGGTTTAGTGGGTAGTGGAAGCAAAGAGTGAAAAGAAAAATGAGTCACAGAGAGGCAGATACTTGAGGTTTTATATGGAAAATTGACTTGGATTGTAAACTTTCACTTAATCACAATAAAAAGATTTTTTTAAAAAATGATTTAGAATAATAGCCAAAGTTCTTACCTTTGGTAATAAGTCCTAGGTGACTGGGTCCCTGTGCCTTTCACACCTCATCTCCTAACAGTACAGCTCCCATACTCATTTTCCTCTGGCCACACTGTCTCTAAGAAAAAAAAAAAAAAAGACACATAAAAATAAGACAAATTAAGACAGAACATGTTAAGTCAAGAAGTACTGATTCAAATCTAGAATTAGGAATACCTCTGACGTGGTAGCTAAATGGGAGAAATCCAGTGTTCTATTAAGAAGACCACTACCTGTCTGTTAGTTCGTCTCACTGGGAGGACATGTGTGTTGCTGTGAAGGCTTGTGCTGTTGTGTATGTTGCTATGATGCTGGAAGCCGTACCACTGATATTGCAAACAACAGAAGGTCACCCATGGGAAACACATTGCATTAGAACTTCCAGACTAAGACAGACTAGGGGAAAAACAAAGTCCTGAACACCTACTTCAGAAAATTAACTTATGAAAATCTTTTGAATCATAACAGAATGCTACCTGATATGGTCCTGAAAGATGAGGCCCCTTGGGTCAAGGCATTACACAACACAACAGTCACAACAACAGACTCAGGCATGCCAGCCCTAACAAGGTCACCTAGTACCAGACAACATTTCACTCTGTTGGACAGGTGGTTACTATGGTTGAAATAAAGTCAGTGACAACTAGCAGCAGTTTTTTGTTCGGTTTAATTAACATTTTTATCAAAGAAATGTGTGTACTCATTTGAAACATCAAATCCTACAAATCTTCTTTTTAAAAAGCATCGCCTGTGTCAATCTTTCCTATTATTGACCCCTGGTCTCCAAAGGAGCCACTTTTAACTCTGTTAAGCCCTTCTGCTAGTGCCCTTCATACAGCTGTAATGCGTGGTTCAGGCCTCTGTTTTATTTTAGGCGTTACCTATCGAGCCAAATGTGAGTAAAGCTGTACATTTCTCACATCTCATGCCCTTTCTCAGGCATGCACATGTACATACACACTTTCACTGTTCTAATTTTATATATTCATATACAGAAGAAAAATTATTGAGATATTCTGTGTGCCCAGTATAGTGCCAAGCACTGCAAGGCTACACTTGTGGCCAGAAGAGAACAACTCCTTGCCTTTGTGGAGTCTGTAATTTAATGACAGAGACAGACAGAAAGAGACATACTGACACATGCTGTCAGGAAGATAGCAGCTCTAGAGGAAATCAAAGCTGAAAGAGACAGAGAAAGACGGGGGGAGGAGTGATGCTTCACGGAAGAGAATTTTTATTTAAATCAAAATCCAGTGAGTACATTGTTTGGGCTATGTAGATTCATTTTACACTGAACCATATGTATTATGATTACGTTTTGTGTCTTACAAAATTTTCCTTTTGCCTGGAATTAATCGTTGTTTTGGCAAAAGGCTGGATGGGGTGTTTACTCTCTTTCTATAAAGAATGTTGATGCTGTTGGTTGCGGTCAAGTCACTTGCAATTGATGACAATCCCGTAAGTCCACAGTAGAACTATTCCATTCGGTTTCGAAGACTGTGACCTAGCAGGAGCATATCACCGGGCCTGTCTTCCAAGACACTCCTTGGTGACTTTGAAACACCAACATTTCGATTAGTGGTCAAACACTTAACTACGTGCACCACCCAGCACACCTCTAAACCAGGGTGTCAGTTGCTGTTGTTAGGTGCCCTCAAGTTGCTTTCACTTCACAGAAACCCCGAGGGACTAATTAGAACTGACCCTTGTGGTTTTCTTGTTGTAGTCTTTAAACAAACGGATCACCAAGGCTGTCTTTAGAGGAATCTCTAGGTGGGTTCAAATCGTCACCCTCTTGGCTAGTAGTCAAGTGCTTAACCATCTGTGCCATGAAAGTACTCCATCTGGAAAGATGATGATGGAAATCAATTCCAGGGTATAACATATCTGTTCGAATGGTTCATTAAGGCAGAAACATAACAGCGCCACATCCTGTCCGGCATCCTCAGCTCCAGCTTGATCCACAGCTATCTGTTGGCCATTCTCCTTCTCCACCATCCTGAGAAACCCCTTTGCCTCTCTCCCAAGTCAAATTCTCCATCACTGGATCCTTTGTTCTGTTGCTAAGGGCAAAGTCTGCTTCTAATGGAACACATCTCTAGAAGCAGTTCCCTGTGAAAGAGGTTATGGTAGGTAAAACATTTCTATATCTTTTGTTGAAAAATATCTTTATTCCACTTTCACACTTGAGTATTAATTGAGTGTGGGCGGAGTACCTTTAACTGAAAAACATTTTTCTTTGGAGTGTAGAAGATACTGCTCGTTATCTCCCAAATTCCAGTGTTGCGCTTGAGAAGTCAAATGCCATTTTGAATCCTTTTATGAAAACCATTTTTTTTCCTTCATGCAGACTTCACAGATGATTTCTTTATCTTAGGTCCTGCAGTGCTGTAACTGGTGCATTGCTGCAGCTGTGTCTTCAACCAGGAATGAGGTATTCAAAAATCAGAAGTTCAGGTACTAGGGTTTTGTAACCTTTTCTTGTATCATTTTATAATTACCCCTTTCTTCTTTGTTTCGTTTCCTAGAATGTCTGTTAGTTAGCCACTGACCATCCTGGTTGATTTTCTAAAGTCCTTCTTGTCTCTTTCCCCTGTCCCCTCCCAATTTATGGAAAACTGGTGGTGTAGCAGTTAAGAGCTACAGCTGCTAACCAAAAGGTCAGTGGTTCAAATCCACTAGGTACCTCTTGGATACTCTGTGGGGCAGTTCTACTCTGTCCCATGAGTTGGACTCAGCTTGATGCCAACAGGTTTTGTTTGTTTTTTTTTCCTAGTTTGTTCTAAGTTATGGGATATTTGCTCTGCTTTAGATTACAGCTCTTTAACTTTTCCTTTTTAAATAAAAATTTTCAACTTTACAGCAAAGTTTACAGTAAACATCCACTAGAATCTGAATATTAAATTTTCTAATGCAATAATTTTCATTTTCAATATTGTTTTATCATTTTCTGAACCTGCTAGACACAACGTCCTGGTAGTCTTGCATGAGAACACTGTTTTCTCTCTGAGCCTGTGATTTTCATGTACGTTTTCTTCTGCTCTTGGTCTTGATGTCCTCAAGGTCATTTCTGTTTTTACGTTTCTTTTCATCTTTCTCTTTAGTATCAGCCACTCTCTTCAGCTGTCTGGTGATCCTTAGTTATTTGTGAGAGAAGTTATTTGTGAGAGTCATAGTGAGAGAAGCTGAATTTGGCACTTTTCATTTCTCCTGGAAGCCATCCAAAAGCAACGCAAATAATGGAAAATATTAGACACTTTGTTTTTGGAGAAATTAAGAGACAGACTCTCAAATATTTGCAAAAGGAGCTGAAGGTAACTGAGTTCCCAGAGAAGCCCCCTAAGGGTAAATAAAAAGAAACCAAAGGAGAAATTTCAGTGGCAAGAGAGCACACGATACAGACCTCAGAAACTGCCCAACAAAAACTATTTCCTGATGGTAAGTGAAACATGCCAAGAAGACACAACTGTATTTCTTGATTCTTCTAGAGAGTTTGGGCACTGGGGTGAGCAAGGTAGATGGGAAACTCCCTTCCCTGATGCAATTGTATTCTCAGAAAAGCAGAGGCAAGACTAACTGAAATCTCAGAGTAGGAACTATCTTGGTCATCATTGAGAAGCCGTGTGCTGCACCAGTTTCCCAGCCTGGAAGGAAGACTGGTTTCTTCCATAAAGTCTGCAAGTTTCCAGTCCAGGCAAGTCATCTCATTCAATGATACACACGCACACACACAGAAACAGAGGGACATATATGTACACATCTATTCAATTCAGTCCAAAACTCTGATCTAATCTTCTATCTCAACACACACAAACATAAAGATCTTCTAAGAAAAAGAAAGCATAATTCATTTACAGATGTGGGGCATTCCTTAGAAGGATGTTGCCATGGAGCAGATGAGAATACTGAACATCCTAGACCAATAGAAGCCAGTAAATTGCTTTCTGCAACCAAAGCTTCCTTCAGGGTGAGCTGCTGTACAGCTTTACTGGGAGATGGAGGTCAGGTCAGGGAATGTTAACAAGCTCTTTCAGCCACCAGTTTTAAGCCTTGGTCACCTATCCGCTTACCAATACTAAAATACTGTCATTTGGATCTACATGTATCACTTGTATCTTACTTCTCAATTGATTTGAACTCAGGAATAGAAGAAAGGTTATTCTTTATTTTCAGAAAGATTTTTCTTTATTTGAAGAAAGGTTATTCTTTATTGGGTTATTCTAACTCCAAAGTATGCAGTTAAATAAATAATACAATCCAAAATGTAATATAACAACATTGACAAAATGTACTGGTGGAGAATAGTTTTGCTCCTTACTTATGATACAGGGAGGGTAGAAACACCACTAGAAGCTGAACCATGGTTAACAAGTGACACTGCTGTGGTCTGCATTCTGTTCAACGGGGTAGGGTAGTGAGACACAGTCTGGCCCTCCGCCCTCCTTGGGTAAGCAACCAAACTGGGAACAGAGCAGAAGCCCTGGGGGTGTAACAGCCATGCCCTCATCTGCTAATGGGAGGGTTGGCAGTTTGAATGCACCCAGGGCTTCTGCAGCAGAAAGACTAGGAGATCTGTTGCCATTACTCAATGCCAAAGAGTCAATTCCAACTCATGGAGACACTATAGGACACAGTGGAACTGCGCTATAGAATTTCCAAGTAGCTCTTGGAGAAGTTAAACTGCCAACGTCTTGGTTAGCAGACATAGCACCTACCACTACATAGTCAGAGTTTCCATGTTGTCATTACACCTAGGAAACCCTATGAGGCAGTTCTACTCTAATCGTATGGAATCATTATGAGTCAAACTCAACTCAACAACACCTAACAACAATGTATGGGACTGGGGAGCTCGGGTTACCTCCTCCTGGAGACAGCCTTAGCCCAGTAGACTATTTGATTCTAACACAAAGGTGGGAAGTCGAGGACATGCAGGTGCTAGGCATCAGCCCTCCTCTCCCTGTTTACTGTACTCAAATACTTAACTTGCTTTCCTTTTTGAAAATCTTCTGCTAAGCTACACCAATCCTGTTAGTCCCTGTGTGTGTCAGCTCAAAGAGACCAGGATGATATGTATTTGCTACTGCCATTTCCAAGTAGTCTGTCTAGGCATCAGTAAAGTAGAAATAACAAGAGAAGATTTTTTTTTATGATTTTGATTTTTAATGATGTTTCAATGTTGTCTTTGTGGGAAAAGTAAGACATTTGTTAAGCATATAGGTTTACTGTGTTTTATTTTGAATTATATATGGGAGGGTGATATATTTTTTATTGTTTATGGCCTGGAAATATCTTAAATCAACTAGGCTGTTTTTCCCCAACCTTAATTCCTCTAGCTAAACCAGGGTCCAACTGAATAACCAGGCAGTTTCATTTCTGACAACAAACAGGAAAAAAAAATCTTTGTGATATCCATCTCACTGTTGGTTGGATGCTGACTCATAGGAACCCTATAGGACAGAGTAGAGCTGTCATGTAGGGTTTCCTAGGAGAAACTAGTGGATTTGAACTGCCAGCTGTTTGGACAGCTGCCACAGCTCTTAAGCACTATACTACCAGGTCTCATCTGCTTGTGGAAGTCTATGAAACAGAGTTTCTGGAGACCAACCAAATGACTGATGTCCCTTGTCAAGTGTAGGGCATGAGAAACTGTTACTTCTCCTGGAATCCAGATTTCTGGGGCCCATTGAGTTGGAATAACCCACCTAAGCCAGTTTCCCCTAGGCATCCTTTTGAATTTTGAGCTTTGAAGAAATTGATTTCCTAAAGTCACCTTTAAGTCAAATAACAACCTAGTAAGCAGCTTACTAGAGACTGCTTTTGCCTTGGGATTTAAACTCTTTTGGAGAATTATCTATGTGTAGTTAATTTCTGGAGCCCTGATGGCATATTGGTCTGTAGTTCAAACCTATCAACAGATTCTTGGAAACCCTATGGGACAGTTCTACCCTGTCCAATAGGGTAGCTATGAATCAGAATCAACTTCAGGGGCAATGATCTTGGTTTGTTGCTGTTGTTTAGTCATTTCTAGGAACAAGGCTCCAGGAATTGGTGGAATACCAACTGAAATGCTTCAAAAAAAAAGGTAGGCCACACTGGAAGCACTTACTCATTTCATAAAAGAAATTTGGAAGACATCTACCTGGCCAACCAGCTGAAGAGATCTATTTCTACAACTTTTCCACAGAAAAGTGATCCAGTGGTATGTGGAACTTGTCTAACACCATCATAATATCACACATAAGTAAAATTTTACTGAAGATCATTCAAAACAGTAGCAACAGTACATCACTGGGAACTAAAAATTCAAGACAGATTTAGAAAAGGACATGAAACCATAGATATCATTGCTGATGTCAGAAGGAAAGTAGAAATTATTAGAAAGATGTTTACCTGTCTTTTTATTGACTATGCAAAGGCATTCAACTATGTGGATCATAACAAATCACAGACAACACTGTAAAGAATGGGAACTCCAGAATACTTAATTATGCTCATGAGGAAACTGTACCTAGACCAAGAGGCAGTCAGTCATTCAAACAGAATAAGGGGACACTGCACGGTTTAAAGTAAGGAATGTGTCAGGGCTGTATCCTTCCTCCATATGTATTAAGTCTGCGTGCCAAGAAAATAATCTGACAACCTGAACTATGTGAGGAAGAACAGGGCGCCAGGATGGAGGAAGACTCAGCAATGACCTACGTGATGCGGATGACACAACTGTGCTTGCTGAGAGTGCAAACGACTTGAAGCACTTACTATTGAAGATAAAAAACTACAGCCTTGAATGTGGATTAACTTCAGCATAAAGGAAACAAAAATCCTCACAACTGGATCAGTAATCAGTACTATGATATGTAGAGAAAAGACTTAAATTGTCAAAGATTTTATTTTTTCTGGATCCACAACCAATGCCCATGGAAACAGCAGTCAAGAAATCAAATGATGCATTGCATTGGGCAAATCTGCTCCATAAGACCTCCTTAAAGTGTTGAAAAGCAAAGATGTCACCTTGGAGACTAATCTGTGCCTGACCCAAACCCACTGTCATTGAGTCAAATCTGACTTATTGAGACTCTACAGACAGGGTATAACTGTCTGGAGAGTTTGCAAGGAGCACCTGGCAGATTTGAACTACTGACCTTTTGGTTAGCAGCTGTAGCACATAACCACTATGCAGCCACAGTTTCTATGCCAAAGCTGTGGTATTTTCAATTATCTCCTATACATCCAAACACTGAATAGTGAATAAGGAAGACTGAAGGAGAATTAATGCCTTTGAAGCCTTTGCATTATAGAGCTCATGAAGAATATTGACTATACCATGGACTGCCAGAAGAGCAAACAAATCTGTCTTGGAAGTAATACAGCTAGAATGCTCCTTAGAGCGATGGATGGCAAGATTTCACTTCACATGCCATGCAGATGTTATCAGGAAGGACCAGTCGCTAGAGAAGAAATCATGCTTGAAAAAGTAGAGGGCTGGCAAGAAGAAGACCTTCAATGAGACGGATTGATGTAGTGGATGCAACAATAAACTCAAACACAGCGAGGACTGCGAGCAGGGGCCGATCACTCAATAAACACAGTAAACACAGGCTTACTTGTTTTGGGAGTCATCTGCCCCTGTTAAAACTCCAAGCCAAACCCACTGCCATCTAGCAACTTATTTGTTGCTATGCAACACATAGAAACCCTACAGGACAGAGTAAAGCTGCCTCGTAGTTTCCAAGGAGCACTTGGTGGATTCAAACTCTCTACCTTTTGGTTAGCACTATGGCTATCCGGGTTTCCACACACCCCTGTTACAAAAAAGAAAACAATGACAGCAACAAACCCACTTCCACTGAGCTTTTTCTAATTCATAGTAACCCTATGAGGCAGAGTAGAACTGCTCCATAGAGTTTCCAAGGAGTGCCGGGTGGATTCGAACTGCCAGCCTTTTGGAGCAGCCATTGTACTTATCTACTAAGCAACCAGGGATTGTAGATTTGAAAGGAGGCTGTAATTTTTGAGAAGTATGCTATGGAGTTGGGAGACAGATAGATGCCAGCCGTACTTAGAAGCGTAATCTTTGATGTGGTGAAAAAATATGAAGTTGTTTGCTATAGATGATCTAGTAAGCAAAGGAAGCACAGTGTTTACCTTGTATGGTGGACAATATTCCCCTGATTGTACAGACAGTGTAGGACTGAGCAGAGTTTTACTCTATTTTACATAGGGTCCCTGTGAGCAGGAACAGATTTGAAAGCACCTAACAACAACAATAACAGTTGTTTTGAGAAACAGAAACTCCAGGAGGCTGTGTTTTAAGATAAGCTGTTATTATATAAACACTCTTCTGCCTCCCCTCCTCCCTGCCCTCACTTCCTTGATGATAACATTAACTGGTATAAGGATTTTGGAAGTTCAGAACATTTTTGACTCTCTGGTCAAAATTTTTTGATTTTGGGTTTCTTTTTTTTAAGTCAAAATATACCCCAATTTGCAAATCATGTATGAAACCAACTTCAATAAATTTCTATTATTGGATCAATTCGATTTTTATTTTAATGTCAGCCAAGTAGGTGCCGTCAAGTTGGATCCAACTCATGGCGACCCTAGGGGCCAGAGTAGAACTGACCTCCAGGGTATTCAAGGAGCGCCTGGTGGATTTGACGTGGGTTAAGTACTACCACTGCTAACCACAAGGTCGGCAGTTTTGTTTTAATAGAGGTTGTAATTGCTTTAGATAGGTGACCATGATATTTAGGGTTCTGTGTGGTTTTTATTTTAGTGAACTGGGAAACGGGTAACCTGGTTTTGCCAAGCTATGCTATGCTAATTTAATAACTTCTGGGCTGCAGTGATCTCCTTTGTAGGACAGAATTCAAGTGGATGGTGATGACCTCTTGGGGTCTATCCAACAGATGCTCCATGTTCATCACTGTATGTCTTACAAGTCATTGCTGAAGCCCCCACTGTGTGTTTTTTCACTAATTCATCAACCAGTCAAAGGCAGGAAGAAACTTCTGCCTGGTTCCTGACCAGAAAATTCCATTTGCCTGTGTGATCCCAAAGCAAAAAAAAAAAAAAAGAAAAACAGCCCCAGAAGTGGTCAGACCCTGGGGCTAGAGTGGGAGTAGAATGGTGCAGGGAGGTTCTGGAACTATTGATAAAAACCAAAAGAACAAACCCGTTGACATCCATCTAGTGGATGCTTACTCATAGCAACCCTGTGTAACCGAGCAGAACTGCCCCCAGGGAGTTTCCAAAGCTGTAAGTCTTTATGCAAGCAGACCACTACTTCTTTCTCCTATGGAGCAATTACTGGGTTTGAACTGCCAACTTCTTGGTTAGTAGCGGAATGCTTAACCAGTCATCCATCAGTATGAGAGGACTAGTATACCAAGCACTTTCAAGAAAAGGAAAGGGCCACCTTTGTCGTCAGTCAATGGGGAGAGGCAGGAGGTTGCTGAAGACAGCGGGTGCGGTCTGGGCTGCTGGTGTGTGCTGTCGAGGTGATCTGACTCATAGCAGTCCCATCTGACAGAAAGAACTGCCCTGCAGGGTTTTCTAAGATTTTACAGAAGCAGATTAACAGGGCTTTGATCCTGTAGAATCACTGCTGGGTTCACATCTCCTACCTTTTGGTTATCACCCAAGCCCTTAGCTACAAACGCATCAGGCCTCCTTGTAAACTGGGTGACTAGGGAGAGGAGCTGGGTGCACAGGGGGTGCTATGGAGATGTGCTGCCAGCGCCTACGGCACCTACTGAGCCTCCCAGCCTACACACACTAACAGCTGAATGATGGAGATGATTGAGAGGCTGTATCCCCCTCTGTTTCCTCAGTACACCCTAGAGGGATGGGGGAAGCAGGAAATAATCCTGGGCTGCGAACATGCAGGCCCCTCAGAGAACAGGGCCCTCAGTGGACACTGGGCCCTTCTGCCACATCTCCCAGCTAGCCCTCTGCTCTTCCCCCTGTCCCACTGACCCTGTGAGGAGGCCTTGTCTGTATTCCAGATGACATGGGTAAGTAGGGGGACATCTGTCTCTCCATTAGCACTGACCCTTCCAGATCCAGGCCTTGGAACCAGGGTCTGGTAGGATGCATATGCTCTCCATCCTGGTCTTCAGTGCTTTTTCCCAGTGCTCTGTAACCTGGCTTCTAGCCCTTGTTCAGCTGCCTTGGGTTAAGCCTCCCTTGGACCACCCACATGATTTTGGTCTCCCTGCATGCAGTCTCTCAAGATCCTCAGATGACAAAACCAGTTTTTACTGGATGGCTAACCTAAACATTCACATCCACCCAGCGGTTCTGCGGAAGAAAAGACCTGGCATTCTGTTCTCATTAAGGCTACAACCAAGAAACCCTTTGAAACAGTTCTAGTCTGTAGCACATGGTGTTGCCATGGGAACCGCCACCACAACAGAGAGTTTCTCAGGTCACATTAAGATGAGTGGATTTGCTTTTATATGTATTGTCTCTCTGCCAACTGGATTATAAAATCCTTTAGGAAAGAGAAGTGAACTGTCCTGTTTGTCACCATGTCTCCATTACCTTGAGCAACATGCGGCAGGCAGACAGCACTTGGGTGCTCCATGCAGAAAGGCATCAGGTTTCATATTCTGCAGCTCCGTCCTTCCCTCTTGCCTAACCCAGGATCGAGAACCTCAAGCTCACGTAGCTCCCGTTTCCTCTTGCATGGAAGTGAGCAGAAAGAGCCTTTCCCAGCCTAGCCAAATAGAATTACTCTAATATCCTAAGAAAGGAGCCCTGGTTCAACAGTGGTTAAGGGCTCAGCTCCTAAACTATAAGTCAGTGGTTTGAAGCCACTGGGAACAGCACCACCACGTGATACAGACACAGCAGTCTGCTTCCTCAGAAACCCTATGGAATGGTTCTGCTCTGTCCCGCAGGATCACTGTGAGTCAGAATTCAACTTGATGACAGTTGGTTAATATCTTAAGAGCCCACCACATGGGAAGGGTATCACTCTACTTTCTTGTTTAACCTTACAAAGAAGAATGTGCAGGCACTGTCAGGCCGGGACCATGGGGTTCAGCTAACAAATCCTTGTAAAGAATCGCAAAGAATGTGTAAAACCAAAAAAACCCACTGCTATTGAGTCAACTTCGATAATGAAGTGATAGGATAGAGTAGAACTGCCCCACAGAGTTTGCAAGGAGCACCTGGTGGGTTCGAACTGCCAGCCTTTTGGTTAGCAGGCATAGCTCTTAACCACTATGCCACCAGGGTTTCCAAGAGCAAGAAAAGGGAGTTTTAAAAGGCGTGCAGATTCTTGGGCTCTCTGTCCATGTATTGGAAGTCATTGGTTCCAGCTGAGCAAAGCATCCGTGTTAGCTCCCAGATTCTCATTGCGACCAGCATGTCCTATCCAATAATCTTTAGAAACTCATCACAAACCTGAGGCCCAGAAATGGAAGCTTTGAGTCACCAGTCCAAATTTATGCTTGTAACGTTGGGATCACAATTGAGCTACGTCTGAGTCCAACAATCTTACTCATCTTTTATAACAGGATACAAGTGTCCCGTCCAAGTTGCAGCAGTTACTGTCCAGTCAATTCCAAGTCATGGCAGTCCCTTGTGTGTCAGAGCAGAGCTGCACTCCACAGGGTTTTCAATGGCTGACTTACGAGAAGTAGATCACCAGGCCTTTCTTCCGATGTGCTTCTGGGTGAACTTAAACTTCCATCCTTCCAACTAACAACTGAGCACATTAATTATGTGAACCACCTAGAGAGATTCTCTACACAACTTCAATTTTACTAGCATCTTTTTGGAGCCCCAATGGCACAGTGGCTAAGAGCTCAGCTGCTAATCCCTGTTACATCTTGGAAACCCTCTGGGGCAATTCTACTCTGTTCTATAGGGTTGATGGGAGCTGCAATAGAGATTTTAGTATCTTTTAAAGGAGTCATGATGTTATTCAAGAATGTGGCTATTAACCCAAAGGTAGGTACTTCAAAACCACCGTTGACTCCACAGGAAACAAGGTCTGGTAATCTGCTCTCATAAGATGAAAGCCTACAAAACCATATATGGAAGTTGTACTCTGCTCTGTAGGGTCATTATAAGTTGGAAGTGACTCAATGGCACACGGCAGCATCTTTTTAGAATTACCAACTGGGTACTCCACAGCATGTGAGTCCCATCTAAGACGTCATGCTTCACTGTGATTGCCACTGCCTGAAGACTCCAGGTCAAGTCAAACTTCCCACAGGAAACATCCCTATCCTTGGAATCTTTCTCCTGGGTCAGATCTCTCCCCTCTTCCAGCATGGGCTGGGAGACCCTGCCACGTGATTGCACTTGGAAGTGCTGGGCTTAGACTTGGTGGCCATTTGTTTCCTTAATGTCCAATTATAAGTAACAGAGTTTAGAGATGCAGATGAATTTTTCCCCTTATTGAAAATGGCTTTGATTTAATAACAACATTTTCCAAGCCATTGGCCTATAATGAGGATTATTGCCTATGGGTATTTAATATAGGAAAAAAAGAAAGAGGACTGTTTCCCCATGCCAATGGCTGCCACAAACCCTGCAGCAGGCAGGCCTGGCAATGTTGCAACAACAGTGGGTGTTGTGAAGAGGCAGGCAGTTAAATTCACTCTTCTATTGAGCTGGAGTTCGACCAGCCTCTACAGACATCTTCTCTGTGAACCTGCCTTCGGGAAGTCAGAGCCCAGTTTATTCTCACAGCCAAAACAGGCCCGAAAGAAGCTGGTGAGTTTGCAAACCGAATCTGAGAAGTGCTTGAGATGAGGGAAGGATGGCTCATCAGAGGCTGGGATGCATTCGGTGAAGGCGATAGGACTGGACTTCGGGCTGGAAGGAAACCACACAACTAAATGTCCAACATCAAGCTTGGCAAAGTAGAAGGCCAGCAACAAAGTGGAAGACCCTTGATGAGGTGGACCGACTCAGGGGCGGCAGCAGTGGGCTCAGACACAGTAAGGACTTTGAGGATGGCCTGGTACCCAGCAACACTTCGGTTTGTCATTCATGCGGTCTTTGTGAATTGGAGTGGACTCAATGGCACCTAACAACAATGCTGATATGAACGGGGGATTTTTGTGATAGGACCTCATTTAATCCTTACGTCAGTTCTGCATGGGAGATGCAGTTCTACCACCTGCCTGTCAGTCTGTTGTGCTGGGGTGGCTTGTAGCTGCTGTGATACTGGAAGCTACTGTGCTGGTATTTCACATCCTAGCAAGGTCACCCATGGTGGACAGGTTTCAGCAGAACTTCCAGACAAAGACTATGAAGAAAGGCCTGGTGATCTGCTTTCGAAAAGTAGCCAATAAATATCCTATGGATCATAATACAGTGTTTACTGTAGTGCTGGAAAATGAGCCCCTCAGGTTGGAAGGCACTCAGAGTACACAGGGGAATCAAACACCCCGATGGTGGTGCAGGTAGTATGTAAGCAGACGTTTCATTCTCTTGTAGATGGGCTGACCCACAGCAGCTGACACAAAACGACAACATGAGGACACTGATGCCTATGAGGTACAGAGGAAGACTTCTCAGAGCACAGAGTGAGGGGCAGAGAGTGAATTCCAGACGGGTCTGTCTGACTCAAGCCCAGGCTCCCCCCTCTGTGCGCTGCAGTCTGGGTGGATCCCTGCTCTCGGTTCATGGCCAAGGTAGCCTCTGGCAGGAGTGGGAAGCCTGCTGTCCTGTATTAGTACCCTCCTCCCGCCTTCTGAGCCCTGAAGTTCTCTGTCTTCCTATCTCAAAGCCCTGGGCCAATTCCTCCCACCAAAGGCTGTTATCTGGAATGAGCTGCTATCAGTCATTTGTTCCCTGGTGAGAGTTTATCAGCTGTTTCTTTCCCCTGGAGGTATTGGTAGGGTAGGCAGAGGCTAGTTCCCTGCGAGAAGAGGCAGAAATGCTGCTAGAAGAATTTCTGGGTGAAGTGTTTGGGAAGACAAGATAAATTTCCTGGACTTCCTGAAGTGACAGCTGCAAGTCGTTTATACCTGTTTTAGGTGACTAGCCTTGTCTACAGTGGAGGTGGTGATGGTCAAAGTGGCAGTAGTGGTGGTGGTGGAGACAGCAGCTGCGGCGGAGGTGATGCAGGGGGTGGCGGTGGTGCTGTGACAGAGACAGTGGTCGTGGTGGGGTGGGGGTGCAGGCAGAGGTGGAGACAGGGATTCGGGAGGAGTTACAGCGTGAAGAAGAGAAGGTGGAAACCTTGAGATCCTGGACTCTTCCTGATTTCCATCCCTCAGCACTGCAAAATTCTGCTCCTGCCCTAGCTTGGCCTCAGGTCCCACCTCTCTGACTTCCATCTTTAGTATTTATGGTTAAGCACAGCTACTAGCCTAGAGGTTGGTGGTTTGAAACCACTCATAGACACCTGCAAGAACACACCTAGCAATCTGTTTCCGAAAGGTCACAAACTTGAAAATCCCGTCGATAACAGTTCTACTCTGATGTACGTGGGGTCACCGTGAGTCGGAATCGACTGGACAGCAACCAGTAACCACAACCTTGTGTCAAAAAGCACACCAAGCACTTGACGTGAGTCAGTTCATCTAATCTTCGTTTCAGCCCCTTGATAATAACCATTATTATTATTATACCCATTTTGCAGGTGAGGACATTGACGTATAGGGGCTGAGCGACCTGCTCCAGATCACACAGCTGTTCAGAGGTAGAGCTGGTACCCTAAAGTCAGAACCAAGCTCTTCCGGACCTTGCTGCCTTGCCCCTCGTGATCAGTGGGTTTTATGAGGCCAAGGAGCTCTGCTATTTTGAAGATTTGGAATTATCAGTATGCCCCAGGGTTCTGCTTAAACTGTACTATTTTCCTTCTTTCTGGAGGGCCATTGTCAAATCTAAGAGAGGAAGTTGATCAAGGAAAGTGTTTTCACATACAGGTTCTCTGACCCCAGATGTCAGCATCTGTAGGGTTCCAACCTGTGTAGTAGTTCCTGAAGTGGCTTTTAAGTGGCATTTTCAATTTGAAAAGGGAAATTCAACAGATCCCAAATGTTGCCTGAAAAAAGATGATAATAACATCTTTTGAGCCTGGTCACAAGCAACTAGCCATAGGATCTGTGCAATCTTGAGTTGGCAACATGCTTGAATGTTTTCTTTTTCCATCCATGATATGGAGATTTTTATCTTGAGAATGTTTTTGAATGGCATTCTTTCTATTTAGAGTAGTAATATCCTCCCACACCACCCCACAGGTACAAAGTCTGTCCAATCACCTCATAGTCTCCAGAGTCCTAACTGTCAGACTTGGACCCCTTGGTAGGAGTGCCATTAAGCTGTGTATGCTGAGGCTTTTCTGGGTGGCCAGATTACAAGGAGCCAGAGGGAAGAGACCAATCTATCCTAGCGAGTATTGAGGACTTGCAGCCTGGTAGCCAAGCAGGTCATCAAATTCAGAAGAAAGAAAGAAGGCAGTAAAGGAAAATGTCCAGAACCAGGAGACAAAGAGAAAGAAATTGTTGGAGGTTCAATAGAACATTAAATGGGGGGTATAGATTAAGACTAGGAAGAAAGGCGTGGCAATCTACTTTTGAAAATCTTATTTAGGCAATGAAAGCCCTGTGGATCACCAACTATAGTGTTGGCAAAAACACTGAATGCATTGTGGACTACCCACAGAATGAACAAGTTAGTCTTAAAACAGATACAACCAGAATGTTCTTTAGAAGTAGACTTACCTACTTTGGATGCATCACCATGTAAGACCAATCTTTAGGAAAGTACACCATGGCTGGTAAAGCTGGGGGTCAACACAAATGAGAGAAACCTTCACTGAGACAGACTGGAACAATAGCGTTGACTACTGACTCTAACGTATGAAAGATCAGGGAGGTGGTGTAGGACCAGGCAGTATTTGATTCTGTTGTACAGAAGGTAACCACAGATTGACCGACAATCGTGTGGGCAGGAAGAACCCAGAAGGAGTGCTAGATATGTGCAGGTATGGCACTCTTTTTCATCATGTTAACTGGTGACTCACGTGCTATGTGTGGACAGTGTATGTGTGTGAGCTCACATGTGCCAGTGTAGAGGTGAACACGAACCATGTTAAACCTGGCTTCAAGTGAAATGAGGTAGCATGGCCAAGCCATTCAGAGGCTGTTGGCAAGAGGAGGGTGAAGGGTGCCTGCTCCCTACGGCAAAGTCAGGAGAAGAGAAGCTGGGGAGCCAGGGGTGTCCCTTCTACAGTCAGGCAGAGGAATGTCACCCTCATTGCATGTCACGTATTGAAATGTGTTCCCCACAAAATCTAACAATTTAGCTAGGCCATGATTCCTGATACTGTATGATGTCTTCTGTGTTGTAAATACTGCCTCTGCGTTAACAAGGGTGGATGGCTGGCCTTTGGGTTGGTGGGGCAGGACTCCGTGTGTAAAATTGTTTTGTGCCTTGAAGCATTCTCTTAAGATATAAAGGAAAGAAGCTAGCAGAAAGGTTTGGGGGACCTCATACCACCAAGAAGGTATGCCAGAAGCTAAGCGAAAGGACCAGGGTCCCTGTGCCTCCGAGCTTCCGTTCCAGGGGAAGTTTGACAACAAGGACCCTCCCCCCAGAGCCAGCAGAGAAAGCCAGAAGGAGCTGATACTCTAAGTTAGGACTTTTAGCCTGCTGGACTGTGATGAAATAAAATTTATCTTTTTAAAGCCATACACTGGTGGTATCTCTGTTAAAGCAGCACCAGCTGACTATCACAGTCCACACTTCCCAGGAACCTTGTCTTCAGCGCCTGGGTATGTTAGGGGCCTAAGCTGCTATCATTACGGAGATGCCTACTCTGTGCAAGGTTGATCAGTCACAGGTTAACCAGTGAACATAGTAGGCATTGAACAAGGTACCCACAGGCTTATTTGTATGTACTTGCTAACATAAGAAACCCTGGTGATGTAGTGGGTAAATGTTACATCTGCTAACCAAAAGGCTGGCAGTTCAAACCTGCCAAGAGCTCCTTGAAACCTGACGGATCAGTTCTACTTTGTCCTATAGGATCACTATGTGTCAGAATTGACTCAGCAGCAGTAAGTTTGGTTTTGCTAAGATGGGTTTCACCGTATGTGTGCCATGGAAGGGGACAAGGTGAAACAGCGCACTGGGTTGCCGGGAAGGCACAATGGGGCCCAGGTGTGCGTTATTGATTTGTCAATCTGGCTCTTCCTTTCTTTTGTCTTTGGAGGAAGGCTGGTGACACTCCCCCTGCCCTCAGGCCTCTGGTAGACATCTAAGGCTCTCAGGAGAAAAAAGAAACCTGGAGCTCTTGGCACCAAGAGCTAAACTGGGGGGTGGGTTTGGCACACAATTACACAAATGTCCCAAAGGCCACAGAGGTCTGGGAAAACACAGACTACATGTCAAACTCTTCCTCTTGACCTTCCAGTCCCTTCTCAAATCTTGTGATCTTCTCCCTCAGAAACTTTCCTTTATCTGCCACATTCTCCTGTAACATTATGTTGTCTAGACCATAAGCTAATGATTGCAATTTGTCCCATTTTCTGCCCATCTGCTGGGATTGCCTCTCCTTCATGTCCCCTTTGTTGGTGTGTCCCCCAGATTCAGCTGAGGCCCTCTCTCCTCTAGATTTATAGACTGGCTTGGTCTAGTCCCAGGCTATGGCAGACCCAGTGTCACCCATCCAGTGCTCAGTGACACCCTCCCCCGCCCTCTCACGGTTAGTGTCCTCTGGCCCTTTAACAGGCATTCCTGGCAAACCATCAAGAGCCTTGTTAACCGACTGGAGCTCCTCTGAATCCTTGGAACCCAAGTTGCAGAGCTCTAAGACAGAAAGCCAGTCAGCAGCGTTTTCTCAATAAAGTTCCTTTTATTTTTGACTTACGAAAATATCAAATAATGATAAGGTATTTCCAGTTCTGTTTTGTCAGGTTTCTGCTCTTGAGGTTTGGATCTTGTGTTTCAGAACTTCAAACAGGGGTGGCTTCCCTCCCGGTATTAGGAGGGGCAAATGAAGAGGAATCTACCACTAGCAAAGCTGTGAGCAAGATTCGATCACCGTTTCTCAAAACGAAGTGAGCGGACTCTACTGTTAACAACCGAGATGACTGATAGCAATGACATTCCATAACAACTTTTTTTGTGTGTTGGAGTAAGATGTGGACTTCCTATTTTCTAAGTAATCCAAAACAGTCCATACGAACCATTTTTCAGGGCACAGGAATTTTATTTTAAAACGTAGACTGTCTTGTGGTGGTGTAAAGTGCACAGATTATTGTACACATCAGTGCATAAAGAACGTAAAAAACAAACAAGCAAACAAACCCACTGTCACCGAGTCCATTTTGTCACATGGTGACTGCCTGTGTTACAGAGTAGAACTGAGTTCCTTAGAGTTTTCTTGGCTATAAGCTTTTGGAAGGAGGTTGCCAGGTCTTTCGTCCACCACACCTCTGAGCAGGTTTAAATCACCAACCACTCAGGGAGTAGTTGAGCACAAAACATTTGTACCACCCAGCAACCTTCTTCAAGAACACTAGCAGTGATTTCTCAAGTTCATCTTTTTCTTCCAGAATAAATAGCAAAACAAACCTGTTGCTGTCAAGTCTATTCCAACTCACGGTGACCCTATAGGACAGAGTCGAACTGCCCTGTAGAGTTTCCAAGGAGCGCCTGGTGGATTCAAACTGCTGACCTTTTGGTTAACAGCCCGGTTAGCAGCTGTAGGGCTTAACTGTTATGCCACCAGAGTTGCCTCCCAGAGTAAGGTAGGGCTTTAATGTTGCTGGGAGTACCTTGATTCTCACTCCGAACTTGAAGTCTGAAAGTGCAAGTCTACTCAAAGGTGCCTCAAAAGAAAAACTTTGGCAATTTGCTTCTGAAAGGTCACTGCCACTGTGAACCCGAAGGAGGACAGTTCTCTAACACATGTGGGGTTGCCACGAGTCAGTGCAGATGCAGAAGCAACTGAATTTTTTTTCTTTGTTAGTTTGATTTCATACTGAAGAAATGTAAGGTTCTTCACATTTGAGGCAATAGTTTTTCAGGTCCCTAGTATCTCTTGTCTTTAGCTGTGGCACCTTAGCCACCTGGAATGGGAGACTCAGAGTCTCTCAGTTTTCCTAAGTCTTTTCACATTACAGAAAACCTGGTCTTCCACCCAACTGCTAACTCTCCTCCTTTTCTGCTTCTCCCCTTTGTTCTCTTTTCCTCCTACTTATTGGGCTTGCTATCTGGAAATCCTGGTGGCGTAGTAGATTAATTGCTACATCTGCTAAACAAAAGGTCAGCAGTTCAAATCTGCCACGTGCTCTTTGGAAACCCTACAGGGCAGTTTTACTCTGACCGCTAGGGTTGCTATGAGTCAGACCCAACAGGATGAGAATGGGTTTGGTTTTGGTATCTGTGAATTCTTCCTTTTCCCTCCTGGGGGCCCTTATGCACAATGGTTAAGCACTTAGATGCTGACCTAAAGGCCAACAGTTGGAGCTCAACCAGCTGCTCAGCAGAAGAAAGATGTGGCAGTCTGCTTTCTGAAAAATTTACAGCCACGGAAACCCTGTGGGGCAATTCTACAACATCCTAAAGTGTAGGTCACTGTGAGTTGGAATCCATTTGATGGCAGTGAGTTTGGGTTAGTTTGGGATATGCAAATTATTTCAACTTTCCACTCCTTGAAACTCTAATACTACAAATCCATCGGATCCTCAGTACCACCTGTTCTAGAGGGCCATCAGGGTTATAACTCTGTCTTGTCCATGGTGGGGAATTTTGAACTTTTCAACCTTTTCTTTTTCCTCAGCTTTAGCTGAGAGTCCTCAAGTTGACCCTCTGGACACAGAGCCCACTGAAGACTCTGTCCTTTCCCTGGCTTGGGCTAGGATCTGGGTATAACTACATGAATATTTGCTACCAGGGTAGAGAAACTTTGTCATGTATGTTGTGGTGTTACAGTCTCCTGGGTAGACCCAGAAGCCTCTTGATTGTTGCTGGAGCTACAACTTTTCCTAATTGAGAAAAATAAAAGCCTCTCAGTGCTTATCTGACACAGCTGGATGCAGGAAGGTGTTAATGGACCAGCAACTGCCTCAAATACATTTTAATAAAACCACTTTCAAGAAGTTATGTGCAGCTGAGATAAGAATATGAAAGAAGCCAAGAAGCTGGAAGGAGGTGAGAGAGACAGCAGAAAAGGACCTTTGTTTAGGCTGGAGGAGTAATGGAGTTAGTCCTGAAGGGCAGGTGTCTGGCAGAAATTTCCACTGCCTTCCACCTGGGGTTTCCTTTTCCTTCTCTGTCCTACAGGCTTTCTGCAGAAGTGAAAATTACAACTCAATTATGCAGACAGTAGAGACTAGCTGCTGACTCTGGGCCTGAACTGTTCACTAATTACACACCAATACTCTTCTAATTGTGCAGTGGACAAGAAACTATGTTGGGCATCATTATTGTGCAAGGATGAATAAGCCCATCACAGACCTGTAGAACGACCACCCGTCTGTCAATTTGTTGTACTCTGGTGCCTTGTCTGTCGCTGTGGAGCTGGAAGTTATGTCATTGGTATTTCAAATACCAAGCAGGGTCAACCATGGTATGGAGGCTTCAGGAGAGCTTCCAGACTAAGACGGACAAGGAAGAAAGGCCTGCCGATCCACTTCCCAAAACTAAGCAATGAAAACCACATGGGTCACAACAGAATAACATTTGCTATATGTCATGCATTGAATTGTGTCCCACCTTCCCCAAAATGTGTATCAGTTTGGCTGCGTCATGATTCCTGCTGTTGTGTGATTTTTCCCTTACATTATAAATTCTATTTCTATGATGCTAATGAGGGAGAATGCAAAGCAATTGTGTCAGTGAGGCAGACTCAATCTACAAGCTTGGATTATGTCTTGAGGCAATTTCTTGGGATAGAAAAAAGGAAGGTAGCAAGGAGACGGGGGTACCTCACACCACCAGGAAAGAAACACCAGAAATAGAGTGCATTCTTTAGACTTTGGGTCCCTGTATCTTGGATGCTCCCAGGGCAGGGGAGACTGATAACAGAGCCCACAGAGGAAGCCTTCTCCAGAACTGATGCTCTGAATTTGGACTTTTAGCCTACTTTTCTGTGAGAAACAAAATTTCCCTTTGTTAAAGCCATCTACTTGTGGCATTTCTGTTATAGTAGCACTAGATAGCTAAGGAAACATAGTATTGGAAGTTGAATCCTGTATGTTAGAAGGCACTCCAAATACATGATTGTCACCACAATGAATTCTAGCATATCAGTGATCGTGAAGAAGGCACAGGACTGGGTGACGTTTTGTTCTGTTGTGTGTGGGCTAACAATGAGTTGGAGCGTACAGTCAAGCAGACAAATAGTCATCAGAGAATAATCAGATGTATTCAAGTAGAAGATAAGTAGTTGCTGTAGAGTTATGTCACACCACCATCACTGCTACTCACTGCCATTGAGCCTGATCTGACTCATAGCGACCCTAGAGGTACCTCACAAGGAGTGTTAATTCTAACCGGGGGAACTAGGAAAACTTAATGGAGACTTTTCATCTGGACTGTAAGTGCAATAGAAAATGCTTAGAGGGATGGAAGGGACATTCAGGAGAGAAGGAACTATGAGAGTATGAAACGGAGTAGCACTTTTGGGAGAACTAGGAAGGTGGATGGAAGCCCTGGTAATGTAATAGTTAAGTGCTATGGTTGCTAACTAGAAGGCTGGCAGTTCAAATCCACCAGGAGAGCCTTGGAAACTCAATGAGGGCAGTTCTACTCTGTCTTATAGGATTGCTATGAGCTGGGATCAACTCAACAGCAAGAGTTTCCAGGTTAAGTAGCTGGGTATTCAGAAACATAGGGTGAGGAGCAGGGTCTTAGGAGATACACTTGAAAAGGTATCTTGGAACTTGAAAATCAAAGGAGTTTCAACTTTTCTCTCTGAGCAGTGGGGAAGGAATCTAAGGTGCTCGGGCTGAGCATAATAAGAACTGTCCTACAAGAATCAGACACTCAGCAGTGTGGACTGTAGGGGGACTGTAGCAGGGGCAGAAGGACTAGGTGATTCATTCCTCCGTCAAGTGAGGAATATGAGGGGATTGTAAGAGTTTCAGAGGACCTGAGCTGCAATGTGGTGAGGGTGGACAGCAAGAAAGCGAACAGTGGAAGGCATGTTGTTGGAATAACGAGAGGTTTAGGGATACAGCAGGACATAGAGGTTACAGGAGAATTTTTACAGTCTCTGAAAAAGCCCTCAGCACAAGGAGTGTGGAGACCTGTTCTGCTTCTACTGGATGGCACATTAATAACTGAGGACCTTAGCAGCTCTTTCTTTGACCTCTGAGCCTGGTAATAAATCTTGGTGTGACTTTCAATTCTTAGCTGGTTCACGTCAAATTGATTCCAAATCATGGCAACCTCACTTGTGTCAGAGTAACAGTGTGCTCCATAGAGTGTTCAGTGGCTGATCTGGGGGAATTTGATGGCCAGGTCTTTGTTCTAAGGTGCCTCGGTGTGGACTTGAGCCTATACCCTTTCAGTCAGCAGCCAAGCACACTAACCGTTGACACCACTTATGTATAACACATCAAGGCCTCTGGTCCCATTTGTTCTGGCAAGGTTTCAGAATTTTGGAGGGAAAAGGAAGAACCATTTGAAAAGCAAGGTACCAGTCCCTCCCTTAAAAAGAGAAAAAAGAAAACATCGTTGAGGTAATTCTAACTCATAATGGCCCTATAGAACAGAGCAGAATGGCCCCACAGGGCTTCTGAGGAGTGGCTGGTAGAGTCAAACTGCCAACCTTTTGGTTAGTTGACCTAATGCTTAACTATTGCTTGGCTTTTGCACCACTAGAGCAACCCGATAGAACTCCCCACCTCTCTACATTGTCAGTTAAATGATCAGTACACAGTGCTTTCCACAGGACAAAAATAATTGCACACAACTCAGATAGAAATGGGAGGAGGTACAGAGGTCAGAGTGGAGAAAAGGTAGAAGGAGAGGACAAGAAAGAAGATGCGTGCTTCTTTCTTAATGGATGGTTCTGGTAGGCAGAGGAAGTATCCAATCTGGACCATCGGCCAAGCCTAAAATATCCTCCTGCCCAGCACCTGGCCTCCTTGGCTCTTTTCAACTGTTATTGGGGATTTTGGAAGCATAATTTGGCTGGTATGTTCTTTGGAGAGCTCTGCCTGGGGTCAGGTCCCAGCCGTCATCACTGGCTGAAACAGAATGTGGACAGATAATACTCACAGTGGAAAATACCAGCAGGATTTTCATGACAGTTTTCCACCTTGCCCTCTGTCTAACAGTATATGAAAGTAAGAACCACTGTCTTTATGGGCTTAGTCCCTGCAGTACAGAATCAGTTAAGGAAAGATCCTCTTTAGAAAGGCTTGGGAGTGACTGAAGTTTGGGCCTATCTTTGAGGGATCTTGAGGAAGACCAAGGTAGGTCAAGATGCAAATCACACACCTTGGATCTTTAAATCCGAATCGATAGTGGGTCTGAGGTTATCTAATACAATGGTCTGGAGAATGACATAGCACCGTATGTCACAGGGCTTTTTTTACCCCAAAATTCTCCTTATTGAGTAAAATTAATCTCTGCTTCCTACGCCCTCTGTAAGGCCTCAAATCTTTAGGCAAGCATTTTTCCCAAATTTAATGTATATAATGGAAACTCTGTGAATCAAAATAGCCTGATGTATCCATCCAGTCAATTGGCTTGAAGTTGTCTGCCAAGTTTCTGCTCTATTTTCTAGTTTGGTGAGTAGCTCCTGGGGTCTTAAAAGCTTGTGAGTGGTTATCCAAGAAGAAACAATTGGTTTCTATTTACCTGGAAAAGCACAGGAAGAAGAAGACCTAGGAATCAGAGAAGGAAAGGGAATGCAGGTTTAATCGCCTCCACAAATTACACCCTCTGTTATCTTGAGACCAGAAGAAATGATGGTGCCTGGCTACCATTACCGAAAGTTTTGATCAAGGCGTCTAGCAGAGGAAAAGGATCCAAAAGGAAGAAAAGCATGGTATGGAACTTTGAACACATATAGAAACCAGACTTATTAGATGTATCAAGACAAGGGAACACTAGACTCTAATGCTCAGAAATAATCTAGACCTTGAACCAAAACTAGCCCACAAGCCATCATTACCCTAAACGACAGTTTCCCCGATTAGGAAAGGATGTTTGCCTTGAGCATAGAACAGAACATATAGAAAAAGCTCAATAAAGACACAGATCTAAATGCCAAAATCAGCCAACTTGACCTTATAGACATATACTCAACACCACCAGATAACAGCCAAGAATACATTCTTTTCCAATGCATATAGAACACTCTCCAGAATATACCACATATTTGTCAATAAAGCAAGCCGTAACAAAATTGAGAGCATTGAAATATTGTAAGGCATACTTTCAGACCATAAAATCACAAAAGCAGAAATCAATATCAGTAAAAACAAGGTAAGAAAATCAAACACATGCAAATTGAACAACATCTTGTTCAAAAACTACTGAGTTATAGAAGAAATCCAGTATGGAGTAAAGAAATCAATGAAATCAAATGAGAATGAAAACACATCTCACCAGAACCTTTGGGATATAGCAAAAGCAATACTCAGAGATAATTTTTTTGGAATAAATGCACACACCCAAAGAGAAGGGCCCAAATCATAGAATTAGCCCTACATTTCAAACAAGTAGAAAGAGGGCAGCAAAAACAGTCACTGGGCACCACAAAAACAAAAGTTAGCACAGAACTAAAGAAATTAGAAAATAGAAAATGAATAGAAAGCATTAAAAGCTCAAAAGCTGGCTTTTTAAAAGATCAGCAAACTCAATAACCCTTTGGCCAAAATGACCAAAGAAAAACAGATGAGGAAGCAAATGACTCAAATAAGAATTGAGATGGGCAATATCACAACAGAATCAAATGAAATTAAAAGAATCAGAACAGAATACTATAAAAAAAAAAACTACTCTAACAAATTTGAAAATTTAGAGGAAATGGACAAATTTCTAGAAACACCCAATCTACCTAAACTAACACAGAAGCAGAACAACTAATAACCCATAACAAAAGAAAAGATTGAAAAGGTAATTTAGAAACTACAAACAAAAAGCCAGTCCTGGCCATGACAGCTTCATTGGAGAATTCTACCAAAATTTAGGGTAGAACTAACATCACTGTTACTAAAGGTATGTCACAGAATTGAAAAGGATGGAATAATGCCAAATTCATTTTATGAAGCCAGCATAACCGTGATACTAAAACCAGGTAGAGATAACCCCACCCCCCACCAAAAAGGAAAATTACAGACCAATGTCTCTTAAGAACTCAGATGCAAAAATTCTCAACAAAATCCTACCTAATAGAATTGAACAATATATAAAAAAATAATTCACCATGACTAAGCAGGATTCATACCAGGGATGAAAAGGATAGTTCAACATTAGAAAAACAATCATGGTAAGTCAACCACATGAATAAAACAAAACTTGACTTTATCAATTGATGCAGAAAAGGTATTTAGCTAGCTCTGACAGTCATGTTAAAAATCCACAGAAAAATAGGAATCGAAGAGAAACTCTCAGTGTAATAAAGGACATTTATACAAAGCAAACAGCCAACATCATCCTAAGTGGAGAGAGCCTGAAAGCATAAATAGGAACCAGAGAAGGGTGCTCTTTGTCACTGCTTTTATTCAACATTCTGCTGGAGTTTCTAACCAGAGCAATCAGGCGAGAAAAAGAAACAAAGCACATTCAAATTGATAAGGAGGAATTAAAAGTTATCTCCATTTGCACATAATGTGATCTTGTACAGAGAAAACTCTAAAGAATTCACACACACACACACTCACACACACACACACACACACACACACACACACAAAATCCTACTGGAACTGTCGTTGTTCAGCAAAGAATGAGAATACAAGATGTTAGGTGCCACTGAGTCTGTTTCAACTCATAGCAACCCTATGAACAACAGAAGAAAACACGGCTTGGTCTTGAGCCATGTCCACAATCATCTCTATGCTCAAGTCCATTGTTGCGACCACTGTGTCAATCCATCTAGTTGAGAGTATTCTTTTTTTTCGCTGACCCTCCACTCTACCAAGCATGATGTCCTTTGCCAGGGACTGCTCCTTCCTGACATGTCCAAAGTGTGTAAAATGCAGTCTTCCCATCTTAGCTTTCTAGGAGCACTCTGGTTGTACTTCTTCCAGAACAGATCTGTTTGTACTTCTGATGGTCCATGGTACATTCAATGTTCTTCTCCAGTACCACAAGTCAAAGGTATCAATTTTTCTTCTGTCTCCTTTGTTCATGGTCCAGCTTTTGCACGCATATGATGCAACTGAAAATACCATGGCTTGGGTCAGGTGCATTTTAGTCTTCAAGGTGATATATTTACTTTTGAGTACTTTAAAGAGTTTTTTTTTTGCAGCAGATTTTCCCAACGCAATATGTCTTTTGATTTCTTGACTGCTGCTTCCAAGGGTGTTGATTGTGGACCCAAGTAAAATGAAATCCTTGACAACCTCAATCTTTTCTCCATTTATGACAAGGTTGCTTACTGGTCCAGTTTTGGGGATTTTTGTTTTCCTGATGTTGAGGTACAATCCTTACTGAGGCTGTGGTCCTTGATCTTCACCAGTAAGTGTATCAAATCATCTTCACTTTCAGCAAGTAAGACAGTGTCGTCTGCATAATACAGGGGTTAATGAGTCATCCTCCAGTCCCGGTGCCTCGTTCTTCTTTGTATAATTTAGCTTCTCAGGTACTTGCTTGCCATGCAGATTCAAAATGTGTGGTAAAAGGATACAACCTTGATGTACACCTTTCCTGACTGTAAACAACACAGTGTCCTCTTGTTCTGTTCGCATGACTGCCTCTTGATCCATATACAGATTCCTTAAGAGCACAATTAGGAGTTCTGGAATTTCCATTCTCTGCAATGTTAGCCATAATTTAGTATGATCCACACAGTCAAATGCTTTTGCATAGTCAGTGAAATACAAGTAAACATCTTGCTGATATTCTTTGCTTTCAGCCAAGATCCATCTGACATCAGCAATGATATCCCTGGTTCCACAGCCTCTTCTGAATCCAGCCTGAATTTCTGGCAGTTCCTCGTCAACATACTGTTGCAGTTGCTTTTGAATGATCTTGAGCAAAATTTTACTTGCATGTGATATCAACGATATTGTTCGGTAATTTTCACACTCGGTTGGATCACCTTTCTCTGGAATGGGCATCTCTTCCAGGCAGTTGGCAGATAGCTATCCTCCAAATTTCTTGGCATAGATGAGTGAGCACTTCCAGTGTGGCATCTGTTTGTCAAAATATCTCAGTTGATACTTTGTCAATTCCTGGAGCCTTGTTTTTCACCAATGCCTCCAATACAACTTCAAGTGCGTCCTTCAGTACTGTTGGTTCCTGATGATACACTACTTCTACAAGTGGCCGAACACTGACCTGTGCTTTCTGATAGAATCACTCTGTACATTCCTTCCACTTTCTTTTGATGCTCCCTGAGTTATTTAATAGTTTCCTTGTAGAATCCTTTACTATTTCAACTCGAAGCTTGAATTTTTTCTTCAAAGTCAGAAATGCAGAACATGTTCTTCCCTTCTGGTTTTTGATTTCCAGCTCTCTGTGCAGCCAGGCCAAGTGCCACCGAGTCAGATCTGACTCATGGTGCTCATGTCATTACAATATTTTCTTTTGTTTTCTCGAGCTGCTCTTAGAAATCTTCTGTTTAGGTTTTTTACTTGGCCGCTGCTTCCTTTTGCTTTAGCTGCTTGATATTCAAAGCAAGTTTCAGAGTCTCTTATGGCATCTAGTTTGGTATTTTCTTTCTTTCCTGTCCTTTTAATGACCTCTTGCTCTCTTCATGGATGCTGTCTTTGATGTCATTCCACAGTTTGTTTGGTCTTTGGTCATTAATGGTCAACACATGAAATCTGTTCCTGAGATGGTCTTTAAACTCCGGAGGGATATACTTAAGGTCATACTTTGGCTCTCACAGACTTGTTTTAATTTTCTTCAGTCTCAATTTGAATTTGAATATGAGCAATTAATGATCTGTGACACAGTCAGCACCTGGTCTTGTTCTGACTCCATTATCTTTATGGTCACTGTTTGTGTTGGATTAAAAAAGGTATTTGCAATGAAAAAGTCATTAGTCTTGCAAAATTGTATCTTGCAATCCCTGGCATTATTTCTACTACCAAAGCCATACTTTCCAACTACCAATCCCTCTTCTTTGTTTCCAACTTTTGCATTCCATACAAAGGGCACAAGATAAACACACAAAAATCAGATTCCTTTACACCAACAAGGAGAACATCAGAGAAGAAGTCACTGAATCAATACCATTTGCAGTGTCCCCAAGAAGATCAGATGCTTAGGAATAAATCTATCCAGAAATGTAAAAGACCTATACAAAGAAAACTATAAGACATTAGTGCAAGAAACCAAAAGGGACCTACCTTGCTCGTGGATAGGAAGACTCAACATTATGAAAATATCTATTCTACCCAAAGAGATTTATAGATACCATGCAATACTGATAGAAATTCCAATTACTTTTTTTAATGAGATAGAGAAATAAATCACCACCTTCATATGGAAAAGGGAGAAGCCCTACATAAGTGAAGAATTACTGAAAAAGAGCAAAGTGGAAGGCCTCACTTTGACTTTAGAATGCGTTACATGGCCATGGTAGTCAAAATGGTCTCATACTAGTATAACAGGTACATAGGCCAGTGGGAGAGAATTGAGAATCCAGACATAAAATAATCTACCTATGAACATCTGGTATTTGACAAGGCCCAAAGTCTTAAATTGGGGAAAAGGTAGTCTCTTTAACAAACTGCATCAGCATAACTAGACATCCATCTGCCAAAAAATGAAACAAGACCCATATCTCACACTATGCACAAAAACTAATTCAAAATTGATCAAAGCCCTAAATATCAAATCTAAAAAGATAAAGAACATGGAAGACAAAATAGGGCCAACACTAATACACAGTAAAAACGGAATGTAAAACATTACTGACAATGAACAAACAACAGAAGAGAAAGTAACTGGGAATTTCCAGTAATCAAACACTTCTGCTCATCCAAAGTCTTCATCAAAAGAGTAAAAAGACAATCTACAGAACAGGAAGTTTTTATTGGATTCAACAAATTCAATCAGTGTCTAAACTCTAAAATCTACAAGGTACTGCAAAATCTCAACAAGAAAAGGGCAGATGACACAATTAAAATAACAGATAAAGGGTACGGACAGGCTCTTCACCAAAGAAGATACTTAGCAACTAACAGACATGTGAGGAAACATTAGCCATTAGAGAAATCCAAATGACAACTACAATGAGGTACCACCTCAGTGCAACAAGGTTGGGATTCATCCAAAAATCACAAAATAGTGAATATTGGAAAGGCTGTAGAGAGACTGGAACACTTATATATTGCTGGTGGGAATGTAAAACAGCATAATCACTTAGGAAGTCAATCTGGTGCTTTCTTAGGAATCTAGACACAGAAATTCCATAAGACCTAGCAGTCAAACTTCTTGGAATATATCATAGAGAAATAAGAGCTGTCATACAAATAGATACTTGTACACCAATGCTTATTCCAACACTTTCCACAACTGCAAAAAAACATGTAATCAACCTAGATGCCCATCAGCAGATGAATGGACAAACAAACTATGCTATATTCTCACGATGGAATACTACACAATGATTAAAAAAAGACAATGATGGATTTGGGAAACATGTAGAACTCTGGAAAGCATTATGCTGAGTGAAATTAGTTGCAAAAGGACAAATATTGCATGAGACAACTATTCTAAGAACTCAAGAAACGATTTAAACATAGAAGACAATATTTGATGGTTACAAGCGTAGAGAGGGAGGGAGAGGGATATTCCTTAATTAAACAGCAGAGAAGAATAACAATACGTGAAGGAAGGGACAACACACAGTAGGGGAGGAGTCAGCACAGCTCAACTAACCCAGAAGCTAAGACATTTCCTAGGTATAACCAAATCCTTTGAAGGAGAGCACAGCAGGAGCAGGGATCTGGGAACCATGGTTTCAGGAAACATCTAGACCAATGACATTACAAAGTTTACTAAGAAAATATTCTGCAACCCACTTTGATGAATAGTGTCTGGATCTTAAAAGCCAGCAAGTGACCATCTGTAACACATCAATTGGCCGTAAAATACCTGAAGCAGAAGACAATGAAGGACATCAAAGACACAAAGACAATATGAACCCAAGAGACAGAAAAGGGCACGTAATCAAGAGACTTCACCAGCATGAGACCAGAAGCACCAGATGGTGCCCAGCCACCACCAATGACCGCCATGACAGGGAACACAACTAAGAGTCCCGGATGCAGCAGGAGAAAAGTGAGGTGCAGAACTCAAATTCTATTGAAAAGACAGACTTTATGATCAGACTGGAGGATACCCTCAAGACATGGCCCTCAGACTCTCTGTTAGCCCAGGACTAAGACAATGTCACAAACCAACTTCTCAGACAAAGATTTCACTAAAATATAAGACATAAAATGATACTGGCCAAAACTGTGCTTCTTGGCTTAAATAGATATATGAGACTAGCCAGGCAGCTCCTGTCCGGAGCGAGAGGAAGGGGCAAAGGGGGAAAGGAGCTGGATGAATGTCCTTGGGAAATGCAGCCAGAAAGGAGGAGAGGACTGTCACAGAGTGGGGCGGACAGCTAGAGTTACATGGCAATGTGTAAGCTGTTGTATGACAGATGGACTTGAACTTTAAACTTTTTCTTACAGCACAAAAAAATATTTTAAAAATAATTATTTATCTGAGTGTAAACTGACAAGAGTCTATCTAAAGCAGAGATGAGAACTGTAAGAGGCAGAGAACCAACATTAGTGGTGACGAGTCAGTGTGAGTAGAGATAGAATGGGAACACAGTGTGAGGCCCGTGACCAAGGTTTTTGAACTCTTCACATGGAATTATGAATAGATGTGTGCCTAGTTGCATATTTTGCCTCCAAAAATAAACATAATATTTTTTAAAAGGCCCAGTACTCAGCCAATCACAGAGATAGTACAGAGCTGGCCAGTGCTTTGTTCTGCTGTGTATGAGGACTCCAGGTGTCAGAAGGTGACTCAGTAGCAGCTAATGGTAACAAAAACAATAATCTGGAGAACTTGTTCGAAATCTTAGATATTTTCCCTTTGTTTATCAAGAAGTCCAGAAACAAGCAAATAAATGGAAACCAACTATTGTCATCAAGTCAACTCCAACTCATAGCAACCCTATAGAACAGAATAGAACTTCCCCATGTGGTTTCCAAGGAGCACCTGGTGGATTTGAACTGTTGACCTGTTTTGGTTAGCAGCCAAAGCTCTTAACCACTGTGCCAGTAGGGTTTCCTAGAGTGAGGTCCGGGAACCCAAATTTTTAACAACACTCTGGATAAAACTTCACCCTTTTTGTGTATTGGTCGCTGCTGGTCAGCTGATGATGTCTCACCTCTCAGGTCTTCTCTTGCCCTCTGACTTTCCCCAGGATGCGACAAGGAATCTGGGTAGGGCACAATCTTTCTTAAAGCCAGAAAGCATAGCCTCAGATATGGGGGAATTCTCAAGCTCTTTGTGTCTCATGGTCTCTCACAGCAAGATGAGACAAGAAGAAATGACGACTTGTTTCAAACGCGAGTGATCATCATTTCTCCTAGGGTAATAGGCTCCCCTCAGAGAAAGAAATTACAAATTACTAATAGTTCATATGGCAGAAAATTGCAAATTCCAAGTGAAATAAATATGTTCTTCTATTTCTAGAGTTTGCAACTGACTATAAGGTAGGAGGGTGCAGTATTAATAGGCAGATATCAAATAGAACAGTGATGTTAAATTACATAATCAATTTAATGTTCCGGGTCAGTTAACAAAGAAATCTGTTTGCTCACTGCCACTAATTTAGAGCTCTCAATAACCCACTCACAGCTCTTTCTTTTTTTTTTTTTTAGCTTCTGGGAGAGTCGCTATATCAAATTCTCCCATAAACATCTGTAACAGCTGTATTAAGATCCCAGACTAGCTGACCTTTCTCCTCTTGCAGTTTGAAGATAGAAATGAGAACATAATTACCCATGATGAGCTATGCTGGCTTAGCAGAGTTGGGCCAAGCCACCAAACGCAGCTGTTGACTTTCCACGGGATTGATATCTCGCACCTTCCTGAACACTGCAGGAGGCATCTGGACAGGAGTGTGGCCATGAGCGAGTACACGTGTGGATGTACATAGATGTAAGAGAACAAGTGGACAGGGTCACGTTTATGTGCATCCAAAGTGGATGGAGATCCAGTGATCTAAATTGGGCCATACTTAAATTTCATTAAGGATTGAACTGTGTCTTCCCTCCACAAGTCTGGAAGCCCTGTGGCATAGCGGTTAAGTGCTACAGTTGCTAACCAAAAAGTCAGCAGTTTGAATTCACTAGGAGGTCTTGGAAACTCTATGGGGCAGTTCTACTTTGTCCCGTAGAGTTACTATGAGTCACAACTGACTGGATGGCAAGGTTTTTTGTGTTTTATATAATATCTATACTTGTGGATATAATCTCATTTGGGGAAAAAAGTCTTCTTTGTTATGTTAATAAGATCATAGCAAGACACAGGAACTTCCCCCCAGACCCCAAAAGATAAAGGCTTACCCTAGAGCCAGGGTGCTTACCTGGGACTTCTAACCCCCTGAATTGTAAGAAAATACTTCTGTTTTCTAAAGCCATCCATTTGTGGTATTTTTGTTCCCTGCAGTACCAGAGAACTAAGATATAAAGTTAAAGTTTTCCACTGGAAAGGCTCCCAGCTCTTTTGCTCTAAAAAAACCCACTGCTGCTGAGTTGGGTCCAACTGATAGTGACACTAGAGGTCAGAGTAGAACTGTCCCGTAGTTTCTAAGAAGTGGCTGGTGGATTTGAACTGCTGACCCTATCGGTTAGCAGATGTAGCACTTAACCCACTAAGCCACCAGGGTTTCCAAATCGGCTTTGTCTTTTGTGTCAACTAATGGGGAGTTCGTTGTGATGGTTAAAATTGTATGCCAGCCTGGATGGGCAATCATTCTCATTGGTTTGGTAGTTATGACGACGTGATCACTTTCATGAAAGGATCTGCTGTGAAGAGCCAGTTGGTTGGAAGAGAACTTGCTCGGAGGTGTGGCCTGCATCCTGTTCGTCTGACTTCCAGTTCTTGGGACATGAGTGCACAACATACCTGCCATCTTGTCTGCCAGTCTTGATCTTGAAATTGGTCTGTCTTCACAACCTGTGAACAAGAGCCCTGCTGTTTGACCTGCCAGAAAGCAGGTTTGCCAGACACTATGATTATATGAATCAGGAGAAGCCTCCAGAAACCTACAGACTAGGGATGTTCTAGTCTATAGTTGTGTGAGCGATTTCCTTAACATAAATCTCTCTATATATTCAGATTGCCTATTGGTTTTACTTCTCTGGAGAACCCAGTCTGAGAATGGTTATCTGAAACACTGTGTTGAGAAGGATTCTGAGAATGGATCAGACATGTGCGAAATAACTGATTGTCAGTGCATTTTGTCACCCCAAGACCAGGAAACATGATGCCTACCTAACTCAACTGAATGTCATGGTTTAAGGACTAGGACAGGATCAGCTAAAGAGGCCTCTGGGACAGAGAGCGCATTCTGGTTCCTATGTTCAAATCACTAGGCATTACACAGTGCACTGCTTCTGAATTGTTTACTGTCTCCCAATTGCCAGTCTCTGTGCCATGCCCTAAGGCTGCAGGTAAAATAGGCCCTCCTACACTGACAGATGAGTCACATCTGAAATCAGCAGCCAATGAAGTCAGAGTTCCTAACTGGTTCAGAGCAATGAAACTCAACTCTGCAATAAGTTAGTGGAAAGAGAATAAACGATAAGTTATTAAAATTTGTCCTTTTGTTTAACAAATGAAGGTATGCATTTGCAATGAGATGAAAAATGGGAATACTGTGATATCCTCAGCCATCCTGTCAAGTTCAGGCTCAGGTTCAATCAGGTGGCGGGCTGAGAAAACTGTAACTATCACAATTCAATCTTCTTGGAGCATTAGAGGCAGAAAAATCCACTTGGTGCTTTGGCCGCATTTTCAATCCTTAGAAGTTCCCAAGTGAAACAAGGTGTGGTAGGATCAACTAGGAGAATGGCATGATAATACAGCATTTAGTAGCTGGGAGGAAAAATCCAGTTTTTGCAATGGTAAAGGCATTTGGAAAAGATTTCATTCCTACAGTATGCTGTTGCTGTTTGGACAAGACCTAACCCTTGGTTGTTCTGATAGCCAGAGAGTCAACCTAGAGGTAACAAGGTCTTTTCAGCCGTGGCAGTGTTGATCACTGTCTTAGTTACCTAGTGCTGCTATAACAGAAATACCAAAATGGATAGCTTTAACATACAAAATTTTATTCTCTTGCAGTTTAGAAGACGAGAAGCCTAGATTTAAGGTGCTATCTCTAGTCTTTCTCTCTGTGGGCTCTAGGGGGAAGGTCCTCATCATGGATCTTCCTTAGTCAAAGAGCTTCTCAGCACAGGAACTCTGACCCAAAGGATGCATTCTGCTTCCTGTGTCACTTTCTTGGTAGAATGAGGTCCCCATGTCTTTCTGCTGGCTTCTCTCTTTTATATATCAGAATGATTAGCTGAAGAGCTGTCTAATCTTGTAGAAAGAGTCCTGCATCATTTACGTACCACCTCTAATCTTGCTGTGTTAACATCACAGAGGTAAAGTTTGCAACACATAAGAAGATGATATCAGATGACAAAGTGATGGATATTCACACAATACTGGGAATTGTGGACTTGCCAGGTAGACATATAGTTTTGGGAGACCTCATTAAACTTATAGCAATGAAATAAGCTTTTATTCAAATAGATTTTTTTTTTATAAGAAGAACTTCACAGGTTGTCTGAGCCCTGGTGGTACAAAGGTTGAGTGGTTGGTTGCTAAGCTAAAGGTTGGTGGCTCAAATCCATCCAGTGGCTCTGTGGGAGAAACACCTGGTGATCTGCTCCCATAAAGATTAGAGCCTAGAGAACTCTATGGGGTAGTTCTTCTCTGTCCCATGGGGGTCACCGTGAGTCACAACCTGAGGGCACCTAATGCCAATAAGGGGTGGAGACCTGGTAGTGCAGTGGCTAAACAGTATAGCTGATCACCATAAGGCTGAGAGTTCAAATCCACCAGCCACTCCCTGAAAACCCTATAGGGGTAGTTCCACTCTGTTCAGCGAGATCATTGCAGGTCAATGATGGCAACAGATTTGGGTTATGACATAACGATGGGATAGCACTGAAAGAGACAAGAAAGGGCTTCTCCCTAGGCTCATGCCCTGGATTCTGACTTTTAGCCTGCTGAAAATCAATTTCTGTTTTCAGAACCACCCACTTGAGTATTTTTGTTATAGCAGCACCAGGTAACTAAGACAGATAGCCTAAAGCATGAGGTTACAGCTTCTTCCACTCTCTGTGTGAGAAATTCTCATGGCAATGGTCTACTGAGTCAGGTACTTACCTTGATCATGTCCTTAAACCCTCACTACTGTCCTGTCCTGTCTGTGAATGAAAAAGAGCCCTGGAGGGGCAAAGGTTAAGCACTCAGATGCTAACCACAAGACTAGGGTTTGAATCCAGCAGCAGCCCTGGGGGAGAAAGATGATCTTCCGTAAAGACTGCAGCCTTAGAAAACTCTGTGGGGCTGTTCTATCCCATCTTGTAGGGTGGCTGTGAGGCAGAGTCGACTTGAAGGTGTTGGGTTATTACATAGACAGGGAAACTGAACTTCTGCCCCCCACACCTCACACAGCTGCTAGGCAGCGAAGCCACACATTTTTCTTCAATGTCCCTTCATCATTTTCAATGTCCCTTTATCACTTTCCCTTTCTCCCTTTTAATGGCAATTTCTCCTTCTTGCCTTTTGAAGTTACTCCAATGAACCAGTGTTTTCAACAGGTAACAACAGCTTTCTTTGAAGATAAATACATGTTTAAGTTTTACAAGAGGAAATGTAACTAACTTTACTCTGAACTAAAAATAAGAAAAACTCATTGCCAGTGAGTTGATTCCAACTCATAGAGCCCCTCTAGAGCAGAATGGTGCCATGGGGCTTCCCAGGAGCCACTGGTGAATTCAAACTGCCAGCCTTAACCGTGGTGGTGCCAGGAAGGAGGATGAGAGGACCAGTTGCAATTAAGTCAGTTCTGACTCTTAGAAATACCATGTGGGTCAGAATGGGGTTTTCAGTGGCTGATTTATTGCAAGTAGATTGCCAGAACTTTCTTCTGATGCACTTGCAAACCTCCAGCATTTCTGTTAGCGGCTGAACTCATTAACCATTTGCACATCACCCAAGGAGGAACTCCTAAGCAGGCAGCTACGGGGCTGTGTATGATATTAAGCTTTGGTAGGTCAGGTTGTCAGTCATGGCTTCTTGTGAACTTGGTACCAACGGCAGGCGTGGGGAGGTGAGGTATTACGAGGTGAGAAGAATCATCTGCTCAAGGCTGACAGGTAGCCAGGCTGCCGATGGGAAAGCTGTGGCTGATCAGATGGTTACACCAAGCCATGTGTAATCCCCAGGTTGCCAGTTCCCTGGACAGTGTTTCCCATGTTTGAGGGACAGATAGCCTTAGTCAAGTTTCCAAGTCTCAATATTCTCATCAATGAAATGGGAGGGGTTGGTCATAGTAATACTTTCCCTACAGAACTTTTGGCAGGATTAAATGAGCAAAAGCCTGCTAAACCCTTAGTCCTGTGCCTAACACCAAAGAAGCACTCATCAAATACAGTGACCAGACATCTGTACTCCCCAGCACTGTCTTCGTTCACACTTCTTGTGTCATGACTTTTCACTGTTAGAAGCATCATGGTTTAGACAAGAAACTGCATAGTCGTCCAACTATCAAGTGCTATCTATTATTATTTTTTTTTACCGCAAATGATTATTCATTTTAAATGCAAGATATTCAAAGAGCAGTGAGGGGAGGGGACATTGAACAGCCATGTTTAGCTGAGTGTGTGCCAAGTCAGACGAGCTTTCTAAGGACAGTTGTTCAGAGTAGCTGAGATGCTCAGTGTAATCCCTGGGTTCCAAGACATCCTTTCTCTTCCCACATTTTCATGTAGATCTGAAAGATTTGAGTTAATGGAAATAAGAAACACAGACGCTAGACTAGAGACAGAAGAGGAAAAGACTAACACAGCCACCATCTTCTTGCCTGCTGATCAGCAAACAACACAGTCTACTAAGGGGAAGTCAGAGGAGTCCTTAGCTTCCTGAATATCATTTCACATCTGCATTGCTAACTTCTTCTTTTCTTATTAAACTTCATTTCATAGAGTATAATAGTAAATTTTATAGGCTTGTTTCACATGTTATGTTATCTAACCTTTTAACTTCTTTGTTGTCTGCCTTTTAACTCATTCTAAACTTAATTTGCCTTTTTGAAATCTGTTGGGATCTGTCTCCACTAGAGTCAACGGGTCGCTTGGCTGAAAAAGTAACTCCCTTTAAGAATTCAGGCATATTGATTTTTCAAGTATCTGGAGGACTTTTTACTAAGACACTACCAGAGGAGGAATCAACCATTGAGGGCCTGGTCGGGCAGGGGAATAATTAATTATACCATGACATTTCCACACTTAGTGCTGGAAGCTACTTTCAAATTGAAGCAGTGCTGCTGGGCCTTCCTGACCCCTCTCATGCCCTTTCCACTCTGACCCCTACAACATGTTGCTCTTCTTGGTAATGGGACTTGAGATGTATCCTTGAACTTCCTTAGGGAGGGCTCAAGCTGAGCATAGGAGACCCAGCTGGGAAATCTTGCAACTTCAGCCCCAGGACCAGGTCAAACAGTCACATGCCTCTGGCCAGATGCCTGGCAATCTAGACCACAGGGAGCAGAAAGCTCACCAGGAAATTATAGTTTCAGTTTATATATTGGTTAAGAATGCAGCCTCCGTAGCCAGACCTCCTGGTTCCAACCTGATTCTGCTACTGCCACCTACTGTGTGTCTTTGGGCAAGGTGCTAGACTCTCTATACCTTGGTTTTCCCATCTGTAAACTGGTAACAATCATATTGACTTTGTAGATGTTTTTAAGGATTGGATATGATTACATAGGCAAGGTGCTTTACATAGAGTCAGCACGCGGTTTTAAAAATTGTAATTGTTATTATCATCAAGATTTTTAACTTGGAATTAGACTCCTTTAGATTACATTTAGTATCTTTATTACTTTATATTTATACATAAAATGTATAATGCTCCCATCAAGTAGATTCCAACTCATAGCAACCCTATAGGACAGAGAACTGTCCCATAGAGTTTCTAAGAAATGCCTGGTGGATTAGAACTGCTGGCCTTTTTGTTAGCAAACATAGTTCTTAACTATGAGGCCACCAGGGTTTTCTTGTGTGTATGAACACATATTCACAAACCAAACCCACTGCTATTGAAGCCTGACTCACAGAGACCCTAGAGGTCAGAGTAAAATTGCCCCATAGAGTTTGCAAGGAGCACCTGGCAGATTTGAACTGCTGACCTTTCAGTTAGCAGATGTAGCATTTACCCACTATGCCATCAGGGTTTTCATAAATACATGTATATACATATAAATATATAGCCAGCCAAGTGGTGTGAAGCACACATATATTATATGTATATATATATTATATAAGTGTATAATGATGGCACTTGGCTTGGCACTTGGCTGGCATAGACTTATATACACATACATACAAATTATATGTCTACATACATATGGTTTACATGTATACATATATGTACATATGTACACACAGAATATGTATATACTCATATGAACACACACACATATGTACGTATTAGAACTATAGATACAGCTCACACAGCCACACATACATAAGCACACGCTGGAAGTATATAACGTGATTTGCAGCGTTTAGCAAGCACCGCAGTGAGCAGCAGGGCCTGTTGTCCTCAGTTTAAGTAGGCCCTTGAGCCCAGCTCCCTTTTTTCATCCGTCAACTAACCAAGCAGTCGTGGTGATTCTCTGTGTGTCAGGGCAGAACTGTGATGTATGTGGTTCTCAGTGCTTGATTTTTCAAAAGCAGGTCCACTAGGGCTTTCTTCTGAGGTCCCCTTGGGTGGAGTTGAACCAGGAACGTTTTTGTGGTACCCAAGTGTATTAAGCCTTTGCCCTACACAGGGACTCCTTTCTCATCTATGCTTGTTTATGCCGTTGTGTAATCCTCAGACCAACTCTGTGAAATAGATATTATCTGTATTTTCCTCAAAAATCAATTAACTAAAAATGGGGAGAGGAGGCTTAGGGAGCGTAGGTACCTTGTCCAACGTAATGTAAAAAACCAAAACCCAAATCCGTTGCATCGAGTCCATTGGTTGCATAGGCAATACATATTAGGATTTGAATTGAGGTAGCTTCTCTGCAGTGGCTGTGCTATTAAAAACAAGGCTCATAGATTCCTCTAAAGTAGCTTCAAAACGTGTACTAACGCAGTAGTGATTTCGTACAAGGACTGACAAGTTGTGAACTCATCACAGAGAAAGTGCTGTATACCTCATTGCTGAACATCACTGGAGTCACCTCCAAAGTACTCCCCTCTCCTGCCCTGAAGATGGAAAAGTATAATGGAAAGTTAATTAATTTATTTAGTCACAAAACATGCTCTGACGCCAGAGCCCAGCTCACCTCCTAAAGCAGTTTAGACACTTCTTCTGGAGTGGCCATCTGAGCCGTCGCTGTATTACCCTTCATGTCCTGAGTATCATCAATATTTACTTTATCTTCGGGTAAAAAAAAAAGTCACAGGGGGCCAGATCAGATGAGTAGGGAAGGTCTTCCAATACAGTTATTTGTTTACTGCCTAAAAACTCCCTCACAGACAACTATACAATTAAGTTCACCAACTTGCCACCTTGCCGCTGCGTGCAATGGCCATTCCAGAGCCAAAGCCAAGTGCCATCGAGTCAGAGCGGACTCATGAAAACCCTAGGGGCCAGGGGAGAACCGACTCCCAGAGTGTTCTAGGAGGCCTGGAAAGAGTTCCAAAATTGCTTTGAAGAGTGGACTAGGTGCTGGTATGGGTGTATCCCTTCCTAAGGGCAGTACTTTGGAGGTGGTCACAGTGATAATCGGGCTCTTGGAACCATCGAGTTCAAGGACTTAATTGTCAGGGTGGTATGTCTTTGAAAAGGTTTTTCTTTTGACTTCCTTTTATTTTTAAATGCTTTTCTTGTGAATGCCAAGGAAAACACCCATCACTGGGTTCATTTTAGCTTTGGTGAAAGTCTGAATGAGGTTCAACAACTTCTTCAGGTCAGTCCTGGAACCTCAGCGTCCTCTACACCCACTGATGCTCAATGCATGTTTGTGACTACATAAATGAATTAACTTCCCTTTACATCTTTTCTTCTTCAGAACAGGCAATATTCCCCTAGCCTTTGCAGAAACGAGGGCATTGAGTCTCCAGGAGGGTTAGAGTTTGCTCACAGTAACACAGCTAATTAATAAAACAGGGCAAGAATCCAAACCCACTTCCTTCCAACACTGCACAGAACCTTCTTCTTGCCTTCTTGGTCATTCAAGATTCAAAGGCAACTTAAAAAAACAAAGCCAAAAAAGAGAGAAAAACATTGCCATCAAATCAATTTCCATTCTTCGTAACCCTATAGGCCGGTGGAGAATAGCCCCATGGGGTTTCCTTTATGGAAGGAATCTTTACAGAGCTAGGCCACCACATCTAGTGGAGGCTAGAGGATTTGAAACACCAACCTTTTGGTTAGCAGCGAACTGTTTAACCACTGTGCCCAGACTCCTGTATAAAGGCAAACACAGACAAAACCAGGGAGGAAGTCCTTCTTAGACCTGCTACTCAAGACACCTTACCCTCTCTCTTGGGTGTGTCACTCTCCTCTCCTTTAGGTTATTTTCTTCGTTTCTGGATGGCTGTTCACACCTCACAGCAGGCAAGCTGATGCCCCCCAATGACATCAGCAGAGGTCTGGTGATTCCATTATATTTGGTTAGGCGAGGTTCCTGTTCTGTGACAATCTGCCGAGAACACACATTATAAATCAGAAGGCTATGGAAAGCTCAGGAATAAGAGAAATCTCTTGCAGACCTGAGGAACTGAGAGCTCATTTTTGAATCCCTGCAGGAAACAAAACAAAACAACACAAAACTATGGCCTTGAAGAGTACATTTCTTTCTCTCTCCGAGGAATGTCCTTGTACCATTTTTTTCAGGGTTTAATATATTCTCCTTTGAGCCAAATGAGTTCCAGTCCATTTTTATCCCCCTAGCTCGGGGAAAATAGGAGGCTAGGAAGAGCAAGGCAATTTGGAGAAGCTGGGTGAGGAGGCTGCTAACTCAGCGGGACAGTCTTCATACAAGGATTAAAGACGTAAATTTCACCATCAGGCTGCCTGTGCTCAAATCCCAACCCCACCACTTGGTAGCACATTGGAAGCCTTATGGTCAAAGGTCACCAGATTAGACTGAGGTAACTTAGCATTTTATTATCACGTTTAGAAGCACTTCCCTGTGCTCAGTGTAGGAATGCTCCACGGGATTTTCAAGGCTATGATCTTTTGAAGGCAGGTTGCCAGGCCTGTCTGATGAAGATGGACAAAAACAGATGAGACACCAGAAGCTTATTATTATTTTTTTCTGAAGTCCTCTGAAAATCCAGTGGGAATCATTATAAAGAAAGAAGTGTGGACACTGAGGTTATTCAGTCACCCAGCAGGGCTTGAGGCCAGTAGTTGTTCCAGGTATTATTACTGTTAGCTGACATCTTGTTTGTCCCCAACTCATGTTGACCCCATACATAATGGAACAAAATGCTAGCCAATCCTGTGTCATCCCTATGATTGATTTGGGACCAGATTGGAACTTACTTCTGGGTGAGTTCAAACTTCAGTCACTGAGTTGTTGGTGCCATCAAGGGGACCCTGACACACGAGTGGATAGGATCTAAGGTTGAGAGGCCCTGTGGTAGTTGGAAACCATGGTGGTGTAGTGGTTAAGTGCTACATCTGCTAAACAAAAAGTTGGTAGTTCAAATCCACCAGGCACTCTTTGGAAACTCTATGGGGCAGTTCTACTCTGACCTCTAGGGGTACCCTGAGTTGGACCCAACTCAACGCAGTGGGTTTGTTTTTTGGTTTTTGATGGTAGTTGGAAAGGCAGGCTGGACACCTGGCAAAACAACTCAGCTTGCACTTAGCTCGTACCCGACACTCACTCAGCACACTCAGCACTCCCTTGGTGTCAAGTTACAGAATCTTGTTCTTTCTACTAGGTTCTTAGATGTCCCCCAAGAAGCCCAAAGTTCCTAGACTCAGGATTCCTCTTGATTCTTTGCCATAATATGTATTTTGAAACATTCTTGTCTAATCTACTTAAGCTAAGCTTTCTCAGCTTGAGGTTTCACAGCAAAAAAAAAAAAAAAGTTTCTTTCTCATGCAAAGTAATGGCAACTTAGAATGCAGGAAGCTTTTCTCCTAAAGATAACTTGGAGAGAAGACAAGAAGAAACTTCGCTCTGGCTAATATGAACCCACTGTGACCAGGCATTACCATAGAGCGGAGAGAGAAGTTGTTCCACGAAGATTAGGCCTGAATTCCTGCCAGCTTGAAGCCTGTGTCTGAATACTGTCAATAGTGACACCGAAGAAAGTTTCCCAGGGTATTCCAGTTTCTGCAAGGGTCTCTGTTTTGGCCGTCAAAGGTGCTATGTGGTTAAGAGTGGTTGTGTTGCAGCCACTACCTTGTACCATTTGCCTCTGGCAAATCCACGTGGCACCCTGGATGAAAATTCTAGTAGACGACTCCAGTCCGTTTCCATGGTGCAGAGGCAGCCTGGCAGTCATCTAAGATATCACCAAGGGCTTGCAACCTCTGGATCAGGCTGCGGTGCTACGTTATCAAGTGTTTTAGAGTTTAGTGAGATAGCTCTTCAGACTATACATACAACCTGTTTTTCGCCAAGTACACATACTCTCCAAGTGATACTGTTGGGCTGAATTCAAGTTCCACAATACCTGGAACACGAGGCATTGGTAGTTCAGTACGGAGATGGCCATTCAATTCCTAGCCAACGCACATCATGCACAGACCCCATGCTTCTGTCATGGGAGGCCTATATGTTGCCACCCTGCTTGTTTTAGTCAGTTAGTACAGCTCTAACAGAAATGCCACAGAGCTGATGGCTTTAACAAAGGAAAATTTATTCTTACATAGTCCGTATCACCTTAGAGGAAAGTCCTTGTGTTGCGTCCGTCTTTGTTCAGGGAGCATCTTGGCACAGTAACCTCAGGTCTGAAGGATGGGCTCTTCTCTCGGTGCTGCCTTCTTGACGGTGTGAGCTTCCCGATTCTCTGCTCGGTTCCCTTTCCTTTTATCTCTTGTAGGAAGAAGGGAGTAAGGGTCGTGCAAATCACACCACAGGGAAACTCCCTTTACAGTGGAGCAAGGAGGTGATCCTGTGAAGGGATTTACAGTTCCACCCTAATCCTCTAACGTACAGCATAGGAAAACCACAAAATGGAGGGAAATCAGAAAATATTGGGAATCATGCCCCAGCCACATGGCTACCCATATTTTACGGAGGACACAACTCAATCCGTGACACTGCTGAATAGGTCTGAGCAGAGCTTCTAGACTGAGATTGCCTGGGAAGAAAGATCTAGAAATCTACTTCTAAAAACTAGCCAGTGAAAACACTATGAATCACAACTATCTGGTCCAAAATTGGCCATGGAGATGGCAGAGGACTGGGCGACACTTTGTTTTGTTAGGCCTGGGGTCTCCATGAGCAGAGGACAAACAAGCAATCAGCTAACAGTGACAATACCCAGAGCCACAATTGGCCTCAGGTCCCTGCTAGGTTGCTGGGTAGTCTCCATGCACCATGCTTCTTTCTTTACAATAATTCTTACTGGATTTTCAGAAGACTTCAGAAAAAAATTAGCTTCTAATACATCTTCCGTCTTTGCCCAGTGTTCTGTACCTGTTTTTACACGTCTGAATTCTGATTATAAATACAAAGTGGAGTTTCCTCCTCATCCTTCCTGGAGGTTCTTTAGCCTCAGTGTAAAGGACTACAGGAAAAGGAGAAAGGGGTGGGTAAAGGCAACATATAATCCAATCTATCAGCTTAGATCCACTCAGGACCCCTGGTTACAAGGACTACCAGTGAACTTCATGAACTCGTCCTAGAAAAAGTGCTACACAGCTTATTGCTGAATCTCCTTATGGTCACCTTTGAAGAACTCTTCTTGGGAAGCTATACACTGACTCCAGCTCCTAGTCCACCCTTCACAACAGTTTTGGAACTCTCTTTTCCAGAATGGTCATCAGAGCTGTCACCAGATTACCCTCAATGTTCTGACTGTTATCAAAATATCCTCCTTTCAATATTTCCTTTATCTTTGGGAAAAGAAAAGTCATTGGGGGCCAGGTCAGGCCAGTAGAGAGGGTGTTCCAATGCAGTTATTTGTTTACTGGCTAAAAACTCCTTCACAGACAACTATACAATTAAATTTGTGAACTTGCCAGTGTGCCACCGTGTGCAATGGCCATTCCAGAACTGGGTACTGGCTTGGGTACATTGCTTCTTAAGGGGAGTACTTGAAGGTGACCACAGTGACATTCAGCAATGAGGTTTGTAGCACTTAGAACAATTAAGTTCATGGACTTAACTGTTAGACCTTATATACCACTGTTTAGATCTCCATTTTTTCTGATATGCCATCTCTCTCTGAAAATGTAGGTCAAAGCAGTGAAGGGCATCAGGGATGTGGCACTAGGGGGGGAAAAAAAGATGCAGATCCCAAACAACACAGCCAATCGCCATCTGAATGAAAATACAGGGTGTTGGCAGCCAGTGTCAAGTGTAGCCTGTGAACTCTGGGGCTGTGGGAGCCTGAACGCAGTTCTGTTAGGGGGAGATTCTCTCTAGGTACATTACTGAGTTTCCTGGAACACAAACAACTAGGCCACAGCCACAATTCATGCTGCTCTGATGGGAGATGGGCAGGGAACGATGTCACAAGAGTGACTTGGCCTGAGCCCTTACCAAGCATATGTTGCTGACTGTACTCTGTCCTGACCAGCCTGGTCCTGGGAAGTGCCCTTTGTGCAAAGCTTCGGGCAGAGTTTCCTTTTTCAGAGAGCATCTGCTCACACTGTACTTGCAACACACATATGGCATCCGAGAAGGCCAGAGTCGGAGGCAGCCCCAAGGGATGGTGGCCCCCAAGGTGTGCTGTGTTGCACAAATGGAATTATTACAGGGCACAGTTTGCATGGGCCTAGAGCCCCTTCCCTAATTAATTCACAGACCCCCTGCAGTCACCCCTAATAAACAAACTAAACATAGACAGATTTTCAAATGTAGTTCCCAAATAAATTCCTAAGGTCCAGCCAGACTGCACCCTGATCCCAAATCTACCTACTGTAATCTCTTCCTACAGGAGGCCTCAGAGTGTTTTGAATTACCTCCAAAAGAGATCGTGCATAGTTACTAAGAGCATCTTGCATGACTCAGTACAGAAGCTATCTCTTCTCTTTAGCATGAGACTCTGTCTTCTCTGTGAGCTATTCTTCTACCTTCTCTAAACTAATGCTGCCAGTTAACATTCCAGGTCTATGCAGTTTTTCCATCCCACGCTGTTTATGATCATGCACTCAGGTTTCCAAGGAACCCTGGTAGCACAGTGATTAAATGCTCGGAGGTTCAAACCCACCAGCCGTTGTGCAGAAGAGAGCTTTGAGAAGTCTTTCATAAAGACTTACAGCCTTGAAAACCCTATGGGCAGTTTTAGTCTGTCTTATGGGGTTAATGTTGCCAAGCCAGCCAAGTGCCATCGAGTCGGATCCAACTCATGATGTTAATGTTAGGCACTGTCAAATAGGTTCCAACTCATACTGACTCTAAGCAAGACAGAACAAAACACTACACAGTCCTGTGCCACCTGCACAATTGTCGTTGTGCTTGAGTCCATTGTCGCGGTCGCTTTGTCAGCCCATCTCATGGAGGGTCTTTCTGTTTCTCCCAACCCTCTACTTGATTTTCCAGGCAGGACATCCTTCTTTAGAGTCTGGTTCTTCCTGATAACGTTCTAAACTAAGTGAGCTAGTTTCATCGTCCTTGCTTCTAAGAAGAATTCTGGCTGTATGTCTTCCGAGATAGATGGATTTGTTCTCTTAGCAGTCCATAGTGTGTTTAATACTCTTCACCAACACCGTAACTCAAGGCATCAGTTCTTCAGCCTGCCTTATTCTTTGTCCAGCTTTTGTAGCAATCAAAAATGCCATGGCTTGGGTCAGGCACACCTTAGTCCTTAAAGTGACATCTTTGTTTTCGTTTCATTTTGTTTTGTTTTTTAACACGTCAGACAGCTCTTTTGCAGCAGATTTGCAATACGTTGTTTGATACTTTAACCACTGCCTCCATGCACATTTGTTGTGAATCCAAGTAAAATGAAATCTTTGACAACTTGAATCTTATCTCCATTTATCCTGACACTGCTTACTGGTCCAGTTGTGAGGGTTTCTGTTTCCTTTACGTTGAGGTATAGCCTGCACTAAAGACTATGGTCTTCGATCTTCATCAGTAACTGCTTCAAGTTCTCTTCATTTTCAGCATGAGATGTTTCATCTACATACCCAGAGAGTTAATGAGTCATTCTCCAATCATGATGCCACACTCTCTTTAATATAGTTCAGCTTCTTGTATTATTTCTTTAACATATTCTGTCCTTTAGGGTCACTATGAGTTGGAATTGACTCCGTAGCAATGAGTTTGACCATGTTCCCAAAGCAGGCAAATTCCAGGCCTGACATTTACTAGCTGCATGCCCTTAGGGAAGTCATTTAACTTTTCAGAGAAGACATTTTCTCAGTCACGAAAAGGGCGTGCTAGTAGAGACTTTACCGGGATCTTTAAAAAAATGCGTGTGAAGTGCTGGGCTTATGCATGGCGCATGGTAACTACTCAAGAAATGTTCACAGGGGTTATCAGTCCTCATTACTAGTATTATTGTTGGAAGCTGCTGTTCTTCTGAAATTTTCTGATTTACTTCTATTGAATGTCTCAGCGATTGTACAGTACCTAAAGCATTTTCTCTGATGGTGGGTATTTTTTTCTCACCAGTCTGTATTTTATTACTAGGCATCATCCAGGTAAAATTGCAGTTCTCCAAAGCACTCTGAATCTACAAGCCCTGCAGACAAGGACTACTTTCCATTCTTTCCAGGAGAGCATGGGGTAGGGTGCGGAAGATGCGTGACAAGCCTTCTTTCCTTGGAACAATGGCAGAAGAACAGGCTCTTTATTTGGACAAAGAATTTGAGTCTTCAGCAATCACCATGGGTTACACTTCTCCCAGACAGGAAGCACTGCTTGTGCAAAGATACCTGTAAATCAAACTATGTGCAATCTGACAGTTTCAATATATCATACGGTGGTTTTTTTTTGTCTGACACGTATGGATGTCATGTGTGGCTTTATACGCTCTCCACATTCACAAAATGCTAGTTTTTTTTTTTTTAAATAAAAAGATATTAAAACACTTAAAAAAACACAAACTATGTGTTGTGTGGCATTTATTTCTGACACCAGTCTTTTTTTTTTTTTTTTTTGGTGAACATATGCACAGCAACACATACACCAATTCAACAATTTCTACACGCACAGTTTAGGGACATTCATTACCTTCTTCAAGTTGTGCCCTTTTATTGATGTCCTTTTTCCAAACTGTTCTACCACCATCGACACACACCCACTCACCACTCCCTCAGCTTCTCATCTAACCTTTTGAGTTACTGTTAACAATTTAATCTCCTGCAGATAATTCTCTAAACAACACAAAGCTCAAGGCAATTGAGCTGTAGTATTGTTTGGTTTAAAGATGACACAAGGATAGTTTCAGCTCAAGGTTTAAAAATGATCTCAGAGAATTTGGGCCATGGTCATCCAGCCTCTGTGGCCTCATTCTTACACCAGACTTGGAAGTCATTCTTTTTATTGCTACCTTAGAAATGAGAAACCTGAGATTCAGATAAGCTGATTAACTTGACCAAAATCACTTAGTAGTTTACTTCATTTTATTTTACTTATTCTGGAATTCTTATGAAGACAATGAAATTTGTTCTAATGCAGTTAAACCGTGATTACGTAGAAGAAGGAAACATTCTCATTAAGCAAAGAGAATGTTCTCATTTAAAAAATATATAGAAAATATACTAAGCAAAATTCAAAAAATAAGAATTATCTGTAATCCCACCATTTAGAGATCATCTCTTCCAGAATTTTCATTGATTAAACAGTAATTGTGATTTTTATAGGGAACTCTTAATTGTTCTTACTAATACAAGGGAGGGAAAGCGTAGAAAATCTGAAATAACTTCTGTCTGCCTGTGTGCTTTGGGGAGTAGAAAATTAACCTTTTTGATGATGTTCTGCATGGGCTAATTACTAAAATTGCTTTTCCTTTCCCAACTGATCGCAATTCAGGGCAGAATCCCAGAAGCATTTTGGTGACAGGGGATTAAACATGTGCTATAGCTGATCTAAGAAGTTGGGACTTTACAGGTGGTTAATTAAGATCTGACTGCATAACAAAAAACTCAATCATTGTTGAAGTATGTGGAGTCTCCAGCATTTCAGATCTTTTATCCTTAGAGCGATCTTAAAAGGTAGATTCCATTCAGTTCACCAGGAGGTCACCAGTAGAGTGAGTCACACAGCAGTATGCTAAGATATTCAGGTAACAGTCTCTGAATGTAAGGGACATATGATCTAGTGAGGGTGACTTACCACTAAATTAATACCAATATGACCATTATAGCTGACAGTATTGGGCATTAATTGCCCTATATCCAGCTCTTTCTAAGCTCCTTAGATGTATTAACTCATTTCATCATCATATAAATTAAAACTCCATTGCCACTGAGCCAATTCCAGCTCATAGGGACCGTATGGGACAGATTAGAACTGCCCTATAGGGTTTCCAAAGTGGTAGTCTTTACAGAAATAAATTACACATCTCGAGTCGGATCCGACTCGACGGCACTTGGCTGGCTGGCTTCCCAAGAAATAGTTAGTGGGTTTGAACTGCTAAACTTTTGGTTTGTAGCTGTGCGCTTTAACCACTGGGCCATCAGGGTTCCTTATATAAAATATAATCTAGTAAAAAAAGAAAAAAATATTGCACTGAGTTGACCCCAGGTGTATAGAGTTGATCTGCTCTATAGAATTTTCAAGACTGTGATCTTGAAGCAGATCTCCACAAAAAAAAACGTGAGCAGACGTGTAGCAGAGTTCTAACATTAGAAAGTATGGGCAGGGTCTTGTCCTATTGCTTGGTAGGGCATTTTTCTGTGAGTTAGGAAGTCTTGGTCTTCCGCTGCTTCCTCTTCATGTTTTCAAGCCAGTTTTGGCATCCATGTCATCTGCCACCTGTCCATTAGTTGTACTGTCATGGCTCACATGTGGCTGTGGTGCTAGAAGCTATGTCACCCATGTTTAAGGTACCAAGATGGTCACCCATGGTGGACTGGATTCAGTAGCTTCCAGATGAAGACAGACTAGGAAGAAAGCCCTTGTGATCTACTTCTGAAAATCAGCCAGTGAAAGCCCTGTATGTCACAAGAGATCACTGTTGGAAGATGAGGTCCCAAAGTTAGAAGTTACTCTAAATACACAATGACTCAAACAGTGGAATTAAACACTACAATGATCACGAAGATGGTGCCCAAACCAGATTTACTACTCTTGAGATGATTCTGACTCACGCCAACCCTACAGACAGAGTAGAACTGTCCCGTAGAGTTTTCAAGCAGCACTTGGGAGATTTGAACTACCAAACATCTGGTGGCAGCCTTGGCAATTAACCACTACACTCTCAGGGTTTCTGAAGACGGTGTACACAGCTAACTCAAAAAGTATTGCTGTTAGAGTTTCAGTTCATACATGCAACTGAATAAACATACATCTAACATGAATAAACCCATTTTATCCCAAACAAGATTTGTTTAGATGTATCTCCAAGATCAGTGGTTAGCTACAGACAAGTTCTTTTAGTATTACATTTGTCTTAGTCTCTTTAGGGTGCCTTCAGAAAGAAAATACTTTTTATGCCATGAGAAAAAAATTATTTTGAAATCAAGGCTAACTTCAAATTTTTAACAAAACTCAAATGGACATTTTCCCAAATAACTGAAGCTTTGCAATAAGCCGGGATTCCTGCCCCACATAAAACAACAATGTTTAGACGGATCAAGTGTTTAAGGGAGGTTGGGAAGACCTTAGAGATGAACAAAGAGAAGGAAGAGCACTCAGAAGATTTATGGCAACTATTTTTTGGGATTCCCAAAGGATAACCTTAATAGGTTTTCTTGAAGGGCACAAGATAATAACCAGGGATTATTATGAAGAAGTTTTAAGAAAACTGAATCCTACATTGGTGAGAAAAAGGCCAGGAAAGTTGTGTTGCCATTTTTTTTTTAACCATAGCAATGCACTTGCTCATTCTTTGAGGGTAGCAAGGACTGTCCTAAGACAATTTCATTGGGAAACCTTATCTCGCCCACTCAACAGCCCTGATCTTGCCCGGTCAGACTCCGTTTTGTTCCACAAACTGAAAGAACATTTAAAAAGAACACTATTTAAGTCCCTCCATGATACCAAAACTGTTGTTTTGACATGGCGTAAATCAGTGAGTGCCAGATTCTTTGAGGAAGAGTTGGAGAGACAGAAACACAGCCTTCAGAAGCAGAGACCTAGATGGAAGATGCGTTGAGACACAACAGCTTTACATTTTGGTATTTTTCTTTAAGAAAAGTTTCTTTGATTTTGTGGCAACCCTGGTGGTGTACTGGTTAAGTGCTATATTTGCTAACCAAAAGGTCAGTGGCTTGAATCCAGCAGGTGTTCCTTGGAAACTCTATAGAGTAACTCTACTCTGTTCTATAGGGTTGTGTGAGTCTGAATCAACCAGATGGAAGTCAGTTTTCTTTTCTTTTTTGCTGTTGTTTATTTGGTTTTTGTTTTTTTGATCTACCCTCATTCATGGAGTTGCTACAAGTTGGAGTTGATTGGACAGCAGCTAACCATAAAACCCAGAAACCAAACCCCTGCCAGTGAGTCAATTCCAACTCATAGTGACTTTACAGGACAGATTAGAACTGCTGCATAGAGTTTCCAAAGAGCATTTGGCAGATGCAAACTCTTGGTTAGCAGACGTAGTACTTAAGCCAAGTGCCATCTAGTCCGACTAGACTCATGGCGACCCTAGGGGCCAGGATAGAACTGACCCATGTAGTACCTACCCACGTTAAAAACAAACAAACAAAAACACTGCCATCAAGTCATGTCTGACTCATAGCAACGCTATAGGTCAGAATAGAACTGCCCTATAGAGTTTCCAATGAGTGCCTGGTGGATTTGAACTGCTGACCTTTCAGTTAACAGATGTAGCACTTAGCCCACTATGTCACCAATAGCATCCTTTCTATCAACTCTGCCTTGAAGAATTATTGAAAAGACAGGGTACTCTTGAGTGATGGCAACTGCCCTCCTTCCTCTATTAACCCTTCTAAAGCGGAGCACTCTCTTGGAAACAAGTGGACTAAGCAGTCAGATATAACCTAGAAGTAAATCTTGATTCTGCCACCTAACCTCCTGTCCCCATTTGAGAGATTTTTTTAAAGGTACCTCTTCATTAAGAAAATGAAGAAAACAGTTTCTTTCCCCATTTAATTACATCTCTTAGTCTTGAGGAACATTGAAGTGGTCAGCGAAGGTTCTATATACAGTCAGAAGTACCCAGCTCTGTGTTTGTAAGTCTTTTTCTTTGCTATTTCCCCAAGGCAATTGAAATTATTCTTTCATGTAATAGGAAAGAGAGATGGATTGCACGTTGGGTGGTATGTTAGTCAGCTGGTACCGCTCTAACGGAAATTCCACAACCGGACGGATTTCACAAAGAGAAATTTGTTTCTGTCACAGGCCAGTAGGCTGCATGGCCAAACTCAGGGCATCAGTTCCAGAGGAAGGCTTTCTTTGTTGACTCTGGAGGGAGGTCCTTGTGGTCCATCTTCCTTTGGACTGGGAGCTTGTGAGGCACAGGGACCCCAGATCCTTTTCAAAGGAAGTGTTCTGCTCCTAGCACTGCTTCATGGTGGTATGAGGTCCCCAACTCCCTGCTTGCCTCCCTTTCCTTTCTGTTCTAAGAGATTGCCTCAAGGCACAATACAACGTTACAACACTGAGTCCTGCACTCCAACACAACTGCCATCCATCTTCCCTCACGAGTATCATCGAAGCAGGGGTTACAGCATATGGGAACATCACAGAATGCCAGGAATCATGCTAAATTGCTAGCCAAACTGCTAAATGAGTGTTTTTTATTGTGTGTGGCGGAGGAGGGGGAACACTTCAGGCCATGACAGGAGGGAAGATGGCAACGATTTCTCCACTTAGAGGTCTTTTTGAAGAAAGATGAGAAATGATGTAAGAATCTTGAAGCACCTCAGTGACTCCAATTCTTCCTTCTACAGCTTGGAAGTTTCCTGAACAAGGTGCCTTGGCCACATTGTGGATGAATAAAATGAAGAGAACAGTTTTGTTCCCCGAAAACACAGCTCCCCAGATTCTGGTCCCTGGAGTCGGTTTTCTGAAACTCACATTGTTATAAATATTCTGCAGTGACACCTTAAATAGGCAACATAAAACCTCACTTGGCATTAGCCTCGCTTCTAGCCTCCAGGCATTACTTCATCTCAGAAAAGATTTTTAATATTTGCTTGAATTATATAACCTCATTCATCTGAGAAGCTTACAATTAATTTCCATCTAAGCTGCATCAGCACCAAGTCAGATGATGAAGAAAGACCTTTTATTATTATTACTTTTTAATTGAAAAGAAAAAGTCATTTTCCTTCTGCAAACTGAGTTTATTACTAGCTCAAGGGTTCATCGGGGGTGGGACAGTCAGGGGCAACTCACAAACTCAAGGTCCTCTCCTGAATAGTCACGAAGGTTATACTCACCATAAAAACCCCAAGGCATTTGTGCAGAACATTAATGAGGCAATGGATCAGAAGAAGCTGCAACTTCCAACAGATGACAAGTTACAAATTGGGTGAGCTGCTTTGGGCCTCCTGGGGATGGAAACCAGGGCTTCTGGGAGAAGGTGTTAGCCAACTCTGGTATCTGATTATAAAAACACAGCTGTGAAGTTTAGCCCTTGGAAATCTGACAGGGTAGGTCTTCCGATGATGGCTGCCTCTTTCCTCTGTGCCACATCACTCTGAAAAGCCTTCAGTTTGTGTCCCCATCTTGATTTTTATAGCCAATAGGATCTGGTGATACTCACTAAATACGGCATTTGCAGTCCTCCCCCTGTATCCCATCGGTCAGGTTTTCATACTGTGATGGCTTGCATGTTTCTCTGAATTTGGAAGCAATGCCATCCGTATTAGAAATGCCAGCAGGTGCACGCACAGGCTGGAAAAAAGACCTGGAGATCTCCTTCTAAAAACTAGCCAATGAAAACCTTGAGGATCACAACAGAACGCTGTCCTGCTTGCTTGCTTGCTTTGGACAGATTGCTAGCAGGGACCAATTACTGGAGGAAGAGATCATTTTTGGTAAAGTAAGGGGTCAGCAACAGTGTGGGAGATTTTCAGTGAACTGGACTGGCACAGTAGCTGTAAGAATGGACTCAAACACGCTGGCGATCACAAGGATGATTGTGACTGGCAGAATTTCATTGTACCAGAGGTCATCATGACTCAGGGTCACAGTCAACATGTCAGCAGCTATCTATATTCGCCTAAGGCTCTTTTCAAACTGTTCACCACCCTCTTTTCTCATCTTCCCTCTGACCATCTTACTTGCTCACCCTTCTGTCTAAATAAACAAGCAAGTGGACTTGGGAACAGGCCACCTATGCCTTTATGCTATCAATTTCCTGTTTTCCAGAATGTTTTATTGACAGTTCTCCCTCTGAGATTATTAGCTTCATCCTCAAGATAAAACAAACTTCAACTTCATGAATTTCTTTCCTTTTATTCCGTCACTAACAGATGAAACTGATTCCTTCTTCTGCTAGACTACTCATTTTCCTTATACCTACTCGCAACAGAGACTCGGAATCCAATACAGATATATAAAGTGATGTCTCCTTTACAGAATTAGGGGCTCTTTGAGGGTTGAGTTTAAATCTTATTCATGCATATGCTTCCAATTTCAGATTCTCTCTCTGTGCCCATACCTGATGGAAGTTGATAGTTCAAAGATGGGAACTGGTTTGCAGGAGCTGGGTATTATATACCAAATTATTATATACCAAATTACCTAGAGACCATAGAACAAGCCAGGATACCAAGTCAACTAGCAGGATGGAAAGCAGAACCTGAGATCTGGGGCCAAAGTGGATAAGAGACCAGGAAGGTAAGGGACAAGGAAGGTCAAGGACAAGGATTGGCAGACAATCTGCCTCACCTTCCAGAAGTGACCTCCAAGCACTTGTAAAGGCTTTGTATATGGCCCAAGGTCCAGTGAGTCTACTAGACCAATTTTAGAGGGTCATCCTGGCAAATGTGGGGACACAGTAGGCATTCGGTAAATGCTAGGGAGTAAGCAATACATGAATTAATAAAAGACTTTACCAATACTTGCCTTCTCTTCCTTCTTTACTATTTGATAGCTAGAAAGACTGGTAATTAGGGTATCTTGGGATAATTACCACTTCTGGTAATCATCAACCAGTCCAGCTATTCTTCATACCTGTCACAGCCATGATGTGAAGAATGGAATAACAAAATTCCACCAAGGGAGAGTGACAGAGTTTTATTTCTAGATGTTTCTTCATGTTAAGTCCGATAGCTTTCTTGGCAGAGGAATGGTACAGGAGAGCAGGTAATGGCTGTCAGCTAGCACCAGATTCTTTAGCTTCTTGTAGAAACTACCATAGAAGCTATTAAGACCCTGGGGCACTCCTTTGCCCCACACATCATCCTTCTAGTAACATCTGCTCAGTGGGCTAGGGATCAATTATCTCTACAGAGGAGATATTGCTGCCAGTCCTCAAGGCAAAAACCCTGCATGTTAGGCCAGCCTTGGACAACATCCCAGAAGCTTGATTTTAGCCTCTGGACATCACTTTATCTCAGTCAAAGGGTTCTGCACTTTTTTCTATAGGTATAGGTAAAATGCACACCTCAGAGGGACTGACAAGCTGGGTTGTGGCTTTTAAAGGAGTTTGATCTCAACCACCCAAGGCAGGGGTCTGTTGGCAACTGCATCTAACATCAGGGTGGGTTTGGGGGTCAAGCTGCCACCCTAAGCTACTGCTTGTCATGTCATCTTTTGTTCTTTTATTCAACAAACGATGGTTGAGCAACTTTTGTGTTCAGGTCTTGTTGAGAGCGAGGAGCCTGCAGGAAAGAATCTTACATAAAAAGTCCTTTGAATCCAGCAGGAATATCAATTATTGCACTGCAAAATAAGGTGATAAGATAAAAAGTAACAGATGACTCCATAAGAAGACAAGGGAGGCAAAAATCTAAGTAACTCCCAGCACTAGCAATTTTCTGAAATCTAGTTAAGCATGGGAAACTTTTATCTGGGAATAAAATTGCAAGGGACAATCTTTGGAAAATGCTGCAGTCAAACTTTTGGATTTCATCTCTCTCATAGAAGTTTTATCTTCATTAATACTCTCCAAACTAATGTGCCTTGGAGCACTAGACTTGCACAGGAGGTTAACTGCGATTAACATGAATAGCCAGACTAAAAAAAAAAAAAAAAAGTGGAGTGGAGAAAAGCTCCATACTTGCTTCCTTCCCAACTCCCAGCTGAGAGATTTAGAATCCATTTTAAGCGTCTCAGTATTTTAAGATAACAAGAGGGTAACATTTAACGTGTTAGAGGTTCTACACTTCCAGGAGAAAAGAAAAATGATTAGCAAATATTTAAATTGGAGACTTTTTGACCACCCCAACTCCCCAGCGTCTCGGGATAACTTCATGGTGGCATTAAGATGAGCCATGAGGAACAGAAGGGATTGCAGCTGAGAACAAGGGCTCTTTCCTTGGGCACTCTTGTCTCCTTGTCATTCATATTCTCTAACGTCATGCTTCTTTTCAGGACTGACATTGTTCCTGCCTATTTCCTTGTCGTCTCTTTGAGTGAGAAGCCTGAGAAGAGGAACATCCGCTTCTTCTCCATACAAGCATTCCTGCTCAGTACCACTAATGAGGACTTTCTGAAATGACTCCCAAATTTGGGGATTTAGTGTCTCAGAGTCTTTACTGCTTGCTTGGCACTGCCAATTATGTCCCTAAGAGGCAGCATCTCAGGGCACTAGTTCAACATCAGCATGGTACGAGTTCAACCTGAGTGGAGCAGTGGTACATTGGCTGTGGATGGAGCTCCTGATTGCAGAAATGCACTCAAGTGGACCTTTTTACAGTTGTAGCAGATGAACTGAAGGATGACTAAGATCCCTAACAGTGTCCCTGGGGATAAGGCCCACAAAGAAGATTGTAAAGAATCTGAGAGCTTAAAGGTCATCATCCAGCAGAGAGAAATTGTCTAGCTCCCCTACAGGCACTTGGGTCTTGAGTTGTCTTTCTCAATGGGAAATAGAGGAAGAGAGATAGAGGGAGGGAGAGAGGAAGAAAGGGTAGAAGAGAGGAAGAGATGGAAGGAGGATAGCGGGGAAAGAGAATAAAAATTCGACGTCTCCACTTGACCACTCATTGGGTCTTCCCAGAGTTCCCCAAATATACCATCCTTTTGCCTCCTAATTTGACTCTCTTCCTTTAAGCTGGAGATTTGGCCCTTACACCACAGTCTCAGTCATCTAGTGCTGCTATAACAGAAATACTACAGTGGTTAGCTTTAGCAAAGAGAAGTTTATTGTCTCACAGACCGGTGAGCTGGAAATTCAAATTCAGGGCTTCAGTCCATTCCAAAGGAAGGCACTCTGTCTGCCATCTGTGGAAAAAAGACCCTGGTCAGCCTTCCCTTCATCTGGGAGCATCTCAGCATAGGAATCTCAGGTCCAAAGGATGAACTTGGTGGACAACTAACCAATTTTAGAGGGAAAAACCAGTCAATTCCATGTTTAGTCACTAGTCTCCAGAAGAGACGATTTTTCAATAGCAAAATTTACAGAGATAACCACCATCTCCGCACACGAAAGGTGAACTTTTACATGACTGCCCTCATCACCTACACTGAAATAGAAGCTTGGCTTTATACTTGATAACCTAGAATCATAATAAATTGTGTACAAGGACTGCCTGTTAAGTACACGAACAAATCCTAGAAAAACTGCTAAGTACTTCATCACTGAGTATCACTATGGTGACCTTCAGAGTACATCCCTTGGGAAGATGTGCACTGGGCCATCACCTAGTCCACCATCCAAAGCAATTTTGGAACTTTTTTTTCTTGGAATGGCTATCAGAGTTGTCTTCGTGTCACTTTGATGCCCTGAATGTCATCAAAATGTCTTCCTTTCAATATTTCCTTTCTCTTCTGACAAAGAAAAAGTCCTTGGAGTCCAGCCCAGGCGACTACGGAGGGTGTTCCAATAAAGTTATTTGTTTACTGGTTAGAAACTCCCTCACGGACAGCTAGACAATTAAGTTTGTGAACTTAATTGCCACCATGTATGATGGCTGTTACAGAAAGTTCCAAAATTACTTTGAATAGTGAAGCAGGAGCTGGCATTGGTGCATAGCTTCCCAAGGGTGTTACTTTTAAGGTGACTGTAGTGACTTTGAGCAACAAAGTATGTAGCACTTAGAGCAATAAAGTTTGTGGACTTAATTGTTGGACCTACTATGCAATCAATCAATCTGCTTTCAGGGGTGGATTTGGCCCCTGTCTCTAAAATAACAAATATTGCTGGTTTGCAGAAATAGTAGTACATGTTGTTGTTGTTAGGTATCGTTGAGTTGGTTCCAACTCATAGCAACCCTATAAACAACAGAAAGAAACACTGTCTGGTCTTGGGCCATGTCCACAATCATTTTTATGCTTAAGCCCATTGTTGCAGTCACTGTGTCAATCCATCTTGTCAAGGGTCTTCCTCTCTTTCACTGAGCCTCCACTCTACGAAGCTTAAAGTCCTTCTCCAGGGACTGATCTCTGCTGATAACAGGTCCTACGTATGTAAGGCACAGTCTTGCCATCTTCGCTTCCAAGGAGCACTCTGCTTGTACTTCTAGAACAGATCTGTTAGCTCTTTTGGCAGTCCATGGTACATTCAACATTCTTCTCCAACACCACAATTCAAAGACATCAAATCCTCACAAGTGGACTAGTAAGTAACATTATCTTAAATGGAGAAAGGATTGGGGTAGTCAAGGATTTCATTTTACTTGATTCCACAATCAATGTCCATGTAAGCAGCAGTTGAGAAATCAAAAGACATATTGCACTGGGACAATATGCTGCAAAGGACCTCTTTAAAGTGTTTAAAAGTAGGGATGTCACTTTGAAGACTAAAATATGTCTAACCTAAGCCATGGTATTTTTAGTCACATCATATGCATGCAAAAGCTGGTCTATGAACAAAGAAGATGGAAGAAGAGTTGATATCACTATATTGTTTCAGATAGTTATATTACAATAATATCTACATCCATAAAGAGGTTTAATTTTTTTCCATTTATAATAAGAGGACAATTGCTTCTCATTTCTATGGTGGATGAAAGAAGCTTCACACTGCCTTTATTAATAAGTATTTTAGAACTTATCCACCAGGTGCTCCTTGAATACTCTGGGGGTCAGTTCTACCCTGGGCCCTAGGGTCACCATGAGTCGGATCCGACTTGATGACATTTGGCTATTTTAGAACTGCAAACAGTTTTCTGAAGCTAGGATGCATGAAGAGAGCTGAGACAAAGGCCGTAATACTCTTTGACTGGGGAACTTCAAGGCATTTATGTACCTGTCACCATGAGTCGGATCCAACTTGACAGCACTTGGCTGGCTTGGCATAACATAAAGTTAGTGACATCATTTACAACAAGAAAATCATCACAGAACAGATATGTATATCACAACTTAGATTACTAAATTCCATTTGTTACAGCAAACATATTACAACAAACACAATATCCTATAATAACATACAGAAAATAAATACAATCTCTAATAACAAATCCATAAGCAATTTTGCAGTAATTGTAGCCTCAATGTTAAGGGTCTTAGTCTGTAAGAAGTAACAATGAAGCACTGTACTTAAAGGACAGAATATCACAGGAGAAAGTCTGCTCATTCTCGGCAAGCAAACTACCTAAAGCTTGATTTCACGTTGTCAGCCTACAGAGTACACATAGATAGACCTCTGTCAGCACGTTCATTCACTCCAGGCTTCGCATTTTCAAAGGTACTTTAATCGTCTACCTTCTTATTCTTGGAAGACTGCTCACTAACTACAGTTATGACTTGTGGTCAGTGGCGTCAACACACAATGGTTTTATATTTGCTGAATGAACAATTGGGGACTTACGATTTTTCTATCGCTGCACATTCTAGAAAACTTCTCCAAGACATAGATGCTCCAGTTGTTAAACAATGTTCAGAGCCTTGCTGAGAAGTTTAAGTTAGGCTATTTACATCTTTAAAATCCTTCAGTTTACTCTATAAACATGCTTACCCCGTTGAGAGACAGAGAGATGTTGAGAGACAGAGAGACATAGAGAGAGAGAGACAGAGAGAGACAGACAGACAGCGAGAGAGAGACAATTACCAAACTAGCTAGAATTTATCATTGAAGATAGCAGACACTGACTTTGGGTTAACTTGGGCAGACAAGCAATTTGTGGGGTTATGCCATCTGCCTCGTGCTGACGTGCTGTTGAATCTATTCTGAGCCACAGTGGCCACATGTAGAGCAGAACGAAACACTACCCGGTCCTGCACCACTTCCACAGTTGTTTTTACACTTGAGCTCACTGTTGTAGTCACAATGTCATCTTATCTCATTGATGATCTTCCTCTTTTTCTTTGACACTCTATTTTACCAAGCATGATATCCTCCTCCAGGGACTGGTTCCTCCTAATAACCTGGCCCATATACAGGTGGAAAACCTAGCCCAGCCCAGTGCCACGGAGAGGACCAAATTCAGTAACAGTCAGGAGCCAAGAGTTGGGGTCGGGGAGAGGTGGCAGGTTGCTAAGAGTGTAGCCAAAATCTTACCTCAGACAGAGCCAAACTAAGGTGCTCATGCCACCATCTGTGGTTAGCAGGCTGGATGCTGCTATTGGTATTTCTGCTCCTGCCACCACTGGACCCTAGCCATCAACTCTGATGCTACCAGAATGAAATCTGTCCCCTGCTTGATTTTGTTTGATAATCTCCCTGCACTCCAGTTTCCAGGGTTCAGAGAGGATCAGTGCCTGAGGTCTTGCCTCCTCACAGTTGAAGAGAAGTCCCTATTTCTGCACAAGAGACACATAGTGGTGCATTCTCCACACTTGGGAAAAGTTCAAATATGAGGAGTTAATCAAAAGCAAAGACAGCAAAGATCCACCGTACTGGTTTCATAAAATGGTAGATTAAAAAAGGTGACCCCTCCAAATTCTGATGAATTTTTCATAGGATTCCTTTATGTAATAAGCATCTCTGCTACATTTAAAACACAGTTTATAAATCAACCAGCTTTCCTAGAACTCATCCCTCTGTAAAGTGAAAACAGAGGCAACTATATTTTACATCCAAGTATGTACTTGGTTCATAAACTCCATAACAAATTAAGATAATATTACAGAAACTAAAAAGACAAACATTTGGAAATGTATCTGAAAGCCCAGGACATAGTTACAAGGATATAAATATAAACATAAAATGTAGAGAAAACAACCGTGGCAATATTTAATGTTTTTTACATAATTTTTCCTATTTAAGACAATCAGTCTGTGCTCATGATTCATGAAATGTTCCATATTTTTCTGCTATAATTTTGTACCATGTATGTAGCAAACACAGAAGTTCTCAGCTAATGGCAAAAAAGAATTCTCTGTAAGCATTTCCGGTGGTCAAAGATTTATTTGCTTTGCTCAGATAAACCGTGGAATTATCAGTGCCTGGATTCATCACAGGACAAATATGTGATCATCATTTACTAGATTCAAAAGGAAAAAAAAAAATTGACTCATAAGCAGAAATTTGGGTGACTGTGAAGATACGGGTTCCGTCACTAATATTTCCAATGTCCTCACCTAGGAAAATCCCAGCTCTGTGTAACTGGGGGTTCATTCATAGGTTGCTTACAGGTGTGGTGCTGGCTAAGCATGCATAGCTCACCATTTCTCAAATCCACGGCCAAAAACCAAGTTAGCAGAACCACATAATTGTCCCCTGTTGGTTAACAGATTATTTGAAAACACTCAGATCCTCTTCTGTTCGTGTTCCCACATTGACCCCTCCCAGTATCAGTGGCCAGAGATGAAATAAAGGGATCCCAGGACACAAAATGAGTAGATGAATCTCTCAGCATACCACTTCCAATTCTGTTTGAAACACCCATGTGAACACTCTTCAGGCCATCAGAAATAACGAGGAAGTGGTTGGTCATGTCAGCATTCAGAATCATATGCACACTGCCAAGGTCAAGATAGAGGAAGAGGATCTTTCTCAATTGGTCACAGAGAGTAGAAATATCTTTAGATCTTGGCAGTGACTTAAACCCAGATATTGCACAAGGTAGGGCTCAGAGCGGCAGGGAAGCAGGAGGAGGAGCCATTTTTTGGATTACCTACATCTCTAATTAGTTCTCATTATCAGGACAAGGGGTAGACTTGTTTGTCCTCCTACTGTGCCTGTGTGGATGAAACCAAAGGGAGCCTCGGAAAACACCTCTGTACCTAGAACATGAAACTGTACTAATTTACATGGCTTTCTTATGCTTTAGTTCATTGGAAGGTGCTTGGACATGGCTGCCATCATGGGATTTCAGCACTCTTGGGTTTACCTGAAGAATAGCTCTCAGGTGGGAACCTAGGTCTGTCATACAACAAGTGTCCCGTGTGCCCAATGGATCTGATGTTCTCCTGAGCGACTGTAGAGCAGAAGAGGTACAATAGACCCTCCCCATAAGGCTCCACTAGAATGCAACTAATGTAGTTGAGGCTGTAGATGTATCTATTTTTAAAGATAAGTCAGGCAGATAAGACAGCCACTTAATTCTTTAAAGTGTTCACCCATGGTCACTGTCTCCTGTCCAATAGATTCTCCTCCTGCCTTCAACTGCTTCTACCAACAGCTCAGCTCTCCCTTTTTTTTTTTAATGAAAATATTCCAAGTCTCTTGAGCATGGGAACACGGTAGGTGTTTGATTAGCCTGATGGATGGGTGAGGGTGATCCAAACCCAACAGTAGCAAGGGCAAAAGGTGAGCATACGCAGACGACCTGTTAACTTCACAAACTCATCCTAGAAAAAGTGCTACAGATCTCACTGCTGAATACCACTACAGTTACCTTTAAAGTACTCCCCTTGGGAAGGTTTGCACGCCTACCAGGGCCTAGTCTACCCTTCAGAGGAATTGTGGAACACTTTCTGGAATGGCCACAGTGCTATTGTGTTACCATCAATGTCCTGAATGTCATAAAACATCTTCCTTTCACTATTTCCTTTATCTTCAGGTAAAGAAAAACTCATAGTGAGCAAGATCAGGTGAGTAGGGAGCGTGTTCCAAAACAGTTATTTGTTTACTGTCTAAAAACTTTCACAGATAACTAAGTTTACAAACTTGCCAACTTGCCACAGTGTGCAGTGGCCATTCCAGAAAGAATTCCAAAATTGCTTTGAAGGGTGGACTAGAACTGGCATCACTGCATAGATTACCAAGGGGAGTACTTCATTGGTGATTGTAGTGATATTCAGCAATGAAATAAGTAGCACTTACAACAAATTAAGTCCATGGTTTGGTCAACAGCAGAGCTCTTTGCTACTGAGCCACCAGGCTCCTCTCTGCAGGAAGTTGATTATGTCAGGGCATGTCAAAATGGAAAAGGTCTTAAGAAAACATGTAGTCTACCCGTTCTTACCTTAAATCTCTCTGGCATCCTCACCTAACCCACTCTCTCACCTGAGCGGCCAGTAAACTTCTGCTGAATGTGAAAATTAGTCCTTCTTTAGACAAACCTGACTTACAAAAATGTTTCCATCTATTGTACGACCTTGAGTTTCTAGTGCGATTGGGCCTTACTCAGTCTGATATATCTTCCATATACTTGATAGCCATATTTTAATTTACCCAATGTCTTAACTGCTGAACTGGAAACCCTGGTGGTGTAATGGTTAAGTGCTATGGCTGCTAACCAAAAGGTTGGCAGTTCAAATCTACCAGGCACTCCTTGCAAATTCTATGAGGCAGTTCTGCTCTGAGCTATGGGTTTGCTATGATTTGGAATCAACTTGATGGCAGTGTGGGTTTGGTTTGGGTATCTGCCCGACTATACTGTCGTATTCACCCAGAAAAATCAACCAAAGAATGTAAAGAAGACATCTCTGTGACTTGCCCACTGACTGAAAGCATTGTGAAGACCAAATGATGAATTCCTTGGTGACAATGATGAATTGCCCCATGCACTCTCTCTTTAGTTTAAGTAATTGTGATGAGGGAAAGCCCTTCCCATGCCTTTCAGTACAGGTCATGTAACTTATGCTCCAGACCCAACAGGCCTGTTGAGTTTGTCATGAGCTGCCTAAACTGGCTGAGCAAGCTGTTGACTTGTTTCTTCTATGATAATAAAGGCTCCTTTTTTAGCAGGCTGAATGTGCTTTGGGTTCTAAAGGATCCTATTTACAGACCTGTAGCTACTGATTTCTATCATTAGGATGTTGGATTTGCAAGTTATTGTTTTGTGGCTACTAAAGCAAGCATAGATGTATGTGCACGGAGCTTTCCTGGCTGATACAGGAGAGGAAAATCTTGGGGCTGCCTGGTCCCTTGGTACAATCTGAGGATAGGTTGGGAAGTATCCTGGGAGGTTGAACAAAATTTCTTTCTCCTGTTTAAATAATAGAGCTGACATTGAATTGAACCACAGAGACTAAGTAGGTTGCAGATTCACGCAGAGGCATCTTCACAGGTCAAAGGCTCCTCATTTTACTACAGGGCCTACCTTACCAGTAAAACCTGATAGCCATCACAGGTGCACTTCTGAGGAAAGTGGCTTTTTAACCAATCCCTTATTTGTTATTTCCTTGAATTTCTTTGATTTCTCTAAGGATCTATTATTCTGGAAACTTATAAAAATGCATCTTGTAGAAAACTTTCTTTTTGTACATCTTCCAGTGATCTGGTTAGGGAAGGCTTGAGAACAAAGCCTTAAAAAAGATTTAGCTGGAGTTAGAGTCTGTTTCTGAAAGCTAGGAGAGGAAAGAGCAAAGAAAGTAGCTGGTAAAGTCTCACCTCTACGCAAAATGGAAACAATGAAAATACATGCTGGCCTCCTGAAGACGTAGAGAGCAGAGAGAAATCGAGAACTTTGCTTCTTAGTGCTGCTGCAACAGTAATAAATAGGAACATACACTCACACTATAGGACAGAGTAGAAGTGCCTCACAGAGTTTTCAAGGAGCACCTGGTAGATTTGAACTGCCGACCTTTGCACTCAACCACTGCGCTGCCAGGGTTTCCTTCTCACAATTAGGAGACTAGAAGTCTGAATTCAGGTCCCCAGCTGTTGGAGAAGGCTTGCTCTCTCTTCCGGCTCTGGAGCGTGGTTCTTGTGTCTTTCAGTGTCTGTTCCTTGGTTCCTTGGCGATCTTCATGTGGCATCACTTTGGTCTTCCTCCCTCTGTGTTTCCTCGACTCTGTGACCCAAATGTCCTCTTTATGTCTCAGTGGTGATTGGTTTAAAACACATGCTACACAATATAGACTCCTTAACGTATAAAGAAAACACTCTTCCCAAATAGGGCTTCATCCACCAGTAGAGGGATTAGGATTTGTACCACGTGTTTTGGTATGACACAGGTCAACCCACACCAAAGACCCTGTGGAGAAGGGTGGCAGAGAGAAGAGGTGTCTTGTATTTAGGTTTGATCAAACTTTCATGCCGCAAACTTTTGTGTCCATACTTCCTCTGTCGGCATTCCTTCTTCTTCCATTGTCTCTCCACCACTGTCTGCCAGGTTGTCACACTGTGGTGACTTGCATGCTGCCATGATGCTGGAAGCTGTGCCACGAGTGACACAAATACCAGCAGGGTGACCTATGTCTGAAAATCGACCACAAAACCCTATGGCTATGCCATGGATTGGACCATGTACTCTAAAAAAGTGTGTGTCCACCTGGTTAGGCCACAATTCTCAGGATTGTATAATTGTCCCCATTTTGTGATCTGATGTGATTTTCCTATGTATTGTCAATCCTGCCTCTACGATGCTGATGAGGGAAGATTAGTGGCAGTTATGTTAATGAGGCAGCATGTAGTCTGCAGGCTTATGTTGTGTCTTGAGTCAATCTCTCTGGAGATATAAAAGATAAAAGTGGATGAAGAAACAGGGAAATCCTGTGCCACCAAGAACGTAGTGCCAGAAGAGTATGTCCTTTGGACCCCAGGTCCCTGATTGGAGTGGCTCCTAGAAGTGATGACAAACTGATGACTAGGACCTTCTTCTGGAGCCAACCAAGGGAGAAAGCCTTCCCCCAGAAGCTGACACCCTGAGTTTGGATTTCCAGCCTAGGAGACTGTGAGAGAATAAAAGTATCCTAGTCAAAGCCATCCACTTGGAGTATTTCTGTTATAGCAGCAGTAGATGACTAAGAAAGGATGCCTGCAGGATATCATCTGTTATAGTGCTGCAAGGTGAACCTGAAAAGTTGGAAGACCCTCAAAGTGGCCACACCAGTGGACTCGAGCATCTGAACAGTAGTGAAGATGGTGAGGGACTGGGCAATGTTTTGTTCAGTTGTACTCGAAGTCTTCTTGAGTCTGAGTCCATCTCATAGCAGCCAACAACATTTTATGTGTTAGGATACTCTTGTTTCTTCAGGGCTTACAGTAACACCAAGAAAGAGGGTTTTGTGCACAAGATATACATTTAAATTAAGAGGTTCAAATCTCAGTGTCGGAGACTGTAGGATGCTAAGATGAACTTTCTCCACCTCTTTCTCTCTACCTATCCTTTATACCATAAAACAGTCTGTTCCTACCTCTCAAGATGCCACATTTGGCTCTGGATTAGTTGTCTCAGTTCTCCTGTACTACACTCAGAGTTCCTTTAGGGCAAGCAGTATATCTAACTCATCATTGCATCCTGGCTACAAAATCAAAAATTCATTGTCAAGTTGATTCTGACTCATAGTGACCCTGTAGGACAGAGTAGAACTGCCCTGAAGAGTTTTCAAGGAGTGCCTAATGGATTTGAACTGCTGATCTTTTGGTTAGCAGCCACAGCTCTTCACCACTGCATCACGAGCATTTAAATCTTGGTAAATGGGATCCACTTGATGGGTATCAATTGTTCAATTAACTGGAATTTTTGAGATGTCTCTTCAAAGTGCCCTTCATGATGCCATTATCCAATAGCCTATTAAATTTCTCTTTTCCCACTCTACAAAGATTACATGTGAAAATGAACAAGGGATAGACCATCAGGTTCACATTTCAGGCTAGTAGTGAGGATTTTTCCAAGATGCAGGCAGAATGATCAGAATTAGAACACTTGAATACTTCCCTATCAGTTACCCAGCTACACATGGATTTCTTTATAGGAATTCTAACAGACAGAACATCTGGCCACCACTTTACCAACAGCTGCAAACTTCAAAGCTCTGGTCAAAGTCTGGCTGAAGGCCCAGGTATTACCTCTGACCTTCTCACATCTCTTTTGACCCTGGCATGTTTAAAGGGAGGAAGAAACAGTTGAATCCCAAGAGAAGGCTTAAGTCTACTTTTTCTACAGTACTGGAGTAGAAAAAGATGTGCCATGGGTGGGTGGAGCTTGGGCTTCTGTCTTTTAAGCTTGTTGATGGTGTCCACTTGTAATCATGACTTATTCTGGTTAGTAATGTTTTCTCCTTTAAACATGGGCTAGCCATGATGGAGAAGAGTCTGCAGGGGTAAAAGGCTGAATGTTCTCTTCCCCTGAAGATGATATTTTTGTGATTCTTACAGATTATGGTCATGGACTGTGTGTAGCCATTTGGCTGGGTCACGATCCCCAATATTTTATGATTGGCCTCCATTTTGTGATTCTCTTATGTAGTATGTTAAAGAGGGTTAAGGTGGGACTCTAAATCCCTTCCTAAGGTCACCTCCCTGATTCACTGTAAAGGGAGTTTCCCTGGAGTGTAGCTTGTACCACCTTTTACCCTTTCATCCTACAAGGGATAAAAGGAAAGAGAAGCAAGCAGAGAGTTGACAGTCTCATACCATCAAGAATGCAGCACCAGAACAAGAGAAGGTCCTTCAGATCTGAGGTTCCTGTTCCAAGATGCTCCCTGCCCGAAGACTGATGCAACACAAGGACATTCCTCCAGAGCTGACAAGGGGGAAATTCTTCCCCTGGAGTGGACATTCTGCATTTGGACTTGTAGACTACTGGACTGTGTAAGAATAAACTTGTATTTGTTAAAGCCATCTACTTTTTGGTATTTCTGTTAGAGCAGCACTAGCAGACTAAAACAGAATTTGATACCAAGGGAGTGGGGTGCTGCTTTAACAAATACATAAAATGTGGAAGTAGTTTTGAAATTATGAATGGATAGAAGACTCAGACGGAACTGAAAACAACTGTTGACAAAGAAGGCACAGAAGGTGAGAAATAAGTAACAGAGGACCAGTGGCACCAGCAGCTGACAGGCAGCCGCAGAACCAGAGTAGTGTGAGACAGTCTTTCAGTCAACCCACAGAGAAAGAGAGCTGAGTGCCTGTGTTTAGGAAAGTTCTTGACACAGTGGGGTGCCTCCAGGCACTTAAATTGATGGAGCTACAGAGCTTTGGTACATTTCCCCCAGCAGGGTAGATGTGGACTTGAGACCTGGGCTATGAGGTCACAGGAAGCAGAGGCCAAAAAGACAAAGAGCAGGAGAAGCTGAGCTGCCTCAGTCTCAAAACATATAGCCATGACCTCAGAGGTTTAGAAGGGTGGAACCAGGCTTTCTTGTTTGTAAGAGTAGAATTGCCACTCAGTTGGGCTTAGGGTGCACCTAAAACTGAGGGGGCAGAGTTGTTGTCCCAGTGAGCCTAGAAGACAGAGTTGTAGTATAGGGCCAGGGTCTCCACTCAGAATTTAGAGGGTGTGTCCAATACCTAGAGTCTGGAGGGCAAGGCTAATGTGTAAATTGTCTCAGAGAGAAGAGGATTATTTTCAAAGCTTCAAGAGCTACTGAAATGTGTTTTTTTGACTTGGCTTGTTGCCTGTTAATGCTGTCTTTCCCTGCAATTTCTCCCATTTGTATTGGAAATGTCTAGTTTGTGACTGCCCGTTCTACTATTGTACTTCAGAGGCAGGTAACTTGTTTTCTCAATTTCACAGAGGTAGAGAAATTTTTGTTTTTTGGACTTGGAACTTAAGACTTTTGGTATCATGAGATGGACATGTTTTTGCTATGACTTTTGCTGTGATAGGATGAATGAATTACATTTTTCAAAGACATTATTTTTGGGGGAAGCAAAGGGTGGAGTGTCATTGATTGGACTGTGTCTCCCCAAAAATGTGTGCAGCCATTTAGCTGGGCCATGATTCCTAATATTTTATAATTGTCCTTCATTTTGTGATTCTCCTATGCTATATGGTAAAGAGGGTTAGGATGGGATTCTAAATTCCTTCCCAAGGTCACCTTCATACTTCATTGTAAAGGGAGTTTTCCTGGTGTATAGCTTGTGCCACCTTTTATCTTTTCATACTACAAGGGATGAAAGGGAAGGGAAGCATGCAGAGAGTTGGCAATCTCATACCACCAAGAAAACAGCACTGGGAGAAGAGTGTGTCCTTCAGACCTGAGGTTCCTGTTCCAAGATGCTCCCTGCCCAAGGACTGATGCAACACAAGGACATTCCTCCAGAGGTGACACAGAGAGAAAGATTTTCCTCTGGAATGCACATTGTGCATTTGGAATTGTAGCCTACTGAACTGTGTAAGAATAAACTTTTCTTTGTTAAAGGCATCCACTCATGGTATCTGTTACAGCAGTACTAGATGACTAAAACAATTGGCATGTTAGTGGAGTTCATCAAGAAGTCACTGACCCTACATTTTATTTTCATTACTAGTAACAATAAAAATGTTCTTTGTCAGCTATTGTTAACCTTTTCTTACCTTATGACATCTGTTTTACCACTTATATGCTTTGGTGAGCAGCTTTCACTAGGCTACCAACCAAAAGATTGGCAGTTAACATGAACTCATAGTGCCACAGAAGAAAGGTCTGGTGATCTGCTTATACAAACGATTAAAGCCCATAACACTCTGTGGAACTCCATGCTACTCTTTAGCACATGGTGTCACCATGAGTTGGAATTGAGTTGATGACAACAGGTTTGTTAAGGTTTGGTCCTTTTTTAAGGGGCGTTGCTAGCCCTGGAGGAGGCAACATCAGTGACCCCAGCCTTGTGGCTTTTAAGGGGAAGAGACTGTTCACCATGTTCTAAATCCCACATCCCTTAAACACTACCACATCTTTCAAAGGTTAAGCACAATTCCACTGGGTTGCTGTGCTGAATGTTTCCCCTGGTTTTCATTCACTCCATTTTGAATTCTGCCCCTGTTTAGTAAACTGAGTCCAGCATGTCTCAGATGGCTACTGATTCCTTTGTTTTTATGGCAAGGACACATATTTTTAAAGAAACAATTGTTGACTGTGTTTCCCATTTGGGAGCTATTAGGCGATTATGTTCCTAGATTCTGCATCTCAATAGCCTGAGTCCGGGCTATTTTCATACAAAACCTGGAGAGATTATCTGCTTTGTGCAGGCTGCAAGGTGAGTGGCAGAGTTGAGATTAAGCCCCATTCCTCTGAATTTCCATTGTGTGGTTCTTTTCATGTCATCATGCTGGGTCCCCTCTTGCCCCTGCCATCTTCATTACCTTCTTCAGCGAGTGACCTTCAGTAAGTTAGATGATCTTTCTGTGTGGAGTTCTAATTAGTGCATCACTACCCAGGGATACTGTGAGGGCAATAATGAATAGCCACAAAACACTACAATATACAGGACTATGTAAACACCAACGTGGCACGACTATTTTGTAGTAATTAACTTGGCATCCAACAAGGGAGAAATCGGTACAGCGATTTCTACGACTTTGCAGAAACTGCAATTTTCTCTGCCTCTTAAAAAAGTGCCCCATAGCCAGAAAAGAGAATCATGATGTGCATACGAATTCATACCAAGACATTTTGTAGATTAGTATTGTTTTTCCTTCTCTAATGTTGTTCTTTGAGACACATCTATTGTCCAGTGGGAAAGTGGAAATGTGGAGTTTTATCATAATCCTCTATAAGCAATAGCTATTATGTACATTATATCAATGAGTTCTAATCTGCAAAATAAGCCCAGGGCTGGAAAACTTCATCCCTGTTGTATGGATGAGAAAATTGAGGCTCAGCAATCAAGTAACTTCATTTAGATGAAATCAGTTAACAAATGACGGAAGTATGATATGAATCTCAATCTGTTTGGTTTCAAGGTCCCCCCCTCCTTCTGTATGGTATTGTTAACTAGCTTTGCACTTTTAGTTAATTTCCCAGAAATGATATAAACACAACAATTATCCATTCATACACTCCTGTTTGTCTCAGAAGCCAATGATCCAGAGTTTTCAATTTGCTAGACATTAGCCACACAACCTAGAATTATGGAACACATAAATCTCTGTAGCCCACCTGTGGGTCAAACTCAAGATGCTACTAACTTCTGTGGTCACACCCAGAGTCAGATTCCCTATGTCCCATCTACCTCTTTATGATCAGTTTTCAGTAAGGGGGGGGAAAAAGTGTTGATGATAAAGAATAGGAGAAATTAAAATACTTTCGGTTAATCAACAAAAATGTGTTGTACCAGGTAGGGAAACTAGATTAATGGAAATGAAACGACCAGCCTGGAAAGAGTAAGGGTGTTCACCCATCACCCACTGAGGTGAATGTATCCCATGTCACCTAACAACAGGTACAAAAAGAACACAAGCCCCAGCTGCTGTGTAAACTTTCACCGACAACACAGCACAATATTATTTTAAAAAAACATAAAATAAAAACAATGTCTTGCATGAAATTTTAAAACCATTGAAAGGCCATCAGGATAATGGTAAGTGATCTTTACCCATGTAAACAGTCTATAGAATTGCAAGTCGTTTTCTGGGTCAGTGCACTCAATCTTGTACATTGACAAACACTGAGATGACCAACTGAGCAATTTGTTGCAGGTGAGTTTTCTGTAATTTTGCATCAGTTACTTTCACATAAATATTATGATTACATACTTGCCAGCAGCCAAATGTTGGATGAGTCTGTATCCTCCCCAGGAGTCCTGGTGGCCGATGGTTAAGTGCTCAGCTGCTCACAATAAAGTCAAGGGTTTGAACCTGTTGGCCTCTCCAAGAGAGAAACTATGTGGAGATCATTATGGATGTAAAGATTACAGCCTAGGAAACCCAACGGGCAGTTCCACTCTGTCACATCGTGTCACTAGGAGTTGAAACTGACTGAATGGCACACAATCACAACATCCTCTCTTCATAACTCATTCCGTGATAGTCCACATTTCAACTTGTAGTTCTTTAAAGCTGAACTTGGAGCATGCTTCTTTTCTCCATCTCAGCTGGGATGCAGAACAGACGTTTACCATCTCAAGTGCAGCCATTTTTCGTGTCTCGAAGGCCAGTTTGCATTACACATGTGTATACAGCCAGTCCCTGGCTGGCATAAAGTGGCCAAGGGTTCAGCTACTCACCCCAAAGCTGGAGGTTCTAGTCCACTCAGAGCCACCTTGGGAGAAAGGTCTGGCTATCCACTTCTGAAAAACCAGCCATTGGAAACACTACAGAGCTCAGTTCTAGTCTGACACATGTGGGGTCTCCATGAGGTGGAATGATCCAAAGGTAACTGCTGTGTGTGTACATTATAATCATTAACAAACTTCACTGATACAAAAAATTGACAAAAATACACAACACACGAATGTACAGCTCAGTGATTTCTCACAAAACAAACACTTGTGGAACCACCACATCGGTCGAGACATTGAACACTGCCAGGCCGTAGCTATCAAGTTTGGTTTCTGCTCTCGTACTCCCTACCTCACTTCCTCTTGATCACAGAGAACCATTTTGGAACCACGCAGCTATTTTTTGGTATGCATTCACTGCTGCCCAATATTGTACTATGTAATTATACTACCATTTCTTTATCTACTGTTCCAGGTGATGAACAATGCAATGGACAAAGTCTTCTGTATGTCTTTTTGTTCACTCATGTATGTTTCTATCTGTTTTATGACTACAGTTGAAATTACTGTTCACCACTCATCTGCCAGAATCCCGTGTGGCAGAAGTGGTTTGTGATCAGCTGCTAACCCAAAGGTTTGAACTCACTCAGCAGCTAGAGGGAGAAAGGCCTGGTCAACTGCTTCCAGAGAAAGTACAGCCAAGCTCGCTCCTCAGAACGGCTGTATTCTTCAGCTCATGAGGGTACCGCACATCAAGTGCCAACTTGATGGCAGCTAACAACTACAACCTATCTGTCCACTTGTCCTCCTTTGCTGGTACAAGTGATACTGTCATGTTGGAATATCATCAGTTTTTCAAATACTAGCAGGTCAAACAAAGTGGACACCGCTCAGTAGAGCTTGTAGACCAGACTAAGGACAGGGTAGGAAGGAGTGGTGATGGGATGACTACAGACTATTGTTACTACAGTGCTGAGGGATAAGGCTCTTAGGTTGGAAGGGACTCAGAATACACAGTAACCGTTAACAACAGATTCGAGCCTATCAAAGATTGTGAAGGCGGCACAGGATCAGGTAATGTTTTCTTCTGCTGTGTGTGGCATTGCTATGAGTAGAAGCCAAGTCGACAGCATTTGAAGCCCTCGCTGGATGAGTGGATGTGTGTTCCATCTTGCCACAGTACACTAAACCAGGTTCCAGAAGGTTTGTCAAAACTGCCTTCTAACAAGCATTCTCTACTTCTTCATCAACATTTTGTATTGTTAGACTTTTTAATATTAGCCATTCTGGTGTGTAGTGATATCAGACGGTTAATTTAATATGCATTTTCCTGGTTACTCATGAAATTGATCACCGATATTTATGAGCAACGTAGCTACTCTTCTGTGATGTACCTATTCAAATCTAATGCTCCATTTTTAATCAGGTTGTCTGCCTTTGTTGTATGGATTTATGGGAGTTCTTCACATATTTTAAAACATAGACACTAGTATTACTTACTGTAAGATCTTAGGCAATGCACTTTTTCCAGTTCCTGATTATCTGTTTACTACTTTTAAAATTTTTTACTAGGTCTTTTATTGGCCTTTTGAAGAACCATCTTGAAACTTTATCCAGTCTTTGTTGACTTCTCTCTTCTGTATTTTTTTTCGTTATTTTTTCTCTTTATGATTTCCTTACTACTACTTTCTTGGGGTTGAATTAGCTGTTCCATCTCCCAATTTCTTGGGGTGAATGCAATATAACTGGTTTTTGGCCTGTTCTCTTTCTAGCTACAAGTTTTGATATGTAGTATTGCATGACAGCATTTATATATCTTGTAATTCACTTAAATATATGTAGCACTCATATTTCACAGAAGAGTTGTTATACAGGGTCTATAATTTAAAAGCAGTCAGTATCTCTTTCTTTGCTGTGTGAACTTGGGTAAACTACATCTGACTCCCAGTCTGCTTGTCAGTGACATGGGGGTAACCTCCTCACCTCAATGCAAGCACTAGTTAAGAGCAGATTCTCAGCACATAGGATACCTAGCAGTCCAAGGGAAATCCTGGTGGCATAGCGGTTGAGTGCTATGTCTGCTAATCAAAAGGCTAGCAGTTCAAATCCACCAGGCGCTCCTTGGAAACTCTGTAGAGCAGTTCTTCTCTGTCCTACAGGGTCACTAGGAGTCAGAATTGACTTGACAGCAGTCAGCTTTGTTTGGTTTTAGGAGTAGAAGACAATAGGCTGGCCTGCCAGAGAAGAGGGCACATACAGTGTTTGCATAGACAAAAGCAAAGGCCGGGGCTGCATAACACTGACATTTTTATTAGAATTCATTTGTAACAAATGGAACTTGTGTCAGCAAAGAACTGATTTTCATACAGACTTCTTTCGCCACCAATGTAACGAAGTAAGAAAATAAAAAGCACGCCTTTCATTCTGTAAAACATTGACGCGTACTACTAATTAGAGGTAATTGTATTTTTGTTTTTTAACAAGCCATTTTACAAGTTATTTTTGTTGTTGTTGAAGTTTTCAGTCTATGCATTCAAAACGAGAGCAAAGAACACAACTGTTATCCTCTTTGTAAAGACACTCCAAGCTTGATGGCAAAGCCACGTAACGGATGGTAGGATGGATCTGTAGCCTTCTGATCTCTGCTGGAGCATCAGGGCACCCATAAACCCAAAGGAAACCAAAACCCAAGAGAAAAAAAGCAAAGGGGGTTAAAAAGAAAAGGGGGTCAGGTGGGGGAGACTAACAAAGACCCAAAGCAAAAAGAAAACAGGAAAGACAAAAAGTCAATACGTTACTGCAGGATTTTTTCCTCTCCCTGTTTCTATGTCGTGTTATTTACATACACACAAATGAATTTCTGAAGCAGTCTCTTACAGATGGGTTCAAGTAATAACATTATTGGGTTTAGAATCAATAGGGCAGTGCATAGTACAAAGGTATAGAAAGTGCAAAGTTCCCTAGGGGCCCTTTCCCTCCCCTGGCTGTCCTTGCCGTGGTCTAACCATGCAAATCATTTTTAAAAAAGAGCTAAAATAAACTTTTGTACAAATCACTTTTTATATATTTTGATTTTTTTTTTAACCTTTGTAACTAATTACAAAATTATACAGAACTACACGTACATAGGTAAATAATAGCACCGTACTGGTTATGAGGATGAAAATAACTGGAAACGCGAACGTTGTTGAGCATGGTAGATAAATACGTTCACTAGAATGTGTTAAAAACTAGAATGGCTGGACAGAAAAGCACGAGAGTCGAATGCACATCAATGACACTAAGGGAGTTCTGGGAACAGCTCCTGAACAGTAGGGTTTCTGGAATAGTCTCTGTCTCGTCTGTCTATGGTACGCATCCCATTCATGTTCCTCTTGTGATGATTCTCATCGTTGCCTTGGCCACACAGGCAGTTTTTGTTTCAAGGAGACACTGCCTATTGGCTCACCGTTCTGGTGTGCAACACTCCATCCGGTTCTACATCGCCAACACGGTGCGTCTGGAGGACGCCACGTCAGTCTGACCCCCTTTGTTTGGCTAAAAGAAAATGACAGCACTGAGGAGGCTGGCACTTGGATGAATCTCCAAAAGATACAAACTGAAAGGAAACAACAACAGACCCACATAGTGACATTCTTCTCTTGTTCTGATGTAGGTTACAGAGTCTCATTCTGAGGTAGCCTTCTAGATACTTTTTTTTTGAGTATTATATATATTTTCTTTTTTTAAATTTTTTTTTTTTTTTTTTACAAAAGTGCTCAAATATGTATGATGCTTGCAAGTGTTTGGTCTCTTGGATTTCATTCTGCTAGCGATGAGAAAAAGGTAGAAAACAAAAATCCCTCCATGCAGAACATCAAGGTAGCTAAAATTCAACCAAAGTTGTATACCTATACCCAAACCCTTGAAGAGTTCCTTGGATATTTTAAGGGTTGTTTGAAATCACATAAGAAATGGCAAACTCATGCCATCCTCCATGGCTTCCTAGAGGAATTACGCTGGAAAATTTTGAGGGAAATACACATATATACGACTATGTGTGTATGTGTGTGTTTACCTCCCCTTTTAGAAAAATCCTCATGGAGTATCAAAAATACTCCACTGCTGTTAATGATGTTTGCTATGAAAAGAAGTTTGATGCAGTGACTGTGCGCTCCAGAGCTGATTTGGAAGGGATTATAAATAAAACCAGTAGCTGTTCCTGATGGTGACAGTTGTGAAAAGAAGGGCCCTGATTATCCAAGTGCTTTGGGCTGGTACAATCACTAACATCCCCGACTTGGTTGAAAACTAGGAATGCATATTATTCAAAGAGTGTTTGTACATGTGGTAAACAGAATAATGCTTTAATTGGAAGAGTAACAGATACGAACAACTAATGAAAATAGGAAACTGAAAGCTAAAAATAAATGCTATTAAAATTAGGCATCAATTATAAGGCACTCTAAATGCAAAACTAAAACCAAAATGCAACATAGTACAGCATTGCCCAGAAATGCTGTATGCCAGAAAATGTTTCCGACTGAACAGAGAAACATGAATTTGGCTTTGCCCCTGTTACAGATCATAAATGCAAATTTCATAGCACATACTATAGACAATATATGATTGAATACACTTTTTTTTAAACAACTTGATAGCTGATATATTACAACATTCTCCCCCTCCTAAAGGGATATGCACTGACCTTTCCCCATGCACACCTCTTAGATATGGAATTCATTTTTATTGCACTAGAGTGTTACAAATATTGAACTTTGTTGGAAGCCTGGCTAACAAAATATTATTTGTGAGTATGATGGGGGGGTGGGGTAGAGGTGGGGAAGGTCGGGGAGGAAATTAGGGGGTGAGGTTTGACAATCACTGATGTGCATTCCTCATTTCCCTTAAAAAAATGAAAGTTCTGTGATATTAAGAAATACTGATATGCTGTAAAATCAACAAAAAATCGAAAGAGATGTTTACACTCGCTTTTCTAGCTTTCAAACAAATTAAATCGTGGAAGAACCGAGTGACAGCTATATCTATCTCTTTGTATGGATACACTGTCTGTATATACATAAACATCCTCATCAACTCTGGATATCTATGTATATATGTCAGCAACTTTATACTTTGCGCCTCCCTGTTGATTCCAAAACCAAACCAAAACAACATAAAATTCTCTTTGATTCCTTTGATTCCTGGTATTTTCTTACCAATAAAAACCAAACAGAAGTGAAAAAAGTAATATCTGACAAGACGGATACTGTAGACTAAGAAGATTGCACAAAAATGTGCAATGTTTCCAATTATTTGAGACTTCTACAGTGCGAGATTACAGATAACAGTTCTACAGCTTAAAAAAACCTACAATTTGGAAATAAAAAAATGAAAAGTTATGTAACTTTTTAAAATTCACTTTTATCGAATGATACATCTTGTTAAAAAAAAGTTTACACAGTTAAAAATGAAGCACAGGTCAGCAGTATCTTTACAATACTAAAAAACTAAATCAAGGACTTTCTGTTTAAACATTCCCCCACCACCCCCCCATCCCCCCTAAAATGTTATCATGAGCAGTATGGTGAGAAGGGGCGATGTCAAAGCAGAGTCCACTGTATTGTGAGAAGCCACATGAGTGAGCATCTTGCACGGAACTGTGACATTCTGGCCATTGCTTGCACCTCTTCAGCAATCCTAAACAAGACGGTGGTTCTTTGCTGAGATTTCTTCTTCCCTTTACTCTGAATCCTTGAGGTATCTGTAAATAAAATCCTTCAGATGCCTCACCAGTCAGGATTCTCTTTATTATTTTCAGGTTAGATTATTAAACTTGAATTCTTGGTCCACCTGGAAAGTTTGTTTTTTAATTTTTGTGTGTAGCAGTCCCACGAAGTGGTTGGTAACTAGAAGTTAAGAAGGACTTCTCAAATGCCCCATATGGCTCAGAAGAGACTCCATGGATACTGAAGGGCCTGCCGGTAAAATCCAGAATGGGTCAGGGGTTTCTACGTTGCATAGTGATCAAAGCTGCCCAGGTATTCTAGTGCGGCTCGGTAGCAGAACTGATACTGATCCTGCAGAAGACAAGGACGAGGGATCATGAGGATGTTTTAACAGAAAAATGAACATTACTCCTGGAAAACAAAGCTCCATCCCAATGGGGGAAAAGCCATGCGTGAGCAATGACCGACTGGTTTCACTGAGCAAAGAACAATTAGCCCCATGGGTGTTTATCAACCTCACCATTATACAGAAAGAGTGAACTTGATCTTGCAGACATGTGGGAAGTGTTCTGAGTAGCAGCAAACAAGGACCACCGAGACTACACAAACCAAAAAAAAGATTGAATCGACTGCTGTTGAATCGATTCCCACTCATAGTGACCCTAGAGGTCAGAGTAGAACTGCCCCATAGAGTTTCCAAGGAGCACCTGGTGGATTCAAACCATAAACCTTTTGGTTTACAGATGTAGCACTTAACCACTATGCCATCAGGGTTTCCAACACAACACCACAGTCATCTTTTAGGAAAATTTGCTTATTTGTGCTCACTGAAACCATTTCCAGTTTGCATATTTCAGAGAGGACAGTGTGGACCCAAACTCTCCTAGAAATCTGGATTCATTTATTCTCTGGGCTTCTGCCAACAGAATTTGAAGGCTTTTTTTTTTTTTTCCAAATATTCTAATCAGAGAGTATACCTTTGGTGCCTCTGATCAGAATTATGTGACACCAACTTGCCATATTCATACAGAAAAGGGAAAGGTGATCACAAAGGAGTTGGTGACAAACACAGCCACACAAAGCCATTTACATAGGGGGCTGGATCTGTATACTCTCCATCCCCTGGGAAGGACTATTAAAATCAAATTGCCTCCCACATCAAAAAATAGTCTGCCATTTGGCCTAATTCAGTGTGATTGCAGGTTGTCTGTTCTAGAAGAGACCACATTAAAATAAAAACGGCGTGAAACAGCTCTTTTTTTCAGACAGGGAAGAACTCTGTGACTGGAATAAGCCAGAGCATTGTTGGAGAGATGCAAAATGTACAATTTACAGAGGACTACAAAAATGAGAAAAAGTAGGATTTTCCCCATAAAAGAAACTTATTTTCGGTGGCCAATGGGGCTGAAAGTAGATAGTTTCTATTTTGCTTAAATATACATTTTTTCTACAATAAAAATGGTAATGCAAAATAAATGGAGTTTACTTTCCTATCTTGTCACAGTATGTTGCTTGGTTAAGCATTAAGGCTTTTTTTTTTTAATGTTCAATTTCCCTCTGCCACCCCCTGCAAGCATTAAGTTGGTCAGGCTGACATAATGTTTTAAGTACGGCCTCACGTCACGTAACATCCGTTAGGGCAATGTCTGACCGCATACACATCGTGGTCTCATAAACTCAGAAATCCCCACCAGAGAAAGCAGTATAGAAGACACAATCAGACTAAGAGTATGCCGACAGCTTCTCACAAACAACCCAAGTATCTCATGTCTCTTGTATATGAAGTGACTTCATTGCAGGGCATATATTGCTATATAACATAAAAAGTATTAAAAACAAACAAACAAACAAAAAACACTTCCAGATACACTAAAACATCTTTAGTACAATAATATACTACTACTACTACTGTTTTGATATGCAGCACCCATTTGTTATTAAGAACAATTGTCTGTACCATGAGTTTTTCATATAAAAGGTTTAGGGGGCTGGTCTTTAACTACAGGCTGTATATATGTCAGGTTTTGTAAACCCAGAGACCATCTGTATATAACACAGTGTTTGAAAAATGTCCTAATCACGTAACGTTGTATTTCACAGAACATATTGTGGACGTTAAGTGACGCGTGGCAGTGTTGCAAGCCAGGTGCTCACACTATTTTGAAATCAGTCTAAGTGACGTTGTGGGTGATGGATTTAGGAATACATACAATTAGTATCAGTTGCTGACCATTCAAGGAACCCAAATTCTGTTGTTCACGTTGCAGCCCTAGTAGCATAGTGTTTAAGAGCCTGTCTTCTATTGAAAAGGTCAGCAGTTCAAATCCACCAGCCACTTCGTGGAAACCATATGCAGTAGCACTGTTCTATCCTTATAGGGTCACTGTTGACTTGGAACTGACACAAAGTCAATCTGTGTTTTTTTAATTACTCATGCTAGCCTTTGAAATGAATGGCCGACACACCAAACTGGCTAAATCATGAACTCACAGTACTGTGAGAAATATCACAATCAATTACTGGAGCAGAAAATAGAAGACTAGTATCTCTGAATTATCCAGGATCCAAATATTTAAAAATACTGATGTGAAGGAATAACATATAGAGCATTTGAAATCTAACACCTAGCCACTAAGCCACTGCCACTGAGCTGATTCCAAGTCACAGCAACATTACACGTCACAGTAAAACTGCCCCATAGAGTTTCCAAGGAGTGCTTGGTGGATCCGAACTACTGATGTTTTGGTTAGCAGAAGTAGCAATTCACCACTAAATAACCCACCAGGGTTTTGCACACAGAAAGGGAAAGGAGATTAAAATGGGATGAGTTTCTGTTACGTGCTAGGCATCATCCTTTACATACTTAGGTTTAACTATACGCAATGGCCATTAGTATAGGTCAAAATGGTCCAATGTGAAAAATTAAACATGGTTCCATCTAATCTATCATCTCATATACTTTCCATAAGAACACCAAGACAGTGGTATTGCCATCCTATTTAAAGAGATGGAAAAGGGGGTTCAAAAGTATTAAAACAGTTTGATGTTTTGCCCATAGCATTCTGCCTCTGGTGTTCAGAATCCCTGCATTTTCACAGATCTTGTTCAGTAAAATCAATGATTTGACCCTTGAGATTGGACACACAGACCCATGGGGATTTTTCTCACCTCTGTCTGTACCATGGCTGGTCGTTGTGTTCTTAACATTTTGACGGTCTGGAAGATATCTACAACGCCTTCGTATCTCATTCTTTCCAAAACTATGCTTAATGTGATGAAGACTCCAGTTCTTCCAACGCCCGCACTGCCAAAACATCAGAGACGACATGATTGGATGAGGTGCTGACGGTGCTGGCCACATCTATACGAAGGTGGGCATACTCCTACCAGCTCGCACATGCCACCTGGTTCCTCTGCAGCAACACTCAGAAGACTGTGGCATCAGTTTCATGACACGACTGCTCTCAGGAAAATGTATAGTGATGACATATTTGGAAGAAGGAGTTAGGATTAAGTCTTATAAAATAAAATGGCTTTTTATCTGAGGTTTTAAGCCACTCTGGAAAGACCAAGAAACATACATATGATAAAATAATGGGATAAAAGGAAAAGTATATAAAATACGAGTTTATACTATTCATGAAGGTCCTGAAATTTCAATATTTTTAAAGCGTGAAGAAATTCAGAACACAGTGAAGGTAGCTGGGCATCCACACACTTCCTCATGCATGATCTACTTCTTGCAGTTACCTGAAAATGTGTACAGGGTGTCCCATCACTCAGACATGGAAATAAATATCCAGACATACAGATGACTGAAATTTAGATACTGGTTTGGATATGAGAAGAGATTCTACTATAGAGTTTTTTACTATGAGGCCCACACACAGTCTGTGGGAGGAGGAGGGGGAGGACTATGAATATCCTGGAAGTTTATGATTGTGTTTTTGTAAACATATCTTTTTTCCCTAGAAAAGCAAACTTCCAAAGATTTTCAAAGGAGTCTCTAACTTTTTTATTTTTTATAAAAAAAGATGGCTAAGTGCCACTGAGCTGATCTACTAATTTTAGATGCTCAGGAGATAAAACATCAGGATTCTTTCCACCACATTAGCAAGATTTTCTCTATTTGTTTTCTTTATTGTTTTAAGATAATTCCAGAATCTTTGCACCGGCAAGAGATGGTAATTAATTCATAGCTTTTGTGCTCTTAAAAAGCAGGAAAGCATCTGGACATTTAGATAATGAAGAAAATGGTGGATAATCTGAACAATCCCTATATTTCCGGCTCCTAATTAAATGGTATGTGTGATGCTTGGGCACGGTCTGTAGAAAATAAATGGGTAATTTACTTGGGGATGTAGCTGATAAAACCAGTGGCATATACAGAGAGTGTGGTACCCCTTCATGAACTGAAATTTCTACAGAGTCAAGGGAGAAATCTTAAGTGAAACTGTAAAATCCACTGGCCGCCTTTAAAAGGCGGTCGACAGTGTCCAGTGGTAGTGGAGGCTCTCTGTGAAGATGAAGTGAATGACCTTGAAGGTCCCTTACAACCTTGAAAGCCTCTCTGAATCTGGAGAGACTGTGATTTATAAGCTTTTTATTGAATGGTCCAGGGGCTCGGGATCTCTCTTACTTTGATTTGATTGCTCTAATGTAACAAAGAGATAGTGTTTTCTGGATTTCTACAAGTGCTTTCAAGAAAAGAAGAGATACGTATCTTTTACTACTTCTGAATCTATTGACTTTATCATGTTGGTTTAATAAGGTATATATTTAAAAAGTGGCATATTCAAGATATTCTCAGATATATGTATAGATAATATATAAATGTCTTTAAGATATACATGCAATAGATGAACAACAGACCACAATACTTACATACAGGAGTGTTTACATCACTTTTTGATGGGCAAGACAATGAGAAGTCACACACACACGTATACTTACACACTTACATTTATGATAGGAATGCCTACCGTCAAGAATACAGATTAAATCAGAAAAATTCTTTTCCTTATAGCAAGCATTAGCATTTAGATTAGCATTGGGGCAAATTATGTGGAAAGTTAAAGGAAATACCCAGCTAACACAAGCCCAATATGTGCCCTGCACTTAAATCTTTGAGTATTAGATGTCCTTTTTTTTGAATCGATAGAGCAAAGCATTTGGGCTAACCAACTACAACGGAAATGTATCTAAGAAAGGTCTGTTTCTCTTATGATACACTATGTCTAGGAAACAGAGGCTGAGGTCTTCCAAAAAGAAATCGAGGTCCAGAGAGATTTCCCTATTGTGATGCAGAAACATAACGGTAAAAGTGGGCCTAGAACTCAGATATTTTAATGTTCATGTCACTAAGGACTATAAGTTTGTTCTTCTCCTTTTCTTGGAAGCAATATATATATATATATTTTAATAAACTCTCTCAAGATCTCAGATCATAACAAGATTAGAACTTAAGACTTCCAAGATGCTAAAATCGTCAAGTATATCAGGTTAAATAAAGTTAGGTAAATTCTTCTTGCTGGAAGGGTTTTGCACAGCAATTTCCAGCTGCACCAAATTTATGGTGACTATCCTTTCTCAAACCGTTTACTTGCTATTTCTATTAACTTCAATGATTTGAATTATAAAATGCTTTGGAAACTATTGAAAATAATTAACTTGAAGGTGCTTCATTTTCTGATATAGCAACAATTTCGAAGCAAATTGCAGTTTTAAAGGAGGTCCCATTGTAATCACTTATTGACTGGTAAGAATTAGTATTGTCATTAAGGCTTGATAGCTATTTACGGTTTTCCCAAGAAGGCAAAGCAAGGCGAAAGATAAAGATACTTATCAGTGCAATGCAATGAAAGCAAAATGAGTGTGATTCACAGAACAAATAATTACCAGGGATATACCCCCAATTCCTGGTAAGATAAAACTCACTCGGAAAACCAAATTTACAAAAACAAAATTTTAGAGATAAACATCTGGCTCTGATTATTTTTCTTTTATGGAAGGAAAGAGAACTCAATTCTTGCTTCACATTGAACATTTCTGAGGCTGTAATTTCATTTTGCATAGTCACCGAAACAAGCTTGTATAGTCGATGAACAGACAATACTGTTTTCAAAGCTATCATGACGTTCATCACCAATGGAAACTCTTAACCATTACCGACTCTGAGCTCACCTGCAATGGACTGAAATAGGTCCATCTTGGCCAAACTGCTCCTTTGTTTTATGGACCTGGCCAATGAAGTCAATAAATCCTTCTCCAGACTTTGGCACTCCTTGCTCTGGCCAATCAGTGAACTGGAACTGCCTTACTGTCCGGGACTGGCCATCCTGTAAGGGGGACACCACATACCCAGCCATCAAGGAAGACACCAGGAGGATCCAGCCATTGCAGAGAACACAGCAGCCATCATGATGTCATTACAAAAAGAAAAAACAAAGAAGACCAGACGAAATTAGAGCCATGTTTAAGGTGAAACTTCCTACTCTCATCACGGAGTCCCAGCGGGCCAGTGGTTAAGAGCTCAGCTGCTAACCAAAACGTGTGCAGTTCGAATCCGTCAGCTGCTCTTTCTTAACCCTATGGGGCTTTTATTCCTTTCCTGCGGGGTTGCTAAGAGGTGGAGTCAACTCAATGGCAATGGATGTGTTCTGGCTTTGCTTAGCTTTATCAGTCAGACTCCACTTGACAGCAGTGAGTCTGGTTTCTTGGCTAGGGTTGCCGTCTCTTCTGTTAACATGGTCCATATTCACCTACGGATTCCCTGAGTGACACAGACGGTTAATATGCTCAATGCTAAGTGAAACGGTGGGTGGTTTGCAACTACCCAGAGGTGCCTGGGAAGAAAGGCCAGCTTTCGTCTACTTCTCAAAACCAGCCATTGAAAACTCTATAGTGCATGGTCTATTCTGACCACGAGGTCAGAAATACCTAGAAGGCAACTGATCATATTAAGATGTGTTTAAATTGCAAATTCATTTATTCTCACAATGTCCAATTCCCCTGTAGTCAATAGCCATTGAGTTTCCATATTAGGAAGTGCTCCTAAGACCCAAAATTTAGGTTTAAAACCATGGCCCACACTTACACTCTCTCCAAAGTGGAACACATATACCCAATTTCAAAACTTTCAGGATTGAATGACTTCACAATAAGGAAAGGAGCGTCCAGGCGTGTCATCAGGAGCAGACAATTTGCTGTTGTCATGATAACGTCACATCTGCTGTGCTTGCAGACTTCCAGCATTGTCAAGTGACAAATGGTGACATTTAAAGGATCTGACACAAAGCGGGTAGTTGCTGTTAACCTGGAAGACCCGTGTGTCTTAAAGGCATGTGATTTCTAGCCAACGCCTGGGACACAGTATGTGCCATGAGACCGTGCTGCAAAGCAGGAAGCAAGGTGCCTCTCAAGGACACCAAAGATATCATTAGCCAAAAAACACACTGGCTGACTCCAAAACTGTGAATGCCTCTAGGGGCTTACAGTGCAGACAAACCAAAAGGTAGGAAGAAAACTAGCCTGATGTAAGAGGAGTCTTTCTTCGCTCAAATGACGAGGCTAAATTCCTCAGACTGGAGAAATATAAATGATTAGAAGCTTCTGAGGCTGCTTCAGATTCCTCTTAGAATTTGCACAATTTGGAAGCAAAACAAAAGCAGGGAGGACCCTCTGTTTACAGATACAAGGCTAGGAATTATACCCATGCATTGTTCTCCCCGGCTCATGAGAAAAAACAAACAAAAAAAAGCATCAAGTTGATTCTCACTCATGGTGACCCCATTTGTCACACAGCAGTACTGAGCTCCATAGGGACTTTTTAGCTGTAAACTTCAGAGGAAGCAATTGTCAGAGCTTTCTTACACAGTGCCAATGGGTGGATCTGAACCATCAATCTTTTGGTTAGATGTCAAGTACAAATCATCTGAACTACCCAGGAACTCATCAGACAGCGATTTCCAGACTCCAAGCCTAGGGGAACTAACTCGGTTCATTTGCAGAGGCTCTGATCCCAATTAAGCCTTCCACTTGTTCATTCTTCCCATTTTGTAATGACTTCTTCCCTTACTACAGATTTTTTGGTATACCGGTACATGTTACCAAAGTTCTGGGTAAGTGTGTGCAGACGCAGTCTCATTGGTTCACATTGAGAAGAGGGGATGGCCACCCATCCATCAGCTTAGCAGTTTCCACAGGGACAAGCCTACTCCTGACTGGCTTCACTTAGGGACGGGAATAAAATAAAATAGGAAAATCTTGTTGACTGAGCAAGAACACTGAAAGGAATGGAAATAATGACGGGGTCCCATAACTACCCTATGGCTGGTTACCATGGCAGCGTGATTTACCTGCCTCTATTTTGGAAGAGGGTTGGAAAGGACACGAAGGGAGGCCGAAGGCCTCCTGCAGATGTTCTGGGGATTTCATTTCTGACCATGGTTGCTTTTAACAGCAAGAAGGGTTCACGTACACAAACCCTTATCATCTAGAGGAGAGATCACCCAACTCCAAGAGATGACCTCTTTAACACTGCTGTATGCGCAACAGCCAACTCCCTTTCTGACCCGGACAGCTGAAATTAGAAAGGCCTCAGAAGCATAAACAACAAGTGTCTTGGCAGCTAAGACAATTATGCAGGTTTTTAGGCACGTGTGAGCAGGCTCCTGCTTCAATTTTTTCTTTTGCTTACTGTGGTCAGATTTCCGTTGGGTATCTTCTTGTTATTACCTGCCAAGTGAATTCTCATTCATGGCGACCTCATGTGTGCAGTGTAAAGGTTCTACAGGGTTTTCAAGGCTGTGACCTTTGGAAGAAGATTGCCAGGCCTGTCTTCTGAAGTACTTGCAAGTTGGTCTGAATCACCAGCTTTTCAGCTGAGTGGTAGAGCGCTTAAGTGTCCCATCCAAAGACTCAGTTTTGGGTATGTTGTGAAGAGTAAAGAACATGTCCCCACCATTTGTAGGGCCTGGTGATTAGTCATTATCATCAGAAGTGGTCGGTGAGCTTGCACTGAATGCAAATAGGATTTTCCCTCACAGACCGAGTGTCATATCCTGAAAGCTCATGATTAACTTCAATGAATGGGGTTGGTCACCAAAACGTACTTGCTTTGGCAACTCAAACATGAGAGCTAGTGACTTAACTGCTACCTGAAGGACAGTCACCTTCAGAGTAGTTAAGACTTCAGACTTTCTGGGATTAACAGGTCGGTCACCTAGGCCAGCCAGACTGCTAACCAATTTCTCTTTCCCTTCAGGTCAACAGCCTAGGCCAGATTTCAGCAACTGGAAGACAATCTCTAAACATGAGCCTTGATTCAGAAAGCTGCTTCCCAGAAAAAACAACAACTCATACAAAGAACTCTACACTAGTGTTTTTTTCAATCCCCCTGTGACAGTTTCAACAGCTAAGCAGAGCTCTGGACTGACCCCCGTGCTACCCTCAGCCATGTCTGTGATCACGGTTTGGAAGCGGCCAAAGGCAAGGAGATTAAAGTGTATGCAGAGAACATCCTACATCAGGGCTATACCCTGGACTCAGCCATCTAGATAAGAAATACAGAATGAAAATTAGCCAACATGGGTCATGGGTGCACAGCTCTCATGGACAGATGCGTTAGCACACCGAGGAATAAACCATGCCAGGAATCAAATTAGAATGTGCAGAGCTTGTCAGATTCTTCTGAAGAATGCCATTTGCTCTGCAGTTTTAAAATCATACCGAATTAACCTTCAAGCCCATATGACCTGCAGGGCTTTGCAAAACAACAACATATTTACAGCCCGAAGTAATGAAGAAGTCAAGAAAGCTCTGAAGAGAACGGGCTGAGAAGGTGAGCCTGCCATAACAGCCGACCAATCAGGAAATGCTTCCCAGCACACTCGCTCACCGAGCATATCCCCAAAGCTGGACTCCCAGATGTTAGGCTCGAACAGAAGCCAAACCTGCGTTTGTGAAGATGCGTGCCAAGCAGAGGCAAAGTACTCTTCCAGTAATTTAAAAAAAAAAAGTCCTCCAGAATGATAGGGTTCTTTTCTCTTTGACAATATGGTCATCCGGGAAGCATTTCTCCCTGAGGTGCACTTTGGATTACTCTTCAGATAATGACTAAGAGTGTAAGACAGCACCAACTTACTCTGGCATCTGTGACCTTGAATTCCCTTAGGATATACTGTGGCATGTTGTACTCCGCCATGGGGTCTACAACAAAGTACTGGTATCTTGCGGATCGTTCTGCTGGCCAGTACTGGTGACATTTTTCCTAAAAGGAGAGAAGATGAAGAGTGTCAGTAAAGTTTTATCAATCACCTATCTACCTACTTACCTACTTACCTACCTACCCATCCATCCATCCACCCATCCATCCATCCACCCATCCATCCATCCACCCATCCATCCATCCACCCATCCATCCATCCACCCACCCATCCATCCACCCATCCATCCACCCATCCATCCATCCATCCACTCACCCACCCATCTACCCATTCACCCATCCACCCATGTACCTTCCTTCTCTCATTAAATTACAAGATTCAAGGACATTTCAATTACACAGGGCTCACTTCTCTTTGAGACTGTAAGCTCCCTGAATAGGAACAGGGCAACTGGTTCCGTATTTGTCTATGTGATCAAGCACAGTGCCTGGCACATAACCAACCAACCAACCTCTTGCCACTGAGTTGACTCAGACTGGTGCTGACCTCATGTGTGGCAGAGTAGAAATGTGTTCCACAGGGTTTTCACTGGCTGCACCTTAGGAAGCAGATCTCCAGGACTTCCTTTGGAGGGGCTTCTGGGTAGACTTGAACCTCTAACCCTTTGGTTAGCAGCCTAGTGGTTAAGTGTTTGCACCACTCCAATGGCTCTACCTGGCAGACAGTAGGTGCTTCAAGCCTATCACTTGACCTGAACACTTTTAAAAGGTAAGTGACTTCATATCCATGAGTTATCCAAACAATTACATCAGTCTTCTTACACACTGCTGGCCAGGCCGGTCAGGCACTGACAATCACAGTACACTTAGGCCATCATATCTGGAAGGAAGAGAACCATCGAGTACAAATGCGGACAGAAATTACTGAACTGATCCGGCCCAATTTTATTCAGTGCCTGAGGAGACTAGAGTTCAGGCTGTTTCAGAGACTTCCCTAAACCCCAGAGAGTCAACAACCAAACCAAAAGTCAGCTACTTCCCTAGCGTGGTCTTCTCACTCTCTTCTCTCTCTGTGGGTTCTAACAACTGTGTTTTCTCTACATTTCTAACATTTAATTTACATAAAGAGCAGAGATAGAATATGTCAAACAAAGACGACAAAAGGCTGCCGTCCACTTATGCAGAAGCTCCTTAGGTGCCGCTATACCATTTTACATACATTTAAGAATAACAAGTTACAAAAAAATGAACCTACGATTTATCAGATGGTATCCTTAGAAATACTCTGTAGCTTTCAAACACTTCATTAACTGGGCGAGAAGGGTGGCCAAGTAAAAATTAGCGTCAGAGAAAAGGGAAGTTCCTTTCCACGGAGAAATTATGGTGCATTTTCTCATGAAACTCCAGACTGGCCGAAGTGACGGAAGATAAGAATACACTGAAGGCTGGGACATCAGTCACCCAGGAGCACCTGCCTATTTATCTGTCGCTATGATTGTGTCTCACTGGAAACAAAGCGATAGATCTTTCTTCAAAAGACACAAATAGAAAGCAAAAGGCTATGTCAGGCACAGGAGAAAGAAATGCAAGGTGTGGAGAACTGCTTCCCTGAACAACGACTTCCTCTGCTGTGAGACCAGTACTGGATGGTGCCTGGTTACCATTACCGAATATTCTGAACAAAGACACCAAACAGGGGGAATGTGGCAAGAAAAACTCAAATTTGCATGGAATTCAGCCACTGAGGCTGGGTAAACCCCCACCAAGTAATGCTCTGAGATAACCTTTAAACCTTGAACCAAAAAAATCCCACAGAGTCTTTAAACCAAAGAATCCAAAAAGCAAACAAACCAAACAAGCCCATTGCTGCCCACTTGATTTTGACTCCTAGCGACCCTATGGGACAGAGAAGAACTACCTTCTAGAGTTTCCAAGGAGCATCTGATGGATTTGAACTTAACCACTACACCACCAGGGTTTCTCAAACCAAAGAATGGTTTAACTCCATGAGTAAAGACTGTCTGCCTTGGACACTGTGCTTTTTAAAGAACTATCTATATGGGGTCAAACTGAAAATCACGACTTGAAAGGTTGGAGAGAAGCTTAGAGTGCAGGGAGTCACGTCAGCGAGGGACGAGTAATCCTGACAAGGTGGGTAAGGACAGCGGCACAACTCAAATAGTATCATCAGTCACTGAACTGTACACACAGAAGCTGCTGAGTTGCTGTCTGTTCTACTGTATACCTGTTCTGCAATTATGACGAAAATAAGTTATTCAAAGAAAAATAAAGTAAATTTGTCAATTAGAAACCAACAAACAAGGACCCAGACTGTGCCCAGGATGTCCTGCATCTTAAAGAAATGACTGTGGTTCTTAGCTTACTGCAACGAAACCCCCATTCCTCCACACGGTGAGTGTCTCAGGTGGACACGTGCTCAAAAGCACAACACACTTACTCTGCCCATTTCACGCAGCTTGGTGAGCATCACGACAATGGTGGAATTGTGTTCCCAGAGCATGCGCCAGAAGTCCTCCGTGGTCTCTGCCAAGGGCCCCTGGGTAGCGATGTAGGCTTTCTGCTGCCTGAAGTACAGAAAGGGAAAAGAGCAAGGTGGAACACCCAGCTACCACACAAAGGCAAGTGTTTAGGATGTAAACATCAACTCAGTAATAACCAAAAAAATGAAAATATACTATCAGTGTAATTGGCACCAATTGCCCCAAAGCCTACTTAATCATACCATAGCATCTCAAACATTTTGCAAACTTTGCAAAAGAAATACCCTTCTTAATATTATGATGTATGTCCTTATCATGACTATTTAAGGTTTAGTGCAATGCTAACAGCTCAATTTCTTCTGTCACACACATCACGTAAGACACACTTAGCTGGGCTGTTTCATTTTCCAGAAATGACTCTCACACAACCTATTACATTGATGAAGTGTGTTACAAAACACTTTCTTTATTAACCCCCTCCACATCCATCCAAATGGCTCCTGAAAGCAGAGTGCCAGGCCAGATCAAAGACCCTGTGAGTGCTTCTTCTTCCTGTCCAAAGCAATAAAAAGCAAATACCAAGAGACTGCAAGCTGACCTATGGAGAAAGACCACGGCTTTGAATTGAGATGCAATTCCTTCTGGTTATGAAAGTAGGCCACATATAAACATCAAAGCCTTGGCCTGTCAAGGGAGTGGGTGTCTATACCTGTATCCATCAATAAAGCTGGCGTTGATGTAATCGGACCCTTCTACTCCTCGGATGGGCTGCAGACACACCCTTGTGGATTCATATGGCATAATATTAACAAGGCGATTTTTGAATTTATTACATGGAAGATTGGCACTGATGAATCTTGAGGTGTGAGCTTTAGAGCTGGCTAGACGCTGTTGAATGAAGAAAGACAAAATCTGACAAAATAATTTTAGCTTCTAGTTTAAATGTAAATGCACCCAAAAATATCCTTTTAGACATAAATCTTTTGTTTATTTCAGACTGAACGACTATTCAAACTACACTGCCTTTCACTTCTTCCTCAAGTCCCCACACAGGCCTATTGAGTTTTTAAATATTATGTCCTGCGAGTCTGATCTCTTCATTTGTATTCAGATACAAAAGAACTCAAGGTATTCTTAGCAAATAAACAGAAGAGGGAAAGAAGAAAGAGCTCTGTAAGCGAACACCTGAGCAGAAGGTCAAGTGTATCATTTTTATATACACACACACACACACACACACACAATGTGTGCTTTAGCTGACAGTCTATAGGCCAGGCTAGCTTCTCGTTAAACAATTAGTAGACACATTGTTTTGTGACACTGATTAATAACCCCATGACATGTCAACACTCTTCCTTCACGACCTGGGGCTCCCCACTGCCAATCTTCCTGTTCTCTCTAGTCCTTCCAGCCCTTGTCCCTGGGCTGGTGTACCCTTTCAGTCTTGTCGATCAAATGACTGTTGTCCTTCATGTCATGAAGATCAAAGGTTAAGAAAGTACATGTACACCTCAAAGACTAGCCCAGAATGCCTCAGTGAGAACACAGTGTCCAATGCCTTACCTTAAATTCAAGTTCCATCCCTGTGACATTCTCTCCTGTTTCTATTTGTGTCAGCTTCTGAATGTAGGCATACAAGTTCCTCGCTGGCACTTCGGTATTTCCACAAGTCACTGCTTCTAACAGCGCGTCGTGGATGAAGATGTATTGGTCTTCTGTTTGAACCATGTAATTCCTCTGCGCTCTCATTAAAGTTACATGGCCATAAATATCTACAGTTTTTTCATGCTTTATTCTTTCCAGCATTGCATCTATTACGATGAAACAACCAGTCCGGCCAACTCCCGCACTGCAAGGGAAGCAAAAAAGGAAAGTCCACATCAGCCAGGCAGAAAACCAGCCCATAAGAATGTTATTTTGATACCTTGTATTAATTGTTTTTACACCAAGTGTCACTGTTGCTAGGCGTCATGGACTCAGCTCTGACTCAACTCACGGTGACAGTATATGTAACAGAGTTCTATGCCATCCTTGGAAACCCTGGTGGCCTAGTGGTTAAGTGCTACAGCTGTTAATCAAGAGGTCAGAAATCTAAATCTACCAGGTGCTCTTTGGAAACTATGGAGCAGTTCTTCTGTGTCCCGTAGGGTCATTGTGAGCTGGAATTGACTTGATGGCAATGGATTTTGTATGTCATCTTTACAATCACTGTTAAGTTTCAGCCCATGTGGCAGCCACTGTGTCAACCCATCTCATCAAAGGTCTCTTTTTGTCACTGACCGTCTGCTTTACCACCTCTGATGGAATTCTACTCAGACAGCTTTGTGATGATTTTGGAGCAGTCTAAAGTCAAAACCATTACCAAGTCAACATAATCAGAAGACTGTAAGGAACCAAACACTGAGCAAACTGATTTTGGTTTCCAGTGTTAAAGTATTGATTATTATATCCTTCCATCATGCAATACAATATAGACATTACTTTGAAAACAGTATAGAAAAAAATACACTTATCCTGTTCCTATTTAGAAAGCATATAAAAATATAAATCAAGATCTAACAAAGTTATATGTTTTTTGCAAACTTGCTTCGTCTATGATGGCTCATTTTACAAAGAAAAATCTCGTATACCACTCACCTTGAAACTTTTTGTATCATAAAACTCAGCAAAGAAGTTCTAAAACCAGCCTAGTGATAAGTGTATAATTAAAATATTAAAATGTTGTTATACCCTAAAAATAGTGCCAGGTATTCTCAATGGAAAGAAATACTTAGTGGAAAACCACTGCCAGGGAGTGTGGGTGTGTTTCCTGTTTTTATTCCCTTTGCTTTTTAGAGCTGAATGTGTTTTAAAATTCCAGGTGAAATTCAAGTATTCTGTAGGGGAAAAGAAAAACCTCAATCTGTGTTACCAAAAAAAGCTCTGAGGCATTTTTTAAACTCCATTACTTCAGGACTTACGGGTCATTTTCCAGTTTGTGGAAACTGCTTCAAAGGAGAAGCAGTGAGAGAGTCAGCAGTGCCCAATAGCTGGACGCTATCTGCAGCTCCAAGCAGACAATCTAATTTACCGAATTGGATTACAGAGGAAGGTGATTGAAACACTGGAATTTCCCCAAGTGTTCTAAAGTATACAAAGAAAATAACACATCTGTGTCCTTACAATCTCAAGATAAGCCCGGGAGTTTACAACTTATCAAAGACTTCAGGCTGAGTCCATTTATGTGTCAAGTATGGTTCAATCCCAAACATTTCTCTCTTCCTCATCACAGTAGGTTTGCCTGGCTGCTAAACGTATAATCAAGAGGAACAGGTATCTATTACTACTTTAGAGACCAAGCAACAGGAAAGTCTCTTTTGATACATGGCACAGCTTCCTGTCATTTGTGTATCTATGTGTTCATCTGTCTGTCCATCTGTCTGTCTGTTCATACCTCCATCTAACCACCCACCCACCCACTCATCCACCTATCCCTTCACCTCTTCACTCAGTGAACAATCAAGTACTTTGCTAAGCAAAATGGAGGATACAACAAAAAAAAGATGACTTGGATCCAACCTTGCTATGGATTGAATTATGTCTCCCCAAAACATGTGTTGAAATTTGAATTCCTTCTTATACCTGTGGATGTAACCCAGTCTGGAAATAAGGTTTTCTTTGGTAATGAGGTCCTACCCGTGTACCGTGTGTCCTAAACCTAATCATTTCTGAGTTGTAAGAAGCACCACAGACAGGCATTGCCTGTGTCTGTGCAGGCAGTACATATAGCAGTGGGCACACAGATGGGAGGTGACAGACTGACTCTGCCTAATGCGGAAGGAGGTGGATGCTTCTAGCAGACCAGGAACTCTGTGGAGAGCCAGCTACTAGAAGCCAAAACAGATAAGGAAGGGCCTCCTCTTAAAGCCACACGATGAACTTGGACTTCCAGCCTTCTGAACTGTGAGACAATAAATTTCTGTTCTTTAAAGCTACCCGCTCTGGTATTTCTGCTACAGCCAGATGAGGTAACTACGACCCCACTTTAAAGAGCTCTGAGCCTACCAAGAAGATAATTTTTTAGGGATGTATTTATAATATGAGATAGAAAAGGCTGCATTGGTCTGGGGGATGATGGAGCATTTAAGCAGGGAGATGAGAAGCAGGAAATTGAGGAAGCTGGAACAGCAAGAGAGACACTGGCTTTTGTCATCATACTGGTGGTTCTAGAAACTACATATGAAACTTTTCATCAACCTGGTGGGACACTTGTGCCATGAGCTTACCAGAATTCCCAACGGAGTCAGACTAATGAGCACTAGTGAGCCTATCTCAGCTGAAATGTCCAGTTCTCTCTGGCAGGTGGCTGTGAAGTGGTCAGAGCTTTTTGTAACAAAGCATTATCATTACCGAACTACTGAAACAGTACAGAGAGGCCTGGTGGTGCAGTGATTTGAGAGCTAGGCTGCTAACCAAATGGTCTCCAGTTCACAATCACCAGCCAGTCTTTGGAGACTACTTTGTCCTGTATGGTTGCTATGAGGCCAAATGGCTGCAACAGCAACGAGTTTGGGCTTTTTGGTTTCAACAGTGTAGATCAAATGCACCCTCCACACAGGAGCCCTGTGTTTTGTGCTCTAGGTTGCATGGGAATTTGATAAACCACTATTTTAAAAATGCTGACTTATATATCTGCATTAGGCCTCTGGCTATGATTCTACGATCCATTCATGATTTTAACCTATTAACTGAGATGTCAGGTAAAGCCTTCTGGGAAAAAGTCTTAGAAATGATGGCATGGAACCAGTCAGAAAGTTGATGCAAGTGGTAATGTATGTCTCTGCTGGACTGGTGATTCCAATACACAGGGCACAGCTTTATTTAGTTTATTCTACTAAACAGACATGTTAGATGGCAAATTTCCCTGATACACACTTTCTCCCAGGCAGGGATAACTGCTTCCTGCCCTAAATCTCTTAACGCATCAAGAACACACCACGACAGCCCCAGTCTCACCACCCATCTGTCTCTTTGTCCTACTGTGGGAGACTATGTATAGTTTCGTCTTTCAAATACTGGCAGGGTCACCCATGTTGGATAGGTTTACAAGTGACATTTTCAGACTCAAACAGACTAGGAAGAAGGACCTGGTAATGTCCTTTAGAAAATCAGCCAATGAAAACCTCCCAGTCCCCTGAGAGAATTATCACATGGCAATCAAATGAATTTAAGACTTAACCTGTGAAAAGGAAGCAGTTTCATGTTTGGCAGGTTCTAGGGTGATGACGAAAATCTCTTCACTTTCCCTCGGTTGTTTCTCTATAGCGTCTCTACTGTAATTGTGCATAATGGGACACAACTTGACTGTGATTCTCCCTAGTGGAAGCCGCACTGTACGCTTTACAACGGGGCCCGATATGGCCCGTTAATTCGAGACAACAGCGGGGACATTTTCTCCAAATAGGCACCAGGGACCATTCCAATGTCTCGATGATACATGCTTCCATACTCCAGAGGACAGCTACCACAGGATTTTGCAAGAATGGTAGGAATAACTGCAGCATCAAACAATATTAACCACTTTATGAAGGTGATGATGCATCGCCGCCCACCTCCACCAAGAAATGAAGGACGAAAAGAACTAAATGCATGCCTAATTCACGAAGTATGGGGAAAAGAGAATAAAAGAAGAGAGACTGTTACTTGAGTAAATTTTTTTTTCCTTCAAATGAGAAACTAGTGTTAATTTGCCCCACTTTGCTGCTTTATGGAAGACAACGAAGGAGCGGGCCCTTGGAGAGTACGCGCTACCCCTTCTCTGGGTGAACAGTTCACTGGGGCTTTAAGTGACGGACATGTCTCATGGAGATGGAGTGACAGAGTGATGGACTGCCACAGCGACAGATTAGAGATGACCTGACACTGTGGCTGTGACACCAGGCTCAAGGTTACAGGGGCCGGGCAGTGGTTTGCTTTGTTGCGTACCAGGTCACTATGAGTTGGATTGAACTCCATGATACCGACTTAGTTTGAAGCAAAGAGATAATGTTCAAAACATATGTTCCAGACACCAGTGACTGAGAGGCCTCACAAAGTCACTCCTTCCTTTCCTTTTTCTGTTTTATTTTTCTCAAATTATGATAGTGATAATTAAACCAAAACCACACCCATTGCCGTTGAGTTGATTCTGACTCACAGGGACTGTCATGGATTGAATTTTGTCCCTCCAAAAATACGTGTAGCTATGCAGCTGGGTCATGATTCCCAATATTTTATGACTGTCCTTCATTTTGTGATTTTCCTATGCTGTATGTTAAAGAACTAGGGTGGGACTGTAAATCCCTTTATAAGATCACCTCCCTGATCCATGGTAAAGGGAGTTTCCCTGGAGTACAGCTGACACCACCCTTAATCCTTTCATCTTACAAGAGATAAAAGGAAAGGGAAGCAAGCAGAGAATTAGGACTCTCACACCATCAAGACAGCAGCACCAGGAGAAGAGCATGTCCTTCAGACCTGAGGTTCCTGTGTCAAGATGTTCCCTGGACAAAGACTGATGCAGTGCTGGACTTTCCTCCAGAGCTGACAAGGTAGAAACCTTCCACAGGAGAGGACATCCTGAATGTGGACCTGTAGCCTACCGGACTGTGTAAGAATAAACCTTCCTTTATTAAAGCTATTCACTCTCTGGTATTTCTGATAGAGCAGCACTAGCTGACTGAAACAGTGATCCTATAGAACAGAGTAGAACTGCTGCATACGTTTTCCAACCTGTTCCTGGTAGAAGAACTGAACCACCCAACATTTTGGTTAGCAGCCCCAGATCTTAACTACTAAGCCACCGGGTTTTCCAGTGATAATTAAGTTATAGCTGATGATCTTGTGTTATTGTTAGGTGCCTTTGCAAAGATTCTGACTGCTTAGTGACCTCACATGACACAGCAGAATGGCCTCAAGGGCATTCCTAAGCTGTGACCTTTACCAGGGCGATCACAAGGTCTTTCTCCCATGGAGCCACCAGGTGGGTGCGAACTGCCAACCTTTCTGTTAGCAGCCAAATGCTTAATTGCTTTGACAACAGTGTTCCTACCTATTTATCTAGAAAGGCTTATTATCTATTAAGACTCTAGGCTTAATTAAGCATACTATTTTACAAACATTCCTTTACGTTTAGTATCTGAGCACCTGAAATTGAATCCCTGTTCTATCACTTTCCATTTGTTGAATAAATTGAGGATAGTTCCTAAATTCCATGAATCAGAAAAGGGGGAGGAAACTACCCCCCAGAACTGGCAGTTCTTTGTGGGTACAAATTCCATTTTTAAATTCCCCTCTAAAGATGACAACATGGAATGGCGAAACAACCCTGGGAAAATTACGACAGAATTATCTCAGGATCATTTTGAGATTCTGCTTTTATACTCTTGCTTTGATCTTCCTCCCCAAGCTACTCTGCCCTTTTTGTTATTTCCAGTAAATAATGACTGACAATGGAAGGGACTTTCTGCTGGAATGGCATACTAAATGTGAGGACAGTGAAGAGCTTTCTCAGCAAAGGGTTTGGTGCCTTTGGGGGTCTTAGGTAAACACCAGTTTCCTTCCCCCAGTTCTGAATTCATAGTCTTTGGGAACTGTCCTGAAGTCATATAGCTAACAGGAAGACGCAGGGCTCACACATTAAAATTTATAACCACATTCCTCCATGCCACCCCTGCATCACACTGCTGCCTGCCATGAGGATCAGACACAGATCCCAAATACAATGCAGCTGGTAGCTGCTTTCCGCTCTGCTCCCGCTCACGGGGACCCTATGGGACAGAAGGACATGCTGCCCAGTCCTCCCCATTGCCCAAAGGAATTATGACTTGCGTGTCAGGGTTCCATCAATCCTGTGACAGAATACAATTTCTGTCAAGTTGCAAACCAAAATCAAAGATAAACTCTGAATGTCATCCTCAGAAATATACTGCCACTCCTTTAGACTGTGCCTTGTCAACTAAGTTGTCTGTTTGATACCTCTGCTGATCACCCTTCCATTTCCCTGGATTACTCCATCTGTGTCTCTTTCCCTAACCTGCTTATGTTTACTCACCCTAAGCAAATCCTAGTGGTACAGTGGCTCACATTGGGTATTAACCAAAAGGTGGATAGGTCAAATCCACCAGCTGTCTTTGGAAACTCTTTGGGGCCATTCTATTCCATCTTATACCAAACAAACAAACAAACAAACAACCCCCCCCCCCCCAAAACCTACCCACTGCCATAGAGTCAGGTCCAACTTACAGCAATCCCAGAGGTCAGAGCAGAACCACCCCATAGAGTTTTCAAGGAGTGCCTGGTGGTTTTGAACTGCCAATCTTTTGGTCAGCAGATGTAACACTTAACCTACTATGCCACCAGGGTTTCCATTCCAACTTACAGGGTCACTATAATGCTGGAATGCCAGTTAATGGCAATAGGTTTGTTGGGTTTCGGACTCACCACAAAGTGCAGACAATGATCCCCAAATTCCAACCTTCTTTCTCTCATTCACCTTCACCATCCAGTAACAGTCTCCAAACACACGACTCCTAAAGTGACAGCCTTCTCTCTCAGCTCGAGTGGAGGCTGACATTGCAAAGAGCCCTCAAACTTCACCAGACAGGACAAGACTCTAAACTTCTTGGACACCTTCTCCCCAGTCTACTCTCCCTCACTCTCCTAGACACTCAGGTCTAAAGTGTAAGAATCACCTCCAACTCTTTTGCACCTTGTCCTGTAAAATATTATGTCATACATTTCTACGGACTGAACCTTACAATTCTATTCAGTTATACACTTGCGGTATGAGTGCAGGAACAGCAAACACTAACTGTTAAATTCTCAGGAATTCTGTTTCCCAGTTTGCTAGCCATTATTAAAATCAAATTATCTAAACTTACAATTAAATGATTATAATGAAAAAAGGCAATACACGTTAAAGTTCATCACTTCTTTCTCTTGATATAGTTCTTTGTTGGCTGGCATAATTCTTTGGATAACGTTTCATACAACATATGCATCTCTTTCCAGCCTTCCAATTAGTGATCTCATGTTTATACTTCAAGTCAGCCACGGTGGGAGTATTTACACCACGATAACTGGTAGACACTTCTTTTTTTTTTTTAAAGACGGCTTACTGTTACATGGTCCCTAGCATACACTGACTGTCACAGGAATACTTTCTTATCATCCAAGGACAGAGGAAGATGCTCACTCCTTTCTTCCTTCAGTCCACATTTGCTGTCCATTCTTCTACAAGACTTGGTAGGCTAAGATCCTACACATATTTACTAAGCATCGACCACAGGTTAAGACAGCAGAGGAAAGGTGAGCAAGACCAAAATCCTCGTTTCCTCATGGAGATCACAGTTATGTCAGGAGAATTAGCTGTGAAACAAGCAACTGCTTGAATAAACATATAATTATGAATCTCAACAATAGCTGTGCAGTGAATATGTAAGATGCTGGCACAGCGTCTCTCAAGAACCATTCTTTCAAGCGATACCTAAAGGATAAGTCACTGTTTGTGGAGTGAAGATGAGTTAGGGAAGCTTTTGATGGCAGAGAAGACCCTGGAAGGCAAAGTAACTCGCGTACTGGGGTAAGTGAAAGAAAGCCAGGATAGCTGAATGGCAGGAAAGCAAAAAGGGCATATTATGCACATTATTTTTATTTCAGGGACTATTTTTAACACAGTTATTAAATTTATAACCACCTTAACAACAATTTTTTCAAACAACTCTTGTGTTATTTCTCCTGATATATCTCTTGGTTGACTGAGATACATCTTTGAAGAATGTTTCATACAAAATACATATGGATGGTATTATTGCTGAGCCTTTGCATATCTGAGAAATTCTTTCTCTTGCCTTTACATGGAAACCCTGGTGGTGCAGTGGGTTAAGTGCTATGTCTGCTCACCAAAAGGTCGGCAGTTCAAGTCTGCCAGCTGCTCCTTGGAAACTCTACGGGGAAGTTCTACTCTGACCTCTCGGGTTGCTGTGAGTCGGACCCAACTCGACAGCAGTGGGTTGGTGGATTTGTCTTTACATATGAACAGAAACTTGACTACATGCAGAACTGCTTCTTGTTGTTCGTACCATCTAGTCAGGTGCATGTCACAGTAACCCCATGTATAACAGAATGAACTGCTGCTTGGTCCTGCGTCACTGTCACATTATTACTGTCCTTTGGGAGCCCACTGCTGCCACCATCGTGGCAGTCCATCCTTCTGAGCACTTTTCTCTTTTTGGCTGACCCTCTGTTTCACCAAGCACGATGTCCTTCTCCAGGGACTGATCCCTCTGACAACACGTCCAAAGTCTGTGAGACACAGTCTCACCATCTTTGCTTCCAAGGAGCACTCTGGTGATACTTCTTTCAACACAGGTTTGTTCATTCTTTTAGCAGTCCACGGTACATTGTTGTTGTTGTTGTTAGGTGCTGTCAAGTTAGCTGCTGACTCATGACAAGCCATGAACAATGGAATGAAACACTGCCAAGCCTGCACCATCCCTATACTTGGTTGTGGATCAGTCCATGGTGATCCACAGGGTTCTCACTGGCTGATTTTTTGGAAATAGCTTGCCAGGTGTTACTTTTGCACATATCTCAGACCGGAAGATCTGGGGAAACCTGGTCAACACCACAGCAACACACAAGCCTCTACTGACAGATGAGTAGTGGCTACACATGAGGAATACTGGCTGAGAACGGAAGCCAAGGCTCCCACATGGAAAGTGACAATTCTACCACTCAACTACCAATATCCACCATGAGGCAAAACAAATGGACTGCAATCCTACCTCCTCAGATTCTAAATACCTAGCTCCATGGTCTTTCTATTTTGAAGAATTCTTAGTTCACTCTGATTTTTGCCCTTTTTGTAGTTTTTGCCCCAAGTAATTCTGGGATATTTTTCTTTAACTTGGAAGTTTCTGGATGTCACTGAGACACTGGTCTCACCATTAAAACTGCATGGCTCTCAGAGACTACTTTCTTTCCTAAGATTCCTGGCTTTTTTTTTTGACGGCTCCTGTCTAATTAAACAGGCTGTGAGCTTCCCCGAGGATCTCTGGTGCTGCAGTGCTTAAACATCTGGTGCTAACCGAAAGGTTGGTTATTCAAACCCATCAGTTGCTCTGTGGAGGAATAAAGATGTTGCAGCTGGCTTCCATAAAGATTACAGCCTTGGGAACCCTATGGGGCAGTTCCATCCTATCCTACCGAGTTGACTGAGTCAGAACTGACTCAACAGCATGAAGTATTGCTTCTCTGGGTCCTCCCACTGCCTTAACGTCTCTAATTATTGACATCTTTGCTCCTTTGAGACTCACCTGAAGTGCTGCACCCTGGATCAGCATACTTCTGATTCCCTCCTCTCTGGATCCCTACGACAATTTATACTTTTTCAGCAACCACCTGCCCTTATTTTTCTTTTCTGTTACCCCAGTCCCAGTTCGTACTAGCCTTGAGAGGAAGGCCAACAGTTCCCTGCCCTGTGCTGTGTCCACCTATGTCTTACAGGCATTTCCATACCAAGAGAACTGAACGTGGTCAGCTTGAGTTGCAAGATAAAAAGTAAACCAAGTTTAAAACCCCCAACATTCTCTGGGATCCCTGCCTTATGAAGAACATCCCCTAAGAGCTCAGCATGGGAATATATCTTTGATAAATATTTACAGAGTTAAAACACATTCCCTTAATTTGATGAGCTGGAAACAACCAGGACTTTTGCTGTATTCCAGTTGCCCAGAAATAACAAACCATAGACATTATTTTTCTTCTTCCTTAAGCAATTCAACTTTGAAAATTCAGAGCTTTGCCAAGAATGCCAGTCTACTTGTGCTTGAATTCCCAAGTTCCTAGAGCAGTGCGCATTTTACCTCCTTCTCCAATTTATTCCTTTTTCCGGTCATCAGTATCTGAGTGGAGTCCACCTCTCACAAAGAAAGGTTGTAGTTCTGAAAGCAAATGCATTTTTCTTTGATCCAGAGAAACCCAGCTCCCCAAAGCAGTGATAATGACAGAGCCCTATTTCGTGTTGTTTGTTTCTCATCATTTCTACAGCTTTCAACCTGAAACATGATAAGAACAGCAAAACTGATAAACGAACCTTATTTTTATCTGTTTTCTGTCGGAGTCGCTGGCAAGCGCTGAGACAGATTTTTCTAAGTGGCTTTTCAAAAGAGAGTGCACAGCCCATGCTGCAGGCTGAGGCCAGCACAATTCAGTACATTTCTTCTGTTACAGAAAATTACAGTCACAAGGGAAGAGGATAGCACTTTTGAATCAACAGCATTAATCTAGCCTCCATTGTCCCTGGAACCTCAAATGAACTTTCTAGATTACCTTTCATCGAGGCCAGTGATTCTTTTATGAATTAGAACACTAATGATCTTCATTTGTAGTGGTTTCTGTAGCAAACAAAATAGTTGCCAAACTACACTTTTTTTTAAAAAAAAATTATTAAACTTTAAATTCAGGGAGTGATCAGCATCCCAGCATTTAGCAGCTGGAAGACTACAAAGTCCATTAAACAAGTGTGCTTACTAGGAAACTGTTAGTACTTCAGTGTTATCATTCATCCAGATACAACATTTGTTTTCAATTTTGGAAAACATGATTGAGTTAGTCCCACGAGTTGAAATATGCTTAATGTCCTGTGATGCGATATGGTGGTAATGTGCGAAAAAATAAAATAAAGTAAAATAAAAGAAGAGGCAGAAGGGGGCCATTTTGTGCTAAAATCATTCTGGGGATGCGTTTAAAAGTTGGCTCTTCTGATTAACCTGGACAGTTTTAATGCTGACCCTCTACACATACTTCAATGATCTGGGAAAGACAGACAGTATAATTTAGGAAGATTTCACAGACCATTTAGTTGTGTGCAAAGACAATGAAAGATGGAGAAAAATTGTTGTGAGCACTTTGTACATGTACTATCCTGTAATCTGACTGGATGTTATAGGCCAGTTATACCAAGACTGGTGCTTACAAACAGCAAGGGTATCAAAATCGAAGTGATAAAGATACCAGTGAGAATGGCTTGGAGTTTGTGATCCAAGTTTCTTAACCAGGTGACCATCCTGATGTAACTATGATGTGACTCTTACAAAGCTGCCGTTTTGAAAACTTTTCTATCTTTCTGGTTTTGTTTGCTTAAATAAACAGACTTTAACTTAACACACAACAGTATCACACATCTCTAGAATTTGGAGGCTCCCTCTAAAATGCTGTGTGCCATTGAGTCAATTCAGTCTCCCAGTACCTGTCTAGGACAGAGTAGAACTGTCCCACAGGGTTTCTTAGGCTGTAATTCTTGTAGGAGCAAATTGTTATGCCTTTTCTCCCATGGACTGGCTGGTAGATTTGAACTGCCAATGGTGTGACCGGCACTGAGTGCTTCACCAGTGTGCCACCAGGGCTCCGTCTCCATAAAACAGTGACCCACAAATAACTTGGTCACTCCAGCATCTCTTTCACTTAGAATCTTCATCATGTTATCTGGGTTTCTTGGATATACATACTTATCTACTCATTTCGCTTTTAGATCTTAAGAAAAAAATTTTTAAAATGTTTTGAACAAACTGTCACTAGAATCACATTGATTTCATGCAGCTTAATGAACATAGACTGGAATCTCATGTAATATAGTTGCTTTGGAGATCAATCTTGCAGTATTCACTAAAATTCCAAATACATGTATTCTCTCCCCACAGCCCTTGCAGCAATCTGGGAAGAGATATGTTCACACAACGTCCCACACTGACACCCAGGAACTTCCTTGTTCTAAATGTCACATGCCTCATTGCTGAACATCACTACAGTCACCTGTGAAGTACCACTCCCTTTGGGAAGCTGTCCACCAACACCAGAACCTACTCAATCCTTCAAACCAATTTTGGAACTCTTTTTCTGGAATGGCCATTGCGCATCATGGCAAGTTTGCAACTTAATTGTCTAGTTTTCCTTGAGGCAGTTTTTAGGCAGCAAACAAATAACTGTATTGAAACTCCCTCCCTACTCACCTGATCTGGCCCCCAGAGAGTTTTTTCTTTACCCAAAGATAAAGGAAATACAGAAAGGAAGACATTCGGATGACATTTAGGACATCAAGGGTAATATGACAAGAGGTGTGATAGCCCTTCCAGAAAAAGTGTTCCAAAATTGCTCTGAAGGGTGGACTAAGCACTGGCATCAGTGCATAGCTTCCCAAGGGGAGTGCTTTGAAGGTGACCATAATGATACTCAGCAGTGAGGCATGGAGCATTTTTCTAGGATGAGTTCACGAATGTAACTATCAGACCTCATATATGCAGAAAAACTTAGGGGTTTTCATTGCAACATTAGCTGAAATAGCCAAATAATTGGAAAAAGAATTCCTATCACTAGGGGAGCAGTTAAATAAACCATGGTCCATCTATACTACGAACATTATGTAGCAGATAAAAAGAATGAGGTAAATACGCATATTGAACCAAAGAACTCTAAAACACTGTATTAAAAAAAAAAACAAAAAACAACTGCTCTTGAATCACCTCAAGTTCACGTTCACTGCATGTATGACAGAGCAGGACTGTGCTCTAGAGCGTTTTCAAGGGCTGGTTTTTTGAAAGCAGATCACCAGGCCTTTCTTCTGAGCTGCCTCTGAAGGGACTCGAACCTCCAACCTTTTGGTTACCAGCCAAACTCAGGGACTGAAGACATTGTTAAACCCACCTCAACACAGTGAAAAGCCATGTATACATGATGCTACTGCTTATATTTTAAAACTTCTACACAATAAGATTACATATTTTCAAATGTGAACACATTCATCCATGAAAAAATAGGTATGGGAAGATCTAGACTTCATCATGACAGCTCCTTTCGAGAGGAGATTTGGTGGCGGTGGTGGTACAAAGCATTTTATTTGAGCTGAAGGATTTGATGTCTTTTTTTTTTTTTTAAAAAACAAGGACAACATAATTAGTAACAACAAAAATTAAAAAGACACATAAAAATGTACAAGCTAATATAATAAAAATAGAACAAAAAACTTAGTAAACAGCCAAAGCTCCAAAGAGGCAGAGAAAGAAAGGTGGGGCCCCGTGCCCTGTGACTTGATGATAAAAGTGTATTTCAGACAGGGGTGACACTGACAGCTCCTCGCAGCAGGGACCTGGCCCTGCTCTCCAGTGCCAGCACCTGAAGAGTGGGTTCCGAAAGAAGCGGGAGACAGGCACTGTCGCAGAGGGGAGACTACCTGGTGGAAGGAGAAAAAGCAAAGGCGAGGATGAGACAAGCAGAAGCCTCGAGCTCTCCAGAAAGGAAGAGTGCATTGCATGTTTGCCCGGCATCCTGAGCGATTAAAAGATGCTTACATGTCATCCACAGGGAATAAACATAGAATAAGGGTGGCACTGCCGACCTGACAAGGATCTGAGTCTAGAATATGGCAAAGTGAAGGGTTACTTCCCCAGATAACACTCCCTAAGGGGATTTTATTTCCCCGTGATGCTTCAAGGAGGAATTTCCTAAAAGGAAGACACCTATATAAAAATTAAAACCTCATGGGCCAAATCTGCACTCCTCCACCTCAAATATGCAGACTAAAAAAATACAGTGTTCAAAGACACCTGCATATCTTGGCTCAATTCCAACATTATCTGCCAAGCCTATTCCTGTTGTACCTAAAATGTGGTGCTTCAGATCCATTAGGAAGCTAATAGGTTTGTACAAAGAACACCTGAACGTGCCCAGCAGGTCTCGTTTTACAGACGGACTGAGGAGGCCATCAGCAAAGACCGAAAGGGTCTCAGCCTCTCAGTCACAGCGGTGTGGGATTGACCAGGTGACGGGGTAGAAATGAGGTGACTCTGTGCACCACAGACGAGAAAATCAACACAAGCAAACCCTTGGGAACCTTGGTTAGCAGCTGACTTGTCCCTGGTTTACATGGAGAAATTCCCCATAAATGGCCACACCAGTTTAGTCCATACTGTTAACTTCTGCTTAGAACGATATGAAATTATCCATGTTTTGAAAGAGACAACACTAACCAGTCCCTCCTTGAATACTCTGGGGGTCAGCTCTACCCTGGCTCCTAGGGTCGCCATGAGTCATATCCGAGTCAATATCACTTGGCTTGGCTGGCCATGTAAAGATGCACAGGTATGTCTTCTTTCCAAATATGGAATACAGTTCTCCTCTGACATAATACATGCGATGGCCAAGCGTCACCACTGACTCAACGGCCACCGATTTCATCAGTGGTCAAAATACATAGCCCTGTGTTTTGTTTCATCCTGTTAGACCTCCACCAGCCTTTAACAGGTAGTGAGAATCTCCGCTGCAATCAATTAACCTATATATCACCTTACCTACAGTCTACTTCACTTACATCACTCTGTCAGCCTCCAGGAGGCTTTTGGGTTGGTGACCCCAGCAGCCTGATGTGGCTTCTTAAACAGACAGGTGTCTGAATGTATGAATCAGGATAGCTCACCTCCTCTTCTAAATCTCCAGTCCACTCAGAGTCATTTTTGGCAGGAGGAAACAGAGACCAGAGTGGCGTTGGGAATCCGACCAAGGTCACATGGCTGTTCCCAGCAGAGGTGACATATGTGTACACATCTCTTGCTCCTCAGCTCCTGACCTCAGGAATATGAGTTTTATGGAAAACAGAAGACATTTTCTCAGAACTCCCCAGATGGACACTGGTCCATGATTCTAGCAATTTTGGCACCAGCAATGCTGGTCCAAAAGACACACTGCACCATTATTTATTCTTTCTTTAGGAAACACTGGCTCCTCTGCTCTGCTCAACCACCTACAGAGAGAAATGAACTAAGTGGCTTCTGAAGCACTGTTAAAATAGATCTGGTATACCGGACAAGGTACTGGTTAGTGCTAACGAGTTCCATCTTCTTTGGAATGCTCAGGCCTCTGGTTGACTTTCAGTAAGTATGCATGCATGACAACTAATTAACTAGTCAAAACTAGCATTAACTGTATTTAGAATGACATATTGGCCATGCTCTGAGGATGGAAGTAGATGGTTTTCCTCTAATTTGAGCTAACAACTAAAAACCAGAAAACCAAACTCATTGCCATACTGTCAATTCTGACTCACAGTGGCCCTACGATACAGAGTTGAACTACCATGTAGGATTTCCAAGGCAAAAACCTTTATAGAAGTAGATGGCTACATCTTTCTCCCAAGAAGAGGCCAGTGGGCTTAAACCACCCATCCTCTGCACAGCAGCTGAGAGTTTAATCTCTGATTCATCCGAGATCCCATGGTAATAACGGAAGATGGAAAACACTCCTGAGGATGGAAGTTCATAGTCCATAATTAAACTGAATAAATACTGAGATAGTCCTCTTACATGTGGCAGTCACTGTACAGAGGACTGTCAGGTGTTGATAAATGTTTTTTTGTCTGAGAGCAGGACCTCTGCTGGAGTAAGGTGAAGAGTTTGGCTGCTAACTGAAAGGTTGGTGCTTTCAACACAGCAACTGGTCTGTGGCAGAAAGATCTGGTGATTTGTTACGTAAAGATCAAAGTCTAGAAAATTCTATGAGGCACTTGACTGTTGACAGCAGCACGTCCAATTTTCCTAGGGACACTGTGAATGAGATTATTGGGCTCTGTCCAGAGACATTACTGAGTGGGTCTGGAGTGGGGCCCCAGAACATGCATTTTCAATAAGCTCGAAGGTTATGCTCACACTGTGGTCCACAGACCACACTTCAGATAACAAGGACACAGAGCATATGCCTAGTGTAGGCACAAATAATTGAGAGGAAATCAAGTGGGTCATTATGCTAATAATTATGTACATATCTGCATTATGCACATGTCTATACACTGTACATGTATCTATGTATATACAAACACAACAGCCACAACAATGTGCTCAAACGTATCAGCTGTCATGAAGATGGTACAGAAGCAGGCAATGCTTTGTTACACATGACACGAGGGGCGCTGGTGGCCCAGGTGGCACAGCTGTTAAGCTGTTGGCTACTAATCCAAACACTGGCAGTTCAAACGCAATGGCCACTCCCTGGGAGAAAGATGTGGCAGTCTGCTTCCTTAATGGTGACAGCTTTGGATCCCTGTGGTGCAGTTTGCTACGAATCAGGATTGACTGGACTGTGATGATTTAGGTTGGGTTTTTGGTAGATGGGAGGTTGCCATGAGTTGTAGCGGACCTGGTAGAAACTGGTAACAGCAACATATAGACATGGAAGTCTTTCGCTCACATAGATCAGTTGTCCTTATCAACTAAACACTTCAATGGAAAAGGGAAACTGCAACTGTTTTAAAACATGTGAAGTTTGCCTTTTTAAAGACTAAATTCCTCACTACTGCCAGAGCTCTGCAAAAGTATGGAATTATCTTGTAACGCTCAGATGTCAAAAGCTCACCTTGCAAGTTTTCTCCACAAGAAAGCACCCCAGATCCAAGTAAATCAGAAACCACGTAATATGACCCAAAAAGTATTTTTCCAAAGACAGACAGAAAAATATCCCAGCAACAGAATGCTGATTGGAAAGACACAATACAAAGATAACAGAACTACTTTCAAGGATCATTCCGTGACCAGGTGCACACTGAAATAGCTTGAGATAGAAAGTTTTCTTGTTGGTTACACGGAATCGAAACATCTAATGTTCAAAAGCAGCCGACAGTTTCATTTTTTATTTTTTCATTCAATGCAGCCACGTTTATGCAGTGAGTGTCACTGGACTTCCACTCCAGGAATTTTTAAAACTACACCGTAGGTACAGCCTGGAAAACTCAGAGATATCCTTATGCTTAGTGACAGGGGTGAAAACTCTATGACAGCTCAGTTTTTAGATTATAAAAATATTTTCACATTGCATGCAGATATCTAGATTTCCTTCTTTGCTAGCGATTTTAATCCAGAACTCATTATCGACAGCTGTTCGTTCTGATAGAACCTACTTGCTCTTTCGTCAGGCTTAGCTGCAAGCAAGCTGATTTGCTTGCCCTGACAGAGGATATTACCTATAAACACTGGGAGGAAAACCATAACTGATTAACTAAACATGTGTGTCTAAAATGATTCATTCAGCTCTCTGATCAAGTAATGCATCTATCTACAACATAGGTCAAAGGAAATGATGGCAGTGACAGTTTACATTATTAAATATAATCATATGAAAATATTCAGAAGCATTCATATCTATAGATGATGAGTGGTGACATCTGAAAATTTAACCTTTTATTAAAGAAAATTATAAACTGTAAAACTATTACATTAGAGTCAGGAGTAGGGCATTTAACCAGCTGTAAGACCAACTCCAGGGTTAACTGTCTGATATAAAACTATGTAACACTGGGAAACCATGGTGGCGTAGTGGTGAAGCACTATGGTTCCTAACCAAGACGTTGGCAGTTCAAATCCACCAGATGCTCCCTGGAAATTCTATGGGGCAGTTCTACTCTGACCTCTAGGGTTGCGATGAGTCAGACCTTACTCAACAGCACACAAGAAGAAGATATAACATCCAGGGTTTCTGGGTGGTGCTCAAGCCCGGAGCTCAGCTACTAACATGAAGGTTGGTGATTCAAAGCCACCCAGCAGCTTAGGGAGGAAGGCCTGGTAATCTGCTTCCATAAAGACGACAAGAAAGAAAACCCTGTGGAGTAGTTCTACTCTGTGACGGATGGGGTTGCCATGAGTTACAGATGACTCAGTGACAACAGGTTTTGTTTTAAATATATAATTCATAGAACTTGAGATGCTCAACATCCCTGACATCGCTCAGGAGGACTAACACTCAGTGGGGTTCTTTTGCTGTGCAACAGTCCTATCTTGAAGGCAAAAGCTTTTGGGGACACATCATTTGCCACTGAGTTGACTCTGACTCATGGTGACCCATGCATGTCACAGCAAAACTGTGCTTCCCAGTTTTCCGATGCTTGTTTTCTGGAAGTGGATCTTTCTATCCAGGTGCCTCTGAGTGGACTTGAACCTCAGACCTTGCAGTCAGCAGCTGCCACTGGTTCTGAGAACTTGCCAATTCTTCTCCTCCCTCACCCATCATTAGTGTCAAAGAGCAACTTTCCTGAAAGAAACACAAACACACATATGGGGAAGGCAATGCCACTTCCCCTGGGCGATTCTCTTCCAAGGCAATGGCTCATTCCAGCAGCTCCCCAAGAGACGGGGGAACAGCTTGGCAATACTCATCCTATCAAATGCCTCAGCAGCCTCTCTCACGGAATCTTGGCCCATTCTGGGACCCCAAGCTGCCTTCCTCAGTGGACTGGAACCCCCTAAAGAGGGGAAGACCGAGGGCTGGACTCACTGGAGACACGCAAGTAGCACACAGTGCATCTGAGAAGAGCTGTGAGCAACAGCTTGTTTTATTTGTTTTCTGTCTGTTCAGAAAGCTGAGGGAGCGCTGATGATCCAGGTCGAGCAAATTGCTCCTGAGTCAGGAACCCATTCAAGGAAAATAAACTTTTCCTGAACACCAGGGAGGCTCTATGGTGCTTTCCGTTCAAAGGGCACTAAGTGCTTCTCTCTGTAGACTTCATCTACCTCATATAGGGAGGAAGATGTTTGGAATGGGATGCTTATTCCCGCAACAATGCTCGGTGAGGCAGCGTACACTGCCACGAGTGCCAGGCACAGCGCTAATTAAAATGCAAGCCCCAACTCAACACTTACAAAGCTCCGCAAAGTAAGTGTAGACTGCGGGCCTCAGGCACTTGATATCCACAAAATCTTCCCAAGAGCCTATTCGCAGCCCCTGTAACAATGGAACTCATTTTATTTGTCATTTAAGCATCCATTGCTTTTTTTTTTAACTTACAGAACAGGGATCACGTCATCATTTTGAATTTTCTGACAGTTTTATTCCTGGTGTTGTTCTGCATTGCGACATCACTACCTGAATGTTCAATGGCACATCAGACCCTGGTTGGTAGTTGGGGCGCAGTTACTTCTTCCTCAAAGCAACCACACGTACAACACAAGGCACTGTCCACTTCTGTGCAGTCGTCACTGCTGCGTGTGTGACTGAGTCCACCGCTACAGTCACTGCATACTTTCTGCCCTTTAAATCTCGGGGGTGCCTTTTCTAGCATTAGATCAGACAGCATTCCATTGTGATCCATGTGTTTTTCAAAGATTTTATCTATTCTTGTTGTTGAGAATACCCACAACAAGAAACAGACACCCACTCATGTTTCTCCATGTACAATTCAGGGGCATGGATTAGATGCTTAGAGTTCTGCCAACAGTCTCACCCTCCTCTTCTGAGTTATCCTTCATCCAGTAAGATAAACTCAAGGCTCTCTCTGGTCCCTATCTGTTCTTTCGAGGTAATCAGCTGTTGGGTTTTCATGAGCAAACTTTTGTGAGCAGATCGTCATGCCTTTCTTCCTATTCTGTCTTAGTCTGGAAGCTGTGCTAAAACCTGTACCCCACAGACGTTGCTGCTGGTGACAGAACTACCCATGGGACACAGAGGTCACCACGGTATGACTGACTAACAGATGAGTAGTGGATCCAATACTCACTGAGTGCCCATTTCACATAAGGCACAGTTTCAGGTGACTGAGACGCAGTGCTCAATTTTAAGTACCACCTCGGACCTCCCGTCTCTAGGGTTTGAAAGTTATAGTTCAGAGATGCTTTCACTCAAGGAACTAAAATCTTGTCACAGCTAAAAAGCCCCCCTTTTTCTTGAAGGTTCACTTTTAACTGATTTGAAAGAGTTGAAAGAGAAATGAAGCATTGACTAAGTCCAGGAAACAAATTGTTCTGTTTTCATGTAAGCAAGGTGAGGGAAATGGAGGAGATGCGCTTGTTCTCATGACAGTCGGCTTAAAAAATGTAAAAAACGATGGCTTCAGAGACTTTGCAACCGGCTCTTCTACCTGCAAACTGTGTGATGGTTGCTGCTGTGTGCCACTGAGTCAGTTCTGACTCACAGTAACCCTAAGGACACAGTAAAACTGCCCCATAGGGTTTCCAAGTGGCGAGTGAATTTGAACTGTCCATCTTTTGCTTATCAGTTGAAATCTTAACCGCTATGCGACCAGGGCTCCAAGTTGTGAGACACCAGGACAGGACAGAACCGCCCCATAGTTTTCAAGGAGTTCCAAGTTCCCACAACCCACTGGGATTCAAACTGCTCATCTTTAGGTTAGCCTCTGTAGCTCTTCAGCACTGTACTACGTGGCTTTCCAGCTGTGTGCCACATGTGATTATTCGGCTCTCACAGTCTCAGGTCTCTCACATAAAGCCCATTCTCCCAGTCTGCTGTAAAGGTACTGTCAACAGAATGCCTTCTAAATAACAGCTTCTATTTGATAGATTTTCCTTACTCTTCTTTTCATATGAATTGAGAACTTCGAGCAGAATAAACCTTAGTTGTCTTAATGGCAGAATACACATACAATCTTTCTATTCTCACATTGTCTATACTGAATACTTACACTAATGAACTCAATGTTCCCTTTTATTTCCTGGTTTCTATCCTCCAGAGGAAAAGAAAAATGTATTCAACAGGCAGTTCCTGGCTTATGAACGAGATCTGTTTCCGTGTCTTGAAGTCAAATTTTGTAGGGAAGACAAAAAGGGTGATAGCATTCCTGTTTTGCCTATCCTGGAGGCGTAGTGGTTAAGTGCTACGGCTGCTAACCAAAAGGTCAGCAGTTCAAATCCGCCAGGTGCTCCTTGGCAGCCCTATGGGGCAGTTCTACTCTGTCCTACAGGGTCGCTATGAGTCAGAATTGACTTGGTGGCAGTGGGTTTGTTTTGTTTTTGGTTTAGTGCAAGAAAAGACTCAAAGCCCTTCCAATGACATCTAAGCTGTGTGTGCAGCCATGAAGGTGATTGTGATGAAGAATTGGTCACACACAGGGCTTGGTTCAACTGTTTCACAGTGACGGCAAATTTGCATGCCACTGAAGGGCAAGAAAACGTTGTCCGCAAGTCTCACATTCATAAGTGGAACTGACTGTGCAATGGAACCTTCACCTTGAAAGGAACCTCCACCTTGAAAGGAACCTGAGAGATGATGTAACCTAGTGGTCGTGGTTCTCAAGTGAGGCCCCATCCAGCAGCCTCAGCATCATCTGGGACCTTGTGAAAAACGCAGCTCTTCAAACTCCTCTCCCGAACTACAGAATCAGAACCTCAGGGAGCAGGGCCAGGCTGCTGGAGTTTTAACAGACACCTGCCCAGATGACCCTGATTCTTGTTAAAGCTTAAGAACCACTCATCCAAGCCAACCCCTTAACTGTTTACAGGTGGAGACGCTGAAATCAGAATCGGCCAACTTCTGGTGCATCACTTTGTGTGTGTCAACTTCTCTTTCCTTCCCTTTATCTCAAGCGGCCCTCAGGGTCTGTGTAACTTGCTCCCTGACATGTGCCTGTGATTATCCATCATCCCCCATCTATCAGTGTCTCTACTGTGGTGTCGTCTGTGTTACTATGATGCTGGGAGCCGTGTCCTCAACGTTTCAAAACTATCAGGGTCACTCACAATGGAGAGAAGTTTCACTACAACTTTCAGACCAAGACAGACCAGGAAGAGAGGACTGGTGACTAACTCTGAAAATGAGCCCATGAAAACCTTACGGATCACAAAGGCATACTGCCGGATACAAGAGGAGTCCCTAGCGTGGAAGACAACTGCACAGTTGCTGGGACAACAGACTCCAGCTTACTGATGATCAGGAGGATGTATCTGGAGTAGACACCGTTTGTTAGCAGACCTAACAGCAATTAACAAAGGCCAGCATATCTAGATACATTTTATCAGACTTCCATGTAACCAATTTAACAGAACTAATCAAGCTTTCTCTTTCCTCTAAAGGCCCTGGCTAGCTGCTCACCTGAGCAAGTTCCCTCAGACCTAGAAGGCCACTGTCTAGCAGGCCTGTGCTGTACTAGGTCAGCGCCTCTATTACAAAATAACCAGCTATGTGACTGATGTAACTTAGTAAGGTGTTAAATAAGCTGATGAGCTATGATTACAAAATGAAAGAGAGATACGGTTTCTTTGAAAACTACGTTAACTGCTTCGGAAAGACTTGATAAAGAGAGTGACCTCCTTCTGCCTGGGGTCAAGCACACTGAGTCCCCAGATTATGAATGTCCCACTTTATGGTCAACTTGTCTTTGCCCTCAAATATGATATCAACCTGTCCTCCAGTGTGATGTCAATCTGCTCTCACTTGGAAACAACTGAACCAACCTCTACTTGCAACAAACTCTTCATCACCATCACCTTCACTAGCCTCAATTCACTAGCCTCAAACACAGCTTTTAAATCACTGCCAACGCTGCGAGCCTTTTCTTGTAATAAAACCCAAAATCGAGACCCGTTGCCATCAAGCGGATTTTCACTCACAGTGACTCTACAGGACAGAGTAGAAATGCCCCATAGGGTTTCCAAGGAGCACCTGGAGGGTTCAAACTGCCAACCTTTGGCTTAGGGGCCACAGTTCTGAACCACTGTATCACCAGGGTTTCCACAGAGAGGGATCAAGAAGAACTAGAAGCATCTGTTCTGACTCAGACTTACAAATTCTTAAGGACAGTTCGGAATTGATCTTGTTTGTAACCAGGGGACCGCCACTATTACTGAACTAGGTAAGGCTGAGACAACTGGAAACTACCAGGGGTGGGGTGGGGGGACTAGCTGTAAAATCCTGGAAGGAGTATACACTGTTATTTAAGAATCAGCTTTAGCAAGGACATGTAAAGTGTGAGGCGGTAAATGACAGGGAACAGTAAGCAGCAACGGTCTGAAATACTAACAGAGCCTAAAATACTAACATTTCAATTTAAAAAAAAAAAAAAAACACCAAAAAAACTACTGGGAAGAAAAAGTCGGAAAGCCAAATGTTGCTTCAACAACTGGTTTTGGGTGTCAGCTCTCCAAAAAGAGGTGGCTTTGATCTTCAGAATCACTTTAAAACTTAGTTTTGTAAGACTCAGAAAGGCAGTCTAAGTATCAGATTTCAGCAGCGTGAGAGAGTCTGCGGTACTCAATCTGGAGCCCAGAGCACAGTCCTGCATGCCCAGCACACTCACTATGTCCAAAAGGATTGAACATTTACCTGAGATGAGGCTGGCCGGGCCACCAAAATGTCAACTGCTGAATGGCAGTTATGTAATGGGCTTCTTCAAAAAAACAGGAAATGAATCACCGTTTAACAAACACTGTCTGCAATGTTGGTAATTAAAGGTGAGTGATGAGCTCAGGAGTCTTCATTAGATCCTCTCTCTCCTCCTGACTAGGTCTGAAAATGTCCAGACCACAAAGACAGACAGACAGAGAGACAGAGAGGGAGAAGAAAGGAGAGACAGGAGACAGAGAGAAAGGAGGAGAGAAAGGAAGAAAGGTAGCTTTTGTTTTTCCCCCTTTGCCTAATAGGAGTCTCTTTCTAAATGTAAGGTCCACAGAAACCATGAACCAAAACCATCACTGTCAAGTTGACTCTGACTCCTGGCCAAGTATGTAAGGTGCCTTGGTGGTGCACTGGTTAAATGCTCAGCTGCTAGATGGAAGGTCAAGTGACTCAAATCCACAAGTTCTGCAGGAGAAAGACCTGGTAATCTGCTCCTGTGGAGGTGGTCATCCGAAAAGCCCCACAGGGCAATTTCGTCCCATGGCATGGCTATGAGCTGAGAACTGTCTGGGGCTGGCTGTGACAACAATTTGTGTAGAGGCAGATCAGCAGAGCTCTCTTCTGTGGTGTCACGGGATAGGTTTCAGCTGTCTGCACGTAGGTTAGCAAGCTGTCTGTAACACCCAAGGACCCGAAGTGTCCCAGGGAGACATGATCAAGGTTTGGTTTAGAACCACTGACCTAGTTGCAACAGCCAGGATTGGACCTTGGTTTCCTGCATCATAAGCAAACTGTGATATGATGAAGCTTTCACTTAAAACTGGGCACACAGTGGTAATTCTAAAAGTGTTCCTTTGATAGGACTGCCTGTACATAAGTGCAGGCAGAGAAGGAAGCAGAGGGTGTGAGGACCACCTTTGGAATTCTGTTACTTTGTACATTATGCTTCCTGTAAAGATTCACTTAAAAAAATGGCTCCCCTGTGCATCTCAGATTTGTAAAATGCATTTATTCCTATGCTTTTTAGAAACAGAAACACAACAACAAAGGCATGCCAACCTAGCTCTTGTAACTGGACTACATTCACAGAGTTTCTTACTGGCTTCTGGAAAAGGTTTTGGTAAGCTTGTGGCTTTCCTATTGTACCTGGCGAACCAGTAAGTTTGAGTTTAACTGAACCAAGATAACAATAAAATTTCAGGCTGCTGTACATCAGAGAAAATGGTCTGAAACCAGGTCAATCATTTGCAGACACACAAGAGGAGGAGTGAAATGTTAACCATAGGTTGGCAAAGGGCTTTTGTGGTTTGTAACATGACTGCATAGGGTTTTTCAAATGCAAGTGACAAGCAAGAGCTCAGAGTGAACAACATTCTCGGCCTAACAGATGGGAACTGGAATTGTGTTAGGTTTCACAAAGTCAGTTTTCTAGGATGTAACGAATGGAAAACCAGCCTAGAATCCATGTGTAGACTGAAGGTGACGGTACTAAGAGAATACTTTTTTTATTATGGTGTCCATAAAACCAATCTTCAGATAATCATAATATCAGTATTTAAACAAGCCATCTATTAAAATTTACCCAATGTCTCTTGTAGAGATTGTTTTTTTGGCAAGTTAACAGAAAAAACTCTATCCATGTAAAATGTTCCCCCACCTTCCCAGCACAATATTGCATGCTTCAGCCAAACCCAGTGAATAATGGCCTTACAGGACAGACTAGAACTGTCCCATAGGGTTGTCATGGCTGTAGAGTAGGAATCAACTTGACAGCATTGGGTTTGGGTTTCTCTGGGCACCTTGACAGAAAAGCCATGGTGGCACAGTGGCTGACAATGTGGCCGCTGTCCTAAAGGCTGGCAGTTCAAATCTACCAGCCATTCCTTGGAAGCCCTACAGAGAAGTTCTAGTATGTATATAGGGTTGTCATGAGTTGCAATTGACTCAATGACAATGTTTTTTTTCCCCCAATCTCTATGGAAGCTGGCTGCCCCATCTTTTTCCTATGGAAAACAGCTGATGGGTTTCAACAGCTGACCTTTTAGTTAGCAGTCGAGCACTTAACCACTGCACCATGAGGGAGCAGTCCGATCTCACATATAAGGAAGGGAGCCTCAGTGGCATAAGCAGTTTGCAATCAGACGCTAACCTAAAGGCTGGATGTTTCAACCCACCCCGCGGCTCAGCAGAAGGCCTGGCGCACTGCTTCTGTAAAGATCAGAGCCCAAACACCCTGATGAGCAGTTGTACACTGTAACACACAGCAGGGTTGTGGGGAACTAGAAATGAGTTAATGGCAACAGGTTTAATAACATATGCTGTATATATAAAAAAATGAACAACCCAGTGCCGCCCAGTCGATTCTGACTCATGGTGACCCTACAGGACAGAGTAGAACTGCTCCATAGTTTCCAAGGAGCACCTGGTGGATTTGAATGGCTGACCTTTGGGCTAGCAGATGGAGCACCTAACCACCATGTCACCAGGGTTTCCATGCCATATATATCCGTGTGTGTGTGTGTGTGTGTGTGTGTGTATGCATGTAAATATAAAATATACACAAACATATATATATATATATATATGTATGTGTGTGTATCCCCTTTCTTATCCTAAAAACCACATATGCAATACAAATCATGGAATTCAGAGCTGTTCTATTAGCATATATTTAAAATATAGGCTTTAAGATCCAGAAACATCATTTAATGCTTCACATTTTAAAGTCCATTACTAAGTATGAATTGTTGTAGAAAAAGGGTGGCTTTTCTCAGGATGCAAAGAACCTGGGTCAGACAGAGCACAGATTTTGAGCCCATCTACAGTTCTCCTTCACCAGCATTAAAATCGAGATATTCTGGGTCTTGATACAATTTAGAGGTTTACAACCATGAACCTGCACAAGCGGCGTCTTCTGTATATTTACTTTTCTGCATATTTACTTTCTGTATTTATTTATCTATAGCACTCTGTCAGCTCAGTAATTCAGCCAAGAAAAACCAAACCCATTGCTGCCAAGTTGATTCTGACTCTTAGTGACCCTACAGATAGAGGAGAACTGTCCCCTATGGTTTCCAAGGAGTGCCCGGTGGATTCAAACAGCCAACCTTTCAGTTAGCAGCTGTAGCTCTTAACCGCTGCACCACCACCGTTTCCGTTCAGGCAACAGAGAGGTCAAATCTCTACATAAAGTCTAGTTTATTGATAAGAGGGGATTCTGCTCACTGAGCACTATTCTCTATGGCCACTAACCACTACAGAGGGCAGAAAAGTCATACGCAGACCATGTCCCTCATATCTACATGCTACACAGCAACCTGGGAGGAGTTATGGAAACATTGATCAGGAAATAAATAATCACGCAGCAACGGCAATGCATCATGCAGTTCTGAAAGAAATTAAGTGGCCTTGTCTTCAAATTTTCACCTATTCCGTAAATGGACAGAAAAGTCTCTAATTTGGGGTGAACTGGGGGTTTTGCTTCTCTTACCCAGTCCAGTGGGGGAAAGTGACACTGCAGTTTGCTAGACTAACGAGAACATAGCAGTGATTAAAATAGTGTGATGGTTCACTTTCTGTTGGCTGGGCTATGGCTTTCAGTGATTTAGCCAAATACTAGTCTGGCTGCTGTGACAATTGTCACACGTGATGAACTCAGCCAGCTTGGGTAGAGTGGATCACCTTCCATAACGGAATGTAACAACCTTCCATAATGTGACCTAATGAAATGCAGTCAATCCAAAGCACAGTGGCTGCTAAACCGAAGCTGAGTTTTAAAAAGACAAGAGCAGACCAAGAGCCACAGACAGACAGCGGGAAAGACAGATGCCAGGTTAGGAAGGTCTGTAAGTCAAAAAAGGCTGAGCCCCTGGTCTGGGCTTTCAGCCTCTGGGACTGTAAGACAATAAATGCCTGTTCTTTAAAGCTGTCCATTTGTGGTTTGGGGTTACAAAAGCACCAGGTAACTAAGACAAGGAGATCAGTACAGACTTCAGGGTGATCCCTGTCACGTTCAGGCAGACATGGAGGTTGGGTGTGGTCACCTGGGAAGTCCAGCGATTCAATAAACAGTCTTGTGACTATTTTTCACAGGTATAGCTTATGCCCCCAAAGAGCCTTTTTGCAGAATTGTTCACCATGTCGACCGCCTTCGACACGGAGCCTGCTTGTGTATGCAGGCTTTGATTTCAAAAGGGATTCTCGTCTGATTCCAGCGTCACTTCACACATTTGGGTAACAAGAAATCTTCTCAGCAGCTGTACTTACTTCCGAAACTCAAACGTACCTTATTAATGCTACTTATCAAAGCAACGGGTTTAAAAATACTTGCAAAACATTTGCTTATTTATACAGATGTCTTTAGAGGTTTACCCAGCCAGATTCGGGTACATAACAAACATTATGTGCATGCAAAAGAAACATAAACGATGCCAGCAGATGGCACGGTCAGAAGCAAAGGGTGTTGCGGATGCAGGAAACAGCACACATCCTAACGGAGAAGACTGAATGGCTGTAATTGGAACACATCTACCACAGAATGAAGGGCATCTGCCTCATGCTGAAAGCTCCACGGGCAGGTTCTTAGTCTACGGGAGCGTGTCACACAGATGCGGGTTTGGCACCTGGGTGCCTACTGGACAATATACCACATGGGGTTTTTGTTTTGGCTCCAGCAGAAAAACACTATTGACCAAGTTCTCTCTCCCAGTTTTCCTCACTTCATTCTAGGGAAGAGACAACAAGAGAATCTGCCACACTTGGCAGGTGCCTGCAAGGAGGAAACAGGAGACAATGAACTTTCCAGGCATACGGCCACTGAAGGGCTCCTCCCACAGCTGTGGCACAGCTGGGCTAGTGCTCTTAGGGGGGTGGCAGGTATCTAAGGTGGCCGAGGGGATCCACAGCCCTGGCTACTAAGACAGCAGGCACAAGACTGTTCAGTGGACGGAAGCGGTTCCGACCATCACAGCCTAGTCACGACTGCACCGCTGGGCACGTTTCTCTCGGCCATTCCATCTCCATCTGCCATCTCCCTGCCATCGTCTGCTGCTCCAGCTCTTCTTGGACACCTGGGTGGCCAGGTTGCTCGCTCACTACTCATCAGACTTCCAGCCACCTATTTGAAGTGGAAGATAGGTGAGACTCAATTGATGTAATAACTCAAAAATGCTGAGAATTCAACTGGCTACTTTGGAAAGACCAACCACTAGAAAAGGACATCAAGGCTGGTACAGGAGAGAGTCCGAGAAAACAAGGGGAACCCTCAGGGTGATGGATTGACCCAACAGTTACAAGGACTCCAAACACATCGGTGGGTACAGAGGACTAAATGAAGTTTCCTTCTGTTATACATACAATCCGCAGGAGGCACACCTGGCCCCACGGCAACTAACAATACCTGAAAATCACTGACTCTGACCAACCTAGTACCAAAGATAACACCTCCCCCCATCACACAAATGCTTTCCGATTACTTTCCTAACTCCCCTGGGAAACGTGAAGGGACTCTTCAAGCAAATCCACGTTAAGCAGAATAAAAGGACCATCATGGTGGGAAACAGAATGGACCAGGAACTTGAAGAAGGAAGTTCAGTCAAGTCAATGGGGAAGTTGTCAACCTGGTTGGAAGTCCTTTATTTTCTCGTCTTTTAAACTGGAAATAAAAGGAAAAGCAGGAGACTTGGGGGGCCTGTGTGGCTTGAAATGTCCCTTCTGCATCTATGATTCACTACGAATGAGTCATATATTCTTGGAGTTTTTGAGTTTAAAAAGAAGCCCATCAACCTCAATAAATCCTGAAATAGGAGGATGCAGAGAGATGTTTCTGAGCTAGGATGAAAGAGACACGGGTAAAAAGTATAAGTTTCTCTCTAGAACACTAAGCTGGTTTTTTAGCAAAAAAAATACCAGGCAGCAGTTGTGAAAGAAATTAAACTGACTTTTCCTCTGCTTTTAAGTTATTTTATAGATTGACCAAAGAACCTGCATTTTGGAGTTAACTGGAAGCTTTTGTGCCTCTGCTCTGGCTCTTCAAAGAGAAATTCTCACTGCACTCAGCCACATGCATGAGAGTGGACAGAGGAGGTCTTCAGTCCAATCAGTGAGATTCAGCCAAGTGGCACTCATTGGTAGATTAAATGAGGTCACATATTATTTGTGGCTCCTTTCATAAAAAGAAGAGTCTACTTCCCCAGCCGCTGAATCTTGGCTTGCCGATAGGCTGTGATCAAAATAACGCAGCGGAAGCGATGCTGTGTGACTTTGAAGCCTCAGCCTCAAGGGTCATGTGGCTTCTCCTGTCATCCCCTCAGAATCCTGACATCACCGTACCAAGATGAAACTCCCCAAAGAGAGAGACTGCCAGACTTTTCAGCCCTTGCAGCTGACCCTGACTGAATCAGCTTTGCCAAGACCAGGAGACGAGCCTCCTGATGACTCACAGAATTGAGGAATAATAAAAATGTCATTTTATGCCACTATACTATGGACTTCCATAAAAAGAAACCAATCTGTCCTGGAAGAAGTAAAGACAGAATGCTTCTTTAGAATCAACTCAAGGACAGCCAGCAAGCTTTAGGGTGGGACTTTCAGGCAGTACTGGTGAGATCTACCCTTCATTTTAGAAAGGTGGTCCATTTCTAAGGCATGTAAATGTAACATAAACAGAAGTACAGTTAAAGGAAAAGATTTTTTTTTGTGTGTTGCATGATTCAATGCTCAAAACTAAACCAAACAACAAAAACGATTATAATGGAAGTAAGGTATTTTTCTCTACAGGACTGTGCTATTCAAAATATCAAACACCCAGCCTTCTGTGTTGTTTTGCCATGCTGTTTCACTAAGTTGTTTTTTTTTTTTAATCCAGAATATTGGCATTTAAGAATGGAACCTGGCATAATGGCTTCCACATGGTATAATTACATCTCCTCATCTTACGGCATATCCATAAGTAACGACATAATTTGGATATTCCACTTATTTTCTGATTCAGAGATGTTGATATTTTTAACAATCCAGTCTTTCATCCATAGCAAGCTAGCTTCTCCTATTACCTAATTTACACATGAAAATGAATCCCAGCTTTAAGAAGAAATGGATCTACGGTTCACACTTGTCAGCATTTCAAAGCTATTGCATGCTTTGGCGACCTCGGTGGGTTTTAGGTCTGCAGAGACATCTGAATGGAACACTGGGATGAATAAAGAAAGAATGTAGGGTGACGGTTACAAAGGCATTAATAATGTTCCACAGCATGCATAGCTTCTTTGTATTACAAGGTTTTGTTTTTTTTTTTTTAATTTTTATGCTGGTATGCAATGCCTTCCAGAATCTTTTGACATTGAAAGGCTATTTTTCTTCACTTTGGGTTAATTCTTAGAAGTCCATGGCTATGCTACAAACAGAATATAAAGAGTTTTGGGGTTGCACTTTCCTATACAAAGTCAAAACGGATGATAAAGACTGGACCTTGAGACACAAGGACCCATGTGATAGGCAGACTGTATCTTCACATGACCAGAAGAACCAGATGGTGCTTGGCCACCACCAAAGACAGCTGTGATAGGGCACACAGTGCAGAGCTGCTGTGGCAACACAAGAAAAAGATGGGTACAGTTCAAGAACTCTATTAAAAGACCACAATTGATGGTCTGATGGCCTGGGGGGGTCCCTTGGGAGCATGGCTCCCAGACCTGCTGCTACCCCTGTCCAGAAAACACGACTGAGGTCAACTCTTTAGATAAAAGTGGACTGGACTCAGGACACAATGTGACTATATAGTGTGTGTACTTTATAAGTCTTTGCATATATAAGTTACTGCCCTACTAGTCTCTTTCTAGATGGAAGAGAAGAAGGTGTGGAGGAGGGGACAGGTGCTTGTTAAGAGGATATGACAAACACAGAATGAAAGGAAGAGTGTGCTGTCACTGGACAAGGAGAGCAGAATAAGCTGCAGACAGGTGGGCATTCAAAAATAATTTGGACTGTATAACTTCACTTAACCACAATAAAAAAAAAGACTGGACCTTGAAAATCCTTTAAATTTAAAATTTCCCTTTAATTTTTACTGGGTCACCCTTAGTGTGACAAGGATGTTTCTGTAACATTAGTGGTCTACATCTGGCTCACACTTCCGATTCCTTCCAGTTTTGAAAATGAGCTTAATTTTATGATGTGAAAGATTTAAATGCTCTTTGGGAGTTCTATTTTAGATTCCTTAGAGTGCCTTATTTAGAAGACACATTTAGGGGGTTGAGATCAACCTCCTCTTTGAAAATTATTCAAAAATAAGTCCTATGAGGAAAAAGTATTCCCTTGTTCCTAAAAGAATTAATGTGACTCAAAAGTCAGTATCATAAATCAAGGCTTTGTAATTGACTCAATAAAATGATAGCTTCATTCCACTTAATTCATCCTTTACAGGAAGAAAATTTTGTGAGCACCTCAGATGTTACATCCCTTCATTCATAGCAGAAGCCATAAATTTTTCCATAAAACAATAAAAAGAACATGGTTGACATGGGAGGAAAGGGAACCAAAGGACTTTATCATCTAAAAAGAAGACTGTACTGGTATGGAAATACAAACACAAGGCATCTATGAAAATCAATAGGAGCAGTGGTGGCACAACAGTAAGCACTCAACCACAAACTGAAAGGTGGGTGGTTCTGACCCATCAGTGGCCCCACCAGGAGAAAAGACCTGGCAACTTGCTCTTGTAAGGATTACTGCCTAGGAAGCCATATGGGGCAGTTCTACCCAATCCTGTTGGGTTGCTATGACTTGGAATTGACTTGAAGGCAATGGGTTTGATTTTGGTATTGTGATTATTTATGTTAGAATGATTAAGAAAGACAGGAGAGCCACACTATAGCAAATACTTTCATTTTAAAAAACCCATTGCCACTGAGTACATTCCAACTCATACAGACCCTACAGGGCAGAGTTTCCAAGGAGTCCCTGGTGGATTTGAACCACCAACCTTTTAGTTACCAGTTGTAGCACTTAGCCACTATGGCACCAGGGTTTCAGAATGCTTGGTATGAAGACTAAAAGCAATGCTCCAATATGGCAATGTCATCTAGGCTTGGAAAAGAAGGAATGCCCATGTGAGCAGGTCACAAGTGAATGCTTAAGAGTGAAATGCTCTCCAAGTGGGCAAAGGAAGAGAGTGGGAGCAGCAAATAATCTAAAAATGGGAAAACCTGTGCAGTCTATGAGGCCAGGCAGCCTTAGACATCATTACTGATGTGAAGTTAGGAGGGAAAGTTAATTTTCTGGGTTTCCCTTTTTTCTTCTGTGAAATGAGATTGAGGTTCTACCTCTTAAGACAAATGTGAGGAAAAAGGCACTAATGCATATCAAGCACTTGAATACAGTCTCTCCATTTGATAAGATTAATTGATAAGGCTCAACCATCCTTACCTATCACCGTGGCTGAAAACCAGGAAGAATGCAAGATAAAGGACAATTAAAGTAACTGCTACATCCACTAAAACCCCTGGCCATTGAGTCAGTTCCTATTCAGAGCAACCCTACAGGACAGAGGAGATCTACCCCACAGAGTTGCTAAGGAGAGCTTGGTGGATTTGAATTGCCAATCTGTTGGTTCACAGCTGTAGCACTTAACCATTACATCACCATGGTTTCTATAACTGCTATAGCATAGACAATTCTGAAACAGTAGAGTGGTAAGAAATAATAGTTTATGAATGGACACTTAGGTAGACAGACACATTACCAGATGTGCGAGACTGTGAGACAGCATGCCCACGGGCAGATACAGGTTTGGTGGTGTATGTTTCTACACACATGACTGTAAATGCCCCTTATACATTAATACAGACAACTGAGCACTCAAGGGGTACAGTTAAGAAAACCTCTTTGAAATAACCAAACACCTTGAGAGATGAAGTTCCTAGGCTCAATGGCAGAGGAGCATGGAGCATGGCTTCAGGGGACACGTACATCAAGTGGTACAACATAATTCATAAAGAATGTTCTGCATCCTACTTTGATGAGTCCTGTCTGACTCTTAAAAGCTTATGAGTGGTCATCTAAGATACAACCATCAGTCACCTCCAGTCTGGAGAGCGGAGAGTGAAAGGGAAACGGAAAAAAACAAAGACTCAGGGGCCAATTAGTCCAAAGGGCTAATAAACCCAAAATCAGCCAAACAAATCCACTGCTGTTGAGTTGTTTTTGAATCATAGCAACCCTGTAGGACAGAGTAGAACTGTTCCATTGCATTTCCAAGGACTGCCTGGTAGATGTGAACTACAGACCTTTTGATTAGCAGCTGTAGCCCCTAACCACTGCTCTGTCAGGGTTTTCAAAGAACTAACAGATCACAAAAAACTACAGCCTCCATGACCCTGAGACCACAACTAGATGGTAGCCAGCTACTTCTATTGAGCATTCTGAGCGGGATCACAACTCAGGGTGACAGAGTGGGGAAAAATGCAGAATAAAAAAACCAGGTGCACAAAAGAGATCAGATTCGCTGGTCCTACAGAGACTGAAGGACCTCAGAAACCCCTGAGACTACGGTATTAAGACACCTTTCTGACCCGGAACTAAAGCCATTTTCAGGGATCACCTTCTAGCTAAACAACAGAGAAGCCCATAAAATAAACAGTAATACCCTAGAGGACTCTGTTCCTTAAAATGATCAGTTATGGTGCCTGGCTACTGCCAAAGATGGCCTTGATAGAGAATGCAACAGAGCATCCCTGATGGAGCAAGGAAAATGTGGGGCACGGAACTGAAATTCTTATAAAATGACCAGGCTTAATGGTCTAACTGAGACTAAATGGACCCCAGAAAACACGGCCCTGGGCTTTCTGTTAGCCTAGAATTGAAACCATTGCTGAAGCCAACTTTTCAGAGAAAGATTAACTGGGGCCATGAGATATACCATGGGAAAAGTGAAGACTCTGCTTCTTGGCTCAAGTAAACACATGAGACTAAATGGGCAGCTCCTGTCCAGAGGTGAGATGAGAGGACAGAAAGGGACAGCAACTGGTTGAATAGTCTTGGGAAGTCCAAGGCAAGGAGGAGTGTGCTGTCACATTGCATAGGCAGCAACTAGGGTCACATAATGACATGGAAGTTTCTGTATAAAAAGCTGACTTGAATTGTAAACTTTCACTTGAAGCACACACACACACACAAAATCAAGCACTGAGATAAAAAGGGCAAGATTTTCCCAAAATCAAGGATGATAAGGCAGGAAGGGATAGATAATCAGGAGACAAGGACACAGACCAGGACAGAAGTGGGGTGAGTGCTGACACATTGTGGGGAACAAAGGCAAGGACATGAGACACCTTTATGCACAAAACTAAGCAACTGGAAACAGATCTGCTCTGTCAACTTTCACCTAGTGCACAATTAAGAAAATATAAACAAATAACCCCAATCAGGGAGATATGTCTACATTAAATCTTAAAACAGAAGGCATGTGATAAATATGTGAAAGATACAGTAGTAGAAAAAGAAATTCAGATAAGCTGGGAAACAGCAATGCAAATAGTTAAATTCATAAAATAACACCCCAATATATAGAGACAAAAGTTACTCCCTCACAGTTAAAAAAAAAAGTACAGCATTGAAATTATCATAGCATTTCTGTACAGGTTCTTATAACAGCATATGGAATTCAGCTAACTCCAACAAGCAATTACTAAACAACTACTATGGTGTAGAAAGAGGAGCCTTGGTGGCACAAAGGTTAAGCACTCAGTTGCTAATCAAAAGGTCAGCAGCTTGAACCCACCAGCTGCTCCATGAAGACAAGGCCTAGCAACCTGCTCCTGTCACCGATGATGGCCCAGGAAACCCTATGCGGCAGTCTGAATCTGTCCTATGGGGTCACTATGAGTTGAAATCAACTGCACAGCACACGACAACAAAATGGTATAGGCAGAGTCCCTTGGCATCACAAACAATGAAGTATGTGGCTTCTGACAGAATGACTGGTGGTGACTTGAAGCCAGTTAGAGGCAGTGCAGTGGTGAAGTGTTATGACTGCTAACCAGAAGGTCAGCAGTTCAACTCCACCAGGCCCTCCTTGGAAAAGCTATGGGGCAGTTCTACTCTGACCTCTAGTGTCAGAGTAGAGCTGAGTCAGAATCGACTCAACAGCAATGGGTATGTTTGATTTTAGGGGATCCTTGGAAGACAGGCCCACTGACCTCCTGGTGGGAGGTCACTGTCTTGACAACTCTATGGAGCACTGCATCCCTTCAGTGAATGGTGCCACCAGGACTCAAGATATGATTTGACAGCAACCGACTGGCTTGGGATGATGGTGTAGGAGACAGGACATAAATGTTCATAAGCCACGGGGCATGCCCTCTAAGACCCTAAGGCACATGTCACGGGGCATGCCCTCTAAGACCCTAAGGCACATGTGCTCTGCACACACACAGCTAAATACATTAAGAATGAATCTGTTTTATGAGAGCTCAGAGAACAGAGCGCCGAATTCATCCTGTGGGATGATCAATCAAGAATGAGCTTAAAGGCTTCTTCAGGGTTATAAGTGAAACATCTACCAGGTGAAGCAAGTGGAATAAAAGGATGCATTGGGTTCTGTAAACCACTGTATGGAGTGGGAACATCTAGAAAACCGCATGGTACATTCCTGCTTAAAAACATTCAAGATCAAATTCTCCGAAAGTTTACATATATATCAACAAAACTATCTGAGGCCAGGAGCAAAATCTGTGATGCAAAGACAAAGTACCTCATGAGCTGGATTTTGAAACCATGTTGGATGTTTTCAGGTAGAGAAGAGGAACAGAGGGAGTTTTAGACCAGATGAATACCACTACTTGCTACCCAAAGGCAGAATACCAAGCGGTCAGCAGCAGGTGACCTGAGCGAGTGAGCAATGAAGTGTGAGGAGGGAGATGAGCCTAGGTTACACTGGGACAGAAACACACTTCTAGAAGCTTGCACTTTCTCCTGAAGGCATCAGCAATCACACCATTGATTTCTGTGTGTCCTTGATAGCACAGCTTCACGAGTTCAAGGGTTTCTCAGATCTTTCCCACAACAGATTTATCATTATACATGATTCTGACCTACAGCATCTCTGTCTCTAAGACAAATCTGACAAATTACCTTGATGGAAAATATCTACATTCAAAAAATCCATTCAACTAAATATCTGATACCTATGAACATCTTTTTTGTTTTGTTTTGTTTTTTAACAGAATGGAAAGCTCAAGTTATACAGATGACATCCAAGTTCATGCTGAATTTTTTTAAGGTTGTCAAAACAAGAGTGATTAAAACTCACTCAAAAATGAATGCAGAAAAATTTAAAAATTATATACACATGCTGTGCCAAACACTTCATGTATCATTTCATTTACTTCCCGTAACATTCCTATTATTATGAATGGTGTTATCCCATTTTTCAGATGAAGAAACAGAGGTTGAAGGAGACTAAATAATTTGCCCAAAGAAATATAACAGTCAGTAACGGAAGGAGCCCGAGCTGGCCATCTGTTTCCAGAATTTGCGCTCCTCATGTCGGCAGTGACTTTAGTTGTTCTTTCTTTCTGTGCCTCCTGAAGCTGACATTCTCTCCTTTAGGGACGTGGTTGTCCCTATGCTTCTCCTTGACCATCTAAGGGCTTGTCTATGCTTGCTGCACTAGCTGCTTGGAACTCATTCGCAAGAGTTTTTTTTTTGTTGTTGTTAATTTTAAATTGCGATTGAGTGAAAGAACACACTCCAAGTTAAATTTGCAAGCCTGCCTATCTAGCATCTCCTCTGCTCTCCTTGCCTGGTGACAGCACTCCTCCTTTCCGTTCTATGCATGTCATATCCTTCTAACAATCCCTTGTTCCCTTCTCTCCACCCTCTCCTCTCCCTTCTGGTAAGAGGCCAGTAGAACAGAATCTTATAGATACATAGAACCATGAAGGACATACACCATATGGCCATATGGTCACACTGTGTCCCCAAGTCCAATTCATTCCCATCCAAAGACTTGACCTCAGTTATGTTTTCTGGTCACGGGCAGCAGCAAGTCCAGTGGCCATGTTCCCAGTGGAACCCCTAGGCCTTTGGATCATCAGTTGTGGTCTTTTAGTGGAGTTCTTGAGGTACACCCCTCTTTTTCTTGCATTGCCACTAAGACTCAATATTGTATGTCCCATCATGGCTGTCTTTGGTGGTGGCCATCTGATTCTTCTGGTCACATGTTGATAGAGTCACCCATTCACATGGGTGCTTCTGTCTTCTGGGTTCCATCAGGGCTCTTATCAGTAGCGGTACATCGATTAGTTGATAGAACCACTGGGAGAGCATGTCTTCATTCTGTGTCCCTCTCCTGCCTCTTTTCTGCCTTTCCCAGAGATCTCTCTTCAAGCAGCTTCCCATTCCCACAGCAGCTGCTTGATGGAGGCTTGATTGACTTGGAGTTTGTCCCTTCTTGTTGGCCACCAATGAGTCAGCCCCCAACTCACAGTGACTCCACGCACGATGGCATCGGATCATTGGGACACACAGAGTTTTTCTGGCTGATTCTTCTGGATGTCGAGCCTCTAAGTCCATCATAGTCTGGAAGCTCCCCTGAAACCTTCACAGAATCACAGCAGCTTGCAAGCCTCACATGATAGGTGTGGTGGCTGTGTATGAGCCGTGCTGGCCGGGAACTGAATCCGGGTCTCCCGTATGTTATTGTTATGTGCTGTTGAGTCAGTTTTGACTCATAGCGACCTTACGCAGAACAGAATGAGACACTGCCTGGTCCCGTGCCATGCCCACGATCATCTTTGTGCTGCATCCCACTGCCATCGAGTCGTGTACGAGTCATAGAAGGTGAGAATTCTACCATGGAATCAGCACTGCCCTGGCTTTGTCTCTACTCTTCATCATAGACAAAAGCTCCTAGTACACCACATGAGAAACTACAACGTGAAAGATATTATTTACTTTCCAGAGTATTTTATGTGGCTCTTTGCAACAGACTCTTGATCAGTGTGGTCTGTGACCCTTTATGACTTGGTTATTGTGGCTTTTTGCCCAGTTCCTTCCTGCTTAGAGATCCTTCCTAGACTACCATCTCTGTGGTACACCACAAAAGTAACTGTTATCAGCAATGATTTTGATCTGCTGCTCTGGTGGAAAGATTTATGCTCTCAAGTTCTTTGCTTGTCTCCAAGCCAGGCATTCCTGAAGGTTTGCAATATGACTGTGTTGACACAGTGACTCCTAAAGAGCTGAAGAATGCTTAGCAGACACATGAATTTATATAGGGGTGATCACAGTTTATTACACAGAGCCCAGTTTATGCTGTATCTTTCTCTTACTGTTTCAAAATTGGTAACAAATCTCTTCCTCCAATTTACCTACTCTCCTGTTTGTGTCAGCACACAATCTCCTCACAGCTTCTGCAGAGCCTCGGGCAGAGCACTTACGAATGTCAGCATCCATTAGCTCTGTGCATTCATCTTGGTTTTCTTATTTCTCCTGAGTAGTCTGGTCTCTCAGAGGTGAGCCTAGGTGGCTTAATGTATGTGTCTTTTCTCCAAATCCAGCATTCCAGCGAAGCAAAGTCCCTGCTCATTTATCACTGGAGGCTTGAGACTTTCTATGATGCTAACAAGGTGTCAGTGGAGTTTCCTCACTAGGACAGATGAGGAAGAAAGGCCTGCGATCTTCTTCCAAAACTCAGCCGGTGAAAATACTATGGATCACAATGGTTCAATATGCCTTGAATGTGGCGGTAGCACATGACCTGACAGAGCTGTCCTTTCATCATCCTTGGTGTGACCACAGTCAGGGGGTTGGTTAGTAGACAGCTGCTAAGAGCAACAATCGACTCTCTCCTACTTGTGTGCAAATTTCTCTGGATCCCTCAAAGAACCTATCAGAATACCTCATGCCCTGCTTTTGATCAGCAGAGAGCGAACTGCATTTTTGCCATCTGGCCTAATGCGGCAGCATTTCTTCAGCGAACCCAAACCTCCGGCACCCTTCTCTTACTGTCAAGCTCCTTCTGAAAACATTTCATGTGTGATCTTCATAATCAGATTCAGTTCACATCAAGCAGGATCTCCTTTTAAACAGCCACACACTGGTTCTTTGAGGCCTGAAAAGAATGTTCTACCATGTCCACAGACTGATGCTTAGTTCCTGTTTTGAAACCAATAGCCCAGGCCAGGCCTCTGCTTTCACTGATGCAAAAGAACTGGCTCCAATTAATAAAAATAACTTCTAGTGACTCAAAATCATGCAGGAAACTGCAACTCGTACCTGGTTCTCGAAGGCCCTGGCCTGGTTATGGGGCCACCAGGCTGACTGCTCCCCCCTCATTTCAGATATTAGTACTTGAACCAGCAGAGCTGGGCTGCTAACAGAAAGGCTGGCATTTCACACCCACCCCGAGGTGCCTTGAGAGAAAGGCCTTGTAGTGTGCTTCTGAAAGGTCACAGTCAGGAAAACCCCGTGATGCAGGTTTACTGTGCATATGTGGGGGGGCTGTGAGTCCAAGCTGACTCAATGGCAACTGTTTGTTTTTTTGTAAGAACTGACTCCCATAGCTTCTCTTGCCTTCTCTTCTACTGTCCCTATAAGGTGTTGGCATTAAACTTAATTGAAATAAAGCAAGAGGGAGGGGCTCTGGAATTTGTGAAGTACTTAATATTATATAAAAAGAGGATAACATGTGCATTGGGTTTTATTAAAAAAAATCTGGAAAGGGGAAACGAAGCATTATCTTGTTTGGAATTTTCCAGAATTTGTTTAGTGAATTTTATTGCTTCTATGCTAATACATTCATTGCCTTCATCTGTTTACATAAATGGTGATGGCCTGGTCCTTCCTATCCTCTGCGCCTGGTCCTAGGGTGTCCAGTGTTATCCTGGGCTTTAGTACTGGGTGAGAAAGGCAGTTATGCTGTAAAGTTATGATGGAAATGATGTACGATAGTGGTTTCCTTTCCTTTTCCTTGTATTGCCACACTCCAATTTTACTTATCTGTGCAAGAAGCCATAGTCTCTCTTAATTGGAATTACGTGGGTCATGAGAAACAACTGTGAATTTACAAGAGCTTTATAATGGTCTGCCAGCAGTAGAATCTGATTCATTATCTGGAGTAGTCTTTTAGTAAGGACCCCTGAGAGTGAACTTGGGCAATTGAAAAAAATCAGTTTACTATTAAAAATGTATGTGAACTCATGTACAGTAGAATCTGATGGTAACAGCAGAGAAAGTATTCAGTAAAAAAATACATATAAATTATACAACATTTCAAGGGAAATACAGACTACCATCTCCAAATACATAGAATAACCTTTTACAAACCAGAGACCTTTGTGTGTATTAAATAATTAAAGTATTAGTGCATTCACTCAAAGTAGTTTGAAAGCACATTCTTAAGCAATAAGACATTCTCTCTGAAAGTTTTCATGTCTCCACTATTATTCTGTTGGTCAAATTTCTCCCTATAAATAGTAAAAAAGATTATTTCAGCCCAGCTTACAAGGACTTTTTAAACAATTCATATACACATGTTGTTAAAAATATCCCCCCCCAAAAGGTTAATTAGAACCATAATTAGAAGGTTAATTATCAGTTCTTTTCTATTTTATATATTTTATGGTCATGTATACAATTAATTATATGTTACCCTATTTATTTATTACCATTTCCCCAAAGAGAAAAAACAAACAATGGACTGGAGCTGACAATTGAATCCAGGGATCTCTGAATATGCCTAAACATCAACACTTCCTCCTGGCATCGGAAGAGATTCCATTAGACAAAAAAACAACAAAATTGTCTGTATCATTTATAAAAGCCAGAAGTTTCATAAAAGGAAGAAGGTGCAAAGAAACATCCAGTGAGGAATAACTTATCTTTCTCCCAGCAAATCTTTTGGCTGCAATGAAGACAAACACTCTCTGCACCCCTTACCTGCAATGCACGACCATCGGACCCGCATCTGGAGGATTACAGGTTTTCACTCTCCGTAAGAAGGCTAGGAAAGGTGTCGGGTGTTCTGGAACGCCGTGATCAGGCCAGGCGGTGAACTGGAATTGTCTCACTTCTCTCTTCTCACTCGAGCCATTCTGGAAAACACGAACACACGCTGAAATTCTGGTTTCCAAGCCTCAGGTTCTAAGGAAGAATAATGTGTGGATCAGAAGAAGGAGAAAGTACCCAGCTACTACTATTGACCGTTGTGATCAGAGCCACAAGAGATGAACACTGATGCCAGCCAAGTGCCGTTGATGGGGAAAAAAGTGTGGACCAGAACTTCTATTCTTAAAAAAGTCCAGACTTTCTGGACCTGTTGAGCCTACAGGACTCCCTGAGAATATCACCCTGAGATATTCCTTTTTTTTAATGAAAAAAACTTTGTTTTATTGTTATAATTGAGTGAAAATGTACAATCCTGTATATATTTGCATGCCTGCCCATGTGGCACTCCAAGTGCTCTCCCTGCCAGGTGACAGTACCCTCCTCCTCTCTGTTCTGTACATGTCATAGACTCCTAACAATCCCCTATCCCCTCCCCTCCACCCTCTCCCCCGCCTCCAGTAAGAGGTCAGCAGGATGACATCCTGTAGATGCATGAAACCACTCTATGTCACCAAGTCCAATCCATTCCCATCCAAAGAGCTGACCTCCACTGTGATTTATGGACAGCGGCAGCATCAGGGCCAGAGGCCATGCTCCCAGGGGAGCCCCGAGGCCCCTGGACCATCAATTGCAGTCTTTTAGTGGAGAAACCCTGAGACAGTCTTTAAATGTTGAACCAACACTACCTCTGAGGTCACCTATCAATGACATGCCAGAGTCATACAAAGGCTGGTACCCATGAGCGCAGCACTGTGACAAAAACTGTCTATATGAGAACAAAAGGTTAGCAACTAAAGCAAAGCAGAGGCGTGGACTGGGAGACTAGAGTGCTGGAAATGAAACCACCAGATGGGATTGAAAAGAATGCTGTCACCTTGGGAAAATATCACCGATGCCACTGAGCAATCCATGTATGAACTGCCAAATGGGAACCTACACTGTACTGTGTAAGCTTTCACTGAAAACACACTATAATTTTTTTTTTAAAAAAGCATACCATATGGAAGGGGTAACACTGAAACATGCTATCTTAATTCTCCCTTCTCCCCTGTCCCCAGTCCTTTGGGAAGTAATATTCTTTGAGCTAAAAACCTGGAGATACTGAAAAATGACAAATATTTATTCCAGAAGATAAAACTCGCAAGTGAGAAGCATCCCATTTCTCAGGCTGAGTGATCAGGAGAGTTCCTGTTCCATTTTACAGGAAGAGCTAGTTCTTCTTCATCTATCCCTCATTTGATGAAACTTTTCCTTCAAGAGCAAGAGTTCTGTCTTCACTGACAAATTGCCAGACTAAGAAAAATGGCTGAGCGGTAATGGAAGAATTATTTCATTTCTCACTGTTGCCAATGGCATCGAGATTTAAGGAAAGTCGCAAGAGATCTGATTTCTCAAAAGCTGCTTCCTTTAAATAATGGAGAGGAGACAGGGAGAGGAAACACAGCAAAAGCAAACCTTGTAAAGTGCGAACGTTCGAACGCAGTATGTGGCCAGCTCCACGGTATCAAGCAGCGTCACTTGGACCAGCCCGTGGGTTTCCGTGCCTCGGCTGGGCCAATACTGGTCACACTTCACCTACAAGACAGAAGTGACACCATCAAGGCAGAGACTCATCAACTCCTCTGTGAGCTTTCCTTTGAGTTGCTGTTGAAGGAAACCAGTCTTTCTGCATTTCATTTTACATTGATCTTTTTCTGGCTCGCATCTTGTTATTCCAATATATGTAAATTACCACTCTGATGCCAATATAAACAACATTTTTCAAACTGGTAGGAATATGATTCAGGAACGGATTCAATTTTCCGGGAGAAAAATAAGTTGCAGACTGTGGCTGAGTAAAATCAGGAGAGAGGTATTTGAAACTTCAGAGTACTTGAAAACACAAATTTGTTCTGGGAGAGACGTCACACACCACACTGGGAAGATTGCACTTAGGCATTAAAACTACACAGGGAGGTTGTTAGCACACATCCATCAAGGTTTCAAAGACACAAGTTATTTTATTTTGAGCTATCATGATTCCCAAATCCGCTCGTTTAAAGAGAAGTCACAGTAAGTAAGAAATTGACTGATGCACACTAAACAATACAAGTGTGTGTCTGTTTTTAAGTGCTAGATAAATAGTATTAGTATCCTAAACAAATTAAATCTGCGGTGTTGACAGAAAAACGAGATTTCTGTTCTTTAAAAGTAGTCATACAAGGTCACACACTAGCAGTGCTAAGTCTAAATAATTGAAAATCCCATCATTTGAGATGAATAATCTACAATTTCTATGTAGAGTTGAGCAAAAGAGTATAAAAGGCATTCAAGTCAATTAGTAGGATACAACAAAGAACAATTTCAAGTATTCAGTGAGCCTCTAATTGACTGAGCATTTCTACTGAAGATTAAGAAACCTAATGAAAAATAACCAATATAGCCCTGTGTTTCTGAGCACGGCCATACACCTGAAAATATTTACCCTCTGTATGTCAGTTGAAAAGACAAATGTGAGTAATTCTTATCTGAAACCCACTGAAATGCCTTCCTCTAGGTAAAGAAATCTCCCAGCACTATTCTGTTTTAGGCAACATACCTCTACTGGGCCAAGAAAGGCTTCAAAGTCATTGTCTTTGCATTTCAACAAAAGCCATAATGTGTTGGGGTATAACAGACACTAGGATTTCCTTCTTTATTTTTTGGTCTAGTGAATAGAATAAGTAGCTAATTATTTGTTTTTATGTAGAATATAAATACAACAGTAGCAGTCTGTGGACATAGTTACAGGATCTGCTCTTCAGAGAATCCCAAGCTCCCTCTAACCAGACAAAAACCAAACCAAACCAAATCAAACCTACTGCAGTCAAGTCCATTCTGACTCAAATAGCGACCCTATAAGACAGAGTAGAACTGCTCCAAAGAGTTTCCAAGGAGTGTCTCATGGATTCGAACAGCTAACTCTTCGGTTAGAAGATGTAGTACTTAACCGCTACGCCACCAGCCAGACTGAGGGCCTATCAAAAGGGAAGGGCTTTAGTCTTTACATAATTTTCTAAACAAGAAGGTAAAAGCGACACAAACAAACAAAGCAAGCTTTAATCTACAGCTGTCCCAATAAGCCTGACACTAGACTTCCAAGGTTTGAGTCCTGTGACTTTGTATCAACTGTGAGAGCACACAATCCTTACCTGTATTAGCAGAAGCATGCAAACCAAAGTGGTTCACAGTGAAATGAAAATTCTGTTATTTTACAAGACTCTTTTTTTGTGTGTTTCCTGGATGTACAACATGTTCTTCTGTGTTTTATGTTTGTGTTGTACTTGTCATTCAAAGAAACACACACACACACACACACACCAAAAAAACCCTAAAAATCAAACCAAAACAAACCAAGCTTGGTGCTGTTAAGTCAATTCTGACTCATAGTGACCCTACAGGACAGAGCAGAGCTGCCCCATAGAGTTTCCAAGGAGCACTTGGTGAGACTGAACTGCAGACCTTTCAGGCTCACAGCCATAGGTGTTAATCACTGCACCACCCGGGTTTCCACTACCAGAAGGAAGGACAGTACCTGAAGGAGACACTGCTGTGACCAGGGCTGAGCACCTCTGTATCCTCTTTCACCATCCCCTGAAACTAGGGTCATAGCTGGTACGCTTAGTGAAGACTAGCACCTGAATACAGCTGACAGTACCAAAGTGGCAAGGATGTCAGCAGAAGCAACCACAGACTCTGCTGGCCATCCTGAAAGAGATGTCAAGTGGATGTCTTGCAGCCAAGGACCACAGTTACTCTGGAAGTCTCACACTGCAGTGCCCGAGAGGATGTCAGCAATATGTTTAGTTAAGGAGTCAGGAGAGGAGCTCAAACTCATTATTCAATAGTTTTAGCTGGATGACCACCCTTCCAAATCAAAACCAACAGATCAAATCCGATGAGGACAAATACCACAATGACGGGGACAAATACAGCAAGTTAATGCAATAAAGTGATCTATAAGGTCACAGTTAATGCAATGAACCAAACTCAATGCAATTATATTTCAAAGCTGGTAACTGGCTGTATTCAGACACTTGGTGAGGCAAGACAAAGGAGATGATGGAAAGAACTGGAAGCCAGCCCTAATGAGACCGCTGCAAAAATCACTCTGTAATTTAGTGGCTGTCCATCTTCAGCTCTGCTCTACCCCAAAGATGTACAAAAAACCAAAAGTATACTAACACATCTCATACTTTTAGAAATATATTTGTAAATTGCAGCTATTATTGCTTTCAGTTATAATCTAACTCTTTAGAGAAAAAAAAACAACATATTACTGTGAGCAGTTAAATGTTGTGGAAATTTCTAGCTAAAGGAAAAACTAAAAACACATTTATATTCAATTTATGTAATACACTTTAATCTTTCTCTTTACTAAAAAACTGCTTTAAAAGGTTTTCAACTCGACTGCAAAAATTGGGAGCAATTTTAAAAAGACAATATATTTAGACATCGCCTCTTTCTCTCAGTGAATGTTTCTCAGAGGCAGTTGATGAGAAAGAAAAACACTAAGGCATGGGAGCACCACACATATTCAGGGACAGAGGTTGGAGGAGACGCTTTCCCTGAGCTCATCTGAAGAGAGGTACCTTCTTCCTCTCACTGGGAACTCCGAGTTTTAGTTTCTTTCCTGTGCTCCTTTTCAGAGGAGCCTGCCCCAATTTATCCGATTTCTGAGGCTAAATTGAAGGTCTTAGATCTGTGGAAACATACTCCTGTCAATCTTCATTTTTAACTGTACCCTAAAGAGTAATTTTTTGATCTTAACAGTAGACAGTCTAAATCACAAAACCAAAAAATCAGACTCACTGCCATCGAATTGATTCCGACTCATAGCAACCCTACAGGAGAGAGTAGAAATATCCCCACCCCTGAGTTTCCAAGGAGTGCCTGGTGGATTCAAACTGCTGACCCTTTGGTTAGTGGATGCAGCACTTCACCACCATACTACCAGGGTTTCCTATGCCACCAAGGTTTCCACAAGAGAATAACAGAAACTGATCATTTTTTTTCAATTAGCTAACGTAAATGAATTAGCTCTGACTGTGTCTCTCGAAATATTTCCCTCTGATGAGAGTCCTCCTCACACCTTTTATCCTGAACGAAAACCTCAGAAGGTGTTTGTAGAGAGAGTTACTGCTTGTTCAGCTTCCTGGATAAAGCTGAGGGTGACAGATGAGAAGTAACAGGCAGCTTCTCATTTCTGACTCACAGCAACACTAGGGGACAGAGTAGAACTGTAAACATAGAGTTTCCAAGGAGCATATAACCTAAAAGCTGGCACAAAGAGGCACAAAGTACTGCTGCTGTTAGTGGCCATCCAACCAGTTATGACTCATGGTCATCTTAGTTATGACAGAACAAAACCTTGGCTGGTGTTGTGTCATCTGCATGGTCACTGGCATGGTAGTGTCCCTTGCTGTGGCCGGGGGGATCACCAAATAAGCAAGGCGAACCTGGACTCACTTCTGCTGTTGCTGGATCTTACTGGCTTGATTTTCATCTTTCGTGGCAGAGCAGAACTGTGCTATGGGGTTTCCTATGCTGTAGTCTTAATGGGAGCAGATCAGCAGGTCTTTTTCCTGAGAGCCGCACCAGACAAACAAACAAACAAACAAAGCAGAGAAAACCCAGACCTGTTGCTGCTGAGTCGATTCTGACTCAGAGCAGCCCTACAACTGCCCTGCAGAGTTTCCAAGGAGTGCCTGGCGGATCTGAACTGCTGACCTTTCGGTTTTAGCAGACATAGCTCTTCCCTACTGTACTACCAGGGCTGTGTGAATCTACATTTGTTCTTACGAATTATTAGTTAGAGTACGTTTTGGATTTCTTGTTGTTGTTATACCAAACCCACTGCTGCTGAGTTGATTCTGACTCACAGTGACCCTATACGACGGAGTAGAACTGTCCCACACTGTTTTGAAGGAGTGCCTGGTGGATGTGAACTTTGGACTGTTTGGTTAGCAGCCATAGAACTTAACTAGTATACCACCAGGGTTTCCTGTTGTTCTTATAAACAACGTGAATCATCCAAATGAGAGAAAGAAACAGAGGAAAACAAAAAAAGAGCAACATGTTATCATTTTTAAAAGATATTTATTTATGGCTTTCTAGGTTCAAATCTATAAGGCACTGCTTGGAAATCTTATGAGGCAGTTCTACTCTGTCCAACAAGGTTGCTATGAGTTGAAATTGATTTAGTGGTGATATGCTCTTTTTATTTTTTTTTCTTTTAGTAAGCACAGGGAATAGGTCTTTGGGTAGCAACAAATCGTCTGCCCTCAACTACTCACCTAAAGGCTGGTAGCCCTGAACCAGTGGGTCCCTTGGAAGGAAGGCCTGGTGATGTGCTTTCTTAAAGATTACAGTTAACAAAACCTAATGGAGTAGTTTTACCCTATAACACATGGGGTCACCATGAATTGGAAATGACTCAATGGGAGCAGCTAGGCAGCCGCTATGGGGACATTCAGATGAGATGAGACACATTCCTTGGCTCAATCCATCTGCTCTATGAGTTAAATCTGGAAGTGTGTTGAGATGCCTCTCTCCATACAGGTAGCGGTGAGATGCCAAACAACTCCTTCCTTCTACATGGGCCCCAGTCTCTTTTGAGAAGAGACTATGTCAGAGAGACCCTGAGGGAGACCCTGAGGGAGGAAAACAGAAGAATGGAACTCACTTTCCAGTCTGTGCCTTAGACACATTGCCTTCTACCTAACGGGGAAATTGAACAAGACAGTTCAGCTTTGGGGCTGAATTTGGGGGCTGTATTTCTTTTAATAACTATAAAATGATTGCTTTTACATGTTCCACTTTCATTTCACCACAGTTATGGAGAGAAGAGGTTGATAAAGGCTGAATTTAAGTGATGGAATGAATTTGTACAATATTTCACCTCTTTCATGGCAAACAATCAAAAGCAAGTGGATGGACAGATAAAACATACTTAAACACACGCCAAAGGGAAACTGGGCACTGGAAATCTCTTGCAGGAATCTATCCAGTAGGTGCGCCCACTGCATCCTGGGAAAATGTTTCTAGCTCCATTTTTAACTCCACTTGACTTATCTTGGAAGTGTCTGGCACATCACAGGCCCTCGAGAAGTGGCAGCCAGCTTTATATCAACCGTATTGTGGTCTGGGTTGGCTTATTTTTAAATGACCTGAAACCTTCTGAAAACAAAACCTTTCCATTTCAATCAAACAAATATTTATTGAGCACAGCAGTATGGCAGAACATCAAAATTCCAACTGTAGCATGATTAAGTAATGCAGCCAAGGGGCTTCAGCATCACTGATATAAAATGCATTGGTGACATGGTAGGTATATTCAGATGAGATATAAAAATATAGCTATATTATATATTTTACCAGTTGCCATCAGGTTGAGTCCCATTTGTGGCAAACCCCCATGTGTCAGAGTGGAGCTCGGCTCCACAGGCTTCCAATGCTATATTTCCCTGGAGTAGATAGCCAGGCCTTTCTTCCATGTGTCCTGTAAGTAGCACTGAACTTGAAACCTTTCAGCTGGCAGGCTATTATTTCTGCAAGTAGGTCGCCAGGCTCTTTCTTTCTAGGTGTCTCTGGGTGGTCTCGAACCTCCAACTTGTTGGTTGGTAGGCCAGTGTGTTCCCTCTTTGCACCACTCTGAAACCTCCTATTATACAGAGTAGATAATAGATAATATATTTTTGAATGTATCTTAGTGGGCACAATAATTATACACTGACTGTTTATTTCTATAAGTTACAATACCTCTCCTGGTAATTGACAAACCCAAGCTAATGCCTGCCTATCCACTGAAATGACAGAAAGCATCCACACGATTCTATCCTCTTTCAGCAACTCTGTCATTCTCTGCCCTCAGCTAATGGGTGTCCTTATCTATTTTTTCCAAATGGGAAAACAGTCTGGTTTGTGTATTTCTCCTTTTCATTTATCTCTACTGAACTGCTATTTACCAGAGGAATCAAAGGGCAAAGGAATATCTGAAATGACGACGATATGAAGGCATTTAACCACCCGTGCCGCCACAGCTTTCCACAAATAAAGCCGTAAAATTGAAAAATATTATCCTGCGGAAAAAACAGCTTGTATACCTCATATAACTGCTCAGCTCTTCATAGAACCATTCCATCCTTTTTCTTTTCTAAACCACTGATTAATTAAAAATACTTATTGAGAGGCCTTTCTGATTTATTCACCGGCCAGAAGTTGACCTAGGGAGTCATGTCCAACTCTTCCAGTAACTTCCCCATGAGATTGAAGGTCATTCTGTCTCAAGTTTATGTCACTTTGTTGTACCTGAGAATAGCTGGGTAAGCAGCCCCTCTGTCCTGACCAGGTATCACTGTGACAGCAGCTCTCTCCACAGGGCTCAGACCCTTAAAGACAGGACCTCAGCACCAACCACTATTGAGGAGAGGTAGGGTCCCCATACGGCCAAACCCAAAGCCACCAAATTCTATTTTCTTCTTTGGTCCAGCACCACTCCAGTGTCACTGCCAGTGAGTAATAATACTGTTAGGTGACTCAAGGTTTCAGTGGAAAGATAACTCTTTATGCCAGTCTGTAGCAATGCATTTCCATGCTGTCACAACCAGTACAACTCTATCCACAGCAGTGGTGGCTCAGCCCTGGAACTCTGGCCTTCCACACTGGAGATGTGGGTATGAACCCTGGCCAGTGCATCTCCCGGGCAACTATCACCTCTCTGTTAGCAGAGGTGTGCATACTGCTGTAATACTGAACAGGTTTCACCTTCCAGACTAAGAGAGACTAGGAAGGAAGGCCTGGTGATCTACTTATGAAAGTCATCCAATAAATTCCAATGAATCAAAAGGGTCTCATTTGCAACTGTTGAAGGGGATGGTGAGGACCAGGGAATACTCTGTTCCACTGGGCATGTAAGTTGGGGGAAACTTGACGGAAGCTAACAATGAACACCACCACCATCAATACAATTATGCCAGTGTCACAGACTAGACCCCGAATGTGGGACCACACAGGTTCTGAGCCACAGTTCTCAGAACTTCAGGAATGACCTCCTGCAGACTGGGAGTATGAAACCACAGATGTGGAGAACGAGAAGGGTCTTACTCAAAGTCCCCAGGAGCATCGCTGGATCTCCCCCAGCTCTTTCTCAGGCCCTTGTTCTCTCATTAGCTTTAATGGACATGACTGGATCCAAAATTTGCAGGAAAAGTAGTTAGCAATTCAGCTGTCAAGCAAAAGGTCAGCAGTTCAAATTCACCAGGCGTTCCTTGGAAACCCTATGGGACAGCTACTCTGTCCTATAGGGTCTCTATGAACTGGAATCAACTTCATGGCAATGGATTTTTTTTGTGGGGGGGATTCTAAGAAGGGGTTGGGTGGGAAAAGAAGACAGGAAATCAGGGAAGGAAAGAAGCTACCCAATGCAGGAAGTTGGTGGGATTCCTTCTCTTTGATCTAACACTGTGCGTGCTGACAAGAGCATGCTGGGAGTATGGAACTCATTAGATAAGGACCCAAACATCCTTTAGGCTGCCAACGTGAGCCGCATTCTCTCTGTGGCCAGTGTCCTATTTACATTAAGCATCCAGCACTTCGCAAAAACAACCCCATACATCACGCAGACTCTAAAGGCAAGGTTTGGGCGGCTGTTCCTTAAAGTTGCTTAAGGAAAAAGCCATTTCTGCTGCCCTAGATAGGCAGTGCTTCAGGCTGCAGTTGGAGAAATTAAATGTTCAAGGCCTTCGGTGCTTCCAGTTCTATTTGGAAAAGGACACGGACCTGGCATTTGGAAAGCATTTGCTCTCCATTAAACTCACCGAACCCTGAGAAAGCAGAGGGGCCAAGAATCTGCCACTGGCCAAAGCTGAGCCTTCCGAAACTGGTAACAACAATGAAAACAGTAACAGTGTCATTAATAATCTTCATTGGGAGTCTGTCATCTTTTAACCCAAAAGGACCCGAGAATCTGAACAGATCTGCAGACTTGTTTCACAGCAAAGTAAGAATATGTTTAGCCAAAATCTCTTTTCTTCTCTCTCTTGCCCAGAACTGCTCTCATAGCCACAGAACTAGCTATGAATGTGGAGGGAAGTTTCTTCATGTGACATTCAAGAACAGCAGAGGACAAAGGTGGAGGAGGGAGGGGTCATTAGGTCAGCAGGGATCCATGGGCCACACGTCAAGACCCTGCAGTCTTTTAACACTCCAGCTTTATTGCTGGGACTTAAAACTGAACAGGATACATACAATTAGAAACCCTCTCCTTAAGGTTTCCAATTCCTCACGCTTCCCATTTTTATTGTTATCATACCATAAAATTAGAAAAACAAAACAACCAAACCCAGGGCCATCGTGTCGATTCCGATCGTATCGACTCTATGAGGCAGAGCAGAACTGCTCCACAGAGTTTCCAAGGAGTGCCTGGTGAATGTGAACTGCCAGCCTTTTGGTTAGCAGACGCAGCCCTTAACCACTACACCACCAGGGTTTCCAGTCATAAACAAACAAACAGACAAGAACAAACCCGTTGCCACGGAGTCAAATCTGATTCATAGCAACCCTACAGTCACTATGAGTTTTATATATGTATAGAAAACCCACCTTTGCCAATTCACCGTTTTCCAGGTGTACAGCTTAGTGATATCAATTACATTGATTACACGGTGCAATCATTACCCTTGGTGGATGCTGAATTTCCTATCAACATAAACAGAAACTCACTGCCCCTAAAGCATTTCCACAGTACAGTTACCAGGAGCCCTAGACCACTTGGCCTTCAGGACCTGTAACTTCAGTCATGAGCACAACCAAAACCCAAATGAGCGGAAAGGAGATTCTCCAGCCCAAGACCAGCTGCCATCAAGTTGATTCTTACTCATAGTGACACTACAGGACAGAGCAGAATTGCCCCACAGGGCTTCTAAGGCTGTAAATATACATGGAAGCAGACTGCCACCTCTTTTTCCCAAGGATTGGCTGGTAGATTTGAACTGCCGCCCTTCTGGTTGGCAGCTATGTAGTTTAACCACTGTGCAACCAGTGCTCCTTGTGGCTTTAAAAAAAACCAAAAAACCGACAAAAAAAACTGAATCCTATGTTATTGGGTTGACTCTGATTCATAGCCACCTACAAGATGGAACAGTTTCCATGGAGTGTCTGGATTCTGGCCTAAGATGCACCTAAAATTAGGATGCATTCAGTATCTGATCTGCCCTAGCAATGGATGTCATCAACAGGCTTGCTGATTCTCTATTTGGGAACAGAAAATGGGATGTATATAGTTTGGAAATGAAATTCAGAATTTCTTATTTAAAGCATAGACCTGCATTTTTATGACTAATTAATGTGACACATATTGGAAACTCTGATGGCATAGTGGTTAAGTGTTATATCTGCTAACCAAAAGGCCTACAGTTCAAATCTGCCAGATACTTCCTGGAAACTCTCTACATAATGCAGTTCTACTCTGTCCTATAGGGTCACTATGAATCGGAATCGACTCAATTACATTGGGTTTGGGTTTTTTTGGGATATTGGGTGATATTTCGAATTATGTCGTATTTGTTGGGTGCCAAAATTTCACTTCCCCTCTTTGACATTTATACATTTATAGCAGTAAATAAGGCCATAATATAACAAAAAACCCAAACCACAGGTCTTCAAATTAATTCTAGCTAGTAGGGACCCTATGTGTGTCAGCGCAGAACTACGCTCTGTAGGGTTTTCAATGGTTGATTTTTGAGAAGGAGATCTTCAGATCTTTCCTTGGGGTCTTCTGGGTGGACTTGAACTTCCAACTTTTGGGTAAGTCACCCAGTGGTTAGTCATCTGCATGACCTGGGGCCTCCACAGCCACAATAATAGCTCTTTAAAGGAATCGACCCCTCCCTGCCCAATATAAAGTTTACAAGACATTACAAGCCACAATGAGTTGTACTTGTCTGCTGGAAGGGAAAGCCAGAAACCCCTTAAACCCAAACAAACCCAGTACTGATGAGTTTATTCTGGCTCATAATGACCCTACAGGGTAGAACAGCATTTCCAAGAAGCCTCCTGGTAGATTCGAACTGCTGACCTTTTGGTTAGCAGATGTAGCACTTAACCACTAGGCCACAGACCCCTTAACCTCATCTCAGCTTTGGACATGAATCGGCACTGCTTAGTGTGCCATGCACTGGGTTTACACTTCCCTGTGCGTCTCAACGTGGGGGACAAAGTAGTGCGCCAAAAGCAGAGAGATGGAAGGAAAAACAGGGTGGACAGTCATCCACTAAATAACAGTGCTTCCTGGGCCAGGAAACACCTTGGCACAACCCACTGTGGAGACCAACTATGGTGGCGCTCCAAATCTTCTGGTGAGGCTGCCAACCATGCACCCCAGTCACCCACAAATAACACCCTTGGAGTGGAAAGCCCAGCTGTGCACATCTGATTCTCCTACCAGGCGTTCATTTCTTCCAAATGTTCCCCCCCTCATGTGGTTGCCCAGACCAATTCATGTGCTTATTGGCATGTTATGAAACATGGAAACAATTAGAGATCACATTTTAGGGCACAAGAATGACTCGCTACAGAATCAATGAACTATGCAGAACTTGAGACGGTTTGGCAATAAAAATGGAAACTGTGGAGTGAAACCCACAAACAGTGTCTCGTATCACACAGTGCATTTGACCAGGGCCTTAAATTGATCTATGTGTTTCCAGGCAGCCATTGCACTTTGCCTTCCAAATCTCCAGTTTTTTAGCCTTATTTCTGATTGTTTCTTTATATACTCTCATAAAAGTCACATGAAACACTCAGTTTACACTTTTTTTCTTAGTTTGGGTTGAGATTCTTTTAAGGCTACTTTTGAGGCAAAGTGATGACATTTGAAAATCACAGAGAATATGTTTTCAAACAACCAGCCTAAGTCTTAACTTACAAGTCACTCTTATAAAGACCTCTTTACCCATTTAAATTCCAAGAACGATCCAAAAAAACCACAATCAAACCCTCTGCTATCAAGTTAATTCTGACTCACAGTGACTCTAAAGGACAGAATAAAACTATCCCAGAGGGTTTCCAAAAGAACACTGACCTCTAAAGAGGGCACTGTAACTTGTAACACAAGCTTAGGAACCCTGCAAACTTTTGCTGGAGTGTATCCCCTCAGCTTTAATTCAGCAGAGGTGGCAACCAGCCAAGTGCCACGGTGCTGACTCTGACCCACAGTGACCACAACTCACGGTGACCCCACATGTCACAGTACAACTGTGCTCCATAGGGCTTTCAATGGCACATCTCAGAAGTAGATCTCTAGGCCCTCCTCTTGAGATGTTTCAGGGTGGAGGTGAACCTCTGACCTTTTGGTAAACAGCCAAGGATAGTCATCATCTGCACTACTTAGGGACTCCAGAGGTCACGAACCCTTGGTGACAGGCCACCAGCCTGAGTGCTAACATGAGATGGACCTAAAAACCAAAAACCAAACTTGTTGCCATTGAGTCAATTCCAATTCATACTCTATAGGATAGAGCAGAACTGCCCCATAGGGTTTCCAAGGAGTGCATGGTGGATTTGAACCGCCTACCTCTTAGTAAGCAGCCATAGCACCTAACCACTGTGCAAGCAGTGCATGTGAGGCTGACTTAGACTGAGGCAAGACTAAAAGCTTGAAAACAGGAGATGGGTTCTGGGGAGGCGGAGCTTCCTAGCATTATAAAATAAGAAAAGAAGGGACTGAGAAGCTGAACCCCCAAAGGAAGTATGGCATCCAGAATGCATTATCTTGTAGGGATGATGATCACTGCACGGTACACATCCATGCTCTCACTGTTTCCACACAGCACGGCTTCAGGGAACGCTTGCAGTGGAAGTAGCAGCAAGAATGTTCTAGTTTCCTCTATTTGCAGACTGATGAACAAGTCTCCCGCACCACAGCCACAGCCAGTGCAAAAGAATCCCAGGTTCTCAGCTGCATATTCCCCTGGACCAGAATGTGTGAGTGTGCCACGCACCACCAGCTGAGCTCGCCAGGTGCCACATTGGTCAGGATTCACCGCCAGCCACAGAGAAGCCAACTCATTTCATCTGGGATCAGCACCTGAATTATCTGCAAAATAGTTTCAGGGGGAACTAATACTGCAAAAGGATACAGTTGCCAGTGTCTCTACTAAACGACAATGGTCGAGACTCACAGGGCCACCTTGCTACCTGCCTACCTCACTTAATGCTCCAAACAGCTCTTCCAAATAACCCCCAAAGCAGAAGTCAAACCTTCTTTTTGAAACGTAATGCTAGATTTGGGACTGGAACCCAGATGGTCTGACTGCAAAGCACCTCATCTTGGAACTACATCCTGGAGTTTCCTTTCTCTCTGAGGTGGAACCCCACACAGTCTCGTGCACACTCATGCTACCGTTGCTTTTCTTCTCTTCCCTACCCCAATCTCCGATCAACATCTATTCCCGAATACTTTCAATACTTAAAAGTGTGTGCACCCATGGGCATATATATGCAACATACACAAGCCTTTTCTCATGTACTAAGGCAACAAATGTTATTGCAAGAACCCGAGCTTTAAATTGAGTAACAAAACTTCATGCTACAGTCTCTGGAGAGGCTGTTTAGTTATCCCACCTGGCCCACCTCTCTGTAAGAGGGAAACTGCAAGCTATTCCCCAGTAGAGCCAGGCCAGTTCAAACATCTGTTCTGAAAGTGGCTGCTGAGAACCGAGAACTCACTGAGTCTGCAGGTCGGCCCACAAAACCCGAAATGTTTCTGAAGTATGAAGCTATTAGTTTAGCAACATCTTACCCCTATTTATGAGATTCTTCATATATGACATTATTCAATCTAAGTTCCAGTTGGAGAATCCAGGATGCCTCCTCTTTCTCTCTACTACTTTAGGTGACAGAAGAAATGGACAGGGAATGAGTGAGGTGTGAGCGTAGGAAGCAGGGCAAGCAGGTGAGATACTCGGGGTACCAACAATCAGTTAAATCTCCCCTTGCTGTTGTTACTAGCTGCTACAGAGTCCGTCCTACAATATGGGGACCCCACGCACAATGGGATCAGGTTGTTGTAATCCCCTGGGTTTTCTTTTGCTGGATTTTTTATTCTAGTCTGTCCGAGTGGGGAAGCTCCGCTGCAATCTTGTCCAGTATCATAACAGGTGGTGATGACTGTCCTTGAGGAGCCTCGGCTGGGAATCAAACCCCGGTCTCCCGTGTGGGTGGCAGGATTCCATCACTGCCTCACCACTGCCCTCAATCTCCTTCTCTGCATCACAGGACATCATCCATCTCCAAGTGCTCTAGACTGGAGAACAAAGGGGCTTTGGGGCTTCGGAGTGAGGGCTCCCCTGCTGACCGTAATTCTATTCTAGTATCAAGTTGATGAGGACTCAGACTGGTGAACTGCCTATTGGTTTATACAGGTCATTGCCAGTTTGGGGACAAGCTGAACAGTCACTGAATAAAAATCACAAGACAGCATTTTAATTGGCCTCCTTAGGCCATATAACAAAGGAGAAGGCTAACCTGCAACAGCAAAGAGTAATTAATGAAGGGGGCGAAGAGAAGTTCACTGAGTAACTTCCAAGTAAGTTCCTCTGTTTGGGGGCTGGGGAGGGGAGGCCGCCTGCGAAGTACAGATAAACTGCAGGTATTTAAGTCCCTGGTACCTTCCGCCAAGGACTGCTCATTACCATCAGACACCGCAGTGGCAGTGCAGCCAGTTAGAGTAACTTTATTATTAGAAGCAATTAGGAAGAAAAGGGGCCGAATTTCATTTGGTTATTTCAAAACAAGTTTCTGTGCATGGTTTAATGAAGGCCTGCAGTGTCAAGATAAAATGTGTGTTTTTCTGAAAACAGCTTCTGCAAATGACTGCTTGTTACCAGCAGGTATCTGCTGGCAGAGCAGCCTGGGTAGGCTGGATTTCACATGCGTGCCCTAATATAATTATTCAGCTGTCTCAGCCTCACAGATGTGTTCGGGGGCAGGCTGGGCCGATGGTGATGTTCTGAAGCCAGACTGTTTGTCTTCAAGACCCGTCTCTGACCTTGGGAGTTGAATGACCTTCTCTAATTTTCTAGGCCTTTGTTTACTCATATGCACAGTCAACATCCTAACAGCGTTCATCTGTTACGAGATACGGATGAATTTCATCTGTGTTACAGGAGCTGTACTGTGTGTTAGACGATCCCGTCATTAACCACTGCATGCCAAGACTGAGGCCCTGGCAGCGCTGTGGTTAAGTGCCTGGCTGCTGACGGAAAGGTCAGCTGTTTGTATCTACCAGATGCTCCTCAGAAACCCTACAGGGCAGCTCTAGTCTGTCTTAGAGGGTTGCTACGGGTTGGAATGGACTTGATCTTGGGTTGGGTTTTGGTAGGTATACTCAGAGACCAATGTGGGCTTGATCACTTGGACATGTCATCAGAACAGACCCACGGCTACAAAAGGGGATCATGTTTAGTTGAGCGTCTGGGGAAACAAGGAAAACATCCATGAGATGAACTGATACAACAGCCACCACAGTCGACTCAAACCTACCAACAAACGTGAAGACGGCAAAGGACCAGGCAATGTTTTCTTCTGCTCTGTATAAGGTTGCACAAACCCTGCTGATGTAGTGGTTAAATGCTACATCTGCTAACCAAAAGATCGGCAGTTCAAACCCACCAGGCACTCCTTGGGAACTCTATGGGGCAGTTCTACTCTGACCTCCAGGGGCACTATGAGTTGGAATTGACTCGACAGCAGTGGGCTTTTTGGGAGGAGGGTTATATAAAGCTGCCATGAGTCGGACCTGACTCCCTAGCAACTAACGATAATGTACTCTAAGTTTCATTTGGGTGGGTTACCCTGAGTATTAAACAATACTGGACCCTTTTACATTTTTCAAGTGAGGTTGTTTTGAAGAATGCAACAGGTACTCACCTTCACAGTCCTAACAGCTTTGCTCTAAATTTGTTTTAGACAATAGTCCAACTTCTCCACAGGATTCAGATGTTTTTGAAAAGGTTTAATTGCTTTTTTGGTTTGTTAACTCAGGTGTGTACTATACTGCTGGACTCCTCCCCTTCACAGCTGTGGCTTTTTTACCTTGCCCAATGTCCAAGTGCTTTTTTTAGCACAGTCTTTAACTGGCTCCTCGTAAGCATGCCTGTATTAATGGTTCCTGCCATGGGCTTAGCTTTCCAAATCCGACAACCTGACTGCTGTTGTCAATTCCGACTCATAGCGACCCTATAGCTCAGAGTAGAACTGCTCCACAGTTTCCAAGGAGCTCCTGGCAGATCTGAACTGCCAACTTTTTGGTTAGTAGACATAGCACTTTACCCCTATGCCACCAGGGTTTCTGGGTTTAGCTTAGAAGAACATTTAAAGAACTTCAACTGGTGAACAATTACGGGGCAACTGGCCTTTGGCTTGCTTCTAAGCATCCTCTCTGAGATGACTTTGACCACAATGAAAGATATCTTACCAGTGGCTTCAAGCTCTACTCTAAATGTTCTCTCCTCTGTAGTGGGAGCGTGCTTTGTTTTCAGTGACTTTGCAGAAGTTCCTTGGTTCAGTTCTCAAGAGCTGAAGACTGACTTTCATTAGATGGCCACAATATTTGCACATTCACTTGGGAAAAGACATACTGTTTACCCATTATGTTTTAGTTTTCCAAATCAACAGCATTTAAGTAATGTACCATGCACCATAATATTGGGTCTGTATGATGAATAACACTCATCATTTAATTTCCCATTACATTACAAGCAATGATTCTGTTATTAAAATCTATTCATCTTGGAAAAGGCTAAACTAGCAAAATCCTGCTACACATTCCAGTGTTTTCTAAGCTGTGTATTAACCCACAACATTTGTCTGGCTGCCCTAATTGAATTTAAGCTTGTTTGAGTAAGAACCTCTTTCACAGAATTTTAGATCTTATGCTGCTGGGAGAAAGAAAAAGTAGAAAATACTGGGGAGTATACTGGTGCCACCATCCATCTGTGAGTCTGTCACACTCTGATGGCTGGTGTATCACTGTGATGCAGCAAACTAGATCCCTGATGTTCTGTATACCAGCAGGGTCACCCATGGTGGATAGATTTCAGCACAGGTTCCAGATAGCAGTGACCAAGAAGAAAGACCTGAAGACTTCCTTCTGAAAAATGAGACATGAAAACCCCATGGGGTCACCACAGAAGATTGCTCAATACAGTGTTGGAAGATGAACCCTCTAGGTTCGAAGGCATTCAAAACAGACAGAGACCCCAACAACGGGCTCGAGCACACCAACAACTGGGAAAATGGGACAGGACCAGACACTGTTTCATTCTGTCCCACATAAGGTCACTAAGAGTCACAGCTGACTTGATGACAACTAATAGTAACAATACATGATGGTGACATTTTCTCCAAAACCTGTTGTGTTCTCGTTCATTGTGAGTTTCAGAGAGATGTTCAAGTCAATACTCATTTTCTCTAACCCAGGAGTCTACTTCCTCAAAACCACTTCTTTTTCTTAGAAATTAAGCACATAGTTTCATGAGAGTATTCCTCTTGGAAAGACCCAGAAGAGTTGGAAGGAATGGTTTTGTCAGAGTTATGAATAGACCCTGTAGTGACTGAGCAAGGATTCTGAATGGAAGGCAGCGGATGCTGACCCTTACCCTGGATCGTTCTTCCAGTTTTGTCATCATAACCACGGTGGCGCTCCGTTGTTCCCAGATCATTCTCCAGAAGTCCCCAAATGTTTCGGGGAGGGATCCCTGTGTCGCGATGTAGGCATTCTGCTTCCTGTAGCCATCTATGTAATTGGCGTTTACATAGTCACTTCCTGGGATGCCTGTAAAACAAGGAGTGGTCATCGACAAGGGGAACATGTAAGTGGCATGACCTGTGGCCTGATGGCACTGTTCTGCTATTACTTTGATTTGTTGCTAGGAGAAACCACCATATATTAAAGCTCAGGATTTAAACAAGATTAAAACCCACTGCTGTCAAGTTCATGACAACCCATGGGACCACATGTGTTAGAGTAGAGCTTCTCTACAGGGTTTTGTTTCCATAAGATTACCAGGCCTTTCAGATTGGTGGATGGGTTCAAATGGGCAATCTTCAGTTAAATGTTACCACTGGTGACAGTAGGTGCCATCAAATCAACGCCGAGTCACAGCATTCCTATGTTTAGCAGAACCAAACACTGTCAGGTTCTGCGGCACCCTCCTCCCAGCTGTTCTGTTTGAGCCTGACGTTGCAGCCACTGTGTCAATCACCACGTTGCGGGTTTTCCTCTTTTCTGCTGACCATTTACCAAGAATGATGTCTTTTGCCCAGGAATGGTCCATCCTCACCCACCAAACAAGATTAAGCAGGTCTAACAAGACCATCATTCTAAAGAAATGAATGCTCTAGCTGTTTAGTATTTCTAAGATGGCAGGGTGGACTACTAAAGGAAGAAATACACCACTGATGATCCATACCATGCCTTTTCTCTGGCCCTTTGCTTTATCCAATGTACCAGCAAAACAAAGTTTGCAATGAGGACAAGCACATGGTTACATCCTTCACGCACACTCTTTTCCATCCTCAGAAAAAGTCTAATGAAATCAAGTAGTGCCTGAGTCTGAAAATGCAGTAGAGGGTGAAGCATGCCCTAAGAGTGAAAAATCCTTTACAGATCCAGCTAACAGGGAACCAAAGATTCCTTAACAGAATGTGCTCTTAGGGGTTGTAGAAAGAGCTTGACAGTTTGTAGCACTCGTGGGTGACATGTCTGCCGTGCTTTGTGCTGTCTAGAATGAGTTCAACAGTACACGATATGTGCAGGACAAGTGGCAACCTACAAAGCACTTCTTTGTATGATAACAATGACAGTCAAAGTCAACATGTATGGAAAGCACTTGCTAAGACCAAATGCTGTTTAAGAGCTTGATACATCAACTCATTGTATCCTCATAACAATCCTATTAAATACACTCTGGCCTGATTTTCCACAAAGGGGGAAACTGAGGTGCACAGAGACGAAAAGAAAACACGACCAGGTTGGTATACGTGGGTTTGTGCACAGGCAGTCTGGCTGCTGTGACTGCGCCTTAAGCTTTGCACCCTACTGCTTCGCATGCCAACCTGACAAGGCTGTCGTATGTATCATTTGACCCTTTCCCCGGCTTCGGGCAACTGCCTCCAAGTCGACTGTCCCTCGTCTGTTTTAGCCCTTCCAAGTCTGTTCTCCAACAGTGTGAGACCCATTTTTAAAGATGTATTTATGATGTTCTAACTTCTTCAAACCCAAATGGCCTCCACTGTATTTCAGGAAGAATCCAAACTCTTCACATGATGTACAAAGCTCAGCACCTGTCTAGACTCATCTCATGCCACTCAAGTACTCTCTGACTCCAGCCACACTGTCGGGCTTCCGTTGTTAGAGAACTGACTTCCCTTATCTTAGCACCATCCCACATTCTAGGACATTCTGCGTCTCTTTCTCAATGAAAACATCCAACCTGCTTCATAGAAAGGCAGCCCTTGAGTACCCTAGGGCCTCAAAACTCCCTTCGAAACATTTCATGCCATTTATCACTGGTGGTAATGACTTTGTACACTGCTTCTTTCACTACTGCCTTTTTCTACCAGTAGATCACGCTTCTTTTGTTCACCTCTGCAATCCTTAATGACTAAGAGAGCAATTAATTTGCTGTAGTTCCTACATCTACTATGTGGCAGAAACATCAATTAAAAAATAATTAATTAAATTTTTCTTTGGTTGAAGCAAACACAGCCAAAGATACGTCATGTCACGAATTTCTCTATGGGCAATTCAGTGCCAGTGACTACATTCTCCAAGTTGTGCTCCCACTCTCATTATCATTTTCCAAACGGTTCTACCGTATTATCTTAAACTCACGGTCCCTTAAGCTTCCCATTCAACCTTTCAAGTTGCTCCTGCCAATCTGATCTCACCGAGATCATTCTTTAAAAGAGCACAATGCTAAAAACGGTTGTACTCTACTAACAAAGATAAGCTACTTTTTTTTTTTTATTCAAAGAGTAAACCAAAAGGACAGTTTTGTTTAAGGTTTAAAGTTTAAAGATTATCTCAGGGGGTTCATCCAGCCTCAGTGGCTCGAGAAAGTCTAGATTCCATTGAGAATTTGAAATTCTGGTTACAGCTGTAATTTAACTCAGATATTTTGATTAGAAGTCTAACTTTCACCATGCTGCCTTTAAGAGATACAAGCAAGTTGGAATTTCTAAGGACAGAGCAAGTAAGCAAGTCAAAACTATTCCATATGGCGATACGGCAACTATTCTATATGATGATCAAAAAATGTCAAAGACAAGGCATTGAGGATGAGAACTGCCTCTGAAAATCTGAAGAAAACAAAAACTCCACAACCGCTATTGTAGTCTTGTGCTGCTGAACAGATTCCGACTCATGGTGACCCATACGCAGACCTGTTTGATAGGGTTTTCTTGGTAGTTAGCGTTCTCTGCAGGAGCAGATCACCAACCTCTCTTCTTCCACGGTACTGCTGGGTGGGTATGAACTACCAACTTGGGTTCACCAGTCAAGTGCAAAGAAAATAAACTGGAGACCCAAGTCTTCAATTCTGAAGGACAGAAGTATTGAGATACGAATTTTATCTCCATATAATAAGGCTTTTTCAAATTATCAAAAGCATAAAGGGAGTAAGATTTCTTGGGAGATAATGAGTTGCTTATCTCTGGAGGGGAATTGTCTGCTTCTGTAAAGATTATGGCCCTGGAAACTTAATGGGGCAGTTCTTCTCTGCCTTATAGGGTGGCTAGGAGTTAGATTTGACTCAGAGGTAGCAGTAACGGAGGGGAACAAGCACCTTATAGTGAAATCAATGTGATATGAAAGGTTACACTAGAACCTCTGCATGGTCTGTTTTAGCCCTTGGAAAATATGCGTCATGGAATTATAAGGAAAAGAAACAAGAATATTTGCCTTATAATGAAACATATGCTCCCAAGCTACAATTGTTATATTTTACCGATTGCCACTTGCAATTACTTTGACTGCTTTTCTGATTCCAGTTATAAAACTGATCCTCTCAAGACAAGTAATGAAAGTCAGATGGCAACCAGGGCATTCTGGGACGAACAGACACATATGGCACACCACTGACATTAGCTGAAAAGCTTTGTGAGTGAAAACTGAAATGCAAGATTGGTTGTGACATTATTCATCTATTGCAGCTACTCAAGAAGCCATCAAAGTTCTGGCAGCCCTTTGTTGATTAAGTTCCTATTCCTCCCTGACAGCAAATTATTGCAGATTCAAAGGATAGTTTAATAAAATCCTCAGGTTACCGCCACCAGGAAGACGACACCATTACATGCCCACAGGACTGGATTCAGAGCCAAGAATGAATCCGTCTTATAACATGGGAAAAGTCCACCTTCAAAAATTTTAATTCAGCAGTTAGCAACACTAAATCATTGATAAAACGCATTCTGGCTAAGGTCTGACTCAGCTGCCAACATACAGAAAACCTCTGTTCAAGAAAATGTAGACTGGAGACATCTGAGTTAACGACTCAGAAAATGCATCAAGTGGGCACTGTGACATTTCCTCCTTATTACAGATGACAAATGGGAACAACATACATTAGGATGTGGAAGACACGGATGTGGGATTCACACCCCATGGAAAGGAATTAGACCTATCCAACAGTCTCGTATAAATTTCAGTCACTTGTTATGTGAGCCAGACAATTAAGCCCTCAAACTTAATTGTTCAAGCCAGCCAGCAAGAAATACATAACTCACTGCTGAATATCACTATAGTCACCTTTGAAGTATTCCCCTTGGGGAGCTGTGCCCCGATTCCAGTGCCTAGCCCACCCTTCAAATCAATTTTAGAACTCTTTCTGGAATGGCCATTGCACACAGAGGCATGGTGGCAAATTTGCAAACTTAACTGTATAGTTGTCTGGGAGGGAGTTTTTAGCCAGTAAACAAATACCTGTACTGGAATGTCCTCCCTATTCACCCGACTTGGCCCTCGTTGCCTTTCTTCTTCACTCAGAGATAAAGACAATACTGATAGGACAACATTTAGACTACATTCAGGACAGCAAGTATAATACAAGGAAAGCTCTGATGGCCATTCCAGAAAAAGAATTCCAAAATTGGTTTGAAGGGTGGACTAGGCACTGGCATTTGTACAGAGCTTCCCAAGGGGAGTACTTTGATGGTGACAGTACTGAGTTATGTAGAATGTTTTCTAGGATGTCACACTTGGTATACTTCTTTTTTTTTTTGATGTCTTGCTCAAGCTTGAGTCATGAAATCTTTTATTTTTCCTCCCAAAGAGGGATGAGTTGCTACTGAATAATGGTTATGCTTCCCAGGGATAAAAATAAAAAAATTTTCTTGAGGCCAACTAGGCTCCTGAATTCAGTTTTACATTACTAAATGCTTTAAGAATCTGGGAACTGATATTTTGGAAAGAATTGAAAACAAAAATCTCAATAATTAGTAGAGCTAATCATGTGGCACAACCAGTTAAATGCTCCACTACTAGCTGCAAGAATGGCTTTTCAAACACACCCAGGGGTACCTTGGAAGACAGGTTTGGCAGTCTGCTTTGGAAAGATTGCAGCCTTGAAAACCCTATGGAGCAGTCCTACTAGGCACACATGTGGTCACATCAGTTGGACTCCATTTGACAGCAACAAACAACAATTATTAGGCTAACATTTATGTCCTGAAAATAATGCTGAGGTTCCTTTTCCATTTCAACATTTGCCTATAAGGAATTAGTAACTGGAATAAAAGCCTCCATCTGGCACACCTCTTCATGTGCTGTGGTGAAAGCCATTTCAGGCAAGTTTACTCTCACAAGTGCTTTGCAATTCGGAGATAATGAGAGACAGCTATGTTGTTCAGAAACTCTAAGACGTAGAGTGTCATCTTCCTCTGAAAACCCAACTCAACCCAACTGTGTAGAATGATGAAATAAGATTTTAGAAGGGGAGATGGCTTGCCTTCTTAAAACCAGTAACACTAAACTGGAAGGCACAGTTACATAGCAATCTGTTTCAAGTGGAGAAGACCTAGGTTTTCAGTGTGACTTAAGAGTCATAGAAAGCTTGTCCAACGAACCCCGTGAAATCAGCAATATGCTGGCTTTCACAGTGTTTGGGTGCCACAAACAGCTTCATGAGGAGCTCTTGCTTGAGATGATTCTTTTGGGAGGCTTGATCTATAGAATTCTTTCACTTTTTAGGGTTACCTTCTCCACATAATTTGTGTATTTAATTTTCAATCCCCAGCCTTATCTAAAAAATGATTTGCATCTGGAAAATACAACCCTAATCAGAGTGTACAACTAATCCAAGGAAGTGTTTGTGAATTAATTAAATTCCTCTGGGGCTACAATGGATGGAAATCTAACTTAAAATCCAGTCCTGAAAGAATTTAGGATTGCTATAAACTAGTTGATTGCTTTTATTTCTTAGAAACAAGAGGTCCTTTTAATACTATGATGATAAAGGTGCTTGTTGCGTATTTTAATTTTGGGTGATGGGAGAAGAGCTGGTGAGATTTAGAACGGACTGGACTTGCTGTCCTAATACTTCAGTTCCAAAAGGGCAGTGGAGGTTCAAGACCAGTTTTTTTTACTAGAAGTCTGAAGCTTTGCTATCTTTACATTAAAGAAATACATGTTCATGATTCATCCTTTATGTGTTTCTTCCCCATCAATTAGTAATTGTCATGTCAACAAGTTCAACAGTATCAATTGTTTAAGATTTTAATTTTATAAATCAGGAAACCAAAGCCAGGTCTCTTTAAGTTGTATTATGTAAACACACCCTATTCTTGAGTTCTAGTGTATTCTACCAGTTAAAGTGCTCTTCTTTCTTGGGAACTTAAAGATGTCACCTACATGCCTTATAGTAGACGTTTCTCTGCATTTTGGACACAGGAAATGTTAAGAGTATACAACTGAAGGCTTTGAGACCCTCGGCGATGGTGTTGAGGCGAGCGAGTGGTAGGACAAGGGCTTCTGTCTTCTTCCTGGAGTGTGAGTCACAGTCGATGGCCATCAGAACAGAATTCAGCAAGTGTTACACTTTCATTTCTTTTGCTGGTAACAAACTATTGCTAGTAATAGTTTCCAGAAGAGAAATAAGTCTGGGTATGAACTTCAGACTCACACTGTCTCTCAACTGTCTGCAAAACTTTGGAAATTGTATTATCAGCTCAAGATGCAAGGAAAATACCCTTATTCTTCATCAAAATATGGGATTAATAAGACAGGGCCTGATGTCATTGCTTCTGCTAGTGTTTGCATATTAACAGAAAGAAAGGGAATCCTTGTAAACATGAAGCTACTTCATTTGAAATCTGTATTCATCAAGTACTGAAGAAAGCACATTGCAATACCAAAGGATACACTATCTGAGCTCCGTTGTCCTTACCGGGTCAAGGTAAGTTTTCTTTCTGCTAATCAGAAGAGGACTCACTGGCTCACATGACTCTTTCCTAAACAATTATCACCCAACTTGCTTTAGATTCAATCTTTCAGGTCAGCTGATAGTCTGATTAGAAAGGATTTCTTCTATTGGAAGTGTATTTAATAACGTGAGAAAGCCTGATGCCCAGATGTTAAGTGACAAAGGTAGTCGTAAAGAGTATGTAAATTATTTTATCAGTTAGATACTCTGAAACAGGAATCTAGGCACTCTGGCATCAGCCTGCGGTGTAGGGAAGGTGACATGTGTGTTTTAAAGTCTTGGCAAAATACCACGCGCTTGTTAAGAACTTACAGACTGATCCAGGAAAGCCAGGCTCCGGGACTAAGACTACTGGGGCTTTGCTCTTTGACATCTGGACAGTAATTCAGCTTGTCCAGTCCTCTGACTGCTAATCTGTTAAACAAGGTCTGTTGAACTGATTCCCTCAAGTTCTTTTGAGTTCTAAAATAAAATGCTTCTTTCTGGTAGTCTTAACTTTCTTGGATTCAGAACGCTCTAGGAAGTTATTTTAAGATAAACAGAGGTTCGGTGTCTCTCAGATCAGACAGAGATGTGCTCTCATGATCTTTCCAGCAGAGTCCTGTCCCTTCTATCTCTAAAGTGCTGATACAAGACTTTTTTGGAGTTACTGACACCTCAGATCTTACCTGGAACCTGGCAGGGATTTAAAAAAAATAAAAGAAGAAGAAAAAGGAGGAGGAGGAAGAGGAGGAGGAGAAGTGTAGAATTAAATCAGTAGATCAGCAGGCCACCATCCCTTTGTCATACTATGGTGGTTTGCATGTTACTATGGTGGTTTGCACGTCACTACAATGCTAGGAACTATGCCACCAGTATTTCAAATACCAGCAGGGCAGCCCATGGTAGATAGATTTCTTTGGAGCTTCCACTCTAAGAAGAAATGCCTAGTGATCTACTTTGGAAAATTAGCCACCTGAAACCTTATGGATCAGAACAGAACACTGCTCCGACTTGCTTGCTTTGGGCATGCCATCGGGAACAGTCAATCCCTGGAGGAGGACATCGTGTCTGGTGAAGGTGAGGGCCAACGAACGTGTGGGAGATCTCTGGTGAGGCAGATGTGCACAATACCCTCAGCAACAGACACACAGACATGCTGGCAATTGTGAGGTTGCCACAGAACAGGGCCATCTTCCCTTCCATTACACACAAGCTCATCTTGGATTGGAACTGACTGTAAGGTAGCTATCTCATAGTCGTCACGGGTACCATCCTTAGAGCAGTAAGCAGTTTTCCCATGAAAAGATGTTCTCTTTTGGATTTGTGAGGTAAAGATGAGCCAGTGGGCCAGCAGAGTCACTCTCATGGCTCCAGAAGACAAAGTGAGCTACACTACTGACACAGACATGGGTATTTAGCCGACCAGCTTACCTATTCTGATCCAACTCTCAATGGGATATCAAAACCCAGGTACTTTTATCTCCTTTGAAGACTTAGTAACACAGTGGTTAAGAGCCTGGCTGCTAACTAGAAGGCTGGCAGTTCCAATCCACCAGGTGTTCCCTGGAAATCCTATAGGGCAGTTCTACTCTGTCCTGTAGGGTCACTATGAGTTGGAATTGACTCACTATCAATGTTTATCTCTTTTATGTTTTACAAATCACTAGTGAGGTGAGGTTAGGATTAAAAAGAAATTATTTTTTAATTAACCAGTCAAATGGCTTGTCATAAGGAAGAAATAGTTATGATTCAATTAAAAATGAAAGTGACCCTTTATTTGGTCCATAAGCTCCCCTCCTCCACTCCACAACACAAATAAACAAAAACACCAGACTACTACCCACCCACTGCTGGCCGAGACCTACATCACAAACAGAAAAAAGATGCACTTTTTCTGATGACACCAGCAAAAACCAGAAGACAGAAAAACAAAAGCCATCAATACTTTAGGAGGCAATGTATTCAATGGCAAAGAATACAGGCCTTCTTTCCCATTCATGGGCATCAGAAAAGACCCTCTAATGGCAGCATCTGTTCTGGAAGAGAAGAATCACCTTTGCAATACCCTACAGAAAACAGTATTTCTTGCAAAGGCACAGTGGGCTATTTATCCACTGTATCCCCTGCACGTAACTCAGTTTCGAAAACTACACTCTGTGTTGTTGCAGGAGTCATGTAATTTCTGTTGCAAACACACCTGGCTCTGTTGGTACCGTAGCTCATTAACATACCAAGGTGATGGGGGCCTGTGGGAGCCCAGCCTTCACCTTCTCTCTGCTCTGTGGCCTCCTCTCCTTGGTTTTCCATACCTTCCCACTGCTGAACAGGCTGGGTTTCCAGAATGGGCAACTGAAAGAGTGCAAGGAATGGCACCATCCTGATGGGCATTCTGATGTTAGCTTCAGACACTGGGGGAAGTATCAGCCTATTGGGGGGGCCTCATTCCTAGCTGGGGAGTGCTTTACCCCAAAGGAAGCGGAGCCTGGGCGCCCGCAGCATGCATCTTTCAGCCACATCACCGAGTGGCGGTCCAGTTAGTTTACCGTGCTACGCCGGCAGCTACTCTAGGGCTTTATTCAGCACTGGGATAGCGAGAATCAAGCATGGACCCTGCCCACTGGGGCTCTGTCCGTGAGAACCTTTGGGAAGCTCAGTCTTTTCATCAGTAATATATCGATATCATCAACATAATGTCCTTATCCTGTACCTTGTGAGAATACTCATTATGTCATGGTTGATATCATATGCAGGAATGAAATAAGCCCAATAATTCCTAAATATTCTTCTTATGTAATGTAATTCCAAATCTGAAAAACCCCTTTCCTGATTGTATATCATGAAAAAATAAAAATGAAAAAGAGGACAAAGACGATTAAAAAAATGAACAGAGGACAAAGATGATTATTTTCCCATTTTTCAACAATCCACAACCTGTCTCTGTGTTCTCATAGCAAGGCCACACCACAGATGACGTCGGTTTTTCTACAGCCTCACAGGAAAGAAGTGCAGATTTATTAGGCTGATCTGTATAGCAGTGCAGCAAAAAGGACAGAAACAAAAACAAGAACAAAAACAAACCCAGTAACTGAACTAAGGACACTGGAAGTAAAAATAAACATCTGCAGATCTTTCTCATTTACTGTTCGATCAGTTCCTGGGAAGCACAGCCAAGGAAAAAACAGCCTGGCCACCCATCCGTCCCAAGTGCTTTCTCTCTTCTCTAGGAAAGAAATACCAGGAGGCAGAGGCTGGAGGTAGGAGCTGGAGAAGAACAGAGCTTAGCAGATCTCCATACCAGGCAGTCGTTCAAAGTGACAGAGAGATACCTGCTGTCGTTGTTGGCTGCCGTCGAGTCAATTTCAAGTCTATGAGAATTGAGGCATGCAGTTATAATGTAGAACCGCTCTACCTCATTTTCAAGGCTGTGAACTTTCAGAGGCAGACTGCTAGGCCTGTCTTCTAAGCTCTTTATGGTAGGGTTCAAATCACCAGCCTTTTGTCTAATAATCAAGAACTTAACAATTTGTGCCTCCCAGGGACCCTCTAAGATGCCATTAAACATCTCTAATTACTTTGTAGTTTTGACTCAGGCTGCACGCTTCCTGTAAAATCCTTGCCAACTTCCGAAGGCCAAGTCCCATTCAGCTTTCTATTTCAAAGAACTTATGCTCCAAACATTTATCTGTGCACTGCTCCTTACAGAGAGAGATGCTATTTATTACTGAAGAAACAATAACCCTGAAATAAAAGGATTAAACTATATCACGCCTGTAAATACCTCGCAAAGCGCAAGACTGCAAACGGTGAAGAAGCTTGCTATCCAACCAAATCAATGACCAGCATTCTCAATAATGAGAAAGAGTGAACTCAGCCAGTAATTGTGTACTGTAGAAAAATACTTCATGGGGTACACTATACATTCTATCTCAAGGAACCCCAGTCGTGCAGTGGTCAAGCATTTGGCTGCAAACTGAGTGTGGTGGTTCAAAGCTACCTGCTACTTTGTGGGGAAAAGACAGGGCAGTCTGTTTCTGTAGAGATTACAGCCTTGGAAATCCTATGGGGTAGCTCTACTCTGTCCTATAGGGTCACTACGAGTCAAGGTCCACTTGACGGCAATGGGTTTACATATTCTATCATCCTCCCTTCATTATTGTAAAGAGAATTTCAAAAGCCAAATAAAATAAGCAGCAGGTGCCACAAACTACTGGCTAATGTTTAGACTAAACAGAGAGAGACACAGACAGAGAGACAGAGACAGAGAGCAGGAGAGACAGTGAGAGAAAGACAGAGAGAGAGAGAAACAGAGACAGAAAGAGCAAAAGGAGGCCGAGGGAGGAAGATAGTCGAGACGCGAAAAGGGATCACATTTACGGAGTAACAGGAAAGAACACATGACAACCATCCAAGGAATTCTTCCTTGGGAAAAATAATTCTCATTCCTTGATGTCAGAGCTCCCTGTGGAAAACTGACATTCACTGTGAATATGATCTGGACCCAACTCGATGGCAGTCTTTTTTTTTTTTTTTTTAAAGAGACCTAGTGGTGCAATGGTTAGGAACTTGGCTGCTAACCAAAGGGCTGGCAGTTCTAACTCACCTAGCAGCTCCATGGGAGAAAAAAAGTGGGGATCACTCCTTTAAAGATGTTTTTAAAAAGAAAAATTGCCATTGAGTCAATTGTAACTCATAGTGATCTCATGTGGCAAGAGCTGCCCTGCCCCACGGGGTCTCCAAGGCTGTAAACCTTTCTGGAAGCAGACTGTCACATCTTTCTCTAGTGCAGTGAGTGGTGGGTTCAAACTGCAGCCCTTTCTGCTAGCAGCTGAGCGCTGCACCACTGCATCACCAAAGCCCCTTTCCCCGAAAGGTTACAGCTTAGAAAACCCTACTGGGTAGTTCTACTCTGTCACCCAGTGCTGATTCGGGTCGGAACCAACTTGACAGCACCTCACAAAACGAGAACAAATATTCCATCAGAAAACTTTGGATGTGTTGTATTATTTTCCTTTTTTGTTATTATAATTTATTGAAATAATATTAGCTGACTAGAGGTTACGTTCTATGAAAAAATGAGATTTTTCACAAAAAAGAGTAGGTTGTGAAATGAAGACACTATGTTAACCTGAGACAGGAGTGTCAGCAATCAGTCAGCGCAGACTCGCCCGTGGACCACTCAGAAGGAAGGGAGGCCCGAGCGGCACTTGAACAGAGATGATCGGTGTGGAGAAGCAGCTTCTCAGGGGAAGAGCAGCAGCTCCTTGCCTTTATACTTATATTTTTAAAATCAGATTTATCTCAGGATGATAATTCCCTGTGAGCCACTTTCTCATTTTAAGGTGCTAAATTGTGCATCTCACTAATAATCAGGTTGTTGTAACATCATCTACATCATCTACACTTGGATTTTTTGAATTACTCCTATTATGCAAATCAAAAAACAGATGATATATTCTGCATTTCCATTTAAAAGAACACATTCTTCCCCCTGTTGAAATCTGTAATGCTATTATGGTCTGCTCTCCATTTATCAAACACCAATATTTTCTTCTGCTTCGCAGAATGCTCCAAATATATGCAGCTACCTCATTTGGGTGTTATTAATTTTTCCTTAGATTGGGAACAGAGGAAATCTCACCAGAGAAACAAAGGACCTCTCTACAGTAGGTAGACATTATTACTGTTCTTAGGAATTTCCATATACACTAATAATAATCTGAATAGTTTCGAACATTTATTAGTGATTTCTTTGTGCCAAGCATCATTTAAGGGCTTTACAGGCATAATTCACTTACTCCTCGAAGAATTCTATGAGGTAGGTACTATTATTAACCCCACTGTACAGATAAGAAAACTGAGGCACAGTAAATTGACTAATGTCACATATGGCAGTTTAGAAGCAGAAACAGCTTAGGCTCCTGAGATGGGAAAGAAATTCTTTACAAGCATATGAACTTTCTGACAAGGTACTTTTTAAAGACTTGGAAGAGACAAAAAACATTTCTCTGTTTCAAAATTTTAAATACATACCCCACTAAATAGACCAAAAAAAAGCCTCTTTTCTCACATTAGTGAGCATCAGTGTTAAAGAATGCATACAACATGATGTCATTTATTCTTTGTCATTTCTGACTCATAAAACCAAACCAAACCCAAACTGTTGCTGTTGAGCTAGTTCCAACACAGAGCAACCCTAAAGGTCACCGGAGAACTCATCAAAGGGTTTTCAAGATGTGGATGTTGGATTTGAACTGCCAATGTTTAAGTCAGCAGCCAAGGTCTCAGTCATCATGTCACTGGGTCTCCAACTCTCTCACAGATAAAACTAAATGAACTTGGCTTGGTAAGAGTTACATACTAGCTAACAGAGGTAGTCCCTGGGTTACAAATGTCTGATTTAGGGAAACTAGTACTTGCCTTTCAATGTTATACAAAGCTGCCCTCACTTTGAAAAGACAGCCAATGTCTACTGTAAACAAGTTCTTGATCACAATCACCTTCCCTTGATGCCCCTGTAGCTTTTAAATCATACAAAAAGTTTCAAGCCTTTTCTCTTACTAAAATCAAAAAGAGCAAACCACTTACTGCCTCTGAGTCCAGCAGATTCTGATTTGCAGGGACCTAGGACAGAGGAAACCCTGGGGTCACAGTGGTTAGGTGCTATGGCTACTAAACAAAAGGTCAGCAGTTCAAATCCACCAGGCACTCCTTGGAAACTCTATGGAATGGTTCTGCTCTGTTTTACAGGGATGCTATGAGTTGGAATTGACTCGATGGCAGTGTTTTGTTTTTTTTTTTGGTATAGAACAGAGTAGAACTGCCTCACAGGGTTTACAAAGAGCAGCTGGATTAGAATTTCCAATTTTGTGTTTGGTAGCCAAGCTCTTAAACCCAACCAAACCCAACCCACTGACACTGTGTTGATTCTGACTCACAGTGATGCTATAGGACACAGCAGAACTGCCCCACAGTTTCCAAGGAATGCCTGGTGGACTGAACAACTGACCTTTTGGTTAGCAGCAGTAGCATTTAACCACTACACCACCAGGGTTTCAAGCTCTTAAAGTACAGCTAAATAAGAGTCACATGCACCTGTTCTGACTTACCTAGAAATTTAACCTAAAGACACATTTAAGAACAGATTTCCTCCATAATCCACAGACTGCTTATAATCCTACTGGGGATAAACCCTCCAAGGTGTAATGTTTGTGTGTTTACTTATATTATCTATTGAGCTCTGGTTTTAGAATCAGTTCTCAGAACTTTAGAGATACAAAAAGGGTCTTCTTACACATAGGTAACAGACAGGTTTTTTCTCAATGGGGAGGTGGTAGTAGTATGCACCAGAGTCAATTCCAACTCAGAGCAAACCTAGGTCACACAGCAGAACCGCCTCATAGGGTTTTCCAGGCTGTAATCTTTACAGAAACAGACAGCCACATCTTTCCCCATCGAGCTACTGGATGGGTTTGAACTGCCAACCTTTGGGTTTGCAGCAAGGAGTTCAACAATTGTACCCACGGGGCACCCTTCTAAGTTGGAGAACAGGGTACAAAGGACGTGGCATCCTGAGCTCTCTGAAACAGTGCACATCATGGACAGAGGTGCCTTTGTTTTCAAAATGAAGTTTTAAAATGTTCATATGATTCTCCAAAGAATTCAGCTCCCTAAAGAGTTACTAATAACCAGAGCAAGTGCTATATGCATGTTGACATGGCCACTGACACTGGGATTTCGTTTCCAGTCTTCCGTGTTCTTAGTCCACGTTCTTCCCAATATACCCTAACAAGTAGTATCCAACAACCGAAACACTCACCTGAAAACCATTAAGGAGTCCTGCAATATGTGGTTCATTCTTCTGGTAAGTTCTCTGAGGGGAGTCTCAGAAAGCAGCTGAGGGCAGTGAGCTCTAAGATTTCTAACACAAGCAGTTCGAAATGTGTCTTTTCAAAAACCCCAATGTCTTTTTCAAGCCAAGCCCCAAAGAAACCAAACTTGTTGCCACTGAGTCGATTCTAACCCATGGTGACCCTACAGGACACAGGAGAACCGCTCCCTAGAGCTTTCAAGGAACACCTGGCAGATTCAAATTGCTGACCTTTTGGTTAGTAGACATAGCATTTAATCACTAAGTCACCAGGATTTCTTTCCCAGCCAAAGTGGCATCATTTTTGAATGAGAAGTGAAGTGTACAGACATAGCCTTTACAATCTGAAAAGCAGTAGTGGGCCCAGTGGTCTTCTGGAGATAGGAACAACCCTGACTGTCATACATTATTAATATTTTGGGTCTGTTACTTAATAGCTATTGCTCTTAAATAGCTCACTTGATGACTTTAATGTTTCACTTTCCTCTTCTGTAAAATGGAGGAAAATAGCTAGTTTTGGGGGTTGTTCTGAATATTATAAACATCTGCCCAGCACAGAATAGCACTCTAGGTAACCGTATCTATTCTAACTTTTTGTCCTGGTTGGACTGAAACATAAAGTTTTAAATTAATATTGTTTTTAAACATCTGGCCAATACTTTTTAAAAAAATCCGTACCAATTGACTTTTAATATAAAATGTTAATTGTAATACAACTATTAGAAGTATGGAGTCCTTTGACAGTGCAGCTGGTGATGCTCTCGTCTACTACGGCGGTTGGAGTTTGAATCCAACTAGAGGTGGCTTCTAGCCTTTTGATAAAGTAGAAGGTCAGCGAAAAGGGGGAAGATCCTCGATGAGACGAATTGACACAATGGCTGCAGCCATGGACTGAGGCACAGCAACGTGAGGACGGCCCAAGGCTGAGCGGTCTTGAATTCTGTTGTGAACGCAGTTGCTATGAGTAGGAATCAACTCTATGGGACTTAATAGCAATAGCGAGAGGTGCCTTGAAGAGTGGCCTGGTGACTTACTTCCAAAAACTCAGAGCCACTAAAAATCATGAGAAGCACAGGTCTACTGTGACATACACGGGGCCACTGGGAGTCAGAAAATCTGCTTGATGGCTACTGATTTGTTTTTTATTTATTTTTTCAGTGGAAGAACAGTATTGGTAAATGTAAAGATTAATTCCATCTTAGAAAAACCTCTCAGGTATCCAGGAATCCCATAATCAGATTTAGCTTTTGTGGCTTACTAGGTATTATACCAATTAAACAGCAACTAATTGATGATATTCCTGGAGATATCGCCAGTAGAAGCATTTAGGTACTGATGCTTTTGAGCTTGCTTCTGCAGTGTTAGGACTGTGATGCCTTTGAGTCCCGACAGTTGTGTCACCTCCTTAGGTTAGTAATGCCATAAAACAGAAAATGAAGTCCTAATATGTAATGTGTTATCCACTGGCTGATCGGTAAGACAGATATTTAGACAAAAAGATAGGACTGGCCTGGGCTTCTGATACATGCTAAGTTCCTCAGCCATCAGTAGAGAAACCGTGTTATTGATATGGGCCAATGAAACCCCTGAACCAGATGAACTTGATTCTCACATGAGTTACTCTAGTATAAACTGGGAACCCGGGTATAAATTTCCCCATCTCTAACACAGGAACGTATACAGGCAGAAGTACTTACACTGCTGATTCACACTCTTGTATACTACAGATAAGACAATGGACAGGAAAACTACAGAGAAATAACTCCTACAAGTCAAAACTGAAGTCAAAAGCTTACAGGCGAAGAACAGTGAGAGGCAGAAATGTCAAAGCTAGATCTGTCAGTTAACAACAGAGGCTGCAACCCACATCCTGATTTCCTTGTTCTTAGTCTTAAAGTTTGTCCATTTCTCTTCTCCTCTTTGAAGAAGGTGTACTTTCTGAGCAACTTAGGATTTTGTAAGATTAAGCATACTATTAAACATTGAATTTATACACACACACACACAAACTACTGACTTCCCATTACTTCTCTGGAAACTTCTATTTTTCTCTAAACAACTGCATTCATACTGAGGGGAACCCAATTAAACGAACTGGTCAAAAATTCAATTGTGCTCTCCATGCCTGCTCTACACTTCAACAATCAAAAGCATTTCTGGTAATTAAGACTCTCTTGGATTTATTCTGTATTTTCTTTAGCATAAATAAAATGACTGGTTTAAAGCTCACAATATTCCGGATCAGTCAGCACATTAGTGCCTGCCTGGACACAATTCCCAACCGTTCTTACATTTTCCCCTGTTATCACCATGGTAGGTAGTAAAAGTTTTGCTCTATTAAACAAGAATAAGGACCACAAGAATCCCTATGGAAGCTTCCAGCTTGTTCTCTAGCACTCTATCATGTCACTGCTAAGTAATATGAGGACCCTAGCAGCATGAAGAAAACAATAAAGACAAAGGCACCCTAGGTAAAGTCCTCAACCAAAGACACTGAAGTTAGTGCTGTCAGAGGAACCAAAATAAGTACATTATTTTATACAAATCGGGAATGACATCACTTAGCATTTTAATACAGTTAAAAAATATGGCCCTGTTTATCAAAGCTCCCTTGATAGGAGAAACCTCCATTAGCAGTTCTGTGGTTTCACCCGCCAGCAAGTTTTCCTCTGCACTTACAGATACAAGATGATTGACCTCCCCCTTGAACTACTGCTGGGTAGAGCTTACTCCAGGATAAAATGCTATTCAAGGTTGTAATCTAGATTAAAGCTCTTTACATAGCCCATAAACTTCAATTAAATGCTTCTAACCTTTTGCATAACACAACTGAAAGACTTTGGGTTTCTAGGTCAGCTTTAGATTTAGACCGTTATTTGTGGCCACAGAGCCATAAAAAGGTAGGTTTTAGTTTGATTCAAGTGCTTTAGCTTTTGTACTGTAAAAATAGCACAGGAATGAAATGCACGTAGTTGCCAACTATCATAATAAATGGTATGAGGATGTGTAATCTTTGTTCTTTGACACACTTTACCTTTAAGACAATGGAAAATAATGTGTTAAGAAAAACCAGGGCACAGGGGGCCAAGTACAGGAAGCAGCAGTGACAAACAACCCTCTTCTAAGTGGAAACACCAGCAACACAACACAACAAAGGTGGACTGACAAGTTCTCCAGGCAAGATCATGACAAAGGAATGCTCTACTTATATTCATTTATTTTATTCTATAGTTTAAATTGCTTTACAGACAGAAAAAGAAGATTTCTCTTCTCTGTTTGTGACTTGGAAATCCTGGTGGCACAGTGGTAGCTGTTCACCAAAAGGCTGTTGGTTCCAATCTGCCAGGCACTCTGTAGAAACTCCGTACGGCAGTTCTACTTTGTCCTATAGGGTTGCTCTCAGTTGGAATCAGCTGGATAGCAGTGGCTTTGGTTTGTGGTGATTCGTCTTGGTTTAGTTTCTTTTTTACTACGCAGAAGATCTCAGAAACCAGAGGCAAGACTACATCCTAGTAATCATGTCTACTATAACTTATTGTCCTTGCTGGACTGAAACATCAAGTTTCAAATTAGCATTTAAAGCTTGCACATAGAGTTTCACTTTCAAATTCACAACAGGGGCTGAGGGGACAGGTAGGAGGAATGTCTTAGGAGCCCTGGTGACGCAGTGGGTAAACCGCTTGTTTGCTAGTTGAACAGCTGCTGGTGTGACAGCCTCCCTACCCTACAGGGGGTATTCTGCTCTGTCCAGTCCTATTCAGTTCTGTTCTGTCCTACACTCATTATGAGTCAACTGACTGGATGGAAATGGGTTTGGTTTGCTTAGGTACATCTGAAGGACCCCCGGTGGTGCAGTGGTTAAATGCTCAGCTGCTAACAGAAAGGTCAGAGGCAGACACGGCGATTTGCTACCATCCAACTGATTCCAACTCACAGTGATGCAACAGGACATAGTAGAACTGCCCCACAGGGTTTCCGAGAAGCAGCTGGTGGATTTCAACAGCCAACTTTTTGGTTAGCAGTCAAGTTATAAACTACTGTGCCACCAGACAGGACCTATAAAGACTGCAGCCTAGCTGACTGTTTGGGGCAGTTCTATTCTGTCTGAGAGGGCTGCTATGATTCACAGTGGATTCACTGGCATCTAATAACAACAAAGGTTTATCTGGAGAGGAACCCATACCTTTAGGGGCAAGCATTCCCCTCTAGCAAAATTTCCATAGTATACTTGTCAGAGATGGATCACCAACTAGTTTACCAGTTAGGGGCTCCAGACATTTCCAAGTTGCTTAATTTATATTAATCATCACATTAGCAATTCCTAATCTCTAGATGTCACTAGCGATATCCAGATTTATGTAAAATGAAATGTATCCCCTCTCTTAAAGAAAGAAATAACCAGTTAACTGACAGGCATCTGCTGACAATCACCTGTTTATTCATAAACATCAGTACCCATCAGTAACATGGACAGCACTATTTACTTTAAGTAAACACCAAATACATTTTTAAGTATTCCTTCTAGGGCAAATGTGAGAAGGCATGGAGCTATGCTCTTGTGTTATATGGGGCCAAAGTTGAGTGCCTGAGCATGGTGAGTGTATGTGCGTGCATGGTAGATCTATGTGAAAGGGGAAGAGGTAGCTTGTGTCTGAAATTTCAAGCAGTTTCATGAATGTCTTCTAACCTCAATACAACTGGATCTTCATGCACATATTAAACCCATGAAAATAAAGGAAGAAATCATGTCTGCATTTCCTTACCTTCTATTGCAGATAGCAGAACCCGGGAATGATCGTATGCAATTACGTTTGCATATCTATTCTTTGGTTTGTTTACTTCCAAGTTTGAGTGTTCCCATGTGAACTGCTGGCCAGGATCAATTGACTTGAAAAGAAAAAGAGCACATGCACACACATAATCAATCAACAGGAAGTTATACCCAAGTTATAGGCATTTACCCCAAACAATAAACATGATTTAAAAAGAAAATTCTGAAGCCATTCTCCATCATGACCATCCTGGCTGTGAAGCCGAGCATTAATAAAACTGGAGTCACAAGTAACGATTAATCACAGTCAGAAACAGAGACGGTCATCAACACGGATTCAGATGGGAAAGGAAAATCAATTGCGATGTTCTGTTACTATTGGAAGGGCCAGTTTTTATTTTTTGCTTTTCCACTACCTTCTCTGCTGCTGCAGTTTTCTGAATTATCTCCGTTCCACTGCCCTCCTAGTTCTGTGAACATCCTTTTCTCTTGCTTAGCCATTTCTTTTCTCTGCTTTCTAAAGCTCACTAGTCACGCCAGTCTTTTAGGTTTGATGGGTCTCTCACTGGCTTCCCTGGGCACTGGTTTTACCTTTCTTTCTTTAGTTACATGTTTGTTTACTGACGGCAACTTAAGATGTCACTTATGTCTCTCTGTTAAACAGTATGACCATATCACATGGCAATTTATACCATTAAACTACCTAAAAATAACAGAAACAGTAAAGTCAGTTAAATTTAATAATCATCCTAGAATAGGAATAATGTACATAGGGTCTCACTGCTTTCCTATTTTTTGACGTTTTCTATTTATTATTATTATTACATGTTATTATTATGTTTGTATTGTTGGTGTTGTGTGCCATCCAATCAATTCCAACTCAGAGAGACTCTATAGGACAGAGCAGAATTGCCGTGTAGGACTTCTTGGGCTGTAGTCTTTCAGGGCAAATCCTGGTGGCACACTGCTTATGTGCTACGTCTGCACATAAGCAGACAAAAGGTCAGCAGTTCAAATCTGTCAGGCATTCCCTGGAAACTTCATAGAGAAGTTCTACTCTGTTCTCTAGGGTCACTATAAGTCAAAACTGACTCAGTGGCAGTGCATTTGTTCTTTTTTTTGGTTTAATCTTCCAGGGGGAAGTCTGAGTGTGTAGGGGTTAAGAGGTATGGCTGCTAGCCGAAAGGTCAGTGGTTTGAATCTACTAGCTGCTCCTTGGAAACCCTATAAAGCACTTCTACTCTGTCCTTTAGGGTTGCTACAAGTAGAAATCAACCTGACGGCAATGGGCAGGGTTTGGCTTTTGGTTAGTCTTCCAGGGGCAGTCCTGGTGGTGCCATGGTTAAGAGCTTGGCTGCTAACCAATAGGTGGTCAGTTCAAATCTACCAGTTACTCCACGGAAACCCTATGGAGCAGTTCTACTCTGTCGTTGCTATGATTTGCTATCAACTCAACGGCAACAGGTTTTTCTTTCTTTTTCATTTTTTGTTTGTTTGTTTGTTTTGTTTTAAATCTTCATAGCAGCACGTGGCCAGGTCTTTTCTCCCACAGAGCTGCTGGTTGGTTCAAACCACTGGCCTTTCGCTTAGCAGCCAAAGGCTTAACTGCTGTGCTGCCAGAGCTCTAGAATATAAACATATTCTAGGCTTTGTTTATTTTTTATAATTTATTTTACACTTACTGTTTCTGACTTCTAATTCCTTCATTTGATACTTCAGTTCAACCAAAATTATTCAATAACTATAACAAATATTGTACAGATATAAAATACATACCCTTATATGTATAGCTAAGTAGAACCATTATTTTGAGGACTAATTCAGGCTTTGATTAGAAAACTGTAGGGGACTTCTTAATTTCCTGAGATGTTATGGGACTCAAAAGATCTTTCTCCCCATTTCCCCTGCATCATACGATGCTGACACCTCTTTTAAGGGGTATAATTTCATGGTATATAGAAATCGAAGTTCAGTAATTACATAAACATGATTTTAAAGGACCAAAATGAAGTTTTCAGAAACAATATCTAGTTTTATGTACAGGTGAAATTAAATGAGAATAAAGGGATACTACATTTTGTTAACAGACTTTTTAGCAGTTATTTTTGATGCAGGGTATCGTATCATATCCATGCTTTTATGTGCATATGTAAAATTTAAAAGTCAAACATCTTCAATAGCTATTACAATATTAAAGATGGGTAGACATTCTCTTAGAAGGGACAGAGTTCAGTATAGCAGTCAAACTCACAAGTGTGAAACGTCTATTAACAGTCTATAGAACAGTCTCTAAACGTACTGAAATCCCGGCAGTACATACTGCTCCCTCTGATCTCGTAAGGATTATAAAACCGTTTTCGGTCCTTAACTTATATATAGTCAATCTCTGAACAGCATTCAGCAAAAATAACTGTGCCTGCCTTAAAATCTAAAGAAGAATGTGCTTAGGGATTTTCTCCAGCTGTTCCCTCTGTGTAAGCTCATCTCCAGCCCCGTGGAGTGCACATATCTCCAAGTATTCCCTAAGGTATGGCCAGTCATTGTCTTCAGATGCCCAGGATAGAAGCCTCCCAGTCAACCCTGACCTTCCTCACACAGTGCAGCTCCACCCTGACCAAGACCTGTCTTAAGATGTCTCAAATCAGTCCCAAATCTACAATCTCACTGCCACTTCCTAATTCAGACCTTCCTTATCTGTTGCCTGACTGATGTCTCTTCTTTTCTCTGTTCCCACTATATCCATTCTTTATCCTACTGCTGAAATTGTCTTTTACTAGCTCTGGGACTACAGGTTAAACTCCAAATTCCTTAGCTACAGCCCTACCTATACAGCTTTGGTCATCTTTACAACTTTACTGGCCCAGGATGCAGGCAACGACGGTTCAGTGTCTGAATTCTCACTTTTCAGGTGAAAGACCCGGGTTTGATTCCTGGTCAGTGTAGCTCAGCCCAGCCACTACCAGTCAGTGGAGGTATGTGTGCTGTGATGACGGTGAACAGGTTTTGACAGAACTTCTAGACTAACAGACTAGGAAGAAAGGCCTGGTGAAATGCCTCCAAATATCAGCCTATGAAAACCTCACGGATCACAAGAATCCAACCCTGTTACACATGGGGTCTCTCTAAGTTGTGGTGGGCTTCACCACAGTTTACAACAGCACCGGGCTCAGAAAATGGTTTCATGAATGCTTACCAAATGAATGAGTGACCAGATAAATGAAATGTTAAAAGAAGTTCATGAAGAGGCGTCATGACCTAACTCTTCTCTACACATGCAAGTTAGAGAATAAACTATGGGAGCTAACTTTACAATGCACACTGTACAAAACTTTACCACCTAACACTCATTAACATATGACTTCGCGTCTTAGTCACCCAGTGATGTTGTAACAGAAATACAAGTGGATGGTTTTAAAACTAAAGGAAATTTATTCTCTCATGGTAAAACATGCTAGAAGTCCAAAGGCAGGGCATCAGCTCCAGGGGAAGGCTTTCTCTGTCGGCTCTAGAAGGAGGTCCTTGTCATCAGTCTTCCCCTGAATTGAGAGGTTCAGAGGAGCAGGGACCCCAGGCCCAAAGGACATCCTCTGCTTCCAGCACTGCTGTCTTAATAGCATGTCTTCAACTCGCTGCTTGCTTTCTTTCCCTTGTATCCCAGGAGACTGCACCAAGGCGCAGCACAATCCCACACACTGAGTCCTGCCCCACCAACCCAACTGCCGCCCATCCTCCCTCATTAACATCCTAGAGCCAGGATTTACAACATACGAGAACATCACACAACATCGGGAACGCAATTTCAACCCACGATGCTTAGTAATTAAGTGGGAGATTGTGACAATATAATTACCACCGCTACTCTCTTTTATACTTGAGCTTTACTGGGTACATAAGCTTTGGACACATCACTCTCTAAAATAGCAGCATCAATAAGCTACTAAGCTTATTGATGCAGACTGCTTTGGTTGTAGAGTGTTGCTCCCTCTGACAGGCTTGTTTTACTTAGAGTATCATCACCTACAGATATATAAAATGACCAGTATTTAATCAGTACCATGGAATTGAATCTTTCGACTCAAGGGCATTATTAAGTCCTGTCCATTTCTGCTTTTGCCCCATATTCTCAGCCTTCTGTATGATTTATCAGACTCTTACACTGAAGACTTTAAAAACAGGTAATAGAAACCTGAGTTGCATGCCACATATGTTAACAGGTTTAGGCATAAAGTGTAGTCCCTGCAAAGAAGACCCATAAGTAATGGGATAATTAGAATCAAAGCTGCCAGGTCATTATGTTTTACCTGCAGTAACTGGTTCCATCTTCACAGCTGCTACGAGCTAGGTATTGGTCTTGTCTCCATTTAGCCAGGTAGGAAATCGAAGTAAAGAAAGATTCAGTTCTTAATGCAATACATCGCACTGAGGGCTTTCTGTGTGCCAGGCAATTGGCTGGTTGGTGGGTAAATAATTAGCTTATGCTCACACAGCTGACTCCCCAAATCACCCTGCAACCCAGGCCAGAGTGATTCCAAAGCCCAGTTGATAACTGTCACCAGCTGCTCCCGAGTCACATCCAATTCCTGGTGACCCCCTTCAGAATGATGAAAAGAAATGTGGTACGATTCTGTACCATTCCTACTATTCTTTGCAAATCAGATCTTGGTGATCCTGCAGGGTTTTTACTGGTTGATTTTCCATCGAAAACCACCAGATCTTTCTCACTAGTCTTAGTCTTAGCACGGAAGAGCCACTGAAGTCTGCTCAGGATCCTAGCAGCACACAAGCGTCCACTGAGAGACGGGTGACAATGGTGAATGAAGGGTGTTGGCTGGAAACCAAACTCATGTAGAGGTGAGAATGCGACCACTGAGTCACCAACATCCTCAGCACATAATTACCAGCTGGTAATTACTAAGCCGCAAGGTACTTAACTCTCCAGAATGCTACTGCAAAATGAAAATGCCAAGCCCACAAACTAGGAGCAGATTGCCCAAGAAGCAGCATAAGCACAGAAACCCCGGTGGTGCAGTGGTTAAGTGCTACATCTGCTAAGCAGAAGGTCAGCAGTTCAGATCTATCAGGTGCTTCATGGAAACTCTACGAGGCAGTTCTGCTCTGACTTACAGGGTCACCATGAGTCAGAATCGACTTGGTTTGGTGATATGGTTTTGGTTACTTGGCTTACCAGATCATCTGTAGTGAACAATTTCATATTTTTTTCCACCACATTCAAGACTCTGCTTATAGGTATGGTTGGCATGTGTCTTTTTCTGAACCCAACAGCCCTAGTCTACAGAATCGAAGCCTCTTTTCTAATTTTGAATCTCTTACATGGGCAGATGATGCAGTAAGCAAAGTATGCACGGGCTTATTTATACGTACTTATTAACCTATAGTGAACAATTTCACATAGGTTTCACCACATCAACCATTACTACAGAGAATCAAAGATGTGCTGAAACTTGTGCAAATTCTCACTGTAGATGACTGGTAAGCAAAGTAATCACTGTGCTTACCTTGCCTATTGGATAATCCACTCTGGTAAGAATCACACCTAAACATCACTTGGTTTCTCTTGCCAGCCCAAATTATACTTGTTCTGATGCTTCCCAGTTTATGACTGTGTCATTCTGGGGCAATTACATAAGAAATCGAGTTTTAAAAATGAGGCTGGCTGTCCATGGGTGAGAAGACAGATGGGATGCAGCTTACATTTATCCTCATTTTACAAGGATCAAACAAACATTGATTAAATAATGCTGACTTGTCTTTGCGGAACACAGCACCCGTTCACCTGTATCTATGTGTTTAGCGTAATCTCTAACAACACAAAATACTGGCCATTATCTTAGGAGCTTGTCAGAATGCTGAGAGCTGGGAACTCAGTAAATTAGAGTAACTGCTAAAGGGAACTGAGGTATAAGAAAGGTCTTTTATATTTAGGCGGGGGGGGGGGTAGTCAACTGGCTAAGGGAAATCAAATTTCAATTATCCATGTTAATGAGGCAAAGATATTAGGGATGACTCAGACCCTAATTCTCAAAGCCACTGATGACACAGTGGCTTTGCCTGTTTGTCTTGCTCTCTGAATTGTCTTGCTGTAACAATTTCCAGCAGCACTAAAACGGTCAACAGGTATAAGGGATGATGCAGTGACACAGAAGTTGATTTCCACCCTAGCCTCAAATTTGGACAGGACACTGTTACACAAATAAGGCATAGATGGCCTCTGTCTGTTGACTTCAAGTTATTTATGTCTTCACAGCAAGCTGAAGCTGGTCAGCCACCTCTCCACTCCCAAAATACTAAGCCCACAGGGCAAAATTCAAATTCCTTCATATCCAGTTGTTTTGGACAGACAGATTTTTAGCCACTTGGAGTCTGCTTACTTTACACACTCCAAGCAACTGCATTCAACAGTCTTGTAAGCCTGCAAACCCAAACCCAACCCACAGCCATCCTCCCATTCTGTCTACCCAAACAGTCTTTTATAGGATATCTTTACCTCGCTGATACTCAGTTCAAATGAGACTTCAATCTCCTCTAAGGGAAGAATTTTGCAATTCAGGAGCAAATAAAGCTAGCTTTATTCAACCAAAGGTTGGTCCACAAACCATTAAAATAAGTCACATAAAATTAGTATATTATACTGTCACATAATTCATAAACAAGAATTTTACTTCTTCATACTTGCTTTTGTTTCTCTATGCAGTCAATAGGACCCTTAAAAGATACTACACACCAACTAAAATCGGGCTCTGGGGTGAACCCTATGTACCATCTAAAATTCTGCTAAGATCTCAAATCATTTTCCATTGGTTCCCAGTCCACGTGCCTGGCAGCTGATAAAACCAAAAACCAACCCCCCCGCCACTGAGTCAGTCAATTCTAACTCATAGTGAGCCTATAGGACAGAGTAGAACTGCTCCATAGTTTCCAAGGAGTGCCTGGCAGATTTCAACTGAGGACCTTTTGGTTAACAGATACAGCACGTAACCACTACTCCACCCTCTCACAAATGCTGACAGAGCCATTCTAATGCAAACAACAGGGATCTTCAACTCAGTGGAGGAAAAACCCACAGCTAGTGGAGTCCAGTGGACTTATAGGGACCCTATAGGTCAGAGTAGAACTGCCCCACAGAATTTCAAAGGAGCTCCTGGTGGAAGGTGACCAAATTCCCCATAGGACTGATTTCCTTAAAAAAAAAAGGAATAAACCTCAAATAAACACCTGTTAGTTTCAAACACTTTGCATTTATGTTTTCTTTAACTCGATAGACTGAAATCCTACTTCTTAAAAATCAGAACTTTAAAGAGGTAAGTAAAAACATTAAGCTACTTATACCAGATGAATTTATAATTTTGCACCGTTCTACATTATGCTCTTGATAAGAAGCCAAAACTAAAAGCTACATATTTATATCCAGTGATAATAGTAACAACCAACACTTACATAACTTTTACTTTGTTTTATTTTTGCTTTATGTGTATTTAAGTCACTTTACCTTTCACCAAGACCTTACCAGATATTTGCCTTCTGATACTAACTCTAAATGTCTTCTCATGCCCACTGCAAAGTCAGTTCTTCTTCTGATGCAACCACCCAGAATGAAGTCCAATCACACACATTAAAAGGACAACTCTCCACTATCAAGTCTGCACAAGACTTCAGGAACCAACCCCAGATTTGGGGATCTCCAGGACACCTGCATTTCTGTCTTGATGGCCACAAATTCCAGAGTTCCAATGATCTCCTTGGGTTCAAAATTCATTAGAATGATTCACAGAACTCAAGAAAGTGCTATATTTACTACTATTGTATTATTATATTAAAAAGGACACAAATAAAAAGATACATAGGGCAAGGTTTGATACAGTCCTCTAAGGGAAAATTTCTATGTCTCCAAAGATATGTTAGCCTCCTCTGCACTGCTGGGTACCACCAACCAGGAAGTTCCCCTGACTTCGGTGTCCAGAGTTTCCACTGGCCTTTCATTATGAAGGAAAGTTTGATTAGAGCATCACCCACATATGTGGACTGAATCTTGAGTTCACCTCCCTACTCTGGAAATTGGGCTCTATCACTTGGTGGATCTTTCTGGCATGGCCAGCCCTACCCAACAAGAGATGCCTCTGTAGTATAAACTGTCAGACAGACTGTGGGGCCTTTATGGATAACAAAGATACTCCCGTTGCTTTACAAATTCCAGTTTGCAGGTTGCCTTCCAGAAAGCAAGGACAGAGACTGAATTCTTTGGACAAAGTAATTCCTTACCTCACAGACACTAAGAAGTAGTTAATCATCCTTACCACAGTTTTGCAGATCAGGAAACTAAGACACAGAAATGTTAAATAGTTTCCACAGAGTCAAACAGCAGTAAGCGAAAGCTGCAGGTGTGGGGCCCAGGCATTCTAACATCTGAGTCTGAGAGCCTAGCTACCAGGCTACACATCCCCTCTAGCCAAGTTGGAAAATATTTCTCAATATTTTCACAGCCTTCTTTGAACTCTTCTCTTCAAACAAAATGAAAAGAATGCTCTGAATAAAAATCAAACAGGCTGCTGATCTATGTTTATAATTCTGAAGTGCAAACAAAAGAGTTTTCATCAAGTTGTCCATCAGTTTACAGTCAATGAGCAAAATCACCTCTGATAGGAGAATAACCTTTTTTGATCAAAGCTAAAGTCATCATCTTAAAGCAAAGACCTTTAACTATGCTCCTACAGACTTCAAGGTCTCTATCCAGGAAAAAAAAAAAAAAAACCAATTCACATATACAAAACATCACACAATGCTAGTTATTTGGTGTTCCACTCTCCCCTAGCCCCACCAAGAGAAAAACCTCAAAATATTCCCTTTAGAAACTCATCAAAGAGAAACCACAAAAAAAGATAGCTACATCCTGTTCTTCTGTGTGTTTTTAAAACATCTAACAAAATCTAATTATATAGAAGGAATAGACCAGCTACTTGGCTAGCTCAACTATGGGTCAGGGTAAGCCAATATTTCTGCAGAGAACTGAACTTTCAATGACCCCAACTTCCAGAGAAACACAGCCTTTGCCCCTCAGAGCTCCCCAAGCCTAGGCTCATGAGGTCCTCATTTAGTTGGGTTTGCCCCAATGATTCTCAAGCACTTCCTGAGGTCTAGATCATTAACTGTCTGTATTTTTTCAAGGAAGCCTTTTTTTTCAACCCTGTTCATCTGTATTCGCTCTCAATATGAAAAGGACCAACGGGTGTACCTTCTTCAAGGGCTGTATTTTGTGTAATTAGCAAAGCCCTGTTATTGGCTTAATGGGTGCTTACTTCAAAGAGAAGAACAGGCGCTGAGTTGAATGCAATGATGCGACAGCAACCAGAATGTGAGGATGGAGAGAGAAATACATGACGAGCAAAGCCTAGAGCCCGGGGAGCCAGCCCCCTGCCTCCCGCTAGCTTTGGCAGTCATGTCACTTGGATTTCTATCTGCTTGTTCTATGTTTGTTCCTCCTTTCTATTAATGATGTTCCCTGTCACGTTTCTACCCTTTTTCTTTTTACCCAATAAGGTATCAAAAACTTACCACATGTTGCCCTGCAAAAAGTCTAGCCTAGGGGGCTTTTTAAGACTCTCAGTACTAAGCTAAGTTCATGCAGGGATAGAACTTGGGTGGTGCCATGGCTAAGTACTAGGCAGCTAAACCAAAAGGCTGGTGGTTCAAAACCACCCTACCGCTTCATCAGAGAAGGACATGGTGATCTGCTTCCACAAAGCTCTGAAAACCCCTTGGGACAGTTTGATTCTGTCATATGGGGGTTGCTGTGAGTCAAATACTGACTCAGGGACACCTAACAATAACACAGTGACAGGACTTCTCTGCCTTTAAGAGTATAAAGAGGCATGAAATTTGTAAACGTTACCAAGCCATGACAGACAACAAATGTATTTCAATCAGGCGTGTTTGTACAGAGTATTTTTTTTTTTTCTCCATCCAGTTTTCGGTAAGCAACAGAACTGTCCCAAATTTCTACGTTCTCCAGTGGTTTGATTAGGAATTCTGATAACATACTATATGACAAATGCTTGGAGAAAATTACCTAAAGCGACAATTTCGTTATCTGCATTATTAGAATCAATATGTGGTGAATTGAAAAGATAAACCACACTCTGTGTAAACCATTCATCTGTGTGAGATGAATTCCTATTAGAGGCAACCAGTGGATAAACACTTTCTTAATAAATTCCACCTTGGTTCAAAGGATGAGTTAGTTTATTTCACCTAGAATGTAGTACTACTCTGACCTATAGGGTTGCTATGAGTCTGAATCAACTTGATAGCATTGGGTACAGTGCAGTTTAGGAACGCTGAGGGCGTAACGGTTAAGCTGCCTGACTAAAGGTTGATGGTTCATGTTCACGGCGGGAGAAAATGCCTGGCTATCTGCTGCTGTAAAGAAGACAGCCTCCAAAGTCCAGTGGGGCACTTAGTTCTACCCTGTCACATGTGATTGCTAGGAGTTGAAACTGACCAGACAACACTTACCAACAAGAAAACCAGAGGATACAATTTACTCATGGGAATATGTTAACTGTATTCTAAAGTGGGTTCCAACTGATGAAACACAAATCAATCATAAATACTAGAATTTTTCAACTCAGTAGGGTAGGTCATTTTGTGTAGAATTCAGGCAAACCACCCACTAAAGAAACCTAAACCCACTGCTGTTGAGACAGTCATGACTCAGAGGGACCCTACAGGTCACAGTAGAACTGACCCATAGAGCTTCCAAGGAGCACCTGGTGGATCTGAACTGCCAACCTTTTGGTTAGCCAATGTAGCATGTAATTCACTACGCCACCAGGGTTTCCGAGGCAAACTACATTACTGCTTTATGTGTGCAGCCATGGAAGAGGTTATTTGGCGGAGATGTTCTCATGTAAGCAATCAGAGGTACCTATAACATTAAGTTCTGAAGAGAAATAAGTCTAGCTTTCTTCTTGCACATTTCCTTTTTTATTTTTATTGTGACTAACTGAAAGTTTACAATCCAAGTCAATTTTCCATATAAAACCCTGAGCACCTAACTCTCTGCAACTCTACCTGCTCTTCTCACCCTGCGACAGTACACCCTTCTTTCCCACTCTTTGCTTCCAGTATCCACTTAACCAACACTTGTCCCCTCCTCTCCACCCTCGCCTCTCCCCTCTAAAAAGAAACCAGTAGGACAGTCTCATACATCTTAAGTCATAAAGTACACACATCACCAGCATCACTTGTGTCCAAGTCCAGTCCATTATTAGTCTCAAGTGTTGGTTTCAGCTCTGGGTTAGCGGCAAGTTGAGAGGCCATGTTCTCAGGGGACCCTCAAGGCTGCTGGACCATTGGGTCTTTTAATAGAATTCTTGATCTGCACACTCCTTTCTCTCATGCTACGTTAGGGACTCCAAACTGTATTCCCTGTCAGGGCATCATCTAGTTCTGTCCTCCTGCTGATACAACCTCCCAATCATATAGGTCCTTCTCATTTTTCATGTCTTTGATGTTCTTAGTTTTCAGCTATTCCACATAGGTAGGGACCAATTGATGTTCCTTAGATGGCAGCTTGCTGGCTTTTAAGACCTCAGGTGTCACTTGCCAATATGGGGTGCAAAATACTCTCTTAGGAAAAGACTACTTATGCTAGTTGACCTCAATGTCCCCTGAAAAAATGGTCCTCAGAACCTTGTCCCTGCTATTCTGCCCTTTGAAATGAATGCTGAGTTGGATTTAGAAAATCTTTTAGCTTATGGACTACACTTTTTTTTTTTTTTTTTTTTTAACATATCTGATATCTTCCTGGACAACACTGCTCATAGGAAAAATGTCTTCCTAGTTTCTGAAGATCATATTGTAGAGAATGAGAGTAATAATATACCGTAATCCTAATTTTTTAGATACTATTTATCGCCTACATCAAATTAAAGTGAACAGAAAGGGATGGACAGAATGACAGTGGACATCTGTAAAGACTAATGCTTCACAGATCATCCTTCTTGAAAAAGAATTCATTGAGTAGGATTTGTATTTGGAAAACCAAAAGAAATTCCAAACTTCCCAGAAACTTTGGGACAAGTAAATCCGACGAGAAATTTATTACACTCCTTAAAGAGATAAATAGAACTAAGTCAATGGGATTGGCAAGAAGATAATTACAGTGATTTATAAAGAGAATTTACCTGGTCAGGAAATCATTTAGACAGTATGATATTTAATATTTAACACAGGTTGTGCACATCTAGAAACATTAAAGAGTATGGCAATTGCACGCAGGTAGTAGGCAAATATAATTACCTACTGAATGTAATCAATGTGGAATATCAAAATGAATAATTCACAGCTGCAATCTACCTTTTCCACACATTATAGGACACCAGAGTTTGGCACAGAATTGACAAAAAGAAGGCACTGGTCCTCACAACTGTTTGTAAATGTTGACACATCTGCATAGACACTACGGTATTACCAAAACACAGCAGTAGAGACAAAGACCTGATGTCATTACATGGGTCCTGGACACTTCCTTTCCATTGCCTCCACCCACTGACTTAGTAGACCAATCTCCATCAAAGAAGCCTGCTCTCTCCTTCATGCTAAGTAGACTGGCTTTGTCATCTACAGAAAGCTGAAACAGTTACCATCATTTTAGGCACAGATATCTCTTTCTGCCCTCCAAACATTAGGCTATCGTATGTGTTACTGTTGTCATTCGCTGCTAGTGGGATGGCTGAGACTCACAAGGCCACCTTCTAGGATTCTGCACTATCTTCACACAAAAGCCCCAACAAGGGACACAAATATACCAGTGATCGTGAAGGTGGCGCAGGACCAAGCGCAAATACACATGGATAGAATTTGGACGCTGATCTACGTTTTGGGCAGGTCACAAAAAAACAGTAGTCCAGTGCAAAAGTAGATGGACAAGAAAAATCAAGTGATGTGTGAGTGGCCCATTTTCATAATTTCAGACTACAACATTTAATAACAGTATAACTAAAGTAGAGACTATCAATACATCATGATTTTTGCTTTCAGAACTCTTGATTATTTGAGTCTTTTAAGCAGTAACATTAAATCTACCTTACCAAACACAGAAATTTCTAACCCAATGTTAAAACACTATTTTTCCTCTTATCTTTCTTTGTATCCTTTAGGAAGGCATATTTCAAGCTTTCAATACTGCCTCGCTTGTCCAGTAATAAAATGCTTCTTTGCTAAATCTTTTTTTCTTGTCTCATATTTATTTTCAGATGTGAGGGGAGAAAACAGATGAATTTCCATACTGAAATCTGAATACATTTTTTTTTTCTGAAGAAGTTTTTAACATTCAGCTAGTGTCTTTCAAATCTTTTTTCCTAGCTTAGAAAAACAAAAATTTGACGTTCAAACAAAACGAAAAAAGTGAAATTTTCTCTAGTGTGTAATTTAAAAAAAAATCATCGCATTAAGTCAAGTATGACTCATAGTAACCTTATACAGTACAGGAAACGCCAAACAATAACAAAACTCTCTCCATCCTCATCTACGTCTACTGGTAAAACACAATTCATAAAGATATGTTTTGCATCCTTCTTTGCTGCGTAGCGACTGGAGCCTTGGAAGGTTCTGAGTAGCCACCTGCTATACAACTGCTGATCTCTTACTGTGCCTGGAGTGCATCTGACATCATCTTGTGATGCTAGAGGGCTTCAGAAAGAGCAGAGTAGAAGGCTCAGCATGCTGGAGAACACTTAAGGAAATCTATGACATCTTTTACAACTGGCTTCTACATGGCCTTCTATGGAAGAAAAGTTCTGTATGGACTGATGACCCTGAAAGAACACCGCAAGGACCAACCCAGAACTAGACTGTGGTCCTCTAAACTCATCAGCATGGTCCTGAAAAGCAGTCCAGGTTAAATGACTTCTGACTTTGAATGATAACAATGATTTTGATGATAACAATATCTTCACCATGTCCTAAATGTCACATAATTCCTAAGGCAATTTAGAGGTAGACACTATTGTTTTGTCCATTTTATGAGTAAAGAAACGGAGAGTTACAGGAGTCAAGACACTTCACAAGAACCTGGGAGCCCAAAGACGAGCGGAGCTGGGATGCAGATCCAGGGAGATACGACACTGAAGTCTGAGCTCTTAACCATTACACCGCTAATGTGCATGTATAGATTAGCGCTTTCAACCAACCACCACAAAAGTTAATTCCTTACTTCAAAGCGGTGAATGATATCGAAAATAAGCATCAGATGTCTGTTTCAGTTCGGGACTAATAATACATTCATCCCATGTTGCTTATTCTATTTTCAAAAGGTTTTGATAATGAAAGAAAAGCTGTTTCTTTCTGTGGGATTAAATTTTCACATAATTCTTATCAAATCCAGAAGAGTAGATCCACAACTACACTCTTTAGGAATCAAAGAGGCACACAGTCCAAATACCTTTTCTCATTATCTCTCCTTCTCCCTTTCTCTCTCTCTTACATATATACACACATACAGCAGAAATTATGTTAAAACAGAGAGGATGCTGAACTGCTCTATTCACTCCCTGGAACTGAGCAGCCACAATGCAGCAATGAGCAGAGGAAAGCAGTATTGGCAGAAACTACCAAGAATGGTGAGAGACCAATAACTCATGAATAACAAGTCTGCACTAACGGTTTTAATGACTGTTTCTAATGGTTTAATGGATGGCACTGTAATAGGATTTTTAGTAGAATCCTTCTGAAAGCCTGTCTTCAATAAATCTGTCATGAACAAAGAACTGGATTGCATTGCCACATAACCATAGTTTACTGAGTCTGAACACACACAAAAAAATTACAGCAGTTGTCAAGCTATATTACCACCCACATCTTAAGTGTTCTGATAACTATCGAGAGAGAGACAGTTGCCAGTCAAAAACCAGAAGATATAATTCTACCAAGAGGCTACAGTAGAGATTACAAAAATCAAAACAGAAAGCTCACACTTGTTGCCATGTTCTGGGTGCAAAGACAAAAGTAGAACTGGAACTGTGATGTAAAAACAGACAAGTGAACACCACAACCTCAGAGATGAGCTGGAGTTGTCTTTGAAATAGCTGACTGAATTACTGCGGAAGGTCCCTTTGCAAATGCCTATAATGCTCTGTTTCTACATCCCATTCATACTTATTTTACATTGTGCTGTGTCCTGGAATGTCTCACGAGTTCTTTCAAATCAGGGTTTGCCATGTCCTGTTTGTTAACGTGCATACCACCTCAGAATACATGTTGAACTGAACAATAAGTCCTTGACAATGGACTTGCATTCCAGTCCTCAGCTCTCTGGTTTTCTGTTTATTCATTGATGTTGCCTGTTGAGCTGGCCCCAACTCACGGGGACACCCCCTCCACAACGGAATTAAATGCTACCCAGTTCTGTGCCACCCCCAGGGTCAGTTACAGAGTGGACCACTGTGATCCACAGGGTTTCCACTGGCTGGTTTTCTAACATAGATTGCCAGACCTTTCTTCCTGTTCTATTTTAGTTTGGAAACTCTGCTGAAATCTGTTCAGCATCATGGAGACACAGACACCTCCACTGACAGACAGGTAGTGGTGACACACGACATACGTGGGCCAGGAACAGAACACAAGTCTCCTGCTTAGAAGGCCAAAATTCTACTCCTGACCACTGCTGCCTCCTGTGTAAGTCAGAGGTCTTCAATTCTAACTTCCTTGCAATGAAATTACTTTTTATGCAGAGAGCACTTTCTTATTCTTATAAATCTTACATGGTTTTCAAGGAGTCCTGGGGGCCCACTGTAAGTGTCTGGTTGCTAACCAAAAGGATGGCGGTGGAACTTACCCGCAACTCCAGGGGAGAAAAGACATGGTGATTTGTTGCATCAAGTTCTACTCTGTCCTATAAGATTGCTATGAGTCAAAACTGACTTGATAGCACAAGACTAGAACCACCACCTGACTTTCAAGGTCCAGCTCCAATCTCACTTTTCAATCCTCTCTAGTCTACAACTATCCCTTGTGCTCTTCCACATAAGCGGCATCCCCCCCATAAATTATAGTGTGGACCACCGATTTGACAATTGACAATGTACGGCCTGTTGTTGTTAGGTACCATCAAGTCAATTCAGACTCACACTGACCCTATACATAACAGAACAAGACACTGCCCAGTCTTGCACCATGCCCACAATCATTAGTACATAGAGCCCACTGCTGGAGCCAATGTGTTTAACCCATCTTGTTGAGTTTTCCTCTTTTACTTTACCAAGCATGACGTCCTTCTCCAGATATTGATCCTTCTCGACAACACGTCCATAACTACCTGTCATAGTCTCGCCATCCTTGCTTCTAAAGAGCGTTCAGCCTTTTAGCATTTCCTTTTTTAAGTCTGTTTAAATTTCTTATTTTCCCAACTCTAACATAAGTCCTGGAAGGGAAAGAGTGTCTAATACATATCTCTGCATTCTACAAAATGAACAGCCCAATCCAGGTGTTCTTTATGAAAGTATATTTAAATATTTTAAACAATTTCAGAGTTTGGCTCAATTTCCTTGTAAGTTTTTTCAAACGTGATTCCCATGTCTTTTATAATTAGTCTTTCATTTCCAAATTTATAATGCTGATTCTTAAAATGCAAATTAAGTTGCTGCTTTTTTCATTCTTTAGATTACTGTTGCTATCAGTTCTGAAAGCTGTACGTTCACTGACTCTACAGCAATTTATAGTATCAAGACTGCTGAAAAATAGCCCACTGGCCAACCTATAGTCCATGAAAGTTGCAAGAATTGAACAAGGTCTAGAGAATGTTAAAAGAAAAGTATCTCTTCTTAGATTCAGTGGTAGAAAAATTTGAACAGACATACCCTTCCCAAAAGACACATATTTGTCTACTTAAGGCTACTATTACAGCAAAAATTATGCCATTTTCCAAGATTAAAAGTCTTATCAATCAATGTATTCAATAAATGAAAACAGAATTTTATTCTGGAAATGTCATATAATTATATTTGCCAGCCAAAAGCCAAGTGCCGTCGAGAATTATATTTGACTTTATCTAAAACACCCATCCTTTATTAAGAAACAATATTCAGTCATAGATTCTGATCTTTATTACACACAGTAAGTGTTCTTGACTCCAATTTCAGGGTATGCTTTGATAATTTAATAAGACAGCAAACAAAATACAAACAGGCTAAATGATCTTAAACATAATAATGTGGGCCAAAGTAACAAACATAGAGTATGTCTACTGAAACAAACCCAAGGAGCATGTTCTAAGAGACGGGTTCTCTTTTGCCAGTATTGAAATAAAGGAGATCACCCTAAGCTACAGGAGCGACCGTGACAGAATGGTTAAGAACTTGGTTACGAAAAGAACACTGGTGGTTTGAACCCACCCACTGGCTCCCTGGGAGAAAGGCCTGGCCATCTGCTTCCATAAAGATTACAGCCAACAAAACCTTGAAGCCATTCTACTGGGTCACACGCGGTTGCTCTGGTCCACAACTGACTACACTTAATAATCACCACTTGAACCAATGATCTACAACAATGGAAGAACAGAGCGAGATCTATGTGACACATGAGCATCGCGACGTATTCCTGAAGGCACATATTTCATCCGGTTAGAGGACCTTGGGAAGAAATTATAACACAGTTGTACTTGTTAACTGCTCCCACAGCTTACAGGACAGCAGAAAGTCCTGCCAGAGCAACAGAATAAAAAACAAATGCTGCCCTTTAATCTTATTTAACACACACTCAAGCAACAGAGTCTGAAAAACAGAAATAGGAGTTTTCCCTAAAACGGGTCCAAAAACCTAAGCGTTTACACTATTTATTTTTCATTCCAAGATATTAGCAAATGAATCAAACATTAAAGAACAGATCTGAGATAGCTGCTACCACTATCATGGTCTATTAGATGCATAAGGCTCTGAATTTACTGACTGTTAACAATCAAATCCTTCCACCCTAGCTTGATGAATAGAATACAACCAGACATGTATCCAAGTCCTTTTCACCGGAACTGAAAAAATCATAGCTGGATCATACTGGAATCACAACAAATTCCAATTATGGAGGCTTTAGTCTCAAGTTTGGACCCAAACTGAAGGAACATTAGAATTTATGAGCAAGGCTTCTATTCTACTTATCATTGCACCCGCAGAGTCTAGCAAAGTACCTGGCACACACGGAGCCCTCTGGTAAATGTCTGCTGCATCGGACAAACTGAATATAAAGCTAGGAAGGGTAACTGGCCTTTGAAAAAAAAAAGGAATACTAATGTTCTCAGAAACTTTTTAGAGGGAGCTAATAATTTTAGACTTGCTCTTCCATTGTTCTCAGGGAAATGTGGGAGAAAAAAGCAGCTCTGTTTCTCCAAGTTCATTTGTTTATTCTCTAAAGAAAATTACTATCCTTCGTCTGTGGGATCACAATGGCTATGGGAATGATTACAGATCAAAAACAAAAGATTATATCCCTTTTCAAGAGCAAATGATTAGCAAGAGCAGATGAAATCTTAAGGAAACAAAGATGCTCTTTTTAAGCAAATATTTTTATGACAAAACTGCAGAGGGATAAATACTGAAACAATCACTACAAAACTCTCTGGCTGATTTTTAGCTTTGGGAAAAGATGACTCCTGTTCTCCCCTCCCTCCCCCGAAGAGTTGGCCTTGAGACATGAATACTCTGGATCTTTTTTTTCCTCCCTACACATGCTGACAGAATAGGAAAAGGGAGTTTTGTAGTCAGCATTCTTCTATTGCTTCGTTTCAGGCCAGGGGATGACTGCCCTATCTGTACAGAGAATCACTGTAAGGCAGTTTGGTCACCTGCAATGTCCTGATATCACACTCCCCAAGGGAGGTTCACCAAAGGGTAAGTCAAAGGTGAAGGCTTCGCCTACCTAGAGGATTCTTGGCAGTTAAGTTGCTGCTTCTCTGTCTCCAAAGAACCTCTAATGCTGCAGCGTAATATTCTCAACTAATGAAGCATCTCTGTTGGTGAGTTGATAAAAGATGTTCACCTTGTGACTATCTTGGGGAAGACAGAGATACAAGGAACAAACCAGGCTCCCATTTCATGCATATATTAAACATATACAGGCATATATTCATTCCAGAAATGTTTAGTATGTGAGTCGCAGGGGTTATTATGAAAAATAAGATACATTCCTGTCCCTGAGAGAGCTTCAATTCTAAGAGATGACAGGCAGGTAAACCATGGAAACTCTGCCATCAGCTGGGCTGTGAACACAGTGGTGAGTGCTGTCTCCTCTTAATTTTGGCTTCATCCTCAAGTGAGAGTCCACTCTAGGCTCTGGATCTGGTACTTGCAAATAGTAACTATACTGCCATTAGCGTCCTCCAAACCCAAACCGATGAAACCAGCTCCACTCCATCGATCCTGGTTCATGGCTACCCTGGGTGCTGCGGAGCAGAACACTGTTCCAGGGGTTTTCAGGCTGTCGCTGTCACAAGCAGACTGCCAGAACTTTCTCCCAAGTTGCTGCTAGGTGGGATGACCAACCTACCTTTCGGCTACATAGCTGCACTCTAGTGCAACTCAGGGACCCCCTGGCTGGGTTGACCATGTATTTAAAAATAGTGTGAACAAGAGAAATACAAATCATCACCACAGCCAGGGAAAAAAAGCCTACTAGTGTTCTTGGTGTTTTTAGAATATGTTCACTTAATATTAAAATATAAAGTATATGGACTGAATTATATACTTCAAAAGGATGAATTTTATAGTGTGTGAATTACCTTAATTTAAAAATGATAAAGTTATGTAAAGAATATCACACAAATTTTTTTTCCTGCCTCAAACTACTGTTTAAAAAAAGAAAAATCACTTCTTTCATCATAATCTTGAATAGCTACCCAGATTTCGAGTAATGTATATAATCTGGGATTTCATCTTAATAGCAAAATATCTCTTTGATATTTCAAGTTAAGCAGACCTTAAGATGTATTATTTCAGTCCCCCCATCATAACAATTTTTTTCAATTAATTTGGTATTTTGTTTTTATTTAAGAAACCCTGGCGACACAGTGACTAAGCCCTTGCTGCTAATAGGAAGGGTCACTCATGTGAACCCACCCCACAGCTCCCTGGGACAAACAGGGGGTACTCTACTTCTGGGAAGACTGCTGCTCTGGAAACCCTGTGTGGCAGTTCTGTTCTGTCCTCTAAGGTTGCTAAGAGGTGGAAGTGACCTGATGGCAAGAGGTTAAATCTAGAAAATACCAGATGTTGTATATTTTCAGATGACAGCTGGCTGTATGACTTCAGCCAAGTTACTCAATCACCCCGAAAATCTCTTCTTGACAGGATGGAGCAGATCCTAAGGCAGATTCTAGGAATCTTTAAATATCGTTCCACATTGGAAACTTTCTGACACTGGATTCAAACTTGTGGAATTTGATGATGGATTTCATTTCCTCCCCAGTAATGGGAGAATCCTTTGAGCTGTGACAGCAAGGATCAATGCAGGAGGGAAGAGGAACAAAAACAGAAATCAATGTCTATTTGCACAGCAACACCCACCACTTCACTGGAAATTTTTATTCTCCTCCAGTCTCAGCTGATGACTCGGAGGTCAATCTCTGCAGGTGGAGGGTTGAGGGGGCTAAATTCTCCTATCTTCCCTAATTCAGCACCCTAACTGGTCTTAACACAAGCGGAGGCAGCACTTCACTGTTCATTAATGGCCCTAACGAAGGTTTCTGAGTCTCTGTGCCTGCACGTCCTATTATCGAATACCAGTGGAAGACATGGCACCAAGGTCTGCAGGAGGCTGGGGGTGGGCAGGCCTGCATGAAGAGAACACAAGGAAAACGAGGCATCTGAATCTGGTCCTCATAACACTAACTTTCAGCTATGTTTCACAGTAATCACAATAATCACAGAAATTCAGAGTTAGAGGGAGAGACTCTAAAAAGGTCACTCAATCCAATCATCCATCTGATGTGTGAACTTCTTCTGCGTGGTCCATCCACGGATGGTAGGACTCCCTAAGTTAGGTGCCATCTGATACACTGTTCACTTGAACAGAAACAAAACCTGCAGCTAAAACAAGCAAAACACTAACAAGAATGAACCCTGAGGCTAACAGAAAGAAACACAAGTAGGCAAGAGTAGTCTGCTCCTGCCATCTGGAAATACGGTCAACTTCCTGTTGCCAGTGAGTGGCTTTCTGTCTTTTATCATCTGCCAGCTTTCTTCCCCTATGCTAAACTAAACAAAATTATACATCTGTGAGACAATGCTTCAACAATCTTGAGGGTCCATGTCACTCTGTATTACTTCAGTACATTTATGAAGCTTAATTCACTGGGGTGGACAACTTTTCCTCTCATCAAAGGTATTACGTAAATGAAGTGGGAACGTGAGTAGTGGTATGTGGAAAGTGAAAACCCTGGTGGCATAGTAGTTAGGTGCTATGGCTGCTAACTCAAAGGTTAGGAGTTCAAATCTACCAGACACTCCCAAAACTTTATGAGACAGTTCTACTCTGCCTTATAGAGTTGCTATGAATAAAAACTGGCTCACCAGCAATGGGTTTATGCGACAAGGAGGGCACCTTACCATAACTGGCTTTTCCTTTTTCAAATCCTCAGGTTTAAACAAGTAGCTAGAACCTGTTCTACAATTTCAGATGCCAAGACAAGAAACAAATCAATGCCAGATACTCTCTGAGAGTTAAGGTGGCTCTTTACACCTTCCCAGTCTCTTCAAACTTCTACTTCGTTTACTCTCTCCACCTTATTTTCCCAGTGGACTGCTCCAGATCAGAAGTCAGAGGTAGTCACTGTCACATGTGGAATGCAGAGACGCAGGCTGGTGAGCTCATGACATCTATTACAACTAATCTGACACGTCTTTCCACGCTGACAAAGGGCTGAATGTTAGATATTTGGTTTTAGGTATAAAATATAACCCTTCATTATCTTCAAACTTGCTACTTTTTAACAAAAAATAAACAAGAACATGAAGGCACAAGGTTAGGTATAAAAGTTCTTACATAAAGCAAAAAAAAAGAAAATCTCAACCAAGTCCTTTTTTTCCTTCCCCAAAGGGCATCTCTGACATAGAAAAACCAAAATAATTATATAAATCAGAAATTTGGGCCAAAATGCCTTACTTGGAGATCAGAAGATACTCATACTATTTGTGACTATCTTAGCAAATAATGATAATGACATAAAATTTGTCTTCTTTTAACCAAAATGAAAACTGCTGTGGAAGGAAATCTCCCATGAGAGACGGCTGTTTAGAGTGGTCAGAATACGGTCCTGAAGCCAAACCACATGGGCTCATATACAGCTCTGTCCCTTACCAGCTGCACAGCCACTTACTGAGCAACTTAACTTTCCTCTGCTTCAGCACCTCCTCTGTAACATGGGAACACTAATAGTACTCACTGGGAAGAACTCAAGGGACTAACACACCCAATGCACCAAGGAGAGTGCCTGGCAGATGGGAAGTGCTACAGAGATGCTTGCTATCATTACCATCCGGGCAAAGCCATGTCTAGCTATGTAACTCCGATGTGGATAAATATTATTGTATAAAATGCATGCCATTTAATATCAAGAAAAGTATTTGAAGACATTCTGCAAAACTAGCAGAAAAAGGGAGGACAGGAAAGAAAAGAAGAGAGAGCAAAGGAGGGAGGGAAGAGGGAGAAAGGGAAGAAAGGAGGGAAGGAGGAGGAGGGAGAGAAGAATTAAGGAGCACGACAAGAGAGAGGGAGGAAGGGAGAGAAAGGAGAGGAGAGCAGTCAGAGAGAGGATGGAGGGGAGGGGAGGGCAGGGGAAGGGAGAGAATAAAACCTGTTAGGGATTTCCACAGCCCCTGGCAGAGTTTAGATGACTGACGTACGCCCACCATTAATAACTTACTCAATAAGTGAGACATTATGCAGCTCGGATTATGATGCCTACATGCACTTTTTAGTTAAAGCCAATTACTCCAATCGCGTGACTACGAGATTGTTACCCACGACACAGACAAATCCCCCAATTCCTGTAAACAGCTTAACACTTATTTCCTTCTCCTTTATAGTCTCTGTACCTCCCCCAAATGGTGATGTACCTAATGATAATTTTTCAAAAAGAATGGCAAATGGTTTAGGTAGAGCAGAAAAGCCACAGCAAAAATATTACTGCCACTACTACTTTCTAATTTAAAAATTAATACACAAATCAGGATAGATACTCTTTTGACGCTGGGTACCAAAAGGCTCCCTGCTTCCTTGGTCCAGTTAACTTGGTGCTACACACAGGAAAGCTCCCCACCAAAGCTGGTCTTGGAAGCAACATAAACAACATATTCATTCAGTTTCTGGGACACCTGAAGCTTCAGGAGGAGAAAGATGAAGTCATTTCCATGACTTAAAAACACTTTGAGATCACCTAGCACTGACTTAGTGGAGCTCAGGCAGCACAGTGATGAAAAGCTCAGCTGTTAACCAAAAGGCTAGCAGTTCAGATCAACAAGCTGCTCCTTGGAAACCCTATTGGGCAGTTCTGCTCTGTTCTATTTGATGGCTTTGAATCAGGACCTGGTGGTGCAGTGGTTAAGAGCTTGGCTGCTAACTAACAGGTGAAGAGTTTGAATCCAACACCTGCTCCTTGGAAACCCTATGATGTAGTTTTATACTATCCTCTATGGTCACTGTGAGTCAGAGACAACTCAACGCCAACAGGTTTTAATACAGACTACTCAGCATGTATCCTGTTCTTTCATGGGTGTAATCATTTTTCTCACCTCATCTCTAAGCAGTGTGACCTTGGCATTGAACCAAGAGCCAAGGAGTGCCTTGGGGTCCTCTGCGTTAGCCACGATTCTCCTGATTTCTATGCTTTTGCATGTGGGTCTCCCTTAGCCAAGATCTGCTATTTCTAGTAGAGGTCCATGACTCTCCAGCTCAGATGTGCCCCAGGAAGCCTCTTGACATTCCCCTTTCTGCTCTAGCTACCCATCATCACCTATAATTATTAGGTGTTTGTCTGTCCTTCCCAGAAGATCGTGGATTTGTCTAGGCAAAGAATATTTCTTAAGTATTCTGTACTTTCCAGTAGATGTCTTCCAAACACATGAAGGCATTCAAACTTTTCGTCTTACAGATAGAGACTGAGATCAGAAGAGTCAAACCACTGGATTAAGAGCCTTATTATCCGTAGCAGAAATACCAAACCAGTTCCTATCTGTAAACGAAAATAAGTTTTTCCAGATACTTAGTGTGAATTTGTTTTTCCAGAAATTTCCATTATGTACAAAATATAAAAAGAATGTGGCAGGCATTATAAACACCCTGTGTCCTCGTCACCCTTCACCTTCTAGTTGCTTTCTCAGTGCTCCTTTTTGGAAGAAGGAGGAAGGAACGCTAGAGAAGACAAAAAATACTTGCCTTGTAAAAAAAAAAAAAATTCAGTGTTATTAAGCAGCAAACAGGTAGGTCACTGCAGTTCACCATAATGAGGGTCCTGCTATTTTCTGAGTACTTGCTTGGCACAAAAAAAGCAAAGGGCTAGGTGCCTAAAGTAGATTCATATTCGTAATGGTCTGATGAGTAGACAGTGCTATTCTCATGTTAAATGAGAGAGAAGCAAGGCTGTAAGAGGTGACGTAGCTGACTCAGGATCAAGCAGCAGAGCTAATAACTGGCAGACTCAAAATACGAACTCTGTTGTCCCCGACTTCCGAGACCCTCTCCACCACTGGCTGTTGTAACCCTCCAAGTGCATACCTACAGCTTTTGCCCTAAAATCCCAACTTCATTTTAAAAACAAAATGAAACTCAAAAAGCAAGCTCTTTTTTTCAGTTCTTGCTGAAGTCTCTTTGAAGTTGAAAGCTTGCTTAGGAACCAGGAATCCTTCAGGATTAATGGTTTCCTGAGAGCCTTTAGCTCTACATGGGAACAGGTGGGAAGACATTTTGGACAATGTCCAGTGACGGTCAAGGGCCAATTAGTTACGGCGAACTTGAATGAAAAGAAGAATCCAGAGAAAGAAAACTAGAGCTGTTGCCCAAGACAAGCATATCTTGAACAATAACAGAATAAAAGCCTCAAGTATGAAAGACAAGGAGTTTAGCTTTGATAAGAGAAATATCTGCACTTAGCTGAAAGAATAAACATTAAGAAAGAAGCCCAAATAAAAAAGGGGTTTTAAACTTGTGAATCTGGTTGCAATTTGGCTTGTAACAACTATAGAAGTTCAAAAAGAAGAAAGGACTATCAGCACACACAACACAGACACAGACACATAGTCTGATTTGGGATAGAAGGTTTCTGCTCACATGAGCTCGCTGTGTCTTTGTGTGCTCCGAGATTTGTTGACAAGACGCAGAACGACAGCCAGCTGGGAAGGGACTCTGTACCTTTCCACCTTACACAGGCAGGCTGCTCCTTAACACTGGCACAAAGAAAGCATCTTCTCCAGTTGCCAGCTGGCAGGCCCGTACTATACGTAATGCTCTAAAAGCCGAATCAGTAGGTACCTTTGAGTTCAACCTGAGGGAGTCTGCATTGACATATTTCCACTTCTGTTCTGCCACAAGGTAAGAGTGGCCGATTTCTTGAGCAGAAGCAGACCTGAAGGTAAAGCTTCTCAGCTCAGAGACTGGTTGTGGGGGGTTGGCTGGCAAACACAGTTCTTTTTATAGAAAGCCACTGTTCTGTTCGCTCCTGTTGCTAGTGCTAGCAATTTTGATCACAACAAAGAGTTTCTGTGAACTGTAAATCTAGCTGGAAATTGATCCAGATGTACACCAGGGTGATCACAGGCTGCAGTCCCAGCAGCGAGCTTGGGGCCAGGTAGCCAGCAGCTTACACAGAAGGAGCCACACTTGGTCACACGAAGCTCTACTTGGTCACAGCAAAGGACTGAGAATGTGAGAGAGCAACATAGAGTTAACTGCACGGCTTTCAACTGCCTTGTTTTCCTTTTTAATTTTTAATGAGTTCAGCAAAGCCCCGTGGACACGGCCAGTGACAAGGATGCTAACAGGGAAGGAAGTAGGCAGGACTTCACTGATTCTAAGACAGATATACTTTCCACCCCTCACATTTTAACATCTCTGATACTGATATACAAAGACCTGGCAGTGCAGAGGTTAAGAGCTCTGGGAGCTAACTAAAAGGCTGGCAGTTCAAATCTACCAGCTGCTCTTTGGAAACCCTCTGGGCCGTTCTCTGTCCTACATGGCTCCCGTGAGTCACAGTCAACTTCAGGCAACAGGTTTTATATTCATGTGTATTCTAGAATTATATTGGCTGTGTCTTTTCTTTCTCAGCTATCTATAATGATATGGTGTCTTAATATTGACAGAACCTCGATTCACATAAATAATAGGATACTAAGGATTTCCTCTGTCTGTCTACCTACCTACCTACCTACCTGTCTATCTCCCTACCACATATCCACTTGCCTACCTACCTGTCTACCTATCTGTCTGTCACAGTGTGGTGTCTTGTGTGTTGCTATGATGCTAAAGGCTATGCCACTGGTATTTCAATTATCAACAGGGTCACCGATGGTGACCATGTTTCAGTAGAGCTCCCAGACTAAAGGAGGTTAATAAGAAAGGCCTGGGGATCTACTTTCAAAAAATCAGCCAGTGAAAACTCTATGGATCACAAGAGAACTTTTGTCACTATCGTGCTGGACAATGCCAAGATATCCATGACCATGAAGATGGCACAGGACTAGGCAACAATTTTCTGTTGCATGCAATGTTTTCATGAATCAGTGCTGACCCGAAGGCAGCTAACGCCCCTGCCACCTAACACTACTGAGCACCTTCATCTGTGCTAAGTATTTTGTCATTAACCTGTGAGATAAATGGTATCACTGCTCCCTTTGTATAGATGACAAAAGTGAAATAAGGTAAGGTCACACAGCCTGTATGAAGGGGCAAGCTCTCAGACAGCTTGATTCCAGAGCCCGTGTCCTTGGCCCCTCTGCCATGACTTCCACCCTCAGTTCAATGAGTGGATATACCTCAGTGGTAGGCAGAGGGGTTTGGAGTCAATCAGAGAAGCTGGAGAACTGCTCAATTCTTAGACAAGAGGGTAATGACTCTGACTTCTCCCAATCCTCGGATATCCTGAGACTTCACTTTGGAATAGTAAATTTAGCCATTCACTCCTACAGAAGGAAGTCAACTTGATATTTCTAGCCCAGGTATGAATATGCCACTACTATTTTATACAGCACGGACTCACCTGCTTGTTTCATTCCGTTACATGAATCACTGTAATGTGCCTCAAACTGTCAGAACAAACAAAAAAACCAAACTTTTCTATCACTAGGACTCCTGGATAAAAACAAACACACCCTTAGCAACAGAGGGGTTTTCCAGGCCCTACTTCACTTCTAAACTTACCATAGATACAAAAAAGAAGACCTTTTACTAGCACCTTCTTCCTTCCTCTGGAAGACAGGGAGTCATCTCCACAAAAGATACAATACATTCAAAGCTGGCAAAAAGTTAGCTTTTTAAAAATGTTATTTAGTTATACGACTTCCGTTTTGTGTCTGAGTAATGCCAGAATACCTGCCCACCCTCACACATTTACATATACACTTTCATTGACAACAGACACGACAGGAGGTTCGGTGTTACAAGGCTGAGAGGTTTCCATAAAGTCTAGTAATGACAGCACTGTGCCTGTGGACACGTTGCACATCTGGCCAAATCACCAAAAGCCCTTGCTTAGAGAAAACAGAAATGTTTTCTTTTGCGGTCACTGCTTTGATGACAGATACTTTTTGTCTTTTCTATGGAGAGAGATGATATTTACCACTGGGAATGGAGAAACTGTCTACGGAGCAAAGAAACGCGTCCTTAGCATGTCACGGGAAAACCAATGCAAATTGGTCACTACAACATTTTCATAGCAATTTCCTGTATAAATATTTTGATTTAGTTCAAGCCTTAGGTACCTGGACTCTGTTACTGAGGCATAGCAAGGAACAAACAGGATGAGATTTAGGTCTTTCGGGTAGGTAAGTTAAGGTGAAGAAGCAGCAGCAGCGGACGGGGATTCGCGTCGAGGTTCTGCCACACAGTAAGTGCGTGTCTTTGAGCAAATCACTCCATCCTCAGTCCCAGACTTCTAACCTTGAAAGTGAGAGTGCTAAGTCACATGACCTCTGGGGTTTACTCCAACCCTAAATAGATTTTTAATCTCTCTATGTGTTTCTGTCCTGTGTCTTGAAGTGTTTCATTACTCACCAAGAGAACTGGACATGTTTTCTTTGACCTGTCTGACTACAGTGCCCGTGAAGATATTTGCTTATTAGATGAAGATGCTATTAGAACAGAAGGACAAGACACCCATATCCAGAATGTTTCGAAGAAGAGGCTTAGGACTGTCTGCACTGAAAGGAGATGGGACCATGTTGACATAATACCAGAAGGAACACAGGCACATCTGGACGCTGCATGGCAGAAGGCTCAGAGCTTTAAGATCTAAGACAATCGGCCCCTATTTGGTTGTTCTCACTCGCCCTTGCATTGATTCCAACTCACGACAACCCCAGGTGTGCACAGCAGGACGACTCCAGAGGGTTCTTGAAGCTGACCTTTCTTCCCAGACACCTCTGGGTAGACTGCAACACCCAACTTTGGGGCTGAACTGTTTGCATCACTTAGGGACTCCAAGACGGCAGCAAAGACCATGACGTTGTGCTTTGTGACACGCAGAGAATACTTTAAAGGTGCCCTTCGGGTAAGTCTTCCCTCAATGGCAGGCTTTCTGGCTTCTCATCAGTCACAACAAGAAGACGGTAATACACAGTTGTTTTAATATCTTTTATAAAATACTACTGAAAGAGTTAGTGACTGGGAAGTGTTAGAGAACTGTTTATATCTATTTAACTACCCCTGAAGAATGGCTTATGTTCCAGTAGGTATCTTGTAAGTTAGCTGCTATGAACTTGGATGAAATTTTGCTGTAAGAAGTATGTGTAAAGGGATAAGCTGAGCCCACAAAATGTATATAATCCATAACGCACCTGACATAGAATTTGTGATTTAGGACATTATTTTTATGGGAAGCTGCAATTTGAGGACCGGCTTGGGAGCAAGTTCAGTACCTTGTCTAACTTGGCAGCTCTTCTTCAGAGTGACCACGGGATGCTGTGCGTTGGGGGCGCTGACCAACGGAAATTCAGTCCATACATGTATTCAACAAAGAATCGAATCTATTTCTAGGAAAGAAGGGCCTTTTTACATACTCAAGAGAGAAAAAGGCTTTCATACCCTTCATGTCTCATGTTTCAAAGGACATTTACACAAACCTGCAGAAGCCACACCATTCATACTTCTAACAGTGCTCTCTGTCTGTGTATGCAACTTGAACATACATGTTCCTCAACTGAGAGCTGTTTTATGACCCCCTAAATGTTCTTCCTGCCCCTTAGAATTCCTATATATTTTATTCCATTGTATGTATATTAACAGCAGATTAATTTTGCAAAAAATTCTTCTGTAAATATCCTCTGTATTCTCATCATATCTTATACAATTTCAGCATAGGATTGATAATATTTTACTAAAATTTTTCATTGACATGACTTTCCATTCACTGAGAGTACATACTACCTTGGGGTAGTCATTGGTAGGAGTCTGATAAATATTAACAAATGAACACAACTACCCTCAGATAAAATTTTTTCAGTAGATTTCTCTTTAAGAGTACTCTAATCTTTAAGCTAACATTTATTGAGCCTCCTCAGCACATACAGTATTTATACTGAAATATGTACACATGTCACACACATTCACTCAGTCTACTAACATCACTTTTTATAGGTGGAAAAACCCATAGGGCTATACAATTGTCCCAAGCTACAGCCAAACAACGTTCAAGTACAAATATAAACTTGCCTGGGCCCAAGGCCCATGTCCTTTCTACTAATCAACCACTGTAAGCTTGGTACTTTGAGTCTGCAATCGACAGCCTGTTGTGAGTTGTGTACCTCTTTACCTGTGCAACTTCACCTCATCCACTTCTACTGTTAAAGAAATAGTAATTTTTTTCTATAACTGACCTACTTAGTTCTCTCTCCAAACAGACTTTATTATGCAAACAAATCACCTGGCCATCTTGCTAAAATGCAGGTTCTGATGCTGTAAGCCTGTGATAGGTCTCTAATTCTGGATTTCTAAAAAGCTCCTCAGAGCGACCCCAGAGGTCAGAGTACAACTGCCCCATAGTTTCTAAGGAGCATCTGGCAGATTTGAACTGCTGACCTTTTTGGTTAGCAGATGTAGCTCTTAACCCACTGTGCCGCTATGAGTCAGACCTGACTCGACGGCAGTGGGTTGGGTTGGTAACAAGCTCCTGAGCAATTCCCATACCTCAGGGCTATAAACTCTCTGTCCTGGTGGTGTAGTGGTTAAGTGCTATGGCTGCCAAGCAAAAGGTCAGCAGTTCAAATCTGCTTGGCACGCCTTGGAAACTCTGTGGGGCAGTTCTGCTTTGTCTACAGGATCATGATTAGTCAGAATTGACTCGACGGCATGGGGTTTGGCTTGGTTTGTTTCTTCCCCTCTATGCCTTTGATCCTTCCCTCAACAAAAATGTCTTTACTTCATCCTAGTTCCACCCAAAGTGCCACATTTTCTTCAATACCTTTCCCAGTTCTCCACCTTACTCTGAACCTCACTGAATCCCTGCAATACTCCATTAGCGCTTAACACTTGGTCCTTGGTCTGCTTCTGCTTGTACGGCCTATTATTTTCAAAGGTATGTATCTGTCTTTGCCAGGCAGACCTCCAGGAAGTGTAGTGTAGGTTTATTACGACTGCTGTGGTCATCTCAGTACTCAGTACAGTCATTTTCTGTAGTAGTGTGGTAGACAATTATTGGGTTATCTTCCCAGCTTAAGGAGTCACCTTCTATGGTAACGTCCCTCTTTGCAACCCAAGGATGAGCCCAGATCTCTGGGTGGGCTGCTACCATCTATGTCCTAAAGGCTGTCCTTACAACAAACTGAGTCAACTGAACTTCAGAGTTTACTCACTGGCATTTGGAACTTGAATAGTCAAAAAAAAATTGTCACTGTTGAGGGGGCCTGTATGTGAACAAAAATAATGCGCAGAGGTCTTGTTTTCTGTGGCAGGAGAAACAGAAGGAGTAGGTCTGCATACCAGGAGAAGGGGAAGAGAATGAAAAGGTGAGAGATAAGCAGTACAGACAGGATTTCAGGAAATCTCCACAACTTTCTGATTTCAGAACAAAGTCCTTGAGGTACAGGGCTATTACTGGCCTCTGTTGTATAATAAACGAAACTCGATTTCTCTAGTGAGCTCAAAATATCTAATATAAATTAGTTCTGATAACGACACTGATACTAATGACGGTGCTATCTCTTCCACTGACTATCCAATATATACTGGTTTATTTGTCATTTCAGGCAATGTGAACTGGAGATTAAGGTATCATGCTCTGTAATGCCTTACGAGGCCTGACAATGAAGTCCACAAACTTAATTACTATAAGTGCTATATACTTCATGGCTTAATATCACTATGGTCACCTTTGAGGTTATCCCCTTGGGAAGTTAGGCACTGATGCCAGCGTCTAATCCACCCTTCAGAGCAATTTTGGAACTCTTTCTGGAATGACCGTTGCACACGGCAGCACAGTGGCAAGTTCATGAACTTAACCATGTAGTTGTCTGGGAGGAAGTATTTAGCCAGTACACAGATAACTGTACTGGACCACTCTACTCACCTGATCTGGTCCCCAGTGATTTTTCTGTACCCAAAGATAGAGGAAATATTAAAGGAAACCATTTTGATGACATTGAGGACATCGAGGGTAACCTGGTGACAGCTGTGACAACCATTCCAGAAAGAGGCTCCAAAACTACTCTGAAGGGTGAATTAGGCACTGGTATCAGTGCATAGCTTCCCAAGGGGAATATTTCAAAGGTGACCACAGTGACAGTCAGCAATGAGGCATGTGGCACCTTTTCTAGGATGAGTCAGTGAATTTAATTGTAAACCTTGGACCCTAAACCAGTGAAATTTCTCACGGTGACATCTTCAGGTCACCTGTATCAAAGTCACCCAAACTGGGTTGTTAAAACAGAGATTCCTGGCTGCCACTATTAACATACCAAACCAATATTTTTGGGTTTGGGCCTGGGAAACTACATTTAAAGCTAACTTCCAAAGCAGTTTAAAAATTGAGATCTTTAGATGTGACTTGGCAAGACCAGGGGTACCTCAGAAAAAAAAGGCCTGGCAATCTATTTCTGAAAAATCAGCCACTTAAAACCCTATTGGGCACAGCTGTACTCTGACACACATTGGGTGGCCATGAGTTGGAAATGACTCGATGGCAACAGGTGATTTATGGAACAGAAGTACACCAAACACATGATTCTGGCTTAGTCTAAAGATTCTCCACCCTAATCCAATGACTTTGATGTCTACACCAACTTTAAGGGAAAATTTTTCTTCTCTGGCATCCTGGTAGTGTAGTGGGTTAAGTGCTACCACTGCTAACCACAAGGTCGGCAGTTCAAATCCACTAGACGCTCCTTGAATACTCTGGGGGTCAGTTCTACCCTGGTCCCTGGGGTTGCATGAGTTGGATCTGGCTCAATGACACTTGGCTGGCTGGCCATCTGTATGACACCCTCAAGTTCAGACTATTTCAGTTCTAATGGTATTTTGCATTCTCACATCAGTACACGAAAATCTAAAATGGCTGTAAAGATCTTTAGAGATGAGGGTGACATGTGTCTCTCAGTTCCTTTCTCTGAGTTGTCACGGAATCCAATGTCTATGTCTAATCTCCTTTACAGTCAAGGTCACTTACATGACCTGATAACGGTGGATGACCACTGAAACCCACTTCTTCCCACTCTTACTTCAGGATCAACACAAAGAGCACTCATGTCTTTGACTTCTGTTTTAGTTTTAGAAAGAGTGCCAAACTTCACTGTGTGCATCCTGAAAGGCCTGAGTAAACATTAACTCAAAGCAATTCTGCTGAAATAATTACGTGTTTGAAAGCAACACAAATCTTCTTTCCTTCATTTTCTCCACTGAAAACAAGAAACATCGATTCTAGTGTCTATGGAAAATAACCAGTTGCCTTCGATTTGATTCTAACTCATTGCAACCCCTTCTGTGTCACAGTACAATTAAGCCCCCTCAAGTTTCCTTATTTATTATGGTGAAGACATATGTAACCAAACATTTGCCAGTTCAACAGTTCTTACATGGATGAATCAGTGACACTGATGACATTCATCATATTGTGTGATCATGGAACACTCTCCACAATCATTCCACCCCCATTAACTTTAACTCAAGGTTCTCCATAGCATAGTCAATGGTTGAGTTTTTGAAGTAGATCATCAGGCAGTTCTTTGGATATGGAAGACAGTAAGTCAAAATTGAAAATATTCCAAGGACTACTCTGTGGCCTAGAAAATTAGGTAGATGCCTTAATCCTGTTTTCACAGATGAATACAATACTTACAGATCTCTTTCGGGGCTATCATGGCACAGGTGAGTCAACTCACGCCTCGGGGGCTTTACTTGTAGGTCACGACCATGATAAATGACAAAGAATCTGCATGAACTGTCACGCCCAAGCGGCTGGGGTGGGGGGCTAATGCAAGTCTCACCAGCACATCATTCATAAGTACTTCCAAGAAGCACTTCTGACCTAATGGCTACATGAACATCAGTAGAGTATCTTCATGAAGCGTTTCTTGAGAAATTCCCTATTTCAAGGAGGCCATGTATTATATTCAATGGATACGACTGCGGTGTCCTCATTCAGTGTCTGTCTGAGTGATGCAGATATGCTTCAGGTATATGGTTGGAGCAGGACTTAGAGGTTTATCAGCAGAGTAAACTGTCTACTTTTTATTTTTCCTGCCTCATTACATGATTCAGCATCACAAAGTATTAACGCAGGGCACTGGTGAAAATCTCACAGAACAAATAATAATCAGAATGGTGACCAAGATAGCAATACAGAGGAGGCTGGAAAAGCTATTTGGTTGGTAACAAACAAACAAACATAAAAACGAACCTGTTGCTTTTCAGTCAATTCCAACTCATGGTGACCCCATAGGACACAGTAGAACTGTCCCACAGGGTTTCCAAGGAGGGCCTGGGGGATTTGAACTGTCAACCTTTTGGGTAATAGTACTGGCTCTTAACAACTGTGTCACCAGGACACTGGTTGGAGAAAAGTGACACTTAACTAAGAGTTACCTTCTGTTGTGCCCCAGGTGGCGTTCATCATATGCCTTGCTATCTCTTCTAAAATTCAACCTGCAACCTCAAGCCCCAAGGCAGGACCTCCAGAAACTGTTTTAAAAGACACTATAGGACACAAGAAGAATCACTAAGATCAAGGCAGCCCTGGTGGCACAGTAAAGAGCTCAGCCTCTCAGCAAAAGGTCAGTAGTTTGAATCCACCACTGCTCCTTGGAAACCCAAGGGGGAAATTCTACAGGTCTGGTTTGGTTTATTAAGATCAAGCAGAAGAAAAGAGAAGGAGTAAGATGCAGATCATTTTGGGACAAAAATCAATTCACAATCCAACACAAATTTTACAGACTAGAAAATGTTCTGAATGCCTGAAACAGAATGAAGGATAATACAACCGAACGAATAAACAAAAAAATAAAGAAACAAAACCTCCGTTGTGTTCTAGCAAATACTTGACAAAGGTGTTGGTGCATGCTCACTGAATCAAAGACTGTCTATTCACAGACCTGGTGTGCCATCACAGTAATGGACAATAATCTAAACATGAATATTTGAATATTTTGGGAAGGCAACACAGATGTTCAGATTTCCAAGACTGCCACGGCTCCGAGTTTTCTGACACAGAGTTTCTTACATGTGTCACCCCTCTAAATACTTGAACTTGTGGCTGCTCTTACTCATTATTAGCAAACTGTACAGGGTGATGTTGGAGCTGGTTGGGACAGAGATCATTTAGGCCAACCTCTTCTTGATGCTGACATCAGCGAGGTCAAATGATGCATTTAAGAGTCTCACTAAATAAACCAATAGAAGACCTTTACAACAGAATTCAGGATACTGAGGCACTCTACCACCTTTTATTGTTTGGTACATCTGTAAAATTTTAGATGTATATTCTCATCTTATGCTAAACTGTATTACAAGAATAATAAACATCTGGTTATCAGTAATTCATGAATTGCCTTTGCTATGGATCCCTGTTGCTAGGAAATACCAGAAATATCCAGTTTTACAACTTCTGCTTCATAAATGCCAAAACAGACAAATACACACACATATACACACACAAGGCTGGCATACACACTCAGCCTAACTGTTCTTTATCATCAAGAGTCCGCACAGACCCTCCTTAAGGATTCTGATATTTTAAAATACAATTGAGTTCACCATTCCTTCAAAAACTGTCAATTTTCTGGAATATATTAAAAATAAACCCATTGCCATCAACTTGATTTTGACTCATAGTGACCCTACAGGACAGAAGAGAACTGCCCCATAGGGTTTCCAAGATTTTACATCTTTATGGAAACACACTGCCACATCTTTGTCCCAAGGGCCTGGTGGTAAGTTCACACAGTTGACCTTCCCCAGTTAGAAGTCGTGCTCTGAACTGTGGTACCACCGGGGCTCCCTTGGGAAATACATTACTATTTTGATACTAGTTATAGTATTATTTTAGACCATTTTATTTTAGAAAGCTAAATCCATACACATGTTCTAAACGTTAAGAGTTTTCAGGTCATGTAAAACCGACTCTGAAAACACTTCTGCCTGACATTTCTCTTTTTTAATGAGGATTTAAAGAACCCGTATATTTGGCACGAATTTGGTACACTGCTAAGGTTATAAATTAAGTATATTCTTGAGTTTAAAACCACAAAAATAAATCAACCTCATTAAGTAACATTGCACAAATGTAGAACATTCAACTTTAAAAAGACAGCTACTGCACTGATAATACAGACATTTTTAAGGTGACTATTCAACACGATTTTTTTTAAACCTGAATGTGCTTCATGCTTAAAGGAAAAAGCACTGACAAAGCTGAGTTTCAAATCTGTTGTCCAAAAGAAGGGGAGGACATCTCCTGACATTACCTTTAAGATGAGTACACTGATCAAAAAGAAAGAGACAAACTTACTGGCCTGACAGACACTGAAGAATCTCCCCAAATGTGGTCATCTCCACCAGACCAATACCCATTACGTGTGTGGGTACTGAAGTCACTCCCGAGGTTCGCCCTTCAGCCCGAGATTAGACAAGCCCATAAAACAAGTGGCTAAATGCGCACTCCAGTGCAGGGGAAAGGATGAGAAGGCAGGAGAGGATAGGAAAGTGGGTAATGGGGAACCCCAGGTTGAGGAGGGGAGAAGGTTTACATATTGTGGGGTTGGCACCAATGTTACAAAACAATACACATATTTATTGTTTAATGAGAAACTAATTTGCTCTATAAACCTTCATTTAAAATATAATTTACCTCATATTCCTGGGAAAACTTCAAGTTGTCATTCGCTTTCAACCTTTCAATGTGATCTGCGAGTTCCAAGATAGGGATGGGAGGATGGCTAGCCATACCTATTCAGAGGAAAGAACAGACACATTTGAAAACACATGAAAACGATGTCAATGCTTCCCGAATACAAAGAACACTATAGTTAGAAACGGCCTGAAAACACATGAGTAGTCAAGATGTTTTATGTGAGGAAGCAGGCAGATAGTGTTTGGTTACTCAAAGCAGGGCATGGTCTAGAAGGACGAGTTTTGTAGCCCAATGAAAAGTCACCAAGCATAATTCCCAAACTAACACTCCTAGTGTCAGAGAAAGCATTCTTGGGCTAGGGATCATGGAGGTTAGCTGGTGGCAGACTGTCAGGCTTGATGTCAACTTCTGCTTTGAGTAATGACTGTTGTGTCATTTCAAACTCCTTCTCCTGCTCTGTGTGAAATGGAAATTGTGTGGAATTAAATGGTGTAAAGAGAACTAAGAAAGCAGATATTGAGAAAGGCCTACAAGGGGAAAGAGTAGGAGCTTGACAGGAAACATAAAATGACTGATGCATGATCAAGGAAAACTAACTTGAAGAATGCAGGTTACCAGGGTAACTGGAATCATTTGAACCTGCAAAGGAAATGATGATGTAAATGAAATAAAATAGAACAAATTTGTGCTACAAAAAAAGAAAGAAAGAAAGAAAATGGATAGTCTGATGGATTTTTCTGAAGGTCTAATAAAAACACCGCAAAGTTTTGCAGGATTCACTATATATTTTGTCTAGATTAAGATCGCTTTAATATTTCACAAGACCTAAAGGTGACCATCACTCACATGCGACTATGGACACAGAGAGGAACATGCATCACAGCTCATCAAAGACCATCACTAACAACGACAAAAATCAGACACTAAACTGAGTTTCAAAAATGTTTCCACTAGTAGCAGATTGTAGAGGTTGGGGTTGTGGCTTTCTCCTGGACATTGAGAAATGGCCATATGGACAACTAGGTGGTGTTTTGCCTCAGGTCCCCATTATTCAGCCCCCAGCAAACCTACAATCTACTTCAGGTGTAAACATCTTTGTCCACAAATGGGGAACGAAGGCAGGAGGATGAGTACACGGTGTAAAGAGGTAGAGGGAGAAGGGTGGAAAAAGAAAGAAAGCAGTGACAGGGTGAGGGGCACGCATCTTAGTTCAGTCTGCCAGCTGAAGATACGTTAGTTTTATGTGTCCTGCTAAAAAGAATCCACAGTTCATTTTTGGTGATTCTTGAGTCTTTCCAATCTTTTCTCACTTTTCATGTGATGGACATTGTATTTCTTTTGGATTAATTTTGCAAGAGTTTTCCATGAGAGAGCACTGCTGACTCATGTCTTGTAGACACAAAGTCCAGCTGGCTAGACAAACCTGAACTAGCAAGCCCCCAGAGAAACCTCTGGTACAAAGAAGAGACAAAGGAGAGCATGACAGAGGGGCTCAAACTGGAAGCCATGCTGATTGTCCTTTGTTCCTGTGACTCTTTGGAAAGTGTCAGCCTCTGGGACCACTAACCATTAAGTCAACAGGACCACAGGCTTGCTTTATGAACATTTTAGATACTGTGTCATTTTATTAAAAGTCACCCAGCAATTTCCTTTATCTCAAATGCCAAATCAGTCACGGTCCTGGAAAGTCAAGTAGAAAGCCACTCGGCTTATCCCAGATTGTCACGTTAGCACAGTGCTGTGAATTGTGGTGTTTTAGTCTTCATGGCTCTGAGGGTCTGCTTCCAGTCAGATAAACTCTTAATGGAAGATCTAATAAAAATGAGTGGGCTTGGAGCTAGAAGCTCTTTGTAGCTGATATAATTATGCATTTCGGGGGGGAAAAAAAAGAAAAATTGGAGCCCATTTCTGGAACTTTTCCACATAGATGGTAGAATTGAACTAATTTACATTCTGTGGAAGGAGTGGGTGGGTGACAGTGAGTTGATAATTAAAGTGATCTTCTCCAGATGAGGCACCCCCAGTGAAGAGAAACACAGAGGCACGAGAGACGCCAGACTATGGAAGGATGGAAATGGACCCATGTGGACATTCATCACAGTGCTTTAACAGAGCAAATAATAGAGACAAAGATGTTTAGACCTTTTCGAGCGAATCGTGGGAGAGAGCTATTATCATATATGGACTGAGTGGTGGTTTGGCTAGAGAGGGAGGACACAGAGCCAATCAGGGAGGCGTAGGGGACTGAATTACTGCTCAAAGCTGCAAAGAGTAAAGCCAGGTGGAGATGGGAAAAATATTAGTAAAACAGCAGTAGAAGACCATAATCAACAACTAAAGATGCGATCAACATATTTACTTTCTCATGCACTGGCACGTCATTTGGAGGTCTTACTTTGGAAGCTAACTACAGAGAAATCCAAGCAAACCTACTATGATTCATTACTTTCTGAATCAGAACATATACTGTATTACACATAAAGAGACCATAGCATTACAGCATCATTATTTAGGACTTGACAATACGTATCATATTGGCATAGAAGTTCTAGGACAAATAAAAATGGCAGAATGGATATTTTGCAGAAGAGGGGGACAAACTTGTGGTAATCCAGTGTCACAGTACAAAGATTTTGGACATGAGTTCTAATTGATTTTATCATTTATCAGTAGGGACAAATCACTTCTGCTATCCAAGACTAACCTTTCTTTATGTGGAAAATAATAGGAGAGACTCAGATAAATTTTAGAGTCACTGTGTTCCCTATAGTTTTTCCATTTCAACCACACTTAAGATTTCAGAACACGTGTAAAAACGAACAAGAGTATCCTTGGGCTTGATTCACATGTAAGGACTCCAAAAGTTACCGTAGTTTTTCTTTGAGGAGTGATAGCATTTATTTTTCACAAAATAGAAAACAATGATGCAGTCGAACTGTCTAATTTTAGGATTACTCAAGCCTAAACACCATATTCCTTAGCTAAGCAAAAAGTATAGTATATTCTCATGTTATATATTTGAAGATATATTAAGTTACACTGAAGAATAATCCTGAAATGAAAATCTACCATGAAGCTCTTTAGATCACACAAGTAAATAGTCTCCAAGGAGCAAAATACTCTTATGTGCTTCCCCAGAAAGTTTTCTCCACTGCTTGATGTTGAAAAATAAAATAAAAAAACTGCGATTACCAAGTTATGCTACATTCTTAATGAAAAACAGACATTAAGAAAACTACAAAGTTGACCTTGGTGTAGTACCTTTTCAATCTTTTGGCCGGTGACCTGGCTGTTGCCCACAGCACACCAGTTAAGGTTGGTTTTGAGTGCTACTATTCATTTGGTATAGGCTAGGGAACATCAGTAGACATTCTGTCTTCACAGAATTGTCTGAAGAGCTTTTAAAATTCCCTTTTCCAGGATTCACACCAGAACAGTTAAGTCAGAAACTCTGGATGTAGACGTCAGGTACTTGGTTCTTTTAAAGTTCCCCAGCAGTGGTTTTCAGTATGGACTGAATATTGTCCCCAGAAAGTTATGTTGAAAACTTCAGTACATGCTTGTCAACATTAATATGATCTTGTTTCTGAAATAGGACTTTTGTTATGTAAAAGAGTCCATCCAAGGAGGAGGGTAAGTGCTAAACCTAATCTATTCTCAATGGTGTTTAAAAGTAAGAGCAGAATAGACAGACAGACAGACACACACACAGGGAGATGAGATCAAATGCAGAACTGACAATATGTCAAGAAACGACAAGTAACACCCAGAGCCACAAAAAAAGGGGTAGTTTGGGGGGACCCTTCCATAGACCTGACGGTCTGAATTGCTTCCAAACTGTGCTGTAAGACCATTTCTTTTCTTTAAAGTCACTAATCAGTGGTGTTTTCTGTTAAAGCAGCACTAAGGAATTGAGACAATCTTTAGGAATCTAGCATTGAAGGTCTAATTTCATTTATTTTTTTCTATTCAAAAATTACACCCGGATTTATGAGCATGAGAACGGTATTCTCCTGGAGACACCTGTGAGTCCCTTCTGACTTCCCATTAACAAGCTTCAGTTCTTTAGCCATTATTAGCAGCCAGGCACTTGAAGCACAATGTGTGGCAGCTGAAGACTTGCCCAGGTCATGCTCTCATCAGCTGAAAGCTGCAAGGGCACAGCATGAATGCATTGCAAAGGCTCACAGTGCATCTGGGCTGGGTTTTCATTTTTGAGCCATGATATTCACAACACACAGTGTCAACATGAAAAATGACAGATGCCTTAGGTTGGAAGAAATAAAACAAAACAAAGCAAAACATGATGGTACTTTTAATAGAGTACGTATTTGTGACAGTAAGATCCCTGGGCTTCCTTACAAGAAGTGACACTTTTCAATCACAGCATTTTAAGCTGAGAGGCATCTGAGAGATGAGTAAGCCCCTCATTTTCATTGTATACAAGGGAGGGCAATAAAGTCAAAAGTTAAATCACTTGTGTACGTTGGTCTACTTGGTGGACAACAAAATCCTAACAAGCAGCTTTGGGATCTTTCTAGTCTACAGATTTCCAGAATGGCAACTAGGAAATTCTAAAGCAGAGGTCGAAGTCTCCAGTGCCTGAAGGAGTCAGTTGAGTAAGACGGAAGATGGCCAGATCTTGTACAGTAAAAACTTTCAGAAAGAAATCCACTCATCCCCATGTTTTTGAAACAAACAGCCTCTGGGGCTGCCTTTTCATGTCTTTTCTTGTGATAGAGGTGGAAACAAAAAAACCCAAACCTGCTGCTGTTGAGTTGATTCCAACTCACAGTGACCCTGTAGGACAGAGCAGAACTGCTCCAATAGTGTTTCCAAGGAGCACCTGGTTGATTTGAACTGCTGACCTTTTGGTTAGCAGACATCAGCTTAGGGAAGAGAAATACCGCTCTAGTATAAGAAAAATACTGCTAAGCATTGGATTAATGGCAGCCAGCACTCTGCCTGAGAGTCAGGACAGCTTTGGGGGTGATGCAGGATGATGTAGTTGTGATTCAAGGAGAGTCAAGGTACTCCACAGCTCCAGTAGATACTGGTCAAGTAAGAATACAGGCCAGTGGGGTCAGACTTCTCAGTCTTTCAACAGCATCTACAAATCCAGATCATCACACGATGTCTCCTTGGTTTCACATGTTGACTCAAGATTTTGTTGAAATCCAATGGCTAGCAAGTAAAATAATTTACCGGCTACATTTGGCTCATTAGCTTGAGACCAATGTTTTAAAAGAACAGAATCTTCTGTGTTTTCTCATGAATTAAATCAAAGAATGTAGAAGGTGATCTACTAAGTGCCTGTATCCAGAAGGCAAAGGGCTAGATAATGGAACTTCATTCTGGTTTCTTCCATGGTTCAATCCCCGCACGTCAATCTATACTACACTCTCCCTTCCACTCTTCTAATTATACCACTTAGGATGCTGACACTCAGGGACTAAAGGACTTGGTCAGAGCCATCATAGTCAGCAAAACCATGGCTAGCTACATGAGGATTCGAACTCCTATCTTGTCTCTTCACCCTTAGGGTGTGCTTAATTGTTCCATACTGTCTCTGAAATCTCAAATAATACTGGAAGAGTGGTGACATGGATACAAAGACAGGACTTTAAAGATGATCTGTGCTCACCACAGTTAACACAGACATCATACACCATACTCAGATGATGTGTTAAAAATGCCATAGCCTGAAGCAGAGGGTATGACTGTGTCTGTGGTGGGAAATGATTAAGGGACGCGCAGACACACAACTGTGCTCTCCAGTTACTTCTTGGCAAAAAGTGAGTTTTCATGAAAACATGAACTAAAGACACTAATTCAAAATGTTAGACTTTAATTTTGTCTGGCAGAAGATTGGGGGAAAAAGATGACAATTAATCTAGTGTATACTTCAAAGAATATATTTTATTATCCCTTGGAAAATGTTAATCAAATACTTTTATTATTATTATCATTATATGGTGGACACACTGTTTTCTTTTAATTAATATTTTAGATAAAAGGTTATGGAGAAAACAAATTCTTTATTAAAGAATATGCATATGGCTTTGTGACACTGGTCACCAGTCTCATGTCAACACTCCTCCCTTCTCTGCCTTGGGTTCCCCATTACTAGCTTTCCTGTCTCCTCCTGCCTTCCTGTCCTTGTGCCTGGGCTGCTACGCCCAAAGGGTGAACCTTAGGAGTGACTTCATTACTGAGCTATATGGGCATCTGGGGGGGTCACACTCTCCATGTTTCTATAGTTTTTGTCAGACAAGTATGTTTGGTCTTTTTTTTTTTTTTTAAAAAAAACCTTTTTTATGAGTTAGAATTTTGTTTTACAGTTTTCTCTAGCTCTGTCCAGAAACCCCCTATTTTGATCCTTGTTCAAATAGTTGGTTTTTTAAATACAGTTTTTTTTAACCTTGCAGGCAATGTTAACACAATAGGACCCCCTTTTATACCATAACAGCTCTCTTACTAAGTAGAGGTTCTGAGGTCACTAATAGTGATGGAATGTCTTTTAAGTTACTTTTCTGCTCTGTGTGTCTGTAATAATTCAATCCACTCTTTTCATGGTTTTCGTTTCCAATAATTTGTGATAAGGGCTGAAGATAGTTCGTGGTCATGGAAAGGGAGAAATTTCTTCATCAAGTTAATAAATATAGCCTCATCAAAGGTGTGGCTTAAGTGATTTAACAGCCACACTGAAACACTTTACTAAATATTTGTAAGATTTTAACATATTTCTGTACTACTTAGAATACTGTATGAAATACAAGCACTTGGCTATGCTGATAGTTTGTTGCTTAACCCAGTGATGAACTAAAAACAAAAGAGACTACTGAATTGTAAAGTATACTTTCTTCCTTCTCAGAACTCTGGCACAGTGGGTACAAGCTCTGCTGCTGACCACGAAGGCCAGCAGTTCAAATCAACAAACCACTCCTTGGTGACCTGACAGGGCAGTTCTATTTGGTCTTACAGGGTTGCTACGAGTTGGCACCAATTCGATGACACCTAACAACAACCATTTTTTCCTGGTAAAAAAACAGTGGTAACTGACTTAACCCATGACGGGGATCAACACTGCTGGTTTCAACTGCCATGGAGTTGGTTCCTGACACATATGTATCCTGTGCCATGCACGGCAGGAATGGACTTCTGTAATCGTGAGCTTTTTCATTGAACTATGTTTTAGAAATAGGTTGCCAAGACTTTCTTCTTAGTCTGTCTTACCCTGTTCAGCATCAAAGCAACAGACAAGTCTCTACTGACCAATGCCGGGTAGCCGCACACAAGCTGCCGTGGCCAAGAATCAAACCTGAGTCTCCCTCAGTGAAGGTACTAAACTGCCACTAAACTGCCACTGCCTTCAGGGTCATCAGGAAGAGCTGCTTTTTCAGGTAAGCACTGCAATGGGGTCACTACATTCATTCATGTAGGATTTCTCAAAACGCAGAATTTGAACCAATCATCTTCCTTTATATAGACAGCATATCATTTAGATACAAAGAACCAGGGCTTTCAAAGTACAAAATGCAAAAAGTCTATCTGGGTTTTTAATCCAGGTCATGTGCCTAAGTTTTTTATAATTCAAAATGAGTTAGAAAGATAAAAAGAAAGTTTATATAAAAAAAATGAATCTTGTAAGTATCAATCCAATGAATTGTACTAATGGATCCGATGGCATGCCTGAAGAGTTTTGAAAGCCCCTTCAGTCACTGAGAAGACACTGCAGCTGCTGATACTGCAATTTCTGATACGTTAACTTTTTACGAGTGTGTTTTTGTTTTTCACAGACCATCAATCACCTACCATCCATGTATGCTTTAGGGTGAAACATATTGAGGTCGGCCACAGAACAGAAGCAAGGCTCTCCTACTGCAACATCTGATCATCAGCTTTTAAAATCTCTTTTTCTCAAAGGTGTAAGGATAAGCATAACTGTTTTTTTTCAAAGGTTTTTTTTTTTTTTTGAGGTGGGGGAGGTGATGAACTTGAGCAGGGACAGAAGATACTGAAAGAAACAGGTTTACAAGCACACAGAGAGGTGGTGTCCATGTGACACTATTAATGTTCTGTTCTAGAAAATTCTGTTTTAAAAGGAAAACTTAATTCTCTAATCTAAGATGGTGAACCTCAAAATGGGCTTTGCTAGACGGCACTTGGCTTACTTGGCTTGGCAGACAGAATTAGGAATATGAACACATTTAAGTCACTTGCTTTTTTCTTTTTTTTGCACATCACTATCTTTTGACAACTGTATATTTATTTCACTCTGTCCGGTTTTGGAGACTACGGACCAGGAGGTATACAGGTAAGAAAAGTATTTTTATGACATGTCAACAAATCTGGACATGGCAATCTCTATCAAAATAGTAAATATGCCTCCCCAAGGGTCCTGCAACCATACTCCCCGCTACCTAACATTCAGTAACAGCCCAACAGGTGTGAAGAGATCCAGGGTCAGTACTGTTCACGCCAGCATCACTTACAATCTCAACACGTGGCAAATAATGTAGACTTCATTACTTTTAAATGGATTATGATTTAGTACATTTTGCAGTCTCTAAACAGAATGCCACCAGTACTATACACTGTTAAAAGGGAGCTAAAATCAAATACACTGTCTTGGGAAAAAGTTTATTCTCATATAGTTAGGCATTAAAAAAGCAAATTTTATGTATATCTCTTATTTTTCCCACCCATCTCTTCCTGTTTCTGCTGTCCACAAAGAAACATGAAGCTTAAGAGTCCTTTCTCTTATAAGAATCTTTTATAAATGAGTATTTATTTGAATCCTTTCTTCCACAGATCTAATGGGCTTGTAAAACTTGCTCAGCAGTTAATAACTCTAGGAAATTCTGATGGTTTATTTCACACGAATTCTGACTGATCCCACACTCTGATAATTGATGATGCATGGTTGTAAACCACTTTTCTATTAAGAGATTACGTGGTTCAGGTTTGCCACTAAATCCCTACAAAGACAGACATACATATTTATGGTAAACACCTTCTAGTAGAGGTGCCTGTTTCCAGCTACGAAAGCATGACCCTTCTCCAACCTGTTCAGATACACTGATCATCTCATCCAAGACTTTGAACTTGGGCAAGAACATGACTCTCCAGCTCCTACCCAAAGTCACAGAGACAGCTGGACTGAAAACATTAGCTCTCTGTGTCTTCTCCTGCATCTTCCCAGAATAAGAGAAGACAGAAATCTGACCTCTTTCTCATCTGAAAACAGGTGTGTCCATGGTACCACTGATAAAGGTACAATTCCTTACAATACTGAAATTTTTGGAATATCATATTTACATAAAATCTGTAACGTGTACTTCAAACACGTTTTCAATATCAGGCAGCATGACGGAAAAAACAACTGACTCCTCAAGTATACTCCAATAAGATAAATAATTTAAAACGTAAATGGGTATTTCATTCACAACATGATCTTTTTGGACGGAAGTAAAGTTTATTAAATCTGTGAACAAAGTAGTATGCATTCTTTACCTACTAAAAAGCCAAAACTCAGTACCGTTGAGATGATTCCAACTCACAGTGATCCCACTGGACAAAGTAGAACTGCCCCATAAAGTTTCCCAGGAGCATGTGGCAGACTTGAACTGCTCACCTTTATGTTAGCAGACATAGCACTTAATCACTACACCACCAGGGTTTCCTACCTACCTTCTAAAAGATCATCAGAAGTGGAGATCAACCTGCCTTTCTGAACAAGTTCTATGCTAGAGAATGGTGACAGAGATCACAGGCTTTTCATTTTACTGAATGTCATTTTTTTAACTGATGATTTATATTATCGATTGCCTACTCTGCATACGATTAATAAATATCCTCAGAAGTTATTATGTCTGAAGATAAAGGATTCTACATTTATAGATACGATGCCTATGAAAGCAAATTTCTGATATGTGAAATGTGGAAGAATTAAAACCTAAAATTCAAACAGAGTCTACCTACCGTGTAACACTTAGCAAAGGATCACTGTAGCTTACCATCAGGAAAGCCCTGGTTAGTTGTGAAGAAGAAGAAAGGCAGACAAAGTTACAGTAAACCCTGGATTACAACACCTGGGTTATACAGCCAAAGCCACTCCCACTGAGTCAATTCTGACTCACAGTGACCCTACAGGTCAGAGTAGAACTGCCCTATAGAGTTTCCAAGGAGCGACTGGTGGATGTGAACTGCCGACCTTTTCATTAGCAGACGTTGGACTTAACTACTATGCCGCCAGGGTTGTCGAGACAACTCTTCCTTGCCCTTTAGAGTAATACACATTTGCCTTCCCTTTCACACAACTGAACCAAGCTCTCTCTACTCATTACAAATTCTTTACCCCAGTCACCTTCACATGCTGCACATGCAGCTTTTACAGCATCAAAAAGGATTCAAGTCTTTTCTTGTACTAAACCAAAAAAATACAAACCCATTGGTGTTGAGTCAATCCCGATTCACAGCAACCCTACAGGACAGAGCAGAACTGCCCCACAGTGTTTCCAACGCTGTAACGCTTTATGGAAGCGGGCTGCCGCATTTTTCCCCTACAGACCCGCTAGTGGGTTCCAATGGCCAATTAGATGAGTGCTTTACCACTGTGCCACCAGAGGTCCCTTTCCTGCGATAAAGGCTGAAATAATAAATGTATGCACTTGTTCTCTCTTCTTCACAAATTCTTAACAGCACATTTAGGAACGAATCTGATTCACAACCCAGGGAATATCTATATTTAACGATGCCACCTTTTGCTCTCAGTTTATTGACTAGGAATTAAGGCAATTCATAGCAACTGGCTGGAATCTACACTGGCTGAGGCTAATGGTGACATTTCTATGACTTTCCCATTACCGGCTGAGTCTACTTTCTTTCTAAAGTGGTCAAATTTTCTGGACAGCAGGCCACAGCAGAGTGCTTTAGAAGTAAAGAGACTCCTTCAACAAATCAAGCTTAAGTGGATTGCTTAGTTGAGCTAAAGCACAGAACACAGCGCTTCTGAAGGAACAGACATGCTAGGGTCTTAGGACAATTTCTAGATTTCTGTCCATCCCCTCTTCTCTCCTTTTTTCTTTTTGCCCACTTTATTCCATTATTCATTTGAATCTATCCTTTTCTATCTGAGATAAGAAGTCTGTCATTAAATGATTCCTTCCTACATGCACAGGTCTCTATTTTCATTTTGTAAAGTATTTATAGAGATCCAAGTGGCTGTCACTTCTATCCTAACAGTCATTCTTCCTTTCCAGTAACTTCATGGAATGAAGTTCCATTAAGTTCCATAAATGAACTTAATACCACTGCAAACACTGGGAAAGTTAGACTCTTAATAGAATTCTCAGGTTTGGTTATATCTGTAAAACTAGCTATCAGAATGTAAAGTGTTATAATTTTACATACGAGGTCCAACAATTAAGTCCACAAACTGAGTAAGTCTAAGTACTGCACACCTTGCTACTGAACATCACCAGGGTCACCTTTGAAGTACTCCCCTTAGGAAGCTGTGCACTGATGCCAGTGCCTAGTCTACCCTTCAAACCAACTTTGGAACTCTTTCTGGAATGGCCAGCGTGCACAGTAGCATGGTGGCAAGTTCATTAACTTAATTGTCTAGTTGTCTGTGAAGACGTTTTTAGCCAGTAAACAAATAACTATATTGGAATACCCTCCCTACTCGCCTGATCTGGCCCCCAATGACCTTTTTCGCTATCCAAAGGAAAGGAAATATTAGAAAGAGCACATTTTGATGACATTCAGGACTCAAAATTTAATACGACAACTCTGATGCCCAAGTGGAGTACTTTGAAAGCAACTGTAGTGACAGTCAGCAATCAGGTATGCAGTACTTTTTCTAGGATGAGTTGGTGAACTTATTGTGAGACCTTGTATACAGCGTGTGCGTTAGGGGTTGCTTTGCATAAGCATGCCATGCCAGACTGCTTTACTTAATTTTGTCATTTCTTCACATTATTCACATGTCCTTGTTATTTGCAGAAAATACAGAACTTGAAGATGGCAGTCTCTTGGATGAGGGCATTCCCATTCCCTTGCTTGCTGTCACAAACTCTGTGCTAATAATCCTTTCATTGTTGTCCTTCTTCAAGTTTCCTATTTATACCTGGAAACATCCTCTGTTGGGCAGGATAAGAAAAGGGGTAGTGCCCCCAGTGCGCTCTCTTCTTTGTGACTAATTTTGCCTTTCTGGCCTACCCTACATTGTGTTTCTGTATTTTCTGGAAGATCAAAGTGGACTTCATCATAGATCACACTTTACATAGCAGACCGAGCAGACACGGCAGGACAGAGCAGCAAGGAGACATATGATCGCTTTCTCGAATAGCCTTGCCATTCTAAAAGGCAATGATGCAAGGTATCCAAGAAATCACACAGTGGATAATAACTCTGGATTTAGGATGTCCTGGCTGGCATAAGTGGTTAAGTCAAAAGGTTGTTCCAACTGACTCAGAAGTGCCCTAGGTGTTGGCCTGGCAATCTGCTAAGCCATGTTAACAGTTCTACTCTGCACACATGGGGTCACTATCAATTGGAATCAACCCAATGACAACCAACAACAGATACATAGACACCAAGGGTGGGGTAAATGGTTAACATGTTTGACTACCAATCAAAAGGCTGAAAGTTTGAGTCTACACAGAGATGCCTCAAAGGAAAAGCCTGGAGATGCATTTCCAAAAAATCAGCCATTGAAAACCCAATGGAGCCCAGTTCTACTCCGACACACTTGAGGTCGCCATGAGTCAGAGGTGGCTCCATACTAACTGGTGTTTTACCCGCTGGGTTATTCATACGGAAAAGTATTCCAAGGCCCAGGTCCACTGTTAGAGGGTGCTTATTTGGCTTGGCATAGCCTAAGGAGTCCTGGAAATGCAGAGGTTAAAGGGATCCACTGCTAACTGAAAGGTCATTATTCAAAACTAACAGGGGCTGTGCTAGACAAAGAAGTGGCAGTCTGTTTCCATCAGGATTTACAGCCTTGGAAACTCAATGGGGATTCCATGAATTAGAATCAAATCAACAACAGTGGGTTTTGGTTTGGGTTACAGCCTGAAGCAGTCTCTGTAAAAGTGCTGACCTAGTAATGTTTACAACGGTAACTCAGTCCATATAAAGGTGGAAACTCTGGCTGCATAGCAGTTAAGTGCTACAGCTGCTAATCAAAAAGCCAGCAGTTAAAACTCAGCAGACAATCCTTGGAAACTGTATGGGGCAGTTCTACTCTGTCCTATGGGGTCACTAAGAGTCAGAATTGAAGGGGCACTGGGTTTAGTTTGGTTTAATGGAGCATCTAAAGGGCTGCTTTACAGGGAGTACCCAGGAATAACTGATTCCAGGGAATCATGCAAGCTGGTACCTCCACTGGCTACAAGTTCATATTCTGAGTTTACCAACTTAAAATAAAAAATGCAGACAGGAGATTTTGGCTATATGACCACTTTCATTTCAATCTTATGATGACGAAGATACAACTTCGCTGTTTAAAAACTAGTTTTAAGAAAGTCTAAGCTCATCTGAGGAAGAATTAATAAGCACAACCACCACCATTTATCATGATTTGTATACGTATTTTGAAATGATAAACTTTTCTTTCAGTTGAAGAGTTACTAGTTACTAGGATAACTTCCAAGTGAAAAAAATACTAAACACAATATACATGGATTTTCCATTTAAAACAACTCACTACAAGTACATGGTTTGATAAAAATGAGGTGTACCATACCGTGAGTATGGTGAGTGAGAAGATTTACTTTGAAAGCTAAGAAATTTGTCAACAATTTGGAGCTGAATGTATTACAACCAAATTTGAATCTAAAATACTTATTAGATCAGATTTTTACCTTATTTGTTAGCATGAGGTACTAAGCCAGTGCCAATATGTTTTATGTTTCTAGATCTTTCTTAGGTTCATTATTTACCATTTGGTTTTAAAAAAATGGATTTGATCAAAATAAATAAATAAAAGAAAAAAAATTATTTGATCAAGGCAAAATAAAGCTAGGGTTGAGTTAACAATATTTTACAAAACACCCCTCAGCAGGGATAACAGTTTTCCATGTTGAAGTACTTTATTAGGTTCGTTATTTTAAGAAACAAACATGTTTTGTTATCCTCAGTAAATTTAGGGTTCTCCCTAGAAAGACACCCAAGTTGGTCAGTGAGATCTGGTATAGACAATACTAAAATACATTAAAATCTGTTGGCTCATTTTTCTTCTTTCTTTCTTCCCTCCTTTTGGTTTCTTTCAGAATATCAGAAGAAACCGATACATAGACGAATACAAGAAAAATCTGTGTTTTCCTAATGCAGTGAATGACCTGGATCTATCCATCACCTATTTGCTCTCTAAGACAAGAAAGTGAATTTTCTCCAGATCAGCATCACTGATGATAATAAACTGTACTAAGCCCACAAAAGTGGTGCACAGTCTTACAAACACTATCCTTCCTCCAAAAACGTGAAGTAAAAATTACTGTTCTCTTTGTTCTCCACCCCATCTCAGATTGGCACATAGAACTTAACTGGCTTTCAGATCTTTGCTTAGGCAAGTTCCAACAATATTAAAATAAAGGCACACAATGAACAAAATTGCTCACAATCCAGTGATCTATTTTTTCCTAAAGGCACTATCAGCTGAGTTAGCAAAGCATTCAGTAAAGACTGCATGGTGGGCAAGGTGAGTCACATCGCTTACCTGGTGTTTGGAAATTGAGGCGTCGCAGCTCCACAGGGTCTGTTGGGCGGTGCGAAGGGACCTCCTTATTGTTTGGGATGCTGCTCTTTCTAGAGTCAGACTCTGCCCTCTTCCTACAGAGAGAAAATAGAACTTTCAGAATAAACTAAAGAATGGAAACAGAAACAAAACAAAGCAAAACAAAACAGTAGATCCCTCACCCATGTTCTTATTTCAAAAATCTTTCATCCAGCTACCTTGGTGACCTTGTTCACAGTGCTTTTCTTGTCTTGGCCAATAGCACTTCCTCATGCCTAAAATGTTAATTTAAACAGATGACCCTTAAGTCCTCCTTTGTGCCTTGTATTAATAAGTCAGTGACTCTACTTATAGTGCTGAAGGATGACACTGTCTTGTCTGTTCTTTCTGGCTGTGGGAAGCAGGGTAGAGGTTCCCTAGTAGCCACCACTAAGAATGATTTTACCTAGAGAAAAGCTCTAAAACTACCTTGTCTTAAAGTGGATCAGCTAAGTTTGCTTTCTTGGCCCCTTTCTGTGTAACTGGTGGCTATAGCATGGAGATGTGCTGGGTTTTTGCCCAGGACATTCCTAGGAGGCCAAGACATAATCACGCTTGGGAGGAAGAAGCGAGACAACACAAAACCAATATCCCTGTTCTCTACCAAATTTCAAGGGGAAAAAAAAATAGTATTAGCTGTTTATGCTTTAAACCTACGATTCATATTTTGTTACTACAAGTCATCTATAGAAAGATCAGAGAAAGATTAATTTGATCTAGTGGGTCAACTGAATGATCGGACAATCACTGTAGACATTAAATTATTAACAGTGTTGGGTTAAAAATACGATTCCTCACACAATCCATTTTATTGTTAGTATTTAGCTTTACTAAATTTATTTATTACATTTCACTTAGCTTTATTAAATATTCTTGCTTATGCTGTCATACCAGAATTTCAACAAACATCTAAGCAAGAAATGTCAGATTTGTTCTTGAGATTTCCTTAAATGATTTTTTTTCAGGTTCAAATAAAGCATAGTGATAATGAGTTATTTTCTTCTAAATTGAATTAGATTAAAATCTTCTTTAACAAATGGAAGTCTTTTTTTAAATCAGGGCTTTGAACTGGTTATTCCTAGTTTAGTCACAGACAAAAAGTGAAACTGGAACCAAACTGAATTTTTAAAATTTGAGTAAACCAGAACAATAAAACAGAATGGGAAAACTTTAGGTAGGGTCAAAGCACTGCTAGAAATGGAATTCCCCTTTTAGAAAGCAAGGGCAGCTTATGTGTTGCATAGCAACCAAATCTCTTGCTCATAGGATTTTCAGCAGAGGAGGAAACAGCTGTACCCTGCTCAAAGATGGCATCCAACCACTTAGAGTTGCTGTCACTCTCCACAGTCATATCATTAATTCAATTTCATCATTAGTCTCCTAGAAAGGGTTCACAAGTCTTTTTCAAGTTTCCCATTCAGGACTTCTACCTACAGTTTTTTGCATTTCAGTGATTATTCTGATTCACCTAAAATTAAAAAATTCAGATCTGTTCTGGTCTCACTTCGTAGGCAGTGACTGAACTGGTCTGAAGCACCATTTCAAACAGTGATTCATTTCAAACACTGATTCGTAGAGTCTCTGCACTGAAATAATCACTGTATCGCACTCCTGCTAGGAGCTAAGGCTTCTTATCCGGGGTAAAGGAGACTGTCAAGTATTTTAAGACTTTCCTTTCTTGTCTTGGTATGGCTGTGGTATAGCTCACTAGTGTTTTACTGTGGCAATGGACTCAGGCTTAATGACAGGTTGTTCTACAGATAGCAGGAGGGTCCCTGTTAAATAGCCATTCTATCTCTGCTCATCTGTATAAAATAAAACTAACCAGGAGATGAAGGGAAGACTGATACAAAAAGTGTATTTGATCTGCTCAAGTGCAGTGTCTTTGGGGAAACATCACGGACGGAGTGAGTTTTCCTGGGTGAGCTCTATCTGACACCTTGTCTTCTCAGTACCCTGGGTTAACCTGTCTCAGGTTTTCCTGTTTCTAGTTGAAGATGTCATGTGCAGCTTTGGGACACAACGTACTGCCAAAGCATGTATGGATCAGTGGTGGGCAGAGAATCTAGGAAGAGGCCACAGGTACTGGCCGCTCCAGTTGTACTGGGTGGAAAAGAAGGAAAGGAAAGGCAGAGATGGGGGCAAATGAGAAAGATAGGAGACGAAAAAGAAAGAGATTTGAAAACCACATGAAAGAAGAAGATGATGAACAGCTTCAGAGAAGAAAGTGGCAGTGTGCTCATGCTGTGGGTAGCAGTCACACAACACTGGAGATTCATTTTACCACCCACCCAGAATGCAAAAATCTAAATGGGTTAATGGAACACCACTGACTGAGGCTGGAACATATGGTTAGATTACTAGTTTCACTTCAAAAAAAGTCAGGCTTGGGTCTTTTTCACACATGAGTAGATCTATTTCTTTATTGGAGTGCCAGAGTTACTAACATCTGGACCCTTTTCCCTTAGTAGCTCTCTGGTAAGTTTCTCTGATACCAAGAACTTGAAAATTGCCTCTTGTGCTTAGGTGTGAGGCCCAGACAACTCAGAGAATGAGACTAAAACTCTACCTTATACTCATAATGAGCTGGGAGTGACTTGACATTTAATAATTAATATTTCCCTTACTCCATCTACTCAAGTGCAATGATTCCAAAGACCTCAGATGCCCCAGATTCTAATCTGCTGGAAAAACCAGCAGTTTACATTTTGACTTAATTCTGTTTGATGACCACAATCTGGGTAATTCTGGATTCTCATGTTCTTACTCACTACCTTTAAACATGTGTGGGCTAAAACAGTTGTTGTCTGAGACAGAAAGAATTCCTAAGAAAGGGGTGACAGATGAAGAATCTGGTCACCACCAGTAGTAGTATTGAAGAAGTTTACAAAGCGAATTTGCTGTCTTAAGTATTACATGGCATGTTGCTGTTCCAAACCAAACCAAACTCATTGCTGTCGAGTTGATTCCGACCAAAAGTGACCCTACAGGACAGAGCAGAACTGCCCATAGAGCTTCCAAAGAGCACCTGGTGGATTTGAAATGCTGACCTTTTGGTTAGCACATGCAGCATTTAACCACTATATCACCAGGGTTTCCAGACAGTGCGATAGTGAAAGGCACATCTCTGAAGTCCGTCTGGGAGGTGAGTTCATAGCTTTTGTCTTTTGTCTAGTAAAACAATTTTGTACATGCTTATTTTCTTGATTAATGGTGACTAGTGATATCAAAAAAAAAAAAAAAAAAAAAAAAAGAGAGAGATGCCCTCATGGCATAGTAAGTAGCCTGGCACTGAGAGTATGGCTTGCTGAATGATGTTAAGTGGCTTTAGAGACAGACAGCAGTAGCTCTCAAATTTGTACATGCATAAGAATCACTCGTGAGGGTTTGTTAGTGCACAGATGGCTGGACTGGTGCTCAGAATTCCTCATTCAGAAGTCTTCAGGTAGGGGGTCGGATACTGAGAATATGAACTTCTAACAAGCTCCCCAAATGCTGCTGCTACTGCTGTGGGTACTATACTTTGAACACCACTGGTATACAACATTGGGAGGAAGGTACAGGGGATGAACTACAAGGGTCTTTCCTTATTTTAATTTTTTTTACATCTAGGAATGATACACACATACACATGTACCACACACACATACAGAAACCCTGGTGATACAGTGGTTAAGAGCCACAGCTGCTAACCAAAAAAACCGTCAGTTCAAACCCACCAGTGTCTCTTTGGAAACTCAACGGGGCAGTTCTACTCGGTCCTACAGGATTGTCATTAGTTGGAATCAACTCAAAGGCAGTGGGTTGCTTTGTACATACAGACCTGCTGCCATTGAGTAGATTCCAACTCAGAACTGCCCCACAGAGTTTCTAACAAGTGCTTGGTAGATCTGAACTGCCAATGCTTTGGTCAACAGCCATAACACTTAACCACTATGCCATAAGTGTGTCCTTTACATACACATGTATATTTGTATATGTGTGTGTGTGTATACATATATTTAACATATACATATGTGTGTGTGTGTGTGTGTGTCTGTGTGTGTATGCTAGAAGGTAAACTTGGGTCAATTAGCCAGTAATCACTCCATTTTACCTATTAATAGAAATGTAATAATAATAATAATAGCTAAAATTATTGGTATTGTTTTTCAGGACTAGAAGATTGGGGATAATGCTTTTAGACTAGACAAAGGTTTTTACTCAGGCAATCCTATGTTCACTTTAGCAGGGTATAAAAATGATAATATCCCTATACTGAGAGGTGACGAAAACTCGTCATCAGTAAAAACAAACAGAACACAAAAACAAGGCTCATGGGACACCTGACATGTATGCACTCAAGATATATTAACACACACAGGCATTTATTTTTTCCTGACCACAAACGTAAATTAAAGGCTGATTTTCACTCCATTTTAAATTTGACATTGAGAATAAAAATCTCTTTTTTCTTCTTATAGAGACAAAATGAAACATTTATTTCAGAATCACTCTTCCATCAAATACATACATATATTTGATGGTAAAATTATCTATATACATATATATGTGTATGTGTATGTATACACACATACAAACTTTACCCATCTGCCTCTCTGTCAGGTATCAACCTTTATATCCAGCACCCACCCTCACCTTCCTCAGGTCTACCAAGGTCTTTGTTTTTCTTAGTGAGCATTAAAAGGGTTCATTCTCTACTCCTCACCTGTCAGGTTTACTGCTCCATTTTAAGGCAGCAAAAAGGGAAAAAGAAAGGCTAAATGTTAGTTGGGCAATGGTAATGAGAGTATCCATGACAACCAAGATTCAAGAAACACTGCTCACAAGCCACGACACACCTTCAACACACATTGAGAAACGACAGCTTATCAAAATATTTAAAGACTTCCAATCACGAGCTGTATGGCAGACACAAGGGCATGCTGCTGCACAAAGCATTTTTGGTGTTACTGTCACACATTTCGTTTAACCCATCACCTACAAAATGACGCCACAATTAATTATATCCCAGGAGGTGCTCCATGCTAAGAACATAATTTGGTTTTTGAAAAACATGCCATGGGGAAAAAAAAAGGCACTGATGTACTTCATGGGAATATAGCTTTATTCCATGTTATTGTTCACTTAAAATAAAAAATCTTCTGTTAAAGAATTCCATGTCCCTTTTAACGATGTAAATATCTGCAAATTTGGCAGAACAGCACAAAAAGTTTGCACCATTGTAAAATACACTGCTAGTTAACAAAGTGGCAGAAATGATTTCCTCAAAAACCTCTTGACAAAAAGAAAAACAAAAGGAATCACATATACACACACACATATATATGTATATATATATATTCTCATCATTATGAATCTACAGAGCATGATCCATGCTCATAGCTGGGTTAATATGGAAAATCCTTTACCATCAGTGATTGCCACAATACAGACTTGCCTAGCAAAAGAGGTGCTGCTCTCTGTGAACATGTCCAGCTCATGCTCACACTTTTACCTGTGATGACACAGGCAATATTTAAAAAACCATGCTCCTTATGCAGACAGCAAAAATTTTTCCCGAGAAGAATCAATCTACACAAATTTCATTCCAAGGCACACTGCCAAGTATTAAGCATCCTCAATTTCAAACAGCAAAAAATTATCTTCCTTAATGTCCATGAAATACACAGACAGGTTGTTGGAGTAACTGACTGTATAAAATAATCTGCTCCATCTTATCCAAAAATTCAAGATCCACATTTGAACAGCACACACACATACACAAGAAGGATAAAAAGGATATCAAACACACCAATTCATTCTTTTTTATCCTTACTTTTAAATGATTTATCTAGTGTGCTGGGTGCAGAAATGCCCTACATGTATGTTCTTCCCTTGCTGCTTTATTAATGACATGATCAGCGTGTCAGTGGTAACCACATGTATTCCTCTGGGTGAGAGAGCACCACTAAATGGATTACACATCTTGCACACTGAAGAACTGCCTGATAAACAGGTTTGGAATTTGGATGAATGAGTGCATCACTAGTAGGCAATCTATTCCACAGAAATGTCAGCCTCCCTATACACCTGAGTACACACTGAGCACAAATATCACATTGTAAAGGCTTTGGGAAGTGGCTGATTTAACAATAGGTCTAGGTTTTATTAATAGTCTTGCCTGCCAAGAGGAAGGTGATATTGAGTGACTGAGAACACACAAGGGGTAATTAAGTTTGTTTAACATGATGTGACTTGTTTTCATTCAATGACTCAGCACCTGTCTGTGCTCGAAGGTCCTCTACTAGACACATGGAGCGTCATGAGAAAGAAGACAAAGTCCTTGATCCACAGTTCAGTGGGCAGGAGGTGATCAATCACCGTTTTATAATACCAGTAAGTAGAAAGATCTTGGAGAGCACAGAAAAAGGAGACACTAAGGGAGCTCGAGAAGCAGTGATAGTTCAGTGGTTGAAATCACGCCTTTCATGTGAGAGATCTGAGCTCATTACCTGGACAGGACACCTCATGCATGGTCACCACCCAGGTCTCAATGGAGCCTTTCCTGTTGCTATGGTGATGAATGGATTTATTTATCTTTTTTAGCAGAGCTTCCAGACTAAGACAGACTAGGAAGAAAGGCCGGCCAGTCTACCTCTGGATACTAATGAAAGCCCTGTGGATCACCACCGTCTGTTGTAAATAAGGTTGCCGTGAGTTCGAGGCTGACTCATGGGTAGGTAACACCCACAGGAAGGAAGCCAAGGCTGGCAGAGAGAAGGGGAGGAGGAGAAGGCATCAAGAAAGGCTTTCCTTGGCCAGTGGCATTTTATCTTACTTCTAAAGGGTTAGCAGAGCCAGAAGTGGTAGACGAGGGACAGGAAGACACTGCGGGCTTAGGGAGGGACAGAGTCCAAGATCAAAAGGCAGAAAAGGCAATGACCAGTGTGACTGGAGCAGCTGCACATTTCCTCAGGGCATTCTCAAAATACTTTGATGGTAGCTTGGAGATAGATATATGTGAGGTTGATATAAAAAGAGAAGAATGCAGAGGCAAAGTCTGCAGAGAGCCAGGGCTGGAGTTCGGAAAATGTCAGGACAGATCAATCCTCAGAGAAGGACATCATGCTTGGCAAAGTAGAGGGTCAGTGAAAAAGAGGAAGACCCTCAATCAGATGGACTGACACAGTGGCTGTACCAATGGGCTTGAGCATAAAATTGACTGTAGGCAAGGCACAGGACTGGGCAATGTTTTGTTCTATTGTGTACACGGTAGCTGTCAGTTGGAACTAACTTGACAGCACCTAACAACAAGTCTGCGTTTTAAGAGTTCCTGTGTGATGCGAACAGTTGAGTGCTCAGTTGCTAACCGAAAGGCTGAAGGCTCAAGTCCATCCAGGGTTTCTTCGGAAGAAAAGCCTGTGGGACACAGGCCTACTCTGATACGCATGGAGTGACATGAGTCAGAATCAAGGGCAACTAGTAGGTTTAAGTCACACTGACCTCATGGCCTTTACCCACAAACCCTTGCACTGGGGACGGGATTTGATGCTGTCTCTACAGCACTCACCCAGTTTAAATGACAACCATCCAAAGATGATGCTTTGGTCTAGGCTGTGCCTTATACCTCTCTAACCTCGTAATTCACACGTTCTTGATTTCCATACTTACTGCTGTTGAGTCGATGCAGACTCACAGTGACCCTGTAGACAGAGAACCGCCCATATCATTTCCAAGGTAGATTTGAACCGCCAACCTTTTGGTTGCAGCTGTAGCACTTAACCACTACATCACCAGCATTGCCAACAGTGTACAGCAAATATTTCCCGTTCCTCTTGTAACGCTTTTCCACAGAGTCAAATTGACATCTTATTTTCATAAATAATTCCTGGAAGGTTCTAGAACTACAGACTGAAAAGCCTTATACTGTAATAGGTATACACAGTAGATGAATATCTGAGAACATGTGACTGTTTTGATAATTATTATCATCATTTTCATCGTGGATATTTTTTTTGGTGGCAGCTAATGAATGAACTGTAGCCTGGATCCATATGTAAAACGAAACACAGGGAGTGACACGCATAGTCCTCATTCTATTATCTGTTTTCTGATATTCTAAGATTACAGAATATTATTATTTCAAATATTTAATTACCTAACCTACCTCCTGACTTTATGAATGGGGAAACTGAGGTCCAAAGGGATGCTTTGACTTCCTACCCCTCATATCCTGCTGGTCCCAGAAGGAGAACTTGGACTCAGCTTTCCTGACTCCCCATTTAGTGTTTTGTCTAAGACTTGTCACCATCTTTTCTCTGTCAACTGAAATTTTAAATCATTGCATATGTCATATGTAGAGTACAAAATTTAAAACATCATAGACCCAGATAATATATAACACTAAAACATGAAAAATAACTCAACCCCACTGCCAGCGAGTCAATTCCAACTCCTAGGGACTTTAACAGGACAGAGTACAACTGCCCCATAGCTTCCAAGGAGCACCTGATGGATTTGAACTGCTGACCTTTCAGATAGGAGCTGTAACACTTAACCACTAAGCCACTAGAGTTTCCTTTAACACTAAAGACAAACTAAATACAATTTCATTTTCTGATGATTTAGAAGGTATTTCAGAGCTCTAGAAAGCCTCAGTGGTAACATTTAATTATTGATTATTAATGTATTAGAGGTGTACAAATGACTAGGTTAAAACAAAGTTAAATGAACAGAATGCCAGATAAAAGAGTATATTATTTCTATATGAATGTAATTAACAGGAGTAAGTTTCGTGGTTTTCTCAGACACACAGGTGACATGCCCTTCTTTATAAGGACAGGATCTACTTCGGTAGCTATAGATCATTTCCCTAACTGAAGCATCCTGTATGCAACTACATATTTTACAGAGGATTACTAAGAAAATGTGACTAGGTGACACTTTAAACTCATACCCTTCTCAAAATATTACTAGCCTGCAGGAAGTGAAACACTTCTATAATAATACAATAATAGTATTGATGATAATGATAATCCCAATTCTGAGCCAGTGTCTTGCGTGTATTTCAAGAGGTACCTACAAAGAAGGATCAAGAATTTATTACACAATTAACTTTGCTCAGCATCCAAGCTCTCAAAGCCACCATTCATTGAGTACAGAAGATTTTCTCTTCAACTGCCTCATGATAATCAAGAAGGACATTGTTGAGTCTACTTGAATTTCAAGTCAGGAATGTGCTTTACTGCTGAAGCAAGCATTTCTATTTCAGAAACGCTTCATGGGCCTTCAGATGGCTAGCTAAATATACTCAGCAGGCGAGGATGTGTGCATCTCCCAGCAATTGCATTAGACGATCCTTATAGATGCACACACTAAAATGTGGCTCTTTAAACGGCCTCATAAAACCTTTAGACATGATGCCTTCTTTTGAAGGTTTAGGCAAAATGATATGGAGTGGGTGTTTTTCTTTCTTTTTTTTTCCCCACCAGCATAGGCAGATAAAGAAAGGAAAACAATGATAAATCTTTAAAGAATTATTAATGCTATAATCCTTTTTCCTCCTGTTTACCTGATTCATAGATGCTGAGCTCTTCTGTGTTAAGTGGTGTAACTCAGTGCGAGTCAGGTATATGAAAGTGAAACACAACTTAAAAACACAACTTGTCAGTTTTGAATAATTACAGAGTATCATGTAACATCTTCTAGAAATGGATCCTCAACAAGCCCTTGTCTTCTAAACTGACTTGCACTGAAGGGTGGGTCCACTGGAACAATTATCTAACAGGGAACAGTCAGAATTCTACTTGTGCTTTTTGACAAGTGCATAATATTCTGGTGATAAACACAGGTGAGGACTGCAGAGGGCACTGTCTGCTGCCCGGACTGAAGCAAGGTCTATTATTACTCTGGAGCCTGGGTACCTGGTGCTTCCTGCCCCTCCCTGGTGCACGAGTAAGAGGTGACAGAACACCATGGACCATTCGGGCTACATGCTGATATGAAATCATTTCAAAGGAGGTTTTGGTCTTCAGCTATCGCTCCTTCAGCTCTTCAGTGGCATAGCTAACCGACTGATGGCAGTAATCAGAGAAAAACTAATGAATATTTCTTTCGTTCTTTTTGTTCTAAAAGAGGCAATTTAACGGGTGATGGTCATGAACTTTCTTTAATTTGTCTTTTTGCCATCATCCATTCTTCACAGTGGAATAAATGTAGCACAGACATTCTTCAATGGAGAAATACTTGAAGAATTTTTTTTTAAGAGTCAAGATAAGAGATTTTAAAACAGGCAAGCTTAGAGCAGATGAAAATCCTACGTAATAACGGGACAGGGGAAAATTTAATTAGTAGAAACCCACTGCAGCAAGGTATGCTGGCAGGAAAAAGGAAGAAAAAAATGGAAACAAGATTGTATGAGAAAGCACTGAAGCAGAATCAGTGGGAGGACATTTCATTTGATTCTGAAGGACAAGCTTATAGTGAGAAAGACACAGAGACAGAGAGAATAAAGGAGAGATACAGAGAAGTTCCGCAGGATGGGAAGAGCTCATCTTGACGCGGCGCTCTGAGAACCACCACACTTGGATGGGAAAGGCTAACAGAGAAAGAACAGTTTAGGGATCATAAAATCTGATTAGAATAAAACTATCTGACCTGAAGGGAAAAGAACTCAGGATTTAGTCATTTAAAAGATTCAAAAAATATTCTATAAATTGATATAATTTTATAATAACATCTTTTTAAGTCCCAGTACTCAGGGGACAAAAGAATGACTCATGCATTCTGTCCAGCCGACTGGGCAGTGAACTAGGAAATAGCAAGTGGCTCAAACATAATAGAGGCAGAGGGAGCTTGAAAGAGAATGGGAAATCAGAAAAGACTGGGTCAATACGAAATATTTGCATCCGAATAGTAGTCCAAAACACTGAGTTAGATTGACACCTGGTGCTAGAAAGCCTGAGGTGGTGCTTTTTTGAAAAGGGAAATTGTACCTTGCATCTGGTCTTGCACAGAAATGAGAACTCTCTATTGAAGATGTAGAATGAAGGTTAGAAGTGTAACATGGGGATAAAATAGTTCATTCTCCTCCTCCTCTCTCTCTTTTTTTTTCCTTTCCTAATTCTATCCTTCATTTTCAGCTATCTCTGATATACTTTCAAAAAGTGTATTATTTATTTATGTATTGATTTATTTATTCCTTTCAAAAATTGTACTATTTATTTATTCCTTTCCTAGCACAGGTGCATGTCAGGCTTATGAAATGAACACAAATGAGCAAATCTGTCAGTGTTTCCAACGTCCTGTTGAGATTAAGTAATTAATGATGAAAAACAGCAAATGCACGCCATGTATGGGAACTGCCTGCTTGTTGATGGACCAATGTCTCAGTTCAGACACAGAATGTTCAACCTGCATAAAGCAACTCAGAAGGCGGCTTACGGAGTCTCTGTCTGGGGGACCACAGGGTCTGCACATACCACATGGTCCTCGAGATTTTAAATAGCATCATCTTTACACCAAGTTTCTACCTAAAATGGAGACTTGTTTCCAAAATGTACTGGGAGATGCACAGAAGCATTTCTAGCAGAACCAACAACATCATGAACACAGAATGATTTTCAATTCTGCAAAAACAGAGCAGGCTGTAATGGGAACACTGGGAGAACCCACCTTTTATAAAGGAGAATAGCTATGACAATGCAGATGATAAAGACCACTGCTAGGACAGGGCCGACGACCCAGATCAAGCCTTCTTCTTCGTCTGTGATCGGCTGTGGATCCAGGTCCATGGACACTATGGGGTCGGAGTAGGGGCTGGTTGCATACATCTTCTGAGGAAAAAGAGAATCGGCCTTAGTGACAACATAATGGTTTTCCAAAATAATAATAATAATGCTTAAAATAATAAATTCAACAGTTTCAAATAGCCCTTGATTACTTTTTTAAATGAGACTGTAAATGTCTGCAAGGTAGAGCTTATATTCTACACAGCACTGTATGCTTAAAGCTGGGGCCACAGAAGTTTGCACTTCATGGGTCTCAGCAAATACCTGCTGAATGTGATCAACTGCTCATCTTTTCAAATGGGTGAGCTGATCAACACATAAGAGAACAAGCAGATTTTTCATGATGAGCCAAGTGCCGTCGAGTTGAATCCAACTCGCGATATTAGTTTAGAGACTATTTCCTGAATTTCAACATAAAAGTGCAATAGCCAATCTGGAGAACATAGCCTTCACTGATGGTTCCTTCCTTCCTTTGGAAAAGCAAATGACATAGGAAGCTTGGTCCACAGAGAAAAGCTTGACTATTCTTACTTTCTTCAGTCTGCTCAGCAAAGACACTAACTAGACAGCAAGATTTTCAAATGCATCAAAAGAAGATGAAAACTCAGTGTATTTCCAATCTTCTAGGAAATAGCTTAAATATATATATATACGGTGCAAGGATTTGCTCATAGGACTTGGCAAGCTGACCACGTATCTGAGAATATGATTCTTCCTATCAATATAATTGTTTGGGTTCATGCTCCCCTCCCCTTTTGAGGTTGTAGGTCACACTCAAATTGTTCAGTGGACAGAAAGTAAGCACAGTTCTCTGATTTACAAGTCTTCACCAAGATGCTCTCAGATAATAATCTCAGTCAGCTGAGATGGAAACCTAAGCACAGCTTTTCCCAGAGCACCCAGACATTTCCATTTCCGTCCCAAATCAGGAAAGAGCGATGAAAATGCAGAGAAAACAAAGCCATAAAATGATACCAGCCTCATGAAAACTGCAATTTGTTTAGTGTATGGGGGACTGATACAGATTAAACCACAGGTCATGCTAAACCAGCCCTCTGATGTTCTTACTATGAGGTGATGGGATGAGGAAAAAAAGCCGTTCTTTGGGACAAGTATTTGCTTAAGGGTCATATTTGCTCCATGCAAATGACCACTCCATCCCTGGAAAGGCTGGGGACCATTAACAATCAGTCATGAACAGACGAGGCTTAAAAAGGACTGTAACATGTTAGCATCATACTGGTTGGATGGAAGCCTCGTCTGTAACACACATGCTGTACCGCATGCAGACAAGACACACAGGCATCATTAGCTCTGACAGCAAGGTGGATGAAGGTGATGGAGAAAAAGGGTAACACAGATCACAGATTTGGGAAAAAATAATGCTAACTGTAAAATCAGTGACCCTTAGCGTGACAACACACTAAGGAAAGTGGCGAATTCTTCATCAGCTAGGGAGGTTATTCGGGAAAGATCAGGAACCAGAGTCTCCTCAGTGGTATTACAGTCAGCTTGCATCTGATGCCACTTCTCTTTGCTGGATTCTCTGGTCTACCTCCATGTTCTAAAACTGCTTAACGTTCCTACAGCTATTACAGAAAATTCCTCTCCAACATCTAAGAGTCGTAACGGAGAGGGGAAAAAAAAAGATGATATCCAACATTCCATTCCCTTGATGTTCTGTTTTAAAAGCTTCCGCTAGGAAGAGAAAGCATATCCGTGCATTAAAAATTGCAGGAAGGCTGTCGCTTTGTTTTCAAACGCCATTCTCTACACAGAGGTAAACCTGGCAGAAAAGCTGCCTTTGAGTTTTGATTTTCCACAGAGGGAAATCCTTCAGTCATCTAAAGAGATGCTTCCTTTTACAAGCCAACACCTGATAAGGAGAAAACTTTGATAAGACTGGCTTCTTACACACAGGAAAGACTGGCTGGGCTGAGATGGCACGTCTGTCAGATTTCGGTCCCGATTAGAAAATCAGAGTCTGAAACATGTATATTCACGGTAATGTAGATAGCTACTTCAAAACGCAACCCCCTACTCCCACCTACAATTTTCTCTTTATTTTAAACATTTAAAGCAAATCAAGCATAAAATGACTCAAGAGTAAGATGAATTACATAAAAGGAGACAACTCATTATTTAGAGTACCTTAGGAATTCTCCATTTGATTGAATTATTTTCTAACTTTCTTAGCTTTTCACTGATAAAGCCACTACTAAATTGCTGTAATTACAGAAGCTGGCTCTGCTTGCTACTTCCTAGACAGACTTTGCCCATGAACTTGGGGAGACATCAATGACATCTCAATGGCAGTTACAGGAGTGAAAAACCAGCACCACCTCCAGATTCAATAGGTTCCAATACCTGGAGATAAACTATGCTGAATTTCAGACCCTGTTAGCTCCCACTGTTAACACCTGAGCTAAGGTCTATCAGCTATTACTCAAGAAAAAGGATGGTTGTTGCCAGGTACTGCTGAGGTTGACTGTTTACTCATAGCGGCCCTACAGGACAGAGCAGAACTGCGTCATAAGGTTTCCTAGGCTGTCATCTTTATGTGTAGGTACCCTGGTAGTACAGTCCTTAAGTGCTTGGCTGCTAAACAAAAGGTCACCGGTTTATACCCACTAGCTGCTCTGCAGGAGAACAATATCCCAGTCTGCTTCCATAAAGATGGACAGCCTTGGAAATCCTACGGAATTCTATAGGATTGTTGTGTGTCAGCAACAACTTGACAGCAGTGAGTTTTGTTTTTTATTAGAGGTAAAATCTTGATGGTAGAAGATCGCTACATCTTGTATTTCTCCCATGGAGCTGCTGGGTGGGTTGAACTGCTCATCATTTGGTTAGCAGCTGAGTGCCTGATCATTACACTATCAGGGTTCCCTGAAGATTAAAAATGTCCTTCAACAAAGAAGAGGAAAAGGATTTGAGCCGATAGCTATCATCCTACCACAGACACGTGTGCAATATCCAAAGGTCTCCAGAAATACGACCTATCAATTTGAAGTCCCCCTAAATTCCCTGTCATCAATGACATAGCCTTGACTGTAATGCCATTTCAAGTGGTATACTCAACTATGTTCGAAGAGTAGGCAGCCCGTTATTACACAGACGTTAAGGACAGCTCATGAGAAATGATTAGGCAGGAACAGTGAAAACGTAAGCGAACACACCAAGCAGATGCCACCACGTTAACTTACAGACTCGGAGTGCTCCATCACAGCTAACACGAAGAAGACGTATTCTTGACCACTTTGGAGTTGCTTGTTTGTAAAGCCGCCATAATGTTTGTCGTCCCCCAGGGTGAACTCGGTGGGAAGGACATCAAAGTGAGCAGCAATATATGGCTTTAATTCAACTTCTCTCCCATAACGGATGCTTCTGCGTTTTCTAGATATCTCCTTAAGCAGCTTAAGGAAAAAAGTGGGAAACAGAAAAGGCACAGTCAATAACAACAACCCAAATTATTGGCAGTTTAAGGGGAGAAATTAAATCAGGCCTGGGAACAGCCCAAACACACTCTGTCAGCATTTTGTGTGGCACATTCATGTGGCTGGATTTCAGTTCTCACGATGCTTCTAGTGTTTGCTTTCCTGGGAAGGTACGACAACGGTGGGCTACCGCAAGGGCTGGGCTATAAAGACTTGCCTGTTAGGGTTCCTTTTTTTTTTTTAATGATTGAATGAAACTGTACATTCCCATATAAATCTGCATGCCCACCTATATGCAGCTCCCACTGCTCTCCCTGTCCAGTGACAGCACACTCTTCCTCTCTGCTCCATACATGTCCTATCTTCCCAACAACCTCCTATCCCTTCCTCTCCACCCACTCCCCTTTTTCCAGTAAGAGGTCAGCAGGATGACATCCTATAGACAGAACCAGAAAGTGCCCACAAGACATGGTCACTCTGCGTCTACAACTCCAGTCCATTGCTGTCCCAAGAGTTGACCTTCATTGTGATTCATGGACAAGGGCAGCATCAGGGCCAGGGGCCATACTCCCAGGGAACCGCAAAGCTACTGGAACATCTACTGTGGTCTTTTAGCGGAGACCTCAGGGTGCACCCCTATTATAATGATTAAATGCTATGGCCGCTAAACCAAAACATCAGCAGTTTGAATCCACTAGGTGCTCCGTGGAAACTCTGTGGGGCTGTTCTACTTTGTCTTCAAGGGTCCCTGTGAGCCAGATTCAACCAGGTAGCAACAGGCTTGCTCTTTCTGGGTTTGGTCCCTCTTCTTCACGGATCAAATTCTAGCTTGATCTCCTTCATATTTCAGATGGTGGCTACTGTCATAATTTAGCCACATCCCCATCATTCCCCATAAGTCCCTTTCTAGGGTCTCCTTAAAACACTTGGAGAAGTATTTTAAAATAAGATGTCTGAGTTGGGTGCTTCTTGGACCCAAAGGAATCACTTATTAAAGTCAAAGCGGGAATATCGACCTTGAACCTTTAAGTTGTTCTAATAACTGCAGTATACTTCCTGTGTAATATGTAAACAGTTCACAGGTGCTCAGATGACCCCAAAGTCAGCCAAAAGGTTGAAGTCACAACCACAAATGACTGCGTTATTTCAAGGCAAACCTGTGATGAAGTATGATGCCATGAAAAGGTCCCGATATACTAAAAAATTTGCCCTGAATTAAATATAACCAAAAATTTTACGAGTCATTTTGTCCAAAATTCATTTTGACTATCAATGTCTGCTCTTCCCAATCTGACCTTGACAAAAACAGTTATTGTCTACAAATTTATCAGGTGAAGAGTATTCCCAGACAAAGGCTGAATGAGTTCAGAAGGTAATTTTGAGAGTAGCTCTATTTTGAAGGCCTCTTTCCATTTTTTATGGGCCTAGATGAGAGGCTTACACATGGAAATCCCCTTAGGCCACTATTGTATGCAATGATGTGGTTCCCCGAATTTGAATTACCAAAAAAAAAAAAAAAATCACTTGGTCAAATACATTTAAGAGAGGAACACTGCTTTGTGAAACCTGGCAGTGCCAAGCTACAGATAAAACTAATACAAGGCTTTTATTATCCATGGTAGCAAGAAAAGGCCTGTCTGGAGGGATCAGAACTGGATAAGTGTAAGAAGAGGCTGTGGCCTACTTTTTACTTGTTTCCCTCCACAGTAGTTAGAAGATGTATTAGAGGTAATTCCAGGAGATACATCAAGGGCTTTAGTTCTTTATCAGAAATAATTTTCCAGTCAATGCATATCTTATTTCTTCCACCATTAATTCTACAATGTGGCCTCAATTATATGAGTAAGAAAAGTAGAAAATAATCTGTCCTGACCCCCGATGTCTGAACCAGTACATGTTCTTTATCAAACTATGACACAGATTCATACACCATGACTTGTGGGATAATTAAAACAGCCCACTCTTACAGGATCAATGGCATTGAGAAAACCCGAATCCATTGCTGTTGAGCCCACAGGGATCCTACAGCAGAGGAGACCCGCCCCTTAGGGTTTCCAAAGAGAGGCTGCAGATTTGAACAGCTGAGCTTTTAACCACTGTGACACCAGGTTTCATCAACAGTCCAGACTCACAAAATCAAACTGCAAGAAGATTCACTGTCTTAGAGCCCAACACTTGAATCCACCAGCACTGCTGTATTTTGAAGGTTAAATCCTGGCTTCAAGAAGTGCCTCAGCTTCTTATTACCTGCCATCAAATGGCTCTGTTTCTAAGGAAAGCTTATTATTTGAAAGCACTTGACATCATTTTTGGCTTGGATGTCAATGCATTCGCTCTCTCTCTTTTAAAAAATATTTAGAAAGATACATAGATTTCACAAGTAGCTCTTGCATCCTAAATCCAATTACAACTAAATGAGAGGGTGGCAGTTCCTTCCTTCCTCATCTGAGAATGGTGTTTAACAAAGAACAGGTCAGGAGTGCACTCATCAGTTACAAATTTACCGTCGAGGCAATGCCGACACATGGAGGCCACCATGTATCACAGACCAGACCTGCGCTTCATAGGAAATCCTTGGCTGGAACCCTCACAGAAGCAGCCTATCAGGTATTTCTTCTTCCCCAGCAGTGCTCAGAGTGCTCAAACAGCCAGCTTTTATGTGAGCAGTGAACTGCCAACTGTTTTCACCACCCAGTGACCCTACAGGACAGAATAGAACTGTCCTATAGAGTTTCCAAGGAACACCTGGTGGATTCAAACCGCTGACCTCTTGGTTTGTAGCCAGTGCACTTAACCACGATGTTACCAGGGTTTCCAACTCATTTTTAACTCACTAGTTTCAAGTAAGACAATTTCTTGCTTCAAAACACAGACAAGAGGTTAGCTAATCATCTCACATCCTCAGAGGATGGATATTCCTCCAGTATCGCAGGAGGATGACTCTGTTCATTATATTAGCAAAAAAAGTGGGAAACAATCTACCCTGACTCCAAATTTTTGTTTTTTTAATTTTCTTTATTATGATTAAATGAAAATGTACATCCCCATATAAATTTGCAGCTTCCACTGCTCTCCCTGCCCGGTGACAGCACACTCCTGCTCTCTGCTCCACACATGTCCTATCCTCCCAACAGTCTCCTATCTCCTCCTCTCCACCCGCTCCCCTTCCTCCAGTATGAGGTCAGCAGGATGACATCCTATAGATGCACAGAACCATGAAGTACCCACTAAATATGGTCACTCTGCATCACCAAGTCCAATCCACTGCTGTCTGAAGAGCTGACCTTCGTTATGATTTATGGACAGGGGCAGCATCAGGGCCAGGGGCGATGCTCTCAGAGGAAACTCAAAGTCCCTGGACCATCAATTGAGGTCTTTTAGTGGAGATCGCAGGGTGCACCCCTATTTATTCTTGTATTGTCAGCGAGACTCAACTTTGTGAGCTCCATCGTGGCTATCACTGGTGGTGGCCGCACACCATCTGTTTCTTCCGGTCACAAGTTGATGTAGACACCCACTCACGTGGGTCTCTCTGTCTTCCGGGTTCTCTTTCCCCATGTCATTACAGACTTTGGTGATCATCTGTTCCTGCTGAGTTGGGACCATTTGCTGTACCCTCAGATGGCAGCTTGGCAGCTTTTAAGGCCCCATATGCCACTCACCAATGTGGGGTGTGGAGAGTCCTCATTAGCAAAATGCTAGTTGTGCCAATGGGCCTCGATTTCCCCTGAGAGCACAGTCCCTGGCCCCCCACCCCAGCCACTGTCCTTGGAATATTGGATTAAGATGGGAGGAGTACTCAAGTTGTGCTGAAGTCCAGTTAATACTGATCTTACTAATGTGTGCTGTCACTGATTTCACCCAACCAAATTTCTACCAACTACCTAACCCCTCCCCCCATGCCCCTTCCCACCCTTGCAGCCATCAGTCTTTTCGTCTATGTATGTGACTCCAAATATTTGAATCAACATGTTAATTACCTAATACAGAAAAGGTTAATGTACCTGAATTCTTTGACACGATCACAGTGGTGTCTGGGGTATTTTACGCTCCCCACCCCTCTATAATGTCATAAAGCAAAAGCACAGAAGCACAGGTCTAACCTTGAACTCATCTCCTCCTTCTTAGCGTGATGACATTGAACTCAGATAAAATGAAGCAAGGGGTGATGAACCGCACTCTTCGAGATGACATCTGTCTGCCTAAGGAAGCTACCAGCTCTCATCTGTCATACTGCAGAGGCTCCTGCATGCAGACATGCGTGAAATAAACACCGCCTCACTGTAATGCAGTCAGGGGTTCCTCTCTCCCTTGTCCAGTCTGCATTAGTTTATTGTGGACAAAATATGTAGCAGAAAACAAACTGGGCTAGGAGGCATCAAATAACCCGATACATTCATTCCTCATTTCCCCAGTCGAGGGCTGATTACTTGCTTTATGAATTGATTTTCAAGCGCACGGAGGTAAAAAACACACTTCCCTGTGTTTCAAAATGTGAATCTCATGCATTTCCTTGAGGTGGCCCTCTGGGGATCTGGCTTAACACACTTATGGATCACAGCTCCCTAATCTAGGTATGCTGTTGGTAGCCGGCGTCTAGTCACCCCACACTTGGGATGACACTACGGACATGAGGATGAGATGGTACCTGTTCGTGGACCACATTATTGTGATCCATAAGGTTTTCATTGGCTGGGTTTGGGAAGCAGATTGCCAGCTTTTTCTTTCTAGTCACTTTAGACTAGAAGTTTCACGGAAACATGTTCTGCATCATAGCAACACACAAGTCTCCGACAGACTGTGCATGAGATATACTGGCTGGGAATCGAACCCAGGCCTCACAGCAGGCAAGAACTCTATCACTGAATCACCAAGGCTTCATCATCTGATAACCATGTATATAGTTATTCATATTATGTATTAGCTTCCAAAAAACAAACAAACAAACCAAGAAACAGCTTCCTCAGCATCCAATGAACTTACAAATTAAAACACAAACAACAGTTCTAAGATTTTGGAAATTAAAATCATACAATTTAGTGCTTGGGCTAGTCTTTGTACTTTATTTCTTATTTGGCTCAAAACATTGTGATTTATTTTCCTTTTGCATTTAAATGTATTTTTGGTTCTGAAAACCTGAAGGATAAAGAATAGGACAAATATTTGCTAACCAACAGAATTCTGGGAGAAAGCAGCAAAGCCCACACAGTAGGTCAAATGCTAAATTCTGGTGCTACCTGCAATTGAGCGTTTATAGCAGCCTTAGTGGCCCTCAACTGGTGAGGCAAACCTCAGAATTTGTATCAATGATGATTAAGTCTTTGCCAACAGGGTACTTCACCTTTGATACCTCCATATTATATCTTATAAGGAGCAAGGGGCAAAATATTAAAGCCAATTAAGATGAGACAGGTTGTAAGTTTTACTGCAGCTTAATGTCTTTTAAGTAAAGCAGTGGGATCTTTTTGGGGTTCCTTGTGGTTAACCCACTGAAGACAGCATGGAGCTATCCGACCAGCCAGCTATGCAGAAGCCAGCAGCTGGATTAGATGCCAGAACATCTCCAGAAGGAGAGAGAAGATATTTAATAAACTAAGCAACTAATGAGAGACACAGCCAACAACGCCATAGTTACCTCGTCCAATTCCATTTCATCTGGACTCTCCCAGGGTTTGATAAATTTTCCACGAGATTTCTTCAAAGGCACAATTATTATATAGTAACCCCTGCGAAAGAATGGACAGGTAAAAGCCAGGTCAGTTCAGAGGGAAAAGAACATACAAATATAACCCTAAATTTTCCACAGACCAGTGACTGAGACTGAAGGCAAATTTCGGACGTGGAGTGACTTGTCCATTTCTTAAATCAATGACCACCAACAACTGTCTGTTCAATTTTAAAAACAAGTTCAGCAAACGTTTATTCGTTACTCCAACGATCTTCTATAGTGCTATCATCATGGTTGGCTGTTCTTGATTGAGTTCCATAAACATGACGGGCAAAGTTTGTCAGAATGCTGATGCTAGGCTGGTGTACCAAAAATTACCACCTTAAGCCACTGAAACAAATACTTTCTATGACATTCATTTATATGTATGCATTTATACGACGTTATACATAAAGTCACCATGAGTCCTTGTCTAGCTGATTTAACAGTAACAACAATGTACCGAGACCCTGAATATCCCACTGCCGTTGAGCTGGATCTAACTCATAGTGATCCCAGAGGTCAGAATAGAACTGCCCATAGTTTCCAAGAAGTGCCTGGTGGATTTGAACTGCCGACCTTTTGGTTAGCAGATGTAGCATTTAGCCTAATGAATAATAACAGATAATGTTAATTAATCACTTTCTTTTCTCATGGTAGGAAGAAAGGCCTGGAGGGCTGCTTCTGAAAATCAACCAATGAAAATCTTGTGAATCACAATGGTCCAATTTATAACCAATGGTGGGGATGGCTGAGGGCTGGGCAACAGTGTTCTACTTGCATGGGATTCCTATGAGTTCCAGATTCAACTCCAGGGCAGGCAACAAGAGCAGCTTCTCAAGTATCATGGTAAATGCATTATTGACTTCTCAATAATCCTACATGAACACCAACCCCAACACAAACCTACTGCTGCTGAGTTGATTCTGACTCATAGCGACCTACAGGACAGAGCAGAACTGCCTCACTAGGTTCCCAAGGAGTGCCTGGTAGACGTGAAGTGCCAACCTTTCGGTTAGCAGCCTTAGCTTTCTTAACCACTATGCCACCAGTTTCCAGTCCTGTAAGGACAGGTAACTCAGGGGTTAAAAAAAAAAAAAGATCCAGAGAGATTAAATAACTGATCAAATTAAAATAGTAAGGGGATTCAAATCTATATTTATGTTAATAGTCTGCATCTTTTCTTTACTCTATATGCCATAAAGTATTTTCCAAGGATGCTATACATTTTGTAGAGACTGATTATGAAAAGGAGAACATTCACACACATGCACACACATCACTTAATACAGAAGACAGCCTTACAGGGGGGTAAGGGGCGAAACAAGGGAGTTACCAAATTTGTATCCCATTCTATCACAGAGACTAACTGAACACGTATGAAGCCCTCTTTCTATGTCTCTCAAAACAACACCTGTAATCAACGCAGCAACCTTCCTGCGATCAAGAACTCTGTCTTCCTAAATTCAGTCTGAAGCTGAACTGTACGGCCCAGAAGGCACTAACCCTTTGTGGTCACTGGGCATTTAAAACATGGTTGGCTGAACTGAGGTGATCCATGTTAGGGACACAATGGATTTTGAAGACTTGGTATGAAAAGAAAAGCAAACTATCTCATAATTTTCTCATATTTATTATATATTGAAATTATACTACTTCAGACAAACTGAGTTAAATGAAATGTTATTGAAATTAATGTCACCAGCTTCTTTTTACTTTTTCACTGTAGCTACTAGATAGTTCAGCACGTCACATGTGCCTTGCTTTCTACTTGCTGGACACCACTGTTTTGGAATATTCCGGCCAAAACGTGGTATTTGGAAACGCATCTGGCTCAGAACTCTGACTCTGCCACTAACTTGCTGTGTGACCTTGGAAGGATCATTTCACATCTCTGAATCTCAGTTGACTATTCTGAAAAATCAAAAGAAATACTATCACACTGTTATTTTAGGGAAATAAAGCAAATGAACACAAAGTTTTTAATACAGTGTATGGCATCCAGCACTAGACCGATGCCAGGGTCCTCTGGGAAGTGGTGAGCACCATGAGAGAAGACGTATCTGGATTACATTATTTAACACTGTTATTGTTGATTTTAGGTGCCACTGAGTCAGTTCCAACCCATAGTGACCCTATGCACAACACAATGAAACACTGTCTGGTCTCGCACCATGTCCACAACTCTGTTTTTGGCTTAAGCCTTTTGTTGCGGCCACCGTGTCAATCCATCTCATTGAGGGTCTTCCTCTTTTTCGCTGACCTTCCATTCTACCAAGCATGAGGTCCCTCCTCCAGGGACTGATTTTTCCTAACAACATACCCAAGTTGTTATTGTGGTCTGTGGCAGTTAAGTGGGCTTCCAACCTATGGGGACCTCGTGCACTACAGAAGCACATGCTGCTCATTCTGTACCATCCCAGTGACAGGCTGCGGGTTGGACCACCGTGACCCATAGGGTTTCCTTAGGCTGGTTTCTGGAAGGAGATCACCAAGTCTTTCTTCCTAATTGAACTCTAGAAGCTCCACCGAAACCTATTCAGTGTCACAGCAACCTGCAGACAGACAGGTGGTTGCTACAGGAGAGATGCACGGGCTGAGAATGCAACCCGAGTCTCCCGTGTGGCAGTCAAGGTTTCTACCACCGAATCACTGATGCTTCACTCTATTTACCAGGTCAGAGGAGCTCAGTTCTCTGAGACGAGCGCAAAGGAACCTGTCAAACGTTTTGTTTTTCTTCCTAATCAAGAATTCAAGACAAAGCAGACAATTATACCAGAACCCTTCTTCCACGGTGCTCTGAGAAATGAAACCAACAGACACAGAGGACTGCCCTGCTGGCTGTTTGTTTTCTTTCCGACAAATAATCACAATGACCAAGGAGGGTGAAGAGAAGGGAGAGCTGGAGGGTGTGAGAGAGGCCAGCCAGTATCTTTTATTTTATGATCCAGAGTAAGCTTCCTCTTTTTCTTGTCCTCCCGCCACCTGACGGATTTGCCAAACAAGTCCATCATGTTAAATGAGCAGGGAAAAGAATGACAGAGGCTGCAACTGAGCGTACAAAATAGCACCGCAGATATGCTTGATAAACAGACTTGTCAAGGAACCTCTTGCGTTTCACCGTCATTAGCACCCACTCTGGAGAGCCTCTCATCCTGAAGGTAATGATACCGCACACAAACCAGGACTGTCCTTGTTCTCGTGCAGAATCTTGTACACCAAGGTCAAGGTGATGGAAATCTCTCTGCTTTCATATTTGGAGGTGCCACTTTTGTACTAAGAAAAGAAACCATTCTTTCTGCTGTAAATCACCCCCCCCCATTCCTTTTGTGGTTGGGCTGAAAAATGAACGGCCTCCCCTGGGGCAGTTAATGAACAGCGCGGCTGCAGATCCAGAGCTTTTCCTCTGCATGGATATCGGAAGGGATCACCAACGGCGACCCACGTGGAGCTGGCTTCGAAGGAGCCCTCTCACACGGAACGAAAGGGGGCACTGGGAATTTTGAACTTCATATGACAGAACATCTTAATGAGAGACAGCAAGCTATAATGGCATTAATTCTAACTTAGGGGGGCAAAACGTTGTCTGGTCCTGCATGCTTAAGACCGACCTTGTAAATACTGTGCCAGTATAGCTCACCAAGGGTCTCCGCTTCACCCTCACTGGCCCTCTAATTCATCAAACATGATGTCCTCCTCAATCAGGATGGGTCCTTCCTGATACCATGCCCACAGTGAATGAGTCAGGCAGTGCTCTGTGTGATCTGTAAGGTTTTCATTGGCTAATTTTTAGAGGCAGATCACCATGCCTTTCTCTCTAGTGTGTCCTCATCTGTAGCTCCACTGTAACTTGTCCAACACGGATGGCCCTGCTGGTACTTGAAGATCCAGTGGCATAGATTTCAACATCACAGTAACATGTAAGATAATAGCACAAGCTGATACATGGGTTCAGTTTAAATCCAAACTTTTCTACTGTGTTTTCAGAAATAAATAAATACGCATGTCTTTGCCTTAACCAAAACCTACCTTTTCCCTGAAAGTCTGCTTCCCTTGCAGACTTTTTACGTGGTGGCTGTTTATCTAGCTCTCTTCCTGACCATGAACGTCAGAGCAGAGATTGGGCTTTCCTCATTTTCTGGGTTCCCATTGCCTGCTGTGGGCATTGATGCTCCACTTTCTTACCAAAACCACATTACTCAACATAACACAACATACCCCTCCTATTTGTAAGTCCACCCAGTTCAGCTTTATTATGCTTTTCCATCCTGGGTTTCCGACATCCGCCAAACTATGTTATCTTATGGAAAACTTTTATCTGTGGAGTCCAGGGCCTTCCTTTCCCCCCATGCTCTGCCGTCATCTCAGGTGACTTAATCTTCTTTGACGGAGCCCAGCCATGACCTAGGGCCCTATGTCCTTTTGCTCAGCCCACAGACTCCTTCTTAGACTCTCCATTTTCTTCCTAGGCAATCTCATTCCTGCTCAGGTTACTAGTTAACAGGCTGTATGAAAAGAATTCACTAATTCCTATCTCTAGCCCAGAACTCATCCTCTGAGCTCCACCCAAAACCCCAAACCAAACCCAACATGCTGCCACCAAGAACATTCCAAATCGCAGCAACACTGTACCAAGCAAGGTCAGCCATACTGTCTTCACCATCAGTCATGCACAGACCTTCCTCCAGGGCATAAAGGATGACCTGCCCCTCTTCCCCAGACATTAGGCAGAACACACAAGGACCCTGGCCTAGGGCTCCAGCCTCAACAGCCAGTCTAGACAAGCTGCTGGCCTTAACAGATCAACCTCCCCCAAAACCAAAGGCAATCTATCGTCATCCAATCCATTCCAGCTCATACTGACTACAGGAAAGAACAGAACTGACCACAGGGTTTCCAAGGAGGGCTTAGTGGCTTTGTACTGCCAATTTTTGTATTAATAGCCACAGCTCTTAACTACTATGTCACCAGGATTTTCCATACAGGGTCTGAAATCTACAGGTTTAACTAATCCAATACTGTATCTCCATTTCAATGTCACACAAGCACCTCAAATTCACTAGAACTAATACTAGACACATGATACTCCTCTCAGAGTAAGCACTCTTCCAGTACTGCAGCACGGTTCATTTTAGTACCCACAGCCCAGACCTAGGGGGACCAGTGACAATCTGCTTCCCTCCCTGTCTCATCTCCCGTCTTTCGCCAAGTTCTCTCACTTCCAGAATCTGTCTCTGGGGCAGTTACCCGTCTCCATCCCAATGTTAACGCCACCATCCACCCTCCACCGGTGGCACCCTCCACCGTCTCACTTGGCCTTCTACCCTCATCCTGCACTTTCCTTCTCCAGCGACTCAGGACCCCATTCAGTCAAGTCTTTGAAATTTTCATTCCAACACACAAAACTGATCATGCCACTTCCCCCCTTTTAAAACATTTCAAGTAGAGTCTCATTTCTCTGAGGATAAAACCCAAAAAGCATTATAAAACTCTGTTGGATCTTGCTGGAGCCCCTCTTCCCACTCCCTCTGCTTCATATAACTTTCTGGATTTCTACTTTCTTGGACTCAACCTTTTCTATTCTTTTAAAGAACCTTTGAACATCCTGTTCAAACCACACAGAACTTTGTCTCACATCTTTGTGGACCAAGTGAACTCCACTCTTCCCCCAAATACCACTTTACTTACTAACTCCTAAGTGAAACTTACCTCGAACTCTCTTGAGAACAAGAACTTCGACTATTGGCCCATGCATACATTGCTAGCTTACAGTCAGTTCTAATACAGCTTAAGACTTGTTCTATTAGTTGGAAAAATGCACTAAAGCAAATAGACCCACTTTGTTGTCAGGACGATGAAGATGATTACAGCCTGTAGCGACCCAGCACCACAAGAGTAGAACCAGCGCCTTGGTTTTGTAGGTTGCAGTCTTTGAGAGAGCATATCACTAAGGTTTTCTCCCACAGGGGGCTTGGGTGGGTTTGAACTGCCCACCTTTTGGTTAACAGCCAACACTTAACTGGTACATCACCAGGTACATAAAATCCTCCTCAAATTTGCTCAATAATGCTATTTTTTACACTGAGTTCTTTTTCCACTGAAATATGAAAGTGAGAGAGCTAGCTGGCTCTCAGGGACTTATTATCTCCCAAATCATGCCACCCAAAACATTGAGGGGCAGGGGCTGTCCCCTGTGAGAACGACCTCAACTCTCAAAGAAGTTCATGAAGCCTTTCCTCCTTTCCCCAGACCAACAAGCTATGTGCAAATAGAGTTTACAGAATACACAATGCTTTACTGTAACTGGTCTTTTCTTTACTGGCCAAGCAGTGACCCTTGTTCTGTTTCTTGTGATATAATAAAGGAAAAGATGATTCAGATAGGAGTGAAACGGAGAGTTCATGTGTGCTCTACAAATTCATATCAACCAAGTCATAATGAAAAGAAAAAAAAATTTGTTCTGGGGCTCAACCAGCTTTATAAATGTATAATATTAAACTCTACACTCTGTCTTTCTCAAGTCTGGCATTTTGGCTTGAGTACTTTTTCAAGAGACTTTATTAAAACTAACAGAAAAATAAACAACGTCAGCATCAACCTCTCTGGAAAGCCTTATTTATAATATAAGCTCTGTTTTCCTAGTATATTAGATCTAATTAGATAAGTTCAATCTAACCTTTAGAATTTTAGTTACATTAAGTAAAGCTTTACTAATTTTATTTGATATGTTATCACCAAGAGGCTAGGGTCCATATAATTACATGGGAAACCCAGCCAAGGTCTTTCAGCAGGTCTCACTTCAAACTGAGTCAGGCTTTTGGTATTACCAGTCTGCATTAGTGTTCTCTTGTAAACCTTGGTGGCCTAGTGGTTAAGCGCCATGTCTGTTAATGAGAAGGTAGGCAGTTAGAATCCAGTAGGTGCTCCTTGGGAACTCTATGGGAGCAGTTCTACTCTACAAGTCAGAATCCACTCAGTGGCAGTGGGTTTAGGTTTATTAGCATTCTCAGGAGACCTGATTTCACAGTGGTTAGCGCTCAGCTGCTAACTGAAACATCGGCAGCTTTAACCCACCAGCTACAGGAGAAAAATGTGGTCGGCCTCTGTAAAAGAGTTTTGGAAACCCTATGGGGTAGCTCTACTCTGTCCTGTAGGGTCAGAATGAGTTGGAATTGACTGGACAGCTATAGATTTGTTTATGGGTTTATTAATATTCTCAAACTAGTTTTCTAACAGAAACACTAAGATCTGTGTCAGAGTTTAATGATGAATGTCATTCCTACCATAATTTTGAGGTACACATACACACATACTTTTTGCTTTCATTATCCTGCCACATACTGTCTAAATTAAATTAATTTATCATAGAAAAACCAAAGCAGGTTGAATGATCCCTCTAGTTTCTGTGTTGAAATCAAAGCTTTAAATCCTTTTTTTGTTTGTTTTTTTTTGAAGTTCCTGTGCGGTACAAAGGTCAACCATACAGTTGGAGAAGTTCGCGTCCACTTAAAAGTGCTGCAGATGAAAGGTCTGGTGATCTATGTCTGAAAAATCAGCCACTGAAAATGCTATGGAGCACAGTTCTACCCGGACACACGTGGGGTTGCTATGCTCCAGAGTCCCCCTGATGGCAACTGGTTGTTGTGTGAATCTTTTTAGCTGTGTGCATAGGCAGCCAGCGAAGTGCTGCCGAGTTAAGATAACTGATTTTTTTGAAGCCTCAGTTTTGTCATCTGTACAGTGGTAGAATGATAAACAGACCAGTGGGAAACATTTCCCTTGCCTCTCCTCTGAATTCTCATGGCAACTTACTGATTTGATTCTTTGATAACAGTGAATGTACATTTCCATGAGCTGTGCCCAAGCAGGTGTGTCTGACTGTTCTGAACTCTACAGTTTGTTTGGGGCAGTTTGGTTTGGTCTAGATCTTAACTGTTTACCAGTGGCCCAGGAAAGGCTGCATTGCTTTACTTAGTCAATGTTGTGGTTACAGTGGTGTGGCTACAGTTTAGTACCTGAGCTCTGGAGCCAAACTTCCTGGGTTTAAATCCCTTCTCTCTGGTTCTGCTAGCCTGTGACAGAAAGTCAGTCTGCTTGTAATCTCCTTACCTGTGAGATGAGGATCTTTCTGCGAGGATTCCAACAGTGAAGGGATGCAAAATGCAGTGAACCACATCTGGCCCTTAACGAGCCCTTAGACGTGTCACATGCCATTAGTGTCGGGTACAGGATCCTGGCTAGGTCCCTTAGTATTTCAGGGCTTCCATGTGATCTCCTTAATGGACAGAACACAACCTACCTCACACAGGGGCGGATTAATCAGTCAGCAAGGCATGTATGGATTTACATCAAGCAAGGTATTAATCTGTAAGGCACCATTTCACCTGTTGATTGCCACACAATGTGAAAAATATGGTAAACAAGCAAAAAATAAATCATGAAATGGTATACCCTAGATTACTAAGTAAGCACAGGTAAGCTCGTGTGTTCCTTGCTTATTGGGTAATCAATCCATCCCTGAGTCATCAGAAGATTATTATGAAGCTTAGATAAAATATTCTAATATCTTTATTGAATTTTAAAAAATATTATAAAACTTCAAGGCTTTCCTACTTCAATCAACAAACGTGACAACTGAATTATTCCTCATTTAACTGCTAGCAGTGATCCAAAATTTTAGGAAGCAACTTGGTGGCCATGCTTCTAGGAATCTCTCTTTCTCTTTTTAAACGGAATAAAACAAAAAGAATCTGAAAACTATGTTTTCACTAGTGTGAAACCAAATCAGTGAAACCCAATCTGTCTGTCCACTCCCATCAGTCAATGCTGACTCACAGTGACCCTACAGAAAACAGTAGGACTGGGGTTCCAAGGAGTAGCCTGTGGATTCAAACTGTCAACTTTTTGTTTAGTAGCTGTAGCTCTTAATTACTAAACCACCAGGGCTCTGAATAAAACAAACAGTATTCAATAGTTCCAAAAAAAAAAAAAATTCATTTTCATTGATGAAAAAAAGAAAATAGCTGCTGTCTTAGTTATCAAGTAACAGAAATACCACAAGGAGATTGCTTTAGCAAACAAATTTATTCTCTCAGGGTCTAAGTAGGCTCAAAGCTTAAATGTGGGGCACCAGCTCCTGGGGAAGGCTTTCTCTGGTCTGCTCTAAAGGAAGGTCCATGCTATCAATCTTCCCCTGGTCTAGTAACTTCTCAGCACATGGACCCTGGGTCCAAAGGATACATTCTGCTTCTAGCACTACGTTTTTGGTGGTAGGAGGTCTCCCTGTCTCTGCTCAATTCTCTCTTTTATAAAATCTCAGAAGGGATCAACTCAAGATACAACCTAATATCACAGATTGAGTCCTATCTCATTAACATAACCCAAATCCACGGCAGTCAAGTCGGGTCTGACTCATAGCAACCCTATAGCACAGAGTAGAACTTTCCCGTAGGGTTGCCAAGGAGCATCTGGCAGATCTGAACTGCCGACCTTTTGGTTAGCAGATGTGGCACTTAACCCAATATGCCAACAGGGTTTCCGTCTTATTAACATAACTTCTTCTAATTCTGCGTTATGAACATCACAGAAGTAGGATTTACAATACATAAGATAACCACATCAGATGACACAGTGACAGACACGCATGGGAATCATGGCCAAGCCAAGGAGGCACGTATTTTGGGGAAATACAACTCAGTCCGCAACAGTTGCTATGAATTTAACTCACATCACATACCTTCTGGTAACTTTTTTCCTTAGAACAGTCTGTGTACTGTATTTTTTATTATCACCTGGAGTAAAATCATGGTCTGGAAACTCCCAGATGTTGTCCCTGCCACCACAACTTGCTTTGGAAGGATGGTAGCATCTCTAGATGCTCCTACTGGCATTCCACTGCTGCATCAATTCAAACAGACACTTAAAGCACCAGCCATTCACGGTGGTAGCACCAATAGGACCCCACTGGGTATTTCCTGAGAAAGTGAGTCTTCCCGTCTGGGGAGTTCCCCTGGTTTCCCAGACAGAAACCCCAAGAATCAAATGTGATGGGAAACACATTGCTGTCATTGCATTTCCAAGAAACGCTTTTGCTTTGAGGAGGTGAGAAGCTACGGGGCTGGGATCAAGACCTCTGAATTGATTTGGTCCAACTCGGTAAACAAAACAGCCTTCAGTCACTAAAACTTCATTTTGCTACAAAATATATTGCAGGCATTCTTTCAGATAGCTTTTCCCCAGACACCAGTTAGCAACACAGTCTTGCAGTCAGTTTGGCTTCCTCCCTCTTTCTACTACAGAATATGGAAGGAAAAGCTAGGATCCCTTCCAAGATTCTAAACTGATCAAATACTGCAAAGCCCACAGCATGCCACAGAGTCCCTGTGTACGTGCCCGCTGCCCCATGAACTGACCTAGGAGGCAGAGATGAAAACTTGAAGTTATTATGTTTTAAAGAAGCCCTTTGTTTTCTTAAAAAAAAAAAAAAAGAAACTCATGGCCATCAAATTGATTTCAAGCCACAGCTACCTCTACTGAACAGAGCAGCGATGTCTCTCAAGGTTTCCCAAGCTCTCAGTCTCGACAGAAGCACACCTTCACTTCCTCTTCCAGCAGAGGGGATGGTGGGTTTGAACCACGGACTCTTTGGTTAGCAGTTGAATGTTTGGCCACTGTACCAGCAGAGGTCCTATTAAGGGGCGCCAACCCCAACACCAAACTCTTTGCCATCGAGTCACTTCTGACTCATAGTGACCACAGAGGATAGAAGAGAACTGCCCACAGGGTCTCCAAGGAGCAGATGGTCAATGTGAACTCTCGATGTCTAAGTCAGCAGCGGAACTCTTAATCACTGAGCCATCCACCCAGGGCTTCGGAGTCGATTCCGACTCATAGTGACCCTGTAGCAACCCCAGAACTGCCCTATAGAGTTTCCAAGGAATGCAGGTGGATTCAAACTGCCAGCCTTCTTGTTAGCAGACATAGCACTTAACCACAGCACCACCAGGGTTTACAAGAAGCCCTGTAAATATAAATTATCTAAGCTTTTTTGTTTTGTTGTTGTATGTGCTACCAAAAAATTTGCTTTTCATTTCCTATGGTTCCTATACTTTCCCCACTCAAATCCTTTCCTCCTTTAGTCTTTCACACTTTTCTTCCCACCGGAGTGGTTGGAATGTATTCCTAAGAATCCTTAATTTATTGTTAGAATGTATTTTCTGTTTACATGTGGTAGTTTCCTCTCTTCTTCTGCTTTGTTATGGTTTCTTCTCTTTTTTGTTACCAGTTTCCTCCTTTTCTCTGACTCCCATTTCCACAAAGAAAGTGGAAGTACCAAAATAAAACAAAGGGAAAAACCTGAAGCTAAGGAAACACACAGTTAAGAGGCATAGAATACCTTCTGTAATATTCTCACCTCATGCAGAAGTTGGAAAATGAAACTAAATTCTACTACCAGTGGGCAAAAATACTATTTCCCAACAATGGCTAATATTTTTTACCAAGGCAATGTGGTAAACAGCCTATAAAGCTAGTCTATAAATAAAATCTGGAAAACTAAATTAATAATGAGTGCTACCACATATACTCTATTATTTTGATCTTACATTTGCTCTCTCCTGAAGGCAATATGTGTTTTTTTAGCAAATAAAATTCACCATCCATGTTTTCCCCATTATTTGTATTTTTAATGCATTAAATTTATAGTCCTTATGTTTTTCCTCAATCTTTCATCATTTGCAACTTTGTCTCCTTTTCTAAGTGGTTTTCTACCAAGACTTAGGTGAGTTTCTCCAGAAGGCCTCTCAGCACCCAAGTAGGGCTAGAACTTTGTATTTTCACTTCCACGATACTCGTCTGTACTAATCCTGCTACACTTATATTACCTATTTTCTGCATCTGTCCTCACAAAGAAAGCTAGGGCCTTACCTGGGCCATCTGTCTAGCCCAGGCTTAGTGGTGGCCAATATAAAGTCTATTAATTCATAGTCTTGCCTCATTATTTTATCAGACCATTTTGAGTTGGATTATTTCACTGACTACTCAAGCAAAACACATACATAATTAAATTCATCATCTTCTTCTTGATTTCCATCCTTTGGTATCATGTGCTTCATCATACAAGCTCAACCCTCAGAGACATCTATATAACCTGCCTTAGTCTTGATCCCTGCACGAACACAGCTTCCTAATTCTGCTGCTCTACTATTTGAATTTTATGTCCTATCGGGCTTCACACCCTATTCCCTCCATCACTGCCTTACTTCAGAATCTTGTTCTTTGCCTAGAGTCAACTACACGATGACTTCCTAACAGTTTCCTCTGTGGCTATCTCTACACGTGCTTTGATTCAGCCAGTAGGTGCTGTCTAGAGGCATCTTCCTGAAGAACTGTTCTAAACGTATTAACAGCTTTTCTCCAACCTATGATGCCCCAAGGATCTGTCAACTATGTGTAAATGCCTCTGCTTGACCTTCAAGTTTATCATAGCAAGTTTCACCTAAACAGGAGGGCGTGGGATGAAATAACTGAGAAAAGGTCTGCTCTTAACCCACGCAGGGAACACAGTGTTTACCACGCAGTCAATTCCTAATACATCATTCCTAAAATGGTGGAAAGGACTACTCGGCTATTACCCAAATGGCATCATGCCACTCTCTTGCATTGCGAACTTTTACAGATTTCCACAGTCTGCAAGACAGAATCCCAACTTCTGATCATGACTTGGTTTTCATATGTCTTTCTCATCTCTCTTCTACCACTCTTCTTTAGGTATCCTGGATCCCAGCCTTGTGGAATCACTCACTTCTGTTAATACTGAGCCTCTGTATACAGCTTCCCCAAATATATTCTTCTTTCTCTGATTCTCTGTATGGCTTCTATTGGTCCTTCCTTGACCCATCCTATTAGGGTAGCATAACTCTACCATGAACATTCTATCTGTCTGCTTCTTTCTATTCCCCATTCTGCTGAGCACTGGGACAAGCCTTCTTCCTGTTTTGTTTCCTGGTACCTAAGAAAACTGGGTGAGTGATTTTTTTTCTTTTACTGCCCATGTCTTTGGACAAACTACTTAACTCACTGGATTTAATTTTCCACTTCAGGCTCCTTGTTCTCTATGCTGTGTTCCACCCAAACCAGAAAACTTGCCTTTTCTTAATTTCGTGTCATTTCCGATGTCATTTTCAATTTTTAATTAGGGAAATTTCTCCCACATTTCAACACATGCACATATTAAAAAAAAAAAAATCTGTAGTATAATGCTTTTGCTTTTCTAGTTTCTGAAAGTATTCTACCCAACAGTACTTAGTAAGACTACCTCACAATTATAATACATTTCACCAAACATTGTGTTGTTGTTGTTAGATGCCATTAAGTCAGTTCCGACTCAGAAACAGCCTAAGCACAACAGAACAAAACACTTCCTGGTCCTGAGCTGTGTCCAAAATCATCCTATCTTCTCAATACCATCATTCCCGGCACGGAAAATACACAGTACGCTAAATTAACAATTCTGTGCCTTGCAATAAACACCAACACAGTGCAAGAGAACTTGAACATCAAAACCTTGGGTCTGTATATGGGAAAGAATATATAATTTTATAACCACTGTAAGACTGAGACATAGCTTTTTTCTTTGCTTACCTGCAATTCTCTCCTTCAGCCCCAACCCTTCCACTTACCTTATATTCTCATTTGCAGGAACTTCCGGCAGCTGCACAGTAATCATGCCGTCCAGGTTGGTCTTCCCAATGAAGGTAGGCTTGGTGCGGAGCACATCGGGGGCAGTCTTTGCAGTGACCCTGTGCTGAAGACCACCAGCACTGTTCCCACGATTTGTCAACACAAATGAATAAGATTTCTCAGGCTTCAGGTTGACAATTAACTTCTGTGTGGCTCGGCCATCCACCTCTTCTACCATTTTCCCATCGTCATAAAGAATCTAGAGAGATACAACCAATTAGAGAAGCCTGCTCATCAAAGAGGTAACCTATACTTTTCTAAGCCAATGTGCACTTGCAAATTGAAAATACCGATGGGATCCATTTGAATTGTGGGTGATTGTCAATCCTGGTGGCTCAGTGGTTAAAAGCTCAGCTGGTAACCCAACCGGTCAAGAGTCCGCATCCATCAACCACTCCTTGGAAACCCTACGGTATGTAGTTCCACTCTGTTCTATAAGGTCACTATAAGTTGGAATCAATTTGTCAGCAATAGGTTTGGTTTTAGAACCTAACCCATTAAGTGTTCACAATTTTAGAGATTATACCAATATGTCATTATATAAAGTTTCTACACAAATGTACAACAAATACATGCACAATCCTTATATGTTGTATATGATTTTAATGGGGTGTATGCAAAAAGTGTTCCAGGTTTTTTACATGTTGCTTACACCCCCTCTCTTTTTTTTTCCAAGGTAGGTTTCCATGCCTGCTCTGAAATATATTTTTACTTTTAAAAATATTTCCACATTCATTTCATAAATTTGTACTTCTTGGTAACATCTCTCAATGTCAAACCAGAGCTTAAAATGTGCAAAAAATTCAGGTCAACACACAAATTCAAGTACTCCCAGGATACTGCAATATAAATAGGTACGAATCATCTGAATTTCATTGACTGGTCAGTAAACAAAAGCACTCTGCCTAGATTTAAGGAGTGCAAGCTGGAAGTACTAGGTAACCTACAAGTAACACCAGCCTTGTGGTTACCCCTCTGCCCCTCATTAGAGCGGCACGGTCACTCTGCCAAAGCACCAAGCTCCATCTCTTGCATGAAAGCTAGTAACGAGCACAGCATGTGGGTCTGGCCAAATCCAAGCGGTCTGCAAGCCTCGCAAATAATTTACCCCACTGGAATGCCCCCTGCACTTTTACCTGTGATACCTCGCAAATGAGAACTCAACTTACTTTGAAAGGCATGGCAGAATTATAATTCTCTGGAATCTCCCAAGACAGCAACACTGAAGTCTTCATTACTGCTTTGACATGAAAATTTTTTGCAAACACTGCTGGAAAAGGAAAAACAGTGTATTTAAACTATTTCCAAAGATGTACACCCTGACCTTCTCCATCATGGACCACAGAATTTAAGCTATGTAGACAACTAGATATTGTCTACTTTGAGCAGAGAGAGAAGTATGATTTGCCTACCTGGTGAGAGCATTTATTTGAATGCCCATTCTCATATAGATCTCTCCTTCCTCTCCAACTCAGTCAACTACATTGTACTTTCCTTACCTGAGGACACTGGGTGCTGTCAGCCAGACTCGCTTGGCATTCTATAACTGAAATCTAAGGCATCCACAATGTATCAGGGTTTACATACTTTACCTGTGTGCTTTGGCTGAACCTATCAATATGAATGGTCCGATCAGTTATTTATAGCTTCAACATACTGATTTCCAAAGACCGACATTCCTTTAAAGCAGGAAGGCCAGAAGCAGACAAATCCTACCTTGATTCACAGGCAGTGTCCTGAACTGGACACTGGGGCTATATGGCCCTGGCCCTTTGCTCGTGTGAGCACGTACTTTTACATCGTAAGTGGTATCTGGTTTTAAGCCACTGAGGGTCAGGGTGGTATCAGCTGGAACAATCAGCTGCTCCACTGGGAGGAGTGGGATGTTGATATCCCTATAGAGAAGCGTGTACTTGGTGATAACGCCATTTCTCTCGGCCAGGACAGGTGGCTGCCAGGATAACTGGACGGAAGTTGATGTGGTGCCATCCGAGTGGAGGTTTTGAGGGAATCCAGTTGGGACTTCTTCTGGAACTGAAATCTCCTTCACCATCTCCTCCCCAAAGCCCACTTTGTTTCTGGCTGAGAGCCTGAAGACGTATGATGCTCCCTTGTGGATGTCTGTAGCTGTGAAATGATCTTCTTTCTCCGAGAACTCAAGAGTCGTGAGTGGCTCTACATCCTTGCGGCCGAATTTGAGCCGATAGCCCTGAAGGGGTCCAAACGTGTCCACAGGAGGGTGCCACTGAATGAGGGCAGTATTCATCTGAGTGTGGCTGATCACAAGCCGGGGTTTCCCTGGAACTAGAGGACACAGGAGGGAGTGGTCAGGCTGACTGGTATAAATGTCCATGGTTCTGCCATTGATGAATGAGAATGTCAATCAACAGGCAAGCTTACTTCTTTATTTATAAAAAACTTAAAAAAAAAAAAATCTCAAGGAATGGTCTATAGAACAGCATCAACCACAAAAACCCAAACTAGTTGCTACTGGAACAGTGTTGATTCATGGTAACCCCATGCATTTGAGTCTAGAAATACATTCCCTCTTTTATTCATTAAAGGAGACTGAGATATCAGAATCTGATGTTGTTGGCTGGCACTGAGTGAGCTCTCCACTCATAGCAATCCCCTTCTCAAGAGAACATATCACTGTCAGGTCCTGTGTAATCCCCATGATCTGTGATGGGTGAGATCATCGTGTTCTCTACGGTTTTCACTGTCTGATTTTTGGAAGCAGATTACCTGGCCTCTCTTCCTAGTTCATGTCAGTCTAGAAGCTCCCCTGAGATCTGTTCACTATCAGAGCAATACATAAGCTTCCGCTGATGGGTGGTGGCTGCCTATCAGCTACAATGGCCAGAAAACCAACTGGGGTCTTCCACACTGAAGGTGAGAATTCTACTGCTTAATTGACAATGCCTCATTAGAATGCGGTAACTGATACATTCCAGGAATTCTTACTGAAAAAAAAAAATTAAAGATGTTGTTTAAGATTTTTCACACTCACACCATACACATCTCTCGGTCCACAGAGAGATGATTCTGGGTAAAGAACCATCAAGTACACGTAACTAATAAGAATAACTATAACAAATACTGATTTATCAAGAATATGTAATATACCAGGTGTTGCACTAAGAGTATTACAAATAGTATGTCATATAATTTGTATTCTTCAATCCTCACTATACTCTCAGGTTAGTTATTATCATCATCTTCATTTTAGATAATAAGAAAATGAGATGCAGAGAGGTACAAAACCATCCGAGATCAAATGTCTAATTATTGAGAAAGTTATAAGACAAACCCTGCTTCGTCTGAATTCATAGCTCTGTTCTTTTTGGTTGCTTCTAAGTTGTCTTTTTTTTTTTAAAGTACAGAATAACATTATTTTCACTTCCTCATGCCTACTTTGCACCTTGTGTCTATAAAGCCATTATCAGTCATCCTTATCAACTTCTCCATCTGTAAAATGGAGCTTATGTAAAGACCTGCCTGATGCTGCTATTGTGAATATCAAATGATGCAATGTTTATAAAAATCTCAGCACAACACTTTATATCCACAACACGAACTATAATTCTGAGCAATCAGGATATTAAACTTTTTGTTGTCAGGGACTGTTTGTGATGAGTTGAGAATTTATTTATTTATTTAAACTAGATTAATTTTGATATACTTGTGAAGAGTTCTAATCTACTTCTTTAGTGCCTTACTATATTTAAAGATGGGCAGAACAGCTTCAGACATCCAAAGAGTAAGGCTCTAACCCATAACACTGCCAGATTTCTTCGGCAAGGAGTGAGACAGGGAAAGAGAAGACATTATCACCAACACCCAAAACTAATCAACTTAAAAGAACAGGGAGAAATGATGGGCAAAAAAAGAGGCAAGTGAATACCAGTGGGTGACTGGAGATAAAAGACAGTGTCATGGACATGATGCTAAAGGAAAAGACATAGAAAGATGATGAGGCAGAACATACACTACAACCCTATATAGATGACCTGGTTGACATATTTTATAGTTCAGAAAGTTGAGACCCAGGTGGTGATGGGCTTTGTCAAGATGTATCTCTATCCTCAACCAATGGTGCTAGAGCTTTGCTTGTTTCTCATGCTGGGTAGGTTCACGGTAAATTCGGATACACAGCTAATCTATTTGCATGGGAAGTTTATAGTGGTAGCTATATATGGGTGTGTGTAGAACGCTGGCCCAGGAACCAAACTAGAGTGTATGTCATGTTTTCTTAGGGAAAAATACACTTACAGATCTTATCAACCAATTAACAAACTCTACAGCATGACCCATTCATAAACTGGGGATGTCTTGACTTTTTCCATTTATTGTCATTTTAAGTATACTTAAACTTCTTTTTGTTTTAAACTATCCCTTTAAGGTTGACATTGGCAACATTCCCCCATTCAGGTGTCAGTGATGGGGCCCTAAATGAAACAGTCAGGTCTCTGTTGAGAAAAATCCACAGTGAAATAGGACTTTCAGCGGACAGTGGATTCTTCAGTAAGTTAAACCTAATGAAAACAGCTGGAGAGAGACACAACTGTCAACCTCAATATTCTCCAAGGAGGACACTGTTGGTTAAACTATTGTAAAACTTTACTTCCAAAGGACTTCGTAACAGTATATACACTACATATTCTTTTGAAAAGATACATATGAGGTGGGATACATAACAGTTTAAAAAATTGATACAGATCATAAACATAAATTGCTTTCCAACAATATTTGTCACACATTCATAAATACGTGCACGATTGTCTGCTGTTCTACTTATCGCTAAGGTAGAAACTCGGAGAAATACAACACATTCATCAATCCTCTCTCTTTCCGATACACACAAAACCTGACTTTTGAAACTGTGCCTCTGTTCTTCCATGGTAGATACAGCTTAAATGGGATCACTATTTTTTTGTTTTTTGATGCTGCCATGTCCTTTCCTTTGGGGATAGAAAGGCTTATGGGCTTCAGTCACGAGATCAAAGTAGTGTTCTAAAAATATCAGTGCTAGTTCTGATGGACTAGTTCCCACTGCTGTTCAGGTGCTCCCCAGTCCGCTCTTCACTGCCAGGTCTACACCAGTCATTTCTTTCTCTGGCAGAATTTTCTCTAAGCCTAAAAACCACGAGACAACCAACTTAGAAGTACCAAGAAGCACAAGCATGGGACTCAGGGAAGAATCAAATGCTGAAGTAGCTAGGGAAAGAGCTCCCAACACGGCTAGTAATGTGAAAGCATACCTAAGCTTACTATGAGCAGGTAAATAATAGCTACAGATTATTAGCCCTGGGTAAGAGTTCTGGGGTGATCGTGGTGTTTAGCCAGGGAGTAACACAGAGAATGAAAGAAAAAATAGAATAAAGTTCTATCTCAATTTCTAGATTCCAGAAACTCTTTAGGTAAGAAGTATCTGCCCACCATCCACACCATACAAATACCTGTAACCAGTACAAAGGCAATTGAATGGGAAGACAAAGGGGGCTATAGCAAGATCCAGGACCCGTAACGAACGCAGACTCTAGCTGGGGAAGTGAAGACACGAGGTATATGGTGCTAGAAGTGGTGGTGGGTCCAGCGTTTCTCAATGACTTGGAGTTATCGCGTGAACCACTTTTAAAAGCCAACCCAGCCTCTGGGCCAATGGTTCTGTCGCCTCTGGCAACGGAGCAGGTGGGTTGGCAAAAGGAGGAGCTTAAACAATTGGTCAAGGGGACCTGGAGACCATCTGGGTGTCTTTAGGAACACACCAGAGAAGCAGGAAATCTCAAGTACAAAGTAAATAACCCAACTGTAATTTGTTATGACATATAAACTCTTTTCCCTTTTGTCTATTTGATTCTTGACATTCCCTTATTATAGTCTTTCCTCTTATAAGACATTTACGATTTCAGAAATAGTACATATTCTCTCTCTTTAGCTTAGCAATAGCAATCACTGAAGACCAACCAAGACATTCTTGCCCAACGGCTCTAAGCTTAGCATCTAATTAGCCCTGCATCTAAGCAGCAACAATCACAATTGATTGGCCCAAACCTCTTATTTCCAAACTCTTTGGGTAATAGTCATTCCTTTTGATCATCATTAAACACAGCCACTCCGCACAGAACTGAAATTCATGCAAAAATGAACAGCAAATTTTAAACCAAAGAATTTGCTGGATGGCCTTAAACTTCAAGGCTTCAGGCAGTTAACCAATTAAGAGGAAGTACAGTGATGGGAGTATTAACAAAAAAGCTAAAAAAATGGCATAATTGCTGAAGCATAAAAACCTACATTTCTTTTTTTTTTTCCCAGAGCATCCCTCAGGTTGCATGAACTCTACGTGGCATGCTTAAGTTATAACCTGAGCTTGCATTGCAAAGATACGGTCATTTACAAACTTGAGGGACACCAAATCATAAACACACATATCCTGCAATCAGCAATTTTACTATTAGATGAAAATTTCCTGAGAATTCCTGAATTCTCCATGGGAGCCACAATTAAATATCCTTGTAATTGTGGTTATTAGGGGCTCACATCTGTGAGAGAAACTCAGTAATTCTTATCGTCATAGAAATATATGAGGATTTTTTTTTTTTTTTTGGTAACAGTATACAAAATAAAATGAATTAATATGTTCACTGATGGTGAGGGAATAAACCATGACTGGGGAAAGCTTTTTGGCTGGTAGGTTGGCAGCAATGGAAAACCAGAGTGATTCTCTTGAAGACATTTTACACCTGGAGTCTTCAACCTCCTTCCCAGGCTCAGTGGGGAGGTCTGAAAAAAGTCAGCGTGCTGGCATCTCAATCTTGAATCTTCGTTCTCTCAAAACAGTGTCTCTGTGGATTAAAACCAATCTGAAACTGTGGATGTGTATTCCAAAAGGTTTCTACATACAAATAACATATGGAATCATAAGTAACTCTTTGTACGGTAACCAGAGGGGTCCTGGTGGTGCAGTGGTTAAGTGCTTGGCTGCTAACTGAAAGGACAGTAGTTCAAATCCACCAGCCACTCCAGTGTAGAATGATATGGCAGTCTGTTTCTGTAAAGATTTAGTGCCTTGGAAACTCTATGCAGGTAGTTGTGCTCTGTCCTATGGGACTGCTACAAATTGGAATCGACTTGATAACAGTAGGTTTGGTTTGGTTTACTACGATGGAAAAGTGATGAGCTGGTCTACAGGATGCTACAACAGATAAAACTATTCCTCTATCTAGGATTCGCAGTTCTTGGCTATAAATCCTTTGCCTTACAGGGCTTTCATCTTATGGACTAAAGGAGTTGGGTGCTTTGTGTAAGACAGCTCAGCAATATTAAGACATAGTTAGGAATATGGACAGGAATTCTAAACAGTTAAGCACAATGCTACTAATCAAAAGGCAGGAGGTTCAGACAGACCCAGAAGTGACCTGAAACAAAGGCAGCAAAAACCTTAGAGAGCACATATCTCTGACACATATGAGGTCGCCCTCAGTCAGAACCGACTTAACACCAACTGTTTATTTTTTGGAAATAAATGCGGGTGAAGTAAATGTATTTCCTTCATTTGGGCAATGGAGTTCATGGGCTTACCCTCGGTAGTCTACCTTCTACTAAAGGCTGCTACATGCGCAGATAGCATCATGGATTGCACTGTCTTTCCCCGCAAAATATATGTACTGATTTGCCTTGGGTATGAGTTCCAATGCAGTGCAGTTCCTCTGACGTGTTGTGAATCCTGCCTCTGTGAAACTGTGGAGGGAGAATGGGCAGCAGTTGTGCTGGGGAGGCGGGACTCAAGTGACCAGCTGTGGCATGTAAGGGAGAGAAGTGAGCAGAGACAGGTGGAAGCCTCATATCACTAAGACTGAGAGAAGAGCACATCCTTTGGACCTGAGGTTCCCGTGCTGAGATCCTTTTCTGGAACTTGGACTCAGCCTACTGGACTGTGTACGAATAGACTTTGCTTTGTTAAAGACATCCACTCATGGTATTTCTGTTGGAGCAGCACTAGCTGACTACAGCAGCCAGCATGGCCCCCTCTACTTCACTGAATGTGACTCTACCATGCAGGGTAGGCAATCAGCTTGATACTCCAGTATTCTTAAACCAGGAAACAAAAAGAAAAAAAGCAAGCCCAGAAGATTCTATCCTCAAGGAGTCTTGCCATCTGTAATCCGCCTGCTTGAGGCTGTTCCAGGCGGCGGCATGTGAGCGAGGCAAATCTTATGACATTTAGACAAATCTGGCAGTCCATACGGCCCCCAGGAGAGCACTCAACATCACAGCTGTTCTTTGCTTTATGTCTTTACATAGAGGTGTGTTCCTAAAAAGTTATAGGAGAAATGGTTCAGAAGGAGTAAATCAAATCATAGTTCAAATGTTTCATGGAAGAGTGCTATATAAAGGGACTGGAGGAGAATCCTTTTGTAATTGTCTCTTTATTGATTTTACAAGTCAGGAGTCCTCTCATACTGGCTGTTGCCAGTATGGCCCACCAACACCATGCTAAGGAACACTGAAGAAGCTTTGTTCTTCAGGAATAAACAATTCCATATTTGTTAACCCTCTTTTTTCATGGCCCCTAGAAAACTCAGGAAAAATCTGCTGCAAAGGATCTTTTTAAAGTATTGAAAAATAAAGACGTCACCTTGAAGAGTAAGTGTACCTGACTCAAACCATGATATTCTCAATCAGATCACATGTATGTGAAACCTGGACAATGAACAAGGAAGACAGAAGAACTGATGCCTGGGAATGGTGGTGGTGAAGAATGTTGAATCTACCATGGACCACTAAAAGAACAAACCTGTTCTGGAAGAAGTACAACCAGAGTGCCTCTTGGAAGCAAAGATGGCAAGACTGCATATTTCGTACTTTGGACATATTGGTCAGGAAGGATCAATCCCTGGAGAAGGACATCTTGGTTGTTAGAGTGCAAGGTCAGCGAAAAAGAGGCAGACCCTCGACGGGATGGACAGACACAATGGCTACCACCAATGGCTAAAGCATAAAAATGATTGTGGTCATGTCACAAGACTGGGCAGTGTTTCGTTCTGTTGTTCACAGGGTCGCTATGAGTTGGAACCGACGTGACAGCACCCAACAACAACAAGGGGCTCAAATGGTTAAGCAGTTGATGACTGGCCAGAAGGTTGGTGGTTCAAATCCACTCAGCAGCTCCTTAGAGGACGGGCTTGATGACCTGCTTCTGAAAGGTCACAGCCTTGAAAATCCTGGTTCTACTCTGCACACACGGGGTTGTCATGAGTCACAAGGGACCCAACGACACCTAGCAAAGACCACTTGCATTTCCATGATTCCTCCTTTGTGTGCCTCATCTTCTGTGCAATTTCTATTCTGTGGGATCCCCACAGCCAAGGAGTGAGGAGAAGAAAATGATGACAGACTAAAACCCTAACTTATCAATCCAGTTCACTGTGGCAACTCATCTAACAGATCCGCTGTTCAGAAAGCCTGACAGTGTTGAGTAAATTCTCTGCCTGGGTGATCTTCCCTCCAGATTTGCACGGGATTTGTTCTTTCATATTATTTAAGCCTCAGCTTACTAGCTTTCCTCTAAGAGGCCTTCCCAAAGCACTCTTCCCAAAACAGCTCTGCAGGGATGCTGAACTGCTCCTGCCTACGCACCTTTTTTGGCCTGTAACATCCTGACCTTTCCTTATAGACTGAGTACTAGAGACCCTGGCAGGTGCTTGGCTGCTAACTGAGAGGTTGGAGGTGTAAGTCCACCCAGAAGTGCCCTGGAAGAAAGGCCTGGCTATCAATCTGCTTTTCCCAAAATCAGTCCTTGAAAACCCTGTGGAACACAGATGGACTCTGACATACGAGGGGTTGCCAAGAGTTGGAGATGACTCAGTGATAAATACTTTTTGGTTTTTTTGTTCACCTGTTTATTATCTAGGTCCTGGCTAGCAAGCAGACTTCAGCAAAGCATGGTCTTTTGGTTTTGTTAATAGCTGTATCACCAGGCATCTAATATAACAGATGTTCAAAGAATGTTTGTTGAAAGACTAAATGAATAAATTAGGTAAAACACATAACTTGAACTATTTTCCTTTCTCCTGAATGACGTTGGCACAAAATACAACCACTGATAATAGTCTACTTATAAAATCTAGGAACCCTGCATCCCAAAGAAACACATCCCACATTCAGGAGTTTTGATCTGATTATAATTTTGACTCCGTCATGATAAAGACACGCAGATCCACTCATACCATTTGGAAAATTAGTATGAGTGTCACCAGACGCATGTTGCAAACGTATGTGCACTGCGGTGGTTACCTGCCCCCGTGGTGGACACCAACTTGGGCTTGCTGCGAGCCCCATCTCCTTTGGTGGTGTAGGCTGTGACAGTGACGGAATAGGACGTTTCAGGTTGTAGCCCGGAAATGATCATGTCCTGGAATGACACAATGAAACGACGCTGACTCAAAACATGCTACCAAGGCCCTGAGGGGACAGTTAAAGTCGGGTTCACCCTGCGCATGCTTGGTCATTCCCTGCAGCCATGCCAAGCACTGGGGACTTCACGTCTGCAGCTCATGCGATGGTGGTCTGTTCTCATGCTGACACTGAAGTGAGGTCTCCAGCGATCCTAAAGGGTAACTCTTTGGGAGAATCGTTAAAAAGGTGCAATCTGGAGCCAGACTTCTGGAGATCTTAAAATTGGAATCTGGCTCTGCTTAGCCGCTAGTCAGGTGATGCAGGGCCAGTGACTTCTCCACCCCCACTGCCACAGTTTCCCATCTGAAAACTGCAGGAACAACAGGACTCTAAATGGTGAGTAGGGAACAAAATGAGTTAAACCAGGTGACTACCTTGAACAACGTCTGGCTCCTAGTGAGTGCTCTATAAACTAGCTGTTACTCGAAGAAGCTCCCCATATGCGTTTACTGCTGCGGGCTGGCCCACGGCCTGGCAATGGGGCTCGATGCCAGTGCAGTCTGTTTTATCACCATGTAAGTATTTATACCTAGGTATCTGGAGAAATTTCCTAGCATTCAAGTAACTTAGTACTGGTTGACTACATAGGTTACGAATCAAAATCGTTACACATCATCCAAGTATCTGTTGGACCTAGATAGCTGCAAAAACTTCCAAATGACTGCTAACTTGTTAACAGTATAGGTTGTGAACCTAAATCATGACACACGTAAGAGAATTTTCCAGTGGTTTGTACAGCAGGCCATAAAACCAAAGGATATGATGGGATCTGAGTTCCAGCACTTCACTAACTGGGGTTCAGCGAATTCTGATTATAGACTTTAAATGTACAAACTACTTTCCAAGCTCTTGCTTTTCTCTTTGTAAGAGTCCAAAACTGAGATGGTCATAAGACCAAATGATCTTTGAAGTGCTGCTCTGAACTGGAGGTTAAATGATCTTTAGCATGCTGGTTGTTAAGTTATTGTATGCATTTTCTTTGTATCTACAGACAGACAGACACAAACACACACAAAGCAATACAAACTCCTTTCAGATGTTTGAAACAGTTAAGCTTTCAAAACTGAATATGGACACGTTTAAGAAAATGTTTGGGTTTGGGTCTCTAAGTGAAGGGATCTGATTCTGTGAGGTACAGTAGGAAATTTTTTTTGACAACGCAGTAATGGGCACTATGGGACTCAGTTGTTGAATCTAATACCGACTATCCACAGTTGGGATAGCTTTCTGACAATGTGCTGTTCTCAAAACAATATCATCAATGCAGAAATTCTCAGATAGAATCCTGCAGGGGCACAGGAAATACGACTGTGCCGGATCAACAGACTGAAGTGGGGAGAATTAATTTTCAGCACTTTGGAATGGTTTCACTCCCACTGCAGAGAAGAAACAAAACCAAGTGAATGCCCAACAGTGGTACTGTAAATTGCGGTGGACACACATGCTATTCCAAAGGTTGTGATGGGTAAATTCCAACTTCATGGTTTCCACATTTCATCTAACATATCCTGAGTCTACAAGGAAAAAGAACCAAGGCTTAGTTCTACCACTTAATGTGGCAAGGGACCTACCTGTTTTACGCCTTAGTGATACATCTCATTTACAAAACTGGCATGAACCAGGTGTGTCTATCCTCTTGCACAAGTTGGTATACGATGGTGCAAATAATGCACTTTTGAATTGGTCAAGTTGTCAGCTGTGGCATAATCTTAGTTGTACACCTCTCAAGAGGCTGTGATAGTGTCATCTCTTAGGGTGAATTTCCCCCTTTAAGCTGCATGTGCACTTCCTGGGTGGTCTCAAGATCTTCTGTGTGGTAGTGTGTCTGACACCACAGCTACACTTTCTCAGTTTCCTTGTCTCCTTCCGCCCTGTCTCAACTCCACTTTTCCCTTCTGCCTGTTGAAGATTGGCATCTCCTGAGGTTTAATCACAGTACATATCTGCTATGTTTCTTGCTAGTCCTGGAAAAACTGCATTCATCCCCAAACTTTAAAGAATTTTACCTTCATATCGCCCACATCTCTTGTGTGTTCCAGTGGTACATGAACTTGAAGTATCTATGGGATGCCTGCCCTGGACTGCTCACTATGACCTCAAGTTCAGCTGAAGTCTCAGCATCATTCTCAGAAGCTGACTTCTCCTCTTTACTTCTGTATTTTAACTACTGGTAACTTCAAAACTTATATACTGTCTTTGACTTCTTTCTTGTCCTCACAGTCTTAGTAAGTTTTTGCAAACTCTTCTTTTAAAACCTTGATCATAACTGTCCCTTTTTTTCCCTGCCTCAACTTTGAATTTGTATCACTTGATAAACTAGTAAAAGAGCTCTTTTTACTTCCTGCTCCAATTCATCCATTGAGTCACAGGTTTTTGAACTGTAGGAAACAACCTATTCAGTATGTTATCAATCAGTTCAGTCAGTAATGAAGTGGATTAAAAAAGAGAGAACAGACTTGAATGAAAATATTCCAGTTTCTCATGTTATTTAAGATATTTCTTTATAAAACATATTTATTTAAGCTAACAGATGTGTGTGTACGTATCTATGAACCCACTGTGCCATGGCATATAAGGTATTTTTAGCGTGGGTCAAGGTAAAAAATGTTCATAAAATTCTGCTATACCATCAAGTCTAAGAGAACTGATACCTTGTCCATCCCATTACCAAGGAATGCCAAGGTAAATCCCGTGCTATGACAGTATTTATCTACCAAATGAATGAATGCCTCCTGCCAACAGTGAGCTCTTCCTCTTTTCTCTAATATTTTTTCACATCTTTCTGGCACTGAAGAGCCTAAGACTCACTTTGTAACCTGACAATGAGAAACTGAAGTGACGCTTACGATGGAGACACTTTTTATTGCTTTGTGTTTAAATAATGACATTAATATTATAATTTATCTCTTAGTCTTATTTACAACTAACTTATTTAGATGAAATCTTCTTTTGTGTCTACTGGGCATGCTCATTGTCACCTGAATATACTATGACTACTTCGATGACTGCCTACAGATTTGGACTTTTGAAAAATATGCGTCCGCTCCTGTCACTCAGCACATACATACTTGTACACGCACGCACGCACGCACGCACGCACACACACACACACCCCTACATATACCCTTCCTCACCCATTCCAGCCCTGCTCATCCACTAAGTTCTCCACTAAGCTTCAAGACTTCTGTCATCCTGGTCCATAGTTTCTAGGTTCATGGCTTCCATTGAGAGTGGCCCTCATCCGCTAAATTCAGTATACACGGCTTTAGGTCATCTCTTTTGTTGCATTCTACTGAATCTTTAGGATGTCTGCATCCTCCCTAGTCACCTAGGTTGTAAGCACCTGGGAAGTGGGTGTCACATCTTGTGTCTCCCACGGTACCTTATCTATAAGAAGCTCTCAATAAACATTAAGAAACACCCGTGTCTCATCCTGTTTCACTCAAGTCTGCATGGCTCTGTGAGGGAACTTGCCAATTCTCAATAGAGCTAATTAGTCCCAGAATTACACGTTACCCACAAATCTGTAAGCCCCAGAGTAATTCATGAGTAGCCACAGCAAACAACTGGATAGCTCCTCTCTGTGATGCCTCCACTTTAAGCACGCCTCTGGTGACTGTGTTGAAAGGTAAGGTTAGTAGCAGCCATCATAACAAGCAGCTGGAGCCCATGACATTCCTTATGCAGTCAGCAGCACCATGCCAAGGCCACAAAAACAGAACGAAAAAAGTACCACATAATGAAAATAATTTTGAAAATACATGGTTAGTTCATGCACTGGAGCAGACCGTGTGTCACACCACAAAAAAAGTGAAGAAAAGTATCAGAAAACACAAGCATATACAATCTGGCTTTGAAACCAGTCATTCATTACTCACATGTTCGGTAGTATCATCAAATTCCCACTGATTAAGATAAAGAAGTTTTGGATAGGGGGAGAAACAAAATAAACAGAAATGAAATTTGTAGCCTTAAGAAAGCAACGTTGCCCTCCTTACATTCACAGAGAAAGAATAAAATAAGCAATTGAAGCAGAGGGCATCATCCAAATCCAAGGAGAATCAATGTGCTATACTGCTATTACCCAGTCTCAATTGGTAAACTAAGAGTAAGTGCAGTCTGGTACTGTTACCACTACCATTAGCTATGATACATACAAACATGTATTTTAACGTGTGGCTCCTTCAAATGAACCAACAAGCCATAGCAGAAAGCCAGTGGTTCCAGTTTTATGCTACTTTGGGACATTTATTTTTACTTCTTTCTTAGGTTACATAATTAATTCAAGTCACCTATTTAGATGAATATATTTCATTAATATTGAAATATTATAGCCCTAATAAAGTCCTGTAGGGTTTAACGAAATTTCAATGAAAGTAATGGAGAAGGTATGGGACAGGCAAGAGAAACACACCAGGAAAATCAGCAATTAATAAAGAAAATCAAAGCAGCAGACAGTGGTGAAACAAAGATTAAGCTGACATTTAAGGAATCTGGTATCTGACAACTCCATTAACCACCATATTCTAGGACCAAAACGGAGACAGAATTGCAGTTCTGTATTGTGTAATATGAAATAATTGAAAAGCAAATGCAGACATCAAAGCCTTATGAACATATTATTTTCTTTTTTTTAACTGCAAATTCAAAACAAAAAAAACTGTCCACAAGGGCTTAAGTAATTTGAAAGTATGAGGACTTTCTATTTTGTGTGTAGGACAAAATAAGCATTTCTAAGAAGCAAGGTAACAGCCACTTGCACATATTAAAGGAATACTGTCAATCTCCACTTCAATTCACAGAAGTGGCCTTCAAAGCAAAACCAGACAACTGGATTTGGGGAAGGTAACTGACATATGAGTGTATATCCTTAAATCAGAATGTTCCAGATAACACTGAAACACACACAAGCACTTTGGTGAGCTGATTTGTATGGTAAGCCTTTGGGGCAAATGCTCTCCATAGGGCTGCAGGGATTCTGCTGCCTTATTTTCACAGAGAAAAGAATGCAAATCTCGATGCCCTGATATAGGAGTTCTCAATTTGTTTAATAATCCTTTTTACTTTCACACGAGGTGAGAGGATTTCATTTAAATTATATTTTTGTCAAATTTTCATGAACCACTTTTCTTTTTTCCCCCTGCCTAGCTACCACTGCATGCGAACATTCACAACCTCCCAAGAGCGTGGGCACAGCCTAGGTTGGCTAGTCCATGCGCTAGGTACAATCTCCAGCAGTTATAATGCTAATCTTCCATTCTGGGAAACACGGCACACAAAGGGATTTATTCTAAGTCCACCCTTGAGTCACCTCCAATTCAGGAAGAAAACAATAATTTTCAATGTTTTGTTTTAAACAATGATGACAAGGTAGTGACACTGGTTAAAAACCACAGTCCTGGGACCACCAGAATTTCCCATACACTACCACTCATTTCATATGTTTCCTAACTTGGTTCAACACAGGGGATTCTAGTCCATCTCTGGGAAACTCTAACCTTTTGACCATCGTTATTATTATACTCATTTTCCAGTACATAAAACAATTACATCAAGTATGGAGCTATTTAAAGAAGTACTGACTACAGCACTACCTGAGTACCTGTCTCCAGCTAAGACATTTGTCACCAATCAATGCTATACCTTTAAAAATTGGATCAACCTAGTTTCAAGCAATTTTAGCACAGCCAAAAATAGAACCTCTCAGCAAAAAGTGTTGCACAGAATTCTTCACTTTGATTTGATTAAATCAGCCATATTTTCGAAATCAGAAAGACAAACTTCGCATGAGTTATAAAGAGTTGAATATCTGTTTTTCATTGAAGAATGGTGACATGTTTGTAATCAGACTCAAGCATCCTTTCATTACAACTCATTTCATCACCTGATGGCAACACTAATTAAAAAGATGAATGACAAGTGCACATCATGTGCTTTAGCAACTAAAAACCTGGGATCGGTGCACAGGGTTTTGGCAATGTTAACAATTAAAAATTGGGTGCAATTTTTTCAAGATAAGGACAAAGATAAACATATGACTGAAAACCAGAGGTGGACGACCTCAGGGCCTTACCTGCGCATCTGCTAGCATGACATCCTTCAGCATGGGCTGGCCCTTGGGCTCCCCGTTCTCCATCCTCACGTAGTGCACCTGGTACCCTCTGATTTGGCCATGCTGTTTATTGGGCACAGGAGAGCGCCACGAGACTTTAACAGATGTTGAGTTGACAGCCTCCACCTCGACTTTGCGAGGAGGACCACTGGGAACTGGAACAACATCATTGGATAAAAGAAAATTACAGGCACTTGTCCCACCCAGTCAGCGCAGTTTCTTTACTTAGGTTTTTTTTTTAAAAAAAAAAAAATAAGAAAAAGAAATGGGTAGACCCACTATGTTTCCATTGCGGAACACAACAAACATTTTCAAACCAATGAAAATGCTCAACCAATCTGCTCTACCTTTTAAGAAAAGATCCAAAAACATGACCGATGCTAAAAAGAAAAAAGAAAAAAAAAAATGGAAGAAAAAAAGAGTATCAGAGAAATAGAAAAAACATGTAAAAATGCACAAAAGCCAAGGAAGATGCTTTGAAATTCAAAGCATTGAAGCACAAAGAAGTATAGCATTGAAATAATAACAAAAACGAGTTGTTGATTGTTGTGTGTTTTTTTTCAAAGGTTTCTTTCTTTCTTTTTTTTAATATAGCAGAGTAAAAAGATGCTTGATTATATGGCTTATCTTCTCTTTTATTTTTCATATCAAAGGTATTCCATATAACAGATGCCAAAAATTGAAAGCTGAGCATCGATGTCTCTTAAAATAAACAAGACAAAAAAGGCAACAAGAAGCTAAGAAGGCAGTTTTGAATACCTCAACTTCAAAATGCAAGAAAAAGAAGTGACTGCAAAAACCCACGCAACACACAGAAGACTTTGGGTGGAGGTACAGAGAAAAGGCTGCATCGCAAACTGTTCTTTCAAAAGGAGGCAAAGTATTGTGCTGAGATTGAAAATTTTGTTTTTTAAAAAAAGATATATCTATATCTATGCCCAGGTTTTGGCAACGACAGGCCTTTGGCAAAAATACTGAAGAGTGATGCTGGGTTAGGGAAAAAAAAAAAAAGAGCAGAGGAAAATGGAAAACTGTTCGCCTATTACATGACAGTAGACCAAGAGTGTGTCAGAGGGTGCAAACTGACGAAGCGGAGGCAACATACCATCCTCATCGGTTCGAATCAACAGGGCCGAGCTCTCGGGGCCGGGGCCAACATCTGTGTGGGCTGTCACAGTAATCCGGTACTCAGTCCATTTTTCCAGCTGTTCCAAAAGGTACTGGGCAGTGTCCGCAGGAATTCCCAAAATCTCACGAGGCTTGTCATCTTCCCCGTCCACTGCTGCATACTTGATGGAGTACTCCGTGATCACGCCGTTCTGCTTTGCGATGGGTGGAGGCAGCCAACTTACCAAAATGCTAGTGGAACTGGGGCTGGTGCAACTAACGTCTTGAGGAGGAGCGGACGGCTCTTATTTTGGTAGTGAGTTAAAGGAGGTTTTTGAGTGAAAGAAAGGACAGGAGTGGTTGGAAAAAACAAAATGATAAAACAAAAGAAAAGGTAAAAATAAATAAACGAACGATAAAGGCAACGAAAAGAAACAGAAATAAACAAAGGCTTTGAAATGTAAAATAAACTTGTACAGATCAAGTTGTGTACCTTGGCTTAGTCACATGAAACAACCAAAAAATGAACACATGAGCCAAAATAAATGGTTAAATAATGGGTGGGGGGAAGGTGAGGAAATGAAACCTCAAGATAATGGAGCCTCAAATAAAATTACCTACCTGCGATTTAGATTCTTCTTCTAAAACAATCTCTCAGTATCTCCCACCCTGTCCTAAACTGACTACCCAGCTTCATGAAAGCTGCCAAGAGGGCCAGCTTTAAGGACTCAAAGAGTCTGATGACGCGTCACACCTGTTGGTCCGAGCCGCCTAGAATGAGGACATTCTAGAATGAGGACGATTCATATACAGTATTCATTGGTGAAGGAGTACTTAACTGGAAATTTGCAGTCACTGCGAAGTTCCAGTTGAAAAACAAATAAACAAACAAACAAACAAAAAATAAAAGAAAAGAAAAGAAAGCAATCAAAGCCCCAACAATGGAAAACAGTTTCACTAGGACTGTCTGGAAACCTGAGTCTGCCTGACGGGCTTTAGTGACAAGTGTGAACCTCACGGCGATCGGAGCCCATACAGCCAGCATGCAGAATCGAGAAAGGAGATGAACGCACAGTCCCGGGTTTACCTACCGAGGGTAATGTCAGGGTTGCTGATTCTGACTGTAACTTGTACTTACCCTATGTCAGCTTTCAGCTGTTTTATTATAATTCTTCTTGAGACACCATTGCTAGTGAAAAATTAGAGCCCACCAGCAAATTTTGGTAAAAATCAATTGTCATCACCTATCCCTCATGAAATGTCAATAACACAGCCATTCAAAAGAACCATTTAAAACAAGCTAACAATAAAAACCTAAACTCTACAGCACCACCTGGAAACACATGACACATACTTTGCACACAACTGTTTATAGGCAATAGAGTTTATGTATGAGATAAAAGCTACACTTTCTGATTGCCCTTTTAAAATCAATCTGGTCCTTTTTTCAGCTATTTTTTCCATACAATTAACCCAACATATCATTACTTTAAAAAGCAAAAATTAAAAGCTAATAAAGAGCAATGTAGTTAGTATCATAATTTTTTTAAGTTAACAATATATTTTTTTGAAAGGGAACAAACAAGTGATTAATCATTGTATGCCTATGGGCTCACTGCTGGTACAGTGCTTACACGCTCTGCTGCCAACTAAAAGATCAGCAGTGCACACCTACCAGCTGCTGTGCGGGAGAAACACATGCCAATCTGCTTCTATAAAGTGGTCAAGTATTGGAAACCTCACAGGGCAGTTCTACTCTGTTCCACTGGGATGCTAGTGGTTGCAACTAGCTTAAGAACAGTGGGTTTGATTTGTGTGTTTGCATGTCTGTATACACAAATTTAAATATTTGTGAACATACATATATATATATACATATTTATATATATATACATATATATATAGGTAACCTACATGGCAGAATGAGTGATGCAGTCTTAATTGTTTTTAATTCAAACGTGTTACTTGGCAATTCCCTTAATACTAAGGAGTGTCAGGAGAATCCAATTGTTCAGCAGATTATTAGTCTTTCCTAATTTTTGTGCCTTTGATCATGATGATAGTGAATCACAATAAAAAGCTCCTTAAACCAACAAGAAGGAAATACCCACAGGGCAGCCTTGTCAATTTAAAAGATTTGCAAAATCACTACAGTATCATTTTTTCGGATTCTGACTACAGACTGTTATATCTCAAATTATAAAGCTATTTTATACGTACCATCCTTTATTTATAATAAATTGAGTTGTTCATGTTAACAGCAAGGATTCATTTATAATTCTTTTGAAAAAGCTGATTTAGTTTTCACTTGCTTGCTACCTTTAGACCTCTAATGCTGTAGAAATATATTCAGCAGTGCTCGAAATCTTCACTTTGATAAAATAAAGAGCAGATAAGCTTTTGACAGGGTTTTAAAAAGTCCCTTCAAACTGTGTGTATGTTATGGAAAACAGTGAGGTTCATACACCATGAAAAATATCACACTGAAGTATGTCACATTCATTTTAATTAAATGCCTGATTTTAATAATTTATCCTCTATAATAGAATATATTTTAGCTTGCCTGGGATTCGAAGCAGACATAGGGAAATGGCATTAACTTACATACTTCAGTCTTTAAAGGGAAATAAATTTTATGGGAATAAGCTATAATCATGAGTGGATTAAGAAACAGAATCCTAATACTTTTCACAGAATAATCATGTTTCAATAAAAGGAATATGAATGTTAACATTCAAAAAGCTTGAAATATTTCAAGAAGCTACAGAAAAAGATAGTTGACTTGCTTATACAAAAGGAAATTCATCTTACACAATGATCTAAATTTTATGTTGGTTGATAGGTCTAAAAACTAGGTCAACATAACATCTTCCTTACAAAATGTATTCATATTTTACATATCAGCTGCCTGTCACTATTCAAAAGACAAAGTACCATGCAATGAAGCCTAAGAAAATAATTTCATATAACTCTTCAATTCAAAGTAAATTATTATCTAACAGACTAACTGCAGTTACTTATTAATAAAGAACAAATATCAGTATTACAAATCACCCAAGTTTCAGTAAAAACAACCTTCCATATAATATTTAATGCAAACCAATACGCTCTGGGCACAGTGAATCCCTGTTGTGATAAACACAATTATGTTTTAGCCTAACACTTCCAAACAGAAATTGAACCTGGGGAAACAAAATACAACTTAGGACTGCAAATCTACAGTAAAAGCAATTGTGATTATTCCATTATTCCAAAATTTGCTCAAATAGAGATTTTCTGTGAATGTTCCAAATTTCCACATGGACTACTTGCAGAGTTAATAACCAGTCACAAAAACAGGGTTGTTCTCTGAGAAGGAACAAACAGGCAAAATAAAGACTGGTTTGTGAGCAAAGTTACAACCAAAGTCCTTTAAAAAAAAAAAGTTGTGCTTTTGCTGCCTCTTTGGTTTGTTAAATCTCTCTTCTGATTATTTTGCTATTTTCTCAGCCTGAGTTTTGCCTTACCGTCTTACAATTTTTAAAGGGGGCTTGATTTATGTTATTTGTTTCTCTCATGGAGGTCTTCTAACTTCTCTGCAAGTTTTTCAATTTGGGGACTGGGAAAATGGGGTCTATTATTTGGACCAAGCCTGAAGCCATCCTTGATCATGACTAGACTCTAAGCCCCCAAAACTAGATTCTCCTTGGCACAGAGGTCCCTAAGTCAAACATGTGAGCAGGCCCGTTTGCTGGAGGTGGGGTGTGTGAAAACTGGCAACAAGTTCTAGCAAAAAAGCAAGCGATGAGAAAAGAGAGACACCTACTTGACTGCATGGTTCTAGCCGATATCTCAGCCGTAGAAGCACCCAGCCCTTGCGGAGAGCGTGCGGCCAGACGGAAGTAATACAGGCTGTTGGGTTTCAGCCCTTGTAACCGGTAAGATGTCCCTGGTTCAATGGTAATTCGTTGCTGTGAGTGAATAATAAGAGAACTCAGTCATCGTCATCAAGAGCTATGGGTTCTTCTTATTATTGTTTTTTAAATCCCATTTTCCTGTCCATCTGATATCTGACATCCAAGGTTACAATGGCATCAAAAACAAACAAACAAAAAAAAGTAAACCCACAAAAAGAATCAACAGGGAGTATCAAGGACTCAATGAACCCAGTGCCATTGAGTGAATTTCGACTCACACAGCAACCCTACAGGTCAGAGTCGAACTGTCCCATAGAGTTTCCAAGGAGCTCCTGGTGGATATGAACTGCCAAACTTTGGGTCAGCAGACGTGGCATTTAACCACTACACCACCAAAGTTTTCCAGGACTCTATTAGAATGATGTAATAAAAACATTAGCATTTGAAAGACAACTTGTTACAGACAGTAAGGCAACTGGAAACAGCAAAGAGAGATCTTTCTGAAGTTGACATAGCTGTACCAAGGCATCAGCTAAGTGGGGAATGGAGAGGTCAACTCCCACGAAAAGCATTCTACCCTCAAGGCACATGGACTGCTGTCAAAGCCTTCAAAAGAAGCTGACACCTGCCTGTGTCACTGGACTGCGTCCAACATGTGCAATTTCAGTGGCTGAAAGATGTCTAGGTCAATTCCAGTGAGCTCACGCAATCTGAGGGTTGCACTGTTTGGTGCCACCGAGGCAGTTCCAATCCATAGCGACCATAGATGCAAGGAATAAACATTGTCTGGTTCTATTCGAGTCCACTGTTGCAGCCACTGTCAACCCAACTCTTGGACAGCCTTCTTCTGAATTCGCTGACCCACCCCTCCACCTAGCCTGGGACTCAGTTTGAGCAGGTAGTTCTTCCCCAGGTGTGGTCTGACTGCCTTCCAACCTGAGAGGCTCATCTTCTAGCCCCAGGTCAGGCAACGCTCTGCTGTGACTCATCAGGTTTCCACTGCCCAGTTGTTTTAGAGGTAGGCTGCCAGGTCCTGCTGGGTCTGGAGGTTTGCTGACAGCTTTCCACCATGAGTAACCCTGCTGTTATTTGAAATATCAGTGACATAGCTTCCAGCATCACAGAAACACGCAAGCCACCGTGCTACAATAAACTGACAGATAAGCAGTGGGAAATACAGAGGCCAAAAAAATATGACCTAAACTAGTACCCCAAAACAAAACAAAAACCAAGCCTGTTGCCATCAAGTTGACTGCAACTCAGAGCTATAAGACAGAGCAGAACAGCCCTTAGAAACTTGGGGTTTCTAAGAAATGTCTGATGGATTCACACTGCTGACCTGTTAGCAGCTGTAGCTCTTAGCTACCACACCACCAGGGTTTCTGAACCAGCAACAACACCTACTAACATAAAACTTAGGAAAGCCAGAACCTGTACAGGGCAGAAACTTATCAGAGAGAGAACACTGAAATTATTTTCCACTTAATAGAGATGGTGAGAAAAAGTGGTGACTGTGTCCTGTCCCAGGCAGAAAGCTTGCAAGACCCAGGGAAATGAAAGAGTCCCACTGAGACTCGGCTCTCACAGGTTTCTCTACATACAGTTAACATGAGGTGGCTGGAAATGACACGCAAACTTGGCAGACGGGGGCTGGGACCAAAGTAAGCCATTCTCACTGAAGAAAGCTGGGTGATTTATGTGAAGCCATCTCATTACTCTGGATCAATTTAAAATACTTTTAAAATTTCTTTCTAAATACAGAACCCAAAGCAAAGGAGGGAAGAACAAAGACAATCATTTCCATAACATTTAACAACATACAGGACATTTGAAATAAAATGTCTTTAATCAAATGTTGTCACTCTTACATTGAATGCTTGTACCTATGTAGTAATAGCAAAAATAATCTTAATATGAAAAAAATCAAATACTATATGCTATTCATACAAGCAGAAATTAGTCAAATGGAATTCAAATATAAAACCAAATAAAGAAAGCAGAAATCATCACAACTGGCCCAGTAAGAAACATCATGATGAACAGAGAGAAAATACTCAAGTTGTCAAAAGTTTCATTTTACCTAGAAACAGAAAAAATGTCCACGGAAACCACAGTCAAGAAATGAAATGACTTGTACTTGGAACATCTGCTATAAAAGACCTCTTTAAACTGTTAAAAGCAATAGTGTTGCTTTGGGGAGCAAGGTGCACCCAACTCAAGTCAGGGGCTTTTCAACAGCCTCATATGCATGCAAAAAGCTGCACAAGGAATAAGGAAAACTCAAGAAAAATTGATGCTGCTTGCATTGGCAACCCGGGTGGTCCAGTAGTTAAGTGCTATGCCTGCTAAGCAGAAGGTCAGCAGTTCAAATCTACCAGGTGCTCCCTGGAAACTCTATGGACAGTTCTACTCTGTTTACAGGGACACTACGAGAATTGACCGGACGGCTGCGGGTTTGGTATTTCAATTGTGGGGTTATCAAAAAATACTGACTCTATCATGGAGATGGAATGAGTCTATCTTGGAAGAAACAGAGTCAGTATGCTTACTGGAAACAAGGATTATGAGACGTTTTCTCAAATGCTTTGGACACGTTATCAGGTGGGACTAGTCCACAGAGCAAGGCATCATGCTTGGTATAAAGTAGAAGGTTGACAAAAAAAAGGAAGGCCCTCAAGAAGACAGACTTACCCAGTCCCTGCAACAATGGGCTCACACGTAACAATGACTGTGAGCATGACACAGGACCAGGCAGTGTGACAGCCCTCTCGTACACAGGATCGCTAGGAGTCAGAACTGACCTGATGATGCCCTAACAACCCCAGACGTAAACCACTTAAAACAGCACTTGGTAATACATGTTTGTGTTAACTGTATTATTATACTAATTTTTGTTTCTCTTTCCATAAATTATTAACAATTTCCACACCTTCTATCATCTACTGTTATTTTACTTGCAGGTCATATCCAAACTCTCCTTGTTAATAAAGACCACTTTCCTCACATTTGGATCAACTGGTTCTCAGTATACAAACAAGTATTTGCCTCGAGGCCTGCTCCTCTGACCTACTCTGGACAAACTGATTCCCTCAAGGCCTTTTATTAGCATACAGTGCTGACGTGCCACATGCCTACCTGGTGACTTTGGGTACTTTATTAATATTAACGTAGAAGAGAAATAAATGTCTTAGCCTTCTGGGACTTTCTAGCCTTCTACAACCTGGTGCGTCTGTGGAACTGAATACAAAAGAGTTCTAGAAGGGGCTATAGTTATTTTCTCTCTCTTTTTTCCCCCCTTAAAAGCTCCAAATAGCCAATCTGTGATTTTGTGGGGTTCACGTTACTGTTTTGATGAATAAATCTTTTCTAGCAAGGGTATCTGTGTGTAGCTGACCTTTTAACAGTACTATGGAAAGCCTGCTGGTGTAGTGGTTGAGTGCTACATCTGCTAACCATGGTATCTGCAGTGGGAATCTGCCAGGCACTCCTTGGAAACTATGGAGCAGTTCTACTCTGTCCTATATGGTAGCTATGGCTTGGAATTGATTCAACAGCAGTGGGCTTGAGTTTGCTTATGTAAATACAGGGAAGGAGAAGCCTGTTCTAAGGATCCTAAGTGGCACAATGGTTAAGTGCTTAGCTGCAGACTGAAAGGTTCAAATCCAGCCAGAAGCTGGATTTGAGAAAGAGCTGGCAATCAGTTTCCATAAAGATAAAAGCCTGTAAAACCCTAAGGGGCAGTTCTACTCTGTCATGGGGTTGCTAATGTGGCAAAATGACTTGAGGGCCACCTAACAACAAAAGCAGCAAGAGCAGCAAGGTCCTGTCTCAGGACAGTGTCAGGAAGGTGAGAAACAGAGTCTTACCTCCTCGCCATGTTCCCCATCTTTGTACACCAGCTCGTAGTTGGCAATGGTGTCTGACCGCGGAGGTGTCCAAGAAAGCAAAATGCTTGTTTCAGATTCAGGTTCTGCTCTGAAGTTCAGCGGCTGCCCCGGTACTGAAAACAGGGAGGCAAAGGACTGAGCACACTCTCAGCAGGCACACTCATCAATTCCTCCACAAGTGCATCCCTTTGTAACACATGTCCACACGCATCAGCCAGTGGGCCGCTAGTTGCCTTACACTGCCTGAATTCACCTCTAAGTATAAAGCCCATGTGTCTGCCTCAAGGAACAAGAACAATGTTATGAACACTGTCCCTGTCCTTGAGGAACCTGCCACCTATATGAGATATTTATCCATCCCTGAGTTCAATTTTCAGGATGATAAAATTACTTCATAATGTTGTGATGAAGAATAAATGAAGATGGCTTATATATAACACACTTGGAATGCTGCCAGAAACATAACAAGTGCTAAATAAATATAACCTATTGTTACTTTACAATGGATGGGAACTTAGTCTCTAGCACTGCATCTAACTTTGAAATGATCTCCAATTATGTTTATGCATTTCTGTCTTCACTCCATTAAAAAGACCCAGAGGCAACAGAATCATCTAACATTTTAACTTACCAACTCACATCTTGAGAAAGTGGAAACAATCATTTGTAATTACTTTTAATTCCTAAATGACTGTAAATTACTGAATATAGTAGACTTATCAAAATATAGTTTTTCCCCTAGTCGGACAGAGATAAATACTACACAGATTAAACTGTTTACAGCATGTGTTTCTTAGCAGAAATACGGTTAACTTATAATAAATTCCATGAACAGTTCTCATTCCTGTTAGTTGCTTACCATACAGGACACAAGGAGAAGAGCCATCTGAGACGCAGTAGATAATACAAAGGCTATCCATCTGAGAGGCACCCTGGTGGCATAGTGGTTAATTGCTATGGCTGCCAACCAAAGAGTCAGCAGCTCAAATCCATCAATGACTCCCTGGAAACCCTGTGGGGCAGTTCTACTCTGTCCTGTAGGGTCGCTGTGAGTTGGAATAGACGTGGTAGCAATGGGGTTGGTCGTTTTTGGTTTATCCATCTGACAGGGCCTCATTCAAATGTTGCACTAGAATAACTGACCACCCAAAATTCTAGTCAATGACTAACCTCTCAGTTGCTCTTTCTCTATTGTATACAAGGCTGATGTTGACATGGCTACCATCATATTGTTTTGGCCAGTGGCAACCCTAGTGGTTGGTGTCCATGACTTTTTGGCTGTTGGACATTACCATCATGATCCCTGATATGATGGCATGTTTCAGTGTGCTTTGAACATCTATCCAAATTCTAGAAGTTAACATGATAATCTTAGATACATTTAATAACAAGTAGAACACCAGTATTTCTCACCAGAGGAGAAAGGCCATCTAAATTGTGTTTATGACAAGCTGAACACAAATATTCAAAAACACATATAAAATAATGCGAATGATAGATGACTTGGATCTCTTAATTTTATAAATCTTATTAACGCCTGAAGTCTCCTTTCCAAAGGAGAGGAGGTCTTTCAGGATACAAAAAGCATCCCTTCTTTTTTTTTCCCTTTGTCTCTTTTTAGTCCCCTCTCTGTAGCATGACTTTTGAAAAAAACTGCCTTTTGTTTAAAGAGAGATGAAAAATCTCAGTGTTTGCCAAGAATGGACTCTAGGATCCCTACTTATTCCTGTCTGGTTCATTGAATTGTATGTCTAGATGTGTGTCTGTGGGCTTGTATCTGGGAACATGTGAGTCTCTATCTGTGTGCATGTCTGTAAAAATGTATGTAAGTGTCTGTGTACACTCATGCTTGAACAGATCCTGAAGGTCACCAATAATCAGAGCTTCTTCTTTCCAGTTTCCTACATCATCTTTTCTCTTTCCTTTTTTTATCAAAGGTCTTGAGGTCCTCATTAATTTGATGGCTTCAGGTACCTGGTCTTTGAGCAGTATATCTTTTTTTTTTTTTTTAAAGTACCTGCCCAGTAGGGGCTCTAACACAGTCAGTCTGACTGAGAGGCTGAGACAAAAGTAGATAAAAGATCAAGGAACAAGAGAAGGGAGAACCCAGGGAAATAAAAAACAAACAGGCAAATAGCAAAACAAATGGAAAATGCATTACTTCTAAGGAGGAAATACCAAAAGCAGAGGCAGGAAGGGAAGTCGAGAAGGATCAGACAGATGGCAACATTATGACTGGGTTTTAACGTTCAGAGGATGAAAGGTCTCCCCAGCCTGAAAATACACACATGCATACGTACACAGTGACCACCTTTTCTCTGGTTTTATTCTGTTCTGTGTTTCTCCCCACCCCCTTTGGGAAAATCCTTCCTTGTGAGAATTCTTGACTCAAACCAGCTTGAAATGTAGAATTGCCAAGAAGTAAAACCATGGACAAGGTTGAAGGGTGATTCTCAGAATAATGATTACTTGTTACTTATTTCCTCCCTGCGTAATGTTGGTAATACATTGGGAGGACATTGATGGACAACATCCTGGAAACCAAATTAATTTCTTGTTTCGATTGTTTACTTGTGGTTTTTCATTTGTCTTGAACTAGCTCCCAGTATTTCATTCTTGAGGAGTGACACCGAATTCATCAGATCTTCTCATTCTGTTCAGGTCTACTAAGAGTCCCCTCCCTCCACAGGAAGGCCCTGGGTGGTGCCAAAAGTAACCAAAAGGTTGATGATTTGAAGCTCCCAAACGGTCTTTGGAAGAAACATCTGCAGATCTGCTTCTCAAAAGGCCACAGCCATGAAGACCCTATGGAGCCCAGTTCAGACACACCTGAGGTCACCAGGGTCATAAATGGCTCAGTGTTAATTGGTACATCAAAGTGCCTGAGGGTGCACTGTCCTTTTTACACTTCAGCAACCGAAGTGGCGGCTAGAGAACTTGTTGGTAAGTCTCCTTAGCTAAAATACTGGGATTCTCTTTCTCTGCTTCCACAGGCTTCTGCTTCCACCTTCTTCTGAAGTGGTTTGAAGGAGAACATCACTGACTACAGATAAAACTTGTGGTCTACCCATAAATGCCCAGGGGTGTTAGGCAGAATGCTTAGAGGAGTGAGGTGGACCACGTGGGCCTAGCGTCACTTGAAGGAGACGATGGTGCTCCTTGTCAGAAGATTCGGGCCTTGTGGACATGAGGGCTCTGTTTCCCAAGAGCTTTCAACGTTTCACAACAGAAGTGGATAAATCAATCTTCTAGGTAAACTTTTCCATTCTGAATGAAGAGAACTTTTATTTTTTTCAACTATATGAATGAATTAAAAGGTCTTTACAGGTTAAATTCAGTGAACGAGCCAGTGTCTTAGATTACTTTTTAATCACAGCACGCTCTCCTACTCTTCAGAAGCTCAGTCAACATCTACAGATACAGCTACTCAGATTTTCTTGGAATTGAGGATTTGCCTAAAAGGTATCACCTCCATGGCTTGTTTCGTCATTTCTGAAATACGCACATATGAAACAGATGATTCAAAGGAGGGGGGAAGGGTACAAAATTTATGGACTTAACCTTTAAGTTCCCCAAGTATTTTCTTCCTAGTGACCACAGTGCATTTATGTAAGACTTCTGGGCATGCCAGACTTTCTTATTTCTTCTCCCTGTATCACTCAGACACACAGGAGTATTTTATCATTTCTTCCTTGGTTCCTTAGACCACTCATTGTGACTAAAAGGAGCCCAGGTAGCACCACGGTTGTGCTCAGCTGCTAAACAACGGGCAGTAGTTCGAATCTACTAGCTGATCTGAGAGAGAAAGGTGTGGCAGTCCAAATTCCGTAACAGTTAAAATCCAAACCAGACCTACTGCCATGGAGTAGATTCCAATTTATAGCCAATCTACAGGACAGAGAAGAATTGTTCCATAGACTATCTAGGGAGCACCTGGTGGATTTGAACTGCTGACCTCCTAGTTAGAAGACAGAGCTCTTAACCACTACGCCACCAGAGTTTCCCCACAAAGATGACAGCCCTGGGAACCTCCCAGGACCATTCTACTCTGTCTACTCTGTTGGGTATCACTCAGTCGGAATCGACTCAAGAGCAGTGGAGTTATTGAGGCTACAGAAGTTCCATTTTATATTTCTATTCTATCCAGGTTTTATGTATAAAGTATATTTATACACTTATTACCTATGTATGCATACACAGATAATATTTACATTTTTAATCTTTCATAGTCTATGACAAACACCCTTTCCTAATGTCATTCTTTGACTTTTACTTATTCCCTTACTCATTAACTGAGCATGAATTTTATGTGAAAATCTGAGATTCTGAGAAATTCACAGGGAGGGAGAGGTAGAGAAAGAAGAATCCAGAAGATAAGGGCCATCAATCTACATTAAAAAAGGAGATGCGATAATATTGGCGAGGAACCCAATGTGCAATTTAGACATGGAAAACTGATGTGAAAATGGACAACTGGTTATTGCTGAAATATCTTACTTTAATAAGGTACATGCTTTACAACGTGTCTATCAAACCTATTGATAAATGAGAACAATAAAAGTGACAGCTAAAAAAGACAGGGGTGTACAGAACACCAGAACAAAATAAAATTTAAAACTAGGAGCCTGATGTAGAAGTGTTGCAGTTCTAACACCGAACAAGTGCTTAATACAGAAACCACTGTATCGTTCTTACTCAACTGTCAATATCAATAAAGAAGTTAAATCTTATTAAAGATGTATTTACAACCGGAGTTCCTTTAGTCAGCACTGAAACTGTCTAGACAAAGGCCTTCAACTGGGCTCTTAACTTTGGCTACTGGAAATCAGTCTTCTTCTGGTTTGTTTAAATAGGTTTGTTGACATAGACTAATGAAATGATTTATAAAGTTCCTGGAACTTTACATCACAGTGTCTCTAAATGTCACTGTTTTATATTATAATAATTATTCATGGCCCGTAATTTGTAGTACAATTAACCATCTCAAAATGTTTACCACTGATATCGCTCTCTGTTATTTAGTAAATGAGTGTTTTTCTTTTCCCTCCAAAAACATACCGATCGAAAGATACACACATAAATCAGACTTTTCCCAACATCTGTTACGTGCTTAGATGTTCAGGTCAGATATGCTTTCTAAAGGAAGCTCAGAAAGAATACACACTAGAATTTTTTTAATTTAGAGGACCTTTAGTTAGCATGGAAACCCTAATGGTGTGGTAGTTAAATGCTACTGCCGCTAACCAAAAGACCAGCAGTTCAAATCCTTCAGATACTCCTTGGAAACTCTATGGGCAGTTCTACTTTGTCTGTAGGGTCACTGTGTGTGTGTCAGAATCGACTTAGTGAAAGTGGTTTCTTTTTTTTTCAATTAGCATGAACTTTTAGCAACATCTATTTTAACACATTATGCTTAGAATATGTCAGTTGTTACTTCTGAAAATCATCACTGTTTGTGTTTCTTGTAAAATAAAAATACCTCGTGCACACCCACTGTCTTCAGGTCCATCCCGACTCACAGTAACTCTATAGGACAGAGTAGAACTGCCCCATAGGGTGTACAAAGAGTGCCTGGTAGATTTCAACTGCTGACCTTTGGTTAGCAGCAGTAGCATTAAACCACTACGCAATCAAAGTTTCCAAAATAAAACTAGTTACTTCATATTCTAATTATATAACCAGAAAGAAAACTGTACAATGCCCTATTCATCCCTGGTTGTGTTTTTTAATAATGATTTTTTCCTCTAGTGCAATATAAATATTTTCCTTGTCAATGACCATATATTCAGTATATTTTCCAGGTAAACCAACTGCCAGTGAGTGTAATGCCAGTAGTCAAAGCTACGAGAAACTTCGGAGACTGTACTGTATTTCCAGAAAATCACCATCTGAACCAAAATCCTTTTGTAACTTACACATTTAAACTCTTCTTAAGACGGTCACCTGCACTAATATTTGCAATAAAGGAAAATTCTCTTTACTGAGTATTTCACGATCCTCATTTTACATCAGTCTGTGTAACAACTTAGATAAAATCACAAGTTATAGTCTCTTAAATTCACTTGGATCCTAAATACTATTTCTTTGGAGTCTGACTCTAAAACAAAAACAGGAATATTCACATCAGGGAATTAATGATAATACAAGGAAGGGATCAATTTTTTAATGCCAGAAGAAATCAAATGTACAGTTTTCTGCATCACTGCCCGTTTTACCAAAACAAGTAGACACCTCTCATCCTTTCTCTTCTATTTATATTGATTATGATGACAAATTATGTGTCCACATATGCATATGTAAGACAGATTTTCTGATACAAATGAACAAAAAGGGGCTAAAAACATTATGTGATGAAGTGCACATAAAATTAAAATATACTTGTGAGATTCAGGCATATCACTAATAGGGAAATTTTAGTGGGTTTCAAAAAGATGTATGATTTCAGAAAAAAAAAAATCAAATTCCTAAATTTGATATGACCTCTCTAAAAGGATGTTTCATAATGGTTTCATTCCTTTTTCCTAGCAATGATCCTAGGAATTAGCCAGTCAGCAATAAAAGAAACTCAGCATTAATTATATCAGAAACTACCATCACTGTATTTGGCAGGTGTCCACCAACATTAAATGGCCTTTGTTAATTAAGGCTATAGAACAGATCAAATCATTGTGCTATTTTAAAAGGTTTCTTAGCCTATTGATCTTGGCAGACAGAAGTCATTATGTCATTATATATCTTCTCAATCAATGGGTATTAAGCATATAACTATTACAGGAGTGTCTTTGGAAATACCTTAATGTTTGAAAGAGTTAGTCAAACAGATATTGGGAACAACTGTTCTAACACATTCATGCCTCATTCATCTCGATCTGGGTTCTGTCATTAAATTAAATCAGACCATCAGAAAGCAGAGTGTCTGGCTCACATTCGCGGAGTGCCCCCCCCCACAATACACTCTTCATTTCACTGAGTTCAGATCTCACGTTATATTATGCACTCTGGTGATGCAGAAAAATAAAAAATATGATGTCTTTCTAAATACCCCTTCTACACTTTTCAATACATTGCTATGGATACCACTGTTCTCTATCATTAAATGTTTTGATATGATGGTTCTCATGAGTTTCAAAGACTTTCATATTTTCTATGAATTCAGTTCCAGGAAATCTTTTGTTTCTCAGAAAACTAAATCATCCTGTCATCAGAAAGTAAGAGTTGTAAACAAAATTTTGTTGTTAGAAAACTCAGAGCCAAATCTAATGACCAAGTATAATAAACTTTTATGGGAAAAAGGTATTCCTTCTATTTTCTTTCAGATAGTTTTATTTCCTATTTAAATGGTTTAATGTACTTTTACACTATAGTAATCTCATAGGCACCTCAAGTATTTCAGAAACAAATGCCACAGTTCTTCAATAAAAGTATGAATAAACACCACACTATGCTCTTCTCTCCTGCCCCTGTTTTCATGGAACACCTGGTAGGCACAAAACTTCCAAAACTATCATATTAGCAAATTATTATTATGAAAAATAATGGTGGTTGAAATTACCCAGGGTTCCTGGATTTACATTCAAATTCTCTACTTATTAACTTGATGACCTCTAGGGCCAGTTAATGAATCTTCTTTTCAATTCTTTATAAACCAAAATTTCCTTATTGGAAAATGGGCTAAGTACAAATATACCTCACTGAACTGTGAGACTACATGGTCAAGTTCACAGCATGGTGTATAATGCATTCTAGCTGCCACTGTTAGTATTACATATTACTTACCGGTACCTTGGGTGGTCCCTAGGTGCTTAGCTACCAACTATAAAGTTGAAAGTCTGAGTCCACCCAGAAGTACTTCAATAAAAAGGCCTGGTAATCTATTTGCAAACAAAATCAGCCCTGGAAAATGCCATGGAGCACAGCTGGACTTGACACACACGGAGTCACCATGAGTTGGAGGCAACACAATTAGCAACTGGTTTTTACACACACTGAGGTGGCAATACTTTTATTCATGATCTAACCTATCCCCCCAAGGTGGCTATTACCTTGGATGACAAAACTGAATCCCAGTGATGCAAAATTACTTGTTCATCATCATAGAGCTACTGAACAGTAACCTGGGATTCAAATCCTGGTGAGATCACTCCAAGACCAGAGTTTAAAAAAAAATCACAGCTGCAAGATCTGAAAACCTCAAGGTGAAATTTATATTACAAACGTAGTAAGAAAAAAAACACAAATTAGTTTACACATATTTTATATATCATAAATAAGAATATAAATAGTATTTTTTTCTTATAATCTTTTAGCGGTTATTGAGCTGCAAAAGAGAACAAAAAATAATAAAAAATTTGACCACTTTTGGTCAAGAAAATGCAAAATCAGTTTCACAGGTTTGTATATTTTCCAAGGGGAAGTTTGCACGGTAGAACTAGCCTAAAGTATTTTTCTGCCTGTCTTCGTAACACAACAAATACAGAATTACAAAAGATAAGTGAGGAAACAAACGGATTTTTTGTACAATTGTGATGAAGCATATTTTGTAGTTGGCCTTCATACAATTTTTTAGGACCAACAATGACTCTGTGAACAAGTCACTGAGAAGCAGGCATCAATCTGGGGTTAAAACAAGGCGAGGCAGGCAGTCATACGTTCTGAGATCCCTAGTGCCCAGGGAAAACAGGCAAGCACACTCAATCACAAAAATTATTAAGTTCATGACAAGAGTCAAAGAGGTGGTTCAGTCAAACACAGGTGTTTCTAGTTTAGACTTCTGAGAAAACGTGTGACATTTCCTTCTTAGCAGTAGCAAAGAGTTGCTTCTATATGTTATAGAAGTTGATTCTGACTCACAGAAACCCCTACAGAATAGAATAGAACCACTCTATGGAGTTTCCAAGGAGTGCCTGGTGGATTTGAACTGCCAATCTTTTGATTAACAGACATAGCACTTAACCACTATACCACCAGAGTTTGTATATATCATAGACACCATGTCTAATATTACGGTTTGTACACGTTTTCAAAACATGACAGTGGTAGTTGACATCTCTGAATCTTTGTTTCCTCATTTGTAACATGTCAAAATACATCCTTTGTAAAGCTGTTATAATTAAAAGAGACAACCTCTATATATTCTCCAGCACCAGCAACACTTGCACAAATTAATTCCAGTTTCAGAGGTACCAACATAATTAAAAATCAAGTAAATACGTATTAGATGTGTGGGATGAACTTCTCGACACAGCAACCACTGCACATTCCCAAATCACGGCAGGCCTATTACCCTAAATTAAAGACCAAGGAGGTTTGACATCTCCTGTGAAAACAAATTCATTGGTAGGGCCATGATTTTCTTTATAAAATAGTTTAACATCTGCTCTAAAACCCAAACCTATAGGCGGACTAGGTCCCAAAGTGTGATCCTTGATCTTGGCAGCTGCCATGCTTTATTCACGGAGGCCAATAAAGAAATTAAAAAGTCATTCAGAGAATATTTATTTTTAAGCAGTGTAGCTTCCTGGTGAATGAAAGCCATTTCCCTATTGGAGGCCCTCTGACAATAGGTTGTAGTTTTAACTTTATGTTGAACCATCATACCTTACTTTTTCTCTTTTTTATTACATTACCAGAGTAGCCAGAATCTTTTACAAATGGTACATGGAGGAGTCAACCATCCACTTCTTGCAGAAAACTCCCCAAATTATTTGGGTACATATTAAAAAGAAAGCATGCTGAACAGATCCCTCTTTTACACTACTGAAAACAACTATCTTTTATGCATCTCTGCCTTTTCCTTTTCTTTCTGTTCTAGGAAATATGATCTCATTTGTACCAGGTGAAAAGTAAAGCCAAAACCTAATATAACACAACTTGCCCTCTCATTTCCAAATCACTCTTTCATTGACGGTCTTCTCTTAACCCTTTCTTAGCACATGAGATATGTACCTTAACTTTGTACCCCAATTACTTTTAACCCTCTCCTTTTTAGCTCTAAATTTCAACAATTAAAATTTAGACCAGCTTTGCTCTTTATTTCTTTTCTCTCTCTTATTTTCTCCCCTTACCATCCCTTAGCATCCACCCCTCCATGCCACACCTGCCACCCTGACTGAGACTTACCTCCTGTCTGAGTGATAACCTGTATGTCACTAGAAAGAGGACCATCTCCAATTGAGGTAAAAGCCAGGACTTTGACAGAATATGTTTTCTGTGGCACTAAGTTGCCAATAGTAGTGATTTGGCTGTCAGCCACATTGTGTTTCATCCAGTTGTTGACATGCTGGCTGGGGTCCATCGTGTAGTAGACTCTATAGCCTTGGATCTGGCCATTTGGCTCTTCAGGTTCCTTCCACTGCACCAGAATGGTGGTGGAACTCAACATCCGCGCCTGGACATCCCGGGGGGCGCTGGACGGTGCTTGCTCCGAGGTCTGTGTGAGCACGGGCTCACTGGGAGGCCCCCGCCCGATGTTATTGACAGCCACGACCCTGAATTCGTAATCCGAGTAGGGGCTCAGTCCGGCAACACTGTAGCGTGTGGTCGCCACCCCATCGATTTCTTTGTAAGGTTCCTCCGAATTTTTAGGTTTATGCTGAATGATGTAGTAGGAGACGGGCTCAGGGTTGCCAGAGTCCCACGTCAGAGTGATGCTTGTAGCTGTGCTCTCAGTCACTACAGGGGTTCCTGGAGGTTTCGGTAAGGCTGGAAGGACGGAAAAAAGACAGTGACTGCCCCTCATTTTGCAGGTGACACAAGGATTGATGGACTCTACTATTAGAAAGACAGCATTATGCATCTATTAAAGATGTAATTAGACAAAATTACAGCCAAGGGGAGTTTTTTAAGCTGTCAGGAAAATACACAGAGATATGCATGGATGACACAAATTACGTTCTACTAGGAGGGCAATATAGGGTTGTATTTAAGGACATAGCCTCCAGAGTCACACTGATTCCAAATCCACTACTTATTAGGCATGTAACTCTGGATATATTTCTTAACTTCACTTTGCTTTCGTTTCTTCAAGTGAAAACTGGAAATAATGTCTGTATTACAGGAGTTTTACTGTACAGCTTGGTAACTGTACTTCACAAGTTGCTTTGAGGATTAATGAGCTAACCCAGTTGTCCTTTTAGAATGTCACTTGACACTCCTTTTAAACATTAATTGCAATTATTAACAGTCATAATAATAGTAGTAGTAATAATTCTTACTAACATTGCAGATCCTTGCACAATGGGCAATTTGCTTCAAGAAAAAAAAAGATATAACTGAATACCAAGGATATCTGAAAAGAACACAACTGGAATATATCAAAATAAAATTACTAGGAATGAATGAATGGTATCGATATTGATTTTCAGGTTGTCAGACATAGGTCACATTAGTAAAATTTTCTTGTAAATCACCTAACAATGAATTTTAACATAAAAAAGTTGAAATGAATGGTTTTTTCTTCTTAACATTAAAAAACTGCCAAACGAATTAAGATATATTCAAAATGCTCTTTTTAAAGTATTTATCAACATAATACATATGCATTCTATATTCTACATCAGCAATATCAAGATTGTAGCCTATGTCAAACATCTGAAATTCGATCTATCTTTTCTCAAAAAGCTGCTAATTAAGAATACAAACCATTTACAGATGTGGCTTCCTAAGGAAGTCCTACCTTTCCCTACCAGTGTATCTGAAAGGCAGGTGTTTTATGGTAGCAAGAGAATTTCTACCAGCTGACTTTACAGACAAAGCCAGGAAGGCAGTACTCATTCCATCAGCCCACTTATCCTCCATTCCCTTGTTGGTATAAAGTCCAAAACTACAACTCTCCCTTGCCTACCAACTTTCTAAGAGCAGCTCACTCACACCCCAGAACTGCTCTTTTAGTCTTGATTTACTTTATTTTCTTGTTTTCAAGGTTTGCTTTTCCATTTTATTTACTTTGGGAGGGGAGTTGGGAGAAAGGTAGGAAGAGTCAGGAAAACAAAGAGAGGTTAAACAAGATATTAGTTTAATGTGACTCCTGCTTTTGAAACCTTTAGACTCTTTAGTAAACTTTCAAATATTGAAAGCTGGAATGCTGAGTGATGAAAAAGTGATTTGATATTTGCATATTTCTCTATGAACTACAGAATGATAATATTTAGTCAAGGGAGTACACTGAAAAGAAGAACAATATTTGCTCAAATATTCTGATCCAGCAATTTTTAAGAAGTGTCTAAATTTCCCCTGGATGTCTATGTATTTCAGCTAAATAAAAGTATTGCTAATTAAAAGTATGTTTACTGCTATTTAGCTGACATCACTGTTTTTACTGAGTCATATATACTATACAGTACAGGGCTACAGATGCAAGCCATGCGTAAGAGTAACTCTACCATTTTAACGGCACTGGAAACCCTGGGAGTGTAGTGGTTAAGAGCTATGGTTGCTAACCAGAAGGTCAGCAGTTCAAATCTACTAGGTGCTCGCTGGAAACTCTATGGGGAAGATCTACTCTGTCATACAAAGTTGCTATAAGTCAGAATTGATTTGAGCGCAGTGGGTTTGTTTTTTTAATACAATATTGTAGTTTTAAATAACTACAGCTGTTGAGGATGGTGCATCTTTGTTCTTATGTCAAATTATTAGAGCTACATGGTATATTTGAAAATATGTAAACCTTGGTAGCACAGCCATTAAGTACTACATCTGCTAATCAAAGGTTGGTAGTTCGAAGGAACCAGGGGCTCCATGGAAACTTCATGGAGTAATTAGTTCGGCTCTGTCCTACAGAGTCGCTGTCAGTTGCAACTGACTCAACAGCAGTGGGTTGGGTTTGGTTTTTATTTGAGAATATAACACTAACTAAAGTTGTTTTTATGAAAAAATTATAGATTTGTGTGTGTTCAATTTTCTAAGATCATACTTCCCAGAGAGGGAAGATAATCTGTAATTCATTTTATTGAAACCTGAAGGCACCCTCAGTCTGACCTAATTTACAAAAATTCTCTAGAATTCTACAAACACTGGTTAAAAACTCTAGGATGAACTCTCATTTTTCCTTGATTCAAAAACATCCGTGGGACATAGTACTTCGGTTATATTTAGCACATTTATTTCAAGATAAGACTATTTCCTGAGTACTCCATTTATACCAGGCATAAAATAAAGATAAAACAAAACCGAAAGTTCCTTGTATTTTTGTTTTCAACAGTTGGGCCCATCAAAATTTTACAGCATCTGTTATTACACCCAGAAGAAAGACTGGACAATCTACTTCCAAAAACATTAGCCATCAAAAAACCCATGAAGCACACTTCTACTCTGAGACATGTGGAATTACTACGAGTTAGACATGAGTTGATGGCAACTGGTACGTTCTATTATTAGACCATATCGATTTAAACTCTTTCTTTTCTATTTCTGGCATTCACATATTTTTAAGCACGTTGCAACTTATACAGGAGTTTTCCTAGGAAGTGGCCCTCAACAAGGGTCTGGACTAAGACAAGGCTGAACACATCAGTGTTGACATAATAGTTGATTGTGACTACCATTTTTTTGGTCTTTCTGGGCCTACAATGTTTTTTTTTTAATATTTTGATAATCATTCTTCCTTAGCCTGCCAACACTGTTCAGGGTGAATCTACCAACCTAGATAGATGCACTTTACATTGTTCCACAGCTATTTTAGGATGCATGTATCTCAAACACTAAGAAATCAATAGAATCATTTCAAAACTGTGAGGCCAGACTTTTTGGAGGCATGACTCAGGTGGCTTGAATGTGCCAAGACCTACAGAGCATACCTTTGACAGTGATCTGTGCTACGGCTTCAATGACACCCAGTGTCGACATAGCGACACAAGTGTAATTTGCTGACTGTCTTACATCGTTGAGTTCTAGGACATTTCTTCCTATTGGCATATCATCTTCAGGAGTCAGATCTTCTGCCCCCAACATCCACTTCACATAAGGCATCGGTGACCCCACGGCCACACAGGTGATATTCACACTTCCACCTGGCATGATTTCATGATGAGTGGGTGGGATAGAGAATCTCGGTGGGACACGGCGAACTGGAACGAAACAAAAGGGAAGATAATAACATATACAAGGCCAGAAAAAGGTCGCTTGCTAAACACATGACATGCACTGTACAGACACAATTAAACAATTTAAACATACTACGGATTTTCCAGAAACAAAACATAAAGAAAAACTGTGCATCATACAAACCATACAAGTATGGTATCTGTATATACACAGCATGTTTAATTTTGTTTAGTCATTGATATCACAGACACATTCATACAAGTTTATTAAGACCTACAAGGACCCCACAAAGAAAATGAAAAATAAAAGAAACTATCTACAAACTAACGATACACAAACATCATGCATAAGAGATAAACATAAAAACATATACATGCATGCATCTGAAAAAAGATTCTATGCATGCGTGTATATGCAGAAAAGGGGACCAGAAGGTCACCAGCCAAGACTGAGTGGAGTATTAAAACCAACTTCAGGGCTGGGTTCTTCCAGTTGGTGTGATTGTACATATGGAACCACACTGTCACATCCCAACCCTTGGAAAACATCACCTAGAGTATACTGAAGTGCAAGTTTATTTGCTTTCAGACTCAGGGTGGATGCAGCCTTAAAACCTCACACTAACACTAGAACAGACACAGAAATATATACACACTTATATACATATATAAATTGATATATATGCACATAGATATCAATTTATGGTCACAGAAGAAGAAACAAGGCCAACACAAGTAGAAATACTGGATTGGGTCATGCAGGGCATGCATGGTGTCTCAAGACCCATGCTTAGGTCCATGGGCACATGGCTGGAATCCAAGACAAGGACAGCAGAAGAAATAATACGGGAACAGAACTCAACACGAGGGACAGCAGTCACGTAAGGTGAATGAGACAGGGATTAAAGATGACCGTATCGAGAGGAGGAAGATACTAAAATCAGGGTGTTAAAGGTAAGGACTGCAAATTCAGGAAGGGAGCTAGGGATGTCACATTCAAGACTCCATTGAGTTTGTATCTAAGGTGAAAGGAACACAAATGACAACAAAATTGAGTGAGTGGCTCTTTGGGCCCACATTCAAATGGAGACACAGTGGACCTAAAACACACAGCAGAACGTGACATGAAAAGAAGAGGTCATATTAAAGCAGCACGACACAGATAAAATTACCAAGCAATTACAGATCAGTGTTCCTGCTTCATACAGTCTGCATGTTTATGGGTGTTTAAATACACATGGCTTGGAGACAGTTCACGGAGAGGGTTAGAGACAGATAGGCTTTGTCTAGGGCTTTTAATTGGCAGAATATGACACCATGAGGATTTTAGATCAAGAGGGTGATCATTAGGAGTATGCCTGAATACAGATGATCAAGTCATATAAAAGATTATAAATCAACTAATAAATAAGCAACCTCATAACCCCAGGAAGATAATTAATAAAGAAATTGTTCTGTCTGGAAAGTTGGGGGCTGCACTTAAGGTCGAGATGAACCTCTGTCAGTTCGAGAGGACTCACTGTGATGGCCTCAGGAGTGAATGACAGACACAGGAGAAGTCAAGAGAGAACTAGGCATGCCTCCTGCAGCCAATGCACAGAGGTCACACGACGCAAGCAAGAGCCAGTGTAGACTCTGAGGGACCAAAGGACATGTCAAGGAAAATGGAGGAGAGTTTAGTCTTCATGCTTGGGATTAGGGGAGCAACTAGATAGATAAAGTCATTCTCTGGGCAGCAGGCATCTGTGTAAGGCAGAGAGTAGAGAAGGGTGGGAGACGGGAAGAGTGGAGCAGCAAGGAAAGCAGGAACACTGACCGAGTTCACCGGGCCTTAGAGAGTTAAGTGTTACCAGTTACCATGCACCCAGGTACATTCTCTCCCATCATGCACCAGTTAGACATCACCAGCAAGCACCGGAAGCCACAGCCAGTTGCATTCTCTGCTAGAACATACCATTAACCAAAAGAAGACCACAATGCAGCTACATTCATTTCATTTGTATTCTTTTGTTATTGGTTTAATTAATAGTTTTGTAAGGTGGGTAAAAAGTAAAAAACACACCAACCTTCTCGCAGCTCTGAGGGATGTAGGGGGTTTGATGCAGAACACAATGAAATGAGGAAAGGAGAAAAACAAGGGAAACACAGAGAGAGTAAAAAGGCCATATCAAGGCTTTCAACTGCTACTCGAACATCTTTATTCACTCTAGTTAATGAAGATTAACTACCTCAGCTGGAAAAGTTAGCAATCCCTCACAGACTAACATGTATTAGAAACAATAGCTAGCATCATTTTGAAATTTTTTCATTGAAGAAGGTACACATGCCTCATGCAGCAAAGGAGGTCACCATTGTGAGAAATAGGGTCCAGGGCTTTGAGACAATTGAGGGGAGAAGTGCTTTTTGTCATAGCTTCCCACCAGAGACCCCAGAGAAACACAGCAGAGGACAAGACCCCCAGGGAAATCAAATTATCTCTAACAAAAATTTCAAAATCAAGCTAGATATTTTCCTAAGCTCCTACCCTACTGGAAAATGCCTAAGCCCTCTCAACTTGCGAGCTCCTCCCACCCCTACCCACTGACTTCTGTGGTCTTTCACTGACACATAGACCAAGCACAAGAACTTTTCAGTGGACCCAAAACTATGAGAATCGGCTTTGGGAACCCCAAGGAAGAAGTCCTTCTTTCTAATTGAAATGAAAGGCAACGCCATTCATAAAACCCCACCAAACCCATTATCGTCGAGTCGATTCCAACTCATAGAGACTCTGTAGCACAGAGTAGAACTGCTCCAAAGAGTTTCCAAGGAGCGCCTGGCAGATTCGAATTGCTGACCTTCTGGTTAGCAGCCGCAGTACTTAACCACCATGCCACCAGGGTTACCATTTTATGAGAAGATACGAATGTATCCTCATAATTCACCCTTGTCCCAAGTACAACTAATGTCACTTAAAAAAGATAAAACACAATCAGTATTCTATGGCAAAGGAAAGGTTAAGCTTTTCAGTTAAGCCATAAGCATTAAAAAAAAGTGTGCGTGTGTCTGTGTGTGTGGATACCTAGGTTACGGAGATCCACATATATACATACGATGTGTTCATAAATAAGAGGGGATAAAAAGAAAGCCACACAAAGGTGCTATGTGCATGTCCCATTCTTTGTTCTTTAAGACAGTCGCTTTTTCCTTAACTTGGCAGCCGAGGTCATGAGGACACACACACCTCTACGCTTGGAGATGCACAGAGAACTGATTAGTGGCTCACCAAGCAATTATTTCAGGGTTTGATAAGCAAACAGCAGAGAAACAATAACAGATAAAAAAAGAAGAAGAAAAATGAGGAAGAAAACCCCCAAACAAAGGCAAAGCAGAGTTCAATCAATGCAGTAAGGAGAGAAACCAAGAAATAAAATGCAAATATACTTACAAACCTCAAGCCTCAGGTTAGATTATCCTCAAGACTGATACTTTTTTTCAACAACAACAACATGCTGAAATATCCGACATCTCTATTTGCTAGGACAGTTGAGCTATCTTAACCGCGACCCAATCAGTGGCACCATGACACAGGTCCTGTGGGTACCTCAACGCCCCCTGAGCATGGACTGAAGAACGGATGCCGAGGTTACGTCTCTCCTACCTCTGACATATAAATTGGCAGGGGCAGAATAGCGAGTGCCCGCGCTGTTGGTGGCAACACACTCATATTTTCCTTGGTCAGATTCTTCGCTCTGTTCGATCTGAAGGGCGCCTGTATGGATATAAAATACATTGCCAAAGAGATGGTCAGAGAAGGCTTTCTCAGCTCAGAAAGCTAAACCTCTTAACAACATGAAAACACCCTGCCAGTGAAGGTCCGCTCAACGCCGATTCAATTCTCTCGCTAAGGTGTACAGACAGAAAATGATGTGATGAGAGAAACATATAGAGATTATTTCTTTGTTTTACCATCATCAGTGCTAGCATAAGAAAACAATATCTCTTTTCCCAAGCAAGCCTTCTAGTCATAATTAACACTCTCATTTCCTAGACTAATAAAATGAAGATGGGTGAGACTGCTTCAAGGAAGTATGGCTTTTAAATAAAACAAACGATTAATTGTTTTTTGGTTTTTGGTTTGGTTTGGTTTCATTTTTGGTATCAAAAGTGGCGCAAAAGATAGGCACGCTCAAAAAAAATACCAGGCCGGGTTTTCAAGAAAGTCTTCCGCTGAAGAAAGCCAAAAATTCGCAGCGATCACAAAAAGGCTGCACAAAGTGAAAAATGAAAATTAGTCATTAGACATTATCAAAATATCACTTAAAGAAACAAAACTCTCTTAAGACATGCAGATGTTTTCAGAAAAGACAGGTTGCCACGACTTACAATCATTTTATTACATTTGCTGAAAAACAAAGAGTAGTTGGATTATTAGAAGGCTGACAAAAAAGGTCAAAAGCATGGCCTATGCCAGCGAGGACGAGCCGACCACTCACTGCTTGAGGACCTCAAGACAGATCCCCTAAGACACCCAACAAAATCCACCAGTGGGATTAGCAGTGCGGTGTCACAAAACCCCAAGAAAAATATGAAACAAGAATTACAAAAGAAATGAACACCGAGTCACAAGGAGGAAAAACCAGCAATACCACATACCACCCAAGAATATCGAGCACCTTTCTTTCCATAGCCTGAAGGACTGAAGATCCAAAAATCCAGAGGCGATAAATCCAAGAAAAAAAGAAATGGGGGAAAAAAGCAGGGCTGTCAGGTTGTAGGCGAGTGGGAGCGGGTGCAAAGGGGAGTCATTCTCTGACTTTTAAGACGTTAAGAGAAAAAAGCATTGAAGAACAAAAGCAAAAACCTTTTGAAAGAGAAAGACAAAAAGCTGCTGTTCCAGGCTGTCCTTCTGCATGTCTGCCACTGTTCTCCAGACCATCTCGGCTTTGGTCCAGAAGAAGAACAGCTAAGGAAAAACAAAAATGATCTTTTTTTTTCTCCAGTTGGACAAAAAAAAAGGAAAAAGAAGAAGAAGAAGAAGAAAAAAAGAAAAAAAAGAGAAAAAAAGAAAAAGGAAGTAGAAGAAAAGGAAAAAAAGAGCGACAGATGGTACGCTGTGACTGGTCTGTGGTCTGAAGACCCGGATATGCTTTCTTTGAAGCATATCACAACTTAAATCATCGTTTTCAGAAAGAAAGAAACGAACAAAAGAAAGAAGAAATTAAAAAAAAAAAACAAAAAAAAAAAAACGAAGAAAAGGAAAAAGTCCACAAGATGGGAGTCACTGACCGTAACCCAACAGTACAAAGGGAAAAAAAAAAAAAAATAAAGTGGATGGACATTCGTGAAATGGTTTGGAAAACAGGACAAAGATGACAGGGATGAAAGGACAGAAAGAATGAGTAAGATCATTCTGTGAACGTTAGTTCAGTACTCTTACCTCTTATTGGTGTACCACCTGGGTGGATAATATGAATGCAAATAAGATTAGAAAGAAGAAGCATTAGTATGGGAAGGAGGAGGCTAGGACTGGGGAGAAGAATTAAATTAGATTTACAGAATTCAATAAGGTCTTAAAAGAAACTTGAATTACTATACTGGTAAAACAGGAATATATTAGATAGTATTATTAGATCATTAAAAGCAAGTTGCATTATATCACAGAGGGGGCTAGGACCTCAAGAGGCAGCCTTGCCTTTCTCAGGGAAGTAACTGAGTTCTTAGCTCTGGGGTTAGAATGATATCTCATGGGCTTTGTATCCCTTAAAAAAAAAAAAAAAGGAACCATACAATATTGTTAAAAGCACAGTTTAGGTAAATACTGGCTAATCCACTCAAGTATATATATAGATACACATACATATATATATACTGTTATGGGAAACAGGAAAGACTAGCTAGAAACAAGAACCTCCCATTGGCTTCTTTTGTGCTACTTGCTGAGCTATACTGGTGTCATACGAGTTGTGCACTATTTTATTTTTCTACACAGTGTTCGTAACAGTAACAATTCTGTGGAGGTGTGCCTGTGCGCGCCACTATGGAGACCTGGTGTCTACACTGACAGTTAGTAAAATGCATGCCATGCATTTTATTAATAATAATAATATTCTGAATATGGAAATTAGTGGGGGGGTGAAGTGCGCTTCGGAACTAAGCACTTACCAATGGATTCTGGAGATTTAAATACGGAGAGAAGAAAGACAGCATAAAAATATTATTATATTCCTTAGAATTTGGTACAAATTTTTCAGAGTTAAAGCTTTATACACTAAATCATCTATGTTACATGTGAATTCATTCTTTATTTACAATAACAGAGTGCTAATCTACACAATTCTGCTGACAACAAGCAAGAGATGCAGTTAACGAGACGCTTTAACATCACAGGACAGGTCAAAAGCTGACAATTCCGGGAAGACAGGCAGTTAAACAACTTAGAATTCTATAGCAATACTACTACCAAGGTCAAAGTAGACAGCTTATGCGTAAGTGTCCCCATGCCTTTAACTAGGGACAGGCTCTAAAACTTAAGAAATTTAAAAACATCACTATTTTTAATCTAACGAGAGCAAAGGAATCAACTTGGGGTAGGGATGGAGGAGACAGGTCAAAGGGGAAACAGAGAGAGAGAGAAAGGGGCAAAGGCTGTAGACTTCTGTCTAGCAGACTTCTGTAGATCCAGTCACTGGGCAGCTTCAAAAGCTTTAGTGTGGGTGCACGCTATGTGCCTAATATGGACATCATGCTCGCTCACGATTATAATTAATATTTAACCAAATTCCCCTCCTTCCACTGAGACTTGGTCAAGGGTTTTCTTAAAAAATACATCTGGTTACTCATGGGACGATATTTTCTATTTTATGTATTAGCGAAAGAAGAAAGCAGTTGTGCCCAAACTTACTAAATTTTGGTACATGGATGAGGTCAAATGCAGAAAAGAGAGTAGAAAACACACTTTAATCAAATCAAATCATTTTAGTGTTTCATATGAACATTTTGATTTTTAATGGATATAACCATTGGAACTCCTCGCAAGCTCTGAATGAAGTCCAATGTTGAAATAAATTGGTTGCAAAAGAAAACAGAAAGAAGAAAGAAATCGGAGAAAATGGATCCATCAAATACTGCAAAAGAGCAGTAAATTAAAATCAAACTATATATCAAAAATACAGTCACAGCAGTGAGCAATGTGGCTTAAACAGAAGCTGCAAAACACACAGAGAGAAGGAGAGAAACTGACTCTGAAACGGGCTATGACATCACAGACATGGACAGAACATTCAGTAACAGAGAAAGAGAAGAGGGAGAAAAATCAATAACGAAAAATTAAATTAAAAGAGAAGATAAAAAGAGAGAGAAATATTAAAAAAAAAATGTCTAGGAGTTAATGGGAAGAGTAACAAGACCCTACCTGATCGTAACTGCTTAATACGGCCATTGTTGTTGCTTGTGTCCACGGGTAAGAAATCCTTGAACCAAGTGATTTCTGGATCGGGATTGCCACTGGCTGCACAGAGCATGGTGGCGGTACGCGTGCGCTCCACCACCTTCAGCTGGGGGCCCATGTCAATGGTAGGGAAGCCTCTGGGAATCTGATCCTCTGCAAGACAGAAGGTGACACAAACGTGTTATGGTGGCAGGTGCCTGGCAGTCAAGAGAGACGGACCACAGATTAGTTGTTCCTCTTCCTCCAGTCACCATCTGCAGAGAATCGAGCACAAACTGGGCAGTACTACATCATCAGATTTGTCAGTGGTTAGTTACTACAGACCCCCAAACAACAGACAAAACATTACCTAGCACAGTGCCATCAACATAATTATTGGTAGGTTTGAGTTAACTGTCGCAGTGTCCACTGTGGGCTGACTTCCAATCTGGGGAGGTGGGGGGGTCATCTTCTAGCATCGTATTGCACAGTGTAGGAAGTTCATGGTTTACAACATGTGCAGATTACCACAAACTGCACATACAACTCTTTGTCTTTTTTTGTACATCTTCCTGTGAGTAAAATACACTACAACAGTGCTGCACTGAATTTGCTGATGTTGATCATTCTCATGCCAACCTCCAAAGACTGATAAAGACACTGATGATAAGAGGCAGTCATAATGAAAGCCTTTTAAAAAAAAAGAAAAAGGAGGTATTCAGCTTACATTATCCCTGATTGCAGAGGGCATCGCTGGAACAGAGGGCATCGCTGGAACTGGGGGTTACCTGCACCTTGCTGTGGTTCCCAGGGTTTTCATTGGCACATTTTCAGAAGATGTTCAGACTAGTCTATCTTAATCTGAAAGCTCCACTGAAATTTACCCATCATGGGTGACCCTGCTGGTTATTTGAAATATCAGAGGCACCACTTCCAGCATCAAAGCAACATAAGCCATCACAGTGTGACAAAAGGACAGACTGGTGATGGACTATGAGGTTAGATACAGTTAAAATGTGGTCTCTGACCAGAAAAGCATCAATTGTATATAGGAAGCCAAGACCAACGAAGAGCTTGGACACTGTATGACTGAGGCTACCAGAAACACAAGGGGTAAGTTCGCTGGCAGCCCGGAGGGAGAGGTAATTAGAACATTTCTGCCTGAAGAGGTCAGAGAGTACCTAGAGGAAGCTCCGATTGGAAATGGGCCTTCAAGAACAAGTAGAGATGGACAAGTTGCAAAGTGCAATAAGGGTCCTTTAGAAAGAGGTGAACAACACAGGTTTAAGCACTGAGACAGTGAAGTTGTCTACGATGGATAAAAATGTAATTCAGCAGGACTGGTGTGAGGAACAGAAGAGGAGAAGTAGCTTAGCAACACGAGGTAACCAGTGTTGCAAACTGGTAAGTTTTTCTTACAAAAATGTTTAACTAAAAGTTTTCTTCCTTTCTGTTTTTTTTTGTTTGTTTGTTTTTAAAACACCATACAATATTACCTGAACAAACTCCTTTTGTAGGAAGTTTCATTCACCTGATTTTTTGCATATAACATGACCACAAAAATAATGCATGGAAATAGTAAAATTAAGTAAAATAGTGCTGGCATAGCATGCACATAACTCACACACAGAAAAAAAAAATACAGTAATCATAAAACTGCCTGAGAGTTTTCCTTACAAGAGGAAAGAACAAAAACAACTCTCCATCAATGACACAAAAACATACATTCATTAGCCTAAGACAATGTTTTTATCTATTCCAAAAAAGTCTTGGCAGCACAGTGCTTAAGAGTTTGGCTGCTGACAAAAGTCAACAGTTCAAATCCACCAACTGCTCCCTGAAAACTCTTTAAGGCAGTTCTACTCTGTCATACAGGGTCATGATGATTTAGAATCTTCCGGTTAGCAGATGTCACAGTTAACGACTACACCACCAGGGGTTCCATCCATGCATAGGAAGATTTTACATAATATAGGTGCTAATTCTCCAAAACAGAATTTGACTATTTGTTGGAAGAGCACAGAAAACATTTTGACATCCAGTTGGGTCTGGTGTTAACTTAATCAATACTCCCTCACAACCACTGATGTATTTAGACGAGTAACACAATCCCAGAATGACTCTAAAATATAGACAACAGTGAACAAAATAGTAATGATCATCAGACATGGTACCTTGATTCTCTCTAGAAACCGCCTACAAGTTGTGTTATGATCCTATGAATCCACAGTTGATTCTAGGAAGCCTCCTGAGATCTACATGATTTCCAGTTTCCAATAAAGATCTCCATCTTGATGCTGCCATTATGCAGTCATGGCCATAGCGACACAGTGGTTAAGAGTTCGGTTGCTAACCAAAACATCAGCAGTTTGAACCCATCAGCCACTCTTTGGGAACTCTATGAAGCAGTTCTCCTCTTACCTATTGGGTTGGTAAGAGTCAGAACTGGGTTGATTCTGCTGCCAGCCCAGTCTATATGCTACCCACTTTCTTCCCTTTACAGTCTGTAAGAAATACTCAGTTGGTTAAGTCGGTCTAGCAAGATCCTTTCAAGTCAGATCCCATTTTTTCAGCTTCATAGGGATCACCTTCCTATTAGGAGAGATGCCATCTATCGACACTGATTTTCTCACCTTTTTTCAGACAAATTGCATTAAACAGCTTTTAAGATTCCAGATGCCACTCACCAATATGGGGTACAGACAGTCCTCTTAGCAAAATGCTAGTTGTGCCAATTGGCACTGATTTCGCCTAAGAGCATGGTCTCCTGCCCCCTGCCCCAGCTACTCGGTCTTTGCAATACTGGGTTAAGATGGAAGGAGTATTCAAGTTATGCAGAAGTCCACTTAATATTGTTCTTGTTCCTAATGTGTGCTGTCACCGATTTCACCCAACAAAATTTCTACCAACTATCTAAACCCTACCCCCCTCACCCTGCCTCCCTTCCATCCCTTGCAGCCATCAAAGAGTCTTTTCTTCTATACATAAGTCTGTTTTTGAGATCTTATCGTAGGAGTCTCATACAATGTTTGTTCTTTTGTTACTGACTACTTTCACTCAACATAATGTCCTCCAGTTGAAACCAGGTTATGAGATGTTTCCTGGAATCATCATTATTCTTTATCATTGTATAGTGCTCCATTAAGTATATATATCATAGTTTATCTATCCATTCCTCTGTTGTTGGGCATCGGGGTTGATTCCATCTTGTTGCTCTCATGGACTGTGCTATGATAAACATTCTTGTGCATGTGTCTGTTAGTGTGAAAGGCCTTGATTCTGCAGGAGATATTACAAGTAGTGGAATTATTGGGTCAAATGGTATATCTATACTCATTTTTTTAAAGAAGTGCCAGATTGCTTTCCAAAGAGGCTGGACCATTTTGCAACCCCACCTCAGCAGGAACAGATGCTCACCAAGATGAGTCTCAATGGCAACACAAGAATGAAAAGGGGTGCACCCTGAGATCTCCACTTAAAGACAGCAGTTGATGGTCCAGTGGCTTCGGGGTTCCCCTGGGAGCATGGCCCCCGGCCCTGATGCTGCCCTTGCCCATAAATCATAATGAAGGTCCACTCTTCGGACATGAATGGATTGGACTGGCAATGTAGACTGACCATATATTGGATGCACTTTACGGTTCTATTGCATCTATAGGATACCATCCTGCTGACCTCTGGCTGGAGTAAGTGGAGTGGGTGGAGAAGAGGGGAAAGGAGACTGTTGGGAGGATGAGACATATATGGAGCAGAGAGGAATAGTGTGCTGTCACCGGGCAGGGAGAGCAGTGGAAGCTGTATATAGGAGGGCATGTAAATTTATATGGGAATGTACATTTTCACTCAGTCATAATAAAAAAAAATGGATTAAACAAACAAACAGAACAAATCCATTGTCATCAAGTCGACTGCATTCATAATGACCTTCCAGGGCAGGGCTGAACTGCCCCGTAGCGTTTCAAAATTGTAAATATTTAGCAAAATAGACTACACCATTTTCCTCCTGCAGAGCAGCTGGTAGGTTTGAAACACTGATGATTGAGTTAATAGCTTAGTATGTAACCACTGCACCACTCCAGGTCCTCCAGACAAGTCATATCCATGGAGCATCCTGTGCCTCTAGAAAGCTACCCAGCCCAAACCACCTTCATTAAGCTTTTCAAAACTTTTCTACCAAGTGAACTCTTCTTCTTAGCACTACCATACTGCTGGGTACTGGCACAGATTGAATTGTGTCCTCCCAAAAACGTGTATAGCAGTTCGGCAAAGCTTTGATTACTGGTACTGTGTGATTTTTCTACAGGGTGTAAATCCTGCCTCTATGATGCTGATGAGTGAAAATGGGCAGCAATTGTGTTGGTGGGGCAGGACTCAATCTTCAGTATTGTGTTGTGCTTTCAGGTAATCTTTTGGGATGTACAGGGAAGCAAGCAGAGAGTGGGGACCTCATACTATCAGGGAAGAAGCAAAGCCAGGAGCACAGGGCTCCTTTAGAGCTAGGGTCCTGGCACCTCAGAAGCTCCCAGCCCAAGAAAAGACAGATGACAGGGACCCTCCTCCAGAACCTACAGACAAAAATGCTCCCCTGGAGCTGATGCCCTGAATTAATTTGGACTTTTAGCCTTTTTCTTTCTTTTTGGTGAGAAAATAAATTTCTCTTTGGCTGGCTGGCTGGCTTGTTAAAGCCATTCACTTGTGATATTTCTGTTACAGCAGCATTACATGACTAATCCACAGTCTTAAGTTTATTATTTCTTGGGGGCCAAAATGGTGGATTAGACGCATGCCTCGTTGATTCCCTGTGAGAACTAAGGCCTAGAATGGTAACTGAAGGGAGGAGCGTGGACATCCAGGGAGCCGTAGAATCTGGGATACGGTTGTCAGACTGAACTTGCCACCAGTAAAGGGAAAACTACCTCTCTCTAACATGAGCCAGTTGCATATGCAGTTGTGCTTCTGCTGACTCACCACTTGGGAGGACTTGCAGGTACTGACAACTCCTTTATTTTCCAGGAGGCAGGAACTAGGCATAAGCCAGCATATGTGCCAATTGCGGTGCTTACGTAAACAGCACACAGCACAAGAGAGACAGTGTGCTTGGGATAGCCACATTTTGAGAGCCTAGCTGCTGACTGAGGGCACCGCCGCCCCTCCACTCTCTCATTTCTGAGTTACACCATAGATTCTACTGTTTCACAGCAGGAAAAGAAGCTCAGGCAGGACGTCTTCTTGGTCAGCTGAGAGGCAGAATCACCTACCTGGAGGTCTTACCTGGGGCTAATATTCACAGTGAGAAGCAGGACTCGTCTGGAAAGTGCTTCTCCAGCAGAAAAGCGGTGTTTAGGACACTGGTGCCTTGAGTTATTGGTGGGGCCTGGAAGAGGATGGCAGCATGGCCATAACCCCTCCCTACTTTGAACCACATCATAGCATCTGGGGACAGCCTATGAGGTGCTTTTGTTGACAGCTGGCAGGCAGGACCTACCACACCTGAGGGTCTCATTTATTTCAGCAGCCATTGGACAGCTCCTCGCTTAACAGTAAAGTACCTTTTTAAAATAAGATTACCTGGAGAACTGACTGCTTAACAGCCCAGCAGCATCTCTCCCACGTATCACTGATCCACACCACAGTGTTAAATGATGACCCCCAGTGACTCCATAAGCAGTGTGCTGCCTTTGCTAGCCAGGAGGCAGAGCCTCCACCTGGCAGCAGTCACTAGAGTACACAGAGGCAGCTGCTGACTAACTCTCCTCTTAGAACTACACCTCAGCTCCTGTTCAGGTAACACCAGAGAAACTAAACAGCTTCTAGATGGTGTGAAGGCAACAGTTAATAGTTAACTATTTTAAGAAGAAGTCCACAATGGCTCCATAAAACTCCCAAAATAAAGAACCAAAACACTTCCCAGGTGAAGAAGTCTTTCTGAAACTATCAGAGGTCGAGTACAAAAGAATTATGTATACATCCCTCCTACAGATTAAATAAAATGCTGCAGAACAAAACGAAAAATTAACTAGCCTATTTCAATTAATGAAACATCAACAATCTGAAATTCAGCCCATCGATAATAAAATTTCAGAATTAGACAATTCAATCTGAAGCCAAAAGGGCAGAATTAAAGAGATGGAAGCCAGAGTTAGTGAACTTGAGGAAACAGAACCTGACACCAGCACTCTTGAAGAGAAATCAGAGAAAAGAAATAAGAAAAATGAAGAAGCATTAAGAAACATGTGGGACTCTATTAAGAGGACTAATCTATGAATAACTGAAGTTCTTGAACAGGGAGGGATAGCTGAAAATACAGAGAATACTCTTGCAGAGTTGCTGGCAAAAAACTTCCCTGAAATTATGAAACAGAACATAGATATCCAGGATGCTTACTGACTGCCACAAAAACAAGATCCTAAAAGAAAGACACCAAGACATTTTACAATCAAGCTTAATAAAATGAAACATAAACAGAGGCTCTTACAGGCATTGAAGGTTGAAGCAAAACTAAAATCCAGAGGGAAGCCCTATAGGCTCTTGTCTGACTTCTTGGAAGAAACAATGCTGGCAAGAAAGCCGTGGGATGACACATCCAAAGCCTTGAGGAGAAAAACTTCCAACCAAGAATTACATATCCTGCAAAATTGCCTCTCAAATATGACGGCAAAATTAAGATATTCACAAATGAACAGAAGCTTAGAGACTTTGTAAAAACCAAACCAAAACTACAATACTGAAAGAAGCTCTTTGCTTAGAAAGACAAAAATATCAAATGTACACCTAAGGAAGCAATGTAGAAAACAGCACTCAGAATCCTACTCAGTTTGGGAAGTCACAAAGCTTAATCAAAGCTACAATATTAAAAGCAGGGAATCAGTGATCATAACACAAAAACTATGACATCATCACACCAAAAAGAGGCATATATTACAGTACTTATAACTCTTTGAGATGGAGTTGAAATTAAAAATATATGCAGAAGTTCAAGTCTGGTTTAAACTTAGAATATTAAGGGGGATCATAGGGGTAGCTGCAAAGCACAGTAACAATGCGATATAGCAAAACAACACACATAACACAGAAGTCTCAACAAACACAGAACCAACATTGGAAAAGATGACAAGTCAACCCATAAGGAATGACCCAGATCAGAATATTAAAAGCAACAGAGAAAATATACAACACAAAAATAAATGTACTGATATATCAGCTCTAAACACATACCCGTCAATAATTACACTGAATATAAATGCACTGAATGCTCCAATAAAGAGACAGTGAGTGACATCCTGGATCAAGAGACATGATCCGTTGATACACTGCTTACAAGAAACACAACTTAGAGTCAAATATATAAACAAAGTGAAAAACAAAGGATGGAAAAATATATACGAAGCTAACAACATACAAAGAAGAGCAGGTACGGTAATACTAATCTCAGATAAAATAGACTTTCATAAAAAATACACCACTGTGGACAAGGAAGGGCACTATTTATCACTGAAAGGTTCAATGCATACAAAGGACACACAATATTAAATATTGATGAACCCAAGACCAGAGCATCTAAATTCATTGAACAAACACTGACAACATTGAAAAATGAGATAGATCACTCCACAATAATAGCGGAAGACTTCAACATTCTACTTTCAGTAATGGACAGATCACCAGAAAAATGCTCAGTAAAGATACAGAAGAACTTATTGTGATGATTAACCAACTAGACCTCATCGACATATACAGAACTTTTTACCCATCAACAGCTAAGTACACCTTCTTGTCCAATGCACATGGAACATTTTCCAGAATAGACCACGTGTTAGGACACAAAGCAAGTCTCAACAAAATCCAGATCACAGAATTATTGCAAAAAGCCTTCTCAGGCCATAAAGCCATAAAAATTGAAATCAATAGCAGAAAAAACATACATAGAAATTCAAACTCATGGAAACTGAACAAGTTTTGCTCAAAAATCCATGGGTTACAGATGAAACCAAGGATGAAAAAAACAAATTTATGGAATCAAATGAGAATGAAAACATATCCTACCAGAACCTATGGGATACAGCAAAAGCAGTGCTCAGAGATCAGTTTACTTCTGTAAATGCACACCTCCAGAATGAAGAAAGGACCCAAACCAAAGAATTAACCCTACAGCTTGAACAAGTAGAAAGAGCTTAACGGAGGAGTAACTCAGACACCATAGGAAACAGATAATAAAGATCAGAACAGAACTAAATGAATTAGAGAATAAAAGAACAATTGAAAAAAAAATTAACAAAACCAAAAGCTATCTCTTGGAAAAGATCAAGAAAATTGATAAACCATTGATTAAACTTATGAAAGAAACACAGGAAAGGAAACAAATAACCTAAACAAGAAAGCAGATAGGAGACGTCACAACATACCAAACTGAAATAAAAAATATCATAACAGAATACTATGAAAGACTGTACTCTAACAGATTTGAAAACCTAGAGGAAATGGACAAAATTCTAGGTTTGTATCACCTACCAAAATTATCACAAGGAAAAGTAGAACAACTTAATAAACTCACTACAAAGGAAGAGAATGAAAAAGTCATTAAAAAAACTACCAACCAAAAAAATCCCTGGCCCAGATATCTCCACCAGAGAATTCTACCTAACTTTTAGAAATGAGTTAACTCCAATACTGCTGAGGCTACTTCACAGCATAGAAAGGGACAGCATACTCACAAAGTCATTCTATGAAGCCAGCATAACACTGATACTAAACCAGAGAAAGATCCCACAAGAAAGGAAAAGTACAGACCAATATCACTCCTGAACCTAGATGTAAAAATCTTCAACAACAAAAAAGTTTATTATTTATCACTGGTTTCTCCTTCTATACCATGAGTTGCCCCTTTATCTCACTGGCACCCAATTCCCTTACCCCTGGAGAAGAATATCGTACTTGGTAGAGTGGAGGGTGACAAAGGCCTTCAACCAGACAGATCAGCACAGTGGCTGCTACAATGGGCGTAAGCATAAAAACGACTGTAACACTGGGATTGGACCAGGTAGGGTTCGTTCTGTTGTGCAGAGTCACTGTGAGTCTGAACCAGCTTGGTGGCACAAGATAGCGGCAATGGCTTTGGCAAGCTTGTCTAGATTATCAACTTTAAGAAAATCTCCACTGATTAGCATGCCTATCCATGAATATAAACCAAGGGTGGGGGGGCGGAAGGGACAGTTATCCTCATGGAGCGGCTTTCAACCCTGGTAACCTCATGTTTTTGAGCAGAACTGCACTCCCTGAGGGTCTTCATGGCTGTGACTTTCAGAAGTCAGTCATCAGGCCCTTTGAGGGTGCCTCTGACAGTCACTTGAACTGCAACTTTTTGCTTATTAGTAGCCAAGAGCGTAACTATTTGTGCCACTCAGGGATTCCTACGTGTCAATGTTGTTAGCTACTGTCGTGAGATATGAGTTGGTTCTGACTCACAGCAACACTGCACGACAGAACCAAGCATTGCTCGTTCTGAGTCCATCCACCGTCAACGGTTATGTTGCAGCCCATTAGTTCAGTGACTCTACTGTGTCACTTTGCCTCACTGGTGGCCTTCATCTCTTTTACACCCTCTACCAAATGCGAACGTATGTGTGAATATACACCACTTATTATGAAATATGTTTTCCTACTTCACAGATCTGTAGAATGGTGCTGAATGAATAGTAAGGGTGGAGACAGTGAGATTTTAAACAGTGAAAGAATGTCAAAATGTTACCAAAGAATAAAGCTTCTAGGGATGGGATGGGTAAGTGCACAAGAATAAAAAGTGAGGGACTAACTAACGGGGTGTAGTACAGACTGATTTCCCACTAGGCAGGAAGGACAGAGCCACTACCTGAATCTGTCACACTGTGACCTAATACCAACCATTTGTGAATAATTAAAGGAAGATGCAGCAAGTTGGGGTTGACACCTGGATTTACTACAGAAGCTTTGCTGCCACCCAGTTACAGTTCCAAAACTCACTTGTGTCAAGTCAACGCTGACTCATAGCAACCTTAGGGGACAGAGGAGAACTGTCCCACCCAGTTTCCAAGGATGCAAATCTTTATGCAAGCAGACTGCGACATGTTTATTTTTAGGAGAGGCTGATGGGCTACCCAGTGTTAGCCGCTGAGTCAGTGCCGACTCACAGCAACCTTACAGAGTAGAGTAGAGCTGTTCCAGAGTTTTCCAAGGAGCGCCTGGTTAGAGACATGGGGGTGGGGGTGAATATCACCAAAGGGTTAACCTGAATGAACTGCATCTGACCTCAGCGGAGGCATACGTGCTTCGGGGGGTTGTTGTCCTCACCTCTCCTTCATTCACCTCTCCTCTTCATTCCTGAGATCACACACATCTCTGCTGCTTCATCAAAAACTCCATGCCTGGTACCAACTATGCATTTTGGAAACATTACTTGAAGGAAGGCTGGCGAATGCTGTTGCTTTCCTAAGCTATTAATGGAAATGACTGTAGCTTAAAGTCATGAAAGAGCTACCAAGTACATGAGTCAGTAGTGTCTTTGGAATCTGTTGACAAGCATGGTCTTGGAAGCCAGAATTAAAGGACATGGCTCTTCAGCGAAGGAGTGCTACATTCTTTCTATGTGAATATATGCGCACTCTCAGCCAAGTGAGGTCTACAGTCCACGAGTGTCAGAAGTGCTGAAGAATGGAATTCCAAGACAATTTTTCGAGGCTTACGATAGACAGTTAAAAATTACAAGTGGGATGAAAAGTATTGTTCAAATTAGGCTATGCTAATTTTAATAATCTATTCTACTTGAATTTCATCAGACAGCCCTTTGTGTCTTTCAAGATTTCTGTAGTCATTGACATCGACATAACAGTTATAACATTTGGGGACCAAAAGAAAGAAAGAAAGATCAATAACTTGTTCTACACACTTTATATTACTAAACATCTCACTTCGCATTGACTGATACAAAATGCTTCAAGGGGTAAAAAGAACTTGCCTCCAGTGTTCCAAGGTCAACAATACCACCTTTGTTACCAAGAGATGACTTTCTAAAAAAGTGGGAAGATTTTGTTCTTGTGGGTTTACTTGTTTGTTGTTGTGTTTTTCTTTTTTTTTTCCATTTAGACTTTTACAATCACTCCTAAAGCCATTAGCTTACGTTAAAAAGTTCCTCAGCTGTTTTGGCGTTTTCCAGTCCTTTGTGTGCCCCCAGTGACGGTGTTTTAATGACCACCTGCATCAGCATGCATGATAACGTTGTCACAGAGACCCAGTACTGCAGTCCTCACAATTTTCAGGCTTGAGCCCCCTGTTGCAGCCACCTTATCAGTCACCTCAGCGAAGGTCTTCCCCTCTTTCACTGACCCTGTATACCTGAGCAAGCATAACGTCCTCCTCCAGCGACTCCTTGATGACATATCCAAACTATGTGAAACACAGCCTCACCATCCTTGATTCGAGGGCATTCTGGTTGTACTTGCTCCAAGACAAATCTGCTCGCTCTTTCGACAGTCCACGGCATATTCAGTGGAAACCCGGATGGCGTAGGGGTTAAATGCTACATCTGCCAACCAAAAGGTCAGCAGCGCAAATCTGCCAGGTGCTCCTTGGAAGCACTCTGGAGGCAGTTCTACTCTGCCCTATAGGGTTGCTACTAGTTAGAATCAACAGCCGTTTTTAAAAATTCTATTCAATCTTCTTCACTAACATCATAATTCAAAGGCATCAGTTCTTTGGTCTTCCTTATTCACTGTCCAGCCCTCACACGCACATATGGTCATTGAAACACCATGGCTCTACTAGCCATTAATTCTCTTCTACAAATTCATCCCTTTGAAGAACCAAACCAATCCTTGGAATTCGTCAGTGGCAAGCATTAAAAGAGTCTTAAGAATACTGAACCACTTGTTCAAGGGTCTTAACAAAGAAATCCAGATTTCTCAAGTATCATAAAACAAAAAGTCCTCACCTAGGGGTAGCTGACAGAATTTACTTGTGTCCCACTTCAAGCAGCCTACCGCACTGGTGTGACCTTTCTTTTCCTTCTTGGCTCTTCAAGAACACTCCAGATCCCCCTTTTCATATACACAAGTGCACAAGAAAGATAATCTTTCTGCATACTAACTGGACAGAGAATGTAAAGACTATCTCTTTCTTATTTCTAATAAGGGTAATTAAATTCCATTTATCCCCTCTTCCTTTGCATAGACCCTCTTTGAATTTTCTTCATGAAACTTTCATGAGCAACATCACCAGGTAACAGATTCAAACAGCCAAAGCTGCTACACTTTGACAGCTGTGGCTGGTTTCCAACTTGACTGTCAGGCATTTGGCAATCAAACCCAGTATTCAACATAAAGCGAATTGCAGAAATAATGAAGTTTCTAGTTGGAATGCTCATCTCAGTGTGCATAGTTCAGAAGCTGTTAATTTTTTTCACTCTCTGCATTTATTACTGATTTATATAAAACTACCTCGGTCACTTGATAACATCACTTTTGACATCTCATCAAATGTGGGAGTACCAGGGAGTTGGGAATCAAATCAATACCTTTACATTTTACTCACACGAAATTTCATGGGGGGGGAGGGGAGAATCCAGTATCAGAAATCAGCAAACTGCCAATACGTCAGTAGCTTTAAACTTTTACATGAAGTAAAAAGAAAAACATTTTGTCCTATTCATTAATGTGCTCATTAAGCTCTAAAGGGCCTTACTTATCACTGTTTCATATTAATATTCAATCATGCAGAATTAGCTACTAATTCATCAACAATTTAAATCAGACTTGACCTTCACAAAGCCATTTGGTTTGTCATTTTGAGAGGCTAATAAAGGGCAGATTACTACATACTTGAGCTTAGTGAATCGTAGCAGTTAGACATACTTTGTTTGGAATGGTGGCTATAACAGACCTGGAAATACAGCACATTCTTTGAATCTCTTTGGTATCTTAATGGAATATGCTGATAGGAAACTTTCAGTTCCATTAAGGAAAGAGAAAAAATGAGTGTCAGCATTTTCTACAGTTAACTTCCCACTGCAGCACAACTTGTGTTAACAACCGCTGACCTGGCCAGAACTTGAAAGAAATTTGTGGGGAAAAGATTCTGATACTGTTTTCCAGGGAGTCATGGTTTAGATATTTGCAAACGATCAAGCAATAGCTTTTTTCAAAATTGGCTTAGTTAAACAGCTGTCATTGTTCATCCATAAACAATTTTAATGAGGCTTCACTTTTGCTCCACTTCTACAAACACTGAACCCCTTGTGTTTGATGGGAAGCCACAGAACTTGAGAGTGTCTGCTAAGGCCACATTCCCCATCCACGGTAGCTTAAAGTCGTCCCTGTCTGACAGTGCTGGGGCTCTAGCCAAGTGTATTCAATGAGCCTGATCCCACTACAGGGGTCTTATTTTTTTTTTAAGAAAACTTTACAGTGAAGGTCTCTGCATCACGCAGACAGAGTCACAGGTCTTCAGATTTCCAGCATTTATGCTAAACTGTAAAACCAAACCCAGTGTCATCAAGTCACTTCTGACTCACAGCAACCCTACAGATAGATAAAAACTGTCTCATAAAGTTTCTAAGGAGTGCCTGGAAAATTTGAACTGCTGATCTTTTGGTTAGCAGCCATAGCATTTAACTACTATACCACCAGGGTTACCAGCAGAAGAAAACTCAAGTCAATTATAGCAATGGTACACTTCTCCAAAATCAGTACCAAAAGACTTGGCAATTACACTCAAACATTTAGACAGAATACAGAGGTTGAGGGAGAATCATAGAGCAATCCAGCAAAAGCAGAATCTGAGAGAAGAGACACGTGGCTATCTCAGGGAAAGAGCTCACCCCTCAAAATCTTGTTTCTGAATTCCAAACTGTTCTCATTGGCTCCTGTTTGAACTTTCTCAGAGATGATAAGTGTCAGAAATAAAACCTTTATCACAGTCAGCATGTTTATTCAGTCTCTTATAAGCTCATTGAAGGCAAGTGCTATGTACGAGGTCTGATAATTAGGTTCCCCAAATCATCCTAGTGCTGCGTACTTCATTGCTGCATGTTGCTATGGTCGGCTATGAAGTCCTCCCCTTGGGAAGCTGTGCGCTGATGTCACTGCCTAGTCCACCCTCAAAGCCATTGTGAAATGCAGTTTTTCTGGAACGGCCATCAGAGTTGTTGTATGAGATTGGATAATTAAGTTTGCAAACTCAACACAGAAAAAGGTGCTTTGAAGGGTGGACTAGGTGCTGGTGTCAGTGCATAGCTTCCTAAGAGGAGCAATTTGAAGCAATGAAGCACGGAGTATTTTTTCCAGAAAGAGTTTGCAAACTTAACTGGTTGACCTCGTATCTCACCTTTATAATGTTCAGAGTTCAATAATCCCTTGCTGTTAAACTTGCAGTCCCTAGGTCATGGAAATAGCCCACACATTCAAGTGCTTACCAAAAGGCTGGAGTTCAAGTCCACGCAGAGGTGCCTCAGAACAAAAGCCTGACAATCTGCTTCCAAAAAAATCAGTCTTCAAAAATCTCATGGGGCACTGTTCTACTGTGACACATATGAGCCACCATGAGGTAGAGGGGACCCAGTGGCAATTGGTGTCTGGTTTATTAGACTTGTTTCAGAAGCCTCAGCCTCCACGTCAGCCTCCACGTCAGCACTCACTCAAATGATAACTCTGAATACCACTTGGACTTATTCAATGTCACAAACTGAAACAAGTGACTTGCTCCCTCAGTGTGACTGTAAGCCTATAAAGGCCAAAATCAATCTTTTCTTTTCTTATGATTAAATGGAAATTTACAAACCAAGTCAATTTTCCATACCGCCCTCTCTACAACTTTATCTGCTCTCCTCCCCCTGTGACAGTACTTCTATTTTTCACTCTTTACTTCCAGTATCCACTCAACCAACACTTGTCCCCTCCTCTCTACCTTTTCTGCTCTCTTCTAGAAAGAAACTAGTCAGACAGCCTCATGTATATATACAAAACCGTGAAAGTACACAAACCATATGCTCACTCTGTGTTCTCGAGTCCAGTCCATTCTTTATCTGAAGTGTTGAACTTCTTGCTGGTTTCAGCTTGGGCTAGCAGCAAGTCTAGTGTCCATGTTACCAGGGGACCCTACAAGGTGTCAGACCATCAATTCGGGTCTTTTGACAGAGTTATTGATCTGTAACCCTCTTTTGTCATGTTATGTCAGGGAATCTACATTGTGTTCCCTGTCAGGGCTGTCTTTGGTAGTGGCCAGACACCATTTGGTTCTTTTGGTCTCATGCTGAATCTCGTAATTAGATGGGTCCTTCTGTCTCCTGGGCTCATTTTTTCTCATGTCTTTGATGTTCTTGGATGTCATCTATTCTAAGTGAGTTGGGAACCGAATGATGTTCCTCAGATGGCAGCTTGCTGGTTCTGACAACCCCAGATGCCACTGACCAATATGGGGTGCAGAAGACTCTCTTAGAAAAAGGCTAATTACACCAACTGACCTTGATATCCCCTCAAAACACGGCTCCCCAGACCCCCATTATTGCCACTCTGCCTTATAAAATGTTGAGTTTAGAAAACCTTGTAGCTTATGGCTACAGTGTCTTCAATAGAGCTATACATAGGCAAAAAATAGCTGTTTATTGAGTGTTCTTTATTTTTATGAACTTTGGTTTCATTCAATCAATAAATACTACATCATCAGCTCTGATGTGCAACTGGTGTATGGCTCCTTCTTCAGTGTTTTGCAGCTACAGCACAAGAAGCATGTAATTCATTTCCTCCCTTCTTAATTTTACAAGAGGTATTTCCTCGTATATTGGTTGCAAGTTTCGTACAAGTCAGAACTGTAAGCATGACAAAATCTCACATGAAGACTAAGGAAACTCAAGAGGATACAGTAGAAACAGCTATCAGTGTTCTAAGGCAATTCTTGGTGTTCATGTTAATGGAAAAAACCCAAATGAATAATTGGTTGTACACTGAAGTCAACACTGTGGCTCTCTTTTCATGAATTTGAGCAATGTGTCCAGATATATTAAAGGCTGTGCCCTGGTGGCACAGTGCTTAAACAGCTCAGGTGCAAAATGCATGTTTGGCAATTTGCACCCACCAGCTACACCATAGGAGAAAGATGGGGCGATCTGCTTCCGTGAAGATGACAGCTTTGGAAACCCTATGGTGCAATTCTGCTCCATCCTAGAGGGTTGCTATCAGTCAGAATCAACTTGACAGCAACATATTTGGTCTGGGGATACAGCATGGGAGTGAGCTATATGATTTAATCTTACAGCCTGCGGGCGACTTTTCCCTTTGAAGGTAGCGCACTGAGTAACAAGAATTTTCACTGATGTATTTAAAACAGACAAGCAAAAATGTTAAACTTGTAATATGGAGAATATTTTCTTCAACAAAGCCTGTGAGCTCTTTAAGTACATTAAAATGTATCCTCATCCCTCTATAGAAACAGTACCAATTGATGGCAAATAAAGCCAGTTTTTGTTGTTTATTGTGATGAAAATAAACACAACAAACATTCATCAACTCAACAACTCCCCCAAGTATAAGTCAGCAGCATTGATGACACTGCTCATGTTACACAATCATTATCACTATTCTCTTCCAGATTATTCCACTGAGCGGGTTTTGTTTGCTTGTTTCTTTCTTTCTTTCTACCAAAGAAGGATGTAGATGTAGAATTTCTCTTCGAAAATTCAAATATATCTCGCCCTTAAATACAGTCAAATAAGAATGTATTTTCATATTAGTGCAAATTACACTGCACATTAAAACCTAAAGAACTTTTGAACTACTAAGTAACTTTTGTTCTAAGATTTTTCTAAAGAGTCAGCAGACAGTATAATTCATTCTACAAAGATTTCCTGAGTGCTTTCCTAGTGCCAGCAGTAGGCAGGACATCACCTAGGGGATCTCTGTACTGTTGGGATACGACTGTATCAATGGAATACCTTGATTTTCTGGGACAGTAGTAGTTCCAACTGATTGGTAGGAGGATTGAGTGAAATACCAGTACATACTTATTGTACCGAAACCTCTCATAACCCACTCATGGTGTTGAGTCAGTTCTGACTGACAGGGACACTACAGGACAGAAGAGAACTGCTGCAAGAACTGCTCCAAGGCTCTAATCTTTACAGGGAAACCCTGGTGGCATAGTGGTTAAGTGCTACAATGGCTAACCAAATGGTGGGCAGTTCAGATTCACTAGGCACTCCTTGGAAACCCTATAGAGAAGTTCTACTCTTTTCATACAGGGTCTCTATGAGTCAGAAGCAACTGGACAAGAGCTTTCATCTTTGCAGAAGCATGCCTCACCTTTCTCCCTTAGCATGGCTGGTGGGTTCAAATCAAAGATCTTTCAGTTAGCAGCTGAGCACTTAACCACTGTACTACCAGGGTACCTTAAACTCTCATGAGAGATAGAGTGGCATGTGACAGTACCCGCATCAGAGCATCAGATCTCAGGGGACTTAGTTCAAGACTTAATGCCACCCGTATCAACCTAAGACCTCAGGCCACACAGGTCTCTCATCTCTAAGAAGAGGCTGACAGGGACTGCTCCCAGAGCTTTGTCCATGTAAAGAGACAGAAGAAGGCAGAGGGACACTACTTAGATCATTTGACACTTTACTGAACAGTAATGCGTTTTCAAGTCATCATCTTTCAGAAAGCCCAGAATCAGGTTACAAATAAGAACTATTTTCCTTGCATAATACAATCCCTGAAGAAGGAGAAAGAACATTTATTATTCTTTTCTTAAAGAAAACTGTGTAAATAAAGTTTTTATTTTCACCATTCCAGATGGTAACTGGGTATAATTTGTATTATTTTGACATCATGACCATACTAGTCAAAATCAATCTTCCTGCAAGTGAAACGAATAAGAGAATGAAAACAGAAAAATAAAAAAGAAAAGAAAGAAGAGCTGAATCTACATTTTCTAGCGAAGTTGAGATTCTGGGCCATTATCAAAACAATATGCATATGAATGAAACTGAAAAAAATCATATAAATACAGTGGTTTCTAATTATAAGACAGAGGCTATTCTAAGTCAGAAGGAAATTATCCAAGGTGGTGGGGGGTGGGGGGGAGGAACTGCCTGCTAATAGACAGTATTCCAAATAGAATAAGATACAACAAATTTTTAGTCCAAGATCCTCTTTGCAAGTGATGACGTACAGTTGGTGTGCTTGTCTTCATACGGCTATAAATCAATTAGAGAAGATTTTATTTCAGAGTGGATTTAGGTATCTCTTAAGGGCAGTTACTGCATATTAAAGTCTCTAAAGATTTCTTATAGAATTATGCCATGCTAGGACAGAAAACTGGACATTGATCATCTGATAGCAGTCTCATTAGCAACTACTAAATATTTAGCATACTAAGCAGCTACCCGTGAAGCATTTCAGAGCAAAGTCCCATTTTCTAAACTGTTTGTCACACGTTGAAGAGGTGGAAAGGCAGTCTTGGCACAAAATAAAATAAACTTGTTTAGAAGCAATGTATGTAATTATCTTACAAATTGCAGAGTAATATCTGCAAAGCAGAACACAAACCCACTTAGATTAAATGATCATTGATATGAATGTGGTGATTGCAATTTCATACTGCATTGAGTTGGTTAACCCCCATGGTTATCAGTATTTGGCCTTTAACAAAGTCTTGTGTTTCAGCAAATGCTATGACCCAAAGTTTAATGAACTCATTGAGAAGTACCTCTTTTCCTATCTAGACATACTATTAAGATTTGAAGATTTAAATACATACATGAGGCTGTCCAACTGGTTTCTTTCTAGAGGGAAGAGAAGACGATGGAGAGGAGGGGACAGGTGTTGGTTGAGCGGATACTGGAAATAACGAGTAGAAAGGAGGTGCGTGTTGAGTATACTGGATACGGGAAACAAAGAGTAGTAAAGAGGAGAGTAGACAGAGTTGCACATAGGCAGGAGCTCGAGTTTTATAAGGAAAGTTGCCTTGGATTGTAAACTTGCACTTAGTCATAATTTTAAAAAAATTGGAAATTTAAATAAATACTTAGAAGTCAGGGTTACGTTTTTATTTCCCTGTTGTCGTTAACCAAAAAGACCAACGGCAGTGGGCACTGAGTCGATGCTCACTCATAGCGTCACTGTCACAGGTACTTTCAAGGCAGTTCTGACTCACAGTGACCCTACGTACAACAGAGTCCAACCCTGCCTGGTCCCACGCCATTCTCATGACTGGTGCTATGCTGGACCCCACTGCTGCAGCCACTGCATCCATCTATCCCACCAAAGGTTTTCCATTCTTCACCGATTCTCTACTCTACCAAGTGTGATGTCCTTCTCCTGGGACTGGCCCCTCCTTCTGACACTTCAAACTCCCCTCAGATAATAAAATCCCCAAACTACTCACTGCCAAGAATTTTTCTCAGAACTTTGTATGATTTTCATTAGCAGATGTTATATATACTCCCTGAGTTCCCAACCATTTGCTACAATTTATATTCAAATCATTCTGCAAATCTTTAAGAAACAAGTAAGAACAAGGCCTAAGGGATCTGGTGCTCTCCAGAGTTTAGTTCTTGTACTGTTTTTCTGCAGAAAGAGAGAGAGATAAAGATGGAAATAGTCAACATGAAAACACAATTGGTTTTGGCTCCTGTATCTAGTTGTTAACTTTCTGAAAGTAACTCGAATGAGCTTAAATCAAATGAGGCCAAGAAAAACAGTGACCCTGGCTGCTTCACTCTGTTGTGGTTAATGTAAATAAATTTTCCAAGCTATAAACTATTATATTAAAAAATCAGAATGAGTTGCAGTCTTGCATTGGAATTTGAGGTAATGGTGTGAATTCATAGATAGAAATACAAATATAATCATAAATGAATACCTCCCCCCTACGCACACATACACAAACACACAAAACACATATTCCTTGGGTATGTGAATCTGTAGAGCCAGAAAGCAATGATACTCAGTAGTCATGGCTATATCTAGCATCCAGACTTTAAATACTACTTTCACCTAAAAGAAACCAGGGCAAGTGCAAGGTGAGCCTGGCCTTTCCTGTTTTACAGGACAGAATTCACTGAATGATAATCCATTACCTTCAGGTCAATTCTGACTCATAGCAGCCCTACAGGACAAAGTAGAATTGACCCTACAGTTTCTAAGGAGCACTTACAGGATCTTAACTGCCAACTCTGGGTTAAACATCCATACTTCTTAACCACTACACCACTGGGGTTTCCCATCAGATGACAGGTGTATGTTAAACAGACACGGAAGACAGGTTGAAAGGACCCTCACTGGCCAAACATGAGACAATGTGAACATCTAATGAAAACAGTATTAGCAAACTGTAACCTACTGAACAAAATGGAAAATATGAGTCTCTAATGAAATAAATAAAGAACTGAATAGTTCCAGGAGGAAGAATATACTTACATATTCTCAAATTATCTCCCCCCACATGATACGTATTAAATATTAATGAAAAAAGTAGAATTTTTCAATGGAGGTGCCTGGCATAAAGGACCATAATCAAGAGATCAAAATGAACAACATCAGTAATGGATCAGGTAAAAAAAAAAAAAAAAAATGATGTGTCGAAGAAAACAAGGTCACTTCTGTAACTGCTGAAACCCAAACGGGAAGACCTGGCAAAACAGTGTCAGGTGAATGGAGTGTAAGGCTCGGACATTTAGGATGCACTGATGTCTGTTTCTCGATGTTTATGGCTTTATCATCTGTTGGCAGGAGAATGCCAACAGGAAAAACATATAGTGTACGGGAACGATGGGGCCTCATGTCAACAACCTACTCTCAAATAGTAAAAGAAGTTTTTTGTACTATTCTTTCATTTTCTATAAGATTAAGATAGTTTGAAAACACTTAAATCATACATAAAGTAAATTATAATTACTTTATGTCATCATAAAGATTCTACCAAATCTGTTGACTATATTGTAATATATCATTTATGCAAGATTTATTCCAGCATTTTAGGACAGATGATTTATTCAGTGATCTTGTTTCAACGCTGAAAAATATTCCACAATCCACGCTTCATCGGCTCTCTTGAACATTATGAGTATTTAAATGATATTTCAGCTATTATTGTCCATTTTACACCTTTAAAATTGTTGCTCTGTAAGTACGTAAATTTCTATAAAATTAAGATTTACAAATATTTAATTATCAGCACATAACAGTGAACAAAAGTGAGCCGTAATTTAGGAGCAAGACTGAAGCTCCTAACAGAAACTACAGAGAAGTAAATCATTTCACATTCATGACAAAAATAAATTATACAGAAGTAAATCATTTCACATTCATGAATTTTACTCAGAAAAGTGAGAAAGAAAAGAAGAAAGACTCATGAATTAACTCCCTTTCCAAGAGTATGAGCAGGTTTAAGACAGAAGATTAGCTTTTCCATCATCTTTTTTCCAAGTGAAACAGTGTCAAGTTGACTCAAATGCAGAACTGCTCCAGGAATCCAACCGCTATTCCTTAAGCCAGAATTTCAAATTGTTTTAGGAAATGGCCACCCTGCCTTCAGCTCTTCCCACCACTTCCTTTTGAATTCAGAAAACATTAAAAAAATATGCTCATAATTCCATAGTTTTTAATCATTTACGGGATAGCAAGCAGGAGAAGCAATCACAGACATAAAGTGACTCTGATATGTCTAAATAATTCTTCTGAAGAGAACATTTTACCATTTTACTCCATGTGAAGACCCAAATAAAAATGAGGTCTCAAAATCACAGTGCTGGCCAAAAAATATGGAACATACCATGAACTATCAGAAGGATAAACAAACCTGTCTTGGAAACAGAACAGCCAGAAAGTTCCTTAGAAATTAGGATGACGAGACTGCATCTCATGTAATGTGGACATCTCTGGTGACACACAGGTAAGTGCTGCAGCCACTAACTGAAAGATCTGCTGTTTGAACACACCTGGCACTCCTTGGAAACTCTACGGGGCAATTCTATTCCACCCTATAAGGCTGCTATGAGTGAGAGCAGGCTGGATGACAATGAGTTTGGTTTAGGGTTTGTATCAGGAGGGATGAGTCCCTGGAGAAGGACATCACTGCAGGCAAAGCAGAGGGTCAGTGAAAAGAGGAAGACCCTCAAGGAGATGGACTGACACAGTGGCCGCAACCACGGGCTCAAACACAGCAACAATTGGGAGGCTGGCGACAGACCAGGCAGTGCTTTGCTCCCTTGTACACAGTGTTGACTTGAGTCACCACCAACTGGATGACACCTGACAGAATGTCATTTGTTAGCAGTGTTCATTGTGTCAAAGGCTGACGGCTATCTGTTTTCGTCTTTTGTTTGTTTTTCTCTACTGGAGAAATGAGACTCTGACAACAGGGTAGCAGGAGAATTTCTTTGAGGGTTTCGTACAAAATAAAAAGGATCATCTTAAAACACTAAATACCATACCTAAAATGTTTTATTGTAAAGCATATCTTAGAAACGATACGAACACAAGGATGAACATCTAAACTTGCCTTAGATGTTCAGAGGATGTATTTTATGTCATGGAAATCCTGGTGGCGCAGTGGGTTAACTGCTACATCTGTTAACCAGAAGGTCAGCTTATCAAATCCGCCAGGTGGTCCTTGGAAACTCCATGGAGCACTTCTACTCTGATCTCTAAGGTCACTATGAGTTGGACTCGACTTGACAGCACTGGCTTTTTTCTGGATATTATAAGTAACAGAGAAAAAATTTTTCCCAGATCTAAGTAGTTTTCTATTTACATGGCAAAATTAAGACTGAATCCTCCCCTAGAGAACTACCCAATGGAATCTGTTTATATTTATTTGTTCGTGTAGGTGTTTCTTCAGAGCCTTGGGAACTGGAGGCTGTCAATTTACGCAACTGCCTAAAGTAATCTATACTTAACAATTTCATTCTTTTTCCAAATTCTGAACTCTCCTCCTCCTTTAAACATACAAAGGAAGATGATATTTAGATACAAACACAGGGTTGAAATTTATCCAGGTAAGTTTTGAAGTCTTAAAAGTATTAACAGAGTACTCAAGGGAAATTCAGACTTCTGAAAATTCCCACTTCCTGGAAAATAACCTTGTAAGAGATAAACTACCCAAAATGGCCCAAATCACCACCCACATTCACCGGGCATGCAATCCTACATCTGCTTCAGCAGGCTACCATACAGGAAATCCTAAATGCCTGACTTCTTAAATAGTAAACTCAGCAAACTAGAAAAGGAGTTAAGGCCAAGCCTGAGGGGATACACCAAGGATTGCAGTCTTCATCCAGAAGCATCGAGAAGCTAATGGAAACTTTGAAAGTGTGTGGGCACTTGTGGGCTCACACACATGTGCATTAGGAGGCTGTGTGGCATGTCATTAAATCCGCATTTTGCAGACATCACTTCAGCTGCATGGTGGGAGGTACATCACTGAGGGAGGGCAAAACAGGGATGCTGAGGGACCACTTAGGAGGCGACTAGCTCAGTGGTGAGGTAAGAATTAACTCACATCCCAGGAGGAAAAGAAGCAAAGAGAGGTGAATATAAGTGGAAGGTACAATTTTCAGGGCTTGGTGATGCTTTCAAGATGGGAAATAAAGAATTATTATCATGGACAGTTTTGTATGAACACATAGCAGATTTGCATAATCTGTTTTCAGTCAGGTACCACCCAGCCTCGCCTACCACCATCCTCATTCATTTGAGGTACTGTGAAACAGACCTACCACCCATCGTCCGTCTGTCTGTCCTACTGAGCGACTTGTAGGTTGTCATGATGCTGGAAGCGATGTCACTGGTGTTTCAAATACCAACAAGGTCAGCCATTGTGGGGACAGGTTTTAGACAGGCTTCTCTGCTAAGACACACTAGGAAGAAAGGGCTGGCCACCTATTTTCAAAAATTCATCAATGGAAATCCTATGGATCACCACAGAATATTTTCCCACCACAGTGCTGGAAGATGCGTACCCAAAGTCCAAAGGTACTCAAAAGACACAGTGGCCACCGCACCGGTCACTGATTCATTCAGTTGTATATGGGGTCTTCCCAATTAGACCCAACTCAACGCTAATTCACTAGAGTAGCTGCCTGAGGGCCGAGCACAGCACCAGGCAGGATGTACGTATCTGCCGGCTGAATACTGATCTACCTTTGCCACTGGGGAATAGAAGAAGGTGTTGGTATATTACACCTCCTTAGGTGCTCTGTTGGATGGCCTGGTGACATCATGGTTAAGTCTCTGGCTACTCTCCAAAAGGGTGGCTCTTGGAACCTATCCAGAGGCTATGCAGAAGAAAAGCCTTGTGGACCTGCTTTTGTCAAGATTACAGCCTAGAAAACCCGAAGGGGTAGATCCTCACTCACTCTAAGTCATAAATCCACGTAACAGTGTCTAACAGCAGCAACGGGTGCTCTGTCTCAGGGTGAAGGCCCAAAAGACCACATCTGTCCACAGAAGAGCTCAGCACCTTCACTATGGCCATGACTGGTGTGACCTGGGCAGTAGTGTAAAAGGCAATTAGGAAAGCCACGATTTGCATCAATTCCAGGACTCTGAAAGAGCTAAGCTTGCCTGAGTTGATTCTCTCTAGCCAGAAAATAGACTCGCTGAACACCAGAGCACCACAGTCACTGGCCTCCTGAAGAAAGACTTCCATAAGCACAAGACAGTAAGAATCTCCTTCAAGACGACTCATAGCCATTACATTTTAATACATGGCATGCCGATTAAACATGCAGAAGTTTCCAAAAATAAGATATTCAGAAATAATGTAATAAAACCGTGAGTTGTTCATTTTCATTTACTTGTAATAGGCTGACATACTGTTACAAATTTTGGAAACATGCAACCTCTTAATTCTTAACAAAGTGATAGCAACTTGACCAGTGAATAAAAAAATCTCAGCTTTGAATTCACTGGCATAAAAAGCCAGCGCATCCCACTGTGTTCCTTTCAGCACACATGGATAGGTCTCACGTTTACTGTAAGACTGAATGTTCCTTCAGCTGCTCAGTGATGTTAGCTGGTTATGGGGCTACAGAGTAAATTATGGGTGTGTGTTCACTAACGCACTACCATTGAGTCAGGGCCAACTCACACTGACCCTAGAGGTCAGAGTATAGCCGCCCCATATGGCGGTTGAACTGCCAACCTTTTGGTTAGCAGACATTAACACTTAACCTACTACACCACAAGGGTTTCAATAAAGGAAGTAGAAACAACGTATTTCAGCCACTGATTAGTAAAATCAACAATGCAGTTTAAGTGTTTATTGTTACAAAGATACAGTAATGGGCAAAACAGCTCTGTAAGTTACACATGACAGGTTTCATAGGTAAACTTTAATGAAGTGAGCCAGTTTCACTGTTTTTTTAGGAATTAATTCAAAAGTATATAAAATACAATCAAGGATGTTTACTCATTGGGGAAAAGACATTTCCAGGTTTTTTGTTTGTTTTTTAATGATTATCAGAGCCCACATTTGCATGCATGACTTAGATCTGAAAGTCCACAGACTTCCACTCACTGCGAATCTACTGGACACACCCTACGAGACGAGCTGTTTGAACCCCGACAGGTCCTTTCCTCTTGCAATAGCTGCTGAGCCACATAACAAAGTCAATCATGCCTTCTTTTCTTTCCTTCTTTTTCTTTTTAGTATTCAGGATACTGTTATGAAGATCCTTTCCCTTTTCCTAAAAAATAAAGCCTAAGAGCATAGTGGTTAAAAGCAAGGACTGCTAACCAAGAAGTCAGCAGTTCAAACATACCAGGTACTCTCAGATACCCTATAAGGCAGTTCTACTTGGTCTATAGGGATGCTCTGAAACAGAATAAACTCAATGGTAATGAAGTTTTTTTAAAGAAGAATATACATGGTTGTTAAAAAAAAAACTTTTCTGGGATGTTGGTGTTTTGATGGATTTTATCAAGACAGAGAACATTCTGGTCCATACAGTCATAACTTTTAAATGTTTATCATTATCTTTTAAACGTTTAGTGAGGGAAGAATGCAGAAGCAGATGTAAGACTAGGCTCGTCTGCCTTTGTTTTCCTCAATTCACAAGTTAGAATTCCTTCTTCAGGGCGTGACTCTACTTTTTGGGATGATGAATATTATCTGTCAATATCTGTAGTCTCCAACCCATGCCAAAGAGCTTATAGTGGGTTCAGACATATGGTGATACCCTTCTGGTCATTTAAATTTACTTATTCTTTCCATATCAAAGAGAAAAACCAGAACTATGCTATTACACAACCTACAGCATGAAAACAGCTTGAGGCTTCCTGAACGATCCTTTGGTTCTGTGGTCCACAGTTCTCATACTTGGAAGGTGTAACAAGAACAACCAAGAGTTTCTAACCAGACTTGGCTCAAGCCACGGATAAAGAGAGAAATAGGAAAGCGGCAGCACCAAAGCAGGGCTTCAAAAGCAGATTACACCCACAGGTCTGCCTTTAACAGTGAGCTTAGTCTTCAGCTGTGATGAGAATTATTCACCACCAATAACAGCAAATAACCAATTTGACCTTGGAAGGGATCTCAGATAAGCTTCATTCCTGGCATATCTTGATAGCAAATACCTATAAAAATTCCAACGATTAAGATCGTGACTCGGGAATGCTTCTTGCTCAACAGGTACTAAAGCAAATTATGTCAAAAAGTGCATTTGCTAATTAACTGGTAAACCCTTTCTTAGGTGGTCTTAACCTCGGTAAGCCTTGGGTCTGATGCTCACAACCGTATTATTGTTACTATTGTATTGTTTTAACCATTTTTCCTCCAGAAACCTCGTAAGAACTGTTACAACTGTTCTCTATTAAATGATACTTGACAGAGGACTTAAGAACCCTCAACAAGATGAAAGGACACAGGGCTTACAAAAACGGGTTCACACGCTGTGATGAGCGCAGCACGGCACGAGGCAGCATGCTGTTCTGTTCCATGTGGGGTCCCTGTGAACTGGAGTCAAGTCAACGGTCCCTAACAACAACATGCTCCACACTCCGTCAGTGTGTTGTTTTCCGTAATAAAAATCCCTACATAGTAAAAATAAAAGATGATATGTTAACTCGAGAAGCAGTTCCACCCTGACCTCTAGGGTCACTGTGAGTTGGACCCGACTTGACAGCAGTGAGTGATGCTACCTTTCGGTTTTCGTTTTCATAATAAATGTTTAACTTTAAAATATTACAAATGATGAAGGACTGACAGAACCCTTCAGCAGCCTGAAAAATCATAATGGATTCAGATCTCAAACTCTGTGGGAGATGGTGAGACTGATCATTTTCAATTACTTTTTTATGAAGGAAATGTCTTGTGGGGGGAGGAAAAAAAAAGGAAGATCACAAGCTGGGCTTCCCTGAGAAGTGCTTAACAATATTCCTGCAGAATTTACTGGTATAGTAATTCAGTTGCCTGAACCTAAGGAAGAAGACTTCTGTAAAGAGATATCTCTGAGTGCCATGTGACCAAAGCTGCATGACAGTGAATATCAGTCAGCTGGAACAATCCAGACTAGAATAACTGCCCAGCTGCCCAAAGGATCACGAGTGAAACACACGACTATCATTTAGCCACAGAGTTTGGTGGTGCTCTGTTAAGCGCCTAGGGATAACCCATCCACGTGGCTGTGACTTAGGCTAAAACCTAAAGACCAGAGATGCCTTCCCTCCACAAATAAACTGACATTTTTTTTAAGAGAGTGTCTCTTCTCCCTACACCTCCTCTGACCCCAAACTTAAAGAGCTAAATTCCTATTTAGGAGGAGGAGAAGGTGTTGCAGAAGGAAGTAGTGTTCTCTCCCTCTGCTCGGAGATGCTAGAGTGCCAGGAAGAACAGTAGACCAGAACCCACTTTCTTGCTTCCTTAAGCATAACCAGGGCTAGGGGTGAGAGCACCGGACATTGGACGAGAAATTCAAGTTCAAAGTGGACTCAGTTTGGTTTTAATAACTGAATGTGAATGAAGAGTTATAGCATATGGTTAGATGGTAAAGGTTACTAAGGGCATATTCCATGTACCACTCAAAAATGCTGACTGGAGGAAAAAAGTTCTTTATGCCCACCAAGCTAAGATTTATCAACTGGTTACAAACATAAAAAGGTTACAGCCTTCTTTGTATAATACTTTTATACTTGGTTAAATTGGGGGGAGATCCTACAAAAATACTTGTTGCAATTTTGTGTGACTCAGGATTCTTCCACTGATTCACTTCTCTCTTCCCAACACAACTCACACAAAGCACGGATACACTGCTCTTAGAAGTCATTTTTCTGTGGACTGAAAAAAAGCCTCCACTGGATACCCTCAGTATTCTTTTCAGAAGGAAGAACCCTGGTTGCACAGTGGCCAAAGGAACTGCCTGCTAACCCAAAGGTGAGGGGCTAGAAAACACCAGTGGTTCATGGGAGAAAACCATGGCCACATGTTTCCACAGAGATTTACCACCTCAAAAACCCTACGGGGTTGCTGTAAGTAAGAATCGACTCCCTGGCAGTGGCTTAGTAAAGAAACAGAACTAAAAAATATGGATTTGAACTTTCCTGTACCCTGTATTCCTTTATTTGAAAATGACATCATCAAAAGTGCTACACGCAGGTAATACTCTCAGACTCACAATTTACATCCAAAGGGCCAACTCTACTTTCCAGCAATGCACGCACACATGAAATCACCCAGATAATTTAATCAACCAAAACAGTGAGTCTGGATAACTTGAGTTCCCAAGCGGGTTTCTGGGGATGGACTATTAGCTTTTGCTACTCTTCCAAATGCCTGATAAATCTACACTTGGTGCCACGTTGGCAACACCAAAGTGTAGTATAGCCAAGTCAATTATGAGTACTTATGTCCATAATAAACACTAATGTATGTTATCTCCAAGTCAATTATGGGTACTTAATGACTTGATGATACCAGACAATGTGACAGCCATAACACACACTGGTATACACATACACACATGTACATATACACGTATACACACACACAGCCTTTGTATTTCCAGGTTATAACCTGCGTGGTGTCCTTCTCTAAGAGTAACAGGATTATACAAGCATATGATCAACAGGATGACATAGTAAGAATCAGTAAATACATTAAAAGTAATGTCAGAAATTTGTATTTCTTACAACTGCAGTACTCTCCTGTTGCTTTATTTTGTGCACTTTTACCAACACGGAATTTTGGATGATCATTAGCAGGGCTTCCACGTTAATCTTTCTGTCCTCAACAGCTGGGCAAAACATGAAGGACCTGACTTACAGGTTTATTACTTTACCACCCTACAGATGGCAACAGACTCTGATCTCCAATCAGTGTAAAAACACTGTAACAGTTCTTTTCAAAACATTGTTCCCATACAAAAATATTTGTAGAAGCAAAAAAGAGAAACACAAGTAGAACACAGTCCTCTGGTGAAGCTGAAGATAACCTTATGTAGACAATCTGACCATGAATAAGACGACGGACAATGAAGCCCGCGAACTGATCCTAGAAAAAGTGCTACATATCTCACTGCTGTGTGTCACTATGGTCACCTCAGCAGTACTCCCCTTGGGAGGCTATGCACTGATACCAGCACCTAGTTAACCCTTCAAAACAACTTTGGAACTCTTTCTTGAAAGGCCATGAGAGTTGTCATTGTACTAACCTTAATGTCCTGAATGGCATCAAAATGTCTGTCTTTCAATATCTCCTTTATCTTTGGGTAAAGAAAAAAGCCATTTGGGGCCAGATGAGGTAAGTATGGAGGGTGTTCCAATACAGTTATTTGTTTTCCTGCTAAAAACTCCCTCACAGACAGCTATACAATTAAGTCTTGAACTTGCCACCTTGCTACCATGCACAATGGCCATTCTAGAAAGAGTTCCAGAATTGCTCTGAAGGGTAGACTAGGCATTGGCATTGGTGCACAGCTTCCTAAGGAAAGTACTGATACTCAGCAGTGAGGCACGCAGCACTTAGAACAATTAAGTTTGCTGACTTAACTGTCATACCTTATAACTTGGAACACCCCAAAATGTGGACCGGAGTCACTTGGCATGGCACAATTTGCTTCACTTCCACTCCACTTCTACAGAAGTGGAGAAGCTAGATGCAATAATCCCATTCTAGATTAATTACTTTATTCCTTCATCAATCAATCATTTGTAGGGCACGTATTCTGTGTAATTAATTGTACTACTTACAAAGAGACGGTAACGATAAACAAGACAGAGGGAGGCCAAAAACGGGACTAAGGAAAGTGAGGTATATCGTTATGACAGGCACTGACCTTGGTACTATAAAGCTTATGAATCTTTTAATATCATGTCCCCCCAGCCTGTAAGAACCCACATTCTTAAAGATGCATTACTAGTTTCAGAGAAGTGAAATAACTTGACCCAGATTTAATAAATTACAGCCTTTCTGTTTGGCTGCAAATAATATCCTCATTTAAGGAGATGAGGCAGGTGCCCTACAATACAAGAAAGAAGCAGGCACGGCCCTAAGAAACACAGGAGAAAAGCCACACATTACAGCCAGGAAGGGGAGGACCAACAAAGTCGTATTAACAAGGAGGGTTTCAAGTTCTGTTTAAAAAAATAGAAAGAAACCTGACATTGTCAGAAACAGATTAAAAGTTATTTCCAAATCATAAATGCATTTTGATACAGAAAGTATTTTAAGTACAAAAAAGTAGAAAGTACAGAAAAATAAATGAGTTATTCTTCTTCCTCCTAAACACAACTATAGCTACTCTTTGGGTTGAGACACTTAAAATACGGGGTGCGTATGTACAGGGCACTAACAAAGACATGTGCAGAGTCTCAAAAAAAAAAAAACAAAAAAAAAACCTGCAAGTAGTTAACGCTGATTGACACAGAAGTCACCAGACCAAGGCTAACACCTATTCTTTCAGAGACTCAAGGATTCTGATGGGTTTTCATTGCTAACGGATCGTGAGATGATATATCCAGGTGGCTGGGTATCACTGAGACACGATATTATACAAGTTCTCTGTGGAAATGAAGTGAACCCTGGGAGAGAAGTTAAGTCATAGTCAACAAATACAGTCATGTGCTGTATGTATCCACTGGGCAACGTGAGATCACACACACATTCTTGGTCCCAAACAGTTCTAACAGTTCAGAAACCCTGACCGGACAACGGGACTAGGGGGCAAACCTGGATGAAGCGAACGCAGCGTGTGTGTCTCTTGTGTCTCTTGACTACAAAGTGACTGTACTGCGAGGTGTCTATCAGTGCAGGATAAACACACCCAATGATAAACACATCTTCATAGTCATAATAAATGCCTATGTAATTGGCTTATTTATGTACTGTATTGTCAATCATTATTTTAACATGAACTTCCCCTACTTAAAAGTTTACCTTTTAACAGCAAATCACAGGCAGCAGCATCCAATCACGTGTAGCATTCATCTCGAGAGATGAAGTACTGTCATTGTTTCATTTTCTTTCAAAAATATTACTGTGAAATGTATCACACGCGGCTTCCAAATACACCAAAACAGTTCCTAGTGACAGCAGCAGTGTCCTACACAGCTTTGTTAAGTGTATAACGCGAGAGCTCACACAGCATCTGAATCACATTACGCCCTATCTCACAGAACATACCATGGATGGTAAGTGACGCATGGTGGCATCTCTTCTGACTGGTTCGAGTAAGTGCTGTGGAGGTTTCAAAAAAATGACTGATCATATCATGTGTGCAGTTTGTGGTTCTATGCATCTACTCGACGGCACTTGGCTTGGCTTGGCATCTACAGGATGTTGTCCCGCTGACCTCTTACTGGAGGTGGGGGAGTTGGTGGAGAGGAGGGGACAGGAGATCGTCGGGAGGATAGGATACTTACGGAGCTGGAGAGGAAGGGTGTGGTGTAATGGGGCAGGGAGAGCAGTGGGAGCTACATTAGGTAGGCATGCAAATTTATATGGGAATGTACATTTTCATTCAATCATAATAAAAAAAAACACATATGGAGTATATGCAAGTCCATGAATTTCATCAGAAATGATCCATGCTTTCATTCCCTTTCTGTCATTTCCACAGTCTCTGGTATGGAAAGACTGACTATTAACAGGTCCTCAGTCTATCTATTGTCTTGAAATGGATGTCTCATGGTGCCTCCCAATCAACACATGACTTACTGACTGAAAATCAAATTCTATAGATACATGTAACATTACCCCTTCAAGACACTGGATTTTAGTTTGCTAAATTATGTGTTTACATTTAGAAAGAATAATTATTTCCTCTTATTATACTATTTGGAAATGCAGGTGGCATAGTTAAGTACCACGTCTGTTAGCCAAAAAGTCAGCAGTTTGAATCCTCCAGGCACCCGTTGGAAACACTGTTGAGTAATTTTACTCCATCCTGTTGAGTCATTGTAAGTTGCAATTGGCTTGATGGCAGTAGGTTTCCTTTGGTTATTTATCTTAATAGTTTGGAAATCCTGAAGGCATGGTAGTTAAGAGTTACAGCTGTTAACCAAAAGGCTGGCAGTTCAAATCCATCAAGTACTCCCTGGAAACTCGACGGGGGAGTTCTGTGTTATCCTGCAGGTTCACTGTGAGTTGGAATTGCCTCGCAGGTAGTGGGTTTGTTGTGGTTTTGGATTATAAGATTTTATATTCCCAGAACAAAGACAGAGAGATATTCCCTCAAATTAAAGACTGCTGAGAGAAAGAACAAACAAAATTCTGATTTTGTTAACTGCCCAAATCATATTTTTGGCAAGCAGAGGGCCAATGTCAAACATTATCACATTCATCTTGAGGAAAATTATATTTTAATCCAGGTCAATTCCACCCTGGAGGATTTGATGTTAAAATCCTAAATTCCAAATTCTCAGAAGAAGCAGAGTCTCTGAATGTCAGCAATATCACAGCCTTTGTATCACCAGGTTTCCCTTCATCTTCCTTTAAACACATCCTCCAAATGAGATTTAATTTCCATTCTAGACACAATTTAGAATGTGAGTTCTGAGGCTCAGGCAAGGAGAGGTGGTCCCCGAAATCTGAAGGAAGGAGAAAGAATACCCTGCCTTTTCCTGTTTGTGCGCTGCTTTTAGCAGCTGTCAAGTTGGCCCCTCAGCCCTTCGCAACCCCAAACAAATGGAATGAAACGCTGCCTGATTGTTTACTACTCCATGGTTGGTTGCATATTGGATGCTAATGATTTATAGGGTTTTCATGAGCCGGGTTTTGGAACCCGATGGCCAGGCCTTTCTTCCTAGTCCGTCCTAGTCTAGAAGCTCCACTGCAACCTGGTGAGCCTCACGGCGACATGCGAGCCTCACTGACAGACAGCGGTGGCTGCATCGCCTGGGAATCAAATCCAGCTCTGACGCAGGGAAGGGGAGAATTCTACCAATGAGTCACCACTGTCCCCTGTCCTAGAGAAGGACAGTCTGAAATGTCAGGGGACCATGGGAGTCCGCAGTACAGATGAGAGCTCTGAACCAATGCTGCTCTTGACCACTGGTCCAGGCCTGTCCTGTACTTCTCACTGTGACCTTCAGGGCAGCACAGGGCCACAGAAATGCAGTGGGGCAGATACTGATCTGCAAAGACCTCTTCATTTCTCTGATGTGGAACACAGACAGATGGACAAAAAGAATGTGTCTTGGCTGATAGAAGAGCATGCTACCCTTTGGGAAAACCTCTGGGCTGCAACACTGTCTTGCAGAACACGAAGAATTCCCAGCTCTCTCACCCCACTGAAGATGTCTGTCATTCTTGCAGTTCTCTTCAGTGGATGCAGACACAAATTTTATTTGCACATCTGCACAATGAAATGCAGATTAAAGGTACTTTGTGCATTTATGACCCGCATCTCAGGCTGTATTCCAATTTCACTAACTTTAGAACATGTTTTCAAACTAACTGGGACTACGTTTGGTTACTTATTATGGGTCAAAGTTGAAATTTTACTACCAAACACCCAGAATAAACTTAACCACAAATGCATAAATGCTTCTCTGGCATCTTGTGGCTGGCTGAGTGATTAGGAGTGCTGAGTGTATCCTTGCTTTATCACCTAGCAAAAAGAATGAATTCCTACATCCGAAGCCAGAATCAGTATGTGCAATGACACGCACAGTGGAGGCAACCCCAAGGAGAAAGTGAGATTCGTTTGCTTTGTTTGAATGTGAGGCTCCTCAGCCAAGAAGGAAATGCATGAGAAAATTATGTAAATAAGGAAGCACAAACTGACCCTAAAACACAGAGATACAGAACACACATTCCCATACATACATACATTTAGGCTTTGCTTGCTAAATTCTATTTTTGGTGTCCTAGAAATATCTTTTATTCAGTCTGATCTATTTCTAAACCACTGAACGGTTACAGATTTTCGGGTATATATACAGAGATATAAATATAGATAAAGATACAGCTACATAGATGTATATACATGTAAGTCACACATATACATCTTCATCTTTAAATCTTCCCAGTGAAGTTATGTATTAGGATGTTTGTTTTTCATTTCATGCCAGCAAGGACAGAGCAGAACTGGCGATTCAGAAGGATGTGGTGCAGAAGGATCTGGTGCAGAAAAGGAGGCCTGGGGACAGGAAGGGTGCTCCCTAGGGAGTACAGTAGAAGGGGAAGGACACAGAAGAAGCAAGGCTGGTTGTGTCAGCTGAGGTACATGGGTACCCACCCTGAGGAAGAGGTGAGCCATTCAGGTCATACATCATGCCCCGATGACACTGCCAGGGGTCTGCCTTCACATTCTCAGTCACCCCAGAGAAGAAGGGTCCCTATTAAAGAACCTAAGGTATCCAACACTGGGCCAAGACACAGTTACATGCAACAGGTTTTATTGTACACAAGATGCTATCAGTGTTGCAAGCTGTCGTAATGGTACCTTACGTGCAACAAAACCGCTGCCTCAAGTCAATTCAGACTCACAGAGACCTTACTGGACAGAGTAGAGTTGCCCCATAGGGTTTCCAAGGAGCACCTGGTGGATTTGAACTGCCAACCTTCTGGTTAGCAGTCACAGTTTTTAACCACGGCACCACCTGCGTTTCCTTATATAGAAGAACTCAGCAACTGCCAGGGTTTGCTATCAGAAGCAAAATATTACCTATGATTTTACATTTTATTTTAAAAACCTATTCCAGAATGCATTTTTTCCTCTAGATATAAAGTTAAACTTGTTCCTTTTTAAATATACTTGTAAATGTATACATATAAGTATGTATATTTGTGTGTGTGCATATTTGTATTAGTACAGAAAAACAAAGTGAAGTAAAAAATAATTTTTCCCTTATATTTACTCTAAGGCCTTCTGTTTTCATGCTACCACTTGCAATTTAGAGAATATCTGATAGTTTCTTGAACATGGGTCCTGGGGGGAGGAGAGGAAGTCTACCTAAGTAATTATTATTTCTGCTACAATATAGAAGTGAGCTTTTGTCTCTCTTCTCCCAATTTAGAAATACTGGTACTGTGCTTCAGAAAAAGCTGAAAATAAGACAGACTGATTCCCTTTTCTACTAAAGTTTACCTATTCGAACTTGAAATGTTGAATAAGCAGAGGTTTTCCCCAAATCAGTAATTAGTTATTTTCTTATGCAAATAAAGACAATTTCAGATGTCTTCTTTTCTTCCCCTATACCTTCTCTCCTTTGTTTCTCACTCAACCTTGCCACCAAAAAATAAACTTCATCTGAACCACTTGTTCCGTTTCTCTTCTGAGCTTCCTTCGCAAGAAGCAACGCCCCTTTCTCTGCCCCCACCCCGTCCTTCTCAGGACATGGCACCCACACACGCCCCACATGCTAACGACACGTTCTCTGACTCCTCCCAGACAGTGTACCCGGCCAGCACATCTTCAGGCCAGTTGTGATGGACAGCCAGAAAGAGCCTTTCAAGTTGTGTCAGATTTTCATTTCTCAGAAGAATACAGCTACATCATTTTTAAGGCGGGCCAGATGATGCCTAAATGTACCAAATCAGCTGCTATGGGCTACTGCACAAACCTTCAGTCCAGGTAAAAATGTACCTTAGTTATTTGTGCTGCTACCAACGTCCCCTTTCTTCACAGCCCATGAGCACTCAAAATAATTTCCTTCCTTATACAATACTTTCTTATCTTACATGTGAATATCCCTTTGTTTAACATACAAAGATGAACTGGAACAAAATATCAAACTGCCACAAAATGATGCTTACTTTTAATTTTTTTGATTTTTTTATTAATTACAGTAAAAGAATAGAATTTCTAACATCAATTATCTCATCTATGATAAACCCTTAGCCCCCCCCCCACCTATGTAGCCAACACAGTTATTTTCTTCGGTGGATAATTCTCTTGTTAAGTCCTTATAACAGAGGTCTCATACAAAATTTGTCCCTTTGACAGTGATTGATTTCACTCAGCATGATCTCTTTCAAATGAGACCATGTTATGAGATGTTTTCTAAAACTGTCATTGTGTTTTATCACAGCACAGTGTTCCATTGAGCACACGTACCATAGTTTGCTTATCCATTCATCTGTTGATGGGCACTGGGACTGATTTCAATTTTTTGCTGTTGTGGACTGTGCTGCAACAAACATTCGTGTCCATGTGTCTGTTCGTATGACAATCTTTGTTTCAGAAGGATAAATTCCAAGCAGTGGCATTACAGGATCAGATGGTACATCTATTTCCAGCTTTTTAAGGAAGTGCCAGATTGTGTGTTTGCTTATTTGTTCTTTAATGACAATTTAATTCAAAATTACTTCCAGAGTAACATAAACTTATTAGGATTTTTATTTTTTTAAATCAAAGAGCTAATTAACTACCAAAAGATTCAGAATACAGCACTGAATGTTTTAGGTATCCTATTTATAACAGGCTAACCTGTTTTCAGAATCTGAAGGGCAATCTTTATTATACACAACGTAAAAGCTAACTCGATTGTTTCTTTTCTTCCTTGTAAGTCAAATTTCTTTTATTCTCATTAAAGTGACATAATTAACATCTAATTAATTACCATAAAAAAGGAACATTTAAGAAATGAGGAAAACTATTACAAAATCCAAATGTTTTAGTTGCATCACTTGCAACTATTTTTTTCCCCCCATAATAACTTATACCTTTCCATCTTGGTAGGAGTTATGTTTAATAAACAAAAGGTACACTCTTTAGGAGAGTTGTGGAACAGATAATTTAGGAAGAATGCAACAGAATGACTGAAATATTGAATACCATAATTTATTACTTAAAGACAACTTATGTTTGTCCAAGTTTCTAGCTTATTTTATCTGAACAGACAAAATAAAGTTGCTCTCTGAACTCTCAGGCTTTATAGATGTGTCTGTGATGAATATTGTTATTGTTGCTTGCCTTTGAGTTGATTCTGACTCACAGTGACCCCGTGTGACAAAGCAGAACCGCCCCACAGCGTCTCCTAGGCTGTAATAGCTATAGAAACAGACTGAGGGTTTTCTTCCTTGGAGCTGCTGGGTGGGTTTGAACCACTAACCTTTCAGTTAGCAGACAAGCACTTAACCACCGCGTTCCTAGTGAAGACGGTAACAAGATACATTCCAGTTTTGGAGCACAAGAAACCTAACAGATTCATTCTTCTGTTTCCACACACAAGGCCACCCAGGCAATACTTCAGATGCTCAAATTGAGGCTAGAACTTTGAGAAATGAACTATCAAGGGGGCATAAAAAGACCACTTACACATTCCAGACTGAAACCCTGCTGGTGGCCTGAGCCTATTTGAACACTCACAGCACTGATCTCAAGCCCTGAGGGAAGCCAGCTTTTAAAGAGACCAATTTGACTCTCTGAATACATTTTCTGATGTGAAAGTACAGCTTCACAAGGCGTTTCTGTTCATCTACAGAAATGAACATTAATGTGCAGAATGGTCCTTACTGGCCACCTTTCTATACCTCCTGGAAAGCAAAAGTGTACTGACTACATTCCTACTACCTTCAACTGATGTCATCAGGAGCAAAGTCCAAGAGAAAGAAAGACTTTAGGGAGCAAGTGAGGGAACTGGGTGGCAAACCCCAGACAGATACTACATCTCTGTCCAGGATGCAGAAGAGTTTCTTTTAAGCATGGCTCAACTTGCATAACCTTAAAAATATAGACCTTTAGTTCTCATCATGATAACCTTATAAATAATTTCCCCTTTTGCAGTCTTTTAGTAGATTTATTACCAATAGAATAGATTTTATCAATTCTTAATTTAACGAGTTATAATCCATTCACAGAGATACACTGAATTAAAAGAGACAAGTTAAAAAAACATTCATGTAAACCATGGAGAGATCAAAGTAAACATCTGCACATGCCAAGTGCCGTCAAGTTGGATCCAACTCATGGCGACCCTAGGGGCCAGGGTAGAACTGATCCCCAGAGTATTCAAGGAGCGCCTGGTGGATTTGAACGTACACGACAAAGCTTAAAACTTCACTGATGACAAGGCCAAAGGTGAAAAAGGATTATGGGAAATCAAAGCTGGCAATGTAGGCAGAAGCACCTATTTCTCAAGAGACCTTGTTTTAATGTTATAGAGTCTTTTTCACATTAAAAGTAATCAATATATAACCAAATCAAAGATAGGCTGGTTGAACGATCAATGGATAGATAAAGAGGTGTGTAAATCTGCCAGGTGCTCCTTGGAAACTCTATGGGGCAGTTCAACTCTGACCCGGACGCAACTCGGTGGCAGTGAGTAGGTATAAAATCCTGGAAAAGAGTTGAATAAAGTCACTGTAGTTGGGTGACGCAGAAGTACTAGAGAAGAAGGTGCTTTATAATACCCTCTGAACCATCACACAAATAACACCCTTTGTGTCTTTAAGATAAGCAGTGGTTTCTCAAGTGATGCAGTTATCATCTTTCACCCCCACAAAGAACAAAAAATAATCTCCAAAACAAGGTGATACAGAGCTAAGAAAGAAGTCTATGCTGTCTTTTGAGTTTACGGTCGATGGGCTGCATTAAGATAATAAATACACTCTCCATGAGGTTCTACAATAGCCCCAGGTTGCCATGAGTTGGATCCGACTTGATGGCACTTGGTTTTACGAGGTTTTAGCCCAAATGCAAATAGTACAAATTCTGTTCCTTTTTACACTCTACAGGCCTGATGGAGGAAACCCTTGTGACATCATGGTGAAGTGCTACGCCCGCTAACCAAAGGGTGGCAGTTCAAATCCACCAGGTGCTCACTGGAAACTCTAGTGAAAGCAGTGCTGATATTCTGTAAACGGTAAAGATAGTACTTCAGATGTTCAACTAATTTTTTTAAATTATCTAAACGCTTCCATGGTCTAAGCTAAATGTTTAGCCAAACTACAGATGCTGCAAAAGCGTTTCATTTTTTTAACCGCATGTGACAGTCATCAAATGCTACTGACAAACCTACAAGAGTTGAAAACGTTACCACCGCTTCCTGAAGGACCTACCATTTAACTGCAAATCTGTGACTGACTATACCAATGGACCTACTATTAGATGGAAAAAGGGATAATCTGTACATTGGAAGGAGAAATTCAAGATCAATGTTTACACCTGAAGGAGTGGCAACAGCAAAGGCTCTTAATTTTCCAAATGTTGGTTAACTAATAAATCAAATTTCAATAGGCACCAATCAGCTGCATGAAATACTCACACAGTAAAAAGGGCCCAAAGCTCCTTATCTGGGTTATCAGCCCCCATCCACTGGTACACTTAGGTTACCCAAACTTTAAGCTAAACTAAATCCATACTCTAAAAAAATTAGATAATAAATGAATTATAGTGATATCTGTATTTGTGTATTTTTAATATGAAATGTTTTTGAAAACTTTCAGTCTGTGGCATGGCTTTTCATTCTCTCATCAGTAACTTATAAAGAAAACTTAGCAAGTTAGCAATGCTCTCTTATTAATCATGATCTTGGCGTCAGACTAAAGAAGTTTTCGTCTTCCATATTTTTACACAAATAACACATATCTTCTATATTTGTTTGTCAACTGCCCCCTCCCCCACCAAGGTATTTTCCTAAGACCACTGAGCTATTTTCTTTTTTTTTTTTAAGCGTAAAACTACAGTGACTCAAGTCATGAAGATTTTCTCATAACCTTTCTTTCAAAAGTGTTATAGTTTTTAAAAATGTGACATTTAGGTCTATGTTCTAAGTTAATTTTGTTTCTGGTACAAGGCACAAGTCCAAATCACTCTGCAGTGTATATGGACACCCAACTCTTTTAGCACTGTGTGTGGACAAAACAGGTGAATGGATACACCAAACTATGATACATGCATGCAAAGGGAAACCAGTCAGCAATAAAATACATGCAACAACATGAGTGAATCTCAGAATAATACACCATATGTGAAAACAGTCTGAGCCCCTTTCCCCTCAAAAAAGACAGTGTACAGGTATGCTCATATAAAATTCTAGAATATGCAAACTAATCTTCAGTGACTAAAAGAAGGTCAGCATTTGTTGAGACACTGGACTGGGTGTTACACTGATATGGGGACAACAGGTAGGGACTGTAAACACGGTATTGGTTTTACAGATGCACGTACATGTCAAGGAAATCTTGGTGGTGTAGTGGTTAAGCGCTATGTCTGTTAACCAAAAGATCAGCAATTTGAAGCCACCAGGCTCTCCTTGGAAACTTTATGGGGCAGTTCTATTCTGTCCTATAGGGTCACTACGAAGTATAATCGACTCTACGGCAGTGGGTTTGGTTTGGTTTGGAGATTTATATATGTCAAAACCATAAAATGGTAGGTTTTCAATATATGCAGTATATCTTGTGTTAATGCTATCCCAATAGAAGTGTAAATACACAAAACACGTATCAACATATTCTTCCTTAATTAAATGCTAACATTCACAATTGAGTCATGGCACATTGCTCTAGATTAGGCAAGAAAATATGTAGAAAATGTTTTCCCAAAAGTGTGTGCAGGTGTTGTTGGTTTCACTGTATGTTGTTTAATGGGTGGAGAATCTGGAGAAGCATTAAAAAAATTCTAAGCTATCTAGTATCCAATTCAACATGTACCTCTCTTCCTTATAACTTATATATTATATATACACATTAAGAGTGAAAGAAACACTGAGATAAACAAAGTTCAGCAACTGGTTAAATATAAATCTTTGGTTTAATTCATGTCTAATTTTATGATAGATTCCCCATTCTAAGAGAAGCAATTACAACAACAGTCATCAGGACAGCAATACAAACGGGACACAGGAGGGACAACAGATCGCAGCAGTGGGATTGGCTCCCATCTAGAGCACGTCTGAGCTAACCACAGTAGCTTCAGCACAGACTCCACCAGGATCAAACCACGCAGAAGTCAGGGCAGAGCAGAGATCAGGGGACTTGAGAGTTGACAACGCCACATATGACAGCTCTTCACACAGTGAATATTTCTCCTGAGGTGACAGACCTTCCTGTGATCATCAAGCCCTGTTTTAACATGTGGCTGTATCTCAAACCTGTCATCTCCCAGACTGCTGTTTTCGTGAGACAACTACATACACTGGGTTGTGTAAGTTATAGGCGATTAATTCGCCACTCACAAAAAGGGAGAGATTCATTTTCACATTAAATATTAAGTGTAGCAGACTGCATTATCTTTGAATTGGAAATGTAGTTCTTAAGAATGGGTAGTATTCCAGGAAATTCTCCCTTCCCATCTTTTTCTCCCCTTGCCAGTCCATATTTTAAATCTCTGTGGCCAAAAGGTAAAAAGCACAAACAGACTATTTTACACTTAAGACACTAAGTATGACAAAACAATAAATCTATAAACAAGAATAGACTCAACTGTCTAATCATCAAGAGGAAGAGGGGGGGAAGAAGCATCAAAATATAATTTAAAAACTTCAGTTTCTTCCATGAAATGTGATTTCCAACACTAAGCCCACACCAAAATGTTTCACCTTTGGCCCATGACTCTGCATGGTTTCCGAGATTCACGTTATAAAGGGTCAGAGGCAGGCGACACCCTACAGTGTCATCACAAATGGCATCTGTACTGATATACCTTAAAACCGTGGTATATTAGATACACGGGAAGAGTCAGTTCTAGAGCTGTTTTTATAGTGAGAGAAAATAAGACTAACTTCAGGTACCTTAGGACTGGTTTTGAAAGATTATAGATCATAGATGTGAAGGTTATATAAAGTTGGGCTGCCAGGGAAGCTGGGTACAGAATGAAATCGCTAGTGGAAGGAAAATTGAAAATACTTCTTCCGTAAAGAAATACACTGCATGTAAAACATATATGGTAAGCTGCATTTATAGACCAACACACTCTGGCAGAGGCAGTTTTTTAAAAGCTCAAGTTACAAACACATGAATAGGGGTGTGCGTGGGAGAGCTGCTGGCCCTGAGGGGCTGGTGTATTTCTAGGGCAAGGATCACTGGTGAGGAATCTGCAGGAATAGGCGAGGCTCCCTCCTTTTCTCCGCTGAGGTTTCTGGGAAACAGACTGGCCCGTTGGGGAGTCACATTCCATCTCTCGCTGGGTAGACCATAAGAACAGCTGCATGTCTACAGCTGGGGACTCAGTGCTACTATTTTGAGAATATCCCACTGCAAAAGACCTCAGCAGAGGGCAGGGCTTGGCCCTAGTGGTGAACTCAGACAAACAGACTTCCACTTTGCAGCAGAACAAGATATAAAGGAACAGACCGCCAGTAATTCTCAGTAACCGAAAACTCCTCTACAGCAGGGCCTGTCTAGTTCATCTTTGTGCCAGGGGGCACCTAGCACGGTGCTGAAACATGGCAGATACTCATTATATACCTGTCAAATGAAAAGAAACTCAAATCCACTGTGAACTTCCCCCAAACCATAATTTTTGAGAATAAACAGGTCCAGCCTCTTTCTGTCAATCATCCCAAAGAAGGCACAACAATGTCTGAAGAGTCACATTATTGTAGTTCTCCAAACAACAGTCTGAAAACCCTGGTGGCGTAGTGGGTCAAGCGCTACATCTGCTAACCAAGAGGTCAGCAGTTCAAATCTGCCAGGTGCTCCTTGGAAACTATGGGGCAGTTCTGGTCTGACCTCTAGGGTCACTATGAGTCGGGCCTGACTCGACGGCCCTGAGTTTTTTTGAACAACAGCCTCCAATGTTAGCACTTCCTTGGGTAGATGGTTCTGTTCTGGCTAGTTTGGGTTTTGGCTCATAGTAATAATTTGAGACCTTGGGGGTCTCATCGCCTGGAATGCCCAATAAAAAAGCAAAAACCAAACCCAGTGCTGTCGAGTCAATTCTGACTCACAGTGACCCTACAGGACAGAGCAGAAGTACCCCACTGTGTTTCCAAGGGGTGTCTGATGGATTTGAACTGCTGACCTTTTGGTTAGCAGCTGTAGCACTTAACCACTGCGCCATCAGGCTTTCTATAGTTTCCACATCGCTCCTCATGTAAACTTCATGAAACCACCTCTCTCAAACTTCACCTTCAAGAGTCTTACCCGTTTATTCCAGCTAGAAGTAACTGCTCCCTTTTCTGAATGATACCTTATCTATCAGCAATTTTTTTAAGTGTCTTTCACAAGGATGCAATGAAAACCTATGCTTTTCAGTACATACTGACTTGTAGCGACCCTGTGAGGCAGAGCAGAAGTGTTCCACAGCATTTCCAAGGAGCAGCTGGTGGGACTTGAAATGCAGACGTTTTCTGGTTAGCAGATGCACTGAAAAGACTACTGGAATTAATTACCGAACAATGCAGTTGGGTTTCAGGATGAACTCAGTAATCTCTGTTTTTGTGTAGGCTTCTAGGCTACCCAGCGATTCACCTGTTCTACTCCTCTGTCTCAAACACCATCAGTAGCCCAGAATCCTGACTTTTCTTCGCATGTAAATGCTCTTCAAGATCAGCTCAGGGGTCACTGCCCCTAGAAAATCTTCTTTGACTCCTTCTTGCCTCCAGAGGCAGCTGAGCTGGGGCACACCCAGTGTCCCCATATTGCCCTGTGCCTTCCTCCTTCTTCACTAAGGTTATTGCCTTTCAATTATTTGTGAAAACACTGTTCCTCCCACTGAGGTGAATTCCTTGAGGCATGAGATGGCATCTCACTCATCATTTTCTTTCTAACATTTTGCTGGGTATCAGTGCCACAGCAGTAGTAGCAGTTGGGAGTGCCATTCAGTGCTGGCAGTGGGGTCCGACTCCCAGGACCCACTGCATAACAGAGCCAATCCCGGCCCAGTTCCACACTACCCTGACAATCACTATGTTTGAGCCCTCTGTTTGCCACTGTATTGAGGCTCTTTGGCTCTTCTGATGACCTTCTACTGTATGAAGCATGGCGTCCTTCTCCAAAGCTTGATCCATCCTGGTAAGATGTCTAAAGCAAGCACGACAAAGTCTCCCCATCCTCACTTCTAAGAAACACCCCGGCTGTACTTCTTCCAAGATCGGTTTGTTTGGTCTTCCATCAGTCCATGTGTAGTCAACGTTCTTCACCAACACCATGACTCAAAGGTGTCAATTCTTCTTCAGTTTTCCTTTATCACCATCCTGCTTTTGTGTGCATATGGCGTGACCGAAAATGATATTTCCTCATATTTCATAAATGAATAAAATGAAGGAAGAAAGGAACTTGCATTTATGTATTATCTCTTCCATTGGACCATGACGTCTTCAAGTACAAGAAATTCATAATTCAACACATTTGGCACATTGCTGCTGATAACTTCAAGTTGATTTTGACTCACCATGACCCTGTGTGATCAAATAGGACTGTTCCACAGGGTTTTCCAGGGTGTATCCTGTATGGGAGCAGATTACCAACTCTTTCTTCCTCAGAGCCACTGGGCAGGTGCCAAACCCTACACTTCCAGTTAGCCGTTGAGCACTTCACTGGTGCATCCCCAGGTCTCCCAGCAAATATTTAAAAATGCTTGATCAAAGAATCAACCAGACAACTCTCAGGCTACAAGCAATCACAGACTTTTAAGTACAGTTTCTCCTTTTCCAAATGAGATATGATGGCCAAGCTAAGTTACATACACTTATTCATGACATCACGTCACTCAGGGAGGAGTCTCCAGATTCAAAGCACAGAGATGTTTATGGAATACTATAAAGCTTCTGGATGAATGAATGAATGAACAATTTTACCTAAGCAGGAAGAGGTCTGGCAGGCAGCACTATGAATGGATGTTGAGAAAACAGACCCCTTTTTTTCCTATGAAACATAACACAAGTTGCTGCCAACTTTTTTATGGACTCTCCTAATATCTATGAAGGGCTGCTAGTAACAAGTAATCTGTTGAAATAGGAACAAGAGCTCACTATTTTCAAAATAATGAACCAAATCATTAGTAGTTTGAACATCTAACACAATTTTGTTTTTTTTTTTAAAACAACCCTCTGCCATCGAGTCAGTTCTGACTCATAGCGACCCTACAGGAAAGAGCAGAACTGCTCCACAGAGTTTCCAAGGAGAGCCTGGAGGATTCAAACTGCTGACCTTTCAGCTAGCAAATACAGCACTCAACCACCACACGACCAGGTTTTGTTTAATCTACAAAATATTTTATATATACATGTTCCATAACACCGTGGAGCTGCTAATCACAATTACTTTGGTTTATCAGCATATTAAGGAGCAGTGTTTGTGTCTGAAAATCCTCATGGTATTAAACTAGCACCAGAAAATTCAGAAACGCTGTAGCGGAGTCCCTCTCCCTTTCTCCTTCCTCACCTCCCCTGTCCCCCTCCACCTTTCTCTTCCTTTCCTCTGGGAAAACAGTGACTTCAAGGCAGTGTGACAGCACCTTGCACATTACCTGTCAATAGCCACAACTCAGCCTTCATCTCCTAGGAACCTTTCGTTCCTATCACTTCTATCTATGTCACCTGTGAAGCCGGTGGTAATTAGGCTGCTAGTGACATCTGGGTGAAACTGATTTTGAACTCAGCGGTTTTAAAAGGCTGATTATTAGCCTTTGGTAAAAACGCAAATAAGTGAACAAGACCGATTCTCAGCTTGAGCAGAAGACAAGAAAGGTCAGGGCTATGCGTCTCAGGTAGTTTGATTTCTCTACTGCTGTTAAACACCCTAGATTATCTTTAACCTGATCACAATCATTGACTTTAAGAACTCTCGAATAGAAAACCAAATGAAAACCTCCAGAAAAAACCTGAGTCCTTCCCATGTGTTCTCTTTCAGAAGCATATAAAAGCTATTTCCTTTAGAATTCTGGAGAATGTTGTATTTTTAAGAAACCTCTGTAAATATTAATCTCTTAAATGCTAGTTGCTGCCTAGAATAACTACAGTAATACTCAGTTATCACCTCACGACCTTTTGTGTATCATTAACAGACATCTAATACTTCACATGGAACACTGCCAACCAACATTGACATTTCTGTTGTACAGAAATACCCTTCTCAATTTTAAATTCAGGAACATAGTATCAGGCCCTAGACAAAATCTTGATGTTTGCTGACGACATTTTAGCGACTCTATCAGAACCTTCTCTTACTCATTCCAGAAGCCCCCTGCACCCAGACCAAAGTACCTCTCTTCAGCCAAGCAAGTTCATTTTCACTCACTTATGAGACACTCCCACCATTCACCTAACAGTTTGTCACACTGTGGTGATGTATGTGTTTCTGCAACGCTGGAAGCTATGCCATTGATAAGCCAGATGCTGGCAGTGTCATGCATGGGGGACAGGTTTCAGACTACAACAGGCTAAGAAGAAACAAACGCCTGGTGATCTATTTCCCCAAATCAGCCAGTGAAAACCCTACGGATCACAACAGAATGTTGGCTCATACAGCGTTGGAAGATGAGCCCCCTCAGCTGAAGGGTATTATACAGTAATCACAACAATGGACTCAAGTCACACCAATGATCCTGAAGATGGCACAGGACTGGGCAGGGCTTCCTGCAGTTACACGAGACTGCCATGAGTTGAAGCTGACCTGATGGCCACCCAAAACAGCAGCAACCTGAGAAGGCCTCAACAGGTAACCTCTAATATGGACCTGACATCTGGCCATTGCTTCCAACCCTAAAGAATATCATTCTTCAATCCTTAAATTTCCAGAAGAGAGGGCCATGGGAGTGGGATTACAGGCAGCAAGGCTTGTATTGTGTGGAAGAGTGTCTGTCCTACCCAGGGTTCTTTCAGTGGCATCAGGTAAAGAGTTACCCTCCAACTTATTTGAATTTAGGGACCTGTAGGAATTAATGTGAAAGCAAAGGTGCCTACCAACATGCACCAAGAAGCCAAGGCCAAGGTCACTGAGTTGATCCTGACCCACAGTGATCCTATAGGTCAGAGGAGAACTGCCCCATAGAGTTTCCAAAGAGAATCTGGTGAGTGGGAACTGCTGACCTCCTGGTTAGAGGCTATAGCACTTCACCACCACACCAGCAGTGTTTCACTAGGGAAACAAAATGAATAGAAGACCCCTGGGTCTCCTCCTAAGGATCCTGAGCCCCTTCCTACATGCTGAAAGTTGCAACAAACCTCAGAACAAAGAGCTCACTTCTTAGCCTCTTGGTATCTAAAGGAGTAGCACTATGGTACTCTCGCCGCAGGACTGCACAACAGTATCAGCTACTCACTTCCACGGCCTGGGCGTTGAACAACAGCCCTCTCATGTTAAGATCAAGCCTGCTGCACTTAAACTTGACTTTGTTCTTTGTATATAGTTTTTCATTAAATAAAAAGAAACACACACTTTTCTGGGTTAATCTTTTAAAAATAATAGTTTTAACTGAAAGCACAAAAAGAATGTCTAATTATGAGATGAATTTTATTTAAAAATATGTTTAATTTTGTAATTGTTGTCCTCCCTTAGGGGGTTACTGCTGATTAAGCAGTTTGAATGGACCAGGCACTTCTTGGAAACCCTATGAGGCAGACTCTTCAGGGTCACTATGAGTCAGACTTGACTCAGTGGCAAGAGGTTTTTTTTTTTTTTTTTTTTTTTTTGGTACAGAGTATGAGTCTTGTAATATGCAACTCTGATACAGTGTGAGCCAATAAAAACAATATTATCATTATTTCTCATACTGTTTAATTCCTAAAGTCACCCAATGTGGTCCAGCCAAGTGCTGTCGAGTCGGGGGTCGCCATGAGCCGGATCCCAATGTGGTAGTTATTGCTTTATGAACAAAGAAAAAAAGGACACACAGAGAAACGGGGGAGGGAGAAACAAGGGGCGGAAAGACATGAAGGAAGGAGTGGTTTGTCTCAGCCAGTATTTTGTCAGTGAGAAAACTCTCCCCGGTCCCGAGAACAAACTCGCTGGGGTTGGAGGTAGCTGCAGTACTAGAAGTGCACCCCTCTGACCTGAAGTCCTCAGCTCGCTCTTCTGGTTGGCATCTGTGTTACCGTTCGGTGCCTTTGAGTCTATTTCAGTTCCTAGCAACGCCAAATCACATAGCTGAAAAGCCTCGTAGGGATTCCTGGCCTGTGATCTTTACAGCTGTAGAACGCCAGGTCTTTTCTCCCACTAAGCCTCCGGGTGGGTTTGAACTGTTGACCTTTGGGTTTGCAAATGAGTGCTTGATCACTGTACCACCAGGCTCTCGTTCTAGACCTTAAATGTCAATGTAAGAGATCTGGAAAAGTCTATGAGGCACCTACTGATTTTAGTAATCCAATACGATCCGTAAGAAAGTGCAGGACCTTGAAACTACACTGTCAACTCAGAGGATAAAGACAGCTAAGGAGACTCCTATTCAGTACTGCAGCCACAAATGGCTCCAGGATAAAAACACAACAGTGTATTTCAATTTGCATCACGTACAAGAAGAAGTCATTAAATTCCAGCATGCAGATTCTCACTTAATATTGACTCATTTGTTGGCCCCCTACAATTCTGACTGGAAGAGGGGGGAATCACAGGTAAAAACTATCGAAGTGTATTGTTGATGTTGTTACTTTTAAGCAACAACAATTCATTTGGCCTAATCTAAAACCTTCCATCAGGTTATATTTCAGTGTCAGGGAAATAAAACTTGCCATTTTAGATGTTTCCACCTCTCAGATCCTTTGCTTTGTCCTTCTAGAGTCTTCAAAAATGCGTGGGATGCCACATACGTTCTCTTCCAGGTGATTGTGTTTCCCTAGCTTGGCAGGGTAATGGTTAAGTGCTACAGCTACTAACCAAAAAGTTGGCAGCTTGAATCCACCGGGTGTTCTGTGGAAACTCAATGGAGCAGTTTTATTGCAGCCCCCAGGGTTGCTGACTCGGAACTGACTCCACAGCAATGGGTTTCTGATCTTTTTCCATCCCAGTCACCACAACATTTGTTTTTTGTAATCTAGTCGACTTGTAAAGACAACTGTCATCTAATGACATACAATGGAAGTGGCCCAAGGAGATGCTCTGCTTAGTTGTATGGCCTGTCACGAGAACTAGGATGACTTCCTGTAGCAGATTCCTAGTCCATTAAAATCCCAACTCCTACGAAAATGGGTTAAATCTGCATAAACTGATGATACAGGTGACTCTGGGATATTAAATAATGGAACCCTTTACATATGTATCGAGATTATGAATAGTAAAGTGATAATAAATATACTGATTATAATTTATTATGCTTCAAAAATGTGCTGTCTGCCCTAAGATAGAAACCTTCCAAGCCTACCGAAATGGGTTCAATATCAAATAGCAAAACAAACAAGCCACCACCTACTGTTAAAGGGTGGTCTAAATACTTCAAAGCAACAACTTAATAAAGATTAAGGACTTTAATAAACCTTTATATTTTTTTGACCAAAAAAGCTTTCGGGAGTCAGTCAGAGACACTGACAAACAGAAAAGACTGCCATGCTCAAATGTGCTGTGGAGAATAGGGTGATGAATACATTTAAGGGAGGTGGATTTTAATAATAATAACACATTCTGTTTTCTTACTGATGAGTGTGCCTTCCAGCACATTCTTAAGTCGCCTCACATGGCTGCGGCTATTTGTCAAAACTTGCTGCATCATTTATAGTCTCTTGAGTTCTTTTCCTTTTAGCTCTGTGTTGTGGTGGAATCAATACAAATCTGCTCTTAAAATATCTGTCTCTGACCTGTGTTTGTTTTAAGCTGTATCATTCATAATAGTGATGGATTGGTAATGCTATTCCTCTTTGTCTGCACAAAGCACCACAGCATAAAAAGTGTATATATTTGATGCTCAAGGTCAGGGGAAAATGAATGGATAAAGAGCTAGATAAAATGGAGTTCAAGTTGAATGGGTTGAGTGTGCTCTACGGGGTACAGACCAGGCAGGCAGTACAAAGTCCGTTACACTTGAACACTCTTGAAGCATTCCAGAAATGGTTTCCACAGGATAATGCAGAAAAGCACTCCTCTCCCACACTGCTGTCACAAAGTCCACAGGTAAGGACAAAGCGTGCCTCCTCAGGATTTGCCTTGCCTTTTATCCTTGATCAACTTTGCCCAACTGGTGTTTATCATTAGAGTTGAAAAAGTTATGCTTCTTGTCCTGAGTAGATACTATAGTCTGACAACTAAGTCCAAAAACCTAATTGTTTGTCAGTGCTATGCACCTCACTGCTGACTATCACTATGGTCACCTTCAAAGCATCCCCCTTGGGAAGCTAGGCACTGATGCCAGTGTCTAGTCCACTCTTCAGAGCAATTTTGGAACTCTTTTTCTGGAATGACCACTGCACACAGTGACACAGCTGTAAGTTTGCAAACTTAAATGTCTAGTTGTCTGTGAGGGAGTTTTTAGCCAGTAGACAAATAACTGTATTGAAACACACTACCTAATCACCAGATCTGGCCCCCAGTGACATTTTTTCCTCACCCAAAGATAAAGGCAATATTGAAAGGAAGACATCTGGATGAAATTCAAGGCATCAAGGGTAATACGGCAGCAGCTCTACTGGCCATTCCAAAAAGAGTCGCAAAATTGCTTTGAAGGGTGGACCAGCCGCTGGTGTCAATGAATTGCTTCCCAAGAGACTCCTCTTCAAAGGTGACTATATGATATTCAGCAGTGAAGTATGGAGCACTTTTGCTTGGGACGATTTCATGAAACTAAGTGGCAATCTCTGTATCTCTGTTAAAACTTTCCCAGGAACCTTATCTCTAAGACTCACTCTCTGACACTCTGTGCCGGATACACAAGAGTTCAGGGCTGCTGTTAAGACACATGGTCTGCTGGTTCCAACAGCAACATAACTTCACAGCTCACAGGCACACTCTGCTTTCTGTACTGCTCACTCTCAGACATCTCCATGGCAGCAAATGAAGCAGAGATGTAAAAAAAAAAAAAAAAAAAACACCAACCAGGGTCCTAGAGACTGGAATACGAGGCCTCATAAATATCATCTATGGGTTGAGTTTCTGAGAGCTTTGTATAAGCATACGGAAATGAACATTTTGCAGAGTTAGGCAACTGTACATCAATGGCTTTCTTCACACCGTCTGGGGAGAGAGGTGTTCCATTTGTGAGGGATAAACAACAATTAGGCAAAGTCATACCGGGATTTATGCTAAAACCTTACTGTGGATTTGGGAAAATTAAAAAAAAAAAACAAAACAGTATCTGATGAACAGCCACAGGACGATAACTTATCCTTTGTTTTGTTTTCTTTTAAAGGAAACTCCTAGTAATAGATGTGATTTGCCTCTATAGTCAAGTCTTCAACCCTGTGCAACTATTTAAATAAACTGCTCCTGGGAGCTGAGAAGATTGCCCATTATCTCCCAGCACCTGCTCTCATGACAGTCTATCACCCTGAAGCTGAAAGTCACCCAGAGCATCGTGAGAGGACAGCTGCCAGTGACGGTACCTGATCACAGTCTCTTCCAGGCTCATCACAAAGAAATGACACCATGGAAGAACTAAAATTCAGGGAAGCCAAACTAGACAGTGGTGATGTGGAGATTAACAACATCTAACAGCTCTGAGTTAGACACCGTGATGGAAAATGTTTTCTTACAAAAGTTGTAACAGATGTGCAGCAGGTCCTATTTTAGAGCCCTCCTGTTAGACATCTTGCTTGGGACTGTCTGGATGTTGGCAAAACGGGACTGAATTCCTCACTTCCCTCCAAATGAGTTGCAGCTTTGACCAAGCCCTGAACTAATTTCTTCATTTGTAAAACTTACGGTCTGAGAAGACAGTCTCTAAGGATTCTTCCACCTACCACAAGCAAAGAGAAACTGTCCCAAAACTCTTCCATGATCTTCTCTCAACATTACAAAGTTCTGCATCTTGTCTTTGCATTTTAATAGCATTACAGAGCTATGATTTTTGGCCCTGACTCCAGAGGGTGTTTACGTATATGAAATCACTTCACAGAAACTGCATTCATTTTAGGCAAAAAGCACCATTAAGGAATTTGTAAATGTTGTAAAAAAAAAAAAAAAAAAAAACTTTTTTAAATGATGGTAGAAGGCTAAAATGAAGAGTACTGGTCTCAAGCTAAAAGAGGAAGAAATTAGACTAGACATCGCAAAAAATTCTGCAAAGGCAATTAAGCAACAGGATGAATGCTCAGAGAGGTACTTGAGTCATTGTCATTGAGGGTGTTTCGAAATGGATTACATAAAAAAAACATAATAGAATGAGAAAAAGAGGGGTACAGCCCAAGAACTGTGCTAGAAGACCTGAATTAATGGTCTGACAGGCTGGAAGATCCCCTGGGAACATGGCCCCTACACTTGCTGCTGTCCCTGCCTGGAAACCAGTATAAAGAGTCAACTCTTCAGACAAGAATGGACTGGACTCGGGGACAGAGTGTGACCAGAAGGTGTTCGTACTTCATGGTTCCATGCATTTACAGGAAGCTGTCCTACTGGTCCCCTTCTTGATGGGAGAGAAGATGGTGGAGGACAGACACTTGTTAAGAGGATACAAGATATACAGAGTGGAAAGCAGGAGCGTGCTGTCACTGGGTAGGGAGAGCAGGGGCAGCTGCAGGTAAGTCCACACAAAACCAGTTTGGATTATATGCTTTCAGTTGATCACAACAGAAGAGAGAGAGAGGAAAAGGCTACAGAAGCTCCTTCTTGAATTCCATGTGTTACACACTGACTTGAAAACAGTATTTAAAGGACAACGTAGCAACATCCCCACTGTCTTACCTAAGGAGATGTATTTTTTTCTGATACCTAAATAGAGTGAATCTGGAAACATGGCTTTATTTCACAGTGAATCACAGTATTTTCCATATTTTTACACATGTATTCCTTAGCTATTAACCAGTACTAAGGCCAAATTGGAAATCCTGGTGGCATGGTGGTTAAGCGCTATATCTGCTAACCAAAAGGTCGGCAGTTCAGAACCCCCAGGCGCTCCTTGGAGACTCTATGAAGCAGTTCCACTCTGTTCTACAGGGTTGCTATGAGTCAGAATTGACTCGATGGCAGTGGTTTTGGTTTCTCTCTTTTTTTTTTTTTTGGTAAGTCCACATTAGTTTTCATGATGGATGTGTCATGTATGCCATGAACAATGACAACACAGTACTGTATTACTAGGTCAGCATTTTCACAAAGACTGGGGAAACCCTGATTATCTCACATTGTGCTAATGGTACTTTTCAGAAATCAGTTCACTCAGGGTCGCCACGAGTCGGCTCAGACTCGATAGCACTTGGCTGGCTTGGCTTTGGGTCAATCACAACCAAACTTAAAGAGAGACTGAATTCATTTCTTCTCAATTCAAAATCGACAGAGACAGCTCTCTTGATCATTAACTACACATGTGTAACTTCATCAAACCTCATATAGCTTCCCTTCCTCTGTTTGTAGCAAATAGTGAATCTTCCCCCCCAAAATATATTGCATCAGTGTGTACCACACAAGTAAAAGATATCAGAAGGAATATTCATGGACTATTGCTACTAATTCTATATCTCATCTATGCAGAGTACTTCACAATTACTATCTGGTATTATGATTAAGGAAACATTGGTGGTGTAGTGGCTAACTGCTACAGCAGCTAACCAAAAGGTTGGCAATTCAAATCCACCAGATACTTCTTGGAAACTCTATGGGGCAGTTCCACCCTGTCCCATAGAGTTGCTATGAGTCGGAATTGACTCGGTAGGAGTGACTTCTGGTTTATTCTCATTAAAACATGAATTAAGGCAATATTTACATTTCTGCTTATACTTCGATTACAGTAGAACAACCTCAGAGTTCACGTCTGTATGAACTTGGTGGAAAAAAATTTCTCTAATGAGTATTTCAACTTCCATTTAGGACCAAGCAAGGCAGCAAGAATCATTCACTCTTACCACCTTCTCTTTCCAGATACCTGGCCTGAGTGACAGTCCCACCAGGCTTTTTTACTCCCCCTGAATGAGAAACCAATTAGTCCATATTCTATTAATGGTTTAGAGTCCATCACAACTTCATACATCTATTTACTTCTACAAATACTGCAGGAAACACGCTATACTGTACATCTTCAGTCTTTCTGGGTGAAACCTGTCTCAAACCAAAAAAAAAAAAAACATCCAAACCCATTGCCATTGAGTCATGTCCAACTCATAGTGACCCTATAGGTCAGACTAGAACTGTCCCATAGAGTTTCCAAGGAGCACCTAGCGGATTTGAACTGCTGACCTTTGGGTTAGCAGATGTAGCACTTAACCTACTATGCCATCAGGGTTTCCAAAATCTGTCTCAAGTGATCTTTTCTCAAAATAAGACTGGAAGAAAACTCTACTTGCTTCTTATAATGACCCAAGTCATCTTCACCATCACCAAACTATTAATAACTGAAAATATTCCATAATAATGAATGCTCTATTGGCATTGCTGATTAAGATCATCCCATTCCAAGGAGCATGACATTTCAGCATCATTTAGTTATATTTTAGTTCTTACAGTACTGACCCCCACAGATGTATCTGGATATTTTAATTTATGATGACAATATTTTAACTCATGATGATGATATTTAGGGTCCTAAAACTTCCCTTAGCATTACTGCATAATGAATAATGAATGAAATAATAACCCCAAACATCAAATAATAAAAGGGCAACTGAAGCAGGTTGAAAGCTTCGGAACAGCATTCCCTTGCTAGGTGTTTTTACACAGCAAAATCAAGGCCTATTTCTGAGAAAAAAATATTTTTCCTGAACCTTACAGGTAATTTGTTATCAGTTTTAGAGCTCAAGGCACAGTTTCCGGCAGATTCTTTTCATTTTTCTCCATTGAGTGAAATAAATATCCATCTTCAGCCAGACATGCATTCCACCCCCAGCGCTATTAAAAGTCAATTAATTGCTCAACTAATTGCCAGTATCATTTAAATGACTCATTGCTGAACTCCAAAGTATAAAGCAAAGTGATAGGCTGACACGGGTAGGCAGTCACATATTTAAAGGTAAATTTAAAAAAGAAGGATGTGACTGTTCAAGTGACAAAGTGCTTGCATTAATTAGAAAATCAATACTCGATTAATAAAGATCAACACAAACAAATGAATCCACCCAGGGCAATAACATCATGGGGGATAATCTGGTCATCTATTTTATACAACTGGTAGAAACATCTTGAACTTTGACACAGGCTTATGGAAGTGTTATTATACTCAAGAAAATTCACATTCGGGAGTTTAGATGCAACTAGGGAGAAGAGTTTAGTGGGAAGAAGCTTCTAAAGGTGGTGCTTACATTTACACGCTGTTGGTGTGTGCCTCTGAGTTGACTGCGACTCATAGAGACCCAACAGGAAAGAGCAGAAGGGCCCCACGAGGTTTCCAAGGAGCGGTTGGTAGGTTCGTACAGCTGACCTTTGGGTTAGCAGCCACAGATCTGAAGCGCGTTTAGCCTCCAGGGCCCCATACGGTAAGTATTTCATACATTTTAGTTATTTCCTATTTGTTTAGCTGTTCAAACTTATTTTCAAGAACTGATGTTAGTATTATAGTACATATTTCATACTAAATGTCACAAGGAGGCTCTGGGTGCTGAGACTGTGAAGCACTCAACTACAATAGTGGCCAAAAGGCTGGCAGTTCAAACCTTCGCAGAGGCACCTCGGACGAGAGGACAGGAAACGCACTCTGCAAGGTCACAGCCTTCCGAACCCCGCAGAGTGCAGTGCTGCTCTGTACTCAAGTGGCCGCCACGAGTTGGAACTGACTTGACAGTAACTGACAACATTTCCCAAGATACAGATTCTTCCTGAAGGTAACTCAGATGGCATGTGTGGAGATGTGACAGAATACAAACAGAAGATGGTTAAACAATGGCATATTTCACCAAGGACCTAGTTCTCAGACACAAGAGACTCAAGTTGGAAGTGTTCATACACTTTCTCCTCACTCTTAACTCATCACCTTAAATTTTTCCAGAAACAGCAGAGATTCCATTCTAAGGGGACAATAATTTTATTATCTAGCTCCGTATGCAGTTGCCAATAGGCCAATTCACACATACTGGAGAACTCTTTTCACCTGCTCCTGTCTCTCTGGTCTTCAAAATACACGACAGGCTAATCAACACCCTCTGTTACCTGGTTCCTCTCCTCCACTCTCTCCACCTTTACCAGAGGATAGTGTCAACCTGGACTGACGTCTCCAGAAATGCACTGCAGAAGAGCCTACGTTGTTCAGTCTGCAAGTAGAGAGCGAGAGCTGGGAGTCCACCAAGGTCCCCTCAAAATGCCAGAAAAAACCTGAAGGCACATCTTTTGCTGAAGAATAATTCAGTAAGAGAAAAGGGACCTGCTCAGTTTTTCAAGACAAGATTAGGCTGCAGAGACAAACAAGAATCGACTGTAAAAGTGAGATGACGATCAGCTGCCAATTCATGGACGGAAATGTACGAAAATGTTGTTGTTGTTAGGTGCCACTGAGTTGGTTCTGATTCACAGTCATTCCACAGGTCAGAGGAGAAATGCCCCAGAGTTTCCAAGGAGTTCCCTAGTGGATTCGAACTGCCAACCTCTTGGTTAGCAACCTTAGCACTACACCAGTACACCAAAAGGGTTTCCTACTGCATGCTAAACACTGGGGCATGGAGGAAGAATGCAGAATGCAAAGATCATGCAGGGATGGTCGCAGACAGAGTTAAAGGTCTATTAACATCCTGGGCAGTTCCATTAACCAGCAAATAGGCTACAGCAATTTCAGCAGCAAAAAGACTTGGGTCAGTTTACATTTACAAATGAGATGACCCCAAACAGTTTTCAAATCCCCACACCTCGTAATGAACAGTATTTAGTATGCAGGCAGCTTGCAGGAGGATAATGTTTGCACAGACTATTTATCTATCCTTAAAACACCAAATCCTGAAATGTTGGGAGATTACTGAAGGCTTTTTTTCTTTCCTTTTAAATATTAATATGCACACTTTTCAACCAATTGTTGGCACAGAATACCTGTAGCAATTTCTATCCCTTCCTTTCTTTTAAAAAGAATATCAACAGTTGTGACTATAATCAAATGTTCCAAAGTTTTATTAATAACACCATTTCTGACTTAGTGGAATAATTCTGCTTTAGGTGGGCTTCCAGATTGAATTCAAGACTCTTACTCATGTTTTCCTGGGGAAAATGATGGTTCTTTTACAGTCATAGTTCACTTTTTTCCATATGATCTCTTTATATTCCTTCCAACGTTTCCTAAAATTTCAGATTATGAGAGTTCTACTTTCTCCACAGCCTCTCCAGCATTTATTGTTTTGTGTTTTCTGGATCATGGCCAACCTTGTTGGGGTGAGATGGTATCTCATTGTAGTCTTGATTTGAATCTCTTTAAAAACTAATGATTGTGAACATGTCCGCATGTGTTTTTTGGCTGCCTGGCAGGGAGAGCAGTGGAAGCTGCACACAGATGCCAAGCCAAGTGCCATCATCCGATGGGCATGTAAATTTATATGGGAATTGTACATTTTCACTCAGTCATAAAAAAAAAAAAATTCTGATTATGGTTGTTTCCTAGGTAGCGCAGGTAAACGAAAATGCTGTAGGTTGATGCCACATAATTAGACTTAGTGTAGCTCTGGTTTTGTTTAAATCAACATTTACATATATTTACAGATGCAGACACAACGATCTGTATTTTCATACCTATATCGCTTTCTTAAATATCTCTAATCACATGTTTCATGGACAGACCAAAACTCAGTATAACAAGAAGGAAGGATCAAAGGAGCGCTCCTACTACAACCTTATGAACCCTGGTGGCTGCAGTAGTTAAGTGCTACATCTGCTAAACAAAGAGTTGGTGCTGAAATTGGCCAGGTGCTTCTCGGAAGCTCTACGAGGCAGTTCTACTCTGACCTATAGGGTTACTATGAGTCAGAATCAACTCGACAGTAGTAGCTTTGGTTCCCTCCAGCCATAACCTCCAGTAGCATAATCTCTTCCATGAAGGCCCAGTCTCACGGTGTGATACCTCCACCAACCAAGAGACCAACCAGAAAAGTATTTCCAACACTATTTCTTCCTGGTTGTTCAAATTCAGTGAATACTGATGATACCCTGAGTCCTCACATCTCTTTCTCTGTCACCTTATCACCAGAATGGTCACGAAATCATCATTTATTGTCTATTTTAATTTCAATACTCACCCCTATAATCCTTTCACTGCCTCTCTATGCTGCCCCAAGAGCCATCTTTCCAAACTGTAAAGAGTTTTTTGTGGATTTCCTCATTCGAAGCTTTTTCCTTCAAAGGTTACCAACCTCTTCCCCTTCCCTCTTCTACTTCCTTGAGTGTCAACTGAACTCCAGAATATGATCCATTGACTTTCGTTTCTACTCCGACTCTAAGTCATACTTCTAGCCTTAGGGTAAGGTGTTACTGACTCTTAAAAAAAGCTCACCTTAATGTCTCAAATACAGAAACAGAGTTAAGATCTCCTGACTATTCTGGAAGCACTTTCTGAACATTTTTATCATTCTACTTGATTATAATGTCAGCAGTGGTCACAGGACACACTCCAGAGGAGACGTCTCAGCATCACATGGGATTTGCTGGAAATGCAAATCCTTGAGCTACATCAGAGACCTGTTGTTATTTTTATTAGAAAATGCTGAGTAGATTTCACCTCAGGTTTTTGGGACGGAGGCAGGCAACCTGCAGAAGGCCTTCCAGAAGCTTCTGATGCATAATAAGGTTTGAGAGACTCTGTTCTATTGAAATCATTTGTTTCCATCTCAGATTCTTTATGTAGTTGACATTTCTTTGGTGGTTCTCACCTTCCTTCCTTTCCTCTGAATACACAACACAACCTTGTGGAAAACATGAGCAAATTAATTGATTACTCTGTTTGGAGTTTCATCGTTAATTACTTGTACTTTATACAGACTGTGAACACATTAATGGGCTGTACATAGACTCTAGTTACGCTTAGCTGATGTTGAGTTGATTCTGACCATGTGGGCAGAGCAGAAGTACTCCATCTGGTTTTCCAGGCTGTGACCTCTTGGAAGCAGATCTTTGGGATTCTCATTCTGAGCTGCCACTGGATGGGTCTGAAAGGCCAACATTTCCACAGGTGATCAAGCACCTGTTCATGCCACTCAGGAACCCTGCACCTCAGATACACACTTGACACCCTAAGACATCCTGTTAAAACGATGGAAGGCAGCACATATTGCCGGTAGTTTTCCTATGATGTGCACTCCCCATGGAAATCTGAGGAAGACAGTGCCTGAATTTCAGCAGAAACAGCACAGGAGCACTGAGAAGACACTGCTGTGAATGAACAGTCATTCAAAAAAACTTCCCTCCATCAACTGACATGCTGTTGCTTAACCAAGGTTCCCAACTTTGACATATAATAGGGGTTTGTTCAACACAGGTTAATACTAGTCATTCTCATAACTCTATTGTTCATGTATCTGATAAGAAAAGCCATTCTCTTTTTAGTCCAATGGTTGCACGCACTCCAGATGACAACTATCTCAAAACAATCTCTGTAGGCTGTCAACACAACAAATGTTCTACTTAGCGGTTAAGAGAGGGCAGAGACCTTGGCTGTATCAGTCGGAGATGGTACAGATATGGGCTGATAAGTGGCGAGGCAGCTATATCATGCCTCAGAAGGGTGAATCATGGTCTGGTGCACTAGGGAAAAAGTTTAGACTGGTATTCCTAGATGGTGAAGTGCGTGGAGCAAGACTGGACCACACTCTTTGCTATCTCAAGTACTACTTACAATATGTCTGTCAGCAGTAAGTGTTCAATAAACAGCCGACTTGAACCAAATCTCCATGTAATGCTTCCCTGTTAATAACTCTGATGAGACAGAAGTTAAACTCTCAAACTACAGGGAATTAGGCCTTGAAAAGACAGCTCACCTTGAGCATCATCTTCTGCCCTATTTTGTAGGACATCCGTTGCTGATTCACATTTTTATATTTCTTTAACGAGATTTACAAATCTTTATGAAGTGTTTTAGGCCAGACATTTTATACACATACACACACACATACATATAAAATGTGACACACACACACACATATGTACACGAAAACACACACAGAAAACCTGGTTACATAGTGGTTAAGTGCCATGGTTGCTAACCAGGTTAGCAGTTCAAATCCGCCAGGGGCTCTTTGGAAACACTGTGGGGCAGTTCTACTCTGTCTGTAGGGTAACTATGAGTCAGAATTGACTCGGCGACAGTTTTAAGTATAGGCACGCGCGCGTGCACACACACACACACACACACACACAGTCCAACAATTAAGTCAGTGAACTTAATTGTTCTGTTACACACTTTGTTGCTGCATACCATGACAGTTACCTTCAAAGTACTTCTCTTGGGAAGCTATGCACTGAAACCATTGCCTAGTCTACCCTCCAAAGCAATTTTGGAACTGTTTCTGGAATGGCCACTATACAGGGTGGCACAGTTGCAAGTTTGTGAACTTAATTCTATAGTTGTCTGTTAGTTAGTTTTTAGCCAGTAAAGAAATAACCGTATTGGAACACCTTCCTACTCTGGGCCCCAATGACTTTTTTCTTTACCCTAAGATAAAGGACTTGGCTTTGGCAAGATAAAGGAAATACTGAAACAAAGACATTTGGATGATATTTAGAACATCATCGGTAATATGATAAGGGCTCTGATGGCCAATCCAGAAAAAGTGTTCCAAAATTGTTGTGAAGGGTAGACTAGGTGCTGGCATTGGTGCATAACTTCCCAAGGGGAGCACTTCAAAGTTTACTGTAGTGATATTCAGCAATGAGATATGTAGCACTTTTTTGAGGATGAGTTCATGAACTTAATTGTCACACCTTGTATCTAATGAATTGATAAAATCAACTACTTGCATTTTGAACAGAATACATACTTTGTCTAAAGTCCAGCTGATACACACACACGCGTGTGTCTGTCTGTGTCTGTGTCTGTGTGTGTCTGTGGGGTGGGGGGAGAGGGAGGGAGAGAGAGACAGACAAATTTTGGAAGGCTGGAACTTCACTGGACTATGTTGTTTTTCTGAGTCCCGCAAGTTTTCTACCTTTGACAAGGTAAAGCTGTATACTATTCTTTCATTCTCTATTGGGAAAATATTTGAGTTTTCATTCTCTGACAGGTTTTTACAGTTTTTACTGTATATCTGTGAGAACAACAAGGAAAGAAAAACTACACCATACTTGTGGCTGAAAGTCAATCTACCATTTAAATTATTAGAGAATTATTTAAAGTTAAATATTTGCATTGAGAAATAATCTATTTACTGAAGTAAACATTTACTTAGCACCACCGAAATCAATTTCTCAAAGACTTATCTTTGTTGCTTGAAATGATTCAGTTCACAGATGGTTTCAGTCAACACCATGACACTGAAGTGGCAGTCAGGAGTTAACATGCTTTAAAAAATAAGCAGTCCTAACACACATATATGGGGGAGTCAATATAGCTAGATTAAAACAAAAACTAAGATGTTTCCTGAATACAACCAAACAATTTGAGGAACAGAGTAGAAGGGGTAGGCATTTGGGAATCACGGTTTCACAGGACTTCTAGATGAAGTGGTGTAAGTTTATTAAGAGAATATTCTGCATCCTACTTTGATGACTGGTGCCTGGGTTCTTAAAAGCTAGCAAGTGGTCACATAAGATACATCTACTGGTCCCAAACCACCTGGTCCAAAAGAAGATGAAGAATGCCAAAGACATCAGGAAAACTTGAGCCGGAGAGGCATAAAATGACATAGAAGCCAGAGACTCTATCATCCCGAGACTGGAAGACCTAGATGGTGCCCAGTTGCTGCCAATGACCGCCTAACACAGAACACAACACAATCCCAGGGAGACTGGGAGAAACGTGGAATGCAGAACTCAAATTCTAGTAAAAAGACCAACCCTGACGGTCTGAGAGTGGAAAGAACTCAGAAGACATGGCCCCCAGATTCTGTTTGTCTAGAACTAAAACCATTCCTGAAGCCAACTCTTCAGACAAAGATTAGACTGGACTATAAGACATAAAATGATATTGGTGAAGAGTATAGTTCTTGGTTTAAGTCGATACATGAGACCGACTGGGCAGCGCCTTTCCAGAGGTGAGATAGGAGGCAGAAGGGGACAGGAGCTGATTTAACGGGCACAGGAAACACAGGGGGTCGAGGAAGAATGAGCTGCCCCATGGCAAGGAGAGGAACCAGGGTCACAGAACAATGTGTGTTTTTTTTCTTAGGAGACACTTTTTCTCAGTCCAGCTTTTGAAAACAGCTATAACATTTTAAACAATGTACTTGTGGGCCTGAAATTTATTTGTTTTCACTTTTAAGAATTTTAAGAAGAAACTGAGCCTCACACCATCTACACTGGAACAAACAAAAGCAAACACATAAAAAATCAAATCTTCGTTGAACGTAATGCCTTCTCTTTAGTACAAGATGTAGAAGTGCTAGTATGATACACTGCAACAGTCTTGTGTCACAACACAGCCTTCCCATCTTTTCTTTGTAAAGGATTCAACAAAAAGGAGTGAACTATAGTGTATGCTGTTCTGAGGTTCCCCAGCGTCAATCCTGACTCCCAGTGACTCTGTGTGTAACAGAACGAAACACCATCCAGTCCTGGGCCATTTCTCACAGTGGTTCTTACACTTCAGACCATTGTTGAGAAAGCCTGAGCTGATGCTGTGTTCTGTACTGGCATCATATGGGAAGTCAGGAAATGGCTCTGCGAGGTGGGAGTGCTGCACGACCTGAGTTCTCACCATTGTGTATTTTGCAGTGTTGGACCAGCCTACAGCCTTCCAGGAAATTGACCTCAAAGTTTAATTAGTAAAAAATGTGATTAATAAACCATGACACAGAAACAACAGAGATGAGGGTATTACTATGGCTTTTTTCGCAGTAGAGTCGATTCTGACTCATAGCAACCCTAAAGGACAGACCAGAACTGCTCCATAGCATTTCCAAGGAGGGCCTGGTTGATTTGAACTGCTGACCTTTTGGTTAGCGGACACAGCACTTAACCACCACAGCGCCCACAGTTTCCATCAAGACATATACACAGTTGCAAACCAAAGTACTATAACATTTCAACTAAAGGAGTCAAGAAAGGTTTCAAAGAAGGCTTTCTAAGAGTGGCATTGTGATGAACAAGGAATTACCCCGTGGTTTCAGATAAAACAAACCAAACCCACCACTGATGAGTAGATTCCCACTCACAGTGACCCTACAGGAGAGAGTGTAACTGCCCCATAGAGTTTCCCAGGAGTGTCTGGCGGACTTGAACTGCTGGCTCTATATAAGGTTAGCGGCTGCAGCACCTAACCCACTATGCTGTCAGGGTTTCCAGCTGGTTTAAAGGCAGATCAAATAAACTAAGAGGAAGGAACATCATGTGGACACGCATGTTAGAAGGAGTATAGGGTGTTAGCAGGACCATAAGCAACAAACAAACAAACTAAACAGCTGTAGAAATGCCCCAGTAGCTGCTGCGGTGGGTAGGATACCACAGGATGCGCTCAGAAGTCTGTCTTCATCTTACGTGGAAAGGTGAGTAAGCACACAAGTATAAAACAGAGCATAATTCCATCACAGTTCACTCTCATATGAAACAATGAATTGTTGTTGTTACCAGTATAGGTGAAGGTTACAACAGGTCTCTTGAGCTGTTCCACAGATCTGCAGCTACTAAGTCACTACAAGGGGAACAACATTTCCATTAAAGAAGTCCTAGTGCTACAGGTCAACTGTGGTTAAGTGCTCGGCTGCTGCCCAAACACACACAGTTTGATCCCACCAGCTGATATGGGAGAAAAGGAGACGGCAGTCTGCTTCCCAAGATTCCAGCCTTGCAAACCTAAGCAGCCGTTCCACTCTGCCCTGTAGGGTCATTCTCAGTGGGAATTGACTAGGCTGTAACATGTTTTATATTTCTATGAATAATAAATGTATTCTGATGATGTCAGTTATTAAGATTGCATGTATGGAAATCCTGGTGTCCAGTGGTTAAGTGCTATGGCTCCTAACCGAAAGGCTGGCCGTTTGAATCCATCAGGTGCTCCTTGGAAATGCCATGGAGCAGTTCTACTCTTTCCTGTAGGGTCCTGGCGGTGGGTTTGTTTGGTTTGAGTATGTGATCTGCCAAATGTTTATAGTATGAAAGTGTTAACAGTAGCAGTAGGTATGAGAAAAGAGGGCAAGCTTGCCCTTAGGAAAATAAACAAGGGAAAAAGAAAGAAGGCAGAAATAAGTAAAAGGCAAGCAGCAGTGGAGTTGACATAACTGACAAATCAAGACAGATTCAGAATGACCCACTAGGAACACAGACAAGCGCTAACAAGAAAACAGTTAGACTACGAAAGACGAACCACTGGAATTAACACCTAAAAGTGGAGTGATTACAGCAATTAAGTTGTGCAATAAATGACCTCAGATATTTTCTCTGGTTTTGAACATACACTGTAGTTTGCAGTCTCTGGTGGGCTTCTTAGGAGCTCTGGGGGCCAGTGGTTAAGTATGTGGCTTCTCATCACAAAGTCACCAGTTCAAACCCACCAGCAGGAGACATATGTAGCCGTCAGCTCCTGTAAAGGTTTACCAGCACTGGAAACCCTACAGGGAAGTTGCATCTGTCCTACAGTGAGTGTAACTAAGAGTCAGAATCAACTCAGCAGTCACAGGTCTGCTTGTGGTGGTTTGGTGGACTTCTTAGTCTTGCAAGTGCACAAAGCATGTCAACTTGAAGACCATAAGCCACAGGATGGTCTGAGCCACACAATCAGGAAAGTCTCTCACAGGTGAATAATTGGAAACTTGAAGTGCCCAGTATGACATCATTTTTAGCCCTATTCTAAGTAGTGAGTTTTGATTTATAAAATTAACTAATTACGGAAAATATTTAACTAGCCATGGAGTCACTTGTAAATACACCAAAATGAGTATTACGGAGCCAGCCGAATAAGACCAGATTATTCACCTATGTTTATAAGAGTTCAACTGCTAACCCAAAGGTTGGCCTTTCAAATCCACCAGTTGATCCCTGGTAATTCTATGGGGCAGTTTTACTCTTTCCCCTCTCCTCTAGGATCCCCTAGTCAGAACAGACTCAAAGGCAACAGGTTTCAACGTATCCCTGAGAAATGAGGGCTGTCACATCAACAGACACATGCACACCTATGTTTACTGCAGCACTGTATTAGCCTAGGTGCCCATCAACAGATGAATAAAGAAGCTAACTATGGTATAGTCACACAGTGCAACAATGGTACAGAGCAACGGTGATCTTTCCATCTCCTAACATGGAATCCCCTGAAAGACATTAGGCTGAGTAAAATTAGTTAGTTGCAAAACAATAAATATTCTACGAGACAACTACTATAAGTACGTAAGAGAAAGTTTAAGCACAGAATAATCTTTGATGGTTGGTGGGGAGGGAAGAGTTATTCATAGACTAGATAGTAGGTATGAATTGGGTTAACTGAACGGAGGGACAGCACCAGTGGGAGGAAGGTCAGCACAGCTGCACCATACCATAAGCTAAAAGGTTTCCAGATACCATCCAACATTTTGAAGGGCACAGTAGTAGCAACAGGGGTCTGCGAAACACAATTTCAGGACACATCTAGGCTAACTGGCATAACTAAGTTTTTATTGTTATTGTTGTTTGCTTGTTTTTTAAAAGAAAAAGTTCTGTGAACCACTTTGGTGAGTGGCATCTGAGCTCTTAAAAGCCAGCAAGAGGCCATCTGCATAGCACCAATTTGTCTCAATCTACCTGGAGCACAGGAGAACGAAGAGCATCAAAGACACAAGGAAAATACAAGCCCAGAAGACAGAAGGTGTCATATGAGCCAGAGACTATGTCAGCATGAGACCAGAAGAATTAGATGGTGTCCTGCCACCAGCACTGACTGCCCTGACAGGGGACACAACGTAAAGGCCCTAACACAGTGGGAGACAAATAGATGGGCAGAACTGGAACTCTATTAAAAGACCACACCTGATGGTTCAACTGACTGGAGTGTCCCCTGAGGACACAGCCCCCAGATTCCCCGTTAGCCTGGGGCTCTCAACTGTACCAAGGCCAACTCTTCAGACAAAGACTGGACTATAAGACACAGAGTGATACTGACGAAGAACATGCTTCCTGGCTTAAACATATACATACACGAGGCTGTCCGAGCAGCTCTTGTCCAGAGGTGAGATGAGAGGATGGAGGGGGACAGGAGTCAGCTGATGGATACAGGAAGTACAGGATGGCAAATAGGAGTATACTGTCACAGGGTGAAGAGAGCAGAGAGAGCACCTAGGGTTATATAACAGTGTGTGTGAGTGGTTTTATATGGCAAATTGACTTACAGTGTAAACTTTCACCTAAAGCACAATAAAATACATATTTTTTAAAGGCAAAAGTTTGGGTTTCAGCTATAGATACATGCATACAAATAACACGTTCACACATTTCATCCAGATTCACTATGAAAGCACATACATAGCTATATGTGTGTGTGTGTGTGTGTGTGTGTCTGTGTATGTAAATCTTTTAGCAATGGAAGAACAAATGTTTTCACAGTCATTTTATGGAAATCTAAAGCTAAATACAGTAGATTACACATTCACAGAAAACCCATTTCTCAACAGGTTTGGTGAACAAACAATAACACGCAGATTTCTGTTGGTAACTTCTAAGACCCTAATTTTCAATTCTCTGAGAATGAGAATCCTTATCTCCACGGGCTCCTAGTCAGACAACAGGACCGTGAGACTTTGACTCACTACTTTGTACAGATGATCAGAAACGATTAGTCACTAGAGACACAGAGTGTGTGTAGTAAAATCAGGGGGTCAGCTTGGAATATATCCTACAGATTCAAGGCCTTTCATACCAACGGACACATGCACCAGAACGTTTACCGCAGCACAGTCCACGATAGCAAAAAGATGGAATCAACCCAGATGCCCAACAATAGAAGAATGGATAGGTAAACTATGGTACATATACTCAGTGGAGCACTATGCAATGATAAAGAATAACGATGATTCCAGGAAACATCTCCTAACCTGGTTCCCACTGGAAGACATTATGTTGAGTGAAAGTAGTCAGCGACAAAGGGACAAATACTGTATGAGAACTCTACGATAAGACCTCAAAAACAGACTTGTGTATAGAAGAAAAGACTCTTCGACAGCTGCAAGGGAGGGGAGGGAGGGAGGGTGACGGGGGGAGGGTTTAGTTTAGATAGTTACTAGAAATCTAGTTGGGAGAAAGCGGTGATAGCACACATTAGAAACAAGAACAACATTTAAGTGGACTTCAGCATAACTTGAGTACTCCTTCCATCTTAACTCAATACTGCAAGGATAGAGTAGCTGGGGCGGGGGGGCGGGGGACCATGCTCTTAGGCGAATTCCAGGCCAATTGGCACAACTAGTGTTTTGCTAAGAGAGCTCTCTGCACCCCACATTGGTGAGTGGCGTCTGGGGTCTTAAAAGCTGCCAAGCTGCCATCCGAGGACACAGCAAATGGTCCCAACTCAGCAGGAACGGATGCTCACCGAGGACCAAAATGACATGCGGTAAAGACAACCAAGAAGACAGAGAGACCCACAAGAGTGGGTGCCTACATCAACTTGGGACCGGAAGAACCGGATGGTGTCCAGCCACCACCAGTGATAGCCACGATGGAGCTCACAGAGAGGAGTCTCACTGGCAACACAAGAACAAAAAGGGGGGCATCATGAGATCTCCACTAAAAGACCTCAATTGATGGTCCAGCGGTTTTGGGGTGCCTCTGAAAGCATGGCCCCCAGTCCTAATGCTGCCCTTTCCCATAAATTATAACAAAGGTCCACTCTTTGGACAGGAATGGATTGGCCTTGGCAATGCAGAGTGACCATATATTGGAAGCACTTTATGGTTCTATACATCTATAGGATATTATCTTGCTGACCTCTGGCTGGAGGAAGGGAAGTGGATGGAGAGGAGGGGAAAGGAGGCTGTTGGGAGGATGAGACATGTATGGAGCAGAGAGGAATAGTGTGCAGTCACCGGACAGGGAGAGCAGTGGAAGCTGCATATAGGTGGGCATGTAAATTTATACGTGAATGTACATTTTCACTCAGTTATGTTAAATAAAAATAAAAATTAAAAAAAAATCGAGGGATTAGTAAAATAAGGGGAACCCTCCATGAGATGAACTGACATAGGGGTACAATAAAGGACTGAAGCATACACACAGTCATAAAGATGGTACAGAAGTGAGCAGTTCTTTCATGTTTAATGTCATCAGGTCCTCAAAAGTGACAGCTCACAGCAACTAACAGCAACACTTATCAGGGCGCACACTGTGTAGGAACAACTAAACCAATTAGCAGACAGTACCAGGAAAGGTCCTGAGAATCAGCACTAGGACTGGTACTGGCTAGCAGTTGGGTACCATCAGTACCATCAGATCCAAGACAAAAGAGCAAAAATTAATGAGTTCATAATTCAAATAAAAGAGTTAGGAAAAGAAACCAAGTATAAATCCAAAGGAAATGCAAAATAGTAAAAGATTAGAAATTAAGGAAATATTTTTAAAAAGTACTTTTTTTAAATCAACAATAATTAAACTTCCGATGAGTCTGATTAAGAAAAAGGAAAAAGCATAAACAAACTGCGTAAAGAACAACAAAGGGGAGAGTGCAATCTATAACACAGATATTTAAAGATACAGGAAGATACTTGAAATTTCACATTTTTAGATGAAACTGATAACTTAAAAAAAGACCAGCTCATTGCTGTGGAGTTAATTTTGACTCATAGCAACCAACCCCACAGGACAAAGAGCTACCCCATATGGTTTCCCAGGAAAGGCTGCTTCATTTGAAATGCTGATCTTTTGGTCAGCAGCCAAGCTCTACAATCCTTTGCCCCTAAGGCTCCTGATAAATTTCTAGAAAATATAAATTACTGAAAGAGAAAGGATGTAAAAAAAATAGTTGGGATACAGAAATCAGAGAAAAAGATTCACAAGAACAGGTACTCCCTATGGGACAGGCAGCATTTCAACTGGGGTGGGACAGACAACCAGCTAAGGTGACTGTTGGGACAACAAAGTATCCCCGTGAAAACACAAAATTAGATTCCCACTTTACATCTATGAGAAATGCTGATTTGGGGGCAGTTAACGATCTAAATTGAAAAAGTCAATCTTCTTGAATAGACTTATGACTTGTAACACAGACAGATCTCTAAAACATGGCACAAAAGCAGTAATCATAACAAAAGACTATTTGACCACACTAAAATTAACACTTCTTGTTAAATAAAAGAACACAAGGCAAGGAATGCAAGCCTGTATCCGCACTGCCTGCCACCAACCGAGAATCAGTACAGGCACACGCATATATTCACGGGAAAAATGATACAACAGCTAAAAGTGCAGAAAGGATATAAAACAGCAGTTTTTAGAAGATGAAAATCAAATTCAGAATAATAACTATAGAGTCCAGGCTCACCAGAAACCAGAAAAAAGAAAAAATATAACAGACAGCTATCAACAATGAGATGTCATGTCACACCCATCAAGCTGGCATTATTTCAAACTCTGAAAACAGCCAGTTATGGCAATGATCAGTAGACAATATAAATTTCATTTACTGCTTCTATAAATGTAAATTGGTGTAACAAGTGGAGAGAAATTTGGTAATATCTAGTAAAACTGAATTTTTTTTTTCCCCTTCAACCAGTCAAGTGGGCAACTGAAATTAAGGGCAAATCCCCGGAGACCTTCTTCCTTTGTAAACAAAGAGACACGACCAAGCATATCAATTGTAGCACTGCTTAGGACTGAGAGATCAGACACCGCTCTAACATCAATTCACTCGAAGATGTATTTATACACTGTGGTTTTCTAATTCAATGGAATGACAGGGCACTAAAACAAATGATCTAGACTCTACGTTAAAACAAAAAAATAATTTTAAAAAAATGAGCCAAAAAAACCAAGATGCTATTCACATAAATTATGATATCAATTTAAATAAAAGTAGAAAGCAAACAAAACAACACTATGTTTCAGATACATGCACACATTTTAGGTATGGAAATTTCCACTGGCAAAATATACACCCAATTCCAAATGATTTTTGTCTTCTGTGGAGGGAGGTCAGAGAATGGGAAGTAGGAGGGGACAGAGGTGGCTTCGACCACAGGGGAGCTGTTGTTTTGGTTTCTATGGTCTGCTATTAGCATCTGATAGGTATTTATCCATAACACTATCTTCTGCAATTTCTTAATTTCCTATTTAAAAAGAATAGTAGTGTTTACTAATGCCCTCATGGTGGATACATTTTCTAGACCCAAACATAATTATCCATTGACTATTTCTGCAGTGATGGGAGTGAAGAAAAGCATTCAAGTCTAGAAACAAAGCATCTCCCTTGGCTACACCCCGGATTCCAGTCCTTAGCCCTCTGTTGGGTAGGGACATATGGCAAGTTTCAGGCACACTTTAGATCACTGACATGCATGGCGTACGTTTTGATGGTGATAGTCCTGGATTCTTTTGTTCAGTTACTGGAAGGAAACCCTAGATTTCTCTCAATTATCACATTTTCATTTATTATGTCATTCTTTCAACCTCAGGGCATTCTAGAACTCTGCAAAAATAAAAGAAAAATAAAACTATTACTATCAAAATAGGTCAGCAGTTCAGAGTCACCAGGCACACCTTGCACACTCTGTGGAGCAGTTCTGCTCTGTCCTATAGGGTTCCTATGAGTTGGAATTGACTTGACAGTAGAGAGTTTGGGTTTCGGGTTTTATTATCATTGCAATAAGAAAAGACATATTTTCTGTACAACAGTAATACACTCATGCTTTGTCATACATTGAACTGAATTTATTTTTGCCTCAACAGTTTTAACTACAACCTCCACTTAAGACAGCTACCCCAACATTTGCTAGTTTGTTGTGTGCAAACGTACAGCAAACACTGCACATTTCTTTTTTGTTGTTGTTGTAAAAACCAGCAAACAGCTCAGTGGTTGAGGGGGGCTTACAGGAATACAACACTTGCCCTGTGAGATTTTCAAGGCTGTTAACTCCAGAGTAGTGAATTTTAAAAACACTGAACCAGAGTTACAAAAAAAGTAAAGGGAATAACAAGACTGCAACATGAGGAGAAACTGAAAATAAGCTTACTGTAACTTCACAAAATAAACAGGAATTCTGGTGTTCCAAGGGGAAAGAGTCTAGATCCACTAAGTCCACTTCTAGTCTCCCAGGCTTTACCAAAACCTATCATCAATAAGCTGATTTTATTTCATCGTGATCCTGTAGGACACAGTGGGGCTTCCTCACAGAGTTTCCAGGGAATGCCTGGTGGATTTGAACTGCCAACTTCTTGGCTAGCAGCCTTAGCTCTTATGCACTATGCCACCAGGGTTTCCTAGGCTCTGGGCAATTTTCATCATTGAACTTAATCACCAAACTCAACAATTGTCATGCTCTCTCTTATTGGTCTTCTTTTAAGCCACTTAGAAAAGTTCTCCCTGGGACTAGACAGTCTGAGCTATGCATGCACAGACATGAAGAGATGGTATGATTTAAAAGAAGAAGAAAAAAAAAAAAATCAAAGAATTCTGGGGAGTGTCCAGTGCTGACAGCATTTAATTTCATTTAGAGTCAAGTCAGCGGTCAAGCGCATGAGGATTTCGACCACACCAACCACCCAAGAGAGACAATTAAACAAACAAGTTGCCTTCTGGTAGCTTCTGACTCATGGCAAAGGCAAATGTGTCACAGAAGAATTACAACCCACAGGTTTGAATCAGGTTTCATGGTGGACTCTACTCCCTTAGATGAAATGCATTTAGTTTGTCCTGCAAAAAGACAAGTATTTCTGCCATTTTTACAAGTAGCTTTAATCAGTTAAAAACACATATCTCTTTCTTAAACACTACAATGTGCCAGACACTTTGCAGCCTTTCAGTCACATTATTTTATCATATCCCTTTCAATAGCTCTGTGGGTTGGGCCGTGCCTTTAATCACAGATAAGAAAGCTGGTATGGATCAAATCATTTCACAAATGTCCTTGTCCTCTCTCTGTATCATGGTTTCTCCATTAATCAAACAGGGATTAAAATGCCATTGTAGCCAATTAAACTCATAAACAAGTTGTGCATATAATATTTAAGTATTAATTAAAAATAATTCATAATATCCCATGGGTTATAAAGAAATGGATTATAAAACACCATTAGTCCTTCTTGATGAAGTCTCCTGTTACTGCCTCTCTCTGCCTAAGTACCAAAGCACTCTGATTATATCTGGCACTTTACACCGCAGGTTGACACTCTTCTTTGGGTTGTTCTGATTTTCCTTGCCTCTTCTAGCCTGGGGTCAAAAACATTTATTAAAGCAAGATGACATATTAAATTCTTCTGCTGTGAGTGTCCTGAAACTGAAATCCACAGACATAGTAAGATTATTTACATGGCTGGCTAAAATGGCAAGTTAGAGTGAAAGTTATACTTCCGGGCTCTTATCACTACTACGAGCTGCCTGCTGCCCCGGGAATACCATACAGCTTCTGTTTTCTTAATTACTTCCCACATGTTTGCTGATGGTATGGCTGAACCCCACCACCCATCTGACAGTTGGTCCTACTGGTGGTTTTGGGTTTCTGTGACTCTGGAAGCTATGCCGGCGGTATTTCAAATACCAGCAGGGACACCACTGGTGGACAGACTTCAGAGGAGACAGATTACGAACACAGGCCTGGTGATGCACTTCTAAACATTAGCCACTGAACACCATTTGGATCACAACAGAATACTGTCTGATACAGTGCTAGATGGGGAGCTGCCTAGGTTGGAAGGCACTCAAAATACACAACGCTGGTGGGACAATGGACCAAAGCAGGGACAAGGACCAGTTAACATGTTATACTTCTGTGTAAGTGGTTACCAGCAGGTGCGGTCAACTCAAGGAACATTAAGAACAGCATTTGCTGGACACAATGTATCTTCAACATCTTATGTTAATAAAAGGTTTTAAAACATAATATCCTAGGCCTGGAAGTCAAAGAGATCAACTTGTTTGAACTCATCAAAACAGAGAAACTAAGACCCTGAGATAGTAAGAGACCAGGGCCAGCTGTTTTTATGCTTTCTTTTCTTCTTTCTTTTCTGCTTATCCCACATCTTACAAATAATAGCTTGCACACAACTCTCTTTAAAAATCATTGTTTAGATTTGAACTTTGATTTCTCAAGTTTCTATTAATTCTGTTCACTTCTAAGTAATACAAAATCTCAGCCAACTTGATAGCAATGCCAGAATTTTTCTAATTCTACTGACAACTTCCTCATACTCTGAAAAGAGGGTAAATTTGTATTGTCTTTTGTTACTGTTGTAGTTAAAGACACTTCTGGAATATGAAAATCTATAGTTAAAAAAATGATTTGTGTAACATTAGTAAAATGGAGACATTCTGTTTTCATATTCCTTAAACTTTCCTAATTATATAAAATCTAATGGACAAAGACCGAATGCAGAGAAAAAAAATCAAATTAAATCTCAGAGTAAAAGTTATCCTACTTCAATAAAGATGTAAGTAGGTCACAAATACCCTGACCAGGGAGGATCCAGAAAAGTATATGTGGGCTTCATAGCCAAGGAGCACAGAGATTTGAACCACATGTTACAGGAAAGAAACAAACTTCTCAACTGGAAGAAAGGAGGTTTAAAAGAGGTACCCCTAATGTAAGTATCATTGTAATAGTAATTTTTCAATACCTATTGAATAGATTTTTTAAAGAGTAATTTTTCAATAGCTATTTCCATTGATGGAAACCCTGGTGGCATACTGGTTAAGGGCTATGTCTGCTAACCAAAAGGTCAGCAGTTCAAATCCACCAGGATCTCCCTGGAAACTCTGTGAGGCAGTTTTACTCTGACCTCTAGCATCACTATGAGTTGGAATTGAATGAACGGCAGTGGGTTCAGTTTTTTCTTCTTTTCTTTTTTGGGTTCAGGTTATTTCCAATGATTAGATGAAAACCATAAATCCTCACAGATGTCACAAGACACTTGAAATAACAAGGTCACTAGAACTGATCACTAAATAGCAGCTACTTGCCTGGAAGGCAGTCAACAAGGGCATTCAACAATTAGCCAGTGACTGGGCTCTCCTCCCCAAAATGCACTCAGACTCTCCCATGACAATTTTAGGTAAACTCAATCTTTGACTATGGGGTGTAACTGGCTTTAATTTAAGAATATTCTTGTACTCTGTACCTTCTACCCATGAGAGTAAAAGCCTGCAAAGTTAGGCTAATTTGCATTCTGAAATTTCATTCTGTGTTTTTATTTTCCTTTGGAGGGTTCTTGTTACAGAAGGGCTTATTAACTCAGTTAGTCACGATCCACTGGGCCCGTACACATTAGGCAAGCTGCAGTATCTTTGGAATGGACAGAAATAAGAAGGCAGCTGTGGTCTTTACTTTTTGAAAGAAATCTTAGCAGCTGACGTTTCTTTGTGTCACAATCCCATTAAGCTCATGGCAATGGGTATAACTCAATTGTGTTTTGGAAGGCCTGGTCTTTCATACAACAAGACATGTGAAAGATTACACGAGCAGGAAAGCAAATGAATGGCTTTTTAACTATGAAGGCCCAGAGCATTTATTACTCTGCCTCATCATCAAAACAAAAACTCTACAAAAATAAACAGTGTATATGTATATCAGTGTTTAAGAACTAGTGCTATGGTAACTGTGATATACATTACATCTGAAAGAAACCAGTGTCAGAAAATACCTAAGAGGAAAAGTGTTCTCATATCCTTTCTACCCCTGAGTGATAGAAATGGTTAGTTAAGACACTTGACTTGTAACCGAAAGGTTGGAGGCTTAAGTTCACCCATGGGTGCCTCAGAAGAAAGCCATGGCGACCTGCATCTGAAGAATTTAGCCCTTGACAGCCCTATGGGCATACGAGGTCTGACAATTAAGTCCACGAACTTAACGGATCTAAGTGCTACTTACCTCGTCACTGACTACCACTACGGTCACCTCTGAAGTCCTCCCCTTGGGAAGCTAGGCACCAATGCCAGCACCTAGTCCACTCTTCAGAGCCATTCTGAATTCTTTCTGGAATGGCCACTGCACACAGTTGCGCGTTTATAAACTTAATTGTACAGTTGTCTGGGAGGGAGTTTTTAGCCAGTAAACAAATGACTGAATTGGAATAACCTCCCCATATACCTGATCTGGCTCCAAGTGACTTGTTTCTTTACCCAAAGAGAAAGGAAATGTTGAAAGGAAGACATCTGGATGACATTCAGGACACTGAGGGTAATACAACAACAGCTCTGATGGCCATTTCAGAAAAGAGTTCCAAAATTGCTTTGAAGGGTGGACCAAGTGCTGGTGTCAGTGCACAGCTGCCCAAGGGGAGTACTTCGAAGGTGACCATAGTGATATTCAGCAATGAGGTATGTGGCACTTTTTTCTGGCATGAGTTCATGAATATAACTGTCAATCCTCACAGCTCATCTCTGATACACGTGGGGTCACCACGAGTTGAAGTCAACTGAATGGCAACTGGTTCTCTATCAAACACACACACACACACACAGAGAGAGAACACATGAGCAACAACCAGTAATATCAGCCAATAGAAAGACTTAGGAATCAAACTTCAAAACATCTGAACCAAAATTACTAATTGGCCTGTATCTTAGAAAATACACTGATTTTCAAGTTAGCTTCTTCATGAACCACTAGAAAGAATAACAACAGTCATTTTTATTTAACAAAGTCTTCAGGCAACTTATCTGCTCAAAAGAGTTATCTGGACTACCATTAAAATAGTGGTCCATGGGCCATGCTTCAGATTGACCAAATCAGAATTTCCAGGGAGGAGTCCAGAAATTTGTACTTTTTATGTAAATGGTTCTTCTTAGGTTGCTATAAACTAAAATATGAAGACTACAGAAGCTCTAAATAAAATCTCAAGTGATATTTAAGTGTATGAAAACAACATCTTTACTCAAAATACAAATTTCCTGGAAACAGTAGCATTTTGAGAAAAAAATAATTTTCATAAATTCACCTTGGTTAATCCCTAAGTCGTGAGGAACAGTTGTGCTAAACGAACCAAACAACCAAACACACTTTTCCAGAAGCTAAATGTACACTTTTCAGCCTCTACAACAAGTACAACTTTTAACTAAACAAAACACTGCAAGTCCGGATCTGTTTCTACTACCACACCATTGACATCAGTAAAACATTCTGGATTTGGTTCTCATGAATCCTGGGATTGACTATGCAAGAATGATTTCCCCATCTTTCTGGTTTTTTGCTTCCTAATGAATGTATATTCTCCAACAGAGGAAGAAACATGAGAGGAAGCAAAGATGAACATCCTCCAACCTCATTCTAATTATCTGAATTCCCAACAGCAAAAAAAAAAGATGGTATTTGGAGTTGAGATTTGCTGTCACCATAAGCTATTTGTGACTTGAAAACGAGTACATGGAGTTCAGAACACAGTCCAATTTCTGGAGATGACTGAGAGTTCCCAGCAGGGGCTGTTCCTCCCCAGAAACCTGCCTTGGATGGCATCCTGGGACTCGGATGTCTCGGTACGTCTGCCACCTCAGAAGTCAACAAAGCCGGGCTTCCGCTTGCACGAGAAACTCAACACATTCCTCCCATTCCTGAGCCGTGCCCACACAACCTGTTACATTTTGTCGACTGCCATGCATGTTATGGAAGTCTCTAAAAAATCACACTGGGGCTACTTGCGACTTCCAAATTCCCATTTGCAAACCTGGGAAATGCAATCTGAGAAACTGAGGGGAAGGAAATTGAGGTGGAGACAACAGAAAATCTCTTGCTTTCACTGGGTCAACCAGTGGAGGTTGGTCGTTTGTAACACACGCTCCCAGGGGGTCTGGGCATTGATTTTTGCAAATGGACTATGGCCATACTGAAGGGTCTCCAGCCACTGTACAGTCACAGTGAGCTAAAATTGATTTTATTAAGGCTTATCACAGAAGCCAGATGGTCAACGTGTCTGAAACAGATACAGCCTTCTCTTAATCCAGAACAGAAAATAGCTCAAGAAAAAAAGGAACATGGTTCTTAATCCTACATGAGAGATCTGAGTGTGGGCTTCTAAGAATAACAATGCCTGGTTTTAGAGTGGGGTGACTCGCCTTCCAGAGCACTTTGCCAGCAAAGTTTCACCTGGTTGTGGGTGTATGCTATTTCCTGAAGCCTGAGGGCACAGCAGGCTAAGCAGGGAGCAGGAAGTAAAAGGTGGCCAATCAACTTTTAGGTGCTTTGGTCATTACCACTGATGGACCATCACTTTACCGACCACCTTCTTGTCCTCCTCCTAAAGATTTCATTTCTATACCTGAGGCCGATTTCTCTTTAATTCCAGTGCCCTCCAACCCCACAAAGACACTGTGTTTGCTGGGACAAGTAGTAAGTGAACCCAATCAATGTTTTCTAAACAAAGAAATTACTTCAAGGAACTCTGCAAGTATTTCCTTTTAAGAGTAGAGATCACAGAGGCACATCAACGGTAACAGAGAGAAACAGGACTAGAGATTTCTGTCAAAATTTTACAACTGTACACTACACAGGTCACTCTGAATAGAATTTAGGTAAGGAGTTAGTGTTCTAATGCCCTACTGTTCTTCTAACAAATGACCACATCAAATTATAGGAGTAATCTGTTACTCTTATAACAAATGACAGGCACCCTTAGGGGCACACGCAGTGGCTTGAAACAAATGTATTTATTATCTTACAGTTCTTGAGGTAAGGGGTCAGAAATTGGTCTCACTGGGCTCAAATCAAAGGTGTTGTCAGGCTGCATTTCTATTTTCTCCCCTTCTCCAGCTTCTGCAAGCCATCAGCATCCCTGGTCTCAGGACTTCTGGACACCTTCAAAGCCACCAATAGTCAGGGGAGTCTTTCTCAGAGGTCATTATTTGAATACTCTTTCTTCTGCCTCTTCCTCCCACAGTTAAGTACCCTTGTGACTACACTGGTGGTATAGTGGGCTGTTAACCAGAAGGCTGGCAATTCAAATCTGCCAGGTGTTCCCTGAAAACTCTAAATGGCAGTTCTACTCTGTCTATAGGGTCGCGATTGAGTCAGAACCAACTTGATGGCAGTGGGTTTGGTTTTCTGGGTGTTTTTGACTGTGTTAGGCTTATTTGGGTAATTCAGGTGAGTCTCCCAATTTTAGTCAACTGATTAGCAATGTTAATTCCATCTGCAAACATAACTCATCTTTGCCATACTGTAAAGAAGCATGAACAGAGGTTCCAGGGGTTAGAATACAGACATACCTTTGAGGGCCTCTCAGGGGCAAGTCATTCAGTAAGGTCAGCATGGGCTTACTTCTACTTAGTTACTCATCTACAGTAAATATTTTCAGAATTCTTTTTGACCATATCAAAGACTCTGCTTCTAGGTACGTCTGGCACCTGTCTCTCACCTAATCCATAGCAACTTCCCACAGAATGAAAACCTCTTTTCAAATCTACAACCCCAGACAGTGCTGGATGATTCAGTAACCATGGTAACCACAGGCTTACTTGTGCATACTTACTAATCTATAGTAAACAATTCCACATGGGCTTCACTTTGATGTGGCATGCTGAAATTGCACACTACACATTGGTAACTACAAGTCAACCCTTGTTTACCCTGCTTAGTGGATAATCCACCTTTGGGGCCATTACCTGCCCACTACAACCAGGACTGATAACCATGACTTTTCCTACAACTTCTCCAGTTACATTGTCTCCAGTTTCCTGGATGGGTAAAAATGCCTTTAAAGAAAGATGGCTCTGTCCCTCTTCAGTGGGGACAGTTCGGCCTCCTTTTCACTTCAGTGCCTTCTGTGCACTCCTTCAAGGTTGATTCTTTATTGGCAGATCTGTTTTAATTTTCAAAAGATAAGTGCTTGATTGCAATCAAAATCTAACAGAATAATTTATGGAAAACGAAAGTAAGAGGAGAAAGATTACAGTAAGGGGTACAATTCTTGCAAATGACTTAATTGGAGATTCTTTTAGGAATTTCTCAAGATCAAATTCACAAGAATAGGTTTCGCTGGCCAATGCACCAGCTGGAAAGTATCATGGATTGAACTGCATCCCCCCAAAAAATGTGTGTGGCCACGTGGCTGGGCCATGACTCCCAATATTTTATGATTGTTCTCCTATGCTGTACGGACCTTTCCAAGGTCACTTCCCTGTTCCACAGGGAGTTTCCCTGAAATGTGGCTTGTACCACCTTTTATCCTTTCATTTTACAAGGGATAAGAGGAAAGGCGGGCAAGCAGAGGGTTGGCAACCTCATACCATGAAGAAAGCAGCTCTTTAAAAAGAGTGTGTCCTTCAGACCAGAGGGTCCTGCACCAAGATGCTCCCTGACCAAAGACTGATGCAACACAAGGACTTTCCTCCATAGTCAACAAAGACAAAAAGCCTTCCCTTGGAGTGGACATTCTGAACTTGGACTTGCAGCCTACCAGACTGTGTAAAAATAAACTTTTCTCTTTTTAAAGCCATCCACTTTGTGGTATTTCTGTTACAGCAAGACTAGCTAAAAAAAAAAAAAAAAACCAGAAAGTTCTAAGTTTCCATTCCATGAGCCTTTTGAGCAAACTAAACTAACTATAACAACTTTGTGTATCCTGTATCAGAGAAATCTAGTGCCAGCCTAAGATCGAGCTGAATGGAAGCTATCTGTCCACTGTACTCACTATGGAAACATTATAATTGTACAGTCTGTGGCTAACAAGCCAGTTGACCATTCAGTGAAGAGTAAGTGCTATTCTTTCCAAGTCTAGATGTGGCTCCAATAGCATAATTTTCTGGGCAAAGGAGGTAAAATAAAAGCAGCCATCTTAGTGCTCAGAACTGAAGAGAATCCATTCGAATCCAGTCTCATCATCTCACATATCAAAACAACCTTGAGATTAAACATACACGGTCAAAAAGTTTCAAAACTTAGTGACTTTAATGCAAAATTCCAAATACAAAATGAAAAAAAAAAAACTTCATTTTTTTGAAAGAAAAAGAAACACTATTGCTGTAATGATTAAGAGCGATGTCTGCTAATCAAAAAGTCGGCAGTTCAAATCCACCAAGTGTTCCTTAGAAACTCTATTGAGCAGTTCTACTCTGTCTTATAGGGTGATTAAGAGTCAGAACTGGCTCAACAGCAGTGAATCTTTTTTTTTTTTTTTGATGGGGGAAGAAGAGATGGGTATGCATTAAGAAAAGTTATTCAACAGCAAGACCTCAAATAAGAGAGACTATTATTAATTAATGCTGAATTCTTGGAGCTAAATTCAATGCTCTCTTCCTAGGCGTTCAGTTCCTCAACTAATTAAATTCAAAAGAACATACTAACACATCCCCATACATGTCTTCTTTCTTTAGCTAATTCAACTCAAAACCAGTCTGAAGCACTCTTGTACATCACTGATAAAAATTAGTGGTGCATAATAGTGCCTGTATAGAAGTAAACTTGACTTTCTGGTCACTACTTCATGTTCACATTCAAGGACTTGAACAGCTCTAGGAAAGTGCACAGCTCTTCATCTGCAGAGTAGATAGACCAAGGACTGCACATCCTTCATCTTGATAAGAGCCCACACCAATGACATTCATGTGAGAGATGATGACTGTCCTGATTTCACAGTTCTTTAGTGCATCTCAGCTATGTAAATCAGATGACTTCCTAAGTCTTTCCTTTATTCATTTGACAAACAACTAAGCTACCCAGAGACTGAATAGCAGACACTGAGGTATGTGATAAGGACATAAAGACAGCTATGACTGAAGATCTTGGCTTAGTAGCTCACTAAACAGTAACAAACAATTAAGATATAACAGCCTAAGTGAAGTGGAGCTATTATATGATGTCATGGATTGAACTGTGTCCCTCCCAAAATACGCGTGGCCATGTGTCTGAGCCATAATTCCCAGTATTTTGTAATTGTCCTCTATTTTGTGTTTTTTTCTGTGCTGTACGTTAAAGGATTAGCGTGGGACTATAAGTCTCTTCATAGGATCACCTCCCTGCTCCACTGTAAATGGAGTTTCCCTGGAGTATGGCTTGCCCCACCCTTAATCCTTTCATCCTACAAGAGATGAAAGGAAAGGGAAACAAGCTGAGAATTGGAAACCTCACATCATCAAGAAAGCAACACCAAGAGAAGAGTGCATCCTTCAGATCCCAGGTTCCTGTGCCAAGATGCTCCCTGGACAAAGACTGATACAACACTGGACTTTTCTCCAGAGCTGGCAAGGGGGAAAGCCATCCCCTGGAGTGGATATCCTGAATTTGGACTTGTAGCCTATTGGACTGCGTAAGAATAAACCTTCTTTTGTTAAAGCCATCTACTCTGTGGTAGTTCTGTTAGATCAACACTAGCTGACTAAAAATTCAGTAATTTTAATCCAAGGGAAAAGAAGCAATTAACTCTACCTAAGAAAATCAAAGAGTGATGGTGACAATATATTTGAAGAAAGAGCTGGAGTTTGGTAAGGAGAATAAACAACGAGTTTACAGACAGGTATAAAGACAGTTTCCCAGAAGCATAACTAAGTGTGGTATTTGTGGGAAGCTGAGGATAATTTTTCATGGCTAGTATGAAACAAAGAAGTGAGAGAGTAGTAGAGATATGGTCAGATCGTAAGGCTGAGGTCAAACTGTAAAGGATTGGCTTGTAGTTTTAGTTCCTTTGATGTTGTTAGTTTCTGATAAATCAACTCTGATTCATGGTGACCACACACATAACAGAATCAAACGGTGCTCAGTCCTGCGTCATCTTATGAGTTGGGGTATGTTTTGAGTCCATCATTGTGACTATTGAGTCAATCATGTCATTGAAAGTTTCTGTTATTTTACTGCCCTCTACCTTGCCAATAACAATGTCCTTTTGAGCAACTGGCTTCTCCTGATAATGTGTTGAGAGTTGGCAGGGTAAAGTTTGCCACCCGTTTCTAAGGAATATTCTGGTTGTAGTACTTCTAAGACTAATTTTTTTATTCTTGGCAGCACATAACATATTCAGTATTCTAGGCCAACGGCACAGTTCAAGGAATCAATTTGTCTGCCTTCCTTTGTCTATTATCCGTATCTATACTCATATCTACTGTTGTCATAACAAGAACCCACAAAAGTGAGTGACTTTAAAGGACAGAAATTTATGTTCTTACAGTTTTGAAGGCTAGAAGTCCAAATTCTGGGCTTTGGCTTTCGGGGAAGGTCCTACCGTGTCTATTTCAGCTTCTCAGACTGGCTGGTAATCTTGGACGCTCCTTGGCTTGCACATTTATCTACCTTCATCATAACATAATACCTGTCTTCCCTGTGTTTGTGTCTATCTATTTCTCTTTTTAATAAGACACCACTGAGAAGGGATTAGGCTTATGGCTCACCTACTCTCAGAAGGACCTCAGTGTAACACGGAAAGCCCTGTTTCCAAATGGTCACAGGAGTTAGGACATCAGTGTTATCTTTTGGGGGAATACAATTCAATCCATAGTATTTACATAATCTCTTTGATAAAAACTTCTTTGGAAAATGATAGACCCAGAAACTAAAGCAAACCAAACCCACTGCCATGAAGCTGATTCTAACTCATAGTGACCCCGCAGGTCAGAGGAGAACTGCCCCACAGAGTTTACAAGGAGTGTGTGGTAGACCTGAACTGCTGACCTTTTGATTAGCAGCCACAGTACTCATCTACTATGCTACCAGGGTTTCCACAGACCCAGAAAACTAGACGATAACTTTCCTGAGAAGTGCTGAAAAATTACAGAAGGAACAAAATTATAAACTGAAAACATTCAACTCAAAAACAGCCTTGTAGGGGTAAGCATGATATTTTGTAAGGTGGAGTTTTGCTACAAAGACTTAGATGACAAAATTGAGCACCAGATAAGAAAGTTGCTTAACTAGTAATTCATACAGTATCTGTGGTTTCTCTGAGTCTTTAAAGCCAGGAGTCAGCCCAGAACATCTGGCACACACAGCTGATAAAGGGTTACACTCTGATCAGTATCCCCTCTGTTACTACTTTTAAGTATAAAGTTTCTAGACTCTGAGAGCAGGTACCTTATCCCTTCAAAAGGACATGAACCCCTCCCTGTAAACTCCTAATTCCTCTGAGAATTGATGGAGAAAGACTTACCAAGGTCACGCAGGCAGCATTACTTCAGTAGTATAAATGCCTTGTTATACCCCGACTCTTAGACGAGGGTGAAATACTCTATCTTAGAACATTTGGGGGTCATGTCCTTAGGAGGGGAAGTGGCAGATACTCAGTGAAAGAGTCACACAGCACTTCAAGAAACACCATCAAGTACTGTTGTGAGCACATAATGGCCAGCGCAGCATGGCAAATGTCCTCAAAAGAAACCCTATAATTGGTGACCTAGATACATGACTAGAGAGAACTTCCTTCCAGCCCTCGCTTCTGATGCTTCCCCAAACCACTAATTCTCAAGAAGCTGAGCTCGGTGCCTCTCGCTAGGATATACATCTATCCCAACCAGCTGCCACCAAATTGATGCTGACTCATGGCTACCTCATGTCCATGACTAGAACCGCGCTCCAAAGGGTTTTCAGTGGCTGCTTTTCAGGAGTGGATCATCCGGCCTTTTTTTCTCATATAGTCAACCTTTCAAGTAGTAGCTGAGTACATTAACTGTCTACATGGATGATAGATGACAGACAGACAGACAGACAGAGAAGGAGAGACCGAAATGGATTAGACACCTACATACATACATACACTGGGGATTATAACCGTGTGTGTGTGTGTGTGTGTGTGTGTGTGTACAAAATCTCAATGACAGGAACCACTAAATCACAAGTTAGCTTTTTCAATATTCAGAAAGTACCATATTGATATATACTATGATACCCCAAAGCCTTCAGTAGTGTCTGCGTTTTATTTCTAATAGGTTTGACATGTGAAATTATACAGAGTAAGTCTAATTTTCTTCTACAATCTCCACTCTCCAACCAATACTAACTACTTTAAAATTTTTTTCCTCAACTCCATTGGAAGTCTTCTGTTTTTTTTAAAACAACACTAAAGCCAAAGAAAACAAAAAATCCTAATTATCTCAAATATTTTTTCAAACTTAAAAAGAACTTTCAACTGTTCTTCAGTGGCATGTTTCTACTTCATCAAACATATTGTAACTAGTCATTCTCTTTCTCTCCCTCTAGGTCTTAAAATTGCCGGTACAACTATCTACCAGAACGTAAATATACAATAGAAATCCTGGCAAACAATTCCATGGCTTGTTGAAAAGCTCCCTGAAGAGTTTGAACTTGTTTTTTTTTTTAAACTGAGACTCACACAGAGTAAACTTTTAAAAGTGGAAATGTGAAAAGACTGAGAACATTAAGCATAGTTAGGGAAGAGACAATCACATGATGTACTTTCTCTGAACAAAATAAAAAGGCAAGAGAAGAACAGAGGCTCAGGCAGACTCTGAAATGCGCAACTCTGCAGTCATTCAGAGGCGACTCAGAGACCATAAGTCCACGCTTAGAAAAACAACTCAGTCTTGAGGTGCCACAGAGGGGCATTCAGTGCTTTATAAAAACAAGAACCAAACCTAACACCATCAGGTTGCTTCTGATGCACAGCAACGCTACAGATAGAGCAGGACTGGTCCATACAGTTCCCAAAGAATGCCTGGTGGATTTGAACCGCAGACCTTTCAGTGAGCAGCTACAGCACAGTTTTAACTGCTGTGCCACCAGGGTTTCTATGCATTGCTTCCAGGGAGTGAAAGGTGCTGAGCCGGTATATAAACATGCTTTCTACAATTCACAACTAGGTGTGAGCCAAAAGGAGAGAAAAACCAACCACTGGATTATCATTTAGAAAGAAATCATCTTCACATATACAAACTAGAATGAGGTAAGGTTTATCACAGTCACTGACCAGAGTTCAGCGGAGCACCGCAACACACAATTTGTACTTAGAAAGTTGTATTTCACTGACTTTTGCCTATTATCTGAAGGTACTTCGAAGTTCATTTAACAAACATCTGATTTTTAAAAAGATTGTTGACTCTGTTTAACGTAGGAAAGGGCATAAAGACAAATCAGAGGGAGTGCTTATCTTTCAGGAGCATGCAACCTAATTTGAAAATTCAAAGTGAGGTCAGCCAATCCATGTGCGGTGATTTTTTTTTTTTTTTAAATTCTACCCTGATGTATCATTTTTAGCGAAGCACAAGTTACTGTGCACTCAGTGGGATAGTCCTAGTTATCTATGAAAAATGAAACTATATTTTGTGTCTTTTCTGTGGCATGTCACCACTAATCACTGGGTGAAATGTCTCTAAAGAAATAAGGTGGCAGTCACACAATTTCCTGTAAAGTTTAACACCAACTCAATTATTTGAGCATCAGATTATCTAAAAAGCTTTAATTTCATTCTGTTGGATGAAACTGTAGAATTTTTTTGTGACAATTTAAGCTGTTCGTCATCAATTATTATAAAATAAAGTTATAATACACATTATAGTACATTAACTGAATCTTCTTAATTATCATCCCATTTTCATAAGCCATACCCTGGTGGTGTAGTGGTTAAGCGCTACATCTGTTAATAACAAAGTCAGCAGTTCGAATCCATCAGATACTCCTTGGAAACTCTATGAAGCAGTTCTACTCTGTTCTCTAAGGTCACTATGAGTCACAACATACAGGCAATGGGTTTGGTTTGATTTTGGTTATGTACCGATCATATATATCCTTCAAAATAACTGCTTTTAAGACACTTTGGGATTTACTGGGTGAGATGTGAAAAAGTATTGATTTGTAACCTTTTATTCTATTCATCCAAATACATATTTCCGTAGAGTTAGTGAATTTAGTTATTAACTTAGAAGGAGCTTCATTAGCATGAAAGAGGCCTTCAGGGGAGCAGAAACAATATGGAAAGATAGAAATATTAACATTCAGTTATTCTGAAGAATGACATTATTTCAGACATGCCACTTGACCATTTTAAAGCACTGGGGCTTAATTACTTCAAAGGGAGCACTTAGAACAAACACAATAACATGAGAAAATGTACTGATGAATGATACTTAGTGAAATACATAATAAATGACCTAAATGATGCTATACTATGTTAATTCACAGTAAAACTGAGCAACGCAAACAAAATAACAACAAACATAACCGGAAAAGTATAGCTGAGCTACACAAAGGCACCGCGAAACCAAGCAAACTTGTGATAGTTTTGGATTTGAATGCGCTTTGGGTGGAATTCATCTGGCACATTTATTAAATGGTGCAAGCAATTTTTAGCTAAATATCTAACAGGATGTCATCCTAAAACCTCATGTTCCTATATTACTGTGCTGTTAGCAGAAACAGCTTGCCAAGATTTATAGCTTCTATTAATTAGAAGAAAAAAATATGGCAGATTTTCTCCCAGAAATCAATTGTAATAGCTAGTTCCCTTTTTTAATTACAATCATAAATTACAAGTGACTGTCACTGACAATTCTTTCATTTATTCCTAAAGTGAAGTGTTAAGTTAGAATCTTTTTGTTTTCCCAGATTTAACCTCAAAAGAAAAGTATTTGAATTCAAATTCTGTACGATGGCTTACCGTGATGCTGGCACACACAACCTCAAAAAAAAAGGGAAGAAAGGAGACTAAACATCAATACACTGATAAGAATTATACCACTTTCTGGAAAGTAAGTTATGTTTCTCCTGTCAGAGTTACCTTTCAGCTCAAGAAATCTTACTATATCTTCATTGTACAATGAAAGAAATTTTATTTACGTGTGCATTTATTAACATAACTGCCTCAGAAAGAACTTGGTTGAATACATTCGAACAATACAAGAAAAATTAAAAAAAAATCATTTTTTAAAAAATTGAGCAAAGAAAACAGAACAAAAAGAATATAAAGAAAGATAAAATATTAAAAAAGAAAAAAAAAAACAACACCAGAATCCATTCAAGTTTACATTCAGAAGTACATTTCAAATTTCTGAACACTTTTCACCGGGCACGAAATCAATATCAATTTCACGCTCAGTGATGTTCCCAAGCAGCTTGGCTTCTTTATCCAACATGGCCCTGGAGATGATGAACCCCAGCTGCAAGAACACGGCCTGTGTTCCCTGAGACTGACGTGGCTTGGCATAGCTACAGAATCTGTCAGCTGGGTAACAACACTCAGGTCATTCTTTTCACTCTTCATTAAGCTCTTGTGACAAGTATAATCCATTATCCAGACATTTCTTATTATTTAAAGGAAAAATGTACCCATTTTTCTTGGACTAACCTATTTCACGACACAAAGGACTCACCATCATGAACAAAACCGAAAACGCATTAATGACTTTTGATGCTGTCTTCTGTTACCTCTCATTTTGAGAAGGAAGAGAGAGGCCTTTTTGATCCCTTTTATGGGTAGAGAAAAGTTAAAACATACACAGCCGAGAACCCAAAAACCAAGCCCATCGTCCTTGAGTCAACCCTGAATCATAGCGATGTATTAAGACAGATTAGAACTGGTCCATAGGGTTTCTAAGGAGCAGCTGGTAGATTTGACTGTCAAATTTTGGGTTAGCACCTTAGTTCTTAATTACTGTGCCACCGGTGATCCACAGCATACATAAAAACATACAAAAAAAGCCAAGAAAAATAGGCACCGAAATGTTTACCTAGGACCATAAATCTTTTAACTTTCATCTTTAGCTTTTCTACCTTCTTCAAATTTCCTGCAATGACTGTCATTAAAATAAATAAGTAAGTAACTGTTATGGGGGAAAAAAAATATTACCAGTACCTAAGAAATGTCCAAGTACTGAAAAAGACACAGAAGAATAGAAGGTATGATTTGCCTACATGGAAGAATGCTTTGTTTTATTTGACCATTTGGCAAGTGGACAGAAACAGGACCCTTTCCGTAAGATCATGCAGTTCAACCCCAGCAAGTCTTCCCTAAAATCAATCAAAGTTATAGTCCAGCTCCTTCTCACAGAGCCTTAGAAACACCCTCCTTGGGAAATGGAAGAGGACTTTCCACTGGACGAGGCACTAGAAAGGAAACCAACCAGGGGAACTTCTCCGAGAAATGCTACTCTCTGGAGAACACAAAGGCTTAGGTGATCAGCCTGAGAGCAGGGCTGAAAGCATTCATCCCTGCTCTAGATACTCAAAGACCTGGAAGCAAAGACAGCAAAACACAGTTAAGCACAGAGTTTTTCCTCCATAGGGGGAAAAGGCTCGGCTTTATTGAAAAGTGAAAACCAAAGGTCTGAAGGCATGAGTTGCAAAGAGCATTTACGCATCCCCCCCTGCCGTCCCCAAAAAACTATTGCATGGAGTAAATTCTAACTCATAGTGACCCTACAGGGCAGAGCAGAACTACCCCATGAGGATTCCCAGAAGTGGCTGGCTGGTGGAGTGAAGCCACCGATCTCTTGGTTAGCAGCCAAATGGATTCTTAACCACTTGCAACACCAGGGCTCCACTTTTAGGTAAACCCCAAAAACTAAATCCAGTGCCACCAAGTCAGTTCTGACTCATAGCAACCCTACAGGACAGAGTCGGACTGCCCTATACAGCTTCCAAGAAGCACCAGGTGGATTCAAACTGGCGACCTTTCAGTTAGCAGCTGTAGCTCTTAACTGCTATGCCACCAGGCTCTCCAGCTGGCTGTGAAACACTTTCTCTATCTGCAAAACCTAACACACACAGTAAAACTTGAAAACAGAATCATTTCTTTTGGCTTATTACATTTTGTTTTTCAATTACAACTTTAAAAGTTCACAAAACAGAAAATTCACAGAATATTAAAAAAAATGCTGACTCGCTTAAGAATATTAAAAAAATGCTGACTCGCTTCCTGTGCTTTGGCTTTGAAGCTTTATTTATAACAAAAGCTGTATCACTGAAATTTAAATTCAATCAGGGAATTTGTGATTAGTTTGAATTAACTACTTTAACAAACCAAATGTGGCGATTTTGAGAACAAACTGCAATATGTATAATGTGTTTTAATATTGCTAAATGAAAATGAAGCCGGGGAGGTATAAAAAATTAGTGCTAACCATATTTGGTTTGCCTGGATGTTCACATTTAACAATTCCTCCAAATTAATAGATTCATCCCAAACTCCACAATTTCCTCCTTTCTGAAATGTCCATTTCTCTGTACAGATTTCAGCATCAGTGTGACTGTTGACTCAACAGTGGGGAACAGTGGACCATTACGAGTTGGATTAACTTCATCCTGTTGATGATGATATTGTTTACCTATTGATTAAAAATGTTGTAACTGAGTAAATTTGCCAGCTACTAGCGTGGAAGTCAAAAGATCAGAAGCACAGACCAGCAAGGTTAAAAAATGAAAACTCAGAACACAATTGGTCTGTCAAGAAACACGCATTAAGTGCTTGTGTTCCAGGCACTGTGACGGGTTCTGGGAATCGAGAGAGGAAAGCCTTTAAGGGCTCTCAGTCTAGTGAGGAAATAATCAAAGGCACTGACAATGAGGATGCAGTACAAGGAAGGATGGAGAAGCCTTGGAGGTGTCAGACTTCCAGCTCTGCACCCAGTCACTGCTACTCAGCAGTGTGCTGAACAAGAGAAGACAGACAGTGGGGACAAACGGAACATGAAGGAAACTCCGTCTACACATATCATAAACAGATAATATCCCATGAAGAGACAAATGGAAAGTCAAGAAGCCAAATGCCTTCTGAAAATGATTCTGGCACTCCTCCCTCTCAACGAAGTCACTAGTTTTACATGTATAACCACTAACAACTTTTCACAGTTAAGATGCTGAAAGGTGGTTAAGCACTCAGCTGCTATCAAAAAGTCCATGGTTAAAGCCCACCAGCAGGGCTTTGAACTCTATGGCAGTCTGCTCTGCAAAGATTATTGTCTTGAGAACCTATGGGGCAGTACTGACTAAGTGCAACTGCAGCTGCTAACCAGAAATTTGGCAGTTGGAATCTGCCAGGTGTTTCTTGGCAATTCTTTGGGGCCATTCTACTCTGCCCTATATAGCGTTGCTATGAGTTGCAATCAACTCAACAACAGCAAATATTGCTTGGTTTGTACAAGTTCACCACGAGGCAGAATCAACTTGACAGCAGCGGGTGAAGTTATAATTATTGGTAGAGACATAAACACATTCAGACATCGCCAGTGTGCACCTTCCTTATTCTTACCCAGGACTCCTGAGGCTCTTGAGGAACCCTGGTGGCATGATGGTTAAATGCTCTGCTACTAACCAAAAAGGGAGTGTAAAAACTCACTAGTTGAACCATAGGAGGAAAAAGCTAACAATCTACCCCCATGAAGGTTACAGCCTAGGACACCCTATGAGCCAGTTCCACTCTATCCTATACTGTTGCTATGAGTCAGAATCAACTTGATGGCCAATGACAACCTGAGACTCTACACTATCTTGTCTACAGAATCTTGTAGAGCTTGGTGACTCTTCTCTACATCTGTGTCTAGGCAGGACAGGAACAGTGGATGGGTGGAGAGGCAAGAAAGCTAGTTGTAAAATCAAAACATCTGATGATAATATACCAAGTTAAGAATGATGACTTGAATGATGTATGACACAGGTGGCATTCATCTGCTTTTGCTGATGGATCTTTGCTTGTGATGACTCTTGCCACCGATGTGGCCTTAGTATGAAGCTACCTAGTAATAAAGAAGAAGTAACAGACTAGACTTTTATGAGATGCTGATTCCTTAAACCCAAGTGCAAAGATAACATAGAAAGAAATATTTCAATAGGTTTAAAGTTTTTAAAAATATGAGAGGAACTGGCATGTTTTAGTTGACATAAAACCCCCCAACATCCCCTTGTGATGTTTCTACATCTTCCGTCAGTATAGACAACCTGAAGCAGAAACGACTGTTGCTCTGAATGAACTTATTTGCATTAACAATTTCCACAGTACCATGTCTAAACTAAATAAACAAAGGATCTAATTATACAAATAAGTAAACATGCATGTGAACACCATAAAACGGATGTGTATACATACCTACATATTTCTGTATCACACCTCTAATTACATCTGTGTCTATTCACTTCTCCACATACTTGGTCAATCCCATGAAGGAATTACTTAGTCTGCCTCAGACTGGTGCCGTTTTTCAAAGATGAAGAAATCCCATCCACTGTGCAAGAAAACTTAGCAACTGAGTCTGTCTTAATAGTTTTTTAGCTTTAAAAATGATATTGTTTAATTGTAAACAGAACTCTGTGGCTTGCAAACTGATTTGTATTCCACAGAAAGTATATTCTGGTTCTAACGAGATGCTAATAATGATTTTAAGGAAACCGCCCTGAATTTGGAAGGTCCATCATTTACAAGTTGTTTAATACTGTCTTAGTAAAATCATTCATTGCACCCTGCAAACAGTAGCAGGCAACCACACAATTATTAGATTAACCTGGATTTACAGACTGCTTTTATTGTAACTGCAATAGAAAAATAATAAAATTTAAAAAAAAAATCTTTTTTTTTTTTTTCAAATTAAATGCTCTTCCGTACTGAGTGCAAAGTTTAAACTCTTTGTATGGCTTGAAACGCTGGGCCTGTGGTACCACAGACAGCTCCTTCCTGTTGTTAATTCTACGAGTGTTGACTCTGTACCATGGGAGTTACCTCACCTCAATGTGTCTGCTTTCTCATCGATTTGTGAACTTTTTTTCTCTTACCTCAATAAAAAAAAGCAAAGAACCTCAGCCACCCTTTAAGGCACATTTCCTAAAGTAAGTCTTTTATTTATTGAAAAGGAGATGTTCTCAATTATAGCCACAAAAATTCAGCCAGCAATCAGATGATTAATCTGTTTAGAATACACACCCAACAACAGCTGCTGCTTATAAACGAAAGTGACCTGAAGCACATGATCTACTGGCTCCCATGCGCTGATATGGTCAACCCACCAGTAATACATATTAATCAGAATTATTCTGGGGGAATTGGGAGTAAATAAATATTGTACATAGTTTCCAAACACACAGATTTCATAGTTTAGTTGTATTGAAATCATATTAAAGTCCCTTAATGGAAAACCTCACCAGATTTAGACAATCATCAGTATGCATGAAAAGTGCCTTCACAGATCTCTGTGGCTGCTAATAATAATGTGTGCTCTGAATTAAAAATAATCAGACACTAGGTTTCCCACCAAATGTGTATCGATTACTAACTGTCCTGAAACTTAATACAGCTATTCATACTGTTGCTGTTAGATGCCTGAGTCAGTTCTGACTCACAGCAACCCAACATATAAGAGAATGAAACACAGCCCAGTCTCGTACCATCCTCACAATCGTTACTATGCTTGACCCTGCTGTTGCAGCCACTGTTTCAGTACAGCTCAGTGAAGGTCTCCCTCTTTCTTGCTAACCTTCTAATTACTGCAAATATACCCAAAAGTAAACTTTTTGTTTCAAATTATGCTTTCCTTCACATTCCACTTCCATCACATCCAATCATCAGTAAAATTCACTGACTATTATAGGCCAGGTACTGCTGGAAGGGAAAGCCTGGTAGCACAGTGCTTAAGTGCTATGGCTGCTAACCAGAAGGTAAGCAGTTTAAATCCACCAGGCGCTCCTTGGAAACTCTATGGGGCAGATCTACTCTGTCTGTAGAGTCTTTATGAGGTGGAATTGAATTGATGGCAGTGGGTTTGTTTCTGCATTACTGCTGTAATGGAAAGAGTTAAAAGAAACAAGTAGGACACAGTCTCTACCCTCAATGTCTTCCCTGGAAGAGGGAGGTGGCATACTTATGAAGAGGTAACACAGAATGGTCAAGGAAAAAAGAGAGGAAAGTACAGAGCACCTTGGGAACACCGAAGACAGTAATCAGCTCTCACAAACAGATAAGTAACAGAAGAGCTGGATCTCTTTCAGAGGAACAGTAGTTTTCAGACAACAGTCTTGGAATGAATCAAAGGTTAGGTAGGGAAGGAATCACACAGGGAAGACATCATGGAAGCTTCTGAGAATGGAAAGGTGTTTAGTCTGAAAAGACCAAAATGAACATTACATGAGATCTGGATAGCTCCAGGTGAGGCTCAAGAGTGACCCCGGCCAGACCAAAGAGCCTTACACTCTTTGCCAAGGAGTTGTGGTTTATCCTATAACTGAGGAATGATACCAAGTCGGAGACAGAACTGACGCCAAGAGTCTAACGGCACAGAAACCAGATAAAAGCTCTCGAATAACTGTTGTGCTCAGTTTGGTTCTGCCTCATAATGACTCTGTAGGACATGTTAGAACTGCTCTATAGGTTTTCAAGCCTGTGATACTTGGAAGCAAACTGCAACAGAGTGGCTAGTAGGCTCAGACTGTCAAGTTTTCGCTCAGCAGCCAAGCACTTATCCACTGTGAGGCCAGGACTCTTGAAGAGCTCTTGCAAAGGTCTCCAAAACAGTAAGAGGGACCTGAGCTGAATCAATCACAGACTGGATAAAAATAAGACATCACACGTAAGACACATTTCTGAGGTAAAATTGCCAAAGTCTAGGCCTACTTGGTTCAGTGGAGAAAGGAAAGAAAGAAAAAATAAGGCACAATATGAGCTTTTTGGCATATACATCCAGGAAGAGAGCAAGCCCAGTAATGGAGACAGGAAACACAGTAAATTGGGAAGAGAATGAGTTTAGTTCTTCACGTGTTTCCTCTGAGGCTAGAACGATACACTGAGGTAGCAATATTAAGGGTGCTGGTGTGAATTCAGGGTCACAAGCACAGGGCAGAGGCACAGGGTCAGGACCTCAGTGGCTGAAGCCCATGGGAGCAAATGACCTCATCCATGAAACAGGGAGAAAGAGCAGGCACAGGTCCTGGGAAGCCTTTAACGCCCCTTCGCAGGAGCAGAAGGCCTGGCTTACGAAGCGGCCATTCGGTTTCTGGGACTTCAACGAACAAAACTGCCATCTACAAAGTCGATGACCTGCAGCACTGTGAGTAACCTCTAGCCTGTCTAATTGTGTAACTGGCCATACACTCCAACTGAAAGGCCACTAATGAATGCTTCCTCAGTCAACCTCTTCAGCAAGAACACATTTTACCAAAATGATATGCCTCAGCAGACGTGAAAACAATGAAGCTTTAAGAATGTGGGGGGAGCAATGTTTGAAGTTTATCAAACCTGACAATTTAGTATTTATGTAGGCTGCAAGTGCTAAGCATAATTGGACTTAACTATTGGCTTAGGTTTAATGGGTTGTGAATTTGACTGCATTATCGTAGTTTTCCCCACTCCTGGAGCTCACTCAGCTGAACTAGGGAAAACCTTGACGGCTGCCTTTCACCTCATCAAACCCATTGTTGAGATGAGATGACCTTGAAATCAACGGGTCAAAGAACCTTAGGTTCGTTCATTGAACATCAAATGGAAAGTCTTCAGTAGAAAACAAAGAGGTTTGGGAATAAAAAACACCTGGGTTTCAATGACACTACTGCCAGTCACTGTCCAGTTTTGTGAGACTGGAAAGCTGCTAAACATCTGGATGCCTCTATTTCCTAAGGAGGGATAATGTCAACAGAGGAGATACCCTGCGATGGGAAGAGAATGTACCTACAATGGCAAACAGCGTCCCTTTGTGTGGGCCAAGCTGCCCACTCACACTGGCTCCATTTAGCCCATGTCACGGACTGAATTGTGTCCCCTCAACAAATGCATCAACTTGGCTAGGCCCTAAATCCCAGTATTGTGTGACTGTCCACTACTTTGTCACATGGTGTGATCTTCCTATCTCTATGACATTAATGAAGTGGGATTAGCGGCAATTACATTAAGGTGGCAGGACTCAACATACAAGATGAGGCTTTGTCTTAAACCAATCCCTTTTGAGATACAAAAGAGAAAAGTGAGTAGAGTCCAACTCACAGTGACCCTATTAGGACAGAGTAGATCTGACCTACAGAGTTTCCAAGGAGTGTCTGATGGATTTGAACTGCTGACCTTTTGGTTACCAGCCATAGCACTTAACAAATATGCCACCAGAGTTTCTCAGCAGAGACAAAGAAACTTCCTATCACCATGAAAGCATCATCAGAGTGGAGTTTCTGCACAGAGAAGCTTCTAATTATCACTGGAAAAATGGTAACAAGGACCTTCCTCAAGAACCAACAGAGAAAGCCTTTCCCTAGAGATGGCACCCTGAATTTGAACTTCTAGCCTACCAGACTGTGAGAAAATAAACTTTTCTTTGCTAAAGCCATCCATTAAGATAGCTCTTGTACCTTGATTTTATGTTTCAACAAACCTTCACCAGTTGGAGAAAACTGTGGTGGCGCTGTGTGTTAAGTGCTGTAGTTTAAACTCGTCAAGCACTCCTTTGAAACCATAGGGCACTTCCACTCTGACCTACAGAGTCACTACAAGCTGGACCCGACTCGACAGCAGCGGGTTTATTTATTTATTTAGGTACCAGCTGGAAGCCATGATGCACATCACCATGAACTTCAGCAACGGAAGTATGCATCTACTAATCTACTAGAGGGGGACTATCCCAACAACTATTTCAGTCACCTTTCATAAAAAGTGATGGCACACAATGAAGCTACGAGGAAAAGCATAAAAGGTCCAACAATTGAGTCCATGGACTTAATTGTTCTAAGTGCTACAAACCTCACTGCTGAATATCACTACCGTCACCTTTGAAGTACTCTCCTTGGGAGGCTATGCACTGACTCCGGCACCTAGTCCATCCTTCAAAGCACTTTTGGACCTCTTTCTGGAGTGGCCATTGTGCATGGTGGCATGGGGGCAAGTTCAGGAACTTAATTGTATAGTTGTCTGTGAGGGAGTTTTTAGCCAATGAACAAGTAGCTGTATTGGAGGACCCAACTTTCTCACCTGGTATGACCCCCAATGACTTCCTTCTTTACCTGAAGACAAAGGAAACACTGAAAGGAAGATATTTTGATGACAGTCAGGACATCAAGGGTAATATGATGACAGCTCTGATGGCCATTTCAGAAAAAAAGAGTTCCAAAATTGCTTTGAAGTACTGACTAAGGAGTGGTGTCGTGCATAGCTTCACAAGGGGAGTCCTCTGAAGGTGACTGTATAAGCAATGAGGTAGCACTTTTTCTAGGATGAGTTTGTGAACTTAACTGGCAGAGTTCATACACTACAGATTAAAGTGTGTCCTCCAAAATATATGTCATGAATCTTAAACCAGACAGTGCTTATAATGCCATTTGGGAATGAGTTGTCCTTGTTACGTTAATGAGGCAGCATTAGGGTAGGGCATCTTCATTCGGTCTCCTCTTGAGAGACAAGAAGATTAAGCAAGCCCAGATGGGGAAGACAGATGCCCAAATACGTGAGGACTGCAAGAGAACCAAGAACAAGGTCCTTCTTCCAGAGCTAACAGAGAGAGAAAGCCTTCCCACAGAACTCAGACTTCTAGTCTCCGAACCTGTGAGAAAACCAATGTTTGTTTGCCACCATCATGACATGTGGCATTTATGTTACTGCAGCTGTAGGGAACTAAGACAGCTCGGAGCCATCCTTCATTGCAGGGGCAGGGAAATGCAACACGATTCCTCAGGAACCTACACGAAAACATTCCTTCTCATGTTCTCTGTCTAGCCACCAAAACAGAGAAATTACAAAAGGTGACAAACTGAGCATGCCTCACAAAACAGGGACATTTAAAGAACAAATTAAATAAGAACATTAACACAAATCAAATTTTGAAAATGACTAACTACATTTTGTTAGTAGATGTGAAACATTGTTGACACTAAATTAACCTATAATAAATGATTTGTAAACTCACAAAAATAGAAAAGATCTCTGTATGTTTAAAAAGTATATATATATATATATCACTTGCCCTTTCCCTCTTTTTAGCCCTACTGGTTTCTTCCTTGGAAGCCCTGTGGCGTAGTGGTTAAGTGCTATGGCCTGCTGACCAGAAGGTCGACCGTTCAGATCCACCAGGTGCTCCCTGGAAACTATGGAGCAGTTCTACTCCATCCTATAGGATGCTATGAGTTGGTATTGACTCAGTGACACTGGGCAGTAGTGGGGGATTTCTTCCCTGTACAAATAATGAATTTGGGAAAAAAAACAAACATGACTAAGGGTATTCCCATATCAAAAATCTGACAAGTCTGACATTAAGGAAGCTCTGAATTTTAGTTCTTCTTATTAGCTGAGCTACTAAAGCACTTGAAGAATAACGGGTTCCTCATTAAGAAAGTGGGAGAAATAATTCCTTTCCCAGCCCTCACGACTGCTATTAAGATTGTCCTTGCTTCGTGCCATCTAGTCAATTTCGACTTATATCAGTACTACAGTACAGACTGTCCGCGAGGGCTTCCCAGGCTGAAAAGTCTACAGAAGTTTAATCCAGGTCCTATCTCCTGCAGAGTGGCTGCAGTGGTCACCTAGGCCACCCAGGCTTCTTACTATTGAGATCAAAATGGGATAAAAAGTAGATTAAACCAAAAACAAGTAGATTAACACAAACCTATTGCGATCAAGTCAATTCCAACTCATACTGACCCTATAAGACACAGCAGATAGACTCCATAGGGTTCTCAATTCTTACGTAAGTAGATCAAAATATACTTCTTCTGGGGAGCAGTGGTAGACTGACACTAACCACCTTTCAGTTAACAGCTGAGTGCTTAAACCACTGTACCACCACAGTTCCTTATGCCAATTTATAGATATACATAAAAAAAATTTCATCGAGTTGATTCCAACTAATAGCAACCTTATAGGATGCAGCAGAACTGCCACACAGGATTTCCAAGAAGTGCCTGGTGGATTCAGACTGTTGACTTTTTGGTTAGCAGCTGAAGCTCTTAACCACTATACCACCAGGCTTTCTAATTTACAGATGTAGAGAAATATATATTGTAAAAAGCCACTGATATCCAGTCCCTTTTGACTTACAGTGACCCTACAGAGCAAAGAAGAACAGCTTCATAAGATTTCCAAGGAGCAGGTGGTGGATTCGAACTAACGAGCTGTTGATTAGCAGCCTTATTTAGCTCTTAAGCAGTGCATCTTCAGGGCTCAAAGTAGCCTAAACCAAAAAAACTAAACCAAACCCACTGCCGTGGAGTCAATGCCTACTCATTGCAACCCTATAGGGCATAGTAGAACTGCCCCATAGAGTTTCCATGAAGCTCCTGAAGGATTTGAACTGCACAACTTGTGGTTAACAGCAGTAACTCTTCAACACTACTCCACCGTGGCTTGTAAATGAAAAAGTAAACACGTTTTTAAACCTCTGGGCGCAGTAGCACAGTTTCTGTATGACAATTGATTTTGTGCCATGATACACTACTGAGGTGCCTTTTCAACTTTCACAGCCTCAGTTTCCCCACTGGTTACAGAGAGATGATGCTGACTGTTGACAGGATTAAGCTGGACAGTAGAACAAAGATTTGGTACACAGCGTATCATCTGGCACACAGTAGTGACTCAAGGCAGTCCCTGGGTTGTAACACACATCCAACTTACAGACAGTGTGCACGTAACAATGGGCTGCCACAAAGCCTACTATATTAAAAATCTGAGTTAAATACACACAATAATCTGCAATAACAAATGTATTCTGTTTTGTGAACCTCATGAAAACAATGAAGTTTGGAAATGTTTCTTAAGTGTTATATGTGGATAAACCAAAAAACAAAAACCACTGCTGTGAAGTCTACTCCAACTCACAGCGATCTTACAGGATAGGGTAGAACTGACCCATAGGGTTTTTCTACGGAACACCTAGTGGGTTCAAACTGCTGACTTTTTGGTTAGCAGATGGAGCACTTAACCACAACACCACCAGGGTCTGCAATGCATGGGAAGGTAAAACATATACTGCACACTTAGACACACATCTGCCTGACTTTAAGTAAGGACTGTTTGTACCTGATCTGACATACCTACAAGGGGACTTAAAGATGGACCTGAGAACAGATCCCACTCATAGTCTGGAAACTGCCTGCACACAGTGACTATTATTACCAATTCCAGGCTCCAAGGGGAAAAACCTGGTCATAAAAGGTTTGGTTTTCTTTTCAACACTGTTTTGCCATTTAGAGGTGGTTCTAGGATGGCATTCTAGTCCATAATATTTGGGCAGTCCAGAGTCTTGTCCACACTTCCTGGCTTCCTACACATGGCCAAAAAAGAAGAAGAAGAAGAAGCCATCACCGTCAAGTCCGTGCTGACTCACAGCGATCTTATAGGTGAGAGTAGAATTCCCCCGTAGAGTTTCCAAGGAGCTCCTGGCCGATCTGAGCTGCTGACCTTCTGCTTAGTAGACGTAGCACTTTTAGCCAAGTGCACGGTAAAAACAAGGGTTGACGCTTCTTTGTCTTTTGATCCTTTATACGGCAAAGTTAAATCTTAACACGAATCAGTTTAGTTGTTGCCGGCTGCCGCACAGCAAACTTACAAGTACTCCTTGTGATCCCAGACACAAGAGAAAGAAGCGCTACCAAATCTGTCGCTGTCACGATGATTGCCTGTGTGCTGGGCAGCTGTGGGCACAGCACTGTCACTAGCGGACTCCAGCAAGCAGATCACCAGGCATTTCTCCCTCAACCACCTTCATCTGGAAGCCACACTACAACCTGCTCAGCATCACTGTGACACAGAAGTCTTCACCAGGAGACCAGTGGTGGCCACGCATCATGTCCACTGGCCAGGGATCGAACCCAGGACTCCCACATGGAAGGCAACAGTGCTACCTATAAACACCAAGGTCTGACATAAATGATTCATTACACAGTGTCAAGAAATCCTGTGCATTATGAAGCTGGGCAAGTCAAAACATGGGTGTGTTACACAACACAGGGTGATATTAGAAAGCATGTACTCGTACATAAATAGTTTAATCGCCTGTGTCAAGCACTATGCTGGCACAGCACTGTGACTTCCGTCATGACTTCAGGCGAGGTGGACACTATTTCATTCAGCCTACTTCAACTGTGTTACTCTACTGAGTTACTAAAGAGTTTTAATTTCCTGGTATTCTGACTTTCCATGTACGCTTTCATTAAACGATATAACAGGAAGTGCTCTGGCTTAGATGAGGGGTGGAAAGTAAAAACAAATGCCTCGAAATAACTCTATTAGCCACCTGTTACCATTCTAAAAGTACGTTTTTCTAAGCTTCGGTAATTACCTTGCCATTTTCCACACCAACAACCGTGATGCTGGATGCTTTAAAGCTGAAATAGCATGAGACTTTCAATCTAAATTCACATTGCTGTTTTTTTCTTCCTTTTCCCAGTGTTTGAACACTCAAACGCCTGATAAAACAAATCATATATCCGAAAGATTAAATTTCTTGTAATAAGTAAAATAGATCTAGCTCCTTTAATATTGCCACAACTGAAAGCCCTGTTCTTTCCAGTAACATAATCTTTATGGACTGAGGGGAAAAAATACGCTTTTTCAGTTGAAAGTCAGAAAGTCCAATATTACATTACAGTGACTCCACTCAAGTCAATGGAATAGATATATATTTTTAAGTTATCACAAATATGACAGGACTTGCCAGTTACACATGACTGTTCCATGGAAGACATGAGAAGAAGGGGCAGGTAAAGAGGTATTTAGGAATACAGATATTCTTAAAGATCTGTAGAAGTTTCTGTGTCCACTACTCAATGTTTCCTAAGTATGAATCCTCTTCACCTTGGGTACAAGAGTCAACATCACTCTACATGTAGCTACTGCGGGCTTACAATTGTAATTTAATAATAGCTCTAAATGTTTTCTTCATCCAAACGTCTCTGCCTGCTTTAGAGACATAAACCACAGAATCTGTAAGAACGTAAATCTTTAGAGCAGCAGATGGCCAGATCTATCATCTGTAGGGCAGCCGGTGGGTTTGAACACCCAATCTTTTGGTTATTAGCTGAGCACATAATCATGGTGCCACCAGACCTCCTTCTGCCTGCATTAGGTTTCACCGTGGAGTCACTGCTAGCTGTGGGTCTGTGTGTGTGCTTCGTCCCACTGGAGGTACCTGAGGATTCACAGTAACGTCTATGAAATGCTTATAAAAATGACTTTTAAAATAAAAATAACCGTAAAATATGGGTGGATGGGGGTGAAGGTAATTTCTGGACACACTGTATTAGGCATGAAGTCTAAAGTGAACGTGAGTAACCTCAAAAAAATTCTTACTTAAAATAACTTTTCTAGGATATACGTATTTGTGAATATGTAACATGCTATGAAGTAACATTTTCAAAATATTGTATCTCCTATGATTGTCATTAATCCTTAACACTTTTCAGATGGTAAGCCTCTACGTATACTCTATGGCCCTCTATGATGGCAGTTTTAGTGAAACTGAGTCTTCTTCCAGGCTCACACTTCTAGAATAACACCAGTGCGTTCAAAAGGTATTTTTTTTAACTGATGGTATTCTTGATATTTTCTATATCAGCAATGAATGAAACATTCATCGCACACAGAATAAACCACAGTGCAGTGTATACACGGGCTACGTGTTCTTATGATGCTGGGTCTACACGTTTTCACAGAGAAATATAAGCAAGTTATTGTTACATATAAACAAAGGCAAGTTGTAGAATGATTCATAGAATATGATCTCATGGGTTAAAGAAAAATAGTCTCCAAAGCCTAAATCTATTATGTATGCACTCCACAGCTGGTACAGGGTAGAGTAAAGGACCTGGAAGGACGCGACCCAGTGGCCACAGCTGCTCACGAGGTGCTGAAGGAAATCTCACTGTTTCACTTCTGCCTGGTTTGAATTTTCTTCAAAGAGAATGTATTTTGGTATCATCCGTGTATGTTTCAAAAGTAAAAAGGTACAGTCGAAAAATGAAGTTAACCACTCAAGAAATTTTGCACTGTTTTCTATGAAAGACTGTTGCTATTGTTGAACAATCATCTCAAGAACAATTGCTTAAAATTAAACAAATTTGAATTATAATGTGCCCTGTGATCAGCTACAGCACTGCTAAGCCTTACTGCAGTGTACTCAAATACTCAGGAGACTCTGGTGGTGTAATGGTGAAGGGCCATAGCTTCTAACCAAAAGGTCGGCAGTTCAAATCTACCAGCTGCTCCCTGGAAACCACAGGGGGCACTTCTACTCTGCCCAATAGGGTCACCGTGAACTGGAATTGACTTGACGGCAATGTTTTCTTTCTTTTTATTTCCTAATTCAAACACTATGTATCAAAAGTCATAAAACAAAAAACACTAACACTGTCATAACAGTATCTAACATGTTCATGTTTTTATGCATCTTTCAGTAAATAATACAATCCAAAAATTGATGAAGGATTTATATTTTACATATCCATTGTGTGTCTAGGAGACCATTTTAGCTTTCCTTTGCATCTACGGAACAACTGATTGCTTCTATGTAGCCTTTCTCACCATGGTCTTATAACTGCCACCAAGGTGACTGGGTAAGACTGTGTGGGTAAGGGGGTGACTGCAGCCCACCAAGAGGATCAGTCAGTTCTGCTACCCTTCCAGGCTTGCAACAAGCCACTCCAGAGGTGGGACCGAGAAGAGCCTGGAAAGCGAAGAATCAACCACCACCAAAGGACAAGTGCTCAAGCGAGAGATCGCCAGGTGGGAGAGAGAGCAGAGCCTGAGGCCCGGGGAGAGGATTCCCTGCCAGGAGGGCTGGGAAGAGGCCACTCACATGGAAGAAGAGTATCCTGAGCGTTCCTGAGCCTGAGATGTAACTGTTACTTCCCTAATAAGCCCCGTAATTGTGAGTACTGTCTGTGCATTGCGTGTGGCCATTGCAATGAAGTATCGAACCCTGTAGACCGTGAGAGCTCTGACGAAGGATGTTTGCTGTCAGCCTCAGGCTGGTGATCTTGGTTCTCTGCTCCGTTTGAGGTGTTGGAGGAGGTCAGATGCCACATCCAGGCCACTTTTACAGCTTCCAATAGGCACTAATCAAAACGGGGCTTTTGAAAAAAATTCAGATAAAAACATAAAAATCATGAAAAAAATTCAAATGAAAACATAAAAATCATGGATGCATTACAATAAAGTTACCAGTCAAACGTTTCAAAGACCAGTTAGACTCTTTCGTCGCAGCTGCCTGGGTCCTGTTCTGGGAGAAAAAAGCGAACAGGAAGAGACAGGAGCCAGTAGGGTCCCCGACTCCGATGCTGATCATGTGGACGTCACATTAGCACGCCTTTTCCCGGGGGACCACTGCACCTTCTCCACACCTAGAAAGTCGACAAACTATTCCCTTAATAACTTCTTTCCCTTTGACTAAAAACAAACACAAGTGGGAATAAAGGGCAGATTAAAATATCGTAGTGTCACAGAACTGCTGATGCCAGCACACTGTTCTCTACCTGAAGCCTCAATTCCCAGCCTCGCTCCCGCACCTCCAGAAAACGAGCACTTGCCTCGACCTCCCAAGACCACCCCCGTGATTTTCTGGAAGGTGAGATCATTCCAGAGTTCCTCCTGGGAGCATTCCAAAATTCTGCCCCTCCGTGATCATCCCGCCACTGTCTGAGCTAACACCAAATGAGTGAAGCCCTCTCTGCGTGACCGTCCACAGGGGAAGCCACTAGCTTCAAAACCGATTTAGTTATTTTTCATCAGCCCCGAGGGATGACAGGAGTCACATTTCCACATCCTCAATCCAACAGTCTCCTCTGTAATAGTTTTTCTTCAATGGTCTGTCTTCTTAGAAACCATTCTTATTCAAAGAAGAACAACTGTTATCCTTTGTGCTATTTTTTTTCTGTAATACTTAGTAAAATTATAGCTTTCCACAGTGGGCAGATCAAGAAATCAGTCTGAGGGTCTCTTGTTCTGTTCTACTGATACGATGTTACTCATTTTTACACTGACAGCTGCCTGTCTGTTATAACCAGGAAGGGTCTGAGGGAAAACATACTTCAGACAAGGCCTGGGTGAGGTCCTGGCACAAGACTGCCCCTTCTCCCATGGATGTGCCACCCACCATCCATTCACAGATGTTCTCACTCACCCAGGAGTCCCTGAAAGAATTCTGATGTTATTTTTAAGATACTGTCTTTTAACTAGGAAGATGACAGGATTAATCTACTTTAGCCACAGTAAACCACTGCCACCAAATCAATTCTGACTCACAGGACCCTACAGGGCCGAGCAGTACTGCCTTGCTGATGTTTCCGTTAGCAGCCATAGCGCTTAACCACCGCAGCACGAGAGTTTCTGCTCTATTAGTAATAGATGTGATTTAAGTTCTAGTTCCAGAAGTACTAATAGCTTTACATGGAACCACCCACTAATTTTGCTCCGGGGCCTTCCATATGGCTTCCACTGTTCATCCGGGTGATGTCTTTGAATCAGTCTGAACACAAACACAACACCTGATCATAAGGTGATCAAATTTGAGTCTCATACTGCAAAAAGAAGACTCCGATAAATGTCTACGCACTAGAGAAGGTCATGAAAGAATTCAGGAGCAAAGTCAACTCCTTTTCACTGTCATGTAGAATCAAACTTCCTTCAATCCCCAAATTTTCTCATATTCTTGCAAAGACTACTACTTCTACAAAGTTTATGCAAAGGAAAAGAGGGTAATTCAGCCGAGATCCGGGAGTCTCCTGTGCTGCTATATGCTGCAAACCGCTGACACAGACACAGCCTTCCTCTGCCTGCCTGCTGGTCACAGTGTACCAAGCTGTACAACACTCAGCCCGAGTGGTCCTGATCCTTCACAAAGGCTCCACTCACAACGATCAGCCCTTCGCCTTTGCCACTTTGAGTGAAATCAGCTCAGGTCACTTGAGAGGAATGGCGTATCCATCTAGAGATGGATCTAGGTCTTCCTTTGTTTGGTGTACTACTTTTCTTTGCATGTGAGGGAAGAGAAAAGACCTTTTAGCTGTCTCTTTCATTGCTAGATGGCTTTGATGATGTTCAGGCGGCTTTCCCAAGATGGAAATTTCGGATATTTTCAACCTCTCTAGATGGATACGCCATTCCTCTCAAGTGACTTGAGGCTGAGCACAGCTGATCAGAGTGCTCAGTCAACAACTCTAATTTCCAGAGGGATCTTCTACTCTACTCAGTACACAGGTGTAACTGCCACCAGCGCTCATATGAGCTGTGGCAGCCCATGGCTTAGAGAAGAGGCACCGAAGTCAGTTTGCTTCATGTACATACAGTTAAATCTTATGGCCCAAAGTTTTCCAGGAGGCTGCAGTTAATACACCAAGTATGTGTGCAAAATTAAGTGTGCTCACCCTGGGGACAAAGCATGCTATCATCTCTATTTATATGCGAGGGAAGAGCTCTTTAAGGGCTGGTCTTCATTTCATTTCTACTCTTGGAACTAGACAATGGCCTTTCATGGTGCTCAGAGGAAAAGTCACAACTCTCTTTTAAAAGCTTAGTTATGTATTGACATAGCATTATTCTGTGGAGCTTTAAGGACACCATGTATGATGAAAAGTATAAAACCAAAATCAAACTCAGTGCCGCTGGGTTGATTCCTACTCATAGTGGCCCTACAGGACAGAGAACTGCCCCACAGAGTTTCCAAGGAGCACCTGGTGGATTTGAACTGCCGACTTTTTGGTTAGCAGACATAGCACTCAACCACCACACTACCAGATTTCCTGGTAAAGTATGGGGTCAGGACAAATGAGGGAAACCCTTAGTGACATGGAGTGACATAGTAGTTATAATGGTGGACTCAAACATACTACCAACGATAGTAAATATGGTACAGCGCCAAGCAATGTTTTAATGTGTTATACTTAAGGAGGCCACAGGTCACAGGTGACTAAACAGCAACCAACACCAGTATGTTGCTTTGCCAGACCAACACCAGGTTTAAAAACTATCTAGAAAGACCGTCTATGTGAATGCTCTATGTACAAAATCCAGTTGTGGCATCTATACACACCCTGTGGCTTTTCCTGCCTTCCACCTAATGGCTTTATTCTACCTTAAAATTAGGAAAAAAAAAAAAAAAAACAGGTTTGTCAGCAAAACAACAGACTGGAGAGGAGAACGCTTGCCTCAGATAATAAACTTGTTCTTATTGGGATGGAACACATTTCTTTCTTTTACCTCATTCTAAAAGTGACTTGTCTATAATTTTTCACATGGAATTAATACATGTTACACTTTCCATAAAATATCAGCGTACATTAGCTAGTCCGAGCTGCATTCCCAATGCTGATCACAACTCCATGGAGAAAATCATCCAAACTGACTTAGCAACATTTGAAGGTTAATTCATTTCTTGCTGTTTATACCCCCATCCCAAACTTCCAAGAGAAGCTTATGAATGATAATCAGAGTTTAACATTTAAGAAGAGTTATTCAAGCAACTTCAAGGGTAGAGGAGTGAATTATTGGCCTAGTACTGACACGTACTATAATTCTCATTATCAACAAACCTCATTTCCTGACTTTCTAATTACACAAGAAACTACCTAAGGTACTGGACCACAAGCACAAATCAACGAAGCTTAAGTGGGTTCATAAACTTGTCAAAAAGGTTGGATGGGAAAATAATGCCCACAGCACTGCCCTCCCTCCCACAAACTAATGGAAGTACTGAGATGTTAAGAGACTTCTCAAAATGTGTAACCCGGCAGGTGCTCTAGGTTAAAATTTAATTTTTAAAATTTCATCTCATACATGGTGTTCATAACAACATTTTTCATTTCCAATATTAAATGCCTTGCCTTACAAGTTTGATAGTGATCAACTCTTCACAAAATGTTAAAGCTGATGTGTGGAAGAATGGAGCATCCTACAACTCAACAGCATCCTCTGACATCAGATTCTGTGGCAGACTGAATAAGGAATGCTAACCACAGAAAGTAGGGAAGCTGGACAGTGGTTAACAGAACCAGAATGATGACAAATGTAAGAAGGAAGTCACCATTCCCTATCAAAGAAGATTACAGGTTGTTCTATTGCATTTCTAATCTCACTCACCAACTTGAAAGTTACCTAGTAGGTCCAGTATTCAAACAGGGTCTCATAAACAGTTACTTTACAAACGACAGGTATAGAACACTGATGTTATCACAGAGGGTCCAGGTAACTGCATTCTTAGCTTTTGTGGCTTTGAATTACTTGTAAAAATGTCAACAATTTAGCTGAGCTGTTAATCCTGCTGGAACAACTATGTCTTCTGTGTTGCTGTGACGGCCTTCACCAACTAACTGGAGTCCTCCAGAACTTCACCTGGCACCCAAAACAGTCAGTTCCTTATTTAAAACACTTCCGTTGGTAATGGTCAAACTAAGGCTGATCAAGAGACCAAGTAGCACTGATTCTAGCACTCCCATAAGCACAACCAGACTCTTTCTATAACTTTGGTACAAAATATGAGTTTTATGAATCTTTTTGTCTCACTTCATTCTCTTTATAAAAGACAAATAATGTATTTCCCTCTAGTGCAACTCAACATCTACTGCGAGTCGATGCATCTTAGGTGAGCTACAGGTTACAGAGGAAGTGGATGCCTTCTAATGACTCTTGGAATGATGTGTGGGAAGAAGGGAGAGCGAAAACCAAGAGGGGGCAAGGAGAAGGGGAGGGAGATGTTTAACCAGCACTTCCGACAAAGGTCTGGTCGAAGCACATCCATGCTGGGGGCCTGGAGACAGCCAAGATTTCCATGCGTTTCAGGAGAAGGAACTACAATGACGTTTTGTAGAAAAATGCCAGATGACTGTTCCTCACACAGATGAGCAAAATCTTATACACAGAACTCAATGAATTCCACCCCTCATTACTAGGCCACAGTCAACCTCAGAAACATTACCTTTGCAAATCTCGCTTGGAAAATATACCAGCGTGCATTATTTCAACCAAGACTTATTGAGCAGCTGCTTGGAAGCATCCTCTGTGCTAAGCACCGAGGATAGCAGCACCCAGAACAAACAGGACACCCATTTCAACGCACAGCAACCCTACAGGGCAGAGCAGAATAGCTGTATGGGGTTTCCAAAGCTGTACTCTTTACAAAAGCAAACTGCCATATCTTTCTCCCACAGAGTGGGCTGGAAGGTTTGAACTGCTGACCTTTCAGTCAGCATTGTATCACCAAGGCTCCTGATACCACTACCCACCCCCCCAAAAACCCCACTGCCATCAACTTGGGTCCTACTCACAGTGACCCTAGAGGTTAGAGTAGAACTGCCTCATAACAGTTTCCAAGGAGCACCTGGTGGATTTGAACCGCCAATCTCTTGGTTCGCACCTGTAGCACTTAACCCACTACACGCCACCAAGGTTTCCAATACAACTACAGATAAGTTAAACACACCTTCCCTCACAGGATATGTAACACTGATTTCAGTCCTACTTAAAATAACTGCCAAAAAGGAGTTCCATCTCAGTCTTTTCACGTGAACATCTTTATTCTGATCACTCAATGGCTGGAATAAAAACAAGAGTTATTTGGGTATGGAAATAATGAATACAACTCTGCACGGAATAAATTTCATTAAAATGGGCAATTCTACCCGTACATATTCATAGAAAAAAGCCAAACCACACCGTCTGCTGTCCAGTCAATTCTGACTCATAAAGACCCCCCAGGACAGACTCTATAACTAACTGTCCCACAGACTTTCTAAGAAGCAGCTTGTGGATTCAAACTTCTGATCTTTTGGTTAGCAGCCACAGCTCTTAACCACTAGACTACTAGGGTTTCCGCATATTCATACAGGGGTGTTCAACATCCTCTTTTCTCCCTCAGACTCTTGAAAAAGTTGTCACTAAAAGCCACATGTGACAGAGCAATTTCAGCAGCGAACATACTCAACAGGAAACAATTAACAAGAATACTAAGATGTACCTTCTCTGAGTCTTAAGAACTGGTAGGTTGTCCCACTTAAAGCTCTTGCTTTTCAACTGCCGTTTCTTTTCACACCCAATTAAACTGTCAGTTTAAAGAAGAACTGTCCAACTGAGGAGAACTGTGAACATCTTCTCACTGCTGCCCTGCTGTCTTAATTTACAGATGCCTTTGCCTTAAAAAAGAACTTATAGTCACCTCCTCAACAGGAAGACCTGTAAAGCTTCCACCAAGTACTCTTCAAGACAAACAAGGAAAAGAAAGCTGCTTCTTTCTTGAAGCAAAGGGAGCATTTCTCCTTTAATAATTCTGACTCTCTTGGACTCTTTTAAAGATATTTAGACTCTTAAAGAGAATATCACAACCCTGATTCACTGGTAAAAATAAAGACCACACTTGGTGACTTTCAATTTATTCAGCAATTCTACTAACTGTTAATATTCAAATAGAACAGGTAGAATTGATGTTAGAATATTCATTTTCATGAAAATATGTTGTATACAAATCCATGAAGGGTGTTCAAAAATTCTTTGAATGATTTTCTCAATGAAAGAGAACTATCTTTGTGTTAGACAATTAGGATGAAGGTGAAGGGTCTCTGTCATCTTCATCAACCACAAGTTAGAGAGACAAAGAAAGCTAAGGCATCATAAAACATAAAACATCACACAACTGATATGACTGTTTCCACGCATCTGAAACCACCAGTCTTGACTGCTGACTTTCCTGTGGTTGCCTCAGACAAACATTTAGGAAGCCAAGCTTCACTCAACATTTTGTTGGGGGACATTGATGGTTCGGTGGTCAGATTCTCTTCTTCTGTGCAAGAGACCCAGGTTTGACCCCAACCAATGCCCCTGATGCAGAACTGCCATCTATCTGTCACTGAAGGCTAGCATTCTGCAATGATGCTGGAAAGGTGCCTGCAGAGGTTCCAGACAAACTAAGACGAAAGGCCTGGTGATCTACTTCCAATGATCACCTGATAAAAACTCTACCTATCACAATGGTTCAATACACAGCCAGTCACAGCAGTGGCACAGGACTGGCAACATTTGGTGCAGCTGTGCGTGGGGTCTCCACGAGTTGGGGGCAGAACTGACGGCAGCTAACAACAATGTCTCGTGAAAGCATTGCCAAGCCAAGTGTCACAGAGTTGGATCTGACTCAACGCATTACCTCTTCATAATCACCCACATATTTTTTTCATCCCAACTCAACCCATGCTTTCATGGTCTTACTGTCATCTTTCTGCCAGCACTGGAGGAGAACCTCAAGGATGCCAAAAAATGTCCTTAAACAACCACCTCAGTGGTCCCTTACATCTCCTTTGACTAAGGATCTTGGGTTTCAACCAAAAAAAAAAAATCCTTATATTGTTCCAGGTCACATTATACCCTTTGCAACACAGCATCAAAGTAAGGACACTAAGGAATGGTAAATGGAGAGGTGGATTTGCAGTCAGAAAACCTAGGAGTCGACCACATTCAAAGGGATGCAACATGGTCATGTCACTTCAGATCTTGGCATCTCTGAACCTGAGTTCCTCCACAAGGCACACTAACCCTCCCTTGGCAAGGAATCAAACAGTTAGCAATCCCCTCTTCCAGAGTATGAATCACTTAGAATACATGGAAGGAACACCTCCTATACAGTGATACTCACACATCCCCAAACTGCCTTTCATTTTTGGTGAAACTTCCTTAGAAATTTTTGTTTCATTTTTCCAACAAAAAGCTGGAAAGTCTTCACTAGCAAATAGGTTTTCTGATGTCTGCTCATTGAGGAAAGAGATCTGAAAGATCTCATAAATGTTCATTGTCACAAATAACCTTCTAAGGAAGCAGCTCCAACCACTCCAGTCCCATGTCTTGCCTCTTCTCTGCTGGGATGACCAGGACAGCAGAGCACTCACAGAGAACAAACTCCAAAGACCATCTAGTAGATTTTGCTAAGTGTTGACACTGAGCTTTAGAACTAGATTATGTCAGAATAAAAACTCTGAATCCATAGTGTCTTGAAGAACAGATTATTTTCCTTCAAAGATGGTGGTGACAGGGGTGATGATGTTCATATGTAGACAGAAGAAAGTGGCCTTTAAGACACAAGAAAAATTGCCAACACAGTTGAGTCAATGGAGAATACTTGTGTAACATGCAAAACTGCCTTGTAACAGGAGATAGCAGTCTGGTTTACCGCAGGTGTACCAGGGTATGTTAAACGGAGGATAGAAACAGTACCCAAGATGGTCTCATCAGCTTAGGGACTCGGAGTTACGGGCACTGGGAAAAGTTCTTCTTAAGTCTGTGGGAGTCCTTTTTAAGTTCTTCTTCTCACTGTGGGAGCAGACAGGGTCAACCCTGGAGGCTCAACTAACACACATGCACTGAGTTGGACAACTGGCTATTCTTTCCTCAATCATTTGTAAATATACTGTAAATCTGCTTTCTCTTGGTCCTATCCCAGGGGAACAACCAAATGTTCTAAAGTCTAAAGATTATGAAACTTTAGACATCTAGTTTATGGAAGATTTTTTGTAGGCAATACAAACGATTAAGACCATGAATGCTAATTAAAAGGTTTAAGTCTACTAACAAGTGCCTCAGAAGGACGGCCTGGAGATCTACCCTCAAAACACCACCCATTGTTGTTTAGGGAGCATCAAGTTTCCTAGAAGGGTGACTGAGTGATTTGGAAAAGGGTCCCAAACACGATTTGAGCTCCAAGAGTGCAATCCCGGTTACTGACTTGTACATTTAGAAAACGGTGAGATGGCACACAGTTCTGCTCTGACACACATGGGGTCACACGTGTCACAACACACTCGAGTACAACTGGTAAGCTTACAGGAAATGAACACAAAACCCTTACATTTGCAAATTTCACAAAAATATATAATCAGGTGGCCATGCTGTGAGGTGCTCTCAGGGTTCCGGAGGGGGCCATGCACGTCAGGGCCTAGACAGCAAATCTTCTTGAGCCAGCCTCTCTCTCATCCCCAGACCAGATCCCCTCCCCTCCACCAGGCCAAGGCAGATTTCTAGCACCAGAATACTGCAACGTGGTGGTGGAGGTGGTACTCTGATCATGGGACGACCCTAACATGAAAACTTCGACATCTGATAGTGCTGTCAGCATGGATCCACCCTGGCTGGTTGACATAAGGTCATGTCAACATGCAGAGTATATATTTAATTCAAAGTGCATACATTTGCTTTACGCTAAATTACCAGGCGTCTTACTTTACAGCATGCTGATAGGAAATTAAGGAAAGCCTGGCTCTATACTGGGGCAGTTCTACTCTGTCCTATAGGGTTGCTGTGAGTTGGAATCAACTCAACAGCCCTGGGTGTGGGTCTAGATCTATACCCAGTCCTTTGGAGCAAAACCCCAGTTCTGGCAAGCAGCATTTGATGTCCTAACTGGCATTCTGCAGTTATGGTTTATGGTGAATCATTGCAGTTTGGGTTTATGGTAAATCACTGCGAAGAAACTGGGTCAGAGTGAACAGTGAACGCTTCCTTCTAGATGATGATTTATCTGTTTGTAAGCTGAGATGAGGGAATTCCACTTTCTGTAGAGCCGGTGAGGGCCGACTTTATGAATGTGTCTTTGCAACAAAGATGAATGGGGCCACAGTACATCAGCTGTAGCACTCGGTGTTCCTTTACAACAGGCTGGCAATACCTGGAAGTTACAATCCATCATCGTAAGACATGCGTAAACCCTGAGTGTAAATGGAAAGGCTCTCAGGGCACAGGGTTGTGCTTTACAGAGTAACACAGAGAAGAATGTTCTTCTTTTAGTGTCTGCTCATGACTTTTGCTCCAGCAGAAGACACCTACGCTTCTGCTTTTTAATAAATATATTATTATGAGAATCACAGCACTTGGGTGGCTGGCATTATGAAAATCAGTTTTTCTTAATGAAGTCTTCAGTGGGAGAAGATGTTTTAAGATGTTTTACTAGTACATTTTAAAATCATTTCACATTTAGCAATGCAGTCTCATTTCAACCTAGAGCAGAAAAGAATCATTAAAAAAATAGTCAAGACAGTAACAAAAACTCCTTTTTACTGTTAGTTGGGAAAGAATCAAATGAAGGTATTACTTGGCATGTAATTACTTAAGATATATTATTACATCATATTTTACCAAAATCCAAGTGAAGTATATTCCAGATCTTCCTAGGAATGAAATATAATTTTCTCTGGGAATTTTTCCTCCTTGAAAAAAAATAAGAGTTCGTTATCAGCTGAGGTCTCATAGGAGGACTACCAGTCAAGTTCAAGGATTCATCCTAGAAAGAGTGCTACATTGCTGAATATCACTACAGTCACCTTGGAAGTTGTCCCCTTGGGATGCTATGCACCGATGCCAGCAGCTAGTCTACCCTTCAAAGCAATTTTGGAACTCTTTTTCTGGAATGGCCATCAGAGCTGTCATCATATTACCTTTGATGTCCTAAATATCATCAAAATGTCTTTCTTTTTTTCTATCTTAGGGTAAAGAAAACAGTCATCAGGGCACAGATCAGGTAAGTAGGGAGCGTGTTACAACGCAGTTACTTTTCTACTGGATAGAAACTTCCTCACAGACAACTTATACAATTAAGTTCGAGAACCTGCCACTGTGCCACCATACACAATGGCCATTCCAGAAAGAGATGCAAAACTGCTTTAAGGGTGGACTATTTGCTGGCGTTGGTGCATAGCTTCCCAAGGGGAGGACTTAGAAGGTGACTGGAGTGATATTCAGCAATGAGACACGCAGCACATAGAACAATTAAGGTTGCGGACTTCATTGTCGGACCTTGTATGTTAAACACGTCTAACCTTTGAACAAACCTGACTGTCACGTTGATGGAGTACCCAAGGAGACAGCCGTTCTTACCACAGGAACTAGCTTAGAAAGGTGTCAGCTGGCTTCCTGCAGGGGCACTTTTCTTCTAAAATTAGACTTCATTATCACTAACCAGGCTCTACACACATAGCTAACCTTGTAGTTTAAGCAAAATTGTGAGGTCTTGTCACAGTCAGAGATTACGACCAGTTAAAAACCAGCTGCCAAAGAGTTGTCACAACACATGGTGATCCGGTGTGCATCAGAGTGTCACTGAGGCTCCCCAGAGTCCTCAATGACTGATTTTTCTAAACTAGATCACCAGACGTTTCTTCCAACGCACTTCTGGATAGACTGAAACCACCAACTTTTTGGTTAGCAACTGCATCTGATAAAACTCCTTCCTTGAAGCATGTGGGAGGGATGTCTTTCCACCTTTTACTCCCAATTTCTCAATCCCTGGCATCAAATACAACAATTTATGAATTGATACAATTTGCTTCTCACGAAGTACATGCATATCTCAGAGGTGCAGCGATGCATTCTGATATTTCTGATCTTTTTAAATAGTGAAACATTACAGAAGCAGTTTGGGAAGGAACAAAAAACGTTGGAAAATTCTTTGTTAAACTTGCCATTCGATTTATTTCGCCTACAGATACTAACTGAAAACTGCAAGCATGTCGAGTGCCGTGCCCCTGAAGTGCATTGAGTCTTGAGCAAAACAAAGCTCTGTCCTCAAGGAACTTCCAGTCTATTCACAATTCTGTTTGGAGTAAAAAGAAAGCACGGTGTCAGTTGTTCTTTGTGTACTCCCCAGTCACCTATGGCAGGATGGTATTCGCTATTAAAATAATAAGAGGAGCCCTAAACCCTAGTTAGAAACCCTGGAGGTGTAGTGGTTAAATGCTACATCTGCTAACTAGAAGGTCCAGAGTTTGAATCCTCCAAGAAGGTGTAGTGGTTAAATGCTACATCTGCTAACTAGAAGATCCAGAGTTCGAATCCACCAGGAATTCTTGGAAACTCTATGGGGCACTTCTACTCTGTCCTACAGAGTCACTATGAACTAGAATTGACTACAAGGCAGTGGGTTTTATTTATTTTCTAATTCTGGTTGCCCAGTGGTTAAGCGCTACAGCTGCTAACTGGAAAGTCGACCACTCAGATTCTCCAGGCACTCCTTGGAAACTCTATGAGGCAGTTCTGCTCCGTCTCTAGGCTAACTATGAATCAGAATCGACTTGACAGCACTGGGTTTGTTTGGGGTTTTAGAGCAGTCAGAGGAGTCTCTGAGTGGGAAAAACATTTAACAGGAAGGTTGCAAGGTTGAGTCTCCCCAGAAGTACCTTGGAAGAAAGACCTGGTGATCTACATTTGAAAAAAATCAGCCACTGACAATCTCACAGAGCTTGACACACATAGGGTCACTTGTGCCAGAAACCACTTGACAGTAACTGGTTTAGTATCGTGGCCAGGGGCAGCCCCCCTTATCTGAACTACACACAGTATGACTTAGTGCACAAGCTGCCCTCACCTGGTAGCTAGCAAACCATTTGCTTTCCTAACCTTAGAAAATCAGTTCTGCCTGTGCTAGAAATGCTGCTTCCCAAATAGGGCAGCACACTTTAATCAAGATAATTTTAAATCAACTGTTGATAACTATGACAACAGCACTGATGGAAAGACTATTGGTGATGATAACCAAAATCCCAACAATTCACATTTACTGAGCACCTGGAGGTTAGCAAGAACTTGATGGGGAATTATCTCAAATCGAGGCAACAGGTTTTCTTATTATCTCCAATTGACATAAAGAATCTGAAGCCTGGAGAGGATAAAAACATGCACACAGCTACAGAGCAAACGCCTGGATTTGCAGGTCTGTCTGCAGAACCTGAACTCTTAACCAGGTCTTCTGTCACCTTATACACCAAAGATTGTAACTCAGAAAATCTAAACAAACAAAATGGAATCATTTTTTCTATTAACTCTTGAAATGTTGTACAAGATTTCCCTGTCTGGACATCTAAGTCAACTGGCCTAACAAAATTTATTTAAAAAATGGTCATCATCCCAATCTACTGAGTGCCATCTGGGACTTTAAAAGCTAAGAAGCAGGATCGGAGAAGCATCAATTGGTCTCAACCCACATGAAGCAAAAGAGAATGAAGAGCATCAAAGGCATTTAAGAAAAATGTGAGCCCAAGAGGCAGAAAGGGCCACATAATCTAGAGACCATACCAACATGAGACCAGAAGCACAGATAGTGTCCAGCAACCACCAGTTCCCTACCTGTAAGGGAACTCAACAAGGAGTCCCCAGTGGAGGAGAAGAAATACGGGGTGCAGACCTTGAACTCTAGCAGAAAAAAACAGACTATCTGATAGACTGGCAGGTCCCCAGAAGACATGACCTCCATACTCCCTGTTACCCCAAATTAAGACCATTCCAGCAGTGAGCTCCTCAGACAAACATTGAACTGGTCTATAAGGCTTAAAATAATACTGCCGGAGGGTGTCCTTGTTAGAGTGGGTAGACACAGGTAGAGACTAACTGGACAGCTCTGGTCTGGAGGTGAGATGAGAGGACAGAGGGGGACCGAACAGCTTGAGTGGACATAGGAAACTGGGGACGAAGAGGAGCAGAATACAGTGACAATGTCGGAAGGACAATTAGTGTCACAAAATATGGTACAAGTTTTTGTCAGAGAAACTGATTTGGACTGTAAACTTTCACTTAAAAAACAATAATAAAAAGGATTTCACTCCTCTCCTAAAATATGTAACTGATCCTGTTGCATTTTCACAAGCATTTAAAACAATTAGATTTTTATCTATTCTGTAACATAGAACACGCATTACCCACTGACATCAAGTCAATTCTGACTCATAACAACCGTACAGGACAGAGTAGAACTGACCGATGGACTTCCAAGGCTGAGAGCTTTCCAGAAGCAGACTGTTACATTTCTCTCCAGCAGAGCAGCTAGTTCGTGGGTTTGAACTCCTGACCTTCATATATAATAGAAAAGGTACTATATGACCTGAGTGTCACATGAGTAATCCAAGCAACAGACTACCTTGTGTAATATACCAACCACCAAAACCCACTGCCATTGAGTTAGGTCTGACTCACGGCGACCTTACAGGTCAGAGTAGGACTGTCTCACAGTGTTTCCATGGAGCACCTGGCAGATATGAATTGTTGATCTTTTAGTTAGCAGACGTAGCACTTAACCCACTACACTGACAGGGTTTCCTGGTGTAATATACAAGGACTGCCAACTAAGTCCACAAACTTATCCTTGAAAAAAATGCACCAATGTCAGTACCTAGTTCACCATTCAAAGCAATTCTGGAACTCTCTTCCTGGACTGGCCATCAGAGCTGTCATCGTATTAATCACCCTTGATGTCCTGAATGTCCCAATGTCTTCCTCTCAAAATTTCCTTTATCTTCAAGTGAAGAAGAAAAGTCATTGGGGACTAGATCAGGTGAGTAGGGAGAGTGTTCCAATGCAGTTATTTGTATATGCTAAAAACTCTCTCTCAGACAACTATACAATTAAGTTTGTGAACCATGTGACACGGTCATTCCAGAAAAATAGTTTGAAAATTGCATTGAAGGGTGAACTACGTGCTGGCATCACAGCACAGCTTCCCCAGCTGAGTACTTCAAAGGTGACCACAGTGACACTCAGCCGTGAGTGATGTGAGTTATGTAGCACTTAGAACAATTAAGCTCTCAGACTTCAACAGCTGGACTTCGTATGTTGTTGCTGTTAGGTGCCATCAGGTCAGTTCTGACTCACAGTGTCCCCCTGTACAACAGAACAAAACACTGCCTGGTCCTGTCCTCCCAATTAATGTTCCACCGCTATTTATTAGGTCTTCACTTGCCCATCTTTTAGAAGAAGATTGCCAGGTACTTCTTCCTAATCTTAGTCTGAAAATCTCCACGTAAATATGGCTGGTCCTGCAGGTGCCTGAAATACTGGTGGCATCAGACCAACATGCAAGCCACCATACTACAAGAGACTGGCAGATGAGTGGTCTAATATATAACAAAAACAAACAAACTCAGTGTCGTTGAATTGATCCTGGCTCAGAGTGACCCTACAGATAGAGCAGAACTGCCACATAGAGTTTCCAAGAAGCACCAGGTGGATTTGAACTGCTGACTTTTTGGTTAGCAGCCACAGCATTTAGCCACTATGCTAAAGGTTCCTATATATGTAGGTATCGTGAAAAGCACACACATGTGTGCTAGCACAGCAGTAAGCACAAATATGGGGGGGTTATTAAAACTTGGTATTGCATGAGAGAGACTAGTGCACCAATGAATGGTCTTCAATCTTTCACAACAACTTCACAATAAATAACAGAGTACTGACACGGGAAGTTAGCTGTTTTCTTCAGACTCTCATATATCCCAGTCTAGAGCTGTTTTTGAGACCTGTAGACTAAGCAACGTCTCACAGATCTTCGGGAACTTCTTCCCTGAGTTCCCGGGCCCTCCCCATCCATCACCGAGGATGTGAACTGGATTAATGAACATTTACTGAGTGACGATGTGCCAGGCAGTGTTCAAGATGCTGGGGATTCAGTAATGGGTAAAACAGTTGAAACAAACAGCTCAGCTTCAAATGCATGAAGACAAGGGAAAAGCAGATTAATATTTTTTAAATCAACTTATATATTCAAGGCAGTGTACCACATTTTACATATATGTCAATAATGTCTCAGAGCCAAGCCAGCCAAGTGCCTTCGAGTCGGATCCGACTCATGGCGCCCCTAGGGGCCAGGTCATAAAAAGTAATGAGTATCATCCCCCATTCTAAAGATGAGAAATTTGAAGTCTTAAATTATGTCTAAAGGTCCCTGGGTGATGCAAGTGGCTTGCAATCAACTGCTAACTGAAAGGTTAGCAGTTCAAATCCTCCCAGCATAAGATTACAGCCAATAAAACCCTACGGAGCTCGACTGCACGCTATATAAACATATGACCTCACTGGGTGTCAGAATTAACTTGACTGCAACAGACGTGCTTTGGGCTTTCTGTGTCTAAATCCACCCAGACAAGAAGCAGTGGACAGTTGCTATGAATCCATGTTCAGCTACAGTAATTATTTTCTTTCCATTGTGGTTTACTCTCTCTGCTTAGTGCCTTGTCCATCTGCCCTGATAGTATGGTTCTCAACCATCCTACTCATCTTACAGTGGTCACTCGAATAATGACCACTGTCCTGTCACCTGCAAAGTGAGATTCGTTCAGCCTGGATGGTTTCTTACTGCATTACATGTGTCTACATAAACATATCGGCATATCCCTATACCTATGTACATTTATTCAATGAATATTTGTGAGGTGACCTGTAAATGTCAGTAACATTTCTAGGACAGAGAAAATGCAATGAGTTTACATATAAATCAAGAGGACACACAGTTTGTATATATGTTAAAAAAAAAATTCAATAAATACAGTACAATTCCACATAATGAAGAATACTAGGAAACCAATCAAACAGTTAAGTACTACATATAAACTGTCCACCTTTTGATTAGCAGCCTGACCTCCTAACTAACGGGCCCTGGAGCTCTGCTGCTCATAATACGTCAAATCCAAAATAAACATATACAAACACAACTTCCAAAAACATTTCTTGGTTTAATAATATATTACATGCCTATTGAAAATGAATAATGAAATTTATGAAAAGCCATCCAATTTTTATGAGCTAATCTTTTCTAATATACTAAACTTTCTAGCTATCTGATAAATGAGGATCTATGGTTTCTCAAAGAATTAAACAAATACACAAACAAAACAGAATTACGTATTCCAATACTCAGCAGGGTAGAGAACATCTGAAAACTTTTATTATCGGTTTTCTGGTCTTACTCTTGATGTGCAAAGCCACCCTTTTAAATAATTCTCACAAAACTTTAAAAAAAAAAAGCAAGATATCTTCTGCCAAAGCCCAAAGTGTAATCAAATTTATAACCTGAGCACATACACATTATCAGGCAAGTGAAAAAACAATTAAGAAGGCTCCACTTGTGGTCAAAAAGGAGCCCTGGCAGCACAGTAGTTAAGCCCTTGACTGTGAATGGAGAAGTTGGTGGTTCAAATCCACTGGAGAATCCTTGACACAAAGACCTGGAAATCTGCTTCCAGAAAGATTACAGCCTTGGCAATTCTATGGGGCAGTTCTATGTTGTCCTATAGGGTCCCAATGAGTCACAATCAACTCAGTGACAATGGGTTTGCAGTCAAAATCTGTTAGAAACAAAAATCTACTATTTTAAAAGATGAAAATGGTATTTAATGGAAAGGAAAGCTTAAAAATCAAGTGTGAAATTCAACAATACACAAAAGGGAGATAAAGGAAGTACTGAGACGTGAATTAAGGCACAAGCATTTCCGGAAAGATCAAAGATAAGAGAGTCTTCAAATTCTACTGCTATCTCTAATAAGTTACATTACACATGCCCTCATCCTTATGTTTAATGTGGCATTAATTCACAATTCATTGTTGTTACTTATTTTGTTAATAAGTTACTTGCTCTTCTAAGGAGATACAAAAATTAGAATTTTGATAATTAAACCCTAGATGAGGCGTTTCATATATCCACACCCCAAAGCCCAATAAATTATGCATGCACAGCTTTCAAAACTACATCATAATTAGTAGCTTAAAATAAAACTCATCTTGAAAGTCAGGAAATTCAATTTTTAAAACCTCTAAATTTTATCAATGAAAGCCAACCAAGTATCCACTCTACAGTATAAATACCAATTACATATAACTGATTTAAGAATTGTTCAAGATTTTACTTTAAATAAAGTATTTTCACATATTTTATCTGCAAATTGTAACATAAACAGTCTAGTTGCTTTAGTCATGTGATTTTTGGCTTGTATAGCTGAATCTTCTTAGCCAATCTACCAAGCATCTCCTTATTTTCTTCTACCAATACTCTTCTATGTACGTCTGCTCGACTTTTAAGCACTCTCACACTAGCTCTGCTTGATGAAACTCTACACGTTCTCCTAGATTCAGTTCAACTAGACTCCCCTCTGTAATGCTTCATCCAGGCAGACCTTTCCCACACTTTGCACACTCAACATACACTTAAGCTCTGTTTTCCTCATGTCATAGTTAACTGTGGACTTGGCAACTGGAAGAATGTCACTCTTGCAGGACTACAGTTTGCACATCCAAAGTCAATACTGAACTGGTTAAAACACACTGCCACAACAGAATCCAGCAGAGATCACTTCTGACTAGTTAAAACCTAGAAGAATTTGGTTTCACTTAGCTGCATGGTCTTCGAATCATTTCAAACTCTCTGCATCTTGGTTACCTCCCTCACAAATAGGGAGATTAGGCTAGGTCATCTCCAAACTCTGCTCCTTAGGATCTTCATGGTTTCATGAACAAGTTAATCAACAGACAACACTCATGTGACTCTGTATTCATCACACAACATTAAAAATAATATATGAATATCAGGACCCCAAGTGACACTATTTAAATGGAATGATGTACAAGTATACTCAATCTCTTGAAGCACTTCTAATACATAAGCTCAACGCAGAAGAACAAGAGAGAACAAGTTCAAGAGAAGGCATCCCTGAGAGCATAATTCTCAGAAGACAAATCTCACGAACATGAACACCCTCTACTCACACGTCTGCTTTCTCCCATATACTACCAGTTTACAGAAGTGCTGGTTGCCTAGTGGTCAGATGCTACATCTGCTACACAGAAGGTCAGCAATTCAAAACTGCCAGAAGTTCCTTGTAAACTCTATGAAGCAGTTCTACTCTGTCCTACAAGGTTGCTATAAGTCAGGATCAACTCGCGAGCAGGGTTTTTTTTATTATCAGTTTTCAGGTGTCTCCTTAATGATGTCTCCCACAGAATCATCCCAATGGGCTCATGCTTTGGGGAACACTGAATCACGAAGAACAGATATTTTTCAGTGCTAAAAATTATACGGACAGAGAGTCAGGGGTTCTTCTTTACATAAATTGCTCTGCCCGCTGCCACCTTTCTCTAGCAGGGGAATAGACAACACAGGAAGGCTTTATTGTGTTGGTATCAATTCCTTCTGAGCATTCAGCTATTTCATAAGCCATTTCAAGTCATCTTCACTGAGTCCCTTAATTGCCAGCAAGTTGGTTATGTGTTGGCCACTCATCCTTTTGTTTCAGGCTTTCATGAGATTTCTTTTGTGCGACAGTCAAGCAGCTGCGCTTTGTTCCTTAATGCTCCCTGCCCAGGTCCCCAGCTGATACCACTTTATAACATAAATGGCAAAGCACCATTTTCACAGCAGGGACAATTGTGTTCATCTTCAAAAAGAGGCATTAATAAAATGAGACTGTAATGAACATGCTAATTCTGATCACAGAGTGCTACACGACGGCACAGAGACTAGACTGCCTTCTCCTAGGAAGACTGGAAGCATTTTTTTTTCCCCCGTTAAACACCAGCTATAATGGCTTACATTTTTTGAATCAGAAATATTGTGCAAACATCCCTCTCTATTTTCCAGTGAAGTACCTTCTCCATCTCACCCGACTGCTCGCTGGGTGTTTTACTGTCTCAGAACAGTCACCTTCGGGAGCATGTTTTTTCTTTCCATCTTGCATGAACTGACTTCCTCAAATAGGCATGTCATGGAATCACAGAAAGCAGGAGAGAAATGATCTGAGTGATCGTCAATTCATTGTGCAAGAGGGGAAAAATGAAGGAGGGAGGGAAGGAGGGGAAGGAAGGTAACAGGAAGGGGGGATGGGAGGGGGGAGGGGACAATACTGCTCAAGATATCACAGCTAAGGGACAACTGTAAGTCAGAGTGGGAACTCATTACTCGACGCCTACACTTGGGTATTCTGTACCTTTTCTCACGTCTTAAAAGTGATCAGTCAGAAAATACAACATATTTACATATAGACACTTAGAAACTGATCAGTCACAAAACATATGCAGAGGAGATACATAAGTATATTTAATGAGATGTTTACTAACCTAGGTAAGTAAAGTGTCTCATATTTGGTCAGCTAACTTTTGAGAAGAATAATTATACTCGTCATATGCTGTACACAGAGCTTGTTTCCTATCAAGTGAATAAGTGCAATAATGTTATATATCATATCCTGTAAGAGCAACACTGTTCTATATCATACCCCATAAGTGCAATACTGTTATATGTCATACCCTGTTTCATGATAGAAGTGATAGTGATTGACGGTGGTGGTTTGGCAGAACGATGCCATCTGGGAATGGACAAGTCCCTAAAAATAACCTTAAAAAATGACATACTACATGGTATTTAAGATGGCCTAAAACATGTATTTTCTGACGAATACCCTTAGCTTCAAGAAACATGACAGAAAACTGGAAACAAAGTTGACAGAAATTTTCCAGAACTTTTTAATAAAGGGAGTTATGTGAGGAATACGATGGATTCTTGAGGCCTTTCTTCTTGCACCAAAGAGGCAGATGTGCCTCAACAACGAGCAGAAAGTCGAGTCTATGGCTACTGATGTTTCCTTTTTCCTGCCCTGCAGATAACATGAACATGCAAGAACATCTCCACTCATCACTGCATGCATTTATATGACAAGTGTTTTTGCTGATGTCTTTGTTAAGGAAGAAATTAGGGCCAGTGAACCACAGGTTCAGAGGACCAAGGTCACACAGATGTTAATTCCTCTTCTTAAAACACCTTCTCTGGTAGCCTAATAACCCACTGCCACTGTCGATTCTGACTCATACTGACTCTACAGACAGAGTAGAACTGCCCCACAGAGTTTCCAAGGAGCACCTGGTGGATTTGAACTGCCCACCTTTTGGTCAGCAGACATAGCACTAAATCACTACACCACCAACATTTCCTGGTAGCCTAATATCTAATCCATATTCCTTACCACACTGCATCCTTAGGTAAGGCTCAGCCCTTAATAACCTTTGGTGAGTTCTGAGGTCTCCAATTTTAAGCACTACTCAGAAGGAAAACCATGCTTAGGGCACATATGCTCAACCTCTTCAAGTGTCTACCTGTGTTTTCCATGCTAGGACACCAAGAAGACAAAAAAAAAAGTAAGCCAGAGACTGTAAGTACCAAGTCCGCTTCCTCTATCTCCCACTTCTTCCATCAACCACACTCTAATGCGTAACAATGTTAATGGGCCAAACAGGTCTTTCTAGGGCATGTTCAGCCCAAGCTTGCTGCTATCCTTCCTCAGCAAAACAGTTTCTGAGAGCCAGGGTAATACGAGACCTGCTCCTGAGTGAGCAGCTTTCCCTGGAAAACTCCCTTCAGTGCACATGGGTGGTCAAAGTGCCACTTCAGTGCCTCCTGCATGAGGCGCACAATGCAGATGTCTGAATCTCCTGTTAATTGGGCTCCACGGTAGCCTGTGTGAAAGAAATCACTGATCTCACTCCAGTTCGCGCAGACAAGGCCCGTCATGACAGCTGGCACATTTTTTGGCCTTGTCAGCAGAGTAGGGAAAAAGCAAACAACTCATGTGCACAGAACAGGCATTGGCTAAGGGCCACCAGACAGAGCACAAAATGGGTCTTCATCTAGGTCAGGGTAGGGGCCTCTGAATCTGCCAGCAAGTTCCATACCAAAAAAAGTAACCTCAAATTCAACACAAAGGTCATCAACAGGGGGAAGAAGCTTGCTACATTTATTGAACTGCTCAGGATGGTCACACTCTATGAGCGTCAGTTTACCAAGAAAATTTTTAAAGAACTATTATTAGTAGAATTATTGCTAGTTAGTTGGAAATTATACAGAAATTGTAACTCTAAGCAACTTAAAGGTAATTTCTAATTTCATTTATTTTAGCCTATAAGAACATAATGAAGTGCTTTTTTTTGTTTAACATATTGTATTTTAAGGCTCTATTTAGACTGCTCTTCCATGATACAAAATGCCTTTGAGACTTTTCTCATGAAATATTTCCAAAACTTCTAAATATAGTCTTCAAGGAAAAACAAACTTCAAGAATAGTGCCAGTTTATTACTAGAATCCTAAGTGTTTGTACAAATGTACTTAGACATGAGAAATACATAGGAAATCAAAGTTACTATCACAATGTTCTGGTGCAGTTGTTGCACATGTGGGCTAGTTCGATAGACAAACGAGACAGTAAGGACGCTGCAAACTTGACATTCACAAGAACATCAAAATAAAGTGGTACTTTCCTCTGGCACGTTGTTAATGCCAAAGCCAAGTGCCGTCGAGTCGGATCCGACTCATGGCGACCTATCTCCATCAAATGCACGATTATGTCAAACCAAATAACAGCAATTATTTCCCTTTATGTAATTCAAGATTAATTAGAAGGCAGGGAAAAAAGAACAGAAAAGTTCTGGTAAATATCCTTCATTGTATCTCTGTAGTACGTGGAAACCGTGGTGGCACCGTGGTTAAGTGCCATGCCCACTAACCAAAAGGTCTTCAGCTTCAATCTGCCTGGTGCTCCCTGGAAACTCTATGGGGCACTTCTGCTCTGTCCTATATGGTCTCTATAAGTCGGGACTGATCTGGAGGCAATAAGTTTTTATAGTACAGTCTCCGTATAACAGCATTAGTTGTAAATCAGGTGAATAAATGGAAATTAAAATGTAAAAAGGACGTCCACAGATGAATCAGATTTTGCTTTAGACATGAGTGCACGGCATAGCCCGGATGGCTCTGTGGCTAAGTACCTGGCCGCTAACCCAAAAGGCTGGCAATTTGAAGCCACTGGCCCATCACACAGGAGGTAGATACGGCGGTCTGCTTCCATAAAGACAGTACTCTTCGACAGACCACAGGGCAGTTCTCCTCTGTCTACAGGGTTACTGTGAGTCAGAACTGACTTGACTATATTTTTTTTTCTGTAATATGACTATAATAGCTGAACCATTTAAAAGTGTGTGAACAAATATATTTTATTAGATATTCAGGCGTTTGTTTCTCCCAATCACATATCTACCAAGTAAACATGGCCTACACATGTACTTTGTGCAGCACGTATTGTAACGCATACGAACACAGTTTTGGATCCTTCCCATATCTGCTCACTTGTCCTCTCCTTCTTGCTGTTTTTCCCCCTAATGTCTAATGTTGGACATTCTTTTCAAAAATCTAACTTCTGACTCCTGATTCCTTTTTTTTCCCCTCTTAGGTCTTCTTCCTGCTTTTTAGTCTTCATCTCTTCCTCGACCTTTATGAATAGCTGGAACACATCTGTAGCTAAACTCACCCCACAGTTCCAACATCAGTAGATCACAGGCTATGGTTTCTTTCCTCACTGCTTGGGCTTACTCTCCCTTGTGGGCTGTAGTTGGCTTAAATGTATGTCTACAAGTCCATCTTGGGTACACGACCTTCTCTGGGTTCTAAGTTCCAGACTATGGTGGCATTTCTATGGGAGGAAAGGTTTCATAGCTTCCTATTCCACCTTCTGCAAGATCTACGGTTCCTTAGCAGCTTTGACGGTAGTTTTAGAGTCTGACCTACTGCACCACAAAACAGTGCTAGCGTGTCATCTGTAGGCAGATAGTTCATCTAGCTCTTCCGTCCTCTTCTGCCATCTATGAGGTTTGTTTGTGTCCTGCTAGAGCATTAAAACTCCAGCCCTAAAGTATATATAGTCCATTTGGATACTATCTGGGACTCTAAGGTTACAAAGTGGCTCCTCTATGGCTTTCCTACTCACACCAGCACCCAGGAATTACCCCTGGTTATCTGCAAGGCTAGCTATGCATGTGATTTATTTGCAGGCATTCTGTCATCATTCCTACATGCTTAGAGTAGGGTGGAAGACTTTCTGCATCAGCTTAGCTTGCCACAGTGGCTAGAAAAGTAGGTCCAATCTGATTTCTCTGTATTTTAGCAGCTCTCTGTTTCATGAATTTAAAAGATACACGTCTTATTGTCCGCATTTCCCCTATAACTCAGTAAGCCAAGCCAAGCCAAGCGCCATCGAGCTGGATCCGACTCATGGCGACCCTACCCTGGCCCCTAGGGGTGCCACCAAGTCAGATAATTTAGTAAGGTAATTATATTATCTAAAGTACCTTTTATGATATATGTAACAGAGTCACATTTTCTAGGCTTTCTTGGATTAGCTAATTATTTTTTCTGAGGTATTGCGTAGTTCGTTTTTGCCTACCTCACATCCATCAGCTAAATCTGGTCTACCTGTCAGTAGTAGCTATTGACAAGACCAGCAGAGTGGACTTCTCTTGGAGGGACCAGGTTGTGGTACCCAATAGACTTGGAAAGCAAAAATATTTCCGATTTCATTTAAGAGGCAAATTAAACACGCTTCTCTGTAGGAAAACAAAATAAATGTAGTGGAAATGTTTCTAATCTGTATATGGTCAGCCGTGATTATTAAATTGTTAAATTTTGAGACTTTCTTCCCTATTTCCCTCATCTTCAGAAACATCCTCTAATTAACGCTGCCTTTCAACCCAATGAAGCTCAAAGAAGCAAAGCAGAACAAACAGATAAAAAGTGTGCAAGGGACAAAACAGGTAAAGGCACGGAAGTGCTAGCCTGGGACTCTCACAGGTTAGGTACCCACACCAGGAGATAGCCTGATCGCTACACCCAAGACTGTATTAGAGACACACGGCTAAGTCTGAAGGCCTGTCCCCAAGTACTGTCATTCTAAAGGAAGGCAGAATGAAGACACACTATGCTGAAGAGCTGACAACGTGTTTCACGTTTTGGTCAACGCGGAGAAGCAGCACAGTTTGAGATACAGAAGGGAACTCGCATGCACATCAGTCAACGATGACTCCAGAAAGAGAAAAGAATGGAATAGAAACTTCTTTGGTTTCTTTTTTGACATAAAGAAGAAAGACACCTTTCTGGCTCCTGGTTCTGACCAAACTGCCCAGGAGGAACTCATTTATACTTGCTGTTATTTCTTTCATTTTGCAAATGTCACTGTAACAATAGTAATTTGTTAAAACATAGCTGCTGAACTAGGTATGAAAAAAAACCACACACGAGTCAGCTAACATGCACGATGCCAGCCTATCCTGTCTGCTCTTAGATTTCTATGGCTAGTCAAATAGTGTCTGCATATGACATGAGCATTGCAGGGGGGGTTCCGTTTTCTTTCTCTGATTAGTATTTCTTCATGGTTCATCTGGACAGAAGCTGCCCTCTGCCTCTTCAAAATCTTGACCACCATAAACGTTTCTGTTCATTTTCCATTTACACACCATGCTCATTCATACTTTTCATGGTTCCCCAAAAGAACATGCGAGATAGACAGAATTTGAACAGTGACACACACAACAGCACTGCCTTGTGTACTTACCACGTAAAACTGTGAGTCTGGTGGATACACTTATTTCTCCCACGTTATTCGAGGCCACACATTCATAAATGGCCTCATCCCGAGGAGTCCGTAAGGGCTGTATTCTCAGCACTGATCCCGATCCATCGTCAAACTCTATTACCTATTAGAGGAAATGATAGCTGTCACAGATGTTGTCACAATCGTCCACCTCTCAGCAGCTAAACCTCTTAAAGCAGGAGCAGGACACACATTAGGCTTGGGCTAAACTCAGTAGACTTTGGTGACTAAATGACATGACAGTAATGAAACAGAATTATGGGTCCTGATTCAGTGACTCTTCTACTGAACAAGGAAACCGTGATGACGCAGTGGCTAAGTGCTACGTCTGCTACCCAAAAGGTCAGCAGTTCAAATCCACGACGTGCTCCTTGGAAACTTTATGAGGCAGTTGTGCTCTGCTATATAGGGTCACTATGAGTTGGAATTGACTTGACGGCACCGGGTTTGCTTTTTTTTGGTTACTGAACAAAGAAAAGACATGAAACTACGTTTGTGAACATGTAGATTGCTGGTCTCCCCTTGCAACCATTCAGGTTTTATTCGTGAAAATATTCCAGGGTACACATCTAGGGCAATGTGACTATTAATTTTGCAGGAGACTTTCTGCAATGATGGGTAAACTCTTAAGATTATTTCATCTGGCAGCTCACATGCACAGGTGGATTCATTCAGTAATTGGACTGAAGGGTGAAACACAAAGCAGGCAGCAGAGAGAGCGAGCTGCAGGGGTTGAGAGGGACTCCCCTTGAACAGTACAGACGAGGGAGCCAGGAGGAGCAACCGCATAAATCTAGCACTCAGGCAGCCAACAGGACAGCTTGCACAACCCAACAGCTGGTGGCCTGCATACCTTTTGCCATAAATCATGCCAGTATTTGTTCTTGCTTAGCTTTTTCTGCATGTGGAGGACATTTTTGCTGCGAAATGGAAGCTTGCTTCACCTGGCGGAAAATGAATGTGCTCCACAATAACCCTGCTTCGGCCACATTGTCGTGGACTCCGCTGGCACACAGGCTTACCATCCCGGTCATCCTAGGTACTTGCAAGCTAATTCAAGTAGTACTTTTTAGAAAAGGATGAGAAGGAGGCTGAATATGGACACTAGGCTGCGGGGCCCTTCATCCTCCCTGTAACTAGGCTGTGCAGTTTTGGCTCCTTATGAGATGATTTTGTTCATTTTTACATTTCCCTGTACATTAAATTTACATGTGCCTAACTTGTAAATGAACTGAGAATGCCTTATAAATACAATTAGGGGGTATTCAATCCCAGACTTGGTGTTTGCGTGTGTGTGTTAACATGTGAAAGGACACTGAATTATTTTAGAATACGTCCACTTCACGTCCTCTTTGCAGTCCACATATGTTTTCAATTCACAACGGTATCCAAACTGTCTCACTTCTCAATGGATCACAATCTGATTCTAATTGTATTAGCCAAGCCAAGTGCCAAGTGCCGTCGAGTCGGATCAAAGCATGCATTTTTAGAATGAAACTATGGTGAAGCTTAAGAGACAAAAGTTTCCTAGTTACTGTATTCTCTGTCAAATATTGCATAATTTCAAAAAGAAAAAAGAAAAGCGTTTATAAGCATCCTACTGTTTGAGGCTGAGTAATGTTTACACATCTTTAATACTAATTTGTATGCTGACTGAATAATTATGAAACACTTAGAATTCTAAGCTGTTTTCTAGATTCCAAGCTGTCCTCTTACAACAAATAAAGCATCACACATTGCAAGCTGGTACTGAAATTTGCAATTTCAAAAGATCTATGTAATACCTAGTAGTGATTACGCATGAGTCCCAGTGGTGCAATAATGAAAAGCTGCTGCTGCCGACCAAGATTTCAGCAGTCTGAATCTGTTACCTGTTCCTTGGAAATCCTATGGGGTAGCTTGACTCTGACCTAGAGAATCATTATTAGTCAGAACCTACTTAACAGCAGCAGATTTGGTCTTTTTATTTATTTATTTTTTAAAGTGATTATGTGGGATTCCTGGTTGAGATAAATGGATACGGTGCCTGGCTGCTAACCAAATGGTTGTAGCTTCAGTTCTACTGAGAGGCATCCTGGAAGGAAGCCCTGGTGATTTACTTTCAAAAAAATCAGTCACTGAAAATCCTACAGAGTACAGTAGTCTGACTCTCACAGAGTCATCAGGAGTCAGAAGCAACTGCATGGCAACTTTTCGTTCTTTGGGTTCGTTTGTTTAATTGATTATGTACCTACTACAGGTCAGACACTACATTTGGCACTGGGAATGGAAAAGGGAGAAAAAAAGAGTCATATCCGTTGATCCCATGGGTCTCATAAACTAGTAGAACTGGTTATGTGTATAAATACATATATATACAGTTAGAGATCCTAAAGATTTTCTATTCAAGGCTTGCTATTATTTGATGGAGATGCTTTGCATAAAAATAATTAACTTTCCCTGGATATGTTTATATGATTCTCATTTAAAACTGTACTGAGCATAGCTCACGTTACGTTTATTATAATTTAATGATTGTTACAAGATTTTCTTCAAGATGCCACAATCACCAGCAAGAAGGAGGGTCACACTCTTATCTGTCAATATATTTCAATTTCAATTAAATCCAAAAACATGTACACCGAAGAAAAAATAAAATAAAATAAGCACATGCATTACTTTTTACACCAGGCAGAAAATATTTCACCAAGATTTTTTAAAATACTATTTTTCCATTAAAATGTTTAGATCACTGTATTTAATTCTCGAATAAGAATCATTTAAAATATACTGCTTGCAAACTACAGCCCAGATGTTAATTTTCAACTAGTGTAAGTAAATAGGTTTTTATGCATTTTGTACCATTTATTGCTCTGTGAGAACTTGTGAAAAATGAGGAAAATCACAGGGCTCTAAATCTGCAGTCCTTGTGTTTCTTTTAACTAATGCATTGTACTGAATCAATTCTGTTTCATAGCTAGCCTACAGGGCAGAGGAGAACTACACTGGGGGTTTCCAATGAGTAGCTGGTAGATTCAAACCGCTGTCCTTTGGGTTAGCAGTCAATCTCTTAGCCACTGCACCTAACTGCCTTTTAATCTGCCAAACTGTGAATCTGGCCACCACTCAGGCAAGAGGAGTGAGTTGAATAAACCGGCACAGTTTGGGGGTCTTGACACACCTAGCAATCACGCTATCCTCTTCACATCTGAAATTATAGGTTTGCTATTGTGGGCTTCTTCCAAGCCTTCTTTCTCTATGTGTGCTACTACCTATTTTTCTTCTCAGGAAGAAAATTTCTAAACCATCAGGCTCCTCACATACACTACAAAAAGAGTCTCTGAATTATGTTTTATCACTGAGCTTTCCTGAATAGAGAAATGCAGTTTCTTCAATAGATTTAGCTATCGTATCAACTTATCTGGGTGTGTGTTTTCAGGGTAAATCTCTACATGAGGACACTCAAGTTCAAGCTTCTTGTGAAACACAGGTACAAGGAGGAAGGGATAACCTCATCCACTGCCAAGGTTCCTTTACACTCCTTCTTGGAAACAGGAATTCCCTTTGAGAAAATACAGCTCTCTTATTCTGAGCCATGGGACTGAGACCATTCCCAGCAAGAGAAAGCAGATTCCTTTCAAATGATTAGCTTATACCATCCATCTGTGCACACAGATTGGTTCCAGGATGGGCACATAACAAGAAACAGCCAGTGAGAAAGGAGGCTTCCGAAACAGACACACTGTGACCCATCCTGTAGGACCTGTGTAAGGACATCAAGCCCCAGCTCGCAAACTTAAGGGGAAGCAGCCTAAGGTTGAAAGTGGCAGAGATGGATGTAGGGACACCTTTTGAGCAATGGAACAAGTAGCAACAAAAGCCAACCATTGAAGACCCCAAAAGCCCCTTTGGAAAAAGCCATTTGGAGATGAGTTTTCATCACATGCAACAAAAACAAGTGTCCAGCGACACGCTGCCGTAGCTGTATCACTAATCAGCAAAAGCTAAAGTAGAGACAGTCTTCCCCCAGAGAAATAGAACAATGGACCTAATACCTCAAATCTCTGATTGCTGACTTTCTTTCCTTTTTTGTTCCAGACGATTTTCGGTCTTGGGTCTCCAGAAGCTTGGCAAATGAAAGAGGCGACTCCGCCAGAGACCCCTGTCTGATCCACCGGAGTTCGCGTAAACCTCGGAGGTGCTGAAATAAAGGAAACACTGCCATGAAATAGAACGCTGAAACACAGACTGTCATCATCCACTTTTGCTGCCTCTCCCACACATCCACTATTTGTATACTATCGATATACACATCTGACAGAATTACAAAATTAGGAGTATACCCTTAACTTCTGAGCCCAGTTCAAAGGGGAAGTAGGTCACTTTCTTGTGGAGTAATCTAGAAGTGCTTTTATTGCCAGAATCAGTATTAAGGCAGAGACCCAGTAACATTCAAACAGCATCATCACACATTAATTTTTATTACCAGTATTAAAAAAAAAAAATCCAATTTGTCCTCTGTACCAAAATGAGCTCATCAATCAAAGTGAGTAAAATTTTAGCTCTTTGCTTTGATGCCGCTATCAGGACACTGCCAGAAAGCAGCACTGCTGAGCCATTAAAATTAGTGACATTTAAGAAAAATTCAAAGAAACTTTAAGGACACAAGAAACACAGCCCTGAATTAGAAGGTTTGGCAAGACACAGAAACAAGGAGGAGGAATGCTAAAATGGTTCTCTAACCCAGATATCGTGGGCTACCTTAATTGGAAACTTAACTGCACAATCTCAACCGAACAATCTGAATCCAGAAGCCTCTAAAGTTATACTAAAGCAAAGAATGATTTAAAGAAAGACATAGAATAAAATGTTATAAGGCTGAAAAGTTGTAAAAAGAGATTTTAAAACGTTCTTCATTTGCTTCAAATATTCCTAACATTTTACTTCTTAAAAAGTTAACCATATTTTCCATCTAGTATTTCCAAATCTGGAAATGTATCCAATGAGAAAGACAGAAAATGTTGATGAGTGTTTGTGATCAAGCCTATTCAGCATGTCATTCGGGTCAGCAAAAATTACAGTAACTGAAATATCAAACCATACAGACATGATAGTGAAATAAAATATGGCATAATGATAGAACAGCCAACAAACGGTAAATGCTATCATTAGGGAGTTTTTTATCATATGACATGAGAAATATTTCTGATTGAATGGAAAGCCAAAAAACAAAAGTACAAAATTATACATCATGGATGTCAGACGATAAAGAAAAAATTCCCAGGGAAAAAAAGAAGAGTAAAAAAAAAATTACTAAAATGCTACAATAGTGGTTTTAATGAAAACCCACTGCAGTCAGGTCATGTCTGACTCACAGTGACCCTATTAGCTGGCGCAGAACTGCCTGATACATTTCCACGTTGTGCAGCTGATGGATTCGAACTGGCGATCTTCTAATTAACAGCCGTACCTCTTAAGTATCTGGCCACCAGCCCAGTAGCCAAGTGCCATCGAGTCGGATCCGACCACCAGGGTTTCCCAAAACAGTGGTTTGGGGAATGGTATTTTACATATTTGCTCTACTTTTTCACATTTTTCTTACATCCTCGAGTTTTTACAAAAATGTAATCATTGGATACTTTCGAAATCTCCACAGTTAGGACATTTCACTTGTTCAGGTTTTTTATTTTATCCCTGTTCCCACGTTTCTGCTCTCACTGTTTTTCAGTTACAAGTCACACCTAACCAGGTGCCGTCAAGCAGATTTCCGACTCAGGGTGACCCTACTGTGTCAGAGTAGAGTTGTGTTCCAAAGAATTTTCAACAGCTGTGACCTTTTGGGAACAGGCTGCCAAGCCTTTCTTCCCAGGCACATAGGTGTGAACTTGAACCTCCCACTTTTTGATTAGACTGTAACCATTTGCGCAACTCAAAGACTCCCTAGTTTACCGCTACGGCTATCAATTCTGCTGAAAACAATCCTTAGATTCCAAGGCAGAGAAAAAGGACAAAGCCCATTAGTGCTCATCACACAAATGTCTGCCTCGTGATGGTGCATGGCCTGACTTCAGCTGGGTCAGAGAATCAGATTCCCGTCTCAGCTGTGCTATTAGGTATGTACAGTCCCATGGGGGGGGGGGGCAGAGGTAGTGCCTAACTATTTTGCTGTTTAGCTACAAACTTAGGAGATACAGAATAAATTATCATAGAGATATCCTCTCCAGTTTTAGAGCTGCGTGGCTTTGCACTGTATTTCCACAATAAGGGATGAGGAGCGGAAGAGAGAGACAGAGACGGAGGGGCGTCGTGTAACACTGACCCTAGGACACCAGCTGCCACCTCAGCAGCAAATTCCACTTGTTGATGACACCGGAATAGGTGGGAAAACAGAGGTTTGTTTTCCCTGGGAAATATTAAGGAAGAAGAAGGAGGCCTTCACAGGCCTGCCGGATAACACATCCTGCTAGGTCTCCTGGTAGCGATACACACTAGATGATTACCAGAAGCTGTGCGAAGTACTTAAACTGATTTGAAATTGACTAACACTGAGCGGAATAAGAAATAATTGATACTGCTGTCACTTTTCTGCAAACAAACAAAAAAGATATTACAAATGTTTTAAATGTTTCATTCTGCTCCTGCAAACAAAGCAAATTGATAATTAACACTCACTTGTCAACTACTAATATAGAAATTATAATTATACGGCTAAAATATCTACAGACTATACCTGGAAAATAAAACACATTGTGTTGCCACAATATTAGGCTGTAATACTGCTACTTTGGGGTACCTTTCTCGTGTATCAATTAAAATTGATAATATTCATTGAAAATTCATCGGAACAACCCCAGCTTCCTGTGTGAGTCCTGGCTTGAAATTTCAAGAAACCATGGAGTGAAGGGATGTGATACAAAACAAGGGTGTAATAAACCCTAACCGACCGCCATCAAGTCAAATTTAACTCATAGCAACCCTACAAACCCAAGAGAGCCAAAGCCATCATCACCCAGCTGATTCTGACTCATAGTGACCCTGTAGTTCAGCACAGGAATGCCCCACAGTGTTTCCAAGAAGTGCCTCGAGGATTCGAACTGCCAACCTTTTGGTCAGCAGACACAGCCCTTAACCACTACACCACTAGGGTTTCCGACAACCCTATAAACATAGTAAAAACTGACCCATACAGTTTCTAAGGAGCACCTGGCAGATTGCCCTTAGTCACTATGCCACCAGGGTTTCCAGGCTATAATACTCAATTTTAAGTAAATAAAGATTTAAAAAATCCTGGAATGCAGAGTGCCTTTTTCCCTGGACTGGGATTTTTTTTTTTTTTTTTAAGAGACAGCTCCCAGTCTCTCATCCCAAAGAATGAAGGAAATGTAATGATGCTGAAAATCTGCAAACAGGCACCAGTACTTGACAAGGGCTTCCTGCAACAGGCCCAGGGGGTAGAAAGGCAATCTAAAACAACCGTGTAGGTGGGGCCATTAAAGAAGTCAAAATAGTATTAAATATAGAAATCTTATTTCTACACGGAAAGGAGAGAAAGCAAATTTCCATACACTCAGAGAAACTGTGTGACTAACATTCCCATATTTTCCAGATGCATTTCTTAATTATCTTCATTTTCTGGTCATATCTTCAACTGCACGTGATATTGTCCACCAAAAACATGACGACTACATGTTACTGTACGAAATCTAATTTCTTATGAGAAAGCTAAGACCCTGTCTTTCTAAAATCTACCCTAGTAACTCAGTTTTCTTCAAAAAGCATCCCTAACAGTGTGCTTAATTCTATTCTTTAAAAACAAGAACTGACATTCATCATACAATGTTAAAACAAGAGGTATTTCAGGTGCCCGTATCTAAAAAAGGTTAGTTTGTTCTTGCTTTTAATACAAAAGATTCATACTTACTTTGCCTTCCCAGACCAAAAAGAAAATTTCACGACTTACTTACATGATCTAATGCCAACTTCTCTAAACTTCTCCACAAAATCCAAGTCACAGACACAGGGAATGTCACCATTCTAGGCCACAAGGTAGGATTTTAGGTAATACAGTAAAATCCTTTCAGTAGGCATGTCAGTTACATAAATAATTTTCTTGACTGGTTAATCTCTCAGACCTGATGCTGTCAAGGCCAGTCAACCAGGCAAAGCAATGATGAGCTAGAAACAAGACTAAATTAATAACTCCACAAGCCTTAAGGCAAGGAAACGCAAAGCACCAATGTTTATTCTCAGTGGAGGGTAACAATATACATCACCACTTTCCCTCCTCTCTCTCTCAACATAATAAAGGCACAACATGAATCTCCTGCCTTATTTTGCCATGGACACCGTCCCAAATTTGAGTCTGTTCTGAAGCTGGGGAGGACAGGAAGAGAATCCAAATAAAACACAAAACACAGACTTCTGCTGAAGAAGCACAGGATACTACAGCCTCAGTTCCAAAAAATGAAAAAAAAAAACCCTACTTTTGTCCCGTCACTTACAATCAACAAGGTCATTCACGATCGCCAAGGCAGGGGGGAACTAAGAGCATGAAGACAGGGAGAAAGGCATTGGAACTTTCCAGTCCCGCTATGTAGATAGGCTCCCGGCCCTATCACAGCAGATAACTGCCACTGCCATCTCCCTGCACCTGTCAGCCCTGCGCTTTGCAAAATCCATTTCTGCTCCAGCTACTTTTGACAAGTGAAGAGTATGATCCTTTATTAAACTAATGGCGAGCACTGCAGAGGTCAAATTACTGGGAGACCCAGAAAGTCTATTTTCTAAATGGAAAGTAGAGAAGATAAACATGCACATGAGTCAGAACAGAGGCATGGCTGATATTCTAGAATGTGTCAGTCAAGCTCCTTGGCTGCTGTTTTCAAAGGCTGAGCATTCTCGGGACCCATTCACAGGGCAGACAGTAGCTCCAGGAATCAAGTGGGCTATTATGTCCAGCCAGCTCAAGAGGACACACAGACTGCTGAATAGTTCTTACGCCTAAAAAGTTAGATTACTCCTTAAACCACAACCAATCCACAGGGGCTTTGCACATAATCGTTGTAGTATTTTCTTGAATGTTAATGGTTGTAATAGCTTGTAATGGTTGTAATATTCTGTTGTGATATCACATTTCACATTGCTAGAGTCTCTGAAAACAGGGGGATAGGTTGCGTCCATGCTTCTGACTATTCCATCTAGAAGAGAGAAACCAATCAAGACCAGCAGACCCGCTTTGACTGCCTTCAGTACATGGTTCCATTGAGCACCAAACCCCTCCTTTGGTACCTGTATTAGGTAGATCAAAACCAAACCCACTGCCATCGAGTCAATTCCGACTCATAGCAATTCTGTTAGGTACAGCTAGACATTAGTAGGGAAAACCACTCAAGTCCACCGAAGAAAGGAAGCCACCAGCAAGTCTTCAAGGTTAGGAAGACAAGCAGACTGGTGGTAACAGGGGTAACTGTGAGTCACTGAAACGTATTCAGAGAAAGGAGAGCAGACCACAAAAGCGAAGACACACGAGTCCTGGCTGTCTCATTTGATTCTAATGAATAAGCTGCTTAGATGGACATGAAGGAAATATGTCTTGTGGGGAACAAACCTAACAGCATGTAACTAATTGGCTGTGTTTCTTCTAGCTGATGAACAGTTCCTTAAATAGAGAGCTTTGTTTTCTAAGGGATATTTGTCATAGTAATACACTTAAAACCTTGAAAGCGAAAGGTTAACAATGCTATTAAACGATGCTAAGGGAGAGAAGGAGAGGATTTCAGTAAGTATATGCTGGCAGTATATATAGACACACATATATATATTTCATTTTGCTTAAAAGACATCTGCAGAATGTACACGATGTCAGTTAAACCCATGTATATGAAATTTCTTCCTCTGTAAGGGCCTACAGAGGGCTCAGAAGGTAAGTTTAGGGGCAGGGTGTGTTGGCTGAGTTGCGAAGGCAAAACGTGGAGTTGTATGTGGGCAGGTGCTCGGAGCTCCGGCTGCTCCAAAGGAGACTAGGAGAAAGAGCGGCCTCCAGGAGTTAGACTTCCTCCCCGTTCCTGCACACCCTATGGCCACTGCCAACCACAGCAAGTGCCAGATCTCACTGGGATGTTATTTTTTTCTTACCATTCATCTGATTTTTCTCAGGGGTGGAAAAGGTGTTTTGATGGCAGTGGTGGCACAGAGACAGAATTCTTGCCTTTCCTGGTGGCGAGCACCACTGGATTCTGGCCAAGACTCCCCAGGCACAGCCACGACTCGTTTGTCAGTGGAAAGCTGGGTCCTACTGTCATGCTGAGCAGACCTTCCAGACTAAGACGAGGAAGAAAGAGCAGGCAATCTAGTTCTGAAAACCAGCCAATGAAGACTCGATGGATCACAGCAGTCTGACTACATCGCCCACGGAGTCAGCGTAAGTCAAGGACCAACTAGTAGGCAGACAACAGGCAGAATGAGGACACTGTGCCTGACGGCAGTACAGCTTCCCAGACATACAAAACGACAAGAGAGTGCTCGCAAGTTGCTGCTTCTCCTGCTAAACGTCCACTTTCGTTTGGGGTCCTCCCGCTCCCCCAAGCACCTGGCTTGCAGCCTCTCTCTCTTTGTCGCCTGCTTTCCCTTCACAAGCAATCAACTATTAGTGATTCTACCACTTACATTTTATGCCCTTGCCCTTTCATACCTAATAATAGTGGTAGTGATTCTGTACTATAGCAACACATTAGAATCATCTGGGAAGCTTAAAAATACGAAGGTGCTTAGGCCCACCTCAGACCAACTAATTAAAAGAGGAGATTGGCAGGTGGGGTTGGCACCAGCCTTTAATTCCTAGAGGACTGTAATGTTCAATAAGGACAGGGGATCATTGACAAATATTAGTGACATCCCAACCAGTCAGCCTCATTTTCAGTTATTCTTATAGTCAGCATTACACATGACTATGAATCCTTGCCATTTTCTTCTCTACTGGATCTTTGAGTTTTATTTTGTTTTTTAAATGCATTTATGATTACAGCCTACACTTACTCAAAATTTGAATAAATAAACATGCTTCAATAGCTCACTGCTGCAAAAGAAAACCCTGTCTTATTTGGCCTTTAAAATTTTTCCAACTACTGCCCTTCAAGACCCTAAAATTATTCACCTCAGTGCCTTGGTACATGATGGTCCCTTGAACATAATGCCTTCTCCCCACTTCTGAATTTATAGAACTTACTCAGTTTTCAACCAGAATGGAAATTTCACAAAGCCTTTTTTGATCCTCTCATCTGGATGTAATCCAAGATCCTGTCAACTCCTCTATCATACTTTTTTTAATCTGTCTTAAGAGTTTACTACTGACTATGTTGTATAATAAGAAACCCCAGTGAGACAGCAATTAAATGCTTAGTTGCTAGTGGAAAGGCAGGTAGTTCAATGCACATGTATTTTCTCTCTCTTCCAATTAAAACCTTGAGAAGTGCATAAAAGCTCTGGTCATACATGAACTTTACCTTGTCTGGCACACAGTAGGTATTCAATGCACATAAAGGCTTAATGAAAGATTCACCAAGGTGCTAGACCTCTAATCTTGGAAGACACACTTTGAAGCATTTAAAAAAAACTCACTGCCATGCAATTGGGTCCAACAGATAACAACCCTGGAGGGCAGAGTAGAACTGCCCCACTGAGTTTCCAAAGAGCACCCGGTGGATTTGAACTGCCAGCCTTTTGGTCAGCAGGTGCAGCACTTAACCCACCACACCACCAGGGTTTCCTTAGAGCACTGGGGATAGATGGTATCATAAACATGATGGCTGCGCTTCTATTTCAGTTACACTCAATCTACATTTGCGTATAGCTTGGTGCATGAGCTGGGAAGTAAGTATAAATTTAAGGCAATGCATATTGACATGGCAAAACAGTGACATGATACAGTGCCAGACTGAATCCATGCCAGGAGCTGTGATGGTCAAAGGTAGTGTGGCTGTACCACAGATTCATGCAATCCACGACAGAGCTTGAGAGCAAACGAAGTACGACACCACAGAGGGGACTCCAGTCTTCTATGAAGAAACATTCCACTTCACTGGGAGCAGGAAGCTTTCCTCTTCCCTCTCACTTTTTGTCGTTTTTTATTTTTAAATAAAATGATTTCTTTTGATCATACATGCTTATTTACATATAAACTAGAAAAATATCAAAAGAAGATGTTTCAAAACATTCTAAAGCTTGGATGAATAACCATGGTGAATAACTGTCAAGAGCTTTCTAGGCTAGATCATTTAACAAAAAAAATTTTTGACTGGAAAAGAGTTAACTGTTATTTTATAATCAGTATTTTACTTACACACACTGTAAGTATGTTTTATGTAGATAAATATTTACATTTAACATAATTTTTAGATTGTGAAGACTACAAAACCAAAACTGGTTTCTTTGAGTCAATTCCAATTTACAGTGACTCTATGGGACACAGCAGAAGTGTTCTACAGGGTGTCCAAGGAGTGCCTGGTGGATCTGAACTACTGTCTTTCGCTCTTAACCACTGTGTGACCAGGTCTTCATGAAGAGTACAGACATGCTTTACTTCACCATTAGATAATTAGGTTGGTAGGTTCCAGCTTTTCCATAATATAAAAAATGTTTCAATCAGCATCCTTTTAATTATATCTTTATGCATGCCTGCAATGTGTATGCATAATTACTGCTATACACAAAATTCCACTATGTGATCGATATTCATTCCTGCAAGTAACATTACTGCATCAAGTGGTCTCTACCTAAGATACCTATCATTGATATGTATTATTATGTTCTGATACATGTTATGCTTTAGAAGTAGCATACTATATACATTCATACGAGCACTGTACCAGAGTACCCAATTACCTGGACCACTTCTAAAGGTGAACACCAGCACTTTATTTTTCAGTCAATTTTTAGACTTTTTAGTGAAACAGAAGGGCCTTGGTGGTGCACTGATTAAAGCACTCAGCCAATAACTGTACAGTCTGCAGTTCAAACCTACCAGCTGCTCCATGAGAGGAAGATGGGCAGCCCAATTTCACGAAAGTTTACAGCTTGGAAACCCCTTGGGCAGTTCTACTCTGTCCTATAGTGTCGCTGTTAGTCGAAAACAATTCGAAGACAATCGGTTTGGTTTGAGTTTCAGCTAGAGTTAGATGGGGGTTGAAATGGACATTAGAGGAGGACAGTTCTGAGGAAGGCACCGAAGAACACATCCTTCAAAACATCCTCCCCAGAGTCGGCTATTTCCAAAATTTCCCTTTGGGTGAAAACACAGCAGAAGGGAATGCATCGTGACGAAACCCCAGTGGCCTACTGGTTAAGTGCCAGGGCTGCTAACCAAGTCAGGAATTCAAATCCACCAGGCACTCCTTGGGAACCCAAGGGGGCAGTTCTACTTCACCCTATAGCATTGCTATGAGTCAGAATTAACTCAATGGCAATTTCTTTTTTTTAATGAAGAAAGTGGAAAAAGGTGGAGGAAACATCAAAACCTATAAAGTGAAACTACTGAAAGTAACACATGCTACAGAAAATGATTTTTAATTTAAAATGGTCAACACATTTAAGTCCATTCAGACCTATGAATTATTCTTCAAAACTTTTACAGATGAGGGTTCACAGTCAATTCACAGCAGTTCAATAAATTTCTAATATGGTGGTGAAGATACCTCTCATCTCAATGGCTTCGCTGACCCCCTATGTGAAAACTTTCAGTTTATGATTTAAGTCTTATAAACAAATCATTAAGTCCCTGGCTGTTCGAATCCCCGAGACATGCCCAGAAAATCTATGGGGCCATTCTCATCTGTCCTATAGGGTTGCTATGAGTCAGAATGCACTACACAGCAATTGTTGTTGTTTTTTTTTTTTTTTTTTTTTTTTTTTGTCACTTGTCAGTATAATACAAAACAGGAAAATTTATCAAACATATAAATTAGAGGGAAAATACAATATATAAATGACCCAGGGTGAATCAAGGAGTCCTTATTTGCTGCTTTCGGGCATAAGTGGGAATAAACAATAGAACTTCTCGAAGCCTCGTTCTCTCCACATATGAACTCAAGTGAATGAACAGAACTTTATAGGGCTCCTGTAAAAGTTAAATGACATGAGACGTCAAACACTCAACCAACGTCCTACAGTGCACAACCAGCAGATACAGTAATTATCGTTAGCACAGCTGATCAACTTTCTCAGTTCCAGAATCAATACATCCAACCTAACTGCTACCACAGGACGTCCCTGTCACCTGCCTTCATCATCAATGATCTTGTCTGGGATTACGTCCCACTCCCAACTAGGACACTCACAGCTCCTGATTCTGCCTCTTCACACTCAAGCACACACACCCACACACCGTAAGAGGCCTCTTCACATGCAAGGAAACAGCAGTGGTGGTCAGAGTCTCAGTTCTATGCTCCAAGATTTTGCTGCCATTGACCTAATTAAATGCTTGAGTCATAAACACGTGGCTTTCTAGCAGTGAAAGTTACATGGTTTCAGTGCCATAACTGGTCCATTTCATATGTAGCTATTGGCGATTAGGACGAAAACAAACAACCCCGTACATCCTGTTTCTCTAGGCCATAAACCGTCCATGAACTACCGGCACACTTAGTTAAGACGCCCATTCATCTTGGAATAAGATTATCATTACCAAAGATTTAGTGACATTAATTTCTGGAAAATACAAGAGTCACCTGGAGTCACTCTTAGACACACATCTGTGGGACTATTCTTATCACGGCTGATAACAAAGTCACGCATTCTTAATGAAAACACGTTACCAGTAAAACCTTGTTCCACTCTAAGCTTCCATGTTTCCTTGCTACCTTTTAATAGAGTCAAAATGCACCACCTGGGAATCTGCCTTATTCAACACAGTCAAGTGACCTACACCGCAACGGACAAAAAATCAGGCACTACACAGAGTGAAGATGGGAGAAGTAACACCAGTTTTTTCATAATTTAAATGTTAATATGCTTAAGATGCTATTAAATATTGAACAACAACAACAAAAAGACATGGAGGGAGAGGGTGAAAAGCTACACAACCCTTTAGCACCTTTTTGTACGGCTGGTTTTCAAAGCAGATTCATTTACAACATTCCCTGCTCATTTACTCTTAATCATAATTTATCACATCTGATGTGCTGATCGTCATTAAAAGTAATCATGTATCTGTCATTCTAACCCACTGCTTATCATGTACCTGCAAATTGGATCACACAGGAAAGGTGACTGGCTTTTTTGAAAAGAAGCCTGAGACCAGAGATAGCAGAGAGGCCAACAAAACAGAAATAAAAACAAAGACTTTTAAAAGCAAGGTCATCTTTCTCCACTTTATGCTACCCAAGTCCAGAATATCAATACTACTGCTGTGTCTCTGAGACATTTTGAAAGTATCAAGTACAGGAATTAAAAGTTATTAATTTTATCAGGACCTGGAGGAATGAGGGAGAGGAGTTTCACTTGAAACAGCAATGGCAAACCACCTCCACCAGAGAAAACATCTCCAGAGGTGACTGCATGGCTGCAAGGCTGAGTCACTATGAATTCTCTTAACTCCTGTCCTCTACCAAGACGAGGTGTTACCACAGCTGGCAAATGGCTGCATCACTTCTTGTAGACTAGATCCATCATCCAGGAACGACGTGACCACTAAATTTTCCATCTATCAATTTCACACTGTTATGCTGGCCAAGCACTGAAGGAAGGGAAAGAAGGTAAAATATCATCCCTCGGTACGTGAAACACAGAAGGTGTGTGTGTGTCTGCGTGTGTATTTACGTGTACATTTGACAGCAAGGTGTGAAACACTGAAAATGATGTTGACATGTGGTTAGAGAAGAAATTTAGAACTGTTTCAAGAAAACTTTGCTTATAGACAAAAACGCATCTTAGTAGATACACTGTTTTGATAACTAATAAAAGTGTTTTGTAGAAAAGAAAGGGCATGAAAAATGAACTTCTTGAGTCTGACTGCAAAGGCAGCACTACTCACTGTTCAATACAGAGACTGTTAGAAGAAAGATGATAGTATTTCCTGAAAAGAGCTATTATTCAAAATATGTTAAAAATAAACATTATGATGATTTTTAAATGTTTCCAAAGATGGACCTCTTTTCATAATTTCAAAATATTGCCTTGGCCCTGGTAGTGCAGTGGTTAAGTGCTACAGCCGCTAACCAAAATGTTGGTAATTTGAATCCACTAGGTGCTCTTTGGAAACTCCATGGGGTGGTTCTACTCTATCCTACAGGGTCTCCACGAGTTGGAACAGACTCGTTGGCAGTCGGTTTGGTTTTGGTTTGGGCCACTACCATTTGCTAATACATATGGAGGTGGACAAGAGATAAACAATGGAAAACATAAGCTAAAAACCAACTTGCCAATATGCCAGTATGGTTTCAGAATAAAAACATGATTAAAAAACTACATATAGTTGGATAAGAAACTTAGGGGTGAGTTTTATGTTAATGGATGAGGAATAACCCAGAAAAGGAAGATGAGAATGGATGCATAACTAGAAGAGTATTAGCAATGTCACTAAATTGCAGAAATTGCTGAATTGGTGTATGTTCTACTGTGTGTATTTTCAACAACAATGACTGTTTAATATGCATGTGCCTGTGTGTATGTGTCTTGTCTCTACACACCCACTCAACCACACACACACACATTGTTAGCTGCCGTCCAGTCAGTTCCAACTCATAGTGACCCTATGTACAACAGAAAGAAACAACGCCTGGTCTCGTCACGTCCACAGTCATTCATATATTTGAGCCCACCGCTGCCACCACTGTGTCACTCCACCTCATGAAGGCTTTTCTTCTTTTTGCTGACCATCTACTTTACTGCACATCATGTCCTTCTTCATGCACTGATTTTTCCTGACAACACATCCAAGGTACAGAAGAGGTAGTCACCCCATCCTTCCCTTTAAGGAGCACTCTGGCTGTGCTTCTTCCAAGATAGATTTGTTCATTTTTTTGGAAGTCCATAGTATATCCCACATTCTTCCCACCAGCAAAACCCAAGACATCAATTCTTCAATTCTTCAATGTCCAGCTTGCACATGCATATGATGTGACTAAAACTGCCACGTTACAGGTCAGGCACACCTTAGTCTCCAAGGTGACATCTTTGGTTTCCAACACATAAAGAGGTCTTTTGAAGCAGATCTGCCCCGTGCAGTGAATTTTCTGGTATCTTGACTGATGTTTCCTTCAGTGTTGATTGTGAATCCAAACAGAATGAATTCCTTGACAACTTCAATCTTCTCTCAGTTTATCACAATGTTGATTATTGGTTCAGTTGTGAGGATCTGTTTCCTTTGTGTTGATATATAATCCTGACTTAAGGCTCTGGTCTATGATCTTTATCAGTAAGTTATTTCCAGTCCACTTCACTAACAGCAAGCCAAGTTGGGTCAACTTATTTCAGCAGGCTGCTAGTGAATCTGCCTATAATCCTGATGCGCCATTCTTTGTACAGTCCAGCTTCTCAAGATTATTTCCTCAGTACACAGATTGAATAGGTATAGCAAAGGATACAACTGTGATGCACACCTTTCCCGACTATTCCACGCAGTGTTCCCTTGTTCTGGTCAAATGACTGCCTCTACATCCATGTACAGATTTCTCATGAGCCCGGTGAAGTACTCCTAAATTGCTGTTCTTCACAGTGTTATCCATAATTTGCTATGATCCACACAGTCAAATGCCTTTGTTTACTCCACGAAACACAGGTGAAAATGTCTCTGGTACTCTCTTTTCTCAGCCAAGATCCATCTGACTTCAGCAATGGTATCCCTGGTTCCACAGTCACTTCTCAATCCGGCTTGAATTTCTGGCAGTTCCCTGTCAATACACTGCTGTCGCTGTTTTTGAATGATATTCAGCAAAATTTTACTTGCATGTAATATTAGTAATACCATTAGATAATTTCTTCATTCAGTAGCATCACCTTTCTTGAGAACAGGCATAAATGCAGGTCTCTTCCAGGTGTTTGCTCAGGCAGCTAGCTGTCTTCCAAAATTCTTGGCATAGACAACGGAGCCCTTACAGCGCTACACTCATTTGTTAAACCATCTCAGTTGATATTCTGTCAGTTCCTGGAGCTTCATTTCTCACCAACGCCTTCAGTGCAACTCAGACTTCGTCTTTTAGTATCGTCAGTTCTTAACCACATGCTACTTCTTGAAAAGATTCAACATGCACCAATTCTTTTTTGATATGACTGTGTATTCCTTCCATCTTCTTTTGCTTTCTGCCTCATTTAATATTCTCCCTCATAAAAACCTTCACTAATATGGCTTGAGGCTTTCATTTTTTCCTTCAATTCTTTCAGCTTAAGAAATGCTGATGTGTTTTCCTCTTGGTTTTCCATCTCCAACTCTTCACACTGGTCACGTCATTATAATACTTGACTTTATCTTCTTGAGTCGTCCTTTCAAATCTTCTGTTCAGTTCTTTTACTTCATGATTTATTCCTTTTGCTTTAGCTACCTGACTTTCAAAAGGAAGTTTCAGAGTTTCTTCTGACATCCATTTTGGTCTTTTCTTTCTCTCCCATCTTTTTAACGACCTCTTGCTTGTTGTGAGTGTGATGTCGTTGATGTTATTCCACCACTCATCTGGTCTTTGGTCATTGCTTTCAATGTGCCAAATCTATTCTTGAGATGACTTCTAAAGTCAGGTACAATATATCCAAGGTCATACATTGGATCTCATGGACTTGTTCTAATTTTCTTCAGTTTCAATTTAAATTTGCTTATGAGCAAATGATCCTCTGTTCCACAGTTAATAGATCTTGTTCTAATAATGTTGAGCTTTCTCATCATCTTTTTCCACATACAGTCTATTTGATTCTTGTGTAAAATCCACAAGTATAGTCATTGTTTGTTTATGTTGGTGAAGTATTTGCAACCAAGACGTTGTTGGTCTTGTCAAATTGTATCACATGATCTCCAGCATTCTTTCTATCACTAGGCTGTGTTTCTATTAATCCTTATTCTTTATTTCCAACTTTTGCACTCCAAACACCAGTATTTATCAACACATCCTTATTGTATGTTCAGTTAATTTCAGACTACATAAATAGGCAAAAATCTTCAATTTCTGTATCTTTGGCCTTAGTGGTTGGTGCATAAATTTGAATAATAGTCGTATTAGCTGGTCTTCCTTGTAGGCATATGCATATTATCCTATCACTGACAGTGCTGTACTTCAGGATAAGTCTTAAAAAGTTCCTTTCCAAGAATAATACAATGCCATTCCCGTTTAAGACGTCATTCCCAGCATAATAGATTACAAGACTGTCTACTTCAAAATGGCCAGCCAGTCCCTTTCCACTCACTAATGTGTAGGATTTGCATGCTTACATGTTCCATGGAATTTTTGATGACCTCCAACCTTCCTAGATTCATACTTCATCCATTCCATGTTCCAAGTACTAATGGAATTTTGCAAGTATTTCTTCTCATTCTGAGCCACACTACATCAGTGAATGAAGGTCCTGATAGCTTTACTCCATCCACATCATTAGGGTAGACCCGACTTTGAGGAGACTGCTCTTCCCAAGTTATCTTTTGAATGTCTTCCAACCTGAGGGGCTCATCTTCTGGCACTAGACCGGACAGCATTCCACTGCGATTCATAAGATTTTCACTGGCTAAGTCTTTTCAGAAGTTGACTGCTGGGTCCTTCTTCCTAGTCTGTCTTAGTTCAGAAGCTCTGCTGAAACCTGTCCATTATGGGTGACCCTGTTGGTATCTGAATACCGGTGGCATAGACTTCCACATCACAGCAACACCCAAGCCCCCAAAGTAAGACAAAGTGAGACACTGTACAGATAGTACCAGCATTATTCACACTTACTAAGAACTGTAACACCCTGTACTTATAAAAACTTGTTTCATATACATTTAAGGCACTTTCAAAGAAGTATAATTATTTTTGTTACATGGAAATTGAGGTAGGTTTCTCTGTCCCTTCCAAATATCATCTGCTAAACTTACAAGAGTTATTATTTTAAATTCATTCCTCTGTAGACCCTAAGCTCTAAGCCAAAAGTAGTTGGTAATGATTGATAAGATCCCAAACATTCTCACTCAACATTAGGTAACCATTAGCACCAATGATATTTTGTCAGCTATTAAGAGTAGTGGGTTTCTTTTGTCCTTCTAGCTCAGCACATACAGTAAGCAACAGAGAGGTATTTATTTCACTATTAAATCCATCTTTGCAAAAATACAATCAAACTTCCTGTTTTAGAGTCAAGACAAAGAAGCTGCATTCTGGCATGCTAGGTGGCTATGCCTGTGCCTAAGCTGCCTCCCAGCATTTAAGCTTGCTCACAGGGACCAATGTCAGCATTCTCCAGCAGCGACCCGTCACCCCACCCTTTTGCAAATTCTATCCCAAGAGCTATTTGGGGTTACAAAAGATGGAAAGCATGACAACTGGCTCTATGCTAGGGCTGTAAAGTCATGCTCAAGCCAGGTCTGATAATAATAGCTGATCACCCAGGGCTAGAGCCAGGCCCCGTCCACACAGACGACTCAAGATGACATTAATTGGAGCCTGGCACAGAAATCAAGGGGAGAGGGAATACTTTTTTTTTCCCCCTTTTGCTTGGGAGATGAAAATAAGCCCTTAAAGAACTTTCATAAAATGAGCTCTGGATGGAAGCAAATGCAATGCAGTAACGCAAACCTTGCTCTAGATTTTTCAAGCTGAGTCTCAGTAAAAGCACCCTATCAGCATTTCCAGGACAGCAGGGGGACTCGAAGGAGGAGAGTGTCTCATTTTCACCATCTGTGAACTGAACCACATATACTCCACCGACACAGAGAAGGGACAGAGGAGAGCTGGGGAAGCCACATCCCTTTCCTGGGGAAATCTCAGGCTCCAGAGAGACCTGGGGTACTGCTTGAACCTATACACACAGGTGACACTTGCAGAATAACCACTAGTGCAATATGCTGGAAACCCTATTTTGTGGGATAAAATTTCCAAACAGCAAGTCTGTAATTTGTATCCCGAGTCCAAGCAGACCACGATACCAGTTCATCCCAGGGCAGATTATGCATGCTTTCCTAGAGAAACACATTATCTGAGCCCCAGAAATATGGGAGGCTTTCCAAAGCTGCACAAAGAGGAAGAACCTTCATTTCCCAGCTAACTTTTCCCCCGTTCCTCTTTTAATTCACAGCCCCTGGTATTAAGTATGAAAACACGGCATCCCGGCACAGAAAGAACCTTTTTGTAAAAACCTGCAAATGAGGTTTTAATCATACTATTTACCAGTAGGAACTGCATGTCAAAACCAACTGAAATGCTTTCTTGTGGTGGATGTCTTTCTGTTGCAGGCAACATCACAGCAATTCAAGGTGGCGCTGTGACACTTTATTAGGACACTTATTTTAGAATGAAAATCAGCTGATAATTCCTGCCCTGGCACATGGTTACTGTTCAGAGTATAAACAGAAGCCACAGTGGCAGCTGAAGGGCCCAGCCTCCTGCCAGGCTCAGAGGACATTTGCAGATACCCAAGGCTTCCTGCCAGGTTGACGGAAGGGACAGGCACACTGTTTACTCAAGAGGAGTGCCCTGACAACGTCACACTAGGTACAACCAAGTGATACTCTTAAAAGACCACCGCTGAGGCTGGTCCTAGTTTTAGGTACTAAAATTACTGTTTTAAATATTAATGATTACAATCTTCCTGGACTTCTCAGTATCGGTGTCTAACTCTGTGGATTATAAATTTTAGACCCGTGCCAAAAAGCTTATTTGTGAGCATCCACAGATCAGTGAATGGAAGAAAACTCTGTCTGATTCTAACTTACAGGAGCACTTGTGAATCTGCGCCCAGGCTACACGGGGAAGAATCCAGGGGAACTTCATCACCCAGAATTAACAGAGAGGTGGGGCAGTATCCTGTGATAAGCCTTCATTCAGAAGAAACTCATGAAAAGAAATCTTGTGGAATCCACAAAGCTCAGCAACAGGTGTTACTTCCTTCCCTGAATCATTGTACACCTCATGTACAGTCATAACGTTATGAACAGAATTTTTGCTTTAAAGCTCACTGAAGTGCCTTCGTAAAATTTTACTCCCAGAATTTGTTGAGGACCTAGAGTTAAAGCCCCTTTTGGAGATGGCTCTTAAGGCACCGGGAATGAAGATCACTTGGCAGAGCTGTTGTTCCAGAGGGGGATAAGACTAAAGAGTAATCTAAAGAGATCAACAGCAATGTAGGATGAAGCATGTTATCAGGATACTCCAACTCAATAAATAACCAGTCTTAGGAGCATCTTTCTTAGGCAAAATAAACTACAGAGAAAGACACAGCAGTGTGTAGAACCTGCCGAGACAGAGCAGCTCCAGCTCTTCATGCTCCTCACACAGGAGGAGCTCGACTCAGTGAACAACTTTTAGGAACAAAGTCATTATTATTTTTTCACCATTTATTTGGCAGTTGTTATTGAGAATATACACCACAGAACATATATCATTTTGACATTGTCTATGTGCACAGTATCAATGACACTGGTGACATTCTTCAAGGCAGACAACCATTTTCATCCTCCTGTTCTGAGTTGTTCCTCTCCCATTAACTCACTGATACTCTTAAAAGACAACCCCCTGGCTTTCCTACCTAGTCTACTGAGTGATTCTTATCACTATATTTTTTAGTTTTTTCTAATTTGTAATTGTTGTTGGAAACACTGGTGGACAGTGGTTAAGTGCTGCGGCTGCTTACCAAAAGGTCAGCGACTCAAGTCCACCAGGTCTACCAGATGCTCCTTGGAAACTCTCTGGGGCAGTACTACTCTCTGCTATAGGGTCACTATGAGTTGGAGTTGACTTGATGGCAGTTGGTTTAGTTTTCCGGTTTTGGTTGAGAATGTACACAGTAAAACATGTGCCAGTCCCCGAGTTTCTCTATGTACCATTCAGCAACGCTGACTACATTTGTTGACTTGTGTGGTCACTCTTACCCTCCTTTTCCATTACCATCACCCTGACGTTGCCACCTAAACCACCTGAGTCGCATGGCCAGTTTGATCCTACACAGACAGTTCTTGAAAGAGCATAATGCTTATACTGCAATATATTTTAAAAGGGTCAACAGAAAAGACTGCCTTCCTTTACCACTCAACCCAAGCTCCACCTAGCCACCAAAGTGCTCCAACCAGCGCCCTGAACTCCCTCTCCATTTTTCCTAAATGACATCTGCTGTAAAGATGTCTTGTTAGTCCTGCAATATGCTTTCTCCGATAAGGAATCTTCGAGCCTTGAGAAGCTGACACTCCTATGGACTAATGTCACTTCAAATTCAGGATCTACAGCCTCAGTAGGGCCTCTTCATCTCCAGTCAATCATCCTCCCATCCTTCTCACTCTCCACACATCTGCCATGCACAGAACTCTCACCTCCAGGAGAATGATGCTCTTGCCTCCTAATTCAACAGACAAAATAATGCTACGAAGCTGAAAATTGGCAGTCACAGCCTGTCTGCTGTCTATGACTTTGACTTGGCAACCCTTCTGCCCTGCAGTTTCTGCTATTCAAGATCAGTTGATTCATTTGGCTTCTTTATCTGCCTCTCATCACCTTCTGGGGTACCATGCAGCAACAACTGTCCCCTGTGCACTTTTTCTCTTCAAAATCTATGCCCTCTTTGAGCACACCTCTCAATATGCACATTTTGGACTAAAGCATTCTTTTTTGTGAGGCTCTCCCCCATACTGTACAAAGTTTAGCAGCCTCCCAGCCCTTGCCCACTAGATACCAGATGTCTCCACCTGGCTGTGAAAATATAAAACATCTCCAGCCTTTGTCAAAAATGGGCAGACCACTGCCCCTTTTGCTGAGTTAAGAAATAATGCCTTAGGACACCCCTAAAACATCTAAATGCCTCCCATAACCTTTGCTTTTCCCTCTAAGTTTCAGTGCCTATTTCATTTCTCCTCACCATCTAGGCTTCGTGAAAGACCTGTATATATGTCCATGTCTGTTTCCTCATCCAGGACACCTGCCATCGGCTTCTACCACCCCAGTAAACTAGCTCAGTATAGGATCCTCAAATCAAAAACCACGCCCATTGTCATCAAGTGAATTCTCATTCACAGTGACCCTACAGGACACAGTAGAATGAGGGTTTGCAAAGACTTCCTAGTGGGTTCAAACTGTTGACTTTTTTGGTTAGCAGCCGTAGCTCTTAGTCACTATGCCACCAGGGTTTCCAAGGTTATCCCCAGAACATCCTAATTGATAAGGCCATCTTCCCTCTCAGACTCTCTGCCAGCTCGCCTGTCAAGGCTCTCCAGTGCTCATCCGTCAACCCTCATTTCTCCTCAACCTTCATATTCCTTCTGAATAAGCCCACCTACTGCCGTCCACTCAGCCATCTATGTTCTGATTCCCACATGTCACCCTGGACTGTCGACTTACACCACTGTTCCTGTAAAAACCAAACCAAATCCACTGCCATGGAGAGAGCTCCAAAAATGCCTACTTCATACCTGCCAGACATCTATCTCTTCACAGGGGGCCAGCCCTTGGGTATCTTAATTTAAATATGTCCCCATAGTCTTCTCTTTCATGGCAACCCTAGGGTCGCCATGAGTCAGATCCAACTAGACGGCACTTGGCTTGGCAGTCTTCTCTTTATCCCTCTCCAGAATACTTAATTCTACACAACTTGACCTCATTTTCCAATGTCATCAGTCATGTCAGAAACACAATCAATGAACAGTCCCAGGTGATTTCACTTTGCAACCTAAATATATTCAACATCATTCTACTTCTCTTCTTCATCCCCACTGCAAACTACTTACAGTCCAAGCTACCATCACTCTCACCTGGATAGATACGGTGACTTTCCTGCTTATATCTTGTCTCTGTTTTTGCCTCCATACAATTTTCCTTTCCAGTGTTACCTGACAGGTCTACCAAAAACACTATCTAAAATCTAAAACTACTAGTACTCTTCCCTTTCCCTCAAAGCCTTTTCTGGGTCATCATCAAGTTTCTTGGTCTGATAAACACTTTGCCATCAAGGTCCCGATTTTATTTCTAATCTCATCCCCCAACTTTACAATCACACTTAACTCTTCAACAAACCAGAATCAGCTACCCACCAACTGCCGCCCAGTTGATTCCAACTCATAGCGACCCAATAGAACAGAACAGAACTGCCCCATAGAGTTTCCTAGGAGTGCCTGGCACAATTGCTGACCTCTTAATTAGCAACTGTACCACTTAAATACTACACCACCAGAGTTTCCAGAATCAGTTACAGCGCCTATATTACATTTATACTTCTATATTTATACTTTAATTGAGAAATCTATTTAATTGATGTAATTTACAAATATGTCCATCCATGTGTGTGGAGACACACACACACACACACACACACACAAGTGTTCCTCATATATGATACAAATACTGCCAGATATTAAAATATATTTTAATTTCTTCATAAACACTAAGGGTTATTATGCAGAAAAAGTACCTTACTGAAATAACCAATCTGCATTCTTGGAAAAAATAATTTATTACATGACCATGGTAATCAGTTTCCGTTCCAACGTACCAAAACTGATCCCTGGATTTTCACCACGAGGACTGTAGCGTTATTCAAGACCATTACCCTATCTGGTCTTCTCAAACTGATTTCTAACCTCTTACTTTTTAATTTTCTGTTAGAATATTTTCGTCTTACGTTAATCATCCTTTGCGGCGATGTTTCTGTTTTGCTGTTGTCATTTTATGGCACTTTTTTTTTCATTAAATTGCAAAACTATTTCACTTTATAACCCATAGGGCAATAAAAATTATTCAAGATTCCTAAAATGACTGGGGAACTTAATTGGAATTAGATGCACAACAAGTAAGCAATGAGGATAAAAATTAAATTATTATTGTTAAGAGAAAAGGTAAGGAAATATGAGAGTGTGTTTATTAAGGGGACCGTCCACACTAGCGGATGAAATACTCAATTCTCTGCTGATGCAAAACTATGTGGCCAGTTTTCTATGTAACGGGGCTTCACAAGTGCTCTTTTCCCTGAAACAACTGAATCATCCTCACCTGCAATTTCTCTTTCCTCCCTCACCCTTTCAGGAAGATTTCTTATTCTGCTAAGCATAGAACGAACATGCAAATGGCAGAAAAGCTGATATGCCTTCCTTGGCCAGACTTTAACTAACCCCACTGCTTTTAACTGTACAGGGGCCCTTCCACATCCAAATTTTAAAAAGTGTTTTCCAGAAACAACAAGCCTTATTTTGCTAAGCTCAAATTTTAACCAAACTTCACATTTTAATCAACAACATTAAGAATACAAAAGTGAGCACATAAAAAAACATAAACATGTTAAAATTTTTGTAACGTCAATGGTAAGAAAGAGAAAGATTTCTGTCACCACAGTGGCCCTAGGAATGTGGCATACATGGATTGTTTCACAATCTTACATTTCTTATGCTCCCCAAAGCATGATACTCTTGGCTATTCTCACCTCGTCAGAATTCTTTTTTCCTTCTCTCTGTTTTTTAATGTCTCTTTCAACTATCTCTTCTATATTTCTCATCAGGTCTTTGGAAAGACCTGGTCATCTCTGGACCTGCTTTATTAAAAGAGGTTCGTTACTTCTGTTCTAGTCGCACTTTCCCGTTCCATTTCAAACAGTGTCAACTAACTGAAGCATAGATGCAGTCAGACCACCATGTGCTCAAAAATCGCCGATGGCTCCCTATTACTATCTCCCTGAGACAGGGCAAGAAGCTCTGCAGAAAAGCCCAGCAGAAAAGATCTCATTCATTGGGTCCTGATGCATCCAACAAAACCTCAGCACTCACTGTTCTCAAGCACATTCCACTCTTCAATCTCCTGAAATCTTCATTTTTTAATTTCATAACTCGTTTTGTTTCAAAATATTACTCTAAGCCACCTGTCACAGAATCACCTCTTGTTGCTTGCTAGAAATGCGTATCCTCTGTTCCAAAACAAATGCTGGGTCATGGTGTCTAGAGTAAGGCCAAGGAATTTGTGTCACTATTTAGAAACCCTGATGGTGTAGCAGTTAAGAGCGACAGCTTCTAATCAAATGTCGGTAGTTCAAATCCAACAGGAGCTCCTTGGAAACTCAGGCAGTTCTACTCTGTCCCACTGCATTGCTATGAATCAGAATCAACTAGACATTAATGGGATTAGTCTCTTCCAGATGATCTTAAACATATAAATTTTTAACTCCTGTCTTTATGTATATGTTATGGATATTCATTTTTCTGATTGTATTTTCATCACAATTTCTGCTTTGTAAAAGCCTATCCTCTTACAAAGTCATCTTAAAATGCTTACTCCTGAGTGAGGTCTTTTCCAATCCCAACCATCACTTATTTTTTTCCTTGTTTGCCAGCCATCATTTCTAAGGGTTTCAACTCCTGTATCACTCTCTGACCTCTCTCAAGGTCAGAAGCAGGTTGATCTAGATATTAAACAAGCCTTACTTTCAAGGCCTTTCATTTGAACAAGCTCCATATGTGTTGATATGGTCATATGCTTCCTAGAACTTGAAATAGCAAGACAGTGTCCTCCTGATCCCTAATGTCCACTCATACTTCCTGTCCTGCAGAGTGATGATAGAGGGATTACAGACCATTTTGGAGATCCAGCTGGGGAACTGAATTGGGATATACTTTGATTTAGTGGTTCCATATTAGAACTGCATTAATCCTTTGCAGTTCAAGTATTTCTGGCTGTCTGGTACAGGAATGGTTTCCAGGAATACTCCTACTGTTAACTTTACCAACTCTTCCAGCATATCACACAAGGATGACAATGACAAGCTTGTTGACACATGTCATAAATTCAAAAAGTATGAGGATCTGTCACCAAGCAAGAAAACTGGAATATTCCAAAATCTCACAGCATGTATATCACTGAAATTACCACATTACTAAAAATAAGTCAAAAAGCTGAACTAAAAGTTTCTAAACTACCAATTTAAAAGAAAACACAGACTTTCGTCAACAGCACATGGACCTCAGATGCAAGACCATGCTCTGCTCCTGGCACTGCTTTTTGGGTAGTGTGAGGTCCTCACGTCTCTCTGTTCACGTCCCTCTTTTATATGTCAAAAGAGATTGGCTTAAGACACTAGCCAATCCTATAAATCTCATCAATATAACTGCCACTAATCTACCTTATTCATAGTTATTGAACTTACAACACACAGAAAAATTTCATCAATTGGTGGACAATCACACGATCAAGGGAATCATGGTCCAATCAAGTTGATGGACACAGCCTGGGGAGCACACAGTTCAATCCATGACAAGATGTTTCCACAAATGGACACAGCATTAGAAGTGTTCCTTCTTCTAGGACAAGAAACTTGTAAAACAGTTAACTGGCCAACAAACTGAAAGAGATTTATGTGAATGCCCATGGCAAAGAAAGGTGTTACAAGAGAATGGAGAAATTATCAAACAGCATCAGTAATATCACACAAAGTTCTGTGGAAAATCATTCAAAATGACTGCACCAGAATACTGACAAGGAACTAATGGAAATTCAAGCTGGATTCAGAAGAGGATGTATAATGATGGGTATCATTGCTGATGTCACACAGATCACTACTGCAAGCAGAGAACACCAAAAAGCTATTCACCTGTTTGTTTGTTTCTTATTGACTATACAAAGGCATTCGACTCTGTGGTGTAAATTCCAGAACACTTAACTGGGCTCATACAGAACCTACACACAGATCAAGAGGCAGTCATTCAAACAGAACAAGTGGACATTAACTGATTTAAAGTCAAGGAAGGTGTGTCTCAGGGTACCATCCTATCATCATACTTACTCAATTGGTATGCTGAAGAAATAGTCCAAGAAACCAGACTATATGAAGAACACTGTATCAGGACTTGAAGAACACTCACTAATAACCTGTGTTATGCACATAGCACAGCTCTCCTCGGTGAAAGTGAGGACTTGAAGCACTTACTGATGAAGATCAAAGACCATAGCCTTCAGTATGGATTACACATCAACACGAGGAAAACAAACATTCTTACAACTGGACCATCATGATAAATGGAGAGAAGACTGAAATTGTCAAATTTTACTTGGATACACAAAAAACACCCATGGCAGCAGCTGTCAAAAAATCAAAGGACACAGTGCATTGGGCAGATCTACTGCAAAAGACCTCTCTAAAGTTTTAAAAAGCAATGATGTCACTTTAAAGACTCAGGTGCACCTGACCCAAGCTATAGTGTTTTCAGTTGCCTCATATGCATGCAAAAGCTGAATAATGAACAAGGAAGACACAAGAATCAAGATCTTTGAATCATGGTGCCGGCGAAGTATAATGAATATCCCATGGACTGCCAAGAAAAGACAAATCTGTCCTGGGGTAAGTACAATCAGAATGCTCCCTAGAAGTAAGGATGGGAAGACTATGTCTTCCATACTTTGGACATTATTTATCAGAATAGATCTGTCCTTGGAGACTGGGTCCGAGGAAAAGAGGAAGACCCCAAAGTGACGGTTTGACACAGCGGCTGTGACAATCTGCACAAGCATACCAATGACTGTGAGGACACTGCGGAACCAGGAGATGCTTCTTTATGGTGTACACTGGGTCACTACGAGTCAGGACTGACTGGAAGGCACTGAACAACAACAACAGGAAGCAACCAAAGATTCTGCAATCAAACAAGTATAAGGGAAGCAATTTTGAGTGGCAGGAAGTTAACACTACATGTTGTTCTAGATTTTATAACTTCTTCTATTTGTCTGCTAACTACAAATATGCAACTGGTTATGATCTATTTTCTTATTCAAAATATGCACTTTTTGTTGTAGCAATTCTGTGTTCACATTTTTTGAATTATTTTTCTGAATGAGATGCTATCAAGCTGGGTGAGTTTTGAACCTTCTGACTCTGGATCCACCCAGCACCTTCCAAAACCAAACCTAGTGTCATTGAGTCTATTCCAACTCATAGCAACCTTACAGGACAGAGGAGAACTGCTTCATAAAGTTTCCAAGGAGCACCTGGTGGATTCAGACTGCTGTCCTTAATGCAATCTGCATAATGCCAAGTGATCTGTGCTCTGATCTCAGCTCTGCTTCCACAGTAAGTGCCACAGAACACAGAGCCCGCTTCTTTCTAAGCTTTATACTCCCTGCAGCAGTCAAAAGACATGAGATTAAAGAACACTTCGCAGTCTCACTAAAGGTTTATCGAAGTGAAGTGATTTATTGCCATGATTATTTCAATTCTGATTTATTCCTGTGACTATACAAATTTACAGATTCTGCTTCAAATTATTTCTTATGTTTGAAGAAATAAAACCAAACCCATTACCTTTGAATCCATTCCAATTCATAGCAACCCTATAGGACAGAACAGAACTGCCTCATAAGACTTCCAAAGAATAGCAAGTGGATTCGAACTGCCAACCTTCTGGTTGGCGTCCACAGCTCTTAACTACTGAGACTGAGTTTGACAGCCTCTCTTAATTCTTCCTTTATAATACATTCTCCGAGCACTGTTTTAAATTGAACAGACTTATTTCCCCTGACCCAAAGTCTTAGCAATAAAATATGCTTGCCTTTTTAGTTAGTTCTATATAGTGAATATAGCATCATTACGAGTCAGACCTGACTTGATGGAAGTGGGTTTTGGGTTTTTTATATAGTGAATATGTGTTGTTCTTTATCTCTCTTTCCTAAATATCTGCATTAAGAGAATCAAGGAGATAATGGGAATGTTCAACAACTTTATATATATATATATGTATATATATACATATATATATATCTTTTTTCAAAAAAAAAACAACTTAGTATTTTATTTTGGAACCTTCTGTGTTGCCTACAGGATCAGCAGAAAAGAGGAAGATCCTCAATGAGATGAAATGACACAGTGGCTACAATAATAGATTCAGTATAACGGTGACTGTGAGGCTGCAGCAGGACCAGGCTGCGCTGGGTTCTGTTGTGCACAGGGACCCAATGAGTCAGAATTAGACACATGTAACAACAACAAGCATGTTGCCTAGTTACCAAATACATGAACATTCATAAATAGTGTGTAGCAGTAAAAATGACTTAAATATCTACAAATAGCTCAATTTTTTTCTTTTGCATGTTATAATTATTATTAAAGTTCGTGTGCATATAAGAATCTTATTTAGATTTTCTTTTAGTCTTACTCTTCACTAAAGTAGATTGCCAGCATTTGAGAAATCTACAGGTCTGTGTGAAGACAGGCACTGGTCTTTCAATAGCCTGCTCACATGTGTCTTATTAAATTGTCCTGACTTTTTCCAGGAAGGCAAAATTCTAGTAAGTACCAAGACCTTCAATGAGTAGTTCTTAGTGACGTAACTGTCAAGAAAGCCAATCTTCTGTCCACGAGTACCAGTCACCAACACAAGCTTACTTTAAAAGCTGAGTTCAGTGGCTTTTCCTGGCTTAGATTCTCTCAGGTATACCTTCAAAATTCAAAAAAAAGGATGTCAATCTGGTCTTGGAATTATATCTGCAATTTTCTTCAGCATCTGGATGAAACTACACCTGAAGAAGAGAAGTGATACCAACTAGAAATGTTTCCTTTCTGTTTCTAGATGGAAGCACTGCCTGGACTACTTAGCACAAGGTGATCGCTGTCTCTACCACTGGAGATACTTCTAAGAGGTCTGAATATCCCTTGTGCTCCTTAAATTCTGATAATGATACCCTAAACGGTGAGCAGAAATAAATGAAAATGCATCTCATGTCCAATTAACAAAAATGCTAACCACAGTCCAAATTCCAGCTTTTTGGCCAACTTTTACATACTGCCTGCTCTAATTACTCATGAACTGATTCTCTTCCCTGCAAACTTTTGCCTCCTTCATCCTCAGCCAGCTTGGACTTCGTCTCACCCTTCAGCAATTTCAAAAAAGGCAACTGTCAAGAGGAGACAAGACACGAAAACCAAGAAGGAGTAACTGTCTTTCATTAGCCACCTGTCACAAAAGGTTCACTTAGGAAGGTAAGTGATATTCAGGGACTATCTGGAGAGATTATCTATGGCTGTTAGACCAGGGTAGGTTCTAGAGCTGAACTCTGCCTGGACGAGGGTTTATAATTGTGGCCGCTTGAGGGATCTGGGCCTGAGCCACGGGCCCTAACTGTGCTCAGCTCAGGAGTCAGCGCACCATCAGGCCCCAGGAACCACACCCCTGTGGGCACCTGCTGCCTAATGAATGCCAGTGGTGACGAAGGTCATGTGAAGGTCACTGGCTTGGCAAGCTGCTTGCAAATCCAGGAGACTGTGGGCTGCCAGAGGCTTTCTGGCCAAGCTCCATCCCCTGAATTAATTTTCAGTGGATCATTATTTCCATCTTTTTATTTCCATTTAAATAACCACATAAAGCTGTTCGGTCACCACAGCTTTGACCCTGCTTATGTTTTAGTTGGAGCTTTGATGGTACTTGGCTGCGACTTGCGAGGTCAGCACTTGAACCCACCCATCCCTCTGCAGGAGGAGGATGTGACAGTCTGTTTCCATAACGACTGACAGCCCGGGAAACCCTGGTGGGGCAGTTCATCTCCATGTGATAGGGTCACTATGAGTTGGAAGGATTCAAGGGTAATGGCTTTTTGGTTTTATGTTTTAGCTAGTTCTACAGTTCAAAAACATATATAATTCAAAAAACCAACTGCCATCGAGTCGATGCTGGTTCTTAATGACCCTAAAGGACAGAGCACAACTTCCCCATAGGGTTTCCAGGGATCGGCCGGTGGACTTGAACTGCTGAAGCAGCTGTAGCGCTTAACCACTGAGCAAACAGGCTCCGCCAAAGATACATATTTTTACTGCTGTAAAACATATATAACATATGCCAATTTAACATTTTCTACATATGCGGACATACTTCTTTAACTGGTCACTTTCACTTCAAACCATAACAGCAAGTTGATTTATGTTAAAAAAACAGAGAGCAGTGCCCAGGTTTGGAGTCTCTCAATTGCCTCCTGAGGAATGAAGGCTCTTTAATCAATACCAGAGCACTCCTGCCAGTGAGATGTGGCTGGAGACCCACGAGACCCTGACTCTCATTGGCACAGACAACTGAGGGCCCATTGTGCCTTTCTAAGTCCACTCACGAAGCAGCCAACGTTAGGCCAAACTGATTTGGCCTCCGTAATGCCTTTTTCATCAAAAACAACCATCTGAATACTCTTTGACCAACAGCCACATCAATTTCCACCTCAGAAATGCTGCCATAATCAGAATTATCAGTGACCTGCATTGCTGAAGAAATAACAGACTTTATCAAGATGAGATTTTTTTCTTGAACAAAAATATCTATTTAAACTAGGTTCTCATAACTTAAAAAGTACCACATTGCATTCTCCATATCTTTAGCAGTTACCATGACAAACAAGGAAAAAAAAAACACTAAACTGTTATAGAAATAAACTACTAATGCTATCCACCAAAGTTCAAAGAAAGAAGTTTCTACACTTTTATTCATACCATCCCATCTCTCTATTTTTCCACTCATTTGTCAAAAATTTAAGTTCTTACACGATGTATCATTTGTATATTTAATAGATTTAAATAGGGTACAGTGAAACAGGAAGAGGGCAAAGGAATTCCAATCACAGTAAGGTCCACGCAGAATCAAGGTGCTTGATCTTCAAGGAGAACGGTGAGTAGACCTGAATGGATGGAGCCTGAGACAGAATGCATGTATAAGGTGATAACGGAAGACATGCTAAGACGAATGGCTGGCTGCTGTGCTCTCATTGCCTGCCTGTAAACAAGGGTTGGCAAGGGATGTAGTTAAGTGCTGTATGAGCTAGCTGTTTCCCACTAATGGCTTCTTGGTCCAGAAATTGGATGCTTAGCTGGTCAGATACTCTTGTTCAATACTTCAGAATAATAGGTAACCAAGAATGTCAGTTACCAGGGGGCCATATGGATTCAGGGCTGTGGCACAAAACAGGTCTCAACAGACAAAAGTTGAGAGTCAAGAAAGGCAGAGAAGAAATTTTGCCGCTTCTTGGAAGCAGACGATTCTGTAAAGGGAGGAAAAGGATGATTATGACTCTGGATTCATCTCCCATGTCTGGTAGCCAGGGCTCTTTGGGATACTGGAGAGACATGAAAACAAATTTCTTCAAGAGAAGCCTGAGACAATTTGGCTGCAAGGATTTCAGGGGATTATTCTGGCCAGATGGTGGCTACCAACTCAGAGAAGTCATCAAATGTTCCAACTGAAAACTGACTTGAGACAAGAAAATTTGCACATAAATTTTTATGAGCCAAAATATAGCAATATTCCCTCAAGTTGTCTCCAAATTCCACTTGCCTTGCCATCACCATGACAATCAGGATTCTCAAACAAGAACAAATAAAAACCAGCCATGAGGAAAGACTTTTCACCCTCTCAGTTCACTAATACGTATCTCAAGATTTTTAGCTAATGTATGGTACACAGGGTTCTGATCAAGCAAATTACCTATGTTTTAATCATCGGCAGAATGGATCCCTCTCTGTGGGACCTTGGACCAAGAAGAATACACAGCAGTGACTGGGTGGAGCCAAATGGATGGAATGAAGTGAAATTCATAAAGCAAATCAGGGTGATGGGGGTCTGCTCACAGCCGTTTCATTTTAGGGGATTTCTCTGAGAACAAACGAAGACTTTCTACTTGAACATGTCCCACCCATCTAAGTTACTGTGTATCATCATAATTGATACCAATCTTCTCTATGATTTTTTAAATTATTTTCTACAACGATCAAACTTCAGTATCAGGAAGAATATTCTGATGGCAGCACATACATGTATTTACCAGAGAAAATTAAAACAGAGTGATATCATTTAGAGAACAATATAATTAAACCCTATCTACCACAAGGAAATCCTGGTGGGGCAGTGAGTTGAGTGCTATGTCTACTAACCAAAAGGTCAGCAGTTCAAATCCACTATGCGCTCCTTGGCAACTCTATGAGGCAGTTCTCCTCTGATCTCTAGGGTTGCTAGACGGCAGTGGGTTTGGTGCTTTTTTTTTTTTTTTTGTTACCTACCATAAGAGGGGAAAAAAAAGAATGAATGATGTCATTTACATTGGGGGAGGCACCCTCAGCTCCCCAAATGTCCAACTTAAATGTCCAACTCAAATGCCCAATGTTGTCAATATCATTTCCAATGGAGTCAAGAATATATGCTTTTGGGGGAAACAATCTCCTTGTAAAACAAACATACTAAACTCAGTTTCCCAAAATCTTACTACTGTTTTATTAAAACCTTTCTAAATACAACACACAAATGGTGCCTTCTCAGATAGAGCACCGGGGGTGTCACAGAGTCATTTCAACTCATGGAGACCCCATGTCTGCCGGAGTGGAACTACGGTTTTCAACAGCTGGTTTTCTGAAGCAGACTTTCTTCCAAGGTGCCTCTGGGTGGACTTGAACTTCCCACCTTTCAGTTAGCAGTCAAGCCTATTAAGTAGTGGCATCAAGTCGATTCTGATTCAAAGTGACCCCCTAGGACAGAACAGAAGAGTCTCATAGCATTTCTAAGGATCAGTTGGTGGGTCTGAACTGCTGACCTTTTGGTTAGTAGCCGTAGCACTTAACTATTGCTCCACTTTTGTTTTCATACCAGGGCAGCAGAAGGCGGAATGAACTTGACCAATCTTTATAACTTAAGGTCATCATTTTGACCTTTCACCACAGAAAATGTCAGCTAGCCACTTTCCACCCCTCTTGTTAAGTTCACACAGCCCCTGTTCCTGTTTCTTCTTCTAACTCCTAATTTGCGGTTTCTAAAGGTGCTGGATAGACTGGTAATTCAGGTAAGCAAAGAAACATGCTGAAAGAGAATCAATACACTTTACCAAGCAAGTGAGAAAGTAATACAAAAAAATCTATAATAATAATAATTAAAATCAAGCAACTAACAAGTGTTTTTTTTTTTTTTTTACTACAGCAAAAAATTAAAAGTTATGATTAGTTTGTTCTGGCTGGCTAGGCTATTTTGTTTCTTTTTCTGCTTTTGATCCTTTGTGGCTCAGCTCATAGCAGACTTCCTAACAGTTAGAAGTCCACGGGGCCAGATGCTTGGGCCAGCCCCATTAAAAAGATAACACCCAGCCAGATTATTTGGACTGCATAAAAAACACTTTCCATGACTGTCTGCTGTTACCAGTTGTGCATCCTTGGTGACCAGTCCTTGGCTCCCATTGTCAGCTACATCTCCGGCATTCCCTCCAAGCTGGCGCCCAGCCTCTCAGCGAACCTTTGGTTTTGACCCTGGCTGACCTCCATCATTCCACCTCTGAGGCCACAAAGTGAGCTGGACTTGTTTCTTCAGCAGCAACGACCTCACATGCCCTCTATGCACTGTGCTATGCCAGGCACAGAAGTCAGAAAACAAAACAGCAAAGGAATGGAGCTGTATACACAAGAAGTCTTGGTTTCCCACTGGCTCGTTACCTTCTCAAACTTCATATTCTTTGCATCATTTTAGGGGATCTTCCAGAATCATTACAGCTGTGCTCAACAACACCAGCAATGAACAATATGACTCTTGAAAACTAACATTCATGTAACATCTCCAAGTTCAAAGAAAACCTCCAAAAACCAAACCCAGTGCCATCAAGTCAATTCCAACTCACAGAACCTCATCATATTTATCACTTAACTGCTAAACACAAACATACACACTGTACTCATTTTGCCCAAGAAACAGGCTATAATATTCCCCTCTAAAAGATGACTCTAAGGCTTTTTCTTCAACATCATGTAGCAACATGGGTATCGAACAGTGCCTCCAGTTCAGATATTCTGTCTAAAAATTCCCTGCATGTTAAACTCAGCAAGGCTCCTGCAAGCCGAGGAGACAAAGATGTCTAATTAATAGACTGTCCTAGTGATACAACTCTTGAGGACACTAGAGGTGTCTTACACTCACTATAATCTTCAGAGATAAGGGATCAAAGAGAAAGCTTTTCGTCATCGTGATAAGTTCTCACTGCAGTCTATGAGTTAGACACACTCTTCTGGATTAGAATGATGGAAACTCAAGTATTCAAAATCGGCCTCTGATTTCTCATTGCCCATTCAGCGAAAGGTCTTGTTTATAATACAGGCATTTCCACATTTAGCATAAAGTCTACATTAGTCCCAGCCTACTGAGTTGGTGGAAAATAACTGTGTATTCTTACAGGAAACGTTAAAGAACAAGAAATGAAGAAATGAGTTAGAACATGAAACAATCACAAAGAAATAAAAAGTTCACTTACAAAGTTCAATAAGAGGAAATTTACTATTGAATGTTAGAACAAAAAAAAAAAAGGAAGGTAGTAATTTGACCTGTTATTCTTTGTCTCTACCTTTTGAAGATTTGGGGTATGATACAACAAAAATAAGAGAGAAGCAGAAAGCAAAAAGTGGCAGTGCCATCAGTAATTATAGCCTATTAATACTCTGCCATATGTACAGAAAAGCAAGATGGAAACTCTGATTCATCCTCTTGTAGTTATTTCCATGTTTATGATTTGTTTCACCAACAGCCACCACTTACTGAGTGATAATGACCCATGCAGTTAAAGTAAAGAAACAATGAAAAATCTCCTTCTGGTTACTTCTAAAATTTCACAGCCATGTGTTTATGGAACTGAATACTAAAAGACGCAAGTGACTGCATACTGTCTTAGTCACCTAGCCCTGCTGTAGCAGAAATACCACAAGTGAATGAATTTAAAAAGACAAATTTTATTCTATGCCAGTTCAGTAGGCTACAAGTCCAAATTCACGGTGTCAGCTCCAGGGGAAGTCTTTCTCTGCTGGCTCTGAAGGAAGGTCCTTGTCGTCAATCTCCCCTGGACTGGGAGCTTCTGAGACTTAGGGACCCTGAGCCCTTTCCAAAGGATATGCTCTGCTCCTGGTCCTGCCTCTTGGTGGTGTGAGGTCCTCAGCTCTCTGCTTGCATTCTTTTCCTTTATATCCCGAAAGAGTGCCTCAAGGCACAACACAAGTCTTATACACTGAGTCCTAGCCCACCAACACAACTCCTGCCCATTCCACCTCAGCAGTATTACAGAGGCAGGGTTTATAGCTTATGGGAACATCACAGCATACACAGAATCATACCCTAGACAAATGGCTACACACATTTTGGCAGCACATACAATTCAATCCACAACATGTACTTCGTTTATAACATGGGTAGGCCACAGAAAACTGTATGGATCACAATGTTGTGACCCCACTGTTTGTGGGTCATCATGACTTGCAGCAAAACTCTGGCCTGCAGCAACTACATCCAGTGTCGTTGTGGCCCTCCAGCTGGCTCCAACCTTTGGCAACTGCTTTAGTCACCTGGTACCGCTCCAACAGAAAAGACCTCTAGTGGATGGCTTCATGAAGAGAAACTCTGCTGTCACAGTCCAGTAGGCCATAAATCCATTTATGAGTTACAAGTCCACTCAAGAAAAAAATTATCACAGTCTGGTGGGCTGAGTTCAAGATGAAGGAGAGCATCTCGGCTCAGGAAGCTCAGGGCCAGAGGACACGCTCTGCTCTCGGTGCTGCCTCCTTGGTGGTCTGAGGGTCCCCACTCTCTCTGCTCACTGCTCTCCCTCCTATTCCACAGCTGGTCACTTGAGTCGTGCCTCACCAGCACCACCGCTGTCCATCTTCCCTCATGGCCATCACAGAGGCAGGATTCACAACACATGGGAGGAAGTGCATCATACTGGGACTCACAGCTGAGTCAAAGCAATACATACATTCTTGAGGGGACACAATGCAATCCGTGACAGTAACCTTACATGTAACAGAATGCAACCTTGCCCGGTCCTGCACCACCGTGATGATCACCAGTCCCTTTGAGCCCCCTGTTGTGGACACTGAACCCATCTGGTTCTTGAAGGGTTATCTTTCTTTTCTCTGGCCTTCTGCTTCACCAAACACGATGTCTTTTTCTAGCAATCGCTCTTTGCTGATGGCATCTTCAAAGTAAGCAAAACCAAATCTTAGCACCCACCTTCTAAGGCAAGTTCCAGCTGTATTTCTTCTGAGATCAATTCACTCGGTTCAGTGTTTTGGTAGTTCAGAGCATGTTCAATATCCTTCTCTTAAACTACAATTTAAAAACCCTGTATATTGTATTTGCTCCTCACATTTGCAGGCTCAGCAGAGTGGTACAAAAGCTGTACCAGCCAATCAGTCATAAATTCCTGGTGGGCAAAGACCACCAGTTTGCATGCTTCCAGAAAGTTCAGGTGTTTACAGCATACAATCCTGTTACACGTATATTTGTTGAATCACAGGCGTGACCCACATCATATGTATTGCACACTCCACTATTCCCGTGTACAGCCAAGAGCTGAAAAACTTTCCAGACATATTCAGACATACATGGGAATAATTACATTTTCCACCTAGTTTTAAATTAAATCCCTTGTGCTCTGTGGTTACATCACAAAGAGGGACATTTTAGCTTAACGAGAGGAAAATTAACTAAACAAGTGCTAACAATAACGGAAAACTCAAGACACTACTCAATAGTCTGGAAAATTTTTGTCAATTACACAAGACTGAGTGATGAGGTGAAATTTACAGCTTCACGCTTTGTTCGTAGGACAGTGTGATCCATCGGCAAACGCACCCAGGTTTTGTGAGACTCTAGAATTTGAGGCGAGGAAACACAAGATGCTCGGGTTTTGCTGCGAGTGCCAACTTATCTTGTACGCAGCTTCTAATTGACAGTAAGATATGTCAATTTGATTGAAATGTGTCACACTGCCATCAAAAATCAAGGCAAACGCTCAGCTAGCTGTTGTCTTCCCACCCAAATAAATCAGCAGGTTTTCAATTTCTCCCTGGGTTTCAGAAACTGTTTTACACCACCTTGTTCCTCCCTGTCACCTCCATTTCGATGGTGGGACACATGATGTCCATGAGAAACTAAATCTGGAGGCTGTTTATGCTGAACTGGAAACTCTGGTGGCATAGTGGTTAGGTGCTACGGCTGCTAGCCAAAAGGTCAGCAGTTCAAATCCACCAAATGCTCCTCAGAAACTCTATGGAGCAATTCTACTCTAACCTATTGGGGTGTTATGAGTCACAATCAACTCAACAGCAATGGGTTTTGTAATGAAAAGAAACCCTGGTGGCATAGTGGTTAAGTGCTATGGAGACATATCACAAGGCTGGCAGTTCAAGTCCACCAGGCGCTCCTTGGAAACTCTGTGGAGGTGTTCAACTCTGTCCTACAGGGTCACTATGAGTCAGAATCGACTCAACAGCCGTGGGTTTGGTGTGGTAATGAAATTACTTCAAATGAGAGGAAAAAAATATAAGTCAGCTTCTTTCTTGTTATTTATTTTATATATATATATATATATATATATATATATATATATATATATATATATATATATATATTTAGATTTAGTTTCTCCTTTAAAGACCCAGTGAGAGGAAAATGGAATACTTGGGGTACAAACGGTCAACATCCACCACAAGGCTGAGAGTTTGAATCTTCCCAGAGGTGCCTCAGAAGAGAAGCCTGGCAATCTATTTTCAGAAAATCCACTACTAACAACCTGAGAATGCATAACTCAGCTCTAACACATAAACACACACACGGAGCTGCCAAGACTGGAAACGACTTGATGGCAACTGGTTTGGGTTCTTTTTTCTTTTGCGGGGGCCGGGAGGTGAGCATACCTTACTTGTATTTGAAAAAAAAGTTGAACAGTAAAGCTACTCATCCTAATGAAAGACCAAACGCTGCTATTACCAGACCTCCAGTCTGACCGTCTCACATACAGCTGTGATGTTCCCTTCCAGGGCGGCTGTGTGCGCTGACTTCACAAGCCGTGGATACTCTTGCCCCATGGTCTCTGTCTGAATTCTCCCTCTCTCCCTTTCATTTCTCTTCACAGAACGTCTGCCTCCACCACACGCAGTACCAGAAGTAACAGCCCCTTTGCAAGAACGAAGCCGCCTGAATTCAATCCGTTTTCTCCTTAAAGACCTCAACATTCAAACGAACGCTTTATCCCCACCATGTCATAACTGCTGCCACGGTAGCTCCACAGAAAGGTTATGATGTTTGTGAAAGTTAATCGTCTTATAGGATACACTGTGATTATTACTGTCACAAAACATGCACATATATGTGTGTGTGTGTGTATATATACACACAAAAATTTGAAGTGTCCCATTAAGTGTCTTAACTGAACAACTGAACAATCACCCCCAGTTATTACTATATGGTCATTTCACCACTTTATAACTGCTTTTTCCGTAAATGCATTCCATTTCATATTTCAAATTATTCGCATTTCACTTTTTACCCCAATAGAATCCACCACTTTTGTCCTTGTTTTCAGACCAAAAGCTTTAATCACAAATCCAGTGTTTTAACTTGAAGGGTCGCCCCTCCTCCCTTCCTGCTACAGAAAACTGTCAACATTTCAGCAAATCATTAAACACAGGAGAGCAAGAACTTACAACTCAAATGCTGATTATGATTCATTTCAACTATTTTAAGTGTTAGGTCAACTTTCAATGCAGAGTGAAATTAAATCATTTATTCAGAAACCAAAGCCAGAGGTTTTTCTATTACTCTTTGCATTTCCACTGTCTTCCCAGATTAAACTACACAAAGCTATTGTAGGGGAGAAGAGAAAGGGGAGAAAAAGGAATGGAAGAAATACAGGCCATCACCTGAATGAAATTAATGTGTGGTCCCATCACAAATCTCTGCACTTATTACTGTCCCAGAAAATTCCAGCAATAAAATCAAGGTCAACGAAAACTGTCTATTATGTACTCTATATTTACCCTCCTCAGAACATCTATACGTAGCCTCTAAGACAGTTGGGAGGGAAAATGCATGCCCTTTAGCCCCCAACCAAAAATCCAAATCCACTATCGTCATGTCCATTCCAACTCATAGAGACCCTACTGACAGAGTAGAACGTCCCCATAGAGTTTCCAAAGAGTACCTGGTGGATTTGAACCGTGGACCTTCCATTTCAGCTATAGCATTTAACCACTAATCCACCAAGATTTCCCCTTTAGCCCGAAAGATATGCAAACATATAGGGGATGCATTACAAAGACAGAATCATGTAACTCACTAAATTTTGTTTACTTGTAATCTCAGTAGTTTCTAATCAGATATCTCTGCAGATACCATGTAGAGACACGGTAACCCACTGAATGAACTGATTCTGACTCCCAGCAAACTCGCTGTGCTTTACAGGATCTCACTGGCTGACATTTCAGAACTCAATAGCCAGACCTTTCCTCCGAGGTGCCTCTGGGAAACTCAAACTGCCGACAGTCCATCCTTCACTCAGCCGCTGAGTGTGTTAATAACCCAGGTGGTCTCTGAAAGAATGCAGTGCTAACGGGACACAGCAAACCCTTCCAACCACTCCTACCCTCCACTGTCCTCCTTCTCTGCTATGAGGAATCCAAACCACAAACATTTTGACTTATATACACATATTATCTGAGACAATGTCACCATAACATCAGTACACACCAAAGCAGATGGGATCAGGGTGTTGGTTTTAAATGCAACTGAATCCTTGGAAAACGTTTTCTCAGTGTTATTTCTCATCCAACTCTTGACACTATACTCTCATGTACTGGGATAAGTCTGACTCTGCGAGTTATTAACACAGTTTCAAGATTCATCCAAATTTACTTAAAAGCAGAAGAAGCCAGTACTAAAAAAGTACCTCGCAAGCTTAGGGTTAGATGGGTCACATTTATCTGAACTTTTACAAATGACAAGACACCCCATGACCACCAGTTACTGTGTCAACAATGTAAAAAAGCAAGACACAAATTTGGAAACAAATGCAGATGCTAAATGGCCCTTTCAGCAACATCTGGCTCAAAGGAAACCACTCCAAGCATGGTATCCTGTGTGCTGAAAACGCAGGCCAGAAGAAAGCTACTAGTTTATTCTCTGTAATAAAAATCTATTTTTAATCATCATACCAATTGTCTCTAAGTGGTGCAAACAGCATAATCTACTGCTAACTAAAAGTTTGGGGCTGCAAGTTCACCCAGAAGCACTGGGGAAGACAGGCCTAGAGCTCTACCTTTGAAATATCAGTCACTGAAAAGCCTAAGGAGCACAGTTCTCCTCTCATCTACACGGGGTTGCCAGGAATCAGAATTAAATCCATGGAGACTCCGTGGGACTGGACTGCTGCGATTTGAGAAGAGCTTCAGTGGACACTTAAACCTAGATGATTAGGTAAGTACGCAGTTTACAGGCGTGGCCAAACTAGGTGGGCTTCTTGAAGTAGCTTACAGTCAGACTAATCCAGGGAGACAAACATGTGTGCCACAGTTTTCCAAGTACTTTCTTTTTTACACAATGGCAACAACGAGGCAAACTATTTCTTGAGGCATTGCAAGAAAGTTCACTTTATACTCAAACCCACTGCCATCAAATCAGGTCCGACTCATAGCAACCCTACAGGTCAGAACAGAACTGCCCCACAGCGTTTCCAAAGAGTGCCTGGTGGATTTGAACTGCTATCTTCTGGTTAGCAGACGTAGCACTTAACCCACTACACCACCAAGGTTTTCTCACTTTATAGAGAATAAAATAATTTCTCGTTTTAAGTCTTCAAGAAAGAGCTAATTAAGATACTGCATCAAAACACAGATTTAGAGCTTCCCATTTTTTTAAGCCAGTTTTATGAAGAGATAGGGAAATGATTATCAAAGGATAAAATACACAAAGAAATACAATCATAAATACAATAATATTAATAGAAAACATTTAGCAACTTCTGGTAGCATGACTCCCTCACGCTAAGTCATCACACTGACTATGCTTTAATTTGGTGACTGTTTGGAGCCAAACAGCAACCAGGAAGAGCCAGCCAAGTGCCATCGAGTCGGATCCGACTCACGGCGACCCACCACGAACAAAGAAGAAGGGAAGCAAATAAACCTCAAACAGGAAGTTTTCAAGCCCCTATGCAGTGAACTTTTTCTTCCTCCGCCCTCTCACTGTTACTTATGCCAAATAAGTTCTCACGACTAAAGAGAGCCATCACAATGGTAGGTGTTTTCTCAACTGCTTCTGATTCTTTCCAACAATGATCTCTGAATCAGTGATCTAAAATCACTCAGCTAGCTGGTAAAGTAGGAGCTCTGGGGAACCGTGTGAACCACTCCCATGCAACAGCTGGCAGTTCAAGCCTACCTGCAGCTCCACGGGAGAAAGGCCTGGCAGTCGGCTCCCATAAAGATCACAACCTAAGAAGCCATACAGGACAGCCATACTCAGTCCTACGAGGGTTGCTATGAGAATCGACTCCAGGGCGCCCAACCACAGCAACAGCAGCTAGCAAAGAATAGGGTCACTCTTTGCATCAACGATTTTCTTCAACTCACTTATTTGGGGAAGAAAAAAGGTGTCAGAAGGACTGAGATTCAGTGCTATGGTGGTGAGAAGGCAGGAGGTCACCTCCCCAGGCACTGCAGCCTGGAGTGGAGGCAGCATGACTGACCAAGGTGCAAAATGCTGCAGCGGGGGACAAGGACATTGTTGAAGAAGCCATGGCTCTGAACTACTCATGGGTTCACTTGGGAGCTTGAGAACACAGTGGGAGATGAGCTTCTCCGGAGGAAGACAGACTAAAGGGAAGTAGGCAGCGAAGAACTAAGACTTTTTGGAACGAAGAGATTTTTCTGGAAGCGTGAGGGCAAACACAGCAGGCTGAGAAGAAAGCAAAATCCGTTTTCTTCTTAATACCCTGGCAATGTGGATAGTCATACATACTCCTATTCTCCCTGGGAAGAGGTAGGCAGAGTTGATTTGATTGAAAAAGAACAAGCAAAAACTAAAAAATAATTGAATATCAGCAAGGAAAAAAAAGAAAAACAAATGCATTCTGATAACTCCAAATCTGAACTACTTAGCTTGGTAGAAAATGATGCAGTCCTTCCAATTTAATTTTTAACATACGCAGAGTGACATCCCTATACTGACAGCCACTAACTGAATGTGAAACGCTATGAAAGTAAAAAGAAAGGAGAGGTAAAGAAAGGCACAGGATGGAAGGCTCCAGGTGATCCTGAAACGGTGAAGGAGACCAGGGAGAGGAAACGTGTATCATTTCAATTCTGAGAGAAGTAAATGGAGAAGCGATGTGTCTAACACATAGGAAAGATTCAACAACATCAGAATATAGAAAAGGCATCTCTGAAAAACTATAAGAACCACCCAAAACCCCACTGCCATGGAGTCGATTCCAACTGATAGTGACCCTATAAGACAGAGAACAACTGCCCTATAGAGTTTCCAAGCAGCACCTAGTGGATTCGAACTGCGGACCTCCTGGTTAGCAGATGCAGCAATTACACCACCAAGTTTTCCAAGAGCACACTCTAAATCAAGTCCACCTTTGAAAGCACTGTTTTTGTTGCTGCCTGCCCTCGGGTAGATTCTAACACATAGGGACGCTGGGTAACAGAGTAGAAAGACTCCACTGGGTTTGCGAGGATGGCATCTTTTACAGGTGCAGACCCTGAGGACTGGCTGGTGGGTTTCAAGAGGTGATCCTCCCGGTTAGTAGGCAATGTCTAGACTGTGTAACAAAACGCACTTATTTGTAGTAATATAAAACGGTGCATTTAATTAAAAGGAGCATATAGTTAAGAAAAGAACTCTAAAAAATTATTTTCTTACAAACTCACTGTTGGAAGACACTGTATCATTCAAAAGCTGGCAGCTTACAACTTCTATGAAATATACTTCACACATCTTTTTTTGTGGTTTCATTTGAAAGCACTGTATTTACAAAGTACTTTGTAGGTGTTAGCCCAATGAATTCTCTGACAATGATCTTAGGTAATTTCCAGGATTTTGAAGTAATCAGATGGTGGCAAACATGTATTACTCAAGCCAGTACTCAGATAATGACCTGGAAAGGCCTGCGTCAAACAGTCTCATAGGTCTTACAAATTCACGAGAAGAAAATGTCATACATTTTTAACTCAACCCAATTTTCACTTACAGCTATTATTTCCTCAAACTTGGGTTAAATTATTTATACTGTACTGTCTTTCAGCCTTTTTATTTTCATGTTCATGCCAACTAAAAGCCAATGTAACACTAAAGAGGTAATCTTTGGGGGTTAAGTGACTAGAAATCTCACATCCATTTCTTCACTGATGCTTTAAAACCATTTTACCAGAGCAGAGGTTTTCTAATTAAACAGACCGGATTCCACGTCGTTCATGCAAACAGGCTCTCATAATTTGACACCAAAATTAAAGGGAAGAAAGAATCCCCTGAGCTGGCCATCAGTGTTCCCCTGAAGAGCTGATAGAGCACACACTTGCAAACACACTGCAGAGAATTTGATTTCAGCTGGGACTTTCTCCAGCTGGGATTCTTTCATGCTTTATTAGGGTTCAACAAGAAATTACTCGTTGGGATAGTGACACGCGGGGTGCTTTCCGACACACACTTAGCTCTGTATTCTAGCAGTTCATCATTCCTTTGTCCTTGTTCTATTTTTAAAATTAGCAAGCCTATCTGCAAACTTAGGAATAGAATGATTATCTGCTGAAGAATAAGATTTCAGTGATAAAATATTCTCGGCAAAGCTACATTTTGTAACCATCAGAGGTTAGACCCTGCCTTTGAGACGGTATCCTTTCCAAATAAGTACATTCACAGGAAAGCCAATTATAGACTTTTGGGTTAAGGATTTGAACATGACATCGACAGTTAGCAAGGGAAATTAACACCTTCATTCCCCAGCAGTTTTACTTTGGTACTGTATGTGCGTGTGTGCACACATGAGCACATGTGTCCGTACATGTATTTTCACAGACCTAAATCCTCTCAAGCCTTCTCATTCTGCCAACCAAAAATAACAGACATAGCAAATCAGTGGATAAATAACATGGACAAGGCACAGAAAGAGCTCTCATCTATTTCTTACCTTTTAACACAAGCTTAATCAACAGTTACGAGCTCAATCAACAGTTACGGAGCCTCTGCAGTGCACAGGCTAAATATTTGGCTGCTAACCCAGAGGCTGGAGCCTAGACGCCACGTGGCACCTCTGTGAGAGAAAGACCTGGCAATCACTCCCATACAGATCACACCCTATTCTGCCACACTGGATCCCAACCCATTGAAAACTGACTCCACGGCACCAAGAACAACATCAATCATATAAAACTTGGCTATTAAAAAACAGCATTGTTGGTCTTAGCTGTCCTGAAGTCAACCCTAACTCCTGAAGACCTTAGTGGAACAGAACAGAACGTCCCCGGTCCTGCACGATCCACGTGACTGTTACTGTGTCTGAGTCTGCTGTTGTCACCGCTGTGTCAATTCGCTTCGCTGAGGGAACCTGGTTCTTTGCAGTTCAGATTTCCCTCCTCATCGCCTGACGAATATTCCAAACGAATTCACATTAGCTGGTATCTTTGAGCTTTGTTCTTTGGGGGCACCTAAGCATTTCTCAAAGTCTTCTTCCCCACTGTACACAGTAGCCGCCTCCATTAAAAGATAAAACAAAAATTCCCAATCCAAAGTTAACTGAGAAGCAAGGGAAAATTGCACAGAATAAGGTCCGGAGCCGCTGGGACCTCTCACTCTTGCTTTCTATGCCTGCGTCTGCTTGGTCTGCGTAATTACAAGCTGAAACTCTCTGGCTGGCGACAGGGTCTGTATTTTGCACCACACTTAACACATTTTTCATACTCTATAAATTATTAATAATAACAGTAGCAATAACATATATTTTCTTAATATAAAAGAAGACATAAGTACCACAACGTCACTTCCGCACACTCCCTTGCATCTTCCAGGTCCCTTCTACCTGGGGGAATGATTACAAAGATCTACATACTGCCTCTGCCTTCTATTCTGCTTTTAATTATCCTCATCTATCTCCCACAGCTTTATCTCTTTCCATATTTTTAATTATACTCTGCTTTCTTCACCCAGTCCATCTCTGCATTCATCCTGAATGACAAAGTGCATCATTTATTTTTTGTAAGTTGACCAGAAGAGCATCTCCATCTGTGTATGTTCAATTAGCTCAAGTTTTGCACGAGGTAGGGTTTTTTAACATCAGCACTATTTACCTTTTGGGCTGGGATAGTTCTTTGCTGCTGTGAAGGACCCAGTGCCTTTGAGGATGCTGGTGGCATCCCTCTCCTCCCTCCAGCTGTGATAAATAAAATGTCTGCAAACACTGCCAAATGTCCCCCCTGCAGGGCAGTCCCCAAGCCACTCTCTAGGTACAGAACCGCTACCCAAAATTACTTATTCCTTTTAGTCCATCACATTTCAGGAGCTACACAGAGGAAAAAGGGGATCAATATTGCATGGAAATTACATTAATACACACACACACAATTTGGAACATATTCTCATGAAAAATATTAGTTCTGCTACTTTACATGGGAAAGCTAATCTGGAAGAGAGCTTTAAGCTAAGAACTAGCTGTGATTTAAGGCCAGCATGTCTTAATGTCCAATTAAAATAAATCCTTCTAACGGCACTTTTATAAAATCACTTAGCTTGTTAAAACATATAAAATGTTTGGCTCCCCTGGGTTACATTATGATTAAGGTACATTCAGAGATGAAAAAATGCCTTTCATTTCCCAAGGCCACAATCCATTTCAAAATGAACTATACTTCACCGTTTTCTGAGATTTCTCTGACTGCTTCACTAACTTAGCCAAGGTCTCCTTGCTTCTGAACTGAACTATAAATCTGGATCCTGACAACGAGCATTTAATCTCTGATGTACTGGAAAAGCCTTGTAAATTAAAACCCCAACAACCAAAACACGGCCTTTTCCTTTGTGTGTGTGTGTGTGTTTCTGTGTTGTTTCCTATTGTACGCATATGTATACAATAATAGTGATTCTTTACTTGCAAAGGTAGCATTAAATGAATACTTCACTAGTGATTTCCTGTTCTTGGAAGCCCTGTGAGCTAATTCTTAATTGTCTGGGCTCTGAAGTTGATTAGACCTTGGTTCAAATTCTGCTTCCCAATTTCCCACTATCTATGTGATCTTGAACATGTCATTTTCTCAAAGCCTCAATTTTCTCGTATGTAAGGGGTGGTGATTTTTGTGCCTACTTCATGAACTTGCTGTGACATTGAAATAGAAAGGATTTGTGCACATGCTTTCACATAGCAGGTAGTAAATAAGTGTTAACCTGTATCGACAATCACGAACCTGGGGGCACAGGATTAAGCACCATGCTGCTAACTGAAAGAAAGATCAATGTTTCAAAAGCAACAGGCACTCCGTGAAAGAGTCTGATCCTGTAAAGACGACAGTCTTGGAAACTCAATGGGACAGTTCTCCTTGGTCTTAAAGGGTTATTATGGGTCAGAACTGATAGGCCAGCAAGGCATTGGTTAGTGTCAACGATCTATTAATGAATGAACATGCTTCAAAATAATCAGTATGTGCTCATTCATCCTCCACCCCAATCTTTCCATCTTTCTGAATTTCTTCATGTCAACTCCCTATTCCACTTACATCCTGCAACCCCCCCAAATATACCTGGTCTTTCTAGTTCCCTTAGTTTGACTCACTACTTCCAATTCCTATCCATCATCACTGACATTCCAGGTACTATATCTTACACCCAGCATCACTCTCAGCATCTAAGACAAACTTTGTACCTAGCCCCTCCTCTCCATTCCTACTCGCCCTATCCTAGATTAAGCCCTCATCTTCTCTGCTCTGGATGATTACAGAGTTCTTCAAATCCATCCTTCACTGTACTCAGATCCACACTTCAGGGTAAAACCAAGACATTTATTCTAAAACATTTATTTGATCATTTTTTCCCTGCATGATACATTGTAATGCCCCTCCCTCCCCCCTCTTTTACATAAACTCCAACTCTATAAGCCTGATGCACAGGCAGGGATCTTCACCGTGGGATCCTGGCCTCTCTCTGCTATTTCGTCCCAGCTGGCTCCTCACACAAACTGATACACTAGCCATAGCAAACTACCTCCCGGTCCTTGCATAAGTGACATTCTTCCTAATCGCTTTGTACGTATTAGAACTGCATCTGCCATGCCAATTGCCACACCATCCCTGTGGCTCACCTCTGGGGTCCTCTTTAAACATCCCCACCTCTTTAAAGCTGCTTCAGAGCTCTTACAGCGGGGCTAAGAGATGTTCCCGCATAGGTCTTCCCTCCCCACAACTCCCTGAACCTACCTAAAAAGGCTTACCTTTGCGTTACCGAGTCCGACATTCCTATCTATCTCCTGCACTGTATCTCACTTCCAGAGATTAGTGTTTTTTATCCATTTTAAGAAAATGATGACGTGCCTGACACACAGTAGATACTTAAATATGTGACATAAAAGTATATTTGAATGAATGAAACAAACGAATAATGTGTATATTAACGCAACTTAAACAGTTCCTTTTGTTTTGAATGACATAATAGAAGACACAACAGTGTTTTAAAATGTCTCGGGTACCTAATGTGGCCAGGAAAGCCTGTGCCTTTTCCACAGAGTCGAGGACTGGGGAGGCACAACCAGTGCACCCCTTCAGGGGGCCTACATGAGCAGCAGTGTCTGCCACCGGCCCCAGGTCACACAACCAACAGTGTATGCAGTGACAAAAGCAAGTACATCTCACCGGGGAGTCTGATGCTGAAGCAGAGAATGATAGCCTTCAATAGCTTAAATAACAACAATAATAAAGATAAACAAGATCAAATCCTATACAAGTGGAGCAATCTAATCCCCAGAGTTAGCACGTTGAACAGTTAAACGCTCCAGTTTCAACAATCACAAGGCATCAAAAGCAGCAGGAAAAGACGGTCCATGCAAACATCCAAAATTACAGGACAGAAACTGTCCCCAAGGAAAGACAGATAATGAAATCACTAGACAAAAGTATTAAAAGCCTTTTAATATAGAATTAAAGATCTGCTACACAGGGCTGTTGTTCAAGCCCCAGATTCTGAGATTTCTATAAAGTTCCCCACATCACAATGTGGTGGCCAGATTGCCTTCAGAAGCCAGCCAGGCAGAAAGTGGGATGTCAATTACAGTGTTTACTCTAAAATGTCTGATTTCCCTCTGACACACTGTAATGTCCCCTAAATTATTAACAGCCCCTGGCACTGGAAGCAGTGGAAAAGCATTCGGAAAGTGAATAGCACATTTATTTAGCACCAAGATGGGTGATTCAGAGTAAGGGGAGAGAGGGCAGTTATTCTGATCAGCTGTCAGTCTCACTGCCTTTGTCTCTGAGCCTCTTCCAGTCTCTGCTCTTTGTGGGTGCTGACCAGCAGGCCACTTGTGTCTCTCTCTTGCTCTCTCCGTGCTGACAGCTTCTTGGTGTGACAGTTTGGAATCCCAGCAGTGAAGTGCGAAAATAAAACACAGATCTAAACAGGAAGATCTAAACAGGAATTTCAAATTGCAGTTACATTTTTAAAAAGCAGTGAATGCACTCAACATTCAGGACTTGATGTCCTTGCTGAAGCTCATACGCAGGGAATGAGGCACAAACAGGGACAATGGAACTTGTCATTTCACACCCCATTCTCTGCAACAGCTTGAATGTCCTTCCAAACCTGACCCCAGGAGTCCCGAATTAATGGTCCTTACTACAAGGCAATGTTAACTCTCTGACCTTTCAAAAACCAGAGTTTCCCAGAAGTTAACAGTCACAGCATCAAACAACAAACTTTCTTTTGTTGTATGATTTGCCGTTGTATCAGAAAAATAACAAACTGCCTCCCACCAAAAAAGAAATGATAAATAAATAGCATTCTTTAGCATAAAGTACAATGGGAGAAGCTACTCCTCCATTGGTTCTTCAAGATACAATTCATTTTCTCTCTTATATCTTTCTCTTCTTTCCCCCCTTCCACCTCTTCTTCTTCCTTATCACCCCCTTCTCTCTCTCTAAGATAGCGTCGCCAGGTATGCTAAGATATAAACAGAAGTCTTCTGCATATTTTCTGCATCTACCTCTATAGTAAGTACCTGAAATGGGTAATGCTGACCAAGGATGGCATGCTGGTGAAATAAAATTATTCTAAATTAAAACTGGGTTGATTTCTATGGCTTATGGTCTTAAATGTCAAATTCAGTGATACCACTGAAAATGATAAAATATACAACTAGACTGGACATAACTAAGGAAAATGGTTCCAATTTAAAGTCATGTTTTTACATACAGTATTTATGTGTCTCTCAGATCATAATGAAGGCAGTGAGTTACAAAAACACCCCCAAACCTTTGCTGTTGAATTGATTCCAACTCACAGTGACTCTAGGATGGAGAAGAGCTGTCCCATATTGTTTCCAAGGAGCACCTAGTGGATTCGAACTGCTGATCTTTTGGTTAGCAGCCTTTGCACTTAATCAACTACTATGCCACTAGGGATCCCAGTGGATTACAAGCAGTGAATAAAGTTAATTTTAGCAATGTACTGGGGAGTCCACACTGGCAATAAAACTGAGAGTGTATCTTAAACCAAGTATATTTTCAACAGGGTAATATTTCAAGGAAAGATAGAAGTATAATTATCATTCCCAATCCCCCAAAGTCATTAGTACTAATGATCCTGAAAGACACTAAGTACATTGTATATGTAAACCTATACATACATGACCTAGAATCATAAAACACATAGCATATTTATACACACTCCAATAATAATAAAACTGATTACATGATTTGACACTTTCCTGTAATGTAGGATTACAGTGAGGTCTAGGAGTTGCAAGATAATTTAAACAACATAAAATAAATTGCTTTGCAAATCATAAATGATGTATGCAAATCCACATCAACCACACTGTCCAGATATTACACAGAGCAACCTGTGTCACAAGGCACATCAGAGACGCAACCTGTGGGACTTCTATGCTACACTGGGGACCTTGCCAGAGGCATTTATAGTGCTAGGGCTAGAAACCAAGATGCTAAAGGAATGGAAGATTCTTGTACAGGAGTAACAAGTCTTCGCGTCAGCAGACTACCAAAAGGACTCCATCTTCAGAGGCAAACATCCCAGCTATTTCCAACAGAATTCTGTGGGCCAAAAGGAATGAATCTGCACCCCACTCTTAGCACCATCCCACAACCTCACAGCACTCTGTTGCTCATTAGCACACAGTTTGGTCAAATCATCTTTTGGACTGCATTTCTTATTTGGATGGAGAAGGTGTTCTTCAAAATTGTTCTCCACGTTCCTATTTACAAAACCGTTTCCAAGTTTCTGTACTATCCTTTAATTACAAGAAAAAAGAACAAACAGATCTGTTCTGGAAGAAGCACAACCAGAGTGCTTCTTGCAAGCAAAGATGGCAAGACTACGTCTTACATACTTTGGACATGTTGTCAGGAGCCATCAGTCACTGGAGAAGGACACCATGCTTGGTAGAGTGGAGGGTCAGCAAAAAAAGAGGCAGACCCTCAATGAGATGGATCGACACAGGGGCTGCACCAGTGGGATAAGTGTAAAACTGACTGTGGGCATGAAGGGGGACCAGGCAGTGTCCTGCTCTGTGGCACACAGGGTCCCTACGAGTCAGAACTGACTCGACAGCACCTAACAACAGTATTAAAAAAATGAGTGCGCCACACTAGCCATCATGCTGTCATAGGTGTGTCCTCTGTTACCCAGGGGAATGATTGCAGTAAACTCCCTGCCACTCAGTAAAGTGCGTTTCGAAACTATAATTTTACAAATGAAGCGTTGCCAGGTTAGCATGCCTTCACCTCCTGTGCTGCTTCAAAGTAGTAAACGAACCAAACCTACTGCTGTCAAGCTGATTCTGACTCACAACGACCCTACAGACAGAGCAGAACCGCCCCGTTGAGCTCCCAAGAAGCGCCTGGCGCAGCTGAACTTCCAACTGCTGGTTACCAGCTGCAGCACTTAACCACCACACCACCAAGGTTTAAGTTGTGCTTTATTTTTCAAAACTCACCAACTGCATTGCTGGTGAAGGGGAGGAAAACAAACATGTAGCTTAGGAAATTGATATTTATGACCCGAACTGAAATTCAGAGGTGCCAGAACAAACAGTGATAGGGTTTTCTCTCCCGTAAGGCATCTGCATGCCGGGGGTCACTGACAAAGAAAGTGCTGGTCTCTCACTGGTACTGTCTCCCTGTCTACTGCCTTCCTACACAACCACACCAAACGTAGCGCAGACAGCGGGGCACGAGGTCACCACTTGCATGTGTCCTTCGTGACATTCATTACACCTTCACACTTGGATGGGCTACCAACCAAGAATAAATGAACTATCATGTGTGCATGTTAAACTTTTTACTTCAAGAAAGGTTCTCAAATTTATAAAAATGCTCATTTTAATGATCAATATCTTACATCTCATGCTGCATGTCTGTTACAGAGAAGACAATCAATTGACCAGGAAGTACATTTATCTTCTTTCAAATGCTTTGTGTTACCCAGCAATAACAAAAGCACCAAAAGTAGCATTACACTATTTCATATAAATTTTATTCTTTATATATTAAATAATGGAAACCCTGGTGTCATAGTGAAACAGTAAAGCTGCTAACCAGAAGGTCGGCAGTTCAAATCCACCAGGAGTTCCTTGGAAACTCTATGGGGCAGTTCTACTCTGTCCACAGGGTCGCTGTGAGTCGGAATCGACTCGACGGTGCTTTTTTTAAAATATTAAATAATATAGCTTTGATCCCACTGCATAATTAGAATCTATTCTCAAGAATAATACCCTATCAGATATGTTGCGAAGTCAACTTAATTAATAAAAGGAGAAAAAAAAAAGACACAAGTTAAAAACAGAAATGGCTCTAAAAGCTGTAAGAAGCATAAAGAGCTAAGGAAGGAAGCCCACGTTGACAACAATCCACTGTTTTCAATTATACCACCTGTTCCTCCTGAAAAGCTAATTAAAATACACCTTAGGAAATATAATCCGCTACAAGCTTAATTACATCTCTTTCCCTCCTTCATTCCTCAAAGCAGAAAGGACTAGGACTCCCAGGACAGCCCTTCCGCACTCAGCTGCTGGGGATCCAGCTCCTCTCCCGCTGATTCTTCCTTCCTCAGGCAGCTCCTGCCCCCTTCCCTGACACACCGACTGTGTTTTCACACAAGTTACGCACATGCTGTGTTTTTTGCCAACAGCCCTATGAGGCTCTCCATGGTCGGAAGTGAGACAAGAGCAGTGGGTTTTGGTTGTGTGCGACACCAAAATTATCTTGTCGTTTCCGCATGTTGTCTGTGAGGGCTTGTTATTTACGAGGGCACAGCCTTTGTGAAAAAATATGGTAAGCATGACCTTTGTAGTCTCTTAAAGGCAAAATGTCAGAACACATTAAATCCAATAATAATTTCTCATTGGTACCTATTTGTCACTATATACTGAGCCCTGGTGGCACAGTGGTTAACGACTTGACTGGTTAACTGAAAGGTTAATCCTTCAAACCCACCAGCTACTACGTGAAAGAAAGATACCAGCATCTGCTTCTCTAAAGATTTACAGCTTTAGAAACCATACAGTGTGGCTTTACTCTGTCCTGTGGGGTTACTGGGATTCAGAATCAACTTGACTGCAATGAGTTTGATTTGATCTGGTATTGGTATATAGGAAAAAATAGAGAGACTGAGACATAGACATATCTATATACATATACATACCATGTATAGAAGTATACACACTATCCTAATATTATATATACACAAGTATGCACATTAACCTGTATTTATACTATCCAATCATTAGTCCCACCTACCAAATAAACGCTGTGAAATAATATTCAGTTAATGGTAAAATCCCATAATCACACCAACCATGCTTACATATTTTTTCTCAAAGAACTGGCTTAACACAAATTAAACAAAAAAAAAAAAAAAAAAGAAGAAGAAGTTGAAAGAACTGTAGTTGATGAAAAAAACAGAAGAGAAAGAAAAAAAAAAAAAGGTAGTGTCATGGATTGTATTGTGTCTCCCAAATCTGTAGGTATTGATTTGACTCGGCTATGAGGCCCAGTATGGTGTCATTCCTCCCAGGGATTGTGAACCCTGCCTCTGTGATGAGGGAGAGCAGGCAGCGGATGAGTTGGTGAGACAGGACTCAAGCTACCAGATGGTGGGATAGGAAGCGGAGCACTGAGCAGGGGACGCTGGGAACCTCAGACCACCAAGGCGGCAGCACCGAGAGCAGAGCGCATCCTTTGGACCTGAGCTTCCTGTGCCGAGATGCTCTCCTTGAACTTGGACTCAGCCTACCAGACTGGGATAACTGCTCTTGTTGAATGGACTTGACCCATAAAGGGATTAGTGGCTTACCGGCCTGCGACAATAAAGTTTCTCTTTACAAAGCTTTCCACTCCTGGTGTTTTCTTCTGGAACAGTACCAGCTGACTACAACAGGTAGGGTGTACATAATTCGGGAGAGGCCTGTTTTGACTAATAGGCTGCTCAGGAAGTTGCTATCTTATCCACTGTCCCTGTTATTTCTACGATTTTGACATATCTTTAAAAGGTCATCCTCATCTCTCAGCCTACAGACTTCTAACAGACTGTCCTGGGGACCAGGACAGCAGGACCAGGGAAGATGCAGAAGGAAGATGCCAGGATTACCGTCTAGCCTTCAAGGGTGTGCACAGGCCACAGGTAAGTGGGTTGTCAGCTGCCAACCCACTGTCTCCAATTCACCTTGATCATCTACACAACAGAACAAAACGGTGCCCAGCCCAGTCATGAGAACACCTGAATCCACTGTTGTACTACTGTGTAGTGCTTTGCAACCCAGAATACTTATCTTCCAGCACACTGTCAGACAACACTCTGTTGTGGTCCATGAAGTTTTCATTGGAGGATTTTTGGAAATAGATTGGCAAGTCTTTTTTCCTTGTCTCCCTTAGTCTGGAAGTTCGGATGAAATCAGTCTACTGCAGGGGACACGGCTAGTATCTAAAATACCCGTGGCATCATTTCCAGCAACTCTTACCTTCCACTCTCTCCCATCCATACTATCAGACAGGTGGTGGATTATAAATACGGAACACTGCAAGCAGTTCTTCTAAAGAAGACCTTAAAATTTCCATCCTTGCACACACATTCATTTTTCTCTCATTTTTTCCACCAAGTTTTTGGATAGATAAAGCAACAACAGCAACAGTTGTTCAATTTGATTCCACTACTTCCCTTAGAAACCCTGGTCGTGTGGTGGTTAAGTGCTATAATTGCTAACCAATAGGTTGCGGGTTCAAATCCACCATGCACTCTCTGGAAGTTCTATAGGTCAGTTCTACTGTGTTCTATAGGGTCACTTTGAGTTGGAATCTACTCCACATTACTGGGTTTGGTTTAATTCTCTTAACCCTTTCATTATATATGTATATATTTTTAAATTCTGATGGCATGTACTTTCACAGTATTAGAATGCATGCTTACTAATCTGGCATGTTTAAAATTTTGGTTGGCTCCTATTCAACATTGTGCTGGAAGTTCTAGCCAGAGCAATTAGACAAGAGGAACAAATAAAGGGCATCTGCATCGGCAAAGAGGAAGTTAAAATCTCCCTGTTCGCAGATGATATGATTGTATATGCAGAGAACCCCAAGGAATCTATAAGTAAGTTACTCAAACTGATAGAAGAGTTCAGCAAAGTCTCAGGATACAAGATAAACATAAGTAAATCAGTAGGATTCCTTTATACCAACAACGAGACTGTTAAGGAGGAAATTATCAAATCTATACCGTTTGTGATAGCCCCTAAGAAGATAAAGTACCTAGGAATTAATCTAACCAGAGAAACAACAGACCTTTACAAAGAGAACTACAAGCCCTTACTACAAGAAACTAAGAGAGACTTAGATAAACGGAAAAACCTACCCTGCTCATGGATAGGAAGACTTAACATTGTGAAAATGTCTATTTTACCCAAAGCAATTTATTTATATAATGCAATCCCAATACAAGTTCCAGCATCATTTTTTAATGAGATGGAGAAACAAATCACCAATTTTGTTTGGAAAGGGAAGAAGCCCCGGATAAGTAAGGTGCTACTAAAGAAGGAGAACACACTGGGAGGGCTCTCATTACCCGACCTTAGAACATACTACATTCCCACAGTGGTCAAAACAGCCTGGTACTGGTACAGGAACAGACAGACTGATCAATGGAACAGAATTGAGACCCCAGAGATGACACCATCTGCCTATGAACAGTTGATATTCGACAAAGGCCCTAAGACATTAAACTGGGATAAAAACAGTATCTTCAACAAATGGTGCTGGCAAAATTGGTTATCCATCTGAAATAAACTGAATCAAGATCCATATCTTACACCTTATACAAAAACCAACTCCAACTGGATAGAAGACCTAAATATCAAACCTAAAACGATAAAGCTCATCCAAGAAAAGGTAGGAACAACAATGGAAGTTTTAATACACAATGAGGACAGACTCTAAAATCTGTCAAAGAAACCTCAATCAACAGAAGAGAAAGTAGATAAATGGGAACTATTAAGAATCAAACACTTTTGCTCATCCAAAGACTTTATTAATAGAATTAAAAGAACACCCACAGAGTGGGAAAAAATATTTGGCAACTCTATGTCAGATCAACGCCTGATCTCCATAATCTATAAGATACTACAAAATATCAATAACAAGAAGATAAACCATCCAATTAAGCGATGGGCAAAGGAGATGGACAGATATTTCACTAAAGAGGAGATCCCGGCAGCCAAAAAACACATGCGGACATGTTCACGAGCTTTAGCTATTAAAGAAATTCAAATCAAGACAACAATGAGATACCATCTCACCCCAACAAGATTGGCCATGATCCAGAAAACACAAAACAACAAATGCTGGAGAGGCTGTGAAGAAAGTGGAACCCTCCTACACTGTTGGTGGGGTTGCAAAATGGTCCAGCCTCTTTGGAAGGCAATCTGGCGCTTCCTTAAAAAAATGGATATCGATATACCATTTGACCCAGTAATTCCACTACTTGGAATATATCCTACAGATTCAAAGCCTTTCACACCGACGGACACATGCACCAGAATGTTTATTGCGGCACAGTCCACAATAGTAAAAAGGTGGAATCAACCCAGATGCCCAACAATAGAAGAACGGATAGGTAAACTGTGGTACATATACTCAACGGAGCACTACGCAATGATAAAGAATAACGATGATTCCAGGAAACATCTCCTAACCTGGTTTCAACTGGAAGACATTATGTTGAGTGAGAGTAGTCAGCGACAAAAGGACAAATACTGTATGAGACCTCTACGATAAGATCTCAAAAACAGACTCGTGTATAGAAGAAAAGACTCTTTGGCAGCTGCAAGGGAGGGGAGGGAGGGAGGATGGGCGAGCGGGGGAGGGTTTAGTTTAGGTAGTTACTAGAAATCTAGTTGGGAGAAAGCAGTGACAGCACACATTAGGAACAAGAACAACATTAAGTGGACTTCAGCATAACTCGAGTACTCCTTCCATCTTGACTCAATACTGCAAGGATAGAGTAGCTGGGGCGGGGGGTGGGGGACCATGCTCTTAGGCGAATTCCAGGCCAATTGGCACAACTAGCGTTTTGCTAAGAGAGCTCTCTGCACCCCACATTGGTGAGTGGCGTCTGGGGTCTTAAAAGCTGCCAAGCTGCCATCTGAGGACACAGTAAATGGTCCCAACTCAGCAGGAACGGATGCTCACCGAGGGCCAAAATGGCATGCGGTAAAGACAACCGAGAAGACAGAGAGACCCACAAGAGTGGGTACCTACATCGACCTGGGACCGGAAGAAACGGATGGTGCCCGGCCACGACCAGTGATAGCCATGACGGAGCTCACAGAGAGGAGCCTCACCGGCAACACAAGAATAAAAAGAGGTGCATCATGAGATCTCCACTAAAAGACCTCAATTGATGGTCCAGCGGTTCTGGGGTTCCTCTGAGAGCATGGCCCCCGGCCCTGATGCTGCCCGTTCCCATAAATTATAACAAAGGTCCACTCTTTGGACAGGAATGGATTGGCCTTGGCAATGCAGAGTGACCATATATTGGAAGTACTTTGTGGTTCTATACATCTACAGGATATCATCTTGCTGACCTCTGGCTGGAGGAAGGGGAGTGGAAGGAGAGGAGGGGAAAGGAGGCTGTTGGGAGGATGAGACATGTATGGAGCAGAGAGGAATAGTGTGCAGTCACCGGACAGGGAGAGCAGCAGAAGCTGCATATAGGGGGGCATGTAAATTTACATGTGAATGTACATTTTCACTCAGTTATGTTAAATAAAAATAAAAAAAAATAAAATAAATTAAAAAAAAATTTTGTTGATAATATAGATTTTGAGAACTGTGATCTTGTAATACAAGCCACCAATAGGGCAAGGTGTACTCGGGTGTCCTCGATATGTGGCGTGATCAAGAGCTATATAAAGAATTTACTGTGAGTACTTGTCCATTAGGTTGCAAGCAGAATCTTGGATTTTTCCCAATATGACACAGAAGAAACACAACAAACCCATCAGGGCCCCCTAACGATGACACATAAAAGCCAAAACTATGTTTGTAAGCCTTATCTCAGGGAAATAATGGGGAAAAAAAGGCACAGGTTTACAAGAATTTACAAAAGCTTACAAAACTAACACCCAGGAAGCATCACCTAACAGAATGTTCAAGCTTCTCAACAACGTGGCTGTTACTTAGGTCTGCTGAGTTCCAGGTGTCTCAGAGGGACCCACCTGGACACCCAGAACCCACATAATGCCTGACCTCTGAGATTTAGATGCATCAAAAGTAGTCAACACATAAGGCTGAGGCTGACGGTAACCAAAAAAAAAAAAGTCACAGCTATTGTTTTAGTCACTACTACATTCTCCGGATCCAGTACAGTGTTTATGCTCTATCAGGTGCTGGACACCAAAGTGCTAGACAGCAAGACAACGCACAAGGACATCAAGGGGCCCCCAGGAGACTTTTGAAAAAGCATGTGATGATATTTAAAAAAACAAAAAACCTCTTTTAACTGAAAACACTTTAGACCACACTTTCAAGAGCAGGAAGTATCACACATATGTATCATCTTCAATGGAGTAGCAAAAGAGTCATAAGGGTTTATCTGTCATTTAGACAAGCTGGCCACATCACTGCATAGAATGTTACGTGGATTATCAACACACTATAAAAATGCATTATGTATTAAGCAAACAGAAAACAGTATTTTATAACTAGAGATGCCTAAGTAAGAATGTAAATCTATTTATTAAGACCCTTCAAAGTGACTGTGACTCCAGCAGGGAAATACTCTTAGCATGACAAACAAAAACAAACAACATCAGCTCCCACAGAGGAAGCCTGAACTTGGGCTTTAAATAATTAATGTTTTTTTCCCCCCTCCTTTAACTCACCCCTATGGAGACTTCTTTTGTCCTTAGTTAAGCCAAGACTTCAGCCTCCTCAAGGCAGTTCATTAGCAAAAGCTCTTCTCTTATTAAACTTCGGGCAGTGCACTACATTTGAGGACAATTTGGGAGGTCACCACAGGACAGGTCTGCAAGCTTATGCTCTCATTATTTCAGGGATTCGTATTATTAAATCAGGCATTTTCTTTCTATTCCATAAGTGCACAGAGTAGACATCCTGGCCAGTTAGGATCATTACAATTATTTTGGACTTGTTCTGGTTATTATTTGCTTTTAATTTTATTTTTTGAGAGGAGACTAGGTGTTGCTAAGGACACTGGTAGCACAGTGGTTTAGCACCTGGCTATGAACTGAAAGAACAGCTGTCCAAATCACCAGGTGCTTTGCGGTAGAAAGGTGTAGAAAGATTTACAGCCTTGGCCACTCTACAAGGCGGTTCTAGTCTATTCTACAGGGTCACTGTGAGTCAAAATCAGCTCAACAGCCATGGGTTTAGCTATTGCTGCTTCGCTTTCAGTGTTTGTTTTTAGCATTCAAGGCTATAACTTGCCCGCCTGCCAGCAGTTTAAAGGCTTTAAAACTTGGATTCTCGATAAAGGAGCTTGTGTTGTACTTCTTACTGCAGCGTTTCCTATCATTGCTTTTACAAGTCTGTTAAGATTTTTCCCATCTTATTTTCATGAGAGAATTCTAAGGTGAGGGTAGAGCTCAGAACACGTGAGCCCAGCTAAAGATGAGGTACCACTTGAGGGCATCACACATGAAACTTCAGGTTCTGTATGTTATAGTGTCCCTTGGATAGGACTCATCAGTCAGATCTGATTCGACGGCACTTGGCTTGGCTGGATAGGATTTTTCATCAATTCTACTCATGTATTTTTTTGATTCATGACTTGACTGTCAAGTGTGAAAGCCAAGTTTACAAAAACATGGAAGAATGCAAGACTATAATCTGAAGCTTCTTTGATAAATGGTACTTCATAACTTAGGAAATCATCTCTTTCTCCATCAAGTCACTCCCTCCCCGCCCAAAACACACACACACATACACACATACACAGTAAACCGAAGAAAATTCCACTGGCTTTTCATTGCCTGTAAGACAGTTTTTTGCAGCATGGCAAGAATGGCTTCTAACCCAGCTCTGAAGTGCTCTTTAGGACAAAATTTCCTCACTTAGCATGCAGTCGATCAATCAAACAAACATAAAAGATAAAATTCTTTGTGCTCCAGACTGTATTTTCCAAAGATATCCATACGTCATTCCACAAACTCTTGTAATAATTTACTGGCAATATTCCTAGTGACAGGTGAGGTTCTGTCTACCCCCCTCTTGAATACGGCATGGGTCGGAGATGTTACTCCACAAAATAATTTTCTGGAATGACACTATGTGACTTCCCAGGCTGGGCCATAAAAAGAGCACAGCTGTACCAGCTCTCCTCCTGGTCTTTCCGCCCTCCTTTTGTCCTACCTTCTCCCTTTGGGCACATGGTTCAGGAACCCCAAGCTACAATGTAAGCACTCCAAGAACGCATGAAAAATGCACATGCAGAATTGAAAGACATGCCTGAGAACTCGGTCTGTCAGACTCCAGATGTTCAACTCATCCCAACATCAACAAGTAGACAGAAGTGTGAATGAGTTTTCAGATGATTCCAGATACCCACATGCAATTCTTCCTACCACAGTCCCAGATCTTACAGAGCAAAGAAAAGTTATCATCTCTGTGCCCCGTCTGAATTCCTTCCTCACCCATGGAATCTGTGAGTGTAATAAATGTCTTTTCTGAAGTCACCAAGTATTCAACTAATACGTCACCCAGCTCTGCTAAGCTAAAGCATTGCTTACACGCCGCGTTTATTCATTGTCAGGGAGCGCAGTTCTCTGCACAAATAAAAACATGTCTAACATCTTAAAAACTATGTTGTGGATACTATCACTTCTCTCAATCATCCTGCAAGCCCTTCCCATTGCAGAGATAAGCACTAGGGGGCTTGGAGAAGCTAAATGACTTGCTCAGTGTCACACAGCCGAGAGATGGAACCAAGACTGGAGCCCAGGTCCTGGGGACCACAAAGCCCATGATCGTCCTCTTTCTGCCCCTGCCTCCCCGTAAAGGTCCACACTGAGAGGGGAAGCAGAAGACGAAACTTTCTGCTACAGGAAAACTATCTTCACCCAGTTCTCCCTCCTCAACTAACCTCAATCAAAGACACTGAATCCTATCATTTACAGGCTAACATGAAATTATAGTTATTTTGAGATACACGGTCACAAAATATTATAAGATTAAGTGTAGTCCAACACGAAGTTGATTAACAGGAAACTAGGAAGAAGACATTTAGTTTGAACAATGTTAAGAGTGCCTGCTGTGTTTTGATTTTAAGGGTTACAAATTGCTCTTTGAGGAAAGTGCTCCTATGAATTATAATTACATTCATTTCACAATGAATGTTTTCATTCAAAGACGTTTACTGCTCTCTGTGGGCATATGATTAATATGCATGTGCTGAGACAATATTCACAAACTTCAAAATCTTTGCAAGGGGAAATAAAAAGAGTTTGTTTTGAGTCCACTTCCATACCTGGAGACACGCTACCCTAGGGATGGGCTGCGTGCACAAATCCAGCTCATGTCAGGGTGCCCTTCTGTCTTGATATTTTCAAGGACAAAGGCATTATATTTTTATTCCATAGACTGAGCTTATAAAAAGCCATCCTTATATTTTGGAGCCTTCAAGAGAAAGCTTTTCTTTGACGGTGAATGAAAACAAAGGCAAAAGATGAAAGGAGCCATCCTTGAAAGGAAACAAAAAGGGCTCTACAAAGAAGTAGAAAATGCAGAAGGGAGGTGGGATGAGAGGTGCACTATATTGGGCGTGAGCAGGAGGAGGAGGAGGAGGAAGGTCCAGTGGACAAACCAATGCTGTAGAAGTTTGAGGAAAAGATCATTTTGGAAGGTTCCAGGAACAGATCTAACAGATGGGAGCTCAACACAGCCACAATGTTTCCACGTTGTTAGGGTTCCAGAAACACTCCTGTGGGCCATTTCTGCATGCCTAACTGGTTCCTGGAAACCCTGGTGGTGTAGCAGTTAAGTGCTACCTCTGCTAACCAGAAGATTGGAAGTTTGAATCCATCAGGTGCTCCCTGGAAACTCCACAAGGCAGTTCCACCCTGTCCTATAGGGTCACTATGGTTCAGAATTGACTTGACAGCACTGGGGTTTTAGTTGTTTTTATTTTTTTTTTAAGTGGCTTCCAGTGGAATGTCTACACCAAGGCAACAAACACACCAGGAACAATTTGCAAACTTGCCCATATTTTGGTTTATATGATATCCATCACTGATTTTTAGCATAAAAAGTGTTATCTTCAAATTCACTGAATGGTGGACTTCTACACGAGGACTGCATAAGGCTAGCAACGCGAGGCAAGTGTATACAGCTGGAGCTGCTCAAGAACGTCCCCGGATAATGTGGCTACACAAGAAGAATAGACCGCTGTAAGTGAACCAAAATGACTCACCTCTTCATTTTCAGACTGAAATCTTTCCCAAACCAGTACCTTAACATAAGGTGTTTATTGTTGGAAAGAAAAATGTCAGAGAAACACCAAGCTCTCCTTTACGATACCATTATTCTTCCCTCTGCCTTTAAAAATAAAAGACCCAGCCAGCTTTGACTGTTTTCTTTTCAAATTCAACTCTCAGTTGTTTTCAGCAACTCATTTTGAGCAACATCTGTCCAGTTTGGCTCTTGGGGAGATGCTTAAAAACAAGTGGCCTCATTTGAATGCTAAGGGACTCTCCCAAGAGAGACTACAACACTTTGAAAGCAAGCAAACAGTATCAAAACATCTACAATCCTTGAACTTCTTAATCAAGAACAGTACATAGTATCCAATATGACCCAATTTCAACTCCAATGGAAAAAAAAAAAGAAGAGCCATCTGTTTTCCTTGTCACCTTCTAAAGCATCATGCTGTTTTTATATTAAGAATTCAAATATTCATTGACCAAACTAGTTCTCATGCAACACTAGCCAGGAATAAGATTATGCAGAGAAGGACTCAAGACTGAACACAACTAGCCTGGGACTGGAATGTATGTAAAATACCCATGGACAAGCCCACATGCTGTACCTGTGTGCCAGGTGGAGGGTAACAATCATCTATTTTCAGATCTACAACACAGAACCATTTCATAAACAATTAATATATAGCCTAAGTGTATGGAAATCCTGGTGGTATAGCGGTTAAATGCCTGGTTAAATGGCTGCTAACCGAAATGTCCGCGGTTCAAATCTATCAGGTGTTCCTTGGAAACTTGGTAGGGCAGTTCTGTGTTGTCTTATAGGGTTGCTATGAGTCAGACTCAACTCAGTAGCAGTGAGTTTCTAAGTATCACAGAAATGGATCCAGATATGTTCATTAACACCTCCTAGATCTCAGATGAGGATACATACATTGCATATACATTATCCCATTTGAATCTGACAGTAATTACATAAAGTCGGCAACTGCTCCATTTTAGAAATAAGTAAAAGAAGATTCAACCAAGCCAAATACTTATCTACATTGACAAAGCTGTAAATGGCCAAGCTCCAATCTGAACCAACGTTATCATCACAAGATGGTCCAGAATTCGTATCTACCAAATTTTTTAAGTCAGGGAATAAGAAACTAAAACTGGGCAAAAAGGAAGCCTTTTGAAATTTTTTATTAGAAGTATGACAGATTTATTAGTTTTGCTTTTCTCTCCTCAACATTCCAATGAGAACTAGAACAGAAATGATAGAAAAGATGAAATGTCATCTGTGATAAATGAAACTACATAATATGAAGACTCAAATACATTCTGATGCATTTAAAAATGATTTGCAATAGCATAGATTATACGAGGTCTAACAATTAAGCCCACAAGCTTGATTGTTCTAAGTGCTACATACCTCACTGCTGAATAGCACTAGTCACCTTCCAAGTACTCCCGTTGGGAAACCAGGCACTGACACCAGCACCGAGACCACCCTTCAGAGCAATTCTGGAACTCCTTCCAGGATGGCCATTGCACACCTGGCACAGTGACAAGTTCGCAGACGTGACTGTATAGTTGTCTGTGAGGGAGTTTTAGCCAGTAAACCAGTAACTCTACTGGAACAGAACCACCACCACCCCTGCCACTTACCTGATCTGGCCCCAGTGACTTTTTGTCTTTACTCAAAGATAAAGGAAATATTGAAAGAAAGACATCTGGATGACATTCAGGACACCAAGGATAATACGAGACAGCTCTGATGGTCATTCTAGAAAAAGAGTTCCCAAATTGTTTTGAAGAGTGGACTAGGACTAGGCGCTGGCATTGGTGCATAGCTTCCCAAGGTGACCACAGGGATAGTCAACACTGTGGTGTACAGCACTTTTTCTAGGATGAGCTCACGAACTTAACCGTTAGACCATGCATGTTGAAAGCTGGCTCTCATGGGTTTAACCTTATATTCTATTAAGGCAGTAGACCAAACAAAAGCTGTTCAACCAGACCAAACTTGTGAAGCTTTTTAACTTCTCTCTCAAGCAAAATGTATACGATTGGGTATCTCCTCTGGGAAAGATCCTACATACTATGTAAGACTGGTTTTTCCTTCCCTTGATTGAAAGAAAAGTCAATCAAAGTTCTCTTGGGAAACTTCCTATACCACTCCAAATAACAACAACAAAAAAAAAAAAAAACCAGAAAAAGGCTAGACAGATGTCTCAGTACAGCAAGCACTAGACTCTTCTTGAAAATATTCCATCTATATTGTTTGCTAAGTCTCATTCAGTCCTTAGATTTCACTGCCCTAGGATGGTATCTTGAAACCCTGGTGCCGTGGGTTAAGTGCTATGTCTGCTAACGAAAAGGCCGGCAGTTCACATCCACCAGGTGCTCCTTGGGAAGTCTATGGGGCAGTTATACCCTGACCAATAGGATCTCTATGAGTCAGACACAACGCAACCACAGTGTGAGTGAGTACAGTATCAGGAACACCTAGCAGAAACCAGAGGGAAAACTACTTGAGCCTGGAGTTGTTTTAGAATTGTTTCCTTTGAAGACTTCCCAGTTTCTTCCATTAAAATTTGTCAAGATCTGTCTCACAACTCTACCAGAAATTCATGAGAGATGAAAACAAAGGAAAACACCTTCTAACAGATCCAGAAAGAAAACTATGGCATTTTCAAAGAAAACCTAGATGAATGGCCTTTAAAAGGAGTTCATTAAGGGCAACACACACTGTAAGTTCCAGGTATGTGATGAAAACCACATGGTCCAAGAGGCTTCTTGCACTTGATGTGTGCCTCCTTGAGAGCCAATATCAACAACCAACAGTGTTGACTAAGACTGTGGTCACAGCCAAGGCTGGGCAGAAGTGTGGCTTCCATGAGCTTCAGTCCAGCTGATTTTAATGTCAAGCAAGAGAACTGACATTCTGGAGGGTAATATTGCTATCTAAACCAAGTCTGTGGAATGTGGTGGGAGAAGACCAATATTAAATTTGGAAGTAAAGAAAACAAGAGGCATTTAGAGACAAAAGCAAAGTCTCTAGGCTCCTAGATGGCATGAAAGGTTAAGGGATCAACCAGTGGATGGAAAGTTGGCAGTTCAAATCCGCTCAGAGGTGCCTCAGAAGACAGGCCCCTCTGATGTACTTTCAAAAGGTCATGGCCTTGAAAGCCCCTTGGAGCAGTTCTGCTCCCTACACACAGGGTCACAGTGAGGTGAAACCGACTCAGAAACAAACAATGACATTTTCTGGCCAGTTTTAGTGCATTTTCCATAGTAAGTTTCATATTTCATACACCAGATGTATCCCCTGAGAACTTGACACAAATCAGTTTTGCCACTTGGCAGATGTTTTGTTTGATAAGGAATTCTGAGATCCAGGGTTCCAAATCTTGGCTCTTAGTAATCTATAGCAAGAAACGTGATAGGGATCAGAAAGAAATACAGGAAGTCAGGCTATATCACTTCTAAAGTGGTCTAAAATTCTTGGTATCAGCAAAATTATTCCATATTACAATAAAAGTAGTTCACTACAGAACAGCAATGGAAACCATGGTGGCAAGTGGTTAAGCGCTACATCGGCTAATCCAAGGGTCAGCAGTTCAAATCTAACAGGTGCTCCTTGGAAACTCTATGGGGCAGCTCTACTCTGTCCTATAGGGTCACTATGAGTCAGAATCGACTCAAGACAGCAGTGGGTTTGGGTTCTCATAGAAGGGCATTATGTAACATCTTTCTGACTCAACAGAACTTGGCTTTTTTTAGTTTTTCTTTTTTTTTTTTAAAGTGTTTTCTTTGACACGAGGAATCATTCTAACTCCCTTGGACTGGCCATGTCTGATAAATTAATAATGTTGTGTATGTAATATATCCATTTTTCATACATAAGGGATACACGCATTTTTACCATTTATTTCCTTTCTACACTCTCCTCATTCCCCATAATCCCTATCTCTCAGTACCTGGCTAACAAACTGAACATACCCTCAGTTATTTACGCACATGCTAAAAAGAGTGAAACATGAGTGAAAGGAGAGCTCCTTAGCTCTGGAGAGATTTATGACACTCTCCAGCTGAGTCCCTAGGTGACAAAAACCATTAAGTGTTCGACTAAGCAAAAGGTTGAGAAATCAAACTCATGCAGAGGTGCCTTGGAAGAAAGCCCTGGTGATCTTCCTTGACAGTTCACAGCCTTGAAGACTCCACAGAGTGTTTCTATTCTGTACATAGGAGGTCTCCATGAGTCAACAGGTGTCTCGGGGTTTATTCTCCACTTAAATGAAAATGTTCCTTGAAAAGGCACCCAAAAAACTCAATTGTCTCCCAACCTGAGTACAGACATTCTAAATACTGTCAGATGGTACTGAGAAGGCCCGGGACTTGGAGCTTGTCTCTAGTTCCTCTACTGGGCTACTGAATCCTGCCATCAACAAGAGAATGCAGTGATGGCGAACAGGACCAGGAGAAAAGCCTTTCAATTCCATGGCTCATATTCCAGTTATGCTTTTATTTCTCACTCCACGGGGAGCCTAGATGGATACTAACACCCACTCTTAGGGTCATCACAGGGTCTCTTCTAGCTATGTGGCTGGAGCTTTCAGAACAGCACAACTGGACACTAAGCCCAGGATCCATCTATGCTGTTATCACTGTTTTGTCGCGGTGCTGTGACCATTATTAGCCATTCCCATGGCTGTTAGGCCAATTGCAACTCACAGCGACCCTGAAGGACAGAGCAGAATTGCCCAAGGGGTGTCCATGGAGAGCTGGTGGTTTCAATGTGCCAACCTCTTTGGTTAGCTGATGTAGCTCACCATAGCTCTCAACTGCTGTGCCAACAGGGCTCTGTTACTATTAAGACACTGTCAAGTTGACTTTTCAGGCCTATTGTTCACATCACAGAGGCTATAATGATCTTTGCGACTGATACATGCTTCACACAGATTATCAAACTATTCAGTTAAGATTAGGAAACCCTGGTAGCTAGTGCCTAAGAGTTGCTGCAGCTAACCAAATGATCAGCAGTTAGAGTACACCAGAACCCCCTGTTTAAAAGGACTCGGAAGCTGTTTCCCCTAGAAACAGCAGGGGAGAGTGTCCTGATCGATTAGCGGTGACTGCCTTGAACAGGAAGAAAGTGGCAGCGGCATGAAAAGGAAAATGCAATGAATTATGCCTCTCCTTTGTTCATCAGTGTCTCCATAATTTTTGGAACTGCACAAGTCTTTTGACACTTTCATTATATGAGAACTGTACTGTTAATATTAAAAGAGAGAGAGAGAGAGAATTCTATTGAATTTGAAGCTGCTCTGCTCCTCTATGTTTTTGCTACAGACAGCCTTCTGACCTGTCTTCAAGGTTGTAAACAGCTACCAGATTTTAAGAGTCCGACCAAGCTTTACCTCAATACTTCCCAACTGACTTCAAATAATCTGGTCAGAATTCTTTTCCCATTTTTACTGTGGTATGGTCAAATATCCCTGTAATCTAACACTAACTTGATAACAAAAGCAACTCAATGCAATTTCAATTCTTCCTATCAGCCTGATCTCATGCCCAAAAGACACTAGCTTGTGTTTCAAAAACAAAAGGCTTGAAAGAATGCCATTGAGTTCATAAACTTTCTTTTTTAATTTCCTTCATACTTCACTTGGCGTTGGCTGGCATACTTCTTGTGTCTTTCACCTTTGCACATCTCCTGGGTCCAGAATCCAGGGCATCCACTTTCTGGGTTATTTTATTGTTCTTCCCTTAGAAGACTCATACTCTACCCTAGTGGCTTCCAAGTAGTCACTCTCTTTTGTCTTTCTGATCACTGCACACTCTTTCTTTGGACTCTCCAACCACTCCACACTAATTTTTATAAATAAGATACAAGATGTTTACTTGTACAGATGGGTAACACCAAATAATGGCAACACACTAAACTGAGATGTCCAATGAACGAACTGTCTTGGAAGAGATACAACCAGAATGTTCCTTAAAAGCAAGGATGGTGAGACCACATCTCCCATACTTCAGACGCGTTATCAGGAAGGATCAGTCCCTGGAGAAGGACATCATGCTTGGTAGAGGGTCAGCACAAAGGGAGAAAAACCCTCAACAACATGGACTGACTCGGTGGCTACAACAGACTCAAGTGTTAACAACTGTAAGGATGACACAGCACAAGGCGTTGTCTCGTTCTGTAGTACACAGGGTCATTCTGCGGCAGAACCAACGTGACATCTAACAACTAAGGAGTCAGAGGGTAGACTAGAGAAGATCAACTGCTGGGACAGACAACCTACAGCCTCAGTGGCTTAATACAATGGTGTCTACTTTTGTTACATTCATATCACAGTCTAACCTAAGTGACAAGTGAGCTTCGCTCAATGAAGACATTCAGGAGACTCAATGTCTCCCAGCTGGATGCTACCTCATCCTCTCATTGCCCGGAATCTTCCACTAAATCCCCTGCCTCTGGCCAACAGATGAGGAGAGACACAGAGAACAGGGAAAAGGCACCTCGTCCTTAAAGACCTTAGCCTACAGTGACACAACTCACCTCTACACCACTTCCAACTGCATTCTCTCCACTATGGTCTATCAAGCTTCCAAAAATCTGCTGCTGTGAAGCTGATTCTGTCTCATGGCAATCCTAGGTGAGTCAGCTAAGAACTGTGCTCCACAGGCTTTGCAATATGATTTTTCAGGAGTAGATCACCAGACCTTTCTTCCAAGGTACCTCTGGGTGGGCCTGAACCTGAAATGTGTTGGTTATCACTCAAGCATACTAACAGTCTGCAGTACCCACAAATTCCAGGGAAGCGGGGACACTGGTCAAGTGGTTTGCTCATGAAGAACAAAAGCTATCAGTGAGCACTAGCTCTGAAAGTATTGTGGTTAAGAGGCAGTAGTTCAAATCTACCAGCTGCTCCTTAGAAACCCTATGGGCCAGTTCTACTCCGTCCTACAGGGTCACTATGAGTTGGAATTCACTCCTTAGTCACAGTATTCTTTTTTTCTTTAACCAAAGAATGCTATTTTGAGCTCTATGCTTTAATTTCTGATAAGATTAGCAAATTAATATTTACTAAGCCTATCCCAAAAAGTTGTTCTCAGTATCAAGTTAATAAGAGAAATGAAAGGTTTCTTAACCTGTAAAGTGCCACAAAAATACATGCAACATTGGTCTCTAGACATCACTAAAGATTCTTTTTCAGACCACTTAGAATACCGAAATTCATGAATACAGAAATATTTTATGGGTTTAGGACCTTCTCCTGAACTTTATTTCCATCAAAAGTCACTTCTTTCCTATTCATAGTCTCATACTACAAATTATCTTGATTTCTCAACATGCAATTTTCTCTCTCATTGGAAGCTGTTTTCAAACAAGAGCCTATTTTTAATATGTCCCGTTGGTTAATATAAGCAATGAAAGAGGCAATACAATAAAAGTAAATCATGAAGCAAATACCTGGGAGTAAGCCAGGCAGATCACTCAGCTAAGAGCTCCATACACACACACCAGGTTTAACACCAATGTGAATCAAATCTAGGCTCAAAAGAACTATTATACATCATGCATCTCCAAGGTAGCTTAAAAATAGGCAAAACCGCAAACAGTAAGCCTAAGACTGGCTGGCCGATGTGGAGTTACATTCTTTGAGCTTTTAAGAAACTTGCTCACGTCCTTTGTGTACGAAGGATGAACACAAACATCACAGGCTGTTCCACTGCCTTCCATCGCCTCCCGGTTCACCATCGAATCTTCCACTCACACCTTTCAAGTAGCTCTGCAAATTCAGCCTATTTGCTGAAACCTGACTATATTCTCACACAAATAATGTACATCTTCTACATGTGTTTGCCAACTACGCCATTCCCCGCAAAATATTCTGTAAGCACAGGAGGCTTTTTTTTAAAAAAAAAAAAAAAAAAAAAAAAAACAGCACTGTGTAAGAACAGGAAACCGTGGTGGCAGGTGGCTAAGTACTACGCCTGCTAATCATGAACAGTTCGAATCTGCAGGCCCTCCTTGCAAACTGCATGGGGACAGCTCTACTCCATCCTCTAGGGTCGCCTCTAGGGTCCACTCAGCAGCAGTGGGTTTGGATTAGGATATAAGAATAAACTGGCACAGTGGTACTTACAAAAATATCTCGCAGGGGAGGGCACAGTGGGGGCTCAAATGTAGAAGACATACATTATTTCTGTAAAAGTGCTGTACTCAATTGAACAATGGCACATCACTACCTTCTCCTTGACTTTTGTGGACCGGACCCCCAAACCCTCTGACACCAGACCATTCTCCCTCCTCTCATGTCAAAGGTATCCTTTATCGCCACGACCACTTTCCCCAACGAAATTTGATGGGGAGATTAGAGACAATAAGAAAAAAGGCTACCATCTTAATAGGAAGGAAGGAAAGAGGGGGACAGAGAGAAAGAGAACCCAAACCTACCGCCACAGAATCCATTCTAACTCATAACAAGCCGATAGAACAAAAGAGAAACGCCCCCATAAAGTTTCCACGGAACACCTGATGGCTTTCAACTGCTGACCTTTTGGTTAACAGACGCAGCTCTTCAGCACTACACCATATGGCAGAATACAGGTATTAAGCCACTTACATAACCCATTTATTATTTGATTCCACTAGATGCTTATTCTTCTTAAGTACCTTGCCACTACCGAGGAAACAAAAGTGGTTAAAATTCCTCTGGGACATCAGTGGTTCAGTGGCAGAATTTTCACAGCCATCTGTCAGTGAAGGCTTGAGTGTTGCTAGGATGCTGGGATACACTTCCAAAAATCAGCAAATGCAAACCTAGGGATCACAATGGTCCTGTCTATAACCAGTCATGGGATGGCCCAGGGCCACCAAGAGGATGGCAGAGCACCAGGCAGCATGTCCCTGGATTGTCTATGGGGTTGCCATGATTTCAGAGACACTAACAACAAGAAGCCTCCTCAAGGAACTCACATTCTGAGGAACACACCTTGATCAACTCTCTGTATTTGACAGAAGTCTCAGAAAACACTCTATGGCTGTGAGAAAATGGATCTTGTCAATTAAGTTTCTATGGGACGGAATTATGGAATTATTTTGCATAACAAACCATAGCCGTTGAGTCAATTCTGACTCATAAGTGATCCTATAGGCCAGAATAGAACTGTCCCATAGAGTTTCCAAGGAGTGCTTGGTGGATTTGAACACCCGACTCTTCGATTAGCAGGTGTAGCACTTAACCACTATGCCACCAGAGTTTCCATTCTGCATGTGTCGGAATGTTAAGGGATCTGAGAAGTGACATCCAGAAGCCAAAGCCACAGTCATCCAGTCCATTCTGACTCAGCATGGCCCCAGAGAGAAGTCCCATAGTAAAAGCAAAATAAAACAGTAAAAGCAAAACAAGACAGTCAAAGCAAGCACTAGGCTGGCTCCACATACAGCAAAACAAACAATAGTGGGCTTCGACAAAGTATGTATGTAGGGACAATTTTTTGTACATAAATCTGTTACAACACATAAACAGAATTTTCTAAACAACAGGGTGAGAAGTATTGATTTAGACCCAGAGAATATGTTGAATTATGAAGGATACAGATATTTTAGTAATTCAAAAGTAAACAGTATTTTCTTCTTGAAAGCATCTGGGATCATATCTCTATTGGAATAACTTTCAGTATACTATTCTAAAGAAAACTCTGTATCATTAATACTCTAATTATTAGACTTCTGTTAAATCTTATTTTAAATAATTAGGCAAATCTCTGGACACTTTACATTGCTGTCAAAACACGTTCTCTTGTAGACAATGGGAAAATGTATTTAAAATACTACATTTGTAACATAGGGCTAACCATTTTTCAAACCTGGATGCAATAAATAATTTTCTGGAAAAGATTCAAGAGAAAGGGAGAAACCAGCAGAGACAACAGCGATGGATGAGAAACAGAAAAAGTTGTGATTTTTCTCTCGGTAACCAAAAGACACAAAACTTCCAGAGGTATTCAATTTATAGAAGCCTGTAACCTCCAAGTAAATTCACACAGATAACACTCACACTGACAACAACTTTTAGAGTGTAAGTCTGACACAAAATCTGATTTGCAGTCATTCCTACCGAAATATAACTGATCGCAGATTTGGTGTATTTTCACAGAAAAGGTGAATTTACAAGGAAAAAAGAAACATGACTAGGGAAGGAAATAAACATACCCACTAGCAAACTACAAAAATGACAAAGAACAATAATACATTTTCTTCAGATTAAAAACATTTAATTCCTGCATATGCAAAGGAATACTATTTGCTTTGGCCTAGACATTTTTATATAAAGTCAGAAAATAAAACCAACTTCACAAATCAAAATCCTGATTGCTTTTGGAGTTGTGTGTAACACACCACCTATTAAGCGTCAGCTTTGATAGCCTGTGTACTAGTAATTTTCGTCTGTTCGGCTTTGAAGGGTGGACCAGGCACTGGTATCAGCACAGAGCTTTCTAAGCGGAGTACTTCGAAGGTGACCGTAGTGATTTTCAGCGGTGAGGTATGGAGCACTTTTTCTAGGATGCGTGCACAAACTTAACTGTCAGACGTGATATTTAGAGGGACCCAGGAAGGCCTCACCACAGAGCAGACAAGTAAGAAAGAATGAGTGAAGTGAGGCACAGAGAGAATTCTAAACACTAGGCCGACCATGCACAAAGGTCTGATGGTAACCGAAATGAAATATATAAACAAGGGTCTGGTGACATGGGAAGGTACAGAGGAACCTAAGAGACAGACCTTATCCTCTAGTCCCAGGAAAGAAAATTTGACTTTATTTCATGTTAGAGACCTTTCAACGATACTATGAATCCAGACAGGAATTGCTTCTGCTACAAAATGTTCAGAAAACCACAAAAAAATTGCATTCTTTTTAAATAATCCTGTCAAATTTCTCATCAACCATTTCATCTATGATCAGAGGTGTGCAGAAGAACGAGGGCTTCCCACCACTTACCAAGAACTGTTTCTACATGTTAGCCTTTTTCTCCCTCCTTAATCAAATTAGCTACAAAATGCTTCTGAAATCAAGAAAGTAACAATAACATTGCCTGGCCTAAGAAATTATATTTTTCTCTCATTCAATAAACACAAGTTTGTGTTCTAACAGTCGTCCGGCCTCATGATAAAATTTAGAGGTTCTACTCAAGAAAATCGTACCCGTGGAATTAGGTTCACAACTAAATAAAAGAGTATGTGGACAATGAATAGTTCAGTCTCATTTTCTCAGAATTGACTATACTTTGAAAACTCCACTGGCCTAGTGGTTAAGAGCTGTGGCTGCTTACCAAAAGGTCAGCAGTTAGAATCCACAGGCCCTCCTTCGAAATAGATAGACATTTACATATTTGTAGGAGGCATCAGTCCCTTGGAAAGGACATCATGCTTGGTCAAGCAGAAACTAAAACCAAATCCACCCCACTGCTGTACAGTCAATGTTGACAGATAGGGTAGAACTACCCCATAGGGTTTCCAATGAACACCTGGTGGATACAAACTGCCCACCTTTTGGTTAGCAGCGGTGGCTCTTAACTTGAGGGGCTGTAACAATAACAGTACATATATATGTGCGTATGTATGTTTAGGGTTGCTATGAGTCAGCATTGACTCAATGCCACTAGGTTGGGTTTTGGTCTTATGTATGTGTGTGTGTATATATATATGCGTGTGTGTGTGTTTGTGTGTATGCACATATATACATACATACACACACACATACATACATATACACACACATACATATATATACACACAAATGCACATGAAAAACAAAGCATTGGGATTGGTAGAAGACTTATTAACAACCTGCAATAGGCAGATGATACAACTTTGCTTCTTGAAAGCAAAGAGGTCTTGACACTGACGAAGAGCAAAGACTACAGCCTTCAATACAGATTACACTTCAACGCAAATCAAAAATCATTACAACTAGATCAATAGCAAACATCTGGATAAATGGAGGAAAGACTGAAGTTGCCAAGGATTTCATTTTACTTGGATCCACACACAACACCCATGGAAACAAGAGTCAGGAAATCAAACAATGTGTTGCCTTGGGCAAACCTTCTGCAAAAGACATCTTCAAAGAGTTGAAAATACAGATGTCAGTTGAGGACTACGGTGTGCCTGACCCAAGCCATGGTATTTGAAAGTTGGACAATGAATAAGGAAGACCTAAGAACTGACACATGGGAATGATGTATTAATGAAGAATACTGAACACAGCAGGGACTGCCAGAAGAACGAACCAATCTGTCTTGGAAGAAGTACAGCCAGAATGCTCCTTAGAAGCAAGGACAGCTGATCTCATCTCCCATACTTGGAACATGTCATCAGGAGGGCCAGTCCCTGGAGAAGGACATCCCGCCTGGCAAAGCAGAGAACAAGCAGAGAAGAGGAAGACCTTCAGTGAGATGGACTGACACAGTGGCTGCAACCGCGGGTACCAACCCATCTACCGTCGTGAGGATGGTGCGGACCAGGCAGGGCCGGGTTCTGTCCTCCGCCCAGTGACTAGGAGTTGGACTCTAACTCCTCACTTAATCAACTACCTTGTCATTCAACACTGAGCACTTATGACAACAGTAATCAATTTACTATCTGACTCTTTTGCATATTAATGAGAAGCCAAGCTGAGAAGGGGAGGAGGCAGTGGGGAAAAGTGGTCAGAGACAGCTAAGATCAATGTCCCAAGGGTTTACATTCCCTGGGTCGGGAAGCTCACAGGAGGCGGGGTGGCAGGCCTGGGGGCAGGCTGCAGCAGCTGAGGCCTCAGGAGGTGCACGCAGGGCTCAGAAGTCTCTTCTTTCAAAAAGGCCTATCTGCCCACCTTCACAAACTCAGCTGGGCACAAGCTGCCAAGCCTTAGCTGCCTGAAGCAGTTGCCCCTTGCCAAGCTGATCTCCAGGACTGCAGCTACAGGAGGGCAGAGAGGTGTGACACACAGGTCCTTGCGGAGGCCTGGAGCCAGGTGGCGGTGGGCCTCTGCTGCTTTGGAGATGGTGGGCATCCCTGGACCACCGTCACCGTCACCAACCTCCCAGCCCCCCCATGGCTCTGCAGTGGTGGGTACGGCATGGTGTGGGAGGCGGGGAGCCACCACGCCACACCATGCCACACCATGCCCCGGGCATCCTGAGACCAGAGAGAAGCCCCTGAGAGGCACTGAACGGACAGGAGCCACAGTGGAGCCGAAGGTGCAGCATGGCCCTGAATCTCACATGATGCCAACCTTGTAGACAACTTTCTCTCTGCAATGTCGCCATGTCTGTCAGTCTGTCACACCGTGGTGGCTTGCGCATTGCTGTCATGCTGGAAGCTAGGCCACTAGTATTTCAAATATCAGCAAGGTCCTTCACGGTGGACAGCTTTCAAAACAGCTTCCAGACTAGGATGGGCTCCCAGTCAAAAGGCTCGCAGTTGGAATCCATCAGCTGCTGCTGGGGAACCCCATGGGACAGTTCTACTCTGTTCTATAAGGTCTCAGAGAGTCAGAATCGACTCAGGGACAATGAGATACATAGTAAATATACATATGTATGCATACACATATACAACACATCTATCAGATGTGTACACAGTCTCAGCAGCTGTGTGTCAGATGTGCTGGCTGTTTCCCACGCATTGTCTCTGTTTTGAGTAACTACTGTGGCTTCTAAGAACGTGCCAATCCTTGAAAATGTTCACTAAAAGCCAGAGACAAGGAAGAGGAAAAGTGAGAGACGCAGAAGGTTTGACAATGTACCTGCAGCCGGTGTTAAGTTCCTGAGGCATGATTTCCGTAACTGCTGGAACAGTAATGCTAAGAGCATTCCGTACGACTCCTGACATTAGTGTAAGGTGAACAGCTGGATGGCAATATCCCTCTGCCTTTTTATTTCAAAGTTGTATCTGTGCTTGTGCTTTACCAGGCTCTCCTTAGTCTCCTGCGAAACCGCAAAAACCACAAAACCATTCTTTTATCACTGAGCAGAGGAAAACTACTGTGAGCTTAGCTCCAATTTCCTCTGGAGGAGATTCCACATCTGGGACCTCCTGTTGAAACAGCCTGGAAACTGTCCCCAGGGACAATATGCGGAAACATTTGGGAAGGAAAAAGAAGCCACCTTTGTACAAGAAACCAGATAGCTTGGTACCACTCTGCTTTGGGGCTACGCACAGCAGTTCTACTGTCTCTTTTCACTGCTTTCTCCTGTTCTTAATGTACTCAATAAATATCTTCTCACTGCTTAAAAAACCACAGTCAGCTGCTTCTTAGTCAAAAAGGGAGTAACCTATAAAATTCCAGACGGAAACCAATGAGGTCTGGAAGCCCCCATGTGCTCAAGGAGGAAAAGGAGAGAGCACAATTCACCATCACCAAACATGGAATTATAAAGACTGCTATCATATTTAGTATCCACCACTGGGAGATGATTTCCAAATTCTGACTGTCTTCCCTGTATGTCCATGCTCCTGCTCCTGGTAAGCCCAGCAAACTTTCCTGTAACAGGCTTGGCCACATGACACACTGTGGCCAATGACTTTAGCAGGTGTGACACACACTGAGTCCATGCAGAGGCTCAAATGTGACTGGGTGACTCAGCCTGCTTCATTTTGGTGGACTGCTTACCGTTGGAAACTCGGGTGGTACAGTGGTTAAGTGCTACATCTGCTAACCAAAAGGTCGGCAGTTCAAATTCACCAGGCTCTCCTAGGAAACTCTATGGGGCAACTCTACTCTGTTCTGCAGGGTTGTTATGAGTCAGAATCAGTTTGATGGCAGTGTGTTTGGTCTTGGTTTTACCCTAAGAATGAGCGGCATGAGCCAGGTGAGGGCTGCTCTGTTGGCTTGAGGCCCACAGTGAGAAGATGGACAACCCACAGACACCATGTCATATGGGAATGAAGTACATGGGGTAGCCACGCCATAAATACTGGGAGGTGGCTTTTCACCACAGCAAAGCCAACTGAAACCCTTTCCTACAAAACTAATGAAAAATGAACCATTGTCCTTGGATCAAGTCTGACGCACAGCAAACCCATACATGTCAGAGTACAACAGTGTCCCATACGGTTTTCAGGAAATACGACTGTTACGCAAGCAGATTACCAAGGCTTTCCTCCTTGGCACCACTGGGTGGATACAAGCAGCCAAGCTTTAGGTTATCAGTCAAACACAAGTCATGTGCCTTAACAAAACTGGTGAACAGGACATTATAACATTCAATTGCCTCACCATCAAAAAAACAAAAATCCTCACAACGGGCCCAGTAAGTAACATCATGATAAGTGGAGAAAAGATTGAAGTTGTCAAAGATTTCATTTTACGTGGGCCCACAATCAACATCCATGGAAGCTACAGTCAAGAAATCAAAAGATGCACTGCACTGGGGAAATCTGCTGCACAGGATCTCTTTCAAGAGCTGAGAAGAGATCACCTTGAGGACTAAGGTGCACCTGACCCAAGTCCTGGTGTTTTCAATGGCATCAGATGCATGTGAAAGCTGGACAATGAATGAGGAAGACAGAAGAAAAAGTGATGCCTTTGTATCATGGTGTTCGAGAAGAATATTGACTGTACCGTGGACTACCAAAAGAACAAACAGATTTGTTCTGGAAGAAGTCCAACCAGAGTGCTCCTTGGAAGTGAAGACGGTAAGACTGTGTCTTGAATATTTGGACACGTTGTCAGGAGGGATCAGTCCCTGGAGAAGGACATCATGCTTGGTAGAGAGGAGTGTCAGTGAAAAAGAGGAAGACTCAATATGACGGAGCGACACAGTAGCTGTAATGATGGCCTTAAGCATAAAAATGATTGTGGGCACAGCTCAGGAGAGTGCAGGGTTTCATTCTGCTGTGTATCGGGTCACTATGAGTCAGAACCCCCTGAACAGCACTTAATAACAAAGACATTCAATTGAGGGCCATTAGATCAACACTGAAGACTCAAAGTGCTTACACCTGGGTTGGGTGTAATAACAAGGGTAAGAAGGCAGGAGAGGAAATATCTCACGATCCAGCTGTCAGGCTTGAATCCTATCTAAAAGCCGGAATCATGGGATGACTGTACACATCAGTATTTCTCAGAACTACAGAGCCTGGTAGGTAATTTCTGGGTCACAAGTCTATCTTAATAGCTGTGCTCTACAACTTCTTTTTTTTTTTTCTTTTTTCTTTTCCTGGCACAGTAAAAGTTGTTTAATCACACTTGAAGAATCCAAAAAGATTAAACTCAGTAAAATTTGGCAATAACAAGAGATGAATGTATGCTTAATTGGAAAGCCTTTCCAAACTCACAGGCAAGCTTTGCATGGGAGGAGACCCCACACTCACCCTACTGACAAAAGCACTGCCTTACAGAGAAGGAGCATCTCAAAGCCAGCACCTACGTCTAGCCTTCACAGCACACACAGCATACTAGGCAAAAACTTTTCTGAGGACACAGCATTCATGTGAAGTTGGGAGTCCTTTCATCTGTCAATAAAGGATGAATTTCTAATACTCCATCATAATTTTTGTTATCACAGAATGCACACCCTTTTTTCAACATCCTCCAATAAAAGAAAAAAAACCTGAGAATTTATGATCCTCTGAGTGAATTTCTAACAAGTAATGAAATTCAGATGAACTGTATAATGCCTCCTCATTTTCTTCATGAAACCTATCAGTTCAACTCTTTGCCTTGAGGACAGATGCTAAACAGTTGCTCTGGCAAGTTATTAAATCAAGTTTCTGGTTTTTTTTTGGCAGGGCCTTTCAACATACTCCTGACAGAATGATGAGACAGACAAAAGAAGTGTATCAACACACTGCATACAATTAAAAGTTAAAAAGAATCATGACTAGGAGAATCTAAATAGATGGTCAATGAGCTTCTCAAGAAACTACTACTTTTTCATCACAAATATATAGGGTCAATTTTTTTTTTTTTCCATATCATGTAACAAGCAGAATTCAATTCCACTACCATGAGTCAGAATCAAGTTGATGGCAATGGGTTTGGCTTTTGTCTTTGGTCCTGGCAGCAGAGGATGAGCGGGCCTTTTTCCTGAGGTGCTTCTGAGGGAGTCTCAACTGCCAGTCTTTCAGATGTCAAACAGAAACCTGTAGCCAGCCAGTCAATTCCAACTCCGAGAACAGAGCAGAACTGCCCTATAGTGTTTCCACAGAGCAGCCGGTGGATTTGAACCGTTGACTTTTTGGTTAGGAGCCATAGCTCTCACTACTGTGTCACCAGGGCTCTCCTTTCAGGTTACTAAGGATGAATTTACCAAGGTTCTCTTTTCATGTTTTCGAAAGCATGCTTTATTCAAATGTCAGTAATCTTTGGAGCCCCTTGCATAGTTCAAGACAGCTGCATTCTTAAAATCTAAGCCACGAATAACAGAAAAACAATGTCTGAATAGTGAACAGATTTCTCATTAGTCATCCATGTTTTCTTTTATAAATCCCTTATTATCTAACGTGTTATTTCAAAGAACATATATTTTCCACATTCCAGTCACCGTCATTAATCACTTACTGCGGTATTCTGTTGGTAGATATCTTAATGAAGCCTAAGTAGTTTGATCTTCATAAGTCTGTATGCTATCAAGTTGATTCTGACTCACAGCAACCCTACAGGACAGAGCAGAACTGACTCACAGAGTTTCCAAGGAGCATCTGGTGGGTTTGAACTACTGATCTTTTGGTTAACAGCCATAGCTCTTAACCACTGTGCCACCTATCACAATATTATATTTAAGAAAACATGCTGTCATCAAGAAAAATGCATCTAAATTATTACTTGTTGTATTGCAGTAAACCCTCAAATTCCACTTAGACAAGCAGCCAGCCAGCCAAGAAGAATCAAAGGCAGCTTTTCCATTCCAGAACTTTCGCAATTGTCAAGCAACTGCTTTATCCTCACAATGTACTTAAATTCACTTCTTCTGTTCAGTACCCTCCTGTACAAAGAGTGGATTCAATTACGTGGTTCCATACCGAACTTCAGGTCAGCAGTTAATAGCAAAGATGTATTATGATGTGCTTTTATCATTTCTAAGGAGTGAGGAAAATAATACACTGTATTATAGAGCTTCAGCCATAGTCCATGTCTTCATCCATTTGTCAAAGGAGATCCACAATTTACTTTAGCGGTACACAAAAGGGGAAATAACATTTTTTCATGGGGAATAATTAGAGAAAACCCTTGCTTTTAACATCACTAAACAATGAACCACCTAGCATCAAAATAAAATAATTTTGAAGTTGCATTAACTCTGACATAGCATTTTCAAACACCCTTTAGCTAGTGTCTGAATTACTAGAACACTTGACTATGATTATTTGCAGTGTCTCTGCTCCATGAAGACCACTGCCTAGTTTAGCTCATCCAACTTAAATTGAAAAGTGAAAACATGATAGTTGGGCATTCTTAATGAAGGTAAGATTTGTACAGGAAAAGGAAGAAATAAGAATCCTATCTAGCACTATGAGGAAAAACAAAATTTCCAGCACAGGAAAGGTAAAATAACACATTGTTTCCATTCAGTTTATTACGATCACATAAAATTAATCTATATTAATGCACAGTGATTTCCTAAACACTACTGCCTATTAGTGTTCTTCCTTGATCGCCCTTGAAGGCTAGTTTTAAGACTATGCATCCCTACCTTCAAAATTATTTTTAATCTCCCTGAATGCTGTGTTTGCCATCATACTGTCTCATTTACTGGCCTCATCTATTATGGTTAGTTGCCTTCAAGCCAACAAGTTCCTGGTAAACTCATGCATAACAGAGCAACACTTCTCCCTTCCCTCTGCCATCCTGGTTTTCACTAAAAACCAAACTCATTGCCCATGAATATATTCTAACTCACAGGGACTCGGGCAGGACAGACCAGAACTGCCCTGTCATCAGGTTTCCAGAAGTCGACTGCCACACCTTCCTCCCGCAGAGCAGCTGGAGGGTTTAAATCCCCCACAGTTCAGTTGGCAGCCGAGGGCATTAACAATCTGCAGTGCCCAAGGACCTGAGTCTTTAAAGGAGGATATAACAAAGGACATAAAATTTAGTTCATTCTGGAAGCAAGACAGTGGAGGAGACTTGAGCTAGAGTCAGCAGCACTCAGTCAGTTTATGTATTTGTCAAACTTCCAATAGTTCTGCATATTGAGAAGGCTTCACTGGAACGAGATGCAGGACAGGTGGTCTGAGACCACATTTATGCAGCACTCTTTAGGGGGATGGCTTAGTCATCTCGTGCTGTAAAAACAGAAGAACTAGCCCAAGTAGATGGCTTTAAAAAGAGAAATTTATTTTGTAACAGGCCGGTAGGCTAAAAATCCAGATTCAAGGTTTCGGCTCCAAGGGAAGGCTTTCCCTGTCGGCTCTGGAGGAAGGTCCTTGTCGTCAATCTTCCCCTGGACCAGGAGCTTCCGATGCACAGGGACGCCCGAGTTCTTTCCAAAGGACTCAGCTCCCAGCACTGCTTCTGGGTGGTACAAGGTCTCCAACTCTGTTTGCTTCCCTTTCCGTTATATCCCAAGAGATTGCCTCAAGGAACAACACAATCTTAAACACTGAGTCCTGCCCCCATGCACCCATGCACACAACTGCCACCCATCCTCCCTCATTAACATCACAAAGGCAAAGTTTACAACATAGAGGAACAGCCCACAACACACAGCCTAGCTAAACTGCTACACACATATGCTGGGGGACACCATTCGATTCATGACAAGAGTTATACCCACTAAGAATAGCCACGCCAAGTGCCGTCGAGTCGGATCCACTAAGAATATGAAAAGCTGTTTTATACTTCTCTCTAGAAAAACAACTAATATGCATGGCTGTATCAAAGACTGACTATTTTTTAAAGATATCAGCAGTCAAAGAAGAAAAGACGACAACTATCTAGAGAAATTAAAGCTTTCTTTTTGGTGAAATACGATTTTAAGAGGTTCAACTAACAAATGTTTCAAATCTTTAATGTTCTTTGATTCTCTAGAGAACATTATTTTCTGTGAGAAATAAATTTCAAAATGGTCCATCTTCAGAACAAAGGCTAAGACAAGAAGTTACTAATCTAAAGAGAAAGGGGGAGGGGAGGGAGGAGAAAAACTGTTTGGAATGCAAGAGATATAATCTTAAGAGAGAATGCATGCTGAGACTGAGATCACCTGACAGTCCTCAGCCAATGAGGAAATGAGGGAGGGACAAAGGACCTAGGGCCTGGGAATGGCTTGCAAGGAACGACCGGATGTCCCACGCCCGACTAGCCTCCTCTGTGGGCACGGGTACCTGATTTTGCAAAACCATCCAATAAAACCTCCCTCTTGCTAACTAAATTTAAATGGGATTTCTTGAGTATTCATTGGAAAAAGACTGGTATCTACCTATGGGTGACCTCACAAGGTATAAGGGGGCCTGCCTCCCTCATCGATGCGGGGTCCTAGCTGGGGCTTTATAGTGGCCCGCCAGCCATCAGGAGGGACAGAAACAGCATGGCCGATGTTTCTCTCCTTTTCTAATGCTGTATCAGTATTTCCCTGTAGCTTGCTTACACAAAGTAAGAAGGAACAGTAAAGAGGATACACAGATAAGTCTGCTTCCTAGGTTAGGAGCAATTGAATACATAAGAGGTCTGACAATTAAGTCCAAGAACTTAATTGTCCTAAATGTTACATACCTCATTGCTATTACTACAGGCACCTTTGAAGTACCCCCTTGGGAAGCTATGCCCCGACGCCAGAGCCTAGTCCAACCTTCAAATAGATTTGGGAACTCTTTTCTGGAATAGCCGTTGTGCACAACCGCACAGTGGTAAGTTTGTCACTTAATTATATGGCATTCTGTGAGGGAGTTTAGAGCCAGTAAACGACTGTTTTGGAACACCCTCCCTACTCACCTGATCTGGCCCCCAGTGACTTTTTTCTTTACCTAAATACAAATGAAATACTGAGAGGAAGACATCTGGATGACGTTCAGGACATCAAGAATAATACAATGACAGTTCTGATGGCCATTCCAGAAAAAGAGTCCCAAAATTACTCTGAAGCACGGACTAGGCACTGGAGTCAGTGCACAGCTTCCCGAAGGGAGCGCTCTGAAGGTGACCATAGTGATATTCAGCAATGAAGTACCCAGCACTTTTTCTAGGATGAGTTCACGGAGTTAACTATCAAACTTCATGTTACACTAAGAATACGGAGCCATAAACACGTTTTTACGTGCCACCAAGTCAACTCACCGCGATCCTGTAGAACAGAGTAGAACTGTTTTCTGGAGTTTCTTGGGCTATAATCCTTACAGGGGTAGTTTACCTGGTCTTTTCATCCGTGCAGCCACTGGTGGGTTTCAGCCAGCACCCTACTGGTTAGCAGCCGACTGTTTAACCACTGTGTCACCAGGAATGTTGTACTGGAGCGTACTCATATAAAGGAAATTGTGGTGGCCTAGTGGTTAAGTGCTGTGGCTGTTAACCAAAAGGCTGGTACCTCAAATCTACCAAGTGTTCCTTAGAAACTTTATAGGACATTTCTACCTTGTAGGATCACTAAGAGTTGGAATCAACTCAATGGTAATGGATTTGGTTTATGATAAAATATCTTTAAAAAACTGTATTCTTGTTTGGACAGAAAAACGTATCACAACAATATACCATATGTTTGTCTTTATAGGATAAAACTCTATAATAATGATGTTATAAACATCACAGCCAAAGCCATTGCCGTGAAGTTGTTTCTGACTCACTGAGACATACAGGACAGGGCAGGGCAGAACGGCCCCACAGGGTTTCCAGGGAGTAGCTAGTGGATTGCAATTGTTGGCCTTACTGTCGACAGCAGAGTTCCTACTCTTACCCACCAGGGATCCAGCGATGGTACAGAAACCACAGTCTCTTGGACTTTATTTTGGATTCACACTGTTTATTATATTTACTTACTCTATTTTGTCTGAAAGCTGTGATATGATCAAAGAGGCTGCGATTAGGAGCAGCCGTGCAGTATCATGTCCATATGGGTAAACTCCAGGCCAGACACTCATTCCAGCCGCCCTTCTGCTCTTTGACTACTGACTGCGGTCCCATCAACCAGAAAGGCACCAGACTCTAGTGCTTCCAGGGAACTGCCAGACTCAGTTAATCCAAGCAAAGGGGAAAAGAAGCCAATTATGAATTTCATTACTCTCTCAATTCTTCTTCTGAGGAACATAATAAGAACATCAAATTAAAAAAAAAAACTCACTGTAACCAAAGAATCTGAAATAAAACCAAGCTTAGCGTACAAGTTGTCATTCTGAAAGGAGACACGCCAGGATTGACGGGGGACTTGATATTTTTTCCTACGTAAACCAGCATCTTACTACCTTACCTTGCCCTTTGTTTTGTCTCACTGCTGGGTTAGAGTAGTTACTAGCTTAGTGATTCATTCTCAAATTTGCCTTTTCACGGTTTGAAGTTGCTCTGTGGAAAACACCTCCTATTTTAGCATCTGAAGACAAGTTCCATGGTTTTGCCAAATCACCAGATCAGCATCTTATCCCTTCTCCCTACCCTCTGAAACAGCGCTGAAGTTTTAAAAGACCGTCATGTATTTAGGAAACAGGGATGATCCCAATAGCTTAACTGGAGTCAGAAGAAAAAAGGTTTACCCCAGGAGGTCTGCTGCCATGGAAGACCAGGGACGCGGGCCAACGCCAGGCAGAATGGGCATCAAGGCTGCCTGAGGGAAATTCAGGCTCAAAAACACACCCAAGCCAAACACAACAAACAATGAAAGTTAATTGCCAGAGTCAGGATTGCCTTTCTAAGGGATTGCATCAGCAGGGTTTACCGGCCAGTGTTAATTAACCACAGTCAGGTTGGGACCGCTTCCTGATGTCACTGAAGCTCAGCCCATAAGCGGCAGCTCGTGCAGAGGTTAACACCAAGCTCCTGTACCACTGTGCTCATGGAAGGGCAGCAGAGCCTGAGCCTCTTCACAGCACACAACATCAAAAATAAAGAGACACACGAAGAAGCGAAATGGCACTTCTTATGGGATCGGGCAGAAAAGCATCGAGTTTCCCTGTTAGCAAGGGATCAGCTCCAATCAATTAATGATTTAATTACCTAGACTAATTAAGATAATGAAGAGCAGAGAGCCTACAATCAATTAGCTTTATCCAACCTTTCTATTTTGAGGACCCGGCTTGAAGGACTGGGCTCTGGTCTTCACTGCTATGTTAAAAGGTATAGGTATATTACAGAGCTTATTACAGGACAGAGATTCCCATCCTACCTTTAACAAAAAGACAAGGTCACCTGAATGAGTTTTTGGCTACAGAGACTAGTGATAGGGAGGAAATATTTAACAGTGCATAAGCACCACTCCGGTAGTTCTCAGGTGCTATACAGTAAGTTGGCAGTTCAGCCCACCCAGAGGTGATCCCGGACAAGGACCCAGTGATATGTTATCTGATAAGCAGTCATGAAAAATCCCAGGGAGCACAGTTCCAATCTGCGCACACAGGGATGCCATAAACCGCCGTCAACTGGAGGGCAGCTGGTTTGGGGTTAAAGTAATTAAAGGGCCAAAGCCAAGGAGGTGTACCTTGAGCACCTCTACTTCTGCAATTTGAGTTACTACGAAATTTGCATGTTAAGAATACAAAGCATCTTTTGAAATCCATCAGCAAGTAGCAGTAGTCCTTGATTACAATGCTCTTGGGACAAAAAAAAAAAAAAAACTAAGAAAGCCACTGCTGTGAGGTCCATTCAGACTCAGAGCAACTCTGTAGACAGAACAGAACTGTCCCATAGAACTCCAAGGGCCACCTGGTGGATTAATTGAACGGCCAGCCTTCTGATCAGCAGCCTTAGCGCTTAACTATTGCACCATCAAGATTTCCAGCCCTTAAATGACTGAAAGTAGATTACAGAGTGTTCAAACAAAAATCACTGTAAGCCAATAATATAGCCTGACTTGGAGTTTACTTAACACACAATTTGCAAATCAGGCCACACCTCTGAGAAGAGAACCAAAGGACTCCAGAGAGGAGAGACATCCAAACATTCTCATACCTCATCTTACAGACACTGCATTGAAAATGAGGCCAAAACAGTGTTTTCATAACAATAATTTACCCTTAAACACAGCTTTCTGTTTATAAAAATGGACTACACAGGGATAATTCTTCAACAGAGCCCAGTGCCTAAGGCGAAACAAGCTTTACGAATCACTAAGACTATTGTTTGATGGAGACTGGAGGCACAGTAGTTAAGCTCTCAGCAGCTAACAGTAAGGTCAGCAGTTCAAATCTACCAGTCATTCCTCATAAGCTATGGGACAGTTCTACTCTGTCTGACAGGATGTTTATGAATTACAATCGATTCAGTGGCAACAGGTTGGGTTGGGTTTGGCTGTGTGAGGTACAGGTCACTGTCAAGAGACCCATCCCCCCAAGGCTCAGCATTCAAAAAAATCACCTCCCAGCAATGGCCTGGATGGGCGACGCCAACTCCACTGACCCCAGAAATCTGGATTCCAGGATTAAAATTCTGTCTCTAAGACGTTAACAGAGTTCATAAGAAAGAAGTACACAGAAAGCAGGCAGCGAGGATGCCATCTTAAGACAAAAGTAATCCAAGTTATAGATATTTTTCCTTCCCATCTTTAACTCCCAAGTTAGAATTAAAGGCCTTATGATTTGATTCCCTAATTGGACTGGGTGTTAACTCGCAGGATGAAGGGCCTCTTCCTATTGTGCTGCCATCATAGACCTTATTGTGGCATGTTCCATTGTAAATATAATAAATACTGCATCAGACGGGTGAATGAGTTAATTTTTAATAAACTTTTCCCTACAGTTAAAAAACATGCCATGCCCACCAACAGTGTCCTTAGTTGTCATCTCAACCTGCCATAGCCCCTGGTGGACCTGCTGTAGTCTGAGCCAAAGGTCTGCTTCCTTGTGTATTGTCAGCAACGCTGTATTCAGCTCACACGGGGAGCTTCAGACTTACTCTTGGCTAAAAGACGCTCAAACTTGATACTTTCCAGACTGAGTCAGCTCTGCAGCAAACAAGAGAACTGATTCAAAACCTTCTGAGTGGCTTCTGAAATGCAAAGTGGGATCTCAAAATAGATGAATCAAATTTACATCTATTCTTTAACCAGCCCATTGGTGTCTGAAAGCCTAGCACATGCCAGGAAATACACAAAGGTACCCAGGACACAGATGTCATCTGTTCTATGGGGAGAACAGGTTTACATAAGCAAACGCAAGGAGTGCAAATAAACACGTAATGAGGTAAATAAAAGAAATCCAACTGTTAGTCCAGAGTAGAGTGTCTTTAGACTCCACAGACACAGGAGCAAACAATGCTTAGACAGTGTGGAATAGGGATAGATATGCGGTACCTGAAATTAGAGTGGCCAGATGTGAATCACAACTTGTACTACTTATTATGAATAGCAGCTACAGATACCTTACTTAACCTTTCCCAGCTACGTGTCTTAGTCTTCTACTGCTGCTATACGCAGAAATACCTCCAGTGGATGGTTTTCACAAAGAGAAACCCACTTCCTCACAATAAAATAGGCTAAAAGTTCAAATCCAGGGCGTCAGCTCCTGGGGGAGGATTTCTCTCTCTGTTGGCTCTGGAGGAAGGTCCTTGTCCTCAATCTTTCCCTAGTCAAGGAGCTTCTCAGGCCCAGGTATATTGAGTCCAAAGGACACAGTCTGCTTCCAGTGCTGCTCTCCTAGGGGTCTGAGGTTCGCAGCTCCGTGCGGCCTTCCCTTTTCTTCTGTCTCATAAGACATACAAAGTGGTGCTGGTCACACCTCAGGGAAACTCCTTTCTATTAGATCAGGGATGGGACGTGGAGAAGACTGTCCCAATCTCATCCTAATCCTCTTTAGCATAAAATTACAATCACAAAATAGAGTCAATCATACAACAGTGGGAATCAGGGCCCAACCAAATTGGCACACACATTTTTGGAAGAGTGTAATTTAATCCAGGAAACTACAATGTATCCCCTATTTTACAGCGGTGGCAGGGGGAGGGAGGGGAGGGAGGAAGGAGGCAATGATGATTTCTAAATCCCAAGATTGATGGAATGATCAAACAAGATCATCTGTATGAAGCATGGTGCATGTCTGGTATGCTCCATAACTGCTGGCTCCTTCTATTATTAACACTAGACAGGTCTTTTCCTGTGGATACTATGAGCCTTGGTAATGACTTTCCTTGCAGCCCTTTGAAGGAAAGCCAGTCAGAAAATCTTGGCTTGCCCCAACTTCCTGGAGCAAAAATATAACTTAAGATCCTGTTCACTAGCACTTAACACATAAGAGTCAAAGCTAGAGGAGACAGACCAGATGCTCACTTGTCATACGGAATATCTTTTTAAATTAGAATGAACAATGTCCTGTATAAATGTAATCTGCTAAATATTACAGATAAGACTGTTATTCAAAAGACTTTCCTTCTTGGAACTTTACTTGTGAAGGACCTTGTGGCAGCCAGTGATCATTAAAGAATTTTCAGGATTTCCATTAACTGCATAAAAGCAGACTTGTGGTTAGGGCAAAAATAAAAAGTTATCTTGACAGCATTTGGACTATTAAAGAGATAATATTTCTAGTTGGTTAGAGAAATTTAAAAAAATTCATGTGTTGTTAGGTACATATTGCTTAATAAGACAATATCTCACTTTAATGTAAAATATCTAAAGTGCTCAATGCATAATGACATCAACGCTGTTTCACTCTTTAACTCGACATAAGTGATTAAACAGTTATCATTAGAAAACACTGTAAGAACTCACTGCCAATATATGTAGGATAATAATATATTTCATTAGCAATAGAGAATAATTGTCTTGGAAATTGAGGAAGCTCATTTAGTTCTACTGCTAGTTTATTCAAACATATAATTATACTATATAACTAAAAAGTACTCCTTTTAATCAAAGATATAATTATTAAAATATTCTTGAGGGCTGTAATTGGCATATTATAAATGCATTTCTATCACGACTCCTTAAACCTCAATAAAGGTACCTTTATACAGGGCTTGCTTTAATTAGCATACAGTAACTCTCTCCTTGAAATGAAATTAAACCCTTAAAAGAAACAACTAATTTGAAGCATTATCTATTACCTAAATATAATTACTAAACCTTGCCAAGTAAAAATAATAGTGGAAACTCCAGAGAGACGATTTACCAAAATACAAAGACCTCATGGCTCCAAGCAGTACTTCTTAACCCTTCTCCCAATCCAATTCACCAACAGAGCTGTTATAAAACTACTGTTAACCAAGGCCCTATCCACAGAGACTCTGATTCAACTGATTTGAGGTGAGGCCCTGGGATTTGTCTTTTTTTTTTCCCTTCCTCTTTTCCTTCCTTTTTCCCAGGCACCACTATTCCAGAAAGGAGACCTGGTGTTGCAACAGTTAAGGATTTGGCTGCTCAGGCAAACATCAGTGGTTGAAACCCACCAAAAGCTCCCCACGAGAAAAGACCTAGCTACCCACTCTCACGCACACCATAGCCTAAGAAACCCTAGGCTGTTCGACTCTGTTCTATAGGGTTTCTATGAGAATCAACTCAACAGCACACAACAATAAGTGTTCTACAGACAGAATAAGATTTATTTTTCCACAATCTATAAATGTTTCTAGCAACTTTATTCCAAATCACCAAATACTTGAAACAACACAGATGTCCTTCAGTGGGTCAATGGGTAAACAAACTCTATATGTAATGTAATACTTCCAAAGCAAAAAAGGAATAAACTTTTGATTTGGAACAAAATGGATGAATTTTAAATGTGTTCTGCTAAGTGGAAGAAGTTGAATCCCGAAAGGTTATATTTTGATTGTGGCCTTTCATAGACCACTAACGTTGGAAGAAAAGTTCGGGTACTGACCAGTGGTCATCAAGGGGGTGAGGGGCAGGAGGAGGAGCTGACCTTAGGGACAGGGCAAGGGCATTTCGGGGAAGTTGGCACCGCTGTACGTAACAGTAGTGCTCGATGTGTAGCTACACATCTGTCAAAATCCATAGAACTGGACTCCACAGAGAATGAATTTTACTGTATATGAATTTTAAAAATCCAACCAAACATGGGGGTAAAGATAGAATGCAAACTGTAACAAATCAATCTAACTGCCTAAAAAAATGTATCTCACAGCCACATTCAAAGAAATGAGGAAGAAAGATTTGTCCTCAGGAATTCTGGGAAGTCACATTTTGACTGGATGCTATAAATCTACCACTAGTTTCCAGTAACAGTATTTTCATATTCTGAATAAAAAAAGTCACTGCCAAAAAGAAAGTGACTTTCATTTATCATTCTGATTGTGTGACTATATTTAACAATGAGTAAGATAATCTTACAACTGGAAAGGCTTTGTTAAAAAAAAAAAAAAAAACTCTCACTGGTATTATTTCATTATTTCATACACTGTTTCCATCACCATCATTATTCTAATTAGAGGAAGCTGGACAGACAGGAATACAAACTGAGCAACAATTTCTGTTTTATGGATGCAGAATAATGGTCACTTACAAAGCTAAGTGACAAGTGAGTTGAAGACACAGTCATTTCAGAAGTAGTCTCAGAAGGGGAAAAAAAATTATTGAATCAAATATGCAGTCTTCTAAAGAAGAGGATCTTATTTAATTGCTTCAGGACTCTTTATGTTAATAAAATCTGAATATAAGAAAAAATACTGACTCTGTTGAGTTAAAGCTCTTAATAAACACATTCACTCTTTAGAAACCTCTACATGTAGTATGTGTGCTTTTCATTTCTTTTTAAAATACATTCCAAAAGAATAAAAAGTAAAGTTTAAAAAAAAATCATAATGCCCTAAGAAAACAAAACAAAACAAAACAAAAAAAACCCACTGTCACTGAACTGATACCAACTCAAAGCAACCTTACAGGACAGAGCAGAACTGCCCCAGAGCTTCCAAAGAGCATCTGGGGGATTCAGACTGCTGACCTTTTGCTTAGCAGCTGTAGCTCTTAACCACTGTGGGTTTCCCACAACTCCCTGGGCATAATTAATTGTCTAGTGAGATTACGTCAAGCAGAAACCACCTCCACTGATAAACTCTTCATTCTCTACCCCACTATACACAGAAAATCAGCTGTCACTGAGTATACTGTGACTCATGGTGACCTTTTTGTAGAACAGAACCAGGGCTTCAAGCCAGTTCACTCTGGCTCAAACACCTGCTGAAAATCTGAATTTCCACCGCAGTTACAATGAACATGAATCTACAGCCTCACAGGACCTCTAGGTGATTCTTACGTATAATAACTTTTGTGAACCACTGCTCTACTAGGGGAGCCCTGGTCGTCCTGGGGTTTAAAAAAGAGCTCAGCTACCAACCAGAAGGTCAGCAGTTTGAATTCACTAGCCACTCTTTGGAAACTCTATGGGGCAGTTTTTCTCTGTCCTGTTGGGTTGCTGTAAGTCAGAATTGACTGAACGGCAACAGGTCTGGCTTTTGGTTTTGGCTCCAGTAGTGGTCTCAGAGCTGACTGCTAAGCAGCAGCATGGCCATCACGTGGGAACCTGTTAGAACCACGGCCGGTCCTGAACCCCCCATCCCTGCACCTAGACCAGCATGTCTCAGCCATCACTGCAGCTACTGTGCCAATCCATCTCGTGGAAGTCTTCCCTAGTCCTCATCAACCCTTTTCTTGACCAAATATGATGTCCAACGTCAGCAACTGACCCCTCCTAATGAAGCACCTACTGAAACCCTGGTGGCGTAGAGGCTAATAGGTACAGCTGCAAACCAAGAGGTCTGCAGTCTGAGTCCACCAGCTCAGACTGCAACCTTACAGGGCAGTTCTAATCTGTCCTACTGAGTCACAGTGAATCGGAATCAATTCGACAGCAATGGGTTTTACGGGTAAGGAATGCCTAACCCAAGCCAGGCAGACAACTTTTTATTGTGAATCACAGAGTTTTCACTGGCTAATTTTCAGGAGATCACTAAGACTTTCCTCCTACTCTACACTAGTCCAGAAGCTGCACTCGAACCTGTCTCCCATAGGTGACTCTGCCGGCATTTGACAAAGCTGACAGCAGTGTAACTTTGAGCATCACAGTAACACACAAGCCACCACAGTAAGACACACTGACAGACAGGCAGCGGTTTACATATAAGTACACATACAGGTTACATATGTTTCATGTGTGTATACAGTTCACAATGCAGCTGTTTGGCCACTTATATTCCACAGTAATTCTTCATGCTATCACAATGTAACAGAGGGCTATACCATAATTTTTTTTTTAATTAGATTCCTAATCTGTGTCACCCAAGTCACCAAGCAACAACCATGCTTTATTTATTTGATGTATTCAATATTGAGAGGACCCCTGGTATCACAGTGGTTAAGAGCTATGGCTGCTAACCGAAAGGGTGGCAGTACAAATCTACCATCTTTTCCTTGGAAACTCTCTGAGGCAGTTCTCTGCCCTGTAGGGCGGCTATGAGTGAGAATCAACTCAATGGCAACAAGTTTGGTTTGGTTTGGGTTACTATCGAGATGTTCACGGTACATTCTAGACTGAATTCCACCACCATTGATAAAGTGGAAAAGTTTCAGTCTTCATATAATTCAAAACTCATTTTCACAGAAATATCTTACTACCCAGAAGGCACTGTATGAGTCAATTCCTGTTTCCCCCCAGCTGCTCACTTGGGCAGTGTCCTTCTGAGCCCCAGCCTTTGAAATGCTAATTCACTGGCTGAACAACTGTTTTACTACTCTTTATCTTTCAGCATTCCGGGGCTTCACTCTGGGTAGCCGGAGCAGCCCCTTCCAGAAAGAGGAGCTCCAGCAACCTCAGCTGACTTGGCTCCCGCGGATGGATGAAACCTGGAGGAGGGCAAGGAAGTCTCTTTGCCCGGCCTCAGGCTATGTCACAACATACAATTGGGGAATGAAAGGATTTCAATGAATAATGCATCATCCCAAATTATTCACATTCGCCCAAAGTATCTACATAATTGCAGTTAAAGTCCTTTCAATCTGTCCTCCCACTTTACACTGTAGTGAGAGACACCAGGTAACGGAATCCATTCCCTGATTCCCTTTCCACAAACAGATCAGCCAGAAGATTGGCTGCTGCCACAGTGTTCACTTTTCTTCCAATCTTAACCACAGACACCGCTGGGAAATTTTATTTATTTTAACTCTACATGTCTCTACCGAAGCCAGAAACAGAGATGAATATCCTGTGGTTCTCCCGAGCACTGCAAGATACATCCAAAGCTTCCATGTTATTCTTGCTTAATGATTTTTAATTGAGGCCAGTAAGTGACATGTAGGGACTTGTGACATATAGATACAGATTTCAAGCTTCTCTAGAAAGGTGGGAAAACTTGGTGGCATAGCGGGTTAATTGCTACATCTGCTAACCAAAAGGTTGACGTTCATATCACCCAGGTGCTCCTTGGAAAATCTGGGGCAGCTCTACTCTGACCTTGAGGGTCTCTAGGGTCGCTGTGAGTTGGACCCAACTCGATGGCAGTGGGCTTGGAGTAGATGAGTGTTTTGAAGCTACTAGCCACTCCCTGGGAGAAAGATATGGCAGTCTGCTGTCATACAGATTACAGCCTTCAGAATTCTATGGAGCCGGAATACTTTGTCACTGAGTCAGTTCTGACTCAGAGGGACCCCATGTAACAGAGAAGTGCACCAAGGTTTTTCTTGGCTCTGATACTTATATAAGCAGTTTGTTTGGTCCTTCCCCAGCAGAGTCACACTGGGTGGACTCAGACCGCTAATCTTCCATTTAACAGCCAAGTACTTGATCATTCTGCAACCAGGGCTCCTTTATGCTTGGTCCCTGTCTTCATAAATATGGATTTAATTGATCAGTGTGGGGCATAGGCATCCATATTTTATTCCTAAAGGATTCTATTATTCTATTATCTCATCAAGTTGAGACCTACTCACTGATGGACCATTGAAGTTCCCAGCTCCTTAGCTGGCTTGGAGCCCTTCAAAGTTCCTCTGTCTTGGCCATAAAGTTTCCAAGGCTGTAAATCTTGACGGAAGCAGAAGGCCACATCTTTCTTCTATGAGAGGTGTCTGAACCCAGGTGGTGGGTTCAAACCTCCCACATTCCAGGGTCAACCAAAAAAGAAAGAAAGAAAAAGAAACCAACCACTGCCAATGAGTCAACTCCAACTCATGGCAACCCTGTAGGATGGAGTTCTCAAAGACTGCCCGGTGGATTTGAACCGGTAACCTTTTTGGTTAGCAGATGTAGTTCTTAACCACTGTACCACCAGGGTTTCCAAGGTTAGAGTCAACAATTCTAAACACGAGTTACTACTAGCTGTGAACCTGTGCCTGCGTCTACTACTGCACTTCCTTCCTGGTGACGAAATGATCTCTTCACTGCCATCCATAGCTATTCTGAAGCGTAGAGACCTAGTACCATCCTCTTTTTGTCTCCACATGCTCAGGACAAAGTGGGACAAAGCAGGCACATTATACATGGGACAGAGGAAACACTAACCAACAGTGGATAAAGAGAAATGACTTTCTGAGCCATGCTCCAACACGGATGAACTCTGAAAACGTTACTGAGAGAAATACATTATATCCATGGTCAAGGGCCAAATACTGTATGAGCTCACTTACAGGAACTAAGCAGACACAGAGAAACCAAAGTGGTTGCCGGTGCTGTGAGGGAGAAGAGAGGTGTTTTTGCTGAGGGGGTCCTGAGTTTTTGTAAAAGGTGATGCAGTAATTTGAAAAAGAATCGCAGTAATGGTCATACAATATGAAGAATGCGATCACTGTTGCTGAATTACACAGGTAGAACTTGTTAGGGGACTTGTTAGGGGACACTATGGAATAAAAAGAAAGAAAGAAAGAAAGAAAAAATAAAGAAATAAAAAGTGAATGAAAACACCCACAGTGAACGGACCAGGAAGAGCAGGTAAGATCTGTAACGTCCCCGGCACGCAGAGACGGCGAGGACACAAGCAGAGCCGGCAAACCAGCAACCCCGTTCTGAGCTCAGCAGAACGCTACCCACCAAGGGTAATCTGTGCAAGCTTCTCGCAGGCTACAAAGGAGTCGAGCAGCCTGAGTAAACACACCAGAGGGAAAGGAGCCAATCCACTCCCTGCACAGGGGTGGCGTCAGACTCATTCGTTAAACTGCAAGCTCTCCGGAGAAAAGCAACCCCAGAATACATGGAATTGTTTTATTATGATTACCATAATCTCCTTCCTGTTGCCATCTCTCTCTTCAAATCAGAACAATTACAACGAAGACAGAGTTACGCGGTTCACAATTACTAAATGATCCTTTTATATCCCTCTGCTGATGTAGTTTTGATTATTTCCAAAATGTCCTTTGCAGCAGCGGTTTCTGCCACTTAACGCCGAGGAATCCACGCTCTGGGGCTCTCCTTCCCTCCCTAGAGATCTGACTCCATCGCCGAGGAGACTTCCCGTTCATCGTTTTCCTTCCCACGCAGCCAAGATTTCTGTTTAATCTAATTAGTCTTACTTTTTCACACAACTCTAAACAACCCTACTTCCTATGAGAATATAGTTATGCCCTTCACGCATCTGCAGAGACTGGTGCCTGTCACTAGCTGCTAGGACCAACTGGCAAGAGTTGGTTCTTTCAATTTTCCCGTGTGCATCAGAGACTCCAAAGGCAATAAACTGTCCACCGCCCCCTCTGCTCTCCTCCAGGAAGGGCTTTTCAATCTGCTGACATCATAGATCATCACAGTTATTCTGAATACTGCAGACAGATCAATGGTGCTCATTCTTTTCAGATTCATTCTGCTTTGATTTGTAAGCACTGAGGCAGGACAGAAAACGCTATAACCAGAAGTTCATTTCAATGCCTAGGATGTCATCCAACTCACCACGATGCTTCTGCTTCTGCTTCTGCTTGTCTTTTTGAAACGAGTATCAGGCTTCAGTACCCATGATTACAAACCTGTTTCTCTACAGATCCCTTTACAACACTCCCCGCACATGTAAGAATTTCCAGTACCCTTTTCCTCCCTGTATATTTAAGATCTTCCCAGCTCCAAATGTCAGGCTCCCAGTGCAATGAAAACTATCCCACAGCTAATAAATGATTCATCTTTCACGAGTTTGCAATCTGAAGCAGCACCAAGAGCCGAGTACTCGCAGTAACCCCAAAAGACACAAACTGCAGAAACACACAAAGTGCAGAAACACACAAAGCTTTTTCCTTGCATAACTTCTAAAGGTTAAGCACATCTGTTTATTACGAGACATCCTCCTTGAACTTGTTAAGGGTAACTAATCTGTTCGAAATAAACATTACTAACAGCTAAGCTAAGCATTACACAAGGCTAAGCAAACTAGTCTCTTTTTCTTAACTCATCACATCAGGTGAAGACAAGATGTCCTGCTGATAAACATTCTCCATGTCCCCTGTCTGGTGAGAAGTTATAGGTGAGTCAAGTCAAAAAAGCAGGGTCAAATCTGTCCACATGTGTCTGTACACACAGTCTGATTGGAGCACAGCCACCACCTAACTGGATGTTAAATAACTATGCCAGAGATTGCATGGCCCATAAAGCCTTAAGTATTTGTTATCTGACCCTTTACAGAAAATATTTGCCAACTCCTCCTGCCCCAAAGGAATGCCACTGTGTAAACTTTCAGGAACTGAGCAGCAGTTAGGGTTTAACCTTGGAAGTGAAAATGGTAAGTGAGACTTGGTTTCAAGCTCTCTGGATATCCATCAGGAGCAATCAGTCCCTAGAGAAGTGCGGCAGGCTTGGAAAGGTACCGCTAGTCAGCCCCCAAAGAGGAAAACCCTCAACGAGATAGACTGGCACAGCAGCTGCAACAGAGTGCAAACACAACAACAATTGTGAAAACGGCACAGAACAGGGTAGCGTTGTATTCCGCTGTGCATAAGGTCACTATGATGTCACCTTCCAACAATAACAAGGCTGTAACCTATGTATATCAGTGTGTCCCTAACAGAGGGCTGATTCAAGTGTGTTATCTTGAACACTGCCTATGTAAGAGTTCCAGAGGACAGGCAAGGTTGAAATAATTATAGGGCCAAGGTTGCACCTCAGGCTGATAGGCTGTTCATTTTGATGACAATAACCACCAGGTATTTATTGTGACATTACAAACTATTCCCAAACTTGCTGAGGGCAAAGATTATTTTGAACATGATTCTGCCATCCAGGTTTCAGGGAGGTGATTCGTCTCTAGTCTCATCTCAGGTCACTCCTGTGGCTTGTAGTCAGCAGGAGGCAACTGGATTGGTGCTAGAAAACCAACATGGTACTGCTCACATCTGGCTCCTCAAGGTCGGGCTTCAAACTGGTTCATTCCAGGGTCAACCCCTGCAGAGAATCTGCATTTGTGCCACACCCCCCCAAGATATACTGAATCAGAATCTATACTTTAACAAGATTCTCAGGTGATTCTCATGCATAACAAATTTTCAGAACTGCGCTACTAGTGGTTCTCCAGAACTGATCCTTAACCAGCATCATTAGCATCCCCTGGGAATTTGTTAGAATGCGGATTATCAGCAGGGGTTCAAAACCAAAATCAGACGGAAGTTCTGACTCCCGGCACCCAAGAGTGGGAGTGGGAAGTGTCAGCACTCGTAAGGAACAGGCTCAGAGTCCGTGTAGCACAATTTCTGAACCATTGTATCGGTAAAATCAAGTCATGGGACAAACCCACATGAAAATCCAGATAACTGACTAGACCTTAACGAGAGGAGCCAGAAAGCGGTTTGGTCAAGATCTCCACTGTACGCCATGAAAACGAGGATAGCGAAGAATACTGGGATACTGATAATAAAACCCTGAAGGCAGGCTTCACCACTGATCATATAGAATCAAATCAGCATAAAAGGAATAAAAAAGACAATTGAAAAATAAAAGTCATTGTATAAAAAAACACCAGCTGAATGGAAGACAAATTATTAACATCTCCTTTTCTTTTTCTTTTTTACATAGAAATTAGACAGATGCATTTATGAAAAGTCATAAAAGTGATTTTCTAATTCTTACACAATGTATAAGCTATGAATATAATGTAATCTTTGCTCCATGACTCCAAATCCACGTCACGATCATCAGTGACAATGCTGGACTGGTACAATGGAGCTGGGCTTTTGGGATCTGCTGGCGAGGCAGCACTACTTGGGACTTCTATAAACGGTTACAGGGTGCCTCGCATTCCGAGTTCTTATACTTGCCTTTTTTAACTGTTACCCTTAGTCCCAGGATGAAGGGTCACGAGAGCTGGCTTTCTAGGCCCTCCCCCATCACCTACTCACCTTTTCATTTTAGGCAGGTCATCTGGTCTGACTTTTGGTACCTTTTACAAGGCCTAACAATTCAGTTTATGAACTCATTCTAGAAAAACTGCTACATACCACACTGACGAATATCCCCACAGTCACCTTCAAGTCCTCCCCTTAGAAAGCTATGCATGAATACCAGCGTCTAGTCCACTCTTCAAAGCAATTCTGGAACTCTCTCTGGAATGTCCATCAGAGTTGTTGTCACATGAGATCTGATAAGTTCACAAACTCATCCTATAAAAAGTCCACATACCTCACTGCCAAATATCACTACAGTCACCTCTGAAGTACTCCCCGTGGGAAGCTATGCACCAAAGCCAGTGCTTAGTCTACCCTTCAAAGTACTTTTTCTAGGATGAGTTCATGAACTTAACTGACAGATCTCGTAAGACAACAGCTCTGATGGACATTCCAGAAAGAGTTCTAAAATTGCTTTGAAGGGTAAGACTGTACTGGCATCACTGCACAGATTCCCAAAGGGAATAATTCAAAGGTGACCCTAGTGACATTTAGCAATGATGTATGCAACACTTTTTCTACAACAAGCTTGAGAACTTAATTGTCAGAACTCCTATCTAAAAAATGCAGTGATTAAAGGTATCCTTTCTATCCCAGAATATTCAGGAATAAATTAGATCATTATGTAAGTAGCACTATACAGCCAGCCAAGGGGAGTCAATATCATGACCATGACTGTGGACTGAATATCTTTGTATTTTATAACTAAAATAAAATAAAAATAGAATTTCATCGTATTTCATTAATACATGATAATATACATTGTTAATATAATAGTAACAATGGCTAACAGTTGGGATCAACTCAACAGCAACGCTACAGGTACGTATAAGGCACAGTTCTATGTGTGTTACATTGCTTAGCTCTTTGAATCTTCACAGCAACAATTACTACCCAGTACAACCAACCACAAAACCCAGACTTGAGGGGATAGCGCAATCTTTATCCTGTTACACAGGTATTAGAAACCACCATGATTTGCATAGTTGAAAGCAAGAATGTGTGAAAGCCATATCCTATCCGTGACAAAAGGCAGTATCTATTTCTGCTAACCGCTGCCCCAACATTCTGTTCCAACCATTAGACCACATCACTGATTCTCAACCCAGGGTGATTTTGCTCTCCAAGTGGCATTTAGCAATATCTGGAGATACCTGGGATGTCAAAAGTAGGGAGTGGGGTGCTACCGCACAGAGATCAAGGATACAGCTAAACATCGTACAGTGCTCAGGACAGCCTCCCACAACAAATGGTCCAAAATGTCAACAGTGCCAAGGTGGAAAAAATATAAGCTACAGTAACAACAAAAACATACTATGCAAAGATTTTACGAGATGTTTAGCACTTGAGATGAAATAAAAATCTATGATACCTGTTTTGTTGGTTGCTGCTCTGAGGTATACTTTACATAAATATGAAGACAATCTTCATCTATGAAAAGGTTAGACAGCTGATTTCTGGAGAGATCAGGTATTACTATATACACACTGGGAGGAAAACTAAGCCTCCCTGTGTACCCTCCATACCTCAGCCTCTCCCATCACTCTGCAAACAATATCTCATGCAAAGTCTGCAGGAGCTATGAACATCCCCAAAGTAGCACGAGAACTGAGAAAAACTGTTCCAGGTAAATACCAGAAATTATGCCAAATCTGGTTGCTAAAACCATGTAGTAATTTAAAGAGTACATGTTTAAATTCTAATCATCTTAGTTGTACTTACTACCAACACTCTCTTACATTAAATCACATGAACAATAAAAACTGTTTGGTTTTGTTTTATTGCCAAATTGAAGAAGTTTATCAGAAATGGTTTTACTGTAAAGCTTTCCTTCATACAGGGGACATAACCATTTACATACGAATCCATCTGCTAAAATCTTGGCTACATGGAAGCAGAGAGCCAAGGTCTATTAAAGTTCATGACTTTCTTGAAATTCTATGTTAGGCATGTCTCTCCAATTACAGCCCTATTTTGCATATGCACCCTCCTGAGTTCCCTCCACCAATAGCTACTGACCTAAGGGAAGGAGAGACTCAATTATCTATTTCTAAAGTAAAACTATTACATGCTTCAGAAAAAGAGCAGCCTGACATAGCAAGTTAAAAGCAGACATTTGTGCTTCTGTTAATCAAAAGCTTTAGTGCTCCAAGTGTATTTTGGCAGGAACAAAGGCAATTTGAGTTAGCTATTTAGATAATGAACATGTAACGTGATCACAAGAGTGGATCAAATATTTAGGACACTAGTTGTATAGGGGAAAAAAATATATATATATATATGTATGTATGTATGCATTCCAGTAAAAAAGAGTAGTACTCAACTGAAGTTTCCAAATAGGTATCTGAAGAATCTATCCGCATCCCTACATAATTAAGTGTTATCCAGTTGGTTCCAACTCACAGAGACCCTAAGCACAACAAAATGAAACAACATCTGATCCTGAGCCAGCCTCACAGACACTGTCAGGCTTCAGTTCACTGTTGGAGCTACTGTGTCACTCCATCTCCTGAAGTCTTCCTCTTTTTTGCTATCTACTTTACCAAGCATGACATCCTTCTCCAGCCACTGGCCCCTTCTGATAACAGGACCAAAGTACTTGAGACAAAGTTTTGCTAACCTCCTTTATGTGAGAGCATTCATTCTATACGTCATTCAAGACAGATTAGTACGTTCTTCTGGTAATCCATACATCAAACACATCAATTCTTCTTTGTAATCGTTATTCACTGTCCAGCTTTCACATGCATATGAGGGAACTGAAAATACCTTGGCTTGGAGCAGGTGCACCATAGACCTCAATGTGACATTTTTACCTTTTAACACTTTAAAGAGATCTTTCGCAAAAAAAATTAAATAAAATAAAAAAAACCTATGCAATGAAAAGCACTGTTGGATTTCTTGACTGCTGCTTCCATCAGTGTTTATTGTACATCCAAACAGAACTGAAGTCCTTGAGTTCAACTTTTTTCTCCATATACCATGAGGCTGCTTGCTGGTCCAGTTGTGGGGGATTTTGTTTTTTCTCATGTTGGCATGCAATCACACTGAAAGCTGCCATCTACATCTTCACCAGTGCTTCAAGTCTTGTTCACTTTCAACAAGCAACAGTACTAATGAGGCTTCTTCCAGTCTTGATGCTCCATTCTTTATATAATCTAGCTTCTTGGATAATTTGCTCAGCATATAGATTAAATAAATACAGTGAAAAGATACAACCCTGTAATATGTCTCTCCTGATTTTAAACACAAAGCATTGCCTTCTTCTGCTGAAACAACCACCTCTTAATTTATGTACCCATTTCATAGGAGTACAATTAAGCATTCTGGAATTTCCATTCTTTACAACGTTGTCCAGAATCTGTTATGGTCCACATAGTCCAATGCCTTTTCATAGCAAATGCTGTTTTCAACTAAAATTCACCTTACATTAGCAGTAACATTCCTAGTTCCAAAGTTTCGTTCTGAATCTCCTATTAATTTCTGGCAATACTCCTTGGATGTACTGTTTTGTTGTTGTTAGGTCCATGGAGCTGGTTTTCTCACAGTAACTGTACGTACAGCACAACAAATCACTACTCGTATGTGCACCACGCTCATAACCATTGCTACGTTAGAGCCCAGTATTTCAGCCACTGTGTCAATCTATCTTACGGAGAGTCTTCCTCCTTTTCATTTACCTTCCACCCTACCAAGCATAATGTCCATTCTCCAAGGACTAAACCCTCTTGACAACACGTACACAGTATGTAAAATATAGTGTAGCCATCCTTACTTCTATGGACAACTCTGGTTGTACTTCTTTCAAGGCAGATCAGTTCATTCTTTTAACAGCCCATGGTATATTCAATACGCTTCTGCAACACCACAATTCAGAGGCATAAATTCTTCTCCCATCTTCCTCATTCACTGTCCAAGTTTCACGCGCATATGATGTGACTGAAAATACCATGAACTGGGTCAGGCAAACCTCAGTCTTCAAGGTGACATCTTTGCTTTTCCACAATTCAAAGAGGTCCTTTGCAATAGATTTGCTCAATGCAATGTATCTTTTGATTTCTGAATGCTAACTCCATGGATACTGATTATGGATCCAAATAAAATGAAATACTTGACAACTTCAATCTTTTCTCCATTTATGATGGCAATGCTTATTGGTCCAGTTGTGAGGATTTTTGTTTTCTGAATGTTGGAAGTGTAATCCATACTGAAGGCTATGGTCTTTGACCTTCATCAGTAAGTGTTTCCAGCTTCACTTTTAGCAAGCCAGGTTGGGTCAATTTCCAGGTTTCCTACCTTCATACTTCATATAGTCCAAGTTCTGATTATTAATAGATGTTTCTTCCCATTCTGAGTCATGCCACATCAGCAAATGAAGGTCCCTGCAGCTCAACTCCATCTATGGCAATAAGATCACTTCACTTTGTGTAAGCAGCTCTTCCCCAGTCATCTCTGAGCACCTTCCAACCTAGGGGCTCATTTTCCAGCACTATATCACACAATGTTCTGCTGCTATTTATAAGGTTTCTGACGGCTATTTCTTTTCAGATGTAGACTGCCAGGTCCTTCTTTCTAGTCTGTCTTAGTCTGGAAGCTCAGCTGAAACCTTTCTGCCACGGGTGACCTTCACGGTACCTGAATACTGGCGGCACTGCTCCCAGCATCAACAGCAACACACAAGTCCCCACAGTATGACAGACACATGGGGAATTATCTTCAGCATAATTTTACTCACATGTGATTTTAATGTAATTGTCTAATAAAGTCTACATTCCTTTGAATCGCTTTTTTTTTGGTGGGGGGGGGGGAATGGGCACAAATTTGTGTCTCTTCCAGATGGCTGGCCAGGTAGGTGTCTTTCAAATTTCAAATTTCTTGGCCATGGTGGAGTGAGCACTTCCATTACTGCATCCATTTGCTGAAACAGGTCAGTTGACAGTCTATCAATTCCAGAAGGCTTTTCTGCCAAGGCCTTCAGTTCAGGTTGGACTTCTTTCTTTAGTACCATCAACCCTTAATAATATCCTAATTCCTGAAATAGCTGAAGACCAAAAACCCAACCAAACCCACTGCCATTGAGTCGGGTCCGACTCATAGCGACCCTATAGGTCAGAGTAGAACTGCCCTGTAGAGTTTCCGAGGAGCACACGGCAGATTTGAACTGCTGATCTTTTGGTCACCAGATGTAGCTCCCAACCCATTATGCCACCAGGGTTTCTGAAATAGCTGAACATCAACCAATTATTTTTGTAACAATAACTCTGTGTATTCCCCATCTTCTTTCAATGCTATCTTCATGTTTCTTAGTTTGCTCACAGAATCATTCAATATAGAAAATCAAGGCTTCACATTCTTCCTCAGTGCTTTCAGTTGAGAAATGCTAACTGTGTTCTTCTCTTGGTGTTCTGTCTCGGTTTGAGCACATTTCAGGGTAACATGTTTTCTTCTCGAGCTGTCCTCTGAAAACTTCTGTTCAGCTCTTTTACTTCATCATTTCTTCCTCTTGCTTTAGCTACTCTACACTCAAAAGCAAATATCTGAATGTCTTCTGACATCCCTTTTGGTCTTTATTTCCTTTTTTTATAAGAGAGTTTTATTCAGTATTTTGAAGAAATAATGTGTTATTGAGTGACATGATTAGGATTAAATATACTTACAAAGTCATTATATAGCATTGCAAAATTATTACAAAACTTATTACACATTGACTTGATGGTTTCTTGGTTGGTTTAATAGGGCTATAAATGTACAAGGTACTGTTTTTGAATTTTATTTTTGTGTGTGTTTTAGGAGAAAGTTTACAGTGCAAATTAGTTTCTCATTAAAAAAATTACACATAAATTGCTTTGTGAAATGGGTCACAATCCCTGCAATGGCCAGCACTCCATCCTGTCCCACCTCAGTTCCCTGTGTCTATACATTTGTCCAGTTTTCCTGTCCATTCCTGTCTTCTTCTCTTTGTTTCTGGGTAGGTGTTGCGCATTTGGTCTTGTATATATGCCTGAATTCAGAAACACATTTTCTCAAGGTTGTTACTGTTTGTTTCATAAGTTTGTCTAATCTTTGGCTGAAAGATGGACTTTTGGAGCAGTTTGAGTTCTGGGTTAGCAGAGTATCCAAAGGTCACAGTTTTGAGGGTTCCTCCAATCTTTTATCAGACCAGTAAGTCTGGTCTTTTGGTGGGGGGTGGGAGAGAGGAAGGGGAGGGAAATTTGAACTCTATTGTAAAGTTTTCCTCCTGCTCTGTACAGGACCTTCTATTGTATCTCCATCAGAGGTGAAGGTGACAGCATCCTCATCTTCTTGTTCTTCTGGCTCAGGCTGCTGGAAATCATGGCTCATACAGTCCATCAGTCCTTTGCACTAATATTTTCCTTGTGTCTGACTTCGCATTGGTCTAGTTTGCTGACTTCCCCTTAACTGTCTGTTGCTTCCCTCTTCACCAAATTTAACATTTACCTATTATCTGGTTAGTGATTTTCCCTCCCTACCCTTTCCTTCCTGATAACCATCAAAGATCACCTTTTTCCTGTGTGTAAATTTTTTCTTAGGTTTTTATAATAGTGGCCTCATACAATATTTGTCCTTTGGTGACTGGCTTAGTTTCACTCCAAGTAACACCCTCCATATTCATCCATGCTGTGAGATGTTTTGTGGATTCAACACTGTTCTTTATTGTTGCATAGTCTTTCACTGTACATTATACACCACGTTCTGTTTTGTTTTTGTATCCATTTATATATTGATGAGCACTTAGGTTGTTTCTACCATTTGGGCATTGTGAATAATGTCACAGCAAACATAGACATAAATATATCTCTTTGTGGCATAATTCTTATTTCTCTAGGATATATTCCTAGAGATGTGACTACTGGGTCACCTGGCATTTCTATATCTAGCTTTTTAAGGGAGTATCATATAATTTTCCCTCGTAGTTGTACCATTTTTATATTCCTACCAGCAATGCAACAGAGTTCTGATCTCTCCACAACCTCTCTGAAGTTTATTTTTCTATTTTTTTGATGAGTGCCAGTAATGTTGGCATAAGATGATTATCTTATTGTGCCTTTGATGTGCATTTCTTTAGCGGCTAATGATCTCAAGCACTTCCTCAAGGATGGCTGGCAACCTGAATGTCTTCTTTGGTGAATTTTTTTTCATACCATTTGCCCATTTTTTAACTGGATTATTGTCTTTCTGCTACTAAGGTGTTAAAAGTATTCTATATGTTTTACAAATTAGATCTTTGTTGGATATATGGCAGCAAAAGCTTTCTGCCAGACTGCAGGTTCTCTTTTTATTCTTTTAGTGGGAAAACTTGGTAAGTCTGAGTAATTAATCTTTAGGAGGTTCCCATTATCAGTTTTACCTCGTGGTGTTTGTGCATAGTTAATTATGGTTTTCATTCTTTTAATGTTATGCCTTAGAGCCCTCAGTGTCATTCTTATTTTCTCTTCCTGGAGCTTTACTGTTTCAGGTTTTATATGTATATCTTTGTTCCATTTTGAGTCACTTCTTGTGTGTGACATGAAGTAGGGGTCTTGTTTCAATTTTTTTGCAGATGGATATCCAGGTTTCCAGCATCTTTCTTAAAAATAACTGTTTTTTCTCCCATCTAATGGATTCTGGGGCCTCTAACAAAGATCAACTGAACACAAGTGGATGGATTCACATTTGGGTTCTTGATTCTGTTCCACTGGTCTATGTGTCTGTCCTTGTACCAGTATCAGACTATTTTCACTACTGTGGCTATACTATAAATTTTGAAATCAGAAAGTGTGAGGCTTCCGACCTTCATCAATAATGCTTTGTTTATGCACAGTCTTTTTCCTTTCCATATAGTTGCTGATTAGTTTTTCCATCTCATTAAAGAAGGCTGCTGGTATCTAGATATAGACTGCATTATAACTATAGAACACTCTGGGCAGAATTGACAGTTTTACAATGTTGAGGCTTCATATTGATGACCATGGTATGTTTTACATTTATGTAAACCTCTTTTGGCCTTTCCTGTCTTTTTAATGATCTATCTCTGGTTTTATTCACAAAGGATATCCTTGACGTCATTCCCCAACTCACCTTCAGTCATTAGTGTTCAGCAGTCTCTCAATTCAGGAAGAATACACTCATTATCATGCTCTGGCTCTCATGGACTGTTTTTGATTTTCTTCAGCTTCACTTTGAACTTGCACATGAACGACTGATGGTCTGTTCCATAGCTGACCCCTGACCTTGTTCTGACTGATGATACTGCGTTTCTCCACCATCTCTTTCAACTGATGGTTTTCAAAAAGTTCATCACCCAGGTTTTTTTTCCCAGTCTGTCTTAGTTTATATAATCCTCCTGGTATTTGAGATACTGGTGGCATCACTTCCTGAATTACAGAAACGTGCAGGCCATCACAGTACAGCAAACTAACAGACAAGTGCTAGAACTTAAACATGCAACAGCCTTTACAGTGAGAAGTGAACAGGAGTTACTCATTTCTCTCCCTTACTCTTTTATATGCATTTATATATCTCTAAATCCTTTATAAGCATTTTAAATATCCCTTTAACAACAAAATACAAAAAAAAAAAAAAAAAAACAACTACACAGAACAACTAACTAAAGAAAAACAACTGAAATGTATTAGGTTTAATAAATTTTTTATACTTTCTGTACTTTTCATTCCCAGTAATGTATTGGATGTTTTTTTAAGCTAAATATTTATCTACTCAGTATATTTTAATATCAGATTTAATAACTGTACAATAAAATGACTCTAATAATACTGCATTATGATTTTTGCAAAACACATCATAAACTGCAAAGTGAATTTAAGACTTCCATCAGAGAACAAAACCAAACTGAAGTATCTTCTTTACTAAGGTATTCAATTATAATCAAAACTTTAAACTGGCTACTAATTCTACATTTTTAAAAGATGCTAACATGACAATAAAATGACTTTAAATGAAACCACCCAGACTAGGCAATCAAAAGGTGAATCTATAAGAGAAGGCAGTAATGTACTTGGGGGGAAAAGAGATAATGCAATGTTAAAAATAAAAGATTATAATTTTTTTTATTATGATTGAATGAAAATGTACATCTCCATATAAATTTGCATGCCCACCTGTATGCAGCTCCCACTGCTCTCCCTGCCCGGTGACAGCACACTCTTCCCCTCTGCTCCATACAGGTCTTATCCTCCCAACAAACGCCTATCCCCTTACCTCCACCCACTCCCCTTCCTCCAGTAAGGTCAGCAGGAGGACATCCTATAGATGCACAGAACCATAAAGCGCGCATATGATATGGTCACTCTGTGTCACAAAGTCCAACAGATTCCTGTCCCAGAGTTGGCCTTCATTACAATTTATGGACAGAACAGCATCAGGGCCAGGGGCTATGGTCCCAGGGAAACTCTGAGGCCTGTGGACTACCAGTTGTGGTCTTTCAATGAAAATCTCAGGGTGCAACTCTTTTTATTCTTGTGTTACCAGTGAGACACAACTGTGTGAGCTCCATCATGGCTATCACTGGTGGTGGCCAGCACCATCTGGCTCTTTGGATCACAAGTTGATGAAGTCACCCACTCACATGGGTCTCTCTGTCTTCTGGGTTCCCTATCCCCCATGTCATTTTGGTCCTTGATGATTACACATTCCTGCTGAGTTGGGACCATTTGCTGTACCCTCAGATGGGCAGCTTGGCAGCTTTTAAGACTCTGGACGCCACCCACCAATGTGGGGTGAAGAAGGCTCTCTTAGCAAAATGCTAGTTGTGTCAATTGGCCTCAGTGCTCTAGTATTAGGTGCATAAATATTTAATATTGTTAAGTCTTGTTTGTGTATTGAACCTTTCAGCAATAAACAATGTCCACCCTTGTCCATGATGGTAGATTTTACATTAAATTCCATTTTGTCTGAGATTAGAATTGTCACACCTGCTCCTCTTTGTGTATGGTTAGTTTGATATATATTCTCCCATCCTTTAATTTTGAGTTGTTCATATCTTTAAGTCTAAGGCAGGTTTCTTGTAGGCAACATATAGATGGGTTGTGTCTTTTGATCCAAAATGTCACTTGATGTCCCTTTACTGGAGCATTCAGTCCATTCACATTCAAAGTGATTATTGACAGATACGTATTCAGTGCTGCCATCATTATATGTTTATTTTGGTGTTGATGTTTTCTCTGTTGTTCTTATTAATCCATTCTGGGACATTCTTCTTTGTGAGTTGATGTTTTCAGGGTTGGTTTTGTGATTGTTGAGACTCCTGTATTATGTTTCTTGATTTGATATGTTGCAACTTTATTGTGCTTTATGGCTGTCCCTAAGATCCACCTTAATAAACTATGCATAAACCCAATTTCAGTTACTACCATTCTTATCAACTTCCTCTCCATCTGAAAGGACTATAGCAACTGTAGTACATGCCTCTTTCTAATATGATGACATCATAGTTTTCATGATATTTTCACTGGATTATTTCTTTCACTATAATAGCTTTGATTGACTTTGGAGCCTTCCCTAACTGAGTAGGATTCTGGGCGATGTTTCCTGAATTTCCTTCTAAAATAGAAATTTAGTGGTTTTGTTAAGTCAAGAGACTCTTCCAGTATTTCTTGTAGCTTTGGTTTGGTTTTTACAGTCTCTGAGTTTCTGTTTATCTACGAATGTCTTAATTTCATTTTCCTATTTGAAAGATAGCTTTGCAGCATATGTAATTCTTGGTTAGAAGTTCTTCTCCTTCAAGGCTTTGTATAGGTCATCCCACTGTCTCTGTGGCAGCATTGTTTCTGCTGAGAAATCTGATGAATGCCTACAGAGTTTCCCTCTGAATGTTAGCTTTGCTTTGAGTCTTGCTGCCTTGAAGAGTTTCTGTTTGTTTCATTTTGTTGAGCTTGATTATAATATGTCTTAGAGTCTTTCTTTTGAGATCTGTATTGAGTGGGATTTGTTAGGCATCTTGGATATCTATATTCTCTTCTTTCATAATTTCTGGGAAGTTTTCTGTCAGCAGCACAGCCACAATACTCTCTGTGTTCTCAGGTGTCTCACATTGTTCAGGAACTCCAATTAATCGTAGATTGTTCCTCTTCATAGAGCCCCACATGCTTCTTAATGCTTCTTCATTTTTCTTGTTTCTTTTTCTGATTTCTCCTCATAGATGCTGGAGTCAGTAACTCTGTCTTCCAAATCAGAAAGTCTATTTTCCATTGTTCCATTCTGTTTTCTTCACTTTGAATTGAAGTTTCTATGTCTTTGATTTTGTTCTTGATCTGCTGGATTTCAGAGTACTGATCAGACTGAACAGCTTGCTTAATTTTTCATTTAGCCCTGCTGCATTTTGTGTAAGGTCTAGGAGGGCTTTCTATATAATCCTTTGGGTAGTCACCTTTCAATAGTTTCAGATAAGCTTCTTCGTCTAGTAAGGTCTGAGATGCTTTCTTTTGGGGGCCTTCTGAAGCCATGGGTGATTTATTGGTTACGGTTTTCTCCAGAGTTTGTTCTTTCTGGGGCATCATGTGACTCAATCGAGGCTGCAGAGATGCTGTCAGGATGGACTGCAGTTGCTTCTCTAGGCTGTCTTAAAAGAAGAGGTAAAACATATCTGACAACTTCTAAAGTCAGTCAGTTTTTCAGGGGTATAGGTCCCTCTTCTCAGCTGGCAAAGTAAGCACCTCTATATCCAACCCTAGGTGTTATAAACTACGTCAAAACACAGAAAGGCTACTGCCCTGCTGGCCTCTGCTGTCAGGCCCCAGCTGTAGGCGACACGGTGCAGAATACTGCTTTACTGCTGGCAAAGTGCTCTCATCCAGGCAGGTGCTGACACTCAGCCCAGGAATTAGGTCCAGCTGAGGCTTCTGTGTGGGTGAATCCACCTCCCAGTGGAGTAAGATGGGTGTCCTGCACAAGCTCGCCACCTGGCTGTGACCAAAAGTGAGGCCAAAGGCGCCGAGACGCAGAGAGTCCACAGCCTGCATTGCTGGGCCCCGGCCACAGATGACACTGTGTAAAACACTGCTTTTCTGCTGGAAAAGTACACTCCCCCAGACAGGCACTTCCTCCCAGCCTAGGAACTAAATCCAGATGGGTCCTCCTTATGGGTGGCTCCGCCTCACAATGGAACAATATGGCATCCTGAACAAGACTGCCACCGCCTCTGCAGCAGCCACTATATGACAGAGATAGAAAGAGAGGCCAAAGGTGCTGAGATGCATGGAGTCCAAAGCCGGGCTCTCAAAATATGGCAGTTTTGCCTGCTGACTCCACCAGCAGTGTGTCTGAGATCTGCGGCCAGTCAAGTCTCAGCTCTGCCCACAGGCCAAGACAGACGAAAAAAAAACAAAATGTCGAGTTACCTTCAGTCCATGCAAGCCCGTGCTTGCCGAGAGTGGGGTCAGCGAAAGAGAGGAGGTTTTGCATTCAGTGGTATGAAGTCAAAATTAACAGCCCTATGCTGCATCTTAGGGTTCACTAGATGTCCAGGAGGCTCTGTTTAATTATCATTGCAGCTCTTGGTTTCCAGAGGGATTTAGGGAGACAAGTGTTTAGTCCACCATATTGACTCCACTTCCAAAAGATTGTTATTAAGAAAATGAGTACATATGAAGTCCCTTCTCAGCTTAGGTCTCTCTTTCACTCCAAATTATAATAATCTGTTGGTCAAGTTGCACAGAATGTCCCTTACAAAAGTTGGTGATCATGTCATACAGAATGTCTCTTTACAAAAGTCCATTAAAATTATTTTTTGTTAGATGTGAAAGGAGTCTAGCCTTTTAACCTGTCCCACCATGGCCTTTTTTACCACAAAGTGAACCGGTTGCTTTTGAGTCAATTCTGACTCACAGTTACCTCCTATATGGCAGAGTAGAACTGTGTTCCACCAGGTTTTCAACAACTGCCTTTTCAGAAAGAACGAGCCGGTTCTTCCTTCCAAAGCACCTCTGGATGGATCTGAACCTCCAGCCTCCCTTGCGCCCCACTCAAGTACTCCCTGGACCACCGATTCCCCACAACTATTCCAACTGGCTTCTTAACAGATGTCACAGCCACTTTGACTGGCCTAGCTCTAAGGGATTTTTCCAGATTGACGTGCTAAAAAGGTACATCTCTTCCTATCACTCTCCCAGCTTATAAACTAGGGTTGCCATGAGTTGGATCCAACTTGATGGCACTTGGCTTGGCTGGCTTTCTTAGAATACATTCCAAAATCCTGAACAAGGCTAAGGAAGTCTTTCATTAGCTAGTCTCCACCCATCTTCTGACACTTCAGTGGAGTCCTCTCTCCCGGCTTTCAGGGAAACTGTCACATCAGTTACCTCAGCCCCAAAATATTCCATATGATCCACATTTTGGGATAAATGAGTTGGCTCTTTCTTTAGCTCTGAAAGCTCTTCTCTCTCAGGAACTGTTAGTTAGTTTTTATTTATCCATTAGGAACTAGCTGAAAAACCAGTCTCTCAAATCTACACATTTAATGAAACTGATACAACAATCCTACTTAAAAGGAATGTGAAAAGTCACAAAACCTAAATCAGGCTTATAGTTAATAACATCGTTGCAGTGTTGATTTCCTGATTTTAATAATGTGCTGTGCTTATGTTATACATTACTATTGAGAGAAGGTCAGTGTAGGTTATATGGGAATCCACTGTACAACTTCTGCAACTTCCTACGAGTCACATACTATTTCAAAACCTAAAAATGAATAAATACATTACTCTCTCAAGAAAGTTTTTCATGACTCCTCTGAAAAGATGTGAAACTTAGCTCCTTGTTTTCTCCCCTTCTAACATTTATCAGACTAAAAATACAAATTCTGGAGATTAATGTCAAATGTCTGTCTAGTCCACTGGACGTGAAGCCCTGCAGGGACAAGATTATATCTCTTTTTCTCATCATGTAATCCCAGTAATTAACTCAATACCTGGCCCAGAATATATAGCTAATAGGCATTTATTAAAAACTGGGTGTCACTGATTCTACTCTGTCTCATGGAGACCCCAGGGTCCCAGTGGCTGATTGTTTATGGAAGTAGATGACCCAACTTTTCTTCTGAGGAGCCAATGGGTGGCCTGGGCCTCCTACCCTTCTGTTAGCAGGTGAGTGCCTTAACCCTCTGTACCACCCAAGGACTCCTAAGTATTCAGGAAGTACATGAATGAGTCAAGGAGTCAATGTCCTTCAGAATCATAAATATATGTAAAGATATATTTTTCCATTATTAGAAGACCCTGTTCAAATTGCAAAGTTACTGGGATAATGATTATCAACAGAGATCAAAACAAAGATGCTTCTAATTTGGAAATGATGCAAGCTAACAAAAAAAGAAAAGCAGAATAGCAACTAACATTCAGTGAATACAGAATCCTATTATTCAAAAGGATTCACAATATCTTAACTTAATCTTCATGATAACCATGTAATACATGTGCTATTTCAAGCTTCATTTTCCAGAGCTCAGGAAGCACAGGAGATCTGTCACCTGTCCACACTCACAGTAACTGAACAGTAGAGGTGTGACTGGATCTTGCCACACCAGTGCCACAGCCCATGTTCTTAAGCTCTGCTCTCTGCCTGCAGACAGTCTCAGAATGTCTGTTGAGAAGTTATTGAAAAATGAGCTATGAAATTTGGTAACAGATTACAAATGGACAGAAATGCACTTTTAACAAATACCTTTCCCAGTAGATCTGCTAATCAAAAAATCAGCAGTTCTAATCCACCACACACTCCTTGGAAAATCTATAGAGCAGTTTTACTCTGTCCTACAGGGTCTCTATGAGTTGGAAGCAAATTGATGGCAGTGGGTTTGGGCTTTCAGGACATTTGTTACTACACTTTTTACATAGCAAATACACAAAGGCACGCAAGCACAAGCACACACAAGCAAGGTGCACACAGTTGTTTGAGGAATGAATAAACGAAGCTGAACCAAACCAAAGAAAAGGAAAAAATGCAATAGGTAAAATAATGAGGGGGTTCCCAGTGGCGTTTTACACAATCACCCTGGCTTTTCTCTTTGCTTTATAAATTCAAGAAGGACACTTGCTTGGGATTTCCTGCTTTCAATGAACAGCACAGCAGGAGGAGTTAGGGCTTCCACACAAGTGAGGCTTATTTGAAATGTTTCAGGTAAACAGTGGCTGAGCTGGGGAGATTAAAAAACTAAGAGCAAGGAGGGACAGAAAGGAGGAAATCAGAGAACAATGGGATCAAATACCATCAGGCTACTAGTGATGCTAACAACCAGCTCACAAATATTTTAGATATTGTTCTATCCTTTGACTTAGGCTCTCATCATGAACAGAGATCAGAAATAACAAATACGACATATGCTAGATTTAAAAAAAAAAAAAAAGCAAGTCCCAGTACACTCAAAAAGACACTTTGAAGTGTACACATTTGTTGATTCTGTGACATATTCTTAACCTTACTAGGTAGGTACAGCTCTGTTGGGATCAATTAATTCGGAAAGTCATAGAAACTCGGCAATGGGGGCTAAAAGAACAGTAAAATAGCTGGAATTTTCTTCCCTGCTGCAGACAGCTGGATGTTACTAATTTAGTGACTTTCAAGTGAAGGGAGGAGAGAGCAAGGAGAAACAAGGCTTTTATTGTGCCACACCTCAGTAAATTCGGAGAAAAGGAAAACAGGGAAGGCATTAATAAACATGGTAAACTTACTGGCTTCTCTGCTCTCCTGACCAAGTAAGATTTGTTCTCACTGGTCAAAGAAAGCAACACAATGCCAAAGCCAAGTGCCGTCGAGCTGGATCCAACTCATGGTGACCCTAGACGCTCCTTGAATACTCTGGGTGTCAGTTCTACCCTGGCCCCTAGGGTCGTCATGAGCAACACACTACATGCCAAAAAAAACACTGCTGCTGAGTCAATTCTAACTCTTAAGTGACTCTATAGGATACAGTAGGGCCGCCCATAGGACTTCCAAGGAGCACCTAGGAGATATGAACTACCAAGTTTTTGGTTAGCAGCTCTATGCCACCAGGGATTCCATATGCCAAAGCCACCCACTGCCATCGAGTCAGCTCCGACTCATAGGGACCTCAGAGGTCAGAGTAAGAACTGACTCATAGAGTTTCCAAGGAGCACTTGGCGGATTTGAACTGCCGACCTTTTGGTGAGCGGATGTAGCACTTAACCACTACACCACCAGGGATTCCATATCCCAAAGGGACTCTAACAAAAGACCTAGGCTAAGTAGAAACTTATCTTTTGTTTTTTTTCTCTGAGATAATAATTCATATTCTATATGGTTCAGTCTACCCATGTAAGCCAAGCCAAGTGCCGTCAGATCCGACTGTATTTATTATATTTACAACATTTAACAGCATTTATTATACTTATGTCAATTAGTACCACCACCCCAATCAAATTTTAGCACATTGGGAAACACAGGTGCTGTAGTGTTTAGGTGCTAACCAAAAGGTCAGCAGTTCTCATCTACCATGAGCTGCTTAAGAACTCTATGGGGTGGTTCTAACCTGCCCTATAGGGTTGCTGTGAGTCACAATCAACTCCACAGTACTGGGTTTTGTTTTTTGGTCTTGTCATCATATCAAGCAATTTACATTTTCAAGTACAGTTAAATGGTTATGTATGGTAGAAAAATAAATTCACAAATAACTCATAAGCTAAAATACAAATGAAAAAGACATGTTTAATAAGATAAAAAAAGTGTCTCTAGTGTGAATTGGCTCTGTCTGCCGGAAGGTATATGTTTTACTAACATAAAAAAGGCTTTCTTCCCATTTCGAACTTCAGTTTTCATCATTCGACCTAGGCTACTTCTCAGGAGTAATTTCTACAAAATGCAAATAAAACCATTTGTCCTACCCTTCAAACCCCTCTCTTTCCTCTTCCTTTTAATTTTTTACTATCATTTCCATTCTTCCGATACTACCTAGGCATATTAATAGACACTCCTTCTCTTCCTTTCCAAAATCACCTCCACCTCCCATGACCTCTGGATAACTGGTCAGGAGGATTACTGCATTTGCTCAGAGGAGTAAGTATCAAGACCTTCTCTCTCTCAGAAAGGTCTAGCAAATATATTACAAAACCACCAAAGATGGGACATCTGCCATTGTCCAACTGACACAAGCCAAATTAATTTTAAATTGGTCATTGCAGAGAAAGTTTTCTCCACCACCACCACCAAGCTGGAGGAAGGCAGATAGGCTGCATATTTTCTGGCACTGATATTCAAGGGGTGTTTAATTCCTAGAGGAAAGGCTTTTAATTACCGCTATTGCATAGGATTTTGTGGCAAAGCAAGGTAGGGAATCAAAATGCTAGGAAACTCTACGTCTTACCAACCATACAAATGTTACTTTGTGTGTCAAAATGGAAGAATTTTAGCACAGAAATACGCACAATAGCTCAATGGAACAGTCTTCTGAAAGACGATAAAAGACAATTAAGCTTGTGAAATTGTCACTGTGAGCTTATGTTGGCAGCACCGTACAAACAACTCAGTAAGGTTTCATAACCTTGGTATGCCAGAGCCTCACAGCTTGTATTTAGAGTACACCTCCAATCTGCCATCTACTGATCTACAGGTTTTATGCTGTCATTTAAATCTTACAAAAATACCACAGCAGCAACAGCAAAATGCATCAGCAATAGCAGCAGCATCCACATTTCAAACAGACACAAACTGAGGCCCAGAGCATGACATGACTTGCTCAGGTGACAAAAGAGCAGCTTGAATTCTAAACTAATTTTGGCTTCTGAGCTCATGCTCTAAACCACTACCCTACCCTGCCCATCAGTCAATGAGGCAAAAACCAGTACCACACAGCACAGATGCCAGACCACTCTTGCTTCAGGGTCAAAGAAATAAAGGAGAGCCACCAGACAGAGCTATCGTATTTTTTAGATTGGACAGAAATATACCAAGTATGTAGAGACTACAGTCAAGGTACATTAAGAGAAAGAAAGGCTAATGAAGGAGAGTTCACCGAATGAGATAGAAAAATGGCAAAAAAAAAAAGGTAAAGGAGACGAACTAGATCATTTGAAGAACTCAGCTATTAAGAGCCATGTATCTAATAGACAGCTTGTAAACACTCAGGAACAATCATAGTAGCCAAAGTGTAAGCTCAGGTCTGGAATGGAACACGCTGGAAGCAACTGCATTAAAGTCAGACTGGTCTCATGGAAGAAGATGCTGACAGCATTTGCTTGGTCTGCATCACGCATCATAGGTTTTTTTGTATTTTTGTTTGCTTTTGTAGACAGGAAAAACGGCACACTAGAAACACTACATACGAAATAAAAGTACCCAAAATTATTATTAAAACTCATTCAAAAGGAAAAGTTTCATCTCAAGATTACATTATTATCATAATCTAAATACATCTTTACTATGCATGTATACTGTAACTGCTGAATTGTTCTCTATCAAATGTACAGTCAAACTATACCAGAAGATGGATTGGTCCAGTGTGAGGAAGAGCTACTCAACACCCTCAGACAGGAGTTATTCTTGGCTCTTCCTTGAAGCTACAGCCCTGCCACACGTACATGTATTCAAGAAACAATGAGCAAAATCATTTTTAACATTCAAGACACAGAAAGGAACAGAAATGAGAGCCATACATATTTAGCTTTTTAAGATAATAGTAAGAATCTACAGGGCATTTTAAATTGGCAAGGGCAAAGGCTGCGGTTTTCAACCCGGGTTTGAGGCAAGACTCATAAGAGTACTCACACTTAATATAACATCACACCTAATCCTTCACTATGGTATTCCACACAGCTAGATTATAATCTGAGCTCCACAGCTCTTCAGAGCTAATCATTTCAAAAGGAAGTTGCACACATTAAATGAGCATGGGAGGGGTTTCTAGCCACCACCACCCCATACTCATGTAGCCCTCTTGGTCAGAAGAGCAACAATAAAACTAATACACCACAATATCTCTCCCCAGTCCATCACAAATACTCCAGGGGTTGTGACAACTTTTTAGTAAATTCTGAAGTTTAACTCTTGAACCCTAAGATGAAAACAAAACCTGCTAATAAGCAAATGAGAAACAAACACGGTGACTTGTGCTAACTAAGGCTGTGGAGTCATAACGGGTCCAAGGAACAGAAGCCTGAGAAATGCTACCTTTATCTGATGATGAAGAAATTCAACTTTCCTTTAGGGTTGCCAAGAGTCGGATCCGACTCGACGGCACTTGGTTGGCTTGGCTTAGTCCTACTTAGACCTCAATCTTTTTCAGCATTTCCAGAGAAGGCAATGGCATCATTTAATAGGCTTACCATCTAGAATCCATTTGCCAATTGTTCTAGAACCTTTCCATAGTGAGGTACATTGTATATCCAGCTCTGATATATTCTTTCACGCACCACAAATACTCGCTGGTAGATTACTAATGGATGTTCCTTTCTGAAATGTACCTAAATATGGCTAACTTTCCCTCTTTTGCCAGAACTCTCAAGACACACCTGCTGTTCCATCAATGCCATATGAGTCACTGAAGAAAAATATACAAACCCAGTCTGAAAAGGCAAAGGAAAAGTTCAGCACAATCAAGTTCGTGAAGAAGAAGCTGTCCTTCTTATTCGGCATCACAGGAAGAATTGGGGGTAAGAGAGAACAGACCCTCTTGAAGACTTCACCTAGATCTTGAAAGCTGGTATTTAGATAACTACATAACATGGTCAATATTTTAACTAGAAATTGCCAACAAAGGCATTTGTGATTTCTTCCATAAAAGTGTAGCCTATGAGAAGTGTGATAAAGAGAGGAAGAAGGAGATGGCGACAATGAGGGAAGATACAGACTGTTCTTCAAAACATTCCTCTTAAAGCGCTGTCCCTAAAATCTTTATACTTCCCACTTCCCACTAGAGAAGTCAGGGAAAGTACAGCTCCTCAGTAGAATAATATGTATACCCATCTGGAAGAAGAACTTCCTGGATGGAGGATAATTATTATCTACTAACTTGAAGAAAATCTCTAGATGTCATCTGATATTTAAGAGGGTTTCCAGGGTCTTAAGAAACTGTTGCCAAAAAATTAACAGTGATCAAATAACTTACGTTTCACTGTAGCCAAAAACAGAAAAAAATAAATCAATCTGCCTGATTTTCTTAATGAATTAAATTTACATTGCAACTTTAAAACAGGTTCTGACATAAACTGCTTTAAAATAACAAGAGCATCTGACATTTGGGGCTTTTCCCAGTTAATTATTTGTTGGCATTATACTAGAAATTCTTTGGCTTCACCTTAAACCAACCATCCTAAGTGCTAATTTGCAGACGATCTGTGTTGCTAACCCGAGAATGTTGTGTACAAAACATGCCAGCTGCGTATATATATATATATATACATATGTATATATATATATTATTATTAACATAGCCTCTTTACTCCCTGAAAAGTTTTCTGCAGAAAACAGACCCTGTGTTTAAATAAGAAGGTGGGCCATCACTGAGTGAATTCTTGTCAAAAAGCAATTAACAGGCAGACGCTAAGGTGACACAGAATCCTTATCTTCCCAACGTGCTCAGCCTGAACCAAATTTACTCTCATGGAGACAGGCAGTGGAGGGGAAAGTCAAGGACAGATGTTACCTAGTGTAGTAATTCTAGAGGACTCTCAAAGAGAATGGCCAACTCTCAAGTGAACAAAAGCACCACCAAAACACCAGACATGTCAGTGGGTTCAAGCCCCAGACACGCCTTTTCTAGCCCTCTCATTTGCCCAAAGGCCAAGGCATAGATGGGAAAACAAACACCCGTAAACAGGGTGGACCTAACTGCAAAGGCCTTCTTATCTTCTCCTCCACTGCCAAGCTCACAGAGCCAAGTCTCAGTTTCACAAACCGAGTGCAACAATCCAAACTTTGGTGGCTGTACTCCACAGCATTCTCCTCACACTTCACACAGCCTTCATCCAGCCCTGGAGCTGTCAGTTCTGCTTGATTTGTTTGAATACTATACTAGACGACAGCTGTCGGAAACAGTACAGTACGCCAGCTGCTGGGACAGCTACAGGGGGCCTGGAAGTTTAATTGGGCTCAATGTGACATCGTGCATTTTTCTAAACATGGAAATGTTCACAAAACTAAGACATTTCTCATAAGTCTGAACAAAGTTTACTGATAGGCCCCACCAATGGGTTAACCTTCACTTTGAGTTATCTCACTGCTTTCATAATATCCTGGCCACCAGCTTGGGAAGGTTCTCGGGGGAAAAAAGAAGACAAAAACAGCAGGAGCAGTTAGACACACAAGAAAAGAGCATTAAGTAGAAGAGGAAATGGGAAGGAAGTCACGTCAATAATCTCTTTCAAAGGCTGGCTGGGAGCCAAAGAGGATCCCACAGTGTCTCAGGATTTACTTCCAAAAGAAATGTATTCAGAGGCCCTGAGCCTGATGCCAACTGCCAGCCAAACCATTCATTCCAGTTAGGGCCCCCCAGAGAAGGGAGACGGGCTTACTCTCGGCATCGGTGCGGAGGCAGAAGGCGAGCAGCAGCAGCAGCGGCCTGGCTACGTGTGCCATCCCGCAGCGTGGTAGCAGCATGCCTGGACAGCTTGGGGTCACAGCCTCCCAGGCCGCGGGCAGTCTGTCCGTCTGCAATTTCAGCTGGAACACTTTCAGAGCCTGCAAGGGGAGAGGCAGAGAAAGGAAGGGGAAGAAAACACAAAGATGCTTAGTCTCTTCACTCTCTCCTGTAGTTCCATCACCACCACCACGAGACACACAAGTCACTGTAAACATACAACACACTGCGGCTGGATGCCTCGGTCTGAAAAATGCGGGAGCCCTGGGGCCTGTGGTTCCCATTCTCAGGCCATCCTAAAGCCAACCACCTTGTCTTTCACTCTGTATGTGCCAACTTTTGGGCCACGTACACTGTAAAGGGACCATTGCTTCTGATGAAACAATAACCTGGATACAACAGTGCCAGAAAGCACAGCTGTGCTCTGAGGAAGATTTAAGAGAAGTTCTATCACGCTGAATAAAAGTCTACTATTGACAAAATGATGGAAAATGCTTTCTTGGCAGCAGGTGAAATGACAGGGCTCATTCAACTTCTCCAGCTAAACAGCAGAGGCTACAATTTTTGCACTAGCGCACTTGGCATTTCCCCTGAAGACACATCAACATTCAAGTCTAGTTTGGCATCAGTAAGTCAAAACAACAGTTAGCACATGCCTCTTGGCTTTAACAGGGTATTTATATGCCTCCTGGGCAAAGGCTTGTTTTTCTCAAGCTTCTATGCAGAACTGATATATCACCAACTATTTTTGAGAGCCTACTGTGTGCAAGACATCAGAGAGTATCTTACATCGTAAAAGCAAGTATCCTGAGATATGAATATGGCAAAGATGGACCCTGTCCATCTTTGTCCATCAGTTGGTAGTTTTCAGGTTAGGAGAGAAAATAAGACAGCTACACTAGATAACTGAGACAAGTTAATAATAAGTGCCAGTCATGAAAACCAAACAATACTATAAAATTTAGGATCACTATTAGCATCATGGAAAAAAAAAAAAAAAACAGGGCCTCAAATTGGGCAAGGCATTCTTGGCATTCGATGCCAAGTTATGGCAGTGGGAATGGCACTTTGGAAAAGGTCAGTGTCCTGGTTTGGCTGCAGCTGGGTTTCCCAAATGGCAGCATGCTTCAGAATCACCTACAAAGCTTGGTGTAACAGACAATTGGCACCACCCCCTGAGCTGGTAATTTAATGGGTATAGGATGGAATTGTCAGATGCTGCAAACAATTACTATACTTTGGCTCCTAACCAAAAGTTTGGCAATTCTAGTCCACTCACGGGCATCTTTGATGAACAGACAGGCAATCTACTTCCCAACCCTCAGCCACTGAAAGCCCTGCAGAGCTTCTACTCTGACAGATACAGGGGCCCCATGGGTCAGAGCTGACCCGATGATAAACACATAGGGCGTGGCGGTCTGAAGGGGGTCCCCAAACCTGCACTTTTAACAAGCTCTTGATGGTGCTGATGTTACTCCACGGATGACTGCTTCAGAATCCCGGGGTTGGGGTGACTGATCCATTAAGAAACTAAGAGATGAGGCCAAGAAAGTGGTTCAAGCTAAGTGTAAAAAAGAAGGGCCTCAGCTGTCAGACATAAAAAAAAAAGGAGCACCCCAGACGCCAGTCTAGCCAACTGGCCTTTATTCACCAACCCACAGAAAGGATCCTGTAGTATTTTGCAGCGGAAGAACAACACAGCACCAGGCTTCGGGAAGAGTAACCAGCAACTCAGTGTAGGACAATCTAGAAAGTGGATGTCACTAGGCCACATCAAGAGTCCCAGGGGAGCAGTCATACATGCCATAAAACAGTGATGTGGTCCCAGCAGGTACAGAGAAGAAGGGAAGCCAGGATTGATCAGCTCCAGGGAGTAACTTGAAGCATGGCTCTTGAGGTGATTAACAATTCATTGCTACACCCACTGCCACTGAGTAGGGCCTGACTCACAGCACCCCTGGAGATCAGAGTAGAACTGCCCCATAGAGTGTCCAAAGAGTGCCTGGAGGTTTGAACTGCTGACCTTCAGGTTAGCAGATGGAGCACTTAACCCAGTATACCACCAGGGTTTCCAGCTGTTCCTACAGCAACTTGAATACATTTAGAACAGTGTCTTACACAGAGTAGGCTCTGTAAAAAATATTAAAGTACATCAAATGCCACTGCTGCCTTCAGCAAGGCGAATGACTCAGAATAAGTCTGCTAAATGCAACTGTAACACCTTTAACTTTTTGTATATTGTTATATTTGAATTTCACAGACAAAATCCTTGACAGGAAATACTAGAGATACCCAGAAATAAACTAAACCACTAAAATAGCTTGTACTTTAGAAGAATTGTAATGTAGATACCACAGTGTCTTCTCTGAAACTGAACTTGAACGTGAGAATAAAAATAAAAAAGATACTATCTTTGTCATTACTATGCATGAGTGGTTTGCATGTACGAAAGATAAAACAAAAAGGAGGAAAATCATTCTAATTACCATTCTACCAGATAGCTTTATTTATTTTTTTAAAAAAACAGATTTGTCAGTGGCACAAAGAAGCCAATCACACACTGAAACTCCTCTACTTAAAACCAAAAGCTAACCAGCTGCTCCAAATCAACTATTGTTATCAGTCTCATCTGGCAAACAACTTATCAAATGGCCGTTCAAACTATCAAACCATGAAAATCTCACATCTTCACAGGGGACTTGCTAAAGGAATCAGCTCAGCCTCATACTCCTCTCCTTCCAGCTGTAACCATCCTCAGGCCAGCGCTGCAAATGACAGCCAGCTCCAGGACACATCAGTCCTGTCGGACTCAATTTGTGTCTGTGGAAGCATATCAGAGCCAACTGCTACGTAATCACTCCCTGTGATCACAGAGACGGACGGACGAGATGCTGGCTCGGGGAAGAGGTGACTTGGCTTTTCCTCCCACCTGACTAAAGTAGCCTAAGAAAGCCAAATTCTTCCAGATGAATCTACAAATGTCTCTTCTCCTCTTCAATAGCCATAGGCTGTAGAACTCTCACAATGCATACACATGCTGACACCTATATTTATACAGGCTAAGATGCTACAGGAGATCAGGGATACAAGGATAAAACCTACTCTACTTTTTTTTTTCCAGCCACTCGCCACTATACACCTTGTTTATGACATGGAACCACAGCCAAAAGGGAAATGCTGCCTTGCCTATTTGTCAGGTGGGATTTAAATTTTAGAACAAACATGGGAAATCAATGTGTAACGAAACACTTGAAATGGAAACTCCATGAACAAGAATAAATACTACAAGTCATTTCCAAGAGCTTTTAAGAAGGGTTGCCAAGCATTCTTCATATAGAACAAGAAAAAGGGGTACACAGATATGAGTGCCCATCTTTTCAATGACACCTCAATTCTCCTGCACATCTAACAGCCCACAGCCAAAGCCAATGCCTTAATTTCCATACATTTCGGACCCTTGGTATCTTTCATCAACAATGACACATGGATAAAACTGACTTTGAAATGTAAATAAATAAAAATGAAACCTCTGGTTTCTTACTTCTTACAGCACAAAGATCTGACGGAATTTCTTTTAACTTCATTTCCAGTGGGCCAAATATTTACTGTTATCTTAATTTACTTGTGTAGCCAGAGAAGAAACCCTGGTTGTACAGTTAGAGAAGCTATTAGTATGTAGGGTCATGTGTGGCCCAGAATATAATGTGAAGCGGAACAGTAAAGAACACACCTGCCTAAAAGCTTTAACAAATCACTGCTTTAAGCAGTCACACAAGGTGACACCTATCCAACTCTCTTTCCTCAAGTGCATAAACTATTTATTCTAATAACCATGTACATGTGCAAACTAATATGGAAGCAGAAGGACCTTTTTTGAGCTTTCTGTATTACTGACGTGTGCTTCTGTAAACTAGATTAACCTACAAGCAGGGGGAGGCACAATGGCTTCTCTTGTTTTAAACATATCCTAAGAACCCTACAGAGAAAAGACTAGTTTTAGGTTACGTATAGGCAATGTTGTCATACCAGGAAGCAAGGAAGCTATGAGGTTATATCCCTCTCAAAAAGAAAGAAAAAAAAAGCCAAGGGAACAGGATTCCGTTAACCGAATGTGGGAAAAATCTGAGCAGCAAACAATAATAACTGCAACAAACTAAAATGTATGTTAAAATACATCTGCTCACAATTTTAAAAATAATCCTTTAGAAATGCATTGGTCACTGTAGGAGGAATCTGGAGAACCAGATCATTATTCTAAAAGCAGGGAGAAGAATAGGAAAAAACTAAGCATTCCATATATATATGTGTGTGTGTATATATATATGTATATAAACACATATATGTACACACATATATACACATACATATATACGTATACATACATATATTTTTTAAAAAAGAAAAAAAATTGCCATCCAGTCAATTCTAACTCATAGTTACCTTAAAAAGACAGAAGAGTACAACTGCCCATATAGTTTCCAAGGAGCTTCCAGTGGATTTGAACTGCTGATCTTTTAGTCAACAGCCATAGCATTTAACCACTATGCCACCAGTGTTTCCAATATACATATGTATGTGTTAGCGTGTGTATAGATATACATATATATGCATATACATACATACACATACAGACACACATACAAGCCAGGTGCCAAGTGCCGTCGAGTCGGATACATATACACGTGTGTGCACGTCTGTACATATTTATGTATACATGTATATAATACATATGCATACCTATACCAAAACCAAAACGAACCCCATCACCATCAAGTCAATTCCAACTCACAGCGACCCTCCAGAACAGAGCAGTACCGCATCATACCGTTTCCAAGGAGTAACGGACAGATTCAAACTATGGACCTTCTGGTTAGCGGTCACAGCACTTGTCCACTAAGTCCCCAGTGTTTCCATACATATTCACACCCACTGACGCCCAGCCAATGCCCACTCATAGGGACTCTAGAGGTCAGAGCAGAATTGCCCCATAGTTTCCAAGGAGCACGTGGCAGAATCAGACTGCTGACCTTTTTGCCTAACAGCCACGGTCCTTAAGCATCATGTCACCAAGGTTGCCATATTTATCCATAGGAACTTGAAAAAAATCCAAACAAAACACTGCTGATGTCCTAGTAGAAAACTAGGTACATTAAGTTTAATTCTAAACATCTTGCTTCTTTCTGTCCTATAATAAAACATTATTCTCCACTGTAGACATTTTAGAAGCAAAAAAAAAAAATCATAATGACATCTAACTTGAGCATAAATTCACTCAGGTATGTATTACACTGGATGGATAGTGTTGAGGGGGTGCACATCACAAAACTCTGGGTTCTTTCTACCCATCTCCCAAACCAGCCATGTCTTCATAAATCTGCTAGAACAGGCTTCCAGCTATTTAAGAGAATGAACCACCTGTATAAAAGATGTGTTTTGAGGAAGCTCTGACTTATAAAACAGAGCTGATCCCACTGAAGCCAGAATCAGCGAGAGGCCTGGCATATACAGGGATCCTGGTGGAGGCCTTTGACAAGTCCCAGTGAATTTTCACTGTGCTCTCAATGTGGAGTGACAGCACATGAGAACAGGAATACAAAGGTCTTTCAACATTTCAATAATCAATATGGATACCTTAAGAGACTCTTTAAATGTTCAGTTATAAGACACACACAGGACTTCTTCGATGGCTCAAACAGATAAGCAGTCCACTGTAATTCCAAAAATCAGCAGATCGACCCCACCAAGACGCACCTCAAAAGAGAGGCCAGGTGATCTTCTGAGAGGTCACACCCTGGAAAAGCCTATGAAGCAGTCTGACTCTTAAACATACAGATTTGCTGTGAGCTGGAATCAATGGGAAGACAACTAATTACCACAACAATAAAACAAAAAGCCAACAGCTATTAGTCTGAACTGTGTATAGTATGATTTCCTTTCCAAATTACTATCAATATACAGCAATACGTAAGTTTTTGTATTGGGGTGGCAACAAATTGATGTGGACTATAAGGTTTCACTTAAAGCATAATAACTTAAAAAAAATAAATCTGCAACCAATAGCATCTAATGTGTCAACATTTCATTTATCCACATGGATATTCAAAGAGAAGGCGTCCTCTAAGTATTTCACCCTGGTATACGACAAGAACCTCTCAACAGCGTCTGCTCAAACTTTCTGAACTGACACAAATATTTTTCATCTGGGCTATCCAATAAGTGAATGCTTTAAATATAGCCAGTGCTACTGAGGAAATGAATTTCCATTTTATTTAACGTAAATGTAAACAGCCACACGTGGCTCGTGGCTGTCAGAGCTGGACGGCTCTGACAACAGTTACAGGCTTCAATGGCCCTGGGCACCTCAAAGCTACACGCAAGTTCTGCCTTCTGATCAACAGGCTAAAGAAGCAGGTACGGAATTCTGAATCACTGGTCTTTGGCTTTCTAATAAGTAAGCCCTAAAATGTTTAATTATATGTTAGATTAGAAAACTCATTTAACCTTTGGATCACTCACTTTCCGGTCCCTGTCCTTTATGCTACCAAAAATTGGTTTCTTTTTAAAAAAAAAATATATATATATATATGTCATGGATTATAAAGTGAATATCAATAAGTAGTTAATTGCATAATTGGACAATGTCCAAAAAGAAATACTGTTATTTAAAGAAAAAACATGTTAAGTGTGGGCTTTCACATTATAGCTCCAAGAGCTGCATTTCTCACTGCTGACAGCCCCAGTTTCAGATGTAGCAGACAGGTTAACCTCAGGCAACAAGACTGTGACACATTCCACAGCCGTGAAAGACAAGCAAGCCCCTCAACAGCCATGTGAAACGATTTGTACAAATAATTTGTATAATTTGATTCTATGAAAGGGCCATGTTCAATTAATCCATGTTAATGAGAGACATAAAACACCTTCTTAAATCATACAGTGCTAAAAGCCTCGATAGCAACCATGGAAAGCAACACGAATTCAACAGCAAAAGGTAACTGCACATCTGAGTCACATCTGGATAAAATACTCAACTTCACTATTCCAGGAATTATTTTTGTAAGGGAAAACTCAATATGCCTTAAAATTATATTCTTTCACATAACAGCACATCATATAAAAACCTATACATATTTCCCTATTTTGCACTCAATATGTTTCCATGGCAGTAAATTGGGGGGAAAAAAGCCAAGAGGGAGTTTACGAGCTAGTATAAATAAAAATAGTAACTCAATCATCTCACTGTTGGCTTAGACTATGACTTAATAGAAAGATTCAAAATGCACATAAGGAAGCAGACAGTAATTCTTTGAAGAATCAACTGGGTTATAAGAATGTCTAAAGCATAAAGCCATACTTAGCAGTATGGCCACCTTAAAAGGCTCTTGGTATGTTTAGTTACAGTACATACATACAGAAAAGCAAAGAGCTATTCTTCTGAACTTTATATTACATGATTTACTTTATAAGCTACTACTGATAGTAACACTGTGTCTACATAATTTCAAACAACTTTATATTTGAGGTGTACATAAATGCATTTTGCTTTAAAAAAAATGACAAAACAGCTCTACTAACACCGATCAACTGCTTCTAACCTGGGAGGCAAAACTAAGGTGTATCATGGTAACGGAAGAGACAAGGAGAAGAGAATACAATTCTCCACTGTCTTTTCTTTTTCCTTTACAAACAGAATAATTCTGAGTTAATTGAGAAAAGTATCCAGTTTATTACACGTGTTTGTGTATGTATATATAACTGTGTTTAAAGCAAAAGTTTAGAACTCAAGTCCATTTGTCATATGAGTATTACACCTTACACACACACTGCTATGTAACTCTAGCTACTCTCCCCACCCTGTTTGACAACACACTCCTTTCCACCCTGTATTTCTGCATCCACTCAACCAGCTCCTTTCCCTCTCTACTCTCTCATCTCACCTCCAAACAGAAGCTTACCAGTTACAGTTTCCCGTATTTTACTTAAGCCAAGAAGTACACTCTTTACCATTATCATTTTGCTTTATAGTTTGGTCCAATCTTTGTCTGAAGAGTTGGCTTCAGGAATAGTTTTGGCTCTCAGCTAACAGATAGTCCAGGAGCCACGTCTTCTGGGGTCCCTCCATTCTCTCGGACCATCAAGTCTGGTCTTTCTAACACAGTTCTAGTTCTGCATACCCATTTTTCTCCCACTATGTCAGGGGCTGTAGTTTCTTTTAAGTGATTATTATATGTGATAAATTCTACCTCATTTTACATTACGCTGGTAGAGCCACGCAACAAAAAAGTTAAAAAACAAGTGTTCAACAGGCTACTGGAGGTCTGCTGTATGTTTCATTTTGCAATTGAACACTTAAGAAGTGCTCTTTCTCAAAGAATATTGAGGTCAAACCTAACTACTTCCCACCAAAATAACAGTATACTGATTCTATTATTTTAATCTTCAAGCATCTCTAAATGAATGTGAAACTATCACTCCCAATTCAGTACAACCTATCTTCCTTTTCATTATTTGATAAAAGAGTGCTTCATTTTGAATGCATGCAAAACATATTCTATTGAAAATACATTTTGTGTTTAACAATATATTTTAGGTGAAAAGCTTTTATTTTGATTCTATGTATTTTATCTCCATCACTACATAGTGGAAAAGAAGTTTAGCGCTACATGGACTATTTTACTTGGCATAAAACAGACACGTTTCAGGTAGGATCAAGATGGTGGACTAGATACACATCTCCTCAAGTGCCTCAGAGAACCAAGACCTACAAAAATAACTGAGGGGAGCAATGTGGACATTCTGGGAGACCCAAGATCTGGCACAGAGTTGTGAGATTTGACTGGGCAACAGGAAGGGGGAGATTACCTATGTCAGAGGCACAGCAACAGCACACAGAGTATTGCTTCAGCTGGTGCAACACTTGAGAGGGTTACAAAATTACACCACAGCTCTCATTGGTGTAACACCCGAGAAACTGAACAGGTTCTCGATGACACAAAGACAGCAATCAATACCTAGCGATTTAAAGAAGCAGACTACCACAGCTCCAGAACTACCTAGAAGAAGTTCTTCTCAAATTATTCAAGGCAGAATACAAAAGAACTACTATAGAGACCTTCTAGAGATTTAAAAAAGAAAAAGGCACCAAAACAAAACAAAAAATTCCGTAAGGTATCTGAACTGCTAGAACATCAATGATCTGAAATTTAGCAGATCAGTAACAAAATTACAGAATCATACAATTCAGTCAAAAGCCAAAAGAGCAGAATTGAGGAAATAGAAGCCAGACTTAGTAACCCTGAGGATAAAGTATATGACACCAGATTTATGAGAAGAAATAAGAACAATGAAGAAGTATTAAGGAGCATGTGGGACTCTATCAAGACGACTAAGCTACAAATAACTGGAGTTTCTGAACAAGGAAAAACAGCAGCAAATATAGAGAGAACTGCAAAAGAGTTGCTGACAGAAAACTTCCCTGAAATCATGAAGGAACAGAATATAGATATTCCAGATGCTTATCAAATACCACAGAAACTAGATACCAAAAGGAAGATAACACAACATATTATAACTAGGCTGAATAAAATGAAACACAAAGAGAGGCTCTTAAAGGTAGTGAGGTTTAAAGCAAAAACGAGTGTACAAAAGGAAGCCCTGTAAGCTTTCATCTGAATTCCCTGTAGAAACCATGCTGGCAAGAAGTCAGACGACACATACAAAGCCTTGAAGGACAAAAACTTCCAACCAAGAATTATATATCCTACAAAATGCTCTCTCAAATATTATGGTGAAAATTAAGACATTCATGCACAGATAAACAGAAGCTTAGAGACTCTGCAACCAATACTGAAAGGTAAACTCACATGGAAAAATGAACCAGAACAGAATACTATGAGGAACACAGAAAACATCAAGAACACAAAACTAAAGGCACCAAAATGACAGCACTAAACACATACCTATCAATAATTACACTGAATCTAAATGAAACGAGTGCTCCATTAAAGAGGCAGAGTTACAGCTTGGATGAAAAAATACAATCCATCTGTATGTTGCTTACAAAAAACATGCCTTAGACTCAAAGATATGAACAAACTTAAAACCAAAAGATGGAAAAATATGTATCAAGCCAACAACAAAGAAGAGCAGAAGTGGTGATACTAATCTCAGATAAAACAGATTTTGATGTAAAATCCACCATCGTGGACAAGGATGGTCACTATTTATTGCTGAAAGGTTCAATACGAAAAGCAGGACATAACAACATTAAATATTTATACACCTAACACTGGAGCATCTAAATACATTGAACAAGTGTGGACAACATTAAAAAATGAGATAGTCACTTCACAATAATAGTAGAAGAAGTTAATACTCTACTTTCTGTAACGGACTAATCACTCAGAAAAAAAGGTCAGTAAAGATCAGATTTTATTGCACAGACCTCATCGACATATATAGAACTTTTTGCCCAGCAACAGGTAAGTGCACCTTCTTTTCCAATGCACATGGAATATTCTCCAGAATATACCATGCATTAGGTCATAAACCAAATCTCAATAAAATCCAAACCACTGAATAACTGCAAAGCATCTTCTCAGATCACAAAGCCACAAATGTTGAAATCAATAGCAGAGAAAACACAGGTAGAAATTTGAATTCATGGAAACTGAACAACACCTTGCTCAAAAATCCATAGGTTGTAGAAGAAATCAAAGATACAATAAAGAAATTTATGGAATCACATGAGAATGAAAACACATCCTGCCAGAATCTATGGGATTTATCAAAAGCAGTGCTCAGTGGTCAATTTATCTCCATCAAAGCACACATCTGGAATGAAGAAAAGATACCAGCTGAAGACTTAGCCCTAAAACTTGGACAAGCAAAAACAGCAACAAAAGAAACCCCGGGTACCAAAAGAAAACAGATAACAAAGATGAGAGCCAAACTAATGAAATTAGAGAAGAGAAAAAAAATTGAAAGAATTCACAAAATCAAAATTGATAAGGCACCAGATAAAATTACAAAAGAAAAACAAGAGAGGAAACAAATAACATGAATAAAAAATGAGATGGAAGATGTCACAACAGACCCAACTGAAATCAAAGGTATCATAACAGAATAGTGTGCAAAACTGTACTTGAACAGATTCGAAAACCTAGAAGATACAAATTTCTAGATTCACACCACCCACCAAAATTATCACAAAGAGACGTACAACAACTAAGTAAACCTATTGTGAAAGAAGAGATTGAAAGAGTAATCAAAAAACTACTATCCAAAAAACGTCTCAGTTCAGACAGCTTCACCAGAGAATTCTACCACATTTTTAGAGAGGTGTTAATTCCAACATTGTCCAGGCTATTTCATAGCATAGAAAAGGATGGAATGCTCTGAAATTCATTCTATGAAGCCAGCATAACCCTAACACTAAAGCCAGGGAAAGATTCCACACAAAAAAAGAAAATTACAGACCAATATCACTCATGAACCTAGATGCAAAAAGACTTCATTGACATATACAGAACTTTCTATCCATCGGCGGATAACTACATCTTCTTCTCCAGTGCACATGGAACATTCTCCAGAATAGACCATGTGTTAAGACACAAAGCAATTCTCAACAAAATCCATACCACTGAAGTAATGCAAAGCATCTTCTCAGAGCATGAAGCCATAAAAGTCAAAATGAGTGGCAGAAAAAACATACATACAAAGTGGAACTCATGGAAACTCTTGCTCAAAAAGCAAAAACCTCTTGCTAAAAAAGACATGGGTTACAGAACAAATCAAGGATGAAATAAAGAAATTTATGGACTCCAATGAGAATGAAAACACTTCCTACCAGAACCTGTGGAGTACAGCCAAAGCAGTGCTCAGAGGTCAGTTTATCTCCATCAATGCACACATCTGGAAGGAAGAAAGAAACCAAACCAAAGAACTAACCCTACAGCTTGAACAAGTAGAGAACAACAGAGGAACACCTCAGGCAACAGAAGAAAACAGATCACAAAGATAAGAGTAAAACTAAACAACTTAGAAAACAGAAGTACAACTGAAAAAACTGAAAAGACCAAAAGCTGGTTTTTTGGAAAGATCAACAAAATTGACAAACCACTGGCTAAACTAACTAAAGAAAAACAGGAAAGGAAACAAATAACCCAAATAAGAAATGAGGGGGGAGTTGTCAGAACAAATCCAACAGAAATCAAAACTATCATAGCAGAATACTATGAAAGTCTATATTCTAACAAATTTGAAAACCTAGAGGAAATGGACAAATTCCTTGATTCACATCACCTACCAAAATTACCACAAGGTAAAGCAGAACAACTTAATAGACCCATCACAAAGGAAGAGAGTGAAGAAGTCATCAAAAAAACTACCAATCAGAAAAAGTCCCGGCTCAGATGGCTTCACCACAGAATTCTACCAAGCTTTTAGAGAACAGTTATCTCTAATACTACTAAGACTATTTCACAGTTGAGAAAGGGATGGAATACTCCCAAATTCATTCTCCCAAACCAGCATAACCCTAGTACCAAGCCAGTGAAAGACCCAACAAAAAAAGAGAACTACAGACCAATACCATTCATGAATCTAGATGCAAAAATCTTCAACAAAATTCTTGCTGGCAGAATGCAACGGCATACCAAAAATATAATCCATCATGACCCAGCTGGAGTCATATCAGGGATGCAAGGCTGGTTCAACATAAGAAAAACAATGTGATCAACCACATAAATAACACAAAAGACAAGAATCACCTGATTTTGTTTATTGATGCAGAAAAGTCATTTGATAAAGTCCAACACCCATTCATGCTGAAAACTCTCAGCAAAATAGGAATAAATGGCAAATTCCTCAATGTAATAGGGGCCATTTATACAAAGCAACCTGTCTACATCATCTTGAATGGAGAGACTGAAAATAGTTTCCCTTGACAACAGAACTAGACAAGGATGCCCATTCTCATCCCTCCTACTCAACACTGTACCAAAAGTTCTAGCCAGAGCAATTAGACAAGACCAAGAAATAAAGGGCATCTGCATCAGCAAAGAAGAAGTAAAAATTTCCCTATTTGCAGATGATATGATTGTATACACAGAGAATCTTAAAGAATCCACAAGTAAACTACTCAGACTGATAGAAGAGTTCAGCAAAGTCTCACGATACAAGGTAAACATAAGTAAATCAGTAGGATTCTTTTACACTAACAACAAGATTATTAAGGAAGAAATCAACAAATCAATACCATTTTCTACAGCCCCTAAGATGATAAAGTACCTAGGAATAAATCTAAACCAGAGAAATAACAGACCTTGAACCACAAACCCTTACTACAAGAAACTAAGACTTACATAAATGGAGAAGCCTATCTTGCTTCTGGATCAGAAGACTTAACATGGTGCAAATGTTTATTTTACCCAAAGTAATCTACTTATATAATGCAATCACAATACAAATTCCAGAGACATTTTTTAATGAGATGGAGAAACAAATCACCAACTTTGGTTTGGAAAGGGAAGAAGCTGCAGATAAGAAAAGCACTGCTGAAGAACACACTGGGAGGACTCTCACTACCCAACTTTAGAACCTATTACACTGCCACAGTAGTCAAAACAGCCTGATACAGGTACAAAACAGACAGACAGATCAATGAAACAGAACTGAGACACCAGAGATGACACCATCTGCCTAGGAACAGCTGATATTTGAGAAAGGCCCTAAGACATTAAGTGAGCGTAAAAACAATCTCTTCAACAAATGGTGCTGGCAAACATGGCTATCCATCTGCAAGAAATTAAAACAAGACCCATACTTTATACCTTATACAAAACCCAATAGAAACTGGATAAAAGACCTAAATATCAAATCTAAAATGATAAAGTTCATCCAAGAAAAAGTAGGAACAACAATGGAAGTTTTAACACACAATGTAGACAGACTTCAAAATCTGTCAAACAAACCACAATCAACAGAAGAGGAAATAGATATATGGGAATTATTAAGAATCAAACACTTTTGCTCATCCAAAGACTTTATTAATAGAATTAAAAGGCCACCTACAGAATGGGGAAAAACATTTGACAACTGTATGTCAGACTGATGGCTGATCTTCATAATCTATAAGGTACTGCAAAATAGCAATAAGAAAAAGATAAATAATCTAATTAAGCAATGGGCAAAGGAGATGAACAGACATTTCTTTAAAGAGGATATCCAGGCAGCGAAAAAACACATGAGGACATGCTCAGGAATGTTAGCTATTAAAGAAATTCAAATCAAAACTAAAATGAGATACCATCCCACCCCAACAAGGCTGGCCATGATCCAAAAAACACAAAACAACAAATGCTGGAGAGGCTGTGGAGAAATTGGAACTCTCCTACACTGTTGGTGGGATTGCAAAATGGCACAACCTCTTTGGAAAGCAATCTGGCGCTTCCTTAAAAAGCTGGATCTAGATATACCATTGGACCCAGTAATTCTACTGCTCGGAATGTATCCTACAAAATCAGAGCCATTCACACCAACTGATACATGCACACGAGTGTTTATTGCATAACAGCCCACGAGAGCAAAAAGATGGAATAACCCAGATGCCCAACAACAGAGGAACAGATAGGCAAACTATGGTATATATACTCAATGAAACACTATGCAATGATAAAGAACAATGATGATTTTAGGAAACATCCTATCACCTGGTTTCAATTAGAGGACATTATGTTGAGTGAAAGTACTCAGTGACAAAAGGACAAATATTATATGAGACCCTTAGGATAAGAATTTAAAAACAGACTCATGCATAGAAGAAAAGACTCTTTGATGGCTGCAAAGGTGGGGAGGGCATGGAGGCGAGGTGGGGAGGCTGGAGGGTGAGGTGGAGAGGGGTTAGATTAGATAGTTGATAGAAATTTGGTTGGGTGAAATCGGTGACAGCACACATTAGAAAGAAGATCAATATTAACTGGACTTCAACATAAAATGATTACTCCTCCCATCTGAACCTAATACTGAAAGGACAGAGTAGCTGGGGAGGGGAGCTGGGGACTGTGTTCTCAGGGGAAATTGAGGCTAATTGGCACAACTAGCATTTTGCTAAGAGAGCCTCCTGCACCACACATCAGTGAGTGGTGTCTGGGGCCTTAAAAGCTGCCAAGCTGCCATCTGAGGGTATAGCAAATGGTCCCAACTCAGGAGGGATGAATGAATACCAAGGACCAAAATGACATGGGGGAAAGAGAACCCAGAAGACGGAGAGACCCATTTGAGTGGGTGACTACATGAACTTGTGACCAGAAGAACCAGATGGTGTCCGGCCACCACCAGTGACAGCCATGACAGCATTCACAAAGTTGAGTCTCACTGGCAACACAAGAATAAAAAGTGGTGTACCCTGAGATCTCCACTAAAAGACCACAGTTGATGGTCCAGGGGCTGTGGAGTTGCCCTGGGAGCATGGTCTCTGGCCTTGATGCTGCCCCTATCCATAAATCGTAATGGAGGTCAACTCTTCAGATAGGAATGGATTGGACTTGGTGACACAGAGTGATCATATCATGTGTGCACTTTATAGTTCTATGCATCCATAGGATGTTGTCCTGCTGACCTCTTACTGGAGGCAGGGAAGTGGGTGGAGAGGAGGGCGAAGGAAATTGTTGGGAGAATAAGACGTGCATGAAGAAGAGAGGAAGAGTGTGCTGTCACCAGGCAGGGAGAGCAGTGGGAGCTGCATATAGGTGGGCATGCAGATTTATATGAGAATGTACATTTTCACTCAATCATAAAAAGAAAAAAAAAAAACTGATACAACACAGGACTTTTCCTCCAGAGCTGACAGAGGTAATGTCTTTCCCTGGAGCAGGCATCCTGAATTCAGACTTACAGCATACTGGAATATGTAAGAATAAACTTCTTCTTTGTTAAAGCCATCCACTTAGTGGTATTTCTGTTAGAGCAGCACTAGATGACTAAAACAAGCACGGTCTTTGGAAAGCAAAGCTCAGGTACAAGGAACGTTCTCCCAAATGACTGCCAACAACAGAAATAGAAAATGGAATGATGAGAGGCCACTGTGAATGGCTCGGGGCCTTGGAATTAAAGATTCTTCTCTTCATGTTCTATGCTGCCCTCATGATTAATCCTGAGGGTCTCCCCAAAAATCTGTCCACTCTCATAGTAGCTGAACTAGGATTATGTGTAGAAACTAAATGCACCATTATTAAACCAAAAGAAATGTAGAAAGCACAAATATTAACCATAAAAGTCACTGCCGTTGAGTCCTTTCCAATGCATAGTCATGCTCTGGAACAGAGCAGAAGTGCCCATTGAGTCCCCAATACACTTTCCTCCTCTCTTACCCTACATGGAACCTTACTCAGTTTCACGTCACTTTTTCACCCCTGGAAACTTATTCACACCGACCTCCCTCCTTGAATGAAACTACAGACTGCCAAAAACTACAAGAAATTCAGATTGTCTCAGGCAACTCCCTCATGTAATCCCCAATGAAGAAAGTGAATTAACAATCTCAAGACACGTATCTGGTTAGACTCAGAGGATTGAGAACCCAACCCAATTTTCTTGCCTGTATTGCATTCTGCTTCCACCACTTCTCATTTACTAAAGATAACTGGCCAAGGTGGTAGGGGCCAGCAATGGCCAAGAAGTCAACTCAGGGAATTTGTCAAAGCAGGACTGCACCCCTCTGTAGGGTTTTCAGTCCTTGGTCCTTCAGAAGATCACAAGGTTTCTCTTCTGAAGTGCCACTGGGTGGATGAAGGCCTCCTGTTTTTCCACTATCAACCAAGGAAGTTAGTGATTTTTGTCACCCAGAGATTCCAGCTGGAGTGAGGTCATGATTAATTCTGAAATGAACAATACAAAAAAAGGTCACACCTTCAAGGAGCAGACAGACAGTGTAGGACTCACACAAACTGAGGACGAAGAAAACCTGAGATGGAGATGAAGGAAGAATGCAAGGATCTCACTGGGTCAGACCAAGTCATCAGCTTGAAAGGATAATTCATGAGTCAAAAACTTTCCAAAGAGTCAATCTTTAACTCCATAACCCGTAACCCACTATTATGCACCTACATGTCTAGCATCAAGGTTTACGAGGATGCTTGGAAGTGGCCATGGTTAACCAGAAAGTTTTCAAATTCTCACGTGTTAGTAACTGAATTAATTACATGCAAACACATGTTTATACCACCTGTAGTGGGTTAACTGCTATGTCTGCTAACCAAAAGGTCGGCAGTTCAAATCCATCAGGTGCTCCTTGGAAACCCTATGGGGAAGTTCCACTCTGACCTCTAGGATCGCTGTGAATCAAAAGTGACTCGATGACAGTGGGTATAAAACCCATTGCCATCAAGCCAATTTTGACCGACAGCAACCCTACAGGCCAGAGTAGAACTGCTTCATAGAATTTCCAAGCAGTAGCCAGTGGATTCAAACTCTTGATGTTCCGGTCAGCTGCTGAACTCTTAATCAGCTAGCCAGCATGGTTTTACACTAACTGAAGGCGTGCATATTTTGTATATTACAGTCATTTATTTTTAAGGGACCTTTGTGGTTGTTGTTGCTGTTGTCTCTTTTATTAAAAGTTTAGGGAGGACACCTGTTGATGACCTGGGAGGAGACAGGAATGTGTTAGGTGGAGAATTCTCAGAGTTAAACAGGGCAGTTACCCAGGTGGAAAGATGCCAGCCAGAATGCATTTTATTCTAACACAGCTGACGGCAACACGGCCATACTGAAAGAAGAAATAAAGACACACACACACACAATGGTTATTTTTCAAAAGCTCCTGGCATTGTAAAGTCATTTGACAATAAAGTACAAAAATTTCCTGCAGCACTAAAAGCACTATGCATTTCCCATACCAAGAGGAGTCAGGCTAGCAATGAAAAAGAAAAAATTTTCCCACAGTCATTCTTTTAAAAATAGATTTGAGACCTCAGGAAAAAGGCTTTGTAAGATACTGTCATTTTTATTATCCTTCTATAAAATGTTCGAGCAAAATACAGAGTACAGCTATCAAAAAAGGAGTTAAAAGTCATTAAAAGCCTACAAGCAAACTAAATGTAGGAACTTTTTCCACACCAAACTTTCTAGATACTAACGGTAATCTGAAATGAATGGCGCATCCAACAAAAAGAAAAGTGACAAATAGAAACATCAGCCACGAGGCTCTTCATTCAGACATCATATGACTCTCTGAAATAGAGACTTTTGTACTTCAAAGTAGAGGGGAGACAGGTACGCATATGAGTGAGAACAAAGGTGGAAGCAAAGAGGAACAAGAGCAGACAGGCAGGTGTGGAGGGAGAGAGGAGGAAAGGCTGCACTGGAGCCCTTGGGTAGCACTGATGGTTAAGGTACTCAGCTGCTCACCAAAAGGCTGGAAGTTCAAGTCCACCCAAAGGCTCTTCTAAAGAAAGCCTGGAAATCTACTTCGACAACTTGAAAACTCTATATAGCACCAGTCTTTTGAGACATACATGGAGTCCCCATGAGTCACAGTAAACTCAACTATAACTAGTTACACTATTATTTGGTGAGGGATCAAGCCCCAAACTAAAAAATCTCTTTGGGCATTCTGTTGCCTTCCAACGTCTGCCCACTAACGCCTCTATTACAAACTGAATGGACTGATCCTTCCCTTTGTCTTATTTTTGTTTTATTTTTTATTATAGGCTTCCACAGTATATTACCACATTAACTTCCAAAATATACTTGAAAAGTCCCACTGTTTGAAAATATATTGGCTTCATCTCACAGCCACTGTCACAAGGGCCTAGAATATTCACTGAATAGATCTTCATCATTTTGAAATTTGGTACATTACAGTAGGGTACGCAACTCACTCATAAATATGGTATACATTTAAAAATACATATGGATATATATATTTACAACTTTTACACACATATTGCGGCTAAGACCACTGCTACTGTCACCACTCTTCCAAACACCCTCTGTTGGGTAAGTCCTGGGGCACAGAGGTTGAGAGCTCAACTGCTAACCCAAAGAGTGGCAGTTCAAATCCACCAGCCACTCCATGGAAACCCTATGAGGTATTTCTGTTCTGTCCTACAAGACCACTATGAGTCAGAATTGATACAACGACAATGGGTGCTTTTTCTTTAATACACAAAGAACATTACTAATGAACTAAAGACAGTGCCAAACTCATCAATTTCAATTTTTTCTTTTTCTCTTCTATTTTTTTTTTTACACAATGACAGCAATAAAACAAATGTGCTGAAGGTCTGTATTATTCATGCCACACAAATCTTCTGGTACCCAATGTCCTAGATATTCTGTAGTTTAGATTGTTTTCCACACAGATTTTACACTACAATAGACAAAAATGAGAGCTTTGCTGTCCACCAAGTCCCTTCAGCTTCAAATCCCTACTTGAACAACACTCTGAAGCTCCTTGTGACCACTGATGTCACCACAATGTGATGTACAGAGGAGAAAGGACATTGTTGTCTTTGAGATTTCTGTTGAATGTCCCCATTTTATAATTGTAAACCATCTACGCAAATCAAGAATAACTTTATGCATCATCTGTGTCTTTGTTTCAAAAATGAATTCCTTCATTCTTCTATTCCCTAAATATTCTTGAATACACACAGTTCCTGGGTTACGAACATTTAATTTATGGACAACTTCTACATGCTTAACAACAGACTGCCAGAAAGACTATTATATTAAAAATCTGGGTTAAATAAAATGGCTCATAATAACAAATGCATACACTGCCTTGTGATGCTCAGGAAAACAGACTGTTTGGAATTGTTTCTTAAGCATTTTATGTGTATAACGATCACCGTCTAGTCACCTTTGACTCATAGCGACCCTACAGCAGAGGTGAACCACCCATAGTTTCCAAGGAGCACCTGGCAGATTTGAACTGCCAAACTTCTGGCAGATTTGAACTGTCAAACTTCTGGCAGATTTGAACTGACAAACTTCTGGTTAGCAGCCACAGCTCTTAACCATTACACCAAGAGGATTTCCTTTATTTGTAGAGAAAGGCAAGTTATAAACTATATAGGAAGACAAGCATTTGGCCAACTGAATCTAAGAACCACATGTACCTGTTCTCACCCACAAATTTGACTTAAAGACAGATTTTTAGGAACAGATATCACTCACAACCCGAGAACTGTCTGTATCTCCTATGTGTCAGACAGTGATAAACACAAGAGACATATAAAAATGTACAAGACGACAAGGGCCTTGATATGTTCTGGTAGAAAGAGACAGAAAAATACAAGTAGAGAACAAAATTTTAAAAAAGCTAACTGGTAAAGAATATAAAACAAGGTGAAGGAATAGACTGAACTGTGGTATTGGTAAAGAATGTAGACTACTCCCATGGTCTACAGGAAGAACTAACCAATCAGTCTTGGCAGAAATACAACCAGAATATGTCAAAGAAGCAAGGAGGGCTAGGCTGGCTCACGGACTTTGTCATGTCATCCAGACAGACCAATCTCTAGGAAAGGATGTCATACTTAAGACAATCATCAAAAAGAAGGAAAACCTTCAATGAGATGGACTGATACACAGCCACAAAAATAGACTCCAGTACACAAGTGACCATGAAGATGGCATAGGTCGTCATGAGTCACAATGACTCACTGGCAACTCACAACAGCAACACCAGTGAGACGGAGGTTGAATGGTCTGTGGTAGGCACGAAAGAAGCTTTAGATAGGGTGGCAAGGGCCCTGAGGAGCAGGCGTGTGGACTAGGACCTGAGTTACAAGCTCACCTGGAAAAAGAGCTTTCCAGGTGACAGGACAGAGTGGCCAGTGTAGAGGCTGGAAGGCACAGACGAGATTGGTCAACTGGGCTGAGAGTTGTGTGAGCTACACTGGGTTGAGCCAAGACCGCACAGGGCCTGCAAGTCAAAGTAAAGAAACTAGGTTTCATTTTTAACTTCAGTAAGAAGACACTGGAAGGTTTTGTGCTGTGCCGTGGCCTGGTCTGATTTACATCTAGGAGACTGGGCCTGGGGCGGTATGCCAAGGGTTTTAAAAACTCCCCACCTACCCACCCCACTGTCTCTGTAAAAAACAAAACCAAAGCCCCTGCCATTGAGTCGAGTTCAACTCATACCTACCACACAGACAGAGTAGAACTGTCCCACAGAGGTTCCAAGAAATGAGTGGTGGGTTGGAACTGCCGATCGTTTGGTTAACTGATATAACACTTAACCACTACACCACCAGGATTTCCAGTCTCTGTAGAAGCCTCCAACTCACGTATTTGGACTTAACCATTGTGTTCTGTGGAACACCCTGGTGGTATAACGGTTAAGTGCTAGGGTGCAGTTCAGCTCTGTCCTACCAGGTCACTTATAGTGATGAGTTGGAAGCAACCCAACGGCAGAGGGTTTGGTTTGGGGTGTGCTCTTCTACAGTGAAGCCTGTGGAACCTTTAGAAAAGTCTCCCCATTCTCCTTCTCAGTGGTCGTGAGGCAGGCAGTCCCTCTTTCTTGCTGTACTTTAAAGCTGCTGGAAACAAAGGTTTGCACTGGAATGTTCTGGGGCACCCTTCTCTCTTCTCACCCAGAGGCATGCTCTTGAAAATCACACCAGCCTCCTTCCTCTGCTCTCCCGTTGAGAACTGGCTCACACTTCAGAATTTAGACTTGGAGAATAAAGTACCTGAGGTTAGTTCTCATTTGCGTTACGGAAAAGTAAGAGGACACATTCTGCTTTCATGTACAAAGAAACGACAGATGGGCATACCGGATGTCTATAATCACACTTTTAAATCTCTAATTCCAAGAAAGGCCTTCTATCCATCCTTAAAAAAAAATGTTTCTGAAGTTTGGTACATCAAAGCCTTTTTTGTGCGTCCCTTTTAAACTCTGTAATGTTAGCAGTGATAGTAATACCGAATAGCACACCGAAATTCAGACTATTAGAAAACACAGCCTTTCCAATAATTCAGAACTCCTTTCTTTTCAGCATTTAGAAGCTAGGTCCTGCTGAGAGTCAATTACTGGCCAGCTTCCCAAATTAGCTTTCCAGGCTTTGGTATCTTTCACATTTCATCCCCCTGTTTTCACTCCAGGATATCTTCTATTACTGATGCAAGGCTTTTAACACCTCAACACGAAATCGGTTAATTCCTTAGGTTTTCTTATTAGCTACCTAAAGAGACTTGAGACTACCAGTACTGAACCTTCTGTCTCACAAATACATACGAGATACTAGTCTGCGGTATGGAAAGTGTGAAAGGTGACCAAAAATGCTGCCCGACTACATCTCAAGAGGATGAGTCTATGTCCCTTCCCGGCTGTCACTGCCACTGCCTTAACCAATACTGGGACAGAAAGTAACACTTCAAGTTTCACGCCTCAGCCTCAAGAAGAACTAGAAACTTCAGGAAGAATCTTTGTTTATCTCCTTCCTTGCTGACTCGGTAACGTCTGTCACCACGATCACGGGAACAAGCCCAGGGAAGCCTGGTGGAGATTGACAGACTGCGTGGAGCAGAGACAAGCTGCCCACAGGCACCATCAAAGGCCAGCCACTGCCCAGAGGACTGGGCAGTCACCCATAGATTGTTAAGAAAGCCTAGCCCAGATTAACCTGGCCCAGACCAGCAGAACTATCATGCTGAGCCCAGCCAAAACCAACAAGCAACAGATCTGTGAGATAAATGAATGGGTATTATGGTAAACTGAGGAATCTTGGAGGCACAATGGCCAAACTGTTAAGATAGCAACCAAAAAGTTCAGGGTCTGAACACCCCAGATGCTCTGAGGAAGAGCTGTGGCAGTCTGCTTCCGTAAACATTTACAGCCTTGGACACCCTACAGGGCGGATCTACGCTGCTCTACACAGTTGGTGTGAGTCAAAATCGATTTGAAGGCAAAGGATTATGTTAAACTAAGGAGGCCCGATGGTACCACAGCTAAGTGGTCAGCTGCTAACGAAAAGGTTGGATGTTCAATTCCCCAGGTGTTCTGCAGAAGGAAAGACCTATCCACTGGCTCCTATAAAGGTTACAGCCTAGGAAACCTTCTGGGGCAGTTCTCTGTCCCAGGCCTCTATAGGTTGGAATCAACTCAGGGGCCCATCGTCCTCATAACATTTTAAGCTACTTAAGTTTGAGGTTGGTTTGTTATGTAGAAAAGGCTAATGTCACTCAGGAATTAAATATTTACCTCATTAACTACAAATTAAAGATATATACATATGTACGTATATATACCTATCCCCCCACTAAGCTTATCCCATTGTAAATACTACAGGAGGAGACTCAGCTTCTTATGGCTAACAGGTGAACTAATTTGACCCTTTACAGAGCTATCTAGCAGTACGATCTCTGCTACCGCAGATGCTACTCTGTCATTTTGAAGAGTTATTTGAGCCTCTTGCCCCTTCTTCGTATTGTGTTCTCTACTGTAGCTCAGGGAGGACAAAATGAGTCTAAAACATTTTTAACCAACTGCTAAAATCATAAAGCATGATGCTTCTACCTGGTAATATAACTGAAATGACGCATGTGTCTGAAATCTCCATGGATCTCACGGAGGACCATGTTGGTATTAGTTAGCATAACTTTATCCCCATAGATGCTGCTTTCTTTCAGCGGTTTCCACCCAAGAATAAATCCCACAACTCAATTCAGACTAATAATCTAAAAGCAGGAAAAAAGTCACTCAAGCTCTCTAAAGAAACAGATATTCCAAACAGTAAGTGTGTGCTCCTCAGGACAGCTCCTGACAGCAAGGTGTCTGTATTGGGAGAGAAGCTGGTTCCGCTAGTTCATCTAGTTACCAATACTCTCCCCGCTCCCCACGCCCCCACTCCCCAAAAAGACAACTTGTCATTGAGTAAATTCCTATTCCTGGAGACCAACCAATGGTAAACCCTGATGGTGTAGTGGTTAAGTCCTACATCTGCTAATTAAAAGGCGGGCAGTTCAAACCCACCAGGTGCTCCTTGGTAATTCTCTGGGGCAGTTCTACTCCATTCTCTAGGGTCGCTATCAGTTGGATCCAACTCGACAGCAGTGGGATCGTTGGTTTCGGGGTTGGAGACCCACGTGTCACAGTACAACTGTGCTCCGTAGGGGATTCAATGACTGATTTTCCAGAAACAGATCACCAGTCTGATGTTACTTATTCAGCACAGCTGTGACAGAAGTACCACAGAGGGAAGGCTCTCACAAACATAACTGCTGCCTCACAGCTTAGGGGGCTAGAAGGCCGAACTCGGGGTGCCAGCCCTGGGGAAGTCTTTCTCTCTCTGCCAGATGTAGAGGAAGGTCTTTCTCTCTGTGAGCTTCTCCTCCTGGGTCATCTTCACGTGGCTTGGGATCTCTTCCTCCATCTCTACTTGTTTATTGAATCTTTTATAGTTCAAGAGACTGATGCAAGAACACCACCAACTAAGCCTATCTTATTAACATAACAAAGATAATCCATCCCCAAATACGATTATAACTACAGGCACGGAGGTTAGCATTTACAGTACATATTTGAGGGGGACACAACTCAATCTATCCCGAACATTTTTTTTCAGAGGTGCCTCTGGGTAGACTCCAACCTCTAACCCTTTGGTGAGCATCTGAGCACATTAACCTTCTGCCCACCCAAGACTCCTGAACACTTACTAAAATGTGAAAAAGAAGCCATGATGACTATGAAAATTAATATGTGAAGTTTGCTAAATACAAGCTCAATGTAAAACATCAAATGACAAAGAAAACCAAACCCACTGGCACTGAGTCGAGGCTGACTCACAGAAATGCTACAGGTCCGAGCAGAACTGCCCCACAAGTCTTCAAGAAGTGTCCAGCAGATTCGAACTGCCAACCCTTTGGTTGGCAGACGTAGCGTTTAACCACTATGCCACCAGGGTTTCCAGAGCAAAGAGGAAATAACAATATCATCAATTAAAACAAATCATTCTTCAACAAGTCAGCAAGTTTTTCCTAGCAATAGAATCCCTTTATATTAGGGGAAAAAAAGCGACATTACAACTGCATCAAGAATTACAAAAATCTAAGAGTAAATCTAACAAAAGTTGGCAAAATCAGTAAACAAAGAGTTACCTCAAACACTAGTAAGGAAATAAGCTGACCTAAATAAATGGATGATGATAATATTCTTGGTTTGGAAGGCTCATCATTACAAAAATTTCAATTTTCCCTCAACGGATTGAAGAATTCATGTAACAGCAATATAAACTGCAGCATACTTTTCCTTGCAGAATTTAAAAACTCATTCTAAAATCTGTAAGAACATGCAAAAAGCCAAGAATAGCAAAGACTTTCCTAAGGATGAGGATTTACATTTCTAGATATCGAGACTGACCATAAAGCTGCAAAAGTTTAGAGAGTGAAGAACTGGTTCAAGAACGAGAGAATAAATCTAGAAGCTGACTCACCTGGATACCACACCCAACCAAATCCACTGCTGCTGAGTTGACTGTGACTCATAGCGACCCTACAGGACAGAAGAAAACTTCCCCACAGGGTTTCCAAGGCTATACATTTTTATAGACTGCCGTATCTTTCTCCCCAGGAGCAACTGGTGAGTTTCCACTGCCAGCCTTTTTAGGTAACAGTTGAGCACCTTAACCACTGAACCATCGATTTCTCACTTGTACACAGAGTCTAGGTTTATAAACAAATATGTCACTATAATGCTGTGACAAAAAAATCTTTTCAGAAAATGACGTTGGGTCAAGTGTGCATTCACGTGAATCACAATACAAATTGCCTCTGTACCTAACACCATGCACAAAATCAAGAACACATGGATTAGAGCCCTGAAGGTAAAAGAAAATACAATCCATTTTATGGACATTATCTTTGTGGTTTCGGCAAAGATTTTTAAAATCAGTCAAAGTGACAGAAATAAAGGAAAGCTGAAATCGAAGAAAATTTAAAATGTCTGGTAATCCAAAGACATTACTAAGCAAAGTGAAATACAGAATGGAAGAAAATATCTGCAGTACAGATATCCAGCAAAGACCTCACATTATATTCATTGTTTTATTGTGTTTCTCTGTCTTTTATTGTCTCTGAACAGCAAGAGACAGAGAACTTGAATAGAAGTTTTACAAAAGAGAATATCCAAATGGCCACAAAATGTTTAAAAGAGTCATCCGAGGTATAATAAGGTGTAGGCAAATAAAATTAATATCACAATGAGAAACACTCCTCACTCACTAGAATAATTAAAATCAGAAAAAGAAAAGGCTACACATTGACAAAGCTTTGGAACCCATGGAGCAGTCTCATGCTGATCAAGACAGTATAGCAGGCTGAAACGTTTTAGCAAAATCTTTTGCCAGTATCCAGCGAAGTTAAACACATGCCTATCCTGTGACCAAATAGTTTCATTCCTAGGTATACATCCAAATTAACACCAAAGTCTGTGTGCAAAGGAGCCACACACTACACACACAGTACACACGTCCATCACTGCTAGAATGAATCAACTATGGTGAATTCATGCAATGAATTGGGGTCTATTCACGCCATGAACTGTTTATTCAGTAATGAAAAAAAATCTCCAAAAGCTTAGCCATGCACACGTTTTCTTAGGTGCCCTCCCTGACTATTTTGAATAAAACAAATTTGTCACTAGGAATAGCGTTAAGTAAAATTATGTATGAATTATGCTTAAAAAACATTTACAGGAGGCATAAATAAGAAGGACACCAGCCCAAAGCATCAAGAACTCGAAGACTTAAGGTGCTCAGTGACCGAGATCAGACACAGCCTTTTGTTTCCAGGCAAGGAGCATGGAGGAGCTGGGCGAGTGGGAGAGGGTAAGATTTTGAAGCCTGAGGGAGAAAACCAGTGTAGACTGGACTGGTCCTTGGTTTCCAGGAGAAAGGGTATATAGCCCAAATAAGCCAGCAGAGACAAGTAGTCAACAGGCCACAGATCAAGTCCAGCTTTAGCTGACTGACTGATTCACCCTAGCCAAATCACTCCTCTTTTCTGCCTCAGTTTCTCTAGCTAGTCTACCTTATAGTACTTATCTCCTTCAACAGTCATATAATTTAATATAAGCACTGCCAATTAAAATTGCAAACTCATCCTAGAAAACATGCTACATAGCTCATTGCTCAGTATCACACGGTCACCTTCCAAGTACTCTCCTTGGGAAGCCGTGCACGATGCCAGTGCCTCGACCACCCTGAAAAACCATTTTGAAACTCTTTTCCTGGAAAGGCCATCACTCTACTGACACTGCCCTTGATGTCCTGAATGTCATCCAAATGTCTTCCTTTCGTTTATCTCCAGGTAAAGAAAAAATTCATTAGGGGCCAGATCCAGTGAGCGGGAGGGGGGGAGGGTGTTCCAATATCATTATTTGTTTACTGGTTAAAAACTCCCTCCCAGACAACCATATAACTAAGTTTGAGAACTTGCCACCATGCCACTGTGCACAATGGCCATTCCAAAAAGAGTTCCAAAATTGCTTTGAAAGGTGGAATAGTTACTGGCATCGGTGTATAGCTTCCAAGGGGAGGACTTCAAAGGTGACCACAGTGATATTCATGTAGCACTTAGAACAATTAATTTCACGGACTTAATTATTGGACCTCGTGTGTTTCTTTTTTCATCTCTGTATCCCCAGTAAATCAATACCAAGAAAGAAACGAAAGGTTCACAATTTTGTAAATACTCATAACTTGCATGAAAGTATGGATTATGTCTGGGATAATCTTCATTTGTAAGATATATTAAAAATGATGCAGAAAAACCATCTGCAGTTTTTTATTTTTTTCCAATTCCCAGGGTGGCATTGATGGTGGTGGCAGCGGGGATGGTACTGGGTTTACCAGCTGTCTATCCTGAGTGCAGGCAAGCCACATGGCTACTTGAAGGTAGGTTTTGTAAAGCCCTAGAGTTCTAGCCCAATACCCAAACTCACTCCTCAGGCAGAGTCTTTCACGCTATGTACAATAATCCTCAAAACAATAACCTTACTCCATAAGCACCTACTTTCTTTCTTGACATGTTAATAGAAATGAATGTTTTTAAATACATTTGTGTCTCTTTTGTTTCTGTTGTTGAAAAATACACAGCAAAATACACATCAACTCAAGTTGTACATGTACCATCAGATGACTCTGATTGCACTCTGAAGAGTTGCTCAACCATTCTCACCTTCCTCTTCTGAGCTGCTCCCCACCCAACGACAAATTCTCTGCCCCGTGATGTTCCTATCTCACCTTTAGAACTGCTGTTGTCAATCTGATTCCATACAGGCAGTTTTTCAAGAGGATAATGCTCAAGGAAAACATTTCTTACTAATTAAGCTAAACTATTATTTGGTTTAAAGAAGACATCAGGAGATAGAAAAGAATCTGTTTAATGATAGACAAAGATCAAGAGTTAAAAGGCGGATCCAGAGAATCAACAAAGAAGTATTTATTGACTGTCAACACTTTGTATCCTATATCACACTCATACACAGACAAGGAGCCAAGGCCAATACTTGTATGAAGTTCACGACCTGTTCACAAACACAGGAAAGGGAAAAATTAGCAAACCATGATAACGCGTCCCGGTATCAAATGATTCAGACAATAAATACCATGTATGGTTAGAGGAGGACAATATGTAGTGCTGTGGTCTGGAAAGTTCTTGTGGAAGCGATGACATCTGACTAACATCTTACAGAATATGTAGAAACTTCAGGGAAATAAAAAAGCATCTCCTCAATAAGCACAAGGTTTAGAGATCTGTATATTCAAACACTAAGTCATCTGCAATCTGTCATGGGGACATTAAGGACTGGGGGCTGCCTGTTTAGGTGTGCAGAAGTCACCATGAACCAAGCAATGACTCAACAGTAGCTAACAAACACGTTCCAAACACTGTAAGGAGCAAGTAAGCGGGTCATTTACTGTCCACTAGAGGTGAAGAAACCCTGGGGACACCATGGTTAAGCGCTTCAGTTGCTCACGAAAAGGTCGGCAGTTTAAATCTACCAAGTGCTCCTTGGAAACTACTCTGCCCTACAGGGTTGCTGTGAGTCATAGTTCACTCAACAGCAACTGGTTTGGTTTTTTGGTTTCCAGGGTTGATAGGGACCAGAGTGATTGAACAGTTAAGCACTTGGTTGCTAACGGAGGTCCTAGTTCAAATCCATTAGTTGTTTCATGAGATAAAAGACCTAGTGATCAGCAACCTTAAAGATTACAGCCCAGAAAATCCTCTGGGACAGTTCTACTCCATCCATAGTGTCACTAAGAATTGGAGCTGACGAGATGATACATCACCACCCAAAGAATGTCGACACGAAAAAGGAATTAAGATGCATAGAGCCAGCTTATGGCCTTCAGGGAGGCTGAGTTTATCCTGCAGAGCAATAAAATCATAAACCATCAGCAGAAGAAAGTAGAGGTAGAGCTGGAGTTAACATCTCCCAACTGCTATTTTTATGTGGGCTTATGAATCTCAAATGTCTTAAAGGGAAAAAAAAGGCTATAGCTCTGGCTGACAGCAACGGGCTGTCTTTGGGATATTTGTGAACTAAACCCAAGCTAATCTTTTTGTCCTCCAGCCAATTCCAATTCCTGGGGATCCCAGAGGCCAGAGCAGACCCGCCCCACGGAGTTTCCACGTCTATCAGCTTCACAGAAGCCAACTTGCCACATCTTTCTCCCACAGAGCAGCTTGTGGATTCAAGGTGTTGACCCTTCAGGTAGTAGCCAAGTACTTTAACCACTCGGGCTCCTAATGAGTGAATGAAGTAATCATAAATCATAATAATGCATTCTAATAAAGCATATTCTAATCCCACCACTGACCTGATAACAAATCCCAACTGTGTACTACGTTCCTGTGTAACTTAACTTCCGCAATAAATTCTGTAAAATAAGATACGATGCAATTAGGACATTGTAGGGATACTATACAGCAGACGGTCCCCAGGTTACAAATGTCCCACTTACGGACAACAACTACATAAAAGTAGACTGCCATAAAGCCTAACATATAAAATATTAGAGTTAAAACATGTGTAATGGTTCATTAATAGCAAACACATGCACTACTTTGTGATGAACATGAAAACACTCTATAGCTTGGAAATGTTTAGGTGTTTTATATGCACAGAAAGGTAAGCCAAGCCAAGCCAAGTGCCATTGAGTTGGATCCGACTCATGTAAAGCAAATACTATGTACTAATTTAAATTCACTAGGTGAAACTCGGTATGACAGTTCTACTCTGTATTACAGGGTTGCTATCAGTCAGAATCTACACATTAACAGTGGTTTTGTTTACTAGTTTAAACATTCGATAGCTGATATTAAATAAGAACTCTGTACACCTGTTCTGGAGCTCTGGTTGCATACTAACTGATAAAGAGATTGGCTGCTAACCAAAAAGGCTGGTAGTTCAAGTCCACTAGTGGCTCCCAGGAACCCGTATGGGGCAGCTCTACTCCGCCCTATGTGGTCACTATGAGGTGAAATTGACTTGATGGCAATAGGTTTGTTTTTTTCTGGTTTTGGTACCTGTTCTATCTTCCAGACAAATACAACTTAAAGACAGACTAAGGAAGGAATTTTCTTCATAACCTGGGAACTGTAACACGCAAAACATGAGATTCTCGTGCCACGTGGGAGAAGTGGTTACATTCACTACATTCAGTTATGTCTACTAAGTCCTCTTCTCCATTTGGGATTTCTAAACTCTGCTACAACTTTATGGGACCATAGACATACGAAGTCTAACAAGTTTGCGAGCTCATCTTAGAAAAAGTGCTGTATGCCTCATTGCTTAATATCACTACAGTAATCTTTGAAGTATTCCCCTTGCGAAGCTATGCACCAATGCCAGAGGCTAGTTTAATCCTTCAAAGCAGTTTTGGAACTCTTTTTCTGGAATGGCCATCAGAGTTGTTGTCATATCACCCTTGATGTCCTGAATGTCATCCAAATGTTTTCCTTTCAATATTTCCTTTATCTCTGGTTAAAGAAAAAAGTCACTGGGGGCCAGATCAGGTGAGTAGAGAGGGTGTTTCAATACATTTATTTGTTTACTGGCTAAAAACTCCTTCACAGAGAACTATACCATTCACATCAAAAACTTGCCACCTTGTCACCATGTGCAATGGCCATTCTAGAAAGAGTTCCAAAATTGCTTTGAAGGGTAGACTAGGTGCTGGCATCAGTGCATGTCTTCCCAAGGAGAGTACTGTGAAGGTGACTGTAGTGACATTCAGTAATGAGGTGTATAGTGCAGACTTACTTGTCACACCTGGTACACGCAGCAGGACACTGTCCGAAAGGGCATTAGGCAGTGCATCACCGTATATGACATCAGGCATTTCTGATTTCCTTGGGACCACTATCTATATAAAACACATGACGTCTATATTCTAATTTAAAATCTTGATCCCACAGAAGCAGCCTGAAGGCTAAGCTAAACAGTGTTGGGTTCCCCAATTTTTCATTATCTTAGAAGGCTCTGGAGACAACTGCTGATATCTTTGTGACTCAACTTCCATCGGTGTGGAATGAAATCATGGCTGCCTCCTCTCTACCCCTGAAAATTAGTGAGCAACAACGGTGTATTAAAATCAGTGAGGCAGGAAATTAGTAGGAAAGAAGCATAGGTCTATTACTATTAAAAACAAAACAAAACTCAGCCAGCCTTTCTCAACCAGGGTTTCATGAGATTATTAATCCCCACTGAATATTAAACACGTGGCTCCCGTCTCAATTCTCCCCAGGATCGTACAAAGTTAGCACTATTCTAGACACAAAGGAGAGAAGTTAATTCACTGCACACAACAGATGCTTTAGGGCTGACTTTCCAAGGGAATTTAGTTGAGAAAAGCTGCTATAATATATGTAATGTCATATACAAATTAAGCATGGGTATTTGAGGACTTTAGTTTAAGAAAGAAAGATATATGTTCTGGTTCTAGATCTAGAGATAAAAGTCTCATGATATTCTAGAAGAAACAATAGGCTCAAATAATGCTAGAATGAGTGGCCCATCAATTTGGGGATGTCACCCCAGATTACAAAGAAAAATAAAAAGAATAAACAATGTGTCATCCTTTACAGTTTACAAAATGCTTTTTGAAAAGAATTTCTGACTTAATACGTAATATTTATGAAGATCATTTAAAATTCTACATAGTTTGCTGCTTTGGCAAGGCAAACAATCTTTTTCTTATTCTAGAAATGAGGAGAATGAAATCAAGGAAAAATTACCTCCCCACCCTGTAAAGCTTACATGAGGCAGAGCCTCTATTTCTGTCATTTCATTGCATCATAGGGTGATCTTCTGTTATCTACTGTCACCAGTGAGTCTTGGGGTGACACAAATGGCTAAGCACTCAACTACCAGCCAAAAGCTTGGCTGTTTGAATCCACCCAGAGGTACCTCGGGAGAGAGACCAGGTGGACTGCTTCTAAAACATCCAGCAACAAAAACCATCAACATCAAGTTGATTCAGGCTCACAGGGACCCCAAAGGATAATGCAGAACGACTCCACAGAGTTTCCAGGGCAGTCATGTTTCTTTCTTTTTTATGTGATTCAGTGAAAGTATAAAATCCAAATCAATTTTGTATGCCCGCCTATCAGCAACTCCATCTGCTCTCCTCACCCTGTGACACACACTCTTCCTTTTCACTCTTCTAGTATCCTCTTAATGAACCTGCCCCCTCCTTTCCACCCTCTCATCTCCCACCTAGAAAGAAATCAATAGGACAGCCTCCTATAAATGTACAAAACTATAAAGTACTTGCACCACTTGCTCACTCTATGTCTCCAAGTCCAGACCATTCACATCTGGAAAGTTGACCTCAATACTGGTTTCCAGTCAGGGCCAGCAGCAGGTCTAGGAGCCATGGACTCTTCAGGCTGTCGGACCATCAATTCTGGTCTTCTAGTAGAGTTCTTGAACTGCACATTTCTTTTTCTCGCCCAAGGCTGTCATCCTTTAAGGATAAAACAGACACATCGTTCTCCCCACAGCACAGCAGTTGTTGTGTTTGAGCTACCAATGTTTCATTTAGCAGCTGAGTGCCACAGGCGGGTTATCAGGCCTACAGCCACTGAAGACTCTATGGAGCAGTTTCTCTCTGACCACATGGAGTCACTATCAATTGATTCAACTGGAGGGCAATGAACAACAACTTTTACAAAAGCCCCTCAGGATTGAGTTTATCCCTATACACAGGCAGGAAACTGAGGTTCAGAGATTACGCAGGTCTGGCTTAGAAACTCAGCGCAAGCAAGTTTTAGACATTGGTCCATGGGCTGCCAACCCTATACAGCCTCCCAAAGATGGCTAAAGAGATCAGTGTAAACCAAGATAGTCAACATTGTCCAAAACCAAAAACTAAAGTTACAAATTATTCAAAATTCATCAGGTAAGTATAAAAACATATTTTGTTGGTTACGTTTAGCTTCTGATGTTATTAAAGCTGAAAACAACACAAACTTTTTTTAAAACTCTGTAAACTGTGGTAAAGGGCTTGTTTGCTAATCAAAAGTTGAGCAGTTTGAATCCACCAAGCACTCCTTGGAAATCCTATGGGTTAGTTCTCTGTCCTACAGGGTTGCCATGAGTTAGAATTGCCTAGACAGCAACAGGATTTTTTTTTTTAATGCTATGTCAATGTTATTATTATTAAATCAATTTTAATAATTCCTTTTCAAACCAGCATTAAAAATAAAAATACTTATTAATACTATGTATTCAGTGGATGTTTAATTAATTTCTCTTTGTTTTCTCTTTTTTTAAAATCTACCTGGTTATGCCCTAATTACTTGTCTCTTTTTGAATTAACTTTGCCTTTGAAGTGACAGACCTTTCAATCTTTATAATCAGGTAATTTTTAAGCTCACAATTGTGTCCCTCAATGAATTTTTTTTTTTTTAATTTTCATTTTGATCTCATGATTACTGTTATTTTTCAGGGAGCAGTTAATTATTATAAAATTACAACTCTCTCCTCTGCTCTCCGTTTTTCATCTCCCTCATTATTTTCAATTTTACGTCTGGTCTTCTACATCCCAGAAGACTTTGTTTTCCCTGTAATTTTCCACTTTTTTACAGTGTCCATTCTGCTCTGCTCCACTGACTATTTTTATCTGGTTGTATCATAACATTTTGTTTTTTTCTAATTTCTTTTTTCCTCACCAAACTCCCTTTTCCATTTCAGTGGCTTTTCAACTCAGCCTGTTGCTCCTTGCAACCTCATGCTCTTTAATAACAGCCACATCTTCTGACTTCCCGCTGAGGAGTTACTTTATTGCTTGAAAATTCTCTTCTGGTCACTGTAATACATCTTTTTTAGAAGAGTGTCCTTCTCTTCCTCTGAGGTCTCAGATTACTTTCTCTTCCCTTGTGTTGAAGTATTACTTCATGGACTCATGTACAACAAAACTAAACTTGCTGATGTCAAGTAGATTCTGACTCACAGCTGTGGGACGGAGTAGAATTGCTCCACAGCATTTGCAAGGAGCATCTGCTGTAATCAAACTGCTTAGCAGCTGTAGCACTTAACCTCTATGCCACTAGGGTTTCCCATGATTGTTTACATCTTCTTATTTACTATCCTCAGAGTCTGATAGAAACCCTGGTGGCATACTGGTGAAGTGCTAAGGCTGCAAACCAAGAGGACAGCTGTTGAAATCCACCAGGTGTTCCTTCAACACTCTGTGGGGCAGTAGTATTCTGACCTCTATGGTCGCTATGAGTGGGAACCAACTCAACAACACCTAACAATGACAACAAGACTCTGACAGCCCTATGGAGACACTGTGTGAATAGGTCCTGCAGCAAAGTTTACAGGTATCCCTTTTCTACCCATGTGGATGCTAATGTGATCTCAGGTCTATGTGGTAAGAACACGGTGGCTGGAAGTAAGGCAAAGTGGTTCTGCAGGATGAAGAGGAGAACTTTCTTTAACTCTGTTTTAGTCATCTGTCATTGTTATTGTTAGCTGCTGTCAAGTCAATTGCAACTCATAGCGACACTACAGGTCAGAGAAGAACTGCCCACAGAGTTTCCCAGGAGCATCTGATGGATGTGAACTGCCAATATCTTGGTCAGCAGCTGTAGCACTTCACCACTACACCACCACGGTTTACGTTTTAATAATCCATAGCTGCTTTAACAGAGATACCACATTAGATGCCTTTTTAACAAAAGAAAAGTTTATTCCTACATAGTCCAGCAGGCTACAGGTCCGAATTCAGGGTGTCTGCCCCAAGGGGAGGCTTTTCCTCGTTGTCAGCTCTGGAGGAAAGCCCTTGAGTGGCATCAGTCTTTGGTCAGGGAACATCTTGGTTAAGGAACCTCAGGTCCAAAGGACACAGTATTCTTGATGCTGCTTTCTTCATGCTTTCTTCTCTGTTTGCTTCTCTGTCCTTTCATCTCTTGTAGGATAAAAGGTGGCACAAGCCACACTCTAGGAAAATTCCCTCAGGAAGAGTGCTGCAGGTCCATCCTAATCATCTTTTAACAATCTTATCTATGAGCCACAGGCACAGATTAGGATTGACCACACAGGAAAATCACACAATGGAGGGCAATCACACAATCCTGGGACTCATGACCCAGCCAAGCCTGCTACACACATTTTGGGGGAGAACACAATTCACCTTGACACATCAAAAGCCTGTTTTTCTTAAAATAGGATGCAAAAATTGCAGCCAAGGCTAGAGTACTGAACATGTACTATCATTATACAAAACTATTACCCCATCAGTCAGCATGCTCTACTATAGCAGCTTGGATGTTGCTGAGTAGCCTATTTCAAATATCAGCACAGTCACCTACAGTGAATAACAGGTTTTAGTGAAGCTTTCAGACTAGGAAGTGAAAATCTACTTCCAACGGAAACCATGTGAGTCACACCCAAAGACTGTTAAACACAGTGCTGTAAGGTGGCCCCTTAGACTGGAAGTCTCTACACAACAGTTGCAACAAAGGACGCACGTGTAAATGTAACGACGACCATGAAGACGGTACAGGACCAGGCAGCCCTTTGTTCTGTGGACAGAAGGTCACCATGAGTCACAGTCAACTTGACAGCAATCAATAACAAGGCTATCATACCAAAAGTGAAAGGGTTCAATAAGCTGACAGCTTCAAAAATCGGTGAAGTAGAGGCCATCTAATACACAACTGTTGATCTCTATTCACGTGGAACGAAAGAGAATGAAAAACACCAAAGACTCAAAGGAGACACAAGTCCATACTCTCTAATGCCCACAAAACCAGTATGTTTTCTAATCAGAAGCCAGAAAATGTAGATGGTGCTCGGCTACCGTTACCAGCTGTTATGATCAAGCATACAAGAGGTCCTAGACAGAATGAAAGAAAACTGTAGAATAAAACTCCAATTCCTAAAAAGGGATCAGCCCTACTCGACCCAAAGAGACTAGAACAGCCCTCCTGCGAACTAGCCTAGGATACCCTTTGGACTTGGAACTGATGCTCTTTCTGCAGGTCACCCTTCAGTCATAAGAAAATGGCTTATAAAGTAAAAAATTTCAAGCATGAGAGATGTGTATCTTGAACACTCAACTACATGAGACCAAATGGTCTATATTTACCCAGAAGCAGAAATGAGAGGCAAGGAGAAGAAGGGAAACAAGATTAATGAAAACAGGAAAAAGAAAATAGAAATAATGTGAATGCCGGCAGATTGTGACAATCATAACAATGTCATGGGACAACATGTGTAAGAACCGTTAAATAGGAATCTATTTTGCTGTGCAAATGATCACCTAAAACACAATAAAATATTTAATTTTTAAAAAGGAGATGCTTGGATATAGAGATGACTACCTACTTTTCTGGATGGCAAAATTCACGATCCCTCCGGGGCAAAGGACCCAGGGCCCTGTGCCAGGTTTCTGTGTCATGGTGGGAGAAAACAGCCACCTGCTTTCCTTCATTAGAACAAGTAAAACAAGCAAACAAAAAAATCCCACAGCTGTCCAGTCAATTCCAACTCACGGAGACCTTAGATGACAGAGTACAAGTGTGCCACCGAGTTTCCAAGGAGCACCTGGTGGATTCAAACTGCTGATCTTTTGGTTCGCAGCCTCAGCAATTAACCACTACACTACCAGGGTTTCCATTAGAAAAAGTACTAGGTTCTTCTCCTCTGCTATCCTACTCTACTGGTCCTCTATGAATGGAAACTCACTTCAGACATTCATCATACAGCTGTCGTTTTTCTTTTCCAGAATTACTCAGTTTCTCTTTTGTTAGACCCACAGAATATTTTCATGGTAAACTGGGAGAGGCATGTCAAGGGCTGCCAGCTTGATGTTCTTTTAAATGCAATGCCTTAATCAGAATTAAAATACACATTTCTATTATTTTACTTAAACTACATCCGCTTTTTCCTTCCTTCGCCTTATCACCTGCATCTAAATCAGAAGAAATGTAAAACAATGAGATCAATCTTATTTATGCTTCGGACTGTATCTGCTTTCCCATTTTCATTTGCATTTATTTATTTTGGCTGCTGACTTGTTGGTTTTAAATTACTCCCTTCTCTGTTACAAGTTGACTACTATAGTCAAGAATAAAAAATAACTCATTCTTTTCCTATTCTAACATCCCCAGCTACTTGACTCTTTTCTGCTTCCTCAAATGATTATTTCGCATGTTCCTATTCTAAAATGCTGACGCCGGGGATGCGTCTCTGACGTCCCCCTCAGTCTCTTCTCTCCCTGTGTCTGCACGTGTCTGCGCTCTGTACGGATGATTGCTCGGTGCGCATGCGTGCGTGCCTGAATCCACGCATGCGCACCTGTCTCCTCGCAGTGCCTAGCCTGCCTGGCTGCTGTCGCTGTGGTTTTTAGTGGGAATGTCCATCGTTCTTTGCTGTCTGTGTGGGTCTGTAGAACACAGTGGGCTTTAGGTGATTATCTGTGAAGGCCTGGCTTCCCGCTGGGCTGGCAAGGGGGTCATGATTTTATAGGGGACAGATAAAGGGGAAAGTAAATGGAGACAGGAAAAGGCACCAGCCCTCCTACCAGCACAACTGGGAACTGCGGGTTTGCAAGCTGTGGCTATTCTCACTTTTATTTCTATTTCCTACCACGTAGGAGACATACCTTCCTTTTTTCTTTTATTACTGAATCATTTCATCTTTAGTTTTGCTGTCAGCTCTAAGGTTCATGATTGGAGGGAACGACAGATACATCAAGTTTTCACATCATCTGGGTAGCCAGCTGATGACGGGAAGCAGCCACAGACAGGAAAAGAAGCAGATGGAAAGCCCACAGACGTTGGTCCCCAGGCACCCTGCCACCTCAGCAGTGAGGCATCTTCTGAAGTCCCCTATTCAGCTACAGATTAGACAGGGCATACAACAAACAGTAACACCCGTGAGGGACAGCCTTCGTAGTTCCGTCAACTTGATGAGACCAAATGGGAAACATCGTCCCAAACGCAAAGACAAGTAGTCAGGTACAGACAGCGACGCTGGTCCAAGGGACACAGAGACCCAAGGGTGGAAAGGGAAAAGGGGATGGTGGTGACACGTTGCAGAGATTGCAACCAATATCCCACTCTCTCTCTCTCTCTTTCTCTCTCTCTCTCTCACTCACAAGTTATATATAAAGTTTTGAATTGAGAAATTCATTTGTACTGTAAACTTTTACCTAAAACACAATAAAGTTTTAAAAAAGTATTAACCAGAAAGAAAACAGAAGCAGATTTTTTTTTCTCTCCTGCTCAAGAAGCAACTGATCGAAAAACTCTGCCAAAAACTTTTTACAAGAAGTGGCAAATACAGTTTCCTTTATATTCAAATCAGACAAACAGGCAGTCATCAAGTGATGTGGAAACAACAATAAATTTAACCTAGTATCACCAAGAAATGACCGGGATTTTTAACCTGAGAAAAGGAAAAATAAAAAATGCTGACAGGTAAAAAATAATCGAGTCATGTACACGTGACTCACAACCTCAAAATGGAAAACTTCCAGCTTATTTAAAGCTATAATCATCTGCAGCATCTCTTTACATGGTTCGTTTCCTAGAAGTACGCTCCCCATATTGCTACACTGTCAAAATGAGTATGGAGAGAGTGGGCCAATCAAATCAAGTAAGAATTTGAGTAGAAACTGCAGTCCCTGTGATTTTAAAACCTAAACATAGCCACAGCACAGAGAGAATAAAAGTAATGCTTACCTGAAAAAGGACTAAAGTGTGTCCTCTAAGGAGCTACAACCCTAAGACCATACAGCTGATCAGTTACTGCAAGGTTCCCTTAAACAGAGCATGATACCGACCAGTAATGACACTATTAACAATAATTAGGGTACTCGTACGGTAAGTGTAAAGGTACAGGCTTTATTAAAAAGAAAGAGGGAATCCCAAGCAGAAAACAATTTTTAACGTCTCTATATTTTGCAGCAGCCCTGGTGTCAAAGTGGTTAAGTGCTATAGCTACTAACCAAAAGGTCAGCAGTTCAAATCCAGCAGGCACACTCCTTGGAAACTCCATGGGGCAGCTCCATTTTGTCCTACAGGGTCTCTAGGAGTCAGCATCGACTTGGCAATAGCTGGTTTTTGTTTTGTTTTGTTTTGTTTTTTCTATATTCTGCCACTGTGGTGTGGAAGATGAGACATGAGGTTATATAATTTGAGTTTTAACTACATCTGCAAAGTAGCCCAGGAGCGGAAACATGGTCCATTTTCTCAGGTTCTCTAGCAAGCTATGAACCAGGGTCCCTAAGGCACCACAAACTCATGCATCACAGAGGTCTGAACAAACTCTGAGGCACCATTTAGGTGCATTAAATACATCATTACAAAAAGGAAAAAAAAAAAAAACGGCAAATGGGGGCATAGGACTGAACTTTTTTACCATCTCAAATTACAGACTTTAGAGGCCGTATGGAAACTCCACAGGAAACCTTTCACGGTGGAATTAAATACATCAGTGTAATTCTCCATAATCTTTCTCTTGGGTTCAACAGAACTATATTCTACCTAATCTTCTTTGAGGCACAGAATGCAAGAGAGATTCAAGTTTGAACAACAAAATGAAATTGGACATTTTGAATTATTTTTCCCCCTGCTGAGTGTACAAAGTAAGCTCCATTTCTGTTGGGGCTACATCAGTAAAATGGCATAGATCATGTTTATGTAAAGTCTTAACCAGTAGGGGAAATCATGAGTGTGTTACCAGGACGCAGATTTACATCCTTAATAAAAATGATAATGATGATCATAATTGCTACTTAGCATAAATAAATCCTTTTACACCTCTTCTCGTTTGATCCAACCACTAGAATTTCCCTCAAAGATGTAACTAACTGAATAAAGATTTTGCTTCACACCAGCATCTCTCTGGCACTGAGGAGAGAAGGCCACCCAGACTAAGCTATGGTGTCGCCCGGCCAATGTGTTCATTCAATAGAAAAACTCTTTCAGAATTAATGGCCTGCTACAGTATGATGAGAGCTCAGGAAAGGAAATATTTATGGCTTTTCTTCTAACTTCTGACCCTTGAAATTAAAAGTACTTTTTCCACCTCCTCTGTTCCAGTTAACCTATAGGAAAACTGTCTCTCTTTATGGCAAGGGGAAGTTTTCATGAGGCTTAGAGATATAGCTATAGATAATGGATGCAATCCAAAAGTTCCTCTCAAAAAGCCTGCCTTTCAGTGGTGAGAAAAAGCCCCAAATGCTGTGGGACCCCAGGGATCCTGTACTTTGCCTGGTCTCCTCATCTCCAACCATGAGACAGAGGTTCTCTCCAGCACGACAACCCTGTGGCACAGACAGCCGTACAGGCTCCCGAACCACCTCTGTGGTTAATAACAAACACAAGCACTCAGGTCCACACAGGACCTGTTCCACATCTAAACCGAGATTCTTAACAGTTGGCAACAAGCTGCTGTCAAGGTCATTCTGACTCACTGAGACCACAACTCCCAGAGACCGCAGTTCATGGTGACCCCGTGGATGTCCCAGCAGAACTGGGCTCCGCAGGATTCTGGCGGGCTGATTTTAAAAGTAGATGGCCAGGCTTTCTTCCAAGGCACCTCAGGGTCGACTCCTACTTCTACTCATTCGGTCAACAGCTGAACGCACTGATCATCTGTGGCACCAGTGACTCCTACTCAATCAGACTTCCTGGAAACTCTGCCAAGAAAAGATGACCTCCAGCTATGCAAAATTCAGAAGAGAAGAGAATCCTTCTCTTTTGTTTGCACTGTTAACTTCAGGATAGTACACCAGACTATATCATAGTCAAAACAGAGGACCCCAGTCTCAATAATAACGGTATTAACATCTTTAAAATGGCCCCCAAGGGGGGTCCCGTGGAGTGGTCAAAGCAGACTCTTATTTAATATTCGATACTCCCAGGTTTATCCAAACTGCACCAATCTGTGCACCTGACTCTAGGAAACATGAATCCTGTCAAAAATTACACCTGAAATTTCAATGAGGTCTATAGGCAATGTTAACAGAAACATAGTAATAATTTAAAGCTCAAGAGTGAAATGGGTTTCATTAATTGTGATTTCAAGAGGAAAAATGAAATATTACACAGTAGAGAAACTCCACACTGGAACTATACATTTCCTTGACACTAAACAATTCAAACTGAATTCATTTACTATAAATAACATGTTTGCTATTAAATGTAAGACAGGATACTTTAGGAAAAAAGGTATCACACTCCCCCCCCCCCCCCACAAAAGAAATGAGTCACAGTATCTGGTGGACTTAAGTATTTTGAGGGAGCATTTTTATCCTCTTAGAGGGGAATGAGCATAAATTACCATCTCTTATGGCCTCACCTCTAGGGTCATGATAAGTCAGACCCAACTCAACAGCAGTGGGTTTTTATATACAGGCGCTACAAGTCTGAATCAACTCAAAGGCAACAAGATTCCTTTGGCTTGGCATGTCAAATAAAAATGCATCACCCCAAACCCAGCATGAACACAAGGAAGTATGAAGTATATAGTGTCACATTTTATAAAACACAAAACACATCTGGGAAGAGTTCCTTCTTTAAAGCTCACTAAATATGGTAAATGTAAGGCTGAACTAGTTCTCTCTTCCTAGTTTATTTTGGAAGAGTTAATGCCTTGTAAATGTCACCGTTTCAAAGGTTCATTAAAAATTATTGGGTGATTGCTTCTTAATAAAATACAAAAATTACAAACGAAGGGAGTGCTAATTACTTGAAAATGTGAAACCATTTGTAGTATTTAAAACAAATTAAGGACACTTGATTACGGTAATTATTTCAGGGCTAAAGTCAAGTCTTTGTCCTCTGTTTGTTCTGCCTGTGGCGTTACATTAGACATGACACACATGTGAAACAGGATTTTCTGCTTCTTCCTACTCTACATACTTTTCCATGATGTAAGCCATATGTTTCATTACAAAGGGTGGAAGGAGAAAGCTATCGTGAGCGATTCAGAGTCTTGATTCAGATGTCTGCACTACAGAAAGGACTCTTCATTAAAAAGACATTATTGTTTGGCTTCGAGGCATTTACCTTATGCTCCCACTAACATCCTGACTGTGTTGAGATGAAACACATCTGGAATTGAAACATTAAGATTTTAGGGATCATAGGTCTAACACTAAAAATATAGCCCGCTATGGCATACTCATTATCATGGGCTATTTGGCAGAGGTAGAGACCACGTGAAGAATAAATTAACATATAATCATAGAGTGATTAAGTACATCTCAGGGCCTGAGGATACAGAGGTTAAACTTTGGGGTGCCTACATTTCCCCTCTATTTACAAACTAGGTTAGTTTCTAAGATGTGCTCAAGCTACCGTAACAATTTTAGAAGTTTATTTCAGTTGTTGTGGTCATAATAAAACAACTATCTTCTCACTTTCTTTTAGTGCCCCAGAAGGTATAATAAAACGCACTGTGAGTTAAAATGATGAATATTGCCATTACTAAACACTAAATAAAGGTTAAACACATTGGTGGTGTAAAGATGGGACTACAGAATCTTGGATATTCTTCTCTTCAAGAGGGTAAGCGTTATTCCTCTCCCCTTGAGTGACTTAGTGACTTACTTCTGGACTTAGTGACTTACTTCTAAGAAACAGAATATGGCAGGATTGATGAGGCCACATTTCTAAGATAAGGTTATAAAAAGCCTGTGGCTTCCGACTAGGGTATGTCCTTAAAGGCGCACTCTCATTCTTTATCTCTGTTTTGAATGACTGGCTCTGGGGAAAGGCAGTTGCCATATTGTGAGGCCACTCAGCCAGCCTGGGGAGGGTCTCCAGTGCTGAGGAACCAAGTGAGCTCCCAAACAGATACTCCCTCACTGCCTCAGTCAGGTCTGGAGACAACTGAAGTTCTGGCCCACATCCCGACTGTAACCTCAAGGCAGACCCTAAGTCTGAGCCACCTTGGGAACCTCTACAGCTTTCCTGGCAAAGAGTGAGATAAGGTACTTTGTTGTTTCACTGTTAAACTTGAGATAATTTGTTGCACAGCAGCAGATAACTTCTACTATATGTAATAAGAACAAGCTTTGATAAAGCAGCACACAGGAGAGGGAGTCCTTGTCTCCAGCCTTATTATTACGATTCCTCAGTGGTTGTTACTGGGCAGGGTGACACAGCTCCTCTGAACCCCACCTCCTCAACTACACAACAAAAGTGCTAACAAAAATGATTTCCAAGGTTCCTTCTGGCCAAAGAAAGACAAAACTCTACGCTATAAGCCATCAAGCTATAAAGCTGTAAAGGGGCAACCCTAACTCCCGTATCAGTAAAGCCCTATAGACTGCCTTGAAGGCCCTCTTGGTGAAGAAGAGGTTGGTGGTGACCTAGTTATCATGGACTAGGTGGGAAATTTAGGCAGGTAATACATAAAGTTTCTTTCAACCCTGACATGTTGCTTCAGACCCTAGAATCAAGAAAAAGGAAAAAGATAATTTCCCAAATCAACCTAAACTAAACCCAAAACGAAAACAGTTAGGTAAATTGTTTAGAAAGTGTTCTCTCATACTTTCTGAACGGGTGTCTCTATATCCAGCCCCCTTTCAACACACACGGGTACACTCACCACGCATTTTTTGAAATGTCAAACAAAAAGAAAAATCTGAATGGCTATCAGGGACAGCATGCTATACGTGTACCCACGGAAGGGTGACCATAACCCATCTTAAGGGGGAAGAACAAATTGCAGAAGCTATAGTCCAGATTTTAGGTGTGGTAAAACCCACCATCACTGGTGAATCAATTCTGACATAGTAACCCTACAGGCAAAGGGGAACAGCCCCATAGACTTTGCAAGGAGTGCCTGGCAGATGTCAACGGCCAACCTTTTGGTTAGCAGCTGCAACACTTAACCACTACTGCTACCAGGTTTTCCTCAGATGCGTTATACATTAGAATTGCCAAGGAACTTTCCAAAATTCCTGTGTTCAGGTCCCACTCCAGCTAGTTAAGCCAGCTAATTAAGTCACTGAAATAGAGCTATGACAAAAACCCAGTCGAAAAGCAAAAGTAGAAAAAATAAATAATAAACATTTTATCAAACTATAAAACCAAACTCACTGCTGTGGAGTCGACTCTGATTCATAATGACCTTATAGCACAGAGTAGAACTGCTCCATAGAGTTTCCAAGGAGCGCCTAGCAGATTTGAACTGCCAACTTTTTAGTGAGCAGATGTCGCATTATCCACCAGGCCATCAAGGTAAGACTATGGAAATCCCAGGGCCATGGAACTTAAGGACTGTGACTCCTAACTAAAAGGTCGACCATATGAACACACCGCTGCTCCTTCCCCATGGAGCAGTTCTACCCTGTCCTATAGGGTTGTTATGAGTCAAAATAGACTCCAGGACAACAGACTGGCCTGCAGAAAATGCTACTGCTATCACTGATATTTTCTCCTAGTCAATTATTTCTTCCTAATTCTGATGATATTAAATGTTGACGATGATACGATGATGATATGATATGAAATGTTTTGTTGGAACTCAAAGAAATAAAAACACATACAGAATTTAGATTCTGGAATGTGAGTTAGAGATAAAATAATACAGTTCATCTTCTAAGACATGAGGAAACTGAGGCCTCATATGGTAAAACAGCTTGCAAGGGACCAATACACTAAGCTACTATTAACAGTCAACTGTTGTTTCTACAGTACAATAATGCCATATAATAACGATATATTATCTGTGTTTTAATAGTGTTTGTGTACAAGGCAAGGGGCCTGGAGAAAGTGTCTTCCCAAAAGAAACCAATCTAATCCTTTGTGTTAACATAATGCCAAACTTTATCTATGATTTAGGAAGCATTCAAAGAGCAGCTGAAATACTGATACGTGTTTACACATCCAACAATAAAAAACTTCACAGAGATGACAACATGAGCTGACATTCAGTAGAAACTGTATTAGGAAAACACTTTGTGTCTCACATTTGTTTGGGTCCATTCAGAAATGCTTCATTTTCTCAATCATTGTTGATAGCTTCTACTTCGCTTCCTCATGATGCTATAGGTTTGTACACTGAGTACTCGTGAAATCCACACAGCCGTAATTACAGCAGGAGAAGAATGCACACACTCTGCGCTGTGACCTGTGACTGCTCTGGATGGCAGCATCATCAATCAACAGTTATTGAACATCCACAGGGTAAATGATCTGGCTCAGGCAGTAAATGATAAAGGCATCTGAGGCTACGTGGATTCCGCATCTTCTTGGCTGTAATGGAAAACCCAAATCCGACATGATAGGTACAAAACTGTGTCCCCCACCACTCACTGGAATGCCAATTGTAATGAAACAGGTTTCCCTGGAAAAGGTAGCCTTTGGTGCGAAAACAAAAGGCTCTACTGTGTGAATGGCACCGTGGTTAACAGCTGGGCTGCTCAGCAAAAGGTCAGCCACTGGAATCTACCAGCTGCTCATTGGAAACCCTATGAAGCAGTTCTACTCTCTCTTATAGGATCATAAGAATTGATTTGACAGTAACGGGTCTGGTTTGGGTTTGGGTTTTATTGTGAGAATACTGAAGATAGAAGAGAAAAAATTTTTCTTCCATTGGTATTACCTCTTGGAAAAGTGTGTTTTCCATTTTAAATAAAAGGAGTCTTCTCTGTAAATAGTTCAAAGTTTATATAGACCTACATAGGTACAAAGGTATATATATGTATGTGTATATGTACATACAGATACAAATGTATGCATATAAATATATACCTACATATATTTGTATATATGTATACCTGGTCGGATCTGACTCGACGGCACTTGGCTTTGGCTCTTTTTGTTTTGAAAAGAAAAATACATAGAAATCCAAGGATGCTAGCAATGACAAACTAACAAATATCCAAAGGGTTAACAATGGATATTCAGATGAATTAAAAACAAGAAGTGGTTGGCAAAATACTAATGTACTAAAACAAGTGTCATTAAAACCAGTTGCTCCAAAGTTACCTCTAAAATTTGGTGTGACAGTGTAATAAGGGAAGGAAGATCAACTGTTCTAAACCAACAAAATAATTATGGAAAAAAATCACAAGAAGATTTCTTTAGAAGAATGAAGAAATATGCACTATGAGTATCCTGTACATCCTGCACATCATTTCCGTGCAAGGTCAATTCATTTTTCTCATAAAATATCTCTCTGGGCAGTCACATATGAAATATTTAATGATTATTAGACATCACTGTGATCAGTCTCTCACTTTTAGTAATTTGAGAAGCTTTCTCTGAATCCAACATCTTACACTTCATATTAAAACTAAGGTAAAAACCAAAAAGGGATCAATCTGAGTATTTGATGCTCTTTTGCAAAAATTCATCCTTTCATGGAAATATATATCATATTCTTTTTAATTACATAAAGTACACCTTTGACATTTGTAAGAGTTTGTGTTCCACCATTATTTCAATGCGGTCTTTTTCTAAAACTGTTCATATGTTAGCAGGCACAAACATTTACATACAAGCTCAACTGAAAGGCAAAACACAATAGAAACCTGAAAACTGTACGATTTAATCAGCACCCACTGAACTCAATACAAATTCTCATAGTATACTTTCTTGGCTAATAGTCATTACTCTTTATTTAAAATTGCCCTCCAGTTCAACTAAATAATTCGATATGTATAATCTAAGTCTCGTCAATATTTTCCTAGTAATTTGTAAGATGTCTTCCCATTAAAAAAGGAAAATCAGGAACATGCACTCCGCGCTCTACAATGCTCTGTCCCGCAAACCCTAGTGGTCTGAGTCTCCCCAAACTCTCAATTCCCTCACCTCAATGCAGGCTCCGCTAGGGTTCCCCCTTGTTAGGCATAGCACAGAAACTCTGGAAACAAACATGGAGCAATCATATGACCCAATGGTTGGTTCCCCATCTCTTCTGGACCACTGTCCTTCATTGCCTGGTGCTGACATGTATCTTGATGACCACAGTTTCAAATAACTTATCTGCCTTTGGCCTGCAGCAATGGGAGAATAAATCGTGCCTTATTCCACTTACCCCGAAGGTGAAGTCACAAGTCTCTTTTTTACAACTTAAATCTACTCGTGTAACTCCCCTGCTTAAAATACTTCATCGACTTTCTATCATTAAGATAAATTCTAAGCTCCTTAGATTGATACAAAAATCAACCTCATAATTTAAGCAGGGTCCACTTTTCTAATTAACCCTGCCACTTGCTTACAGTAGCCATAATTCCCAAAATACTTGAATTTTTACCTATACAGCTATTTGCACATGCTGGTCCATATTCCTAGAACATTCTTCCTTGCCTTGGCTGCTAAGTAATTGGTTACATTATTTATCTGGAAGCCCTGCTTCCAGAGTTTCTATGCTACAGTCTAACAAGGGAGAACCTAAGCAGAGCCTCGTGGGTTGAGGTGAGGGAACTGAGAGTTCGGGGAGACTCAGACCACTACGGTTTGCGGGACAGAGCATTGTAGAGTGCCGAGTATATATTCCTGATTTTCCTTTTTCAATGGGAAGACATCTTGCAAATTACTAATAGTCTTCATCCTTGAACTCTAAACCCAAATGTAGCATCTCTGTGAAGCAACGCTTGGCACACTTTTGGCCACCCTCTTCCCCATCTCTCCCTCACTCTCACCCAGAGGGGAATCTTTCAGCCCTCCTCAATACTCAGAGGAACTTATTGTCCTGGGTCCTACAACAGCTTTAACTACTCTGCTACTCTGTACCGTGACTGTTTATTTAAACATCTCTTTCCTTGGCAATGACCTGATGCAGCCTCTGAGACAATTCATCATCTGTAAAATGGGGGTAATACAAAGCTTCAGAAAGTTAGGACACAGGGAATAAATTTATTTTAGCTATATTTTCAAGTCTTACATTCAATATGTTTTCCTTCAACTACCAGATACCACTTTCAATTTACAGCAATGGGATCGAATTGCTAATTTGAAAACATATACAACAAAAACAGCCCAGCGTGTCCAAAATGCCTGGAAGCTGAAGGAAAGTTCTAAGTCAGGAAAGACTTTGGTGTCTTTGGAACTGTCAAAAGGCCAAGCTTAAAGGAAGGATGAGAGATCACAGTGGAGACCTGGGGAGAGGAAGTTGCAGCAGTGATGGGGAGACCATGGTAAGGATTTTACAACAACACAAATGCAACAAAAAGACATTAAAGGGGTATAAGCGGAGGGACGACCTCATCAGATACTCATTCTGAAAGCATCTCTCTTTGGCTCTGTGTATAGAATAAATAAGAGTGACAAGATTGGATGCAAAAATCCTCCCAACTGGACCAATAAACGGGTCTGCATCATGATAAATGGAGATAACTTTAAATTTGTCTACATTTTCATGCTACTATGGTTGCCAGTTAATTTCCACAGAAGCAAGAACTCAAACAATGCATTAGATGGAGCGGTTCTGCTGCAAAAAAACTTCTGGAACTTTTTCAAACATGAAGACATAACTTTTCTGACCAAGGGATGCCTGACCCAAGCCATGATCTCTTCAGGCACCTCATATGCACGCAGAAGCCAAACAATGAAAGAGAAAAGAACTGATGTCTTTGAACGGTGGTGTTGGCAAAGAACACTGACGATATTACGGACTGTCAAAATAATGTAACAAATCTGTCTTAGATGAAACACAACCAGAATGTCCCTTAGAATGGAGAACAGTGAGACTTTGGCTTTTCTGGGGTACCCCATCAGGAGCAGCAAGTCACTAGAAAAGGACATCAAGATGGATAAAGCAGAGGGTCAGTGAAAACAAGGAAACCCTCAACGACAGGGACTGACACAGTACCCTCAACCATGGAGTCCAACACCCCAACAAGCACGAAGATGGTGCGACTGGGCAATGTTTCGTTCATCTATAAACAAGGTTCCTGCGTATCATGAGTCAGCCAACGGGAAGGCAACTGACGGCAAGAGTGTGAACAAGGAATGGCTGCAGTGACTAGTAAAGAAGCCCCTGAGGAATTTCAGGGAGGAGAGGATGGTACCCAGGCTGCAGGGGCAAAGTGCAGATGGAGGCAGCTTCCCTCGAGCACAGCAGTCTTTCTGTTACAGGGCAGTGAGGCAACTGCATGTGGGAAATCACTGTAAAGGGAGCAGCTATTTTGAGAGGGGAGCAATAATCCTGCTAACAGTTTCAGAAGTAATCTGAAAGGAGAACTAGAGTGCTGTGCACCTACCTGATATCACAGTGGTATGGAGTAGGGGGAGCAACTTTAGATGGCGAAGCAGAAAAAAACAAATAAGTCAATAAAATCCCATTAGTTGCTAAGTCCAGTGACATCAGAAATGAAGCAGAAACTCTCATATTCTATAAAAGCAACTTCTGAATCCATTGACTAAATTGGTATAGAAAACTCATTATGGGGGGTAGGGGAAGTCTCTAATACTTATGAGCAAGTAACCGAGGCAGAAGCATAGTTTTTTAAAATTAGAACAGTTACGGGAAGAGACTTCCCCCCCAACCCCGCCCGAGGTCTGTCTAATCCTTGTGTACGTTTTCAAAGGCCCTGGGCAACATTTAATTAAGATGCTCCCTAGACTTCCATGCTTCCTAACACAGTGAGGCTGGAGACACCGAGATGGCCTTCCTGCTGCGGACTGGGAAAAGAGGAAGGATGGATAACTTTGAATTCCTTACACAGTAGGAAGAAGAAAGCCATCCTCCTGGAAAGATCGATTGTGCAAAATGCTATGCAAGACAGATGTGGATATATGAACACTCTGGAATGGGGAGTAGGGGGGAAGAATTGCTAAGGACCTAGGCTACCAACTCTTTTTGTCAACTTAATGATAAAGCACTAATTGCTGAAACCTAAAGACCAAAGAAAAATGGGTACTGTCCAAAGAAAGGATAAATCATTCTTGGAAGAAGTAGACCAGAATGTTCCTTAGAATCAAGGATGATGAGACTACATCTCCTATACTTCGGACATGCTATCAAGAAATATCAGCACCTGGAGAAGGACACTGTGCTTGTGAGTAGATGGTTAATGAAAAAGAGGCAGGCCCTCAACGAGACGGACTGCCAGAGCGGCTGCAACAACGGGCTCAAGCATGACAATGACTGTGCGCACAGCAAAAAACCGGGCAGTGCTTAGCTCTGTTGTACACAGGGTCTAAGGGTCTGCAGGAGTGACGAACAGTGTCGGTGGCATTAACTGTGATATGCACAAATGATGTAGTATATTATTTAGGCTAAGCAATCCCCAAACCCTGGCAGAGGGCAGAGTTCATAGAGATCCTATTAGGAAATGCATAAAACGGTGGCAATTAGGACTCAAACCAAAGAAATGGGTATCCTGTTTGCTTAGGCTGTCAGGGCAATAAAAAATAACTGGCAGTGGTGGGAACAGCCGCACAATGCTGTGAGTGTAATTAATGTCACTGAATCATACACTTACAGGGGCTAAACTGGCCAATTTTATGTCATGTATATTTCACCACAATAAAATCTGGAAAGGAGTTAAAGTTTTGTTAAGTGCTTTATTTTGTTTCCTCTTTCTGAGTTGTAAAGTTAAAACAAACCCTAAAACCAAACCCTCAAGTGGGTTCCAACTCATAGACGCTGTTCCCATTGAATTTCCTGGGTTTCTTATAACTAAACAGGAGGCACACACACACACACACACACACACACACAACCACTCCCATTGAGTCAATTCTGACTCAGAGACCCTATAGGACAGAGTGGAACTGCCCCCACAGTTTCCAAGGAATGCCTGGCAGATTCGAACTGCCAACGTTTTGGTAAGCAGCTACAGCATTTAACCACTACACTATCAAAGGACCTTAACTGAACAAATGGAAAGAAAGAGGAAACTCTGATTTGGGGACAGTGAAAGTAGTATCAGACAGATTGACAGTATCAGAAAGCATGACAGTCTTTCATAACACCATACTGAGGCTCCATTTCCTACAGGTGAATCAGCAGATTGCGGAAATGAAGAGAGACACTGAAGAGACTAAGTCTTCTACCAGATAGCAGTGATCATGACAATCGGCAGTGTTGTGTATACGGTTACTCCAGCTGTGGCACATGTGACATTCTCAGAATGGGCTAAGCAATGCGCAGAGGGTCCCAGAGAGAGATGTGCTTAAACTGTTAGAACAGGCTTCCAATTTATTTTTAATAAGTTGCACCCTTTGAATTCTCATTTCAACTTTCTTAACATATTAGTATGTTAAGAACAAAATTTAGAAGCACTGCCCAGCGGGCAAACACATGACCATGTCCACCTTTCTTTACACTTCCTTCTAAGGAAAAACACATACTCAGGGGAAAGTGACTTCAGTACAGACGGGTAGTCCTTAATGAACAGCAGGACAGTTTTATGTAACCTCACAACGGATATATTCCCTTCTCCAAGTACACAGAGATCATTTTTTTGGCTTTGTTTTCTGTCAAAAGAAGTTCTATAATCCAGTAAAGTTACTTAAGCTTGTTTTGGGTTTTTTTTGTTTTTGTTTTAAGTATTTTATTTAGTTATTATGATTGAGTGAAAGTGTACAATCCAGTTTAAACTTGCATGCCTGCCTACGTGCAGCTCCTACTGCTCTCCTTGCCTGGTGACAGCACACTCCTCCTTTCTGTCTATACGTGTCATACCCTGTTAATAATCTCCTGTCCCCTCTTCTCCACCCTCTCCACTCCCCTCTAGTAAGAGTTTTTAAAATACACCTAAAGGTTTCCCAGTGGCATCTAACAGCAAATTTATTTAACAAAAAACCAAATCTGTTGCCACCATGTCAATTCTGACGCCTAGCAACCCTGTGGTATAGAATAGAACTGTCCTGTTTTACATAAGATATGGCCCTCTATGGGAAACCCTGGTGGTGTAGTGGTTCAGTGCCACTGCTGCTAACCAGAAGGTTGGCAGTTCAAATCCACCAGGCGCTCCTTGGAAACTCGACAGTTCTACACTGTCCTACAGGGTAACTATGAGTGGGAATCAACTTGATGACAGCAGGTATGTTTCGGTAGTTTAGCATGGCCCTATGGGACTTAGTTTCAATGACTGGATTCAAGCACAACGTTAAGACTCTTATTTTGGATCCAACTGGCACCTTGCATAAAATTCCTCTCCTGTCCCACCATGAGCGATATCCTCAATAAGAAGTGTAAGAGGAGAAGGAACTCAGTGGGGCTCCTGAGGTGCTGACCGGTCCCCAGAGGGTGTTCTGGAACTAGAAGATGGTGTCTCCGGTCTAGCTAGTTGCTCTCTCAGAATGGGCAATTCAGACACTGGCTCTCAGACAGGACACCTCTGTGGATGGTGCTGGGAGTCCCGGAGCATGCAGATGGGTAATGCTGTTGGTTGCTGACAGAGAGGTTTGTGTTCACCGAGAGGAGTCTCTGAAAACAGGCCTGGGAATCTGCTTCTGAAAAATAGGTCTTGGAAAACCCCACGGAGCACACAAGGCACTTCTACTATGACACTCGCGAGAGCACCATACTTTTTAGCGGTCAGTTATTTTTGTGTCTAATTACAATAATGTGACATCTAACTTTGGGCCATCAGGGCAGCACAGGTCAGACTAAGCAAGCTGATGTGCCACTTGTCACATCTTGGGGAGGGACAGTAAGCCAAAGTTACTCATGAAAAGTATTCCCTGTTTAAATCTCAAGATAGATTTCTCTCTTTATCATATTTTGGAGATACCAAACTCCTCTCTTCTTTAATTTACCTTAGACTTCAAAGCCTCATTTTTGCCTGTGCCAGTATCCGCTATATTCCTGATAGGTCAGCTTCATCCAGCTTCTGAGAAGTGCTCCTCCCCTTTGAAAGCCATCAAGTACGGTGGTATCACAGGTGCCCACGGTCTGGGTGTTAGCATTCACCCCATCAGAGACTCATGCCCTCTGAGGCCTACTGTTGTTACCCGAACGTGAAAGCAACACAGCCCGCAGGGAACCTGGGTGGATTAAACTCAGTAACCTACACCAGGAGTTTGCCACAGCACCTGACACACAGCACAATCTCAATATATGGTGGGGACCACCATCACCACCACCACCAAGACGACAAGAATGGGATAAAAAGCAAAAAACATGTATTTATCATGCCATCAGTCTAAATTCTGTAAAAGCGTAAGTCTGATGGACATTGAGAAGGAAATATTCAGAGGAAGGGAATTGAGGAGGGGGTCGGAGGTAAGATCTGGCATGAAGACAGTAGGTGAGATGAGAACCACGCCCTTTCTACAAAGAGGAAAGGCAATAGCCTCATACTCCACAATGGAACACGGGAGGGAGGGAAGGAGGGAGGGAGGGAGGGTAGACAAAGGAGGATGAGGAAGGGAGGGAGGAAGGAAGAGGAAGACAGGCAGGGAGGAAGGGAGGGATGGAGGGAGCAAGGGAAGACGTACATTGTGAAGAACTACAGAAAAGATCATATTATTTACCATACAAAACGAAGCAAACTGAATTCATTCTTTTCTTGTATACAAACACAAATATATTTTCTAGTTCTTTCTGGACTCTCTTATACCTCCAGAAGGTCCGCAGTTTGAATCCTCCAGGCGCTCCTTGCAAACTCTCTGGGGCAGCTGTCCTCTATGGTCTCTATGAGTCTGAACCGACCCAACAGCTCTGGGCTGGGTTTGGTTTTCTACCTCCAGCCTAGGTAACCATGAGCCTTTTTCAATCATTCTTTTAGGAATTAACACCTCCTCCTCCCAGCCTGCTCTCAGTTCTCCTAGCCTTGTACACCGTCAGTTGAGTTCATCACTGGGATATCGGAGATAAACGTGAGACCCAAAAGAACCAAAAAGCATTCACTGTGTTCTCCTTCTTCCGTCAGGGATAACTGAAAGGCACAGTTCTCCTCCAAAGAGTGTCCAAGACATCACTCCAACCACCCGCTGCCACTTACTTTCCCAAAGGCGTCCCCCGTCTTGCCCCCTCCTTCTATCTCTCTCTCTCACACACATGCACACAGAGCACAGAGCAAGTTTTTCTGCCATCCTTGTCTCTTATTGGCAATTCTCTTCCCCGGAGGAAACAGTAAACCCAAGTCATATAGCCCACCGGGAAGTATTCTACAAATATAGATTACAGATTATACCTGCATGCTGGACAGCTTCTCAACACATACAATTCTCTCTCTCACACACACACACACACACACACTGAGAGAGATACAGACAGACAGACAGACAGACACACATACACACTCAAAGCTATTATCTTCTCAGTCATTTCAGGCTTTCCTCTCAATCAGCCCCGTAAACAAGCTTCTGCGCCTCAGGCCGGCATTCCACAAACTCAGCCAAATCATGGGGTTTTGTGAATGTCGCAGTCAGCAGGGCCTGAGATGACATATTTGCTCCACATTTTGTTAATGATTTCTTCCTTTTTTTTTTTGTGGTCCTTGAGGTAAGACTGTGAGAGGTAAGCAACAAGAACTGCTGTCTTATCCTCAAGCCCATACTCAAGCAATTGAGTCAATTCTGACTCATAATGACCCTATAAGTCAGAGGAGAACTGACCCACAGAGTTTCCACAGAACACCTGGTGGATTCGAGCTGCTGACCTTTTGGTGAGCAACCGTAGCACTTAACCACTATGTCACCAGGGTCTTGTCCTATAAAGGCTCTAATTTCTTTGGTACTTGATGAGCTACGGAAAACACATGAATTAAGTAATTACTATCAGGACCTACAGTGTTATTTAAATCTCAGTCCAGATATGATATCAAAAACCCTAACGGGAGGAAAACGCATGGTGTCAATTATTCAAAGTCTCAGCCTCCTCTGCTCCTCTGCTGAGAATACCTGTAAAATATTTTCCCACCAGGGAAGAATTAAGAATAGGATCTTACAAAGAAGTGGAAAGAAAACTACTCTCAATTTAAAAGGCAGATCATAATTAATGCCATAAGGTTATAAAGTTTAATACTTGATATTAGAGGGAAAAATTCCACACAAGGATTACACCGCGCTGGATGAGACCATCCATGCAGAGGAAGAACACAGCAGACGACCCTAGGGGCTACGACAATCCACCCCTTCACCTCGAGAGGGGCTGCCAACACAGGAGAACATTCCCCAGGCATGGGTTCTGAGCTCCGCACGGTGCCAGGCATTGGGGAGGACGGAGAGAACCGGAAACAGTGTCACAGAATCAGGGCTTTCTAACCTAGTCAGGAACTGCAGGTCGTGGTTCTAGTATCGACCTTAGACGTGAAGCCAGTTGCCATCAAGTCGGTTCTGACACACGGTAACTCCATGTGTGTCAGAATAGAACTGTTCTCCATAAAGATTCCAACAGCTGGTATTTTAGAAACAGACTGCCCATGTCTTCTCTTATGAGGTGCTTTCGGGTGTCCTGCAACCACCAACTTTTCCATCAATAGCTGAGCACTTAACTGGTTGCGCTACTGAAACACTGGAGAATAAAAGGTTCCAAGAAAAAACATCCCTGAGAGTTTCTACTGTGCCAAGCCTGTCTTCACTCCGTGGGAGAGGTACCAGAGGCAACCTGAGTCAGGTGGCCACCTCTGGCTCTGAGCCTGCGTTGATTCCTTAGACGGAAAACACTACAATGTGACGACCCAACACAAAGGAGTAAGAATTATCTAACGTGTGACCTTGAAGACAAAGAAATACTGTGTTTCCACGAAGTCTCTACTATAGAGGAACAAGTCAAATCTCCTCAAAGCCCATTCAAAGAGGTCAGCAAAGAAAGGAGATACAAAAAACAAAAATAAAAAATAAAAATCCATTGCATTGAGTCAATTCCAACTCATGGCAACCCTAACCATAAGGTTTCCAGGCAGCCCCTGTTGGATTTGAACTGCCGACTTTTGGTTAGCAGCTGTAGCACTTAACCACTAAACCCACCAGGATTTCTGAAGAAAGAGATAGTGCCAGAAATCAGCTGGGAGGTGGTTGGATGTGTATCAATTGCCGAGATGTGTTTGCTTATAATACCTCCAGTGCCTGTTTCTGCACATCCCAGACAGGTTATTGATCAGCTGTGGTCAGATATTCTAAGTATAAATTAACCTGCTCTGCTAAAAAATGCCCACAGGAGCTATTACACTCTGAAGAAATCTTCTCCTAAGGTTTAACTGTAATTACAAGTAGAATTCAATGGTAAGGCAGGGGCTCGTTTGCTCGGATTTCCCCCGTCAACTTTCTGTAGCTCCTGAAGAAAAGAATCTGCAATTCATGACTAGCAAGATGCTTTACTCGTAAAACTTCAGACTGAAGGAAAGGCCCATGAAGGACAATTTATTGTCAGCAGCTGGCAATCAGCTGCTAAGAGTAGCATTGTTTATCTGAAGCATCTCAGGAGTCAAGGGGATCCTTTTGAATTGAGGACTGTGATTCTTCTAGAAGGCTTAGAGGCTGTGTTATCTGTATTAATCCATAACAGTAAATCTTATCATCTCCCAGGAAAATACCCATAGGAGATAAAGGTATTACGAGAGACATAGCCAGGAGATGTGCATCTTCCCTGTTGAAAAGCTATGTCAAAATATTTACCAGACGGACACAGAGGGGCAGTTTTTAAAATGAGAGTAGAACTAACTAATTAGCACAGGAAAACCGAAGTCTTCTACAAAGCACTGAAAGGAAGGAATAAATAGGCAAACTCTGTATTTTCTGACCAATTTCTAAACTTTTAAAGGTCACACAGAGCACTATGCTAATATTTTGCAATAATGGGCTCCAGGGCAGTGCTCTAATTAAATGAATTCCAGGGCACTCTGAATCTTAATCAGACTGTGCGAGGCATGGGGGAAGGTCAGATTATTGGGCAGATGATGCAAATTCTACTTACCCACTGCACAGAGCACCCTCTTCCAAAAGAGTTTGCCTGTCCGCCCTATCTTTGATGCCCTAATCACTTTCAACAAGGTGAAAGTTCCTTCCACCTCACTACGTATGTCTAACAGGCCCAGCATGTGGGGCAGATCAATGGTTAGACCACTGGACTTTCAAAAACTTATTTCAGCTACTAGGTGTCCAGTATATCCTTTCAAGAATAAATACAAAGTGTTGTGGGTTGAACTCTGTATCCCACAAAATGTCTATAGCAATTTGGCTGAGCCATGATTCCCAATACTGTGTGATTGCCCTTCATTTTGTGATTTTCCTCTGCTGTAAATCCTAATCTCTGCCTTTAGTTAATAAGTTGGATCATGCTAAAGAGGATTCGGGTGGGACTGTAACACCTTCTTTAAGGGAGTTTCCAGGGACTGTGGCTTGTGAACACCTTTTATCCTACAAGACATAAACGGAAAGGAAAGCAAGCTGAGAGCTGGGAACCTTATACCACCCAGAAGGCAGCATCAGAAGCACAGCACGTCCTTTGGACCTGAGGTTCCTGTTCAGAGATGCTCTCAGACCAAAGAAAGACTGATGCAACACAAGGACCTTCCTCCAGGGCTGACAGAGTGTGTTACCCTGGAGTCGGCACTCTGAATTCGGACTTCTGGCCAACTGGACTGTGTAAGAATAAACTTTTCTTTATTAAAGCCATCCACTTGTGGTATCTCTGTTAAAGCAGCACTAGATGACTAAGACACGAAGCGAGCCACCAAAGATCCAGGAAAACAGAAATACCTGGTATTTCTCCTTCAGACAAAATGGAATATTTGAAATGCTCAGAAAACAATCTCTAAATAGGTCAACTTATTATTTCAAAGTGAGTTGGGGGTATTTTTTGTTTGTTTGTTTTCTTCTCTAGTTCTTTAAATTTTTCTCTGTGCAAATAAATTGTGTTGTTGTCATTAGGTACCATCAAGGTCAGCTCCCAACTCCCCGTGACCCTACGTGCAGCATCAGGAAATACTGCCTGTCCTGTGCAATCTTCCTGAACACTTGGCCTCTTGCTATGGTTTTTGTGTAACTCCTTCCCACTTATAGGGCTTATCTACCAGCACTGTACCAAATGATATCCTCTTGTGATCTATAAGCTTTTCATTGGCTGAATTTTGGGAGGAGATTGCCAGGTCTTTCCTCCTAGTCTGTCTTAGGCTAGAAGTTCTGTCCACTGTGGGTTTTTGAAGTATCAGTGGCATAGCTTCAAATACCACGGCAACAGATCAGCAGGCACCAACCAGTAGGGATGGGGCTGCATCTTACCCTGACAGACTCACCCCAAAAACCCAGCACAAGAAAGTCAAGCACACGACAGCATATCAACATGACCGGAACATTTCACAGCTAACAGAAACAACATATATGAATCACAGCAATGAATGAGCAGGTTAAAACAGGAATAAACTCGAAACTTGGAGTACAAATACCTACAAAGCCACTGTAATTATGTAAAAAAGCAAAAAGTATGTTTCTGTTTTGAAACTCAGAGGAGAATTAGAATATATAAATGGAGCATAATACTTATTTCTCACAAAGTTAAGACCTTTTCCTAGCATTAGTTTTTTTTTCCACTAGGAATCTCTGAGTGTTGTACGCAGTTAACAACACACTTGGCTGTTGATCAAAAGATTGGAGGGTCGACCACCCAGAGGTACCCTGGAAGAAAGGCCTGGTAATGTACTTCTGAAAAGTCAGCCACTGAAAAACATATGAAGCTGAGTTCTTTTCTCAATACACATGGTGTTGCCACAGAGTCAGAGGTGACTTGAAGGAACTGGTATTCTTGTTTCGTTTTGGTGTTTTCTTACAAAGGGCCAACTGAGAAATAAAGTGCCACAAACAGGTTGTACTTCAGTACTAACCTATAGGCCAGAGGGTCAAACTCACTCAGTGGTGCTGCAGAATAAAGGCCTGGTGACCTGGTTCCATAAGGATTACAGCCTTGGAAGCCATACCGAGCAAATCTATCCTGTAAGGCACACATCGCCATCAGTCGGCACGGACTCAACAGCACCAGCTCTTGCTTTCCATTTCTGCTTCATCGAGCTACGCACTAGGCACAGTCCTGCCGTCCCCGTATGCATGCTGTCATTTACTTTCTCACTAACTCTGTGAGGCTAGGACTATTTTACAGGCCCCCTCTACAGATCAGGAAACGGAGGCCTGCAGAAGTTACTTTTTACCCAAGGTGAAACAGCAGAGGAGGCAAGAACTGAGTCATACCAAACCAGAGTCACTCCAACAGAACGCCTCAAGGTGAAGCCCATGGTCTCCTAAGAGGAAACACTGCGGCGCCTTCTCCCACTGTTAAGATGATAAATGGCTTGGTCCCACTTGACTACTGCAGCAGCGGCCTGATGATGGGATTGTACTGTCATGGGCTTGTCAGCTGTGTTTTATTCTTCTAGAAATTTCCAGACAGTACAAGGGAGCACGTAAAGAAGACACATTACCCTCCAGAAAAGAAAAATTAAAACACTTGATAATGAAGACACTGCAGGATTGACGTTACCCCACTATACAGCCCGAGACACTTCCCAGTTTTTATTTGATTCCCACATCCTGCTACCTTGGTTATTCCACCACAGATTGGTGGGTCCAACCTCTAATAATAATATGTCATATATCCCAATGCTTTCTTATTGGAGCTGAAAAGCAATGAATTAACGACAAATCCCCCACTCTTTGCCCCTTCAGCCCTTGGATTTTAACTCCTTTCACATTTACTGTATTTTATTGAATTTCCCAGCCAAACGGTGTTCTGCTCCATAAAACTCTGACAAGTGGACTCTGCCAAGCTAATAATGGCTTCATTCTGCTGAAATAAACTTATTTCACTGCAGCAAACAAAACGACATGACCTGGAAAGGTTATTTTTAACTGGGTAATGACTCAGTCCCACCAAGCATCTCTCAAGGTTCCTGTTTTAGTGAAGCTGCATTTCTTAACTATAAAGGGGTGCTATTGTGTGGGTTCTTGTCTGTCAGTCTTTCACAAAGCAGCAAAAGCAGACGACTGTCCTTGCTTAAGGTGTCTGATACCACTAGTCAGTAATTTGGCCAGCCTCTGAAACCCACCCCCAAGGAGGCTGTTATAGAGAAATCCCCCACAGAACTTGAAAGACAAGATTGCAGAAAGCAGTCATATTCCCTTTGGAAGTAGAATCTGGTTTAATTGCAGTTTTCCTTTTAATTGAACACCACTGAAGGCTTTCAATGTCACAGAACTTTCCAGAAGGTGCTTCAGACAAATAGTTTGCCTTTTTATCTCTCTGTTTTGAAAGCTGGGATAAGTTTTGCTGCAATTGCTTACTCAGCCCGTTTACCAAATAAGGGTTAAGCCAAGAGAAATAGATTTGTATCTGCATTAGTTAATGTCCCCCCACTAATATCTTAAATGCTGGACACCCACACATTTAAGTCTTCTTCCTGACAGCTACATATTCTATCATCCACTCTTCTGTTTATACCACCAGCCTCGCAAAGGCAAAAAAAAAAAAAAATGAACAAACAGAAACAACTGCATGATAAGGTCAAATTTTTCTTCAAGTTTCAAATGATCGGGGACTCCGAGAGCACCATTACAACAGCTGGGATCTTGTAGGGACATGCTGCACCCTGCCAGCCCTGCCTTCAGAGACTAATAAAAGAGAAACCCTTGACAGCTAACAGCTGGGCTCCTCGTGAAGCTATTCAACAGAAACTTCTAAGCCTCCCACAACCCTCTACCCCCGAAGGAGGGCTGGGCACATGCACACATCCACGGACCGCAGGGAAAAGAATGGAGGAGAAGCAGGAGGATGCATTTAAAAGAAAGACATGGAGAGGGAAAGATGAAGACCAGGGCAAAAAAACAGGGAATCAGTGAAAGGAAACCTGGTCATATTCCAATCTGGGAAAGCTGCAAAAAGTTACAGTTTACTGTACTTTTATCTGTACAAAAAGAAGCAAACATGGGTTCTAACATGAACCTTTTCAGTCAATTCCTGTGGTCACAGTTCTGTCTAAACCACAGGAAGAGTTCCCAACATCCTCTGCTGACCTGTAGGTTGTATTCACATGTGCAATAAAAGGACTGCGTTGCCTACGGTTGCCTCCTGTCAATCCCTCTGTCTCCACACTCACTAGCCTACCATCACCTGGGATCTGGACAGTAACCACCAGCACTGACTCCCTCCCATCAAAGCTGTGTCACGGAGATACTGTCAACTGGTTTAATGAGTAAAGTGACATACAAGAGAACCACGAGGCTGTGGAGAGCAAACAACAGGCGGCCATCAGCAGCAGAGAACAGATCCGCAGGCCTTTCAGATTCAGTGAGTTCAAGCACAGCTTCAAGCCTAGTGTAAGTGGAATTCATAAAGGAGGACGGTACCCAAAGAAACGAGCCAAAGCAGACAGAGTAAGCCAGCCAAGCCAAGTGTCGTCGAGTCAGATCCAACTCATGGTGATCCCGGAGGAACACAATTCTCGGGTGATGTATTACAAGGTCAAATATATTTCCTTAGTTTCTATCATGGACTGAACTGCGTGTCCCACAAATTGTGTAATCATTCTGCTGGGTCATAAATACCAGTATTGTTCCTACATGGTCCCTGTGCTGTTTCTAGACTGATGTTCCTATGTGCTATATACCCTGCCTCTATGATGCTGAAGAGGGAGGAGGGCAGTTGTTGAGTTTGTGAAGCAGGCCTGGGTACAGGAAGACTGTATTGTGCCTTGAGGCAATCTACTGAGATATTAAAAAAAAGAGAAGCAAGCAGAGAATTGGGGACCTCCCACCACCAAGGGGCAATGCTGAGAGCAAACTGCTTCCTTTGGAAAGGACCTGAGGTCCCTGTGCCTTAGAAGCTCCCAGTGCGGGGGAAGGTTGAAGACAAGGACCTTCCCCCAGAGCCAGCAGTGACAGATATCTGCTGAAGCTGATGCTCTGAATTTGGATTTGTAGCCTACTGGGCTGCGAAAGAATAAAATTTCTTTTTAAAGCCATCCACTTGTGACAGTTCTGTTACAGCAACACTAGATAACCAGGAAACAGAGATCAGTAACTATTTCCTTGAAAAAGAAAATGTGCACTTTGGACTGTACAGCAGTCATTTTTTAACAGCTACAGATAGATAAACACTAGACAGGCAAGGGTCTGAGAAGTTTCTTCATCTGGAGTTTGGGAGTGTGGGTGCATGCATGAGTCCATCATCAGTAACAACTTAGATAAAGATCCAGACTATGAAAGAAAGATTTCAGTATTGTTATGGCTAAGGACCATGGTGTCATTCATAAATGAAGGACTCAGAGATAATTATCCTAACACTTATTTTAAGTAAGTTTAATCCTTACAAAGCAGTCAACCTGGAAAATGTCAAACAGGTCCATACACATTTATCTAAACAATGTTTAACATCTTCTCAGCGCTGTGATCATTTAGGGCAGGTGAAAAAGGAGAAGGCTGGAGCTCTGTCTCTGCATCCCACCAAGCAAGCAGATTTTCATGAAAAAATACAAAGTAATTCCCAGAGTCTGAGCCCAACCAATATCGATCTTAACTACAGCGACCTAAGAAAATGTTTGTTTCAACTGGAATACTCAATTGTCTGTTCAGAAGATTCAAGGTATGGTACGAAAAAGATGACAACTGATTTTTAAATAGTCCAGTACTGCCAATTAGGGAGCTGCTGTACCTCTGGTGTGTCTACCTGGGAAGCCAGATACTCCAGTAACTCCATCAGAATTGTCCCGCCAATTCCTCACTGCTTGAAAAACACTTCAGTTTCTAGCTCCACTCAGCTTCTAGCTTCTCTTCTTGAGAAACACTCAACAGAATTAAAGCTGCTTTGATTACCACTTCTCCAATACTAGGCATTAATATACCCTAAGGTGCCCTGGTAGCCTACCAGCCAAGTGCTCATAACAGGTCAGCGGTTTGACCCACCCCCTTGACAATGCACGTCCATGGTAGCAAGAACTTGTAGTCTGTTCCCGTGAAAATCACAGCCCAGAAAGTGGGGGGACATTCCACTGTGTCACATGAGGTCACCATGAGTCAGAATCTACATGATGGCACCTAAAAGCACTAACAAGCCACTAATACCTTGAATTTCTCTCACTGCAGATGACAGGTACATACTCGCCCTTTCATCTTAAACAATTTCACCTTCACACCTTCTCCAGTTGACATGTATGGTTTGTGAGCTGTGTGTATTTTTCTAGTCTATTAAGATCTACAAAACCCTGGTGGCATACTGGTGAAGCGCTATGGCTGCTAAACAGAAGGCAGGCAGCTCAAATCTGCCAGGTACTCCTGGTAAACTCTATGGGGCAATTCTACCCCATCTACAGGGTCACTATGAGTCAGAACTGACTCAATAGGAGTGGTCTGTTTTTGTTTGTTTGTATGTTTGTTTGTTGGTATTAAGATCTAGGCCAGTGGTATACACAATAATGCACACTGGTGCCAAGATGTCAAATAAAGCCCAGATCCATCAGAAATATCTCAATCCTGATGAAAACATGCGTACAATACCTAAAGCTGAGGAGGACAGAGGAAAAGAGAAAAATGGAATGGCATGGGGAAGAGAGGGGGAGAGGAAAGGGAGGGAAGAAGAAAAATAACTTCCAAAGAGAATCTTCGCCAGAGAGAAGAGGTTTACATTGCCAGATGGCTTGTCATGGAATGTAGGCAGTGGAAGGAAGAATAGGGACAAGTCTCACATAGTCTCTATGTCCTTCTGGTGGCACCTCTCTAAAAGATACCTTACTGTTGTTCAGTACTTTCAACAACTCCAGATGAAAGCTGGTAGCCCACATGGGTTAACTGGAAATGGGGCTAAATCCTGTGGAAACTTGAATCTACACTGATTCATAACTGAACAGACACAGGAAAGGCAGGCGAACCATTTAGTCAACTTGGATGAAGACATGACACTTAAGATCAAGATCACACAGAAAAGAGCAAAAACTGCATTTTACCTAGTGGGCCATTACAAAGAGAGAAATGTGTCTTTCACTCTGCCTCTGGAAGTATTTCTGCTGGTCCACCCCTTCCCGATGAGACTCCCAAGCAACCTACACAACCAACCCCATCCACATCCAAGAGAATGGCGGATAATCTCGGCTGGAAATTCATGCCAAGGAAAAGGAGTATTTTCTCCCTAGCTAGAGTCTTTCTCTTCTTTTCATTTACTCATTTATTTTTGGACCCTAATTCACACATGTCCTTCTCATTTAAAAGTTACTCTTTGAGGACTTTGGGAAGTAAATGGATCCAGTTCACTTACTGTCTGGCATGAAGATGTTATGCCAAATGAGGCAATTTTTATTTTATTTTATTTTTGTCTTAATAACAGGATGTATTGAAAACATTCTGTCCTTGATCATATCTGCGATTCGGTATTCAAAATTCATCCAGGACGATTAAATTAACAAGCAAAAGTGGATCATGAGTAGCCATGGCTATGATGGAAAAGACGACTCCAATTCCTTTTGCTTCACATCAGACAGGATTCTTGAACTTGGCCTAAGACTCTTTTACTTAGGATCACAAAGGAAGGGCTATGATGAGAAAATTCAGAACAAATACCTATACTGATGGAACCTCTTATCATGAAAATTGGATGTAATTGTTTTCAAATGTGAAATAAAATTTAAAAATCAGGAAAAACCAGCCAGAGTTAATCCTATTGCCTTCAAACATATAAAACTCACTGTTAATGACAGAATTTATTTATTGCCTAGTATTTGCTCTGGAACTGACTCTGAGGGGGACAACTGTGGCAGTTTAGAAAAATTCTGATGTGAGCAGGAGAGATGCTTAAGTTTTCTTTTTATTTGTTTATTTAATATGACTGAGTGAAAATGTACATTCCCGTATAAATTTACATGCCCACCTATGTGCAGCTTCCACTGCTCTCCCTGTCCGGTGACTGCACACTATTCCTATCTGCTCCATACATGTCTCATCCTCCCAACAGTCTCCTTTCCCCTCCTCTCCACCCACTCTCCTTCCTCCAGCCAGAGGTCAGCAGGATGATGACTCTGAGGGGGACAACTCTGGAAGTTTAGAAAAATTCTAACGTGAGCAGGAGAGATGCTTCACTTTTCAATGATATGCTGACATTCCAATGTAATGCTGCCTAGGCTTTACCAAGGAAACCCTGGTGATGTAGTGGTTAAGTGCTGTCCGTTAACCAAAAGGTCAGCAGTTCAGACCCACCAGGTGCTCCTTGGAAATGCTATGGAGCAGTTCTACTCTGTCCTATAGGGTAGCTATGAGTCAGAATCGACTTGATGGCAATAGGCTTGTTTTCTGGTTTTTGCAGGGGTTATCAATGTTGTATTATTTTTCACAAAAATAACTTTAGCTGTATATGTACAGACCCCTCATGGTGCAGCGGCAAAGAGCTTGTCTGCTAACCAAAATGTCAGCAGTCGGAATCCACCAATCACTTCTTGGAAACCCTACAGGGCAGTTCTACAAGTGCCATGAGTTGGAATCAACTCAACGGCAACTGGTTACATATGTGGACTAATTTCCTACCAACACTATAACGAAACACCAAAAGTTTACTGACTTAAGACAAGAGAAATATATTCCCTCACAGTTTAAGAGACCAGATGTCCAAATTGAATCTCCTTTGTGTTGCTAGCTGCTATCTAGTTGGTCACGGCAAATCTGAGCATGATAGAACAAAATACTATCCAGTCTTGCACAATTCCCATGATTGGCTGCATGCAGCAAACCTGTGATCCTTAAGGTTTTCCCTGAATGATTTTCAGACGCAGATTACTAGACGCTTCTTCCTGGTCCATATTATACTGGAAGCTCCATCAAAATCTGTGTGGCATCACAACAACACAGACACCACCTTAGTATCCTTCCTGGAAGGTAAGGTTTCTATCACTTCAGGGCTAAAATCAAGGTGACTACACGACCTATGTTCTCTTTCTCTACAGTGGCCCTAAGGGAGAAACTGCTTTCCAGTGTCTGGAGCTCCATTCACTACATTCCTTGGTTCATGATCCCTTCCTTCACTTTCAAAGCCAGTAACCAAACAAACCCATCGCTGGCAAGTTGATTCCTACTCAATGCCAGTGGTTTAGCATATTAGCTCTCTGCTTCCCTTCTCTTCTGTCCCGTGACTTTTCTCTCTGTCTGCAGCCAAATCTAACACAGCTCTCTTGACTGGGCTCTTCTGACAAGGAATTTAGAGTCGCTGTTAGGTACCATCAAGAGGATACTAACTCACAGTGACCCCACGTAAAACAAAGAAATGCCTGGTCCTGCACCACCCTCACAGTCACTGGCATGGTTTTGCACTTTGTTGCAGCCACTGTGTCAGCCCATCTCCTTCAAGGTCAGCCTCTTTTTGATGACCTTTCATTTACCAAGCACAGTATCTTTCTCCAACAACTGACTATATCTGATAACATGTCCAAAGTTTGCAAGAGAAAGTCTTGCCATCCTTGTTTGTAAGGAGTACTCTGGCTGTTCTTCTAACACAGACCTATTCATGTTTCTGGCAGTCTGTGGTATATAATATTCTTTGACACAACCATTGTTCAAAGGCATCAATTCTTCTTCAGTTGTCCTTATTCACTGTCCAGTTTTTGCATGAATATAAGGCTGTCCAGCTTTTGAAAGCGTGTGAGACAACTGAAAATACAGAGGATTGGGTCAGATGCACCTTAGTCCTCAAAGTGGAATCTTTGCTTTTTAATATTTTAAAGAGGTCTTTTGCAGCAGATTTGCCCACATAGTATGTGTCCTTTCACCTTAGTTTTTTAATTTGTATGCCAAGCAAATAATCCAAGAGGCTGGATTATATAAAGACAAATGAGGCATCAGGATTGGAGGATGACTCATTAGCAATCTGCGTTATGCAGACGACACCACCTTACTTGCTGGAAATGAAGACAATCTGAGACATTTACTGATGAAGACCAAGGACCACAGCCTCCAGTATGGATTGCACCTCAACATCAGGAAAACAAAAATTCTCACAATAGGACCAGTCAGCAACATTGTCATAAATGCAGAAAGGACTGAGGTTGTCAAAGATTTCATTTTACTTGGGTCCACAATCAATGCCCTTGGAAGCAGCAGTCAAGAAATCAAAAGACGCACTGCACTGGGAAAACCTGCTGCAAACAACCTCTTCAAAGGGTTCAAAAGTAAGGATGTCACCTTGAAGACTAAAACACACCTGACCCAAGCCATGGTATTTTCAATTGCATCATATACATGCGAAAGCTGGACTATGAACAAAGATGACAGAAGAAGAATTGATGCCTTTAAATTGTGATGTTGGAGAAGAATGTTAAATGTACCATGGACTGCCAAAAGAACCAACAGATCTGTTCTGGAAGAAGTACAACCAGAGTGCTCCTTGGAAACAAAGATGGCAAGACAGCGTCTTACATACTTTGGACATATTGTCAGGAAAGATCAGTCCCTGGAGAAGGACATCATGCTTGGCAGAGTGGAGGGTCAGCGAAAAAGAGGAAGACCCTCGATGAGATGGATCAACACAGTGGCTGCACCAATGGGCTTAAACATAAAAACAACTGTGGACATGGCGCAGGACCAGGCCGTGTTTCAATCTGTTGTTCATAGGATCGCTATGAGTTGGAACCGACTCAATGGCACCTAACGACAACAGTATGTATCACCTGATTTCTTGACTACTGCTTCCATGGGCACTGATTGTGGATATAAGTCAAACAAAATCTCTGACAACTTCAATCTTTTCTCCATTTATCATGATGTTGTTATTGATCCACTTGTGAAGATTCCTGTTTTCTTTACACTGAGGTGTAATCCCCACTGAAGGCTGTGGTCTTTGATTTTCATCACTAAGTTCTTCAAGTCCTCTTCACTTTCAGCAAGCAAGGTTATATTATCTGTATAATGCGTGTTGTTGATAAGTCTTCCTCCAGACTCATCATCAGGACTCCTCCGATCCTCAGCCCTCATTCTTCTTAGCTTCTCAAACTATTTGCTCAGCATACAGATTGAATAAGTATGGTAAAAAGATACAGGCCTGACACAGCATTTCCTAACTTCAAACCACACAGTACCCCTTGTTCTGCTGGAATAACTGCCTTCTGGTCTAGGTAAAGGTTGCTCAGGAGGACGGTTGTGTGCTCTGGAATTCCTACTATTAGCAATCTTATCCGTAATTGGTTACGATCCACACAGTTGACTGCCTCTGTATAGCTAATAAAACACAAGTAAACATCTATCTGGTATTCTCTGCTTGACATCAGCAATGATATCCCTGGATCCACATCCTCTTTGGAATCTGGATTGAATTTCTGGCAGCTGCTTGTCGATGTACTGCTACAACCAGTTTCGAATGACCTTCAGTACATTTTACTTGAGTGTGATGTTAGCGATAGTGCTCAACAGTTTCCACATTCTGTCTCGGATCACCTTTTAGGGAACAGGTACAGACACAGATTTCTTCCAGTTGACTGGAAACCCTGGTGGTGTAATAGTTAAGAGATACAGCTGCTAACCAAAGGTGAGCAGTTCAAATCTACCAATCACTCCTTGGAAACTCTATCAGGCAGATCCACTCTGTCCTCCAGCGTCACTGTCAGTCAAAATCAACTGGGCAGCAATGGGTTCCAGTTAGTTGGCCAGGTAGCTGTCTTCCAAGTTTCTTGGCTCAGACAAATAAGCACTTCTAGCACTGCATTCATGCTGGATGTTTATCGGTCCTTTTCGGTACCATGATTCTGCATTTCTTCCAGCTTCTTCTGTTACCACCTGTGTTGTTGAATATTTTCTCCATAGAATCCTTCAATACTGCAATTTGAGGCCTGAATGTTTTCTTCAGTACTTTCCAGGTTGACAGATACTGAGCGTGTTCATCCCCACATCTGTCACTTGTACTGTGGTGGCCTGTATATTGCTGTGATGTTGGAAGCTATGCTGCCACTATTTCAAATACCAGCAGGGTCACCCATGGTGGACCAGTCTCAGCTGAGCTTCCACACTACGACAGGCTACAAAAAAGGACTTAGAGGTTTACTTTCAAAAACATTAGCCAGTGAAAACCTAATGAGAAACAGTAGAACACTGATTCAGTAGACATTCTAGAACACAAACCATTTCTAGAATATGAATTTCTGACTTACTGAGAAATCCTATTTGCCCTCTAACCAAAACCAAACCAAACCAAACCCGTTGCCATCAAGCTGGTTTTGACTCACAGTGACCCTATAAGATACAGTAGAACTGACCCATAGAGCTTCCAAGGAGGGCTTGGTGGAGTTCAACTGCTAACCTCTTGGTTAGCAGCTGTGGCACTTAACCACGATGCCACCACAGTTGCCGTGCTACAAATCTTTACGTAAATTTGCCCTCACTTTGAAATGACTGAACCAACACAGCTCCTACTCACCAGACTATCAAAAGCACCTTTACCTGCTCCTTGTTCAGCTTTTAAATCATCTAAAAGGCTTACAGCCTTTTCTTGCTAAATGAGAACCGTATGCACCTGTTCTAACTTGCCTACAAAGTCTTAAAGACACACTCAGGAACGGAGCTCATTTTTAATTCAGGGACAGTCTAATCCAAAGGCAAAAATGTGCAGACGACCAAGGAACACATGCAGCAGACAGCCAGATTCTTATCCTTTACCTGACATGAACTCCACCCCAAAGCTCAAGTAAGACATAGGGTGAAGGTCAAGGGCTGAGTCAATAACTGACACAATAAATGAGTGAGGTTGGAGAATGTGTTAAGTTCCCTATCAGAGACCTTTCTAAAGAGGGGAGAAAGGCTAGGCAATATCAAAATAACTCCCTCCTCCAAATAATTATCAATATAGCACATTTATACAGGGGGCAATTTAAGGAGATGATACATTCAGTTGGAGGCACATAAAGTTCTGGAGCCACGTGGTCAATGGTCTCCAGTCCCCTACTGTGCCAAGAGAACAGGAGTTGTTCCTTTGATTCTAAAAGTAAGAAGATGTCTCCACAAATTAGATGCCAAAATGAAATTGAAAATCATCCACAGGGGAAATGAGTTCCAGAACACACATATTGAAAATGATAATAAATGCCCTCATTTTCTGGATTCCAGTTGAAACAAGGTCAGGGGTTTCAGGAAATACTAATGGCTTCTTAGCTGTCCTTTTCTAATGAGCAGCAGAAGCATTCCTAACGGAGGTTAGCGCACTGTGGCACTTAACCACCCCACCACCAGCGTTTTGGATAAAGACAACCAGAGATATTGGCACTGAGGATTTAAATCTTAGCCTTGTTATCTACTAATTTAAATGCACTTTATGGTCATCAAATCTTCGCACGCTGAGAAAAGGAGTTCATAATAACTTTTCGTTGTTTAATCCTAAAACATAAGGGCTAACATATTTTGAGGACACAGGAGCTTATTTTTTGGCAGTTCAAGTTACCCCAACTGGCTATAACAATGGGGAGCAAAACGGAGTCAGGACCTCCAGTTCCCTGGCTACAAAGGAGACACCTACTTGTCCTTGCCTCCGCATCTTTTTACTTTCTCCCCATTCTTTTCTCCCTCTTGCGTTTGTCCTTTCCTTTTATTATTCCTACAAAACAGGGCAACTCTTTGACCAGCTCTTACACGGAGACAACTATTTCATATTTACAAAAGACTCTCACAGCCATTATCTCCAAAGATCAGGTCTCTACCACAGATGAGGAAACTGAGGCTCAAGGAGCTGGTGACTCCCATAAGGTTACAAAATAAATCAGCATCAAACAGATGAACACGTGTCTGTGATAGGAAGTCTCCACGATGGCTCTCAGAGGCTCTCCATGTCCTGGTATTAGTTTGTATATGCACTCACCATTTACCAATGTCCGATACTCCGACAGCTACTGCAGAAAGGACAACATGTTACTTCCGCTATTCTGTTATTAAAACACAGTCACTTCCATTTTATTCTCTCTCCTCCTCTTCCCGTCTCTTCGTTTGTCTCTTCCTCTTTCACAGAAACCAACTACTTTCATAATAGCTCTTGGGAGAAGCTCAAGTGACCAGGACTTGAGAGTTCCTGACAATAGCCAACAAGAACGGAAGGACACTGGCCAACAGATATGTAAGTCATCCCGGAAGCAGACTGTCCAGCCCCAGTCAAACCTTCAGATGACTATAACTCCATGTGACACTTTTGACAACAACTTCATGGAAGAACCTGGCTCATGACCAGTCAGTTAATCCACTTCCAATTCCCAACTCACAGAAACGGTGAGATAAGAAATATGGACTCTTTTATGAAGTCTCGCAATTAAGTCTGTAAACTTAATTGTTCTAAGTTCTGCAAACCTCATTTCTGAATATCCTCACTACAGTCACCTTTGAAGTACTCCCCTCAGGAAGCTATGCACCAATGCCAGCACCCAGTCCACCCTTCAAAGCAATTTTGGAACTCTTTCTGGAATGGCCATTGCACACAATGGCATAGTTGCAAGTTTGCAAACTTCACTGTGTATTTGCCTGTGAGGGAGTTTTTAGCCAGTAAACACATAAATGTACTGGAACACCCTACCTAACTCACGTGATCTGTCCCCCGGTAACTTTTTTCTTTACCCAAAGTTAAACAAAATACTGAAAGGAAGACATCTGGATGACATTCAAGACATGAAGGGTAATACGACAACAGCTCTGATGGTCATTCCAGAAAAGGGGATCCAAGATTGCTTTGAAGGGTGGACTAGACACTGGTGTCAGTGCCCAGCTTCACAAGGGGAGGACTTCGAAAGTGACCCGAGTGATTTTCAACAATGAGGTATGCAGCATTTCTCCTAGGATGAGTTCACTAACTTAACTGTCAGACCTCATATGCTGCTAATCTGGGGTTAATTTCTTATACAGTAATAAGAAGTATGACAATTGCCTCAGTCTTCACTCTCTACATCAAGCATTCTTCCTCCTCTACCAAGCTCCTCTACCAGCACACAGTCATGGTAGCACCATTCTGCCAAATTTTCACAAGTTTTGTTCAGCATTGTGTCCTACAGAGATAAATAAGCTAACAATTGCTAACATTTGGGCCCGCGCATTATAATAATGTAGGTGTTTTATGCGGATCCCAAAGGAAAAGAAAATCGTATTGAAAGTGCCTGTGCTAAGGAATACACCCTGTGTGTCTGTGACAGTGTTCTGGAGGTCATATGGAAGGCTGTCCCCTATATCTACATGCAGTCTCTGAGACAGGAAACCAGCAGACAGGGAAAGGTGGTGAGGTTTGGATGAATTCCTGTTTCAGACCAAGAATTCTAGGGTGAATGAGCTAGCACTGAAGTTCTTCAAATCCCAGCAGCACAGCTGTGATATTGACAGGGAAAACCAGGACACTAAGGAACAGTCCTGCCTGACTGGCGGTCCCATTATCCTGCATTACATACAGTGCAGCGGCCCAGATCAAAGAGATACGCACAATCCACCAAGGATGCAGCCACGCATTTCTTTCCTCTGTCTGCGTGCAAAGGCATCAGGAAAAGGAAGCGGCTGCTTATGCAAAAACATCTGCTCTCTAAACTCATTTGAAAAATACGGCAGCAAAAATAAACGGGGCTCATCTATACTGTACAGCAGATGGGAGCACAAGATGTTTAACTTAAGGGGGAGACGGGTGCAATTGAAGAAACAGAGGATATGGAAAGAAAATAATGCTGAAGCCCATTTTACATCCTGCTGCCCGTTAGACTCCCCTCTGGCAAGGAGGCGTGTAGAAAATCACCTTTTATCTGTGTCCAACCACTCTGAACGAACGTCAGATAATTACAGTCAACTGCCTAATGCTACTGACAGTCTATAAGTTATTTGGCTGATACTAAGCTTAGGGGCAGCGTAATCTCCCCTTTACAAGAGAAATAAATTATAGAGCTGTCTTTCGGTTTGGAGGAGATTTCTAACCTCACTGACCTGCCTCCCTAGGATTTGACAAGAAAGCACCCAAGAAGGAGTAAACTAGTTTAAACAATAGGCAGCAACAGCGCAATGGCTCAGGATTGGGAGAAAATGCCAGAGATCTCAGGCTGATGCAAAAGAAAAACAGTCATCCACTCGTCTTTTTGAAGGAACAGCCAAAGACTAATGGGACACAAAGAAATGAAGTCCAGCTTTTTGTACCAAAAAAGAATTCTTTGGGGTCCACCCTTAAAATGAAGTTATTCATCTTCCCCACACTGACGCACGCTTGGACTTGTAACACCATTTAGCCCGAGGGAGGAAACCTTTTTACATTTCCCCAGGTCAATTTGAAGATTTCATCAGAAAATTTTGAGTACAGCCAAAATGAGGAAATACTACTGTTAACCCAAAACTGTGTTGTTTATCTTACATGATAAAATAGCCTACTTCGGAATGACAGCAAATAAAGTATTCAAAACCAAGCCCAACCCAGTGCCATCAAGTCGATTCCAATTCCCAGTGATGGTACAGGGCAGAGCACAGCTGACAATTCATTTACAGACCAGATAGTAAAACCAAAAGACGGGTTACTGGCCTTGCAGATGAGAACTTTCAGGATGTGAAAATTGAAGGATGACGAACATACGCTACTTAGTACTGTCTCAACAATATTTTAATTACAACCCCTAGGAGACTAAATTATTAGATCATTTCAAGAAAGTCCTGAAACATAAGGGTTAGAAAATGGTTACAGAAAATGTCTCTTGAGAGAGAAATGTGTAGTATCCCAAAGTATCTATGACAATCTCTGTTACTGTTCACTACATTAAATACAAGTCTTAAAAGATAGGAACATATCTTCTTATGTTCTATTACTTTGAAAAATGAACTCAAAAAAACATGCAGAAAGACTTTACCATGTATGTTACAAAAAAAAAAAAAAGCCGGCACTTTTATCTCACACGGTTACATGAAGAAGCAACTGGCTTTCATTTCTGAGAGGGAAACACACCTACAGAACCAAATGCCACAGGAAAAAAATGTGACAGCTGAGTCCCTTTCTAGGTTTCCAAGAAAAACCAAGTTACGCTTTAAATAAAAAAAGATCTATTCACACTGCTGGTAGCCATAAGAGACAATGCTTTAGCTCAATGGCCAGTTTATGGACACACCAACGAAGGTTATGTTGACAACCTCGTAATTGTTAAATATTCTGCTGCATTCTAATTTATAGAATTAATGAAGGAGAGGACACAAAAAAGAATGGGATGAACTGCCTTCCTTCTTAATCGTAAAGATACAAACAAAGTTTAGTAATACTAGAATGTAGTACTTTAAACTGCCAAGGAAAGGGTGGTGTATCTAAGCAAGTAAGAATAAATGGTGTTCTACAGGGGAATACTGGCCTTCAATAGTAACGTAAAATGGTCTTCAGCAAGTTGATATCCAGATATGAGAATGACCCCACTAATTTACAGTGATTCTCGTTTATCAATACATAGTGTCAACAGTACACTCCTTGGAATGCTTACTAGTCACTGAGTAGTTGAAACTCTAAAGCAGAAACTAGGGATTTAATTGTTTTTCCCTCTATCACTTAATTTTTCAATAATCTGGAGATACCTGTGGCTTTCTGATTTGGGTTCCACTAACCACACAGCCCTAAGTCCCTGGGTGGAGCAAACAGTTAAGTACTGGACTACTAAATGAACGTTTGGTACTCTGAATCTAATCAGAGGCATCTTACAAGACAAGCCTGGTGACGACACATCCCAAAGATCATCAACTTGAAAATCTTATGGAATACAGTCCTACTCTGCACACATGGTGTCACCATGAGCTGCAAGCCAGTCAAGAGCCTGACACTATCTGCCGCCATTAAGCCATAACCCATCGTGTCAAATCATCATGGGAATGACTACTCAAGGCTTTAAAAAACAGCATGATTCTTATTTTATTTCTGTAATAGATTTTTGTACAAGATGACAAGTAGATATCATGTTCTCAGGCTTGGGCAATGCAAGGTTCATTAATCCAGAACTGAACCAGCAAATGACCACAACTGATTCGCTAGAAAACAAAGAATAACAGATCAACTTTTATTGACAAGAAAACCCTGGTGGCACAGTGGTTAAGTGTTACAGCTGCTAACCAGACAGTCAACAGCGGGAATCCACCAGGCACTCCTTGGAAACTCTGGAGCAGTTCTACTCTGTCCTGTAGGATCACTATGTGTCACTTACTCAATGGCAGTGGGTTTGGGTTTTCTAATGATAAACTAGAGCACAGCTAGAACCTAAAAGAGCCTTCTAAAGCAATAAGAAAACCAACTCAAGTTATGTTGACAATCTTGTAATTGTTCAATGTTCTGCTGCATTCTAATTTATAGACTTAAATATCTGAGAAATATTTCAGTAGTCTCCTAGCTACCCATCACATTAAATTAACAGTAACAGATATTCTTTAGCCATTTGGGACACACTGAAGTTGAGTGCAGTGTGTTACTCCTTAGTACCTGTCCATATTCAAGCGGCTTATGACACACAAGATTTGACTACACTGGAAAATACATCCAAGCTGCAAATGAAGGTATCATCCTAATAGGACTGTGCTATAGGCAAAAGATTTACTCTGAGTTCTGATAACCATAGGAGTCAGAGGCAGTAACACAAAAAACAAAAGCTTCATTTAGGACTTTCTACCAAACCCTTCTACCGATTCCAAAGCTGTCAAATCAATGGAACATTTAGTTTTGAGTTAAGTCTATTCCATGCCAGCGCAAGTCTCATATGCAGTATCCTTGAGAACCCCACACTCTACAAAAAGCACCAGGCAATACACGGGACTCTGTCTTGCTTGTCAATACAGCACAATGTGGACTTGTCCCAAACAAATACATGTGCAATACTGTGTCTCCTTCCCAACCATATATGACTGCTCTGCCCCTGATCACAGGTCAAGCACAAGCTGAGCAATGTATCTATCCCTTTGCACTTGGTATTCAAGGGGCCTCTGAGTTCTCAAATCAAAATTGTTTATTGAATATCCTGTATTGAACTTCCATGGGATACCACGTTTGATAGTTCACAGAATGGATTTTTTTGTCGTCTTTATTTAGCATGGCAATCCAAATATTTTACATATCTTAGTATTCAATTATGTGACGAGCCCTGGTAGCACAGGATATGAGCACTCAGATGGCATCTACAGGCTGGCAATTTGAACCTACCCAGTGGTCCAAAGTCTCCCACAAAGATTACAGTCAAGAAAACCCTATGACACAGCTCTACTCTGGCACATGAGGTTTTAGGTGTTGGAATCCACTTTATGGCACCTAACAACAACAAAAATATTCAACTATATGTCTAACTGTCCTTTTCTCAATCAAATGCATTAAACTTGAAGACAAGTAAACAATCTAATTATGTAGGGTACATCCTAAGATTATTAACTTCAGTTCTTCATCAGTTCTTTTAAAAATATCAAGATAATCACTTTTAAAATATTTTTGAAGTTTCAATGATACCAAGTGCCACCCAACTGTTCCTTGCATCAAGAATGCCAATAAAACTGCTTTCAAAGGGGTATAATTTAAAGAATGCAATGCCAAACAATTCTGGGTTTGCTGGTCTAAGGAGGATAAATAATCAGAGAAGAGCTGATGTTTACTAACAGGAAACAGATTATAAATGGAAGATGTTCAAATCTGCCACCATCATTATAAAGCATCTTCAGTGAAGAGCAGCTTCCAGTTACAGCCTAAAGGCCACTCACAAAACATTAAATAGCTGTGACATTTTTATTTATATATTCAACAAATGTTTATTAAGCACCTACTTGAGTTAAGGAGCCCTGGTGGTGTGCTGGTTAAAGCAATCCGCTGCTAACCAAAAGATCAGAGACTGAAAACCACCAGCAGTTACGTGGAGGAAAAGGCACAGTGGTCTGCTTTATAGACTTACAACCTAGGAAAACCTACTGGGTTGCTATGAGTCAGAACTGGCTGGAAGGCAGTAGGTTTGGTCTCAGCAGGTATCATGGATTAAACTGTGTCCCTCAAAGAATCTGTGTAGTAATTTAGCCAGATCATGATTCTTGGTATTGTGTGATATCCTCCATGCTGTAAATTCTGCCTCTACGATGTTAACAAGGGAAGATGGGCAGCAGTTGTGTTGGTGGGACAGGATCAGTGTGTAAGATTGTTTTATGCCTTGAGGCATTCTCTTGAGATATAAAGAAGCCAGCAGAGAGGTTTAGGGGGCCTCATACTACCAAGAAGCTACTCCAGAAGCTGGGTGAGTCCTTAAGAAAGGAATGGGGTCCCTGCACCTCAGAACCTACGAGTCCAGGAGAAGGTTGATGACAAAGACCTTCCTTCAAAGGCAGCAGAGAAAGAGAAAGCCTTTCCCTAGACCTGACACCATGAACTTAAGACTTTCAACCTACTGGACTGTGTCATAATAAAACTTCTCTTTGTGTTATTTCTGTTGAAGTAGCACCAGAGACTACAACAGTGGGATTCCATGTCAAACACTGCTCAAAATGCTGCAACTTAGTGGTTACTAAAAAAGGAAAAAAAGGTGCACACTCTCAAAGTTTGTTGTTGTTCTCAAGTGCCAAGTTGGCTTTAACTCACAGCAACCCCACATGAAAGCAGAAGTGTCTCTTACAGTACAGACACAGATCACTAAGTCTTTATCCACCAAGCCACTTAAACCCACTGCTGTCAAGTCAGGTCCAACTCATAGTGACCCCGGAAGTCAGAGCAGAACTGTCCCATAGTTTCCAAGGAGCAACTGTTGGCAGATTTGATCCTCCAATCTTTATGGTTAGCAGATGTAGCACTTAACACACTGTACCACCAGGGTTTCCACCAAGCCACTAGGTAGGGTCAAACCACCAACCTTTTAGGTTGGTCAAACCACCAACCAGGCAGGTGGATAACAAAGTGGTTAAGTATTCATCTGCTGACCAAAAGGCTGGCAACTCTAATCTACCAGACATTTCTTAGAAACCCTATGGGGGCACTCTGTCCCATAGGGTCACTGTGAGTGGGAATCGACTAGCTGGCAAAGGGTTTGTTTGGTTTAAACACATTTACTCTGCAAAATTGGTTCTTGCATTTCATTAATAATACATACAGCAAAACCTGTGAAAGCAGGAACCTGCATAAGGTGGAAACCTGTCCCTTCCATCTGGAGGAAGACTCAAATATTTTGCACTAAAACATGTGACAGAAAAATGCTAAGACTGCACCCTGTCAAAGCCAGAAAACGTGAGACCTAGAAAGACAAGGTACTCCTGTCAAGTCCTAGCTCTCACAGGTCATATCCTAAATACAGCTATTTTAGTCGCAGACCTCGCACTGATGTATGTTCACTCTTTATGTCGAACAAGCCATGAGCTGGAGGACCAAGGTTCCAGTCTCCATCTTTTCAATGAAGCCTCAGTTTGATGTAAAGCTGGGTGAATGCACCCCACTCTGCCTTTCTTACATAGTTACCACGAGGATTAACAACCCATACTTGTTGCCTTTGAGGCGATTCTGACTCACAGCAACCCTCTAGCACAGAACCGCCCCACAGAGTTTCCAAGGATCACCTGGTGGATCCGAACTGTAGACCTTTCCACTAGTAGCCACAGCAATTAACCACTACGGAGTAACAGCAGGACCTAATAAAGCTGCAAAGTACTGAACATGTACAAACTAGACACTGGCCTAATTCCATATACGTTATTTTATTTGCTCTGACCGCAGTCATATGGTGATGTCATAAAAGATTCTTATAACCTACATGTCAGAATACATAGTTATCTGTGAAAAACCTGCCTTTCAAAATACTTTGGTCTTTAAAAAAGGTGAATACATTTATTTATCTGCACATACTATTATCCCCCATAGCCTGGCGGCGTCACTTCCTAGGTTCATTTTTCCTACAAATATCCCTCCAGAAATTCTGGTGTAGGTGATGGTGGAACGTGTTTCAGTTTTCTCATGGCTGATACGAGAAAGAATTCTGATGCCACCTTGGGAGTCATTAAACAGAAGTGACTCAGAGTGACCCCCTGAGGAGTGTTCCCATTCCCAGTTCAGGAGTACAAGCATGGTCCAGTTTGAAGACATAAGCACTAAGCAGGTCACCCAGGTGAACAGGGGAGGAAAGCATTCAGCTGAGGGGAAGGCAACGAAGCAGGAAGAAGCATTACTTTTCAAAGTTATGATATCTTTCATGTTAGTGAAGTTGAAACTGACTTCTACCTCTTCCCAGAAATGAACTTCAACAGCTGATCAAACTCAAAGCCTTAGCAGTCAACTGAAAACTCCCACTGCCTTCAAAACTTCCAGCCTCCTCTCTCAGTAAAGACGGCACATCACAAGCAGCCAGCATTAACATGTAACTTTATTCTTTTATGTTCAGATGTACTTTATAATGAATATCTGCCACTCTTCTTTACCAGACTGTCACTGAGAAGTCATCCTCCCTTAATTACTCTTTTAATGTTTCTCCCCTCCATACACACACAAACTTTTCATTTTTCAAGCGGACATGTAACCCTAGTCAACTCATGGCAGATTTTCCCAGATTCTACTGCCCTGTAGGACTTTTACAAGGCAGTAAATTTTTACAAAAACAGACTGCCATGGAGGAGCTGGGGGATTCCAAGAGCCCACTTTCAGTTAGCTGCCAACCAATTTACATATACATATATGTGTGAGTATATGAAAATGTGTGTGTGTGTGTGTGCATGTGTAAACTCACTGCCGTGGAGTTGATTTCAACTCAAAGCAACACTATAGGCCACAGAACAACTCTCCTATACGGTTTCCAAGGCTATAATCTTTACATATGAAAACTGTCATATGTTTTGCCCTCAGAGAGGCTGGTGGGTTCCAACTCCTGACCTTCTGGTTAACATCTAAGCACTTTAGCCACTGCACCACCCTAGTGGCATAGAGGTTAAGAGCTATGGCTATTAACCAAAAGGCCAGCAGTTTGAATTCACTTCTAGGCGCTCCTTGGAAACCCAACAGAGCAGTTCTACTCCATCCTACAGAGTACCTACGAGCTGGAATCAACAGCAAAGGATATAAGCTCTCCATGAGTCAGGACAGACTCGACAGCAAGGGGATTCTGTAGAAATGTATATACATGTGTGAGTTTGTGTGTGTGCTTCTATATATATACACACTCACACATACACATATACACACACACACACACACACACACACCTTTTGTTTTCCAAAAAAAAAAGAATCTATAACACTTTTCCAAGCAAAAGCCAATTTCAGATTCTAGTGGAAGTTAAAAACACAGCTTTAATGTTGCCAGCCACCATCGAGTCAATCTCAGTGTGTGGTGACCCCACGTACAATGTAAGGAAACACTGCCCAGTCCTGCACCAGCCCTGGGATCCACAGGGTTTTCATGGCTAATTTTCAGACTAGCAATTATACCTTACAGCTTCATTGCCCTTATAACCTCGGAGTTCTTTCATATTCATATCTGCAATATCAAAATTATGAAACCACTTTTCTGACAGGCCTAGTCATAGTGCCAAATTGGGGACACAAAAACAGATTTTAAAAAGCTACTGCCTAAAATGTCATGTCAAAAACACACTTATGGTGCAGAAAAAATTCTGAAACATACATCAATATTGTTTATTATTTTCATATTTATTATGTTTATGTCCCTGCATTTGAAATATCTTAAGGATATTTCAAATTGGACAAAAGTCCAAGCACCATAAAACCAAGCATTGTGACTGAGTTAAAACACATGACAGAAACGTCACTGTGATCAGAATGCTCTATTACCCTCTACTTTGTTCTAATTTCACAGACCTTTGAAGAAAGGCTATTTTGCAACATATTCAAGCATTTAAGAGTGACCAAGACACTATGCTTGCCCGCAAGAGTCCAGTAGAATACTGACACACGGGTAAGCCCATCAAAGTAGGTTGTGTTGACCAATGGAAATCATCCAGATCTTATAACCTCCTGGGACTTCAACATTTGAAAGGATAAACTGGTAACTATACTGAGTCAGAGATGCTGATGTCCAGCTCTGCTGCATGAGGTGAAAAAGCAGGGGAGAATCAGAATGTACCATCGCACTGTTAGTAAAAACATCCATTGGACTTTCTGTTCATTTAATCAGAACTGTGCTGATCAGAGAAACCCTGGCAGTGTAGTGGTTACGAGCTACATCTGTTACTCAAAAGATCAGCAGTCGGAATTCGTCAGGCGCACGTTGGAAACTGTATAGAGCAGTCCTACTCTGTCTTATAGGGTTGCTATGAATCAGAATTGACTCAACAGCAATGAGTTTGGTTTTTGGTTTTATGCTAATCAGAGCATAGTTATGGGACCAGATCCGATGTGGCACACTGCCTCATTCTACCCCATAGATACTATCTGGAAAAAATAAAGAAGGCGAAAGAAAAACTACGTGAGTTATCTTCCTTCAGTGACTCTTGCTGCTGTGAGCTGCCATCAAGTTGATTCCAACTCCAGGAAATCCCATTTAGAACAGAACAGGACAGAATGTGTTTTCCTGGCTGGATGGTGCTGGACCACGCAGTGTTTCTTTCTACCGTACACAGGATCTCTGTGAAGTCTAATCTAACTCAAGGGCACTTAACAATAACAACAATCTTAACAGAAGCCGACTGCCAGGACTTTCTTCTGTGGGTCCAATGGGCAGGTCTGAACCATGAGCCTTTAGGTTAGAAATCAACTATCATCTGCAGCACTAGGCACCTTCCTTCAGAACCTAGCACCATTTAAATTCACAATTCCATGAACTTCCTCTGATCTCAATTTTAGTAGGCAAACTAGTACTGCACAGAAAGTCTGACTACCTTACGACTACAAAGTAAGTCAGGATTGGGATTAGGATTATTGGCTTTCCCACTTGCAAATTCAGATCAGGTGGGCTCCCATTAAAACTACATATCCCTGAAGGCATTCTGGGTATCAGAGCAGTCCAACACACATGACAATCTCACACTAGATTATACAATGACTGTGGTTAAGAAAACCAGTCACCTGTCAACTGAGGAAATGTCCATAAACCTCACTGCAATACAAAACAATTTTAAAAATGATTAAGGACAGAAAAGGAAAACATCTTTCAAATGTCAATGACTTAAAGCATGCAGTCTTTGGAAGAGTGTCTTAGGAGCCTCACCACCCATCGGCCAGTTTGCCACTCCAAGGTAGCTTGTGTACCGCTGTGATGCCCAAAGTGGTGCCATCAGAGTTCCAAACAGCCGCAGGATCGCCCCTGGGGGGTGGCTTTCAGCGGTACTTCCAGACTAGAAGAGACCAGGAACAAAAGCCTTGCAAATCTACTTCCAAAAATAAGCCAATGAAAACTGTGTGACTGACAAGACAGCACGGTACACTTTGCATGCTTTGAATACTCTGAAGGAGGAAGTCATGTTCGATGAGTGACAAAGCCGATGAGGGGGAGGGAAACCCTCAGGGTAACAGAAAAGGTGACAACAGCCACAATGGGCTCAAGTGTCCTGGCAACTATGACAATGACATGAAACCAGGCGGTGTTTTGTTCTGATGCACAGAAGACAAGGAGTCGGAGCGGATTCCACAGCATCTCTCTTACGAGCTCCATGGTCTATCTCAATGCACACCTAAACATCCATTACAAGATGACCCCATCTTCCTTGTTGGAAATGAAGATTTGAGACACTTACTGATGAAGATCAAGGACCACAGCCTTCAGTATGGATTGCACTTCAACATCAGGAAAACAAAAGTCCTCACAATGGGACCAGTACGCAGTATCTTCACAATGGAGAAAGAATTGAGGCGGTCAGGGATTTCATTTCACTTGAGCTTACAATCCAAACCCATTGAAGGCGCAGTAAAGAAATCAAAAGACACACTGCACTGGGAATATCTGCTACAAACCACCTCTTCAAAGGATTCAAAAGAATGTCACCTTAAAGACTAAACCACGCCTGACCCAAGCCATGGTATTTTCAAACACATCATATGTATGCAAAAGTTGGACAATGAACAAAGACAGAAGAATGGATGCCTTTGATTGTGGTGCTGGAGAAAGCATGATGAATGTACCATGGACTGCCAAAAGAACCAACAGATCCGTTCTGGAAGAAGTACAACCAGAGTGCTCCTTGGACGCAAAGATGACAAGACTGTGTCTTATATAGTTTGGACTTGTTGTCAGAAAGGATCAGTCCCTGGAGAAGGACATCATGCTTGGTCATGTGGCGTGTTAGCAAAAAAGAGGAAGACGTTCGACGAGATGGATCGACACAGTGGCCACAACAATGGGCTTCAGCATAAAAACGATTGCGGACATGGCTCAAGACCAGGCAGCACTTCGTTCTGTTGTTCGTGGGGTTGCTACGAATTGGAACCAACTCGACGGCACCTAACAACAACAAACATCCCATTTTCACAGTCAAAGATTTAAAAAACAGTAGGGATACCACCAGTACACTAGTTTCAAAACTCAAACCACAAGCATGTGATTTTAAAATACAGAACTCATATGCATGTGTAATGAACACATTCAAACCTCTATCTCATCAGAAGAGTTTCAGGTATTTAAACAGTACCTACCAACTCAATCAAAACCAACTTACCTCTTTTTACAGTAATTTCTATGAGTCATGAACCTGAAAAAGTGCAGACTCTGAGATGACCTATAAATATGAGAGATACTGACGAAGCCACACTGCGGAAAAAACTGCGTATGTTGCAGGCAACCTAGTATTTTCATGTCACATCTTGGCTGGTCAAAGACAAGCATGATCACTCTTCTGTAACTAACAAACTGAGATGCTATTCAGACTTATTTTATGCACACTATCTGATTAACAGCGTCTTGAAAGAAGAGATATTTGGAATACTATTAAAAACATCATTTGAAAAATCACTTTGCTCAAATTAAAGATACCAAAATATTCCTTCCATGTGGCTGTGCCAGTGAGATCTACTATAATACTTCCAGAAATACATTTGCACAGATACAATTTCGTCGATGGAACTGAAAACCTAATTCTGTCATGGGAGTCACCCCGCACAACTAACACGTAGCAGCGCCCATGAATTGCCTTTGTTCTGTCACAATTACAATGACAAAAATATTTATGCTAGAAAAATAGCTGCTGACAGGGAAAAAAAGCCTGAAGTAAGGCTTTTAAAGATGAAAATCGAAGCTGTGCGCGTTCTCAGACGTGGGCTTGTCTGATGATAAGAATCACAGCACCTACCCAGTTTAGTACTAATGAGCGCTATAATCGCTATAATCACACCAACAAAGGAACTACACATCCAGAGAGAACCAATCGATTATTTAGAATCTATCACTAGGTTTCTGAATGGGCACTTTTATGTACGAACGGTTAAGAACCTTAGAATTGGTTGGCTGGTTGGCTAGTTTTGAAAAAGATTTTGTTTCTTAATTTGGTCAGAACTCATACGTTACCCTTCCCCATTTTCAATGCTGCTGTTGTTGCCAGCTGTCACCACGTTGGGCTCAACTCAGGGTGATTGTTTGTGTAACAGAAAGGAATGTCACCTGGTCCCCTGGTGTCTTCACATGGTTCACTGTAATCTTGGAGTTCAGCATGGTGTGCACTGCACCAGTCGTCTCACTGGGGGTTTCCCCTGCCTTCACCGGGCATCTACTTTACCAAGCAGAATAAATAACTCCAGCTACTGGTTCCTACTGATGACATCTCCAAAGTGAACAAGCTGAGGTCTCAGACAACATTCTATGATTCACTGGCTTTCAATTGGCTATTCTAATTACCAGGCCTTTCTTCCTCATCTGTCTTAGCCTAGTAGTTCCAGTACAACATGTTCATCAACTATCAATATGAAATACTGGTAGCATCACAGCAACATACACGCCACCACAGTGCAACAAAATGACAGGTGATGGTCTTTTAAATAGGTTTTGACATGAAGTACAAAAAATCATTTAAAGTTCTTCCGAACGTTATCTTCCTCACAATCCCAACAAGCACGATCGGAACCTTGGCTGAATTTCCTTTCCTACCCACAGTCATCTTGGTTGAGAGGCGTGCCAACCCCCTTCATAACACACCAAGCGCAAGGGGGCAGGAGTGAGGTGGGGACAAGAGGTGGCAACATCGATCAATGTGGAATCTGTGTCCCACTAAATACTATAGTTCAGTCTAGTACAGGAAGTTCTACACAAAGTACAACACTGCAACGCAAACACTGCTTGGGGACACATCTGCTGCACCAGATGAAACAAGTCTACATTTGGGTACAAGGTGGTAAAAACACCCAAATGATTTTCCTCTGCTCTGCATATTGGATTCCAGCTAAAACCCAGAAGAATCATCTAGCATTGACTCCTTTTCTGTCACCAATATCCCGCTTGCATCTTGAGTTGATATGAGATTTGGAAGTCTGAATGGGTCACACAAAGGATGCAATCATAAGGCTCGAGAAAGGATTCCTTTACTTAAAGGGAGACAGAGTGAAAATTAACTAAAGCAGCTACCTCATTATCCCACTCTGGGCACACTGTTGGTGGTGGTGATGGTGCTAAGTACCGTCAAGTTGGTTCTGAGTCACAGTGACCCCGTGAACAACAGAACAAAACACCGCCCGGTCTTGGGCCGCGTCCACAATCGTTTTTATGCTTGCGCCCACTGTTGCGGCCACTGTATCAATCCATCGCATTGGGGTCTTCCTCTTTTTCACTGACCCTCCACCCTACCAAGCATGATGTCGTTCTCCACGGATTAATCTTTCCTGACAACATGTCCCAAGTATGTAAGAGACAGTCTGGGCACATTAGGCATCACCAAGTCATCTTCTATGGTGAGGGCTTTGGGAAAGCACTAGAGTCAATTCCACATTCAGTATAAAGGATGGCAACAAAACACCAAATCCATGCAAAATCTGCATGCCAGGAGAATTCTGGAAGTATCCATTGCTTGTTTTGCTCTCATGGAGAAAGTCAAAAGAAATACAGAGGACAAACTTTAGTATGCTATGTAAACCCAGAAACACTACTAATCTTCATTAACTAGCTGACCCACTGTATTTACATGAAGCCGACCCAGTGATGGAAGCAAACCAACAGGCTCAAGGCCAAAAACAAACATTCAAAATAACATCATTCAGAATTTGCAAAATATCCCTGAATTTTGAAAAAAACTTAAAAAACACACCATATATTTAAGTCCAATGTTTCACAAAAGACCAATGTTTCACAAAAGATCAACCGCATCAGATTCCATGGGTCCCACCCTAGACTCACTGACTTGAGGTGTGTAGCCTAGGAACACCCACTTTTCAGCGCACTCCCCAAAGGCTTGCTGTGCAGTGAAGAACCATCGACAAGCACAAACACAAGGTCTGCACTCTGTGATCTCAAGGAGATGCTGTATCACTAAGATACGGACTAAAAAGCATATGCGGCCAGTTCAAATAAAGCAGCTACCAGCTACTGAACAAAAAACAGGAAGGAAAGCCACAGACCACAGTTCACTGAAGTTCATGAAGCACAGAACAACACACAGGAGGTCATCATGCTCACTGTGCCATCATCTGAACTGGAAACCAAGTCTCCTGACTCTGGCTGGTGCCCACTTCAGCCTTCTGTACACCCCAGTATCTACAAAGTGAAAACTTGAAAGCACTCACTGTTTGAACTTCACACTTCAATTTTAAAACATCTCTGTGAATTCAAATTATTGAAACAATATATACAGTATCATTTTTATGGTTTTACAGTTCATTACCAACGAAAACTGTTTCCTAGTTTGTGCTCTGGCAGGCAGTCAGGAGAGGTATTAGCATACCTAACTTACAGGTGGAAAAACTGAGGTTTCCACCAGGTCTAATAGCCCTAACCACAGAGCTGGCCATCCAGTCTTCCTTCTGTTTGCATCTCCCTGAAATCTATATAAAACTCTACCTGTAGACTATTTTCCTCTCAGATTTAAGAAATTAGTCCTCAAGAATAGTTTCCTGAAACAGATGTTATTCAACGCATCCAGAGTCTCTGTACAGACACCCCAAGACCCTAGGTGGTGATTACATATTAACGCAGTGAATTTCAATAGGAGAGATGGGAGACAGCATAATAGTTGCACAAATCCAGCCCACAGAACGCTGCTGTTGAGATAGTGTTCATTGTATTATCAGGTGCAGGCTGCTAATTTGAAATGACAGGTGTGAGACACAAGCTACAAGTCTCTCCTCCTTAAAACAGTAATTGTGAGCCTTTACTCTTCACCAGAAATATCAAGGTCATTGTCTGGATCAAACCAAAAAGGGAGCTTCCATCAACAAACAGATGTCATAAAAGATAAGCATCAGTTTGATATGCTCTTCAGAACCTATCACCTACTGTCAGAGCTGCTAGGACAGCTGTGTAGCATGACAACGTGAGCCAATTCTTCAGTCCTCCAGGCCCCAAGTGCCCCCCTAATGGCTGTGAGAAACATATGCCTCTGCCACACAATGGGTGTTTGTTACCACAGGGTTATTTGTACAATGATCCAATTACTCAATGACAGTCATTTTTTGTGTGTTTGTTTTTTTGTAATCAACGGAAAGCAGAATTTCATAATTCTATAGAATGACTGCAAACCTGGCTGGCATAGCAGTTAAGTGCTACATCTGCTAAGCAAAAGGTCAGCAGGTTGAATCTGCCAGGTGCTCCTTGGAAACTCCATGCAGCAGTTACACTCTGCCTTGCAGGCTCACCATGAGTGAGAATTGATTCAACAGCAGTGGGTTTGGTTGGGGTTACTGAACGATTACATCCTTTGCCACAGATGGGAGACACTGAAAAGTTAAGACAATGAGCAAAAAAGTAAAAATACAAAAAGCATGCTGAGATAGAAACATACCCATCTCCTTGATTCTGAGGTGATGGTATCTCTGCCAGGTGGGATCTGAGCCCTCCCACATTATAAAGCCCTACTTGTCTTTGAAAAACTCTGCTCCAGCTTTATCTTGGCCTACCAGCTCCCTGCTTCCAAAGGCTGGCTTGGTATTTCAAGGAGGAACAGAGAGAGACTGGGTGTAGAATTGAGAGGAGTCAAGAGTTCAGGTTGTCTCAATTCAAGGGCCTCAGCTGATGAGGCCCTAAGAGAAGGCGCTCTCAGGGTTATCTGACCTCTTGATGTCTGAAGAGAAGTGAGAAATTGAACCTTTGTTCAGCCTCCAATTTTTTAAGATAGATAGTTTTTAGCAGACAGTTTTTTAGCTCCTACCATAACCTGAGAGGGACCCTGCTGGCATAGTGGTTAAGTGCCACAGCTACCAACTAAAAAGTCTGCAGCTGGAATCTGCCAAGAGCTCCTTGAAAACTCTATGGAGCACTTCTACTCTGTCCTCTAGGGTCTCAATGAGTCAGAATCAACTCGATGGCAAGTGGGTTTTGGTATGATAACTCTAGAAGCAGGAGAGAAGAAAGTGAGGCACGAATGGAACCGAACCCAGCCAAGGGGTGTCTGTGAGGTCCAGGGCTCTCAGAAACATGCTCAGGGCAGCTCCTGGAATCTTCCGTGGGAGTGATGGGAAGCTGAGGCATTTATCCCGTCCCCATCATTCCCCTCCCCCCACCCGCAGCAAAAAGACAATGAACTTGTGCTCAGCACTGCATTCACAAATATGCTCAAAATCCGAATGACTTAGGGGGTGTGACATACGTCACATAAAAAGCAACTATGACGGCAACTTACCAAACTATAATCCCAGACCAAAAAGAAGACTCACAGGCCTGATGCAGCTCACGGACTCCATGTCCACCTGCTTTTCGTTTGAGGCAAGTCCTCCCTGAGCTACTTCCTGGCCACGCCACTCAGGGTAAGTCCTTCTCCTTCCTCTGTGATTCCAGCATTTATGTACCACAGAACTGTCTCATTCCTGGTCACATCTGTCAGGCGCCTAGACAGCACCCTGTGAGGGCAAACTCTCTGCCTCCCCATTATCCCTGTTCCTGGTTCCAGGAGGGCATTCCATTAAAACCTTCTGACTAGATGAGTCCATGGACAAGGGCCTTCAGTATTCACAGAACTGAAGAAATGAATCGAACATAACTTCGACTAAGCTTTATTAGCTCCCACTATAACCCAACCCAATCAGGAGGAACAGTGCTAAGGCCCCTCAGGAATAATCACTTAGGGACTCCTGCCTCAAAGGGTCATAAGATCTTGTCCAAGAAGTCATCAATAGCAAAGCAAACTCTGATTTCTGAATACGCTCTACTGTCTGAACTATTAAATGTATATGCTTTCAATATATTGATGTCTTTATATTAATAAAAAAGTCTAGAAAATTTATCTCTGCCTCCAACTCAACGGCACTTGGCGGCATGGCCATAAAAACAAAACTCACTGAAATTCTGTATTTTCTATGACAAAACCAAATCTTTCTTGACACGTGACCTAAAATTTGCCTTTTCTGCCATGCAGACTCGGTCTTGACACTTCTACCTTTCTTTCAGGCTGCCCGTGTGTTTCCCAGCTGGAAACCATCTGGGCAGGTTTGGACCTGAAACCTCAGAGGCCTGTGACACATCCGCATGGGGATGCTCCAGGGAGTTCAACACGCGGAGAGTTCTCGAATAATCCAGAAAGACAGAGGCTCTCCCCACAAACAGCAGAACAGGCTGAATGTTCCTATTCTACATTTGGTATAAACAAAAACGGAAAACAAAGAATTCATTAAGACAATTACCATCAAGCTAATTCCAATTCATGGTGACTCCCCGTGTGTCACACTATAACTCTGCTCCACAAGGTTCCAGCGGCGGATTCTTCAGAAGGAGATCACCAGGCCTTTTTCCAACATGCCTCTGGGGAGATGAGAACTACCATCCTTTGGTTAGCAGTGAGTATTTTAAAGATTTGCACTACCCAGGGATTTTGAGTATGCCTTCTTGTTGTTAGGTGCTGGAGAGCTGGTTTCAACTCACAGCAACCTGAGACCAAAAGAACAAAGCACTGCCCTGTCTTGGGTCATCCTTACAACCACTGTTCTGCTTGAGCCTATTGTTGCAGCTGCTGTGCCCACCCATTACTCTTTGGGGAAATTCTAACAGAAAACAACAACATTGCCTGTAGACTCCCATCCTTAAAAAAAAAAAATATGGATCCAGCGTTATTAGGCCTACTCCATTACTTTTAGCAATAATGCTAATAAAAAAATAAAACTTACATAAATGAATTCCTAAAGAAATCAAAGTAAATAGGTCATTAAAGGATAAAAATTACCATTTTTAGAACTAGAACTAAAACTCAAAGCTGTCGAGTTGATTCGGACTCACGGTGACCCTAAAGGCCAGAGCAGAACGGCTATAAGGTTCCAAACTGCCAACCTTCTGGTTAGCAGCCAAAAACTAGGGACGTCCACACAACTGCTCTGAAAGAACCCCCTGTTTTGGTAAGCTTAAGTCCATCACTTCCAACATTATTTCTTTTACTCTTGGAGGAAGAAGCAATTTCTGTTGAGGATGTAACTACCTAATACATTATGAAAGGTACATCTGCAACTACTTAGAAAGATCAACCAGGAGAGGCAGACGGTGGAGAAAATTTGATGAGAGTTCAATAAAGAGACTTCATTCAAGTCTTTACTCTGTGTTGACCTTCAACCCACTGTCCTAGAACACTAAGCTAACATCACTGCGAGATTACAAACATAAAAAACACTTTTGGCAGGCCTGGGTGGGTGTGAAGGCTCATCAAATATAAAAACACGTTTTTAAGGAAAAGAGGCATGGTCTTGGAATTACATGAAATAGCACTGTGGAAAGAGAAAAAAATCTAGCTGCCTATATCTTAAAGAAAAGAACGTAATGTGTAGTAACTTGCAAGGCCTGGTGCAAACCCAGCCCTGTCAAAATAATCTAACCCACGTTGATGGAGTGACCGGCCCAACAGATCAAGAGGAAGAAGCAAGAGGCAATTTATATTTGGATTTTAGCAAAGCTTTTGATTCTGTTCCTCATGACATACTCATCAATACACTGAGAAAACAGGACCGGCACTATGCAGCTATGAAATGGCAGGAAGGTCACGCCTGGCACAGAGCTATCAATGGAAAAGTGTCAGGCTCAGAGGCGGTGTAACAAATGGGCCGCCACAGTGGTCAGTGCTGGGGTGGACGTTTTTCATTAATGACCTGGGGAGTGGGATAATTAGCCTTGCCATTATGTCTGCATATGAGGCCAGACAAGGCAGAAGAGTTGAAAACGGAGGGGAGAGAAGGAGGGAGTCACCAGCTATCCAGGAATCTAGAATCAGGATTCAAAATGACCTGGAAAGTTCAAACAGAAGCCGCTAACAGAATACACTGCAGGGAACAGGTACAACACAGACTACTCTGTCCCCCAAATTTTTCTTCTCCCTTCTTCCCCTGCCAGAAAGGCCTCTGTTAGTGAAACGGTCACACTTACTCATTTGACAAATACACAAAACTGCCGGGCTGAGCTAGGGGGATACTTTCAGAGTCCCTGGCTATTAGAAAGAGTTAATATGTTTGGCTGCTCACTGCAAGTGTGCAGTTCAAGCCCACCAGAGGCACTTCTGAACAAAGTCCTGATAATCTGCTTCCATAAAGTCAGCCACTGGTAATCCTACGGCACACAGTTGCAGTGTGAAACACAGCAGATCGGCCAGAGTGAGAAACAACTCAAGGGCAACTGGGTTTTACTTAAACAAGGGAGGTTCTGGTTCCTAACATCAGACAAATGATCAGTTTACCGAGGAAAAGAAATTTAAAACGTTTATGACAAAGTGTCTTGAGTATTTCATAAGGATTATTTCCTTGCCTGAGAAGAAGGCGTCCCCAATCCACAGACACTTCACCTTGCCTCTCTCAGTCTGCCTTAGCCTCTCTTAGGTTCTCCCATCTCGCCCCCAGCTTTCCTTTAATGCTGAACACTGCAGTCTACGCAGATCTGTCTCTCCTGCAAACTGCTCGCCTGTGAACACGGGGTGGCTGACAATCTGAAACTGAGGCCCCAAACCCCTTGCCATCCAGTGGATTCTGACTCATGGTGCCCCTATAAGAGCAAGTAAAGCTCTATCTGAGTTTCATGGAGCAGTTCTAAACTCCATGGGGCAGTTTTACTCTGTCCTCTAATGAGTCGCTATGTGTTGGACCCGACACGACAGCAGTGTTCTCGTTCGTTCGTTTGGTTGGTTTCACAAGGAGCAGTTCTATTCTGTCCTACAGATTCTCTGTGAGTCAGAATCGACTCAACAGCCGTGGGTTTTTTTAATTTTAGGGTTTCCAGGACCATAAGCTTCACGGATACAGTAGTCTAGGAGGCAGCAAACCGATGGGACTACAGAAGAGTAGTCCAGAGAAGGAAGCCCCGGCAGTGCAGTGCTTAAGCATTCAGCTGCTAACCAGAAGGTCAGTGGTTCAAATCCCACAGCTGCCCCGTGGAAAGCCTATGAGGCAGTTCTGCTTTGTCCTAAAGGGTGGCGGTGAGTTAGAATCGAGCTGATGATGATGAGTTTGGCTTGGTTTGGGTTCTATCTCCAAGGAAGCTGAATACCACATCTTTCTCCTATGATGGGGCTCATGGGTCCCATCCATTTGATTGGCAGCCAAGTGCTTAACCGCTGCATCACAGAGCTCCTGAATGACCAAAAGGTGAGATCAGCAGTCCAGCAGCAATAAAGATATTAAGAAAGAATACATGAGGAGGGGACTCTGACTGGTTCAAGACAGTGAGGATGTGCACAGGTGGTGTACACTGCGTATGTGCAAATTCATGGAGTGCCCGTGCAAAACAGACAGCCAGGGACAGAAAGAAGACATGGGTCTAGAGAACACAGACCTGCTTTTACACAGATTACATAACGGCCCAAGTAAGCATAAATAATAAAGATGATGAGGAAGAACAGTTCTTAACCGGAGGAATGGGGTCCATGACTATATAATGTAACACAGGTTAAAATAACTGGAAAGAGAACATATGGAGTTTCCAAAAATAATAAAGACCACTTAGGAGCCCTTAGCCTTAAAGAAGGGGACCACTTCCACGATGAAAAATCTGAAGTTCTTTTTCTCTGGTGTAAAGAGTTCACCCACTTGACTGCCAAGTGAAAGGCTGGAGGTGCAAGTCCACCCAGAGGCACTTCGGAAGACAGACTCAGCCGTCTACTTCCAAAAACAAATCAGTCCTTGGAAAACCTACGGAGCACACTTCTACCGCAACACACACGGGTTACCAGGAGCCAGCACCTACTTGATGTTCCCTGTATTTTTTATGTTCTTTCCTCAGGAGAAAGTTCGTTTCTTCAGGCAGTAATTATAAAACACTAACTTTTGTCTCAAACAACTACTTCTCCATCAGTAAGTTCTGTTCTCCATATGGACAGATTCGTCTCAGCTTTTCTGCGGCTCCCATTCGGACGGCACACAAAAGCTGTCGTGTCCCACACTGGAATGTGTCATCACTTGACAGAACCTGGTGTTTCTTTCCATTTTCACTTCATGTTTATGGAGAGAAGGGACTGCGGGGGAGCAAGGCAGAAAGAAGGAGAGAAGTGGACCCTTCCCTCGAAATGTCTACATCTGACGTGATTTGTCAGTATTCGAACCATGCCTCTACTATTTCAATGGTCATAAACTTTAACTGGCTTGCCTTTAATCATGGAGAACAACATGCTACCAAAACACATACGATTCCCAAGATAATCCACACGGTCCACAATACACAGGAAGACAGACTTGAGGTAAGTAAGATGCAAATATTGATCCTATCTTCCCCAACATTTTATCTGCCAGGGTCATATCTGATAAAAGAATTGGTTTAGACATCGAAAAGGAGGATCCAGAAATAGTTGCAGATGTTGAATTCTAACATTTATTTCTCAAAACAATATCTTTAACACAATAACACAATATTACTGTATATGAATATCATTGCCAGTCATGGGAGTAAGAAGCTACAAGCTATGTGCTGCAGTCTTGAAAATATTCCTCACATCAGCATGAGGTTGTGATTTTTTTTCCCCCTCTCTTTCTCCTCTGCCCAGCACAAAATTATGCCTGTGCAACTTTTTAGTCACTGGCATACACGATGTTGACACAATTTCTGAGTTAAAGCCATTAAGTCTATTTGGATTAGCTGGTTCCAAAGGCCTACACCAAGTGGTGAAAAAGAAAAATTACAAACATGTGGCTGATTAGAAAAATAGTTATAATAGACCATACCGCTGTTCCTATTGAATGAACAAGCGAAATAACCATTAGCCTCTTTTAACCAGGGGAAAACACCCTATGGTGGTACTTGACTGATTGGAAGTATTTTTGTACACAATTGCTGTGTTAATGTCACAGACATTTACCCCATAACAAAGGAAATCTCAAATGTAAGCCTTAGGGTTTATAGTCATTCCAGAATACCACACTACCACTTGGGATTTTAAATGATGCCCCTGCTGCTCTGTTTGCTGGTTAAACCCTTTTGTCTCCTCAAAACAGTAACATCACTCACAGCACAAATTATTGATAAAGGGGAGAATTTCAAATAAAGAAAAGCGGGGAATGACAAATCCACAACAGACAGGAGCCTTAGGAAATGCACTTAACAGAATGGGAGCCTTGGTCTAGACTCCGTTCCTCTTTCTGCATTTGAAGACATAAAAGTCTGCATGAAGCCTCTATTATCACTGTATACTGAGGCAAGGGATGGCTTCAGCTATGAAAAGAATGAGATCCGCACACCAAGCCGTCTTTGGATTGCTAAGGATAATCTATCAACACAGGCCATACAGCTGACCCTGGAAGTGATCTCTTCTCACCTTCCCACAAGAGGATGGCAACCAGCGATATCATTATAAGGTACAAAACAGCATTTAGGAGAGGTTCCTAAAGGAAATCATTCCTCCAGCCAACCATGTTGCCATAGTAACCAAACCAATCAAGCTTCTTCACAAAGGCTTTTATGTCAAGTTCTGTTAGCAAACTCATACAGCAAGTATAACTCAACTAAATTAACACCACATTTGTAACCCTATTAGAGGCAGGCAAAAGGGACAAAATTCCTTTAAAAACTAGAGGAATATGTACTCCTTTCATATCAACAACACTTTAAATTAGTCAAGTTCAGTCTTTTTACATAAATATATGCCTCTTGAAGGCTCTTTGGGGGATGGGAGGAAAAGAAAAGGAATTTACCTGGCAGTTCATGCCCTTTTTAATACAGATGCTGCTTCTCCTTGCTGAATGGATCAGCATTTCTCAGCAAATCTTGGGTGGTTCAGATGCAACTGTATTGTACGTAGAACATTCATGAAAACAATGCCTACCTTTCCTTACCACCTTGCCCTTTCAAAGGCAAGCAGAACGGATAAGAGAAACAATATAAATTCTGCCTGTTGGTTTTTCCTAAAAAGACTTTTCCTTCCGCATGCCTTAATAAAGCTGTAAGATACATATTAAGGGGAAATGCTGAGATAACTGCATTTATATAGAAGATTCCTCAGAAGCAAACAAAAACCATGAGCAACAAATTAATGAACTGGAATAATCTGACACCCACTCCACAGCCAGTGTTTTACAAGAAAACACTACACAGTAAACTATTGATACGCCTCTCATTAATCCTGAAATACTAAAAGATCTACGATGCCATCCTAAACTGGATGCTGATTAAAGACAAATTTCAGAGTGCTGATGGGACTGATAAAACGTCAAACTCATTATGGAAACAGATAGTTAGCAGGACTAGCCTCTGACTTAAAATTCCTACTAAATTTCAAATGAATGAATGTTGTCTTCTTTCCAGACTCGGTGGCAGAATTCTCAGAATCCTAATATTGAGACTTTGCTCCAAAACTCTTGAAGACGACAATCAGGAAAGAAATGGAAGCCAAGATGAGATTCTGGACCAAATAACATTGATTTGCTCAGGGTGTTTTTTAAATGTTAAGGATCCACTCTTGCAGACATCTCACTTCAGGTGCTCTGTCCTACTATGACCAGAGTTCACAGTTCAGCAGGAGCATTTGCAGGTAATTTATCTTAAATTGTAACCTTAGATTACACTTAAGAGAAAGGAAACACTGTATTATCAAGATTTTTCTCTCTTCATTTCCAGGTGTTTGTTGAAAACAAGCAGAAAGTTATTCTAAAACTCCAAAAAATATCACTTATTTTATGACAGTACTTAACATTTGTGTGGTCACTTGAAAATTTTACATGCCTTCTTGCCTTCTCTCCCTTATCTTACTTGATTTTTCTTTCTATAACAGCAGAAGGCAGGCAAGAAATTTTTAGGAGAAGAAAATGAAGTTTAATTAGGTTTCATAATTCATTTATTTTGGTAATGCTGCTTTTTATAATGACCACAGTAAAATTAACCATTTAATAAGAACCTATAATTAGATGCCAGGTTTTGATCTAAGAATTTTGTTCTTTGTTGTTAATATCCATTGCCATATCTCACAGCTTATATATAAATCTACCTAGAGTCAAATTATTTACACAGACTCAATTCTTACAACAGTTCATAGAAGTGGGTATTCCATTCTGCAGATGACAAAACTGAGTCTCACAGAGGTTAAGTAGTTTGTCAAAAGCCACACAGCCAATAAGTAGGACTGTTCCCTCACAAGATAACTGCTTCTTAAACACATGACACTTAGCTGTTGCTAATAAAACTTGTGACATTGATGAAAGTTCATACAAACTGTTAATTTGGCTTTGGAAACAGTGCTTTTGTCTTCCAGGGATTTGGCTATTATTACTGCAATATAAATACGCCAAGCCAGCCAAGTGCCGTCGAGTCGGGACTCATGCAGTTATCCTAAAAAGACAGTAGTTTGCTCTGAAGGCAGGTTGAAATGATTCCTCTAAGGGTTCCTGTGTCACCATTTAAAAGAACAGAGCATCCTGTAACTAAGGAAGAAAAGGGCACGGCACAGAAACTTCAGAGCTTGATTGCTGAGACAAAATGCTGCTCTCCACTCAATAGCACTGGGTTTTATAGGACTGAGGCACAAAATGCTAGCAGGTAATTGTTTAATAAAATCTGAACTTTCAAAGTGAAGGGATATGACACGCTACTAGCCCATCTGTTAGGAGAAACAAGATGACTAGTTTTGATGATGAAGAGAACAGCAAACTCTGCCTTTCAGAGTCCTGGCTATTCCATGGTTAAGCAGAAACAGTCACTATTTACCAAAGCATGTCATCCATTTGACTTTCTGTGAGTAAATAAAATATTAACGGAAATGCTCTTCAGGAAACACAGAGCACATATTAGCCATCTACATTACATTTTAATCCCCTTCAACAGAATTATCTAGGAGAGTCTTAGTTAAGGTCACATTCCTTGTGACACAGCCCTGTGAAGTTCTTGATAGTTGGGATTGCCACCTACTTCTTTCCACTGCCACCGCGTCAGAGGGCAGAAAACACACAGAGAAAGAGCAAAGTGGGGTCACAGGTGTCTCTTCCCATCCCCTGTCCACAAAGTGTGTCACTCTGGAAACCAGCACACCATAAACTCTGCCCTCCTATGACGACTCAGCTGAGAGCTCTTCCTTCAAGACTCTCCAAAGAGTCATGTCACAGGACAAAACACTTCTTCGGAGACACCACTTTAGATGTTCTGAGATTCCTTCTCCCTCTCTGTACAAGCTGAGAAAAAAAACAAAGAATCTACTGAATTCTAACAATATTTGTTGTTGTTGCTGTGGCTGTGGCTGGTTGCCACTGAGTGCACTGCTAGGCCTGATGGACCAAAACAGACAATATTAACCTAAGAGTATTTGTTATGTGCTAGGAACCCTTGTGTGTGTGTCTGTGTCTGTGTCTGTGTCTGTGTGTGTGTCTCTCACTCTCTCTCTTTCTCTCTCTCTCTGTGTGTGTGTGTGTGTGTGTGTCTGTGTGTGTGTGTGTGTGTGTGTACTGCAGCTGTTTTTCTTCTTAGGTGCCACTGAGTCTATTTCAACTCACAGGGAACCCACGTCAATGGGCAGAAGTGAGCTTCATAGTATCCTCTTGGCTATAATCTCTAAGGTAAAAGATCACCAGGTCTTTGTCCTGCAGAGCCTCTAAGTGGGTTCAAACTGTCCATCATCTGGTTAGCAACCAATCCCTCAAGGTCGCACCATTATGTATCAATAGACAGACAGAGATATACCAGATAGACAGATTTGTGTATTTAACACAATCACCCATAATTCAGCTGCAACTGCTATGCCCATTTTACAGCTGTGAAAATTGTACAAATTAAGCAACTCAACCAAAAGTCACCCTGAGAGCAACAGCTGGAATTCTATCCCAGCCAATCTTATTTCCCTAACCTATTCTTTAAATCTCAGCATTTAAGATGAGGAAAGCAGGATTCCCAACCCTCACCCAGCTTTTCACCTGAAGGGAGAAGGACAAGTCTAACAGACTCATCTCTGTAACAGACTATGATCACAGTCGTTAGCTAAGTACAAAATGTCAAGAATTTAAAGGAAGGAGAATTTGATTTCTCAGTTAAATGCATGCACACACTAGACACCACACACACATCTGTGTCTGCATCTATGTCTCTGAACACACGTGAGACCCACAGAGGAGAGCGGCATAGTCTTCACATAGCTTTACTGGACATCTTCCAGCCCTTCACAATGTTTTCCATGAGAAAGGTTCTTCTCTGCCTGCTACAGGCAAACTCACACTGTTCATTACTGCTTGAACTCCTGCGTAAGATAAACATCCTATAGTCAACTTCAGGAGTCACTGGTTAGTACAAATGGTTAACACACTTGGCTGTTAATCAAAGTTTGGACGTTTGAATCCACCTGAAATATTTCAAAAGGAAAGAATGACAATCTCCTTCTGAAAAATTCAGTCACTGTAGACCCAACAGAGCACAGCTCTATTCTGACACAAATGGGGTTATTGAGAGACAGAAGCGACTCAGTGACAACTGGTACTCATACAGTCACTTTAAATCACCAGACACAGTCTTCATTCATAAATAACAGTAACCCAGGTCAACATGTTAGTCAGACTCCCCGCTTCCAAGTTTTAGCTGCCTCCCTCTAGCAGCTCGGGTCGGCACAGACAAAGCCATAGATACAGTGAGATGCGGCCATTGCTTTCTTTGCCTTTTCTACCTCTGCTCCATTCTTCACTTCCTCCAAATGACTGCTGTTTCCTGAACCACTCTACAGAAGTGATGAGGAGAAGGGAACTTAACGGGAGTAAGAAAGTTCTGAAAGGGGCTGTAGTTATGTGGTGTGATGGATTATCTTACATGGCCTTTCTTGTCCTGGTCTTGTAACTCCCACTAAACGACCGGGTGGGCTCTGCAAATAAGGTGCATGTGGCCCACCAAGGAGATTGGACAGCTTCTTCAACTGCTCTCTAAAGACCAGGTCATTATGAAAAAAAACAGCATTTTCTGCAAGAAATAGTGAATAACCCCATGAGATCACAAAATGGAAGATGACTACATCACTACATAACTACACAATTACATACTTAGATAACTGCGAATCCACTGAGAATCATGCTCTAGCCAAGATGACACATAACCTTAATCATCCAAGTCTTGCATCTCAGCATCTGTTACTGGCAGACATGTGTCATGAATATACAAAGCAGCATGATGGTTGGGTTTTCTTTTACCATTGTCAGAAATGCAAAATGTTAGATAATGAGATAGTTGATGAGAGAGGAGAAAGTGTAATTCAAGCAAGTTGACTAGTACCCTTTCTGAGGGTGGACCACGAAAATAAGGTGCACAGAACCCTAACAAGGGAATTGGTCCTGCTAGGCTTAAGGCAAGCCCTCAGCAGAGACAAAGGAGGAGCTCACCATGACCAAAAAAGATGAGCCAGGAGTGAAGCACATCCTGTGGACCCAGGGTCCCCATGCTGAGAAGCTCCCAGACTCAGGAGCCAAACAGCTGTAACACTGAAGACAGCCCAAAACAGTATGAAGTGGCAGTAAAAACAGCAGAGATCCCAGAGCAGGAGACACAGGAGACTGGCAGGAGATGGCACGCGGGCGTCCCAGCCGACAGAGAGAGCTGAGAGCCTTTGAGCCAGTCTTACTGGTGCAGTACGGTGTACTTGGTGGCAGAGTAAGACTCATCAACCCCTAGAACAAGAGAACTATCTTTGAGCCAAAGCCTTACGGATGGAGTGGGGTGCCTTTGGGCACTTGTCAATAGCACTAAAGAGCTTTGTGATATTTGCTCAAGCTGGGCAGAGATCAAGCTGGCCTAAGAGGCCCAAATAGCCTGATGGATCAAAGGGCTAAGAGACCAAGGGCCATGAATAGTTCTGCCTGTAGAGAAGGCAAAAACCTGTCCTGACCAAAGAATTGGAAGTTCTCTAAAACACCCTATAGTTGAGTATTGTCTGAATCCTGCATGGCCACTGGAATGACTTATCAAATCCAGCAGAAGATAAGAGTATCGTGGGAGGGACGGAGGATGTAGGAAGTGGCACTAAGGTTGTAAAGAAGAGGTGTGTCTGACCTCTGCTTCCCAGGCATCAGCCTGAGGCTGCTGATGCTGATAATGGCTCTCTCCTTCTCTTGTGAAGTCAGAGGACATGACACACCACCGACCCGCGGTGCCATTTTTCACAGGCTACAATTGACAACACGCTGAATCTGGCTGTTGCTTACTACTGAGCTCCCTCTCTGCTTCTCTCAAGATGTTCACAGTTCTTTCAGAAGGCCCTGAATCCTGGGAGCCTGCCACTCACTGTCCTTGATGTGGGTGATACCATCTCTTCCTACCCATCACTCGCTCCTTCCACAGCCCCTTGGGATTCCGGATGACTTCTGCTGAGTCTCACTCCTTTGTCTTATCAACTCCTGAGACCAGTCCAAGGCGGCCTCAGTTCTCACTCTCACAGGTAGTCCATACTGTGTCTCCAACAAGCAGTCACCAAAACTCTGCCCCAGCAAACTCCAGGGATGGAGGCCATTCCCTCTACAATACTTCATGACCAGCTCCACCCAAGACTTGTTCCTGTCCCCTCTCCATTTCCTAAGCAGAAACAGGAATCCAACGCACCAACCTCAGGAGACAGGTGCCACCTTGAAAGTTCCTTTCCAGTTGGAGAGGGGAGGATGGTGGGAAAGAACTCACTGCACAGCTCTTGATAAAGACATCCTCCTCAGAAAGCCCTCCTCCTGAAGGCCTGGTCCCTAAACAACTTTCCAGTATCTCCTCTGAAACTTTGTCTTATGGCTGAGAATCTCACTGTTAACATCTTATGGTCACAGGCAAAGCTACTATTTTAATACCCTGGTCTACACATTTGCACTTAGGCCTACGAGCAAGGCAAAGGATACAAGAATAAAGCTGGGAACCCAACTCAGTTGATGAGTTCAGAGAAAGTCTTTTGTTTGTTTGTTTCTGTTTTTGCTACTGGCACTGTTGTTTTTAGAACTGAAGCAACTACTGACTGTATTACAAAGAATTTTTCTCTTTCCAAATATTTTTGTTTTGATAGTTTATATCTATTACTATCTTCCCGTTATTAAAGCTATATTTCCTTATAGATATGCTAGCTATCCAACAGCTTATAAAGCAGGCAATTTCTACAAACAGTATTGGAGAAGGAATGTTCTCTCCATTAGAATATAGCATGTTTCCTTTACGAAAGAACCCAGTCTTTTCTCCGATAGGAGCACATTATCCACACACAAGCACTATGGTTCCCTTCATCTCCTAAGAAAGCCAACTCTGAAACAAGGCACTTTGACACATTCTGGGATCACAGGCAAGTCACAGCATCCATCGCCACCACTGGAACACACCTGAAAGTCATCGCAGAAGTAGAAAGCACACTCGTTCCTTACTTTTGTTTTGCTCGGTAAGCTTTTTCCCATTTCTGCAACTCCATAAATCCACTGACGGTATTCTCCCACTCATGTTTTGTCTTCCGCAGCAAGCTCCATTCAAACAGCACACTTCAGGCGCAGATGGTTTCCCCCAATAATTCAGGATGTCTGCCACTGAAACGTTTATCCACGCCCTGCTAATGTCAGCCTTAGCGAGGGCTCTGGTACCCTGACTGCTATAAAAGCAATGGTAGACACAGAGATAAAAGGCTCTTGGAACTGGGAATAAAATGTTAAAGTGCGCGCTGATATAAACATGTGTTCTGACAGGGAAAGTACACTTTAAATTGTGCACAGCCAGGCGCTCACTACAAATGGGAAATTCTCCCAGAGAGAGGAGAATTGCTGTATTTATACCTTGGTTGGAGGTTACGGATGTGGCTGTTGAGAGCTGACGTTAAAATACCAGCTGAGAAGAATGGGGAGGCCCAGTGATTTATTGAAATAAAGTTATAATCAAAGGCACACACGTGCTTACAAATACCGTATTCACACTAATAACTAATATTATCGAACATATTTGTACTCTGCCTCTGTTCTCCCAACCCTTTGGGAGGAGTGTTGCTTCTTAACCCAAAATTACACATAAGGAAGTCAAAGCTAAGACAGTAAGCAATTTGCCCAAGGTTCTGCAGCCAAGGAAAGATCAGAATTCGAACCCAGGGCTGTAAAGCTCCAAATTCTCTTCCCATTACCGCTGCTGCCTGCGTGCTAGCAATATGCTATAAGACAGCTGAGCACGTTACAAAGCAGAAAAGATGAGCAGAACTCTGCTTGTTCCCACCTTCCCCAAGTCCACAGAGTGATTCCCCTGAAGCAGCCTCCTAGTTAAAGTCAGTCTTCTGCACAAAATCCCCCAATGCCAGGGCATCTGCAGCTGAAGAATGAACAAATGCTCAAGCTCTATTGCCATCTAGTCAATTCGTAACAACCCCGTGGTGACCCCATACAACAGACCAAAACTGCCCCATGTAGTTTCCAAGTCTGTCATCTTCAGGAAAGCAGACTGCCACATCTTTCTTCCACCCATCTGCAAGTTTTCCCTGCTCAGCAACCTCTTCCACCCCACCTCTAATCAAATACATCAGAAATCCTGCAACCCTAAGTGGACAGCTCTTGTGCAGAGACAAGATCGAGGAGGGTGAAGCTGGTTGAATGCGCATGGGAAATACAAGGTGGAACACAAGAGTGTGCTATCACAGGCAGGAGAGGGCAGCTAGGTTCATAGCAATGTACATGTAAGACTTTGTATGAGAAACCGACTTGGACTCTACACGTTCACTTAAAGCACAACAAAATATTGTTTTTAATAATTAAAAAAAAGCAGAAATTCTATCTCCACGGCCACTACCATCTCTCATATTCACTACCTAGCACAGCCTCCTATGGGGTCTGCTCTTGTAACCTCTCAATCTATTCCTTCCAGACCAACCACAGCAATCTTTTAAAAATGAAAATCCAATGTGTTTCTCCCTTGCCTAACACTGCTGATTGTGCTCTGAACGAAATCCAATCCCTTTCCCAAGGCCCTGAGCCCTCACACCTCCTGACCAGGTCTCTCTGATCTTCACCACTCCGCTCTCCCCAAGCCCACCACCCTCCAGCCCTGATGGCCTCCTTTCAGTTAATCAGACAGTTACCTCCTGCCTCTCACCCTTCAGACCTGCTGTGTCCTTGGCCCATCACCTCCGGCCAGCTACCCAGAGGAATGGTTACTTCTCCTCCTGCAGATCTCGGCTTAAATGTGGCTTCAGTAGATAGATTTTTTAGGCAGGGATTCTAAAAGGATTCTAAACCCCTACATTGTGGGGGGCATTGCTTCATAGTTCTTAAACCAATTTGTAGTTGCACATTCATGTATTATATGGCTCCCCTGCTAGGTGGTAGGAAACTCTGGAGGTGTAGCGTTTAAGACCTACAGCTGTTACCCAAATGGTCAGCAGTTCAAATCCACCAGGCGCTCCTTGGAAACTCTATGGGGCAGTTCTACTCTGTTCTATAGGGTTGTCATGAGTCAGAACTGACTTAACAGCACTGGGCTTCTGTGACTGTCTTTCCACTGGAATCCCTGGTGGCACAGTGGTTATGTGCTACATCTCCCAGCTAACCAAACGGTCAGCAGTTCAAATCTGCCAGGCACTCCCTGGAGACTGTATGGGGCAGTTCTACTCCCACCTATAGGGTTACTATGAGTTGGAATCAACTCAATGGCAGTGGCTTTGACTCTCACTGGATGGCAAATGTCCCTCCCAATGGCAAAGAAGGTATCTGCTTTGATGCCCTATCAATCTCTGGTGCCTAGCACAAAGCCTGGCATATAGAAAACAGTCACCCAATATTAAATTGCAAAGTCCTGCATGACACAGTCCCTGACACGACTCAGAACTCTCCAACCACAAACCTTTCTCTGCAGTCCTACCTCGACAGGACTGAGGAATTACCCATATGGGCACACTTTCTTGGCATATGCTACTCTTTCTGCCCAGAACAACCTTTACCACCCCCCTCCCCCGCCTTGTTGAACCTGGCCACTTCCTGCTCATTCTGTGGCTCCAACTCCGGGACGTTCTACTCTACAAATAAACACCTTCTTTTTCACACACATACACACACACACACACACACACACACACAGCAGAGTTGATTACTCTTCTGTAGCATCACTGAGCTGCTATCAAAATGTTATCACTCCAAATAGCTATTACCTGCTCCCCTATCCTGGTGTCCCTGGATGGTGTAAATGGTTAGCACACTCAATTGTTATCTGAACGGACAGAGGTTCAGGTCCACGTAGAGGCACCTGAGAATAAAGCCCTGGTGATCCAGTTCTACTAAGATACACAGCAGTCACCAGGAGCCAGTCAAGTCACCAGCACCTGGAGGAAGGATCTCTTATCTATCTCCCCAAAAGTCAAAGTTCACTGAAGGCAAGGGCAATCTCCAAGTCACAGTTCAATGCCCACATTATGGCAAAATTTATGGTGAATAAATGACAAGATCCAACAATCTATTGAGTATTCAAGGATTCAGTTTTCTGCCATAAAAAGCAACCAAATTCCTCCTTTTTCCCCAGATCTAGTCATTTAAACTGATATCATTTACGGACAGCGTAGTGGTTACATGCTAACTAAAACGTCAGCAGATAAGAGTCCAATATATGCTCCTTCGAGACACTATGGGGAAGCTCTACTTTGTCCTATAGGATCACTATGAGTCAGAATCAACTCAATGGTGATGTTTATTTATTTTGGTTTACATTTATAGGATATTTATCATGTTCCTTTACTCAAAAATTTATTCTTATCCACTAGAAGTTACTGAAATTTTTTGAATTAGGCCTAACATGGATCTAATCCAATCAGGCTAGAGTTAACTTGAATAGGATTCATTTAAAATAATAAGCCTGTAATTATTGGCAAGAGCATTTCTTCTTGAAAAAATACATATTCTCACAATTATTTGTCAAATATCCTGGAGCAAATTTAATTAGCACTTATCACCATCATCAAAATGAGAAGATAGTAATATATTTAAAAATGTATTTGGCACTATTTGTTCTACTTTTCCATTAAGTCCATTATTCAAAAAGGAAGTAAATCCCATCAAGGCCTACTGGTTGCATGATCAGTAGATGAGGAACCTGATGTAACAGTCACAAAACAAACAGTCCCAATGGAAAGAGAATCACTTCTAGTCTTCAAAAACTCATGCTTTGAGATTGGTGATCTTACAAGATTCATGTTCCAACACGAATACACGTAGCTCACTATGAGACTCAAACACCAACTAGTTGCCACCAAGCCCATTCCACCTGGTGATGACCCCACATGTTTCAGGGCAGAATGTGCTCCACAGGGTTTTCAATGACTATGATCTTTTCAGCCTCTCTCCCAAGGAACTTCAAGGTGGAATCAAACCATCACCCCTTCAGTGAGCAGACAAGCTCTTAACCAGCTGTGTCATCCTGGGACTCCCAGTGATGCCCTAAAAACGAAGCATGGTCATTGCGTCTATTCAAACTCAAGGCAGCACTATGTGTTACAGCGCAGAGCTGCTCCACAGGGTTCTCCTGGCTGCAGTCCTCATGGAAGCAGATTGCCAGGCTTTTCTTCCACGGTACAATTGATAGAGTTCAAACTACAAACCCTAAGGCTAGTAAGTGCAAACTGTTTGCACTACTCTGGGGCCTTACTACTATCCTAAAGCCAAATTTACGGCCATTAAGTCAATTCTGATCCCTACCGACCCTATAGCAGAGACTAGAAACCACACGAGGAGAGTTTCCAAGAGCACTTGGTGGAGTAAAACCATCAAACCTTTTGGTTAGCAGTACCCTACCCTGGTAGCATCAAGTAGTTTCCAACTCATAGTGACCCTACAGGGCAGAGTAAAACTGCCCCATCGCAATTCCAAGGAGCGCCTGGGACATGTGAACTGCTGACCTTCTGGTTAGCAGCGGTAGCTCTTAACTACTATGCCACCAGGTTTTCCAGCAATACCCTAGAACATGCAAAATACCCAAAAGCACTGCGAAGTGCACAAAGTTGTTACAAAACTGATACAAGAGTTTGTGGAGGTTTTAGAACTAGGGATCAAAAAGTGGGAAAGTAACTAAGGTAAGTTACTCTAAAAAAACATAAGAAATGAAACTTCACAATTTAAACTGTAAATAAATTGTTGTCACAACATTTTAACCACTGGGTGATTCCTTTGTACACTAATAATGATTTTAGGGTCATTCCTTGTAAGGAAGGATATTCATATTCATTAACTTACATATGAATTAGCAATGGCTTAGGTGGGTGGGAACAATATCAACCTATAAATAGCACATAATGATGCTTCGTTCACCTCCTGCAAACAACAGTAAGCTAGTCCGAAATAATTTTTCTTGCTGCTTTAAATTTGGATTTGGCAAGAAAAAGTTTTACACAAGCAACATGATAAAAACAGAAAGGGCTGAGGCTGTCAAGAAATTTCATTCTATTTGGTTCCACAATCAACGCCCATGGAAGCAGCAGTCAAGAAATCAAAAGGCACATTGCATTGGGAAAATCTTCTGCAAAAAAACCTCTTTAAAGTGCTGAAAAATAAAAATGTCACCTTGATGACTAAGGTGTGTCTGCTATTTTCCATCACATCATATGCATGCCAAAGCTAGACAATGAACAAGGAAGACAGAAGAATTGATGACTTCCAACTGTAGTGGTGGAGAGGAATACTGAATGTAACATGGACTACCAAAAGAACAAACAGATCTGTTCTGGAAGAAGTACATTCAGTGCTCCTTGGAAGCAAAGATGGCAAGACTGCATCTTACGTACCTTGGACATGTCATCAGGAGGGATCAGTCTCTAGAGAATGACATCAGGCTTGGTAGAGTGGACAGTCAGCGACAAAGAGAAAGACCCTTGCTGAGACGGATTGATACAAAGCTGCAATGATGGTCTTAAGCATGACACTGATTGTGGACGTGGCGCAGGACCAGGCAGTGTGTCACTGTGTCATGTACAGGGTCACTATGAGTCGGAACCGACTGGACGGCACCTGACACCAACAACACAGTTCTACATATATACCAAGTCTGTTCTGTGTCGTGTTCCCCCATCTGTAAGGCAGCTGACAACCACATTTTAGAAATCTGTGTGTTATGCATGGCCCTGCCTGCTTCACGGTCAGAAAGAAAACAGTTTCCTTACCAAGTTGACAGCGTTCACAACTGTATTAACCAGTCCTACATACACCCACAATGCACAGCATGTCTCCCATAAAGCATCAGGCAAGAGACAGCTTGAAAACCAAACACAATGAAGACTCTTGTGCACACCTTGTCCCAGAGGGAAACAGCAGCCGAGAGGGAGCAAGAGTACTCCAAGGTCAATGTCAGCCAGAAACGCGCAGGCATCTTACCTGTTTGCTGGCTACCTTCTTTTCTCTCAGTCTAGCTCCTGAGAGGATCACAACCTCAAGTTCTGGGGTGGGCTGCTGTTGTCAGGTTCCATCAAGTCCCTTCTGACTCAGAGTGACCCCAACCGACCAGCGAGAACTGCCCCTCGAGTTTCCTGGGCTGTGATCTTTAAGGGGGGCAGCTTGCCAGGTCTCTCTTCCTGCAGAGCCCCTGGGTAGCGTCAAACCAGTGACCCCTTTTTTTGGTAGCCAAGCACCGAACTGTTGACCCACCAGGGCCCTTCTCCGTAGAACACCAGCCTGTCTTTCATAAGACCAAAAGGGAAGAAGGCAAGGAAGAAGAGTGAGAAAGAGGAAAAAGAAACCTACAGAACCTGCCTAGTAAGAATAACTCAAAAGCCAGGTAGGCTCAGAGGTCTTAGGCTGCCAATCACCTGAGAAGAAAATGTTTATGGTTTCGTTCTTTGGATTAGAAGGTAGGGAAGTGTTTCCAGGCTGTTTCCAGAATTGTCTAGGCTGTGATCTTTAAGGGAGCAGACTGCCACGTCCTTCTTCTGCACAGCCACTGGGTAGCTTCAAACCAATGACCATTTATGTTAGTGGCCAAGCACTTGTTAAGCCATCAGAGCTCCTTCTCCACAGAACACACTTTTCCATTTAGCCACTTCATTGAAAACTGTTAGAAAGTGCATGCTGCCCTTGTTTCAGATTCTCTCCTTTCTAATTATTGCCTTGTTGGGTCTACCTACCGAATCCTAGGAATAAGTCAGTAAATGCTTAACTCTGAGTCCGTTAAAAAATCAAATCAAAGTACACTTGGCTGGGAGCCACTACACCCTTACGACTCATGCTAGGACTGTGTTATGTCAAGATGCTCAGACGCACTACAGATTATAAGGTCCCTGTACAATTAAGGAGGAAACCACAATTCAACTGAGTGAAGCCAGGCATTTCAGACAAGATGAGACACAAGGCAGGCAATATTCAAGCTGGCTAAACTTTCTTATAAACATACATGAAACGCTTGAAAGGTAAACTCAAAGCCCTTCTGAATCTCCCTCATCATCCCAGGACAGTAGCAAAAAAAAGTCCACAGAAGATAGGTCTCTTCCAGCCATCATCCCACGAAATTTCATCACTCTGCGAATGCCTTGCTATTTATCTCAACACTGTCTTACTTTTATGAGTCAACAATATTGTCAACATTGCAAAATACCACTGAAAAAGTTTCATAGTCGAGACCATTTACATACGCTAATTTGGCAAAATTGCTTTCCAAATCACAATGTTTTACAAAGGCCACATTCTATTTTTCACTTAGTGCTTTTCTGACAGTTGGAAATGGGCACAAGTAGTAATTTACTTGTATCTATTTTATTTTAGTAGTGTCCAGTAAAATCTTTCAAGCAGCATGACAGATAAAAGGCCATAAGCAAAAGTGTCTGCAATCTTTTGAGAGCTATAATGTGCAATGAATGCAAAGAGGAACTGGGAATTTACACATACACACACACACACATATACACACACACACTATGTCTGTAAGTCAAAAACTCAAAAGCAACAGGTCTGGTTTTGATGGTGCCATGGTTAAGAGCCCAGCTACTAACCGAAGGTCAGCAGTTTGAATCGACCAGTTGTTCCTTGGAAATCCCATGGTGCACAGCTACTCTGTCCTACAAGTCACCATGAGTTGGAATTGACTGGAGGGCAATGTTTGGTTCGGTTTGGTTTTATGTATGTAAAAGCATATGCAGTCTCCTAAGACAGTACTTAAATACATGTGAGGATTCTGCCATGAGCAATTTATGTTGCATTTGTGAATGCAGCAATCCTCAAAGCTCCTGGTCTGCCTTTAATTTACCTTAACAAAGGACTGTTTTGAGAAAAATCCTGCAAGAATGGCGAGTTCTAATGATAAATGACAATGTATTTTGTAGGCATGCAAGCAGAGCAGCAACAAAAAAAATGTCATATATGAGGCCCATGGCAGCAAAAGCCACCACGTCCTTCACACAAACGACATTCCACAATGTGAAAATCAAGGGGAAGACAGGCAATGAATTACAAGGAAGAGACACAGTCAATTAGGACAATTATCAGAACAGCCACACAATATTTCAGAAATGCCCGGCTGAACAAGGCCACAATATACTGCAAAGAAGGAAACAGTAAATTAACCAGTGTTGGCACCCACTATGTGCGTTCTGTTAACAAAGTAATTTTGATTAAGTTTATGGTCACACTGAAGGAGCACAACTCTTCACAAAGAGGATTACTTTAAATACAAATTCTGTCAGCTGGAAAACCCATCATTTGTGAAGGAGGCTGGATATTCAATATTTCTCTTAATTGATCTCTCTCTCTCTCTCTGACTTGTGTGTGTCTTCTTCTTTCTCACACTCCAGACAGCAGAGTGCTAATTTTTTCATAAACTGGGAAACAATGTTATGCTCAAGAACAGAAAATACTGCCTACCATCCATGCATCTAGGACAAGAAAGATTACCTTCTACTTCGTGTCAAGTACTTTCATCAATCTAACATATACTGCTCATTACCCAGAAAGCTGAGTAACAAAAAAGGCATTTTCTTTCCTATTCTTATTCACATTAAAAAAAAAAAAAAAAAAGGCAGTGTTACTGACTTTGTTTTATTTTTGGCCTTCAGAAATCTCAACAGTGGTCATACATTCAGTTCACATAAACATCATAACAAAACAGCTCACTGAAAGCAAATACACACACACACACACACACACACACACACACATGCACGCACACACATACATATACACATACTGGATTTAGAGGTTGATACAGACAGTTCACAGCTTGTCTGTTTTGACTTTTGGGGCTTGGAAGACCTGCTAAAGCATTAACCTTCCTGGACAGAAGTGCAGCAAGACCCGCTAGTTCCCAGGAGGTTATCAGCATCGATTGGAGAGTCTGATCTTTGGAACTCCAGCAGGATGTCTGAGCACGGCTGCCTGTGATTGTTGGTAAGACCGTATACCCTCAGTGACAAGCCAAAGGATGGAGACAGAATCAAACCAGCTACATGGAGATATGTCCTGTTGGTGATTATTTCAATTTATTTACTACTTTTGTGGAGTTATTACATAATAATCAAAAACATAATAATTCCCGTTATCTTTTATCTTTCATAACAAAGTTTCACAATACAACACAATTCACACTCTTCATGCTAAGAAATATGAAATTCTACTCAATAGACGATTCAATTTTAATAATGGGCCTTACTCATAAATATTCTAAAACCAAAAAAAAGGGAAACAACTCACTGCTGTCAAGTGGATTCCAACTCATAGCACCCCCATAGGTCAGAGCAGAACTGCTCCACGGAGTTTCCAAGGAGCACCTGGTAGATGTGAACAGCTGACCTTTCAGTTAGCAGCTGTAGCACTTATTCAGCATGCCACCAGGGTTTCCAGTGTATATCCCAGACACAATTAAATGTTTGTTTGTTTTTTATATGATACACTTCACATATCACTGTTTATCTGTTTACTGACTACCCCTCCATTAGAATGTGAACTAGGAAATAGTTTCTCTTTGTTGTTGTCTGCCCTGTCTCCAGTGTCCAGATCTGAGTCCGGGGCACAGTATCAATTCCATAAATATTTGTGTAACTAACATGAGTAAACTTCAAAGCAACACTGTCCAGATGACAGTCCTTTCCCGAAGGGTCTGGGCTTTAAGTGTGCTTGAGGTTCTAATGTCCCTCTATTACAGAAATTGAGATGGCCATGTTCATTAAAACTCAGACCCTGGAAAACATCTCTAAGATTGCTTGCTCACTTGCTACCTTCCTTGAAGAACAATGTTAGCTATCTTCTGAATTTATATATGAAAATTATAAATATATGCACATTTCTTTATGTATATATGAAAAAATATACTAAACATTAAAGACATCTTAAGGCTCTACTTTGACAAGAAAAATTCACCTATGCAAGCTCACCATCGGCAGTTCAAATCTACCAGGCACTCTTCAGAAACCCTACGGAGCAGTTCTACTCTGTCCTACAAGGTGGCTGTGAGCCAGAACTGATTCAATGGCAATGGGTTTCTGTTTGTTTGTTGTAGGTTTTTAAATTTCTCACACCATAATTCTACAAAGTATTCTGAAAACAACAATGTATGGTCTTTTTTTTCCTCGCATCTCCATGATTCTGAGTAAATGTCCAAGGAGTCTGTTTTCCTGACATTGACCTACCTTCATTTAAATTCACATTAATTACTTCATCACAGTGTAATTACTCTCAGTAGCGGCGGTATTCCCACCCAACAGTTCTAGGGGAAAGCATGCCTCCTTTTTCCCCCTCCAGGATGAGATCAGAGATCACAGGACATCTGGCCTTGCCCTTGACATGTATGCGTATGGAGAATGGAATCTACCTGGAAGAGTGGAGGCGGTAGTATCAGCTGCCACAGAGCTGAGCACGACTCAGACCAGCCCAGGTAGAACTGAACACAGTGCTGTCCTGTCCTGGGCCACCACACGATCACCTCTGGGTCACACCATCACGAGCCACAGCATTCCTCTGGCTTGTCTTCCCAAGCAGATCACCAGGCATTCCTTTCCTAGTCTGGCTTAGTCTTGAAGCACCAGCGAAAACATCAGGGCAACACATAAACCTCCACTACCAGATGGGGGGTGGCTACACATGGGGTATACCAGCTGGGAATCAAACTCCAGTCTCTTGCAGCCAAGCCAAGTGTGCCACTGACCCCAAAGACCCATCCCCAACTCCCAAGTCTAGAATGATCGCCTCTGCAAACAGAGTCAAGAAGAGAATTTGGTTTTCAAGAAGAATAAAAGCCAGCAACTCTTGCCTTAGGGGACCACACCGGCTACTCTCTCTGGGGGGCTCTCCTTCCCCAGCGGATCACCTTTCCAAGCCCATCTTAACCACATGATCAAAAGCAGCACCAAGCCTACCGCACATGCCTGGCACCTTGAGTCCCTTGCCCTGCCATGTTTGCTTTTTTCTGCAGAATACTTCTCACCATCTGATACATTTCATATTGCTGACTGTTTACTGACTACCCCTCCATTAGAATGTGAACTAGGAAACAGTTTCTCTTTGTTGTTGTCTGCCCTATCTCCAGTGTCCAGATCTGAGTCCGGGGCACAGTATCAATTCCATAAATATTTGTGTAATTAACATGAGTAAATTTCAAAGCAACACTGTCCAGATGACAGTCCTTTCCCTAGGGGTCTGGGCTTTAAGTGCACTTTAGGTTCTAATGTCCCTCTGTTATGGAAATTAAGAGATGGCCAATTTGGTAAATAATAATATGAAAAATTAAAGTTAGTGACCTTGAAACTGGTGAATTAATTCAGGCGTAAATAGTGCTCAAAGTGTAGAATTTGAGTGTTTTGATAGTTTAACAGAACACTGACAAAGCAAACCACAAGACACGCTCTATTTCACAAAGGAAGGGAGTTCTTGGCATATAAAAGATCAGACTTATTGGTTAATCACAGAAAACCAATGTACTTCTTGGATTAAAACTGAAAAGGTCAAAAATAAAAGAAGTTTAATGTTAGGACATCCACAAAAAACTGTTATCTGCCAATTATATAATCAAAATTCATCCCTACAAAATAACACAGGAATTAATCCAAAGACTTTCATCTCTCACATAGAATTCTTAAAGTAATCCTTTAAACTTTAGTTTCTATGACCCAGAGCTTTAATAAAAACATATTTTAAAAACAAGAGAAAGAAAAAAACACATATGTGAAACTGAGGCTTTTGGAGATTGTTTTTCTTTCAACTAGAAAACAACCTTAAGCAAGATTCTAGAATTATAAAAACAGAATTTCAATTTAAATCAAAATAGGCATTCCATAGCTAGATTATCTAGTTTTTCACTATAAAATGAAATGAAACTATGCCAACTAAAACAAAGGTAGTTTTGTTTGTTTGCTTAATCTATTTTGAAGCTGTAAAGAGAAATTTCCTGCTATAATTAAAGATTTGATTATAATTAAGATACACACATATATTTATATATATTGCCAGTTTCTCTGAACATCCATAAGTTTCATGATACAGGGAAATCTGAATTATGATCTCTTGGCATCTAACTCAAAATTTTAGGGTCAACTAAAGTTCATTTCAAAAAAATAAACAGGAAAAATTATTGAAGGAAAATATGCCAAGAAAAAAATAAGAGGAAAGACCCAGCCCAACAAGCTACTCTAACATAAAATAAAACTACAGTAAAGGATATATTCTTATAACAGGCTCAATCAGGTCGCTATAGGAAAATAAAAACAAAACAGACGAGAAACAGATCTTAATTTCAAATTAGGTGTTTGTTTGTTTCTTGATTCACTCTTTGTTCTGAAGAACGCTGTAAACAATTAGGGAAGGACAGTCCACAGTAAGAAGTCATCCCAGAAAATAAACCAAACCTTCTGCCATCAAGTTGATGCTGACTCATAGCTACTCTATCAGCTGAGCAGAACTATCCCGCAGTTTCCAAGGTGCACCTGGTGGATCTGAACTGCCAGCCTTCCGGTTAGCAGCTGAATTACTTAGCCACTATGCCACCGGGGTTTCAACTATGTACTCAGGGATATGTAATTGGCAATTTTTAAATAAACTTATTTGGACTATTGCCTTATATCACAACCACGTACCAGAGATCACGTGAAGGTGAGCTCTTCTAACCAAGTTCCCTCCCCTTCGGAAGGTCAGGTTCTCTGCACTGCTTAGAAGTGTCTCATTTCTAAAATCAAGTGATGACATCCTTTCATATTAATCCAAAATTAATTTAATACCAATATTTTACAGAAAACACATACCAATATTTTATAAAACTTTATACTCTTTTCAAATAAACTACTTAAAATCCAAAGCAAACATGCAACCAAACAAACAAAAAACAGTAACTTATGAATAAACCAAAAAAGAAACCACAAACCAGATACCACGGAATCAATTCTGACTCATAACAACCTTACAGGACAGAGAAGAACTGTCCCTCTAGGTTTCCAAGGAGGGCTATTGGATTCGAACTGCTGACCTTACGATTGGCAGCCTTAGCTCTTAACCACTACACCACCAGGGTTTCCAACTTATGAATAACAACAAGAAAACATCTTATTTATTAAAAAGCATGTTCTTTATTTTGACAGTTTAAAAAATAAATAAAAACTTCAGCTTTGATACTACAGAATGCATTAGTGATTCTTTTGGCAAAAAAAAACAGTAGGCAATTTGTACAAGAAAATTAAATATAATGGTATTTCTTGGTTCTTGAATATTTCTGGGAACTTCCAGCAACTACTTTAAGTCTGGGAGGTACTAGACTTCATAACAAGAGGAACAAAAAGTCAGAAAAAACAGATCAAAACCTCAGCAGTGGAAAAGCCTTAATTCTTAATATATACAGAAAAGGATCATCAACACTTAATAACGTAAAATTATAAATAAAAATTATTGTATTTAAAAAACAATCACTAAAATAAGAACAGTCAACAGACTTGGGGCATACATACCACACACATGACAAAGAGATAATGTGCCTCATATATAAAAAACATGAACTAAATGAAAAAAGCCCTTAGGCAAAGGGGATACACAAACAATTCACAAAGCAGGAAACATACCTTACAATCATCAGACAGAAATTACCACTTTACTAATTGAAGAAATTCACAGTAAAAGAGTAATGACATATAGTCTTTTGGCTTATTGAATCAAATGTATCTAAATAAATTTTCAAACTGACTAAGGGAAAAGGAATCAGCACACTCTGCCATTGCTGACAATATTATCATTACCATTCACAGACTTCCTGGAGTATAATTTTGCAATGTTTCAAAAGACATAAAATGAAAAAAAACTGAAGTCGTTAAAACTGCTAATGAGTTCATTCTCGTGTCACCAAGCAGTGTGTCCAGCACTCAAGAATTCAAACAACGTACGGCACTAGGAAAGTCTGCAGCAAAAACGCTCTTTCAAGTTTTAAAAATCAAAGGTGTCACCTTTATGACTAAGAGGTGTCTGACCTTTGTGACTAAGACATGTTCTGATCCCTTCTACCCTTCATATGCATGCAAAAGCTAACCACCAGATAAAGGAGAGAGGAGAACTGCCGATGTACTGAAGCTATGGTGTTTTCTGAGATACTAAATACACCGTGGACTTTCAGAAGAGTAAATCAGAAAGCAGTCTTAGAAAAAAATTCAACCAGAATGCTCCTTAGAAGCAAAACTAATGAGACTTCATCTCTCTAAAACTCTGGACATACCATCAGGAAACTGCCACCCACTAAAAGAGGACACCATGTTTGGTAAATCTGGGAGTGAAAAGTAGGGAAACTCTTAAATGGTGTGACACAAGAGATACAATAATACCCTGAAAGACACCAACAACCACGCTTCTGTGATACATGAGGCCACCAGGAGTCACAGGCAATTCCACGGCAAGTATAGAAAACAACAAACAGGACTGTAAAAACCAAAACACTAACACATGAACCACATCTTCCCGATAAATGATTACACTACCCTTACATTTTCTCAGATAATTAAACATGAAAATGATTAATTGCCCTTTAAACAGACTCAGCAACCCCTTGGACTAAATTCATTAATTTTCTACAGTAGGGCCCTGGATCTACTCTTGTACCCTCTACAGTAAATCTGGACAAGGAGGTTCTTGTCACAAGAATCAGTCATGCAGGAATCACCGTGTCTCCTTCCCCGACAGTCTTGGCACGCTTTCTATAAGGACAATTTCAAGTTCTACATTACGACCTGGAGTTCTGTGACCATGGCCACAGGGTGGTGGGGCTGAGAGAAGGGACTAAAAAACTTCTGGGTGGGAAGATTTGAAGACCTGTGGCTATTTTACATAGTAACTGAACCGTTACAATATGCATGCGGCCACCAGCACTCAGATCTGTAATGATATGAAGGAACTCCACTTTTATTCCAATGGCTGGCAAAGATGACAACATGGAGTTATAACAAAAAAGCTACGACTTGAAACACACAAAGCTTGCAAGAGGTAAGCACTTCCAGATTCACTGGATTACTGGGCTCAGAGCAGGACTTCCACTTTGTCAGAAGGTACTGAAAATGCCATTGAGCTGGCACTGCCATCCCTGCCATGAATTCCCTTCGGTAAGTTAATAAGTAAATAACTGTAACATAAATAGAAACTACTACAATTGTTTCATTTTAATGAGGAAATGTTCTGGAAACATCTGCAGACACACACACAGGGTTCTGACCAAACACCACTTCAGTATATACCAAGATGCACTTTGCATGGTATAAACACGATGGTGGGCTCCTATCTGCGACCCTGCTGTCTTTGTTTAAAGCACAAGTATTGCTTCAGACACCAACTGACTGTATTCCTCATGAACTGCCTTTAAAAGCCCATCACAAACCTGGTTTGGTTTATTTGATTAAAATGTTGGTGATAAATACTAAAAGAACAGTCTCAGGGGTGATTAAAATCAAAACAACTATACCAGACCATTGCTGTACACTTTCTACAGCACTTTCAAAAACAAAAAACACCCCTGTTTGAGAAATGCAAACATTTCAACTACAAATGCCCGTGGTGCTCCCTGTGGGAGGGGACAGGGACCTATGACATGAAAACAACAGAGGAAGGTATCTGAGAGCAATTATCACAGGTCCCGTGGGGCCAGCAAGGAGAAGGGGAATCTCTGTTTCCAGGAGTGTTAATAAAGTCCTTCAGCCTTCAACCCTCTTCTGCTCCCTGGCTGCTCCATCGGTGGTGGTACTCCCTGGGGGAAGGGACAGAGACTGGAGATGTCAGGTTCTGTGCAACCCAGAAAGGAGCCAGCAAGGGGAAGGGGAGTCTCTGTTCCCAGGAGTGGTTATAAAGTCCTTTAGCCTCCAGTCCTCGTCTGCTCCCTGGCCACTCTACCATAGCTGGGCAGTAACATTAAAAGCAGCCTTGGTGGTACAGTGACCAAACTGCTCAACTACCAACTGAAACATGAGTGGTTCTAAGGAAATCACCAGCTACCCCAAGGGAGAAACAACCTGGCAATCTGTTCCCTTAAAGATTATAAGCCTAGGGAACCCCACAGAGCAGTTCTACTTATCCTACAGGACTGCTATGGGGGTCGAGGGGGAATCCATTCCTTCCAGTGGATTCCAACTCCTAGCTACCTACCCTACAGGACAGAGTAGACTGCTCCACAGACTATCGAAGGAGCACCTGGTGGATACGAACTGCTGACCTTTTGTTTAGCAGCCTTCACACTTAACCACTACACCACTGGAGTTTCCACTGAATTGAAATCAATTCAATGGCACACACAGTAACATTACACTGAACTTTCAACTACTTCCTGGACAGGGGTTGGGGATTGATATTGGCCAAGTTTTGTCTCTACAAGACTGCTCCTTATCCCCACCAAGTCCTCAAAGGTGGGGTACTGAGGTCACTCATCTGCCCCAGAGACCTTTCAATAGTGTCTAAAAGGTTGGTTTTGGTACACACCACCAGCGTTAATTCCACGTGCCAATGGACTGGTTAGATCCCTACTGAAACCAAACGTCACCAGAATAAAGCAAAAGGACAACAGGGAAGATGTCCAGGGAACAAGGGAGGGTTTCTGCCTCCCTATGACATCTTCCAGGCATCCTTCTTGCCCTACTGAGCCCAGTAACAAGGAAATCTTTCCTCTGCTCTATAAATGAAGTTTAAAGATACCCGATCCACCCAGTGTGCCAATGAACCCTTAGTCTATACCTACTGTCCCATTAAGAATATTCCCTCATCCTCACAACATCCTGTTGTGACCTTCAGTTACTGTATTTTTACACAAATAACCCAGACCTTCTATGTTTATTTGCCAGTGTTCCCTCCTACCACTCTGAGGTATTTTCCCAAGTCCTATTATGCCAATTATTTTTTTAATGTGCTGCTGTAAAAAAAATAAAGTAGCCTCTCATATACATGAAAAGGCCTCACTTTGGGAGGAGCTGGCAGACAAACATGAGGGACATGTGTTACAGGTGTAAAACTACAGTACGTGTTCACCCTACTGAGCCCTTGCTTTAACCATCTCACCAATTTTTAATCTTGAATTAGCTTTTGAACATAGAGTATTTAAACCAAAAGGAAGAAGTGATGAAATAGAAGATACGAACAGAAGACTTCAAAGGACATGTCATGGACTGAACTGTGTCCCTCCCCAACATGTAGCCATTTGGCTGGACCATGATTCCCAATACTCTATGACTGTCCTCCATTCTGTGATTTTCCTATGCTGTACATTAAAGAGGATTAGGGTGGGGCTGTAAATCCCTTTCTAAGGTCACTGTCCTGCTCCACTGTAAAAGGAATTTCCCTGGAGTATGGCATGAACCAACTTTTATTCTTTTACCCTACATGAGATTAAAGGAAAGGGAAGTAAGCCATACAGGAAAAAAAATCGGCCGAGAGAATCGGGAACCTCATACCATCAAGAAAGCAGCACTGGGAATACAGCATGTCCATCAGAGATGATGTCCCTGTGCCAAGATACCCCCTGACCAAAGACTGATGCAATACAGGGACTCTCCTCCAGAGCTGACAAAGGGAAAGTCCTATCCCTAGAGCAGACACTCCCAACATGGACTTGTAACCTACTGGACCATGTATAAACTTTTCTTTGTTAAAGCCATCCAGTTTGTAGTATTTCTGCTAGCGCAATACTAGATAACTAAACCAGGGCATCTCTAGAAGACAAAATAGAGCACTATGATGAAACATACAAAGACATGGAGTTAGAAAACCAAAAGGAAAGAACATGCTTGGCATTTCTGAAGCTAAATGAACTAAAGAAAAAAGTCAAGCCTCGAGTTACAATATTGAAGGATTCTATGGAAACCCTGGTGGTGTTAAGTGCTACATCTGCTAAGCAAAAGGTCAGGAGTCCAAATCCACTAGATGCTCCTTCAAAACTCAATGGGGCAGTTCTACTCCGACCTCTAGGGTTGTCATGAGTCACAATGGACTCAACCACAATATGTTTGGTCTCGGTTTATGGGTAAAAATACTGAATAAGGTAAAAAGCACAAAGAGAGGATGGCTGGAAGACACCAGTCACTGTATCAAAAGGTGTGCGTTGACATTCAACCACGTCAGGAGGCAGCATATGATAGAGAATGAATGGTACTCAAGGAAAAGGTCCAGACTGCACTGAAGGTATTGGTGAAACAAAGAAGGCTCCAAGAATTGACAGAATACCAGCTGAAATATTTCAAAAAATGAATGCAATGTTGAAAGCACTCATTTATCTATACCAAGAAATTTGGAAGACAACTACCTGCCCAACCAAAACAAAGCGAATTTTATCTGTGCCCATTCCAAAGAAAGGTAACACAACCAAACGAGAAAATTATCAAAAATATAATTAATATCACATGCATGTAAATTATGCTGAGATCATTCAAACAGCAATTGGAGCAGTACATCAACAGGGAACTGCCAGAAATTTAAGAGGAATTCAGAAGTAGAGGCGAAATGAGGGCCATCACTGATCAAGCCAGACGGATCTTGGCTGAAAGCAGAGAATACCATAAAGATGTTTACCTGCATTTTATTGACTATGCAAAGGCATTCAACTGTGTTGATCAAAACAAATTATGGATGACACTGCAGACAACAGGAATCCCGGAGCACTTAACTGTGCCCATGAACAACCAGTAAGTAGGTCAGACAGCAGTCATTCAAACAGAACAAGGGGATACTGCAAGGGTTTACAACCAGGCAAGGTGTGCGTTAGGACTGTAACCTTTTCCCATATTTAGTCAATCTGTATCCTGAGCAAATAATCCAAGAAGCGGGACCAAATGAAGAATGGGACATGAGGCCTGGAGGAAGACTCATTAACAACCTGTGGTGTGCAGATGACACCTTGCTTGGTAAAGGTAAACAGAACTTGAATCACTGACAGATAAAGATGGACAACTACAGCCTTCAGGACAGAGTGCACTACAGTCTAAAGGAAACGAAATCCTCACAACTGGACCAATAAGCAACACCGGGATAAACAGAGAAAATACTCAAGCTGTCAACGATTTTCTTTTATTTGGATTCACAACCAGCATCAACACCCATGGACCAGCAGCCAAAAAATCAAATAGCACAACGCACTGGGCAAATGCACTGCAAAGATCTCTTTGAATTGTTGAAAGTTAAATGTATCACCTTAAGGACTAAGATACACCTGACATAAGCCATGGTGTTTTCAATCACCTCATAGGCATGTAAAAGCTAGACAATTACGGACGACTGGAGAAATACTGCTGCCTTTGAATTACGGTGCTCTTGAAAATATTAACTGTACCATGGATCCCAGAAGCACCAAGAAATCTGTCTTGGGAGAAGTACAGCCAGAATGTCCTTAGGAACGAGAATGGTGACACTTCTCTCATTTACTCTGGAGACCAGTTCTTGAAGAAGGACATCAAACTTAGTAAACTGGAAGGTCAGCCAAAAAGAGCAAGACTTTCAAGAAGAAGGGAATGACACAGTGGCTGCCAACAATGGGCTGAAACGTAACAAGGATGGTGCACAGGATGCAGGACCTGACAGTGTGCCATTCTACGGTAGATGAAGTCACTAGGAGTCACTGAGTCAAGGTCAGTGGGTCAAACACCCAGGAGCTTCACAAGACAAAGAACTGGTGACCTGTTTCTGTAAAAATCACAGCCTAGGAAACGCTATGGGGCAGTTTTACTCTGCCACAAGGGGTCTCCGTAAGTGAGCTCTGACTCAATGGTACCCAATAATGAAAATCACAGAGCTACAGAAATGGATCGTAATTTGCCACTCTGATAACTAAATATTTCAAACAAGTGTTTTATGCTTTACTCAGAACTATGCCGTCGAGTCTACACCAACTTACAGGGCCGCTAAAGGACAGCACAGAACTGCCCCAAAGGGTTTCCAAGGAGCGCTGGGTGGATTCGAACTGCCAAACTACTGACTGCAGCTGCAGCACTTAACCACCAGGGGGTTTTATGCTTAGAATGTCTAAAAGGTAATTCATTTCCCATTTTCCATAACTACAAGGCTACCGGAAACCCTGGTGACACAGTGGGTTAAGTGCTACATCTGCCAAAGAAAAGGTCGGCAGTTCAAATCCTCCAGGTGCTCCTTGGAAACTCTACGGGGAAGTTCGACTCTGACCTGTAGGGTCACTATGAATTGGACCCGACACAAGGGCAGTCAGTTTGCTCGTTTTGGGGGGTTCTGTTTTGTTTTTTTTCTTTTGGTTTATAAGACTGTTCATATAAGCTTGTGCTTACAAGCTTTTATCAACTTCTTTATTTTTCTCAGTGCTGGTTTCAAAATGCATAAGTAATAGGAAGTCTTAACTATATTATTGTGTGTCTTATCTTCTACACAATAAAAAAGATTTCAAACATTCAGAAATAACAGGTCTTTTCACTGTGTCAAAAACTGATAATCACATGTATATTACATTTACTGTGCTTTTTCCTTGTAATTATGAACACTAGTAACTAAGCAGTTTAGAATGCTCCTTAAAACTTTCTATCATTTTAAAAACATCTTGAAATAAAATATCATTCAAAATGTGGCCAAGACAACACTTTTTTTCTTTTAGTAATTCTCACAGAAACTAACCATCCATTGTCTGCTCTACCAAGGTGATTTATTAAGGCTAACACAGCATATGACTTCATAGCTGCTGCAAACGCTTTGTCAAGTAGGATGGCTCCCAATAATACAGAAAGATGGCCCAGCAAGAGCCAAATCCTAACCTAAGAACTAGGCTGCGTGCGAGGTCACAGGGAATAACAGGAGCGCAGGTAACTACGGACCGGAGTGAAGTGTGGCTAGACAGATAAGGATGTCACCACTCTCCTAGTCTACTGACTTTTATTATTATTATTATTCAGCAGAACCTGTTGGTCTACCATCACAATACAAGTTCAACAGCTTTTTCTGAAGACCACACAAAGCTCTCCAATGGTAAATTAACACAATCTTGGTACAAACTTTCCAAGATCTTACAAATTTAGGTCACCAACTACTTGGCAATACTGGGCTAACTCAGCAGGGCTTCTAAAAAAAAAAAACAAACAAACATACCAGTGCCATCGAGTTATTGCAATTCCACCCCGGGAAAGCCCTGGTGGCCTAGTGGTTAAGTGCTATATCTGCTAACCAAAAGGTCCGCAGTGCAAACGCACCAAGAGCCCCTTGGGAGCCCCACGCAGGCAGTTCTGCTAGGGTCACTGTGAGCTGGCATCGGCTTGACGGCAGTGCGTTTGGGGTTCCAGGTGGCAGAATTCAATGGGTGGCTCTTTGAAGACAAAAGGCATACACAGAAGAGAGAGTGAATAAAATAAAGTTTCTGCCATTCTCGCTTTTTAAAAACATCCCAATTCTGTATCCTCAGGCGACCTGGTTCCAGCCTTCGCCATCGCTCGTCCATTCAGGTCTGCATGGTCAGCTGTTAAGAGGTCATTTCCTGAGGGAGCAAAGAGGAGCAGGAGAGCTCCCCATAAAGTGTGAAAAAGAAACACCACACTGTACGCAGCATTTCAAAGAACGAGTCCAAACATTAGCTCCTGTTTGCAAGCTGCCACACTCCTCTCCTGGCTCTCCCTGGTGATATCCGAGTCTTCACAGAGCCCAGGCAAATCAGCAAAGCACACTTCTGTCAACAGGAAACACAAGCTGGCTTATGCGCCAGCTGTTTGGCACAAACAGGCTGCCTGGCTGTGCCTTACAGGCATGGCCCCGCCATTCACTGATAAGCTGGCACAGCCAGTCCTGTCTCCGTGCCACCCAGCAAGTCCCTCTAAAATAAGATTAGATGCCGCACATCCTAGTGTTCCTAGAGAAACACTGGGCTGTGGAAAATGTCCATGGATCAACATAAAATGAAGGACTTATGTGTGAGACATATGTCACCATCCCAAAACTGTATGCTTCACCAGATGCACTCCCCATCAGCATATTTCCACGCCGCAGTTCCTACCACGGTAGCTCCTCTTGGCCTTGCTTGCCAGGATGAAGATCAATTTTATTAGCTACCATTAGTCTCTGTTAGGGCGGTCATTTAAATAGCAACCAATTGGCAAGTATGAAACTGGGGCACCTGTTGAACGTTTAGTAGCCTGTATGAGGCCCCTTAAAACAAAAACAAACAAGAGCTCTCATCATGCCAGGCAATGGCTTTTGGTTCAGTAACGACCATGTGTCAGCATTAACTGTGTCTGGGAATTCCTACCACCAGCCAGATGTAAAGGCAGATTTGTCCTGTCTAGTGGCATATGAGTAGACACACACAGTCTCCTCCGAGTTGGCTATGTCCTGGTATGGTAGGGAGCTAGGTAAGTGGCAGTCAGCTCACAAAAATAACTAAAAGCTCTTAACAAAGGGTAACCAGTAATGTTATCATCAGGTGCAGAGCCTAAAGGTCAGACACGCTGGTTGTCAGATTCAGGCCACGAAGTAATCATTCACCTCTGATTTTTCTGGGCACCCTGATTTGTTGAGGAAAGATTCAACAATAATATGCCAACATTACTAAGAGTCCAGGGAATGGGTGAGGTGCTGGAAATGTAACTGGAAACCAAGTGTGGACTTTGGCTTTGAGAATATTGTGGTCAAACACAGCATGGATGAGCTACTGCAATGCATTATGACAGAGGCTGTATGCAGAATTGATTCATGCTTCATAAGGTAGCAGAGAGGGGGTATCTAGGTTTGGAAGGCTGGGAAGCTTCCTACCCGAGTTGTCAGCTAACATAAGGCCTGGAGCAACAGCAGAGTCAGAAAAACACAGAAAGTGAGTGGGGACGGAGACACAGCCTGCTCAAAATTACAGAAAGGTGAGTCAAAACAGTGCATCCCGGAGACAGTATATACCTTCCTGTGACTGAATGTATGCATGCTGGACTACTAGGGGATGGAAGGAGGAACAGTATATATGACAATGACAAGACGGCAAGAGACAAGCCGGGAGAAGGGGACAGAGAAAGAACACCAAGACCCTGGTGCTTTATACCAAGGAGTATTTCAAGCTGTACACAGACAGAAATGAGGAGAATTGGGTTTTAAAAGGGGAATGATTTCAGGTGAATATCTTAAAGACTACTCTGGTGACAGACGACATAAAAAAATGAAAAATAAGGTCAGTTCCATCGATTACCAAAACCCAAACCAAACCTGTTGCCATCACGTCAATTACCCGTTAGGACAGAGTAGAACCGCCCTACAGAGTTTCCAAGAAGTGGATTCGAACTGCTGATCTTTTGCTTAGCAGCTGTAGCACTTAACCACTATGCCAACAAGGTATCCGTTCCGACTAGTAGTGATCCTATATTCTTGACTAGAAGCACCCAACACAGTTTCCCAGGAGTGGTTGGTAGATTGGCACGGCCAACCTATGGTGACCCACTGAGCTCTCAACCACTATACCACCAGGGTTCCAAGAGGTCACAACTAAATCACAGACGTTACCATCCAGGCAAGGGATGACGGAGGCCTTGCCAACAGATACTAGCTACAGTATGAAAAGCTGGTGAATAACTGGGTTGAGAGGAAGTTAATGTTTATTTTGGCACACTTGAAAGACAATCACTTATTTAAGGTCAAACACATTTTAAATGATAACTTTTAAAACATGAACTGCAATTTATTTCCCAAAAATTCCTTTTTGGTCTTAGCTTGTTAAAAATCAGTCAAACTCAGGTTGAGTCTCGACAATAACTAAAGTCTGATTCAAATAAATGTATGAAATTATATCTTAAAGTAGTTAACTAAATATGCATAATATTATTGACTCACCTAATCTTCCCTGATTCGTAACAATTATCAGAAAGCACTTATAAAGAGACTAACAACAAAAAAATCCTCACTACTTAAATAAAAACACAAAGCCATTAAGTCCATCTGGACTCATGGTGACCCTACAGAGCAGAGTACAACTGCCCCATAGGGTTTCCAAGAAGCAACTGGAGAATTCAAACTGCTGGCCTTTTGGTTAGCAGATTCAGCTGTGTGACCAGGACTCCACTACCTAAACAAGGCAATACAATTTGTTTCAGGTATTCAGGAGGTTATGTTTATAGATTATAGATTAATGCATAGGAAAACACACAGCTACACAGGGCACGGTATACATATAAGAAGTATTTGAGAAACTTGAGCCAAAAAAGATCTAACTTTTTCAGATACTAGAAGCACCACAGACCATAAAACTTTGTTTTACATACCTTGCTTGATTTAAAATATCAGGCAGCTCTGGTGTTAAGGAAAAAATGATTTTCCAAAATATCAAACAAATACAACATACTGTATTTTATGATTATTAATTAATCAGAAATAGTCTTCTGAGGCCATTAAAGAAAAAAGGTTAAACTTGTTGTAAAAATAGGTTAAATAGCAAAAAAGAAAATTAAATCATCCATCTGTTACTGATAATGAAATTAAACAGACAAGCAATGAAAACACAGCATTTTAGAAGACCCCTTAAAACTGATCAGTTTCCCCTATAAAATTGTACAGGGCAGGCTGCCAATAAAGAGAATGTGTGTAGGTCACCCGCTTGGCATAATTCCATTTGTTTGATGGGCGATTGCTCTTCACATATCCTGCTGGATCTATACTCCGCTTCATCAAAATGCTTCATTCCTTACCTGTTGGGTGGCTGTGAAACGCTACCCAGAAAGACTCTGAAAATCACTCTCAGTGGAGGTATTTCATTTAACCACTACTGCTCCTGGCTGACCCCAGAACTCAGACGATTGTGTCACTGGCCTGAAAGTACATAATTTCAAAGCTAAAGACAATTAGGGCTAAAAAAAAAGTTATCTAGTCCAATACACCTAGGTAGAAACTTTCTTTTCCACTTCCCTGCCACTACCCAAAGCCATCTGTCCCAAGTGGAGAAAGAAGTTACAGAATCTCTTTGGAAATGGTAGAGGGCCAACCAACATAATGCTTAAGAGTCTTCCTTAATTGGAGTGTAGAAAGCACTATGTCATTGGGTATATTTGCCTGGTACCTGCGAGGCAAATAATAACTCATTCTTATCATTTACAACCCGATGGCAGGAAGGTTAAGAGTCAGTTGTGTTAAGTGTTGTGCTGAAGTTGCTTAACTAAAAATAAGAGCCTTAAGTCACATATTTTTTAGGTGCTAGCTCTGCAACCTTAGAGAAAGACCCGTTGACATAGTGGTTAGGCTTTTAGATACTAACTGATAGGTCAGTGGCTTGAAACCACCAGCTGTGGCGGTCAGTGCCCACACAGATCACAGCCCTGCACAGCCTAGGGAGCACTTCTGCTCTGTCGACCCCTAGGGTCACTACTGGTCAGAACTGATTTAAAGGCAATGAGTATGTAGGTATGTACATGTAAACTTGGGTGACTTAACTATCCCCGCCATTAACCAGTTCTCCTTTCATCAAGAGTGACAATAAACACATTTGACTTACATGGACTGCTTGAAAAATACGACTCTGAAGGTAAAGTGAGAAGCAGAATGCTTGGCCTTTAATAAGCGCTCAGGAAATGTTACTGACCACCACTGTCACACCTGTCACCTCCTTACCCACTACTGTACCTGTCATATCAAGGACACTACATGAATTTTGCTTATCACTTATCTCAGGGCCCAGATCATTGTTAGAGTTTTCTAGTGGATAAGAAAATCATTCTTCACATTCATGATTTCAATTAAATTCAAATCAATCCTTCTTAGTTCAATTCAGTTCAAAGAAGAACACAAAGCTCTCAAGCTGTGCATTAGGAAATGAGAGAAAAATGGCAAGGATTTCAAAGAATTCAAGTTACGGCAACTGAGACAGAGAAAAAGGGGATGCCAGAAGTATTGACAGAGGCAAACCAGAGTCTCCTCACTGATAGCAAGGAATCTAACACTGAAGGAAGACAGAGAAAAGACTGGATATGCAAGTCAGGCAAGACTGTAACGGACCCTGTAGGCACAGCGGTGAAGAGTTTAGACGTAATGAAAAGGTTGGCAGTTCAATTCCACTAGCCGCTCCTTGGAAATCCCATGGAACAGAGTTCTACTCTGTCCTATAGGGCCACTATGAGTCCTAATCAATTCAATGGTAATGGTTTCATTTCATAAAGGACCCGGTAAAGGTAGGTTAGGAAACCCCAGTGGTTTACTGGTTAAGTGCTATGCCTGCTAACCAGAAGGGTGGCAGTTCTAATCTACCAGATACTCCTTGGAAACTCTATGGGGCAGTTCTACTCTGACCTATAGGGTCGCTACAGGGTCACTATGAGTTGGAATCAACTTGACGGCACCGGTTCGGTTTTTTGGTAGAAAGGTAACTTGGACTGTATAAGGACAGACTACAAAATGCTAAGGATTTTGCACTTAATTCTTTAAACTTAAGAAAAATCTGCAAATCAGAGCCTTTTTTTCCTTTTCGTTTTTTGGAAGAACTGAATAAGAAATATGAAAACAAAACAAAACACAAATACTGCAAAGGAATCTAGTATGGTTTGCTGAGCACCTAAATACACAGGAAAGGCAGGAAGGGACAGGAAGAGAAAGAAGTTCAAAGAGACAACAAAACAGAACCTACAACTGGGGATGGAGACAAGAATACAAAAAAGGAACAACGCAGAGAGGCTAACAAGGATTTCAGCCAAAGGGATAAATGAGTAGTTCATGTCCAAAGAAACAAGAGTGGATTTGAATATGGACAAAAGATAATATTTAGGGTTTGGGAAAGGCAGTGTTCATGACAGAGGGTGGCCTGTCCTTTCACAATGATTTAACAGCAGATAAAAGTTCATGTCTGGGGCTCCTGAGAGCAGTTAGCGGATTTATTTTCGAGGGTCATCTATACAGAAATGTTGGTTGAAGCCAGAGACGTGGAAGTCCCAAGAGATAGCACAGACAGCCATCTAAAAGAAGGCTGTGGATAAAGCGACAGGAAGGCATCTTTCAATAAGGACAAAGACACAGCAAAGAGGCAACTCACTGGTGCAGAAGGGAGATTCAAAGAAGGAAGCCAGAAGAAAATCTTCTCCCTGGGACATTCCACTAGAAGATTCTGCTGGTATTATTTCCTTCTAGAGAAATACACGGTTCTCTCTTTTCTACCCTCCAAAGTGGGTTGGGGGCAAGAGAACGATTAGGTGGTCAGTCAGTGGATTTGGAATATTTCAGTTATTTCTAACAGATTATTTATTGCCAATTAGGTAATCTTGGAACTATCCCTTTAAAATATGATCTATAACTACATGTCTAAAAACTGTAGAAGTTGTTGCAACAAGAAACATCTGAATTCATAGCCATATTCTACTTTTCCCTTAAAATCCTTTTTGCAATATTTCAAGTGTGTCATTATTACAGGTTGCTGGAATATTCTTTCTCAGGGTAGCCAGGACTTACTTGTGCAGGAAGAAACCATTACTACACACCCAACAGGTCATTTTTGCTGGGCTACAGCCTCAGGAAAACAGATGGAGGGAAAAAAAGAAATTCTTTCAAACATCGAAAACAAATGTGTTTTTGACTTATCACGGGCCACAGGTCAGCATTTGACGTGTCTAGTCTAATTCCTTCCTATGCAATTGTCCTGGTGAATCTTGGGGAGAGACAGCAGGCACTGAATTCCTATCTTCCATCAATACCTTTGACCTCAGAGCAAACCCCCTACAACTGGCTACAGGCACCTCTCATCCATCAATGCTCTTGAAACCTGAGATTTCAGGGTAGGACAGCTGCACCGGGCAGAGCAGAGCAGCTTTCTAAGATGCAGCATTAGAAAAGGTTTAGCTCAGTATTTTAATGAACTGCTTTTCTTAACATTTTCTCCCCCGGAACTGCAGCTCCACATCAAATAGAGCCAGGAATCTATTAATAAATGTTGGACTTTTAAGGGAAACACTCTCTTTGTGCCTTCTAGGTAAAAGCCTTTCTACGTTTGGCTCTGAAAGCGTTCAGAGAGAAATAGTGTGCTACTGCACACTGACGTCTGTGACTTCAGGAAATGTGCCATGTAAGACATCATTCTCACCTTAGTAGTACTTTAGCATGTACACAACCATATGAGTAGGGTAAACGTACACAAAACACCCATATCCAAAAGATCTTAATATTTCTGTCAGGTAGCAAAAACGTCCAACAAGGAGTAGAAAACACAGTTCTTTCAAAGAAACCAGCCAGTGCCATTCAACATAATGTGTGCATAACCTGACTCTTCAGCAACTGTTAGAACGTTACAGATGGGCTTGTAGCCTCCCACCTCCACTACCCGCTCCCCAACATTATAAACCCTGACTTCGGTGTCTGGGGTAGAGGCAGAAGTGCAGAATCTCTGCTATGTAAGGCAACTACAGAAGGAAACATCGTGGCTGGCAAAATAGAGAAACAGAAGATAGGAACCCTGGTGGTGCAGTGGTTGAGTGTTCAGCTGCTAATCAAAAGGTTGGCTGTTCAAATCCACCGGCTGTCCCTTGGAAAGGCTATGGGGCAGTTCTACTTGGTCCCTTAGGGTCACTATGAGTTGGAGTCAACTGAAAGGTAATGCTTTTTGCTTTTTGTGCCTGTGGCTATAATTCCACTTGGAAATGAGTTATCTTTGTTATATTAATAAATGTGTCTTTGATCTCTCTCTCTTTTGAGATAGAAAAGACATTAGACAAGTGGGAGAAGTCGAGATATAAAATAGATGTTAATAAACATGAACATCTTCAACAAACCAAGATACAGAGGCTTAACAGAGGAGAACCCTCCTTCAAAGCCAACAAGAGAGAGGAAGTCTTCCCCTTGGACCAGTACTCGGAATTCAGACTTCTGGACTCCTCAACTGTGAAAATTTCTACCTATCAAAGCCATTCACATGTGGTATTTCTGCTACAAAAAGCACTAGGTAATTAAAAAAAAAGAACTTTTTAATTAATGATACACAATAAGATAAATTTTTATTATTTAATTAGATCTTTGTCACAACTACAATGATTCTGTCCATCTTACAGATGGTAAAACTGATTCCAAAATGTTACATGACTTCCCCAAAAGCACAAATTGACAGGAGCAAGGCACAAATTCACTTCTTCTCACAGCAAATCCATGTTCTTTCCACAACAGCAAAAGAAAGTTAGTCCTGATTTTGCAAATGTTTAGCATTATTTTTATAATATATCCTATGCCTGCATGATTAAGCCATAATTGATTTTCAATTATTTATCAAGTCAATACTAATACATAACTTCTGTACCAAGTTCACAGACTGACGCTCAAAGAAGTTTCTTCCTACTAGTGATCTAATAGCCTCTTACCACTCGTGATCCAGCGATTACAGATGATCACTTTAGATAATTGAAGGTACAATTTTCTACAAATCCCAAGGCAATACTGATAAATGCTATTTTCTAAATGCAATTTCCCAATCTCAATTTGGTTAGCAACTGCTACATTAAAGAATCTAGCTCAAGGGCTGTTAGAAAAAAGACAATTAAGAATTTATAAATTCAATCAACCTCATGGAACTGACAGAGGTGTGGTGTTTCACGGCAGTCAACAGCCAGGAAGTAAAGGTCACCAAGCTCCTTGATACTGCTCTGTGAATGTCAAAGGAGAATGGGAGTGAAGCAAGGTTTCTGGTCACAGAATTCACAGTACTAAGAGAAAGCCAGGGTGCCTGGAGCTGCCTGGGATCGTGTATTTTTTTGGTAGATGCTGAGAGAGTCAAGGAAACCCAGGTGACATTGTGGGTTAAGCGCTACGTCTGCTAACCAAAAGGTCAGCAGATCAAATCTGCCAGACATCTCTTGGGAACTCTATGGAGCAGTTCTACTTTGTCATATAGGGTTGCTATGAGTCGGACCCCACTCCACGGCAGTGGATTTGGTTTTCTTTTTTTTTTTTTTTGAAAGGAGCCAAAGAAAGTGTCACCACTTAGAAGGTGCCATGTGTAGGGGAAAGCAGGGCTTACTGCAGAGCTTGGGGGGAGGGAGCATCTGAGGGGCCTCACCACCATTTGTCTGCTGAAACACCTGATCTGTTGGTTGTCTTAGGGACAGAATGGCATGTCATTAGCTTGCCAAATTGCTATGGCTCATCATTAGCTTTCCAAATTGTCATCGTTTCCATTTAATTGACTGATCTATGACATGCGAAGATTTAATGTGGGAGAAAACGGAGGTTAAAAAGCCAAGAAAAAGCTCCATTTTGCTCTTTGGTGTGTGTCTTGTTTTGTGGCGGTTTTTTTGGCACCAGAAGCTACAAACCGACAGACTCATATCAAGACGATCCTATTAAATATAACAGTATCAACAAGAAAAATAATAAACAGAAGACACCGAGTGAACTCTTTTGAGAATAAGAAGACTATCAAATACATTGTGTTAGGGGAAAAAAAATCCACTACAAGAAAGTTTGAGTGATCTGACAAGATATTTGAATATAATACTCAAATTATTTTACTATCTCAGTCTTCAAAACATCTGATCAAGTATGATGAGAATAAAATACACACTGACTGGTGACCACAGAGCAGTTAAGGGACCATTTATTAAAGGGGACAGGAGGGACAGGGTGCTCAAGTATAATTTTTGTGAACTGTATCTTGCAAGAATTCTATTTCATCATTGTTTCAGTGTACCTTCACTGTCAAGCCGTTATGATCTAGGTTACATTAGGTCACAGACTACTGTAATGTGTCAGTCTTTGCTCTCTGACCTTCCTGAAACTTATGATGCAAAGAAAACGCTGATTTGCGGCTATCGTTTCACATAATGAACCTCCACAAAATGCAAGTCCCATATTTTTTGAACTGTCTTTCTTACACGGCTTAATTGCAAAGTACTGAAAGACATTTTTTTTTCTTTCTTAATTTTGAAAATAAGTTTCCTCTGACTCCGTTTTCTTTCCTCCACTCTACTTGAGGTCAGATGGCACACTGCTTAAGAGCTCAGGCTGCTATGTAAACATCAGCATTGTTTTGGAGACTTAAAACGGGAGAATCTGGACCCTTTAACTGTCAAAATGAACGCAAACCAAGCATGACATTTTAATAACTGTTACCAAGAACTAATGAGAAGCAAATGAGACGATCCCCTACAGATAACATACCCCTAAACAAACCTATCCTTTGGTAGACACGTCACTGTGCTATGAAATTACAGAGGCTTAGACACCGAGTGATGCTTGCTGGAATGAAATTTACTGACAAATCCCTCCTAAGCAATCTTTTTCCCTATTATCAGATTTCTGCAGTGGAGATGCTATGTAAGAAGCCTCTGTCTGGCAGCTCACAGAAAGAACGGTTCTTCTCCCGGTTCCCCGGCAAGTCACTGATAACGTTAGGAGGAGTGTTGGGAAATACTGATTTTGCTCGAGGCTGCAAATTGTCTTTGTGCCATCATAAGCAACTGTCCCAAAATATTTTTTCAAAGAAACCAAAGACTGCAGAGATTAGAGAAAGAAAACACAAGTAACTCCATAAAGCATTAAAATTTTCAGAGCAAGCCTGGCTTAAAATACAACCCATTTACTCACACCAATCTTTGCAACCACAAATGCCTGTCCCTTTAAAAAAATAGAAGACGAAGGTAAAACACCCACAGTGTACACTGGAAAAGGAGACAAATACATTTTTACATATAGCACTTCATATATGTTCACTTATATAAACCTTAAAAGTATTTGGCTACAAAGCTAAGTACAGTAGGTATCAGGTCAAGATAATTTTCAGGATTCTCAGAAATGCTCTGAATTAAAAAGACAGCGAAGACCAAAGTTGAAGATAAATTTCAAGATTTCACCCTAAAAGTGTGACGCTTTCAGTCTAAAAACTTAGGGCACACACATACCTTTCAGCTCTGTGACTACCCATAAACCCTTGTGGAAAATGGAAAAAGGATGTTTTTGAAAGAAACAAAAATCACTTACAGAAGTCCATGTTTCCTGAAATACTATTTTCTGTATGTGATTGGTAAATGAATTCTCACTTATCCCCACAATCCTTTTATAAACACAATCATTTGATGGCTTCATAAATCAAGCTTGTGCTGAAAGAAATCCAATATGCAAATACCTATCATGTGCTCTTTTACAAACAGTCACCCTTGTCAGTTTGAAAAACTGAAAATCAACACAAGAACAGTGTAAGTATAGTTGACCTTCTTGGCCGATGTCTACCAAGATTGCCACCGCTGGTCGATTTCAAATTTGTGAATCTAACACTTCAAAACACAGAGTGCATTTCTGGTCCAGGCCCTCCAGGGCTGACTAAACTGTCATCTTTGCCTCACCTTCTCCTCCACACAAACTTGCACCACACTTACAAAGCTAGTTTAATCACAGCATCAATCTACGACTAACCTTTCCTTAAAGTTAATTCCCCTTCATTTATCTTTTAACCCCACATTATGCAAATCACATCTATATCAATCCAATCAAGAAAAGTCACTAAAGTTCCTGCATGTTTATCCTGGACATATGCTGAGAAACAGAGCTCACATATAAATTTTGTATAAGTTTCTCTTTTCTAAAGCTCACACACTACACGAAAAATCCTCCTTATACCATCAGTGTCAGAGAAGCCCTCAAAACCATTTGTGGGGAAAAAAAAAAAAAACCTTCAAACAATGTCTATGACTAACATCAAAGCAAGAGCTCAGGTTAAAACTGGAAAGAAAAAGAAAACTTGGGACTGCCTACTTGAATTTTTTGCTTTAATATCTCTCCAGGAAGGGATTTCATGTGCCGTACAAGGGTTTCTCCTGCATATAAGAACAGTTATACAGGCCCCTAGTGGCTTAGCAAATAGCAGCAGACGAGGGGGAATCCAATTCTAAGTTCTGGACTTGGACATATTCTGGTTTTAAACAAATGTCAGTCTTCCAAGGCCAATCAAATCATCATATTTAATACCTTAAGCAATTTTACTTCCATGGTTATCTACTGAAATGCACATACATTAAAAGAGATTTCTGCATTTCATTATCTTAGTAACTGTACAACTGCACAGCCCAGGAAAAATTTGGGTTATATAACCTCCACAATAAAATGTTTAATTCACAGACTTCTTTACATGCCACTACAAAAGTCACAGATTGCTCCCATATATTAAAATACAATACACACATTTCCTTTTTAATCCCATTTCTATTATACCTTTATTACCGAGAAATTTAAGAATGCATGATTTCTGTGTAAAGTCCTCACATTTGAAATGAGATCTATATGCGAACCGAATTTCACTTTCATAGTGGTAGAGATCTAAACCCATTTCCCAATAACAGTCCATAATAAAACTAACATCAGAGCACATCTATTTTAAAAGATCTACAATTAATAACACTTCTTAGTCCCCCACCCCCTTGCTGTCTTTGCTTCACAAAAGAAAATTCTAGGCAGGCACATTTACAGCTTTTAGCAATTTTTAACTGGACACAATCTGACAGCTGAATTCATGAAACTGACCAGCTTGTCAATTTCACACTTTGAAAGTACAATAATAGCGGATAGCATGAGGGTGAATTTAAGAAATCTGTCACAGAATTGCCAGCTCCAACGAAAAGCAAAGTACAGGACGTAATTATGGGAGGTGGGAGGTAGCAGAATTTTGCTTTTCATTTGTCGTTTAGGATGTCTGTTTCAAGAATTCGGACACTCAGCATCGAAACACACGCTCTCTCATTGCTAAGTCGATAAAATAATACCTATCTGCAGCATATTACAGACTGTATTTCTCAAAGTAAATATACTATCTACTAAGCACTGTAATGGATACAATCGCATTACCTACACGACCATCTTTAAAGTTCACGTCCTCTATGAATCCACTTAAATGGGAATGTTTCGGGTCTTGGTACAACATTCTGGTTTTACCCAAGTTGAGAGCTAGGCGTGTGCATTTTACGACAGAGAAAGAATAGCCAAAGGGTAGAAGCGTCTTCAGAAGTGATTCACTTCTAGGAGTCGTAATGGAACGGACCCAACAGCAAACCCATCGCAAGTTACAAGCAGTTACCAGTCTCTGAGAGGTCAAAATCTGGGCGCTACTCTCAATGAAATCTATGCCACTGTGTTTAGCGCTAAAAGGAAAAGAAAAAACTTTAAGAGAAAAAACAAGGGGAGAGACCCCTCGGGAATCTTTGTAGGTGCTTAAGATTCAAAGTGTAGACTGGACTGCCGGAGGCCTTACAGATGGCAGAAATCAGAAATCTCTGTGTACTGGGAGGCAACTGGAAACAAGTGGATTCGGATGATTGTCCTAGGTTTTGGAGGCTAGGCTACTATTCGGAATCCTGGAACACCCAATTAATGGATGCCAAGCTCGCACTTAGTGCTGGAGCTTTTTTGGGGTGTTGGTTTGCTTGGTTTGGTTAAGCATAGGGAAGTCGACTTCATTTGTCTATGCTTCTAAACGAAAATCAATCTCAAGGAGAGAAACAACGCAAGTTTCCCTCACGCCTATATGCGAGCTACAGTTAGTTATCCTATAGGAAAGCAAAGAATCTTCGGTTTGCTCATGGCTTGCTCTATCAGTTGCCTCCTACAACTTGGACTTGCCATTATAAAGTCTGTGTTCCTTTCCCCCACAGGGTGAGTGAGGGTACGAGCGTGTTCGTGTGTGTGTGTACGCACAGAATTCCCGAAGCCGAACTACAAGCTTTGATTCAGCCCCGGAAAGGTCTCCAAAACAATCCCCCTCCTCTACGGCAGCCGCGGAGACTTGGATTCCTGCTATTTCTCCTTCTCCCACTAGTTCAGAGGAAAGAAAGAAGTCGCCCCCTCGCCAAAGCCATCCCTCCTTAAAACAGTAGTCACCGACTTGCACAAAAATACGCGGTGGCAGAATCCTTGGGTAGGGGGAGATTGCCCCACCGCTTCACCTTGTCCCCCAACACTACGCCCACCCCAGGAGGGGAGAGCGAGGTCGCGCAAACACACAGACCCAACACTCCTTTTCTCCAGAATCCCCTGTCTCTGCGCTGAGGTTTCCAGCACCAAGGGAGCCGTGCAGGAGAGGCTGTCTGCCCGGGGAGGTCCGGGCGCAGAGCAAACTGTGTGCGCTCAAGAGCCGGGGCGCGGGGCTCCGGACCGCAGGAGCCCCGAGCCTGGCGCAGGGTGAGCCCCGGCGGTGAGAGGGGAGGGCGCCACGAGGCGGACTGGGGTGGCTCGAGGACTTACCTGGTCATGTTGGCTCCGGGCAGCCGCCGCCACCACCGTCTCCCGCGCCGCCACCAGCACTTTGCTCCTGCGCCTTCGCGCCCCGCACGGCCGCGCAGCCTGAGTCTCCGGGCGGCCGAGAGAAACCCGCCGCCGAGCCGCCGCTGCCGCCGCGCGAGCGCCCCTGCTCGCCGCTGCCGCCCGGCCCCGGCGCGGCCAGCCGAGTCCAGAGCGACGAAGTGGAGGCGAGTCAGCGCCGGAGTCCGAGGAGCCGGGAGCCAGCAGCATCCGCGGGAGCGCAGCCCCCCGCCCCCCCTGCACCCTGCCCCCTGCGCCGCGGCCGCCTCCTCCGCCCGGGCCGTCCTCCCGGCCGCCGAGCCCGCGGCCCGCCGGTGCCTGCTCCGCCCGTTCCGCCTGCGCGCCCCGCGCCGCCGCTCCGGCCACCGCCGCGCGTCTGCGCCCCCTCCGCCTCCGCCTCGCCTTCCTCCGCCCGCGCCTGCTGCGCCGCGCTCGCGGCCGGGGTCCGGGGCCGCGGCGCTCCTCTCCCTCCGCCTCTCCTCTCGCCTCCCGCCGCCGCCGCCGCCGCCGCCGCCGCCGCGGCTGCTTTTAAAGCGGAGTCTTTGGCCACAAATAGCAACTCGGCTGCCCCCCTCAGCGCTCCCCTCCCCTTCTCCTCTCCTAACCCCCAAAAGTGAAGCGCACACGAGAGGTAACCGCAAACTGAGGCCCGCGGGGGGAGTGGGAGGCGGGGAGAGGGGCGAGGCGACGCCTGGGGACAGCCGGCGCGCAGTCCGGAGACAGGAGGTGGCCGGCCACTCAGCCTGAGATCTAGCACGAACCTGTGGTTTACGGTGGGTGGGGAAATTAAATGCAAAAGCTCAGAAAAGTGATTGGAAAGCTTCCTCTCTTTGTTTCCTTTTCGGAGTGGTATTGAAAATCCCCGGAACGTGCTGGGGATCCCACGGCGCCTCGGGTGCCCCGGCGCTGGGGGAGTGTGTGTGCCCGTGGGCTGCGCGTGAGTGTGCTCTTGGGTGCGCGCGGGCGCGGGGAGAGCTGGCTGGCTGCGCCCCTGGCGAATCCCTGAGTCCGGACCATTGACCCACTGAGAGGGTAGGAGATGGGGCGAAGAAGGAAGGGGCAAACAAGCAGGGTAGCTGGGGTAGGAGGCAACACACACACACACACACACACACACACACACACGCGCGCACACACACACACACACACACACACGCGCGCAAGGGAGGGGGCGAGGTGACGTCACTCCCCGGCATCCATCCACCAGGCCAGAAAAGACCCTCTCCAACAGACGCACTCATCTCCTAAAAGATGCACGCCCCAATGCTTCCTGCTCTCTGTGGGCACGCACGAGAGAAGAAAATGCTGGTCCCACCCCAGTCAAATCAGTGATGACACCCTAGGGAGTGCGCATCGATGAGAATCGGTTTGTTCCTGCCCCAGTTCACCTTGGCAGCCTCTTTCCAGGTTGCTTATAGGATCCACTCTGGAAGCAGAGAGGAAGAAAGGAAATCATCAAATCCACTTCTCGATGTGGTAACTCTGGCTTGCCTGCTACTTGTTTGTATGATGTGGTAAATACAGTACACCCCAGCTGCTCTGAAGGACACCTTTCCTTAGGCAGGTACCCAGTGGCCTCCATAAACATCAGCCACAGAACTGGCACAAGGCTCAGGGGCAGTGTGTGTGAGTTGTTAGGGCTGAGGTCAATTTTACTATTGTTGGTAAAGACCTTCTTCATTCTTATAGGATCTCCAGCAGTGTGGAAAAAGTCAGCAGCTTGAACCCATCATTCACAACTGGCCCATCAAAATTTCATTAGAAACTTCTTCAGAAAGGTGGAATAAAGAAAGACAGGGTCTCCAGCCACCTCTCTCACTCATTTTGTCTTCACTTGTGCCAGCATGTGAACACACATACACATGCACAGGCACACACACGCACACACACAGCATGCACATTCCCGCAGACTCCAGGCTGTCTTAGAAAGAGCAAAGGCAAGCCGGCACCCTCTGTTTGGACCAAATGATCCAGCATCCTGACTGCTGTCTCCAGCCGCTGTTTGTTTCCACCATCTGTGTGTTTTGCTCATGAAAGACACTGAAGGATTGGTGGGTAACCCTCTGCTCTCTCTGCCCTCTGTGTCTTCCCAAAAGAAGTTACCTGCTTCCTGAAAGGAGACTTCCTAAATGAGGTTGAGTATCCAGCAGTTAGGGGCAGCAGGAGTAGGAGACATCCTGGCAGGACTCCACTTGTTCTTTTTGTTGTGGTTAACTTTATAGTGAATTTCAGGAGGAAACAATCTCTGTGTGAGTCCCTGAGTCAGGTCTGCCTTCCGGTCTTCTGATGCTAAAAGGAGCAGAAATGCCGAGTAGGTGTGAGTTGTGCCTGGAGAGTGAGGACCCAGAAAGATGAGCCCCTGGAGAGATTTCACCCTCGTCGTAAACTCCCTTGACTCACCAACTCCTCCACCGTAAACTGGTGAGTCCACTTCTCTTATATGGAGTTAGATGTTAAAGGAACAATCAGGACTTTAAAAAAAAAAGAAAAAAACTAAGACTTCTTTGCTCTCATTTTCAATGGAGAGACGTACATCCCACTGCCTGCAGGTCTGACCTCACTTAGCAATAAACTACAGGATAAACCCGGCTGGGAAGGCTAACTGCTATGTGGAGTGTGGTAGAGATGTCATTGCCCCCTGCAAGTTAGAATAGCTATAGGAATTAGCAATGACTGTTACCAAGGTAAGCAACAAGCAGGTGGGAAGGGACCTCACCACAAAGATCAGACGAAACTGGCCCGTGCAAGCAAATGACATAAGCCCAAAGACCAAGGTTGCTCAACAGCATGACATCTTGGATGCGTCTCTCCCACGATAACCAGGCATCTTAGAAAAGCAAGTTGCAGTGGCAGGAGGCATTTGGAGAATCTGAGCTGTTATTACTTAAGAGACTGTACAGTATTAAAAGTGATTTTGCTGAAGAATCGCAGACAAAGCTGGTAGAAGAGAAAAACTTCTGACCATCTGAGTAACAGTGAGAGTAAAACAGCCATCTATTCTTATACAGACATCAGTGTATTGGGAGCAGATGTGTGTGAAACAGCACCCTGGGGTGTCTAACAGAACCTCAGGGGACATTTACCTTTCAGACACTTAAAATCAAAGAACACTAGAGGCAGGCCAACCATCTGTCGCAATCAGCTTATTCCTCAAGTAAGGAAACTGAGGCTCTGAAAAGCAAAAGGCACTCAACTGTTTAGTGGCCAAAGCTGGCCCAAGAACACAGATATGACACAAATGCCGTCCCCTCGACCACTATTCCTCATCACCTCCAAAGTCTGGATCAAATAAGCCATTTTTCTAACTGATCTATGGGCAATAAATAGAAAATCTTTCAAAACTACAAATACTTCTATGCAGCGAGCAGCACTAGACATGTTCTTAGTTCCCTCTAACATTGTGTGTGATTTAACCACATGCTGGAGCACAACCCCCTCTAGTGCATAATTCTGCATCCGAGGAGTATGAGTCTGTTTTGGACCCCATCCAAGGAAGTTAGTTCCTAGAAGTACAGTGAAGATTTTACTCTCATTTATCATAAAGCATCTTAAAAGGAGACTCAAAAGAATAATGTTAACAATAATACTCATAATTTCTTATCCGGTACTCATGTTATGTGCAGTCATCATGATAAACATGTCGCATAAACCTATCCCACTGCTTTTCAAAAGGCATATCATGCCTTTTCAGGAGGCATGAATCCAGTAGGTCAAGGACAGCACTTTTAATGAAACAGCTGCAGAAGGAAGAGAGCAGAGTGCATTACACATCTTAGGACAAAGGCTGGTTTTATAAAACATAGCATTTTGGCCATGTGGCCAGTGACTCAAGAATCAATCTGAAAGTGATTGCTTCATGTCCAGTCTTAGTAACTACCTTGCTAGTGAAATGTTGTCCATTGCCCTGGAGTCAGTTCTGATTCCATGTGACCCTACGTGTTTCAGAGCAGCAACTGTGCTCCGTCAGGTTTTCAAGGCCTTGACCTTTCAGAAGCAGAGCAAGAAGCCTTCCTTCTGGGGCAGCTCTGGATGGGTTTGAACTGCCGGCCCTTGAATTAGCTGCTCAGCTCTTACTCGTGTGCACCACCCAAGGACTCTGTTGAGCAGCATCAGCCTCATTTTATGAGTGTGGGTAAACAAGACAGTGAGTGTCCCAGGCAGAATTTTAAACTTAGATCTGCTTCCTTTCAAATTATTCTGACTATAAATTATTAACCCAGGAATTGGATAATTGTCACAAATTATAATTTCTTTGTGAGAATTGCATTGCAGTGTTTTTACAGTAAATCCAGTTAGAATAAAGAACATAGCATAGATTCAAAAGACTTGTTCCCGAGATAGTGAGTGGTTTCATACAGCATGGAAGCTGGTATCCAGGACCTCCTGGTACAAGTTCAAGGTCATGTCTAATAGACTTTGTTGATTTGTTGCTACATGCTTGATTGAAATAATAAGAATGGTTTTAATCCTCAAATAGCTTAAATATTTACCTAAACACTGTTAAAATTTGTACTTCATACAGTTTTTAAGCTTCCATTCATAAAGCACTCCTCAGTAGCTTGTCTGTACCTCAAACAGAACCGACACAGGAGAGAGTTAAAAGAAATACAAGTCATAGCCCCTAACCTTGAGCAATCATATAGTTCTTCTGAGGACACAAAATGTACACAGATGATGTAATCAGACAACACTTGTTATTGAGTACTGTCCAGTTGATTTTGACTTCAGAGTGACCTCATGTGACAAAGCCCAGCTTTCCTGGGCTCTAACTTTTACAGAAGCTGATCACCAGGTCTTTCTCCTGTGGAACCACTGGGTGGATTTGACCAGCCCACACGGTCAAACATTGCTCCACCAGGATCCCTTGACAGCACTGTAATTCCCCCTAAACTGTGAAGGAGAGATGAAGGCCATCACCTCTGTTTTTCATACCCACACACAAACTCCTCGCTACATCCTTTGATCCATATAGTCCTGTGGGTTCTTCCAATAACACACAAGTTAACGTGTGTTTATTCCCATTTTTCATATTTGAAAGTTCAAATTAAGAGAGATTAGGAATTGGCTATGATCAGAGGTAAGGATTCAAATGGGTCTGCAATCTCATCATTCAGACTCTACTTTCACAAGGCTTCGACAAACAGGTGATCTTCAGGTAGGTAGGCAAGGAGGGGGTTAGGTACTTGGAGATACTCGATATAAATGTTCTCCTTTTCCCTATATAAAAGAAATGCGCTGTCAGGCAGTACTGTCTTCCTGAAAAAAAATAAAAATGAAAAATCCACGGATTTCTCTGCAGAAAGGTCTCCAAAGAGCCAGGTTCTTCCCCCTCCCCCCTGGCTGCTCAGTTTCGTCGCTGCAGTTCCTCTCACCTGCAGTGTGTTAGAGGACGTTATGGTACGATGCTGATCTCCATTGGCTCTGTTACTGGAGATTACAGCATGCGACTATGACAAATGAATATTCCCATTAAATTCCTTAGTAGAGTGGGGCATTCCATTAACCACTGGCACTGTCCCAACCCAAGTGAAACATTGGGTCATTTTTCCTTCGGTGACCAAGTAGCAAAGGGAGAAAACAAAGGATGTACTCTAATTACCTTGCCTATTTTTTTCAGTTGCATGCATTATGATAGCCGTATATTACAATTATTTATAATTAATATATGACAATCTGTCAGCTAAAATTTAACAGGTGATTTGTCAAGAAGTCTCATTAATGCACACATTTAAGCAGTGGCTTGCAATATTTCCTAACAATAAAATGGTCTCTTGGCTTTGTTTTTTAAGTTTATTTGATTTACACATTCAGGGGCCACCTGTTTTTCTACATTAGTAGCATCTTTTAAAATACAGTAGCATTCAAGTAAATGGGTACATCGTTAGGAATGAAGGATTAAGTTCAATTTTATCAAGCTGATCTTTAAAGCTTACGCTTGTAACTGGGGGAAACAGTTGCCTATTGTTTATGTTTTTGTATTTATGGTATTTTAAAAATATATATTTTGAATGATGTCTTCGGTAATAAAGCCAAAACTAAATGGAGAGGAAAGTAATTGTAGCTACTCGGCTGTGATGCTTTATTTAGTGTTTGTATCTTACATGGTAGAGGACATGGAAATGAAGGAATAGTTTAAGATGCAGAAAAAGATGAAGAAGTTGCCAGAAAGTTAGTAATTAATCACAGACTCAAGAGGAAGTCTACAACCTGGAAGTGCTGAATCAGGCTCTGTTTTGCACCCTGTCACAAGAATGGGACATATAATGGAAATGTATCACAGCTATTTCTTGGGAAAGGTAACGAGATTCCTTGAGAGATGGAAAAATTTGATTTTCCCTCTGTAGAATGTCAAAAGTCATGGGACATAACCTAAAATGAAGTTAAACTGGAAACTAGGGTTTTATTATGGGTTGCATGGCCAACCAAAGTTTATGCGATTGAAGAGGACAGAAAAGTAAGGCAGCATTTATTTAACATTTCGTTTGCACCACCCTGACTCTTCTTATCTTTTGAGACGTGGACTTGCTGCTGAATGTTAATGACTTGCAATCAGCTACTGTAGAGGATGCTGAATCTCCTTAATGAAATAATGTGCTTCAAGATTCAATGGCTAGGAAGAGAGAGAGAACAGGCAGCAGGAAAACCCGAAGCACAGCAGTTTCCAAAGCTAATAAGACTTCCGTGCCCACTGACCAAGTTCAGGTTTCACATTTTTTAGCAAGAAAGCACTGATACAGAGCCATGAAATTATTTTTAAAGGGTCTTTCAAGTAGAGTTTCAGGAAATGATTTTTGGAAACTCACTCAGAAGTGAAATACCACAATTGGATGTCCGTGTAGCAGGGAGTGTATCTCTGCACAGGCTGGCTGGGGATTATAAATGACCAGTGACAAACCGGGTATTGTGTACTGATCTGGGATCTCTCAGTCACCAGATCTCGCTTTGTTTCCTTGGGTGGCAGTGTCCCCATGTGTGGCCACAAACCTTTACCCAGGCATTCAGAATCAATTTTGAAAAGAATGAATACAACAAAGACTACTAGTGTTCAGCCGTTTTTCCCACCCTATATCTTTGTCCATCTCGTCTTATACTTACACTCAGATGGTTCAAATCCATCTAGCACTTCCACGGGAGAAAGACATGGTGATCTGTTTTACTAAAGATCTCAGCCACGGAAACCCTATGGGGCAGTTCTACTGTTACATAAGGTCACTACGAGTCAAAGTCAACTCGACAACATCCAGCAGCAACAGTTGTTGTCTAATTTATGTGTGTATATTTTGTGTCTCCAATTGAAGGACAAGATGTTCAAGGTTAGGGACTGTGATCTATATTCGTTTTACTTTCCCACATGTCATTTCTTTATGTGGGGCACAAACAAGCTACTGAGAAAGGCTTTATGAATGGAATTTTGAAAACTATCATACAAATTTTAATACATATGGAGGTGAATATTTAACAAGATCTGCCCGCTGACATATTTAGTATCATGTTCTCTTTCAGCTGCTTGAGAATAGGATTCATGTCACTTTGGAGCCAAAAGCTCATATCGTAGTATCAAAAGCAAAACTAAACCTGTTGCCGCACAGTTGATTCCAACTCATGGCAACTTTGTAGGACAGGGTAGAACAGCCTCCATAGGGTTTCCAAGGCTATAAATCTTTATGAAAGCAGACTGCCACATCTTTCTCCCTGAAAAAATATGGTAGATTCAAACCGAGGACCTTTAGGTTGGCAGCCTAGAGCTTAACCATTGGGCAACCAGGCCTCCTGTCATAATACCTTAAATGCAGTAAAAGTCAACTGTCTTTGAGTTGATGGTGACTGCAGGATGGGAAAATAATTGATTAGTTCAGTGAAAAAAAATGCTTCAGACCTATGACTCATACTGAAGTTGTCATTTTTAACTAGGTTCACTCTGTGAGGTAGACAGAGCATTTAATTGACTGCGAACAGTTTTTCCTGTAGGACTGTATATCATCCAATAGCATCCTAATTTTCAAAACCTATTGAACATATATTCAAAATTCCTAGCAATAGCAACCAGGTCCAGCAAAAACTGAAAGAAGCAAGCCAACATGACTCTTTCCCATGTATACCTCCAAATCAAACCCATTACTTGGAGTTAGTTCTGACTCACAGTGACCCTATAGGACAGAGTAGAACCGCCTTATAGCATTTCCAAGGAGCACCTGGTGGGTTTGAACTGCCAACCTTTTGGTTAGTAGCCATAACACTTAACCACTATGCCACTAGGCTTTCCTTTCCCATATATATGAGTCCTTTAAAGACTCTATTCAAGTCAATTCTTGTTTTAAGTATGTACAAGCACCATTCTTGCTGAGTTATGTACCAAAATTCAGTGTTTCAAGATCAGGCTTTTTGATTTACTACCTGCAGCCCATTTTTGCAATGCAAATATCTCTGCTCTTCTCTGGACAAATGAAATAACTCTTTGATACATCCTTCTGCCCCTAATCTCTTCCTGACTTGGCCCTGTTCCATTCCCCACAGTGTTGCCCAGTTAACTTTAATAAAGCACAAGCTGACAGTGTAACTTCCATGCTAGGAGCATCTCTCCCTGGTCATAAGCACCAACGAAATGAAGTACAAATATTCTATGAGCATTCAAAACCAAAAAAACCAAACTCAGTGCCATTGAGTCAATTTTGACTCAGAGAAACCGAACTGCCCCATAAAGTTTCCAAGGAGCACCTGCTGGATTGAAATGCCAGTCTTCTGGCTAGCACACATAGCGCTTAACCATTATGCCACCATGGTTTCCAACCAGCCTAGGAGCAGTCTGAACAGCCTTTTCTCTTTTCCTTTTTTGAGACCAACTGTCTCGTGAGTCCCAAGTTCGACAACATATCCCTTCTTGTACCAAGTAGAAAACCCTAAAACAAAATGCAGTGTTGTCAAGTTGATTCCAGTGTATGGCAAGAGGAAACAGGAGAACAGGAGGCCTGTGTTATTTTTCTGTTTCATTTGCCACCCGAATAGTCCTGTGCTGTAAGAATCTGCATGTCAAAACTGCTCAATTTCTTCAGTTCAGTGCTGAGTAGGGAAACTCTGGTGGTGTAGCAGTTAAACACTGCAGCTGCTAAGCCAAAAGTCAGCAGTTTGAATCCACCAGGCAGTCCTTGGAAGCTCTACGGCGCAGTTAGACTCTGTGCTGCGGGTTTGCTATGGGTCTGCAATGGGTCTGTTTTTCTTGGTATGTGGGATACGGAAGAGATGTCAAAGGAGAGAAAATACTGAAAGCTGTAAGATTTTACCTGCTATTCACCCCAATTTGTGTTATCCATAACACACCTGCCTTTTATTAAAGTTATTTTCATACTAGGTCTTTCCCTTTCCCGCCTGTGCCTACAAATGCCTCCTGAATGTAAAGCTGTAAAACCTCGACGGGAAAGACTGCGTCTGAATCTCCCATGTGTCCCTTGCTACACCTGTGGAATGCCATGTCCAAAGACAACACTGAAAAAGCATGAGCTGCAGAGCGGCTCCCAACTCAGGCTGACCATCCATGCTGCAGAGCACAACTGCCCTCCCTTGACAGGGCTTTTAAGGCTGGGACCTTTCCAAAACAATTTCAGTAAGTTTTTAGATTATCTTGATGACTTACAAATTGTTGGAAACTATATACATAGGGCTTTGAAAATGCTAACGACATAGTGGTTAGGTGCTATGACCACTGATCCAAAGGTCTGCAGTTCAAATCCACCAGGCGCTCCTTTGGAAACCCTATGGGGCAGTTCTGCTCTGTCCTGCAGGGTTGCTGTGCATCAGAATCGACTCAACAGCAGAGACTTTTTTGTTTTTTCATTTGTTTTGGTCATGAGTCTTGAGTACATGCCAAGTTTCTTAGTTTGATGTATTCTTTCATCGGGTCTCCGGGAAATGTACTTGCGTCGATCATGTCGCAAGCCCAAATGTTTTGACTAAAAATACCTTCATTTAACATATGCTGCTTGGAAACTCTATGGGACAGTTCTAGTCTGACCTCTAGGGTTGCTATGAGTCAGACATGACTCGGTGGCAGTGGGTTTGGTTTTTGGTTTTAACATAACATTAGAGCCACCTAGAAAGCCTTCTACCTAGTGTCCCTGGGGCCCAGGCACCTATTCCAGCTGATATGGATGCTCTTGGGGTAACAGCCTCAGCGTCTATAGTTTTCAAAGCATCTCAAGTGATTCCCTTGTATAGCCAGGTGACAGATCCTCATTTGACAGCTCCAGGAAGCTCGATGTGACAAACACTAAACCAGATAATCTCTGAAGATTTTTCTAGCTCCAGGGTACTTTGTAAAAGTGCTTTTATTTTATGAGTGAAAAAAATAATGACCTGCGGACTCAATTCCATTTTTAAGTAGCATCTGCAAATAAAGCTGTGCTGGCATCGCGTCTACTAATGTGCTGTTTTTGACGTGTCTTGTATTTGGTTTTTACGCATGCCCATTCATCCATCTGCTCATTGTGTGTGAGGCACGTGAACTCTGCGCTTGCAAGGCATGCTCACAGCGTGCCTGTGAGCAAGGCACACACATTCAGGAAAACTGTCTTCTCCTAACACAATGCAGACATCCTCTCCTGGTTTTCCTGCTCTGCTGTGCCACAAAATCAGGAAGAAATGCCATCAGGGTAGCCTACATTTTAGCCATTTAGCCTCAAATAAACCTGTGATTAAAAAAGAAATAAGAAAACAAGAGAAGGGAGGAAGGAAGCAAAAGGCTGAGAACACATCCTTGGAAACAAATTGGAAGTAGTCTTGATGTCTTTGCTTTATCGCCAGAGTTAAATCAGGAGCTACACAACTGTGCCTTCTAAGGGAGCAGTCTGCTGCTCACAATTTTTTTTTCCTTAAGGAATTATTTTCTTGATAAACTCATAGAAAGTTCTCCATATGCAGCTAGAGCAGGCTTCTTTCATTCCTCTGAGGATTCCTAGCACCGTATCTAGCAGACAGGAGGTGCTCTACCTTAAACAAACAAGAAACCAAACCCATTGCTGTTGAGTTGATTCTGACTCATAGAGACCCTAAAGGACACAGCAGAACTACATCTGAGTTTCCAAGGAGCACCCGTGAATTTGAACTGCAGACCTTTGGTTAGCAGCTGTAGCACTTAGCCACTATGCCACTAGGTTTCCGCTCTACTTTGGGTACAGGTTAATTATTAATGCTTATGTGGCATGTTGCTGTTCACAGGGGACTCTAGGAGACCAGCCCCCTGATAATTATGGATGCCAAAACACCCATTTTACAGATGGCCCAGGCCCGTTCACTGACCAGACACTCTGAAGCAAAACTTCTGGGCTACTTCCTGGAAGTCAGAATGTTTGGCAAGCTCTCCAGTGATTTTGAAAACCACTGTGCTAATTCAGATACACTGATTTGTTTTCTTGTTCTCAGGAAAATAACCCCATACAGCTGAGCAGATTCTGGCATTTCCTAAGAGGCTAGCTGTCTTTTCTTCTAGCATTGGCTTTTCTCTTTCTTCTGTGTTTTTTAAAAAGACAAGAAAATTGACAGGTGGCACTAGTTTACCTGAATCTACAAGCTTTTTAATTCTGCTCCACACAGCTGGCTTATTCTCACAGTGGTACCCACTCAGAAGGAAGATCCTCGCTGCTAGTACGGCTGGCATCCTCCTCACCACCCTTCTGGCCATAACTAAGATCCTAATGACCTGCAGAGACCACAGGCCTCCTTCGGCTCAGCAGCTGTAATTGCAGGAAATTTACCGGACGTTGTGGTACAAACCCAGCAGCTGGCCATGGGGTTCAACGGGCGTTGGCGTTCTGTTTGGGAAGCTACTAGCTCTAACTGTTATACTCAGGGAGAGAATCACCTCTCTGCTGTCGGTGTCGGTGTGTGCCTTTCTCCATTAGTTTTCCCAAAAAGGCTGTCAAATAGATGCTACACTCTTGCCTAGCTTGTCTCACCCATCTCCACTTTAAAATTATATCACCATTGCTGTCAAGTTAATTCTGACTCATAAAAACCATGAAAACCAAACCCACTGATGTCGGGTCAATTCTGAAGTAGTGGTTAAGTGCCACATGTGCAAACCAAAAGGTTAGCAGTTCGAATCTGCCAAGTGGTCCTTGGAAACTGTGAGGAAGTTCTGCTCTATCCTATAGGGTCGATATGATTCTGACTCATAGTGACCCTATATTACAGGAGTCTAATAGCTAATTGGAAACCTTAGTGGTATAGTGGTTAAGCACTACACCTGCTAACCAAAAAGTCAGCATTCAAATCTACCAGGCTGTCCTTGGAAGCTCCATGGGACAGTTCTACTCTGTTGGGTTGCTATGAGTCAGAATTGACTCAGTGGCAGTGGGTTTGATTTGGGGTTGATAATAGCTAATTAGGCAATCCTGAGTGGTGCAAATATTTAAGCACTCAACTACCAACCAACACACTAGCAGTTTGAACCCAATCAGAGGCATCCCTGGCAACTGGCTTCCCAAATGTCACAGCCTTGAAAACGCTATGGAGCAGTACTGTCCTGAGCACGTGAGGTCACTATGGGTTGGAAACAACTAACATCAGTGGCTGTCTTGGAATTACCATCTTATATATGACTAGTAGAGACAAAAATAGAGCCCCTCAGAAAACCTTCAGAATAAAACTACAGATTTCAAAGGAGGAGCCAGAGATATCTTTACCTTATAATTATTCCTAATTCCTACAGAGACTGGCAAGAAGAGGATTCTGATTTTATTTCTGGAATGAAATACACTTTCCTGGAGTCAGAGGCAAGGGAGAAGCAAAAAGGAAAACCTCAAGAACTGAAGGAAGAGAAAGTGTGTGTCAGCCACCCCAGTCTTCTCCCTTCTCAATCTTTCCACATTCTTTTGGTTCACCACCCCAACCTTAGGAAGACTCTCATATTTAACAACCCTCCCAGTGACTCTGGTTACAGTTTCTGGGAAACTGGTCTGTTTAAAGTTGAGAGGTTCTAAGAGTTTTATTTATTCATTTATTTTTCCTTTCAGGCAAGAAACAGCTGTAAAGTTTAACACACACACATGAACACAAACACACTCAGAGTTCAACACCCCATGATGTACTGGCCCCCTTGATCCTGAAGGACAGACCAGGGCATTCTTTTGAGTGTTTACCAACTGGTTCAGATGATCTCGCAGTCAGAGATCTCTCTCACTTCCCCAGTCCCTGCCATCCAGCTGGGACAATGCAGACAGGGATCCTGAATCAGAAAGATGAGATGAGAAATGGAATTTCTCAGGTTAGGAGCTAGAGGGGTTGGTGGACTCATTCAGCTTGCCTGCCATAAATACCAATCAGCCTACTTCTGAACTTTACCCTGTCTAGACATCACCTGCAGGTGAAAAGATACTGGGAAAAGCACACAAGGCTGTCTGTCATATTCTGAGCATCCAGAAAAATAGGAGGACTTCTGCCTTCCATTTCCTGCTTTGTGAAAAGAAAAGGCCAGCCACCCGGTTTGAGACCACCAAGTGTCCTCTCCCTCCCTTCTGTTTTGTTTTATACCCTTTAGACTTCAAGTCGTTACACATGTTGCTAGGTCCGTAATTAAAGTGCTGGCAGTGCCTGTTCCCTTGCTTTCAATTCCATTTACACAAACGTTCCCATCACTCTTTTTAAAAGCCCTGGGCACATGTTCAAAACATACAACCCAAACAAATAAACTGCATAGTCTAAGCCAAATCCACCAACAACTGGAACACCCTTCCTATTTGGGACGGCCACCCTGAAAAGTTACTTAATTTCAGTATATTTTCTGACCCAAAGTTCACAGAGCTGCAAAAAGAACTTCTAATGTTAAGCACCCTATGGCCAAGGAAATGTAGACCATACATATAAGTCACAGAACCAGCCACTCATAATTCAATGGAGTCAGTTTCACCTTGAGTGACATCCTCGCAAACGGAATATTTAGGAAGGAGCAATGTTCTTATGGGGAATTTTAAGGTGGAGTTATATTGAGCAGAATTTATTATTTGCAAGTGTAGGTGGGAGAGATTATATTTGGTGCTAAGATCTTGATCTTATCCATTGATTGACTTCTTATGGCCCTTAGAAAATATTAGAATAGCAGTATTTCTACTTATTATTTACTCTTAAAGCTAACATATCATGGAGTAGATGTTACTCTGTATAAGGCCATAATAAGAACGAAAACTTTATCAATGGGAAGAACTCTAATGTGTAGAAACAAGATGGAATTTATGACAAATTGATTTTAACTTGATACCAAACTGAAAACCAAACTCGAATCTACTGCTGTTAAGTTGATCACCACTCATAGTGACCTTTAGAACAGAGCAGAACGGCTCCATAGTTTCCCAAGAATGCCTGGTGGATTTGAACTGCTGACTCTGGCTAGCAGACATACTTAACCACTAGGCCGTGAGGGTGCAGTGAAAAAATAATAGTGTGACAAAACTGAAAATTTTGTGTGAAGTTTCTCCAAAACAGAAGACATTGGAATTGCCAAATCTGTGGGTGGGAGAAGGACATGAGGATTCCTGCCTAGAGCCAGTCTGTGATTCAGGCTGGCATGGTCCTCCCAGTGAACTCCTGAGAAGAACTGTATCCACTTTAAGGTCGCAGCCTGCAGAAAATCAGGAGCCACTGTATCCATCGACAGCCAGGGCCACAAGCTCTGTCTTCTGTTTCTCTGACACAACAAATGGCCAAAAAGACCACTAGAAAGTCAGCTCGTAGCACCAACAAAAATGGAAGAGTTCAGAAGAAGTGGTACCACCTGTGCTCGTGTCTCAGCCTAGCCAAAATGATTTCTCCTCCTGGGTCTTCTACTATGGCAAAGAGTGAGGAATTTGCAACAGGAATTTGAGAAGGAGAAAGGTTCCAACATGGAACCTGTGGAGTGAATAGATTATTGTCGTCTGGGCTGGTTGGGAGATCAGCGTCTCTTTCTCATTTACTCTGGAACAACTGCATGTGATATGATCTCCCATCCCTATTAACAAGACTGTCAGGAAAACAAAAGACGTCTGCTCAGCGTTGCTTTCTCATGTAATGCTGTTTTCTTTGTTAACACTGTCATACTATTACTGACCGCCTTTGTAAAACTCTGGACAGAGAGGCCGTATAAAAACATGATAAAGAAAAGCAGCTTGTTCAGAAGAGCTAGTCTTTTGACCACCAAGATCATTTTCTCTGGCTTCCCCCTGAATCAAAAAATTGTGAGCCAGGTGGCTCCACAAAGTGTGGCAGAATGAGGATCGAGTGACACATTCACAAGATGTGACCTACTGTTATGCCAATCTTCTTGATACAAGTTCTGTTACAGTCTTCTTCACCACTTATTTAAAAAATAAAATAAGAAGCTCCATAATCCGTTCTCCTCTATGGTTCATTTTACAAGGAAAACATTCAGGAACAGAAAGAACCCAGTTTTCAGGGCAGGAAGGTAGCATTTGTCAACACAACTGGAAGAAGCCCGCCAAGGCACTGTGGAGGGGTTAGGCAAGTTCATTTCAGTAAGGACCCAAACCACCCTTGGCAACCAATTAGAAAAATAAGCCTTCATTGCGTTAAGGAAACCTTCAAATATGAGTGCTGTCGGTGGAAAACAGAATTAGTCACCCACTGAAAATGTTTACTCGAAGTGAGAATTATTTTATGGAAACCACTGCGAGTTTTGGAATACTTACAATCTGTTCAGATCGGTCAGCGAGGACAATGTTACCGCAGCAACATGCCCTGAGATTTCTAATCTGTCTGCCTAATGAACCAGGTGGCCAGATTTTTCCAATGATCTGTGGGCTAGCTCCTGGAGGGCAGGGAGCACGTCTGATTCAGCTTGTGTCTTGCTCAGTACCCTGCCTATCCGAGGCACTCCATAAAACACTGAATGGAGGAATCTTTGTATACAAGGCTGTGTTTTTAGTGTAAAATGGAAGAATCTTTGTATACGGGGCTGATTTTTAGTGTAAAATATCACTACCTGCTCCTTTCCATCCTTTTATTCTGCTTTATTCTTCTTCTGAGCAGTTCCTGCCAGTTACCATGTTATATGTGGTTGCTTTTATTATTTGTTATCATTTTCTGCTCACCAAAATATAAGCTCCCTGAGGGTAGGGATCTAACAGGTTTACTTCCCTGTATGACCCTAGGTGGAGACCCCGGTGGTGTGGTGGGTAAGTGCTGCATCTGCTAACCAAATGGTCTGCAGTTCAAATCCACCAGGCGCTCCTTGGAGTCTCTACAGCACAGCTCTACGGTGTGCTGTAGGGTCACTATCAGTCTGAATCGACTCAGCAGCGGTGGGTTTGGGTTTTCTATCCCTCATTCCCAGGATGATCACAGGCACATCACGTGCCTGTGACAAGTAGGCATTGGATCTTGAATAAGTGAATGAATGAATGGTATTGTCTGTCTCTATGTTTTCTTTTTTTTTTCCTCTTCTTCCTCATCTATATCATCTTAATGGGGCCTGGAAATTGTACTATGAACTTCAATCAATAGTAACAAAAACAGAGTTTGTCGTCGTTGATTTTTGTCTTTATATCATGTAGGTGATTAATTCTAATGAATAGAAGAATCAGACGTCGCTGATCTCCGGCATGTAAGTCAACAGCTTTTGGGAGTAATATGAGTGACAAGAAACAAAGTGACAAGGGAGACAGGAAACAGAATGACCTTTGACAGCCAGAGCAGTTCATGCTATTTGGAGGGACAGGTTCCCCATGGGAGCAGTAAAACTCGTTCTACCTTCATGATGGTTAATTGTGTCTGCCAGCTTGGCTAGGCTGCGGTATCCAGTTGTTTGGTCAAAGGCTAGTACTGATGTCATTGTGAAATAATTGTGTATGACAACGTTGGCACATGTTAAATAAAGCAGGTCACTCTCCCTAATGGGGGTGGGCCTTATCCAATCAGTTGAAGGTTTTAATTGCAATAAAGGGAGTTTTCCCTAAGGACTGTTCTGCCTCCAGACATCTTGTCAGAACCTCACTCTTTCTGCCTCTTGACCAGTGGATTTGGGAAAACAAGACTGATGGAATTTCCAACCTGTCACCTGACCTTTGAATTTTAGAAAGGACAGCCCCCAAACAATTGTGTAAGCCAATTTGTTAAGACATCAATCTTTTTTCATATATTTGCATATGTATGTATGTATATGTGTGTGTGTGTGTGTATGTGTGTGTGTGTGTGTATATATAGGAGAAATAAAGAGTCCTGGGCAGTGAAAATGGTTAATGCACTCAGTGCCCCATAAAAGTTTGGACGTTCATGACTCGGAAATATCTTAGAAGGAAGGTCTGGTCATCTGCTGACAAAAATCAGCTGTTATAAAATCTGTGGAGCACAGTTCTACTCTGTGCACATGGAGCTCTCATGACTCGTCATGGATTCCCCTGCAACTGGTACTAGAACACACACACACACACACACACACACACACACACACACACATGCGTGTGTGTATATATACATATAGTGGTTAAATGCTCTGCTGCTGATCGAAAATTTGGTGACTTGAAGCCACCAGCTGTAAAGGAGAAAGATGGGGCAATCTGTTTGCAGCCTTTGAAACCCTCTGGGGCAACCCTACTCTGTCCTGGGAGGTTGCTATGAGTAGAATCTACCTACCTACCTTCTTCTTTGTCTGTCTCTCTCTCTCCCATCTATCTCATTGGTTCTGTTTCACTATAGAACTGTCCTCTAGATTCTCTGGTCAGCATGTCTCTGGTCAGCAAAGCAGAACACTGGGTTCTTTATCCGGATTGAGTCTCCATGTTCTTCAAGGTCTTAAAGGGCAAAACTACATGTTAACCTGCTTTGAGATGTCTTTATAACTTTTAAACTTAGGGCAGAAGATTAAGGACATTATACTGGCTTCCCCTGGGTGTTTCTACATTGTCCCCGTATATGAATGAGTCACTGTTTATAACCCCTTAATCATTTTTGTATTCTACCACTCCATTTAACGGCTGACAAAACTAGACACAGGTGCTTCATGACTTGCCCATGACTTACATGTGGTTGGTGAGCCTGCCAAAGAGAAATAAACCTTTTGACTGTAAACTCCAGATGCCATTTCTTTCATTTCAAACCAAGGCAGAACAGGAAGGGCTTTGGTCCCAGCAGACACTCTTTGTGTGATGACTATTGAACAGATTTGTTTTCACAATTACCCAACTTGGCACCACCAAACGAAACTGGGATCAACAGAAAAGTGGCCTAGCAGAAAAGTTCAACTCCAGAAAACAGGTTATTAGGGCAGGTCTAAGGAGTCCTGGTGTCACCATGGTTAGTGCTTGGCTGCTAACCAAAAGGCAGGCAGTTCAAACCTTCCCAGTGGCTTTGCTGGAGAAGGGACCTGACCATCTGTTCCAAAGAGTTCAGCCTAGGGAACTGTATGCAGCAGGTTCTAATCTGTTCTACAGGGTTGCTGTGAGTCAAAATTGATAAGAGACAACAACCACGGGGAAAGGTCTGTCACTGTGCTTCCCACTACTGTCCCTTCTCTCCCTGTGGGTCTCCCCTAAGCATCACACATTCTCCGTGCTGACCCCAGTCCCCTTGGAATTACTGATCACTTAATCTCTTGGTGACCTTACTCTCCTAGGGAATGTCATCTTGCCTAGAAACTCTGGTGGTATAGCACTTAAGTGCTGTGTCTGCTAACCAGAAAGTTCGGCAGCTCAAATGCACCAGGTGCTTCTTAGATATTCTGTGGAACAATTCTACTCTGTTCTACAGAGTCACTATGAGTCAGAATCGACTCTATAGCAGTAGGTTTGGTTTGGCTTTTTGTTTAATTTCCTATAGTGAAAGCTGGAGATGAAGGAACCTAATCCCTAATTCTGTTAATAGTTGCACGTCATGGGGCGAGCTCTGAAAACACTCAGAGTCCTAGTTCCTTTATCTGTAAAACAGAGATAATGGTATTTATTTTATAAAGTTATTGTAAAGAATACATAAAGTCAGGTACTTAAAACTACCACAGACAAAAGCTTGACTCCTAGGAAATACTGATTAATATTTAGGAGACAATATCCAGATTATTGGTTCTGACCTAAGCTGCTAAGTCTAATAAAACTTTCAAGACAGGAAGATAGAGGACATTTTTTTCAGTGGGTGTTAGAGACATTCCTTCACACGGAGGCAGAGTGCATGAGAATCAGTGGAATATTCTGGGCTGCAGTGTACATCTGTGGGGCACCAACCTCAGCAGCCCTCCATGGAAGCCCTGAAGATAGGCATCATTTGTGAAATTGAGGTAAAAATAATCCCCACATCAGATGATGGGATGATTTAGTGAAACAGCAGACCACCAATCACTGTAAGAAAATGAATTAAAATTAACATAGATACTCATTGATCTGGCTCTTTCTGATGGTCAAGGAAAAGCTCTCTATAGGGTTTAATATAATCACAATACAGTTAACTGAAGACTAGAGGAGTAAGTTGGGGAAATCTTTCTCTGGTTCCTTTATGTCTCCATTCACATTGTTCAAAGATGTTATGATTGTTGGCCAAACTTGTTCCAGTACAATGTACAGGGAGGTGACAAGTGTGAATCAGTGTCCTAGTGGTAGAGAAGCCCGTGTATACAAGGACTGCCAATTAAGTTTGTGAATTCATCCTTAAAAAAAGCCACATACCTCACTGCTGAATATCACCACAGTCACCTTCGATGTACTCCCATTGGTGCCAGCCCCTAGTCCACTCTTCAAAGCAATTTTGGAACTCTTTTCCTAGAAGGACCATTGAAGCTGTGATGCTATTACCCCTGATGTCCCAAATGCCATCTAAATGTCTCCCTTTCAGTACTGCACTCACTGGGGGCCAGGTCAGGGGTCAATATGGGAAAGTTTACTGGCTAAAAACTCCCTCACAGACAGCTATACAATGAAGTTCACGAACTTAACCACTGTGCCACTGTGCCACCACACACAATGGCCATTCCAGAAACAGTTCCAAAATTGCTTTGAAGGGTGGACTAGGCACTGGCATGAGTACATAGCTTCCCAAGGGGAGTGCTTCAAAGGTGACCATAGTTGTTGTCATGGATTGAATGTGTTCCCTAAAAAATCTGTAACAATTTGGCTGTGCCGTAATTCCAGGTATTGTGGGTATTGTGTGATGTCCCTCCGTGCTGGAGTTCCTTCCTCTATGACGTTACTAAGGGTGGATGGGCGGCAGTTGTGTTGGTAGAGCAAGATTCAATGTGCAAGTTTGTTTTGTGCCTCACAGCGGTCTCTTGAGCTATAAAGGGAAAAATCTGGAAGAGATATTTGGGAACCTCACACCATCACGCAAGCAGCACAGGGAGGAGAGCTCCTCATTCACCTGAGGCTCCTGCGACAAAATGCTCCCTGATCAAAGACTGATGCAACACAAGGACTTTCCTCCAGAGCCCACAAGGGGAAAAGCCTTCCCCTGGAGCAGACATCCTGAGTTTGGCCCTGTAGTTTACCGGACTGAGTAAGAATAAACTTGCTTTTGTTAAAATCATCCACTTTTTGGTACTTCTGTTAGAGCAGCGCTAAGCCAACTAAAACAGTGATATTCAGCAATGAGGGACATAGCACTTAAAACAATTAAGTTCGCGGAATTGTCAGACCTCGTATTGAACACTAAGCATTGTCTAATTTCCTCAGATCAAGCTCTGTATCTATAAGGTGTGTTACAATTTCATAGTAGTTTGGAGAACTGAATCTGGACCCAGAAAGACAAGTTAAAATCCTGACTCAGCCACTGATGAGCTGAGTGAGTTTGTGCCGTTGCCTTAATATGTCTGATCTCTAGTTTCCAAATAGAGCAACAAAAAACATACACATTGCTTGTGGTAGCAGGGACATGTGGAGAGATGGAAAAAAAAAACACAAGCTGTTTATAGCCCTGAACCACTGAACTAAGTAACCCTGGGACTGTCCCATTCCTCGGTTTCTTCTGAGACAGTAAGTGCCCTTGTTGTTGAAATCAGATTTTTGTTGGATTTTCTCCTAAAATCTCAAAGCATCATGATTAGTTTATTTCTTCTTAATATTTCAGAAAGTGAGCTAATAGTTAAAAGAGCAGAGCACAGAACTGGTTTGACCTTGCGCTTGTATCACTTTTGCTCTTATGTTCTGTACTCTGTGTGCGTGTGTGTGTGTGTGTGTGTGTGTGTGTGAGCGTAATTATATAGAAACCTCACAAGACATGCCCTCCAACCCCCCCCCCAAAAAAAATTGAGATTAGTTTCCTTCCCACTACACTGGAGGTATACACTGGGGAATAGATAGCAAATGAAACGTGTCAATGGCCGGTTTGTCATCTACTAAACATCCGTTTTCTTTTCCTTCAAACTCTAGAAACAGACCAGTCACCTGGTTTTCCATGGGAAAAAATGTTACAAGTCCTGAAAACTCCTTGCACCTATAAATCTCTTTGGCAGTATTCCCGCCCTGTAGTATTACAGGATAATCACTCGACTCCAGTAGCCTTGGAAGACTGGGAGCTTTGTCATTTCCTGGGTCAAGGGTCATTGTTTGTTCCTGGCAGAAACCTGGTCAGAAAGAATTCATTGATTTGTAATCCTGAGTTAATACACTCCAACCGTTTAAATGTGGGACATTTACTGGGAAAAATAACTCCACACAACTCGGAGTTCCTAAAGGACAGTGGGACAACTTTTTAACAAAGTAACTGGGCACCCTTTGCGAATGAGGGCTAATTTTCAATGTGTGGATCGAAGACACAAGTATGTCTGCAAACATCTTGAAAGGTTACAAAGGTCAAGATCATGGCCTGATCTGTGGCCAAAATAGATGGTATTTTACAGGTGTCCCCCTTGTTGCTTCTCATTAGTGCCTTGCTTTGCATTCTTAAATCGTTTATATTAGCCAAATTAGAAGAAGAAACATCATCTGGGCCTCGTTCCAAGAAATCAAACATGAATAACCCAGGGTAACATCTGTGTCAAATTAACGGTTTGTTAGAACATCACTTAATCTACCTGAGTAGGTAAACATCACATTTTTCATTGTTTCTAGAATTTTCTGAGACACTGTGACTCAGCTGACTTTTCCAGTGGTACCTTACTTCTCCTACTGTAGACTTTCAGAGTAACACTAAGTTAGATTCTAAATTAAATGGATTCACATATTTTAACAAGCATATTTTCCTTTGTTATTCTGGTCTTTTGGTGGCTCCTTTCTTCTGACAATAGGTCAAATTATGAAAATCCACATTTGCATCCATTTACAAAACGATAGAGGTTTATCAGGAAAAAAGTGCAAAAGAACTTTCAGATCTCTGCGTAACTTGACATTTTTTTAGCAACATTTGCTAAGAGTGATAACCCTCAGCGACATTCAAGTTTATGAAGGGGACAGGCCAATGGACGAACTTTCTAGGGGTCATCATTTTGTCCTTTGCCCCTTTCCCATTTAAACACCACAGATAAGTGTTTCCAACTCTTCTCAGATCATTCATGTGTCACATTTTTAAACATGAAGCCCATGAAGCATGCTGAATGGAAATGCGATGATTGTTGACATAACTCTGGGGGATACAAATGGTAGCTGACATACTTGGCTGCTAACTGAAAGGTTGGGAGTTTGAATCCACCTAAAGGCAACTCAGAAGAAAGGCCTGGTGGGTGATCTACTTTCCAAAAATCAACCGTTGGAATCCCCATGGAGCGTGTTTTTAGTGACACACATGGGTACTTGTTAATCAGAGTCAACTGAGAGACACTTGGTTTGACTTGTGCTGATATAACTATAGGAGACTGTTGCTCATTGTCTAATGGAAAGGCAAGGAAGAAAGGGTTTGATTCCCCCTTGTCTGCTGACATGTATACTCCTAAGAGAAGCCGTGATGGCATCCACCAGGACACACTTTATTTGACTGACTTGGAAGACTGACAAGGTGGAGACCCTTGAATTATAAGTACTTCTGATGTGTTTCATAGCCATTGGAAATGGTATTATGTATATGTGCCACTGGCCTATATTGTCAGGTTGTCCTTATTTTTCAGGAAGCCATATGAGGCACTGAGAGGAACTTTATGAAAACACTGTTTTTTAGGTTCCCAGTAGCTGATTCATTTGTATGAGAATGGAAAGCAATGGAATTGGTACCCATGTGTCCTTCTGTGCTGTTCTTCACTGCAGCCATAGACAACACGTGGAGGGAGATAAGAAGGTCTAAGAACCTATCATGCTCCCAGCTGCCTCCACAACCATCCGAAGAAATTAAAAGATACAGAGCCAGTGTCGGGGTCCACAATAGGGGCGGTGGTAAATAAAGAGGAAAGAAGAAATCTAAAATTAATAAGGAGCAATGATTGGTGTTTATGGGAAAAAGAGGGCCCTAGAGGCACATTGGTTAAGAGCTTGACTGCTAACCACAAGGCCAAAAGTTTGAATCCACCACCCTCTTCTTGTAAATGCTATGAGGCAGTTCTACTCTGTCCTACAGGAGTGCTATGAGTCAGACTCAATGGGAAAGCAACAAAGGCAATGCCTATGAGGACAAGAGCAGTGCTCTACAAATTTAATTCTCTGAACATTATAATCCCCTTTTGGGTGCATAACAAAAGGAACAATAGCCTCAGATTCACCCTTGGTAACTCTGGGTAGATAACAGTGGGACACCTCACCTGGCCACTGTTGGTTGCATGACTGCGTTCACTGGGTTCCCCTGGTAGAGAAGGTGAACTTTCACTTTGTTGACAATAGGGACCACTTACTTTACTCAGGGCATGGATAGATTAGGAGGCCTAAGGAAACTCACACAGCTAGCCCTAAAACAATGCACCTTCCTACACTCTGGAGAAAGACCCGGATCCCCAAGTATCTACAGGCATGTGTGGTCATTGGGGGGACCATTATGAGCTTTGGTGAATAATACCATAGCCTTGAGATGGGTGAATGGCAGTGATGAGGAACCCTTTCAAAGATGCTGTGCACATCCCGGCTTCACAAAAATTAGACGTTCTGGGTGGGAGTGGGACAGTATGACTGGGCCTGGTAGGCTTGGCCTGCCCTCCCTCCCTCTCTTCCTCTCTTCTTCCTTCCTTCCCTCCGCCCTCCCGCAAATATCTACCGAGAGCCACTGCATGCAAAGCACTCTGTTGAGAACAGTGAGCGATGACAGACAAAACCAGACACACCATCGTCCATGTCATCAGTGGGAGTCAGTCCTGGGGGTCCTTCAGTTTTGCACGCCTCTTTGCAATTATCACTAAAACATTCTCAACTTTTGGGGGGACAGGACATAAATTTCCATGATTCAGAACAGAAATCTGGATCTTCAGAGTTTTTGCTAACTGCTCGTAATCTGGTATAACAAACTTCAAGCAATAAAAGTTCATCAGACTATACCCTTCAATGTTCCTCAGAGAGACAGACGGAGAGAGGAAAGATGCCTTCTGGGACCCAAAGCTGTGGTCACCCACATCTGAGATTTCCCCAAACAACCCTTATGCATTTCCAGATACAGAAAAATATTGCCACAAGAGAGGGTTGTTCTTTCCAAGTCATAAAGGATGAACAACCTATTGACAGAGAGTGAGCTCTTTTGGCCCCAGTGCTTAAGCCAGAATTTTCAAAGCAAATATTTTCAACCCTCCACTTGTAACAGTGTTTACAGAGAAAACACACCCTGTGTTTGCTGTGGGGTCTGGAATGTAGCCTTCCAAATAAAGGCAATGGGGGCATTCCTGGTAGAAAGCAGGCCAGTGGCAGGGCAGGACACAGTCATTCTTCCTAGTCACATCTCTGAGAAAACCGCCATCTATGTTTCCAGTGACCTTGCCCCGTATTTTGGATACAAGCTGGGCTGGTGGCCATGTCTGTAATCACTGAATCAACAGCATATTAATGGTAACTATTTGAGAGATGAAAACCCTGATGGCATGTTGGTTAAGTGCTATATCTGCTAACCAAAAGGTCAACAGTTTGAGTCCGCCAGGCACTTATTGGAAACTACTGGGGACAGCTCTACTCTGTCCTACAGGGGTCGCTGTGAATCAGAATCAACTCGATGGCAGTGTTTTTGTTTTTTTTTTCTTTTTCTTTTTTTTTGTTTTTTTTGGTTTGTTTGAGAGATATGGAGGGATTGAAGATCCTCTCTCAAGTTGTTTTTTCTGAACAAGGCTGCTCTTCCAGCCTTCGCTTGGTGGCCACACTCAGAACAAATGTGGCTCCAGCCAGCTGCCTCGGCCTTTTCCTCTTTCTTGAAGACAACAAAGCCCTACAGCACGCCACTGACTCTTACTTGCTGCTTTTAATGCCATTATTTTTATTGAACAGGATTCTAACCACTCAGGGCTAACTGTTACTGTTTTATCTCAGGGTGCATATAGGAGTAATGTCATTACTGCCTAGACAGAAACCAGTCAATGGTCCGGGTAGCCTGTGTTTTCCTCTTATCAGCTCATGCCTGTTTTATTTCATCCTGGAGCATCAATAGACCTATGTCCAGGTCAAGTCTGATTCATAGCAACCCTAAAGGATGGAATAGAACTGCCCCTTAGCATTTCCAAGGAGCGGCTGGTGGATTTGAACTGCCCTCTTTTTGGTTAGGAGCCCAGCTCTTAATCACTGTACCACCATGGCTCTAGAGTATTAATAAGAAGTGATTGTGCGTGTATATAAAACCAAAAATCAATGGCTATATGTCCATTTTGACTCATAGTGACCATATGGCAACACATTCATCCAAACACAAAATAAAGAGACTTAAAATCTGTTTTGATGTATTTTGTTTCATTAAGAAAGCCAGGCGATACAGTAGTTATGGACTCATCTACAAAGTAAAAGGTTGGCAGTTCGAACCCATCAGCAACTCTACAGCAAAAAGATTTGGCAGTCTGCCTCTGTCAAGATTTGCAACCTTGGAAACCCTATGGAGCAGTTCTACTGTGCCCTATAGGGTCACTATGGGTTGACGTTGACTCTACTACAGTGGGTTTGGTTTGGTTTATTTTGTTTCATTAGTTTGTAATAGATAAGTGAGGATGGCAAGATCATGTCTTACACACTTTAGACCAGTTGTCAGGAGAGATCAATCCCTGGAGAAGTACATCATACTTGTAAAGCAGAGGTTCAGAGAAAAAGAAGGCCCTCAATGAGATGGACTGACACAGTGGCTGCAACAACGGGCTTAAGCATAAAAAACAATTGTTGGCGTGGTGCATGCCAAGCAGTGCTCTGTTTTGTTGTGCACAGGGTCCCTATGACCGAACTGACTTGATGGCACCTCACAATAACAACAGGGAATGTTATTTCAAAGGTTGTTTCTGATATTCATCAGGGATTGAGAAGACATTGTGTGCTACCATTTTAAATAACAGTTGTATTTGTTCAATTTGTCACTAGTTTACTCACTTTTTCAAAAATACTTACTAAGCTCACACTATATATCAGGCACTAGAGGTACAACAGAAAAAGAAATCAACTGAATCAACTGTATTGCTTATTCTCATGGAGCTAAGAATCTAGTGAGTGAGATTATTTCTGATAAGTCACCTACTAATCAAATGTTGATAAATTTGTATTAAAATTCAACAGGAAAGCTTGTCTTCAAGGGAGCATTCCACAAATACTTTGTAATGCAAAACATCAGCTCTTAAACATCTATCTGGCATTTGGTTTGGCCAGGTGTATCAGGTTTTATCAAAGATAGCCACATTTTTGCTCTCAAGCATGAGAATGCCTACCTTCTCTAAAGCGTCTTGAAATGATCCTGATGTAAGTACACGTGCCTTCAAGTTTAAGACAGTGAAAGTACTTTGCTTTACGTCACAGAGTACTGACACATTTGTAGAGGCGTGCATGGGGTCTGTGTATGCTAGAATTGACTCAATAGTACCCAGTGACAGGTATGAATCTGAAAAACCAGAACAAACATACAGTCAACTAACCAAACTCAGTATAGATGCTTTTCTAAAAGCATGGGAATACAGTGGAAGTTACAAGGGTTGGGTCCACCAGGAAAGGAATTAACAAGGTTTCCAGGAACTGGATCTCAAGGTAAATAGAATTAACCAGAGAAAAGAAGAAATGGCCAGGAAAAAAGTGTCAATTCAGAGAGAGTTAAAGACATAGTCCGCCAGATTTCTCTGATTGTTTGGGCATCCTTCCCATGGAAATAAAATGTCAGTTTTCTAGGCATTCTCCTGGACCCTTACTCAGAAGAACACACAGCAAAGGACAAGGAAGATACCATTAAGCCTTCCCACCACAAGCCAAGCTGTATCCTGCTAGGTGGGCCTGGACTGATTGTCGTGAAACAGGCTGGTAGCAAAATAAAAGGGGAAGAGAAAATCGCTGAGATCCTGAGGCTCATGACTCAAAAAAGTCAACTGACTTGAGAATACAAGTAACAGTGATCTGAAAGGACTGTGTTAGGGGACAAACCAACAAACCAAACCAAAGCCCACTAGCATTCAAGTCAATCCTGACTCATAGTGACTCTGTTGGACAGAGTTGAACTAACCTACAGAGTTTCCAAGGAGTGGAATTATGGCTGCCAGCATTTTGGTTAGCAGCCATATTTCTTAACCACTCTGTCACCAGAACCAACAGGGTCTTCTACTTTTTTCATTCTTACTTGGTACTATTGGGAAGAATAAGCCCTCAAATATTATTGATTCACTGGCTAAAGTCAGAGACATGGCCCTTTCATTATATTTCTCTTTGATGAAACTTATTTTACATTATCTCATTGTTGGATTGTAGTTCTGGAAGACATCTTCAAAAGGCACTAATCCAGCACTTTCATTTTAAAGATTAGAAACTTCAGCTGCGAGTGGTGAGACAGTTTGGTCAAGAACGTAGTTAGGAGTCAACGTGAAATGAGAAACCAGATCTTCTGACCTCCCCAAGATTAGACAGTGCCTTGGAACTATTTCTACTGGGTTTGAGTGTGTGCTCTTTACCATATCTCTGTATGTTTCTTCTGTATAATAGAAATTGTAATACTTTGCAGGCTATTGTGAAAAACAGATGAGAAAATCTATGAAAAACATGGAGTAGAATTCCTGAATCTTCACAGGTGCTCACCTTTGCTGAACTTTTCTCAGTAAAAACCATGCTACTCCTTAAAATGCTAGAAACAGAAATACTGCAGTCTAGCAATCCACCCCCAGGAATATATACTAAAGAAACAAAAGCCATCACACAAATAGACACATGCACACCCATGAGCATTGCAGGATTATTTACAATAACCGAAAGAAGGAAACAACCTAAGTGTCTATTGACACACAAATGAGTAAACAAATTACAATACATAAACACAATGGAATACTATACAACAATAAGAACAAATGACGAAACTAAAAACATCTCACGACCTGGATGAATACAGGTCTGGCAATTAAGTTCACGAATTGACACTAGAAAAAGAGCTACATACCTCATTGCTGAATGTCACTACAGTCACCTTCAAAGTACTCCTCTTGGGAAGCTATGCATCAACACCAGTGCCTAACCCACCCTTTGGAGCAATTTTGGAACTCTTTTACCGGAATGGTCACCAGAGCTGTCATGGTACTACCCTTGAGGTCCTGAATGTCATCAAAAGGTCTTCCTTTCAATATTTCCTTTATCTTTGGGTAAAGAAAAAGTCACTGGGGGGCAGCTCAGGTGAGTAGGGGGATTTTCCAATACAATTATTTGTTTACTGGCTAAAAACTCCCTCACAGGCAACTATTCAATTAAGTTGGCAAACTTGCCACCATGCCGCCGTGTGCAGTGGCCATTCCAGAAAGAGTTCCAAAATTGTTTTGAAGGATGAACTAAGCACTGCCATCAGTGCCTAGCTTCCCAAGGGAACTACTTTGGAGGAACTGTGGTGATATTCAGCAGTGAGGTACCTAGCACTTACAGCAGTTAAGTTCACAGACTTAATTGTTGGACCCCCTATGGAGGGCATTATGCTGAGTGGAATAAGTTCATGGTAAAAGGACAGATATTGTTATGAGACCACTATTATAAAACACCAATAAGAGGTTTCCACACAGGAAGAAGCAGTCCTTGATGGTTGTAAGTATGGGGAAGATTATGGAGGGGAAACTGCTAACCAGACAGTAGACAAGCTTTAATGCTGGTGAAGAGAAAGACAACATATAATATAGGGAAAGGTAACACAACTTGACCATGAACAAGTCTGAGAAGGTTCCTAGACATATCCAAACACTTTGAAGGACTGAATTACTGGGACTGAAAGCTGGAGACTGTAGCCTCAGGGATGTCTTGGTTAAGTAGCATAACATGATTCATTTAAAAAATGTTCTAGCATTCAAAACTGATTTGGATTGTATACTTTCAATAAATTACAATAAAAAAGTCAATACTTAACAAACAAACAAACAAATAAAACTTCTATATCCTACTCTAGTGAGCAGGGTCCTAAAAGCTTATGAATGGCCGTCTAAGCTCCAACTATTAGTCCCAAAACATTTGGAGCAAAGGAGAATGAAGGCATCCAAAGACAAGAGGAAAATATTAGTCCAAAGGACTAATGGAATACATGACCATAACCTCCACAAGCCTGCCTTGAAGAACTAGATGGTGTTCAGCTGCCACCACTGACCAATCTCACAGGGATCACAACATGGGGTTCCAGGAAGAGTGCGAGAAAAACATAGAAAAATGTCAATTCACAAAAGAGACCAGACATACTGCTCTGATGGGAACTGGAAAAAACTCCAAGACTGTGGTCCCTAGATACCTTGCTTACTCAGAGCTGGAGCTACTCTTGAGGTCTACCTTTCAACTAAAGACTCCCAACCCCACTGCCACTGAGTTGGGTCCAACTCATAGTGACCCTAGAGGTCAGAGCAGAATTGCCCCATGGGAGATTCCAGGGAGTACCTGGTGGATTTGAAATGCAAAGACTAGGCAGACCTATAAAACAAACAATAACACATGTGTGGAATGTGCCTCTTCATTCAATCAGGTATATGAAACCAAATGGGCAACAGTGGCCCAACAGCAAAGAGAAGAAGGCAGGTAAGGACGGGAAAACTAGATAGATAAACACTGAGAACCCAAGGTAGGAAGAAAAAGGGGAGAGTGATTGCAACCAACATCACAAAACAATTTGTGTTTAAATTTTTGAGTGAGAAACTAATGTGTGCTGTTATCTTTCCCATAAAACACAACAAAATGGCAATAATTAGAAAAGCTACGTGAATTGTGAAGAGATTGCAAATAAGGCATTTTAGAGCATGACTTCTGAAGCCTGTCTAAAACAATGGACACAATCAATGCAAGATGAATCTGAGACCTGAAGGAAATCACACACACATGCACATACCAGCATACACATTAGCACATGTATATAAAATCTCCAATTTTCACTGAATCCACTCAAACTCATGGCAACCCAACGTGTGTCAGAATAGAACTGTGCTCCAAAGCGTTTTCAGTGATTGTTTTTTTAGGAAGTAGATGACCAGGTCAATGGCAGTGTCCTCTGGGTAGACTCAAACCTTTAACCTTTTGGCAAGCATCTCCGTGCATTAACTATTTGTTTCACCCGAGGAATCCTGAGAGTGTGTGTGTGTGTGTGTGTGTGTGTGTATAACTAAAAAAACAAACCCATTGCCATTGAGTTGATTCTGACTCAGCAATCCTAGTATAAAACAGAGTAGAACTGCCCCATTGGGTTTCCAAGGATCACCAACATTTAGTTTAGCAGATGGAGCTTTCAACCACTATAATATTGATATATCATATGTATATGATATATCCTATATGTATGTTTTTCCCCAAAGTGAAAACTGACCAGATATTTGAAATTCCTGGTAAATGCTCTAGTAATACCAATTGTATTAATGATGTATACTGTTAACCGAGTACTCACTATATATCTGTTAGGCCTTCCTGGGTGGTATATATGGATAAGTGATGGGTGACTGACCAAAAGTTTGGAGGTTCCAGTTTACCCAGGGGTGCCTGGGCAGAAAAGTTTGGGAATCTACTTCCAAAAGATCATAGCCCTTGAAAACCTATGGAGTACAGATCTCCTCGGAAGCACATGGGATTGCCATGAATTGGAATCGACTTGACAGCCACTAGTTTACATGGTAGGTATTGTGCCACGTAAATTGTTTACATTAATTCTAATTCTTTCAGTAGTCTGGTGGAGCACTGCATGGGTGAGGAAACCAAGGGGGCATTGTGTTGAAATAACATTACCAGCGGACCAGAAACTACAGAAGGATTTAGATGGAAGCTTTAGGAAACCTTAAACTCACAGGTTTCTTTTTTTGGTTGTTGCTTTGGTTTTTCCTTGTGGATTGAACAGAAAGAGGTGATTTCTTAATCCTTTCCAGCACAAATACCTAGCCACTTAAAGTAGCAGCTGTTCTCCTTGGATGTTCAATGGGTGGCATTGCTAGGCTCAGTTGGTTGGGACAATAAACCTCGGTGATGTAAAACGTGAGCAAAGGGGCCAGATGATAAGTCCCTCCAATCACACAGCTGCTGAGGGCTTTGAGCAGCTAACCCTAAGGTCAGGCTTAACTGGATTCAGAGCTAGATGAACTCTGATCTGTTGATTAGCCACTACTTGAAAGTGTAAGGAAAAAAGTGTGAAGGTGAAAGGTCAGGAGTATAAGCTTTTCTCCTTCTTTTCTGTGCTTCTAAATCTCCCCACTGAGGGCTTTCTTTTATTCAGGTCTAGTATATTCACTTTATTTATTTATTTGAGTATAGGGAGGGTGAGCAGGCTAGGAAGATTGAGTAAAGGAAGGTGAACCAGCTAGGGAGAATCAGTAAGGGGAGGGTGAGCAGGCTAGCAAGACTGAGTAAAGGGAGAGCCAGCAGCCCCCACTAGTCTGTAGACGGGTTTCGGCTGAGCTTCCAGACTCAGACAGACTGGGAAGAAGGACCTGGCAGTCTACTTCTGCAAAGAACTAGCCAGTGAAAACCTTATGAATAGCAGTGAAACACTGTCAGATATAATGCTGGAAAATGAGCCCCCCAGGTTGGAAGGCACTCAGAAGACAACTGGGGAAGGGCTGCGTCCTAAAAGTAGCATTGACCTTAATGACGTGGAAGGAGTAAAGCCTTCAGGATCGTCATTTGCTGGTGTGGAACACAACTCAAAATGAGAAGAAACAGCTGCAAACATCCATTAATAACTAGAACATAGAATGTATGAAGCATGGATCTGGGAAAATCGGAAATCATCAAAAAGTAAATGAAATACATAAACATTGATATCCTAGGCGTTAGTGAGCAGAAATGGACCAGTATTGACCATTCTGAATGTGACAATCCCATGGTCTACTATGCTGGGAATGGCTACTTGAAGAGGAACTGTGTTGCATTCATCATCAAAAAGAACATTTCAGGATTTGTACTGAAGTACAGTGCTGTCAGTAATAGAATAATATTCATATGCCTACAAGAAATGCCAGTTAATGTGACTACCATTCGAATTTGCACACCAATCACTAAGGCCAAAAATAAAGAAACTGAAGAATTTTAAAAGCTATTGCCCCCGTCCATAAATCATAATGGAGACCAACTCTTGGATAGGAATGGATTGGAGTTGGAGACGCAGAGTGACCGTATCATGTGTGTACTTTATGGTTACACACACCTATAGGATGTTGTCCTGCTGACCTCTTACTAGAGGAAGGAGAGTGGGTGGAAAGGAGGGGATAGGAGATTGTTGGGAGGATAAGACATGTATGGAGTAGAGAGAAGAGTGTGCTGTCACCAGGCAGGGAAAGCAGTGGGAGCTGCAAATAGGTGGGCATGCAATTTAAATGGGAATGTACATTTTCATTCAATCATAATTAAAAAAAAAAAAAAAGCTTCTATGGTCCGAAATTAATGCAATGTGAAATCAGGATGCATTGATAGTTACTGGTGATTGGAATGCAAAAGTTGGAAACAAAGAGGGATTGGTTGTTGGTAAATACAGCCTTGGTGATAGAAACAATGCCAGAGATTGCACAGTAGAATTTTGCAAGACTAATGACCTCTTCATTGCAAATTCCTTTTTTAACCAACACAAACAGCGACTGTACACATGGACCTCACCAGATGGAAACACACAGGAATCAACTTGACTACAGCCGTGGAGTAAGATCATGGGAAAACTCCATATCAGTGGTCAGGACAAGAGCAGGTGCCGACAGTGGCACAGAAGATCAACTGCTGATATGCAAATTCAAATTGGAACTGAAGAAAATTAGAACAAGCCCATGAGAGCCAAAGTATGACTTTCAGTATATCCCTCCTGAGTTTAGATACTGTCTCAAGAACAGATTTCATGTGTTGACCGCTAATGACCAAAGACCAGATGAACTGTGGAAAGACATCAACCATGAAGAGAGCAAGAGGTCATTAAAAAGACAGGAAAGAAAGGAAAGAGCAAATTGAATGTCAGAAGAGACTCTGAAACTTGCTCTTTAAAGTCAAGCAGCTAAAGCAAAATGTAGGAATGATGAAGTAAAAGAATTGAGAATATTTCAAAGGGCAGTTCGAGAAGACAAAATAAAGGATTATAATGACTTGTGCAAAGAGCTGGAAATAGAAAATCAAAGAGAAGAACATGTTCTGCATTTCTCAAGCTAGAAGAAAAAATTCAAGCTTCAAGTTGCAATGGTGAAGGATTCTACAGGAAAAATATTAAACAACTCAGAGAGCATCAAAAGAAAATGGAAGGAATACACAGAGTCATTATGCCAGATAGAACTAGTTGATGTTCAGCCATTTGAAGAGGTAGTATATGATCAGGAACTGGCGGTACTAAAGGAAGAAGTCAAATCTGTGTTGAAGGCACTGGTGAAAAACAAGGCTCCAGGAATTGATGGAATATCAATTGAGATATTTCAATAAACAGTGCAGAAGTGCTAGAAGTGCTCACATGTCTATGCCAAGAAATTTAAGGACAGCTACCTGGCCAACTGACTGGAAGTGATCCATATTTATTCCCATTACAAATAAAGGTGATCCAACTGAAAGCAGAAATTACTGAACAATATGATCAATATCATACACAGGTAAAATCTTGCTCAAGATCATTCAAAAGTGACTGCAACAGTATATTGACAAAGACTTGCCAGAAATTCAAGCTGGATTCGGAAGAGAACATGGAACCAGGGGTATCACTGCTGGTGTCAGATGGATTTTGACCAAAAGCAGAGAATACCAGAAAGCTGTTTACCTATGTTTCATTGACTATGCAAAGGTATTCAACTGTGTGGATCATAGTAAATTATGGCTAACCTTGTGTAAAATGGGAATTCCAGAACACTTAATTGTGTTCTTAAGGAATCTGTACACAGATCAAGATGCAGCTGTGTGAACAGAACAAGGGAACACTGCATGGTTTAAAGTCAGGAAAGGTGTGTGTTGGAGTTGTATCCTTTCGCCATACCTTTTCAATCTGTGTGCCAAGCAAATGATCCAAGAAGCTGGGTTATATGAGGAAGAATGAAGCATCAGGAGTGGAGGAAGACACCTTAACAACTTGCATTGCACAGATGACACAACCTTGCCTGATGGAAGTGAAGAGGACTTGAAACACTGGTGAAGATCAAGGACCACAGCCTTCACATCTCAACATCAAGAAAACAAAAATCCTCACAACTGGATCAATAAGTAGCATCTTAATAGATAGAGAAAGGACTGATGTTGTCAACTATTTCATTTTACTTGGGTTCACAATCAACACCCATGGCAGCAGCAGTCAAAAAATCAAAAGACTCATTACACTGGGAACATCTGCTGTATCAAAAAGTAAAGACATCACCTTAAAGACTGATGCAAGCTATGGTCTTTTCAATTGCATCATACGCATGCCAAAGCTGGACAACGAACAAAGAAGACAGAAGAAGAATTGATGTCTTTGAATTGTGGTGTTGGAGAAGAATATTGAACGGACTGCCAAAGAAGAAGCAGAGCTGTTCTGGATGAAGTATAGGTAGAGTGCTCCTTGGAAGCAAACATGGTAAGACTGTGTCTTACATACTTTGGACATGTTGTCAGGAAGAATCAGTTCCATCATGGCTGAAAGAGTAGAGGGTCAGTGAAAAAGAGGGTGGCCCTCAACAAGGTAAAGTGACACAGTGGCTGCAATGTCAGGCTAAGCATAAAAACAATTGTGGACATGGTGTAAGACCAGGCAGTGTTTCCTTGTGTTATGCATAGGGTTGCTATGAGTCAGAACCAACTGGATGGAACTTAGCAACAACAGTAACATTTTTATTTTCATCATCCTTTGGAGTACCTTAATGTTCCAGCCCTAACCCAGTCCCAGCCCGAATCATGGTTAGTGGAGTAAAGTGGTACTGCTTCTAGAATCAGACCAGGAAATGATATCAAGAGCCCACCACAAAGGCAACACAGGATACCTGGCAGTGGGGTGGTTAAAGTGCAGAGCTGGTAACTGAAAGTTTGGCAGTGGAAACCCACCAGCCACATCTTGGCGGAAAGATGTGGCAATCAGCTTCTGTCCTGCATGGTTGATATGAATTGAAATCAACTGGTTGGCAAGGGGATTATAAAGGCAACACAAAGTATTTGTAGATACATATTCAATAATTATCATAGTTATTTTCTTCCACAGAATTCTAATGAAGTAGGCAATCTTAGAAGGGTGGGAGCCTGAGGATGAATGGGTCTGAGTGAATTGTCATGAATTATATATTCTGCCTACCTTTACAAACTGTACCTCATTTAATCCACCCGTAAGTAATTATCCTGATTATATGACAATTTTTAGTCCCCTTTTAGAAAAGGAGCTCAGAGAAGTCAACCATTCATTTAATGCCATGCAGCAGTAAGTAGTAGTGGTGATACTAGAAACCCAGCTCTGCCTGATTCCAGCTGCTGCGTGCTGTATTGAACCCTGTGTTCATAGCTCAGAATTTGGAGGTATCATGAAAAACTTCCAGGAGAAGGTGGAAATTAAGTTACAAAGCAGAGAAGGGAAAAGACGTAGCTTGATGGACGGCTGATATTTATGTCTGGCTTCTGGGAATTGCTGACACTGGATTGGCTAAAATCAGAGGCATGCCTGGATTGAAGTGAAAGGCACCAGGGCACTAGTAATCTAGAAGGTAGAACAAGACGAGTGAAGAGAGGAAGCTGAAAGATTAAAGGAAAGCTCTTTGAGTTTCAAGCCAAACTAAGCAAAGAGGCTCAAGAGGTCCTGTGTGTATTATAAAGACAGAACAATCTTAGTTTTGAGAGTCAACGAGCTCTCAATATACGAGTTAAACAGCAGGAGAAAGCCAACCAGATGGAATACCTGGGAAGATAAATGGCTATATCTAAAGTTTTTGTTCTGGAAACGAAGAACACCTGGTTGATTCCTGAAAGATAGCAACATTTCTACATAAATAAAGCAAATTCCATGGCAGAAAGGACAACTTGGTAGAGAAGAGAAGGATGGCAATTGAGGTTCACTCTGTTGGTTGTTGGTGTTTCATCTGCACTTTTCCATTTTTCATTCATGTACCATTTTTTCGTTTAACAAGTATCTTTTGGCACCTACTGTGTGCCAGGCTCAGTGTGGACACTGGGTGTGGAGGCAGTCCATTGGATACATCTAAGCTGTAACAGCCTAACAGCACATCATGTCTGCAGTGTCAAAAATACAGAGTTATCACCTGAATCTCAGTGAGGAGGCTATAAAGGTCATGATCGTTGAGTCAGCGAGGGAGCGTTCAGTGCAGACATTTAAGTACTTTGGAGAATGCCATGGGATCAATTAGAGGGAAGTGTTGATTGTGCTGAGCAAAATGGAAACAGACTAACTTAGGTTCTGAGAGGAAACCGATAGGAAATGTGGATGAGATCTGTAACGATGATAGTGGCTCCCATCTGGGAGCCCAGTGCTTCTTGACTGCTGGACGCTTTGTTAATTTGCCAGTCTGCATTACAACTCTGCAAGGAAGAAATTATTACCTTTATCTCAAGGAAGAAAACTAGGGCAACCTGCCAACAAGTTTGCCTGGGATAGAGGGGCTTTCCAGGGCACATGACTTTCAGGGCTAGTGTGGTAATTTTTAGCTACTGCAGAATTGGCTTTGATTCAAAGTAACCCTACATGCAACAGAATGAGACATTGCCAGGTTCTGTGCCATCAAGTCAATAACAGGTATGTCTCAGCCCATGTTTGTAGCCACTGTGTCAATCCATCTCATAAGGATATTGGTGTTTTTGCTGACCCTCTACTTTACCGAGCATGATGTCCTTCTCAGGGACAGGCACTCCCACGTCCAAAGTAAGTAAGACAAAGTGTCATCATGCTTGTATCTAAAAATCATTCCATCTGTGCTGGGAGAGACCTAGGCCTAGCAGGATGGAGGAAACCAAGGCTCATGGAAGTTAAATAGTATATTCACAATGTCATAATTAAAGGATCGAACTTATATTGATGTTGTTTTTTTCCCCCCCATACTCACGTATTTATACTTTCCTATGCTGTTTTGGTGGCACAGTGGCAAAGTTCTACGTCTGCTAACCCCAAAGCTGGCAGCTGAAATCCATCAGGTGCTCCTTGGAAACTCTGTGGAGCAGTTCTACTCTTTCCTATAACGTCACTATGAGTCAAAATCGACTCAGTAGCAGTTGGTTTGGGTTTTTTTTTAAAGGTTTTTATACTGTCTTGAAAATCCTGGTGATATAGCAGTTAAGTGCTACGGCTGCTAACCAAAAGGTTAGCTGTTCAGATCCTTTAGATGCTCCCGGAAACTCTATGAGGCAAGTTCTGCACTGTCTATAGGGTTGCTCGGAGTCACAACTTAGTTGATGGCAGTGGGTTTTGTTTTTTGTTTTATTTTTTTAAATACTGCCTTAGTCTTAAAAATCCAAACTTACCAATAGCAAATCATTCACTTTGGATAAACACAAACAGAGAAGAATTTATTTCTTGAAGCAAATAACATCTGTACTCTCTCTTAAGGTTTTTATTTCTGCAGTTTTGATGGCCAACACACTTCTACGACTGAACAGATTGCTGCCTAACAGCAACCTTCTTTAACACAGGTGGAATGTATATACATGTTCCACCTCCTAGTTTTCCAGTCGTCCTGTTGTAACCCCAAAGATGAGTGGTAGGAAAGACCTCACAAAGAGGTACCATCCACAGGAAACTAAACATCTGTAAGAAAATGACATGAAAAACAAAAGTCCAGCTGTTTTGTCCATAAGCTAAACACTCTGATCTTTGGGGACATCTGCAAAGTTAATGGAACTTTTTATTTTTATACAGATGGTCAGTGTCATGTAGACATAGCCATAAGTACACTTGGGAAGATAATGCATAGCAATATTGCACTAACTGTGTGATTGTCCAGGGGAACCTTTTCATAATGTTAACGTCTATGGACAGAATGAAGATTCACCTTATTGGCCTACGCTATTATACCAATTATATTTTATAGCATGTGATTATTGTGTTCCAGGACATATATTTTGACCCGGATACCCATGTCATGATGGAAATATTACGGATTTTGAAATTAGTTACTTTATAGCCCTATTTCTTTTTCAGGTGGAGTTGGTTGGATGCAGTCAGGAAGGGTAGAAAGAAGATGTTTCTTTGCTTCCTCAGGGTTCTTCTTCTTCTTCTTTTTTAAATAACTCAGCCAACTTATTTCAAATGCAGAATCCCAATAATTCAAGTTTTAAAATGATGTCACATTCTAACTAAATATAGTCCCAGGGCTCCATTTACTGTGCAATCAACACACCCCCTGTTTGACTGCGTGGGAAACAGCTGCATTATCTGCATTTTGCCAAGTAAACAAACTCGGCACCGTGTAATGGTGTTTGTTGTTTGCTAATGTGCTAGTGGTTAGAAACGGCAGAAAAACTCTAATTATACATTTTCATATAATGCGGAGGCGGTGTGGGGTGTGTTTCATTACTGGAAATACATACACAAACTAAATTTGTATATTTTGTCTGCTTCATGGTGGTTAGCCAATGAATATCATACGAAGCAGCTGAAATACATAGCATCAGTCCTTGACTGATGCGTTTCTCTCCATTGGACGCAGGATGTAAAGCAAAAATTATTATTTAATAGAAGAATTCCCTAAGGTGGCTTTGTCATCCCTACTTTACACAGAAGTCAAGGACGGCACAGAAAGGTAAAGTGACTTGCCCCTCGCACCCTACAAAAGCAAGCCAAACCTATTCTCACGGAGCTGACTGTGACCTGAGGTGATGTTAACATTTTACGGAGTAAAACTGGGCTCCATTGGGTTTTTTTGGCTATGATCTTTACCAAAGCAGCTTGCCAGGCCTTCCTCCTTGGTGCCACAGAGGTGAGTTTGAACCTCCAATCTACAGGTTAGCAGCTGGGAACTCCAGCCTGTGGCAGAACTAGTGTCTGAGCCTGGGTTGATCTAACTCTGGAGCCTTGGTTGCACAGTGCTTAAATGTTTGGCTGCCAACCAAAAGATGACCAGTTCAAATCTGCCAGCTGGATACAGGACCATATCTGGAGTGCCATTTTAAGTATTCAAATGGTGTCACCAAATCCTATAACAAATTAAAAGCTCTTTGTAAGCTATAGATGGCCAACATAGTCTTCCATGTGGTGTTAGACGAACACTCTCTAGACATCAAAAAACTACCTACCTAATGCCACTTGGTAACTCCATTAAACTGTGAGTAGCCTCATATCCTTCCTTTCAAATTTTCTCATTAAAAATATGCCACTGTGTTGTTTAAAATTCCCATCTTTGAAGTACAGATAATTGGAATTCCTTCAGCTGCAAATGTGTTAATGCACCAGAAACTGTGTTTTTCTGAGAATTGAGATGCTTTTCCAGTGGGTTTGAGAAAGACAAGACATCAGACCAAGGGGCAGATGTCTTTGGGTTCAATTTTACTTTGTTCTATAGGGTTGCTAGGAGTCAGAAATAATTCAGCAGCAATGGGTTTGGCTGTGGCTTTATTTGACCCTCAAATTCCCACTAATAGCCTTTCTAGTCAGCTGCCTGTCAAGCAAATATCTGATGTCAGAGATGTTGCTCTGCTGGGACCTAAAGGCTGGTTTAAGCCACTGTCAAATTCAAACCTGCATAGATTATTTTATTCCTCTTTTGTTCAAAACCCCTTCTACACAGAGATGGAAGAAGTACATGTTTGTTACACCAACTGTTTGCACACATCTAAAGTGATTCAGTCACTGAGTTAACACAGGTTGTTTTAAGCCAAGTGACACCTGTAAAGGAAAGTTATCTCCCTGCTCTTTCGGTCTAAATTCGAACTTCTTACTTACCAGCCTGGCCTATTGAAAACCTTCGTGTGTCGTAAAAAAATACATTGCCTTATAAATCACTTCCTTCCTGTAGGAGATTACAATTTTTTCTTTTTGCTGCCTAGCTGAAGCTCTTGAAGTTTTGTTTCTTCAGACGTAATCCAGTTACAAAGAGAGGTGAGTTTCACTTCAAAGGAAACAGCTAGGAAATCTAGGCTTGCAGATCACAAAACTGCGTCTGTAAGATTTGATGACGATTGAGATCTGGTTGACTTCTGCACTTTCCCTGTAAAAATTCACAGTGCATGAAACAGCGCATCCACCTTTTATGATTATGCCATTCGTCATTTCAACAATGTTTACAAACAAGTCAGAAACGTAGAACATCTGTGCCTTGGTCTGATGTCTTATCTTTCTCAAACCCACTGGAAAGGCATCTCAGCTCTCAGAAAGACACAGTTTCTGGTACATTTAAACATTTGCAGATGAAGGAATTCCAATTGCCCATGCTGCAAAGTTGGGAATTTTAAACCACACAGTGGCATATTATTAATAAGAAAATTTGAAAGGAAGGGTGATGAGGCGACTCACAGTTTAATGCAGTTACCAAGTGGCATTAGGTAGGTAGTTTTTTGATGCCTAGAGAGTGTTCATTTAACACCACATGAAAGACTATATTGGCAATCTATAGTTTACAAAGTGCTTTTAATTTGTTATAGGATTTGGTGACACCATTTAAATACTTGAAATGACACTCCAGATACTGTCCTCTATGGGTAGCCTGAATATGCAAAATAAGGTAGATAAACTTTTCCTGGCACTGCATGGACTGAAAAAGTAGCACTAAAACAATACTATTGTCGTCCCCAAGAGGTTTCCAACAAAGGACGGGAAAGACCAATGGCAATCTCATCCAGCTATGAAACCAAAATTTACAGTAGAGGTCTTTGTTAGAGGTTTTTCCTCTTTACCACAACTGTTCCAGACAACATCTTAACAATCAATTCTTCTAAGATGAAGTGTTTCATCTTGAGGTTTTTCCTTCTGGTTATTCATAACTGTAGTACCTCACCTTAGATCTAAAACATCGCCTCAGAGGTATGAGCTCACGGTGTAGGTGAAGGGGTCACTGCTGGGAGGTTCACCGAGTGAGAAGAATACTCAGGGAGTTCTGTGTGGGGTGCTAAGCAGTGTGGCTTGCTGGAGAGAAAACACAGACTTTGAAATCAAACTGCCTTGGGTTCAAATCTGGACCACTTCACTTATAGACCCTAAAGCATTTGGCATCTTAACATCTCTTGGCCTTTTAGTTTTCTTATTCCTGCAGTGGAGGTGAGGATGTCCTTTCCTCATAGAGTTGTTGTGCAAATCAATTGTAATATTAAATGTAAAACACCTAACAGCAGCCAAGATACTAAGCACAGCCCTTACACACTAGCATTAGGCCTGTACTGATACCACTGCAGTGTTGAGGCCGATACCCTGAGAGTGGGGACTAGTGAAGAAGAGCGGGAGAAAGCTGTGTAGTCCAGGATGACTCCCCAGATTCTGGCCTCGGCATCTGGACGCTGATAACACTGCTATGCATTAGAGCCAGAAACAGAGATATGGGAGAAACAGAGAGCAAGAATGAGTGAGAGACAGATGTTTGGTTATATAAGGCATTTGTATTGTTCACTCCTGAATCTCCAGCTCCTAATTAGGTCACTGGCACATTTAAAAAACAAAAAATCCACTGCCATTGGCTCAGTTCTGACTCATACAGACCCTATAGGAAAGAGCAGAACTACTCCATAGAGTTTCCAAGGAGTGCCTGGCAACCTTTTGGTTAGCAGACATAGCACTTAACCACTATGCCACCAGGGTTTCCAGGTTGCCTGGCACACTGTAGGCAATACAATATATATGTGAGTCAGTAAATATATTAATCAATGAAACAGCAAACCACACACTGATATAGGTCAACCAGCCTAACAGGGTGATAGCCCATGCCCATAGCTGAATTGGATGCAGTATCAGAATATACACACCTTGGAGAATATTCTTATCAGAAATATGTAAATATCTAACCTGGCATTTATGTACTTTATCAGTGGCTAAAAGAAAAGACTTGCACAGCATTTCAAATGAAATGGATACCAAATAAAACACATCGAAGGGCAATGTTACCTTGGAAAGATCAAGAAATTTTTCCATCATAAGGTTTAAGGTGCTAAAGACAAGAAAATCTTACCTATCTGTCTGTCTGTCTATCTGTCTACCTATTTTTCTGTTTCAATTTCCTATTTCTATGTGCAAAAGCCTGAGAAGTCATTGACCCCTGGCAGAGACCTTCTCAACTTCCTTAAGTTCATAGTGCTTCTTCTGGCCTGACTCTAGGGACTCAAAACTGACACGGGACCATTAACTCACTATCATTCATCTCTTGGGTCAGTACCAAGTCACAGTAGCAATGTGGTTATACTCAGTATGGCAGTGTGGTTATACTAAGTGTGGCAGTGTGGAAGTGGCTTCAACATTCACACTAACAGATCTTTATTTTAATGCTCACATTCAACCCATTGTTGCTGAGTCAACTGAGTCACAATTCTCATAGTCACCCTGTAGGACAGAGTAGACCTCTCCCATAGTGCTTCCTAGTATGCCTGGTGGATTCAAACTGCTCGTCTTTTGGTTAGCAGTCATAGTTCTTCGTCACTACGCCACCAGGATTTCCAGTGCCCATATTAGTTTTCTCTTTTCAGATGCCATTAAACATCTCACATCCTATTCTGTGTTCAAGTTTACTTTCCTCTTCTTAAAGAGAATCTTGTCTTCCACACCACTTGTAGTCAAGCAAATAATCAATGTGCTATTTATATAGTATAGTCTTTTCCCAGGAAAACTGGGCTCTCAAAGGTAAGGTGTTGTTACAATTGCCTATTTCTGTTTGTGATTTCATTGGGAAAGCAGGCTACACCATGGGAACCAGAAGGGCATGTTTGACAGCTCCGGTCTCAATAGGGAAGTGGACAAAAAAGGCTTAGATTTCAACACCCTCTAGGATTCAACGGCCCCTGGAATTAACTATGGGGTGAAGTTTATCATCTGAAAGTGTAAATAAATCATAAGTTGTTGAGATGCATTGCTTTAAGAATAAGGATCAAGGTCTTTGGAAAATCAGTTAATGTATTTTCATGCAAATAATGGTGATATCGCCTATATTTGTTTGCCAAAGTGCCCTCCCCTCCTGGTATTTTCATAAGCATCGTTATGCCAATTTTTTACATGTTGCTTAAAACCAAACAAAAATTAGCATAGTATGGTTGGGAAAATACCTGGGGATGGGCAGGATGGGAGAGAGGTCAGTGGGCATGGCTGGCCAACAAGCATAGAAGGTGTGTACAAATACAGTCACCCTTATATTTGCACAGATAGGGTGCTATATGACTCTCCCAATACTCCTGGGCTTTTAACCAGTCTAATATTTCTTTCCTTTCTTTCTTCTTTTTCTTAGGTAGGAATTCTTTGATTTAATTCCATTTAATATGGAAAAGAGTTATCTTAAAAAATGCTTACACATAAAATAAGCATTTGTTACACACACAAGTTGGCAGTGTACAATTGACACAGAATTAGTGACTGATGATTTTGGAAAACAACAATTTCTTCTCTGTAGGAAAGCCACACATGGCCTGGTCCATTGTCTGTTGGAAAACCGCACAGCATGGTGACGGATGGAGCAGTATGTCCTCACATGCCTCCCGGGCCACATAGGGCCAAGCAATGAGTTACTGGTGCCTTTGGCCAGGAGTGAGGCCTTGGAGACATTTATTAGTATTTACAGTTGTGAAAAGAGAACAAAGTTCCAGAAACCACTGGAAAGAAAGTGAAGCTACTCTCTGATCCCCTCAGAGGACTCTGGATGCAGCACGATTAGAGCTGGGCAGACTTGGGAGATCTCAAGGTTGATGTCTCTTGTAGAAAATTTTAACTTTATCTATCCTTATTTGAGTGAGCTAAACAATGATCATTTTCATCTTCTTAACGTCCCCCACCACTGAGCTCCTTTTTTTATTCATCCATCGATCCTGTCACCCACCCACCCATCCATCCATCCCCCTTCTTTCTCTATTCTTCGGTGTATGATGTTTGGAGAACGAAAGAAAGGGGGTAGATTTCCACTGCTCTGCACTTTCCCAGGCTCCTCTCTTGGCCTCAGCCCAAAGGTTTGGGGGATCAGTATCACCAGTCCTCCTCCTGTGGGCTCCTATTTCTCAGCTCATGCCAGGCATTTTGTTATGACCAGTGTAGAACTGTCCCCTTGGGCTCTGGAGCTGGGCCTCTCCACAGGCAGAGAGCCATCTGAAGAGTGGGAAGGGGAAGCAGCCTTTCTCCCTAAACACAGACTCTCCTCCAGTGTATTAGCCCTGGATGAGAGCTGAGAAAACCCCAGCCCTATAGAATTTAGTCCACAAATACCTCCCAGGGCTCTGTGTTAGGCACAGGGATGCAGGGTTGCAAATCTTCCAAAATCCAGAAGCATTTATCATGAATTGATAAGGTTGAAATATTATATCTACATCTATCTCTCTGTCTCACTATCAATCTGTGTATATGTAATTTATATATGAATATATGCAATAAATCTTATATATAAAGAAAAATATGACTATTGTATATAATATTTATAATATTATATATTATGTATATATCCTATATTTTTAATATATAAAGGTAGTGCTGACAAGGTTTCATGGGAGTGCAGAATCAAGAGCCGCTCTACCAGGAGTCCCTGGATGGAGCAAACGGTGAAAGTATTTGACCACTAACTCAATGATTGGCAGTTTGAGTCCACTCAGAGGTGTCTTGGGAGAAAGGCCTAGGGATGTACTTCTGGAAAAGTAACCACTGAAAACCCTATGGAGCACTGTTCTGTTCTGACACATGTGGGGTCACCGTCAGTTGGAATCAACTCAAGAGCAACTGTGCTTTATTTATTGGTTTTAAAAGTGAGGTTCTGGGGGTAGTAACAGGTTATACCAGGCAGATGACAGGCGAAGACCCAGAGAAACGAAACATTCAATGGATGGGGAAGAGGCGGAGAACCAGGCTGGGAGATCCCTGGAGGTGGCGTGCTGATGAGGACAGTCAAATGTGCTCTGAGTCACAGAAACGAGGAGGTCTTTGAAAATCTTCCTCATTTCATTATAAAAGTAGAGGGAAGCTACAGTGAGGCCCGAGAGCTTGGGGACAAAGATGGGGTATTTCAAAAAGTTTGAGGTTGGGTAAGGGAGAGACAGCTGAGACACTTGATTGGAGTGCTGGATAAAGGAACAACATTTAGGAGAGACCCTTGAAAGTGTTTCTTCTTGTTTGTTCTTGGCTGTTGGCAAAGGGGCAAGAGCCAGGAGAGAGGACAGTAGAGCATCAGGAAAGAGGACAGTTGATCACCAGGAGACAGGACAGTTGAGAGCCTAGAAGAGGAGAAAACAACAGATACAGAAAGGAACAGGATGAAATCAGTACCAACAAAGAGAAGAGGTGGACTAACTAGCAAAGAATGAGTCAGCACTGCTCTGGGCTGGAGTCCCCTTTTGTTAATTAACAGGAGAGAAGATAACAGTGTGTTCTTGGTCCCCAAGTCTGCAGGGCTGGTGGAGAGGGGACCTGACTGGAAAAGCACAAAGCTTGTAGAGAGACAAAGTGTTAATGACCAAGAAATGACCAAGATGCTCACTGTTACCAGTAATCAGAGATGTAGTCCTACCCCCAGCAAATTGGCAAAAATCAACCAAACACCAGCAAACCAATAGAAATCAGATGATTCCAAGTATTGACGTGCATGTAGAGTAGTGGGAAGTCTTATAGCCTTCTAAAAGACCTGCTTGGAGAGCAATTTGGTACCGTGCAGCAGAGATGAAGACACGTATCCCTGCGGCCAGCAATGCAGGTGCTGTGTGAATCAAAGAGGCCCTCAGTCACATGCACGGAAGGATGTCTTCCCAGTGGCCATCAACAGGGAATGGATGTTATCCGTGGCGATGCTGTCAAGGAATGGAAATAGAGTACTTATCCATTTATCAAGACACCTTGATAGTGAAATGGTTAAGCACTTGGCTGCTAACTAAAAGGTCATGGATTCAAATGCATCAGGAGCTGCAAGGGAGAAAGACATGATGATCTGCTGACATAAAGATTACCGCCTAGTGAACCCCCTAGGTGGGGTTCTGTTCCCCTGCATGGGGCCAGTTCTGTTCCCCTGCATGGGGCCCTCAGAGTAGGGTGACACCATGGCCACAGCCACCATATCCAAGAGAAAACAGTTCTGCAACAACACTCCAAGTGAGTACATTTCTGTAACAACCCTGTGGGAGGAAAACCAGTTGTGGTGTGGTACAGGGAGACACTGCTTATGTAAAATTTGTAAGCATCATAGAACGATTTTAATGATCATCAACAGACACATCTGCATTCATAAATCAATTTCAAAAACAGACGCACGTCAACTGTATCTGTTGCAATACCATCCAACAAAGAGAATCCGTCACTACTGGCAACAAGATGGGCGACTCTCACAAACCTGAGGGGGAGCCCCAGGGACAGGGCACCTAAGTGGACCTACTGCATGACTGACATGGAAATGAAGACAAAAGCAGCAAAGCTAAGGTACCAAGTTCGAGCTCAGAGTGGAATCCTGCACATGGGGGTGTAGAGATGGTACGGAAGCTTAGAGGAGGCTTGTGTGGTATAATGTCTGGTTTCTGGAGCTGGGTTCTGATGTCACAGGTGCTTTTGTGTATGAAAAGGCCCTGAAACTACCTACTTGCCAAATATTCTCTCTCTGCCTGTTTGTTATATGGCAATGAAGAGTGTATAAATCCTATTTGAAAAAGAAAAAACAATCTGAGTAAACATAGCAAAATAACATTTATTTAGCCTGGGTTGATGGATATGTAGACATATCTATAGAATTTTATCCAGAAAAATGTAGAAGAGAAGTGGAAATTTGCTTGTTCATCATTCCAGGATCACACTGTTCTTTTGCCTGCATGATGTCACAAGCTCTGTGTTATTTTGGAAACTCATTTGGTTTCTTCTTTGTTTTGTGTGATACTTTCATTCTATGTTGGTAACCCCATTTATCAACAATGTACAGTTTTACATCCATTCTAATATCTGAGAATATTTTTAAAGCATCTGGTTTGTAAGTCAAGGAAAGACTGGAACCTTCCTTCTTTGCTCTTAGGTTTTTCCAGAAAGGAGCCTCTAGGCTACGTCATGCCTCCAGTATGAACTCGCAGCCCTTTGACGAGGATCTGGCACTTCCTCTCTCTTTGGTCCTCAAAATAAAAGCATCCATCAACCTCAACTCTACTCGTGGGTAGTATGTGCTCTTTTGCTCTGTCCTTTTGAAAAGCAAATTGAGTTTGATTTGCAAAATTCAGTGACAGTGAATTTGGTTTTAAATACAGTAAATATTTGGAGTGCAGGCATGGTAGTTTGGTGGTAGAAATGCCACCTTCTATGCTGGCTTGATTGCCAGCCAATGCTCCTCAAGTGTACCTGTGAGCTGTCCTTCAGTGAGGACTTATATGTTGCTCTAATACTCAGCAAGTGTCAGTGGGATTTCTAGAATAGGAAGAACTAGAAAGAATAGCCTGGTGATTCTGTTCCAAGGATCAGCCAACAAAGGCCCTATGAGAAACCATCGTGGCATCGTGGTTAAGTACTACAGCTGCTAACCAAAAAACCAGCAGTTCCAATCTTCCAGGAACTCCTCAGAAATTCTATGGGACAGTTCTACTTTGTCTGTAGGATTGCTATGAATTGGAATCAACTCAACAGCAATGGCATTTTTTGGGGGGGCAGTTGGATGTGAAGGGTCCAATACACAACCAATCTTGGGGACGGTGCAGGATTGGGCAGCATTTGGCTCTATTGTCCATGGGACCACCGTGAGTTGGGGTCCAACTGGAAGACAGCTAACAACAACAACTACAAAAGTTTGGAAACTGCCTGTCTGACAATGCAACCTTCAAATTAGGTAGGTTTTTCAGGAAATGCTATCTGTCTTCAACTTGCTCTGAGTAAACTAAATACTGAGAACAAAAGACCACTTGTAGCCCACACGGCCAGTCTTGTGCTTCTCAGCTGGCTTAAACATTCAGGTGAGCACTGGGTTTTTAATCCATGTCACTTCAGCATGTCACACTTGACTACAGGATTGAAAGACAGCAAAGAACACTGTATGTGAGACAGAGTCTTCTGAACTTCAACAATCTGTGTGAAGATGAGTGGGGAACAAGCCTTCTAGATTTAACTCTCTTGAAAGTAAAACCATGAGAAAACTAGATGTTTCCCATTAATGCTGGACATTTCTCTTCCGAGAGAGGCTGAGACACCCAGAAGTGCTTTCCAAGAATCAGCCGGATCCTAAGGGCGAGTTAATATTTGCTGCCCCCTATAGTTTGCTCTTGTAAAAACTCTAGAAAAGGAAGCCAAGCCAAGTGCCCGTGGAGTCGGAGCCGACTCAGAAGAGAGCTGTTTAAATCGCCAGTTGCTTCTCTTGGAAATCCAGAGCACTTGTGGAATGTCACCCGCATCTCTTTTCACTCCAGCTCTACACATCTGAGTGCTGGCATGAGGCAAGGCCGGGGAGTGCTTCTGTGAACAGAAGGGATTTCACTGGAGTGAATAAACGGGAGGAAATGATTGCCTTTTAGACAGGGAGACTGCATTACACTGAGAAAGTTGTTCAAATGAACTTGATTTTCTTTAAAAAGGTGAAGAAAGCCTCTGCTTCTTAAATAACTTTCTCAATTTCCTCTTATCTTCAGAATGAATATGAACGTGATTTCCATTGTCTCCAAACTCAACAAAACAAAACCTGTTGCTGTCGCATAGATTCGTACTCCTGGTGAGATCCTAGAGGATAGCGTAGAGCTGCTCCATGGTCTTTCCAAGTCTGTCATCTTGGAAACAGAAGCAGACTGCCACATGCCACATCTTTCTCCCAAGGAGTGGCTGGTGGGTTTGAACTGGCGAACTTTCAAGAAAACCTAGTGGGTTTGAGCTGCCAACTTCTTGGTCAGCTGCTGAGCACTTAACCACTGCACCATTGCCTTCTAATAACATTAAGTTTGAAAATAATATGGTATAAAGGTATGGATGTGTGGTTTGCTCATCTGCTGGAAGTAATATAGATAGCAGAAATCTTACCCAGGCTTAAAATAGCATGTGGAACACTAGAAATAGGACATTGGCTCGGTGATGAATGAAATGTCATTATAAAGAATCACAATCTAATAACTAACTTTAGTAAAAAAATGGAGAAATTGTTATTACTGTGAAAAAATGCTAGCGCAGAAGGTAATAAAACTGTTTACTTTAGAAGTAGGTTAATGAAGAGGAGTAGGTGATTCTAAGATAACATCATTCCACAGTTCGTGTGACTGGAATTTTAGGCTTAATTTCATGATTCAATTGGCCTGCATATATGGAACTCCCAGAAAGATTACAGAACAGTGCAATTAATTTAGACAGCGATGAAGCCTCCCTCAAGCGTATAAAATATCTCCATTAGTTTCTTTAGGTCTATATTACAAATTCATGGTTTTACTTGGTCAAAAGCAGATCAGAGAGTTAATAAATTCAATCAAACTGGTGAAGGAAAGGGATATTCCTGGTAGTTTTTAGATCACGAAGCAGAATTATAGGTTAGTCCCAATTCCATTTAGTTTATTACTCGAGTCAACAATGCCATTTTCTAAAAAAGAGAAAAATGGAACAGAAACATGTACACAGTCTGACTAGATGAGTGAAGATAAAGCATATTTGTTGACGAGCATTTTTACTACAAAATTCTCACAATTCAAACATAATGTTTCCTTTGTGTTGAGGTATGAAGAACTTCCACCAACGAAAAAATATTTGTTCAAAACCCATGGACTCCTAATAATCCTAAGAAAGAAGCACTGTTGTTAGCAGCCATTGAGCTGAGTTGGCCCTTAACACATGGAGATCCCACGCACAATAGAACAAAACATTGCCTGGGCCTGCACCATTCCACGATCAGCTGAGGACTGGAGCTCAGTGATCCACAGGGTCTCCAGAGCTTGCTTTCTAGTCTGTCTTAGTCTGGAAGCTCTGCCCAAACCTGTTAAGCATTATAGCAACAGATAAGTCTCCACTGGAAGTCAGGTTGTGGCTTGCTTGAGGTGTGTTGACGGGGGGCAACTTAACCTTGGTCACCTGAATGGAACACAAGAATTCAACTGCTAAGCAACACTACCTCTCCGCACTCAAAGAAACACAAGACTTAGAAACTTGCCTGAAGGTGCAGGCAGACTAACCCATAAATGAGTGACAGAAAAGGTATCAGGCGTTAGAGAAGTTAACAAAAGAGACCACTTGTTCCTTCGAATATTCAGGAAGGTGTAGCCTGAGTTGGGCTGGAATTTGGATAGGAAGAAACCAAAGGGGCTCACAGGAAAACAAGGGATCAGAAACCACTTTTGAAGTTTGATGTATGAGGAAAAACCCCATAGAAAGTTACCATATATCGAAGGTGCCTTCTCTAAAAGCTCAGAAAAAATTTGCACAAGATACTGGGCATGGCCACGGAGACACGGGCTGTCAGAAGAGTGCATCAGAAATGAAAAACACAGAAAGGGATTCCTTAGTGAGACACACCTCAAGATGAAACTGGAGCTCACTATCAAATCAAAACGTTTTCACAGTGCTCAGATAGGAAGAAAAGCACAATACCTAACCAAGAAAGAAAAAGTCACCTCTCTAGCAGAAAGGTTAGCAACCCAAGACTCTCACTGTTAGAGAAAACACTGACTTGGAAGACCACAGGTTTGATTCTAGCCCTGACGCTTTTGTACTGTGTGTAGTTCAGATATGGCCCCAGCCTTCTCTGATCCTCAACCTCTTCATTTATAACATGGGTATTAGTAACATCCTTCCTGCTCATACCACAAAGCCTTATGAAAATGTGTACGTGTATATGCAAAGCGCTTATTAACTGTAAGATGCTATACTTATATAAATTCAAGAATGGTTTTGTTCCAGCTTGACCCTTTGTGGTTCATTGGCTGAACCATGCCCCACTGCCTCTCTCCCATTCTCCTTAATTTATCAGTGACTTCTTACTTCGCTGCACTGTTGCCAGGTGCCGTCGAGCCAATTTCAATTCATAGAAACCCCACGTGACGGAGTAGAACTGGGTTTTCGTGGTTGTGATCTCTGCAGAAGTAGATCGCCAGATCTTTCTTCCGTGGAGCCACTGGGTTGGTTTGAACCGCAAAGCACTTGACTGTTGTGGTACCAGCAATCATTAGATGCATTCCCTCTGGAAGCTCTCTCTCCTTAATTGTTGTTAGCCTTCTTTCTCGTGACTTCAACTCTCACTGCATGATTGAAACCACACTAACTGTGTTGACTCAGATTTTCTTTTACGGACAAACGTGTTGTCTCTCCAGCTACATTGTAAAAACTTCAGAAGGAAAGAGGGCCTCACTTCTTACTTTGATAGTCTGAAAGCCCTGAGACCCTTTGGTACTTGGAACAAGCAGTTGGGCACAGAATGGAAATAAAAGACACTACGGTATAGGGGAGGGTGCCTGAGGAAAATCTACAACCAGACTGGCTCTATGCTGCTCGCTGACTCTTTTCTTGACAGTCACTTATAAAACAGAGATGGGAATCCAGATTTCCTGTGTATCATGACAAAATATTGTCTAATATAGTGCTGAGACACAACCCTCTAGGCTGTAGGGCACTGCAGAATAGCTGCAACGGTAGACTTGAGCTTATAATGGTCATGAAAAAGGTGTAGGACTGAGTAATACAAGGTCACCATGAGACGGAGTGACTAATCACATCAATGCATTGTATATCTACAAAGTGGCATTCAAAAATTAAATTGAACACAGACAGAGGTTGGGTAAGACTTATGTTTTCTTCATCGAACACTTTAAATGAATGGAGTATTTTATCCATGAAATTTAGATAAGCAGCTCTTGGAGTACCGTAGTTAAAGTGCTCAGCTGGTAACCAAAAGGTTGGGGTTTTCAGCCCTCCAGCCACTCTTTGAGAGAAAGATGGGTCAATCTGGTTCTGTTAAGATTTACAGCCTTGGATATACTATGGGGCAGTTCTACTCTGTCCCACAGTGTCCCTACAAATGGGAATCCAATCAATGGCAAGAGTTGTTTTTTTCTGTTTTAATATTTAGATAAGGATAAAATCTTGATGCACTTTTCTTTCTAGTAACTCACAAACCAGCTTAATTGTTTTGTATCAATGTGATATATTGCTTAATTATTGCTAGCACTGGCATGATGATATAGAATGCATAAAGCCATGCATATCAAACATGAATTCATCTGCAGAAGGTAGTATTAAATAGGGAAACTGCCAAAAAAATGAATGAAAGCCACTGTCACAGAGCCAATTCCAACTCATAGCGACCCTATAGGTCGGATTAGAACTGCCCTATAGAGTTTTCGAGGAGCACCTGGTTCAGAGGATTTGAACTGCAGATATTTTCGATTAGTAGATGTAGCACTTAACCACTATGCCACCAGGGTTTCCAAGGAAACTAAAGGGATAGGTATTACTCTTTTACAAGACGCCTTTGTTTTATACATAAAAAGAGTACACTGCGTGTTCCAATCAACTAACTAATGGAATAAAAGGCAAGCTACAAGGATGAAGGCGAATCAGCAGTAATGTAATACAGAGCGTTTTGATACAAATGCTTTGGTGAGAATTCATTGTTTTAGATTATCCGCATCAGTGATCTACCCGTCAAATGTCTCCCTTCATAAACTTCTGTGTCAGGCCGTTTCCTCTCTCAAAACTAGCCTCCCACCACAGAGCTATAGGAGTACTACGTAATCTGGAAAGATTATTTACCTGCTGAGTGGAGTTTATAAAGCCATCTGGCATATATCTGAAGAGGTCAACCGAGGGGCACCATAAGTGTCACTCTGAATCTGAATCCCTCCAGTGTTGCTGTTGAGACTCACGGTGACTCCACGCACGATGGAGCAGGGTGCCGTCTGACTGAATCAGAATCACGCCATGCCAACCCACAGAGTTTTCATTGGCTGATTTTCTGAAGGAGGTTTCCAGATCAGGACTTTTTTCCTAGTCAACCCTAGTCTGGAAGCTGCCCTGACAGCTGTTCAGCGTCATAGCAACACGCAGCACCCCACCAATGATGGGGTGTGGATACGCACGTGGTGCCCTGGCTGTAAATCAAACCCAGGTCTCCAGCGTGGACACCGCCGTGCTCCACTTGACCTTTCAAAGCTTTAAAAGATGGCAACACTTCCTCTGAAATGAAATCTAATTTAACATAATAAGCCCTGTGTTTCTGTCCTTTATAAGTGGACTACGTGGTCCATCTTCAGTTTTAGCAGTGGCACGATTCAAGAGACATCATTTTTATCAATGTTATTCCAATAAAGATCCGCATGCCCTGCCTTACCCCTTCCCTCACTGGATATGAATGGACAGCAAGTTTAGATGATACTTGACAGACGGTACTATGGTCTCAAAGCACAAACTCATGGAAAAAGTGCTTGCAAAGCACATTGTTTCCATTTTTGCTCCCTTCCACCTATAACTGGCAACTCTTTCATGGCAACAGGCAGCTGTGGCAGGGTTGTTTTGGTGGTTCTGAAGGAAACAGCCTGTGTTTAGCCTGGAGTAATGGCATGGAACCCACAAAAGTGAGGATTTCTTATTCCACTGGATTGGTGATGTGTCAGCATGGGGGTTGCTAAATCTCGCCCGGATGCTAGTGTGTGCATGTTTTTGACGTCTTTGTGGATGAGCACTTGGCAGTCTCCATGATGGCCTAGACAGTCAAACAGAAGAAGTTCATTGCACTAAAATACAGACATTTAAAGAGCAACACGTCGTTCTTGAAGCTTGAGGATGAAGACAAAGAAAGGATTTGCAAATGTGAATTCTTCACGAAAGACAAGGGCAAATTATTCCAAATATGCTTGAACACATCTTCCTTCTGGAGTGTGTTTTTGTTTGCTTGTGAGAATGATTCACCAGAATCTTTGGTGAATGAAGATGTATACGAACATGACACAACTGAGCTGAAGGATGAACTATTCTGTTCAGATTCATCAACTGCTGGTTGACTCACAAATAATGAGTGGACTTAGGTATTATTACCGTCGAAGTGCTTTCTTAGAAATGGATTTTTATAATTAGGTCCATGGGTACTATTCTTGACAAAAAGCATTGTCAGAAGGTGATACGTACCCTTTTTAATATATCAAAAATCTATTCATAAAGGTGCCAATAGATTACTCTACCATTAAAAAGTTCACACATCAAGATTAGGCAGATTGACTTCTTTAAGAACTCGGCACCCAAGGGACATTTGGGACTTTGCTGAGGATTTTCAAGATTCCCCATTGCCCAACCGAAAATAGTGTAATCATAATAACAATAAAAAGCGCAAGCTGAAACTCAACAAAGAACAAACCCAAATTTTATGTTGCAAATTGGGGAATGGCCCCAATGGTTTACTTGGAGAGTTTATACTACTATTGATTTTAGAATTAATCAGTCATCAGTTCAGGTCACTGGTTGGCCAGACTGTGACCCTGAATGGTGGTGCTCCTCCAATTTCTATTTTTGATGACATGGGCATATTTGAAAAGGTTGGGGGTGCCAGTGAGGCTATGGTACCAATAGCCCAGTACAAATGCTAAGGACTTTTCTGTAGGTTCTCCAGAATCCCCAGGAAAGGCAGTCATGTCTGGAAGCACAAGCCAACCTAACACAGAGAGCAAATTAAATACGGTGGACGTAGTCCGCAACAATTTACCCGTGGTTGACAGGGTTGCAGTGTGGAAAGTAATCCTCTGTGTAGCCGAAAACTTCAGCAGTGCTGTTTAGTAACCGTATGGATCTAATGTTTATGTTTGTCAATGAAAACCAACACTTTATATGGTCTCCTCCAACTCTAACTTGTATTTTTCTAAAATAATGTTCTGTTGACCTAAGTAAGCGACAGTTAATACAGTTGATATTAGCAGGTTTTGTCAGATTGGAAAAGGGAGTGTAGAAAAACCAAAATCAGAAGGCACACTGGAGGAGATGGGTAAGAGATTAGATCAGATACCAAGAAGGGGCAAAAAAACATGAGGAATGGGGAGGAGGAGACACCCAAGGGAAGTTGGCAGTGAGTTTGGTGCTCCTTTGGAACCGATAGCTCTGCATGTATCCTGCAGTGAGGAAGCGGTGTAGAGTTATGTACCAAGCCAGCACTGGTATTTTCTGAATACCATCTGGTTACTTCCAGTGGATCAGCACTTGACCTTGGCCACCTCAACTGGCTCAGGGAAATTTTAAAAGAGAGAGAGAAGCAAACAGGTGACTTGATGGCAAAATTCCTTGCCCTTGATGATCACAGTAGAAAGGACACTCTTCATAAATACTACACTGCTTACAGTAAGTAATAATAATGATAGGTTCATAGTGGTACAGACAGATAAAGTGCTTGGCTGCTAACAGAAAGACTGGATGTTGGAGTCTGTGCAGGGGGAGAAGACAGACTTGCCAATCGACTTCCAAATAAACAAAAGTTGGAAACCCTGCAGAGCACAGCTCTATTCTGACATGCGTGCGGTCTCCAAATGGACTCAGTAGCAACTGGTGTGGTTAATTTTGCATTTTCTTTTAAATTCATTTACACCAGCACATGGTAAGTACGGTAGCAATGCTCATCCAATAGGTGAAAGAAATATAAAATGCTGTACAAACTTGAAGCAACTTGTCTAGGATCCTGTAGGAAAATAGAGGCCGAGCTGAGGCTAGAAATGAGGTCTCCTGATTTCTCAAACTTAGTTCTTTCCCTTACTTCCCCAGGACTCCTGATTAACAAGCCATGCTCGTATACCTTCAATCAGAAAGCAAATCACTTGGCACTGCTTTGCAAGTATATCATATTATTCATCACTCCAGTTCTGTGTATTTTCTTTCTAGATCTCATTGGTGTCGTTGGTCTGACTTTATAAGTCTCCTTTGTTCACTATCCAAACTAGCCAACTACTCATTTTCATACAAGTAAAATGCTAGAACTTTCTTTCCTGAAATTGAAGTCAGAAGCATGGGCACAAGGGTCACCTCTATGATTTTTTGCATCAATTTATTCTGGATAAGTCACCTAATTTTCTGCCTTTGAAAATGAGGGCTTCAGATGTGGTGTTTCCATTAGCTTCCCTCCTAATTCCCAAACTTTGCTCACACACACATCAGATGCAGTCGGTTATTCTTTAATTTGTTATTTATTTATTATCACATTGCTATATATTACATATAGTATCATATTTTAATTTAGTTTATTCTTCCATCATTGTGTCTATGTGTGTGTGTGTGTGTGTTGGTGGCCCGGTGATTTGCTAGAAATGCCTGCTTTATGAAGTGTGGTTAGTGGACCAGGAACATCAGCATCACCCAGGAGCTTGTTGGAAATGCAGAATGCCATGACTTACCCTTGGCATACTGAATCAGAAACCACATGCTTGATAAGATCCCTAGTGATCTATATGTACTTAATACTCTGATTGATCATACTACTGGGAAGAAGGAGAAACAAGTTTTGATAGATTTGCCTTTGCATATCATTTAAGGAACCCTGATACACAGTGGTTTAGGTATTTGGATGCTAACTCAAAGGTCTGCGGTTCAAACTACAGGACAAAGATGTAGCAGTCTGCTTCCATAGAGGTTACAGCCTTGGAAACACTACAGGGAAATTCTACTCTGTTCTACAGGGTCGAGAAGTGGGACCGACTCCAGGGTATCTGACAGCAATACTATAGTGGGGTAGAAACCATTTGTAGTGATTCAGACTCCACAGCACCTGACAAGACAGTGGTTTAGAAACCAATTTTGAAGACAAGCATAGCTTCTGTTTTAAGTTTGTAGGTTTTCAGTGGAGTTTTTTAGACAGTAAGGAAAAAAAAAAGCATATGAATTTAGACTGAGAATGAAAATCGTGGCCAAATTCCTTGCTTGTCCTCCTGGTCTTGATTTGTGAGAAATTACTGTCTTGAATGATGAAAAACCATCTTCAGGAATTCAGATTGATTAACGAACTTACTACGATCATGCAGTTACTTAGTGGTTCAGGAGTCAAATTGATTCTAAAACCTAGTCATCTGCTGTTACAGCTGGCAATGAAGTTCTAAGTGAAAGGTGGCATCAGGAGCCTGTCCAGGCATAAGATTGCTAAGAAAGGTGTGGAGTCAACATTAAAGGATCCGTTAGCAGATTATCCTGTCTTTAAAATATTACTAGTTATATTAATGTTTAGTTTTCCAAATTGTATACTCACCTGGAGAGAGTATATATTTGCAGTATATTAATCATTTTTCAAAGGCTGCAAATCAGGAGGTTTGAAAATATTCCCAATGGCAAAGAGGATAAATGTTGGAGTACAATTAACATTTCTGATATTAAGTATCCCAAATATTACAGAACATTTCAGAAACATCTTTAAAATACAAACAAACAGAATCAGTGTTAGTTATTAATGAATCACTAGTAAATAATCAACTGCTTTGGGCCTTAGTTTCCTACCAAAAAAACTAGTGGAAACTTTATGGTTAAACACCTTTAAAATTCTGTGAAATTGGATTACTGTTTTAAAGCATACTCTGTCAAGTTAACATTGTAGAAATGAATCTTGGAAAGCTTATAGCAACAATGATTGACCTAAATATCCTGTTTATTTTTTAATTTTTAAAAATAGTTATATCCCTCCTGTTAACAAAAGATGAGGCACGACAGTTTATAGAATTTTTTCTTTTTTTTAAGAAAAAGCCTAAACTTGCCTTCCATTGATATGTTAACCATTACATGCTTCCATTAATTATTTTCTGCTTCAACTGTTTTATTTTGACAACTTTTAAATCTAGTGAAAAATCATGATAATGCTACCACAGAAATTGTGTTCTTTTTACCAGTTGTTAGCATTTCGCTATGTCTGCTTCATTGCTCCTTTCTATTTTGTCCTGAATCCCTTGGGAGTTAGCTGTGCTCATCACAATGCTTCACCCTTAAATAAATCAGTAGGGCACGGTGGCTAAGCGCAACTCCTGCCAAACAAAAAGTCAGCAGTTCGAATCCACTGGTCTCTCCTTGGAAACAACATGGGACAGTTCTTCTTTGTCTTGTAGGATGGCTATAAGTCAGAAGTGACTCAGCTGCAATGGGTTTTGGGTTTTATCTCCTAAGACCTAGGACATTCTTTCATATAACCACAACAAAATTATAGAACTCAGAAATTTAGTATTGATTTGATGTTCTTATCTAATATATAATCCCCGTTCAAATGTCTCCAAGTGTTTCTATAAAGAATTTTTATAACTGTTTATTTCTAAATCTTGGATTTGATCAAAGGTTACACATTCTCTGTAGCTTTCATGTTAAATATTTTGCAATAAGTCCGAGTGCTCCTGTGTTACTACGGCCTTTTGCCACTTTCTAAAAAGAATAAGAGCATTTCTAGAGAAATTCTTATATTCAGTTGTATACTCACAATACATACATTTATAAAATTGGAATAAAATTCAACTCAACTGTATTATTTTTTGGTACATAACCATGCGCACCTTCATCCAAAGAGGTGAGCACCTTTTGGATAATTTTGGTGTGTCCACAGTAAACTTGACTCAAGACAGACATCCAAAACTTGGCGGCATTTTGAGAAAACAAGGCCAAGTTCAGAAGAAAAGTCCTCAAGATTAAATGACATGAACAATTAGGAATACCAGTTTAGTAAAAGGAAATAGAACATTGTCAGCTTTTAAGGTCATCGTTGGCAGTCACCGGTGCTGACTGGGTGGCCCCAAGTCAAGAGGAATTCAGAGCACTTCATGCAAAACATGCAAGTCAAGCCAATGTTTATGATTAAAACAAACTGAGTGATTCCAAAGGAGAGAATTCTATAGTGATTTTAATTTGGCCACGGTTTGCATTTCTGTTCCTGTTTTCATAGATGTGTATGAACTTGGCTGTTCCCTTGGGTTTCCTCCTATGGCTTTCTCTGCCTGCACTTGGAAGTGCAATTCTGTATACATTATGACCCTCCAGCTGTACTGTGTTTCCTTTAAAAATGTAAAAACAATATGGATACCATGAGCACACTTTTGTAATTAAAAGATAAGCCCACCATCTCTTTTCCTAGGGAGGTCTAGGATGAATTGTCTTGACACAAAATATTTCTCATACCCTGCAGGTGGGCTTCCCAGTGGATTTATGCACAAAGACTCTGAGGAAACAAATCAAGTCTGTGTTGCAATTTATACCACACTTTTATCAAATACTCGACAGCACTTGGCTGGCTTTATCAAATATAAAAATAAATATTACTCTAGCTTCATTAGGAACACCAAAGCTTAAATTTTCCAAGTTTAATCCAAGTAAGCCTAGTTTAGATCTGCATTCAACATTCACATGTGTAGATAAACCTGAACATCTCAAGTTCAGAGTAACACATGGCAACCACATCTGGAATGTGGTGAATGCAACATGAACATGATGGAGTCTGTATGCTTAATAATCCTTCTGAGTTTGGCAATTTCTCTGACCAGGTGATACTGTAGAATTTTGAAAAAAAAGTAAGAAAAACTTCATGAGCATGATTTGATTATTACATAACACCTGGTATTTGTTATCTTAGCAAGTACACAGTTACAAATAATTGGATAATTGGTGAAGTGATAAAAAGGTAAATGCCATGTATTCTGTAAATACTTGCAAGGTACAGGGTGACTATTCCTTGCTTTGGGAGTCCTGGCTACCCTTAGAAGCCACGTTGCCGGATGTGCTGCTGAAGGCATCCCTCCGTGAGATGTTTCCAAAGGTATCAAAGGTAAGAGGAAAATGAATAAAGCAAGCAAGCAAGCAAGCTTTTTTTTTGGAACATCAATCTGTTCTTATTAAGCCTCGAAAATCAAGCAAGTATATTATTTACACACGAGAAGGTCTACTCTGAGTCTGCATACATCTGGTATAGCTCACATTTTCTCTTAATTTAAATGAATAAGTGGTATAATGAGTGCCTTCCATTTAATTGCTCTATATTGGTAAGCTTCTGCCCTAAATTTAGGCATGTGTTTAGCAAGAATGAGATTCTCATTAAGGCATCCTTCCCCAGAAGCATCCCAAGGAGAGTACGAGGGGTGCAGATGGCACCAGGTGACACCGTCAGAGGGATGTTTTAGCAGACATTCATTTTTCCTTTTTATAAAATTATCCCTGTGGTTGGTCACAACAACAATTTTTTTTTGTTTGTAAGCTCAGCTTATGTACGAGATATGACAATTAGGTTCATGAACTCATCTTAGAAAAAGTGCTGCATACCTCATTGCTGAATATCACTACCGTCACCTTTGAAGTACTCCCCTGGGAAGCTATGCACCAGTGTCAGGACCTAGTCCACTCTTCAAAGCATTTAAGGAACTCTTTTTCTGGAACAGTCATCAAGGCTGTCATTGTATTACCCTTGACTTCCTGAACGTCATCAAAACGTCTTTCTTTCAATCTTCAGGTAGAAAAAAAGTCACTGGGGGCCAGATCAGGTGAATAGAGAGGGTTTCCAATATAGTTACTTGTTTACCGGCTAAAAACTCTTTCATAAACAACTATGCAATTAAGTTTGCGAACTTGCCACCATGTCACCCTGCACAACGGCCGTTCCAGAAATAGTTCCAAAATTTCTTTGAAGAGTTGACAAAGCATTGGCATCAGCACATAACTTTCCAAGGAGAGTACTTGAAAGGTGCCTATAGTGATATTCAGCAATGAGGTCTGTAGCACTCAGGACAATTAAGTTCATGGACTTAATTGCTGGACTTGTGTGTGTGTACGCGTTTGTGTGTGTATGTCTGAATCAGACAAACAAATATGATCTACACATAAAGGCAAATGTTTTCTTCCAAGAGAAGAAACATGATTTAGCGAATTCCATACCTAGCGTTTGACACTAGGTGGATCACTTTCTGACACCTCTCTCTTCTGTAGGATAAAATCATTTTCAGTAACACTGATGTCATAATCCTGCATAATTGTTATTTTCACTTATCATTTCATTTAAAATGATAGACAAGAGTAATACTTAATTTTGAAGACATTGCTCAAATTTAGAAAAATATTTCATGATACAAACTAAAATTTGCACTTAACAAAAATATTACACTTTGGTGCTCCATTAAATTGTAAACACAAATTAAAAAATTCCAGTTGGTCACACAGAATGATAAAATCGAAGGAATTCATATTATTTTTTTTCATTAATGCAGTTGTGTTCTCATTGTTTATTTAGAATTTACCATGTGAACTCAGAAATAGGTAGAACAATAGAGGTTGGAACAAACCTGTATGTAAACTCCAACATTTGTGAGCCTTTATGGATTTATTCTTTTGATAAATCTGTATATCTGAGTCCATGTCAAGTACTGACAATGTAACTAGCAGTTCTCCAAGTAAACACACATAGTATAATGTTTGTTAGAGGTTAATTTTTAAAAATGCTATTTTGAGGTATATATAAATAATATTAAAACTCATCATAATCATAGCAGTTGTTTGGAACTGAGAACAGCAACAGATTTTTTTTAGAAAGACATTGGTTAGAATTGCTGGTACAGGATGTTAATAAAAAGCAGATTAACATTTAGTAAATTTTATTACTGTTTTAAAATTCTCCACAGACACTGCATCTCAGTGTTGCGTGGCTCACTGTTCCCACTTCCCTCTCCTTGTACACCATAGAAACTGTGGAAATATTCAACTGAATCGCAAAGCTCATGTCGGAGTTCTGACTGAGAACACATGCTCAAAAGACTGCGAGACATTCAGTAGCCAGTATTAAGAAAGCAAGGAGGAAGGTAATACGAATGCAAGTTAGAGAAACAAGTACTTGTAACTATGCTGAGCCTCATCCATCATATTCAGAATTTTGATTTGTATTCTGAAAACAACAGGATGATTTTGAAGGCTTTGCTTGTGAGAAGAGTGTAGGTAGGGAGAAGCAATCATAATCAAAATGCTTTTCTGTAGTGTTTCTCCTGACCACGGAGAACAGATTGGATACAAACCAGGGTCAAAGACGCTACAACACTTGTGTAAGTCAAGGAGAGGACTCTGACGGTGATGAACAGAGGTAACACAGTAAGAGGTACTGGAAGTAAGATGACTAGATACTGTAATGCAATTGACGTGGAGGGTCAAGGAGAGGGTGTTATCCATAAATACACCTACCCTTCTGTCTTGGACAACTTGATGGCTGGCAGTTGCATTCCCTGAGCTAGGGAACACTAGAAGAAGACCAGGTTTCAGGATAGAAGGTCAGAAATTTTATCCTGGACTTTGAGTTTCAGGTGACTTAGAGACCTTGGATGGCACAAATGATTGACATGCTTGTCTGCTAGCTGAAAGGCTGGGGATTTGAAGTCACCAAGAGACCCCTGGTGATCTCCTTGCATAAAATCAGCCACTGGAAACCCCATGGAGTACAGTTTTACACCCCCACACATGGGGTTGCCAGGAGTTGGAATCAACTTGACGGCAGCAGGTTTGGTTTAGGGTCATCAAAGTCCATCTATCAATGGACATATAGTCTGGGACTCAGAAGATGAGTTTTGTTTAGAGAGAATAATGTGTAACAACACAACATGGGGTAAGTGGAAGAGAAAATGAACAAAAAACTTGAGATTGCGTGTGGAGAAGTGTTTTAGAAACTTCTGACTATGAAGAAAACAGTGAAATAGGGTTGTAGATCACAAAAATCTTGGTGGCATAGTTATTAAATTGTCCTTTCTTGTTAAATCTAGTGAAATTGATCATATAACATACTCAGAAAGTGGTAAGTTGCCCCATATAGTATTCAATAATAATGTGTTGAGTGAATATATCCTTCAATGCCCAACATCATTCCCTCTGGGAAATCAATCACAACTCATGGCTTTCTTTTTTTGTTCTTAACGAGAAACAATGGGCTCTCAAATACAATCTATTAAATATAATGAATTGTAGTAAATATGTACATATATCAATGCATGTACCACATCCTTAAACTTTCTCATAAAACCTCCTATGGTATCACATAACCAAGGCAACCTGAACACATAAACCACAGGGTTCCAGTAAATTTGACATCTAATAATAGTGCTCTCTTTATAAGGCCTCATGGGATAAATACCTCTCTTTTTTAGGAAACCCTGGTGGCGTAGTGGGTTAAGTGCTAGCTACATCTGCTAACCAAAAGGTTAGCAATTCAAATCCTCCAGGCACTCCTTGGAAACTCCATGGGGCAGTTCTACTCTGACCTATAGAGTAGCTGTGAGTTGGACCTGGCTTGACCAGTATGGATTTGGTTTGTATTTTTTTCTTTCTCTGCATAAGGAATAGACCTTTTTTTTTTTCTTTTTTTACTGTGTAGACACAGAGAATCACATAACTGGTTGTATTTTCTTCTTTGCACTGAAGCAAGGAAGTCCAGGGCTAAGCTTGTGGATCACTTGTCACAACCAGGAAGTGGACCCTCAGAGTACAACCCTTATCTTTATTTTCCAGTCACCCCAATTTCCTTAGCTTATTGCTGTCCAGTCGATTCTGACTCACAGTGACCCTATAAAACAGAGTAGAACCACCTCATAGGGCTTCCTAGACTGTACTCTTTACAAGAACAAATGACCACATCTTTCTCCTGAGGGGCAGCTTATGAATATGAACCCCCCAACAGTCAAGCAGTTAACCACTCTACCACCAGTTACTTTCTTCAGTGTGAAAAGCAAAGATCTTACATTCTATATGTTTTCGCAATGTTTCCTACATTAAAATTATTATTTTTTTAATATCCACCAGAAAACCTGCTGCCACAGAGTCAATGCTGACTTGCTGTGACCCTATAGGACAGAGCAGAACTGCCCCACAGAGTTTCCAAGGAGCACCTGGTGGATTCAAACTGCTGACCTTTCAGCCAGCAGCCATTAGCTCTTAACCACTATGTCACCACAGTTTCCTTTATAATATAATGTCCAAACAGTCTTGACAGTTCCAAGGATACACCTGCAAGTGTGTTGCATTGCTTTATTCTAGAATACGCAGTTGGCTTCCTTGCCCTCCTGTAGCTCTCAGACCTTATCATTAAGGACCAGTTGACCGAATGGCAGAAATGGATACAGAGGTTTTAAAGGTTGATTGTGTCTGTGTGTGTCTCTGTGTGTCTGTGTTTGTGTGTGTCTGTGAGAGAGAGAGAGAGAGAGAGAAAGATAAAGAGAAAAAGAGAGACAGCTGGCCCATTCTTCCACCCCACCACATATGTTTAATCCTTAAATAAGCATCTCTTTTTGAGCACAGGAGGGTAGTCTATTTTAAATGAACAGGCAGTATTCTCAGGATTTGGGGGCCTCTCAGAATCAGTGGTGCTCTAACAAGCTTTCCATTAGGGGGACATCTGTTGGGACACACGGGAATCTCTACCCCGACTCAGTTCCTAGTCACATTCACCTGCCTGGGCAGCCAGACAGCCCCACGCACCGGGGAAGGTTGCTTCCTTCCTTCGCGCTCCGTCCCACGGCGTTAAGTGGTCACCTGGGTAACGCGTTCGCGCACACCTGCTGACCGCTCCAGCCGGACAAAACCAACTGAAATCAAACTCACCGAATAGACAGAGGCAGATCCTCCGTGGGCCCAGAAAGTGAGACAGGACAAGCAAAGAAGAAGAAAAGACCGGGACTGGAAGTACAGAAGGAATTGTCAGGAAATCGGCGTTTCCTTTGGGACTTGCTGTTAACGTAGTCTGCTGTTCTCTAAATAGTAGAATTAAGGGACTTGTATCCCTGGCGGGTGGGGGGGGGGCGGGGAATCAGCCTTTTCACTTTCAGAACAGTAACATTCAACCTGAATCAAATCAAACAATCACCTGATCTGTGGCGGGTGAGATTGAACAGCACTGAATATGTTTTTATTACTGGTGATTACATTGAGTCAATGTTGGAAAACAGACTATGCTCTTCGCTTTCTGAATGTATGAAAGGTGCTTTTCCAAAAACATACAATTTTGATCAATTAGCTGCCAACCACTGGGCAGGGATAGTGTGTATTTCTTATGTTTTAAAGGTATCAAGCAAAGGCTGGTTTAAATGATTGTGGGACAGACTGTCTTTAATTTGATGGGTTTCACTAGCTAGGCCACTTCCACTGTTACTTTCCTGCCCAGTGCAAATCAGATTAAAAGATCCTTGGTAGCTATAGCGCGGTGGTTAAGAGCTCGGCTGCTAACTAAAAGGTAGGCAGCTTCAATTCCCCAGCTACTCCTCGGAAACCCTATTCCATCCTATAGGATCACTATTGGTTGGAATCGACTCAGCAGCAAAGGTTTTCATTTTAGTAGCTCAACAGTTATGCCTTTGGCTACTAACCGAAAAGGTTGGTGATTCAAACACCCCCAGTGGCACTGTGGGGGAAAAATCTGGCAATCTGCTGTTGTCAAGATTACAGCATAGGAAACCCTCTGCGGTAGTTCTCCTCTGTCACTTGGGGCTGCTATGAGTTGAACAAAACTTGGCAATGTACAACAAGAAGTCAGATCTATCATTATTTTGTTTTAGTATGGGGGCTTGTCTAACAAAAAAAAGACTCCAAAAGGACAAAACATCCTAGGGAACCCAGCATTACTTCTGGTGATTTCTAAATACATAGATACATGTGCACAGATGTGTTCTGTCCCTTTAGTTGCCTATAATAGGGTCACTATGAGTCAGAATTGGCTCAGTGGCGGTGATTTTTCTTTTCTTTTCTTTTTTTAAATAATACTAGGACCTCAAGAAAAAATGGGAGCTGATAAGGACAGCTGTTATTTCAGTAGACAAAGAAGATATTTCAGTCTGAATGGTGAAATTTCTAAACTCTATCTGTAAAACTCCTTCTAGTACTTATTCATTTCTTGAGGAGGGTTGACACAGTAGACTTGACAATGGCCTTGAACCTATCAGAGAACACAGAGGTGGTTCAGGATTGGGCCTGGCCATTCTGTTCTGTGGCACGGAAGGTTGCTGGGAGGTGAAGCTACCTTGATGGCAGCTAACCACGGCAGTTACTCTAGTTTCTTGTGACTGTTCAGACATGTTGAAGGGCAGCCAGTCAAATCCAGTTTATGGCTACCCCAGGTCATAAGCTGAAGTTTCAGTTCTCCTTTTTGAATTGGGAACCCTGGTGGCATAGTGGGTTAAGTGCTACATCTCCTAACCAAAAGGTCGGCAGCTCGAATCCATCAGGTGATTCTTGGAAACTCTATGGAGCAGTTCTACTCCGACCTCTAGGGTTGCTTGAGTCATACCCAACTTGACGGCATTGAATGTCTTGGGGTGAGTCCTTCTTGAACTGACTTGATTAAACTTTCTAATCAATAAAGGTACTATATGCACTGTGAAAGTTGAGTGCCATAGAAAAACATACATGTTGTCTAAATTAGAAATAGGTTTGCCACATGTAGATATTCTTCTTATGTTTAGTTGCATATGTAGCATGTTAAACAATTGTAGGTATAATCATATGTATAATATAAATAATCACATATATATATATATATATCTCCAGGAATGCCAATTAAGTTCTCAAACTCGTCCTAGAAAAAGTGCTACATACCTCAGTTTTGGAACTCCTTTTCTGGAATGGCCATCAGAACTGTCACCTGTTTACCCATGATGTCCTGAATATCATCAAAATGTCTTCCTTTTAATATTGCCTTTATCTTCAGGTAAAGAGAGAAGTCATTGATGGCCAGATCAGGTGAGCAGGGAGGCTGTTCCCATACAGTGATTAGTTTACTGACTAAAAACTCCCTCAAATACAACCATACAATTAAGTTCACTAACTTGTCACCATGATACTGTGTGTAATGGTCATTCCAGACAGAGTTCCAAAGTTCTTTGAAAGGTGGACTGGGTGCTGGTGTTGGTGCATAGCTTCCCCAGGAGAATACTTCAAAGGTGACTTCAAAATAGTGATATTTAGCAATGAGGTATGTATCACTTAGAACAATAAAATTTAGGAACTTAATTGTCAGACCCTGTATTTTAGTCAGCTAGGGCTGCTCTAACAGAAATACCAGAGTGGATGGCTTTAACAAAGAAAGATTTATTCTTACACAGTCCGGTAGGTTGCAAGTCCATATTCAGGGTGTCCGCTCCAGGGAAAGACTTTCCCCTTGACGGCTCTGGAGGAAAGTCCGGTATTGCATCAGTCATTGTCCAGGGAGCGTCCTCACACAAGAACCTCTGGTCTGAAGGACGTGCTCTGCTCCCGGTGCTGCTTGCTTGATGGTAGCGAGGTTCTCAAATTGTCCTTGGTTCTTTTTCCTTTTATTCCTTGCAAGCTAAAAGCATTAAGGGTGGGGCAAGCCATACTCCAGGGAAACTTCCCCCATAGCAGGAATTCACAGCCCCACCCTAATCCTTTAACATACAGGTTAGCAAAACCACACAATGGAGGACAGTCCCAAGATACTGGGAACCATATCCCAGCCACATGGCTGCACACATTTTTGGGGGGACACAATTCAAACCATGACATCCCACCCTTTGACAACCCAAAAATCACATCACAAAACATTTAACACATTCATCTCACCATAGCAAAATTATGTCCATCCATATAACAGGAGTCTTAAATCAGTTCCAAGTCCAAAATACAAAAACTCTTCTACATCTGTGAAACTTAGAAGGCATTAACAGGCAACAGACAAGTCAACAGAACACATTACATTAGCCCTCAAAGCTTTGGAAATACTCTTACGTTTTCTGAGACATTCTACACAACAGCAATGCTCTCCAGACTCTAGGTATCGGCCACACTCTCAGGTTTCTGAGTGGAGACCTCCAGCCCCGTGCTACAACTCTGCCTTCAAGGCCCACTTGGACAGAAACTCTGTCCCATTGGCTTTAGGAGCACCCTAAGCCCAACTGAGTGGCAATTCCACCCTTACGAACACAGCACGCCATGGTTCCACCCTTTCAAACCCCTGAGGTCATGGCCATACCTCTTGAGACTGAGGCAGCTCAGCTTCTCACGCTATCTGCCTCTTCAGCTTCAGCTTCCTATGGCCGCATGGCCCGGGCCTCAGGCCCACATCTGCCCTGCCGGGCAAGTGTTCCAGAGCTCTGTAGCTCCACTGGTTTAAGTGCACGGAGGCACCCCACTCTTGCTGGAAAGCGTCCTGCCCAAAGGCACTCAACTCTCTCACTCCGTGGGTCAGCAAGGCCAGCTCACCGATTCAAGTGCCCAGAGGCACCCCGTTCCGCGAGGAAAACTCTGCGCAGGCACTGACCTCTCTCACTCCACGGGTCGGTTCCAGCGCTGCCTCTGGTTCTGCTGCTGCCGCTGCCACTGCTGCCGGTCCTCTGTTGTTTCTCACCATCTGCGCCTTCTTCATTCCTTCTGAATCTTCTGTCCATTCGCAGTTTCAAAGTGGCTTCCACATTTTAGGTATTTGACAGTCCGGTAGGTTGCAAGTCCATATTCAGGGTGTCCGCTCCAGGGAAAGACTTTCCCCTTGACGGCTCTGGAGGAAAGTCCGGTATTGCATCAGTCATTGTCCAGGGAGCGTCCTCACACAAGAACCTCTGGTCTGAAGGACGTGCTCTGCTCCCGGTGCTGCTTGCTTGATGGTAGCGAGGTTCTCAAATTGTCCTTGGTTCTTTTTCCTTTTATTCCTTGCAAGCTAAAAGCATTAAGGGTGGGGCAAGCCATACTCCAGGGAAACTTCCCCCATAGCAGGAATTCACAGCCCCACCCTAATCCTTTAACATACAGGTTAGCAAAACCGCACAATGGAGGACAGTCCCAAGATACTGGGAACCATATCCCAGCCACATGGCTGCACACATTTTTGGGGGGACACAATTCAAACCATGACACCCTGTATAGAATGTTGACAAATCAATATTTTCCCTTAAGTACTGAGAAAGCAATATATTTGAAATGGGGAAAAATATCTGGCTTGGCCATATTTTACAGTTGAATTGAAGTGATTACTAACCAACCCAATTCTTCCCCAAGCATGTATATGCAATCAGTTCATTTAAATAGAGAAAGGCTACTAAAACGATGCCGTTACAGGACCTGTAATTCCCAACGAGATTCTCTGTTTACTGCTGGAGATAATCAGCAAGTAGCTCTCCAAGACAACTATTAATCACTGTCAATTTTGACTAATCAGGGTTCTGACTGGCTGTTCAGGAATGATCAGCTGCTAGAGGAGACTAGAGGACTGTGCAAACAAAATATTTTTCAGTCTATTGGATCTGACTTGACAGCATTTGGCTTTGGCTTGGCTACTGAAATTACTTGTTAAGGGTCCAAAGATCTTTAAATGGAAAGAGAAGGGAGATAAGCCTTAAAAAATAAGTGTGTAGATTTACCAGGTATTATTTAGTTTGTGAGCACTAGAAACACTAATTTGTTTTCCAGAATCGTGCAAAGGAAAACTGGAGTCAAAGAATTAACACAAGTAATAAAGCATTATTTTCCAATGCAGTGAATAGCCTTCTGTGGTACACAGTGGGATGCACTATGTTGATATACCCACAAACTTCTCTTCAAATGTTCACACAAATACTGGTATTAGCAGAAGGAGTTTGTAATTGCAAATATCTGTGTTGAACCCTAGCCCCAAACCAAACCCAACCCACCACTGTTGAGCTGATTCCAATTCATAGCAACCCTATCCTATAGAACAGAGTAAAACTGCTCCATAGAGTTTCCAAGGAGCATCTGGCAGATTTGAACTGCCAACCTTCTGGTTAGCAGATGTAGCATTTAACCACTACACTACTAGAGTTTCCTATTGAAACCTAGGGCTGAAATATTAGCCAATGGTAGCACCAATTTGACTGTTGCTGTAATGTTTCTACTATAGCTTGTTGATAATATTGATTTTTCTTTCCACATCTGTCTACCTGAGTGTTCAATTTTAAGCTCCTCTTACCAAACAAGTGGTTAAATTTCTGGCTGACTTGAATCTAGAAATAAATATAGGCTGCAGAATGACTTGTTCTTGATATTCAAGTGATGTCAGTATCCGTCTTTGTCCATCACACCATGACTTAGCCATGTCCTCTCCTAACACGAGATGGCTTATATCTTCTCTGGAGTAGTTGGCTGAATGTCATTTTGGAATTTACTTCTCAATAGCAACGACAGTAGATAGACTCAAACATGCTAATGATCATGAAGCTGGAACAGGAATGGACAATGTTTCCTTTTCTTGTACTCAAGATTGTGTGAGTTGGAGCCAAGCCAACAATATCTAACAACATCACCACCGGCCTCGATGAATGGATAGGGTGGGACAACCTTATTGCACCTCTTGGGATTTGGGGATTTGAACACAGCACTTCTAGTTTCTGTGCTTGAACTGGAAACCCTGGTGGTATAGTGGTTAAGTGCTATGGTTGCTAACCAGAGGGTTGGCAGTTTGAATCCACCAGGCTTTGCTCAGAAACTCTATAGCGCAGTTCTACTCTGTCCTGTTAGGTCACTCTGAGCCAGGATTGACCTGCTGGCAGTGGGTTGGTTGACTGGTGCTTGAACTGAGAAGTTGGGTCCTACTGTGTTTATGGAGAAAGGGAAGGCTTCTGGATGTGGAAAAAGATTGGGATCAGAAATCATGTGGTGCCAGGATGAGAAAGAAACGGAAGAAGCAAGAATTGGATTCAAATAACCTTCCAGATCCTTGCATACACCACGTATGGTCTGGACATATGTCCCGTACTTGGTGCCTGAGATACTCTTCAGTATGCTCGCTCCATTCTTTTGTTGTTTTTAGGTGACACTGAGCCAGTTGTGCCCCATGAGGACCCTATGTGCAACAGAATGAGACACCGCACAGTCCTTACCACTGTTGTGTTTTGAGTTCATTGTTGCAGCCGCTGTGTCAATTCGTCTTGTTGACAAGTCTTCTTTTGTTTCTTGGCTGACCATCTGCTTTACCAAGCATTATATCCTTCCGAGGCACTGGCCCCTTTTGATAACACATCCAAAGTGTGTGAGGTGTAGTTTCAACATCCTGGCTTCAAAGGAGAATTCTGGCTGTACTTCTTCCAGTACAGATTTCTTCATTCTTTTCTGTCCATGGTATATTCAATATTTTTGAATATTGAATATTCAATATTTTTGAATATACCAATTACACTGTAATTCCAAGAAATCAGCTCTTTTTCAGTCTTCCTTGTTCTTTATCAAGAAACCCTGATGCTATAGTGCTTAAGAGCTATGGCTGCTCAATACAAGGTCAGCAGTTCAAGTCCAATGAATGTTCCTGGGAAACTGTAGGGCAGTTCTACTCTGTCCTATAGGTTTGTTATGTACTGAAATCCACTTAATGACCAAGTGTATTCATTGTCCAGTTTCTGCATGTGTGAGAGGTAATTGAAAACACCATAGCTTGTGTCAGGTGCACCTTAGTCTTCAAGCCAGCCAAGTGCAGTCGAGTCTTCAAGGTGACATTTTTGTTTTTAGCACTTTAAAGAGGTCTTTTGCCCAGAGCAGTGTGTCATTTAATTTTTGTTTATTTACCCTCAATTAAGATCTGTGTAAATGGCATCCATTCTCAGATACTGAGATCTCTGAACTTAAAACCAAGTTATTAGATTGCTCTTCTTAGTAAGTGATTGGCTGATACTGAAAATAGTCATAGCTCTTTGAATAAAAAATATTTTGTTATTCTTTATTCAGTTTATGTTCATTGCATGTGTGAAGTTGTAGCTTGCTGGTTATAGTTTGGAAAACTAACAGCAAACAAACTTTGTTGTTGTTGTTGTTGTTGCAAGAACACAAACCCAACCCTGTTCAGTGCAATGTGTGGGCATATGTCTGGTAACATGTCTAGTGGGGTGGTGGTGTGTTCACTGAGTGAAAGATATACACAATTAGAAGAAACAGTGAGGTAAGTCAGAAAACACTCCAAGGAAATTCATTTTTTTATACCTTAAACCATGAGGGCCTAAAAAACTGGAATTTCTGAGGCCATTCATTGGCACATTGGAAGAGATTTGTACAATTACAAGCAGGAAAGACACTCTGAAGGATATTAGAAACATAGGTACTTGATTCTATTTTAGACAGTGATTCTCTGTGTTAAAGCCTGAACTTCGACCTTTTCACAAATGTACATATACAGAAAGAAAACTGCCCAATAATTGCTAAATATATCTAGCAGTTTCACTTGGGTGAGTGGAAAAGATACTATTTTAAAATGCTGATTCCAAGTACCTCTCACTGCACCTACTGAATCTGAACCTGTGGGTGTGGAGCCCTTGAACCTGTATTTGAAAAAAACTTGTCTCTTAAAATTCTGATGCAATCTGTCCAGCTTGTTCTTGGGAGTCACAGTTTTATGTAGTTAATATATCAGCTTTGGAAAAATCAAGCAACTAGTACAGTAAAAGCTGAAATGGGCAAGACTGAGTTGTGGAGCTGAAGCTGGACAAAGAAGAGGTACAATCAGACCTATAACAGTGAAGCTGACTAGCTGCAAGGCAGATATAAACCCAGGCTTTCTGAACTAGAGAGAGGGATGGTAGAAGTGATCAGTAGTTAATACGGCAGAACTCACCAACACTGAAAAATGTGTAATGCAGAAACTTGTCAGAGAAGGACCACTCAAGTATTTTCCACTAATAGAGACAGAAAAGTGGGAAGACAGTACCCTGTCGCTAAATTCTGTAGATGAAGAATATTGAGACAGCCATCTATATTTAAATCATGTCATTGTTTTAATTAAAAAAATCCCTTAAACTGTATTAAACCATTTTCCTGGCTGCTAACCAAATGATTGGGAGTTTGAATCCACCAGCACGAGCTGCTCCCTGGAGATCCTCTGGGGAAGTTCTCTTCTCTCCTTTAGGGTCGCTGTGGGTTAGAATTGACTGGATGGTAACAAGAGTGACACACACACACACACACCCCACAATAAAGAAGAATAAAAAGAAATGGCTTAATAATCTTCGGTCTTTCTGACCACAATAACCAAACACAGATAGTTCTCCAAACGTTGTCAACTTGTTTCCAATTCAGCTCATAATCACATGCTACCAACCACGAAATAATGCCATTTCATGTGATTCTCCCTGCTGGATGGAGATAACACACCTCCAATGCCATTGTTAGAGCATCCTTTAAGACAAAGACATACCTGATTTTAAGTCCTGGATTAAAAAAAAAAAAAAAAAATCACTGTAAAACTTGGAAGGTGCCACCTGTGTTCAAATCATCTCATTGTTTTAATTAAGAAATCCCTTAAACTGTATTAAACTATTTCCCTGGCTGAAAAGACTGAACTGTTTACAAGCCATTATGATTTATAAAAAGAAGAGAGGCATTTTCTAAATTTGGAACAGCAGAAATATTTTAATTTTATTATTATGTCTACTATTTGTCTTAATAAGGCACAGTCCCAGGGGCCTAACTTACTATTAAATCCAGCCATCTCACATCCCTCTCGTGGCTCAGTGCCTTCTGGGGGAGGGTGTTCCTTAACTAAGCCTGCAGGATTGAAAAAAAAAAAAACCACTAACACTGGCAAGCTACCAATTGAAAAAAAAAAAATTCTTTCACTAACACAAAAATATTCTTAATTCTTCCCTAACAAGCAATGTTTACATCAAGTATTTACTGAACTTGTCGCAGTTGCTCCACTCTCTCCTCTCTACAAGACAAGGTGGGGAAAAACCCAGACTAGTCACTAATGGCAAAGAAAGAGAAGCCATTCACTGTGTACTTTCAACGTGTCAAGTTCAGCGCTAGATGCTTTCAGCATAGCGCGTCATTTTCTGGATCTAGAGCTTACTTGGGGAAGGCAAACACACTCTTTTTAAGAGTCAGGTAATCAAAAGCTCTTGAATTGAAAAACAAAACACACAAAAAACTTGAATTTCACAGAGCCTGCTGGCCTTTATCTTGTTTTGGCTTCTCGCCTTCTCGCCCCTTCAACAGATTTGTCCATTGAGAGCTCTGTGTACCAGCAAACTTGCCAACCCCTCACTCCTGCTTGTGGAACCCATCTTGCCCGCAGATGAAATTTTAAATGATCTTTGCACAGCTCCGTCTCGCCCTTCCCACTGGCACCAGTTCCTGGTCATTCACCATGGTTGGCATGAGCCAGCTACCCGGATGTGAACTACAATACAATATCTACTTCTTGAAATGGATCTCTGATTCCCTCACTTTGTAATGTGATCGTGCTTAGCATTCATGAGATTTCAAAAAGCTGGGTCTTCTGAATGTGCCTGTAAAGCTGTCCTTTGGGACATGGTCACCATTTGCTCCCATTAATGGTAGTGGTGGCTTTTGCTAAGTCCCATGTGTTGTACTCCTGCAGTCCTTTGAGATGTCACTAAGTATTTAGGCAATAAAACTAAAGGACCTCTTCCTGTTCAGTTTTCTTAGAACCACTGAAGCATCTGTGGGCTCCCAGGTTTTTGTCCTTTGCCCAAGTCTCAAGTCTCGTCTTCCACTACATTTCCTTTGAGTAACCCCGTCTACTCCCCTGACTGTCACTGCTCCCTGTGCACAGATGCAGCCCAGGTCTTTAACTTCAGCCTGAAGCTTTTTTCTTGAGGTTCAGACCCGTGTATAGAACTATTTATTGGTCATCTCTCTCTGTAGAAGGACCATTTCCTGCACAGGGTGGTGTAAGGTGGAAGGAGGGGAGGGGAAGAGCCACTCTCCTCTCCGTAGTATCTCAGATGCCAAAGCTGCAACTATTAGCAAGATGAAAAAGTCAAAAGTGAATAAATCCACTGATATAAGTTTTGAAACACGAGACACGACTGTGTTTCTTTAATCAGTAGATATTTTTCCTGACAGACAAAAAACCCAAAACCTATTGCTACCAAGTGCTCTGCAAGATATTTGCGATTTTATGAGGACTGTAACCTCTGTTGGAGATTTCTCAAAGACTAGTCACTCAACATGACCTATCCAGTGTCTAAGCCGATAGTGTGTAGGCCACCCTTAGTCATCGGCTTCTTTTAGCCCACACGTCCAGGCTCCTGTGGCTTGGGCGTCTCGTGGTTTTCCTTGTCTCTCTCCTCCCCACCACCCTCACTGTGAGATAGCCACTGCCTCTAGTTCCAGTGCTCTCGAATGGTCACCGAGTCCCACAACAGCTTCCTGAACTGTCTCTTGCTACAAGTTTCCAAGTTGTCACTTGAGTAATAGTTTGCTTGTTTATACCTTTTAATGACTCTCTTCTCCTCAAGGCAAAATCTTCTCTCTATAGAATGGCACCGAAGGCAGTCTGGCTCTGGTATAGACTAAAAAGTAAAGCTCTTGCTTCACCTCATAACTTCTAGTCATCGCCAAGCTTTTTGATGGCTTCTTGACGTGACACACCGTCTTTCATCAGACTGCTTTTGCCCAAACTGTACCTCCTACTGGAATAACTTGATCATCAACCTTTCCCTTTCCCCGTGGCTCAGGTTCACCAAGTTAGCCCCTCCCCACCCTTCAAAACTTATTCCTAATGCTACTTCCTCCGGGAAGCCCTTCTTGACTAATCTAGCCTGAATCAGTTGCCCTTTCCTCAATTTCTCATGTTTACCCCAATAAAAACAACAATAACAGTAAATCCTTTTACTTTTATTAGGAGACTGTCATGACTAGTATTGTGTCCCCCAAAAAATATGTGTAGCAATTTGTCTGGGCTAAAATTGCATGATTGTTTACTATTTTGTGTATGTTACAAATCCTAATCTCTGCCTGTGGCTAATAGGGCAAGACTGGATTATGTTAGAGAGGATTAGGGTAGGACTAGACCTTACAAAGGTCACCTCCCTGATCCAATGTAAAGGGAGTTTCCCGAGGATGTGGTTTGTACCATCTTTTATCTCGCAAGAGATAAAACAAGAGAGAAGCAAGCAGAGAGCTGGGGGCCTCATACCATCAAGAAAACAGTGCTGGGAGTAAAGCACCTCTTTCAGACGTGAGGTTCCTGCACTGAGATAATCACAGAGTGAAGGAAGACTGGTGCCACACTAGGACCTTTCTCCAGAGCCAACACAGACAGAAGAGCTTCGCCTGGAGCTGATGCCCTGAATCCGGACTTGTAGCCTACAAGAACATGAGCGTATAAACTCCTCTCTGTTAAAACCATCCTCTTGTGGTATTTTTGTTACAGTAGCACGGCATGACTAAGACAGGGACTGTTTGGTCCCACTCACTTGGTAAGCAGTCTGACATATGTTACATCACAGAGTTTATAATAATAATTAACAGTGTTTGTTAACTTGATGGTTCCTCCTATGAGATTCTACCTTCTAAGAAGGCAGTTTCTGTGTCTTACTTTTTTTACCCTCAGAGGCTAACTCAGTGCCTTGTTCATGGAAGGATAGAACGCTCTCAAAGGCTGTGACTCCTCTGTGTTCTCCCTGGACACTTCCTTAGTCATCTCTACTGGAAATAGTCCCATGTATGACTTCTGCTCTGATGGGGTATGAGATCTTTCCTTGCTTCTGTGAAACATTTTTATGTGTGTAACTTGGCTGTCCTTCACTCAGGCTAGGCAGTCACAGTGTGACCCTCTCTTCACCCTTCCTCTTTGTCATTACCTCTCTGCAGCTTCCCAAACCACTGGAATTCAGAATTTAAATTCCATTCAACTTTTCTCCAGTATTTAAAGTTTTTCCTTGTACACATAGTCTGAGGAACTAAATATCATTTGGGCCTAGGAAAGAATACAGAGTCAGTTGATATTTCTTTCTTTTAGATCATGGAATTTTAGAGCAAGAAAGAAATGAAAAAGTCTTGTCCTCTAAACCTTTTTTTTTTTTTTTTTGAGAGAAAGAGGAGGAGACAAAGTACAGAAAGTTTGAATGATTTGTTCAAGGTCACAGAGCAAGTTAGTAGCCACCGTAACACATAAACAAGGCAAAGTTCAACGACATGGATCCAGTTCCTATCCTATGCTCTCTGCTCTCTAAGACATGCTTGAGTAGAACCTGGTCTTTTTTGTAAAAGGACACCATCAAAACATAGAAAGAATTACTTATCCCTTAGTCATGCCAAGTTTCAACTTTTGTTCTGAACAATTTCAAAAGGATTAAAGTAAGCTTAGATGATTTTTTTTTTTTTTTTTTTAAATCAGCAATGCCAATAATATGCCTCTTAAGTTCACAGCGGAAGAATGAGTTGAAGCAGTCCCCTCACGCACGGGACTGGTTTCCAGTTAGTTAATGGGCTCCTGATACAGTTATTCTAACTTAATATATTTTTTAAAAAGTGAATACAAAGTATTTTAATGCTCCCAAGTGCTAGGAGAGCTGGCAGAGAGCCATCACCTGATGCGCTTCTTGGCCTTTCAGCCAAGTCTATTTTTGCACTTGATACATTGACATCAGAAAATTCCAGGGGGCTGCAGGGAGAGATAAGAACTTGATGTCTGGTAGCATTCTGACCATCTGTAATGGGAAAAAATCCCAATGCTAAGTGACGTCTTAATCTTCCCTCTGATTCATGGATTCATGGTCAAAAGCTTAAAAGACTTAAAAAGAGTAAATCACAAATGCTTGGGTCCCAAGGTGAAAATTCTCCATATCAGTATTAGGGGTGGTTTTGTTTGGGTATTTTTATTTTAGTTTAGTTGGTACAGGTTTCAGCAGAAAGTCCATCAGAATTAATCTTTTATTATGTAAGTAAGCGATTATGAAAGGAGGGAAAAACTAGATGCCAGAACTTCGGGTACGGGAGTCATTGCTGGTTCAGTGGTGGAATTCTCACCTCCCATTCAGAGGACCAACGTACCCCGGCACAGACACCACCTAGCTATCATGGAAGCCTGCGTGCTGCCGTAATGCTGACCAAGTCCCACTGAAGCTTCCAGACTAAGATGGATTCAGAAGAAAGTTCTGGAGAAACCCTCCAAAAATTAGGCAGTGGAAGGCCTATGGACCACAGCTAACCTGCAGACACAGGCAGCATTTCCCTCTGTTCCGCATGGGACCAGCAGGAGTCAACGCCGACTCAAAGGCAGCTAACAGCAACAGCAGAGCTTCAGGTGAAAGTTGACATTAATGACTCCATTCTCACACCTGTCACCGTCTAACCTCACGTCTTTGTCATCTTGTGCTGCTATAGCAGAAATGTTACAAGAGGGTGGTTTTAACAAAGAGAAGTTGATTCTCTCATAGTCTAGTAAGCTACAAGTCCAAATGCAGGGCATCAACTCTAGGGGAAGTCTGTCTCTGTTGGTGCTAGAGGAAGGTCATTCTTCCCCTGAACTGGCAGCTTCTGAGGCTCAGGGACCTTGAGTCATTTCACAAGACCCGCTCTGCTCCTGGTCCTGCTTTCTTGGTGGTAGAAGTTCCTCAGCTCTCCCCTTGCTTCCTCTTTCTTTTAGATCTCAAGAGACGGTCTCAAGGCACAGTACAAACTTACACACTGAGTTCTGTCCTACCAACGCAACTGCTGCCCATTCTCCCTCATTAGCATCACAGAGGCAGAGCTGACAACATATAGGAATATCACACAATACCAGGACTCATGGCCCAGCCAAACTGACACTCATATTTTTGAGGGGAGACACAATTTAATCCATGACACCCCCTCTCACTTCCAGATACACAAATTGTTAGTGCTGAACTTACTGATGAGGAAGGAAAAAAGAATTAGCTACAAGCAGAATAGTCACTGATGGAAAAGCTAAGGTAATGTAGAAGGAAGCATGAAAAGACAGATATAAACAGTGCCTAGACCACCTACATAAAAAGCCAAGCCAAGTGCCGTCGAGTCGGATCCGACTCATGGCGACCCTAGGGGCCAGGGTAGAACTGACCCCCAGAGTATTCAAGGAGTGCCTTCTCTTCATTTCACGTTGCTTTTATGTAGGTAAAAGCAACGTGAAATGAAGAGAAGGCACAACCCACTCAATTCAGTTCCAACTTCAACTACAAGAATTAGGTCCTATAGACCTGAAGTTTTGGGGATTTAAAGTATCAGAAAGTAACAGATTTAAAGAAAAGACAACATCACCCAAGGAAAAAGTCTGTCTGTTGTCATTCTTCATGGAGCTGTGACCATCCTGAACAGACCTTGCCAAAGCCTAGCCAAGGAATACTTTGCTCATGTGACCTGCTCTATCTTTGCTGACAGGCGTGGAGGAGAAGGCACCTTCAGAGTCTTCTGTTGGCTGCACTGGGGAAGATCTAGCCCTGGGAAATTACTTGAGGCTTAATGCTGTATGAAATGAGAAGCTAGGGAAAGGCATTTTTCAAAATCTGTTCCAAAGAACAGGATAATCAGTCTTACTCTAAGTAATTTACTCCTCTTCCCACAATTGCCTTTCTCTGTTTCTTTCTTTCTCTCTCTCTCTTTTTTTTCCCCAGAAGTAGGTATATGGGATTATATCACCAATTTGGGTAATGATACACAATTCCATCTCTGCAAACATTGTGGGAAGCTTCAATACATACTGTGGATCTTAATTTTATTTTCTTTCTTGCCTCCAAGTTTGGACACAGTCTAGGCAGGGTCCAGGCACTTGGAACTTGGCCTGACAAATCTTCCATCAGCCCCTAGTGAGATGTTTGTTTTTGTCTCAGCTCCTGACACTTTATCTTGGGTGACAGAAGGCATTTTCAAATCTGCTGATGGATGGTCAAGAGAAAGAGAATTTTTACATAATATTTGAGCTATCTAGATCCTTACTATGGCCAAGTGCCGTTGAGTCAGATCCTTACTATGGAAGATGTATAATTTAGGGTTTGGTATGTGTGGCAGTTATTTCAGTAACTCGTCTATTAGACAGCCTTGCTTTAGGGAACTAGAAAGGCCAACTGCCTGTTCATGTGACACAGAAATAATCACTAAGCTACCCAAAGTGCGATGCTGTTAGGTTGATTCTGATTCATAGAAACCCCATAGGATGGAGTAGAACTTTCCCATAGAGTTACCAAGGAGTTCCTGGTGGATTTGAACTGCTAAACAAAAGCTTGAGCTCTTAACTACTATGCCACCAAAGTTTCCTCACTAAGTTATAGGAATGCAACTGCTAAGCTTACTTTGTCTGTGATAAAATAGCCGTAATCATACTATCATACTGGCTTAATTTCGTGGGTTTGTCCGACCACTAACTCATTCAGTTTTCTTTATTCGACCTCAGAGAAAGCAGTTTACAAAAGAATAGGTTTTCCACATTGAGCAGGGGACTATTCAAAATGGTTTTTGTACAGAATATGCTTTGGGATCTACATGAAAATAATGGAATATAAAAGAAAAAGAACAATATCAGGCAATTTCAGTTTTACTAACTGATTTATTCTTACTAACTCACCTAGCAAGATGCATGTTTGTTTTTGATGCAGTCTTCCTAATATTAGAGAAAATTTGGTGGATTTTTCTACTTCATCATAATTTATGGTCTCCCTGAGAAAATGTAGAATAACAAATTTTGTGTTATGTACTAACTTCTTGAAAGTCCCTCAGGAATTTGAGACAGCCACTATAACATGGGAGCCCTGGTGGCACCGTGGTTAAGAGCTTGGCTGCTAACCCTACGGTCAACAGTTCGAATCCACCAGCTACTTCTTGGAAACCTCAGGGACAGTTCTACTCTGCCCTGTCAGGTCACTGTGAGTCAGAACTGACCCCAAAGCAATGGATTGCACATAGTTTGGAATGTAACATGAGAAGTCCCAAGGTGGCACAAATGGTTAAGTGCTTGACTACTAGCTGGAAGGTTGGAATTTGAATCCACTGAGAGGTGCGCTGGAAGACATACCTGGCAATTTGCTTCCAAAAGGTCACAGTCTTGAAAACTGTATGGAGCAGTTCTACACGTGGTTTCCATCAAGCAAAACTGACTTGACAGCAACAAATAACAAAGACTGTCACTGATGATGATTACCTTGTGTTCCTCACGGGGTCACAAAAGAGTAGGAGAAAACAGACAGATCCCAAAACACTTCTGGAAATCATATTTAGCTATATATAGAGGAATATTTGATTTCATGGAAGTCCAAATTTGATTCTTGCTCCCTTGAAGCCACATTTTCCAAATCCAAGTTTATGAGTAGGATGAAAAGACGGAGAGATTAGGTTTCCAAGTCAACTGTTGTCTGTTTTCATCATGGGTCTGCTTCACCCAGAAACAAAAGGCTCTGGTGATTGTCATAGACCAGTATAAGTGTTGTTCACTATGTCTGTCTGTCCTCTTTCCCATGTGTGCCACACGACTGCCGTTTTTAGCATCTTAAAAACCCCCAAACCAAACTCACTGCTTTTGAGTGGATTCCAACCCACAGTGACCCTTTAGAACAGAGTAGAACTACCCTATAGAGTTTTCAAGGAGTACCTGATGGATTGGAACTGCCTACTTTTTGGTTAGCAGCCATAGTATTTAAATACTTGGCCACCAAGATTTCCTTCAGCATCTTAGCCCCCCCAAAAGGACTTTCTTCCTGACGTCTCTGCAGCTTTGCATGTGTTCCTTGAAATGTCCTTGTCTAACCTGAACTCCTTCACGTTACTCATTCAAGATTCAAAATAGCAATATGTCAGTGATTGATGAAGAAATGAATGAATGCGATGGAACTTGGGAGTTTTCCTCCTCCTATCTTCCAAAGATTACAGTGAAATCTTCTTTTCAGTGGGGGAAGGGTTTATTTCTATCCGTTGTGTTAGTGCATTCTGGGATGAGAACCAAAGGGTCTAGAATCTCGAGGCTGCATCCTGTTAACCTATTTCCCTGATTTAAATGGTAAAAAAAAAGAACTCCGTATGTAGTCCTGACTGAAAATGAATATACAATCTATTCTCATTTGTTCATTTCCCAACTTCTTGTTGTGTGCCAATTTTGTCATGGGGTCAGAAAATGAGTAAGCTCCAGCTGAATTAGAGTGCTTGTTGTTAGCTGCCCCTAAGGTGGCCTCCAGCTCATGGTCAACTTACACCCTAGGGAACAGAATGCTGTGTGGTTCTGATCTGAATTTTGTGTTCCACGGGGTTTTCATTGCCTGGTTTTCTTAAATAGATTGCCAGAATTTTTTTCCTGGTCTATCTTATACAGGAAACTCCACTGCAATCTGCTTAACAGAAGCGCACAAGTCTCTACGGACAGACCCACACTGTCTGGACATGAGGTGCAATGGCTAAGAATTGATCTCAAGTTTTCTTCTTGGGCAGTGAGACTTCTGCCACTAAGCTACCAACTGCAGTCCTTGACAACTTTACAGGGTAGAGGGAAAGGCAAATCAGTGATTTTAACCACGTGAACTTTTTGTAGATATGATCTGCTATAGTCAGAGAAAGACTTATAAGAATTTATGATATTGTCCATGTTTCAAAAAACACAAAACAACAAATACTGGAGAGGCTAAGGAGAAAGTGGAACTCTCCTACACTGTTGGTGGGGTTGCAAAATGGTCCAACCTCTTTGGAAAGCAATCTGGCACTCCCTTAAAAAAATGGATATAGATATACCATCTGACCCAGTAATGCCACTGCTTGGAATATATTCTACAGAATCAAGGCCATTCAAACCAGCCGATACACGCATACGAATGTTTATCGCAGCACAGTCTACAATAGCAAAGAGATGGAATCAATTCAGTTGCCCAACAACAGAGGAATGGATAGATAAACTATGGTATATATACTCAGCGGAACACTATGCAATGATAACAAGGATGATTTCAGAAAACCTCTCATAACTTGGTTTCAGTTGGAGGACATTATGTTGAGTGAAAGTAGTCAGCAACAAAAGGACAAATATTGTATGAGACCTTTATGATAAGAACTTAAAATCAGACTCATGCATAGAAGAAAAGACTCTTTGACAGCTGCAAGGGAGGGGAGGGAAGGAGGACAAGGGAGGGCAAGGGAGGGAGGGATTAGGTTAGATAACTGATAGAAACTTTGTTGGGTGAAATAGGTGACAGCACACATTAGGAAGAAGAACAATATTAAGTGAACTTCAACGTAACTTGAGTACTCCTTCCATCTTATCCCAATATTGCAAGGACAGAGTAGATGGGGCAGGGAGGTCTGAAAACCATGCTCTCAGTTGAAATGAAGGCCAGTTGGCACAACTAGCATTTTACTAAGACAGCTCTCTGCACCCCACATTGGTGAGTTGTGCCTGGGGTCTTAAAAGCTGCCATCTGTGGGTACAGCAAATAGTCCCAACTCAGCAGGAACAGATGATCACCGAGGACCAAAAACAACAGGGGGGAAAGAGAACTCAGAGGACAGAGAGACCCACATGAGTGGGTGTCTATATCCACTCATAACCGGAAGAACTAGATGGCACCTGGCCATTGCCAGTGATAGCCGTGATGGAGCTCACAAAGTTGAGTCTCACTGGCAGCACAAGATAAAAAGGGGTGCACTCTGAGATCTCCACTAAAAGACTGCAATTGATGGTCCAGGGACTTTGAGTTCCCCTGGGAGCATGGCTCCTGGCCCTGATGCTGCCCCTACCCACAAATCATAATGAAGGTACAATCTTCAGACACAAATGGATTGGACTTGGTTATGTAGAGTGACCATATCTTAGGTGCACTTTATGGTTCTATGTATCTATAGGGTATCATCCTGCTGACCTCTTACTGGAGGGAGGGGAGTGGGTGGAGAGGAGGGGAAAAGAGACTGTTGGGAGAATGTGACATGTATGGAGCAGAGAGGAAGAGTGTTCTGTCACTGGGTAGGGAGAGCAGTGGAAGCTGCATATAGGTGGGCATGCAAACTTATATGGGAATGTGCATTTTCATTCAACCATAATTTAAAAAAAAGAATTTATGATAGCCCAGGGAAACACACTTGTTGATGGTTAAAGGCTGTGTAGTATATGAAGAGGAGACATTTGAAAGATGTAGAATCTATGGAAACTGGCATTCAGTTGGAATTAGAGGATGTAGAAGAAAAAGAAGAGGTGAGGGAAGTTAAAAAAACAAGCAAACCCAGGATCACTAAACTAGCTTTACTAAGATGTCTATCACAGGAGCTGCAGTATGTAATCATGCAATAAATACAGCAGTCATGGAGCCCATCTACCCTACAAACTGCAACATGAAAAATATGCCTTGTAGCCTCCTGAGTGTCCTCGAACCTGTCAGGATATACGTCCTGATGTCTAGTGCGGTAATACACAACATAATCTGTATTATAGTATGTATTATAGTATTTAGGTACACACTGTCTTATCACTGTGAGTTGCTAAAGTGCCATGTTCAGTGTGGTAGCATTTCAGGGAAGCACTGAGAAAAAGACCGTGAACAAAACTTTCCCTGGGGGACGGGTTCTTTCAGTGCAAACGGTCCCATGATGGGTCCAAAAAAGAAAAAAAGAGTCAGTGCCATTACTCTGGAGATTCTAACCTTTTCATTCATGGCCTTTGTGGACAAATGTTTTTACAAAGCAAACATGAGCTCAGTTTGCCTAAGCTTTCAGTAAAGACATGAGCTTAGTTAGCATATTAATGAAGACAAGTTCAAATCCCTTCTTCCCTTCATGGCTATGTAATAATTACATTGCTCAACATTTGTCCAGAATAGTTTTCATTAGACAGAAGCTGTCTGCCTGAAGTGGCTTGGCACTCATAGCTCTACCCTAAAATTACTAAAGCCTGTTAAGGATTCCTGACCATTTATTTATTCTTGGACTATGTAATTGAATTTGAACATACATTACGTGATTAAGAATTTAGAATAGTGTAGTGTCTTTCAGAATCTCTTAATGGGTGCGATAATGCTGCTACTATTCATGCTCATGAAGGTGAGTCTACCTTTTATTGCCACTGGAGCCTGGTCTCATTGCTTTGGAATGAAGATATTTTCTTTTACTGTCATTGATATTTATTCAAACAGCTTAAGTTCTATGTTCTGAATTACTCACAAGGAAGAAAACACCCAGAATAGTTTTAGAGGCTGTAGAGTCACCCTGGGAATCCTGGTGGCAGTGTAAAGTACTGTGACTGCTAACCAAAAGGATGGCAACATGGATCCAGCAGGCACTCCTTGGAAACTCTATGGGACAGTTCACTCTGTCCTATAGGGTCACCATGAGTCAGAATTGACTGGATAGCAATGAGTTTTACAGTGGTTCTCGACATCCTGGTTGCCTAGTGGTTACACACTACAGCTGCTAACCAAAAGGTTGGCAGTTCGAATCCACCAGGCGCTCCTTGGAAACTCTATGGGGGCAGTTCTATTCTGTCTTAGAGGTTCACTAAAAATTAGAATCAACTCAGTAGCAAAGAGGTGTTTTTGTGTGTTTGCTTTGGTAGTCACTCCAAAACAGATTTTCAAGCTGGTTCTGCCCTGGTTTAGTCACAATGAAGCGAAACTTGAACAGACCCAAATTTTTGAAGTATACTTGATGTGGAGCGATAAGCGAAATGGGAAAATTTAGAGCCGGAGCCCTCTTAGAAACTTAATCTAGTTTTTGGAAAACAAGAGCAGAGTGTGCACTGCATAGCAACCAAATCTCTTGACTGGAGGTTGGAAACGGTGTTGTCCCTCTCCAAGACAGCAGCTGATCTCAGTGCTTTCAATGTGTGTTGCTGTCCACATTTCCAGCAATAACGCACTCTTCAATATCAGGCTTACGGAAAGGGTTCACTACACATCTTCAGAGCCTCTCCTTCTAGGGCTTCAACTTGCAATTTTTCCTATTCTTATTATTCTTCATCCGAATTTTAAAAATTTAAAAAATTTGAATCTCTTTTGATTTTGCTTTGCTGGCCATGACAAAACTGGTTTGAACTGGTTCACTCTGCCTCAAAGTCTTCGTGGATTGAGGTGAGTATATCAGGTAGATAGATACTAAACTGACAAACAGATGCATACTTGTGACTATATTTGCAATTAAAAATGTCTTTTAATGTTTAATGTGGCTCTATCATACATTACTAAGAAACACTTTTTTTCCTTCATCAAGAATTACAGAAATAAAATTTACAGAATTGATGGAGCTAATATTTGTATTAGTTCTTTAGCTATGCATCTGTGTATAAGTATGTACTATATTTTAAAACACACATACAGACTCTTTATTCAGAAATGTGCTCTGTGCGATAAATCTTTTCAAATCTAATTGAAAAGGAAATCTGGAGAAGAATAGCTCCAACTATTTTCGTTCTCTTGCAATAGATTGCAGGAAAAGCTAAGAATATTTTCAACTGTCAATCTAAAATGCCCAACCATTTAAACAAGTTGAAGAGAAATGGAAGCAAATCAACATGTTAATTACTGAACACATCACGTACAGTAGGAGTCATTTAGTGACATACCCAGACCAGTTTTCCTAAATTCATCATTAATTTTTTGTTGTTTTCTTCAAAAAAAAAAGAAACTGTAAAGTGTACTTGAGGGGAAAATAAAAGTAAATTGGTGTCTAGGTCCTATTTTAACTCCATTACTCTTCCTTAAGATAGAATAGTAGCAGGAAGTCCAACAGCAATATATAAAGTTATTATGAGTAATCCCTCCTAGGCAGTTAACAAAAATTCTCTTTCCTTCTAATTCTTACCTCATGCCCCTATCAGAGCAGTCATCGAGTCTTATTTTGATTCTTACTTTTTCTTTCCAGGCTACTTAATTTTTTTTTTTACTATATTTCAAATTCTTTCCTTCCCTTCTATTTCTGCTGCTGTCATCAATTTATGACTTCACACCTCGCCTTCCAGTACAGTCCACCCTGCTCACTCTTGTTTTCCTAAAGCATAGTTTTCACTATGATGCTCTCTCGCAACAAGACATAAATGAAATAATCATTGGTAATTGACTCAGATCCATGTTCCTGATTTTGCCATTCTCAAGACCTCTGTCCGCTGACTGCACTCTTTCTTCTTACTTTTATCATCCATTAAATGACAACATGAGTCCACAATCCCGTTTGTGCTGATGTCCAACTTTTGGATATAATATTACATCCCACCTTGAATACACTGCCACACTTCTTTTTGTTTTGTATGTTAGCTGCCATTGAGTTGACTGTAACTCATGTACAGCAAAATGTTGTTGGGTCCTGAATCATCTTTGGTTGGTATGCTTGAGTTGACTGTAGTAGCAACTGTGTATTTTAAGTGTCTTTCAATATCTGGGACAACAATCTCTTATGATCCATAGGATTGTCACTGGCTAATTTTTGCAAGTAGATCATTAGACCTTTTTTTCTAGTTTGTCTAGACAGTCTGCTGAAATCTGTCCACCATGGGTCCTCCTGCTGATATGTGAAATACTAGAGGCATAACTTTCAGCATCTTGAATACACAAGGCCACCACGTTACGACAAACAGGTGTTGATCTTTTTCTTTAGCTAAATCAAATTCTACACTTCCATCAACAGCTAGTTAAAAAATCATCCCCTCTAGTAACCTTTCTCCAAAAAAGACAGAGAACAACTATTTTTTTACATGAAAATCACATTAAGAATTTTAATTTCTATACTGTATTCTGGAAATCCCGCTGACATAGTGGTTAAGTGCTACATCTGCTAAACCAAAAGAAAGGTCAGCAGTTTAAATCCGCTGGGCACTCCTTGGAAACTCTATGAGGGCAGTTCTACTCTGTCTGTAAGTTCACTCTGAATCAGAATTGACTTGACAGCAGTGGGGTTTAATATACTCTTCCCCTAATTTAGAACTACTTCAGGGTGTTTCAAATTGAATCCACTGGATAGATATTTCTAAATCACTTGTTAGGAAGTGGGTGAGATTTAATTCACATATAAATCTGTGAACAACTTTGCTAGCGAAAATGTGATAAATTATGTATTTTAGACAACATACAATTATAACTGTAATCATCAGAGCTGTGTGTCAGCTTGGCTGGGTTATGATTCTTTGTGATTTGGCAGTTATAATGTAGTTTGGCAGTTGCGTAATGATGTAATCACTTCCATGATGGGGTCTGGTATAATGCGATCACCTCTATGATGGAGTTGGCTGTGAGTAGCCAATCAGCTGAAGGGAAGCTTCCTTGGCTGTGTGATCTGCATCCAATAGAGTTGGACTTTCCCCGCAAGGCTCACTGTGCTTCAGCTTGCTTTGGATCCCATGGCTGGTTCCTGCTTGTTTGATCTCGAATGCCTGGGATTTCATCTAACCACTTACCTGCCGGCTGCCTGTGAGTTGGAGGTCTGATATCTGACCTACTAATACTGAGTTCATCAACCCTGTAGCTACAGGAGTCAGGGGAAGCCTCCAGCCTGACAAACGGACTGGAGACTTTCTGGTTTCTACAACCATGTGAGCCGTCTACTTTACATGAATCTCTTTATATAAATATGTACATGCTTGACTGGTTTTGCTTCTCTAGGGAACCTAGCCTAAGACAATAACACTGGGCATTTGTGTTTGGGAAGAAGGTAGCCAGATGTTAAGTCAACACTATCAGAGAGCTATTCCTGAATCTTTCATTAATATTTCTTTGTTTCTTCATTTAGTGTTACCTGATGATTACTGTGAGTAAATTGTTGGCAGTCACTAGGTTTTAACATCAATTTATGGGAGAAAAAGCTTTAAATGAAGACATTTTCCCCCAGTGAGGTAGTGGGAGTATAGGTTTGGAGGATTTTGTTGGGTTATTGATTCCTCTTTATAAGTTTGAGAAGTTTAATTAGTGTCTATGAGCCTCAGTTTATTTATGGGGTAATAATACCAACATTGGGAAAGAGTTAAAGTTAGCATTTTGACCCCCAAATGTAAATTTGACTATTCACTACCTTTGCCTTCTCCCCTTTACCCAAGAAAGTGGACTGCTGTGAATAGGTGATGGTTTAGGGGCAAAGGACCAGGGAATACAGTCTCCATTATTGCTTTCTTTTTACACTGTGGTCAAAAAATCTTAACAAAGACACAACCTGTCCTGCTTCAGGAGCCTGGAGGACTGAAGCACAGTCCAGGACCTGTCTCTTGTTTAAACTGATTCTGTCACTCTGACCCTCTGTCTCTTTTTCTGTACACCTCTATCATTCTATGTTTACCCTATCTCTTGGTCTTTCTTTTTCTCTGTAAATCTCAGTATTTCTCTTTTTCTAAGTCTCTGTTTTTTCATGTCTCTTTTGTGTTTGTATATCTTTCTACCTCTCTGCCTTGTTCTGTTTCTGAGGTTCTACTCTGTCGTTCTGTCTCTTCCTTCCTCTTCTCTTTCATTATGTCTCTGTCTGTTATTATGCATCTCTGTTTTATTCCTGTCTCTGAGGTTCTACTCTGTCTCTCTGTCTCTTCCTTCCTCTTCTCTCTCATTATGTCTCTATGTGTCTGTTATTATGCATCTCTGTTTTATTCCTTTGAATGCTCTCTCAGACTATTTTTGGCACTCCCTTCTGCTGCTTCTTGGTGAACATGTGGCTTAAAAAAAATATGGTAAGAACTGAATTTCCAGATAAGTCTTTGAAAAAGTAACCAAGACAGATCCACCCTAACTTGATTTGAAGACAGTCCCACTGTCATGCCCTAGGTAAAGGCATTTTTCAGATAGTCCAGATGAATTCCTTAGAGTTTTGTGCTTAGCTTTGTTCTGCTTTTGTTGGGTGTGTGTGTAAAAAACCAAACCCACTGCCGAGTTGATTCTGACTCATAACGACCCAATAGTACAGAGTAGAACATCTCTGAAGAGATTCCAAGGAGCTCCTGATAGATTTGAACTGCCAACCTTTTGGTTAACAGCTGTGGTGCTTAACCACTGTGGCACCAGGGTTTCCATAGGCTGTGTAGAAGATGCAATATTTTAGCTAAAAATCCGGTTCTAGCTTGCCATAGGTTCCTATTCTCTGCTTCCTCCTGGGACTCCCAGAGGATGGGGTACGGAGATACGGCCCAACAGACGTATCTGTAGCAAAATAACAACAGCAAGAATAGCTTATAATTGTGAAATAATGACAGGATGCCTGACACTCTTGTAAGTGCGTTGCTTGTATCAGTCCATCTAACCCTCACAAATATTCTATGAGTTGGTGCTGCTATCACTATCAGACAGAGTGTCAGTGTTCTGATCAAAACCACCCACGTAGGGGATCATACACAGGCAGTACACCCAGAGTCCAGAACTTCAGTTACACGTACTGCACCCCATGCTTAGTAAAGTAGAAGGTCTGCAAAATAGAGGAAGATCATCAACAAGATGGATTGACATGGTAGCTGCCGTCGGGGACTCGAGCGTAGGGGGTCGCAACCGTTCTGCTGCGGAACCGGGTAGTGCCAGGCTGGGGAGCGTTTCTTTCTGGTGTGCATAGGGTTACTGCGGGTCAGAACCAACTTGATGGCACCTAACAATAACAACAACAACAACTCCATGCATATTCAATGGTATTGTTGATTATTACTGGTGCACATTACAATTTTTTAGACAAAAAAGATATGATATGGCTGTTACTGGATTTTAACAGTAGATTTTTTTTTTGAATTGACCTTATAGGACACCCTAGTACTGGCATGCAAAACAAGTTATAAAATATAACTTGTATCTCATTAACAGGACCTATGATTTTTATATCCCCCACAATTCTTGCTTGATGTGATACTCCCTGCTGTGGAATGGGTAACTCAAGAACCGGAAAGAAGGAGTAATGCTACAGTCCTGCTATAATTTGATAACAGTAGAAGTAACTAAAGTCCCAGAAGACATTGTTGGACAAGGCTTTCTGCTTTATTTCTAGTCTGTACACTATCTATAAGAGTAGTATATTAAGACCTGTTCCTAATAGGAAGAAAACTAGTAGAAAAACATGTTAAGAGAGAGAGAAGTCACTTTTGATATTAAAGCGGTATGATATTATTATTAAAACTACATTTTACCTTGACATCACTTTCTTATATTAACTCAAGGTCAACTGTCTTTTATTTACCTGAGGTCAGTATCAACTCCGGAAACCCTGGTGGTGCAGTGACTAAGTGCTACATCTGCTAACCAAAAAGGTCAGCAGTTTGCACGTGGCAGGGGCTCCTTGGAAACTCTATGGAGCAGTTCTACTCTGTTATGAGGTCATTTTGAGTTGGAATAGACTCGATGGAGGTGGATTTGGCTTTTTGGTTAATGTCAACTCTCTTCCTTGTTTCATAGTTAATCTGCATAAAAAAAGTCCTTAGTATGAGAAAACAGTACAAACACAACTGGATTAGTCAAAATAATCACTTCCATCTACATAACACCTTTAAAAAGATTCCTAGAAGCTCAATAAGTTCTAGAATCATGCACCTGATTTCAGATGCAACGTGTTCATCTAATGCGATGCCGAGGTTACACATTTAAACACTGAAAAGTTTAAGGTTCTTACTATAACATTAGCTTGGCCACGTAAGTGTGTTTTATTATTTTTTTAATGCTTTATTGAAAGATTCCACTGCTGCTGAAAATACTGCATCTATCTAAATATGTAAACATTGTAGGATTATTGTTTTTCATGTGTTGATATTTTGAACCATGGCATAATATTTGTGCAGTTTGAATATTTACTTTTGGTTGAAATCATAAACTAAAGGAAAACTCAGGACTAGGCAACAAATAGAAATTTTATCTTTTCATCTCACTTACTTCAGTGTCCATTCCTGGAGCTGAAGAATGCATGTAGATATGGAAGGTAGGATATTGTTTACTGACTGCCTAGCATGTTTGATGCATTTCTTTTGAAAACCCTGATGGCGTAGTAGTTAAGTGCTAAGGCTGCTACCCAGAAAGCAGCAGTTCAGGTCGGCCAGGTGCTGCTTAGAAACTCTGTGTCTACTGTGTCCATAGGGTTGCTATGAGTTGAAATCAACTTCATGGCAGTGAGTCAAGCATGTTTGAGGAGCCGTAGTACCACAGTGGTTAAACTCTCAGCTACTAACCTCATGGTTGGTGGTTTGAGCCCATTGGCCGCTCCAAGGATAAAAGATACAGCAGTCTGCTTCTATAAAGTTTACAGCCTTGCAACCTCTATGGGGCAGTTCTACTCTGTCCTATTGGGTTGCTATGGGTTGAAATCAATTCAGTGGCAATGGGTTTAGCACATGGAAGACACTGTGTTTGCTGATGATACTTCGACAACTCTGAAGCAAACTTTCTGAGAAGTGAATATCTGTTTCCAAAATGAGACGGGGAGACTCAGAAGGATGAAGCGACCTGTACGAGTTGAAATGGAATTCAAAAGTAAACGTGTTGGTTTCAGCTGTTGTCCGTCTTTCTCTCTCTTGTGGGATGGGTGGAGGAAGCTTGTGTAAACTACCAAGCATCTTTACCACCTGCCCTCCACTTCCCCAAATTGAGATCTTAGTTTAGAGGTTGTGTGTGGTTACGAGACAAGTTGTAGACAAAAAAAAAAAAAAAAAAAAATGCCAGGACAAAATTTTAAGTACCAAGTTAAAACTTCTGCAATGCATTCCTTATAATTGACATCCAACATTTTAATTTAGGAACATATGGTGAAGGGTATGTGAGTCCATTCGAGGAGAAAGCTGTGGGGCAAGACCATCTGCTTCTGTACGCTAATTCAGTCACCTTCTGGGGAGAAGAGAAAAAAAAGAGCTCCATGCAGTTTATCAAACAAGTTCTCCCTGTACTAGGGGAAGAAAGTTTTCTCCTATAAGAGAATTATCTTTGTAAATATCAAGATATTATTTACGCGTCAAGATATGTCATTTACCATAATTTTTTACCTACCGTGGTATATAAGGCTCTCTATATAATAATGTGTAAAGTTTCCCCCAAAGGTACAAATCCCCAGAACCCCAGACACTCATTTGAAGTTGTTAAGACTTAGTTATGCTTTTTTAGAGCTAGGAAGCATCCAGAAGCTATTCCTTTCCAGCCCTGAGCCTTTTAGAGACATTAAAACTAAGTCCAGAGAGATTAGTTGAGCTGTTTAAGCTGGTAAGTTTCAAAGCCAACACTAGAACCAAGTTCTGCTTACTCTGTTCAGGTTTTGTTGCCAATTTCTGACCGCTGTAAATATACTTTGGAAGGCACCTTTGGGGTTCAAATTGCTTTGCAATAGAGAATTATTTCAGAAAAGTTCTGAGTCTTATCCAAGATAGACTGGAAGAGCTCATAATTTAAAAAAAAAAAAAAGAATGTTGGGCTACTTTTAGTAAGTGAAGAATTTTCTATAGCATGAATAACTGCTTTCATTTTAACTCTGAGAGTTATACAATTAAGTTCATGGACTGAATCATTCTAAGTGCTACATACTTCATTGCTGAATATCACTACAGTCACCTTCGAGGTACTCCCCTGGGAAGCTATACAATGATGCCAGTGCCTGGTCCACCCACAAATCAATTTTGGAACTCTTTCCGGAATGGCCATTGCACAAAAGGGCTCTGTGGCAAGTTCTCTAACTTAATTGTATAGTTGTCTGTGAGGGAGTTTTTTAGCTAGTAAACAAACAACTGTATTGGAACACCCTCCCAACCCACCTAATCTTGCTCCCAGTGACTTTTTTCTTTACCCTAAGATAAAGTAAATAGTGAAAGGAAGACATCTGGATGACATTCAGGACATCAAGGGTAATACAATGACAGCTCTGATGGCCATTCCAGAAAGAGTTCCAAAATTGCTTTGAAGGGTGGACTAGGCAGAGGCTTTGAAGCATAGCTTCCCAAGGGGAGTACTTCAAAGGTGACCATAGTGATATTCAGCAGTGAAATATGTAGCACTTTTTCTAGGATGAGTTCGTGAACCTAATTGTCACTCCGTGTATGCATATAAATGTGTGTACCTATCTGTATATGCACATACATATATGTGCATGTATTAATTTATTTGTTAAGAATAAGGGTGTGTGTGTATATGTGAGTACAGTATGTGAAAGAGAGGAAGAGAGACACAAAGAGGAAAGGGAGACACAGAGAAAGGACAAAGTGTTGGTAGTTAAACAACTCGAAATATTTTCTCCACTGCCTTCCTGGTTTATTGTATTTCCCTAGCTTTCCTCTTAACATACTGGCCATTCACTCTTAATTACCTTTGCTGGATCCTCCTTTCTTTTCATTTCTCTAAATACAGTAGAAGAAGCCCTGTATTTACTTGGTTAAGTGCTCAACGGTTAATGGAATGGTCAGTGGTTGGAACCTACCAGACGTTCTAAGGGAGAAAAAAATCTGTCAGGCTGTGCCCATAAAGAATTCAGCCTAGGAAATCCTGTGGGCAGTTCTGTTCCATCATATAGGGTCATGACGAGTTGGAATTGACTCACTGGCACACAACAGCAACAACGACACATAAGGGGAACCACTAAGCCAGTCTCCTCGGTGCATGTATGTGAATGTGTGAGACGTGGGGATTGCAGAGGAATCTTCCCAGAGGAATGTCTATTTAAGATGAGAAATGAAAGTTACCCAGCTGAAGAGTAGGAGTGCTGGACTCTGGCTACAAGGAGCTCTTCCAATCACAGGATTAATTTACAAACTCACTTGCTATTACTTAGTGTGCAAGGAAGCCTTTGGTCCTGGTTCCAGTTTTATTCTTTGTTGTTTTGTTGGGCATTTCGTTTACAACTCTGAGCCATAGTCTCTTCTTCAGCCTTAAATGTGGCTAACCACAAAGGGCTCAAAAGGCCATATTGAGATTTAATGAAAGAAAGTTCTCCAACATGGCAGAGAGGAATAGTGTGCTGTTGCCAGGCAGAGAGGGCAGTGGAAGCTGCACATAGGTGGGCATGCAAATTTATATGGGAATATATATTTTCACTCAGTCATAATAAAAATAAAATAAAATAAAATAAAGAAAAAGAAAGTTCTCCAATATGCATAAGTAACATAAAGAATCCATGTAAAAACAACAATTTATCTTAAAGAACCATGCCACATTGGAGATTGCTGCAGATGCAAAATACAGACAACCACATTCTTTCTGAGATTCTTTCTTCATCTTTTAAAAACTTTTGTTCACTCTGGGCTTTTCTACATCACAAAGGATATTGAAAAACTAGGCAGCATTTAAAGAAAGAGAAAGAAATTGATGGAGAGGATTCCTGATAAAAGGTTAAAGGGATTTGCATTATTGTGTCTGGAAAAAAGAGATGGCTGAAGGATATAATAACTCTCTTCAAAAATATAAGGGCTATTATTAGGAAAATGTAGGCCAGCTGTTCTTTAGCTCCACTGAGGTCAGAATGAGAAAAAAGTTGGCTGGATTTCTTTAAACATTTGAGAGAAAAATCTCAAATAAAGGTGACTTGTGATTTCAGGAGAGAGAAGGTAGGCTTTCTTCTTTACAGCAGATCTTGAGATACCAACTGCTTGGACAAATAGATGCCATCCTACTTAGGGGTTCCACTTCAAACTGTTGGACTCAATTATTCTGGAATGACAGCCACTGGATAATTGGTAAAGGGCAGAGGGAGCTCTCATTTGAAAGACAATCACCAGCATAAATGTTCAGCTCTCAAGAAAAGGGACATGGCCTTTCCTAGTTCTCCCTATAGTGCACTTTTGAGTGTAAATGTCCCTTGAGCCTTTCACAGAATGAGACTTCATATGAAAAGCTATTTCTGCTTCTTATTGTCTCCCGTTGGAAACCTTGGTGGTGTAGTGGTTAAGAGCTGCTAACCGAAAGGTCAGCAGTTCAAATCCACCAAGGGCTTCTTGGAAACTCTAAGACACAGTTCTATCCTGTCTTATAGGGTACCTACGAGTCAGTACTGACTGGACAGTAATCAGTTTGGTCTGTGTCTTTATTACATCACATAGACGCTTATTTGCAAAATATGAGGCAAAAGGACAAGAAGTCTTCTGAATCCTTCATCACATTTTGAAACTTCAGAATTCAAAACTTAAAATATGTGCTTTTTAATTAAAAAAGAAAATCTTCACACACATCTAACTCGGGTAACATACAGAGTGCTAACTCGTTAAATTATCTCGAATGTAAGTGTCTTTGCTGAAGAAGGGGGGGAAAACCCTCACGCCTTAGACCTACATAGAGCATTTATTTGCATATCTGTGCATATACACACACCTTATTTTATATTAAATCTGTCTCTATGCTATTTATATTCATACCCATGTGCTATGTCCAAATATATCTGGCCATTTTTGAATTCCACCAAGTATTCTTTAGAAAGTGTTCTTAAGAAGTTATACTTGGTAAGACTTTGCAACAAAGCTGAATTATGGCAGAAATTCTACACAAATACTCAGTCTTTCCAACAGCAATAAATTACAATGTCAGAAACACAAGGTGCTGACCTCCCAGTGTGAAAAAAGGTAGGGAGTGGGGACTGGGGATAAAGCTCTTGATTAGAAATGTTTGTCTTGAAGAATAAAGCATTTATGCAGGGAAACAGCCACGAATAAAGCCCATCACCTCCTGATGTTTATCCATAGAAAGTACAAGATGATTTTTCTTGGAGGAGAGAGAGAAGGAAAAAAAAACAACAACTTCAAATCCCCCATTTTGGATTGACACTCCAAGTTACAAATGTTTAAAGCATCTGATTACTACAATTTCATTGTGCTTTTGTCCTCTAAACAAATGAAGAAATAATTTTTTCCCCCACAAAGAAGCAGCAAATGAACAATCCTTCAAGTGAGAAAGCATTTTTGTAATTTCTGAATATAGAAGTGACTAGTGGGTGATGTGCAAATTTCTTTGAAAAATAACAGCACCCCGCTGGAGTTGGATTGTATTGTTAAAAGTCAGGATCAAGCACTGGAGCTTTGGAGCTGTTTCACAACAGGGAGCAGGTATGAAGCTTCTCAAGTCTACCAACCATGGCAGAAGCAGGACATGTCCTTCTTCCTGTCCCGGCTTCTGCCCCCTCTACAAATTCCTCATCAAATACACCCTGGAGTAAAGAGAGGCTTTTCACAGAAAGTGAACCCACCATTATCTATTCCAGTGGCTCCTAACCCTTGACACAGCTGGTTTTTAAAAATTCCAGTGCTCAAGACCTACTAAAGACTGATGATTTTGATGGGGACCAAATACTAGTATTTGAAAAAATTCTTCTGGCAATCCTAATACAGTGCCATGTTTGGGGACTTCCGATTAGCTCTTTGGCATCACTTGGGTGACCTAACTTTATTAATGGCAGCACTCAGTCATAAGGGCTAACCATTTAAGCCCTGGCCATTCGTGTCTTCTCGCCTGTCTCAACTAGATCTCTACCTTACTGACGTCCTTGCCGACTCCCTGGTGAAATCCTTTCCTAACGCCAATGTGCTATAACAATCATCTCTAATCTTGATTGTCTCTTGGCTAGTTCTGTAAACACTCCATCGTCCTGAGATACAGTCCTCATCACTTTATTTCTGAGAGCCCAGGAATTTTCTGTGGCTCCCTCCTCCTCCAGGAACACATTCAAATTTTGTCAACAGGGCCTCCTAGGCTCTCTGTAGTCTGGTCCAGATGGCCTTCCCCAAGTGCCTTTTGACCGTCTGGATCTCAACTCCTCTTGTCTTGTTTGTAGTCTGTATTTCCTGAACACCTAGCTCCATCTTACCTGCTGAAATTTTCTTTCTGTTACTTTCTTGAAATGTCCACTCATCTCTGCTCAGCTCAAATCAAATCCCGTCCACTTTCAGTCCCCGCTGATGTATTCCTCCCTGAATCATTTCTCAACCACGCATGCAGCCTCTCATTAATTCACTGGCTTTAGCACTTATTTCTGACACCACTCAATTTGTATGTATCATGCTCTTCCAGTATATTTATTTAATTTGGCTCCTATGGTCATTGTAAGCTCCTTAAAGACAAGCCGTGTATCTCATCTACTGCTCTCAGCACCGGGCACAGCGCCTCACACATAGTAGGTACTCATTGCTCATTTCTTAAAGTCATGCATAATGATTAGATGGCACAGAGCTCCCATGATCTCATAGCTTAGTGGCTTAATGCTGAGTATGCAAGTGCTGGGAAGTGCTTGTCTGAATTCCAGTGCCAGAATTATATTTATGAGGACATATGGAGGACAAAACAGAAAGGAATGTTTCAGTCCTAAAAGAAAAAAAAAAAAAATCACTATCAGAAAAAGAGGATCATTTTCAACATTAAAGTGCATTTAATTCTCCAAAGGTTACAAAAAGAAGTGATGAAAAGTAAAATTTCAGTTTGGAAAAACCATCACTTTTAACTCCTTAACATGAAATGCTAACAAAATGGTCCTTGAATGATGTATAAATTATGGTTTTAATTTCATCACTTTTAGTGACCATGTATGTATTCGTTTGACTACAACAGGGATGTCACGATTTGCTGTAATAACTGAAGATATTTGTTTGGGGACCCATGGTCTCTTGCTCTTTCTCTATTCTGCTTCCCTCTTCAATCTCTGCTTAAGCAAAAAAGAGATGAGGTTACGAGTGGTCCCTTGTTGGGATACTTTCTGCCTTCCCATCAGAATTAACCTTGGCTTTGTTATAATAGTTTGATTGAACTTTGATTTTTAATATGTATATATATTTTAAATCAAAGAATGTGAGTAGCATCTTTGTCATTTGGCCTGGAGGACAGTAATGGATATTCTTGACCTCATCTCTCACCTTTTTGAGTAAGCAGTGTGAGCTGGAAATTGGTTCCAGCTGCAGATGCATGCGGAAAACACCAGTCATGATAATCCCTTTTCCCTTGTCAATGATTGACCCAGGAACCAGGTCTTGAGTCCATTAGTTTATGGCATTCCTCAATGAAAGAAATTATTTCAGTAACAGGTACATGGGTGACTTGGAGCAGATAAGACAGAAAGGGAAGTGAGCTGACTTATTTCTAGAAAAAAGATTTCCGAATTTTGAGAGAGAGTCATAGATGAGAACATCATTGTCACTGTCTTCCACTGGATATGGCTGGGATGAACAGAATACCTTGGCTTTTGTCTGCAAAGTAAGGTGGAAAAAATTTCTATCAGCCGTTGGATCAGGTTATCGAAAAGCCCACTTCTCTTTCTGGTCTTCCTACTATGTGAATCATAAATTTTGTCTTAAGTTATTTGAGTTGGCTGTCTTGTTACTCAAATGAAGTCTCAGGTACCTAGAATGATTGTGGCCACTGAGATGGATCTTAGAGGAAGTGCACAACCGACTACAGATGCCAAACCAGCTCACTTAGTCTTAAAAGTATTTTGATAAAGATTATTTGTGTAACACTGGCTAGCTCAAGGATACCTTTAGTCATCAAGTATTATACACACGTGGTCTGATAATTAAGCCTGCGAACTTAGTTCTTCTAAGCACTATATACCTCATTGCAGAATACCACTATGGTCACCTTTGAAATACTCCCCTAGGAAAGCTATGCACTGACACCAGCACCTATTCCACCCTTCAAAGCAGTTTTGGAACTCTCTCTGGAACGGCCATTGCACAAGATGGCACGGGTGCAAGTTCGGCAACTTACTTGTATAGTTGTCTGTGAGGGAGTTTGTAGTCAGTAAACAAATAACTGTCTTGGAACACCCTTCCTGCTCACCAGATATGACCCCCAGTGACTTTGTTCTTTACCCGAACAGAAGGGAAACATTGAAAGGAAGACATTTTGATGACATTCATGACATCAAGGGTAATCTGATGACAGCTCTAAGAGTCACTCCAGAAAAAAGAGTTTCAAAATTGCTTTGAAGGGTGGACTTGCTGTTAGCATTGGTGCCCAGCTTCTCAAAGGGAGGACTTCAAAGGTGACTGTTGTGATATTCAGCAATGAGGTATATAGCATTTTTTTCTAGGATGAGTTTGTGAACTTAATTGGCAGTCCTCGTATACTGATATATTAATATTACGTGCAAATAAAACTTTGCTGACAATCATCCAAAAGTGACTACAGTGCTACATCAATAGATGTATCACTAGAATTGCCAGAAATTCCAGCCAGATTCTGATGAGAACTTGGAACCAGGAATATCATTGCTGAAGTCAGATGGATCTTTGCTGAAAGTGGAGAATACCAGAAAGATGTTTACTTGTGTTTTATTCACTATGAAAAAAGCATCCAGCTGTGTGGATCATAACAAATTATAGATAACATTGCAAAAAGTGGAATTCCAGAACACTTTATTGTGCTCACACAGAACCTATACACAAGCCAAGAGTCAGTCCTTTGAACAGAAAAACGGGACACTATATAAGTTAAAATCAGGAAAGGTATATGTCAGGGTTGTATCCTTTCCTGTATACTGAGTACATAATCCAAGAAGATGGACTACATGAAGAAGAACAATGCCTCTGGACTGGAGGAAGACTCGTATAACAATCTGCAATATGCAAATAACACAAACTTGCTTGCTATAAGCAAAGAGGACTTGAAGCACTTACTGACAGGAGTCAAAAGTTACACCCTCCAGTATGGATCACACCCCAGTATAAAGAAACCAAAAATCTTTACAACTTCACCAATAAGCAATGTGACTGTAAATGGAGATGAGATTGAAGATGTCAGGGATTTCACTTGGATCCACAGTCAATGTCCACAGAAGCACCATCTAACAACAACCACCAAGTACTGGTCACATCCCACATGCAAGACACAGTGTAAGATACCAGCAGTTCAACATGGACCAAATACTTACTGGTGCTGTGAGTGTTGGGAAAGAGAACAGGAGCCTATGCAAACATATAATAGGGAGTAACCTAGGGTGAAGATTCAGAAAAGGGGTCCCTAGGAAATCCACTTTTATCTCAAGCTGCAAGGGACCCCGAGAAGGGTTGGAGCAGAAAGAACAACACACATGGCATCCTAGACACAAGAGGGAGTGACTTGTCAGCAGCACTTGACATAGCACTTGACCCACGATGCCAAATAGTTTACATAAAACTAAAGACATCTCTTCTGGAATAACGTCACTACCATCACCAGTTACCCTTCGGGTGTCTTTAACTCATGGGAACCCAACATATGTCAGAGTAGGACTGTTCTCTACAGGTTTTTTCAGTGGTTGATTTTTCAGCAGTAGGTTTTTAAGCCTCTCTTCTAAGAAGCCTCTGAATAGATTCAAACCTCCAAACTTTTGGTTAGCAGCTGAGTGTCCTAACAACCTGTAACACTCAGGTACAACAGAATCAGATATAAAACCTGTTGCTGTCAAGTTGATTCTGATTTCTAGTGACCCTATGGGACAGGGAAGAGCAGCCCCAGGGGACTTCCAAGGCTATAGTCTTTATGCAAGCAGACTGCCACGCCTTTCTCCCCCAGAGCAGCTGGTGAATTCAGAGCGCTGACCTTCTGGTTCCCGAGCAAGTGCTTAACCACTGTGTGCCATGAGGGATCTTTGGAAACAGATATAATTTAGTTCAAATCTCCTTTGAAACTTACTAGCTGTGTGAAGTACAGCAAGTTGGATAATTTCTCTAACTGTGATTTCCTTTCTTTATAAAACAGAGATATTCTGTATCATGAGTTTTTTTCTGAGAATCAAATGAGATAATACTAGTTGAACACTACAGTGAGACAGATCCAGCATTTAATAATTATTAACTGTTATTAGGAGCAGTCACTATTACAAGTCTGTATAGAATCCATAATCTGATCTCTGTGAGATGCATTAAAACAGACAGGTCTTTGGTTGGCTACATCATAGGAACTCAGGTAAGTGCAGAAACAGAAATAGGGCCAGTAACAGGGGCACATACGAGGTTTGACAAGTCTGGGAACTTCATTGTTCTAAGTGCTGCACATCTCATTGTTGAATATCATTATGGTCACTTTTGAAGTACCTGCCCTTGGGCAGCTATGCACTGACAATAGTGCCTAGGCCACCCGTCAGAGCAGTTTTGGAACTCTTTCTGGAGTGGCCGTTACACACGGTGGCATGGTGGCAAGTTGGCCATTTAATTGTGTAGTTGTCTGTGAGGGAGTTTTTAGCTAGTTTTTAGCTAGGGTGTATTGGAACACCCTACCTACTTACCTGATCTGGCCCCCAGTGGCTTTTATCTCTACCAGATGGTAGAGGAACTCTTGAAAGGAAGACATTTGGTTGACATTCAGGACATCAAGGGTAATACAATGACAGGTCTGATGGCCATTCCAGAAAAAAAATTCCAAAATTGCTTTGAAGGGTGAACTAGGTGCTGGTGTTGGTACATAGTTTCCCAACGGAAGTACATGGCATGTGGCCAGCAAAGAGGTATGTAGCACTTTTTCTAGGATGAGTTCTTGAACTTAATTAGCAGTTACAGGACAGGCATTGGCCTCTGGACAAGCAGCAGGAATAGTCAAAGCATTTCAGACAAATTCTGCAATGGTGACTCAGAAATACCAAATCTTAGCACTCAAAACACAGTTGGAAGATAGAAGAGGCTGCCAGGTATTGAGAACAAGAGCAGGTGGCTGAGCATGAAATTATCAGAGAAGACATTTGTCATGGATTGAATTGTGTTCTCCCCCCAAATTGTGTGTTAGTTTGGCTGGGCCATTGTTCCTGGTATTGTGTGACTTTTCTCCACGTCATTAATCTTGCCTCTGTGATGTTAATGAGGAACGATGGGCAGCAGTTGTGTTGGGGGGTGGTGAGACTCCAAGTGTAAGACAGTTTTGTGCCTTGAGGCAGTATCTTGAGATGTAAATAAAGAATCTAGCACAGAGAGTTGGGGACCTCAAACCAGCATGAAAGAAGAAGCTGAGCATGTCCTTTGGAAGAAACCAGGGTTTCTGCCTCTCAGAAGCTTCCAGTCCAGAAGAAGATTTACAGTAAGGACCTTCCTCCAGAGCCAGCAGAGAAAGCCTTTCCCTGTAGCTGACACTGAATTTGGACTTTTAGCCTACTGGGCTGTGACAAAATAAACTCTCTCTTTTTAAAGTTATCACCTCCTGGTATTTCTGTCAAAGCAGCACTAGCTGACTAAGACGGCGTTCCAGCTAGGCTTGGTACTTTTTAAAGATTTGTCCTCATGGAGGTAGTGACTCAGTCCGTGGGAAGTGACAGGCTGGGCATGGACTCTGGCGGAAGCCAGAAGACCTAGACCTGCCTTCTAGTTTAGTCCTGACGCTCAGAAGCCGTTAACTGTGAGCACGCTACAGCATCGCTGGTGAGCTTCAGCTTCCTTATAAGTGAAGCGGGGATCGTTATACCCAGGTTGCTTACTAGACAGCATTGTTGTGGATATTAAATGAAGCTAGGGGTGGAAAAGGACTTGGAAAATTCAATATCATTAATAAGCTTATTCAGAAATTTTTATTTAATCTTTATTCTGTTCCAGGAATTGAAAGACAAAGATTTTATATGTGTATGTCTATATAAACAAGAACTGCCAATTAAGTTTGCAGAATCATCCTAAAAAAATGCTACATACATCATTGCTGAATATCACTATGGTCACCTTTGAAGTCCTCCGTTTGGGAAGCTATGCACCGATGTCAGCTCCTAGTTCACCCTTCAGAGCTATTTTGGAACTCCTTCTGGAATGGCCATCAGAGCTGTCTTTGTATTATCCTTGGTGTCCTGAGAGTCATCAATAGGTCTTTTCAATATTTCCTTTATCTTTGTGAAAAGAAAAAAGTCACTGGGGGCCAGGTTAGGTGAGTAGGGAGGGTGTTCCAAGACAGTTATTTTGTTTACAGGCTAAAAACTCCCTCGCAGACAGCCACAACATTAAGTTCACAAACTTGCCACCATGCCACCGTATGTAGTAGTCATTCCAGAAAGAGTTCCAAAAAAGCTTTGAAGGGTGCACTAGGCACTGTTGTCGGTGCATAGCTGCCCAAGGGAGTACCTCAAAGACGACTGTAGTGTTATTCAGCAATGATGTATGTAGCATTTACCACAACTAAGTTCGCGGACTTAACTGTCGGAACTTGTGCTCATGTGTCTGTGTGTGTGTCTGCTGTGTGTGTTTAGGGTGTGTGTGTGTGTGTGTGTTTAGGAGTATGTGTGTGTGTGTGTGTGTATCCTATTGTTTCATGACTTTACCTATTCAGTATGGAGACACACTGCAACTATCAATTAAAATGCAATGGGATACCAGCTTTCACAAAAAACATCCATGAAGTTCAGTAAATCCAGAATGGAAGGAACACCTCGGTCTCCCCAGAGGAAGTAGAGAATACTTCACAGAGATAAAACGTGAGTGGATATTTGATAGACGAGAGGGAGTTTTCTACTGATCAAGAGAGAGAAGGTCCTCCCAGTGAGAAAGGGCAGGGTGACCAGTATCTTCTTGGGTTGGGAAACAGAAGTTGTGGGTTAACCAAGCCAAAGGCCACTGCAGCCTCACATTCTTTTCCAGTGTCATTACGGTCATGTTAGTGGTAGAACCCACTGGCAAACGACTGACCTTGATCCTGGTGTATTCTTCTCTCATTTGACCTGGTTGTAATTCTTTCAACTTCAGCAGAGTTAATCTTGTACTTGCAAATTCTGCTGACTGTAGCAGCCAAGAGTCAGCATCCCTACTCCTTTGAATGTCACCAAGTTTATGGCCTCCCTTTAACAAGGTGGTCTTCCTGCATCATGGGTGGGGCTGTTAGCTGAGGGTCTGGGGTGGTTGCCTGTGCCATTTCTGTCCCAGAGTTAAGCAGAAGGTTTCAGTTCCTGTCACTGGCTAGGCTGCTTAACCCTCCTCAACAGAGATATTCAGACAAAGATGCCCAGCTATCAGTATAATCACACTGAGGTAAGACACCTGCTTAGGACTGCACAGCATCTGGCACTGCGGGAAACATACAGAATCCAGGGCTACAGCTTCAAGTCCTCTAAGTACATCATGTGACACACTGTGACAGCATCCAATTCTGCTTCCAAACATGGTGAAATAATGAAAGAGATACATAATTCTGCAGAAATAACTCTATGGGAACATATGTGAAATGCATCCCGTGTGGGAACATCTGGTTATCTCATTGTCATTTTGTGCAATTTTAGGACAAGTCTCCTCTTTGAGTCTACATGGGTCCTTATAAGGTACATTCTCATTGAGAATGTAAAAAGAGATATTTCCGATCTCTCACTCATTTAATAAATTATACTGGGCAACTGTCACATGATGGACGTTCTGCTGAAAAATGGGAATGAAGAGATGAAAGACTCCTTCTAGGGAGGTCAGATTTAAGTGAACAAATAGTTGGTGAGAGCAAGTCATATACCTGCACAGGCCTTGTTTCCCATGGAGAACTCATTCTCCTGTTCTCCACGTGGACTTGATGAGGTGGGCAGTCTTGGTTTCCCTTACCTTTGACAGCCTTCACCATCAGGAAGGCACAGCTTGGTTAATTATGTTTCCATGGGCCTTTTCTACCAAAATATGCTGGACAGGTGGTCTCTTGCATGCCTTACCAAGATTGGAAGATGATAATCTGGACAGCCTTCTGGAAGCCATCATCCCACCCAAACTACCGGAGCCAAGCCATGGAAAAGGGGGAGATAGGGAAGAGGGAGCTAGAGAGGAAGATGAGAGGAAGGGAGACAGAGAGAGAGAGAGAGAGAGAGAAGAGGAGCAGAACGCAAGATAGAAGCCTTGTGACCTCGCTCATTTCTAATTTAATTCATATCTGCACGTGAGATGTTGCCAGTGTCCTAGCCTAAAATGACAGAGAAGCGGAATCCAGGAAGGCAGAGTTAGCAAGAAGTTGTCCCTCCTCTACTAGCAAGTTGGGTGTACAGTAATTAAAACACAAACAACAAAAAACCAGCCAATCCATATTTATTATGCATTAGGATTCAGGTTAAGAAAGCCTGTTGTTGTTGTTCTCCTGTGCGGTCTACTCGATTCCGCCTCAAAGCAAATCCATGTGTTACAGAGAAGGACTGTCTTATAGTTTCCTTAGCTGTGATCTTAAAGGAAGTAACTCTCCAGGCTTTTACATCTAGGTGCTATGCTCAAAAATGGTTTTTTATCATTTACACAAATACATAAACCAAAAACCCAGGGCCACTGAGTTGATTCCGACCCACAGTGACTCCATAGGACAGAATAGAACTGCACCACAGAGTTTCCAAGGAGCGCCTGGTGAATTTGAACTGTTGACCTTTTGGTTAGCAGCTGTAGCACTTAACCACTATGCCACCGGTTTCCACAAAAACACACATATATGCAGACACAACCGCACATGTAAATATACGTGTATACATGTACACACATATGTAAATATATACACATGTCTACGTGTAATTATAAATCATATACAAGAAGTCCTAGTGGCAAAGTGGTTAAACATTAGGCTGCTAATCAAAAGGCTGGTAGCTTGAATCAGCCGGTAGCTCCTTGGAAACCCTATGGGGCAGTTCTACCCATATATATATATACCCACTAAAAAAAGTAACATAAACCCATACATTCTGTGAACCAGAAATTCAAATCTTAGAAACTAATTTACATAAACATCAGGATATATGCACAAAAAATTTCCTAGCAACGTTGTCTGTAATAACTCTAGACTAAGTGAAGTAATTGTCCACTAAGTGTGTAAATAAATATAAAACAGAATTCTGTGTGTCAATGAAACTAAATGAACTAAATAACTACAAAGACCAACACTGAATAATCTTACTATCATAATGTTCAGAGACACAAGCTACATATAAAAATGCTTAAAATGTGATCCCATTCATTTACAGTTTTCAAAAGCCAACTGAATGAAATGTACTGCTTGGGAATGGTTGATAAAACAATAAAGAAAAGCAAGGAAATGATTATTAGAGAAAACTAACATAGAAGTTACTTTAGGATGTATTGACGGGGTTTGAGATTTGATAGGTACACACAGGAAGCTCTGAGATGTCAGCAATTTTGTAAGCTTCAAACTGGGTGGTGATTATTTGGGTATTTGGTTCACCCTGATGGTTAAGAGCTTGGCCGCTAACACAAAGATAAGCAGTTCAGACTCATTAGCTGCTCCTTGGAAACACTATGGGGCAGTTATACTGTATCTTACAAGGTCATTATAAGTCAGAAATGATTTTATGGCAATGGGTTTAGATTTTTTTTTTTGGTATCATCCCTCTGCTTAAAAAATATGATGTGAATGTTTATCTGGATAGTAACAGACAAGGAAGTCAAAACAATCAAATCCAGAGTATTGTTTTTATTTTTTATTGGAAAAAGATTAACTGGCAAAAACCAATAATAGCATTTTTTCATATCACCAGTTGAACTGGAAATGTAATTTACAATAGCAGCTACTAAAACTCTGAAGTATGGGTGAATTTAACTCAACAATTGATGCCCAAGGTTATTATGGAGAAAAATTCTTGTATCTAGTAAAGAGCATAAAAGATCTGATAAAAATAAATATGTTACATTTTTATTAAGCTGTCTTAATACTAAAAAAATTAATTCCCTGGAAATCAATAGCTGCATTTAATGCAATCCAAAACAGATTTTGCCTGGATGATTTTGAGAATACAATGCAAAAATTCTGAGTTTGTATAGAGGCATAAAGCCAGCCAGCCCAGTGCTGTCGAGTCGGATCATAAAGACAAATAAATAGTTGATTCTTCTTTAAAAAAGAAGAATACAGCAGAGAGATTCTCTCAGATAGCAAAAGCCATAGTAACAAAACAAACATGGAATTGGTTCAGGAAAATACAAAAGGAACAATGAAACAACATAATGGGTTTAGAATCAAACTTTTGACTCCCTGGGAAGTCAATGTCTAAGGGACTGATGTCAATAGTTAATAGGAAATTCATGGGTTGGCTAGTAAATGTCCTGAGAAAACTCATTCACAATACACCAGGAAATAAAAATGGATCACTATTGAAACACGTATGCAAACATATTTATCATAGCAACCTTACTGTTGTTAAGTGCCCACAAGTGTGTTCCAACTCATAGTGACACAACACGGTGCACAATATGCACAACAGGGTCACAGCTGTTGCTGTGTTGCAGCCCACTGTTGCAGTTACTGTGTCAATCCATCTTATTGAGGGTCTTTCGCTCTTTCGTTGACTGTCTACTTGAGCAAGCACGATGTCCTTCTTCAGGGACTGAGCCCTCTTGATAAATGCACAAATTGTAGGAGACAGAGTTCCACCACCCTTGCTTCTCAGGAGCACTCTGGCTCTACTCTCGCCCAGACAGATGCTTTCCTTCTCTAGGAACTGACCTTTCCTGATAATATGCTTAAAGCATTTGAGATCAAGTCCCCTTGTTCATACATATGTATATACATGAACTGCAAAGGGCCTCTTTAGAGTGTTAAAAAGCCAAAATGTCACCTTGAAAATAAGGTGTGCTTGACCCAAGCCATGGTATTTTCAGTTGCAATATCTGCACATGAAAGCTGGACAGTGAATAAGGAAGATAGAAGTATTGATGCCTTTGAATTGTGGTGTTGGAGAAGAATGTTGAATGTACCATGGACTGCTGAAAGAACAAACATCTGTTCTAGAAATGTAACTAGAGTGCTCCTTGAAAGTAAGATAGGAAGACTCTATCTTACATACTGTGGACGTGTTGTCAGAAGAGATCAATCCCTGGGGAAGGACATCATGTTTGGTGAGGTAGAGGGTGAACCAAAAAGAAGAAGACCCTCAACAAGATGGATTGACACAGTGGCTGTAATAAAAAGCCTAAGCATAAAAACAATTGTGGGCGTGGCACAGGACCAGGCTGTTCCCCTCCATTGGGCTCACTATAAATGTAGTCATTGGTGGTAGCTAGGTTCCATTTAGGTCTTCCAGTCTCACACTAACTCTGATTTATGTGGCCCTTTCTGTCTCTTTAGTGAGACATATAAAGATTAAGATACCCAAATTCATTCAGTTTTTAGTGAGCAAAGTTACCAAAACTGTCTTTTCAAGTGATGTAGTACCAGCATCCTTGGTCTTATCACTATACTCTAAAGGTAACCATAAATGCAGTAGTAAATCTTTCTGATCTAGATATGGGAGAAGACTCCTTCAAACAGAACCCAGAAAGCCCAAGCCCTGAGAGGCAAAGGAATCACAAAGTTTTAAAAATATGATTTTTATGTTCTGAATATAGAATGGAAAGTTGAAGATTATATAGATCGTGTGGGAAAATTTAATTTGACATGTCTAAAAGAGATTTATAGTTAGATTACCAAGTAACTCCTGCTCATCAACCAGAAAAAGAGAGTGTTATGGATTTAATTGTGCCCCTCAAAATGATACATTGGAATTCTAACTCCTGGCAATAGTGACTGTGAGCAGGTTTAGAAATAGAGTTATTGAAGGTCTTTGTAGTTACCACTGTATCATACTCGAGAGGGGAGGATTCTAATCCATTTTAAGGTGTGTCTATAAAAATGAAGAAACCCAGAGAGACAAAACAAAGACAACTATGTCACAAGAATACCACCGCTACAAGCAACACACGAACATGCGGAAGCCAGAGGGACAAAAAGAGCCTGTTCCCTTCACGCCTTCAGGGAGACACTGGCCCTGATGACCCTTTGAATTCAGACTACTACTGTACAGAACTGTGAAACACAACATTTCTGCTCTTATAAATCATCCATTTTCTGGTACGTGGTTATAACATCCTGGGAAACCAGGGTCTGACACTTAAGTCTGCAAACTTTATTGTTCTAAGTGCTACATACCTCACTGCTGAATATCACCGTGGTCACCTTTGAAGGGCTCCTCTTGGGAAGCTATGCATGGATGTCAGTGCTTAGTCCACCTTTCAAGACATTTTAGAACTGTTTCTGGAATAGCCATTGCACACAGTGGCATAGTGGCAAGTTTGTAAACTTAATTGTGTAGTTGTCTGTGTGGCTGCTTTTAGCCAGTAACCAAACAATTGTACTGGAACACACACTCACCTGATCTGATCCCCAGTGACTTTTTCCTTTACCCAGAGATAAAGGAAATATTGAAATGAAGACATTTGGAGGACATTTAGGATGTCAAGGGTAATATGACGACAGCTCTGACGGCCATTCCAGAAAACGAGTTCCCAAATTGCTTTGAAGGGTGGGCTAGGTGCTGGCATTGGTGCGTACCTTCCCAAGGGAGTACTTTGAAGGCGACCTAGTGATATTCAGCAATGCAGTATGTAGCACTTTTTCTAGGATGAGTTCACTAACTTAATTGGCAGTCCTCATAATATAGATAGCAACCAAATATAAAAATAAGCAAAGGATATACATCATTTGATATGAGTAAGAAAAATCACTTCCACCTAGAAAACAGTAAAACAAAACCCTTCAAGCAACAAGAAGATGCCTCCGTTTATGTAGAGAATGGAAGTTAAAACCAAGACCATTCACTTTTCATCCATCACATTCAGAAAAATCAGAAAGCTGAAACATGCCAAGTGTTGGTGACGGTATAGTACAACTCATTTTCCTGTAGATAGTATAGGCTGACACAGCCGTTCTGGAGAACAATCTGTCACTAAATTGACAAGCTGAGACTACTCACAGACTGTGACCCAGAAATATCACTCCTTAGCATGTATCCAGAGGTTTTCTTACACAGATACCTACTGGCTCCCATACATAGATTTTCACTAATACATTGCTCGTGCTAATGTAGAGTTAGAAGCAATGTAGGTGACAGTGGTGGTTCACATAATGGAATACAATAAAGTAGATGGAAGCAATAGACAATGTATATCAAATAATGTGGATGAAATTTTAAAACAGTGCTGATTCAGACTTTCTGGAGTAAAGAAGGCTGCAGGAACTCCCAAAACTATTGCCCTAAGAGAATCTTCAATCAAAAAAACCCCCTGAAATCTTCTTGGAAGCCCTGATGGCGTAGTGGTTAAGATTTACAGCTGTTAACTTAAAGGTCAGCAGTTCAAATGTACCACATGCTCTTATGTTGTTCAGTAGGGTTGCTATGAGGCAGAATTGAGTCAGCAGCAGTGGGTTTTCCTTTGTTGTGGTATTTTTTTGGAAGTTTATTCAACATCAAACAATAGTTTAAGTAGTAAAGAATGTTTGCATTAAGTGTTATGTTTTTGTAAGAACTATCACTATGGGATCAAATTGACAACAGCTCACAAGATTGGATAAGAATCTTTGAGGATGTGAGTTTATGTTAATGGGGAGGAAAAACTTAGACAAAGAGTGTGAAAATGGCTGTATATCTCAAAGAATATAATCAATGTCATCAAACTGTGCATGTAGAAACTTGAATTGGTATAGATTTTTGCTGTATATATCCTTAACAGCAACAACGACAACAAATTATTAAAAAAAAAACAACAAACAAACTAGCTGAGCAAAAATAGCAAGAAACAGAATGAGTCTTATATATTTTACAGGAAAGAATATTAATGAAGCATATTAGAGTGATTATCTGTTGGTCAAAACACAAATCAAACCTACTGCTGTAGAGTCAATTCTGACTCATAGTGACCCCATAGGACAGAGTAGAACTGCTCCATAAAGTTTCCAGGAAGCATCTGGGGAATTTGAACTACCAACTTTTCGGTTAGCAGCTTTAGCTCTTAACCATTTAAGCATCTATTGTTCAGGGAGAAAAGTTAAAGTGAGTGAAACAATGAATAAAATCAACAAATAAGGAACTGAACCATGAACTAATTGATCATGAAGTTGTACCTTTCTCCTGATGAAAAGTAATAAAAAAACCAAGAGTGACACACCAGCTGCTATTGAGTAGATCCTGAGTCATGGTGATCCCATGTGTTGCAGAATCAGGGAGAGCTCCTAGAATGTCACCTTTCAGGAGCAAGCAGGCTTTTCTTCCTAATTGCCTCGGAGTGGGATCAAACCACCAGCCTTACAGTTGGCAACCAAGAATTTCACTATTGGTGCCATTTGAAGGTGGTCATGACTGACAGACAGGCTGACTTAGTGAAGTTTACGTTCCAAGGCAACAGAAATAGTATTAATGACATTACTGTAAAAATTGCAATTGTCCTGCATGCTATAAATGATCATAAAAAGGCATTATGAGAAAATGGTATCACAGTTAATTAGAAGTCACTAGATGAATGTTTGTGAAATGGAGAAATTCAGACTTTTGTATGTCAGCCTGTGCTCCAGTTTTAAAGCCGAGAAGAGTCTGTGGTATTGCCATGTGTTCAGTTTTTAAACTAGAAATTTTAGATTCTTATTTGCTATTTCTGTCTCAATTGTAATATGTATTATGAAGTAATTTGAGCATAAGTGTTTCAGTCACCCTCTAGGCTACTGCCATAGACTTTCTGCAATGATTTCTATGTTAAATAAAAGAGTATAAGTCATGTCTGTGTATCCAGCAGAAAACTATGGCAAGCCCTACACACTGGAGCTGAAATAACTATATTTCTCCAACCAGGGTTTGAGACAATCTTTCTGTTTGAAGATCAATGATCAGAAAGAAAGGATCTTGAAATTGAAGAAAAAAACAATCTACAAAACCAAAAAAATGATCCAGCATCCATAAGATTTTTACAATTATCTAATATTAGTTACTTTAGGAAACAGAATAAAATCACATGATGCTGAAGAACACAAGAATACATGACTTCCATGAAGATCATGAAAAGCAACAAAGAAATGATAGGCTACCCCCAATGTCTACAAAAATGGACATGCAAAAGTAAATAAATAAACAGAAAACACATTTACCCTAACTAAATTAAAAATCTTTGGTCATGATAAAATTGATATTACCAAAATTCAAATCAGTGTTTTAAAGAAAAAAAAAAAACTTAGAAATTCTTCCAGAGTACAGATAATAAGTAGAAGCCTAGAGTTAACCTAAAAATTTAAGTGTTTTTGGCAAAGGAAACTGAAGCAAACAAAGAGAAGCCATGATGAAAGTAGCTGATCTGAAAATCTGAGAACATATGTCTGAGTTGAAAAAAGCCTGAGTGTCCATTATCACTCACAGAAAAAGGAAAAACGTACAATCCACCGAAGATATACTGTTATAAAATGCTTAAGCTATCGATATTTTTTAAAAAGCTTAAGAGCATCTTGACAGAGTTTCAGGTTATCGAGAAAGAAACAAAAATCAAATTGCTACCATTATCATCTACTATAACTCTAAAATGATGGAAGACTAAGCTTCAAGTCTGTAGGATTTTAAACATCAAATCTACTGACTTTTAAAAAAAACCTTTGTGATGGTTGAAACTACCCTTCAGCTTGGGTGAGCTGTGATTTTCGGTGGTTTGGCCATTACGATGCATTTGGACAGTTATACAATAATCTAATTTGGCATCTGTATAACTATATAGTTATCCTCCAATTTGTGATTTGATCTAGTCATCCCCCATTTCTGTGATTTGATTTGAGAGGTCTAGCAGTTAAAAAAGGAGTTTTCTTGAGGATGCAGCCTGCATCCAACACATACAATGTGGATATTCTGGCAAAGCTCTCTTACTATGGATCCTGCATCCAGCTTGTCATCATCTGGCCTCTGATTCTTGGGACATGAGCCAGTGGCCTGCCACATTGCCTGTTGGTCTTGGGGTTTCTCACCCTCTGAGGTGTGTGAGCAGTGGCCTGACGTCTTACCTGCTAGTCTTGTGTTTGTTGCCTCCTGTAGCTATCTGAGGCAGGAGAAGCCTCCAGCCTGATGCCTGATGCGTGGACTTAGGACTTAATAACTTTTACAACTGCATGAGCCACTTCCTTGAGATAAATCTCTCTCTCGCTTTCTCTACACACGCACACACACACACACACACACACACACACACACACACACACACACACACACACACACACACTTGTGTGCTTCACTGATTTTGCTTCCCTAGAGCATTCAGCCAAGAGAAGTATCCCAGTAAGTATCCCAAATATTTTATACTGAGCCAGATTATACATACATATATATTAAAAGAAAAATCTTATTAGCTATAAATCAGTTCAGAAAATCTACCTTTACTAAATGTTATTAGTTAAAGATACACTCAAGCTGGCCTGCATATGTGTATACCCAAGAAAGACCCACTGCTGTTGAGTTGGGTCTGACTCATCGCGACCCTAGAGGTCAGGGCATAACTGCTCTAATTACAGTTTCCAAGGAGCGGCTGGCGAATTTGAACTGCTGACCTTTGATTAGCAGAGGTAGCACTTAAAGCACTGCACCACTAAGCTTTCCACATATATGTGTATATATTTACACACATACATAAACAAATATATATATTCTGTCTATATATGAATATGTACATATATGTATATGCATAACATCCACAACTGAGAAACAAATAACAACGAAAAAATTTTAAAAGAAAACTAAAAACTTTCCTCTGCTTGCCAAAAGGTACGTGAGCACAGTGGTTAAGCACACTAGCCTGGCAGTCACATAGCTGGCGTCTAGATTCTGGCTCTTGTAACTGATCTGTATCTCACGTTTCCTTCCCTGTGAAATAGGGAGGACAAATAATACCTACTTCACAGAGTTACTGTGTAGACAGAACGATTTAGGCAGGGTAGAGCACACAGTAGAAGTTCAGTGAATATTGTATCTCTATTATTAAAAGTTCTGTGCATGTATCTTTAGATTCTGGCAAACTATGGCAGTTTTTTAATTTTTTATTTTGTCTTTGACCTATCTGCACAGAGCAGCTGTCCTAGCGAATTACCCCAATGAAGTAACAGATGTTGAAGTCAAACACTAGTATTAATGATAGCTAGATCTTTATTGAGCAATTAGTATGTGGCAAGCATTTTAGGTGTATTATCTCAGTGGAATCTCAGATGAAACAAGCCCTGTTGGCATAATAATGAATAGTTCAGTGCTATATCTGCTACCCAAAAGGTCAGCAATTCTAATCAGCCAGGTACTCCTTGGAAACTCTGTGGGGCAGTTCTATCCTGACCTCTAGGGAGTCAAACCTGACTCGACAGCAGTAGGGTTTTTTTTTTAGTTGATAGGTTGGGGGGGTTGAAGTCTCCAGTTGCTTAGTGGGAGACAGATGTGGCAGTCTGCTTCCATAAAGATTTCAGCCTTGGAAACCCTATGGGGCTGTTTTACTTTGTCCTATAGAGACATTGGAAACTCTCGTGGTGCAGTTGGTAAGTGCTAAGACTGTTTAACCAAGACACTGGCAGTTCATATCCCCTGGGCACTCCTGGGAACCTCGATGGGACAGTTCTACCCTACTAGGCAGCTGCGATGAGTTGGATTCAGCTTGAAGGCGGTGAGTTTTCTCGGGGTTATAGGATCATTATGAGTTGGAATCGACTCAGTGACAGCAGGTTTTTTTTTTTTTAATCTTCAGACTAAGGCAGACTAGGAAGAAAAAGTTGGTGATCTACTTCTGAAAATTAGCCAGTGAAAACTGTATAGGTCACAGCAGAATACGGCCTAACACAGCGCTGGAAGATTAGTCTCCTGCATTGGAAGTCACTCAAAACACACAGTGGCTGCAACTGTGAGCTCAAGCCTACCAAGGGTCACGAAGATGGCTCAGGACCGGACAATGTCTTATTTTGTTGTATGTGAGGTCACTATGTGTCAGAGCTGACTCAGTGGAGACTACCAGCTTCATCTGGCTAATAAATCTAATAACATTCTAATAATAAATGTAACAAACCTACTATTCTCTCCATTTGACAGATAAGAAAAATGAGGCTTGAGGAGTAAGCTACTTGTAAAGAAGTGTTGCAAGCAGTGGAACAGGGATTTGAACAACGTCCCCAGCTGCTTCTTTAAAGTTAATTCTTCATTTTATCCTATACTAGAATTTAATAAAAGCATTTATTTACACAGCACTTCTTAATCAAATACCCCTATAAAATTATAGTCATGTTAAAGAGTGTACAATTCTGCGACAAGCTTGTTTAGGGGGGAAAAAAGTTTACATGGGCTAATATGGAACATCCTAATTCATGACACAGTTCTTCTGGCTGTTTCTCACCTAGTGACAAACCAACTCCCAAAATATTTCTGTGAGTATTTACTATATTTTACTACCTGCCGTATGTATATCACTATTACCTGGCATTAGATAAATAAGTTCCTTGAATTCAATAACTGTTGTTGAATGGATGTTAGAATGTTACCTGAAGATACATGTATGTTAATTAAATCAGCTAGTTGGTAACTTTATTAAAAAAAAAAATGCTGTCAAGTGGAGTCCAACTCACAGTGACCCCATGTGGATCATGGTGAAACTGTCCTCCGCAGAGTTTTCAGTGCTTTCTTCCAAGGCACTCCTGGGTGGACTTAAACCTACAACCTTTCAATTAGCAGTCAACTGCATCAACCATGCGCACTGTAGAAGCATTTCCTTCTTTGTGGTTTTCCATTCCTTTTGATATTATTCTTTATATGTTTGAGTAATATCAAAAGGAATGCAAAAACACATTGAAGGAAATGTTATAATATTTAAATTTTGCCCAAAATACAATGAGGAAGTTTTTAACACATTCTGGTTTAAAATACATATATATATATATTACAAAAGAATGAAGACATTGAAATAAAGTTATACATGTGTACTAATAATTCTTTTACTACATCCACATTGAGCTAGTATGTTTTTAAAAACATAGCAAAACAAAAAACATTACTGTCGAGACACTTCTGACTCACAGTGACACTCAACAGCAGAATAGAACTATAGAATTTTCAAGAAATGCTTGTGCCATAGTGGTTCAGTACCATGTCTTCTAAAGAAAATGTCAGCAATTTGAATCCACCATTGGCTTAACTCAATGCCAACCCATAGCTCCAGTTCTACTCTGTCCTGTAGGGTCACTAGGAGTCAGTGTTGACTTGATGGCAGTAGGCTTTCTTTTTAACAGAGTTTCCAAGGAGTGCGTGGAGGATTTGAACTATCAGACTTGGTTGGTAGCTGTTGCACTTAACCACTATGCCTGAAAGATTTCCAAGAACTACTATAGAAGGAAGAAAATAAAGAAGAAAGGTGGAAAGAAGGAAGGAGGGAGCGCAGAAGGAGGAAAAGAAGCAACGAAGAGCTGGAAATGAATAGTTATTGAGAGCTGTCAGTCAGCGGTTTGGATATTGTTATACATTATTGCATTTAATTCTCATACTAAATCTTCTTAGTGTCATTGATTTCTTTATATGAGTAAGAAAACTGAAACCAAATATATTAAATGCTTCTTGTGATGCTTACATTCAAGTTCAAACTTTTAGCCTTGCATATCCCAAGACTACTTAATAAATGAATTTCTCCTGTTTGCCTGGTCTCTTGAGAAATAAATATGTACTGTGGATATAAGATCGACAATACACAAGCAGGAACTGTAGTCCTATTCTACTTAATTTGCTTTTGGATTGATCACTGCTATAGAGATCTTTAACAGATTGATTGGTTAAATGTAAGTTTCTTCCTGCTTTAGTTTGTAGGCATATTACTATTCATGGACTCTTCCTAAGGGGAGAAAGCCTTGTCATGGCTAGTGTTGCTGCGGGGAAGTATGTGCACTATGATTCAGATTAAGGACATTTCTTTTTTGATTATGGTCCTAGTACTACAGGGTCGCTGTGAGTTGGAAGTGACTTGATGGCAGTGGGTTTGGTTTGCTTTTGTTACTGCATGGACTGGGGGCATATTTCTTAACCATCTGCCACTTTCTCAGGATCAGAGAGACTATTTTCAGGTTGGTACCCGTTGCCACCATATGGGAACAGTCATCTTCCCTTCATTGTGTCATCTGGATTGGCTGTGTATATTGCTTACATATGTGGGTCCCTTTTAACCCTTTGGAAACCCTAGCGGAATAGTAGTTAAGAGCTGTGGCTGTTAACCAAAAGGTCAGTGGTTCAAATCTAGCAGATACTCCTTGCAGACTCTATTGGGCCATTCTACTCTGTCCTATAATGTCCTTAGGAATGGGAATCACTCAAAGGCCATGGGTGTGGTTTTGATTTTTAACTTTGTTTACTTTATGCCATATGTAGCCAGCTTTAAACCAAAACACCAAATCCACTGCCACTGAGTCAATTCCAATTCATAGCAACCCTATAGGACAGAGTAGAACTGCCTCATAGAATTTCTAAGGAGTGCCTGGTGGATTTGAACTGCCAGCTCTTTGGTTAGTAGCAGTAGCACTTAACCACTACACTACCAGGGTTTCCAACCAACTGTAGAATCACACTGATAAAAGAATTAAGACACAGATAGGAATAGTGTCTTAGGTGCCGACAGACCCTACATAGCAAGAAAGATGTTGAGTGGCTATTTGTCAAAGACATACATATGTACTTTTAAAAGTTATACCAAATGACACAATTTGTCTATATTTTCTTTTTTACATAGTGTAACCTCATCAAAACGTTCACTCTTCATAACCGTGATTTTCAATGGTCGCTTAATAATATGTAGATTTGGTGTAATTCGTGTAAGCAGTTTTCTATAGTTGTTCATTCAGTTTGCTACCAATTTGTCAATACTATAAAGGCAGATAAGAGTGCAATTTTTTGCTCTCATTTTGTACTCTTTCTTCAGAATACAAATAAGTATCTTTCTGAAGAGTCCCCACAAACACAAGATTTATATGAATACCAACATTTCTCATTTGAATTTGCCTCTCCAGCTTTGTGCCATGTCTTTCTCATGAAAGGCAGCTGATGGGTTTAAACCAGTGACCTTTTGGTTAGCAGCAGGGCATTTAAGCACTGTGCAACCAGGGCTACTTTTTCCTTCATACAGGTTCCTTCTTTTTTTTGTCCTAGTTGGCAAAAATGCACTGCACTGTGTTAATGTACTCTAAGATCCAAGATAATGACTACTATTTGTCTTGGATCTTTTCCTGGTGACTAGTACAGGGTTTTGAATACAGAAAATATCGATAAATATAGGCAGCATTAGTGAATTAGCACACAGTGGATCTTGGATCTAATTCAAACTTTCAGGTAAGACTAAGGAATCACTATCAAGCACCAGGTTCCACATGAAGTTAGGTGGCACCCAGGACTATTTGGGTGACAATAATTTGGAGAGTGTTTTAGCAAGTCTTTTCATAAATAAGATACAAAATTGTGCATATTAATTCATGTCCATACATCCCAAACAAGTATTTGTTCAAGGGTTTTGCAGACTTAAGAACACTTCAAAAAAAAAAAGGCAGCACAAAGAGATTTAATTTTGAGAACGTCTCTACTTTCTTGTGCAGTACGGGTAGCCCCAAATTAAGAGGGGATTCTTTTCTGATGATTCCATTGTGAGTTCTGACATAAGTCAAATACTTCTCTCTCTCTTTTTTTTTTAAGCTTTCACTATTATTGCCTTTCATTATGGTTATTTTTATAAATCTGCCTTGGTTTATCTTTGGGGGTTGGAAAGATTACATATAAAGTTACGTATTTTTTCATATTAAAGTATATATGTATATACACATATATAAAAATACACAAATCATAATAATTTACTGTTGTGATGAAGAATTGGACAACATTGGCATTTTGTCAGTTGTAGTGACTCCACTTGTGGAAAGTTTTAGGCCATCTAGATGATCTGTGACAACTGGGATGACGTTTCCAGTCAGGAGGTTAGTGAGAGCTGTCTGTATGGTCCTCCTTGTGCTTTCTTCATGTGTCTTGTGGTAACATCTCACCACTTCGTAAATCTGCCTTCTAACTGTAACAAAGCAATCAGCAATTGAGTCTATGTTTTCAAACAGCTGAAGGCCCTGATTCACTTTATGAAAAATAAGTTCAGCAAATCATACACGACAACACTGTACGTAAGTATGTATTACTAACGATAAAATGAACAAACCAAAAAGACAGTTGTAAGTGCGGTTTGTCCTAACTCACTGATATGTTGTAAGTCATAGACTAGCTGTACTAGGTGCTGTCAAGTCCATTCGGACTCATAGTGATTCCTAATTATTGTTTAGCCCATTGTTGAAGCCACTGTGTCAACCTTTCTCTTTTGCTGCCAGTTCCATTTTACCAAACATGATGTCCTTATCCAGGGTCTTGCCCCTTCTGACAATGACATGTTCAAAGTATGTGACACAAAGTCTCACCATCCTGACTTCTAAGTAGCATTCTGGCAACACTTCTTCCAAGACAGATGTGTTTGTTCTTCCATCAGTCCATGATATATTCAGTACTCTTGGCCAACATCATAATTCAAATGTATTAATTCTTCTTAGGTCTTCCTTATTCATTGTCTGGCTTTCATATGAGTAAGAGGTGACTGAAAATATCGTGGTTTGAGTCAGGGGCACTTTAGTCCTCAAAGTGACATCTTTGCTTTTTAACCCTTTAAAGATGTCTTTGCAGCAGATTTGTCCAAAGCAATACTTCGTGTAATAGCAATGTTAGTAAGCCAAGCCAAGTGCCCTCGAGTCGGATCCGTTAGTAAGAGATTCTATTTATTGAGGGTTTTAATTTTTATAACAACTCTTGCAGGCCTATGGGATCACAGAAACGTGTGGCCAAAGGACAGGGAGTGGGAACCACGGAAATGAAGCCTCATTTTGCCCAGGGCAGCCGTGACAAACATTCCTCGGGGCCCTCTGGCCCTGGCTAAGCACGCAAATGCTAACCGAAAGTCTGACATTCTGAATCTACCATCAGCTTCCCAGGAGACAACACCTGACAAAGTGCTCCCATAAAAATTATGCCCTAGGAACACCTGTGGGGTCGTTCTGCTCTGTCCTGTAGGGCCACCAGGAGTTGGAAGTGACTTGAGGGAACATAAAAACAGTACTAACATGTTTTTTTTTTTTTCAATCTTTAATCTCCAATTTTTCTCATTCCTGTTTTCTGTATATATTAGTTAGCCCCTGTTCCATTAAAAGAGCTTTCATGGCACAGTGGTCAAGAACTTGGCCACTAACCAAAAGATCAGTGGTTCAAATGCATCAGCTGCTCCTTAGACACTCTGTGGGGTATTTCTACTCTGTTCTACAGGGTTCCTATAAGTTGGAATCAACTCAGCAGCAATGGCTTTGGTTCCATTAAAACTAAACTATAGACTTATAATCATCCTAAATGCCACTGTTCAAGCGATCAACTCTCTCTGATAAACTCTCCATCTTTCCACCTTGTTATAGCCTCATCTATTTGAATCCTCAAGGCCCTGTTTGAATGCCACCCAAAGGAAACTTTACTTTGTTTTCAAAATTCATGAAACATTTTATCTGCACTACTCCATAACAGCATGGAAAACTGGCTGTTTTATGTGCTAGCTCTCAGTTGTCTTTTAGGAAAGGAGAGAAATTGTTTAGGAAAATGCCTGGAGAGCAAGGAAGAAATAGAAAGTGAGTTCTCGAGGCCACCTTCAGAAAGAGAGATATAAATCTCCAGTTAAGGAAACGAAGAGTGACCTGGGGCAAGAAAAGGCTACAGGGAGGGTGCCAGCAAGGCGGAGGACATCACATAGCAGGATCTGAGAAGAAAATGTGGCCTCTAAGGCGTTCTGAGTCGCAAAGGTCCAATATTCAGATTTGCATTGCTTACATTGTTATCTTTCACACACATGCATGCCTTAGGGTACACTGTTTTATTAAGTTTTAATGTAAATCAAGTAAGGGACAATTCAAAGATGAGACAAGTATGGGACAGATGGAATTCAGAAGAAGCAGGAAGTAGTGGCCAGAAGTGAATTTAAGCCCACAAATCTGTAGAGATTAATGGAAATTTGTGGGGTAGGGAGTCACTGAAATTTCTATCATCATGTGGAGTAGAAGTTTGAGCTGAATTTGTCTAAATCTCAAAGGGCAGGTTACCCTTCCCTATCAGTTCTATTAGACAACAAATGCTCTGCACTCTGAGTCAACATTAGCATACTTCATGAAGCATAATTTGATAACTTTCACATAGTAGTATGATGATTAGGATTGCGTGTCCACTTGGCTGGCTCATGTCTCAGTAGTTTGGCAGTTACATATGATGTAGTTGATGTAGGGATGATGCATTTGCTTTGATGATGAGATTTTTATATAAAGTGACCAATTCCTTGATGAGATTTGATGTGAATAGCCAATCAGTTGAAAAGGCATTTCCTTGGGTATAAGCGCATTCTAGGAGGGCTTGTGGGGTTTTGCTTGCTCTATATCTCGCAGTTGGCTCCTGTTTATCTGACCTCCAGTCCTTAGAACTTAAGATGGCATCTTCCCTGTCACCTTGCCTGCCGATCTTGGGATTTGTTAATCTTTGCAGACTGTGAGTAACAGCGCTGTTGTCTGACCTGCCAGTCTTAGGTTTGCTAGCCCCTGCAGCTATATGAATAAAGAGAAGCCTCTACTGTGGCCCTTGGACAATTGTGTCAGCCATTTCCTTGATATGAATCTATCTCTGTATATCAATATTGATATGCTTTACTAGATTTACTGGTCATCTTCTTTAGAGAACCCAGCCTAACACATTGATTAACAGGAATGTGGTGCTGCTCTAACAGATACCCAAAATGTGAAAGATGTTTTGAAAGTTAATGGTGCCTAATAATAAAAGCCTAGATGCTTTAAAGAGACTGTTGGTGGAATCATATACATCTAAGGTAATTCTGGTGAGGCTCAGGAGGAAATGAAGAGAGCTGCTACACTGGAGGTGGCGCAGATGGTGAAACGCAGCAGTAGGGAAACAGCAGAACCAGGAGACCAATACAAGACCGTGCTGGAGCAGACCCACAGAGTGAGGGAGCTGAGTACCTTCAAGTGAAGAGGCTTCCTCATGAACCGGGATACTTCTGGGCACTTATTGGTAGAGCTAGCCTTGCTGACCCAAGGAGCAAGAGAGCTGAGAGCCTTCTGGCCAAAGTTAGTGGTAGAATGGGGTGCCTCTAGGCATTTATGGGTGAAGACAGAGAGCTTTGGAACACATGCTCCAGCAGGACATAGGCAGTGAGTTGTGAGGTGCTGAGTGATCAAGAAACCAAAGTCACTAGGCAGAAGCTAAAGGGGCATGGACTACAGAAAACCAACCCACTTCAGTCTCAGGTAGTAGGCCTATGAACTCTGGGGTCTTGAAGAGTGGAGCTGTGGGCTCTGGAGTTTCAAAGGGTGGGCCACAGTCTCCTAGGTTTCAAACAGATCTTCAAGATCTGTTTGCAGGGTGGGAGGTCACTGAAATTTCCATCTTCAGATCTTTAAGAACTCAGTTCTGGAGTTTGGGTCTGCTGTTCACCAGTGTCAATGGCATGTGTAGGATCGACTGCCCAATGTTGAGGATGCAAAGTCACCGTACCCAAAGGGCAGAAGTATGGGGCCTCCAGGGACAAGGAATGTTTTGGATTCTGGACTTCAGATTTTCTATGACATGAGGGGGTGAATGTGTTTTACATGTGGCAAGCACACGACCTCCTGGAGGCCAAAGTGTGGAATGTTAAGGACCGAAGTACGTTCTTCCAGTTGTGTATCACCTTGGCTAGATAGACAGTATTGTATGATTTCCACCTGTTTATCATCTGCTATGATTTTCCTGTGTGTTGTAAATCCTACTTCTCTGATGTTAATGAATCAGTAGTAGAGATAGTTACAGTAAAGAGGCAGGATTCAATCTACAAGATTAGGTTACGTCTCAAGTCAATCTCTTCTAAGATATGAACTAGAGATGTGAGCAGAGAGATAGGGGAAACTGATGTCACCAAGAAAGCAGCACCAGGAGCACAGAGTATTCTTTGGGCCCAGGATCCCTGCATTGAGAAGCACCCAGATCAGGGAAAATTGATACAAAGGATCTTCCCCCAGAGACATCAGAGAGAGAAAGCCTTCACCTGGAACCTTTACCTTTGGTTAGTCTTCTAGCCTCTTAGACTGTGAGAGAACAAACTTCTGTTTGTTACAGCCATCCACTTGAGGTGTTTCTGTTACAGCAGCTCTAGATAGCTAACACAGTAGACTCAAAATATATTCACTCAATTAATTATTAGGAAACTACAGAGGGAGATTTAGTTACACAGAGTCAGTATCATTAGGTTACCTTTATGCACAACTGAGAAAGTTTCCTCTTAGGCTGAACCAGACTATCAGCAAAAACATTCACAGGCAGCTGTGAATCAGAACTTGGTGGGTTCAGCATGGGCTGAAGTTTGGCATTCCCCTTCCTCACTTGGTTAGTGTCCCGTGAAGGTACAACTTACACAGCCTGAGGTGGCAGCCCCAGTAGAGTGAGAAGCACAAGGAGCAACCAAAGAAGAGTAGTTACCCCATAGAATTTCAAGTGATCTGATGAATGAGCCTCAGAAAAAGAAAAGGGGTAGATTTCAGAGAGACCATTCTAACATATCTTCCCTGTTGGACATTACTGCTAAAGAGTCCAGACAGTGCTCACCACTTGCCAATCACTAGACCATCAGGGCTTCCAATATACATGTAGGTATTTTGAATTGGCTTTGAATGACATTAATTTGAATCCACAGGGGATGTCATCTTTTTTCCTTATGTTTATATTTGTGGTTTGAGTACAGAATTTTATTAAGTCTAAAATCTTAGCTTGGACAATAAATCCAGACTTGTAATTCCTTTTTTGGTCTCCTAAAAGCAGTTGAAGTTGCCCATGAGTAGGCACACACTAGGAGAGCCTAAAGCCCTTTCAATTCAAAATATTGCTTAAAAAATTAATTTTAGATGACTTTTCAAAACTTTTACTGATAATGCTATTATTCTGAGATATTCAGAGGTTCTCTGAAATATCACTAAAGGAGCAGAGAGTAAATCTAACAGATAATAATATGATATAAAAGTCTATTGGAAACATTAGTTTTCCAGAAATTTTATCAACATTCTCAAGGATATTACAACTATCTCAGGAAATTCCCTGTGGACAAATTGAGAGGTACGTTTTCCTAAACAAAAGGAATGTTTCCATTAGAGTAAATGGTTCTGGCATTCCATTAAAAAGAGACTGAAACAACATCATGTTAAGGAGACGTAGTCCCAAATTCTATCTTGAGTAATAGGCAAAAGACTAGAACTTGCTAAAGGTGAATTCTATGCTTACAGCTATTTCTCACAGCTGAACTCTGGGGACTCACAGTGTAGATTTATGAATCATACAGGGCAAGGGGTGGGCCCCAACAGGAAATGAAAGAGAGACCATGAACCGATAACATATGCATTTTTGCAGGGCAAAATTCCCTTCTGCAGATTTGTATGGAGATAATGAGTGTAAACCTGACATTGACATCAACCTCAGTATTATGAGTATGGGCCTCCTAGGAGTCAGAGCTGAAAGCTCCTCATAAGGTTTGAGCAACAGGCTGAATTACTTGTCTCCAGCAATCTGCTAATGGAATTTCCTTTATTTTACTTTTCAAGAGCCCAGTGCTTTGAGGATCCTGATCCAATAACTGGGTGGTTTGTCACCTGAGTCAGTACATGAAATGGAAAAGCATATAAAATATATTTTAATCCTCAGTGACTGCATCCAGTACTGGGTATTTGATAAGCAGCTAATAACTAGAGACATAAAAGGAAACTCAGGCTTCTGAACACAATGTTCTTCATTAATGGGCTAATCACACTGGGGGAAAGGTAGTCTACATACTGTATGAGAGAGGCATTAAGTGTGTCACTGGGGAATGAACAATAATCCCAAGTATATGATGGCAGAGTGGTTAAGAGCTCTATCTGCTAACAGAAAGTTTGGCAGTTCCAATCCATCAGGTGCTCCTTGGAAACTCTATAGGGCAGTCTACTCTGCCCTATAGGGTAGCTATGAGTCAGAATTGACTCGATGGCACTGGGTTTGCCTTTTTTGGTTTGGTATAGACTCTTATGGTTCAGCCTTTTAGTTTAAACTGTTTTGTGCTCATACCTTCCACAGTGAATTCAAGAACTGATGTCCTTCCAGGGAATTCCATGGAGTCATTGGATTTGGGTTTCAAATATTTTGAAAAAAAAGATAAAAATATCTGTAAGATGTCTTCTTGGCTAGGCTTCTCTAGGAAGAGCCCAGGTAGCCTAACAACCATGAGTGGAAACCCATTGCTTGTTTTCTTCATTAATGAGGAAGGATTAGCTAATTTGAAAAAAACAAAAATGTATGTCCACAAAGGCGGTAGGGCTTGGCACACACATAGTTAACTTTCTCTACTAATTTCTTCTTCTCCTCCTTCCTGACAGGATTTTTTTTTTTCTTTTGAAGACTAAATATGATGCCAGCCAAGCCAAGTGCCATCGAGTCGGATCCGACTCATGGTGACCCTAAGGGCCACGGTAGAACTAACCCCCAGAGGCGTACAAATATGTCTAACATAATTATAAAAATACTCTCAGAAGGTAATACAATTGCTTTGCTTTCTGATTTTCTACAAATTTGGACAACAGAATCCTCTTGTTAAAAAAGAGTAGGCTATCTTGAAAAGTAGTGTTAAAACTATTTGCCTTTTCAGTGCTTGGAATTCTTTCCTTTCTAAAGGTTTTCCATTAATTTACTGAGTGTTCTTAATCTCATCTCATCCTCACTGGAGCACAAAGTAGATTACTTTAAAAAGATATTAATTTAAATAAAAGTTAAATTCTGAAGAACTGCAATCAACAAGGACAAAATAAAAAATAAAAAGTCAGCAAATGAATGACATTAAAAATAGAAGAATTTCACAGTTAAAATAACATACTGAATATAATAAATTTACACAGTAAAAAGGGAGAAAAGATTAAAAGGAGGAAATATTAGCAATCACTGCTCAAATTGTGTATGTGATCTACTTGTAGTATTGAAAGCTGTTTAAATTTGGGGCATATATTCCAATGATTCACTACAGAAATTATGACACTTCCATCTGTTGTGTGTTCTAGGTTTTCTCCAGAAACCATGCATTAGCTTATATAGGGCACAAAGCATAGACATTTGCTTCCTTCTACAGGCCTCATAAGTGAAATCCTTCTCTCGGTTCTGTCAAAAATGACCTTTTATCATAAGCAAATGCTTCTCTTGCAATTGAGCCTTGAAATCAGAATTTTAAAAATTATAAATAGGTCTCCTGCTTTTATGGGATAATTTTCAAATGTGACATTTAAATAGGATTTTTTTTTTTTAGGAGAATGAAAATACCATCTAAAGGGAAAGGACAGATAAAACATAATTCCAGTATTATCACCTTTATCATCACTTCTTTGTATTTTTATAGCTCCTGGTATAAAACTTTTGTTAAAATTACTCCCATCCACCTTGCTCATTCATTCCTGTCTGCAAGGTCACCATTTTCTTCTTCTGGATTGTGATTCCTGATCAACAATTACCATGTCTTCAGTCCATAAATGGATCAAATGTTACTCAGTTTCCTTGAAGTTTTCAAAACTTTCAGGTCTATTTATATTCAGAAGCTCCTTTGTGTCACTATTCACATGTAAATCTTGAGCCAGTAAAGGTTATGTCTTTGGTTCACCACGTGGCTTCAGGTGGAGAAAGTGATTTCCCTGGATGGGGTACACTGTGGGGCTGACATTTCATGTCGTTAAGTGGGTCATCAATTAACCTCACTTGTAGTAAGTTGAATCATACCATGTTCCACTAGTCTATAATGCACTGTGGAGAAAAATCTATTTGATGTGATAAAATTGTCATTCTTTTGGTAAGTTATTTTTTTCCTTTTCTCTAGTCTGTATTACCATGAGTTGTTTAATACTTAGGTTGCTTTCCATCACACTTTTAATACTGCAACTGGCAATAATTACCACGGCCAAAATTAATGATTGGCGGTAGAGGACATCCACCATTTTTGCATCATGACATTTCATTGAGATATTCTTGCCTTAAAGAGACTGATGAAAAACAGTTCTTTCTGAGGATGCTATCTGATGATAACTTCAAATAAACTAGAAGGAAATCTTCTGACATGGAGAGAAAATTTTCCCAATCTATCATTGTCAACCCTTACCTTCTAGAGAACAACTACAACACTTTCCTGCTGTAATATTAATAGTGCCAACTCTACTTAACGTTCCGTACAACTGTATTTTCAATAGCAGATATTGTTTACATGTCTCTTGTTTTTAGGAAATGTGTTCTGTATTTTATATACTTTCACTACTCATTTTTACTACAACTCTGTAAACTATGAATTGGAATCAATCCAGTGACAACGGGATTGATTTCTGGTTCTATAAACTAAGTGTTATTGTTGTCTTTTACAGGTGAAAAAGATACTCAAATAAGCTAGTATGTGGTAGATCTGAGCTCAGACTTCTATCTGTCTGAATCTAAAGACTAATATTTTAAAATTCAGATGAAACTCTTGAAACTGTAAATATATTTAAAATAATGGTAGGCAGTCTGTATATTATACCATATATTTAGCATAATTGAGTCCTATTTATTCTAGAATCTTAGTTAAAGTGTTCTGTGTATGCATGTCTTTGAAGAGTCCATTGTGTAAGTACTACTTACTACAAAAATATAGTAGTTTCTAGTTGAAGGGAAATCATTATTATTTAAAAATCTAACATCAGAAGTTAATTGATTACACACTAAAATTAGCAGTATTGAATGGTTTGGGGTCATATAGTGTACCCTCGAGGAAAGGTGAAGAGCAGAAACAGATTGTCAACTTAAAAATAAATTAATTCAATAAGTATTCTAAAAATATAATGCGTATTCTAATAACCAGAACCTCTATTTTGTATGGTATGCTTTCTCTCCAGCTGTATCAACCCAAAGAAATCATTTTGGTTATTTGAAGTTCAACATAGGATGATAAAGCACCTTACTGATGGAAATAGAAACCTAAATTATGAACTGTTTGGAAACGTACAATAAATTCCTTGAGATGAGAAGTCTTTGAGAAGCACAAGCAGGCAGGCAGTGGTAAAATCCATCTTCCTTCTGACTTCCCAGGCCCATTAGGCTAATTCCTCAAATAAATCCAGTCAATTGGCGAGTTAACCTCTCACCCTTGTCTCAGAAGTCATCTGCAGCCTTGAGTTTGACTGTTTTCTTTCTCCTTGGTCTTAGTCCTTTCTTTAGTACCTCGATATTTATGGTGTCACTTGCAGAATTTATCTATGATAAGAACGTGCTCCTGAAAATCATTGATTTCCCAGAAGCTTGGATACAGGTGTCATATATTAAATAAAATTTCTTTAATTTGTTTAACATGGATTCTTTTTCCTCTTGTAGGGTACACTAAGTCACTCATCTGATTTTTTTGTGTTTCCATCATTATTCATTCAGGATTTATTTTATTTGGCCTTTGGAAATGATTGGATCCAGTTGGATAAAGATTTCCTTTGGCCCATTTTATTCCCGCCTCTCCTACAGACTTATTTGTTTAGAACCAAGTTCAATAAGCCACAATAAAAAATACTCCAACAGAACATGTGTCCCCACTCTGTCAACTCAATAAAAATGCACAATATTAAACACAGACTTATTTACTTTCAAAAGTTGAGATTTGGAATATATTCTATGTTGATTTTTAGAAGTAGGAGAAAAAGTGTTTTACATACTGAGGAAACACTAAGCATATGTCTGTGTAAATTGTGGCTGACAAATAATATTCTGTCACAGACTAGATGATTGGATGTTTTATGCAATATAAAAATAATTATCTCATATGCTACAGTGAGAGTTACAACTTACTATGAGATAGATTCTGATATTTAATCAACCTTTAATAGATTATTTAGTAACTATGAAGAGTGTAGATTGGTTAATAGAGGTTGAAATAACTGTTAAGAGTGACAGATAACATTCATGTAGAATGTTCTGTGGACTCCATTCTTTTCTTAGCAGTTGTAATTATTTCAATAATTTAATCTTCCAACAATCCAATCTTGAGCAAATTAATGAAGATAACACAAGAGTTAGGTGGTGAAGCAAGGCTAAAGCACCTGCTTGTTGATTTCCAGAGCCCATGTTCCTTTATTTTAAAAGAAATCATTTTGGAAAGCTATTAGAAATTATGTATGGTTTGACTGTGTTTCTTATTTTTCAACAATAGGACTACGCATTAAAAAAATAAAAACCAAATCCATTGCCACCAAGTTAATTTTGACCAATGGTAACCCCAGGTACCACAGAGTAGAACTGGTCCACAATGTTACCTCCATGAGCAATCTTAGTGGAAGGATAGTACCAGGCTTTCTTTCATGTGTTTCTGTAGGGCAGGTTGGAACTGACATCCTTCAGGTTAGTAGTTGAGCACAAACTGCGTTGCTCAGCGATCTATACCCCTGTAAATTAGATTAATGAAGTTGTGGAATGCCTAGATTAAATAAAATACTGATTAAAATATTATGTCCTTGTGCATCTAGTTACAGCAAACCCTCTAGAAAACATTCACTGGAAAACAAAATCAGTTTTCCTTTCTTCCATTGGCAAAAGATGCTTTTTTTTTCCCTCTACTGTTTTCATTGTCTTTTTAACTCTACTATTCCCATCAAATTTTGTAGTTCTCATTTAAAATACAAAACTAACCTTTTGTATTTATTGATAAAGACTTCCATAGTTTTTTTTTTTTTTTTTGCAGTTCACTTATACAAGGATTAGTCTGTGGTAGTGTTAACCTTTATACGAGCTTTGTGACTAAACTTGATTATAAGAGTGTGCTGAGTGCAGAACTGCTTTTCATATATTTCAAACTTTTCTACAAATGCCTGCCTTTCCAAAGAATCACAAAGGCAGCCTTTGAAAGTGTGTTGATACTCACTCAACAGAGAAACATAAAGAGGAAAACAATGAAATTTGGATTACAATGATAAATACTCAAGAAAAATGTCTACAAGTGAATGAAGGTAGACGGCATAGTTGTGACTCCTCAGCCTGGAGGTCAAAGTTATAGCTATAGATCTGAATGACCCTTTCAAAGAGTATTGGGAAATACAATGGAGACACAGAAGGAGAAGAGAAGCAAGTAGTGAGGGAAGGGGAAGACAGAGAAAGAGAAAGACAGAGACAGACAGACAGATAATGGGTGGATGCATAGATGAATGGAGATATGGATAGAATACGCACGAGTGGAAGGATGGATGGATAGATAGGTAATTAGAAATACAGGCACTTCTCAAGGCATATGGCAGTCAAGATAGGAAGACATTGTAGAAGATAAGCAAAGGCAGATGAAGAAACACCACACTCCAACCTTGGCCCCCCCAAAGTCATTACTATAGGTTGTGCAGTAGAAACTACATTGTGGGCAATTTACTATTTGAATCACGTGATTAAGCTATCATTGGCCCTACCTGGTTATATGAAAGATAGTGAAATAAATAAAAGAAACAAGGAGGCCAATTAGTATGTTTCTTTCACTTCTGTTGATAATTGCAATGATATCTATTAGAACTGTTTTTTCAGGAGAAAAACTAAGAAATTCTGCATCTTATTATCAAAGCCATGGGTGGTATCTTTGATTAGTGTTCATTGTGTACAGTCAGATGAAAACGAGTGCCTGACTTCATGACCACCTTTGTTGGTGTGACTTGGAATTTTGTTGCTGGATAAAGACAGGTTTTTGCAGCTCCTCTCATGATGGATTTTATTTCCAAAAAGAAATCTCTTCCATTAATTTACATAGAAATAGTTTAAGGGTATAATCAAAATTGTGTGTGTGTGTGTGTGTGTGTTTTTAAAGATGAATTAAATTCTATTCTTCATGTCTCTTTCAGTTCACAGGTTTGTTGTCATTTCTTTGCTTTTGGGGACCTAACTGGAAATTTAATGTGCTATTCTCTTGAAGACAAGAAGACACCAACATTTTCTTCAGTTGCTTCCAAGAAGTGAAATTAGTCCTTGGGGTATGGATTCAAAATAAAGCTGCAATGAGTTAGTGGAAATTGCTGTATTTGTACTTGGAAAAACAGCATTTAATTTCCACAAGACTATTTGTACATGTTTAAAAAAATAGTATGATGACGAATGTCTGAGTTACTATTAGTGGCTGTTACAAACCCTGGTAAGACTGTTTAAACCACTCAAGACTCAGTTTCTTCATCTGTAAGATTATATGACTAAATCAAGAGACGGCACTAATACTTCACGATTTTAAGAGGTAACCAAAGATGATGGGTAAAATGACTAAAGGGAGCTCATTCACTCATTAAGAAAAAATGAAGTGGATCTCATCTAAGCCATATGTTTTATGAACAAGGTCTAATGGTCCACCACTCATCTATCAGTTTGCCCTACTGTGGTGATTTATGTGTTGCTATAATACTGAAAGCTACACTACCAGTATTTCAAATACCAGTAGGGCCACTCATGGTGGCCAGGTTTCAGCAGCACTTCCAGAGTAACACAGAGGGTGAAGAAGAATCTAGTGATCTACCTCTTAAAATAAAATAAAATAAATAAAACATTATGGAGAGTAGAACATTGTCTAATACAGTATGGGAAGATGAGTGTCCCAGAATGGAAGGCATTCAAAATATGACTGGGGAAGAGCTGTCTCCTCAAAGTAGGGTTGATGCAAGTGATACAGGTGGTGTAAATCTCTTAAGACTTTCATTTGCTGATGTGGTGTGACACAAAATGAGAAGAAACACATTGATAATCAGAACACAGGAGGTTTGAGGTATGACTCTAGGAAAATCAGAAGTTGTCAAAAACGAAATTGAATGCTTGAAGATAGATATCCTAGACATTACTCAGCTAAAACTTTTTGAAATATTCTGACTAGTACTGACCATTTTAAATAGGACAATAATATGGCTTACCATGTCAGGAGTGAAAAATGGAAGAGAAATGGTGCCTTATTCATCACCAAAAAAAAATTTCAAGATTTATCCTCAAATGCAATGCTGTCAAAGATAGGGTAATATAATACACCTATAAAGAAAGCCAGATAATGTGATTGTTACTCAAATTTATAAGTAAAAAAACTAATGCCAAAGATGAAGACATTGAAGATTTTTACCAACTTCTGTAGTCTGAAATTGATTAAGCACATATTAAAGATACATTGATAATTCTGAATGATGGGAATGCAAAAGCTGGTAAAAGAAGAAGGATCAGTAGTTGGAAAACGTGGCCTTGGTGTTAGAAATGATACTGGAGATTTCAAGATAGAATTCTGTAAGACCAATGAGCTACTCGTTGGAAATACTTCTTTTCAGCAACACAAAATGGTGACCATACAATGTGAACCTCACCAGATGGAATATAAAGGTCACAAATCAACTGCCTCTGTGGAAAGCGACTGTGGAGAAGTTCAATATCATCAGTCAGAACAAAGCAAGGGGCTGACTACGGAAGAAACACTAAACTGCTAATATGTAAATTGAAGTTGAAGCTAAAGAAAATTTGAACAAGTCCTCAAGAGCCGTAACATGACCTTGACTGTATGTAAAATGAATTTAGAGATGATCTAAAGAATAGATTTGAAGAACCGAACACTAATGACCAAAGACCAGACTAGTTGTGGGATGACATCAAGGACATCACACATGAAGAAATCTGAACCAAAAACCAAACCAAACCCGGTGCCATCAAGTCAATTCTGACTCATAGTGACCCTACATGGCAGAGTAGAACTGCTCCATAGAGTTTCCAAGGAGTGACTGGAGGATTTGAACTGCCGACCTTTTGGTCAGCAGATGTGGCACTTATCGACTATGTCACCAGGGTTTCCTGAAGAAAGCTAGAGGTCATTAAGAAGAAATGAAAGAAAGAAAAGACCAAAATGGATGTCAGAAGAGATGTTTGAAAGTTGTTTTAGAGCACAGAATAGCTACAGTGAATGGAAGAAATGATAAAGTGATAGAGCTGAACAGAATATTTCAAAAGGTGGCTTGAGAAGACAAAATAAAATATTCTAATGAAATACATGTAAAGACTTGGAATTAGAAAACCAAAAGGCAAGAATGTGCTCGGTATTTCCTAAGCCAAAAGGAGTGAAGAAAATATTCAAGCCTCACAGTTGAAATATTGAAGGATTCTACAGGCAAAATATTGAATGATGTAGTAAACTTCAAAAACAAACAAACAAAAAATGATGGAGATGATGTCTCATTGTGGTTTTGATTTGAATTTCTTTAATAGCTAATGATCGTGAACAATTATGCATGTGTAGTTGGGCTGCCAACAAGGTTGGCTATGATCCAAAAAACACAAAACAACAAATGCTGGAGAGGTTGTGGAGAGACTGGAACTCTCCTACACTGCTGGTGGGATTGCAAAACAGTACAGCCTCTTTGGAAAACAGTCTGGTGCTTCCTTAAAAAGCTGGAGATAGATATACCATTTGATCCTGTAATTCCCTGCTCGGAATTTATCCTTCAGAAATAAAGGCTGTCTCACGAACAGACACATGTACACGAATGTTTGTTGCAGCACAGTCCACGATAGCAAAAAGTTGGAATCAACCCTGTTGTCAATCAACAGAGGAATAGATGAGCATACTATGATACATTATAATATGATAAAAAATGACAATTTTAGAAAACATCTCATAACATGGTATCATTTGGAAGAGGTCATGCTGAGTGAAATCAATCAGTGTCAAAAAAACAAATTTTGTATATAAAGACTATTATAAAGACTTAACAAGAGAATTATCCATAGAAGAAAATGACTGTGTTGGCTACATGGGTGGGTGGGGGCTGAGAGTTTATCATAGATGAATTAATTGATAGATGTTAGAGATTTTATTCTTTTATTGTAATTAATAAGAAATAAAATAAAAAATAAAAAAGATGGAGGGAATACTCATAGTCACTGTACTAAAAATAATTAGTCCAAGTTCAGCCATTTCAGAAGGTAGCGTGTGATCAGGGGCCAATGGTACTGAAGAAAGAAGTCCAAACCACCCTCAAGGCATTGATGATAAACAAGCCTCCAGAAGTTCACAGAACATCAGCTGAGATGTTTTAGCAAATGGATATTAAGCTGGAAACACTCACTCACCTATTCCAAAAAATTTCAGAGACATCTCTCAGAACAAGTGGAAGAGATCTAGTACATCCCTATTCCAAAGGAAGGTTATCCAGCAGAATGGAGAAATTATTGAAGAATATTGCTACTATCACACACATGTAAAATCCTGCTGACAATAATTCAAAAATGTTGTAAAAGTACATCGACAGGGAGCTGCTGGAAGCTGAAGATAGATGCAGAAGTGGGTGTAGAACAAGGATGTCACCGCTGAAGTTAGACGGATCGTGGCCCAAAGCAGGGAATACCGCAAAGACTTTTACCTGTATTTTAGTGACTATGCAAAGCCATTTGACTATATGGACTATGAGAAATTACAGCTAATACTGTAAAAATGGGAATTGCAGAACATTTAATAGTGCTCATGTACGTAGACCCAAATGCAGCCATTTGAAGAAAAACTGGGAATGGTGTGCATCAGGTTTGTATCCTTTTACCACGCTCATTCAAACTATATGCTGAGCCAACAATCTGAGAAGCTGGATTATATGAAGAAGAACAAGCCGTCAGGACTGGAGAGCTCAACAACTAGCGACATGCAGGTGACGCAGCTTTGTTTGCTGAAAGTGAAGTGAACTTGAAGCACTTACTAGTGAAGGTCAAAGATCACAGCCTTTACTTTGGATTACACCTCCCCATAAAGAAGACAAAAATTCTCACACTGTATCAACATGTAACATCATGATAAATGAAGAAAATACTGAAATTGCCGAGGATTTAATTTAATTTGATCCTTAAACAAGGTCAATGGACACAGCATTCAGGAAACGAAACATATCGCACTAGGCAAATTGGCTGCAAAGGACCTTTTCAAAATGTTAAAATGTGACGATGTCACTTTGAGGACTCAGGTGTGCCTGACTCAAGCTACAGTATTTTCAGTCACCATTTATGCACTGAAAGCTGAACAATGAACAAGGAAGACCACGAATAATTGATGTCTTTGAATCACGGTGTTGGAGAAGAGTATCGACTAAACCACAGACTGCCAGGAGCATGGATCGCCCTGATATCACAGAGGTTGACGTACGTCCTGTTAGCTCCACCTCTGGCTGGTTCTGGCTGCTACCCCAAATGTGGGCAGTTTACATCTACAGGTTGCTCCTTGTAAACCCTCTGAGGACAGTTCTACTCTGTCCTACAGTGTTACTGAGTCAGAATTGACTTGAAAGAAGGGGTTTGGCTTTGGTTTCTGGGCAGAAGAACAAACAAATCTGTGTTGGAAGAAGTACAGGCAAAAGGCTCCTTAGAAGGGAGGATGATGAGACTTTATCCCATGTAGTTGGGACCTATTTTCGGGAAGAACCGGTCCCTGAAGAAGGATAGCATCCTTAGTAATGTAGAGGGTCAGGGAAAAAGACAAGGACCTTGGAGGAGATGGAATGACACGGGGCTCTAACAGAGAGCTCAAACATAATATCAGTTGTGAAGATGGCATGGGACTGTTTTGTTCTGTTGTACACAGTGTCTCTAAGAGTCAGAAGTGACTTGGTGGCACCTAACAACAGTAACCTCAACAGTAGATGAAACCTCACAATTTAGACGTAATTATGTAGCCAGAGGAAACCCTGGTGGTATAGTGGGTTAAGTGCTATGTCTTTAAACCAAAAGGTGAGCAGTTCAAATCCTCCAGGTGCTCCTTGGAAACTCTATAGGGGAATTCTACTCTGACCTCTAGGGTTTTTACGAGGCAGACTCGACTCGACAGCAATGGGTATATTGCCAGAACCATAGAACCCAAAACCATACCCACTGCTGTTGAGTCAATTTCAGCTCATAGTAACCCAACAGGTCAGAGTAGAACTGCTTCTTAGAGTTTCCAAGTAGCACGTGGAAGATTCAAACTGCCCAAGTTTAGAGTTAGCAGATGTAGCACTTAAACAGTAAGCCACCAGGGTTTCCATGAACCCATGAAAAGATAAATATTAAGGAACTTCTAAGAGAGACAATTTAAAGTGAAATCAATTGGTCTATATTAACTTACTTCTACATTCTTAAATTCAATACTTACTTAAATTTTTTTTGCATCAGGGTTAAAAATAAAATGAATTTATTTGAAGACCAACAAGAAGTCTTCATTAATTCAAAGTCACTCAGAACTTGTGATAATTTGGAGAGGCTTGATCTTAACTCTTTCCCATTTTTTTGAAGGAAATATTTGCTGGGCAAACTTCACTGTGCAAAAACTTTATTCAGGAGAAAAGTCATCAAGTATCTCCATGCGTATTCGGAGTATATTGTATAACAAATTCTTGGGCAAATTCAACTGGCCTAGAGATTTAAAAATTCGTAGAGAACAGAGAGAGAGTAAACAGATAGAAGCAGCTAGAGAGCTTAGAAAGAGCCAGGCTGAATTATCCTGTCAGTTACATGGGATACTGTCTATCAGACAGAAAAGTTCATTGGTTTACAGAATATATTCAGTAGGCATGTTGAGTGAGGCACATCTAATAATACGAATCTATACCCTTTTGCTCACACCTCAGATGTAACTTTCAGTGGGCAGTGATGCTGAATTTACTTACAGTGCGAAATAATGACTGACACATAGTAGGTGCTCAATAAACATCAGAATGATTGAGAATCCTTCACTGCTCCATTTTCCCTCAGTTAACTTATTGATGTTCATTAAACACTTGCTTAATACCAGGTGCCTTCTAGAGATTGGTTTTTATACAAAAGATTGATGTACTTGCATACTTTCAATTAATATGCGTAGGAGTAAGCAGAAAAAACAAAGAAAAATAAAACCCTGGTGAATGTAGGTTTAGGCTATTTCACAAAATGAATTAGGAAAACTATTTTCTCTATTTTATTGTTTTTTTAAGTGAAAAGCTTTGAGTACAAAATAGCTCTGTGCAGTATATTGCTGTGTGTTGTCAAGTTGATTCCGACTCACAGCAACCTTGTAGGATTTCCTAGTCTGAAATCTTCACAGGAACAGCTTGTCATGTCTTTTTCCCCCTCGGAGTGACTGGTGGGTACAAACTGCTGACCCTTCTGTTAGTAGCTGAGCACTTCATCTACTGTATAATCTTGCTCTATCAGAGCCATAGTAGCTTAATTAGTAGTTTAGCTAATTATATATTTGATACTCCATAATAAAGGTTTTGGAAACCTTCTTACCTGTATTTCATTTAGAGAAATACTCAGCTACGCATATCCCTGAATGCCTAACTTGTTGTATCATCACTTCTAAAGAAATACTGCTTAGATTTCAAACTCTTTGCTTCTTTAAGGGAGACTTCAGTCTGATTCTAGCCTAATGGACCACAAGTGCAGCTAGCACCCATCTGTCGCTGGTGGTTTGCTCCTTGTCATGATGCAGGACAGAATTCAGTAGAGCTTCCAGACTAAGTCAGACAAGGCAGAAAGGCCTGGCCACCTATGTTAGAAGATCAGCCAATGAAACCCTATGGTTCACAACTATCCAATATGTACTCCGTCACAGGGGTAGCTGAGAACCAAGCAGTGTTCCTTTCAGTTGTGTCTGGGGTCCCATGAGTAGGTGGGGCCTACTTTACACTAGCTCAATGCAACAACAACTAAGAGGTTAGTTAGCATTTGAAATATCCTGGGAATATATCCAACGGGATGGGTCCTCTTTTTCCAGATGGGCTGCAACTACAAGACCTTCAGCTCTTCTTCTCCCAGCACTGGAGGTTAGGTTTCCCAGCACAACAGGTGTTCACCATAATTTTTCTGGGGAGACACGGGCATTATGAAAGTAGGCTGAATTGGCTAGAAATATTATACGGCCCCTCTGAGTGTTGCACTAACATAGGCAATCATCTCGGGAGCCCCACAGCCCGCAAATTTAATAACACAGCCCTGGGCTTAGGATTCTGAACCAGTTGCTTGTTTAAATGTTTACCAGAGGATTCTGTTGTCAGACAATGCCTGGCAGGCTAGCTGAACTGTGCCACCTCCTCAAGCAAAACTTCATCTCAAAGTTGTCACAGGGCCAAGAGGAAAGGAATGTGGGACTTCACCTAGCTTACAGCTTAGAGGGCTTCTTTCCTACCTGCCTTGCACTAAATGTTTTCATTGCAACATACTGTCTACTACTGGGGTTGTAGTTGTGATTGTGGTTATGTGCTATCAAGTCGATTCTGACTCATAGCAACCCTGTGAACAGCAGAAGAATACACTACCCGGTCCTGCGCCATAACCGCGACTGTTTTTATGCTTGAGCTCACTGTCGCAGCCACTGTGTCAATCCATCTCTTTGAGAGTCTTACTCTTTGTTGCTGGCCCTCTCTTTTTCCTAGCATGATGTCCTTCAGCAGGGACTGATTTCTCCTGCCAACACGTCCAAAGTGTGTAAGGCACAGTTTCTGAGCAGTATTTTGGCTATACTTCTTCCAGTAGGAGGGACCTAGAATCTTTATCTTCCTCCAACTGCTGGAACTTACTAATTGGTTGTAAAGATGATTTTGAGCATACAGATAGTCTTGATCTTGTTTTAAGGAGAAGACAAGGAAGAAGAATTACATTTTGTGCCTTTCATGCAAGTGCAGAAAAGGACTTCTTCAAGGCACTGGCAGTTAAAGCAAAAGACATTCTCCCAACAATACTCAAAATGCCTGGCCAAACTGTGATTGGAAATGTTTGAGAGGGCAAGAGAACTGTGGGACTAATGCATATTTTTGACAAGTGCTGCTTCTATGGACATCTGTGATCTCTGTGTGTAAGTTTAAGGTCTGTAGGGATGGCCTTGTACAAGAGATGTCTAATCATGGTTGTCAGTGTCAACATCTTCATTACTTTAGATGCCACCATAGACTCTGAGGGTTAGCTGTGTTCTGAATCGTTCTAGATGCAGATAGCAGTAACACCATACTACTGCCACCATCCAAGACCCCATCACCGTCTTTAATTAGGGAAACCCTAAATGACAACAGCACCACTGTCTGACTTCATTATTCACACTGTGTGTCCTATAAAACTATTTCAGTCCCAAATAGATGAGACACCCTGGATGAATATGGGCAGGAAAGCGTGGAAAGAAGTCATGAGAATAAAAACACAAAAACAGGGTTACAGGGTCATATGGAGGTTCATCTCGAGGTGCTTTGATTCTGCTTTACGAAGCTACACTTGTCTATTTCTGTCCTTAATTTAATGCATCTCTGCTGTGGCCACTAGCAAGTACATTTCTTTATTAAGACTGTCTGTCTAAGCATTTTTAATGACCCACATTGCCATGGCACCATCTGGACACGACATTTTACAAACATTTCAGCATAATTGATGGATGCTATCTTAGATGGCTATTATGCAGGTCTAACTGGTGAACACTGAACTACAGACCTCACTCCACCAAATGAAACCCTGTAGAGAAGTATCCCATAACCACAATTAGTGTGTGTGTATTGAAAAACTTATCTTGAAGTTGCTGTTGTGTGCCATGAGTTGATTTCAACTCGTAACAACCTGATGGGACAGGGTAGAATGGCTTCATAGAGTTTCCAAGACTGTAATCATTATGAGATCTTCAGGTTTTTTCTCCTACAGAGTTGCTGATGGTTTCCAATGGCTGGCCTTTTTGCTAGTAGCTGAGCATTTAACCGTTGGGCCACTTGGAGACTCTCTGTACTAGTAAGTGATGGGCCCAGGGAAATTAAACCATGAATAACAGCTGAGCAGGTTTGGGACAGAAGCATAGTCACAATGGAGAGGTTACAGGGAGATTTCAGTACCGCAAGTTAGCTAAGAAAGGAACGATTCAGTAAAGCACCAAAACCTGAGTTGATTCCAATTCATAATGACCTTACAGGACAGGGTAGAACTACCCCTTAACATTTCCAAAAAGTGGCTCTTAACCACTGCATCTCCAAGGATTTTTTCCAATGCAAAGCCATAAGTATATTGCTGTTTCTGTTTTTTTTTTAATTTTTAATTTTTTTATTACGATTGAATGAAAATGTACATTCCCGTATAAATTTGCATGCTTACCTATATGTAGCTCCCACTGCTCTTCCTTTCCGGTGACAGCACACCCCTCTTCTCTGCTCCATACATGTCCTATCCTCCCAACAGTCTCCTACTGTCTACCTACTTCCTTTCCTCCAGGAAGAGGTCAGGATGACATTCTGTTGAGGCACAGAACCATAAAATTCTCACAAGATATGGTCACTCTGCATCACCAAGTCCAATCCATTGCTGTCTGAAAAGTTGAACTTCATTATGATTTATGGACAGGGGCAGCATCAGAACCAGGGGCCCTGCTCCCAGGGGAACTCCCGAAGACCCCCGACCATCAGTTGTGGTCTTTTATTGGAAATCTCAGGGTGCACCCCTACTTAGTCTCTTGTTGCCAGTGAGACTCAACTTTGTGAGCTCCATCATGGTATCACTTGTGGTGGCCGGGCACCATCCGGTTCTTCTGGTCACGAGTTGATGTAGAGTGGGTGGGTCCCTCTTCTGGATTCTCTTTTCTCCATGGCATTCTTGTCCTCAGTGATCATCTCTTACAGTTGAGTTGGGATCATTTGCTGTACCCTCAGATGGTAGCTTGGCAGCTTTTAAGACCCCAGATGCCACTCACCAATGAGGGGTACAGGGAGTCCTCATTAGCAAAATGCTAGTTGTGCCAGTTGGCCTGGATTTCACCTGAGAACATGGTCCCTGTCCTCCAGCCCCAGCTACTCTGTCCTTGCGATATTGGGTTAAGATGGGAGGAGTACTCAAATTGTGTTGAAGTCCAGTTATTATTAATCAACTTTCTAATGTGTGCTGTCACCGATTTCACCCAATCAAATTTCTATTAACTATCTAATCTAAGCCCCCTCCTTCTCTCCCCACCCTTGCAGCCATCAAAGAGTCTTTTCTTCTATGCCTGAGTTGCTTTTAAGTTCTTATCGTAGGGGTCTCATACAATATTTGCCCTTTTGTCACTAACTACTTTCACTTGGCATAATGTCCTCCAGTTGAAGTCAGGTTAAGAGATGTTTCCTGCTATCATCGTTGTTCTTTATCATTGCATAGTGTTCCATTGAATATATATACCATAGTTTACCTATCCATTCCTCTGTTGTTGGACATCTGGGTTGATTTCATCTTTTTGCTATTGTGGACTGTGCTGCAATAAACACTCGTGTGCATGTATCAGTTGGTGTGAATGGCCTTGATTCTGTAGAATATATTCCAACCAGTGGAATTACAGGGTCAAATGGTATATCTACATCCACTTTTTTAAGGGAGCACCAGATTGCTTTCCAAAGAGGCTGGGCCATTTTGCAATCCCACCAACAGTGTAAGAGAGTTCCAGTCTCCCCACAGCCACTCCAGCATTTGTTGTTTTGTGTTTTTTGGATCACAGCCAACCTTGTTGGGGTGAGATGGTATCTCATTGTAGTTCTGATTTGCATCTGTTTAATAGCTAATGATCGTGAGCATGTCTGCACGTGTTTTTTGGCTGTCTGGATCTCCGCTTTAGAGAAGTGTCTGTCCGTCTCCTTTGCCCATCACTTAATTGGATGGTTTATCTTTTTCTTATTGATATTTTGAAGTACCTTATAGATTACAGAGATCAGGCATCAGTCTGACATAGAGTTGCCAAATATTTTTTTCCCGTACTGTAGGTGGCCTTTTAATTTTATTAATAAAGTCTTTGGATGAGCAAAAGTAGTTGATTCTTAGTAGTTCTCATTTATCTTTTTCTCTTCTGATGATTGTGGTTTGTTTGACAGATTTTGAAGTCTGTCTGTGTTGTGTATTAAACCTTCCATTGTTGTTCCTACTTTCTCTTGGATGAACTTTATTGTTTTAGATTTGATATTTAGGTCCTTTATCCACTTTGAGTTGGCTTTTGTATAAGGTCTAAGACATGGGTCTTGTTTTAATTTAGTGCAAATGTATATCTAATTTTCCTAGCACCATTTGTTGAAGAGATTGTTTTTACCCCAGTTAAATGTCTTAGGCCCTTTTTTGAATATCAGCTGTTCATAGGCAGATGATGTCATCTCTGGGGTCTCAATTCTGTTTCACTGATCTGTCTGTTTTTGTACCAGTTCCAGGCTGTTTTGACTACTGTGGCAGTGTAATAGGTTCTAAGGTTGGGTAATGAAAGGCTTCCCAGTGTGTTCTTCTTCTTTAGTAATGCTTTACTTATCTCGAGCTTCTTCCCTTTCCAGACAAAGTTGGTAATTTGTTCTTCCATCTCATTGAAAATGTCACAATGTTAAGTCTTCTTATCTATGAGCAGGGGTAGGTTTCTCCATATATGTAAATCTCTCTTAGTTTCTTGTAGTAGGGGTTTGTAGTTCTCTTTGTAAAGGTTTGTTATTTCTTTGGTTAAATGTATTCCTAGGTACTTTATCTTCTTAAGGTTATAGTAAATGGTATTGACAGTATATTGCTGTTTTAGTCAGCTAGTGCTGCTCTAACAGAAATATCACAAAGCAGATGCCCTTAAGAAGAGAATGCTTATTCTGATACAGTCAAGTAGGCTACAAGTCCAAATTCAGGCTGTCTGCTCCAGCAGAAGGTTTTCCCTCTTGTCAGCCCTGAAAGTCCTTGTGCTACATCAGTCTTTGTTCAGGGAGCATCTTGGTTCAGGAACCTCATGTCTGAAGGACGCACTCTTCTCCCGGTGCCACTTTCTTGATGGTGTGAGGTTCCCAATTCTCTGCTTGCTTCTCTCTTATCTCTTGTAAAATGAAAGGATAAAGGGTGATACAAGCCATACTCCAGGAAAACTCCCTTTACAGTAGAACAGGGAGGTGATCTTACGAAGGGATTTACAGTCCTACCCTAATCCTCTAAAATACAGCAGAGTAAAATCACAAAATGGAAGACAATCATAAAATATCGGGAATCATGGCCCAGCCACATGGCTACACACATTTTCGGGGGGGACACAATTCAATCCATGATGATTGCCTTCTGCTACCAAAGCAGGGGCACTAATGGCAAGATCCTTACAACCTCGGATACTAACCCAAAAGTCCATGGTCCTAACTTACCTGCACACTTCTCTTTCCTCAGGAGAAAGATGTGGCAGTATTTTCTGTAAAGATTACAGACTTGGAAACCCTGTGGGAAGTTCGACTGTGTCACGTAGGGTTGCCATGAGTCTGAACTGAGTTTGCAGCCAGTCACTACCTGAGGAAGGTTGTATGCTGACACTCCCTTAAAATGGCACAGATTATGGAGAAAGGTGGAAGAAATAACATTAAACGGTATCTGCTATCATAAGCATTTTTCATTCATGCATGCATTTATTCATTCCATAATTAAAATGTACTACATACAACTATACATAGCATTTTCCATGTACAATAGGAAACTTGCTTCAGGCAAGCTCCTCCCTTGTCACCTCCAGGTCCATGAAACCCCAAATTTATTCAGGTTAATTATTTGAGCTCTGGGCCAGGACGCAAAAGTCAGAGGTTCAGGAGAATTTAGGGGAAATTAGCAGTTTCTATCAGTACAAGTCAGTATACTTTCCACTATTCTAGAACTTTTATGAGATTTTAGACTACCATTTTGAACTACCACTACATTGGTGGTACAGGAAAAACACATTCAAACTCCTAAATAATTGACTTACCTATCTACTATGGAGTTGACTCAATTACTCCCTCCAGAATGCTAACCTTCTGGTGTCCAAAGTTGGCTTTGTTATGTCAGTTTCTATGCTAGTCTTCGAAAAATTATAGCCAGAATGTTCCTTACAAGCGAGGGTGGTGAGACTTCATCTTACATACTTTAGACACTTATCAGCAAAGACCAGCCCCGGGAAAAGGGCATCATGCTTCATAAGGTGGAGGGTCAGTGCAAAATAGAAAAACCCTTGAGGAGATGGATCGACACAGTGGCTACAACAAGGGGCTGAAGCATCATGAGTGATCATGAGTGTGGTGCAGGATCAGGCAGTGTTTTGTTCTATTATACTCAGGGTCACTGTGAGTTGGAGCTGACTCAAAGACACCTAACAACATTCTAGCTTCCAGTTGATAACATCCTGAGTAAAATACTCTCATTTTGTTTTCTACTCTTCCTTTTCCTTTCAGCAGTGTTCACCTCCGATGAGCCCCAGTGTAGTTCTTGGTCACTAGACTTCTCACATCCATTATCTGATGTCTGTCACCAGGACCCTGCGTCTGTGGACGAGGACAGCCCAAGCACCTACAGCACAACATTCAAATGACTCTCATTATCACAACTAATTTTTTTTTTAATTTCTTGCCTGTTGAAGTTTATTAACAAAGTCTTGCTCATAAAATCTCACACCTTATATTAAAAAAAGCCAGTTACTGCTAAGCTGATTTTGGCTCATGGCCATCCATGCATGTCGTATCAGAACTGGGCTCCACAGAATTTTCAGTGGCTGAGTTTGTTGAACTAGATCACTCAGCCTCTCTCAGTGTTTCTGAGTGGACTCAAGTCTCCATGGTTTTGGTTAGCCATTGAATGTATCAACCACTTGTATCACCAACAAGCAACAAACCAACTGCTGTTGAGTTGATTCCAACTCATAGCAACCTATAGGACAGAGTAGACCTGTTCCTTAGAATTTACAAGGAGTGCCTGGTAGATTTGAACTGCTGACTTTCTGGTTAGCAGCCATAGCAGTTAACCCACTACACCACCAGGATTTTCTAATACAGAGAACTCCGGGGTGGTGGTGGTGGTGTACTACCCAGGAGTTCCTTATATCATGTAGTAAATAGGATATGAATCGCTTCCAAATCAACAAGGAAGTGGTGAGATAAAGGGAGAAACAAAGTATTCAATTCAAAGAAGTATTAATCCCAAGATTTGTCGGGAAAGTAACATTCGTGTATTTCAATATTAATAAGGCATTAAATATATTAAAAAATTGCCATGTATGAATTAACATACTGGAAGGGATTAAATGAAAAGCAAGTAATGATCAAGTCATTACTCAGCCCTTATTAAACACTAACACACAGAAGCAAACTTCAAAGCAAGTCTACATCAATAACAACAAAAAAGAAAATTAATTATTCCATTATATAAATTTGTTTTTACCAACTTTGGAAATTATACTTGGTCCTTTTGTAATTAATTATATGCTTATAGAAGCAGAGGATTTATAGTGGAGAGTTATAACCTTTACAAATAGAACTTTCCACATCAACAGTAAAGTTCATTTAGGATGTCTATTTTGTATTAAAATCAATATTTTATATCTATCAAGACTTCCTCTTTTTTCCAGTTTCAGCATCTTAGTTCTTGTCCTCATTCTGTTTACTGGGCTTCTGCCTACGACTTGGTGCTCAAGTGCATGTCTTGGTCATTGACTTACTATCCTACCCGATCCAGGAGTGTAGAAAGTAGCCCTGCTTTGACACGATTTTTATAAGAGCTTAGAGCCCAGTCTTTGCAGCCTATGTGGAAGGGTCCTCACCATGTGCCTATAAACCTTCCTCCCTCTTTAGACTTTCAATGTTACTTTTAGTGTTAGGTTGAAGCCAACTCTTACAAGCTTCCAAAGGCCAATTGTTAGATGGTTAGGAATTTTGTAAGCCAGGAGCTAGCTGAAAATCAGCCACAATGGAGAATTTCAACCTTAAAAACCAACAAATGCAAGCTTCCAAAGGCCAGTTGTTAGATGGTTAGGAATTCTGTAAGCCAGGAGCTAGCTGAAAATCAGCCACAATGGAGAATTTCAACCTTAAAAACCAACAAATGATCTTTACCCCTGGTTTATCACACACTATTGGATCAGCCATTCAGAATACATTAGATAAGTATTCATGGATCCCTGGACCATAAATTATTATTGAAATACTTATATTATATTCTACTGGACTTTGTCCCAGTAATTTGAGCTGACCCCACCTTTAAGTGACTGCTTCATCCTTATAAGCCAATATGGTTCTGGATACTGGTTTCTTCAAAGGTTTCTCCATCCAGCAGAAAGAGCTTAGATAAAAATTACAACTCTCTAAACACTCCAGGTAGTCTGTCTCTCATACCTGGATCTGCCATACTGTAATCTACACCTTCCTCTGACAGCCTCATCTATTAAAATACCTATCTGTGGAGTTCCTGGATGGTGAATATGGTTAATGTGTTTGGCTGCTGACTGAAAGGCTGGAGTTCTGAGTGGATCCAGTGGTGCATAGCAAGAAAGGCCTGGAGATCTACTTCAGACAAATCAGCCACTGAAAACCCTATGAAGCACAGTTCTACACTGACATACAGGTGGTTACATTGAGTTGGGAATGACTCAGTGGCAATTTTTTTTTTCCTCTCTTTGGTATTTTTATACTAGTCTTGTTAGTTTGATAAATGCTCATGGCATATGGCTAAATATTTCTGTTGTTGTTAGGCACCATCAAGTACATTCCAACTCACAGTAACCCTATGTATAATAGAACAAAATACTGCCCTGTCTCACGTGATTCTACTTTACCAAGCATGATGTCCTTCTCCAGGGACTGGTCCCTCCTGATGACATCTCTAAGTTATGTCAAGGCTTATCATTCTTGACTCCGAGGAGAATTCTGGCTGTAAATACATTTAGTCTTCTTTAGCCGTGGTTTGGGAAGTATATACTTGAAGAGAGATTAACCAAGACTAGGCTGGTCCTACGGTGGCGGTTGCCAACTAGATATCAGTGCTCATTTAGTGCTCCTGTTTACCACAAGTTAGACACTGCTCTACTCAGTTATTGGTAGGTACCATCCAGCTGGTTCCGATTCATAGTGACCCTATATTACAAGACAACACACATTACCTGTTCCTGCCCCGTCCTCGCAATTATTGCTGTGTTTGAGTCCCTGTTGCAGCCGCTATGCCAATTAATTCATCCACTGAATGTCTTTCTGGCCCTGTACTTTACCCAGCATGACACCCTTCTCCAGGGACTCTAGGATGGAGAATTTTTATGGTGGATAGTGAATTGCAGGTGATAAGCCCAAGTGGGCTGTGACAGCACCTTTAACAAGACTACCCTCTTTGCCTAGATGCCCGTTCTGTGTTTCTGAACTGGCCTGTGATAGTAAACAAGAGGGCTCGCCTTATTAAAGATCTATCTCTATTACTAAATCAGAAAAAATCAGTCTCTCCATGTCTGATCACATCCCAGAGTGTAGAGAGGTAACAACGGCAGCAACAAAACCTTGAGGTGCATTGTTGTCGTGCAACAAGCCAGCCATTTCTTTGCCTGATGACCACAGCATCTTTGTTGTCGTTAGTGGGGGCTGTTGAGCACATTCTGACCCACAGTAACCTTCTGTAACAGAGTAGAGCTATCCATAGAATTTTTGCTAAAGCACATCATCAGATCTTTCTTTCACAGAGGTATTAGGTGGGTTTGAACCGCCAACTTCCGTAACAGCCCAGTGCTTAACCACTGCAGCACCAGTGTCCCTACTATTTCCCTAAACAGATCCAACCTCCACAACTACTTCCCCTCATCCTAAAAATCATTTGCCACATGGCAAAAACCAGTACTTAGTAAACATGACTTTGTATTTCTCCTTCAGAGAAATCTTTCTGTGTTCATACAGACTATGATGCCTTAAATACCGCCATTTTGTTGCTTAAAATAATTTAACGTAAACAGTTTTTATCAATCCTGACTCTCCAAGTTATTAAATGTTTCAATATTCAATATCATTGCTGTCAGTATAGTCTGTAATTTAGACTTAGTAAAGCATTTACTTTAAGACTTTTAAAAGTTTAAGAATATGGCCCACAAAGCCCAAAACAAAAAAATCTTCCAACTATATATAAAATAATTTTAACAAGTTATTATACAAGATGCAAATCTTCTACCTTTATCCTTGCCCATGTTCCAAGCATTCAGCATGAGCTTTGCTGGATTTATGTGATCGTGGCCACTTTAAATCACTTAATCTGCTCTAAACACTCTGGAATTCAAAACTTTTGGCACACAGCCATCTGTGGATGTTCTCTTACTTGGCTCTTGTTGCCTAAAATGATGGTGATGTCAAATGACTACGTCTTCTTTAATTCTTCCCAAATGTTTCTCTTCCTGACATTCTTTACCTATGTGGATCATCCCCATTTCCAGAAGGTGAAAATATCCCAGGGAAGAAAAGAAATCTCTATCTCAGGTTCTATAACTAGACTGCAGATCAGCCAACAGAGGGCAAAATGGCAGGTACTCAAAAGGTACGACTGAAAATCAAACCTGCTCCGGAACCTACAAAGCTCATCTCTTCGGGTGGAGCAAGAACAGAGGAACAAAAGGATTCATGAAATGACACTTTCTGAGTAACTGCACTGCCCTGATCCATAGCTCAGATTGATAACAAAAAAGAGAGGAGGAGCTTTTTTCCAAGGCAAGTTTTGTTCAGTTGAACTGGGCGTGGGAAAGCCGAAAGAGGGCTAATTTTCAGTGCCATTTGTGTTATCTGCGAAATGTTAAGTACATTACAGACCACATCATCATCTGCCAAAATCACCTGTGTCTTCATTAGTCACGCTTCTTATATGCCCTCCATTGCATACATTTGGACTGGGCCTTCGAGATGAAAGACTTTTGATAGTTTTGCTGTGGCTATAGTCTGTTTTCCTTGGTTGAAATGGAAGCAAGGACAGTAGCTGGAAGATCTCAGTGTTAAGCCAGCCAGCACTTTCTATCTGCTCTGTTTGTTGCTAGACAATTTGAATGATATAAGAGAAACCAGAAATTTGGTTTTTGCCACCTGAGAGTCAGTGGAAGTACATGAAATTTAGAGCTGAAAACTCTAGTTCTGTCTGTTAGAAAAACAGAGTCATCTATGTCCCTGGATCTATGGAATGGGAATCAAAAGGCAAATACCTCGCCTGGCTGTAGCGAGAGCTACAAACAGAAGATGTAAGTGAAAACAATACGGCGAATGACACCTAGTAAACCCTTAAGGGATGACAACTTTATTTAATGTTAGCACACTTTTAATTCTCCTAAACAAGACAGCAATAATATACATCAAATAAAGAACAAGACAAGGAGGTATGAGATTAATCTGCATCTTGAGTGAGTCACTCAGCTTCCAGAGATCATTTAAAAAGAAAAGGTGACTGCAGTTATATTTTCCCATTCTTTTGGTAAAAAGCCATTCTATAAAAAGTTAAGTATAAGATGACTAAAAGGATTCAGTAGACAATTTCTGCTGCTTTCAGCTGTGGAGGATGATGGGATTGCTCCCAAGGGTGTCTTTTAATAAAGTTCACTTTATTAATCTCTAATACGTTTTAGCAAGCTTGGCTGGCTATAACCATAGGTTTCTTAAATGACAAATGCCTTTTCTTCTCAGAGGAGCAAATCAAGATTTCTTACCATAATTGGGTATGTCTGAAAGACAAATTCATTGTTCAGCAGCTGGGCTACCATTCTAGACCAGTGAACTAATTTCACTAAACTGTAGTCCTTTCTAAAGAAAAAGAAAGCCATACATACAATGACTATCTGGGAACTAGAGTGTTCTGGAATTTCCTTTACCAAAAAGCTTCTGGGGCTTCCATCTGAATAACCGGAACTTTGCTCTCCTCTTCAGTTAAATAGCCTTTAATTTCCGTAGACCGAAAGGCATCAATGAACCATTAGATGGCTGCTGCCTGGTTTAGAATGAACTATAGTGCAGCCGATTCAATGAGGACTTCACATTCCTGTCTGAAGCACATGAATTTAACTGTCAAAGGAAAATCTGGAGGTGTATTCAAGTGACAATATAATTTTCAACATTAAAGTTAGAATCTGTCATTGTAGGCCCTCCTACAACAGAAAGGTTATAACAGCAAATATTGTCATTTTCAGGGGATGTATTACGCAAAAAAGCAATGTAAGCACCGTATTTACCTGGCTTACCCAGATCGTTTACAGTGAACAATTTCACATTTTTTCACTACATCAAATATCCTGCTTGTAGGTATGACTGGCGTCTGTCTCTCTACTAATCCAAAGTGTCTGCCCATAGAATCAAAGCCTCTTTTCAAACTCATAATCCCTGATATGGGCAGGTAATCCAGAAAGCAAGGTAAGCATGGGTTTACTTATGCTTACTTTACTTATTGGATAATTCCCTCTGGTCTTCATTATTAGGTGCTGTTGATTTGATCCTGATTCATAATGGCCCCATGTGACAGAGAAGAACTGCCTCAGAGGGGTATCTAGATGGTCATCTTTATTGGAGAAAATCTCCAGGACCTTTTCCTGCAGATAATAATGATGCATATTCCACACATTTGGAGTTCTCTCCTCAAAAATGAACAAAACACACACTATTTAAAAGGAAGCCTAACTGTGTTGGGAAACAGGCTAAGAGTCAGCCATACCCTTGGTATTTGTGAATTTCAGTCTTTAAGGCCAAAGGTATCTTGAAAAGTCACTGACTTTCAGGGTTCTCTCTCTGTAAGTAGTTTCTTCTGTTCAAGTAGAGACTGAACTTTAAATTTACAATTCTCTGTAGGCTACGATTACTGTTAGATAATCTACCCGTTACATTCACTCTGATTTTGGGAAAACATACTACATAAGCACACAACTGCTGGTCTGATCATTAATTTTAGGAGAGTGTTATCAATATTTTAAATAATTTTCCCTAATATTTAGAGAAAAATTTCTTCCACTTAGATGTAGAAAGGAAACTGTCCGTATTTTAATATTATAGTAAGGAATCACTGGAAAAATTAACTGGAATTCAAATAACTCCCCAGATTAGACTTTTTTTTCTCCAATAAATCTTTTCTTTTGTATAATACAGTAAATAATTAATGAGTTAGTACTTGCTTATGTGACTATAGGGGGAATATAAACTCTAAAAAAATAGATGAGTGATAACTATGTTTGGTACAGCTATGTAAGGGTATACAAGTAAGCCTTCATTCCAGAGGAAGCTGACTACTTGTTATATTTAATCATTTGTCTATTTATAGTAAAGCAGAAGTAAGTTTAGCTTGTGGAAATCTTTTCTGGTGGCATGGCTGTTTCAAAGCATAATATTACATGCTTGTGCCTGTGACGCATATTAGAAAGAGAGAAATGGAAAGAGAAATTAATTTTTGTTTCAAATTATGCATGAGTTCTAGAGGAATATACTTAAAATATATATGAAGATATATTTTAGGAAAATAAAAAATTTTATTCCAATAGACCTTTCCAGCCTATCATTCTTACCCTCAACCATTTGATTCTGTTTTCCACACCATGGTCCTTGGTGCTCACCAGCAGCTCCAAAGACAGCTCAGCTCAGAGCGAAAATGGAAGGAAGGTAATTGTTATCACCTTCCAAATCCTCTGCACACAATGAAAATTAAGGGAAAATAACACACACATTATACTTACATATCTTCCATACAAATCACTAATTAAAAAAAAAAAAAGCTTTTTTTTGTACTTGGCCCAGTTTTCTTCCAAAGCCTCCGAAGATCCAAAACCAATGGATCAATATTTCCTTAACACTCAAAAACACGTACAAACTTTGCATCAGTTTCATTCACTTTCCAGAGACCTGCATGCCGCATCTCATAACTTTCCTGCTCTAGCCTGGTCCTGTTGCTTCAAATGCCTCTGTACAGCTATTTTCCTGGGAGTGTTTCTTCACTTCTTTCCTGGGTTTGGTCCCCTGATCTTTGTGTAGTTTACTTCCATATGTTGTTGATCCGAGGAAAGAGTAAATGGGAAATGATTTTTAAAATACTTTGTTACACCATTATATTTTATTGATAGTTTGGATGGATATACAATTTTAAGCTGCAAAATTCTTTTCTCCTATATTTTTGAAGGTTTCTTATCTTCTAGCACGTAAATATTCAAGCTTATGTTGAGAATTAAAATATTATTCTTTTGCCTATTCCTTAATATGCGATCTGTGGTTACAACTACACTTCCTAATGCCTCCCCTTCCCTGGATTTAGAATCTTTACCTTGCTTGGTCTCTCATTCCCCAGGATACTTTTATTTATTTATTCGTTTTAATCGAGCAGTCATTGAATCCTTTAACTCTAGAGAATCATATCTTTCAGTTCTAGGGAGTTTTCTTCTATTGTATCTTTGATGATTTCTTCTTTAGATTTTTGCCTTTCTTCTCTCCTTCTTGGGGGCATTTCAGTCCTATATGGGATTTGACTTGCGTGAGAGACTCCAGAATATGATATAATGCAATTTTATCAGCCATGAGGCATTAGTGCATGAGTTTAGCATACTTAGCCTGAAAAGCTAAGTTGCCAGGAATAAATGAATTCATTTTTACTTGTCAGTTAATATTTCTTCATTGCAGTAAGTACTTAATGTTAAAACAATAATTTCACTACTATGTAAGTGGCTGAAGTTAAGATAAGACCACATCATGATATAACCTCTCTGATTTCACAGTGAAAACAAAAACATTTAAGTTCTACCAGCTGATCTAAATGTTTACCCACTTTCTCACATGCAACAAAGTATAAATCTTGAGAAGAATTAGTAAGTTGATTCTTTCTGTCTGATAAACTGTCAATAAACTCTTGCAGCTGCATTAGGGAGGATTCTTGTAGACCTCTCAGGTATTGTGGTTCAATTCCTTCATTGATAAACATTTATCTGGAGCTTCCTGGCACAGCAATTAAGAGGTCAGCTGCTAACCAAAAGCAATGTGAATTCACCAGCTACTCCCTGAAAACCCTAACAGGCCATTCTATACTGTCATATAGGGTCTTTGAGATGGAACCCACTCAGTGGCAATGGATTTGGTTGGTTGGTTGTTTTTTGGAGCCCATGCATGCTCCATTGGTGACTTAAAGATGAATTAAATGAGTTTCTACCTTTAAATATTTCTCTAATTTTTGAAAGTCTACACATATAAGTACATAATTAGAGTCCAGTAAGGGAAAACGGATATTTATTCAGAGGGCATGGGATTCATTGTACATACCACAAGTTCTGGTACTGTGAGAGAACTCAACCCACACGGGAACACAACAAGAAATTTAAGAGTGCTCAAGTAGAAGGTGCAGGGAAATAAGAATAGGTTAGAAGCACGAGAGTAGGTGTGTAGGAAAGAATTAGGTCATGAAGAGTCTTAAGCTTCATAGAAAGCTTGAGTTTAAGCAGAAATGAGGCACACAATAATCTGCATTTAAAAGTTAGTTTTTTTTTTGCCATTTAAAAATTACGGATAGGATTTAAGTCACTTGGTCTCAATGATAAATCTATCTAATCAAACCAAGGGGCAGTGTCATGGATTGAATTGTGTTTCCTAAAAAATGTGTGTAAAATTTTAACTGAGTCATGATTCCACTTACTGTGTATGCTGTAAACTCTGCTTCTGTGATGTTAATGAGCGAAGGCGAGGGGCAGTTTTGTTGGTGGGTGGCATTCAGTGTATCAGATTGTCTCGTGCCTTGAGCCAGCCTCTTGCGATATAAAGGAAAGAAGCTGGTAGAGAGACCTGGGGACTTCACAGCATCCAGAGAACAGCACCTAGAGCAGAGCACATCCTTTGGACTGGAGATTCCTGCACTGAAGTGCTCTGAGATTGAAGAAAGACTGATGCAACACAGAGACCTTCCTCCAGAGCCAACAGAGAGGAAGTGCATTCTCCTGGAGCGGCATCCTGAATTCTGACATCTAGTTTACTGGACTATGTGAGAGTAATATTCTCTTTGTTAAAACCATCCACTCTTGGTATTTCTGTTAGAACAGGACCAGATGACTAGGACGGATGACTAGAGACCCTTCTAATAGAAACAGTCTTTGCTGATAAGGCATTGCACTCTTCCTGATCTCTGGCTAAAATTTCTACCTAAAGTTCTGAAAGAAGAAGGTAACTAAAACCCTTTTGGTAGAGTGGAAAACAAGCATCATTTAAAAATCAGAGATTTTGTTTTTTAAACATCTTTTTGAGAAAATATGTCGGAAAAATTGGTATGTTAAAAGACCAAGTTACAAGATGGCACCTTTTAGTTTTGTTAACCGTTTTTGAAGATACCCGCTTGCCCCATGTTGTGGCTGAGACAGCTATAGTCCATGACAGGCTGTAGTTGCTCAGCCTCTTCTGTTTCAGCACTTAGTAAGAATACAAGTCTGCCGAGAATAAAAACAAAACCAAATCCACTGCTGTCGAGTTGGGTTGACTCACGACAACCCTAGAGGTCGGAGGAGAACTACCCCTAAAGGTCCCAAGGAGGGCCTGGCAGATTTGAAATGCCAACTTTTTGATTAGCAGGTGTAACACTTAACCCACTGTGCCAGCAGGGTTTCTCTATGGGGAACAGGGGGTATGAACTTTGTTATCTATTATACCTTTTGTTTTTGATGAAAGAAAGGAAGCATAAAGAAATTAAGCAATGAAATTGTAGGGTAAAATAGTCTGACTACTACTTAACATGATTCATGACATATTGTTAAGACTCTTCTTTCATTAATAATATAATGAGAAGTACAGATAGTACAGTTACTCTATATTGCTGTATTTTTTTTCCTGTGAACCTACATATCTTTTTTACTCCTTCTCTTCTATCCCAATATTAATTGAAGAAGTATATATTAGGTAAAGTATGACAACAGTTTTGTGTAAGATAAAGTTTTACCAAATTGCATTTATATGGTATAAATCTTAAATTATGTAACTGTAATTAAAAGAGGAACCGAAGCAGACCTTGTCATATTGGCTTCAGATGAAAATTGTCCATTTGAAATATTTTAAAAGAAAACAAAACATAAATCAAGCTAAAGCAAAACCAAATCCAGTGTCGTCAAGTAGATTCTGGCTCAAATCAAGCTACTGTGTGTGTAAATATAATGAATCTCTCACTAAGAGTAGGCGTAGTTCTCCCATTCACTTAATGCTCACTTGGGAAAACCTGGTGGTGTAGTGGGTTAAGTGCTACCACTGCTAACCACAAGGTCGGCAGTTCAAATCCACCAGGCGCTCCTTGAATACGCTGGGGGTCAGTTCTACCCCGGCCCCTAGGGTCGCCATGAGTCGGATCCGACTCGATGGCAGTTGGCTGGCTGGCTATTACTGTCAATAGCTTGTTCAGCATTTATGAAACACTTCTTACTTACACAGTATAAAAAAAAACAACAAAAGTTTACCAGGAATGTCATTTGCTTAAGAACCGACAAAACTGAAATTTAAGAAAAATCGTCTAGTCTTAAACCACACAAAGCCTAAACTTAAATATTTAAACACAATATAATTGGAACACTTGGTTGCATGACTTCCACAGTTCTATCATTAAAAAAAAAAAAAAGTTGCTGTTGATCTTGTTGATTTCAACTCACAGTTCCCCTGTGGGGTAGTGTTGCCCCACACTGTTTCCTGAGAACAGTTGGTGGATTTGAACCGCCAGCCTTTTGGTTAGATGACTCTTTGAACTGTACTACCTGGGCTCCATTAATGCCTTTCGGTCACTTTTAACGCCTTGTGGTCACTTTTAAAAATGAGAGAAAGATTGTATGGGCATAAGAAGTCAGTTGGCTTGGAGAAAAATCTAGGAAGGATTTGTATGAGTATTCAGAAGTAGTAAAGAAGTTGAATGGCAATTTGGGTTACAGGTAGCATAATTAGAACAGTAGATACTGATACGTCCATGGATGAAACTGGAATAGGTCATTCTAAAACCTGTGGTCATTTTGACATATTCTGGCTCATATCTAGGTATAAAGTTGTTTGGAGTGCTGTAACACTATAAAGGGTGAAAGGGTGGAATGGAAAAATACAAGGTGATAAACTGTCATTTGGAGCAATGTCATGTTCACCTATCGATCAGAAAGTCCACCTAGAGGAGCCTTGGAAGAAAGCCTGACAATCAACTTTTGAAAAATCTGCTATCCAAACACCCTATGAAGTACAGTTCTACGGTGACACACAGAGTTGTCCGTAACTAGCCCTGGTGATAGAGTGGTTGACTACCTGGCTGCTAACCAGAAAGACGGGCAGTTCAAATCCACCCACTGCTCTTTGTAAATGCTGTAGGGAAATTCTCCTCTATCTTGTAGGGTCTTACAAGCAACTCAGTGGCTGTAGGTTTGGGTTGCTTAGGTTTGGGCCTTTTATTCACCGCTGCGCATTGCTGTGTTATCTTGGTAATCCCCACTTTTCCTCCTGGTCTATTCTTGTCTCTTCTACCCTGTGCCTGTTGGGCTTGGCATTTACGGATAACTCTCCCAAGGCTCTCTGGCTTTCTGCTCTGGCTTGGTTCAGACAATGGAGGCACCAGCAGCTCTTTAGAAGGTGAAAGAAAAAAGGAGTCATCGCTTTCATTTCTCTGGTCCTCTATCTGCCCGATCATATCTTGTCACATTTCTTGTCTTTATTTGTGGTCAGGAGCTCATTTGAGACCCTTTTCAACAATACAGGTCTTTCTAGTTGTGACAATCATTTTTGTTCCATGTCCTTTCAAGCCTAGGCATGACAGTGGCTTTCAGTTGTAGTTGGCCCGGGGAGCTTCACTATCCTTTACCTCTTTCCTTCTCACCGCAAATAGTCAGTTCATTACACTCTTTCAACTTCTTTTGAGGGTGCCATCACTTTCCTAACAGGCTGCTCATTAATTACGATGAGACTACTGCCACATGTGATAAGAGCCAGTGGACGGTGGACACGTTTCAAGTGTTTACTCCCTAACATAGACAAAGGGTGTCCCTAACAGGAGCTAACATAGAGCAATACATTCTCTTAACAAACTGTTTCAATGGTTTATATTGATAATTTTAGTATGGACAAATACTGTTTGTACTTGGGTTCATATGCAGTATGCACATAATTTATATGGACCCAGTTATAAAATGCTAGGTGGTGTGTATTCTGGTTACCTCAGAGATTGTTTTTTAAAGTAGAATTTCACTGTAAGTAGAATGGGGCAATTATGGTCTATGAGAGCACTCAGATACATCTATTTTTGCATCCCAGACAGATCCAAAAGTAGTAAGTTTTTCAGGGATCATCAGATGTGCCTGGACATTCTGGGGTCCCCTGTAATCCAATACACTATTCATCGAGGACTAATTTATAATTCAACTATTACTCTCACATCCCAGAGGAGCAGTGAGCCTGGAGCTTTTAAACATCATAGAATTAAGTGGTTACTTGACAAAAAAAACCTATGGGTAAATAGATGGTAAAACACATATTAACAGCAGCACGTAATTATGTAGTATATAATCACCTCTGTGGTTGCTACAGGCCAAATAATAGCAGACAAGTGAGGCATACATTAAGATCAAACCATGTTATTCAAAGTCCTGAGACTCGAAACACACACAGCAAGGAATTAGGTTGACGTATTATTCGTTGCCCGAATAGCTACAAATATATGCATATTCCTTGTAGATTCAACCTGTTATAATGGAAAATGCTGTGGACTCTGTGTTTTAGTGACTCTAGTGTTGTGATCGCTTTGTCCTCAACAGCTGTTCTAACAATTGTTCTACATTTTCCTTAGGAAGGCCACGTTGGCCCACTCTGTCTCTAATCGCAATGTGTGATTTTCAATTTTAGTTCAAAGCTGGGATTTCAGGACACTTGTTCTTACGATAAGAGCCCTGGTGGTGCAGGGACTAAAGTGCTCACCTGATGAACAAAATGTTGGTGGTCTGAACCCACCAACATCTGCACGGAACAAAGATGTGGCAGCCTGCCTCCTTAAAGATTTATAGCCGTGGAAACCCTCTGGGCTGTTCTATTCTGTCCTAAAGGGTCACTGTGAGTCAGAGTTGATGCCATGGCAGTGGGTTTGGGTTTTGTTGGGTTCCTATGGTGATACCTTCGGTGGTGGACAGGCTTTACGGCTGCCTTCATCCTTAGGTGATCTTGTCTCCTTAAATGTGGGTGGGACCTGTGATAAATTTAGCACCAATGAGATTTGGCCAAGATGATAGTATGTCACTCCTGTTCTTTTTATGTTCCATTATGTAAGATATTCTTCTGCCGGCACATTTGTCCTAGAGGACCTGCCTGGCTTTCAGGAAGCAAGGTGACGTATCATGGGAGACCTGCCGTGAGGGCCACATGGAAAGAGCTGGAGGGAAGACTCCAGAAGCTGAGAGTAGCTGCCAGTAAAAAGCCAACAAGTAGAGGGCAGGCCTCATTCTTATGTCCAACACATCCATTGTAGTTGAGCCAATTCTGGCTCATGATGACCCTATAGGACACAGTAGAACTGCTCCATAGTTTCCAAGGAGCACCTGCCAGATATGGGCACAAGACAAGTCTTACATCCACAAGACAAAAATTCTGTCAACAACCGGAGTGACCTTGAAACAGACCCACCATCAGTGAACCTCCAGATGAGACCTAAGCCTTGGCTCACACCTTGATTGTTTTTTTGTAGGGGACCCAGTTAAAAGTAATACCTGGATCTACCACAGAAACTGTGACATAACAAAGGTACAGTGTCTAAGTCACTAAATTCGTGGTAATTTGCTGTGGGATGGAGAAAACTGACACAGCTGTGCAACAGATACGTCATTAGAATGAGTACCAAAGGCCAAGCATTATCCAAAGTATTTGAGAAGATGACAGAAGGAACTTGTGTTATCAGAAGTGGCCAAAGCCAAACACACAAACTTGGGAGATGTTTTCTCTTTCCACGGAGAACTGGGTAAACTTTTCACAGTGCCACATAATTGTTTTCTTATACGTAACTGTAGAAACAAAGCTATCAGAATTTAAAGATTTACAAGATACTGTTAACACACACTCATATGTTACCTTCTCTCAGTGGAAACCCTGGTGGCATAATGGTTAAGAGTGGGACTGCTAACCAAAAGACTGGCAGTTCGAATCTACCAGGTACTCCTTGGAAACTCCATGGGGCAGTTCTACCCTGTCCCATAGGTTCTCTATGAGTTGTAACTGACTCAGTAATGTTTGCTGTAAGTTGGAACTGACTCAGTAACAGTGGGCTTGGTTTTGGTTTCATCAGTTAAAGTTGGATGCCACGTATCTGTTTTTGCCATTTTCCCCTCCAAGGTAAGGAAGGAACACCATTCCCTCTCACATGAGGGTGCCTGCTCTTGCTATCATATCCAGTAACATCAGGAAAGAGTCAAGTTTTACAACATCTCAGGAAACCCAGAAATGCTAAAGGAGGATCTATGGCTTGCCTTTGCATTCACTATCAAGCAGCCTAGAATCTCCAGATATCTCTATCAAATCTCTGTCGGACAGTCAGTCACTGCCTTAGGCAAAGTCCTCACATATTTTAGGTGTCTGAATTTTTTGAAAGAAATGGATAAACCCAACAAGTAACATTAAGAGGAGTGGGAAGAAACGGAGCTAAAGAGAGGGTTGCAGACAACACAGTATCAATTTTTCAAAAATCTGCACACAACAGTATCTGAGAACCAGCACCACTTACATTCCACCCTCCTCACTCCCCCAATTTCGGAGGCTTAGGGGCTTCGTACCAAAGTAATGTAAGGTGGCAGCAAAAACTGGATGCACTTAACTAGATTTCAAAGTAATAATTAATATCTGGGGCCCCCGACACCACACTTAATCTTGGAAACCACTCTCAAGGTGCTGGGGAAATAAACGTGCTGTGAGTGTAGTCTGGTGGTGCAGCGGCATTGTGTCCTGTCATTGATCGATGACAACTGCCAAGACATGATTCCTCAGAAGGCAGAACTAATAGTATTCAAATATGAAAAGATCTTCATTTACTTCTATATCTGGTAAAAGTCCATGTTTAAGGAGTAATTTTTTTGCCAGCCCTGAAGTGAGGCCACTGAATTCACAACTGTGACTGGGCAGCACTTTTTCTCCCAGATGTAAACATGTAGCTTTGATGGAGTATAAGAAGCCAGGTACTATGACTTGTATGGTTGCCATGAGTTTGTGCATCGCTCGCCAAAAAAACCATTGCCATTGAGTCTATTCTGACTCATGGTGACCCTACAGGACAGAGTAGAACTGCCCCATAGAGTTGCAAAGGAGCGCCTGGTGGATTCCAAAGGCTTAGCCATAGCTCTTAACCATCACGCCACCAGGGTTTCTCTGTGCATTGCAGAAGGAGCTAATTCTGCCCTGAGCCAGGCTCCCAAAGGGACATAATTTAGGGGTAACCTGGATGTAAAATGTGGGCAGGTGTCTATTCTGCTTTTTTCTCAGTGAAGGTGCCCTTCTCAGCATTGGCTCCCCATTTGTGGTCTCTTTATTTAAACCATTTATTCCCTTCATGAAATGGCACTCTAGTGCCGTGAGAGTGTCATCAGCCAAGACAAGAATCCTAGGTAACATTAACCTTATGAAGTACATCTTATGACTGTGTGGCTGCCCCACGAGGACTGCCACTTTTGGTCTCTTGGATGCCGCCCTCTTGCCCACTTGATGCTTTCTGACCTTCATAATCAGTAGCTTCTACAGATAATGAACGTTTTTTCTCTAGCAAGTGAATCGTAATCTCTGTAGAAGACCGGCACTGGAACAAAAACTTTCTTTTTGTAAATCAAAGAGATAGCCACCCAAAGAGAACCACTGTTTGGCCCAATACTATTGTCTCATTCCTTTCTGGAAGCTTTTATTGAAATTTCATGAGCAAAGCTGATGTCTGTAAATACAGCCCCCCCCCCATGACCCCATGATAAGACTCAACTCTCATCATCTCTATGGAAACAAGCTCATGTTGTGCAATTTTGGTTCCTCCTATTTATGAGACTCCAAATGTTTCTCTCTAATAACATCCCTGATCCCAACCGTGCCCTGAAAACACTATCTAATACTTCACGTTGCCCCTCAGTACTCTTCTATCCATTAAATCCAGGCTTATAAAAACATGAAGGATACGCTTGTGATTACATAAAATGAAGAAGATCACAATCAACCCAAAAGAAAACATTAAACAAATCCAGAAATTCCTTGCCAAGAACCATCCAAAGAAGAAATACTTATGTTTATCTATGGTAATAACAATACAGCTGCCTAGCAATCCGGTTAACTGTCATCTTTATCAAGCAGTATATTTACACTGGAGACAATTGGAAGAAGGAGAAATCTTTATTGTGATATTAGCACAATGGAGGCATATTTCTAAACACGTTCAGCCTCTTGTTTCCAAGGCAAGATGATGAATACTTCAGACACAGTGTTTAGATAGGCATAAATTATTTAAGGTGTAGGGATGTCACAACACATTTAAGGCTCAATCATCTCAAGTCTTTTCCAAAACCATGTTTCCAACGTTGCTTATTCTAAAATATATGTGTATGTAATATTTCAATGAAAGGGAAAATCTCTCGGTATATTCTATCTATGTTCATATGTGTGGTCATATGTGTATGCTTATGTGTACACAAAAGTGTGTGTGTGTGGGGGGACTGCATGCACACACTTATATGAAGGAGCAGGAACAAAATTATTTGATTTTGCTCAACAGTTTACTTCAGATCAGTGTCTCAAAAAAATAGTTTTAATTTTAATGTGGTTAAACAGAAACAAGGGCTTTATTTCTATTCTTTTCTAATTGATATTTATTTTTAAAGTTCAAGAAGATAGGGTCTCAGAGGAATTGGGATCTCAAAGGAATCGGTGTCTCAAAGAAATTGTTCAATGAATGTTTGACTATAATAATTACCCTCTTCACTATGTTCCAACTGAGACCAACTCAGGAGAACCAGAGATTTCACACCAGCAGCAGAAAAACACAGGAAAAGAGGATTTTTGGGGATGCTGTCAAGCAGCAGAGGAATGCCAATAAGCAGAAAGAAATATGGGCCTGGGGCTTCCCTCTGCTCAAGTATCACAGGAATGCAGACAAATTAGGTCTTAAAGTCATATACAGGAAGACTTGAAGAATCTGCTGTCAACTGGCCAAAGAGGAAAGAATTGCAGCATTTTTTTCCTTCTATTTAAAAAAAAAACTTACTAATGCCTCCACCCTAACCCGGCCCCAAGAGCTCGTGTGAAGTACAACCTGGTCTTAGTAGGACTCTCTGCAGCCCATGCCTCGCCTTTCAGTAATATTGTCTGCCCTTGGGAAACCCCGGTGGCCTGGTGGTTAAGTGCTATGTCTGCTAACCAAAAGGTTGGCCATTCAGATGTACCAGGGGCTCCTTGGAGATTCTGTAGGGCAGTTCTCTGTCCTGTGAAGTCCTGTGAGCTGGAATCACCTTGATGGTAGTGGGTGAGTCTCTCCTTGGGAACTCGCAATCACTGTTGCTGGCCTTCTCTTCAATTAGCCTTCTTTCTTCCCATATCCAACGAAAACTCAAACCCACTACCGTTGAGTCAATTCCAACTCACAGTGACCCTACAGGTCAGAGCAGAACTGCCCCATAGAATTTCTGAGGAATGCCTGGTGGGTTTGAACTGCTGACCATTTGGTTAGCAGCCGTATTAGCACTTAACCACTATACTACCTAGGTTTCCAATATCAAAGCTAATTAAAACACTGTGATTATTCCCTCCTAATATTTGCCTAGGAAACCCTGGTGGCATAGTGGGTTAAGTGTTACGTCTACTAATTGAAAGGTCAGCAGTTTAAATCTGCCAGGCGCTCCTTGGAAACTCTATGGGGCAGTTCTACTCTGACTTCTAGGGTTGCTATGGGTTAGGTCCCACCTCAAGGGCAGTTAGTGGGTAATATCTTCCTTGAATATACATTTCACTAGAGAAGGTAGCAGGGTGTTTGGAAATGCATATGAACTGTAGAAAGAATCCTGGTTTCCAGTTTTAGCTGGAAACATGAACTCAGTCATATTACCAAGCTCTTCTGAGAATCATCTGTAGAATGGGGAAAATCAGGTATTCCTTACATGACTAATTTGAGGATTGTATGAAATAATGTATGTAAAACCACCTAGCCCAGTGCTACTAGATTGGAGAAGAGGACCTAGTTTTACTCCAATAGAAGTCTGTGAGGTGCCAGACAGTGGTTGGAGAGTTTTATGAGGCCTGAAGCTCTTTGCCTATCTTTTAGATATGAAATCATGACGACAGCTAAAGATTTTAAAGCAGAAGTTGGTCCACTGTGAAAGTAATTATTTCAAATGATTAAGTCAAATCACAAGTACAACCACGGACAGCAACCACTACAACGCCATTTGTGTGACTTTCAGGATTCTGGAGAGGGTGCTGGGAGCTAAGTTCCGAGTCATAGGAGCTATGCTGTAGGTGAGGTTTATCAAGTTTAAAGTTCCTTCAGATTCGTAGCTGGTTCAAATGTCACAGGAATTATGTGGGTAGGTAGTAGGATCCTCCTTTTAATTCTAAGAACATTAAGACGCAGAGAGATGATGTAGCTCTTAATAGACGAGCTGAGATTTCACCCAATAACTTTTGACGCAGAGCAAATAGCTCATTCTACTCCACCACCATTCAACTCTGCTCTATAGTGATGAAAAATAATGAATGGAAGGCAAGTATGATAGCATGTGGACCCTAAATAACCCAGAAATTTTTCCCCAAGATACTTCAGCTGTTAGCAAGAAAGTGTCGCCTTTATTGGGATAACAAATGATCAACACACAAACTGCCACCAACCACTCTCTCTCTCTCTCTCTCTCTCTCTCTCACACACACACACACACACACAAGGAACAACAGTCATCATCACACACCTAGAACTACACATCACCAAGTACTTTTCAAAAGATGTTCTTTCTTTTTTGTTTCCATAAAGAGAGATAATCTTGCCAGATTTTTGTGGTTGTTCTACAAGATTTCTTGGTAGACCTGTGTATTATCATTGAGATCAGCACAGCTGTTAATCTTCTTCCAGCAAATAGCACTTGCAAAATAACCACAAGGTAAATCTATGATTTTGAGGTCTTCAGTGCAAGAGCAATTCTAACTGCTTCAACTACAAATTTGAATTGTTTAGCATATGCTTTCTGGAGATTAGAAATACATTTTAATGACTTATTTCACTTGCGTAAATGCATGGTTTCCCCCTTTTTTAGAAGTCAAGTGATTTCATGAGTATTATAAGTTTAGAATGCTCCTAGGAAAACTTGAAATAAATCAAGAAACATTTTCTTCATTTGCACATGGCTTAAATTGAGCATAAAGCAAGAATCTCAGGAACATTGAATAATTGCATGATGCCCCGAATTTTTTCCTCTTCAATGAAATAGATAAATACTCAAAGATTCTATTCTTTAAACTATTAAAGTCCAGCTAAATTGTCAAATAAGCTTAACAGCAAAACTTAGAAATGGAATTTGCTGTTTCTACTGTTTTTCAAAATTTCTTTCTCTTTATTTCTTCATTCTTTTCTCTTGAGAACAATCTCTTACATAGACTCTACAGCTCTATTTCTCTTGAATTTCGAGTCTTTACTTTCCACTCTTAATTCATTGTGTCTCTATTCTTTTAAATGTCAACAATGACACATATGTAGTGTATTTGTTTGCTCTATTCTTATCCTGGCCCCTAGGGTCGCCGTGAGTCGAATCCGACTCGAAGGCACTTGGCTTGGCTTGGCTACGGGTATCTACTATCTTTATTCCTTCATATCATTTTTTATCCTTTCTTTATTTTTTGTTTTACTTATCTGTTTTCCTTTTGACCATTACATCATTCTCTTTTCTTTCCACTGAAGATTTGGCCTTCATCACTCCAACACATCCCTTTCTGCTGCTGGGATTTGCTTTCAGGGAATAGCTCATGTTGAACAGTCCCTGTGGAGCTAACAGAGTCACGATTCTCTGGCAGTAGGGTTTCTGGAATGAGTTCAACAACTCACTGAGCTAGTTCACAGACAGGGAAGAAGTTAGAATAAGATGATTATAGAAATATGCTTATAACTATTAGGCTTGTACAATTCACTCTCTGGATTAAAAGTCAGTTGTGACCATATAAACATACTCGCATCCTGTGTCTTGAAATGTCGCTGCATCTACAATGTCTTTATGTCTGCCTACTACCTATGGGAGCTCATGTTTTTTAAGCATTCAATAATTTGAGACTGGTATAAGTTCTCTTTTGTTCCCTGAATAACATGATAAAACTACTAACACTTTTTCTGAGGAAGCAACAACCTACAATTGTAAAAACATTGCTAGGTAATGAAACAAATACGGCAAGTTTGAAAGCCAGGTGAAACCAAAATCAAACAGCGTGTTTGAAATCTTACTTGCTCTTCGGATTTCACGAGTGCTCACCCCAGACGTCTCCCTAAACAAGGAAGAAACATGACAACAATTAAAATGCTGTGCAAAAGGTGCTTTAAAAATAATGCTTCATTGGACAACACATGTTTGTGTTGCATAGCAGTGCAGAATTTCAAATTCCTATCAGGAATGACGTTAGTTGTATTTTGCAGATGTCTTCTCATTTGGCTTCATATAGGACAATTTCAAACCCTCTTTTTTAAAGTAATGAAAAGCAAAATTTTCATATGGTTCTCCTGACAAGACAAATGACATTTATAGTATAATAATTCAATACATTTCTTTATGAAAATACATGTAATATGAAGGGGTAACATAGATATCATTAAATAGTATTCAATTTAAAAAAATCATTGTTAGGAAATATTCTAACATGCAGCTATATTCTTTGCATTGTATGTTTTAAGGCTCAGATCTTTGTTCAGTACACATAAACCCAATGAGTAAAAGTTGCGTTTACTAGCATCAAAATGGCCTTAGAAAGACAGAATCTCCTCACACCAAGTTAACAGGCTTAAAAAAGGAAATAAAGCATGGTTTGAATTGGACTGAGGAAAAAGCTTATTAAACTTCTAATGAAAGCATGAAAAAGTCTTATTAATGGATACTTTTCTTATTAGGGTCAGAAATGACATCAGTCCAAGAAATTATTGTGACATTTCAGGAATTTTATGAGGTCTTCTAAGAATCAACAAATAACTATCACATTTTCCTGATGATTTCACTAAACTTGCTCATTCAACCTGTTTTTATTTTTTTCCTTCCTATCAGACTGGAAATGGAGAAATCATGTAGGACTCTATATGAATACCTTAGACAAGTGGAAGTATTACTACATTTCTGTAAAATTTTAGAAAATAACAATGGATCCTGAGTGACAAAAAGCATTTTAGTGCTTGTCTGCACATGTGGATGGGAAAGAGAGGGAAGGAGGCCTTAACAGGGGCATAAGGATGATCACGTTGATTTTTATTCTCCTTTTTACAAAAAATAATTCAATGTTCCCTATTGAAAAATTTATAAAATGTACTGGTGAAAAAGGTAGAAAAGTCAGGGGTATGACAGATACTTTCGTTATCTTGATCATGGAGATGAACTTACAGTTGTGTACCTATGCCAAACTTGTCAAATTACACACTTTAACACCACGGTTAGTGGTATGTAGTGGTTAAGTGCTAGGGGCGCTAACAAAAAGTCAGCAGTTCAATTCACCAGGTGTTCATTTGAAACTCTATGGGGCAGCCCTACGCTGTCCTATATGGTCCCTAAGAGTTGGAATCTATTCAACAGCCCTGGGTAAAATGCTATGGACTGCAACAATAATACCACTGAAATAATCAAATATCCTCATTAATTCAGTCAAATTAATTTGCACACTTTACTTAAACTCAACTGTAATTTCCAAGTCATTAACAAGGCTGGAATAGATACTTTATCAATCATCATGAGCTATTGAAGAATGCAAAAAAAAGACGTCAAAAAAGACTGGACATCATGGCTTGTTTTTTCAGCTGTGCATTTGACTGAATGTGATTTTTTTGGCATGTAAAAATGAAAGGTCTATGATGTCTGCATGGTGCTTTATTTGTCCTGAAACACAATTTATAAATGTGGTACATCTCTCTCTTTTCATCTTCTAAACTTTTTATTCTAATTCTTTAATCTACTTACATTCTTCCTTTAACCTGCTTCTAACTATATTCTTGTTTTTTTCATTATCTTGACTTTTATCCAAGTTAACTTATTAATCCTCATTTTATAATAACTTCGGTTTTTATTTTCCTTTTTACAAAAAATAATTCAATGTTCCCTGTTAAAAATTTACAAAATACACTGGTGAACAAAGAAGAAAACAAAAGTCATTCCTAACCTTGTCCCCCAGAGATGACTGCCGCTGATTCTTGGAATGCAGCCACCCATGTTTTTCTTTTCATCTGTCAACATGTTTTTTAGGTTCAATAGTGGCATAGTGTTGTTCTGATTTCTAAGTTACTTTTCCATGAATTTTTGAAAGTAACTTGTTTTTTTCCCCCCTGCAAAACTGTTGTGTTACATGGTTATTTTAAAATTTAATTTTATAGGTGAAGTAATTTGTTAGATGCATCAAACAAGCTGCTGTCAGTTTTTTTCTCCTGTTTGTATAAGCAGCCCAGTGACAAACATGCTTATGGCAATATATTTGCATGAGTCATGGTGATTTCCTTAAGATTCGTTACTGAACTTTGTGAAGCCTGCAGGTACAATTACAAAAATTATAACACCTGTTGCCAAAATGTGTTCCCCAAAGCTTGTAACATTTAACATACAGGGTCGCTATGAGTCAGCATCAACTTGAAGGCAGTGGGTTTGGTTTTTTTTTGGATGAGCAAGATAAGGAGACGTGGGTTAAAGGCTGCTCAACTGCTAACCAAAAGGCCAACTCTTCCAGTTTACCAGCCACTCTTGGAGCAGAAAGAAGTGGCAGCCTGCTTCAGTTAAGATTTACAGCATTGCGAACCTTATGGGGCAGTTCTGCTCTGTGCTACAGGGTCGCTAGGAGTCAGAACTGACTCGATGGCAGTGCGTCTGGTTGTGGCTTGTGTCAGCAAGACATGTGAGTGTCTACTTTCCCACTGTGCTGCTGAATATTGTCATTTTTCTATTTTAAAATCTTTGTCCATTTGATAAATAAAATCATATCTCTTATTGTTCTGATATGCATTATTTTGATTAATAATTGGGTTGGAAATGTTTATTTTTCCTTGTATTTGTTAGTTCTTGAAGTAGTCATTTGCATTTTTGCATAGTTATTTGTTAGAGCACATATCTTTTATATAACTCCTTATAAAATTTTAAATGTACAAAGAATATTCACCATCAATATAAAGGTTTGTTTAAGAAGAAAAATGACAAACTTCGATACTTCCATGGTTATCATATGTCCAGATTAATGTAAAACTCAAGGTGAAATCAAATAGCTTTCTTAGTTCGGCTGGAGGAAAAAGTGTAAAGGTAAATGAATTACTTTAAGTTTTACAATTCATACTTTTCAATAGCAATTGATACTTTTCCTCCAATTTTGAATGACTACGGCATGTAGTTCATTGCTGCTTAACTCCTCACACACACGCACAAATTAAGTGGTTTATGTCAGTATTCACTATTATGTTGATTATGTTTAACTTTTTCCTTCAGCTGAGTCTGTGTGAATATGTTTTCCCATCTCATCGTCACCTCAAAAGAATAAGCTAGTGTAACTAAATTTTCTTGACACATTGCCTAAGGAGGGAGATCTTACTGGGCTAGTTAAGGCTAAGACAAGGGCCAATGTGCCTCACCATCTTTGTGGAAGATTTTGTTGTGTTGGGCCAGGGCACGTGTCTTTCCTAGTGTTTACATCATTACACAGATGAGCATATCATTTCCTGGAGGTCAACAGCTCAGTCATGAATGTAAAACTCTCCAGGTAGTCGATGAACACATATGTGTTATACTCGCATTAAACCAGCAAATCAACCAACCCACTCCCTTCAGGTCAATTCTAACTCAGAGTGACCCTAGAGGACAGAGTAGAACTGCCCACTGCAAGGAGCAAGTGGCAGATTTGAACTGGCAACCTTCTGGTTAGCAGCAATAACACTTAACAACCACACCACCAGAGTTTCCATCAGTGTCAAGGAGAACAGAGATAATGTATGTTATATCTCTACAGTGCTTTATTTACATAGGGAGCTTGTATGTACTCTGTGCCGGGTAATCCTCAAAATAATTTGGAGGTAGATAAGGCAGACACTGCAGTCGAAAGAGGATGAGCCTCATACCGTGTTTACTGGCCCCATGATCTGGGGGAAGGCAATTCATCTCTTAAAATCCTGTTCTCCTTTCCATTAAAATAGAAAGAGAAAATAATTTTCAGTGTTTTTATGAGTTAAGAGAAATACGATGGATGTTTAACACTTAATATTCAACTTATTTTTTCAATGCATAGTTTTTAATCATCTAATGCAGTACTTTCTAGACACTAAGAATTCAGACTTGTACAAACGAGTCACATTTCCTGCTCTGATACAAATTATATGCTAATGGGGGACACAGGCAACAAACCACAATTTAGAGAGAGAGACAGATACACTGACAGAGTACTGACAATTTCAAAGAGAACTAACTGCTATGATGAAAAGAGAACATTCAGGTGGCTAAGAAACACATGAAGAAATACTTAACAATCGTCAGCCACCAGAGAGATGCCATATCATCGCTCCTCTGTTTTCTTTCTTTTTGTTCTGTTTTTTTTTTGTTTTTAAAGGTACTTTTTTGGTTTGCTTTTTTACAAAAACAGAACAAAACTCCAATGCTGGTGAGTTTGTGGGGAGATCAGAAATCTTATACACTGCTGGTAAGATTGTAAAATGGTACAATAATTGTCAAGATAGTGCAGGACTGAATGGTGTTTCATACTGTAATACACAGGGTACTATGAGTCAGAACTGACTCGAAGACACTGGACAACAACAGCAACATAATTAATAGACACTTTTACAGCACTTTCGACTCCCAACCACTTTTACGTTCAAATCCCTTCTCTTTAAACTTGGCCCTTTTGCATATTTTAGCCCTAACAGACAAAAAATTGGCAAACGTTAACTTATCTTCTAGAGGGAAAGAAAAATCTCTCCATCCTGAGTCCTGTCTCCTGAGCCCCTGCTTTTGCCTCTCCGAGCTTCTCCTGCTGCTGTGCCTCCACTTCCTTCCCTCCAGTGGTGGCCAGACACTTGGGGCCAGACACCCTACTCTCTGTGGTGGGCTCTGTCACCTGCTGTGTTGAGTGATCTTCTCATCACTGTTTCAGTTTTTATTTAAGTTTTCTTGCATAGTATCTGGCACACAACTTGTATCTTGCTCCAGGTGGATTTGATGCACTTACCTATCAACCAGGATAGAATTTGTTTCCCTCCATGACACCCAATGGGGCAGTTCTTTGCTGTCCTATAGGGTTACTATGAGCTGGAGTGGACTCAACCACAGTTTTTTTTTCTTTGCATGGCATGCCTTGTCTGCATTTAGGTAGCAAAACTGAGCAATAATAAGAAATAGATGCACAACTCATCCATTTACAGGTTAGGTTTTCATCCATTTGATGGTATCTACTATGTAGAAAACAAGTCCTTGAAGATGTGAGGAAAGTGTACACTATACTGCATTATTTTTTTACAGGCATCCAAAAGTTTTCCAAAAATATTGACCAAGTTTAACATCATATTTTATTTCCTAAATTGTTCTTATAAGTATTATTAAGTGTTGGATTTACATGAGTCTAATACCAGTAGGGAAACCCGGTGGTCTAGTGGTTAAGTGTCACAGCTAGAAGGTCGGCACTTCAAATTTGCCAGCCAATTCTTGGAAACTTTATGGGGCAGTTCTACTCTGACTTCTAGGGTTGCTAATGAGTCAAACCCGACTCGGCAGCACTGGGTTTGGTTTTGGGTTTTGGTTTAGTAACAGGAGGCAGACTATACTGTAATTTTAAGTGTCCAAAGTAGGGTTTGCCACCAAATTAGCTTCCCTTAATGGCAGTCGTGAAAGCACTGGTGACATAATGGGTAAGTGCTATTGCTGCTAACCGAAAGGCTGGCAGTTGAAATCCACCAGGCCGTCCTTGGAAACACTATGGGAGCAGTTCTACTCTGTCCTGTAGGGTCGCTACCGGTTGAAATCAACTTGACGGCAATGGGTTTGGTTTGGGTTGATGCCAGACATTGTACCGTTGATTTAGATCCTGAAGTCTTTGCGCTTCACAAGTTCTCACTAAAATCAAAACACTTCAGCAAAGCCCTGAGGTTATGTGAACAGTGCTGAGAAATACACAAGCCTGAATTCAGGACAGAATGTTTAGCGACTTGTGGATTTGCACCATCTTTAATACAGATTTCATGTATTTTACAATTTTATGAAAGGTCTGCCCAATCAAACTTGCTCCAGATTTTTACAACATGATGTTGAGCTGTACTCTCAGCCACCGCTTTTAAGCACATGCTTAAGTATTTGTATAAAACTTCTCTATCACAAATTGATGTTGGCGATCCCTTATCAAATCGCTTTTACCCTCACATCCTTTTTTTTTATTAAATCTCCTGAATATGTTTCCTAAAGTTCCTCTAAACTGATAAGATGATCAAACAATATTTGTTGCAGCTCACTAAATTATTTCTTCCATGATACAATTATGTTCCCTGCTTTTTGGTTATCAATATTCTCATCACTTCGTATACAAATAAATCATACTACTAGTTTCATTTGACTTTCAATTTAATGTGTATTACTTTTTGCATGCTGATATTTCATTCATCCATCTAACACAAGAATGTATGTTACATTTTGGGATATAAATCTTTAATAAAACCTATAAAGTTAAGCTTATAATAAAGTGACTGGTGTATTGTGTTACAGTCAGTTGGTAAATTATGTCAGACTGCTGCTTTGGTAAAGTTTATCTATACACTTGTACTTCAGTCACTCAATACCATCATTGTTCTATCAACAAATGTTTGGTATGTCTTCTAACGAAAGGCATTCTATTAAGTGGTATAATGGCAGAGAGTAGTATCCGTCCTCAAGATACTGACAAACTTCTGAAGATGCTGATCTCATGCATTAATTACAAAACATATCATGTGGGAAAGACCAGTTTAGTAATATGGCTAACACAATTCATGAGATGAGACCAGAGTCCTGTGTGGTTAGAGAAGGCTTCCCATCGTAGTTACAACTTCTGTTGGGAGAGCCTTGAGATTCGATCAGAGTTTAACGATATTGAAAGAAGGGGGAATGTAACAGCAAGAGCATGAGCCAGGAGTGGAGGTACCAGGCACAGGCCTATTCTAGAGCTGTCGAATATGGTAGACACTAACCATATGTAGGAAACCCTGCTGGCGTAATTGTTATCAGTTCGTCTGCTAACCAAAAAAGGTCAGCAATTTAAATCCACAGGTGCTCCTTGGAAATAGTACAGGGCAGCTCTGTTGTGTCCTGTAGGGTCTTAAGCGCTACTGCACTTGAGAACTGTTGGAATTAGCTTGATGGCAATGAGTTTGCTGTTTGGTTGGCCACATGTAGCTACTGAACAATTCAACTACGGCCAATCTGAACTGAGATAATCTGAACATAATTAAAATTATGTAAATATCTCATTAATAATTTTTGAATGTATTACCCACTAAAATGAAAATATTTGGTTAGATGTCATCAAAATAGATGCTACAATTAAAACTGATTTTAGTGGTTTCTTTTTACTCTTTGCAGTGAGGTATCCAGAAAATTTGAATTATATATGTGGCTTGCACCCGTGATTCCCATTATATTTTTGCTAAATTATGTTAATAGATAGTCTAGCCTGTTCAAAGTGACAACTTTCTTTGGGTAACACTGTGGGGCAAATTTTGGAAATAAAGTTTGGATTGTTAGTCCGAGTATGTGCATCTAGGTTATAAATGATTATAAATGTAGCTATGTTTGTTTTTCAAGGTACTTACACACTATGACCTAAACCCCACATCTAGCCATCTATCCTTAAAAGGGGAAGGTAAATAGAAAAACATTGTATCATGGGGACCAAACTGAAAATTCAATCAGCTCAAATGCCCATCAATAGGAAATGGTTAAACCACTTTGATTTATATTATGGAAACACAGAAATGATGTAAAAGAAGAGACAACTCTATACATACTGACTTTTGAAAAGACCCTCAGGAATATTTTAAAGGGATAAATCTATTTATAATGAATCCATACAGTATCTAATAGTTATGTGACCATTTATATTCAATACAGCTTCTGAGTGTGCCTAATTATTTATTAACTATATATAATTTATTGTCTATGACTGTATATATTTTTCTACCTAACATACAGCTATATAAATCATACTATTATTTCAGAGAATACCTACAAAAACTTAACAGTGACAAAAACTCCAGAGAAATTAGGATGCTATTCCACAACTTTGCTTTACCAAATTATTTGATTTTTTTAAAAATCATAATACATTAAAGTAACTGTTGGGTAAACATGCATTTTAAATAAGGTACTTTGGGTAAAGGTCTTGAATGTAGCACATAAAACCCAGCCTTCTGCTATCCAGTTGATTCTGACTCATAACCACCTGTAGGGCAGGGCAGAACTGCCCCATAGAGTTCCCAAGGAGTACCTGATGGATTCGAACTGCTGACCTTCTTGTTAGCAGCTGCAGCACCTAAGCACTACACCACCAGGGTTTCTGACTGTAGCATGTAGTAGTATTTCATTACCATGTGTAAGACCGTATTATAAAACAGTAAGTAGGAAGTTAATGAGTAATGGTAAAGAGGTTGAGGGCATTGCATGTGTATTTTTAAGAGAAATAATCAGTCTAAAAGTGATGAATGGTTAGAAGAGACTGAAGACCAGAAACATGGAGAGCAATTCTGACTTTTTGGAAGGTACATACATAAACTGACAGGAACTGAATCCGGTAGGTGGCAGTGGGGGAAGTTGACACGGATGCCAGAGACATTTAAAGAAAGTGACTTTCAGGATTTGGTGACAGGAGAAGACATCGAGATTGGAAGAAGGAAGAGTCAAAATATCTGATATTATAAATGGGTGAGACTGGAAGACTGGTGATACAACCAATAATCAGGAGTCATTTCATGGGGGTGGTGGGCTTTCACAAGCTGGGAGCGATTTTTAAACCCTGGAATATTTCGCAGTGGTGGAGTTCTCATGCTGATTACTCTCTCAGTGGAGAGAAGAATGTAAGGGGCAGACAGATGTCTGAGCTGAGATCACGACAGGACATACACGAATAAATGAACCTAAGGCTTTGGCTAAGTGGACTTAAAATTTGGTGGCAGGGGATGATCAAACTAATGATATAAATTTGATGACTTGGTGTAATTAAACATTGAAGTCAAGGTGGATAGTCAGATATCAGGGTGATTTTTTTGTAGTCTAAGAGTAGAGGCAGGAACAGAAGCACGGGGAATGCTCAATTTGATGGTAGAGAGGATGTCCTACAAAGATGAACTGAGCAGTCAGGGATGTAGGAAGAGAATAAAGACAGTGAGGGATCATGGAGACCAAGGAGAAAAAAATACTGAGAAGGAGAGACCAGCCAGCAGAGGAAAATGTTTTAAGAAATGTAAAAGAATGCAGATGGTATTTTACTATTTTAGCATCAAAATATTGCCTGGCCAGAATACAATCTTCAACCATAAAATCTAAGACAGACCAGATGTTCCATGATCTGTCTTTCTGTCTTTGGATCGGATGGGGCACACTGGGCTTTACTCTAAATCTGTACGTCCTTTCCTCATTCTTTGGTAAGCATTCCTCTTCCCTAACTTCCCGCTGAACACAGTGTCAGATTTATGGCTTCCTGGAGCATTTAATATCTATATCTTCAATCTGCACTTATCACGTACTGCCTAATATTATCTTTTTTACGTACTATATCTCTGACTCCAAAACTGTGTATGATTTTTATATTCCTCCTGATTGCCTCCCTAGGATTGCCTTTAGTGCTCAAATATTCCACGTGTAGTAGAACAGAATGAATGAAGAAAGATGCAGGAACAAGGCAGGCAGGAATAATTAATCTGGCCTGCCGAGAATGGTGTTGCTACTGAGGATGGTAATCCAGCAGTTGGTATTTCACTTCTCTATCTGTTTTTATGCTTTATTTTCCTTTAGATTGTTTTCCGTGGTTTAAGAGTGGAGTCTGTATTCTTTCATTTATTACAGTCAGCGAGGTACTATGTATTAGAATTGAGTCAATTCCCACTCATAGTTGACAGCATATGACAGAGTAAAACTGCCCTGCAGGGTTTTCTAGGTAATTTTTACTGGAACAAATTGCTAGGTCTTTGTCCCAAAGAGTGGCTGGATGGATCTGAGCCATCAAAATTTAGGTTAACAATCAAGTACTTAAGTATTCCACCACCAGGGCTCCTTCATCGTATCTTTTATTTACATCTGTGTCTGTCAGTTCGCTGTACTGTGGGAGCTTGCATGTTGCTGTGATGCTGGAAGCTTTGCCACCAGTATTCAGATACCAGCAGGATTACCCATGGTAGAGGTTTCAGCTGAACTTCCACACCAATATAAACTAGGAAGAAGGACCTGGAAGTATACTTCTGGAAAGAATTAGTCAGGGAGAACTTTATGAACAGCAGCAGAGCAATGTCTGATATATGAGGACTGACAGTTAAGTTTTCAAACACATCCCAGGAAACGTGCTACATATGTGCTTGTTGCTGAATATCACCATGGTCACCTTCGAAGTCCAACCCTTGGGAAGCTATCCATAGATGCCAACACCTAGTCCACTCTTCAAAGCAATTTTGGAATTCTTTCTGGAATGGCCATCAGAGCTGCTGTTTTATTATACTTGATGTCCCAAATGACATCAAAATATCTTCCTTTCAATATTTCCTTTATCTTTGGGGGTCAGATCTGATGTGTAGGGAGCGTACTCCAACCTAGTTATTTGTTTGCTAGCTACAAAGCCCCTCTCAGACAACTATATAATTAAGTTCACCAACGTGCCACTGTGCCACTGTGTGCAGTGGCCTTTCCAGAATGCCAGCTGAGGTACAGACCATCACTGCCCACATACAAGTTCAAATTGAAACTGAAGAAAATTGGAAAAAGTCCACAGTAGCCAAAGTATGATTTGAATATATCTCACCTGAGTTTAGAGAACATCTCAAGAATAGAGTTGATGACTTGAAGCCTAATGACCAAAGACCAAAAGAGCTGCAGAATGAAATAAAAAAAAATCATACATGAAGAAAGCAAGAGGTCATAAAACGGTAGGAAACAATTGGATGTCAGAAGAAATTCCGAAACTTGCTCTTGGAAACCGAGTAGCTAAAGGAAAAGGAAGAAATAATGAAGTAAAAGAGCTAAACAGAAGATTTCAAATACTTGAGAAGACAAAGTTTTATAACAACACATGCAAACAGCTGGAGATCAAAGATCAAAAGGCAAGAACACACTCTGCGTTTCTCAAGCTGAAAGAACTGAAAAAAAAAAAAAGAAGTGAAGCCTTGATTTGCACTAGTGAAGGATTCTGCAGGGAAAATACTAAATGATGCAGGAAGCATCAAAAGAAGATGCAAGGAATACACTGAGTCATTATACAAAAAAGAATTGATCAACACTCAACCATTTCAAAAGGTAGCTTATTATCAGAAATCAAGCGTACTGAAGGAAGAAGACAAAGCTATATTGAAGACATTGGCAAAAAACAAGACTCCAAGAATAGATTGAATATCAGTTGAGATGTTTCAGCAAATGGATGCAGTGTTAGAAGTGCTCACTCATCTACGCTAAGACATTTGGAGGACAGCTACCCGGCAAACTGACTGGAAGAGAGCCGGTTCTCAAAAAAAATGATCTCACTGAAAGCAGAAATTGTCAAACAGTATCATTAATATCACAGGTAAGTAAAACTGAAGGTCATTTGAAAATGGCTGTAGCAGTGTAATGACAGGGAACGGACAGAAATTCAGGCTGGATTCAGAAGAGGACATGGAACCAGGGATACCATTGCTAATGTCACAGAGAATACCAGCAAGATGTTTCCTTGTGGTTTATTGACTGTATAAAGCCACTGACTGTGTGGATTATAACAAATTATGGATAAAATTGTGGTCAATGGGAATTCCAGACCACTTAATTGTGCTCATGAAGAATATGTAGATGGATCAAGAGGCAGTCGTGCAAACAGAACAAAGGAACATTGCTTTGTTTAAAAGCAGAAAAGGTGTGAGTCAAGGTTGTATCCTTTCACTACACATTTTCAATCTGTATGCCAAGCAAATAATCTAAGATGCTGGGCTATGTGAAGAAGCACGGGGCATCAGGATTGGAGGAAGGCTCATTAACAACCTTGTTATGCATATGACATAACCTTACTTGCTGAAAATGAAGAGGATTTGAAACACCTACTGATGAAGGTCAAAGACCACAGCCTTCAGTATGGATTGCACCTCAACATGAAGAAAACAAAAATATTTACAAAAGGACCAACAAGCAACATCATAAAAAATGTAGCTAAGATCGAGGTTATCAAGGCTTTCATTTTACTTTGTTCTGCAATCAACACCCGTGGAAGCAATAGTCAGTAAAGCAAAAAACACGTTCCATTGGGAAAATCTGCTGCAAAAGTTTTCTTTAAAGTGTTGAAAGGCAAGGATGTCATCTTGAACATGAAGGTGCACCTGACCCAAGCCATGGCACTTCAGTGGCATCATATACACGCAAAAGCTGGACAATAAAGAAAGAAGGCAGAAGAATAACTGACACCTTTGAACTGTCATACTGGAGAAGAACATTGAATACCATAGCCGGTCAAAAGAATGAATAGATTTGTCTTGTAAGAAGTACAACCAGACTGCTTCTTGGAAGCAAGGATGGTAAGACGACATCTCACATACTCTGACATGTTTTCAGAAGGGATCTATCCGTGCTGAAGGACATCATGCTTAATGAGTGGAAGGTCACAGAAAAACAGGAAGACCCTCAACAAGATGGACTGACACAGTGGCTGCAACAATAGGTTTAAGCATAATGATTGGGGGCATGGCACAAGAGCAGGCAGTGTTTTGTTCTGCTGTACGCAGGGTCTCTATGAATTGAAACCTACTCAAGAGCACCTAACAACAATAACAGCGTACCCGTATGTTTATATAGAAACTCTAATAGTGTAATAGTTAAATTCTATGGCTGATAATCAAAAGGTCAGCAGTTCAAATCCACCAGGCGCTCCTTGGAAACTCTATAGGGAAGTTCTACTCTGTCCTATATCATTGCTAGGAATTGACTTGACAGCAGTGGATTTTGGGTTTTTCTAAATATGTTTAGTGTCTGACTTCAGATCTGAATGTAAGACCCTTGAGGGAAGGTATTGCTTATTAGCCTACGCTTCAGTAATTGCATCCTTTGTTTAGAAAGTTCCTGACACCTTTTAGGCCCTGAACTCATACTTGTTAAGTGAAGACATTCATCAGAGAAAGCATGAATTCCTTCTGAAGAGCTTGTTGGTTGCTGTTGGTAGTTGTCATGGAGGTGGCCCTGACTCTTGGAAATCTTATATAAAACATACCAGATGTATGTTGTTCAGTCCTGTGCCATCTTCATGACCACTGGTAGGTTTGAGTTCACTGGTCAACTTACTGCCAAGGAAAACGTCTGCACAAAGAAAGTACAGAGACGAGAAAGCAACACCCATCAAAAAGAGTGCTGAGATAAAGGACGGTAGGAGTTAAGGAAAAACCACTAACACCCACTGTTGTTGAGTCAATTCTGACTCGTACCTACCACATAGGCAGAGTAGAACTGCCTGACAGGGTTTCCAAGGAACACGTGGTGGATTTGAACTGCTGACCTTTTGATTAGCAGCTGTAGTATTTAACCACTATGCCACCAGGGTTTCCAAGTGTTAAGTAAAAGAAGGAAAAATGTCTTGCAGGAGGAATTGGAGGGAGCTTCCTGGAGAAGGTGCCATTCAAGTAAGGGCTGAAGGAGAGCAGACTTATAGTAGTAATGGAACACTTCACTAAAGGAAAGAGTGTCTATTGATCCTAACTAAAGATTTTTACTCCTTCCTATTTATTAAAAAAAATCACTTATTCTTCATGTCTAGTTAATTTTTACTTGAAATCCTGTGATGACTTTCCCTTTTACAAAAGCTTTTCTCCCCGTCAAACTTACACTATGTAGTGGCATAGCCACGTTTTATTTTAAGGACAATGACATTTTTACCTCCTGTTTTATGTGAGGGTCTGTGGGTTGAAGAAGATGACAAAAGAGGGTTCCAAGCTGCCACCATTAAAACAAAAAGTTACCATCAAGTGGATTCCAGCTCACATTGACCAAATGGGACAGGGTGGAGCTGGGTTTCCAAGGGTGTCTACCTCTACAGAGGAGGCCTGCCACATCTTTCTCCCACAAGTGGCTCGTGTGTTTGATTAGCTCTCCTACACTTTGACCAACGTACCCCTAGAGCTTCCCTCCCAGCTTCTACAGCCCAACAGAATTCCTGACAATGAGGAATGCCTCCATTTCCACTCAACTCCATGTTCAGAAAGTGATCCTTTTGAAATGAAGAGTGCAAATAACTGCTTATTCCTCAAGCTGCAATTGCTTTTCCTGGTGCTGCTTTGCTGTCTCGGTGCTGACACAGCTCTCGGCGTCAGCATGAGCCTGCCTTTGGACCATTAAAGATATTTCATTCCCAACAATAAAAAGAGTATTATACAAAAGCAGAGAGGCCTTGGTCTTAATAAGCTGAAATGGATGCAATGGGCAGTCATGAAGCAGAAATGAAGACGAGGGAGGGGAACTGAGAAACAGCGAACATGTCCTCCACTCCTCCAGGACAGCGAGTGACGTTCTGTGCTTCTGGTGATGGCCTGAAATAGACAGGAACAATGGGGGTGGGAAACGGGTGCCGGGAAAAAATAGCCATACTATAGAGGACGTGACATTTTCTGCATATTTAATGTGCTGGGCTGGGAAGAGCTTGCTCCCGCCTCCCCCCTTTACTAGTTTGGGTCTGTATGTGTGTTTTTTACTCTGCTAAATTGCCTGAGTGGTGCAATGATTAAGAAGCTCAGATGCTAACTGGGGATTGAAGTCCACTAAGAGGCATCTAAGAAGAAAGGACAAGGGTTCTACTTCCAAAAAATCAGCCGTGGAAAACCCTATGGGACACAGTTCTACTTTGGCATACCTGGGGTTGCCATGCAGCCGAATCAACTCAAAGGCAACTGGCTTTCAAGTTGCTTAACCTTTCCAAGTTCAGGTTCCTGCCCATGGTGTTATGTTTACCACCTCTCAGATAATACCTGTAAATCTAGCAAGTTCTTTCCAAATGTTGATGTCTTCTAGCTTGCCTTCCTTTCTCTCTTTCTAGAGTGACTAGGGAAATAACTTCCTAAGAGACTTCTGAGGCCTCCAGCCTGACTTCACATTGTTGGAATGTAGGTTGTGTTTTCTTTCGCGGTAAAGATGGTGCTAATCACCCACCATCTGCAGACTTCATGTGTGTACTTATTCTTTGGAAATGAAGATATGTTTGTGTGTGGAATGGATGGCTGTCTTCTTCCTCTTGGTTCCACCCTACATTGCAATTTCCTATTTGACTTGCTGGGTAGCGTCCATAGACGTGGTGCACAGTTTGGCAGTAATCAGGTCAGCATTTTCAAACAGAGCCATTCCTTTGTCAAGACTGTGACAGGATTAAAAATACCAACCTTTACTGTTGGAGAGGGCCTTGGAAAGCATGGAATGAAAACTCCTCATACAGATACTCTAGTGGCGTGGTGGTTAGGTGCTATATCTGCTAACTGATAGGTCAGCAGCCTGAACGTGCTAAGTGCTTCTTGGAAACTCTATGGAGCAGTTTTGCTCTGTCCTATAGAGTCTCTATGAGTCAGAATTGACTGTACGACACTGGGTCTGCTTTTTGTTGTTGTTGTTGTTAAGAAAGAGCTACCTTGTCTACCACATAAAGTTAACGGATTTGTTAAAAGTAGAACCCAGACTTGTGCTGCCCAGCCTAGAGATCTTTCCAATTATTCTCACTCTTCTCTGAGTGACATCTTTGCAGCCTTTCCAGCAGGGCATAACTCCACAGTGAACCCTAATGTCCCACGCAAACCAAGCCACCAGAGAATCTGCAAGGGAATTCTCATATAAAGGCTCTGATCGTGTATATCTTCTAGAAAATACTAGAGCTAACTGTCAGGCAGGCTGAAAGACTCCTGAATGCCTCAGTTCCTGGAAATCATCAAAGCTTGGCAAACCCCTCCCTTCCTGGAAAGTCCAAAGTCTCCAGTTGTTTTTCTCATATGCTAATCAAATGACTTAACTCACCCAAATCCTATTGGCTCCCGCCGTTTTTCCGTGTCCCCACTACGGTCCACACTAGGTGGAACCATCCACCTCTATGTAAACCCCCTTCCCCAACTTGAAAGCTCATGAGTCGGATCCAACTCGGCGACACTTGGCTTGGCTTGGCTCTCCGACTCCTACCTTGGAGCTGGCAGATCTCCCCAGGAGCCCACCAATAAATCCTGTTCTGCTGCTGACTCTCACTCTCTTTCTCTCTAACTGTGGCCGATACTTCTGGCCTACCTCGCCTTACAATAACTACTCAGAAGACTACTTTTTTATCCTTTGATTGGCAACAATTCTGACCGCACCCTTGTTAAAACCTACACGCACATACAGACACACACACACTTTCTCTCAGCTCTCTGTTCTCTCGGGTTTAGTCACTTGCCCAGGTGGTCCCATCTAACGGCCGCACTACCTCTGGCATGGAGCACTATGAGTTATTGCTGTTGGGACTGCAGTATGCAAATTGACTGGAGTCAATCGTACCTGATTTTCTAAATTGCCTCTGCAATAACAATTCTCCCACCCGGTAATAAGCCATTGAGATCAAACAATGGGATTGATTACACATTCCTCACTCTGGGGAAATTCCATTAGTTTTACCTGAATAAATACTGCAGAACAGAGCCCAATTTGGGGTAAGTAATATACAAAATTCTTCGGGAAGCACAGTAGAAGTAAGTTTGAAAAAAAGCTTAAACACGACTCTTTAGCCACAGGGAATGTCGAGCAAATAGGATTTTATTTACAAGTCACATACAGGAAAGCATTATAACATGCTTGAGTCTTACACAGCACAGCCCACACTAGGAGAACTGACAAGTGTTCTAGTTTAGCTACTGGGGCAAAGTAGTTGGTCTGGGTGGGTTACATTATTAAGAGGTATCAGTTCCTGGAAGAGGACACAATGCTTGCTTGATAAAGTAAAGGGTCAGTGAAAAACAGGAAGACCTTCAACGAGATGGGTTAACCTAGTGACTGCCAGTGATTTCAAGCATATCAGTGATTGTGAGCACGGCACGATACCCAGCAGTGGTGCCCTCTGCAGAGTGCAGAGTCAGTCTGAATCAAGACCAATTCAATGGCATCTAACACTTACAACACATATAAAGCAAACTTCCAGGTTGAGATTTTCCAATTTTAAGCCACACATATGTTAACAGTTGGGAGACCTGGGAGAGAGTCCCAGCTCTTCAATTCACTACACATTTAACATTAAAAACAACCAAACCAAACCCACTGCTGCTGAGTCGATTCTTACTAACAGTGACCCTATAAGACAGAGTAGAACTGCCCCACAGAGTTTCCAAGGAGCGCCTGGCAGATCTGAACTGCCACACTTTTGGTCAGCAGGTGTAGCACTTAACCTCTAAGCCACCATTAGGCAAGTTATTTACCTTTCCAAGTTTTAGATTTTTAATACCTAACATGGGTTTAAAAAGTACCAGTGCTATCTGCCCCCTAAGGTTGTGAGAATCAAGTGAAACTACCTGCAAAAGTGACTTAAAAACTGTTAAGTGCATTGCAAATGAAGAAGAATCAAAGCATTCACATTGCAGCATTAGCTAAGGATATCATGTATGCCTCAGACTGCAAGAAGAACGAACACATACGTCTTACAAGAAATACAACTACAAGGCTCTTTGAAAGTGAGGGTCAAGACTTTGTCCTGCTTAGTTTGGACATGTAGTCAGGGAACAGCAATCACCAGAAAAGGATATAATGGTTGGTAAAGGGCTGAGTCAGCAGAAGAGGAGGAGACCCTCCATGAGATGGACTGATACAATAAGCGCAGCACTGACCTCAGACATGAGAATGTTCACGAACATAGCTGAGGATCAGGCAACATTTTACTGTTAGACGTAAGGTTGCCAAGAGCGGGAGCTAACCTGATGGCAATTGTTATCATTAAGGGTGTGTGTCAACTTGCCTGGGCCACAATTCTCAGGACTTGGGCAGTTATGATGTAATCTGGCAGGAGCGTGACGACGTGATCACTCCCATGACGAGATCTGATATTAGGTGATCACTCCCATGATAGGCTATGCTGTGAGTGGCCAATCTGTTAAAAGGGAGTTTTCGTGGGGCTGTGATCTGCATGGAATATAAATGGACTTTCTGGCAAGATTGCTGGGCTTTTGCGTGCTCTGCATCCTACAGGTTGGCTCTTGTTTGTCAGACTTCTGGTTCTGGGGACTTGACTTAGCAGCTTGTCTGTCATCTTGCCTGTCTCTGCTGCTATTCATGGGTCTTTGGGGCCTATAAACAACAGCCTTGCCATCTGACCTGCTGATTGTGGGCTTGGGAAGCCCTATGGTGACACGAATCAGGAGAAGCATCTAGCCAGACTCGTGGATTTGGGATATTCTAGCTCTGCAGCTACATAAGCCATTTCCTTGATATATGAGTATATAGTATATCTATCTATCTATCTGTCTATCTGTCTGTCTGTCTACCTACCTACTTACCTATCTATCATATGTACTTGGTATATGTACTATGTACACTTATACTGGAAATGCTGGTGGCTTAGCAGTTAAATGTTGTGTCCACTAACCAAAAGGCTGGCAGTTCAAATCTGCCAGGTGCTCCTTGGAAACTCTATGGGGCATTTCTACTCTGCCCTATAGGGTCACTATGAGTCAGAATTTGCTCCATGGCAGAGGGTTGGGTTTTGTTCTTTTTTAATACTTATGATACACACACACACACACACACACACACTTGTTTTGTTTCTCTAAAGAACCCCGACTAAGATACTAACAACAAAAACAATTCTTTGGCTCATTCCCTTTTTAACGAGCATACATAATTCTATGAGACAAAGATTCAGCATTGGTGAGACACGCTTCCTTTTGTTCTCCTGACCTAAACTCATACATAACAGCTGCAGTGTAGTTGGATTCCAGAATCAGATAAACTCACGCTAACATCATGTTTCCCTCACTTACTGGCTCTGCTAAGGTCAGGCTGTCCAACCACCAGGACTCATCTATAAAATATAGGTTAAAAAGAATACCCACCTATGGAATGGGGCAAACAGCACAGTACATAGGACAAGAACTTACTTATTATCTTGAATCAAGAATGACAGCAACATGTAGGGATATTCAGATGGTGCCTTTTTGTGCAAATAAGAACTTTAGTCTTAGCTGGAATTATTCAGATTTCTCTCCCGTCTCCAGCAGGGATTTCTGGAGAGGACTGATGAGACACCACAGCCCCTAGGAGCTGCCTCGCTAGAAGTTGAGCTTGTAGAGTGTGGAGTTACTGTTTTTGCATCTCACTGCTTGGAAACCCTGGTGGTGTAGTACTTAAGTGCTATGTCTCCTAACCAAAAGGGCAGCAGTTCAAATCCACCAGGTGCTCTTTGGAAACTCTATGTGGCAGTTCTGCTCTGACCAATAGAGTCACTATGAGTCAGAATTTACTTGAGGGCAGTGGTAGTGCTTGAGTGGCATAGTGGTTAAGTGCTATGGCTGCTAACCAAAAGGTCGGAAGTTGAAACCCAGCAGGTGCCTCTTGGATACTCTACAGGGCAGTTCTACTCTTTTCTACAGAGTTACACTGTGAGTTGGAATTGACCCCACAGCAATGAGTTTGGTTGTTTCTATGCTTGAATTCATAGTGCCTAGTATATACTTTGGAGTCCCTAAGTGGTACAAATGATTAATATACTTGCATGCTAAACAGAGGGTTGGAGGTTCAAGTTCTCCAGACGCACCTTAGAAGAAAGGCCTGCTGGTCCTCTTTTGTACAGTCAAACACTGAAAACCCTTTGGAATACATGAGACTACCATGAGTCCAATTCAACTCTACAACACTGGCTGGAAAAACTGGCAGTGAACCTCTCAATAAACACTTCCCCACAGATGAGGAAAGAAATCTTGAGCTTGCTAAGCAGTGCCCTAAGTTTCCCAGCCTCCTTACTGTCTGACCACCAGGGAGTAAAGAACAGCCTGCAGGAATTCATGATGGCCTGACTCTCCTGAGCTCCGAGGTAGAAAAGAAGTTGCATTTTTCTAGCATCTTTCATTCAGAAGTTTCCAGGGCCTTTATTATTGAACTGGTCATAATGTTTGAACTCTTGGCCCCACTGTCTAAACTAGATATGAGCCCAGTCTGGTATTCTGATTGATAGGGAAGAACTGAGAAGGTGTGAATTGCCTGTAGTCCTTGTAAGAAGGTGACATTTTTGAAGAACAGTGATGGCAGCTTAAATGTTTAGTTGCTATTTCTTTGTTTGGTTATGAATACTCGCCCAGTGTGCCTACTGCCTTTCAAACTGAAATAGGTTTATTTTTTTTTTTCCCCAACTCACTAAGGCAAAGATTTAAGAGCTTCAAATGGCTAACTCACTAATAAAGATTATTTGCCTTTCCAGAAAGTCATGATTCACTAATCATAATTCCTCCTTTGACACTGGCTAGGGTTATTTTCATCATTTGCAAAGTTTTCTGGAAATTAAAAAAAATGCTGGGCCATCGATATGCAAATGGGAATCGTCAGAGCCTCTCTTAAACAATGAAATAAAAAAATGAATTCTCTGATAGAGGAATAATTCATGACCAAGCCAAGTGCCATCGAGTTGGATCCAACTCATGGCGATCCTAGCACAAATAAAATATTCAAGTGAAGAAACTGAGATAAAAGGAGAATAACGGTTAAAAGAAGAGTCGGTAGTAACACACACACACACACACAACCACTGCTGTTGAATTGATTCCAGCTCAAAGCGACCCCATAGATGGAGTAGAACTGCCCCATAGAGTTTCCAAGGAGCACCTGGTGGATTTGAGCTGTCAACCTTTTGGTTAGCAGTCATAGCATTTAACCAATATACCATCAGAGATGCTAAAGTCTGTATAGCCAAAAGGATACCAAGGAGACTGAGAACTAAACATAATATGATACTCCAGATAGGATTCTGGAACAGAAAAAGAACACTGGGGAAAAAAAAAAAAAAAAAAAAACCTAAGAAAATCTGAACAATAATATGAATTTTAGCTAATAATAGCTTAGCAGTGCTGCTGTTGTTGTTGCTGGGCGCCATCTAGTCAATTCCAACTCACAGTGACCCCACGTGACAGAATAGAACTGCCTCGTAGGGTTTTCTGGGCTGTAATTTTTACTGGAGCAGATTACCAGCTCTTTTTCTTGTACAGCTGCTAGGGAGGTTAGAACCACTGGCCTTTCGGTTAGCAGCCAAGTGCCTAAACCCTTTGTGTCACCAGGGATCCTTCTTGTATCAGCCTGGTCCATTTACTGTGACACATGTGCCATACTGAAATGAGGTTTTAACAATAGGGGAAACTGGGTATGGGATCTCTGCTCCTGTGGCTGACATGCAGCGGGAGAGCCAGACATTAAATGAGTGAACGCGCACGTCACCGTGGACTTCCAGTCCTTGGTAAGCACTGCAACAGAAAGGATGGGGAAGGGACAGTGTGGGAGATGACAGGACAGGCTCATCTCAGGAATAATATTCATAGCATTTGCTGAAGAAGAATCACCGGTCAATAGCTAGGAGAGAGAGAGAGTAGTCCAGGCAGGGAGAAGAGCTTAGACAAAGGCCCTGTAATGAAAATACTCGAACGTCCACTCCTTTGTGTCTGCCTATGCAGCCAGAACAATGCTGGCTGCATGAAAATTGTGTTTAATACTATCCATTATCCTTTTCTTATTAGTCTCCATTTCCTACACACACACACACATCCTCCTCCACACATACATCCCACTCTTGATAAGAAGCCAGCATGCCTCTTAGTTGAGCTTGCTCAAGTTTTGATAAAAACAAAGCACACAAGAGTCTATGCTAACAACTGTGGGCATGGGATACTGTCTTATAATTCAAAGAACTGGGATGCTTCCAACTGTTCTTAAAAATGAGAGTTAAATTGGTTTGAACAATAATACACAAAGACTTACACTCTCATAGTACATTATACAAGGCTGTTAAAAAAAAAATCTTGTTATCCAGTTGAATGCTGACTTAGAGTGATTGTATGGCACAGTGTCCAATGCTGTAATCCTTCTGTTGCCGCGTGGTTGCTGGGTTCAAGTCCCCAGCTTTTCGGTTAGCAGGCCAGCACTTGTCTACTGTGCCTCCAAGGTTCCTCTAAGTTGCTTTGTTGTTGTGTGTCATTGAACCGATTCCAGTTCATACCAACTCTACAGGACAGAGTGGAATTGCCCCATAGCATTTCCAAGGAGTGTCTGGTGGATTTGAACTGTGGATATTTTGGTTAGTAGCCTGAGCTCTTAACCACTTTGTTACCAGGGCTTAAGTTTGCTTAAAGATAAAATATCATCCATACAATAGTATCACCCTTTTAAAAATCTATTAATGTCACTAAAAATTTTATTCTGTGCCTTGTATCTGTGATTGAATCAAGGCCAAGGCCAAACTAGACTGTCTAACAACGTGTATCTAATCATAAATTAAAAAATTGAAAAGAAAAACCCAGAATGTTGGATTTGGAAAGGATGTTAGAGACTTCTTAGTCCACCTTATTTATTTTATGGACAAAGAAAGTGAGTCCCAGAGAGGTTACCTGGTTTCTCAAAAGTCCCTCAGCTTGTATTTTATGTGACACTTCATCCTGTAAAGGCCATGAACCAAATCAAACCAAACTCACTGCTGTTGAGTCAACTGTGACTCATAGGAACCCTCTAGGACACAGTAGAACTGCTCCATAGGGTTTCCAAGGAGCACCTGGTAGATTTGAACTGCTGACTTTTTGGTTAGCAGATGTAGCACTTACATACTACACCACCAAGATTCCCAAAGGCTATGAGGAGGGATTAAAATAGAGTGAAAAAAGAATATATAGACAACAGCTTGTGTTAGTGAACTTGGCCTCAATGATTCAACTGTTAAGATTTTCTTCCTTGGGGAGAAATTTTCAGTGGAAGTGCTGAACTTTCTAGACATAACATAGAGCAAGTCTAATTCTCTCAGGGACAGAAGGTTGTTAGGATTAGATGCCATCGAGGTGGTTCTGACTTTTAGTGACCCTATAGAATGCATTTATAAAGGTATAATTTGAGAGCTCTGAAGATTTCCTAAATTCTGTTTTAAAAATTACCTCTGTAACTGCCAACTTTGTTGTTATGTGTCTTCTAGTTGATTCTGCTTTGTAGTGACCTTACAAGACAGGGTAGAACTGACCCACAGGATGTCCGAGGTATCATCTTTCTGGAAGCAGACCCCAGGTCTTCCCTCACAGAGCAGCTGGTGGGTTGGAACCACTGGCTTCTCAGTTAGTAGCTGAGTGCATCCCATTGCACCACCTGGGTTCCTCAGTTGACATCTAATATTTCTTTAGCAGAATATACCAATTTGATTGCATACCTACAGTATGAACATAAAAAATACCCTTGGGTCATTCTCTTTGTTCAGCAGATGGGGGAGGGAGGTGGACTATGAAAAATGGCCATAGGCAATTGTAAAGATCTTCAGAAAACTAGCATTTCAATAAGTCAGGAAGAGCTGTCTCAACAGTCTGTTTATTACTTAGGGGATCTGATTTTTGAGCAATGTAAATAATTAAGGCACTTGGCTGCTAAATGAGAGGTTGAAGGGTCCACTTCACTAAAAGTGTCTTAGAAGAAAGACCTGGTGATTTTCTTCCAAAAACTCAGCCACTGGAGAAACAGGACCAACATGGAAGGATACTCAGACATTTCCTGTCTTCCATCATACAACAAAGACACCCCCCACCAAACAACAAGTGAATTGGTTATATATGACAGTCTAGGAATCCTAATATTAAAGACAAAGCTGAAGAATCAGGGTGAGTAGCAGGGGGAGAGAGAGAGAATTCAAAAGCAGCAGAGTAGTACTGATTGCCGGATCAACAGCACCCTGCTAGTTAAGTCTTTGCAGTCAACACAAGTTGAAGCAAGTAGTAACACTCAAACTTAAGCCCGGGCACATTTGGGGTAGCCAAGCGGAATGTTATCTGCACACACCTCCTGAACCAAATAACAAGGAAATCAGACCTCTGAAAGCTAAGTGCAAGCTTCTGACATACAATTTGGGAGGCAAAATAACCTCTCTCCCTCCGAGAGTTTCACAGCAGAGACGTGTGTCCTTCCCTTCATCCATCTTCCACCCTGCTTTGCTCTGACACCAGTTCCATAGTATTACAACCCTGCCCCCCCCCCATGAATATTGGAGAGATTGTAGAGATACCGGAATTCTTCTACATTGCTGGTGGGCATGTAAAATGGTACAACCACTTTGGAAATCAATTTGGTGCTTTCTTAAAAATCTAGAAATAGAAATACCATACAACTCAGAATCCTACTGCTTGAAATATATCCTAAAGAAATAAGGACTGTCATACAAATAGATACACAAACATCAATGTTTATTGTATAATGGTCTACAGTAGCAAAAAGATGGAATCAACCTAGGTACCGATAAACAGGTGAATGAATAAACAAACTATAGGGTATTCACACACTGGAAGGTATGCAATGATAAAGAGCAATGACAATCTTGGGAAACATCTGATAACATAGAGTCATCTAGAAGACATTATACTGAGTGAAATCAGTCAGTCACAACAGGACAAATATTGTATGAGACCACTACTATGAGAACTCAAGAATAGGGTTAAACACAGAAGAAAATAATCTTTGATGGTTATAAAGGAGGGGCAGGAGGGACACAGATATTCGTAGACTGGACAATAGATAGGAACGGGATTACGTGAACGACGTGACAGCACGCAGCCGGAGGGAGGTCAATACTGCTGGACTACACCAAAAGTTAAGAGGTTTTCTAATTACAACCCAACATTTCAAAGGTGAGATGGTGGAGGCAGGGGTCTGGACCCTATACTGTTAGGGGACATCTGGGTCAATTGGCATAAGTGATATTTTCTTTTAAGAAAATGTTCTGTGTCCCATTTTGGTGAGTAGCATCTGAGGTCTTAAAAGCTAGCAAGCTGGACATTTAAAAAGCATCAGTTGGTCCCAATCCACCTGGAGTAGAAGAGAATGCAAGTCACCAAAAACCAAAGGAAACTATGAGCCCAGGAGACAGCAGCAGTCATATGATCAGGAGACTACATCAGCATGAGATCCGAAGAACTAGATGGTACCTGGCCACCACCAATGACTGCCCTGAAAGGAAACACAATGCAGAGTCCCTGATGTAGTGGGAGAAAAGTGGGAGTGCAGATCTAGAACTCTGTTGAAATACCGGACTTGATGAGCCAACATCTCGGAGGGTCCCCTGACAATATGGCCCACAGACTCACTGCTAGACCAGAGCTGAAACCAGTACTGAAGCCAGCTCCTCAAAGATTTGGCTGGGCTGTAAGACACAGAGTAATGCTGGTCAAGAGTGCACTTCTTGGCTTCTGTAAATATCTGAGGCCGTCGATGCAGGTGCTCTCTAGAGGTGAGAGGCCGGGGTGAGTAGGAGGGAACGGGAGGTGATTGAATGAATACAGAAGGTACAGGGTTAGAAAGTAGGAACATGCTGCTCCAGGGTGCAGAGAGTAACTGGAGTAGCACAGAGGTGTATGGGAGTGGGTTTTATATGGCAAATTGACATGGACTGTAAACTTTCACTTAAAGCACCATAAAAGATTTTTTTTTAAATACCAACAAAAGACCACACCCCCTCAGCCAAAAACTCAGGACACTGCTCCCATACCTGTCTCTGGCCACTTTACCAAGCCACTGGGGTAAGGGGTCCACAGATTCATAGTGTCTGTCACTTCTGCCCGTACCTACATGGGTTGACTCAACACACACGGCCCCTTGAGCGTAAAACAGCAGGGCACACATCTGCAGACCATTTGCAACTTTAACAGTCAAGGGGAAGTTACAGGACTATGACATTTGACACTGTCCTGCCCCCTAAGCAAGGGCCTCACGCACCCGTACCAGGGGTCCAATAGCTGGTGGTACCACCTACTCCGTCTAGCCACCCAGGAGAGTGCAGAGGCTGAGAATAAGTTGTACCTACTGATCCCTCCAGCCAACAGCGCTGGGTGCCCAAGGAGCAGCTGTCACTTCTCTCCCCCAACTACCTGCCCTAGGGGACAGGGATTTGCCCTCCACCCAGGCACCCTGTCTTGCTCCCCACATAGTCCCCTGCTACAGATACATGTGCCAGCTCTGTACACCCCTAAGCTGTCCTACTTGTCTAGGACTATAGGTGAGAGTCTGCACCACACACTTGGTGACTGACAACCTCAACATCTGTGCCACACCCCCACAAGAAAAGTGAGCCACATATTTAACGCACATACTTGTGAGCTCACATACCTAGTAGCTGTTCTGATCACCTGAAGACAGCAATGTGAGAGCTTCAGAATGCCAACAACCAAAGTATTTCACAAGCCCAGCCTGTGCGGGTGTGCCAAAGCAACACAAAAACTTAGGACACAGTGAGCAAATGTACAACAAAAAAATAATCAGCCCTCTCGATCACAGTTCTAGTCTAAGGTACACGGGCTGTCATGAGTCAGAATTGACTCAAAGGCAACCGGTTAACTGGGACAACAGAGACAGCCAGTGCTGGCAACTGCTGACAATCTGAGTAGGCACTTTGGACATCAGCAAGACTGGTTTTGTACCCAATTTAAATCATGCAACCTTACAAAAATCTTCACTGCTGTGGAGTCAGGTCTGACTCACAGCGACCCTAATGGGACAGAATAGAATTGCTCCACAGAGTTTCCAAGAAGCACGGTGGATTTGAAGTGCTGACCTTTTGGTTAGCAGACATAACACTTAACCCACTATGTCACAAGGATTTCTTAGGTAACCTTGAATAAGTTAATTAATGTTGTAGCAGCAAAGAGAGAGAAATTGGGAAGTAACGTTAAACCAGCTGTTGAGAGCTCTATCTTTTTTAATAAATTAAGACTCTCTAGGTGGACTAGCATTTACCTAGCTGAGCTTAAAGCAGATGAACTAACTGGTTGACGGTGTCCGTCCCCAAATGACTGTTTGTAGAATATGTACAGCAGGTCGCCTGTACTCCCTGGGTGACTCAGAAGGTGACTGTGCGTCTCTTTTTTATGACTGTATTTTTGCAATTCTCGTCTTATAGACCAAACCAAGAAACCCTGTGCTGATCAGCTGATTCAAGCTCATAGCAATCCCATAGACCAGGCAGCTAAAATTTAGTGCGAGACGAACAGAAAACTAGCAGCTACTGAGCACCCATTCCATACTAGGCTCATCGACGCTACATGTATAACACCGTTTCGTCTTTATAAGCCCACTCAAGGGATACACAACTTATGTTTCTATTTTCACAGAAGTGGAGGGCCAGAGAGATTAAGGCCACAGTAACTCATTAGCCAAGCCAGAATTTGAAACCCAAACTCAAACACCACGACCTTTGTCTTGATGGTGTTTATTACATGACATCTCCTCCCTGGCAGATTCTCTTGTGCTAGGCTTAAGAAAGCAACCCCATATGTGTTGATTCCTTCCCCCCAAGAAGGTGTACTGTTATTCTTTAATAAAGACAGATTAAGTCAGAAAATCCTAGAGATGTTAAAGGTGGAAAATTTTAAAATAAATCCTGAACATTTATACTCAAGTATAGAATCTTAGCCAGACACTTTACATATTCAACCATGCTCTTGCATAAAGAAATGGATGACACCACGCCCTGATTTTCATAAATAACACTTACTTAAAAAAGCAATTAGATACTTTTTCAAAACTGTTTTTGTACATGAAGTGATTTAAATATTGTACTCTGAATCCTCTGCAGCAAGAACATATTTTAGAATTTAGAAAGCTGAGCAGAATAGAAGAGTATATGTAACATGCACACAACACAGTCATATCATCCATTTAAAACACTGAAAAGAATTAAATGTCCCCTTCAAGCCAAACTGAAAGAAATTTCAACACAAAATAGACTGTAAACTTGCTGTTAATGTTGCTTGCTGAGACCCATTCATTAGGAGTTCAGAACTCTGAATAGCTTTCCTTTATTGGTTTTTTCAACGCTAAAGGAGAAATTCAACAGCCCTTAGGAAGAGAGTTCATTGTTTCACCCTCTTACACAATGGCTTGAGATGCCCTGATTTTGTTTTGTAAATGTTCTACTGGAGTGTGCTTCTTGTCTTCTTTTCTTGATTGAAAACTCTTTGAGGGCCAAACATCACTCCATGGTGCTTCATTTGATTCTGTGCAAGACAATGGATGTTTCATAAAAATATTTTTGATACATCATGTTATAAGACAGGGTTTTCAATAAATACAGTTATAAATGGAAATGTGTAGTCATGCTCTGCATAACATCTGTTCGGGCAACATATGACTATATAGACATCTGTGGTCCCATGAGTACAGGAATTCCAACGGAAGACTGAGATATAGGGGACATCACTGGACATAGCGTAGGCAACAGCTTCCCAATGCAACATGTATATCTGATGTCTCTTGTATAAAGAGTGATTGCACTAGCAGGTGACGCTTATTATTGCAAACCTTCGTATGCATCTCAAATTCTTAACAGAATAGGACTTACAGGGCTTGGTTCAAAACTACAGGCTGTAAGTAAGTTGAATGCTCGTAACCTGGATACTTCATTCAACACCTAAATCACATAACATCCTATATCACAGAACATATCATGGATGTAAAACAATGCATAAAAGAATAACAAAATATTTAGGAAGAAAAGCTTGTTAGTTTGTTGTACTGTGTAGCAGATTGTATGTTGCTGTGATGCTGGAAGCTATGCCACTGAGGTTTCAGATGCCAGTAGATTGGCCCACGGCACACAGGTTTCAGCAAAGACCCTACTAAAACAGACTAGAAATAAAGGACTGAAGATGTTCTTCTTTTTGATTGTGATTGAGTGAAAGTGTACAATCCAGCTTAAATTTGCATGCCCACCTATCTGCAGCTCCTTCTGCTCTCCTTGCCCAGTGATAGCACACTCCTCCTTTCTGTTCTATACATGTCATATCATCTTAATAATCTCCTATCCCCTCCTCTCCACCCTCTCCATTCCCTTTAGTAGGAGGCCAGTAGGATGGCATACTACAGATGCATGAAGTGCACACATGATATGGCCAGTCTGTGTTTCCAAGTCCAATCCATTCCTGTCCCGAAGAGTTGACCTCAGTAATGATTTATGATCAAGGGCAGCATTAGAGTAAACAAAACAAAATACATTGCCATCAAGTTGATTTTGACTCATAATGACCCTGTAAGACAGAATGGAGTGCCTGGTGGATTTGAACTGTCAGCATTTGGCTTAGCATCCATAGCTCCTGATCACTATGCCACTAGGGTTTCCTTTTTACGATTAACCAATGAAAACCCTCTGGATCACAGAAAAACACTGTGTGACACAATGTTGGAAGAGGAGCCCCTCCCTGCCTGGCTGAATGTCTCTACAAACGGCCACAACAATGGACCCAAACACGAAGATGGCATGATGAAGAAATGTTTCCCTTGGTATCCATTTGGTTGGCATGAATGGGAGCCTCCTCAAAGGCAGCTAGAAATGACAACCATCCATAAAAGAATTCCTTCTCTTAAGTCTTCCCTTTGTTTACTTAATAAAGGAAACAGAACAAAACTCCTAGGTGGCCTGGGCTTAAAAAGACTGAATAAATTAGACGTTATTTGAAAAACTGTAGTCCCAGAAATTTAGTGCTGGAAGGCACTTCTGAAATCATTCAGTTCAATTTATCACACAAATAAATGACATAAACCCTGAAAAATGTTAACCTACGTACCCAAGGCCACAGGGCTATCAGTGCCACAGCTGGCAGGGACAACAAAGATTCCTTTGGAATTATTTGAACAAGAAATCCCTAAAATGCAATATATATATACACATATATCCTACTTGATGGCACTTGGCTTGGCCAGCATATATATATATATATATATATATATATGTATGTGTGTATGTATATATATATATATATGTACATATATATATATGTATGTATATATAGGTCTCTTTAGTCTTGGCCAAAAAGAAATGGTGTCTTTGTGTTTTTAGATGTGTTGAAAATCCAACTTATCCTGGCTTGAACATAAAAGAAGGGATTTTATTGACTCATGTACCTGAATTAGAGGAGTGCACACGTGGTGCTGACTCTGAGAGACACAATCAGGCTCAAACTCCACTCGGGTCTCTTTTCCGACACCACCCATCTTCACTACGGTAGAAGGTTAGCCAAAAAGAGGAAGATCCTAGAAGAGAGGGACTGACACAGTGGCTGCAACAAGGGGCTCCAGCTTGACAACCGTTGGGATGACGGCACAGACTCAGACGGTGTTTTGTTCTGTTGTATTTGTGTTGTTGTGGGTTGAAGGACACTTAACAATATTTCTTTGCCCTGTGCTACCTGTTACTTTCGTGTCTGGGTCTGGCTGTCTTTGGGAGGCTGGAACCAGAGCTTCTATAAGCTGTAGGTTTCACCCTTACTAGCTCATAATGAAAAAAGAGAAAGAACCCCATTCTACCAGTTTTAATGGAGAAAATAAAGAGGCTGTTTGTGCGGATAGGTTCTGCTCAGCTGGAATGAATATATCCGGCTGACCATTGTGGCTGCTTTAGGACAAGGTTGACTTTAACCAGAGTCACATCCCAGAAGGCAGTACGCTCAAATGACTTAGCAGCTGTCTTCACACTCGCATTTGGAATGTGACAAAGGGAGGTCCCCCAAAGGAATCAGGTGATATCACCAGAGAGAGGACGAAAAACATGTGGGACAGCTAGAAATGAGAAGTTAGAGTTACCAAAGACTTGATTTGTCCCTAGAGAATATACTATGTATTCAGCAATATTTTTTTGCTGGCTTGTATCCGGATCTCTTTCCTTCTATTAGGGAATCCTGCATCTTATACATGTGGGTGGGAGGCACTATAAATTAATAAAAAAATTCTGTTGCCATTAAGCTGATTCCAACTCAAAGTGACCCTGTAGAACAGATTAGAATTGCCCATTGAGATTCCAAGGAGTTTATGGTGGATTTCAACTGTCAGCCTTTTGGTTAGCAGCTGTTGATCTTAACTATTTTCTAACAGAGAGGTTGAAAGCACCGGATGGTTGGTTTCCCAGCCTCCTTGAAGCTAGGCCACAGGAAAAGAAACTAGGCTCAGCCAATCAGGTGCACCCAATCTAGACTTTGAGTCAGGAGCTAGTGACAGCAATACTCAGTCTAGCTTCTTAATAGGGCTGAAATTGTCCTTTAATTTTAAAGATAATTTCACCTGTCACCCAACTTCTTTTGTTCCTTTCTAGGTTTGGTTTTCTTGCCCTCTTGATGAGTTCATTAGCTTCCAGTAATATTACTTCTTCAAGTTCTCTGCTTAATCCATCTAGAGTCAGTTTCTATGGCTTGCAGGGAAGATACAGAAATCTTCCTTATTCAGTGTGCCAGCCCCAGAAAACCCTGACATGTTGTTGGCAAACTTGATAATACCTCCCTTCCTTGTGAAATTTGATGAAGAACTTAAATTATATTAATGGTAGGTTATTTGCAATACTTGGTAGTACTGATATCAATCCATGTTAAAGAAGTCCAAAAGGATATTTGTTAATATATGCCACCTATCTGTGGGTAGGTATCATCACTATTAACCAATATTGAGTCTGATATTTGCCCAGGGCTTCGTGATCAGGAGGACCTCAAGGTCATCGGGACCTTCTCTGCTTTTCTCTTTTAGTAGTATGCTAAGGCGATGAAGCCAATAAGCAGTTCAATTTCAACTGAATGCTCACCCAGATCACATCATCCCACATTTGAAGTCAAAACAGTCTGATTTCTGGTGCCTCGGAGTCTAAAGGCAAAAATGAGCAAACAGAAAATAAAATAAACTCAATGACAGACTTTTAATGCCAGAGTCAGTATTAGCAAATCTGATAGATTAGTATATCTGAGTTTTTTAAGTTTCCACAAAGCACAATGAAGAATTTTTTAAAAAGGTGTTTTAAATATGAAAACATGAGCTTTAAGCCTTTAGGTAGAAAATAAATATTTAAACTACAGTTATTGAGGAATGGCAGGAAACTGTTGCTATGGCTAAATACCATCTGAAAATATCCAACATGTCACCAAAAGCTTCACTGATTTATCATCTCTCTGATCTTCATTTGTTTGGGAAAAAACATACACATACATGATTGCTAAGGATAGAAGCTATTGACCCTTGCGAGTAGCCTATGTTAATCTGCTACAAATATCTTAATATGCCGCTTGACCCAGTGCTGTTGAGGGCAATTCTGCAGCAACCTGGGTGATAACTGATGTCTCACTGCCTCCTAGCAGTGCAAGAACCACAAGGGCATCGGTTGTTCACTGATTTTACGAATGCTAACTCACTTGGGCATTTCTGTCTCTTCCAAGCAGAGCCAAGAACAAAGAGTAGCTGTCTAATTTAGTAACAGTGACACTGTTAAATAAAAGCCACACATTAGAAAAACGAGATCTTTACATGGAATCTATCAGGACTCATTACCATAAGTCAACCCTGGTAGTACAGTGGTTAAGTGCTACAGCTGCTATCTGAAAGGTCAGCATTTCAAATCCACCAGACGCTTCGTGAAAACTCTACGAGGCAGTTCTGCTCTGTCCTATAGGGTTGCTATGACTCGGATTGGTGTTGACAGCAAGGAGTTACCATTAAAAACTGGCAATGCCAGCAACTTCAAGTCACTTTCTACCAAAGGAGAGGATGGAAGAATTACCTTTTAAAATATTTCTCCAAGTTTGTTTTTCTTTTTTCTTTTCATTGGTTTTGATTGGACTTAATCATCCTTTGGAAGAAGTGACAGCTGTCTTTGGGTCTGGACAATAACCAAGAAAGTTACTATTGATACAGTGACATACCCATTGTCGTTGAGTCAATTCTGACTCATAGCAGCAGTACAGGGCACAGTAGAACTGTCCCACAGAGTTTCCAAGGAGCACCTGGTAGACTCAAACTGCTAACCTTCCGGTTAAGCAGCTGTGACTCTTAACCACTATGCCACCAGAGTTTCCTTTGTTGACATAACGGCTTGTTAATAAGTACTACGGAGCCTGGGTGATTCAGAGGTTAAGCATTCAGCTGCTAACTGAATGTTTGGTGGTGTAAACCCATCAGCTTCTCCCCAAGGGTAAGCCTCAGCAGTGTGCTTCTGAAAAGATTACAGCCTTAGAAATCGTACAGGGCAATTCTACTTGCTTCTATAGATTTACTATAAGTCAGAATCAACTGGACAGCAACCGAGGTTTAAGACAGTACCATTCAAAATTTGCCAGCAAACACCTAGAACCATCACTGGTGGTGGGGCCGGGCATTCAACAGAAACAAGAAAGAGGTGAAGTAAAGATACTTCATGACAGAAACTCAGAGAAGTCGTTCAACAAAATGATGTTAAAGAAACACGACTGTCATCTCCAAACAATTCACTGTTGTCACCCATGTTGTTGTTGTTGTTAAGAGTTTCATAGAAGCAAGGATGGCAAGACGATGCCTCATATGCTTTGGACATGTTGTCACAAGGGGTCGTCCCTGGAAGACATCATGTTTGATGAAGGTGAAGTTCAACGACAAAGAAGAAGACTCTCAACGGCATAGATTGACACAATGGCTGCGACAATGGGCTCAAGCATAATGATTGTAAAGATGGTGCAGGACCAGTAGTGTAGACAGTCACTGTCAATCTGAACTGGCTCCACAGCAGCTATCAACAGCAGCCACATCGTTAGTATCACACACAAGTAGAACTCTGGTGAAGATAATTCAAAAGGACGTTGCAGCAGTACATTCACAAGAAACTACCAGAAATTCAAACAACACTCAGAATGGGACATAGAATGAGGAACATCATTGCTGACATCAGATGGGTCTTGGTGAAAAGCAGAGAATACCAGAAAGATGTTGGCTGTGTTGTGCTGACTCTGCAAATGTATTTGACTGTGTGGATCATAACAAATTATGGATAAAATGATGAAGGGTGAGGATTCTAGAACACTTAATTGTGCTCATCAGACACTTGCACATACGTCAAGGGGCAGTCACTCAAACACACAAGGCAATACTGAATAGTTTAAAATAAGGAAAGTTGTGTCAGGGGTATATCCTTTCGCCATACTTTTTCAATGTATATGTTGATCAAATAACCACAGAAGCTGAACTAGATGAAGAAGAACACAGCATCAAGACTGGGGGAAGACTCATGAACAACCTGCATTATACAGAGGATACAACCTTCTTGCTGAAAACTGGACTTGAAGTACTTACTGAGGAAGATCAAAGATGATGTCTCCAGTATGTGTTACAGCTCAGCATAAAGAAAACAAAAGTCTGCACACGTGAACCAGTAGGCAACAGCCAGATAAATGTAGGAAAGACTGTGGTGCATACAAGGAGCATGAAGTGCACTCGACAACCTAGGGGATTTTTAAGCACTTAGATGAATCATGAGTGCCCTACAGGAGCTCATCAAAGAAATGTGAGGTTATGGGTGCCCCGGGAACAGGCTGGAAATCAGAGCTTTTAAAAACAGGCTCAGGGCTCCGACCTGCTGATTGGCTGATGCTCTTCATCTTCCTTCACAAAGATCCATTTGGTATTTAGCATCTCTCAGTAAAGACATCTCTTGCGTGCTGGTCATTACTGCAGGTTTTTAGGTTGTGAGCGTATGTAGGGCGGAGACTGTTGATTTGATTGCTGTTGACAGGCAAACACTGAAAGCCATTGCAGACAAAGACCTCAGGGCAGCCTGCTTCTGCTGTTTCACCCAAACTCAAGGTAACAGTTGAAGTTGCAAGAGCAAGGACAGACCATGACGTCTCCGGTGTTTCTGGAAGCTCTGTCAGTAAGCCGACTTTTGAATGACACATTATTTCCTCCGTGCACCCCAATCTATTTTCTGCCTGACTAAGCTTATAAAACTCTGCATAAATTCTCCTTCTCAGCCTGTTCCATAATCCTGTGAACACCCTGTCTTCCTGTTCACTCCTTCAGCCAGCAAGCACCAGCTGTTGGACCCCGGAAACATTTTATGTTGAAGGGGGGAAGAAGCAGAGGCTCAGAAAGCTGTGAAAACACAAACTGCTTGTGCCATGCAGACATTTTAGGATGGTGAATATTTGACCTGCATAAAAAGAAATGATTAGGCTTCTGTCAATCATGGCACCACCCAGCACTCTGCTGAGATTAGTTTATCCAGTAACTGCTCAGCTGCTTTGGTTTGGCACAGCCTGGAAATGAATCTGGTTTTTGTTTGTTGTGTGCTAAAGAAAGGATAAACTCAGAGCTTAAAAATATGAACAAAGATATAATTATCTCCACCTAGCTCTTAGGCTTTGTTTTTATGTAAAAAAAACGCCACAAACTTTCATATCTGTATCATCCAGCTCAAAAGGAAAGTGGAAGTCACTTGATAATGTCTATCTAATTACTTGAATGCCCACTTCACGCCTCAAATGCACAGGAAAGCTACTTGTTATAATTAGAAGTTATATAAAGGCATGGTTTATATAGATGGTAGCTAATTACCTAACTAAATGCCAGTTTCTTGCTTTCCTATGGGAAGAAATAATGTGACAATACAGCACTCAAACAATAGGTCAAAGTGGGAGGTGCAGTGGGTATAATGGGAAGTGCGTTCGCTTGCTTTTATGGAAGCTTCCAAAACATTCTATTGGTGGCTGTTACTGAGAACCAAGTAGATGCTATTTCCCTTTGGAGATTTAATTCAGGAAGTATCTGGAAAAACAACTCATTCCTATACTTTAAATAGTTTGAATAGAACATTTATATCCATTTTGTTACTAATGTCTTTCTGTTTCTTTATTGGCAATGTTTTGGGAATGAAAAATAATAAAAACAGTTGAAATTATTCTATAACATGGCTTAGCAAACATTTGCTATAAAAGAGAATAAAACTGTTAGGCTTTGCAGGCCAAGAGGTCTATATTATAACTACTCAAGCAGCTTTGTCCTTGTGGTAGGAAAAAAGTCATAGATGACAGCAACATGGTTGGATTCCAATAAAACTATTAACAAACTTAGGCAATCTATAGCTCTGCTCTGTACCGAGTGTCTAATGATCTGGAAAGCAGTGCTAATCATTACTACTAGCCTCAAAACAGTTTGAGTCTTTTTGGCTTTCTTTCAAAAATAAGCATCTAGAAGCCCTTCTCAAGGGATCTTCGGCTGGAGATTGAAACCTCCTTCCCTAAGGCACCCAATGGGAGGAATGGATAACTTCTGTCCTGTGCTCTAGAATGTCACCAGGAGGAATGGATAACTTCTGTCCTGTGCTCTAGAATGTCACCAGATTTGTATTATCCTCCAAAGTACCCAGGAAAGCATCACAGGAATAATTTTCTCTGGAGCTTGCTTGTCTCGTGTAACACTAGTTAGTAAACGCAAGAACAGAATTTTATCAAAAGCACTTGAAGCACACACACAAAAATGTACCTTTGGTTTGTAGTGTCTCTGGGAGCACCAGTTCTGAAGTGATCTCATCAACCAGTATCTTCTCTTTGAAGACAGGATAAAATGAATTTTAACCAGTATGTTTCTCTTGTGGCTCACAGATTTGCCATCTCACTAGATTTAACAGAGATAATAATAGAAAGAAACCTAGCTTCAAAGTGGAGCTTTTGGGGTGAGGTGCTAAGAGCTTACAAGTATATTTTTGAAAAGTCGTAGTTAGCTTCTTAATATATAGCCTCAGTGGTGATTGTTTGATAGTGGTCACTATGAAGAATGTGAATTTAAAGGACTAGTGGAAAGCGAGTTCAGGACAGCGCACATGCGCAGTGAAGAGGCTATGGATTTTTCACAGGTATGTCTTAGGAATTTACCTGCGGGCCCTAACATTCCCGTAAAAGGGGAAGAGAGTCTAATAAAAGGAAATCACTGCAATCCTGTTTCTGGAGTGCCCTGTGGTCCTTTAAGTCGTGCTCTGGGTTAATTTAGAGCAATAACCCTATTTTTAGATTTTATAGGTACCATTCATTGAAATTGCCATATTCAAATAGAACTGAAGACCCAAGGCTCTGGGATTGGAAATAACTTTGCCTATAACATCATGGAGTCATCAAGAATTTCGTGAAGTCACAATGCAATCAATGGACTTTGTATGACTTCCCATTTTGACCTAGGAGGCAGTAAGATGTGATGTGAAGCTATGCAATGTGCAGGCAGTCATATACTCGGGTAGGAGGCAGCAGACAGACAGGGCTTCCTGGCCTAGCGCCATTGCTCAGCGTTTGTACCTGTGCAATTCATCTGCAGAAACCCTGGTGACATAGTGGGTTAAGTGCTACATCTGCTAACCAAAAAGTCAGCAGTTCAAATCCGCCAGGCGCTCGTTGGAAACTCTATGGGACAGATCTACTCTGACCTCTCGAGTCCCTGTGAGTCGGATCTGACCCAACGGCACTGGGTTTGGGTTTTTTGGTGTAATTCGTTTGGTCTCACCAAATCTGTTTCTTCATCTCCAAAAGCTATAAAAATGCTGTCCTGCCACAGGAGGAAGGCAAAAATGACTTCCACATTTGAAACCTCCTCCCTTGTAACACTATCTCATTGAGATAAAGTGTTCCTCTGCTTAATAGATGACTCACACTGAATGGAATGCTAATTTAATCGCTTACCTTTGAAGACGAAGGGAGTGAAGGCCAGCAACGCTAAGTCATGCCATTAAGAGAGAATGTGGCAGCCTGGACTTAAACTACCAATTTGTCACTTTTGCTATGGGGTATGAGTTGAATTGTGTCCTCCCCTCCAAAAAATATGTTTGTAAATCCTAATTCTTGTATGGGTGGATACAGAGCCCTAGTGGCACAGTGGCTAATGCATTCCACTGTTAACTGAAAAACTGTGGTTCAAACCCACTAGCCATTCTGCAGAAGAAAGATACAACAGTCTGTTGCCTTAAAAACTTAGAAACTCTATGAGGCAGTTCTATTGGGCCCTGTAGTTTTGCTAAAAACCAAACCAAACTCATTGCTGCCAAGTCAACTCTGACTCATAGAAACCCTATAGGACAGAGTAGAACTGCCCCATAGAGTTTCCAAGAAGCACCTGGTGGATTTGAACTGCTGACTTTTTGGTTAGCAGATGTAGCACTTAACCACTTCATCACCTGGGTTTCTGTAGGGTCTCTAGGAGCCTGAATTCACTTAAAGCAGCTGGTGGTGGTGGTGGTATACATGTATCATGTCAGCTGGGAATGAGATTTTCTTTGTGGCTAATGAGGTGCTGTCAGTGTAGGATGTGTCTTGAGCCAATCACTTTTGAGATATAAAAGGAGCAGTTTAGGCATCAAAACAAACAAGAGCAAATGAAGAGGACAGATGCCACATGTAGACTGCCAAGGAACTCAAGACCAGAAACTGAAAGAGACCAAGTTCCTCTCCCAGAGCCAGAACAGAAAGAAAGAAGGAGGTTTCCCCTAGAGCCAGTGCCCTAAGTTCATACTTCTTGCCTCCTAAACTGTGAGAAAATACATTTCTATTTTCCAAAGCCATTATCTATGGAATTTTTGTTACAGCAGAACTAAGAAACAAAGACACTATCTGTCATGGGTTGAATTGTGTCCCCCCATAAATATGTGGCTGCGACATGATTCCCAGTATCTTGTGACTGTCCTCCATTTTGTGGTTTCGCTAAACTGTATGCTAAAGGGGCTGTAAATTCCTGCATAGGATTGCTTCCTGCTCTGCTGTAGGGGGACTTTCCCTGGAGTGTGGCTTGCCCCACCCTTAATGCTTTCAGCTTGCAAGAGATAAAAGGAAAGAGAAACAAGCAGAATGGGGAACCTTGTTACTATCAAGAGAGCAGCACCTGGAGAAGACCGCGTTCAGACTTGAGGTTCCTGCGCAGGGACGCTCCCTGGACAAAGACTGATGCAGTACCAGACTTTCCTCCAGAGCTGACAAGGGGAAAGCCTTTCTCTGGAGCAGACACCCTGAATATGGACTTGCAACCTACCGGACTGTGTAAGAATAAAACTTCCTTTGTTAAAGCTATCCACTCTGTGGTATTTCTGTTAGAGCAGCGCTAGCTGACTAAAACACTATCCTACCAAAAAGTCTCCCAGAATGCCAGGAATTAACGTGTTCATTGTCCCGACATACCAAGATTAAAAAAAAAAAACCTTACCATTTTATAATACTCAAATAAAAACTAGATCAATCACACAGAATTAACATATGAACTGTACCTTTCAGTTTTTATGTCAAAGACCTAGCCTTTTAATTCCTACCTAGGGAATTTGACTGCTCTTCCATAGCTTGCCACTATCAAGGTCACTGTACATACTCAATATTGAACAAATATAATAAAGGGAAATATTATGAGATAATATTCAGAATATATGCAGCTTAATAGTTTGGTTTATTTTTAAGCATGAAGGGGGTAGATTTAAAGTAGGGCCCACTTTATTAAATAGGAAGCTTCCAAATTGGCCTGCATGCACCACCTGAAAAGTCTCATTATGCCGTACAGCGTGTTTATTTGAGTGAGAGTATACAGAACATTGCATATTTCTGAATACATTGATCTAAATGCAAATGCAGTTAAATGTAAAATCCAACCTTGGTGTCATTTGGTGTTACATTCTGCCATCAAAATTTAGAGGTATTCTTTCTTCATTTCTTAACATAGAGCTCCAAAAAATCAATAGCATTTGTAGGAAAAACTTGCAAAGTAGAGGAAGAACGTTGGAAATTCACATGCTCAAACTTTTCAGAAAGTTTTTTTTTTTATTTTTATCTTTTTTTCAGGTATAGAACATTACTGTTTAATGTATTAGAATGCCATGAATTACTTATTATGGTCCTTCTAGCCACAGTCTTTATGACTCCCACCTATTTAGGTGCCAAATAGGGTGTTTGTGGCCTATGAAGGGGATTGGGCATCTTGTTCCTGATGCAAATAGGCTGTGTGGAGCCTGTGGTGGTTTAGGTTGTGTGTCAACTTGGCTAGGCCATGATTGTCAGTGGTTTGGCAGTTACATAATGATGTAATTTGGCAGTTCTGTGATGATGTGGTCATCTTTTTTCTGTAGTCTGATATGATTGTCCTCCATTTTCGAGTCAATGTAATTATGCTCCATTTTATGATGTATTATAAATCCTAGCCCCTATGCCTGTGGTTATGGTCCAATTTGGAAGTGAGTTGTCAGCTATGTTAATGAGGCAGGGTTAAGGTAGGACGTATCTTGAGTCACAGCCTTGCTCCAGTGTGTGACTCAAGTCACTACGCTTATCAGCCTTATTTAGATCACACCCTTTTACCACTTTCCTCAAGTAGTGGGAGTTTCCTTAAGGGTATGATCTGCATCCAGCATATAAGAATATTCTGCCACAGTTCTCTCTCTTGCTCAGGATCCTGCATCAGACTCATCATCATCTGACCTCCAGTTCTTGGAACTTGAGCCAGCAACCTACCAGCTTCTAAAGCCTTGTAAGTCAGCAGCTTGTGGTCTGACCTGCTTGTTCGAGTTCATCAGCCCCTGCAATCTCATGAGTCAGGAGATGCCTCCAGCCTGATGCCTGACTCACTGATTTACAGCTTGCTGGTCTTGCGGCCACGTGAATCACTTTCTTAATGGTGCATGAGTTCTGTCAGACATTGTAGCCAATCAAAGATCCCAAAGATGGAAGGAAGAATACTAATGGGAAGAGGAATAGCTGAGTCGGAGATGATGGAGTTCTGTAGCAGTTTGGAAAAGTTGGACATGTGAGATGTCTTTAACCTCTGCCTCATAGGAATCAACTTTTGCTTACCCTTCTGAAAGAAGTTATTCATAGGTCATGATCTCAGAAAATTTAAAGAGCAAGTGGACTCAGGTCTTTATTTCATCCAGGTAATGTGACTGACAGAGTTGCTTTCTATCAACTGTATTTCAGTGAAACAGGTTTGGGGCAAATGATGGGCTACTTAAAAGATAACAGATTTCTCTGTTTTCTAATCCTACCTAATTAGGATTATATATTCCCAATCTTATTGCTCCATGCCACAAAGCAGTATAACAATAAATCTGAAATAAACTCATAGAACTTGAAATCTTAGCATGGCAAGTTAATGTGATTACTCACTTTACAATTTACCCTGGTGGTGCAGTGGTTAAGTTCTTGGCCACTAGCCTAAAAGTTGACAGTCTGAACCTACCAGCTGATCCACTGGAGAGAGATGTGGCAATGTGCTTCCATAAAGATTTGCAGCATTGAAAATCTCATGGGACATCTCTACTCTGTCCTATTGGGACAAGATGAGTCAGAAACAACTGGACTACAATAGGTGGATCTCATTTCACAAGGTGGTACAAGTGGTTTACAATCAGTTGGTAACCCAAAGGTTGGCAGTGCAAACCCATTTCATGGCTCTGCAAAGGAAAAAGCCTAGAAAACTACTTCTGTAAAGACTGCAGCTAAGAAAACTCTAAGGAGCAATTATACTCCATAACACAAGGAGTTGCCATGAGTTGTGAGCTGACTTGACTGCAGCAAACACAGCAGCAACAACAACATCTCACTTTACAAATAAGAACATTAGCCAAGCCAAGCCAAGTGCCGTCGAGTCGGATCCGACTCGTGGCGACCCTATGAGATCCAGTAAAGCCAAAAGACTTGTCTGTGGCCCTACTAGTATCTAAGATCAGATGGCATGCCTTTGGTGTCCCAATCCACTGTTCTCTGTACTTCACTATATACATACAGACAGTCCCTGGGTTAAGAATGAATCTCTTCCAAAGTCTGTCTTTAAGTGGGGTTTGTAGGTAAGTTGGCACAAGAAGAAATGGTTCCTACTTAGCATCAGTTAGTCGAATGTTCACTTTTGTATACAGTATATATTTTACCTTTTCTATGAACATAAAGGAAACTCTGGTGGCATAGTGATTAAGAGCAATGACTGCTAACCAAAAGGTTGGCAGTTGGAAGCAATCACGGGCTCCTTGGAAACTCTATGGGGGCAGTTCTGTTATGTCCTATGTGGTTTCTGTGAGTCAGAATTAATTTGACAATAATGGGATTTTATGCATATAAAACATGTAAAAGAACTTTTAAATCACTCAGTGTTTTCATAAGCATCACAAAATAGTGTATGGTATTATGAATCATTGCATTTTAAATTCACATTTTTCAATGTAATAGCCTTTATGACAGCTGGTTTTTAAGTAAGAATTGTCTGAAAGTTGGATGTTCATAACCCGGGGACTGCGTAAGCAGAAAGTTGCAAAGGAGTCACTTGCTGCCGATAAATAAATTCACATTTCCTTTGTAAGTTGCGGAAACCCTGGTGGTATAGTGGGTTCAGTGCTATGTCTGATAACAAAAAGGTTGGAAGTTCAAATCTGCCAGGGACTCTTTGGAAACTCTACTGGGCAGTTCTACTCTGACCTTTAGGGTTGCTATGAGTCGGAATTGACTTGACTACACTGTTTTGTTTTTTTTTTGTAAGCTGCAAGAGCAATTTTATGCCACTGGAGGCATATGTTTCTTTCTCAGCAATACAAACTAAAATCCTATTAGGCAGAATGGAGTAATATTGAAAAGAAATGGAGCCACCCTAGTTAGCTGGCAGAGCATGCCCTCTGTCTATGTATTATGTACTACAGGGAAGGATTTTACTTACTGGAAATTATTGGCTAACTTCATGATGAGCGAAGTGACCTTTGAAGTATCTTTATGTAGTAAATGGCATTTTCCAGCCGGAAAAGAATCAAACCTATTTCTTAACAGTTGATCTAAAGCAAATTTTAATCTTACAGGACTTTAAGCATTCTATCTTAGGTATATAGGTGAAACCTAAATATATTAATTTTTTTTCTGCAGAAAGCTGTTCTTGCTAGCTGCCATCGAGTTGAATAAATATCATGCACCAGATTGAACCATGTACAAAATGTGTGAATACAAGCCGTCTCGTAATGTTGAACAAAAGTAGTATAACAGAGTCTGTAACATAATAGTATAACATATTGTTTTTGTTAGCTGCAGTGAATCAACCAGTGACTCTTGGTAACCCCATCTATAAGGAGATCAGACCATTGTGATCCACAAGGCTTTCATTGATTAATTTTCAGAATTAGATTACCAGGCCTTTCTTCCTAGTCTGTCTTAATTTGGAAGCTTTGCTGAAACCTGTTTAGTAACATGCAAGTCTCTAGTGACAAACAGGTCACAGCTACATTTAAGGTGCATTGGCCAGCAATCAAACCTGAATCCCCCACATGGAAAATGAAAATAAAATGTAGGGTCTTCTCACAGAAAAGCTCAGGTTCAAATTACAGCTCCACTACTTAGAATTATTACATGCTAACAATATAATGCTCTCAATAGACCATCCTTATAAAAGGCTCACCTTGTGGTTATAACGTAATAAATAGTTGTTATGGTTGATGATGATGATGGAGATGTCTGCTTGAAACGTCTAACCCATCTTGGTGAGTCAAGGGTTTGGAGAGCTAATGTGTTCAGAACGTCTCTAATGCTGTGATTAGACAATTAGGCAAGTTAGTTTGAATTGAGTTGTGAGTAAAAATTGGAGACCAATTGGCAGATTAGCAACAGATAGTGTTCTAATGTGTCCATGGTGTCATCATTTGTCACTGACTGAAGCCAAGGTTTCCCTGGAGAGCTAGATAATTTTTACAAAGGACATGAGAAGAGAAAAGATCCTCTGTTAATTTCCTTATTAAAAGGTTAAGATTTTAATAAAGTTAAAGATTATTTTGGTAATGTTATAAGCAAATTATCTGTCTTTTGAGTTTTTCTTTTCCCCTTTTTAGATCAAAGTCAAACAACAACAGTAACAATTGAAGTTGCTGTCTCATTTATCGAGTCATTCTGATTACGTGCTCTATGTACTAGATACTGTGTGAGGCATTTGCACATGTCATCTCATTTACTAATCCTGACAACAATCCTAGGAGGGAATTCCGTTATTATCTCAGTGTTATATATGACCTATTCCTCAGGAAACACATCTGCTAGAAATAAAACATTAAGATATTGAGATTTCCATTGAGAGTGGGGTAGGGGACTTTCCAGAAGGTTCTGTGTGCACAAACTCCACCATTTACTAAACTTTTCATCTTAGTAGATCTCTTCTGCTTTCTCTGGTATATTGTAATATTTTCTTTTCCTCCACAGGGGATCTGTTTTAGAGAACATTGTCATGAATATATGTTCACGAAAGGTCTTAATAAAACTGAAAGGACTACAGAAATATAGTTAACATTAAGGATAATAATTTGATTACAGAAAGCAGAGGATCATATATTTCCATATATCATTTTCTTTAGCAAACCAATGACCGATTTAAATTGCATTCAACAGATTACTTTGCCGCAGCATAAAAGCAGTCTATTCTTTCTGAGCCACTGTCATTGTTGGCAATAATTTTCTTCCAGAATCAGAGTACATTTGAGTTGAAAGGGACTTTGGAGAGTACCCAATTTACTGCCCTCAATCCATAGCCCTTTTTGTCATGATGTAAAATTTAGTGTGAACATAAAATAAAACTTTCTAGATGGTTTAAAAGGATTTCACTTTGAAAGCTATATGTTAGAATGAATTCAGATTCTACTAGGACACAAATAAAGTCTGAAATTTTAGATTCAAGAATAAGAATCAGATTTCCAAAGGGATATTTTGGTAAATGAAGAATGAAAAGGACAAAAATATAAAGATGTTGGATACTTTTGACATGTTACCAGAATAATATTGGATAAACAGTGGCCACATAAAAAAAGGATGCATGGACACTATCAAATAATGTTACCCAGGTATGAGTGTGAGTGAAGCTACTGGGAACATAGAGAACATCAGGGAATTTTCTAATTCTCTGTTATCCATGAGCTGATTGTTTACTAAAAAAAACAAAAACAAACTCTTTGTCAACGTGTCAACTGCGACTCAGAGAGAGCCTGCAGGACAGAGTAAAACTGCCCCACAGAGTTCCCAAGAGTTCCCTGGTGGATTCAAACCACTGACCTTTTGGTTACAAGCCACAGCACTTAACCATTGTGCTACCAGGGTTTTCTGATTGTTTAGCAAATACTTAATTTCAGCCTTTTCCCATTGCCACCAAGCATGCTTCTGAGTTGCCATTCCCCATAATTAGAGCACGTGTAAAATATTAGCTTAAGCAAAACATAGTTAAGGGTGTACACATTTCATCAAAAATAAGAATAGGCTACATTCTTATGGCAAAAATAAGCAGCTTATACTATTCATGCCTTCTATGTAGGATTCTCTAATATTTATAAAGGCTCTCTATTCTAAAATACAACTGTGCTTAGTTATCCAGAGTTGCTGTAAAAGAAATATCACAAGTAGATGACTTTAGTGAAGAGAAATTCAGTTCATCAAGGTTAAAATAAAAATTTGCTTCCATGGAGTCAATTTTGACTCATAGCAACCCTATAGGATAGAGTATAATTGCTTAACAGGGTTTCCAAAGAACCCCTAATGGATTCAAACTACAGACCTATGGTTAGCAGAGATGGCGCTTAAGCACCACTTCACCAGGGTTTCCTCCTCAAGGTACAGTAGGCTAGAATGCCAGATTGAGGGTGACGGTGTCCCCAAGGCAAGACTTTATCTCTCTGTCAGCTCTGTAGGAAGGTTCTGTGATGCATCAGTCTTTGCTTGATCTGGGGGCATTACAGTCTAGGAACTCAGGTCGAAAGGATACACTGTGCTCCTGACATGGCTTTCCTGGTGGTATGAAGTCCCTTTATCTTTCTGCTCTTTATCTCATTTATATCTCAGAAGAGATTGGCTTCAGACACTGTGTAATCTCATAGATCTCATCAATATAACTGCTGCTAATTCATCTCATTATAGCATAGTGACAGGATTTACAACACACAGGGAAGTCAGGTAAAATGGTAATCACAGAATACTGAAATTCATGGCCCAGCTAAGTTGACACATATTTTGGGGGGGGTCACAATTCGATCTACAACAAACTAAGCAGAAAGAAATTCAGAAGATTCCTTAAACATACGAAGACCAACATTAAGTCCACGACCTTACTTGTTTTATGTACTGCATACCTCATTGCTGACTGTCACCACGGTCACCTTCGAAGTACTCCCCTTGGGAAGCTATGCACGGCCACCAATGCCTAGTCCACCCTTCAGAGCAATTTGAGAACTCTTTCTGGAATGGCCATTGCACACCATGGCACGGTGGCAAGTTCACGAACGTCATGGCATAGTGAGGGAGATTTTAGACAGTAAACCAGTAAGTGCACTGGAACACCCTCCCTACGCACCTGATCTGGCCCCTGGTGACTCTTTCCTTCACCTGAAGATAAAGGAAGTCTCTAAAGGAAGATATTTTGATAACATTCAGATTATCAAGGATAATCCAACAACAACTCTGATGGCCATTCCAGAAAGAATTCCAAACTTGCTTTGAAGTGTGGACTAGGCACTGGCATCAGTGCACAGCTTCCCAAAGAGAGTACTTCGAAGGCGACCACAGTGATATTCAGAAATGCGGTATGTAGCACTTTGTCTAGGATGAGGTTGTGAACTTAATTGGCAGGCCTCCTATATAATCTGCCAAGCTAGGTGCATCACGATGATGCAGGGGTAACAGAGTTTTGTACAATTCCATCCATCAGCTGCGAGAAGTACACTGGAGTACAGCAGGGTTGTGTGCTATGTTATAGCCTGTGCACTGTAAAAGTAGCAATGACATTTCCCTTTGGTTCTGATAGGTGAGCTTTTGGACTGGGCTGACTAAGTCTCCCGAGGAGCAAGTATAAGAGATTATTTCTCTACAACAATAGATGTTGGAAAAATATTATAAGAGGTGTTCTTTTAGGCAAAGGAAAATGAAAGTTGCAGGAATCGTGAAGAAACAAGTCGTGAGGAAGTGAATGCCAGTGAAGCTAGTTCTTAAAAAGAAATGTCTCAGCTTCCTCTGAGGATGGAGAAAGGGAAGGACGAGGGAGGATCCAGAATGTATTTATAGTGGAGAGAAGGTGAGTACTCCAAACATTGTCAACTGGACCATCTTAAACCAGAGAACTTTGATCTTCACAGTAAAGTAGGGCAAGTCTCCAAATTAGGAAAAAGAAGAGGGTGGATAAAACACTTGGTGGCTGGAGGAATATAGGAGCAGTTTGGAACAGTGGCTGTGAGTGAGAAGACATGAGGGAAACCTAGGGAGAGAACAGGAAGAGTACAAGAGAGCACTGAGGACTGCCTTGACATCACGGGAGACCAGTCACTGGCGTCTCTCTTAGGTCTTAGTAGAGAAGGAACACGCGGTTTCGACCAACTGTAGGCTTCTAACACGGGCAGCATTCAAATTACAGGTTCAAGCAGGCAACTAGGAGGAAAGTTCAGAGAGGGCCTGAGAGTTTATGAGGTCAGTGTGAGGTTTTGGAAGGCATGGGAAGAGCCAGCGTAGTGTTTGGTTCAGGTTAAGAATACAGACCGAAAGAAGAGGTGGAGTGGTTTCTATCTGCCATAAATTCAAATGGAAATCAACAGCAAAAAGGAACAAAAATGAACCCGCGTATAAAAAGAATTCTTGACGAACACATTTGGAGGCCAGGTGACAATTAAAATGCAATATATCAAAATTTGTTAACCAATAAATAAATAAATAACCAAACCCACCACTGTTGAACTGATTCTGACTCATAGCGACCCTATAAAGCAGGGTGGAACTGCTCTACAGAGTTTCGAAGGAGCATCGGGAGGGTTTGAACCAGTAAACTTTTGGTTAGCAGATGCAGAACCTAGCCCCTACTCCACCAGTGTTTCCTCAAAACTTGTTAGATGTAGTCAAATCCATTCTTAGAAGAAAACTTATATCCTTAAATGCATTTTTAAAAATGTTTGAAAACTAATGATTTCAAAGACATGGAAAACATCAGAAAGTTAAGCCAAATATGATACTAATTTGCAAAGATAACTGATCAGAATGAATAATTGAATTTAGCAAGGTTATTGGACAAAAAGTAAATCCATAAGAGTTAATTATATTTCTAAAAAATAAAATAAAAATAAACCATTTATAAGCCTCATTTTTTTTAATGTGCAGACATCAATCTAATAAAAATGTACAGGACCTCTACATATAAGATACAACAAATTTCTTTGTTAAAATCATTGACAGTACCATGTATTGATGACTATGTGAAATAATTCAGATGCCCATAAAGAATAGAATGGGAAAACAATACAATATATTCATAAGATAGAAAACTACAACCTTTTGCAATAACAGCGACTCTCACAAGCATGATGTTAAAAAAAAGAAACTTGATAACGCTGGGATTCATAGTGAATTTTCTAGAAAATTCAAAAGCAAACCTAACTGAACTTCACTGTTAGAATAATGGTGCCTTTTATGGAAGAAAGGAAAAGTGATTAACTGAACGGAGAAAAGAGGGAGGTTTCCAGGATCCTAGCTATGTTCTACGTCTTCATCACTGTCTCAGTCACCTGGTGATGCTCTAACGGAAAATACCATGAGTGAAAGGCTTCATGAAGAGAAACCTTGACACAGTCCGGTAAGCCACAAATCCATTTTTAAGTTGTTAAGTCCATTCAGTAAGAGAATTTTCACAGTCTGGTAGGCTGAGTCCAAATCTAGTGACAGCATCTCGGCACAGGAACCTCTGGTCCAAAGGACATGCTCTGTTCTAGCTGCTTCTCTCTTGGTCCTGTGAGGTTCCCCACTCTCTATGCTTTCCCTTCTATCCCACAGCTGGTAACTTGAGTCCTGCCTCACCAGCAGAACTGCTGCCTGTTCTCCATCACCAGTAAGTATCGCAGAGGCAGGAATCACAACACATGGGAGGAACTGCTCCGTACTGGGACTCATAGCCAAGTCAAAACAATACATACATTTTGGGGGTGGGGGACACAATTCAATCCATGACAACCACCATTGGGTTTGCATGGGTTATTCACTTTGTAAAAATTCCTGAGCTGTAATTTATGTTTCTGCACTGTTTCACATATGCATTATACTTCAATAAAATAAGTAAAGTCCAAAACAAAGCAACAAGTACATACAAACGGGGCTGTTGACAAGGCCTTTCGTGTAATCACAGTACGGGGACTTGAAGCCCTTTCTATGAATGCAATGAATTTCTAATGCAATCTCTCTTTCAGACCATGCACTCCTAGCTTTCAGAATCTTGTTTAAAAATACCAGCACCAAAAAAGAGGACAACAAGGGCTGCAAACAAAAACAAAAAACTACTGCGATATATATTGCAATTCTTCATCCACACAGCAGTAACTCTAGGTGCTCCTCCTGCCTTCTTTTTTTAGCCGAAGGGAGAACCTGGCCCTGTTTATTTTTCTAAGACATCCCAAAGATGCTCCTCATTGGCTTAGATGACTGGTCAGTTTGACAGTCCCTAAATGCATGTAGAATAGGTCATAGCGGGACACGATCAACCCAGGCTCCATTAAAAATATTAATAAAAGCCGAGTACCAGATTATTAAATGAAAATCCTCTGATCTGTTCACTGTGGCAAGCAGCTGTTCTTCGGTATCCTACTGAGGACCTGGGGACCCAGTGACACTAGCAGCTCTGTGTCTGTGCTCATTTCTATCAGTTGGTCAAATAAACAGCTCCTCTCTCTTCCTGTAGAGAGGCAGGATTGCTCCCTATCATCAAACTAAAGTAATCCCCCTCAAACAGAACCCCGGGAAAGTTCAGAGAAAACATGCCCAAACCTCAGTTTCGAGGGATAACTTGACACCAAGATTCGGCTGCAGAAACAGAAAGATGCCTCTAAACATAAAACATCAGCAAACCAAGCACTTGTACAAACTTGTCTCTCCCATCCCATGCCTGCTTCTGTAAAACCAACTCAATCTCTCACATTCCATTATCCTGTTTTCTACTGCTTTTTGTGTTCCAATGCTGAAATTCAAGTTCACTTCGTAAAACTTATCTCAAATACCGTGAAACCAGATAGTAAGACATAGCAGGCAGTATTGCACGTCAGAACACACTTTGACCCAAGTTCTAATAAACGGGACATACTAAAAAATATATAAGTTCTGCTAAGGCACAACCAATAAGATACGGATACTGACTAGTTAGCAAAAAACTGATGAATCCTGCACATCGACTACAGTTAATAATGTCTTTAGGAAACTGATTTTTCCTTCTTTCTTTCATTTTTTTAATATCATTTCAAGATTTGGAAATGTGTTTCTCCTTTACTTCTCAGCCATCACAATCTTTCCTGTGATCTTCATGATCTCCAACTCAATAAGAACATTTGTATTATATAACTACGTGTCTACGTCTGTATCTAGGTTCATGACGATGCTTGAGTAAATGAAACTTAATCTGATAGTTGATTTAGCAGGCTGGACTGAATTTCTGCTGCAGTGGGTGAACAACGGCAAAAGGAAAAACAGCACGAATAGTTGAAAATGTCCCACTCCTGTGTAAGTATCATATAGGTGCTCATACCTAGCATTCCGTTTCTGCCTGTATCTACATGAATTTCCTGGGTTGCTTTTAATAGACATCATGTGGCTTGTTTCCACTGCCAAACAGCCCATAGACTTCAGAAAGAAAAGAGCTCTGCTTATCTCACAGGAGGATTTTAAGTATAAATGTGATAACTTGTTATAAGTATTTGATTTTATTGGAGTAAAGGTACCATATAAAAAAAAAAATGTGTGTGTGTGATAGTCCACCGACTCTGGATTTCACACAGTGACCCTGAGATGTGCATATTGTTTCTGGCCTTCTTTCCAGTGGAATGACAGTTTTCACACCTGGGTCTTGTGAGGAGAAGTATACTGGGAAGGATAGTCAGCTGGGAGTGATGGGACCCCAACAATTGTCTTGACTTTACATGTAACTGTTATTCTTGTTAGTTGCTGCGGAGTTGATTCTGACTCATGTGACCTTGTATATACCAGAAAGAAATGTTGCCTGTTCCTGTGCCATCTTCATGATTATTGGTATGTGTCTTAATTACACAGTCCTGCTGTAAAAGAAATATCACAAGTGGGTGGAAGCAAAGAACAGAAATTTATTTTGTTACAATTTGTTGTTATTGTTAGTTGTCACCAAGTCAGCCCTGACTCATAATTACCACTCACTGCTGTCTCATCGATTTTTGCTCATGACAACCCTACAGGTCAGAATAGAACTGGCCAATAGAGTTTCCAAGGAGCTCCTGGTGGATTTGAATGGCTGACATTTTGGTCACAGTGACCCAATATACTACAGAACACAACTGTCCCATCTTATGCCATCCTGACAATCATTGTTATACTAGAGTACAACATTTCAGCTGTTGTGTTAACCCAGCTCATTGAAGGTCTTCTTCTTTTAAGCTAATCTGCTTCACCAAGCAACATGTCCTTCTCCAGGGAGTGATCCCTCTCGATAACCTGTTCAAGGTATGTGAGATGTAGCCTCCCAATGCTCATTTCTAAGGAACGTTCTGGTAGTACTTACGTCAAGACAGACTTGTTCATTCTTTTGGCAGTCCATGGTGTAATCAATATTCTTCATAAACACTACAGTTCAAAGGCATCAATTCCTCTTCAGTCTTCCTTATTCATTGTCCAGCTTTTGTACGAAAAGGAGGCAACTTGAAAATATGACGGATTGAGTCAGGTGCACCTTAGTCTTCAAAGTGACTTCTTCTTTTTTAAAAAAACAAACAAACAAACTTTAAAGGGATCTTTTGAAGCAGATTTGCCCAGTGCAAATTTGATTTCTTGACTGCTGCTTCTGTGAAGGTTGATTGTGGATCCATGTGAAAAGAAATCCTGGACAACCTTAGTCTTTTCTCTGTTTACTGTGATGCTACTTACTGGTCCAGTTGTGAAGATTTTCATTTTCTTTACATTGAAGGTACAATCCATGATGAACACTGTGGTCTTTGAATTTCATCAGTAAGTGCTCCAAGTCCTCTTTACTTTCAGCAAGAAAGATTTTATCATCTACATAATGCAGGTTGTTAATGAGTCTTGCTCTAATCCTGGTAACTTCTTCTTCAGATAGTCAGCGTCTCAGATTATTTGCTCAGCATACATATTGAATATGTATGGTGAAATGATACAACCCCAATGCACACCTTTTTCTGACACCAAACCACACAGTGTATGCTTGTTTTGTTCAACATCTGTCTCTGATGTATGTACAGGTGCCTTGTGAACACAATATGTGTTCTGGAATTCTCATACTTCACAGTCTTGTCCCCTCCACATCTGCCGGTTTGTCATAATTTGGAGACTTGCATGTTGCTGTTATGATGGAGGCTGTGCCACTGACATTCAAATACTGGCAGGATCACCTTGGTGACCAGGCTTGAGCTTAGTTTCCAGACTAAGGTATACTAAAGAGTGATAAGGCAGTCTGCTTCTGAAAAGAATCAGCCAGTGAAACCCTTGTCACAGTTTAGAACACTAAACATCTGAATTCAGGGCACCAGCTCTGGGGGAGAGCTTTGTCTTTCTGTCATCTCTGGCGGGAAGGCCTTTGTCTCTGTTCAGCTGTGCTTCCTAGGTCCCTTGCTGATCCTCATATGGACTAGCAGCTATGTCTACCATCTCTGCCACCTGTGCCTCCTGGCTTCTGTGCCTACTCTTTGTACCTTTCAAAAACTTTTGGCTTCAATCATATCTGACACCAATATGGATTCAGTGCTATAACAATGAAACTCTATTCCCAAACGGAATTACATCTTCAGGTATAAGGATTAGGATTTATGACACATATTTTCAAGGATGCAGAGTTCAATCCTTAACTGTATGTTTGAGTCCCTCATTGTAGCTATTGTGTCAGTGCATCACATCAAGGATTTCTTGTTTTCAGTGTCTACTCTACCAATCACGACGTCTTCTTCTAGTGATTGTTTTTTTCTTACAGCGTGTGTCATTATCCTGGCATCTAAGGAACATTCAGAAACCCTGGTGGTATAGTGTCTAAGTGCTATGTCTGCTAACCAAAAGGTCAGCATTTCAAATCTTCTAGGCACTCTGGAAACTCTATGAAGCAGTTCTACTCCGTCCTATAGGTTAGCTATGAGTCAGAATCAACTTGATGGCTCTGTTTTATTTTATTTCATTTTTTTAAGGAACACTCAAGTTTCATTCTTTGTAAAAGTGATTTGTTCTCTGGAAGTTCCAAGGATATTCAACAGTCTCTTTTAGCACTATGATTTGAACTCACCAATTTTCTAGTCTACTTTTTTTATTATCCAACTTTTGCGTGCATATGAGGTGACTGAAAAGTTTTCTAAAACTTGTTACCTGTCTGGATATCAATTACCTCATGCTTAAACTTAGTAGCACTAGATACTACATCCAAGGAGCTTTGATGGTGAAGTAAGAGGTGAGGCTGCTAATCAAAAGTCATCGCCTCAAACACACCAGCCACTCCTTGGAAACCCTACAGGGCAGTTCTGCTCCTTCCTGTCTGGTTCTAATGAGTTGGAATCAACTTGATGGGAGACAGCAAACAATAACAGACATTAGACAAACCCGAAGGCACTTCAAGTTCTACCATTATGCAGGGTGTATGAGTCAACGAAACCCTTCACATAAGAAAGTAGTAAATTCTTTTTGAAAGAAAATGGAATGGCAATTTGGAAGGAAGTTTCAGAAATATAATTCTCAGCAAATTATTTTTTAGCCTTCACAGGTAACAGAGAATATGAGAAAAGCCTACCTTAACCTATCCAAAATGGTTTTCAGTTACTCTAGCTCATCATACTTCTTCCTTCTGTTCACTTGTAACTCTGTATCTTTTAAAATTTTTCTTATTTGTTTTACCGTCTGTCTCCTCAAATACAACATAAGCTAATACCTGTTTACTGCCTAGAGTAAATGTAGCACATACCAAAGAAAAACAAAAGAAATTCATTGCTGTTGAGATGATTCTGACACATAGAGACCCTATAGGACAGAGTAGAACTGCCCCATGGAGTTTCCAAGAAGTGCCTGGTAGATTCAAACTGCCCACATTTTAGGTAGCAGCCATAGCTCTCTTAACCACTGTGTCACCAAGGTTTCCATCTAGCACATAAACAGACAAAAAAAACAAACCCATTACCATTGAGTCACTTCTGACTCATAGCAAACCTATAGGTCAGGGTAGAATTGTCCCATAGAATTTCTGAGGAGCACCAGGCAGATTTGAACTGCCACCTTTCAGTTATCAGATGTAGCACTTAACCACTGCGCCACCAGTTTCCATCCAGCGGAACCCAGAAAAGAAAGATCGAGTGAAAAACTGAATGTATACAAAAACCATTTAGTCATATGCAGCATAAAGTTAGATGTCTCCTTAAAACAGTGTTGTTGAACAAACACTTGTATATTGAAGGCTTTGTTTCTCTCAGATATGCCCAAAGGGAAGAGGAGAATCAGATCAATAAAAAGTATCTGGAAGTTTTCCCAGTCTAACTCATGTTTGCCAGGTCACTGGAGATGTACATGGCTTAAGTATGATGAGACTTTACAATTACACAAGGAGGAGAGTTTTCTATTTTATATGACACAACATTGGTTCAATAAAAGCTTTGCTTAATCTCAGAGTAATAACTTTTATTGACTGTGGCATAGTTGTAAAATATATACAAGCGAGATGCAAATTTTGGCAGAAAAAAAGAAATCCAGCTGAATGCGTAAATCTGTTTTATGCTCTGCTAATGATATAGACATTATGATTGAATAAATAACTTTCAGAAAATAATTTATATAATGATTTAAAAGAAAAATCAACGCACTGGACAGGGATTTTGCAAATTTTTCTCAGCATCCATAGCTTCTGTAACATGTGGGTGCTATTTGTTGAGTGTGTTTATTTTTAAAGATCCCAAGTTTAGCAGATTGAAAGCTATAGATATCAACCTGCATTGCTCTAGTCCACCCTGGCATAGAACTGCGTGCTGGGTAATTTGTATGTAGGTCATCAGTATTTCTTTCAAGGGAAATGATAATTATATTTTATGTAGTCAGAGAATTCACTGTTCCATGATGTCTTTTCTTGGGTCGTCTAGAGAAGTGATTGTCACACAATGATCCAATAAGCTGTTTGATCTGATTCAGTTTATCCGTAGCATCTGGACCAAACATATCAAGGTCAGGCTGTTTCTGTCTGACATTGGTGGACATGGTCTGACATTGGTGGACATGGCATGCAACACTAAGGGGTTAAAAAAAAGAAAAATTTGTTATATTAAAAAACAGTCCCACATCAAACAAATTTCCATTGCTGTGCATAGAAAGAGCTGAAACGGTCTGAACTGAATAATGTGAACCCAGTGATTTCAAATGACTCTGGTGCCTTGTATGGAGTTGCATAGTTAGTGTGGACACTCAGTCATGTCGATGAAAATCACACTGGTAATAATGTTTCATTAAAGAACTACTGTTTCGTGTTCAGAAAAGTGACCTGAACATGGGGTTTGGGAAAAAATTGTGTAATAGTGAAATGAACAGACAGCTTATGGATCTAGACAGCAAACATAGAGATACAATACAATTTCATCTAATTTCATGTGATTTAAAACAAATGCACAGAACTACAGGGTAGCTATTGCATTTCCTGTCCTCTAGGCAGTCTCAGATTCATTTGTCTTTTTCATGTGTCAGCACTTTTGGTTGAAACTTGCATCATACAAATATTCACTGAACATTCATTGAGCAGATCTCTTCATCCCTTCACTTTCAATCTACTTATATCTAGATCTGTAATTCATTTTACTTAACTGAAGTCACTTGTATGCAGCACAAAACTTGGCATGACCTTTATTGTGTAGGAGACAATAATTTCTTTCTTTTAATTGGAGTAAGCTCTGTATTATTGATTTCTAGTAGAGTCTAATAAGTTATTGTGTTTTCTATTCGTTCCATGTATACTAAATTTTGTTCTCTCAACACTCTTAATTATTTGTTTTCTTCATCATTTTATTTCTTCCATTATCTTGTGAGCCACATACTTTTTTTTAACTGCCTGTTGCCTTATCTATTAAAGCATACAAACTTACTAGAGGCTAATATAAATTAATACCTGTAATACTTGGCAGACAAAGTAAGGATCTTAGAGCTACTTAATGCAATTTATACTTGCTGCCTTTTTGTGCTTATGTTATCATGATATTTAATCCTATATATACTATAAATTTTAGAAGACATTATAAAGATTCAATACTCATTTGGCATTCCAATCTACAGAGTATTCCTGCTATCAGTTCTTTTAACACTGTCACTTCTTTCTATTTGAATATTTTGTTGGCTGTGTGTTTATGAATGAAACCTACTCTCAGTTTGTGTGAAAGGTGTCTTGCCAGCCAAGCTTAATGTTACTTTTATGTTTGGAGAACTCTTTCATTGGTTATAGAATTCTGGAGTGTAGCATTTTTTCCTAGAATCTTAAAGTTTTTTTCCTTGCCTTTGTTGAGAAGTTAACTGTGAATTGTGTTGTTCCTTTAAAAGTGGGTATCTCCAGCTTGACTATTTTTAGAGGTGTTGGTGTCACAGTTAAGTGTTTGACTGGTAACCAAAAGGTCAGCAGTCTGAATCCACCAGTCACTCTTGGGAAACACAGTGGAATAGTTCTACTCAGCATGAATTGGAATTTACTTGATGGCAAGGATTTGGTTGTAGTTGACTGCCTTTATAGTTCTTCTTTGGTGTTAGTTTTCTTTGAGCTTCTTAGGACTTCTTGAATCTGTGGTCTGACATCATTTGACAATTTTGGTCTTTATCTTTTAAATTATTGCTTTGTTTCCATCTTTTATTTTCAAGACTCCCAAAACATATATCCAAAATATTTTCACATTTTCTTGTGTGTCTTAACATTTTTAAAAAAATCCATGTTAAGACAATGTATTCACAATTATTTCTCTTTTGTGCCAGATTAGACATTTTCTTTGGAACTGTATTCCAGTCTACTAATTCTCTCTTTTGCTGTTTCTAATCATTAAGCCCATCTAGTGAATTCTTAATTTTCATTTTTGTATTTTTCTTTTAATTTCTAGAATTATTTGGTTGTTTATTTTATGTGTTCTAACTCCATTTCTATGGCTAATGTTTCCATTTTATCATCCATTGACTTAAACACACTAATCAGGTTAGTTTTAAAATTGGTGATTACTAACCATAGTATCTGGATTATTTGGGTTCCATTTTCTTTGTGAGTGTGTATGTTTGGGTTTATTCATTAGATTCTGGTGTATCAGTTGCTGAAGAAGTGTTTGTTGAATACCAACCATGTTTATAAACTATTAAGAACATAATTTGAGGCTATACCTAACATTACCTTCCCCAGAAAGAGTTCAATTTTGTATGTCACTCTGGAATCCTGGCCACTGGAATTTTGGCTGCCTCTCTTGCTCCCTGAGCTCTTGTATAAATCTAGATAAAGTGAACCCAGGTAGAATCTACCTAATTTAAATCAAGATTTTCTTGGGAATAAATAAAATGCTGTAGAGTTATATAGCTCAGCCAGTCTCCAAAGTTCTGCTGGTACTTGAAATGCATGGTTGATTTCTCAAGGGTTCGTTGAATACCAACCATGTTTATAAACTATGAAGAACATAATTTGAGGCTTTTATCTAACATTATCTTCCCCAGAAAGAGTTCATTTTTGTACATCACTCTGGAATCCTGGCCACTCTCTTGGCTGCCTCTCTTGCTCCCTGAGCTCTTGTATAAATCTAGATAAAGTGAACCCAGGTACACAGATTTTTTTTTCTTATATTTGTTTTCAGTGGTAAGGTTGTCTGAAGTATGCTATCTTTCTTTTGCTTTGAGAGCTTTTAATTAACAAAAGAAAGCAGAAACTGAAATTCTGTATATACACACACTAAATTCACTTAAATACATACAGCTTTGGGTTGACGGATAAATAGTTTTATTATCTCTAACTTTACAGTGAAATTTAACATATACAAATGGAAATCTAAAGTGCCTACTGAAGAAAAAATAAATTAAGAATATGCCTTCATTCTACAATAAATAGAGAAGTTCTTGTCAACACTAGATGGAAGTTATCAAGATATTCCTATACTGAAGAAACTATTTCCTAAAGAGAAACTCAAATTTCCCACCACCCAAATTAATTTAATTGGAAGATTAAAACCTTTAAATACTATTTGCTAAAAAAACTCTTCAATTTTATTAATTTCTTTCAAAATGGAATCAGCATTGTTTTTATTTATAAATAAATGCTATCAAAAGACCATAAAATATAGCTAAGTGTAGAGAAGAAATAAAATTAGCTGTAATCATATTCTTATAAAACAGCCTTAATATATCCATCACTTATGACTAAAATGGGTTGTTCTGGGGTAAGAGAGGAGTAGTTTGGGACTGAAGTTAAAGGAATACCAGTTTAAAATGTTATTGCTATAATGTAATGGGCACAGAATCAAGGAAAGAAAAGTTATCATGATGCCACCTAACTTACTAAATTATAATACTGAATTGCAGGCTACAGCCTATTTTTGAGGACTTTAAGCCAGTAAAGTCAAGCCTTCAACTCTTTTATTGATTGTGAGTTATTTAGTTTCTTCTAGCATTCAGTGTCAACAGACACTGATTTTTTTTTTTTTTTTTAAAAGAAACAAGCCCGCTACCATCAAATCAGTTCTAACTCATAGCTACACACTATAGGACAGTACAGAACTGCTTCATTGAGTTTTCAAGGAGACCCTGGTAGATTTGAATGGTCAACCTTTTGGTTAGCAGAAGTAGCACTTAGCCCACTACACCACCAGGGTTTCCCTCTAAAGACTGTAGCATAGAAAATACCATGGATCACTTCTGCCCATCACTTAGAGTTACTGTGAGCTGAGACTGACTCAATGACGCCTTACAACAACAGTGTCAGTACCTGACTCAGCTTCTCCTAAACATGGCCATTTGAAGTAGTGTTTACAAAGGTAGAGACAGAATGTGAAGACAGGGAAACATGGATACTTCTTAATTTAGTATATAAAACTCTGGTACTACCATAACCCATCTTGCCAGCACTGGAATAGTAAAAGTATAAAAACAAATTCACTACAACAAAGCCAGATTTAGTCATCCCGCTGCTGTGGAATGTCAACCTGAAGATCATTCATTGCTTATTATTTCTCTACTGGAGGAAAAAAAAAATCCCAAAAAGTACAAAAAGAAAAAGAAAAAAAAAAAAAGAGAAAGCTTTTCTCAAAATTGTCTGCCAGAAAATATAGTTTAAAGTAAATCAATGCTTTATTGTAAAATATTTTGCTAGTTGTTTCATCTATGGGCAAAACCCTTGAGAAATCAACCATGCATTTCAAGTACCAGCAGAACTTTGGAGACTAGCTGAGCTATATAACTCTACAGTAGTTTATTTATTCCCAAGGAAATCTTGATTTAAATTAGGTAGATTCTACCTGGGTTCACCTTATCTAGATTTACACAAGAGTTGGAGAAGTAATTCAAGCAATTCTAAGATGCCATCTTGTCAAGAAGTAAATCAAGGTGATTTTCATAAGCCAGTTTTATGTAGGAGGTCTTGTAGTTTTACAGACTGCATGCTATTTCTTCACATCGTACGCTGTCGAGTTGATTCCAACGCATAGTGATCCTGACTGTAGAACAGAATGGAAGTGCCTTCAAAAATTTCCAAGGCTGTTAAGTGTTCTCAGGAGGAGACTGCCACATCTTTCTGGGGCTTTCAGTTAGCAGCCTAGTGCTTAACTGTTACATTACCAGGACTCTTGGTAATGAGGACCAGAGATGCCAATGATCAAGGAGAGAAGACAGAAGCAAATCAGTATGCAACGGCTGGCACGTGAGACACTACCTGGTTTCTGGACTCACAGACTTTTTCTTTCTTTCTTTTTTTAAAATTAAATTAGTCTTCAACAGGGAAGAAAGAAAGAAAACAAGAAAGAAGGAAAGAAAGAAGAAGAAAGAAAAAGAAATCCACTGCCTGAAAAAAAAACCAATCAATCAATCAATCAATAAAAAAGCAAAATCAAAACCAAACCCAGGGCTGTCAAGTTGTTGCTGACTAACAGTGACCCTACAGAACAGAATAGCACTGCTCCATAGGGTTTTCAAGGAGTGCCTGGCAGATCTGAAGTGTCACTGAAGTGCCAGCTTTTTGGTCAGCAGCCATAGCACTTAACCACTATGCCACATAGGAATAGATAATTTTTATTTCATCTTTGGAAATTTCACCTGTAACAACATCTTTTCTTAATATCTAATCAAAGCCACATTGGAAATCTTACCGTTATTGCATTGGGGATTGACGGAAAACTTCAGAAGTTGTTTAGTCTAAGGTAGTGGTTGTCTTGCTGCACGCATCAGACCCCTGCCTCAACATTGCTCTGAGGCTGTCTCAAAGCTCTGGCCAGAGTTAAAGAGGAACTGTTTCCTTAGGCAGTGCTCGTAACCACCCTCACACCCATGCTCTTGAATCTCAGACATTTGAGTTGCCAGACCAGGAGAGTTTTCAAAAACATGTGTTTTTTTTTGTTGTTGTTGTTGTTGTTTTTTAAATGAAAGACACAGAATTACCTACCTTTAACTTTACAAAATAAAGTCATTTTAAATATACCATCTAGCACAAAATTTTTGTAACAACTTGTCATGGGTTGAGTTATGTCCTCCTAAAAATGTGTGTTTCAGTGAGACTGGACCCTGCTTCCTGGTACTGATTTTCCTGTATGTTGTAAATCCTGTCTCTAGGATGTTAATGAGAGGATGGCAGGCAGTTGTGTTGGTGGGTAGGACTCATCTGTAAATTGCATTATGCCTTGAGGCAACCTCTTGGGATACAAAGGAAAGGGAAGGAAGCAGAGAATTGGGGTCCTTAAACCATCAGGAAAGAAGCAGTACCGGGAGCAGAACATGTTCCTTGGCCTGGCAGTCCAGGGGAAGATACACTAGAAGGACCTTTCTCCAGAGCCAGAAGAGAAAGACTGCACTGGGAGCACAGGTCCTGAATTTGGACTCTTAGCCTACTTTTCTGTGAGCAAACAAATTTTGTTAAAGCCATCCAGTTGTGGTATTTCTGTTATAGCAGCACTAGCTGACTAAGACACAAACAACCTCAGAATAAAGGAAAGTCTTTCTCAAAAAAGAAGAGTTGAAATCAAACATACACTCTCCTTAATTTTTCCACTTTGACTTCAACCAGGACCACAAAAAAAAAAAAAAAAAAAAAAAACCTGGTCCTAGATGGGTGGCATAATGATAATTGTTCTTTTAAACTCATAAAGAAAAAGTTTGAAAAACTGCTGGGAAGAAGCACCTGGCATCTTCTGCTACTGTTTTCAAATGATATAATATCTTTCTAAATTAGTTTTTTTAGGGGATGAGCTGGAAGTATATGAGCTGTTTTTTCATATCCCATTAACTATACTCAAAAATGTATCTACCAGGCACCTCCTAATTTGCCAGGCACTACCTGCACTATGGAGAGCCTGGTGGCACAGTAGTTAGGTGCTACAGATACTAACCAGAAGGTCATTAGTTCAAGTCTGCCAGATGTTCCTTGGAAACTCTACGGGGTAGTTCTACTGTGTCTGTGGGGTCAGTACAAGTCAGAATTGACTTGATAACAGTGAGTTTTTTGGTTTATCTACACTGTGGAAACTGATGGCATAGTGGTTAACCGCTATGTCTCCTAACCAAAAGGCTGGTAGTTCAAATCTGACAGGCACTCCTTGGAAACTCCATGGGGCAGTTCTACCCTGTCTAATATGGTTGATATGAGTCATTGTTGACTTGACAACAGTGGTGTATCTAGACTGTAATAGGGAGTTACATTTTGGGTGCATGTTTCTTCGTTTCCATATATGTACACATACAGGTATATATATATATATATATATATATATATATATATATATATTAGGATTGGACCTGTAAATAGATGCACATTTGTTGGAAAAGAGGATATAAGAAACCTATGAAGGCACGAGAAAAACTACCAGTCGTCCTAAATAGACTTCTGCTGATTGTATGTTGGAGAGACTTTTGATTTCAGAATTTCAAATATGGAAACTCAGAATAAGACTTAAGAAGAAGAGTATTCAATGATATAATGGTGGAAAAAAAACAGAAGCTATAGCATAGAAATATAAAGGTAGGGTGAAAAATGGGAGAGAATGCTGAAGAAAAGATGAATTCATAATAGAATGATTGACAAGTACACTGATTCTAACATGAACTCACATTTGGGTTCAGATTCAGTCATTTTGTGTCCAGGACATTTTTACTTGTGTTCTAGTATAGGAACAGTCATAATCTCATGGAATCCAGAGTCATGAGTTTTGGCTTTGAAATATATTTCTGGGAGTATATTAATAAGATAATATGGGACTTCTTTCCTTTAAACAAAATGCATACCCTAAATTAAAAACCTGTTCTAATATAAAATGTATTTTAAAAATCCTATTGATCACTTGCATATGATATTCCATATATAGCACATAAAATGCTGAATATAATATTAGGCACTAATATTAGTCTCATCAATTTCCTTACCTGTAAAATGACAACTAATTATAGCATTACCTTCCAGAAAAGTTAACAGAATTAATCCAGATAATTCAGATCAGTTGTGTAGCAGAGTGACTCATTCAAGAACTCATTAAATGTGAGCTGTTTTTACGGACTTAAAATAATCCTGGAAAAAAGGTTATTTTCAAATGAGTAAACTGAGGCTAACAGAAGCTAAAGTAACTCCTAAGAAGTTAAGCCACTTTGTGAAATGGTAACTACATTACTTGAGTTTTTTCTTTTGGGGTTTTATTATTCTTTCACTGGAATCAATGTGCTGGTGGCTGAGACACTGCAGTTCATGCAAAGAATAACTGAAAAAAAAGATGACAACTAATAGTAAACACCAACCAAATCCACTGTGGCTGAGTAAATTCTGATGCATAGCAACCCTATAGGATAGAGCAGAACTGCCTCATCAGGTTTCCAAGTAGTAGCTGGTGGATTCAAACTACTGACCTTTTGGTCAGCAGCTGAGTTCTTTAACCACTGCACCATCAGCAGGAGGTATAAGAGAAGTTAAAAAAAAAGAAAAGCAACGAAAATTAGAATGACAGTTAATGATATTGAAAACACTTTAGGATTGATCCACATACAACAAAATTGTGGTGGTGGTTAACTGACAGAGGTTTCCAACATCTAAATGCTAGATTTGATACAAGAGTTCTTACAGAATTCTGAAAAATCGTTATAAACTAAGGATGAATCAGCTTTTTTCACCGGCTCATATGTTTCAAATATATTTGGGACAGTTCAGGTTGAGTTAAATATAGGTCAGTACCAGTTACATAGTTTTAATCAGCCTAATACTATGTTTAATATTTATGTATAAATGAAATATCATATCCAAAATTATCAGTGCACTTAACTGAATTTGAATAATTAGAACTGTAATTTAGCTTAGGAGACCCATTTGGGAAGGAAAAGCACTACATCATCCTATTATACTCTCAGAGATATTAATAATGTAGCACAAAGACTGTCTTGTGAAAGGAAAATATTTCAGGCAAATATTTCTCCATGGTTTCTGGAAACAGAATGATACTGTGTCCACATCACAGAAAGTGTCACTATCATTCGTAAACTTGATGGTTCTAGGTTCCTAACACAGTGTGTCTTTTCTGCTGCTGATCTTGGTGATTTCTTGTAGAAGAAACAAACTATGAGGTGGTTGGCTGCTTTTGATTTCACTCACATGTGCACACACACACACACACACACACACACACACACACACACACACACCCCACATACACTCTGAAGTATACTATTCTTTTTATATGTTCATGAGGCATTAAAACGATTAAAAGAGTCACTGTCTAAGACTAATCTGGAGCATAGCTTCACACAAAAATATGTCTATATACACATTAGCGCATACTGGATTTTAACACATCACAGCTGGGGAAGGGCCCCTCCACATAAAAGTGGTCACACTTGAAGACACAGATACGACTGCACACAGAAAGTAAAGGGAAGGAAATGGGGCATTTTCTGGGAAATAAGAAATGACTCTTTGCCGCTCTAACTTAGTTTTATGTTCACGTAGTCCCTTCCTGACCCTTTTCTCCTCTCTCAAGCTTGCATGAGCACTAAAGAAAAAGAAATTTATATGTAAGCCACAAAGGTAGTTTCCACCAACTTTAGCACAGGTAGAAGAGTTATTGGGAACAGGGTGAACACTTTATGTTTTGGGTGTGTAAATATGTAGACCAATTCCTGTTAGTTCCATTATGACTCATAGCAACTCTGTAGGACAGAGTAAAACTGCCCCACAGAGTTTCCAAGGAGCACCTGGCAGAAATGAACTGCTTTGGGTTAACAGCCATAGCACTAACCACTATACCACCAGGGTTTCCTGTGCATATATGCGTGTGTGTGTGTGTGTGTGTGTGTGTGTGTGTGTGTATGCCTTTCTAATCTGCTATTTTCAAGGACCTTGAAATTTTTGATGGCCTATGAGAATTTAAAAGAACTTTCTACAAAGCTGTTGTTATTATCTGCTGTCAAGTTGGTTCCAACTCATAGCGACCCTATACATCAGATTAGAACTGCCTCATAAGAGTTTTGAAGGAGCACCTGACGGATCTGAACAGCAGACTTCTTGGGTAGCAGCTGTAACACTTCACCATTATGCTACTAGGGTTTCCTCTATAAAACTAGAGCTCTTAAAATCAAATTGATTGGCTATAGAATACAAAAAGAAAACCACAGAATCCAAATGAATAAGTGTTTAATTAAATGTCTTCAAGACAATATAATGTTGACTTCATTAATTATTAAATTCATTAAAAGTTTGAGTACACATAAAAACAGTTTGGTGGCTGAATTTTCTCACTTGGCAAGAATTTCCAAATCAGTAGAAAGCTGAAAAGTCGGAGTCAATGATAAATTAATCTCAATTACGCCAAGACAAATAATTTCAAAAACAAAACTATAATACAGCTTTCCAAAAAAATTGCAATAAATACTTAGCATGGAAAGTGGCTACACGTTCATACATTTGCTGTGACGTGCACAGTAGCTTCCAAAGGGGTTGGCCGAGTTCTTAAATGCGTTACACTGAGAATGTCACGGTCTTCTGTGTGATGACAGACAAGAAAAGAATATTTGACTCCTGTGTCACTTCTTTAAATTTTGTTAAATGAAGGGAGGTCCTAGATCTTGTACTCCGGAAGCAGTCTCTGGGACACACGTTATGTGGAGAAGCCTTCTGGGGCTGGTGGGGATGTTCTCTGCTGGTGTTCATGCTTAAAGTGCTCAGCTGCTAACTGAAAGGTTAGGGGTTTGAGTCCACCGAGAGGTGCCTTGGAAGAAAGGCCTGCTGATCTACTTTCCAATAATCAGCCAATTAAAACCTTGTAGGGACAGGTCTACTGTGACATATGTGGGGTGACCACAAGGGAGAAGTCAGCTTCGAGGTAACTATTTTCCTCCCCTCAGGAGATGCACCAGTACAGAAGTGTAGGAGGTAGATTAAACACAGGGAGAAATTGTAATGAGGTAACAACAGAGGATTCAGCCAATTGGACAACGAGCTCAGGAGCTGGGATAGCGTGCCTTAATTGCACTGAATTCCAGTAACTGACAGGACTTTTGAATCTCAGTATCAGTTACTGATCACGCATCCCCCCCCGGAAGGAGCATAACCTCTTTGCTGCTGAGGTAAATTCACAGAAAGGGCATCTAAAGGGATCAACAGAGCATATGCTGAAGGGAGTACTAGATTACCTCACCTCAAAAGTCAGGCTGTATGTCGCCTTACAGACAAAGGTAAATCAGACAAAATTACAATTTCATCCAGTTCATGAGTATATAAGATAAATAAGTTGGTAGTGACATAGTCCATCACCAATCTCTGTTTGTCCTACTGTGGTAGCTTGCATATGGCTATGATGCTGGAAGCTATGCCACTGGTATTCCAAATACCAGCAGGGTCACCCAGGGTGGATGTGTTGTAGGAGAATGTCCACATAAAGACAGACTAGGAAGTAAAGCCTAGTCATTCACTTCTAAAAATTAGCCACTGAAGACAGCAAGAATCACAGAAGGATACTGTCTGATGTCATGCTGGAAGATGAGCATCTCAGGTTGGTTGCAAAACTGAATCTACTGCTGTTGAGTCAATTTTGACTCATAGCAAACCTAGAGGACAGAGTGGAATTGTCCCACAGGGTTTCCAAGGAATGGCTGGTGGATTCAAACTGACAACCTGTTGGTTAGTAGCTAAGCTGTTAACCACTCCACCACTAGGGCTCCAGGGCCCTTGAAAATGATCATGAAGGTGGTCAAGGATCAGGCGACAGTGCTGATCTGTTGTACACAGTGTTGCCATGACTTGGAGGCCCCTTGATGGCAGCTAACAATAAATGATGTAACCAGAAAAAAACCAACCCCAAATGCCCTCAAGTCAATTCTGACTCATAGTGACCACATAAGACACAGTAGAACTGCCCCATAGGATTTCCAAGGAGCACCTGGTTGATTCAAACTGTCGACCTTTCAGTTAGTAGCTAAAGTTCTTAACCAGTGTGCCACTAGGGTTTCCAACTAGATAAAGATGCCCTTAATTTCAACTTAAGTTTTCTATTTGTGACCAATACCTAGTTAGAATCTGTGCAATAAAAATGGTCAAGAATTTCTCGGGGGTAGAGTCAGGATGGCAGACTAAGCACACATCTCCTTATATCCTCTGGAAACCAAGACCTGAACTGATAATCACACGGAGCCTTCTGGTCACCTAATGAGCCCCCAGGACATGGCACAGGGATGTTAATTTGTACTTCATACGACTGAATGAAAAACCTCCCTCTTCTCTTTAGCTGACTCCCACTCCTGGCTAGCCCTGGCTCTCACGGACTGAAGGTAAGTGCACCATTTTGAGTTTTTTTTTCCTCTGTCTTGGCCTGCAGGCAGATCTGGGTCTTGCCTAGTGGCTAGACTCAGATGCACTGCTGGTGGGATAGGGAGGCCAAATTGCCATATTTTGAGAGCCAGGCTTAGGACTCTGTTCATCTAGCCACTTTGGGGCTGTCTTTTTAGCTCTGCCACAGCATGGTTTGTATGGAACCGCAGTGACTGTGTGCGGGACGCCATGTTGGATACAGAGATTTTAGCGAGACCTAATTCTTAGCCTGGGAGCCAGCGCCTGCAAACAGGACAGTGCTTCTCCTACAGCAAAGCAATAGTTTACACAGTGTCACCTACAGTGGAAGCCTGGCAACAGAGGTGGAAGAATCACTACCTCTTGGCACCTTTAGCCCCTCTATCTGCCAACCAAGTGGAGGGTGTTATCTTAGATACAGTGGCGGCAGCTGGATCTATTTCTTAGCTTGGGAGCCAGACCCTACCCACAGAAGAGTACTTTTCTACCAGAAAAGCAGTAGTTTACATAGTGTCACCTAAGGCTGGGCCCAGGCAGCAGAGGCAAACAGGGAAGCAGCATTGTTGTATTCTGAACTAGTTTGTATCATCTGGGGTTGGACACAGAGGTCCTTACTTTGCCAGTTGGGAAGAGGGACCTCTACACCTGAAAACCTGACTGACTTGGGAAGTGGTCAGATACCTTTGGTTCTACATTTTAAGACAGCCTAGAGAAACATCGCCGGCACTTGGCTTGGCTTTAGAGAAACATCTGTAATCCACCCTCACAGAATCTCTCTCACCCTTTACTTACTCACATGAAACCCAGAAAGCAACAGATGCTTGTGGCATACAAGAAATCACCCATGGCTTCAGAAGGCTCCCAAACAAAACAACCAAGGAGTTTTCTGAATGAAGAAACTTTTCTAAAATCATCAGAAAGTGAATATAAAATGATTATATACAGAGCTCTTCTAGACCTTATACAAAATGCAGCAGAACAACAGGAAAAATTAAGCAAGCTGTTCGATCTGATGAAACACCAGTACTCTAACATCCAACAGATCAAGAACAAAATCAAAGACATAGAAATTTCAATTCAAAGCCAAGAAAACAGAACAGAACAAATGGAAAAAACAATTTCTGACTTGGAAGATAGAGCTACTGACGCCAACGTCCATAAGCAGAAATCAGAAAAAAGAAACAAGAAAAATGAAGAAGCATTAAGAAGCATGTGGGACTCTATTAAGAGGAACAACCTTTGATTAATTGGAGTCCCTGAACAGGACGAGACATCTCAGAACACAGAGAATGTTGTTACTGAGCTGCTGACAGAAAACTTCCCAGAAATCATGAAGGAAGAGAGTATAGATATCCCAGATGCATATTGTACCCCACCCAATATAGATCTCAAAAGAAAGACTTCAAGACATATTATAATCAAGCTTAACAAAATGAAAAATAAGCAACAACTCTTAAAGGCAGCAAGACTCAAAGCAAAGCTAACATTCAGAGGCAAACCCTGTAGCCTTTTGTCATATTTCTCAGCAGAAACCATGCTGGCACAGAGACAGTGGCATGACACATTTAAAGTCTTGAAGGAGAAGAACTTCCAACCAAGAATTATACATCCTGCAAAACTGTCTTTCAAATATGAAAATGAAATTAAGACATTCCCAGATAAACAGAAACTCAGAGACTTGGTAAAAACCAAACCAAAACTACAAGAAATATTGAAAGAAGTTCTTGGCTTTGGCTTAGAAGAACAAAACCACTAACTTTATGTTTTAAAATGACACATTATTCAGAATTCTACTCAGATAGGGAAGGCTCCAAATTCAATCACAGCTTTAATACTGAAAGAAACAATCCAGTGATTATCACGAAAAATACGATGTCTTGTACTACAGCCATTATAGTCCTTCCAGATGGAGAGGAAGGTGACAAGACAGGCAGTAATTAAAATTGGGATTATATATCGTTTATTAAGGGGGACTGTAGGGGCAGCTGTAAAACACAACAAAGATGTATCATACCATATCAAGAAATATAACACAGGAGTCTCAACACCTACAGAAACAGCTCTGAAAAAGGTGAAAAATCAACTCACAAAAAAGAATGTCAGAGAACAGCCTAATAATAACAACAGAGAAAACATCAACACAAAAATAAACATATCACAATGGTAGCACTGAATGCATACCTGTCAATAACTACATTGAATTTGAATTGACTGAATGCTCCAGTAAAGAGACACCGAGTGACATCTTGGATCAAAAGACATGACCCATCCATATGTTGTCTACAAGAAACACACTTGAGACTTAAAGATAGGAACAAACTGAAAATTAAAGGATGGAAGAATATATATCAAGCTAACAATGAACAAAGAAGAACAGGGGTGGCAATTCTAATCTCAGACAAAATCGATTTTAATGTAAAATCCACCATCATGGACAAAGATGGACACTATTTATTGCTGAAAGGTTCAGTACACAAGCAAAACTTAACTATATTAAATATTTATGCACCTAATACCAGAGCTGGCTTGGCAATATCAGAGCACCTGAATACGTCAAAGAAACACTGACTACACTCAAAAAAGAGTTAGATTACTACACAATAATAGTGGGAGACTTCCACACTCCACTATCAATACTGGACAGATCATCTAGAAAAAAGCTTAATAAAGATACAGAAGACCTTATTGCCACAATAAACCAATTAAACCTCATCGATATATACAGAACCTTCTACCCATCAGTGGACAACTACACCTTCTTCTCCACTGCACATGGAACATTCTCCAGAATTGACCATGTGTTAGGACATAATGCAATTCTCAACAAAACCCATACCACTGAATTAATGGAAAGCATTTTCTCAGATCATAAAGCCATAAAAGTCGAAATCAATAGCATAAAAAACATAGAAAGTAGAACTCTTTGAAACTGAGCAATGTCTTGCTCAAAAAACCATGGGTTATAGAAGAAATCAAGGATGAAATAAAGAAATTCATGGATTCCAGTGAGAATGAAAACACTTCCTACCAGAACCTATGGTATACAGCCAAAGCAGTGCTAGTGGTCTGTTTTTCTCCATAAAGGCACACATCTGGAAGGAAGAAAGAAACCAACTCAAGGAACTAACCCTACAGCTTGAACAAGTGGAAAAGAACAACAGAGGAACCCCTCAGGCACCAGAAAAAATCAAATCATATAGATTAGAGCAGAGCTAAATGAATTAGAGAATAGAAAAACAATTGAAAAACTTGAAAAGACAAAAAGCTGGTTTTTTGAAAAGATCAACAAAATTGACAAAAAAAAAAAAAAAAAAAACTGGCTAAACTTGCTAAAGACAAATAGGAAAGGAAACAAATAACCCAAATAAGAAATGAGAAGGGAGTTCTCACCACAGATCCAACAGAAATCAAAAATATCATAACAGAATACTATGAAAGACTGTACTCTAACAAATTGGAAAACCTAGAGAAAATGGACAAATTCCTTGATTCACATCACTTACTCAAATTATCAGAAAGTGAAGCAGAACAACTTAAGAAACCCATCACAAAGGAAGAGACTGAAAATGTCATAAAAAAACTGCCAACCAAAAAAGCCTGGGCCCAGATGGTTTCACTGCAGAATTCTACCAAGCTTTTAGAGAAGAGTTATCTCCAATACTACTGAGACTATTTCACAGTATAGAAAATGATGGAGTACTCCCAAACTCATTCTATGAAGCCAGCATAACCCTGATACCAAAACCAGGGAAAGACCCAACCAAAAAAGGAGAAGTACAGACAGATATCACTCATGAATCTAGATGCAAAAATCTTCAACAAAATTCTTGCTAATAGAATACAACAACATAGCCAAAAAATAATCATTCATGATCAAGTTGGATTCAGACCAGGGATGCAAGGCTCGTTCAACATCAGAAAAAAAAATTAATGTGATTAACCACATAAATAACACAAAAGACAAGGATCACCTGATTTTGTCCATTGGTGCAGAAAAGACATTTGATAAAGTCCAACACCCATTCATGCTAAAAACTCTTAGCAAACTAGGCATAGATGGAAAATTCCTCAATGCAATAAGGGCCATTTATACAAAGTCAACTGCCTACATCATCTTGAATGGACAGAGACTGAAGGAGTTTCCCTTGAGGACAGGAACTAGACAAGGATTCCCACTCTAACCTCTCCTATTCAACATTGTACTAGAAGTTCTAGCCAGAGCAATTAGACAAGACCAAGAAATAAAAGGCATCTGCATCAGCAAAGAAGTTAAAGTCTCCCTGTTTGCAGATGATATGATTGTATACACAGAGAATCCCAAAGAATCTATAAGTAACCTACTCAAACTGATAGAAGAGTTCAGCAAAGGCTGAGGACACAAGGTAAATATAAGTAAATCAGTAGGATTCTTTTATACCAACAACAAGACTGTTAATGAAGAAATCATCCAATCAATACCATTTACTATAGCCCCTAAGAAGATAAAGTACTTAGGAATTAATCTAACCAGAGACCTTTACAAAGAGAACTACAAGCCCTTACTACAAGAAACTAAGAGAGACTTAGATAAATGCAGAAACCTACCCTGCTCATGGGTAGGAAGACTTAACATTGTGAAAATGTTTATTTTACCCAAAGCAATCTACTTATATAATGCAATCCCAATACAAGTTCCAGCATCATTTTTTAATGAGATGGAGAAACAAGTCACCAATTTTGTTTGGAACAGAAATAAGCCCCGGATAAGTAAGGTACTACTAAAGAAGAACACACTGGGAGGCCTCTCATTACCCGACCTTAGAACACAGCACACTGCCACAGTGTTCAAAACAGCCTGGCACTGGTACAAGAACAGACAGATCGATCAATGGAACAGAATTGAGACCCCAGAGATGACACTATTTGCCTGTGAACAGTTGGTATTCGACAAAGGCCTTAAGACATACAACTGGTGTAAAAACAGTATCTTCAACAAATGGTGCTGGCAAAATTGGATATCCATCTGCAATAAATTCAAACAAAATCCATGTCTTTCACCTTATACAAAACCCAACTCAAATTGGATAAAAGACCTAAATATCAAATCTAAAATGATAAAGTTCATCCAAGAAAAGGTAGGAACAACAATGGAAGTTTTAATACACAAAATAGAGAGACTTCAAAATCTGTCAAACAAACCACAATCAACAGAAGAGAAAATAGATAAATTGAAACTATTAAGAATCAAACACTTTTGCTCATCCAAAGACTTTATTAATAGAATTAAAAGGCCACTTACAGAACGGGAAAAAATATTTGGTAACTCTATGTCAAACTGATGCCTGATCTCCATAATCTATAAGGTATTACAAAATATCAATAGAAGAAGATAGATCATCCAATTAAGCAACGGGCTAAGGAGATGGACAGACATTTTTCTAAAGAGGAGATCTAGGCAGCCAAAAAACACATGCGGACATGTTCACGATCTTTTTTTATTAAAGACATTCAAATCAAAATGATAATGAGATACTATCTCACCCCAGCAATATCGGCCATGATCCAAAAAACACAAAACAACAAATGCTGGAGAGGCTGTGGAGAAAATGGAACTCTCCTACACTGTTGGTGGGGTTGCAAAATGGTGTAGCCTCTTTGGAAAGCAATCAGGCGTTTCCTTAAAAAAATGTATATAGATATACCACTTGACCCAGTAATTCCACTACTTGTAATATATCCTACAGAATTAAGGCCATTCACACCAATGGACACATGCACCAGAATGTTTATGGCAGTGCAGTCCATGATAGCAAAGTGATGGAATCAACCCAGATGCTGAGCAACAGAGAAATGGATAGGTAAACTATGGTATATATACTCAATGGAGCACTATGCAATGATAAAGAATAATGATGATTCCAGGAAACATCTCATAACGTGGTTTCAACTGGAAGACACTATGTTGTGTGGAAGTAGTCAGCAACAAAGGGACAAATACTGTATGAGACCTCTACGATAAGATCTCAAAAACAGACTTATGTATAGAAGAAAAGACTCTTTGACGGCTGCAAGGGAGGGGAGGGAGGGCGATGTGGGCATGGTTTAGATTAGATAGTTGGTAGAAATTCAGTTGGGTGAAATCAGTGATGGCACATATTAGAAATAAGAACAATATAAAGTGGACTTCAGCATAACTTGAATACTCCATCTTAACCCAATATTGCAAGGATAGAGTAGCTGGGGCAGGGGGCGGGGGACCATGCTCTTAGGCAAAATGGAGGCTGATTGGTGCAACCAGTGTTTTGCTAAGAGGGCTCTCTGCACCCCACAGTGGTGAGTGGCATCTGGGGTCTTAAAAGCTGCCAAACTGCCGTCCGAGGGCACAGCAAATGGTCCCAACTCAGCAGGAACGGATGCTCACTGAGGACCAAAATGACATGGGGTAAAGACAACCCAGAAGATAGAGAGACCCACATGAGTGGGTGCCTACATTGACTTGGGACTGGAAGAACCAGATTGTGCCTGGCCACCAGCAGTGATAGCCACTAAGGAGCTCACTAAGTTGAGTCTCACTGGCAACACAAGAATTAAAAGGGGTGCTCCCTGAGATCTCCACTAAAATAAAATACTGCAGTTGATGTTCCAGCAGCTTCGGGATTCCCCTGGGAGCACGGTCCCTAACCCTGATGCCACCCTTGCCCATACATCATAATTAAGATCCACTCTTCTGACACGAATGGATTGGATTTGGTGATGCAGAGTGACCATATATTGGATGCACTTTATGACTCTATGCATCTATAGCATATCATCCTGCTGACTTCTGGCTGGAGTAAGGGGAGTGGATGGAGAGAAGGGGAAAGGAGACCATTGGGAGGATGAGACATGTATGGAGCAGAGAAGAATAATGTGCTGCCACCAGGCAGGGAGAGCAGTGGAAGCTGCATATAGGTGGGCGCGTAAATTTATATGGGAATGTGCACTTTCACTCAGTCATAATAAAAAAAAAAGAATTTCTTGTTATTCTAAATTTAAGACTAGTGGCATTTTACACATAATAGATATATGAAGTTCTGGATTTAGTCAATTTGATCTAACTTCATCAAACCATAATCCATAGCTATGGTATAATAAGAATCTATTGAGCTTCTGTTACTGTGCTAGAGCCCTGAGTACATCCTGTTACTTTTTCTCAATAACCCTCTGCCAAGAAGTTGGGTCCAACTCTTAGTGACCCTATAAGACACAGTAGAACTGCTCCATAGAGCTTCCTAGGAGCCTGTGACAGGTTTGAACTGCCAGCCTTTTGGTTAGCAGGTGTAGCACCTAACCATTACCCCATCAGTATTTCTCAATAGTGACACTGAAATTCCTACTTCATAGAATAGGAAACTATACCTAGAGAGTGTAAGTAAGTTGCCCAAATTCATGTAACAGATGAATGACAGATTCTATTCCAGATTTCTTTGACTCCAAAGATTCTGCCCCTACCTACCATGCTGTCACAGTAGTCCAGAATTAGGTTTTATTTTAAAAATCCTGTAGACTGTTTTAAAAAATAATGTGAAATTGTTGTGTCCAATGGATGTTAACAAGAGCTACATGTGACTATTAATTACATTATAGAAGTTGCTAGCAACTATGCATCACGTGGCGTTTGCAGTGTGTTACCTGATTAACTCTTCGCAGCTCCTGGTATAAATATTGGCATAGTAAGGTACATAAGGGGTTGGGAAATTTCCACTGTGACTCCGTAGTCTCTTATGTAGTCATAAAGCTCTATGTGTCTTCAGGTTAAGCGTTGACATGCTATGTTTGAAGTCCTTGTATACTACCCTTTTTTAAAGAAAGCGTCATCTTTGACATGAATTCCTAGACACCAACATCAATGATTCAGCCATCTAGAAAATTTCACTGACTATAAATGAACAGAATCTGAGAGTGTTACTTTTAAGCAAGGGTAATATGTTGGCCTTTATCCCTAACATAAGGAAGACAAGTGTACTCCAAACGACACACACAGTAGCAAAATGTGGTAAGGTATTTGAAGAAGGCCACTTAAAGCAAAGAACAGCAGAAAGCGCCAGTGCTTAAGGATTATTGTTTTGATCTCTCATCAAGAGTCATCCAAAGAGATCTCTACCTCTATAAAAATATCAACATTGTATTTTCTGAGATGCTTAAGTACTTTTAAGCCCGTGTCTTACAGATTTTTTTTTAAGTCTGTAGGATGGAGAATACCTTTAATCAACCATTTTCAGCACATGCAAGAGATTATACTTTTCCCTGAAAAGACTTTTTTAAAAAGATTTTCTCTTTTCTGTTGTATAGTCAAACACCAAAGGAATATTGACTGAAGTCATGTGTCAGTAATTTTCTAATTATTTAATTAGGCAACAAAAAATTTGTGGCTGCTTACAAACCTGAGAAGTATGTATTTAGAGATTTTTTAAAATCAACATTTAATCTAAAGGGACTTTCTGCCCTGTAGTGGTACGTGTTAATGATCAAGGCTGTGGAGAAGGATGGAAATAGGCACGTATCACCTTTAAATTGTTTCACAACCACAAGAAGAATTGACACCTTTAAATTATGGTGTTTGAGAAGAGTATTGAATATACCATGAATTGCCATAAAATAGAACAAATCTGCCTTGGAAGTACAGCCAGAGTGCTCCTTCGGAAGGAGAACGGGGAGACTTCCTCTTACTTGCTTTGGACATGCTATTCAGAAGGACCAGTTGCTGGAGAAGGGCAGCATGCCTGGTAGAGCTCTGCTCAGCGAGAAAAGAGGAAGACCCTCAAGAAGACGGATTGACACAGTGACCCCAACAACTGGCTCACGTGCAGCAGCAGTGGTGCGGATGGTACAGACCTGGGGAGTTTCGTTCTACCCTACAGAGGGTTGCTATGGGTTGGAATGAACTAGGTGAAGCCTCACGACACGACTATTTCTTGTCATCTTGATTCGTAGGTTGAAAATAGCAGTTTGTTGTTATTTTTTTCAGAAACAAAGAGATCCACCACTATTTTAGAAATCTCAGGGCTTTTTTTTCCCTTATAAGTAAATGAATAAATGGTCATATTAACACTTGCACATCAGTGTGAGCCAAGAACATCTTTAAAACGCCACATCTCAGGGTCACCTCTCCTATTCTGGACATTTGGCCTTCAGATTTTTCTCTTATTTGTTTGTTGCCTCCTTGTCATATACAGGGATTTGAGGTCAAATGCATCCCTTTACTGCATTGCCATAAGCTAAAATATCCAGAGGTTTTGAATGCTTCATATACTGTAGGCTACCACGCATTTCCAAGTCCACATTACTTTAAACTTCCCTGAATATAGAGAGATCTTTCTGCTCGGTCCAAAACTGTCCCCAGCAAAGATCACCAGTTCCCTGATTCCAACTACAAGCTGCTCACTGTTTAGCAGATGCTTGTGGGTTTGTTTTTCTAGACCAGTGGAAACATTCTGGGCTTATCTTACAAAAGCAAATACAAAAGCAGCCAATAGTTGGATGTTACATGAGAAACAGAATACATGTTCAAGGTGAGGCTGCTGAAGACTGGACTGACTCACAGAGCCGAAACTGTAGTTTTGTTTTCTTTCTAAGTTAGAATCACTTCCAGGATGGAACCAAGTGAACTTGACTGTGACTGTCATGCACACACTCCACTTAAGAGGCCCTTAAATCTGTGGACATCGTAATACGAGAAGATTCTGAATAGATGAGCATGGAGCGTTGAAAGTCTTGCTGATGTTACTTACCATCTGTTAGGGATAACACATAAAGACAGCATCATTTGATAATGTTTGTAACTTGAAGATGTTCGGCTTAATTTGGAACTCATGTTGCTCATACCCACTCATCTAATATTTATGGATAACGTATTGTATACCAGATATTAAGATCTTTACTAAGGAAACAAAGAAAAAAGGCCCCTACTCTCAGCAAGTCTGTGAGTCTAGAGACCAGTTAACGTCTCACATGCCAACTCTTGCATATTGACTGGCCATTGTCACCTCTACTAGATCTTTAGCATCTTTCTGCATCCTTACAAGGAGCCCTGGGGGTGTAACAGTTAAGCAGTAGGCTGCTAACCAAAAGTTAGGTTGTTTAAATACTCAGTAGCTCCGCAAGAGGAAGAACTGATGATTCACTTCTATAAAAATTACAGTCTAGGGAAACCTATGGGCAATTCTGTTCTGTCACTGGTGGTCATTATGAGTCAGAATAGACAGGATGGCACACCCACCACTACCGCAAGACACGCTATTTACAAATTCCAGAAGGCTTGCTTAATGCTCAACTTTCTTTTCACAGTTCTCCTGCATTTAAGCCGTAGTCTTCCCCTCCTACCTCCACCCACAGGTATGCCAAGTGGACTTAGACTGTTGTTAGGACATACAGGTGGCCAAATTCTGTACCCTAGAATCCTGTGTCCTCAATCGTAGCTTAAATGCCCAAGGAGAGGGACCTATTCCAAGGACTGACAATCTATGGGTTAGATAATGGCATCTGATACGGCTTTGTGTGGAATTTCATTGCTCAGGTCTCCACCTTGCCTGACTGATGATTTTGAGATTTTTATAAAGCAGAGAAGGTAGAAAAGAGCCCTGGCAGGAGGAGAAGGAGAAGGTGGACATGTGATGCCAGGGCTCGGGGAAAGACTTCTGTGGAAGGTTCTAAAGAGACGAGGAAGCACCTGTAACGTGTGAGAAAAGTGGAATCAAAATACAGTAGCGACACTGGGACACATTTACTCCTTTCACTGTGTCTGAAAGTTGGAAAAATAAAAGATTATTTTGAATTATTTTTTTTATTGTGATTTGTGATTCTTTAGTCAGAACATTATTTGGAGGCTGGAGCATAAGGGTGATGGCTCCTTAAATATTATGCATTTACAGTCACGCCGGGAATTCTACAGGCTGAGCAGTGACGGTGTCAGTGTTACGACTTTGCAGCAACTGTGATTTTTCGTTGGCCTGACCTTTGATGATTCACGGCGGGCTTTGGCCTTTGATGAAGGGATTTCAGCTTCAGATAGATCGGTCACTATTGGCAGCCTTCTACTTTTATACAGACTCTAAAGACACTTCCTAAATGAGATGCTAGGAGCCCTGGTAGCACGGTGATTAAGATGCTCAGCTGCTAACCAAAAAGTTAGTAGTTCAAATCCACCAGCCACTCTGCAGGAACAAGATGCGGTAGTCTGCTTCTGTGAAGATTTATAGCCTTGGGAACCCTATGGAGCAGTTCTATTCTGTCCTGTGGTGCTCCTATGAGTCAGAACTGACTGTAGCAGCAGTGGGTTAGACGTGGTCCTGCTCATAAGGGCTCCTGAACAAAGACCCTACCCTATCCTGATGCAAAACATCACTAATTTCTGCTCGCATATGTCCCAGCTGAACTCCTACACTTAATGGATTCTTATTTTATTGTCAATGCTGAGAAGAGAGATGTAGATTTTTATGTTAACATCTATACATTTTTATGTCTAGTAAATCTCCAATCACAGTGTGATTCTTGTTCTTATTAAAGTTTTATTCCTTAAAAAGTGCATTGTTAGTCTTGCAAATTGCTTCCCAGATTTTCCTAGGTCTGCAGAAATTCCAGGTAGCTTCAATATGATCATTTGTCCTATCTGATTAAATAATGGCTGAATTGCCAGTAATGACTTTTATGACTACTTTTCCTATGATGGTAGTGGCTTTTTTGTTTTTTCTTTTTCCAATGAACAGCCCTCTCTAGCGTTTAGGATAGTACTTATACACTCGATAAATATTTGTGGAATGAATAAATAAATAGTTGTAGAGAATGATTCTGATATATACCTGCCTGGAATGAGGACAAAATTTTCACAAATTCTCACTAAAAGAAAATGAAAAAATGATGTAACGGAATGAGCCACTGGAGTACAATCTACGATGTAAAGGTGAACTTAGTTTTTTTTTCATTGCCTCAAGGCAAATGGGCCAACACTTGCTATCAGGAATAGTCTAAGTATTATTTACTATTGTGCTAAAAAATCAATTGCATTTTGTGTGAAGTCTGGGAATAAGACCCACTGAAAACACTGGATTAAAATATTCTTCTTCTTTTTTCCCTCTCCTTACCTCTCCAGTGCCACCTTCCGTCTGCCCTGGTGACTGTCTTTGTAATCTTTTTTATTGGTTCACTTTCGGGATTCCCCTCTAGTTAGAGAGTAATATCTTTTTAGAGCAATCACTCTTAAATTAAACCTTTATTTGCTATGGGGAACACTAACAGTGCTTTGGATGAAAACAAAGCACCTGGCTCACTATTGTTACAAACATGCTAATGTTATCCCACGGTCCTGTTCTCCTGGTCTCAGAAACAACTGCACCTTTTTTTTTAAATGCTAAGAGTATTCTCTTTTGTAGGGCAAAGGTCTTCTGCACAGATTGTACTCCTGGGAACTAGAGCAGACACACATATTAAAATGTGATTCTTTATTCATGAGAGGATGTGAGCACTGATTTCTGCAGGATGGTATTTATAAATTTATGCCTTTATCTGTTCTTCTGTTTCAACTGCCTCATACTATTAATGTCAGAAATACAACATGTAGTAACCATACGAATGATAAGTAGTCTAAAATCCACAAACTCGTGTATCAACAGCTAGCTCCTACATTGCTCTTGTCCTGCCTAGAAAACTGAAATGTATTCACCATAGACGTCTGTAAAATTGGATTTAAAATTTAAGTGTAATACCTATTCTATTCATTTATGAGATATGAAAAGAAAAAACAAGATTTGGTATGATTAGAGATCCTATACTTACAACAAATCCACAGTAGAGTGACAAAGACAACAGATCTGAAAGCATTTAAGAAATGTAAACTTAATAAACATCTATCGAATGTGTTTTATATGCAAGGTGCTTCAAATATGTAGACCATAAATACTTTCACACCTGAACATGTTGACTTCTAGTCAATTTTGACTTATAGTGACCTTATAGAACACAGTAGAATTGTGCCACGGGGTTTCCAAGGAGCAGCTGGTGGATTGAAACTGCCAGTCTTTTGGTTAGCAGACTAGCTCTTTGATCACTGTAAAATGAATACTTTGGCATTTTGCTAAAGATTAATGTTTTAACAGTTTAAAACCAAACTCATTGCCATCAAATCAATTTCATCTCATAGTGAATCTATAGGACTGAGTAGAACACATGTACAGTGACCACGGCTGAAATCCTGATGGAATCAAATGGCCATGTCTTTCTCTCATGGAGGGATCGGTGGGTTCAAACTGCTGACCCTTTGGTTAGCAGCAAAGTGCTTCACCACTGCGCAACCAAGGCTCCTTTCGGTACTTTTCAGAGGCAAATAAAAAGTTCTTATAATCACAAACCATAGCAACAGTTTAAATGTGAATGCCCTAAACACATCAGTGAGAAGATAAATTGTTAGACCAGATTAAAACAGTACAGACTTATTTACATGCTGTTGACAAGAAACTCACCTTAAATATAAAGGCATAGCTAGGTTAAAAGTAAAAGCAAAGAACAATAGAAACCATGCAAACACTAATCAAATAAATTTGAAACAGCTATATTAATACTAAAGTAGATTTCAGAACACGAAAAAGAAGGGTATGGAATATGGAGAAAGAATTAGTCCCGCCAGGATGATACAGCAACCTCGAAGGTGCATGCACTGAAAAGCAGGGATTTAACACACATGAAACAAAGAACTAAAAGCAGAATTAGACAATTCCACAGTTATAGGTGTATTCCATATTTTAATAAATCATGCACAAAGAGGGAAATTTACAGTGGTAAATGTTTATGTGAAGACACAAAGCCCTCAAATCAACGACATAAGTTCGGCCTTAATAAATTAGTAGTAAAACAGCAAGCAGAAGAAAGGAATTAATAGACAAGAGTGGAAACAAATGAAAGTGAGAACAGAAAAACAGTACAAAAATCAATGAAACAAGATGTAGTTTTATTAAAAAAACTACAAAATTAATTGTAGACGGACTGACCAGGAGGGGGAAAGAGAGAAGAAAGAGGAGGGAGGGGAGAGAGAGAGAGAGAGAGAGAGAGAGGAGAGAGATAGAAAAAAGAGAGAGGAGAGAGAGAAGGAGAGAGGCTCACTGAGGAAGAGAGGGAGGAAGGAAGATATCAATATTGAAACAAGGATGTGACCTCAGATTCTATATATAAAAAATTGTGAAATGTCACCCAGAAAACATTTAATAGCGCTTATCATCAGGAAGGGGTCCTCTGTAGTCAAAGACTTTTATTTATTAGAATAAGTCTATAACCAAAAAACTAAAACCATGCCACTGAGACGATTCCAACTCAGAGCGACCCTGTGGGACAGAGTAGAACTGCTCCCCAGAGCTGCCAAGGAGCACCTGGCGGATTTGAACTGTCTTCTTTCTCGTTAGCAGACGTAGCACTTAACCACTACACCACTATGGTTTCCAGAATATATCTATAAATCTTGGGAAATTGTAAAAACGTTAACACTCCCCGAGAGTAATCTCCAAAGTCACTCCCACAATGATGACTCCTCATTTGCATATTATATTTCTTTCTCTTCCTCCAAATGTGACGGTGCCCTTGCTTTCCTTCTGTTCCTGATTTCTCATTGAATGACTGTCCAATGAATATTTATTCTACTATTGTCATTTTTATTGTTGTTGTTAAGTGCCATTGGGTGGGCCGACTCATGGTGACCCTATGTTCGGTAGAACTAAACACGCCTGGCCCTCCGACACCCTCATGGTCTTTGTTAGGACTGAGCCCGTGGTGGCTGCTGTCGTGTCAGCTCGTCGTGCTGAGGGTCTTCCTCCGTTTGGCTGAGCCCCCACTTTACCAAGCACAGTGTCCTTCTTCAGGACCTGTTCCCTCCTGATGACAAGTACAAAATATGTGAGATCAGTTCTTATGATCTTCATTTCTAAGGACTATTTTGACTGTACTTTTTTGAAGACGGATTGTTCATTCTTTTGGCAGATCATAGCATAAGAATGTTGTTCTTCCTTTTTTGCTCTTCCTTATTCATTGTTCCACTTACACGTGCACATGAGGTGGCTGAAAGCACCATGGTTTGGGTCTGGGGCACTGTAGTCCTCAAAGTGATATGTTTGCTCTTTAACATTTTAAAGAGATCTTTTGCAGCAGATTTGTCCAACACAGTATGTTGTTTTATGTGCTGACTGCTGCTTCCATGGGTACTATGGATCCAAATAAAATGAAATCCTTGATGATCTCACTGCTTTCTCCATTTATCATGATCTTGCTTATTGGTCCAAGCTGTGAAGATTTTGCTTTTCTATTTATTGAGGTCTATTCCACAATGAATGCTGTAGTCTTTGACTTTCATCAAGTGCTTCAGTCTTCTTAGCTTTCAGCAATCAAGGTTGTATCATCTGTATAATACAGGCTATTAAAGAATCTTCCTCCAATCCTGATGTTTTTCATAAACTTCAGCTTCTTGGATTATTTGCTCAGCTTTCAGATTGAATAAATAGAGTGAAAGTATGCAACTCTGACCCATGCCTTTCCTGGCTTTAGGCCCTGCAGTGTTCCCTTGTTGTGTTTGAACAACTGCCTCCTGACCTGTGTACAGGTTCCTCGTGAGCACAAGTACGTGTTTTGGAATTCCTATTCTTCACAAGGTTATCCATAATTTGTTATGATTCACACAGTTGTCTTTACATACTAGATGAAACACAGACAAGCATCATGTCGATATTCTCTGCTTTCAGCCGGAAGCCATCTCACATCAGCAGTGACATCCCTCATTCCCTGTCCTCTTCTGAACCTCACTTGAATTTCTGGCATTCCACTGTTGATACACCGATGCAGACCCTTTTGAATGATCTTTCACAAAGTAGCATTGCATGTGATATTGTTTAATATTTTCCACATTCAACTGGATCATCTTTCTTTGGAGTAGGCATACATATGATCTTTCCCTGTCAGTTGACCAGGTAGCTGTTTTCCAAACTTCTTGGCATAGATGAGTAAGCACTTCTGGCATCATATCTGTTAGTTGAATTGTCTTGGTTGATATTCCATCAGTTCCTGGAGCCTTATTTTTCTTCAGTGTCTTCAGCACAGGTTGGACTTCTTCCTTCAGTATCACTGGTTCTGGATCATATACTACCTGTTAAATCGCTAAATGCCAACAAATTCTTTTTGATACAATGACTCTGTTTATTCCTTCTGCCTTTTTTTGTTTTTGATGATTCCTGGATCTTTCATTATTTTGTCCATAGAGTCCTTCAACATTGCAACTTAAGGCTTAATTTTTTTCTTCTGTTCTTTCAGCTTTAGAAATGCCAAACATGTTCCCTTTTGATTTTGTTATTATAGCACTTTCCTTTGTCTTCTGGAGGTGCCCTATGAAAATCTCCTGTTCAGTGCTTCTCATCATTTCTTCTGTTTCCTTGAGCAGACTCAGGGTTCAAGAGCACTGCCAGCATCTCTTCTGACATCCACTTTGGTGTTTTCTTTCTTTCCTGTTTATTTATTTATTTTTAAGGACTTCTTGCTTTCTTCATGTATGATGTCGTGGGTGTCATTCCACAGATCATCTGATCTGCTGTCATTAGTGTGTAACACATCAAATTTATTCTTGAGATTGTCTCTAACTTCGGGTAGGATATACTCATAGTCATATTTTAGCTCCTTTGGACTTGCTCTAATTATGTCCACTTTCAACTTGGAATTTCCTATGAACAACTGATGGTGTCTGTACTATAGTTGGCTGCCAGCCTTGTTTGTCCTGAGGAAAGTAATTTTTTCATTGTCTCTTTTCACAAATGTAGTCAATTTGATTTTTGTCTATTCCATTAGGTGAGGTCCACGTGTACAGTCACTGCTTATGTTGGTGAAAAAAGGCATTTGCAGTGAAGAAGTCTTTGGTCTTACAGAATTCTGTTACGTGATCTTGGGCAGCATTTCCATTACCAAGCCCATATTTTTCAGATACAGATCCTTCTGTGTTTCCAATTTTCTTATTCCAATCACCAATCATTTTCTATGTATTCTACCTGCATGTTTGATCAGTTTCAGATTGTAGAAGTTGGCAAAAATCTTCAATTTCTTCTTCTTTTGCCCTAATTGTTGGTGTCCAAGTTTGAATAATAGCTATATTAACTGATCTCCTTATAGACGTATGGATATTATCCTGTCAATGACAGCATTGTACTTTAGGATAGATCTTGAAATGTTCTTTTTGATGATGAATACAGTCCCATTCCTCTTCAATTTTTCATTCCCCAAAAGGAGACCATAGGATTGTCTACTTCAAAATGGCCAATACCAGTCCATTTCGGCTTACTAATGCCTAGGATGTTAACGTTCATATGTTCTATTTCATTTTTTATGATTTCCGATTTTCCTGGATTAATGCTTCATATTTCCATGTTCCAAATACTGTCGCTATTTGCAGTTACTTCTTTTCATCTTGAGTCACATCATATCAGCAAATGAAGGTTCCCAAAGTTGACTTCATCCACATCATTACTGACTTTTAAGAGGCGGCTGCTTTCCCACCATCGTTTGAGTGTCTTCCAACTTGCACCACTATATCAGACAGTGTTCTGCAGCCATTCTTAAGGTTTTTATTGCATCATGTTTTTTGGAAGTAGACCACCAGATCCTTCTTCCTAGTCTGTCTTAGTCTGGAAGCTCAGCTTAAAATTGTCAGCTACTGTTGCCTGCATCATATTTGAAAATGATGGTACAGCATCCAGCATCACGGCAACACGCAAGCCTCCATAGTAGAACACATAGAGAAACACACTGTTAATATTATTATAGTTTCTCAATGTGTAGAATAAAATCAGCCAAACTCATAATGATAATAATAACAATACAACAACTATATTTACTATTTTCTTGATTTGGCAAAGATGTAGCTCTTCTATAGTCCTGGAGAAAAAGTACATGGGTACCACCCAGTTGGGAAACAGTTTGGGCATATTGGTAACATTAATCATTTTACTACCTTGCAAGTTTACTACTCATAAAGAGACTTTAGCACATTTTTACCAGGAAGAAGACACAAACGTTTGTTCATTTCTCCTGAACATGTGAAAGAGTGTATTATCATGTAGGCACATAGTCACAATATTAGCAAAAATTTATGGGCATAGCCCCAGTGCCCACAGATAAAGAATGGGTAGATGCATTCTAGTGTGCTTACTGTCACTTTGCTGTACAGACACATCACAGAATACTGATAACGGAGCAGAAAATAGCACACTGTGATTTCATGCAATAGCATAAATAAGTCTCAGAAACATAAAAACCCATTGCTGATTTTCACTCATAGCGACCCTACAGGATCATGTAGAACTCACGCAAAGCATTTCCAAGGACTGGCTGGTGGAGTCAAACTGCTAACTTTTTGGTTAGGAGCTTAACTCTTAACTATTGGGCTGCTGGGGAATGAATGAAAAAAGCAAATGGAAGATTACATACAACATGATGACCATTTAAGCAACAGAAACAAGCAAAATGAATTTTGCAAGTGCATGTGTATAAAATCATTTGATAAATGTTTTAGAAGACAATAAAATGATAATCACAAAATAAATCATGTACATATTTGATTGGTTGGTGGCAGGAATGACAGCAGAAACAGGGAGTGTCCAGGTGGGTGCAACAATGCTGTGACGTCCTAGCTCTCTACCTGGGGCATGGGCTCGCAACGATTTTATTGTGTTCTTCATAATCTAAGAACACAGACCCAGAAATTTATAAATTCTTACAAATAAGTCAGTTATTACAGACAACATACAAAAACATCTAGGGTATTATCAATCAACTTTATCTTGTATAAATGTTTGCATCTGTCTTAGGCTTTAGAGGTGATTTTTTGCATGGAAACACTTCTGACTGGATAGGCTGTGCATCTTTTAAAGTAACTAACATCAGCTTTTCTGCATTAACCCAAATGAGACAATGTGCAAACTAGAAAGACAATACCTGTCTCAGTTACTCTGTGCAGGTAGTAGATATTTGCACATAGAATGCATTACTACAACTGTGAGTTGTAGTTTAAGAATAAAAAATGTCCATTCTAGGAAACAGCATAGGTGCTTTGGGGAGCTCCATGATGTCTAATAGAGTGAGGATTACTTTTTTATGGCTCATAGTTTCTATGAATAGAATTAACCAGACACCAATTATCACCTCATTGAAAGGATAAGTCAGGGTGACATCTACAACTGAGATCAAACTCATTGCTTTTGCAATGTGAATTAATTAGAGTTGGAGAGAGCTGTACTGCAGGGTTGGGAAGCACTGAAAATTTGAAAAGTCTGTATTTTAATCATCTCAGGGGAAAATGTGTTCCAATTAGTGGATAACGTTAGTATGCAACAGTCTTATTTATATAAAACTTGTTTTAAAGAAATACTTTTAAATGAGAACCCTGAAAGAGTTATGAAAAGCATCCTCATTTTGTGATGATTGTAATTGAAGAGCCATAAAAATTCATCAGGTCTTTTATTTATTTACTTTTAACTGGCAAGCCAGCTCTACAGAGATGGTTATCTTTACTTGAAAACGTGTTCACTGGGTGGTGAATAAAGAGAATGTTGGCTTCTTAACACAGTTCAAAAACATATTAAATAAATATGCCCACCAGCCTATTTGGACCCAGAAGTAGGCATTGCCATCTGCTCCCAAATATGCCCGCAACTCTGTAGCTTTTCCATTTTGGCATCAAGATTTATAGGGAAGAGCATGACGTACCAAGACACACTGATTTCTGAAAAGCGTCTGCAAAATATATCTCTAGTGACACAGAGTTTTGTGAATTGCTGAGTTTGTTTCAACTATTACTGTTCCTTTTGGGAAATGCCACCCCCACAAGTCTTCTTCTGTGTTGGGGCAGGATGACATGACCCAGAAAATGTGACATCTTGTTGGAATAAGTAGACAAAATATAGTCCAGGAAGATGATCACTACTGAGAAATCAATGAAACAAGCATAACAAAACCAAAATTCTATGAGAGGAAAACAATGACTTGCTAACAACCTACAGATGACACAGCCTTGCTGCTGCAAATAAAGAGGACTTGAAACATCTATAGATGAATATAAAGACCATAGCCTTCAGTACGGATTATACCTCAACATGAAGAAAAGAAAAACTCACACAGCCAGACCTACAAGCAACATCAACAGAAACAGAGAGAGGATTGAAGCTGTCAAAGATTGCATCTTGCTTGAATTCATAAACAATGTTCATGAAAGGAGCAGCCAACAAGTTAAATGGTGTATTGCATTGGGCAAATCCGCTGCTAAGGGCTTTTCTAAGGTGTTAAAAATGAAAGATGTCACTTTGATGACTATGATAATACTGATCCAAACCACGGTGGTTTAAAATGTCTCATATACATGCAAAGGCTGGATGATGAATAAGCAAGATTGATGAAAAGTTGGTGCCTTTAAATTGCACTACTGGTGAAGAATGTGGACAATACCATGAACTGCCAAAAGAACAAGCAAATCTATGCTGGAAGAAGTACAACTACAATGCTCTTTATGAGAAACAAGGGTAAGAGTTCATCTTAATCTACCTGGATGTGTTATCAAGAGGGATCAGTCTCTGGAGTAGAACATTATGCTTGGTGAAGTAGGGGGTCAGTGAAAAAGAACCTCTAGGAAAGAGATTCTGAAGAAAATGGATTGACACGTTGGCTGTAATAACAGCCTCAAACGTAGTAACCATAGTAATCATAATGCAGGACTGGGCAGTGATTCATTGCCTGTAGAAAGGGTTGCTATGAGCTGGAACCTACTCCACAGCACCTAACAACAATGGCATTAGCTCCTTAATGCTATTGTTTACTTTTGAGTCCAATCTTATTCCTAACGACCCAACGGAAGACAGTAGAACTTCCCAGAAAGTTTCCTTTTGGAATCTTTAAGGGAGAAGAGTGCCGTATCTTTTCTTCCACAGCTCTGCTGGGTGAGTTCAAGCAGCCAAAACTTTGGTTAACACAGAGCAGTTAATCTCTGCATCACCAGGGTTCCTCAGCATATTGATAGGTAACAAAAAGTTTTGAGAAAATTATAATAGTCGCATCTCTGAAGACCGTGTATTTGTTGATGTTTTTGCTGTGTGCAGTGGAGTCGATTGAGCCTCTTGGAAGCCTCATGTGATAGTGCAGAACTCTGTTCCACAGGGTTTTCTTGGCTGTAATCTTTACAGAGGCAGATCTCCAGATCTTTCTTCCATGGTGCTACTGTGTGGGTTCAGATTGCCAACATTTCATTTAACAGCTGAGTGCTTAACTGTTTACGCCACTGAGGATCTTTGTGTCTATCCTACTCTCTGCAATATTTCTGGACAGACTCATTCCCTCCTTCCAAATTAGGTATTGACAGTATTTGATACAAATGTCTGCAGTGAATTCATGGCATACACAGTCTCTAAACACATGGAGCTGCTGATTTCATGTCACAGTCACATTGCTAACCTTGATTTCCAAAATCGCATTTGTACTGCGTGTGTCTAATCATTCACACTAATTTGATTGCTTTAGAATTTACAATGCATGAATTTTATTTTCCATAAATATAGACTCTTAGATGTGCCACTCTGTTTATTTTGTTTATTTCAAGTATATCTCATTATTTAGAAAGAATAAAGAATTTAAAAGTACTTTAATATTCACACAACATAGAAGATGTTAATATGAAAGTTTAACCAGTTGGTGGATCACAAAAGAAAGACAAAAGAGAGGACAAGATAACAAGTTGTTCAACAAATGAACAACTGCCCTCAGAGATACAGTAAAGCATGAAAAACCCAAACTTACAGAGATGCCGGAGAATTCACTTGGTGGGTGAAATTTAGCTTATTAGGCACATAGCTGTTTCTCATTTTCAAGAAGAGAGATAGAACAGTAATCAAAGACACACGATGTTCTTGAAGAAGTTGAAGGATTTTGCTGGCAGCTGTATAAAAAACACACCTGCACAGATATGATTAGCGTCATCACCTTCCATGAAATCAAGAACGAGTCTGGTAGGGAACGGCAGAGAGTGTGATGCAGGGAAAAAGCAGCACAGCGGAGTGTGACGACAAAACCAAAGTGCCTGCCAGAGATTGTCATGACTGACATTTGTAAAACAGAGACACTATGAAGACAATTATTATCTTATGAAGCAGCTGATCGAAAAAAAGAGAAGAAAAATCCTGCAGCCTTAACACCATGCCATTATTGACAACTTGAGTAACCAAGGACTCGAGGTATGACGTTTGCCTTTCCCTTACACACGCCATCCCAGAGTTACACCTAATTTATAACCACACTATGAACCCGCATGTATGGTAAGTGGAATATTTTTACATTAAAACTTAAATGCGTGAAAACTTCATTCCTTCTTTGTACATCTAGAAAATTTTCTTTCAGCTGTTTCAGAATTTTAGGATTGCTTACAACTTTTAAATATTTGCTTCTAAATTCACTATCTGAAGTGACTGACGTGAGTTAAACACAGATGCTGTTTAACAGGTTAATAAGATTTAATGCCACATTTATCCTTGGAAACTCTGTGGGACAGTTCTACTCTGACCTCTAGGGTTGCTACGAGTCAGACTTGACAGCAGTGGGTTTATACTGTATTTGAGAAAAAGTTTCTTCCTTTGAAGTTGATCAGATTTGTGCTTATCAAAAATAATCAGGAATGAACCATTTGTCAAGATAACAATGCTCTGACCAGTATTTCACAGACAAGCATACAGCACTTCTTTTTAAATATTTGTCTCAGTTGTAGTGACTATTTAATTTTTACTATTTTTTATTTCATTATTTTCATTTTAATACTTAAGGGAGGCTTACAATGGAATATTTCTATTCATTCTGCTAGAAGAGAGCAAGAAAGCAGAAGTCATGATGCACCTTCTTTTTCTTTGAATTTTATCACTGTTTGAAAACCAACACACAGCTCCTGGATAGGGACGCTGAGTCGAGAAAATGGCCAACATGAGTCACTGAACCAGAACTAAGCTTCTGGAACTGTGGCTTCTTCCAAGTCATTCAAAGACGACTGCCAGTGGTGGGTGGGAGAGAGGAGTGGCCTTCAGCCATTTGGCGTTCACCAGTATGGAGCCCAGATCTGCTCCCAGAGCCTAATCACCATCAATCAGAGAGAGAACAACTCACCCTCTCATTGAATCCAAGCTGAAAGACTCCCTTTCCCGCCACGGTTACTCATTATACAGATAATTGAGCCCATGTGGAAAGCATTTGCCAGCAGCAACATTTTCTTAAACAAACAGTCTACAATACTTCGATGTGTACTTATACATGGAGATGATTCATGATACGTCATTTTCATCCTATCAAAAAAGTATTTTTTAGAAAATTAAGCAGGGAGAAATTATTCTCAGTTTTGGAATGCAATACTCCAGGAAAAAAAAAAAAAAGATACAAGTGAAATAAAAATAAAAGCAAAATCTGTGAATTGCTAGTTTGAATTGCAAGGTATTAATGCTGTGATGTGCACAAAATGATTATTTCCTTCTCAAATTTAAAATAACAAAACAAAAGTAACAGTGATTTGTGTCCCTCTTTAACTCCTGACTTACATGTGAATACTTCGACTAATGAAATCGATTTCCTTTTTTTAATAGTGATTTTCCTGTTGAGAAGCTCCTTGTTCTTTTGTACATGTTTAGTCAGTGGCTGATGTTCTAAAGCATAACTTTTTACTTAGTGGTAACCCCAACAACAACAAAAAAATCTGATGGATATTATTTTCCAATGGTTTGCTCCAAGTCTTAATTTCTCACATTAAGAAAAAAGGGTTAAGAGAGAACTTAGAAGGGTTGAAGAAGACTTTTTTAGTCACCTAATTTCACTGGAAAATAATATACTTCATATTTAAAAAAAAAAAAAGACCTAACTCCACCAAATAAAAGTTGCATTTTGGAATACAAACCACTGACAAAACACGTACAAAAGAGAAAGTAAGTCCTCAGTAGGAAATGACTATTGACAAGGAAATTTATCTCATTAGTTAAAATTTCCATGTGTAAGTCTGGAATTGAACCCCCCAGACCCACTGCTGTTGAGTTGGATCTGACTTGCAGAGAACCCAAAAAAGCCAAGTGCCTTCGAGTCGGGAATAGTGACACCTAATTACAGAAACCCTGGTGGTGTAGTGCTTCAACGTTATGGCTGGGAGACAAAGGATCAGCAGTTCAAGTCCAATTCAAGTCCACTAGCTTCTCCTTGGAAACCCTCTGGAACAGCTCTACTCTGTTCTATGGAGTCACTAGAAGTCAGAATTGACTCAATGACAATTATTTGTTTGTTTTTTTAGTTTCATTAGGGAAGAGTTCCCCTCCACCGACCAAGTTCATGGACAGCAATAATGATCCTTTATAAATGATTTCAAGCATTACTTTTTAATATGTCAGATTTCTGTAAAAGTTACATTGAAAAATCCTTGATAAGCTGTTGTGGATTGGAGAAAATATGGTATAAGTAAATATGTGATGAATTTACATAAGTGGAATGGAAATACATTATTTTCCAGAAAATAATTGCCCATTACAGACATTTGTTCAAATGTCATAAAAATAAATAAGATGGGGGGTGGGTGGGGCCTTAATTAGACTCATTCTCTTCCTCTTAAATATATTCTTGCTGCTTCCATAAAAGCAAAATAAATGACAAAGAAAAAAACGATGATGAACCTGCTTCAGTTTTTCCAGGTACTGAAACTTCCCACTAGAAGATGAAGCAATTCTCCTAAGCACATAACCAGCCTTCTATAAACTACTGTTGGTAGTACAGAACTTTCACCATACTACAGAGTGGGCTAACTTTCCTGTAGAGGGCAAGATGATACATTTTTTAGGCTTTTGGGTCATACAGTCTTTGTTGCAAAAGAGCCCTGATAATGCAGACAGTTAAGTTCTTGGTTGTTAATCAAAAGGTTGAAGTTCAAATCCACACATTAGCCTCAAAGGAGAAAGATCTGGTGACCTGCTTCTGTCAAGATCACAACCACCAAAACACCCTGGGGTACTTCTAGTCACATGAGGTCTCTGTGAGTCAAAAAATGACATGACAGTGTCCAAGAAGAGTAGACTCTTTTGCAACTACTCAAGCCTGCCTCAGTATTCAAACAATCATGTTGCTAGGTGCCTTTGATTCAGCTCATGTTGTTAGGTGCTGTCAAGTCGGTTCTGTCTCATAGCGACTCTATGAAAAACAGAATAGAGCACTGCCTGGTCTTGTGCCATGTCCACAATCGTTTTTATGCTTAAGTCCATTCTTGTGGCCACTGTGTCAATCCATCTTGTTGAGGGTCTTCCTCTTTTTCTCTGACCCTCCACTCTGCCAAGCATGATGTCCTTCTCCAGGGACTGATCTTTCCTGACAACATGGTAAGATGCAGTCTTGCCATCTTTGCTTCCAAGGAGCACTCTGGTTGTGCTTCTTCCAGAACAAATCTAATCTTTTGGTGATCCATAGTACATTCAACATTCTTCTCCAACACCACAGTTTAGCATAGCAGCACTGTTTACAACAGAAGGAAGGGCTGCCCTGTCTTTCACCTTCTCACAGTCTTTGTTGTGTTTGAGTTCCCTGTTGTAGCCACTATGTCGTCTCGGAGGATCTTCCTGTTTTTTGACGATCGTCTACTTTTCCAAGCGTGAAGTCCTTCCCCGTGCACTGATTTCTCCTGATTACACGCCCAAAGTTCGTGAGACAAATTCTCACCAATCTTGCTTCTAAGCAGTGTTCTGGTTGTACTTCTTCCAAGACAAATTCATTTGTTCTTTTGGCAGCTCATGATATGTTCAGTATTCTTCGGAAACACAATTTGAAGATGTCAGTTCTTCTTTGGTCTTACTTAACTCCTTCATCATCCAGCTTTTGCATGTATATGAAGTGACTTTAAACACCATGGCTTGGGGCAGGCCCACCTTAGTCTTCAAAATAGCATATTTGCTTGGCAACAAGTGATACAGATCTTTTGCTTCAGATTTGGCCAATGCAACGTATCTTTTGATTTCTTGACTCCTGTTTCCATGGGTGTTGATTGTGGATCCAAGTGAAATGAAATCCTTGACAACTTCAATCTTTTCTCCTTTTACTCTGATGTTGTTTATTGATCCAATGGTCAGGATTTTTGTCTTGTTGATGTTGAGGTGCAATCTGTACTCAAGGCTGTGGTCTTTGAGCTTTATTAGTAAGTGCTTTATGTCCTTTTTCCTTTCAGCAAGCAAGATTGTATGATTTGCATAACACAGGTTATTAAGGAGTCTTCCTCCAATGCTAATGCTCCACTCATCTTCACATAGTTCAACTTCTCAGATTATTTGCTCAGTTTACAGATTGAATAGGTATGGTGAAACAATACAATTTTGACACACCCCTTTCCTGACTTTAAACTATTCAGTCCCCTTGTACTGTTCCAGAACTGCCTCTCGATCTACGTACAAGCTTCTCATGAGCATTGCTGAGTGTTCTGGAATTTCCATTCTTTGCAGTGTTACCCATAAATTTGTCATGATCCACAGAGTCGAATGCCTTTGCACAGTCAATGAAATACAGGTAAACATCTTCCTGGTATTCTCTGCTTTCAGCCAGGATCTGTCTGACATCAGCAATGATATCCCTGGTCCCATGTCCTCTGCTGAAACCAGCTTGAGTTTCTGGCGGTTCCCTGTTGACACTGCTGCAGCTGCTTCTGAATGATCTTCACCAAATGAATGACTACGGCTGTGTCCCAGTACAATTATGGTCACTGGGATTCTGAAATTCACATAATTTTCCTGTTCTGTGACATTATTTTGATATTTTTTGGCTAACATTTTCAAATTTAATAACCATTCTTAGCTCACTAGCTGTACCACAATAGGTAGTAAGATGTATTTAACCATAGTTAGCTGATCTCAGAGATGGATCTAAAGTTCTAGTTTATTGTAGCCACTCCAGTGCTACCCAGCTCAGTGTTTTGTAAAGTGATAGACGGTAATGAAGTTTCTAAGCTGGTTATTTTTAAAGATTCTCAGGCACAATGTCATTTTCTCTGTATCCGTCTACCATTGACCAATAAAAGTATCACAACAGCCTTATTGAACAATTCCTTTGATTGCTTTTTCTCAATTTAGAAACACAGCACTCTGAGAAAAAACTACAAAGATACAAATGAATGAAATAACTTACAGTGGCCTCAGGAAACAGGATCTTGGGGAAAAATTTCATGATAGAATTGCACTGAATTCTGTGGTGCTCACTGTCTTGTTGCTTACTCTTGCCAAACCAAAACAAACTTTAATTCATGTATTTACTTAGTCGTACACTTGCTTATTATGTCACTCAGCATTAAATGTTAGGCATTTTGCTAAGCACTGGGGAAACAGAGGTAAGTTGGACACGATTCGTAAACTCAGAACTGACAGTGAGTGAAGCTGACAGATGACTGTATTCCAACTTGACACATGTGAGGTGAGAGAAGAGAACCACAGGAAGAGAAAGAATGCCTTGGATAAGACACAAAGTACATTGAAGACTTCAGAAAAAGCAACCTCTTTAAGACATTTAAAAGGGAGAATCCTTATTCCTAACAGCCTCAGGTATTACATATAATATTTATATATCAGTATACAAATTAGCTGCACATTCCACAGTCATAGAATTTTATACATTCAGGTGGTAACCTATTTGGTTTATCAGATTTAACTGAGCTGTGGTGTTGAAGAAGGATACTGAATATACCATGGACTGCCGGAAGAATATGCAAATCTATCTTGGAAAAAGTACAACCAGACTGTTCCTTAAGAACAAGGACAGGGAGACTTCGTCTTGTGTACTTTGGAGTCATCAGCGGGGACCATTATGTGACGAAGGACATTATGCTTGGTGAAGAAGAGAAACAGTGAAACAAAGGAAGACTTAAGGAGATGGAGTGACAGTTTGACAGCAGCAGTGAACTCAAGCGCTCCAAGGACTGAGGGAATTGTGCTGGATTGGACAGTGTTTCTTGTGTTCTGCACAAGATCGCTACTAGTTGGAACAGACTAGGTGGCACTTAACAACAACACAAGCCTTCTTTGCCTCTTCTGTAGCCTCTAACCGATTCTACATGGTCTGTTCTCTCTTTGCTATGTAGATTCTCTTAAGTCAAATGACAGAGCTCTTATCTTTTCTTTAATGATGTCATAAGGATTATAGTTGATAAAAATGGAGAAAATATAACTAGAAATAATGCTTAAATGACATCTTTTTTTTTTTTTTTTTAATTTTCTGCTGATTTGAAGTAAAAATCCACTTAGCCTAGCTCTCAGATTCAGCATTATTGTGTTCTTCTTTCCAGGTTACTCCATACATTGCAATTATTGTCATTTGTGGCTCTCACAAGATTATAGGTGACTGAGTATTTCATCAGCTAAGATCAGAATTTCCCATGGCACAAAATGAAACACTTCTACAGTGATCTAGGAGAGTAGATTAAGCAGACTGAATGAAGGAGCAAGCACGCACTGAAAATGTTCAGGGGATTATCAGTTTAGCTTTTCAAATCCATTCAACTAAAGGGAAATTGATGTGGCTCTGCTTAAGTATCAGTGCCATTTTGGAGTTTAATCTTTTACATTTCTGACTTCCTGATATTTAAGTTGAGGAGGCACAAACAGAAAGGGGCTCTGGTGGTGCACTGGTTAGGCTCTTCTCTGCTAACCTAAAGGCTGGCTGTTCAAACCTGCCAGCCGCTCCATGGGTGAAAGATATGGCAGTCTGCTTCCATAAAGATGATAGCCTTGAAAACCATGTGGGACAGTTCTGCTCTGTCCTATAGGGTTGCTACGAGTTGGAGTTGACTCAATGGTAATGGGCTTGGTTTAGCACAAAAGCTTAAGTGCTTGCCTAGTAGCCAGAAGAGGTTGGAGATTTGAACCCATCCAGTGGCACCTTGGAAGACAGCCTTGATGATGTGCTTCTGAAAGGTCATGCTCTTAAAACCTGACAGAGCGCAGTTCTGCCTTGTACACATGTGGTTGCCCTGGTTCAGAAGAGAACTCAATGGCAAGGAACAGTGAAAACCACAACCACTTTGAAGGCTAAGTGGCAGGACCCAGGCTCTTCCCTGTCCCCACAGGATGGATGTATCTTCTACCCCACAGAGGGGCTTTTTGGGTACAGGCAATGAGACGCTGGGGGTGACCATACAAGACATAAGGCAGAAGCTCTGTCTCAGAATTTATGTACTCTTCTGCAGGACATTTTTTAGAAAGGTGGGGTGTATGGATGAGATACCAAGAAGAATTTGGAGGGGTTTGATATTAAACAACTATAACAAACAGTTTAGTGTGATATCTTCTTCTCATCATAATTAAGGTCACTGTTACACACCAGGACTGCTACATACTGTTATACACCAGGACTTCGGGTACCTTCTTTCCTTTAATCTACACATACCTCTACATAGTTGTTATTATTGTCAAGCTTCTTACATCATAAAGTACAGGGAAGTATACACAATGCAGATGCTGAAGATACAGTAGCCAAAAGCCAAGTAACAATAATAATAGGTGTGTGCCGTTTGCTAAGTTAGGCATTCTTCTAAATCCTTTACCTTTGTTAATTCATTTACTCTTTTCAACAGCCACAAAAGTTATTGCCAAGATATTAAAACTACGCATTGTAGCTGAATAACATGCTTTTCATTTTTTTGTACATAGGGTAACTATGAGTCAGAACCAACTGGACAGCACATAACAACTACAACAATATGCCTAATACAATAACTCGTAAGTGGTAGAACAAAGGTGTGAATCCCAGCAGTCTGACTTGAGAGGTTACATACTGACATAGCCACTAACCTATGAAAAGAGACTCTTGTAAACAAAAGACCACCAACGGAAGGGATTTATCTTCACTTTCCACCTGTCTTCCTTAGGAAAAAAAAAGGTCTTATCTGCAGGCCCTACCTAGCCCTGGAATCCTTGGTGCCGTATTGGTTAAGTGCTATGTTTGCTAACCAAAAAATCAGTAGTTTGAATCTGCCAGGTTCTTCTTGGAAACTCTGTGGAGCAGCTCTATTCTGTGCTATAGGGTTGCTATGACTTAACTTCAATAAAAACTTATTATCTATTGCTACTGTGTCCATTCTGATTCATAGTGACCCTTCAGGAAACAGTAGAACCTCCTTATAGGGTTTTTAAGGAGTGGCTGGTGGATTTGAACTGCCAGTCTTTTAGTCAGCAGCTGCAGCATTTAACCACCAGGGTACTATTTATGAATAATGTTTAAGTCAAGTTCAGCTGTGGTTGGTGGTTTAAAAGTCCATATATGTATTCTTACATATGTACATGAAAAACAAAGTTTCTTTTTCTTGTTATTTTTCCCTAAACAATATGGTCTAACAAAGATTACATAGCATTGACATTGGATAAGGCATTAGAAGTAAACTGGAGATGACTTAAAGTCAAAGGGAGGATGTGCGCGGGCGATGCACTAGCACGGAGACACTGTATACAAAGGTCTTCAGCATTCACAGATCTGGGTATCTATGGGGGTCTTGGAACTAACCCTCTGTGGACGCCCAGGGATAGCTGTACGTTGCATACATATTTCAACATGTGATAATTATATTTTTTCCCTTTATGTTTTGCCTGAATCCTACGCTTCCTTATGGACAGAAATTGTTATGCGTATGTTAATATCCTGAAAAATACTTCACCATAAACATTGTGATGTATGCGTGTGTGTGTGTTTGTGTGTGTGTGCTTGTGCTCATTGAATTTATGCTCTGTGGGATTCAGTTACCCTACAGACAGAACATTCTCCATGGAGAGCTAGCATTTAAAGCCTCTAATCAGAAGCCCATACTCCAAAGGTAAGCACTTCAGCTGTCTTGATCTACAGTATTTTTATATGTGATTAACATTCAGGGTTTTGCTGATTAGCATAATGAATAAAAGAAATTATTTTTCATGACTGAAATGAGTGATAGAAACAGTGGGCAAGTTTCCCTGCCCTTGCAGGAATGGGATACAACAATCCAGAGACCAGGTCAACTACATCCTTCAGAAGGATGCTGAGACCTGATTTTGAAAAGGCCCAGGGTGTGGCCATAAATTCTGAGCATGGTGTCACCACGATGAATCCTGCAACCAGAATATTTATTTGTTGCATTTACCTCAAGCAAGTTGTTCAAGCAAAGTGGGGATCAAAGCACTAAGAACAATCATTAAAAAACAAAGTACATACCTGTTTGCTAATCCACGTTTCTGCCTATAACTAAATTCCATCTGTTAGCCTTGCTTTTAGTGCAGTCTGGTTGTCAGGAAGACACTTAACCTGCCTGTACTATTCGAAATTGTATTCATCATAAACTGAGCCCTGGTGGAGCGGTGGTTAAGAGTTCAGTTACTACCCCAAATGGTTGTTCGTTTGAGTCCACCAGCCATTTCTTGGAACACCTATGGGGTAGTTCTACTCTTTCCATTCCAAAACCAAGAAACAAAACAAAAATAAACCCAGTACCATCATGTCAATTCTAACTCATAGCAACCCTGTAAGGGCAGAGTAGAACTGCTCTATAGAGTTTGTTTCCAAGGAGTGGATTTGAACTGCCAAGCTTTTGTTTAGCAGATATAACACTCAACCACTATGCCACTAGGGTCTCCAGTTAGGGGCCTACTAATTGTTACTGATCAAACTTAGATCAGTTTGCAACAGTAGTCTCTCTGTATGTGTGTATATACATGTGCACACACATATACACACACACACAAACACACACGCACATACACATAGACAGGACATCGATGAAATAAAAGCAAAGAATGGGATATAGAGTGGGGTTGCTGACTTGTCCTTGTGCTTTAGGTTGAAAAGTTTTTCATCCACAAATTCTCCTGCATTTCATACCAGTGAGCAGGCCATTTGTCTTTTGCTCAGGAGATGCTAACACATTCTTTACGATACACACTTAGCCATGGTTGTTCATATCTCTGTCACCTCCAGGATTGATGGCCAAGATGTACTTCGGTTCAGTCTGCCCTCTTCAGTCTACATGCCTTTATTTGTTCCTTGAAAGCTTGAGCTGTGTATATTTCACGCAAAATTTTAGTTTAAATCCTTTCTCTTTGACTTTTTATACATTACAAATGTTTGAGCCATTCTTCTCCCTCAAAATTTCCATCGTTATTGCTTTTCCTTTCTTCTAATACTGCCATGCTTCTTCCTCATGTCTTGACAGTAAGAAAAGCATTTAGTAGACAGTGTCATAAATACTTCTCTAAGCCCTTAGGGCTTAGATCATCCAATATTCTTTCTATGCATTTAGAATTGTGATTTTCTTGAGTTATATTTTTTCATTTAGAATGTGTTTCATCTGTATTTGTCTATCTGAAATCAGCACTCTCTCCCCAGAGTGCTATCTCTCGAGCTGTGTTTCTCTCCCTCCTGACTATTTTTATTTTCCTCTCTGGCCTTAGCCATAATTGCTTTCACTAGGAATAAAGACAGTTTGCAGAACTAACAGAAATGTGTCGGACTCAGTGCCATTTGAATAGTTTCGGTGTTAATAAGAATTGGCTATCCTATGCTGCAGTAACAAAGAATCCACAGATTATCAGGGGCACAGTGGTTAAGAGGTATGGCTGCTAAACAAAAGGTCTGTCATTCTCATCCACCAGCTGACCCTCGAAAACCCTATGGGCAGTTCTACTCTGTCCTGTAGGGTAGAATTGATACTGGGTCCTATAGTGTAGAACTGACTCAGTGGCAATGGGTTTGGTTTCTTATCAGAAGAAGTTATTTCTCACTCATACAAAGTTAAGGCAAAACTGAGGACAGCTTTACTCCATGCAGGAAATCTGCGATCCAGTCTGCTTTTATCATATGCCATGTGCAGTGCTTTACCTCTACGGTCAACAGTGGAAGGTAAGAGGCAGGTGGGACGTCATCTTTTGTTGTTAGTTTCTGTTGAGCTGTCTTGGACTCACAGAGATCTTACCCACGCAAGGCTGTGACCTTGGAAGCAGACTGCCCACCGCTGAGTGCATTCAAAGCCCCAAACTTTTGGCTAGTAGTCAAGCATGTCCCCATGTGCTCCACTCAAGGGCCCCGGGAGCATCATCCGCTGTGTCTCTAGTGCTCTGCCTGACAGTGACACACATTAATTCCTCTCACAGCACATAGCCAGACCTGGGAACCGATGCCTGCCCAAACGCAAGGAGACTCAGAATACCCGCAGGAGTTGTCTCGGCCACAGTGTTCTCAGTCACAACAAATGAACTGCTGAGACCTTCAGTGTGAATGTTACTCTGCCTGGAGGTGGGGAGCTTTGAGATCCTGATATATACTTCAGATAAAAAGTACCTTATTGTTTGGAGTTTTTCTTGTAACTAACTGGCATTTTCACTTATAGATATGGCTGGGATCTCGTCAGATGGAATTTACTTCCCCCTCCAACTCCCAGCTCTTGCCTCACTCCTTGCAAGATGCTAAGGAAAGGGCTCGACTTTTAGGACCTCGTCAGCCTATTCCCCTCCCGAGCATGCATTGTAATGACATGTGGATGGACTGGAGTAGTTTTCGTGATGCCTTTCCTTAGCCATGGGTGATGAGGGCAGGCTTCCAACTGAACCTCTGTATCTACAAGATTGTGTTCTGTTATAGATAGGGATCTTAAATTATTTTCTCTACTTTGAAACCTTGCTAAGATTGTTATACCTTGTCTATAGAAGTGCACAGATTAGCAGCTAAGCCCTGAAAACAGAGCCGCTATGCCTTTTTTCTTGAGTTCTGCAAGAAGGAGAAACAGAATCTGGTGTTGTAGAGAATGGTCAGGGAGACAGACTTTAGTGTTAGTCAGGTCTGGAGCGAAAATGTCTCACCACTGTCTTTTAACCAGTTGATCTTGAGTGAGCTAATTAGCTTTTCTAAATATTTCTGAGATACAGTAAGCTAGCTAAGTCTACGTTGACTGTGAAGAATAAGAGAAGGCATGTAAAAACTTAGTAGCAAGCATTCAATGAACGTTGTTGCTGTGTGCCCTGGAGTTGATTCTGACTCACTGAGACCCTATATGGCAAGTAGAATTGCCCCATAGAGTTAGTTTCCTTGCTGTCAATCTTTATGGTAACAGATTACTAGGTCTTGTCTCCCATGGAATAGCTAGTAGCTTTGAACTGTAGACCTTTTGGACAGCAGCAAAGTACTTAAACTTTCTGTTACCAGGGCTAGATATTCAGTGAATACCTAAATCCATCCTGACTGAGTCAATTCCAACTCATAGTGACACTGTAAGACACAGCAGAACTGCTCCAATACGTTTCCAAGGAACAGCTGGTGGATTTGAACTGCAGGCTTCTTGGTTAGCAGATGCCACTCTTCACCACAGTGCTGCTGGGGCTCTGTTCCCTGAGGGTTGTCTGTTAAGATGATCGTTGTTAATACCAGTAAGCAGAAGGGTTATAATATGGAGTATAACAGGCAAGAGCTACAAGGACAGAAGGGAAAACAGAGGAAACAACTTGGGTCTGAGAGTCTGGCCTGACAGTCACAGTACAAAGATTTGCGAGAAGTTTCTCCCACAAATCTTAACCACAGAGCTTATGGTTTCATAAATCTGAATTCTTTGTATTTCTCTTCAGTGTTGATATCTTTTCAATATTTTTCTATATTTTTCTGCTGAAGAGTGGGGATGGGAACAAAAAACTAAGCCAGTTTCCATCTAGTCATTTCTAAGTCATGGTGACTCCATGCATGTCAAAGAAGAAACGCTCTCCATAGGTTTTTATAAGTTATGATCTTTTGGCAGCGGATAGCAAGGCCTTTCTTCCAAGTTGCTTCTGGGGGGCTTCGAGCCACCAACATCTTGACTAGTAGTTAAGCGCTCAGCCATTCCTGGCAGCTGGGGTTCCTCAAAGAGTGGAAATATGGTTGCTTAACATCAGTGTTTTCTTTCTGCCTACAGAAGTGTCCTTCCTGATCACACTGGGAAAATCTGGGGATGCCTGGGGAGACACTGGCTCAGGTGTGAAGAAGGCTCAGATGTTGAGACTTCTCATGGAGGTTGAAGAAGAGAGGGTATCTGCACCGGGTCATAGGGACTGAGGAAAATCAACCTGAGATGGAGCTGATAGGGCTGAAAGAAACGACTGGGTGCTCTACCAGGCAGTCCAAGGAGATGCCGTTGGGGTCCAGGCTGGCACGGAGATAGCAGCGACAAATCTGCTTGTTAGAGAAGGCGGTCTGGGAGGAGACTGTAATCTTAAAGGGCTCTAAATCATCTCTTTGAGGGACAGCAGTCTGTGAATATCTGTGTGTAATGGATTGAATTGTGCCCACCGCTCCCAGAAAATATTATAGCAATTTGGCTAGGCCATGATTCCTGGTATTGTGTATAGTTCCTACACGTTGTGGACTGTGCCTCTATGATGTTAAATGAGGGAGGATGGGCCCCAGCTGTGTTGTTGGGAAAGTACTTAAAGTGTAAGATTGTATAGTGCCTTGAGGCGAGCTCTTGAGCTATAAAAGAGAGAAGATAGCAGAGAGATTGAGGGACCTCCTACTACAAATAAAGCAGTGCCAGGAGCAGACGACATCCTTTGGAAAGGACCCTGGATACCTGTGTCTCAAAAGCACCCAGTCCAGGGCACGACAAAGACTTCCTCCAAGGCCAACAAAGAAAGCTGATGCCCTGAATTTGGACTTTTAGCCTACTAGACTTGGACAGAATAACAGTTTCTCTTTTTAAAGCCATTCATTTGTGGTATTTCTGCTATAGCAGCACAAGATAGCTAAGACACTGTGGTATCTTCAAATTCTGTGCTAGACCCTCTCTCTAATACTGATAATGCCCAATAGCAAATCGTTGCATGTCTCTCTACTGGTAGTTTTCAAGGGATGGTCCCCAGACCAGCAACTTCAGCACAGATGAGGGCATGGCAGAAATGTAAATTCTTGGGGCCACACCCCAGGTTCTCAAACTCTGGGGCTGAGATCCAAGAATCTGTATTTTTCGTAAGCATTCCAGCTAATTCTGATGCACACTTCAGTTTGAGAGCCAGCGTTCCAGAACATTTTGCCAGTGTTACAAGTGGTCGTTAAGTTGATTCTGACTCATGGTACGTTCATGTGTGGCTGAGTTTAACCGTGCTCAGTAAGGGTTTATAACAGCTGCTTTATTTACTCATTTTGAAGACCTTTACCAGATTGTTCTTCCGAAGTGCCCCTGGGTAGACTCGAACATCTCACCTTTTAGTTAGCAGGTAAGAGTTCTAACTGCTTGCACCACCCCCTTGCCCAGGGGCTCCCAGTATATATCATAGATTTCTCATACTAAATATGCTCCAGATATAGCCTCCTACCCTACTCCTACTAACCATTTCCACTTGCACTGTTTTTACGTGAATGCCACTTCTTTAAGCCTAGTTGTTTAAACTGGAAACTTGAACTTGACATCTACTCCTCTTTCATTCTTCAAACAAAATCATGCAATCACCAAATTACTCTCTACCTCATCCTCTCCTCACTTTCCCTATAACCACCATGATCTCTGCCTGTAGAATTAAAAGGGCTTCCAGCGGAACCATTTTTTTGTGCCATACATTGTATACATCGTTATGCCAGGGTTGGTAAACTGTAGACTACAGACACATCTGGCCCCAGAGTGCTGTTACTAATGTCACTAGAACATAGCTGTGCTCGCGTGTTTGCTTACTGTCTGTGGCTGTTATCACACAACAACAGCCCTGAAGAGTTGTAACACAGACTATACAGCCCACAAGGCTTGAATTATGTACCATTTAGCACTTTACAGAAATGTTGGTGGATTTCTGCACTAAGCAGCAGCACACAACACAGAGAGAGAGAGACAAAAACATCTGTATCATCACAGAACTTATAGTCAAGGAGGCAAGAACAGATGATAAAGTGAACTTCCTAGGTATTTTCATCAAGGGCACCTGGAGGAATTAAGAGAAGCTTCCAAGTAGAATGAGTAAAAGATGAGTTTCAGAGAATAAGTAGAGATTTGCTAAAGGAAAAAAGGAAAAAGCATTTCAATCAGAGTGAATAGCTGTTTATTTATTTATTGGAAGAGGGTTAACTTCTCCCAGTGTTTGATATAGTCCTGGTTACATGCTGGTTATTCAATGTAGTTGACTGTCCAGTATTCACTTCATAAACGCCCTGGATTTAGAGCAAGAACTTTCAGAGGGCTGCCTTCCTAGGTGGTTCCCAGGGCTTGGTGATTTCTAATCCTATAAATGGTCAGCCAAAAAGCAGGCAAGTACCATGGGAATGGCTCTTGAGAGCACCCAAGATACTCCATCCGCATTAAGACTCTAGATGAATTTCTTCCTGAAAGTCCAACACACATTTTGGGAACTGCCAGAAGTAGTGACTACTGTCTTTCATTTTACATCTGCTAACAAGTGACCTGGACAGAGAGCGATGTTCTAACAGTTTTGCCCTAGGGGCTGTGCCCTGTTTCTTACCTGTGCACACCCCACTGGTTTTTGAAGGGAAATTAGAATCAAATGACTTTTAGTTATGTGTTTCCTTTGACCTACTGAAAATTCTATTTCTTACGTGCCCTGAAAATAAACTAAAGACAGTTTTTAAAAGCCCCAAACTCAAGTAAGAAAATACCTATAATGACTATAAAAGCTTGTACTTTCTTCTTTCCTTTTTAGTTACATGACATTAAACAAAAATTCTTTATCCCATTGACAAGAACAGGCACTTCTGAGTCACTACTTCTTCTAGGGGAAAAGAAAGTGCCAACAAGAAGGTCCAGGCTGAGTCGAGGCTTCAGCGATCTGTAGCCGCAGCAATTTCTCCTCTCCTTTCCGTGTCATCTTATCTGCTTTTACTGCTGCCCCATCGCCTCCGGTAAAACACATCTTCCATCCTCTTTTCTGCCTATGAAAGCCACGTAGGATAATTCCACCTGTTTTGCCACTCGCACTGATTCTTTTTGGTGTGAAAAATGGAAACACCGGGACATCAAAGCCCTGCCTGCACTCTCAGCATCTCTCTGGGTGCTGTCTTCCAGCTAAGAACTCGCTCCCACCTGAACGGTACATGTTCTCTTCGTCGCAGGATGTCTTTGGATGGCTGTTTTAGAGGCAGAAGCAGGTGGGAGATCTGAGATTTCTGAATTCCCCTCCTCTCCAGCGTCTGACGGACTGCTTTGCTGCCTTTTCTGTGGCACAGCCCATTTCCGTCATCGCCAGCATTTCTTTCCATCTTGCGGCCCATCTAGCTGATTAAAAACATTGGCCTTGAGAAAATTCTCTTTCTTGAAAGCCAATGCTTGGAGGAGATTAGAACTATTTATATTGTAAGGCACTCCCTTCAAAGCCTCCAGTGGTTTTACACTCGAGACTGATGCAGACCTCCACTAATTCTCTTGATCCAGATAATCCACTCGCTTCCAATATTCATCAAATGGCAAAATGAAAAGCTTCTAAGAAAGAGAACAAGTGTGCGGGCTTAAAATTTCATGGAATTCTCGTCTTAATAAAATTGTGAAAGAAATTATAAGGAAATCAAGGTTCTGAATCCCATTTCCAAGGAGATAACTTGAAAGCAGAAAAAAGCCAGGAAACCACAGCAAGCCCATCTGGTCGTCAGTGAACCGCTTTAGCAGGTGGTTAGATCACAAACTTTTGCTGTTGATGAACAAAAACCTGTCTTTTCTTCCCCTCTGTCAGATAAGATCGGGGTAGGACAAACTGCCCCTATTGAACTCTGGCTGCTTGTCTTTTTATTTGTGGAATTCACCATTGCTCCCATTGCTCTTTTTGGTGCATCAATGAAATTCATTAAATGATTAATGTGCAGTCATCACACACGCAATGCTAACAAATAGGCTTTGTCTATATAAACAGCATCCATGACCTCTTTGTCAGATTATTGGTATATGTCAGTGTCATGGATTGAATTGTGTCCCCCCCCCCAAAAAAAACTTGGTGTAGCCATGTGGCTGAGCCCTGATTCCCAATATTTTATGATTGCCCTCTGTTTGGTGATTTTCCTATGCTGTGTGTTAAAGGATTAGGGTGGGACTGTAAATCCCTTTATAAGATCACCTCTCTGCTCTACTGTAAAGGGAGTTTTCCTGGAGTATGGCTCGCCCCACCCTTAATCCTTTCATCCTACAAGAGATAAAAGGAAAGGGAAACAAGCGGAGAACTGGGAACCTCACACCATCAAGCCAGCAGCACGGGGAGAAGAGCATGTCCTACAGGCCTGAGGTTCCTGTGACAAAATTCTCTGTGGACAAAGACTGATGAATTACCAGACTTTCCTTCAGAGCTGACTAGGGGGAAAGCCTCTCCCTGGAGCAGAAATCCTGGACTTGTAGCCTACTGGACTGTGTAAGAATAAACCTTCTTTTTTTAAAGCCATCCACTCAGTGGTATTTCCGTTAGAGCAGCACTAGCTGACTGACACAGTCGGCTTGTGTGTTGCTACCGTGTTGGAAGCGATGGCATTGGTATCACCAGGATTACCCATGGTCAACAAGCTGTAGCAGAGTTTATGGACTAAGATAGACTAGGAAGATAGCACTGGCGATATGCTTCTGAAAAGCAGTTGATGAAAACCTGAAGATGAAGAAGCCGCTGTCACTGACCTGATGGCAGCTCATCGTGACCCTGTAGGTCAGAGCAGAACTCCCCCATAGAGTTTCCAAATACAGCCGGGTAGATTTGAACTGCCGCCCTTCTGGTTAGCAGCTGTAGCACTTAATCACTAGCCACCAGGGTTTCTAACGGAAACCTAGTGGTTCACAACAGAACACTGTGTGACTCACTTGCTTTGGACAGGTCTCAAGGAAGATGCGATCCCTGGGTGATGACATCATATTTGATGAAGTTGAGGGACAGCAAGAGCAAAGTAGTCCTTCAGTGAGATGCATCTGCATAATAGCCAGACCATGGACTGGAATATCCTGGCTATTATAGGGATGATGGAGGACTGGACCATTTATCTACCTACCTACCTACCTACCTGCCCACTTACCTAACTACCTACCTACCTACCTATCTGTCTATCTATGTAATCATCTATCTATTACCTATCTATCTGTCACATATATACCTACCTATCTAAACTGGAGAAAACTTGTCTTCAGGAATTTTGTAGCGTTATAGCAATGATTGTCACTGTAGGGCAGAACCAGGCAGTTTTGTTCTGTTATACCCAGGATCACGATGAGTAGGAACTGACTTGACCGCACCCAAGAGGAACATAGTTGGGATGGAGGCAGCTGCTCTGAGTGAGGACCAGAAAAGCAGAGGAACCTGAGGGTATCAAAGTCAGCGTTTTCCTTCATTCAGCTGTCCCTAAAGCCAGCCTGTGACTGTTGAGTTGATTCTCACTCACAGCTACCCTAAAGGACAGACTAGAACTGTCCCATAGGGTTTCCAAGAGCAGGCTGGTAGATTGGAACTGCTAGTCTTCTTAGTTGCCAGCCATAGCAAGCCGTAGCTCTTAATCACTGTGCCACCAGGTGAGAGATCATCTCTATGCTTTTGAAGTGGTGGTGTCCAGATCAGAACTCTAGTCCCGGACTTCTGAAATTAGCATTGTTAAGCTTCCAAGTCTAACAACAAGTTTCAAGAACTGGAAGAATTCTAAATCATGCTTCTCTACCTGATACTTGGTGTTAAGATGCCAAGTAGAGTAGTACTACAGGACTCTTACTATTGACCCTGGGGTACAAGCAAGGAACATCCCAGGGTTTCATAAGCAGACGCACAAAGTAGTGTTTGTGAAATTTGAAGGATTCTGTCCAAGACAGTGAAAAGAAAATAAAGCCTCAGTTCTCTTTGTAGGTGGCAATTTAGTGTGGTTAGGTATCAACTGGCTTAATTTTCTACCCAGAATGTGTCTGATATTTGGAGCAAGTGAATCAGAGAAGAGGACTATTCATGGTGGAGATGAGCGGGTTTGTTTCCCAGGCTCACCCTGTGTTTTGTGAGTGAGGTCTTTCAGGCAAGTGGAATACAATGGTATAGATCATTGTGCAAAATCAAATGGGGAAGGTGAATTCCATACTGTTTTTGACTTGGATTGTCAAACATAAAAACAGTTATTTGAAGCATAGTTGGCATAAATAAAACCAGCAGGCCACAGGCCAATCATTTTGTCTTGAGGTGTGATGCAGATCACTCCGCTTTTCACAGAGTGGCTTTGGGTACACACAGGAATGTGTATTGATGACCCAACAGTTGAAATGAGTGCATTTGTGTCTGCCTGTGAGCCTTGTGATCTGATAGCCCCACAAGAAAACAATGAAAGCATTGAGTTATAGAGAGTGGTTGTCTTTGTAGAACTTGGCTTGGGAAAGTCCTCTTATAGAGAGAATCCTGTTCAAGAGTTGTGTGCAATGGAAAACTCACATTGGGAACATTTTGTCCTGTAGGTGAGAACAATCGGAAGCTGCTTTAACAAAACAGGAAGGGGGATCTGATTTAATTTTGGGTGGCTAGTTCTTAACCACACATCTTAATCTGGCTTTTCTGGAGGAGAAAAACCAATTAAACATGTATATAAATATATGCAGAAAGATTTACATCATGGAGATGGCTGATGCAGTTATGGGGGCTGACAAGTCCCAAATCTATGGGTCAGGTGGCTGTCTGAAAACATCTGCTGTGTTCAAGGAGTTACAGGGGCTGATGAACCACTGCCAGGTCAGGCAGAAGGCTAGAGACCTCTACAGGCTCACATGTTGCAGGAGATAGTGAAGCCATACTCTGCAAGTCAGGTGTCAGGCTGGAGACTTTGGCAGACTCCTGTCCCAAGCCCCAGAAGTCAGGCAAGAAGAGTGCAGGATGGATAGAGAGTGAGCTTTGCCAGAATATCCATCTATATGTTAGAGGCTAGACTCACACTCATGGAAACTCCCCTTTCAACTGATGGGCTGATCACATCAGATCATATCATGCAAGGGAATTCCATTATACTACTTTATGGAGGAACACCCAGTCCTAGGTTTGCCAAGCCACTGAGAGTCATAGCCTAGCCAAGCTGACACATAACGTTATTCATCACGCCATATGAACAGCATGAATATTAATATTCCCAGAAACCTCGATCCACAATCCAAGTGTATGCTATAGCAACTGCCATTCATCCATTACTGGGAAGTTTGTAGTCATAGGGTTAAAGGATGCTCAGACTGTCTCCCTTCCTCCCTCAAAGGATATAACGCACTCCTTGATGAAGAATTACAGCCACTCCAAATAAGAGGAAATTAATGTGAAATTTTTCTTCTATTTCTCTATAGTCAACTAGTTACCATTAGGGGGACATGGCTTTGACATGGGTCCCAGTTCTTACACATGTACGGGTCCTGGGCACTATTTGAAAGCGTTGCTCTGAATAACCACAAGAAGTGTTGTATTCCGAATGGAGAATTCTGTGCAGAGACTATGGGGCATTTAGGGGAACATTTCCATTCTGACTTTGAACTTAGACTGCCATGAGTTCAAGGAAAAATGTTGTTCTTAAGAGAAAGTATATTTGTGAAGACGTTTATTTCATTCTCATAGAAGGCTTTAGGGAGGAGCAGATTGTAGGTGTGCAAACAATCTTGGGTTGTTAGACTCGACGGATGGTGGAAGAGGGCCTCACTTAGTGAGGTCTAACATTTCCTTAGCTTAAAACATACCATGGTTTTAGGTTAAGTAAATTTTAGACTTTGTTGAATGTAGCCTGATAATAATTTCATCCTGCAGGGGTCCCGAAGGGAGAAAGTACACTGGTAGTGGAGTGAACAGGATTTTTATGGTCAAGGTCTGAAGAAGGGGTCCTCAGAGGAGAAAGCAGAATGTGTTCCTATCTGTGGAGTGTTTCATTTGAGATGCTTTTCCCTTAGATTTTGTAACAATCTTTCATTAAAAATGATTACTACTGTTATTTAAACACGTTTCACCAAGTCTGGTGCACTTAAAAACTTTCATTCATGTATGTGTTTTGGGGTGTGATTTTTTCAAGTCAGCCTTCTGATTTTACCTCAAATAGTGCTTTTATAGCTGCTTCACACACCTGGAGACCAGGTTCTCAGTGACGTCTTGTCCTAATACATTGTGTTTTTCATTCATAGCACTGGCTGCAATTTCTAATCTTGTGATGGTGAATATTAAATTAAGCTACAAGCATAGTTTGCTTGCTCTTGAATCTCCAGTTCCTAGTGTCCAACACAGTGCAGGTTATCATTAAATATTTGCCAAATAAAGTTCACTAGACCTGAGAGAATGTCAGGAGGGTGAAGGGGACCCAAAGATGAGAGGAAACAGAGCTTACTGAAAGGCTTGGCGCAAGCATGAGCTTTTCTCCTTCCCCAATACTTAAAAGACACTAAAAAAAAAAAATTAAAGTGATTAAGTATTTTTTGTTCTTCATGAATTTTTAGTACAAGGAAAAAGTAGAATCCTATCTAAAATTAGTGTCTTTTTCCAACTGAGAGCTCAGGAAATTAATTTTTTTTTTTCATGGTGTGCTCAACTTATATTCAAGTAATTAATTCTTGAATATAAAAGGACTGTTAGATTTGTAAAACACAGCTCCACTGTGCTTTAATACTTTAATTAACATCTTGTTTTACTTATTAATTTACTATTTTAAATAACATAACATGCATTGTACTCAATGTAATAAAATGATTCAAATGAGATAATGTGTATGAAATAACTATACCTCAGTAATTATTATGCACATAAGCTATCTTAATTTTTTTTTTCTACAATAGAGAATTTTACTAAGTACTATGTTCATTTTCTTAAACCCTGGTGGTGTAGTGGTTAAGTGCTACGGCTGCTAACCAAAAGGTCAGTGGTTTGAATCTGCCAGACACTCCTTAGAAACTCTGTGGAGCAATTCTACCCTGTCTATAGGGTTGCTATGAGTCAGAATCGACTAGACAGCATTGGGTTATGGATATCCATTTTCTGGACAGAGTTGGCAAGCTAATCGAGGAAGAGGATATTTTCCTATTCAAATACAGTATTTCCCAACAGGCCAAGAATCCTGGTGCAACATGGTTATTGCATGCAAGTTTACTGACAAATAAATTAATAAATGAAAGAATAGATTTCTAGCCTTTCCCAGAATGAAATTAATTTGGAGGCTTGATTTTAATGCTAATGTATCTTAAAAAAATAAAAAATCCAGCATGGAACCACCTCTGATGTTACAGACAGTAATACTTTTAGAAAATAGCTGTAATGTTTCACACTGCTTAAAGAACTATATCATATACCTGTGTAAAATGGTAGAGGTAGTGAAAAGAAAAGAATGGAATAAACAGGGATAAATCCAGATTTTGCAGTGTCTGAAGTGTACAATATTTGAGGGTTCCTTTGCCAGAAAAATTATTTTAAAAAATTATAGTCAAAACAACAAATGCTGGAGAGGCTGTGGAGAAACTGGAACTCTCCTACACTGTTGGCAGGATTGCAAAATGGTGCAACCTCTTTAGAAAGCAATCTGGTGCTTCCTTAAGAAGATGGAAATAGATATACCATTTGACCCTGTAATTTCACTGCTTGGAACATATCCTGAAGAATCAAGGCATTCATACCAACTAATACATGCACAAGAATGTTTATTGCAGCACAGTCCACATTAGCAAAAGGGTGGAACCAACCCAGATGCCCAACAACAGAGGAATGGATGGTAAGCTATGAAATATAAACCAACCCAGATGCCCAACAACAGATGATTTTAGGAAACATCTTATAATGTGGTTTCAGTTGGAGAACATTATGTTGAGTGAAAGTAGTCAGTGACAAAAAGACAAATATTGTATGAGCCCCCTATGATAAGAAGTTTGAAACAGACTCATGCATAGAAGAAAAGACTTGCTGATGGCTGAAAGGGTGGGGAGGGAGGGAGGGAAAGGATGGGGTATAGATAGTTGATAGATACTTGGTTGGGTGAAATCAGTGACAGCACATATTAGAAAGAAGATCAATTTTAACTGGACTTTGACATAACATGATTAATCCTCCCATCTTAACTCAGTATTGCAAGGATAGGGTAGCTGGGGCCGGGAGCCGGGGACTATACTTTCAGGGGAAATCAAGGCCAATTGGTGCAACTAGCATTTTGCTAAGAGAGGCTTCTGCACCCCAAATTGTTGAGTGGCATCTGGGGTCTTAAAAGCTACCAAGCTGCCATCTGAAGTACACCAAATGGTCCCAACTCAGCAGGAACGACGATCTCCAAGGACCCAAACGACATCAGGAAAAGGAACCCAGAAGATAGAGGGACCCACATGAGCGGGTGACTACATTGACATATGAGCTGAAGAACCAGATGGTGCCTGGCCACCACCAGTGATAGCCGTGATGGGGCTCGCAAAGTTGAGTCTCACAGGTGACACAAAAATAAAAATAAGTGCACCTTGCAATCTCTACTAAAAGACTGAAATTAATGGTCCAGGGGCTACGGGGTTTCCCTGGGAGCGTGGCTCCTGGCCCTGATGCTGGCCCTGTCCGTAAATCACAATGGAGGTCAACTCTTTGCACAGAAATGGATTGAACTTGGTGACAGAGAGTGACCATATCACGTGTGCACTTAATGGTTCTGTGCATCTATAGGATTTCACCCAGCTGACCTCTTACTGGATGCGAGGAAGAGGGTGGAGTGGAGGGGATAGGAGATTATTAGGAGGATACGACATACACAGAATGGAGAGGAGGAGTGTGCTCTCACTGGGCAGGGAGAGCAGTGGGAGCTGCTCATTGACGGGTATGTAAATTTATCTGGGATTCTACATTCACACTCAATTATAATAAAAAAGTATATAAATAAATAGAAAAAATCATAACAATAAACTAGGCGTAATATAGACATGACACCTGCATATGAGGGCAGCCTGAAGCATAAACATCATTAGCTTTAGAGGGAATCTACCTCTGGCACCCAGGGAGGAGAATCCACCGCATTTGTTGTTTTAGTCATTGCTGAACCCAAATGAGGATTGTTACAACCCTCGACAATGGTTCTACAGGATTTGCAGGAGGAAGAACATAGGGAAAGTATTTAGATGTGGTTTGAGGTGCTCCAAACTGTAGAAGGTAATAATGTGAAAATAAAGTTTTTTCTTTAGTTATTAGCAATATGAAATGATCTACTTGAGATTCCATGATGAGCTTCATGTCCAACTATAAGGATTCAAGGGCAGAGAGAACAGGTCCAATCCACTTAGCCCAACTTAATTCACCATTTTCTGTGGAAGTGAAAGAAGGAATAGAAAAATCCTGCCCAATTTCACACTGCATGCACAGTGATTTAGTAACTGGCCCCCTTTTAGTCACACTTTGCCTTCCTGTCTATCTTCTAGGAAGGCCTGTTTTCATTCTTTCTGTTGAGAATCTAAACAGCTATCTCAGTTGGCCTGAACAATGCAAAGAGACTAGAATCTTTCAGCTTTGCTGATTTTTTTTAAATATGTAAATAGCTCCTAATTACATATAGATATGTCTTCCTTTTGGCTCCTTTGCTGAAACGACTGTGGCTTGCTGATGACTTAGACATGAAGCTGGTGGCTCCTTACTTGGGATAATTGAACATACTGGGTGACTAGAATGCCATGAGCTCTGTGTACTGTGCTCTTTTCTTTATTTTTTCAACCCAGAATTTCAATTCCATATGATCAATGAAGGATAAAGTGCTCATTCTTCCTTAAATTGTGAGATGCCTGTTTAAAATATTAACTAAACTTGGCCACTACCTCTAAGAAAAGTTAAACACCTGAGATCTCATGTATTTTCATCTACAGTTGTGAAGAAAAAAATCAGTGGGCCTTTAACTGTGGTACTGGATAGGCCTATTGTCCATCTAAAAAGATGTTAAGGTGTAAAGCTTTTTATGTCCCAAGGAAAGAACAAGACAGGCAATAAATGTGGATATTTCTATTGATTTTTCAAAGAAACAGGTTGTGTTTGCAAAAGTAGAGAGCCAGTGAAAAAGATGAAGACCCTTAATGAAATAAATTGTCACAGTGGCTGCAACAAGGGGTCAAACATATCTACTATTGACACAGTAGTGGCTACTGTTTCATTCTGTACTATAAAAGATAAATATATGTTGGAGCCTACTCTATGGCATTTGGCCAACCAACCAACCAATCAACTAACCAACCAACCAGCCAACCAAGCAACCACCCACACACCTAACCAAGTAACCAACCAAAAATTAACCTGCTGAACCTGCGTTTTCCTTAGTATGGCATCCCAGTTTATCTGCACAAGAGACATCAATTTGTTCAATGTTTTTAAATGTTTCTTTTTATGACTGCTTATCTCTTGGGTTTCACTGAGCTAGACACTGAACTACAATCTTCTGAGTAAATCTATTGATTGTCTTCCCTAACCCAGCTGACCTGGTCTCTACCTGTTGCCTCTTGATAATAACAGGTCAGACTTTCCACCAATGTCTCAGCAATCTGATTTAATGCCATTGTGAAGAGGTAATCCCTTTGGTTATAGTCTATTTAGTATAAGAACTCTATTTTCCAGACAAGTTGAAGAGATTAAGGTCTCAGTCAAGACAGATTTCACTAATGAAACAGCATCTGATATACTGTGCATCTCAAGCTATGTTGTTGATGTTGTTAATTCCTGTTCAGTTAATTCTGCCTTATGACAACCCAATGTGTATGAGTAGAATGTGTTATATGGACTTGGCAAGGCTGTGACTTTTCTGAAGCAGATCATCAGTCCTTTCATCTGAGGTGCCTCTGGGGAGATTCAAATCTTCCTTGAAGATTTAGTTGATCCTTTAGCCATTTGCACTAAATGGATTCCTTAGACAACATTTTATATTTGTGTTGGGGACACAATGATTGAAGTCATATTGCTTTCTCAACTGTGTTCCATAGAACTTTTTTTTTACTGAAGAATGCTAACAGATGGGCACCAACTAAATAATCATGGTCTAAATAGCCTGAACCCTGCCTTACTATCCCCCTAGCCTGGAGACACACCACGCATAGTGGAATCCTACTGATGGCTCTTAGAAGTCACAGAATGGAGGAATACTAGAGGGAAGAAACCTGTCCTTCAAGTTTATTTGAATTAAGATATCATTTTGCAGCTTCTTAATAACATCTTGCAGAACAGTGTTCAGGAGAACATCAGCTTGGGAAATGATGGATCAGTAATTACATGGAGACCATGACGTGTGTCATCAGACACTTGTGGTGCCCTAGAAAGTGCTTCAAATTTCCTCCAAAGAATTCAGAAGCATGTAGGCAGTCTGCCTCATTAGCATGAATTATCATTCACTTAAGTATACATGCATGAGATTTTGGGAAAATCTGCCAAATACAAAACTGTATGGTTCTATTGTTTTAAAAGCTACCCTTTTGGATCTGGATGCAGACTGACCAAATCTCACACATTAACTCACAACTCACAGGAGACTGCCTTCAAACTTACTGCCGTCCAGATTAGCAAGCTGATATGGAACCCTGCTGTCTCAGCCATACACAGACATGTCCTGAGACACTAATTTTGTTTCAATGGCTTCAAGAAACCCACGTGTTATTATTTATGCAACCAGTCAATAGATTAAAAAAATAAGCATAGACTTTCTTATAGAAATTAAGGGCTAAAAGCAAATATACTGCTTAGAGTGAAAAGTGGACTCTTACAACGGAAGAATACAGCTGGTTTTATTTTGTGGCAAATTATGATAGAGTATTTCTGGAATGAAAGGTTATAACATTTGCTTTAAGGAAGGCCCTAAAAGTGTCACATGCAAATTTAGACCAAAAATTACTTTGAAAAGGTTTCAACAAGACTGGAGGAAATGAAGTGTGAACTGGGGACAGAAAATTCAATGAAATTAGATATATGCTAAAACAGACTTGGGAAAGAGCAAATGAACCAACGAGCAGCTATTGGTTTCTATTAGAATGTAGCCTAAATGTTTGCGGGCAAGATCTAAAAGGCTGCCTAGGGCATTATTATGACCAGTAATCAAAGTATAAAGCAAACATTGATAAAATGATGCTTCATCTGCACATCTGTGTATAGGAAGCAAGGACATTAACCACACCAAATTTACAGCGTGGGCCTGTGATGAATCAGTAGATATTTTCTTGGAAGAAGTAATGAATGGTAAAAAACACTGCAAGCTGGTCTGGGGGAAAAAGAAAAGAAAAAGGGCTGAAAAACACACTGCTGTTGAGCTGATTCTGACTCATAGAGATTCCATGCAGCAAAGCAGAACCGCTCCACAGAGATTCTGAGTGGCGCCTGGCAGATGTGAACTGTCGACCTTCTGGTTAGCAGCCATAGTAGTTACCTACTGAGTTGTCACAGTTTCCAAGAAAACAAAGAAAAAAGGTAGACTTTTTATTAAATGTTACTTACGAACTCATGAACAGTATACAGACACACATATATGCACATCTCTGTGCATATTTGTATATGTGTGTGTAAGTGTGGAACAAGGATTACGTGCTTGATTGCTGAGAGGTTTGCTGATTTGAAGTCACATCCTGGCTCCCCTGGAGGAGGACCTGGCAACCCGCTCCTGTGAAGATTGCTGCCTGAATAAACCCATGGAGCAGTTCTACTCTGTCAAATGGCATTGCTATGAGTCTACAACAGACTCAATGGCACCTAACAGCAACAGTGAGAAAGTGTGTATGTATATACTTATACATCTATGTCATATATATACATATATATATATACACATTTCCTTGTGTGCCAAAATAAGACTCTCTAGCTAACTCTCTCTAAATATCGAACTTGCAAAAGACTAAGAAAATGTCACTATATAATCAATATACTTATTGGTGCATTTCTAGTGTGGTCAGTCAAATGCAGACTGAAATTAGACCAGAGCAGAGATGACAAAATGCCCATAATTGCTTTCAAGACAATTATAAGATTGAGATAATCGAGCAATTATAGAATCTTTGCTCTAAAATTGTATTTAAAAAAAGAAAAAAAGAACTAACAAAACCAAACTATTCAGCTCACACCAAATCTGACTTATTTGATTCTGGGTAAGTTCAGACCTGGTGGCTGCTCTTTCAAACCTCATTTCTTGTGACCTCAAATCGCAAAGTTGAAGTCTGCCAGTTTCATTTAGCCTTGTTGCATTGTGTGTCAGTTTATAAGGCTTTCTGTTTGCATCAGAAATGTTATAGGAAGAAAACCACAAAGAAGTCACAAATCTGGGCAATTTTCCGTTTTATACAGATTTCAAAATTGTTAGACACGTTGGCAGTCCTAAGACATAGCTGATAGCAGAAAAATTACCCAAACACTGAAAATCCCTGTCATCATTTTGATAAACGTTTATAACAAGAGTCAGCTGTACTTGGAAACTGGTCCTCTTTCTCCCTTCTTCATCCTTCCTTCCTTTCTTCCTTCTTCTTATATATCCATCCAATGCTTCCTCTAATATATTGTGTGTGCCATGCTCACTTAAGCTTCTTAGAGTCTAACCACAAAAGAGACTTGAAAGATATCATTACAGTGTAGCTTGCCTGAGCTTGAGTTTCTCCACAATACACAGACTCGGCAGTAGAACTAGCTCATTACTTCAACAAAGTGGGCTACTTCCTAGCAGCATGATCAGCAGGTATCACAGAGTCTTGCTCTACTTTCATTCTCCAATGATACTGTTTCTTTTGGGAGCACTTTGCTATCCTAGTAGGAGTGACGCTTTTTATCATTGCTGTTGTTAGTGGAGGCCCTGGTGCCATAGTGGTTAAGAGCTACAGCTACTAAAGAAAAGGTTGGCAGTTTGAATTCACCAGGAGCTTCTTGGAAACTCCATGGGGCAGTTCTGCTTTGTCCTACAGGGTCATTATGAATTGGAATTGACTCAATGGCAGCGAGTTTTTTTTTTTCTTCTCATTCTTGTTAGTTACCATAGAGTTGGATCCAACTCATGGAGATGCCATGTGCAACACAAAATGTTGCCCACTCCTGTGCCATCTTCAAAATCATCGGTATACTCAAGTCCATTACTGAAGCCAATGTATATTTTATGTATCTTCCCACTTAGGAGGCTCCTGTTGCAGCACTATATCAGACAACATTCTGCTATGATCCAGACAGTTTTCTCTGGCTCATTTTGCAAGTAGATCTCCAGGCCTTTCTTGCTAATCTGTCTTAATCTGGAAATTTTGTTGAAGTCTGCCCACCATAAGTGACCATGTTGGTATTTGAAATGTCACTTGCACAGCTCCTAGCATCACAACATCATGAAAGCCACCACACTATGACAAACTGGCAGATGGGTAGTGGCAGCTACCACCCAACCAGAAAAACAAAAAACAAAAAAAAACCAACTCATTACTGTCAAGTTGATTCTGATTGACAGCGACCTCATATGACAGAGTAGAACTGTGCCATTGAGTTTTCAAGGAGCACCTGATGGATTCCAACTCCAGACCTTTTGGTTAACAGTTGTGGCACTTATCTACTACCCCACAGCTACCATCAGAGTTATTCTATTTGGTCATTAAGACTCAATACAGAAATAACCTACCTCAGAAGGCTTTCTCTCATCTGTTTTCCCATACCAATAGCAGTCTGTTTAGACTGAGTTTCTTCTCATAGCACCTGTCTGTTTACCTCTAACTTAACACTTCCCTCACATACTGCTATGTCCTGATGAAAGAAAACCTCTGGCTTTAGATTACAAGAGTCTGCTGGACAGGCATTCTGCTTTTCATTTCAATTTCTCAACACATAGCAAAATCTTTGGCATACAAAGTATGCTCAAGAGATGCTGGTTGAGGGAATGTATTAGAATATATATTTCATGTTGAGAAGTGCTTTCTAAAGAAGTCAATAAATATTTACTGAGCACACGCTTTGCTCCCAGCGCATTACCTGGCACAAAGTGACAACAAAAATAAAAATCCATGCTCTCATAGAATATATTCTAAGAGAGAAGACAGACAACAAGTGGCTAAGCAAGAAATAAAATGTGATTCCAAGCCAAGTGCCTTCGAGTTGGATGGAGGACACTGTTAAAAGATGGTGGACTACACTCGTCTCCTCATTTCCCTCTAAGAACTAAGGCCTGGAATGATATTTGTATGGAGCAGTGAACATTTAGGGAGCCCTAGGATCTAGCATATTTGACTAGATAACAGTATTGGACTGATCTTCCCCTCTCAAAAACAGGCCAGCAATGGTCTGGCATCTGCTTCTGCTGTTTCATGGTATCAGAGAACTATTACTTCTGTGAATGGCCTGTAATGTACTTGCATTAGAAGCTTGAAGGCAGGGTCTGCTGCTCCTGTCATCCTGTTTTTGGCCAGCATGTTGGACAGCTCCTAGTTCAACACCTGCATAGCTTTCCACATAGAAGTGAAGTTTACTTTTAAGGATGAGAGGCCTGTGTATTTGTCTGGATATCTATCTGTTGAGAGGCCCAGCATCTTTTCCTCCCATCCTTCTCTGACACACATTGTAGGGTTAGCTGACAGCCCCCAGTTTCTCCATAAGTAGGGTGATGTCTTTGACACTCAATAAGCAGAGATTTCCACCCCAGAGAGTCCACCTGGGGCAAATCACTAGAGTGACCAACAATTCTCTTAGATCTAATAGCAGAAAAATCAAACAATGTCTTAGATGGCATGCAAGCAACATACCATAATTAATCATTTAAAGAAGCAGCCTTCAAATGCTCCAGAAAACTCCCAAAATAAAGATTCAAAAAATTTTCCAGATGAAGAAGCCTTTCTGAATCTATCAGAGGTCAAGTACAAAAGAAGTATATATAGAACCCTTCTATAGTTGGCATGTGGCTTAGCTTGGCCTGGCCTAAAGATTAAACAAAATGCAGCAGAACAAAATGAAAAATTTAGTAAACTATTTGAACTGATGGAACACCAGTGATCTGAAATATATCAGATCAATAACAAATTTACAGAACTATACAATTCAATCAAAAGCAAAACGAGTAGGATTAAACAGATAGATGTTAAATTCAGTGACCTTGAGGACAGAGCAACTGACACCAGCATTTATGAGGAGAAATCAGAGAAAAGAAACAAGAAAAATGAAGAAACATTAAGAAACATGTGGGACTCTATTAAGTGGAATAATTTATGTTTAATTGGAGTTCCTGAACAAGGAGGGGATAAATGACAATATAGAGAGTACTGCTGTAGAGATGCCGCCAGAAAACTTTCCTGAGATTATGAGCAAAGAGAGCATAGGTATACAAGAAGCTTTTTGAACATCACAAAAGCTAGACCCCAAAAGAAAGACACCAAAACATATTATAATCAAGCTTAATAGGATAAAACATAAATAGATGCTTCTGAAGGCAGGAAAGTTGAAAGCAAAGCTAACATTCTGAGAGAAACACTGTAGGCTTTTGTCTGACTTCTCTGCAGAAATGATGCTAACTAGAAAACAGTGGACTGCCATATTCAAAACCATGAAGGGGAAAAACTTTCAACCAAAAATTATTTATCCTGAAAAATTGTCTATCAAATGTGATGGTGACAATAAGAATTTTGTAGATAAAGAGAAACTTAGAGACTTCATAAAAACTAAACCAAAACTGTATGAAATATCAAAAGAAGCTCTTTCCTTAGAAAAACAAAACCATTAAATGTATATTTAAGATGACAATGCAGGACACATCATCCAAAATTCTAACTTGTTAGAGAAGTCACAAAACTTAATCAAAGCTACAATACTAAAATGAGAGAATCTGTGATCATATCATGACAACTATAACACCAGCACATTGAAAGAAGGACACACTACAGTAGTTATAGTCGTTTCAGATGGAGAGAAAGTAGAAGAATTATGCAATAGTTAAAATTGGGATTAATCGTGGTATGTTAAGAGGGATAACAGTTGTAGCCATAAAGCAAAGCAACAGTGCATTGTATGAAAATAAGAAATGCAATATAGGAGTTTAAACAAACACAAAACCAACACTGAGAAAAAACAACCCATAAAGAAGAATGGCCAAGAACAGAACATTAAGAGCAAAATAGAAAACATCAACATAAAAATAATTACATCAAAATGATAGCACTAAGCACATACCTATCTCCTTGAATACTCTCGGAGTCAGTTCTACACTGGCCCCTAGGGTTGCCATGAGTTGGATCCAGCTTGACGGCACTTGGCTTTGGCTATCAATAATTACACTGAATGTAAATAGACTGAATGCTCCAGTAAAGAGAAAGCCAGTGACATCTTGGATCCAAAGACACAACCCATCTATGTGTCACTTACAAGACACATACCTTAGACTTAAAGATATGAACAAATTGAAAATTAAAGGATGGAATAACACATAACAAGCTAACAAGATATAAAGAAGAACAGGTGTGGCAATACTATTCTTAGATAAAATAGATTTTAATATAAAATCCACTATTGTGGACAAGGATGGTCACAATTTATTACTGAAAGGTTCAAGTCTCATATTGGACTTAATAATGTTAAATATTTATGCACCTAATACCAGAGCATCTAAATACATTGAACAAATACTGTCAACACTGAAAAATGAGATAGATCATTCCTCAGTAATAGTTGGAGACTGCAACACACCCCTTTCAGTTATGGATAGATCATTCAGACAAAAGCTCAGTAAAGATACAAAAGATCTTATTGCAACTGTCAACTGACTTGCCCTTATCGACACACACAGATCTTGTCATCCATCAACAGATAAGTACACTTCTTTTCCAATGCACATGGAATATTCTCCAGAATAAATAATGTGTTAGGTCACAAAGCAATTCTTCATAAAATCCAAACCACTGATCTACTGCACAGTATCTTCTTGGACCATAGAGCTACAAAAGTTGATATCAGTAACAGAAGAATCATAGGTAGAAATTCAAACTTACAGAAACTGAACAACACTTTGCTCAAAAAGCCTTGAGTTATAGAAGAAATCAAGGACAAAGTAAAGAAATTTATGGAATCAAATGAGAATGAAAACACATCCTACCAGAATCTATGGGATACAGCAAAAGTGGTGTTTGGAGGTCAGTTTATCTCTGTAACTGCATACACCAGGAAAAAAGAAAGGGCTCCAATTAAAGAATTAACCTTACAGCTTGAACAAGTAGAAAGAGAGCAATAGAAGAGCCCCTCAGGCACCAGAAGAAAACAGATTATAAGGATTAGAGCTTAACTAAATGAATTAGAGGACAGAAAAACAATAAAAAAAATTAACAAAACCAAAAGCTGGTTCTTGGAAAAGATCAACAAAATTGATAAACCCTCAGCTAAACTTACAAAAGAAAAACAGCAGAAGACACAAATAACCCAATTAAGATATGATATGGGAGATGTCACAACAGATCCAGACAAAATAAAAAATATCATAACAGAATACTGTGAAAGGCTATTCTCTAACAGGTTTGAAAACCTAGAGGAAATGGACAAATTTCTAGATTCATACCCCCCACCAAGATTATCACAAGGACAAGTAGATTGACTTAATAAATCAATCACAAAGGAAGAGATTGAAAAAAATCATCAAAAATCTACCAACCAAAAAATGTGCTGGCTCAGATGGCTTCATCGGAGAATTCTACCAAAAACACGAACATTTGTTGCAGCACAGTTCGCAATAGCAAAAAGTTAGAATCAGCCCTGATGCCCATCAACAGATGAATGGATAAGTAAACTATACTACATATATTCAGTGGAACACTATGCTATGATGAAAAAAATGATGATTTTAGAAAACATCTCGTAACATGGTCTCATTTGGAAGAGATCCCACTGAATGAAATCAGTGTCCAAAGAACAAATTTTGTACGAGACCCCTATTATAAGGACTTAACAAGAGAATTATCCACAGAAGAAAATGACTGTGTAGACTACATGGGTCGGGGAGGGGAGGTTGAGGGTTTATCATGGATGAGGTAACTGATGTTACAAATTTTATCCTTATTCTTTTACTGTAATTAATAAAAAATATATTAAAAAATTGAATAATGGAATGAAGAATAATTGGGGGGTATTTGAGATAATGAAGACTTCTCTGAGGTGTCAACTTGCCCTGAGACTTGAAGGGTATGATGGAGTCAATGAGGTGGTCACTGAGGGGCCACTAGCCCAGACAGGGGGAAGAGTTAGTAGAAAGACGACCAAGAGTTTGGGTTGTTGGCATGCCCACAGGTTGCTGGAAAAACAAGAGGAGATGAGGTTTACAGTGAAAGTTATTCCAGATGGTACTGAGATATCAAACCACAGTTAGGATTGGGAATTTTATTCTGTGAGCACTGGAAAGCCATCACCAGGTTTTAAGCAGGAAAGTGACACAAACAGTAACCTATTTTAAGTAGATAACTTTGTCTACAATATGGAAAACAGATTAAAGATAACGAGAAATCAGGGGAAACAGGTAGGGGTGAAATTAAAAACTTTTACCAACTGCTATAACCTTTCACACCTGTTAAATAGAAACGTCACCTATCCAATGAGAACAGACACTGGCCATAATGTCTTAATATGAGATAAGTAGTTAACTCTGTCACAAGCGGTGATGTAGAATGGTGTCATGGACTAAGCGGGCAGAATGTGGGTAGAGAGAAGTGAATTGATCTGAAATATATTTGGAAGGTATAACCCAAAAGACGTGCAGATAGATAGAGTGTAAGCCATTTTGAGGAAATTGATGAATGATTGGTAAATAAAATCAGAAGATTTTAGCTTGAACAATCAATGCTACAGATGTCTATTCCATTTAAATGAAATGGGAGAATAGTTTTGAGAAGAGGACAGTCAAAGGTTCTGTTTCCAAACTTGATAAGCTGAGGTATCTTTATGCTATTCAAGTAAAGATGTTAACCCTTTGGTAACCCAATTATTTTCTGCTTTGAAATTTTTTGTGGACACTATGTGTTTTCATTAATGGAAGCATGCTGAATCATTGAGCACACTGGAATTTTTGGTAGGTGGTAGGGATATTTTTTTCTTGTCCCCACTCACAAGCCCAACCTATGTGTTTAGTGGTACATCTAAAATATCACTAATTGTATCCCAGAGGCTCCACTAGAATCTATTGGCACAAACATGTGTAACAAATAAAAACTTCCAAAATTTGTATTTTTCTTACCAATAATTTCAGGCACCTCATATTGTAAAACAGTAATCTGCGGCACACATTCATTGCTTTCGTTTCACGAAGACAGCCTGCCTTGAGGGTGATCTGTAGAAGTCAGTCCAATTAGGTAAAAAGAACTTCAGGCTTCACGTGAAACAAAACACCTGTTCAATTGTACCAGCAAATGCTTTTGGATCCAACATCGGCACATGTTAGAACAAAGAATTTAGCAGGGTACATACCTTAAGCACAGTAGTATTTTTTAAAAAATTATGGCTCAAGTTTTTTTTAAATGTTAACATCATTTCTCAAATTTTGAATTCGTTGAAGAAGTCACCATAAGTTAATGCTTAACAATAATAAACAGTAAAATAAAGGGGCCAATCTGAGAACTTCAAGTGGTAGCTGTATTTACTACTTCAACTCACATCCAACAATCAACCACGTTTAGTGAGATTATTGCTCTTACAAATAGCCCCAACACTAGGCTTGATTTAACCATGATTTGAAATTTAATTCTTCCAACTGAATTTATTGATTACCCCTCCTGTGTTCTTATTTATGAGGAAATTCAGTGTCACAGTGGTTTGAACCTTGGCTGCGAACCAAAAGGTCTGCAGTTCAAATCTACCAGCCACTCCTGGGAAATACTTTCAGGCAGTTCTACTCTGTGCTAGAGGGCTGATCTCATTTATATAATTTCTTAGTTGTTATCTCCTAACTCTATCATTCCCGTATGATCACAGAAAATCCTAATGCTTTTGGGTGCTGAGTACCTGAATGGCTTTCGGTTGCTTATCAGATATTAAACTTTGATGCAGCACTTTGGTTAATTAATAATTTACTACCCAAAAGGGTAGCTGTCTCACCTAACAAAGTTACAAAAAAAAAAAAACAAAAAAAATCTAGCACCATGAGTTGGATCCAACTCGACGGCACTTGGCTGGCTTGGCTAATACCATATTTTCATGTGAATAATGTGGATGTTATACACTATTTTCTTTTTTTATTGGTCAGCTGCCCCACATAGGTATGTCAGCCTGCTGTTTCAAAATAAAATAAATAACACAGCAAACTCATGAAAATACTTTCTGGGACAGGGAAAAGTGCAGTTGGCAGTTCAAAATAAAATAAATAACATAGCAAACTCATGAAAATACTTTCTGGGACAGGGAAAAGCACGGTTGGCAGTTCAAAATAAAATAAATAACACAGCAAATTCACAAAAATAATTTCTGGGAAGTGGAAAGGCATGGTTGGCCAAAAAAAAAAAAAGGAAACTATAATGTGTTTTATTTGCTTAAGAATATGGTAATCTATCTTAGAGTTAGTTGTTTGAGTTAGTCTTAGCCAGAATTTTTTCTATTCTGTCGTTTAGCTGGGATCTACTACTGGACTATATTCCACATACATTTCCAGACTGCAGTCCAATTGGTAAATATTTATAGAGGGATTTATTTATCTTTAAGGCATTGTAGTCCAAGGATTTGGGATGCAGGCTCCACTTACTCGTTGTTTAATTGTGGGTAAGTTACGTAACTTCTCTCTGCTTCAGTTTATTTCTTTGTAGAATGGATATAATAATGGCATCTGAGAATTCCCACGAACTAAGGTATGTAAGGTAACTCTGGTGGCGTAGTGGTTAAGGGCTGCAGCTGCTAACCAAAAGGCTGGCAGCTTGAATTCACCAGGCACTTCTTGGCAACTCTACGGGGCAGCTCTGCTCTGTCCTGTAGGGTCACTATGAGTTGGAATCAACTCAATATCAGTAGGTTTTTGATAGTATGTAAAACACTTAAAATAGTCCCTGAGACACTGTAGGCTGTAGTTGCTGTTGTTTAGTGTCCTTAAGGCAGTTCCAACCCATAGTGACCCCCTGTACAACAGAAGGAAATGCTGCCTGGTCCCTGCCATCCTAACCTGTATCTGAGCTCACTATTATCAGCCACTGTATCAGTCCACCTTCTTCAACCTCTTCCTCATTGTTGCTGACCCTCTCCTTTACTAAGCTGCTAATATGTCCAAAGTCCGTGGGATGAAGTCTCACCATTCTCTTTTCTAAGTAGCATTCTCGCTGTACTTCTTCCAAGACAGATTTGTTCATTCTATTTGGCAGTCCACGATATATTCAGTATTCTTGGACAACACTATTATTCAGAGGCATCAATGTCTCTTCAATCTTCCTTATTCATTGCTCGGTTTTCACATGCGTGTAAGGTGACCGACAGTGCCGCAGCATAGGTCAGGCACACATTCTTTTGCAGCAGATTTGCCCAGTGCAATGCTTTATTTACTTTCTTGACTGTTGCTTCCGTGGGTGTTGACTGTGGATCCAAATAAAATGAAATCTTTGACAGCTTTCGTCTTTTCTCCTATTCCAGTGGTGAGGACTTTGTTTTAAGTTGAAGTGTAATCCATATCGAAGGCTTCAGTCTTTGACTGTATTTTGATTCACATAATTGAATGCCTTTGCACAGTCAATGAAACACAGGTAAACATCTTTCTGAGTTGTCTGCTTTCAGCCACTAGGCTGGTGATTAATATTATATATTGCTATATTTTTCATTACTATTATTAAGATGTAGTGTTATATTTTATGTTAAGCACTGAGGAAACCCTGTTGAAAAGGTTAATGCCTGTGGCAAAGAGATTTTCAGAAGAGATGTGTAAACGAAATGTGTAACTTCAGAATAATACGATGCATGCTTTGGTAGGAGAAGATACAGGACTTGAAATATTTACTCAGAATATATGGAAATTGGTTTAATGATGCGCACTGAAGGGAAATGATTAACTGTGAGAAGGTGGGCAGATCTTCAGCTGTTCAGATGAACCTGTAAACTTTCCAAAAAATTAAAGAAACTCTCCAGATAGTTTTCATTGACATACCCAGAAATCACGTGAACAAAACCATTTCAGCTCTTGAAGAAGTTTGTTCTTCTGTTGCAAATTTGATGGTTTACAACTCAAACAAAACAGAGGCCATGTATTCTTTGTGTGGTGGACATGGCTGTTTTGGTAAATTCCAGAAAAATCACAGTTTAACACATCTTTATGGTTTCTTGTGCATGTATTTAATATCCTCTTATCCCGACAAACCAAAAGGTCAGCAGTTCAAATCCCCTAGGCCTTCCTTGGAAACTCCATGGGGCAGTTCTACTTTGACCTTTAGGGTCACTATGAGTCAGAATCCACTCAGCAAAGATGGTGATGGCAATGGCTTTTATCTCAACTTGCCCCAAAGTGAGAGAGAGAAAAAAAAACTAAAAAAAGATTCCTTTTAATGGTTGAATCTCTCTCCGTCTCTCTGTGTCTGTGCATGTGCACACTGGATTACTTAGTTCCACATGAATTTACTGAGACCGGCCACAGCATATTTTCATTACTCGGATGTCTTGTATTGAAAACACATGAAAGTAAATGTTTGGGTGAGTGTATTTATTGGGCAGCTCAGATATTGTGGGGTAGTTATTTTAGCTGGCTGGCCTCAGCAGGTGCCAGTTTTATGATGATAGAATTGCACTCCATTTTATGCATCAGAAGTAAGTCCCCAAATTGCATATAAATCAAATCTCCATTTAAAAGCAAGTTATTTTTAATGGACCTTATGATGAATATTTTTGTACAATGAATAAGTCTATCTCCATTTAGTCTGGTAAATTTGAATTCAGTTACCTGGATTTTTTTAATGTAAATAAACTTTTCATTAAAATTAAAGTCTAGTGGTTTTCTAGGATAGAAGAGAAACTTGAAAAAGAGTGAAAAGGAGGGTGGGAAATAGCTTGCAGTAAGTTATCAAAAATATTGAGGGATGGAAAACCAAGACCTAGAAGAGGTTCTATACAACCAGTCTTTTTATTGGTTTCTTCATTTTCTTTGCATTTTTTCCTGATCTTAAAATTGTATTTTACATTTTTTATTTTACATTTTACATAAATTTAAATCTTATTTCAAGCAGCCTTTTTTTTTTTTTTTCTTCCAGATGTTAGTCTTTGCAGAAGACTAAAATAATTTTGTAAGGAATCATGTCTGGTAGCCATAGAAAACTCATGGCAAGAAACGTTTTTTTTCTCCACGGCCCATACAAATGTGTACCAAAAAAGTAAGTAAAGAGATATATTGGAAACACTGTTCGTGAGTAGATGAGTTCAAAAAATAAAACTCTCTGGCATAGAGTGCAGGGCTGGCTGTTACCATGAGAAAGCTGTATCTATGGTACATGTCCTCATTAGTACGCTCTGTTTGTCTGTCACAGACTCTGTAGTAGAGATTGTTAGTTTCGGAGAAGTATGTTTGCTAATAGTCATTTAGATTTTGCTTAATGAAGCAAAAGTGAATTTGTTAAGAAGTATGGACAACTGTGTAGTGGTCCTTGAAAATAATTGGAGTATCTACATATGCCAAATGAGTTTCGATGTTAAAAAACACTTTTGATGTAAATATCGTATACAGATTGCCAATTCCAACATTTACTGGGAAAGGTGGGCAATTTGACTCTGAGAGTGGGTTACAACCAGAAACAAAACCCACTGTTGTTGAGCCATTTGTGACTCATAACAACCCTGCAGGACAGATAGAACTGCCCCCAAAGAGTTTCCAAGGAAAGCCTGGTGGATTTGAACTGCCAGCCTTTTGGCTAGCAGCTGTGGCACTTAACCACTACTGCACAATGATTGAAATTGTTCATGCAGTAAAGTGCATTTCTTACTATGACTTATCAAACATTAAAAAAAAAAAAGAGTCTTGCTCTAATTAATTTAGAAGACAGCTGTACTATTTCTGTCATTGGGGCTGGAATTGTTTAGTCTACTAAGCTTAAGTCAGGGCCAATAGTTTTGAAGATTGTGACATCTCCTAAATCCTTCATGATTTAGGCAAAGCCCATTTGCACCATCTGCAAGTGTGCAAATAACTGCATAATGTATCAGAAACAATAACAATTTGTATAGTATTTCATGGCTTGAAAGCCTTTGTCTAGAAAGTATCAAACTGTAGGCGGCCTAGGTCAAACTTGAGCTTGCATAACATGCACTGCCTGGAGTTATCTGTATTTCTCAGAAACTGAAGCTTCTTTGGAGACATAGAATTCTCATCCTATTAATAAAAATAAACAATATCTAAGACGAACTCAGTACCTTCTCCAGTTTAATTAAGAGATGTTTGATTTGAATGCTTCATCGAATTTACTTTGTCCCTAACCAAATTTGCAATCATAATTAAATGAACTGTAGGCAATATTGCAGATTCTAAATCCTCTCCTCTCCACTCTTCAACAGAAGAATGTTCTACAGCACATTAATGTTTGTGTGGAAATACACAAGGCTAAGTAATCATCTTTTTAAGCAAAGAATAATACATATTTTTTAAAATACCATATGAAAGAATGATGATTAGTTGCTGGTAACAATATGGCATTTCAAATCTGCCAGCCACTCCTTAGAAACTCTATGGGGCAGTTGTACTCTGTCTCTAGGGTCACTGTGAGTCCGAACTGACTCGACAGCAGTGGGTTTTAATTTTGGTTTTAATGTCCTTTAGAATAACCTTGATTTCAAGATATGAAACATAGTTAATTAGTAAATTATCTTCTGCTAAAATCACTACAAGAGTAAAAAAAAATCAGTGTCTTTTATTTCCTATAGACGCAACCAACCACTCTGTTGCCATTGACTCAATTCATGGCAGTTCCCATGTGTCACAGTAAAACTGTGTTAAATAAAGATTTTAATTGCTGATCAATTCTGACTCATACAGACTCAATAGGACAGAGTAGAACTGCCCAACAGACTTTCCAAGGAGTATCTGGTGGGTTTGAACTGCCAACTTTTGGTAAACAGCCATGGTATTTAACCACTATACTACCAGGGTTGCTATATATTGTGTATATTATAAAAAGACTGTAACATTCATATTTCATATCAATTAAGGACCTTCTATTCTAAAGAGAAGTCCCCAGATAGTGCAAAGTTTAACTTAGCCAGATGGTAACTGAAAGTTGGAGGTTCTCCTGAGTCCATCCAGAGGTGTCTCTGAAGAAAGATTTGGAGACCTACTTTAGAAAAATTATCCATTAACGTCCCTAGGGAGCACAGTTCTATCCTGACACATGGTGACTGCCAGGAGTTGGAAATAACAGCAACAGATTGGTTGGTTGGTTATATAGGAAATAAAAGGCATTAATTTTTTAAGTTACTCTCATAGTGATTTCCACAGGAGATAATTTACTAAATTATGTTTCATATCTTGAAATCAGGGTTATTCTAAAACCAAAACCCACTGATGTTGGATTGTGACTCATACTGACCCTACAGACAGAGTAGAACTGCCCCACAGAGCTTCCAAGGAAGCCCGGGGGGATTTGAATGGCTGACCTTTTGGTTAGCACCTATAGCCCTTAACCACTATACCCCCATGAGTTCCCAAAGGACATTAAAGAAGTTATTGAATAGTTCCCAGGTTTGGCTGATCAGAATCTACAGGAGAGTCTATTTGGGACCTCTCCGAGGACAACCACACAGAGAAAGGGGTGAGCATTGGTAGGCAGGGAGATGGGGATGGGAATCTGCATATGTCAAATGGCATCTTCAGGTTATTCTGATGATGATACAGCCTTGGCCACTTTCCTCAAGTTTATTAAACACAGCTAAGGATTTTCTTTGGTGTAATACAAACCTTTCTAAGCATTAATCGGCATTACTTTTAAATGAATAGTATTGATTTGGTATCCATTTAACACAGAATGATCTAGTCATTCCAAAGAATTGAGAATGAGAGTGTACACACTGAGAGGAGCAGCAGAGGGAACTTCCTACAAGTTTTCATGAAAAACAACAACAAAAATACCGTGTGTAGTGTAGGTGCTTTTGTGTGCCACTGAGTCAATTCTGACTCATAGAGACGCTACAGGACAAGGTAGAACTTTCCTATAGTGTCCCCTAGGCTGTACATCTATATATGTTCAAGAGGACTGCCAATTAAGTTCAAGAACTCATCCTAGAAAAAGTACTACCTAACTCATTGGTGAACATCACTGTGGTCATCTTCCAAGTCCTCCCCTTGAGAAGGTACTCACTGACACCAGTGCCTAGTCCACCCTTCAAAGCAATTTTGGAACTGTACTTTTGGAACGGCCATCAGAACTGTCGTCACACTATTCTTGATGTTCCGAATGTCATCAAATATCTTCCTTTCAATATTTCTTTTATCTTCAGGTAAAGAAAAAGATCATTGGGAGCCAGATCAGGTGAGTAGGGGGGGTGTTCCAATAGTTATTTGTTTCAAGGCTAAAACTCTCTCACAGACAACTATACAATTGAGTTTGCAAACTTGCCAGTATGCCACTATGAGCAATGGCCATTCCAGAAAGAATTCCAAAATTGCTTTGAAAGGTGGACTTAGGGGCCAGCATTGGTGCATAGCTTCCCAAGGGGAGTACTTCAAAAGTGACCAAGGTGGTATTCAGCAATGAGGTATGTAGCACTTAGAACAATGAAATTTATGGACTTAATTGTCAAACCTCACATGCATATGTGCGTGTGTGAACATGTGTATACACACACTTATTTATTCATAACCACATTTCTTCATTATTTCTGGCTCTGTTTATTTGGAAACTGAGACGGTTAATCAGTTTGTAGATCTTTTTGATGGCAAGGAGGATATTGTCCTGACGGCACATGGCTTGGCTTAATTTAAAGAGGTTTAGTGTTTTGTCCAAATTCGCAAATGTAAGTTACAGGGCTGAGAAAGGGCCTCGTGTCTCCCTACTGTTTTCATACTGTTAATGAAGAGGAGTTTACATTTCTTTGTCTCTTCCCTCCAACACTTAGTACAACACTTTTTACACAGTAGAAAACACATTATATATTTCTTGATTTATTGCTTCCTATGTAATCCTTGGAAACCTTGGTGGCATAGTGGTGAAGTGCTACAGCTGCTAACCGAGAAGCTGACAGTTCAAACCCAGCAGGAGGTCCTTGGAAACTCTGTGGGACAGTTCTATTGTGATCTATAGAGTTGCTGTGACTCAGAACCAACTTGATGATTACCTAACAACAACAACAACATGTAGTCCTTGGAAACCCCACTGGCATAGTGGTGAAGTGCTGTGGCTGCTAACCCAAAGATCAGCAGACGCTCCCTGGAAACTCTATGGGGTCGTTCTACATTGTCTATGAGTTGGAATTGACTCAACAGCAGCAGTTTTTTTTTCTTTTTATATAATCCTTTGGTTCAGAGAGATATTTGATTGCCTTCATTCCAGACTGAATTGTTTGCACATTACAGCCAAAATCAATGTGTGTGCACACAGAGTCTAAACATATTCAAGAGAGGAGAGGGTCAACTTCCCTGCTCCAACTGCCACCGTGAGAGCTTCACATTGGCATAGAGTCATTCTCAGTGCAAGAGACAGTGCTGGGGATGAAGAAAAGACTTGTGCTGCTATATTTCTTTTGCTCAGCATCATAAAGGAGGAACTAATTGGCTCTAGGCTATTGTCTAGGAAATGCTGACATTAATTAGTCACTGAATTCGTGTCTTGGTGAATTATTTGGTTCAAAATATAGTTAGCCTATTTCATATATAAGAAGTTTGGCTATGAACAGCGAGTTAAGTTCTAAGAAATCATTTTATCAAATTCTTTTCAATAGTTTAAACAGAGATGCCAGTGGCACAGTGGTTAAGAGCTACAGATGCTAATCAAGAGGTCAGCAGTTTAAATCTGCCAGGTACTTCTGAGAAACTCGATGGGGAGTTCTACTCTGTACTATAGGGTCACTATGAGTCAGAGCTGATTCAACAGCAGCAGGTTTTTGGTTCTAGATACCTCATCATCACTAGGAATATTCATATTGAAAACAAATAAGTTCCTATCGTTTCTCTAGTTCTCTAATTGTTGAGTAGGTACTTCAGAAAAAATTTTCGTTAGTTTGTATCAAATCTGTAAACTGTAAAAAATTGTAAAAATATTTTAATGGAATTGTAAAAATAATTTTTACATATGAAATTTTCTTTTAGTCTATAACATAACATATGTGTCTATAACATAACTTCTGATTGAGTGATGTCCAAACATGTAGATATCCATGATTTCATAAGTTCTAAGGGAGTTCAGAAATCCCAGGCAGTGAACAGGATGTAGTGTATGTAACCAAGTTTTTCTGTATAGCTTTGCTACGCATCACAAAGTAGTGCCTATTTATCTCAATGAACCATTGTATGTATCATGGTTTTTAATATAATAGGCTTTTATGGGGTTGATTTGTAACTACAGGTTGTATGTAAGCTGGACCTTCATAATCAGTGGACTGCCTATGTTCCGTCCAAATCACATAATGTCTCATTTCACAGAATATATAAGTGGTGCGTAACTATATATGGTCAACATGCATACATATGTAATTTGAGGGAGCAAGCTATTTCTTTTCTTTTTTTATCATTATGATTAATTGAAAATATACAATGCAAATTAACTTTGCATGCCTGCGTATCTGTAGTTCCATTTTCTCTTCTCACCCAGTGACAGCACATTCATCCTTTTCACTCTATACTTTTAGTATCCTCTTAATGAACACCTGTCCCCTCTTCTCCACTCTCTTCCATCTAGAAAGAAACCCTGTAGGACAGCCTATAAATGTATAAAACCATAAACTACGGACATATTTCTTTTCTTAATGAAGCATCTCTGTTACTTCCTAAGGTAGTGTTGGGACATACAACACCCAACAATGAACTCTGAAAACTTAATTGTTGTAAATGCTACACGCCCCATTGCTGAACATCACTACAGTCACCTTCTAAGTACTCCCCTTGAAAGCTAGGCACTGATGCCAGTGCCTGGTCTACTCTTCAAAGCAATTCTGGAACTCTTTCTGGAATGGACATTGTGCATGGTGGCAAGGTAGCAAGTTCATGAACTTAATTGCATTGTTGTCTGTAAGGGAGGTTTTAGCCATTAAACAAAAACTATATCGGAACACGCTCCCTTCTCACCCAATCTGGCCCCCAATGACTTTTTTATTTACCTGAAGATAAAAGAAATATTGGAAAAAAGACATTTGATGATATTCAGGACATCAAGGGTAATAGACAACAGCTCTGATGGCCATTCCAGAAAAAGTTCCAAAATTGCTTCAAAGAGTGGACTAGGTGCTGGTGTTGGTGCAGAGCTTCCCAAGGCAAGGACTTCAGAGGTAACTGTAGTGATACTCAGCAACGATGTATGTTGCACTTTTTTCCAGGATGAGTTTGTGAACTTAACTGGCAGTCCCCCTGTTACAGGGAATTTTCAGCTTCTACAACTTCATCAAATGTTGAATAGACTGTAATTTGCTGTGGTAAGGAGTTTATGTAAATAGTAAGGAGAAACAAATGGGAAAACATAAGAAGTTCAAGTATTTTAGTTCTCACTTGACTTTTACATCTTTAATTAACGTTTATTTTAGTCATGGCAGTTTTTAGATTGAAGTAGCCTAACTCATTTCCTTTGTTAAAACATGGGTGTCCCTTCAAAAAAATCCACTGATACTGAGTTGATTCCAACTTATAGACACTCTATAGAGCAGAATAGAGCTGCCCCATAGTGTTTCCAAAGAGCACCTGGTGGATTTGAATGGAAGATCTTTTGGTTAGCAGCTGTAGCACTTAACCACTGTGCCAGCAGGGTTCCTAAAATGATGTCTTCAGTCAAATTGAATTCTGACTCGAGCACTGCTGATACAGTGGTTAAGAGCTCAGATTCTAACCAAAAAGTCCACAGTTCAAATCTACCTTGAAAACTCCACGGGGTCATCCTACTCTGTGCTATAGGGTGGCTTTGAGTTGGAAAGACATGGTTAATGTCCTATAAAACATTTTCTTTTTGATTATTTACTTATACAAAATTAATTTAAAAAGTTATAAATTCTCAGTAGAATAAATCACAAATACTTGAAAATTTTCTGAACTCTGCTACCTAGTGAAACAATAACATTGCCTTTTAGCATAAATGGAAACTCTGGTAGCATAGTGGTGAAGTGTTATGGCTGCTAACCAAATTGTCAGCCGTTCAAATCCTGCAGGCACTCCTTGGAAACTCCAGGGGGTAGTTCTGCTCTGTCCTATACGCTCACTATGAGTCAGTATCAACTTGACAGCAGTAGGTTTTTAGGTTTTTTGGCATAAATGCCTTATGGCCACCAGTAGGATTTTAGGAAAGAAAACGTTTGGAAGGAGAAAGACTAGCAAGCTCAAAAGGAGGATGAAAAATCAAGTTTCACAGAAAATACTTCTCTTTTGGTATAGGACATATCCTAAGACTCTAAAATTTAGCATTTTTAGTAAAGTATTTACAAAACGTCCATTTAGCTGTCTAAGGTTTTCCAACAATAGCCATCAGGTTAACTGCGTGTATTTGTCCCTGCCCATAACTTCCTTGAAAAAAATTGCCAAACGCCTACCATTATGGTTCTAGTTTATATGATGCATTTCATATAAATGAAAAGAGAGGAAGGAACTGTGGCAGAACTTTTGGAGGTAAAATAAGCAATATATCAGCATCTTAGTTCTATAATTCCAATCTGTGGAATGCCCACCCAGGATTGCTTCTCAGGCCTGTCACTTGATAGATTTATTCTTTCTCCAGCTCTCTCAGGAATAAACTAGATCTCCAGAGGTAGTATGGTGAGAAACAGGTAATATTTTCTTCTTGTTCCTGTTTATTGTTTGGTCCTTAAGTATAAAGCATTAGTTTTTTCAACAAACAATCTCAAAAGCCCAATTACATGATTCCACTTGCTCAAAATGTAATTTATTGCTAATGGAATCACAGAAAAATGTTTCCACTGTTTACGGAAGACAGCGTCAAGTAAGTAAGGTAAATTGCTATTGAAGAGAAATTATTGATTCTCCTGTTACAGTAGCTGCATTTCAGTTTTGATACATGGAATTTTATTTCCATTGTAGCAATAGTTTTTATTTAAGCATCTAGTTTTCTGTTTCACCTTCCTTTCCCTGTGTTTTCTAAACTAGGTGTGACAATTGCACCCGGACTTTCCATTCTTCTGATTCCATTTGGAAATCTTAATTGACTGGGTGCTACTAAGCCTGGGATTAAGAAGTTGCTATTGTTCCCAGCTGCCATCAGGACAGCCCCAACTCATGGCAACCCCATGCGTTACAGAGCAGAACTGTTCCACAGGGTTTTTTCTTTTTCTTTCTATTTTTTGGCTGTATATCAGGCCTTTTTCTTCCATAGAGCTGCTGGATGGGTTTGAACTGTCAACCTTTAGATCAGCAGGCAATTACAAACCCACTTATGACACTCGGGTTCCTTAAAAAATCATGGAGCTAACAACAAATCTTTCAGTGAACTTTTGCAAAAAGTTTATTAATGTTGGCCTTGGTTTTCCCATCTGAGCAAATGAGTGTCTAATTCCCTCTTAACTTATTCATGAGATAGGAAAAGTCATAAACTGCAGGGAATTAAGGAACTGTGGTATCCTTCTGTTCTCAGTTCAAGCCTAAATTGTATCATCTTGGAGTTCTGGCAGGGCAATGGTGAAGAGTTTGGCTGCTCAACAAAACTGTTGGCAGTTCAAATCTACCAGCTACTCCTTGGAAATGCTATAGGGCAGTTCTGTTCTGTCCTATAGGTTTGTTATGAGTTAGGTTTTAAGTTAACTTTTAAACTTAGCTGAAGATACTTGCCACTATTCATCTGTAAGTTTGTCGTATGGTCTTGACTTGCAGGTTGCTTGGTGCTGATGGAGGCTATGCCACTAGTATTTCAAACACTAACAAGGTTACCCATGATGGACAGGTTTCAGTGGAGCTGTCCAGACTCAAGACTGGAAAGAATGACATAGGAGTTTAGCTTTAAAACATTGGCCAGTGAAAGCCTTATGAATAGCTGGGAACACTGTCTAATGTAGCACCAAAAGATTAGTCTCTAGAATTGGAAGGCATTCGAAATACAGCTAGGGAAAAGCTACTTCCTCAAAGTAGAGTCAACCTGAATGATGTAGATGGAGTCAAACTTTCAGGACCTTTGTATGCAGATATGATGTGATTCAAAATGAGAAAAACAACAACTGTAAACATCCATTAATAATCGGAATATGTAATGTGCAAAGTATGAACCAAAGAATATTGGAATATTGAAATGTGGTGCTTGAAAGTCAATACCCTAGGCATGAGTGAGTGGAAATGAACTGGTAATGGATATTTTGAACTGGACAGTCATATGGCTTACTACACCAGTGATGACAAATTGAAGTAGAATGGTGTCACAGTCATTGTCAAAAAAGAACATTTCAAGATCTGTCTGACATACAGTGTTTTCAGTTACTGGATACTATCCATCCACCTACAAGGACACTGTACCAAACAGAATTAGTTGACATTCAATCATCTTAGGAACTGCTTGGTAAACTAGATCGTCAGCAATAAAGAGGAAGACTTTTGATGAGATGGATTGACACAGTGGCCGCAACAATGGGCCCAAACATAATAAGGACTGTGAGGATGGCTCAAGACCTGATAGTGTTTGGTCTTTTGTAATAGGCCCCCTGTGTGTCAAAAGTGACTCAACAGCACCTAGCAGAAACAACAACAAGGAAGGGCAGATAGTATGAGTACTATTCAGATTTACCCACCAAACACTAATGGGAAGACAAATTAATCAAAGATTTGTATTAATTTCTGCAGTCTGAAAGTGATCAAACATGTAATCAAGATTGATTAGCAATTATTAGTGATTAGAATGCAAAAGTTGGAAACAATGAAGAAGGATCAGCAGTTGGAATGTATGGCCTTGGTAAAAGGGACAACATGAAAGACCACATGTTAGTCAGAATTTTGCAAGACCAGTGATCTATTCATTGGAAATATTGTTTTTCAACAACACAAACAGGGACAGTATACATAGAACTCCCCAAACTGAATACACGGGAATCAAATCAGATACATCAGTGGAAAGGGGTGATGGAAAAACTCAGTATCATCAGTAAGAACAAGAACAGGGACTAGCTATAGAGCAGACTATCAACTGCTCATTTGCAAGTTCAAACTCAAGCAGCAGAGAATTAAAACAAATTCATGAGAACTAAAATATGACCCTGAGTAAATCCTACCTGAATTTAGAAAGCATCTCAAAAAAAGATTTGATACATTGAATCCTACTGAACAAAGACCAGATGAGTTGTGGGATGACTTTAAAGGCATCATATGTGTAGAAACAAAAGGTCATTGAAAGACAGGAAAAGAAGAGTAAAGTAGATGTCAGAAGAGACTCTGAAGCTTTCTTTTGAACACAGAACAGCGAAAATGAACAGAAAAAATTATGAGTAGAAGAGTTGAACATAAGGCTTTAAAGAGTGGCTCAGGAAGACAAAAGAAAGTATTATGAAACAACATGCAAAGACCTGGAGCTAAAAAAAGCAAAATGGAAAAACACAGTTGATGTTTCTCTAGCTGAAGGAGCTGAAGAAAAAGCTCAAGTCTCGAGTTACAATGATGAAGGACACTATGGGCAAAATATTGAACGACACAGGAAGTATCAGAATAGGATGGAAGGAATAAATGGAGTCACTGTACCAAAGAGAATTAGTTGACATTCAATCATCTTAGGCGACAGCAGGTGAAGAAATGTCAGTGGTATTGAAAGAAGGATTCTAAACTACGCTGATGGCACTGGTGAAAATGAAGCTTCCAGGAGGAAGCTGACAGGACATCAGGCAAGATTCTTCGATAACCAGTGAAACACTGGAAGCGCTCACTCATCTATATCACACCATTTGGAAGACAGCTATCTGGCCAATTGCCAAGAAGAGATCTATATTCGTGCCCATTCCAAAGGAAGGAATTCAATGGAATGCAGAAATTATCAAATAATATCATCAATATCATTTGCAAGTAAAATTGTACTCAAGATAATTAAAAATGATTGCAGCAGTATATAGACAAGGAGCTGCCAAAAATTCGAGCCAGTTTCAGAAGAGGATGTGGAGTGAAAGACATCATTACTGATGTAAAATGGATCTTGGCTGGTATCAGGGAGTACCAGAAAGATGTTTATCTGTGTTTTATTGACTATGTAAAGGCATTTAAATATGTATCGTAACAAATTATGGGCAGTATTGTGAAGAGAGGAAATTAGTGTACTGAATTGCATTCATGCTAAACCTCTACACAGGCATGCTAAACTTGTACATAGACAAATAGAATATGAAGACACTGCATAGTTTTAACCAGAAAAGTTATATGTCAAGTTTATCTCCTTTCACGGTACCTATCCAGCCGGTATGCTGGAGAGACAGTCTGAGGAGCTAGACTATATAAAGAAGGTGGGGCATCTGGACTGGAGGAAGACTCACTAAAAGCCTGTGATATGCAGATAACGCCACCTTGCTTGCTGAAAAGAAAGAGGACTTGAACTCCTTACTAATGAAGGTCATCAACAACATCCTTCAGTATAAATTACACTTCAACACAAAGAAAACAAAAATCTTCACAAGTGGACCAATAAAGCAATGTCACAGTAAATAGAAAATACTGAACTTATCTGAAGAAGCCCAAACACAATGCTCCTTAAAAGCAAGGAGGTGATACCGTGTTTCACATACCTAAGACCTATTGTCGGGAGGGACCAGTCCCTGAAGAAGGGCATCATGCTTGGTAAAGTAGATCAAAAACACAAACCCAAACTACTGCCATCATGTCGTTGCCCACTCATAGCGACCCTATGGGACAGAGTAGAACTGCCCTGCAGAGTTTCCAAGGAGTACTTGGTGGAGTAGAATGGATGACGTTTTGGTTAGCAGCTGCAGCACTGAACCACGACACCACTGGGATTTCCCTGTAGAGGGTCAGTGAAAAAGACTTTTGATAAAATGGATTGAGACAGTAACTTCAACGACAGCGTCGATAACAATAATTATGAGCATGCTGTAGGACTTTGCGGGGTTTCTTTCTGTTCCACAAAAGGTCTCCATGGGCTGGAACCTACTCGGTAATGCTCAACAACAATAACATGGATTGAACTGTGTCACTTCAAATAAGCTGTAAATACTAATCCTCCTATCGGTGGACGGAGCCCTGTGGCACAGTGCATGAGAACTCAGCTGTTAACCCAAAGATAGGCAGTTCAAATCTACCAGCCATTCCTTGGAAATCACATAAAATATTTTTACTCTGTCCTATAGGAATTGGCTCTATGCAACGGATTTGGCTTTTTTGTTTATATGGATGGATGTGATCCCATTTGGGAACGGATTTTCCTTGCTATGTTAGTAAGGCCATACCAGTGTAGGTTATATCTTAAACCAATCATTTTTGAGATATGAAACAGCAGATTGGGCACAAAAGCAAGCAGCTGCATAGGAAAGCCTGACTTCATCTGAAGCCCCAGAAACACCACAGCTGATGGGCTAGAGAAGCGAAGGCAAGGATTTTCCCCCAAATAGGACAGAGAGGTATCCCTAGAGTTAATATCCTAAATTTGGACATTTGGCCCCCTAAATTGTGAGAAAATAAATTTCTGTTCATGAAAGATACCCACTTACAATGTTTCTGTTACAGCAGTACTAGATGACTAAGACACTACACTTACAAGTCTTCCTGTCATTTGATTCCAGTACTAGCTCCCTCCTTTTACACCTCCACTTGGGAATACTTCATTCCCCTTTGGCCTCTAGCCTCTTGTCTCTGTAAATAATCTCTTTATTAAATTCCCTTCACATTCCTAATCTGAGAATGCCATTTTTTTTCCCCTCATGGACTCTGCCAGGTCAATTACCTTATTTGATGTTTACGCTAACTTTAAAAGACATTTTCCACATTTTGCAATTGCAAGATTTGATACATGGAAAAGGAAAATGATTTACCCAAGGTCACAAAACTAGTCATTAATTTGGATTTCATCAACTTTGTCTCTTATTATACAGTTTCTTTCTCACTCCTGTGCTACTTCCATTTAGAATTATTTAATCACATTAACCACACTGTACTGAATGAGTGTTGAACTCGTTATCACCTTTTATTCTACTTTCTGAGTTGAGATCAGGTGTTGAAAGGGAGCTCTTTTCAATGGAAATCACTGATGTGTATCATTTATGGTAATGCGGGTGTTAATCACAGTCATTTTTGAAAGAGTGAATGTTTTATAATGACATAATTAACAATCACGAGAGATCATCACAACGGGTCTTCAAATATCTTTAATATTAAAAGTTTAGTAGATCAGGCATTCACAAACACAGTGTATGATGGAAAAACAATTTGCCCAAAGGTAGCAAATTTTGAATAAACATTCGACTTATCTTCAGAGAGAGGAGGCCTGATAATTTCAGGCCTTGTGTGGCAAATCACTGCTGTTGAAACAGTAACAACCTCAACTGTGTATATATAAAACCTGTCGCTGTCTATTCTGACTGTTAGCAACCCTATGACTCGACGGCACTTGGCTTGGCAGCAACCCTATAGGTTACAGCAGAACTGCCTGATAGAGTTTCCAAGGAGCACCTGGTGGATTCAAACTGCTGACTTTTTGGTCAGCAGCTGTAGCACTTAACTGCTATGCCATTAAGCTTTCTATGTATATACCAAACCAAAGACTCACTGCCTTCAGGTTGAATCCAATTCATTAGTGACTCTATAAAGAGTTTCCAAGGGGCATCTGGCAGATATGAACAGCTGACATTCTAGTTAGCACACATAACACTTAACTACTACACCTCCAGGGATTCCACTATGTATTATATGTATAAATATATGTATATACACACATGCATATTATACCATACGCATATATATATACATAAAGTTATGCAGGCACACAAAATTATATATATGCATACATACATGTATATATTGTTATTGTGTGCTGTTGATTTGTTTTATAGAGACCCTATAGGACAGAGTAGAACTGCCCTATAGGGTTTACACACACACAAAGGACCTTTGATAACTGGTATCACAGTGGTTAAACACTCAACTGCTAATGGAAATGTCGGCAATTCAAACCCATTAGCTGCCCCTGAAGAGAGAAAGATGGCTTTTGGCTTCTAAGATTTTACAGTCTTAGAAACTCCATGGAACAGTTCTACTCTATCCTATAGTGTTGCTGTGAGTTGGAATTGACTTCACGGTAAAGAATTTGTTTTTTGGTATATAGATATATATTTTTAATTTAGACTAGTGATATGAAATGAAGCAACAATAATTTCTTTATGCAATATCAGGAAATACTGGTGGCATAGTGGGTCAAGTGCTACAGCTACTAACCAGAAGATTAGCAGTTCAAATCCACCAGGTGCTCCTTGGAAACTCTATGGGGCAATTCTACCCCGTCCTGTAGAGTCACTATGAGTTGGACCTGACTTGATGGCAGTGGGTTTTGGGTTTGGTACGCAATATCATCATCCAAAGGAATTTCCATGATCCAAAATCTTGTGAAATTTTTTCAGGGGATCATTCATAGGAAAATGTTAACAATTTTGTTTTTCCCTCTAAGAGAAGATCCTGTGTGTATGGAGTTAGATGACACACTTCTTCTTAGGTCATTTCTTGCATCTTGATAGTGACACCTTGACAATGTGGCCAAATATCTGCCAAATGAATATGGAAAATATTTTCCTTCCTTCATTGCAAATCTTCATAGCGCATCAACCCAAAAAACAAACATACACAAGCAAAGAAGCTCTTAAGTAAAGTGAAGTTTTAGAAAGGGAGCATCCCACCATCACAGCTTTTTCTTCCCAGTTCCAGCTCTGTGACAAACACTGGAGTAGCTACGCAATCTTCGTTGATTTCACTGCACGGCCTCCCACCTTGTAACGGCTACAGGGGTGCTCAGCTGCCTTGCGATGATATACGGCAATCTGTCACCTTTGGAAACTGCTCCAAATCCAAAATGGTCCGCTGACATTCACTAAAGAGCTTTCAGTGAAATCTGAAATGGTTCGTTTATTATGCCTCAACTGGAATCATTAAGTGATATCTGAAAATCACTTTAAGATTTACTGAAGTGATGTAAAATTTCCCTTAACGGCAATTTGGTGTGTCACAAAAGCAACATTATCATTAAAAGCATAAGAAAATATTTCATCATGTCTTATTTTAAGAGTATTCAGATCATTTTATGGTTATAACCCTTCACCACTTGTGAAATCTACTGCTATGAAGACATTCTGAAAGTCGACAAGCAACTTTTTGAAACAAATATTGATAAACAAGCAGGAGTTACTATGATTTGAATCATTTAATGTCACTGAAAATCAAAGGCCTGATAGCTTAAACTTCAGAAAGCACAACTAAAACAATTAGCTGAAGGATGTCACTCATATTCTGTTTTCCCTTAAGAATTTATGTATATGTTGCTATACAACACACCTCTATAGGCCACAGTGAATTATTTTATCATGTAATTTAACTAAAACAGACAATGTCTGTGTGGTCTGAAATATGGATAAAGATTTCTTCAAGATTTCTTTGGGATTATTGTCCTTGAAGTGATAAGTATACAATAAGAGGTAAGTGCTATGTACAAAAAATTATCCTATGATTATTGCTTATGATAATTTTTGGGAAAAAGAAAGGTATCTTTTATATCTTTGGATTTAGATACTGACTGTACCTTGAACTTAGAATATATAACAATCAAGGGACCCTTGTTTTAGTCAACATGACATAGTTATCGAAATGATTTCATTTCTCAGTTAAATATGAGTGTGATAAACTAGGAATTAAATTTCACCTCTACTTTCAGGCTGAGAAACCTATGAGGCAATAAGAACAGGAGGTTGACTTCTTAGAATGGGTGTTAGGAGGAAATCAAGCGAGGAGACAGAGGAAGTCCTCCTGTCCAAGTGAGGCTAATGTGTAGTTAGCTTGCTCAGGTCTGATGTGGAAGAAGACAGGACAATATAGCAGAACTGAGTCCTCATCAGAGATTGGGACTCACCCCCACACAGCTTTTTTACTGGAGTTCATACAAAGCTCTGGTACCTAATTAGGATTTTGCTTAGAGAATAGGTACCTGGCAATTCATCCCAGGAACAAACAAATCTCGGCCAGAAAAAGACAATTAGCACATCCATGCATTACCAAGTCAACTCAAGGAACAACTTCCTCATTGAGAATATCCTGCTTGAAACCAGTGTGCAGAACAGGGTGGCACACTGAACTTGATGCCACTTTTACTTATTTTTTGTTGACAGCCGCTGAATAGATCCTTCTCAAAGAAACCCACTCTAACAACCTTTCAGTTATGGGAGAAAACCTGGTAGCATATTGATTAAATGCTATGGCTGCTAACCAAAAGGTCGGCAGCTCAAATCTGCCAGGTGCTCCTTGGAAGCTCTATGGGGCAGTTCTACTCTGTCCTATAGGATCACTATGAGTCAGAATAGACTTGACGGCGTGTAGTTTAAAGAGGGCTTTGATAAGCAGAAAACCCTGATGTCGCTGTGGTTAAATGCCACAGCCGCTAACCAAACGGTCAGTCGTTCAAATTCACCAAGTGTTCCTTGGAAACTCTGTGGGGGCAATTCTACTCTGTCCTCTAGGGCTGCTATGAGTAGGAATAGAATAAGAATCAACTAGATGGCAAAGAGTTTTTTGACAAGCAGTGTTCACTCACTGTCATTCCTTGCACTGAACACAAGTGATCCGGGATCTCATGGCTATAGAACTCATGATTTCAATTGTTTATTCTGCAGTAGCTATACTAGGCCACTGTTGTGTGAGGCCAAAAGCAAATTTGTTAATTTTCCTTTCATTTAATTCTACCGTCAAGCCCAATTATATATTCGGTTGTAATAAATCAGAATTTCTTACACTGTGATTTATGGACCAGGCATGCCAGAATTACCTAGGGTATTGTTTTAAATGCAAGTTTTGGTGCCCTAGACCTCTTGAATGAGAATCTCTGGGGTGAGACTCCAGAGTCTGCATTTTTAATAAGAACCCTAGGTGATTCTTATGCACACACACACTGAAATTTGAAAACCACTGTAATTAGAGGTCTTCCCTTGATAAGGCCTGCAGTCTCCATGAATAGATTTTCGCCACTAATTTATTTTAGCACTCAAAGGGACTTTGGTGATCACCTCGTTCAGCATCCACATATTAAATGAAGATGTGTTTGAAATTCTAAAATTGTTTGATTGTGTCAAGGAGAAGCTAGGCTAGGAGAGGCTATTTCTGAGAGACATAAAAGTAATACTAACAACTGCCATTTATTGGGGACCAGTAATATGCTTGTCAAACAACAGGCATTTTTACTAACAAAACTGAACCACAGAAATAGTCGGGTGATTTAGGGAGCATACTTTAACCAGCTCTCTTAGTAATCTAGGGCTGCTGTAACAGAAATATCACAAGTGGATGGCTTCATCATATCAAAATTTATTCTTCTACAGATTAGGAGACTAAAATGTCCAAATTTAGGGCATCAACTCTAGAGGAAGGCTTTCTGTCCATGCTGGCTCTGGAGCAGATCTCTGCCATCAGTCTGCCCCTGGTCTAGGAGCTTGTTCACTCAGAAACGCCAAATCCAAAGGACACATCCTGCTTCCAGTACTGCTTTCTTGGTGGTATGAGGTCCTGTCTGTCCATCTGCTCCCTTCTTTTATATCTCCAAAGAAATTGCCTTAAGCTACAACAGAATCTTGGAGACCAAGGCCCCTCATTAAAATAACTGCCTGTAATCCTGACTCATTAATGTCCTAGAAGTAGGATTTATAATGCATAGGAAAAGCACATCAGGTGACAACATGGTAGGCAATTAAAAAATGCTGGGAATCACTGTGGCTTGGACAAGTGGACACACGTTTTAGGGGGAACACGACTGAATCCTTCATACCAGCATACCATTTCTGCTAGGATAGTCACTAACTCCAAGCAGTTTGTTGACCTATAGAAAATAAACACACACATGAAACAGTCACTAACATTTTGACTTATGCTTTTTGAAATGTTTTGTGATGGATTCTGAGAAAGGGACTGATTTTGAAATTCTTGAGCCCAGTGTGTGTGTATGTGGATTCATTCAACTGTCCTTAACATGGAGCAGTTAAGTACCTGGTGAGGATAAGACTCTAGATACCTAACAGGAATGGTAATTCTTTTATGTTATTTCATCCTACAAAATTCGAAACTGGTTTCTATACTTGAGAGTGTTCTCTGACTCTGGACATGCTTCTTTTCAGCATTTGGGAAATCTAAGTAATGACAAATGGCCTAGTCCCCCAGTGCAGAACTATTCTTGGGAGAGAAGGGCTGTGACTTTGGGACTTTTTGTTTCCTCCTCTCAGAATGGAAACAAGTCTTCCAGGCAAATATTAATTTTATTATCAATCTCTTTACAGTATGAGGACCTCATGTGGCCTTTGCTAGGAATTTTTGCTCATTCTATTCTTTCCTCAAGGGCCAGTGTCTGGAAACTATGCCCCACAGGCTAAACTCAGGCTCTGCAAGATTCTGTGTAGGTTTAAGTTCAGCATGGTAACACATTTTTTTTTTTTTTTAATGGTGGGAAAAAAACAAAGGAAGGTAATATTTCAAGCCACATAAAAATTATATGAAATACAAATTTTAGCACCAATGAATAGAGTTTTACTGGAACACAGCTAGTGTCGTTTGTTTTTCTATCGTCTGTGGCTGTGCTTTGGCTCATGGCTGATGTGCTCCAACTGTAACGAGTCGTTGTCACAGAGGTCATGTGGCCTACAAAATTGAAAATATTTACTACCTGGCCTTTGACAAAACAGGCATGTGGGTCCCTTCTCATTTATAGCAGTGGTTTCCAAAATGTGATCCCTGGATCAGCAGCACCAACATCGCCAAGGGATACCTTGTTAGAAACACAAATTTTCAGGCCTCACTGCTGACGCACTGAACCAGACCAGGGCTTTGAACCTGGAATCTTGCTAAAATGGAAATTCTGACTCAGTAGACCTGGGGTAGAAGGGGGTTGAACTGGAATGAAGCAGCTTGAAGCTCTGACTAAGGCGTTTTAACAAGCGCTCCAGATGGTTCTGATGCATACCACTGTTTGAGAATCATTCTGTTTACTGCACGCTTTTTTCCAAGGGTATGATAAACAAAAATGGGCTGAAGATATATAAGTTAATATGTACCTGTGAGATTATGGTTCATTTAGCTTTTGAACTGCATTTGCAGGGAAACCACCGAAAAATGCAGAAGAAAGCGTTTTGCCCTGGTGAATACCCTGTTACCAGAAGGGCAAGTTTTTATAGAGAATAGAACGACTTGTCTTCTGTTAGGGGTGACTTTGATGTTGACAGGCTCTAGGAAATCACTTCAGAGTGACTTTGATAAATCAGGACAGTGAGATGGTAACCTATTTGGAAGCTGAGGCTCAGCAGTGTTTAAAAGGGTTTACCATTCAGTTTATAAAGAACCGAACACAAGATGTTTCAATTATTTATATATGAAGTGAAAGAACCCAACCTGTAATTACATAGGAAATAAAACTGACTTCAACAAAAGAGAGGAAAAAAAAGAGTACAGCTTCTTTCCTTAAGATACCTTGATCCTGATGTCCTGTCATTTCCTACTTTTGTATCATGAACATCGCGTGCTCACCCCCAGATGGCTGACTTTATTGCAGCAACTCCTGAGGAAGAGACTGCTTGGTGGCAGTCTGAAACGGCACTGCAGGCACGGATGAGGATGGAAGGCAGCATGGAGACTAATCCTTCTAAACTAAAATACAATAAAATAATCCCACCTAAATGAGGCTATGGCTTTGTAAAGCACACTATGGGAAAATCCTTATAACGGCTCCTAACATGCCACTCTAAGGCAAAGAATGGCTCAGTGTTCCACTCCATCCCTATTCAGTGATATTTATTTCAGGATATTAATAAATATTTAATTCCAGTTCTATTTACTGGTCCAATAAAACCTGAGCTAATAAAAATAAGAAAATGATACAGAGACTAAAGCTAGAAGGAAGTGTTACAGTTGCAAACGGAAGTAGTAATTGAGCAGGATGGTGTTAGTGGGTCCTTACCACTGCTTATGGAAGCAGTAAGCAGATGAGGCAATGCACTCACTTTTCCAAAGAGTGCTTTAAATGCATATAAGAAGTTTCCTTTTCAGTGTTGAGATATGCAAAGATGCTCTCCATGGGAGTAGCTAAGAGCTCAGCTTCTGCAATCTGTTGAGATGGGAGTGTAAGTATCACCTGCTACTATCTCAGTAACCTTGGGCAAAGTACAAAACCAGCCGCATTGCAGTTTCCTGTCTATCCAATTAAGAGAAGGATAGCACGGTCTCTTTCACAGAGTTCTGCTACTTACCCGTTGGCTTGTGATAATGCAGTGGCTTGCATGTTCCTAAGATGCTAGAAGCCATGCTTCAATATTTCAAATGCTGGCAGTGTCATCCACGGTTGACAAGTTTTAGTAGAGCTTCCAGAGTAGGATAGACTAGGAACAAAGGCCTGGCATTCTTCTACTAAAAACAAGCCAGTGAAAACTTTATGGATCTCAAGAGAATATTGTTCAAGATAGCACTGAAAGATGGTTAGATGGCACAGCACAACAGCCACAGCAATGGGCTCAGACACACTAGTGATAATGAAGATGACATAGGACCAGGCAATACTTCCTTCTGGGGCACACGGGATGACCACGATTCAGAGGTGACTTAACGGTAACTAACCCCACACCAACCTGATAGAGGTACTATGAGGAGGACGGGATCTAATCCACATACACAACACACAGTAAGCGATTTCAACGCTAAGCTATTTTTTCTGTCATTGATTCAGTGTTCACTACGTATTTTCCAAATACTAGTGGTGACATGATAGCCAGAGTACATGCAGTGGACGACGCTTCACTTTGACAACAAACTCAGAGTCTGCACACGCACTAGATGAATCCGTTGACTAGAATAGCCTTCCTCATCTGTTTAGAAACAAGTTAGTCGGCATCTTGCTTTCTTTGAGCACATCATCACAAAGGACTAGAAAAGGATATCACGTCCGGGAAAGTGCATGGTCAGTGAAAATGAGGAAAACCCTTCACGAGATGCATTGTCACCCTGCCTGTCAAAAAAAGACTCCAACATATCAGCTCTCATGACAACAGTGCAGGACCAAGTGACATTTCATTGCATTGTACAGAAGGGTGGTACGAGCTGGAGCCACCTGGGAAGTAACTAACAAGAGTGTTTTAAATTTGGAAATAATTTAGTGGTTCCCACCTGTAGAAAGTGTTTTGGCAGCTTAGGCTTGGTGACTCCACACGGGAAGTTCATGCTGCAGCTGACAATCAGCTCATCAAATACCAGAGTCATCTGGATGGAAGAGTCCAGGCTCCACCCCAAACCAAGTGAAGGATAGGTAACATCTTTCACTTTTCAATGAGACAAAAAGTGCTCTCTTTAAGATTCCTTGGCAAAATGGGCAAACAAAAATATAGTCAATAAAAGTCTTCTTGTCTTTATTCCTTGGCAGTAAATTCTAAATCTGTTTTCATGTTGTGGGAGAGAAGATCTTGATGTTGGCAGTCACTGTGCTGTGCTGTTCTTTCCAAAGTGTACTTAGTGAGCCAACTCAAATGCTGCCACTTCAGTCCTCTTGCGTGACAGGGCATTACTTTTGAAATGTCTGTTAACATATGAAACCACTGCTGTCAAGTCGACTTCAACTCATAGCAGCCCTGTAGGCCAGGGTAGAACTGCCTCATACTTCCCAAGGAGCACCTGGGGGATTTGATCTGCTGACCTTTTGGTTATCAGCTGTATCGCTTAACCATTAAGCCACCAGTGTTTCCAGGTAAATTTTCATAAAAAGACAACACTGGCAAAATTTTATATATGGGCAATCCACTGTATAGGTATCAATAGTCAATTTATAAACATGAATGATAATACCTAGCTTTGGAATATGTGCTGTTACCCATCACCAGAGCAATTTGGCATTTGATCCCCAATTCCTGACACTATAGAAGGGACACTCTCCAAAAGTAATCTTCCCCCTCCAAAAAAAAATAAGCATTTTTTTTTTTTTAAAGCAACCATAAGAATTTATTAGTGACATGTTAAATGATAAAGTAGCAGACACGGGGGTCTGGGAACCATGGTTTCAGGGTACATCAAGGTCAACAGGCATAACTTAGTTTTTTTCTAAGAAATTATTCTACATCCCATATTGGTGAGTGGCACCTGCAAATGGTGAGTGGCGCCAGCAAGCTGCCATCTAAGGAACATCAATTGTTCTCAACCCACCTAGAGCAGAGGAAAACCAAGAACATCAAAGACATGAGGGAAACGTGAGCCCACAAGATAGAAGGGTCAATATATTGGGAGACTACATCAGAAAGAGACCAGAAGAACTAGATGGTGCCTGGCCACCACCAAAGATTGCCCTGACTGGGAACACAATGTAGAATCCCTAATGCAACATGAGAAAAAGCAGCGTGCAGATAAAGAATTCTATTAAAAGACCAGAACTGATGGACCAAAATCCTGGAGAGTCCACTGAGAATATGGCCCCTGGACTTGCTGCTAGCCCAGAGCTGAAACCAGTACTGAAGCCACCTCTTCGGACCAAGACTTGACTGGACTCTGGGATATAGAGTGATGCAGGTGTCGTATTTACTTCTTGGCTTAATATACATATATAAGGCTGCCCAACTGCTTCCTTTTTAGAGGGGAGAAAGGAGGGTGGAGAGGAAGGGACAAACATTGGCTGAGTGGCTACCAGAAGTACAGGGTGGAAAGGAGGAATATGTTGTCACAGAGCGAGGAGAGCAGACAGAGTTGCATAGAATCATGTTCTGGGGGGTTTATACAGCAAATTGACTTGGATTGTAAACCTACAATTAATCACAATTAAAAAAAGAAAAAATAAGAAGTTACTGGTGACCATGAATATGTACTATCATGTGCTTCTTTCCATCAGAGAGTAAAATTAGCATTCTAGAAAGTATGTGTGAAAAATCACAGCATCATTATTCTAAGTCTTTCTAGAGCTTCAATATATGTGCAGCAATTATTTACGAAAGGTAGATACTTGGTTGGATTCCTGGGTGGTACAAATGGTTAACCCTCTTGGCTGCTAACAAAAAGCTTTTCAGTTTGAGTCCCATTTGAAGTGTCTCAGAGTAAAGGAATGGAGATTTACTTCCAAAATATCAGCTGTTGAAAACCCATGGAACACAGTTTGGCTTTGATACACATGAAGTCACTGTCAGTCAGAGTCAACTGAATGGCAACTGGTAACATTCCAAGCTTTGTAGAACCCTGGACCTTGGCATAGGTCTCCCAATTATAGAATTAGAATTGTTATGGGTAGGAGTAGCCTTCCGGGGGCAGGCATCTGGAGAATTTGCAGAATGTGTCAGAAAGGAGTTGGGCTTAGACTTAATTCTGAAGAAACGGAGGCCCAGTCGGTAAAATGGTTTATTTCGTTTAAATGATACAGCCTTCAAACTTTTAAGGATCATACTATCAACTCATAAGTTCCTGAAAATATTCTGTCATTGTTCTTTGAGGAAACCATGTTGAAAGGTGAACTTCAGAAGCTATTAGAAAACACATTTGAAATGTGAAGCACTTTGGTTGTTGATGAGGCAGGGTTAGTTTCTCAGTTCAACAGCAAGGCGGCACTTTGATAAATCACAGATGGCTCAGTGCCTACAGATGGACAACGTGAAGATTTTCTTCACAATATGACATAAAGAAGTAAACGAAAAGATATTTCACAACATGTCAGGGCTGATTGAGTGATGGCACCCACTGGGTGGTTAAGAACCAGGAAGAAATGGCACTTCTAATAGCAGGTTGATTGTTCTCTGAACAACCTGTGAGAAGAACTTTTTCATCCATCACTTAATGACTGAATTGACTTGAGTCTTACTGCTTGTTAATACCTGGATAAATGAAAGGAAACACAGATATCCAGCAGCCCTCTCTAACAGGAAATGGACTGTGGATTTGTAATTGTTTTTCAAAGAACTGCTGATTTTTTTCTTTTTTAATTACGATTGAGCGAAAATGTACATTCCTATATAAATTTGCATGCCCACCTATATGCAGTTCCCGCTGCTCTCCCCTCCCAGTGACAGCACACTCTTCCTCTCTGCTCCATACATGTCTTATCCTCCGAACAATCTCCTATCCCCTCCTCTCCACCCACTCCCCTTCCTTCAGTGGGAGGTCAGCAGGACAACATACTACAGATGCATAGAACCATAAAGTGCACACATGATATGGTCATTCTATGTTGCCAAGTCCAATCCATTCCTGTCTGAGTGTTGACCTCAAAGCCCTGCTGATTTAGTCTGAACTCTTTGTGATAGGATTGGGTGTAGACGAAGACCTGGCCTCCAACATATCCTTTCACATTTTCGCGCACTAGCTAATGCGGACTAGCTCCGTGTCTAATCTTTTAGCCAAATTTTCTGGCAAATCAGAGCTTGATATCTTCGCAGCCATCTAATTTGAATTGCTTCAAAAGCTATCACCTCTGACTTGAAATTTCTCTTTGAGATTTCCTGTTGACCTTTATTTAACATGTGTTTCCCAATATCCTAGCCTACATCCTGGGGGAAATTTTCTTCCATGACATTGCTGCAAACAAATTCAAAAGTAAATATTCAGTATTTTCACTCGTATGCTTTTAAATATCAATAAGGAAATTACGATATTCACAAAGTGGTTCAAGAAGAAATTTTAGGATCCAGATAAGAGTGATTATATGGAAGCAGTGGGAAAGACACAAAGGCAAACACAGAACTTAGCAAAAAGCAACAACAAAAATGACAAAAGAATGGACTTTTGTCAATCATCCTTATTAGTGGTCAGTGTGTGGTAGCAATAAACCAAAAAACTAAACCCACTGCTGTTGAGTCAATTCTAACTCATCTCAACCCTATAGAGAGGCAGACCTGCCCCATAGAATTCCCAAGGAATGTCTGCAGGATTTGAACTACCTACTTTCTGGTTAGCAGCTGTAGCACTTAACCACCATGCCACCAGGGTTTCCTTCTGAAACCTACTGCTAGATAAAGGTAGAGCTGTTATGCTACACATCAAGAGTTCCTTCCTGGGAGGCCACATGGTTAAGTACCCAACTACAAGCAAACAGTGGGCATTTCAAACCCACCTAGAATCCACTTCGCTAAGTGGCAGCTGCTGCGCTTAACTGCTTCACAACCAGGGTTTCCAGTGGTAGCTATGAAGAATATCAAATGAACGGGTTGACTGTGATTTCCACTTTTCAAGTATTGCCTTGGCACTATGGAGACCAGTCCAGAAGAGGCTGATCTCATTTCTCTCTCTTGGGTTTCTTCTGGACCTTGGGAAAATGGTCCAACTCTTATTTTCGAGACTGATCTCATCTTTTCTGGCTATTGAGTGGGCTTTGCACTTTAGTTGATGAGGGCACAGGAGAAATGAACCAGATAAATTGCTTGATTAGAATCTTCATGAACCAGAACTGATGAGAGGGGTACAAATGGATTTTTGAATTAAGACTCAAATACATCTTTCTGGGGCTGAATGCTGACACATATATTCATATCCTCCTCACCGTATGCCACTCAATAATTGTAAACCTGGGTTAGCTGGCATTAGAGATTTTTCATACCACTATTTATAATTTGGTTATGTATGGTGCTTGTGTATTGATTATGCTTTGCTTGAAACTCTCAGGTTAGTCCATAAATGGCATTCCGGGATTTGAGGAAATGTGAAGGGATAAACTAAAGCTACAATTCAGCCAGTCTTACTGTCAGCTTTGTTATCATTTCTTCACTAGCTTTAGCTTCTATGACTATAATAAATAAATGTACAAAGACAGAAAGAAATTAATTAAAATGTTCCCAAACATCCAGATGGGAAGAGGGGAGAAAAGGGACAGATTTCATAGTTGTTTTAACAGAGTGTGAAGGTACACTCGATCATAATGGAACGATCTTACACTTTAACATGTGTGTATGTGTGTGTGTATGAAAAACGAAGAGAAGAGAATACCTGTTTTGAGGATGATACAGTGCAAAGTAACCTATTTTTTCCTTCTCAAGTGTCATTTAACTTGGAATCAGATTTTTGAAACATCTATGTGCTTTGTTTCTTCATTCTCTAGAGGTGTCAGAAACTAATTTTAATTAATTTTGGCAAATTAATGTGAGCTATTTAATTTATTAACAGTAAACAGTGATATAAGATACATACTTCAAATTTATGTATTATTACTTTTGACAAAAGTGACTAATCCCCACAAACCAAACTCCCAGCTGTAAAGCTAATTTCAACTCATAGTGACCCCATATGATAGAACAGAGCTGCTCTACAGGGTTACCGAAGAGTGCCTGATGGATCTGAACTGCTGACCTGTTTGGTTAGCAGCCATAGTACTTAACCACTTCACCAACAGGTTTCGGCAAAAGCGATTAGGTATCCATGAAGTACCTCTTTCTGATATGAGATATATTAGGTAAAAAAAAAAAAAATTAGATTCTTAATATACTTTATAGCCAATTTTCTTGCAGAAAAAAATTAGTGTCCATTTACTACAGTATTCTAAATGCAAATTCTCATAAAGTATGAGAACATTTATTCATTATCTTCCCCATGCATCTAGAGTTGATCAAGGGGAAGGATTACACGCTAACTGCCCTGTGTCCTTAACATTAAGTAGATATAAATGGGCATTTGAGTGAAAGACTGGATGGATGGACGGACGGGCGAACGGGCGGACGGGCGGGCGGGCGGACGGGCGGGCGGATGGACGGGCGGGCGGATGGGTGGACGGATGGGTGGGAAGGGTGGATGAAAGAACCATTCAACCAAAATTACCTCTGTGACTATGATTTCTATGATGCTGAGAATGAAACATTCCTTGAATATTTAGAATATGAAAGCTTGAATAAATAAATTTATGTTATCAATGAGTAAACTAAGATACAGAGGTTAGCAACACAGATTCTTAGAGTAAGACAGACCTGAATCCCAGCTCTGTCATTTAAATTACAGTGGTGACTTAACTAATCCGTGCTTTAGTTTCCTAGTCCATAAAACGAGAACACCACTAGGATATAATTATATAGGGTTCTGGTGAGGAATCAATGAGATAATACACTGAAAAGTCTAAACAAGACTTGGCCTGTAGAAAAACATTGAAATTTTAGATACAGTGATCATTATTATATCCATTTATAGCTGGTGTAGTCATTAAATGCTATGTCTGCTAACCAAAAATGTCAGCAGTTCGAATCCTCTAGATGCTCCTTGGAAACTCTGTGGAGCATTTGCACTCTGTCCAATAAGGTCACTACGAGCTGGAATTGAGTCAATAGCAGTGGGTTTGGTCTGGTGTTTTAACTCCATGATTGTTTATTATGTACACAAAACAAAGTGTATAGCATGATCATATTTACATAAAAGTATAGATAAGTGTGTGGCATGTATACACGCAGAGACAGCTGTAACAGATTGTTCACTGTGAAGTTAATCAGCATTACTTATGATTAGTCCTATATTGATTAAATAGTTTGCTTTACTCTGTGTTTTTGTAAGTTGCTAAAATATATTAGGGAAGTTTATATTATTTTTATAAGAAGAAAGGATAGTTTTTTTGTTGGAAACAATTTGAAAGTCAGTGGTAAATGGAAATGTTTTTTCTTTTTTTAATAGATCTATTCCTTCTCCTTTGCTATTACACTCTCTGTACTCTCCTTTGAGATAACAAAATGAGTTAGGCTTTGTTAGCTCTTTCTGTTCAACCAATCTTTTGTAGCTCTGCTATTGCAGTAGAGAATCGCAGAGCTATAGCATAAAAAATACGGCATCTTGTTCTGTGCCACTGAGTTGAATCTCACCCGTAGTGCCCTTAGAGGACAGGGTAGAACTGCCCCATAAGGTTTCTAAGGCTGTAATATTTTCAGGAGCAGATTGCCAGGATTTTTCGCCCATGGAAAGCCTGGTAGGTTCTAACTGTCAGCCTAGCACTTGACTTGTACACTACCAGGACTCCTGGTTTTTCCCTTTGGAATTCCTGGAGCTGGTGGCACTTTTCTCAGGCATGTCTTCCTTGGTGACACCATGTGATCCATTCCGTGATAACCAAATAAGCCCCTTGAGGTTGTTCTCATGTTTCCCTGAGGTTCCATAAACAGGTCTAATTAGTAGGTAGAGCTACAAATCTATCTCTTCGGATGACACCAAGTCATGGAACTTTAGGCAGTCAGAAACTATTTTTTTAAAATACAATTCTCATTTGATTTAAGTTGCTGACTATTGAAGTAGATACTGTGAATGCTCAGCAGATATGCTCTGGTCACCCTCTTTTGCTTCTGACCTAGAGGAGTATTCTTTCTGCCTATTGGTGTTGAATTTAGCCACTGGACTTACTTTGGCCAATGGGGAATTGACACACATGTGATATAGTCACATGTGAGTAGAATTCTCTGCATGTGTGATTTGACTGGGCTGCTTGTACTCTTATCATCAACTATGAGAGAAGTGTGATCTTAGCAGGCACCACTGTTGCAGACTGTAAGAAAGACACTTGGAGCAGATGTGAAACTGACCTCCAACCTAGAACAAAACTACCAGAGTAGATCACAGACTTGTGAGTGAGAACTAAATACTTGGTTGTAACAAACTGAGATTTTGGAATTACATGTTACTGAGTACTATTGTAGCATAACCTGACTAATATTTCTTAGTAAAGGTTGCCCCAGCTCAGTGCATCAGTTTTTTTTCTTAAATAAAACAATCAGAAAAACAGAGAGGGAGGCAGAAAAATAAACCAACAAAACACCTTTTGCTTCAACTGCCTTTTTTTTTTTTTTTTTTTTTAGGATTTTGTGTCATTTAATACCAATGAAAGTGCTTTCAATTCTCTGTATTTTGATGCATATGATTCTTGTTTTAATCTGCAGAAAACAAACATAGCTCATTTTCTTGTCTAACGTGTTTGGGTATGATTACAGCACAAGACTTTATACATTTTAAAAGTCTGCCCTGTTGGGTATAGTCTACATAATGTATAAATCTGAATCAAATCACAGAATTAGGAAACAGAAACAGTATCAGTTTATTATATAATCTGAAATGATTATTGCCTTAGTATATACTTCTACTCTATTTTTTGATTTTAGGAGTGGGTGATGCAGTGTCCTCTTTATTTTTTTAAATGTAGAAATCTAGTAACTAGGAAGTTGCTTTTTTTTAAATTAAAATCACATGTTCTATCACAGATTGTCCTCTTTGTACAGGAATTGGATCTCAGCAGGATGAATAAGTACATTATGCAGACATGTCATCCAAATATAACAACCACCTTAGAATACAAGAGATTCAGGAGTGTGTACTCTTGTGGAGGGAGGGGTAGGCATGATAGAAGATGGGCTAAAACAACAATGGCAAAAAATACACACAAAAAACCCAAAACCCAAACCATTTGCCATTCAAGTGATTCTGACTTGTATCAATCTTTAGGACAGAGTACAACTGCCCCATAAGGTTTGCACAGAGTAGCTAGTGGATTAGAATTGCTAAATTTTGGTTAGCAGCTGAGCCCCTAACTACTGGACTGTCAGAGCACACTAAGAAGGGCTACTGGGTGTTAATGTTCTCAGTAGTAAGCTGTGGCTCACACATTGGTAACCAGAGTCTTGAGCTGGATTGATAGGTCTGAGAAAACCACAAGAGTAAAGTGCCAGGACTGCTTATCAGCCCAGGGCCTCAGGGTATCACTGTGTATTTTTAACTGCAGATTCTAGAAGCCAGGCCAGTACCTATGAGGATGCATTTCCCCAGAGACGCTGCCATTTTTAATTGTGGAAAGATGCTGTGTGGGCTCTTGGTGGCTCTGAATTAATGGTTAATTATGACTGACCCTCAAGAGCCTGCTGTGAGGATCAGAAGCAATACAGCAGTTTTGCAGGAATCCCATAGGCTCCAAGAAAAATACGTCAGAAAACACTGATTCATCTTATCTTGTATGCCATCAAGTCAATTCTGATTCATAGCGACTCTATACAGAAGAGTAGAACTATCCCATAGACTTCCCAGACTATAGTAACCTTCATGGGAGCAGACTGTCAGGACTTTTCATTTCCTGAGCCACTAGTAGGCTCAAACAGTCAACTTTTCAATTAGTAGCTGGGTGTTTCAGTGCCATCAGTGGTCCTTGACTAACCTGTATGAGTATAATTCAAACCAGTTCATTTGGTAGCCTCTAAAATTTGGATGTTTTCTTCCAACACAGTATTGCAGAAGTTGAGTCTCCTGGACTCTGCCTTGGGCCTTATCTCCTGCTTCAGTTTGCTTGAATGGAGACTTCTGAAGGAGCTTCTGCTTTACACACTGTAATGTGGTCATTCCTACTTATTGAAACACACAAAAAACTTTTCCTCTTCGATTTATAGCTTTCTTATAAAACTGATGGAAGACATACTTCCAGTCTCAAATTTCTGTTTCAAAATAGGACAAAATGTATCCAAAGTTTTAGCTAATCTGCTTATAAAATAGACTATCTCTTACTCAAGATACTATGAGACTCAAATACTTTCTCAGGAAAGAGCTCTGAGAAAGGAAATCTCGGTGCCAGATCTGTATGTGTTTTGGAGGTATCATCCGATTTTGACAAATTGCTATGGGTACATCCTCAAGATTTTGCACTTTTTTCCAAATAAAATATTTTTGATCAATTGTGGAATGCCCAAAAGTGATTTTCTAATTGTTATTGTTGACACTCCCAGTATGGCCTTCTCAGATATTTATATTTATCAAAATATGACTTGATGGCACTTATATTTGTCACCAAAAAAAAAAAAAATCTCATATAAACATGTAGTAATAAAATATACAGAAACCCTGGTGGCATAGTGGTGAAGTGCTACGTCTGCTAATCAGAAGGTCAGCAGTTCCAAGCTTCCCGGCGCTTCTTGGAAACTATGGAGCAGTTCTCCGTTGTCCTATAGGGTCATTGTGAGTCAGAATCGACTTGACAGAACTGATAAAATACACTTACAACTTGGAAACCCTGGTGGCACAGTGGTTAAGTGCTACATCTGCTAACCAAAAGCTGTCAGTGTGAATCTACCAGGTACTCCTTAGAAACTCTAGGGAGCAGTTCTACTCTGTCCTATAGTGTTGCTATGAGTTGAAATCAACTTAATGGCAATGGGCTTTTTAGAACTTGGAAATAAATTTGGTTTGTAAATTGGGTTTCAACAGAGAACTTGTTTTGATTATTCTAAACTAAAGGCTAGTGATTCAGATCCATCCAGCAAGGCCACAGATAAAAGACCTAGGGAACTGCTTCCATAAAGACGGCAGTTGACAAACCCCCATGGTGCAGTTCTTTTTAGCAACATGTGTCACCATGAGTCAGAACCTACTTTGTGTAATTTTTTTTCTTTAATTGTCTATAGAAACAATCAAGAGACGAGCAGTAAATACACTAGTGAGGAAATCTGGGGGCATCTATTTTAATGATTCTCGGTGGTTTGACGTATCCTCTTATTCACACAAAAATCAGTAGTAGTTATTTGAGTTTTGTTCATCTTCTACAAGGAAGCAAGCTTCTTCTATGCTGGGGTTCCCACTCCTTGAGACTATTAGAGTGTCCTCATTGGGTTGATGAATCAGGAAAGAGACAGCAGGCAAAGCAAACCTGATTCTTTATCACTGTGCCTGAGACATGACACTCACTACCTCTGTTGACCTTCCATCAGTGAGAAAAAGTAATAAAGTCCTATCTAGATGCAAGTGATCTGGGAATATAATCCCTGCAGGCCAGCTGTTGGATTGAGTAAGTTCACACTTTTAGACTCTTCCACAAGGTGGTCAACCCAAATCTCTCAGTAGATGATCCAGCTTTGTCAGTATTAGGTGCTGTTTAGTCCATGCCTGCTTGTAACGACCATATTTATATCAGAAGGAAACACTGCCCCAGTCCTGAACCATCCCAACAATCCTTGTTAAGCTGGAACCCGTTGTTCTAGCTACTGTGTCAATCCATCTTGCTGAAGGTTTTCCTCTGTTTTGCTAACCTTCTTCTTTACCAATCATGATGTCCTCCAGGGACTGATCTCTCCCGATAACACATTCAAAAGTCTTAGATAAAACTAAGAAGCAAAAGTACTCATCTGTTAATCTCCTCTCCTGGCAACCGTAGAGAATTAGTGGTCAGATGATAGAACTGGAGAGCTTATTCTTTTATATCATTTGTAGGACACTTTCCTCCTATTTATACTTCATTTGCTAAAGTGATCATGAGGTGGCTGTATAGTTCTTATTTGGGCTCCAAGCTAGGCAGCTTTGCAGTAGAGATTTAATTTTTAAATTTAATTTTAATTAAAATGAAAAGCCAGAGATGTAACAACACTCAAGAAGTAGAAATTAACAAATAACATCAGCTCCTGGGGGTACATGCGCTTAAAAACTCTTGCAGGCTTCTGAATGAGTATCAGTGTTCCCAGTTACTCTCAAATCTTTTGGGGATAAAGACACAGCTGTACCCTGACATCTGTGGCAAAATTCTAGATGCATTGTAAATAAGTGCATATAGAGCTGTGTTTCCTATTGCACTTTTAAGTCTTTATGGTAAGATATGTAATGCATTAATTAGCGGTAGCTATAGCATCATTGTACAAGCTATACACAAACACAAACACACATCATAATTACGTAAATTTTTCCATTTTCTCATATTTTCATGAAACAAAACTCAGCTCACTAATTCATAAAACAGCCTTAAAAGGTATTTAATACTGAGATTATTTGGCTTGAATTCTAAAAGAGCCACAGGGTAATGTGAGAAAAGGTGGAGCATTATCAAAAGGGGAATATGAAGGTTGGACTTTCAGAAGAAGAAAATCTTCACATAATTTCTTCCTGACATCTAAGTATCCCATGCCCGATTGTCCTTTGACCATCTAGCCTAGAAATTCTCTAAAATGACAGACATATTTTCCCTTATGTGTGTATCAAGGCTGCTAAATTCTGCTCGATACTGCCAGAGTGTGTGTTACACAAAGGAGCTGATTAGTGCTGATACACAACCGTGATTGCTAATCTTACATCTTACTCTGGCTCACAACAGTGCCCAGGAATTCTACTAGCTTTCCATTCTAAAAACAAAACAAAACACACACACACACAAAAGCACTGCCCTGGAGTTGATACCTATTCACAGTGACCCTACGGGACAGAGTAGAATTGTCCCACAGGATGTCTAAGGCTGTGGATCTTTACAGAGACAGACCATGTTTTAGTCAGCCAGTGCTGCTCTAACAGAGACACCAAGAGTGATGGCTTTACAAGGAAAAGTTTATTCCTCCACAGTAGGGTGGACTGCAAGTCCAAATTCAGTGTGTCCACTCCAGGAAAAGGCTTTGCTGGCTCTTGAGGAAAGTCCTTGCGTTGTGTCAGTGTTTCATCAGGAAGCATCTGGGCACAGGAATGTTGGGTCTGAAGGAACTGCTTTTCTCCTGGTGCTGCTGTCTTGGTGGTGTGAGGTTTCCAACTCTCTGCTTGCTTCTCTTTCCTTTTAGCTCTTGTACGATGAAAGGATCAAGGGTGGTGCAAACCATACTCAAGGGAAACTCCCTTTGTAGTGGAATAAGGAGGTGATCTTATGAAGGAATTTACAGTCCCATCCTAATCCTCTCTAACATAATCTACTCTGTTAACCACAGGCAGAGATTAGGATTTATAGCACCAGAAAATCACAGAATGGAGGGTAATCACAGAACACAGGGAATCCTGGCCCAACCAAATTGCTACACACATTTTTGTTGGGGGCACAATTCAATCCATGACAGACCTCTACATCCTTCTCCTGCAGAGCAGCTGGCAGGTCCAAACCACTGACATTTTGGTTTATAGTTGAGTGCTTTAACCACTGTGTCACCACAGCTCCTAATTTTCCGTTACTCAACTTAATTCTCATTACACACAGACACTATTTCAAACCTTCTCAACATTCTTCAAATAGTCAACTCATTCATTTTGCTCTCCAATCCAGAGCACTTGAAAATCTTCTGGATTTCTAATTGTGCAACCTGCAAACTTTCCAGAGTCCATCCTCTCCTTCCGCCTTGCTGAGACAGGCAGGAATGACTCTCCTCTAACGTAACTGATCTACAATCTGCCTGGTCATTTTGAAAGGCTAACCTGGCTAGCAGCCATGGCCCCTAACCACTATACCACCAGAGACTCCTGTTATGGGAACAGTGGAGTGAACAACCCACTCTGGGCTCCTTAGAATCACAGTAAATTTACACCAGGCTGCTGCTTGTATCCTGAACTTCTCTTATCTCGGGGTAAGTCACAATCTTTCATCATGCATCACTTGTCAGCATTTAGGAAAAAAGGAAAAATAAAAAGAAATGTTCTTTAAACCCCGTTGGCCATTACTTACCCACTCCCTTGTCTCTTCCCCACCCTGAAAAATTTTGAAGGTCCTATCTATATTTTATGCCTCAATTTCCTGAATTTACTCCAGTGTTATTTCTTTCCGCAATATACCACTGACCCTGCTCTCACACAGGTTATCGAGGCTTCTTTGTTGCAAAATACATTCTTCAGTTTTCATGCAAACCATGATGGCATAGTGGTTAAGAGCTATGGCTGCTAACCAAAAGGTTGACAGTTTGAATCCATCTGGCACCACTTAGAAACTCTGTGGGGAAGTTTAATTCTGTCCTATAGAGCTTCTGTGAGTCATAATTGACTTCATGGCATTAGATTTCTGTTTGCTTCAGTTTTCTGGTTTAACTCCACAGAAGCATGTACACCGTTGGAACGCTCTTCTGCGTGCCCTTCTGTTGCCTCGGCTCCCATGGTAAGATCATCTCCTGATTGTCTTGTTCCCTCCTTGTCTCACTTTATTTTTCTTCATCTGCTCCTAATGCTCTATTTTCAGAATATTTATGATCATCAAGCCTCAGTTCTCATATTTTTTGTCACATTCACTCTTAAGAATGATTAAACTAGTCTAGTCCAAGAATTTCTTGGCAAATTCAATCCAAGACTCCAAAGACTCAGCGAGTCTCAAATCCATTCCTTCAATTCAGATATTTTTTCCTGGGCTCCAAGTCTGTAATCTAACTGCTACCTAAACACTTATAACTGGATATGTCATAGATACCTTTAAGAATAATATATTGAAAATTGCAGTCATGATCTGCTTATCCCTCTTCTGCATTTATAAATTCTTTTGTGCTTTCTATGTTTTCTCTCGTGTTCAGTACTGCTGTTCACCCAGGACGCCTCTTACACCCAGCATATCACCAACTCAGTGAAATTATTAAATTGCTTTCCAGATATTTCTTTATTTTCTTATAGCTGCCATCCAAGTTCAAGGAACTGCTGGTTCCTTATAAATGTTTTCCACCCATTCTTATTGGGCTTTTATCCCTCCAATAGATTTTTAATCCTTCTAACACAATAAGACTGTCATTGATATTGTACTTAATCTACACATGAGAAAAAATTTAAGTCCCCAGGAGATTTAAGGAATCAGCTGAAGTTTATATGGTTGAAAAAGGGTGGATCTGATATTAAAAGCCAACTGAATTCAGAATTTATGTCTCCTCATACTATGTCTTCTTCATGCTTTCTTTGCTTAAATGCTCATCTTCCATACCAGACTGTGAATTCCTTCTTATTTACCTCATTATTCCCATAACAGGAAACCCTGGTGATGTAGTATTTAGGAGTTATCCAAAAGGTCAGCCATTCAAAACAACCAGGTGGTATTTGGAAGCTCTATGGGGCCGTTCTACTGTGCTCTATAGGGTTACTGTGAGTCCGAATTGACTCCATGGCAATAGGTTTGGTGTCTGCCCCCCATCCAATAACAACACTCACCCATGTCTTAACACTGGCATGATCCTTGTTTTAAGTGTTTCGAGATACACTGTGATGGTTGAGAGTGCATGTCAACTTGGATAAGCCATGGTTCTCATTGTGTTGTCAGCTGTACGTTGTTGTGGTCACCCCCATGGTGGAATCTGCAGAGTGGTACTGGTGGAGACAGTTTCTGTGCTGGCTCACTGTCCTCTCAGCCTTCATCTCCACACATGTCACCACCTACTTCCTGCGTGCTCACTTCGCCAACATTCTTCTCCAACATTACAATTGAAAGGCATAAATTCTTTTTGTCTTCCTTATTCATTGTCCAACATTCCCATGCATGGGAAACAGTTGAAAATATCATAGCTAAAGTTGGACACACTTTAGTCTTCAAGGTGACATCTTTACTTTTCACCACCAGCAAGCAATATCAAGAGAAACTGAGAAAGGACTGAGGTTGTCAAGGTTTTCATTCTCAGTTCTGCAATCGACACCCATAGAAGAGGCAGTCAAGAAATCAAAAGACACATTCGATTGGGAAAATTTGCTGCAAAGGACCTCTTTAAAGGATTGAAAAATAAAGATGTAACGTTGAATTGTAGTGCTGGAAAAGAGTATTGAGAGTACTATAGACTGCCAAAGGAAGAAATCGATCTGTTTGGAAAAGTACAGAGTGATCCTTGGAAGCAAAGACAGCGAGATTGTATCTGACAGACTTTGGGCACGTGGTCAGGATGGTTCAGTGCCTGGAGAAGGACATGATGTTTGGCAAGGTAGAGGGTCAGTGGAAAAGAGGAAGACCCTCAACAAGATAAATTGTCATAGTGGCTGTGGCAATGGGCTTAAACATAAAAACAATCGTGGGCATGGCACAGGACTAGGCAGTGTTTTGTTTGGTTGCGCATAGGGTCGCTGTGATTTGGAACTGACCCGATAGCACCAAGCAATAATTCACTTGTGTTTTCTTTATGATTGTTTTCATGCTATAATGGCACAGATGACTATCTCTCATGGAGTCTATATGGCCCGCCAAGCCACTCCAGCAGGCCTAAAACATTTACTATCTAGTACTTCATAGCAAAATGTTGCTAATCTTTGCTCAAGAAAGCTTAGATCAGCATTTAACTTTATAAACTTCTGCAAGATACTGTTAAATACTATTTTGCCCCAACTCCACTTTACTTTTAAACTTTGACCTATTATTTTTTTCCGTACTTCATCTCAGTTTTTTGTCTTTCTTTTTTTCTTGGAATATATTTTTTAGTATTTTTGAATTTATTTTATTTTACTACATTGACTTAAGCCATAAAAGCTAACTTGAGTTCTTTGCAGAATAAAATGGGATAAAGATAAACAGAATACACATTATACTATATAAGTTTTGCAAGTTGGCTTCAAACCTGCTTGAATATAAATTAATATACAACTAAACTTCAAAAATAATATTACTATTTTTTTTCACTGAATGGACTATTGTTTTATTTTCATAAAGGAACCACCATGCACTTGATTTTCTATGTGTAAGCTTTAGGAGCATCATTTGATGTTCTTTTTTTTTTACGGTAAAAAGCAAGCAAATAAAAAGTGTGATAATTTCACCTCCAACTTTATGTTTTACTTTTGTGAGAAGAAGGTCGTCTCATATAAGACTCCACATCATTTAATTCTTAAAAGTATTACATGATATCTTTTAAAATATGTAATAATTAGTTTTGTTTATTTCTTTGTGTGTGTGTGTGTGTGTGTGTGTGTGTGTGAGATTACTGTTGTCCCATGACTGTCTATAAGAAAAAATGACGCTGTAGTAAATCGGATAGATACTTTTTATTTCATGAAATGTCTTTTTATTTTTTAGGTTACAGGCTTCCCTGATGGAAAAGGATATTGGGTACAATTAAGCATATAGGAGCCTTGATGGAGCAATGGTTAAGGGTCTGGCTGCTAACTGAAAGGTCAACAGTTTGAATCTACCAAAAGCTCCTTGGAAACCCTATGTGACCATTATACTCTGTCCTGTAGCGTCACTATGGGTTGGAATCAACAGTACAGTGGGTATGGATTTTCGTTTCTTTGTTTTACAGTGCATTTAAAAAGGAGACTGGGGTGCAGTGGTTAAGCACTTGGCTGTTAAAAGAGCTGGGAGTGGGGGGTAGCTGAAAGCCATCAGTTACTCCACAAGATGTGGCAGTCTGTTTCCCTAAAGACAATAGCCTATGAGACCCTAGGCAATGGTTCTAGCTTGTCCTGTAAGCTACTAGGAGTTGAAATTTATTTGATGGCAATGAATTTTTTTTTATTAAGCAAGTATATAATATAAACATACATTTTAAATATTTATAAACATATATGTGTTACTATACTTAAATTATGTTTTAATATATAGCATGAATTTGTGTCAGGAGAAACCAACATGAATAAAATTACATTGGTCTTCCAACTGAAAGCTCCTATCTTTTCCAATGTACCATTTTCTCAGTGACTTTATCGGGGTTCTTTTTTGACTTTAATCACTCTCATTCAAAATTTTCATGTCATTTGAAAACTTTTATTTCACTTATTGGGAGTCAGAAAAGACCAAAGATAATAAACATAGAGATAATACTCCAAGAAATTCTATTTGACTTCTAACCAAATCTAAAATATTAAAAAATCTAAATTCAGGGTCTCTGACTTAATACTAGGAGGGCTTCTATATTTTCAATACCCTTTTTGTTATAAATATATAGAAAGTATTTGCAAAGACAATACAAATTTTAGGACTATATTCCAAGTATCTTTCTTCACTTTGTCCGATTAAAATTTAGAGATTAAAATGAGATGATTCCATACAGATTTAAAAAAAAAACAAAACAAAACTGGAGATGAGTCCTTCTTATGGAGTCTTTCTAGGTGAATTCTGTTATATTGCTGGTCAAACTGTACTTTTCAGATACGTGGTAAAGTAAAATGTGTGGCCATCTTACTCCCCATTCCCAGTTTTCACTAGTTTTAAATGAGTTCTTTCATACTTTGCTTGCAAACTGACAAACATAAGCAGCTTAATACTTTTAACTCCCTTAGTTTGGCTTTTGGGATTTCAGGTTACACAACCCAACCCCCTAACTGATTGCTGTAGAGTCAATTACGACCAGAGTGACCCCACTGGACAGGGTAAAGCTGTTGCATAAAGAGTGGCTGCTGAATCCGAACTGCTCACTTTTTACACAGCAGCCAAGCTCTTAAACCCTGCTCCCCTAGGGCTCCCCATCTCTAGTTTGAGGGCTCAAAGCATAGGTGATGCAACAACAACGCAACAAAGGCCCTGGCTTCTTCCATCCTTCGATGTTGTGTCACTAGAAATACTCACAGTGAGTAAAGGTAAGAGAAACTCTGACTGGACAGCAAGAGCTGCAAGATTTAATAACTCTGCCAGAAACACCTGGGAAGAGCTGATATTTTCTATCATTTTGCAAGTACCACACGTCCTGTATGTATTTTTTGAAATTTCATCTATATTTTCAAAAGCAGGATCAAAACAGAATTCAGTCTGTAAAAGCTTTCCTTTGGATATTATTTTCCAATTTAACAGTATATTTGTTTGTCCTAATAATAAATACAGCAATTTTTGGTTATATATCATTGGATCAAAGAATGCAAGAATACAGTCAGAAAAGCAATTTCAGTTCAAGATGTTAGGATTTCTCAGAAGGGTCTAACTTTGAACTAAATTATTTTCCCGAGACTCAAACCTAAAATATTCCTTAAAGTTCTTATTCAAATTCACGATCTTGGCTACAATTCTTTGTCCTTTCAATTCTTATATTAGATTTCACAGTAACATCTCTGAATAGGAAAAAATAGCAACATGGAGTGGGAAGTTTGAATTTAGGGCAAAAAGTCTTGAGAAGGATTTCTGGTTTGCCTGATCTTGCTACCCCATTAAAATCTAAATGATGTCAGTCAGCTGAGTCTAATAGCTGTGAGTGTTACTACCGTGGTCACTTCCAAATTATAGTATTGATTAATTGATTGTCTTCTTCCAGTTGTGAATTATATTGGAGCCGGCTCAGACAGCTTGGCTTGGGGCCAAAACCTAATTTTCAATGAAAGGCAACAAGCAGTTTCTCTGTTTCGCTGCTGTAGTTAAGTGGATGCTCAAAAAACACAAAGCTTTGGAAATATAATTTGACAAAAAGAATGTCCTAAATATAATGACTGTGCACTTATCGATGATCTCCCTTCAAACTAGAGGAACAGGTAGAAAGAAAGTTAAGGATTCATCACTTCTCAACCTCAGACTTCCAAAACAGTCTTCAAACAATCGACTGGGGAGTAAGTAGCCAGCAAGAAAGATGGCACAGAATAGTAATAAGCTGGCATCTGAGATTCACGGAATTAAGTCCCTTCAAGAGAGAATTGGGTAGACTGGGAGCTTTCAAACCAAGTGGAACTTGCAATGAGTACTAATTCCTTTACATCAAAGGCACAGCTAGCCATCCTACCTGGCAATCTGTGCCACCACCAGGGTGGCAATGCTGTCTTAAAATAATATGAATATTACTATGGTGAAAGACAAAAAGAGGGGTTTGTTTCCTGTTACCTCTCCACCTTAATGAAGAATGTAAAATGGATGGGTGTGTTTGTCATTGATTCTTGTGGAATAGGAAAAGCTAAATGGGGCTTTGAGAGGTTAATAACTTTCATGGATTCATAACTTGAGTGTGTTTGCAGACAAATCAATTCCCACTCCCTACAAAACGTGGAGGGAGAATTGGTGTTAGGTGGAGTAACTCAGGCTGCAGTGTTGTATTCTGATTAAAACATTTGTAATCATTATTGGTCTCTCTTTTCAATATGATCAAAATTACACTGATTTCACAGAGAGAAAGAATAACCTTTCTGGTTTAGGTGAGGGAAAGGATCATAAAAAAAAAAAAAAAGCTGTGGGCAGTGATTCAAGGAGTTTCTGGGTTTCTGAGTTTGAGAGCTTTGAAATAAAATATTTAGACAGGTGTGATAAATGGGATGATGATTGCAACTGTACAATGTGAAAATAATTGTGACTCTGGAAAGCAGTGACAAGTCAAACATACCAGGGAGAATTAGAAGTTTCTGGAAGCCTTTGATGTAAGAAAGCGAGGGAGACAGCAGGCAGGTGCTGCAATGAGAAGAACATTACTTTTAAAAAAAGTGGGTGGTGGCTGAACAAGAGGTTCATTGTTGGGCATTGTAACTCGGGTCCCCTGCATGGAAGGCAAGAATGAAAGGAGTCTAACTCTAGACGGTCGAAATACATTCTTCATTCCTGGAGCTCAAAGCAAGTGAAACTTCCAATGGGTACTAATTCCTTCACATCAAAGGCTCAGCTAGCCAAGCTCATTTCCTATTCGGGTTATTTATTTCCTCTCCTGTTTTTCTTCTGTGGATTTAGCTAATGTTCATCAGCTTTGTTGATCGTTCAAAAAAACCAGCTTTAAATTTTGTTAATTCTTTCAATTGTTTTTCTATTTTCTAATTTGTTCAGTTCTGCTCTAATCTTTATTATCTGTTTTATCTTTTTTCCCAAGGGTTCTTTTGTTTTTCTCTTTCTACTTGGTCAAGTTGTAGGGTTAATTCTTTGGTTTGGGCCCTTTCTTAATCCCTGATGTGCGCACTGATAGAGATAAATGTACCTCTGAGCATTGCTTTTGCTGTATCCCATAAGTTCTGGTAGGAAGTATTTCCACTCTCATTGGATTCCACATATTTCTTTATGGCCTACTTGATTTCTTCTATAACCTATGAGTTTTTGAGCAAGGTGTTGTTCAGTTTCTATAAGTTTGAATTTCTACTCATGTGTTTTCTGCTACTGATTTCAGCTTTTATGGATTTATGGTCTGAGTAGATGCTTTATGATAATCAAACAGTTTGGATTTTGCTAAGAGTTGCTTTATGCCCTAATACATGGTCTGTTCTGGAGAACATATGATGTGCACTGGAAAAGAAGGTGAACTCACCTGTTGTCGGGTAAAAAGTTTTGTATACGTCTATGAGATTGAGTTGGATTGTTGCAATAAGATTTGATGTATTTTCATTGAGCTTTTTTTCTGTGTGATCTCTCCCTTACTGAAAGTCGAGTGTCAATGTCTCCTACTATCATTGAGAAGTGCTCTATCTCATTTTTCGGTATTGTCAGCTTTTGTTCAATGCATTTAGATGCTCTGATATTGGGTGCATAAATATTTAATATTGTCATATCCTCTGTATGTACTGAACTTTTAAGCAGTAAACAGTGACCATTCTTACCCACAGTGGTGGATTTTACTTTAAAATCTGTTTTATCTGAGATTAGCATTGCCACTCTTGCTCTTCTTTACATGTTGTTAGCTTGGTATATGCTTTTCCAGTCAGAATCAACTCAACTCAATGGCAATGGCATATATTTGCCATTCTTTGATTTTCAGTTTGTTCATATCTTTGTCCCAAATCTTTGATACAGTGGGGGCAGCTGCAATTGTACACTGCAGATTGGTGGGAAGGCATAATTGGATGTGTGCATTCCTTGCTTACCAAAAGGTGGAAAGAATTCAATAGCTCATAAACAGGTAAATGGAAAATAAAATGTGGTATATACATACAGAAGAACATAAAAGGAATGAAGTTCTAATATAGGCTGTAACATGGACAAGCTTTGAAATACTATGCTCAGTGAAGGAAGTCAAACTCAGAAGAACAGATACTATGTCATCACACAGAAACTATCCAGAATAGGCAAATGCATAGGTTAAAGTTTACCTCAGGCTCAGAGCAGTAAAAATGAAGAGTTCATGCTTAACGTAGAAAAAATTTCTGTTTGGAGTGATGGCAAAACTTTGGAAACAGAGAGTGTTGACAGCCACACAACACTGTGAACGTAATTAATACCAAAGGATCTTGTGCTTAAAAATGACCTATTTTATTACACCATGGACTGTCAAGAGAACAAACAGATCTGTTCTGGAAGAAGTACAATCAGAGTGCTCCTCGGAAGTGAAGTTAGTGTGACTGCATCTTACATACTTTGGACTTGTTGTTGGGAGGGATGAGTCCATGGAGAAGGACGTCATGCTCGGTAGACAGGAGAGTCATCAAGAAAGAAGAAGACCCTCAATGGGATGGCTTGACACAGTGATTGCAGTGATAGGCTGAAGCACAGAATTGCCTGGGGACATGGCACAAGACTGGGTGGTATTTTGTTCTGCTGTGCACAGGGTCACTAGGAGTCAGAACGAGCATGGTGGCACGTACCAACAACAGTAAATAAATATATATAGAGAGAGAGAGGTGTGTGTATATATGTATATTAGGTGCCAAGCCAAGCCTAGTGCCGTTGAATAGATAATATACAAATATATAATATATACACACATACACACACATAAATATATATATATAAACACACCTCCATAAGAAAGATACTTCAATACATTAACATATACCCTAAGGAAATCCTGGTGGTGTAGGGCTATGTCTGCTAACTGAAAGGTCAGCAGTTCGAGTCCACCAGACACTCCCTTGGAGACTCTATGCAGCAGTTCTGCTCTGTCCTACAGGGTTCCTATGAGTTGGAATCAAGTTGGCGGTAGTGAGTTTAGTTTTGGTTTGGTAAACCCTAAAGCCCACTCTATTTTTGGCTTCTATTTCTAGAAGCAAATGGAGAAAATGGGTATTAATCAAAAGGAGAATGAAAGAGCTGTACTTATATTGATTAACATATAGCATTTGGGAGAGAGTATAGATTTCATCATTTGTTTCCTCTTTCCTGATTTGTAAAGAAAATGTTTCATGTCTCAGACTGATGTCTAGAATTAATTAGAGGTGGCAATTTACATTTTGCTAGGCAATCATTTAAATGTAAATTGATGCATGTAACATAATTACCTTATTGTTTCTGTCATATACCCTTATCTATTTTTGTATCATTATGACCTCAAATTAGTTTTAAACTCTGCATTATCACCACTGTTTTTGATCAACTCAAACTATCCTAACTTGTCTTTTTGATAAGGGTGATGATTGAGAACAGTCAATAGTTATTTTTAATTCTGTCAGTTTTGATGTGAAAATAATAAATGTAAAAAAGATCAGCTTACCAAGTTAGTGTAAGAGTCCTTGATCTGTAGCACCCAAACCCAGCCAAACTCGTTGCCGTTGAGTTGACTTTTAATCATAACAACCTTATAGGACAGAGTAAAACTGGCCTCACAGGATTTCCAAGGAACAACTGCTGGAGTTTAACTGCCAACATTTCAATTACCAGCTGAGCACTCAATCACTGCACCACCAGAGCTCCTTTAATAGTCCATGTGAAAGATGTTTTGGAGTTTGGTTGCTTCATAAGGGCAACTGGAGACACGCAGAAGAGTAAATTCCATTACCTTGGAGTTAGTTCCAACTCATAGTGACAAATGGCATCATACATTGAAATAGTCAAAACTACAGTGACCTGATTGAGAAACTGTTCCTTTCCAACATGCTTGTGATGCTGTCCAAATACCACTTGCCATCTCTGTTTAATTCTGGTTATCAGCCTGAGATGTGAGACATTTTCTCCACATGTTAGGAAAGAGGGAGCAAAAGACGAGCTATCTCTGAAACCCAGATCATAAGAGTAATGGTTGGAGGGATATGACAATTTTGCGTACAAAATTAAAGATTAAAGAAAGTAAAACAAAGAGTCCTGATGGTACAGTGGTTAAAGTGTTTGGCTGCTAACCCAAAGTTTAGGAGTTTCAATCCACCAACTGCTCTCCAAGAGAAAAATGTGGCAGAGAAGAAATAAAAGCAGGTCGATTTTGTATTAATATAAGGAAAACTTTCTTGCAATTAGAGCCACTCTGTAATGGAAGTAAGGTTCACGGAGGTTAAGATTTGCATAGCAGTTTAGGTTCCTACTCAACAATTTCTATATCAGTTGTTCAGTAACCACATACAATTTTAATATGAAACAGGATGTGTATCCATGATCTTGTGAAAAGTTTCCTACACAGTAGGAGACCAAAATATGTGGCACTTCCTAGTTCTTATGCCCTCGTTTTTCTTTATTTTTCATCGAGGGGTAACGCGCTGTTATAGGCAGAGTACAAAGTGCTGGAGTCACATCAACCTTCCGCGCTTTTTGCTCTTAGGCAGGTCATTAGCTTCCTCTGGGTCTAAATTTGTCAGGTACACATGACGAAGCTGGATATACAGTCTCTAAGGTCTATTTTACTCTATTGTCCTCTTACCACACACATATACACATGGTGAATCAAACGTTGTATTTATTCATGATGAAGAATCGTTAGAATTATAGGCTTCCAGAACTAGAATGTTTTTAGTCAATTCCACACAGTTCTCAGGCTATACACGTGACTTGTCCTGTACCAACCTACTAGATGATCATTTTAATAAGTAGTTCTTTTAAACACCATATGTGCAATGGGATCCTTTTGGTTACTATGCCTGAGTGAATAAATGTAATTGTGACATGCAGAATGGTGTGGAATACATTCTGCAGAGCTTTTTCTTCCAACCAGAGTCTGCATACACAATTAACCTTCCCTTAATTAGATAAGCGTATCCTTTACCTAGGATCATCAAATTGATACTGTAATCAGAGATCTCTAATAAGGACCTGGATTTGCCCCTGCTATGTGTGCATTAATTACTTCTTTACTAAAAATAACTGAAATCGGGCCCACTTAATAGGATGCCTTAGTTAGCAGAGCTACTTTATTTTCCCCTAAAGAAACTCTAGTTTTCCTGACTTTCTTAACTGATGAGAAGCTGAGACTTAACTAACATTCCTTAAAGTAACTCTTAGTGATGGAGAAACATTCACAGGCACTGACGTTGGTCTTTATCGTAATATGGGATGCTGTATGGCATGTGGTAAATTTTCAATTGCACTTACCCAAATAAGCAAAGCACTGAAGGAGAGAAACTACAGTATTATTGTGTTTAACCCCTATGTTTGTGAGGTTCCAAATTCAGACATTTGAACAGTTTTTGGTTAACATTACTCTGATCCAACTGTGAAGAGTGACACTGACAATTACATGAAGAAGATTCATTTAACCAAATGGCCCAACCTTGGTCACCTGCTCTACGGCAAACAGTTTTGACATCTTAATTAGAGAACAGTGTATTCAGCAGAAAGAGCCATGGTGGCCCAGTGGTAAAGTGCTTGTTGCTAACTGAAAAGCTGGCAGTTTGAACCTACTAGCAGGTCTGCAGGAGAAGGGACTTGGCCATCTGCTCCATAAAGATTACAGCCTAGGAAACTCTGTGAGGCAGTTTCATATCATCCTATAGAACCCCAATGAGTCAAAGGGACTTGATGGCAAACAACTACCACAACAGCATTCAGCACTAACAATGAGAACAAAGTGTTCTCAGTCATTCAATTATTAAATGCCCATGGTGTCAAACTCATGGTCGCCATGAGTCGGATCTGACTCGACGGCACTTGGCTGGCTTGGCATGGTGTCAGAGCACTCTTTTAAATACCAGATATGTAAGAAGACAAAGACCCTTTCAAAGAGCTTATTATAACTTAGACATTTATAGAGGAATTAGTTGGGGAGTAGGGTCTTGATTTTGCCATTTGGTTAGATGGTATTATTGTTCTCAACTCAAAGCAATTAAAGATTGTCTCAAAATACAGTGGTGACTGTCATCACCTCTGAAGTCCCACCTAGGTTAGAAATATGATACTATTACTAATACTTAGGTGACTTTAGGCAAGATATTTATATCTTTCTAATTTTCAAGTCTTTCATTCTAAAATGGAAATAGTAAAGCATAGACCTCAGAGATTTGCTATGAAGACTAAACGAGATATGTCTGAAAAGCGCTTTGCATATGACAGGCATAGTGAATCAAAATAAAGGTTAAACAAATATTTAAGGAATAAAGGATATATGAAGCAAGAGGCTCTCTTTTCTTTGGCAAAGGTAAAGAGTTCAATATTTTGTAATGTGTCAGTGTAGCGTTATATGCCTTCATTCAAGACTGATGACATAACATTCATAGTCTACAAAAGGAAAGGAATTTCTAAGGTGACTCCCTAAGACAACACAGGTGGTGAGCTAGTGGTCTTAGGTAAAGGAAGAAGACGGAGTGCTGCAGCAGAGTTTAGAAGAAAAAGAAAATGTAGTTCTGACAAAGAAGTAAGAATGTACAAACCGTTAACTAGAAAATCTAAATGGATAGTTTGTAAGCACTTAGAAACAAATAAAATGTCTAAAAATTACTTAATTATTCACTACGATTATGTTAAACTAACCTGAGTGAGTTTATTCTGGTAGAGTAACTAGATTGGTACATGCAGCATGATGCTTCACTTTCTGAGATGTTGGCAAAACAAAATAATGGAGGTATTTCATTACCAAATACGCGTGGCACTCATGCATACAATATTTCATTCTTGGAGATTCAAAATGTACTTTCGTTGATAATTTTTTTTTTGTATTTAATATGACTGAGTGAAAATGTACATTCCCATATAAATTTACATGCCCACCTATATGCTGCTTCCACTGCTCTCCCTGCCTGGTGACAGCACACTATTCCTCTCTGCTCCACACATGTCTCATCCTCCCAACAGCCTCCTTTCTCCTCGTCTCCACCCACTCTCCTTCCTCCAGCCAGAGGTCAGCAGGATGATATCCCATAGATGTATAGGATAATTCTTGAAGTAAGAAACTGGCTAGCTGGTTTCTCAATAATTCCAGAACTCCTTTTTTGCAGAGCATTGCTATACCACTCATAGAAGAAACTTTGAAAAATACTGACTAAATGTAATGTCCTAAATAAAGTATACCTGGGATTCACACAGTGTTTGGAAAAATGTCTCTCTCTCTATATATGTTTATATTATGTTGTATATTTATAATATATATGTATTTAGATTTGTGAGGTGATAAAACAAGGACAGAAACAATGTTGAAGTGTGTCAGTATTAACCTGAAAAGTACTTTTGGACATGACACAAAGTTCTGTCTTTAGTAGAGTAGAAGAATTGTAGGATCTGAGGGTCAGAAAATATTGGGTTGGGATTCTTGCTCCATCTCTCGTGAGCTTATAAGGGCACCCTTGTATCCTTAAGCTCCATTTCTTCATCTGTAGCAGCAGTATGTAAACATAACATGTAAATCCTTTAGCTCTTGGCTTGGCTCACGCAATGGTACCAGTAATAACTGTCATTATTTTTACTCTCATTTTATTTTATTTTTGATTAGATAAAGATAGCTAGAGTATTGTGTTTTTATTTCTACTCTTATAAGGATATAACCTTGGCTATGTAAGAAGATCAACAAGTGTCTGATCCATATGCTGTAGGATAGATTGTTAATTATTTGCTTTCAGACTGTAAGAGATTATCTGTGCCCTAGTGTTCAAGCATCATTCCTATCCCGAGAAGGTGAACTCCTAAAACCTATGGCTTATTTCGACTTTCAAACCTAGATGTGAGCATGCGGGCCCCAGTGCTCAAAGTTTCAACTAAATTAGTAATAATGACATCTATAGACTAAGCCATGTACTACCTACTATGCGTCAGGCATTGTTAGAAAGCTTTCTTCTTGTAATAATTCATTTCCTCTTCACAACAGCCATAAGGTAGATACTACTATTAGCCCCATTTTTATAGATGACAAATCTCAGACTCATGACTTTAAATAATTGGCCTAAGTCCAAAGAGCTAGTGTTTTAGTCAGCTAGCGCTGCTCTAACAGAAATACCTCAGGGTGGATGGCTTTAATGAGCACAACAAAGGAGGATTTATTCTTACACAGTTGAGTAGGCTATAAGTCCAAATTGAGGATGTCCACTCCAGAGGGAGGCTTTCCCCCTTGTCAGTTCCAGAGGAAAGGCTGGTATTGCATCAGTCTTTGTTCAGGGAGCATCTTGGCACAAGAACCTCAGGTCTGATGGATGAGCTCTTCTCCTGGTGCTGCTTTCCTGATGGCACGAGGTTCCCAAATCTCTGCTTGCTTCCCTTTCCTTTTATCTCTTGTAAGATGAAAGGATTAAGGGTGGTGCCAGCCATACTCCAGGGAAACTTCCTTTACAGTGGATCAGGGAGGTGATCTTGTGAAAGAATTTACAGTCTCACCCTAATCCTTTAACATACAGCATAGGAAAATCACAAAGTGGAGGACAAACAGAATACAGGGAATCATGGCCCAGGCACATGGCTACGCATTATTTTGGGGGGGGACACAATTCAGTCCACAACAGCTAGTAAGCAGTCAGCTAGTGAGTACCCAGGCAAGTCTAGCACTGGAATCAAAGCCAAATTGCCCTTTATGATAAAATTGACTTGTCCCAAAGAAGTGGAAGCATATGTGAAATACTTATATTAGAATTAGATCGGGTAGAAATGAAGCTACAGCTAAAATAGGACTTTAATTTTCATAATTTATTAAGCATTATTATTTTTATAGAATGAGTATTTTAGACCCTGAAACAACTCTTTTTTTTTTTTTTTCTTCTTTTTCTTTTTAATGAACCCCTGGACCATAATATACTCAGAACTTGGGAAATGCTCCCATATAAGCTATAGAATCATAAAGCAGAATGATTTGTATCATAAAACTGTCATGAACAAAGAGACATAGGAATTCAAAAGGAAAATAACATCAATTATATTATGCTTAGGGGTATCAAAGAAATCTTGTTTAGGAAAGTGAGCTGAATCTTAACATATAACATGGAAACAATCTGGGTTCAAAGGGGGAGGACAGGCTGAGCCCTTGAGATACATCTATCACTGTCTCTCTCTCTCTTATTTATCTGGTTAATTCTCTTCTTATTTGTCTTCCATGTATATCTATTTCTGAAAGACCTTTATGTATAGTCTCTATGTTTTAATTTTTCCTTTTTTCTTAGAGGCATAAGAAACATGAACCTCAAAACAAAGTTCACAAGTAATATGAGAGGTGGTAGTCTGTCTTTTAAGCTGGGAATGCAACGTTTTTGCAGAGCAAGATGATTTGAGCATGAAAAGAATTGTTCTTAACCTCATTTACAAAGTTTGCATTTAGCCACATCAATTCACACAGTCACTTGAGTTCATTTTAGAAGTCATCACAAATGTTATTTTTGGATAATAACATTTTGGATACTATTATTACATATTATAATAATTATATAATTATTAAATAATTATATATAATTAATATAAATAATTATAAATAATTAATATAATTATTATTCAATAACATTATTGGATAACGATATTATTATTAGATAATAATATTACTGGATAATTTAAATCACTAGCCCATAGACCAGACATCTTAAAGAAAGAAGCAGGTGAGTTGTTTATTTCAAAGAATTCTCACTTTAAGATTAGAAGCACACAATTAACTTTCAGTGGGTGAAGGGAAACATACTTGCTAGAGGATTTTAACAAAAAATATCATCACAGTAGATGAAACGTTTATAGTAGCGTGAATTGCATGCAAAGTGAGATAACCTGTTATGTTTAACGGAGACTAGACATTTGAAAATGTACTAATCTATTTACTAATCTGTTTTCTTGCTTTATTTCTTCATTACTCATAAATAGTTGTATAGTTTCCAGAAGAACCAAAATAAAGGATGTAGGCAGATCACCGCCAAGGGCTAATAATTTCATAACAGCAGCAGCTGAATTCAATCAACATTGAAATCTATTGGCATCTGCCACTGCTATTCAAAACTTTAACTCTTTGTTAGGTTTCCCACACTGTCATGCCTCACATCATCCATGATGCAGAGCTGAAGGATAAATCCCTCTTTGATAGAGAGTTCCTGAGATTTTCCATTTTTTGCAGCACAGTGCAAGTGTATTTATAAAAGAAACTCTGTCATCCACAAAACACAAAATGCTTTGCTGTGGAGTCGATTCCCTGCCCAAAGCCACCCTAAAAGACAGAGTCACCAGGGTTTCCAAGGCTGTCATCTTTAGGGAAGCAGACTGCCACATCTTTTGCTGCCACAGTCATCCACAGTACAGAACAACTCATTCCTAGTATGTTTCCTAAGACGAACATTGGCTTAACAGAATAAAGTTTTGGGATATTCCATCTACTCATCCTACCTGATATTTTTCCAGTGTCAAGTATGTATCAGGCGCTATGTGAAGTTTTAAAACTGAGAGAAGGAAAAAGGTTAAAACGCAGTGTACACTTACCTTATGTTAGCAACTGTAGGTATTTTCAGACAAAGTCCCTGGCCTCAATAAGTTCAAAGCCTATTAGAAAAAACAGAAATAAAAATATATATTATTGTTATTTATTACTTACTTATTACAGTAAATGAATAAAATTTCTAACTATCTCATCTATGATAAACCCTCACCTCCCTGTCCTTGAAGCCAACAAAGTTATTTTCTACTGTAGATAATTCTAACTCTTTATCAAAAGAGATAAAAGCCACATACAGGATGCGAAAGTATATTTGGCAACTATATGTTGGACTGATGTCTGATCTCTACAATCTACAAAGTTCTGCCAATTACCAACAATAAAAAGATAAATACCCAAATTAAGCGATGGGCAAAGGACATGGGCAGACACTTCACTAGAGAGGACATCCAGGCAGCCAAAAGACATATGAGAATATGCTCACGATCATTAGCTATCAGAGAAATTCAAAAACTATTTTTTTAAAAAAAGTATTTGAAATCCTAAGATGTCTTCATGGATCCCTGGTGACACAGATGGTTAAGCACTTACAAGGCTGGTACCCTTGGGAAATAGGTTTGGAGATTTCCTTTCAAAAGCTCACAGCCCTGAGAAAGCTATGGCCAAGTGCCGTCGAGTCGGATCTGTACACATGGGGTCAACCATGAGTTGGAGTGAATTTGAAGGCAATTAACAAAAAGCAAACAAAACAATGTCTTCAAGATACGATGCTTCCATCATTCCCTTTTTATGGGAAAGGTTAAGATAGAAAGGACAGAAAACAAGGGTGCTAATGAGAAACTGATATCAACTGTGTATGATACAGGCTCTAAATGAAACAGTGAAATGCCATGTATCACCTTATAAATCTCTAGTTTGCATAGACAAAGCAGTGATTGTTCACTATTTCTTGAAAATCTGAATTGAGACTATCGTGCCTCACATGAAATAGCTAAACTGTCTTCTCACAATAGCTATTTCATCAAGTTCACTGAAGGGCTTGGTTTGTTGCTGCGTGAAAATACCTAATACATTTCAAAATTCCCATTCCTTGGTTTGTAAAAAATTGGATTCCCCTAAGTTGTTTCACTTAAAATCTGACAGCCAAGACTTTTTCTGTCCTACTCATCCTGGGAATAGAGGAATCCTGAATCTTATAAGACTTAGAAATACATAAAGGAATTCCATTATTAATGTTTCAAAATCCACACCTAGGAAACATAAAAATGCATGTTGTCTTAATGTCTCAATATCATCATTTTACAAGGTTTAAAGGCAATCTTAATCCTTCTTGCTCATTTTGTTTGTTTTTGGAATTGCTTCCTTCTGTCTAGAACATTTTCTTCTCTTTTTTGCATATCCAACTGTTATTCACCCTCAATTGTCTGTCAATTTTGTCATACTGTGGGGGTTTGCACGTTGCTGTGGATGCTGGAAGTTATGCTACCAGTATTCAGATACCAGCAGGGTCACACACGGCTGACGGGTTTCACCTGAGCTTTCAGAACACTGAACTGTGCTTATGAGGAATCTGTATATGAATCAAGAGGCAGTCATGTGAACAGAACAAAGTGATACCACATGGTTTAAAGCCAGGAATGGTGTGTGTCAGGGTTGTATCCTCTTGCTGTACCTTTTTAATGCATATGCAAAGCAAATAATCTGAGAAGTTGGACTTGTATTGAGAGGAAAGAGGCATCAGACTGAAGGAAGACTCATTAACAACATGCGTTATGTAGAAGACACCACCTTGCTTGCTGAAAGTGAAGAGGATGTGAAACACTTATTGATAAGATCGAAGACCACAGCCTTCAGTAGGAACTGTCCTTCAGCACCAAGAAAACAAAAATCCTCACAACTGGACCGGTAAGCAACATCTTGATAAGTGGAGAAATGACTGAGGTTGTCAAGAATTTCTTACTTGGGTGCACAATCAATGCCCATAGAAGCAGTAGTCAAGAAATCAAAAGATGCATTGCCTTGGGAAAAATTGCTGCAAAGGGCCTCTTTAAAGCATTGAAAATTAAAGATGTCACCTTGAAGATTAAGATACGCCATATACAAGTCGTACTATTTTCAATTGCATCATATGCACATGAATGCTGGATGATGAATAAGGAAGACAGATGAAGAATTGATGCCTCTCAATTGTAGTGTTGGAGAAGAATACTGAATGTGCCATAGACTGCCAAATGAACAAGCAGGTCTATTCTGGACGAAGTGCAACCAGAGTGCTCCTTGGAAGCAAGGATGGCAAGACTGTGTCTTACATACTTTCACCACATTGTCAGGAGAGTTCAATCCCTGAAGAAAGACATGACGTTTGGTAAAGTAGAGGTTCAGTGAAAAAGAGGAAAGAAAGCTCAAGGAGATAGACTGACACAGTGCCCACAATAATGGGCTTAAGCATAAAAATGTTGGCAGGTATGGGACAGGACTTGGCAGTGTTTCATTCTATTGTGTACTGGGTCACTATGAGTTGGAACCAACTCAGTGGGACCTAACAACAACTGTTACCCCTACTTCAGTTCCCAATGACGTTGTTGGCTGGCACAGGAAACTGTCCTTGACATCCTTCCTACTCCAGTTTCAACTAATTGGATCTCCCAGATGTTCCAATAGCTCTGTGCACTTCATTATCCCTTATTATCACATTATCTCATACAGCAAAACTGTATAGTTTTTCACCAAACTGTTTCCCTTTGCCTCCTGGTACATGGCCAGACTACTTTTCAGTTAGCCATGATGATGTGATTGAAATCTTCTAAGTAGAGTACAGCTTGAAAAAAATAATGCCCCTCCCAGGATAGGTCTTAAGACCATTTAAAAGACAAATCCTTCATTATGTTTTCGGTATTCACAGATTAAATCCCTGAAGCCCCAAGGAAGGAAGAACCAGCAGATGGTCCCCGAGCCACAGCTTTGGGGACTATCTCTTACTTCCACTAAGAAAGTCTAATTACAGTAGAATGTTGAAGAGATAATTGCTCATCACTCCACTCTAAGGAAATCTATATTCACTAAAATAGACAAGAAAAGCCTGAGATCTACATCCAAAAAGTAGTCAATGAAACCTTATGACACCCAGCAGATTATCATATGAAAGAATGAACCTCTGGGGTTGTAAGGCACTGTGCACTAGCCACAACAATGGACTCAAACACATCAGCGATCATGAAGATGGTGCCGCTGGACAACGTTTTGCTCTGTTACACAAATGTTTGCTAATATTTAGAGCCAATTTGATGACAACTAACAACAGCAACCACATAGGTACCAGATTTTTAAGTCAGTGAAAATAAAAATTTAGGTTTTTAAGCCATTCAGGTGTTTGTGTATGTTATAAACCTGAGCCCACACAGACTTTGACTATCTGATGTCTTTGTTTTATTTCTCCCATTAGATTGTAAACTACAGAACCCTGATAGGGATGGGGAAGTCTCACTCATACTCTTACCCAAGCCCCTAACACAGCACATAGCACATAGTGATGATCTCGATTTTTTTTAATACATAACTTGAATTTTGTATGATGAAACACACCTTGAAAATTGCACATGAAGTATTATTCATTAGTCCTTTGGGAAAATATGCAAAGCCTAATTTAGTACGATCTTCAAAATACTTTCTGATAAATATCTTTAGGATACAATCTGATTTTTCTTTAGAACTCAAAGCACCTGGAAACATCTTTGTATCTTTGCAAAGCTGTTTTTGCAGACTTCTATGGGCAGTTTTTGGTAAGATACTGAATGCATTGCGGAGCCTGCATCAGAACTAACAGACTCCGAAGCACCTCACTGAAGTAGCTGTGATTTGGAATGTCCTTCGTGCCTTAGCAGAGGATTTAATGCCAAAGGAGAGAAAATGCATGGTAATTTTCTTTCCTTTTCAAAACAATAACCAATCACAGAACCCAAGACCTTCTGCTCTTCACATGTTACAACGAAATAGCTTTTGCAGTTTAGACAAAAATAGAGACATCTGACAAACAATACCAAGTTCTAATCGGCATGCCTCCGCGCATTGATGGCCGACTTGTCTCTTTCTCAGACGGGCTCCTACCATCAGGAACATGATACCTACTGATTCCTTTCAGGCAACCACCTGTTTGAGGCTATTTCAAAAAGGTCTCTTCATAAATCTTACCCGTCTGTCACTTCACTATCACCCACTTACTTGATAAATTTAGTCTTGTTTGGCAGAGCTTAGCTTTCAGAGCTAAACTGCCTTACTTTCAGCCCTAGTTAAGTCAGGGGTAGAGAGAAATGGAGGCCAGGTCTCTTTGCGTCCTTTCCTAGAAATGAAGAAGCAGCTTTCACCGCAAGACATGGAGCCACCTTTTGATCTCATGTAGAAAATCCCCCCTCTGTTCCGTAAGGCACTTGGGTTGTTGCTGATGAATGGTAACTTTAAGCTAGAGTTCAGGGTAGCTCTAAGAAATGTGTGGTTCATTCACATCTGTCTTAATATATAATTTACCTTGGCAAAGTATTGTGCTCTTTAGTGTTAGGAAAATACACCTTGGATGTGCCAGTTAAACCATTTCCTAACATTTTCGCATACATTAAGAAACTTTTGTGGTATGGGGAGAATGGTTGACAACTTGAAGAGTGTAAACCATGTCATTGGTTTACGTATGTAGAAATTGTTGAAATGGTATATTCTTTGCTATGCATAACTAAACCAAACCTTCTGCCATCAAGTCAATTCTAACTTACAGGGACTCAATATGACAGAGTAGAAATGCCCCATCGGCTTTCCAAGCACTGGTTGTTAGATTCGAACTGTCAACCTTTTGGTTAGTAGCCAAGCTGTTAATCAAATAAATAAATACATCTAGAAAGAATGAAAGAACCTCTTTTGTCTTTCAAACCATTGCCAAGCTACCTTTTCTTTCTTAATACAAGCATCAGTCTAAAGACTTGCTGATTTGGTAGAGGAAGCAATAGAAATGAACACATCAGGAATCTATATACAAGAAGGTGAGTCATTTGTAAGCTAGATTTAATGTTTAGGTCAGTTGATCTTGTCACTGTGGCTAAACTCATGAATTAATCAAAAAGTCCAATTTTACATCTTTTTCTGAAGATCAAGAAAAATTGAGATCATGAAATCTCATAAGCAGGAAAAAGTGGATTTTTTGGCAGTTGGCAGAGGTAAGTGGCCACACCGTGGCTCACAGAAGATGTCCAGTGTGGGCAGAGAGTGAAACAAAAGAGAAGAAAACAGCTTTAATAACACGAGATTTTTCATTTCCCTGCTTTCTGCTACTGTTCTCACTTACCATTGTGATGGAGGAAACCGTGAGACTGACTTCGGTAACTTTCCAAGGAAGGACTGTCCATAATAAAGTATAATCTAGCCTGATGCAGTTTATAGTGTTTACAGACATGCATGGAAAAAAAAAATTTAAGAAATTTTGAAAGTATTAGTCTACTTTGGTCTTAAACACAGTCGGTTTCTTTCTTTTTTTCTTCTTCCACACAAATAGCAAATGTCTCATAAACAGTCTCTCATTTAGTGCTTTGCTTCAGAAGAATACTGTTTAGTTTAGTTTTTAAAGGAATTAGCTAGAGTCAACTCAAATGTATTTTATTTTTTCAACATATACATGATTTTGGATTTGTTCATTGCATTTTTAGTCTTTGTTGTGTGGTACACCTTCTTTTATGACACCAAAATTCCAAGTTTCATTAATGATTCGTGAGTCTGTTACCTGCAATGGCAGATTTTAATTTAAACATTTCTCACCTGGAAAAAAGGTATTTCAGCGGGAAAACAGGAATTTAATTTGTATACTATGGTGTGGTGGTAACATTATGGTGAAATGGTTAAGAGCTACAGGTGCTGACCTTAAGCAATGGTCAGCTGTTTGAGTTCACCAGCCTCTCCTCTGAAACTGTAGGTGACAGTTATACTCTGTCCTATAGCATTGCTCTGAGCTGGAATCTACTCAACTGCAAAGGAGTTTACAGTGTGATGCTTTTCACTCCTATGTGCACAGAAAAGATTAACTTCCTATAAAGTTTCTTTCTGCTGTCAACCCTCTTCCAAACCACCCCCCAGCAAAAAAATAACCTAGCAGCCTGATTATCAAAATAACATGTCAGTGTGTCATCTGAAAACAGATTCTTTATTAGCATGAGCAACTGTGACCTTTTAAAGTAGCTTAAAATGATATACTGAGGATTTTTCACTAGAAGAGTTTCATCCTCTTTTATTCAGAATTATTTGGATTTTTTTTTTTTTTTTTTTATAAATTGTTCTCCCTTTTGTAGAGACCCAAGGATAAAGGCAGCTTCTTGCATTAGCTGAAACACACTAGGTAAGCAAATATTCAGGAGAAAGCAATTTTGAAGTACCTAGGAGTACATGTCTTGCAAAACCGTCAAGTCCCTATGTCACATGCATATTGTGTAATAGAAAGCCAAGATCAATGAATCCAGCCAAGTGCCGTGGAGTCGGAGCCAATCAATGAATAGAAGTGTGTTTTTGAACTTTGCCTTGTCAAACTTCTTAGACCTCTTAGGTGACCTAAAACTTTGTTTCTTTCCCTTTCTCTTTGTGGTTTTGCTTGCTCATTCTACATAATCCCTTAAATGTTTCTTTTGAAATGGACTGAGTGGTTTGAAGTTTTGCTTACTGCACACTAACAACCACCACAACAAATTCCATCTTAACCTACGTTGTAACAAACAGACAACACTAACACTTTGCAATCATGAGATTTCAAATTTAGCAAAAAATACTCTAAAACAACGAAGATTACAGGAAGTTTTCATAACACATATGACAGGACGTGCCAACTGGGAGATTATGCATCTTACCACTGAGGAAATTAGAGCAGAGTGTGTGTGTGTGTGTGTGTCTGTGTGTGTGTCCTCACATGGCCCCTTTAATAGAAAAAGCAAGCAGTTTTGCAAGCCAGTCTTTTTTGCCCCAGGAAAATTAAGAGATAATTTTTAAACTGAAAAAAAAAAAAAAATCAAAGTATAAGCACTTACAGAAAATTGCATAAACAGTGAATCATACCAAAGCAAACACCAAGGTAACTACTACCAAGATCAAGACATAAAACACTTCTAATACCACAAAAACATCATTCTGCTTTACAATTATTACTGTACCCTCCCTACCAAAGGTAATGAGATCTATCTTGATTTCTACCACTGTAGTATAACCTGCTCTGTCCTGAGTGACTGCAAGACCTCCCTGTTTTGAATGTTATATAAATATAATCATGTATTACATGTTCTTTTGCATTTAATTTCTTTCCTTAACACGAAGCTTGCCAGTTTCATTCATGGTGTAGTTCATCAAATACCATCTGAATATGCTAAACTTTATGTATATATTCTATTGCTGATGGACATTGGGTCATTTCCAGTGTAGAGTGATTGTAATCAATGCTGCAGTAAACATCCTTGTAGATATTTCTTCATGTACATGGTGTATATAATGAGGAATGGAGTTGCTGGATCATATGGTATGCATGTGTTAAACTTCGTTAGATATTGCCAAATCGTTTTCCAAAGCAGTTGTAGCAATTATACCCCTCAGCAATATATGAGTGTTCTTGTGTCACATCCTTGCCAATACTCTCAAGAAGTATTTGCTTTGAAGGTCTAGGTTAGGCCAGGGTAAGAGGAGAATGGGGTAGGAGAATTAGACTAGTGAAGAGAAGGCACTAGGCCAACAGTCAAGTTGACTGGTAGGCAAGTATGATGAGGCTGCAAAGAATAATGAAGATTTGAGTGTTACTGCTGAAGATTGTCCTTCAATCCATGAAGAATAAGTGAGTCAAATGAAGAGCATGGTATTCTGAGGGATGCTGAGGGCGCAAATCAACTCAGTGGTTGAATTCCATTGTAAAATAAATTGTGTGCACGTGTGTGGTTTGGATGCATTTCACAAGCAAGCAAGCCAAACCAAAACATATACTAACAAGCGTCTTTTTTACATAAGAGAATCATTAGAGATGCCTGGGTTGGTGTTAACACAGACAAAAAAGGCTACCACAGTAGCTGTTTGCCGTGAGGAACTACTTCACATCAGTCTGTTCTAACAGACAGCTTCTTTTTTCCTATCCTTTTGAACGTACTGTGTGTCAAAAGTCAGGGGGGAGGACAGTTCCATTATTTTCAGGTATGGGAATTTCCCATAGGTATTTACTGAACTGTTTTGGCAAGTGATTGCTTTGCAAAGTAATTCTTTTGCAATTATCATACAGAAAGCACTTTAAAAAATATTCTCTAGAGTTTAAAATAATCAAGAAATTTTATAGTAGAAAAAGATCTTGGACAAAACCTAATTCAGCATTCTCATTTCAAAAGTGAGGATGTAAAAAATATGCAGTTGCTTAGTGACCTGACAAGGCTAAGGCAATAGTTAACTTCAGAGGTAGAAGACTCTGGACCTTTTAACCCAGAAGATAATCATCATAAGTATATTTTATTTAAAAAAAAAAACTGAGAAATTTCTTCTACTTTCTTGGCCTGATGTATTCCTACTGATTTAACAGAACTCATTACAGTTTATGTACTCCAAGAAGTCCTCCTTGATTCTTCCCATCTCCAGTCTGCATTACCGTATTTTTACCCAAATAACCCACACATTCTGTATTTGTTTGCCTACTGCACCACTCTCCACTCCCAAGTCATTTTTGTAAGTGCACTATGCTAATTTTGTTAATAGCAACATTAAAAAAAAAATGGCATAGTGTTGTCTACAAGAATACCTTCCAGGAGAGGACACAGCTGGCAAACAAACATAGAAGGTGCATGTTATTTGTGTAAAATACAGTAGATGGTTCTTTTGTGTCTTAAATAACATTTTATATTGATTTCTATTTCTTTAATTGTCTAGATGCTTATCTCTTTCCTACCAGATTGAGAAACCAGAAGGTAGGAACAACTTTCATTCTGTGCTTTGAGTGGTTAGCATTTTGCAGAAGCTTATTTGTGAGATCAAAAAAATAAAAAAATCAGGGCCATAATCATGTTGGTAGGCATTTAATTAGGTGGAGTGAAATATATGACTTTGTTCATAATGTTAGGCCTGTGGGTTGTTCACTGACATTTTTATATCTCTTCCTTCCAGCCACATGGTAGGAATGTACTACTTTGTCCCCTAGATATGAGTATAATCGTGTGAATTGGGCAGAAGTAGGATGTATCACTTCCACAGAGAAGCGTTTAATATCCAGGGAGCAGCATGTCCTCTCCTCCCCCTGCCCCAGTGACGGAGACTCCTCGATGGAGGCACACACAGAAGACTTCTCAGCCAACCTGTGATGAACATAGCCTGTGGGGAAGAGAAGTAAACCTGTGTTGTTTTAAATCTCTGATACACAAAGAGTCTTGTGTTGTTTTACATCACAGAGTGACTAGGAGACCTGGTGGTATAAATAGTTAGCACTGGTCCATTAAATGGAATGTTGGTGGATTTGAACTTACTGCGAAGCCTTGTGGGACAAAGATATGCAATCTCCGTAAAGATCACAGACAAGAAAGCCCTATGGGGGCAGTTCTATTTTGTTACATGGGTTATTATGAGTCAAAAATAACTAGATGGCAACTAATAACAACAACTGCAATGTATCCTAGTCTGTCTTGATTGATTGCAATGGGATGAGACTTTGGGGACTTCCAGAGAAGACAAGGGCATTTTTCATGTGCAAGGGATGTGAATCATTGTAGCTAGAGAACAGACTGTGGGAGATAGCCTCTAAAATGAGTCCCAAGCTCCCTGCCTCCTGGCACTCATACTCTTGGGTAATCTCCACCCCTGGTATATGGGTTTGACTTAATGGTTTGTTTCTAGCAAATAGAAGATATCATACATGATGGGATGTCCTTTATGAGATCAGATTGTGGAAAGACTGTGACATTCACCTTTCTTGTCCTCTTTCATTCTCTTCTCCTGAAGACTTTGTTCTGAGGACAGCCAAATGTAATGTTAGGAATAGTCCTATGGAGAGTCTCCCCTGGTGGGGAATCAATATCTCTGGCTGATAGGAAAGGGGACCTGACATGCCAGCTCGGAAGCGTATCTTCTAAGGCCTGCCAACAGCCGTGTTAGTGAACTTGGAAGTTGAACCTGTGCCACTAGAACTTTGAAATGACCACATCCCTGGCTGACATTTTCACTGCAGTCTTGGGAGAGAACCAGAGCCAGAGGTTCTTAGCTAATCTGCCTGATCCCTGACCCAGAAAAAACTGTGATGTAATAAAGGTTGTTTCAATATGCTAGATTTCAGAATAATAGATAACTACCACAATTAGTGAATATTTTCCTAGCAAAGTATACTTTACCAATTGGACAAACTCGTTTAACATTATGTCAGAGATACCTGATGATGACCATATATGAAGTTTAAGGCAATGATTCACTGTGTATTTATTGCAGTATTATAATATAAAATCAAACCAAACTCAGTGCCATCAAGTTGATTTCAACTTGTAGTGACCCTATAGAGCAGAGTAAAACTGCTCCATGGAATTTCCAAAGAGCACTTGGTGGATTCAAACTGCCAACCTTTTGATTAGCAGATGTAGCACTTAACCACTATGCCACCAGTGTTTGGTAACACTTTATTAGTGAGTGTCCGGATCCCAAAGCCATGTAAGGATTAAATTTACACTTCAGTTACTTGGCTATGTTAGTTTTGTCAAAGACATACAGATATGAGCAAGGTTTTGTAAATGAATATATGATATAATTAAACATATAATAATAGTTAAACCATTTAGGAAACTGGGAAGTTAGGTATTTAAATATCTTTGATTTCTAGCAGATAATAGAAAATTTGATTTGCATGTTAAGTAGAAACACAGGATTTTATCAGATCATTTGCATGGTGCCCCAATATAAACTGACTTATACTTCAAGAGCTAACCCAATTCATGTATTGCTCTGAACAGTTTCTGAGATACAATCACAGCAGTCCAGGGACTGTGTGAGACTAGAGCTTCAAGGCTATTTTGAGTCATCAGAATCTAAAAATGAGGGCGGGACACCTACACTTTCCCCAAAGCTGTTCGATATCATGAATCCGGGACAGGATCTGCTCAGTAAATCAGGGAGTTAACATTAACTTCTGTACAGAAAAATGAAAAAAAAAAAAAAAAAAGCTGTAGGACAAAAAAGAGAGGGAGAGAGAGAAAGTGTTTGGAGAGAAAGCAAGAGTTCAGTTCTGATATGCAAAAATACACTCAAGTTGGGAAAATCTTCCTTTAGTGTCCTAAGCACAATAGTCAAGACTGAGCCCCAGGGGAGACACAGAGAGGTATTAAGCTAATAAGGGATGTGGTAGACAGGTAGCCAAATTATGAACGGTTTGTCAGAGGTGAGCACAGTCATATTCACATGTCTGAAGCCTGCGCTGTTTCAATCCCACCAGGAATCAGTGGATGAACACTGCCTTTTCCATGGGAGCCACACTTCACCCTTCCTTCTCTTTTTGTTTGTTAATACAAAAGACTCAGTCTCAGAGGGCTTTGATGAAGATAATGAGACAGAGAATAAAACAAATCCAGAGTCTGCTGAAACGTCTGCCTGAAACCAAAGCAGCGCCACTTAATATGAGAGACTCTTCAAAACCAATAATGAAATAATCATCCCTCTTTGGAGAAATGATAAGAAAATGAAGGCTAGATGAAGATCTCGGGACACTAATATGTACAGGAAGAGGGAAGGAGGGGAGGAGGAGTCAGCTACAGAAAATCCACTGTTAATAAATATCGCAGACTGCAAAGAAGTCACAAGATAAGCCACAGCATACGTTTCTCCAGCAAGAAAATGGCAATAATTTCTCTGAGAAGAGATGCTGATAAGACCCCCTTCTCTCCAGGAGGCAATCATTTTGCATTTTATATTGTTTGAAAAGAGCTTGATTATTTTCCTTTGAATGAAACTAGATTGATTCACATCTTACCTGTCAACAGAATGTTCTATTTCTCTGTTTTGCCTGTCTATTTAAAGGCACATGACCTGCTGATGAAATGCCATAGATAAACCTTTACTTGGCAGTAAATAAAAAAACAGTGAGTGAACAGCTCATACTTTTTTGTTTCTTTGGTACCAGATTACCCAAAATTAAAATCCACAGCCTAAGAAACAGGACGTATTTGTAGCAATACTTTGAGGTCCTAAAGAATGCTTTATTCAAGGTCAGATACAATCTTTAAAGGCCATATTCAGAGAGAAAAAAAGGCCAGGAAAATGATGATTATTCTATTTTAAGCAAAGACCATAGAAGGGGAAAAAAACATAGCATTCCATCTCTTCTGGTTTTGAAAGGTTGTATAAATGCTTCAATATTACTCCATTAGTATAGATAGACAAGAGGAATATGTAAACACAAACAGGAAGTGATTATTTAGTCAACTGATTTGTATGGGTTTCTTATCACTTACTGAGCAGGGTGCTGGAGTCCAGAGTTATAGTAGTGCAGTAATTCTAAAAGCATTTGTATAATATTTCCCAATATAATGTACACATTTGCATGCTGTGGAGCGGTAGTAACAACAAAACACTTCACTGGGCATTCAAATTCTTGATTCTGCTCTGAGTTTTGTGGTTAATAAAATATATCTTTAATAAAATAGTAATACTTTCATAGTTTTCTATTCTACTAAAAAAAATGATTGAATGGATTTATCAAGGACCAGCTAAGCTCTACGACTTCTAAGTATAGAGACCATGCTGTTGTCAGCTGTATAGAGTTGACCTGAACTCACGGTAACCTTGTGTTCAATGGGACAAAACAACATGTGGTTCTGCACCATCTTCCAGCACTAGCCTGGACAATCTTCCATTGTGCTCCATAGGGTTTCCATTGGTTAACTTTCAGAAAGCCAATGGCTGGGCTCTTCTTCCTCATCAGTTTTATTTTGGTAGTTGCACTGAAACCTGTCTATCATGGGTGACATGATGGTATTTCAAAATACTGGAGGAACAGTGAACAACATCACAGTGACACACTAGCCACCACCATACAACAGTTTGGCAGATGGATGGTGGATAATAATTATACTAGATAATAAAATAATTAACTTACCTATGTATGTATACATTGCAACCATACAGCTCTTTCAAACAAGTGAAATATTAGACTGGCATGCTAACAGAACTCAACGCTCTAGCCTTTATTGTAAAATAGAAATGGCAATACTAGCATCACTATGGGATAAATAGAGGTAACTAGCACTGAAGTTTGGTTTCTTAATGTTGTTGAAATAATGCAGAGGGAAAGTTTTGTTTAGATCCGAGGTTTGAAAAATAAACCAGAACATTCTATCTGTGGAAGGTAGAAATGGAATTCTGAAAGATAAAAAATGCTTTGGATAACAGGCACTGAGTTGTTTATTATAAGTAGAACATTACATTTAGTCTAACCATAGGCCAAGTGATCATATTCCTAGTAGGCTAATGAGAAAGTGTGTTTCTAGAAGGCTATTTAAGAACAATGCTGGCTTCTATTTGGTAATGTTTCTCAGTGGGTTTACACTGATATTTACTACATCAGCCTGCAAATTGTTCACCACTGAAACATACAGATGTGTGGATATGTATATATCTCCTGGTGACACAGTGTGTGGAGTGTAAAACTGCTCCATGGAATTTTAAAGGCTGTGACCTTCTGGAGGGAAAATGCTTTTTTTGGAAGGATTTTCTGGAAGGAAAATCTTATATTCTGGAGTGCCTCTGGGCAGATTTGAAACATCATCCTTTCGGCTACAAGTGGAATGCTTAAATGTTTGTGCTATCCATGAGTTGGAACTGATGCAATGACAACTAACAACAACTGTGTGTGTGTGTACACATATATGTGTGTATATGTGTGTGTGTGTAGGTATATGTATCTATATATATCTATATCCCACTTGTCTATCAGCTTGTTGTGCTGTAGGGGATTATGTGTCACTGTGATGCTAGAAGCTATGCTGCCAGTACTCAAATGCCACCAGGGTCACCCATGATGGACAGGTTTCAGCTGAGATACCAGGACTAAGACAGACTAGGAGAAGGACCCAGCATACTACTTCTGAGAATAATTAGCCAGTGAAAACCTTATGAATAGCAGCAGAAAACACTGACAGACAGACTGCTGGAAAATGAGCCCCCTTGGGTTGGAAGCACTTACAAGATGACTGAGGAAGAGCTGCCACCTCAAAGGAGAGTCCACCTTAATAATGTGGATGGAGTCACGGTTTCAGGACCTCCACTGGCTGATGTGGAAAGAATCAAAATGAGAAGAAACAACTGCAAACGTCCATTCATAATCAAAACATGGACTGTACGAGATATGAATCTAGGAAAATTGGAAATTGTTGAAAATGAAACGGAACACATAAACATATATCCTAGGAATTCATGAACTGAAACGGACTGGCATTGCCATTTTGAATTGGACAGTTGTATTGTCTACTGTGTCAAGAATGACAACTTGAATGGGATTGGTTTTGCATTCATCATCAAACACAACATTTCAAGATCTGTCCTGAAGCACAGTGCTGTCAGTGATAGGAAAATATCCATGTACCTACAAGGAATGCCAGTTAATATGACTACTATTCAAATTTACAAAACTTTTACCAGCTTCTGTTGTTCAAAATAGGTTGAAATGCAATCAAGATGCATTGATGATTACTGGTGACTGAAATGTAAAAGTTGGAAACAAGAAGGACTGGTAGTTAGAAAACACTGCCCTGGCTATAGAAACGATGCCAGAGGTCACAGGATAAATTTTGCAAGATCAACGGCTTCTTAATTGTGAATACATTTTTCCACCAGTATAAATGGTGATTATGCACATGGAACTCACCAGATGGAACACACAGGAATCAAATGGACTACATCTATGGAAAGAGATGATGGAGAAGTTCAATACCAGTAATCAGAACAAGACTGGGTTCTGACTGTAGCATAGATCATCAATACTCACATGTAAGGTCAAACTGAAACTGAAGAAAATTAGAACAAGTCCATGAGAGCCAAAGCAGGATCTTGAATATATTCCACCTGAGTTCAGAGACCATAACAAGGATGGATTTGATACACTGAACAGTAATGACTGAAGACCAGATGAGTTGTGAAATGACATCAAAGACATCACTCATGGAGAAAGCAAGAGGTCATTAAAAAGACAAGAAAGAAAGAAAAGACCAAATAGAATGTCAGAAGAGACTGAAAATTACTCTTAAGCATTGGGTAGCCTAAAGCAAAAGGAAGAAATGGTGAAGTAAAATAAATGAACAGGAGATGTCAGAGGGCAGCTTGAGAAAACACAATGAAGTTTTATAATGACACCTTCAAAGTGCTGTAGGTAGAAAACCAAAAGGCAAGAACACACTCTGCATTTCACAAGCTGAAAGAACTGAGGAAAAAAAATCAGGTCTTGAGCTGCAATAATAAAGGCTTCTACAGGGAAAATATTCAATGACTCAGGAAGCATCAAAAGAAGATGGAAAGAACACCAGAGTCATTGTAACAGAAAGACACTCCACCATTTCGAGAGATAGCATATTGTTAAGAACTGGTGGTACTGAAGCAAGAAGTGGAAACTGCACTGAAGACACTGACAAAAAACAAGGCCCCAGGAACTGGTGGAATATCAGTTGAGATGTGTGCACACATGGAAAAGCTCAGAACACAGGTACCAATTTTGTATTCATCTCCACTTTTTTTTTTAATAAAGTAATGATTTATCACATTGCCCAAAGTCAGAAATGTTTAGGATTTGAATCATAACTCTTCTTTTCATAAATTGTGCTATTTTAGCAAGTAACTTAATTTCTCTTAGTCTTATGATCCTCCTTGGTAACATATGTATTAAAGTCTCATAATAATGGCACTAAGTTGCTGTGAATGCAATAAAGCATATAAAGCAGTTAGAATAGTTCTTAGCAAGTGATATGTTTTCAGTAAATAAATATGAACTATGGTTACTTTGTGTCTTAGAAATGGAAAAGCAACATCTATATTCAGGAGCTGGTCTATGACTACCAGCTATCTTGCCTTTCTCAGCTAGGACTCAGTATTTTTGTGTTGAACATAGCAAAACTCATAGAACAGTGAAATCAGACAAGGCCATACTATGACCATTGTAGATACAGACAAAAACAAGACCACCCCATAATTATATCTGGAAAAAAAAAAAAAAAGAAACATTGCCCAAACCAGAAATACATAAATAACCAACCGTTCTCCTATCCTGGCTTCTAGGAATAACAGTTTCTTCTGTAGAAATCACAGGCTTAGACACACTCTAGTCTGTCCTTCTTCAAGAGATTTATTAACATAGCTAACAGCAGAATTGGCAACCCTGGTGGCATAGTGGTTAAGAGCTACATCTGCTAACCAAAAAGTCAGCAACTCAAATCCGTTGAGAGCTCCTCTGGAACTCTATGGAGCAGTTCTACTCTGTCCTATGGGATCGTTATGAGTTGGACTTGACTCTTTGGCACTGGGTTTTAATCACAGAATGATCCCCATTTCCAGGCAGCATCCAATACCAAAGCCACAGTTCCTTATACTTTAGCCAAAATCATTTAACACAAGCTGGAATCCTAATAATAAACCTTCACGTCTCTTTACTGAAATGTCCCATAGTTTCCCAGGTTTTATGTTCTCCCCATTGCAATGAGGAACGAACCCAGTTTGTTTAACTGCATATACGTTCCTGGTGGGTTTTGTCTGGACAATATCAATATTACTAACAATATACCATCTCTGTTTTCCCCACATCTCATTATGTTTCTGCTCTGTTGAACTGATTCTTTTCTCTTCTCTGGCTTCCTTTTCCTGCAACCACTCCATTTATAGATAGTCAGTACATCACTTTTTGAATGAATGAATGCCCCTGTTTCTATATTTCTACTTTTTATCTTCCTCTGTTTGTTAGCACCAGTTCATTCTAAGTTTCAAGACAAAGTGTGTATATCCCTATGTCAGATAGGGAGTAGGGAATTGTATAGCATCAAGATTTCTGAATCTCTCAAAACTTGGAGAGGACCAATCCAGGAGGGGAAAAAAAATGTTTTAACTAAGTGTTATACAGCAAAAGAACATAGAAAGGCTGTTGCTGCTGAGACTTTCTGGCTTTGTACAAGGGAGGACAAACATGCAGTTCTGATCTCCTTTTTTTTTAAGTTATAAATCTTATTATTATTTTTTTTTAATATCTGCTTGTGCTTAGTTATTTTAAATTTACTTAGCACAGTGGTTTTGTATATCTTCAATCTGTTATCATTTCCTTTGGGAAAATTTTTAGGTAATAAACACACATGCAAATGACTAGATCAAAAAGACACATCATAAAAGAGAAGCAATTGTAAACATAAATTTTATTAATTCTTCTATCCTCAGGGTCTATTTAAAGTGTCCCTGGAAATCAGTCCTTATGTGGGGAGTTTTGTAGCCCACTGCCACCACATAGGTTTAGATGCTTTTTTTCCTTTTAATTAGTTTTTGACTTATTTATTAAGCAATGAATCAAATTTCCTAAAACAGTGAATCTGTTTAAGTTAAAAGATCTTTTAGGAAAAACCAATATGCTGCTGGCCCCAAGTCTTGTAGACCATTTTAATTTGATGTTGCTCTGAATAGAGGCAGTCTTGAGAATTTTTATTCATTTCTTCTACGTGAATAATTTTAGTGATTCTATTTAAGACTTAAGTTTGTTTTTTTTTTTTTTTTCCCTAAAAGGACAGTGACTGAGAGAAATGGGCCCTAAGAAAGCTAGTGTCAAGCTGGTCTCAAGTTCCTACATGTTCTAAAATAAAAATGAACTGGATAGATATTTTATGATTATTTTGTCTGGAAAGTATCCATAATCAATATTCTATGTGAATGGAAAACAGGCATTTTTCCCCTCTCAGGACAGATGAGTGGATATAGTATTTCTTTAAATGAGCAAAGGTAGCTAAATAACCAAAGCTCACTCTGTCCAGTCAATGCCAACACATAGCAAGGCTATAGGTCTGCGTAGAACTGCCCCATAGAGTTTCCAAGGAGTGCCCTGATAGATTTGAACTGCTACCTTGCAGTTAGCAGATGTAGCACTTAACCACTATGCCACCAGAGATGGCTACAGCTTCTTAATTAGTTCTTATCTGCAAGTCCTGGTAGTGTAGTGGTTACGAGCTATAGCTACTAACCAAAATGTCAGCAGTTCAAATCTACCAGGTGCTCCTTGGAAACTCTATGAGGCAGTTCTATACTGTCCTATAAGGTTGCTATAAATAGGAATGAACTCAACAGCAAAAGGTTTCTTTGTTTTTAATCTGAATTTCATTACAAAAGATTTGCCTTAAATCTAAGGTCAGGTCTCCAGTTTCCAGGTTCATCACTGCCTATGAGCTTTTTAGAGAATTTCTCAGCCCAGGAAGGAGGATCTAACTCATGATTATTTATGCTGCACCACAGCTGTGTGGGCAGCAGATCAAGCCCTCTCCAGAGGGAGGCAATGTCTCAGAACTGAAGCGCCTCCCTCACAATGTGTGCACAAGAAGATACAATACCATCTTTCTAGGTAAGAATTTCTTTATCAATTCAATGCCCAGGGAAGCAACAGTCCAACAAAACAAAGAAAAAAAAAATCAAATGACTGCGCAAATCTGCTGGAAAGGACCTTTCTAACGTGTTAAAAAGCAAAGATTTCATCTTGAGGACTAAGCTGTGCCTGACCCAAGCCATGATGTTTTCAATAGCCTCATGCGCATATGAAAGCTGGACAATGAATAGGGAAGATCAAAGAAGAACTGATGCCTTTGAACTATGGCATTGGCAAAGAATATTGAGTATCTCACGGTCTGCCCGAAGAACAAACCATTCTGTCCCGGACGAGGTACACCCAGAATCATCCTTAAAAGCCAAGATGGCAAGACTACATCCGTGTACTGTGGACATATTACCAGAAGGGACCATTCACTGGAGAAGGACATCATGCTTAGTCAAGTAGAGGGTCAGTGGAGAAAAGGAAGACACTCAATGAAATGGCTTGATAAAGTGGCTTCAACAACGGGCTCAAAAATCCCTGAGAACTCCATGAAAAGACCACAGTTGATGGTCCAAATGCCTGGGGCTTCCCCTGGGAGCATGGCCCCTAGACCTGATGCTGCCCCTGTTCATAAATCATGACTGAAGTCTACTCCTCAGACAGGAATGTACTGGACTTGGCATCACAGAGTGATCATATTGTGTGTGCACTTTATGGTTCTATGCCTCTGTAGGATGTCGTCCTACTGGCCTCTTACTAGAGGGGAATGGAGAGGGTGGAGAAGAGGTGACAGAGATTGTTAAGAGGATATGACATGGATACAACAGATAGGAGTGTGCTGTCATCGGCAAGGAGAGCAGTAGGAGCTGCACATAGGTGGGCATGCAAATGTAAACTGGATTGTACACTTCTATTCAATCACAGTAAATAAATAAACAAATAAATAAAAAACAGCAATGATTGTGGTGAAGGTACAGGACCAGGCAGTGTTATGTTGTACATGGGTTGCTTTGACTTGGCATTGACTTAACAGCACCTAACAACAACAACCACAACAGGTAGGAATGGAAACGAACAAGAGGTGATTGGTTATTGTACTAGACCACTTTGTAATACATATATGAAGCTATGTTGACCTTGTAAGTCGGGCTCCCTGTGCTGAATGTATTGGCATGGGGATAAGGGTTGATTATAGAAAACACAGCAGACCTTTAAGTGCATTTCTTTATTCAGAATCCTAGTGCAAAGCTCTATGGTGAAAAATACCCACTCATTATCTTAAGTAAAAGTACCAATGCAATTGCCATCCTGTATACCTGGTGCACGCACCTGGGTCCCAAGCCAGAAAACTCACGGATCGGTAAAATATATCCAGCCTTGTGGAATGAATGCAGTGGTTCCCTTTTATGAGACATTAACCTGAGGAAGGATGACAAAACTGAAGGGCGAATGGCGAGAACGAACAAAACTACTATAAAATAAGACCCAGGTCAACTTAAAGTCAGACCACTTTGTTTGAAAAGGTGGTTTGAATGGTTTAAACAGCCTCTCTGTGTATACTTCAGAAATACAGCCATACTCAAGAGTCACAGAAGATTTAAACAACATAAGTCAACTTCTTAAGGAAACAAAGTGAATAATGACTAAATGTAGCTTAAGTTACAAGACTGTCTTCATTCAAAATGATGCTAAGGTAACTTATGCTTATATGCATATGCAGTTCTGGTGGCATAGTGGTTAAGAGTTTGGCTGCTAACCAGAAGATCAGCACTCCTTGGAAATGCTATGAGGCAATTGTATTCTGTCCTACAGGGTTGCTATAAATTGGAATGGACCTGATAGTGATGTGTTTGGTTTTTGGTTTGGTGTGCATGGATGTGATAAATGCACTCACACACACATCTTACTGATAAAACTAAAAGGCCTTGTATGATCACTGGACTTAGGAGTACAGAAGTTGTGTTCTGGTTCCAGCACTCCCAACTACTAACTGTTTGGTCTGTGAACTGTAGTTTCAGGTTGTGTGTTGGTGGTACCTGTTTACCTACCCATGTTATCGGTCCAAGAGTGGGCACATGATCTGAAGTGTTCTAATCAGACAAAAAAGATAGACTAGTAGTCCATGTTTGAGGGACATGCTTGCTTCTCACATTTTGTGAACAAGGAAACAAGTTGTCGTTTTGGCTGCGGGCAGCCGTTTGGGGACCATGAGGGCAATGACATGGCAAAGAGCAATACAAGGACTACCAGTTAAGTTCATGAAATCATCCTTGAAAAAGTGCTACATACTCATTGCCGAATATCACTGAAGTCACCTTCAAAGTCTTCCCCATGTGAAGCTATGCATCGATGTCAGTGCCTAGTCCACCCTTCAAAGCAATTTGGGAACCTCAGAGCTGTCGTCGTATTACTCTTGATGTCCTGAATGTCATCCAAATGCTTTCTTTTCAATATTTCCTTTATCTTTGGATAAAGAAAAAAGCCACTGGGGGCCCCATCAGGCAAGTGGGGAGGGTGTTCCCATACAGTTATTTGTCTACTGGCTAAAAACTCCCTCACAGACAACTAGACAATGAAGTTCACAAACTTGCCACTGTGCCACTGCGCACAATGGCCATTCCAGAAAGAGTTCAAAATTGCTGTGAAGGGTGCACGAGGCACTGGCATTAGTGCATAGCTTTCCAAGGAGACTACTTTGAAAGTGACCGTAGTGATATTCAGCAAAAAGGCATGTAGCACTTAACAAAATTAAGTTCACCGACTTCATTGTCAGACCCCATGTGAGGAAGGTGACTGAGTGAAAGAATCACGCAGAATCTGAGAACGAACCATGATATCCTGCAATGATTATCTTTCTGGCCTCTGGACTTCTTGCTATTAGAGACAAATTATTTCCTTAGCATTAAGTCCAGTTTGATCATCACCCGTTTAATTTTTAACATCTTGTGCCACATCCACAATGAACACTACAGGGAAACTCTCTTCTTCTCTTTATCTAGATCCATCAGCAATTAAATCTCTACAACTCAAAACAGCTTATACATGTTAAGTACAATATGTATGGTAAGGCAACGTGCTGATATCTTACATATCAGTAGCACTTGGATGGTGAAAACAGTTCACAGCTGGGCTGCTTACCAAAAGGTTGGAGGTTCAAGCCCACCTAGAGGCACCTCTGAAGAAAAATCTGGTAGTCTACTTCTAAAACACTAGCCCTTGAAAAACCTATAGAGCATAGTTCTACTGTTGACCCACACGGGGTCACCATGTATCAGAATAGGTCAGACGGCAGCTGCTTGTTTGAATTCATCCTTACATCTTCACTTTACAGATCAGGAAATCAAGACTCAGAGAACAAAGCAGTTTTCTTATGGTACCACAATTCCAACCAGGACACTCTGGTTACAGATTTTATGATTTTGTTTTAAAGAAATTATCATCTTACTCTGCCAGCCAAAAGCCGCCAAGCAATTGCAAATTTTTCCAGACAATTTCTCTGGTTGGCAGAGGCCTGCTATAAAAGGATTCTTTAAAAGATATCAAGAAATACCCTAGATAATCACCAATGCTTTTTGTAGTGACTAAAGTACTGGCTGGATATTGAGGACATTTCCTTTATCCTTCTAGCTCCCAACTACAAAAGCCTTCAGAACAAAGGAGTTATTAAAGCCTATACAAAACCATCATTGATTACATTTCCCCATGTGGTTTTCCTCTCTATTGTAGAAATCTTTTCCAAATTCAAAAGACACTAATCTTAAAAAGCTCATCTCTTATTATCTGAAGCACAGTGTATGTTACAAATATCTCAGACTGTGTACTAAACAAGGTTTCTCTGACAGATTAGCGTAGTGGGACTGTTATCAAGTCATAAGGGAGAAGAATAGAAACTACCGAATAAATATGAGGAAAGTCTTACCATGAAAAGTGGCTTATTTGACTATAAACAGTGACATCTTCAGAAAAGTATTCTTCCCTTTTGTGTAAGCAACACATAAAATTGTCAGATTCTACCACACACATGTCAGAAGCAAGAAGAAAACAAAAATAAGTGTGGGAACAGGCCGTATGTGAGAGCAATGGCTGAGTCAGATGGAAGGAGACAGAAAGAGGCAATAGAAACGAGCCCTTGTGGCTGCCTTTGGGTTTAGGCCATTCACGATTGTCTCTAATTGAAGAAATTCAAAGACTATGTTTGCTGGGACAACGTATATTTGTAAAGCTGAGTCCAGCAAATCTCAGAATCTATAGTTCTGTTGATTCCCAGTTTATCTTGATCAGTGTTCTTAAGAACAATGCAAATATTACCTGGTGTTTCATCACGTGATGAGACAGCAAGATAGAAACCCAGTGGTGAATGGAGTAAAATATTGGAGACTTTATGATTTGAAAACAAACAAACAAAAATACTTGCTCTTATAGAATGATCATTGAACTTCATACATATATGATAACATATATGTATATGTATATATCGGGGAGAAAGATCTGGCACATTGCTTCCATAAAGATCACAGTCCTGGATCTCCGATGGGGCATTTCTCCTTTGTCCTATAGAGTTGCTATGAGTTGCAATCGACCCAACAGCAGTGGGTTTGCCTCTTGATTATATGTACACATGCATCTCTCTCTGTAAATAATCTTTCTAAGAAAAAAGAACAAACATTTTCCTGTCTCATAATCTTCTTATACATGTGCTGCCAGCACTGCATTTGGAAGCTGAAAACAATGCTTTTTGATTGCAAAATGCCATACAAAAAGAATGTGGATTAATTTAAGTATAAATCAACTATTTGGGAAGGGTCTAAATTTGAAATGATAATGACAGTCATTAAATCATTTTAAAGAGTGTCATCAAAGTTTACTCAGCACTGACTGATTATGCAGTAGTGGGTGCTGTGCAACAGAGCTAAAGCATGAAATAGGGACATTACTGTTCAAGAGTTGTTAGACTATGAAACTCTGATGCTTATTAAAAAGAAGTAGTAGAATGGGATGAACACTCTATCATACATGTACAATTTTGGCATGGTCCAAGGGAGAGACACTTATTTTCAACTGGAAGATGAGAAAAGGCTTCATAGAAGAGATGTCATTTGGATAGACCTTGAATGGTGTGTTGGGTAGAACATACAGAAGTGAAAAAACATATTTGAGAAGAAACCAAAGTTAGGAAATCCTGGATAGTTTCACACCAATAATGATTGCTACCATTCTTGGAGGTCATCCGTTTGATTCTGACACATGGAGAACATATTTGTTACAGAGTAAAAGTGTTCTATCGTGTTTTCTCGGTTGTAACCTTGATGGAAGCAAATGACCAGACCTTTCTTCCACGATACCACTGGGTGGGTTCAGACCACCAGCCTTTAGGCTAGTAGTTGAGTGAAGAGTAGTTGAGTTGGCAAAATATGGTGTAAATTTTCATGCTATAAGAACAAAAATCTTGCTGTCTGCTTGAGATCTACTGTTCTCTTACCCTTCTACAGATTAGACAGTAGTCCTGTAAGATGATTAGAAATATTTGTATACTTCCTTCAATCATCTGGGTTGCTTCATGATAATCACTGTATCTATGATATCACTACATCTTTAAAATTTTGCCATGTTCTTCTGGACATCCTCTGTATTTGAGTAGCAGACAACTAAAACTATCCTAGATAGCTATTTTGCAGTCTTCCACAATTGGTAGGCCTGGAAATCTGTTTCTGTGAAGATTACAATCAAGAAACCAGCACGGAGCAGTTTTACTCTGTATCAAATAGGTTCTCCACGAGTCAGAATCGAATTGATGACCACTAACAATTGATGAAAAATTCTCTTCATCACCATACTCCCAAACCAATGGTTACAAGCTGTTAAAACCAGCCTTTGAAAGCCCACGAGCTCAATCTGTATTTTCCTAATTCTTTCATCGGAATCTTCTCCAATTGGAGAGTACTGTCATGGCTTATCATCTTTTTGCAGGATAGCTGTTGCCTTGAGATTCCTGTCTTGACATTTTGGATTAGCAGGGAGACAGGTATTTGTCTTAAGGAAACACTGACCTGACAAGACACCTTCTGAATGCTGAGAAGGATGCTCTTAGTTAACACCAAAGGTAACTGCAAGTGTTTTGGCATTACACTCATTCTGTACTTAATCTTTGGAGTTTGGCTTTCTTGCTTTCATCAAATTAAGAATCCTCTGCTGACACTATTACGCCATCCTTTAAGTGTTGACGTTTGTGCTGGGCTCTGTCCTCAGGACTGTTTCTTTCCAAATTCTAGGTAATATTATGTTCTTCTATGATGTCCCCCTTACTCCCAAATCACCAACCTTGGTCTCCTCTTGAGTGCTAGACTTTGATTCCCAGCTGCCTATTTGACATATCAATCTAGAAACAATAATCTTACAAAAGCTATGACTTAATAAGCATATATCACATGGCTATTACTCCATCCCTAGGCACTTTTATATACTTTATGTTGTATATTATACTTTATATATATATAGTATATATGTATATATACTAGTTTATATATACTATATTATAGTATATACATATACTATATTATAGTATATATATAGTATATATGTATATATACTTTATGTTGTTCAATCTTCAAAAGACACATGAAAAATAAGATACATTCCCACCCCCCCCTTTAATGAAGAGAAATCAGAAGTTCAGAAAGGCTAGATCACACAGTCAAGGACCCGTAACAGGTACAGGATAGAACTTGGATTTGATTCTAATTCTAAAATGTTTAACCCCTTGGAAACCCATGCTCTTTCCATTGTGTCTTCCTATTCTTCCTGCGAGAATCTCCATATCTCTGGTTTTCCCATCCTCATCTATCAATCCTCTCAAATAGAAAACTTGTAAATATTCCTCGTTTCTTGTCCTCCTTCTATAAATCATTAATTCGGTCTCATAAATATCATTTTAATCTTCCTCTCAATCCCTCTGTTACAGTGAAGGCTCTTATTACATCTTTCTTGAGCTGCTGGAGAAACCTCTCTTTACCATTTTTCCTAGCCTTTTAATCCATTCTCTCCACTTCAGAAACTGCCATATTCCCCAAAAGAGCCCAAATGGATTACAGGTAATTTTCATTTTCTTCTTTTCATATTTCTTCAATTTGTGATATTGCAAACAGATATTATTTTTCTGAATGGTGACAAACAATACATGCTTGAAAACCCAGAAGAAGGTGTCATAGAATGCCCAGTTGTTCTGTGTGAAATTATAGTCGTAGCAAAGAAATGCTCTAGAAAAAACTGATCTGATGGTAGAGTATAGGAAGGATTAGAAGAAGGAGAAAATGAAGCTATAAAACTTGAAATCTTTTGCTCACGTTACTTTTGCATTTACCATGTGGGTAAATACGGGGATAATACATCCTTAATTTGGGGAATCGATTAGTTGGGAACATCAGGAATTTCACTCTGGGTGATCCAGTTCCTTTTGGGTCAACTTCCCCTAATACTGGCTGCGTTACTGCAACAGATGCGACTTCATCATGCAAGTTCAAGAACAGGGACTTGGGGTTTCTAATCTGGGCTGATACCCTCTTTAGCTTTGGGGATTGAGTTGGTAAATCAGCTTTGCAGAAAACGTGGTTAGCGAGTATGCATCGGCTCCGATATGTTTCATCAGTCAACACGTCTGATGTTTCCGGTGACCACATTCGTCACTGCTAACGGTGACCGCCGTTCTTTCTCCCTCTTTAGAGTTCTCTTAATTAGAAGCAAAATCAGGTTCATAAATCTACCCATGGTGTTAATGTGTTAGTAAGAAGATCCTATCAGCTAGTTTCACTTACGTTTGGACAAAGGCTAGTTCACACACGTTAAAAAGTTTCATCACCTCTCTGTGCTGTATAGGCGACATTCACAAGCCTCTTGTCCTCATTTGTAGCACAGTTAAACCTTGCTTGGTTCTAGTCCAATTTTGATAAAATCCAAACATGAAAAGTTTAGACTGTACAAGTATTTATTAGATATTTGAAACAAAATAGTAAACTAGTCAAATAGGAGGTTTGTTTATTTGTTTGTTTGTTTTAAATTACTATTGATAGGCATCCTAATGCAATTTGAGGAAACACAATCACTAAAGTTTTTGCTCTAGTTGACTGACTCCTGATGACACTGTGAGTGTCAGAGCAGAACTGTGCTCCCTAGAGTTTTCAACAGCTGACTTTTCCAAAGTAGATAACCAGGGCTTTCTTTCAAGGTATCGCTGGTGGACTTGAGTCTGTCCTTTTTTAGGTTAGCAGTCAAGGGCATTCACCACTGTCCTCACTTTGGTAGAACTTTGTGAAAAAGAATGTGAGTATGTATCATCTGGAAACTGTGCTAACATACAAAAAAGCAATCACAAGAAAACATCACAAGTCATATTTATAGCTTCCAATTATTATTGTAATTGCAAAACAGTATACAGAGCTATGCATTTCACAGTTTGTAAGATGGCATAGTGCTTTTGGAGGCACATATTAGGATATATCCCCTAAAGTGTCTGTCATTTTAGGGAAGGTGAAGTTTGTGGCTAGGGAGGAATGCAAATTATGGCAGACGAGCCTTGCAGATCTCGAGGGGTAGTAATTTAGTATAATGGGAGTTTAATAACTCATATTAAACACATTACTAATCTTATGTTTGCTTACAGTAAATGAGAACCAGTGAAATTATAAATCATTTATTAAAAAAAAGAAAAATGAGTGTCTCCTTGAATTAAATTTGACTCTTTTCTTAACAAAGAAACAGTAGGTAGGAAAAATTCTTATTGTTGCCAAATGAATTCCAATCAATTTTTGTATTCATGTTGGAACATCAAGCAAATATATCTTATTCAAGCAACCACTGCCTTCCATGAAATCCTGTAACACTTCAAATGTGAATAGGCACTTTGTGGGTACATACTGAGTTTTACATACACAGTGACCATAATTTTGTATTTTTCCTGTGTGTCTAATTCTGAACACTGGACAATGCACTGCCCAGAATTTGTGCTCAATTAAATAATGATAATTAGCTGTCCCAAATAATTATAAAAGTATACATTTCTAAAATAATGATAATTATGTAGAAATTTTTAAAGAATGGTAATAGTACACATCTGCCCCCCCAAATCTATTTCCAAAAATCCGATTAAAAAAAAATTCAGCAAAACTCAGAAAACAAAGATTCATTAAGAGATACTTTTTTTTCTAATACCAAGTCTACATTGTTATGTGTTTTTCTTTACCTGCTTTGTTTGGTTTCTCACTTATGAAATAGGTGATGTGCCTGGAGACCTATAAGTTTCCATTCAGTTCTAACTCCTGACTGACATTTTCAGGAATAATGGACTTCCTGGAAAGAACCATGGTAAGAATGAGATGCTTATTAGAATTTCAATTATTATAATACTGTAACTTATTAAATGAAGACAAAATAATACACACAAAATCCCCAAAATAAGTTTTCAAGGGAAGGTTCTAAATTTTCCTTTTTTTTTTAAAAAAAGGTAGTAGTCATGGATTGAATTATATTTCTGCAGAATATGTTTCAACTTGCTTAGGCTGTGATTCCTAGTATTGTACGGTTGTCCTCCATTCTGTGACTGTAATTTTATGTTAGAGAGGATTAGGATGGAACTGTAACACCTTTACTGAGGTCACACCCCTCAGCCAATGGGGAGGGAGTTTCCTTGGGGTGTGACCAGTACCATCTTTTATCTTACAAGAGATAAAAGGAAAGGGAAGCAGAGAATGGGGCTCTCATACCACCAAGAAAGCAGTAATAGGCAAAGCAGATCCTTTGGACCAGAGGGTCCTGTACTGAGATGCTCCTGGACCAAGACTAAATATAGAGACTTTCCTTCAGAGATGTTAGAAAAACAAAGCCTTCTCCTGGAGCTAATGCACTGAATTTGCACTTGTAGTCTACTGGACTCTGAGGGAATACATTTCTCTTTGCTAAAGCCACCCATTTGTGGCATTTCTCTTATAGCAGCACTTGATCACCAGGACAGCTTAATGGACTACCATGCTCCCAGTTTTTAGATTCTGTAAAAGACCTTATTAGAGAGGAGGAACCTGACAAATCTTTGGCTGAACTTCTTAAGTGAGAGGTGGAAATATTTTAAGTATCGTTAATCAAGAAGAGATTGGAGACGTGGTGGAGAGACTTAAAGAGCCCGGTGATTTGCAGACATCATGGATAACTTCTCGAATTTGATGTAGAGAAAGAGGAGTTAAGACAAAACACAGCTGTAACCTAATGTTTGTGCATAACTATGAATATCTGAAAGTTCTGAGTTGGAATCAACTCAAGAGCAACTGTTTTTTTTTTTTTTCTTTAGGTCTATGGTAGATTAAATGTATTCTGTTTTAAGAAAACTTAAATCATTTAACCACCACTCATCTGGCCATTTGTTGTCCTGTGGAGGCGTCATGTTGTAGTGATGCTGGGAGCTATGATACCATCATTTCTAACACCAGCAGGGTAATCCATGGTGGAGAGCTTTCAGCAGAACTTCCAGACTAAAACAGACTAGGAAGAAAGACCTTGTAAACTACTTCCAAAATATTGGCCAGTAAAAACATTATGAATAGTTTTACTTGTGTTTTATTGACTATAGAAAGACCTTCAGCTATGTAGATCCTAATGAATCATGGATAAATTACAAAGAACAGGGATTCTAGAACACTTCATTGTGCTCATGCAAAACCTGTTCGTAGACCAAGAAACAGTTGTTTAAATAGAACAAGGTGATACTCTCTAGGTTCAGATCAAGAAAGGAGTGTGTCAGGACTGTATTTTTCATCATACTTATTCAAGTCATATGCTGAAGAAATAATCTGAGAAAATGGACTACAAAAAGAAAACACGGCATCGGGATTGGAGGAAGACCCTTCATAACTTATGATATGCAGACGACATAACCTTGAAACACTTACTGATGAAGATTAAACACTATAGCCTTCGATACAGATTGCATGTCAACATAAAGAAAACAAAATGCTTCACAACTGGACCAATTATCAATGTTATGATATATGCAGAAAAGATGGATGTTGTCAAGGATTTCATTCTACTTGAATGTATAATCAACACTGACGGAAGCAGCATCAGGAATTCAAACTATATGTGAGATCTGACAGTTAAGTTTGCAAACTCATCCTTGAAAAAGTTCTACATACTCATTGCTGGATATCACTCTAGCCAACTTTCAAATTATTCCCCTTGGGAAGCCATGTACTGATGCCAGTGCCTAGTCTACTCTTCACATCAATTTGGGAACTCCTCCTGGAACAGCCATCAGAATGGTTATCATACTATCCTTCATGTCCTGAATGTCATCAAAAATAGCTTATTTTCAATATTTCCCTTTGTCTTTGGATAAATAAAAAGTCACTGGGAGCCAGATCAAGTAAGCAGGGAAGGTGTTCCAATATAGTTATTTGTTTACTGGGTAAAATCTCACTCACCGACAACTATATAATTAAATTCACCAACTTGCCACTGTGAGCAATGGCCATTCCAGAAAGAGCTCCAAAATTGCTTTAAAGGGTGGACTAGGTGCTGGCATCAATGTGTAGCTTCCCAAGGGGAGTACTTCAAAGGCGACTGTAGTGATATCCAGCAAGGAGATACGGAGCATTTAGGGCAGTTAGCTTGGACAAATCTGCCACAAAAGACCTCTTTAACATGTTAAAAAGCTGAAGACTGAAGTGCACTGGACCCAAACCATGGTGTTTTCAACTGCCACACATGCACGTGAAAACTGGTGCATGAAGAAGAAAGACCAAAGAGGAACTGATGCCTTTGCATTATGCTGTTGGCAAAGAATACTGCACACACCATGGACTTCCAGAAGAACAAACAAAGCTATCTTTGTAGAAGAACATCTAGGATGCTCCTTGGAACTGAGGATGATAAAACTTCATCTCATGTACTTTGGACGTGTTATTAGGAGGGACCAGTCCCTGGAGAAGCATCAAATGTTCAGTGAAATAGAGGGTCACCAAAAAAGGAGAAGACCCTTGGCAAGGTGAATTGCTGCATTCGCTGCAACGATAGGCTGAAGCATAAGGAGACTGCAAGGATGCGGCGGGAGCAGGCAATGTTTTGTTCAGCTGTGCACAGGGTCATTGTCAGTAGCAACCAAATCGAAAACACTTAACAATAAAAAATTATTTAATTTTACTCTGTAAAACCATCACTGTTTGAGTTGGGTCCGACTCACAGCGACCCTAGAGGTCAGAGTAGAACTGCCCCAGAGAGCTATACTTAAAAAAATATCCTTGTTTCCTACTTTTTTTTAAGTGTCCACTGCCAATCATGTCCAAAAGAATTTGGGATTCGGTTGCATTTATTAAAAACAGTATCACAAAGTATAGTTTTTATTCTCTCTGTATTCAAATACACTGAGACATCATGACAAAATGACAATAGTGTACTTGAATGTTAAATCAGCTTTGAAGTCAGACAAATAGATGACTACGAAATACAGTCTGGAGACTCCAAAACAGAACTCATTATTCTTTTCATATACCTAGATATAAGGATATAGATAATGTAAATGAGGAGGATAAATGCCACAGATTCCGATTTATAGCACACCTTGGTCACTTGTTTACCTGTGGATGAGTTTATGTAGCATTGTTACCTGCACTTTTACTTGCTAAAGTCCTAGCTACTTTTCCTGGAACATTTTCATTTTTCTTTATTTCTTACTTGGCATTTTATTAGAGACCTGGTAGCACAGAAGTTAAGAGGTCAGGCTGCCAACCAAAAGGGTAGGCACTGTCATCCACCAGCTGCTCCTTGGAAACACTATGGGAAAGTTCTATCCCATCTTATAGGGTCCTGTTAAGAGCTCAGGCTGCCTACCAAAAGGCTAGCAATTGGCATCCACCAGGGGCTCCTTGGAAACACTATGGGAAAGTTCTACTCTGTCCTATAGCATCTCTATAAGTTGGAATGAAAGTGATGGAAAAGGGTTTAGTCTGTTTAGGAGCATTAAAAGAATGATAGCAAATACCTGCAGAATGACCAAGAAGAAACACAAACTCATTGCCATTGAGTGAATTCGGACTCATAGTGACCCTACAGAACAGAGTAGAACCACCCCCACAGAGTTTACAAGGAGCACATGGTAGATTTGAACCCCCAATCTTTTGGTTAGCAGCCATTGCATTTAACCATTACTCCAGCAGAGTTTCCAGGCAGAACGATAGATAAGTATAAACATATTTCACAATTCCCACACCCTATTCCCAGACAAAATGCCAACTGTAAAAGAACTTTCATGTCCAAACCAGGGCTTTCAAGTTGTTGTTTTTTTTCAGTTTGAACTCCTGCTAAGAATAAACCTTTCCTTCCTAGGTACAATGTACCATAATCTACCTGTTAACAAGACTCCAGGTGATCCTCAACATATAATAAATTTGAGAACCACTGCCAGACTAGTGGAAGCACCGGTGCCATAGCGGTTAAGTGCTACAGGCGCTAGACGAAAGGTTGGCTATTCAAATGCACCAGGTGCTCCTTGGAAACTCTATGGGGCAGTTTTACTCTGTCTGATAGGGTCACTGTGAAGTAGCATTAACTTGACAGCATCCGGTTTGATTTGGTGTTTTTACCTCTGCTAGTGATTCTTGGTACGTCTGCTAACCAATAGCTCAGCAGTTTAAATCTGCCAGGCACTCCTTGGGAACTCTATGACGCAGTTCTACTCTGACTTCTAGGGTTGCTATGAGTCAGGCCTGACTTGACGGCAGTGAGCTGTGGTTCTTGGAAACCCTGATGTCATCACCATTAAGATCTATGTCTACTAACTAAAAGGTCAGCAGTTCAAATCCTCCAGGTGCTCCCTGGAAACTGCACGGCAGATATGCTCTGTCCTGTAGGGTCACTATGTGTCAGCATTGATTGGATGGCAGGTTCTCAGAATTCCTCCCTAAGCTGTAGCAACAGAATTGCCTAGGAAGTTGTTAGAAATACAAATTCTCAGCACGAGTTTGAAATGGAGGGAACCAATTCAAAGCCCTGGCCCAGGCTGACAGAGGGTGGCCACAACACCCTCCTACTAAGGAGAATGCAAGGTCTCCAGAATACTTGTTGATGGGCATCAGGCTTGCCCCAGCTGTCACAGACGCAGCTGTTTGGTTTTCTTCTGTGTGGTTGGTTCTACTGCTGCCCTCCAGCTACTGAGCTCCCTGATAAGGTCCAGTGGAGAGCTGCAGAAGAGCTGAACACTTACAGCTTCTGATAGCAAATGCAAAAACAAATTTCACAACAAATTGCATTTTCAGCGTTGCCTGATGCCATACGATTAAACGGCTGAATTTGTTCTAGTCCACTAACTCAGAAGACATCATGATGGAACAGTTTCTCTCGGTGACTGTTAAATGTTAAAACAGTTAAGGGAGAAGAGATTTTTTTTTTTTTTTTTAACCTCTAGTACAAAGCACAAAAGAGGAAGAGAAGCAAAGCTGATCAAGCTTATGAAAACTGCTCAATTAGGAGAAAGCAAATAAGGCCATTTCACATTGTCACCAGAGTACAAATTCCATCAGCTTTCTCCGTGATGTTCTGTAGACATTTTTTACTTGAAACATGGGAATAGAGAGTAGAAATCATAATATTTTTTATCCAGCATTTCTAAAACATTAGCAAGCCCAATTCATGGATACTGTATAACCAAATAATACCAATAGTTACATTTATGTACTACCTACAGAGTGTTTGCAACTATGGACATAGGTTAACTCCTCTATTGTTTTCAACCAGCCAGTGATATATTCTAATACTATTCTGTTTTATAGGGGTAAGAACCACAGAGAGCTTATATAACCTTCCCAAGACGGCACAGCTAGTCAATGGCAGAGGCAGGCTTTGAACCATCCTGCCTGGGTTCAGAGTCTATTGTCTTAATTACTACATTCTGCTGCCTTTTGAAAATACACTAACTTGACATATGTCATGGGCTGAATTGTGTGCACCCCAAAGTGTATGTAGCATTTTGGCTGGGCCATGATTGCCAGTATTGTGTGCTTGCCCTCCATTCTGTGACTTTCCTCTGGCTGTAAATCCTAATCTCTGCATGTAGTTAATATATTTGATTATGTTAAAGAGGATTAGGGTGGGACTGTAACTGCCCTTCCTAAGGGAGTTTCCCTGGAGTGTCACTTGTACCACCTTTTCTCCTATAAGAGATGAAAAGGAAGCAAGCAGGCAGTTGGGGACCTTGTACTCCCAAGAAAGTGGCAGCACTAGTAGAACATATCATTTGGACCTCACGTTCTTGCACTGAGATATTCCCAGGCCAAAGAAAGACTTGTGCAACACAAGGACCTTTCTTCAGAGCCAACAGAGAATGAGTGTGTCCCCCTGGAGCCAGCACCTTGCATTTGGACTTCTAGCCTGTAAGACTATGTAAGAATAAACTTTTCTTTGTTAAAGCCATCCACTCCTGGTATTTTTGCTGGAGCAGAACCAGATGACTAACACAACATCTGTTCAAATACAGTGCTATTGTTTAGCTTGACTTCCTTTGGAACAATAGCGTATCAGTGAGGAATCAGCTTAATTATTCAGCTGTGTATTAACCATAAATGCAAACCACAACCTGATAAATTTGTCCTTCTACTTTTGGGAAGAGAATTCTTTACAGAATCGTCCATGAGTGGAAAATGTTTAATATCTGCTTTCACGAGTCTCTTCGTTGACTTCTGAGTTGCAGAAGGTACAGCTGATAGCAGTGCAACCCAGCCCATGCAACAAGAGTCACATACTGATATTTATTCAGTAGAAAAGTTATGGAGCTGCAGGGGAACTGAATTTGCCACTCTGCCATTTACTGATGGTCTCATCCCTGTATAGAGAGAGAGGATGTAAATACCCCGTTTACACACAGAGATTCTGTGAGAATTGAAGATCATAACACACACGAAAATGTGTTTATAAAGTGCAAGGTACTGCAATGGACTGGAAGTTAAATTTCCATGAGCTTGGGGCATTCAGGGAGGTAGAAGGGCACTGAGACCCTCTGTGGTCAGGGATGCCCCTTGCATTTGTAGGAAAAGAGTACCAAATGGTTGAACAGAGGTACAGTGAGGTCACTGTGGTGAGATGAAGCGGGCAACTCCTTGGAGACTTGTATAACCTAACCCGGGAAGTTAATTTAATGAAAACAAATTAGTTTCCTGGGGTGAAATCTTTCTTTACAGTTTGGAGAATGAAGAACATCTAAGACACAAGATACAAAGGGCCAGAAAAACGAGAGCTTCCACCCGCCTGGGACCAGACGAACTAGATAGTACCTGGCTGTTAGCACTGACTGCCCTGGGAAGGAGCTCCAGAACAGCAAGAGAAATGTGGGGAGCAGAACTCAAATTCACATAAAAAAGCCTAGCCTGGATGGTCTGATAGACTGGAGGAACTCCCCAAATTATGGCCCCTGGACATTCTGTTAACTCAGAACCGAAACCATTCTAGAAGCCCATTCTTCAGACAAAGATTAGACAGGACTACAAGACAAACAAAAACAAAAACAAACAAACAAACAAAAATATATGAGGAATGTGCTTCTTAGTTTAATCACACACAAGAAACCAAATGGGTACCTCTTGCCTGGAGGCAGGGTAAGAAGTCAGGAAAGGACAGGAACTGTTTGAACAGACACAGGTGACCCAGGGAGGAAGAGAGAGTTTGCTGTCACATTGTGGAGATTACAACTAATGTCAGAAAACCGTATTTATATAATTGTTTGTATGATAACTTGAGCTGTAAACTTTTACCTGACATACAAAGAGCAAGAACAGAAAAAGCTTCCCTCTACAGTTTCACCATAGGGCTTGTGGTATCATGCCTTCATTCGTTAATTCCTTCCTTCCTTCATGAAACGTTCATGACACATCTCTGTATTAAGAATTACTCTATGGGTCAGATAGCACAACAGTGAAATAGCACAAAAACTGTGCTTGTCTTAGTCATCCAGCGCTGCTATAACGGAAGTCCCACAAGTGGATGGCTTTCAAAAGAGATATTTTATTCTGTCACAGTCCTGTAGGCTACAACTCTCCAAATTCACAACATCAACTCCAGGGGAAGGCTTTCTCCATCAGCTCTGGAGGAAGGTCTTTGTGGTCAAACTTCCCCTGAACTGGGGGCTTCTGAGGTGCAAGGACCCAAGGACCTTTCCAAAGGATGCACCATACTCCCAGCCACAGCTTTTTGGTGCTATTAGGTAGCCGACTCTGTCTACCAGCTTCTTTCTTTTATATCTCAAGGGATTGCCTTAAGGTACAATACAATCTTCTACGTCGAGTCCTATCCTACTAACACACTTGCCATCCTCCCTCACCAACATTATCGGGGCAGGATTTATAACATGCAAAAACATTTCACAACAGCAGGAATCATAGCCTAGCCAAACTGCTGCGCACGTATCTGGAGGGACACAACTCAATTCACGACAGCCCTGCTAGGACCAACAGTCTAGTGGCAGAGACAAATTAGTAAATGAGTCCTCTGCTAAGTCAGGGACAGGTATGTTCCACAGCCTTTCGGTGATGCTCTTTCTTCTGCCCTGAGTGTGGACATTCAGTGTACTAGGAGTACAGTGTGGAGTGGCTCCTAAGATGCAACCCAATAGCAGCCTGCCTGATTAGAACCCTGATTCCAAAAGCTCCCTGCCTGCTTATGTGACGTTGTGGGTAGTTATTAACCTTCTACACCTCAATTTATTCACCTTTTAAATGGGAATTATAATAGGGTCCACTTCATAGAGTTGTTGCAAAAACTACATAGGCTTATGTATGAAGAGAGCTTAGTATAACCCATGGAAAATAGAAGCATTCAACAAATGCTTTCTGTTATGCTAATGAGGACAGTGGGACGGACATGGTGTTACCACCTGCTAGCCATTTGCCTCGCAATTTTAGACTTCTCCTTTGTTCTAGGGGGCTAACAATGATCATGCCAGCAGGGTTATCAGGAAGAAGAAGAGCCAAGTATGTAATCCTGGGAGTTGTTATTGTTAGGTGCTGTCATGGATGGAATTGTCCCCCTCCAAAACATGCATCAACTTTGTTAGGCCATGATTTCCAGTATGGTGAGATTGTCTTCCACTTTGTCACCTGATGGGTTTTCCCAAGTGTTGTAAATCCTGCCTTTGTCCTGTTAATAAGGCAGGATTACAGACCGCTTTGTTACATGAGGCAGGACTCAACCTATAAGATTAGGTTGTGTCGTAAATCAATCTCCTTTGAGTAATAGAAGAGAGCAGTGAGCCAAGAGACAGAGGGACTTAACATCGCCAAGAAGACAGTGTCAGGAGAAGATTTTGTCCTTTGGACCCTGGCTCCCCACATGGAGAAGCTTCTAGTCTAGAGGAAGATCGATGACACTAACTTCCTCGAGACATGAGAGAGAAAGTCTTACCCTGGAGCTGGTGTCCTTAATGGGGACTTCTGACCCACTAGACTGTGAGGGAACAAACCATCTGTTTTCTGAAGCTGTACACTTGTGATATTTCTGCTGTAGCAATGCTATATAACTATAGCAGGCACCTTGAGTGGGCTCTGACTCATACTGACCTTGTGCATAACGGAAGGAAACACTGATCGGTCCCATGCCAGCCTTACAGCCAGTGGTGTGTTTGAGCCCCTGTTGCAGCCACTGTGCTGATCCCTGTCATCGAGAATCTCTGCATTTTTCCTTGACCCTCTGCTTTCGCAAGCATGGTATCTAGTGATTCATCCCAAAGTAAGGGTCGCATGTCCAAAGTAAGGGAGATAAAGCTCATATTTGTAAAGCTTTTCAGAAGAGGACCCAATACATAGTAAGGGCTTCATACAAGCCATAAATAAAATAAAGGATTCAGTATTTCCCCAAATGTATTAATGGATGAAAATTCCTTTCCAAGTCACGTTACTCTTGACAAATGTTCTTCGGAATAAACGCTGGGCAGTTTATTTGCACGATGCCCTCCTCTCCTTTGACAAAGCTGTTGTCTCATCTCAGTCGTCATCTGCTGATTTTGGAACGTGTTGGCTAGCTTTGATCTTTCTTTGTCTTCTCAGAGGTCTATCTACACAGTTATCTTTCTAAAACACAGACTCTGAGTCTATTATCCCCCTCCTTAAACGTTGTCTCTGGATTTCCAGGGGCTTATGCAATAAAGCCCCAAATCCCTGTTCTAATATGTAAGACTCTTTAATATGTAGTCCCCACTCAATCTGGACAGACCCTTGTCTGCAGTCATGTTTACCCCTCTATAAAACCTCGCTTCCCCTGAAGCCTCAGCCCAGTTTTCCAGTCGAAGTCCTCTCTGCCTTTGTTCAGCCAGTATTATATTCCTTATATGTTTTCTAATGAATTACTCCAGAACCACCTTCCTTTCTGAAGCCCTTCCTGTCATACAGAATCACATACACTTATTTTCATGTCTTGTGTCCAAGTGCTCTTTCTTTCTGTTGCTAAGCAAGCAGGCATTCCATTGTGTGACAGTTATTCCTTGCATGTCTGCTCTGTGCAAGCCCTGTGGGTCAAGGAACAGAGCATACACACACATCTGTTTATAGAATGCCTGGCTTAGGGCCTGGAATGCAACAAAAGCTTAATCAGTGTTTCCTGGATTGCAGTGAATAAAGAAAATAAAGTGTCTTTTAAAAAACTGCTTCTTTCATTTGCTAGCCCTTACTGACCATCCTAAGGAGCCATAGTGGTGCCGTGGTTAAGTACTCACTTACTAACTTAAAGGCTGGTGGTTGGAACCCACAAGATGCTTCATTAGAGTCTGCTTCCTTAAAGATGACATCCTTGGAGACTTGTCCTAAAGGGTCATTATGAATCAGAATTGACCAGACAGCGATTGGACCAGCCATTCTGAGCATGCTCCCAGAAATGTCAAATTTCTAGTGTTTTTTGGTTTCAGTTCGTTCACTTTTTTTTTTTTCTGATCACCCTTCTGTGACACATAGATCCAGGTACAGGTCACCCTTGAACGTTGCCTGATGCTCTGTTTAAATTCTTTCTTTAATCATATACTTTTTTTTTAAAGAATTTTAATACTAATATGAGTAGTGGCCATCCATTTAAAACCTCGTCTTTCCATCTTCCTTCCTCAGTAACAGAATATATTTCAGGCTTATTCTGACAAGAAAGATCAACAGAAATGTCTCTCCAACAGGAACACTCCTGATGGTGGTTTTTTTCTTTTTTTTTTTTGGTCTTACAGTTGGCTGCTAAGTTACACAGAGGAAGCTAAATCCTCTGGTAACATACACGACACAAAGACACGAATGCCTATTTACATCATTGTAAATAAATCCAAGACTTCTGTCTTTGGTGGTGCTATCAGCATTATGCTCCTGGCCTTGGAATACAAGCAAAGAGTGGCTTTCCTCACAGTCCTGAAGGCTGGCCAAAGAGAGCTGAGGAAGTAAGAAGAGCCACTAGCTTCCATTGCATCCCAAGATTCCCTGGGGCATCACTGCCTCCTCCCCTGGGCATCATCTTGGCCTTCCCTGGATCCCAGAATCCAAAAAGGGCTTTTGATGATGTTTCATTTGTGCAGCACAGCTGCTTAGCTGCAGAAAATTAAACATAAACATTGTCAAGTAAAAATGCCACCAGGAAAAGAAAGCACCACTTGGTATACAATTTTTTTCCACTAAAGATTTGTATAGGATTTCACTTTTCATATCTCATGTGCCAATCAAAATATATCAGATTATTGCATATGCATATACTTGTGTGAGCAGTCCCCTTTAGATTCTCACTGATAGATACTTATAAGTGAAAATATAAAAATTGGAAAATAGAAGTATTCAGATTAAAAGCTCATGAACTGATTGACATAAGGCATTTAAAAACTTCGGACAATTTCAAAACATTCTCCAAAAAAGAATTTTAGAGAAAAAAAAAAAAAATCAGTTTGTAGATGAACAGATTGACAGTCTACAGCTGATTTTGTTTTGAGACATTCCCTGGCTTTGAAAAAGACATAGAAAGGATTGTATTTCAGGAACAGCTTTGCTCAAAAATGTCAATTTTCACAGGTGATTTATTCCCTAATAACAATGCATCTCCTAGGTGCAGTGGGTTAAGCGCTACATGTGCTAACGGAAAGGTTGGCAGTTCAGATCTGCCAGGCGCTCCTTGGAAATTCTACGGGACAGTTCTACTCTGACATATAGGGTCACTATGAGTTGAACACGACTCGTTGGCAGTGAGTTAATGTTTATTAAATTAAAGAACTTGATAACCAGGAGACTAATACTAAAAACATATCCTTAAACATTTTGACAAAAGTGAATAATCCCTTAAAAATTTAGACCAGCTGTTCAGTTTTTATTTGGTACACATTATCCGAAGAAATGAAAAAATTCTTCCCTTTGTTTTTCAAACCATAGCTTAAACCAGTTTACACTATACCAGAAAACAAAAACAAAAACATATGCACTTGTTAGGCACAAGAAAACTGAATGTATTAAGCCGTATTGACATTGAACTTGATTCTTCAATGGGTGAGTGGACACTGAGTTCCAAAAAGTCTCAGAAGCAATTCTCTGTGGTATGAAGGTGGAAGGTGGCTCAGAATTTTGTTGTCTACCTCAAGGAATGTAGCAGTTCTGCACAGGATGGAGAGCCAGCACTGGCAGCTGTGTGTTCTAGCTCCGTAATGCTCCAGGAAAGAACTGGACATCTTCCCCATTTTCAACAAGAGATTAGAACTATGGGAGAGAAATGACTGTTTCTCTTCATTACCTTGGTAAAATGTATCACTCACTTGATGTGGACCTTTCAAAGTGATGATCAAACTCATATGGAAATAAAGAGAATCTTACTGGGAATAATCTTACAAAGCTTAAAATTTGAAGGAACCAGCTGTGAAGTTAAAAAAGGGGAAAATGAGAGAAAATCATTCTGTGTGTCTTTCCTTCCTTTCTTCTTCTTGTGGTTAAGTGCTGTCAAGTTAATTTCGACTCAGACTGGACCCATGTGACAGAATAGAACTGTTCTGCAGGGTTTTCTAGATTATAACCCTTAAGGAAGCACAACTCCAGTCTTTCTCGCATGGAGCAGCTGGTGAGTTTGAACTGTCAACCTGTTGGTTACCAGCCCTGAGCTTAACATCTGAGCTACCTGGATTCCTTCTTCTCCTTTAGGAAACTCACAAGTTAATATTTGGATGATGAGAGGTCATGGACAGCTGCTAGGTTTATGTCTGAGGCTTTTTATTTTTTTCCTTTTTGAGCAATTACAAGACACATATTCGTATGCTAATGAGTCCTGTAGCTGTTAAGAACACTATGCATGACACGTAATATTCCAACATGAGATAAATTATTTTGAGTTTAGTGTAAGGAAAAGCAGTCAATAAATCTTGTCAAAAGAAAGCCAATACAGTAACAAAAGGAGCCTTTGTGGCTAACATATTTAACTTCAAAAGCTCTATTTAATTTGCCTGCATAATGTATTGAGGTAAAGTGGAAGGTCGGAGAAAAAGAGGAAGACCTTCAGTGAGGTGGATTGACACACTGGCCGCAACAATGGGTTTAGGCATAAAAACGATTGTAGACATGGCACAAGACAGGACAGTGCTCCGTTCTGTTGCACATAGAGTCACTGTGAGTCGGAACTGACTTGGCAGCACCTAACAACAACAGTAACAACTTTCTGGAAATAGATGAGACTTTTTAAGAAAGTTACAAAATGACATGATAGCATACAGAGACAAATATTTCCATAATGTAGATGAAGTCTTTGAATTAGGTATTAAGGTCCATTCGTTTGCATGTTTGGTAAACGTAGACACTGATGTAGTAGCGTTTCTAGAGCAGAACCTGCTGCATTTCACACAAGCACATGGCCAAATACTCAGACTGTGTATCAGACAGAATCCCTTAAGGAAATTTTGATCTCACAAAACAGGATTGTGCCTTCAAAAATCCCTAAAAGATTCTTTACAGGCATGTTACTGAGCAGAACCCTTCAGCTTCCTCTGAGGAGGGCCCACAGTTTATCTGCTTGACGCTTGCTGACTGATGACCAGGTTTACGAGCATCATGGTAGGGGGAGGGTCACCGGTTACAGCCAGCACAGCTGTCTCCGTATTTCACAAGGTGAAAGAACCATGGTGACAGGACCTAGTCACAGCCCTCTCTCCACCTGAACTACTGGAGCGGGAGGAGGTGACAGAGGCTTGTGCCTTTATACCAACCAGGTAGAGCTCTTTAGCTAATCAACATAGACTCCTCATTCTTGGGCTTTAAGAGGCTGCCCTAAATACTTTGTTGGCAGGAATAATGTTGTCACTACCAAGAGTTGAATGTTGTCTTTGGTAAGGTAAGAAAAGCAGCATGCTTTTGGCACAATCCAATCAGTGCTGACGCGATTTACAATCTAGACAGTGCCTGGAGCCAACAGTTGCAAACCTACATCTGATCTGTCCTGATCACATCAGCTTCTTAATCCTGTTACTTATTTCTTCAGACAGTGAGGAAGAGGAAAAAGAAAAAGAAAAAAGAATCAACCCCAACCAAAATTCCTAAGAAGTCAGCTATCATGTGCATGAGAAGACAAATCAAAGGAATTTAATAATTAAACAAACGAACCAATAACTAACCTGTGGCTGCTCAAACGATTGTAATTCTTGGCCACCCCATGTGTGCCGGAGTAGAAAAGAGTTTCCTGTGGTTTTCACTGGCATTTCCTCAAAGTACAAGGCCAGACCTTTTGTTCAAGGCACCTCTGGTTGGACTCAAACTTCCAGTCTTTCAATTAGTAGGCAAACAAGTTATCTGTTTGTGCCACTCAGAGACTATTATGAAACCGCAGGGCAGAAAGGCTGTCCTTCAACCAGGAATAATAGCATCATTCTGGGAGCCTGTGGCTGTTAGAGTGTCAGGGCCCTTAAGTCCATTCTGACTCCTAGCAGTCCTGTGAACAGCAGAACCAAACACTGCCTGGCCCTGTGCCGTCCTCACAAGCCTCGCTCTGCCGGAGCTCACTGCTATCAGCGCTGCATCAGTTCATCTCCTAGAGGGTCCTCCTCTTTCCGACAGACCCGCTGCTTTACCGATCATGCTGTTCTTCACCGGTGACTTCTCCCTCCTGAGAACACGTCCAAAGTACGTGAGACGAACTCATCTAGCTTCTAAGAAACATACTGGCTGAACTTGTCCAATACAGGCCTGTCCATTCTTCTGTCCGCCCATTGTTGATCCAGTATTCTTCCCAAACACCATAATTCAAAGGCATCAGTTCTTTTGTCTTCCCTCTTTATTTTCTACTTTGGCATTCACGTGAGGTGACTGAAAATATCATGGCTTCGTCAGGCACAGTTTATTTCTCAAAGTGATTTATCTTTGCTAACTTACGTTTTAAAGAGGTCTTTTGGAGCAGGCTGGCACAGTGTAGTGTGTGGCTTGATTTCTTGACTGCTGCTTCCACAGTGTTGATTGTGGACCCAAGTAAAATGAAGTCCTTACCAACTTTAACCTTTTCTCCGTTTATCATGATGTCGCTTATTGGTCCAGTTGTGAGGATTTTTGTTTCCTTTGTGTTGTAGGTGTAATCTATTCTGAAGGCTGTGATTTTTTTTTATCTTTATCAGTAAATGTTTCAAGTCCTCTTCACCTGCAGAAAGCAAGGCTATGTCATCTGTATATAACGTGCTATTAATGAGTCTTCCTTCCTTCACTCCCAGTGCTGTATTCTTCTTCCTACAATCCAGCTTCTCATATTATCTGGTCAGCACATTTGACTCGATTCTGAGTCATATCTATAGGACAGAGCAGTACTGCACCGTAGGTGTTTCCACAGAGCAGGAAACTCCAACTGCTGAACTTCCAGTTAGCAGCCAAGCTCTGAACCACCGCTCCACAGTCTGAATAAGTACGGTGAAAGGATGCAACCCTAATGGATGTATTGAAACTACATGGTATCCTCTTATTGTACTTGAACTGCTTCTCGATCTATGTAAAGTTGTTCCATGAGGAAAATTCATGTTCTGGAATTCCCATTCTTTGAAGTGTTATCTATATTTCTTATGATCTACTCAGTTGGATATTTTTGCAAAGTCAATAAAACTAACTGAAACATTTTTCTGATATTCTCTGCTTTCAGCTAAGATCCATTCAACATCAGTATTAACATCCTGCATTCCAAGTCCTCTTCTGAAACTGGGTTGAGATTCTCACAGTTCCCTGCTGATATACTGCTGCAATTGTTTTTGTAATTACCTTCAGCAAAATTGAACTTAATGATGAGGATACTGGTCACCAATTTCAGCCTTCTCTTGGGTCTTCTTTCTTAAATGGAACAAATCTGGATCTCTTCCGGTCAGCTGGCCTGGTATCTGTCTTTCGAATTTCTTGGCGTAGATGAGTGAGCATCTCCAATACTGTTTCATTTTAGCTGGTATTCTGTTAAGTTGTCGAGTCTTGTTTTTGATGAGCGTAGCTTAAACCTCTTCCTTCAGTACCATCAGTTCTTGATCATATGCTACTGCTTAAGATAGTTGAAAGCCTAACCAGTTTGGGGGGCACAGTGATGGTATTCTTTTTGTCTTCTTTTGATGATTCCTGCATCATTCCATATTTTGTCTATAGATTCTTCTATACCAAAAATTAAAGTCTTGAGTTTTTTCTTCAGTTCTTTCAGCTTGAGAAATGACAAGTATATTTTTTCCCTTTTGGCTTTCTATCTCCAGGTCTTTGAACATCTCGTTATAACACTGTGTCTTCCTAGGCTTCCCCTTGAAATCTGTTCAGCTCTTTTATTTCATAATTTCTTCCATTAACTTTGGCTATTCTACATTGAAGAGCAAATTTTAGGGTCTCTTCTGACATCCATTTTGGCATTTTTTTTTCTTTCCTGTCTTTTAAATGACCTTCTGCTCTCTTCATGTGTGATGTCCTTGATGTCATCCCACAGCTCCTCTGTTTTTGGTCATTAGTGATCAGTACATCAAGTCTATTCTTGAGATAGTATCTGAATTCAGATGGATCATACTCAAGGATATAATTTGACTCATTGTTTGTTTTAATGCTGTCAGCTGCAGGTTGAATTTGCCTACACGCAACTGATGGTCTGTTTCACAGTGGGCCCTGGCCTTGTTTTGAATGATAAAACTGAGCTTCTCCTTCATCTCTTCCCAGAGATGTAGTCTATTTGATTCTTGTGTGTTCCATTCAGTGAGGTCCATGTGTATAGCTGCCATTTATGTTGTAGATAAAAAAGGCATTCCAACGAATAAATTATTGGTCTTACAAAATCCTACTGTGCGACCTCAGCATTGTTGTACCTGGGCCATGTTTTCCTACTACTTCTCCTTCTTCATATTCAGCTTTTTGCATTCCAATAACCAGTAGTTATCAATGCATCTTGACTGCATATTTGATCAATTTCAGACTGCGGAAATAGGTAAAAATTTGCCATTTCTTCACCTTTGGCTCTAGTAGCTGGTGTGTAAATTTGAATAATAGTTATTTTAACTGGTCTTCCTTACAGGTCTATGGATATTATGCTGTCACTGACAGGCTTGCACTTCAGAACAGATCCTGAAATGTTCTTTTGTCGATGACTGTGACATCATCCCTTCTTCAATTTGTCATTCCTGGCTTAGGAGACTATATGATTTTCTGATTCAAAAATTTCAGCTCATCTATTTCTCTTAGAAATGCATAATCTAAGCCCCACTGCAGACATACTGAGTCAGAATCTTGATAAGCTGATCTCCAAGTGATTTGTATAGACATTCAAGTTTGAGAAATATTGTTACAGAATATGTAAGAACAAGCAAGGGTTAATTATGTCCAATGTGTTGGAGCCCCCTTCCACAACTGGAATAGGCAAACTTGTTTATTGTAACAGTGTTAATATATTTAAGAAAAACATGGTCAGAAAAATTCATGAGTATAAGTTTTGCTGTTATAGGCAATGGTAATTTATTGGCTTAATTTCACTCCTTAGTATTTTGTGAATATAGACTATGATAGACCATTAGTTTGCTTGCCCAGAAAGTTTAGAGAAAAAAAAGAAAAAAAAAAAAAAAAAAAAAAAACCCTCTAATCCCGACATAAAGTAGAACTTTGGTTAATTGTGCCATTAGCTTAAAACATGCTATTCATCTCATACAAGTGCTCTGGTGCTAAAAGTAGCATTATTTTTTAAAAAAATAACACTTAAAGCTGGGCATTTATTTTCTACGACACAGGGAGTATGACGTTACCTATAATGGAATTTTCAATTACGTAGCATTTCAAAGCAACTTTTAAACAATTTACTCCATAATGTCAAAAGCATAGAATTATGCCCAAAAGCTTAATATTTTTGCACAGTTCTAGAAAAGGGTTTAGTAAATCAAAAAACCCTTCTTATAACTGACATTTATAGGTCCCTACCATATATTTCTTTAATATTCTGCCTAAATAGTAAAATGGAAGAAATGAGGATGGATACAGTTTTGTCAATAAGAAAAAAAGGGTAACACCGTATAATCAGTTTTCAAAACATTAGCACCAAAAGATCACTAAAAATATTGATAGACATTTCTTAGAACATAGTTTGAGGTGACCTGCCATTAAAAATGACATATTTCCCATTGTAATGTAGACGTATATGAAAACGAAGGAATATATTTTAACACTAGCATATATTCTGGACTAATTTTCCAGTACAATATTCAAATTTATGACTGCACTCTTAATGAATGTTTTACCAAAAAAAAGCAATGTGGATTAATAACGGTGTGATTTACATAATTATTAAAATTCAGTAAGTCTACAGTCCATGTTGCTAAACCATGAATTTTTTAAAATTAAACTATATCTTTGGCTTATTTGTTTTAAATCTGAGCTTCAGTGCAATGGCACAATAAATTCTGTTTCTAAGAAACAAAGAACTCTGTGATAATAAGGAAATAATACAAAGCTGTAGATCTGTTTGATTATTTATAGTGAAACTACAAGTAAGCAGATATTTTTTTGAAGACGTCATTCAGTAATTGAGCAATAGAGCTAAGGGGTTGGGTGGGAGTGGGATCCACATGTCCTCATATACTTCAGGGGATTGTACAACATAAAGCGCAGTGTCTAATCCCTTCGAAGTGTGATTGTTTCACTAAAACCACGCCCCACTGAGCTGCCTTATTGCTGTTATAAAAAATCTTTATTATAAGAAGCTATTTTGTGCTGTAAGAAGATGAATTCTACACTTTAGAATGTTAAACAGCATTTCAGTTGAGCCCTGCAGTTCACACAGATTAATCTACGCCTTTAGAATATTCATGATTCAATCAGAATGCTCTCTCAGTTCTGGCAATTTTATCATTGTAAAATAAACTAGGTACATTCTGATGAAACAGTCTATGCCTAGCAAATACCTTCATTAATTTTTTTAAAGTATTTTATGGATTCTGTCACTATCAAAGAGCATCTCACTATAAAAGCAGATGTGATCCCGCTAAAGTGAAATTGGTATTACTGAAAAAACTCAGTGTTTGAGAAAAACGGGATAAAACCAAACTGTTATGAGGCAAAGTACATTGACAATGCAAATCAAATGCACTGAGTTTAATTATAATTGTGTATTAACTGAAGAATTGAGGATTATAAGTGGTGTGTCTCTGGTGAAGTCTGCCTGAGTACATCACATATTCATTAGCGGTTCCATTTTTATTCACTAAATGTCCAGTCCTCTTTCCTCCATACCTCGCATCATGTCTCCATGACTGAAATGAGTATTTGGGGTTAGAAGACCAGGTTTACATACACTAAAAATCAAGAAAACTAAGGATTAAATGTAACAAATGCATTTCTACTAACTTTCATAGTTTCTTCTGATGAGCGGACTGTATTGTTTTTGTATAATGCCACAGCACTCTATGAAGACTATTCAAACACCATCAGATTTGGAGATGGTGTTGAAGAGACCTTCAGTGCTCTCATTCTTAATAACAAGGAATTGAGGAGGCAGCTGGAATCAGTAACTTGAATCCAGATGGTACACATTGCTAGTGACAGAACCAGAAGAGCAAGATCCTGACTCCTATTTCAATGTAGCTTATAGGTACCCCTAACTGATAAGTTTCATATAAAAAGCTATTGAAACTTTTGGACATTATTAGCCTGGGGAGGCAGAAAGTGAAAAGGCATAACAGGTGAAACGTGCAATTTTCAGTAGACGATCTGCACTGTGCAAATTGTATTTCCAACAGATTTATTCTCATTTCATATCTTGTTTCAGGAATATCTTCGATTTGGCTCCATTTTTGATATTTAAGTGTGGTTTGTAGTTGTAACTTGGAAATAAAACTTGGAAATGGAGGCAATACAATCTCTTCTTTGGTTCAAATACTTCAATAGTCTATAGTGAAGACTGAATAATTTAAGCTACTAAGATAAATGATTTAATTCTGAATGTATTTATATTTCTTTATAACTTATAAACATTTAAATAAACTTACCTAAATTATTACATTTATAATTATTAAGTTAACAGATACGACATTTGCATTTTCTAAGTTTGTGCTAAATTTCTTATAGTTTCTAGAGGAAACTAGTCTTCTTCTTTTTTTTTTTTTTAGCATGCTAGTTTGGGGGAATACCAAAGATTTTCTTAAGCTAAGAACTGATCATACTTCTTAATAAACAAAAGGAAACATGGATTCAAATTAATCACTGGTAATTGCTAATCCCCACATGTTGGCTTTACCACACCTATCAGATTGTCATTCTGTGGTAACTTGCAAGTTCCTGTGGTGCTGGAAGCTATCCCATTGGTATTACAAACCACAGAAGGGTCACCAATAGAGGACAGATTACAGCGAACTTTCCAATTAATACAGACACATATAAGGACATACTGATCTACTTCTGAAAAAAAATAATAACTCAAGAAACTGTATTATATGAAGAAGAAGGAGGAATCAGGGTTGGAGGAAGGCTCGTTAACAACCTACAACACATCAATGACACAACCTTACTTGATGAAAGTAAAGATGACTCAAAGCATTTGCTGATAAAGATCAAAGACTACAGACTTCAGTATGGATAACATCACAACACAAGCCAAGTCAAATGCTGTCGAGTCAGTAAGAAAACAAAAATTCTCTCAACTGGACCCATAACAAACATCATAACAGTAGTTGGATAAAAACTGAACTTGTCAAACATTTAGTTTTACTTGGATCCGCAATCAACAGCTACGGAAGCCGCAGTTAAGAAATCAAATGACATACTGCACTGGGAAAATCTGCTGTAAAAGGTCTCTTTAAAGTGTGGAAAAGCATAGATGTCATCCTGAGGACTAAAGTGCTGCTGACCCAAGTCATGGTACTTTTTTTTTCAATTGCCTTATGTCATACAAAGCTGGATGATGAATAAGGAAGACTGAAGAAGAATTGATGCCTTTGAAGTGTGGGGTTGGTGAAGAATACTGAGTATATCATTGACTAACAGAAGAACTTATAATGACCCTTTAGGTCAGAGTAGAACTGGCCTGTGGAGTTTCCAAGGAGTGCCTGGCAGATTTAAACTGGTTAGCAGAAGCAGCAATTAACCACTACACCACCAGGGGTGCTATGAGGGTCGCTATGAGTTAGAATCAACTCAGAGGCAATGGGTTTGGTTTTCTGGGTGAGCAGAAGAACAAAGAAGTCTGTTATGGGGAAAATGACAGCGAAGGCACTTCTTGGAAGCAAGGATAGCAAGATTTTGTCTCATTTACCTTAGACTTGTTGTCAGGCAGGACCAATGAGGACCCTTGATAAGACAGATTGACACAGAAGCTACAATAATAGGCTCAAACATAGCAATGATTGTGTGGATGGTGTAAGACCAGGTGGTATTTTGTTTTGTTGTATATAGCATCACTATGCATTGGAACAGATTTGACGGTGCCTGACAACAACGATCAGAAGAAGGAATCAATATGTGTCGGAAGTACAGCCTGAATACCTCTTAGATGAGAGGATAGTGAGGCTTTGTTTCATTTACTCTGAACGTGGTATCAGGAGCAATCAATCCTTAAAAGGGAAATCATGCAGAGGGTGAGTAAAAAAAGAAGAAGATCCTTAAAGAGATTGATTGAAACATAGGCTGCAGAAGCATGATCAAACACCAATGACTGTGAGGATAGTTCAGGACCCAACAGTGTTTTCTTTCTGCTACCCATGAGGTCAGTAACAGTTGGAACCAACTCTAATGCACCTAACAACAACAAACATTGGATATGAACTACAATTCCTCTAACACATTCCTTCCAGCTAAAACCACTTATAAGTTTGATTCACTCTCTGTTATTTGCCTGGAGAAGGACATCATGCTTGGTAGAGTGAAGGGACAGTGAAAAAGAGAAAGACCCTTGATGAGATGGATTTACACAGTGGCTGAGACAATGGGCTTAAGCATAGAAACAACTGTGGACATGGCAGAAGACCGGGCAGTGTTTCATTCTGCTGTTCATAGGGTCTCTGTGAGTCAGAACTGACTCGACAGCACCTAATAACAATACCTGTTATTTTAAGCTTGACTGGATCTGTAAGTTAAGTAAGCTAATTTTTACTAATATACTGACATCTGTGTTAATACAAGTTGAACCCACAGGGAATGGTTTTTTTTTTATATTTTGTCTTTTTCCTAGGGAGGTACACAATGATTGCAATGAATCTTTTTGATATGATATACATATTTTCATTCAACTATCAGGCAGGAAAAAGAGGGGCTAGCTGCATTGAAATGGAGCTTTCTGGATGTCTCTCAAATGGTTTCTAGGGAAACTATTTCCTTAGTTATCATGTCTGTGATCAGCTCATCTGATTCATTTACACATCAGCTGTAGAGAGTGGCAAATACGTTGTGGACAACAACCACAAAGGAATCATCTGAACAGGCTAAATAAAATACAAAACAGACGAGTCTTTGGACCCTCATCAAAGACCAGCCACTTTAAGCAGTATGGATGACTTCTTAAAGGAACACTGTACAGGAAGATGAACAAGATTAGTGAAAAACCCCTTACACCTGGGAGACAAGAAGATCATACTGGTTGTTTTATGGTAAATACATGGCTACGAGGGATGGGTTCTCCGTACTGTCCATCCACGCATGACCAACTTTCCAATACATCATCTGAGATGATCAGCATCCTGCAGCCCACATAGAACACAAACCAAAGCACCTATGGAGGCATAACTAGCTCAAAAACTTACTTAGAGAAATAATCTTCGTGTTTAGGTGACAGAAAAATTGTAATTTTAGATATAATGATGAGATTTGAAAAGTTTTCACAAAAGGTAGATAGAAAAAAAGGACTGGAGGAGAAGCAACAGGGAAGTCTTCCCAGAAAAAGCAGAATAAAAAGGAGGAAGGAGAGTAAAGAACTAGAAGGCTCTAATGGAGGTAATTATTCTCAATTATATCAAAAGTAGACAGCCCTGAAGACTCAGAAAAGTCATAATACAGGAGCATGTTGGTGTGCTTTACCCAAGCTACTCATCTTAAAATGAGTCTTAACGTCTTCTTCAGAGTCCTAGAGAGCAGGCTGCACTCCTGCCATTTTATTCTACTTCAGGGGCTTGTCACTGAAGAAAATGCATGATGCCCTCTTAGACAATTCTAGGGTTCTACACTGCTTAGCCAGTTTTTGGTACTGTGGTGGCTTGCATCTTGCAATGTTCTGTAAGCTAAACTCATTAAAAACCCATTGCTGTCAAGTTTGATTCTGACTCATAGCAACCCTATAACCAACCTACTGCCACTGAGTTCATTTCAAGTCATAGTGACCCTATAGGATAGAATAGAATGCTCCATAGAGTCTCCAAGGAGCACCTGGCAGATTTGAACTGTCAGCCTTCTGGTTAGCAGATGTAGCACTTAAGCTGCACTCCACAAGGGTTTCTTTAACCCTACAGGAAATAGTAAAACTGCCTCGTACTGCTTCCAAGGAGTGGCTGGTGGATTTGAACTGTCTACCTTTTGGTTAACAGTAACTATTCAGGCTACTGGTATTTCAAATATCAGGAGACCCACTCATGATTGAATAGGTTTCAGTAGTGTTTCCAGATGAACACAGACTAGGAGAAAGGATTGGTGGTCTGCTTCTGAAAAATTTTACTCAGTAAAATCTTTGTGGATCACAGCAAAATACTGTATGACACAGTACTGTGAAATAAGATCGCCTATGTTTTGGAAGGCACTTAAAATGTGCAGTGGCCTCAACAAGGCACTTCAGCACACATACTTATGGTCATGAAAATGACACAGGACTGGGCAGCATTGCATTGTACTGGACATGGGGTCACCAAGAGTTGAAGTCAACTGGACAAAAAGTCACAACAACGGTACCTAGGAAAATAGGACACCGATGTATCCATACACAGATGTAGATAAGTTGAAACCAAGCTGGAAGTGCTTTTCCTGGATATTATTTGCATTTTAACCACTGCATTATTATGACAAAACTAAACAGGAGAAGAATGCTATTGACATCAGATGTCTAGGCAACTCTGTTCTTGGTTCAGAAAATGCTTTCAGAGAAATCTAGACGGCAATGGTCTGTTTTATCTGTGCAGTGGGTTAATATGTGAGAAATGCTTATTGACTTCAGAATCAATGGTACGGCTTAGATTAAAAAGTCAGACATCACTGTACCAAGGCAATTTGCTACTTCAAACCTGTCTATTTAGTAAATATACCTCTTTTAGAAACCCTAGCTGTCGTCGAAGCCTTACTTTTGCTTTGTTACCATTAGTTGCCTCACAACTATTTACCACCACATTGTTGACAATATTGAAGCGAGCAAGATGACAAAACCCAAGGGAGGGACTTAAAAGAGGAGCAGCAGGGTCTAGAGGAGGAGGGTGGTGAACACAGGAAAGAAGGAGCTAAATAAGAAGGTGATAAGAATGAAGAGGGACCACTGGTAGCAGAATTCTCGCCTTCCCTGCTAGAGAAGTAGATCTGATGTGGTCAGTGCCTCTTATGGGCAGCCCTCTCCCATCTATAAGTGGAAGTTTGCAGGAGGTTGTGATGCTGAAGAGGCTTCAGAAGAGCTTCCAGATTAAGTTGGCCTAGGAAGAAAAAACAAGCATTCTGCCTCCTGACAGTCAGCCAATGAAAAACCTGATCTGTGACTGAGTCGCCAGTGGTCCCTCCCGTTGTGTGCAGGTTGACCGTGAGTGGAGCCTACTTGACTAGCAGATAATACAACACGAGCAAAAACAGAGACCGTTTGACAACCTGGAAAGTGCATTTTACTATTTCCAGGGTCCATCTGCCTCTTAATGCAGAGCAGTGAGATCTTAGATGGGTCGTTTGAAACTAGTCTCGATTTACTTACTTATATATGGGGTTAATAATAAGTGCCTTGACAAAGAATGGGTTGTCACAGAGAACATCTAAACTGTAAGCTCCACAAGGACATGACAGTCACATCTATCTGACTTATAACTGTATGCTTCTCCTAACACGGCCAACATATTTTAGGTACTTGATAAATATTTATGGAAGTAAAGACACACTCACAATTAAATGAGGATAAAATTGTACAACTATTTTACAGCAGGTAATAACTATATCTAAGATTGTTTTTAACATACTAAAGAAGAATTTTATTTCACAATAAATGAAATGATGGATACTCATACTTTCTTATACTGCATGTTTGTGTAGCATCTCATTTTTTCAAAGTAGTGTCATCGTAATCTTCTCTTACCCTCAAATTCCTCTGTGAAATAGATTATGAAACTCATAGTATCTTCATTTTCTATTAGTATCCTAAGGCTAGTAAATGAGGTGAAGTAACCTGCTTAAAGACATTCTCTGTTTCTACCATACCTGCAGGACAATCACGGTCATATGGCATTCTGCCTTATACACTTTACAACTTCGTGCGTAGTTTTTGTTCTGTTTCAACTTCTGTAGGCACTGAAACTATTCTAGTACCTTGTTTTACGCAGCGGAGTCATTTGAATTTTCACCGTATGGGAAAGCCAGCCAAGTGCCATCGAGTCGGATCCGACTCCTGGCGAAAAGACTATGTATTTTATTTTATTTATTTATTTTTATGGCTTGTTTCTGCCCCAATGTAAAATTAAAATCTTAGCCAATTATATCTTGGTCTGAAATCTCATTGCATCACCAATCCTAATCTCTCCTCTACTAATATACATATATGGCAGTTGTGATGATTTAACACAGGCCCACAAACTCTTTGATACTTTACCTCTAAGAGAAAGATCCTTTAGAGTACACTGAACTTAGCAATAAGCTTCTAAAGAATAAGATGGAGATGATCATGGGTAACTTTGGAAAATATGCCATAAAAAGGTAATACTGCTTCCATCATAGTCATTCTCTGTCTCTTTAGTGACTTGCTGTGGGGGAAGGCCTGCTTAGGGCCCCCAGCCAAAAGTCAGGAGGAGACGACGCCTCCTGCCAGCAGCACTGGGAATAAGTCATAGGAAAGTAGATACTTCAGGCCCAGTCGAGCCTTCAGACCACTGTAGCCCAAGCCAATATTGGACTGCAACCTAATGAGAGACTCCAAGCCAGCACCACCCAGCTAAACTGCTCTCAGATTCTCAGTCATCAGAACGATGAGGTCATAGTTTTGCAGTAATTTGTTATTCCACAGTAGATAACTAACATCAGTTTTTTTTCAGGCATATTGATGGGAGAATGGAGTCTGTCTATATCATGTCAGTTGGTCATGCTGGTGGAAATTGTTGGAAACAATAAAATATATATTAAACACATGGATCATATACGCATAGCTGAATTCACTTTAATACATGCCTGCGTTTCTAACATATCTTTTGATTATACTCAACCAAAAAAGACGTGAATCTTTCCTGAAGGGATATCCATAAATGTTAAACTCAATTAAATAGAATATGACCATGTTTGTTTTAAAGAATCACTGGAAAATTTCCCAGATGAAATAAAGAGCAAGAAAAGATGTAAACTCCTACCTCTTTCTAAATCTCCAAAAAGTGCACATATACGTGTTTGTACATACATGCGTATGTATTTGTGTCTGTACCTATAATTCAATTTCTGTTATATCACATTTTTTTCCTATGGTTAAAAGTACATGAACTTGGAATTAAACAAATTTAATTCTCATTTTGATGTGTTGCCTGCTATATGATCCTGAAAAAGTTTTATTATTATTTATTTCTGCATTTGTAAATATTACTATAATGTTTTTATGAAGATTAAATGTCATTATGCATGTCAAGTTCCTAGCAAAGTTTCCGATCTCTAGCAAACACTCTAAGTATTAATTACCTTTTCTTGTTCTTTTACCTAATTCATTTTTTCCCATACTTATAGTTCCCTAACCCTACACTGGGAAACCCTGCTGGCATAGTGGTTAAGTACAGTTCAGATCTGCTAGGGGCTCCTTGGAAACTCTATGGAGCAGTTCTACTCTGTTCTATAGGGTCCCTATGAATTGGAATCAACTAGGTGGCAGTGTTTGTTTTTTAACCCTACATTGGAGCCCTAGTGATGCAGTGGTTAAAAAAGTTTGGCTGCTGACTCGAAGGTCAACAGATAACATTCACTGGCTGCTCCTCTGTAACCGTACTGAGGATAGTTCTACTGTATCTGATACGATTGCGGTGAGTCAGAATCAACTTGATGGCTATGGCTTTGGGTTTGAGCCTACAATGGAGTATGTGGCTGACACAAATGAGTAAGCTGCTTGACTGCTGACTTAAAAGTCAGAGGTTTGAGTCCGCCCCAGAGGCAACTCAGAAGAAAGGTCTCGAGATCTGCTTTTGAAAAATCAGTCATTGAAAACTCTCTGAAAGGCAGTATCAGGGCCAGGGGTCATGTTCCAAGGGGAATCCCGAAACCGCTGGACCATCATTTGAGGTCTTTTCATGGAGATCTCAGGGTGCACCTCTTTTTATTCTTGTATTGCCAGTGAGACTCAACTTAATGAGCTCCATTGCAGCCCTGATGCTGCCCTTGCCAATAAATCATAACGAAGGTCCACTCTTCGGACACGAATGGATTGGACTTGGCGATGCAGAGTGACCATATATTGGATGCACTTTATGGTTCTGTGCATCTATAGGATAACATCCTGCTGACCTCTGGCTGGAATAAAGGGAATGGGTGGAGAGGAAGGGAAAGGAGACTGTTGGGAGGATGAGATGTGTATGGAGCAGAGAGGAATAGTGTGCTGTCACTGGACAGGGAGAGCAGTGGAAGCTGCATATAGGTGGGCATGCAAATTCATATGGGAATGTACATTTTCACTCAATCATAGTAAGAAAAAAAAGAAAACCCTTTGAAGGAAAGTTTCACTCTGACACACATGGAGTTGTCTCAGTGGTGGTTGGTGTTGGTAATTCTACTTTACAAATAGAAAAAAAAGAATTTTAAGTAGCAATAGGCTCTACAAACAGTAGTGAAAAGACAAGTAAAGGGTAAATGCTTCTACATGTGCACATTCTCACAATTTTTTTTTTCAGATGCAAACACAAGGGTTTTAATCTCTAAATGAAAGAATAGTGGGTTTTTTTTTTTTTTTAACCATACACAATTTCTTCTTGACGAAAATAATTTTTCATGTAGAGATCAAGTGTAAAAACGAAATGTCAGCATGGGTCCACCTTTTTACTCCCTATACCATCCGTAACCCATGCAATTGTTCCAGTAGAAGGATGCCACATTTCTATACTATACTCTTGGATTAAATATAGATACTGTTAATTGGTAATAGTCAGTTCTCAAGTACTGTCTTTTTATTTTTGAAAGCTAGTGACCTGGCAAAAGCAAAGAAAGCATCCTATAACTAAAAAGGTCAGGGATTGTATGCAAGACCTTCTAGCTGTCTTAAAAACAAAACAAAACTCAGTGACCATTGAAATGACTCTGACTCCTGGTGACTGTATGCATATCTGAATACAACAAGTAAGCTTCATAGTGTTTTCAGTGGCTTCCTTTTCAGAAATAGATGTCAAGGCTTTTCTTCTAAGGTGCTTCTGGGAAGAGTCAAGCCCCCAGTCTTCCACTTGCTAACTGAGCATGTTAACTGTTGATATCACCTAGAGATTTCCCGGCCGTCTTAAAGCAAGAAAAAAAATACAGGAAGATAAGGAGGGACTTAGAGGATGAATGAAGGTAGGAAGTTAGGTGAGACAGGAAGTAGAAACGGCTCACAAAAGAACGTCTGGACGTCTTCTTCCCGCCGTGAAAAGATTTTGTTCTTTCTTTCTGTCATTGCACCTCTCACTCAAGACTCAAAGCCCAATAAACAGTACCAGCTGGTCAAGCTTAGCTCATGAGTCCTTTCTATGCCAGAATACCAGATGGTGAGAGACTCCATAGGGCCCCTTTGGTTCCTCCAGTGGTCGGCATACAGTAGATGGATTTGCTGTCACGCCAAGATCATACATGGTGGAGAGAAGAACTTCCCCAAAGTAAATGACACTGCATTAGGTAAAGACAAGGTAGTCTCGCTGACAAAAATGACAAATTTCTTCAACTAATAATGTCTTGACTTGCTCATCTGACAGGAAGAGAAATTACACATGTGACTGATGCTGGGGAAATAAGCAGGGGACATGATGAGATAGCCAGCCAGGCCAAAAAATTTAATATTTATTTCTATTACATGCATATTGATGTCTTTATTTAATACACTAATAATATTAAAGACACAAATAATGGTCAATTTCACATTGTGATATAGAATGAGAAAGCAAAGTGACTAGAAAAAAAAACTAGACTGTTGAGATTTATGTTACTTTATTGAAAAATATTGAAGCAGTATCTATTTATGTAATAGTAACTATGTCAGTAATAACAACACCAGGATCTATTTGAAAGTTAAAACATAAATAACCAAAAAACCCACTGCCATCAAGTCAGGTCTGACTAAGAGCAACCCTAGAGGTCAGAGTGGAACTGTCCCATAGTTTCCAAGAAGCACCTGGAGGATTTGAACCGCAGATCTTTGGGTTAGCAGATATGGTACTTAACCCACCATGCCACCAGGGTTTCCAAAACATAAATAAAGAATGCTGAAAATAAAAATGGGAGGAAACCTTCTCCCTTAAAAAGATTATGACCTGAGAAATTTTGCCCGAGATTACCATTTTTCTGCTGGATAATCTAATTAAAACAACCTACTCCCAAACAATGATTCCCAGAAGCTAAAGCAAACAGATTTTTATCAGTTTATAGTGTTCAGCTCAAAACGTGGATACTTCAGATAGCTAATCTCACACTTGCTTAATCTACTAGGTGGGTCGAAGCTTGAAAATCCTTATCTCATTGATTCATATCAGTGTGGAAAGAGCTATCTAACAAGTTATGAACATATTTAAAATGCTTGGTTTTCTGGTTGTTTGTTATTTTGGTGACAGGCTTGCAACTCCACTGTTGACTAACACAGGCAAGAAAATGAGAAACAGAAGATGGTTTCAGTACAGACACTAACTAGTTGTACTTAAATACATCAGCCAAACCAAACCCACTGCCATTACGTTGATCCCAACTCACGGCAACCCTACGGACAGAGTAGAACTGCCCCATAGAGTTTAAAGGGAGTACCTGGTCTATTTGAACTGTTGGCCTTTCGGTTACCAGAAGTAGCACTTAACCCACTGCACCATCAGAGTTTCCAAAACCAAACCTACTGTCTTTGAGTCACTTCTGACTCATAGCAACTCTGTAGACAGAGCGTAACAGCCGCAAATCTTCCAAGGAGCAGTTGGTGGGCTCGAACTCTTGATCTCTCGGTTAGCAGCTGAGATCTTAACCATGGCATCATCAGGGCTCCCTGCTACATATCTCAGTAGACACATATTTGCATCTCTCATTCCCCTACTGAGGATTTTAACAAATGAGATTAAATTTATATAATGTTATATACTGAACTTTGTGTCTAGAGGAGTAAAACAAGAACCAAAACAATCTCTTAGGAATAACTAGTTAAAGTCTATTGTTGACTCTGAAATGGGTTTCTGATATAACCAGGAATTTAAAAAGTGGGACTCCTGGAAGTAAGACAATAAAGAGGACAATAAAAAGCTTAAGAAAACTTGCTGAATTGTGTATCATTGAAATAGCTGTCTTTCTATCCAAATACTACTTACCATTTTTGAAATTACCTACTGTGTGAAACAATTCTCCATGCAGTATATACAATTAGATATGTGCCCAAGTTATTTATCTATTTATTTTGGTCTAGTTTACTTTCTTTGTGTCTTCTGGGGTATCATCTTTGTTACCTGGTAATCCTATTAAAGGATTCCTGGTATCATAGTGGAAGTCTTGGTGGTGGGGTACTGGTTAAGTACTACAGCTGCTAATCAAAAGATTGGCAGCTGGAATCGACCACGTGCTCCTTGGAAACTCTATGGACCAGTTCTACTCTGACCTGTAAGTTCACTATGAGTCAGAATCAACTTGATGGCACAACATTTTTTGTTTGTTTGTTTGTTCTTGGTAGCACAGTGGTAAAAGCAATCACCTGCTGACTGAAAGATCAGCTATTCATTCACTCCATGGGAGAGACGTGGGGCAGTCACTCCTGTGCAGTCACTAGGAGTCAGAACTGACTCTATAGCGGTAGTCTGGTTTTACAGATCTTTATTAAATTTAAATTGGAGCCTGGTTGCCCAGTGGTTAAGCATTTGGCTGCTGAGATCAAAAGATCAGTGGTTGAATCTAACACTACTCTTTGGAAGTGCTATGGGGCTGTTCTACTCTGCCCCATACAGTCACTAGGAGTCAGGATCAACTAGATAGCCATGAATATTGAGTTTAGAAGGAGCACTCATGGTTTAATAGTTAAGGGCTGGGAGCCTGAACAAAAAAGTCTGTGGCTTGAACTGACCCAGTGGCTCTGAGGGTTACTCTGATTCAAAGCCCACCCAATGGCAGCTGACACATACAACATATGAAATTCAAATGAATTTCTAAGAAACACGTCTTTTGATAACTGGACATTGATTCTTTCTCCTCTGTTTCTTTTTGTCAACGTCTAGGTCAAAAACAAAACTGGGAATAAGTTCACTAACATAGATTATCCAAAGATGTCAATTCCTTTATTTCATACTCCTCACAGTTCTATTTCACACTATTTTTTTTTTTAAAAAAAGTACTGTCCCTGAAATGTCACTCTTTACCTGTGCATTTCTGCACAGTGGAACAATGGAAACATAGGTAGAGATTCCTTTGTACAGCGACCTTCGAAACTAACTTCTCTGGTATATATGGGGCAGTATGTTCCCCTTGCTCTTAAACTATTGAAAAGTGGTTTTAGAAGAGTTGAACAGAATCAGCTATTAAGAATCAATCAGTGCAACATCAATGATTGGCCAGTATTTTAATGATAAATATCATCAAGGATTAGAATGTTACAATCAAGTATCAGAGTGCTCTACTCAAGTATCACAGAGCTATGAATTTTCTACTGCTTTGTAGCATTACTATAAACATTGCCTCTCAAGCTATGAACATTCAGTTAGCTAACACGCAAATTGAATTCAATTTTAAGAAAGCATAACCAATAAAATATAACCAATAACTAACCCTGGTGGCATAGTGGGTTAAATGCAACATCTCCTAACCGAAAGGTCAGCAGTTCAAATCCTCCAGGTGCTCTATGGACACTCTATGGGGCAGTTCTTCTCTGACCTCTAGGTTTGCTGTGGGTCAGACCCCACTTAACAGTAGTGGGTTTGGTTTGGGCTTTTTTGGTAACCAATCTATTAGAATGAACTCTGGAGCTACAGGTTTCAGAAAATCACTAAGTGGTAAAACATGAAACATCATGCTCATTATGATTTTTTTATTATTATTATCATGTATCTATCTACTTGTTCAGTAAGAACTTGTATTATGGAAAAGATCTGTTTTCACTGAACAAATATAGAACTGTGCTGACCAATGAGTTAAGGATCCTGGGTGGCAGCAGTGGGGCTCTAGTGTCACAGTGGTTAGAGCTCTGTTGCTAACCAAAATTTGAGTCCACCAGCAGTTCCTTGGGAACTCTGTAGAGGCAGTTCTACTCTGCCCTGTAGGGTTGCTACAGAGGGTTGGTAGCAGTTGAACTTGACTCAAAAGCAGCATGTTTGGCTTTGAGGTGGTACAATGGTTAAGTTCTTGGCTGATAACTGCGGTTGGCAGTTGGATCCCCGGCATCTCAGTGGGAGAAAGACCCGGGAGCTGCTTCCATAAAGATTACAGCCAAAAAACACCCTATGGGATAGTTTAACTCTATCACATGGAGTTACCATCAGTTGGGACAGGCTGGTCAGCACTCAACAGGAGCCACCAATTAATTGTATTTTTCATATGTGTGATTTCATGACTTCACAGTGCCCTCCATGTAGTTTTTTATATTTATTATCAGTATAATAACATCAGTCAAAATACATTCTTTACTTTTTTTTCCCCTGAATTTCCTATGTCTATCCATCTCTGCTTAAAATGTCTCTAATTCTACATGGCTAAATCCCCTGCATTCTGTGTCCCAATTCAACGGCTGCTTCTTCTAGGACATCTGTTCGGCTCTCCAGCCGGAAGGAATTGCCACCAGTTCGTGATTCCATGTGAAAGTTTCTCCATCTTTGGTTAAAACTACAGATATCAGGGATCCACTTCAGATCTTTTGTGACTCATGGTCACAGAGGGTGACCACTTTTTACAAGTTTCCAAGGTGACTGTGATGCACATTAAACCTGGAGACCCACCGTCATGTTATTCTATTTGCTCATCGCTGTCTCATTTAGGACTCTTGGCTTCATTTTAAGTCACTTGTGTTACCTATCTTTGGTCTCCTACTAAAGGGATTCTCCTTGAGAGCAGCATTTCTGCTGTTATTCTCCTTATGTGCCTCGCAGTACATAATAAGTGTTGAATAAGTGTGTATTGAAGGAACGCTCGAGCTCCTGTGTGACTTTTAACAATGTCAAATTTGCAGTTCATGACATTTGTGTTTATGTTAACAGACATCTTATAAAATGACTAGACTTTTTCTGATATTAAGCCAACAAGCAATAGTGGTGGAGGGGGAGGAGAAATGTGAGTTAATATCTACCTACTGAACAATGTTAAACAGTAGGGATACAAGTAGAGATAACTTTACAAATTATCTCTCATTATCGGTGACTACTAAGTGCTATGTATGTTAACCAAAAGGTCAGCTGCTCAGGTCCACCAGATGCTCCTTGGAGACTCTATGGGGCAGCTCTACTCTGAACTCTAGGGTCTCTATGAGTTGGAATCAACTTGACAGCCCTGGGTTTGGTTACCTAACATTTTGGAAACTCTTGTGACATAGTGGTTAAGTGCTACGTCTGCTAACCAAAAGGTCAGCAGTTCAAATCCACCATGAGCTCCTTGGAAACTGTAAGGGGCAGTACTATCCTGACCTACAGGGTTGCTATGAGTTGGAGTCAACTAGACAGCAGTGGGTTTGTTTTTATTTTAACCTGCTATTTTATGTGAATAATGAGTCTGAGGCTGTGCGTAGACTGAGTATAAAATTGTCCTGAGCATTATGACAGACACATAGCTTGGCTAAGGGAATGATAAGTCATAATACACATGCTGGGAATATGTCATCCCCATCTGGCCTAACGTATGCCTTAAAATTATTCTGTAAGAGGTAACAAAACGCCTTTGAGCGACTTAATTAAAAAGGCACAATTCTATCAGATGTTACAAATTCAAATTCCTGTAGGCATCACACAGGTAACACAAGTGAAGAAGGTCAGGAGAGACTAAGTTAACTGTGTAGAGACACTTCCACTCTGAAGAGCCATCAGGCACTTAGCATTGGTTGCTCAATTATGGAGCAAAGCTGTAGGTTCAGTGTTTTCAAATCTTTCTGGTTTCAACAGGAGCTGGAAAACAAGCTTTCTTCAGGTGTGTGTTCTGATACCAAATGTTGACCATCACTTCAACTTTCAAAAAATAATTGTCCCTGCTAAATAGCTTATCTCTCTGTCTACCCATTATCTATCTACCATCTATTTCTGTATCTATATAGCTATGTATCTATCTGTCATCTATTTATCTCTGTCATCTGCCTATCTTTCTAGCCATTATCTGTCTGTCTATCTGTCTATCCAACTATCCCCACCGCTAATCTTGTAAGTTTGTCACACTGTGGTGCCTTGCCTATTGCTATGTACTTGATTCAAGCCATTTTCAGTTGCTTCATATGCTTAAGAAAGCTGGGCAACGAATAATAAAGACCAAACAACTGATGGCTTTGAATTATGGTGTTGGTAAAGAATATTAGTTATGCCATGGACTGCCAGAAAAAAGAACAAATCTGTCTTGGAGGAAGTACAGCCAGAATGCTCCTTAAAAGCAAGTATGCCAAGAATTCATGTCACACACAGGCTTTGGATGTGCTACCAGGAGGGAACAGTCCCTGGAGAAGAACATCACGCCTGGCAAAGTAGAAGACCATCAAAAATGAAGAGACTCTTGACAAGATGCACTGACACAATGGCTATAACAGTGGACTCAAGCTCAGCAAAGATTGTGAGGATGATGTGGGATTGGGCAGTGTTTTGTACTGTTGTATAAATTGGAACCAGCTTGGTAGTGCTCGATGCCACCAATCTCTCTCTCTCTCTCAAAATGTATATATCGTACCTCCGTGGAGAGCCCTGGTGGTACAGTAATTAAAAGCACTCGGTGGCTAACTGCAAGGTTGGTAGTTCTGACTCCCCCGTTGCTTTGTTGGGGAAAGATGTGGCAGTCTGCTTCTATGTGGATTAGAGCACTGGTAACACGGTGGTGAAGAATTTTATTTCTAACCCCAAAAATTGTCAGTTTAGATCCACCAGTCATTCTGTAGGAATCTTATAGGGCAGTCCTACTCAGTCCCATAGGGTTGCCATGAGTCAGAATCTACTCAGTGGCCTAAGGGGTTGATTTGGGCATTGCTTATAACTCCTAAACTTATCTGGATCCTTTCTCTATCACTTACTTCTCTTCTACCTTTCTTCCTTTCCTCCTTTCTTCTCACCCTTCTTCAGCCAATCACTGAAGTTTCAGTTCTGCATTCTTCATAGAGATAAGTGGCCATGGTAAACTCTTATCAATGTCTTTGTCACAGAAAGCATCACTTAAAACACCTTTCTTGGCTATTTCATTTGAAGATGAAGACTCTCCATAGCTTACACAGACTTTCTTCTGGCGAATGAAGGGACTGGGCATCAAAGTATCAAAGAACCTTTAAAAGTCAGTGGTGTTAGATGATTGAGTTCAACTTCTCTTGAATTCAAACCATATTTTCACCAAATAAAAGTGAGTAAACAATTTGGAAGAAATTGATAGAAAAACTATATTTGAAAAAGTCCCTCAAAGATTTTAGACTCATTTTAAATTAAGTGCCATTTGAATATCCACAGTTCAGCCAAGGGAAATTATTTTGGTGATGACTAATATTATGCTTTGCAGTATACACGCACCCAGAAGCACTCCCAAGCATGCTGTTAAATGACTTGATTTAGCAATAAACAAATTCTTCAATACATCACCACATTGCTGAGTTAATGTCCTTAGAATTACAGAAAGCTCCAGGGGCTTGGTCACAAGCATAAGTGGCTTCATAGTTTCCTCTTTTCTGGAAGGTGCTTCCACCCAGCTTGTATTAGCACTAGCGGAGCTTGCTGACCCCAGAGCAAGAGAACCTCACCTCCAAGGGTATGCGAGTGTTGCTTGAATGGTTTACATATAAATACTAATACCTGTCCAACCTTACTTAGCCCAGTAACCCCCTCGGAGGATATAATACAGGCAGTTTGACCACAAGCTGCCATAATGAGGTCAGACGAGGAGTGTAAACGTTCTGCAAATACCCGTGTTTCTTAACTCTTCTGATTTTTCACAAACACCCCTTACTGACCGAAGGTTAAAATTTATGACCCAGTGTCTCTTAAAACAGCGGGTGGAGACATAATTTTCATTTTCTTTGAGCTTATAGGCAGTCTTTTTACTGTGCACTAAAATGGTAACATGATTTGCATTCAAGTGGCAAAAAATAAGGCCCACCTTTTGGACTGACTCAAGGAGTCTCTAGCTTTTGGGGAACTCTGTGTCTGGGAAGGCAACCTTGGTGGTGTAGTGGTTAAGTGCTAAGACTGCTAACCAAGTGGCTGGCAGTTCGAATCCTTTGAAACTCGTGGGGCTATTCTACTCTGTTCTATAGGTCGCTATGAGTCAGAACCAACTTGATGTCAGTGTGTGCTTTGGGGTGTCTGGGAAAAATGGCAACTTAAAATGAGTAAATAAATGAATATAGCAGCAAAAAAACAATAGTAACAACAAGAATGTGGCAATAAAACAAATCCAAAAATGTCCATTTTCTTTGTGCACTCCTGTAACAGCACCAGGTCAGAGAGTTTTTATTATCTATCTTCATCATTGAACTTTATTCTTGGTTCACATGGGGATGTGAAGATGGATAGAAGTCCTCTCCTGGGGTAACTAGTTTAAGAGATGGATTACATTTGAAATTGATCTCCGTCTCCACTCGCTCACCATGTACTCTGCTTCATCTTTTACACTATTTGAGATAAAAAAAGGAGATGGAAATCCAGGATCAGAAACCAGGGCCATATTTGGGGTTGGGAATCAAGATACAGGGTGCCATACCAGTGAGATATCAAAATCCAGCCTGGGGTGTTGACCATGGATACCGGGGTTATGGCTCCTTCTTGGATCTGTGTCAGGCAGCTGTGCTGAGTCCCTCTGAGAGAGATGGAGACTCCTGAACCCAGTACTACCCAAAGAACCTCCAGCTGCTCCCTGTTACCCACAGGATAAAGGTCAAACTCTTCCCTTAATGTAAAATTCTCTTATGACTTGGCCTCTGCTTACTGTTCTAGCAATATAACCTCTACTAGCCCTGCACACATCTGGACATCTCTGAGACATCAACAACTACTTGTTGGCAAGTTTCTCAGCTCTATGCCTTGACATATGCTGTTCCCTCTACCTGGCAGTTCCTTCTCATCATTTTTTGTTTTTTATTTGATTTTGAGAATTGCTACTCATTGATTTTGCAGTGTCAGCTCAAGAGCTAGTTCATTTTCTGTGAACTACTCTCCAATTGGATATATTTTCCTTTGGGCAAATATTGAATCTGGTATATTCTATCCTCACAGCTTTGTCCCACTGTGTTGCTATCGTTTTTTCTGGTCTCTGCCAACACCATGCTGAATGTTTTCATCTATATCCTCTGTAAATAGCACACTGTGGTACATTATACACTTTAAACACTCTAAATGTAACTTTTGAATACAATGTTTGAGAAACTGGATGGTTTGGGATGTAGTATTGATCTAAAAATATTGTTTATAATGGGTTTGGACTATCTGTATTAGACCATCTTCCCGACTCACCTGATCTGGCCCTCAATGACTTTTTTGTTTACTAGAAAATAAAGGAAATGTTGAAAGGAAGACATTTGGATGATATTCAGGACATCAAGGGTAATATGACAATAGCTCTGATGGCCATTCTAGAAAAAGGGTTCCAAAATGGCTTTGAAGGATGGACTAAGTGTTGTGATCAGTGCCTGGCTTCCCAAGGGGAGGACTACAAAGGTGACCTCTTTGTAGTTTCAACAAATATCTTGGGCCATCTTGAAGTTATTCTGATATTCCTTTCTTCAATGAAACATGGTTATACTTACAAGGCCTTCACCAACAAAACAAAACAACCACAAAAACTGGTTTACCTATTGCCTGTGCAAGGCGTACAAACTTTACACTGTATCTTAGCTAAACCTGACCTCCTGCCATCCTCTTTTGCTCAGAGGCGCTTTGCTTGCACATAGTTTATGTAGCAACAAATTTCTCCTTTGGGGACCCTGTCTTTTAGAAAGTGAAAAACGTGAACAACTCTGAAAAATAAGAGAATATAAGGACTTTATGCAAAAATAAACTGACATAACTAGTTAATTAAGAAAAGAAAAAAAAAATGTAGTTTGGGTCCAGAAAAGAAGAATTATTGTAAAATTTCTCCTAAAAAAAAGGAGCTTTCGCGTATTTCTAGAATAAGACAGGAAAGAATTGAAGACTGTTTAGCGGCATTATCCTTGACCTCACACCTTTTGTATCAGTCTTTGAAGTACTTACTAATTTAATGGTATTCAGGTGTGCATTCTTCAGTGTATGCTTTTTGAACACCAGTGTCATGAAATCTCATGTTTTCTCTAAGAAATTCAAGTATCTATGAATCCCGTAGGCACTCACTCTGTATTTTGACAAAAGTGACAGAAAGCTGAAATCTTTAATTGACTCTTTTTCAAGTTCTAAGTTTCTGGAGGGTACCCTGGTGGCATAGTGCTCAAGTGCTATATCAGCTAACCAAAAAGGCAGCAGTCTGGATCCTCCAGTTGTTCCTTGGAAACTCTGTGGAGCAGTTCTCCTCTGTCCTGTAGAGCCTCTATGAGTCAGAGCAGACTTGACAGCAGTGGGGTTCTTATTTTTTTTTTTAAGTTGCTGTCATTGCGTCTCAGAATCACTGAAAAAATGCTATTCTGTTAATAAGAAAAATGCAAATGAAAACCACTGCCATTGAATTGATTCTGACTCATAACAATCCTATAAGACACAGTGAAACTACTCCATAGAATCTCCAAGGAGCGTCTGGCAGGTATGAACTGCTGGCCTTTTGGTTAGCATACATAGCACTTAACCATGATGCAACTAGTATCCATTAATTAATAATAATGACAAAAGTTACTGTTTATTTAACTCTTTAACTGGCAATGGCACATATATGAGTTCTCATAGTTAGTTCGTGAACTCATCCTAGAAAAAGTGCTACATCCCTCACTGCTGAGTACGACTATAGTCACCTTTGAAATCCTCCACTTGGGAAACTAGGCACCGATCATAACACCTAGTCCATCCTTCAAAGCCATTTTGGAACCCTTTTTCTAGAATGCCCATCAGAGCTGTTGTCGAATTACCCTTGATGTCCTGAATATCATCCAAATGTCTTCCTTTCAATATTTCCTTTATCTTCTAGTAAACAAAAAAAGTCACTGGGGGCCACATCATGTTAGTAGGGAGGATGTTCCAATACAGTTATTGGTTTACTGGTTAAAAATTCCCTCACAGACAACTAAAAAGTAGGTTTGCAAACTTGCTACCAAGCCACCATGAGATGGTGCCCAATGGCTATTCCAGAAAGAGTTCCAAAATTGCTTTGAAGGATGGACTAGATGCTACAACTGTGCACATCTTCCCGAGGGGAGGACTTCGAAAGTGACCATAGTGATAGTCAGCAATGAGGTATGAGGCACTTAGAGCATTTAAATCTCTGGCTTTGATTGCTGGACCTCATACGTTCCAGCATCATTTTCCATCCCTGGAAATTTACTGCAAACCCTGAAGGCCTCCTGGTTAAGTGCTACAGCTGCTAATTAAAGAGTCAGAAGTTTCATTCTGCCACTTGTTCCTTGGAAATTCTTTGGGGCAATTCTACCCTGTCTTACAGGGTCACATGAGTCAAAATCAACTTACTAGCAATGGGTTTGGCTTTTCAGTTTTCGGGGGTTTACTGGCAGATCTTTGAGCTACTTTACTATGTTCTAGCTTTGTAGCAGATACTGGTGCAACTGTCAAAAATAAAGGAAGTTGGTCTGGGCCACAACTAAGTGTTGAGAGCCGTTCACATAAGAGATGCTTGCTAGAGGAGTGGTTGTATGAGACTTTTGTGTCTTTTGGCTTCTGTACACTGTACAGTGAGATAAGACTTTCAGATATCTTTACTATTTTCATTGTGTTACTGCGAAGGTACAGCTATCAGCATTTGGAAATATTCAAGTAAATAAGTTGTTCAGGGATTGAAAAGAGTCCGCCATGTACTTCCTGGATCACAGGACCAAAAGTACTGTGTATATGATGTGCTTCATAGAACACGGGACCAACATGGCTTACAAATTGGCACAGTATTTTTTCAAACAATAAAAAACTACCAACAAACAATGATTCGGCATCCATTCTATTAGTGAAAAAACATTTCTTTTCTAAAAAAAAACAGTGCCATCAAGTTGATTCCAACTCATAGCAACCCTATAGACAGAATAGAACTAACTGCTCCATGGAGTTTCCAAGGAGCACCTAGCTGATTCAAACTGCTGACTTTTGGGTTAGCAGGCAGAGCACTTAACCACCACACTACCAGGGTTTCCTGAAAAAGCACAGTATTACCAAAAAATTCCTCATAAAGAAATATTAATTTACCCATGAATGGGCTAATCACATTTAACAGATGCTTTTGTGTTTGAATTTTTTTTTTTAAATACATAAAGGATCTTCCAAACGAGAATGTTCTGTTTTTGACAGATCATGGCTGTCATATCTGTAAAGCTACAGGGGCCACATTTATCACGTTTTTTTGACTAGTCTTGACAAACAACCGTGAAAAGTTACATGATTCCACAATGCGTAGAAATTATTAAAGTTTCTTATCAAAACAGGTCTTCCCTTCAACAAACATTTCAAGCACTATGTGAAAGTTATGATGCCCATAATTGTCCCACCGAGAAAATAATTAACTGTTTAATTAAAAAAATTGAGACAATCAGGTCTGTTGCCAGTCAGACAACACCTGCACAACAAGGAACCACAAGAACCAACGAAAACATCACCACCTTTCCTCAAGGTGTACGCGAGAAGCCGTCCCAAACCGTTTCTCCTGCAGCACAAGAACTGGGCTGTTCATCCATCACAATTGGGCACATTTTGCATCTTAACTTGAAGCTTTATTCTTACAAAATTGTTTTAACTCAAGAACTGAAGTCTAATGGCCATAAATTGTGCTGTACATTTGCTGACTGGGCTCTGGAGCAATCGGAGGTCGAGGCTGCTTTGGGCTGAAAAATCATCTTCAGCAAAGAGGACCATTTTATGTGGAATGATTTTGTTAATAAACAGGACTGTCTCAGTTGGAGTGATGAGAATCCAGTGGCGATTCCAGAATAGCCACTTCTTCCTCCAGAAGTTACCTTTTGGTGTGGATTTTGGTTCAGCAGGAGCATTGGCCCTTATTTTTTCCAGGATGAACAAGGAGAGGCTGTGACTGTCAACGGCAAAAGATATTGAGCTATGGCAACTGATTATTTTGGGCCCCATTTTGAGGGTGCCATGCGGTTCATCTACCCAAAGTTCTTTTCTACACATAATGCCATCAAATGTACTTTAAATAATAAAACAAAACTGTATCATTTACACAGCTTGTTTTATTCCATTTCAAAGACAGGACACCTTTGTTGGAAGATGTTCATGCCTCCATTTATCACTTTCCTTAAGGACAGTTGGTGCCACAATTATGTCCTTGACTGCTAACTGAAAGGTTGATGGTTCGAATCCACTCACCTGCACTGCAAGTTATCTGCATACCTAAGATTACAGCTAAGGAAACCCTACAGGGCAGTGCTACTTTGTCTTGTGGAGTCACTACAATCCAGAATTGACTGGACTGTATCAGCAACATTACTTCGCTTATCCAACTGTCTTGAAATCCTTCAGTTTTGAGCGATTATAATGTCTTACACTTTAGTTGGTTATAGAATCTGCTATAAGGTGAGTTTTTATAGAGTCACTATGTATAAGAATCGACTCAACAACAATGGGTTTGGTTTTGCTTTTACTGGTAGGCCCAGCACACGCCAATATGTGGGTTGCTGCAAGGAATGGTTTGAATGATTCTGAGCGTGGGACTGTGGTTTTAAGAGTCTTCTTTTGAAAGAAACCCTGGAGGCATGTGTAGTGGTTAAGTACTACCTGAAATCAGTCAGGGGCTCCTTGAAAACTCTCCTGGGCAGTTCTGCTCTGCCATATAGGGCCATTATAAGATGGAGTCAACTCGACAGTGGTGTGTTTTGATGAAAAGGTCTTAGTTTCACTAAGGATTTCAGGGTTTCAGGGTTTGGGGAAAGTCCTGCCTTTCCTAGGAATTCTGTAAGAACCAAAGATTTTCTTCTTTGAGATGCAGTGTGTCTGCATCTTTTCTGTTTCCTTTCTTTTGCTATCCGGGTTTCATAGTCATAAATTCTATGCATATGCACTTGGGCTAAATTTGGGATTGGTATTAGAAATAAATTCATTTTAGGAAGGAACTTTTCATTGCTGTGTTTTGTTGGCTTTTGGTCTGCTACCTAAGGAAGACTTGTAGTCCTATTTACTATTAATTGTATTATTTGGAGACAGTCATGTTTTCTCAACATGCAAGAATAGCCCTCCCAGAAGATTCTCTTTCATTTCTGTCATAAATTTTGTGTCAGTGTATATATTTTTCAACAGTGAAAGAAAAGAATCTCAAAGATGGAGAGGATTCAGAATTGGTTTCACTGACACTTGTGATTAACATCTGGATGCCTTAGAAGTGATTTAGTACAAATACCAGCAAATGTTTCTTGCTGGATAAGTCTCAGTGGAAGAAACACACAGACATCTGAAAATAATTCACTGTTTTTTTCTGTTTTTTAAAAAAATCTTATACAGTTCTTCACACCCTTATTCATTTCATTCTTTGTGTACACTGTCCTGAATTTGAGTTCCTCCAGTGGCAGAAACCCAAGCTGCGAGATCTTCCTGAAAATACAGTTTTCTGATTTTCTACAGCTATTTTTAGAATATTTCTGACTTACTGTAGTTTTATATCTACTCTAAAATATCTGTTACTCAAAACAGGTAGTATAATTACAAAAAAAACATCACTTTCTAATTCTTCCATGATATTGATGAGCTTTTGTGGCCTCATAAAGAAGAAAAGACAATCCAGCTAGGTAACTCCACTGTGCTAAGTAAATAAACAAATCTCAAGTCAAATACAGACTGGGCTTCGCCATGTGCAAACAGATCCAGAAGAAAAACAACGAACATCTGTAGTTCAATACACTAGAGCATTAATTTGCCTTTAGGTGTTCAAGTATAATAGAAATACACTTGCTTTGATTACAATGATGGTTTTATTTACATTTAGATCTCATTATTGCTGATTAATTTCCACTTCCCCCAAGAACTGACTTTGTATCCATTGTTTCTTTAAAAGTCATTTGCTGTTTAAGCTGGCCAGAAATAGCCCAACATTTTCCGGTACTTAGAGCTCAACTAAAGAGAGGTATGTATCATACAAATACATGTGTATCTACAAGATGAAGGCCTATTTTCAATAAAGTAACAGTGCTCCAATCCTAGAAGTATTCCACTGACACTGAAAACTGTCAGTGTTGCTCCAGCAAAGGGCGTGTCTTTATTATCGGGCAATGGTCTTTCCTGCCTTACAGCAATCACATAAACATAATGTTTACTCACAAGGCCTTGTAACACTCATGGGCTTACAAAGAGAAGCCAAGAATAATGAGCCCAACGGACTCCATTGGCATAAATATAGCAAAATATCATAAACCAATATTACAGTTTTACAATCTAGCAAAGACAATGATTGTAAAATGTCATCCAATTGTTCACCACTGACAGCAAAATTTCAAGAGTGCGTGCACTTCGTCCATTTGGTACACTGGTATCTTTAGTACATATAACAATTCCTGGCGGATAGAATGTACCCTCAAAATATGTGCTAAATGAGTATTTATAAGTGTTTCTAAACACTTTGGGCAGGAGCTAGACCATTTCTTAATAACAGTACAGCTTCCTGTTTACCACCATGAATTCAAAAAGCCAATGCCCTTCTTGTTTGGTCCAAACCTCCTTTGCAGATCTTCAGCCAAATACCTGACTGGCTCCATAGGTTACAAAGAATGTCCAAACCAGCTGATTCAAAGCCTTTTTGTACCTTTTTGTTGTTAGGTGACACTGAGTGTTGTGAATCAGAGAGACTCTACGTATGACAGAACAAAAAACTGCCTGTGGTTCTGAGCCGTTCTCCCGCTAACTGCTACGCTAAGCTCATCATTGAAGCAACTGTGCCAATCAAGTTTATCGAACCTTCCTCTTTTTCACTCACCTTCTTCTTTACCAGGCATGGATGTCCTTCTCCAGGGACTGGTCCCTCCTGATAACATGTCCAAATTACTGGAAATGAAGTCTTATCATTCTTGTATCTAAGGACAATTCTAGGTTTACTTCTTCTAAGACAGATTTCTTCATTCTTCTAACAGTCCATGGTATATCCAATATTCTTTGCCAACACCATCATTCAAAAGCATAAATCTTTCAGACTTCGTTATTCATTGTCAGCTTTCACCTGCATGTGAAGTGATTGAAAACACCATGGCTTGGGTTCAGAGGCATCTTAGTCCTCCAAATGACATCTTTGCTTTTTTAAAACTTTAAAGAGGTCTTTTGCAGCAGATCTGCCTAATGCAACGAGCCCTTGGATTCCTTGAGTGCTGCTTCCATGGCCATTGATTCTGGGTCCAAGGAAAATGAAATCCTTGGCAACTTTCTTCTTTGTTTCTATCATGGCATTGATTATGGGTCCAGCTGTGGGAATTCTGTTTTATGTTGATTTGTAATCCATACTTTCTACTTCAGAAGGTATGATTTGCTCTTCCAGCTTTGGATTGCAGAGCCTCCAGGAGATTGTTATTAGAATTAAATTACCACAACCAGGAAAAAAAAAGCCTCATTGAACTTTAGAGTAGAAGTAAATATTGAACTCCGTCCAATCAACATTCACTGGTAGCAGTGAGAACTGAGTCCAGAGACAAAAGCCAACATGGATAGAGTGTCCCTGAGAATGAGTGACAGAGCCAGGACGAGATACAAGTCTCCTGCTCCAGGCTCTGAAAACTGCAAGGAAAAGTGAAGATGAGACCACTGGCCTTTGAAATCAAACAGGACAAATCTCAAGTTTTCAGTGTCTGTATGAACAAATGCTACTGAAAATACACCCAGTTTTGCACTTCCTGTTGTTCCTCTCTGCATGCTGATCCTTACTTTTTGTTGGAAAAAGTCCCTAATGGATCCATGCTCTTCTCTTCCAAATGCAAACACTCATCTTGTAAAAATCACTTATTTTACCTAAGAGGACACTGGAGACTAAAAATGATTTGTTATTAAAGTTCTGCTATAACAGAAATACTGCAAGTCATTGATTTTAACAAAGAGAAAATTATTTTCTTACAGCTTAGGAGACTAAAAGTCCAAATTCAGGGTTCTGGCTTTAGGGGCAGGCTTTCTCTTTCCATTGGCTCCACAGAAAGAACCTTGCCTCATCAGCTTCTGCTTGTTGCTTTCTTGGAGAACATCCTGGGATACTTGTCCTGAGTTTGTACAGCAGAAATTCCCCAAATTTTACTTCATTTTCATTTTGCACAGTTCATTTTCATTTCTCTTTTTTCTCATTTTTTTACCTTAAGCAGCAACGAGAAAGCATGTGTCTCATTTAAATTATTAGAAATCTCCTGAGTCAGATATCTAAGTTCATCTCTGCTAGTTCTGTCTTTCACCAAGCATTTGAACATAATTCAGATGAGGTCTTTGCCATTGCATAAAAAAAAAAAAAAAAAAAAAAAAAAAAAACATTGTCTTCTCTCTATTGTCCAATCATGTGTTCTTTTCTTTGTTTCTGTTTTAACAATCTCACTAGAAGTACATTTAACATCCACATTTCTGACAATGTTCTGCTGTTGGCACAATACATATTCTCTAAGATGCCAGAGACTTTCTCTATAGCTTTCCATGACTCCTTCTGGCCTTCACCAGAATTGTCTTTGATATCTATAATCCCACCCACAATCACTTCAAGGCAATTTGCACTTTTACTATTAGGGACTGTAAGACACTTCCAGCTTCTGCCCATTATCCAATTCCAAAATCACTGCCCCATTTTAGGGGTCTGTTAGGGCAGCACCCCACTCTTGCATACCAAATTCTGTCTTAATTATCTAGTGTTTCTGTAACAGAGATACCACAAGTAAATGGCTTTAACAAGCAGGATTGATCTTCTCTATTTAAGAGGCTAGAAAGCCAGATTCAGGGAACCAGCTCTAGGGGAAGACTTTTTCTCTCTGCGGACTCTGGAGGAAGGTCCTTGACTCTTCTGAGATTCTGCTCCCAAGCGATCTTTGTGTGTTTGGAATTTCTTTTCCCCCTTTGTCCTTGCTAGCTTGCATTTAAACTTTTTTGTATTTTAAGAGATTGACTAAAGACCATCCTACCGTAATGCTGTCTTAGTAACACAGGAAAGACAATCCACTCCCAAAAGTGATTATAACTGTAGGCATCAAGTTATAACACATATCTTTGAGTGATACAATTTAATCCATTACATTTATCAAATACTCTTTATCAATGATTGGTAGATCAGGAACTACAATCCAGGTTTTTTTGTCTCCTAGTCTACATTATTCCTGTCATAAGAATCTGTGGAACAAACAATATCCTGATTAATTACATGAATCCCCAAACCACAAAAAACAAAACCCACTGCCATCAAGATGGATAAAATGACAGTGTAAAATGAATTACGCTCTATAAAAACTGACCATTTTCCTGTCTTCTTTACCCCTACCTAAGCCCTATCTTTCTCTCTGTTTACAGGGTAAAACCTCCAGTCCTTTTTGCACAGCCTTTGGTGATTGCTGCCGCGGGTTGACCTCTTAGATTTGGCTTTCAGGATCTCTACCTTGGAAATAAGTTAGTTTATATAACCATTCTGACAACAGTGCTCTTTCTTTGTGCTGTCTACCCAAGGTAACTCAATGCATCATTTAAAACAGTGTGTGTATGTTTGTGCATAGGAGGACTGCCAACTAAGTTCATGACCTCATCCTAGAAAAAGTGCTACATAGTCATTACTGGATATTACTACAGTCACCTTCAAAGTACTCCCTGTTGGAAACTATGCATCGATACCAACAGCTAGTCCACCCTTCAAAGCAATTTTGGAACTGTTTTTCTGGAATGGCCATCAGAGACGTCTTCATATTACCCTCAAAGTCCTGAATGTTATCCAAATGTCCTCCTTTCACTGTTCCTTGTATCTTGAGGTAAAGAAAAAAATCAGTGGGGGCCACATCAGGTGAGTAGATAGAGTGTTTCAATACAATTTTTGTTTACTGGTTAAAAACTTCCTCACATACGGGTCTACAGTTAAGTTCATGAGCTTACTGCCTTGCCACCGTGTGCAATGGCTCTTCCAGAAAGAGTTCCAAAATTTCACTGAAAGGTGGACTGAGGCACTGGCATGTGTGCATTGCTTCTCAAGAGGAGTACTTTGAAGGTGACCAAAGTGATATTCAGCAATGAGGTTTGTAGCACTTAGAACAATTAAGTTCAGGGACTTCATCATTAGAACGCGTATGTCTCTGAGTATGTGCGGGTGTAATATCTGGATCTACAAAACATCCAGGAAGAGGAGTTCTCAGACCTTAATTGTGGACCAAGTATTCATATACATGTTGTTAAAGAGACCTGAAGACGATCTAGAAAAATCCCCTCTTTTGTGAAGCAGAAAACAAAACCCCAGAGGAGTTAAATGCCCAGGTTTCTAGCGGCTTTGGGGAAGGGCAAAGCAAAGGGAAGAAAATCCAATTTGCCTGTTTCTGTTGTAGCACGGCCAGGGATTTATAGATAGTATGTAGTCGTATTTCCGTTTACCATATGAAGACACTGAGGATATGATAGTTACATAAACTGTAGAGGACACGATCAAATAAAACCCAAAACCAAACCCACGGCTGTCAAGTCAATTTCGACTCATAGCATCCCTATAAGATGTGATTAGGGGTGGAACAACTGGTTTCTGTTTCTCAACTCTAAGCTTTTAATCATGAAACTCGATTGCTCTTTAATTTGATAACTGAAAGAAAGTTAAAAATATTCAGAATTTATAAAAGATATTGACCAAGCTCTGTACCAGGACAAAGAGCATGTCAACTCTTTGCACACTGGCAGAGAACACTAAGGACAGGTGGTCTTAAGAAGACTTTCTGTGAGTGGACTGTGTGGAATAGTGGTATATTGATAAAAGCACATACAAAGCTAATATGGAAGCATTAAGTCTTACGCTAAAAATGTCTCCATTCGAAACCGGGAAAACCAGCTCAGTTTATAGTGATTCGGCCTTTGCGGACAGTGTGAGTGAATAAATGAATTTTAAGAGTAAGGAGATATATGAGAAAACTATACAGTGTAGTATTTAGAAAATATTAGCTACACCAGGCTCCTAGATAAACAAAACATCTATAAAAATTACAGTGTCTGACAGCTGCAAGAATACAAAGTGAAAATGACGGTAGTCAATACTACACAAAGGCTGAGGCATATAATTTACATCTAAGTAAAATTAAACATACTGTAATAGCTTAGCTCCCAGGCAACAGCACTATTAAATTTGCAGTAGTAGATTATGACATCATCTGAAATCCCGGGATTCACATTTGAAGCTGGCTATTAGGGTTGTAATCTGAATTGCTGTTCTTTTTTAGGTTTCCATTTAATTCATTGTCCGACTTGATGGCACTTGGCTGGCTTTGGCTTTAATTCATTGTAGCCTTCTATTTAATGCTCAGACATAACACACACATACACACACACACACACACACATACAGTAGTCACTGAGGATGCTGCATTTTGCAAAAGCTGTTAAGACTCAGGCTATAGTGATGTCACATTTTAGAATCAGTAATGATAGCTTGTATTTCAGAAGCATTAAGAGGTCAGAGTCATATTGAAAAGTATAATAATTTAAGCACTTAGATGGTCAGTTGGTATAATTCTGGACGGTTTTCTAACTCACCCTTCTTTTCTAAAATGTTTGTTAGCTAACTATTACTGTGAAGTGGTCGAATAATATTAACTTTGCTGCGTTTAGGACAAGACTTACATGACAGAGGCCTAATCTTAACCAAGGATATTGCTACCATGAGACAATGAGACCCTTGGGGAGTTAGACATCTGTGAACTTCTTAAAAGGTTTCCAGTATTTTGTGTGTATAAGAATTTCTCTAGAGAAAGAGTTTATAACTCAAATCTAATGTTTCAAAGGGTCTGTTTTCCAAAAATTTTATAGACTTAGTTCATTGTACCAGAAATTCTCAAGGGATTGGAGAGGCTTATAAGAATCTCTTAGGATGGATATGAGAAGGAACCATATGGTTTGAAAAGTCTGTTCTCCCTCTACCAGATGATTCTAATGTTTATTCTAAGGGATATATACCTTTCTTACTCAATCCTAAATGCCAAATAAAAATTCTCTGTTCATTGCAAAAGGACACCTGGTGATCAAGGAGGTAAACGTGATTTGCCAAAAATGAGTCAACCAACAATTAGCATATCTGGGACTAGAACTCATGTTTCTTGTCTCATGTTGTTAGGTGCCACGGAGTCAGTTACGACTCATAGTGACCCTCTGTACAACAGAACAAAACACTGCCTGATTCTTCACTACCCTGGCAATTAGTGTTAAGCTTCAGCCCACTGTTGCAGTCAGTGTGACAAACCACTTCACAAACGACATTCCTCTTCTTCTTGTCTCCTAGTCCATTTAACTCATTATAAGAAGCTGGTAAAGAATTCCAAGTCCCATAGAGGCAATTCAATTAGACAGGACAGTGGGCTATAAACCTCTGGCTAGAAAATGATGTAGCTAAGTATGCATTTTTTTTTAATATTTTTTGTTCTCAAGATGAGCATTTTTAAAAATTGTTACTCCAAATCTGTGCATATTAATTTGAAGCCTTAGAAAATTGGAGATTCAAAAGTAGACTCTTGGACAACATGTTCAGAATCAATCTGGCTTCAAATAAAGAACTTCTTACATGATAAAATTAAAGGTAGTCTCTATGATCCATCTCATTGCAAAAGATAAATACTCTAGGGGGTCTTAGAAAAGCAGGATCTTAATGAGTCTTCTAGAAAACTTAGAGGTTCACTGTTAGAGCTTCTCCCTTTGAGCCAAGGTAGAAATTCCAGATGACTATTCTCAACAGACAGGCTCAGATCAAGTGGAAAGGAGAAGCGAGTTTGGAGTACTGAGTACTAACATTCATGAGTTTGGGGAACTGAGGTCCAGGTACAATGTTCTAGAAGGAAACAGTCTATTTGAAATCACTGAGTACCTAGTGAAGATGAATTTATGAAAAGTGATGTGGAAAGAATTTTAGGAAAAGACATCACCAACCTTACATTCTGGGTTCAAGGATGGCTTAGTGACATTTGAAAACTAGGTAGGCCTCAAGTCCCAAGTGATCCCCTAATATTTGCACTACAGATTCAAAACTTAATAGTGATAGAATGGAGAGAATATGCAAGGAAAACTTTTCAGTCCCTGAAAAAATTATTTGGGGAGCTGGAGACAACGCGGTCTCATGTGTTTTATGTAAATGCTCTACATGCCAATGAATTAAGTAGATAATCCTCTGACTCCCAGCTTTCAAAAGTGAGAAAGAGTAAATGAAAGCGGAAAGTTCCAGAGCACTGAGCAACATAAAAGCAGACTCTGTCGCTGGAAGCCCTGGCAGTGGAGCCATTAGGTGCTATGGCTGCTAACCAAATGGTTGGCAGTTTGAATCCACCAGGTGCTTCTTGAGAACTCTATGGGGTAGTTCTACTCTGTTCTGTAGGGTCCTGTGAGTCGAAACTGACTCCATGGCAGTGGGTCTGGTTTTATAGATTTGGCATCAGCTAACATCTTAGATCTGAACTATGGAAATGCTGAGAACATTCAAGTGAGAGGTAGTCCTGGCTCTAGAGACTACCACAAAGGAAACACACTGAAAGCCATGATACAACCCCCAAAAGAAACCCATGTTTACTGAAGTTACCTATTTCTTCCCTTTAGAATACAACTTCCTTCATGTCTTTTACCAGGGAAAATTCAGTTTAGGATCACTGTAGCCAAAAATGCCAATCTATGTAATAGTACTTGCCATGTCACTGTTTCTCTTTCTAGGCTAACTTCCCCCTTTTTGCTTCCTATGACCTCCCAATTTCCTGGTTTCTTATTTGCATTTAAAAGTGTGGGATAAGATAGGGTATAAGGATATTATTGTTGAAACTGTGAAGGATTTGGTTTTATGGCATTAGGAAATGTTGACTCCAAATATCTACAGTTTAAAAATATGAGAAACAAAGGAAAATGTGCTGGAAACTTCACAATAGGCTATCATGGTTAAAATTGGCTAGAAGAGTATACCACCTCACATATTCACTAGCTGCCACATTTTCTGTCTTTGCCTTACCCTATCTAGACCAAACAGTAAGTAACGCTGCACATGACGGTACTAAGTCTGTCCTGATAAGGTCCAAAGAAATGAGTATATTGTCCCATACTGCAGTCAGTCGAAACTGAGAAGTAGCTCACAGACGAATCACTTAGCGAATTCTCTGGCATTTTTCTCACGATTCTCTTTTCCATTGCCGAATTTATTCTTCAGTAACTGTGGTATTGAAACTTACGCTTGCAAAAGCGAGTGAGTTGATTAATAGGTATTTTATACATCTGGTATTTCCTCATAAAAGACTGGAAAACTTATTTCAATTATCATACCACCAACAAGGATGCAATCTGTTCACCAGGCCTGTTTACGAGTGGCTGCTTTGGGTAATGGCTGTTTTCTTAGCACGGGAAATGAAATATAATATTATTAAACAGAGATATGCAGAATGGGCTGTCAACTTATCCATCTTCCTGATGTTTATAGGCTTCATTTTTTAGAATGTTTATTTTATTTTATGGGCCCACATGTTAAAATATCTCCTATTTGAAAGGATCTAATTTCTTTTATTCTGGTTTTAATGTCCTTGAGTATTAACAGTCTCAAACTCAAAAGCAATCAGCTAAAGAAACCTGTGGTAGGTACTTTATTAATTCCATTCAGATAAATGTGCCATAATGAGAGAAGTAATAAAAGTGAACAGTTTATCTTTGCATGGAGAAAGGACCTGGTCCTTGCCAGAAGGAGAAATGATATTCATTTATAAAGGCTACCTATGATAATATACGGCAAGGGGCAGTGGACTCAACGAATAGTGTGTTGTTGTTCTTTTGTTTGAGTGTGTGTGCTTCAGGAAGACAGAGGCCAGGAATGTAGCTACTGCAATAAGATGAATGGAACTCAATTTTAAGGAGCTTTAATAAAATCATTTGAAAAATCCAGGTAGATCCATTTTCAGCTAAGTCTGACTTCTTCAGTATTTCATACACTTTCATGATGTCTTTGAGCAGTGGAAACAAGAAAGAACAAAGCTTGTAAAAGGTAAATATGGCTGTTCATGAAAAAATAATCCTTTTTTATTGTCTTCAGTTGAAGAGATGCCTCTAATTGTGTTCCTGTAGGAGATACAAAGGAACAAAAATCTCACACAAAAGGAAAAGAGTAGCTTTAGACTGCACAGACTACAAAACTCCAAAGGCTTCTCAGAAAATATAAAATCCTCTGGCCTGAAGAAAAGGATTAACAGAACTGGTAAGAGCTGCACTGTGCTGCCCCGTCGGGGGTTTCTCTGAGGGCGATTCAGTGGATACTCAAGCAATGACTGGCTCAGGGAAATCATTTTAGGATAAGACAAGCCCGCTTGTTAAGATATCCTCGCGATCACTTCTGTCCAGTAGAGATACAAGAGTCACAGATGTAATTAAAAAACTTCCAGTAGTTACAGCAAAATGGGTAAAAGGAAAAAGGACAGTTAATTTTAATGATCTGTCTTATTTAACCCATCATACTAAAATAGTATTATTACAATGTGAAATCAATACAAAAATCATTAAGTAGTCTTTGACTTTTTTTGTTTGTTTCATACCAAGCCTTTAAACCTGGTGTTTGGTTTGCACTGACAGCAGTTCTCAGTTTAGACCTGTCATATTTCAAGTGCTCGATGGCCCCATAAAGCTACTGGCTTCTGTATTGGACAGTGCAGTCCAAGGTTGTCTAAAATATGCCCTTTATAGAAAAAAGAGCCACAAGATGGGCCTCATTACAAATCAGTGCAAAATTGTCTTAGTGTAGAAATCAATGGCTCTTAGTGTCACCACTCACTTGGCCAGTGATTTAGAATAGATGCAGAAACATCAGAAGAACTTCTTTAACAGACTCTGGAAATTCATTTGCTTGTTTTTAATGACATGCTTCTTACTGCAGTCTTATTTTATACAGGAACATACATAAAATTCATTTTCTGTATTGACCTGGATTGAGACTTGTTTGAGTTGTTGAAATGAAATCTAAACTTATAATATGCTATCTGCTGATTAATTTCCATCTTTTGCACTGAGTTGACTCTATTTTAAAAAAAAATCATTCAACTTACAGCTTTTAACAATGTCAGAATCATAGATTTAGAGCTATTTATTCTCTCCTACCCAGAAAAATGTAAATATACATGATATAAACAACATTTTATATGTAATTCCACCTTAATGTAACTTCGTGGAGTTCACAGAAACACTGATGTTCAGGTTATAAACACTGATATATGGGTAAATAAATCACAAATATGGGTGAATTGTTAACTGTTGAACCTGTTCTTAGATAAAATATAGTCAAAAGTTACTAGAGCCTAGCTATATTTCAAGGGACTCATAAAATCGTATTGTCTTACATGACCCCAAGAGATAATTCTAATTATTCATTATTAGAATTTTATTCTTGCTTATAGTATATTTAATTCTGTTTTTTTACACGAACATTATCTCTTTTTTTAATGGCTGTTTTTGCATGAATATTTCTTATGAGAAAATTGAGGGAGGGGACCATTTGTTTTTCTCCTCTCACTTAAAACACACAGCACAACACCTGCCTAACTTAGATCAACTGAAGAAATGACTGACTGAATGAATATAAATGAACAATGGGAGTACATTTTTCTGCCTTTATTCAATAGTATAACAGAATCATCCTGAACAGACAATTCCATATTCATATGCCAAGTAATCCTCGGAAGGCCTTTGTGTAGTTTTGTATATACTATAACTCTGTGAAAGCATTATGTTATCGGCACTGGCATACAGCCCGGTTCATATTTAGTATCTTTTATTCCCTCTGAATTAACATGCATTACTCTTCAAATATTATCCATTTTTATTTAAAGCTCCTGTATCAAACTTTACATCTGCCCGTTACAATCCTATTACTTTGTGATTTGTTTGTCCCAAGGATCCATACTAGTATACTTTATTTCTTAAGAAAATATAAACTTATAATATGCCATTTTCCAGTATTTATGTTGGTAGTGGAGATACAATGGTGGACCAATCAGGTAAGGATTTTGTCCCAAGGATATTTACATTCTATTCTAGAAACATATAGTATACAAGTAAACACGTAAACAAATAAATACAAATTATGATCACTGCTGTGACAGAAGTAATCAGTGATGAGATAGTGTGTACCCCCAAATAAACCAAACTACTACCATCTATCAATTCTAACTGACAGCAGCCCTATAGGTCTGAGTAGAACTGCCCCATAGAGTTTTCAAGGAGCACCTGGTGGACTTGAACTGCCACCCTTTCGTTTAACGGACATAGCACTTAACCACAATGCCACCAGGATATCCAACCCAGGCATAGGAGAGTGATAACATTCTATGTAAGGATGTTAGGTAAGGTGTCTCTGAAAAGGTGACCCTTAAGCACAAGACATGAAGGATAAGAGCAAACAGATCTGGGAAGAAGGATATGAGTGTCACAAGCCACTAAGGTAGGGAAGAGCCGGACCCTGAAAAGGGAAGACAGAAAAATAACGGTTGCATTCCAGCCGTGATGTTGGAAAGGAAAATTGAACATCCATGTCCTTCCTGAAGAAGTAACAAATCAGACTGAGAAGAATGACAACCAGAGTGTTCCTAAAGCAGTGAGGATGGTGAGACTTCAGCTCACTTCTCTTGGTCGTATCATCAGAAAAGACCGACCGCTAGGAAAAGACGTCATGTTTGATAAAGTAGTAGTTGAAAGAAAACAAGGAAACCCTTGAAGAAATGGACTGACTCAATAGTGGACTCCTCTCCACAACCGACTCAAACGTACCAGTGGTCATAAAGAAGCACAGGACCTCCCAGTATTTTATTCTGTTGTACGTAAAGTCACCGTGAGGCCAAGTCAACTCAAAGACAACTGCAATAGCTTGAATTGCACCCTACCAAAGTACATACCATAGACTCTAACCCCCTACACCACTGGCTATGATTCCATTTGGACATAGGGTTTTCTTTGTTATGTTAACAAGCCATATCAGCAGAAGATGTGTCTTAAGTCTGTTAGCTCTGTGATATAAAAAGGGTTGACTAGCACAGAGAAGCATGCCAAAGGAGGTGAACATACATGACACGTGAAGATCCGCAAGGATCCAAGGAACAGACAGAAGGTGCGTGTAGGCTGATTGTGGGGAGGCACAGGACAGAGTCTGCAGAGGCTGAAGAGCTAAGGAAGGGCCAGGTCAGGGCATGGCCTGAAGGAAGTTGATTCCATGGGCATCTCAGTGCTGTAGTATGGACTTAGGCAGGTGAGTGGAATAATTTAAATGTATGTTATATAAACATCCTTTTTGGCCACTGGTTGTCAAAAGGAATGTAAAGTGGTAAGTGTACACAAAGAGACAACTTAAAAGGACATTGGTAAGAGATGGCATCTTAGTCAAAGTTGATGGCAGAAACGATGGAGTAATGTTAGCTTTGAGATATATGAGAACTGGCAATTAGGTTTGTGAATTCATCCTAGAAAAAGTGTTACATACCCCGATGTTGAATACCACTACAGTCACCTCCGCAGCACTCCCCTCAGGAAGCCATGCACCCAACACTAGCACCTAGTCCACCTTCAAAGCCCTTTTGGAACTCTTTTTCTGGAATGACCATCAGAGCTGCCATTGTATTACCCTTGATGTCTTGAATGTCATCCTAATGTCTTCCTTTCAATATTTACTTTACCTTGGAAAAAGAAGCAAGTCACTGGGGGCCAGGTCAGGTGAACGGGGAGGGTGTTCCAGCAGAGTTATTTGTTTATTGGCTAAAAACTCCCTTGCAGACAACTATACAGTTAAGCTGGTGAACCTGTCACCATGCCACTGTGTGCAATGGCCATTCCAGAAAGAGTTCCAAAATTACGTTGAAGTGTGAACTAGGCACTGGTGTCAGTGAATAGCTTGCCAAGGGAGGTACTTGAGCAATGAGCTCTGTAGCACTTAGAACAATTAAGTTCACGGACTTAATTGTCAGAAGTCATACAATGTAATGTTGCATTATGTAATTTGTTGGTGTTCTCATTCTCTGAAGTTTCCTCACGTATTTGATATGTAATGATATGCTTCCAACCTCCAAAGACAAATAAAGATCATATCTATAAAGACAGTGATAAGAAAGGTCAGTAACAATGAAAACTAAAACAAACAACCACAACAAAAGAGCTATACAGCTCATGGACACAACTGACTTATGATGGAGTCAGCAGAACAGTACCCAGTGTAACCAGGGGACTATCTGTATTTCACACAAGCCACCTTCAAAAGTTCATTATTAGGAAAAACAGAAGGAGAATCTTCTTCCTCCCATTTATGTTCTTTGACTTGAAAACAGAAAAGAAACCCATCCGTGAAATTTCTCATTTTGCTAAACATGGTATAGTTTAGAATAGGATGTCCATTTTCCCCAAATTTCTAATTAACTCTTTCTTCTTGAGATACGAAGTCAAGCTACATTAGAAAGGAAAATATTTTTTCTCTGCTGTGTTCTATCTGGAGCCCTGATGGAACAGTGGGTGAGAACTCGGCTGCTAACCAAAAGTTTGTCAGTTCAAGTCCACCAGCTGCTCCTTTGACACCCAGTGGGATAGTTTTACTCTGTCCTTAGAGATGTTAAGAGAGCAAATGGACTCAACAACATATTTATTTATTTGGGTGTTACATTTGAAAGAAGATAAATACAGTTCATATTCTGAATTGCACAGCAACATGGAAAAAATTTAACATATGCAATGAGTTGAATTCATTAAGTCTACCGGGTGTAGCAATTTAATGAAGCAAAAAAATACTAATTAAATTATTAAAATCTAGATAGCGAGTCATAATTAAAAAGACTGTTGCTATGCAACTCAGAGGTTTTGTATAAACAGTTTGCAAAAATGTGTTGGCTAAATACATTGTCATTTTGCCTTGACCTTTTGTAATCACACCCTTTCTCAATCTGTAAAATATATTTCTGAAGCTAATGTGAAATGGAATTCATGGATTAAAAAAACAAAAATTTATGATTTGATTGGGTTACTTCTTTTTTCTCCTCTTCAAAGATGAAGTGAGAGGCGTTCAAAATTCTAAAAATTGTGGAATACACATGGAAGAATTGCTGCAGTTCCTAAAAGCCTTCCTAATGTTTAAACATAGGGATACAAACTCACTGTTTTAATTTATTGTTATTATTTATCAGTGTTGTTGCACTTGGTGAGGAGGTCTTGGGCCCTGCAAATGTCTGACTACTAGCTGAAGGGCTGGAGGTTCAAACCCAAACAGATGCCCCTTGGAAGGCAGCCTGGCTATCTGCTTCTAAATGCTCAAGGCCTTGAAAACTCTATGAGGCAGCTGGACTTGGCATGCACAGGTCACCATGCGTCAGAATTATCAATATTTTGTTATATTTGATAACAAAATATAAGCATTGTTCATTAGACAGTGACTAGCAACAACAACACTTTGTGGTAGAGGGCAATTGTTTGTGTCAGTAGGTGCTGCTGAGTTGGTTCAAACTCATAGTGACCCCATGAACAACAGCCTGGTCTTGTACCGTGTCCACAGTCACTTTTACGCTTAAGCCCCTTGTTGGGGCCACTGTGTCAGTGCATCTCATCGAGGGTCTTCCTCTTTTTGGCTGACCCTCCAGTCTACCAAGCACGATGTCCTTCTCTGGGGACTGGTCCTTTCTAACAATATGTCAAAAGTATGTAAGACGCAGTCTGGCCATCCTTGCTTCCAAGAAGAAGTCTGGCTGTCCTTCTTCCAGAACCGATCTGTTTGTTTTTTTGGTGGTCTATGGTACATTCACCATTCTTTTCCAACACCACAATTCAAAGGCATCAATTCTTCCCCTGTCTTCCCTGTTCATTGTCCAGCTGTCACATGCACATGGTGCAACTGAAAATACCACAGTTTCGGTCAGGCACACTTTAGTCTTCAAGGTGACATCAACGCTTCAATAGTCCAACTAACACAGATAAATTCACTATGTAAAGATTATAGTTTTCCTAACATCAGAACTTATTGGATGGGAAATCTGTTTTCCCAAACTGTCAGAGGATTAAAAGTTTGTCACAAGCTTCAAAAGTTTGCAAAGTACCCCAGAAAATGGTCCTTGAAACTGCACGTAGGCCACAGAGTAGTTCTCACAAATGGAAGGAATGGCTGTGTTATGTGGGTTTTTAAAACATCTTAAAAATCCTTTCCTTCAACAAGATACTAGAGGCTACTGAGCAGGCATATGAAGTCCAAATATCTGAATAAGAGCTAAAACAAAATTAACCTCCCACAAGGACGTAAAATCCAAATTATTCCAATTATTTCAATGCTACAATTTAACTACAGCTGCAGTAATGTTCTGACTTAATATTAGTTGGAGTTTACCAGGCATTATCACTGAAGATACCCCAATCCTGCTCATAAGCCAAATTCTATAGAGTCAGAGAAAAATTTCAGTGGGGGGTTACTTAATTCTATCAGCTTTTCTATAGCAGCCAGGGAACAAAAAATATTGCTTCACAGATATGATACTCAAATATTTTTAGAGTGACATTTAGGAGCCTTTATCCTACCTTTGGAGCCCTGGGGTGCAATGTTTAAGAGCTCAGCTGCTAAGCAAGAGGTCAGCAGTTTGAATCCACTATCTGCTCCTTGGATACTCTGTGAGGCAGCTCTGCTGTCTCCCATAGGGTCACTACGAGGCAGAATCAGCAACAGGTTTGGTACTTTAACTTCCACCAGGCTGCCTCTATTTATCACTTCCTGTTCAGAAGTTCCTTTTCTGTACCTCGAAACAGGCATTTTTCTCTCTATGGTCATCGGGCTCATTACCAACTGCTGAGTTGCTTCAAACTCATAGTGACCACATGAACAACTGCCTGGTCCCGTGTCGTGTACACAGTCACGTTTATGTCTGAGTGTCTTGTTGCGGCCACTATGTCAGTGCATCTCATCGAGGGTCTTAACACAACTATGTGTTCAAAAGACAGCAGTCTGGCCATGGCTCTCCAACGGGGTGCCAGAGCATCCATGGGGCTGGCATGAAATCACACAGGTGCCATGAAATATGTTATAGTTTCAAGGAAAACACAATGACAACTGTTGACACTACAAAGGGACAAGCTCAATGTAATTCACAGTTGTAACATTAGATCACGCTACGTGACTTTTGATTCTTTGTCAACTTGGGTTTTCTGTGTGACTGTAATGGGAAAAAAGAGACCAATTTGGAATAAGACATCGTAGTGAAAACCCCAAAAAAAACAAACTCACTGCCATCAGGTCAATTCCAACCCATAGCTACCCTATAGGACAGAGTAGAATTGTCCCTTATGGTTTCCAAGGAGCACCTGGTCAATTCAAACTGCTCACCTTTTGGTCAGCAGCCACAGTTCTTAACCACTAAGGCAGCAGGATTTCCAGAAATAGGAATAGCAGTACATAAGTTGTATTTGTATTTTGAGAAGATGTAGGATATTCTCCCAGTGGTGAAAAGACTGCTTATTTGATAACAAAATATAAGCATTGTTCATTCTTTCAATATATGATTATTATTTTTACACATTATTAAGAATTAAATAATTATTAAGTGGTTGGGATCTAACCTCTTAATCAATGGACCTCTTAAGTATTTCTTTTGGCCCAGGGGTGATTTGAAAGAATTACTGAGACACTAAGGAAGAAAGGAAGTTTTGGAAGCTCTGCACCATGAAATGGGAATTCCAGAACTCTTCATTGTGGTCATGAGGAGTCTGTACATCGATGAAGAAGCAGTCATTCCAAGGGAACCAGGGGACACTGCATGGTTAAATAAGGTGTGTGTCAAAATTGTATCCTTTCACCATAACTATTCAATCTGCATGACAAGTAAATAATCCAAGAAACTGGACTAAATGAAGACGAACGGGGGCATCAGAATTGGAGGGAGACTCACTAACAACATGCATTATGCAGACGACACAACCTTGCTTGCTGAGGGTGAAGAGGACTTGAAGCACTAACCGATGAAGATCAAAGCCCACAGCCTTCTGTATGAATTACACCTCAGCATGAAGAAAACAAAAGTCCTCACCACTGGACCAGTAGCAACATTATGATAAATGGGTAGAAAATAGAAGTTGTCAAGGATTGTCTTTTACTTGGATCCACAGGACAGCAGCAGACAAGAAATCAACAGACATATTGCATTGGGAAAATGTTGAAAAGCATATATGTCACCTTGAAGACTAAGATGAACCTCATCCAAGTCATGGTATTTTCAGTTACATCATATGCATGCAAAAGCTGGACAATGAATAAGGAAGACAGAAGAAGAATTGATGCTTTGGAACTGTGATGGTAGAGAAGAATATTAAATATACCATGGGCTACCAAAAGAATGAGCAGATCTTGGAAGAAGTACAACCAGAGTGCTCCTTGGAAGCAAGGATGGTGAGACTACATCTTACATATTTTAGACATGTTGTCAGTAGGACTCAATTTCCAGAGAAAGACATCATGCTTGGAAAAATAGAGGGTCATTGAAAGAGAGAAAGACCCTCAATGACATGGGTTGACACAGTGACTGCAACAATGATTGTGGGCATGGCACAGGGCTGGATGGTGTTCTGTTCTGTTGTACAAAGGACTGCCATGAGTCCAAACTGACTCTACAGCACTTAGTAACAGTACTATGACACGGCAAAAACAATTCCAGTTGTAATTGGGTAGCTCCGAAACTGCAGCTTATGGAGCTAGCTATGTGTGTATGTCAGTCCTTAAAACTTAAACTGAAAAAATAAACTTTCTTTCTATTTTCCTTAGTGTTCACTGAAGATGGAAGAGAAAACTGGAGTCTGTCTAGTAAGCAAATGTAATTATTTTGCAAATATGGTTCTGTAAAATCACTTGAACATTTTTCCCAATGCAGATGTCAGAAGTCTTCAAAACATGCATGTTAAGAGCACTGTCTACAAACACTTACTCTGTTTCACACAAATAAAATGTTTTATAATCCAGTGGTTTAACCCATCTCTGAGTGACTTGAAGAGGTTGGCGCTTGAAGCGTCTGTTTCTGACACAGAAGACGTTGCCGTGAGCTCTCATCCCCCGCTCTGAACCCGTATCAGGAGGTTCCAGTCACTTGTTTTCACCCCTCCCCCAACTCCCTTATTACATTCCTTACAAGCCTTCAGAAACTCATCAACATTGATTCAATTTATACTTATCAGTTTGGCACTCATGACTTCCCATAATCTGACACTAACCTATTTTCATACCCATGTGTTTCTTGCCACATTCTCCCATGATCCCACACTCCAACAAAATGAAACTATTTCTTTGGTGAGCATACCTTATGCCTCCCTTTCTAAATACTACATTTTTAAAAAACTGTTTCTTCATCTAGAAGGCCTTACTCTATCAATATCCTCTTATTTATCAAAAACAAACAAGCAAACAAAACATGCACAGCCGTTGACTTGACCCTGACTTACTGGGACCCTATAGGATCCAGTAGAACTGCTCTGTACAGTCTCCAAAGAGTGCCTGGCAGATTCAAACTGCCAATCTTTTGGTTAGCAGACATAGCACTCAATCACTACATCACCAGGGTTTCCTATTTTATCAAAGCTCTGCTCAAATCCTGCTTCTTCTGCAAAGCCCTTTACACTTGCTCCCTGTCAGCTTTCAAGTCTTTCATTTTATTCTTTCACCTTTCACACATCACAGCTCTGACACAGTCTTTTTCTGTGTGTGTGTAATATGCTTGTTTTACCATGTGACTTTCTTACACTCTTTTGTAGCATTGTGTTTGCTTTATTAATGTCACAAATCTAGTATATCATGAACTCATAGCCTTCCACTGCTGTCTCAAACTTTAAATCACTCATGGAAAACAGTTGCATAAAGTAGAAACTCAATTAGTAGTTCTTAAATTAAATTGTAGCAGATTATGCTACAATTAGATGACGTTGTATAAGCATTGAAGGGGTTGGACATCCAGGATAATCTTCATTTACCAGGGGTGCTTGTACAATTTATCTATTAATCCTAATCTTTCTCCTATTATGTTTGTTCTTCCCACGAGGTCATAAGAACCCCAAGAATGTCTTTGAACAAGTTTTCTCTTCCAACCCTCAGCCCAAAGTTTGAAAGAACTTCAATAAACTATTTATCCAGACAGGTTGTCCTTAGTTTAGATCCATAATTTGTGTAAACACAATCATGGGTAGGTGTCTTAAAATATATCTTCCCAGGGCTGATTCAGGATGTACTAAATCTGAATCTTGTAAATAGACATTAACAATTGTCATTGCTAGTGTTAAACCAGCTTTTCTCAATCCACAGAACACTAATATCCAGGGAAGTGTTCATATAGTTTCCTACTACTGTAAAATAATTTGGGAAATACTTATATATGATTATGCACCTTAGAGATTCAGGATTTGTTGTGTTGTTGTTTTTAGATTCTGTTAACTCAGTTCTGACTCATAGCTCCCCTATTTACAACAGAAGAAAACACTGTCTAGTCCTGTATCATTCTCACAACTGTTGTTACACATGAGGCGACTGTTGTTGGGCCACTGTGTCAATCCAACTGATGAAGGCCTTTTTCTTTTCCACAGACCCCCTACTATACCAAAGATGATGTGCTTCTCGGGCAACTGATCCCTCATGATGACATGTCCAAAGTATGGGAGATGTCGCCTTGCCATCTTTGCTTCTAAGGAGCATTCTGGTTGTACTTCCTCCAAAACAGATTTGTTTATTCTTTTGGGAGTCCATGGGATATTCAGTATTCTTTTCCAACACTACAGTGATTCATGGGACCATATTAAAGGTTTTGAGAAGTCCTAAAATTTGCTTGATTTAATTAGCTTACTTTCACCCTTTTCAAACTGATTGGACTATGAAAGCCCCTTGGCTCATAATACTTATCAACTCTGCGTGCTCTACAAAGATGTGTTTAGGAGGTTTTCCTGCGACACTTCTTAGCCATCAGATTTTATCACAACCAATCTCTTTCAAAGAGAGAGGAAGAGTCAGTTAAAGGACAGTCTCAAGAGAAAACCTCTATCACAAAATATGGTGTATGTGTACGTGTGTGAGTCATAAGGGTGGTTCAGAGTCACCTGCATTTAGAGACAAAGGGTCTTTGATAACTGAAAATATCTCAGGACCCTTCCTGAAGAGGCTCAAACACTTCTTCTTATGTCACATGCCTCAACTTGGGAATCCTTATCTGTCTGTCCCACCCCAGGCTCCATTAGCCTGTTTTAGCTATAACGATCCTCGATTAACCCCTGTGGGTAAGCGGCTTTAGGTCCGTATCCTCAACAGTGGGATCAACTTAGCCCCCAGGATAAGAGCAGCTACCCCTGGGATACTCTTCTCCTACCTCTGGGCATGCTGCCATTTGAAGGTCAATCCCAATATGTAATCAAATGACCCATCTGTGTCCTCTCCAAAGTGTGAATTAGTGCAGATTCTCCTACTTCCCTCCCTCCCTTCAGAACAAATTGCTTCTGACAACAGTGAATGAAGCAGCTGCGTGTGTGTCTCTGTGTGTGTCTGCGTGTGTTTCTATAAAAGAAGGATTCTCCTACTAAGCCAGAATGTCCCCAGGCTGTGAAGGAGATTGAGCTGTGTCAACCAACCGTGCCTTATGCTCAATGGGGGAAAAAAAGGAATGAGGAAGAGAACACCTCAACTGAATTTATTATAACAAAGTTCTTGGGATAATAAAAGGCATCAGCTCAGCCCTGGAGGAAAAGTAGATTATAGCTCAGCTCAATGTCCTTGGCTAATGTTGCTTGACCCTAGCTCACATTTCAAACCTAAGTAAAGTCCTGTCAGTGGCACATACTGCCTGTTGGACAATTTCATCAGGGACATTGATTTCAATGTATTTTTGATCTTGTCACATGAATACACGTATCATTCAGGTTCAGCTCACATGTCCCTAATGAGCTGATTTCTTCTTTAAGGCATGTTCACTTCTGTGGTTTAAGGGAACTATGACACGCTCAGTTTAAATCCCTAGTTCTGTATTTCACGAACTGGGTGGGGAAGAACCCATCAAATCAATAATTTATTACCACTGTAAAGGAAAAGAAACTACTTGCAATTTTCTGAATGTGTCTTGCTTTGTGTATCTCTGCACATGGTCCCTTTTGCTGGAATGTTCCTCTTGCCTTCCCATATGCCAGAGGAGCATTTTCTAGGACCGCCACATCGTGAAGCTTTCTGTAACATTCTAAGACAGTTGAGCACCCCTACTTGGGTCCTCTGTTCTACGTGGTGCATACTTCTCTGCTTTCACTCGTCAAACAGCCAAATACTTGCCAGTATTTCTACCTTGACTCCTGCTTTGTGCTCTGGTGGCACGGTGGTTAAGTGCTACATCTGCTAACCAAAATGGTGGCCAGGCATTCCTTGGAAACTCAATGGAGCAGTTCTACTCTATCCTATAGGGTTGCTATGGGTCAGAATGGACTCCAAGGCACTGGCTTTTTTTTTTTTTTGGTTTTGATATACTTGGTACGTATGACAGTGCACAATGAACCTGGTGGTGCAATGCTTAAGCACTCAGCTGCTATTTGAAAGGGTGATAGTTATAACCTACCAACTGCTCTATGGGAAAAGGACAAATCCTATGCAGTGATTCTATTCTGTCCTACAGTGTTGCTTGGAGTGGAATGGACTTGACCACACACAACACAACGCTGACATGACATGACTGGCTTACAATAAATATTCACAAGTATTTGCCAAATTTAGTTGAAAAACAATCCAACTAATTGACTCTGTATGTTTATGAATGTTTGTGTCCCTACCGTTTAATTCAACATAGCTGTTTCTGAAAACATCAATCTAAAAGAATTTAACACTTTTAGAAAGCTTTGTGTACTATATCCAGGGTGTTTCATTTCACTACCTGGTTTTGATGGAAATGCCAAAGGAAAATGAAAAACAGTAGAGTTTTTAAAAATGCATAATCACTTTTTTTTTTTAACCAACTGAAACAAATAGAATAACAAATATATCTCTGAATTGTAATTGAATATATTTGCATATAGGAAACTACTTCAGGGATGTATCTACTCACAGACAAATTTAGACTTGTCAGCTTGTATACTGAAAGGTTAGATTTAGATGATTGTGACTAGCAATTAGATAAGGCAGAACAATATAAATAAAAATAAAAATTAAATTCGTAAATAAAAGGAAAAAAGTTTAACTCCCCTGGAATATGACACTCTTAATTTTTTAGATGTGGCTATGCAGAAGAGTCTCTTCAATGAATAGTCAATAAGTGTGTTTATTTATTATACATACCTATCTGCAATCATCACCAAATGACAGTACACCTGTAATAAAGGATGAAAAATGATGGGTGATAATGCAAGTATCCCATCTGGAAAGGACCCCAGTCCAGATGGATTTGCTAATGAATTTTATAAGATGTTTAACCAACCTTTGAAAAATATCCCAGGAATGTTTGATTACTTTAAATTACCAACATTTTTTGGAACTAATGTTGTGGGTTCTCAAAGTATTCTTTATAATTGCCAAGAAATTCTAAAAGCCAGAAATCTGTGTTTCTTAAGAACTTACATCTTTCACAAAAATGCTCAGAACAGATTTCTTACAAACTTCAGCCCAGTGATAAAATGTTTTCTTGTTGAAAGGGTATTTTTAGGTCAACCAGGTACAGAAATATCTGAGGTGAAACTCATAAAATTACCTTGCATTAACTTTTACTAACGCATTAGTAAATAACAGTTCTAAACATTTAATTTGTTACAGCAAATGTCAATAAAAGTGGTTCTATGCTTTCTCAATTTTGCCATAGAATAATGTGTTCTGTACAGACAGTAAACTAGTGGCTGATAGACTATGATTCGAGGATGGCCAGATAATACACTGTGGCCTAATTTTGCCCAATCAGATTGCTCTGTGCTTGGAATCTCACAATTAGACATTTATTCTTTTAAATAAAGCTCTGCTATCTTTAGAATTTTATTGTTATCTGCATAGCTGTTGAATAGTATACTAATTTTAGGAACGCAGCTGACTCTTGTCTTCATTGGGTTGGAAATTTCACTACAATGTTTCTTCAAATATAGAAATTTAGTGAAAGATAAAAAAAAATCCAGAGATTGACAGTATAAAAAGAATAAATTATTTTCAATCCCCTCTCGCAAGTTTGCTTTTAATGAAAACTTAGTACTCAGAGATGAGGTACTAAGTCAAAAAGAGATATTTCTTAATATAGTGTCATAGATTTGGAGAAAGTCCTGAGAATGGATGTAGAGTAAGTTGTTGTGGTTAGATGAGATCTAGTCGGTTCCTACTCACAGTGACCCTACGCACAACAGGATGAAACACTGTCGGGTCCTGTGCTGTGGCCACAATCATTTTCATGCTTAAGCCAGTTATTGCAGCCACTGTGTCAGTCCATCTCCTGGAGGTTCTTGCTGTTTTTTAAGGTAAGTAGAAGCCTACAAACGCATGGAGAGGTGGAACTTCATCTGATAGAGGGCAGCAGAGAGAAGTGATTACTCTGGAGGGGATTTGGGAGCACGACTGTAGGAGGTATGAAGTGTCCAGATGTTTTCGTGTCACTCAGACCTGGGAGACTCTGAGTTTCCACTTCCTCATTTAAAAAGAAAAAATGATAGTGCTTACTTAAAGTCTCATGAAGGTAAGATAACTGCCTGGGATGTAGGAATACACACATCTAATATTTTATTTCTTTTCCGTCTCTCATTCTTAAAAGAAGTACAGTTGCAGACACACTATTTTGATTATGCAGAGCATGATTTTCCTGACGTCACCCGTTGTGCCAGACACACTTTGCTACATCTCTTTGCGAGTCACAGAATGAACTCCAGTTTTCACTTGAAGAGCAGTGTGACAGGAAAAGTATCAAGATACTCATTTATAAAGTCCCGGGGACACACCACATCAGACGGTTCCCCGAGAAGTTAACGTTTAAGATAAATGTCTACCTCTTGACTGTAGTTGTTGATCATAATCATAATCAATATCAGGAGGGTCCATTTTTGAGTAATAGATTGTTATGAAGATAATTTTGTGTGTTTGTGCACGTGTATCGGTGTGTGGCCAAACCAGTTGCCATCCAGTCAATTCTGTCTCATCAAGTCATATCAAGTCCACAGAGTTTTCAATGGCCAAACTTTTTGGAAGTAGATTATCAGGCCTTTCCTCTGAGGTACTCCTGTGCAGACTCCCACTGTCTCCCTCTTGGTTAGCAACTGGATGCGTTACCCATTTTCACCAACCAAAGTCTCCATGTACATTACCAGCAGCAGTTTGTTCTAAACGATATATTCCATTGTATTGGTTATGATGCCAGAAAATAAAACTAGCTGTCTATTCTCCATTTCCTTCTATGAATGATTTAGGAAACACACAAAAATAATTCAAAAGACATAATATATTCATAAACTTCATTTAAGCATTCCTTTTTGTGACTTCTGTTTTGTAAAAATCATCATTTCTGCTGAAGTCAGTAACACAAAACATGGGATTTCACTAAAGGGTAAAAAGAAGAAGGATTTTTTTTTCTTCTGCCTTATAGAAACCAAGCCAAGCCAAACCAAACCAAACCAAACAAAAAACCCAGTGTCATCTGGTTGGGTCTGACTCATAGCAACCCTAGAGGTCAGAGTAAACTGCCTCTTAGAGTTTCCAAGGAGCACCTAGTGGATTTGAACTGTCATCTTTTTGGTTAGTAGACATCACAGTTAACCAACTACACTACCAGGGTTTCCTTTATACACACGTGTGTTTGTGTGTGTATGTGTGTGTGTGCGTGCATACAATGGTAATGATTAGGTAAGTACATATTTCTGTATACATGTTTATATGAAAACCACAGCGGTGTGGTGGTTAAATGCTATATGGCTAACCAAAAAGTCAGCAATTCAAATCTTCCCGGCCCTCCTTGGAAAGTCTGTGGTGTATAGTTCTACTCTGACCTATACGGAAACTCTGGTTGTATAGCAGTTATGTGCTATGGTCTGCTAGCCCAAAAAGTTAGATTCCTAAATCAACTGTGTGTATGTATTTACATACATATAAAAAGCCCAAACTTATTGTCATCAAGCCAATCCTGACTATAGGGACCTGAGGTGAAGAATAGAACTGCCTCAAAGGGTTTTCAAGGCTGAAGTCTTTATAGACGTAGATGATCACATCTTTATCCTAAGAAGCACCTGGTGGGTTTGAATCACTGCTTATCAGTCTATTGCTTTAACCACTGTGCCACATGGGCTCCTGCATTTTGTATCATAGGGAATGGTCCCCTTAGCTCTCTGGTTCCCTCTGACCACTTCAGTCTAATCCTGAAGTAATCGCATTTCATAGCATACTGCACTACTCTTCAAATACTTTTTTTTTTCTACTTAGGTTAATATATGTTAACATATTATGTTTTATTCTCACAAAGTGATAGACAGTACACTGTATTGTATGTGAGAGCTGCATTTCAGTCCTGTCAGTTCACATTTGTATAACATACAGAAGACATGGAGTTGTTTTAGCGGGTTTTTGTTTTGTTTTGTTTTTAACAATTACAGCGAACCCTGTGAGAGCTAGAACTTGTTTTGCTGGGCCTCACAAGTTTTCTGCCTCCGACACAGTGCAGTCTTACCACTTTCCTGTCATGTTAGTGGAAAGTACGTGAGTATTTCTTCTCTTACCAGTGTCTGCCTTACAGAGTTTCTGGCTTCCACAGGTTTTTGTTCAATTGGTTGTTGCTGTGATGTTGCCTGTTGGATTGTTCCCAAATTGGAACCATCATAAGTAGTGGCTTCATATGACTGGAAGACTTTTAGGACAGACAGACCTGTAAGGAGCTGTGTGAAGAGGGTCACTGTGTTTTTGCCTGGAGTGACAGGAAACTTATAAATAGGAAATATTCTCTCGAGATTCAGGAGTGTCAATTATTTCAGCAGGTATCAGGGAGGTTGTTTAGCGCTGAGTCCATGAGGTGGGCGTATGCATTAAGAGGTGGTAATGTGTCGCATAAATGGTTCTGGCACCTAACAAGCTACATTCTGACAGACACTAAATTGTATATAAATCAAAAAACAAAACAAGACAAACTCACTGCCATCGCGTCACTCCTGACTCATAATGGCCCTGTAGGGCAGATTAGAACTGCCCCATTGAATTTCCAAGGAGTGCCTGGTGGATTTGAACTGCCAACCTTTTGGTTAGCAGCTGTAGCTCTAACCAGCACAATACCAGAATTTCCAAACTGAGTATATGAGAAGAAAACAAAGAATAGAGAAAATCACAACTAAAGGGATAAAAATGATTGTTTTTGTATTTTTTAGTTCAGAAATAATTCTCTTGGACCGTACAACTTAAATATGTGGGACCATTCAAATGTATTATGAATTGAATTACGTCCTCCAAAAATGCATGTCAACTTGGCTCGGTCAGGGTTTCCAGTACTGTGTACTTGTGCAGTTAAGTACTTTGGCTTATAAGCAGTGGATCAGCAGTTTGAGTCCACCACGTACTTCTGCCAAACTCTATGGGGCATTTCCAGCCTGTCACACATAGGCACACTAGGAATCCCAGTTGGCTGGCAAGGAGGCTTTAGCTTTGGCTATTCAGGCTTATACTATGGCATAGTGGTTAAGTGATATGTCTGTTAACCTAAAGATTGACAGTTCAAATCCACCAGGTGCTCCTTGGAAACTCTATGGGGCACCTCTACCCTGTTTTATAGGTTCACTATGGATTGGAATTGACTCAATAGCACAGGGTTTTTAGTTGTTGTTATTAGTTGTATAGCGTTTTGGGATCTGATGTGATTATGCTATATGTTGCAAATTCTATTTGATATTAATGAGCCAGAATAAGAAGCAGTTATGTTAATGAGGCATGACTCAATCTACAGGATTAGGTTGTATATCGAGTCAATCTCTTTTGAGATATAAAAGATAGAACTGAGTAGAGAAGAAAGCAGCAGCAGAAGAAAACATCCTTTGGACCAGGGGTCCTTGTGCTAAGAAATTCCTAGAACTAAATGAATATTGATGATGAAGACCTTTTTTCAGAGTTGACAGAAACAGAAAGGCTTCCCGTGGAGCTGGTGCCCTGAATTCAAACTTCTAGCTTCTTAGATTGTAAAAATACAAATTTCTGTTTTATGAAACCATCGACTTGAGGTATTTTGGTTAGGGTCACACTAGAGAACTAAGACAAATGGCTTACATTTTCCTACTTTGTGTGACGGTTTAAATTTTTGTACATTGAGTCTTTGATTTGATTCTGGCTGTGGAAATGACCCTGAAGTTTGTTCCCCTATGTAGACAGTATTAATTTTAGGAAGATACATCTTTTAAACTTATCAAATACTAGCATTTTTGTTAAACTGACTTTCCACTTAACAGTTCAAAGACAGAGTAAAATGATCAAGTAATTTCTTGTTTTCACTTAGAAATAGTTGAAGAATAAATGTGGAGGCTTAAATCTTCAGTCTTGATCCAATTAACAGTTATAAATAAAGCCCAAAGAACCTGTCCAGTATGAAGTGGCCTGCACATTGAGGCAAAAGAGCTCCAAAAATGTGGTCAGGGACAGATTCCAATTATTTATTGTTTCAGCAGAGACCAGTTAGTACGTGACGCCTCTCAGTATTTTGGTCTACACTTTTCTATTCCACATTTGGATATGAAGAAACACTCTTCCACAGGGGATAATATCTGCTCTCTTACCTTGAGGTCACAATTTATGCAGCAACTCAATCTTCCCTTGAACTTGGTATGAGAACCAAGAAAATGCATGTCATGGAAGAATACATAGGAAAGCTGTTCTTTCTTTGCTTCATTTCCTCTTTATAATTGGACCTCTGGGCAGTGAAATAAGACAGAGTAGTTTGAACCGTTCTTTCAGTGTGAAGATGAGGTGCAAAACGTCACTTTCTGCTAAGGTTATGCTAATTTTACTTCCAAGATCCTGATAATTTCGTTGTACAATTCATCTTCTATAGTGAGCAACGTGGTAGATAACCCACATTCAGAATTAATTACCATAAATCAGAAGTATATTCATTGTATTTCTGTGAGATATTTCATTTCCCAGGAGGAAATGTCCCATCTGCAAATGAACCCTTTACAGGCTCAATTATACCTTCTCATTTCTTTTCTCTCTCAGTCTTGGCATAACGTCTGTAATTTAGTCTAATACATAGAGAGACAAAATGGCAGAGATAGAAAGAGGGGAAGAAGCAAAGAGGGAAAGAATCCAACTGCTAGCAAGTAAACTTAATTATCACTACTGATAGAACAAACAGAAAAATGACACTATTTCTCAAAACTATCTGCTTAGTTATACGTCTACAGCTGTCTTTTCCTCATGACCATTTGGTTCAACTAAGTGAACTCCATTTGAAATGTGTTATGGAACAAAGAAAGAAGTTAGACTGAGACTGAAAAAAAATAAAAAAATGGTTTCCCTTTACCATGAAATAAGTCTTGCCCATGCCAACACACGTCTCTGTAATTGTATGCCATTAATCATAGTGAATCTACTAAGAATGTATTGACCTGCCGTGATAAATAACCCATACTAAAATGTTCCCAGTACCTCATATTTCCTTGTTCAATATACTTACTGAGAAGGAAACTTTTAAGTGAGCAATAATTATAATTTCCTTCGCTATATTCAATCTTGCTTAGGTTTTGTGACTTTTCATAAACTGGGTCTAGCTCCATCTGAGTAAGTCAACCACAGTAAAATGTACTGGTACACCCCACCAGACTTCTTGGTGTTTTAAAATCAGTACAATAGTCCAAACAGTGACTCACCTAACTTTAGCTGATGCTCTTAGTTATCTAGGATTAGTTGGAGGAACTGAATATTCAATATGATTAAACCTTGTATAATCTATCCTCTTGGGCTTCCATTCCCACCTGCAACCTCCTGCTCCCTATGTCTAGGACCACAGTCATGTAGTACTAAGGTTCAGCTTTGTACAAGTACCACAGTTGAGGTAAAGAAGCTTATTGTTAGACATCTCGTGAATCAGATTTCAAGGCATCTTTAAAACTTTGTAATCCTACCATAAGTAGGTGCGTGCCATAGTTACAAGTTTCGTTTCTACCCTTCTCGTTTCACGCCCTGAGTGTTCTGTTGTCATTCTCCGTGAACTCATGAACCTAAGAGATCAAATGAAACAATATTAAAACATTAACCATTCAAATTTGCTGGTCCCTTCCTCCTACAGATGAAGAACATCTTCAGTAATGGACAGTTCAGGAATTTGAGAGTTCAAATCTTGGCTTCTTCATTAGCTAGTCATGTAGCCATTTAATATCTATGATGCTTGATTTTGTTTGTGATTGAATGTGGACAACGCCTTTACTACAGCACTTTTGAAAAATGTTTAGAACAGAAGTTCAGTAACTACCAGTTCTTTACCCATTCTTGGCTAAAACTAGTATTCAATAACATCAAGCTACCATAGAAAAATAGCTGTCAAATCTGATTCCTATCATCTTTGGCCAGAGGAGAAAATAAATTTTCATTGAAAGTCATAGAAACAGCATTTCGTCTTCGTATCTCATCACTTAAAATTTAATAAGAAATCTTTAAACATTTGCCATGACTAATTTCGAATTCATTTAGTTAATAACATATTAACACTACTCTTTTACAGTAGGAACCTTTCAACTTTTCATCTTCTTCTGTACCTCTATGTGTTTGGCAAACAATGTCTTAATTTTTCTCTTGTCTTAAAGAAGACAAGTCCCACTTTTCCTGGAAATTAAATTCCATCCTACCTGCACCATAAATTACTTCATCAGATTTCCCTCTATTTCCTGTGACAATTTCTTCTCTTCCGATTTCTTTTCTTCAGTCTGTAAAGGATAGTTTAGACTTACGAAACTCTGGTGGTGTAGTGGTTAAATGCTATGTCTGCTAACCCAAACATTTGCAGTTTGAATCTGTCGGGCACTCCCTGGAAAATCAATGGAGCAGTTCTACTCTGTTCGGTAGCATTGCTATGAGTCAGAATCACGTTCATGGTACTGGGATTAGTTTTTTAATCTAGCCTAAAAGTAACTTTTCTCAAACATGCAATCTTTCCTCTTTCCTTCATCACTACACTGTAAGAGTAGCCCCTTGATGGCCCCACTTCCTTGCCATCTCAAGGTTTTCTAATGACAATAAATTCTCACTTCTGCTCTAACCACTAAACAGCATATCATCTCAGCAGGTCACTAATAGTCATTCAAGCACTAAATGCAGAAGTTGCTATTGTTCAGACAACATCCTATTTCTGTCTGAAGGACTTGACTATCCTCCAGTTCTTTCTGTCCTTGTCTTTCAGGACAGCACTCTTCCCCGATTCTCTTCCTGTCTGTCTTGATAACAGACTTCTTTTCTTATGCGGGTTCACTCAGTGTTATCATTTCTTATAGCATCACTTTGGGTTCGCTTCTCTTTTGGATTCTCTTATCTCTCTACATGCCGGAACTACTCTGTCTGTGACCACCTGGTCAGAGTAGAACTGCCTCATAGGGTTTCTAAGTCTGTAAATCTTGATGGAAACAGACTGTCACATCTTTCTCCTAAGGAGCTTTGAATATGTAAATTTTAACTTAGCAGAAGAGTATTTAGTTACTGCCAGCTGGGCATCTTGGTCTTGGGTCTAGGTTATATTGTCCCTAATAAGGCACAGGTCATAGGACTTGAATCATCCACAAAGTTTTCCATAATTTTGCCACTATCATCCTTTCAGATCTCTTTCTACTGTACATCCTCAACTCTGGTACTATTGAAAATATCGGAGAACTCACAATGTCCATCCACACCTCTGTGTCTTTACATGCAGTATTCCCTCTGATGTGCATTTATTTTCCTAATTTTACTTTTACTTAAAAAAATATGAATTTCTCAATAACATTTAAATGAAACGTGGTCTATAGAGTCTTTCTGATTCCCCTGGACCGATTTAACTGTTTTCCTTTTTGTGATTCATTGGCTCTCTGTTCATTCTCTTAATTTAAACCTAATTGTATCTTCCTATAATTATCATTATGCACATCTATATTCCCTGTTGAACTCTGCAATCCTTTAAGGCAGGGGCTATATCTCATTCTTCTTTGTTATCTCGGCACCTAACACAGTGCTTAGCAAATAAATGCCTAATAAATTCTGAATGAAGAAATGTACCCAGTGCAATCTTCAAACTATTAAAAATATTTTAAAAAGGTGTTAACATAGCAATCTTGATGGAAATGTTTATGCACTGGTTCCACTTGAAAATAAACTAACCACAGCATCCCTAGTGATTATTAATTACCACCATTTAATCTTCAGATATTGCAATAATATATTTATAATTAGTGGTATAAAACTGTGGTGCTAAATTATATAATAGGGCCTTAAGTTTGTGGTGTACCATGTTGTAGGCTGCTTGATAATTTCTCCATCTTACATTCAATGAGGACTAGTTACATTGGTTATATATTGTTGTTAGCTGCTTGTGAGTTGGCTTCAAGCCACAGTGAATTTATTTACAACGGAACACAAGATTGCCCAGCCTTGTGTCATCTGCTTGGTCGCTGGTCTTTGTGACTTCATTGCTTTGACTGTTGCATCAGTTCATCTTACTGAGGGTTCCCCTCATGTTCACTGAGCTTCTGTTTTATCTAACATGATGCCTTTTCCTAGAAATTGGTCTTTCCTAATAAAGCGTCTGTAGCTGAACTCATGTCTTGCAGTCCTCACTTCCAAGAAGTAATCTGGTTGAATTTTTTCTAAGATCTATTTTTCCCTTCTTCTGGAAATTCATGGTATATTCAATATCCCTCACCAGCATCATAGCTTAAACGTATCAGTTTATCTTCTGATTCCTGTGTCGTTGTCTATCTTTCGCAAGCATGTATAGCAACCAAAGGACAACAGTTTGGCCAGGCATACCTTAGTCATCAATGTGACATCTTTGCTTTTAAAACTTTAAAGAGATGTTTTGCTGTAGGTCTGCCCTGAGTAATACATCATTTGATTTCTTGACTGCTGCTTCTATGGACAATGATTGTTGGTCAAAGTAGAATAAAATGTTGACAATTTCAACTTTTTCTTTGTTTATTGTGGTCTTGTTTAGATCCTAGGAAGATATTTATAGAGTACTCATTTGTGACAGAATTATTTTTAAAATGCACAGTCTTGTAATTTTTCTCTATAATTTTGGGACTCTAAATGTTTATAAATAGGTATGGTAGCAAAGAATAAATTACATTAATGAAGTAGGTAGTCAAAAGGTCCAAATTCTCCAAAGTCTTATGATTTATGGTAATTTTGAGACTTAGTAATGAAGTAAGATGTAATGTGAAGACTATCCCTGAAAAACGTGTTTGTATAAATCTGGTTTTAGAAGCAAGATGTGGCTGAAACAATGATTTTATACACAGTAAACAGCAGTTTAGGAAACAACTTGGGAACACCTCTATGGTGTGGGTCATCTGTGACAATTTGTTCTCAGGACACTTTGGAAAACCTGACTTTTTCTTTCCCATCTGCCTTCTAAATGCTGAAGCAAAATCTTGGGAAGCAAAGTGAGAACACCTGGTAGGCATCTAGAATGGTTAAATGTATCACAGCGTTTCTGTTAATTTTTTTTCTGTCCATATTGCAGTTATATTTTAGCATCATGTGGTCAAACAAAAGAAATGCAACACTGAGCTAGACGAACGCTTCTCATCCCAGTGTTCTGTCTCATAAAACAACTATCTTACTAAGCAATATTCTTTTCTGCATTGTTGTTTTGAAAGGTCATGCACATATTTCAAAATTTGAGAGTTACATGTGATTGCTAAACATCCTGAGAACTCATCTGTTTATTCCATTGAAACGTCTTTTCCACTGGTTTGCTATCTAAGGGGTAAACCGGAATTGAAGATGTTTGCTATAATTATCATTTCCGAATGTCAGCAAATATCATAGATCAAAAGATTTTTACATTGTTCCTCGACGGCACTTGGCTTGGCTTGGCTCCTAGTTTTTATCTTTTTAAGTTTCCAACTGGTAAAATCCTTTCTCAAAGAGATTGTGTGTGTCTGTGTACGTGTTCAGCATACAAATCATATAACCTTGTATTATACTATTTTTTTAAAGGCAAAGTCATTGCCACAGAGTCATTTCTGACTCATAGTGACTCTACAGGACAGTGTAGAATGGCTCCATCAGCTTTCTAATGAGCAGCTGATGGGCTTCAACCACTGACCAACCTCTTGGTTAGCAGTTGAGTTCTTAAGCACTGTGTCACTAGGGATTCTGTAGTATTATATTGTATTCAAATATTTCTATTATACTTCACCAGTCATAGTATCTCTATTCTTCAACTTTCTTAAACAATTTTTTATAAATTCTATCAACATAACTATCATAATGAGTACTTTAAAACCATGTACAAAGCTTACTATCTCCACAAGCACTAGCAAGCTTTTGGTCTTTACCATAGCATATCTACACATATCAGATTCATCTTTAGAAAATACTTAAAAGCAATTATGAAATAATCAAATAGTCAAATAGCATGAGTTTTGTACTTTTATTCCCATTTTTAGTTTAATTAAGGATCCTTAGAGCTACAGTTGATAACCAAAAGGTTGGCAGATCAGTCTCCTTGTAAGTCCTATGGGGTGGGTCTACTCTGTCCTATCGGGTTGTTATAAGTCAGAAACAACTTGATGGCAATGAGTTTGTTTTTGCTTTAGGTTTATTACACTAAGTATTGTCTGACAGTAAGACCTCAGGTACTCGAATTTCATAAGTTAGACGAATGCTTTATATTGCTTGGTAATCATTGTAATGGAGTGCACTTACATTATAAAATCATAAAATATAAAGTGAACATGAACAAAAAATCTAAACCCACAGCCAGTGAGTCAATTCTGAGTCACAGTGACCCTATAGGACAGAGTAGATCTTCCTCAGAGAGTTTTCAAGGAGAACCTGGTGTATCCAAAATGCCAACCTTTTGATTAGCAGCTACGGCATTTAACCATGATGCCTTCCCCTACCCACTGCCATCGTGTCATCTATGACCTTATATGATGCCACTAGGGTTTCCTAAAGTAGACCTACTGAAACCCTAAACCCCACTGCTGTCCAGTTGATTCTGACTCATATCGACCCTATAGGACAGAGTACAATGGCTCCATAGAATTTCCAAGGATCACCTGGTGGATTCCAACTGCAGATCTTATGGAAGCGGACATAGATGCCATCTAGTACACAGTTTAAAAGTTTGAAAACTACGAAGCTGTCACCGACAACCACACAAGTAGTAGCCAAGATGACTCCATGTGACACATTAGTTTATATACTTGTTAGCAGCAAAGTATACATTTCTTCTTAAAATTTGGTTGTTACCAACTTCTGAAGAAAGTTAACCAAGAACTTGAAAAGATGATGTGTACGGCACCCCTTTCAATAATGTTTCTGAAATATACGCATTTAGTTTCAAATACAAGTAATCATTACTCATGACAGTGCCACCATAAAACCAAATCAAAAGTATCGGTGACTTTTATTATATAATTAAAGGCTTTAAAACCTTACGCTTTTCTTGAAATATGGAGCCACACGGATGTAGCTCTTTTAAAATGAGAAATCAAAATGATTTCTCTCCTTACAATTAACTGCAAGCATAAAAAAAAAAAAATTAAGGATTTTGTGTTGTTAAAGATGTCACCAACAGAGGTGCAAATAACTTGGTTCCTTGCATAATTACTGCAAAACATCTTAACCTTTAGCTCTGGGAAATCATTAGAGATTTTGATTAGATTTTAACATACCAATAACATAAGTCAACTTTCCCAAACAGTATTCCTTCATAAAGCTGATTGTATAATATGTTATTAATTTGTTAATATTACAGTAAGTTTAATAAGCTCTAAAGGTTCATTGGTTGAGTGCTTGGTCACTGAATGAAAAGTAAGTAGTTCCAACCAAGGAGCAGCTTTGTGGGAGAAGATATGACAGCTGGCTTCCAGAAAGATTTATAGCCTTGGACACCCTATGTGGAAGCTCTACACTGTTCAGCAGTGTCACTATGAGTTGGAACTGGCTTGATGGCAACAGGTTATACTAAATTTGGGGTACTCAAGAGTAGGCAACTTTGATATATGTGTATATAGACATAGATGTAGTTATCCATCAGAAATTTCCTGATTTTAAAATCCATTCAGTTAATCTAATCAATGCTCTATGTTTACTCTGTGCGTTAAAATGTTTCCTTTTCTACAGAGTGTCCCAACCTACTGGGTAAATTAAAAAAAAAGAAAAGAAAGAAAGAAAGAAACCACTCAATGTATAACTAGTATCCCAGCTCCATAGAAATTTCATGGAAGTTTACATGCCTATGAGACAAGAGCCCTCTTCCCAGGTTAGAATAGAATGAAGGGATCTCATGACAAGGAATGATTTCAAGGAAAAAAGAAAAATCTTTCTATGTTGATACCAATAATCCTGTGTGATACCAAATCCTGTGTCCATCTGACATACTGCCACCACTGTATTATATCTAAATGTGTGTATAGTTCATTTTGTTTTTTTAAGCATTTCCTTGTTTTCTGTTGTGACCAGCTACTCCATGTCCCCCTTATAGACTTACTTTCTGAGTCCTGGAATCAATCATTTCTCTAAAGAGCTCCCAATCTTCTCAGTGGAGAATATTATTAGAAAACAATTGTGAGCACTAGGTGTGTTTAGTACTCTTAGCAATTGTTTCTAGGCTGTCACAGAGTACAGAGGAAGAAATGCGTGTGTACACTAACTCATGTGTCTATGCGTGTGTACATGTAACTATAAATATTTGTATGTACAACTATCTATATTTACCTTAAGCTTAACATGGGTTCACGTTTGAGGAGGAAATTTTTACTCAGCTCCCTATATTCTGTAGGGTAAGTGAAAGCTTAAAATTTGTAATTAAACAAGGCAACCAGGAATTTGAATAGCGATTTTTTTCAAATTAACTAACCACAATTTTGAAATGAAATATTATTCAATATAAAAACAGAAGACTAATTACAAAGTACTTGTATCCGTGAACTTTAAGAAGGCAAATAATGCCTCATTCAAGTTAAATTTGGCGTCTTTTTTATCTGATCAAAAACAATGCTCAGATATTTTAATTTTTTATAGATGAGTTTTGTGTTTCACAATGAAACACTAGGTGGAAAGAAAAAGAAACGTCATTCAAAGCAGATGTTAGTGGGAAACTATTGCAGTTCATTTAGACAAGTAAGACAGACATGCCTTCATCTTGAGTAACATTCTCTGTTGTGGTGCTCCCATGTGTTTGTCAGTTCACAGTGCTGTGGGGTTTGTGAGCTGCTTGGATGCCGGAAGCTATGCTACAGGTATTCAAACACCATGATGGACAGTTTCCGTTAAGTTCTAGACTACCGGAGACTAGGAAGAGAGGCCTGACGACCTACTTCTAAAAAGAATTAGCCAGTGAAAACTTTAGAAATGGCAGTGGAACACTGTCTGATAAAGTACCAGAAGACAAGTCCTACTGGGGATTCAGCCAATTTTGAGTAACAACAAGCAGCCTTTCATTTGCTGATGTAGCACAACTCAAAATGAGATGAAACAGCTGAAAATATCCACTGATAGTCAGAATGTGGAATATACCAAAATCAAACCCAGTGCTGCTGTGTCAATGCCGACTCATAGTGGCCCTACAGGACAGAACAGAACTGCCTCATAGAGCTTCCAAGGAGATCCTGGTAGATTTGAACTGCTGACCTTTTGGTCAGCAGCTGTAGCACTTAACCACTATGCTACCAGGATTTCTAATGGGGAACACACAAAGTATGAATCTAGAAAACTTGCAAGTTGCCAAAAATGAAGTGGAAGGCATAAATGCCAATATTTTTAGGCATTGGTCACTTGAAATAAATGGTATTGGCCATTTTCACTGGATAATCCTATGGTCTACTATGGTGGGAATGACAGCTTGAATAAGAAGAGTGTTCCACTCATCATCAAAAAGAGCATGTCAAGATCTATTCTAAAGTATAACAATGTCAGTGATAGGATAATATCCATAAGAAGACCGGCTAATATGACTTACTTTGTTATGCACAGGGTCACTGTGAGTCAGAGCTGGCCCAGTTGTGCTTAACAACAATATTGCGATGCTGTGATTAAGGGTTTTGTTGCTAACCAAAAGGTGGCGTGTTCAAATCCACCAGCCTTTCCTTGGAAATTCCTGCCTGAACCTATAGGTTGCTGTGAGTCTAATTCATTCAATGGCAATAGGGTTTTTGCCATTGAAAATAAGCAGCTTTAGTGGTACAGTGGTTAAAGCACTTAGCTGCAGTCAAAAAGTTGGTTTGAAAACCCACCAGCCTCTCTAAGGGAGAAAGAGGTGGCATCTGTTTCCAGAAAGATTTACAGCCTTGGAAATTCTATGTGGCAGTTCTATTCTGTCCTCTATGAGTCAATGTTCACTAAATGGTCTTAAAAAAAACACCGCAAGACTGCTGCCACTGAGTCAATTCCAACCCACAGCTAATTTTTAGGACAAAGCAGAACTGTCCCATAGAGTTTCCAAGGAGCACCTGGTGGATTTGAACTGCCAGTCTTTCAGTGAGCAGCTATAGCTCTTAACCACTAGGCCATCAGGGTTTCTTCGATGGTAGTGGGTTTAGTTTTTTGTGTAGTGAAAATACACAAATCAGTCTCTTATATTTATAAATCAGGTGGTGACATTAGATCAGAAAAACAGTGGACATTTTTAAAACATGTTAAGTAAAAATGAGTGAATCTTTCAAGTACACTACAGCTTCTTCTGTGTGACTTTTTTCCCTTGCAAATACAGTGTAACTGTCAGTTGTCTCACACAGGAATTATCTCTGTCACTGTTACATATAGAAAAATACCATCTTGAATAGCCATTAACTTTTGTAATATGTATCTTTTCCATAAGAGTTGCTCTAAGTTGGAATCGATGACTTTTTTTTTTTTTTTTAATACCCAAACAACAGTTAGATTTCAAGAGGCTAATGAGAATTCCTTATCTTTCTGCTGGGGGGCAGGAGTGGGAATAATTTTCTCTCAGGATAAGGTACGTTTCATTACGTGTCTAGACAGTACTCTGTGCTGTAAAACAAAGTCTAGCTAACCATTGGCGTTCCTTCAGAAGGACTGATGTTTGAAGTGTTTTCTTATTTTTTCATATTCCCCTAGTTTGAAATAGTCCCTCAAGCTTGTCCGTGACTCTCACACGCGATGGAAACTCGCCCACGGCTCCACAGAGTGACTCAGCATCTCCACTCCACTCTAGGTCCTGTCCGCCGTGCTGTTTGCAGGTTGTGAAGCCTACGTTATCAGAATATTGACATTCATGGCTTTACTACTCAGGAGATCAACTAAAGATTCTAGAAATTAAATTAAAAAAAAAAAGCCTCGATATTGCATGGTGCCTTCATTTTTTATTTATTTATTTTTGCAATGAGGACTCAGATGATCTCATTGGACACGTTCTCAGGTTTGAATTCAATACTTAGATTATTAGTCTACCAATCATGGCCAGTTAATGGGGTTTAGAGTTATGAAACAGAATAAATTCTATGATTAACACAAGGGCTATAAAAATCTCCAGACTGCTGGTTCTGCACCATGAAACTGTACTCATATTAGACTCCAAGTTTATATTCTGAGTTTACCATTTTGACTTTATGTCTCCTTGGGACAAATGTTCTTGTGTGACCTTTAATTATTGCACTGCCGGTGGAACCTAGGAAACAGACATCATTAGCAGCCTTGCCTAGATAATTAAGAAGTAAGTTCAGAAAGATAATTGCACCATCATTATCTCTCTTTACCTTCTGACAAATTAGCTTTTTTTTTTTATAATTGAGTTGACCATATGTTCAATTCTTTACAATTAACAATGCATTATTTTAACTTAGAAATTTACACACACACACCAGCTACGGTTGTTTCTTCCTCGTCATTGTCTACTTTTGGCAGGCAGCGGGGATGGTGAGGGCGGAGTTCGGGTTCTGAAGTCAGCGTCAGATCTGTGTTAAGCATTTATTTTGCATTCCTCTCCTGGGGTTTATGCCTATGTCAGTGAACAGACAGAAAAGTGGAGTGGAGAGGTCTGACGCTTTCCAGGGGCAGCTCTGATTGCTTCTGACACTTTAAATAAAGAAGAAGTTCTTGTGTTATCTTTCTGCCCCCTAACAGGTTCACAAAGATGAATGGAAACAATTAAGATATGAATTTAAACAACTTGTGCATTGCCTTTGGTTGTCCCAACAGCAGTCCTAAAGCAAATGCTAGAACAAGTGACATGGGAGGATCTAGAAAACAGGAATCTAACAGGACACCAGCCCTTCTAAAGCAATTAGTTTTAAAACTGTAAATTGGTGGCAGGCTTTAAGACTATAATAACTGTTCAGATCTCTGTTAAGAATACTGATTCCTGAATACATTTCTTTCTGAAATAGTTCTGCATGAGTTAAAAGTCACGACATGTTTGTCAAAAGAGCTAAAGGACCACCTACAGGGAAAAAATATTTGACAATTACTTGTCAGATTGGTGTCTGATCTCTATAATCTACAAGATACTGCAAAATATCAACAAGAAGAAGGTAAATAACCCGGTTAAGCAATGGGCAAAAGAGATGGACAAACGCTTTACCAAAAAGGACATCCAGGCAGACAAAAGACGCATGAGGAAATGCTCGCAATCATTAGCAATCAGAGAGACCTAAATCAAAACTACAATGAGATATCATCTCACTCCAGCAAGGTTGGCCATGATCCAAAAAACACAAACCAACAAATGCTGGAGAGACTGTGGAGAGATCAGAACTCTCTTGCACTGCTGTTGGGATTGCAAAATGATACAACCTCTTTTGAAAGCCATCTAGCGCTCTCTTAAAAAGCTGGAAATAGATATACTATTTGACCCAGTAACCCCACTGCTCAGAATATGTCCTACAGAAACAACGACAGTCACACAAACAGATACACACACACCAATGTTTATTGCAGCACAGTCCACAATAGCAAAAAGATGGAATCAACCTAGATGCCCATCAACAGACGAATGGATAAACAAACTGTGGTACATATACTCACCTATGCGTGAAAAAGAACAATGATGATTTTAGGACGCATGTCACAACCTGGTTTCAATTGGAAGACATTATGCTGAGAGAAGTCATTCAGCAGCAAAATGACAAACACTGTATGAGATACCCACTATAAGGACTCAAAAATAGACTTATGCACACAAGAAAAGACTTTTTGATGGCTACAAGAGTGGTGAGGGAGGGAGAGGGTTGGTCATAGATTAGTTAATAGAAATTTGGTTAGGTAAAAGCTGTGACAGCACACAGTAGAAAGTAGAACAACTTAACTGGACTTCATCATAAGCTGAAAGTTCTAATCTCAACCCAATATTGCAGTGATAGAGTAGCAAGGGCAGGGTCTGGAAATCATGCTCTTTGGGGATATCAGGGCCTACTGCCATAGCTAGCCTACTGCTAAGAGCGTCTTCTATATCCCATATTGGTAAACGGTGTCTGGGGTCTTAAAAGCTAGCAAGCTGCCATCTGAGGTACACCAAATCGTCCCAGCTCATCCAGAATAGACGATCACTGAGAACAACAAAGACACGAGGCTAAAAAGTGCTTAGGAGACAGAAGGACCTGTGTGAATGGGAGACTGTGTCAACATGTGACCGCAAGAACCAGATGGTGCCCGGCCACCATCAGACAGCTGTGGTAGGGCACACAATGTTGTGTCCCTGCAGTTACATGAGAAAAAGAGGGGTGCAGCTCAGCAACTCTACTAAAGATGACAATTTATGGTCCTGTGATATCCTGGGAGCATGGCCACTAGACCTGTTGCTGCCTTTGACTAGAAAATACTACTGAGATCAACTCTTCAGACAAAAAAGGACTGGACTTGGGGACACAAGGTGATCATATGGTTTGTGTACTTTATGGTTCTATGCGTTGACAGGATGCCATTCTACTCATCTCTTTTTAGAGGGGAGAGAAGAAGGTGGAGAGGAGGGGACTGGAGATTGTTAAGAGGATATTACAAGTATAGAATGAAAAGAAGGCGTGTGCTGTCACTGGGCAAGGAAAGCAGAAGTAGCTGAAGACAGGTGGCATGCAAAATTAATTTGGATTGTACACTTCCACTTAATCACAATGAAAAAAAGAAACAGTCACCATATGTTAGTTACTACTTCTGGCTTCTGGCTTTAATGGCATGGGCCAATTTCAGCTGCCCCAGGCTTTCCAAATTTCTCTGGAAGTTGTTCCTTCACTTTCAGTTTCCTGCTATTTTCCAATAGTTATAAATTCATTGCTGATTGCAAGCCTAGAGTCAGATTAGCATTTATGGTTAGGAAGCATAATGAAACTATCTTTTCCCTCTCTTTTAACTCTTTACAAGAGAAAACAGAGAAAGGCATATAAACCTAGCTTGGTGAACAAGTGACTGAAATGAATGAAAAGTCAGAACTGTGGCAACTTCTTGCTTTCTTGTAGCATCTCAGGATGAACTCTGTTCAATTCATGACATGAATTAAAAAGACAACATAATGGATACACAAAACCCCAAATACAGATGTGCAAGCTAACCAATATTTGTACACACTATGTGTTGTTGAGTATTGAACAAAAAAGTCTTATCGACTAGAAGAAGGAATTGCTTTGCCTAGTTTTCCCAGAACTATACAGAATGTATTTGACCCTGATAATAAATTTCTAGTGTTTTTATGTTGTTCGGTGCAGTTCAGTCCATTCTCACTGCTAGGGACCCAGTGCCAACAATTGTTGCTGTGTTGGCATTGTTGCAGCCACTGTGTCAGTCCATGTCATGGAGAGTCTTCCTCTTTGTCACTGATGCTCTTCTTTACCAAGCGTCAAGCCCTACCCCAGGGACCGGTCCCTCCTGATAGCATGCCTGAGTTACATTAAATGAAATCTTGCCGTCTTTGCTTCTAGGGAACATTTTGGCTGTACTTCCTCAACCACGCTTTTTCTCCTGCAGTCCATGGTATACTGAATATTGTTCACCATCACTGTAGTTCAAAGGCATGAGTTCTTCTTTGGTCTTTCTTATTTGTTGAAGCTTTATATGGGAAACTCACTTGGACTGTAAACTTGCACTTAAAGCACAATAAAATGTTAAACAAAACAAATATACTGGTTCCAAATGGATGTAGCTTTTACATAGATACGAAGCAATTTGAAAATGGTGGCTTGGGTCGAGCCCATCTTAATCCCAAAAGTTACGTCTTTGCTGATTGACACTGTAACCAGCTCTTTTGAAGCAGATTTGCCTAATGTAATACAGTATTTGATTTCTCGGCTACTGCTTCTGTAGATGTTGACTGTAGATCTTTCTATGTAAGAACTGGAAACTCATTAGCATGGACTTAAAATTTACTAGATAACCTCATTATCATAAAAGACAATAGCATTCTTACTGATGGTTGAGTGGGGAAAAACACTGATCAAAATGTTCATCACTATTACCATTGCTAAGTTAGCATGACTAATATATCTGCATCTACAGTGCTAAGTTTACAAATCAAAAGCATAGCAATCCAATACATTTAAAATAAACTTTCTTTTTTCACCATAGCACATGCTCAAAAACATGTATTTACTTATTAATGAAGTGAAAAGTACATTATCTTTGTGATTCTTTCTCAAGAAAAGAACTCAATCTTAGATCAGAGTAGAAAGAATAAAATTGAGTGCTTGAAAGCTACTATTCAATTTTCTATCACAGCCATAACAAATTACCACAAACTTAGTGTCCTGAAGCAACGCAAATTTGCTATCTTACAGTTTTGGGGTTCAGAAATCCAAAATTGGTTTTCTGGGGCTAAAAGCAGTGTGTCAGCAGAGTTACGTTCCTTTTGCAGGCTCTAATAGAAACTCTATTCCCTGTCCTTTCCAGCTTCAGTAATCTGTCAACATTTTTTGTTTACAACTGTGTGATGCTGGTCTCTGCTTAATCGCCACACCTTCGTCTCTAAGTCTGATACTCTTAGCCCCCTCTTTTCCTTTGAAATACTCTTATGATCATATCAGACCAAATTTGATGGTAGATAATAACCTCCTCATCTTAAAATGCTTAATGTAATCACATCTGCAAAGTCCTTTTGGCCATGTGAAGTATCGGTAGTCCTTATCGACAACAAAGTCAGCTGCAGATCAGTTCTGATGTAAGCCAACTGCCCCATTTTTAAAATCTTCATAGTTGTTGCATTTTATTATCAGTATATTTACAAATTTGACCTTTATTTGTCTTTGGTGGTTCAAAACATTATATATAAAGTTACAAGTGGGATGACATCAGTAAATTAAATATGCTGCAATATTGTATGAAGTTCATGTTACTAACAACAAGAAATGAAAAAAGAAAGGTTGATTGTAAGTGCAATTTATCTTAACCTCAATATATCCTGTTTGGGGGACTACCTATAGCATATTCATAGGTTCTAGAGATTTGGACATATGCATCTTTGACAGGATGTTATTCCAACAGAGCTGCATTTAAGAGCAGTCTTTCTGCTATCTCTGCTTTATTTAATTTCCTCTCCCATTCTCTTACAAAAGTTGCCTTCTAGCACCAGCAGAAGGAAGATAATGGAACACAATGCAATGCCAAGCAAGAGTAAAATTTCTCCTTCAGAGATAGTGGTTCCAATGAAGGATATCAAAGGAAAATATGAACCTAGGAGACAGAAGGGGGCCAAATAATAGGGAAACTACTCTGGGGGTCAGTTCTACTCTGGCCCCTAGGGTCGCCATGAGTCGGATCCGACTCGACGGCACTTGGCACTTGGCTTACTACATCAGTGGTAGACCAGAACGAGATGGTGCCTGGACATCAGCGATGACTGTTCAGACAGTGACCACAGGAGACAATCCATGAAAAAGTGGGAGGAAAACAGGAGTGTAGATCTAGAACTCTGTTTGAAGACCAGAGTTTATGGTCTGACATGCCAAGAGCACATTCTCTGAGCTCTCTGCTAGCTGAGAGCTGAAACCAGTATCAAAGCCTACTCTCCAGGTAGAAATTTGACTGGACTATAAGACAGAGAGTGATGCTAGTGAAGTTTGTGCTTCTTGGCTTAAAGGTATAGAGGAGACTGAAGGAGCAACAACTCTCTAGAGGTGAGATGGGAGGGTGGAGAGGCAGGAACAGGAGTTGGTTGGATGAATAAGGGCAGTATAGAGAGGTAAGGAGGAATGTGGCATCACAAGGTTGGGAGAGCAGTTGTGTAGAGATATGTGCATGAAGCTTTATATGAGAAACTCACTTGGACTGTAAACTTGCACTTAAAGCACAATAAAATGTTAAACAAAACAAATATACTGGTTCCAAATGGATGTAGAGGCAGTCAAACATGGAATCTTAAAATTCTACTACTTTTTACAACGACCAATGTTATAGAATTTTCTTGGCCAACATGGTAGCCTCTCATGACTTATGGCTATTTAAATTTTGATTTAAATTAATTAAAATAAAATTAAAAATTCAACCTTAGTTGCCCTAACCTGTTGGCCCATTGCTGTCTAGCCAATTCCAACTCACATAGTTACCTAGCATATTTTATTTGATCCACAGTTACGAGCAACTATGGCATTTTTATATACTAATGTAGAACACTGCCATCACTGTGGAATGTTATACTGAACATCACAGCGGTCAAATGGAGATTTAAGAGTACTGATTCTTAAGCATAGTAAGGTACCATTGAGAAGTAGGTCAAAAAAGAACAAAAGGAAGGAGAATGAGGACAGGATCAGCTTCCTGAAGTCATAGAGGGTTCCACATTCAGAAGGGCCAAGCACATACACATCACTATATTACACAGTGACATCGTAGTTAACCTAACCTTCAGTTCCAATAAGAACTTTAACCTGAAAGGAGTTTGAGCGGATTCATTATGTAATCTTTTATGAGGTTCATTCTGATCAGCTATTTAACAGATACTACATGGTACCTAGAGCCATGGTGGTGCAGAGGTTAGGTGCTCTCTTGCTAACCAAAGGGTTGACAATTTGAATCCACCAGCGGCTCTTTGGAAACCCTACGGATCAGTTATTTTCTGTCCTACAGAGTCACCATGAGTCAGAATTGACTCAGCAACAATGGATTTGGTTTGGTTTGGTATGTTATTTAGTAGTTCAGTAAATGCCTTAAAACAGTTTTTTGTTGTTGTTTGTATACAATATTTGAGATGTATATTTATTTAGGGATCCTTTCCTAGGAAGCTTTACTTTATTTCTCAAGAATCAATTCTCCTGACCTCACCCTAGGTAGCATGAGAGGCCTGCCCTAACTCTTCATTTATGTTAGCTTTCTTCCAGGCTAGAAAATGTTCTCTTAATTCTAACACTTCTGATTCAGCTTCTGTGATTCCTTAGCCAAGCCAAGTCTAATATAGAAGCCTGCCTGAAATGCATAAATCCATGCTATGCTGAATTTACATGATCTCCCACGTAATGATGACCAGCGAATGACAAGGATGTCCAGTGGTTGCCTCAATACTTTTCTAGCAGTTTTTCATATCCGCTGAATTAATTTATTCCTACTACCTACTGCTGAGCTCCTCTCTCCCTAGCCACTGTCTACCCTAAAGGTCTGCCTAGTTCTGAGCACAAAAACTAGGCACTGGCATCTCCTGGTCCTATCCATCCCATAAGCGATCAATAGTGACAAATCAGATTATGTGGTGAAATCTGAAAGGCAGGCATAGATTCTTAGCAGTAAATTTTTGAGTAGAGGCAACATGCTAAAAATCTTAATTTTTTTTCCAGTAAGTATAAGAAGAAGAAATATTAGAAAATTTAAGGTAGAAAGATGTGATCACTAGATTAATAGGAAGATGATATGATCGTAGTTTGCTTTGGGTGTTGGCAGTAAGCATATATACAGTGCTTACTTTTCATCATTTACAGTTTTAGTAATATTATATATATCATGTAATTCTGACACAGTCCTATAATTATTCTTCTTATCACCATTTTATAAGATTTAAGGGGTATTTTAAGGTTGATAGGGGCAAATTCTGGAAAAATGCTTGGTACATGGTAGATGTGATTAAACAAATTAATAATTTAGAAAGTGAGAGACAATGGATAAATAAAAGACAAATCTAAGTTTTCAATCTTTAAGAACTGACAGAGAAGTCACATACTGATAGGATAAAGGTGGTAAGGAATAAAGTTTGGATTTGAACAATTGATAACTTTAGTATTCAACATGGTATTACTTTTAAAAGACAAATAGAGTGGAAAGAAAAAATATATATGCACAGGTTTTAGGTTTTGACTCTTCTGGGTCACCGCACAAAGTATTAAATACTCTTTATAGTTGAGACATAGTGTTTAGGGGATATGTCTGTCGAGCAAAAGGTCAAGAGCTGTTCAAATTCACTAGGCACTCCTTAGAAACTCTATGAGGAAAGTTCTACTATGTCTTATACGGTTGTAATGAGTTGGAATTGACTCAGTGGCAATGGGTTTGGGTTTTTTATTTTAATTAGCAAACACATTTAAGTTTTTTATATTAAGAAAAATAGACTCCTTTCTGTTTTATGCTCATTGGAATGGAAACGTTTTTTAAGCTGGGATCGCTGGTGGTATTAATAACAGCCTTCCTGTCTAATTATATTTTATACATTTTTGTTATATGCAAACTTACAGTGGATTCATATTGAAGAGTTAATGGGATATATGTTAATTGCTAGGATTGTTTCTGATTCTACAAAAGGTACATTTTCTTTATAAACACTTTTTAAAAACCATCTTTATTTTCTTGTGTACACTGTAAGTTTTATATCGGATAGAGGAACGATGATAAGAGCCCAAAGCTGGAAAAGGGCAAGATATTGGCTGAAAGAGTCAGGAAAATTAAAGCAACATTTAATTACAAGGTGTCCAATAATGATGTTCACTGACTTTTTTGGAGGGTTGTGTAGGGAAGTTGAAGTATTTTGCAATTCTGCAAAGATTATGATAATCGAATTATCAGAGAAGCAATAGTGAAACTAAAGCAGGCAGGAAAAGATAAGGATTATCACAGAAAGACAAGAGTCTGAGGGGAAAATTCCCTGAGCAGTGGGCTGCCTATTTAGTTCTCTGCTTTCTCCGAATTGTCCTGAATTATTTACATACTGTGTAATTAGATGCCAAACCATTAACTATTCAATGTGAGCCCATTATAAGTTTGTATATAACAAAAATGTATAAAATATGATTAGACAGGAAGGCTGTTATTAATACCACCAGCGATCCCAGCTTAAAAAATGTTTCCATTCCAATGAGCATAAAACAGAAAGGAGTCTATTTTTCTTAATATAAAAGACTTAAATGTGTTTGCTAATTAATATACTTTGACTAAGCTGCACAGTTCCTGTGCCAATTTCATTATTTCCCTAATTATTTCAGGTTCTACTATAATTATAATATAGATCACGACCACTGGCAGATAAGGATTATGGATGGTGAGAAAAACTAATTGTGTCTGCAGCAAAAATCGGGAGGGGTGCAGTAAATCCAATTAGAATAGCAAACTGATTCATCAGCTATATAGTGTATTAATTTTGATAATGTACACTTAAGATTTTGTAGTTCAATAGTAGTTAATGAGTGAAAAATAAAGCATGTAGAAAGATAGATGCACAGCAGCTGTTCTTAATCATGGGTGATTTGGGACCTCAGGGGACACGTGGTAATGCCTTTACTGTCAAGACTTGATGGTGGGGGTGTTGCTACTGGCATCCAGTAGATAGAGGCTAGTGATACTGCTGAACATTTAGGACAAGGGATTATGCCATCTAAATTGTCTACAGTGTTGGTGTTGAGAAACTGATAAAGGGCATGTAACTCTTACGGATGTTTATCTTTAGATTTTTTTATGGGGCTCACTCATATATTCACATGAATTTCAGATTATCTATAACAAATCTTAAAAGAACCTCTCCTCACATTTGAAAGGTCACATGGCAAGATCGTCCCTACATGTCTTAATAATTATAAAACGATGAGGTCAGTGACTTCTTGTTCAAAGTATTTTTGCTTAAGGAGAATCTCTATCAAACGAAATTTGAACTGAAAGAAGAGTAGATCTTGTTTCATCTACTTTTTAATTCTAACTGCAATATCATGAGTACAAAAACTGGCCCCACAGCAATTTGGGAGAGAAATTGGAAGTAAACTCATAAATAAACCAAGCTCCAACCTCTTCTTGGGAGATACAGGTCCTTTGCTCCATCAGTTTAGAGGTCTGGTTTTCTGGTGTTGTGTGCCAATTTGTGCCAGTAATAATGTAAAGGCATTTAACTGTGTGGATTAGAACAAATTATGAGTAACAATAGCAAAGAATAAGAGTTTTGAATTCTTAGTAGTGCTGATGAAGAACCTATACACAGATCAAGAGTCTCACATTTGAACAGAACAAGGTGATATTGTGAGATTTAAAGCCAGGAAAGGTGTGCATCAGGATTGTATTCCTTCCCCACACCTATTTAATCTGTATACTGAGCAAATAATCTGAGAAGCTATACTGTACAAAGAATAGGGCATCAAGACTGGAGCAAGACTCATTAAAAACCTGCATTGTAGAGATGACACAATCTTGTTTGCCAAAAGTGAAGAGGACCTGAACCACTTACTGATGAAGACCCAACACCGCTATCTTCTGTATGAATCACACATTAATGTAAAGGAAACAAAAATCCTTCCAGCTAACCCAATAAGTGACATCAGGATAAACACTGAAAAGACTGAAGTTGTCAAGGATTTCATCTTACTTGGATCCACAATCAACACCCATGGAACCAGTCATCTAGCAATTCAAGTACACATTATATTAGGCAAATCTACTGCGAAAGACCTCTTTAAAGTGTTGAAGAGAAAAAAAATGTCAATTTGAAGATTAAAGTGCACCAGAGTCAGCCATGCTTTCAATTGCATCATATGCATGTGAAAGCTGGGCAATGAATAAGGAAGACTGAAGAATTGATGCCTTTGAATTGTGGTGTTGGAAAAGAATGTTGAACATACCATGGACTGTCAAAAAAAAAAAATCTATCTTTAAAAAAGTACGGTCAGAATGCTCCTTAGAGGCAAGTATGGCAAAGGCTACATCTCACGTCCTTTGGGCATGTTACCAGGAAGGACAAGTCCCTGGACAAGGTCATCATGCTTGGCAAAAATAGACAGTTAGAGAAAAAGAGGATGCCTCTCTATGAGATGCAGCAGGATCCTGGCTGCAGCTATGGGCTCAAGCAAGCAATCATTATGCAGAGGTTGCAGGAACAGGCAGCGTTTTGCTCTGTTGTACATAGGATTGCTATGTGTCTGAACTTACTTAACAGTACCCAACAACAACAACAACAGTGATAACGAGGAAAACTACAAAAAGTTGGTTAGTTTTGTCATTCTGAATTCCTCTGAAGCACGTATTTGGTTTTGAGTGAGAAAAGAAAATTAAATAACTATTCAAAGGGGTCAGGACTCATAGGCTTGGTCAAAGTAGTATACCTGACTATTAAAATAGTGTCTCTGTATGTTATATCAGCATTTTCTGTTTCTCACATTTAAAACAGCTAATTTTGTAACAAAATTATGTTGCAGTGACTCCTCAGTAATTCTCTCAATAGGTTATTCATTATTTAAAAAAAAAATCACCTTGCCAAATGAAGAAGCCTGCTGTGATGTGATATGTGCATTTTACTACATGTTTAGAATAAGTTTACCATTTGCAATTAGGACCAAGAAAAATAGAAGCAGTCCAATATACGGATAAAAACAAACCCAAATGCTATGGATTTCAGCCGAAATTTTAATGTAGACAGAAGAGTAGAAAGTTCCAAGTGCATATTCATGTTTTCTTTCATACCTGGTGCCTTGAGGTAACCCCAAAGGAAATCAAAGACAGCCATATGATTGCCAAGGTCTCAGAGGGACAGTGGGAAGGCTTTCTACAATATAACAAACACATTAACAAAATTGGGTCTTGAGTGCCCTCACTTGTACATTACCTAATATATGAAGTTCCATTGTTCTTCCGATCGATTCAGTTTAATTTCCCTCTAAGGAATATTCGTAAATAGAAAAAGACAGACATCACCAAGGATCTTATAGTGCTCAAGGAGTCCTAGTGGCGCAGTGGTTCAACACTTCACTGTTAACTGAAAGGCTGGCTGTTGGAGCTTATCAGCTTCTTTAACAGGGAAAAGCATGGCGATCTGTTTCTATAACGTTTTACACCATGGAAAGCCTACGGACAGGCCTATTCTGTCTTGTAGGATCGCTATGAATTGGAATAGACTTGAGAACATTGGGTTTGGTTTCTGGAGCAGCACTAATATTTGTTTCACTTCTCCGCATCCTCCAGTGTGGCTCAAGGAGACAATACCTTTCAATGTGTTAGGTGTCTACATCGATCTTTACCTCCATATACTAAATTAGTTAAGGCAATTAATTTATTCAAAAATATATATTTAATATTTATGATGTGAGGCATCATTCTAGACACTTGGGACAAATCAATGAACAAGTAAAGAATCTCATCCTAATCGAGCTTTCAATCTAAAGAAAAGGGTCACAGATGATAGACTTAATAGCTAACTCGTCTCCATCAAGGCAATTCTGACTCCTGGTGACTGCGTATGCCAGAGTAGAATGCTGCTCCCTATGATTTTTAATGACTGATTTTTCAGAAGTAGACTGTGATATCTTTCCTTTGAGGCATCTCTAGATGGACTTGAACTCCAAACTTTTGATTAGCAACCAAACATGTTACACCAGCAAAAGCCTTCTTATATAAATTAGTAGATCGTGATGAATAAATTCTACAGTAGAGAATAACTGCCGTGAAGAAAGAAAAAAGAACAGTGGAAAGGGAAGGGAGATGGTCAGAGGAGGAAAGCAATTTGTGATTTTAAGTGGTTCGGGTAATGTTTCTAAGAATATGGCATTTGAGAAAAGGCTTAAAGAGAATGAGAGAGTTGCCATTTGTGTGTGTCCTTAGGGTCTCTTACTCTTTGTGAATTTGCTACTTTTATTTTCCGTTTTTCCTACTTTAGATTTTCCTTAAATAGCTTTTGATCATTGGATTCATAAGGATGTAAGAGTGAGGAACTAAAAGCGTTTTTTGGAACTCTGTGCTCCTGAGCAGGATTTGTTGATTGGTAAGATTCTTTTTTTTTTTTTTTTAATTGTGATTAAGTGAAAGTATACAATCTGAATCAATTTTACAAGCCCATCTGTCTCAGTCACTGGGTACTGCTCTAACAGAAAATACCACGAGTGGAAGGTTTCATGTAGAGAAGCTTTATTGTGACAGTCTGGTAAGCTGCAAATCCATTTACAAATTGTAAGTCCATTCAGTAAGAGAATTTATCACAGTCCGGTAGGCTGAGTCCAAATCCAGTGAGAGCGTCTCGGTACAGGAACCCCAGGTCCAAAGGAGGAGCTCTGCTCTCGGTGCGTCTCTCTCTGTGATATGAGGTTCCCAACTCCCTCAGCTCACTTCTCTCCCTTATATTCCACAAGCTTGGGTCCTGCCTCACTAACACAACTGTAAACCACTCTCCATCATCAATATCACAGAAGCAGGATTCACAACAAATGGGAGGAAGGGCACCGTATTGGAACTCCTAACCAAGTCAAATCAACACATACGCTGTTTGGGGGACACAATTCAATCCGTGACACCACCTATCTGCAACTCCGTCTGCTCTCCTCACCCTGTGGAAGCACATCCCTCCTTTTCACTCTTTACTTCTGATGTCCTCTTAATGATCACCTGTCCCAACTCATCTCCACCCTGTCCTCTCCCATCTAGAAAGAAACCAGAAGGACAGCCTCCTATAAATGTAGAAAACCACAAAGTACACACACCACATGCTCACACTGTGGATAAGATTCTTCTTAAGATGATAAAGTAGCAAGTCATCATTTTTGTTGTAGAACTCCAAATTTTAGTATCTTTATTTTTTCTAGGATGGTTCAGTGTTCCTAAAGAAACATTTATATTCTCTTTTGTTGGAGAATAAGGATGATGACTAGCTTTATACTGGTTGGAGAACAGATTAAGAGTCATATTGTTCATTTGCAGACTTTTATTTAATTACTGCCCACCAATGCTCTTGATGTCGTTGCCTGCAAGACCATTCTCAACAATCCTTCCAAAGGGGTCTGGGGATGTGGGCGTGTGGGAGTATGGGGGCATGGGGAAACCATCTACTGTCACAAACAGATCTGGGGGGGCAGTCACTGGCTGCATGGGATAGGAGGATGCATCCTAAAAATTTAACTGTGCTTCAAACAGATTTTTATAAGATTTACTTTCAGGCCCATTCTTCCCACTTTCTAGGGTCCCTGATCCCTTCAATTCATGGACATTGTTGGGGATCTGCTGCAAAATCAACTTTCTTCTCATAGTTAGCACCTTTCCTCAGTACTTTCTATTTTATGTTACTAATTCAGTCAACATTTTTCAAACTGATCTTCATCTTTCAAACATGTGCTCACATATCTCGTGTTCATGCAGTTTTATTTTCCATTCTGTAATTGTAGGTGCTTAGATCTTTCCATTCCTTGATAATAATTTTGGTAAGTTCCTCAGAGGCAGTGGAAATAACCATGCACTTCATTGGCAATGTTTAACAAGAAGCCAGTACTATTTAGTGAAATAAATATTATTGTGACTCTATGTAGTCCAAGGTAATGCGAAAGGTATTAGTAGGCATTAAAAAAAAATCAAGACAGTGTATTCATCCTGCAGAAACTTAGTGTTTAGTGCACACCATGCAACCCTTACTCAAACCAGACTGATAAGCACCATGTACTAGGTAGAATGATGTCTGCCTCAAATTTACACCTCCCTGGGACCTCAGACTGTGGTTTCATCTAGAAATAGAATTTCTGTATGTCATGCCAAGTTTAGACGTGGTCATGATGGATTATGGTAACCCCCAAACTAAATGGCTGGTGTTTTTATAGCTGAAAGAAGGACATTTGGATACCAACACAGACAGCAAACAAGAACAATGTGTGACAAAGGAGGCTAGGATCAGAGTGAAGCAGACACAAGTTAAGAGATGTTGCAGACTGCCAGAAACTGGAAGAGTCAGGATGGCCCTGCCAGCACTTTGATTTCAGACTTCCAGTATCTAGAACTATGAGAGAATAAATTTCTCTTGTTTTAAGCTACCTGGTTTGTGGTATTCTGTTATGCCAGCCCTAGGGAATGAATACAGGTCATAATGTGTGTAACAGAAGAACATAAATAGAACACAGTTCAAGACATAAAACAAATGAAACATCAAAATCGCTGTACTTGTCTATGGCGAAGTGGCAGGTCTATAGGTAAAAAAGTGCTTGGTGTTATCAAGCCCCATTGCAGGTGTTCTCGAGCACATCTGCACTCAGATCATACCTTTTCTCAAAACTTATCTTGAGTACCTACTGAATATATTTGGGTAAATAAAAGCATCCATTTGCAGCATCATGTAATCATTATTTCAGAGGGGGGAGGGAGTTTTACTTTTATAATCCAAATCATTACCAAGATCATCTCAGCAAAAGTAAGAAGAAATGAATTTTTGAATATACACTTGAATGTCTTGGAAGTGGAGATGAGTGTTTAAGAAATTGAAATTTAAGGAAGACAGATATTGTTTGCAGAATTCTACAGATATCCTCAAAAAGAAAAAAGTAAATAAAGATACTAGTGATGTAAAATACACATTGTTTATATTCTTTCAACAATTATATATAAATTAAGCAGTCCATCTCTATAGAATTGATAGTGTTTTCATCTGATTTTTAAGTTAACCAAAAGTTTTAGGAAAGCTAAACTAGTGAAACCAGCAAACACATGGTTGCAAGCACATGACAGTTTTGCTGCAAGTTGTTTGGATAGAGAGGAAAAGAACTTCACTCATCACTTGCAAGATCAAACACTTCCACTTGAATAACTCACAATATATAATAAGAGAAGTTGCTTCAGTTTTTCGCTTGGAGGCCATGCACATGCCAGCTATGCTTTCTCTCAAGTCTAGAAAGTAAAAAAGCCTCCCTAATTTTCTTCCAAAACCCTACAGCTTCATCCAAAACTAAATTTGTGCTCACCACTCTTCTTGTACCTTCTAATTCATTCTCCTCATTAGTAAGTTGAACCAGGCAACTGGTAAGTTGAATCAAGAGAGAAAACAACTTATTCCTTAGCAAGCATTCATCCCTAACATCCAGTCTGCAACCATAAGCCACTAATCTCACGTCTTTGCTTTCTTGTCACTGCTGCTCTTGGCGGGAGCTCATCATTTCTTGATGAAATCATCCCACTGGCCTCCTTTTTTGTTCCTCCCAGACAATTCTCTACATTGCTACCAGAGTAAACATTTTGAATTACAAGGCTGATCAAGTTAAACCAAAATCAAATCAAGTCGAGTCTGTTACAACTTATGTTGTTGTTTTTAGGTACCATCGAGTCAGTTCTGACTCATAGTGACCCTATGAACAACAGAACAAAACACTACCCAGTCTTGAACCATGTTCACAATCGTTTTTATGCCTAAGCCCATTGTTTCAGCCACTGTGTCATTCCATCTCATTGAAGGTCTTCCTCTTTTTCACTCACCCTCCACTCTGACAAGCATGATGAGCTTTTCCAGGGACTGATCCTTCCTGATGACGTGTCCAAAGTAGGTGAGACAAAGTCTTGCCATCTTTGCTTCCAAGGAGCACTCTGGTTGCACTTCTCCCAGAACAGATCTGTTTGTCCTTTCTGCAGTCTATGGAATATTCAGAGTTCTTCTTCAGCACCACAGTTCCAAGGCATCAATTCTTCTTCTGTCGCCTTTGTTCATTGTCCAGCTTTCACATGCATGTGATGTGATTGAAAATCCTATGGCTTGGGTCAGGCGTACTTTAGTCTTCAAGGTGACAAATTTACTTTTCAGTTACGACTCTCAGTGACCTTATAGGGCAGAGTAGAACTGTTCTATAGAGTTCTTAAAATCCCTCAGTGGCTCTTATAACTTTATGAATAATATTCACACTCCTCAGGTAAGCACAAAAGCCCTCTACAATCCATGGCTTGTTAATCTTCCAGTATCATCCCTCATCATGCTTCCTTTTCGCTTTACAAGCATAAGCCAGAAGAACACCACCCGGTGTCATGTTTTCTTTGCCACTGTGTGTATGTCTGCCCATGCTCTTTTCCTCTCTACCACTTACAATAGGATAACCTTAAGTTCCATTACTTACACCAGGCTGTCACACTGTGCTGGCTTTCATATTGCCATGATGCTGAAAACCACGCCACTCATATTTCAAATACCAGCAGGAACACCTACAGCGGACAGGTGTCATTAGAGATTAAAGAAAAATACAAACTAGAAAGAGAACTTGATGACCTACTGCCAAAAATTAGACAATGAAATCCCTATTGATCACAAAAGAATATTGTTTGATATAGTGTAGGAAGTTGAGCTTTCTAGCTTGGGAGGCACTCAAAATCCACACTGGCTACACAAGTGGACTCCAACACACCAAAGACTGGGCAACATTTCTTTCTGTTGTACATAGGGTTGCCATGAGTCAGAACCAACTTGATGGTAATTAACATTGAGTTATCTTATAAAACTCCAGTCAAATGTTATCTCTTGAGTTGGTTTATCAGCTGTCTGGTTCAGTGCAGCCAGTTATGCAGTTTAACAGCTGAGCTTGCAGTCTGGAAGCAAATGGAGAAAATAGGGACTTATTCTTGCATTATATTTCATTTTACCTTTACCATACATGAGCTAATTTGTATTAGGCTATTCTTAATGCAATCCCTATTTTATAGCAGGAGAGCACCGTGTCTAAGCGCATGGTCTCAGGAAAACTAGACTTCCTAAGATCAAATCCCAGCACTATCATTTGCTAGCTGTGCGATACTGGGCAAAATACTTCTCTACTTCTCAAATTAAGATAAAGTAATACCAGTAACCAGTGGCACGTATCTCCTGCTCATTTTCTAATTATTCATGCTTTTTCAATGCAATTCTTCAAAACTATAATTATCTTAAAAGAAGAAGGTTTACAGATACATACTGCATTAATCACATGTTATTAAAATTGAGGAGATATTGCAGTAGCATATTACATACCTGCTACAAAACTTGTCAGAAGTCCTGGTGGTATAGTTGTTACTGAATGTCCAATGTATTAACAGGATTCTGCATTATCTACTGTCATTTTTTTGAAGCTCAATTTTTTTTGGAAAGAAAATCACTGGAAAGAGAAGCTAGAAGCAGACTTTGCACTGAGATTCTCTTCTTATGAGTCCTCACCTGCTCCCACCAGGAATAAAGCCAACCCACCAGCCACTGCTATTTGCTGTCTAGGGTTGCTATTTACTTCCTGGCTTTGCCAACAGACAATATCTAGAGAATCGATTGTGTATAGCTTTCTCTTCTACTTACCTACACCTGATTAAAATACATATATAATTAGAAGTTTGTTTTTGTAGATTAAAGAATTACTAAACTGGATGTTTTGACACAACTGAAAACATAATGTATTCCAGAGAAGAAATAATGTTTTTCTGTTAAATTTTTTATCACAGGAATTTATGTAAACCACAGAATTCTCGAAGACTGTGAAACACACTGGTTTAATTAGCATTTGAACACAAAAATAACTTCTCATGTTATTTAAAGTCATCTAACTATTTTGGTGAAACTTCTGCACTAGCACATTTTCCAGAAATATCATTTAATAGTGCTTCATAAGATGTGATATAAGTTAAACCACATCATAAAATAAGACACCGTATTTTTTCTGAGTCTATCTGAAAAGCCCAAGTCAAAATAAAGAGATTCACTTATTTGAAATTCTCTCTCTCTCTCTAAACATATAAAGTATTGTTTTCTCAAACATTCATGTTTTGTTATTTTTATTGTGGTAAAACTGTATCACAAAAATGCACTGTCTCAACCAGTGTTAAATGTCCACTGCAGTGACATTAATCACATTTATCGTGTTTTACACCCATCATCACCACTCATTTGGAAAAATGTTTTTATCACTCCAAATGGAAACCCAGGACCCCTTAAGCAATAACTCTTCATTTCCTGCTTACCCTAGCCTACAGCTACCTCTGGTACATAGAAGTGGGATCATAGAATGTTATCTTTTGGTACCTGGCTATTTCTCTCAGAATAGAGTTCTTATAGCTCATTTATATTTTTACCACATCTCAGAACCTCATTTCTCTGTATGGCTGATAGCATTTCACTGTATATATATATATATATATATATACATATATATATATATATACACAGTACATTTTGTTTATCCATTCATCTCTTGTTTTCACCTCTGGGCTATTTTAACTAATCCTGCAATGAACTTTGTTGTACAAATATCTATTCAGGTCCTTGCTTTCCAATCTTTGGATATAAATGTAGGAGTGCATCTGCTGGGTTGTGTGTTAATTCTGTATTTAATTCTTTTGAAAAATCCCCAGAATTTTGTGCAACAATTGTGCCATTTTATATTCTAAGCAGCATTGACAAGGATCTTATTTTCTCTCTATTTTTGTCCAACACTTACTGTTTCTCCTTTTTTCAGTAATAGTCATCCTCATGGTGTGAAGTGGTATCTTGTTATGGCTTTGTTTTCCAACACCCTAATAACTAATGACAGTGAGCATCTTTTCTTGTGTTTGTTGGCCTTTGTTATGTCCTTTTGGAGAAAGAGCTACTCAAGTACTTTCCTCACTTTTTAACTGAGATGTTTTTCTTTTTGTCATTGAGTTGAGAAGTTGACGCTTTTAAGATGTAGCCCTAGCATGATGTGCTGCCTTGCTCCTCTGTGACTTAAATCTCTTCTGTACTTTCTCCTGTCACTGCAACTCCCAACTCCAACATTTAAGTTTCCTAAACACTGTCAGATCCAACTCAACGGCACTGGGTTGGGCAAACATTGTAGAGGAACTCACATCTGTTTAAGCTATTGGTTATTGTTGGTGTGTGCTTTCATGTTGACTGCAATTTATAGCAACCCTATATAACTGAGTAGGGCTTGCTAATCTATGAACTGTACAAGATTATCAAGTCTTTTCTTCCTTAGAGCTGCTGAGTGCGTTCAAACCATCGACTTATAGATAAGCTGTGGAGCTGATAATCATCGTACCACTAGGGTGCCATAAACTATGGGTAATACTGCTTTTTTGTTGTTCTTCTTTAATATACACCCAAAGAAACTATAAGTAAGACCAATTTCTGTTTTTAAAGAAACAAAAGGAAAAACAAAAAACTTGTAAGCAAGTATTAGCATTCAAGAGAATGTAACAGGCCAACAGTTGAGCTTCCAGATCAAGATACACTAGGAAGACTGGCAAATGAAAACCTTTTCACAGCAGTGGAATACTGCCTGATAAAGTGTAGAAGACAAGACTCTCGTCTTTAGAGACACTTGAAATATGAATGGTTAAGAATTGCCTCTTCAGGCTGTGGAGAAATTGGAACTCTCCTACACTGTTGGTGGGATTGCTGAAAGGTGCAACCTCTTTGGAAAGCAGTTTGGCGTTACCTTAAAATAGTGGATATAGACATACCATTTGACCCAGTAATTTCTCTGCTTGGGATATATCCTACAAAATCAAGGCCATTCATGTCAACTGATACATGCACATGAATGTTCATTGCAGCACAGTCCACAATAGCAAAAATTTGGAATCAACCCAGATGCCCAACAGTGGAAGAATGGATGGGTAAACTGTGGTATATGTACTCAATGGAGTATTATACATTGATAAAGAACAACGATGATAGCAGGAAACATCTCTCAATTTGGTCTCAACTGGAGGACATTATGTTGAGTGAAAGCAGTCAGCGACAGAAGGACAATTATTATATGAGACCCCTAAGATAAAAACTTAAAAGCATGCTCATACATAACAGAAAAGACTCTTTGATGGCTACAAGAGTGGGGAGGGTGGGAGGATGGGAGGGCGAGGGGCAAGGGTTTAGATTAGATAGTTGTTAGAAATTTGGTTGGGTGAAATTGGTGACAATACACATTAGTAAGAAGATCAATATTAATGGGACTTTGATACAACTTGTGTACTCCTATCTTAACTCAATATTATTTAAGCACAGAGTATGTATACTTTCATTTCTTATTTAATAAAACAAACAAACAAAAAAGAATTATCTCTTCAAAGTAGGGTTTACCTTAATGTAAAGGTCAAGTTTCTGGGACCATCATTTACTATTGTGGCATGATTCAAAATGAGAAGAAACTGCTGCATACATCCATCAATAATCTGCATATGGAAAGCATGAGGAATATATCTGGGAAAACTGGAAAATACCAAAAATGAAATGGACAACATAATGGTCTGCATCTTAGGCATTAGTGAGCTGATACAGACTGGCTTTGGCCATTTTGAATCAGACAATCACATGGCCTGCTATGCCGGAATGACAAATTGACGAGGAGTGGCTTTGCATTCATTGTCAAAAAGAAAATTTCAAGATCTATCTTTAAGTATGACACTGTCAGTGACAGGATAATATCCATACATCTTCAACCACTAAGAAAAAAGATAAAAGAAATTGAAGATTTTTACCAATTCGTCCAGGCTGAAATGTATCAAACATGCAATCAAGATACATTGATAATTACTAGTAATCAGAATATGAAAGTTGGAAACAAAGAAGAAGCATCAGTAGTTGGAGAATATGGCCTTCATGACAGAAATGCTGCTGGAGATTGCATGATAGAACCCTGCAGGACCAAAGACTTGCTCATTGTAAGTATCTTCTTTAAATAATGTAAATGGTGACTACACATGTGGACCTCACCATACAGAATACACGGGAGTCAGATCAACTGTGTCTGTGAAAACAGTTGATGGAAAAGCTCAGTATCATCAGTCTAAACAAAGCAAGAGGTCTACTGTGAAAGAGACCATCAACTGGCACATAAATGTTCAAGTTAAAGCTGAAGAAAATTAAAACTCCATAAGAGTCCAGATACAAAACTAAGTATATCCCATCTGGATCTAGAGACCACCTTAAGAATGGATTTGACGTACAGATCAGTAATGACTGAAGACCAGATAATTTGTGGGATGACACTGGGGATGTTATACATGAAGAAAGCAAAAGGACATTAAAAAGACAGGAAAGAAAGAAAAGATAAAAATGCATATCAGAAGACAATGTTGTTGTTGTTAAGTGCCATCGAGGGAATTGTGACTCAGGGTCACCTTATGCACAACAGAATGAAACACTGCCATCTTCACGTTCCTTGTTATGCTTAAGCCCATTGTTGCAACCACTGGGTCAATCTGTCTTGTGGAGGGTCTTCCTGTTTTTCTCTGACCCTCTACTTTGCCACATACAATGTCCTTCTCCAGGGAGTCATCCCTCCTGACAGATGTCCAAAGTATGTAAGATGTATTCTTGCCATCCTTGCTTCCAGGGGACACCCTGGTTGCATTTCTTTCAGAACAGATCTGTTTGTTCTTTTGGCAATCCATGGTGTGTATATTCAATATTCTTCCCCAACATTACAGTTCAAAGGTGCCCATTGTTCTGTCTTCCTTATTCATTGTCTAGCTTTTACATGCATATGATGTGATTGAAAATACCATGGCTTGTATCAACCACCCTTTTGTTTTCACAATGACATCTCTATTTTTCAACCCTTTGAAGAAGTCTTTTATGGTAGATTTTCCCAATGCAATGTATCACTTGGCTTCTTGACTGCTGCTTCCATAGGTATTGATTGTGGAAACAAGAAAAATTAAATTATGATGACCTCAATCTTTTCTCCATTTATCATGATATTGCTTTTTGGTTCAGTTGTGAGGATGTTTCTTTTCTTGATGTTGAGGTGTAAGCCATACTAAAGGCTATGGTCTTTGACCTTCATCATTAAGTGTTTCAAATCCTTTTCACTTTCAATAAGCAAAGTTGTGTCATCTGTATAACGCAGTTTGTTAATAAGTCATCCTCCAAACCTGATACGTCATTCTCTTCATACAGTTGAGTTTCTCAGATTATTTGCTCGGCATACAGATGGAAAAGATATGGTGAAAAGGTACAACCCTGACATACAGTTTTCCTGACTTGAAACCACACAGTGTCTCCCTGTGCTCTTCAAACAACTGTCTCTTGATCCATGTAGAAATTCCTTATGGACACAATTCAGTGTTCCAGAATTCTCATTCTCTGCAATGTTATGCATAACTTGTTACGATCCACACAGTCATATGCCTTTGCATAGCCAGTGAAACACTGGTAAACATTTTTCTGGTATTTTCTGCTTTCAGCCCAGATCCATCTGACTGCAGCAATGATATCCCTTGTTGTACATCCTCTTCTGAATTGAGGTTGAATTTCTGGCAGTTTCCAGTCAATATGCTGCTGCAGTTACTTTTGACTGATCTTTAGAAAAAAACTTACTTTTGTGTGATATTGATGATACTATTTGATAATTTCTGCATTTAGTTGGATTACCTTTCTTGGGAATAGGCATAAATATGGATCTCTTGCAGTTGGTTTGCCAGGTCTTCCAAATTTCTTGGCATAGATGAGTGAGCACTCCCTGTACCACATCCGTTTGTTGAAACATCTCAGTTGACACCCCATCAGTTCCTGGAGCCTGCAAGGAGCTTTTTGCCAATATCTTCAGTACCACTTTGGCTGCTTGATTTTAGTGCCACAGCTTCCTGATTGTATTTGAGATGTTTGAACACCAATCTGTTCTTTCTGGTATAACTCCGTATTCCTTTTGTCTTCTTTCAATGCTTCCTGAGTTGTTTAATTATTTTCCTTGTAGAATCCTTCACTATTGCAACTTAAGACTTGAATTTTTAATTCAATTCTTTCAGCTTAAGAAATGCAGATCACGTTCTTCCTTTCTGGTTGTCTATCTCCAGCTCTTTGCACATGTCATTACAATACTTTAGTTTGACTTCTCATGCTGCCCTTTGAAAACTTCAGTTCTTTTCATCATTTCTTCTTTTGGCTTTAGCTATTTAGCGCTCAAGAGCAAGTTTCAGAGGCTCTTCTGATGTCCAATTTGGTCTTTTCTTTATTTCCTGTCTTTCTAATGACCTCTTGCTTTCTTTATGTATGATGTCTTTGATGTCATTCTACAACTCGTCTGATCTTCAGTCATTAGTGTTCAACGCAACCAAGCTGTTCTTGAGATGGGCTCTAAGGTCAGGAAGGATATATTCACAGCCGTGCTTTGGCTCTCATGGACTTTTTCTCATTTTCTTCAATTTCAATTTCAATTTCAACTTGCATACGAGCAGTTGATAGCCTTTTCTGCAGTCACTAAGTGGTCTTGTTTGGACTGATTATCCTGAGTTTTTCCAAAATCTCATTTTACAGATGTAGTCAGTTTGATTCCTGTGTATTCCATCTGGTGAGGTCCACATGTGTAATCAACCTTTATGCTGGTGAAAAAAGGTATTTGCAGTGAAGAAGCTGTTGATCTCACAAAAGTCCATCTTGTGGTTGCTGGCATCATTTGTATCACCAAGGCCATGTTGGTGATACAACTTTCCTATTCCAATCACCAGTAATTATCAATGCATTCTGATTGCATGTTTGATCAATTTCAAGATGCAGAAGCTGGTAAAAATCTTCAATTTCTTTATCTTTGGTCTTTGTGATTGGTGAAGAAATTTGAATGACAGTCGTATTAACTGGCTTTCCTAGTTGGTGTAAGGTTATTATCCTATCACTAACAGCATTGTACTTCAGGACAAATCTTCAAGTGTTCTTTTGGACAATGAATGCAATGCCGTTCCTCTTCAAGTTGTCACTCCCAGCAGAGCAGGCCATATGACTGTCCAGTCAGACTGATCAATACCAGTTGGCCAGTTTGAATGTACCATGGACTGTCAAAAGAGCAAACAGATTTGTCCTGGAAGAAGTATAACCAGGGTGCTCCTTGGAAGCAAAGATAGCAAGACTGCATCTTACACACTTTGGACATGTTGTTGGGGAGGATCAGTCCCTGGAGAAGGAGAAGGACATCACGCTTGGTAGAGCAGTGGGTCAGTGAAAAAGAGGAAGACCTTTGACGAGACTGATTGACGCAGTGACTGCAACAATGGGCTTAAGCATAAGAATGATTGTGGACATGGTGCAAAACTAGGCATTGTTTCTATTGTTCATAGGGTCACAATGAGTCAGAACTGACTCAACACTATGTAACAACAGCAACAACAACAACAGTTCCTTTCAGCTCATCAGTGCCTAGGATGTAGATGTTTTTGTATTCCATTTCATTTTTGATGATTTCCAATTTTCCTAGATTCATACTTCCTACATTCCATGTTCCAATTATTAATGGATGTTTGCAGCAGTTTTTTCTCATTTTGAGTCCTGCCACATCAGCAAATGAAGGCCATGAAACGTTAATGATCTCACGTCATCAAGGTTGACTCTACTTTGAGGAGGCAACTCTTCCCCAGCTGTCTTTTGAGTGTCTGCTAACCTGGGGGCTCATTTTTCTAGCACTGTGTGTGACAGTGTTCTACTGCTATTCATAAGGATTTCATTGGTTAATTCTTTTCAGACATAGATGGCTGGGTCCATCTTCCTAGTCTATCCTAGTTTGGGAGCTCAGCTGCAACCTGTCTGCTATGAATGACCCTACTGATATATCAATACTGGTGGCTAGCTTTCAGCATTGTAGCAATATGCCAGTCCTCACAGTATGATAAAATGATAGACAAGTGGAGGGATGTCAGAAGAGACTCTGGAATTTGCTCCAATATCTAGAGTCATGAAAATCACTGAAAAAAATGATAAAGTAATGAACTGAAGAGAAGATCTCAAATGATGGCCTGAAAAGACAAAGTAAAATATTAGAATGAAATTCACAAAAGATATGGAGTTAGAAAATATAAAAGGATGAACATGCTCAGTATTTCTCTAGCAGAAAGATTGAAGAAAAAGTTCAAGGCTTGAGTTGTGATATTTGAGGATTCTACGGACAAGAATACTAAATGATGGAGGAAGTATCAAAGAAGACAGAAGGAATAGACAGAATGACAAGACCAAAAAATTGCATCAACATTCAACCATTTCAGGAGGTAGCATAAATCAAGAACTAATAGTTTAAGGTGCACTGAAGGCATTGGTACAAACCAAGCCTCCAGGAATCGATTGAACACCAACGGAGGTCTTTCAACAAATGAGTGATGGATAGACACATTCAACTATGCCTAGAAATTAGGAAGACAGCTACCTGAGAAACCAACTAGAAGAGATCCCTTTTTGTGCCCAATCTAAAGAAAGATGATGCAACACAATGTGAAAATTATATGTGAGTATGTTCAATATTACATGCAAATAAAATTTGGATGAAGATTCTTTAAAAGAGGATCATAGTCACACATCAATAGGAAACTGCCAAAAATTCAACCTAGATTCAGAAGAGGATCAGCAGCTAGGGGTATCATTGCTGATGTAAGATGGATCTTGGCTGCAAGCAGAGAGAACCAGAAATATGTTTACACATGTTTTATTGACTGTGCAAGTGCATCTCACTGTGTGAGTCCTAACAAATTATGGATAACATTTCAAGTCAAAGAGATTCCAGAAAACTTAATTGTGCCCATGTGTAACCTGTACACATACCAGCATCACTCATTAGAGCAGAACAAAGAGATAGAGCATGTTTTAAAATGAGAAAATGTATGCTTCATGGTTGTACCCTTTCCACACACTTAAGTCTGCGTGCTGACCAAAGAAACTTTGGTCATGTAGTGGTTAAGTGCTATGGCTGCTAAGCAAGATACCGGCAGTTCAAAATCTGCCAGGCACTTCTTGGAAACTCTGTGGTGCAATTCTACTGTATCTGTAGGGTCACTATGAATCAGAACTGACTTGACAGCAGTGTGTTTGGTTTGGTTTATGCTGGCCAAATTATCCAAGAATTTGGAATACACGGAAAACAAAGAAACAAAATTGGAGGGAGGCTCATTAACAACCTATGATATGCAGATGACACAAACCTTACTTGCTGAAAGCAAAGAGAACTTATCTTACAGCAGTTACAGAAGATCAAAGACTACAGCTTTCAATATGGATTACACCTCACTATGAAGAAACACAAAAATGTGATGAGATGAATAGGCAACATCATGATAAGTGGAAAAATCACTGAAGTTGTCAAGATTTTTTATTTTACTTGGATCCATAATCAATGCCCATGGAAGTAACAGCCATGAAATCAGATGACGTATTGCGCTAGAAATATCAACTGCAAACGGCCTTTTCAAAGTGAAGCAGAAAAGATGTCATTTTGATGATTAAGGTGCACTTGGCCCAAACCATGGTATTTTCAATGGCTTCCTCTGTATGCAAACATTAGACAATAAATAAGAACTGTTTGAGAACTGATGCCTTTGAATTATAGTGCTGCCAAGAATATTGGCTATACCATGGGCTTCCAGAGGACTAAGTAAATCTGTCTTGGAAGAATTACACACAGAATCATGCTCTTTAATAAGGAGGATGGAGACACTTGTCTCCTTTACCTCAAACATATCGGGAAGGACTCGTTGTTGGAGGGCATCATGCTCAGTAAAGTGCAACAGGTATGAAGAAGACGACCGTCAAGGAGATGGAAAGCCACAGTGTCTGCGACAAAGGGCTCGTACAGCAACAACTGAGAGGATGGCACAGGACCACCCAACGTCTGTTGTACACAGGGTCGCTACGAGTTAGAACCGACTTGCTGGCACCTAGTAACAACAACAGCAACACTTGTTTCAGAGTACCTGGACACAGTTCACTGAGGCCACAGAGTTAGACTTTCCGCTAGCATATCAAAGAGGCTCTATAAACAGAGACTCTTCACTTAAGAAGACTGTCAGACACTCTATTTTCTCTCGACTGTTTCATGAACTTTTTATTCTTCATCTCTGAATACAAAACACGGACCAATGTTGCTGAATTTACCCAGCCTCATGCCAGTCTTGCCACGATATCCTATAATAGTAAGTGCTCAGAAATGTTGATTGAAGGACCAAGTGAATGAATCCCAGTATTACATTTCTAAAAAAACCTAGAACATCTCACTTTGTTTTCTCTAATCTGGGAACAGCAGCTTCTGTTCTTAAGCCAATGCCATATCAATATGGAAAATCTTCAATCAGAATCTGTTTGCTTGAGATGGCTCATGATTTGTTCCTTGCAACAGTGTGAAGATGATATTCTCCTCTGTAATTTTTCAGTTAAAATCATATTATGAGGTTTGGATAGTTATCTGAAAACATTCTCTACCATCACAGCATTCTGTAAATTTATTGGGGAAAAAAAATTTTGAAAGAAAGTCTCATCCAGGATTCCTTGCTGGTCTCCTTTTTTCTCAAGAGTCTACACCATCTACACCAAGGTGGCAGGCTCTCGGGTGTGTTCTGTATCAATTCTGTAATATGGTCCTTGATGAAGAAAGTAGGAGGAAAGAAAATACATTCAGAAATTTAATGAAGAGGCGTGGTGGGATATGACATAGTAGGGGCAGACTTCAAAATAGCATGACCACGGACACATGTCTTGCAGTCCTGAGACTTTCATGTGGCTTCCGCACCTGTGCTCTCTCGCGCTGAGCTTCAGACACTCAGCACAAAACCCTGCTTGTTGCTTCTCTCTTTGCTTCTGTTCTATTAGCCCTTCTCTGATCTATTTTATCTGCAAATAAAACATGCTGCCTGTAACTGATCTTCTGTTGAATAATGCCAAACCAGGGCCCACTTCCTTTAAACTCCATTGTAAACCTGAGATGATAACTTTTTCTCTTTTTTTTAGCAGAAAAGACAGAAGTCATACCTCAACTCAAAATTTATTCATGAGCAGTTTTTGCATCAAGCACCTTAGCAGACGGTATCACAGTTAATTCTCAGTAACAGGCCTGTGTTTCATGTGAAAATGAATACTCTACAAGGTTAGATACATTGGCAGCCTCGGTAGATAAGATTGGTACTGGAATTCAAACTCTGGTCTAAGCCCGCGTTTGGACAGAACACAATAAGAAAAGGACAGAACACAACAATTGCTAGCATTAATGGCATGTATTACATGTTTTGATGAATTATCTCAAAATAATACTATGAAATAGATATTTTCATTTCCAGTTCCAAGGAGAAATGAAGACTCAAAAAGAGACACTAAATCACTTGTCAGCAGTGCTCAGATTAGGTGGTGGAGGAACAGACATTCCAATCACAGGTCAAACATGAAATCATTGTATCATGGCAACAGCCAGAAAAGATACACAGAAGCTCAGGAGATGTTTGCATATTATATTCAGCTACCAAAATGTTAAAAATAACACACTGACAGGTGTTAAAAAAAAAAGGACTAAACTATATCCCCAAAGACTTCTGAAACAAGGCAAGAGTTTCAATGTCTATTTGTTTAATCTAGGAAGTTCTATAATCCTCAATTACATTAACAGGACTCTTCCAAAAACCTGTGTTGCAGAGGAAAATGAGTAAAGCTCATTATTCTTTAACATAAGAAATATGTAAGAGAAAGATGCTTTTTCTTGCATGTGATTTTCTAAACTTACCCTGTAGTTAGCTGCAAATATGAGATTAGAACTGACCAAATCATTCCTTAATTTAAGCTGCGATCATTCTAGAGATTTAAGGCCTGTAGATGCACTGCTGTTTTAAATGGAACGTAGAATCAAAAGTCCTCTTCTCCATTTGAAAAATCACTGAAACCAATTGACCTGTTCTCTGTAAGCAATTGTGTTCATTGACTGTATCCCAGGTAGATAAAAATAGAATACATAAAGCAAGCAATTAAACTATAATCAGTAAACAATATTTCTAACCCTGAGCATTAACCTTCTATCCCTCTGTCAATAATAGACTTTCAGTCACATTATGAATTACAGCTAAATGTAGTAAAATAGATTGCAATTTTAATTTGCTAGGCCTGTTTATTCTCAACAGTGGTTATACAAGGGTAGTACTCTGAGAATGTGTTTTCCAATTAAAATTTTTAGGCATCTTATATTTAATTAGTGCTTCACAGATCACAAATTTTTAAGTTCGTTTTATTTGTATCAAAGGGTGTCACTGATCCTTAAAACAAACAACTGTGATACGCGGTATCACACTGAACTCAGTTGGACAGTTGTGGAATTTGAAGTTCAGAGAGATTAGATCATTCGGCTAGAATGTTAGAGCACCCAGAATTAAAAGTTAAGTCTCTGACTCCAAAATCACATGGATTCAATGTATAAGATCAAGGAAATGTCAGATTTGAGAGGATTTAGGAAATCGTTTAGTCAGCAGAGAGATGAGATTCTACATTGCATTTGCAGAGAAGAACCAAATCCTGTAACAGCAATCTGCGAAAATGTACAGAGCTGATCTCTCTGTTGGAGCCCTTGAGGGGGAGAGGGAGGAAATGTGGTAGACAGCTCTCCTAGGAGGCGGAGAGGTGTAGTTGTCAAACAGCTCATTATGTTGACTTTTCACTGAGAAGTGCAGCATTTGTGTAGGTAAGTAGTAGGTACACAACACAAAGCCTGACCTCTTCACCCAGCAAAAAAGTCAAGAGATTCTGGCAGTGCATCCAAAACCAATGAAACCATCCAGCCTATACACTACTAGCTTTGTCAGAGAGAAGACTGAAACTCAGCTGTGAAACATCAACCCCGGTGGTGTCATGGTTAACTAAGAGGTTGGTGGCTCATGCCCACCAGACACTCCTTGGAAACTCTAGAGGGGACTTCTTTCCTGTCCTGTGAGGTTGCTATGAGTCAGAATCAACTCGATGGCTTCTGTTTGGTTTTTAGTTTTGTGTACATGATTCCTCTCTCTCATGGAGACTGGGAATAGGATTGTATCAGATGTGGGAATCAGGAAAAGAGTGCTTTGGTGATCGTAGTTATTTAGACTACTTATCCCAGAGAAGACCTCCAACAAGAAATCTACTCAAATCTTCCTTCAGTCAAAAGACAGTAAACAACAATGGAGTAGTAGCTGGGTAACCAGTTCATATGAAACAGGCAATCTTAGGAGAATTTCTGTTTATATTTAACCTTCATGCAAAATGCATAGAAATTTGATTTTATATTTTGATTTCTCTACATGTGCGGGACATAAACACATAGTACAGAAACAAGAAAGATACCAGCATACATTTCTATAAAATTTTGCCACGTATACAATGCATTGAACATTCAAAATAAGGACATCTTGTAGCTAGTCAAACAAGCAAGGGAGCTGCTTCACTCCACCAAACAGAGAGAAAATTGTTTAGGTCCCAGTAGCATTTCCTGGCTATTGTCAGAGCTAGCATAATTTTCACAATTATTTGTTTGTTTGAAGGTGGCAGAGATGTTGGCATGCGCATTATTAAGATAGTCTGAATACGTAATTTTCAGACAGACATTCATTTCGTCCACCTCCTGGAATAAAAAGGGGGACTGTTTTATTCTAAAGCATTTAAATGACTATAGGATAGTGAGATTCCTTTATTTTTAATGGAACAAAATTTGTATTCTGAGTTCATTAGAACGCTGACTGAGTTGGAGAAATAACTGCTGTTCTTATATCACTCATATAACGAGGTGCTATAGAGAACATTCTGTTCTGTGGTGTCACACACGTGACTGGAACCTGAATGAATATAAATTAACCATGCATGTTCCATCCGAGAATGCAGGTGACTTCCTGCCCCCACCCGGCGTGTTTTGTACTTCATGGTTTCACAGCATATGTTTCAACTTGACAAAACACTGTCAAGTGGAGGTAGGGGTAGATGACACTGGGGTCATCTAAGAGGCTCCCTATTTTTCGCTCACTTGATCAGTGCCTAGTGGAGTGCTTTCATCATGGCAGAGAGATATTAAATGTCTCTCTAATCAAAGCTAAAGAATTTAAAGTGCAATGGGCTTGGTTAAAACATGACAATTTTTGTATGAACTCTGAACCTTTACCAGGATGAAATGGTTTTTATTCTGATTCTCTAATTTACCAAACTGAACCTAAAATATCTCCAGAGTCATTTACCATGCTTTATTGATTTATTTATATATGGTTTGAATAGACTGATGAGATACAACAAGCAGGAAAAGGACCATGACAACTTATTTTGTTATTTGGTGCTCCAGATACCAGCCACATTTATTACAGTAATCTTCTGTATCAGTCTTAGCCTGCTGATCTTTCCTTTTTACCCATTCTAGCTTCCTGAAGAATCTTACCATTAAAATTTATGCTATATTCGGGTAAACAATAGACAGACGAGGAAATGCTTGTGGCCACTAGCCATTAGACACGCAGACCAAAACTACCATGAGATACCACCTCACTCTAACAATGCTGGTACTGACTGAAAAAAGAAAATATAACAAATGTTGGAGAAGTTGCAGAGAAATTGGAACTCTTGTGCATTGCTGGTGGGAATGTAAAAGGGCAAGACCACTATGGAAAATGACACGGAAAACCAAAAAAATCTAGAAACAGAAATTTCATACAATCCAGTAATCCCCACTCATAGGAATATATTCTTCAGAAATGAGAGCCGTAACATGAATATGCATATACATACCCGTGTTCATTGCAGCATATTCATAATAGCAAAAAGATGGAAACAACCTGAGTGCCCATCGACAGATGAATGGATACACAAATTATGGTACCATACACATGACATGATAATATGCAGCAATAAAGAACAGCATCTAGTCTGTGTAACATCTCACAATCTGGATGAATCTGGAGGACACTGAGTGACATAAATTAATCACAAAAGGACAAATACTGCGTGAGACCACTATTTAAAAAACCCAGGAAAATGATTATACACAGAGAAAAACAATTTTTGATGGTTATGAGGACAAGGAGAGACCACTAACTTGAGAGTATACAAGGGAAAGACAACTCACCGTAGGGGAAGTCAGTACAACTTGATCAAGCTGAGTCATAGAAACTTCCGAGACATCTAGTGCCTGGAGGGACTAAGTTTGTAGGGCTGGAGGCTGCACACCATGGTATTATGGGTCATTTAGGTCAACTGGCATACATCCTTCTTTGGCCAATGGCATCTGAGGTCTTAAAAGCTTGGAAGTAGCCATCTAATATATACCTATTGGTCACATCACATTCAGAGCAAAGGAGAATGAAGAAAAACCAAGACACAAGGCAAATCTTAGACCAAAGGACTAATAGACTTTGTGACCCACAGCCTTCATCAGCCTGAGCCCAGAACTAGGTGGTGTTTGGACATCACCGCCAATTATGCTGACAGGTGTCACAAGTGAGAGGCCTGGACGGAGCAGGTGAAAACATGGAACAAAATCCAAATCCACAAAAAACAAACAAAAAAAAAGACCAGATTTACTAATCTACCAGAGACTGGAGGAATCCCTGGGGCAACAGCCACTGAACATCCTGCTAACTCAGAGAGGAAGTGCCTTTTGAAGCCCACTTTTCAGCCAAAGGTTAGACAGGCCTCCAACTAACAATAACACATACATAACAATAATGCAAGTAAAATACATAATTCAATCAAGTAAACAAGACCAAATGGGCATGAATTGCTCAAGTGAAAAGATGAGAAGGGAGGAAGGGACAGGAAAACTGGACCTGTGGGCACAAAGAACCTGGGTTGGAAAGAAAAAGAGTCAGAGTGCTGGCACATTGTGGGGATTTCAACTAATGCCACCAAACAATTTGAGTAGAAAATTTTTGAACGGTAAACAAATTTATGCTGTCAATTTTCACCTAAACCACAATAAAAAAGTTTTTCTCAAAAAAAATTACTATGGAAAAAAACAATAACTATAAAAGTGTTACTAAAGCTCATTTTAATTGAATTACATATATTTTAAATCTAAAATTTACCTTGCTGCTAGGTGACTTGTAGCGCATTCCAACACACAGAAATCCTATGTAAGAGAGTAGAAAAGCCTCATAGAATTTTCTAGTCGTGATCTTTACGGGAGTAGCTAACCAGGTTTTTCTCTTTTCAGATAGCAGCTAACCATAACTAAATGAGGGGAATTTCAGAGGTTTTGGTCATTGTATGCTGCACTACTTCATTTTACATTATTGTAAAATTAACACACTCTTTCATCACCTTGGTACTTATTTTTAGCTGTGAGAGACATGGAAGCATGACTTCCCTAAGCGTGCTTTAGGGTAAGATACAGCTCCCAAAACTTCTTGCATCTTTATACACAGTATTCACTGCTGATGAGATATACAGCTAAACTGTAAGGAAACTACAATTTACTGAATGCTTACTGTATTGCATTGATGAATACGTACATAAGTATATGTAATTTACTTTTCACAATCTTCCTTTGAAGTAGGTATTACTATTCCAGAAGTCTCAATTAGGAAAAACATTTATCTAGGATCATCAACTTAAAAAAAGGTAAGAGTGTTCACTCTGGCAGCACATGTACTAAAACTCAGATGATACAGAGAAGATTAGCATGGCCCCTGCACAAGAAGACATGAAAATTCATGACGTAGTCCATGTTTTTCTTACATAAGTAGAGAAACCTTCCCTGCTCCTGGATAGGAAGAACTAACATTGTGAAAATATCTATTCTACTCAAAGTGATCTACATATATAATGCAATCCTAATACAAATTCCAGTGTCATTTTTTTTCTAATGAGATGGAGAAACAAATCACCGACTTTGTCTGGAAAGGGAAGAAACCCCAGATAGGTAAAGCACTACTGAAGAAGAGGAACACAGTAAGAGGTTTCACACTACCTGACCTTTGAGATTATCACATTGCCACCATTGTCAAAACAGCTTGGTACAAAAAGAGTCATACAGGCCAATGGAATAGAGTTGAGAACCCAGAGATGCCTCTGTCCTCTTATGAACAGCTGATGTTCAACAAAGGCCCTAAAATTGTAAACTGGGGTAAAAACAGTCTCTTTAACAAATGGCATTGGTGAAATTGGATATTCATCCACAAAACCTGAAATAAGACCCATATCTCACACCTTACCCAAAAGCCAACACAAATAGATCAAAGACCTAAATATCAAACCTAAAACAATGAAGATTATGGAAGAAAAAAAAATAGGGACAGCAATGGAAGTTCTAATACATGACAGAGACAGACTGCAAAATCTTACCATCGATGCACAAAAAACAGAAGAGAAAATAGACAAATGGGAACTACTAAAAATCAAACAGTATGCTCACACAATGAATTTTTCAAGAGAGTTAAATGACTGTCTACATAATGGGAAAAATATTTGGCAACTATGTATCAGATTGACATACAATTTCCATAATCTTGAGGTACTGTAAAATATGAGCAAGAAAAAGACAAACAACCCAATTAAACAATAGGTAAAGGAGATAGACACTTCACCAACGAAGACATCAAGGCAGCCAAAAGACACATGAGGAAATGCTCACAATTATTAGCTATTAGAGGACTTCAAATCAGAACTACAGTGAGATACCATCTCACCCCAACAAGGTTGGCCATAATCCAAAAAACATAAAACAACAAATGCCAGAGAGGCTGTAGAGAGACTGGAACTTCCCTACATGGCTGGTGGGAATGCAAAATGGTACAGCCTCTCTGGAAAGCAATTTAGCACCTTCTCAAAAAACTACAAATGCCACATGATCCAGCTGTCCCACTGCTTAGAATACATCCTACAGAAAAAAGGGTCTGTCACACAAACAGACATATGCACACAAATGTTTATTACAGCACAGTCTACAATAGCAAAAAGATGGAATTAATCTAGTGCCCATCAACAGATGAATGGCTAAACAAACTATAGTACATATAAACAATGGAACACTATACAATGATAAAGAACAATGATGATTTTAAGAAGCGTCTCATAATCTGGTATCAACTAGAAGACATTATGCTGAGTGAAATCAGTCAGCTGCAAAAGCACAAGTACTGTATGAGATCAGTATTATAATGATTTAAAAAAAGAATTATGCATAGAAGAAAAGACTCTTAGTGAGGGACAGAGACAGGTGTTCATTGATTAGATATTTGATAGAAATTGAGTTAGGTGAGGGTTATGACAGCACTCAGTAGAAGGCACATCAGCGTAAATGGGCTACACCATACACTGAAAGATTTTCTAAATTCACCCTAACATTTCAAAGGGTAATGTAGCAGGGGTAGGTCTCTGGGGACTCTGTTTTCGGGGGACATACAGCCTTTTGTGAAGAGAGTATTCTGCATCGGGGGTCTCAAAAGCCAGCAAGCTGCCATCTGAGGAACATCAACTGGTCCCCATCCACTTGGAACACATGGTGACTGAGAACATCAAAGACCCAAGGAAAAATGAGCCCAGGAGACAAAAGGACTCGTATGATTGGGAGACCACAGCAGCATGAGACCTGAAGAACCAGATGGTGCCTGGCCACCACCAAAGTCATCCTTGACAGGGGATGAGGTAGAGTCCTGATGTAGCATGAGAGAAAGAGGAATGCAGACCAAGAACTATACTAAAAGAGTAGACTTGATGATCTGACAGCCTTGAGGGTCCTCTGGGCACATGGCCTCTCGACCTGCTGCTGCCCTACACATGAGGAGAGTCCTGAGACCAACACTTCAGCCCAAGAATGCACTGCACTCAGAGACACAGAGTGAGCATGTGGTATATATTTTATGGTTTCTACATTAATACAAGGCTGTCCTACTGGTTTCTTTCTAGAGGGGAGAAGAGAGGATGGAGAGAAGTGGACAGGTGTTCATCGGGACAATACTAGAAGTAGAGAGTGAAAAACAGCGTGCTGTCACAGGGTGGGGAGAGCAGATACAGTTTTAGTGAGACAGGCATGCAAAGTTAACTTGGATAGAATAATTTTAGTTAATCATAATAAAAAAAAGATAAAAATGAAATTTTAGGAGCGTGTCCATCTATTTCAAAGTTTGTGTTCTTTGTAACACACCGCACAGTAACTCTGAAAGGAGTTACAAAATATGGCCAGATAGAAACAAAATGATGAAATCTTATCCTTTTTTAATCAGTACATTTTTATGTCTTCAAATGCAGTGATTTTTTTTTTTTTTTTTTTTGACATTTGGATATTACCAGAAATATTTACTTCGATCTTGGGGTAGACCCAAATATTTCTGCAACTGTATCACATTCCTTCTCAGTACTTAACTGGAGTCCCTTGATAAGACAAATGATTAAGTGTTCAACTAGTAGTCAAAGGGTTAGCAGTTCAAATTCATCATGAAGTACCTCAGAAAAAAGTCCTGGTGATCTTCTTCCAAAGGTCAGAGCCTTGAAAACCCCATGGAACAGTTCTATTCTGACACATATGGGGTCACTATTAGTCAGAATAGACTTGAGAGCAACTAATGTAAGTCCCTGTCTAAAATTTGAAGGGATGAAAATCTGTGACTGGGACAAAACTGAATCTATGGTGATGTCTCGTATTATTCTTGCCTTCCACATGAACAAATTTCTGTGTTATGATAGCACACACTTTTGCTGTCTGTGCTATATGTGAGCTACTCAAGTTACAGGAGAGTTAGAGGAAACTCAAAGTACAAAAAGCTTTCTTAGAAATACCCTCAACAGTTACTTTAATTAATTGGCATGTATGTAACGGAGCTCAGCCAAATCTTACAAATATTTTTATAAAGACTACCAGTTTATACCATAATGGTTTATGTTTTATACACTTTTAAGTTCTCTGAATTCTGAAAGATAATTTTGCATATTGACAATTAGGATGTGTCTATTTAGAAATATCTGTCATTATCATTATATATCACTGTAAAACAAATATTTGTATGATATTTTTGGTCCCTGAGATTCCTACACAAATAAAGTGCTTTCTCTCTCTCTCTTTCCTTCTGTCTCTCATTCTCTTTCTCTTACACTCACTGTTTCTACCCTAAAGATGTATAGCACATGACAAGCAAACAAATTTCCTCAAATATCAACTGCTTGGGTTGGTTATGTATTTCGGGTTAGGATATTTGAATATTCTGCGATTCAAAAATCTTTTGTAAGTAGATCTTCTGAAACAAGATTATCTTGAGGTGAAAAACAAGACTTATTTTAAGGTGATTTACTGATCAATCAAACATTGCCTGACCCAAACAAAGAACTGAGGATTTTTTCTTGTTATTGAGTACCACCTAGTCAGTTCGGATCCGATTCGACGGCACTTGGCTTGGCAGTCAGTTCCAACTCATAATAACCACACTTACAACAGATGAAAACACTGCCGTGTCCTGTGACTTCCTCGCAGTGGTTGTTATCCTTGAGCCCACCGTTGCAGCCACTGTGTCAGTCCACCTTGTTGAAGATCTTCCTCGTCTTTGCAGACTCTCCACTTTATCAAGCATGGTGTCCTTCTATAGGGCACGGTCCTTCCTAATAACACATCCAAAGTATGTAAGACAAAGTCTTTCCATCATCGTTTCTAATTAGCATTCTGGCTGTTCTTCTTCCAAGATAGATTTGTTCATTCTTTTGGCAGTCCAGGGTGTATATTCAATACTCTTCATCAACACCATGATTCAAAGCCAAATAACTGTTCACGACATGTGCTCATAAGACCAGTTTTATCCTTTCAGGAATCTTCCAATGGGAGGAATGTATTAACAGAATCAATTATTTTGTGTCTTTATGCTCTTTTCTCAGTGATCTTTGCAAGAAATGGATTTAACCAGCATTCATAAAGCTAAGCACTAAAATAGGAAAAATTGACAGATTCACTGCCCACTAAAAGACATACTTTTTTCTTTCCTTAATACAGAGTTATCACTAAGTAAATAAATAAATAGCACCATTCGACTGGTATGGGCATGTTATCATTCTTACCGGCATCTTGTAGGTGACATTGGCATGTATCACTTTGAGTCAAGTTATTCAAAGAATTCTCCCTGCTCTTTCTGTTTCCCTTCTTACTTGTTGAATGCAGAGGACAATGAAATCCTAGAAGAGGGTAAACCTCTGAGATAAAAAAAAAAAAAAAAAAAAAAACCACCTGAATTCTTGAGATACTGCATGAAGGAAAGCTATTTGCCACCTTGGAACATCCATACTGAACAGTTAATTGAGGAAGACATAAACTGCTGTTATGATCAGTTATTGACATTATGGTTATATGGATTACAGCAGCTAGTGGATTCCTGAACTAATAAACAGGAGACAGAAATGAGTCAGGTAAAATGAAATTCCTGCATTTAGGAGCTTTAAATGCAGTTGTATGATACAGCCTTGTTCCCATGTTAGTCAAGACAGTTTTTAATAGTTGCAGAATATTGCATTCAGACAGGAGAACATCATTTATACATTCACTTATTAGCACAGATTTCATTTCCAATTACACACAAAATGATTAAAAGCTTAAGGTATGCAATTTGTTCCTTCTGTGTCATTCCAGAGTCTAACTTGAGTAGGACTGCTGACCAAATGTTAAGAATATGTAGATGAATCTTGACACTGTGGTGTGATCCACTGTAAAAGCTTGACTCATAAACATACATATCTCTGAATTAGAAGCTGACTGGTTTTCGAAGGTCTGCTTTTAGAGCTTACAACACTCATACATAACTGCAGAAACATTTTTATTAAATTAAGTGAAGATAATTTATGGCTGCTTTTTTCTAAGTTAAGTGTAATACTTCATAATATCTACTATTTACTGCAGCACACCCATATAATTTTAATAATAATTATATTTCTGGTAAGGAAAAATTATGATGTTTATTAATCTTGATCAGTTTCATGTTATGTTTAATGGATTTAGTTTTAAAAACAAGATATTTCCTAATACCTCCTTGAAGTCCGTCATAACCCAAATATATAAAATATAATACAGATTCCCAGAAAAAAATATTTTTTCTAAAGCTAGTCGTGAGTTTGCCACAAACAAAATACATAAAGATGAAACGGATTTCCAGTGTGTTGTTTACAGGGTCAGGGGTAGTATATGAGGCCTGACAACGAAGTTCACGAACTGATCCTAGAAAAGTGCTATATACCTTATTGCTGAATATCACTATGGTCACCTTAAAAGTACTTCCCCTGGGAAGCTGTGCACCAACACCAGCACCTAGTCCACCCCTCAAGGCAATTTTGGAACTCTTTTTCTGGAATCTGCCAGGTGTTCTTTGGAAACTCTATGGGGCAGTTCTATTCTGATCTATAGGGTCACTATGAGTCGGAATCAACTGGATAGCAATGGACAATGGCTTTTTTCTGGAATGGTCATGAAAGCTGTGATGGTATTACCCTTGATGTCCTGAAGTCGTCAAAATGTCTTCCTTTCAATATTTCCTTTATTTTTGCATAAAGAAAAAAGTCAGTGGGGGCCAGATTCGGTGAGTAGGAAGGATGTTACAATACAGTTGTTTAAAAAAAAAAAAAGAAAACCCACTGCTATAGAGTTGGGTCCTATTCACAGCGATCCTACAGGTCAGGGTAGAACTGCCCCATGGAGTTTACAAGGAGAGTCGGGAAGGTTTGAACTGCTGACCTTTTGGATAGCAGATGGAGCACTTAGCTCACTACCCCACTGGGGTACAACTGAGTTCTCAAAATTGCCACTGTATCATTGTACACAATGGCCATTCCAGAAAGAGCTCCAAAACTGATTTGAAGGGTAGGCTAGGCTCCGGCATTGATGCATAGCTTCCCAAGGGGAGTACTTCAAAGGCGACCACAGTGGTGCTCAGCAAAGAGACATGTGGTACTTGGAACAATTAAGTTCAAGGACTAAATTGTCAGATCTTGTATATCTTTTACATGGCTGAGTTTACTGTGCCACTTGACAAAGTCAAATAAGATTGACCAGCGAGATTCTGAACTCCCAGGAGATAATCTCAGTTTGTTGAAGTAACAGTATTTTGTTTCTTCTCATTTCTAAGCTCCAATTTTACAAAGTGATACAGGTATTACAGTTATGTAACAATACTGGTATCCAAATATTTCAAATCTGTCTTTGAAAATACTGCATTCTGATGGTTTTCTGGTAGAGACAAACTTAAATACTTGGAAGTAGAATTACTACTTCCTTTCACAGAGGTAACTGAGACTTAAATGCTTCAATGATATAAAAATAGCTTGATCTGTGATTAGGGTTTGCCTTTTAATACTGCATAGCTAGTTTCCAGACAGCCTTTTATTTTCCATCCCATCTACTCTTTATCATAATAGATCCTGAAGTCCTGACCAACAGGTACATGTGTGGGGAAGTTGAGGACAGAGTGAGCTCCTCTTTGCCTTGAAATGCAGTGATAATCAAGGTGGATAAACTTGGTGCTCTTTACCGCACCTGCAAGCTTCTGGATTCATATGTTGATTTATTCCAGCCAATCTTCTGACTTTTCATCAAGATGTTCAATATACAGCACCTTCATTATGAACTATGTTTTCCTCTATCATTATAAGAAACACAAGTTAACTAAGCTTTGCTTAAACAGCCGGGATTGCTTTCAGGTTCTTGAACACACTGGGATTGGGATAGACTTGACGAAAAGGGTTGATTTGTCACTTCTGAAATAATTCTTAATCTGGAAATCAATAAAAATGTTGCACTTCTGCAGTGGAACAGGGCAAATGACTCACTCTTGAAAAGAGAAATGAATGAATTCTGCTTCCTTACCTCTCTTTAGTAGTGTAAGATTGTAACTGTGTTTTTTGTTTTTTGCTTGGATTATTTGCTAATTTCCAGCCCTTGGGGTGCCGGAGAGTTCAGTCTGCGTTCTCCATAAATTAAGTCTGGGTGGCCTGTTAGTTTGCTATGACTGCCATTTAACACGGTTGCTGTTCTTGTTATAGAACGAGGGAGTTCAAAGCAAAACATTTTTAATTGGCCAAAAGTGAAAACCCACTGGTTAATGGCTATCGTTCCACTAAGACAACAGTGAAGAACATTCTGTAACAAAGTAACACACAGCATTTGCTGATGTTTCAGAAAGTACCAGAAGTTCAGGGAATTTAAATATTGGGTAACTAGCTTACTAAAGTCTATGAAAGAATAAAGCTAAAATATATAGCCTCTATTATTTCCCATTTGCCATCTCTTCTTCATTCTTTGCTAAGGGTACAGTATGGTCTAAGCATTTTATGTTATCTTATGAAGAAACTTATAACTGTTTTTAGACAGTTCAGAAGTCTGAGGTAAGCAATCAGTAATTTTAGAAAATAGTTCAGTCTTAAAATCCTCAAATCTTTCTTAAAGGCTGCCTGGTATTATTGATAATTAAGGCAAGATCACAAAAGAGTTCCATTAACAACTTGCTGGTTTAGGAGACTTTTTGTAGTAGTTAAGGTATAATTCTATGAAGTCTTTGTAGCAAATTTTTATATACAATAAATTTAAAAACACAACTACATTGTTTCCTAAAAACAAAACAAAACACTGCCTTTGCATTTGCATTGATTCGGACTTATGGTGACCCTTCAGGACAGAGTAGAACTACCCCGTAGGGTGGCTAAGCAGCATCCAGCTGACTCACACTGCCAGTCTTTTAGTTAGCTGCGGTAACCATTAACCACTATACCACCAATGTCCTAAAGTCTTTAGAGGAAAAAAAAAAAAAAAAACTAGGAGTGACACTGTCCCGTAAAGTACATAAATGGATCTTTCTAGATTACATTAGCTGAAAAGAACAATTCTAACTTTTGATACCTTCGGAGAAAGAAACTTAATTTTCTTTTGAAGTCAAATAATGAGTCAAATAATAACGTTTTATTTGAAGGACAATAGAAATCCACTCAAAGCTCGCTAGATAATATTTCCTTTTTTTATCTTAAGAATGTTTCATTTAGATTCGATGTAGAGAAGATTCATTTTCTCACTCTCTTTTTGCTTTGTTCTTTTTTTTAAGTAAAAATAACCCATCATGATGACCTACTTTTCTTCACCCATATAACAGCCCTCCCAGTCAATGCTAGAAAGAAAGAGGTAAGGGTGAGTATGGGTTATTTTACCTACAATTTCTGTTTGGTGAATGTTTTATCCAGTGGGGATAAATACATTTTTTTAAAAAAGTTAACTCTAATTTTGAGGATCCTTATTTTAAAATACGTTATTCATCAAATGACAAAAATGAAACAGAGAGGAAAATGGGAGAGAAAATGTAAAGTTGCTGGAAACTGGCTGGCTAGCTGTGCTAAGTACCAGTTGGCTCTGGGCCACACATTGTGAAATGTCTTATGCACACTGGTCCCTTCCACTGGCCCTCTGAGGGATACCACCATGGTTAGACTTCATATGTGACCATAATGACTTTACTATGTACTGTATAGATTGCTCCTTATGACATATCTTCCTGGTGGCCAATATACAACTATAACTCTAGATACAGAGACCACATGTGATTCACCCTTATATGCTCAGGTCCTAGTAGACTGGTGGACACTTGGAGGTTGAGAAATAAAAACTACTACTAATAATAATTAAACTCTTGGACCAAAACCCTTATGGACAAGATTCTAAAATTCTCTATTCAAATGTTCATTTACTGTACATGATACATACAACCAAGTGTCATGGAGTTTCCTCCAAATCCTGGTGACCCCACTAGTGTCAGAGTAGACCTAGGCTCTACAGGGTCTCCGGTGGTTGACTTTTTTGAAGAAGACTGCCAGACCTTTCTTCCGAGGTCTCCCTGTACGGTTTAAACTTAAACCTTTTGGGCATCATCCAAGTGCGCTGTTTGTACCACTCAGGTACTCCACACATGGCTACCTTGGCTTGACTATTTGCCACAAAGGGTTTACTGAAATGTATTTGAAAGAGGCTGACCCTGATAGGAGAGCCAAAATTTAGAGTCCTCCACTGCACTTATTTCACTATTTCTCTTTTTTTTTATCCAGTCAGCGTCTGAGGAAAATGTTTCCATGGGACAGCTCCTTGCTTCGCTTCTAAGGCTTCTGCTGTTATGTTACATCCACATCAGACACGTTGGAGAGCAACTGCGGGAGGCTTCCCTCCCATTTCTTCAAGTATCTCCAGTTGTAATTAGACAAAAGGGTTTTATTTTGTACAAAAGCCAGAAATATTCTAAAGAGAACTTTTGTCTGTCAAAATTACCTGAACAGGTTTTTCTCTTAACCAAGAAAATGCACACAATGCCTTCCGTACCTGTGAGTAAACAACATGTGTTCATGAACGTTTAAGAAATATAAGCCAGTGATTACAGTGACATTGACAAGGATTTAATGAGCATTTGTAAGAGACCAGCATTCAGTTACAAACTGACATCACTTTAGGTGTTAGGAGGACATCTGTAGAACTTACATGTGAAATGAAAGTATAAAGCTTAAATTACATTTTCTTATTTGATTTTTCTCATGATTCTGACCACTTGCAGCATGTGTTATTTTGACTCTAAAGAAACTGAAATCCTATCTCTGAAGTTCAGAATTTATTGGAAGGAAGATTCTGCATTTCCTCATGTATGGTCTATGAGTGTCTGATTCCGCCATAAAAGTATTACAAAAAATAAAATAGGATGGTTAAAATCTTTTGCTCCAGAGACCAATCAATTTGCATTCATATTCCTTTTCTCCAGTATTCAGTAGCTATATAGCATTAGACAGACTGTTTAATTTCTCTCTTGTTTCTGTAACTGCCTTTTTAAGAACAATTGCAGAGATCCTTTCCTATGGCTATTGAGAGGACTGGGTGAAATGATTCATCTAAGGTGCTTACCACAGAGAAAACATCTCTATAAACCATCGATTTCACTCACTTTAATAGTAATAGCTAATTAACTTCATTTTAATTGAGCTACTTTTTATCCTCGTTAAAATACACTATTAATCTATCTAATATTTATCAGCCAAGTACTACTGTAAGTACCGCAGTCTTCAAAGTATGTGCCATAAATTAATCACCAAATCACTGAAAGTTCTGACTTCTGGAGGCCTGAGTACACAAGAAATTATTTTAATTATGCCAGCTTCTGAGTACAGACAAACTCATGACCTAGAAAACTACCATGCTTCTCAGTTTGGTCAACAGAATGATATGAAAGACACCACGGCTTAAAGACGCTATTGCACACTGCGTAGCAGTAAAGAGCGCCCTGACTCCTAGCGGGACTGAGTATCTCCTGCTTCCATACACTAGTACACTAGAAACCACCCAAGTTACCAGCTACAGGGTCCTTATTTTGCAACAAGAATGGCATCGATGATATATGCAGATTTCTGCAGCATGAACATTATCGTACAGATCACATACAACATGTAGAACAGCACGATCATTATTGTACAGATCAGAAAGCTACAACACAGAGGATTTAATCGTCTGTTTCCAAGTCTCACAGCAGGTGGCAAGAGCCAGAATCCGAGCCTAGTTTACAGCTGACACATATCACTACGCCATGACCCTCTCAAATACCTGAGCCTTATTTAGGAAACCCTTTCAGTGCTCTCTCTCACCCAAGGCAGACATACATGGAACACAGGTCTCCAAAGGATCTCAACATGCGGCTTGGACTGACATCCTGTTTTATTAAATGAGTAAATCAGTACTACACTCATAAACACTGTAGCTCCTTGGTGTTCCAGAATTCAGCTTTAATGGTTTTAACTACTTTTTAGAGATCTCTAGAGTTCCTGGTATCTAGTAATTTGTAATTTCTTGAAGGTGAAAATTGGAACGTGTACTTACATGCTGGTAGGTAAGATTGAGCTGTTTAGAAAGTGCAGAGGCCAAGCTAAAACCAGTGTCTGCATCTTGACACATTATTGTACAGTGGCTCTGTGGTCACAAGGGAGACTTGTTGGCACTCTGGCTAGGCTTGTGACTGGTCAGTGGTGAACCCACCAGCCACTCTGGAAGACAAATGACCTGGTGATCTGCTCTTCTAAAATCTTGTAGCCTTGGAAGCTCTGTGGGACAGTTGTACTCTGGACTACAGGATCACGACAAGTTGGAAACAGATTCAATGGCAAATAACACACACACACGGTCACCTGGATGAAGTGTTTTTTTTTCCTATAGTTTCTTTCTTTCATTTTCTTTTTTAAAGCAAAATAACCCTGCAAAGAAAATAAATTACTAAAGCTGGCCTGAAAGAGCCACTCAAAGTTTTCAGTTACTTGTAATTCTGTTGTTACTATTATAATTATTTTAAAACAATAATTAGGGGGGGTTAAATCTATCAGAACAGATCCTTCTTCTTCTTCTTTTTCTTTAATGCTTTATCGTGCTTTAAGGGTAAGTTTTCAATCCAAGTCAATTTGTCATGCAAAAAGTTGCACACAAACTGCTATGCAACACTATCTGTTCTCCCTCCCCTGTGACAGCCCATTCCTCCTTTATACCTTGTGTTCATTCCACCAGCTCCTGTAACTCTTCCCCCTCTCGACTACTTCTGGACAAGAGCTGTCCAGTTAGTATCACATACATGTAGACTTAAGCCAAGAAGCAATTTTCCGGCCAATATCATTTTATATGTATAGTCTAACATAATCTTTGTCTGAAAAACTGACTTCAGGAATGGTTTCAGTTATGGGCTAATAGAGAATCTGGGAACCATCTCTTCCGGGGACCCTCCAGTCTGTGGGACCATCCTGTTGTATGTTTTTAAAAGCATTCAAATTTTACACATTCATTTTTCTCCTGCTATATCAGGGACTGTATGTTGTATTCCCTGTCAGGAGAAGTCATTGGTGGTTGCTGAACACAATCCAGGTCTTCTGGTCACACGCTGATGTAGTCTTGGACCATACGGCCCTGTCTGTCTCTTGGGTTCATATTCTCCATCTGTATTTGATGTCCTTCATTCTTTGGTGTTCCAGGTGGGTTGGGACAAACTGATGCTGCTTAGATGGCCACTTACCAGCTTTTAAGACCCCAAACACCACACACTGGAGTGGTGTATATATCATTTTCTTAAAAACTTTTGTTATGCCAATCAACTTAGATGTTCTTCAAAACCATGGTCCCTGGACCTCAGCCCCAGCTGCTCTGTCCTTCAAGGTGTTGGGTTGTATTTAGGGAACTTCTTAGCTTTGGGTTTAGTCCAGTAGAAATACTAAATGTTTTTCATAAGATTGCAAACCTCAGAGGACACAGTAAAGATTACAAATTATATGCTTGGATTCTTTATCTTCTAAATACAAAGCTGAGAAAAAAATTAAAAGCATATACATTATTATAGAAGCTACCATTGCATGAATATGAAAAACATGAAATCACTGGATATATTGAAAAAGTAAAAAGGTAAGCCAAGCCAAGTGCTGTCTTGAAATAAAATAAGTTCTGAAATAAAATGCATTGGAAAGTAAAAGTTAGGGGTAGAAAGTAGAAAAACCTGAAGTGGCATTGCAAAGATAGAACAAAGAGTACTGTTTTCCCCCTAAATGACTTACTCAAAGAAACTATTTCATCTACTAAAGACTCATAAAGGCATTCAGCCTTCAGTTTAGCAGGAGTTAAAAGCCATCAGCAGCCCAGCTCTCTTGTGCTAGAATCTAATTACCCATATGTCAGAGTCCGTCACCAAGTAGCGGTGGCTTAGTCACAATTAGGCTCAGGGAGATACACGGCTTTGGAATCAGCCACAAAGCTAAAGCGACAAGAGACTGGACTGTGTTTACTGAAGAGGTCAACTGCTTTCAAAGCAGGAAGTGATTTTAGAGTTCAGGAAGAACAGTCTTACATAGAATCCCCAGCAGAAAAAGCTACCATTTACTGAAATTCTTGGTAAATTATTAAACACTTGGTGCAAACTTATTTATATTGAGTAGAAGCAAAAAGATTAAAAGAGAAGTCCCACATGCAAACAGCAAGCATGGAAATTAAATCTGCCTCTAGCAGATATATTCAGTGCCAGTTCTATTGGAATATTCCCTGCTCTGGTCTATTTTTTTGTGATAAGAAATCAAAGTATTAAATACGCTCACCTTAGTGTTAAAGTAATCAAAATAGAAACAGTTTTCTGACTTTTGCTCCAGAATTTTGTTTTTCCATCTTACAGTTCATCATTTAATTTATGTCTCTAGATCAGCCCAAGACACGAAACAGTAAGTCTAGGAATGTTTGCTCAGAAATTTGGAACTTCTATATAAAATACATACAACAAAGCCCAAAATATGAATGAAAACACTCACATAGCCATGTCCATGACAGAAAGTAATAATATCTTGTGTTTATTATAATTTATTTCTATTGTAAGGGGTTTGTTTTAAGACAAGGCAGAACATGAGGCACATGGTTGATAATAACAGCAACCCTAATTATAACAAAGTGTTATGCAATTTTGTATCTCAAGAATAGAGTTCAAGTTCCCTATCTTTTTTTTTTTTTTTGACAGATACTATTATCTTCCAATTAACATTTCTTACGGCATAGAGCATATGCTGGTATTCACCCAGATTGCAGAGTTTGTGTTGAGTCAAAAATAGCATTATTGTTGGTGATGTCACTTACTATCACTATGAATTTTCCCAGCTTGGAATCTGCAGGTAAGTGGATGTGATTGCAGCACATCAAATGAAAAATGATGAAATTAGCAAAAATCATGCTTGTGTGTTGATACGTACAAATGCTTTTATTATTTGGAATACGTGAACCATAGAGCAGGTGTATAGGTTTCAAATTCTTGGTTTTGCCTTGTTTTCAATATACTGTATTTCTTAGACCATTTTCAGCAGTCCATAACACTTTGAGTGTAAATACAAAGTTCCCGTATATTGCTTTGTCTCCCGGATGAAATCTGTTCTATCAACACAGTTCATTCTTGTGGTCAATTTCTTGTAACTGTTGAATTGATACTGATATACTATTAATCACTACAGTTCATAGTTTCAAATAAGCTTACCGTTTGCATTGTCCAGTCCTGTGGGTTTTTCAGTCTGGAGTTGTCACAAAGAGTTATGTGTTAGATGACTTACCAAAAGGCTGACAGTTCAAATCCACCCAGAGGTGCCTTGTAAGTGATGGCCTGCTGACCTGCTTCTGAAAGACCACAGCCTTGGAAACTCTATGTGGTGCAGTTCTACCCTGTACATTTGTAGTCACCATGAGCTGGAATCAATTCAATGCCAACTAACAACAAAAACAGCAACAATGGATCTCGTCTCGTCAAGTACACACAAATACAGTATTATGAAGAATAGTTTCACTGCCCTAAAAATGTCCTTGGTTCCACTTATTCATCCCTCTCTCCCATCACTGAACATCTGGTAACCACTGATCGCTTTACTGTCTCTGTAATTTTACCTTTTCCAGAATCTCATGTATTTGGGATCACACAGGGTCTGACAGTTAAGTTTGTGAAGTCATCCCAAAAAAAGTGCTATATACCTCATTGCTGAATATCACTATGGTCACTTTCAAAGTCCTCCCCTTAGAAAGTTGTGCACCAATGCCAGCACCTAGTCTACCCTTCAAAGCAATTTTGGGAACTCTTTTTCTGGAACGGCCATAAGGGCTGTTGTCCTATTACCCTTGAGGTCCCAAATGTCATCCAAATGTCTTCCTTTCAGTATTTTCTTTATCTTCAGGTAAAGAATAAAGTTAGTGGGGGCTAGAATCAGGTGGGGAGGGAGGGAATTCCAAATAGTTGTTTACTGGATAAAAACTCCCTCACAGACAACTATACAGTTAATTTTGCAAACTTGCCACCATGCCACTGTGCACAACGGTCATTCCAGAAACAGTTCCAAAATTGCTCTGAAGCATGGGCTGGGTGCTGGCATCAGTGCGTAGCTTCCTAAGGGAAGTACTTCAAAGGTGACCCTAGTGATATTCAGCAGTGAGGTGTGTAGCACTTAGAACAATGACGTTCACTGTCTTAATTGTCAGACCACATGAAAAATACTATTTTGTCATACAGCCTTTTTTTTTTTTTTTGCTTACCAATACATATTTAAGTTTCCTCTATGCCTTTCCATAGCTTGAGAGCTCATTTCTTTCAATGACTAAATAATGTTTCTTTATATGGGTATATCATCCTTTGTTTGTCCCTCACCCATGTAGGAGGGCATCGTGGTTGCTTCTAAACTCAGGCAGCTATGAATAAAGCTGCTATACACATTCACATGCAGTATTTTGTGTGAACATATGTTCATCTCACTTAGGTAACTAATAAGAGATCAACTACTGTGTCACATCATAAATCTATCTTTAACTTTTGTAGGTAACAACCAGCTTTCTTTCAAAGTGGCTGTACCATTCTGCACACCTAACATAGTTCACCTTTTTTAAACTTAATTATTAGATTCTGCTTTCAAGAGCTAATAATGAATGGGTTGAATCACAAAATCTGAGCAGGGAGGGAAGCTGCCAAAGTGTAGAAAGTAGTATCATAAACATCTAAAGCTCTCTTTCTGAAACATCTAAAGATTTCTCTAGAAAGATGGGTCACTTTGATGATCTGTTTTCAGATATCTTAGTGTGTGCTTCTTCCCATCACGCTCTTTAGGGTAGAATCAGCTTAATGGATTTTTAATGTGAAAAGGGAAGCTTTCCATTCCATCTTCTAACTGTATTTCTTTAAATCAATGTTTTGTGCTCCAAATGATTCAGTATGGCTATGGCTTAAATCTGTTCATTTAGCATGCATTCATATTGAAATATCAGAAAGCTTATGAAAAAAAAAAGGTGCTCAGATTGTCTTTTTGATCACTTTGGTTAAAGTGAGGTGGGATGAGGGTTGAAGGTTGGGTAAAAGTAGACACTACAAAGCAAATATGTCTTTTCTCCTTTATTTTTTAAGACGGTCTCTCAGGTAGCAATGACCAGTGGTTCTGGATAAATTTACCTGTTCCTTTCTCTAAACTTCCCTCAACTGTGCAATAAAATCCCCCAGCAAAACCTGATAACCCAACTATATTAACTAGAGGAATGATTGTTCCAGCTTGGGGTCATGCAGGCAGGGTCACATGGCTAGCTACTTATTATTTGAAAATTCATGCTAAGAAAAAAATATACGAAATGTCTATTCCCCAAGAGAAAAGGATTCATTTATCCATTATGTCTTACATGTCCTCACCTTATCTCTTGATGCCCATGGGAATTTTTAATTTATTAATGCTATGAGACCACAGATTCTGTGCCCTTCATTCTGAGATACCAGTACATGGTAGATTATGTCCTTCATGCTTGTTTTTCATGATTGTACTGGCTTTTAATTAAAGCAAGTTTAATTCAGTAACAACTGTGTCTGTTCTATGGCTGTGTGTACACAAACCAAGAAGTTACCCTCACTCATCCCAGTCCCATAGCCAGTGACAGAGTTTAAAAAATCCCTTCAAACTGCCATTAGAGAACCAGAGAGTACAGAACAAGAGGACATGTGGTAGAAAGACGTTGATTACTGGCTTTCTAAGAGCCAGATAAGCATCTGGCAAGCCATTGTGATTTAGGGACCCAGGCCTCATTTGAAGGTTAGTTTTGCCTCCGACACTACTTCCTATCTAAGCAGTTCAGCAGGTAAACACAATTTTTGGAACCCACTTATTTATGTCCGATAAAATCAGTTTCATCATGGAGGAATCCCAGCATCCCTTCTATGTTTTCCTTGATTTTCCCATCAAGCACCACCAAGATAATTTGTATATTAAGGAAATTTCACCGCAACTTGAGGGTGAATCTTCAGATGCCCATGTTAATAAAAGTCTTTCAGCCATGATGCTATTTATTCTTTCTCATTGGCTACCTGTCACCGCAAGCTCTGGACACTGCCGTGTTGTCTAACATTTTCTTATTCTCATCATTGTTCTCCTGAAACCCCAAACTCATGTTCATTCCTTAAGTAGAATAGATTTTTTTTGGTACTTTTTCCAAATCACTTCCTAGAAGTCTACCTTCTTTGTCCAACTACCCACACACTTTTTTTTTTTTTTTTTAATTTCATCACTAAGATAAACTAAATAACAGCAGTGGAAACATAAAGTTTATATAAGCAAGCAAACATAAAATACCCATCACTGTGGAGTCAATTCTAACTCACAGTGACCCTACGGTACAGAGTAGAACCGTCCCATAGAGTTTCCAAGGAATACCTGGTGGATTTGAACCACCAACCTTCTGATTAGCAGCTGTAGCACTGAAACACACCACTGAGATATATAATGTTATATACATCAAACAGCCAAAGTGCTCCTTGGAAGCAAGGATGGTGAGACTTTGTCTCATGTACTTTGAAAATGTTATTGGGAGGGATTAGTCCCTAGAGAAGAATACCATGCTTAATGTCTTAGTGATGTTACAACAGAAAATACCACCAGTAGAGATCTCTAAGTAGGATAAATTTATTCTCCCACATCTTAGGCGACTTGAAGTCTGAACGCAGGGTACCAGCTCCAGGGGAAGGCTTTTACCCATCTTCTGCTAACCTAGGAGCTTCTCAGCCCAGGGAACCCATATGCAAAAGACACACTCCTCTCCAGGTTCTTTATTCTTGGGTGCACGAGTTCCCCCTATCTCTCTGCTGGTTTTCTCTAGTATATGTCAAAAGAGATTGACACAAGATACATCCTGAACTTACAGATTGAGCCCTGACTCACTCATATAACTGCTTCTACTCCTGTTTCATTAGTATCACGAAAACAGAATTCCTAACACAGAGCAAAATCATATCAGACAAATAGTGGACAATCACACAGTACTAGGCATTGTGGTGACCTAGCCAAGTTGACACACTTTTTGAGGGACACAATTCAATTGGCAGCACTTGGTAAAGTAGATGCTCAACCAAAAAGAGGAAGACCGTAGACGAGACAGACTGGTAGAGTGGCTGCAACCATGGTCTCAAACATAGCCACGACTGTGAGAACAGCACGGGATCAGGCAGGGCTTTGTTCTATTGTACATAACGTCACTATGATGTGATCTAACAACAAGAACCCTGGCAGGGTTGTAGCTAAGTGCTATGGCTGCTAACCTTGAAGGCGGCCGTGTGAATCCACCAAGAGCTCCTTGGAAATTCTGTAGGTCAGTTCTACCCTGTCGTATAGGATTAGAATGACTGAGAATCAACTTGATGCCAAGGGATTTGTTTTTCGGTTTTAACAACAACAAGAAAAACATATATGTATACCCTAAACATATACATATATATCTCACACTTTCTGCATACTTTTAAAAAAAGTTTTCTTCAACAAAATCAAGTATAGTAGACATTTTGTGATTTCTATTCTACACATGTAATTAGAGTTGTAACTTGACATCAAGCAATTTTAATGTATGGCCAAATTAACTAGGAAACATGTATTCAATATGAAAACTAATAGTCAAATAACAAATACAATATAACATTATTAAAAATCTGGTCAGTACATCTTTAGTCTTTAATTGTACAAGAGCATGATGAAGCTATTAATACCATATATTGATTCATTTTTATTAAATTTTGACAAGGAATTAATTTTGCCCTAGTAATCAATACCCCTAAATGTAACCAAACTCATATATAATATTGATTCCTTGGAAGGGAAAATTCATTAAATTTTTGCTTAGGGGGAAAAGTAAAATTATCCATAACTTGAATATTGAAAAAACTATTTTTGTTTCTAGAAAGAAACAGAGTTGGGAAATTTCTAGCAATATTGATTTATAGAAAATATCATGTAGAAGCATATTTTGGAAGGAAGAAAGACTTTTTTAAAAAAAAGTCTTTGAGGTCTTTGTTGTATTGAGCAAAGAGCTTTGCCTCTAAAACCACAATACCATTTGACATTGAGTCAATTCCAACTCAGAGTGTAGAAAAACCCAGGCCAATTGCCATCAAGCTAATTTTCCTCATAGCAACCCTCTAAAAACCATCCCAAACCCACTGCCGTGGTAAAGGCACCTCGTACAGTTTCTAAAGCTGTAACCTTCATAGGAGCTGACTGCTACACCTTTCTGCTGTGGCACAGCACGCAGTGTTGAACCAGTGACTTTTGGTTAGCAGCTGAACGCTTTCACTGCTAGGTAACTAGGGCTCCTTGCTTTGTGTCTAGCAGATGATGATAAATGTTTGTGAATGCAACAAGTGGAGTCATTTGTTCGTACATGTATAGGAGATCTGGTCAAGCTAGCTAAGACAACAGTGTGAGGAAATCAGGAGACTAACACTTCCGGTGGAAGAACCCTGAGCTCCAGACCGTTCCATGGACTGGCTACTCTATCATTTCTCCCATGTTGCACCTGATACTTCACCTCAAGTGTTCTGTTGTCTCCTCTCCACATAGTTTTTATTCCCTTATAACTTTAGCTTCCGTGTGGCTCAGGCTTGCTGTATCTCTCAGGCTCTCTATCTTACGGCAATCTTGATGAACTCTGTCATCGCCTACCCCTGCTTTTAACGGACTTCGGTTTCTCATTTCTAATTATACTTTGTAAATCCTGGTGGTATAATGGTTAAGCTGCTAACCAAAGGGTTGGCAGTTTGGATCCACCAGTGCTCCTTGGAAACTCGATGGGGCAGTTGTACAGTATCCTACATAGTGTCACTGTGAGCTGGAATTTACTCAGTGCCGATAAATTTGTTTTTTGTTTGTTTGAATTATATTTCTCAACTTACCAATATGCCTGGATTACTTATTTTTGGCAGGGGAGGTGATTCATAAGTCATAGGCAACAGTTTCCTAAATGGTGCTGTTCACACTCAGCTATTAATCCAAAGGTTGGTGGTTCAAATTCACTCAGCAGTGCTGTGGAAGAAAGTCCTGGTGATCTTCTTCTATAAAAATGACAGCCAGATACTATATGGAGCTCAGTTCTACTCTATAACAGTTCAGGTCAACATGAGTCAGCATCACCTGACTTAGGTCACCGGCTAGTCTTTGTACAGTTTGACTGACCTTGGATTAGATGCTCACTTGGTCCAATCAACTAAGGCTGGAGAAGTAGAGTCATGTGTCTTTTCAGAAGGGAGCATTCCCTTACAAAACAGTGTGATCAATATCGGGAGTGCGACATCTCTCAGGAGAGCAAATCATTATGCATTAAATTCTAATCAATAAAAGGATATCTTTTAGAAATGAGAAGCCAGAGGACACATTGCCTTGGTCACATGATTAAATGGTAAATGGTACCAAAGAACTACAGCTATCTAACATACAGAGCTAATCATTTCAGAGTAAAAGTCTATCTCCACGTTCCCTGCCTTCCTCTCACCTCTTCCAAACTTTCTGGCAGTCACTGCATCAGATCATCTCCAATAAGGAGGCGCAGTGACACAGCAGGGGTTAGCTCATTTTGATAAGCCTGACATCATAGCAACTTTTCCCGGGGAAATGGAGGCGGAGTTCCAGAAAAATTAGTAAGACTTATTAGTTGCTTGGAGAATCTAGTTTTCTTTTCTTTTTTTTTTTCCCCAATCCTCTGTATGGAGGGGATGAAAGGTCATGTTAATTACATATTTGTTCACTCTCTGTGGTGCTTTCCAGGGTGGCCAACAGCTAGTCTCTTCACTTTAAGAGGCAGGGTGATCCACCCTGGGAAAAGTCAGAGAGTAAGATGCAAAGGATGACTTGGGCAAAAGCAGCAAACAATAAGAATGTGGATAGCTCAAACATGGGTTTGCATCTGTCATTTATTAAATTTGTTTCTCTGAGATGGTGACAGCCAAATGAGCAGGGAGAGGTGGGGTCAGAAAACAATTCCAGAAACAGCAAACAAGACACACACACATGCACACAATGTGGATGGCTTGAGAAAGTATTTATCCCTTACACACAGAGGTTAATCTCTATATCACATAATGTGTGTTATTATCAAGCTGTTATCAATCACCAGGAGACGAGGTCGTACAGCAGTTAAGAGCTCAGCAGCTAACAAAAGAGTCAGCAGTTTGAATCTACCAGTGATGCCTTGGAAACCCTATGGGGCAGTTCTACTCTGTCCCATAGGGTTGCTAGGAATTAGAATTGATTCAACAGTAACAGGGTTTTTTTTTTTTTTTTGTATCAATCACTAAAAAGCAAATATAACATACAGTTGAATTATAATGCAAAACAGATACCTATTATGACTCTGTACCAAATACCGAAAACAAATGCAACAGTCAAAGAAAGAAATTGTGTTCCCCTGGCATACATGGAAAAGTAAAACAAGAAGTAAGGGGTGCGGGGAACCCTACAACTTCCTTGTACTGAGTATGGGAGTCTACTCAGGACTATAACATTTTCTAGCTAGGCTAAGGATGGAAACAACCAGCTTTTGAACTTTGAAGTAATTGGTTCACAGCTGTGCTTAGACTGAGATGGAAATATGCAAATACTTTTGTACAGAGGAAGGGATTTTTCTTTTTCTTTCTTTCCTTTTTTTTTTTTGGTAGTTGTAATGAGAGAGTTGTCAAATTAAACCCAAACTGCTGTAAGTAAAATAAATTACATGAGAAACTACAATTCCTGATACTTTCATTGGATGGCTACATGTGGTATGATATTTTTAAAAGACAATTTTTCTGTTTTTTAAAAACTTAGTATTTGGGGAGCAAAAGTTACCTAAAATGATTTTTAGAGATTCATTGTATCATGAAAGCATGAACAGAACACCAAATCATTGTAACTCAGTACAGTTCAGACACTTACATTTCTAAATATATGCATTCTTAGGGAAGGACACACAAAAAAACATAAAGACTATATTTCTGCCTCTAAAGATGTTCAAAATCTAATGGGAGGCACGATTAGCACATCTGAAAGAAGCTTGATATAGAATACGCAGGAAATCAGAAGAGAAAGATCAGCAGGGGCTGAAACAATAAGAAAAGGCTTTGTAAGTGATATAAAACAAAGACTTAAACTAAGCCGTGGATGTAAGTAACAGAAAAGCAGAAGGAGGCCATTTGGGGGAGTGCATGTACACAAAGGCCGTGCAGCAGGAATCTCGACAGCTGCATATGGACCGAGGGTGGAGGATAGGCAGGAAGGACACGGCTTGTCTAAAGGAGGGTGTAAAGTATGACCTGACGAGAACTAAGGAGTCCTATTGTACTGGGGGTGGGGGGGAGAAGTCAGGGGTACTGGGAAACCAGAAGTGTGGATGGTGAGACTTCCTTACATATACTTGGGACATGTTATCAGGAAGGAGCAGTGGCTGGAGAAGGACATCACCCTTGGTAAAGAAGACGGCCAGCGAAAAGAAGGAAGGCCCTCATAGAGACAGACGGACACAGTGGCTGCAACAGGTGCATGCGTTAACAATGATCATGGGGGTGGCACAGGACAGGGCAGCGTTTCGTTCCACTGTACACAGAGTGACTACGAGGTCTGGCAATGAAGCTTGCAAACTTGCCACAATGGGCTTACATTGGCAACACTGTACAGATGCCTCGGTGAGGTATCAGGACCTTCGTATCAGTGTCTGACAATGGGTTCATATCAGCATGTGGTGGTATCTTGCTGAGTGGCATTTATTATAGTTGTTGCGTGTTTTTGTGTGCCACATAGGGAATGTCGGAGCCTGAATTAGGGCAATGAACAAACGTTAAATTTCCTGTTAAACTTGGCAAGGGTAGATGTGAAATCAGGGCCATGTTAGTCTAAGTTTAGGAGGATAATATCATGAAGAAAATGGCAGTGTGCAAATCGATAAAACGTTGTTTCGAGGGCAGACATAGCGTCACTGACAGAGAGGTCAATGGGCAGAACTGATGAAAACACTGCAAAACTTTGTACCAACTGGATCAACAGTTAACCAACTTTACTATTCGGAAATGGTGAAAAAAACTGCACAACAAAGACAAAGATAACCTGAACTTTTCACCAACTCATGAGTCTTACGTCACCACAACGCGCTAGCTAATCTGGCACCGTCTGTGAGGGAGTTTTGAGTCAGTAAACAAACACTGGTGTTGGAACACCCTCCCTACTTACTCGATCTGGCTCTCAGGGACTTTCTTCGTTACCCGAATAAAAAAGGAAATATTTAAAGGAATGTTGACGACATTTAGGATATCAAGGATAATACAATGACAGCTTTGATGGCCATTCCAGAAAAAGAGTCCCAAAATTGCCTTGAAGGATGGACTAGGTGCTGGCATCAGTGCATAGCTTCCCAAAGGGAGTACTTCGAATGTGTCTGTAGTGGTATTCAACGATGAGATACGCAGCACCTTTTCTAGGATGAGTACGTGAACTTAACTGTCAGACCTCATATGCGTAGAACAGACTAGACAGCACTTAACGATAGTGTCTTCAATATGACCAGTGATCATGTGGAGGGGACAGTAGGAGTCACGGTATGGTGAAATAAGACTGATGTAGAAACGGGAAGGCCTGGGTCTTGTTTTCATGGTCTGGCTGACATGCTGGATAATCTGACATATGTCACTTGGCTTCTTGTCTTAGCTCACAGACAGCTGACGGGAACTTGCAACTCTAATATTTATCAGTAGTTCATAATACATTCAAATGAGGTCAAATATAATACTACACTAAGAGAAGTTAATTTAATGATGTGATCGGAAAATAATTATTCTAAGTAAAATAATTCAAAAATTTTGATATATTTGTCATCTGTGTCTTTTAACGAAAATTACACACACCTGAGCATCTAACAATGAAGGGGAGGAAGTGTTGATCAACTTGAGAATTTTAAATCCTCTTCCATCCTCAAGGAAACTCTGTTGCATAGTGGTTAAGTGCTATGGCTGTTAATCAAAAGGTCAGCAGTTCAAATCCTTCAGGTGCTCCTTGGGAACTCTAGGGAACAGATCTACTCTGTCTGTAGGATTGCTATGAATTGGAATCAACTTGATGGCAGTGAGTTTTCCATCCTCAAAGTTATTTCTTCCACCATATTAGGAGAGGAATAACTTATTCCAGGTTCCTAATAGTGACTGGCCCCCAGATATGGTGAATAGTTAAAAAGAAGTTAAATATGCCAGCTAGCTAGCTAGATACACACAGATTATAGGCATATTTACATACATATACCTTTAATGTATAACTTTAAGCCAGCTGTTATTAAAAATATAAAAAGATAAGCTTCTCTACCCATTTAAAAAATATTAAAAGCTTGTTCTAAGATGCCATGTCAATAATATTACAAGGCAGAGTAATTCCAAACATTACCTTACATTTCAGCTTATATATGAGTAGAGACAATATGTCTCTGTTTATTTAAAGAGAAAATAGAAATGAAACTAGTTTCCATATCTTAAAACAAACAAACAAGCAAAACCCTACAATTAAGCTTAGCTGCTAACTCAAAGGTTGACAGTTTGGGCCACCCAGTATCTCCATGGGAGAATGACCTGGTCACCTACTCGTTTAAAGACTACAATGTAGAAAATCCCGTGGAACAGTTCTACACTGTCACGCGCAGGTGCTAGAGTGAAGACACACTTAACGGCACCCAACAAAAGAGAATTAGCCAAGCACCTCAGTGAATACCGGTAGAACCAATGACATAAGTGTGCATGTTAGGTACAAGTGATGAACTAAGGGTGTGTGTTTAAGTGCGAAACAAGTTTCAGATCAATATTCTACATCTTTTAGCTTAATGTGAAAATTTCGTTAATCACCTGATTGATCTACTGAAGAGGCTAAAAATCTTTTATCTATTTTTTTTCCGTTTCCATCTACAGAAATTATCAGCAAGTATGTAAGTGGTAGAGAAGGAAAGATGGAAAGGTTGGGGTGGGTGCCAGGTGTATACTGAGAGAAAAACTAAGAAATACCGAACCCATTGGCATCAAGTCAATTCCAACTCACAGCAACCCTACAGGACAGAGTAGAGCTGTTCCTTAGAGTTTCCAGGGAGCACCTGGCAGATTTGAACTGTCAACCTTTTGGTTGTCAGACATAGAACTTAACCACTACACCACCAGGGTTTCCATACTGAGAGAAGGGAAGCTGAAAGAAAGAAATAGCTCTGCCACTTTCTGTTTGTGTGATTCAAATGCATGAATTCATTTCTGTCTCTCTCTGCGCGTCTTATTACTCAGTCATCTGTAAAATGAAACTCATCCTAGCGCCAGCCCCATAGGTATGTACGGGAGTACACTGACTGAACACATTGCCTGCAACACAAATTGTTTGAAACATATTAGCATCTATTATTATTATCATCCTAACCTTATTGCTTTGTTTAGAATTTTGAAAAACACACAGACTCCTCAAGGCACTTTTTGGGTAATTGGAACACCAACCCCCAAACCAAACCAAGTGGCACTGAGTCGATTTTGACTCACAGAAATTCTGTAGGATAGAGTAGAACTGCCCCACAGAGTTTCCAAAGAGTGCCTAGTGGATTTGAACTGCCAACCTTTTGGTTAGCAGCTGTAGCACTTAACCACCATGCCACCAGGGTTTCCAAGTGGAGAACAGCTGGTAAGAAAACCACATAAGATACTTACCAAAAAAAAAAAAGGGGGGGTATGACTCAAAAGATGTAGCTGTAATTGCAAAAGACACCTTGTGAGGACAGACTAATTCCAAACATTATCTTATATTTCAGCTTATATAGGAGTAGAAACAATTTGTTTCCAAAGCATTGGCTCCACTCGCCCATGTGCCTTCAATATGTGTTCATTATGCAGTCAACCGCTCTTCCAAGACTAATATTAATATTCCCCAAATGATAAAAATTGCATCAACTGAAAATTTGGTTTCTGCCTGCTATTCAGTGTTAGCTTTGCTATTTTAGACTCAAATAAGCAGTCTGAGAAAGTCTTAAAAAGTCATTGTCATTCCTGATGGCAGTTCACATTGCATTACCTGTAGAATTCTATCCCCAGTTGAATTACTCATCACCAATCAGAGCATTCTTCCATAATTAGATAGACCCTGAATATTAATATCAGAAAACTTGATTTAGAGTGAAGAACAGGATGCAAGGCAGGTTTGGAGTTCATCTTTACAGTTTTTTTTAGCTTTCTATTCATAGTTTATTCCTCACTGCATGTTTTCAATGGACAGTCTACAACACATATTAACAAACCGATAATGTCACTTGTTATATTGAAATAAGACATTTTCCTAAATCTCATAAAATAGGTTGTCCCTAAAAAGAAAAAAAAAACAGGCTTTTAAATCTGACATCTATTTTAAATTAAATAGTTATCGTAAGGGCCCAGGAAGGAATACTAGTTACAGAGTGTTTAATGCACTCAACTGCTAGCTGGTAGGCTGGTGGTTTGCACATACAAGTGCCCATCAGAGAAAGATATGGCACCCTTCTTTCCTAAACATGACAGCATTTGACAAAGGAACAAACAAACAACAAACAAAACAAAAAGACCACCGTACTGCAAAAGCTATGGGGTAGTTCAATCTTTGTCCTACAGGGTTGCTAGGCATCAGAATTGACTCAACAACTAGTTGGGCTTGGTTTGGGAATTTAGCAGAGTTAAATGATAAACCATTGTAACCAACTGCTACACACAACAAAAATTTTACCATGGTTTCTTTTGTTTCTATCTTACGAATCCTTCCTTCTTTTTTGGCACAAGTAGCCAAGAGGTAGACTGGACCTTGCAGACAACCTAATTCATCATTGCCTTCTTACGAACAAGGCTACAGGACCTTGACAAAAGAACATCCTCAGATTAGAAGGCAAATTGGACTTCTTAGTTTTATTCCAAAAATGCTAACTTTATGCTCAATAAAATCTAATCAACGTGCCTAAATTATATTGACAAGACAGCCTAGTAACAAATATTTGGTTAGAATGATAGGGGAATATATTAACTTGGACAAAATCTCTTGAATTTAAAAAAAAAAAAAAAAACAGAAACAGAAACCGGAAATCATGGAAAATTATAAATCAGGAAGGAGACAACACTTAAAATCCCAAACACAAGATATGAAAGAAGAGAATCTTACCAGTTGAATTCTAAGGGGGCTGGCTGAACAGCACACTGGCATTTCAGTGTCTGAAATGTTGATCAAGCACTGTCTCTGAGGCTAGCATGAATGTCACAGCAATTTTTTTTTGCTGTTGCGTAATATTGAAATAGAACTAAGGATCCGAATTGGCATCGACCCGGCCCCAAATGCCAGTTTCTGTCAGACCCTGGAAGCTTACCCAGCCTCAGATCTGACGATTACAGTCTAGTATCATTATTGTTATTAGCTGCCACAAGGTCAGCCTTGAAGCATGATGATCCCATGAGAAACAGGACCAGGCCACTGTAAACTTTAGGCTTTTTCTTGATTGATTTTATTTTGGAAGCAGATCACCAGGCTTTTCTTCCTGGTCCACATGTCTTAGTCAGGAACCTCCACTGAAACTTATTCCTCATCTGAGCAACATACAGACCTCCATGGACAGATAGACAGTAGCTCTACATGAGATGCATAGGCAGAAATCAAACTCAGGTCTCCAGCAGGAATTCTACCGCTGAGCCACAACACTCTCCTACACTAAAATGTATCCTAGAGTTATGTAGTAAGAAATGAACATGAAAATCCATGTAGCATAATATTTATGAGTTTGGGAGACAGTCTGGGTTTTGTATCTTTGCCACTTGTAGCTGTGTGTTCTAGGACAGATTACTTACCTCCACCTGAGTTTCTTTATTTTCAGAACAGAAATGATGACAATATCTACCATATATATTTACAGACATGCGGAGAGAGAAAGAGAGAGAGAGAAGACAGCTGGAGTTGGGGTCTTCTCCTCCCCAGAACTAAAGATGTGGACATGCAGAAAAATAAAAATTATCATGTATATAGTTCTTTTTTGACTTTCAATTTCACAAATGTAAAAAAAAAAAAAAAAAAAAAAGGAAACCCTGGTGGTGTAGTGGTTAAATGCTGCAACTGCTAACCAAAAGGTTGACAGTTTGAATCCACCAGGTGCTCCTTGGAAACGCTATGGGGCATTCTACACTGTCCTATAGAGTTGCTATGAGTTTGAATTGACTCAACAGCAGTGGGTTTTTTGGGGTTATTGTAAACATAACTGTATCACTAGAAGAAAAACTAAATCAGGCTGTTGATGTGCCTCTCTAAAATTGTTTTTCATATCTTTCCCGTAGTAGAGTTACCAACATTTAGCTTTGATGCTTCCTTTGGGAAGAACGAGATGTTGGTCACATTGATGTGAAGATGCAGCACATGTTTTCTGCAGGGTCAGGTTCCTTGGTCCAGAGTCCTGGTACTCGTGGGAGCAGATTCCTCTATCACCCTCCGGACTCCCATGCAGATAATGTGAACTGTAAACTTGCCACAGAGCATTTGACTTGTCAATACTGACCTTACTGTCCAATCAGATTCTGTCTGCTGGTGGACAGGCTGAAAGCTTTGTTTTGCCTCAGTACCAGTTTGACGCCTCCACCATAGCCCTAAAAAATGACTGCTGAGTCATTCTATGCTACACTATAGTATGCATTAGCAAACAAGTAATGACTGTTTATAGATAAGATAATAATGTTATATATACACAAAATGCCTTTGATCCAGACAGAAATTTGTTTTGGAAATAACAAGATGCACTGTAAAACATAATTGCTTTATTTCATGTATGCCTCTTAATTTTCCAAAGTAAGCTTACTTCTAAAATTCCTCTGACATGTATGAGGACTGCCGGTTAAGTTTGCAAACTCATCCTAGAAAAAGTGCTACATACCTCATTGCTGAATATCACTATGGTCATCTTCCAAATACTCCTCTGGGGAAGCTATACACCAACACCAGTGCCTAGTCCACCCTTCAAAGCAATTGAGGAATTCTTTTTCTGGAATGGCCATCAGAGCTGTTATCCTATGACCCTTGATGTCCTGAATGTCATCAAAATGTCTTCGTTTCAAGATTTACTTTATCTCTAAGTAAAGAAGAAAATCACTGGGGGCCAGATCAGATCAGCAGGGAGAGTATGTCAATACAGCTATTTGATTACTGGCTAAAAGTTTCCTCATAGACAACTATACAATTAAGTTTGCCAACTTGCCAACTTGCCACCTTGCCATCATGCACAATGGCCATTCCAGAAAGAGTTCCAACATTACCTTGAAGGGTGGACCAGGCTCTGGCATCAGTGCATAGCTTGCCAAGGAGACTACTTGGAAGGTGATCACAGTGGTATTCAGCAATGAGGTATGTAGAATTTAGAACAATTAAATCTGTTGACTTAAATTTCAGATCTCATATATTATAACCATTGCTATGTTATGAATTTGATTATTAAAATTATTTGAATTTAAGCCCAGACGGCACTTGGCTTGGCTTATGACATTTTGTAATAGTTGAGCATTGTTTCTGATGTAGCTCTATTAGAAAATATTTAAGCTATTAGTATAGTATTTGCTTGACATCTAGAACATGTTTTTCCTTTAATGGTTTTTCTCTACATACATTAATAAATTGAACTGTTCATCTTGAATGCTGGTCTCTGTGAATTTGCTTTATACAAATGTATTCACAAGTGATGGGCAACCTAACAAATTAAGTGTCTGAAGCTGCAGTTGTTGTCCTGTGGTGCTGGGGAACTTTCTAAGGAGCCATATGGCTTTTCCCAAAGGACAATCCATTTCCTTTGGGAACAGCCTGGGCAACAGCCCTTTTACATTCAGATTGTTTTGTATAGAACAGCTCTTGGCAACCATCTTGTATATCTCTTGATCAAGAGTAGGGTTATGTCATACTTTACGTTTTTGTCCCAACAGGTCCTAAATAAATAGCTGGAAGTTGTTATACTGCCATAAAATGCACCCAAAAATAAAATAAATAAATGAAGTTTCGTGATTTTACTTTCTTCACATGTTTTTTTCACTGCCAAAAACCCAGATGTGTTCAGAGTAGATAACTGACCCAAACAGGATCCTATGTGTTTATTCAGAAGCCTATTTTGTTTCTTACACAAATTGCTCCATTAAAATGAAAAAGTACCTCAGAAAAATACCCTCCTACAATAACAAAGAGTCATTAAAGAAAAGCTGCTAATTTCCTGTTTATTTAGTGATTGTCAAAGCCCCTGGAGCAATGCCCCTAACTAGAGCAATGGATTGCCCTTATGTTAAATTTCTTGCTGCATCATAGTCAGAAGACCAAGTTCAACAACACATAGATAGCTTTGCTTAGTAGTCTACAACACGTTAAGACTCTTTAAGAATGTATTGTCCTTTTGGCACATTACATCTAACTTAAATTGCAGCAAGACAGGCATTAGAAAAGTATGTATATTTTAGACAATGACTAAATTTGCATGTTAAAGCCCAAACACTGAATGAAACTATTTTAGGATTTAAAACAAAACCCTTAAGTTTATTTTTCTCCCCTCTAGTGTTTACTGGAAGGAGTTTGGGTGCTTGGCAGAAACTGGTAGAACATCATAAGCAGAGTTACAGTAACCAAAGTTTTCCAGCAAAATCTTTGGTATGAAGGTAATTTTTTTAAGATTCTCACATTTCTTTAAAAAATTTAAACTTGAAGCCTCCTCATTTTTAGAATGTTCATTTTCGAGCTGTTGTGTGTGTGTGTGTGTGTGTGTGTGTGTATCTTGTTGTTGTTAGATGCTGTCAAGTAGTTTCTGACTCATAGTGACACTGTGTACAACAGAACAAAATACTGCCTAGTCCTGGGTCATGTTCACAGTTGGACTTATGTTTGAGCCCACTGAGGGTCTTCAGTTTTGCTGACCCTGCACTTCACCAAACATCATGTCCTTCTCCAGGGAATGATCTCTTCTGACAACTTGTCCAAAGTATGCAGGACATGTTCTTGCCATCCTTGCTTCCAAGGGGTATTCTGGTTGTACTTTCTCTAAGACATCTCTGTTCATCTGGCAGGCCATGGTACATTCAACATTATTCACCAAAATCACAGCTCAGAGGCATCAATTCTTTTTTATCTTCTTCATCCATTGTCCAGAAACCCTGGTGGCATAGTGGGTTAAGTGCTATGTCTGCTAACCAAATGGTCAGCAGTTCAAATCCACCAGGTGCTCCTTGGAAACTCTAAAGGGCAGTTCCACTCTGACCTCTAGGGTCACTACGAGTCAGACGTGGCTCGGTGGCAGTGGGTTTGGTTTGGGGGTTTATTCGTTGTCCAGGTTTTGAATGCATACAACATAACTGAAAATAACATGGCTTGGATCAAATGCACCTAAGTCTTCAAGGCAACATTTTAGATTTTCAACACTTTAAAGAGGTCTTTTGCAGCATATTTGCCAAATGCAGTGCCATTGTTGATTTGCTAAATGCTGCTTCTGTGGGTGTGGATTGTGACTCCAAGTAAAATGAAATCCTCAACAACTTCCATCTTTTCTCCACTTATCATAATGTTCCCGATCTGTCCATTTGTGAGGAGTTTTGTCTTCTTTATGTGAGGTGTAATCCGTACCAAAGGCTGTGGTCTTTGACCTTCATCAGGGAAGCTTCAGGTCTTCTTCACTTTCAGCCAGAAAGGTTGCCTTATCTGCCTAACACAGGTTGTTAATGAGTCCTCCTCCAGTCCTGATGGCCCATTTTCTTTGCATAGCCTGCCGTCTTAGGTTATTTTCTTAGCATGCAGAATGAATAGATACGGTGGCAGGATACAACCTTGACACACATCTTTCCTGATTTTAGCCCCTTGTTCTGGCTAAACAAAGTAGGCTGTTTCAGTCAGCTAGTGCTGTTCTAACAGAAATACCATGAGTGGATGGCTTTAACAAAGGAAGGTTTATTTTTACACAGTCTAGTAGACTACAGGTCCAAATTCAGATTGTCCACTCCAGGGAAAGGCTTTTGATTGTCAGCTCTGGAGAAAAGTCCTTGCATTGCATCAGTCTTTGATCAGGAGTATCTTGGAGCAGGAACCACAGGTCTGAAGGATACACTCTGCTCCCTGGTTCTGTTTTCTTGATAGTGTTTGGTTCCCAAATCTCTCTGCCGGATTTTGTCTTTTATAGCTCAAGAGACTGCTTCAAGGCTCAAAACAAATTTATACATTGAATCTTGTTCTACCAACACGACTGCTGCCCACCCACCCTCATTAACATCATAGACATCGATGTTATTCAGTTCCAACACGGAGGAACATCACACAACATCAGGAGCCATGGCACAGCCAAACTGTTACAGATACTTCAGGGAACACATTCAATCCATGACGTGAGTTAAAGTCCAAAGTCAGAGGGTCAGCTCCAGCAGAAAGCTTGCTGTTTGCCTTGGCATGCATCTCCCCGGTCTAGGAGCTTCTCCACGCGGGGACCCCAGGTCCAAGGGATGTGTTCGGCTCCTGGTTCTGCTTTCCTAGTGCATGAAGTCCCAGCTCTCTGTTGGCTTCCCTTTCCTATCTCTCAAGAGATTGCCTCAAGGCACAATCCAAATTTGTGAATTAAGTCCTGCCTTACAAACACAACAGCCCTCTCTCTTATTAACATCACAGAGGCAGGATTTATAACACGGGGGAAAGGTCATGTAATACCAGGAATCACGGCCCAGCCAAACTGATGTGCATTTCTGGGGGGGGGACACAACCCAATAATACATGACAAGTACTATCTAATAATTCAGTTATTGCTATTTTTCATTATTCACTTTCTTCTTTTCCTCCTCTTCTTCTTCATTTCTCCTTCCTACTTTTGGACATATGTTCTTCCATTATATGAACTAGAATTAACCAGAGGAATGTCAAGGACTGTGTCTTTATTTCCATATCCCAGAGTGAGGGCTGATACAGTCCTGGCATCCAGTTGTTGCTTCATACATGTTTACTGAATAAATAAATTTATTTGTCAAACAGTCTTCCAGTTTTCTCAATTGTTTGTATCAATTGGATTGGTAGGAAGCATTTAAAACACCTAATGAATATTTGCTTACTTAACCAATTATACAGTTGGCTCACAAAAGTGTTAAGGTCATTGCTTATCACACCAATTAATTACTCCAGAATGAAAAATGTTAACCACTTTCAGGTCACAGCCATGGGACATCTTCCTGAAAGCTTTTAGTATCAATGTGGAAAATACTGCATAGAATGTAGCATAAACACAAAGAAAAAGAAAGAGCAAGGGGGAAAAATCCTGCTAATGTATTTTGGAAATACTTTACCATTCAGCAACAAACATGCCGTAATTGGGTGGGTTGTATATGGAAATTTATTTCAAGACAAGAGTAGCTGTGAGAAGTCATTAGCAACACAAAATTTCAGTATGATAAATAGATAAATGGCAGGGAAGGAACAAGCGAAAACTAACAAATCTAATTTGAGACAAGGCACTTTAAAAACCAACCAAACAGAACAAGCTGCTGTCAAGTTGATTCTGACTTAAAAGCGAACGTACATGCAGAGTAGAAGAGCCTTATAATAGGGTTTCCAAGGAGTGGCTGGTGGATTTGAACTGCTAATCTTTTGATTAGCAACTGAGCACTACTGCACCACCGGGGCCCCCTGGCATTCTATAAGCAATTAAAGAAAGTGATACTGAAAGGAATGATTGATCAAGATGGTAGAAAATTATCAACCAATAATCCACCAGGTGCTCCTTGAATACTCTAGAAGGCAGTTCTTTCTACTCTGGCCTCTAGAGTGGCCATGAGTCGGATCCAACTCGACGGAGCTTGGCTGGCTGGCAATCAATATATAGATAAATGGCTTCCTTTGCAGAGTGGAAAACAGATAGCCCATCAGAAAGTCCATGCTATTACACATAAATAAGAAAAGGAGTGAAAAATCAGTGTTGGAATATGAAGAAACTATATTTTTTCAAAAAACTAATGTCTGTTTTAGAAGGGGTTCTAGCATTCAGAGACTCAAAATCTTTTTCTTATTGTTTTAATTATACTTATGCATTATTGGGAAAAAAAAACCCACAAAGAAAAGATTTAAATGTAAGATGTGCCACAGAACATAGCAAATAGAAGTTAACCTGAAATGTATTATTCAGCAATGTTTGGTTAATAGGATATAGGCCACATGCAATATATTAATTACCACTGAAGACTTGCTGGGCGTCTGATCATACTGTGAGTGAGTACACAGTACTTCAGTATCTGTTAGACCCAAAGATTTGTGGATTAAATAGAGTGAGCCTCAGCTGGAAAGCTGTTATGCGTATCATGGGAAAGCAGTTGCAAATCCTTAGTGACAGAAATTAACACCAGCAGAATAATCATACCCTTATTCAAAATAACCAGTAAATATTCACTTAAAAATAAATACTAATTTCACTGATAAATCAATGATCCTTCTTGAGCTAGCAGTTTCCTGAATTAAAAATATGGTTGCTTTACCTAGTTAAATCAGTCATTGGTGACCAAATGGTGTTCACTGGACCAGACTTGGAGGCTGAATGCATATGAATTGCTTAGCAATACAGAGTTTACAAGTTCTATTCTGCTCAACACAGAATGAGATATTAAAATAAAATATTTTTTCTGATAATACCAAAAACCAGAACATTTCTGTTGGGTTAATTTCTACTCACAACAATACTACAGAAGAGAGCAGAACAGCCCCATAGAGTCTCTAAGGAGTGCCTGGCAGAGTTAAACCGCCAACATTTGGTTGCCAGACATACAACGTAACTACTATACCATAAATAGATATATTAAATATGTTTCTTAATTGTAAATAAATATTTAACACAGCAAATGCTGAGTCAGTATTTTCCACATGTACAATTCAGCGACACCAGTTAAATAGGTTCCTAATAGAATCTAAAATGCTTCCCATTGTTTTCAAATCAAGAAGGGGACAATAAATATAGTACAAAATATGTTTCATAAATATTTAAATAAATATAGGATAAAATACCTATCATAGTTATAGATTTTGGACATTCAAGAAAACAGTGCTGCTTCTAGCTTTCCAGAGGCCTTTTGCCCCAGCGGCTCCTGAGAACCTGCCACATCTGGGCTCCGTCTGACTCATGGCCCTCTGACGACTGTGGTTTCAGATAGATGGGCCTCAAAAGAAAGTGTTTGCCAGAAACTTCCAACATAGTTGTTGTGTTATTGTGACCTCAGCATCCCCGGGCTCAGTGTTTGCAGAGTACCGTGTCACCTGGCTGTGAACCCCAGCTCCCAGTGATTCTATCACCCATTACCAACAAGCTTAAGAACAGCTGTTAGTAGCCCTCGGCTGATTTCAAGAGTTTGGATTTCTGCTTGGTGATCTGCTGACTCACTTCAATTGACTTCCTCATTTTGGACCATGCGCTGAGACCTCGGATAACAGTGTTTAAGTCCCACATGACCTTGTCTGGAACTACTGGTTTAGAACTAAGTTCCCAGAATGATTGCTACTAGCTTTCTCTCTTCCATTGCTCGTAGGTGAAAGAGGCAAATAAAAGTATTCAGACTGAGCTAATTCTCAAGGAAAGACCCCAGAGTGAAAAAAAAGGAAAAGGAAAGATCTTTCAGCAGGTTGAAGATGATAAGAATATTGGACATTGTCCCTGTTAAGGCACCCTGGTTAAGAGCTTGGCTGCTCACCAGAAAGTTGGCAGATGAAATCTATCACCTACTCCTTGGAAATCCTATGGGCAGTTCCACTCTGTTCTATGAGGTTACCATGAGTTGGAATTGACCCAATGACAACTTTTTCCTTTTTAAATTTTTTTTAATAATGAAAAGATTCAGAGGAGTCATGATCAAGTGATATCTGGACTTAAGGAATGCTGTAGAATTTTCCCCTACAGTTTCAAAGGAGCACCCAGTGGACTTGAACTGCTGACTTTTATAATTAGCAGTCATAGCTCTTAACCACTGTCAACCAGGATTTTACTAGAGCTCACACTTCTATTTTATCATAACACATATCTTTGTAGAGTCCTCCATGGCTACCATATGACTTAAAACTTAGAAAGAGGTAGGAAAGAGGGTGAAATTAATCCTTCAGTTTATCTTCTTCCCTTCCCATTGAATAATATGCACTGCTGGAGTATGATCAGCATGTTCTGCCACTAAAAAAGGAACCATCTGTGAAACAGCACTTGAGTTCAAGTCTTCAGTCTTATACGAATGGCCTACAAGCAGCTGCCTTAATCTCTCTTTAATCTCATTGCATGCAAGCAGATGATTACAAAGGGTTTAAAGAGTCTTTTAATTCTTAAAAGTTTGTGATTCTGTGATTTGGAAGAGAAGCAAGGAGCTCTCTGAAAGTGGTATTCAAGTCTTCACTTCCAGAATGCTGAGACCCCTGAAAGGGGCTAAATGAGGAGGGCTGTACGCATTCATATACTTCTTGTATGCATCTCCCACTAGTAATCTATGAGTAGTGAAAATAGTTAACAGACTCTGTTGCTAATAATATAAAGTTTGGCAGCCAGTGTCTACCCTGGGGTTCATCAGAAGAAATGGCTACTTGTGAAAAATCACAAAACAGAGCCCAATTCTATTTTGACACATGTAGGGCCACCATGAGTTAGTCAATGCAACAGAAAATGGTTTTCGTTTTGTTTTAATCTTTGCCCACCAGCCTATAGTGTGCCTAGAGCCAAATAGTAATCTTCCTCCAAAATGATTTCTTGGTACTTGCCCGCATTAGAAAGACACAGATTTGCAGAAGCTTCCCTATGATTCGATATCTGATCCTAAGGCCCAAATCTCAACTTGATGTTCACAGAGGAGTCATTCTAGGTATGACTATGTTTTGCTGTTGTTCTGAGATCCCATCGAGTTGATTCTGACTCGTGGTAGCCACATGTGTATCAGAGTATAACTGTGCTCCTTAGGGTGTTCCAAAAAGAGAACAAGATCTTTTGAGGTGCCTTTTGGCTAGTAATTAAGTACTTAAACATTTGTGTCACCTTCACATCTTAAAATCTGCACATATGTAGGTGTAGGAAGTCTAACAACTAAGTTCACAAACTCATCCTAGAAAAAGTGCTACCTCATTGCTGAATATCACTACTGTCGCCTTTGAAGTATTCCCCTTGGGAAGTACAGATGCCAGCTCCTAGTTCACCCTTCGGAGCAATTTTGGAACTCTTTTTCTGGAATGGCCATCAGAGTTTTTGTCATAGTACCCTTGATGTCCTGACTGCCATCCAAATGTCTTCTTTTCAACATTTCCTTTCCCTTTGGGTAAACAGAAAAGTTACTGGGGGCCAGATCAGGTGAGTAGGAAGGGTGTTCCGATAGTCACTTGTTCACTGGCTAAAAACTCCCTCACAGACAACTAGGCAATTAAGTTCACAAACTTGCCAGTGTGCTGCAGTGTCTGATGGCCATTCCAGAAAGAGTTCCAAAATTGCTTTGAAGGGTGGACTAGGCACTGGCATCAGCGCAAAGCTTTCCAAGGGGAGGACTTCAAAGGCAGCCTTCGTGATACTCAGCAGTGAGATAGGTAGCATCTAGGACAACTGAACTCACAGACCTAATTATCAGACCTCGTATTAACATGGTTTCAGCAGCACCAACGTAAAGCACATACTGTTTGTCTAACAAACTTACCCTAAACCAAACAAATTCGTTTGCTGAAATTTTTATAGATATTCTATGGCAAACACAAAAGAAATATACAGCGTAAATGTTGCTCTTACAGGCATAGATAGAGTTGTTTAGGCATCGATATTCATGTTATTAAGAAATGTATGGAAACAGTGATGCTGTTCATTTATTTCTCACATCTACAAACAATTTGGGTGGCTCACATAGGCAAAGACCACACTCTGTTCTTTGTTTGCTTGCTTCCTTGTTTATTTGTTTTTCAGATGATGATATGAGCTTAGGGGAAAAAAAAGTCACTGGCATAAGTTGATTCTGTCTCACAGTGACCCTGTAGACAAAGCAGAATGGCCCCACAGTTTCCAAGGAGCACCTGGTGCCTTCGACTGCTCACATTTGGTCAGCAGACATAGTGCTTAACCACTAGGCAACCAGGCTTTCCTGAAAGGAAAAGCAGGGTAAAAAACAGATGTAAACAAGTGTAAAGGCAGTAAGTAAAAGGCATTTCAGGGGAGATGTTGCAGCACTCAATTGGTTCTGTGCTTTCTAATTTGGCCAAAAGAAGGGAAGAACACAATTAGCCACTCTTGTAAGGAAAATCAAGCGGATTTGCTGCTAAAAAAATAAAAAAGAAGTGCAGCTTTTTTGGAGATACTGAGTACTGAAAAAGCAAACAAAGCAACAAACACACCTCCTCTGGATTTTAACATCATTTGGCGAAGTGGGTAAACACAGAGGCAGCCTAACGCATTGAAATCCTTTGGCTTGAAAAAATCATGTCTGAGCCCGCACAACCTCCTGAGTTAGGTAAATGCCGTGTTAGAGTTCTATTGCTGCGATGGAGAGACTATTTTGTTCAAAGTTAGCAAATTCAGATGAACTGTCAGTAAGTAGGCAGTATTACAAACAAAAGAATTTCATCGGAAAATCACGAACATGAGGCCTTTTTTGTTGTTGTTGTTTGAAGACGGCAGGCTTATTCCCACAGTGAAATGAAGTGAAACAAATATTCTTCCTTCAAAAATAGAGATGAGATGAAAGGAGAGAGCCGGTCCTCTTTTCTACAAATTTCCAGCTACCAGCTCATTTCCTGGGTTATGCTTTTTCTGGTCCCATTCCAACCAGAACAGGCAGGTCATCTGAAATGCTGAGGGAGCATTCCAACCGTCCTTTGCAGGTTCAGCTTCTCACATATTATTCCTGTTAATTAAGTTTATATATATGTATCCATGATATATATCCTCAGATTCTATAAGCACGCCCTAGATGGCCAAGTAAACTGAAAAGGTCCTTCCTCATGTTAGCAGGTTTATTGTTTCTGTGAAGAATATCTTATTACAGCGATGTTAAACCAAACCAAACACACCGTCGTCGGGTTGAATTCGACTCCTAACGACTCTATGTGACCCTATGGGATGAGGAGAACTGCCCTGCAGAGTTTCCAAGGAGCTCCTGGTGGATTTGAACTGCTGACTCTTTGGTTAGCAGACATGGCAGTTAACCACTGCACCACCAGGATTTCTACAGTGCTAGTGCACCTGAACAATTTACCTAAAGAAAGTTAACTCACTTCTTTAAGGAATGAAACCTGTATTTACATTTGTAATGTGTGTGCTCAGTTTGCATTCATGCCTAAAATTTACAAATGCAGACAGAGAAGCTTTCTGGAAAGGGTTTACAACACTGCTTCTTGTCCTGAGAAAGAATTTAACTTTTCAAATAATGAAAAAGTCAAAACAATTTATAGGGCAGACATCAAGTACAGGGATAGTTACCTGAATATATCCAATGATTTTTTTTTTTTTTTAAAGACAACATTTTCCACTTCATTCAGATATAAACTTCTAACTTTTTAGGAAAAAAAAATGAAACACACCATCATCAGAAAAAAATTGAAACATGCATACGGTTATTTTTTATTTGTGCAAGCCAATGAATATGTTGATGCATATTGTTAATTCTATCAATGAAAAAACTATTTGGAATAGCCAGAGGGTATTCTGAAAATTTACTTGGTTACTAATCACAGGATGTGGGGGATTGGTAGCAGGAGCTTGATGCAGTAGGATATTACATCCCAACCCACTGCCTTTGAGCCAGTTTCTACTCATAGCAACCCTATAGATCAGAGTAGAACCACTCCATGAGTTTCCAAGGAGCGTATGACAGATTTGAACCGCTGACCTTTTGGTTAGCAGGCATAGCACTTAACCACTACACCATCAGAGTTTCCAAGGACTCAAGTATTTGGATCTGGGGTATTAAACAGCAAGCCACCAAGACCTTTAGAAGCTATCGATTTTCCAGGAAGGAAAGTGAGTCACCAAAGAAACCTACTGAGACTTCATTGGTGGAACAGTGATCATCCACTTGACTGTGAACTGAAAGGTTGGCAGTTCCAACCCACCAGTTGCTCCAAGGGCAAAAGAAGTGTCCTTCAGCTTCCTTAAAGAGTTACAGCCTTGAAAACTCCACGGAGCAGCATATTGGGTCACTATTTGAGTTGGAATTGACTCAATGCAACAGGATTCTCTTGATGAATGGACTTTTATGCAAGCTAACCAGCTTGTGTGTTACTAAGATACTGGAAATTGTGCCCTAGGTATCTCAAACATCAACAACGTCACCCACAGCAGACGGGTTTCAGCAGAACTTCCAGACTAAGACAGACTAGGAAGAAGGGAGTGGCAATCCACTTTTGAAAAATGAGCCAGTTAACACTCTGTAGGTAACAACGGAATACTGTCTGATTCCCTTTCCTTGGACATTCTATCGCTGATTGATCTACCTGTCACCTATGTCATCTCATCTATCTATCTGTCTACTGATCTGTCTACCTACCTACCTAGCTAGCATCTAACCATCTATCTAACTTCTGGTAGAAGTACCATATTCATATGAGCTATCAAATGGACATTTTTCTTAATGAAAATAATCTGTGCTTATAGAAAATAATCTGTGCTCTCTCCTAAAAGTTTATACACCTACCTCAGTGATTTTGGTAGCAACGCATTGCCTAATCCATGAGCCAGCTCCCCTCTGCACACATGCATCCTCTCAGTGGCTGTGGCAGTGTGCTTTTGTAAAGCTTGGAAGAATGAGACACGAGTAAAGGAGGCAGAGACAAACACTCCACGGTCACTGCTGGGAAGCGATCGCTAGGAAGTGATCACCAAACTGTGAACTTTGCATTCAGATTTTATTTAGCTTCCTTAATTGACTCATAAACTGTTTTCAACTTGAATACTTTCATTAGAATGTGCTGTCCCTCTACAGAACTTGTTTCAATATTTAAAATACCACCACTCTCCTGATCTTCCCATTCAGCTAGCTGACCACCAAGGCTAAAGTAATCCTGGGTTCTGACCCTAACTGTCTCAATCCAAACCCTGACACCTAACAGTTGTACAACCATTGCCAGGTTACTTAAATACTCTACTTTACAATTTCTTTCCTTAAAAAAAATTACACTAACAATGATAGGAATCTCAGAAGGTTATTGTAAGGATAGGGTAAATTAATAAAGTATCTGACACACCACTTGTTTTCCCAAAAAGATTTTCTGTAAAGCATTAGCTTTAAGATATCTCAGTGCATTTCTGTATTCATTATTACATTCAATTTTTTTGTTTTTAACAGTAGTGTTCTTTCTTGGAACCAAATTTCAGGTGAACGTTCAACATGCCAAAAGAGATCGTCTCAGGAAAGGACTAGAGTAGGGGCTGTCATCTGGAATTTACTGTCCTAGAACCCTCTGGCTTCCCGGAGCAGACTTGTGAGATGAATTCCTCAAAGAAATCTTAAGTGTAGGACTGCATCTCCTTAGCTGTAATATCTTGATTTTCTCACATATTTAAGACAGGATATTTTACAGCAAACACAAGCTTGCAGTAAAATAATGATGTCACGAATCATGAGACCCATATACAATAAGGTTTTATCCTGAGAAGAAGTAACTTAAAAAAAAGAAACCAGAAATAGATCATTGAGAGTAATATGAAAAAAAATACAAAGCTATTACCATAGTAATTATAAACACACTAACATAATTAAACAAGTCAATAATGTGATTATAAAGATTTATCAATTAGTGATGCTTATTTGTAAAAGTTAAAAAGGATGAAAGACTTTTTTAAAGCCACTAAACAAGTCTCCAGCATTGCTTTGGTCATTCTAGAGCATACACAGAGCTCTGCATACGCAGAGCTAAATGCCTTTTATCTCTGTGGCTATTACTGTAATTTATCTATAATACTTTACTTAGTGAATTTTAATCTTCTAAGCCTAACACAGGGAAATCCTCGTGGTATAGCGGGTTAAGTGCTACATCTGCTAACCAAAAGGTCAACAGTTCAAATCCTCCAGGTGCTCCTTGGAAACTCTATGAGGCACTTCCATCCTGACCTATGGGGTTGCTATGAGTCAGACACAACTCAACAGCAGTGGGTTTGGGGTTAATCCTCACATAAGCTCACTACATGAAAGAGTCCAAAAAGTGGTTAGGATTTTATTTTATAAACAAACTATTGACAAATGTATTATTTATGCATCTATCTATAAAGCTCATACTTTAGAAAAATTTATTCTCTGTACATATGCATAGATATTATACATGTACATACATTTGTGTGTATGTCTGTGTATATATCATATGCATACATACAAATATACATCTGTGTATATGTCCATATATGTGTACATACATGTACATGTGGGTATAAATATGTATGTACACACCTGTATAAAACAAACAAAGAGAACCACTGCCATCAAGTTGACTTTAGCTCGCAGTCACCCCATAGGATGCAGAAGAATTGCCCATAGGGTCTCCAAGATGTAGCTGGTGGATTCAAACTGCTGACATTTTGGTTATCAATGGAGCTCTTAAGCACTGCCACCAGGCCTCCATATGCATCCATACATACATATACGTAGGTTTTGTATTTTTTCCAAAAAAACCCAAGTCTGTTGTTATTGAGTGGACTCAGACTCATAGCAACCTCAGGTGTTGCAGGATATGATTGCTCCATAGGCTTTTCTTGGCTACAATTTTTATGGAGGACACCTGGTGACTTAATGAGTTAAGTGCTTTGTCTGCTAACCACAATGGCTACAGTTCAAATCTGCCAGGCACTCTTTGGAAACTCTATGGGACAGTTACACCCTGACCTATAGGGTAGCTAGGAGACAGACCCGAGTCAATGACAGTGTTTTTTTTTTTTTAATCTTTATGGAAGCAGATCACCAGGCCTTTCTTCTGCACCATTGCTGGTTGAGTTCAAATTGCCAAGCTTTTAGGTTAGTGCAAATCCTTTGTACCACTCAGGTACACTCATCTCTCTCTGTTTCTCTGTCTACCTGTGCAATAAATGTCTTTATTCTAGAAATAACGGTCCTATAACACACTCTTAAAAATTAGGAAGAATAATTTCTGTTTACTTGGCCATTAAATTAAATTGCTTTTATTTATTCATTTTTTTTTAATCCTTTTAGGGTAAAACCACTCACTAGGTGGACTTTTCTATATACAGATGATACAGAGGTGGGTGTTTCCATTAAGTCTGGAGCAATTAAAGAAAGAATTGCTGTGGTGGTTGCCACTGAGTTGTTTCTGATTCATAACAAGCATATAGGACAAGGCAGAATTGCCCTATACAATTTCCTAGGCTGACGGCTATATGGCAAGAGATTGTCTGGTCTTTTTTCCTATGGAAGTTTGTGGATTTAAACAGCCCACATTTCAGTGGGAAGTTGAGCTCTTAACCATTGCAACACCAGAGTAGCAAGGATAAAAATAATCCAGGAAACATCCATGGAGCTGGTTTAGATCTCTAGAAGAAGAGGGCTATAAGTTAAATATACAGCAACAGAGAAGGTGAGAATTTGGTTTATGGAGCATCTAAGTCTCATTAACAACTAGTCAGATTGCAAGGATGATCTTTTGAATTTTAACCTTGAGCAAATGTGAGTGTAATCTTTGTGGAAATTCACTGACAGTCATCTTAGTGTATAAGGTACTCCACAGTGATTGGAAGAATCAAAATCATTTCTTTGAATGACAGCTTATTAGCAGAACTGCTAAAACGCTCCCTAAGCCACTGCTGAGGGGGCTCCCAGTCAAACTATAACGGTATCAGTAAACCTTTCTGACTATTAAATGGAAAAAAAAAGCAAAGAATTAATCCAGCTACCAAATTTGATACTTCTATTCCAGCATACATATTCAGATCTACTTTATATAGAAAAGTGAAAACCAAGTCTGCAAAATCAAGTGAGAGAGTTGACTGACTACATTATCAGTGCATTCTCTCAATGTTCCCTACCAAACAGGTAGCATGCTTGAGTTCCATCTGTTAGTGGTAGAAACAAAACTGGAATGGAACTTTCACATAGGTGAGGACAGGTTAGGTATTCTGGTGTTCTCTTTGGGTGGATAATCCCAATTTTCTTAAAAATCATTGCGTAAGATAACTGTAATGTTCCTGGCACTGAAAGTTGTGACTAGAAAATAGTTTTGTACTTTAAAAATAAATGTCTTGACTTCCTTCCAACATTTATTTTCAATAAATCCCTCAGCATTTATCTTGTAGCAGGAGACCATTATCCGGTCCCAACGCTCTATTTCTTTGACACTATCCCCTAAGTAAAACAGTGATGTTAAGAACAAAAGACCTGGTGATTGAAGAGTATTTTAAATATGCTGGGTGGGTGTACAAATACTAGAGGGGAAGATCATCCTTTCCGTTATCATTTTATGTTCTGAGAAGGACAGGCTGTTCTCTCCATAGACGTACTATGCAGTGGCACTTGGGGGAAAAGTGTTGAAGAACTTGACCACCTGAGATGCTAAACAATGCATATGACAGCATTTCCTAGATTAACTGACTCCCATATAATTTGATTTCTGATGTTACTTGGTGCTTCCTGTAATCTTTCTTGAAAATTTGTTACAATGGAGATCCACATGGTTTAGACTAGTTGTAAAGGTTTCTGTTTCTTCATGAAGGCACTCTGTAATACAGTTAGCTGAATGTTCCTACTCTTTGTCCAAAAGTCTTCCTAAATTTTAATCACTTTAGGAAATGGAGCCTGCTTTTTAAAAATTCTGTGTGTGTGTGTGCCTTAAGTAAAAGTTTACAGTTCAAGTCAGTTTGTTATAGAAAACTTATACACACATTGCTATGTGACCCTAGTTGCTCTTCCCACACAGTGACAGCACATTTCTCTTCTCCACTCTGCATTTCTTGTGTCCATTCAACCACCTCCTGTCCCGCTTGCCCTCTCATCACACCTCTGGACAGGAGCTGCCCATGGTTCTACTTTAGCCAAGAAGCACTCTCTTCGTCACTTCCATTTTTGGTCTTATAGATGAAGCTGATCTTTGAAGAGTTGGCTTCAGGGATGGTTGCAGTTCTGGGATAACAGAGAGTCTGGGGACCGTGTCTTCCAGGGACCATCTGGTCTGTCAGAGTTTTGGTTTTGTGTCCTGCTTCTCTCTTCTTCCACAATTTTTGCTGTATTTCCTGTCAGAGCAGTCATTGGTGATAGTCAGGCTCCATCTAATTCTTCTGGTCTTGTGCTAACATAGTCTTTGATTCCTGTGACCCTTTCTGTCACTTATTTCGTTAGGTTTCTGATATTTTTTATTCTTCTTTGCTCTGGATGGGTTTGGACCAGTGGATCCTTATTAGGTGGCCACTTGTTAGCCTTTAAGAATCCTGATGCCGCTCACCAAAGTGGGATGCAGAACATTTTCTTAGTAATTTTTGTTATGCCTCTTGACCTAGATGTCCCCTGAAACCATAGTCTCCAGACCACTGCCCCTACTACTCTGTTCCTTAAAGTGTTCGGTTGTATTCAGTAAAATTGTTAGCTTTTGGTCTAGTGCAACTGTGCTGAGTTCTATTTTGTGTGTTGTCCTTTCCTTGCCCTAAAATAATCCTTGTCTAGCATCTAGTTGGCGAATACCCCTCTCCCTTTTTCCCCATAGTTTTAACCATCAAAGACTGTTTTCTTCTGTTTTTAAACCCTTACTTGAGTTCTCATAATAGAGGTCTCACACAATATTTATACTTTTACACTGACTAATTCTGTTCAGCATAATGGACTCCAGATTCCTCCATGCTACAAGGCGAGGAAAGTGAGACTATTTTGACAGGAAGTGGTTTCTGAGGTTATTGGTGTCTAAGCAAAGATGCTCATTATTAGATTTACTGTCCATATTTCGCGGTCAACCACCATTGTAGTGGGGAAGCAACATAGCATCTTTGAAAAAGACAAGATTCATTCGGAAAAATCGATAGGCCAAAGCCTATCATTCTATGTAATGAACTCCCTGCCATCTGTAAAATGACTTTTGAACTCCTAAACAGAGAAGGGTAGCAGGGTCAAGGGCTACTTTATATCTATCTTCTTCAGTATAGCCCTCTCAGTCACCTCATCCCCATCCTCTATCTTGGACACAGAACATAAACTGACTTTTTCTGAGTCTAGACAATACAGCAAACGAGCTTCAAACAAGTCCCCTTGCTTCCCAACCAGACTGATGCTACTGTAGGTGGCAGACAACTACCACCACTCAAGTTTCCATTCTAACTTCCAAGTACTCCCTTGGCACTCAGTGCTCACTGAGTCTATCTTGTGTCCCAACCATGTTTAACTTCAGTACTCTCACCTCTCTGTCACTACTCAACTAGTCTTGCACCTGAAAGGCCCTAAGTCCACTTGCTTTTTGTCTGTCTACTTCCTTCAAGGACCAGCTCAAAGATCACCACTGAACTAGTCCAGTAAAGACTCAGTGATCTGGTTTTTTGAATCCTCATAGACCAGGATGATCTTGGCCTTAAAGAAGACTGCTATTTTCTAAAAGAGACAGATAAATAGGGGATGATTGATCGATTGAGCTATCAGTCTACCTATCTATCTATCATCTATATCTCTCTCTCTGTGTATCTACCTAATCTATCAATCATCATCTATCATGTATGACCAATTTCTCTCTGCTGTGTCATTTACCATTAGATTTGATCACCCATGGGGTCAGAATTTGCTTCTCTCTTATATTGTCTACAGCATCTAGCTCAAATCCTGATATACTGTACGAAACCATTGTGTGATCAACCGAGAACATCAGGGCAGCACTACCTTCCTGTATCAATTACAGGAATGTCCTGAGGCCTTGGTCACCTAGCATCTGTGTAGGTTTTACCTTGATCCTTGTGACTCTGTTTTCAGAAGGCTACTTCACCTAGACAAATGCATGAGACAGAGATGAAAGGTACCCAGGAGCTATGTCGTCAAGGCGTCTGGGGTACCACGCTGAAGTAGAAACAGATGGGCTCATCTGTGGATTCAGAACAGTAGTGTTTATGCTGCCATAGTCCTAGAATAGGACATCATGGAATCAATTTTCAGGACTTACTGAGAAGCTCACATACTCCAATACCTCTGATGATGCAGGCCATTCAATGTTGAGAGTTAGCAATCTGGATTGGCTAACAAAGATGACATTTTTTTTGCTATTGCTGTTCAGTACAAATTCTCAGTGGTACTAGGACATGAAGAAATGCTCCAATGAAAGTTGCCACCACCACAAAGTACTATTTCTGACATACTGCCTTATACTGAAATGTAAGAATTAGCATATGAAATATCTTCATATCATAGTAAGGATGTATCCATGAGCTATATCCACCATAAAATCCATGGTTCTTCTTAGGAGAGAGCTGGGTAAAACATTCTGTTAGAGTCTTAGCATCAGTAAAGATTTGCATTTCGTGAGCAAGCAATTCACTTTCATCTTATACAAATAATAAACTAGGCTGGTGTGTAAGGTGCTCTAATCTTTCATTGGGCTATTGGAAATCTCAGAAGTCAATTAAGTAGAAGATTCTAACTCTTACAAGTGTATGATATGGATACTTGTATGCTAATTTTATCTCAGTCTTCTTTTTGTACTTATACCTCTTTACTCTGCCTGACTTCCTCAAGAATCTACAACATCTTTCTGTACTTGATGAGTCCTTTTGTAAAAGGCCCTGAATCCTCATGTCATCATCTGGAATGCTAACAAACAGTGTGAGTTCTAATTATTTGCTTCCTTCTTTGTATCAACAGTTTCCTTTCTTCCTATACTAGACAAGCTGTCACTGTCAACATGCTTTTAGTTTTTTAATTTAAATATGAATCTTCTTGTTATTGAGTCTATTCCAAGTCATAGCAACCCTACTGGATGGAGTAGAACTGCCTCAGAATTTCCAAGGAGCAGCTGATAGATTTGAGTGGTCAACATTTCGGTCAGTGGCCATAATTCTCAACTACTGCGCCACCAGGACACGTAATGGCCCCCCAAAGGCAGCAAACTCATTGCTGCTGAGTTGACTTGGACTCCTAGAGACCCTATAAGTATGTCCTAACTACAGCTGTTGATGAAACTGATCATATATTTTCTACCACACCCTCATCTCAAAGAAGAGTCAAAAAGGGAACTATCTTTTTTTTTTTTTCATCTGATTGTTATTCTTTTATTTTGAATGTGGAACTGAAAGTCGCAGATTTGAAAAGACACTTAAACAAAAACTACAGTAGCATCTAAATGGAGTAGAAATCATCAACTTAAATACAAGAAATCACTGAAATAGCAAAAGGAAAGTAATTTCTCAGATGACCAGGTCATTCAGTGTCAGTCTTTTAAGAGCTCTCTTTTTCTAACTGACAGTGCTCTGCCTTCATCAAAAATGAACTCCGATGATCTTTCAATTTCGGTGCTTTGGACATTTTTTTTTTTTTTTAGGTTGCAATGTCATTTCTCTGAAAGCTCATGGGACAGCTTGTAGCCTGAAGTTAATTCTCAGTTACCTTTGGCGTGGGGGATACGATTACATGGACATTTCTTAACGACTTCCAGACATCTCTTAGTTCTCTCACTATCTCTGGGCACCAAGCTTTTTTTAGATGAGCTGTTAACCAGATGCAAAAGACAGGATTTGCACTGAACCTCAGTTCACTTCTCTGAGCTGAAAGAATGAAGAGGAAGTTCTTAAAAGTATATTATAGAAGATGAACCACCAAGAGAGGAAACAAATGGTAAGCCAAATTACAAAAACCCACCCCTGAATTTCTGAGGGTAGTCTTTACCGAAATGTGCACTAGAAGCATCCTAAGTGACTAACAGATATTTGTTGACCTTGCCTAGAAAAGGGAAGAAAAAAAAGAAAAAGACACTTGGGAATGAGAACAATAGTTATAAAGCCTACATATTTTACATCTTTAAACCACTAAGGAAACATTATCTGAAACTCCTTTTAGGTGAATTTATCCATTAAGGGGACAAAATATAAAACTTGTGAGCACCGGTACAAAAACATGATAGAGTTGGTAGAGAAATAAAATAACCTTGGAAAGACATGTTACCTGGAGAATCAACAGCACTCAAGAGCTTGCCTTATTCTCTCTTTTTAATTTAGATAGAAATCATTGGCAGTGCCACAAAAATATGATCAATTGTACAACAGATTATAAAGAAGAAAGTTATAGGCTACAGAGTTGGCCAGCCCTGGGTCATGAAGAGGTTCCATATGTGAAGGAAGACTAGTTGCTTCAACTCTTTCTGGAACGATTAAACCCAACAATACTACTAGCCACATTACTGGGCCATGTGAGGATTAAATAAATTAAAACACATACAGCATGAGAGCCAGGGCCTAGTCTACAAGAAGAGCTCAATGAATGACAGTCATATTATCCAGAAAGCTATCTTCAGACTGATGTACATTGAAAGTTTATTTATTTATTATTCTTTTTTATGATGATTGAATGAAAATGTAGATTCCCATATAAATTTGCATGCTCACCTATATGCAGCTCCCATTGCTCTCTCTGCCTAGTAACAGCACTCTCTTCCTCTCTGCTCCATACGTATCTTACCCTCCCAACAGTCTCCTATCTCCTCCTCTCCACCCGCTCCCCTTCCTCCAGTATGAGGTCAGCAGGATGACATCCTATAGATGCCTAGAACCATAAAGTGCCCACAAAATATAGTCACTCTGCATCACCAAGCCCAATCCATTGCTGTCCAAAGAGTTGATTTTTAAATTTATTTATTGAATTTTATGTTTGTAACAAAGATATGTGCAAAACTGGTAAAACAATTTACAATACTATCATCCAGATTATCCTTGACAATAATTAAAAATGAAAAACAACCAAAAAAAACCACAAGGTAAAGTATTTCATCAAATAATAAACTCATTTATGCATTTGGTATAAAAATTCCACTGATACCAATAGCAAGGCTCCCCCTTGGGATTCACCCGCCGTGTGAAAGCGGAACTCCGGTGCTTCCTCCCCAGATCCAGTGTGGGTTCCAAGAAGCTAACAGAACCAGCAAAGTCTCAGGTCTAGCTGGGGATCCAGTACCCTCTTCGTCCCTTTCCAAAAGAAGGGCTCCAGGGCAGGGACCGGGAAACCTTGAACAGCTATAAGAGCTAGAGCAGTTTTAAAACTAGACACAAGGTCTTGCAACTGGGTTTCGAGATTAAGTAATCATGGGGAAACCTGATGGTAAGTGACCCTGTGGGGGAGACCAGTAGAGAATCCCCTCAATCCTATTTCTGCATCTGGTTGTCTTCCCTCTCTGAGTGCCAGGCCCTTGATGCCAGGTGAGTCACTTGGTCCTAGGACATGCTGGAGCCCTGTAGAGAGACCCTTTGTTTTGTACAAGTACCTCAATCCTGCAACCAGCAGACTTTTGTAAAATTTTGTATTAGTTTCTAATGTCAGTGGCGACACGGATTCTGGGGGCTACAGCCAGCTTAGGACTAGGGTGAGTCACTTAGATGCTATTTCCTTCTTGCCCCCTCTTCCTCTGTGTAATCTAAGTGCATTAAGTGCATTTGCAGGAAAAAAGGTAAAAATAATGATAATAAGAAGAAGAAGATAGAAATAGAAAGTAAAGAAAAAAAACATAATTTCCCTTTTCCTTGTTGATAGTTTTTATAATTCAGAAAAAATATATAAATAACTCATCTGTTCTGTTAAATATTTAAAAGTATTATTACAAAAGCAATCATTCTCTAAAATATGCATGTTTTCCATACCTTGCTTTTTGTCCTATCTTAGAACTTTTTCTATATACGGATGTGTATATGTATGCAGAGCATTTTCACTTTTCCAACAGATACCTAATATTTCACAGGATAGATGCAAAATATTTGTCTAACCAGCCCTATATTGTTGAAAATCTAAGTGGTTTGGGTAGCACATTATCACAAATAACACTACAAAAAATATGTCTTTACATGTAAATTAGAGTAGGTCACAACTGGGTCAATCAGGAAAACCATGACAAAGGAAGCAGATACTAAAGTTACCAAGGATTTTGTTTAACTTGACTTCACAGTCAGTACCTATGGAAGCAGCAATGAGAATGATTCATTTTTGGTAGAGGGTGAGAGAAATAAAGGAAAACCCTCAGCGTAATGGATTGACTCAGCGACTACAATAATGGGCTCCAACATACCACAATTGTAAGGAGGAAGCCAGACGGCACAGTGTTTCATAGGCTCTGTGAATCGGGGAATCCCTGGTGGAATAGCGTGTAAGAGCTATGGCTGCTAACAAGAAGGGTGGCAGTTTGAATCTACCAGGTACAGCTTGGAAACTATGGAGAGGTTCTACCGTGTCCTGTAGGGTTGTTGTGACTCTGAATCTACTTGCTGGCAATGGATTTTTTTATTTTTGGTCGTACGACTCAGAACTGAGTACATAGCTCCTAACAACAATGGTACCAGTGCCTTGAAGAACTTCTTAAGGCATATTCTTAGAAGAAGAACATCTGGATCAAGAATGTGAATCTTAAAATTTAACAGATGCCTGAATCTTACAGACATTGTGAAAATGTCCTCCAAAGACGCAGTGTCAATGAAAGCTATACCCTGGCTCCCAATTGCAGGAGAAGTGTCTGGACCTGAGAATAATACAGTTTCAAATTTTGCCCATGTGGACACATGGAAGTTCATTAAAAGTTGATTAACATATTAACTTAGTTGTTCTATGCTGGCTGTGGAAAAACAATGTCTGCAATAAAACAGATTGTTATGTGTTATTGTCATTTTTTATAAAAAAAATTTAAAAAAAGAATGTTACAAATGATAGTCATTATAGAATCAGGCATTTTTGTTTCTCGTTGGAACGATTCACAAACATCATTTTCATAACATATGAGATGTTTACCAGAAAAATTGGCTATCATTCTGAAGACAAAAATTCCTCTTTCTCTTACTTTCAAAATATTTTATCTTTTCCTAGGGTAAATATATGTACAGAGAGACACAACCACACAAATACACACAGAGACAAGCATGCACGCACATACACACACAGATATACACAAGCTCTCTACTACTGGGTAAAGGATATAGTTACTTTAATGCATACTAATTAAAAAATCTTTGATGAGATTATAACTCATGGAGACCCCACAGGACAGAAGAGAACTGCCCTATAGAGTTTCAAAGGACTGCTATTTAAAGGAAGTCTAAAAGATAAAGAATGTCATAACATTTTCAAGGAGTGGCTGGTACTTTCAAACTGCCTATCTTTTGCAGTTTAGCAAACAAGTTCTTAATCACTGTGCCATCGGGACTCTCTACTTTTTATTAAGAAAACAAACAAGCAAACAACAACAACAAAAATTGCCATCAAGTCAATTCTGATGCATAGAGACCCTATAAGACACAGTAAAACTGCAACACAGGAATTCCGAGCATTGGCTGAAGGATTCAAACTGCTGACCTTTTGATAAGCACCAAATCTCTTAACCACTGAGCCATTAAATTTCCAACTCTCCTGGAGGGTGCTAAGCCATTGCAAAGACAAAATAAAGTACAATACAGATACAAAAACAAGCAAACAAACAAACAACAACAACAACAAAAACAATTAGTTCTGACTCATAGTGACTATAGGACAGAGCAGAACTGCCCTGTAGTTTCCAAGGAGCTCCTGGCAGATTTGAGCTGCAGATCTTTCGATTAGAGCCATAACACTTAACCACCATGCTGCCAGGATTTCCATACGTATACAAGTGATACTTTATTTGCCTCTCTCAGTGGATCTAACATACTATTCAGTTTGAAGCTGGTTGTTAAATTTTCCCAATATTCATTATCTAAATCAAATTTACTAAGATTTACTCCTGAAAAATTAAAAACGGAACAGCAGAAACAAGCAAACCAAACCACCTTCATATATTTCTCATGTAATTTTCCATTCACTTGACTTCTCCAGCCACTCAGGGACTAACTCCTTTCTCTTTTGCCTTCACATGCAGTGGCTGGTTAGTTTTTACTTGTAAATGTAAGCAGGTTCCCCACGCATTAAAATAAATATATAGCCAATTCAGAATAATTTAACAACTGTAAATGCATAAGCTTTCTCATGAGCATGGTGAATTAATGATAATCATGAATCATGCCTGTATGTTTAATATTAGAGTACCATATTCTACAGAAATATCTTGACATTTCTCAGTGTTGTAATAACTATAAATGTCTAAGAGTCTCCCTTCAAGCTGGTAGGACAGGGATTGAGAATAAGTCATGCATGCAAATAATAGCAAGTGATTCTCTGTTGCTTTATAATTTCAGTATTTACTCTTAAATTTTAGAGTTTTATACAAATTAAGAAATGTATTATAATTATAATGTATTCAAAAAGTAAACACATTTTATTATTTACATTGTTTGGTGAAATCTTACTTTTTTTTCATTATTCTCATTTCCAGTTATAAAATTGGAGTAATTCTTCAAAATTTTAATACAAGAAGAAATCATGTGGGCGCCCTCTGGTGGCCAGTACGCAGCTATTAAATTTTCTCTAGCGAAAGATGGTTTTAGGCAGACTCTCCTTGAAATTCTAAAGCTTTATTTGCCGTCTATTTCATACAGATACACTCATAGAACCTTCATTCAATCGATAGGTTACAAAGTGCCAAACTAGTTTAAGACCTGTTGCCAAGCTCGTAAAGTTATAAATCACATGCAGAATTCAATATTTAAATGATATAGAAAGTAAATTTATACAAATGCAGACAAAAATATAGATTACTTTCGATCCACAGGATTGTTAAATCATAGAATTTTAGAGCAGAAATAAATCTTACAGTTAATCAAGTGAAAGCCTCTCATTTATTTAATTAAGAAAACAAAGCCAATGCAAGTTGGAGACTTTGCCCATCGTCACAGAGCTAGTTATTGGAACCACAAGACTCTGAGTCCACTCTACGTATTACAATGTCAAATGCTCTAGAAAAATGTGGTCATTCTACTCTACCTCATTTTTTTCTTTATACCCTCTACATAAAAGTATTATTTATGTTCATTTTAACTTTGTTTTCATGCTTTAAAAAATATCTTCTTTCTCCAGTCTGAGCTATGATATAAGCATAAAGCAATGCACAATTTAAAAGTAGAGCAGCAGTTTTGGGAAGAAAGCAACAAACGAAAACAAAGAGAAAAAATATATTAGCTTTCTCTACTGCATTAACACGTGACCACAGAATTAGCAGCATAAGACAATACCTCTTTATTGGTTTACCTTTTTGAAGGTGAGAACTTCTGACATGGTATTATGAGTTCTCTGTTCAGGGTATCACAGGCTGAAATCCAGGTGTGGACTGGGCTGTGTTCTCATTTAGGGACTCTAGGGAAGAATCAGCTTGCAAGCTCACTCAGCTTGTTGGCAGAGTCAGTATGGTGTAACTGTCAGATTGACATGCTATCTCTTTTAGGTTGTGGGCTTGAGGCATCCAAGGATGCTCTCAGTTCTTGGCCACATGTCTTCCTCCATTTTCAAAGGAAATAGTGACAATTTCTCCTTGTGTTGAATACCCCTCACGTTTCAATACTTTTCTTTAGGAAGCACCTACATCCTTTTACGGACCTCGCACACCAAGTTCCCAGAGCAAATTACAGGTCAGGTTCACATGTCGTAAATTTTCTTTCTTAAAGTCAACAGTGCCATGTTACATAACTTATACATAGGAGGGACTGTCTTATCATATTCACAAGTACCAGCACAAAATAGGGACTTTAGAGGAGGGTGGCATGAATCTCATGGGTCATCTTAGAATTCTGTCTTTCTGAAACTCATCTCAGCAAAAGGAGCCTCTACTTGTTTTTTGCAGTTTTCTCCATCTCCCATTTTCTCAGTGTATTAGTATTTCAATAGAGGTTTTATACACAGATAAAGTCTTATTAAACTTAGCATATGCCCTTTAAAATGTATTGTCTCCCACTGAATTTTAAAGTACATCCACAAATGTGTCAGGCAGTCCTTTAATGGAGAATTCATCAATAAATAAAACAAAGATTTCTGACCCTGTACAACAAATATTCTAGTGAATTATCTAGTCAGTGATAAATAGAATGAATGGAATAAATTATCTAGTATATTAGGAAGTACGGAGACACAAGTAAAACATAAATTGGACTGTGAGTGTCAGCAAAAGAAGTTAATTCTGATAGCACTGCACTGGATAACAAACGCATGTCTCACCGAGCAGGTAAGATTTCAGCCTAGGTGTCAAGGAGGTACTTGAGTTGTCCATAAAGCTATCTGGGGAAGAAACACCACCGAAGGAAGTCTCAGTGCAATGTTACTAAGGCAAGAACACACATGCATTTTCAAAGCAAAGCAAGAAAGAAAATGTAGTTGCAATGGACTGAGAATAACAATAGGAAAACAAGTGACAAGGTCAAGGGCTAATGGGGTAGCAGGTAACGTGCTGCCATTGTAGAGCTGGGGCAAAACACAAAGTCACTGAAGGGAGTGACATACATGGCATAATTTTTAAAAGGGTCACTCTGGTTACTTAATTAAAAACAGACTGTTAAAGGGCAAGACTGGAAGCAGAGAGACCCATTAAGGGTTACTCCTGAAATTCAGCCTATCTATGACTAAAGTTTGAGTCAGCATTTTAGACATGGAGGTGGGGAGAATTCAATGGATTTTAAACAGATTTTGAAGTTAAAGTGAGTAACATTTCCTGGTTGTTGAATTGTGGTATGGGAGACAAAGAGAGGAGACAAGAATGATTTCAAAGTTTCGGTTCAAGTGGCTGACTGGAGGTAATCTGACAAGAGAGAAAGATTGGGACTTAGTTTCTAGATGCATATCATTAGAGATACTTTTTAGATATCCAAGTGGGTAAGTCAAATGATAACACAGAAATCACTGAAACAGAAGTTGGGTATCACAGAAGCCCAAAGAAAAAGGTAACAGGAGAAAGAACTGATCAACTTTGTCAAATGCCGCTGGCTAAATAAAATAGGCTCTGAGAGTGGATCCTTGGATTTGCAGTTTGGAGGACATTGGTGACACTGGTGGAGCCATAGAGGTAAAGTTCTGACTGGTACAGATTTCAGAGACAATGTAGGGAAAGGAATTGCAGACAGTAAATGTGAACACTTCAGAAATTTCTCTGCAAAGAGTCAAGGAACAAGAACAGGGCTGCTGGCAGGGAAATGGTATCAACACAAATCCGTTGCCATAGATTTGATTCCAACTCCTGGTGTCAATGGAAGATTTATATTTTTTGTTATCTTAATGGTGGAGAAATAACATGCCGGTATGGCGATGGAAACAATCCAATAGAAGAGGATAACTGATGTGGAAGAGAGAGAAGAATTACTGCCCTGGATTAGATGGAGAGAGGGTATCTAAGTCAGGTCACTCATGGCATGAGAACTCTAGCCTTACTGTTCTCCTGACCATCAAAAACCACTGCAGCCTATGTTGTGATAAGCAAACGAATTTAAATACAAATAATTACGACATTCAAAGCATTTTTATTCTAATTCACATAGGTGCTTACCATCCTTTGCACATGGATTTCATAAATATGTAAACTTCAAGATGTTGTTTTCTCTGGTCCAACCACATTGAGAGAAAGTCGTTTGTATCATAAGAAGAAGAAGTGAGGTGGAACAGAAATGTGCATACCCAGAATAGCTAATGATGCTCATTGAAGTAATTATCTCAAAGAAGAACTGATAGAGAACGAGAAGATGTAGGTTGGGGCTCCATCAACCACTAACTAGTTGCTGTACCTTTTCAGTGAAATTTCTCCTTGTACCCTTCATTTTTATTATTTCAGAAATTAAGACTTAGTGCAACATGAATGGAAATTCCAGAACACTTGCTTGTGCTCATGAGAAAATTGCACATAGATCAACAGGCCATGGTTTCAAAAGAACAAAAGGGAGACTGCATAGCTGAAAATCAAGAAGAGTGTGCGTCAGGGCTGTATTCTTTTACCACATTTATTCAGTCTGTATGCTGAGCTAATAATCTGAGAAGCTGGACTATACGAGGAAGGAGGAGGAATCAGGACTGGAGGAAGACTCATTAACAGCCTACAAAATGCAGATGATACAACTTTGCTTACTGACAGTGTAGAAGACTCGAGCCACATATTCAGGATGAAAGACCACAGCCTTCAGTATGGATCACACCTCAACATAAAATCAAAAATCGTCCCAACTGCACCAATAACCAATAACATGTTAAAAGAAGAAAATACTGACATTATCAAGGATTTCATTTAACTTGGACCCACAATCAGTGCACGCAGAATCAGGAAATCATATGAGGTATTGCAGTGGACAAACTGACTGCAAAAATCTCTTTCAAGTGTCAAGTAGTAAAGACATTAATTTGAGGACTCAGGTGCATCTGGCCCAAGCTATAGTATTTTCAATTGCTTCATATGTATGTGAGAGTGGGACAATGGGTAGGGAAGACCACAGGAGAATTGGTGTATTTGAAATATTGTGTTGGTGAAGAATGACATATATGCTTTGGATTCCTAGAACAAACAATTTGTCTTGGAAGGAGTACAGTCAAAATCCTCCTGGAGTGTAATGATTGTGCAACTTCATCTCATATACTTCGGACGCGTTATCAGGAGGTACCAGTCCCTGGGGAAGGACACCATGCTTCATAAAGCAGAAGGTCAGTGAAAAAGAAGATGACCTTCAATGACGTAGATTGATAGAATGGCTGCAGCAGTGGGCTCAAACACAGCAACAACTGAGAAGAGCTGAAGACTGGGCAGTGTTTCATCCTGTTGCACACAGGGTTGCTATGAACTGCGGATCAACCCAGGCACATAACAACAACCACAAGAGCTATGTCATGTTCCAGCTCTTTTTATAAATTCAATACAAAAGCATTCCTTGAACTCCTACTATCTATACCAAAACCCAGAAACCCTGGTGGCTTAGTGGGTTAACTGCTATGTCTGCTCACCAAAAGATTGGCAGTTCAAATCTCCAGGCACTCCTTAGAAACTCTATGAGGCAGTTCTCCTCTGACCTCTAGGGTCGCCAATAGTTGAACCCGGCTCGACAGCAGTGGGTGGCAGTGGTAATACCAAAACTCATTGCCATCAAGTTGGTTCTGACTCATAGTGACCATATAGGACAGAATAGAACTGTCTCATAGGATTTTCAAGGAGCTGGTGGTAGATTTGAACTGCCAGTGCATTTGGTTAGTAGCCTCTTAACTACCACATCACCAGGGCTTCCTAGTATCTATAAGAGGTAAGATATCAGCTAACACCTCACAGCTAATGAGGGAGATAGAGTCACAGTCAAGTAACAGAAAAGGAGGCAGGAAGAAATCTGCAAAAAAAGGCCAAGGAAGGAGGAGTTCAGATGGGATTTGATCCTCAAATGCAATTGCCTACCTTTCTGTTCTGGTTTATTCCTTCTCACCATTTGCTCGTCTGACACTAGACTTCCGCTCTCATGTCTGAATTCCTCTAGGGTTATATACAGAAGAATCTTTAGAATTAGGGAGTCCTGTATCTCCTGCCCTCTAGGGTCGCTATGAGCTGGACCCGACTCAGCAGCAATGAAATTTTTGGTTTTATCATAACAGTATCTCAGAAAATGGCTGATTCAAACACCAGCAGAATCTGGTCCTGTACATACGCTGAGACTATATAGGTGTTTAGAACAGAGGCTGCCCTGCACTAAACATTTTTGTTCAGTGGGTTTCTATAGGTTGTCAGATACTACTCTGCTACTGAAATATAAGTGCCTATTCCTGCTTATGCACTTCTGAATTTAAAACCAAATGAAATTCATTTCAGCATGTCCATTTTCTCTGAAAGGTAGATGCATCTCTGTTGACTTTATACTACACCGATTTAGGAGTTTTTGTGCTATGAGTATGTTTGAAATAAGTCAAATTTTAGGTTTCGGGAAGTATTTCAAACAATTTGTTACCATGCCTTCGTAGCTTCCAAAAAACATAAAATGTGGCAGATAATTTTAAGAACTTTAAACAACAGTAGAAGAATCATAGAATGAGTCCTAAGCAGCAAAAGAACGAGGTAAAGAAACAAAATGATTAAATAAAGTTTGTCTTTTAGCCAAAGGCACTGCAGTATCATTAAATTACAGGATGTGCTACTCAACAGTTTAACAACAACAAAAAACGATTGTGCAGTTAAAAGGGCAATAGTGCAAACTATTTTCAGTTGACTCAGTCTAAAGCAGTTGGAATATATTTGACATTACAAAGACAGTATAAATATATTTACTGATTGGACTTGAGACATGTCATTTCTTCTTTCTCAGATGCTGTCTTTACCTGTCACAACCGCTTCTTAGTTCTGCATTTTCTGTTCCATTTATGCTCAATGATTCTTTGGAATTTTGTTACTTTTAACTACATTTGTTTTGGTTTTCAACTAGACTGGCTTCTTCCTTCTCCCTGAGAACAGGCTACACAGAAGAAAAAATAATGAGATTTTACTTCAGGATTTCTTTTTGCTATTTCACCCACAAGAAATGAAAAGTTGGTTTTGGCCCATACCTATTGAAAGACCTATTTCCAAGGAGTTTTCTGAAAGACTATAAGCTCCTATTTTTTGTACTTTTATTCAAAGACATTTGTAAAATACAGTGAATGGACACGTTTTACCCAGCACTTAGCTCTGAACTAGTTGTACTCCGTCTGTTGTCTATTTATAAAGACAGGCCAAAATCACTCGTATTTCCTTTCCAGATACTTAAATGCCTTGATGTCAAATACCTTCTATTATTTTGGGTAATTAAAATATAGCTGTTTAATATAATGAAAGTTTTTAGCAATGTACACCCACACAATACAGTTATGTATATATATTTATCTATATCTAGTACAGCCATATCTAAGTCGGATCTGACTTGATGGCACTTGGCTTGGCTAATAATTTAATACTTATTCTTAGAAACACTTCAGCCATAGTTCATCCAGAAGTAATTTGTACAACTGCTTTTAAATATTAAGGGATTGTAATTAACATAAATGTCACTATTTTTTTCTGTTCTTTTTTGTTTTGCCTTCCAGAAAACTTTTCGGGAACCACTCTGTTCGATATTTAAGCACTTGACTGTTCAATGAAAGTTTGGTTGTTTGAGCCCAGCCAGCAGCTCCTAGGGATTCGGGACCTGGTGATCTGTTCTCACAAAGATTACAGCTTAGAAAACCCAATAAGGAAATTCTAGTCTGTCACATGGGGTCACTAGGAATGAAAAGAGACATGATGGCTTCCAGCAACACCACCACACTAACAGTCCCGAAGAAACTAATTGGCTCCATGCTCTAGAAAACTGATTTGTTCCAAAGCTCAGCCATTCTATACTTTAGGAGCCACTGCAAAGAGCCAGTGAGGCTGGTAGAAAAGTACATAGTGAGAAGGGCTTGTGTCTGAATCAGACTCAGACTTCATGATTAATCCAACACCTTTGTGTTCTGAGTACCCATCATTAACATCATTAAGCTGCTTGTTTCTTAATTGCATTCTTGGGTAGGGACTCAAGGCAAAAACTAAGCCGCTCAGAAAAGCTCACAATCAAAGTTGATTGCTTCCAACGTTACCGTTGCACCTCGATTAACCTACAAGCGGTGTAGGCAGGACTTCTGAAAAGCACTTCAGGAGAAAAACCATCTCCTTCAGATTCTGCTACACTTGCATTTATCATGAATTTTCTGGAAATTATAAGGTAGAGCCGCTAATGACCTCTGTCATGGACGGCCATTATCTCAGACCGTGAATACCGGTTGTCATTTTCAGAGTCAACAGATGTTGGCCTTGGGGTGGCAACTTTTCCTTCATTTCATGAACCTAATCAACATCAAATCCTTCAGTTTTCTATAAAATGTACTATCCAATTAGAAAGTAAGCTTTTTAAAAGGAGAGGTCTAGGGTTAAAATCTCATTTAAGCTACATTACTCTAAACGTGACTTTGGGCTATTTGTCTTAGCTGAAGCTATTTATGATTTTTCGAAAGGAGAGTAAAGGACATTTTGGGGACTACAAAGTCACTGATTTAATGGTATGCATGACTTCACATTCAATTTCTATAAAAATGGACCTTGATAGAAGGTTGTGAAGATTTTTGACAGTATCTCCCTTTTCATCTCTGTCCTGATCTTCATAGAAACACTGTTTGCAGATACAGAGCTAGATTGTCAAAGGCCTAGCTATAAGCAGACTTCTCCAGCACAGCTGTGGTAGAACAGTTATTACCCCAAAGAAACTAAGCTGTGAGCTTGAAACTCATTAAGCCTAGTCACTATTCACATCAAAACGGACTGTGAATTTCTAAAGCCAGACTGATAATTTTTGTGGAATTACAGAGCTTCCTCCAACTTAGTTTTAAGCTCATTTTCTTCAGATAGTTTCCCAAATCCCGCTCCATTCAATTAGAAAATGACTTGCATGTCATCTGACTCAATTTGATTTTCAGCTACTCATTCATCTATGCACAAGTTTTTTGCCTGCACACCATAGACAGGCTAGACAGGCTGTATGCTAGGCTCTGGTGAAATGGTGAAAAATGAACCAGAGACTCATCCTTTCACAAATCTTATAGACTAGGGCAAAGCCAGAGAGAACAATATTTCAACATATAACGTAAACATAACTCTTAACATTTTTAGCTATCTTTACTAACAGTCTGTAGGATGGATGTTTCACTGATCTGGTTGCAGTATATTATAAGGACTAATAATTCTGTATGTTTTCTTTGCAGGAGTCAGGGTTTATAAAACAATTATTATATGTTCAAGTTTAATATTGATGGCAAGTGCATGATTACAGTGTTTAGATTTCAAATTGCCCTTTAATGAAAGTGATTCTAAAAATCTGACTCTTGGATGTCTTTCATCTGGGGGATTGGACATTTAAGAGAGACTATTTCCTGCAGATGGACAGTCATGTGATAGAATAGGGGGTGGAGGAACAGAAAAGATGATTGGCAAAGCCATAAGAGGAACGCAAAACATAGGGTAGTCTTTTGCCTCAGTTTAATAATAATAAATGAAGGAAAAAGAAATACATGAATCTATTGGAAATTATTTTAGGTGTATTTGAGCAATGACCACACCAATATTCTATTTTAAGGGGAAATTTTTAGAAAATAAATGCTAAACATTTGCAGAAAATGATTACTTGAAGAGCATTATTGGATTGCTGGTGGAGTGGTGGTTACGTGCTTGGCTGCTAACTAAAAGGCTGGCAGATCAAATCCATCAGCTGCTCCTTGGAATCCCTATGGGGGTGGTCCTATTCTGTCCTATAGAATTGCTGTGAGTCAGGATTGCCGTGACCGCAATGGATTTTTTTTTCCAAGTCTGACTTGTCCAAATTTGCTTCTGAGCTAATGGGTGAGTGGATGAGAGTTCATTTGCATCCCTGAAGAAGGTTAATTGAGAAATTACCTTTAAATAAATTAACAATGAAAAACATTTTAAAATTAGCCATCTAAATATACAAGATAATGGGGTAAGTAGGATATGATAAAGCTGTATCAAAAAAAAAGCAGCTAAAAAACAGGTGGACATGTTCACGATCTTTAGTTATTAAAGAAATTCAAATTAAAACTACAATGAGATACCATCTCACCCCAACAACGTTGGCCATGATCCAAAAAACACAAAACAACAAATGCTGGAGAGGCTGTGGAGAAAGTGGAACTCTCCTACACTGTTGGTGGGGTTGCAAAATGGTCCAGCCTCTTTGGAAAGTAATCTGGTGCTTCCTTAAAAAAATGGATATAGATATACCATTTGACCCAGTAATCCCTCAGAATCAAGGCCATTCACACCAATGGATACATGCACAAGAATGTTTATTGCAGCACAGTCCATTATAGCAAAAAGATGGAATCAACCCAGATGCCCAACAACAGAGGAATGGATAGGTAAACTATGGTATATATACTCAATGGAGTATTATGCAATGATAAAGAATAATGATGATTTCAGGAAACATCTCATAACCTGGTTTCAACTGGAAGACATTATGTTGAGTGAAAGTAGTCAGTGACAAAAGGACAAATATTGTATGAGACCCCTATGATTAGATCTCAAAAGCAGACTTATGTATAGAAGAGAAGACTCTCTGATGGCTGCTAGGGAGGGGATAGAGGGAGGGGGAGGGGGAGAGGTTTAGACTAGATATTTGGTAGAAATTTGGTTGGGTGAAATCGGCGACTGCATGCATTAGACATAAGAACAATATAAAGTGGACTTCAACATTACTTGACTACTCCTTCCATCTTAACCTAATATTGCAAGGACAGAGTAGCTGGAACAGGGGTCAGGGGACCATGCTCTTAGATGAAATCGAGGCCAATTGGTACAACTAGTGTTTTGCTAAGAGGTCTCTCTGCACTCCACATTGGTGAGTGGCATCAGAGGTCTTAAAAGCTGCCAAGCTGCCATCCGAGGGCACAGCAAATGGTCCCAACTCAGCAGGAACAGATGCTCACCGAAGCCCAAAATGACATGGGATAAAGACAACCCAGAAGATAGAGAGACCCACATGAGTGGGTGCCTACATAGACTTGGGACTGGAAGAACCAGATGGTGACCGGCCACCACCAGTGATAGCCACGATGGAGCTCACTAAGTTGAGTCTCACTGGCAACACAAGAATTAAAAGGGGTGCTCCCTGAGATCTTCACTAAAATACTGCAATTGACAGTCCAGTGGCTTCGGGGTTCCCCTGAGAGCATGGCCCCTGGCCCTGATGCTGCCCTTGCCCATAAATCATAACGAAGTTTCACTCTTCGGACATGAATGGATTGAATTTGGTGATACAGAGTGACCATATATTGGATGCACTTTATGGTTCTATGCATCTATAGGATATCATCCTGCTGACTACTGGCTGGAGTAAGTGGAGTGGGTGGAGAGGAGGGGAAAGAAGACTGTTGGCAGAATGAGACATGTATGGAGCACAGAGGAATAGTGTGCTGTCACCGGGTAGGGAGAGCAGTGGAAGCTGCATATAGGTGGGCATGTAAATTTATATGGGACTGTACATTTTCACTCAGTCATAATTGAAAATAACAGTAATAATAAAAACCCTATAGTCCATGTATCAAAAGAAATACAAAAAGCAAATATTACTTAGCAATTACAATTTTTTTGTATTAGTCTATAAATTTTCTGTAAAGAATGGTAAATTAAGGAGCGCTAGTGACACTAATGGTTAAGAGCTCAGCTTGCCATCCGTGGGTGATCTGCTTCCATAAAGACTGCTGGAAAGAAAACCCCACAGGACAAATCTGCTCTGTCACATGAGGTCACTGTTCTGGATTGAATTACTTTCCCCTAAAACATGTGTAGCAATTTTGCTGGGCCATGGTTCTTAGTACTGGATGGCTAGCCTCCATTTCGTAATATGGAACAAGATTAGGTTATGTTAAAGATCTGGATGGGACTTTAACATCCATGGAAACCCTGGTGGCTTAGTGGTGAAGTGTTACAGCTGCTAATCAGAGGGTCCACAGTTCAGATCTACCAGGTGCTCCTTGGAAACTCTGTGGAGCAGTTCTACTCCATAGAGTAGCACTCTAGCAAACCTATAGACAGGGTAGAACATTGACTTAAAGACAGTAGATTTGGTTTGGTTTTTGTAACATCCATGCTGAGGTTACATCCTTGATCTGATGAAAAGGAGATATCCCTGGGGTGTGGGCTGGTCCACCTGTTTTCTCTTAAGAGTTAAAGGGAACAAGAAGTGAGTCAAAAGTGGGGGACCTCACACCACCCAGAATGTAGTGCCAGGAGCAGAGCATATCCTGTGGACCTGAGGTTCCCATGCTCAGATGCTCCCAAACTGAGGGATGGCTGATGCATCATGAGACCCTTCCTCCCAAAGTGACAGAGAGAAAGCCCTCCCCTGGAGCTGGCACCCAAATGGGGACTTCTAGCCTAAGGGACTGTAACAGAGTATACTTCCCTTCGTTAAAGCTATCCACTTGTGGTATTTCTGTTATAGTAGCACTAGATGACTAGGACAGTCACTACGAGTTGTGATTGACTCAATGATACCCTCAAAAACAATAATGGTAAATGGCTATTTCATCATCAATTTTGACAGCAGGGGGTTTTTATGATTTTGTAATAATAGAAAAAAATCCCTGCAGGAGTTATGTGGCAAAGTATATTTGATAAACCAGTAGTACCATTATTTATTAATATGTTTCATTTAGAGACAAAAAAATACACATTAATGCAATACACTAAAATAAGACCTATTAATCATTGCAAAAGTGACCTTACATCGTACTAAAGTGAAGTAACCAGAAAGTATTACAATGTCAAATGCCTAGGATCTGGTTGGTACTCTGACACATGATAAAATATTATTTTGAGCCCTGAGCTCCTCAACTTATTTTTTATGAATTTTTTTTCCTGGGGCAGGGGAAGCTCATCACAATGTATTTAAATGTATATTCAGTCTCTTTCACAGAAAGGGCAGATAATTTGAGGAGTCTATTGTGGGGCAGATGTCTACAACTAGACTGTGGCGGGAGCTTAAAATGCACATAAATCAAACACCAAACCTGCCACCGTCGACTTGATTCCAACTCACAGCGACCTTATAGGTCAGAATAGAACTGCCCACCTTCTGGTTAGCAGACGCGGCACTTAGCCACCGTGCTACCTTTTATCACGTGCTATATGGCATCCTTTAATCACATAATCCTTACAATTGGAAAGACTCAGTTTTCACTGTCTTCCATTTATCCTTTATACAACCACCAAAGATACTGTTCCAAAGTATCTCTCTGATGCCATACACCTTCCTCTTAATATCCTGTGATTCCTTATAATATTTAAAGCCGTTTATAATTTAGTGCCAGACTAATAGCCCTTTAGCCAAGTGCCATCAAGTTGGATCCAACTTATGGCAACCCTAGGGGCCAGGGTAGAACGGGCCCCCAGAGTATTCAAGGAGCGCCTGGTAGATTTGAACTGCTGACCTTGTGGTTAGCAGTGGTAGTACTCCTTTACATGCTCTATATGTTAGCCTTTCCTGGCATTCTTCAATTTTACACCCTATCAGCTTTATTTATATTATTTTCTAAAGTTTCTCTTGCCAATCCAGTGGCTGATTCAATCCTAGTGTTGACCTTCTGAGGTCAAGTTAAGTGTAAAACCTTCTCATGTATCTGCAGACAGGTTTGATCGCTCCTTTGGCATTTTGTTATGAAATAACTGCTATGTCAGTTACATATTACAAAAATATTTATTGCTTTCCAACCAAGGGTGAGACAATCATATAGATCTCAAGATACAAGAGGGAAAAAAAATCAAAAGCCCTTACTCTCCTGGAATTTTCTTGTAGTCACTTATACATTTACCATAATAATTCATGACCTTTTGGGAATGGCAAACATGAGTCATTTCTTAACTTATCACAAGAATTTAACTAAGACCACAGTATGTGCTCAAAGCCTGGCTTTTTTTTTTTTTTTTTTAAGCTGAAAAGGAGTAAAGCATTTACTGTTAAGTATGAGGACTGCCAATAAAGTTTGTGAACTCATCCTAGAAAAGGTGCTACATACCTCATTGGTGAATATCTCTATAGTCACCATCAGCATCCTCCTCTTGGGAAGCTGCGTGCCAACACCAGTGCCTAGTCCACCCTTCAAAGCAATTTTGGAAGTCCTTTTCTGTAATGGCCATCAGAGCTGTCATTGTGTTACCCTTGATGTCCTGAATGTCATCGAAATGTCTTCCTTTCAATATTTCCTTTATTCTTGGACAAAGAAAAAGTTGTTGGGGTGCCAAGTCAGGTGAGTAGGGAGGGTGTTCTAATGCAGTTATCTGTTTATTGGCTAAAAACTCCCTCACGACTATACAGCTAAGCTCACCAACTTGCCACCGTGCCACCGTGCACAATGGCTATTCCAGAAAGTTCCAAAATTGCTTTCAAGGGTGGACTAGGCACTGGCATCCATGTGTATCTTCCCAAAGGGAGTACTTTGAAGGTGACTACTGATATTTCTTTGAAGGTGACCATAATGACATTCATGAGTGAGCTATGTAACACATAGAACAATTAAGCTCATTGTAGGTTGAAAAACTTTTTCCTTTCATGTCACAAATAGAACAAAGAAAGGTAAATATAATTAAGAAGTAAAGAAATATTGAAGATTTTTATAGTGTTTCCATAGTTTCTTGTTGTCTTCAAAAGCATCCTTAGTCATGCATTTTAGAGAATGACCTGAGTCTCCCTTTGGCATAAATAAACATACATTGTTGCTGTGTGCAGTCAAATAGATTTTGACTAATAACAATTCTCTAGGACAGAGTAAAACTGTTCCACAGGGTTTTCGAAGCTATAAATCTTTGAGGAAGTAAGCTGTCGTCACATCTTTCTCCTATGCAGCGCCAGGTGAGTTTGAAACACTAACCTTTCAGTTAGCAGCCTAGAGTTTAACCACTGCACCACTAGTGCGTCTAAATAAATACACACACGTACATAAAATATAAGTAAATATAAAATAGGATCCTAGAACACAAACATATGCCTCTTCATACTTTGTAAAGGAGAAAGACTCCATGTAAAAGTATCAACCAACTACAAACAACACAGTGTGACATCTGCAGCTTAAGGATGACATGCAGGAAAGCAGGAAGGGATCCCTCATGGTACTTCGTGGTCAGCATTACCAATTAATGTGTCTTGAATAACTATATTGCTAAGAGATATATCTGTCCCTCATGAACACAAAAGGGCATATCTTTGTCCTTGAAATCCACTTACTCCCAGGAACAATTTTTAGCTGATTCCTTGAGGGCCCATATGTGTGTACAGCTTGCCAATAGTAGCTCCATGTATTGTTATTTTAATCTATAACTTTAAAGCTCATAAATTTGGATTTCCTTGATAGGATAACAAATGTGTCATTAATTAGCTGGTTTGACTTATTGCTTTACAAAATGCATGGTATGAACCAGTCATTTAAGTTTGTATGCAGAATTCAGTTTTAAAGGGAAAGAATAAGTATGACAGAAAAGTATAAGAAAATTTTCATTTTAAAATACAAAATGTCATCAACAGTTGAAAATATATTTCTGGTAAATGTTGAAAATATTTTTCAAGCAAATGTTGAAAAAGTTTCCAAATTAAAAAAGCGGCAGCTTTAGTTTATGAAATTCTGTTGAGTCCCAGTCCTTACTTTTCTCTTTTGGGAGTTTGGTGGCTAGTGGAGTGAAAGGAAGGAGAATCATCAGTTATCATTCTCAGTTTTGACTTTTGTGACTGTGTCTGAAATTGCATTTGAATTGGACATAAAACATGTATTTTGTTTGTTTTTTATATTTGTCATTCAAAATAAACAAATATCTATTACCACCAAGTCAATTCCAACTCAAAAAGCCACAAAGATGATTGCTGGTCAAATCCTCAAAAGGGACTTTAAAATCTTTTAGAAAATCTTAACAGTCTCAACATTTTGGATAGTTTCATGAATCTAGAGAAATCCACTCATAAGACCCAATGTTGCAACCCTATAAAATAGAGTTTCCCAACTAGGTCATATCAAACAGCCAAGCCAAGTGCCGTCGAGTCGGATCCAACTCCATATCAAACAAGGAGACTCACAAATGTTCCTGTCTATCCCCATTGCACCTGGTAAGCAACTCTCCTTTGCTAAAAGTCACATAATTTTATTTTTAAGGGTTATGAAAGAAGGACTATACCGGTCACAGACTGAGAGAACACAGGTGTAACTTTGATATTTTTACCCTCTGTCTTCCAGGGGGTTGGAGGATTGGGGTTAATTCTCTTTGTTCAGACAAAATCTTAGGAGTTCTGGCTGGGCAAAATGCACAGATGCAGAATTGGTCTGATTGTAGAAAGTGACGATACTGATACATAAAAGAGGATACAACCCAACCTCAGACATTCAGCAGCCCTCCTGTAAGTGCGACCACTGCAGAGTTTGAAGGGGTTTGATGAACTTTTAGAACATGATAAAAAAAAAAAAGGTTAAAAGTTCGTTTTTCCATCACATATATTTGGCTGCTGAGAGAACTAAGGTGCAATTGATACACAAGACTTGCCTGGTGTACGTAATTACTATTATATATTATGTATTATGTATTATAGTTTTAGGCCCCTTTTTGATTTTCTTAATTAAATTATAAACAGAAACTGTCCTTTGTCATTTATTAACTCTCTAGGCTATTTTGCACAGTACATACTACTGCTGATTTCCTCCTATTAAATTAACAATTCATATCAACAATAATGTTCTCTAAGATTTTCATGTTCCATTCCTCTGATCAAGGCTTAGCCACCTTAAACTGATACGCAGCTAGCTGTAAGAACATAAGTACAAACAGATTCTAAAGCAACATGAGAGTTGTCACTCTTGTGAAACTAGCTGCCTAGCAGATTTCTATTTCACAAAACCTCTGTATAAAAATACATTCAACTTACAATTCAGGTACCAGGTACTGTTCCATGCACTGGGTTGCAGAAGTAGACAGAACTATGACAAATAATTGTTGATTTATTTTTTCCCTCCAAAGGAGGTTACATTTGAATGGGTGGAGTCAGAGACACACACACACACACGCATACATATAACAGAAATTATGTCTGCTTTTTTGTAAGTTTGGGGGAAGAAAGACATTTTGCATTGTGGGCAACTGAAATTTAAGTAAGATGGTCAGGAAATTTAAGTAAGGTGGTCAGGAAAGCCGACTTGAAAGAGGTAAGGAATCCTGCCATGCAGGCGTACAGAGGAGGAGCACTTTAGAAAGGGGGAGGAGGAAAAGGTCTAGATCAGGAGGACACTGGGAGTAGCAGAGAGGCAGGAGGCTTACAGCTGGAGGAGAGCAGAGTAGAGAGAAGAAGTGAAGTCACTGAGATGACGGAGAGTGAGAACAGCCCTGTGTATACAGAGCCCTTTAGGCTATCATAAGAATTTTGACTTTATTCTTAGTAAGAGGTAAAGCAGAGGGTCTTGAGATACAGAGTGGCATGATTTGCTTTAGTTTTACGCAGTTCAATGTGCTTCTGTGGACAGAACTGACCATAGGTAGAAACAAAGGCAAAAACAGAGAGATTCAGTAGTAGGCTCTTTTGAGAAGCCCGAAGAGCCACGATGGTAGCTGAGACCACAGAGATAGTAGTGAGGAAAGCCAGAGGAAGTCAATTAACACTCTAGGTCTCTTTTATTGGGAGTTTCTGGGTGGAACAAACAATAAAGTGCTCAATTACTGACTGAAAGTTTGATGGTTCCAACACACCAAGAGGCATCTGGGAAGACAGGCTGGCTTCTGAAAGGTCATATCCTTGAAAACCCTATGGGGCACAGCTTGACTCTGTCAAGATGAGGGTGCCGTGATTTGGACTTAGGCTCTAAGGCAAGGAATACCAACTATGATATATTTTGATTGTGTGACTAACAGGATTCACTGAAGGTTAGGTACCAGCGTGAGAGAAAGAGAGGAGACAGGGAAGCTTCCCATCTGGCCTGGTAAATGGGAAGATGCAGTTTCCACATATGGAGCTGGGAAATACTGCACAATGTCTAGCAGACAGAGGCTAAGAGTCCTCAGCAGAGAAGACCAATAAATTATTGAATCCAATTTATATATAATTTTATGATGAAGGGCAGTCACTGAAGATACTGACTGAGCTTCATGTCCAGCAATGTTTTAAAATATGGCACTTTCAGTGTGTAAATACAAAGACAATATGATTCACAGGGATTTACTATACACTTTAACAGATGCTGATGGAACCCAAGAAATCATGTATTCATAATATTATGAAAATATGGTTGTCTAATTCCTGAATTCCCTAACCATCCTCGCTGCTGAGGATATTTGCCTGCTTTCTCTCTCTAGCTAAGGCAACTCTGTAGAATTTCATTTATTTGAGTTTAGGATGGCCAATATAACCCAATGGACAGCTGTTAGCACTGAGTTCAAAGACATTATAATCAAAAGCTCTTTGGAGACATCTATATTTTCTGAAAGCAAAGATTAAAGATATTAAATGGGCTTAAATAGATGGGATAGGAAGGGATCAGCCAAAGAGTTTGCCTTCTTCCTGTGTGATGTCAGCCTGCCAGCTTTAACCCAGTCACTCTGAGGGTCTCTCAAACAGATATTCGTCCAACCAAAGGCCTTGTTCCCAAACCTATAACCCTCAGAGTGTCTGAAGCTAGATACATATAATACTCTTTAAGGTACTATGTTTAAAGAAACTCATTTATTCGTTAGGTTTAAAAAACAAAACAAAACTGGTATCAAGTTGATTCCAACTCAGTGACTCTATAGGGCAAAGCAGACTTGCTCCACCAAGTTTCCAAGGAGCACCTGGTGGATTCAAACTGCCAACCTTTTGGTTAGCAGCCACACCTGTTAGCCGCTATGCCACCATTAGGGTTATTGTGCCAAAATAATTATTCTGAAATAAATACAGCATTGCTCTTTAAAGCTTGGCTTTGAAGATATTACAATATAACCTGGTAAGTCCTTAAAATAATATTCTGAATATGCATTTACTATTGAATTATCATATCCTCAGGATGTATATAATGTGAGGATATGATAATTCCTAACAATAAACTGATTGCATGAAAATTCAAATGAGTATCTTCTCTACATCATAGTCATCTGATTATTTATGGAATAAATTACTGTCAAATATATAACAACTGAACCACTTCTTTATCAAAGAAAACTTAATAAATAATTTAGATTTTACTGGTTATACAACTGATTATGTGGTATAAGGAATCCTGGTTGTGCAGCATCTAAGCACTCAGCTGTTAATGGAAGGGTCATGGGTTCAAACCCACCAGTAGCTCACCAACAGAAAGATGAAGCTGTCTGTCTGGTTCCATAAAGATTGACCGTCCTGGAAATCTTTTAGGGGCAGTTCTATGCTGTCTTAGAAGGTCGCTGAGAGTTGGAATGAACTCAACAGCCACAGGGTTTTTCTTTTCTTTTCTTTTTTTTTTTAATGGTTTAAACCTAAAGTGTTGGGATTCTATTTTAAATGGCCTCTTTTCTGGGTAAGTTTTTATGAATTTGTTTGTTTGTTTTTTTCCTCTTTGAGAAGTGTTGATCTTGAAAGCCTTCTAAATAAAAGCCACTGGTCTGTCTCCTCTGGGATCACTGAGAGGACATCACCTATGAACGGCAAATGATTTTGATTTCCTAGAGGAAGACTTCATTGCAGAGAAAACAAATGCAAGAGAAATCTTAGTTTATAATGCCAAGTGAGATTACTTAGAATCTGGCTTTGAAAATCTATGCTTTACAGGATATGAGAAAGCACAAGCTCTGGGATGGACACAAATAGCCTGGAATTATTTAAATCATAAGGATTTCAAAGAACAAACTCAGAACTGAACAGTGAGAACCACGTGGAATAGAAACATTTTTTTCCATAATCACACTAGCTACATTTCTTGTACGGTGATGCTTTTATTTAATAGAGATACACAACTTATCATTAAGGATATGGAAAAAAAAGCTCTTAAGTGTAATAAAGTATTTTATTTCTAAATATGCATGCAATAAAAATGTATAAAATTGAATATAAGAAAATAACACAAAAGTTAACGGTAGATTTATTTAGAGAGGTTCATTTCCTTTCTTACATACGGATATATTGTCAATATATCCCATAAAAGTGTATTACTGATGTGCAGAAATCATACATTTTTAAAATTAACATCAGAACTTGAATTTGTTCAAAAATTTGGTAAATAAAATATCATAGTAATTCTTTCTCAGGCTCCCTAGCATCATGATCAATAAACTATTACTTGCAAAATTTAGTAGTGAAATGAAATAAAACTAAGGGTTTTGTAATTATTCAACTACAATACATTTTAAGGAAATGTTTGTTTTTAAAAAATCAAGGCCTTTATACCTCAGAGATGCTTACTTGGCTTGTAAACGAGTAAGCAATTGTATAAACCAATGTTCCGTTGGATTTATTTATTTTTGAGCAAATGATTAAACACTTGCAAGGTTGGCTGTTTGAAACCATCCAGTGGCACCTTGAAAGACAGGTCTGGAAGTCTGCTTTTGAAAGGTCATAGCCTTGAAAACCCTATGGGGCAGCTGTCTTCTGGAAATGTGGGTTGCTATGAGTTGGAATCAACCTTATGGTAACTAACAACAATATGTAAAGTTTGATCTTTTGATAACATATATTTTAAAGTTCCACCAGGGAGAACTAGAGGATGATAGCAGGGAAACATTAACTTGAAAGAAATCAAGCAAAAAAAGAGATTAATACATATATATATATGTATATACATATATATTATTTCAAGGACACTAAATTTTGATAGGCTACAGTAAATAAAAGGAAAGGGATAAAAGATATTTTGAAAAAATGTGAAATACCCCTGAGGGGCTTGTCACATTTAACCTCAATGACATTTTAGCCTAAAACTGTATCGTCTGTGACACAATAAACTCTCTCTCAGTTGTAACCAGGTTACTAATTAATTATGCTATGTTGATAGCTATTTTGGAAAATTTTCATTAACTGTGTTATATTGCAGAGGCTTCCGTATTAGTTAATGCAAGGTCTGAGACTGAGTGTCTTTGAATGAGTGCCTGTCACCGACACTGTTGGCCATGTGAAGACAGTCAGCAGAAGTTCAATCCTTAGACTTCATAAGGAGATGAGATGTTCTGATTATGACTTCCCAAGAAATATCAGGACAAAAGAATAGCTCCAAATTTTCAGATACAGAGAGATATCACAGGCCTCACATACCACAAGCTAACTCTAATTGGCAAAGCAATCTGAGAAGCATAAAATTGTGGTAATAAGAAATAGTGACATTTGTACCATTTCATAGTCTTATTATGCATTCTTTTGCTACAATAGGACATTAGGGTGTCTTTTCTGTTGTCTCCCTGACTTCTGTGCAAAAGAGAGTCACCAGTGCACTTGAATGGCCAGCAGGCCACGATGGGAACAGTGAGGTGACTGTCTCTGTTGACCTAAAGCAGACTCAGTCTGGTACAATGAAATCACTCAACGGACATTAGCCACCTTCATTCAGTCCCTGAAACTTATTCAGTGCAGATCCAGTTTCAGTATGTGCCCCCTGTTTCCAAAGCTCTGGGCCAAATTTGAATTCAATATTTCAACATCTAATCAAGACCATATCCTGCGAAGTTAGTTCTGCCTTTATATCCCACCTCTTCCTGTTTCCTGGCTCAATGGCCTTTGTAACTCTGGTTACCATTGCTGAGTCTTAGCTTGCCCCCACTTTATAGAAGAGGACACAGCTTGCATACTACAGGGTTTTCTGAGGCTTAACTGAACTAACACACAAAGCGTACTAGCACAAATATGGCACAGAAGAGCCATGCCAAGCCAAAGCCAGCCAAGTGCTGTCGGGTCGGATCTGACTCATGGCAACCCTAGGGGCGGAAGAGCCATAGAATGTAATAAACATCAGCCCTTCCACTCGCTAGTGATGCTCAACAGTTTCATTTGCCATAAGACTCTTCAGTAACGTAGTATATTTCCATGTGACAGAGATTCTCACAATCAGAGCTGGGCTCTTGTGTCCTCGAAGAGGAACACCAGTGTTTGTGGAGGAAGGGTAGATTGGGACAACTAAAAGATACTTTAAAATGTCCTTAAGATTATTTTTAAATGTTCCACAGTTGGGGGAAAGGGCAATAGAAATCACAGTGGTTGACTAGCTTAAACTCAATGTAATAACACAGAAACTATAAAAATATAATTTTAATATAAATTATAAATAGATAACTTTAAGTTAGCACAAGGAACAGATGTCTTTGTACATGGAATCACTCAGCCAGAGAGTAAGAAGTGCTCCCCATTTTGATAAAACTTTTAAGTTCCCCACCCTGTCCTGCTCACCAAGACCATGAAAAGGGAAACCAGTTTACAATCCCACTCACTCAGGGTAAGACTTTTTTGTCTACATTATTTCTAACATTCTATTTATTTATTTTTAATTGCTTGCTACTCCCACCTGCAATATGAAAATTTGTTTCTTGGACATTCAACTTGTAATTCCCAGAGAGGCTGTGTAGTATAGTGGTTAAAAATACGGATTCTGGACCTGGACTATCACAGTTCAAGTTCATGTGCTACTACCCACTACAGTATTATTTTAAGATACGTTAACTTGGCAAACTCAAACTCCTGCTACCACAGAATCCTGTTAAGGTCAACTTGAAAAATTTAGTGGGTTTATCCTCAATGAGTTTATACAATTTGTCTGTATAGAAGACTACCTGATACCTAGAAACCTTTAAATAATATTTTCTGATTGGTATTAATAGTAGTTTCCTATTGCCACTGTAATAGATTACCACAAATTAGTGGCTTAAACAACAGAAATTTATTCTCTTGCAGTTCTAAAGGACTGAAGTCTGAAATGTGTCCTATGAGGCTAAACTCAATGTCTTGGCAGTCCTGCTTCCTCCTGGAGGCTCCTGGGGACAATCTGCTCCTTGCCTCTTGTCTCTGTTTCTTGGCTTGTGGTTGCATCACTCCAATTTCTGCTTCCATAATCAGACTGTCTCCTTCCTCACTGTCCCTTTTCTTCCTTCTTAAAAATGCCCTTGTGATTACATTGGACCAATTTAGATAACTAGAGATAATCTTCACATCTCAAAATATTTCCCTTGATCATGTATGAAAAGTCCTTTTGCCAATACAATATAATATTCACAAGTTCCAGAGTTTAGGACATGGATATCTTTGGAGACTATTATTCATCCTACTATATTATTATTTAAAATTTTACTTTAGAATGTTTGTATTTTTTTAAAATATTTTTTTAATGTTTGCCTTTTCATCATCTATTTGTTTACAGTATATTATGGATGTATTTATTAGTTAGACATAATGCAAACATTTTCTAATCTTTTAATTTTTTTTTCTGTTATGTAACTTTACTCATGATAGCACTTACAATAAGGAAATTTGATGAGAATTTCCTTTATTACTTTTAACACCTGCAGCAGATGAAAATAAATTAAGAAGAACACTTTCACAAAATGGAATAATTTGTGGCCCTTAAGAAACCATTTGGATCTCTATATTAATTTAGTTAAATATCCCACAAAAATTGTTAAGAATGTCATGAATTGTATACATAAAATCCATATTTTTATGAAAAATTCTGAAAGATACACAGCAAATGCCCTAGGAGCTGCCAAAGGAGACAGGATTAGAAGGAAAGTAAAACAGATGATTCATACTTAAATCTATGATGCTTATGTTTAAGTTTTTAACAATTAATACAGCTATATATGATTTCCATAATTAAATTTGAAAAGAATATTAATGTCAAAAGAGACGGACATTCGTAGTGTCACAGACTTTCAGGATGAGATAATGTTTTATGTCTAAGATCACTGAAGGAGGTAACACCTGGGAAAGCACAATCAACTTTGGCCATGCAAATACACTAGAGAAATTTGTTCCAGAATGGTAGTTTCCTTTATTAGAAGCAAAGCTGAAAGAAGGCCACAAAGTATGGTAAGCAAGAGGAAATAACGATGAGCTGTTTCATTTGGAGCAAGTCCTAAAAGACATTATTATAGGAGAGGTTGGATTGATTCCTCCCAGACGGAGGCCCTCAAAGCAGAATAGCTCGCGGATAGTCTCTGACTGTAGCCAGAAAACTACCATGCGTACTTAAGGTAACAAAAAATAACAAGGCACAAGCATTCAAGAATCCATCCAGGGCCACCTTCTTCTTGCACTGGACACAGTCTGGAGTACAATCAGCCTCATCTTTTAAGTCTTCCAAATGCTCTCATAATCTTATATCTTACCATGAAAGAAATAATGATTATGGATCTGCAGAACTCCTATCAATAAAAACAATCATAAAGGAGATGCCAAAGAAAATAGAACCCGTCTTGACATAAAAGTTTGCTTGAATAAATGGATATCATTAGACAAAGTCTCACTTATAGAAAGGGAGATTTAGTTATATTCTCAGACGCTGAAAATGTTAAAAATAATAGGGGTTCTGCATAAGTCTAAGAGTCCCTGTGTGATGCAAAATGTTAAGTGTGTGGCTACTCACTGATAGATTGGTGATTAGAGCCCTCTCAGAGGCACCTTGGAAGAAAGACCTGGAGATTTGCCTTCAAAAGGTTGTAGCCGTGCAAATCCTATGAAGTGCAATCTTGCTCTGCGCACATGTGGTTGCCATGAGTTGAAATCAACTCCATGGCAATTGGGTTGGCTGTGCTTTAATGTATGGCCAAACTTACCCCAACATTTCTCTCTCTCTCTCTCTTTCTCTCTCTGTATGCACATGTGTGTGTATTTTTCTAATGAAGCTTTAAAGTAACACTGGTCAGTGTCAGAAGTCCACCGTATCATGTCAAAAACAAGGTTTTTTTAGAATGTCTGTGAAGATTGTGAGGAAATGCTCTTTGTAAGGATGTGAAATTAAATCCTTTGTATAACGTAAAGCACTAGAAAGGTAACATTTCTCAAAGGAAACCTTATTAATAGATCTTAACACTTTACTACGATTCCTCTTCATTATATTACATGTTGCAGTGTCAAAAACATTTAAATAATCTCTATTGAGCATAGACTTGAAAAATGATCCACAGCAGAGTCCTTACTCCATTGTAATTTATATATGTTAGATATGTTAGTGAATGTTTCTCCTTGGCAGTAAAATAGATGATAAATGCTATTTCAGGAATATTCAATTAGGTTTGTGCTGTCTCAGTTTCACCATGATGAAACGTTTGACTTCAGATATAGACAACTGCGTCTGTGATTACTGAAAACTAGACCTTCTCCCATTAATCCAGTTATCTTTTCAACTACACTGTGTGCACAGTTATTTCAAGAGATGTACTGAGTTAAATTGTGTTTAGGGCTATGAGTTAAATTTCACCCATGAGCCCAAACACATTAACTCAGCATAAAAGAAATGTGGTGTTGGGTATTTAATTAGGGATATTCTACAAAAATTCAAGGGGTTGCCCCAGAGTCGGATCCAACTCGACGGCACTTGGCTAGCTACAAAAATTGGCATTTAATAAAGAGGAACATTTTCTAAACATTGAACAGTTGTAAGATATGAAATGAAAGTCTATGTCTTGAAAATGAATCTAGTTTTAAAACATGGAAAAGATTAACAGAGTCGTGTTCAAAAGCTTTCAGTAGGCCTGTAAGACAGAAATAGAAACCTCTAGGTCTTTCACTATAATGTAGTATAACATTTTGCTCACAGTTTGGGAATAAAATGAACAAAGTCAGACTTCAGTATAACACCAAGTTATACAGAGACCCTAATGCACAGAATTCATGTTCATTAGTATTCAGTAACTCTCTCAGCAGGCATGTCTTAATAGATACTACTAGTCTAAAAAATTAACGAGAAGGAGACCAAATTTCAGATCTACATACTAGCACAAGATCAGTGTTTACACACACACAGAGACAGACACATACTAGCCACATATGTCTATGTACGTGTATATGTACACATACACTGTGTGTATATGTACACACACACTGTGTGACTCTGGAAGGTTTTATCAAATATTATCAAGTAGAAGAAAGAATCTGGTCATAATTTTGAGGTTGTAGCATATAAATACATTTGGTTAATTTTAGAAAGAAAGCAAATATCTTTAATAAAACAAATACAAAAATGACCCAATTATGAGCTTCTGTTGAGTCAACTAATTATACATACATGCATACACACACACGTGAATTCAGTGTCTTTGTACATCCAGTGTAAATGGAAGAAGTGTTATACAAGTAAAAAGTAGTAATCTACTGTGAACAAAAAAGAATTTCCTTTGCTAAGTTTCCTAGTATCTGAATTGTCATGAATAAGATATTGTCATACAGAGATCAATGGAACAGACTTGAGATCCTAGCGATGCCACCATCCTCTTATGAACAGTTGGTATTTGACAAAGGCCATAGGATTGTAAACTGGGGTAAAAACGGTGTTGGCAAAATTGTGTATCCATCTGCAAAAAACTGAAACAGGACCCATATCTCAAACTTTACAAAAAAACTAACTCAAAATGGACCAACGACCTAAATATCAAACCTGAAAAGATAAAGATTGTGCAAGAAAAAAATAGTCAGCAATGGAAGTTCTAATACACAGCTTAAACAGACTTCAAAATCTGACAAAGCATGATCAACAAAAGAGAAAATAGATAAATAGGAACTACTAAGAATCAAACAGTTTTGCTCATCCAAAGTCTTTTATCAACAGTTAAAAGACCATCAACAAAATCAGAAAAAATATTTGGCAACTACATGTCAGACTGACATCTGATACTCCAAAATATCAGCAAGAAAAAAGTAAATAACCCAATTAAGCAATGGGCAAAGAAGATGGACAGACACTTCACCCAAGAGGACATCCAGGCAGCTAAAAGACACATGAGGAAATGCTCACTATCATTAGCTAAAAGGGAAATTCTAATCAAAACCACCATGAGATATCATCTCAGCCCAATGAGGTTGGCCATAATCCAAAAATACAAAACAAAAAATGTTGGAGAGGCTGTGGAGAAATCAGAACTCTTCTACACTGTTGTTGGGATTGTAAAATGGTACAACCACTTTGCAAAGCAACCTGGCACTTCCTTAAAAAGCTGGAAATAGATACACCACTTGATCCAGTAATCCCACTGCTCAGAATATATCCTACAGAAACAAAGGCTGTTACATGAAAAGATACATACACACAAATGTTTATTGCAGCACAGTCCACAATAGCAAAAAGATGGAATCAACCTAGATGCCCATCAACAGATGAATGGATAAACAAACTACAATACATATATTCAATGGAACACTATGCAATGATAAAGAACACTGCTGATTTTAGGAAGCATCTCATAACCTGGTACAATTGGAAGACGTTATGCTGAGTGAAATCAGTCAGTGGCACAAGGACAAATATTATATGAGACCCCTGGTATAGCCAGCCAAGTGCTGTCGAGTCGGATCCGACTCATGGCGACCCTAGGGTATAAGGATTTAAAAATATACTTATGTGCAGAAGAAAAGACTCTTTGATGGCTAGAGGGGTGGGGAGGGAAGGAGAGGGTTGGTCATAGATTAGATAGTTGATAGAAATTTGGGTATATGAAAGCAGTAACAGAGTAGAAAGTAGATCAACTGGGCTTCTCCATAAACTTAAATCTCTTTTAATCTCAACCCTACTTTGCAAGGATAGAGTAGCAGTGGCAGGGGTCTGGGGACTATGCTCTCGGGGGATGTCAAGGTCAAGTGGCATGATTAGCTTCTTGCTAAGAGAGTCTTCTACAATATTGGTAAGTGGCATCTAGGGTCTTAAAAATCTAGCAAGCTGCCATCTGAGGTACACCAAGTAGTCCCAACTTATCTGGAAAAGCTAATGACTGAGGACAACAAAGACAGAAGGAAAAATGAGCCCAGGAGACAAAAGGACCCATGCAAATGGGAGGCTGTGTCAACACATGACCAGAAGAACCAGATGGTGCCTGGCCACCACCAAAGACAGTCATGATGGGGCACACAATGTTGAGTCCCTGCGGCAACATGAGAAAAAGAGGAGTGCACCTCAAGAACTCTACTGAAAGACCACATGTGATGGTGTGACAGTCTGGGGGATCACCTGGGAGCATCACCTAGACCTGATGCTGCCCCTGTCCAAAAAGCGCTACTGAGGTCAACTCTTTGGACAGAAATGGACTGGACTCAGGAACACAATGTGACCACATGATGTGTGTACTTTATGCTTCTATGCATTTATAGGCTGTTGTCCTGCTAGTCTCGTTCTGGGAGGTAGAGAAGAGGGTAAGGACAAAGGGGCAAGAGCTTGTTAAGAGGGCATGACAAGTATAGAGTGACAAAGAGGACTGTGCTGTCACCGGGCAAGGAGACCAGAAGGAGCTGGAGATAGGCGGACATGCAAAATTAATCTGGAATGTATACTTTCATTTAATCAATAAAAAAGAAAGATGTATCCTTATCTACATTTTAATGTAGAGTACTCATTGAAAGCATTTGTCAGCTAGTGAAAATATTTTTTCAGCTAGTAAAGATCAGGGAAGAAATAATAAAAATGTTAACTAATTTTTTTGAATACTTAACCGAAACTCAGAGCTCTTGAGTTGATTCTGACTAATAGCAGTCCTATAGAACAGAAAAAAACTGTCCCTTAGGGTTCCCAGGGAGCAGTTAGTTGATTCAAACTGCTGACCTTTTGGTTAGTAGTTGAACTCTTAACTACTGTACCACCAGGTCATCTTTGAGAACTGTGTATTAATACTTTATACACATCATTACATTTCAAATCTACAACAACTCCGTGACCAACCAACCTGAACTATTGCCATCATACTCCTAGTGACCCTTTAGGACAGAGTAGAGCAGCCCTATGAGTTAGCAGCTGTAGATCTTAACCATTATGTCATGTTTCCAAACTCCACGAGCTTGGCCCTATTATTAACTGCGTTAGATTGAAATATAACAGAAATGGATGTTCAGGGGCACCGAAACCTTGGCCTACGATGACACATCTAGCACAACCCAAGTTCAATTTCCACCTTTCCCTGACTCCAGAGCTTTGGTATTGACCACTATGCATGAGTTCTTCAGACACCACTAAGGCTTTACAGAGATCCACTTAAAACAGCCACATAACAGGGGCAGATACAGCAGAAAAAAAAGAGACAAGTGATAAAACTAACTAAATAAAGAAGTAGCTACAATGAGAGTCAGTGGGATGGTGCCTCATAGGCACACTTTTTAAAATAACATTTTAACCTTCAAGAACAGCGCCTCTCTTCGCTGGAAATAGTAATGTGCTTAGAAGTCATCATGTTCTATTATTAGAATTTGTCCTTCTAACATTTGAGTATGTTCTTAAATTTCTCCACCAAGTCATCCTAGAGTCTGTTTCTATATTTCCAGAAACTGGGATTTGCATTTTTAGATCAAAATAACTTTTTATGCAGTGCTAATATTTGCATGCAGAGCGGATTAATTACTTTTGCATGTGGTCTTTGCATGTCTAGTGGGATTAATTACTTTTGCATGTGGTCTTTCTAGCCATGGCGTGTAACTCCCACCCAGGCAATTGTGTGATAGGGTAATTGTGATCTAACAAGGGAACCGGAGAGATTTTCTTCAAAAGAGATCCAATTCCAGAGCAAAGAAGAGAGGCCACCACCGCTGAAGAAGAGACCCCCAGCAGAGACCGGAAGTAGTAGCCAACAGGAGACAGTGCCGTGGGCTTACCGACCCACAGAACAAGAAAACTGAGTACCTTTGGGCACACACTGAGAGCCAGGGAGGAGTCTCATGATGAGTTTGTGTCTGGAAATCCTTCTCAACCTCATGACCCATTCCCTTCCCGTGGTTCATGAGTTCTCTGACAGCTTGCAGGGAATAAGAGAACCTCAAAACAGGAGGGAAAGTACTGAGGGGAGAGGGAATAGTTGATGCTAGAGATGATGGAATCGTATAGCAGCTTGGAAGAGTCGGGCATTTGGGACACCTCGTAGGAACCAGCTTGTGTTCATCCTTATAAAGAAATTAATTCACTTAGCATGTTTGTGGATTTTGCATGATATATAATTCTCATATATTTCTGGATCTATTCTCTGACTGTACCATCAGTTCCCCTGAAAACAACAATAGCTTAATTGTCTTTCTTTTCTCAGATGAACCTCACACAATACACATTAAGAACTTGACAAATATTTGAGATTCTGATTTTATTTATGTGCACAAAATAATGAACCAGATGGCAGAAAGTTATGAGAATCTAAATATGATGGACACTCTTCTCAAATTGAAGAGTATGGGCCCTGGAGATGTAAGTTCACTTTATCTTACATACTTAGGAGAACTTTAATGAAACATTTTAACGATAGTAACTAATCAATCTCATCATTTTTGGAATAAGACCAGAGAACGTAAGTTATTTTCAATCATCCCGAGTAGTTGAAGGAAACACTGCCATATTTAGAAATTTCTTACTGCTTAAAGTAATACATTTTTAAGGTCAAATGATTTGGCCAAGGAGAAATTGCAAATGTAGATACTTTTTAGATTTATGCTCGCATTTGTTTTTATGCAGAAATTATTGTAAACTTTTAAGAAGAACCCTGATTGTATTTATTAATCAGAGGAGGCAGTGATAGGCTCACAGTTGAAATTAACCTCGATTTCTTCCCCATGCTGTAGTCCAGATTTTATCAGCAAGACTGTTCAATTCATCACGGTCACCCAGGAATAGCAAGGGTAGAACATCAACTGTCCAGAACTGGTGCAGGGAGGACTCTGGAGAGAGGCAAGGTCTCTTGGCAACCCTGCTATGGTAGCTACCTCCGTGTCCCAAAAGTGACATCTCACTCTGCTCACAGCATAATGGCCAGAATTAATCACATGATAGTCTCATAAACCCATACTCTGGATGTATTTAACAATCACATTAGATTACTAATACCTCTTAAATACATATGTAGGAGGCATTTGATACACTTTATTTTTATTTTTTTGGTTTTCTTTGTTGTTGTTGTGATGGAGTGAAAGCTTATAATACAATTCAAATTTGCCTGCCAGCCTATCTGCAGCTCTCCTTACCTGGTGACAGCACACTCCTTCTTTCCGTTCCATACATGTCATATCCTTTTAACAATCTCCTGTCCCCTCCTCTCCACCTTCTCCACTACTCTCCACTCCCTTGTAGTAAGAGGCCAGTAGGACAACATCCTATAGATGCATAGAACCATAAAGTATGCACATGATACGGTCACTCTGTGTCCCCGAGTCCAATCTATTCCTATCCGAAGAGACTTTTTACATTCATTTTTGCTTTTACTTATAGATATCACAAGTTATATTTTACAGAGAGAGATCATATGTTTCAGTGACTCACTTGTCCCATGCCATTCATCTAATGAATATGGTTGTTGTTAGGTGTTGTTGAGTTGATTCTGACTCATGGTGAGTCCATGTGACAAAGTAGAATTGTCCCATAAGGTTTTCTTGGTTGTAAATCTTTATGGAAGCAGATCTCCAGATGTTTCTCTTGTGGCACCACCAGGCAGGTTTGAACTGCCAACTTTTAGGTTATCAGCCCAGTTCTAAACTGTTCGTGCCACTACAGCTCCTTCTAGTTGTTATTAAAATTAAATTAAAAGAAAAAACAAGCCGGTGCCATCTAGTTGATTCCAACTCATAGTGTTCCTACTGGACAGAGTAGAACTGCCCCATAGAGTTTCCAAAGTGTGCCTGCCACCCTTTCAGCTAGAAGCCGTAGCACTTAACCCCTATACCACCAGGATTTTCTTAGTTGTCACAGATTGTATTAATTACACCCAGGTTTATCTCTTGAGTTTCAGTTCGCTTTGTTGACTATCATAACATTTTTGTGTCCAGCCCATGCTGAGTATGAACAGTTTTAAACTGAAGATATTTGATCAAAAGTAACACTGGTAGCATAGCAGTTAAATGCTACAGCTGCTAACCAAAATGTCAGTTCAAATCCACCAGGCGCTCCTTAGAAACTCTACCGGTAGTTCTATTCTGTCCTGAAGGGTCTCTGTGAGTCAGAATCGACTTAATGGCAGTGTTTTATTTACTTATTTATTTTAAATTGAAAGACCAGATACTTCTGTGCTGCAAACAGCCTCATCCAAGGAGCTTTTTCATTCTAGAAACATACTTTGTGCATGAATGCAGTACCAGTCACTGGGGCTGTTGAAGTCAAGTCTGAGTTATTGCAGTTAGTATCCACCATATTCCCATTTAACTTGTAAAATTTAAGTTCCTTCCACGACCTTGACACTAGAAACTACTTTTCTAATTAAGCTAACTCCTAAAAAGGAAATAAGTTGATTCCTCAACATTTCAAAATTGATTGCCTTTTCACAATGGTTGTTTTTATTTCTTGTCATTTGTAAGCCTAGGTTGTTTGCCAACACTGCGATAAAATAGACTCCTCAGTCACTAAATACAACCAGTGGAACTTTTCTCCCTGATCAATCTTGTCACTAACTTCTTCAAACTTCACTATTTTTCTTTCAGATTTTCTATGCCATTTCTATTTGATGACTGTTGAAAAGTATTTTTTTCCTAATAGGATGAGATGTTAAGAAACACCACTACAAACTCACTCCTGCTGAGTTGATTCTAGCTTACAGTGGCCCCATAGGACAGAGGAGGACGGCCATCAGGTTTCCAAGTCGATAAGCTTTACAGGAACAGATTGCCACATGTCTCTCCCATACTGTGGCTGGTGTGTTTGAACTGCCGAGAGCTTTAACCACTATACTGTCAGGGCTTCTTTCTTATGTCTCTTTCCTTCTTTCTGTCTTTTTTTTTTTTTTTTTTTTTAAGATAGTACCTCTAAAATAAGTACGGGTCTGGAAACCTGATAATATTTTTAACAGCTTCTCTCGGTATCCCTCATAATTTATTGAACATACATGTATCTACTATGTTATTGTTCAAGACACAATGTTTTAGATTTGGAAGTACTCATACCCTTTTCTCTCCCAGGTGCTATCTGGGTGATAGGAATTTTATTTCCTGACTCCTGCTATTTCATAGGCTGAACAAACACAGGTCTTCCAACATAATACTATCATGCAGACACAATATCAACATAAAAAAGAATAATAAGTCCACATGTTCTGTGCCCATTTAGCAAGTATCCAAACCTCTGAAAAGCCTTTAAATGTGTTTGGCGTTTTCACTTGGATTCGTAAACACTGTGATGATAAACAGAGGTTTAGTCAAACATTTATTCTCCTTTTTTTTCTTCCCTAGGCACTGCCCCATAATTATAGCTAATAGTCCAGTGATATATAGAAGGTGAATGGCAGAGGTGTGATTTAAACCTAACTATAAAAGATGACAAATTGATGAGACTGAATTGTGGTGCTGGCCAAGAGTACTGAATGTACTGTGAGCTGTCAGAAGAACAAACAAAGCAGTCCTAGAAGAAACATAACCAGAATGTACCTTAGAAGCGAGGGTGGTGACTTTGGCTTGCTTGGTTGGGGCATGTCTTTCTGAAAGACCCATCACGAGAATAGGGAATTGAGTTTGGTCAAGTACAAGGTCAATGAAAACGAGAGAAACCCTTAATGAAATGGCTGCTGTCTACACAATTGCAGCGCTTTAAACATCACACTATTAGAAGTGAGAATGTCTTAAAGTCAGTAAGGAAATATTAAATTTAATTATTTTTATACAAATGTTATGATTAACATGTCTGTGATGATTCTTTAATCAAGCATTCTAAATCAGAGGAAAAGTCATGAAGTAGGTTAGGTTAGGTTGGGTTAGGTTGGGTTAGGTCTGAAGTTTCACGGACTTTTGGCTGTACTTTTTGAAATACTGTAAAATAAAAAAGAAACTGAGGGACTCTCTCAGTCACCTGAGATCCAGTACAGAGGAACAGTCCTTCACATGAAAGGAGGAAGGAAACAACTCTTCATGGGAAGTCTAAAGACTGGGCCTTCCGGGAGTTTGTGTCGCAAGAGATCTAAGACAAGAAATAGCCTAAGAGAATTTATTGCATGTCTGTTCAATGGCAGGCGGCACTAAGGATTTTGGATGTGACTGCAGGTGCTTAGAATGATGAGGACTTGTTATTATCCTTGCATGGGCGAGGATGGCCAAGACACGGCTTCCACACGCATGTACTCAGTAGACAATAGTATTGCAGTTACGGTTTTCTCTAACGCTTTCAGTGTTTACGTGAAATGTAATAAAGACTGGGAGAAATACCTATTTTATCTTTTCTAGCAAAGATGAATAATTTTAATAACTCAGATTAGTTTTTCAGATTTGTGCAGAGAATATCTATCAAGCAATGGGAAGCACAGTTCAGGCCTAGAATGTCTCATTTTGATAACTGTGTGCTATTTTTTTTTCCTCTGCATTTTAATTAAGCAGTTCCTTCTGAAATTAAATTACAGCTATTAAGGACATTTAATCTTGCCTCCCTTTAAACCTAGGATAAAGACTTGCTACAATTATCACATGTGGACTTCAAATAAGCAAACATAAAATGTATTGCCTATACATGACCGCATTTGAAAGTGACAGTGCGTATAATTATTAATAACGTATTTACATGGCAGTTCAAATCTGCTAGGCATTCCTTGAAAACTCTATGAGGCAGTTCTACTCTGACCTCTAGGGTTGCTATGAATCAGACCCGACTTGACAGCAGTGAGTTTTTTGGTTATATAGTTAAATGACTGACTGTTGACCAAAAAGCTGGCAGTTCACATCCACTACCCATTTCTTGGAAACCCGATGGGGCAGTTCTACTCTGTTCTATAGGGTCAGTATAAAACAAAATTGAAGCGATGATCCTGTGGGTTTCCAAGGAACAGCTGTTGGACTCCAGGTGTCAAACTTTTCGTGAGCAGCTGGGCTCATAACCAGCGTCCCACCAAAGCTCGTCCGAAGAGGAGGCTGCAGTGAGGGTTTCCCAGTCGGTTTTGCAAAACTAGTTTTCATTCAAGCATTTTGTCCTCCTATAAAGGTTTATGAAGTAACATGATTCAAAAAATGTGTTTGAACAGGGAAAATTTAAAAATACTGGGCTGAATTTCCATGAGAGAAAAGGTAAAATGAACATTTATTTAATTCTTATGATTGTAGATATTCAGCCCCAGAAAGCAGGGAGCACGTGGGCACTAACGCATTCATTAATTTCTCCAAGAGAATTCCAGAGACACTAGGCAAGAACAAATTAAAAATAGGCTTTCTGAGATAATGAGAATAAAGGGATGCAATAATATTGCCACTCTTCTAGAAAAAAAACTTCAAAGTGGGAACTCTAATCAGGCTCCTTAGGAACATTAGCAATGAACAGTATGTTGCAGTATGCAAGTTTTTTTTTTTTTTTTTGAGTTACAAATTTGAGTCTGTAGGTTTCTCTGTGTCTTGGGGTAAATAACTAACTTGAACTCTGTGTTCAGTGTTTTCATTTATGAAATGTACAGAACAGTACAGTCATTATAAAAATGTTTTAAAGATTAGACAGTATATATAAACCATGTAAAATAGGGCTGATACATACTAAGTAGTATAATGTTGAGTTATTGCTTTTATTGGGTTCCTGAAAAGAGTAAACCTGTACTATGCTTCCAATAATTATCTTGAACTTCAGTAACTTTTGGCCCTATCTCCTTTTGTTTGCTTTGTGTAAAATTATATTTAGCCTTCTTTGACAGACAAACCTTTTCACAAGATTTTAATGTGTTCTAATGCCATCGTTCTAACTGTGCCAAACAGCCAGCCAGGCCAAGTGCCATCAAGTCAGATCTGACTCCTGGCGACCCTAGGGGTCAGTTCAGCCTGGCCCCTAGGGTCGCCATGAGTTCCTAACACACAAGTCATTTTAACAACAGCTAAGAAGAGAATCCTCAGATAACAAAATCTAGAACGTAAAATTTAGGGTTTTTTTTTCTTCACTTATTTGTTTATTTATTAGTAACCTAAAGGTTGGCAGTTTGATTCTACTCAGCAGGACTGAAGAAGAAAAGGAGTTACCTTGAGTTGGAATTGAGTGAGTGGCAACTGACAATAATCGGGCACTAGGATACAGTAGGGAACATTCAAGATAAAGTTACTACATTTTCGTAGTGTAGATTCTAGTAAGAAGAGTTAGACAAACAAATTTATAATAGGTAGAGTAAGCTCATGCACTGGAGGCAAATTAAGTTCGATTAACCCAAACCAAACCCAAATCCAGCACCATCGAGTTGACGCCGACTCATAGCAACCCTGTAGGATTGGGTATAATAACCCCATAGAGTTTCCAAGGAGTGTCTGGCAGGCTTGAACTGCTGACCCTTTGATTAGCAGCTGTAACACTTAACCACTGTGCCACAAAAGTTTACATATAGGTAGCCCTTAAAAAGAGCACAGTGCACAAGGCAGACATTCTTTATGAATTGAGCTGAACTACTGTTTGAATTAAGGAAGACTTCAGGGGATAGTTTTAGTTTAAAGTTATAAACATTATCTGAGGGCAATAGTTTCTGGGATCCATCAGCCTTAATTGTTCCAGAAATTCTCGATTCTACAAGAATTTTAAATTTTGTTTCACATAGTTCCCTTTTTGATTAGGATTATTCTATAGCACTGTCAATCAAAATATTTAGTAATGGTAGCCAGGCACCATCTATTTCTTTTGGAAAGAACTAGGCAAAGGAAATAGTTGACAGTAGCAACTTGAAAGGTTACCATAGGAAGTTTAGGGATAAATGTACTTAAGTTAATAGAGGAAGAAAAGTTAGGAAAAGGAGAGTGAGAGTGGTTGCACATCTTAAAGAATACAATGCTTACCACAGAATTATATATGTAGAAATTTTGAATTGGTGTACGGTTTGCTGTTTATATTCTCAACAATAACAGTTAAACAAACTGCTCTGAAAAGGGAGATTACCTGTGACACAAAAAGTCCGAAGTAGGCAAAAAGCATTGCAATAGGTAGTATTTGGGCAGAAATTTGAAGGCTGAAAGAAGAATCCACATGCTGTTACGTGGGAAACAGTCCAGAAAGGGAAAGCCAGTGCAAAAAGTCCTTAGGGCTTAGCAGGTTCCTAGAAGAGGAAGGAAGCCAAGCTGGCTTGGGCTAGTGAAGGTGGAGGAAGACAGTAGGAGACAGATCAGGGAAGAGCCCAGGGGATGGATTATCCTCTAGGGCATTGGTTTTGTAATCCAGTTGAGATTAAGGAGTTTGGGGGATATGTTAAAGATTATGCTAAATTGGAATCCCAGAGTGCTTAGAGTTTGCCTTTGAATACAGTTCTCAAGGCAGACAGCACAGCACAGCCCTGAGCTCCAGGAGACCTTTGTTCATCACCAATTATAGGGAGGTTCTCCAGGATCTTGAATCAGAGTTATATTTTCCCCAAATCCTGGAAAGACTGATAAAAAATAACTAAGAGAGTAGGAGGAAAGAAAGAGGAAAGATTTTAGGTGTTTCTTTTTTAATTTTTACTTTGGGGTAGGTAAACAGGAAAGACAAAGAGGGAACATTCTTCTACAAATCGGTTTCAGTTTTTCAAAGCATCACGGCTGCCTTAAAGGGACACTAACGTGGAATTAGCACTGCTTCTAAGGAGCGTACCCTCAGTCCAATCAGTACCTCATTTCTCTAGCTCTGTCCCTCACTTTCTGAGTGACCTTGGAAAAACCATGTAATTTGTGTCTCAGGAAGCTCAACTGTAAAATATAGAAGATAGTGAGAGAGAGAAATAAATAGATGATAGACAATAGAGATAGATAGATAGATGACAGGCAGACAGATAAATAGATAGGCAGGTAGATAGATGCAATTGAGTCCACTCCAACTCACAGCAACCTTATTTACAGCAGAATGAAATGCTGCCCAGTCCTCACCCTGCTCAAGATAACTACATATTCAAGTTCATCACTGAAGTTGTTATGCTAATCCACCTAACCCAGGGTCTACCCACTACCCTCCGGCCTTCTGCTTCATCCAACAGAATGTCCTCCAGTGACTGATCCTCCAGTGGTCTTTGTGATAAGATGCCCCAATAAGAGTTCCTTTAAGGGTTAAAAGGAGGTTACTTTAAACATACTAATTACTTTTTAAATCTAACTCATCCTCAGAAATGTTAAAATGTTAAATAAAAAAAAAAAAATCTGGGAAGATCCAGAGGGTTTATGATTAGGAACATCCTTTATATATCACAGATTTTCTCCTTTCTCATTTAGACACAAGCATCAAAATCAAAAGGTAAAATTACAAACATATTAGGCATTACCAATGTTTTCCCTAGAAGGATTTTTGAAAATGATTTGCAAAACTAGAGGTTAAAAATAACTGATTTTAAATCACATTGATAAATACAGAACATTTTTTCTCTTTCAAATGACAGTAATACGATTACTGAAAATTCAAAACGTGAAAAGAGAATAATATTGGACCAATAGGTAAAATATGAGAGCTGATGGATAAGACTATTTCTGCCACCAAATTACCTTCAATTAGAAGCCACCAATTATGTATGCATGCGCCAAAATGACTGCTCCAGCAAAAGATGAATTTGCATATACAATGATTTTAATCAAAGGTACTTATTTGATTTCACAATTATCTGTTTTACATACACAACATCTGAATTCTGTACACTTGGTTCTGTGATTGTACATGCGTCCAATTATGTTGTTGGTGCAACTTAGAAATTCCCATGTGATACATTAGGGTATTAGTTGTCTTCCATTTATGGTAATACAGATTCCTTTTTTATTGGCTAGTAAAAGAGAAGTCCTTGGAAAAACATGGGAAATGGGCCGTGTTTCCAGTCACAGCTCGTGGAAATGTTACTGCCTGCTGATTACCTGCTCAGAAAAAGTGAGAACATGTTTTCTCTGACATACACTCTTCTGCCTTCTTAACCTACAGTCGTCAACGGGAGGTTATTTCAGAATTTAAAGATGGCTTTGGTTCACAGGAAGAACCCTTGAGTGGCCATCATATTGAGTTCACTCAATTTTCCACATAGTTAGTCCCTAAACGATGGGAGTAGGTTGTTGATCTCTACTGTTCTGAAGCAATAAATAGAGAAAATTTAGAGCTAGTGACAAGTACCAACTTTATAATCCCGAAGACAGACGCTCTCTGTGGAGCACCTGGTGGGTGGGGTGGGTAGGAAGCCTGAAAAGCAGTGAGGCAAAGCTCTTTACTTCATCACAGTCTTGCTGGACAATCAAGATTCTCCTTGGTCCTTGGCAAGGGCAGTGTGGTACAGGAGTCTGGGTAAACTGATGACCACAGTGATAACATTCTGGGTAAGTAGACTGCTGGTTTTCCAGCTAACTCCTCCTGACAGGCCTATGGGGACACAGCCCTCCCCCAAATACAGTGTTATGCACGAGTTCTGATTAACAGGCCTCTCTACATCATGCTTGGTCGGTCAGAGGGTCAGCCCAAAAGAGGGAGCCCTTTAAGGAGATGGATTGATGCAGGGGTGGCAACATGGGCTCAAGCGCAGCCAAGGCAGTGAGGATGAGGCAGGACAAGGTCTGTTGCACAGATGGTCAGTGTGAGTCAGAAATGACTAGATGGCAGCTAGAAATAAAAACAACTAAATCATAGCATGATTCTTCCTCCAGGCACTGGTCCCTCCTAATAATGTGTTCAAAGAATGGAAGATGAAGTCTTGCCATCCTTGTTTCTAAAATGTTCTGGCTGTGTTTCTTCCAGGGCAGATTTATTCATTCTTCTGATGGTCCATGGTAACTCAACAGTCTTCACTAACGCTGTAATGAAAAAGCATCAGTATTTCTCGGTCTTCCTCATTCATCATCCAGCTTTTGCATACATACGAGGCAAATAAAAATACCATGGCTTAAAACAGGTCCCCCTTAGTCCTCAAAGTGACCTCTTTGCTTTTTAACATTTTAAAGAAGTCTTTTGCAGCAGATTTGCACAAGGCAATGAATCCTTTGATTTCTTGACTGCTGCTTCCATGGGTATCTTGTGTATCCAAGCAAAATAAAATCCTTGACAACCTCACTACTGTCTCTGCTCATTGCCTCATGTATAAGGGCTTTTGTTTCCTTTATGTAGAAGTGTAATCCATACTGAAGTCTGTACTCTTTGATCTTTATCAATAGGTGCTTTAGCCAAAAGCCAAGTGCCGTCCAGTCTGATCTGACTCATGGCGACCCTATGTGCTTTAAGTCTTCTTTATTTTCAGAAAGTGAGGAAGTGTCATCTTTATAAGGCAAGTTATTAATGAGTTTTCCTCAAATCCTGATGCTCTGTTCTTCTTCACATAGTCTAGCTTCTCAGATTATGTGCTCAGCATATAGGCTGCATAAATATGGTGAAATGATAAAACCCTGACACATACCTTTCCTGATTTAAAACCATGTGATATCCCCTTATTCTGTCCCAATGACTGTTTCTTGGTCTATGTACAGATTCCACACAAAAACAATTAGGTGTTCTGGACTTCTCATGCTCTACAATGTTTGTTATGGTCCACAAAGCCTAGTCAATAAAACACAGGTAAACATATTTCTGGTATTCTCTGCTTTCAGCCAAGATCCACCTGACGCCAGCAATGATATCTCTTGTTCCATGTTCTCTTTTGAATTCAGCTTGAATTTCTAGTAGTTCCTTGGGGATGTACTGCTGCAACTTTAGCAAAGTATTACTTGCATTTGATACTAATAATATTGTTTGGTAATTTCCACATTTCATTGGATCAGCTTTCCTTGGAATGGACACAAATATGGATCTCTTCTACTGGTTAGCTAGGTAGCTGTCTTCCAATTTTCTTGTCATAAAACAAAAATGAAAATAAAATCAAAAACAAAAATAAAAACTACTGCTGTCTGGTTGATTCTGACCCATAACGACCCCATAGGACAGAGTAGAACTGCTTCACAGGTTTTCCAAGGAGCACCTAGTGAATCTGAACTGCTGATCTTTCAGTTAGCAGTTGTAGCACTCAACCACCATGCCACCAGGGTTTCTGTTCTTGTCATAGAGAAGTGAATTCTCCTAGCATTGCACCTATTTGTTTAAACATCTCAACTGACATTTCATCAGTTCCTAGACTTTTGTTTTTTTGCCAGTCACTTCAGTGCATCCTGGACTTTTTCCTTTAATACCATCAGGTCCTGATCATGTATTTCATATTTGAAAAAATAGAGGGTCAACAAAAAAACAGGAAGAGTCTCATTGAAATGGATTGTCACAATAACTTAATAATAAGCTCAAACATAGCAACAATTAGGAAGATGGCTCAGGACTGGGCAGCACTTTGTTCTGTCACAGACAGGGTTGCTACGAGTCAGAACAGGCTCAAGGGCACCTAATAACAATACCATCTATGTTATAGATGGGTCCTCAATAACAGCAGAGTTCTTTTGCCTTCTGAGTCTTTTAGACGAAGATCTATTCTTATGCTTTGGGGCTCAACAATCAGGATTCAGTTGAGATCCAATATGAAATCTAAGTAAATTCAAAATCACGACCATTATTCATCTTCATGCAGATATGTACTTACAGGAATGGAATCTTATATTCGGGCTTGATTTACAAGCACAGAAACTCAGTTTGTAAATGTTCACAATTTGCCAACTTTGCTTTGACTCTGTTTGGTAATCAGACTATGTTATTGTTTTTAGTTGCCAGTGAATTGGCTCCAAGTCATTTATAATAGAATGAAGCATTGCCATCTTCATGATCACTGGTATGTTTCTCTCCATTGTGTTGGCCATAATCAGACTACAAAGAGATTATTTTAAAAGCTCTGAGTTCTTGCACTTTCCCTCTTGCCATCTACTTTAATATTGAATTTTCTAAGATGAATTTTGTGCTTATATGATCCCACTGTCATTGGAAAATCTCAGGTCAAGTTTATAGTTTTTCTTCAAGTTTATAGTTTACAGTTTTTTTCAAGTTTATAGTGTTGCCTCAATAATGCTTTCTGATCTATTTGTTTGCAGTTTTCACTTTCAAAATCGATAGGGGAGGGGAATACGACAGGAGTTAAAAACACAGTGGATCTTAGAGTCCTCTTTGCTATTCAAAATGTGATCCAAGGATCAGCAATATCAATGCTCCTGGGGAGCTTTTAAAAAATTCAGAATCTCCAGCCTCTATGCAACACCCAAACCCAGTGCCACTGAGTTCATTCCAACTCATAGCAACACCATAGGAATTTGAAAGCTGTGAATCTCTAGGGAAGCAGGCTGATATATTTTTCTCCCATGGAGGGCCAATGGTTCGGAACCACCAATATTTGATTGGTAGCTGATTGCTTTAAGCCCTGCGCCACCGAGGTTCCTTTCATGCAAGGCATTGGTTGCCAATTTCCAGTCCCCATGGAATCACCAGGAAGCATCAAAGTGAGGATACAAGCCTCACTGAGAAATTCTGAGTGAATTGGTCTGGAGTGGATCCCAGGTGTTACTCATTTTTCCAGACACCCCAGGTGACTCTTCCCAGTCATGACTATAGAACACTCATCATGAAGAAAGAAGCTCAGCAGAAAATCCCATATTGCTTTTGGAAATTTAATGCCCAATGCTTTCTCTAGGATTTTAGGTAATTCCAGGTTTCAAGAGGTCCTTCAGAATTCTTTACAAGTACCGGGTCACAACCTCTTGGCCCTCATATTCACAGTTCCTGACCAGCCTGCGTAGTCCAGCAACTACCCTACCCACTTTCTAGTCTTCTTAAGATCTCAACAAGTTGTCATTAGACTATGTAAGATTTTATAGTGTCAGTAGGAACATTACACAAAATCAACATCTTTTTACTATACTTGTAAGGCAAGCATCAAGTACCCTTAAACATAGCAATGATCATAACATCTGCCTTTATTAGGGCTAGGCTTCTCTAACTCCTACAACTAGTGGTACTGCATTTGGTGACTTAACAGTTGCAAGGAGACACGACTGCCTTTGAAAAGGTAGCAATATTAGAACATTAGGAGGGATTTTTTTTTTTTTTTTTTTTTTTTGCATCTTATTGCCTTGAAAATTATGTGATTCAAGAATCTTGATTTTCTTTGAACTAAAACTGGACATTTTTATTCCAATCTTAAAGCTGATATTTGCACAGTGAAGTAAGAGTACCAAAGTCAAATTGAAAGCAAAAGCTTGAAAATTAATGTCCTGCCTGAAGTCCCTTGAAGAGGAGACCACAGTGAAGAGTTAATTATATAAGGCCTTGTTAACCACAGCCTGGCCCTTAGAGCAGCAGCTGTGACATCATCTGAGCACTTACAGAAATGCAAATTCTTGGGCTCTATCACGGATCTACTGAATCAGAATAATCCTTTTAAGATTCTCCAGTACTTCAGCAGCGCATTGAAATTTGGTAAGCACTAATAAAATGTAGAAAAAAACTTACTTTTTCCCCTCACCATTTACTTTTTCCTAAAATTCACCCAATTTAATGGCCTCAACTTCTTTCTAATCAAAAAATTCTTTTCTTTAACACTTTTCTTTAACACAAAAACTTTCTCTCTTCTGTCCATCCAGCTCCCTTTGTGGGTATCTCTTACAATACCGAGGAATCTGGTCTGAGGGCAAGGGACTGATACACAAATGCACTCTTTCATAAATGCTTACCTTATCGCCTTTGGGTAAGAGAGAGAAATGTAGACCCATTCTCTCAATTTGCTCTAAATTAATAAACTCTTGCTTTAGTCAGCTAGGGCTGCTCTAACAGAAATATCACAAGCAGATGGCTTTAAAAGAGGAAGGTTTATTGTTACACAGTCTTGGTAGGCTACAAGTCCAAATTGAGGAAGTCTGCTCCAGGAGAAAGCTTTCCCCCTTCTCGGCTCTTTGTTCAGAGAGCCTCTTGGCGCTGGAGCCTCAAGTCTGAAAGACACGCTCTTCTCCTGGAGCTGCTAGCTTGACGAAGTGAGGTTCCCAACTCTCTGCCTGCTTCCCTTTCCTTTCATCTCATGCAGGATGAAAGGATTAAGGGTAGGGCCAGCCATACTCCAGGGAAACTCCCTTTACTGGGAACAGGGAGGTGATTGTATAAAGGAATTTACAGTTCCATCCTAATCCTTTAACATACAGAGCAGCAAAATCACAAAATGGAGGACAATCGTAGAATACAGGGAATCACGCCCCAGCCACATGGCGACACATATTTTTGGAGGGACACAATTCAATCCACAACAACTCTCAAGGAAGTAAAATTATAATGTCCTACGCGAAGTACTCCCCTTATAAACCCACGGTCATCAAGTTGATTCCAACCCACAGTGACCCTATAGGACAGAGCAGAACTGTCCCATAGAACTTCCAAGGAGTGCCTGGTGGATCTGAGCTGCTGACATTTTGGTTAGCAGTCACAGCACTTAACCACTACCCCACCAGATTTCCCCTACCCTTGTAAGTCTGAAAATGTGAAACAAGTTCTTGAAAATACTGGTTTCCTACTGTTACAAAGCGAAAGAGTATGCTGGGTTTATTTTTTTCAAGAAACAGGTTCACGGTCACTTACCGATGTATCCAAAGATTGAGTAGGGTGACATGAACTCCACTTGCCTTAGTTTTCAATGAATGATCATAATAATCTAGAGTAATTATGTAAATCATAGTTATCACTAGCCACTGAGTCAATTTCAGCTCGTGGCAACCTAATGTGTTCACAGTAAAGAGCTCCATACAGTTTTCAAGGCTGTGACTCAGAAGCAGATTGCTAGGTTGGTCATCTGAGGTGTCTCTAGTTGGATTTGAACTGCCAACCTTCTGACTAGTGGTCGAATGTTTAACTGTCTGTGCCACTCAGGGGATTCCTAATTATGTAGGTTAAGGCATACAAATTGTTACTTTTTTTTGTTTCTTTTACTGTAAGAATATTATAGAAAACAATTTTTATGACAATAACTGTTTTCACATCACTGTATCACACTATACAATGTAGCTGTAACTACTGACACAGTAACTAACAATAAGAAATGACTTTCCTGCTTAATAGAGAGATTGTTACAATTTGAGTATATGGCTTATCTGTGCCAACAAACATTTCCATTGACATCATCTACCTGAAAACTAAATTTTTAGTTTGAATTGGAAAAGAAAAGAAGAAATTAAGCATCTTGTAATGTCTAATGAGTTGTCAGAGGAAAACTCTTCAACGAACTTGACCAAACATATTACAGGCAAAATAAATCATGTTGCATCTCAGAAAGAAATATTTTCAATATAGATTTCAGAAGAAGAAAATAAACTCACCACAGTCGTTCAGTTAATTGACAGGCACCATCTTCTGAAACAGACAAACAAAATGTACTTCAGATGTTGCAAGCACAAAAGCTACCAAAAACTTCTCAAGATATGTTCAAACACATGCTGGGAATGTATCTAAAATAGCAAAATTAAAGAGGCAATAAGTACATTTTGTCAAATCCCAGTAATTTCACTATTTCAGATAGAAATGCTTCATCACTACTATTCTAAGACCAAATCAGATACTTGATTCTTTCTCAAAATCCTTTTCATTTGCATACCTGGCATACATGCTTTATACACTAATATTTGCTTGGAATATACAGTGTTAAAGGTAAGCAGAAATGCAGCCCTCTGTATAACACAATCTAGGTCTCGACAGGAATAATCTTGGAATATTTACTCTAATATGCAGTTCTAATAATGTCATATATATCATCTTACTGACTTCAAAAAGTGCCTGTATTTCCCACACAAAAGGAGCTAACATGTTTAGCATAGTGTTCAACATTTTCAGTCAACTGATCCTATCCTACTTTTCTAAGATTATCTCTCATAATTTTCCAATATACCTTGTACTAAACGTGGAGCACAGTGGGAAAAATCGTACCTCCACTGCTAACTCGGTGCTAAGTATCAGCATGAATGTGACCCAAATGCGTGGTGATGGATCCAGTATTCACTTCTCCATTCTTGTTGCCAGTTGCTCACATGGTATTCTCTCTCTTTCTCTGGGACACAACCGCTCACAGCTGAGTAACAGCTTATGACTGAAATGGGTATCGTCTATCACCCCTAACTATCTACAGCCAAGTCACATGGTAGGGTACCTTCTTTCAAACGGCCAAATAAGCAGATATTAGTCTGTCCCTGTTTACTATAAGGTATCACAGAATTGACAGAGATTGTACCAGAGTTACTGTAGATTGATTGCAACTGAAAAGGGATACAAAGGAAGAAATACACAGGATGAGGTCTAGGAGGGAACACTAATGAAGATTCCATGTCAGAAAAACAAAATAACTATCTTCTTCCAGGTTGGGTCACCAATCGGGAAGCCTCTCTGAAGCTCAGTGTTCAGGTATCTCTACTAGCCTCATCACACAGTCATGATAGATGATTACATCGTGCCTCCCGAGGCTGAGTCAGCATCAAGCCTCCAGGTGGTTCCTCTTGGTCTGCTCAGCCTCCACTCAATAGCTTCAGGTAAATACAGTCCTGCCTGTACACAGGCCAAATTGCTTTCTTCAAAGTGATTTTGCAACTCACACATCCTCATCCTTCTATCTTCAATTATTTACCCTATTCAAATGCTTTCTTAAACACATCTTATCTTCCCTTCTTTCTCTTTAAGTATTCTTTTTTTTTATCATCCCTACTTCTCTGCATAACCGATCTTTCTCCACACTAACCTACTCTCTACCTATAACAAGTCCTACCCATTCTTTAAGACAAGTTCAGTTACCATTCTCTCACTATAGTCTGTCTTGTCACCCCAAAATTCCTCTTCCTTACTACGTCTACCCTTTTTGTACCTCTATCATAGTATCAGAAACCCTGGTGGTACAGTAGTTAAGTGCTACATCTGCTAACCAAAAGGTTGGCACTTCAAATCCGCCAAGCACTTCTTGGAAACTCAATGGAACTATTCTACTGTGTTATACGGTGGCTATGAATCCTAACTGACTCAACGGTACTGAGTTTGGTTTTTTTGGGGTTATCATAGTATCAGTCCGTTTCTATCTTGATTAGAGTTGTGAACGTATTTATACCTTTTTCCCTGTTCATTTTCCTCATGTCCAGAAGGCCTTCTACTATGCCTTTGTCATAGACATCTAGAGCATGCCATTTAAGCTAAAGGAAACAACATATGTGATATGTAGATAAGATGTTACATGCATTTTATTTACACTTTTTATCATTCCTTATGAGAAATATGTAGCTGCATTGCACCTAGTTATGCAAATAAAGCTTGAATTTTAAGAGAATAACAGTTTTTATTATGAATGAAAATTTTAGTTTCATTAAAAAAATAAGAAATTAAGGGAGGAAATTTTCTACTATTGATCAATGAGTTTTTAGGCATATTATTTTAAGCCTTTTTCTACGAGATGAGAGTGCATTTTCATTTTTCAGAATTCAAAAAAAAAATTGTTTTGCAGGCTTGAGTCTGTATGGAAAGGTGACGATACTAGCCCCGTATTAGCATAGCATGTGTTTCTTAATTAGTGTTTTGAGGAACAGTGACAGATGTGACTTGAGCCGTTAGTACAGTTGCCCAGCAGTAAGACCAAAATTAAAAGCATAATCTTAGCACAATCTATCTTCTCATAGAGAATGAAATGATAACTCAGTTCTGTTAGTATTCTTTTTCAGTTCCACTCAAGTGAACTAAAGCCAGATTCAGCCTGCATGAAGTTATGCAAGTCTAAAGCAAATTCACCCTAGCTCAGTTTTTCTTCTCTTTCTGGGCACACAAGCACTTTAGATTCTGTGCAGTTATTCAGACCAAGTTTTATTGTTATTATTATTTTCTTTACTTGTTTTTTATTGCCTCAGATGATTATAAACTAGCTATTACTGTCACCATCTTGGTAAGGAGTTTCTTAATATTTTCAAATAACATAGATCAGAAAAAAACACTATTAAATTGTCACTGTTGTTAGCTGCAGTTACATTAGTCCTTAGCTCATGGTGACACCAAATGCAGCGGACCTAGATGCAGCCTGGTTCTACACCATCTCAGTTTTCAGTTGTGGACTGAATCACTGTGATCCATTGGGTTTGCATTGGCTGATTTTTGGAAGCAGATCTCCAGACCTTTCTTCACAGTTCATTTAAGTCTGAAAGTTCTGCTGAAACCTGTTTAACTTCACAGCAAAACATACAGACTTCCACTGGCTAATGGGCGGTGGCCGCACAAGAGGTATGTTGCTTGAGAATTAAATCTGAGTCTTTCACATAAAAAGTGAGAATTCCTCCACTGAAACACCCATACTCCTATTATTAAACAGAATAATTTTAAAGATTACATTAAAATATCTTATCACAGAAATGAAAAATAAATGCAAAGCTGTCTTACTCTGATCAGAAGTAGAATTGTATTAGATTCTTTGTACTTTAGCTTCGGTTGTGATAACTGAGAAAGAGTTTGTTGGATTTTGTATTCTTCATTCCAGTCTCCTGTCTTGTTCTCATAGAGAGAACCTGGTTCTAATACACAATTCAGAAAAACAAAACTATCTTTTCTCTTTTCAAATTCATGTTTCAAGAAAGCACCTAGAGTAGTATAAAACATTTATAACTTAAAATGCTCTGATGGTCTGAGTCTACAGTCAGCTGATCAATGGATACCTTCATCTCTAAGAGTCAATGTTCTCCAAGTGTTTCATCAGATAATGTTACAGAAGTACTTTTAGAAAGATTAATAAGAATGGATAATTGAGTTACTGCTATAATTATTATGACTTGGCTGTCACATAAATTATTTTGACCTTCTTTAAGTGGACCTTACCTTACCCACTCATTTATTGAGACTGTGACTTAGTAGATAGAGAGCTGGAAAAAGGCCAGTAATGTGTTTGTTTAATTTGTTGTTACCTCACACTTTTGCACCAGAGGTGATGCAGGCTGATGGAGGCAAGAGGCTTGACCAGGCTATGGCTCTCTGAAAACTACGTTCCATTGGTAGTCTCCTTTTTCATTCAAAAGGCAACCAAAATATAACTGGCAAAAGTCCAGTGAAATAACTTTGAAGTGAGCATGTTTAAACAATATCTGTTTCAGGAACAATTAAGTAGAGATTTTCTTTCATATCACTGAAAATGTTCAACAGCAGAAACAAGCAAAACTTATGCCTCTGGTACCATAAAATATTCTCAATGGTGTTTTACAGTTTCTAACATGTGCGTCTGATTCACGAACTTTATTCTCTCAAATTTTGTATTTTCCCCATTTTATCTTTTTATAGCCATTTTCCCTATTTCCTGTTTTTTCTTCTGCATTTTGATCAGATTCAGGTGTTAACCCATCGCCCTTGAGTTGATCCTGACTCATAGTGACCCTATAAGGACAGAGGAGAACTGCCTCAGAGAGTTTTCAAGGAGCGGCTGGTACTTTTGCACTGCTGCCTTTTTGGGTTAGCAGCTGAACTGTTATCTAGCATGTCACCAGGACTTCGATAATGGCATCCCCCAAACACAGAAGTACTCCCAGATAAAACCAATAATTAACGAAACGGATAGCCAGTTGGCTCCTGGAGAAGCAAGTAAGACACTGTCAAGAACCCTGGAGCTTCTGTTTGACTCCAGAGACGTTTACCAGCCAAAGCCAAGTACCGTGGAGTCGGATCCGACTTACATGAGTATGGAAACGGAATCATCCCAAATCAAGTGTTTTATGGATAACACTGTTGGCATAACGGTTAAGTGCTACAGCTGGTAACCAAAAGATTGGCAGCTGAAATCCCCCAGATGCTCCTTGGAAACTCAATGGGACAGCTCCACTTTGACCAGCAGAGTCACTACGAGTCAGAATCAACTCTAGGGTAATGAGTGAGTAAATTCCACGTACCTACAGAGATTTTCTCTTAGATAAGTTTTCTGGGGATTTTTCAGATCTAAATTAGTTCAAATTGCATTTGGAGTTAGCTACCCACATTTCCATATTCGATCACTTAATTCTTACAGATGTGTCTATTTTCTATAAAAACAAGTCTGAGTTTTGAAAGCAAGAACAGAATACTAACTTGGATATCATCCCTGTGCTACGATCATACGATTGGTTAGAAAATAAAATGAAGAATAAATTAAATGTGTTTTGTTTTCTTCTCTGCCTATCTGTACAAAGCAGGTGGCAGGAACAAGTCAGCTGTTTTTGTATTTACTTGTAGAACCCATTATAGAAATAATTACAAAAGCAAATTCAAATAGGTATCTTCTCTGGGAATAAGAGATTTTTTGCAATAAAATTGTTATGAGTTCCAATAATATCACTGAAATATGTGCTAGCACATATAACACATATTCTTCTCCCTCTCATATGCATATACATGTAACACACAGATACATATGTATATATCCACATACTTATGTGTATGAGGGCTGTCAATTATGTTCACTAACTCATCCTAGAAAAACTGCTACAGACCTCATTGCTGAATATCGAATCAGTAAGGTTGCCTTCGATGTACTACCATTGGAAAGTTATGCTCCAATACCAGCACTTAGTCCATGGTTCGAAATACAATTGCAGAACTCTTTTTCTGGAAAGGCCATCAGAGCTGTCATCCTATTGCCCTTGATGTCCTGAATGTCATCCAAAGTCTTCCTTTCAATATTTTCTTTATCTTCAGGTAAAGAAGAAAGTCACTGGAGGCCAGATCAGGTGAGTAGGGGTGTTGTTCCAATACAGTTACTTGTTTACTGGTTAAAAATACCTTCCAGACAACTACACAACTGAGTTCACGAACCTGTCACCTTATCACGTGCAATGGCCATTCCAGAAAGAATTCCAAAATTGCTTTGAATGGTGAACTAGGCACTGTCATTGATACATAGCTTCTGAAGGGGAGTATGTTGAAGGTAACCATGGTGATATTCTGCATTGAGGTGTGTAGCACTTCGAACAATTAAGTTCATGGACTTAACTGTCAGAGTCTGTGTTTGAGTGTGTGTGTGTGTGTGCATATGTATATACATACATATATATATACATATATATATTGTCCAATGAATAATTTCTTTTCCTTAATAGCATTTGTTTGGTTTCTTCTTCTTGGCATATACTTTTTCACATAGCAAAAATCCAGCCCTCATTTCTCATATTAATCATGAGGGAGTCCAGAGCTTGAACTGAAGCTGCAGGTATTTAATGGGGAGAATAATCGGGAATGAAGGGTGAATTGGTATGACTAATATTTACTACATGCATTCCACAAACAGCCTCTGAACCAAATGCTTAGACTTTTTTTTTTTAAAGAAGAAACACCCAGTATTAGGTCTTTTTTTTTTTCTCCTAAAATATATAGTCTTAATTCAGTGATAATTACTTGCAAGCACTTTATGTTTTCTTACAGGGTCGAAGTGAAATTTCAAACCAAAGCAAGTTCATTTCTGTCAAAAAACATGCAGCACACAGTGTAAACAATGACAAAAATGAAAGCACCTCACTACCATTTTTTTAAGTACTGGAGGAAATATAACAAATGTCTTTTGAAATGCAAAATCAAAAGAACTAGAATAAAGAAATCTCCAGTGGCTGAAATTGAAGAAAAAAATTAAAATATAGAATGATATGCAGTCACTGACATTTTGGCTCCACGGTACAATTTATGAATCTCAGCAAAGAAGAGACTTGGGACTTCAAGGGCAAAAGATAAAAAAATCTCTCCAGAAAATCTCCTCCACATGGTTGAGATTGGAATTTACACTATCTGCAAGGACAGAGAAATCCCTAAGGAAGGGTTCAACAACAGCAACAAAAAATACTGCTGGGCTATTAGCTGGTACACTCAACCTTCCAACTTCTCTGGAAGGGCACACCCTCAGCAAAGGACAGTTGGGGTTTATGGATGTAAAGCTCTGTTAAGCAGGAGCTCCAATCCATAATTGCCTAACACATGGAGGAATATTGAGTAGGGTGTAGTAAAAGGAACAAAGAGAAGTACTAGAAGCACTCAAAAATCCAGATAATGGAATGCCCGAAAACTGATTATGAAATAAGTTTTGACAGTTATTAGATACAAAAAGTGAATAGCAAAACATATGAAATAAATAAGACACTGTGAAAACAATAAGGCAGTTTTTAATGGGTTCCAAATACAAGTTTCAGAAATAGAATAACTGAATTAATTAAACGGACGTATTAAACACAGCTAAGGAAAGAACTAAAGAGAAGATGTTCTTGTTAGGTGCTATCAACTTAATTCCAACTCATAGCAGCCCCAAGTTTAACAGGACAAAACACTTTTCCGGTCTTGTGCTAGCCTCACAATCATTGCTATGCCTGACTCACTGTAAAGACGTTATACATCATTTTGTCTAGAGAAAAAAAAAAATGAAAAGACAGAGTACAAGGAACATGAGAAATAAGAGGAAATGGTCCAACATTTGCCTAATAGGAGTCAGAAAGAAAACAGGAATAAGTAATCGTAAGGGAAAGAAGCCCCCCCAGTGCAAAATTAAAGCTTTTGTCTATTGTCATAGATTGAATAATATCTTTGCCCCAAATATATGTCACTTTGGTTAGGCCATGATTACTAGTATTGTGTGGTTGTCATCCATTTGTGACCACAATTCCATATGTGTTGTGAATCCTAATTTCTACCTGTGAGTGGTGAGGCAAGACTGGATTATGTTGAACAGGATTAGGGTGTGATTGCAACACCCTTCCTGAAGTCCCATCCCGGATTGGTTATAAGGAGAGTTTCCCCAGGGTGTGGCCAGCACTCCCTTTTATCTTACCAGAGATAAAAGGAAAGGGAAGGGAACAGAGGAGGCGGAGGCTTACAACATCAACAAAGCAGCACTGGGAGCAGAGTGTGCCTTTTGTACTCAAGGTTCCTCCCCAGAGCAGCTCCCAGACTGCAGGAAGATTGATGACAAAGATCTTCTTCTAGTGTCACCAGAGATACAGCTCTCCCCTGGAAATAATGCACTGAATTTAGACTTCCAGCCTACCAGACTGTGAGAAAATAACTTTCCATTTGTTAAAGGCATCCTCTTGTGGTATTTCTGTTATAGCAGCATCAGATGACTAAGACAGCTGCTAACTAACAAGTTGGTAGTCTGAACCCACTCAACAGCTCCACATGAGGAAGACCTGGCAGTATGCTCCCACAAAGCTGACAGCGTGGAACACCCAATAGGTCAGCATTATTCCATCACTCAGGGTCTCTGAGAGGAAACTGACTTAAAGACATCTAACAACAGTATGAAGGAATAATATATAAACAATGTAAAAGAATTGTGACATCACATGGATAAAATACAAAATACATTAGTGTGTAGGTGAGGTTGGGTGGCTGGGTGCATAATCCTTATCTATTTAATCATCTACCTAACTATCTATCTACCTACCTACGTACTTATCTATCTAATCATCTACCTACCTACCTATCTACCTACCTATATACTTATCTATCTATCTACCTATCATCTATCGATTGATCAACTAATCTATCTACCTGTCTACCTTTCTGTATATCATCTATGTCTTCAGGAAGTCAAATTTGTCTCAGACAGGAAAATTTCAGTTTAATTACCTCAAATACACACACAAATGAAAATGTGAACAGTCATGAAATTAAATAAGTACCTTAAGAACTAACAAATTAAATTGACGGCAAAGTAGTCAGTAAGTATATTACAAACTTTAAGAATATCTTAAGAATTCTTAAGAATATCTTAAATGCACTGTGCAGCAAAAACTATGTCTGTAGTCTTTAGTTGGCTATACTATAACTTGTTAATGAAGGCTGAGACATTTTCAGATAAAAGAGGCTTGCTTTTGCTATCAAACACTTTTACTGAGGGAAATCCCAAAGGAGATATGTAATTCAGTATGAAGTAAACTGAACTCAGAAAGCCAGATGGTAAATGAAAGAACGAATAGACATAAAAATAAATCTAAATACTCATTTACTGTATGAAAATATGATAACATAGTAATATCAATAACCAAAATTGGGACTAAATAAGCCAAACAAAATTGAAAATATTGGGCATCTGTAATGCACACAATGCTGGTGGGAGGAGTTGTTGATGTCTGATGGGTCTTAGCTGAAAACAGAAATGACCAGACAGATGTCTGCCTGTGTTTTGTTGACTATGCAAAGGCATTTGACTGTGTAGATCACAATATGTTATGGATTACATTGTAAAGAAGGACAATTTCATAACTGTGCTTGTGCACAGCCCCAACATAGACCACAAAGCAGTCATTAGAACAGAATGAGATACTGAATGATTTAAAATCAGGAAAGACATGTGCCAAGTTAAATCTTGCAACCCACTTATTTAATTCTGTATGTTGAACAAATAATCTGAGATGCTGGATTACATGAAGAAGAATGTGGCATCAGGATTGGAAGAAGACTCAGTGGCATCTTTAGTTATGCAGCTGACACAATAGCACTTGCTGTAAAAGAAGGTGACTTGACTCACTGACGAAGATCAAAGATGACAGCCTTCAGCATGGACGCCACCTCAACAAACACACTGGACCTCACTGAACCAATAAGTGACATCATGATAAATGAGGAAATATTGAAGTTATCAAGTGTCATGGATTGTGTCTTCCAAAAAAAAAATGTGTATTAATGTGGCTGAGCGATGATTCCTGGTATTGTGTGTGTGTGTGTTTTGTTTTTTTTTTTTTCCTGTATATTGTAAATCCTGCCTCTATGCTATCCACAAGGGAGAATGGGCAGCAGTTGTATTGGTGAGATGGAACTCCATCTACAAGCTTGGATTGTGTCTTAAGATAATCTCCTGAGAGAAAAAAAAAAAAAAAAAAAGAAAGAAAGAAAGAAAGAAAGAAAAGTAACCAGAGAGTTGGGAGATCTCATACCACCAAAAAAGCAGTACCAGGAGCAGAATGTGTCCTCGGTACTAGCAGTCACAACAGAGAGAGTCCAAGCTTGACAGAAAGAACCATCGCCTGCAAACGATGCCCCAAATTTAGACCTTTAGCCTACTGTAGTGTGATGAAACAAATTTATTAAAGTCATCTTCATGTGGTATTTCTGTTACAGCAGCACTAGATGATTAAGACATCAAGGATTTCATTTTACTTGAATCCATAACTAATGTCAACGGATTCAGCAGTCAAGAAATTAAGTAGCATAGTGCACTGGGCTAACCTGCCGCAAAAACACACTTTAACGGGTGAAATAGCGAAGATGTCACTTTAAGAACTAAGGTGAGCTGGACATAACTCAAGCAATTTCAATCACATCATACACGTGCAAAAGTTGGACAATGAATAAGGAAGACCAAAGAAGAATTGATGTCTTTGAATTATGGCACTGGTGAAGAATATTGAAGATACATGGACTTGCCAAAGAACAAACAAATCTGTTTTGGAAGAAGTACAACCAGAATACTCCTTAAGAGGCAAAATAGTGAGACTTTATCCCTTCTATTTTGGACATGTTATCAAGAATGACCAGACCCTGGCTAAAGATATAAAGGCTGGCAAACTAAAGGGTCAGTGAAAGAGAGGCAGATCCTCAACAACGTGTGTTGACACAGTAGCTGAAACAACTGGTTTAAACATAACAAGGACAGTGTTTTAATCATCTAGTGCTGCTTTAACAGAAATACCACACAAGTGCATGGCTGTAAAAATGTGAGTTTTCTTTTGTCACAGTCCGATAGGCCAAAAGTTCAAATTCAGGATGTCAGCTCAAGGGAAGGCTTTCTCTGCTGGCTCTGGGGGGCATGCTTGTCATCAGCCTTCCCCTGTCCTGGAGGCGTCTGGTATCCCACTGGGACTTCAGGTGCTCTCTAAAGGACTTGGTCAGCTCCTGGCACTGCTCCTTGGTAGAAGGAGGTCCCCAAATCTCTCTGCCAGTTTCTTTCTTTTAAATTTCAAGAGACTGCCTCAAGGCACAGTTCAATCTTACACATTAAATACTGCCCCACCCACCCAACTGCCACCCATCTTCCCTCGTTAACATCATAGAGGCAGAGTTTACAACATACAGGAAATGCACCTGATACCAGGAATCATGGCCTAGTCAAACTGTTTTACGTATTCTGCACATTTCAGGAGTGGGGGCAGAATTCAATCCATGGCAGAAAGAGAGCACAGCGCAGGACTGGGCAGTGTTTCGGCCTCCTGTACAACAGGGTCACTGGAGCCGGAGCTGACCAGATGGCATCTAACAACAATGACAAAGGTTTTACCCTATTTGGGAGAAGGGTAAAGGTACAGTTAAAGGAGGAATCAATATTAACATTTAAATATTAGGAAAATGATAATTATGACCTCCAGATTGCTTAAGAGGTTAAGCAGAAATTAGAAAAGATCAGTGCAAAACAAAAGAGAAACAGTAAAAGCAGAAATAGCTGGGTAAACTGAAACCATAAAAAAAACGATAAAAATAAATCAAATAGTACTCATAATGAATACTAACAAACCCAACACACACACACACACACACACACACACACACACACACACACACACACCCCAGATGCGACAAGTCCCCAAAGTTAATTATTCTAAGTGTGATATACCCCATTGCTGACTAGCGCTACAGTCATCTTTGAAGTACCCTCCTTGAGGAGCAATGTACCAATGCCAGTACCTAGTCCACCCTTCAAAGCAATTTTGGAACTCTTTCTAGAATGGCCATTGTGAATGGTGGCATGGTGGAAGGTTCACAAACTCAATTGTATAGTTGTCTGTGAGGGAGTTTTTACCCAGAAAACAAATAACTGTGTTGAAACACCCTACTTGTTCACCTGGTCTGGCTCCCAGTGACTTTTTTCTTTGCCTGAAGATGTAGGACATTTTGAAAGGAAGACATTTTAATGACATTCAGGCTATCAAGAGTAATAGGGTAACAGCTGTGGTGGGTATTCCAGAAAGAGTTCCAAAAATTGCATTGAAGGCGGACTAAGCCCTGGTACTGGTATATAGCTTCCCAGGAAGTACTTCAAACGTGACCATAGTGATGGTCAGCAATGAGATATGTAGCATTTTTTTCTAGCATCATTTTACAAATTTAATTGTCAGACGACATATATACATAAACCCAATGATTCTCTACAAGAGACACAAATTATAAAGGACCAAAAATATTGAAAATGAATGTTAATATTTAACTATAGAAATCTAGTTTAGCAATATTAATATCATACAAATCAGATATTAATAGAAGCAACATGAATGATTAAAACATACTCAGAATTCTAAACTTATATGTTCCAAATAATATAGCATGGATCTAAGAAAGGAAAAATTGACAAAATTATAAGAAACAATAGAGAAATCTACCATTCTAAAAAACGATTTAAATATCTTTCAGGAAAGATCAAAAAACAGTTAAAAATTTATAATTACCAGGTCAAAAAGATTTGAACACATCTCAGATATAAATGCACATATCCTTAAATTAGTGTACACAGCAGATGCAGTCAACTACTTGAAAAATTAACTACATACTGTCCATGAAACAGTTCTCAACAAATTTGTCACCACTGGATTGCATATTGTGACCAAACTGGAATGACCTAAAATGCAGCAACAAGAAGCTGACTAACAAATCTCCCTATCTGGAGAAGAGTAGCTATGGTGGTGTTAGAAACCTTCTAAATAATTCAACGTCAAAAAAGAAAGCCTAACATAAATTAAAATATAAATAAATCTGATCAATGATGAAATGTGAAGTACAACCAAACTTAGGGATTATAGCTGAAGTTCTAATTAGAAGGAAACTTATAGCCTTAAATTATTATA